>OY756981.1:7124200-12831700 GCA_963580505.1 Ennomos erosarius | reverse complement strand
GTATTGGAAAAAATCCACACTCCAAAGTTTACTCAGAAAATTGTTCATTTTAAATGTGTCGACAGTATTTCATTTTTATTTAAGAGTAGCGCCGCAATACTACGCCCCCGACTACGAGATTTGTTTGCGGATGACCGCCCGCTGTTAGGTGTTTCTGCCAGTTTTATTTGTCTTTGTTTTCATTTTATTTGCTGTTACTATATCTATTTCGTAAGTTGTGATAATACTTGGTTTATGAGTATTTGTAACGTTATTTTAAAGTGTCATAGATAAACTCTTTATTGTAAACCAAATAACAAAAAATTCAACGATTTATATAAAATTATATATAGTGTGAAAATAGTGGAACATTGTAACATTATCACCACAGAGCAAAAAAACGATCCCCTCTACAAAGCGTCATTCGTTTCATAGCTCTGTGATTATCACATTAACCTTATCGTTAAAAGAAACTTTTTCAGTGTAATGTAGTTTTTGTTTCACAGAATTTTTGAAACTTTCATTTAGATACCTGTTTTTTTTTTGGTGGTCTGGTTTCGAAAAATATCGATTGACTAAATAGGTAATCAATAGAGCCGGAAAACGCAGCATAGGCCAGCCTCCTGCTAGGTAGACCAATAATCTGGTGAAAGCCGCAGAGAGACGATGGACGCAAGAGGCGAGCAGCCACTCAAAGTGGCGCTCTCTAGGGGATGCTTATGTTTAGCAATGTCTTCAGGCTGTTGATGATGACGATGAAATAGCTATAGAGAATAGCTTAGTTACAGTGTATTTTATGAACGACACAGTTTTTTTTTTTTTACAATTTATAGGCATAGCATTTGACCACTGTCTCACCTGATGGTAAGTGACGACGCGGCCTACGGTGGTGCATGCTTGCCTAGAAGATACCTGATTACTAAATATGTCCACGAAACCATTTGAATTTTACCCTAAAAATTAGCAGCTAAACCAAAAGTGCCTTTCCCTAAAAATTAGCAGCTAAACCAAAAGTGCCTTTCCACTTAGCCATCAAAGCCGATATCAAAAATTGCCCTCGAAGCCTTTCAAGATATCCTTTAACGACCCATGTTCCCCAGATGTATATTGGTCGTACTTAGATCTAAGATCTACCTATAGAGATAGGTGTATATAGAGTGTACTTGGAGCCCTCGGGCAGCTCATTCCGAGGGTGACGGGGAAGCGACCAAAGCGGCGTCGAGTGGTGCGGCCATTCACCGCCAACAATAACCTCTAATAGCTGCCTTATGCGGCGGGTTTGGAAGGAAAATATGCAGGAAGTGATAGACGGGGGTTGTGAAATGGTGTTAAAAGGTTAGTAAGGACAGCTTTTCATAGGATGCGGAATATAGGATACATTTTTATGTTCTGTTATATTGCCTTCCTGACACAGACATAAACAGCTTTATTAATGAAAGAAAATAAAGTGTGCAGATTGTGAAGGAAAAATTTGAATCACGAACGGGACTTGACCGCATCCAAGAAGTGGGCAGTTTTCGAATTGATGAGAAAATACCATACGGTCTTATTTTCACTTAAGCTGAGGTCTTTGTGAGTGTGTAGTATAGGCACAGATTACTGAATATGTTACTACGTAATGTTAGCATCCGACCGGCAAAAGCCAAAAAAAAAAAAAAAAAAAAAAGACAAGAAAAAAAGAATTGAGAGAGTCGATATAAATTAATGTTAATACTGCTAAAATAAGCTGAGTGCGTCATATGAAAATATACAAAAGGAAGGTTGTATAAAAACACATAGTTACAACAGGTAAGAGTTGCATTCATTCTTACAGTAAGTATAGGTGTATTGGTAGATTCGTAGGACTTTTCAGAGAGAATCTTGTTATGTAGGTGATACCACCGCTTTGCCAATGCCATCAGTAGCCTACAAGCACTAGGTATAGTACTGTATCCAGGACACTGAAAAACTAGTAAAGCTACTGGGAAAATAAGTCTCGGAGTCTATCAATCTCATTACCTATTAGTCTGCGCTGATCTCAAGATGAGTGCGCAATGCATTATCATGCAAGACTTAATGCTTTAAAGTTCCGAATGGCACTACTGCTGTTATGTAAAACGTAGAGCTCGTCTCGTCATTCGTTTACATAAATAAAAGACCTATTCATATATAACAAAGTTCAAAATTTGACTTAGCATCACAACCGCCGCAAACAAGCAATTTACAAGCGAAGTTTCCAGGTGCCTGTAAAAGTAACTTCACAGGTAACCAAGTAAAGTTTAAACCATGTTTATTTCATTCCATGCAGCCAGTTAATTTTACAATAGCGTGCTTCAAAAGTAAGTGAACTTTTTTCCAGAATGCTGCTTTTTATTTTAATTATTTCTGCCTCACACGTATCTACGCCTGCTTTATGGAAAACTTCGATCAAACCTACGCACGCATTTCAACTGCAAAATGGAAAGACATTTAACGTTGACAGAAGCAAATATATTACCCATTGATTTTTCTTGGAGAGTTTAATAGAAAGGGTGACAAAATTCGATCTGACGCCATTCTTAAAGTTTCGTATCGGTCTAATAAGCTTTCACACTTTTTTTTATGTGCATTGTTGACGTGACGAGCCAGTCGTTCACCTGATGTTAAGCGACACGGTCACCCATAACAGTGGCAGTGTACTCGGAACTTTAAAATAATAGAGTTTCGCGTGACACTGCACTGCGCACGTCATCCTGAGACATCACACAGTCTAGTAATCAGATTACTACACTGTGAGTTCAGGTCATAAAGTCTCATTTACCCAGTGATTTCACTAGCTACAATGCCCTTCAAACTGGAACACAGTTGTGCTTACACACTACTGCTTGGCGGCAGAATGACTGGCGAAGCGGTGGTACCTATATCTAGACGAACTTTGCAGAAAAGTCCTACCACCTAGTGAAACACTAGCTGGCTACTTCAGAACGATATAGAATATGTCATGTGCAGATTTACCATTGCAGTCGCTTTGTATGCTCAGGTATAACAGGCACTGAAAACTCGCAAAATAATAAAACGTGAACAAAAGGTACTTCACTGGCATGCGAAACAGTCGCTACTGTAGCAGTGTGGAACCACAAAGGTGGTATTACGTGAGAGCATAGATCTATATATCAGGATATGCCCGAAGGAACATTTTATTTACTCAAAATGGTGTGGGGAAAAGTCAGCGCCATCTCTTAGATTACTCAGGAACTACGATGAGTTGGGAAATTAAACGCTGCCATTATGTCCGTCAATGTTTGTTTACAATGATTATCCCAAATATAAATTCGATTATTTTAGTACAAAACGGAGTGTAATATTGATTGATATTGACTTAATTGTCGTAAGAAACTTTGTATTTCTTTTTATTGCTCTTTAGAGTGTAGTTTGTGCAACCCTTCACAACACAACTTGGCATATTTTCTTTGAGACACACGACCGATATCTTCTCACTTCCAACACAGACTGGGCGCTAGTGGATGTCAATCTGTGAACTTGACTCCCTCTTTGAAGCGACGGTTTAATCTATCATTAGGCCTGTCCTTATATATATATGTCTATGCGTGAGAGTAGTGTTCATGCGAGTAATTTAATTAAAGTCTTAACTAAGACTGTGTCTATTTAGAATGCAAGAAATAGAAGACAAATGAGGAAATTGCTACCAAGTGAAGGTTTTCTAAGGCTTCTAAAGTGTATCCATTTTTTCTCAGGAACATTCCAGGATAAAAAGTGTTCTATTCTGACTTGGCTTTCGCACTCTGATTGTTTGCATACTTTCATTCGTGTTCAATAATTACATTTTTTTTTATGAGATTGAATGACGTGACGAGCTGGTCGTTCACCTGATGTTAAGCAATACGGCCGCCCATAACAGTTGCAGTGTCACTCGGAACTTTAAAATAATAAAGTTTTGCGTGACACTGCACTGCGCATGTCATCCTGAGACATCACACTGTCTAGTAATCAGATTACTACACTGTGTCATAAAGTCTCATTTGCCCAGTAATTTCACTAGCTACAATGCCCTTCGAACCGGAACACAGTAGTGCTTGCACACTACTGCTTGGCAGCAGAATAACTGGCAAAGCGGTGGTACCTACCTAGACGAACTTACTAGACATATTTGGGCCGTATGCTTGGTTGAGGCGATATAAATGATTGGTTGAACCCTTTAAAGTAAAAATAAAACATCGAAAAGTATAACGTAGATAGGATTGACTTCGCTGATAACCTTTTGATACTTTTTCTTAATTATTAGCTTATCATACGGGCTTTATTTATAAACACTCTACAATCAGTTTGCTTAAGTCCAATCGACCTTCACCTTCAACAAATCTATCCAACAATTTCTCTCCACAAAACTCAGTTACTCCAAAGATAATACAGTCGTAAAAGCAATAGCAAACCCAATGGGCGACCTTATCTCCTGATAGCTGGGTATCGAAAACGTGTAGAATTAGTTCGATAAAGTCATTGTTTCAGCCGGTACTGTGTTGTTATCTTTTAATTCTTAGATAATACAGTTTTTGTATAATGAAATGATGGCGAGTTTGGTGAAAAAATCGGTGAATGTAGAAGACAAAGTGGTTTTAGTGACGGGAGGCGCAGCGGGTGTAGGCGCGGGGGTGGTTCGAGCGCTGCTTTCGGAAAATGCGAGGGTAATACTTGTTTTTATTACGTTAGATATTTGCGACGTCGTTTATCTTGGTACCTAAATTTTTGCTTGTCTTGTGCAGAAGCCACAACTTATACGGGCAAGCTATATTTATCGATGACAATTATTCTAATCTAAGTACAGCAATAACTGTTTGCTTTGGGTACATTTCATGATGTCGCATGAAATGTAACCAAAGCAAACAAATCTACTTTGGACAAAACCTCGCCATAAAGTTATTATTATATAGCTCCAACCTAATAATAACTGAAACCGCATTCTGCATTTCAATATTTGCTACATTCATTTTAAAATTATAGACAATAGCTAGCTAAATTGGTTGCGTAGTTTTTTTATTGCTGCATCTATCGATCTAACTTGGCTTGACAACCTTGCAAAGAGTTGCGTTACTTATGGCAACTTATGCATAGTTTGACTTATTGATTAGACCTATGTTAATTCACAAACATGTGTGTTAATTAGGCAATCCATGGCAAGTTTTTTATCAATGACTAGGCTAGCGATCCCCTACAATTTCACCTGATGGGAAGCGATGGTGAGGGTGTGGTCGAAGGTGTATATTATAGCACGAAGTCATGACTTGAACAACCCCAGGTTGTATTTTTCTAGAAACACCGAGCAGGGCAGGGGATATTCCACTATTTTGCAGTTCTTATTAGAATAGTAGAGTCGAAACGATTAATGTTTGTAGGTAGTATATTGGAGGTGCGTGGAGGGTGCGTATCCAAACGCCTGGTGGTTCAATAATGAAACTGGTGCTGGAGGAATCAAGTCGTGCAGATCTTTTGCATACATAAGTGCTTAAAATAGAGTCGCAAGTTGTCTTTGTCTTTGACATGTTCCAAAATTAATATGGATTTTATAAATAACATATTATTAATTTAGTCGGTTTATTTTAATACCCTTTGTTTCATTAACATCTCAGTTGCCTCCATTAACGACCTAAATAACAATCTGGTAAATAATCAAGTTGGTATCGTGCGCAATATAACCAATTTGGTTGGGAGGTTGTTACAACTATTGTTTCAAACTAATTTCACTTTACTCTGTCGTTAGTTTAAGTTGAACCTGTTTTCCTCCCTCTCGAAATTATGATTCTCTATGCCTTTTACCTTTGTTACTTAATTTAATATTAAAGTTTATTTTAACAACTGCGTAATGAAGATGAGTAATAATAATTATACAAAACTAGAAAATGGTAATAAGCTGCTTATATAATATTTTAAAACATAGTGTGTAAGTTTTATATAAGATAAAATAAGTTTATGGACAAGATGAGAAATTACTTAAACAGTATCTATTGCGTGAATAGCGACAGTAATTTATGTTTTCAGCACGTGGCGTTCCTCGACATTTTAGACAGAGAGGGCACATCTCTAGAGCATGAACTAACTCACAAGTTTGGAGCTCTAAGAGCAAAGTTCATAAAATGCGATGTCTCCGACGAAGACCAACTCTTTGCGGCTTACAAGCAAGTCTTAGACAAGTATCGGCGGTTGGACGTGGTTATAAACAACGCGGCTATACTGAGTGTTGCTGAGAGCTCTTACAAGCGAATGGTTGATGTCAACTTTGTGAGTATTGCTTTGTAATAAGGTTCAATTTTGTATAGCTGGTATATGAGAAAGAAAGCCGAAGATCAAACTCAGTGGAATGCTCAAGATTGTTAGACTTATTAGGCTGCGATGATGACGCTGAATCTGAATTTCATTGCTGATGGAATTATTTTATTGTTCTAGATAAAACGTTTTACTATTTTCTCATCTAATTGAAAGTGATGACGATATCTACGATGATGTACGCGTGCTTAGGAGATACCTGTTTCACACTAGACTTGAAGATGCCCTGATTTTATTTAGGCTAAAAAAACCAGTACGGTAACAGCGCGCTACTTATAATGTTATTAAACGTGATAAAATGGATTATCATCACATGACGGTTTACTATCCCTAAGTTTTGTGTATAATAGGTATCATCAGTCTATTATGTTCCACTGCGGGGATCACTGAGTTTCTCTCACGGGACATTCACGGGCCATAATCCACTACATAGATAATGTTTTGTGTAGGTACTAATTACTGGTTATGAACGTCATAGAATACATCTTTTTTAGACTGTGTAATGTCTCAGGATGACGTGCGCAGTGCGCAGTGTCACGCGAAACTTTTGTTTTGATTTTCGAGTGACACTGCAATCTGTTATGGGCGACCCTGACGCTTAAAACCAGGCGAACGATTAGCAAGTTACGTCATTCATATACATAAAAAAAACAATAAATATTAGCGAAAATTGTTGGACTCAAGCTTGAAAGTTCCGTGTTACATAAAATAGACAACAAGAAGACAAACAACAGTGTAAATAAACTCTCGAAGCTTCAGTCGCGTGACGAGCAAACCTTATGTCACATTATCGAATTTTACGAGCATTATTCGATTACACAACGCAGCGCCGTGTCCTGAATACGATTACAGAATGTAATAGGTTCTGCCTTTAATCCGTTCGTGTTCGAGTTTGAAATACTCGTTGGCTTTGATGAATCGAACAGAAGATGTGGACTTGAATAAAACGCAAAAAAAATATTTTTTAATCTTAAAAGTATTTAATCGTATTTAATATTTTTAGAGCCCCAATGATTAAGGAACAAAATCAAAAATACCAGAAACTTGAAACTAATGTAGGTATATGAACACAGTAACACACAGTTTTTCATAAGATTTCGTCAAAGCCCGTATCGTGGAAAAAGCTAAAAATAAAAAGTAGAGTACAAAAGTGATTGAAAAAAGGATTTGGTATAGATAGACAAAACTCAATCTGTCTGCTACAACTGATTATAATGGCTCAGTGAACAAGATTCTGTACCTACATTGTTTACGCGCTAGTCCATAATATGGAACCGGTTACGAAGAGCGTCCGCGCATCCGTGCAATCTCCGAGCGGAGTCTCGCGCCTGCTTCGTACGCGACTTATCTTACGTTTTGTTATGATTATTAGGACTGACAGCTGTTTAACCGCACGTTAGGTACGTGCGGTTAAACAGCTGTCAGTCCACCATCTACCCTCTGTAAAATGAGATTTGAAGTATGACTTATGTTACGTAATAATTATGTAATATTATAACAGATAACTTAATTACCTAGGTGTAGGTACCTACTTTATTTATAGCGGGTGTAATGAGTGTGAGCACGATGTCAAACCTGCCGTGGTTTTTTGGTGTGATAATTATTATATACTGTAGTGTGACATATAATAAATAAATAAAAATAATAAAATGTCTTAGGTACTAAAAGTAAAGTAGTAAGGAAACTGCAGTAAAATTACTACGCTGCTATAGGCGCAGTAACTACTACTACATCTTCTATTTTGATTGGTCGTCGCAACTCATAGGCAACTTTTGTGAGCATTCCGATAAAGTTTGAATGTTATGGCGATGTATTCACAGGTTTCGATTGAAAACATTGATAGCGTTCTCTCGAGTACTACTGATCCGAGTTCAGTTGAAAGCAGAAAGTTTAAATATAGGTAGGCCAATCCATCTTTCTATCGATTGTGCTCATTGCGCTGGCCGAGTTTGTCGTTGTTGCAAGATGGACCGACTTTATCTCTGAACTAGATTCGTACTGTGGCTTCACATGTGTTGGTATTTAGCATTGCAAGTTTTATCACTTTAACGACTATCAAGATCAGTTCAATTATCACAAAGTTATGGTAGATATCAAAAATAAAGCAATCTGTGAACAGGGTGTTATCAGTGAAAATTGATCAAATCGGGATACCTAAAGGTCTCCTACAAACTGAATTGTGTTCTGATTGTTGCTCTCATAGAAATGAAATTTCGTAACTAAAATAATGATAGGTAATAGTAGTTACAGAATATAATTATATCAAAAAGGTACATTAGCAGTACGACATAATGAAAAAGCATATTGGTGTTTGTGAATTTCAATTACAATAAGACAGTCGGCATTAATTTTAAATTCCATAGGTACCTCATCTTTGGTTCTCTCGGCTGAATCTTCTTACTTCTCTGCACTTAATACTTAACCGCAAAGCTCTTTAAGCTCTTTTCTCATGTCACAGCTGCCGCATGAATATTGTGAACGAGATAAATAAGAACAATTTAGATAAGTTTAAGCTGATAATGTTGCCTATAATTTTGTTTCGTGATGTTTTATAATTCAGCACGCATTTACTCTATTTTGTGCTTCTGTAGTCTTTTCGCAAATTCGGTTCCAGATTCTTGAAAAGTCTAATCTAATTGTTTTTAATGAATTCATCAATACCGATGGTATCACACCATGAGTGCAGCTTCATGATCTGATACCATCGCCAGGCCTACGCGCGTGTTCTTATTATTCTCTTGACCATAGAGGATTTCTACGCTCTTGACCATTTTTCATTTAATTTCGTTGCCGTTTTAGTCCACCTTAGGTCTTCTTGTCTTGCTGAGCAAATTTTCAATCATTAATCTAGGTACTCGTGTTGTGAATGTTACGTGTTTTACTTTTGTTTATTACGTCATGTTTCATATAAGTTGTTTTAATGCTAATTTTCTTTCTTCAGACTGCGACGGTGAATAGCACATTAAAAGCCATAGAGGTGATGGGCGTTGACAATGGTGGTGCTGGGGGTACAGTGGTCAACATATCCTCGCTTCTGGCTCTGAACATCGGCACACACTTACCAGTATACGCTGCCACCAAGATAGCTGTGTTGCAGTTCAGCACTTCTATGGGGGTGAGTAAATTTCAAGTATCTATTTTTTTTTACGTTTGATAGGCTTGCGCTTGACCACTATCCCACCTGACTTTTAGAAGTTCATCTTTGGAACTATCTATAGGTACCTACATAACCGTTTCTGAACACTCTTTTACGCAGAGACGCTGCTCTGTTTCTAAGGGTCAGGGCAACTGGCTTCGATCCACGTCTAAATATAGGTTTGCGTAATGTTTGGTACCATTCGTTAATTTCAAATTCTACTTCTATTATCCTGCCTTAACTACGCATTTCTAAAGCTACGCAGAAGTTAGTTGAATAAAAATGTTAGTGTTATTAATTCCAAGTTCTTAATAGATCCGTAAAAGAAATTAAAACTTAATTGAGATTCACCAAAAGCGAAATCCACAAGGGGCACAAAATTATCTCGCCTTTATCTTTTCTTACGTTTTTAAAGCCAAAAATTTCCTTTGCTCTCCAGATAAATGTAATTACACTCCGGTAAGAGCCGGAAGTTCAAATGAAAGGATATTACCCCGTGATAATAAGAAAATATCCCCTCGTAAAGTGTGTTCATCGCTTTAATGTTCTATTGAAGCTGACGTACAGATATTAGAACTTGGAGCAGAGAAAAGTGTAGACAGGGTGTTCAACTACAGCAAATAATAATATGTTTTTAGTTTATCATAATTTTTCTAACGAGAAATATTGTTTTTTTATGAGAATGGATGACGTGACAACCTAGTCGTTCACCTGATGTTAAGCGAAACGGCCGCCCATAACAGTTGCAGTGTCACTCGAAACTTAAAATAATAAAGTTTCACGTGACACCGCACTGCGCACATCATTTTAAGACAGGTCATAAAGTCTCATTTGCCCAGTAATTTCACTGATTTGTGAACCTAACCTAACTTTACATTATTTCTAATTTTTAATCCCAGATTTTTTTCCAACAATGAGACTAAACCGATACATATTTTATGGATTCTGATATTTGAGCTACTTCTGTATAATATTTTTTTTAAGTTTCCTATAGTGGGCCTTGTCAAGAAAAATATCAGATATTATTATTTACTATAAGTACTCTAATTCATTCGGGTCTACGGATAAGTAAGAGACCCGTGGGTGCGTTAACGGTCCGTCCGTCGACTCACTCGGCCACGGGTAAATACTCATTTATAAAGAATTGGGCATGGATGGCTAATTTTAAATGATGTTATACAGTAAATAGTAAAAATGATCAAAGAAATGTTGAGGGCGAACCCATAACTACATCATACGATTTTGTAAAATCAATATTATATGCCAGTAATCCAACTCTAATACAATTTACCTTCTATTGCACTGTTAAAAATAAATAAAAACCTCTATACCCAAAATAATTACCTACCTTTTCTTTCCAGTGTATCTCATTTTAGTTTTTATAATTATGCGTAACTCTACGTTTAGACAGAAGTTCTCTACAGCAAAACCGGAGTACGAGTCATGACCGTGTGCCTTGGACCTACAGATACGGCTATTCTGCACAGAAGCAACCCTGAAAGTTCAGTTTCATCGAGAGTCACCGAGAGACAAAGGTAATACTGTAGGTATTATATTATGTGTGGTAATACGCGTTGAAAAATTAACACAGGACTTAAAAATACTGAAAGTAAGCAAGTCAAAGTTGCGCTCTAATAAAGAAGGCAGAAGTGGAGGTCTTCCAGTTGATGATGATGATGAAAAATGGTATCATCTTGTAACGGAATGAAACGATTGAATGGAATTTGTTTTTAATTAAATAATCAGGAAAAGGTCAAATAAAAATCGAAGAAAAGACATCGTAATCAGAACGCATTGGTCTCATTTCGGCGTCGTCGTGCCTAAGTATCATCATCATCATCATCATCATCATCATCATCATCATAATCATCATCATCAC
Source organism: Ennomos erosarius (assembly GCA_963580505.1). Classification (NCBI taxonomy): domain Eukaryota; kingdom Metazoa; phylum Arthropoda; class Insecta; order Lepidoptera; family Geometridae; genus Ennomos; species Ennomos erosarius. Next base: position 12,820,409 of record OY756981.1, on the reverse strand, counting down.
CATCATCATAATCATCAACAGCCTGAAGACGTTCACTGCTAAACATAAACCTCCCCCAGAGAGTGCCACTTTGAGCGGCTGCTCACCTCCTGCATCCATCGGCTTCCAAGTATTGGGTGCGTAGAATTACAGCCGACCCTCTGATCAAACATGCAATTTAATTCACAATACTCGAATACGAACCCGCACTCATTTTACAATATCAATAAAACAGAAACGTGCATCTCGTACAAAACATCGAAGTACATTTTTATTCGATTCGAACCATTTCACCTTTTCTAAATATAGCTATAAAATAAACGATAATTCTTCATACTCATAAAAATATCTTGTTTTCCAGAGTGGAGTCTGCAGTGAATGGCATATTACGGGTGATCAATCAGGGAGCTACTGGGTCAACGTGGATTGTACACGACGATAAACCAGCTTACGACTACACTGGGGAAATTGCATTGGCTTTCCAGACCCTGTCGAAGAGCTAGGTCAAATCATATCACATTGTCACATGCATGACCATGGCAGAGATGGCGTTGCAAAAATGATGGAAATAATGACTTGATTTAATGAAATCGGTTCAAGTGAGCAAGAGAATAGGTGTGGGGAATTTTATTTTATTTTATGACATAAAATTTCCTTGAAACTGAAAATAAACTTTTATGACCATGACGCTCAGGACTATTTTGTTATTTATTAGATTGTGAAATATATTTACCTTTACGATTATTTTTATAGTATTTTTATATTGATAAAAATGATTTTATGTTAGGTCTTTAGGTATTATTTTTAGGACACAAATTATAAAGTAAACAACATTGTATATTTAAAGTAATAAGTAATTGATATGTTTTCATATTAAATTTTACTGTATACCATAACATCAGTTTTGTCTTTTGAATAACATACAATCACAAGCAGGTTGCTTTAAAATATTAAAAAAGTTATTTTGTGGAACGAAAATAGTCGAACTTTTAAGGCAGTATTAATATCATCATCATCATCAGCCTCGCCATTAGACGCCAACTACTGAACATCCCTCCCTGAATTCCTTGGTAGAGCCGCAATTTGAGCTGCAGCTTGCCTCCTGCATCCTTCAGCTCCCAAACAGCTCTCTCCATAGCTTACGAGCTTTACGAGAATAAATTAGTACCTTTCATATTCTGCCAATTTTCTTCATGGATCAAGTTCTAAAAACGAATAAATCGACTTGTTAACCCGACTTCTCTTAAGTCTTTCAACACAACCGATGTCGGTTCTCACAACATCTGGCCTGTGAAAGAGTAATGGAATTGCATTGGCGTCAGAGGCATAGAATTTACATGTTTTATTAATGACTTCCATCATTCTATTGATCTATATTGGTATCCAATACCTGCCAACACCGAATTGATGGTGGATTGGAGCTATTAGTTAAAAATCTTAGAGCATTTAAAAAAGGAGGTGGCAAGGCAAGCCGTTCCTCTCTGCCGGTCATATGGCGCTACTTGGTCATCTACAATATCATAATGTGCGTGTAGATACTGCGTAACTACGCTAGTTTATATAACGGTGTGCGTGTTTTAAGATGGTGTGCGGCGTGCGTTTACACGCGTGGTATGCTCATGTGCTGCACGTGTCTGCCTCGTCCCCTGTAAAAAATGGCAGAAAAATTGTGATTGCGGATTATAACGTTAACATCTCCATTTATAGATGCTCTAAGTTAAAAATGGGTAATTTATCAGTTCTGAACTCAGCTAGACTTCTCAAAATGAAAACGAGTGACCAGATCGCACGTCATTCATTCCCATAAAAAAATAACTATGCTGGCAGAATCGGTCTCTTCTAGGCAAAGATTATAAAGTTATAGTCAATGCTTCTAGGCCATTTCGGCGAAATTTGGGTTAGGGTTAAGTTTGCATTGTACTAGAATGTGGTTAAATTTTGTTTAAATTAGACAATAATTTGGTCCTATATATATGTAAGCATGTCTATTAGAAGAAAAGTAAATATAACGACAAGTCGGAACACAGCAAAAAGCACTTCGTAAATCAAATTCACTCACGATCCGCTCGAAAACTTTTATAATGCTCGATCCGAAAAGGATAATTTCGCACAAGACAAAGATATAGATACTCCAAAGATATTGGACATCTATTTGCTGACACTAAAACAGATACTCTCATATTGAAGTAGTCCTTTATATCATTACGGACTCGTTTGCTCTCTTCAGTTTCCTTTTATCTGGCCACTCAAAGGATTCCTCCTATGCTTGAGTAACTTAGCTCAACAAGGTTGTCGTCACAAAGCGAACGCTAAAACTAAATTATGACGTTAACCTTGGTCCTTCGCTGCGATCTACTTCATTATGTGTTGTAAGATTTGAGAATTTTGTTACTCGTCCGCTGAGATGGCTCTACTTGGTCTATTTTTATATTTTCAAGAAATGCAAGTTTATTGTTCTTTTTTTACGGGGTGTAAAGACTTTGTGATAACAAATTCGTCATACCACGCCCTGTACACAAACATTATATAATTGAATTGACAATAAACTGCTTAAAATGTTACACTAAAATGAATTTAATTAGCGACGGATTGCGATGGGCCATTATTTAGATATTGGTGCCGATTCGGTGGTACACCGACTAACCTGAATTTTCTCTAATTTTAATTTAGTGCTGTCAAACATCACTTTGCTATTCGGACATGACACCTCTAACTAAAATTTAGAGACGATACGTCTAAATTACTCAACTTAGTTTACAAGCATGTTTAAGCTATTCGGCAAACACATTTTAGAGAAGTTTCTGCCTAAAATTTTAAACGTAAAATGTCAAAATAGACGGCACCTAAAATATGGCGATTAAAATTAGATTATTATGAATCCAGTAATTTCTCTGATAAAATGGTTGTTTTGTGATAGGAATGCACGACTAAAATAATTGCACAGCCGTTGCAGGTAGCGGCTAGTCCTGGTTTCTTCAAAGCATCATCAGAAAATACTCATCATCATCATCATCATCATCATCACCATCATTACCACCACCATAATCATCATCATCATCATCATCATCATCATCATCATCAAGAGGCTAAAGACATCCACTGCTGAGCAAATGCCTCCTCCAAAGAGCGCCACTTTGAACGGCTGCTCGCGTGCTGCATCCATCGGCTCCCGTGGTTTTCCCCAGTTCATCGATCAACCTAGCGGGGGGGCAGGCTAGCTCCTTACGCCTTTACTAAAACTCAATGCAGCAAAATGTATATATATATGCCGTATTTATTGGTAAATTTTTACATCCATAGGTACCTAGTAAGTACCTACGATAAATAAATAGATAACGTTCTTTAAATATGTAAATAATTAAAGAACGTTATCTGTACATTTTTGTAGAATTTTTATTACCTAGTACAGCTACTCGACACTAGAGGCGCGAGTGGCGTTACTTCATTTAGGTGCACGACTAAGCAATCCTAAATTAAGTGCGACGTAAATACCGAATGGCTTTTATGACATCTCGCACCTAAACTAAAATTTTAAAGTAGGCGAAAATTAGAGTTCTCTAAAATCACCGAATCGACACCATTGCCACCACAATTTAGCTACACTTGGCTATAAAACGGACTGAAATGTGTACTATTTGTCTGCGTATCACAGCATTTGAGATCCTGCAAATTTATGCCCGAGATTTGCCTAATCCGAGCTCTGGCAGCGGTAGCTGCATCTTTTAAAATGTGGTGTAGACTTTAATGTGAAGCGCTGCAGCAGTGCTGGATTTTTAACTTTGTTTTTAAATTTGGAAGCTTACGCCGGCTGCATTTCAGTGGAAACTGCATAATAGAAGACGAGATAAGGTCTAAAACATTGTAGGGTTTTAAAGTTAATTGTTCTAAAATCAAAATGATATAGTTATAGTGCATCATCATCAGCCTGAAGACGTCCACTGCTGAACATAGGCCTCCCCCAAAGAGCGCCACTTTGAGCGGCTGCTTGCCTCTTGCATCATCGGCTCCCCACGGTTCTGACCAGGTCGTCGGTCCAACTAGTGGTAGTTATAGTGTATCTAACGTGAAATCCGTGAGGTCACGCCTGAATCGTGGTCTGGATAATTTATAAAAACGCTTAATTCTACGGGAATAGCTCTCAGTGCAACTTTGGCCCTTATATACCTACCTAATATTGCTCAATCTTGGAGCAAAGCACTAAATTTGAGATCAGTTTCATACATGAAGGTATTAATAATTAGCTAACCAGTATGCAGTTGGTAAACGTACGCCATAGATACATAATATAATTATGTGTTTGTTAAAAATTGGCTATCGATGATTGTATTAGCCACAATAACCTGGCATAACCTGTAGGTACTAGCGGAACATTTTTTAACCTTCCGTTTTAGAAGATTCTCGAATACAAACTTTGTAACATGATTGCGAGCATCGTAATGACGCTTTGACATCAAAGTAAAGCGTTTGAAACTTTAGAAGGTTCCGAGAGTTTGGACGCAATCTCTTGCAAGTAGGCTAGTTCCATAACTTGCTGCAACATCGTCATGGGCAAGTTAGCCTAACGATGTAGACTTTGCTTTAGTTATGCCAAGGGTCCCATCAGGTATAAATGAAAAATACCCGCACGTGAAGAAAATAGAGTGATCGTGTCGTGAGCGTTATAAACTAGTGTCTAGTATCCAGTGTATTCCTATAGCCCAATACCTCGCTAACTCGCAATAGATGTCGCTTGCTAATCTTTCGTTATGCAGACAAAATAAATAGTTTGTAAAATAGCCCGCGTTATTCCGTTGTATGGGATGAGGTATCTGTACTGTAGATAATATATTATCTGTGGTTATAATGTATTTTGTGCACTTGAACTTGTCTCGTTCATACTATGATCGGTTCTAACTGGATACTGACAATAATGACCTCTATTTAGATGCCTGGAGCAAAGACCCAAAAATCTGATACAGACCGCAGTAATTTGTGGTCTATAGATCTGGAGTGCCCTTAGCATAAACAGCGTACGACCGATATCGGTCCTTACATAACTGAGTTGAAATCTAACCGGCCGAATTATCTATTTAAGCAATCACTGCCTCAGAACTTGATTCAACCTACTGGTTGTTTAAAACAGTTGCAGTGCTTTGGGTTTCAAATATATTTACACTTCATATACCTACTATATTTTTGCCGACAAAATACTGCATGGTTGGTGTTAAGGTCTAAAAATAGACGATAGGCTTCTGCAGGATTCTAATTTAGACCTGCTGAAATGTGGCGGTGAATAGTTAAACAGCTCGGAACCTTTGGCAGAGCTAGAGCATTAACAGCCTTAGGGGAATTTTATATTGTATAGATAGATAAAAAGACGCATCGAGCAGAAGTGAGGACATAAATCCCTAATCAAATTATATTCGCGTGATAAAAACATAACAAGAAACTGTTATCTTTTCCATGATTGTTGAGAAACATTTGAAGACGACAACACAAAATAATATCCAGATTTATAAACCAATACCAATAAAACTGCAGCAGGTCTAGCGCAAACTATAAAAAGCGCAAGTAATGTTTTATGTTAAAAACACACACGTTGTGTGTTAAAGTAATCGACATAGTGCAGAGGATTAGTAAGCTTAAATGGGAGTGGGCTGGTCACATTTCTCGAAGAACTGATAACCGCTGGGGTAGACAGGTTCTTGAGTGGAGACCACGCTTAGGCAAACGTAGTGGAGGCCGCCCTGCGGCCAGGTGGAGTGACGACTTGCGGAAAGCGGCTGGTAGAGACTGGATGCAGAGAGCTGAAGACCGAGCTCAGGGGCGTGCTACTGAAGAGGCCTATGTCCAGCAGTGGACGAGAGTAGGCTGATGATGATGATCATGAATGTTTTATGACGTGAACCGCACGCGTCCATTGCTCAAATCTTAATGCTTTCTCGAGAGAAAAGATATGCCGATTTTAAAGGCTCAAGACCCTACAGACAAAAAAGAAAAAACAGTATTGTTTTGATGTTTTCCAATCTTAATACGTACAAATGTAGACGAAGCCAGTTGTAAATAGACCAAAGGGTATAGTTTCGTCAATAAATAGTTATTAGAAAGACTTTCAGAAGTATCAATAGTAATGTGACTTTTAGAAGCATTCGCAGGAAACGTGAACAGACTTTAGCACAAGGAAGCTGGATTTTATTAGGGTACGATAAAGATGCAATGAAGCTGGCGTAAAATCAAGTCTACATTCTCTAAAATATATTATGATTAAATGGTTAATTATTGAATGGAGTTGAGCCATTTTTTCCCGGCACGAAGTTTACTTATTTATCTCTAAGTAAATTGTACCTATAAATTAGTTTCACCATATTTTCTAAACTGACAAAACAATCTACGAAAGTATATAGTAAGTTAGTAAACCACCTACTGAGCATCTGAGGGAAAACAAACAATTTCCTTTATTGATTTTAGACATAAACTTGAGGGACATATTCTCAAAAACACTGCTATAAAGATGTGAGGATATTCAGATATTTATCATGCCCGTGAACTCTAAATAATCCAATGCAACAAGCAGTGCGACGATCAAAACTAAACCTTAATTATTATACAAACTTTTTCTGTATTTCGTTTTTTTTTCAAGATAACCATGCGGCATGTACAGTTACAATAAAGGGCATACTACAAGGAAACATCGAAATGTGTAGAAGGGCAAACCATTTCCTTTGCAGGTAGAAAGCTTTGTTCCTCAGGAACAGTGGGGTCTATTTTGAAGAATATAAATATTATATACTTAGGGCAAAAAAAAAGTTGGTCTCAAAGCAACTTTCCAAATGAAACTGAAATTAATGCAAAATTAAAAAAAAACTGTTATTTGTCCGTTTTCTATGCATTTTAGTATTTATTATGCTGTGTGCTGGTGTATGTAGTTATGGGCGACTATGATGCTTAACACCATGCGAACGACTAACTAGTCATGTCATTAGTTTACACAAAAAAAGATAGTAATTTGGTCCTCTACACGCCACTTCCAAAAATTCACAGAAGTAGACCTTAAAATTTTTCTTAGCTCAGCACCTCAGCTCTCAACAAGCTTTAATAATAGTTTGTATGTAGGTATATGCAAAATGCGACTATAAAGTAAAGAGAGACATCGTTTCATCCCTCGGAGATCCGCCCCATTTACCGAGGCGTCGGACCCAATAATGATGTAAAATTATGAGATGGAAAACTCTTGGTGACATTGCGGGTTTTTGGTTTACATTGTCCTTAGCTACATCCGGCTAAAAATGCTCAGCATTTTACGTAAGCATTTGTCCAATCGTAATATTATTATTGAAGTGAAGAAAATATACGAGAATGTTTTGGTATAGTTTTCTACGTTTACATACGTAAGGTGAGGATAAAACGTTCTAGAGATTTATGGATTAAAGTGTAAGAAAAGTCCACAAATATCAATATATTTAAAAAAATCTAGAATGAAGTTTATGGTATTTGTTTATTATTATTTATTTAGATTAATTTAGTTTTCAGCTTTTGCGTTAGCCTCTAATTTAATTTAAAACCTCAATGAATCTTGAATGCTATTCTAAAATTTAAAAATATCACCCTAAAGAGCTTCAGCAATGTAATGCAATATAAGTGATATTTTGAAACTTATGGAATATTTAATCAAAAATAATTTCACTGCTTTGCCTCGAAAACTGAACACCAAAGTATACCTACTTACAAACTTCCTTGAATTTATGATTCACGTGAAACTTTTGAATCGCAAAAAACGGAAGAAATTGTAACATGAAAGCCTTTCGACCGGCTTTTAAACACCGAAATATAATTTCCATGGATATTTCGCTTTAATAGCAGCTTTGTAAAAGAAAACATTTCTTTCCAATCTTCCATTGTTTGTTCAGTTTAAAATAGACTACGCAAGAAATTTGGCCTTACTTTGAAGAACAAAAACAATGTCGTTAATTGAATCTATTGAACTGAATCAAGGTAAATGTATATATAAAAAAGTTATTATATTGAATTTAGCGAGACCTACAAAAGTTTAAGACTTGTGTAATGGTTATTAATTTGTATGATACTCATTGGGGCAAGAAAAGCTCTTGGATGGCAACCATGAACGGGAAGACGGAACGAAAGCCTGTCGGAGCAACGGGGCCGGAAATGGAAGAGGCCTATATTCTCTAAACTACAAGAATCAATACTACACCTACTATAATAGCTGAGCTACTTTAATACTTACTTCAGTAATATTGAAATCATGAAATTACTTCATGCGAAAATCTCGTTCATGTTACGGATTATTCCGTGATTTCAATATTAGGTACCGTAATTTAAAATAAATTAACCATGTCAAAACATTGCAACAACTGCAATTACTAAACGATATTCAAATCCGAGTTATCATTAACATCAGAATTATGTTTGGATCATATAATAAAAACTAAAAAACCTAGCTACCACAGTCAAACTCATTGAATGGAAGTAACAAAGACACTTTCCGGTCATCGCGTGGACTTCACAGCTGACCTATTTCAGTTGTCATGTTCCTGAAGCACAGTTTAGGGCACGCAAACCAGCTGCGTACTGCAGTAAAGTTGGGCAACTAAATGTGGTTTATACTCGGTTGGCAGTTAATGTTTTACTACTGATTTTTAGTATGGTTGACGGATGAGAAAGCGGAATGAAACGTAACCGAAACGTTTTAATTTTTATGCCGTTTCCCACAAGTGAAGGCGATTCAGAAGACCTTTTCTTAAAACATTTTAAGTAGTAAAACATGAAAATATTATGTACTGAATGTCTGATCTGCACAACTGTTTGAAATTATCTTCTTATTACGCGAAAAATACATTAATAAAATTGTCCACCATACACATCATATTAGTTGTGTCATATTAGTTACCGAACACGAAACAGAAAGACGGAAACATAGGCACCCCCACTCAAACCGACGAACTGGTTGAAACCGTGGGGTGCTGTTGGAGGCGTTAGGCAAGTAGCTGGTCAAAGTGGTATTCTACTCTATGAGGTGGTTAATGATGATGATAGTAATAATTATGAAGGCGATAGTTTAATCACAGATATTAAAATAGTAGTTATAAACAAGATTTTAGGTAAGTATCTTCTTTTTCTGTAAGATTTTAATTATGAATATTACTGAAACTTTAACAGGTAGATTCAAGCAACAATCTGCAAAACGTATCCCGTCTGCCACCCACCACCCAATCATTCTAAAAGAACCACGTGAGCCGACCAAAAATGGAAATTGTAGACTCAGTGGAGCGCGATAAGAAGATTACTTTCCAGTAATTAGGTTAGCTATTGATTTAATCCGCTTTCGGTTGGTGCGGAAAAACTTATTCGTTTTATGCTTTTTGTATTTTGTACTATGGCTGTAGCTATTCAGCCATAGATTATGACTTTTCTGGAGGTCTGAGTCAAATAATGAATTTTTTTATTCCTGTTTAAGACCTGAAAACCTAGTCATAACTAGGTCTTAAAAGTATTATTTATAATATATAATAAAGAACCACGCATATATAATGAATGAATGGGTATGCATAATGGGAAACCAGAATAACAGTGAGATTAATCGTTGAATATCTTTTATAACACTTCCTTAACTTTTTTTTATTGTTGATGAGTTTTCGTTCGGCCACATCTCACCTGATGGTGGTGTAGATGAAGCCTAAGGTGGGACACGTTTACCCCGAAGATACCTATTCACTCTGCTATTGAATACGCCTTTATTGTATGTACAAGGAAATACCGTTATGGGACTATGCGTAGATATCAAGTTAGTCCAAAAATATGAAGAGTAGGTAATATAATCCCGCCCGCGCCGGCCAGATCGTTCCGGCATGAAAAATGTTCCGTCATGGAACTCGTTCCGAACATACCTCTGAGCTATGAGTACAATAACTTGCGAACCCCATGTTTCAGTGAAGGGTCGACGGGTAAGAAAACCATTGTGTTTTACACTGTTTTGAGTCTTATTTCAAAGAGATAAGAACCATTATTGTTTACATTTTGCACATAGCTAATATTAAAGTTCCTTTTAAATTAGGTGTCGGTTTTTTATCCATTAATGTTTTCCGTCGAAAATACCGCCAAGTTGATATCAAGTATATATTTTTAGAAATGGGTAAATATACTAATTTTTTACTTGCAAAATTATACCTTCCTTAGAAAACTAGTACTAGTAGGTAGATAAGAATAGAAATATAATTAACATATAACCTAAATATTTATGGAATATGAATTCATCAGACAAACACTCTGCAAATAAACCATGATTTACATTTCAATTTAATTTGGCACGATTCCTCGTAACATCCAAGGCTACTTTCTTCATAACTGTATTAATGGACTTCAAAGCTGTTTCTTTTAAGAAATATTATATTATATTGGAACGAAACAAAGAAGCTAATTAACAAAGGGACGCCTTACAAACGTTTTTTTATAGGTATAGGTACATTTTTACACTGTTTATCACGTTCAAAGTTGAATTCCATAAATAGGAGTAAGTATATTAGGAAAAAGATCCACCCCTTCGGGATAACATAATGAATTCAAGTTCATGTTGTATATGAAATGACCCCCGACAATTAAAAAAACCCCTTTGTACCTAGATTTTGTGACTCTATACCCCGCTACAAACATAAAAACCCTGAAAAGTATGAAAATTTATCTCACAAAGTCACAATTGATCACACAATTGATCGCGGGTCGAACTTGGACTCCATGTCTATTGGCACAAGAGTGAGACCACAGAATGACGCTTCGTCTATAGAAGGAAGCGTTTCTTTTGCTCTGTGAGTGAGACGAATGGCATGCGCCAATTGAAACCAAGAGAGTCTATGCCAGAAAGTCTAGTCAGAGTTAAATTCAGTGATCTGTGGTTAAAGTGGCGAGCTCAAGATTGAGCGCCAACTACATCGAATTGCGAGTGATGCAGACTATCAGTTAGTTAGGATACACGTGAGACGCGAATGTGAAGATTCTCCCGTAATCATAGACATGAATCTATGCCCGTAATATTATAAGTAATACAAGTCGATGGCGCAGGCTCTCGACCAAGTACAATACTTAGTAATGAAGTGACAAGGGGGGATGTCGATGATGATGATTACACAAGTATCTATATACCGCACTGTCGCTAAGTAACGTTTTCCGTAACGTTTTGTTCCCAGTTGACCGTTTAACTATTAGCATCAGCTTTAATTTCTACAAGAGTAGCTGACACCCTTTAATTTGCATGTAATTAGAATGGCTCCCATTACTTATCGAAGTTTTCTTTTTCTCGGCTGTTTCTCTTTTCAAAGTTACCTCTAATTTGCTTTGTGTAAGACTTTAATGAATAGGAACTTGAGAGTGGCTGAGCCTTGCGTTTATATTGTTTAGCAACTAGCTGACCCGCCCCGGCTTCGCACGGGTTGATTAGCTGTACGTCCTAACCCTGTTCATGGGAAGAGGCAAGCGAAAGGGCAAAACATAGGGGAGAAGCATGAACGAATGAGCCGGCGAATGCAGGCAGGCTCATAGTTCTAACTCCAACAAGTTTCATTGGAATTCATTCAGTAGTTTCGGCGTGCTGCTCCACCAAGATACAGAGACAAACAAAAATACTTGTCATTTTATTTTTATAGGTCTATTGCCTGAACTAAATGATTTTTATTTTTTTTTTTTTAATTAGTTATGCTATGCCATGCCTTTGCCTGAAAATGCTGTTATCATCATGTATCCGACATTAGAATAATAATCAATATTAATCTGATGTCAGCTGAAATTTAGTTATTATCTTTTAAGCTAGATTAAATATTTATAGAAATTATAAGGGGGTTTAAAATTCCTAACCACTCAGATAGCGACAGTGCCCCACTCTCCCCCGTGAAGGGGAGCGAACGATCATCGAGGGCTGATGATAGACCACCACCGCCCGCCTCACGCTCAGGACACCGCACCACATATCATCAACGTGGATAGGCGTGACTCACATATTGTGTCTGTCTTGAGAAGAGCTTACTATAGAAATGATCCTATGAAGTAAGGTCTTGCCGATGTTAGAATCAACACAAACTGTCATGGTGCGCCGGAGAATCTTGTCATCGCGATTCAGAAATGTGCCGCTCGCCTTGCTCAGCCATCTGTTTTAATTTACGGGAACTACGTGCACGACGCGCGATCTCAAGTGACGTCATCAACGCACGCGGCGCGGCGTCGGAAATAAACACGTGATCATAGAAATAATAACTAACAAGCCACGCGATAATCAGCAGTCGTCAACACCACTATTTATAAGTAAATCAACGAGCCACAATTTTTAGATTTCATTTTGATGATATCATACCGCGCGGTACTTGTTAAGCTGGTAGTCTGGTACTTAGGTACTTCAGAACTAAGTAACCAACCTTTTGGGAATTATTGAATGTTCTATGTTCCCGAAACAGCTCCAACAAAATGTTAAATGCTATTTAGAAAATTATATTATTTCGGTGAATAATTGGACATGGACGCTCTGAAAATGATTGGTGGAATTCTACACCAATCACTAGGTATAAATTGATGGTCACTATAATATACGTATGCGCTATACTTTGGAAGTCTATAGATACCATTTCATTGCTTAACGTTTTATAGCTAACGACCTATGGGCATTTTTTATTTCAATTCACGGATCTGTAATCTCGTTACTTATCAATGACAGTCTTCTTCACACTCTTCAGCTTAATACCGTTGAACTTTTTTTGAAGTATTTTCGTAAAAGATTATCAGAAGTAAAATATTTGATGCAAATTACTTACCTGAACCAAGTCTCCATGGATCCCACCGGCTGCTGTGATGGTGAGAAGACAAACGTATGGAACCAGGTCTTCCCTTGGTCTATGCAGCTCCACCTCGTAAGTTCTGCCGATGTCACCGTAGTAGGTCCTGTTGCAGCCTGTTGGCAAGGAGATCAAATGTTCAGGTTATTTTAAGCGAGTGATGAGTTTCCGGGTAGTGTATAAATGGAGCAATGCTTTCAATTGGACCATGGTGGGACCGTGGTCCTCGTAGTTATTGGGTTCCTATCCTAGGTAGAGGGAATCCTATAGTTAGGTTCCAGGATCTATGTGTGTTATTGTTGGGCGTTATTCACTTATTTATTAATTATGTGTATAACTGAGTAGAAATATAGTGCAATCATTAAAAACATCTTGAACTATCCACTGTGCTTGAATTGTACCTAACTATGAAAAAATAAGAAGCTTCTCGCATTTTCTTTGCTGTAGAGTGGTGAAAGGTTATGTGTTACGCTCGGCATCAGTCATTCTGTGACTTGTACCTTTGGAACTCTCACTATGCCCAAGGATACTAGAACCTTATGGTTCAATCCTAGGCTCCTTCCCTTGCTCAGGTTTCAATAGACACAAGTATAGGTACTCGCGCCAAAAAAAACCTAGCAGCCTTACATAACAAATAGGTAGCCGAATAATAATGTTTTGTAACCTCAAATAAAGAAATGCTCTCGTAACTCAGGTCTCAACAGTCAAGTGTCGGCATACAGAATAACAATGGATTTATGATTGAAAACGGTGCGCCTGACACGCGAGACTTTCCTATTATAACGATGGCCAAAGTAAGATAAGAATGTATGAACAGAACCAAACTACACCATATTTCAAGACCGTGACACATCCTTCCAGTAACACCGTAGCGTGACGCATAAGGCTGTAACTGCAAAATATGGTCCCATAGCCGTAACAATTCAGGCCATAAATAAGAAAAACGTTTACTTCCCGTCTCTAACAAACAACCTGTATTGAGGAAAAGTTTCCTGTTACGGTGAGATGCACCGCGTATTATAGAGAAAATGTTGAGTATGAAGAAAGTTCGTCGTCTTGTGAGGGTAGCGACGCTTTTATGTTGATTGCCAAAACAATAAATAGGTAGGACGCCAGATGAGTCTGTCAATAAATAGTCCTTAGGTACACATGTTTATGACAAAAAACTACTCGCACTAACGTCATAGGTGAATAAGGTGGTGACTTTTCGGATGATTAAACTTTAAACTTTAAGAACACGCAATGCTATCAAGGCAATGCCAATACGCTGCCCAAAAATAAAATGAAAAACCGTTCAGCGACTGGGAATAGTCTGATGATTTTCGAATGCCTGAATAGATTTTTGCACAACACTAAGGGTGGGTGAGGGCTTACTGTATATTAGTATTAAATATCTGTGGGTCACCGTATTAGCAATGTCTGATGGATGTTTCTGGGGAAAAGTAGTTTACTTAATTGATTTTGATATATTTTATTATTAACACTATGTAATATTGATGCTGTTTAGTCTAAAAATAGCTAAGACCACTCGCAATTCGCAATCAAGCCATTTCAAATAAACATTTGTATGAGAACTAAGTGCTTGCATTGCGCTACAACGTTGACAATAAAGTATACAAATCATTGATAATCAAACGAACTTACTGAGTGAAGTTCGATCAAAATTATTATTAACGGTTTCATTCGAAGCCATTCCATTTGAAATGCCTCAAAATGCCTACAGTATTTTGAAAACATCACTCTAAAAATGACAGTGTTTTTCTATACAAAGAAAGAAATAAACACGCTACAAATTCGGCCACTGTTTCCTGAATAATTCAAGCACCAAAAACCTTTATTTCCGGTTATTTCAGTTCCGCGCCTGACTCGGCAGCAGTTATTTCGGCATCGGATCGTGACGCGACACAAGGGGACGCTAATGAGCGGATCGGAACTGCACGAGCGTCACTGTGTGGCTGCAAATTGGTCGTGCTATTTACGTTCTACGTTTACATTAATTCCTGAACGATTCTCTGCTTTCGTTTTACTCATTAATAATGAATAATGGCTCTGTTTTACATATAAATGTTTATTAAATGTATTAAATTGGTTTATTTATTAGTACGGGTCTTAGGCCACAATTTTATAATTATAATACCCACCAATCCAAATGTATTCCAATGTTTGTAAAACGTGGAAATGTGTAGAATTTTACCTATTGATGCACTTGGGCCTAACTGAAAGTCTTAATGTATTGTAGAGTTCTAGAATTACGCAAATTATTTGGCTGGTATATAGGTACCACTCACAATAACCCATCTCCATATTGGACTTTCGCGAGGACTGCCTGAGTCAATTGCATCATCCATGTTACCAAAGTGTAAAAACGAATGTATTTTAGTATAGTTCACTCACTCATAGCGCTAGTAGGTATATGTGATTTTGAAGAGAGAAAAATAAGAGAGAATGGCGAAGGTTAGGTTGTATGATCCATAGTTATGAAAACCAATGATTAAAAACTCTAACAAATTCTTCCCAATGCCGTTCAAAATTAGTTAGTGTTTTTGACCATTGGTTACCTTAACTACGGATCAGAAAACCCACCCCAATTGCGATGCACTTAGGAAATTTATTACGTGTCCAAAAGTATTTTGTTTTGCAGACTTTAGAGACAACAAGATATTCATTTCTTTAACTACTACACCGTAGAATGTCACTCGCTCCAAGTGTTGTTAACCGTAAATAACTTTTCAAATAACTTTAACAGTTCTTCGCCAACCTCAATACTTCCATCGCAATTTCAAAAGGAGCCATAAATCCAATGGCTACAACCACTCTCTATTCAAACTACGAGACAAAGCCTAAGTTTTGGAATCCACACTAAAAGCTCTCTCTTTGATTGCTGCGTGATACATCAGCACACACGCGCCACTTTGACGACTGAGTGTGTTGTCTGGGACTAGGCTGTTACCAATACATGATGTGTCAGCGAAGTAAGGGTTTAGGGCTTACGGTTTAGCTCACACATGCGTAGAGTAACGGTAAGATAATGAATGACCTAGGATTCTTAAAACTAAAGTACATTCTAGTAATGACACATTTTATCAATGCGGAACTTTGACACGTGAAAAATCAAGATACACGAAAATTTAATGAAACTACATAAACTGACAACGACGATGTGAGAACTTTCAACTATAAAAATTGACAGCACCTCATAAAATAAGTAACTCAATGCAAATCAAGTGCCTTTTAAAATAAAATTAATCATTCGTAATACCTACACGATATTCATCCAAGAAAACAAAAACGTAAAACCATACGTAAACCATTTTTATGTTTATTAATATTAGCGCAAAATCTTTGTGATTTACTTACACATTTTGGTAAGTTCAATTCAAATTTTACAAAAGCAGGTGGTTTATTTAAAATCTGCTAAACGTCAGTATTGGACTGGTTAAAAGTAATATATTAGCCATTGAAGTAGTTATTTAGAAGTTTTGATACAGATAAATGTGTATTTATCGTATTTTATAGTTTTGTGTTATTTCTGTGTGCATTTGCGGTATGCCATTTGAAAGCCAAAGGACTCCACACGCTGATGCGTTTCAGCGCTTACAGAATGCAGAAAAAAGGGCATCGGTTTCAAGTCCCCATTTCAAATTCGTAAAAGCTGCATTTGAATTATGTGTTTTGCAAAACTACGTTGCATGATATAGCCGGCCAGTTACGTCTTAACTTAACGATTAGAATACGAAAATGGTAAAAGCTTGGTAAAAGTTAATGTACGGACACCTATATATCCAAAATCACGTCAAGTTCTTTGTTGCTACATTTTATGTAGGACAGCACTATGATCTTTGTTTCTTTTGTTTTACCTTCAAGTTTTCAACATACGGATATTCACGGCACGGCCATATATTTCTTCTTGACGGTAAAACTTTCGGACAATGAGGCTTTTTGATTACGCCACACTTCTTTAACGATACCTTTACTGTATGACAACTTTCGCTAGAGTATTATGTTACGACAGTGCCTACATTCTTTGATTAGGTACCTGTACTTACATTTTATATTCTTCTTTATCGTATTTTTATAACATCATTACGTCAGAACTGGAGCATAGTCCGAGGGTATAATGCTCAATGTCCTGTAAAATTGAAAGGTACTTCCCTATTAGATTTATTTCAGAAATCTTAACCAGAAATAAAAATTAGATATGAAATTGTGACGAGATTCGACGAGTTGTGGTTCTTGTAAAGTGATCGATTTGCTCCTTTATTTTAGTAAAAGTCATCAAAAAAAAACTTTAACGAAATAATCATGGTCAACGAACTTATTCGTATACATCCACTGAACGATAATAATTTCAGTATTATAATATATTATATCTACATCAATAAATATGGTGAATCAATATAGAAACCACAAAGAGCATTAAATTTATATTCCTGAAATCCAAACCCCAGCGATTCGTATAATTTTAAATCGAGCTTCAAAATCAAACCGTATATCGATATTCGTGATTCGATGCCGGTTTCGTTTACTCGCGTGGAACTGGCATGTTTGCAAACTCTTGATGCATGTAACATGCAACCAAGGAAGGTGAACAGTATATTCTTTACATGCAACACAATTATGGTTGTATGGCGCCATCACCAGTTTTACTTTACGGTATTGCAGTTATTGTTTCTACGGTATTCCCATGCAGTACTTGCGTTTTACTGAAAAAGTGGTCATCACTGTTTGTATAATTATACCTAAAACTTTTTTTTTACATCAGACTTATCTAGCATTTGTCCACGCTCTCACCTGATGGTAAGTGACGATGCGATTGAAGGTGTAGCATGCTAGCTAAGTAAGTACCTATTCACTCTTCTCTTGAACACGCCCGGGTCATATTTTGCCGGAAACACAGACGCTGGCAGGGCATTCCATTCAACTTATTAACTAATAATAATAAAATAATAAATATGTGTGGACATTTCACACAGCGCCATCTAGCCCCAAACTAAGCATAGCTTGTACTATGGGTACCAGATAACTGATACAATACTTATATATTTTTTGTGTTTTGTAAATACATACATGGAATAAAATATAACACCCAGACACAGAACAAACATCTATGTTGATCACACAAATGTTTGTCCTGGATAGGAATCGAACCCACAGCCCTCAGTCCAGAAGGCAGGGATAACTACCAACTGAGCTATTTTGTTTTTGTATGTTTTTCCTATCATTATCATTTGAAGATGCAAATATCATGAAGAATGTTGGTGTCTCTAGTTTTATATTAATTGACCATCATCATTTATCGTCATTTCCAAAAAAACACTACAATAAACAACGACATGTAAATTTTTTTTGGTGTTATTTTTATAATTTTTATACTTAGGTAACTACTAAGTATCAGTGTTATCAATAGGCGCTTTATAAAATTATGTGCTATTCCATATTTTTCGGTATTTCTCTACCGGTTGTCTTACTGGTGTATTTGTTCCGACATTACACTTTTCACAAACCCTGAAAAATATAGTCTTCAAATTCAATATCTTTTACAGCTAAGCCTTTACCAATACGGTTCCATTCGATAAGCAAAACACTGGATCTATTTTACGGTTTTCGTTCCTATTCATCTTATCGTGGTGGTTTTACGGCCGGCCGGTAATGGTGTTTACCAAGCGAGGGTACGCTGTTATCCTTGCCTTCTCTAGCATTTTTTTATTTACATATTTGCAAAGAGGCTTCATTATTGAGTTGTATTCGTCACAGCACTGTTTATTGTGAGATGTGTAGCTGGTACTCATTTGCTATTCATCGCGGAGTGACAAATTTTGAAATGAAAGCAGTTGTTATTCTTATATACTTTTTTCTATCAATATATGTACACTCGGAAATAAATAAGTTCACTTTACGAATTGCACTTTTGCTTTCAAGAGTGTCCAAAATCTGTTTTGCTGACTAATTATAAACGACAATCACATTTTTGTTCCGAGTAAATTTGAACTATGCTGTAGTTTATGATTGTCATCATCATCATCATCATCAACAGCCTTGATTGTAGCCCTGCTTAAAAACACTATAGTACAGCGGAGTTTCATTTTTATATCATTTTGAATTCATAAGCATTGACCTTACTTTAACACTTACCTAATTTAAAAACAATCCCCATAACCCTAAAAAAATGATATCTATTTCAGTTTGTTATTACTGAAGCATCGACATAATGCCATTCGAAACAATAACTCTCGTATCGTAACTTTGTTACGTTATGATTCGCAGTTTTATGTTTACGAACCGGGATCAGTAAACCGAAACAACTTTATATACTGGTAGTTTTGCAACGTGTATTGTATGTACTTCTATCTGTTGGCCGATATCGAATATCGGTATCGAGGTTAAGCTCGTTTGACTAAGGGACTAGATTACCTACATTTGGTGTGAATTAGCGTTAAATGATGAGTTAAAAAACCGATGGGGAAGAAAGGTTCTCGAGTGGCGACCACGAACTAGAAGACGCACCGTAGGCCGGCCCCCCCACTAGGTGGACCGACGACCCTGGTCGTAACCGTGGGGAGCCGATGGATGCAAGAGGCTCAAAGTGGCGCGCTTTGGGGAGGCCTTTAGTTCTGCAGTGGACGTCTTCAGGCTGATGGTAATGATGATGAGTTTCTTCATTCTCGTCAAAACTCAATAATGAAATCTTAATTAATTCTTGATAATTTTAGATCAGGGTTTGGATTTATTATTTTACCTGTGCTATAAAATCTATATTATAATAATATGTTTAATTTAAAACTTATAGGTCAATGCGATGTACTATTATAGTCAACAAGGTACAGTTTTTTAAAACTGTTTGTTATGAAACCCTAAAAAATATCATAGAGTTATTTATTTATCCAAATTTAAAGCGTTTACTGTAAGGCATAATTAAAGTATAAAAGCCACGGTGGCAAAATAACAAATCCAAACCAGTGACCGGGGTCTGCAAGCTTGTAATATGCAAATGTATGCATATCCAAGCAACAGAGTCAAACACCATGTAAAGTGAAACGAGAAAATTAGCAAACAAGCTTCCGAAAAATGCAATTCGGTTGTAACGGCGTTACCTTATCAGAAAAAAAATCTGAAACATTATTTGGATAGAAAGACCGGAATTGGCAGACCTGACTTTTTTACACGTTTATGTGTCTGTTAACATCTAAAGATAGCCTATTAAGGTACTTGATGACGTAGGTATTTGTGCAGTAGGATCTTGCACTATTATACCAGGGGTTAGCTGTAACGAAGTTTCAAGTATTGATATTTATATGTTTCTAATTTTGTTTATATACATAATATTTGTTAGCAACAGATAAGAACTATCAATCGAACGATCAACATTGTGCAAACACCGACATAAATATATTATAATGTGGGTAGATATGACTACAGCCTTGAAAAGATCGAATTTATTTACAGAGGATTATAGTTTTCAAAAACATTATAGTTAGGTAATACGAACTAGGTTGTTTTGAACTCTACCCGTATGTAACTGTAAAAACCAAGCCCAAATCAAATAAAAATAAATATGTGTGGACATTTCACACAACGCCATCTAGCCCCAAACTAAGCATAGCTTGTATTATGGGAACCAGATAACTGATACAATACTTATATACTTTTTTGTTTCTAATACATACATAGAATACAATATAACACCCAGACGCAGAACAAACATCTATGTCCATCACACAAATGTTTGTCCTGGGTAGGAATCGAACCCACAGCCCCCAGTTCAGAAGGCAGGGATACTACCAACTGAGCTATCGGGCCCGTCAACTATATAAAACTGAGTATTTTCAAATATAATTCCATTTCTTTATTAAACCAAGTAAAAATATAGAACCGTTCTGGCAACACTGCTCTAGAAATATTACCCTAAAACTTTGTGTTTCGATGTAAATACTAAGTTTTTCTTGGTTCAGTCACAGGAGGTGCGGGCGTCTTACGAATTTCAATTTAACTTGTAATAAAGTTCACCAACTCGTACAAATTAAGGGCAAATCTTCGAATATTATAGAGAAATGAAATGGTGCTTCCAATGCCCGTTTATATTTTGGGAAAATAATTTGGTTGGAAATTAAGTTTGATGTAAGCGCTGGAAACTTACTACTTCTTGGAATTCTACCTGTTAGTAAAATAATCTGTTTAAATTCATAAGTACCTTCGTTCTTAACTAGATGCTATGAATACAAGAGAATAAGATAATTATATTTTATGATGTTTTATAGTGGGTTGGGCGTAATCACAGCACCATTTCATATTGATTTTAAATGGATTCCATGACTCCTATAAAAGATCATTAAGCACTGACAGGTTCACGAGGATGGAGTAAACAAAGAAACTCTTGAATAGAAAATCTTTCAGCTTTTTACTATTGGGTTGGAATGTTGAAGTTGAAAACGGTTAAGGTTAGCTTGCACCTTTATAGCGATTAGCAATAATTAAAAAAAAGGTACAAAGCAAAGGCGCAACGTATGCCGGCCCCCCAGTAGGTGGATCGACGATCTGGTGAAAACCGTGGGGAGCCGATGGATGCAGGAGGCGAGCCGCCGCTCAAAGTGGTGCTCTAGCAGTGGACGTCTTCAGGCTGTTGATAATGATGATTAAAAAAAAGGTATATCCTCCCTTGTCCTTTGTACTCAGCAGATCTAAATTTCTATGCTATTAATTCACTTTTGTTCCACAGTAACAAATCATTGATGATGTGAAATGTAAATCATTGCTATGTAGGTATTACCACAGTTATTAAAATAGTAGTTACGTATTACAAAACTGTACCTGCACCAAATATTTTAGATTTGGAATCTTAATATTCTTTATTAACGCACATAATAAGGTCGTAATTGGTTTTTTTGGCGGGAACGCGGAAAATTTCACGTCGTTGCATTGTATTATTTTTCAAAACTTGTGCTTTTTCCAGTGTTAATGTTTAAAATTGGTGGCGTTTTACGCATTAAGTGCTGAATTACGAGCATGAGTGAGGGCAAGTGATATAATGTGGTGTAACGTGGTTTTTCGAGTTGCTTCCAAAATTCCATAGAAGCTTCTTGTAAAGTTGCCACCACTTTACTTGAGCATGACTTAGACTGGACTATGACCCGACTTAGACTGGACTGGACCATGACTATGACTAAGACTAAGACTTGACTACGTAAAATATTCTAAAACTCGATGAAAATATACAATACTTGACACTGGCTAAAAACACTAAGTGTGGAGCCAACATTTAAAAAAAAAAAAAAAGGTCGTAATTGTTATAATCTTCAACAGCAAAATTGAGTCAATAGGTAAGTACTTACTTATCGATATGAACGTTTTCCTAGTTACAATAATAAAATTTATGGTCGCTACAAAAACGCTTCCCCAATCACCACCAACGTAACAGGCACTCGATAAGGTATTTCAGTAAATCCTTGACATTTTATAGAACGTATTTACTTGATAGCCTCTATTCTGGGTCGTTAAACAGCTGTGTGACTTAGTTCCGGACAAAACATTCACGAAAACGGAATTCGGTCTATTTGTGCTAATAAAGCTAGAGAGACAAACAGCTGTGTAAATCTCTTGACTACTTACTTGAGATTGTCTATGAGAAATACTATAAAACTTGTTATTGTTTGTTGATGTTTCATTTCATTACAGTAACCTAAGCAACCTACCTTTTACCACATGGAAAAGCAATCATTGCTCAGATGGTAATGGCGTTGATGACAGGTTTAAATTAAGTAATAAATATAATTTACTAGGTCGTAGGACTTTTCTGTAAAGCTCGTCTAGGTAGGTACCAAAGCTTTGGCAGTTATTCTGCCGCCAAGCAGTAGTGTGCAAGCACTACTGTGTTCCCGTTTGAAAGGCTTTGTAGCTAGTGAAATTACTGGGTAAATGAGACCTGATCTCACAGTTTAGTAATCTGATTACTAGACTGTGTGATGTCTCAGCATGTCGTGCGCCGTGCAGTGTCACGCGAAACTTTATTATTTCAAAGTTTCAAATGACACTGCAACTGTTATGGGCGGCCGTGTCGGTTAACATCAGGTGAACGACTAGCTCGTCACGTCATTCATTCTCATAAAATATAATATTTTTAATGAAATAAAATGGAAAAAATATTGGCCATACTCATACTCCACAATACTCGTTAAAAAGATCAGCTATTTATGTGCTATGCCACTAGGCCTAATTTTGAAGGCTTTAGTTGACAGTTTTAAAATGCTAAAAATATATCCGTCTTTTACATTGCCGTCTATTTGACAAGGACAGCAACAGTTTTAAGAGCTTTAGATCTGTCAACTAAAGCCTTTAAAATTGGCCCCACAGTAACGCAACAGTTTGGCAATGAGGAAATATTATTCCTCTTAGGCAAAACAGTTTTGCAACCTAAGTTTGGCCACAAAGAGAACTCCGATGAACTTGCATTCGTCATTATCTAACTAAAATTTAAGAGAAATTGCTTAGAAACTCGCCCGGTTAGATACCAGCTAGGCGATTATGTAACTTGATTGCAACCAATAGAAACACAAAAATGTATGGATTTGACAGTTTCAATACGCAGTTTATGTGCATAGTTACTATGAAAATTTTCATATTCGGAATGAAATTTCTCCTGTTGCATTGCTGTCAAAGTTACGTAATCACCCCACAGATCACTCACCCTAAATCTGTAGCCATTATTCCTGGGCTACAAATGGGTTACTAATGTTTTTATCATAGCATCAGCATTATTTATCCCTTTTAGTGGACGACCCATTCACTAAACTAAAAAGATTTTCATCTGGAGTCGTACTGCGAGCTCTTAGCGCTATTCAAAACAAAGCCTATATTAGATCACTTTGTTTTTTTGTATGACGGGTTTGACAAGCGATCTAATATAGGCTCTATTTTGAATCACACAAAGAGCTCAAAGTACGGTCAAAGTATTTTGAAAAAATTGTTATTTCATATTATAAAATCGAGTAGGCACTTCTTTATCATCATCATCAACAGCCTGAAGACCCATTACTTATTTAAAATGATTACTGTATTTTACATTAAACAAATTCAACCAACTAATTTTCCGTTACACTTGACTCCCGACTCAACCCAGACCGAATATCTAATATTATCCCAGACTTATGTAAAGTCTAGACGTAGACGTATTACATCTGATCCAGAGAACACATTCAGCTTATCCCAAGTAATCCATCCATGTATAACTAAAAGGGTCGCAGACACGCTTGCTTCATTTTAAACGACGTTCCTAAGATTAGTTAAGATTTGACGAGAAGTCGGTGAATTGAAACCACACGATATAGGGACCTACTAGGTGGACCGACGACCTGTACTGTTCAAAACCGCGGGGAGCCGATGGATGCTGGAGGCGAACAGCCTCTTAAAGTGGCGTACTATGGGAGGCCTAGGCATGCATGTTTAGCAGTAGACGTCTTCAGACGATGATGATGATGATGATGATGAGATGGTGATGATAATGATGAGATGGTGATGATGATATAGCGACTGCGGTCCCAGCACTTCATAGAATCCTTAGTCAGCGACAACAAGCACTATCTGCCATAAATTATACATTTTACAGTCGCGTAATTATGTGCCGCGCCTTCGTCATAAGTAATAAGTACTATTACACTGGAATTCATAGTCGAGGAGGGGGCTCCTCTAGAGGATGAATCAGGCGCTGTGCGGTAAATTCTAGCTTTATGCATTTCATAAACAAAAACAGCCCCCAATCTGGCATGATCCGAGGCTGAATGCTGATTGTCCGAATTTCGTCAACCAATCGGTCCACTTGCTTTCATTTAGTGTTATTTTATTATTTTTTGAAGTGTACCGGTATCGGTACCGTTTCTTCAACATTTATCATTTAAAATAATATATTTAACACAAAATAGGCACACAAAATATACAAAAATAATATTTCTTTTAATTTATTTGTGAGTGACATTTTGGCGGGACTTTTGATAGTTCAAAAGTCGCGTCAAAATGACACTCGACAGAATTTTCATAGACAGCTTGATTGAAATCGTAGAGTATTTAATTAAAATGCAGGTTTGTTAGGGGTTTCTCCAGTGATTGTTTATGAAAGTGAAAGAAGAATGATTACGCATTTAATCACTAGGTAAAAGTGGAATGATAGATTTTCGGGGTTTGTTCAACCTTTGTTTATGAATACCACTGTTAGAGAGATAGTGGTCAAACGCAAGCTTATCAAACTAGAGAAAACTTCTAATACGCTCTAATATCTACGAGCAAAATTAAATACAATGAAACCTGTAGGTAAACTTCCTTGCAGACCACAAAAGTAATTAAATATGAGCTTAAAAGCAATTTGTGATTTTGAAAATGCATTACTATCTTGATTTATTTTACATTAGGTCAATAGTTTCACCCTAAATAAAAATACCTTCTAATATTGTAAGTAGGTGCCGCAAAAAAAAAGATGCAGTCACGTTGTAGTTTAATCTTTAAACAAACAATTCTTCATTTCAAGTCTTCAATGTAAAATCAATTTAAAAATACTTGCCATTATATTTTCAGTTTCTACACTGAGCTAAAATTTAATCACAGTGAGCTCTCGGTCGGCTCTCACCACAGTGTACCTATAAACGTAACATGTTAGGTACCTACGTTGCTACGAATCCATTAGCAGATCCATCCAGCCTTTGCTATTCTCGACTTCTCGAAATAGGTAAATGATTCAATCTTCTTACTGGTAAAATCATTACTTATTGATGTTTTATTAGGACATTTATTTATAGAGCTTGGTTACTATAAAAATCACATACATGGACAAGACGAAAATCATGTCAAATGCCCATGTTCCACCTGAACCGGTAATTGTTGGGAACGATACTCTCGAAGTTGTCGACAAATACGTCTATCTAGGGCAGACTGTCCAATTGGGTAGGTCCAACTTCGACAAAGAGGTCGCCTGAAGAATCCAACTCGGCTGGGCAGCGTTCGAGAAGCTTCAACCTTTCTTTTCGTCCAAAATACCACAAAGCCTCAAAACAAAAGTTTTCAAACAAAGTGTGTTGCCAGTGATGACTTATGGAACTGAGACGTGGTCTCTAACTGTTGGCCTCATTACTAAGCTCAAAGTCGCGCAACGAGCTATGGAGAGAGCAATGCTCAGTGTTTCCTTGCGAGATAAGATCCGAAATGAGGAGATCCGCAGGAGAACTAAAGTGACCGATGTAGCTCTTAGGATTAGCAAGTTGAAATGGCAATGGGCAGGCCACATCGCTCGTAGAACTGACAACCGATGGGGAAGAAAGGTTCTCGAGTGGCGACCACGATCTGGAAGACGCAGCGTAGGCCGGCCCCCCACTAGGTGGACCGACGACCTGGTGAAAGCCGCGGGGAGCCGATGGATGCAGGAGGCGAGCAGCCGCTCTAAGTGGCGCTCCCGGGGGGAGGCCTATGTTCAGCAGTGGACGTCTTCAGGCTGTTAATGATGATGATGATGACCATAAAAATCTACAAATACCAAACGTATGTGGGTGAAAGTTTCAGTAGAGCACTTCTTTAACTTCTGTTTATTGTTCATAAAATATCCTATAGCTTTAAGAAAATACCAAACAGATTCATGGGTCCACTGGCCAACGCTCACGTCCAATCACGCGCTAATCAGTGTTGCCAACAAAAAAACTAAACTTATTTTTATAAAAATATTATAGTCGTTAAAATTTTAGCAACTTAAATTCAATAACAAAACTACTAACTTTCTACTAATTATAAAGTTTATAATTAGTAGAAAGTTAGTAACTTTGTTATTAAATTTATTTTATAATATAAAGATATTATAGTCCTTAAAATTTTAGCAACTAGCGGGTTTTCTTTATAGATATACCTTGAGTGTGGTTAGCACTTTAAAATCATTCCCATGGGTTTCTAATAATTATTTATAGAACAAACTCATATAAAGTTTCACTACCGAATAGTTATTTACTGCTTAGAGAGTTTCAACAACTTCATCAACAAGTAAGTAATAAACAGAAAGGATTCTAACCCCCAACTTAGTTTTAAAAGCACTCCATCATTTCTCGAACTTTGTCTACGCTAAGTGATTTCGCACCACCAATGTATATATAGCAAATAAACAGGGTAAATGTTTGATCCATAGTTAAGGTAACCAATGGTAAAAAATTCTAACATATAAGCAAAATTTCATCCAATGGTCAAAATTTATTAGTTCTTAACCATTGTGTATCTTAACTATAATAATATACCTACGTATCAAAACCCCACCCTTAGTCTAACAAAATATACCTAGTATTAAGATACACAAATGTAGTCACAAATATTAAAATTGTCACGATCTATTTAACGAATAACAAATATATATGTTATAATTTTTTGATACAACTATTTGTAATTTACTCCTCCTTCTCCATGTTAAAAGTCAATAAAAATCATTATCATAATTACATTACAGTCAAACCTAATAGAGTAACATCTCAGATAATATAATACCTACAGTACAGATGCCTCATCCCATACAACGGAATAACGCGGGCTATTTTACGAATTATTTTATTTCTGCATAACGCAAGATCACCAAGCGACATTTATTGCGTGTTGGCGAAGTATTGGGCCAAATGAATACACTGGACACTAACTAATAACTCTCTAGATACGATTACTATTTTTTTTTTCAAGTTCGGGCTATTTTTCTTTTATACCTGATGGGACCCCATGGTAACATTGAACAGTCGAACATCTTTTATAAGTTGTCACACCATATCTACACCCATAGAGCAACTCTAACGTAGGTCTGTATCGTTACGTAAACAGCTGTAACACTAAACGACCGGACAATTTAACCCACTATGCACACATAAGCGCTAACCTGGCTCCAACGTCCATTAAAGCTACATTACACACATTAGCGTACATAGCACGTATAGCATACATTGCCGGCTCACCGGTAGCGATGCTAATTGAATTAGTGCGGGATGCGCGATGGAGCGTGCCACAAAGCGTTCTTTCGATCCTTCCGTACGGACGCGCCTATCGGATTACTAGGGATAGACATGCCTGCAATGGCCTAGATGCCTTTTGACCGGGGTAAAACGGTTCTGCAATTTGAAGTTTGACAAACTGAGGGAAAGAGATACCGTGAAATAAAGAAGAACACTTTTAGTGGAAGCGCTACTAAGGCAGCTACCGTATCTCGTCTATATTTTTATATAACATCGAATGCTTGTCAATAAGCTTTTGGGTATCTACGGTACACTTTCAAAGTGGAAAAAAAGTTGTGTGAAATATTTGGCTTGGTGCCATTTCTGTGAAATATTGTAATAGTGGTTATGCCAGAATAGGATTAATTTATGAGAAAATCATCCCTATTACAAAATAATCTGTGGATTGAAAAAAATAATTATAAGTATTAATTTAACCAAATAAAAAAACAACTTAAAATAAAACATAAAAACCAACTGAAGTAAAAGATTTCAAATGAAACCCTGATAGAAATATAACACTAACATTATTTCAATATTTTCTTAACTTCTATTTTAAACGAAATTTCCTTAAATCAGCTGCGCATGTTATCATCGATAACAGCATTACCTCTGGGAGCTATCTGGGGCCGTAAGCCTTATACTATAAAACTGCGCTTCACACTCCTAGTATGTATTTACTAACTATACAAGACTTGACAGTTTCTATCCCTGGATGAGCAAGAAACAAAATGTTGTGATAGTTAATGGAAATCTTAATTAATCCCTGACGTCGAAAACGAGGCGTGTTATCAATACCACCACACTAAAATTAAAGAAGAAGTTAGAAAATCATTAAAATACTAGGGAATCACATAAAGCACCATATTTCAGTACCATGGGTTTCACAGTTTTTTCTGTCTGTCTGTGAAATTAGAAAGCTGGTGCAATAGGCATGACGACTAAAAATTTTTTATAGTATAAATTAATAATATTCCTCAAAAGATAAACAATTGTGAAAACAAAAATAAAATATCTTAATAAATGACAAAGTTACAAGCATTTAAAAAACCGGAATAGAAAGAGATAGCTCAAACAGCCAGTGACGTCAGAGCAAGGTCGTTCATAGTACCTCATTACTAAGCTGTGGTAGCTTTACATACAATCTCTTTATCATGTGACGTCACAAGTGGATTTTTCATAGTAACTGTGAAGGCGTTTGATTGAAGTTGAAGGCGCTCTGTTACGCGAGAAAGGGGCAGGAGATGCCCCCTACAGTAACTTTAAAAGCTTATTACTCCGTGGTTTATTTACCGATTTCACTTGTTTTTCCAATTATTGCATTCATTTTTAATCTTCTTTATGAAAGTAATATTTACTTGTTCATTTTAACAGTAGTGATCATGGCTATAGCTTTACACGGTCGTCAATATCATCACCAGGTAGCATTTTCATTGTAATAAGAATTACATGTAATCTAAAGACAGGTTTAATCAGAATGTTCATTAGATTATGATCACCAATTCATCATCTCTCATCAGCAGTAAAAGGTTTTTAAATGTAAACGTTACATACAACTTTGTTAGGAATAATCAACAATGAGGTGAATGAAGCCAAAACTTCAATACACATAAAAAGTGCTATTACAATTTTAATAGCCAACTTCAAGAGCTCATCCGGAATCTCTATCCCGTAAAATTAGAACCAACCAAATCATTGCCTTCACATTCTTTTATCAAACAATAAAAAATAGAGTGAAATAACTTGAAGCGATAAAAATACTGCCTGAAAGCCTTTTAATAGACCGCGTCGTGTCGTAAACTGTAAAATTCTTCAGGAAATGTTTCTGTTTTCTTACTCAAGATTCAGTGTAATGCAGTGATTGAGGTACAGACAAATATCGTCTTTATTGCCAATTCGTTCGTTTATCCACGGGAATTCTGTAACTTTCCAATGTAAAAGTATCCTATGCAGGTTTATGATAAAGGCAATTTCGCAAAATTTCATCAAGTTGGTTCAGCCGTTTTATAGTGAATTCCATTGAGCTATTTGGTTCCTGTACCCTCCAAGTCTATTATAATCCACCTCTTTGGCTCCAGTAGTACATAATTAGGACAGCAAAGGAATGGTACACCTGACCAGCGTCATTCTTTCCTGACAAATATTTATAAACTGGGAGTTTTTAAGGCTAGCATGCTCCATCGTCGACCACGTCATCACTTTAAAAAGAAAACTTTTTACCTTGCTTGTATATTAAGAATGTTGGATTCATTATTACAATTTACAATCTCGGAGGCTAAAGACAAAAAGTTTTTAAATAATAAAAATCTGCTAATAACCACAGTAATGTTTTATGGCTGTATTACGAAATTTGTGACCTAAGCTACTGTTGACATTCCTTATGCTCCAAGGTTTATAGGATCCCATAACTGACGGAACGGACGATCGTAAATGCTCAAAGGAAAGTGGTATCGTATCCGCACAATGCGTTGACACGTGGTTAACGCGATAAAACGTAACAAGTTACGTTACGTCACGTCGTACGTTCAAGTTTGGTCAAGGCAGTTTATAGCGTTAGTAAGTGGGTATCCGTGTTGATTTCAGGAAATTGGCATGTAGACATCTTGAGGAATGTTATGGGGTTAGCTTTATGTGAAGCAAATGTAAGTGGTTTATGGGGAAAATATAATATCAAAAAATGTGAAGTTTCATTCTCAGTGCGATGCAGAAAAATGTGTTGCGAATGTCTAAAATATTAATAGTGTGGCATTTGGCACTTGATAGTATGACGTAGTACGTGTTACGTTGTAGTAACGAAGTTATTCTGGGGTAGGTCAAATATTTGTTTTTAAAAGTAAAATCAAAAATCCTCTTGAATACCACTTGTAAACGATCGGTCCTTGTTTTTTGGATGATGAAACGGGCATGTGACTGATCGAAAATCATTATGTTCGTATCTACGTAACTATGTAGGTAGCTAATATGTTATCATCGTTGAAAATCGTTTTGAATTAAGTTTGCCAAGTCGCGGTTTCCATTCAAATTCACGTGTACTTAAACTATTATTATCAGTTCTGTAGTGAACATTACAAACAAATTGCCAGAACTTGCTATTTTAGTTAAGCATGAAGTGCTAATCAAGAGCAAGCAAGATAGATCTCGTCTAAACCTGACATAGACTTTAACCAGTGATTGGTAGCGTACATAAAAACTAGAGGCTACCAAATAGTCCAATCAAACCGTAAAGCTGTACGAGGGTTCGTTAAAACCTCACTAATGTAACCTTTCCCAACTAATGGATGGTGACTAACGAAAAATAATGCGCAGTCATACCGCCTTGTTCCATGAAGGCTCCGACGGAAAGGTTACGCTTCAGCGATTCCCGATAGCATTTTCTTTTACTTATTGTTCAAAGCCTTGAAAGTATAAAGATAATAGTCTCTCTGGAAAAATTAAAATTCATCGAATTGTAATTTAGATTAGTTTGGTTTTGCCGCCTTATTAGAAGCGAACTGGCAATACTACCAATTTTAATTTATTACAGCTTTTGAAAATAGAAAGAACACTTCTATATACGTGGGCCTATGCTAAGCTCTTGTATTTAAAACTATTAAAATAAGTGCTTCTGTAGGTGCCTGCTGTTTAACAACATTTTTGGAGTTCAAATGTTTCTTGCTGTAGGTGTAGTGTGAGTAGTATTATTAGTTAGTACAATTAGATTAGAGAGAGCTAAAATAAGGCACTTGTACCGTTAAAATACCACACTTACTCTTTGAGATGCAAAGAGTGAAAATAGAAAGAAAGTTTCTTTAAAAAATGCTATATATAATGTATGTATAATCGTCTGCAACGAACTTCATCATTAATTCCGGAATTTTGGCAGTCTAGCGCAGACTTCAGAGTCAAAGAGGATTATGAAAAGAATTAAAGAATAACTCCTTTCTTAACTCTGCACTGGCACCGTGCCAAAACGCTTGCTGAGAACGATTATACCCGTTTTGAATTATTATTTTTTATTTTTCACTTGCAGTGGATAGTATACCCACAAAAAGATTAAACTGGGTTATTTTTAGTCACGGATTAATGGGTTTAGCCGAAAGCTTACAGTTTTGGTTCAAATTTTTGTATTCCGGAATCGGAATATTGGAGACTGGTCGTATATCGTCAATGGATTAAGATTAGCCTAAACCGGCGCAATCATATCCTGGTGCTCCCGGCAGATTTTAGCGTGCGATTTATATGCAGCTGGGGTGATTTGTCATTTACATAGGCCGCGTGGAAGGTCTTGATGAAGCTTGTCGCTATGCTGGTTTGGTTGAAAACTTGTCTAATAGATGGTATGTCTGTGAGTGGATTAATCCTGTTAAATAAAAAGTTGAATATAAATGAGATTAAATGAGTAAAAGTGTTGTTCGTTGAAATATGATATGTATGATACAATTTTGGCATAGGTAATAATAATTTTGTATAACCATAATAATATACTCGTATCATGCAGCTAAGTATTTCGTTTTGTTACCGTACACCTCTTTTTAATTTCCAACAAGGATAAAAATGTTTACGTTTAAAACTGTCTGTCCATCTGTCTCTATGTGTTGTCCGTGGTACGTTCGCATTGCAGTTTGCGTAATAATTATATTTATTTTAACGTGAAATATTTCCTTTATTTTTCCATTTGTTGTTTATATTATAAGCTGTTTCGAAATTTATTGATCTGTGAATAGACTCACATACTGTGTTATGCTAGCTAGGTGTTTCCCTGCGAGATAAGATCCGTAATGAGGAGATCCGCAGGAGAACTAAAGTGACCGATATAGCTCTCAGAATTAGCAAGTTGAAATGGCAATGGGTAGGCCACATCGTTCGCAGAACTGACAACCGAAGGAAAGGTTCTCGAGTGGTGACCACGAACCGGATGGCACTAGGTGGACCGACAACCTGGTGAAAACCGCGGGGAGCCGATGGATGCAGGAGCTGAGCAGCTGCTCAAAATGGCGCTCTCTGGGGGAAGCCTATGTTCAGCAGTGAACGGATGATGATGATGATGATGATGATGATGAATAGACTCCCGTCATGGGATTGCCTAAATACCTGTGGTTAAAATATTATATTATAAGTACTCCCTAATTTCCTATGATCATGTTCCGTGACGTAGACAATGTTAGTATGTTTGAAAAGGGTAAAGAAAAAGCAAAGGATAGTAAAATAGGAAAGGCATAGAGATGGATGGTGAAATAAGGAAAATGGAAAACAAAAGAAGAAAAGGAAAGGCGTAACACTGAAGTAATTAATTAGCCTGTGTGAACTCCGGGCGGGTCAGCTAGTAGTGAATTTCATATAAATCGTAGTCTGTAGCTAATTTATGCAGCTCTGTGATTGTTACCATTGATTAGGTGACAAACTTCACGGCACTCTCACAACAAAATTGGTACGTTCGCTCCACCTCGCGATATCTTCAGGTAGGTATTATATTATCTGGGCTTCAGGATTACTGCAACCGCACTCAACTTGCCGATGAACATCGATATTGTGTTCCCGATTTGAATAGCCAGGAATTAATAAGCTATATACAAAAATTGGAGAATGGCTTTGGTTCAGTTTTTTTTAATTGTTTTTATGTGAAAGGGAGCAAACAAGTATACGGCCCATCTGATGGGACAAGGTCACCGTAGCCTATGGACATCTGTAACACCGAGGCGTCACCAATGCGTTGCTTACCACGTAGAACTCTTTTAACCCTCCTTTTAAAGTGCTCCACGTTATAGCTCTGCGGAAAGACCGCTGGCGGAAGCTCATTCCACATTTTGCAGGTGTACGGCAAGAAAGAACGTATGAATCGAGTCGTATGGAATTTCCACGACTCGATAATGTGAGGATAAGTTTAGTGAATTTTCTCTGTATTTAGGTAATAATGTGGTATATAGACTACTTTGGCCTTTTTTTATTTTTAGCGGCAGTTTTGTTTAGTCATAACATATCTACACAAAAGAAATGATAAGTAAGAAGTAAGAAAAAGTTAAGGTGCTTACCTTCGTTTTATTGATACTCATAAAAAAGTTATACTATTAACATAAAAAAGGAAACAAAATACAGAGTAACCAAGTTTTAAACGATTGTTATCTGAACAAGCAGGGGCAAGGGAAGTTGTGAACTCTTCAAGTAAGCTCTCAATATGCAATAACTTAAGAATACAAACTGAAACTAAATGTATAATGTAAGATGTGTGTTTGTATGTAAATGAGTCCAACTATATCTGCACCAAGTTAAGTTTTGATTAAGGAAACATGGAACTCTTGATTGTATTACCGGGTACTTATGTACCTCTTTGATACTATAATATGTAACCAGTACGTAAGCTTTCAAAAATGATAGCAGTGCCAAATCACCCGCAGAAAATATCTATGTAGTACTACCGATATACTAGATCTAATTGGTTCCAACGAATTCAAGCACTCTCACTCATGCTATTCTGTAATAATACTGCATTGATATCGCATTCTATGATGTATCATAACTTTATTTTTTTTCACCTAGATAAATATAAAAAAGCTCTGTGATAATAAATTACTCAGGGTATTTTTTTCAAGGGTCTTAAATAATACCGGTGCGATATGTACAACTGTACAGTGCGAATCTATGTCAAAGAAGTATTATTTGAATTGTGTAAAATAAGAGTAAGTCTGGCCTGTGACGTCACAACAAGAACTACAACTTTAATCGGGTTGGACTTGGTGGTTTGTGACCTCTGTGTTTTTCCTATAGACTTTGGGAGAGTAGCGAAAGTATTTTAGGTCTATGATTTTTCTCACCGTACTGAACAATCGTACAGAGTGAAGTTAGATCGAGTAAAATCGAAACTAGTTTTTTTTTTTAAACACAGAATGATAACGCAGCTGAACTTGTTCCACGCGGCGACCGTGCCGCTCTGGCCTCCTAATAAATGCCTCAGCTTAAATTGCAACTTGCGCCGAGCCGGAGCTATTTCCTTTAGGTACGGCGGAGCGTCAATTATTATGTGTATTGTTATTGTGTGTGTTTTTATACTACAACACACGTAAAAATGCAGTTGTTTAGAAAGCCAAGTAATGCTACTTACCAAAACTAGTTTTGTTTTTTAAAACACTGCTTAGTTTTTTCGTATAAACCGTAAATATGCAAAATCATACCGCGCAATTATTTGAGGTTAGTAAATACTTATTTACATTGGATCGCTTTGAGACCTACCTACGCCTACCGCGCCGCGCCTGTGTGGCTATAGAGCTTAGATTCTGACGACGAATAGTGTGACGGCTTAGTTTTGCTATCACGTGCCTACCTAATTAAAGAGAACGTCTCTAGCAAATGAGGATACGAATTGGCTCCAATGTTTGTGATAGAATCAATCTGGGATGTTTACTGTTGCCGCGGAAGAACGGGAGTGGAAATGGATCGCATTTCCTGAAGCAAATCAAGTGGTAACTAAATAAAACCAAATGCTTTTTTACCATGATTTAAATTCATTTATAAACGGTTCCTTTTTCGTACTGTATTTTGGTACCAAAGTTGAGCTTCGGTAAATAGTCATGCAAAAATTTAATATGTCAAGTTCAGTCGTATGTCAAATTATAATTTCAAAATCTACGTTTGTAAAATTTTAAAGAAAATACTTGCCTGCTCTTATTTTATACTAATTTATTCTAACTTATTTATGCACCGAGACTTTATACCAATTTATAAATATTTTTATGATATAGCGCTCGTAGCACCTAGTAGCACCTCGTAGCGTATCTCGTAGCGAGCCACATAGACAGCACCCAAATGAAAAAAAAAATCCGGTGCTCTTTGAATAATTTGAAACTAACTTTGTAAAGCAGATTAGCGTAGTCTCAATTATCAGGTAACGGTTGCTGAGTTTAGTAAAATACTTAGATGTCTGTGACTAAGAAAAAAAAAACGAGCAAATATGTTTCTATGCCTGATTTTTTGTATTTAAACCTATTTACTGTTAGTCTTTACCGACTTTTACATCCGTTACGAGATGATGTGGTCACTTCAAGCCATCCAAGACTGACGACTTTACAAACTGTCATAATAGTTCATTATCATAGTAAAGTTTCAAACAGCCTTCTAAATAATAATGTTGCCATAACGAAATACTATTTAGCTACGCTAAAAGCAATTAGGTACATTAAACAAACACCTAGCAATTACAATAATGAATAATTACTTCAGTGAAGCGTTTGTACTCTGATAATGCTTAAGTATTTCTGCCACAATAGAAATACGACTGCTCCGGCAAAGGGAATATTTACCGAATTCATTAGGAGGAATCTTACGGGTTGTCTGGAAGAGATCGCTTTAAGCGATAAGACCGCCCATTGTGACACTTAGTTTAAGTTTGTATCTGTTGATTGTTTTCTGTAAATGTGGTGTTTCAATAAAGAGTTTTTATCTATATTACTGAAACATGCTTCTTTAGGCCACTATGGGTGCCTATACTAAAACGTATGAAATGTGATATCCGCAGAAAGTTATATGGTATTATAAGACAATATTTGGTTCTAAGCTTTTAAAATTTTAACAATAACCGTGTAATTATCTATAGAAACGAGCAAAAAAAAAAACACGTTTGTTGGTTGCCCTTTAAATATTTATTTTATTCTACTTTTTAGTATTTGCTGTTATATCGGCAACATAAATACATAATCTGTAAAAATTTCAACTGTCTAACTATCGCAGTTCATGATGTGAGATACACCCTGGTGAAAGATTAACAGACAGACAGACAGACGGACAGCTGAGCCTTAGTAATACGGTTCGCTTTAGCCTTTGGGTACGGAAACTGAAATAACCAGAAAAAAATGTTGGGTTCGTAAGGCTTTTGACAGTTAACACATAACTGGAATACACATGGTGATCACGATCTTCAGTCATGAAAAATCGATCGGAGAAAAAGAGATATAGAAGGCTTTTGGATCCCCATTGGTCCTTAGTACATATACATAATTGTAATTATAATTATACTTTCAAAAATTTAAAACAAAATTTTAAAAGTATTTGACTGGTTTAGATAAAACAAAACTCGTACAATAGAGACACGGCATGGTTCCGTCAAAGGGGAATACTTGGTGAATTCATGCGTTACAAGGCATCTCATTCAAGCGTCCCTTCCAACCCATTATGTACATCAAAAGGTGCGCCAGAAAACAAAATTACTCGCATTCCTAACGAGATATTCATGCATGAGAATAGGGTTGGCAGCGCGCGGTTATTGCTGAATAAAAATTGAACGGTCTTGTAAATTTTATCCAACACTGCTGTTGCCTGAATGATGTATTGTCACTTTTATCGTATACAAGGTGACCTTGAATTGGTATGTTATCCCGAAAGAGGGGAACTGGGACCATGATAGCCCACAAGTTGTGAGAGCCATAGTATAGTATATATGACACTAAATTTACCGCACCATGAAAGAAATATTGACTAAATATAGTTCAAATATCTACTTACTGCTACTACTTATATACCTACTTACTATTTATTAAGTAATTGTTATTGTAATTGCCAGTGCATGATTGCCGTATTTTTTTGTATTAATAAATATTTTTTTTTTTAATTTTGTGATATTACTATTTTTGACAACCCTATGCATTAGAATTTCTTGCATAACATAGTTAGAAATGAACTCACAAAGCACTGAAGCATTATTCATGCAGTCATTTTGTCTTTTCTATTTACAATACAATAACAAAAGGTAACAAGAACAACCAGTAAAAATAGGCTAATGTACTTAGTATTTGTATGTCCGTAATATTTAAGAAAGATGATGATGAGGAAGAAAGGTTCTCGAGTGGCGACCACGAACCGGAAGACGCAGCGTAGGCCGGCCCCCCACTGGGTGGACCGACGATCTGGTGAAAGCCGCGGGGAGCCAATCGATGCAGGAGGCGAGCAGCCACTCAAAATGGCTCTCCCTGGAGGAAGCCTATGTTCAGCAGTGGCGTCTTCAGGCTGTTAATAACGATGATGAATATTTAAGAACCCCTGCACAAACATGGTTTATTTGCTGACATAAGTAAACTAACCAAGTCTTCATAAAATAATCCCGCAATGTAAAGTATTCTTTCTTATCTCCGGCACAAAGCGATGTAGGTGTCCCTCACCCTTATGTGGAATCAAAGAGGCTTTAGAATCCTTTGTGCTCTGTCGCGTTGTTTGCTGCGCTATGTTGCCATATCATTATTTTATTAAAGCAGCCAATTTTCGCCAAGTCCCTTTCAAATCCAAGCTAGGTAATATGGGACAAATTATCTCCATATTTGTTTTACGTAGTTTTTTTGGTCACATAGTACCTGTTTATAAAATGAAAGTTTTGGTACTCCTTAAAAACTCTACTTTCGACTCAAATATTTAGACGTCGGCCCAAAAATATTATTGTTTTTATTTCTACAAGGATTTTTCCAACTTTGAAAGCTGTCACCTAGATTGACAATAAAAAAGTAATGCAAGATGGAAAAATGTTTTCTCGGGTTGTTTGGAATTTATATTGAAACGAGATGGTCTTTTCGATTCAATGAAAATAAAATGTGTTTTTATTTGGCGTGTTGTGTTGTCTTTTGTTTTGAATTTCTAATCTGACAAACTGTATTTGGGTGTTTGATTTGAGGATTTTTTATGTATTTATACACGGTTCTTGTAAATTTTATCCTGTGCTATCAGATAGGCTCTTAATTTGCGTGACAATAGATATAAATAATTAAAAACGTAAGAGCAAGCTGCTTCTGGATATCATAAATGAATGAAAAATAAAAACAATGAAAAATTCTACCATATGGTCGAAAATCCGCGTGAATAATGTAAAACAATAGCTATTGTCTTAACTATAATAGAACTGAGTTCTTAGAAAAGCTTCAATCATTTTATACAGATAGGTAATAATTACATAAAAATACCTAGTTATTATGTACTTTTGTACATAATAACTAACTTTGTAGCCCGTATTAGTAGGTAACTATTTACCAATAGCATACTGCTCTACCTAGGTACAAAATAGCTTCATGCACCTGAAATCAATAATTGACGATATTTTACAGAAAAGAACCAGTGCGAGGCTTGGATTTATATACTTTAGAAACGTAGTCATAATGCCACACACACACATTCACACACACACACTAGCATACGCCATATACACACACCCCATACAATAACACACCTTGGTCCTTATTCCGTATGACCATTCAAGCACGTAACGCGGCGCGTTACGATATCTTCGTGGAATGGTTTTGAGTTTAAAATGCTATTCTGTATGCCGTTGTCAAATTTGACAAACACGACAACACACGTTACACGCACGTCAAAAAACAGAAAACACTGGGCACAAACAATCTAACGCGTGGAATAAAGAATACAATTTTTTGATTCCATCTTAATTCCTTGTCGTGGCGCGTTAAAGCCCGCATTTACGTTTGGACCATGTTACACGTCACGCGTTATTGGCAAGGAATCTCATGTGTCATAGCGAATAACCCTCCAGATGTCACCTCCATTCACCATCATTTTCACAACATTGTATCACATCTACTCACACCTAATTAGATTAGAATACTTATAATTTTTTATTTACAGTCTATATTACTAACATTTTATTGTATTTTATTGTTATATTGTATTCTATGTATGTATTTACAAACAAAAAAAGTATATAAGTATTGTATCAGTTATCTAGTTCCCATAGTACAAGCTATGCTTAGTTTGGGGCTAGATGGCGCTGTGTGAAATGTCCACACATATTTATTATATTATTATATTATTTTATTATAATATGTGTAACTTTTCAAATAGGCGTTTAAACAGTGTATCTCCGACGAAAGAGTCTGGTTCCTACAGCACGGGTTTCGAGCCTAGTGTGGGAGCCAGGTGTTCCAACCCTCATTATGTAATTTTTGCCTGTTATCAAATAAATGTTTTTTCATTTTCATTTTCATTTTCATTGGTAACCTAGATAAATTAGCTTCGTAACAATCAATATCATTAATAAATATTATTCTGTGGCATTGGGAGTTATATAAATACATTTTATATTTTAAAGTCGGACAACAGATGTTAAATAGCCGTTATTTCTTTCACAGTTTGCCACCACTAGATTCTGTTTAATTAATGAGTGGAGGACAAATAGAATGTTTCATTTAGTTCAAATTAAATATTTCAGTTTTCAATTTGATTTATGTTTTTCAGTTAGTACAGTAATACGATATGTAGGTCACTCTTGAAACAAAGACTGTCTGTAAATAATATTCTAGATTAGTACACCAGTGTTAAAAACTCAAAAATGTAGTAGGTAACTACTTAATTTTTTTTTCGTTGATGGTTAAGTACGTGTTTTTTAAAATAAATACATGCCAATCTAACTGGCTGCTCACTTGATGTTCATTGATTGCCTCTGCCTATCGACATATCTACCGAGAGAATTACACGTAGATAGCTACATAATAGGCACGATAACTACTATTAAAAATGAATGCAATAATTGAAAAAATAAGCCAAATCGGTAGGAGTAATAAGCCTTTAAAGTTTCTACAGGAGTCATCTCATGTCCCTTTCTCGCGAAACAGAGCGC
Source organism: Ennomos erosarius (assembly GCA_963580505.1). Lineage (NCBI taxonomy): Eukaryota > Metazoa > Arthropoda > Insecta > Lepidoptera > Geometridae > Ennomos > Ennomos erosarius. Next base: position 12,780,063 of record OY756981.1, on the reverse strand, counting down.
CCCCACAGTTACTATGAAAAATCTACTCGTGACGTCACATGCCAAAGAGATTGTATGAAAAGCTACCACAGCTTAATAATGAGGTACTATAACGACCTTCCTCTGACATCACTGGCCGTTTGAACTACCTCTTTCTATTCCGGTTTTTAAAATCCTGGTAACTTGGTCATATTTTGAAATATTTAATTTTTGTTTTCACAAATGTTTATCTTTTGAGGAATATAATTAATTTATCCAAAAAAAAAATTAAGACATCATGCCTATTGTTGTTTATTTTTCGTTTTTATGACTTATTAGCATTTGACCACATTAAATGAGTATAAATATAACTGAACTATGCTCGCTATGCCTAAATTAAGTATTGTAAATTTTGTAAATAATGTTTTAGCTGTAGTTTTATGTTTTATTTTAGTCACGTGTGTTAATTATGATATCTAGTGTTAGATTAAGAGCCAGCTTTCAAATGATCTACAACTATGAAACATTAAGAAAAGCACTAGACAATGCCTCACCAAAATGCTTGACTGACACTAGTCCAGATTTTTGTGCCATAACGCTGAAAATTTCGCTTTGATATAGTGAAGTGTACTACTTTCTCATTTGATGTCGATACACGGGTCATTTTATTTGTTGAGCTATCGGAGTTAGTTAATAAATTAGCAGTATTAGCTCCCCTGTTAACTAGACTTAACTAGCCCACTGCTATCATTCTCCGACTAATTAACGCTTAGCGCTAACTTTAGCATCTGGTGTTGGTATAAGTAGCAGTTGCGAACTCGCCTTAATACAAATTCTTTAATGCCCAGCGGTTTTATGCGAAATCCTGTGAACTTGTGACACTCGGGACGGTCTTTGGTTGGAAACTTGGTAGACGCTTTATGTGGCTTTTTTTTTCTTATATTTTGGCTCCACACATAGTGTGTTTAGTCAGTCTCATTTATAGTTATTTTTCATCGTTAAGAATATATCACGTAAGGTCAAGCCTTAGTCATAGTCATAGTCCAGTCTAAGTCAGGTAGTCAAAGTCCAGTCTAAATCATCTTCTAGTAATGTGGTGGCAACTTTACTAGAAGCTTCTATGGAATTTTGGAAGCAACACGAAAAACCACGTTTCACCACATTATATCACTTGCCCACACTCATGCTCGTAATTCAGCACTTAATGTGTAAAACTCCACCAATTTCAAACATTAACACTGGAAAAAGCACAGGTTTTGATAAATAATACAATGCAACGAAGTGAACTTTTCCGCGTTCCCGCCAAAACTCTTGTGGCTTTATTGGTGACCAATTTATGTGTTAGAGCGTAAAGTACCTATTAGGTTTTAAATCCTCAAATGATATACGTTTAATAAAGATGTCAGTCTGGCTGGGTCCAACGATACGCTATAAATATAACTTCATATATTTAAGACGAACTAATCAAAACAATGGTTAAAAATATTATAAATCCGGTGAGTTGGAGGGCGCGGATTCAAATCCCGCCGGTTGATAAAATTAAGTCTATAATATATTTATAGATATACCAGAAGTATGGTTTACATTTTAAAATCAATGGGGTTAATATTTTTTGTGGGAGCTAGTGTGGGGTATGATACTCCTCTCAAAACTAAAAGCGACACAATACTGTCTTTCTTCTATTTTACTCCACTTGACAAGTAAGCAAGTACGAAATACGTGACACAAAGCGGGGAAGACGACTTTTTCTACCACCCGTACTAAGCCAGCAGGACCCTATAACTAGAATTCCCTGTATCAGTAACTACGAAGACCATGGTCCTACAACACCAAGACGCACAAGTATTTGCGTTTTATTCCTGTGCACAAAATATACTCGTCCTGTCGCGGGAATCGAACCCACGGCCTACGGGTCATGTGCCGACTTGCTCAACCACCGGACCACTGGAACTTTATTAAACTTAGAACCTAATAGGTTTTTCGTAAATTATTTCATCGAATTATTTATTATTTAACATGTATTGGAACACAATTTTAAAGTAGTATTTATTGTAAACATTAATTAATTTTACCAAGGGAAGAGGAGGGAAATATATTGCCAAAGGAAATATTAATTAATTTTACTTTAATAATAAAATCTTAAGCGTTACTTGCATTCGCTGCTTTCATTAAAGCAGAGTAACAACGTGGATTTACTCTTATAAGCCGCATCTGCATTGGATTTCGTTTCCATCTTCATTCATACTTATTTAGTTTCAACGTCTAGAGATTACAGGGGCGGTTTGCGATTGCGGTTATCTTATTACTAGTGACATAAAGGCCATTATCCTTTGTTTTATCGCCTGAGGGCCGAGCATTGTGGTCGACGTCATTAAAACTTAATAATGGTGGATTCAATCCGCCGTAGGCTGCATTTCGCCGTAATATACTTACTAGCAAGCCAGTCTGCATTCAAGTGCCCTTATTTTCATCGTCCTGAATTATCTCCTAGTAACGACGAGTTTTGTTTGAGTGCATCTACATTACTGTAGTCCCAAAATATTTATATGCAATCCAGCACAGCACCAGCAAGCGGAATTACTAAACATACTAAGGACTTCATACAAGTATTTTTTTAAATCGTTTCATACTAATAAAATATTGATTTCTAATGACGAAAGAGCTGAGATATCGCTCTATATAAGCTTTTAGGCAATTGAGGTGTCAAACGAATTGCTTGCAACTGGAAACACTGCATTAACTGATATTGGTAAAGGAAAAATTTTAATCACGAACAGGATTGGAACCGGCATCTAACTGTTCATATAGCCGGGTTAGGTATGCCTAAATGTATGTATCCTTCATGTTTTAAAAACCACTATGCCTTCCTTTCTTTCATCATAATTCATCATTTCAACAATCTGAAGACGTCCACTGCTGAACGTAGTCGTTCTCTAGAGAGCGCCACTATGAGTGGCTGCTCGCCTCCTGCATCCAGCAGCCAATCTTTCCTTTACATTCAAAATTAATCTGTTAATTGCGATGAGCAGACGATAAATAAATAAATATATAAATATGTGTGGACATTTCACACAGCGCCATCTAGCCCCAAACTAAGCATAGCTTGTACTATGGGAACTAGATAACTGATACAATACTTATATACTTTTTTGTTTGTAAATACATACATAGAATACAATATAACACCCAGATGCAGAACAAACATCTATGTTCATCACACAAATGTTTGTCCCCAGTAGGAATCGAACCCACAGCCCTCTCAGTTCAGAAGGCAGGGATACTACCAACTGAGCTATCGGGCCCGTCAGCTACTGCTTTAAATCATAAACTGAATTTATATTATAGCTAACATCAAAGGGAAATATTGACGATGCTACACTCTTAGGTAAAGGTATTTATTTACTCTTTCTTAACGCGTCATCATCATAATGAGCCTAAAGAACATCAATGCTAAATATAGACCTCTCCATAGAGCACCACTTTGACCAGTAACTTTAGCATCATGTTCGTGTTTATTTTATAAACCCGAGACCCTTTTCATGTCTCTGTTTGCGTACTTTTTCAACCACAAAGTGGACTCGCCAGAAATAGGGATAATTGAGTCGGACATTTTTAATATTGTCATTGTGTAATGGACGGATTTCGCCGGGACTGAAGGGCTGACAATTCGGCGAGGGATTTTCACAGATTCTAATTTTAGAAGTTTCAATTTGTTGGATTGTTGTCGCCGTAAGCTACGTTTAGCGAAACTCAAATAATTGCTTAGGAACGTAGGTAAGTAGAGACTGAATAAACTCGGAGTTATTTAAGTTTGGGAGAGATTAAAATTAGCATTTGTCATATTATGAGCTTTTAATTTAACTATGTCGTGAATTTATCTTATTTGTTTTTAAAATTAGCTTGGGTGAATTGTTTTTTTCTGGTTGGCAACACTGATTGCCGTGATGTGCCAGACGTGATTGGACTAAAGCGTGATACAGACAACCGTTACTTTCGAATTCACAATATCAGTGTGGATAATGTTCTACATTACGTTTTGAATATGGTGGAAAAGAATCTAAGAGTGACAATTAGTACAAAGAATTGTTAAGTTGCATTAATGATTTATACAGACTACCAGATACCAGCCCATTAAAATAGGTAGAGTAAGTGTAACGAACAAATTAATTTATTATAAAAAAAAATGTGTGTTCACAATTATGTGTACCTAGGTGTTTTTTACACCTACAATAGAAAAACTATTAGTAAAATAATTATCTTTATTATTAAATCTCTTTAAAATACCTTGGGTAGTGCTAAAGCTCAGATAAATTAACGAACCACTTGATCTTATTAGCAGTCTATCTCAAACCATTAAGTTGCCCCTGAAACCGGTCATTGTGATTGAGGTCCCGTCAGCCGGCCAAATTTAATAACACCCAGCCAAAGGAAATAAATTCTCAGGGAATTTGTAAGGATAAGAGATGTAAGGAGTTTAATAGATTTTGGGGCGGCTTAGAAAACGATGCCGCAGCTATTTCGTAATTTGTGAGAGGGAATTTTCAGTTACTTTGAAACAAACACTTTATTAGAAACAATATTTTGTATTTGATTATACTTCTTATAGTACAGAATATTAACTATGTGTTGTATCTTACCGTATTGGAAAATACTGATAAATTGAGAACGGCTCTCTTATTGTAGAAGTCGCGTTAAAAACTAGAGGCACCTCGGTGATGTATGCAAACCATAGAGACATAGGATGTATTGGAAAATATTTTATGTCTGTGGTGCAAACCCGCATAACCCTTGATTAATCCATTAGGTGATTTGGGGGTACGATAAATAAATATGTGTGGACATTTCACACAGCGCCATCTAGCCCCAAACTAAGCATAGCTTGTACTATGGGAACCAGATAACTGATACAATACTTATATACTTTTTTTTTTGTTTGTAAATACATACATAGAAAACAATATAACACCCAGACGCAGAACAAACATCTATGTTCATCACACAAATGTTTGTCCTAGGTAGGAATCAAACCCACAGCCCTCAGTTCAGAAGGCAGGGATACTACCAACTGAGCTATCGGACCCGTCACAATGGTTTCATTTTAATTGGTTTTGCCCGGAAAATGGTTTCCATCATCAACAGCCTAAAGACGTCCACTACTGAACATAAGCTTCCCCCACTGAGCGCCACTTTGAGCAGCTGCTCGCCTCCTTCATAATTTTCCGGGATTTTTCTATATTTTTGTCGGGTGGTAAGAATATAACTGTACCAAAATCCAACTGTCAGTCGGTTACATAATACACAAAAACATTCCTAATTGAAGGAACACAGCACTGTTCGTATTATTTCAGTCTCTGCGCTTCACTTACTCTACACAAAAGACCAATTTCGATACAAATGACAAAGTTAGCTTTGAAAACCATCCACTATTTTAATGCACTTATCTCAGCTTTGAATCTATATCGCCGAACGAGAATAGAATGGAAGCGAAATCGCATTGGGAGTACTTTCGTGTCCCAAACTCAATTATAGTATTCATTGTTCTTTGGAAATGTTTCTGTCTGCTAGTTCCGTGCTCCGTCTTTATTTGTAGTGCCCAAGAGCCCGCGGGAGTTTAAAAGGTTTAATTGAAATACAACTGTTTGGGAAGGATAATTATTATTGTAACGTTGAATTGGGTCAATTTTGAGGAAAACGGAGCATTAACGGTCCAAGAATCAGGTTATTTTGATTGAGTTATTATATTCTTGTACCCTGCAAAGTGGAACCTTAAGAAAGCAAATGAATGGAATTTTGTAAGCAAACTCTATATAAAAATTTTGGTATCCACTGAAAATTCGGCGTGATCATGCCAACAAACCCGAATATTGGCACCATAATTAAGACCACAGACGTATAATATTTTCAGGATTAAATATTTTATTAATACAACAAATTTCAACTTTTAAAACACGCAGATAGATGGCTTACCCTGCTGGGATCAAAACGGCTTGGAAAAACTCTAGTAAGTATAACTAAATACCTACTAACCAGTCTGATGAACTTGCTTATTAATTTAGGTCAATGTGTATTTAAGATCTTTGTTCCATTTTCTGTCTCCGAGAGGAAATAGAATATTTTTAATTAATTGGTTGAAGCTATCTGCCGTTTAGGTTGAAATTTATTTGTGCATTTTTTATGCGTCAGTAAACCAGCCCTATATTGACAGGACGCGCGACGGGTTTTTTATTTATAGATTAATTATAAAAGAGTAATTTATAACCTACAAAAAAAGGAATAACTTAACCAGTGTTTTGTTAAATAACATTACGGTAACTTGTTACGCTTCCTCACATTTTATAAAGAGGAAATGGGAACTAATTTCAACTCTGTCCGTAATGTGCTCACTTCGAAACTTCATATTTATGAGTTGCTGCGGTCGTGCTGCTTTAACATTGTTACAATGAGCAAGAGGTGAGCTTTAAGTTGAGGTAAGTACTTTTGTACTCTAGACATAGTAGGTACCTATCTTTCTATTATTACAGATGAATGTATGGTTCTGAAATAATAAATAAATAAATGTAACCAGGTAATGTGGTTTTTTTAATCAAGATATTATTTAGTAATTTCATGAAATGGTACCATTTTTTAGCATATCCACTTGACCAGTCCAATCATAAATCGAATTCAAATAATACTGTTAGTTATATAGGTATAGTATAGGTAATACAAAAATTATTATATGAATAATTTTCAATTCATTCGCCGCAACTGTACTTTTGTTCGAGACAGCGCAGCGGTCAATGCATAATTATATTATTTTATTTTGTTATTTTTTTTAGATATCTTAACTTACCATTTGTCGTAGTTTCTATAGTAGCGGCTCAGTCAATATAAGCCTATATTTTTCTGGTCTACCTCCGCCTTTAAATTGCATTTTGTTGTTGGCATCCTCCCAGACAATCTAACGAATTGTGCCGCGTCAGCTCACTAACGCTTGTTTGTCCCTTTTGGCTTAAGGCAATATATGCGAGATAGTTCTAATTGTAACTTGTTCTTGTTACGAACATGGTAGAAAAACAGTTTTACGATAGAACTGCTTTTAGTACCTTAACAACATCAATGGCATGGATTTTAGTTTGATTGGTTTTTGTTTTAGTTATTTTATTGGTGAATAACACGGGTAAACTCACGTCTATTATAATCGAAATAACTCCGACCATGCTTTGGAGATATTTTACATCCTTCTTCAGGGAGGCAGTCATTAACGCATCAAGCTATGGCAGACTGATGCAGCACTGATGGCAGCAGTAAAAGACTATATACCACACAGACCACAAATTTTCCGAGATGTAATTTTATCCTAATGTTATTTATGAGCATAAGTATAGTTTATAAACTGTTTCAGAGCTAAACAAAAATACATGTCATTCTATTTTGTATGTGTATGTACCTATATCATTTTATTATAGCTATATACACAATATTCCGCATTTATAGTATGTATTAGGAAATCAGCCTGAACAAAATCAATCATATCTGAAGCTTTTGACAAAACTCGAAAGCCGTATAAGCCTACTCAATCAAATACCGCTGACGTAAACTTATCTGACCCAATTCTTGCTGCAGACATAAATAAGATCGATTTGAAGAAAATATTGACACTCGAACAAATACGCTGAAGTATTCCATACGTCGGCAACTTTCTTTAATAATGGAATTGAAAAGCCGGATTACTGTTTGAGGTCACCACATCGGTAGATAAAGGGATGAAAGTACTAAAAGATCAGATAGCTATTACTTATTGGATCCTTATTTTATACAAGAAAAGATCCATAGAAAGAAATGTGAATCGGATTGAAACGCTTTTAGCTTCTCGTACTGTATTAATTTTTATATTTTGCCCAATTTTTCTACTAAAACCCATAACATCTTGACATACACCTTTGACACCCTCCGTGGTGTGGTGGTTGAGCAGGTCGGCTCATAACCCGGAGGTGGCGGGTTCAATTCCCGCAACAGGACAAGTATTTGTGCCCGAAAAAAAAAGCGCAAATACTTGTTCTGTGTCTGGGTGTTGTGGGACCATGGTCCTCGTAGTTCCTGGGTCCCTAGATACAGGGAATCCTAGTTAGGGTCCAGGATCTATGTATGTGATCGTTGGGCGTTATTATTATTAATTATTAATAAAGGTGTAAAATTCTATGTCAAGGATTAACCACTACACAAAATTTTGCTGGCTTACATTATAATCGTGAAATTAATCACGAAGGTCATAAAAACTTCAGAAACGAACCACCAGGGTAATAAATCATTAACAACGGCGAAGTTTAAATCAAAGAGAGAATAAATTTCCATTATGCGATCATGAGAGTTACCAAACGAAATAACGGACGAAAAGGCAGGGTCTATGGAGTGGCTGTGAAAACTTTTCGAAACAGGTAGGATGAATTGCAATCTGTGATACTTGGTTTGGGAAATTATTGCTGAGAAATGGGCAAACTGAATTTAATTCTGCGAATAACTGATAGAACATCATGATTCTTTTTGAAGTTTCCAGGTGTTGGAAGTAAAAATTTAGCATCACCAGACCCAACGGTAAAGTTGATTTTAAAATTTTAAAATTAAAATCCAATCAAATTATGGAAAAAAAATTAAGATGTTTTATTAGCTAAAAAAGCACGATTTAAATTTTAAGAGCCCTTTAGCGAAAGTTATTCAAATGAATTACATTAAATATATCCAAGAAAAATAAAGTCCAAGCATAAATTACAAATATTTGTTCGAGAGAAGGTATTTTATTTCCGGCCCGGGCTGTAGCCAGCCGGAGCAAAAAGGATGAAATATATCCTCACCTCCACTCTCAGCTGTTGCCGCGTCATGTAGGAAACGAGGATGAAATGGATTAAGAAAATATTCGGCACGCTGGTGAAAAGGCTAAAAGTTGTAGCAACCTCCTCTCTTCTCACCTTATAATAATGTAGACGTATTGTAAGAAAATCTATCACTATTGAAATTGTTATTTTATGGTAAAAAATACCCCATGTCTCGCGATAATGTTGTTGTCTAAAAGCTGAAGGAGCTACATATTTATGTAGCTTACAAAATCCAATAGTCCTCTAAAACCTCGGGTTCTAGTATGTTTTGGATTCAGGTTTCGGTCTACTTCCAAAAGGAAAACAAAGATTCTACTCACGTGTACAGTGTCTCGGTTCATCCGAAGAGTCCCCACAGTCGTTGCTGCCGTCGCAAAACCGGTTTACCGGAATACATTTTTTATTCGAACACTGATACTCTGATATTCTACATCTCGTATCGTTCCCGAGTAGTACCGGCAACAGCTCCGGTTCAGGAACCTTCGGGCTATCCCTCTGGTACACGGTTTTAGGAACTTCTGTGATGACGTCACAATCCGTAAGCGTAACGAAGGCGATTAAAAATCCGATTCCCAGGGCAATATCTGAAACAACACATTTTTTCTTATTAGTGTTTGCACAATGTGTAATAACGTCCACTACAAACATGAGAGTTAGCTCCGTTGGTTACACTAGCTGATTACAAACGTACGTAAACAAAGTCCACGATCGTGTTTACATTTAATTTCGTTTGTCTGACGGCTATGAGAGACAGTTTTTGGATTATATTTTTTGGGGTAATTCGCTGCAAGTCGTGGTCCGTTACAACACTTCAGCTTTTGCTAACGCTAGAGATCCATTTGCGTTTCACTTGAAAGAATATTCTCACGCCGATCGTATTTCCAGAGCTACCTCACCGAATATTGAATATTAAAATAAACAAAATCGTCCAAGTTCCGCGAACTACGAAAGTTTTATCCGCTGGGGATTCTGAGTGAATAGCGGTATTTTGGAGTGAAACTGTCATCAATCTTGTTGGCTTATCTAAATGACGTCCTTTCAGGCTTTCATCTTTGATATTGGACGACCTTGAGTGGAAATGTAAATTAAAAAACCGGTTAACGTAAGTTGTCTACGCACTTGGACAAGCAGACAGATCTATAGACATCTCTTTCAATGTAAAGGATTGTAGAGGGGAACGTAAAGCCCACGCACGGGTGCCGTGGCCTTTTGTGTAAGAGATGGAAAACTTTCCGACAATACATTTCTAGGAAAACGAAAATTGACTCTCATGAGTATCACTTTATCTTAAGTGCTTCTCCCTTATTATTACTGAAATATCATTAACTAACGTAGGCGGTGCTCTATAAATACAATTTAGCTTGTTAATGGTACAATAAATACCTACGTATTTTCATTTAATTCTCAATATTTGACGGCCCGATAGCTCAGTTGGTAGTAGCCCTGCCTTCTGAACTGAGGGCTGCGGGTTCGATTCCTACCCAGGACAAACATTTGTGTGATGAACATGGATGTCTGTTCTGCATCTAGATGTTATATTGTATTCTATGTATGTATTTACAAACAAAACAAAAGTATCTAAGTATTATATTATCAGTTATCTGGTTCCCATTGTACAAGCTTTGCTTAGTTTGGGGCTAGATGGCGCTGTGTGAAATACACATATTTGTTTATTTATTTATTTTTCTATTGAGTACATCAAGTACATGCGGTTTATTAGGATAATTCCTAAAATGTAATAATGATTTCTTTGATCTTTCCTTTTCTTATGAAATCAAAGCAAACAGCAAATAAATTGCCAGTAATAAATTATAAAAGACCTTGTTGAGACGACAAGCTGAACGATGCTTCCGAACCGCCAAAGAAGCGGGACGAGCGGAATATAATCAATTAATCAAGGCATCTCTGCAGCTTTGAACGCACAAGATAGTTAAACTGTGAAAGGAGACAATGAGTTTTATAGATTACAATAATTATAAGGAGATCGTTTTTCTTCACTTTTATAACTATTTACCTACATTCGAACCTTCATTTCACTGTTTGTTTTACATCTCGCTGATGGTATCGACGTGGCCGAAGATATAGCAAGTAAATCTAGACGTTACCTCACTGCGTGAAGACACCCATCAGGTCATAAGTTTTAGGAAAGAAAAGATGTCATCGAGTTCCATTCACTGGTAGTGCGCACTAAAGTAAAGTTTACGTGCATGCCAAACTCGGTAAATTGCGAGATTTCCCTAAAAGATCGCCGATTTTTATATGTTCTATGATATGAAAAGAAATAATAACAAATGATGCTCTGTTTTTCACAATTTTTGCCAAGCTGGCGTTATAAATAATCTTCACAGTCATGATATTTCGTAGGTTGCGTACGCATGAACAATCTATACAGAAACACTCGCTACCCTCATCTTTATTTGAAAAGCGTCAAAGATAACCGAACTATTCACGCATTGCAAAGCAATACGTATCATCGTCATAATAACGCCCAACGAACAATATTATCACAGTTGCGTATTTTAGGAACCCGTGTCAAGCTTGAGCGATGGCGGGGTGATATCTCATTCAGAAATCGGTGCCGCTGGCGAGGAAATCTATTCAGATATTACGTATCAAAATATGAATGTTATTTGATTTCATGTGACTTGGTTTGTCAATTCCAATTCTGGTGAAAAGGTCCGTCAGTAAAGTTGATCCAAATCCTTATTTGCAGAGGTCTTGGCGGCTATAATAATCGTATGTTGATTTTTTTCTGTGGTGACTCTCAATACTACTCATGAGGTGAGCGACGTACCTTCTATGAATCCTATGAATCCTCCCCGCCCTAGCAACTCTTTGGATTCTACTTACTTTATCTCTGGAATCCTTCACTTCGCTCTAGATTCAAAGAATCGTTTTGGTCTCTTGTGACACAAATCGGCTATCGCTCCTGGAAGTACATTTTTTTCTTTTAGGTTTAGTTACTATTTCTTGAATGTAAAAGAGAAAACTAACTACCGGTCAAATATTAGCATTTTAATAAGTCAAAAAAATACAGTGCTTACGGCAACGTACACGCAAACCTATATAGCACACTATGCCTACTTGTACTTTGAAATGCTTTGTAGTGTCGAGTTTAATGAAACTCACATTAACCTAAATAGCTTTAAGCAATCAATTTTTTCTTTCAAGCTGTTAGTTCGCTTTATAGTTGGCACTTTGAGGACATACGTAATACAGAAAGATGCGTAGTGGACTGGTGGAAATGTTAATTTTTCTTGTATACCCCGGTAATGTAGGTATACATAAAACGCATATGCGAAATTTCATCCAAATCAAATCAGCAGTGATGGCGTGACAGACACAAACATAAAAACAGCCAAAATTTTAATTTTTTTTATGCTAAAATGGGTATATGTTTGACAACATCTCACCTCGTTTTTAATAGGACTCACCAATCTGCTATAAAATCATAAATATTTATTATATTAGTGAATAATCATATTTATTTTGTTCTGTCCTTAGTTTTAAAGAGTACAAAATCTGCTCGCTTACTCTCCAAATCATGTCATCGAATTCTTAAAAACAAGACGTTTTCCTAATAAACGCTGTCTCTAAAATGTAACACAATTTTTGCAAGAATAGGAGACGGCATGGCATCGGTCTCTCTTGGAGGAATTCTCACTTCACTTCGATTCGCTGTAGACGTCTCCGAACCGACATTTCCGGCGCACCTACATTTGACAAGTTTCCAATAAGGCAGTGCGAATCTGATGCCGCCAATATCTTGAGAAATGTTTGAAAATAAGCCGACATTCTGTCCACAGTTTGACAAAGGTTTAGGGTCGGACGTTTTGTTTTAATAATGGGTTCGCTTAACGGGTAAAGCAACGGTGGGATTAGGTGTATAACGGGTTGAATAAGTTACGAGTGTAAACTGTATTTTACTATGCAGATGGAAAGTTGAACTAACAATCTGTTGGAGAATTTTGAAGAGCAATTTAATTGGCAAAAAAATAACTAACCTACTTACCAAATTTTTCTGGTCCCCAAAACCCAACCGCCCAAAGGTGGTCAAACATAAACTGGACTGAAATAAAATGAATCCAAGCTGGTCTAAATAAATCGTGTTGACTTACTGTACAAACTTGTTTTAAGCTGAGAGGTCTTTTTTACCACACGATACCTACAAATTTGAGATATTTGAGGTTGGAGTTTACTGTTTATTAAGTTTAGTGTAACACGTATATGCATAACTACTGATTTAATGTATTTTCTCTTTTTATTTCTTTTGTGCATTTTGAACACTTCAATGGATAATGGCCGTATTAGCCATCGTAGGTTTACCTTCTTCTGATCTGGAGCCGTACTGGGAGCTCTAAGCACGATTAAAAACTGAGCCTATATTGGATCGCGTTGTTTTTTTTTGTATGAAGATTTTGACAAGCGATCATTATAGGCTCTGTTTTGAATCGTGCTAAGAGCTCACAGTACGGCCCCTGACGTAATCGAAAATGTAACCTTATCATGTTCATCCCACTTATCCTTCTCATTTCTCGTTTTTCACCGTAATTCCAGGCAAACTGACAACTGTTAGCCTAGATTTAGCCCGTGCCTGTAGGTACCTATACTGTTGTTGGCTAGTAAACATACCCGTATTTACGTGCACTGCTTACGATCCATTAGAACCATGGCAAGTCACATAAAATCGACGGATTTACGATGCACTGTAATGCGATCTGTTTTATGGCAGTACTAAATTGATTCTACATGGCTTACGACGTACGATTTGAAAGTAACAGTATAAAATAAAATGCGCAATGTGTATAATAGTACAAATGTCACGTGACCCAATTTTGGGTTAGCGTCAACAACTACCTAAATGAAAAACATTAACTACATGTGTGTAAGAATGACGTATGTAGGTACATGGGTTCTAACAAAAAGTATTGCTGTATTAAAAGCATGTTGTTTTACCCGCATGTTGTACCTAATATATACCTATACATTTTCACGGCAGCCGCTGATAACATTATTTTACGTCGGCATGGTAAAAATACCAGAATGAAAATATTTTCGCTTAAAATCTGTTATTTTCGCAAACAATCCAAGCTCGCACTCAGCACGTGACACGGTACTAACACGAGGACTCTCATTCCGTGTTAGTGCAATGTAAATAATACAAACAGTAAGTCTATTTTGAATCTTTATTTATTCCTGTATTAGGCCCGGTTTCCACCAAAACGGAGACGAGAAGAGACGAGAGGAGATTTGTTTTGAATAGCCAATCAGATTTCATTACATCCACATCTCCTCTCCGCTCAGCTTCGGTGGAAATGGATCAAGTGGAGAGGAGATGAGATGTCTCATTTTTCTATAGAATTTTGCGCCGCGCACGAACAAGTGACTCGACTACAGTCAAATGCCTTATACTCGCGTAAATTGGACGGCTTAGTAGTCACCGAGAGTTTTAGATTTCTATCCTCCCTCTATAATGGTGATTAAATGTAAAGTGCTGGACAAAGCAATAGCTACAAGAGCATAAATAAACTTTACTTCGTGAAAGAATAGGTGTCGGCATTGTCGGCTTTGTCAAATCATACATAATAATTGTAGTTTGATGCGGATTTAATAAATAAATAAATAAATAAATAAAGAAATAAATAAATAAATAAATAAATAAATAAATAAATAAATAAATAAATAAATAAATAAATAAATAAATAAATAAATAAATAAATAAATAAATAAATAAATAAATAAATAAATAAATAAATAAATAAATAAATAAATAAATAAATAAATAAATAAATAAATAAATAAATAAATAAATAAATAAATAAATAAATAAATAAATAAATAAACAACGCCCAACGATCACATACATAGATCCTGGACCCTAACTAAATCCTAGTTAGGGTATCTAGGGACCTAGGAACTACGAGGACCATGGTCCCACAACACCCAGACACAGAACAAGTATTTGCGCTTTTTTTTTCGGGCACAAATACTTGTCCTGTCGCGGAAATCGAATCCGCCACCTTCGGGTTATGAGCCGACCTGCTCAACCACCACACCACGAAGGCTGTCAAAAAAAAAGAAAAAAGAAAGTAAGGGCATCTAAGAATGCTATCAACTTGTTTTCATCATTGCTTACTGTTATAATTGTATATTGTGGCAAAGACTCGCATACCACGCTTGAGTATTAAAACAACGCGAAGTACCGGCGACCGAATAGCATAAAATTTGAATAATCCAACGCTGCCACGCGAGGGCAAGCTCGAAATAACAGAATATATTGCCCAAATTCTTCAAATGAAACTGTATATTGTGAGAGTTTGTGTAATATGTCACTGCGTAAATATTATTACAGTCTTTGAATAGAGAGTTCATTATCTTTTTACATTTACAACAATAAGGCCTTCGTTCTCTATATCCGAGTAAAGTTCCGAGTTGGCTGGCCAGTGAGTAATACTGATCGGGACGTAAAGGCGTCGAGTAGTTCTTCCCAGTTTCACGAACGAAAACAGAGTTTCGATCAGCTACTCAGTGGGTAAAAATTTAGGGTGATCTGTAGCAACGTCAACTGTTCATTTCGTTCGTTCAATAGTCACCCTGACTGCTGTCAGTGACGCCATTTTGGGTTCGTTTTTTATTTTTTTTTGACATGTTTATGTGCCAGCTATATGCTGCGGTGCGGTAGATGCCCTTCAAAGAGTATTTATTCCCTACCTAAAAACAGTAAGTAGGTAAGGATTTACCTTTACAAAAAAGGGTATCAACTAATTAAATTAATGTAATGAGGAATGTAAGACGAATTTAGATTACATTGTTTAGTTCAACGGGAAATTGAATAAGTAATACCTATAGGTACCTGAAATATGGTTTTATCTTGACGCAATAATCAAAATTAAAACAATACAAAACAAAATTATTATAATATTATACAATACAATACGTAAGTAGCAGCCTGATTTACGGGTCGGCTAGCGCTACTCAGACATTCTGAAATTCGTTACTGCAGTTACAAGTGACATTACGTGGTGGCTAGCCAACTCGGAACTTTACTCAAATATAGAGAACGAAGGCCTTAGTATACTTTGTGAAACAAAATATGTGTTTTGCATATTTATTATCGTTGTTCGATATGGGGCCTTACCATACACTAAAACAAAACCATCATGGTTCGTGACAGTAATGCTTCAAGGTTACAATAATATTGTTTGAATTCCTACCATGAACTTAAAAAGTATTCCTGCGTGAG
Source organism: Ennomos erosarius (assembly GCA_963580505.1). Taxonomy (NCBI): domain Eukaryota; kingdom Metazoa; phylum Arthropoda; class Insecta; order Lepidoptera; family Geometridae; genus Ennomos; species Ennomos erosarius. The sequence continues at coordinate 12,764,010 of OY756981.1, read as the reverse complement.
AACGAGACGTCTACATTTTTATATAGCGTTATCACTGTCGCACGTCGGTGTCAACATGATCTATTTGAGTGAACGATTTAACGTGACGTAAACAAAACTGCTTTGCGTCAACAATATTACAGTATTCTTACTTTTATGTCATTTTTCATAGTATGCTTGGGAAGGTTTGAAGAAACTCCGACAATGGCGGTTGCGAATTTTGAATTATTTTTTTTCTAAACCTGTGTATTCTGAATTTTAATGTGTAATAAGGGTGGATTATTATCCGTTGAGTGTTCGTGAACGTGCACGAGTGTTGGCAAATGATTTCAAGATTATAGAAACATGCATTTTCGTTGTTGCTTCAACGGCCGTTTTTAGAGCCTTCAGTAAAATAGCCACCATTTTACTGTTGGCGTTTTGACTGACAAAATATGACTTTGACTTGACATAACCGTACAAATTATACTCACTTGACATTAGCAGAATTATTGCAAAAAGCGATAGAAAGCCATTAAAGAAGAAGAAGAAAATATGCTTGGAGTAATAATGCCATAAGAGGTTGTGGTATGGCTTACAACTGCGGATAACATGTTTTGTCAACAGAAGAGGTTATTGTGAATAGATCAAAACCATTTTTTATGCTGTACCCATGGATGAAATAAAAAAAAGAAGGATTGAGTTTTGATTGACATCGAACTGAAGCACAAAATTGCAGACATATTACATATGTGTGTCAGATGAAAGTATGGCGACCGGCTGCCTATGATGTGAGTGTGTGCATGCCCCGCTCGTACGTACGAAGCGTTCCGGCTTCGCTTCAGTTTTGGATCAGACGGGATTCCCTCCTTCTTTTTTTATTAGCTCCATGTGTGTACCTATAATAAATAGCCTAATGCAAAACAAATGCTACACTATATTAAGTGTTTTTTTTATAACCACAAAATAAAATAATAACAGATAAGTCACGGAACAGTAAAACAAGACATAGATGGTTTTTAAAACAAATAATAATAAAGTTGTATAATAAAGTATATGTATAATAAATAATAAAGTACATAGAATTGATTTTAAAGTGTAAAACATACTTAAGGTATAGACATATATTAGTCTTTAAAATTGTAGCAACCAGCGGGATTTGAAATTGCGCCCGCCAACTCAGCGGTTTGGACTATAATATATCATTAAAAAGTTACAAAAACCCAATTCACCTATTGTTTTTTCCCATCTTCTGCTCTTCTATCCGTCTAGTTATATAACGGAATAAATTACTATAATATACGGCATGGATCCTCACCTTTGCCCTGAGGGTATCCACAACGAATTTTCCTCGTATGCCATAAATATTTCAGGGTAAAAATAATCTCTACGAAATGACTTACATTTGTATGTCTGTTGGGATACTATTTATGGAGGTGGGATTTTGTAGGTATTATAATGTGCTTGATTTATGAATTTGAATCTCGTTTCGTATCCTCATCAACTTGACACTTCCACGAAAGAAATGAGGAGCTGCGATTGTAGTTAATGTGTGCGATTGTAGTTGGGGATAGACAAGTGTGATAATCAGTTATCTAATTGAAGTTAACCTTGGACAATAACAGTAAATTTCATAGTGCACTAGTGCAGTCAAAGTGCATCGAATGCTGCAGTCCATTTGTTAGATATTAGCCGGCTGTTATACAATTATGGCACCCGCGGAAGAGATAGGGTAGTGCTGTTCTAAGAAAAGCCAGGATTAGTATTCATTAATTTGTCAACCGACGACGACCTGGTGAAAACCGCGGGGAGCCGATGGATGCAGGAGGCGAGCAGCCGCTCAAAGTGGCGCTCTCTGGGGGAGGCCTATGTTCAGCAGTGGACGTCTTCGGGCTGTTGAGGATGATGATGATGATGAATTTGTCTAAGTTAATCTTAACAGTTCAACGCAGTCTATTGCAGCTACCAATTGAAGTTGAAATCCGAAAATACAGTTAAATAATCAGTGAAATAAATCGATTGTAAAGTGTTAACGAAAAGCACAATAAAATACAACAGCCTCAAAGAACTTGACAAAGTTGTCCCTAAGTCAAAACAAGATAGCAGTTACATAAAACTTACATAACAGACTGAAAGATTCACTAGTGCTCTATTTCTCCAGTAATCCAGTTTAACCCGTCCCCAGCGCGCAATTTGCGAAGCTTAAGCGTTGTTCCCGAACTTAAGGATCAAGGCATAAACGCTCATGATCCTCTGTTATTCGCCAGAACATCTCCAAGGGGAATATCAGCCTAGTTGAGCGTCTCTCCTCACTGGGAACTCCACTAACATTCTTTATTGAACTAGGCTTCAGCTCAATTTGTTTTTATAGTGAACTTATGAAAGGATACGCAAGGGTTGTTGTCGGGCACGTGTGAAGGGAAGTTCATTAAGCAAATATAATAGACCTCAGCCTACCTGCCCTTAAATAAACTACCCTGTGCACATGCTTCATCATTGTATAAATATATCACAATCACAGTATCTTATGTGTGTTCATTGTAAAGCTTATCGTTTTGTGTATGATGTGTGAAGGGAGCAGCCACTCAAAGTGGCGCTCTTGGGGGAGGCCTATGTTCAGCAGTGGACGTCTTCAAGTTGATGGTGATGATGGTTGGTGATGATGATGTATGAAGGAAGTGGCTAGGTGTATTTTATATTAGATTAGAGAGATTATTATGTATGTAAAGAAACCAGATTAACTTTAACGTAATCAGATTTAGCTTCAAGCCTTCAGCGTGTTAGTAAGAGACAAGTATTTTCGCGGTACCTATAAAACACACAAGTGTATATGGAATGGAGAGAAAGTTTAAAATACATGGTGAAAACTTGAAGAACTTGGTGAGACGGATTAAAGTTTATTTCTAGACGTCGAAACTTGGCTATCAGACCCCGGAGTGGGCGAGCAACAGAACCACAAACCTATAGAGTATTTTCATTACAGAACTAAGTATAACATGTGATAGCGAGCGATGGACTGTATAGGGCGAAATGAGCGTACGACGGTGTTTAAATGGATAAAAACGATATATATACATAATATTTACAAGAAAATTAAAGAAAATAAAATGAACACAAAATTAAGACGACTGCGCGTAACCAAAACTAAAACAATACTGCCGAACTGACATACAATACAAACATAAAAAGAAAACCATTTGAAATATAAAAAAGAAACGCCTGTATTCGGCCAGTCGCCAACATTCCGGACCCCCAGTGGAACACTAAACGCTGGTGGCGACTGACCGAGGTTCGGCTACAAGTGGGAGGAGCTTCCGGACTGGTCGGCGCAAAATTCCCCCCTTGGTTGATACGTCAGCAACCCGAACCAGTCCGTCAGCACCTGCGAAAGTTTTGACCACCCTGCCAAGAAGCCAAAGGCCTCTTGGCATTGTACTGTCGGCGATAAGAACTACGTCCCCCTCGCAAATTCCACTCCCGTTGTCTGCACTGTTGTTCCGTCCACGTGGTATTAACGTAGGCAAATATTCCGCCAGCCACCTCGCCCAAAAATGGTCAGCGTGTCTCAGAACGCGCCGCCAATCGCATCTGCGCACCAAATCTGAATCGGAAAGATTTAGACCAGATATTATATAATGGGAATCTGTAGAATTGAAAATCTGTAGAATTGGTAATAATCCTATACAACCACCTACTACGAAAGAAAATTGTTATATCACGTAGCTTCTTTCATAAATCAAATTTTGATATTCCTATTTACAAACCATCAAACTTCAATACTTTGAAATTCAAGATAAAGTGTATACCACAAACGTAGGGACCTAAGATATTTTCATTTCTGGTATAATTCTTATCCAAAACCTATATGAAATAAGTGATGAGTACGTAGTCATCAAAGATCATAAAATACATAATATAATACTTAAAAATCACTGTAATAGTCCAAGCGCTGTAAGTGTGCAAGCATTTATGAATAAATAAATAAATAAATAAATAAACAAAGTGGTATTAATTATGTTGCTCGCCACAGAAAAACATTTGTTTTTTTTGTTGTAACGTCTACGTCTACTTAGTTATTATAGTGTTTAAATATCAAGACGTTAGGGCGACTTTGTCATTTTGTAACGGTGATATTTTGATAGCGACCCTCTACTCTACATCTTACATCTACATTACATTACAGTACATTTGTAGTGCCGTGCTACTTACTCATAACTCTCAATTATAAAGTTTTGCGTGACACTGCACTGCGCACGTCATCCTGAGCAAATAAACACTTAGGTATAGGTGGGTTATAATTAGTTTAAAACAAATAATGAATATTTGAGGGTAAATGAATGTTTACTCTAACTCTATGGCAAAAGCTCGACATCACACATAGTGGATAAGTTCTATCAGGGCCAAAACTTTTGAATAGAGGTCCAAGTCGGTCGGTGCCTGTTTACAAAATAGTAGGTAGTAGTAGTATAATGTTAAACAAGACTTCAATATCTGACTACCTACATTATTAAAATTTAAATGACATTTTATTTGTATAATTAATGCTTGATCAATAAATGTATTTCTGTACGCACTCGCTTGCAAGCGCCCTTACAGGGTTCATGTACTATCTACCTATAAGCTAGCTTTAAGACCTAACATTATATTTTGTACATGAATGCAAATAAATGAATATGAATATGAATATGTAATATAGGTATACCTAACCCAAAGTAACTGAAATTCAAGGGTGGTTACAGAGAGAACGTAAATATCATCCTCCCAAACAGATAAACATAATATAAAGAGTGAGAGAGAATATAACGCTCGTAAATATCCATTTAAGCAAGACATAGATGTGGACACGTGTGCGCCTCATCTAGCGCAGATAAGAAGTCAACAAATTCGCGAGTAACCCATACATTTTCACTGCAGCAATCTTGAGGGCGGTTTATTTAGATTACCGCCTCGTCAGATGCCATTCTATATTCATGACGTCACTTCTCCAACACTTTTCGTACGGATACTTCGAGGGCTTGGAGCTGGAAATTTGTATAATTTCGTATAGGATTCTGACAATCATTCCCTACGCTCCTGATTGCTCCCTTCGTTCCCAATTGCTCCCTTTTGCTTTGATATGGAGTGCTTGGGCGTTTTAATGTGTAGGGATTATGGATATTTCATATTATTATTGATATGCTGGTCGGATTCCGTTATTAGATTCTCTTGGTAACATGCTGCTCGTAGATAGTGTAGGTTGGCCTTTATTGCAACTATAGCGATATTTTATGAAAATGTGTTTGGGTATTATGTAAATAAATAACACTTAACTATCACATTAGACCATAGTCGGCGAACAACAAGCATTGGCCCCGAGAGTTAGAGGTTTAGTCAAAAGTAGGCCCATTATCAGCAGGGGCATGACAATAAATAATACGTTTTTAATAGTTCTTACGGATACGGATCGTTCTAGTATTTAGAATCATTTTTGGGTTTCCGATATTTCGGCATAGTTACGTTCACCGTACTGACCGGTAGGGACCGTAGGTAGAACCCCAGATAAGTAGAACTTTAAAATGTAACGAACAACCGCGATAGTTTAAAACAGAGCCTAAGTAAAATTTAGTACACGATTTACTATCATTTTGTCAATTAGGTGTTTTATCACAATGCTTTTTAAGGCAATAATTATCTTGTTTTGCAGTTATAAAATCGTTAGATTAAAGTGAAGATTTGATTAGAAACTTCATAGCACTGAAAAGGTGGAAAATGTTTGCACCCTCACATTGTCTTAGATTAAATCTCTCTCAAAAAGAATTTACTCCATTTCAGACCACAGTATGAAATGAAAATGGAGTCCCCTGAATAAGTAATACCGTCGCAATATCGTCACCCATACTGCCATGACGAATTTGTACCGCAAAACGAATGAGGCAATTTAGCCTCACTTACACAAACGCAGGTGCGCCCTCAAATTGGAATTATCTTGCGGCTTACGTGGGCCCAGATAATAAAGAAACGTTGTATAAATAGTCCTGAACCTTATTTAAACAAACTTCGGGCGGTATTAATACAGACTTGAAGCTTTATCTGCACGGGGCTGGAATTCTGAAATTGTTTTTTCGTTCCCCTTAAACGGTGAGTCAAAACGACCTTTAATGTATTTTAGATAACTTTTGTCTTATGTATAAAAGTAAAACGTTGTTTGTTTATTTGTGTTGCTTTTACACCAAAAAAGCTGAACTGATTTGGTTAAAAATTTCTATATAGATTCCGAATAATCCCAAGATTAAAACAAAATCTTGGAAAATTATTTTTCCTTGAGAAAAATGGGAAATAGCGGGTGAAACCTATTCTATTCATTCTAACTCAAACGTTTTTTTTCCAAATAGTCTGCCTGTTACCCGAAAACTCCCAGATTGAATTATCCGATTACTTTAACCCTTCCATCTCTTGTCACGTCCAGGGGAATCCATCCGAGGCACAGGGGAATCCGTCTGAAGCACGGGGTAATCCAAACAAATGACGCTTGGAGTGATATTAATGGATGTGACTATTCGGAATTTTATGTCTGGTGAAGCTGACGTTTTTCTTGATTTGTGGGCAATCTCACACAGAGAACTAAACCTATTGACCAGTGGGACCCAACATATCCCAGGCCGATTTACATGTACCGATTCAACAGTTTAACATATTGCTGCTTAGAACTAAGTAAATTACAATATACATCTATCAATTATCAATATAAATTTTAACCCGGTGGCTTAAAATTAAAGAAATGAAATATATAATGAAATAATAAATGAAATGAAATAAATTTACTCCGGACACACACAATATCACACAGTAACACAAGAATTTATAGGTGTAGCAGAATCAAAATACAAAGTTTATAAATACCTAGTTATTATACCTATCTGTGTATATGAGTTAATTCATCAATTTAAGTATAGTAAAACAATACCTATGTCAATTTCTAGGCCGCTGTAATTTTAATTTGATCTTTATACTTGCCTGTAGCATTTATTGGCTAAAATAAGAACACACTTATTTCCAATTACTCTCAGTCAATGATAAAACAAGCTTTGTTATGAAATTGCAATGTTTTCAATGAAATTTAATAACGGATCGTGTTTTATTTGGGCTGAACATTGAGTAAATATTAGCATTGATCCTTGGGGCTTAATCGAACTACTCTGTACAAGTGTACACAATAATAATTTGAAAATCAATTATGATGTTTGTGATTGTATGTAATATTTTCTGTAGGTTATAAAATATACTCTGTTAAAATTATAAATATGATCAAAACGTACTCTACTTTTTGACTATATTTCAGATAATACCAGAAGAGAAGCCGTCCTCATGGTAACTTTACCTTGGTATAGTATCGATTTAAACCAATGCACCCTGGTTCAAATCCTGCTTGACCCTGTACTCAATGACTTTTAAGTTAAGTGCGGCATTTGCAAACTTTTTTCCAACAGTGAAGAAAAGAAACCGGCATGTTCAAAAATAATAAATATGAAACGTATGTTAGAATCATATATTTGTTCTGACGTTCATTAAAATGCCCTTGGAACGGGGATATTTTAGAGATGGGAAAATAAAAATATCTTACCTAGTCATCCGTTATCCGGATCACGGCGGATAAAAAGCCCCTGTGCGATGCTGATCCGGAAAAATGCGGTATAATTTATGTGCGTCCCGGAGCTTAAGTACGGAGTATTTCTACGTGATTACGAACACGCGACGTCTGTTATGGTTTATTGTTAGTGTAAGGAGTTTTCTGAAGTACGTGATCCGGAACGCAAGAAAGTAAGTGGTTAGCTCGTCTACAAAGGTCATCTCTGTCATATTTCATGTTGATTTCAGCCGTGCGTGTGCAAAATTTCATCAAAGTGACGGTTTAACGGTTAAAAGTCACACAAATAATTAAATGTTTCGTTCGTTGTAGGCTACGAAGTGCTACGAGTAGTGCTACGAGTCTCTACTCGTTACGAAATCGCTGAAGACGGTAGTAGACTAGTGACTACGTAAAACTGTAAAAGGGCTTATACTACTACTACTACTCATAATACATTTAGCCCTAATTTTACAAAGAAATAATGGTGGTCGCTATTTTCACGCGTTGTCAAACATTGTAAATTTTTATTACATCGCGGCATTTGACCATGATGTGACAATATGGAAAAAGGCTCTTCTTGTATTTCATTCTTAGACGATGGTGGTTCTAACCTGTGGTTATTATTAGTAACTAATCTGCAATCAAATGAAGCTATAATTCCTACAAATTTTCTGAAATTAATATCATCCGAAAAATACATTTGAATTTGAATTTGAATTTGAATTTGAATTTGAATTTGAATTTGAATTTGAATTTGAATTTGAATTTGAATTTGAATTTGAATTTGAATTTGAATTTGAATTTGAATTTGAATTTGAATTTGAATTTGAATTTGAATTTGAATTTGAATTTGAATTTGAATTTGAATTTGAATTTGAATTTGAATTTGAATTTGAATTTGAATTTGAATTTGAATTTGAATTTGAATTTGAATTTGAATTTGAATTTGAATTTGAATTTGAATTTGAATTTGAATTTGAATTTGAATTTGAATTTGAATTTGAATTTGAATTTGAATTTGAATTTGAATTTGAATTTGAATTTGAATTTGAATTTGAATTTGAATTTGAATTTGAATTTGAATTTGAATTTGAATTTGAATTTGAATTTGAATTTGAATTTGAATTTGAATTTGAATTTGAATTTGAATTTGAATTTGAATTTGAATTTGAATTTGAATTTGAATTTGAATTTGAATTTGAATTTGAATTTGAATTTGAATTTGAATTTGAATTTGAATTTGAATTTGAATTTGAATTTGAATTTGAATTTGAATTTGAATTTGAATTTGAATTTGAATTTGAATTTGAATTTGAATATGTTTACCCAAACGTACAATACAATTCCATACAACGTAGACAGATAACTAATCGGTATTATTTTCGGCGCAACGTTTACCAAACCGTGATAATATTATTTTCTGTATTAAAGCCACTGTCATCAATTCTTATTACATTCACTTTGGCTACTTTATTTTGACACAGGGCGTCACTCTTTGCCAACTCGTAACGAAATAACTGTGCGGTGAATTTCCCCGACTACTGCGAGAAAATGACTGAAACAATGACAGCGAGGAAATAAAATTACCATTTATGAATAGCTTATGATTTCTCACAGCGTACGGTTGTATTCTTTTACTTGGTTCTTGGAAGATTCTTATTGGAATCATGCCGTCTGATAAATTTGGAGGGATAATCGAAGAAAGTAATGACTTCATAGTATGTAATGAAATTCGATTTTTTAAGATAAAGTGCCGTTTTCCCGTAACCAAATAGATTTTTGTAAACATTATAACTACAATGGGTTTGTTACGCTTTTGCACTTGATAACTAGATTAGATATACTAATTAGATTAGAATACTTATAATTTTTTATTTGCAGTCTATATTACTAACATTTTATTATAATATGTGTAACTTTTCAAATAGGCGTTTATAAAGTGTATCTCCAACGAAAGAGTCTGGTTCCTACAGCACGGGTTTCGAGCCTAGTGTAGGAGCCAGGTGTTCCAACCCTCATTATGTAATTTTTGCCTGTTATCAAATAAATGTTTTTACATTTTTTTTTTTCATTTTCAACTTCCAAAAAAGATACAAAAATTTTATTTCGTGAAAATGCCCTAAAGACATTTTTTTATTATTGGGAAAAGGGTCAATACATTTCTGTAGGTACTCTTTAAAATGGCAATATATATGTTTTAAAATATCTATACTTAGTTTTCAATAATAATTAGTAGTAGTAATGTCATGTATTTTTATGTTTTGAAATGTTTATAGATTTCAATAATAATCATTATGTCATGTATTTTTGATTTGTTATGTTGTGTTTTGTGCTATATACGTAGGTATGTGCATTCTTACCGTTTTCTTACCATAACATATTACTCTAAGTGAGTTTGTCACTAGCGTAGTACATAACTCATGCGACAAAATTTATACTCTGGCGAAGGTTTTATTTTACTATAATAGAGGTAACAACTACCCCCATAACTAGAAGCGATCACCGTAGCCTTCAGACCGAACGTATCCATTTTTATAGTGTGTACAGTTTTTAACACGAAAGGGGTATTTTATATAATATGCATGACGTGACGAGCTAGTCGTTCACCTGGTGTTAAGCGACATGTCTGCCCCATAACAGTTGCAGCGTCACTCGGAACTTTAAAATAAGTTTCGCGTGACACTGCACTGCGCACGAATTATATTAATAAATATAAATAAATAAATATGTGTGGACATTTCACACAGCGCCATATAGTCCCAAACTAAGCATAGCTTATACTATGGGAACCAGATAACTGATATAATACTTATATACTTTTTTGTTTGTAAATACATACATAGAATACAATATAATATTGGTATACAACAACTAACAAATTACTTAAATTAATCTCTACTCAAACAAAATCTAATTCAATTTACCCCTCAAATAAGTTACATGACCCGAGGCACTTAACAATGTATTGGGCCATTTCGTAGCCCGACCGCAAGCCAGGTATAATCGCGGCGAATACATTATTAACAGGGAGAAAACCGGGTCCAGTAACCGGATAAAAACCCGGGTTGAGTGTGGCTGCTCTTGTAGAGTCCCTTGAATTAACGCGCAAGGTTATCTGACAGCTTCCTGGGGTCCCATTAATTGGGAAGAGAGATTGCCGGCCACGTCGTCTTTTGTTTTTTGAGTTTTTTAAAGCTTTAGTTGGAAAACAAGCATACGGCTTTTATCGTGGGAAGAGGTCACCTTATCCTATGGATACTCTAACAATATACGTGCCACTAATGCATTGCTTATATTCTGCGATACTACCTTTTTTACCTTCCTTTTAAAATCTTTACAAGACGTAATGTTGAACGTTGATATCACTTTGGTATTTTTATTATACTAAAATATAAGTTAAAAATGGATTGACTGTTATTAAATTATCTTGTTTTAGCCGCTCAGGTGCTTCTGCCACATTTGTGACCCGCTTCGAAAAACCTAAAGTGCATAGAGACCACAATAGTGGCTCACAGCTGATTGCAATACTAGGGATGTCAAAACATTATTCAATTTTTAGAGGTGTCACTCGTTATAAATCGACTAAAATCGACTAAAATCGAAACTAGTTGAACATCACTATCGAATAAAGTAAAAGTCTCTATGGTTCAGGAGGAAAAAAAATGCCTCAGTTTAAATTGCAACTCGCGCCGAGCCGGCGCGCGCCGGCGTCAGAGCTATTTCCTTTAGGTACGGCGGAGCGTCAATTATTATGTGTATTGTTATTGTGTGTGTTTTTTATACTACAACACACGTAAAAATGCATTCAAAGCCAAGTCATGCTACTTACCAAAACTAGTTTTGAAATTTTAAAACACTGCTTAGTTTTTTCGTACAAACCCTAAATATGCAAAACCATACCGCGCTATTTGAGGTTAGTAGATTCTAATTTACTTTGGATCGCTTTACGCCCGCCGCGCCGTGCCTGAGTGGTTAGGAAAAAATATATAGCTTTCTTAGTTTTAATTTAATTATTTAAGTATGTGAAATTTGTGTAGATTTTCAAGCATTCATAGGTCCAATTGAGCCGTACTCCACCCAACCGATCTTTTCATTATAGTTAGTAAAGAGGAAAAGTCAGTAACTTTGGGCACTATTAAAATGTAGAAAATTTCGTTATTTTAAAAAGCGAACGATACTTTTTTATTATTAAAAAGTATTATTTGAATTTAAACGGGGTTGGAACTCCAACAGAAAAGCCGTAAAATCCTACAGCCCATTATAACACAAATCGCAATAAAATTTCGCTCTAAACGTACACGAGGACATTACCCCTTTGTCCACCAACATTTACGTAAACGTAGATATTTGGCAACGAAACCATTACGTCGCGTAACAATGCCCGCGCGATTTCAATTTTAAATGTTTGAAATAAAATGTTTGAACTCAGTCTCGTGCAAAAGTATTTAACAGATACAGTGCTAAAGCCCATCACATACCAGCGCAGAAAGGAGTCAAGCCGAGCGGAGCAAGAAGGGTAGGACGCAATCATTACTTATTATTTTTGGTAATGTTCTGTTTGCTTTAATCAAAACTAATGGTAGTCAATTACCTACATAGCGTTCCTCCACTCCGCTTCATTTCAGTGTATGGAAAAGCTGAAGGTTAATTAATGGTTTGTATTTGATTCCATGTCATTGCTTTTTGGGATTTGAATTGATAGAATGGGCTATAAATTTATGTGATAGCATTTGTGTTATTTTGTTGGATGTGGGGTTATTTTGTGAAGTTTGGTGACAATGTAGAAAAATAGGCTTACGTTGTAAGAGTGAACAAATTAAGAAGAATCCAATTTTGGCAATGGACAATTTAAAAAATGAACCAAACCGACAGAAGGGTTTATTGTTATGTTACCAATAGTTTAATTTCACGTTTTACAAAAAGTTTAGAGGTAATAGAATTTTATCATATCCTTTAAAAACGAGGCGTCTATTTTCAAAGATCTTAATCGGATCTTCTACAAATTTTTATGGAACCAAAAAACAAAACTTTTCTACCAAACACAAAAATTTGGATCAGAAATATCAGAGTAATCCGTGAACATAACCAAAGTACATACTACCAGTCGAAAATAAAACCTCCGTCTTTTTTTAAGTGGTCAAATAATATTTTGATAAGTGCATACCTATGCGCTGAGAACGGGGCTCGACTAACACTAACAGAAAAAGAACCGTTACTGCGTCAAACACGTGAAATGGATGACCAATCGCTAATATCGTATTTACAGAAGGGTGTTTCAAAGACTTTAGGCTTTGTTATCGAAATACAAGTCATCAAAGAAATTAGGCGGATAGCTTATCAGAGCTCTAATATGACCTATACCTACGGAAAATAAAGAAGGTATGGCAGTTTCGATAAACTGGAGAACTAATGTTTGCATGAACATGAGCGCTCCAAGGGAATATTTAAAGCAAAGCCTCAAAGACGACAAAATCGAGAGTTAATATCGCCGTTCAGTAATAAATATGCAAAATATTGGGGAAGTTTTCTCGACATTGCATGTACTTTGTTCTACATATTTTTAAACAGTACATCAAGTTTAAGATATAAGTATTCCCAGAAAAGCACTGATGAAAAGAGTCGGAGTATTTCCAAAAGATGACCAATTCATAACTTATTGTGGTCTTTTTGATTGTATCATGGATGGACACCCAGACAGATATCGCAGGCTTAGAATAGGGGCTCGTTTTGACCCTTTAAGCACGAAACGCTAAAAAGTTAACTTCATTACAGCTTGCTTAATTAACCAGTTTCCGTGGAAATTTATTTACTGTCTTCCACTGCAGCAAAGCCGATCGATAGCATCACCGTAATCACTGACACAGAACTGAGAACAACTGTGTAATCTGTAAAGTTCGCTGCGACAGCATGGTAGAGCAACTCTGGATGGTTCCAATCAAGAATTCATGGGTTCCTGTGTCTTTTACCGGCTTTAACCCCTATCCTTATACTTTGCCCTTACTTTGCTTTTTCTTGTTTTCTTTGAAGTATTTTTTATTTTTATAACAACACTTGATCCGATTTCCATCCGAGACTGTTCATACAATTAATACCCAATTTGATCTCTTTAGAGCTTGAATTTTCAAAAGTCTTTTCCTGCTTTGGCTTACCTAGAGGTGTATTATGGAGATACTGTTCAGAAACCCTCCAGGTACCGTCTAAAGAACTCTTTACTGTACACCAAATTAACAATAAAGGACAATAAAAATATATTAACAAGCTTAGTACCATAGCTTAATACAGACATGTTTAGATTGTACGTTTTCGGCCTGTCAGTCACATGAAAAAGTCATTAAATTACAAATCAGGGCAACACATCAATGGCACGTCTATGATGCATAAAGATGGATAAAGGATGCGGATTCAAATCTCGTCCAGGATTTCCTACTTAAGTCTTTCTATAAACTCTAAAAAGCAGGCGATACTGCTATAAATGATAGACTCTTTAATACACATAATACAGTTTAAATCAAAAGTTTATGCTTAACAGTAAGTTAACAGCGGGGCCATGCACTTCTATTACTAGACATAGTAGGTAGATATTAGATACGTCTAGTGTATTTACACCTTCATCATCCAAATAAACCAATCACTTAAATGACAAAGTTGTCATCAGTCAAAGTTTTCTGGGTCACATGGTCTACCTATCTCGAGTAATCGAGAGGGATGGACCCTCCCTAATAAAATTGGAGCTGTTTCACATCGGCACAAACAAAAGTAAGAATGTATTTACGTCCAATATATGTTTCCCGTCTAAGGTAGATGTGTAGCTACTTGTTATGTGCTTTGTGGCCTTGAAAGGTTTATCCGGAGAAAAGGAAGAATTGTTTTTTTTTTATAAATAAGTGTGGACATTTCACACAGTGCCATCTAGCCCCAAACTAAGCATAGCTTGTACTATGGGAACCTGATAACTGATAGAATACTTAGATACTTTTTTGTTTGTAAATACATACATCCTGCGTGAGAATCGAACCCACAGCCCTCAGTTCAGAAGGCAGCGGGACTACCAACTGAGCTATCAGGCCCGTCTAATTGTAAAGTATATAGGTCATATAATCCTATATCTTGTTTCGTTTTGTAGATATTGCCTATTAAGCATTTAAGCACTGAAAAGTATGGGTAGCTACTATTGTACAAATTTTATAGGTACGTAAAGTACTAACACCAATAACTAAACCGTAGAATTAATAAATAGGTTGTAAAATTAAAAGGTTTGTAAACATCTTAGGAGATTAAGATAATACCTATTTGCAAGGACCGATGTAACCCAAAGTTGTCTGGAATATATCTTTGTCAGTGATAAAACAACTCATTAGTAACGCAAGTGTATTGGATTTTTTAACATGAATATTTTAATTGGTAAAGATTAAAGAGATATCGTATTATTAATGTGTTTTCTGTTGTCCGAAACTAACATAAAATAAGCATTTAAATTCATAATACTCAGAATTTAATACATTATTATTGTATTATTAAGGCATACAAATAAAAGTTTGGTATATATACACCAAACTTTTGTTTATAATGATAACATAATATTAATACTAACTCTACATTCGTAGACATTCGTAGCTGTAGGCGTAATATAATACGTAGACTGTCTACGAGAGGTGAATTGTAATCGTTAGAGATATCCTACCACTTTATTGTACGTGTATATTATCATAATATCCTTATTTTATACTTCGATCGTCTTAATATTACACAGAGAAATAGGTTCTTGGATAATATTATCATGGTTTTTATCCTGATATTTAGATTTAAAAACTACGGCTGTGTCGCTTAACATCAAACAACCCAGGTGAACGACTAGCTCGTAACGTCATTCATTCTCAGAAAAAACTTACTTGCATTAAAATTCTATAGATCTAATTGAATCAGAATATAAACTTTTAAAAAAATTACTTAAGTTTTGAATTCGAGTAGTATGATGTAGTCCTGAGGTACCTAAAATGTTTTTTTTTTATTATTGTATGTAAAAATAAATTGTATGAACATTATCAATAAAACAGACTTAAATTATTTAACATTGGTCTAAAGAAGCTTTTTAAAAAATATAAAATGACAAAAACTAAATTAAAATTAAATTGAGTATCTACATCTAAAACTTTAAATATCTAAATATAGTAAGAATATACGCCCGAACTTCTTTCAGAGAGTAGGTCCCTAAAGTGCCTACAATATTTTCTTAACTGTCTAGGGCCTAGGCACTAGGCAATATATAGTTCAAGTTGGTTCAAGGTTCGTAAAAGATTTTAATTTGCATGAAACTTTACTAATGTTCCAGACAGAGAACTCAGTAGATGATTGCTTTCAATGAGATACTCCAACAGATCTCAAAGTGCTCTTATAACTCGAGACTTTCTTTCAATTTAATAAAAAATTAAAAAGTAGATTCTTTATTTGAAAATGTTTGACGTTCCGTTATTCGATCTATTCTGGTTTGATTTACTGGAAAGATCCCTTAGTAGACCTGAAATTCTGTATTGTGCTTTAGACCCATTTTAGACCAGTTTACTTTTAATTCAAAGGTTCCCAAAAAGTATACTTTCAAACCACTGTCGGACAAACAAAATACATTTGCGCCGAAAAATCAAGAGTTCCTTTGAGGCATATCAATAGTTAACTGAAAAATGTAGTTTAGAGATAGTATATAGAAGACATATTTGGCTAGCTTTCCTTATAATTTAATCTGATAAACTCCGTTCTCTGTCACACTATTTCCTTTTTAGAAATTTAATAACACAATTGAGCTACTAATATCTCTTTGGAAATTACCATTAACTAGTCAGACGTCTGCATTTACAGATCTTAGAGCTTTGATCCAACATTGCATCTATCAAAGCATTTAATCTAAATTGAAAGCATCGAAATTCATAAAAGCCCTTTAAAGGTCGTTCATTGCAAAGGTGACCACAAGGTGCCTTCGGGTTCGTAGCCCTAGACATGCGGGGTTTTTGACCTGTAACCTCTGATTCATAAAACGAAAGTCTCGCCTCTTAATGTATATTTAAAAACCTTTTTTAATGTGAGAGCAAGTGTCACAATGTTATTATTATACTTGTTGCTATATCATAGTCATTGGTGGTATTGACTTCCAACAGTTTTTGATCCAGTTTTCGGCGGAATTGTTAAAACGTTTCTCTTCATCGCATATCCTTCGTATGTTCGTGAGCGGAAAACCCTTTGAGTGTAATTATAAAGGCTTTCAAAGTAGGCGGTTATATCGGCCAAGGTTACCATGTACGTCGTTTTTAATTGCCAGGCGTGCTAATTCAAAAGTTTTAAAGGTTGAAAATTTAAAACTTATTTCAACGTTTTCGACATTTGAACATAGGTAATATACATACTGAAAATGCTTACAAGAAAGTTTTGTATTGTAGATATTTTCAAAATGTAATCGTCATCAGCACAATAGGTACTCGTACGTTCCCACAGCTGAGATATTTTATCACGTAGAAAGAGTGTAGTCCATAACCTTGCCATCGTCCTTGTTACCACCTGACTACATATAACCTGGGTGATGTCTTCAAGTCAAGAATGAACAGGTGTCTTCTAGGCAAGCATGCACCATGTAGGCCGCGTCATCACTTACAATCAGGTGAGATAGTGGCCAAATGCTCAAGCTATAAATTAAAAAAAAACACACTGGCCGAGTGGGGTTGATGGTTAGCACAATTTATGTACTCGAATTTCATATATTTTGAACATGCTGGCTTTGGGGGAGGCGTATGTTCAGCAGTATCTTCAGGCTGATGATGATACCTATCACAATTCACAATAATATTTCGAATCGTTTTTTTTTTCTCTTTTCTCTCTATCTCTTTCTTTCGGTCTATTTGACGACCACGCGGTCAATCATATTTGATCTTGATGAAATTTCGGTTGGAGATAGTTTGAACCCTGAGAAAGAGTAATGAATATACCTACTGAAATACCTAATGAATATAACTACTATAAACTCCGAAGCATCCGAACTTTATTGGGTGCAAAGAAGTACGCAGTAGCTCTTGGCCTCTAGACAAAGTCACATTGCATTAGCGATATCGCTAATCGCTAAGTTCAAAAATGTGTGGGAATGACATAAGCTATCAATATGTCACGTGGTCATTTGCGATTAGCGATAATGCTAATGGAATGTGACTCAGTCTAGAGGCCCTTGTTTTTTAAGCCAACGTGTTTTCTTCTTATCCTTTTAAAAATAATGAATTGACAAAATTGCTATGTTCAATACCACAGGTTGTCATAGTACTGGAAAGTCGTATCAATAAAGTCAAAACTTAAATTGGATTTAAAACCTTGTATTATTAATTTTTCTCTGTTAATACGAAATTTTAGAAGCAGGTATAGGTAGGTGTAATCGAACCATCGTTACGTAAACTAAGCATTAGCCTCACCTTTCAGGATTTTCATCTTGAACGCTCTGGTCTTCTGTACGGCTGGTGTCACAATCGTTCCATTTTTACTATATTTGCAACTAAACGAGCAACTATTTCATAGTCAATGTCCTATTTTGAAAGACATACAGCATTTTGAACCAATTTATTTATCAAGTTCAAAAGTCTTGAATAGTGTTTAGAATATCACTTTTCGGTAAATGTCAAGAGAGAGTGCAACTGAACACAAGGTTGGGGCGATAGCGCGGGAAAACGTGTCAAGGTTATACGACCTGGCCATTGAATGGGACCACGACGGACACTGCAACCGCGTCAACACGACACATACCTACACAATACGTAACATTTAAAACTAATAAAAAAATATGCACCTATCCCCCACAACTTAACCTAAACACAACACTGGCAGTCTACCGAGCAGGCATGCAGGACGTGGTATCCGTCCGCGCTGCACTTTCAAACTATACCATTTTCAAAATTTTGTCATTTCGTTCGATTGTTTCTGGCGAGCGCGATGCACCATCTCTCCCGCGGGCACCAAGTGGACTGGAGCCGCCGCTAGAGGCCGCTGCTCGCGAAATTGGCGCAATTTCAACGCATGCGCGGTGCATTCGCAAGCTACCGGGGCCCGATGCGACCCGACGCCCCTGGTTTGATAGAAAAATCGAGGACGCTACGTGACGTCAAGAACTCGAACACAATATGGGTTAAATGTGCGTTACGAAAACAACTCGTAAGCCATGCTAATTCTATTGGCACGTGAACTATAGAGGGAGGGAATTAGGTAGGTACAAATTATAGGTCTTTTAAATATATTTATTCTGAAAGTAAAAGGTAACTATAATATAGGTGCACTTTTATCTACTTGCCAAATTGTATTTTCTTACTAAAAAGGTATGATCCCTTAGGCTACTTTATTTTCGACTTATAGCAGTTTATGGGCATAAACCGTGTTCTTATTAGTCTCAGTGGTCGCTCCCATTATTTTTCGAGGGGAAAATACATTTTTTCCTTAATCCCGATAGAGAAGATTGTTTTGAATATTCGTCCGCGGGCCTTCCTCGGGCGGTTTTTGCCGCTTTTTTGTTTCTTACAAATGGCGCCCATGGGGCAGGGGTGCCTTTGAATATTGTGAGAGAGAAGCGTTGAAATGTGGAATATAGTTTAATATAATCTTATCTTGTGATGGATGTGATATTATTGAATTTAATTTAATTACTTAGTGGTCAAAAAACAAGTAGGTACCTATATAGTTATACTATAATATGTAAACCGATAGCGTTAACGTGCCAGAATTAGAACAGAACTTTTTATCTAGGTACCTAACCTACCTAGATCTATCCTAAACACACCACAAAAACCTATATTGAAATGCCTTCCATTTTCAAACAAACGTGTGTTTAACTAATGGACTAGTATTAGTTATAATCAAGCAAAACGTACCTTAAAAGCATAGCCAGTAGAGCTACTCTACAATACGCTGAATCAAAAGTAAAACTTATTTCACTTAAAAACAAATTTCGTTGCTTACTTAACTGCTAGAATTGAGGACTTAGCAATAACTTGGTGGAAGGAAACTAGCACTGCCGTTGAAGTAAGTTAATCGCGTCTAAAACGGAAAACTGGGGCAGTGAAAAATCCCGGGAAAGCTTAGTTGGTTAGTGACGCAATGGCGCAATAAAATGCATTTTGTGTTCAACAAAAGAGAAATTTTTTTGGCTAAGCTGTGTTTGCTAGCTACTGATTGTGGTACTTATTTTAAAATATTATCTGAACTTGGTATAATAGGTGAACGACATCACCCACATTTACTATAATTAGGTAGGTAATGCTGTTCCTTCGCCCAATATTGGAACCCTCGTAGATAATTCAAGATTTTCAATTGCAGTGGGCCTACGTCTGGACATCTCCAGGATAGAACCGCATCTCTGTCACTGCGGGGGCGAGGTAGACCGATTGGGCCACCATGGCTTATCTTGCCGCCGCAGCGCCGGACGTCTGTTGCGCCATGCCGCCTTAAATGACGTCATCCATCCAGCCCTTGCCACCGTTAACGTGCCGGCTATCTTAGAGCCGAACGGTATTTCACGTGACGATGGTACGAGGCCTGATGGTATGACGTTAATTCCGTGGAGCCGTGGAAGGCCGCTGGTGTGGGATGCTACCTGTGTCGACACGCTAGCGCCTTCACACGTCAACAACTCAACTCGGGCGGCATGTGCAGCGGCTGAAGCTGCAGAAAACCTCAAACGGAGGAAATATGAATCCTTAGGCGATGGTTACATATTTGCTCCGTTTGGGGTTGAAACAATGAGTCCCTGGGGCCCGCAGGCGCGGCTCCTTGTCAGGGAGCTGTCCAGACGGCTGGTCGAGGTGACGCGTGACCAAAGGGCTGGCGCATACCTCGGCCAACGTATCAGCCTGGCAATTCAACGAGGGAATGTCGCCAGCTTTTTGGGTACGCTCCCCGCAGAAAGCAATCTAAATTCCGTGTTTTATTTATAGCAATTTTTAGCGATATAGCCTTTTTTTTTATTAGGTTTTTCGTTTTTAGTTAGGTGTACATATTTATTGAATTAGTTTTAAAGTTATTTAAGTTTAGTTTAGTATATATATTATGTTATTTAAGTTTTTATCGTTTAGGGTAGGTAATAAGTTAAGTCGCTTAATAAATAACTTACAAAATGTACTTAATCGATTTCTGCAAAACTTCATACAAATTAATTAAGCCGTTTCGAAGTGAAACAAGCATTGCTTCAGTTATAGGTACATGTATTTTTAATAATTAAAAGTCACCACGAAGGTATTTTTTAGAAACGCCTGTGAAAGACTTCATGCCAAAATACTTCAAAGTACTTAGACCTGCTTTGCTATATTAAATATCCTGTGTTCATAAAATAAAATAAACAAAATAATAATCACTAAATTCTGAAATAAACCAAAATATAACTAAAATTTTATAAATTGAAAGCTAAAATTAAACTATTATAACGCAGCGCCTGCCACAAATGTGAAACGTTAGAACGAATGCAACATTGCTATAAGGAATTGTGCAGGAACTTGAAAAGATTGCCTGAGAGTCCAGTCGTCTTGCTATAAAGAGGTTTTGAAATTTAGAAGTAATTTTATTAGAAGCTATAGGTACCTAACTAACTATTTATAGATTTCCCACTGTTTGTTTTGGTAATCATTTAAGTAATATGAAAAAAAACATCAAGTTCTTACTCAAGCAAGTTCTGGGTAGGTTAATAGTAGATGCTTATCATAGGGAGGGTACGCCATGATCACCACGCTTGGCAGGCGTGGTAATCGCAGAAGATTTTAATGTCACGCGAAGAATGCTCTGCCCATTCCCTAGACATTCCCTTAAACAGTTCTTACGGCATCCACGGGAAGAGATAAGGTGGTCATATTCGCAAACCGGGACCGCACAGCAAATAATTTAACAAAAGCATTTTGTAAGTAAATAATTTTTATTCATTCAAGAAAGAATGTATCTATCTAACTACAAGTATTAAGGAATGCGAGACTACGAGAAACTCTCCGTCTAAATGGGCGGCCATAGCAAGAAGCCGCATTCGAATTCTCAAAGCAGCTTAGTTTTAATCTTAGTTCTAAAACCATTCCAATGAGCGCATAAAACATACCTAAACGAGCCTTGTCTTACAAACAATCGGTCGTTTACAGTCGTTAGCATTTCAAATGTAGAATTGCATCGAATTCTAATCTAACATAGGTTATAATTAAGTACTTAGTATAGTTTAAGCACCAAACATAAAATCCAGGGAGCATAATGTATGTGGGCATACATTAATTTTGAGCATAAAATCGTATCGTTATGCTGGGAAATATTTCTTAATGGGCAAGATTATTAGATTGGACCAACCTGCACCGTTTATTCCTGTTAGAATCATCATCATTATCATCATTAACAGCCTGAAGACGTCCACTGCTGAACATAGGCCTCCCCCCGGGAGCGCCACTTAGAGCGGCTGCTCGCCTCCTGCTACTAAAGTGACCCATGTAGCTCTTAGGATTAGCAAGTTGAAATGGCAATGGGCAGGCCACATCGCTCGTAGAACTGACAACCGATGGGGAAGAAATGTTCTCGAGTGGCGACCACGAACTGGAAGACGCAACCTAGGCCGGCCCCCCACTAGGTGGACCGATGACCTGGTGAAAGCCGCGGGGAGCCGATGGATGCAGGAGGCGAGCAGCCTGTTAGAATACCAAGTTAAAAATATAATTATAGTTCGATTACCCGACTATCTATAAAAATTTACATTTGCTCACGGAATACAAATTTGATAACTGATGCTTCATAAACTTAATAATTGACCAAGAGAATGAAGTGAGAGTTTTAAGTTAAGTCGCTGAATTTGCTTTCATATCTGTCCAGATGTACCTGTACTCACGTACAGTAGGCCTAGCACGAATATTTACGTGCGCGTAAGTGTAACGTTAGCGTACGTCAGTTGTATGGCATTTGAACAGCGCCCCATACAACTGGCTTACGTTAACTTTACACTTACGCGCGCGTAAATATTCGTGCTAGGCCTACAGGTCGAATTTTTCACCGAATCTTGACGAAACTTGGTTTAGGTACAGGCTCAACACGCTAGTTTATTAAGTGTAAAGCGGTCATCAAAAAATATTCAATGTATAGATTTAGCCCAGTTGCAGTTTTATACATGTGTTGATTGATGATTGATGATATTGATATTAGAACTTTATATTAGAACCAGTTTTCTACGATAAAGGCTGTTATTTTTTCAAGTCAATCAAGGCGTTATAAAAGTATTGTTCAAGTCACATAATACAATTATTCATACAGAACTGCCCGTATCACATCGTGTCATCCAACTTCGTACACTATTACTCTTCGCTTGTCTCTGCCAAAGAGTATTCATCCAATTGACTACTAATAATGATATTAAACTATCACTAAATAGCTGCTAATCAAAACCCTGCAAGCACCCGGCTCACTATAGTGTATTTATTTATGCGCTCTATTATTTTTCTCAGGGCTTTAAAGAGCTCTTTTTAAAGCGATCTTTTTCTATTTCGAAATAGTGACTTATGTATGTAATGTATTCCCTTTTAAAAGACATCCATGCTTCAAACCAATGCATTGGGTAAGATCGGAAAGTCTAGGGAACGCTTACCCCTATGACCTACATCTATTACGTCTATTGGTTTCTTACTTCATTTATATCTGCTAATGCTACGTTTATCTATGTCTGGATCTGTTACTCTGCTTCTATTGACAAATCGTGTTGTATAGCACTATCATTAATCAGAGCTACTTGTGAAAGCAAACCGCGACATAGTTGCGAGTAAGTCGACTATTAATATTGTTTCGGTATACCTACTAGTTATATATTATGTAGATGCTTTGGCGCAAAGCTTTTACAATTTCGTGTAGGTACCTAATAGTAATAGCTTTGTTATTTACTGCGTATTTTAGAGTTTATATAGTGGTGTATAGCGTCTGTTTTCCGGCATAATAAATGAACCGGGCATGTTTAAAAGAAGACAGAATAGCTACTGAGCTAGCATCAACCCTTCCCATCAGCTGAGATAAGTCATCAAATGCTAATAGTAATATACGGCTGAGATAAAAAAAAACAGTTAATAAAGTTATTTAAGTGTTTAATGAAAGCATACCAATTTATATCAATAAAACCACAAGCCAATAGCTTTTTTTGAACATGCTATAGGTACTGCTAATGTGGCAGTGACCAACCAATAGCAGCGTCACTTTTGCATAATGGGCATGATGACTAAAATTTTTTATTGGATAAATTAATTATATTCCTCAAAGGATAAACATTTGTGAAAACAAATATTAAATATTTCAAAAAATTACCAAGTTACGAAAAAGATAGTAAACGGCCAGTGACGTCAGAGGAAGGTCATTATAGTACCTCATTACTAAGCTGTGGTAGCTTTTCATACAATCTCTTTGGCATGTGACGTCACGAGTAGATTTTTTCATAGTAACTGTGGGGGCGCTCTGTTTCCCGAGAAAGGGACAGGAGATGCCTTCTGTAGAAACTTTGAAAGCTTATTACTTCGTGATTTATTTACCGATTTCGCTTATTTTTTCAATTATTGCATTCATTTTTAATCTTCTTTATGAAAGTAATATTTACTTGTTCATTTTTATAGTAGTCATCATGCCTATTTGCTGGGGTACTACTACTCTTATCTACTAAAAGAATAGAAATGGAAGGAACAGAATAGAATATTAGCTTCTATGGACCTATATCTATGTTATTGTAGGTATATTATTTATTTATTTATTTATATAGTAAATATGCCGTGTGGTCACGGTTACGAATAGGACCACCCCATCTCTTCCCGTGGGTGCCGTAAAAGTCGGCTAAGGGAACATCCAGGGAATAGGCTGCGTCATTCTCCTTGGTCTCCACCATCATAATCTACTGCGATCACCAGGCCAAGCGTGGTGATTATGGCAACCCCCCCCCCCTCTAATGACAAGCACAAACAATAACGGCCCCCAGTCCCCGGCGGCTCTGCTATCCCGTGGCTCCGGTAGCGGTCACGGTAACGGCAGGGCAGGGGGTGCGAAGAATCACCGGAAGACGCCCGGCTACCAACCCCACCAAACACGACCCCTGGCCTTGGCAACTTATAACGTGCGCACGTTGAGGGCTGACGAAAGGATGGTCGAATTGGAGGAGGAGATGAGTAAGTTACGCTGGGATGTAATGGGATTGTCAGAAGTCCGAAGACAGGGACAGGACACGATAATCCTAAATTCCGGTAACTTATTCTTCTACCGGGAGGGAGACCAACTTTCCCAAGGTGGTGTCGGGTTCCTCGTCCGCAAGTCTCTCGTCAACAACGTGATCAAAGTCGACAGTGTGTCGACCAGGGTAGCGTACCTGATACTCAGAATAACCACACGGTATTCGTTGAAGGTCATCCAGGTATACGCACCGACCTCGGCACACTCCGACGATGAAGTAGAAGCTATGTATGAGGATATATCCGAAGCCATGCATACTTCCGAAACATACTTCACCGTTGTGATGGGAGACTTTAATGCGAAGTTGGGCACAAGGAATGGCGATGAGCTGAGAGTGGGGCCATTTGGATACGGGCAGCGGAACCCTCGGGGACAAAGGCTGGCTGACTTCATGGAGAAGGAGGGCCTCTTTATGATGAACTCCTTCTACAAGAAGCGGCCATCCAGAAAGTGGACGTGGATAAGCCCCGACGGTTCCACGAAAAATGAGATAGACTTCATGATGACGACCAAGAAGCGAATATTCGATGATGTCTCTGTGATCAGCAAGGTGAAAACCGGTAGCGATCACCTTATTGTAAAAGGCACATTGAATATCAATGTCAAGCTTGAAAGGTCGCGTCTGGTGAGGTCTACGCTCCGTCCAAACCCTGTCCAAATCCAAAACCCCGAAGGCTTTCAGCTGGAACTCCAAAATCGCTTCCAGTGCCTTGCCGATTGCAACACAGTGGACAAGTTGAACAACGGGTTGGTGGAAACTGTCCAAGCTGTTGGAGCTGAGTTCTTCAAGACCCAACGCCGAAAGAGGACTCAGAAACTCTCAGGAATCACTCTTAAATTAATGGCAGACCGGAGCGAAATGAAACTACAGTCTTCAGTTGATATGTCAGCCTACGGTGAACTCAATAGACGTATCTGGAGTTCCATGCGACACGACTTGCGTGCTTTTAGTACTTCACGTATTGAGGCCGCAATTGAGCGGAACCAAGGCTCTAAGGTGTTCGCAAAAGATTCGTCTATTGGGCAAAGCCAAATGACAAAACTGAAGACCGAAAATGGTAGTGTCGTTTCATCCAAGCCTGAGATCCTGAGAGAGATTGAGAACTTCTATGGACAGTTATACACCTCGACACGTGAGCCCGCTACTAACATAGCTCAGGACACCAGAGCCAAGTTAGTCCGACACTATACCGAAAATATCCCGGACGTCAGCCTGTACGAGATTAGAATGGCCCTCAAACAGCTTAAAAACAACAAGGCGCCAGGTGAGGATGGAATTACGATCGAACTTCTGAGAGCGGGTGGTAGACCGGTACTTATAGTCCTCCAGAAGTTATTCAATTCTGTCGTCCTTGAAGGTACAACGCCGGAGGCGTGGCACAAGAGCGTAGTGGTGCTCTTCTTCAAAAAAGGTGATAACACCTTATTGAAGAACTATAGGCCCATCTCGCTCTTGAGTCATGTGTATAAGCTGTTTTCGAGGGTCATTATGAATCGTCTCGCACGCAGGTTTGATGAATTCCAGCCTCCCGAACAAGCTGGTTTCCGAAAAGGCTTTAGCATCATAGACCACATCCATACGCTACGCCAGATTATACAGAAGACCGAAGAGTATAATCGGCCGCTACGCCTAGCGTTTGTGGACTATGAGAAAACCTTCGATTCAATCGAGACTTGGGCGGTGCTGCAGTCCTTACAGAGATGCCAAATTGACTATAGGTATATCGAAGTGTTGAAGTGTTTGTACAGTAAGGCCACTATGTCAGTCCGACTACAGGACCAGAGTACGGAACAGATCCCATTGCAGAGAGGCGTGAGACAGGGAGACGTTATTTCTCCGAAACTGTTCACAAACGCATTGGAGGATGTTTTCAAGCTCTTGGAGTGGAAAAGATGTGGCATCAACATAAATGGCGAGTATATCACTAACCTTCGTTTTGCCGATGATATAGTCATAATGGCGGAGTCGCTCGATGATCTCAGCACCATGCTCAACGACCTCAGTAGAGTCTCCCGACAGGTTGGTCTTAAGATGAACATGGACAAGACGAAAATCATGTCAAATGCCCATGTTCCACCTATACCGGTAATTGTTAGGAACGATACTCTCGAAGTTGTCGACAAATACGTCTATCTAGGGCAGAATGTCCAATTGGGTAGGTCCAACTTCGACAAAGAGGTCACCCGAAGAATCCAACTCGGCTGGGCAGCGTTCGGGAAGCTTCGACCTATCTTTTCGTCCAAAATACCACAAAGCCTGAAAACAAAAGTTTTCAATCAATGTGTGTTGCCAGTGATGACTTATGGAACTGAGACGTGGTCTCTAAATGTTGGCCTCATTACTAAGCTCAAAGTCGCGCAACGAGCTATGGAGAGAGCAATGCTCGGTGTTTCCCTGCGAGATAGGATCCGAAATGAGGAGATCCGCAGGAGAACTAAAGTGACCGATGTAGCTCTTAGGATTGGCAAGTTGAAATGGCAATGGGCAGGCCACATCGCTCGTAGAACTGACAACCGATGGGGAAGAAAGGTTCTCGAGTGGCGACCACGAACTGGAAGACGCAGAGTAGGCCGGCCCCCCACTAGGTGGACCGACGACCTGGTGAAAGCCGCGGGGAGCCGATGGATGCCGGAGGCGAGCAGCCGCTCTAAGTGGCGCTCCCTGGGGGAGGCCTATGTTCAGCAGTGGACGTCTTCAGGCTGTTAATGATGATGATGATGATGATAGTAAATAGCTCGTCATGATTTTTTAGAGAAAATGCGAATGAGCCATCTTTTTGAATGTCTGCGAAAATAAAATGTCAACTGCAAATTGTATAAAGTGGGTTAACAGATGGGGCAATAAATTTTCTTTACCTTTGTTCTTCCTTGGAGCGGAAACACGGAATTTTCTAAGATTAGTCGCTGCGTTTACTTTACATGAGATTTCATGTTCGTATAGCTATACCTAAAAATGCAAAGTAAACCACGTTCTAGAATTTTCTTATTTCAGTTCCAGTATAACCTCTTATTATGACTGATTTCAACGACGAATGAAAATAATCTCTATGAAAACAGAAATAAATAAATACTAGAAATTCTGGAGTATCCACTGATTTCGATTTTGTAAGTAGTATGTGCTGGAGAAGAGGCTGTAGCATGCTCACTTCCACCGCCATTCCAGATAATCATCATCGTCAACCATCCTTCTTTATACTGTCTGTATTCATTACCTCCTTTACATCTACGTACCTATATAAAAAAGAAAAAGACAAAAGTTTTCGATCGACAGTAGGAGACGTTAATCAGAGCTTGGACGAGGCGGAGATCTGCAGAAAAAGCTGGTCAAGGTGTTCTGTGGCAGTTTGAAGATTTTGATCTTCACTCTGAGGTATATCCTGTTCCGTCATAAAGTTGATCAAGCACCACCTTCGCACCTACCTCATATTGAGAGACTGAAGCTGTGCTACCTGGATCTAGCCGCTCCTTCTGACGTAGAGGTCATAGAGCCATCATACCAGCTCAAGACCTGGACGAGAAACCGGCCTTTCCGCTTGTCTTCACTCCACCGGTTACGTAACCTATCCCTTGACTACCTACTTCCTCCCTCCCTGGTGCTCAACTAACATACCATGCCTGTGCCGTGCTAGCCATTAGAGACCTTAAGTGTTTGTACATAACTTCTTATCTCCCTTCTACTATTCTTCCGTATCTTTATATATGTATTATAACATTCATTGCAAACCTAACGTGTCTTTTCCTTACAGCTCCTTTTCTACTCTTCCTACTTCATGTCGCCGTCTCCCTCCAGGGTCTGATTAGGTAGGATAAGGACCTAGTCAGGCATCCTAGGACCTTGGGCGGAGCCGTAACGTGATAAGGCATACAAAAATCAGCTAGCTTTTTGCATTTTAAACGCCACATCTGAGTGTAATGAGTTAATTTGCAAATCCGTTGCGTTGATTGGTTAGTTTAATTAGCCTTAAGTATAGCCACTGCAATTAGTGCCAAAAGGTCGAAAATCAAATGCCTATAGATATAGCCTGTTTAGCATATATTTCATATAGGTAGGTACTCTACTTTCTACTGTAATATACTAATGCAAGGATGGGTTATTTTAGTAGAGCCTAATAAGAACCCTTAAATTATTGACATGCTCGAAAATGCTAATTACTTAAAAACCTCGTTCAATCTGAAACTGATATAACTACAAATATTAAGTACGTTTTATATCCATTCTTAATATAGATTTAATTACTAACCAATCTATAACTCATTAAGCGTTATATTCCAGAAAGTCTCTGACATTGTTAATCACCTTTATGTGAGCGCCTTTGATTAACTATCTAGCTTCATACTGGCTCATACACACACTGGCAAATAAGTCTGCGCGACGATTTTAACTCATTGTTAGTTTTTTATAATAATAAAATTTATAGGCCACTGTCTCACCTAGAACAGTACTATGAATTCTTAGCGCGATTCAAAATAGAGCCTATTTTTTGTATGAAGATTTTGACAAGCGATCTAATAATAGGATCGCGCTATGAGCTCACAGTACGGCCCTAGAGGTAAGTAATGAAGTTAGTTTAAATTCGAAAGTATTTTTATTTATTACTCATGCAGCATGATAGCAAAGGGCGTGATTTTTAGAGTAATAATTATATTATGTGTTTTATAATGTAAGTAGGTGGACAGATAAGCTGACTATATGCCAATAGACATTCGAATCACTAAGAGAGATACTGATGATTTGCCAGATTTTATAGCATTGTCCACCCGGCAGGATGTAGCTAACTACTCTAGGTACTTAGTATATTTTTGTGCCTATACCTACCACACGATATTGACTATTACGCGCGCTAGGTATCTATAGGTACCTACTTCCAATATCATTTTACAAAGAACGTACTCTGTCCGCTTGTTTTTGGCTATACGTACTTTACGTTGGTCTTTGAAGAAAATCCGACAATGGCGGTTGTAAATTTTGAATTTTTTACCAAAACCTGTGAATTTTTGAAATTTAATGTGTAATAAGGGTGGATTATTATTCGTTAAGTGTTCATGGACGTGCACAAGTGTTGGCAAATAGTTCCAAGTTTATAAGACCATGCATTGCCGTTTTCTCTTCAACGGCTTTTTAGAGCCTTCAGTAAAATATCAACCATTTTACTAATGGCGTTTTGATCTTACAAAATATGACTTTGACTTGACATAACCGTACAATACTTTTTTTTTCTTATATTTTGGCTCCACACATAGTGTATTTAGCCAGTGTCAAGTATTGTTATTTTTCATCCTTAAGGAATATATCACGTAAAGTCAACTGTTAATCATAGTCATAGTCCAGTCTAAGTCAGGTAGTCGTAGTCCAGTCTAAGTCATGCTCCAGTAAAGTGGTGGCAACTTTATTAGAAGCTCCTATGGAATTTTGGAAGCAACACGAAAACTCACGTTTCACCACATTATATCACTTGCCCACACTCATGCTCGTAATTCAGCACATAATGCGTAAAACGCCACCAATTTTTAAACATCAATACTGGAAAAAGCACAAGTTTTGAGAAATAATACAATGTAACGACGTGAACATTTCCGCGTTCCCGCCAAAACTCGTACAAACTCACTTGACATTGGCAGAATTATTGCTAAAAAGCGATAGAAAGCCATTAACGAAGAAGAAGAAGTACTTTACGTTGTCATATTGTAGCTTTCACGTCAACACGGGTGAACTGATTTATGCCCACTTTCCACCAGAACGGAGAGGAGAGGAGATGTGAGCTGTGCGTAGCAGAGATTTGAGCTGTGTTGTCCACGAAAGGAAGACGTCATGTCATTACGCCCACTCCCTGCTATCTGATTGGCTATTCAAAACAAATCTCCTCTCGTCTCCGCTTTAGTGGAAACCGGGCCTTAGATAAGGATTGGTACTTTTAATTCTGCTAAATTGTAATTTTTCAGGTGGAATTAAAATAGAAATAGTACAAAAAATTATAGTTTCATAGGGGATAAATTTCATAGTGTATGTCAGGGCTCTATTAAAACTGTTTATGATTAATGCTCTAATTAGAGCGTGATTAATGCACGATTAATCATAATGGTACTGATGTAGCTGATTATTCGACGAGTAAATAGCAGCCTGTAAGATTAATTAGCCGAGCTGAGTAACTTATAGTTTGTGTATTCCACAAGGTGTTTTCGAAAGCCAGTTTCTGTTCCAGTAACATCTTGATGTATGGCATGATTTAGAAACGTCTTATTTCTTATGCCTGGGGGACAGAATTCACTTTTCAAAGGCTTAGCCCCACAAGAAACTAGCGAAAGTTAACCGAAATTTGCGATTTTTGAGCAAGAGTCTTTAGAAATAGGTTTGTGAGATTTACCTAAAAGGCTTAAAACTAAGAATTTCATGGCTCCACTCACAATTTGAATGTTTTCCTATCAGAACTCTTACTTTTCCAAGATAAAATGTACCCTAAGGCTGTGTCAGTAATGTAAGCGATCTGTTTGTAAAATTTCATCAAAATTTGTTTAGCTGTTTCGGCGTGAAAGATACTTAAACAACTATATAAATAAACAGAAACCTTTACATTTTATTTTTATAACTAATCTACAATAGGTGCCCCAGGGATTAGTATCGAGCAGACAGGGTATAGCATCTCTTTAGACGCCCAAATCTTACCCAACACTAGGTGGTCGGACTTTTCTTCAAAGAACGGTACCACCGCTTTGCCAGTTAATCTGCCGCCAAGCAGTAGTGTGCAAGCACTACTGTATTCCGGTTTGAAGGGCATTGTAGCTGGTGAAACTACTGGGCAAATGAGACTTCACGACCTGATCTCACAGTCTAGTAATCTGATTACTAGACTGTGTGATGTCTCAGGATGACGTGCGCAGTGCAGTGTCACGCGAAACTTTATTATTTTAAAGTCCCGAGTATCACTGCAACTGTTATGGGCGGCCGTGTCACTTAACATTAGGTAAACGACTAGCTCGTCACGTCATTCATTCACATAAAAAAAGAAGAAAAAAAAACTACCTAATCTGCGATTTTTATATTGTTAGGAGCTGGACCTTGGACCTATGGATGCTTAACTAATGGCATCACGATTATGATTATATACGTTGGTTCAAAAGTGAGTCTTTGAAAAAGATACCTTATGGGTTAGTTTTTATAATATTGTACGTAAACAAAGATAAACAGTAATTAATCCAATTAAAGACTTATAAAGACAAATCCTTGTTAAGATAATCAGTTAAATCTGATTCCGCATTCCACGCCTTTCTCCCAACATAACATCCCCATAATTTAGTACTGAAAGGTTTAGTGAGCGTCGCACGAGTACCTTCCAATAAATAATGGATTAGCTGACTCAAAGGGAACCGGGCATTGGTAATTAAATTTTATTACTCCTAAGTAAAATCAATGACTTCATACATCTCTCGATTACACGGGAAACATTTGCCGCTACTCTAATAGGGTTTTATAAGTGTCCGGCAAAAATGAATGTCCAAAATCGGTTATCGGGACACTTTGAGTTTATAAGACGTTTTAGAGAAGTTAACTAATTATTACCGAGTTGTAGAGCAAAAGACATGTAAAAAGCGGTCCAATCCAATGTTCTCATTCTGATCCGAAAAAAAGCTTAGAAAAAAAGGATATGTAAACCTAATTATTACATCAAAGAAATGTAAGTTAAATTACAGTCAATGCCATACAATGACTGGTATGGCAGATAAAAAATCTCAGTGAAGGACCAAAAAGTTTATAAATCCATAGTAGAAAATACATACCCATAAAAATTATATTGTCGTTCTAAAAGCTCCAATTATATTCTACCCCATCCAAATGTTTGACTGACAGAACCAAAAACGTCGGCCAAAGTGACTACATTAACATTTCTAATTTCACTAAACATGTCCTAAAGTCCCAAATTAACTGTATTCGACTGAGAAATGTCAGAGGTGAATAATCTGTTTTTACATATTACATTTCACGGTGTTTCTTTTTCATCAATTTATGAACAAATTTCAATAAATTTGTTTATTTATTGGGCGTGCATAACACATTATCACGTGTTTTGGATCATTATTAGGCTATGAATAAGCCTATCAAAGAATTTACCAACGAGGAAATATCGTAACATGTCTTTGGAATAAAAATCAAAATAACCGTCAGGAAAAGGGGATGAAAGAAAATCTCTTTTCTACGAAGGAAAATAGAGGAGTAACGTAAAAAGAAGGAAGCTATGGAAACGCTGGAAAAATTCTTATGAATTCTTGATGGAATAAAGTCAAACTGTATGTATAAAAAAATATAATTATATAATTACCGAAAAGCAAATCGCAAATAGATAAAACCTTGTTATAATTTTAACACTCGTCCAAACAGAGAAGGCGTTTGTTTATCTGTTCATCTGAGCGGATGAATTTATCGATTTTGGCTTTTTGGAAATGTAATTTGATCGATTGGATTAAACTTAATCAATTAGTTAAACTATTTAAAGATAATTAGTTCTTTCTGTTGATGAAGGAATGTGAGCAAGTTCAACAGGTCTGATCGATTCGAAAGGGATAAGAACGCAAGAACAATATTATGGTTATCTTTTAGTGTCTCACTTGGACCATGCAGAATACCCCTTTACAGCAAATGTTTAGGCTCATTGGAATAGTGTTTATGGTAGACACTGATCAGTCAGGCGTTAAATAAATTTTAAATCTACTACCTTTTTGCCTACTTCAAACATAGTGATGTAACAATACTCTGTATTTTATCTGAGTATAAACCTATACTGAATCTTAAATTGTGTTAGCTGTAAGATATTACACAAAAAGGAAGCGCGCTACAAACTTGTTTAATTTGTGTGCCCGTCAGACAATTTTAATCTTTCTAATTTTTACTCTTGCTTAGTGATGTGTTTTAATTGTGTCAAATAAATAATACAAAATATTTTTAAAGAAAAGAAGAGAATAAAGAACTTAAACAAGCTAGAGAGAGTATAGAAAAAATAAATAATATGTTTATAATAATATATGTGTTTTTCATTATTTTCCAAGCTTCAGTTGTTTAAAACTCCATAAAATCATAACTCTTGAAATATTTGGTCGAATAAAAACGATACAAACAAAAGAGAGAGTTTTTAAATGAATAAACTTGAGTATCGCAAATGTCCGCTGGAGTGACAATAGTTTGAGTCGACGATACCTAAATGTATTCATTTGCTCAAAATGATACATATAGATAAAATTTGAACAAAATGAAGCTTAGACCAAATAAGATTCGGACAAGTTGGAAAAAATGACATCAGGATATTATAACAGACCAAATTAAATATATGCTTTCTTGCTTTTATGCTTATGCTTTCTAAATTAATGGTACCATACATTACTTATTAACTAAACCGTATCATCACGTATATAAAATAATAAAATTTTTAAAGGAAAGGAGTTCAAAGTGTGAACCACAATTAAAAATATTTTAGTAACAATTGCGGTATATATTATTATTAGATATTTATATATATGGAGAGAGCAATGCTCGGTGTTTCCCTGCGAGATAAGATCCGAAATGAGGAGATCCGCAGGAGAACTAAAGTGACCGATGTAGCTCTTAGGATTAGCAAGTTGAAATGGCAATGGGCAGGCCACATCGCTCGTAGAACTGACAACAGATGGGAAGAAAGGTTCTCGAGTGGCGACCACGAACTGGAAGACGGCCCCCCACTAGGTGGACCGACGACCTGGTGAAAGCCGCGGGGAGCCGATGGATGCAGGAGGCGAGCAGCCGCTCTAAGTGGCGCTCCCTAGGGGAGGCCTATATTCAGCAGTGGACGTCTTCAGGCTGTTAATGATGATAATGATGATGATTAATAATTATTATACAGTGACTTATAAGTCGAGGTAAGGCTGATAAGGTTCTCGAGTGGCAACCGGAAGACGCAGCGTAGGTCGGCCCCCCACTCGGTAGACAACGATCTGGTGAAAACCGCGGGGAGCCGATGGATGCAGGAGGCGAGTGGCCACTCAAAGTGGCGCTCTTTGGGGGAGGCAAATGTTCAGCAGTGGACGTCTTCGGGCTGTTAATGATGATGATGATGACTTATAAGTATGATATTTTTATATTAACTCTATTTGCGTTTTACCTGATTATTTGGTAATTATACTTTCTGTTTCATTCAACCATTAAATCATAGTCTCTTACAAAAACCAAAAAAATATTCATGTTACCAGAATTTATATAACCGTATTACTTCTGTGGGAAGTAAAGAACTCTATAAAAATTATTTTGTATGCACCGCGAACCGCATATAAAATACGAATGATTTTGAATATTCTATTAGAACCTCACTTATTCTTTGATGAGATTTATTCACTCAGCAACTCATTAATAACCTATACTTATATCAACCTATTAAGCTGTAACTATATAGTTACAGGCCAATAAGCGTGGGACTTTCTTAAAGCAGCCAATAAGAATAGTTCATTCCTTTTTTCATGACCAGACAGTTCCAATTTGGACATTCCAAAAGGTTTTGCGGGCGAAATATGGGTGGAGCATTTCAAGGCCTAGAATGTTAGTGATTCAACATGCTTGCCCGTTAGACAAAAACGGACGAGGGCTGGGACAAGGGACTTGTGAGATTTCAGGGCATTGTGTTTTAGCTATTGCTTAATTGGCAACACGAAGATCGAAGGAGATCTGAAATTCCAAAATCAAGGCACTTAATTTCGTAAAAATGTTGTTTATTTTGATGTTGTTTTTTATTTAGGCTTTAGCGTCCGTATAATGTGATGCAGTCGCGGGCAGCCGATGGATGCAGGAGGCGAGTAGCCGCTCAAAGTGGCGCTCTCTGAGGGAGGCCTATGTTTAGCAGTGGACGTCTTCAGACCGTTGATGATAGATGTGCGTCGTTTAAATGTTTTGATTCTAATTTGAAGTGGGGAGAGTAAGGCCTGTGTAGTCCAGCTTGGTGGTTGTACTTTATTACCATCAGCAGCATATACCCAAGTCAGTCCAGCTCAGTACCTTATGGAGCGTGACGGGTTTCTGACACGGCTGCTCCAGTGTCGGTGTTGCAGTTGTTAGAGATGATGAATGAGTGCTTATAAAAAAATTGAATAACAATTAGTTTAATAACACCAAAACCTAGTACGGCTTAAAAACCCAAAACAAATGTAAAAACCCCAATTTAACTTCATAATTAAATTTTTTTTACGGGCAATTTGCTAACTACTACAATAATAAAAACTAAACTATAACTACACTACACACTAACTAGCTACTCTATACCTACTACAAAGCACATATGGACTGTATAATAGACCGCGATGGCATAGACAGTCCAAATGCTCCAGCCCACTGCCGGTAGGTAGCGTACCCAACATGCTGGCAGCATTGCCTCGTTGAATTGCAATGCTGATGCGTTGAAAAATGCAAAATGTTGTCACTTATTTGACTCAACAATTAAATTAATAAGGGATTCAAGCACAATATTAATGAATACCTACTCAAATACAAAACTACCGCTATATTAATAACATCATACATTGAATAGATTGTTTAATATTTAGTATAACAAAGTTAATTCATATTATCCTGGACTCCAAAACTGGGGCAAGATGACCTGCTGCGTACACATCTAATTGATTTGCCCCGGGATATACTGTGGACAGTAGTATGACACTGTTTTAAGAAAAGAGTCGGATAAAACACAAACTTATTTTTAAAGCAATTGGGCCGAATTATAACAATAATAATATAATTAAATAATTGTAAAACGTTAAATAGCTGATTCAAAACTTAATTATATAATATTTATTTATTGTTGATTATCACTTTCCTATATAATGGATATTACCTATTTATAATTTATGAAAGCTTATCAAAGAAAAAACAATGTATAGGTTAGGTACTAACTCGCGCATAAAATTAATTTATCTCAATAGATAAATAGATATACCAAACTCAAATTAACTCGCACGCAGATCTATATTACTAAAATAAATTACGAATAATTTGGTCTCATGGTCCCCCCAAAGATACGGGTCACCCCAGGCAGTCCCAGTTAATGTCACCTCGCTCTACGGTCGCAATTTATAAGTAACCATACCCATTTAATTTTATAACCCACATCGCATTGTTTCCAGCCTTTCGACTCGATCGTTGTTGACTTTAGAAAGTTTGAACGCGTGATTTTTATGTGTTTTACGCAAGCTGTACTAATATGGTTGTTCGTAAAATGTTCGATAAAATGGTTAATGAGAAAATAGTAAATTGTTGTTATATACGGCCTTTAAATAAATGCATACAGGATAAAAAAACTCTATTGTTTAAGTTATTTCTAAATGATAATTAAATTATATTAATTTTTGACTGAATTATTGTCATGTAGAGTGTTATTAGTGCAAAGTGAAAAATACAGGTAGCGATAAAGTAAGCTGACTTTCTTTTAAGATCAGACTGCCTATAAAAGTAAAAGACTACGAGGGCAGAACGGTAAAATGACTAACATGCAGAACGACTAAAATGCAGCTAGATTATTTTGTAACGATTTAATCATGCGCGATGTTAGATTTAAAATCATTTAGCATATTTTTTGAATCATAGTTTACTCCAAACTGTCAAGGAATAGCATGGCATAGCACTACTTACGCGTCATGATGTATGCTTATTAAGCGTAATATATTAAGGTCGCAGCTCATTACACTAACCCGGCACCTGACCTGCACCGCCTTGCCTTGAGCGGTTATTATTCTTATGAACTCGTATGGGCAATTGGGCATGCGCTCATTACATCAACTCTGTATCGTCACCGGATCGCCTCGCTGGAAAGCTGTCCACGCGTGGACGGTTAGTGGACCACACAGTGAAATTTCGCTTTGATCACGCGACGTTCACATGTAACAACGCGTTGTCCACCTGTGGACCACCTGTCAACGCCGAGTGACGTGTTGGTGCTGGTCGAGTGCCGGGTTTGTGTAATGAGCTGTGACCTTTATTCACAGTTGCACTTATATAAGAGCGATCGCCAATCCCGCGCAACTTGAAAATTCTTTGGTAGGACCAAGTGGAATTCAAACTAGGTTGCGGTGGTTATTGAAAGTCGCACGGGCTACCACTAATCCACACTCACTCCAAGTATACCAATTCCAAATAATAAGTACCTACCTATGCTTTAAGTAATCCCCTTTTCACGATCACTCAAAGTGGACTCCAAGATAAAAATAAAAGTTCCAATAAAGAGTCATGACGCCCACGACATATCGATATAACCAAATTAAGCACACACGGTTTAATCCAAAGGAGACCGTGGCAGCTGTCACACTTCTGTCATATTAATCTTAAATCCTATGAACGAGTTTAATGGTTTTAAATAGAATTTCTTACGGGACGTCGAATTTTGATGCAATTGATGAGATAAAAGTTGCTGATAAAAATAAACTAGTGCTTTAAAGTGAAGAATAGAACGTGGAACAATAAAAAATCCTATAAAATAGGTTTGGTTGGCAGAAAAGTATACCAATACTATTTATCATTTTTACGCATTATTATCTGTGAAATGTCATAGGTAGGTGATGGGACATTATGTCAGATTGCATCCCTATAAAGCCACCAAAATCTGTGCAACGGATTAGAGCATTAGAGTGAGTCAGAGGTGGTGATGAAACACCCAAACATTTATGTCAGATAATTAGACCATTGCGTCGTGATTTATCTGACAATATTATTATCTCTTTATTGCAACACGCTTATCGCTTTTTGACAAAAATAATGGCCGTTGACTATTAACAACGCAAGTTCCACTGACTTTTTTTACGGACGTGAGAGCTAGTCATTCACCTGATGTTAAGCGACACAGCCACGTATAACAGTTGCAGTGTTACTCGAAACTCTAAAATAATAGTAAAGTTTCGCGAGACACTGCATTGCGCTAGTCTTCCTGAGACATCTATTATAGACGTGAGATCAAGATCATAAAGTCTCATTTGCCCAGTAATATTACTAGATACAGTGCCTTTCAAATCGGGATATAATAATGCTTGCTTACTTGAATAATTGACAAAACGATGGTAGCCTAGATACAGTTTAAGAAAATACTGTTCACATATTATTTAGACTTACTTAAATCAACATTTTTTAATAGAACTTACACGATCTTTACCACCCTTTTCTTTTTTTTTTGTACGGGGTCTTTTATGTGGTGAACAACCGTGAAAGTTTAAAGCAGTGTTTTATACAAATTAAGATAAGAAACAAACACTTTGCCATAGAGATCTTCAAATAAGTAAGATAAACATATTGATATTTTTCATGAACTAACGCAAGTAATACCACGAACGCACCAATATTTTCAAAACATGCGATTTTCCCATCGGATGCGGTCCATTAAAGGATTAAGGGGCACATTACACGGGCAGTTACGCCAATGGCGAGATTGGTGGTGTCCGGTGCAGGCGTCGCGTCGCCCG
Organism: Ennomos erosarius; assembly: GCA_963580505.1. NCBI lineage: Eukaryota > Metazoa > Arthropoda > Insecta > Lepidoptera > Geometridae > Ennomos > Ennomos erosarius. Next base: position 12,724,784 of record OY756981.1, on the reverse strand, counting down.
CCGCTATTATCCAATGGAAGGTTGGTGTCATTGATCTGTTGATACACTTAAAAGTTTCTCTGTGATTTTTTTATGAATGACATGCCATAACTGTAGTGTAATGTCCATATAAACTGTCAAATGGTGTGGTGGTACGGTTTGTATTTAGCTTGATTTATGCTCACAGTCTCCGATAAGATTGTGCGGAGCAAAAAATTGGGACTTTAAAGGTTTCTTCATCATCATCATCATCATCATTAACAGCCTGAAGACGTCCACTGCTGAACATAGGCTTCCCCCCGGGAGCGCCACTTAGAGCGGCTGCTTGCCTCCTGCATCCATCGGCTCCCCCGAAGGTTTCTTACACAAGCTAAATACAGATATCTACGTATCTGTTTTTATATAAATTTCTAGATATCTATTTTTTGTGTATTGTCTTCATAGCAACAAGTGTGGTTCAAAATTTTGATATAAATTCCATGACAGTAAACCACAGAGCAAAAAAAAGTAGAAGCGTCATTTGTTTCATAGCTCTGTGCAGTAAACGCTGGAGCTGTAATAAAAAATTGACTATCAGTTACTATTTTATTTACTTGTATATCTGGTGAAAGACGCGGGGAGCCGATGAGTGCAGGACGCAAGCAGCCGCTCAAATGGTGCTCGATGGGGGAAGCCTATGTTCAGCAGTGGACGTCTTCAGGCTGTTGATGATGATGATGATTATAAAGCCTGAGCTGTAATATCATGACAGAAAAGTATATAACCAAATTATAAAAATCAGTTTAAGCAGCAATCCAATTCCTTGAAATCAATTGAAAAAATGATCACTAAATAGTTTCACAAGAAACCACGACATCAAGCATTACGCATGATGATTCCTTTAAAATTGGAGCGTGTTTCACGCCATACTGATCACAGAACGATTCAATTCATTAAATTAAAAAGGAGAATTGATGTTGTGGCATCAGAGCAGTCGGTTAGGCACTGCCTTTATTTGAGGTTCAGTGCACACGATAAAAGTTTTGACACGCGTGGCAGTCATGCAGAAAATGTTTGTAATATTATTGTACTGGATTCAAACAACTGGAATTGATTGGTTGATAATCATCTTGTAGCTTTTGATGTGGAGGTAGGCACAAGCTTTTTTATTCTAGCCTTTACCTGTGATAAAAATTGAAATTAATCGACTATCAAACATAAATTTTAAGGTGTATTTTTAGAAGCCAAAGACGATAAGATATTTTTAATAGAAATTTTGCCCAAAGGTTTTTTGTAGATTTGTTTAATGGATCGATCTGTAATTAAATCTCAATTTATTAAAATGCAAAATTAATAAATTGAGTGTTGAACCACACAATGAATTTATAGTACTTCCACTTATTAGATCAAAGAATATTATCCAAAAATAACTAACGAAAGGTACCTACATTATATCTAAAAATAATGTTGTAAATATTTTGCAATCTTTGTCAAATTTTAATTGAATGAAATAGGACTTATTTTTCTGATTAGCACTGTACCGGAATTGGCGGTTAATGGAGCCGGTAGATAACGCGGTATATATAATGCTGATTATACTTATCAATTTAAAACTGAATCGAATAAGTACCTATTATACAAAGCAGATTGATGCAACGTTTTTAGGGCTAACACTTGTAATGATGAGGCATGATGACTACTATTAAAAATGAACAAGTAAATAATACTTTCATAAAGAAGATTAAAAATGCATGCAATAATTGAAAAAATAAGTAAAATCAGCAAATAAATCACGGAGTAATAAGCTTTTAAAGTTTCTATAGGAGGCATCTCCTGTCCCTTTCTCGCGAAACAGATCGCCCCACAGTTACTATGAAAAATCTACTCGTGACGCCCAAGAAATTGTATGTAAAGCTACCACAGCTTAGTAATGAGGACATTGCTCTGACGACACTGGCCGTTTGAGCTATCTCTTTCTATTCCGGTTTTAAAAATGCTTGTCGTTTTTGAGATATTTTATTTTTGTTTTCACAAATGTTTATCTTTTGAGGAATAGGTATTTTTAACTTATGCAAAAAAAATTTAGTCATCATCTCCCTGAAGTGGCTCAGTATAAATATCGCCATTAATAAATGCACGTTGTTCCCACGGCAGGCGCGTGGCGTGCGCGTTCCCCATTAACTACGTTTCCGCAATTAGACGGAGATCGGGGATACAGCTTTCCACTAATGCTATACTAAAGGACTATCCTGACTATAAATACAGTTAACCAACGATACAACTTCCCGTCGTACGAAAATTAGTAGTTTATTTCAACTGCTAATCCTACGAGGAAGCGGGACACCCAATGAGTCTTTTGTTCTATCCTGCTCTGTCCTTTGTAATTTCGTATGACTTTGTCTCGTTTTGTTACCTCGCCCCCTACCCCCGTAGATGAGTCGTGTTTGTACGAGTAATTATGTTCACGAGCTATCAACGGGCTTTATAATCTTTGATCCGCACACATCCGTGCAACGCTAGAGACTTGAATTATTGACTGACGCACTACAATTTGTTTTCCAGCAGATTACTGCTGTTCTTTTTCCAGTTGAGCTCTAATTAATAGAAGAGAAGATACGACATCGTGCATACACTATAGTTCTCCCCAATCCTCTTCTTTTCTCTCCGATGACGATCTTCTTTGGGGTTCTCCGTCCTTATATGGTTCTCTCTAGTTTTCTCTCCGATCTTCTTTTTTTTCTAACCGTACTCTTTCTTATTTTGTCAGATCTTCTTTTTCCTCTTATCTTCTTTTTTTATTCTTTTCCGGTTTTTTGTGCTGGCAATTTCGTTACCATTTACGTCCAGCAGTGGACTTGTGAAAATTGTGATGATTCGTAAACAATAATATTAACTTATTTTAGTTACATTTTTAATTAAGTAACACAATAGTTTCTTAATTACAAAACTAAAGTAAATACGCTGCATTTCTAAAATAGTAAATGACTGTAGACCTAAATACCCCTTTTATTTTCACAAGTTAAACATTTCAAAGAAGTCCGAGAAGTAATAACTGTCAGAGAGACTTTGTTACTATTTGTTACGAAGCACTTAAACACTTTCTTTTTATTATCTGTGGGTGGAATTGCAACTGACTACTTAACGAGGTTCAGTGTTTCGTTTTTCAGACTAATCTGAAATTCATAATTACTTGTACATTCTGTAAATGTAACCTATAGGCATTGACTATAAATCCAGTTGACCAACGATACAACTTCTCCTCGTACAAAAATTAGTAGTTTATTTCAACTGCTATTCCGACGAGAGGAAGCGGGTCACCCAATGTGTCTTGTTCCATCCTGCTCTGTCCTTTGTAATTTCTTATGACTTTGTCTCGTTTTGTTACCTCGCCCTCTGCCCCCGTAGGTGAGTCGTGTTTGTACGAGAAATTATGTTCACGAGCTATCAACGGGCTGGGCGGACAGGAGGTGATCACTTTGAATTGTTAAAATTATCTGTTTTGCTGAAAACATCTCCTTTGTAAACTCGTGTGCTAACAAAGCATCTTGGCTAATTTGTTTTCGTATGCTGAATTTGTACCCATGATAATTATGATAAGTACCTATGATATTGAAAACGTTCTTGTATTGCTTATAATAATTAATGTTTATAAATATGTAAGAGCTCTACTGTACATTTTTGTTCATAATATATTTGGTGCGCTTTTATATCAGGTTGTCTATTATACTTAGGTAATGCAAATTAGTGGAATCCAAACGCTATACCAATATAACAGAACAAAAATAAAGGTTGCTTTCCACTCGGTTTTAAATTTTTGTCAAGGAAAGTGTTTCCAATTCCTTGTATCCTATAACTTGTCGTAACTGAATAAAATTATAAAAATTAAAATCTGTCAATAATACGAATGAGGTTACCATGATAGTCGTTGATCGGATTACAGAATCCAATTACAGTAGATATGATCCGATTTATCGAGTTTAATTAATAATGACCGTTTTGGACCGCTCTCGGCTTGGGCCGGGAAAGTGTTAATCGTTCCGAACGATTTTGATTAGGATAAAATTGCTTTAAATTGAATTGCATACATTTTCAGTAGTAAAGACATGCAGAAAATTTCCGCCTCGTTTCATATTTTTGTGCTTTGGGGCATGGTAGTTATTAGAGAATTCTCTGCTTTTCTCAAACGTGTGTAACTATAAGGTGTCTACCAAATTTCCTAATGAGAATGAATGACGTGACGAGCTGATCGTTCACCTGAAGTTAAAAACCTGAAACCTGAAGTGACATGTCTTCCCATAACAGAAAGTACTACTACTAACTTTTAGTAGGTACTAACTTCTTCGTCAACAAAGTGTATACCTACACAAGCTCTACGAATAGAAAAAACGCCATTTTAATACCATGTTTGTACGATGAATACCTTTGATGGCCGATGGCCCCATGCCAAATTATAAACGGATACTTTTTCGGAACTGTCCAAAATTGCCAGTAGTCATTTCCTCCCATAAAAGCATGAAACGATTTGCGACGACACGACAGTACAAGCGCAATCACAATGAAAGTGAGAGACAATCAAAAATTAGTTACGCGAATGGCCAGCCGCCTTTTTATCTTCACAACTTTCGAATCACACAATTAATCTCGGTTGGTGAGCAATTTGGTATCTCATTATACAATTTAAGTGGAATTTAATGCAACAATGACTGGCTCCTAATTTCATTACCACCCACGGGCTTCTGGTATAGAAACTGGCACGTTATCTGTGATGGTGATGTCAGTGCAAGGAAGACCTGTCTATAAACCCACCAAGCCTTACAGAACTCTTAATAGCTTCAATTCTACTTCTTAAATTCTATTACGTTCAAATTGTAGTTCAGGATGTTTCTGTGATATGTTATTTTGATATGAAATTAAAGCACAAAATTACGTTTAAGTTTGGACAATCTATATAACTTTATAAATATTGCTTTCCTCAAAACGAGCATTATTTTATTTTTTACATAATGTATAACATTAACGTGTTATCATAATTTATGAGAGACTTGCTGGTTTTTCGTAAGAATAACCGTATTTTCCTTTCACCTTCTCTCTTTTTGCTCTAGCTAATGTCTTTATTCTATAAACTAACTGTTACGGCATCATTGACCTTTTGAATTGCAATGCTAATTGCTGATCGTTATGCGGTAGCTTGGTGGTGTTCGATCACAAGCCCGGTGAGGCCATCCTCCACAACAAAGGCCATTGTCCGCCGATGGAAACAAATTACGAGGGTGACACAGTGAAATTTCACAGTGAGCCGGCGGATGCTGATCTCGCGGTATTTTACCCAATTAGGGCGAGTTTACGCGTGGACTTGTCAGCACGTCAGCAGGTGTTCGGTCCATTTTAACGCCTTGTTAGGTAAAAATAAAAAAAGTAGAAAGATAGGTTATCTGTGTTATGGGTTTTATATTCTATGTATGTATTCACAAACAAAAAAGTATATAAGTATTGTATCAGTTATCTGGTTCCCATAGTACAAGCTATTCTTAGTTTGGGACTAGATGGCGCTGTGTGAAATGTCCACACATATTTATTTATCTAAGTTAACATTAATCTAAGTTTTTAGAGTTACGGACCCTAATACCCCAGATAATATAATACCTACAGTACAGATGCTTCATCCCATACAACGGAATAACGCGGGCTATTTTACAAATTATTTTATTTCTGCATAACGCAAGATTATCAAGCGACATTTATTGCGTGTTGGCGAAGTATTAGGCCAAATTAATACACTGGACACTAACTAGTAACTCTCTAGATAAGATTACTACATTTTTTTCACGTACGGGCTATTTTTTGTTTGTACCTGATGGGACCCCATGCTGTCACTAGGCTGTATTCCATGAATCTAGCCTAGTGAGACGCTCTATGGGGGAGGCCTATGTTCAGCAGTGGACGTCTTCGTGTTGTTAATGATGATGATGATGATGATGATAAATATACGTGAACCAACTCAACCACACAATCATGCCTATTGTCTTTCCAGAAACGGCTTGTCGATGAATTTCCACTCGTAATACGAAGACCGCACCTTGGGCAAATATTTTGTCTTCAGCAAATCGGGGCGGGTCTAATGTTGTTTGCAGATCTGTGAGTTGATTGGTGGTGATCAATGATTGCTAAAAATCTAGAAAAGGCTTTTTGGGTAGACAGACTTTTTTTTCTCTCCTTCTCTGTTTCTCTTTCTTTCTCTAAGTCTGACTTTCTCAGTCATTTTTTTACCGGAATATTTTCTCTATTATACTTACTTATTTTATTAGTTTACATATAAATACGTAATTTTATAGTTTTATAAATTGCGTCATAAGGAAAACACATATTATAATTTATCTGCATGGTTGATCGACCTGTTTTACATAATTACAAAACGATACAAAAACACTAAAACATTGTCGCGAACAAGAATTTAGAATATTAGTTCTAATCTTTTTTTGTACCTACTGGATAGACTAGTTCATAAATATTGAGTTATTTTTATGACCTTTGGCAATAAAAAAATATCAACCATCATCACAATTAATTTACGACATAATTGCATCGATTACATAATTTTAATAGCTTAACACACGTAGTGACTAAAAGCGCTTTTAAGTCTTTATGAATCGTTAAACAATTTAAGTGTCTTGGGGAATAATAAACAAAGCTAACAGTCTATTAACTTTACGGAGAATTTGGGATAACATTATAAAGATGGAAATAAAATGTATCTAACCGATTCAAGCTAAACATAATAAGTACATTCTTTGTTTGACAAAGATACCTACAGTGTTTCACTTTGAGACTAACAACATCTGGCTACAGACAAAATGATAATACCTACTACTTAACTTTTTCTGCCGTTAAACTAGACTCGTCGTCTGAGTTTTAGCGTATAGTGCCCTCCAAGAAGCTGTTTCATAACTAGCCCATAGTGGGATAAAATACGATTTTAAAAGGTCACAACACAAGATAACACCATGGCAACTGCGTCAATTCAATTCAATTCGATTCGATTCGATTCGATTCTATTCAATTCAATTCAATTCAATTCAATTCAATTCAATTCATTTGTTTATTTGCATTCCACAATGTTGTTTAAAGATGTTCGTTTACATAGTTACAGCTCATCATGGACCCTGTCGGGCACGCTTCATTAGAAGAGAGGAAGATAGATAATTAACATTAGTTAGTCAACATTAACATGCACCTAAAAATATTACAACTTGATTACTTTTATACATGATTTTCGATTTTCTTCTATATGTTTAAGATAACGTTGAATTTATTTATTTATATTAAAGCTAAGTAGGCATATGTATAAGTACATTATATCGTACATTTTATAAAATGTTGATATCGGAAGGCACTAAATCCCACGACACAGGTCGCCCTAGTGTGGGATGCAGAGTTCCTTTAGATAATGTATCCTGTTTACACTGTAACAAGCTTCGATGTACCTATTTTACATTTTGTATTATTTCTTTAGTCAAATAAATATTTATTATTATTATTATATAAGTACCTACTTACAGTTATGTTGGTATTTTCCTACTGCTTTATAACAAAATAATATTTTCCCCCCTATAATTTATTGCTTTTACGTTTTATGTCATTGATTATCCATTATTATTATAAAATTTAGAATTAATATTATTAATTATATTTATGCTATGCTTACATTTTATGGTTTAAATAAACATCAACGGTATAACTTTTTTCAATTAGAAAGTGCTTTACTTGTTAAATGAAAATTAACTTATTGGATTTATTCTTCATTGCTTCTGGAAGCTTGATTATATATTGATAGACATAACAAGTGTACCGGAAGCGTGCAGTTTGAGCCGGGAAGTAGGAAAGACCAATCGGTTTCCGTGGCGAGCTGAACAGACAGTATGTTGTGTCTACTGTGTATACTGGGTCCTTGGCGCGATCTTGATGAAAAAATAAATTAAAAAATAGATCATACTCGTCACGATGAAGTGTTTACCGTATCAGCGTACAAATGGATCGGGAAAAAGTATCACCTAAATATTTGCGGTCTCTTTTAGTTGCTTTAAGTCTTTGTCAAAGGTTATTTACAAAGCAAGATATTGCTTGTCGCGTGTGTTCCGTCAACAAGCGACAATATTGCCATTCTAACTTTAGTGCTGCCAACATCGAATGTTTCAAGCCTCTATGTAATATTATAACAGTTTTAGATGTTATAGTTTTTAAAACTATTATTATTGTCATCATCGTCATCACTATTCTCATCAGTTTGAAGATGCCCATTGCTGAAACCACGAAACATGGGCAACTTCGTATATAGACACAGCTTGCGTCTTGCATGAGCAATGGATTCCCGTGGTTTTGACCAGATTTTTGCTCCTAGGTGGTTATTACATTTATTTCCTTCCTCTTTAACTTTCTTCTTTGGAGTTTATCCCATTTCTTTACGTTTTGCAGCGAGTATTTTCAGCTCTTGGCGTTAGACTGAAAATAATGAAATACTTGTAATTTGAGATGTTTGCACTGACAAAGATTAGTTTCTATAACACTTCATAGAAACGATGCTCCAATATCAGCCGCAAACATATCTAGCATGTCCTCTCCCGATCGGAATTTCCAAGTTTCTGACGTCATCTATCAACCACATTGACCACATTCAATGGAATCGAGGGGGTTATTGTCCTTGGAATTATGCATGTAGATATGTATATGTATTGACGGGCCCGATAGCTCAGTTGGTAGTATCCCTGCCTTCTGAACTGAGGGCTGTGGGTTCGATTCCTACCCGGGACAAACATTTGTGTGATGAACATAGATGTTTGTTCTGCGTCTGGGTGTTATATTGTATTCTATGTATGTATTTACAAACAAAAAGTATATAAGTATTATATCAGTTATCTGGTTCCCATAGTACAAGCTATGCTTAGTTTGGGGCTAGATGGCGCTGTGTGAAATGTCCACACATTTATTTATTTATTTATTTATTTATTTATTTATTTATTTATTTATTTATTTATTTATTTATTTATTTATTTATTTATTTATTTATTTATTTATTTATTTATTTATTTATTTATTTATTTATTTATGCGTGTAGCAAAGCTAAAGTTTTGTTGAAGCAATGTTAAATTATAAACAAAAATTATTGTTTGCTTCATAGTAATAACATTGTGTAAGCGGTAGAGTAGTTATTTTATGCTTTGATTCTCTCTATCAAGTTTGAAATGAGCAAGGTTAAACTACTATCTTGATTTAAGTTCTACTATCATACTATATTTATTTATTAATAAGGGAGTAAATATGTTCCTTTGATGAGACTTTCAAAACGGCCCATTCTGGTTTGACACCTCATAATATTTGTTTTGCAAAAGAAATTCCCGGTTGATCCCTGAATCGTTTTCTGTTCCGGTTGGAACTTATGAGGTTAGTTTTCGAATTGTAAGATTTCAAAAATAAGATAAACGCTAGACAAATATTAAAAAATAATGTTGGAAGAGAATAAAGTTAAGGTTTTAAAAAGTATGTGACAGGTGCAATATCTGTAACCAACGTGTTACCTATTTGCCTACACGAGAAGAAAACTAAAGCTCTACGGAAAAATATACTGTATAAAGAAGATAAAAGTACTTAACAAAAACTTGAATAATTTTAAAATAGGTATTAAAAAATCATGTGCATTGCTCAAGATCGTCGTAGCACACCGAAGACTCCTATACTTTAAATCACGGATAAATCTAGTTTAGGAGATCGATCTTCCCACCTATGGCAAACGACACATCAATAGGACATTAATAACGGTAAGAAGCTTCAGGAAAGCTCTACATTAACACCTCCAAGGTAAAATAGAACCCCGGATCGTCACTTAGGTCCATAAAGGGACTAAAAGGACGATTTATAATCTACACAGTCTTAGAAGGGTCTTGGGTCCCTTTGGGATATTGTAATATTTAAGTGTGCGCAGAATTTACCCGTGACCATCAAAAGGTTCTTCAAGTAATATAATACATACATATTTCTACTAATATGCTTATAAAAGTAAAACGTAGCTGCATGGTTTGTGTAGCATCATAACATAACCTACGAGTATATAAATATGTGAACCTATTTCAATAAAATTATGCACACAGATCGCTAATGCCACCAAGATCAATAGAATTTTATCATAGTTAGCTAAAATTTCCCACGACAAAACCGATGGCCGTGTCATGAATATGAGCACATTCCATAATTATTATGCATGGCAAGTAACCTACAAATATTACAATAGATAGCATAAATTGGAGATGATACTTATCCACGGTGAGTAAGTAAAACGAAAAATGAAGTAATTTTAATGATTAATTAATTTGATTGACATGCTCCATTAGTTCCGCAGCGGCGGGTCCGTCTCGGCAGTTCCTTGGTTGCACCTGGTCTTTATATATTTCAGGGTTACCACTTACCAGCTTGAGATTCTTAACACAGCAATTTTTAGGTTATTTTTTTATATGCAATTTATTTGATTTTGACCCTGTAATTCGTGTATTTGTAATACCCATACGAATTTGATTACTAAGTATGGATACCTGCGTTAACATTAAACCCTAATACCCATATGAAGGCCTTAGTTACGTCGTTATTACTGCAAGGAATCTGTTTTCTGTATATTATTTATTCTTGCAACGGGAACAGGTTTTTCACTTTTACATTGAGCCTGTCTAACTTATACCTACAATATTGGTAAGATTTAAAGTACCTACCTGGTAACACTGTGCCTTCGATTATTGCATAGTCACTTAGCCTGATTGGGTTCCTACAAAATTCGATCCGCTGCAAGCAAACTCAATCCATCGAGCGGAGTTTAAACCGATTACGGACTTTCTATGCTGGCATCCGCTTCGATATTTAACTCTTCTCAACTTTTATTAGCTTTAATTATGTTATCAATTTTAAAGCTACTTATTTTAATGCATCCATGTGTTGTGTTATCAAAAACGCCTTTTAAATTGAAACTTTTATGAGCATTGGGAAGAAAAATGTCATCATTTTCTCTATGCCGGCTAACCGGCTACTGGTGAAGTATTTAACAAAATGTACGCGGTATCACTCCGAAAACTTTCGAATATACTTATCTACTCAAAACGGATCGATTAACTGAACTGGTCTGAATTGATGGTTTCGAATAAACATAATTAAGCTTTCAAAGCAAGCCGATTGATCTTCGCCCCATTAGTTTGGAAATGACATTCAATTAAAGCTGGGAGTGGGAACCCATTTTGACAATCGTCCTGGAATTGTACTGGGAATTCGGTTAATTTTTATCTTCCGTTTCCTTTTATTGGATTTTCTAGCTTTGTCAGTGGCCGAGCAGAAAAAAATCACAATCGTAGTGACAGTAGAACATAATCCACCACGCTGGCTATGAGTGCGCGTTATTGGGAACGGGAGGACACATCAACATGCCTTCGAATTTCGTAATTCGAAAAATTTATGCCAGTTTATGCACGATGATTTTTTTTTACCTTAGGAAGAGCTTGATTGTGTTATATTCCAAAAACATAAAAAAACATCTATCAAAAATCGTAGCGTTTATAAAAAGCCAAGAATCTATTTTAATATTGTTTTCCCTGCTTTTTCAAAGTTGTCGTTTGTATCCAGTTTATATTTTCTAGTTGGTCCCAGAGTCCAGTACTAACCTTAATTTGCAGCTAGGCTAATAACAGTTTTACTCGTTGCTCGTCGAGACAAAATTACGCCACGTGACCGGTCCAAAGTAATTAGTCTCCCCTTACGGTTGCTAACTTACTACCTACTACATTACGTGATACATTTTGTTATGGGCTATTGGCAAGTTGAGACTCGCCAATCTTCCAAACAACGAACAATAACATGATATTCCCGGTTTACGAATAGGACCACCCGTGGGTGTCTTAAAAGTCGGCTAAGGGAATATTTATAGAATAGGCAGTAGAATTACCCTCAGTATATTAAAATATTCTATGATCACCAAGCCACATGCTAACGTGCTGATTATGCTAAACTTCTTAAGCGTTCAAAATGACGTTTTATGGGGGAGGCCTATTTTCCGGGCGTCTTCCGGCTGATGATGATGCATACAAATAGAATTTTAATTCTGTTGGTGTGCTCGTGTGATCAGCTGATCATTAATTAGAAACCGAAAAGGAGCCAAACATGCAGTTGCCAAATGACGGACATAAAAAGCATTCCTACGTGCTAGTCACTGTAATTATGCCCTTACTTGCCTCAAGCTTAGAGTTGTTAAACATAAAGTAAAAAGCATACCTACTTAATTGTTTTGTGAGATTGTTGATTCACATCTGCTCTCTTGGGAGTAAGTATAACTCCTTGGAGCTTAAGTAATGTACCTACTAGCGATGGATTAATTAGCTTTCGCATTCATTTTAGCATGTGTAAACTTCATTAGCATTTCGCTAATGAAATGTAGTTACGAAATTCTGTGAAATATGAAATTTCATTTCAATTAATTTGGTTCATTTTGTATTTAATTTTTAATATAGTTTCATTTCATGTTTCATATCATTTTTCATTTCATTTTTAATATAATTTTTCATTTCCATTTCATTTTAGCAAATAGCATAGCAATAGCAATTAGCATGCTAAGACTCGTGAATTAGCATGTTTAAGAATTATACGCAAAATCGCATTAATTGCCATCGCTAGTACCTACACATGGTTGTTGGCGATAACCATTTGGTTCAGTTTAGTTATAATAAATATACTTTAAAATTTCATTTTAACTAAAACAGAAAGACATTGGTAGCATTTCTAAAAGCTTTAACTTAAAAAACAAAAATGCCTAGTACATAATAAACAATCAATCAACTTTTTAAAGACATAAAAGTTATTTTTTATTTACAAGTTAAAGATAGTGTTTGCACGTACTAAGTAGATAGGTATGTTTGACCGAAGCATATAAAATAAAGTCATATTCGGGCAAAATAAAAGAAAACGTTATAGGACTTTAATAATGATGATTACACAGTTATATTATAGCTAAATTGGCGATTCCGATTACCCATAAACGCTATACGATGGGGTAATTTGAGGCAAGACAATTTTACTCAACACGTAAATTTTCCAACTTTATCTAAAACTGCTTGTTATAATGCGGCGTAGGTATACTCTTCTTTATGTCTGCTAACTAGTTCTGCAGTTTGGCATTGCTTGCTTTTAACCATACTATTAAGACACCCAAAGCCCAATCATCATCATCATCATCATTAACAGCCTGAAGACGTCCACTGCTGAACATAGGCCTCCCCCCGGGAGCGCCACTTAGAGCGGCTGCTCGCCTCCTGCATCCATCGGCTCCCCGCGGCTTTCACCGGGTCGTCGGTCCACCTAGTGGGAGGCCGTGTGGGGTATGTCAAGTCAAAGTCATATTTTGTCAGTCAAAACGCCAACAGTAAAATGGTGGATATTTTACTGAAGGCTCTAAAAAAGGCCATTGAAGCAAAAACGAAAATGCATGGTTTTATGATCTTGAAACCATTTGCCAACACTCGTGCTCATTCACGAACACTTAACGGATAATAGTCCACCCTTATTACACATTAAAGTTCAAGATACACTAGTTTTGAAAAATAAATTCAAAATTCACAACCGCAATTATCGGATTTTCTTCGAAGACCCCCAAGCAATGTCTAATAAGTATAACATTAAAAGCAACAACAACTTGTGATTTGTCTTAGGTATACATGGTTTATTCTATTATATTCACCTGGGTCAGCCGTTACTGTTGAGTTGACCCTCGCATACCTTGTTATTAAAATTTTCGAAAGGGGAGATATACTAACCATCTGCATGACATTAGCTATGCAAACGTTATCTCTCTTCTTTGTAATGAATGGATACGTTGTTAAGCTAGCACTTACTATGATTTATTCTGTTGTAGGAGCCGCACCACCTTCCACTCCACTACAAATGGGTGGTAGGCTTTTGAGCCCATAACTCACGGTAATTATTACGGTTACATTGTTTTTTCCTCTAATCTACGAGTCCGGTGCCCTAATACGTGATTATATTTACAAGAATATCTGCAGTCTACAGAAAATATAATCTGCAATAATTTAATTTCCTTTCGAGTTGATGGTAAAGTAATGCTGTCGACTGTGAAAGTCTAAGTATAGAAAGTCCAACATCCATAATAGAAACTACTTTTTAAAGCTATGCCTACAGCTGTATTTATCATTGTCATTTATTGTGCGATTTGGTTGACTGCTTGCAGTAATAGCAAGATTAGATGTATAGTGGTAATAGCTCACATTGGATGGATCAGTGGTCTCCAATTACAATGGAATCAGATACATTTGTATCGTGTCAACAATCAAATAGTTTTGCATGCATTGCAAAACGTGTGCTGGTTAGTGGCTCGGTATAAATGTAAAACTAGCTCGCGGACACGTTCCATTACATTTCAAAAGAAACCAACCATTTGTATATCGTACCTCGTACTTATAAGTATAATTTGGCGCTTGGAATGACCAAAAATTTTTCGCCTAAAGTAAAATTTATAGAATAAAGTACAGTAATGTTTGAGCAGGTAACCTATCCTAGTGCAAGATCCCACAGTGGGAATACCTACGTCATCGAGTACCTCAATAGGCTATCTGTAGATCGTAACCGACACATAAACATGTAAAAAAACAGGTCTGCCAGTTCCGATCTTACATAAGGTACCCGAATGAAAATCCTGGCAACAGTTCACCATTGACTAATTACGTTAAATAAAATTGCGCACTTGACCAGCGGCATCAGCGTGTTGGATTATGTTATGGCTTGTCCAAGTAAGAAAACGCCCATGTCCAAGCAGTGGAAACGTATTGGGCTTATAACAACGAAGATAAAGTTTCAAAAACTCCTTGATTTAATATAAATAAGTAATGTAAGTAGTAAGTAGTTCATCTTAATACATGTTTACAAATAGTTTTTTAAATCTACATTAAATTATTTTTAAGTATTTTGACGTTATTGCACTTAGAGGAAACGTTATTGCATAAGTCGTACACTATGCAAAGAAACAAAAGAACAAGATGAAATATAAGAGGTTCCAAAAGTTTACGAAGTAAAAAAGCGTGTCGACACCGTTGTGCATAAAATTGAACAGCTACATCCAAGATAGTTTCCGATGTTGTATGCAACAATTACTTGAACCTTTGACAGGGCGGCGCTGCCGGCAGTGCAGGCGGCAGACAGGCGCACGCGCAGGTAGACTCTGCAGAGTGAGCGAGCTGGCACTATCCAACCTCTCGCTCGCACCACGTGGTGGGGGCAAAGGCGCGGGACTGCGGGTGCGCGGGCGTATGATTGCCGCCTGCGCCTGCGCTACATTTCTTATTTAGTTTGTAACCGTTCTCTGCGGCTACGGTACCGTCCATCTTGGATTCAATATTCAGCCGCTGTTTATAAAGTGTTTCGATATCAAAAGTTCAACAGATGAGTGAAAACGCGGTGGGACTTTCGCGAAGTTATCGGCGCTTAAGCGCCAGCAGACCTTGGCATGGGAGGCCGTAGGATGCTCAAAGCTGCAGCTGCGCTGGTAGCACTGGGCTACTGCAGCCTGCTAGTGTACCAAGGAGGTGTTGCGCTAACCTTCCAAGAAACCCGCGCGGGAGTGCAAGTGCCTAACTTATCAATAGAGCCTGTGACTAAAACTACCATTGATGACAGTGGACTTAGTAAGAACATCTCTTTGGACGATATATTCATTAGTGTTAAAACAACAAAACATTACCAATATACCAGGTTGCCGATCATATTGAAAACATGGTTCCAATTGGCAAGGCAGCAGGTAAGAAAGACAACAATTAAGGCGCTGAATGCTCCCAAATCGACTTTTTTGAACGTGATTATCTCAAAACGTATATACCATTTACAGAACTGAGAAAAATGCAAGTTAATACTGGTCATATCTTCTTTCCATCTGCCGAAACCGAAACACGTTTACGAAAAGTTTTCTCGATAGAAAAAAATCGTGAAGTGACCTCTAAAAAATCATTCAAACGTCCTAAAATGTTACATTATAATAAGACACCCCATTGAAATAAATCATAGTGATAAGCTACGTTTCAATGCATCCGTCTATAAGCTTATTTTTTTTATAACAATAAGCATTTCTTTTATAAATAATTATTTGTACCGAAAAAAGGAAAAGTCGAAGTGCAACGCAACGTAATTGCCATATTTTTGCTATGCCTAAATCAACCCTATAAGGTACAAAATAAGTTTCAAGTTTGTCTGCTGTAATAAACGTGCTCGCATTGGGTCCTGCCAGGGCCTTAAGTTATCAAAATTAAAGACTAATGTTTAATAACATGAAATGAGGCCGGTCCTAAGAAATCATAACAGCTGACGCTAATACAACTCGACATTGTATTAGAAGCTTTGTTTAAATAAACGTAGCGATTAAACGCAGAACAAATTGAAAAGTTTGTGATAACGAGATACAAATACAAAGAACAATAGAAAACCAGACAACGATGTATCTTAATGATATTTGCTCTGTGGAATAACTAACTTAAGCGATAACCATTGTTGAAATTCGTTGGAGGGAGATGAAATTAAATGATAACAATAACACAGCAGAAACAACAGAGCCTGGACTTATAACAACTTGTCTTGGATAACAAGTTTCGGTTATAATTGTCTGCAGTCTGCCCACAAACTCTATCTGATATTATCGTAACTAAATATAATACTTGGAACAAGTGGCACTGCAACTGTTGTGTGAAGTGACCCTAAACACCAGACAATGAGACAATGACTATTAGCGTCTCATTCTTTTTCATATGAAAAAAAAATGATCCGACTGATTAGAAATTTCAATTCTTTACAATGTGTTGAGTTTAATCTGTTTTTTTTTTTCATAAAATCAAGCCAAGCCAAACATAAATCCATTTATTGGTTGTGTGTGTTCTTTCCCTTATCTTCCGGCATGGGTAGTTTCGTTTGTTTGTTTCCGCGGCGAGTCTATTTAGGGGTGTGCTAGGCTTTGGCTCATATAGTTAAAGAAAATGTCTTAATCATTATTAGAACAAGGTACCTCTATATTACAAAAAGACTCCAAAATATCAGTTTATATCTGACCTTTCCAAACTTCAATAACAGTAATTCACTGAAATTTATCAGTGTTTGACAAAAATCTGACACTAACAAAGAAACGAGCTATAAAACTTTAAAGTCTCAATATGGTGGTGATAAATCTCAATAAATGCACTAGAACGGGCGCAGCGGGGCTTATGTGTCTTATACTTATAGGTCAATATTGCCATTAGCCTTGTAATCAACGACAAAAGGACATCTCAATTTAATATCCTCTATCGGACTTATACCACTGCAAGTCTGCAACGAAACCGGTTTAGAGCCTTTTCAGCAAAATTGCTTCAAAGATCAACTCTTCGTATGTTTGAGAGAATAACGTATATATTTATGCAAATATTTCTGTGAATCCATTCATCTTGAGATACGAATCGCAAAACACGTTCTTTTGCCTCCTATCTTTTTATCAGCGGACGTTATTAACTTGGTGACTCTTTTGGATGTATAAATTAGCGATTTTAATTAGATGACCTGGCGTTTTGGCTCTTGAAGATAAAATTCGTATGTTGTCTGATTTTAATATATTTTACACTTAATTTATATATATAATGTAGATGAATAGTCTCGTTTATGATAAATATGTTTGTGAATTTTTAATGTGTTGCTTGTGTTATTTTTAGTAAACATTTTATAGGTTGGTACGTTTTAGAGCAAACACTAAACTTACCTATCTCTATCTAGTAGTTGTTTATTCAGTATTATATCTATTACATTGCGTGTGGTATTAAGTAAATGTTTTTACTATTTTTTTTTCAATTGTTTGATTTTACTGTCTATATATCCGTTTGTAGTTTGACGTTGGTACCTAGGAGAAATAGTTTGACAATGATATTTTATTTTATTATTATAATAATATCATGCTTACCTATTTTTATTGGATGTAGTAACATTAATTGATCATGTACTACTAAAATAATTGTATGCCTTCTTAAGGTAGAACATGAGGAATCGAATGACATTCTATATCACCTTTATCTGTTATGTTTTGACAATTAAATTCATTTCATTTCATAATACCACATACTCAGTAATCTGTAACTACCAAAATACTAATTTATAAATATGGAAGTAACAAATTAGCTGATGAATGATCGAAATAAATCATATTATTAGCAACGGATTTGGCCATAATTATATTTGAGACATTCAACATAGAAGTCTTTGGAGACATTATACATTTTATTAATATAATTAATTAGTGGGTATACCTAAAAATAAAACTACTAGTTCATAAGTAGTTAAGTTGAAACCTAATAAGCTCATGAGCAGAAAAGCACATAATTATTATGTCTGAGAGATTCTTTTACGCTGTGACTGCTATTATTAGGTCTTCGGTCACCATAACAATAGATTTTCTATTGTTTAGAGGTCACTCGTCAGAAGTTGAATGAACCAGTCAATTTATGCTTTTTGTATTGCATCCAATACTTATAATCAATTTTGGGAACCCAACTAAGTGATTGACACAACCATCAAAATATAATATCAACGTGTGCCTACTTAAAATACGTTAAATTCCAACCCAAAATTGAAAATTATCTCTGAACCGTGATATATTCTTAACAAAATGACAAATCACAAAATGGAATTGAAGCATTAACCAATTAGAAATTCAAATAGAAAGTGTTCAATCATTTCCGTATTCCTCTGAGTAAACAGAAAGGGCCGCTCGTTGGCAAGTCGTGCGATGCCCGGACTGCCCGGCTGGTTTCCTGAATCTGGAGCGTGCATAATCAAACCTTTAATGCTATTCGAAGGACCAACTACAACCGTAGATAGTTTGTGTTAGGGTATCTACTGGATCAAATTAAAAGTATGAGAACTAATCACGATAACATTAGGTAGGGTACTCATCACGGCGGGTCAGCGTTATTCTAAGGAACGTCGGACGAACGAACATAGCTTAGGTAAATGTCTAGCTTATACATATATATTCATTATTCGAATAGTAGACCGAAATGAAAGACTACAAAGACGATTGATTATTCCTAAACATTGCATTGCATGCAGGTCTGAAATAACGTTTTCCGTAATTTTCAAGATACTTAGCTCAGTAGAGGTTGCCATGTCAAACTGGTAGGTAAAATACTCAGTGTTGAAAATGGATAAACCTTTATTAATGAAACCATAAACGTCTAAAAAAAGGGGTAATTTTAGAAGTGGGTGGGAGACTAGGAGTTTTCCGAATAACATCGCGCTTGGCACCAGGCAAATTACAAGCTCCTCACATAATTCGTTCACATAAAAATTACATGAGAACGACTCGCATGAATCGCTTAATGTTATTTGCTACAAACGCACCCCTTGTAAACAAAAATCTTAACTTTTTATATTATCAATCAAGTTGCTGGATCAACGTAAATCCACACCATTGTGCTAAGGGCCGTGCGCGGGCGCAGCGCGTGGCGTAGAGGCGCGCGCGCGCCACGTGACTGGTCCACGGCCAATCGCGCCCTTTTGTGTCGAAAACTGGCTCTCATTTATGATTTATTAACGGTTCGCATTTTATGCTCGTGCTCACATAACTCTTGCTCTATTTGGTTTGGACCCGCATGTGTTAAACATGAGAAAAAGTTTAATTAAAAATTATGACTCGCTAAAATGATGCTGCAGTTAATAATTATGTCGTCGTGAAGGTTATGTGAGAAATTCAGCAGTAGTCTTCGTAGCTGCCTACAAGTTCTACAACATTGATGCATATTTTCTATCTATGCTGCGTTTTCGACTCCAACCGTCACCAGCCCAATACTTACGTTCCCACTTCTAGAATACCGGCCTTCTCTTATGTAGAGTGTAGGCAACAATTTACGCCACTGGCCAAGAGCGGGTTGGTAGATGACACATGGTTTCGGATTATGGGACTTATTGATCATGCCGGTTTCCTCACAATTGTTTCCTCACCGTTAAAAGAGAGTGCAAATTTAGTACAGCACATAACTTAAAAGTTGATGCAGTCGAGATTAGAACCAGGTAGTTTAAAAGTCGCATGCATGGGCTACCGCTAAGCCACATGCGGTCCCTTTTCACGGGTATGACTAAAATTTCATAATTTATACGGAACAGACAAAAATCCTTAACATATGACACTTAATATTATGGTAACCTTAAAATTGATGATATTAATTTTTCTAAAAAAATACTGCGACGTTCTTTGCTTATATTTCTCAAGTATCAAAGTCTCAATAAACAAGTCTTATCAGATCTTGTGTGGCAATATCGTGTTTACATACTGAACTGAGTTGACAGACTGGCCCGTTTCCGGATATCGCATTTCTACAAGTTCTGCTTATCAGTTTTTTTAAGCTCAGCTTGGTTCTTAGAAGTACCTAAAGATTCGGTCCTCATCCTGTATTCATTTTATTAGACGAGAGTAGTATGTAAAAAAACACGTACATAGTATATATGATTTTTATAGCAGTATCAGTGTTTATTGAGTGTTTCTGTAAATGTGGTGTTTCAATAAAGAGTTTATCTATCTATCGCCTGAGAGACACATGAGACCACTTGTCACGGTAGCTTAGGTAAAGCATATATCCAAAAAATAAATCCATTTGCAAAATTGCACGTGCGATCACTGCGAGAGTTACAAGATACTTACTATAAATTCATTTCTAAACACAGGTCGTTAAACTCATTTATGTGCACTCGGTCAAGGACGAAGTTCAACCACCCAGCTGCGCTTAGGCTATTTTTGAACGTAAACCTTACATGGCATTTCTTCCATGAAAAACTATTAATTTAGTAAAGTCGTAGAAAAAACATTGTCTACCTTGGGGTGTAGATTTACCCCCTTTCGGGATAACATATCAATTCAAGGTCACCTTGTATAACTTCCAAAGCATTCTATAACATCGAAGGGCTCATTACTAACGTTATCTAATGAACGACCGGGCATTGTATTTCCTGAGGGCCCAAAGCACCAATACCTTATGGTGCAGGTAGTGATTATCCCAAATGGATCCGCTTTTGTGGTTTATACGATTTTGTGAGAATAGAGGTATCTAAGGAGGCATTCATGGACAAATATAACATAATTATAGCCTATCTATAGATATAACACAGCACTTTGTTCTAATATTTCAATTTCTTTGTTCCAGACATGGTTTTTTACGGACACAGAAAATCGACAACACCAGAATCAGACAAGTAAGTTGGATTTTGTTACATTTCACATACAATTCTATTATTTGGCATGTTTATGTTAGATTACAACAGGTATGCTGTGCCTAATGTGTGTTTATACAGGGTGTAATTGAATTAATTAGCATCCTTTGAAACTAGGTATCTACTCCTGATACCGATCACGTGTGGACCAAAATTTTTGAATTCTAACTCATTGGTTTGGTAATAACAATAACTCCAAAAAATGGAATAACTTTATCAAATGCTACAATACAAAATGTAATTAACATAATGAATTACTGTTTTTAATTAGTACATACAAGGTATAAAAACGTTTAAATGTATCAAAATCATCCGTGCCAACTGTGTCAGGCGCCGCGGCAATCTTCATAATTTTCAATAAAAATTGTTTCATTTACACTCTTTACTCTTTAATAATCATCTATAAATGATGTACTATCATGGGCTCGATTTATGCCAATGAAATAAATTACATCTTGTATATAGTGTATAACTAACTATTTTGCTACTTTATAATTTTTATTATGAGAGCTTGAGAATATCAACTTTTGATAAAAATTGTATTGTGTATATACCACAAAACACATTTACTTGTGGAGCAATCGCTAAATACGAATTTTAAACTATTGTCAAACAGTATTTTGGTCAGAAAAACACTGGCTATCTACAATCTTACCATCTTCTTCCACATAACTTACTCATACTTTCAAAACAACCAAATTCCAAACTAAAACAGATAAGCTTTTACTTTTCAATTTTGCACCTTATTGCATTGTAACAAATGTGTTTGTTCGCAGACGGGCACATGGTAAACACCAATTGCTCGGCGTCGCATCAGCGCAAACACCTCTGCTGCAAAATGTCCGTGGAATACGACCATTTCCTTGACAGTTCCAAGAAGTGAGTAACAATTTATGAAAAACTTGTTTTACAAGTTGAGATTATCGTAATCCTAGAGCTGCCTTTCTAGCCCTACTCCACTAATATATCTGCATAGCGATTCAGGAGACCTCAGCGCTGAGGCTCAGCGCTGAGGCTCAGCGCTGAGGCTCAGCGTCCAACATCGTCCAACCTCGATTCAACCAACTTTTATTGCCAACTTTTAACCAGCTTTCCGTTCTATTTTTAAATAAAAGTTGGTTGAATCGAGGTTGGACGCTGAGCCTCAGCGCTGAGGTCTCCTGAATCGCTATGCTGTTAGTAGAGTAGGGCTAGGTGGAATATACTACATTTATTATGTACCTACAAAGTGAAACGTTGCCTGTTTGTTTGTGGCTGTCTCGCCAAAGAACTGCAGAACTGATTCGTGTGAAATTTTCACACAGATTTTACAATTTGCACACAGATTGGTTATACTTTCCAAATCGGTATTGGATAGTTTCTCCCGGAAAACTAACATATTTCTATGTATAAGGCAAAGGTATCTGATATTTTTAAACACACTTTAAAATAATAACACGACCCTAACTCCTATTACGATGAATTTAGCAGCCCTGCTGATGCGCGTCTGCTGCTCAACTGCTGTCAAAGTTCATAGAGTTTTGATAGGTGGTGACTGCTAATTGTGTTTTTTTTATCTTATCTGTGCTGCTAAATTCATCGTAATACGGGGGCTGGACTATTTATTAGAAGCGTGCTACGCTTCCCACCATATCGTCGTTTCCCATCAGGTGAGATCGTGACCAACGCTAGCGTATTAATATATTAAAAATCGATTCTTTAGATATTTTGTAAAAGGACTATTACTATGCATCTAGTAATGTGTCAATGCACGAGTGATCGTGAACCACGTATTCGTATCTACTTTTAAACCATCACACGCTTGTCTCGTCATAAAACTGCTATTGTGAATATAAAACATTAAGTTTATTTTTAGTTTAACATTTTGTAAGGATTAACGATCGGCATCCTACATTGTTGATAATAAATTCTGTTTAAATATGATTGGTTCTGTAAAAACCCTGTCACAGACTTTTCCTGTTTTGTGACATTCACCTTTTATGCACAATTGCACATAAATTATAAATTTTCAAGTTACAAATAATAATTAATGTTATATTAGCCGTTTATTTTGCATACCTATGTAGATTATTATCAGAAAACTTTCAGCATTAGATTTATTAATTTTCATGAAAGGCGGGTTAAAATAGGTTCATAAAATACGTGAATATCAATGTTCTAAGGTTGGCCCGTTTTGTTATTTGGTTGAGTAATTACGCGAGTTCTAATTGTCATATTGTATTCATCCGTTATAGACTAATTACATTTAACAATTATATTGCAATCAATGCTACGAAATGATTGATGTCGACAATTAATCGGGCCGGTTATTATTTTTCCTTTACAAATTAATCTGTAAATCTTTATGGCTCTAAATACCAACATCATTATGAGAAATAATCAAATACCAAATATAGTGTCAATAATAATTGTTAAATAACAAATGACAGATCACACACGAAAATATTATACCTACATTTTGGTAACATTTAAATAAATTAGGATAAAACTATTTTAAAACAAAACACAAATTTTAAATTGATATAAGAGGTTTACTTTTATACTGACCTAAAGTTTATTTAAATTACTCACGTCTATAGTATTAAAGTAAATACAGACCATTATCTAAATATTTAAGTCTATTTTATAGAGAAATATCGTACCAAACCAAATAAATAGTATAAATAGTTGAAACTACAAACTTTGTCGGGCGGCTAATCGGTGCCTAAAAGTTTTTGTTTTCACTCAAAACAAGGTGCTCTTAACTTCTGTTTTTAGAAGCTCGTCTGTTCAAATATTAACTCACATTTCTGTTTAACGTTTCTAATGATTTTATATTTTCTCATGAAATATTCGAAATAGGTAATTTGGGGAAATGAATAATGACTTTTACATAGAAATATTTTAATGAGCTCTAAATTCTGTGGGTTTTTCTTCAACAGTAAGAATAATATTTTCAGATGCTCACGACATCGTAGAAATTAAATTTTGATATTATACCTACGGGTGGGACAGCATGTCAAAAGAATTTCGCGACTAACGTGAAAATTCAAATATTTGAAAAGCAATTTTAAAAACGTTCATATTCCTGTCACTAAGCATTTTCTGAAAACGAGCAAAATTGCTGTTACCTCCATGAAATAGCATACAAATCTTTTCAAATGCCGTGGAAAGTGTACAGCGCTATTGAAAATGAAATAGTTAGAGTCGAATTTCCGCGTCAAGTTTAAAATACTTGGTACACGCAAATGGTTTGGCGGAAAGTACCAGGGCTACTTTCCGCCAAACCATTTGCGTGTCGAAGGCTTTTTTAATCTGTAGACAGCAGCTCACCAGCCCCAGTGTTCAAATACACACAACAAACGTTAATGGTTTTTGAAGAGCAAGTCCAATATTATTCTGGCTCACAATAATTTTCACGCGTTTACACAGGTTGGTCGACGAATGTTTTTGTTGGAGATTTCTTGTTTTCTTCCCACAGAAACTGTGTTTAGACCTGCACCCCAAATCGAGAGATCGAGTTACTGAGTAAACTAACTTATAAGAAAAAAGTGAAACTTGATGTTCCGGTAATCATGAAAGCTTTCTAACGTAGCATATTAGAGCTATTATTGATAGTCATTTGTAACGGTGCGGGGTAATTTTTATTGTATTTTTACGTAATCAAATGTTCCGTTCCGTTCCGTTTCTCTTAAGAAGTTGTGAACTAAAATCGCACTTATTGGTATTGAAATAAAATATACTTTGGTAAGATTTTCTGTGAAAAATTATATTTTTTGAACTTTACTTTATAAATGAAAGCTGGCGGCAAATTCCTTTAATCTTTTCAGTTGTGCGTATTACATTTGGATAGCGCAATCAAGTTTTCTTACAAGGCTTGATCTGATTCTTTATTAGCTCTAAAAATACTTGGTCAGTTAGTTCGAAATTGTTCTTTTTATCGGCCCCAGATGGCGTGTAATGGGATTATGACCTGTTGGTGGATGTTAGCGATAAACTCCGGCTGGATAATGAAGCTCTTAGGTACCTTACTCGATAAATTATCTAGGTATTATTAATTCATTAAAGTACCTAATAATTTCCTTACATAAATCTAGCATTTATTTCTTTTAAAACGAGGAAGGCTCATTCAAACTTTTTTATCGCAGTAAATTGATATTTATTAAAGAAAAACCTGATTGTATCGATATGAATAATTATAATTCTGTATAATTTCGTCGTTTTGACCATGTTAAATTGGCTGTCACGAGTAGAGAGAATAATTGTTGAACTAAGTTTAATTCATAATCTTTAATATTACGTGGTATTTCTGTCATTACCAAGGATAAAAGAGTTCTCATCGCGATACTCTTTGCTTTGTTTACAGTTTTATGAATGACTACAATTGCTTGTCATTTTATCTCTAAAATTATGTTCTATTAAAATTATTCACAGTACCAACTTAATCGGGCTCTTGGCGATTAAAATAATCGCTTACTCAATAATAAATAGCTCCGGTGTGCAATTAAGCAGCTGTCTTATGACCGATCCAGTTTCACAAATGCGAACTCGATATGCAGAAACCTGAATCAGGTTACCTGATACAGATTATGAATTGACCGCAGTGCTCGTTTGTCGTACGCCAAGAAGTGCAGCAAGTCATTATTAATCTGCGCGCACGCAGTATGTGGTTACGGATAACTCGGGGTCGCGAGTACCTCGCCTACTGTTATTTGCGTTGAACATAATGCCACTAAATTACACTGCAGCACTAATTATTTGCACCCGCAGCTCGACTACCGCTGTTATTTAAACACCACGTATGAACTCGTCACCGGAATCCTTTTCTCTTTAAAACAACTGTGCATAAGGTTTAATTTCATTTAAAATGTTCCTGCAATTATTGCGTTCAGTAGTTTCTTTAACATCACCGTCTTTGGTCGTCGATAAACTTTTTGTGTTCCCTCATACTGGTTTGAGCAGATCTTTTAAATTGTTGGTTACGTTGGCATCAATGATTGCAGTTTTATATCGATTTTCCGTTCAGTTTTAACCCTTTTTGCTTTGATTTTGCCTGATTATCTTCAATTTGGTTGATTTGTATAATTCGAGACGCGATGAGTACCTACACCTGTAATGTTTTCATTCATAAGCCCATTGTTATGCCGCGCACCAACGTCTTTCTGGTTAACGAGTCTTCCTGCTACTTTTAATGCTATATTAACCGTATATTTCTTCTTCTGCAGGTGGTTCTGTCATTTTGACGATGACAACTACGTCAATATTCCACGGTTGGTCAGCGTACTGCAAAAGTACAACCATCAAGAGGACTGGTATTTAGGACGGACATCTGTTTATGAACCCGTCAAAATATTCAAAAAACCGACTAATAAGGTATTAAAACTTAAGATGTAAAACTGGGTCTTATGTTAACAGACGCAAAGTTTACAACGTATTAACTTTAAAATTTGTTGCAGTTGATGTTTTCGTTTTGGTTTGCTACCGGTGGCGCCGGATTTTGCATCAGTAGAAGTTTGGCGCTCAAAATGTTACCTGTTGCAAGGCGAGTAAAGGTTTCGTAAAAGTTTAATGACTTTCGTTCTGAAGCTTTCAATGAAGCTTGATTTTAACTTATAACATTTATTGTTTCAGTGGTGGAAGATTTATCAGTATTTGTGAAGGGATTCGATTACCTGATGACGTTTCCATGGGATTTATCATCGGTGAGTTTACCTTCAATAATATTACACTATACATAACCTTCTATTCTAAACGTGAACTATAGATCAAGAACATTTATGAATAAGACTTTGCTACAGCACTTTAAACATTAAATACATGTCTTTCAGAACATTTAATGAAGAAGAACCTGACCCTAGTGCCAGAGTTCCATTCTCACCTAGAGCAGATGAAACTGCTACCACCAGACACGTTCAGAGATCAAATCTCGTTCAGCTACTCGAAGGTGAAAGATGAGTGGAACGTCGTTAATGCACC
Organism: Ennomos erosarius; assembly: GCA_963580505.1. Lineage (NCBI taxonomy): Eukaryota > Metazoa > Arthropoda > Insecta > Lepidoptera > Geometridae > Ennomos > Ennomos erosarius. The sequence continues at coordinate 12,697,577 of OY756981.1, read as the reverse complement.
TGGGTTCGACACTAGATATGATCCTACTAGGTAAGATTTTTCCAGCTTCATCTTGTGTAATCAATGATTTGTTAACCTTCAAAATATATAGCATCAGATATATATCATCATCATCCGCCTACCCTTATCCGATTTAAATGAGGTTGGTGTGGTGTGTTTTTCTTTTCAACTCATTTCTGTCAGCATCTCAACATTCACAGATATCTATATTATCTTGAATGATATATTATTTTAACTCACAATGAACAGCGCTTAGTGTAGGTAGATATTTGGTCCTTTAGTTTCTATACCACGTAATGTTTTGACATCAATACACAATACAGTATAACTAATTAGTCACACGATACTTTATTTATAGTCAAATCAATGATCACTGTGATATGCTGTCGAGATATAACAACGATTTCTAAATCAAATGTGACATACCCAGAATGTGGTTTAGCTAATGAATAGACAAATATGCTAAAAGTCAAAACATTTTAGCCATCGTACATTTATTCAGAAGCTACATTATTAGTAACTATATTATTAATGTTTGTTACAAGCATTTTTTGTTTTTAATATTCTCGAAACTACACGATATCTTTTGAATTTGGAAGCGAAAATAATTACTTTGTGTACGACATATCGAATAACTTTACAACTACAAATAAAGATTTTCGATGTTCACGAACCAAAGTTCAAAGCTTTTCAACCTCTATCTATAAAAGTACAACTTCTTCTTACTGATAATCTGTAAACGGCCCAAGTCTCGTGCATTCAGCTTCTATAAAGGACAGAAGAGAAGCCAAAGTACCTACGAGTAGCCCCTGTTCGTAGTTCGTAGATGAAACGTAAAAGCATAATACAAAAGTCTGATCCATATTCAGTTGCTTGTTGTTGTCGCTTCTCACCAACCGAGACAACGGGTATTTGACACAGTAAAAACTCCTATTGATATCTGATGTTGCAGTCGTTCATCGCATCGAATGTATAAAATAAATTCCAATATTTCTTGTTTCAGGTTTTTATCCCTGCATTGTTTCCTGTTCCCCCATTTCAAATTCTGTCCGAGATAGCAAGATAGCTGTGATCCAAGCCGCAACCGGTCGCATGTATATTAAAGTGTTTCATTGTATTAAAATAATATGAGTGTGAATACCGACATTGTTCAATGTTACATGGACAGCGATTGTCACAGCGTTAAAAAGATGTATGATCTTATGAATTTACCCGATAGCATTGAGTGATTTGAATTGTGTAAAATATTGCTTCGTGTGTGTTATTTATGAATTATTCAGTGTTATTTCATATTTGTAACACTTACCCAAACTATATTATGAACTCCGTATTGAAAGCAACAGGTTTACTTATCTAATATTTATTTCAAAAGTATATAGCAAAATTAACCAGGGTCGTTTTGATTGCCTAACCAAACTGTTGATTGTAAATTCAGAATCATGTTCGACAAAAATTAAAGCAATACAAAATATTTTGTAATTAATTAAGTAAGACTTTTAACAAATATTGTATAATATTAAAATACTTTATGATTTATATAAATCTAATTAAAGTTAAATATCTGTGATATTAGTATAAAAGGTTAGTAAGTTTGGGCTAATAATATTGAATGTATTTAAAGTCTTCGCCAAGTCAGAAATGTTATGACATTGTTTCTAAATTAATTTGTTTATAAAATAAACAGTAAAAATTAACATGTTTCCATTTCATTTATCCTGTCATTATGATTAAGTCAGTACCTAAATTCTACAGAAAATAATGATTAGTTTCAAAGTTTAGGATATTCATTATTCAATGCTATTTCTGGATTTCTCATTCTGTGTCAAGTCATTTTTCTACATTTAATTTACACAAATTGTAATAATAAATATTCATAGCCTAATTATTACATTTTGCTTAACAACGCAATGCGATATGCCAAAAAAATTAATAAGTACTTAGGAAATATAATAAATATATAAATATGTGTGGACATTTCACACAGCGCCATCTAGCCCCAAACTAGCTATATATAGCTTGTACTATGGGAACCAGATAACTGATACAATACTCATATACTTTTTTGTTTGAAAATACATACATAGAATACAATATAACACCCAGACGCAGAACAAACATCTATGTTCATCACACAAATGTTTGGTACAATATCAATAGGTACTTAGGTAAATACTGTAAGGCATGTATCTACACTTTACATCCTACGGTAAGTAGGTAGACACCCTAAGATACTAGTATAGTATTATAATTTCTGTACCTAAGGTTAGGCTTGAAGCTCAAGAGATTGTTTCCTTTATTTATGGCTCAAGCTCAAAACTAGCCATTCTAAATACCTGGCATGATAGAATGACAGTAACTGGCACACTGCTGATCGGCAATCTATGCCGGTAGTTACCGGGTGTGGCGGGTCACGAATCACGATACCCGGTACACTGAGGTACAAAAGTACAATGATGGAATCTTCGTGTGATCATAATTTATTTTGCCATCCAAAACTTTTCATTTCTAAAAAAGGAAAGGTTCTCGAGTGGTGACAACGAACCAGAAAACGTAGGTGCACGTTTTCAGGCTGATGATGATGAATTTTCATAATTTTAAAACAGCAATGAAAAAAATAATAAAAAAATGGAAATTATCCCATATGAATTTTAGTGTCGAATCCTAATTGGTTGGAATGGCTTCGTCACGTTTTAAAAAAAAAGTGACGAAACCATTGTATAGGTATTTTTTAGTTTTAATGAGCTCGTTCGTAGCGCAGACCTAACTTAATTCAAGACATGCACTTTGCCTTGTTATTTTTCATGAAGATTAGTCTATGAAAACACCGCTGTACTAAAAAAATTGTAAAATGTTTTTCTAATCATACCAAGTGCAATAAAAAAAAATTACTACAAAATGTGAATCTTTACAATGTACTGCTTGGTAGCAACACTTTTGTTCATGCCTGTACCTCAGTGCCGCGCGCACCCTTGAGCACGCCCAAGCACGCGCCATTGTCCGGTTACTAGTGAAAGGATACAAATCGAGCGCTGATAACATTTGATCTCATTTGCTACAGGGTTGCCGTTCTACCTCCAATTTTGTAACATGAATTTTTTCCTGAACTTATCGATCTTTGCAATTTACAAATAGGTGGTAACCGAGTGAGCAGTTTGGATGAAGCTGAATGTTGGCATCCTAAAACAGGGTAGGACGTACGTCTTGACGATTTTTATGAAATGCATTACAGCTTCCCAGCCCGATACGTTTCCAACACCCAACACTATCATCAACATCATCACCATCATCATCATCATCATCACCATCATCATCATCATCATCATCGCCATCATCATCATCATTATCATCAACAACAGCCTGAAAACGTTTTCTGCTGAACATAGACCTCCCTCAGCGAGCGCCACATTGACCGGCTGCTCGCCTCCTACACCCATCGGCTCCCCACGGCCTTCACCGGATCGTCGGTCTATCTAATGGGGGTCCAGCCTACGCTGCGTCTTCCGGTTCATGGTCACTACCCGCCATTGTAAACCTGTCGATGCCTATCAGAAGACTTTTCTTGGTGGAGGAGAAGGTGGCCTAGAGGTTTGTGTTCTGCAATTAGAACCATTTTAACCCACTTCTCCAATTTAATAGGGACGAAAAATTATCTGGCTTAAAACGATGTCTATCAATATATTTCGATCTGATATACACGATGTTTATGCTAAATCATGGCGCCAAATGAACACTTGGCAAGCGCATGTGGTAACAGACTGTGCAGCTGAATGATTTGATGGACTACATTGATAAGAGGGTTCACGCCTACACAGATCAGAAACGCATTAGGTGCTGAATGTCTTGAGAAACTGTTGAATTTGGGTAACAAGATGTAGAGCTTAAACTAAGTACAGTTGAAAGTAGCGGATTAGTTTGAGAGCTGATATCCTATGCAATATTTATAAGATGCATAGAACCTTCAGCAGCGTTGGCTGCGACTGATCTGGCGATAAAATTTAAGTAAGTACCTAAGTATACCGATCAGCACTTATCTATTTTACCGATCAGTGATTGCAAAAAAGGCAGGCTATGATTCAAAATGTTTTGACAAATTGGGCGAAATTGGTCAAAAAATGTAATTTTTTTTATTTTTTATTAATGGATAGGCTTGCACTTGACCACTATCTCACCTGATGGTAAGTGAAGATGCGGTCTAGGATGTAACGCGCTTGCCTAGAAGATATTGTATGTATTCCCATAATACAAATTTTCTATAACAAACTTTCAATATATTAAAATGAAAACAGTTGGTAAACCACGGTGGTAGCATGTACCACCGTAGACCGCATCGTCACTTTCCATCAGGTGAGATTGCGGTCAAACGCGGGCCTATCCAGTTGTAAAAAAAAACCGGTCACCTTTTATTGTCCGGGGTTAGTAAAACGAGGTCGTGCTGACTGCCGATACCTAGGTATGCACAGGCTTGATAATCTTTGTATACCTAGGTGCGCCCGTTACTCTTTGTCCAAATGCAACGCCTGATATCACCCCATATAGCCTTTCTGAATACTAACGACTCGCCGCAGCCTGCCATCGGCTTTTAAATGTCCCCCTTGAAGCAAGTATTACGTGTTGTTATAGAAATAGACAATAATATACATCGTATATTAACCGTCAATAATGATTAATTGATTACGGTGGGCGGTGATTATATTGGTTTCAAATGGCAAATCACCACCTATGGTGCTAATAGCTTTGGGCAATTTGAACGATTCTATTGCAGTCTACACTAAGATGACCATAATGATTCATCTTAGTGTTAGTAGTATTCTTCGGTTCTTTCAACGTCAAGTGGGGAACGCATCAATTTGAATACCGATTCTCGTACCTATATTAAAATATTCAAGGTTCATGTGTACTGTTCAAAGGAAGGAGCGCCGAGCGCGTTTAAATCCGGCTGGTTGGCGGTTGCGAAACATTTTAGGGACTATATGTGTGTATAAGCACCATTTTTAATGGCACCTAACAAAAGAAGAATTCGAATTATCATTACGGTATTAGAGATAAATAATAAATAAATAAAAAACGCCAGCAATCACATACTTATATCCTGGATCCTAACTAAGATTCCCTGTATCTACTCAGGAACTACGAGGACCATGGTCCCACATCACCCAGACAGAACAAGTATTTGCGCTGTTTCCCTGTGCACAAATACCTTTACTGTCGCGGGAGTCGAACCCGCCGCCTCCGGGTTATGATCCAACCTACTCAACTACTACACCATGGAGCTGTCAAGAGATAAGTCTAATTTCTGCTTATAAAATAGAATACTTAACAAATCAGCCGGACGCAATCGCCCAGGCACATTCTAGTCACGACTAGATCTTAGCCAGCAAACGATAATTTAGTATCGCAATAGGTGGCAGGTGCGAGTAAAATGTGGACTTTGAACACGGACTGCACCCTCACTAACACTTTATTTGCCTACGCTAGCTCTATGAAACTGGGTGTTGGAGTTGGACAGTTGTATGGGGGAAAGGTTGCGATCAAAATGAGTTATATGGATTTATATTGCAAATAAAATAAAAAAAACATAATAAAAAAAGTGGATTTTATTGCATTTACTATTTGCTTTTATTTATTTTTTTCGTAATTGTGCAAAAACTAATGCAATTACTTTCCCTGCCTAACTTAGCATTCATTTGTTAAAATATTACAAAGAAACCCCATTTTTTACTCAAATGAATGTAAAATGGCTCTACAAACGGCTGTTTACTTCCTTCATTAAATACATCTTGCTGATCCATGGAGCAACGTTGTTATTAACGTTGCAAGAAAACGGCATGAAAGTTAACATTTTCCGTTACAACATAATAAAAGCGGCTAATTGGAAGTAGCTGTTAACACAAACTTTCATTTACTATTAATGTCTGTCTGTTCGAAAGTTAGTCATTTTATCGGTTAGCACTTATCCCTTATAATAAGTCGTATACTTTACCGCTAAGCATTTGCCGTATTAGCCCTAGAATAAGTACTTACCTAAATGTTAATATAACATTAACATATCATTTAATAATAGCTAAAGTGGAGTGGATAAATGCAACGTTCTCTATAAATCATGGCGTTATAATAAGTAAGTGATGCGTACACCTCTTTGTAATTTTCATTTTTAACAAGAAGACTATCTTTAGTTGATATCCTAAGCTTGTACACAGCCTTAAAACTGGAATAGAAAACGCTACTTTATATTATATTATACTCTATTTAGAAACGTTATCTTAAAATCTAGTCTCACACTAGTCTATGCTAATTAGTGTGCTTCAACAATTTCAACGCAAGAGAAATCGTAGTTCGCACCATGAGCAAGGCGTGGCAACTTGTCCCAGCACTTGCTCCATTAATACAACTGGAACGGAGCATTGCGAAAGGATAGTTACTAGACGAGAGAAACTGGATTAATATGCAAAGCGGTACAATTAAAATTAATAAGTTCGTAATTGAAAACATTGAACGGAAACCGGCGGCAATAAATAAAACGAATGTAGTTCAATTACGTTTTGAAAGTGTATTCGAAATTTATGCAACTGGACACCTCATTTTGAAGCTTATCTAATAGCCTATTAGCTACCAAAAGTAAAGTAATTAATAAGTGGGTTTAGTTATACGACTTCCAGTAAGAATTAAACTGTGGTATTAATAAATCGTAACGGTAAAATGCTTAGTGGTTACAAAGGCAGAACCAGAACTATATCAACAGCGCTTTGAAATCGAGAAATAACATTGAATTGCGATTGCGAGCGATGAATGAATTAGCCTGGGCTTACATTAAACTTTAAGAGAAGATTACCTAATGGAAGGATTTTACTTTAACTGTTCATTACCTAACCTATCGCGATCTGTGCCCGCTACACGTGCATTACTTACTTATACCTAATTTCTATTGATGATGATCTAAGAAACATTGCAATTAAACCGATTCCTCTTATAGGTACTTAACTCACATATTTTTATATGAGAGTCACGCCACGAGCTATAGAGAAAGCTATGCTCGGTGTTTCCCTGCGAGACAAGATTCGAAATGAGAACTAAGGTGATGTATTATAGCAATGGCTACTTTTATAGCTCTTTTAATTAGCAAGCTGACCTCTGGAATCCCAGCATTAAGATGACAATTGAATAACAATGCATATGTGTAAAATATCAGGTCGCTGGGAGTTAGAGGGTTAAATGGAAATGGGCAGGTCACGTCACTCGATGAACTGACAACCGATGGGGCAGAAAGGTTCTCGAGTAGCGACCATGACCCAGCGGAAGACGCAGCGTGAGCCGCACTAGGTGGACCGACAATATGTTCAAAACCACGGGGAGCCAATGGATGCAAGAGGCAAGCAACCGCTCAAAGTGGCGCTCTGTAGGATGGGATGCCTATGTTCAGCAGTGGAAGTCTTCAGGCTGGTGTTGACGATGATGATGATAATTATGATGATTAGAAAACAATCTAATTATTTTCTTTCGCAGATAAGTACGTGGAACGCATGATGCGGTTGTTCATGGTCTCAGAGTATGTATATTCTATTGTAGATGTTAAAGACACGACTGGATAGTAAATCAAATGTCAGACCATTAGCAATTGATAAACGTAAATAGCTCGTTAAAATAAGGCTGCCACAAATAAAAGAAAGTTATTTGCACGTTAATTGATTTATGTGTTTCACATGTTTCAAGTCACAAACGTTCTTTCCATTCATATCTACTTAGGTCGCATATTTGTTACACAGCTCATCAACACCATAAAGTACAGAGATTCACTAGGACGGTATAATAGATGAAAGTAGCATCGTCATCTTATAAAACAAAACACTAACGTTAGTACCATAGAAGTGACAGCAAAGCGACTAGTAACAGTAGATATTCGTCACCACATGAGATCATGAATCGTTCGCTTACTTCAATTAGTTAACTCGCCTCCAAAAATAGCAGCGGAGCACAATTTAACAATTTAACTGGCGAGTCTCAACCAAACCACAGTTTTAAGTCGATGGCTCCATTAGCGGAAAAGAGATACCATTTTACCTTTTTTTTAGAACTGGCTCTTGTTACCGGTTTTGTTCAGATTTTCACAAATTTTTGCTCAGTTGGGTATAATATATTTAAGTATTTTGTACAAAATGCTGGATGGATGGCAGGATGCTAGATGAAAAAAATAAACTGTTTGGTACTGTATGCTTTTATTGTAAGAGTTTTAGGTAGTAATTCATTCATCCAATTTGCAATATTGAATGAATGAACCAAATTAACATAAATATTTAGTCTGAAGAATCGTTTTTAAATGGGTAACTTTATATTTTTCCATCTTACGCAAGTATAATAGAATGAAAGATGAAAGCTTTTTATTTATTTTTGACTCTGACCGCTTAATATAATAGTGTGTTTAAATCGATAATTTTTATAGCAGAATTAGTAACCAATATGTATAACCAACATTACAGATGGACTGACTTAACATTTTTTACATTTATATAGATAGAAGACAAAAACAAAACCTTTCAAGCTTAAAATCGAAGGCGAGTCGCTGCGGGATGTAAGGAAACCGCATCGCTTGTAAACTGCGTATCGATGTGATATAGAATTATATCGCAATAACACACATCCAGAACTTATTACAAGAAAGAAGAAATCGGTCTATTCTTACTTTGACAGAGTACCACACCACCACAGTGTCGTTCATTAAACCTTTTTCCCTTCAACCACGTCTTTGAAACTAATAAAACCACTAATAGTCGATGTGGTTTTAAAAACTTTGTAATACGAAGGGAAAATGTTGAAATGCTTCGGTCGATTGCCATTGATGTGCGTTGTGGTTGGCGAAGTTTTGTAGTTCAGGATTTTCATAATAAGATATATGTAAATTCAACCACTTAGGTATGTTTCCATGCACAACAGTGTTACTCTTTTTACTAGGTGGTAGGACTTTTCTGCAAAGTACGTCTAGGTAGGTACCACCGCTTTGCCAGTTATTCTGCCGCCAAGCAGTAGTGTGCAAGCACTACTGTGTTCCGGTTTGAAAAGCATTGTAGCTAGTGAAATTACTGGGCAAATGGGATTTTATGACCTGATTACACAGTGTAGTAATCTGATTACTAGACTGTGTGATATCTCAGGATGACATGCGCAGTGCAGTGTCGCGCGAAACTTTATTATTTTAAAGTTCCGAGTGACACTGCAACTATTTATGGGCAGCCGTGTCGTTTAACATCAGGTGAACGAATAGCTCGTCACGTAATTCATTCACCTAAAAAAAAAACACTTTTATGTTGTGTTGTTGATTTCGTGTGATCCCGGGCGTAAGGTTAGGACCACCCCGTATCTTCCCATGGATGACGTATCGGCTTTGAGAATATCCAGGGAATGAGCAGCATCATTATCCTTGGTCTGCATTAGATTCTACTGCCATCATCAAGATGTCTGCCACGCGTGGTGGTTATAGCGAACCTTCCCTTTAAGAAGGAGGCCTGCGTCCAGCAGTGGATGCAAAAACACTAATGATACCTAATGTTCCCACTTTTATGTTTAGGGTGGTGACACTCCGCACGATCCTAACACGGAAATTACACAGACATATATTACTGTCGGAAAATACAATAAACTAAATTACAGAATAAGAGAGTTTTAAAAGCTAGAGTGAACCAGTATCTTCTAGGCAAGCATGCTTGATCGTAGACCGCGTCATCGCTCACGCTACATAGTTAGCACCAACACCAGCGATGCTTGCTAACACTTGACTAACTACACCAGGCTAACATTTAACAATATTAAATCAAATCAAATATTAGCCTATCGATGATATAAAAATAATAAGTTGTACAAGTTCTAAAATATAAATATTCAACTCGGTGTGATACACAGATTGCCATATTATACTTTGATATGTTTACCCAGGTATACGTAATCAGAAAAATAGAACAGAGTCGTAAATAACAACCCTAATCCACAGCATCGCGTGAGGTCCAATCAAGAGACCGAGATTTATCATTCATTCGTTTAGCATGAAGCTGATAGCGGATGCCTTACCTGAGTACTTGCGGCACTGATGATGATGATGATGATTTCTTCCTTGTCGGCTTTCGACAACGGCGACCCTTTCATTCACTTTCTAGCATGAGCCCTAATGTGGCTTGCCATACCAAATTTGGCGGCTCGATCAAACTACTTTTCAACCGAGATCAACAAATTAGGTTTTCAATTCAGCTGTATTTTTCATATTGTATTTTGTGGAAAAATTGATTTAAGCCTTTTTTGTTTTTTGATAGAATTGTTTGAATTGAAAGTGACGATGCGATCTAGAATGTAACACGCTTTAATATTATAACAATGAATTTGATTTTCAATTACACAATCACTGCCGACGGGCCCGATAGCTCAGTTGGTAGTATCCCTGCCTTCTGAACTGAGGGCCGTGGGTTCGATTCCTACCCGGGACAAACATTTGTGTTATGAACATAGATGTTTGTTCTGCGTCTGGGTGTTATATTCTATGTATGTATTTACAAACAAAAAAAAGGTATATAAGTATTATATCAGTTATCTGGTTCCCATAGTACAAGCTATGCCTAGTTTGGGGCTAGATGGCGCTGTGTGAAATGTCCACACATATTTATTTATTATTGTTTATTTATTATACTGCTATAATAGAACAATGCTACTTTTGAATTTACATTTATAATAAATATGGATTATTATCATTTCGTAATAAATTAAGGATAGACGTGATCACAGCTGTGCCACTTGCTGAGCCGCCATCACTCAACCTTTCATTCCCTTTGTATTAAATTAATTAAATTCAACATGGCTTTGTTCATAATTCCTTTCACAATCAATAAATTAATTTAACGTTCAATTCCAACCATTTATCCGTGGATACCATGCTGGGATTAGGACTCCTACTATCTTGGCTTGAGAAACTTTACTTGGGGAGCTCGATCAATCGAGTGGCTTGCCTAAGGAAGTTCAGTTAGATAGTTAAAACAAAATGTAAACTCTGATTTTTAATTTATTTGTTGGTCGGTGGTTTATTCTTCTTTTTTTCTGGTGGGTCGTGAACTGTTGACCTCTTCCATGATTACTTTGTCTCTGACAATTCTACGCCATCGCGGTCTGTCTTCTGCGGCGTTGTATGGCCTCATGTTGTGGCGCAGACGTAGTCAAATTAAAGACTGGCACAGTGTGAACTTCGTCGTCGTAGTACTTCTTCACTTTTTGTTTATCATAGATATTCAACATTTGACTACGATGTAGTCTTGTAAGTGACAACGGGGTTGACCACAGAGCAAAAAAAAACGCTTTTGGTTCATAGCTCTGTAGGGTCGACGAAGGAGCACGCTTGTTTAAAATACCGGTTCACTTTAAACCCCCAAATATTTCTAGAAACAGTGGCCTTTCCTATGTTTTTTTATATTTTCTTTAGGTTGCCACTTTCATCCGTATGTAGTTAAAACAATCGGGATGTTTGTCCCAAGCTATTCCTTGAAAACGATAGTAGACCCCTAATAATAATAACAAACGATCACCAGGATACTCATGTAGGCCTATCATTAAGATCATTAGTCTCTGTTAAAAAGGGTAAATGTTAACAATAATAAATGGATTACAAAATAATTTTAAACATACAAATTAAGTATGTGCGTTTTTAATGTTTCTTCCATGTTACAAGTTAAATCTTATGTTAAAATTAATTTTAGTTTAAGTACTTGGTATCTAATAACCAAACATGTTTAATTGGTGTTAATTGGATAAAAAATTGCCATTACCATGATTTTGGTATACGTTTTAACATAATAATTATGTTATTTAAACTTAGATATTGAAGGATAGCGAATAAATTATGTAGAAAGAGCAATAAAAACAATTTTTAGTGGCAACCACAGAGTCTTGAAAGATATGATGACATTGTAGGGGCACAGAATGCTAACGCAGCTAAAATAGTGCCACGCGGCGTCCGCGCCGCTCTGGCCACCTCAGTCGTCTCTCCAGCAGTACCGCGTCATGTCATGTACTTAGTTTATTATCTTGTTTTATCAGTATGTATTTTTACCGTTTTCAATATATATTTATTTGTCCCCAAAAACCGTTGTTTACTTGGAGTCCACCGCACCATGAATTGAAGACGTCCACTGCTGAACATAGGCCTCCCCCAGGGAGCGCCACTTAGAGCGGCTGCTCGCCTCCTGCATCCATCGGCTCCCCGCGGCTTTCACCAGGTCGTCGGTCCACCTAGTGGGGGGCCGGCCTACGCTGCGTCTTCCAGTTCGTGGTCGCCACTCGAGAACCTTTCTTCCCCATCGGTTGTCAGTTCTACGAGCGATGTGGCCTGCCTATTGCCATTTCAACTTAATTATAATAATTATATATACATCTCTCATATTCATAACTCATTAAATATATTATAGGTATTTTAATGTGGTTTCAACTACATTTTATGCGACACTTTTTATTTCATGATGTAAATGTGAGAATCAACTTTACATAATAACCATTCGAAATCTTGTTTAACAGCTATTACTTTTACCACTTCGGACAAACTGAGTTTACTGCGTGCGTGTTAAGTTTTACACTATATTTTGTACCTAATTAGTCTTCCATCTTTTTTATTGAGAATTATAGGGGAATAAGCGTTATCTGTATCGAGATCTTCGAAACCATTCGATACTGGAACTAAGCTGTCATTAATACTTAAACACCTCAATAAAAAAGGTAAAAAGCAACATGGCAAAGCGTCCGTTTCTTGGGGTTCTCGTTACAAATTTATTTCTAATTACAACTGCATGTTAAGCAATAAATAACAAGTTAATGAGTGTGAAACCGTCCCAAACATAGACCAAGTGGATGGGTGCTTAGTGCACTCTTAATGGCCCATTAGAACTCTTTCACGTTGTTAAAATGTAACCTCACCTTGGCAATTAATTACTGATTTAATTTATCTTTGTAAACAACAGTAATTTAGAAATGAAATATATATTAATTGTAAAATTTTGTAATTAGCCCACGCAAACATCGTTAAAAATTGCTTAATCAAATTCATATGAGTTATTTTCTTAGTTAAGTTACATGACAGCCTCCTTGGTGTAGTGGTTGAGTAGGTCGGCTCATAACCCAGAGGTGGCGGGTTCGATTCCCGTGACAGAACAAGTATTTGTGCACAGGAAAAAAAACCGCAATTACTTACTTGTTCTGTGTCTGTGTGTTATGGGACCATGGCCCTCATAGTTTCTGGGTCCCTAGATACAGGAAATCCTAGTTAGGGTCCAGGATCTATGTATGTGATCGTTGGGCGTTAATTATTATTTATTTATTTATTTACTTATATGAGTAATCTAATCATATTATTTCATGTTTTAAAAATTGCAACGTTAACTCAAGCACAATTCAATTATTATAATTTTTTTTCGTTATGGTAATCTCTTCTGTTCGCAATCATTAGTAGTTAGTTATATTGTATTCTATGTATTGTATTTACAAACAAAAAAGTATATAAGTATTGTATCAGTTATCTGGTTCCCATAGTACAAGCTATGCTTAGTTTGGGACTAGATGGCGCTGTGTGAAATGTCCACACATATTTATTTATTTAATTATTTATTTATTTATTTATTAATTTTTTATAATTTAATTTAATTTGTTAAATATTAGTTAATTAAGTACTTATTATCAAGTTTCTAATAAAATATTTCACGTCTTTATTTAACTTTTATTTTACTTATTTAGTTTTTAGGTCATCATAAAATTCTGCAGTACATTTAATTTTATTTAAGTTTATACCATTGACACGGAAGAAGAAGAATACTCTCATTTTTATAGCAATTTAATTATTTCTTTATTTTTGTAACAAAGCTAGACTTTCTGATAGATAGATAGATAGATAGATAGATAGACCAACTCTTTATAGTACACCTTAAGACAACAAAAATTACAAAGGAAAAACTCAACCGATACTGCACTTGGATGCTTGTAAAGGGTGACTACTACAAAAACCGTTACCACTTTTTGTAGTGGTCACCAATTACAAGCATGCTACTGATCTTCAGAAGGCACGAGCCGTATCCTAAACCTAATGCGCCAAATACACGATCGGGATCAACCACCGACCAAGGTCCTATTTGTCTCACCTTGGTCGGATTTTACACCAACCCGTCCCCTTGGTCATAGTTGGTTGGGTGAGACAAATATGACCTTGGTCGGTGGTTGGTCCCGATCGTCTATTTGGCTTTTAAAATATCTGACACCGGCCCTGACAGCTAGAAAAACCAAGACGGAAACAAAGAACTGATATTATTACTTATAGAAACGTTTTATTCAACCCTGGTTTTAAATTGTTTCAGTGTCCTATGCGGTCTGACCACACCGACCCCACACTTTCATGAAATACATTTCCACGTCAACCAATTTTCCATTTCGCGACCATCCGAAACATTTGCCACAACGGGAATGACGAAATCATTAATTGCGACGTAATTATAGTGAATCCATTTAATTAAAAGTGGTAAATGTTCGTGTTTAAAATGGGTTTTTAGGCTGTTAAATAATTATAAACCGTCCTGTTCTTAATATGCTTTATAATTACAGTCGTGTCATTATTTATAATTATAATGATCGTCATGTTTTTGTGTCGCGTTATTTGCTGTCTGTTTCTATTGTTTAACTCAATGATTCTCTATTCTATTGTTTGGCTAAAAACAAAAGTGCCCACTTAGAAAAGCTGGCACGTTTAATTAAAAGAAAATAGCACCTCCATCTACTCAAATATGTTTGTGTTTAATGTTAACGACAACTGCAAATGCGAACCTACGGTACACTTATTTATTATGCCAAAACCAAGGAACTTGTATGCATACCAATTGGCACAGTACCGACAGGAGTAAGCTTTATCATGATATTTTATTATTACACTAGTTGCTACCCGCGTCATCGGTCGCGATGTAAGTACCAACCGACTACAATAAAAATTACTATTCCAAGGATTTACATCGCTTATTCCATTTACTTACTTATGTTTAACCGAGATCAGGTACTTGATAGAAAGTTATGAAATGAAATAAGCGTTCGGAAATAAAAAAAATTTCAAACCTCATAGTCATGTTTTTAACGCTTTTCAAGAAAATGTTCTGTCAATTAGTTATTTATTAAGTAACCCTCAGGACAAAGTACATAATTATGTATTCTATCAGTAATCTGGCTCCCATATAGGACAAGCTATGCTTAGTTTGGGACTAGATGGCGTTAAGTGAAATTTCCACACATATATAATCATTAATTATCTAATCATATTTCATCTTTGATGCTACCTACTACTAGTACTACAAGAATATCCTGATTACATAACCAGGTTGCACTCCAAATGAACTGAATTAAGCATACTTACTTCCACTTAGAACTCGTTAGACTCGGGTCAAAGGCTTCTAGCGTCAGCTATCCATGACGTACAATTACTCCCGACACGTCTACTGTCTACACGGGACTAATTAAGTCTCCAGAGACTCCTGTTTATTCTTCGTCAAGGTAGGGGCGCTACACACTGGCATTAATCGGCACATCTGGGCGGCAAATTCTAATATTATTAACCGAGCGAACGAAGTGAGCGAAATTCTCTGCTTCGATTTGTCAAAATTTGCTTTCGTCTGTCCGGATGTATGTACTACCGTACAGGTCGCATTTTTCAACAAATCTTGATAGTAGTGGGTATACACCTAAACACACAGGTTCTAAAAGGTCAGGGTTTTTTTCGTCATCGGCGATTTTTGATTGGTGGGGTAGAGTTTAAAAAAGGGAAGCTTTTCTCGCGCGGTCCGCGTCATCATGTCATGTGCATTGTTATTTAATAAAGTAGGTACTCTTGTATGTGTTTTGAATTGTATTATGAATTGTATTCATCAAGGCTCTACTTGTCCGTTCTTTACTAAAACTCATTATAAAACTACGACCAAGTTAAGCAGCTTAAAACTATACCAACTGTTTTAACGGAACTCTTATCACAAAATCTTTGTTTTGACATGGGTGTGTCATAACTATAAATTCGCTCTTGACTATTTCCCAAAAGGCTTTGATAAAATCTATTCCGCTGATAATCACATAATTACTAAACCTATTAATGTCTAATCACAACACATTGTTCATGTTCTCATGACACAGACAAAGGCGGTCGATTGTCCGATCTTGTACCAGATTAGTATTGTAATTTGTTTCAATTCAATTTCAATCAAGGCCGTGATTTGCGATAAATTAGACATAGTTTCGGCACAGTTCTACAACCGGAAATGAGTTTTTAAGATGTTATCTTTTAACTAGTAAAAGTTAAAATATAAAGGAGTGTTCATAGGTCATTGCGAGTTTCTGTAGTTGGTAAATTAATAGAACAACATTTATCAATATACTTATGTATGCCCACGGAGCTAGAATATGTGTACCTATAAAAATATGACTGGGCAGAGTATGGATGTCGTCATAAGGTGGGGTTTTTCACCAATAAGGTAACCAATGGTTACCTTAACTATTACCTACGTGGTTGGTCCTAATGATGAAGGTGGCGAAAGCGAACTAATCTTTATTATTAATAGCCCTAATGTATTGCTTGCGCTTTTTTCCTGTACACAAATACCTGTCATGGTAATCGAAACCACCACCTCCGGGTTATGAGCCAACCTGCTCAACCACCACACCACAGAGGCTGCCTGCAGACTTTGGTCTTCTATTCAGACTGTCAACTGTTTTATTTTTTACAACCTAGACGTTTCATCACTCATATTCTTAGAAAATTTTAACTCTTTATAATATAATAATATCTTCAGTTCATCGGAGTATTTTTTACAGATCTGATCACCTCATTATCTAAACAAACAATAAAATGACCATGACCATAGACCTAGCCCTCCACTGACTAAGACTCGTTTAGCCTTCTATGGAGTATACCGTGGGCGTTATTATGTGGACCATTAGCAAAACTATGTTACCAGTTGCTGCGTGTCTTATCGCTATCACCACAAATGGCTAGGCTGGAATGGGGAAGGGTCAATACTGACCAACCAGTAAAACAGATGTAAGCGATAATATAGTACTAGTAGTAAGTACTAATAATATATTACTAAGGTATTTTGCTGCATTCTTTGGGACCTGTAAGGGCTATTCGGGATTGAAATGGTCAAGTAGGATCACTTTTAAGGTCTAAGGGCACTGGTCGCGGACTTTTAGTATCACTAGGAATTCTATATACATACAATAGGCATGAAATTATTTTTATGGATAAATTAATTATATTCCTCAAAAGATAAGTGAAAACAAAAATTAAATATCTCAAAAAATGACAAAGTTACAAGCATTTTAAAAACCGGAATAGAAAGAGATAGCTCAAACGGCCAGTGACGTCAGAGGAAGGTCATTATAGGACCTCATTACTAAGCTGTGGTAGCTTTTCATACAATCTCTTCGGCATGTGACGAGTAGATTTGTCACAGTAACTGTGGGGGCGCTCTGTTTCGCGAGAAAGGGAGAGTAGATGCCTCCTGTAGAAACTTTAAAAGCTTATTACTCCGTGATTTATTTACGGATTTTGCTTATTTTTTCAATTGTTGCATTCATTTTTAATCTTCTTTATGAAAGTAATTACTTGTTGTACTTGTTTTACTTGTTCATTTTTAATAGTAGTCATAATGCCTATTTTGCATGATACCTGGCACTGCACTTCGTACGTCATCCTGACATATCATACGATCCAGATAAAGTATTTCTAGACTATGAGATCAGGTCACAAAGTCTTACTTGCCCAGATTTGCCTAGTAACTTCACTAATCATCAAACTGGGACACATAGGTAATTGTACCTAGTCCTTACACTCTACTGCTAGGTACCTGAATATCTGATAGTCGAACGTCGACGAACTCTACAGAAAAATCTTAACTCCTGTGTATAGGAACAACAGCCCCAGTTGGTAGAGCGATGGACTGTTGAATTCTTTCGCGTGAGTACCTGAAGGAAAATGTATTATGGTTTGAGCAGTTTTACTGATATTATTATATAAAAATACAAAGAAGTCTTAACTTTGGCTCGTGGTCGGTCCAGATGTCACAATGTTGCCCGGATAGGTGGATATTATAAGCTCAATTCTCAAATAATTTATGTGCTGTTGCCACCAACATACATGCCTAGCCTGGTACCAGATGAGTCTCTACCCTAATGTAATTGCACTGTTTCTTAGTAGAAGGTATTATATTATCTGTGGTAGAACTAATGCGCTTTCTGCGGCTCTACATCATGTTAGAACAAAGCAATCGGTCTCCCACGCCATGCAAGTGTGACGATCGCTTTTTACGATCGAACTAAGTGGATGTCTGGTTATTCTATGTTTTTTTAGCATTCTACGTCTGGTAGAAGTTACAAAGGAAGATTATTATAAAATAATAAATAATGAATTGTAAAGTTACTATTAAAATCTTGATATAAACAACAATTGAGAATCAGTGCAAAAACTCCAACATTCAAGGTAATAAAAATAAGAAAAAAAGAAAAAATCAAAATAGGAAAAAAAAATATTTAAAATTCAAAGAAAGGCATTTCGATATTGTTTATCAAGCATTTTATGTTTTATTTTTTAGCGCTCAATGCTTATAATTACAAATTCTTAACTCAAAATATAACTGATCCTACCTTAACCCAGTATGTTTATCTAAATGACTAGCAAGAAAACGCGTATCAAGCTCACAAATAAGGGAGCTCGTAAAGAGAAAATATTGGGAATGCACTCGAATATCCATTAACAAGCGCTCAATTTATCTTAACGTAATTTTTATTGTTGTTTTTTGAGTAAATGCATGATTTATTGAGTAAAGTTTTGTGAAGTTCGGAGCTTGTTTGAGAAGTTATTGGTACGGGGAGGCATTAAAGCTTTTGACTAATGTAGCTTATTGGTTTTCCTTTTGCGTTTTACAGTTGTTTTAGATTCTGTTTTACTCAAGATTGTTATGCAAACGCATAACAATCTTGAGTAAAAAAACGCATAACAGTCCATAATGCTTTAGCTATATTACCTACGGTAGTAAATTAATGCATTGCAATAAATCCATAATTTTCATCATTACAATGAGCGGAACACCTTGCCGGCCTCATTGTTTCCAGATAATAATAATAATAATAAAAAAAAAAAAAAAAAAAAAAAAAAAACCGCTGTCAACTAAACACGTCTTTTGATCTTTGTAATTTTATAAAAATATTTTGAAATGTTTTAGTACACAAGTTTTGGTTACATTGAAGTGCAATAGTTTATTTTCTACGCCGTTTTACAAAACACAACAAATAATTTACAGCAAATAACATTTTATACCAAGAATCCGTTTTACAATGAGAATTTTTCTGACTGACGTTGTCATGGTTGACAAACCAGAGACCCCGTGCTACCAAACAAGGCTTTTATTATGATAACGAGATCGAAGACAAGAATAACAGCGGAACTACAACAAAGCGCACGACCTCCACCAACGCCCGCCCCGTCATCTCCGAGTTCGTCGTCGGGGGATGAGTATGGTACTCCTCCCGACACCGCTGCGTCGAGCGACGAGGACGGGCCACCGTCACCTCCGCCGCCGCCACCACCTGCGCGACGTGGGCGACCACCGCTGCCGGCACGCTTGGGGCCTGCGGGGCAACCTGCTCCGCGCCCGGCCCCCGCTACCGGTGGTATAGTGCGCCGCATGCGATGGTCTCAAACAATGAACGAGAACTGCATGCGCGCCTATTATGGGGCTACAGAGGGGGGAAGCAGCCTGACTGCGTACCGAGATAGGATGCTGTCACTGTTTCAGGGCCTTGAGCCAGCCGTCGCCGTATCCGCACAACGACTGTCGGATCAGGTGCGGGCTATCCATCGGTGCAAGCTGCTGGACCAGCCTACGCTTGATCGGTTGCGCCTGGAGGCGCTGCCTATTCGCACTACTTCTCCTTCGCTGCGGGTCCTGCCTGCCGCGCTACCGGATCCGGGACCAATTATGGGCCCGCCACCGGTGACGCCGCGGGGTGATCCCGCGATCGATGGGGAGGAAGGTGTGAGTGACAGCGTAAGTACCCAGGCGAATGAGCAATTGAGGAGCGCTTTGGAGGACGCGATTGGGCGGTATCGGTCCACACCTACCTCTAGGCCGCGACTACCACGTTTGCCCACGAATAGGCGAAACCTAGTGCTAATGGGAGCCCTGAACACTTTGCTAGCTCCATACTTACGGACTAGCGAAGACTTAGTTGATACGCACTCGATCTTGTATTGTGGGGCCATCGCGGCGTGTCGCGTGGCTCGTGTCAAGTTTCCGGACACTGACCGAGCACCGCGACCCGCCGACGGTGCTCCCGCGTGGCAGGTACGGATCGAGAGGCGTATCACTACATTTAGGACTCTCATAGCGAAGCTGGTCTGCTTCAGCCGGGGCAATCATCGCCCCCGAGTCATGCGTTTTGTGACCCAGGCCTTTGCTGGGACCGATACTAGGCCCCAGGATTACATGGCTTGTGTTACGGAGCGCATTGACTACCTGAAGCAGAAAGTCTATGCATGGGCAAGTCGTATTCGCCGCTACAGAGAGCGTGTGGATAGGTACCAGCAGAATCGCCTTTTCCAAAGTGACCAAAGGAAGGTGTACCGGAACTGGGAGAGAACCGGCCAACGTGTGGTCGACGGGCAGCTGCCGGATGCAAACGCCATGAACGAGTTCTGGCGTAGCATCTGGTCGGTGCCCGTCGAGCACACGGAGGGTGATTGGATGCGAGTTGTCGAGCGTGGGTGTGAGTCGATCGAGTCCATGGGGTCTATTACTATAGACCCCGAAGACGTAAGTTGTGCGATCCGTACGGCCCAGAACTGGAAAAGTCCTGGACCGGATGGATTGCACAACTTCTGGATTAAATGGATTCGATGCTCATACCCATGCTTGGCGATACAATTTCAAGAAGCCCTCGAGGCTGGTTCACTCCCAAGTTTCATGACAACTGGTGTCACCTTCCTGCTCCATAAGTCCGGTAGTACCACGGAAGCGAAAAATTACAGACCCATCACGTGCTTGCCTACGCTGTACAAGCTCCTTACATCCATTCTGAGAACAAAAATTAACTCGCACATTGTTGCGAACAATATTTTGGCCCCCGCTCAGAATGGATGTAGGATTGGGTCCCGTGGTACTAAGGAGCTCCTCCTCATCGACACGGCCATCTGCCAACAGGTCCGGCGGGACAGAGGGGCTCTCTCTACTGCCTGGATTGACTATAAAAAGGCCTATGATTCGGTACCTCACTCATGGCTGGAGAGGATCTTGGAGCTGTATAAAATAGATGCAACTCTAAGATCCTTTTTAAGGTCATGCATGGGGCAGTGGACCACGGTCCTTCGTCAACCAGGTAGGGGGGACAGCGTCTCTGGTCCGCAGGACTTAATAAGGATTGAGCGAGGCATATTCCAGGGTGACAGTCTGAGCCCCTTGTGGTTTTGCTTGGCGTTGAATCCTCTCAGTACCTTGCTGGGAGATTCAAAGCTAGGCTGTCGGCTTCGGAGAGGGGGTGAGATCATATCTCATCTACTGTACATGGATGACCTCAAGCTGTTCTCACCGCAACGTCCACAATTGATAGAGTTGTTAAAAATCACAGAGAATTTTAGCAACTCTATCAAGATGGAGTTCGGTGTGGATAAGTGTGCGGTTATGCATGTACGGGTAGGGAAAGTTGTAAATTCCACGAATTTGCAATTTTCCGAGACAATGACTCTCAGGTCCCTCTCCGAATCCGAAACCTACAGGTATCTTGGTATGTCAGAGTCGTTGGGTGTTTCAGTAGGGGACGTTAAGCGGACGGTGAAGGAGCGCTTCTTCTGCCGTCTGACAAAAGTACTCAACAGTCTTTTGTCGGGTGGCAACAAGGTGCGCGCCTTCAACGGCTGGGTGATGCCCTTATTGATGTACTCCTTTGGCATACTGAGATGGACTCAGACTGAGCTGGACGCCCTGGATAGAAAGGTCCGTCAACTGCTTACATCGCATCGTATGCTGCACCCGCGCTCGTCTGTTATGAGACTGTACATTCCGCGGAAATGGGGAGGTCGAGGCTTTTTAAACGCCAAAACCCTCCATAACCGTGAAGTGTGCAGTCTCCGGGAGTATTTCCTCAACAACGAGTGCGGGATGCATCGCGATGTGGTGGCAGTTGACAAGGGCCTCACGCCGCTCTCCTTGGCAAAAGAGAACTGGCGTAAACCGGTGGTACTTAGTACCGAAGACCGTAGGGACGTATGGAAAGGCAAGGAGCTGCACGGGCGGTTCTATCGGGCCCTGACGGGGCCCGATGTGGACCTGCATGCGTCGGTGAACTGGCTGCGATTCGGCGACCTCTTTGGGGAAACCGAGGGTTTTGTCTGTGCAATTGCGGACGAAGTTATCAAGACGAATAACTACCGGAAATATATCATGAAGGACGGTACGGTCGACATCTGTCGGGCATGCCGCCGTCCCGGAGAATCTCTCCGACATATTATTTCCGGTTGTTCTCATCTTGCTAACGGAGAGTACTTGCACAGACACAACCTAGTGGCCAGGATCATTCATCAGCAACTTGCCCTTCAATACGGCCTTGTCGAGTCTGAGGTGCCATACTACAAGTACACACCGGGGCCGGTTCTTGAAACTGGCCGTGCGTTGCTCTATTGGGACCGCTCTATCATCACGGACAGGACTATTGTAGCCAATAAGCCTGATATCGTGCTGGTAGACCGGTCCCAACGCCGGGCAGTGCTCGTTGACGTCACCATTCCGCATGACGAGAACCTCGTGAAGGCTGAGAAGGACAAACTCAGCAAGTACCTTGACTTGGCTCACGAGGTTACCGCCATGTGGAATGTTGACTCAACAAGCATTGTCCCGATAGTCGTTTCAGCGAACGGTCTTATAGCGAAGAGCCTCGACCAACACCTCGAGAGGCTCTCGCTAGACGGCTGGATCAAGGGTCAGATTCAGAAGGCGGTACTCCTTGACACGGCACGTATTGTCAGGAGGTTCCTCACTCTGCAGCCCTGACCACCGGTAGCTTGGGCCCTGCCCCGCTGCCAGCGGCACTCTAGGTTTAGGTTTTTTTATAGTATTTTTGTAATGTATTTTTATATAAGTATTATAAAAAAACAAAAACTTAAGAAAGTCAAATAAATGAATGAATAATAATAATAATAAATATTTATTCAAAATTACATAAATGATGGAAATACAATAAATAAATCTTAGGAACTAAACATATTATGTCTTACAAAGTGAGGTGCCTGTACTAGGAATAGAAGATAGCTATGATCTGGGATTCTTAAATCTAGAGTAAACAAGTATCTATCTTCTAGGCCAGAATGCACCATTGTAGACTGCGTCGTTACTTTCCATCAGGTAAGACAGTGGTCAAAATGCATTGCCCATATACCATAATAAAATAAATAGTAGAAAAATGCTATATTTTAGTGTTTTTCTAATTTGAGTGGTTTCACGTCGATTTATATTCACATCAAATATTATTGTTGTACACAAAAGGTGCTTCAAAGCCGTAAATAAGATAATTTTGGCTTTCCATAACAACTTATCTAATGACCATTTTAGACAATCTAATATTTTTAATCTAAATTATTTGTTGATAGTTACGTTATTTGGGTAGGTAGTGTGAAAGAAAATCTAATATAATGTTATACATTTTAACGCAGTAAACAATGTTGCTACAAGTTTGATTTTATTACAGACATAATAATGCATGATGCCCTATTCAAATAAGACTGAAGAAAAATCTATAAATAGGTAAATGTTAGTATAATGGAGAACACAAATGGGTCAAAATATTGCTATCAAATACATCTTAAATCGGAGCATAGATCATGTACATTACATTAGTTTTATTTCACTACAATACATGCAGTATATCCGAAGTTATAACGACGAAAAGTTTACGCCCTTTTTTGAATTTCCGAGATTTGCCGCGCTCATTTTGACGTCACGCCTGCGGTCAGTCCGGTCACTCGCGATGTGCTATTCGTGCAGACGAGAGCGCGACTATCGAATGACAACGGGGTTGACGTCATATCCTGCCCGCGTTTTTAAAAACCTTCGGGCGAAAATACGCACTATGATCGTAAATATCGCAGCCATTTATTAAGATATACAAAAGTAAAAACACAGTTTTTCTCGTAATTTTTTGTAAATTTATTTGGCATGTAAATTAAAAAATGTTCGTCAGGTCCATTATAGTCCTCATTGGCTCTCCTAACCAAGTATTTTTTTGGACGACGCCGACGATTCAATCAGAAGGTGTACCACGATGGCCTATAAAGGTTTTGCCACTTCTTTTTATAAGTTGCCATTTCTAAGAACGCTCTCTAAAACAAAAAGATAACATCGGTATTTCTACAAATATTCGCCAGCATGTTTATTATAATTTTATTTGTTGTTATTCTTTATTAACTTATAATATTCTAATTTTCGTTTACTGATTTTTATTTACTCCTTACTCTAGCTTAAATAATCTTTGAGTTCTGTAAACTTATCTTCCAGGTGTTAAAAAAAAGCATGCATTTTTTCTCTAGATGTAATTTCTCCTAAGTCTCCATACTGCTAGAACTAACCGTATGCGCCAGATTACGCGCCCACACAGTAGTTAACCTAATACATCCACGCCCCCATGAATGGCCATGTCTATTTCTGGTGGTATTCCAACCGGACCGCTGCCATTAGTAACTGTTAGTGGACCATAACAGATGTCGTATCATTTAAGCAATTTAGGTAACGATTTATTAGATTATTATTTTCTGGATTTTTAGGTAATATTCCACACAATGTAGTTGAAGTCACTCTTAGCTTTTAGAACAAGTTACAATCCTTCTTGCATTTCATTCATAGCTCCAAATTATATTCTCTACAATGCCTATTATGTAAAGGTACTGCAGTATCAGTGCAGTATGTGCTACACACATCACACACAGCTATTCTGTCCTGTAAAGATTTATCTCACAAACGTAATTCAGTCAACTGCATTTCTTCATTTGACCATCAAGCAAATGGTCCGCACCGCGTAGTAAACTGTCAATACGATAATTTACAAATTAAAAAATAATGACGACTTGAAATGTAGCTCACATAAAGTGATTGAATTCCCTTAGATTATTTATTCTCTTATCTATTATTAGATTTATACAAACACCTTATTTGTAACCTAACAAGGACATAGTTATAAGTTGATATTATTACAATACAACCCTCTCGTAGACCAAGCATCAAGCTACTCTAAAGACATGACAGACCCACCACCCCGTCGTCGTCGCCCAAGAAACGTCTTGAGCGACCCGGAAGATCCTATAGCAGCCGTTGTTTCGGCTGCGCTAGGATCACCGGACTTGTCGAGCCCTTCTGGCTCAGGTATATACCGATTTCGTCACCGGTATAGGATACCAGCGTAACACAATCAGACACCGACCCCACCGGCGAGGTCGACGTACCCCCCCCCCCCCCCCCTGTAGGTTAGCTAGAATGGTCGCGACTTTCCTTAGGGTCCTCTCCTCCAGCCTCGGGTCGTAGCCTTCTCGATCCTTTTATCCCGGCAACAGCCCAAGCCGAGGCTCGCACCCCAGGGGTGCCCTTGAGCTAGT
This sequence comes from Ennomos erosarius, assembly GCA_963580505.1. Taxonomy (NCBI): domain Eukaryota; kingdom Metazoa; phylum Arthropoda; class Insecta; order Lepidoptera; family Geometridae; genus Ennomos; species Ennomos erosarius. The sequence goes on along the minus strand of OY756981.1, from coordinate 12,671,917 downwards.
TGCCCCCCACTTTTGTGGGTTGGGTGCCTTAAGCGCCTGCCCTCCCGCCCGGTGACGCTGTAAAGGTCGGTAGAGACCAACAGCATTAGCCCGTTTAAAAAAAGTTGATTATTCATGTTGATAATAGCAAAAAATGTATAGTCTGTGTTTATCTTTATTTTTATCTTTAGCATCCAAAACTTCAATGAGACATTAAAAAAGCTGTTGAACAGGCAACTCATTAAACAGGTTTATTAAGGTCAAAGATCAACCATTAACAAAAAGGTGATAAGATATTACATCGATTCCACATTTTTCCTAATATTATATTAACACCATAAAAATCCTAAAGAATTTTAAATTTCCAATAGCCAAACTATTCCGGAATATATTACCTAGTCGTGGCAATTTAGCTCAGCCATTGAGCTTTTTGTCGTTTATAGCATCGAACACTTAATGGCTCTCTGACTCTGACTAAATGGATATCCATTCATGGCCTTATACCATAGATTACACAAAATGGGTTATAGCCGGAGACGGTCTAAGAATCGAGTCTTAAACTCTTAAACGACTTGCTCGTGATGTCACAATGGGGAATAGGAATGGATCAAGGTGTTTTACAAAGATAGAGATAGGTCCAAATAATTTTACTTTGGAGTAGATCTTTCACATCTAGTTTAAAATGTACTTTGATCATAGCCTTTATGCGCGTTCAATAAATGTAGAAAAGAATCAAATAATTTAGTGAGTGAAAAGAAAATATGTGTAAAAAGAAAAATCCAGTTTTTCCTCCATAATTATTATTATAAGTCGTATTACAACGTTTTATGAAACATCCGCTTACTGGCCCATCAGGGGGTCTAGCAAAATACCTAACGCTAACGCTATCGCCTCACGCTAACTCCAAAAATGTATTGAAATAACATTCGCTGCGGAAAAGTTAGCGATTTCCGAAATGTCATTTCAATACATTTTGCAGTTAGCGTGAGGCGTTAGCGTGAGTGGTTGGTATCTCTGCTAGACCCCCAGTATGTTTCCAACAAAACTATAGCATTATAGGTACCATAAAAATATGTTTTACTAATTAATATAAATCAGTACAAATCGTTTGGTTTCATAAACCGTGCGTGATTAATAGATCCGTCGTTTAAACAGTAGCCATTTTTAAATGTTCCTAATATTTTATCGTTGAGGTAATTTATCTTTCAACTTTTTAGTGATTATACTCATAATCATTCTATCCTTGAGTTAGGATTGTCTTCGAAGATGAATTGGAGCAACTAAAGCTAGATTTGTTTTTTTTTAATCCAATGGGCATTGTATCTAGTGAAATTACTGGGAAAATGAGACATTATGACCTGATTACACAGTGTAGTAATCTGATTACTAGACTGTGTGATGTCTCAGGATGACGCGCGCAGTGCAGTGTCCGCGGAACTTTATATTTTAAAGTTCCGAGTGACACTGCAACTGTAATGGGTGGCAATATCGCTTAACATCAGGTGAACGGCTAGCTCGTCACGTCATTTATTCTCATAAAAAAATTAGGTTTATGTTTAACTATGACAAATAACACTTTCAGGCTTCGAGCTATCTTTTTGTGCCTAATAACACAGTGCCTGAAAATAAAGGCTTTCTACAATTATTATATGATGTGTGGCAGGTTGCCAGTGATGACTTGTAACTCAGTAACTAACAAGTCATCACTGGCGGAGTAATTATAGTTAAATAAGTGTTTAAAATAAGGAAAAAATAGATTTGTTGGTTAGATATTTTGCCTCATAATAAAGATTATCACTACGATCATCACCATCAGTATGAGACATCCACTGCTTATCACAGGCCTCCTCATAAAATAAAACTTCACTTGCCTCTTGCATCCAACGCAATGTTGCCCATCTGATAATTTCAAACATTCGGAGCTTGATTCCCACAACTAAACCTAGTTTATTTTAGTACTTACTTCTCGTGTTGCTTTGCGACTATCAGTTTCAGCAGGCAGATGCGACCGGACTGTTTTAAAAGCTGACATAATGTGATCGTTTGAGTGTAAATGACCCTTTATTACAACCTTCATATCTTGTTCCCATGTAGCTTGCGTGCTTCAATGGCCCAGTATCATTGTTTCTTTCTTTGTACTCCGTAATGTATGGGCGGCATAATCGACGTTGCGACATTGAAATATATACCGTTTATAAAGTGTTTAGTACGGTGAGAACAAATGGTTGGTTATGTATAGGTAAAATGGACATTTAAAGCTAGAGGTGTTATTAGAAAACATTGGAAAGAAAAACCCAGAAATCCAGTTTTAGAGATGTGCGAAAAACAATCGGAATATAATCAATTTAATGTAAAACTCTTTAAAATGACATCTAGAAGACGTCTGCTGCTGAAGATACCCCCTCAAAACGCCACTTTGGTCGCTTAATATTATAGGGAAGTTGACATAAACTCCACGCTTAGCAATCGTATTGGTTACTGAAGGTTTTAATATAAGTACCGACGAGAATACCGTGCATGTCAATATTAATACCGTGCTGGCCCATTAGCCTATTCATCAATGCACTTTTTATAAAAAATGTCAGGTAGTCCACCCTTCACCCACCTGACCCACCAGCTATTCCAATATCGCTAAAATGAATACTAGAGTCAAATCATTCACAGTATAATATGTGTTGCCTATAGTCGAGAGGTATTTGCCAACACCAAGCGAAAGCTTTTTCATCCTTTCGCGCCAAATCAAAAATAGAGAAAAATAACAGAATCCAAGCGCGATACGGATTGATTTAGTGAGTCGCAATGAATACTAAAATACCATTGACTGTCGCATATCAGTACAAGTTAATCGTGTTGCCTTTTCATGTCAATAAACGCTTAAAGCTACCTATAACAAATGCAGTGCCACTCAAAACTCGTGAATGTAAACTATTTTTTTTTCATTATTAAAGAAAAATCTACACTTGTGGTCAATTCGCACGCACGTAATGATAGACATTTTCCACTATTAACAATTTGATGAGTCTAATAGCCTATTGGATTAAAGAAGAAAAGACTCTCAATATGTCTTACAAAATCAATCACCATTAAACCCTTATCAGTAAGATACGTAAATAAACCTTATTTGAACAACAACAAACTCTTTAACAAGTGTAATAAAAAATCACTACGCAATTAAACCACAACTTCAATAAGCCTTAACAGATATAAACAGATATACCAATGCCTCAATCAAATCAACTTGATATCGTTGTTTTATTGCGAAGCGATATGAAAAAGGTCGTATGCTATTGAAACAGTGATGACTGCCTGTTGCTTTAGTTCCTGTTATTTTTTTCTTATATTTGTAGACAGTAATATAATTTCCCAAGAGGGCTAGGCTTCGGTTCCACTAGATAAGTTAATGTAAGTAGTGCTCTGGCTTTGGTGTAATATACTCTTGTAATTTAATCTGTCACATCGTTTTATTTGTAGATTCTTAAAGAGGCCTGTGCGATTTTTGAATTCTATGTGCCTACACATTAAAGCAATGACACCAGGCCCTTATCGCGTTTTCTAAACTTTATTAGATCAGGGGGTCTAGCAAAGATCCCAAATGCTAACGCTAACGCCAAACACTAACTCCAAAAATGTATTGAAATGACATGAGCTGCGGAAAAGAAAGCGATTTCCGCATTCCAATATATTTTGGAGTTAGCGTTTACTTTGGCGTTTGGTTTTGCTTTGCTAGATCTCCAGAGGGCCTAGTCGACGCGACGCATAATCAAAAATGTATTTGCCACAATAATCAATTGAAATGGGCCAATACTGCCAGTATGTTAAGTATGCTACGGCGGTAGCGGTAGTGGGTTGGAGCATCTGGTATCACGGCTACTATACATCAGCCCAAATTTTTGTAGAAAACGATGTGGGCACTTTATAATATAAAAGTGACTATGTTAGTATCTACTTGTATTTATAAAAATAAAAAGAGGAATATGTCCAGCAACGGATCAATATAGGTCAGGCTGATGATAATCTTGATAATGCTATAAAAAGACCTCTTATAAAAAGACCGTGATCCCATAAGGGCACTTACATAAGTAAGTGAATCCCTTTTAGGGATTGTACCTTTTTCGTAATTTCCTTTCTATAAAATATGAGGTGCCTCACAATAAATGAGGTCTCTGAACAGTGCCGACGTATTCTAGATACCTTTTTCGACTTGCGTCAATTTCGGAGTAGATTTACGATCGTTCGATAGCACGGCACTCGTCAATTAATATCGGTATCGAAAACATCAAAGTCGGGAACAGTTAACGTCGAATGATCGATGCGAGTGCGCTTAATCTAACAAAACCGAATTATCGGTGGACGATTTATTCGAGAGAATCGTGGACGTATGTCAAGCACTTAAAAAGTGACTATAGTGGACATTAGTAGTAGTTTTGAGGTCGTACCTATTACAATTTGAATGTAAAATAATGCATACCCAATGTTTTTAAGTATTTACTTTATTTAGGTATTTATATACCTACTACACTTGCATATTTCACCAACATACTAAGTTATTACATATTTATAAAATCATCAATATTGTGTGTTAATATGTTTATGATTTGATTTAGCATTGTTTATACTTATAAGATAGAATGCGAATGTTTCCATTAAAAAAAAACTGTCATCACAAATCTCACTTTTATAAGGTATACATAGGTTTCTTATTAAAAAAAATCTGATATTAATTGAAATAATATTTTAGGATGACTTCCACGAATCGGCTCAATGGAGCTGTAATATCCGATAACCAGAAACTAGATTGTGGACCATCGACGCCAAGATTTCTTTAATTGGGTATCATTCATTTTCGAATTCTACTGTTTCTATTTAGTTTTCTAATTTTTCTATTTTTTTTTTATGGGAATGAATGACGTAACGAGCTAGTCGTTCACCTGGTGTTAAGCGATACGGCTGCTCATAACAGTTGCAGTTTAAAAAATATGGCTTTGTCGCAGAGCCACCACCCAGTAAGAAGACCGAAAATCACAGGTATGATATAATAGGCGTAGTAGTTCTATACTATGGAACTTCCTTGGTTATTAGGTACCACGATTAGTAAACAAAAAAAGCTTTAAGGCTCATTTTACTTTCGTTTTTGGTTTATTAATTATTGTATATTTTTACAGATCTAATCTGTAGCCATAGAAATCGTTTCGGGAGTCGATCGAATCTATATCGATGCATAGCGTGGGTGGCTCAGATACCGATTTTCTATAATGAACATTATTTTATCTAATCCCAGCACTAATGGGCTAAAGATTGATGAGGACATGGACACAATAAGAACATCAGTGATAACAAAATACAAATTTAATTTGATTTCCATGCAGTAGTTTTATCTGGCATGAAAAAACCTAGAGATGTAGGTACTGTGGTACAGGTAAGTTATAGCGAAACCGAACACTACCTAGGTACCTACAAGCACCTGGAAATATCACACCGCATCAGAACAACTACTCCAATGAGGTAAATAAAGCTACATTTCTAGCAAAAAATCTTTATTTTGCACTTGTTCACGTCTAGCCAGGTCTCAGGTGAAGTAGAGTCCACGGCAAGATATTTTCCCCTACATTGGTTAAGACAAGTAGAAAGTAGGAGAAAAAAACATTATTTATCCAGTTTCAACACTGCATAAAATAATGCTAGTTTCTTTTTAATGCTCTATTTTAGTGCGATATAAAACTAGAGTCATGTAACGACCATTTCTAGGTTTGTGATTAGAGTTTATAAAATTTGATCAAATATAGGGGCAATTTTGTCAATTTTGAATCGATATAGTATATAGCCGTCGGTCGCATCGTCGTTTTAATAACCACGTTTCACGCGTGAGTATTATTTTAGTCTTTTTTCGAGATATGCGAGCGAGATTGCTCTGAAACTGGGGTAGTAGCTTGATACATGTATTTCTTGATTTTTGTGAACAATCTCTCAATGGACTATGATATCGGTGTTTGAATTCGAACATTATTATTGGGTATGAAAATATGGCTTCTGAGGAAAATTTCGTTGCATCTAATTTTGAAAAAACATTTCAAAATGCTCGTTCGAAAGTAGAAAATATTACTGCATAAACCTTTAAACTCTTTCCTAACAGACAGGTAGGTATTGACAGAATGGCAGACTTACAGCAAACAAAAAGCATTGAGCCTACTTATTACCCTGTCACATCTCTATTTACACCTTCGGCAAACACCAGTAACAAATAAAAGTGAATTCCGAACGCACCTACGTACCTACACCCTCACAACAATAAAAGCAGACGAAGGAGTCACACGTACAAAGGTCGACAACAATTTTCGCATACTGAGCATTGTCGGAAATTGAAAGGCTTACCGTATCGTAAGAAAGATAATAAATAATGTACAAATTTCTACCTTATCCAGTTCTAACAAAGTATATATTTCAAAGGCATTAACATAAGAGTTTGGGACGCACAAAGAATCTTAATAATGTGTATTCCGGAGTGTGTTCAAATGTGATGTCCCGTCTAAACGTCAGAGCATAATCCTATAAAGATATCGTCTCGTTTTATTGCTCAGTTTGAATCAGGCTTGTATTTTAATTTAAAACGCATTTGAAGTTTTGTGTATGTTAAAGATGAGCTGAGATTTAGCCCGTCTATTTTTATTGAGGCTACTTATTTAGCACTTTGAATTTCTACTCAACTCCATGTCGCTGCACGATGAAGTGATAAGAAATCATCAGAATAACGGGAAAATTAACTCAAGCGCGGTTGTTTATTCTTTTTATATTTGCAGTTTATAATCAAACCTCATGGTATGATCATTAGACAGATAAATAATTGGCTTCCCTCACAGAACACCACTTTGAAGGGCTGCCTACCTCCTGTATCCATCGGCTCCCCAGCGGGTTTACCCATATGCTCTAAAGTTTACCCAGATCGTAGATCCACCTAGTGGCGGGCCAGCCAACGATGTGTCTTTCGGTTCGTGGTCGGCACTCGAGGTTCAAGATTACTCGAGAATCATTCTTCTTTCTTTCATCCCAGTAGGTATTAGTCTTTGATTATTCCGGCAAGCCGCAATCAAATAGCTTGAAATTAGGTTCAGTACAATAGATTAGCTGTGTGGTAGGGAGTGGCTGGTAGGTAACTAGTAGCGTAATTGGTGATTGCGTGTCTGGATTGGGACAAGGCTGCCGTCATTAAACGTGGTGAATGTTGTGGCACAGGTTAATTTGTTACTACGAAAATAGCGAAAGTGGTGAAGGCCTAACCATACTTGCAGATAATAATGCTTGCAGATTATTGAAATTAGTAGGTATTAAAGAGATTTGAGTTTAAGTGGCAATGGCTTTAACGTCAACTGAACCGGAAATCGATAAAGACATTTCTATTCTAGAAGTTTGCACATGGCAGGTGATCTTATAAATGAGATGAGCTGTGACTAAATTATCAGACTACTCTGCCAGACCATAGCAAAACAAATCAGTCCCGACATCAAACTAATAGCGACAATCGCTGGGGAAGACATTTCTATTCTAGGAGTTTCCACATGGCAGGTGATGCTATGGGTGCATATGGTCTCATGTATATGGTCTGGCTGAATAGTCTGATTTGATGACCATAGCAAAAAAAAAACAGTTCCGACATCTAATTATTATAGCCAAAAGACCAGACTGAGAAGTTAGAGATAAAGGTTTGATCATCCGCTTAGTAGTGTTGTAAAAGTCGGTACAGACCAACACTTAGCCTTTTCAAAAATAAGTAGATATGACTAGACCGGAGATTAAATCGATATCCACAACAAAAATAGTGTTGCTACTACGGTAAGAGCATATTTTACTGAGCGCGTGAGCAAAACGGTGGTAATAGAAAACGTTGTAAGTTGAAATTGGCAATTTATCCGAGGACTAGATAATGCTCGTTTTACTCGAAATAACTCACGTAAATTGAGTTATCTAACTACTTATCGTCTCTCGTTCGTTGAGTTACAGGGAGTTTTTAGGCCACACTCCTAAAGAAAGAGTATTTCTTTGGGTTAATTCTTTGACTTATCGTGAGTATTATTGTATCCAATGGGTACATAACGTATCGGACTTGTTGGTCATTTTCTTTTTATATACCACCTTATCAAAAATTTAGGACGAATTAGTCAATTTAATAACAGAGTTAGATCCTAACTAAACAATCGTACTGGAATATAATGTTAAGAATATGTTTTATCTAGTTTTCTCACCTTACAAATAATCCTATTCTGCACAATGTCTCCTTTGTCCTCCCATTAGATATTATTATTCAATGTAAATTGGAAACCCGACCGTCGCAGATAACAAGGTTCAACAGTCACCTCAGTTTTCTACCTCGTTGGATTGACGCATGATTTTAGATCGTCTTTTGTTTAGGGTTGCCTTATTTATCATACGAATAGTCATTTCTACAATTTCCAGATTTTTTATTCCTTAATGCCGAGTATGAAAATTTTGTATTTAATTTTTAATAGATACTAGATACCGCACATGTTTTCGCCATTGAGCCTTTTTGTCACAAAATGGAACCTATTTTAGCCTCGATCTTCGATAAATTTTCTACAAAATCTCTGCAGTGTAAGCAATCTGTGAGTAAATTCTGTTTATTTATTGATTTTTACAGAGAGGTCGTAGACCCTAAGCTCAAATGTTACATTTTAACCGATTATATAAAATGTATTTATGGCAACTTCAGTGCACTTGTTTCGTCTTCGATAGATATTCATCGTTTGATATCTAGAGAAAGGTACCTACAAGGAAATATTTGAATTTCACGCGAGAGTGGCACAAAAAGGGTTGAAACGGAAAGATGTTCAAAGCGATGTCTTTTGCCTCTCAAAGTTATTCGACACAGTTCTATTTCAGTTTTAGTCAATACAACTATCCTATAGTTAATATGTACGTTCAATGCTTGGAAGAGTCAAGACCATTTATTTTCAGGCACTGTGTTATTAGGCACAAAAAGATAGCTCGAAGCCTGAAAGTGTTATTTGTCATAGTTAAACATAAACCTAATTTTTTTATGAGAATGAATGACGTGACGAGCTGGTCGTTCACCTGATGTTAAGCGATACGGCCGCCCATAACATCGGATGTATGAATCCGATTAATTGGTTCTAATTTTGGACAGAGATCAATGTACTTTTGTTTTAGTTATGTATAGTTCAATATAAGTACCTAAGTACTGAATTATTATGTTGGTTCTATTGAATTTGGTGCTCTGGTGGAAATATCTTCAAAGAATGGTCTTTCATTAGAGAAAATCAATTAAATAGAAAGAGTGAGAACTTAGAACATGTACCGAACTTATTCTAAGGCTAGCTTAGAATAAGTTCGGTACATGTTCTAAGAGAATGGCAATACTAATATCCCAAATTAATAATATTACTACATACGCAAAAACAACACAGGTAAAGTAAAAAACCTACCTATACCTTAGAACATCTTTGCAATTCTGCTCTAACAGGCAGACTATCTGTATAAAGTGAATATTAAACACGTTAGTCTCCACAACCAACCACTGTTCTCCGCGCTATGCAAATTTGCAGTTCACTGCAATCGAGAGTGATTCCAAGGTAAACTCTTCAGCCGCCAGCGTGCAGTCGACACCTTGCAAACAACCAGTCAGTGATTTCATTTTACAATAGAGCTTGGGTGAATATTTTTATCCACATAGTAGTAAGTATTAAAAGTCGTTTTAACTAACTGCGGATTGTTGATAATGTGAGAGAATTTTGAAAAATTTGGGATTTCACAGACCTTCAAAGAAGACTCGGAGTTACGGCCTTCTGAAATAGGTATCATTATTTAATCTGATTTTATTAGGAAACAATTATTATTTATTCGTGTTCAAACGAACATTTTTTTTTTAATCAGACTTATCTAGCATTTGACCACTCTCTCTCCTGATAGAAAGTGCGATGCGATTGAAGGTGTAGCATGCTAGCTAAGTAAGTACCTATTCAATCTTCTATTGAACACGCCCGGGTCATATTCTGCCGGAAACAGACGCTGGTAGATAAAAGATGCTTCCCTATTCTTTCGTGTAAATTTTATAGGATTTTTAAATAACGGTAAATTTAACCGATGTTGTTTCTCATATAACCCTGTTGATATGAACACCATTCACACCTCACAAGAAGAAAACACTTTCATGACACCAAACACATGTATGAATATCCTATAACATCACCTAATATACTACTTAACATATCAGTTACAAGGGTAATTCTTATCCAAATGAGGCTCAAAAAGCTATCAAGTAACGTGATCCACAATTACCAATCACTGCGAACACCAGCTTCAAAAAGTTTCTCCAGCTTAATTTTATTGTGATCCTTATTCCCTTGTGATAAGACCTTGATATTGACTGAAGACATGGTGTTGATGGTTGTATGACTGTACATAAATGGATGTAGGCAGAATGCGCCCGCATATTGTACGTCATCTGGAATATTGGTGGGAATTGATATGGAGACAGTCTAGAAGATCAGTCAAAAGGAATAATTCAAATACCGTAAGTACCTATGCAGTTTGAAAAGGCTAATCAGTTACTTATTCTGAATGGTGTCTTGATCTTAACTCAAAGCCAAAAGCTGCTTTTGAATCGGTTTTGCTATTACCGGTCGGAAGTTATTTGAAAATTCCTCTTTACGTCCCTAACAGAAAGGTACGTACTCAGCCAATATCATCTCATAGACTTGACCTATGTAATAGGGCAAATTCTGTGTATCAAGTACAATGATACACAAATAGCTGCTGCTTTGATACTGACCTGCATATTAATATGTGGTGGGAACAACAACACGTGTTCCAGAGTGTACCGTCGTGTGAACAAGATGCAAGGAGTCCACATTGTTTAGATACGGGCCATGTTTACAACCCTTTCCCGCGGGATTGCGTAAAATGTAAATAGCTACAGAAGCAGGATTATAAACAAGATCATGTGATGGAAGTTCACAATGGGTTTCAAAAACAATATGAGAGTGCATAGTTCTTTTGAGACTTTATGAAGATGTCTATTGTCAACCATAATTATGACGTGTTATAGGTACGAGTATGATATATTGGATATATTGTTAAAATATCTATAATCATACTGTGCTGTAGCATAATAATATAGTATCCATTTTGCTGAGACATAATGATGTCTAGCCACGGTGTCTGTGGCATAATTCATTTCAATTGAACAGATCGGTTTTGACCGGAGCTCTTTATTAAGCCAGACTAAGTACATGCAATTTTTAGATACCTTTTTGTGGCTATTTTAGAAATCGTCATACTAAAAACCGTGCACCGTAAGATGTGTGATGGGTAATTAATGTGAATTTTGAGCTACGTACTTGTAAAGATGAACCAGCAAATAATTCTTCCTAGTTCCATCAAAATTCTGCCCATAGTTACAGGAATACAAATATTATAGTACCGTATTTACATTATACATATGCCCTAATGTTTCCTATAAAACAATAGTGGCCATTTCTTACGATAGTCCTAATGTGCGCTAATCGGGTCCATTAGCAATAATTATTCGTCCTATAGCTATCAGCAGATAAAGTAAAGCTTACGGCACGCGCAGCTTCCAAGAAGGCGCGCAAAGCCGTTACAATAAATAGCGACTGATAAATGGCAATGGGTGCATGCAACCGAGCCAACGGAGAACTAGTCGATAAGTGGAGCTAGATTTTAGGTAGAAATAGAATAAAACTTGAAAATGGATCTACCTTTAGACGAAGATGACGAAAAATTAGACAGTAAAATAACTAAATAAAAAATCTGCTGTTAGAATGCCGTGCCCTAGTCACAATTCATATTAAATGTAAAATAACATAAGAATATCTAAATAAGTAACCTAACCTTTACTTACATTAAATAAGGTCACGTATATAACACCGAATACAAATGATCGTGTACATAATAAACACAGAGCTATGAAACAAATGACGCTACGCCTGGGAAGCGTTTTTTTTTTGCTCTGTGGTAATAAATGACCAAAAATGTACAGAAAATATTGGTATAAAAATAACATTATAACACCCACTATACTTTCACTCTCAACTGCCACTAAAACCTATACTGTCTTGCATTATTAACTCCACTGGTTCCAATATACTGATCCAAACACTCAATTTATATACTGCCTCTTCTAGTTTATTGGAGTAAATGGAGTGGGCACAATTTATCACTTTCTCCAGCCTATTACAAGGGATAGAGTGACGATTTTTCCGGTGGATCTGAGAGAGTACCTAAGTGCTTTACGACAGTTTTCGGTATATCTATGTTTACTACATGAACACAATTTTATAGCACACTAGTTCCACTAGTATCACTAGCATTGCTTTTTGGTACCATATCGAGAATAGTGGTCTGCACAAATTTAAATATTATCTGGTCAAATCAATATACTTTAACACCACTGAATAGAAGAATGACCACCACCACCGAATTTAGTAATATATGGTCTGTGGTACTAGGTAATATTAAATACATTAACTTTTATAATCTTTGATTAAAGATGAGAGTACAGAGGTGATGTAACTACATAACTATGTGACTTAGGCTTTATAATAGATATTCCAGATTTGGCATTTGCACCTCGTTTCAGTTCCCCTAATGCCTTCGAGGGTGATGGCATGATAAAAACATTAACACGAGATGCTGCTACGGTAGGCTGCGCATTTAGGTACGTTTATACAGAAGAAAGTAATGATATAAATGTTATACACAAAAATTTGCAAAAACTTAGGATATCAACGCAAACAGAGGGGCGCAATTTTAAGATGGTCTGTCTATTGGACTGGTATTGTAGCACCCAAACCTTAACTTAGACTTAGACCATAATTATTACTTGCGCATAAAAGGCCCCAAACGAAGCGTATATATTATCCAAGAATTCAATTGTGCTATTGGGGGATCCTGATCACGCCTTCAAAATCTAGGAAATAAAATATATATATTTATCTTGGAACATTGCAAGAATATCTGTAGAATCTACAGTACCATTTGCACAAACAAATTAATGCAATGAGAGGCACAGATGGTGCCCCGGTTTGCCGCAAAACTTTAATTCGTTTTTCCTCCGTATACGTATGTAAAAATACAAATAGCCGTCTGAGGGACATTAAACGTTGTTCGTATGGGATGGGAACACTTTTGACTTTTTACGAGAAGTCATAAGACGCGGTTCTTGCGGTTATGCCTCCAAATTCTAATTTTTAGTACATCCGCACTATTGTGGAACTGTTGGACAATATTGGGCATGATTGCTTTATAGCGGGCTATGAGTATATATTATTAGGCCGCTAAATAATCCAAGATATTTGACTTTAGTAATGTAATGACATGAACTATGGATGGGTATAGACCCATAGTTCATGATATTACTAAAGTAATTAAAGTACACTTCTATTATACCTACTTAATTTTAATTTTACTAGGTGGTAGGACTTTCTGCAAAGATCGTCTAGGTAGGTACCACCGCTTTGCCAGTTATTCTGCCGCCAAGCAGTAGTAGTGTGCAAGCACTACTGTGTTCCGGTTTGAAGGGCATTGTAGCTAGTGAAATTACTGGGCAAATGAGACTTTATGACCTGATTACACAGTGTAATCTGATTACTAGACTGTGTGATGTCTCAAGATGACGTGCGCAGTGCAGTGTCACGCGAAACTTTATTATTTTAAAGTTCCGAGTGACACTGCAAATGTTATGGGCGGCCGTATTGCTTAACATCAGGTGAACGACCAGCTCGTCACGTCATTCATTCGCATAAAAAAAAATTAAATTCTGTATTATCAATTGTTATGAAACCTATATACGGACGTATATACCAAACTCTGCTAATAACATTAATGTAGGGGATTTTCTTCGACAATCACCCACATCGCTAAAATCTTTTCTATTCTATTAAATAAGTAGTTTCTTGATCTGATAATTTAGACCTAAAAGGCTTCGTAGTCTTTTGTGCTGTTGTATGAATATTGGGACAAGTTAGAGAAAATACAAGACCATACTTACTAATATTCATTTAAACAGCCGGGTCAAGTCTCTCAAGCCAATAAATGTATTCGCACACACACAAATAAATGAAGAACGTCGTATTTGAATAAAGATGCGGGTATACTGAGGGGGATTCCACAAACATGTGGTGTCTTCTGCTGGTATTATATCTTTATCAATACTTTTTGGATCTTTGTTCGAAGTTATGAAGGATTTCTAGACCAAGATCTTTTTTTCTTATTTAACTTGTTTCCGGCCAATATGCTATTCGCAAAGTAAGATGATAATATTATGTTTGGTGCCACACGACCAAGTACTTAGAAGGTCGAAACTCGTAAATGAACTCGTTTTTTTAAATACTTTGTATCTTTGGTCGATGATAGTGTCTGTCATAGTTACTACAAAGGTTGGTACTATGTTTTTTTTTTTTTTTTTTTTTTTTAATCTTATTTTATTTAGAGGCTTTTACCCATTCTGGTATGCCAGCCCCATCGTACCCTAACCTAGTTTACACAAATCATAGTAAGTATGTATGCAAAAGCGTCTCACTTATGCAAAAGAATATCAAATAATGAAATTGCAGCATTGGTACTAGGATTCGCTAATAATGTTATATAAGAACCAACATCATATTTGCTTAAACTATATTTTTGCATAAGTGACTCCCTTTCCGTACTAAACCTATTACATTCCATTAATAAGTGATGGACATCTTCGACGGTCCCACATACTTCACAATTAGGCGAGTTAACTTTTTTCATTAGGAAACCAAATTTGTTGGAAGGGTAGTGTCCTGAACGTAACCTATGAGCTAAAACTATGTAAAATCTACTTATCTTACCATCTACAAACCATGGTATACGAGGAGGCTGACACTGGATCGTTTTATACCAAATTCCCTTTTCCTTGCTTCTTTCATCAAAATACTCTTTAAAATAGTCAAAACATAGTTTCTTCCCGTAAAATATCTGTTCTGTGAAGTGAGGGTTGATGTTAAAATATGTTCCGTCTAAACCAGCCAATTTTGCCAATCTGTCAGCCTCCTCGTTGCCTTTAATACCGATATGTGACGGAACCCATTGCAATTTCAGATGTGCCCCATTGCTTACGATATGATGTATCATATTTAAAATGCTATAAGCTACTGAAACCCCTCTGCTACGTCCAGAGGCGCATTGAGCTAGGTGTTGCAATGCACTCTTGCTATCAGTAAAAATGACCACATAGCGGTCGTTAAAAGTATGCGCTGCAATAAGAGCTTCTGAAATTGCAATGAGTTCTAGTGTCATTATGGATACATTATTATTTATCTTAAACATTTTAGAAATATTTCTATTTACATTAAAGTAAGCCGCTCCATGACTACTTTCACTCTTTGATCCATCAGTAAAATATTTATGCCAACCTGAATATTTACAATGAATTTCTTTCACAATATCAAATTTTAATGCTGTAATTTCATGATCCCGCTTAGGTCCTTTAACGCTGTCCAACTGGCATTCTATCACTCCATCTATGCTAATACTAGAGACCCAAACATCTAATGAAAACATTTCAAGTTTATTAGATGAATTAATATTCAAACCTTTGCACTTCTCAAAAATGTTAATCGTTAGCGGCTTCTTTTTGTTTTGCCAATATCTAATATTTCTAAGATCATAGAGATTTTGAAAGAGTTGAATTGTTATATTGTTAGCTAAAGACATACTCTTTATACAAAATTTGAATGCAAGATATGATCGTCTAACTCGCAATGGCGGTAAACATAATTCGCTCTCCATTACATGGATCGGTGTACTCTTTATAAATCCACCTATTATTCTTAAAGCTTTATTCTGCATCTTGTCTAATTTGGATAAATGCACGTTTGCGCTATGGTCATACAAAAAAGAACCAAAATCTACTCTACTTCGAATCAAAGAGATGTACAATGTTCTTAAGTGTTTAGGGTGCATTCCCCAGCCAGAACCTGCCAAAACTTTTAAAATATTTAAAAATTTCAGGGATTTTTCTGCTGTTTCATTTAAATGTCTATTCCACAACAGGGAGCGGTCTAACCACATCCCCAAATATTTTATATTTTCTACTAAATTAATGGTTTCTCCCTCATTAATTTTAAGGTTGATTAAATTCCTTCTACGTCCTTTACTAAACACACAAAGCTTTGTTTTCGAAGTAGATAGGTTGAGTCCCATACCATCAAGTTTTACAATCATCAAGTCAAGAGCTTTCTGCAGGGTGCGCTCACAATATTTTATATCTTTGTCTTTTATGTAAAAAACAAAGTCATCAGCATACTGTGATACAACTACACCTTCAATATCTTTACAAATTTTGTGCGTGGTCAAATTAAATAACAAAGGTGCTAGCGGATCTCCTTGAGCTAGTCCTTTATTGGTCCACCTAATAAGTTTAGCTCTACTGTCAGATGAATTCATTACCAAACATCTAGCACTCAAAAACGACCACAAGTATTGACATATATTGATACCTACCTTTAGTTCGTCTAATGTTAAAATGACTTTATCTATGAGGACATTATTATATGCGTTATCAATATCTAGAAAACAAGCTGCTGTAAGAGCATTGTGTGAAAAACCCAATTGAATATATGTAACAAGTCTAGTCAAGCAGTCTATACATGACTGCCCTCTTCTGAACCCAGATGTATATGAAGAGAATGTCATATTCTTTTCTGTGTACCATTCAAGCCTTTTAGCGATCATATTATGAAAGATCTTACACATACATGAAATAAGCGATATAGGCCTTAGCTTTGGTTCCGTATTAAAATTAGGATCATGTCCCGCTTTAGGTATTGGAACAACACTTATTGTACGCCACTGACGTGGTACAAAACCTGTTATATAAATAAGATTGTAGATATCCAGTAAATACGATTTAGTAACATCTGGCAGGTAGTATATCATAGTATATGTGACCCCGTCGTCACCCGGAGCTGTATCTTTCTTCTTTATACAATTATTAAGCTCTTGTAATGTGAATGGTTGTTCCAATAAGTTATTTCTATTGTTGATATTAGGTTGTTGATTTAAAGCGGAATCCGGTGCTAAAGAATTTAATAGCTCTTTTTGTTTATTTACAGGCGCAATAAATTTTGGTTGCTGCTGTCCTTTAAACCATCGCATTTTCTTCCACATATTTGAGACTGATGTGGTTTCATTAATACTACTACAAAAAGAGAACCAATTTCGAGATCTAGCTTGACTTATTTTATTGTGCGAGTCTAAAGCTTTATTTTCAAATATTTCAAGATTAGCTGGAGTAGGGTTCCTCCTGAAGATACTTAATGCTAATCTACGCTCAGCAACTGATTTAGATAATATAGGATTCCAATACTCTTTCGGCTTAAATTTACTGCGAGGATTTGTATAAATTTTAATTAAAGGTATATTTTTATCTGCTGATTTGTTTATTTTTGCCTCTAAATAGTCGTATGCCCTTTGTATATCATTGTTAGCTAAAAGTGACAAACTAGCCTGATTTAAAAATGGTTCAATGAGATAACTACTGAAGCCTTGCCAATTCGCCTTTTTAAAATTACGCTTTGTAGTAAATTCTATTTGTTCTTCATAGTTTAAGATAATTTTTAATAGTAAATGATCGCTACGTAGGTTTTCATTTAATACTCGCCAACTAAAATTAGTAACTATATCAGATGATGAAAAAGTTATATCTGGTGAAGATTTTTGCATTATCCCATTGACTAACTTTACCCTAGTTGGTTCACTATTATTAATAGAAATAAATCCGTTTTCTAAAGATGCATCTAATAGCTGTGTTCCCCTCTGGTCTATTTTATAAGACCAGTTGGTGTGGTGTCCATTAAAATCCCCGGCAATTAATGTTTTTCTATTATTGAGCTCAAATAGGCTATCCCAATCAGTAGATCGTGTAACCACAGATGATGGGCAATAAACAGATATGACATTCTCTAAATCTTTGCAATTTAGTATTTTAACGTACAAAGCTTCTATACCTGCATTGAATAGATTAATAGGATAGATTTGAGAGCGCAAAGACTTATGGACAATAACTGCAACTCCCCCATAGGAGTCATGTCTATCTCGCCTGTAGACGTTATAGCCAGATAATTTAATATTTATACTTGGGTCTAACCACGTCTCACTAATTATTCCTATGTGTATTTTTTCTTGATTTAATAAAGGTTCTAAACTCACTAGCTTCGGTTTTAAACTTTGAGCATTCCATTGTATTATGTTGATTGCAGCTTCTCTTGGTTGTAATCTATCCATCATAAAGGTTTAATAATCCTTTTAATAGGTCTCCTTTTCTTAATATATTCAAAACGAATGTTTTTATCTCTGCATATACAATTTTCACAACTGCTACAATTTTTTCTTCCAGCAAGCCTTCAATAAAAACTGCCTCTCTAATTTTCTGAAATATTTGTTTCCATTCAAATGTATATTCTTTTCTTTTATCTTCTGTGTTTTCTATCTGCTTTTTTGCATTATTATTATTATTACTAGCGGCTACTTGCTCTTCTAGTGAGTTTGTTTCCATTACTTCACATTCTACCATTATAGATTGCTGCTCGCCTATTTTAGTGTACTTGTTTTTCTTTTTCTTCTGAGTCTTTTGACTAAACGACTGTTTTTTAACTTTGGTGTTATCTTTATTTAAATCGTTCTCGCTCGCTGAAATAGGCATTTCTGTTGTATCTAAATCATGTGAAACCGCTGGCCAAATTTTTTCAATTGCCGGTCTAGGTAGTTCAACAAAACTGTCATCATTTAAATCTAAATCCTGTTGATTCTTGTTCAAAAAAATCTCTAGTGCCTTTTTGTAAGTAAGGTTTTCTTCACTCATAATTACGCGTATAGCTTTCTCTTTAACAAAAAATGGGCACGTTTTGTCTAACGCCATGTGTGGGCCTTTGCAGTTTAGACATTTAAATGTTTCTATTTCGCAGTTAGCGTGTTCTTTGCCGCACTTGGGACACAAAGTTTTAGCCAGTGGACAAAACTTTTTTATATGCCCAAACTTCCAACACCCAGAGCACTGAGTGACTGGGAATATATATCGGTCAACTTTGAATCTACTCCCAAACGCATATACATATGTCGGGCATATGTTGCTTTTAAAACATATTCTCATTGTTTCGCTGTCAATCCATTCTCCATTATCATTCATGCGCTTTAGTCTTTTTGCTGATAATATTTGCTCTGAGCTACTTAGCGCGTCCACTACTTCTTGCTCATTCATTTCTATATCAACACCCTTTATCATTCCATAAGATAAATTAGCCTGATCTGTGAATTGCGCCCTTACTCCTTGGTCTAAAATTGTTTGAAAGTTTAATAATTTTTCAGCTTGTACTTTATCGTCAAACAACACGAATACCTTATATGGACTTTTATATTTAATTCTTAATATATTTTGTATGTTTCCACCATGCAAAAGTTTTGCCAAAGCCATTTGCTTAGGTAACATATTTTGCGTCGACATTAGGCACACTTCGAACTCATTGGCATCTGTGTCGCAATCCTTACTGAGGGGGGTCGGCGGGCGCACGGGGCGAGCTGCCCGCGCGCGGTTGATCCCGCCCGGCCGCTTGTTATGCATCATATTAATATTTTCATCCATAGATTCACTTTTTTGCAACCGTTTAGACTTTCTCCTAACAATAGTTGTAAAACCCTCTTCACTACTATCTCCGCTTTTGATAATTTAGACCTAAAAGGCTTCGTAGTCTTTTGTGCTGTTGTATGAATATTGGGACAAGTTAGAGAAAATACAAGACCATACTTACTAATATTCATTTAAACAGCCGGGTCAAGTCTCTCAAGCCAATAAATGTATTCGCACACACACAAATAAATGAAGAACGTCGTATTTGAATAAAGATGCGGGTATACTGAGGGGGATTCCACAAACATGTGGTGTCTTCTGCTGGTATTATATCTTTATCAATACTTTTTGGATCTTTGTTCGAAGTTATGAAGGATTTCTAGACCAAGATCTTTTTTTCTTATTTAACTTGTTTCCGGCCAATATGCTATTCGCAAAGTAAGATGATAATATTATGTTTGGTGCCACACGACCAAGTACTTAGAAGGTCGAAACTCGTAAATGAACTCGTTTTTTTAAATACTTTGTATCTTTGGTCGATGATAGTGTCTGTCATAGTTACTACAAAGGTTGGTACTATGTAAGCAATGCAACTTTCACCTCTTTCTATCAGAGGTCGATGACCGATAAAGCTCAGGGCGCGCCCAGCTATGTTTTATCTCTGCCTGGATCAACGGAACGCGGAACTGCAGCCCTACCACAAACTAATACAAAACCATCATGGTTCGTGACAGTAATGCTTCAAGGTTACTATAATATTGTTTGAATTCGTACCATGAACTTATAAAGTATACCGGCGCGAGAACGAGACGTCTACATTTTTATATAGCGTTATCACTGTCGCACGTCGGTGTCAACTTGATTAACGGTATGACATGACAGTTGTATTTGAGTGAACGATTTAACGTGACGTCATCAAAACTGCTCTGCGTCAACAACATTACAATATTCTTACTTTTTAGTCATTTTTCAAAGTATGATTGAAGTAATATAATGCTATAAGACGCTGTGGTGACCCCCCAGTACAGCTTCAACGTGAAATATTTATTAATCATAGAATGGTAGATTACCTACTGTAAGCAAAACATGGGGAATAAATAAAACCTTTTCAGAGTTAGCGCCGATGGTGTCATATTTTTTAAACCGAACGATGACTTCTAACTGACCGGGACAGGCAGCTTAGCACGCCCTCAAAAACACGGTAGCGCTCAGTTGTAGATACCACTTTTTATAGCAGGCATCCATCCAAGTAGTGATCGCTCGAACGTTACTTTACATGAGTTTCTCTATGAGCGAGACGTTTTGTACATTAATATGTTCCTTTTTGTTTCAAAAAAATAAATAAATGTTTATTATGCTGATATAAAGTCAAAGATTTTATTAATATTGATATTTTGAATTAATAAACCTCGTTTATATTCAGACTCGATTTAGCTTCACGACTAGCATTCCATTATTCGCATCACACGAGCACGCGTCAAGCAATTTGTTAACACGTTGAGGAATTTTATAATACCATTTAATAAAAAATTACTATTTATAGAATTTATGTTCATAGACAGAGTCGTATAAATACGATTAATAGGTAGATTATAAGTGCTTATGTAGGATAATCCTACATGTAAATGTATACAAATTGAATTAAAATACACATACTAATAATTACCGGCGTCATCATAAATAATTATAGCATAATATAATTTATGAATTTATTTATTTATTTGAACATCAACATAGCAAACACCAATTCTAGCTTGAGTAAGTAAATAAATTAAAATACATGATAATATAGCTAGGTGTCGATATAATTATAGGTAAAGACAACTTGCAAACCAGACAACAAAACAATTCTAAGAAATTAACCGTTTTGCAAACTAGTCCAAAAAATTACTTATGTTGGCACTATTGGCAGTATTGGAAAAACGTAGGTCTATTCTATACGCACCTTATAGAGCACGGACGCTAAGACTTTTAGCTGAGTTTTAGCTATTTAACCTTAGAGCATCTATAAATGGAGATGTTAACGTTATAATCCGCAAGCAGCATTTTTCTGGCATTTTCTACGGAGGACGAGGTAGACACGTACAGCACACACGTGCTGTAAACGCACGCCGCACACCATCTTAAAACACGCACACCGTTATATAAAACTAGCGTAGTTACGCAGTGGCTACACGCACATTATGATATTGTAGATGACCGAGTAGCGCCATATGACCGGCAGAGGGGAACGCCTTGCCTTCCACCTCCTTTTCTTAATGTTCTAAGTATTTAACAGTCGTACGTATAGGGTAGGTGGCGAAAGAGAACCGATAGAGGTAGGTGCTTATTTCCACCGCTCTATATGCGGCTTAATCTCCTGACCCCAGCCGAGACTTACAACGGTGACAATCTGACAATGGGTGCCTTCCAAAATCTCCCAGAATAGGTTTAATCCAAATTCTCGCCTGTAGTGTTAACAGAATGAAGATATTATCCGTATATCACTGTGTTTATTGAACTAAACCCAATAACGTCGAGTTTTTGGCCTTTAACGCGTTTTAATCCTGGCAACGAGCCGCCTTGAACGTCATCTGATCTTCACTCGATTAAAATGTAAATTATCTAGTATCAGATCTCATCAAGGCATAATCTGGGAATGTAATACTGAGTTATGAGATATAAATATGTTAATAATAGTCAGTCGTGACCGCGGCTATGGATTTTGTCTGTTTAGTTTTAAGTCCGTTTTAGGTGTTTAGTTAAATTTGACACTTTCCTGTCTTTAGTTTATTATGTGGGTGTTCAAGCGTGAGTTATGGCTTTGTAAAAGAATTTGTAGATGTTTGTTGTAGGCTTTATTACTTTAAAGTTCCGAGTGACACTGCAACTGTTATGGGCGGCCGTATTGCTTAACATCAGGTGAACAACCAGCTCGTCACGTCATCCATTCTCATAAAAAAAGGTACTTCTGTTTGATATCTATCCTTTTTTGTAGTAGTATTCTTAAAATAATATCGATCCATATGTACCTACTGTCTATTACACCTTCATATATTTTTTTAACCTTATTTTTATACTAGAATGTACTATACAACCTAACTTACTGGCAGTAAACTGCTTTCGTCGGAATTGAGCCTATATTTGCAAAAACCTTACCCCAAGTTAAAAAGTCCTGTTCGTCGAATAACTTATTTATAAAAAAAGCATATATACTTAGATATAAAATTTAGATAAGCTCTTAGCTCTAGTCTTGCTTGACTCAATTGTTGGAATTATATTAGTCTAAAAATCTAAACATAAAATTACTGAATCCATTATTTATTTATCCAACAAAAGCTCATGTAGGTAACCTCTTTTTAGCTAACTTATTTAATTTTAAACGGTTTTCAAAGAGTTTTAATTCTATGGTGACACTATTTGACAACGTTAATAGTCATTATAAAAAACATTATAAAAAATTGTTCTGAGAGAACTTGCGGTCAGAGATCATATTTACAGCACAAACCGTTAGACCTAAGGACTTGGATGCATCGAAAATTATTTCGATGCTTAGATGTCTTTCTTATGATGTATAATTATATGGTTTAGGTAGGGGTGTACATACGTACTATAAAATAATTGCAGTAATAATTAAGTATTTTAATATTCCAACTACTTATTTCTAACTAAAAAAAAGTAAAATTCAACTTCAAAAGTTTAATTTTCCATAGAATCAATTTAAAAGTATATTGTATCAATAAATAAAAACAAGCACCAATAAATCGTATCAATAAAGCAATTTTATTAGGCCGAAATGAAAACCTCGTTATTTGAAGTCAGCTAAAACAGTCAATCTCAAACATGGGAACACTAGAAAAAACAATGGCAGTGACATGGCAGACAGGGCAAGCAAATTAAACCATCCTACATGCTTTTACGTTCTTACGACATCTCCCATTTTGAATCTCTATACTACAGTACATAATCTATGGCATTTTGTCAAGCTGCCTCCTGGGATACGGCCACAGAGCAGAATAATAAATTACGCTCAATCGTGTAGACTCCGTCTCACGTAAAATGTTCCGCGGCCGCGTTGCCACATTCGCGCTACGGAATTTGGCTGACCTCAATATTTTAGACTCTCCGAATATTGACTAAAAATTAATTTGTAAATATCAATTTTATTTAGTAAATAAAGCACTGTATATGTACATTTATATTATGTAGTGACGTAAATTACTTACTTTCAAAATTAGTTCCACTTATTGCCGCGGAACAACTTACGTGAGACGGAGTTTACCGATAGAGGTGCCCGAGAGTAGGTAATTTTTTTCTGCTCTGTGGCTTCAGCTAACTCTTTACAAGAGACGGGGCTTCGTTAAAATCCCTTCAGCCACGTAACATACGAAACTGAACCTGTTACAATAGAGGAAAATTTCTTTGTAAGTCGTTATTGTGTTTTTTCTTATATAAATGTTATTAAAGGTCTTTTTCATATTAATTTTTGTATAGATTAGCCAGAAGTTAAAATTGTATTTTTATGGTAAATTTATTATGATCGTCATAACACTATGCATAATGAGTTAGTGCCGATCGGTCACAGTCCCTTTGATTCGTTTGCAACATTGAAATGTTGCATAATCTGCACCTAAAAAGAAAGACCGAAAGAAAAAACAACACAGCATTACAGTTTCAGTACATAGTAGCTCGTGCAACGAGTTAGTCCCAATCAGTCACAGTCCCATTCTGCCACAGTTTTGCAAACCCGACAACGAGTCCCGACCGGTCACACTCTCAAAATAAAACATGAAATATAAAAATAGGTACCTCGTCAGTGACTCTGGCTGGTGACATAAAGCACTAAGACGAGGGTCAATTAATGAACCTTATTCACTGAATTCCATTACGACACCGCCATTTGGGTCGTCTTAACTCTTAACTCTTAACTAATCAAGTGTATCCAATTCTGTTCATCAGCTCAATTGCTCTTAATACGGGATTGCTCAGCGCCGAAATGCGATGCGAAATTTTAATTGATACTGTCAGACCCGTAATCTGGGGCTTTGATCGCTAGGGCTGCTTTTTTGTTTTAGTTAATTGTAACAAAAGTTAACACTATCACGTATGCGGCAATGCGGCAAAATTATTTCAGAATTTATTTATTTTTAATAAATTGTATATTGTAGCGTTAATTACTTTGCAGTCTTCAAACCTCGGTTGCGGCAATCTGATAGTTTATAGAATACCTTTAAATGCAAGAATGGGCTCTTATTTTTCTTTTTTGGGAGTGGTTTAGAATTTACCATTTTATACATTTAACAACACAACAACTAAGTAGGTATTTTTTTTGGATTGTAATCGTGTAGGTAGAATCAGAGCCAAATATCAAGCCTCTTCTAACTTGCATAAAATGGTCATCATTTACATCTCTAAAAATCGATTTAAGCATTTTCTTATCTGCCTCTACAGATCTGCTGTTTATGTTAACAATACTCAACAAACTATTAATAAATTCAAAACGGAAAAACACAGACAACATACCTAAGCTATTAGATAAGCTTATTTTATTTTGTTATCGTCAAATTATTAATATTTGTAACATTAAATTATTTTTTGAATTGTTCTCTTCATTTTATTTTTAAATAACCAGGATAAAAATTTCAGTTGGTCCAATTTACATAAGGTTATTTATTTTTATATCATGTTTAAAAATCCTAAACACATTTATTTTGATTTATTTTAGTGTACGTTATAATAAAATTATATTCCAAAAAATAAAGTTCTCGCAGGTAAATGAATAAGATGCTTGTGAATCTGCAAGACGCTTTTTGTTTATAATAAAAAAATGACAAATAAATATTTTTATCACCCGAGATTAACTATATTGGAGACAGAAAAAGGTATCAGAACCAGAACACTGATGGCATTTTTAGGTTACACTATTACCGCTTACGTCATACTTATAGCCGAAATAAGCATTAGTGATAGATATATAAATAAATAAACTGTTTATATTTAAAGCCACAAATCATTAAAAACTAAGTGAACAAACTGAGAGTGTTGTATGTTCTAATAATTAAGGGTCCCACTCCCAGGGTTGCACGTACAATAGGTATTTACCAGTTTTTCTGTAGCTAGTTTAAAGTTTTCTGATATAAAATATATACCTATTAGGTGCATTTCAAAAACTACGTTGATCACTCTAATACAGCTAAACCGTATGCAAATTTCATCCAAACATTTCACTTAGGTAGGGAATAGGGATGCACAGAAGACAGACCACCCTTGAGACGATTCGGCCTCGATTCCAACTCGATCCGGCTTTGACAATGAAACTTTAACAAACCTCCCACGTCCAATCTCCTGTTTCGGCAAGTAAAACAAGCATTTTGTAGTAATGATCATTCATATAAAAATGGAGTTATGAATTGCAACAGGTGCATTAGTAATGACGTGATGTGACTTAAACCCTTTTTGCGGATTTTTAATGCATTACTTTAGTTTTGTTCAATATGCTGATTCTATTGGGCTGTCTCTTTTAGTTTTTTCTTTTGTGTGGTATTTTCATCTGTCTGTAGTTTATATAGTTAATTCAAATGTTTCTGTATTTAATAACACACTTGATAGTTTTTAGGGTCCCAATGATTGAATTAGTTCGGTACTTTCAGAATAATACTTTTCTGCATCCAATCAAATGATTCTTATTCTTCTAAATTCTAAAATTATTCGTATTATTTCTATAACAGTGATCGTTGGTCATTTCGATAACACCACATGTTTCATTTACTAACTCCAAAAAACTCAGATTCACAGCCACAGAAAATTGAAACTTTTTTTGCTGTGTTCACTGCCAAAAGGTAGATCCATTGAATTCCAATCAGATTTGGTGGTTATTCTCTATGGAAACGCAGATTCCACACGATACGAAACCACGTCGTTATCGTGTCTTGTTCAAATCGTGTTACAGAGTTAGGAGTACCCTTACGTTACATAAAGTTATTTTTATTTTGAATAAAATATATTGACATAAGTGGTGGTAGCTTTTGATGTGGTTGGTGTTTCGGAACGCATCTCGGTAAAACATGTGATTTTTGACAGTTCAAATCGCGCCAATTCCAAATTTATTTCGCGCGGTTTTATTTTCGTTTCATAGAGAATAGAGTTTTTCAGATTTCTTATGTAAGACAAGGAATTCGCGTAGTTTCCAAGTAAGGAATCGATACAGAATAATAGCCCTGATGTTTAAAGTGTCATCAAACTGATGTATTTATTAAGATGTTGAATTGATTAGGCAATAGGCATCCAATTCGGAATAAGCTTCGTTTTAACGGACCCATTTATTCTCATTAAAGACAAAAAGCTTCGACACTTTTATTTTGTTTATCAAAATTGCCAGTCATTAATTTAATTAAAGCATTCTTTAGGGAGATACAGCGAGACACCCATAGACATCGACCAGTTACCGACTAAAACATTTTTGGAATATTTTATCCTCAAGTTTTGTTTCGTTCGAGTGATTGGATTGTGAATGGAATTTTAATTAGGAACCAATTCAAAATCACTAGATTAAAAATATTTTTAAACCATTCTTTGAAATAACATACATAAATTATCACTTAGGTATAGGTAACTAAACTTATCTATATCTAATTCGGTGTACAGATTTTTTTCTTAATCACAAATCTCAATTATCATCGATGCATAAATCAAATGTCTGAAGACGCTACATAAATATCCCTCTTCCTATGTTAGTCGTAAAAACACTGTCAATATTTTGAATTAAGGCAGTAATAGTTTTGAATACCTACGGCTTACATAAATGTTACGATAAACAAAGAACAGGCACTGCAAAAATTTGTGTTACAAGATTTGCATACTTTTTCAAAAATATAATTTGTATAACCATGAGATAAGCACATTGGATTTTACCTGAGAGACTTTCCGAGAACGTAGATGATTTACTTAAAATTCTGAAGAGCATCTAGACTTATCTGGTCCAGTCTTAACTATTTATGGCATACTGTTACCGCGTTAGCTCACTGCTCTGCATCTAAAGGAACCTGTAGTACCGGTCGCGACCAAGTTACAAATAATCTACGAAGAAATCGAGTGAACCGACTGGTGACAAAAATAGTATGTAGTCTAGAGTCTATAAAGTTCTTGACCGTAAATTTTTAAAGCATCTAGGTGTAGGTTTGCGAAGGACATAATTATTATAGCTTCGCTTAGTGTTTAAATTACTGTTTAAAGAATAATTATAATGATAACACCATAGGTAAGTAAGGTAAGTAGGTAATACGCGAGTGTATTGTAAATGAACGTTAAATATGAACGCCTTGCAAACATTTTTCCGCAACAATTTTTCTATAATATTAAAGCTGAAATCAATTAAGTATCGCCAATACTGGACGTTATTTCTCCGAAACTGTTCACAAACGCATTGGAGGATGTTTTCAAGCTCTTGGAGTGGAAAAGATTTGGCATCAACATAAATGGCGAGTATATCACTAACCTTCGTTTTGCCGATGATATAGTCATAATGGCGGAGTCGCTCGATGATCTCAGCACCATGCTCAACGACCTCAGTAGAGTCTCCCGACAGGTTGGTCTTAAGATGAACATGGACAAGACGAAAATCATGTCAAATGCCCATGTTCCACCTATACCGGTAATTGTTGGGATCGACACTCTCGAAGTTGTCGACGAATACGTCTATCTAGGGCAGACTGTCCAATTGGGTAGGTCCAACTTCGACAAAGAGGTTGCCCGAAGAATCCAACTAGGCTGGGCAGCGTTCGGGAAGCTTCGACCTATCTTTTCGTCCAAAATACCACAAAGCCTGAAAACAAAAGTTTTCAATCAATGTGTGTTGCCAGTGATGACTTATGGACCTGAAACGTGGTCTCTAACTGTTGGCCTCATTACTAAGCTCAGAGTCGCACAACGGGCTATGGAGAGAGCAATGCTCGGTGTTTCCCTGCGAGATAAGATCCGTAATGAGGAGATCCGCAGGAGAACTAAAGTGACCGATGTAGCTCTTAGGATTAGCAAGTTGAAATGGCAATGGGTAGGCCACATCGCTCGTAGAACTGACAACCGATGGGGAAAAAAGGTTCTCGAGTGGCGACCACGAGCTGGAAGACGCAGCGTAGGCCGGCCCCCCACTAGGTGGACCGATGACCTGGTGAAAGCCGCGGGGAGCCGATGGATGCAGGAGGCGAGCAGCCGCTCTAAGTGGCGCTCCCGGGGGGAGGCCTATGTTCAGCAGTGGACGTCTTCAGGCTGTTAATGATGAATGATGAATACTGGAACATGTATGAAGCAACACTTCCTTTACAAAATTTTTTAATAACTACGTTCTTTACTCACATGTTTCAACTTAAATAGTTGTGTAAAGTAGTACAAAATCGACAAGAAGATGCATTACTTCCAGATTTTAAAATAAGTTCATGTCTTGCATTTTACGTAACTAGTTAAGACACATGGCATTCAATTTAATCTACCACAGGCCATAACTTATTTAAATAAACTTGAGATACAAAACAGTACCTATACCACTATAGTATACGTTATCACTGAAGTTTTTGAGTCCAGGGACAGTGGTCTAATTATAGCAATGGGTTAACATCTGCTTCGAGCTTCACTCCATACGGTGCAAGATGGTCGTCAAGTACTTTCCCACGGTCATTTGTTCTAGTCTCGTTTACAAGTGCACTCATTCACCCATTAACTTTTACTGAATATAGAAAGCTAAAACTGTACAACATGTCGTATTTAGATTAAAATTCAAGAATTCATAATAAATGATTTATAACAGATGAGCATTTGTGAAATACTCAATTACTCACCACAGAATTAAAGCAAATATCCGCATTTCCTTCAGTAAATTTCAAAACCACAAATATATTTGATCAACACCTTAGACTGAGGAAACGACACAATATTATACCTGCTCTTTCGTCTTCACATACTCGTCCGTTCTACTATTAATAGGCAAATTAAACGTTATCAAATCCCGTGTTTGCCCAAACTAAAAGCTTTTGTTTGTGTCCCTTTATAGTTCGCGTCAGGGATAAGCCTGTGGTCCCTATACAAAGGTAGAGTAGGGCGACCATGCTCTTGGTATGATCGTATCGTCAGGACTCAGCATATTATTTTGTTTCACAGACCCCTGTACTGTGTAAAGTGAGATATACAATAAAGAGAGAGCATACATTTATCTACTCTACATAATTTGCCCAATCTTATACTTAGTTTTAGCGCCAATACAGTTATTGGTACCTAGTGGTTAGTGATAGTTTGAACTGCTTAGATCCTATTGGAAGACAGTTTTAATCAAACATTATATTTTAATCAATTCATAAAGATAATTATTCAGTACCATGTCTGCATATCCCAATAAGATTGTTGGATTGGCCACCCTACTGACAACGCACACGTGAACACTGGGCTGGTTTTGTTTGTGTTTCTAATCCTCATATTGCATTGATGTTCACGCACGCACACCTCTGTGCACAATAATCTCGGGGTATGATCATTGGACGCAACAGCGCTAACCATCGGATTGCTTCGCTTTGCATATTGAGGTCATGTGCCAGGAATCCTGGCTCAGGGTGGATACATTTTTACTGACATACATTATTGGTACAGAATACCGAAAGTTGTGATCCGGTAAGTTGATCGCTCATTGCGCATTGTAGATGTGACGACTAATAAAAAAACACTTTTTACACCTTATATTATTTATTACTCCTGGACGACATGCTTTAGCAGTTGGTGCCTACCAAATCCTACCATTATACCTATCTGAAATCTGAGATATGAGTATATGCACGATATTGTAATTAGGTTAGGTACCTACTGCTACTATAAATAACTGCTCAATATACATGTGTATTGAGATCACTTAAAGTTAATTAGCATTAATTTCAGAGGAAAAGGTGAATGAACTAATCCGCTCGGCAATATAGTTTTATTTTATATGAATCGATTAAAAAATTGTTTTTATGATAAATTGCTACAATACCATACTATTACAATACTGTCATCGCTGCAGTAAAATGCTTAGCAATATTGGATTGGCTTTCGATATAATATGTAGACCTAACATATACGTTGTACATCTTAGCCTAGGCCTACAGCATGGCCTTCATTGATAAAACTAATCTATCTATCTTCACAATCGGGTAACCATGCGTTGAACTCTCCGCATTTCTCTAGCAAGAATATGATCGGTCATTATAAATAATTTGTTCACTTTCACGGCTCACTGATCTCCTATTCACCGGTTCACCACGCATATTAGAACAATGATGGGATACAGTGGTTACTACTGCGGGTTCCGCGGACAAAGCATATGCGAACTATCGTGACAAATTGCTGGAACCGACTAGGTTCCTGTCTTTGTCCAACTAACTACCATACTCTGATTCACTTGAGCATATTAGAGTCACGGTATAAACTATAACAAGTTCCCACGATACATCACAACTCGGACGTAAGTTTGCGAACTGAGACGGAACTTTGTGTAGTTCGTAGTTCACATCTGTGAGAACATCAAGCTCTATTTCTCCATTCTTTGTTGTTCCATTCACATCGGTAAACATTGTAATCAAAACAAATTGATGTAGCAGCAAATCCATTCAACTGTCAGATTCTACCTATATCCTAACAGTAGCTCAAAATTGTTACACAACTCGTACAAAACCTCATTGTTTCGAATGGCTCGAACGGTCGCTCCAAAACGTCAATCGTTTACCGGCGGGAAACTGCGTCGACGTGTTTATTTTCGTTTCATGCCCAACGCGTCTCCTTTCACCCGAAAAGGGTAAAACGTGGAAAAAGAGCAGAGTATCTAAAGCACAACGACAAATTCAGCCTTTTCATTGTACCATTATATTTAAACGCAGCAGGGCGTCGGCAAAATTCAGCTGAAAAAAGTAAAATCACCTGTCGCTACCTTATCAAGTGAAATGGAAGCATAAAGTCAACAAAAGAGGGTGACTTTTTGTGCGGCCAACTCGAAACCCATTTTAAGTTCCGTTTAAATAGAGAGATAATTTAAGGACTGCTAGATTGCTGGCGCATTCCAACCTTATCTGTTAAGTTTTCAAAACTTATTTTGCTTTGGCTGAATTGTTCTTAGAGGACAATAACATGAGTACTAGGATTAGAGTAAGTGGAGACATCATGTCGGCAGCTACCGTTCTTTCATTGTGTTGTGTTGATCGCGTTACTTCACGAGGGCAAGTCTCAGGGCCACTTGTGCCTTTGTATAACTACTATAACTCGGCTTCTAGCAACGATGCCGCGATGTCGCACCTGGTCTGATTCTCCTTGCTAACATCGAGACTGTATTGGGAGCTGGGGATTAAATAAATACGTTCCTTGAATAGGACAGTTTCCTGATGCAATTCTCGTAATTTCTGCAACGTCAGTTTCAAATTAGTTTAATCTTGTGTTCCCTTTGAAGTGAACGTCGGGCTGTTTTGAAAATAGTTTCATACAAAAATCGTATCACATTCTAAGCCCATTTGCTAGCAAAAGCATTGGTTGGCACACGGTACATTATGCTATGCATACAGTAACTACAGAAGTAATACTACTTACTAGGAAAAAGAGTCTAGTTTGCCACACGCGTTTTAGTCTTCATTATACTTATTAGTCAGGCTCATGGCAAGCTATTTTTGAGACATTACTTTATTTAAGTGCCATTTAATTTTGTTAATTCTATGCATCATCGTTCATGTCATTAAGTTCAAACTAGTTCCACTACATTACCATCCAGTCAGAATGTCATGGTTCATGATTCCTAATTTTATTACGGTCGGTACTAATATTTGGTCACGTTGTTGTGAAAATAACATTTTGACTATGACTAAAAGCCATATAGCGGGCAGGAGGCGAGCAGCCGCTCAAAGTGACGCTCTCTGGAGGAGGCCTATGCTCAGCATCAGCAGTGGACGTCTACGGGATGTTAATGATGATGATGATGATGAAAGGCCATATTTTATGTAAAAAGGTATCATGCATACGTAAAAACAGGTATTTTATCCATCATGCTGATCAATCTCGGATTACTGAATGACACAATTATGTTTACGAATGTATGTAATTCTTGAATTCCTCACTATGTTTTCTTTACGCGTGGTAAGAATTAAAGCCATATAACTTGAAAAATCATTGGTGTTGGTCAGATCGAGTGGGATTTAAACCTAGGGACGTCGGATTGAAAGTCGAACGGATTACCGCTGTGCCACACTCGCTCGAATTAATTACTAATTATATTGACAAGATAATCTATTAACATAACCTCTGAGAGGAAATCCTGACTACGTCCATGTTGTGTTTACTCTACATTTATAAAGTAACATTTGTTACGCAAAAAGTTAATACAGGTACACTCAATAATTATTTGTAATCACACGCTAGATCGAACCGACATCCGCCAGTAGAATGGTTCGTGTGAGAGCCAAGCCATTTTTCTATAATTACCGTTTGTAAATTGCTTGAAACGTAGAGAGGTGTAGTGAAACTTCCAAAAATGTTTTTTTATCTATGTTAGTGTAGTTAAGTTAAAACAAAAGAAACAAGGCTAAATACATATAAAGAATAGGTACTGTTTCGAATTTTTTTTCTACTTAGAAATGTTCTAAGAGTTATTCTGCTTAAACTATATTTTTCACATAATTACTGCGTAAATAGAAGTACCTATTGGGTAAGACATAACTTCTATACCCCAGGCCCCAGGTACGTATAAAGTAAATAAATACAGTGCCCAATCTAACCCCAAATTAAGGAAAGCTTGTACCTACTATAAAGTTAAGTATGATTGGAACCAAGCAGATAAAGGATAGGTATGTAAGAGGTACCTACATACGTAACTATTCCTTACAACACGTCTGTAGAAAGTTACATGTAAATTATATCTTCCATCTTAAAATTTCAATTCTTCGAAACTTGGTAGCTTCCGAGTCAAGTGAGTTATCAAAACAATCAATTAGTTATTCTAAAGCTGTCCATTTGTTAAATGACCGGTCCATACCGCAGCCAAATGTTATCAGTTGTCAATCTCTGAGTGTCTCTCAAGTCTCAAGTAGCTATTTGACCGTTATGATATATTATAGCTTACTTTTTAGTATGGCTTTTCTCGCTTAAGGTATATGTATAAGTACCTACCTTCTACTTACAATTTATGCCTTTTCAACGTTCAAGCAATTTTTGTATGTCAAAAATTTTATAAGGTACTTCGACATAATTAACTGGCTGTAAAATAAGAATCAAAACAATACAAATGGACAGTCGGACAAAAATAGCAATCCTATACAAAAGATAACTGTATGTAATTTTTAAAAGAGAGATCTTAAGATAATTTGACTAATGGATTCAATGGAATATTGTCTAACTTTAGACTGTTTGTTTGTGTTTATATTGAAATGAACGGAAGCAATCTGTTAAAGAAATAAAAGGAATTGTAGCAGGTGGTGCATAGTTCATTAGTTTTTAATGAATTTGTATCGTTTGCCGGCGGCGGCAACGCCCATGCATGACTATCCAATCGTCGTCGGCGCCATCACTAGTGGTCAATGTTTTCATCAAACCAAACCTGGATTTTTTAAGAACGTCTATACGATCGATTAGGATTCTCTGTAATACAGAGTTTGTATCTATAGGGACTTGGGAACTACGAGGACCATGGCCCCACAACACCCAGACAGATCTAGTATTTGCGCATCTTTTCCATGCATTTTGCACAAATACTAGTCCTGTCGCGGGAATTGAACCCGCCGCCTCCGGGTTATGAGCCAACCTGCTCAACCACCACACCACGGATTGTTTGTATCGTATTTGTATACTTATAATGACACCGGATACTTTGAAGTAATCACCAAAAAACTGTGCATCATCCTCCAAGCATTTCTATCACAGGTGCACAACCGACCCCTAACCACAGATTACATATCAGTATCTACGAAACTTAACTAAACAAAGGTTTACCTTTGAATCACAACTCAATTAAAGACAAGATAAGGGCTAAGGGAACAAGCTTAAGGGTGGCCTCAAACGATTCAGATGTTATTGACTCGTGCATCTCGTTTGCAGCCAATCAGCGGCGCGTATCGCAGCAGGTGCGCTTGCGCATCGAGCAAAGTGCAGGAG
This sequence comes from Ennomos erosarius, assembly GCA_963580505.1. Taxonomy (NCBI): domain Eukaryota; kingdom Metazoa; phylum Arthropoda; class Insecta; order Lepidoptera; family Geometridae; genus Ennomos; species Ennomos erosarius. Next base: position 12,637,182 of record OY756981.1, on the reverse strand, counting down.
TGGAAAAAAGCGGAACATTTATAAATAGCGTCAACGATGCATGTTACCCTTTGAAGAGGATTCAAGGCTGTCATGCAAGGTGGTGATGATGAATAATAAATAATAATGCAGCTTTAGGCTAGTAAATTCTACATGTGTGTTGGTAGTTGTAGGTATAGGTATATGTCACCGCTTTTTGTATGAACCGTTAGTTTAAAAATAACGCGGTTATTTATAAACTGTCGATTTATTGCAAATGGGCAACGTGTCTCACAATAAAACGTTCGAAATTTCATTTATTTATAATTAATCGGCATCACTTCGTTTTTTCGTAATTGTGTACTTCTGCTGTGGTCAAAACTAACCTAACACTCCGCCTGGCTTCGCTCGTCGTCGTAACCTACTGGATGTCTACTGGTTAGCTACTAGTGACTTTAAAAAACAATAAATTACAGCAAAAATTGGTGCATTGCTCACAATTAAAGCTACTAAAACCCGTTTTTTTATGAACTCACCGCTGGGCACTGACTGTTTATAAATAATCGAAAAATCATCCGTTTTATTGTAAGACAAAGTGACAGTTTGCAATAAATCGACAGGTTATAAATTAGCGGTTTTATTTTTGTTTTTTAATAAACAAATGGTTTTTACAATAAGACTGTAACAATAATCATATGTCATCGTATTTTTGTATTAAGAATAGATAGTTTAAAAAAACGCGGTTATTTACATATAAACCATCGAATTAATGTAAACGAACAATTTGTCTTGCAATATAACAGATCATTTTTCGATTATTTATAATTAGTCGTTGCCCAGTTGAGTTTATAAACAAACAAATTTTAGTAGCGTTTAATTGTGAACAAACCCTTATTAATGTACCTACTTTTATAAACAATCGGTTTTTACAAAAAGATGGTGACATAAATATAAAGGACTTTCAGCTACTAAGCCAATGTCTAAAATTTTCCCATCGGTATTCGGTACATTACTCAACCTATTCCAGCAAAACAAAATACTCAACTAAGCATGTTACAAACACACCGCACATTACAATTTACTAAGATCGAAGACATCCGAACCATTTATCCGAATTCAATTACCAACTCTCCAGCTTATATCTCCAGATCGATAATGCGCGGCCTCTTTCAAAAAGTGGTGATAAAAAAGTTAAAACGTGGTATAAGAAGACATTCTTTGGCTACTTGCTCCGTTCGAACTGTCAGTCTGTGATACAATCGGAAATGTTGGCATTCTTACTGAGACCAGAAGCTATTTTAAGACTATCAAAAGGTAGCCTTATTTGCATATTAAGAGTAGTTTATGTAGCTGTTGAAAAGAAATGTTTTACTTAAAACTTTGGTTGAAAAATGAGAATGTTTTATAACAAGTACGGTAAAGTTCTCTCCAAAGCTCGCTGTGCTGACAACCATTGCTTGGGGCAGAAAAATTCTCGAGTGGCGACCACGAACTGGAAGACGCAGCGTAGACCGGCCCCCTACTAGGTGGGCCGACGATCTGGTCAGAACCGTAGGGAGCCGATGGATGCAAGAGGCAAGCAGCCGCTCAAAATGGCGCTCTTTGGGGGCGGCCATGTTCAGCAGTGAACGTCTTCAGGCTGATGATGATGATGACAGTAAGGTTTCTAAAATTTTGTCAATCGAGCTAGTCGTTTGCCTGATGTTAAGCGTCACGTACGTCTACTGGGCTGCCCATGTGCCCATTGCCCAATGTTCAATCATAATTGTGGCCATGCCAATGACATTTGGAACTCTGAAATATGAAGATTCACGTGATAGGTACTTCGTTCATCGACACCGATGGAGCAGAAAGGTTCTCGAGTGGCGACCACAAACCAGAAGACCTACTAGGTGGACTAACGATCTGGTTAAAACCGCGGTGAACCGATGGATTCAAGAAGCAAGCAGCTGCTCGATGTGGTGATCTGTGAAGAAGGCTGGGCTTATGTTTACCAGCGTCTTCAGGCTGTTGTTGTTGATGATGATGATGCAATTAAGGATTTAGAAAATTCAATGATATCATTAAAGCAACTCCAACGCGCCATACGTAACATTGCTAATCTCTACTCTACATTTCACATGAATTACAGGAATATTTCCTATTATTAATCCATTAAAAGCAACCACACTATATCCCAAAACATTCAATCACAGTCAGTATCACTGATACCAACTTATTGTAATCAAAGAAATCAATAAATCATCCGCAGCGATCTCTTTCGAACCATTTCACATTGTTTTCTAGTAAGCAGTCTTTTACACTAGCCTGCAACGAGTTTTCATATTTATATCAGTACATGTTGGTATAATAACGAGCTACCGTTGAAAATAACTAATTTTGATCTTCGATCAGGAATAACACTTAGTTGTATTCCTGTGATCGAAGATTATGATGCACATCATCTAAAATAAAAAACGTCTCAAGAGTAACAGTCTAAATCCATAAAAATGGTCTAAGAAGCAGTCTAAATCTAAAGAGATTTTTGTTAAATTTTTTATGACTCTAGACCGGGTAATCTTCATTCTGTGCCCAGATAATATAATACCATGGGGTCCCATCAGGTACAATCGGAAAATAGCCCGAACTTAAAAAAAAGTAGTGATCGTGTCGTGAGCATTACTAGAGTGTTCAGTGTATTCATTTGGCCCAATACTTCGCCAACACGCAATAAATGTCGCTTGATGACCTTGCGTTATCCAGAAATAAAATAATTCGTAAAATAGCCCGTGTTATTCCGTTGTATGGGATGATGCATCTGCTACAGTAATTATGTGGGTAAGGACTCTAAAACTCTAACGAATTAACTGTAACTGTAGCTATTGTTATGTAGGCATTTCAACGGCCACACGCAACTGTACTTCCTTGTCACTATTGTTCTTGGGAATTGATTATTACGTGTTCTCGTATCATGTGAAATTTAATAGGATTTGAAGAAAAGGCATGCCAATTATTAGTACAAGTTTCTTTTAGATGTCAAGAGAATTATTAGGACAGGAATGATCCAATTTTGTAAATGGATCAACTGGTAAAGTTGAACAAAAACATACATTTACACTTTAAGCTCCAAGGCCATAAAAAGTGAAAGGTGCCATTATTGCCGTGACTAAAAAGTGGAAGTGCCTACAATACATTGTGTGACTAGACTAATATAAGAAGAGATGGCTAAGGATACAGAATGCCTACTCATACATACTTAGTTAACGGACGAAAGAACAAGCTATTGATTGCATTTTACTTACAAACTCAAGAATAATTAAGTAAGCTCCTAAAAAAATAAAATATAAATGAGCAACGAACATATTACTAACTGTGGTACATACGTCTGGAAATTAATTCAGGGTTCACCTATAATCATATTACACCTACACGTTCACTTCTCTGAAATGGGAATAAGTAATGCATATTATGTGAGAATATGGATTACTTTACTACACTACCTCAAAGACAAAACACATTTCACTCTTTATCTACAGATAAAATGTCAAAGTTCTGTTTACGTATATGCCAAGTATAATAATTATTATCAGCATTCACATAACAACCATTCAACAACTTCTCATCCATCCTTAAAAGGATAACCTCATTGCATCTACTTGTAACGATCCAGGGTGTCTCGTGACGTCACATTTATTAGGAATGTTTATTCATCAATAAAAAATATTTAAATCATTAAATCTTATCAATTTTGCTTATAAAAATAATTCAAATTAAAGCAATAGTCATAAGCATTACGCTCATTACTGAAAAATATGAATATAGGTATTGGAGTAGTTACCTGAATATGAAATGAAGTGAAATTAGTAGAAATCAAACCTTCGTTATAATATTGCATACAGAGTTCATATCAAAGATTTGGGAGCTCTTAGTTGTAGAGCGGTCGATCATTGAATGTGTCAAAAATTTTCCTTGGATTCCAAATTTAAGCGTGACGGATTTTTTATGTTTCATAATTAATTTCTGAAGTTTGCGCGGTGTAAGGAGGGATTAGGCGTGAAATTTTGTTAAGGTCCAGGGTATTTTTCATGAGCATCGACTGAAAGATGATTACTGAAGGATAAAGTACTTTATTACCCTTTTCACATAAAATTTTAATACTTAGGCATGTAGGGAAGGAGTTATTTTATGTGTTATTATCTATTTAGATGTGATTGTGCTTATGGATTCGGCTGAAAGCAATTTACTCTGTCACAGAGATTGTTCTGGAACTAAGGTCTTAGATTATTATTTTAATATATGACTTCAGTTATATTGATAGAGCTTTATGTTATTAATAACATTATCAAGTGGTATTGGAAAGTTGTATTGATTTATTTGTAAATATCTACATAAAAGTATAAAACACGTAAGCGGAACATCTAGCATTCGGATAATTATGACTTTTGTTGTCGGTTTCCTATAGATTTGTGGAAGTTTGGAGGAATTTTCAGGAATGCAAGTTATGTTTTAAAGTTCATATTAATTTTCGAAATTACGTTACATAATATTTAGATGATTATTACTTTAGAACGAGTAGGATGGGTACTTTTGAATTAGGTTTTCATGATATTTTCGAATTTTCCATCTAGATTGAACGATTTGCGATACCCACCCCTCTTAAATTTTCTCAAGCAGAAGCAATCGTGTGGCTAATATTGAGCTGTCAAAAGAAAATAGATTTTCATTTGTTTAAGTGAAGTATCACAACCATACCAATGTAGATGAGACTAAGATCGGCACCTGGCTTTGCTTGTGAGATGACAGGAAAAACAGTACAAAAAACTTAGCAAATGAGGAACTAAAATTTGATGATAATCTGAAGAGAATATCACTTAAAACATGGGATTGGCATTATTGATTTATTTAGTATACTTAGGAGCTAGTTCACAAGTAGATTATATTATTTTTGAAATTATTTAGGGAAAAGGATGTACTTAATAGGATGTATAATCTCGGGAAAAGTGTAAACAGTATTAAGAGTAATCAAATAACGATTTAAATAATAGATTAGACATAGATTACGTAGTTATCTGCGATTTTTCCATACAAAACTAAAATACAATATTATAGACTTTTATTTTTCTATCAAAACAAAAACTTATTTTTTTAGTCTGTTACGATATAAAAATACAATTTTCATGCTTCAAAATAGGTTTTATTATGAATAATGGGGTCAAAATTTTGTATGTAAATTAGTCAGACAAATTTTGTTTTCAATATAGATTTTGATCATTTCGGCGCGCGCACTACAAAATGAAACCAGGGAAAACTATAAAACAGAGCCGAGGAGCTGTCAAAGGGTTCATTCATTAAGCATTCGCGGGGATCACTACATGATACCTGTCAGTGCACATGAGATTTTCGGTTAACTTCAAGTTAGAGTCGTCCTCTCAAGTAATTCTGGTTCTGAGGAAGAATCCTTGGTTCCAGAAACCCCAGTCAGAAACAAGTTGAAACATGTGATATACGAAGCTTGTTTTCCTCCTACTTTTGCGTTAGGGCAGATCGCGTGTTCTGTGGAGACCTGCACCAGATTTTGCCTCCGTTATAGGATCTGGATCCACTTTTTTGGTTTGGTTTGCATTCTGGCTGAAAGGAGGGCTGAAAAGATTAGCTGACCCGTCTTCGTGTATACGATACCCGGATCCTAAATGTAAATCAAACTGAACTGTCCCACACAATAGGGTTTTGTCTTCTATGCACTTATGAGACTTCGGTCCGCATACAAGATAAAAAATAGGTGGCAATAGGATTTATTAGCTTTGGAGAGCTTTTGTCACAGCTCGTTTTCTTATAGGCTAGATTAGGTATGTTCTCATTGCACACTCGAGAACAGACATGCACGCTTAAAAGTAAATATGAGATTTGTAGCAATCTCTAGTTTTGGGGGTACACACCAGATGTTAGAAAAAGCTATAAGTTGAGGAACACACATGGGAGGGAATGTTAGGGTTAAAATACTAAAATTTGCAGTAAAATAAATGTTTTAGGGAAATAGGTAAAAATCCATTGTACAAAGGTACATAAAAATAGATTCAAAATTATTATAAAATTGGTAGTAATATAAAACTGTGAGGGAAATAGGCAAAACTCGGTTTTATAAAAATGATTAAGATTAGGGTTAAAATTATAAATCATGCGGTAAAATAAAATGGTTAGGAAATTAGGGAAAATCAAAATTCTAATAAATGCTTGATTCTAAAAAATAAAATAATGACAATATTCTACCAAAATAATAATTTACCTTTAAAATTTAGGTCAAATCGGAAAAATGAATTGTGAGGGAAATAAATAAAACTCAAAATACAAAATCTAACTATAATAGATAAATAAGTAAAAATTAAATTAAAGCAAATAATATAAGTGTTATCAAAGTAAACAATGGGTAACGTTAGTAGGTATAATTCTTTTGGAAAATCGTTTGATAGTTAAAACTGGTACATTGACTAAAACGTGATAATTGAAGCTAAAGTAATATCGGCAATTTTTATGGCGGAAATTTAGGAAGGCTTTAGACTTTGGGCTGTATGAGATGAGACAGGGGGGGAAGTTCAGCTGGGAGGCTAACTTTAGGGTCTCTCATATACTGAATTTAGTACGTATTTGATAGACTCACAATGGTCTCACATTAGGTGATGAAGGATAAGTATGAGGTTTTGCTTTGCTAACAAATTAACGTAGAGTTCCCTTGAATGTATTGAGGACGTATGTTGTTAGGGCTTGCTAAAAGATCATGTCCTCTCTGTCCTTAGTGTTTTGAAGACAAAACTAGACATACTGACCTGGAATGAATAGTAACAAATAGTAAAATCAATTTCCCCAACAGTGTCTTGAAAACCTCAAGTGGAGGCAATTTCATACACAACATAGTGGAGGGCTGTCCCGTCAGGTGTCGAAGCTCACAGTTATGGAGCGGGGAGGTGCTCCGTAGCTGAATGTTATGATAAGCAGATAGATTATCATGACTTCGCTAATTTAAACAAACTTAACTTCAGAATGTATGACTTATTACAACATTTACGTGAAACTTTAGTACTACTTATTAGGTTAATGTGAGTTGTTTTGGGGCAATCTACGTTTTCGATATTTCCAGCAAATATAGGGTTAGCGCTCATTATAGGTTCAGATTGCAAAGCTTAGTAAAATAAAGAAATTACATTCTACTAAATTAATCTCGTATTGAGTCGGCGTCAGTTCGGAATTGTCTCATTACTTTAAAAGGAATTGGACTACTACATTATCACAACGTACGGGTTCTACCACTATTAGGAGACGATCACTTGGCCATAACAAATCTAGAACTTACAACAAACTTAAGTTAATTTTAGGTTCTTTCCAACGGTATTAGATTTCCTAGCGTTATTTAATTCATTTTATAGTTTATTTAAACTTAGATTTTTAGGTTCGGTAAATTAAAGATACAACTATAATAATTATGAATATTAGGGGAATAGGGGGGATAGAAAGGGGGGGTTCTTGCAATCAGTGTTGCCGTGATCAGGATTATTAATTGGGCTTATGCGACTATCTTTTTCTTATCTACGTGGCCAGAGTCGTTTAATTGGGATTTTGCGTTTTACACTTTTCTTAGATATTTAGGTTAGTAATAATATCGGAAAGTTTGTTGTTTGTTTTGGATTTGACTTAGAGGCGATAATTTATTATCGCACAATTTGCTGTCCGTGGAAATAGGAAAGGTTTTGAGACAATTTATGTAGGGGCGATATGTGTAGGGGCGGTTTTAGATTTCACTAATGTTAATGATATTAGATAAATATTTCAAATAAGCCTTAATAATCAATTCGTGAATTGTATCTTTTAGCTTTAGGAACGTTACAGTCTTTTATGCGTCTTCGAAAAAAAATTAAATTAAGCAGTTGATGAATAACTTTGACAAAATAGATGGAAGCAGTATAATTTGATTAGGATTTACAACGGAAATCATTAATTGGTTGTAGGTTATTGGGGCGATGAAGCTTGGGATATCATCGTTAGATTATTTCAATAGGTTATAATGTAGAAGACTATGAGTAGAGGACAAACGGGATTCAAATCGTCATAGTAAACATTTGTTTATTTTAATTATAAATATTGTTAAAGTTATTTAGGAAAGTGCATTAATGGCATGAGTTCATGACTAAAGTGGTTCGTAATCTAATTTAGGAAAAACGTAGAATTCAATTTTCATAATTATACGGATTATGTTATTTTAAATAATTTACACTTTTGCGGTTGACACTAGGAAAGGTAATATTAGAATTTGGTAAAGGTTATAAAACTTTAAGGGGCGTTTAAATTAAACTTCAAGACATTTAAAAATAGGAAATAAAATCAGTATACTAAAATTTAATAATTTAAGCCACGTTAAATAAAACGGTGAAAAAGTTTCTTTTTGATGATGATTGTTAGATGCTTAATAATTTAAACTACATTGCGTTATTTTAAATCAATCTTTAAAGTTTTGAAATGAAAGTAATAAAAATAATTTTGTTAGATCGTTCAATGATTTTGTTAAAAATACAACAAAATATTGATACATTCATTTCTCTAAAAATATTAACTAAGTAAATTTTTTTTAATTTAGTTTTGTGAAATGGAGGTTTCTAAAAATGCTATTATAGATATTATCTAAATTAAAATGATAAAGGGAAATAAACATAATTTTGGTCGTAATGTTTAGAAAATAATTTGGGGTTAAAAGAGAAGCAAACATTTTATTAGTCTGCAATCAAGGAGGTCCTTGTTAATTCAATAAAAAGCGTGTTAGTGTGTTAAAAGGGTTTTGTTTGTATTTATGAAATGATTATAAACTAGAGTATGTTATTTGAATGGAAGAGGGGTCGGGGTTCATGAGAGATCTAATAAAAAAAATTAAGCAATAGTTATAATAGTGAGATAGATAGAGGGAGGAGGTTTTATGGAATAACAAAGGCTTAGGTTGCAGACAGGTTTGTTGACGGTGGCTTTGAATTTTACACGACTCTACAAATGGGTTGATTATAATTTAAGGCAGGTGCTAGGTTAAAAACAAAGCCTAAGTTTATAGAAAACTGTTATAACAACCCCATACTCCACAAGAAGGAAAGATCAGATCTACTACACTATACATCCGAAATGATAGCGAATTACAGAGTGGGAAATATATGTGAAATATTGCTGAAGTCATAGGCAATGAAGATACTTTGAACTATTAAAGTTAATCTGGTTATCGAAGGGTTTTGTGGGAGGCAGCTCGGAATGAAAACATGATTCTTAGGGGTACCTTCTACTTTGAGTTATTAGGACTGACCAGCCTCACAACCTGGTTTCTTTTGGTGGCCAGGTTATCCTTGGGATAAGTTACTTTTGGTTATGATTGATGTGATGAAATTTTGGATATTGACTCATAATGTAATTCACTGTTGTTACGGCTTAAGAGGGCGTTTAAATCAGAATAATTTTGAATTTTAAATATAAATTTATAAAAGACAAATTGATTGTCAACTCAGTATAATATTTAGTATGGTTAACTACGTTATTCTTTCGAGAATATTTTTAAGGTGAAACAACATAAATAATTATAAAAAACATAAGTAACAATTAATACTTTTCGAACTAATACGCAGTACGCTGCATATTATTTGAATATTTGTCATCGGTTTAAATATTGTAGATGCTCTCTTAAATTAAACATAACGGTTAGTTACACTACAGAACTATAATTACATTTTAAGTTCAGAGCCAAACGTCTACAAATTATAATTGCTTAATGGGGTTTAATTATAAACATAAATAATTTTATTGAAGTTTTGCTAATATTTGTGAAATAATTTTTTAATTTAATCTAATGAATAAAATTTTACTTCGGCTTTAAATTTAAAACGCCTGCGCAAATATTTTAGGGGCGATTGTAACGATCCAGGGTGTCTCGTGACGTCACATTTATTAGGAATGTTTATTCATCAATAAAAAATATTTAAATCATTAAATCTTATCAATTTTGCTTATAAAAATAATTCAAATTAAAGCAATAGTCGTAGGCATTACGCTCATTACTGAAAAATATGAATATAGGTATTGGAGTAGTTACCTGAATATGAAATGAAGTGAAATTAGTAGAAATCAAACCTTCGTTATAATATTGCATACAGAGTTCATATCAAAGATTTGGGAGCTCTTAGTTGTAGAGCGGTCGATCATTGAATGTGTCAAAAATTTTCCTTGGATTCCAAATTTAAGCGTGACGGATTTTTTATGTTTCATAATTAATTTCTGAAGTTTGCGCGGTGTAAGGAGGGATTAGGCGTGAAATTTTGTTAAGGTCCAGGGTATTTTTCATGAGCATCGACTGAAAGATGATTACTGAAGGATAAAGTACTTTATTACCCTTTTCACATAAAATTTTAATACTTAGGCATGTAGGGAAGGAGTTATTTTATGTGTTATTATCTATTTAGATGTGATTGTGCTTATGGATTCGGCTGAAAGCAATTTACTCTGTCACAGAGATTGTTCTGGAACTAAAAGGTCTTAGATTATTATTTTAATATATGACTTCAGTTATATTGATAGAGCTTTATGTTATTAATAACATTATCAAGTGGTATTGGAAAGTTGTATTGATTTATTTGTAAATATCTACATAAAAGTATAAAACACGTAAGCGGAACATCTAGCATTCGGATAATTATGACTTTTGTTGTCGGTTTCCTATAGATTTGTGGAAGTTTGGAGGAATTTTCAGGAATGCAAGTTATGTTTTAAAGTTCATATTAATTTTCGAAATTACGTTACATAATATTTAGATGATTATTACTTTAGAACGAGTAGGATGGGTACTTTTGAATTAGGTTTTCATGATATTTTCGAATTTTCCATCTAGATTGAACGATTTGCGATACCCACCCCTCTTAAATTTTCTCAAGCAGAAGCAATCGTGTGGCTAATATTGAGCTGTCAAAAGAAAATAGATTTTCATTTGTTTAAGTGAAGTATCACAACCATACCAATGTAGATGAGACTAAGATCGGCACCTGGCTTTGCTTGTGAGATGACAGGAAAAACAGTACAAAAAACTTAGCAAATGAGGAACTAAAATTTGATGATAATCTGAAGAGAATATCACTTAAAACATGGGATTGGCATTATTGATTTATTTAGTATACTTAGGAGCTAGTTCACAAGTAGATTATATTATTTTTGAAATTATTTAGGGAAAAGGATGTACTTAATAGGATGTATAATCTCGGGAAAAGTGTAAACAGTATTAAGAGTAATCAAATAACGATTTAAATAATAGATTAGACATAGATTACGTAGTTATCTGCGATTTTTCCATACAAAACTAAAATACAATATTATAGACTTTTATTTTTCTATCAAAACAAAAACTAATTTTTTAGTCTGTTACGATATAAAAATACAATTTTCATGCTTCAAAATAGGTTTTATTATGAATAATGGGGTCAAAATTTTGTATGTAAATTAGTCAGACAAATTTTGTTTTCAATATAGATTTTGATCATTTCGGCGCGCGCACTACAAAATGAAACCAGGGAAAACTATAAAACAGAGCCGAGGAGCTGTCAAAGGGTTCATTCATTAAGCATTCGCGGGGATCACTACATGATACCTGTCAGTGCACATGAGATTTTCGGTTAACTTCAAGTTAGAGTCGTCCTCTCAAGTAATTCTGGTTCTGAGGAAGAATCCTTGGTTCCAGAAACCCCAGTCAGAAACAAGTTGAAACATGTGATATACGAAGCTTGTTTTCCTCCTACTTTTGCGTTAGGGCAGATCGCGTGTTCTGTGGAGACCTGCACCAGATTTTGCCTCCGTTATAGGATCTGGATCCACCTTTTTGGTTTGGTTTGCATTCTGGCTGAAAGGAGGGCTGAAAAGATTAGCTGACCCGTCTTCGTGTATACGATACCCGGATCCTAAATGTAAATCAAACTGAACTGTCCCACACAATAGGGTTTTGTCTTCTATGCACTTATGAGACTTCGGTCCGCATACAAGATAAAAAATAGGTGGCAATAGGATTTATTAGCTTTGGAGAGCTTTTGTCACAGCTCGTTTTCTTATAGGCTAGATTAGGTATGTTCTCATTGCACACTCGAGAACAGACATGCACGCTTAAAAGTAAATATGAGATTTGTAGCAATCTCTAGTTTTGGGGGTACACACCAGATGTTAGAAAAAGCTATAAGTTGAGGAACACACATGGGAGGGAATGTTAGGGTTAAAATACTAAAATTTGCAGTAAAATAAATGTTTTAGGGAAATAGGTAAAAATCCATTGTACAAAGGTACATAAAAATAGATTCAAAATTATTATAAAATTGGTAGTAATATAAAACTGTGAGGGAAATAGGCAAAACTCGGTTTTATAAAAATGATTAAGATTAGGGTTAAAATTATAAATCATGCGGTAAAATAAAATGGTTAGGAAATTAGGGAAAATCAAAATTCTAATAAATGCTTGATTCTAAAAAATAAAATAATGACAATATTCTACCAAAATAATAATTTACCTTTAAAATTTAGGTCAAATCGGAAAAATGAATTGTGAGGGAAATAAATAAAACTCAAAATACAAAATCTAACTATAATAGATAAATAAGTAAAAATTAAATTAAAGCAAATAATATAAGTGTTATCAAAGTAAACAATGGGTAACGTTAGTAGGTATAATTCTTTTGGAAAATCGTTTGATAGTTAAAACTGGTACATTGACTAAAACGTGATAATTGAAGCTAAAGTAATATCGGCAATTTTTATGGCGGAAATTTAGGAAGGCTTTAGACTTTGGGCTGTATGAGATGAGACAGGGGGGGAAGTTCAGCTGGGAGGCTAACTTTAGGGTCTCTCATATACTGAATTTAGTACGTATTTGATAGACTCACAATGGTCTCACATTAGGTGATGAAGGATAAGTATGAGGTTTTGCTTTGCTAACAAATTAACGTAGAGTTCCCTTGAATGTATTGAGGACGTATGTTGTTAGGGCTTGCTAAAAGATCATGTCCTCTCTGTCCTTAGTGTTTTGAAGACAAAACTAGACATACTGACCTGGAATGAATAGTAACAAATAGTAAAATCAATTTCCCCAACAGTGTCTTGAAAACCTCAAGTGGAGGCAATTTCATACACAACATAGTGGAGGGCTGTCCCGTCAGGTGTCGAAGCTCACAGTTATGGAGCGGGGAGGTGCTCCGTAGCTGAATGTTATGATAAGCAGATAGATTATCATGACTTCGCTAATTTAAACAAACTTAACTTCAGAATGTATGACTTATTACAACATTTACGTGAAACTTTAGTACTACTTATTAGGTTAATGTGAGTTGTTTTGGGGCAATCTACGTTTTCGATATTTCCAGCAAATATAGGGTTAGCGCTCATTATAGGTTCAGATTGCAAAGCTTAGTAAAATAAAGAAATTACATTCTACTAAATTAATCTCGTATTGAGTCGGCGTCAGTTCGGAATTGTCTCATTACTTTAAAAGGAATTGGACTACTACATTATCACAACGTACGGGTTCTACCACTATTAGGAGACGATCACTTGGCCATAACAAATCTAGAACTTACAACAAACTTAAGTTAATTTTAGGTTCTTTCCAACGGTATTAGATTTCCTAGCGTTATTTAATTCATTTTATAGTTTATTTAAACTTAGATTTTTAGGTTCGGTAAATTAAAGATACAACTATAATAATTATGAATATTAGGGGAATAGGGGGGATAGAAAGGGGGGGTTCTTACATACTTAAGTCGGCGACTCCCACACAGAGTGCCAAATTTAAAATCTTGCATTCAGCCAATTTCCGCCGACTAAGCCGATAAGCCGGGGTCCACCTCCATAATACTTTATAGTCCATAAATAACCCGAAAATTGCCTTCTTAATTAACAACGAAACCAGTCCACGAACCATTCCAATTTGGTGCCTTTAATATACGTTTAACAAAGAATTTTAATTTAGCCGTCCTTAAAATGTATAAAATACAGCCAGTTGAGCATTTAATTCCGGTACAAAATTTTCGTTGTATATTTCATTTTGCGGATGCAAATTTTAGGAAAAAAATATTATTCAAAGATGTTTTCTTAAATTAAAAAAGACTTCCTACATTTTGCGCCAGGCTAATCTGCAGCACACAATCCTCGTCTTACGCTTTATGATAAAGTTATCAAAACATTACCTTCTAGTCGTGTTGGTTGGTGGGCGGTGACGGTAATTATTAATTACGTACGTAAATTAAACTACAAGTGAGAGCTGTGACCATGTCCAGTTCATTCCTTTATGATAATCTACGATCGATAAAGCATTATGGGCATAACATTACCTAGTAGCAGTACCGTACCGACCTAGGTACCTAATAAGAGCTTCTGAATATCCAATCATAGAGCGAGAGATTTTTCTCCCCTAAACCTTACGTATTATAATGGATTGGATTATTTTTATGGAATCGTAATTGCATCAGAAAGAATAGATTTGAAAAAAATCGGCAGTTAAATTATCTGCTAAATGGATTTTTCTCTGATCTGTGATTAAGTATTTGTGCCTCTTAACTCCATAATAGTTATAATTAATTACTAATACGAATGTTTTTATATAGGCACCGGTCATCGTTCATCAATAATCTTTAACAACTGATAGTGTTTTGATTCATTAAAGGATAATGTAGCCAATAATTATAAGGAAACTATTAACTTTAAAATCCCTTTTATATTGACGTGTATTCTTGTTACACTGAAAAACCAAAACAGTTGTTTCAACCTTTTTTCAACCTAAATTTTAAGTTAATATAGGACCTACCGATACGATTTGTTGAATCAACAAAACGAAAATTGTTATTTGAAAAAGTTAATTTAACAACTGTCACTTTGTTTGCTCCAAGACATTTTTAAAATGGTATATTCAACTCTGCCTTGTTCCTTCAGTTTCGTTTATTTGACTAAGTTGTGTTGTTGATTAGACTTAGGCAATATGCTGATCTAACTAAATAAGCAGTAAAATTAACCTGGATCTGACCGAATATACAATGTGGTGTTACACTAACCCCTTTTTGTGGTTGAAATAACCTATTTCAACATAACATTTTATTTTTTGTTAAATCAATCTTCACACCATGTTTATTAGAACATAATTTTATGTTAACTCAACTGAAATTGAATCAACATTTAGAGAATCAACTGTTCGGTTTTTCAGTGTACACAAAAACTACAAAAGTGCAAGTTGTGATCTGTAGAAATCAAAACTGCATAATAAGAAGCAGTGATTAGAAATAATAAATTGAAAGAGTTTAAGCGGTTCCGAGCCTGAATATTCATGGAAACTGCTCGAACTCTCCCGACACCCATAACGATATTCGGAATTTCTGCAGCGGGATCCAAGTGGATTATTTAATGCGTTGATTCAATTTCAGCTCTATTCTATGCCCCTGGGCATTTTAAACCAGCGGCCTTTCACCTTGCATTATGGAATAGTATCGTCGTTTTGTATATTTTGCAAAGCTGTTTATTTTGCATTGATTTGCTCGAGCAAACCACATTTCGGTCGAGTTGGACGGGGTTTGTATCATAAGCGTTTAATGTGGCGTTTGATGAGTGCTTAAATTTATGTTCAGTAGTGAACGTATTCAGGTTGATGATGTGTGATAATGTCTTAAAACTCAGGACACAATCTTTGACAATTTTGAATTTATCTCAACACTGTCTCTCATGTGAAAACATGCACCAGCAGTGGTTTAAACATACATCAAAATTACGGCTGCCAGCATTCCTCTTACATCATTCGAATCTGATTTACCTGAACGATTTATTAAAGCCCGGTCATCTGACGTCGATGCCGCGGGCCGACTTTTTACCGATGCATCGGTTTTTGCTGATCGGCATACCTACCGACAATACGGCGCGTGACAACCCGTGGGTGCGCTTTGCTTAAATCACTGACAACTTCTCATTCGAATTCCAACTCTGATGCTTTATATCACGGATAAATTTATATTGAACAGCGTGTAATGAAACCATAAAATTGACCGAAATAGTTACAGACCAATAAGAGCCTTATGTGATATGTTTAAGATCCAACTTTAAGATGTCGTCGTAATAAAACGTTACAATAGGATGTTCAATGTGTCTCGTGCCATGGATTTTTGTTCTGACCAAAAAGGTGGTTAGTTTTTTTGGATACTTTTTTGAGATTGTCAAAATCACGTAGCAGCAGTGTACAATGCCCATCACAATGAGTGTTCCGATGGGCTTTGTACAGTTCCTTTTATGAGGTCATCAAACCCACCTTCTGCGCTGATTGTAATGGAAAGGAATAGAAAGTTTATTGATTGAAATCCCATTGATGGGATGGGCCTTCTCAAGTTCTCAAACAAGTGTCCACTACGTGCGAGCATAGACTTATATAGGGCGAATTTTGTGCGTGCGAGTTGATGGATGACACACGTCCTCAAATTTTTGGGATTTTTGCGAACATGCTGTTTTCCACGCGGTGTTTTTCTTCACCGTTGAAAGTGCGAGTGAAGTTCCGCACGTAAATTGAAAATCATTGGTGTAAGGCCGAGATGTGAACCAGGATGCGTCTCGGTTTGAAGCAAGCTAACCACTGAGTCACACTTGCTCCACTTGCAATAGATAGTACATTTTTTTAATATAAAGCATCCTACCTAATCTGAAACTTACTTATCATGTCACAAAGTTTTGAATGTTTAGTAAAATTTTTGGGTACTGTAACGATCCAGGGTGTCTCGTGACGTCACAAATATTAGAAATATTTTTCAGTTTAAAAAGAAAAACAATATTATTCAATTAAATCATTTAACAAGTAAATAATAATCAAAAAACAAAGCAAATATTCGTTTTATACTGCACTAACTAGTATAGAACATGGAGATAGGTGTAAAAGTAGTTATCTAAACGTAAAATGAGGTAATAGTAGAAAGAATAAAAACTCCTTAATAAAAAGGTTCATACTTAAAATCGCGAGCTAGCAGTCTAAAATGTGTCACAGTTTTTCAAAGAATTTCAGATTGGGAGATGTCGGTGGTGATTAGGAAATGAAAAAGAAAAGATGGCAAAATATAGTTCTTTCCAGGTTTATTGTATTACTAAAAGATGAAAAGAAATCCATGGAGTGAAGAAAATCAATCAGCAAGAAGGAACGGAGCAGTTCTATTTAAAACAGGAATAATGAATTAATATTACTTAAGACCATCAGGTTCAAAGGGAAGTACTTCGCTATATTTAGTCTGTGGAAATTGAAAGGTGAAATCTTCTAATTCATTGTTTAGTAGGTGTAGTTCTTTAGTATTTGAAGATATACACGGACGGAAAATGTTTGCTGCTGAGCGAAGCGCTTTCCTGGTAGGTTGATGTTGAGTGAAAATGCTTATTGTAGGACAATATCGTTGTGGACATCACGCTGAGCGGATGATCTGATGATGGCAGGTAGTTTTAATGTACAGAAGGGAAATCCAATGCTATTCTTTGCATATTTCCTAGTCGGCAGGAGCTTAGATGATGATGAGTGTAGATGCTTATTGTAGCACAAGATCATCGTGGACATCACTCTAGGCGGAAGGTCTGATGATGGTAGGGGATTTTAATGTAGAAGGGAAGCTAGTGTTATTCACTGCACATTTCCTTAACCGGTGGAAGTTAAGCGATATTCACGAAGGAGATGAAAGTTTTATTCCACGCGATGATTAAAAATATCGTGAATGTATTTGAATACTGACCTTTCATTTTAGATTTTATGTGATAATTTTTGATTTAATCCTAACTGGAAAATTATTGGGAATAATGTTGTAGTTCGCTTTAGTATTAGTCAATAATTATTTTCTTAGCAGGTTGTTGTTGTGATCACGGAGATGATCGAAGATCTTATTCCCACATGAAAATTGAAGCATACTTTGATGTATATTTATCATACTAATTTTATCATACAATAGCATACAATGTTGTCATGGATTCAACAAAAGCAGGTAGAGTTTTCTTTCGTCGGATCATGAAGGAAATACGGAGGTGGAGAGGAAATCTTTTCCCTATTTATTTATTGTAAGTATCACGAGCGTATTTGAATATCATTCTAGTAAATTCAAAATAGGTAATGTTTTCATGCGCCTATAACGTAAAAACGGGGAAATTAGATTAAGGTCTTCCGTAATAGGTAAAAGGTATTTATCTCGAACAAGTCAGTGGCGACTATGAGCTGGAAGATGCGGCTTGGACCAGTTCCTCACTAGGTGGACGCCTTCAAGATAATGATGATGATGGTGGTGATGATGTTGATGATGATGAGGTTTGACCTGGTCAGAGCGTGGGAAGCCAATGAAAGCGGAAGACTAACGGTTGCACAGAGTGGCATAGTTTCAGGATGATGGTGGTGATGATGATGATGATGAGGTTTGACCTGGTCAGAGCCATGGGTAGTCGAAGGAAGCGGAAGACTAACGGCTGCACAGTGTGACATGGGTTTATGATGATGCTGGTGATGATGATGATGGTGTTGATGATAATGACATCTTCAGGATGATGATATTGAGGGTCTAAGATAGGCAAAGATCTTATAAGATAAGATGCAATATATTTATTTATCTCAAATTTATGGGCATAGTTCAGTTTGGTGAAGTTTAGATTTGACATTGTTTTAATGAATTTTCAATAAAAACATTAACTTTTATTTTACAACTTTATAATATTTTTCAATAGTTAATTATTGTCCTTCGTATTTATATGGGTCAAGCATAAGCAGTACCTTGTTAGTGACTTCTTACCACACGGATAGGATAGCTAATTGTATAAATTCGAATGAGAATAACGTCTTGTTGATAATTGATATCAATAATATATTTACAACTTACAATACATACACTTTGTTCTACGGATCAAACATAACTTTAGCATATTTCATTATACTGAAATACGTCTTAGATATATGGATGATTTCTATGAAAGTTCAGGAGAAGCAAAGTCAGCCTGAGTATTCATAAACGGTTCAATGTCTATAGTATACAAAATATATGCATAATATTATTATAATATCAATAAATACGGGTATGGAAACGATTAGGAATAAATGAAATGAAACGAAATGATCTTTATTTCCGACACACAATATCGCGAAAGGAACAATATAACACGGAACATAAAATAAGAAACTTATATAAATATACTAATTATACTCTGAAGCGATATTGCACGATGTCAGAAACAGATCCCGGCTCAGCTCAGCATACAACTTTTATCATTGTGTAATTACTCCGAAATAAATGTCCTGAGTTTTTATTCAACATTATTAATCTCCATTTCATGTCGGCCGAATCTTCGAGAGAGGAGCAGAGGTTCCACACGGCGAGTTTGCGCATAATGCATAACCTACGGGCTCTTCTTTGTAGGACGAATCATCAAGACATGTCTGATTGTCATTCTTCGAAACTTATTTAAAAGGTCATGTGTTCTCTTATAGATAAAAGTATTTAATCTCGACGGTAGATGTATTAACTCTAAATTTACGGTTTCCCAAAAATATTATATAGCTTCGTAAGTCGACTTTATAATTATTGTAAAATCAAATATTGTAAAACCAAACATGATATAAAAAAAGATAAACCCTGAGGAGTTTCTTTGGGCTTCTTCTCAATCAGGAGTAATCGAAGTTTCCGGATATATTTTTAAAACTCAAAGTTAGTTATGAACGCCAACATAATTTTAATATTTAATTATTTCCTCTGGGTACTTTAATTCTATAAAATTATTTTATAATTTAAATTATAATTTAAACTATTCCGATAAAGTAAATTCTAAATTCATAATCGTTTGAAATAACTTTTCAATAAATAATTTGAGTTTTACTTATGTTTTTATTTATTAATCTATAATATAGAGCATAACGTAGGAAAGTAAGGGTAACGAATTCTAGACTATCATCATAGAAGACCACTTTAATAAACCAGATTTAGGTTTAGGATTAATTTATAGTTTGGAATTGGGGCTCAGAAGATGGCGTCATGATAAGCAGAAGAGGTTTATCATGACTTCGCTAATATGTTTAAAATAGGCGTAAGGGAATGGTAGAATGGGTTGTAAGCATTTCCGGTAGGATTGATAACATTTTTGTAACTAGTGGGAATTTTGGGGCCGAATAGTGGAAGTGTAACAAACGGGAATTTTATATTTTTTAGATAGTATTAGTTAAGAGATTCTGATATATACACTTGAAGAATGTTTCTGAAGGTCAATTATAGGAAGTACTTCAGGTTTTCTAAATTAGGTTAATATGAGTTGTTTTGTGGGGATTTACGTTTAGATTGCAGTGAATAGTAGGATAATGGATATTCTAATCTATTAAATTATTCGTGTATTGATTAAGTGTTAGTAAGGAATTGTCTCATTACTTTAAAAGGATTTGGATTACTACATTATCACAACGTACGAGTTCTACCACTATTAGGAGACGATCACTTGGCCATAACAAATCTAGAACATACAACAAACTTAGGTTACTTCTAGGTTCTTTCTATCAACAAGCTTAGGTTCTTTTCAACGGTATTAGATTGTTAGCGGTTATTTAAATTCAATTTATAGTTTATTTAAACTTAGGTATTTAGGTTCCGTAAATTAAAGATGCAATTATAATTATTAATTAAGGGGGGATAAATAAGGGGAATAGAGGGGGGGGTTTTACAATTTGGTGCCGTGACCAGGATTATTAATTGGGCTTATGCGAC
Organism: Ennomos erosarius; assembly: GCA_963580505.1. Lineage (NCBI taxonomy): Eukaryota > Metazoa > Arthropoda > Insecta > Lepidoptera > Geometridae > Ennomos > Ennomos erosarius. The sequence goes on along the minus strand of OY756981.1, from coordinate 12,616,480 downwards.
TATCTTTTTCTTATCTACGTGGCCAGAGTCGTTTAATTGGGATTTTGCGTTTTACACTTTTTTTAGATATTTAGGTTAGGAATAATATCGGAAAGTTTGTTGTTTGTTTTGGATTTGACTTAGAGGCGATAATTTATTATTGCACAATTTGCTGTCCGTGGAAATAGGAAAGGTTTTGAGACAATTTATGTAGGGTCGATATATGTAGGGGCGGTTTTAGATTTCACTAATGTTAATGATATTAAATAAATATTTCAAATAAGCCTTAATAATCAATTCGTGAATTGTATCTTTTAGCTTTAGGAACGTGACAGACTTTTATGTGTCTTCGAAAAAATTAAATTAAGCAGGTGAAGTGTAAGTTTGACAAAATAGACGGAAGCAGTATAATGTTATTAGGAATTACAACGGGAATCATTAGCTGGTTGTAGTGTATTGGGGGCGATGAAGTTTTGTGATGTCATTGTTAGATTATTTCAATAGGTTATAATGTAGAAGACTATGAGTAGAGGACAAACGGGATTCAAATCGTCATAGTAAACATTTATTTATTTTAAATATAAATATTGTTCCGGTTATTTAGGTAAGTGCATTAATAACATGTTTAGGTTCGCGACTAGAATGATTCATAATAATTTAATTACGGAAAAACGTAGGATTAAATTTTTGTAATTATACGGATTATGTTATTGTACATAATTTACATTTTTGGGGTTACACTAGGAAAGGTAATATTAGAATTTGGTTAAGGCTATAAAACTTTAAGGGGCATTTAAATTAAACTTCAAGCCATTTAAAAATAGGAAATAAAATCAGTATACTAAAATTTAATAATTTAAGCCACGTTAAGTAAAACGGTGAAAAAGTTTCTTTTTGATGGTGATTGTTAGATGCTTAATAATTTAAACTACATTGCGTTATTTTAAATCAATCTTTACAGTTTTGAAATGAAAGTAATAAAAATAATTTTGTTAGATTGTTCAATCATTTTGTTAAAAATACAACAAAATATTGATACATTCATTTCTCTAAAAATTTAACTAAGTAAATTTTTTTAATTAGTGTTTATGAAGTGGAGGTTTCTAAAAATGCTATATAATATCTATATATTATCTAAATTAAAATGATAAAGGGAAATAAACATAATTTTGGTCGTAATGTTTAGAAAATAATTTGGGGTTAAAAGACAAGCAAACATTTTATTAGTCCTTGTTAATTCAATAAAAAGCGTGTTAGTGTGTTAAAAGGGTTTTGTTTGTATTTATGAAATGATTATAAACTAGAGTATGTTATTTGAATGAAAGAGGGGTCGGGGTTCATGAGAGATCTAATAAAAAAAATTAAGCAATAGTTATAATAGTGTGATAGATAGAGGGAGGAGGTTTTATGGAATAACAAAGGCTTAGGTTGCAGACAGGTTTGTTGACGGTGGCTTTGAATTTTACACGACTCTACAAATGGGTTAATTATAATTTAAGGCAGGTGCTAGGTTAAAAATAAAGCCTAAGTTTATAGAAAACTGTTATAACAACCCCATACTCCACAAGAAGGAAAGATCAGATCTGCTACACTATACATCCGAAATGATAGCGAATTACAGAGTGGGAAATATATGTGAAATATTGCTGAAGTCATAGGCAATGAAGATACTTTGAACTATTAAAGTTAATCTGGTTATCGAAGGGTTTTGTGGGAGGCAGCTCGGAATGAAAAAATGATTCTTAGGGGTACCTTCTACTTTGAGTTATTAGGACTGACCAGCCTCACAACCTGGTTTCTTTTGGTGGCCAGGTTATCCTTGGGATAAGTTACTTTTGGTTATGATTGATGTGATGAAATTTTGGATATTGACTCATAATGTAATTCACTGTTGTTACGGCTTAAGAGGGCGTTTAAATCAGAATAATTTTGAATTTTAAATATAAATTTATAAAAGACAAATTGATTGTCAATTCAGTATAATATTTAGTATGGTTAACTACGTTATTCTTTCGAGAATATTTTTAAGGTGAAACAACATAAATAATTATAAAAAACATATGTAACAATTAATACTTTTCGAACTAATACGCAGTACGCTGCATATTATAGTTGCTTAATGGGGTTTAATTATAAACATAAATAATTTTATTGAAGTTTTGCTAATATTTGTGAAAATGTTTTATCTAATGAATAAAATTTTACTTCGGCTTTAAATTTAAAACGCCTGCGCAAATATTTTAGGGGCGATTGTAACGATCCAGGGTGTCTCGTGACGTCACAAATATTAGAAATATTTTTCAGTTTAAAAAGAAAAACAATATTATTCAATTAAATCATTTAACAAGTAAATAATAATCAAAAAATAAAGCAAATATTCGTTTTATACTGCACTAACTAGTATAGAACATGGAGATAGGTGTAAAAGTAGTTATCTAAACGTAAAATGAGGTAATAGTAGAAAGAATAAAAACTCGTTAATAAAAAGGTTCATACTTAAAATCGCGAGCTAGCAGTCTAAAATGTGTCACAGTTTTTCAAAGAATTTCAGATTGGGAGATGTCGGTGGTGATTAGGAAATGAAAAAGAAAAGATGGCAAAATATAGTTCTTTCCAGGTTTATTGTATTACTAAAAGATGAAAAGAAATCCATGGAGTGAAGAAAATCAATCAGCAAGAAGGAACGGAGCAGTTCTATTTAAAACAGGAATAATGAATTAATATTACTTAAGACCATCAGGTTCAAAGGGAAGTACTTCGCTATATTTAGTCTGTGGAAATTGAAAGGTGAAATCTTCTAATTCATTGTTTAGTAGGTGTAGTTCTTTAGTATTTGAAGATATACACGGACGGAAAATGTTTGCTGCTGAGCGAAGCGCTTTCCTGGTAGGTTGATGTTGAGTGAAAATGCTTATTGTAGGACAATATCGTTGTGGACATCACGCTGAGCGGATGATCTGATGATGGCAGGTAGTTTTAATGTACAGAAGGGAAATCCAATGCTATTCTTTGCATATTTCCTAGTCGGCAGGAGCTTAGATGATGATGAGTGTAGATGCTTATTGTAGCACAAGATCATCGTGGACATCACTCTAGGCGGAAGGTCTGATGATGGTAGGGGATTTTAATGTAGAAGGGAAGCTAGTGTTATTCACTGCACATTTCCTTAACCGGTGGAAGTTAAGCGATATTCACGAAGGAGATGAAAGTTTTATTCCACGCGATGATTAAAAATATCGTGAATGTATTTGAATACTGACCTTTCATTTTAGATTTTATGTGATAATTTTTGATTTAATCCTAACTGGAAAATTATTGGGAATAATGTTGTAGTTCGCTTTAGTATTAGTCAATAATTATTTTCTTAGCAGGTTGTTGTTGTGATCACGGAGATGATCGAAGATCTTATTCCCACATGAAAATTGAAGCATACTTTGATGTATATTTATCATACTAATTTTATCATACAATAGCATACAATGTTGTCATGGATTCAACAAAAGCAGGTAGAGTTTTCTTTCGTCGGATCATGAAGGAAATACGGAGGTGGAGAGGAAATCTTTTCCCTATTTATTTATTGTAAGTATCACGAGCGTATTTGAATATCATTCTAGTAAATTCAAAATAGGTAATGTTTTCATGCGCCTATAACGTAAAAACGGGGAAATTAGATTAAGGTCTTCCGTAATAGGTAAAAGGTATTTATCTCGAACAAGTCAGTGGCGACTATGAGCTGGAAGATGCGGCTTGGACCAGTTCCTCACTAGGTGGACGCCTTCAAGATAATGATGATGATGGTGGTGATGATGTTGATGATGATGAGGTTTGACCTGGTCAGAGCGTGGGAAGCCAATGAAAGCGGAAGACTAACGGTTGCACAGAGTGGCATAGTTTCAGGATGATGGTGGTGATGATGATGATGATGAGGTTTGACCTGGTCAGAGCCATGGGTAGTCGAAGGAAGCGGAAGACTAACGGCTGCACAGTGTGACATGGGTTTATGATGATGCTGGTGATGATGATGATGGTGTTGATGATAATGACATCTTCAGGATGATGATATTGAGGGTCTAAGATAGGCAAAGATCTTATAAGATAAGATGCAATATATTTATTTATCTCAAATTTATGGGCATAGTTCAGTTTGGTGAAGTTTAGATTTGACATTGTTTTAATGAATTTTCAATAAAAACATTAACTTTTATTTTACAACTTTATAATATTTTTCAATAGTTAATTATTGTCCTTCGTATTTATATGGGTCAAGCATAAGCAGTACCTTGTTAGTGACTTCTTACCACACGGATAGGATAGCTAATTGTATAAATTCGAATGAGAATAACGTCTTGTTGATAATTGATATCAATAATATATTTACAACTTACAATACATACACTTTGTTCTACGGATCAAACATAACTTTAGCATATTTCATTATACTGAAATACGTCTTAGATATATGGATGATTTCTATGAAAGTTCAGGAGAAGCAAAGTCAGCCTGAGTATTCATAAACGGTTCAATGTCTATAGTATACAAAATATATGCATAATATTATTATAATATCAATAAATACGGGTATGGAAACGATTAGGAATAAATGAAATGAAACGAAATGATCTTTATTTCCGACACACAATATCGCGAAAGGAACAATATAACACGGAACATAAAATAAGAAACTTATATAAATATACTAATTATACTCTGAAGCGATATTGCACGATGTCAGAAACAGATCCCGGCTCAGCTCAGCATACAACTTTTATCATTGTGTAATTACTCCGAAATAAATGTCCTGAGTTTTTATTCAACATTATTAATCTCCATTTCATGTCGGCCGAATCTTCGAGAGAGGAGCAGAGGTTCCACACGGCGAGTTTGCGCATAATGCATAACCTACGGGCTCTTCTTTGTAGGACGAATCATCAAGACATGTCTGATTGTCATTCTTCGAAACTTATTTAAAAGGTCATGTGTTCTCTTATAGATAAAAGTATTTAATCTCGACGGTAGATGTATTAACTCTAAATTTACGGTTTCCCAAAAATATTATATAGCTTCGTAAGTCGACTTTATAATTATTGTAAAATCAAATATTGTAAAACCAAACATGATATAAAAAAAGATAAACCCTGAGGAGTTTCTTTGGGCTTCTTCTCAATCAGGAGTAATCGAAGTTTCCGGATATATTTTTAAAACTCAAAGTTAGTTATGAACGCCAACATAATTTTAATATTTAATTATTTCCTCTGGGTACTTTAATTCTATAAAATTATTTTATAATTTAAATTATAATTTAAACTATTCCGATAAAGTAAATTCTAAATTCATAATCGTTTGAAATAACTTTTCAATAAATAATTTGAGTTTTACTTATGTTTTTATTTATTAATCTATAATATAGAGCATAACGTAGGAAAGTAAGGGTAACGAATTCTAGACTATCATCATAGAAGACCACTTTAATAAACCAGATTTAGGTTTAGGATTAATTTATAGTTTGGAATTGGGGCTCAGAAGATGGCGTCATGATAAGCAGAAGAGGTTTATCATGACTTCGCTAATATGTTTAAAATAGGCGTAAGGGAATGGTAGAATGGGTTGTAAGCATTTCCGGTAGGATTGATAACATTTTTGTAACTAGTGGGAATTTTGGGGCCGAATAGTGGAAGTGTAACAAACGGGAATTTTATATTTTTTAGATAGTATTAGTTAAGAGATTCTGATATATACACTTGAAGAATGTTTCTGAAGGTCAATTATAGGAAGTACTTCAGGTTTTCTAAATTAGGTTAATATGAGTTGTTTTGTGGGGATTTACGTTTAGATTGCAGTGAATAGTAGGATAATGGATATTCTAATCTATTAAATTATTCGTGTATTGATTAAGTGTTAGTAAGGAATTGTCTCATTACTTTAAAAGGATTTGGATTACTACATTATCACAACGTACGAGTTCTACCACTATTAGGAGACGATCACTTGGCCATAACAAATCTAGAACATACAACAAACTTAGGTTACTTCTAGGTTCTTTCTATCAACAAGCTTAGGTTCTTTTCAACGGTATTAGATTGTTAGCGGTTATTTAAATTCAATTTATAGTTTATTTAAACTTAGGTATTTAGGTTCCGTAAATTAAAGATGCAATTATAATTATTAATTAAGGGGGGATAAATAAGGGGAATAGAGGGGGGGGTTTTACAATTTGGTGCCGTGACCAGGATTATTAATTGGGCTTATGCGACTATCTTTTTCTTATCTACGTGGCCAGAGTCGTTTAATTGGGATTTTGCGTTTTACACTTTTTTTAGATATTTAGGTTAGTAATAATATCGGAAAGTTTGTTGTTTGTTTTGGATTTGACTTAGAGGCGATAATTTATTATTGCACAATTTGCTGTCCGTGGAAATAGGAAAGGTTTTGAGACAATTTATGTAGGGTCGATATATGTAGGGGCGGTTTTAGATTTCACTAATGTTAATGATATTAAATAAATATTTCAAATAAGCCTTAATAATCAATTCGTGAATTGTATCTTTTAGCTTTAGGAACGTGACAGACTTTTATGTGTCTTCGAAAAAATTAAATTAAGCAGGTGAAGTGTAAGTTTGACAAAATAGACGGAAGCAGTATAATGTTATTAGGAATTACAACGGGAATCATTAGCTGGTTGTAGTGTATTGGGGGCGATGAAGTTTTGTGATGTCATTGTTAGATTATTTCAATAGGTTATAATGTAGAAGACTATGAGTAGAGGACAAACGGGATTCAAATCGTCATAGTAAACATTTATTTATTTTAAATATAAATATTGTTCCGGTTATTTAGGTAAGTGCATTAATAACATGTTTAGGTTCGCGACTAGAATGATTCATAATAATTTAATTACGGAAAAACGTAGGATTAAATTTTTGTAATTATACGGATTATGTTATTGTACATAATTTACATTTTTGGGGTTACACTAGGAAAGGTAATATTAGAATTTGGTTAAGGCTATAAAACTTTAAGGGGCATTTAAATTAAACTTCAAGCCATTTAAAAATAGGAAATAAAATCAGTATACTAAAATTTAATAATTTAAGCCACGTTAAGTAAAACGGTGAAAAAGTTTCTTTTTGATGGTGATTGTTAGATGCTTAATAATTTAAACTACATTGCGTTATTTTAAATCAATCTTTACAGTTTTGAAATGAAAGTAATAAAAATAATTTTGTTAGATTGTTCAATCATTTTGTTAAAAATACAACAAAATATTGATACATTCATTTCTCTAAAAATTTAACTAAGTAAATTTTTTTAATTAGTGTTTATGAAGTGGAGGTTTCTAAAAATGCTATATAATCTTAATCTTAACAGATATATAAAGCTAAAAAACGGTGACAGATGATTTATTGACATGAATGTTTTCGTAAGAAGGAGCCATCGGACGACCTTACAATCTATGAGAGATATGTACGGAAAAATCCCGAGGCCAAAAATTAAATATGTCAGCATCAGAAAGTGGTACCAGGAAGAAGTTCCAGATGGGATCTCGGAAACGGTAAGAGATAAAGATAAACTAATTGAACAAAAATGTAGTAAACCTTGGGACGATTCTAAATAAACAATAAAAAAAGGTACCTCTTATACAAAAAAACATATTTTTCATACAAAAACCGAAAAATACTTACTCAGAAAGTCATATATTCCTGTCCTGTCATCCAGTAAGAAACTCTATAGACCCTTGAATAAGGTCGATAATCGTATGAAATAAGATGGCCGCATACGGCTAACTTCTGTTCGGTGCTGGTAAATAATAATGTGATCTATGGTCTATGGTGGATGGAGTGCGACCACTTGGGCAGATTTCTGCCATTTGGGCAGATTTCAAATTTACACTGTAATGATAAATAAAAAGTGTATACGTTTTAAAAATGTGTTGTTATGAGCATACATACATAAGATATTATGAGAAAAAATGTAGAATCCGCCATTTTGAAAATTTCATTCGTTAAACAGCTGATCTTCCTTATTACGCTGAAACTACATTAGTATTAGATATTACACACAGTATTAGATATTTTGAGCTTACGTATGTTGTGGTAGTAATAGAAATTTCAGGTTATATTGGAAAAAAAGTTTCTTCGCTCCGAATGAAAATCGATTACAACATATTTTAGTCAATTTTGACATCCACCGTTTCCCAAAATGGTTGCCATACGTTGTACTGTTGATGTGACTACCAAACGCGACGACGAGCGAAGCGAGGAGGAGCTTCAAACTATCTACCGCGACGACGAGCGAAGCGAGGAGGAGCTTCAAACTACTTACCGCGACGACGAGCGAAGCGAGGAGGAGCTTCAAACTACATACTGCGACGACGAGCGAAGCGAGGAGGAGCTTCAAACTACTTACCGCGACGACGAGCGAAGCGAGGAGGAGCTTCAAACTACCTATCGCGACGACGAGCGAAGCGAGAAGGAGCTTCAAACTATCTACCGCGACGACGAGCGAAGCGAGGAGGAGCTTCAAACTACTTACCGCGACGACGAGCGAAGCGAGGAGGAGCTTCAAACTACTTACCGCGACGACGAGCGAAGCGAGGAGGAGCTTCAAACTACCTACCGCGACGACGAGCGAAGCGAGGAGGAGCTTCAAACTACCTACCGCGACGACGAGCGAAGCGAGGAGGAGCTTCAAACTACCTCTTTGAAGAAATAAAACAAAATTGCCGCCATGCAAAATTAAAAGGCGCACACTATCGGAACTAATAGAGACAAGCATAGCGTGTTTGGGCTCATGTTAAAGAGAACAACGGAGGCTTTCTTACAGTCTTAAAATAATTAAATAAAAGACTAGACCCCACGGTGAATTGTTGTCAAATGTATATCCATTTTTACATTATTGACAGAAAAAGCGACTGGCTGATTTGGGCAGAATTTATATGCCTTTTTAAGGTTAGGGCAGAATTTGTAGTTTTTACATATGGTCACACATTTATTTTGTTTCGGGCGATTTGCTTTGTTCTCAGATTAAAGAAGTTTGTTTTGCTAAATATTGTATATTATACTGTGAATCATATTTCGGTTGTGTGGTAAGTTCTTCGGCATTAAAGTAAATCTTCTGAAGTAGGTAAGTTTTATATATATAGAAGACTATATATATTTCACGAATTGTTGAGATAACTATAAGGTGATATATAAATAAATGTTTTAAATGAGATTGCCATGGCTAGGTAAATACATCATTCCTAACCTATCAACAGAAAAGAACAGTACCTATGCAAAGGAACACTGACTGACAATTAAATAAAAAAATGACCTACTATTTGAAAATCACTAACTAGGTACTAAGACATAGGTTAACTACTTAAGTTACTAACATATTGTGAGAAACAAGAGATTAAAAAACTACCTAAAACGTTTATTTTATCACCCTATCTGCTCCTTCAGTCTACCTATGAAAATAAAGCATGTAACTCTGCCGCTGGAACTTAGGAAGTGATTCCAATAGTGGTATAGATCCTGTAAGTACTATTAAAAGGACTGAATGTTCAAGAGTCCATGAATGTACTTACTTTTATACCATAAGATGGTATTGTTATTTTAATATTATAATTTGGATTTGGACTTGGATTGGAATATTAGAATAAAACCTAATCAGACACAAACAAACCTCCTATTACTATTATAAGTGGAAAGAGTTAAAAATATATTATTTTCTTTTCAGTTTTACAACCCCATACTGGACTGACAGCTCAGTTGGTAACCATAGAATCCATGGATTGTGGTTTTGATTCCCACCCAGGACAAACATTTGTGTCTGGGTGTTATATTGTACTTTATTTGTGTATGTATTTACATTTCTATCAGTTATTTGCTTCCCATGGTAAAAAAAAAACAAACTATGCTTAGCTCACAGAATTCGCCCTATTACATAGGTTACTTGAGGCTAGATTGATTGCACTGTGTGAAATGTCCAGACATTTAGGGAAAGGATGTATGGAGGCAGGTATTCATCCTTTTTAGGGTTCAGTACCCAAACAGTAAAGCGAACCCTATAATAACTAATACATTCTCCCTTCTCTTTCCCATAGTACAGGACAGAAGCGGTTTTGGATCACATGTATTTCTGTTTCTGTTGCCACTATAACAATAAATACATACTAAAAGCAGAATAAAATAAATATTAAAGGGGCTCCCATGCAACGGATGTTGTTTTTATTTTTATAGATAATGTGGTATTTTCATTTCTTTCTAGGACAGTGGATTTGAGATCAACACCGGCAGCGGAACCAAAAAGAAACACAAAGAAACAATGGCTAACATTATCGTCAGGCGGAAGATGACTGTCTAGATGACAAATACATTTTGTAACATTATTATCTTTATCATTTTCAGGTTACAAAAGAAGAGAAAGAGTCAAAAAAACTGCCCAAAACCTAGATTTTTACCATATAAGCATGTAACTGTGCTGCTGGAACTTAGGAAATGATTCCAATAGTGGTAAAGATCCTGTAAGAACTATTAAAAATGTAAGATAAGAAGAATCTAAATGTAATATCCTGAAGGACTGAAACAGTGTTTGTGAATTAATGTGGTAGAATAATAATTAGAAAATGGTGTCTCCAAGTTTCTTTGGTCCCTTGATTTTTTTTATAACACCGATTTGCTATGTTCAAGAGTCCATGAAAGTACTATCACAATATACCTACCTAATTTCATTAAGATCATAGAATGACGATAAATAATTTCAAATGTAAGAGTATCAATATTTTATTATAATTTGGACTTGGATTGCATTATTAAATTAAAGGTAATCAATCAGACACAAACCAATTTTATTTATTTATTTATCTAAGATTCACAGCGTAGGCAGACCACCCACTAAGTGGACCGATGACCTGGTGAAAACTGTGGCAAGCCGATGGATGCAGAAGGTGAGCAGCCGCTCAAAGTGGCACTCTCTGGGGGAGGCCTATGTTCAGCAGTGGATTATGATGAACTATGATGAACCATCAGCTCCTCGCAGTAGGTACTGACCAGATCAATAATTACTATTAGGTACCAGGTTTAAACATAAATTTAGATATGCCTTGCATGAGACCAGTAGGTAAGTACAATCTATGTATGTATTTTTAGCTAACAGGCAATTTACTAATATTATTTCCCTTCACTTGAAACTACCTACATACATTGAAAAACTAAATAAAATACCATTAACTTTGCTAAGGTTGTATTTGGAACATCTGTGAATAAATGGATTCTATAATTAATTGTTCACCTGTTGCAACTGAAATCATTAAATTCATTATGTGTCCCACGGGCAGCTGTGCGCTGTCTGCCTGCATAGACATGGCAAGTTATACTATAAAAAAAATGGGAGGTAAATTCTATGGCTGTCTGTCAAACAACCTATACAATATAACCTTTTCTATTTCTGAATTAATAACACTAAAAAAAGTATATTAATAAATAATAATGTTTTGTTACAATCACCAGATCAATTCGTTTTTTAAATTTAGAGGATAAGTAGGTATCTACCTAATTAGATATGCTGTATAGGTACCTAAGTGTAAATGAATGGTATATCTAAGTAAGTAAAAGAAATGTATTGTGTCTTTTCTTTTCCTTATTCCTGGTCAGAGCGAATAGCATGAGATATTAGCTGTCCATTTTGACAGATTTACCCTAATTACTGAACCCGACTGAAAAAAACATCATGAGTTCTCATTAAGATAGATAGGTACCTACTAAGTGGATATTTTTAACAAACCCACACTAATCCAGGGTAAAGTTGTTTAAATAAATAAACTAAGTATAGTTACTTTAAGTGTGTGGACATTTCACACAGCCCCATCTAGCTCCAAACTAATAGTCTTATTACACCTGCCGCAATCAGGGTATAAGCATAGCTTGTACTATGGGAACCAGATAACTCATATAATACATAGATACATTTTTGTTTGTAACTACATATATAGAATACAATATAACACCCAGATACGGAACAAACATCTAACTTCATCACACAAATGTTTGTCTCTGGTAGGAATCGAACCCACAGCCCTCGGTTCAGAAGGCAGGGCTACTACCAGCTGAGCCATCGGGCCTATCGATAATATAGCTAAGTTTAGGACACACAGTATGTCGTTGCTTGGATGTGGTTGACATTCCATGTAGGCGCCCGCGCGTCCTAAACTGAGCTTTATTTCCATGCATTTTGAATGGAATAGGAAGCCGTCTGTGCCATGTCGGCGCCCGACGCCATTTATGTGTGGCCTGCGCTAAGGTAGCAGAGGAATAGTTATTTTGTTTTTTGTTTCTCTCTGTAGTAGAAATAGGCTAAGATAAAACACTGAGTAGCTATTTCACTGTGGCCCAACTGCCATGAAATTATGCCCAATTGTACAGCAGCTGTTACAAACTTTCATATATTGACTAAACAGGGGTATACTTACAGTATATTATACATATCAATCAAGTATATTACTATATTTTTTTAATATAAGTAACTAACTTTCTACAAACAAAGAGGTGGTGTAAAGTAAGTGCGCATCACATTGTCACCATGGGCAAGAAGAAATACCCATGGTCTACCCAGGTGAACTCTGGTGGACCATGGATTGAATCTTGCTATAGATTGACACTTGACAAGCACTTCATATATTTTATTGTAAATAAGGTATTGTGATGTATTGTAATCTGTAAAAATAACGCTGTTTCCTTATTAGTTTTCATGGACCTAATAAGAAACCTTTGATTGAGACCTAAAACCTTTTTTTATTTCATCCATGTTAGTTTCATTAAAAATGTCTGTTTCATATGGTACATAATGGGATTGATTTAATCATTGTTTCCACTGCTGAACACAGGCATCCCATTAACACCCCACTTGGATGCTTATCATAGAGGGGTTTGCCATAAGCACCCATAGAGGTTTAAATATGTACTAGAAGTCTTTGTAACCACCACACTTGGCTTGGTGATCGGCTGAACGCAGACGATTCTAATGTGCCGAGGAGAATGTTGCTGTCTATTTTCTGGATATTCCATTCCAGACCACAAAACAAAAATCAGGATTCTACAAGTTGAGTTGGAAAAACTTCTTGATTTTGAGCTCTGCGACGGAATAATGTCGCAATTTTGCCAGTGTTCTCACGTACCATGGACCACGTACTGTAAGACAAGACAAGTGACGGGAATAATCTCAAGAATACTATCAGAATAATCTGTCTGGACAACTCGCAGGTACCTACGGATTTTTATCTTCATTCTACAACAAAAATATAAAATTATAAATAAACATTCTTTTTTTTTCTAATTCAAAGCGCTGAAACTGACAAAGACAACTTATAAATGGCATTGACATTTAACAGCACTTTTTTTTGTTATATTTTGGCTCCACACATAGTGTATTTAGCCAGTGTCAAGTATTGTCATTTTTCATCATGTTTAATGTTAATAGAATATTACACGTAAAGTCAAGTCTTAGTCATAGTCATAGTCCAGTCTAAGTCAGGTAGTTATAGTCCAGTCTAAGTCATGCTCCAGTAAAGTGGTGGCAACTTTACTAGAAGCTTCTATGGCATTTTGGAAGCAACACGAAAAATCACGTTCCACCACATTATATCACTTGCCTACACTCATGCTCGTAATTCAGCACTTAATGCGTAAAACGCCACCAATTTTAAACATTGAAAACACTGGAAATAGCACAAGTTTTGAGAAATAATACAATGAATGACGTGAACATTTCCGCGTTCCCGCCAAAAACTTTGTAATATTTATTTACCTGTCTGTCTGCCGTCAAGCGTTAGCGTATAATAGTCTGCGCCCGTCTTGTACTTTTATCACAGATTACTTATACGTAGCATGACTTTTATCAAAGACTTTTTTTTATCCTATATCCACAGAGTAACTTAACCCAATTTCTTTACTTGGCAAGGTATATGTCGCTATGAATGTTGCAATGAACCTTACACACTCTTGTTCGTAAAAGTCAAACTTTGCTCCATCATATAGTGGTAGTTCATCTGAGTGTATAGTAGATTTGTTTTTCTCTAATCTGTGGCTCTGTCTTAGTTTGTGGTACTTTTTTCTTTGGGCCAACTATTTTTTTTTTTCTCTAATCTGTAGGGCAGACTTCAACTAAAGAGTATATAATTTACTAACTTCAACTCTTCCTTATAGGCAAAGAAAGAGTATCAAATCGTTTTAGAAAAAGGTGGAGTTGAGTCTTTTTATTTTTGACGCTGTTTAGCATTTTCTGCAAGTGTCAATGCCAATGTCGAGCGGAGAAAATGACAGCTGATAACGGCATATTGTGCTATCAAAGTCATTTGTTATCTGACAATTTTTTATTTTTTTATTTTTGTTATATTTTGGCTCCACACATAGTGTATTTAGCCAGCGAAATGTATTAAACAAATTATTTTGATATGACATAACTGTACAAATGTATTTTTTTTAAGTTTGACTCATCGATTAAACGCTACTTAGCCGGTAGGTATCAAGTTCGGTACTTACATAATCTAATAACCTAACTTCAACACTAACCTATTTTTACCTAACAACTGAATACTTTCGGGAACCTTGATAAAAATTGACACTCTTTGAAGAAACAAAACAAAATGGCCGCCATGCAAAATTAAAAGGCGCACACTATCGGAACTTATGGGGGCAAGCATAGCGTGTTTGGACTCATGACAAAGAGAACAACGGAGGCTTTCTTACAGTCTTAAAATAATTTAAATATGGCGGATTCAAAATGGCGCCCGATTTTTTAGTAACTCAGATTCGGCTGATATTTTATATTTGGGGGTTTTAAAGGATGCTGATTTCAAATTTTGACCTTTTACTTGACTGACAGCATTTTTCAAGATGGCCGCCATGCAAAAGTCAGATCAATTATCATTTTCTTTGAAAAATACCGCTGTTTTGTACTAATTCTTGCAAAATTACAAGTTTAAACTAAAGTATAACATTTTTATAAATACAACAGCCACGATAACGTCCTCGCGGGCCGCACGCGGCCCGCGCACGGAGCAAAATACTAGTTATAATATATAAAGTTCCTCACCCACTCACTGACTGACACTTTTGATCTCAGCTCCTGGAAGTGGTGGAAAAAAACCGAGTATGAGGTTGTATAGAGATGGGTCACGTGACCACCAGAAAAAGCTGACATCAGCAAAAAGTCGTCTCCTTGATGGAACTGGTCAACGGTTCTCGGAAACTATAAGTCGGATGGGTGACCTGTTCTAACTAAAGTTGTAGTAAACCTTGGGACGCTTGGAGAGAAATAAAAAAAAATGGGGGTTGCCATACAAAAAAATAAAAATTCCATACAAAATTGAAACGCTTATAAATCGGAAACGGTAAGAGGTAGGTGGGGTGTGTTCGACCAAATGTCATAGAGGAGGATAGGCGCTTTCGGATGGTCGTCATGAAAATCCAAGATGGCGGATCCAAGATGGCGGCCATTTTGAAAGTTGGTCCGATCCGGCTGATTTTTTGCATCGGGGGGTTTTTGGGGTCCCTGATTCGATATTTGAAAAAATATTTTGGATCCCGCCATTTTTAAAGATGGCTGCCATACAAATTTTTTTTTTTATTTTTGGCTCATTGTTTCTCGATACCTATGAGAAATTTTGATCCGTTTTTTATTGGCTCGTATAAAAATAGACGTTCTTAATTCAAAACATTTGATGACCTGGTCTTCCGACCTTCCATCATCGTGACCATCAACGGCCTGGCTAAACGATGTGAGATGGGTCATATGCGTTCTCAGGAATGTCATAGCAAACCCTGGGACAATTTTAGAGAAAATAAAAAAAATCCAAAATGGCGGAAAAAAAAATCTTCCATACAAATTTAAACCAGAAATGACGTCGAAACCATGATACTTTAGTATAAAGAGCTCGAACTAATATTGTTTGAAGGCCAAAAGGGAAAAGAACAACAAATTTTTTTTTTCAAAATGGCGGAAATTTTGGTCATGGCGGAAAAAAAAAATTCTCCGATCCGGATCAAAATCGATATCTGACGGTCCCCAAGGATGCTGATCAACATTCTAAAATCAAATTTTGACATGCGCCATTTTTCAATAGGGTTGCCATACAAAGGTGATTTTAACGAAATATGAACTTTCCTTTTTTACGCCTCCAATATGGATTTAATAGAAAAGTTGTTTCGGGAGATCGAGTAAAGATGTATAAAGGAACAAAACAAAACACTAATAAAATAGATTTTTTTCAAGATGGCGGATGGAGACGTATCGACTTACAAAAAAAGTTATCCGATCAGGATCAAAATCGATATCTAAGACTCCCCCTAGATACTTAGTAAGAATATGGGGAAAAATTTTTGATTCCGCCATTTTGAAAAATTTCATATTTTTTACTGAATAGTTATGGATCTCCAATCCGTATGAAAATTGATATCTGAGTATCCGCAAGGATACTTATTAACATGCTTTAGCTTCTTTTAGACATCCACCGTTTTTCAAAATGGCTGCCATACATACTGTCAAAATCACCAACGCGACGACGAGCGAAGCGAGGAGGAGCTTCAAACTACCTATCGCGACGACGAGCGAAGCGAGGAGGAGCTTCAAACTACCTACCGCGACGACGAGCGAAGCGAGGAGGAGCTTCAAACTACTTACCGCGACGACGAGCGAAGCGAGGAGGAGCTTCAAACTACCCATCGCGACGACGAGCGAAGCGAGGAGGAGCTTTAAACTATCTAATGCGACGACGAGCGAAGCGAGGAGGAGCTTCAAACTACCTAACGCGACGACGAGCGAAGCGAGGAGGAGCTTCAAACTACCTATTGCGACGACGAGCGAAGCGAGGAGGAGCTTCAAACTACTTACCGCGACGACGAGTGAAGCGAGGAGGAGCTTCAAACTACCTATCGCGACGACGAGCGAAGCGAGGAGGAGCTTCAAACTACCCATCACAACGACAAGCAAAGCGAGGAGGAGCTTCAAACTACCCATCACGACGACAAGCAAAGCGAGGAGGAGCTTCAAACTACCCATTGCTACATTTATAATGTTTACTTATGCGACGTTTTTTAATTGGCTTTAGCTGATCTAACCTAACTTCAAAACTAACCTATTTTTACCTAACAACTGAGTATTTTCGGGACAATATTAAAATTGACAAAATTAAATGGCGCACACTATCGGAACTAATAGAGGCAAGCATAGCGTGTTTGACTCATGTTAAAGAGAACAACGGAGGCTTTCTCATAGACTTAAAATAATTCCAAGATGGCAGATTCAAAATGGCGTCCGATTTTATAGTAACTCAGATCCGGCTGATATTTTATATTTGGGGATTTTAAAAGAGGCTGATTTCAAATTTTGACGTTTTACATGACTGACAGCATTTTTCAAGATGGCCGCCATGCAAAAGTCAGATCAATTATCATTTTCTTTGAAAAATACCGCTGTTTTGTACTAATTCTTGCAAAATTACAAGTTTAAACTAAAGTATAACATTTTTATAAATACAACAGCCACGATAACGTCCTCGCGGGCCGCACGCGGCCCGCGCACGGAGCAAAATACTAGTATCTATATATTATCTAAATTAAAATGATAAAGGGAAATAAACATAATTTTGGTCGTAATGTTTAGAAAATAATTTGGGGTTAAAAGACAAGCAAACATTTTATTAGTCCTTGTTAATTCAATAAAAAGCGTGTTAGTGTGTTAAAAGGGTTTTGTTTGTATTTATGAAATGATTATAAACTAGAGTATGTTATTTGAATGAAAGAGGGGTCGGGGTTCATGAGAGATCTAATAAAAAAAATTAAGCAATAGTTATAATAGTGTGATAGATAGAGGGAGGAGGTTTTATGGAATAACAAAGGCTTAGGTTGCAGACAGGTTTGTTGACGGTGGCTTTGAATTTTACACGACTCTACAAATGGGTTAATTATAATTTAAGGCAGGTGCTAGGTTAAAAATAAAGCCTAAGTTTATAGAAAACTGTTATAACAACCCCATACTCCACAAGAAGGAAAGATCAGATCTGCTACACTATACATCCGAAATGATAGCGAATTACAGAGTGGGAAATATATGTGAAATATTGCTGAAGTCATAGGCAATGAAGATACTTTGAACTATTAAAGTTAATCTGGTTATCGAAGGGTTTTGTGGGAGGCAGCTCGGAATGAAAAAATGATTCTTAGGGGTACCTTCTACTTTGAGTTATTAGGACTGACCAGCCTCACAACCTGGTTTCTTTTGGTGGCCAGGTTATCCTTGGGATAAGTTACTTTTGGTTATGATTGATGTGATGAAATTTTGGATATTGACTCATAATGTAATTCACTGTTGTTACGGCTTAAGAGGGCGTTTAAATCAGAATAATTTTGAATTTTAAATATAAATTTATAAAAGACAAATTGATTGTCAATTCAGTATAATATTTAGTATGGTTAACTACGTTATTCTTTCGAGAATATTTTTAAGGTGAAACAACATAAATAATTATAAAAAACATATGTAACAATTAATACTTTTCGAACTAATACGCAGTACGCTGCATATTATAGTTGCTTAATGGGGTTTAATTATAAACATAAATAATTTTATTGAAGTTTTGCTAATATTTGTGAAAATGTTTTATCTAATGAATAAAATTTTACTTCGGCTTTAAATTTAAAACGCCTGCGCAAATATTTTAGGGGCGATTGTAACGATCCAGGGTGTCTCGTGACGTCACAAATATTAGAAATATTTTTCAGTTTAAAAAGAAAAACAATATTATTCAATTAAATCATTTAACAAGTAAATAATAATCAAAAAATAAAGCAAATATTCGTTTTATACTGCACTAACTAGTATAGAACATGGAGATAGGTGTAAAAGTAGTTATCTAAACGTAAAATGAGGTAATAGTAGAAAGAATAAAAACTCGTTAATAAAAAGGTTCATACTTAAAATCGCGAGCTAGCAGTCTAAAATGTGTCACAGTTTTTCAAAGAATTTCAGATTGGGAGATGTCGGTGGTGATTAGGAAATGAAAAAGAAAAGATGGCAAAATATAGTTCTTTCCAGGTTTATTGTATTACTAAAAGATGAAAAGAAATCCATGGAGTGAAGAAAATCAATCAGCAAGAAGGAACGGAGCAGTTCTATTTAAAACAGGAATAATGAATTAATATTACTTAAGACCATCAGGTTCAAAGGGAAGTACTTCGCTATATTTAGTCTGTGGAAATTGAAAGGTGAAATCTTCTAATTCATTGTTTAGTAGGTGTAGTTCTTTAGTATTTGAAGATATACACGGACGGAAAATGTTTGCTGCTGAGCGAAGCGCTTTCCTGGTAGGTTGATGTTGAGTGAAAATGCTTATTGTAGGACAATATCGTTGTGGACATCACGCTGAGCGGATGATCTGATGATGGCAGGTAGTTTTAATGTACAGAAGGGAAATCCAATGCTATTCTTTGCATATTTCCTAGTCGGCAGGAGCTTAGATGATGATGAGTGTAGATGCTTATTGTAGCACAAGATCATCGTGGACATCACTCTAGGCGGAAGGTCTGATGATGGTAGGGGATTTTAATGTAGAAGGGAAGCTAGTGTTATTCACTGCACATTTCCTTAACCGGTGGAAGTTAAGCGATATTCACGAAGGAGATGAAAGTTTTATTCCACGCGATGATTAAAAATATCGTGAATGTATTTGAATACTGACCTTTCATTTTAGATTTTATGTGATAATTTTTGATTTAATCCTAACTGGAAAATTATTGGGAATAATGTTGTAGTTCGCTTTAGTATTAGTCAATAATTATTTTCTTAGCAGGTTGTTGTTGTGATCACGGAGATGATCGAAGATCTTATTCCCACATGAAAATTGAAGCATACTTTGATGTATATTTATCATACTAATTTTATCATACAATAGCATACAATGTTGTCATGGATTCAACAAAAGCAGGTAGAGTTTTCTTTCGTCGGATCATGAAGGAAATACGGAGGTGGAGAGGAAATCTTTTCCCTATTTATTTATTGTAAGTATCACGAGCGTATTTGAATATCATTCTAGTAAATTCAAAATAGGTAATGTTTTCATGCGCCTATAACGTAAAAACGGGGAAATTAGATTAAGGTCTTCCGTAATAGGTAAAAGGTATTTATCTCGAACAAGTCAGTGGCGACTATGAGCTGGAAGATGCGGCTTGGACCAGTTCCTCACTAGGTGGACGCCTTCAAGATAATGATGATGATGGTGGTGATGATGTTGATGATGATGAGGTTTGACCTGGTCAGAGCGTGGGAAGCCAATGAAAGCGGAAGACTAACGGTTGCACAGAGTGGCATAGTTTCAGGATGATGGTGGTGATGATGATGATGATGAGGTTTGACCTGGTCAGAGCCATGGGTAGTCGAAGGAAGCGGAAGACTAACGGCTGCACAGTGTGACATGGGTTTATGATGATGCTGGTGATGATGATGATGGTGTTGATGATAATGACATCTTCAGGATGATGATATTGAGGGTCTAAGATAGGCAAAGATCTTATAAGATAAGATGCAATATATTTATTTATCTCAAATTTATGGGCATAGTTCAGTTTGGTGAAGTTTAGATTTGACATTGTTTTAATGAATTTTCAATAAAAACATTAACTTTTATTTTACAACTTTATAATATTTTTCAATAGTTAATTATTGTCCTTCGTATTTATATGGGTCAAGCATAAGCAGTACCTTGTTAGTGACTTCTTACCACACGGATAGGATAGCTAATTGTATAAATTCGAATGAGAATAACGTCTTGTTGATAATTGATATCAATAATATATTTACAACTTACAATACATACACTTTGTTCTACGGATCAAACATAACTTTAGCATATTTCATTATACTGAAATACGTCTTAGATATATGGATGATTTCTATGAAAGTTCAGGAGAAGCAAAGTCAGCCTGAGTATTCATAAACGGTTCAATGTCTATAGTATACAAAATATATGCATAATATTATTATAATATCAATAAATACGGGTATGGAAACGATTAGGAATAAATGAAATGAAACGAAATGATCTTTATTTCCGACACACAATATCGCGAAAGGAACAATATAACACGGAACATAAAATAAGAAACTTATATAAATATACTAATTATACTCTGAAGCGATATTGCACGATGTCAGAAACAGATCCCGGCTCAGCTCAGCATACAACTTTTATCATTGTGTAATTACTCCGAAATAAATGTCCTGAGTTTTTATTCAACATTATTAATCTCCATTTCATGTCGGCCGAATCTTCGAGAGAGGAGCAGAGGTTCCACACGGCGAGTTTGCGCATAATGCATAACCTACGGGCTCTTCTTTGTAGGACGAATCATCAAGACATGTCTGATTGTCATTCTTCGAAACTTATTTAAAAGGTCATGTGTTCTCTTATAGATAAAAGTATTTAATCTCGACGGTAGATGTATTAACTCTAAATTTACGGTTTCCCAAAAATATTATATAGCTTCGTAAGTCGACTTTATAATTATTGTAAAATCAAATATTGTAAAACCAAACATGATATAAAAAAAGATAAACCCTGAGGAGTTTCTTTGGGCTTCTTCTCAATCAGGAGTAATCGAAGTTTCCGGATATATTTTTAAAACTCAAAGTTAGTTATGAACGCCAACATAATTTTAATATTTAATTATTTCCTCTGGGTACTTTAATTCTATAAAATTATTTTATAATTTAAATTATAATTTAAACTATTCCGATAAAGTAAATTCTAAATTCATAATCGTTTGAAATAACTTTTCAATAAATAATTTGAGTTTTACTTATGTTTTTATTTATTAATCTATAATATAGAGCATAACGTAGGAAAGTAAGGGTAACGAATTCTAGACTATCATCATAGAAGACCACTTTAATAAACCAGATTTAGGTTTAGGATTAATTTATAGTTTGGAATTGGGGCTCAGAAGATGGCGTCATGATAAGCAGAAGAGGTTTATCATGACTTCGCTAATATGTTTAAAATAGGCGTAAGGGAATGGTAGAATGGGTTGTAAGCATTTCCGGTAGGATTGATAACATTTTTGTAACTAGTGGGAATTTTGGGGCCGAATAGTGGAAGTGTAACAAACGGGAATTTTATATTTTTTAGATAGTATTAGTTAAGAGATTCTGATATATACACTTGAAGAATGTTTCTGAAGGTCAATTATAGGAAGTACTTCAGGTTTTCTAAATTAGGTTAATATGAGTTGTTTTGTGGGGATTTACGTTTAGATTGCAGTGAATAGTAGGATAATGGATATTCTAATCTATTAAATTATTCGTGTATTGATTAAGTGTTAGTAAGGAATTGTCTCATTACTTTAAAAGGATTTGGATTACTACATTATCACAACGTACGAGTTCTACCACTATTAGGAGACGATCACTTGGCCATAACAAATCTAGAACATACAACAAACTTAGGTTACTTCTAGGTTCTTTCTATCAACAAGCTTAGGTTCTTTTCAACGGTATTAGATTGTTAGCGGTTATTTAAATTCAATTTATAGTTTATTTAAACTTAGGTATTTAGGTTCCGTAAATTAAAGATGCAATTATAATTATTAATTAAGGGGGGATAAATAAGGGGAATAGAGGGGGGGGTTTTACAATTTGGTGCCGTGACCAGGATTATTAATTGGGCTTATGCGACTATCTTTTTCTTATCTACGTGGCCAGAGTCGTTTAATTGGGATTTTGCGTTTTACACTTTTTTTAGATATTTAGGTTAGTAATAATATCGGAAAGTTTGTTGTTTGTTTTGGATTTGACTTAGAGGCGATAATTTATTATTGCACAATTTGCTGTCCGTGGAAATAGGAAAGGTTTTGAGACAATTTATGTAGGGTCGATATATGTAGGGGCGGTTTTAGATTTCACTAATGTTAATGATATTAAATAAATATTTCAAATAAGCCTTAATAATCAATTCGTGAATTGTATCTTTTAGCTTTAGGAACGTGACAGACTTTTATGTGTCTTCGAAAAAATTAAATTAAGCAGGTGAAGTGTAAGTTTGACAAAATAGACGGAAGCAGTATAATGTTATTAGGAATTACAACGGGAATCATTAGCTGGTTGTAGTGTATTGGGGGCGATGAAGTTTTGTGATGTCATTGTTAGATTATTTCAATAGGTTATAATGTAGAAGACTATGAGTAGAGGACAAACGGGATTCAAATCGTCATAGTAAACATTTATTTATTTTAAATATAAATATTGTTCCGGTTATTTAGGTAAGTGCATTAATAACATGTTTAGGTTCGCGACTAGAATGATTCATAATAATTTAATTACGGAAAAACGTAGGATTAAATTTTTGTAATTATACGGATTATGTTATTGTACATAATTTACATTTTTGGGGTTACACTAGGAAAGGTAATATTAGAATTTGGTTAAGGCTATAAAACTTTAAGGGGCATTTAAATTAAACTTCAAGCCATTTAAAAATAGGAAATAAAATCAGTATACTAAAATTTAATAATTTAAGCCACGTTAAGTAAAACGGTGAAAAAGTTTCTTTTTGATGGTGATTGTTAGATGCTTAATAATTTAAACTACATTGCGTTATTTTAAATCAATCTTTACAGTTTTGAAATGAAAGTAATAAAAATAATTTTGTTAGATTGTTCAATCATTTTGTTAAAAATACAACAAAATATTGATACATTCATTTCTCTAAAAATTTAACTAAGTAAATTTTTTTAATTAGTGTTTATGAAGTGGAGGTTTCTAAAAATGCTATATAATATCTATATATTATCTAAATTAAAATGATAAAGGGAAATAAACATAATTTTGGTCGTAATGTTTAGAAAATAATTTGGGGTTAAAAGACAAGCAAACATTTTATTAGTCCTTGTTAATTCAATAAAAAGCGTGTTAGTGTGTTAAAAGGGTTTTGTTTGTATTTATGAAATGATTATAAACTAGAGTATGTTATTTGAATGAAAGAGGGGTCGGGGTTCATGAGAGATCTAATAAAAAAAATTAAGCAATAGTTATAATAGTGTGATAGATAGAGGGAGGAGGTTTTATGGAATAACAAAGGCTTAGGTTGCAGACAGGTTTGTTGACGGTGGCTTTGAATTTTACACGACTCTACAAATGGGTTAATTATAATTTAAGGCAGGTGCTAGGTTAAAAATAAAGCCTAAGTTTATAGAAAACTGTTATAACAACCCCATACTCCACAAGAAGGAAAGATCAGATCTGCTACACTATACATCCGAAATGATAGCGAATTACAGAGTGGGAAATATATGTGAAATATTGCTGAAGTCATAGGCAATGAAGATACTTTGAACTATTAAAGTTAATCTGGTTATCGAAGGGTTTTGTGGGAGGCAGCTCGGAATGAAAAAATGATTCTTAGGGGTACCTTCTACTTTGAGTTATTAGGACTGACCAGCCTCACAACCTGGTTTCTTTTGGTGGCCAGGTTATCCTTGGGATAAGTTACTTTTGGTTATGATTGATGTGATGAAATTTTGGATATTGACTCATAATGTAATTCACTGTTGTTACGGCTTAAGAGGGCGTTTAAATCAGAATAATTTTGAATTTTAAATATAAATTTATAAAAGACAAATTGATTGTCAATTCAGTATAATATTTAGTATGGTTAACTACGTTATTCTTTCGAGAATATTTTTAAGGTGAAACAACATAAATAATTATAAAAAACATATGTAACAATTAATACTTTTCGAACTAATACGCAGTACGCTGCATATTATAGTTGCTTAATGGGGTTTAATTATAAACATAAATAATTTTATTGAAGTTTTGCTAATATTTGTGAAAATGTTTTATCTAATGAATAAAATTTTACTTCGGCTTTAAATTT
This sequence comes from Ennomos erosarius, assembly GCA_963580505.1. Taxonomy (NCBI): domain Eukaryota; kingdom Metazoa; phylum Arthropoda; class Insecta; order Lepidoptera; family Geometridae; genus Ennomos; species Ennomos erosarius. The sequence continues at coordinate 12,591,600 of OY756981.1, read as the reverse complement.
AAAACGCCTGCGCAAATATTTTAGGGGCGATTGTAACGATCCAGGGTGTCTCGTGACGTCACAAATATTAGAAATATTTTTCAGTTTAAAAAGAAAAACAATATTATTCAATTAAATCATTTAACAAGTAAATAATAATCAAAAAATAAAGCAAATATTCGTTTTATACTGCACTAACTAGTATAGAACATGGAGATAGGTGTAAAAGTAGTTATCTAAACGTAAAATGAGGTAATAGTAGAAAGAATAAAAACTCGTTAATAAAAAGGTTCATACTTAAAATCGCGAGCTAGCAGTCTAAAATGTGTCACAGTTTTTCAAAGAATTTCAGATTGGGAGATGTCGGTGGTGATTAGGAAATGAAAAAGAAAAGATGGCAAAATATAGTTCTTTCCAGGTTTATTGTATTACTAAAAGATGAAAAGAAATCCATGGAGTGAAGAAAATCAATCAGCAAGAAGGAACGGAGCAGTTCTATTTAAAACAGGAATAATGAATTAATATTACTTAAGACCATCAGGTCCAAAGGGAAGTACTTCGCTATATTTAGTCTGTGGAAATTGAAAGGTGAAATCTTCTAATTCATTGTTTAGTAGGTGTAGTTCTTTAGTATTTGAAGATATACACGGACGGAAAATGTTTGCTGCTGAGCGAAGCGCTTTCCTGGTAGGTTGATGTTGAGTGAAAATGCTTATTGTAGGACAATATCGTTGTGGACATCACGCTGAGCGGATGATCTGATGATGGCAGGTAGTTTTAATGTACAGAAGGGAAATCCAATGCTATTCTTTGCATATTTCCTAGTCGGCAGGAGCTTAGATGATGATGAGTGTAGATGCTTATTGTAGCACAAGATCATCGTGGACATCACTCTAGGCGGAAGGTCTGATGATGGTAGGGGATTTTAATGTAGAAGGGAAGCTAGTGTTATTCACTGCACATTTCCTTAACCGGTGGAAGTTAAGCGATATTCACGAAGGAGATGAAAGTTTTATTCCACGCGATGATTAAAAATATCGTGAATGTATTTGAATACTGACCTTTCATTTTAGATTTTATGTGATAATTTTTGATTTAATCCTAACTGGAAAATTATTGGGAATAATGTTGTAGTTCGCTTTAGTATTAGTCAATAATTATTTTCTTAGCAGGTTGTTGTTGTGATCACGGAGATGATCGAAGATCTTATTCCCACATGAAAATTGAAGCATACTTTGATGTATATTTATCATACTAATTTTATCATACAATAGCATACAATGTTGTCATGGATTCAACAAAAGCAGGTAGAGTTTTCTTTCGTCGGATCATGAAGGAAATACGGAGGTGGAGAGGAAATCTTTTCCCTATTTATTTATTGTAAGTATCACGAGCGTATTTGAATATCATTCTAGTAAATTCAAAATAGGTAATGTTTTCATGCGCCTATAACGTAAAAACGGGGAAATTAGATTAAGGTCTTCCGTAATAGGTAAAAGGTATTTATCTCGAACAAGTCAGTGGCGACTATGAGCTGGAAGATGCGGCTTGGACCAGTTCCTCACTAGGTGGACGCCTTCAAGATAATGATGATGATGGTGGTGATGATGTTGATGATGATGAGGTTTGACCTGGTCAGAGCGTGGGAAGCCAATGAAAGCGGAAGACTAACGGTTGCACAGAGTGGCATAGTTTCAGGATGATGGTGGTGATGATGATGATGATGAGGTTTGACCTGGTCAGAGCCATGGGTAGTCGAAGGAAGCGGAAGACTAACGGCTGCACAGTGTGACATGGGTTTATGATGATGCTGGTGATGATGATGATGGTGTTGATGATAATGACATCTTCAGGATGATGATATTGAGGGTCTAAGATAGGCAAAGATCTTATAAGATAAGATGCAATATATTTATTTATCTCAAATTTATGGGCATAGTTCAGTTTGGTGAAGTTTAGATTTGACATTGTTTTAATGAATTTTCAATAAAAACATTAACTTTTATTTTACAACTTTATAATATTTTTCAATAGTTAATTATTGTCCTTCGTATTTATATGGGTCAAGCATAAGCAGTACCTTGTTAGTGACTTCTTACCACACGGATAGGATAGCTAATTGTATAAATTCGAATGAGAATAACGTCTTGTTGATAATTGATATCAATAATATATTTACAACTTACAATACATACACTTTGTTCTACGGATCAAACATAACTTTAGCATATTTCATTATACTGAAATACGTCTTAGATATATGGATGATTTCTATGAAAGTTCAGGAGAAGCAAAGTCAGCCTGAGTATTCATAAACGGTTCAATGTCTATAGTATACAAAATATATGCATAATATTATTATAATATCAATAAATACGGGTATGGAAACGATTAGGAATAAATGAAATGAAACGAAATGATCTTTATTTCCGACACACAATATCGCGAAAGGAACAATATAACACGGAACATAAAATAAGAAACTTATATAAATATACTAATTATACTCTGAAGCGATATTGCACGATGTCAGAAACAGATCCCGGCTCAGCTCAGCATACAACTTTTATCATTGTGTAATTACTCCGAAATAAATGTCCTGAGTTTTTATTCAACATTATTAATCTCCATTTCATGTCGGCCGAATCTTCGAGAGAGGAGCAGAGGTTCCACACGGCGAGTTTGCGCATAATGCATAACCTACGGGCTCTTCTTTGTAGGACGAATCATCAAGACATGTCTGATTGTCATTCTTCGAAACTTATTTAAAAGGTCATGTGTTCTCTTATAGATAAAAGTATTTAATCTCGACGGTAGATGTATTAACTCTAAATTTACGGTTTCCCAAAAATATTATATAGCTTCGTAAGTCGACTTTATAATTATTGTAAAATCAAATATTGTAAAACCAAACATGATATAAAAAAAGATAAACCCTGAGGAGTTTCTTTGGGCTTCTTCTCAATCAGGAGTAATCGAAGTTTCCGGATATATTTTTAAAACTCAAAGTTAGTTATGAACGCCAACATAATTTTAATATTTAATTATTTCCTCTGGGTACTTTAATTCTATAAAATTATTTTATAATTTAAATTATAATTTAAACTATTCCGATAAAGTAAATTCTAAATTCATAATCGTTTGAAATAACTTTTCAATAAATAATTTGAGTTTTACTTATGTTTTTATTTATTAATCTATAATATAGAGCATAACGTAGGAAAGTAAGGGTAACGAATTCTAGACTATCATCATAGAAGACCACTTTAATAAACCAGATTTAGGTTTAGGATTAATTTATAGTTTGGAATTGGGGCTCAGAAGATGGCGTCATGATAAGCAGAAGAGGTTTATCATGACTTCGCTAATATGTTTAAAATAGGCGTAAGGGAATGGTAGAATGGGTTGTAAGCATTTCCGGTAGGATTGATAACATTTTTGTAACTAGTGGGAATTTTGGGGCCGAATAGTGGAAGTGTAACAAACGGGAATTTTATATTTTTTAGATAGTATTAGTTAAGAGATTCTGATATATACACTTGAAGAATGTTTCTGAAGGTCAATTATAGGAAGTACTTCAGGTTTTCTAAATTAGGTTAATATGAGTTGTTTTGTGGGGATTTACGTTTAGATTGCAGTGAATAGTAGGATAATGGATATTCTAATCTATTAAATTATTCGTGTATTGATTAAGTGTTAGTAAGGAATTGTCTCATTACTTTAAAAGGATTTGGATTACTACATTATCACAACGTACGAGTTCTACCACTATTAGGAGACGATCACTTGGCCATAACAAATCTAGAACATACAACAAACTTAGGTTACTTCTAGGTTCTTTCTATCAACAAGCTTAGGTTCTTTTCAACGGTATTAGATTGTTAGCGGTTATTTAAATTCAATTTATAGTTTATTTAAACTTAGGTATTTAGGTTCCGTAAATTAAAGATGCAATTATAATTATTAATTAAGGGGGGATAAATAAGGGGAATAGAGGGGGGGGTTTTACAGTACCTAGTACCCATGTACGTACGAAACTGCAGTTTAAAAAATGCCATTTATCAAGCTTACTGATAATCGTATCGGAAGAATCTAACAGGACGGTAATTTTAAACAAGTCACGTTCAAATTTAGTTATGGGGTGTACTTAATTCTCTTCTACTTAAGTTAAAATTTAATAAACGCAGCGCATCGCAATAATGCTGTGTTCATTATTACATCGACGGAAGATATTTTCGCAGCGTGAAGTGAAAATTATGAATATAGGGTGTAGGTAAAATATGGGGCTATTTTTATTAAAGCCTTTACTTGAATGTTTATACCTACAGCCCTTATAAGGTTACTAATTTTTGGCAAATGTAGCGTAAAACGAGGTTGCAGCCCGGCTTTATAGACTTGGAGAGGAAGGGTACGTAGAATATAACGTTCGGTGAATTTTTTTTTTTACGGGCAATATGCCTTTATTACTCAAGCTAACTACTACAATAGTAAAAACTAAACTAAACTAAAACTAACTACACTATACCTACTACAAAGAACATATGGACTGTATAATAGACCGCGATGCGTTGAGCCAAATAAGTGCCAGCATTTTGGTCACGCGTCGCATCGAGCAGGCGCTCCGATAGACTTTGGAAAAGTGAAAATTCGGGGAATTGAATGACTAGAAAAGAAGACGCAGGTAGGTAAATGTCTGGGTACCAAAAACAGGTATCCCTTGTTTTTATTAAACTTGTTCCGGTAAAGCGAATATAGAAATGGATATTGTATGCTAAACAGATATTTGCAAATGAAACGTGAAATTAAAAATATTTCCCATTAACTCAATTCCGCGAATCCTTTTAGAAGTGAAATTTCCCTCGGATATTTTATCAGATTCCCGTTTATACAAATTGAATAGGAAAGCTGTAATTGAGGCGGCAATAATAAAACATAATCGGCACGCCTTCGCCGAAAGGTTGGGAGCTTGCGCTGTTTGAATTACAATGGTGAAAATGTCTTTATTTCCTTTGTAACTCTGGGCTCTTATTCGCGAACATTTTTCATTCATCTTTCGGTATAATGTAATAAGATTTATGTCTGATGATGAATATTTTGATATAACTTAAAATGGCTGGAGAAAATGAGAATGAAAAGGAAGCTTCCTAAGATCACTGTCGTTTCTAATTTTTTTTATCAATGGCTAAGATAATGTATTCTGTAATCTGCGAGAATTTGACAGGATATTTTGAGCTTTGATTAAATTTAACCAAAGTTCATAAGTATAAATTTTACATGCAATATCAGTAAAGTTAAAATGCAATTAAAATTGAAATCAGGTAAAATATTTCTAAAGATAGGAGACTTCGTGTATATAGGCTAGAGTCTAGACTCGCTAATCTAAACGCACGGAATAGAAACAGACGGACTCGTGGTACGATCGAGATGAAATTTACATTCGCGTGCCGAACCTCGCTTTGAGCTCGTTTAAATAGACTAAACGTGTGGTGTAAAGATATTTAAATTACTCACAGTATCTCAGAGAAAAAATGCAAATAAATATATAATATTATAGATAAATAGAGAACAAAGTGTTCTATTTCAAATAGGCTATTCACATGGAGCTAATAAAAAAGGAAGGAGGGAATTCCGTCTGATCCGAAACTGAAGCACCCTTAGGAAGCCGGAACGCTTCATACGTACGAGCGGGGCACGCACACACTTACATCATATGCAGCCGGTCCCCATACTTTTATCTGACATACATATGTAATATGTCCGCCATTTTGAGCTTCAGTTCGTTGTCAATCCAAACACAATCTTTCTTTTTTTTATTTCATCCATGGCTATTCATACCACTTTCACAAGTCAAATGGCGTTAGGTACCTATACTTAAAAAAACATAAATTAAATTATTGTAATTACTGCACTGTTTACATTCTCACCATTATACGAGTAATAACAAGCCTTTTAAACTATTGTTGCAATGGGCGGTCTTATAGTTATCGGTGACAGCATCTCTTTCAGATAAGTATACCTACTACAAAGAGTATATTCCAAAAATTCTACAAGGGATACCCCCTTGTAGAATTATATTATTACAAAATCCTACATTTGTTATGTTTTTGGCCATGCCAGCAATGCTACGAGTGAGGTTTGGAATACTAAATGTCCCGTTACACCCTCTATGCATTTGAATGTTTAAATAATTTTATTTAGTACTCTATTTGAGTTTCATTATATTCATTTAGTATAAATATCTTTTTATTAATAATTTTTATTGTAGTTTAGGTTTTGTAGTTAATTTTTCTTAAAGTTATAAACATTTTTTATGCTAACAAATAATCAACAATTTAACTCTTAAACAATAAAGATTACAGTGACCCTTTTTGTAATAATACTCATTACTATAATGAGTAAAAATTATATCAATAAATACCTAATATCATGAAAAACTTTATACTTATTAGGCTCCAAGTATTGTATTTTCCTGTAACAAACACCATAGCCGAGTACATTGCAGCCGAACCGCTTGTTATCAAGTCATGGAACACCTTTCTAATGCTAATAGAATTCTCGGACACCACTAGATCCGAATTATGCATGGGGTGTGCATAGAAAATGCCTTTACTGCGGTACTGCGGCACTTTGTGATGGGATATCTGACTGGAAATCCAACCGTAAATAAACAATGCATTGTAATACTTATTTGTCCGGAGTTAGAGATATTTACAGAACCTAGTAAATAAAAAAGAAATAAAAGCTATGATACTTTCTCGCTTTAAATATCATTATCTTCAGTTCTTGCAAAGCATTGTGCTAATCAAACTGTTTGAACAGTGTCAGAAAATAAAGGCTCAATTACACGCACACTGCAACTGACCGCGTTAGTTCAATCTCTTCTAGGATGTACCCAAATGCGTATTTTTTATGAGAATGAAACGTCACGAGCTGTCCTGCTAACCAGATGGCTGCCTATAATAGTAGAAGCGAACTAATAAGAAAGAAAACCTGTTAAACTTTGGTGCAGATGAGTATACAGATTAGACAAAAATTATTCTGTGGATGGGCACTACAGTGTACTTTTTCTCTGTAATGAGTTTGAAGTAAGCAATGTTGCTGTAGGTCGGGCAATGTTAAAACAAGATAAAACCATGGAGCTAATAAAAAAAGAAGGAGGGAATCCCGTCTGATCCAAAACTGAAGCACCCTTAGGAAGCCAGAACGCTTCATACGTACGAGCGGGGCACGCACACACTCACATCATATGCAGCCGGTCGCCTTTCTTTCATCTGACACACATATGTAATATGTCCGCCGTTTTGGGCTTTAGTTCGATGTCAATAAAAACTCAATCCTTCTTTTTTTATTTCATCCATGGATAAAACAGGTACCGAGTCTATTTCGCTGAGGGGTTGAATGCTTAAATTATGTTTGGCCTTAACAGCTAATGGACTATTGATAGCCAGAGATTTAGTGTAATTAAAGTAAAGTCTAGATCTTCTAATGCACTTGGTTCAGCTGCGTAATTAGTTAGTCCCGTTATTATAAATCAACGCGGCTTAATCGATGCAATAAGTCGAGCCGGTTGGATTCGCCTCGCAAATTATCTTATGTGGATAGTAATTGGCTTCCGGTGTATCCTTGATTGCTCTCAGTGCAATTCTATCGGTAATAATATTCTAATCAATACCTACTAATGTCCGTCTGCGCAAATAATGTTTCACAATTCTTAATTAAATAGGATGTACCCAAAATAATACGTATAGGTACACTATTAATTATAGAGATAAGTGAGTTTTTTTTTAAATTAAGACATTTTTCTATTAAACCGTTCGAATGCCAGAATCACTGCTGTCGGCGAATTATAGGCGACAATATTTTTTACTGAGTATAAATAACTTATCAATTTTAGGTAGGCGTTTTTTTTTATAAATTAAATGGATTTCAACCGACTGTCATCACCTTAATTGCATACTGAGATATTCTACTTGGAAGACATATTATTTCCAGTTAATTTGATTTAAAGCTGCACAGGTTATCAAAATGTAAGAAAACCGCAGAGCGTTATCTAAGTAGATTTCAGCAGAAAACCACAAAGTATCATTTGCCAGATGATTTTGAACTTTGTATGTGTATTTTCATAAGCTGTGCTAGGTCCATCACGTAGCAGACAAGGCAGGAATATCGAATAGTTTTTAAGTACCCTACACACCATACAAGCTGCCGCACGATTTGCAACTCAGTCAAACCGCGTTGTGTGCAGCAAATTGCACCGTGCGGAGGTGTGTTGCGGCTTCTATCCAGCAACTTGCACCATGTGGAGGCATTTTGCGGCTTCCATCCAGCATATCTTTTGAAGGTTGAAGCGACGAACTGAGTGAAGGAACGCATGGTATATAGACAGCTTTAGCACCAGATTCGAGATAATAACGTTGTGTTGCGGCTTGGGGTCTAGCCAGTGAATGAATGGTTATTTTAATCTGATTTAGCGAGGTTTTTTATTGAGTAGGTTCTTTTACTTCATTGATAGCGAGCATATCAAGTAGGCACCTATCAGCAATGACTGGCTCGAATCTTGCAGGAAATGAATTTAGTTGTGTGAATGATTAGTTGGTTCCTATTTTTCGAAATTAAGTTGGCTGAATCCCTGGATGACCTGCATGTTATCTGTAATGTTTGCATTAAATAATTGAGTACTTATTGAGTATTGAATTCTATTTTCTAGTTGGCTAACACACTGACTGTCATCTGATTGAAAGCGCGTGGTATAGGCGGCTGAAAATGAAAAGCTATGAAGAATGAAGAATAAAGAGAAGTCTATGAGGCACTCCTAACTTTATTTACGGTATGGTATAGTTAATATGGTGACAGTTATTTTTTATACTCAGGTGTAATCATAGGTATTTATTATTGAAATAATAGGCACTAGGTATCGCGGTTTAGTGGTAATAATTGCTTGTTAGCGGTTATCCTACTGTCACTGAACTTCTAAATAAACACATAGTAACATCGAAATCAAGTTTAATGTTCTAGTTATGATAAAATAATAAATTGGTTTTATCTGAATTAACTAAAAAAAATGTAGGTAAGTAGGAACTAATGATATACTATTATCATGATAAATGTTGGAAAGATATGGATGTGCTGTCAAACCATAAACTGGATAAGTACCTACCGGCCAAGCTGTTGACAAAGCTAACCAAGAAAATGAAATAATGATTTTTTTTTACATAACCCTCAAGATAATATAGGATAACATTGCTTCAAAAATAAATGTACTATGGACAATCATTGAGAGTGAGATCACATAAGACAAGTCAGATTTTTTTGTCTCAAAACACGAAATCTATTTATACACAACACACGCCTTCCAAGTAACACTTTTATGTACAAATAGGCCAACTTTTGACTGCAACTCACCTGATTTTAAGTGATGATGCAGTCGAAGATGTAGCACGTTTAAAGTTAATTGATTTATATGCCTGCTCTTATGGTATGTCCATGCTATGCTAGCGCTCAAATTATTTTCAATAGGTAAACCAAATCCTAGTATGGCAAAACTGAAAATTAATTAGCACTGAAAACAAGCTTATTATCCTTATCTAATTAGCAAAATCATGTACTTTCGATAACAAAAGTATATAAAAAGCCTACGCTGTAGGTACCCTACATTATAGGGTTTAGATAATAAAAGACTGTTCAAAATGTTGCGGTGCGTTTTAGCAACATTTTGTTTTTCGCTAGTAGCGGGCTACAGTGGTAAGTTTATTTTTGTCTTTATTCTTTTTTAAATACTAAACTGTGTAAGTTAATTATACAATTTCTTAGTACCTATACCTAATTGGGATCAGCCCAATCGTCCTGTATAAGACAGGGGTGATTATTTTTGAAGTTTATTGTTTTTTTTATTTTACGTCAAATTGTATAATTTATATTATGGAATTTATTTTTTAATGTCTAGTGTGTGTAATTATTATGTTACTAAGTATTCGTTTTACTCACAAGTAATATCCGTGCCCGCCCTACTAGTTTCCCCTCTTACCTTCTTAAGTACAGTTACCATAACATGCAAAAAGTGACGCCTTCGGCGTTGTTGATGATATACACTTTGCTTTTGAGTTCTTGTTCATTCCAAAACAAAAATAAAAATCAAACCGATCGAAGTACCTCTTCACTGATCTTATTTATTTTCATTAGCGTACAAACGTAACGTTTCATCGAAAATGTGTTATTTTTCTACTTCTATTATTCTTTGACTTTATAATTTACATTTAACCATTTTTATGTTTTGTTTAGTGCTAGACGAAGACTTTCTTGTATTGGAAAGCGAAACCGAAGGATTGTCATGGCCCGAAATATATACAGTAAAGGCAACGAAACTATCCCTAACATCTAACTTGGTAGAAGATTTTGCCGCTTGGTAAGTGTCCATATTCCTGTTCTATAGTCTAAGTTAAGAGCCTACAAAGCTTCTATTTAGCTCATCTATTCTCTTGCTGTCCTATGACATCTCAAATGATAAGTATGAAGAATCACCAATCCACTCAAACTTAGAAGCCCACGACCGTCTCACATGTGGAAATAGCTCTTCCGAAACACTCGCCGTATTATTTTTTACGTAGATACTACCTTATATACTAGGATTTACTTACCTAATAATGAAATCACTTGTATAATGTTGTCTTGTTATTTTAAAATCATAAGTCATCTTGAGATGAGATGGGAAAAAATGCCATTAGATACTTACATGTTGAGTCAAAGTCTTTGAAAATAGATCCGATGAGAAATTAAAATCTCACTTGATCCATCATGGCGCTGGCCCATGGATCTACAGAGAATGAACCGATCTAACGCCATCCTTTTTGTGTAATCAAAATTAAAATATTTAACCCCTTTTTAGGAAAACTAACCAGTCTTCTAGAATAGACTATAATGGAGGTGCCGTAAAATCTATTACGATTTTATCTCAAAGTGACGATGATGAAGAAGACGGATACAGATATGAAGTAAGTGCCCATACTTCGGAAATATTTGCAAGCTGGTTTCGATTAAATAATGACGTGCCTTGGGCATGATTCATACAAAAATGTACTTAATGCAGTACATAAGTAATTTTCATAAGTAGAAATGTTTGCGTCACCAATCGCCTCGTCCAGTTAAATAGCAAAATGGTGACACAGTGATAATCTTTCAACAGATCCATCCAGAGACCACTGATGGTGAAGATCCCGAAATAGTGTGCAATGCGTCTCCAGAGAGTAGCTTCTGGGACTTAAGCACTGAATCTATCTTACCAACCATTGAGGAGGATGATGACTTCGAAGCTGTTGGTAAGATTTTTAAATAATAGGTCCTATACATGAAAAGTCTAATGCGTCATAATAATACATGCCCGGTTCTTAAATAGATGACCATCTATGATTTCATTTCTTTGTTCTCGGTTATTTTTAAAGGAATAATAATAACATTTTGTTTTAAGCTCAGTAACTTTTACCAAGCCAATTTTTTTTGATGCTAAAATGAGCATATGTTTGACAACAACTCATCCGATGGTAAGTGACGAAGTTGTCTAAGGTTGAGGACGTTTGCCCATGAGATGCCCATTCACTCTTGACTTGAAAACTTGAAAATTCTCAGGTTATACCAAGTTTATTTTTGTTTTAGGAAACGAAACCATTGTAGAAAAGGAAACTGTAAAATTCGAGTACATCAGTCAAGAATCATTAAAGGAAGTGCGAAAAACGATTTGGGCGGCTTTTGAGGAAATAGAAGATGAAGTATTTGCATGGATTCCAGTCAGGTATTATTATACCCACTATTCTTTCAGAGATTAAGATAGTCAACAACATACGATAAAACAATGTAAACGGTCCATTTTGCAGAAATGCCAAATATGTTTAAGTAGGAAGGTATTTATAAACTTTTATTATTTGGTTTTTACAATAAAAGTGATTTTGTCTATCTATGTGATATATTTTATTTAAATCGTTACCAATTTATAAAACTGAGTTAAATTTTTCAGATACGAAGTAAAAGAATTCAACTCTGTTTTGGGAGCTCTTACGGTCCATGAAATCTGGGATTTCTTTGAATTTACCACATATGTTGACCCTGATGTTTTCGACGTCGATGACTGTAAGTTATTTCTAAAACTCAAGATGTATTTTTTGTGTTGTAATTGAAATATGTATCATCAAATGAAGCATTCAATTGACAATTCTAAATTCCCTATTCCAGTCTTTTGCACTGAACGAAGCGTGGTAAAACATGCCGTTGACAGTGATGCAATTATGAAGAGGTTGATGTTCGTCAACACTGATAACAAGAAACACGTAGATCGCGTATTCCACAAGTGAGAACAGAAGTCATTGCTTTTTATCAAGCTTTGCTCTATTTACATTGATTATAATTTGTTTTTAGCTACTAACTTATTAGTGACCAAAATGCTGGCACTTATTTGGCTTAACGCATCAGCATTGCAATTCAACGAGGCAATGCTGCCAGCATGTTGGGTACGCTACCTACCGGCAGTGGGCTGAAGCATTTGGACTGTCTATAGGCTACAGTCCATATGTTCTTTGTAGTAGGTATAGTGTAGCTAGTTAGTGTGTAGTGTAGTTAGTTTTAGTTTAGTTTAGTTTTTATTATTGTAGTAGCTTGAGCAATAAAGGTATATTGCCCGTTAAATAAACTTATTAGTTTTACGTTTCACACAGGACTTAATCGCGCTAAAACATTATTTATTTACCTCGACGTTTCGGCCAAGTTTCATTGGCCGTGGTTACGAGAAGACTGGAGAATGCGGCTATCCGTGCCAATAGAGCGAGCAGTTTATGCAAAACTACCCACACTTTAACTTCTATGGTGCAACCATACGATTTATTGTCACGGCACACAACACTATCAGTATCAGACTCAGTAAAATGTGTTAAAATCGCGAAAATCTAAGAAATACTACTAACTTATTTTTAACCAATAGTTACGTTAGAGGTGCATTGGGCTAATTTTCATTAGGTTCTGGTTTTTTTTACTAACAATTTTGTGTTTTTACAGTTTCATAGCTGAATTCCAGCGTGAATATGCCCATGAACATGAACATAATATGAGGAAAGATATATTCCACCAGAATATGAGGTAGGTTGGCACAGAACAAAATATAATAGTGCAAATAGGTTTGATATGCTTTGATTAACCCAAATAATATGTATTTTGTGCTTTTTTTAGACTGGTGTCAACCATTAACAAAAAGAACCTTGGATATAAACTGACCATCAACCATTTCTCAGACCGTACTCCTCAAGAATTAGAAAGGAGTAGAGGCCTAAAAAGGCGTGCACCAGGGAAAACTGGCAATATTGCCTTCCCTTACGATACAAACATGTTGAAAGATTCTGTCAGTGAGCTTCCTGAAGAGTTTGACTTGAGGCTACTTGGCCTCATCACTCCTGTAAAAAGTGAGTTGTTTACTTACATAGAATAGCCATATAAACTTCTAAAACACCATATTTTATTAGATAAAGGACACAGAAAATAATTAAATAAAATAGAAGAAAAGAAGCAAGTAGGTAATGTTGTTGAATAGTAATTTCGCAAAGCCATTTTTGGTTGTGATCATCTTAAAAGCTACCGTGTCTACAATATTATAAGGTTTTTTGGATTAGCAAAAAGTTCAAATGTAATTTAAAAAATAAAATTACAAATCCAAATCCAAGCCTTTTTTTTGCAGTATAAACACGTATGTAAAAAATACTTAACAGATGATAATTAATTATAAATAGTTCCGAACGTGTTTTTTGCTATCACAGCATGCAAATTTTTACAGATCAAGAGACTTGCGGCTCGTGCTGGACTTTCGGTACCACATCCGCTGTAGAAGGAGCTTTAGCCAGGGTCAACGGAGGCAGGCTCTTGAGTCTGAGCAACCAAGCTCTTGTTGACTGCGTTTGGGAGTACGTATAATTATTCAATTTTGTACGTCAAGTGGAAACTCGCAAGTCGCGTTTTTGTTTGCAATTAGTCATCGAATTCATATATATTTTATATGAAGGGCAGAAGCTCTCTATATGTTGCTGTCGCAGTTACTTGCCATCTTGAGGGAGATGGTTGTGAATTCTTATGAAGGTATTTATTTAACGTTCAGATCATTTGGAGCTTCTGGCTGCGAAGGCGGTACTGATAACGCTGCTTACGAATGGATGATGACATACGGTCTTCCTACTGAAGAGGAATATGGACCTTACAAAAATAAGGTACTAAAACTAATCCATTACTGTTCTCAAATAGGGCATATTTTAATAAGGTTTATACACTTTCTTAACAATTTTTTTATTTCTCGCCCTAGGATGGTGTCTGCAACATCGCAAACATGACGACGAAGTACCCTATCCGCGGATATACTGATGTTACACCTTTCAGTAATGAAGCAACTAAGGTAAGTTTAGTTGGGTTTTCATTTCATGTGAAGTTAAAATGTGTAAGTCGATAACAAATAATTTTCTTTTACGTTTTAGTTGGCACTTGTTAAATATGGTCCATTGTCAGTGTCGGTTCATGTCAGCGAGCAATTCACTCAGTATTCCAGCGGTATCTACTATCAGTACGACTGGTAAGATTTTTAAACTTTTTGTACTCTGCGTGTGACGTAATTCATAAGTGGTTTTGTACTGTAAGCCAATGGAGGCTTGTACCATGCTTGTACAATTGTACATATCATAAAATAATAATGGCCTTTTAAGAAAGCGACTCTAATCGGTTCAATTTCATACTGAGACATACTTGCTAATGTACCTACACCTATCTAATTATTTTTCTCAGTTACTTTGATTTGTAAACCAAACTACTGATGAAGCGATTTTGATACCAGGGGCTAGTCTGAAATTATACCCAATTCAACAATATTTATTTGTGCAATAAGAGAGCAATGTTGATTTTTGTGTCGAGTGCTAATGTTGAATCCCGAGCAAGCGAAGGATTCTAGTATTGAATCACGAGCGTAGCGAGTGATTCTACGTTAGAATCCTGAGAGAGCGAGGGATTCAAAGGCACGAGATGCAAAAACTTTGGTCTCGAGTAGCACATACTACTTTTCACCTCAGCAGAGAGAACATCATTTCAGCTAGGTACTTACCTAGTAACGATCGCGTTCCCACAAAAAGCATGACAAAGAAAAAAAATGAAAAAAATCATGTTCTCTTCAAAACTCCATATAAAAGTAACCTATAGCTGGGTAAATACATTAACCGCAAAGTCTTAATATTAAAAAAATACTTTGTTTCACGCAGTGAGCAAAATATGATCTTGCACACTGTTTTCTCGCAGCAAAGGGTGCCATTTCGAGGGGAGTTTTTTTTTTCCCAATCGGTCATAAATGATGGAGACATGAGGTAATTAACTTGAAAAATGGCGAGAAACATACTACAGAATTGAGGATCTCCACTTTGTGTCGGTTCAAATAATAATGTTGTGTACCTACCTGATACATATTTAACAACTAATTTCGTATGACATAGTTATTAAAGT
This sequence comes from Ennomos erosarius, assembly GCA_963580505.1. Taxonomy (NCBI): domain Eukaryota; kingdom Metazoa; phylum Arthropoda; class Insecta; order Lepidoptera; family Geometridae; genus Ennomos; species Ennomos erosarius. The sequence goes on along the minus strand of OY756981.1, from coordinate 12,576,120 downwards.
AACATAATGGGAGAAGCCTTGGCTCTTGAAACAAAGTGCTCGCTAGTTCAGGAGTCTATAGACCCTTTTTATATTTGATTTGATTCATATATGAACGTGTGACAGTGGTATTATTTTGAATTGCAGCAGCCCCGTCCGTCTCAACCATGAAGTGACTTTGGTCGGTTACGGCCAAAGAGACGGTGAACTGTTCTGGATCCTGAAGAACTCTTGGGGTTCTTCCTGGGGAATTGATGGGTACATGCTGATCGCAGCCAAGGGCAACAACTGCGGAGTCACCACCGAACCCACTTACGTTGTATTCTAAATGAATTAGCACTGCTTTCATTGAAGCCGCTACAGAACCCTTAAGTTATTCTACCGTCAGATTTTGCTTAAGATAGCAATATACAGCACTATTTAACTCAAACAATAGATGCATATAGTTACTTATATTAATATCACTTCGAACTTTCTTCTGCTCTTTATTTCTATTTCTTTATTCTTCTTCTTGTAACTTCTTTCTGTTTTACAGTATATTCTTGTCTGTAATTATAAATTTTTTGTTGAGAATCCCAGATACTCCTCCTGATGTTCTATAGTGAAGCTTCAATGCTCGATAAGTATAAACTTTAGGTACCTTCGGCTATGATCTGCACTTTAAAAATGTTTGTATCGTGGTGGCATTGAAGGTAAAAACTGGCACGAAATATGGTTACTGATTTCACTCCAAATTTTTTAATGAAATTCTTATTATACTAATCATGCATGCATCAAGTGTGTTTTATTTAATTTTCTGTCCAACTGTAATTTATGTTAGATCTCAAACAACTCAGACTTATCCACAGATTACTTATACCAAGCTAGAGTAATCTGCATTAGTTCTTCTATTTTTGACACAGAGCAGGTAAAAAACTTAATTCATGGTCAACAATAAAATAAAATATTTTTGTACATCATTATAATTGTATGAAATTAACCATGCATTGTTTAGGCGTGCTCATGGATATAGCGTTTTCTGTAAACTTATTGAGAAGGACAATTAAGTACTATTTTTATTGTTATTTAGTATTTATTTTTACTCCCCTTATAAAAAATTGATAATTAATGGTTTCCTACTAATATTGATATAACATTTCAATAATGTGCAGCTTTCATGCCAAAACAGCTTCATCGAATAGTTTAAAATTTTATAGACGTATTTCTTATATCACATGAGATAACGTAGGATACCTACTTTTTGTCTCGGAAAAGTTTCGGGTTCAAACCACTGCCTCTAGTTGCTAATTAAACATGACTATTTTGTATAATTATAAATATTCTAACATCATTTGCGTTCATCTTGCACACCCTTATCCATAGGTCCATAGGCTATATCTTATAGGTACCTACTTACCTACTATATGAAAAGGCTAACAAAATAAAAAGTGAGCTTTCTTCGAGAGGTTGTTAGTTAAGTTAATTGCATCGTTATTTTTATATTTATTCATGGGTTTTTGGAAGTACCATATAAGGGCACTAATAGTAGAGAAACCGGTACCAGTACCAGTTATTCTGCCGCCAAGCAGTGTGCAAGCACTACTGTGTTCCGGTTTGAAGGGCATTGTAGCTAGTGAAATTACTGGGCAAATGAGACTTTATGACCTGATTATACAGTGTAGTAATCTGATTACTAGACTGTGTGATGTCTCAGGATGACGTGCGCAGTGCAGTGTCACGCAAAACTTTATTATCTTAAAGTTCCGAGTGACACTGCAACTGTCATGGGCGGCCGTGTCGCTTAATATCAGGTGAACGGGTAGCTCGTCACGTTATACCACAGAGCTAGAACTTCGCTTTCCTATGGACAAAACATAAATATTACCTACGTAGCTTAAAAATATGATGTATAAAAAAATTTTTTTTATCAACGACACAGATTGAACCGCTTACAGACGCACCACACCAATTTTATTAAGCCTCAGGCGAACTTCACTATTACAATTTCTAAACTTGCTTAAGCATTCAAATTTAATTGCTGCCCAAGGCTTCAGTTACTTTAAAAACTCTACGACACTTGGTATTTGTGATATATTATGCGATTATAATAATAACAGGCTGTACAACTTCTTTAATTGAGCGCAAGCTCACTAGCATGGTCCAGTTTGGTACGACCATTATAAATTGACACCATAGCACGCCCCTTTTCTATTTTTTCTTGTTTGGTAGACCCCTGTATTGACGATAATCTCTGGTTTTTATACCAAGACACATAACACGCAGACATGTCATGAGCCGGGTGATGTCCACATGCCAAACATAGACCTGGGGTCTAGCAAAGATACCAACCACTAACGCTAACGCCAAACGCTAACTCCAAAATGTACTGAAATGACATTTCGGAAATCGCTAATAACTTTTACACATACTCTTTCACTGTCACTGCTATTCGTCTTTGGAACTCACTACCAGTGGAAATCCGGAGAGCCTCATCAATGGGAATCTTCAAATCCAAATTATATCAACACTTCATATCCATTCAAAACAGTTAGAAAAATTGAGCACTTAAAATAGTTATTAAATGAGTAGGTCCTTGTTTATTATATAGATATTTTATTCTAATTTGCAATAAGTTTAATATAAAATATGTAAGTTATTAAAAAGTATGTATTATTTGTTTAAAACCTTATCTATCTAAACTCATATTATTATCTATTGCTACTTCTTATGATTATTTTATTTGGGTAATTCTTTTTCTTATTCTTTTTCAACCAGCACTACAACTCGTTCCACACTACACAAAGGTTAACTGGAAGAAAATGCTACTTAGCATTAAGTTCGCCTATGTACTTGATTTACTCTTGTGCAATAAAGCATTTTCTATCTATCTATCTAACTTTTCCGTAGCGAATGTCAATTCGATACATTTTTTGGAGTTAGCGTGAGGCGTTAGCGTTAGTGGTTGGTATCTTTGCTAGACCCCCGTTGTAGACCGTCAGTTGTTATAGACGTAGTAATTATTATATTTATATTTTATTATGTAGCTTTTGAATCAGGTGAGGCACATGCGCCTTAATATTTATTGTATGTAACTAAGATCATCCTGGATAACATACCTACTTTTAAATGCTTTTCATTATGTTTTAACTGGATTTTTATGGGTTCTAAAAGTACTGTAAACAGTTACACTTTGAATATTACTGTAATCAACATCGATAAAATGAAGTAATGCGCGCATAATAATTGACGCTTTAAGAGTAGGTATAGGTATCCCGCTGAGTTAATTTTGTACATTTCAATATATTATTATGACGAGTTAAATAAGATCTTGGTGAGAATTTAGTGTGAGTAGTTTAGTGTGTACATGAATGTATTTTTTTATGTAGGTAATAATATTTTACCGTGGTAATCTCTTTACCCATGAGAGCCCAATACAAACATAGTATTTTCACGAATCAGCGAATTACAAATTACGCGAATGTTACACATACACTTGCCTGTTTGTTCGAAAAGCTATTTAAACCTGCGATGTACTTATGGTCAACAACAACGTAACACTCCACTCGTTTCGCTCGTCGCACCTACTTACTACTTTAAATTGTCTTTCCCTTAAACTATCCTAAGATACCATAAGCTCGGTAATTTGACTCAATGAAGAAGGCTGATCCTATATTGGGCGGTAGCGATTCTCGAGCGACTTAAAAGAGGCTCAGCCTTAAAAGGATCACTTTTGAGAAGCTGTAGATACCTAAAAGCTTTTCAAAAGTGGTTCTAATGAAGACAAAGACAGAGCGTGAACTGCAGACGATAGAGCGCTCTCTATCTTCAAATTTTTTATATAAATCTGTACTTGGACTTATTTATTTAATCTCTTCAGGTTTTTGATCTCTAACTACATTTTACCATATAAGACTTAAATAATAAAAATGGGTACCCACATTAATTTTACGCTAAACCTGAAACAATTGTCCTCCACGGCCGCTGCTGAAAACAGACAGTCACTCTGCAAATGGCACTCATCTTTCACCGACTTCGTTAGTTTAACAAAACCAATGTGACAAGATCTCACTTGAATAAACCACTCCTTCATTTTGAGAAGAAAGTCCTAGCATCTAGGGTTCCAATAGTGCTGGACGCCGGGTATAACACAGCTCAAGAGAAATACAAAACCTCCCGTCCAGTGTTTTCTTTCAGACTATTCAGTTGCAAACTAATGAAGTGAATGTTCATAATAAAATATTCAAAGTGTTTCTTAATAATAAGTATGTTAACCAAGCAAGCTGTTTGCTTGAACTTGTACGTATTATCGCTTATTGTAAAATAGAGGAATAGGCGAAAAGGAGAAACTTTTATAGGTGCCTTCAAACATGTTTGCTAAATTCTAAAGTTAACATAAGTTATAATATTATGCTTTTAAACTACTATTACTTTATACAGTCCTTACCTAGGATACCAGTAAAAAAACATTTGGACTGTATAATATTTACTAGTTGACCTCAGTTAGTATAAAAAAGCGAAAAAAATTGTCTAGTCTAATTAAATTAGTCAAATTGCACAGGCGATCGGTATTTTACAACCTTAAGGCTTACATGTATATAAATGATGTATACCCACCTATTTCTCCAAGAGGGCTCTAGAGGTATTATCATATATATTTCCTTGTCTCTTTCATTCTCACGTTGGTTTGCATTGAGTCAAAAAATCGCGTGGTAGATTGAATGGTGTAATAGAGAAATGCTCCAGCCCGCTACGTTACCAGATAGGTACCTAGCGTACCCGACATGCTGCGGCAGCATTGCTTCGTTCTGGGCCTGAAGTCTGATATTTCAATTGTGTCATAATGGTCCATGATTTGTGCCATAATGACCGATTTTGACACTAATGGTAGTCTAAAAACCATAAGTAGACTACCAATAGTGTCAAAATCTGTCGTCATGATAGATATTGACACTAATGTAGTCTAAAAACCATATGTAGAGTACCAATAGTGTCAAGATCTGTCGTCATGATAGATTTTGACACTAATTTAGTCTACTTAAGTAGACTACCAATAGTGTCAAAATCTGTCGTCATGATATATTTTGACACTAATGTAGTCTAAAAACCATAAGTAGACTACCAATAGTGTCAAGATCTGTCGTCATGATAGATTTTGACACTAATGTAGTCTACAAACATAAGTAGACTACCAATAGTGTCAAAATCTGTCGTCATGATAGATTTTGACACTAATGTAGTCTACAAACATAAGTAGACTACCATTAGTGTCAAAATCTGTCATTATATGGTACCATTTAAGAACCATTATGATAATTGAAATAACAGGACTTCGGGCCCTGGTTGTTGTACCAATAGGTATGGTTTGAATCCTGACCACAGGCTAATATGTGTCCTCTCACCTGGGACCTTGGCGTTAAGGCAGAGACGTATAACAACCCGAGGCGTGCTTGGCCTCCAAAGACGCTAGGAGAAAGAAACTTCGAATAAAATTATGTAAGTAGTTGTTAATTAGATCCTTTTGAAGTGCAATTTTTATTGAGATTTTTAGGAGCTCTGTTAAAACGTTTTACTGGATCTGACGTGGACACACCTCCAAGTGCAATTAATTGAGTTGTTTCCAAAAGAGAAATTATTCGGAAAGCATCCAAAGATAAGTACAAAAAATTGGATCGGTGGTTAGGATTACTTAATAGAAAATTCTCATGATGAGTTTTTAGTAAATTGATTCGGTATTAAGCTTGGTTGAATAAGTTTCGGGGCCGAATTCGATAAAACTAAAACTGTAGGGCCCATACCTATTTTTTTGAAACATATTTCTTACCCAATTTAGAACGCTTTCAGTTTGAGAAGAAAATTATAGCCTGTACATGTAGCCATATGGTACGGTTTCAAATCCCATTTGTGATTTAAAGGTTTCTTTACACTAATACCTAATTCTAATTAGTTTTTATCAAAATTAGCCCGAGACATTTTGAGCGTCCTGTAGAGTCTCTATATACTAGTATAGAGACTATGTACGGAGCTTCCTCATCAGTTGGGTTAGTACGGACGATAGACAAAACTGTTTGTCTCCGTTTTATGTTCCTTTCTTCTTCACCTCTCCATACTTGCTTACTTTTCAAGTGAAGTAAAACGGGGGTACAGTTCTACCGTCCGTGCTAACCTAGCAAGAGAGGTTTTTTGTATAGGTGGGTACATGTTAATATTTATACCTATACTTAGACATCAAAACGTGCTCTAAAATCAAAATAAATGTCATAAATTCTACATAACAAAAAATGCACTTAGTTAATGTAATCTCGGCGAGTGCACATCTGATTAAAATAATTATGTTTGCACTCTCCCGAATGGCATAAGCGTTGAGTGAAATGGGGTATGACGCGTGTGGGCAAAGCTTTCAAATTAATACAGTTTGCACTACAGTCGCATTTGCAACATAATATAACTAGAAGACCTCTGGCTGTAAAGGAATCCGAAATTTTTTCTCGAAGATTTGATGAGATCTATTCCTTACACCCATATTTTTAAGAAAGTACTTATGCTCTTTTAGGTATACCAGGTTACTCTATTGAGTATACTTTGTGTGTTTGCGCAAATTTTTAGCACATTGATCAATTCGTATTTTCGTATTACTGACAAAACCTAGTTTGTACTTACTTATAATATAATTTTGTCCATGCACAAAGAGACCCCAATGGAAAATCAAAATTTCACACCCGCTTCCGTTCGGTTTCCTCATTTTCCCACGGTATATGGCACACGGTACGGGTTTATGCTATCTGATGTAACAGAGACCAATGTTCTTAAGTTGACTGATATAGCCCTTAAAATTATCAAGTTGAAATGTATAATAGCAGGCCACGTCTCTCGTAGAACCGACAACCGATGGGGATTCTTCCCCGGTTCTCAAGAGGCGACCACGAACCGGAAAACGCAGCGTAGGTGGACCGGTGATCTAGATTGATGCCAGAGACAAGCAGTCGCTCAAAATTTTCCGGGCCACAAAATACTGAGGATGTGTCATTGTGTCAATTTAGATATAGGTACCTTACATTAAGATGCAATGTTATAAGACATTTTATAAGCGATCTGATAAGAAAAGGAAGGTCATTTTATTTCTAGCATTATTATTGTGATCAACCTTACGTACTGTCTGCACAAATACAGGGTGCCAAAACTGAGTGTTGTCAAAGCGCTCCCTACGTCGAAATGAACAAAGCGGCATTGTGCTCCCTGCCAATTGTACTTCAAGAACAATCTATTACGGGCTATTGTTTGTGCGAGTAGCTTGCCATTATTGTGTTTACGTAACTTTTGATACAAAGAAAGGGATAGTAATTGGTGATAGTCGACTTGAACGCGCCAAGCATGCTTATGGTATGCTATCTCGTTTTAATTTTTTACGTGAAGATCGAGGGACGGTTTATGAAAAAGCTGCTGTAAGCTCTTAAGATGTATCATCACAGAGATACTTTTAACCATAAACAAATGTACAATAATATGTAATGTAAGGAGTGGGTGGAATGGTACACATACCATTGTATTTAAATAGTGATCTTAGTTACATATACTTGTATAATCAGATGTATTTTTTTTTTCATTTTAATAAATGTCATTCTGTTCTATACTTTTTTTTGATTGTCCACTTTAAAAAATCGAACATTATAAAAACGACACATTTAATTAGCGTTCCTAATTTTAACCAAATGGTTTACTGCTTTTAATTTTCTTATTAAGTGTTTCTTGAACCTGCCGGTTACAGCAATACTTACGTAACATCAGTTTTATCATTTGAATCAATATAGCTAATCGATCAATCAACATTACATAACATGTGCTAACAGGACATGGTCCTGTAACGTGTAGGAACTAATATCGATTAATGGAGTTATTAATAGAAATTAAACTACTTTAATTAGGTTAGTATTGTTTATATAAAGCAAAACTCAAAATAATTTTTTATACATTAGACGAAAGCATATTATTACAATTTCAGAAAGAGCCCACATGGTCTCGGTTTAAGGTTGAAACAAATCAAACCAATCCGCGCGACCTACTACCGCGTCAGTTGGTTCCAACCAGCCCCTCTATTACTATTGAGCTAGCAGCGCTGCTGACGCGCGTATGTCGCTCAACTGCTATCAAAGTTTATACAATTTTGACAACAGTAGGCCTAGCACGAACATTTACGCGGGAGTAAGTGTAACGTTAACGTTAACTGATGGGGCGCTGATCAAATGCCATACAACTGGCTTACGTTAACGTTACACTTAATCCCGCGTAAATGTTCGTGCTAGGCCCTCTGTTGAGTGGCAGACGCACAACATACAACGGGGCTGTAAGTATAACATATTTTAGAACACAGGGTAGGAAGGATGGGAAGCGACCCCACAGACGTTGTCCTTAGCAGACATCAATATGTAGCCATCGTCGCCCCAGTGTACTCCCCAGGAGTTCTTGACAATCCAGAACTGCTCACCGTTCAGCTCACCGTAGCCGACTACCGTCACGGCATGATCTCCTAGTTCGGTTAGACTAAAAATCGAATAAAAAAATACATTTTAATAACGCCCAACGCCCGACGATCATATACATAGATCCTGGACCCTAACTAGGATTCCCTGTATCTAGGGACCCAGGAACTACGAGGACCATGGTTCTACAACACCCAGACACAGAACAAGTATTTGTGCTTTTTATTTTCTGTCCACAAATACTTGTCCTGCCACAGGAATCGTACTTACGGGATCTATACCGTGATTAGGATAATTCTGAGTTGCCGATATTTCGGCTACAGCTACATGCGCCATGTTCACGGGTGGAAGATAAAAACGCAAATAAAAAAAAAACAATAGGCTACGGAAATGTTACGCTATCAATACCGCTACGCGAACTAATACAGCAATATTACACTGCGGAAGTATTATGCTAAGGTAGAGCTACTGCTACGAACAGTAATTTACGCTATGGAAATACGCTACTCTGTAGTGCTATGCTAACCCAATATAATAAATAAATAAATAACGCCCAACGATCACATACATAGATCCTGGACCCTAACTAGGATTCCCTGTATCTAGGGACCCAGGAACTACGAGGACCATGGTCCCACAACACCCAGACACAGAACAAGTATTTGCGCATTTTTTTTAGGGCACAATTACTTGTCGTGTCGCGGGAATCGATCCCCCCCAGCTCCAGGTTATGAGCCGACCTGCTCAACCACCACACCACGGAGGCTGTCTCAAATTACAAAGCTAGGAAAATGCTATACAAAGACAATGTTATTTATTATTTATTTATATATACTTTAGCACAAAACAACTGTTGGCCTCATTACTAAGCTCAGAGTCGCACAACGGGCTATGGAGAGAGCAATGCTCGGTGTTTCCCTGCGAGATAAGATCCGTAATGAGGAGATCCGCAGGAGAACTAAAGTGACCGATGTAGCTCTTAGGATTAGCAAGTTGAAATGGCAATGGGCAGGCCAAATCGCTCGTAGAACTGACAACCGATGGGGAAGAAAGGTTCTCGAGTGGCGACTGCGAACTGGAAGACGCAGCGTAGACCGGCCCCCCCACTAGGTGGACCGACGACCTGGTGAAAGCCGTGGGGAGCCGATGGATGCAGGAGGCGAGCAGCCGCTCTAAGTGGCGCTCCCGGGGGGAGGCCTATGTTCAGCAGTGGACGTCTTCAGGCTGTTAATGATGACGATGATGATGACAAAACAATGTACAAGGAGGATTTATTAATGCTATGAAGAATTATCTACCAGTCAAACAGGATGTGCAAGAAAAAATGGAACGTTAATCCACAGTAATGCCTAAAAAATCCGATAAGTATTATAAAGCTACGGAAGTGCTGCGGAAGTGCTACGCAACAATAATGTTATGCTATGCGAGTAGTGCTTAAGGTAAAGCAAATAAAATCCTGTCGTGAAGCAACACGGTTTACGCTAGAATTGAATACGGCCTAAGTGAGATGAAGTCATTTTGCGATCTAACCCCCTTTATTACTACTTTACGTAGACTGTGCTTTACATGACGACGGCGAAACTATACTTTGAACTTCTGAGTGGCACTGCAACTACCATGGGCGGTGGTGGCGCTTCAGATCACATGAACGAGCTCGTCACGTCATTTATTAACATCAAAAAGAAACCTGAAACGAACTAACGAAAAGTGGTGCTAAATATGCTCAAAGAGTATATAATGCTTGAACATGCCATTGTAATCTGATTGTGTACTGTATTATGTAAAAGAATGGATCCGCATTTAAACATTTATAATTATGGAACAGTGAGGTGTAAATAAGAGCATAATAAACAAAGATACATAGAAAGAAAAACTTTGAAGCACGAATGGGATTTGAACCCGCATCCGTCCGTCTCTGAAACCGGGATATGCTCTACCGACCGACAAGTTAGTGATCTAATGAACAAAATCCTTTACCTTCTTAAAACCAACTTAAACGTGATCGTTAGCACCATCTATAAGATTCTTGGTAACCATCCCTCAATCAATAATTCCTTTACATTTTGTCTGTGGATTACGCTAAATTAACAAAGATGAATTTTAAAAACCCCAGATAATTATAATACCTACAATACAGATGCCTCATCAATAATTCGGGCTATTTTGCAAATTATTTTATTTATGCATAACGCAAGATTATCAAGCGACATTTATTGCGTGTCGGCGTAGTATTGGGCCAAGTGAATACACTGGACACTAACTAGTAACGCTCACGGCACGATCAGAACGTTTTTTTCACGTTCGGGCTACTTTTTATTTGTACCTGATGGAACCCCGTAAAAACTCACCATGTGTCGCTGTTTTCATAGAATATGCCACTCGAGTATGCATGGAAATTGTCCGAGGCATGAATGTAAACGAAAAGAGGCCCGTGGTTCACCAGTGCCACCTAGAAACATAAAATATGTATTACGAATGTTTTATTCGTATTATTCTCCCACAGCTATGACTGAATAGGGCTCAAAGAATCTGCGATCTTGGCCATACTTTTTACTGGTTTGAAAATATACCTTCATAGCATTGTTGCTTCTCGGTGTCACTGCAGTATATCCTCTTATCGGGTACGTTTTTGTCATATTTCCAATCTTGCAATAATCGTCCTGGAAATGTACAATTTATTCCTATAACTTTATAGGCTCATGGCTAAATTAGTTGGCTAAGTAGGTGATAATAGTTTTCTAAAAATATAAAACTAATCCCCGATACACAGGTTATCATTCATTAACAGATTTTTTGTTTCTATCACATAGTCCATCAGCAAATTCATATAGAGACCACGCTGAAAGTATACTCAATATACTTAGTAAAAAAACATGCAAATTGGCTCATAATCAGCAGAGCTATGAAACGAATGACGCTTCGTAAGAGAGGAAGCGTTTTTTTGCTCTGTGTATACTTGTCCTATTATCATCATCATCATCATCATCATCATCACTTATCGTATAACGCATATAAACAGACTCCTTTTGTTTAGTCGCGTGATGTTACCTATAAGTAAATAAAAGTTTTAAAGTTCATAAGACTTATGATGCAATCACCCTGTTTTTATAGGTTCCATACTCTTCTTCAGTAGGAAGTCCATGTTTCATGATCCATTCGTAAGCAGCGTAATCGAAGCCACCATCGCAGCCACCTGCTCTGTTTCTCCCAAGAAGTTCATACGCGCAGTCCACGAGAGCCTGGTTACTTAGACCCAGTACTCTGCCTCCGTTGATTTTGGCCAAACCACTTTCAGTTGCTGCAGTAACAGCAAATGTCCAACATGACCCACAAGTTCCTTGATCTGGATATTTAAAAAGCAATATTTGAAATCACTACGTCTATTTTTGAAAAAAAAAAAATTACTTATGCTAAGTTACCAGAAGGTGCTCCTGCGCGTGTAGGTAAGTACTATTTTTGGTATTTTATGTATACCATTCGTAATTTAACAACTTACCTTTGACAGGCGAAATGAGTCCCAACACCCTCATATCAAACTTCTTCGGAAGAGTACTGACTATATCCGTCAGATCGGTTTCCCTGTAAGGAAACGCTACTGGCGCTTTGCTTCCTTCCGGACGTGGTATAGCACCATGACTGCGTTTCAACTCCTCAGGAGTCCAGTCAGAGAATTCGTTAACACCTAGCTTGTAACCCAAATTGCGCCTGTTGACTGACGATATCATTCTGGAAAAAGCATTTTGACCTTGATTTCAATAACAGTTATTCTTCAAGCTAGGACTTAGGACTAGGACTTTTCTGCAAAGTTCGTCTAGGTAGGTACCACCGCTCTGCCAGTTATTCTGCCGCCAAGCAGTAGTGTGCAAGCACTGCTGTGTTCCGGTTTGAAGGGCATTGTAGCTAGTGAAATTACTGGGCAAATGAGACTTTATTACACAGTGTAGTGATCTGATTACTAGGCTGTGTGATGTCTCAGGATGACGTGCGCAGTGCAGTGTCACACAAAATTTTATTATTTTAAAGTTCCGAGTAACACTGCAACTGTTATGGGCGGCAGTGTCGCTTAACATCAGGTGAACGACTAGCTCGTCACGTCATTCATTCACATAAAAAAAAAAGCTAGATGGTCGTCAAAAACAAAAATGCCGATATCCAATTAACTCAATAAATAATGGTCATTACTATACCTACTGCCTTATCTATCCGTTTTGTTGGCCAGATTTTTATTACCTGCTGTGAAAATCGCTAATAATGATTTTTTTAACAATCACACAACATTAACTAAATAATCATTATGTTCGACGTAATATAACAAATATCCGACCTTGATAACTTCGTATATTTTATATTATTAGCAATATTACCTCATATTCTTTTTAAAAAGAGATCTCCTCAAAGCATGTTCACGTTCATGGGCGTATTTGCGCTCGAATTTGTTTTGGAAGCTGAAAAAAAATCTTAATTGTTTCAGATCCGTAAATTACTAGTAATATTAAATTGTTTAAATTCGTGGTAGTTCTCTACAAGCAAGTGTTCATTTAGATCACGCAACTCACTTTAATAATAATAAACAGTTTTAGCAATAGGCATGATGACTAATACTATTAAACATGAACAAGTAAATATTACTTTCATAAAGAACATTAAAAATGAATGCAATAATTGAAAAAATAAGCAAAACGGGTAAATAAATCACGGAGTAATAAGCTTTTAAATTTTTTACAGGAGGCATCTCCTGTCCCTTTCTCGCGAAACAGAGCGCCCCCACAGTTACTATGAAAAATCTAGTCGTGACGTCACATGACAAAGAGATTGTATAAAAAACTACCACAGCTTAGTAATGAGGTACAATAACAACCTTCCTCTGACGTCACTGGCCGTTGGAGCTATCTCTTTCTATTCCGGTTTTTAAAATGCTTGTAACTTGGTAATTTTTTGAGATATTTAATTTTTGTTTTCACAAATGTTTAACTTTTGAGGAATATAATTAATTTATCAAAAAAAAACGAAAATTTTGTCATCATGCCTATTATCTACCACTTACTGAGTAAAAATGTGATCAACATGCTCGTCGTTTTCAGGATTGATAAACATTAGTTCTTTCGTTACTTTCTCACTGTTCTTTGCATGTTTCACAGTTTTTTCTTCATCGCATCCAACTGAAATATGAAATATTGTATTTTAGTATTTTAGCATAGCAAATAAATTATGTACTCTACATTAGTAACATTAAAGTAATTTCAGCATTATATGCGGGTTCAAATCCCACTAGTTATTTCAATTATAACATTCTATTTTTTCATTTTTTCAAAGTTTTCTATTTGCCTGCGGATGGCTAGGGACACCAAATATTTTGCCGAGTTTATACTTAATTTTACTTCACAGTTAAGTATACTTATGGGTTGATGTTTATTTTACGTACGCACAGCAAAGGAGCGAAACTCTTTTCCGTCGTTGGTTTCTCATGTAATATGAATAATAATACTTATCTTTAAATCCAAAGTAAGTAATAATATTTCTGGGTAAGCGTGTTCGATCTCTTAGTTTGCTTATTATCACGTGATGAACGCAAACACAAATAGCAAGTAAAATAATAATGGATTCGTTTCTAATATATAAAAAATGGCACATACACAGATTTATGAAGTCAAATACTTCATCATCGAAGTCCTCGATAAAATCGGAATAGGTCCAAATTTCATGAGATATCAAGGATCCCAACATCATGGCGTATCTCTTCATTTCATACCTAAAACATGACACATACATACGAACAATGTAATAGGCAAAATATTCAAAGGCATTATGCCGTGTCGAACCGATTTGCGAATAGGGTTCTATCTACCTCATCTCTTCTCGCGGGCGCTGTTAGACTCAGCTAAGGGAATATCCAGGGAAAGATCAGCATTTTTGTCGGTGTATCAAAATCTTCTGCGATCAGTCATAGACGAATGCCATGCGTGGTGAAGGTGATTATGACTTCTTGCTATGCCTAAGTATACCACTTCTTTTCGTGACAACTCATTTGGGGTTGTAGCAGTACGTCTATGGAATCAACTTCCACCTAAGAAAAGCGACGTCTAAGGAGGTCTTCAAAAAGTTAGTTCGGGAGCACTATTACAACAATCCTTCCAAATTAGTTTAATAATTTGTCACTACTTATTTATTGTATATATATAATATTTAATGTATTCTGTAGTATTTATACCACTTTGGTATTTTCTGTTTTTGTATATATGATATAATATGATAGTATATATCATATAATAGGTACTTATTAATATTAATATTTAGAAAATAGTAATAAGTAATGTTTTTTTTTGTTTCTACAAATTGTTCATACTAATTTTGATGCACGCCTACATCCCTATTTCTTAAACTTTGTGTGGAATGACTGATTGAAAATGCTTTAGCATTTAGTCCTCCTTTTGTACTTTTAGTGCAATAAAGAATTAAATATATAAATAAATTATGGCAAACCCCCATTATAAGCGTCCAAAGTGGCGTTTTAAGTGGGAAGTCTATGCTCGGCAATGGGCGTGTTACAGCTGATGATGGCGATTGTAACTGATTAAAGAATGTAGTTAATAATTATAAAATAACCATAAATAAAATCATCTATCTAAAACTAAAAGTAAATAAACTTAATCTAAGAAGCCGCTACCAGTGGGCAATGTGCCCAAAATGCTGCATTGCCCCGTTGTATGGCAATGCTTAGTCTTTGCGCCATATAGAGGCCAGCATTTTGGTCACGTGTTGCCTCGATCAGTCTTTCCGAAAGGTTTTTGTAAATTTTGTGAGCATAAATAAAATAACTTGAATATATCTTGAACTATTAGGCTAAACCCTGAGGCAGGATTTTTAATCAATTTCTATGTTTAATGATATTAATATTATTTTAAAACAACAAGATAATATAATAGTTAGACTACCTGACTGGAATCCATCCGGTTTCATCATCATAATATGCCCAGACAGTGTTTCTTATATCATCTCCATCTGACATCTCGTTATATTCAAATTTTACGGTGTCTTTTTCATCAATAGTTTCATTACCTGAAATTAGTATTAAATAATTATGTATTGGCGAATGGTTCCAAGTTTATAAAACAATGCATTTATTTGTATGACCCAACCTCAATCTAACAAGAACGGAAGTTGTAGATTTTGAGAATGAACGGAACTTGAAAAACCACGGCCGAGGGATGACACTAGACTGAATATAAGAATATTTATATATATTTTCTTTGTTCCAATTATATTCAAAGTTATTGTATAATGAAATGGAAATATATTACCACTCTCTTTGATTTTTTCCGCTAACGGAATAATAACAATGGCTATATATCTATGTACACTTACCAACTTCTACATAGTATTCGAAGCTAGTAGGTAAGATTTCATCTAGCTTAAGGTCTTTAGACATTGCTTCGTAAAGAAAATGGCACACTATCTTATTAAGTTCTTGCTCCGTTGTTTCAGGATGAATCTAAAATGAAAGTTGAACGATTTAGACTTTATCTTCAACAGCTAGAAATAGCTTATCAAGAGCATATTGAGCCGTGCTTACAGTAATGTTCAGTAGACACACAGATATGAAAAAAATTGAGCACAAGTACATTTTTTTTTACAAAATTTTATATATTTATGGCTAATTTTACGTTAAGCCTTTCCAAGTATTCGGTCTTGTGTCAATGACTTTTTAAAGTATATGCGGAATATGCATTTGCTCTTATAACCCGAAGAAAACATCTTGAGGGAATCCGAGAATAATCATAAAATTTGTAAAAGTTGGTAGAACTTTTTTGCATAGTTTGTCTAGGTATACCGCTTTGCCCAGTTATTCTGCCGCCCATTGTGCAAGTACTACCGTGTTCAGGATTATAAGGCACTATAGCTAACGAAAATACTGAGAAATTGAGACTATCATATGATCTCACAGTACAGAAATATCCACAAAAAGAAAGTCCACTATAATAGACTTTGAGTCTCAGAATGACGTGCGCAACTCAATGCAAAACTTTAATTTAGGGTTTCGATCACACCGCAATCTGTTATGGGTAGCCATGACGCTTAACACCAGGCAAACGACTGGCTCGTGACATCATTCGATTACTTATATAAAAATATACCAACAACCCACCTTAGCCGGGTTTTGGCCTATGCAGTACCTATATGGGAACGTGTGCCGAAGATGTAATATATACCTAAGTAACATAATATTTTGCCCCATAAGTAAACAAATAATATACTTTTGAGAGAAATCATTATACTCGCCTCATATTTCTGTCCATGCTCATCCTCTATCCCGGGCAAAGTTGTCATTACTTTTACTGCTCCCTTGTTGTAGTCCACTCTAGATGACTGGTTCGTTTTCCTAAAACATATGGAGAGTTAGAATACTTAAAGTTTGAAAATTCAATAATTTTATAAATAATCTACAAAATAACCAAACTTACCATGCTGTATAATCTTCTACTAGGTTAGAAGTTAGGGATACTCGTATCGCTTTAATTGAGTACCTTTCAGGCCATTGTAAAGTTTCTGCATCGCTTTCAACAAGTAGATAATTCTCGTCTAGAACTATTAGGTAAGCAAATTCATTATTAATTTTTACAGTAATAAAATACAATTCCAAAAAAATGTCTTAATAATAAACTATGATAATAGAATTATAAGAACTCACCGCTATATCCAGTTGCTGAAATAATACATGTAGCCAAAATGTATAACAACATTTTGAATAATTTTATTTTATTTGTTCATGCAACTGATCCTCACATACGAGCTTTATTGTATGTACTATTTTATTTTTAGTCAAACCAACCGCTTATATGTTTAGCAATCATAATTATTATTATCAAATAACAGTTATCAATTATTAAATTAAATTAGCGCCTATATACAGCTGATAAACCGTTAAACATAATTTATGTTACCCCCCCTCCTTTCCTCATGAAGGTCATTATGAGCTAACAATATCCCTATCCCTTCCCTACATATTCCCTATTCCCTATTCCCTACATATAATAAATGTGTAATTCTGGCGCGCTACGGAACACACACATAATGATGTCAAATCTAATTTATCCCATAGGTTCTATTGTTCAAAAAATATCGTAACCGCGATGCAGGACTACAAGACTTTTAGCCCTTCTCCATACATTTTCTAATTTATCATATCTAACGCCATCTAGGGACAATAATTTGTAGCTGTTTGTTTGTTTGTTTGTTTGTTATTGAACAAAACCCTAGATACTGAACTGATTTTCATGCGGGTTGTACTAATATGCTTAGAAATAACCGGCGCACAACATAGGATATATTAAAATACAAATATCATTAAAAAAATTTGGTCAAAATTATTAAAATATCATTACGAAACCGGACGGAATTTTATACAACATGGCCGCTTCATGGTGAATTTTTTTGGCTACTGACGGTTAGTTTATGTCACAGTAATTTTTTTATGTTGTATTATGGCTCCACACATAGTGTATTTAGCCAGTGTTAAGTATAGTAATTTTTCGTCGTGTTGTTATTGAATATTTCACATGTTTCACGTAAAGTCCATCTGGAGGCACAGATTAAAGAAAAAAAACGTGTGTAAGGCCATGAACAAAGAGTAATAGGAGTTAATTTCGGTAGTAAATATGCATTAAATAGTGGAATGAAATTTTACAATTTATTAGAATTCTTTAACAATTATTAGTTTTTCTATTTAAGCCCTTGCAGGTTGTTTGAGGTTTTTGGAGTAAAATAGATATACCATCAAATAATATGTAAGTAGTATGAATCGATTGCATTCAAGATATAAATATGTTACTTATACTTAAGTGCCCGCAGATTAGAGAAATAAACGGCCAAGTGCGAGTTGGGCTCGCGCACGAAGGGTTCCATATCATTATCTATAAAAACTAGAAAAAAAACGTTTGTTGTATGAGAAAGAAAAAATACTAAAATACAGAATAAAATAAGTATTTAAGGGGTTAAATACTTATTTTATTCTGTATTTTTTGTAATAGCGGCAACAAAAATTTATTTATCATCTGTGAAGATTTCAGCTGTCTTTCTATCACGGTTCATGAGATACAGCCTGATGGTGACAGACGGACAGACGGACAGCGGAGCCTTAGTAATAGGGTTCCGTACCCAAAACGGACTGACGACGTCTGTCAGGCTGTCTGTCCTTCTGTCCGTCTGTCACCAGGCTGTATTTCATGAGCTTTACCCTTGGGAGTATAATCTTGACCCTTGCTACGCCTATTTTTGGCATTACATGACGTTTATGTTTGGCTAACAGGTCTGAGGGCCAATGCATACTACCATAGGCTAATGCAGTGGACCAATGATACTCTTACGTTACGTAATAAATTATATACTCTTTGAATGATACAGAAGTATAATAATACTCTTTGGAATGATACGAAGTAGATTTTTTTCTCTAATCTGTGTACGAAACATATTATGTAAAATGCCCTGGGGGTCTAGCAAAGATCACAATCACTAACGCTAACGCCTCACGCTAACTCCAAAAATGTATCGAAATGACATTCGCTACGGAAAAGTTAGCGATTTCCGAAACGTCATTTCAGTACATTTTGGAGTTAGCGTTTGGCGTTAGCGTTAGCGGTTGGTATCTTTGCTAGACCCCCAGACTTTGCCCTATTGTAAAAATGTTTTGAAAGCCTAGATTTTAATATAATATAGGTTTTAATTAATCATGAGTTCGATGATACTTATCGAAATATCATCGAAAATTTTTCTATAGTTAAGTAGCCATGAGTGGAGATTTCATCAAAATTGGTCCAGGAATATCAAGGATAATAATTAGCGTACCTATGCTGTTTTGGAAAATATTATAATTAATTATTTCATCCATGATTAAGACATGTCATTTTTACTTCGTGGAAGTGATTATACGAGCAGAAAACTCAGTGTGGCTGATAGAAAATCAGTTTTTAAAAATAAAGCCATTGCCAAACCGAAACCTGAAAAGTAATGTAGTCCACGCGTGGCAACGCCGCGGGCAGTAGCTAGTTGTTATATAATATATAATTCTTTTTTCTATAAGTGATACGAAATAGGTTTACTTAGGCTACATTATAACGCAGGTTTATTCTACATTATAACGCATCTAAAGAAGATTATTAAGTATTATATGCATGTAATGTAATCTATGTAATTAAATGTGTTAGTCACCCAGATTTTAGGCCTACTGGAGTGCTATTCTAATATTACTTATAAGACTTATAACCGATTCTTGTCTTAAAACCAAGACCGAACGAGTGGTGCCAACTGCCACTCATCATTGTGCATCGGTCGAAGATCGGTCGGCAATTTTGACAATGTAGCAAAATGGCGACTAGCCTGGTTATGTATCCTGCTGCCATTTTATCTTTTAACAAGCTAAAATGGCTATATCTATAAAGTGCAGAGTGCCGTACTGTGCAATGGCTTTAATTCATGACGGCGGGAATAATACGCCCAAACGGTATGATAATAATAATGATAAAAATTAAATACTCATACAATATTAAGCAGTTTTTATTAAAATTATATTTGAAGTATCGTTTCAGTTTCTTGTTAATACGCATGATGACTACTATTAAAAATCAACAAGTAAATATTACTTTCATAAAGAAGATTAAAAATGAATGCAATAATTGAAAAAATAATTAATATCGGTACACAACTCACGGAGTAAGCTTTTAAAGTTTCTGTAAGAGGCATCTCCTGTCCTTTCTTGCGAAACAGAGTGCCTCCACAGTTACTATGAAAAATCCACTTGTGACGTCACATGCCAAAAAGATTGTATGTAAAGCTACCACAGCTTAGTAATGAGGTACTATGAACGACCTTGCTCTGACGTCACTGGCCGTTTGACTGGCTATATCTTTCTATTCCGGTTTTTAAAATGCTTGTAACTTTGTCATTTTTTGAGATATTTTATTTATCTTTACACAACACATAAAACATGAGGAATATAATTAATTTATGCAAAAAACAAATTTAGTCATCATGCCTATTCTAGATACAAAATAATTATAACAAATCGACGAAACTGAAAGCATGCAGTGATTAGCAAAGTTCTAAAGAACAGCCAGACACTCGCCGCGTGTCTATTAATGTTGTTCTAAAATACAGGGTATGTAGGGTGAGTCTTGACACCGCAGACATTGTCCTTAGCAGAAATCAAAATGTAGCCGTCGTTGCCCCAAGTTTCCCCCCAGGAGTTCTTGATAATCCAGAACTGATCACCGTTCAGCACTCCGTACCCGACCAGAGCTACTGCGTGATTCGCTTGGTTTTCTGGACTGGAAATAAAGGCACAGTTTAAACAGTAATTGGTAGGTATGACAAAGAGTAAAGGTACGTTGAACTATAAAATCTGTTCAGTGATAAAGGTACAATAAGTTTGCAGCTGACTACAGAAAACAGCAGCAGTCGATGGGCTCAGTCAGTTGACGTCGACTTCCCAGAATGTCCTCTGAAGTCGAACACTTTCATGTCAATTTCCAAAAAAGACCTCGAGGTGGAGTATCCAGATTTGTTGAGGTGATGAGTGTCGAGAGATTATAGTCGAGTTTTGTGTCGTGATATGTAAATGAACCAAAATGGATCAAAATGAAGGAAACTGGATCAAAATGGAACCAAATGAAACAAATGAATAAAAATTAAATTAATTGATTAATTTATTACTGTCATTATTTTAGTAAAACACCATACAAGCCTTGGTCCACAATGACTGCACTGCTGGCCTTACTATGATGGCTTCAAGCTTAGCCAGGGCCAAAGAGTATACAAACGCTAGCCGGGGCCTTCAAGCTTGGTCTTCCTTGCAGCCCTTGCTGGCCGCGCTATAAAGCCCTCGACCGGTGTCAGCCTTTCTTCTAGCTTGTCCATCAAGGGCTGCAATGCTGACCGCACTGTAATGGTCTGGACCTGCGCTAAGCTCCGCTTTCTACCATCATTTATAGTGGCCACCAACGCAGACATTACAGACCATGGCAGTAATATACTAATAATTATTATACTTATACCTACAAATGAAAAAAACAGGTGCTTACCACAACATTCTATGCTGATAGAAGATACCACTTGAGTATGCATAGAACTCACGAGAGACATGAACTGCGACGAAAAGTGGTCCATGGTTTACTACTGCTACCTAGGAATAAAATTCACAGACAATAAGTATAATTGAAACTTGTACAAAAAGCCTAATTGTCTAATTATCTTTGAACTTGATTTCGAAAAGCTGAGCTTTTACCTTCATAGCATTACTGTTGTCTTTCGTTACTCGAGTGTATCCAGTGATTGGGTAAGTTGTCGTCATGTTTGCAATGTTACAATAACCGTCCTAGAAAAAAAAACAATAAAACTTATCTTACTCATTTTGTATTCATGGGATATTTTTTATACATCAACACATTATGATCAACAGCCTGAATACGTCTTCTGCTCAAAATGCATCCATCGGCTCCCAGCGGTATTGACAACGAGCGATTTAATAAATTCGTAATTATTTGGGTAGGTGCTCATCATCATCATCAGCCTGAAGACATCTGCCACTGCTGAACATAAGCCAGGGAGCAAAGAGCGCCACTTTGAGCGTCTGCTTGCCTCTTGCATCCATCGGCTCCCCACGGTTCTGACCAGGTCGTCAGTCCACCCAGTACTTAGGGGGCTACGCTTCGTCTCCCAGTTCGTGGTCGCCACTCGAGAACCTTTCTACTGACTGGGTAGGTGCTGATTGTGTAAAACTGACTTGGTTTCGATTGCATTAGAAGGTTATTTATAACAATAAAATATATACTAAATCTTTTATAAAAGTATTTTAAGTCTGTTCAAAGACAGTTTGTTGAGTTTAATTAACTATTTGATTTTATTTTTTCAATGAATTCAAACACAAATTGTGGCAACAGTGTAAAAATGAGTATAGCACAACCAACTTTGGTACAAGTGTTTCTTATACTTTGGCGAAGTCCAAAATGCAGCTATAGTTCTGTATTTTATAGAGCTCTCGAACAAAATAAATATACTGTTCAAAATATACATAATATATACTAATTTTTGGTGCGTTTCTGGTGCAAAGGTTGACCATTGCCATCCAGCGCGATAATGCAGCAAGCGTTATGGGCACCTTTGCATCGGGAACGATAAGTCGTGGGTTAGTGGAGTAGCCTGATGTGTGTTGTGTGACGTTTTAGCATAAGTATTTAACAATTATTGTAATTTGAGCTGTTAGTTAGTTGACATGTTTTTTATTTTTGTACCATATACACATACCCTGTTTTTGTAAGGCCCATACTCTTGGTCAGTAGGAAGACCATGTTTCATAATAAACTCGTAAGCAGGGTAATCCAAGCCACCATTGCATCCACCTTTGCCCTTTTCGACTAGTCCTTCATACGCACAGTCAACGATAGCTTGACTGCTCAAGCTTAAGACTCTGCCACCGTTAATTCGGGCCAAACCACTTTCAGTAACTGCTGCAGCAGCAAAAGTCCAACAGGATCCGCAAGTTCCTTGACCTTTCAAAATTTTAATTTTCCCAAATAGATGTCTAATTGTCTTTAGACGTATTCCTACCGAGGAGCTATTAGGTTATACCTATTATCAAAGCCCATGTAGTGTAATTGACAGACGACTATATCTTAACAGCTATTTTCTGTGACCATATCAAAGTCCATGATAAGGTCAGTTTATGTACTTACGGTGTCTATGAACCAATGAACTCATACTCTCTAGCTTAGTGATTCCCAAATAAACAAATCATTATGCATTTGCCGTCATCTACTCATCAGATCCCTACAAAATTTAGATGGACTGGAGGTGAATTCTATAAAATAAATAATCATCTAAATCAATCAACTATAGTTAGAGCAGTATTTAATACCAATAAGATAGATATCATATATTATCATCAGCCGAAAGACGTGCACTGCTGAATATAGCCTCCTCCATAAACCGCCGCTTTGGACTTTGGATTTGCTATAATCACCACACTTGCCAGGCGGCTTGATCATCGCAGACGATTTTAGGTAACGTACCGAGGAAAAGGCTGGGCAGCCTTTTCCTAGATAACCCCTTAGCCGATTGTTATGGCACCCACAGAAAGAGGCAGGGTGGTTCCATTCGCATACTGAGACCACACAGTTTACTAAAAGGCTAAGTAAGAAAGATATATAATTAAAAAACAGTGTCTTATAAAACAACTTACTTTTAACAGGTGAGATAAGACCAAATGTCCTCATATCAAACTGCTTCGGAAGCTTGCTGCCTAAGTCAGTCAGATCCTTTTCGTCGTAAGGAAAATCCACCGTTCCTCTTGATTCTTCCGGAGGTGGTATGAAGCCAAGAGTGCGCTTTAACTCTTCTGGAGTCCAGTCTGAGAATTGGTTAACCCCTAGCTTGTAACCCAAATTACGCCTGTTGGCTGACGATATCATCCTGCGATAACATAAAAAAAATTCATCGTCTCGTCAATGAATAGCTATTGTCCTATTTTCCAGTGGTCAAAATATTCAGAAGATCCCTTACCTCATGTTATTTTTGAAAATCACTCTCCTCAAAGCATGTTCTCGTTCATGGGAGTACTTCCGTTCGAATCGGGCTTGGAAGCTGAAAACGGATTCTATTAAAAATTAACCCCTTCCAAAGTGGTTAAGTAAATATTTAAGCTTCTGTATCTTTAAAATAAGTATGTACTTAATTCCACTTACTGAGCAAATACATGATCAACGTGCTTTTCGTTTTCAGGATTGATAAACATAAGTTCTTTTAAGATTTTTTCACTATCCTTTTCATGTTTGATGATCGTTTCATTATTACATCCAACTAAAATTATAAAAGTTATTATTGATTAGGTAAGTAAGTAAGTCATTTGTTTCGTAAGCCGCTCTGGGGTTACCTAGATATTTATGTGTTTATCATAATTTACCACAAAATTTTACATTTGGTTCTTGTTATAAACATAGAACATACACAGGGTTACAAAATCAAATACTTCATCATTGAAGTCTTCGGTAAAATCTGAATAAATCCAAATTTCATGGTCTTGCAAGGATCCCAATTTCACGGCGTATTGCTTCATTTCATACCTAAAACATAAAATAGAAAACACGTGCTGAAAATGGTAAATCAAGTGAATGTTGTATTTGTGCACTCGACATGCGTAGGTTGTTAATGTCGAATGTAAATTTTGTTTCTATTTTATGCAGTGCGCTGACGCACTACGTGATAAATTCTTTAATTAATAGAGCTTTGAAAGAGTCATCATCATCATCATTAACAGCCTGAAGACGTCCACTGCTGAACATAAGCCTCCCCCCGGGAGCGCCACTTAGAGCGGCTGCTCGCCTCCTGCATCCATCGGCTCCCCACGGCTTTCACCAGGTTGTCGGTCCACCTAGTGGGGGCCCGGCCTACGCTGCGTCTTCCAGATCGTGGTCGCCACTCGAGAACCTTTCTTCCTTTCTTTCTTCTTTCTTTTAGTCCAAAATACCACAAAGCCTGAAAACAAAAGTCTTCAATCAATGTGTGTTGCCAGTGATAACTTATGGAACTGAGACGTGGCCTCTAACTGTTGGCCTCATTACTAAGCTCAGAGTTGCGCAACGAGCTATGGAGAGAGCAATGCTCGGTGTTTCCCTGCGAGATAAGATCCGAAATGAGGAGATCCGCAGGAGAACTAAACTGACCGTTGTAGCTCTTAGGATTAGCAAGTTGAAATGGCAATGGCCAGGCCACATCGCTCGTAGAACTGAAAGAGTCATACAAATCTCGAAAATTGCCTTATATATTGTAGTAAAACTAATCATCATCATCATCATCATTAACAGCCTGAAGACGTCCACTGCTGAACATAGGCCTCGCCCAGGGAGCGCCATTTACAGCGGCTGCTCGCCTCCTGCATCCATCGGCTCCCCGCGGCTTTCACCAGGTCATCGGTCCACCTAGTGGGGGCCGGCCTACGCTGCGTCTTCCAGATCGTGGTCGCCGCTCGAGAACTTTTCTTCCCCAAAATTAATAACTATTTTTAATCTTGTGTTCATTATTTTGTTATCTGGATTTGTTAGGTATTTACAACAGATACCTGACTGGAATCCACCCGCTTTCATCATCGTAATATGCCCAGATAGTGTTTCTTATATCAACTCCGCCGGATATCTTGTTGTATTCAAATTTTACTGTCAGTTTTTCATCAATAGTTTCATTGCCTAAAAGTTATTAATATTAAAATTATTAACACGTCGAAGGATGCAAACGATCTTCTACGATTGATATTGATTGCAAAATCGTCATACTTACCAACTGCCTCATAGTTTCCGGTCATGGAAGGTAAAATTTCTTCTAGTTCAAAGTCCTCAGAAATTGGTTGATATCGATAATGGCACACTATCTTGTTCAGTTCCTCCTCCGTTGTTACGGGATGGAGCTAAAAAGAACATTACAGTTATTGAGTTATAGCAACTTACATTATATAGTAACCATAACCAATTAATTTGGCATAACTACTGATGAATTTAAACGTAGTTAAAATGAAAAATACACCTACTGTTTTAAATTTTAAGAAAGCTTTCAAACAGAGAATCCGTTCAAAAATTTCAAATATTTTCTGTTCTAAAATTTAAAACATTATACTATAGGATTTTACTAATCTGCTGTCGACTAAGTACTAGGGCCTGCACTTTCTCAGATTTTCAGTTTCGAAATTGGCCTATAAAATTAGAGTCATCAGTTGATGAAATTTTTAAATGATTAAGTAACTCGTTACATAATGATTTTCTAGCTTTATCTTCTTGCTCTATGCTTCTTATCTCTTTTTATCAATAATTGAACTATAAGGAACTACAACTAGGTAACTAGCTGGTGCACCTGCCTCTCTTCAACGTTATCCATTCACTCTTTTCTCTCTTCCGTTTCTCTTTCCTAGAACAGCAGTAACAGGAGCAGCTTCATCGTCGTTGGCGATGATGTTTTATCGTAGCGTATGGATCACAATGTGTAGGCACAAACTACATAGGTACTACGGAGGCTTACGCTATGAAATTACAGTTAGGATTAAAATGAATAACTTTGTAATTTTTTGGCAATAAGTATCTGGCTCTTTTAAGAGAGGTCTGGTCTGATGGTAGGATTGTCAGTTCTACGAGCGATGTAGCCTGCTCACTGCCATTTCAACTAGCTAATTCTAAGAGCTATATCTGTGACTTTATTTATCTTTTGGATCTCCTTAATTCCGACATTATCTCGTAGAATAGAATAGAATAGAATAACATTTATTCAATACTTGCTTAAACTATGGTACAGAACATGTTATATTAAGCATAGTATGTAGTTCGTAAGAGCATAGTTCTCTTCATGGCTCACTGCACGACTTTGAGCTTACCCAAATGATTAAACTACGTATCAGTGCCATAAGTTATCACTGGCAACGTACACTGATGACAACTTTGCTTTTAGGCTATGCGGTATTTTTGAAGAAAATATAGGTCGAAGCTTTTTGAAACCTGCCCAACCGAGTTGAATTCTTCGTGCGATCTCGTTGTCGGAGTCGAATCTACCTAATTGGACAGTCTGTCCTTGGTAGTCATTTTCATCGACAACTTGGAGAGTAGGATTTCTTATAATTACTGAACATAGGCATTAGACATGCATGATGTTTACGTTCATCTCAATGAAATCTAACTACTTGGTGGGAGACTATTGAGATCGTTGATCATGATGGCAGATTCCTCAAGTGACTCCGCGATTATGACTATATCACCGGCAAAACGAAGGTTAGTGATGTCGCCATTTATGCTGATGTCAGATCCATTCCAGTTTAAAAGCTTTAAAACGTCCTCTCCGATGCATTTGTGAACAGTTTCGGAGGGATAACATTTCCGACCCTATTTACTCTTTGCAATGGTATTTTTGGTGTTGTAGTTGGGACTGACACAGTGGCCTTACTGTAAAAACACTTCGATAAAGCTATAGCTAATTTGGCATCGCTATAGGGATCGTAGCACCGCCCAGTCTCGTCTTCATTGAAGGCTTTCTCATAGTCCACAAATGCTGGGCAAAACGGCCGACTGTACTCTAGTTTTCTGTTATAGTCTGGGAACCAGATCCGGACAGCGGCTTGTTCGGGATGCTAAAATTTCTCAAACCTGAGCGCGAGACGATTCGTAATGATTCTCGAAAACTGTTACACATGACTCAAGTAGACTAAGGACCTATTGCGATGAGATGGCCTCAGTAAAGTTTGTCGGTTTGGTTTTATCACCTGTTTTGAAGAAAATCAATATCACGTTCTCTAGCGTTGTACCTTCAAAGATTGCGAAACTAAATAACATCTAAAGGACCACAAGTGCCGGTCTACCGCCCGCTGCCAGAAGTTCCGTTACGATTCCATGCTCACCGGGCGCTTTCTTGTTTTTAAGCTGTTTGAAGGCCATTCTAATAGGCTGATATCCGGGATGTCTTCGGTATAGTGTCGCTCGTAGAAGCTCTCGATCTCACTGAGAATCACAGGCTTGGGTGAATTGATACTGCCGTTTTCGGTCTTCTGGTTTGTCATTTGGCTTTGCTACATAGACGAATCTGTTGAAACAATTTAGAGCCATCATCAACAGCCTTAAGACGTCCACTGCTGAACATAGGCTTCCCACAAAGCGCGCTGCTTTGGGTGGCTGCTCGCCTCCTGCAAACATCGAATCTCCACGACTTTCACAAAGTCGTCGGTTCGTGGTTGCTATTCGAGAACCTTTTTTCCTCATCGGTGACAGTAATCTGTTCTACGAGTCTGCTTATTGCCATTTCAATTTGCTAATTCTTGTTATTCTTCAGTTGAGAGCCTTGGTTGTGCTCTATTGTGGCCTTAATACTTGAAGCACCCAGGTACTAAAAGCACGCTAGTCATGTCACATGGAACTCCAGATTTGTCTACAGAGTTGAGTGCACTATAAACTGACATATGCACTGAAGATCGTTCATTTAATTTTACTCCAGTCTGCAATTAATTCCAGAACTTCCAGAGTTGGTTTTCTGAGTTTTATTCTAGTTTTCTGCATTAGGTCTTGAATAATTTTGATCAACAACTCAGTTTTTCTTTAAATTAACCTTTTTCATTGGCATTTAACCTACTAGTCCCATGGGAAATATACCAATTTATTAGGATTCTTAATTATGAAGTAGTCACCAGAAGACCAGAAGTGAGGAGGTTAAAGTTGTAATGCACGTACAGATCACAGATTACTATATACTTGGAACAGATCACAGACCGCGACGAAGGGCTTTACGTTTTTTCTAGACCGTTTTAATAAAAATGCGTTTCGGAATTTCGAAATTTAGGGTGTCAATTTCGAAATTACAGAACATGCAAAAATGGTCCGAAATTTCGAAACTATGAAATTTCGAAATTTCGAAATGCATGCCCTACTAAGTACTTGGACACACGTGGTCTAAATGGAGGGGTATGCTGTTATTAGCTGTGAACGTTTTCAGGCTGTTAATGATGATGATTCTACTATTCTAGGTACAGTAATGTAAATTCACATTCGAGTAAACTTGTAGGTACCTATACTATGTATTGTGAAAATGAAAAAAGGAATCATAAGACGTGCCTCGTATCTATCTCCATACTTGTTATCCATCCTAGACAAACTGGTCATTTCTTTTACTGCTCCATTGTTGTAGTCAATTCTAGATGACTGATTGGTTTTCCTGAAAATAGTGGCAAGCTTCTATAATTCGATGTTTAAGAACCGTTGATTTTATCAGATTTCAAAAAATAAGTCAACTTACCATGCTGTATAATCTTCTACTATGTTGGTAGTTAAAGAAGCTCTTATTGCTTTAACTGAGTACCTTTCAGGCCATTGTAAAGTGTCTGCATCGCTTTCCAAGACTAGATATCCCTCATCTAGAACTATAAGAAAACTTTTTGATACTTTGAGCAACTTTTATTGCATTGAATTCATTAATATTATCAAATTAGGTAAATAATCCCTATTGATAATAAAAAAAAACAACTTTATACTATCGCTGTGTTTAGATATCCCGCTATCTAATATGATAGGTAGGTCGACTAATTTAAAACCGTTTGATGTGACATTCAAACTTTACTTTTCTTTATTTATTAAATTAGTTTTTTTTTACTTTTACTAATCGTAATTATAAACTATAATTACTAAAAACTAAAATAAATCCAAAAAATTTAAATAAAAAAGTTCTTAATTATAAAAAGAGGGAATAAAGCTCTCCATAACGACTATTCCTTATTATCATCATCATCATCAGCCGGAAGACGTCCACTGCTGAATATAGGCCTCCCCCAAAGGGCGCCACTTTGAGCGGCTGCTGACCTCTTGCATCCATCGGCCCCCCACGGTTCTTACCAGGTCATCAGTCCACCTAGTGGGGGCCTGCCTACGCTGCGTCTTCCAGTTCGTGGTCGCTACTCGAGAGCTGATGTTCCGTACTCTGGTCCTGTAGTCAGACTGACATAGTGGCCTTACTGTACAAACACTTCAACACTTCGATATACCTATAGTCAATTTGGCATCGCTGTAAGGACTGCAGCACCGCCCAAGTCTCGATAGAATCGAAGGCTTTCTCATAGTCCACAAACGCTAGGCATAGCGGCCGATTATACTCTTCGGTCTTCTGTATAATCTGGCGTAGCGTATTTTTACAGTAATAAAATATAATTCCAAAAAAATGTTTTAATAGTAAACTATGATAATAGATCTATAAGAACTCACCGCTATATCCAGTTGCTGAAATAATACATGTTGCCAAAATGAATAACAACATTTTGAATAATTTTATTTTATTAGTTCATGCAACTGATCCTCACATACGATATTTTATTGTATGTACTATTTTACTTTTAGTAAATCCAACCGCTTATATATTTAGCAATCATAATTATTATTATCAAATAACAGTTATTAATTATTAAATTAAATTAGCGCCTATATACAGCTGATAAACCGTTAAAACATAATTTATTTGACCCCCGCCCCCCTCCTTTCCTCATGAAGGTTATTATGAGCTAACAATATTGTTTTAATTTTTTTTTCAATAAGTGATACGAAATAGGTTTACTTAGGCTAACTGCTTAGTTTATACTACATTATAACGCATCTAAAGAAGATTATTAAGTATTATATGCATGTAATGTAATCAATGTAATTATATGTGCTAGTCACCCAGATTGTAGGCCTACCGGAGTGCTATTCTAATATTACTTATAAGACTTATAACCGATTCTTTTCTTAAAACCAAGACCAAACTGGTGGTGCCAACTGCCACTCATCATCGTGCATCGGTCGAAGATCGGTCGGCAATTTAGACAATGTAGCAAAATGACGACTTGCCTGGTTATGTATCCTGCTGCCATTTTATCTTGTAACAAGCTAAAATGGCTATGTCTATAAAGTGCAGAGTGCCGTACTGTGCAATGCCTTTAATTTACGACGGCGAAAATAATACGCCCAAACGGTATGATGATAATAATGATAAAAATTAAACACTCGTACAATATTAAGCAGGTTTTATTAAAATAAATTTAGAAGTATCGTTCAAGAAACTGTTCTTGATAATAGGCATGATAACTACTATTAAAAATCAATAAGTAAATATTACTTTCATAAAGAAGATTAAAAATGAATGCAATAATTGAAAAAATAATTAATATCGGTAAATAACTCACGGAGTAAGCTTTTAAAGTTTTTGTAGGGGGCATCTCCTGTCCCTTTCTTGCGAAACAGAGTGCCTCCACAGTTAATAAGAAAAATTCACTTGTGACGTCACATGCCAAAAAGATTGTATGTAAAGCTACCACAGCTTAGTAATGAGGTACTATGAACGACCTTGCTCTGACGTTACTGGCCGTTTGAGATATCTCTTTCTATTCCGGTTTTTAAAATGCTTGTAACTTTGTCATTTTTTGAGATATTTTGTTTATGTTTTCACAATAAAACACATAACACATGAGGAATATTTTAATTTATTCAAAAAAACATATTGAGTCATCATGCCTATTCTAGATACAAAATAATTATAACAAATCGACGAAACTGAAAGCATGCAGTGCTTAGCAAAGTTCTAAAGAACAGCCAGACACTCTACGCGTATCTATTAATGTTGTTCTAAAATACAGGGTATGTAGGGTGAGTCTTGACACCGCAGACGTTGTCCTTAGCAGAAATCAAAATGTAGCCGTCGTTGCCCCAAGTTTCCCCCCAGGAGTTCTTGATAATCCAGAACTGATCACCGTTCAGCACTCCGTACCCGACCAGAGCTACTGCGTGACCCGCTTGGTTTTCTGGGCTGGAAATAAAGGCACTGTTTAAACAATAATCGGTAGGTATGACAATAGAGAGTAAAGGTACGTTGAACTATAAAATCTGTTCTGTGATAAAGGTACAATAATTTCGCAACTGACTACAGAAAACAGCAGCAGGCGATGGGTTCAGCCAGTTGACGTCGACTTCCCAGAATGTCCTCTGAAGTCGAACACTTTCATGACAATTTCAAAAAAAGAACTCGAGGTGGAGTATCTAGATTTGTTGAGGCGTTGAGTGTCGAGGGATTATAGTCGAGTTTTGTGTCGTGATATGAAAATGAACCAAAATGGATCAAAATAGAGGAAACTGGATCAAAATGGAACCAAATGAAACAAATGAATAAAAATTAAATTAATTGATTAATTTATTACCGTCATTATTTTAGTAAAACACCATACAAGCCACAATGACTGCACTGCTGGCCTTACTATGATGGTTTCGAGCTTAGCCAGGGCCAAAGAGTATATAAAAGCTAGCCGGGGCCTTCAAGCTTGGTCTTCTTTGCAGCCCTTGCTGGTCGCGCTATAAAGCCCTCGACCGGTGTCAGCCTTTCTTCTAGCTTGTCCATCAAAGGCTGCAATGCTGACCGCACTGTAATGGTCTGGACCTGCGCTAAGCTCCGCTTTCTACCATCATTTATAGTGGCCACCAACGCAGACATTACAGACCATGGCGGTAATATAGTAATACTAATAATTATTATACTTATACCTACAAATGAAAAAACAGGTGCTTACCACAACATTCTATGCTGATAGAAGATACCACTTGAGTATGCATAGAACTCACGAGAGACATGAACTGCGACGAAAAGTGGTCCATGGTTTACTACTGCTACCTAGGAATAAAATTCACAGACAATAAGTATAATTAAAACTTGTACAAAAAGCCTAATTGTCTAATTATCTTTGAACTTGATCTCGAAAAGCTGAGCGTTTACCTTCATAGCATTACTGTTGTCTTTCGTTACTCGAGTGTATCCAGTAATTCGGTAAGTTGTCGTCATGTTTCCAATGTTACAATAACCATCCTAGAAAAAAACAGTAAAACATCTTACTCCTTTTGTATTCATGGGATTTTCTTTTTTATACATCAACACATCATGATCAACAGCCTGAATACGTCTACTGCTCATAATGCGTCCATCGGCTCCCAGCGGTATTGACAACGAGCGATTTTAGAAATTCGTAATTTTTTAGGTAGGTGCTCATCATCATCAGCCTGAAGACATCTGCCACTGCTGAACATAATCCAGGGAGCAAAGAGCGCCACTTTGAGCGTCTGCTTGCCTCTTGCATCCATCGGCTCCCCACGGTTCTGACTGGTCGTCAGTCCACCCAGTACTTAGGGGGCTACGCTGCGTCTCCCAGTTTGTGGTCGCCACTCGAGAACCTTTCTACTGACTGGGTAGGTACTGATTGTGTAAAACTGACTTGGTTTCGATAGCATTAGAAGGTTATTTATAACAATAAAATATATACTAAATCTTTTATAAAAGTATTTTAAGCCTGTCTTTGAGTTGAGTTTAATTAACTAAAACAATTATTTGATTTTATTTTTTCAATGAATTCAAACACAAATTGTGGCATAAACAGTGTAAAAATGAGTATAGCATAACCAACTTTGGTACAAGTGTTTCTTATACTTTGGAGAAATCCAAAATGCAGCTATAGTTCTGTATTTTATAGAGCTCTCGAACAAAATAAATATACTGTTCAAAATATACATAATATATAATTATGTACTAATTTTTGGTGCGTTTCTGGTGCAAAGGTTGACCATTGCCATCCAGCGCGGCAATGCAGCAAGCGTTATGGGCACCTTTGCACCGGCAACAATAAGGGGTGGGTTAGTGGAGTAGTCTGATGTGTGTTGTGAGACAATTATTGTAATTTGAGGTGTTAGTTGACATGTTTTAATATTTTTGTACCATTTACACATACCCTATTTTTGTAAGGCCCATACTCTTGGTCAGTAGGAAGACCATGTTTCATAATAAACTCGTAAGCAGGGTAATCCAAGCCACCATTGCATCCACCTGCGCCCTTTTCGACTAGTCCTTCATACGCACAGTCAACGATAGCTTGACTGCTCAAGCTTAAGACTCTGCCACCGTTAATTCGGGCCAAACCACTTTCAGTAACTGCTGCAGCAGCAAAAGTCCAACAGGATCCGCAAGTTCCTTGACCTTTGAAAATTTTAATTTTTCTAATACTTAGATGTCGAATTGTCTTCAGACATATTCCTACCAAGGAGCTATTAGGTTATATCTATTATCAAAGCCCATGTAGTGTAATTGACAGACGACTGTATCTTAACAGCTGTTTTCTGTGACGATATCAGAGGCCATGATAAGGTCATTTTATGTACTTATGGTGTCTATGAACCAATGAGCTCATATTCTCTAGCTTTGTGATTCCCAAATAACCAAATCATTATGCATTTGCCGTCATCTACTCATCAGATCCCTACAAAATTTAGATGGACTGGAGGTGCATTCTATAAAATAAATAATCATCTAAATCAATCAACTATAGTTAGAGAATTAATTAATACCAATAAGAAAGATATCATATATCATCAGCCCACTGCTGAATATAGCCTCCTCCATAAAACGCGACGCTTATCATAGGATTTGCTATAATCACCACACTTGCCAGGCGGCTTGATCATCGCAGACAATTTTAGGTAACGTACCGAGGAAAAGGCTGGGCAGCCTTAGCCCTTAGCCGATTCTTATGGCACTTACAGAAAGAGGCAGGGTGGTTCCATTCGCATACTGAGACCACACAGACTAAAAGGCTAAGTAACATATATAATTAAAAAAACAGTGTCTTTTAAAACAACTTACTTTTAACAGGTGAGATAAGACCAAATGTCCTCATATCAAACTGCTTCGGAAGCTTGCTGCTTAAGTCAGTCAGATCCTTTTCGTTGTAAGGAAAATCCACTGTTCCTCTCGATTCTTCCGGAGGTGGTATGAAGCCAAGAGTGCGCTTTAACTCTTCTGGAGTCCAGTCTGAGAATTGGTTAACCCCTAGCTTGTAACCCAAATTACGCCTGTTGGCTGACGATATCATCCTGCAATAAGATAAAAAAAATTCATAGTCTCGTGAATGAGTATTGTCATATTGTCCAGTGGTTAAATATTCAGAAAAACCCTTACTTCATGTTATTTTTGAAAATCGCTCTCCTCAAAGCGTGTTCACGTTCATGGGCGTACTTCCGTTCGAATCGGGCTTGGAAGCTGAAAACGGATTCAATTAAAAATTAACCCCTTTAAAGTGGTTAAGTAAATATTTAAGCTTCTGTATCTTTAAAATAAGTAAGTACTTAATTCCACTTACTGAGAAAATACATAATCAACGTGCTTTTCGTTTTCAGGATTGATAAACATCAGTTCTTTTAAGATTTTTTCACTATCCTTTGCATGTTTGACGATCGTTTCATTATTACATCCAACTAAAATTTATAAAAATTATTATTGGTTAGGTAAGTAAGTAAGTCATTTATTTCGTAAGCCGCTCTGGGGTCACCTAGATATTTATCTACTGATATCATAATTTTTTACAAAATTTTACATTTGGCTCTTGTAATAAAAAATAGGACATACACAGGGTTACGAAGTCAAATACTTCATCATCGAAGTCCTCGATAAAATCTGAATAAGTCCAAATTTCATGGTCTTTCAAGGATCCCAATTTCACGGCGTATTGTTTCATTTCATACCTAAAACATAAAATTGAAAACACGTGCTAAAATGGTATGTCTAGAGAATGTTGTATTTGTGCACTTGACATGCGTAGGTTTTTAATGTCGAGTGCAAAATTTTCTTCTATTTTTATGCAGTGCGTTGACGCACTACATGATAAGTTCTATAATTAATAGAGCTTTGAAAGAGTCATACAAATCTCGAAAATTGCCTTATATCTTGTAGTAAAACTAATAACTATTCCTTAATCTTGTGTTCATTATTTTGTTATCTGGATTTGTTAGGTATTTACAACAGGTACCTGACTGGAATCCATCCGCTTTCATCATCGTAATATGCCCAGATAGTATTTCTTATATCATCTCCGTCGGATATCTCGTTGTATTCAAATTTTACTGTCAGTTTTTCATCAATAGTTTCATTGCCTAAAAATTATTAATATTATAACTATTAACACGTCAAAGGATGCAAACGATTTTCTACGATTGATATTGATTGAAAAACCGTCATACTTACCAACTGCCTCATATTTTCCGGCCATGGAAGGTAAAATTTCTTCTAGTTCAAAGTCCTCAGAAATTCGTTGATATCGATAATGGCACACTATCTTGTTCAGTTCCTCCTCCGTTGTTACGGGATGGAGCTAAAAAGAGCATTATAGTTAATGAGTTTATAGCTACTTACATTATATAGTTACAATAACCAATTAATTTGGCATAACTACTGTAAGTAGTTAAAAGGAAAAATTACACCTACTGTTTTAAATTTTAAGAAAGATTCCAAACAGAGAATCTGTTCAAAAATTTCAAATATTTTCTGTTCTAAAATTTAAAACATTATATAGGATTTTACTAATCTGCTGTCGACTAAGTACTTGGACACACGTGGTCTAAATGGAGGGGTATGTTTAGCTGTGAACGTTTTCAGGCTGTTAATGATGATGATACTACTATTCTAGGTACAGTAATGTAAATTCACATTCGAGTAAACTCGTAGGTACCTATACTATGTATTGTGAAAATGAAAAAAGGAATCATTAGACGCGCCTCGTATCTATCTCCATACTCGTTATCCATCCTAGGCAAACTGGTCATTTCTTTTACTGCTCCATTGTTGTAGTCGATTCTAGATGACTGGTTGGTTTTCCTGAAAATAGTGACAAGCTTCTATAATTCGATGTTTAAGAACCGTTGATTTTATCAGATTTCAAAAAATAAGTCAACTTACCATGCTGTATAATCTTCTACTATGTTGGTAGTTAAAGAAGCTCTTATTGCTTTAACTGAGTACCTTTCAGGCCATTGTAAAGTGTCTGCATCGCTTTCCAAGACTAGATATCCCTCATCTAGAACTATAAGAATACTTTTTAATACATGATGCTGCTATGAAAACGTAGGTACCTTATAACTACAGTTTAATATGAAACCACTTAGACACTTAACTACTATATCCCGTTGCAGAAACTATGCAAAATGTTGCTAAAACATATAGCAACATGCTGACAAATTTTAATTTATTTATCGTTATAACTGATCCTTATACGAGATTATGTTATACTATGTTAAATTTAATGAAATCAGCAACTTTTATTGCATTGAATTCATTAATATTATCAAATTAAGTAAATTATGCCTATTGATGATAAAAAAAATAACAACTTCATACTATCGCTGTTTAGATATTTCGCTAACTAATATGATAGGTAGGTCAATTAATTTAAACTTTACTTTTTTTATTTACTAAAATATTATTTTTTTTACTTTTACTTTACCTTTATCGTAATTACATTTTTTTTTCCAGAGTACTTTTAATATAGCACTCTAGTAGTATTACAATCTAGCCATTAAAATTTGGCTAATAAGCAATTTGAGTTTAACTTAAACTAAAACCTACTACTAACTACTAAAACCTTATTTTCTAAGACTGTGTCCATTAACACTAATCTTATTGTCTCTATTAAGGTGAAGACACTTTATTCATGTGTTCTTTGTAGCACTTGCACTGCACTGCACTGCACTTATATCTATTATTTAACACTACAACACTACACTAACTCGGCTACGGCTTACTGTTTCGGTATCAGCTTTCTTAGCTTATGTATAAGGCCTTCGTGCCACACCTTATCGAAAGCTTGTGCTACATCTAGGAATATTGTTGTGCACACTTTTTCCTCTTCCAAAGTTTTCTCTATTATGTCTGTTATTCTGTGAACTTGGTCTATAGTAGAGTGCTTTTCTCGAAAGCCAAATTGATGCTCTGGTATTATATTTAAACTATCTATTATTGGTTTTAGCCGTCTGAGCAACAGCTTTTCCATCAATTAAGACATAATGGGTAGCAGAGAAATCGGTCGATATGATGTTATTACATGTGGCGGTTTTCCTGCTTTTGCTATCATGATAACTTCAGCAACTTTCCATAGGTTAGGTACATATTTTAATCTTATTACAGCATTAATAAGAGTTGTTAGTTTCACGACAGCCTTTCTTAGTAGATTATGGAGTATTTCTCCTGATACTAAATCATAACCAGGAGATTTTCGTTTGCTAATATTGTGTTTGATTTCACGTACTACTTCCCTTGGTGTAACAAGTTTGATATCGTCATTTGGATGTGACATCAAATTGTCATTGACGGAAGATAGCGTTTCATCTGTTTCACTTTCGTTAGGCTTAAATATAACCTCTAAGTGTTCTGCAAACCTCTTAGCTTTTTGTTCATTGTTAATTGCCCATTTCCCATTCTCATCTTTGATTAGGGGAATATGAGCAATTGGCCTTTTAAGATTCTTAGTGGCTTTCCATAACGAGTAATCAGTACTGCGATCACTGGTCAGCTGCTGAAGATGCTTATTGGTGGCCTCGTCATTGAGGTTTTGTATTTTCCTCTTTAGTTTTTTTGTAAGGTTATTCAGCTTTCTTTTTTCTTCTGGGTCCCTGGATTGATGCCATATTTTTCGTTGAGCTCTTTTTTCATGAACAAGCTGTATGATGCTATGTGGATATGTATGACCCTTAGATTTCTTGTTAATAATTGGTGTGTTTTCCCACGCTGCTTGTTGGATTTGTCGCATAAAATTTTCTATTTCTGTATTTAAGTGTTCTCGAGTAATTACATATAAACTATAATTACTAAAAACTAAATTAAATCTAAAAAATAAAAATTAAAGAGTTCTTAATTATAAAAATAGGGAAAAAAGCTCTCCATAATGACTATTCCTCATTATCATCATCATCATCAGCCTGAAGTTGTCCACTGCTGAATATAGGCCTCCCCCAATAAGCGTCACTTAAACGGCTGCTGACCTCTTGCATCCATCGGCCCCCCACGGTTCTGACCAGGTCATCGGTCCACCTAGTGGGGGCCTGCCTACGCTGCGTCTTCCAGTTCGCGGTCGCTACTCGAGAACCTTTCTTCCCCATTGGTTGTCAGTTCTACGAGCGATGTGGCCCGCCCACTGCCACTTCAACGTGCTAATTCTGAAAGCTATATCGGTGACTTTAGTTCTCTTGCGGATCTCCTCATTTCGGATCTTGTCTCGCAAGGAAACACCGAGCTTAGCTCTCTCCATAGCTCGCTGCGCGACTTTGAGCTATTTTAATGACTATTATATTACCTATATATTTTTTATTTTAAACTAAAGATGGCTACTACGAAACATGGGTGCCTATATATTTAGCATTCAGCAATAAGATTTAGACAAAACGTATTTACTGACACCCGATTCAGCTATAGGTAAGTACATAATAATTAGGTATACGTAGATACAGATACCTATTTTAAGTACAGCAGATCTTGGAATCCTCCAATCAAGCAGATATAAAAGGATATTTGATTTGGGTTGCCCAGTTGGCCACTCGAGTCTTCCATTATAAACAAGCGTGTTACATCCTAGATCGCATCATCGCATCGTTATTTGCAGTCAGTAGGCCTAGCACGAATCTTTACGCAAAAGTAAGTGTAACGTAAATCAGTTGTATGGGGCGCTGATCAAATGCCATACAACTGACGTACGTTAACGTTACACTTACTTTCGCGTGAATATTCATGCTGGGTACAGGTGAATTAATGATCAAACGTAAGGCTTACCAAACAAAAAATATCACACCTATGATTAATTTTTCAAAATGATATAAAGCTGGCGTGTACAGGTCAGAAACTCTACTGTACTTTTTTGTCGCTGGACTGAAAAGGCTTTCATTATCATCAAGAGGCAATATTAAGCAACTACTTACGTGATAATGATATCACTGGAATCAGATCATTCTCATCATTATTCCTCACATAACTCTTTGGTTTATAAGACATCCATCACTTCAACTAAATGTAGAGCATCCTATAGGAAATACGTTCATAATCTTATAAGTACCAAACTACGTTTTTCGAGTGGCGGTCTGCATTAAGACGCGCCTCCATTCTTTACTCTTTCCATTCTCTTAAAAATATGACCTACACATTAACATTGAGCTATGTCATAGAATACATAATGGTAGTTTCGACAAAGTATCCTACATTACAATATCCTAATGCTACTACTGAAGTACTTTATGCTATAGAATTCTCCATTGATGGTTTAAGTTGGTATTTAGTATTATGCTCGAAGTTATTAACAGTATGGACACCTTAATATTTTGTATATTATTATGTCTACAATCAACATAATTCTGGCAGGGAGAAATTCATAATTTACTCCTATCGGCACGGGCGGTTGTTTTCTCGTGGCATGATTGTTTTAATTTTGATACCTTTCAAACTATCAGTTCATCACTATCATCATACTTAATGTATTGTCTTTAAATTAAACAATATTAAAGTGTGACAGTGTTTAGTTTATTTTGTATTAATTAATTCTTTATAATAATTATAGGTGACATACATAGTAGCGATACTAGGTAGAAATAATACAAAAAGGCAGATGAGTTCGATGAAACCATCATTTTTCTAAACGTTACAACTATAATGATTTAAAACACAGGGTAAGAAGGGTTAAACATGATGCCACAGACGTCATCCTTTGCGGAAACCAGCATGTAACCATCGATCCCCCAGGTTTCTCCCCAAGAGTTCTTGATGATCCAGAACCGGTCTCCGTTCAACTCGCCGTACCCAACAAGTGTAACTCCGTGATTCGGTTCATCTTCAGGACTGGAAACAGAAATATCATAATACTAGCTGGGCGGTTATTCTCTATGGAAACACAGATTCCACACGATCCGAAACCACGTCGTTATCGTGTCTTGTTCAAATCGTGTTACAGCGTTAGATATACCTTCACTTTAAATTAAAGTAATCTTTATTTTGAATAAAATATATTGACATAAGAGGTCATATCTTTTGATGTGTTGATGTTTCGGAACGCGTCTGGGTAAAACATATGATTTTTGACAGTTAAAATCGCGCCAATTCTAATTCATTTCGCGCGGTTTTGTTTTCATTTTATAGAGAATAGACTTTTGCCGATTTCTTTTGTACGTGGTTTCGAAGTAAGGAATCGATACAGAATAAACGCCCTGCATAGCGATTCAGGAGACCTCAGTGCTGAGGCTCAGCGCTGAGGCTCAGCGCTGAGGTCTCGATTCAACCAACTTTTATTTGAAAATAGAACGAAAATAGCGTCATCGTTTCTGCAAAAGGCATGAGCTAGGGGAGAGCTTTTCGTTCTATTTTCAAATAAAAGTTGGTTGAATCGAGACCTCAGCGCTGAGCCTCAGCGCTGAGGTCTCCTGAATCGCTATGCTGATCCATTTCGGCTTCGCACGAGTAACCCTGAGGGAAGACAGAAGGAGGAGAGAAAAAGCTAGGAGTAAAGGATGATAGATCATAAGATGGCAAAGGGCCTGCAGCCTGCAGCCTCCCTTCGATGTCACAGAAAGTGGTAACAAATTACTCATAGTACTTACATGACATACATAAAATATAGGACTGGTAGGATACGATGTGATGACATATGGAACTGAAACGTGGTCACTTACTGTTGGTCTCATTAGTAAGCTCAAAGTCGCGCAACGAGCTATGAAGAGAGCTATGCTCGGTGTTTCCCTGCGAGATAAGATCCGGAACGAGGAAATCCGCAGAAGGACTAAAGTGACCGATATAGCTCTTAAAGTTAGCAAGGTGAAATGGCTATGGGCAGGCCACATCGCTCGCAGAACTGACAACCGATGGGGAAGAAAGGTTCTCGAGTGACAACCACGAACCGGAAGGCGCAGCGTAGGCAGACCCCCTATTAGGTAGATCGACGACTTGGTGAATACCGCGGGGAGCCGATCGCGGGGATGCAGGAGGCGAGCAGCCGCTCAATGTGGCGCTCTTGGGGGGGAGGCTTATGTTCAGCAGTGGACATCTACGGGCTAATGATGAGGATACGATGTTAAATTCGTGAAACAGTGAGGGTAAATGAAAATCAGTAAAATATTACTAAATAAAAGCAACAACAAAAACACAAGCATGAACGCAACGCGTTTACTGGTTAGAACTTAACAGAAACACAGTGTGACATTTAATTAAATTAGGGCACTTGAAGGGGCTAACATGCCATTTAGGAATAGCTCATTAACAAGTTTTGAAAAAATAAATGCCTTGCCTCTCAGAGTAATTAATTTAAAAAATGTTTACCATGCCTGCCTGTTCTGATAGAATATACCATTGGAATATGCGTGGAACTCTGCTGAAGCATGAATATAGATGAACAGCGGCCCATGATATACCAATGCCACCTAGGAACAAAAATACACAGACTTCGTAAATTCTTAGTCAATGAACATAAGTATTTATCCGTAATGCATCATCATCAGTCTATCCTTGTACACTG
The DNA here is from genome assembly GCA_963580505.1 of Ennomos erosarius. Lineage (NCBI taxonomy): Eukaryota > Metazoa > Arthropoda > Insecta > Lepidoptera > Geometridae > Ennomos > Ennomos erosarius. Next base: position 12,533,820 of record OY756981.1, on the reverse strand, counting down.
CTGAATATAGGGCTCTCAAATATCAATTTCCTACCCCCTTTTTCAAGCTTTTTGCTAAGTTTTATTTGTATTGTATTCTATCTATGTTCAGGTCAAGTCTTGCAAATGAATTTTAAACAAGTTATCCTCAGCCGATTTGGATGAAATATTGCATACACGTTTAGTTTGGATTTTGGATGAAAAGTATAGTTTTGTAATAAACGTTATTCTAAATTCAATATGGCACATAGCCCAAGATGGCGGACTAGTTATTGCAAGAATTAACTGATAATGCATATCCAAATGAAAGGGTTTGCTGAGAAAAATGAGAAAAAATAAATTTTACTTCACTAAAAACTTGTTTTAATAAATACTTTTATAATAATGTTACACTTACACCAGTCTTTTGACCACATCACTCTCATCAGGCTAGTACCTAGGTAAGTAAGTGTTTCTTTGGGATTTAATTTACCTTCATAGCATTCTCGCTGTTTTTCGTTACTTCAGTATATCCAGTAATGTTGTAAGTTTTGGACATGGTTCCAATAAAACAAAAACCATCCTGCAAATAAACAATTTATTTAACGTGATATTGATATTTTGTAAGATTAATATCATTAAAAATAATCATTATTTTTAATAAATTACCCGGTTTTTGTATGGCCCGTATTCTTGTTCAGTAGGAAGGCCATGTTTCATAATAAATTCGTAAGCAGCAAAATCGTGGCCACCCTTACATCCACCTCCGCCGTCTTCGGTTAGTCCTTCATACGCACAGTCCACGATAGCCTGGTTGCTCAGACTTAAGATTCTGCCACCGTTGATTCGGGCCAATCCACTTTCAGTTACTGCTGCAGCAGCAAAGGTCCAACACGATCCACAAGTTCCTTGATCTAAGACAAAATAAATTAAATAAAAAATTTTGGTATTTCTGATTATGACGATATAAAAATAAATCACCTCACGCTCTAAGTAATGTTGTTCATAGTGAGTTTATACTGGTTAAAAAACCATGGTTGGAGAAAAAATACGTATCACAAATATTGACTTTACAAAAAGGGTTTCGTATGGTTTATTATACTCGATATTACAGTTTGAATCTATAATATTTTAGGTGAATTAAAAGTAACCCTGTATTAAATACCTCTACTCCAACTAGATACTGTAACGATCCAGGGTGTCTCGTGACGTGTCATTTATTAGGAATGTTTATTCATCAATAAAAAAATATTTAAAGCATTAAACCTTATCAATTTTGCTTATAAGAATAATTCAAATTAAAGCAAATAGTCGTAGGCATTACGCTAATTACTGAAAAATATGAAGATAGGTGTTGGAGTAGTTACCTGAATATGAAATGAAGTGAAATTAGTAGAAATCAAACCTTCGTTATAATATTGCATACAGAGTTCATATCAAAGATTTGGGAGCTCTTAGTCGTAGAGCGGTCGATCATTGAATGTGTCAAAAATTTTCCTTGGATTCCAAATTTAAGCGTGACGGATTTTTTATGTTTCTTAATTAATTTCTGAAGTTTGCGCGGTGTAAGGAGGGATTATGCGTGAAATTTTGTTAAGGGCCAGGGTATTTTTCATGAGCATCGACTGAAAGATGATTACTGAAGGATAAAGTACTTTATTACCCTTTTCACATAAAATTTTAATACTTAGGCATGTAGGGAAGGAGTTATTTTATGTGTTATTATCTATTTAGATGTGATTGTGCTTATGGATTCGGCTGAAAGCAATTTACTCTGTCACAGAGATTGTCCTGGAACTAAAAGGTCTTAGATTATTATTTTAATATATGACTTCAGTTATATTGATAGAGCTTTATGTTATTAATAACATTATCAAGTGGTATTGGAAAGTTGTATTGATTTATTTGTAAATATCTACATAAAAGTATGAAACACATAAGCGGAACATCTAGGATTCGGATAATTATGACTTTTGTTGTCGGTTTCGTATAGATTTGTGGAAGTTTGAAGGAATTTTTAGGAATACAAATTATGTTTTAAAGTTTATATTAATTTTCGAAATTACGTTACATAATATTTAGATGATTATTACTATAGAACGAGTAGGATGGGTACTTTGGAATTAGGTTTTCATGATATTTTCGAATTTTCCATCTAGATTGAACGATTTGCGATGCCCACCCCTCTTAAATTTTCTCAAGCAGAAGGAATCGTGTGGCTAATATTGTAGATTTTCATTTGTTTAAGTGAAGTATCACAACCATATCAATATAGATTTTGACCATGTCGGCGCGCGCACTACAAAATTGTTGGAATTCCTACCAACACCAAATGTATTTTTAACCTGGCAATGTTTTTTGTATCTGTGGCTCTCTGTGCTCTTGGCCTTGCTGGCGAAATACAACCTTTAATTTGCGTGCAAGTTTTTAATTTATTATTTCTTGTTCCTCACCACCCACCAGCCCTTCAATATATTTACGTCTACTGCTAGAACGTCGCTCATGGTCCTTCGAGCCGGATTTGAACCAGCGACCTATGGATCCTATGGATGGTCCTTCGGTTTTTTTGTGAAGATTGGAAGAAGAGAACGAGAGTAAACGTGAGTTCATTAAGGTTGCAAGGCACCGCCATTATCAGCCACCATTTTCGCCACAACGAGCAAGCGCATGCACGCTGTCGTTTCGCCCGGCTGGGGTCGCCCGCGCAATTCAAAAATCCGCAGGAACCCCGCTGGAGCGAGCGAGACGCAAGCTGCCAACTCCTTTGCGCGATCGTGCGTAAGTATCGCATACGCAGGGGGGAAAGAGAAGGCGTGCGTCGGCCTCGAGCGTGCTTCGTTCGAGCAAGCGGAAACCGAACAAAAAAAATAGCATCACGCCGGGCGTGGTGTCCGCCATTCCGACAAATAGTTATAAAAACGAAGTGTCAGAGTTATAATTTTACGCGATACGGCGATATAGCCATTCGTAAAATCCACAAAATACTACGAAACAGTGACGTGCAGTTTGTTTCTAGTGTGCACTATTACGTTTTCAACAATAAATTGCCATCATGGCACAGGCGGCGAGCGACGGCAGCGGCAATCTCAAGATGGAGGACGAGCTAAAACGAAAAATCGCTTCCCGTGCTTACGCTAAAGGTATCATCACGAGGCTGCTTAACTTTATAAATACTGATTTGGAAAGAATATCTCTTGACAATCTGTTGGCTAAACGCGAGCGACTCATCGGTGTTTTCGAAGACTACGAGTTGTATTGCAAAGAAATTCTGTACATGTGCCCGACAGACACCGAGAATGTTGGCGTATGTGAAGATAATTATTTCAAAATTTTGTCGGCCCTAAGTCATGAGATCAAAAAACGGGAAAAGGTCGAGTCCCCCGTCGAACCTGCAACTCCACTCAATGCCAATGTTAAGTTACCAGCTATTTCTATAAACGTTTTTAGTGGTAAGTCGACTGAATATGTACCGTTTATAAATTTATTTAATTCGATGATACATCACGATAAAGCCTTAGATGAGGTACAAAAATTGTATTACCTCAGGTCATTTCTTAAGGACGAACCATTAGATTTAGTAAAAAACTTGCCCCTTACACATGAAAGTTATGTACAAGCCCTAAAATTGCTCAAAGACAGGTATGACAACAAATACAAGATTGTAAATGATCACATATCTCTGATTTTAGATCTTAAACCAATAGGTAGGTCTACTGCCAGTGGTTTGAGGGACTTTGTGTCATGTGTTAGGCAGCAAATAGCAGCTATTCGAAATCATGAGCCTTCTGTAGATAAATGGGATCCTATACTATTATGTGTATTGTCACGTAAACTAGATGCGTTCACGGCAAGGTCATACCAACTTGACCGTGCCAGCGACACGCCACCTAATGTGGAAGAGTTCCTCAAGTACCTCGAGCGGCGTGCGCTGGCATTGGAGAATAGCGACCAGGGCAACACCCAGGCACATGGAAGTAAGGTGATTGCACACACCGCAACTGCAGCATCATGCATATATTGTAAGTGTCCACACAAATTATATTTATGCAAAAAATTTAAAATGTCTCCAGTTAATGATAGACTCAATTTTGTCAAAGAAAATAAACTTTGCAACACTTGCCTGGGCATGCACACAGGCAAGTGCAAATTTCATTTCCGATGCACAGAGTGCAAAGGGCCCCACAACACTTTGTTGCATTGCAATTCAACCCCTGTCATAATGGCAGGCAATAATAACAATAACGTGCTTCTCCCTACAGCCAGGGTCAAAGTCTTCAGCAGAGATGGCACGGAGTTTCATATTCGAGCGCTCCTAGATAGCGGCTCGCAAGTTTCACTTATAACCTCAAAGGTTATACAGGTATTAGGTTTAACGCCCAAGCCAAGCCACACTAATATTCTTGGCATTTCCAATGCAAAGACAAAGGCAAAGTATTGCATTCCATTGGAAATAAGCGCAATCAAATCATCATTCAAAATCAATGTTAACTGCCATGTAGTTGAACAAATAACTTGTAAATTGCCCCAAGTTCAATTTGATGTTTCTAATGTAACACTACCTTCAACAATCTCATTGGCAGATGACAAATTTAACGCACCAGGTGATATACACATGCTGATAGGGGCTGATGTGTTTTTTCAGGCATTATTGACGGAGCAGCCTGTGAGGGTCGAGCTGCCCACAGACAGTGCTCAGAGGACGGCGACGGCGGCGCGCCATGCAGCGCCAGAGCAGCAATCGCCACATGAGCCTGCACGCGCAGACAACTCACCAGGTTACAATGTATCACACCAGTTAAGCTTCATCAATACACACTTTGGCCACATAGTAGCAGGTAGTTTGCCCTCCAATTTGTCAAAACCCATATGCAATAAGGTAGTCCTTAAATGTGAGACAGGTCTCAATGAAACATTGGCCCAGTTTTGGTCTCATGAAAAAGTTCCTGAAGTGTTTTCAGAAAAAACATCGGAACAAGAGCTTTGCGAACAAATTTTTCAAAGTTCAGTTAAATTACAAAATAATCAATTTGAAGTGGCTTTGCCTTTAAAAATACCCCTATCTCACGTCAATGACACTCTAGGTGAATCTTTTCACCTAGCTTTTAAGAGGTTTTTAAATCTAGAAAAGAGATTGCATGCAAATTCAACTTTATTCATGCAATATCAGCAATTTATTCATGATTACATTTCACTCAATCATGGTCACTATGTTGACATTGAGTCATATGAGCTAAATAAACAAGCAGTTTATTTCCTCCCCCATCACGCAGTAATTAATCAAAAAAGTAAAACTACTTCTCTTCGAACGGTGTTCGATGGAAGTATGCAAACTCAAGACAAGAAAATCTCACTAAACGATTTACAATTAAATGGGCCAGTGGTTCAAAGAGATTTATTTGATATTATTTTACTGTTTCGTTTAGGCAAGTATACATTTACAACAGATATAAAACGTATGTTTAGAAACATTAGGGTTGATCCTCAATACACTTCACTACAAAACATACTGTGGAGAGACAACCCTATGCAACCAATTAGGTGTATTCGGTTAGACACAGTCACATATGGGCTAAAAAGCTCTAGTTTTTTAGCAACACGTTGTCTAGTCGAACTAGCCAATAGGTTTGGAGATTCATTCCCCCTAGGCTCAGAAATAGTAAAAAATCATTGTTACGTCGATGACATACTTTTTTCTGACAATAATGTAAAGACAATAATAGCTGCCAAACAACAATTATGTCAATTACTGGAGCTAGGAGGCTTTCACACTCACAAATGGGCATCTAATGATGAAAGAGTGTTAGAAAGCACCCCTATAGAGGAAAGGCACTTTGATAGCTTAGATTTACAAAGAGACAACTATAATATGAAAGCTCTAGGGTTGCAAATTAATATTAAAGGTGATTACTTCATAATCTCATCCCCAGAGCCATTCAACTCAAGTGACATAACAAAGAAAACTATATTAAGTTTCATAGGTACCTTTTGGGACCCGGTTGGCCTTGCCAGCCCAATCATAGTCACAGCCAAGGCTATTATGCAAAAGCTATGGCAACTGAACATAAATTGGAATGATAGCCCACCACAAGATGTTCAGCAAGAATGGCTGCAATTTACAGCTGACCTAGCTGCAATTAATCCTATAACAATAGGTAGGAATATTAATATTTCAGACACAGACACCGCCGAGCTTATAGGTTTCGCAGATGCGTCGAGTACGACGGCCTACGGATGCTGCTTGTATCTGCGTGTCACCGATCAATCAGGTAAAATGAATGTATATTTACTCTGTTCAAAATCGAGAATAAATCCCTTGCAAAAGAAAGGCATGACAGTGCCCAGGCTTGAACTGAATGCAGCGCTTTTACTTTCAAAATTAGTAACAAAAACTATTGATACACTGCAATTAAAAATCAATTTAAAAAACATATACTTGTTCAGTGATTCAAAGATAGTCCTTGCATGGCTGCACACCGAATCGGCTAAGCTTCAAGCTTACGTTGCAAACAGAGTAAATGTCATTCAACAAAACACTGCTCGATGCAAGTGGATTTACGTCCATACAGCACAAAATCCTGCAGACCTCATCAGCAGAGGAGTCAAACCGGGTGAGCTGAGTAACAACTCATTGTGGTGGCAAGGCCCACAGTTTCTTCAAGACAGTGAGTACAATCTTGACTGCTCAACAGCTAAAGATAACAATCCTTCCTTCGATGTGCCTGAGGTGAAATCTTGCTTGGTGGTCTCCAACAGCTTAGTGCAAAGCTATGACGCGCTTGAGTATGTGTTTGAACGTTTATATAATTACTCCAATATTAGAAAAATTGTGAGATTATTAGCTTACATTCTGAGATTTCTAAATAATTTAGATAAAAGCAAAGATAAAATTAATGCTAGTTTTCTATCAAGTTCAGAACTTAATTATTCATTGATGCTTATAATTAAATATGAACAAAGCAAATATTTCGCTTCAGAGATCAATACTCTTAGCAAAGGCAATCAACTGAAGGGCAACCTAGCAAATCTACATCCTTTTATAGATCAAAATGGGCTTATGCGGGTTTCTGGTAGGCTTCACTTTGCAAACATGACATATGACCAAAAGCATCCTATCATATTGCCCAGAGGCTCTCAAATTACTAGCATGTTAATTAGAAATGAACATGAAAGGTTACTACATGCAGGACCTAGGCTTTTGCTCTCAAACATAAATCAGAGGTATTGGATTGTCAATGGCTTATCAGAAGTTAAGAAAATAACACACAAATGTATAACTTGTTTCAGACGGAAGGCTACAGTTGCTAAGCAGCTGATGGGCTCCCTGCCGGCTAGTCGAGTGCTTGCAACAAGTCGCCCATTTGAGAAAATAGGCGTGGACTTCTGTGGGCCCGTCAACGTTAAGCTCTCACGCGTAAGACGATCCGTAATAGGTAAGGGTTACATCTGCGTATTTGTATGTTTCACAACAAAAGCGGTTCACTTCGAGCTAGCTTCAGATCTAACCACAGACACCTTCTTAGCGTGCTTTAGGCGACTAGTATCTCGAAGGGGGCTGCCCACAGAAGTTCACTGCGACAACTGTAGCACCTTTAAATGTGCAAGGACTCGGCTGGTTGAGCTGTATGCACTGCAGTCTTCACAGAGCCACCAAATTAGGGTTCAAGAATTTGCAGCTGAAAAAGGCATAAAATTTGAATTCATTCCAAGCTATTCCCCAACATTTGGTGGTCTCTGGGAATCCTCAGTGAAAAGCCTTAAGGTTCATTTAAAATGTATTTATAAAGCAATATTAACATATGAGCAACTTAACACTATCCTTACAGAAATTGAAGCAATACTAAATAGTAGACCTTTGTTAGCGTTAACAGGAAATCCTGATGATTTTTGTTATCTGACCCCAGGTCATTTTATCATAGGAAATGCTTTAACTATGTACCCTGAAATTAATGTAATTGATGAACCAGATAATAGGCTAAAATTTTGGGAAAGATGTACTAAGCTCAAACAAACTTTTTGGAAAACCTGGCATAAATATTATTTAAATACGTTACAGAGCAGACCTAAATGGCTGACTGATAGACATAATGTAGAGATAGGTGATTTAGTTATATTAAGAGAAGATAACTTACCCTGTTTGTCGTGGCCAATGGCCAGAATTGTAAATGTATTCCCAGGTCATGATGGGAAGGTTAGGGCAGTAGAAGTAAAACGCTCTAATAATAAAACGCATATAAGGGGTATTCACAAAATTTGTATTTTACCTATAAACGATAAATAAGTGTATGTACTTACCTCCCTATCTTTAGATAACAATCTTTATGTAAGTTGATTATGCAATAAGTAATAGCAGGTGCCTTACTTTATCTTAAGTTTAATTAGCTAGAAGTATAAGCTATTTTTTTGTTTTGTTTTTAGTTACTCGAAAACGTATTGTTAGCAGAAGGCATTATTTAATTTATAAAATATTTTTGTTTGTTTCATAAGGCTATCATAGTAACTAGGGAAGTATGATTTAACCAAAGCAATTGCACTTTATATGTAAATTTTATTATGCTACGGATCTTAGTTGTCAGATATATGCATTGTAATTAATTATGTACTTTCTTCAACTTAATTGAGTATGTAACGACTTTGTAGGCCGCAGTATGTTGGAATTCCTACCAACACCAAATGTATTTTTAACCTGGCAATGTTTTTTGTATCTGTGGCTCTCTGTGCTCTTGGCCTTGCTGGCGAAATACAACCTTTAATTTGCGTGCAAGTTTTTAATTTATTATTTCTTGTTCCTCACCACCCACCAGCCCTTCAATATATTTACGTCTACTGCTAGAACGTCGCTAAAAATGAAACCAGGAAAAACTATAAAACAGAGCCGAGGAGCTGTCAAAGGGTTCATTCGTTAAGCAGCCGCGGGGGTCATTACATGATACCTGTGGCAGTGCTCATGAGATTTTCGGGTAACTTCAAGTTAGAGTCGTCCTCTCAAGTAATTCTGGTTCTGAGGAAGAATCCTTGGTTCCAGAAACCCCAGTCAGAAACAAGTTGAAACATGTGCTATACGAAGCTTGTTTTCCTCCTACTTTTGCGTTAGGGCAGATCGCGTGTTCTGTGGAGACCTGCACCAGATTTTGCCTCCGTTATAGGATCCACCTTTTTGGTTTGGTTTGCATTCTGGCTGAAAGGAGGGGCTGAAAAGATTAGCTGAGCCGTCTTCGTGTATACGATACCCGGATCCTAAATGTAAATCAAACTGAACTGTCCCACACAATAGGGTTTTGTCTTCTATGCACTTATGAGACTTCGGTCCGCATACAAGATAAAAAATAGGTGGCAATAGGATTTATTAGCTTTGGAGAGCTTTTGTCACAGCTCGTTTTCTTATAGGCTAGATTAGGTACGTTCTCATTGCACACTCGAGAACAGACATGCACGCTTAAAAGTAAATATGAGATTTGTAGCGATCTCTAGTTTTGGGGGTACACACCAGATGTTAGAAAAAGTAAAATAAATGTTTTAGGGAAATAGGTAAAAATCGATTGCACAAAGGTACATAAAAATAGATTCAAAATTATTATAAAATTGGTAGTAATATAAAACTGTGAGGGAAATAGGCAAAACTCGGTAAAAAATAAAAGAAAGACAATATTCTACCAAAATAATAATTTACCTTTAAAATTTAGGTCAAATCGGAAAAATGAATTGTGAGGGAAATAAATAAAACTCTAAATACAAAATCTAACTATAATAGATAAATAAGTAAAAATTTAATTAAAGTAAATAAATAATAAAATAAAAACCAATGATTTAAAATATTAGAGAATTTGTTATTATTCTATACTTCTTGGTGGTGTGCGATTTGAGAGAAGTAGGTAGGATTTTCTCTAATCGGATCCTGAAGGAAAAGTCCTAATCAAGCATATGTAATTGAATATCGTCCTGTTAGTTCAAAACAGGTAATGGATTAGTTGCGTTAGTTATGTAACAGTTGGGAAACTAGGTTTCGAATGATTGCATTTGCAAGTATAATAGCATCTTTCTGAATTAAGTTTAATTTCACTCTATTAGCTTCAAAATAAGTAGGGTTGATTATGTTGCGTTAGGTGCGTAAAAGTTAACGGAACGAGACTTCAAATATCGATCTATAAGGTTCAAGATAGGTAAAGAGATGACGCAGAATTAATTTTAGATTGGGATCATTCTCGTAAAGCTTAAATATAAATATCTATTTATCTCAATTCTATGAATATGGTTCAGTTTGTTGAAATTCAGGTCTGACACTGTTTAAATGAACTTTCAATAAAAACATAAAATTTATTTTATAACAAACTTAAATAATAATTTTCAATAAGTAATTATTGTCTTTCGTATTTATACAGGTCAATAGCAAGTACCTGTTAGTGACTCTTTACCACACGGATAGGATAGCTAACGTATAGATTCGAACGAGAATGTTGTACTAATAAAATATGATTTCATTAATACTTACAATAAACGTAATTCTGTGGAACAAACATAACTTTAAGACTAGTCAGTTCAAGAAAAACACAGTCAGTCCGAGGATCTATAAATGAACCAATGTTTATATTTTAAAATAAATAATTTATAGTAATTAAAGCAAATAATATAAGTGTTATCAAAGTAAACAATGGGTAACGTTAGTAGGTATATTTCTTTAGGAAAATCGTTTGATAGTTAAAACTGGTACATTGACTAAAACGTGATAATTGAAGCTAAAGTAATATCGGCAATTTTTATGGCGGAAATTTAGGAAGGCTTTAGACTTTGGGCTGTATGAGATGAGACAGGGGGGGAAGTTCAGCTGGAAGGCTAACTTTAGGGTCTGTCATATACTGAATTTAGTACGTATTTGATAGACTCACAATAGTCTCACATTAGGTGATGAAGGATAAGTATGAGGTTTTGCTTTGCTAACAAATTAACGTAGAGTTCCCTTGAATGTATTGAGGACGTATGTTGTTAGGGCTTGCTAAAAGATCATGTCCTCTCTGTCCTTAGTGTTTTGAAGACAGAACTAGACATACTGACCTGGAATGAATAGTAACAAATAGTAAAATCAATTTCCCCAACAGTGTCTTGAAAACCTCAAGTGGAGGCAATTTCATACACAACATAGTGGAGGGCTGTCCCGTCAGGTGTCGAAGCTCACAGTTATGGAGCGGGGAGGTGCTCCGTAGCCGAATGTTATGATAAGCAGATAGATTATCATGACTTCGCTAATTTAAACAAACTTAACTTCAGAATGTATGACTTATTACAACATTTACGTGAAGCCTTAGTACTACTTACTAGGTTAATGTGAGTTGTTTTGGGGCAATCTACGTTTTCGATATTTCCAGCAAATATAGGATTAGCGCTCATTATAGGTTCAGATTGCAAAGCTTAGTAAAATAAAGAAATTACATTCTACTAAATTAATCTCGTATTGAGTCGGCGTCAGTTAGGAATTGTCTCATTACTTTAAAAGGATTTGGATTACTACATTATCACAACGTACGGGTTCTACCACTATTAGGAGACGATCACTTGGCCATAACAAATCTAGAACATACAACAAGCTTAGGTTAATTTTAGGTTCTTTCTATCGGTATTGATTATTGCTAGCGGTTAATTTCAATTCATACGTATATTTACATTTAGCCATTAAAGATAGTTTTAAAAAATACAATTATAATTATGAATTTAGGGGGGTATAGGGGGGATAGGAAATTAGAAGGGGTAGATAGGGGGGGATGTTACAATACATAAAGAAGTTGACTTACGTTTAACTGGAGAGATAACTCCAAGTACCTTCAAATCAAACTGCTTAGGAAGCTTACTAACAATGTCAGATAAATCGCTTTCCTCGTATGGAAAAGGCACGGTTCCTCTCATTTCTATCGGACGTGGTTTAGTGCCATGACTACGCTCCAACTCTTCAGGAGTCCAGTCAGAGAATTCATTGACACCTAACTTGTAGCCCAAATTGCGCCTGTTAACTGACGAAATCATCCTGGAGAATGATAAAGTTCTTGATTCCCCGTCGTTTATAAGTATTATATATAATTATCATTTAATTTTGTCCTTACCTATTGCTTAATGATTCTGAGAAAATGCTTACCTCAAGTTGTTTCTGAAAATAGTTTTCCTCAAGACGTGTTCAAGCTCATGAGCGTACTTTCGCTCGAATCGGGTTTTGAAGCTGAAAAGTGATGAACATAATTTTCATTTATTTTGTGTCAAATAGTGTTCTTTATATCATTAATATGTATACACGTAGAGTAAAGGATATATAGATACGTAGTAATATTAACTAATTAACTACTTACTGATTAAATACATAATCAACATGCTCCTCGTTTTCAGAATTGATAAACATCAGTTCCTTTGTAATTTTCTCGCTTTCCCACGTATGTTTCACTTGTTTTTCATCGTTACATCCATCTATAAGAAATCACATTTTAATAGCGGTTGTGATTTTAATAGTCTACAGAGCAAACAAAATGGCGTGCACAAAATAATTCTGCAGTGTATATCGACATCTTAGCTAGCTCCTAAACTTGAAGAATGTTGAATATATCCATATACTAGGCACATGTTAACAGAGTAACTAACAAATCCTTTGTAAGTGTTATACTGGGCTTCGTACCTACTTTTACAACATCATCATCATTTTCATCACTATCATCATCATCATCATCATCATGATTAACAGCAGTCCGTCGTCTACTGTTGAACTAATGTTCAGCAAATAGACCTATGCCTATTTGCATACTTACTTGCGTAAGTTTTACCACAGTCACCATCATAAGCAGTCCCTAATCTTTTTTTTTTATGAGAATGAATGACGTGACGATCTGGTCGTTCACCTGATGTTAAGCAATACGGCCGCCCATAACAGTTGCAGTGTCTCTCGGAACTTTAAAATAATAAATCGATCTATTCCTGCGTATAATATGTGATGTTGGCATTTTTGACCCCAAAAAAGGGACTAAACGACCAAACGCCAAGCTTATAACAGTGTAGATAAGTTTAAAGGTGTAGGTACGCGTGTGTACCTATGGTGCATCTGTTTGTGGCATCGTATTGCTCTAAAGTGAATTAACTGATTTTGTTTTTGTTTTTATTGTTTGAAAGGTTACAGCTATGATCCAAAAAGGTTGAATGAGCCATTTATAGATTAGCTCTTTAGTTCCTGAAGTTATCGTCAGAGATAAGTAAGTATTATATCAGTTATCTGGTTCCCATAGTACAAGCTATGCTTAGTTTGGGGCTAGATGGCGCTGTGTGAAACGTCCACAGATATTTATTTATTTAATTATTTAGATTTTTTAATAATTTTATGAATTCATTTCTTTATTTCCACGTTTCTCAATCCTATACTCAACCATAACTATTCATTTATCATGTACTTCCTTAAAAATAATGTAGTCAGATAATAATTACATTGAGCAGATTCAAATACATCCTCATCGAAGTCCTCGGCAAAATCGGAGAAGGTCCAAACGTCGTGTACTATTAATGACCCCAATTTTGGGTTATACTTCTTCACTTCATACCTGAAAAGTTTTAAAAGAAATACCATAACGTTCCATCTAAATAAATAAATATGAATCTGAGACAGTACTTAATTTGGTGGACGCGTTGTAATGTAAATGAGTCTTGTAATGCGGAAGTGGTCAGTACCGTGGGGAGCCGATGCACGATGGATGCAAGAGGCAAGCCGCTCAAAGTGGCGCTCTTTAAAGGAGCCCTATGTTCAGCAGTGGACGCTTTCAGGCTGATGATGATGACGATGATGACGAATGCGGAACTCACGTCAGAGCACTTAGAAAAGGACAAACAGTATCTACCTGACAGGAATCCAACCGATTTCTTCGTCATAATATGCCCAGATAGTATTTCTATGGTCTTCCTCGCGGGTTATGAGGTTACATACAAACTTTACTGTTGCTAGCTCATCAATGGTGTCGTTACCTTAAAAACATAACGATTGCAGACCAATATTATGTTATGAGTGATTAGAAGATATTAATAACTTTATTAATGTTAATTTTTAGCTTTTATAAAAAGTTTTGATAGCATGTGAAATAAGTATAGTTGAAAATCTGATTGAGTAACAAGTTGTTACATGACAAGCCCACGCAAAGATACGTGCAAAACCTAGATTAATTACTAAATTCTGCTATTAATAATATAGCTGTGTGCTGTAGGTGCTGATGCAAGTAAAATATAAATAAATAATTACCTTACATAAAAAAATTATTATAGGCACATCCAAACCCTAATAATAGACGGTCTCGAAATGGAAACATACACCAAAACTGGCTAAACGTGTAAACAAAAACCAATGCAAAAGCTAGTCCGTCTTTACCATAAAAACTGGAATAAATCTGTACATTCTTTACAAATCTTTTTTTTTATTTATTTTTTTACATACCAACAGCTTCATATGAAAGGTGTCCAGAGAGAACTGGTAAAATTTCATCTAGCCACGTGTACCGTGCTCTTATACGAGCGGAATTACATACTAACTCGTTCAGTACTTCCTCTGTTGTTTCCGGGTGGATCTAAAACAAATATTGTTAAAACTTTACAAATACATAATAATATTACAATTGTTCTGTGAAAATCGAAGATTAAAAACTGTAATGCCAAGTTCTTTCCAATACGTAGTATATTGATCAATCCACGAAGATTATAATAAATAAATAAAAAAATATATGGACATTTCACACAGCGCCATCTAGCCCCAAACTAAGCAATGCTTGTACTATGGGAACCAGATAACTACATACATAGAATACAATATAACACCTAGACCGTCGTCGACACCCCGTCGTCGCCGCCCAAGACACGTCTTGCAAGATCCTATAGCAGCCGTTGTTTCGGCTGCGCTAGGATCACCAGACCAGTCCAGCCCTTCTGTATAGGTATAGGATACCAGCGTAACACAATCAGACACCGACTCCGCCGGTGAGGTCGACGTACCCCCCGTAGGTTAGCTAGAATGGTCGCGATTTTCCATAGGGTCCACTCCTCCAGCGGAGTTAGCCTTCTCGATCCTCTTATCCCGGCAACAGCCCAAGCCGAGGTTCGCTAGTCGCACCCCAGGGGTGCCCTTAAGCTAGTTGCCCCCCACTTTTGTCGGCTGGGTGCCTTAAGCGCCTACCCTCCCGCCAGGTGACGCTGTAAAGGTCGGTAGAGACCAACAGCATTAACCCGTTAAAAATACACCTAGACACAGAACAAACATCTATGTTTATCCCGCGAATGTTTGTCCTGGGTGGGAACGGAACCTACAGCCCTCAGTTGAGAAGGCAGGGTTACTAACAACTAAGCCATTCGGTCCGCCAGGGGGTATTAATAAATATAAATAAATATAAATATGTGTGGACATTTCACACAGCGCCATCTAGCCCCAAACTAAGCATAGCTTGTACTATGGGAACCAGATAACTGATACAATACTTATATACTTTTTGTTTGTAAATACATATATAGAATACAATAGAACACCCAGACGCAGATGAAACATCTATGTTCATCACACAAATGTTTGTCCCGGGTAGGAATCGAACCCACAGCCCTCAGTTCAGAAGGCAGGGATACTACCAACTGAGCTATCGGGCCCGTCAATGTATACTTACTAGAAATAGGTATACTAACCTCGTGTAAGAACATGTACTTGCCGTCGTTGGATGAAACTGTCATCGTTTTAACCGCTCCCTGATTGTAGTCTATTCTAGATGACTGATTGGTTTTCCTAAAATCGTCAACTTCTCGTTATAAATAAATAATACAGGAACCTATTTCAATTCTGGCACCCGCCAAATAAAATGTGTTAAATTATTTTTGTATATATCTTTTGGCTTTCGCTTCGAAATGACTGAGACATGTAATAGGTACTCACTGATAAGACCAACATTATCGTCAAAAGCCTGACGACGTTCACTGTTGCGTCCACTGCTGATCATAGGCCTCCCCTACAGAGTGCCACTTTGAGCGGCTGCTTGCCTCCTGCTTTCATCAACGCCCCGTGAGTTCAACCAGATCATCGGTCTATCGGTCGGGAGTATATCGAGAACCTTTCTTCCCCATCGATTTTCAGTTCGACAAGCGACACCACACATATTCTTACAAAAATAAGGCAAACTTACCATGCTGTATAATCTTCTACTATATTCGAAAGTAGGGATGCTCGTATCGCTGTAATTGAGTACCTTTCAGGCCATTGTAAAGTGTCTGCATCGCTTTCTACGACCAGATAATTCTCGTCTAGAACTGAACGAAGAAACAAAATATTTAAAAACTATATTAAGTTAGACTTTGAGCGGCTTAAATATTCTGACACCAGGGCTGAGCACGTGCCTACACGAGAAGAAGAAGAAGTTACATAAATATTTCATAGTCACCAAAAAAAACTAAGGGAAAAAAATTGACCCGGGTACAGTCATAAAACAAATGTGTCCAGAATCTGCCCTCAACATGATCTGCCTTAAATGGAACAAGGTCATAGGTACCTAATTAAGTAGATAATTTAAAAGTACCCTGATTAGGTATTGTTTTAGAAAACAACTCACCACTATATCCAGTAACGGACGCAATGCAAAATGTTGCTAAAACCCGTAGCAACATTCTGATAACTTTTGTTTTATGTGTTGCCCAAACGCGCGAGGATTTCATTTATAATATCAGGTTTTAATTATATTTTTAGTTTTTATACAAAATATCATTAAAACACTATATCGCGGTTATTAATTAATAAGTATGTTCATTTATTAGCTACCTATCAATATGTTTGTTAGTTGATCATAAATTATCATGTGCTAAATTTTATGATAAGAGCCTAATGAGTGATTGATGAAATAAGTGAGTTTTTATGACAGAAAATTTACAATGAAATCAAAGCACGCACGAGATTCCACGCGGTATTTTGTATGAAGTTCTGGTCAAGTTTCGCTCTAGCCACGGAACTTCAGACGATATACCGACCTATAGCGGTATCGCACAGAGTACATTGGTATATATAGAAACGGTATCGAATAACGTGACGGTTTAAACAGGTTTATATATTATGGTCTTATATAGAGCGAAAGGCTGTTACCAAAGCCCGGCTGTAACGCAGCAGACTCAGCGGTAACCTGTGCGGCTTCTAAATCGACGCACCTTGATTCAAATCCCGTTGTCTGTTGTAAGTTATGTGCGGAATCTTCACTCGCTCTTACAATGAATAAAAATATCGTGACGAAACGGCCATGTTTGAGAATAACAATATTCGAGAACATGATTGTGACATCCACCCACCTATATGTTGAAACAACTTCAAATGAAGGAACTTTAATATCCGCCACATCGCCAACTATTGGAGATAGATATCTGTTAAATGAATTTAATTAAATGTACACGAGTAAAATACTTAATAGATATACGATAACTACTGTCTGCGAGAGACCGTTTAGAACATGCATCAGCAGTCTTTGCGTCTACACAGATCTGGTATAGAGTAGACTATGCTGTTATTAGAGATGACAACCGCAATCTGATATGACCGTTCGGCGTCTAAGTGCACAATTTATTACCATCGATGTTAAAAAATAGCAGATAGTATTATAGTCCACGTTCTTGAACACTATTATTATTCTTATTATCCTATAATCTTTGGAAAAGACTAATTGACCACTCGCATAATCACAGATGTTCTCGGTTGTGGTATTCTCAGGGTGTGGTAATAGGTACCTACTCAGTAATGCATTAGTTAAACTAAACATAAATTCAGAAACTTCAAAATGACCAAGCATGTGTGAACACATAATAAAAATTTAAAATGAAACCAACAGATGAGGTCTGCACTATGACAAACATCGAAACGAAACGTATTTAGAGTAGTTTTGGTTGCCTCAGTTCAGTCCGCGCCAATAGTACTTCTGGCACTATCTAATAATATGTGCTTCTGGTTTGATCTGTTTACATATCTCCCGGCCCAGCGTTTTGGAGCACGCCGACTATTCACAAAGCATCGCTTTAATTGCTTCTGGCGTGTTCTTGTCCGCGTCTAAATTGTCTGACCTAATACTGTCGTATGAAGTTTAAAGGATATTTCAGTATTGAGCTCAGGATATTCTATTGACCACGAATTTGCAATTGAATCCCTCGATAGTGTGAGAGAGACTGTCTCATGAATAAAGTAGGTACGTAAGTATAAGTGGGATGGCCATGATAGCTCAGTTGGTAGTAGCTTTGCCTTCTTTGTTTGTAAAACAAACACAATTACACATACATATACATAGACTACATTATAACACACCCAGACACAGAACAAGTACTTAGGTATATTTGCGCTTTTTTCTGTGCACAAATACTTATCCTGTCGCGGGAATCGCACCCACTGCTTCCAGGTTATGATCTGACCTGCTCAACCACCGCACCCCAGAGGCTGTCATCTATAGCTCAATTGCTCGTAGGTCATAAAATTTTTTATCTGACTTATATCTACTAAAAAGCAAAGAATATTGTATAAGAATAGAAGTGCCACGATCCAGACGCGCTTAAACTCAATAAACCATATAAAAAATATGCTACAAAGATGCCTCAGTTAGTACTTCCTATTCAGATTAACAATCGCATGCCATAGTTCACGAGTTTTTACCAGTGCTCTAATTAATGCACTGGAAAACTCAACTTCAGCTACCGTTTTCACATCTCTATCTATAGCTTAGAACCTTGTCACAATAACCAGTAAACATTTAGGTCAAGCCTCGAACAAGACATGACCGTAGACTGTTAAATGTGACAAGGTACTAAGTGTAAGTATAGAATTATCGTCTATGTAACATTTACGTGGGAATGGGAACCTTTAGTAAATGATTTACTCATAGATTCTCACGGAGGTATGATAAATGAATAATTACGTGCTGATTGAGCTGTGATTTTTGCGATCTGGAAAATGTACCTTATGTTTAAGTAGGTACCTACTTACCGATATAAAACTGCTTGAAAATATCTTCTATGCGATTCTCACACTGACTGAAATGGTGATGTTGATTCTATGTTGAAAAGGTTGTTCGTTGGTCAATTGCCAATTTGGTGGCCAATTTGGCTGTTTATACACACAGGTTACTAAATTACTCTACACACCATCTAATCTACCACACGATCATGTTAACTCAACCAGTCACATCGCATGGAGGCGTGTTGCGGCTCCCATCTTCCAGTAGATTGAGGTGACAAATTGAGTGAAGGAAGGATTGCATAGTGTTTGGCTATAGAGGCCTTGTAATCTATACCAAAATCAGCGTAGGTATACATAAGTATATAATATAGTACTTACTTTTTATCCCGAGAAAGTAAAAGGTCCTGGAAAAGGTGATTAGTCCAAACTATGGGGCGTCTCTATAACTTAAAATCTAAACCAAATGTCACACATGTTCGGCCTACCACCAAAGTACTTAATCAGTTATTTCGTCATGTTCCTATCAATGTCAAAGCATTCCCAGCAGTCTCACATGTGGCTAAGTATGCACTGATTGTTATTCCGAGGGGCGCCTGATGAAGCACATGGCTTAATTACTCTTGTAACGACGGCTATGGGAACGGATTTCATTTGTTTGTTTGTGTTGATGCGGCGTAATTAATTTGACCTGCTTATGAATCATCCATCTTGGATGTTCTGAAGGGTGAGATGTCTCTGAATTAGATATTGTGATCAAGGACTTCGTGAAAGCGTTGAGTTTAATTACCTATTTATTCCGATAGGTACTTAATCTTATAGTAAAAAATAGGGAACCGTTGGATATTACTTATTTATAGGTGTTATAGAGTTATTTTATTCATGACATTATTTTACAGATTAGATTAGAATTTACATATTTTAGAACAGTTCCTAAGCAAACATGCCTCCATTTATCAACGGTAAGCTTTAAAAGAATCCACTGCCTGCAATACAGGAACATTCCAGATCCTTTCCTGATACCAATCTAGGGAGTAGGATAAATAGTAGGTATAGCGAACTGAATTTGAAGTTCAACTTGGAGCTTTTTAGTAGCTTAGAATTAAAAATTCCTCCAGTGTAGATACGTAGATCTTTGCTTAGATATAACTTGAATTTCTTTTTGAGACAACCTCTGTGGGGTGGTGGTTGAGCAGGTCGGTCCATCCGGGAGGTGGCGGGTTCAATTTCCGGGATAGGACAAGTGTTTGTGCATGTGCACATAAAAAAATGGTCTTCGTAGTTCCTGGGTTATACCCCAGTTTATACACTATACAGGGAATCCTGGTTAGGGTCTTGTAAAAATTAGTACGTTAAACTTTCTAACTCAATAATATAATCATCATCAGCTTAAAAACGTCCACTACAGAACATAGATTATAGGGTCAGAGTGCCACTTTGAGCGGCTGCTTGTGTCCTGCATCCATCGGCTCCCCACGGCGGTGTAACCAAGTCGTCGATCCACGTAGGGTACCTACTCTGCGTCTTCCAGTTCGTGGTCGCTACTGGAAATACCTTATTCCCCATCGGTAGTCTGTTCTGCGTAGGTAATATACCTACGATGTGGCCCGCCCATTGCCATATCAACTTACCGATTCTAAGAGCTTTCCACAAGCTAACATAGGCTGAGTTGCACCATAATCACAGTTAAAGTTAGTGTCAAATTTTGACATTAGCCCGCCCGGCGAAGCGTGGACGGTGACAGATAGCAGTTAAACTTAGCGTTAAAGTAAGCTGGTGCAACTCAGCCTAAGTCTCAGTTTTTAGCTTTCTTTTTAGTGCCTTTTTCGCCCTCCTCCTCTGTCTCCCTCTCTTGGATAAAACCAAATATTGTTTATCGCCAAAACAACGCTCCAAATTCGTAGAACAAGTGCCTTCGCAGCGCTTTGATACAACCGCCAATTAAAATGCCAGCTCTCAGCAAATATTCGACCTCAACAAACTCTTTAATCCTGAAGTGCAAACCGAAAACGTCATTGGCGTTCATTAGGAAGTCATTTTAATTTGTTTTTTAAATCAATTTACTTTAATATCTTTTATCTAGTATTTAATTTTTATTACGTAGGTAAATATATATAGGTATCTTTTAGCGCGAGAACCTATAGGTAGGTAGGTAATATAATATATAAATAATTTAAGGTTAGCGTTTTAGCAATCTATTTAATTTTTACCTCGTACATGTCAAAAAACAACTGTTTTCTACAAAGCTAGATTAGGCTACCTAAGCCACAGATTACCTACTGAATATGTTACTACTACGTAACCTAAGCTGGGATTTGTCCAGGCTCCCATGAGTGTTTGGCAGAGTAGGTAGGGTACCTATGCTCGGGCGACCATCAGCAGCAGTACTCTACCATACTACCTACTATAAGTAATTAATAGCAAGGCACAACCTTCCTATAATGACCTTAAGTTCTACCGTAGGTATTTACGCCTAAGCTATACTATTATACACCCCTCTACAACCGTAATGGCCTACACTAGTCGCCCTCGACCAGAGATCGTCCAATAAATTTTCATTAGCGTCAGCATACCTCGCACTCCTCTTTTTCTTGTCAAATTCGGTCTCAGATTAATTTCGCACGAGTTTGGATTCGTTGGTAGACTGCGGGATGTGGCGGGATACGCCCCAAGAATGGGTTATTAAAAACTTTTACTTTTGCTGTCTAGGGCTAGGACTTACAGTATTTTATTAGAACGACTGATATAGGCACCTATAGCCTACAGAGGCACTTTTATGATCATCATCTTCAAGTGATTATAATGTAGGTAGGTAACCTATATACAGGCTGAAATTTCATCATAGTTTCGGATTTGTCCTATACAACGCCTACTTGAAAAATTGTATATCAACTCTGTCAATAAAATAAATCATTAGAAATTAATTGAACTAAAATTATGTATGCAGTAGACAACTGGAGGAACCCTTTCCAAAAGTCCGAGCACCTGGACGAAGCACCTGTCTAATTTCAAAGTTTGAACAACGCCGCAAACCGTTTTACCTAACTGCATTCACTGGTGTGGAATAGCAGTTTGGAAAGCTAGTAAGAAACTTTTTTAATATTTACTGTCCTACTAAATTACCGTTGGAAAATGTAGCTATGTTTTAATTGCTACTAGACTGCATGAAGTGGTTACAGTAGGGTCGTTCCCATTAATAGTTCTTATAAATAACTATAACAAGAAACTTTTTTTCGTTTAACTTTTGCCTAGACCCTTTTGGGAACAAGACACATAAGTAAATAAATTCTTTATTAACACCATTTCATCAACAAACAACGTACACATCTTGAGAATAACCGTATCGTACACAACAACATTCCACTATCAATCATCAATAACACGGAAATTTTGATAAAATTGGTTGAATTATCATGATCAACTAACCGGTCAGTAGGCAAGCTGTATGTAGGTAGGTAGACTGTGCCAATAATACGACCTACAGGGCGCTCATGGTACCATGACAGGAGAAATATTACTCCCCACTTGAACCCTCATACAAACTGTGCACTCAAATAGCATGGTTAAAACTGCCAAATCCATACATTTTTGTGCTTGTAGATTGTAGATTAAAGTTAATATTTTAGATAAAACATTACTTTAATCGTGAAAACTCCTAGGTAGGTACACTGAGTTGCATTTTGTACACTCAATTTAATAAAGCCACTAAAAGCTTGTTTCATCTGCGAGCTAAGTAAAAGCCTCTCTCGCAGCTGGTTTGTTGGACTAGATTTAGCTCATTCAATATGCACCGGAACTCCTAGCATAATAGAGGGACAGTCTGCTAATAAAGGATACGTATTGACCATCCTAAAATAAGTCATCATCATAAACAGCCTGAAGACGTTCACCGCTGAACAAAGGCCACATTACGCAACTTTGAGTGGCTGCTTGCCTCGATCCTGCATCCATCGGCTACCGCGGTTTTCATCATATCGTCGGTCCACCTAATGGGAGCCGGTCTAAGCTGCGTCTTCCAGTTCGTGGTCGGCACTCGAGAACCTTTCTTCCCCATCGGTTCTCAGATCTACGAGCGATGATGTGGCCTGTCCACTGCTACTTCAATCTGCTAATTCTAAGAGCTATTATAGGTGATTTATTGTCATCTCCCTAATTAGTTATTACCTAGGTACTTACTTATTTCCAATTTTATTCATCATCAGCTCAGCAACATGAGAGTATATACCTACCTACCAGACGCAAATACTTGAATAGTTCTAGAAAACATAGAAAACTCAAAAAACGTAAAAAGGTATCTAAGTATTGTATCAGTTATCTGGTTCCCATAGTACAAGCTATGCTTAGTTTTGGGGCTAGATGGCGCTGTGTGAAATGTCCACACATATTTATTTTATTTTTTCAAATTATGCGTCCCTACATTTTGAGGATTGCCCTCAATTTTTCTGGGACCCCATCATCAGATCCTGACTTGGTGCCATTGGCATGGGAAGTATATATACCTATGACCTTTCAAAAAAAGAAAAACGCATCAGATAGACACATTCAATTTTTGAATATTAATTCTTCTCCGGGACACAGATTCAGTTTGAACTTTGAAAAGAAAGCACGCCGTCTGACACCAAGCAGTTCAGATTGTCATAGGACTACTAATAAGTATAGCCCTGCGCAAGTTATAATTTGTGTGGTCGACTGTCTCACTCGAATCCGTGTGGATACGAAGAAACGAGTCGTGAAATTAGCTGAGCTTATCAACTAAAATGTTTTTGAAAGCTTGAGCTTAATGTTTTCCTATTTTTGGAACAAAAAGGCACCCCTTTTTGGGCTTTGAGCCCCAGCTAGATAATGGAGATTATCTTCATTGGTTGGTGGTGCGAGGTACAGATGGCCCCCTAGATTATTAGAAGCAGCAAAAACGTAAAAAACATAAGTAGGTATATAGTTACTCTAAATTACATGTAGTTATTGAGCAACACCCCCATTTTACCACCGGACATCAAGACGCACGGAAACACGGCATCCGTATATGGTAGAGATTCCTCGAATACGTACAAAGCGGTTTGATTCTTCGTTTATAATTCGGACAGCGAAGGAATGGAACACCTTACCAGCGTCATTGTTTCCTGACAAATATAATCTGGGAGTTTTTAAGGCTAGAGTGAACCGGTATCTTCTAGGCAAGCATGCTCCATCGTCGACCGCGTCATCACTTACCATCAGGTGAGACCGTGGTCAAATGTTAGCCTATTGATGATAAAAAAAAAAACACATGGATGTCTTAAACGCTAGATCAATTACTGTTTTGAACCAATAAAAACTTACGCGAATTTAATTTCAACTCCTCTAACAATCATAGCTTCTAAGTACTTTGTAAATACGGGAAAACATTTTCGAGAGATCCCAGCTGATGAAGCCTTTTTCGATTAGTCGATTAAGCCGAGCAATAAGTAGGTAAGCGGTTGGCTCGAATTGGGCCCATAAGCCAAACGGGCTTAGGTACAGTCAGGTTTTCCTCGTATCATTTAATTAATAACTAAGTAACATTTGCTACCTTTAACAGTATAGGTAAATAATAGGCATTTATATTTCAGTGCAGATTCTCCCTTTGATACTAAAGCCTAGAGAAGTATAGAATATCAGCTAAACTTCATGTATAACCACGAACGCTGCATAGAGTTCGAAATTCATAATTTCGGAACTTAATTATTATCAATTATTATTAGGTAGGTAACATAATAACTAGATACTTGATAAACATATCCGTGTAAAGGGTTTTAATAATACTTAATTGCGAAAACCTAAGAATATAGGAAAATGAATGTTTTATTTATTTAAAATAATTACACGACGATGAATGAATGGTAATGATGATGATGGAGGATGCCAGAGAGCAAAAACACTGCTTCGTTTTGGTGCGAAGTAGTGCGAAGCATCATATTTTTCAATGCTCTATGGAGGATGCAATGGATGGACGGCCGTTGGAAATGTTATCTTTCAGTGAAATGTTATCACTTTTCAACCACAGAAATAGAATTAAATCACCACGAAACATTTGCTAATTAAATTTAATCCATTAACAATATCACAAGCAATCTACACTCATTAATTATGACGCTCATTAAAATTTAAACAGTGATTACGAGCACAGAAACGCGTACAATTTATAAATAAATATAATGATAATCGTTAGAGCGTCATACGATGATAATTATGAATTAAATCATTATACTTAGGCCTTCGTTCTCTATATCCGAGTAATGTTCCGAGTTGACTAGCCGCCACGTAATGTCACTTGTAACTGCAGTAACGAATTTCAGAATGTCCGAGTAGCGCTAGCCGACCCGTAAACCAGGCTACTTACAGGACACATCAGCTGCCGATTAGTACGGTTAACCGACGGCTATAGCAAAACTTGTTGCAAGCTCGCATGTGTTTGTAATTTATTATTATAGTTTGCATGCCACAAGTACTGAGATCTACGGAACTGTAAACTACCAACCCTGTTGATTACGCTACTGCTATAAAAGCATCGACTATTCCTGTTTCCTGTGTTATGGCAATGGGCAGGCCACATCGCTCGTAGAACTGACAACCGATGGGGAAGAAAGGTTCTCGAGTGGCGACCACGAACTGGAAGACGCAGCGTAGGCCGGCCCCCACTAGGTGGACTGACGACCTGGTGTAAGCCGCGGGGAGCCGATGGATGCAGGAGGCGAGCAGCCGCTCTGAGTGGCACTCCCGGGGGGAGGCCTATGTTCAGCAGTGGACGTCTTCAGGCTGTTAATGATGATGATGATGATTCCTGTTTCTATTTCGAGATCAGATACTTATGAATATAGAAATCATTGTATTTAATTACTAAAACAGTCCGCTCATAACCGTGGGAAGACGATGGATACTGGAGGCTAGCAGCCGCTCAAAGCAGTGCTCTTTAGGGGAGGCCTATGTTCAGCAGTGGACGTCTTCAGGCTGATGATTATGATGATGATGATGACTACTAAAAAAGTTTTTGTTCAATTATAATATGTTAAATACTTATAGAATATTATGATATTTTTGTTTTGTGTTGTTTTAATTTTTATTATTGCGTCAAGATAAAACCATATTTCAGGTACCTATAGGTATTACTTATTACATTTCCCGTTGAACTAAACAATATAAACTTCTCTCAATTCGTATTACATTCCTCATTACATTAATTTAATTAGTTGATACCCCTTTTTGTAAAGGTAAATCCTTACCTACTTACTGTTTTAGATAGGGAATAAATACTCTTTGAAGAGCACCTACCGCACCGCAGCATATAGCTGGCACATAAAAATGTAAAAAAAAATAAAAAACGAACCAAAAATGGCGTCACTGACAGCAGTTGGAGTGACTATTGAATGAACATAATGAACAATTGACGTTGCTACAGATCATCCTAAATTTTTACTCACTGAGTGGCTGATCGAAACTCTGTTTTCGTTCGTGAAACTGAAAAGAACTACTCGCCGCCTTTACGTCCCGATCAGTATTACTCACTGGCTGAGGTAATCGTAACTTTAATCGCATATAGAGAAAGAAGCCCTAAAACAATTACACATAAGACCGCGTACGTTTTATCTTACATACTTAATTATACTTAGACTTATGGCCTTAAGTAGCTGTAAATAGTATAAACGTTACTTGTCTACTAAGACAATAATACAAATACAAATTAAAGATATACTTAGTATTGCGGTATATCCTATTCTGATAAACAGGAAATGAAGAAGACGGTGATATTTTAATTCGTTTATCTTTAGAGATGCGACTTAGAATCGACATGACTATTATAACCAGTGGAAGATTATCATCAAGCAATTTTAGGTAGGTAATTTACTTAAGGTACACTTTCCACAGCGAAAATTACAGCTCAATCAGTAACCTACCAAAAATATTATGCCTCTTAAACCTAATTTAAAACTTTACAGACATAGCTCAAGGTAATTAAGGAAGAGCCACGAATCAGTGTACCAAAAATACCTATTAGCTACCAAATAGGCATTCTATATAAAAAGTCCCTTCAGATGATCAAAATAATAATTTTCTTGGCTCACGATAATTCTCTAGGCAGTGTAGTGATTTAAAGTTAAAGTTGCTCAGATAGAAATGGCTATGCTTGGAGTATCTCTGAGGAACCTCAGAAATGAAGTGATCCGACAGAGAACTATAGTAACCGACATAATCTCATAGACCCAAAAAATTAGCAAACTTAAGTGGCAGTGGGCTGGTCACGTTTGCCGCAGAACCGACGACCGCTGGGGTAGACGTGTTCTTGAGAAGAGACCGCGACTCGGCAAACGTAGGGACCCCCTCCGACTAGGTGGAGCGACGATATACTTAGAGGTAAAGAGGCATATGTCCAGCAGTGGGTTGATACAAGCCGATGATGATGATTGTGATTTAGATACTCCAATCAGATCGTTGCTGAAGAATATTGCCGGTGAGTTTGCATGACTTAAAGCAAACTACACGATCGGGACCAACCACCGACCAAGGTCACATTTGTCTCATTTTGGTCTGGTTGGTGTAAAATCTGACCGTGTGGATGGTGAGACACCAACAAACATTACACCAAGGTGAGACAAATGTGACCTTGGTCGGTGGTTGGTCCCGATCGTGTATTTTGCTCATAAGGTTTAAATATTCTTTTTCTGATCTCATATCTACATTTTTATGCCTATGAAGATACAAACCAACTACCAAACAATTCATCCCCTTTCATCTCCAAGCCAAGTTAGCCAAGTGACGAGTAATTTGACTGCATTTCCTTATTTTACAGTTTTTTCATATGTTCCATTTATGCTATCTTAGTCCTGTAGTTTAATTAAGTTAGGTACTTTGTCACCTTGATTGAGTGGCTATTGCTTATCATTTACGTACATGAGTTACCATAGCAAGATGTATCATTTGTATGTGTAGATAGCCCCAGCCGCAGTGAAAACTCCTACAAACACGAATACGCGCTTTAGTATCTGAAACAAAAAGGTTAATTTTACTATACAGCTCAGTGCTGCCATTTTAGCGATGTTGCAGCTAGATCTAGAGCTTTTTGAATTGCTGTAGTGCTAAATGGGTATTTGGATCTGCCACTGGGTCTCAGTGTTTTCACGTAACTAGGTAGGTACTCATTTTCTAGTGGAAACAATTAATTTTCCGAAAAAAATTTAAATGTTGATTCCGGTAATAATCATGAACGTATTCAATTTATACAGGAAAATAATAGTCGTGCAAGAAAGAATTTTCAGTACAATATCCGTTCATTTGGTAATTCCTAATTACCGTAAGTAGATTAACAAACCTCTTTGTTTTATTAGTTGTAGACTTAAATTAGTAAGAAGATAAGTACCCAACTAATATAAGTACTACGTACTTATTTAGGACTAGGTAATATAATACTACTTATAACACTACTAATCATAGTAGTAGGAGACCCGGCACACTCTTGGTAACAAACGGTCACACAGCCAGTCTTGGTGAATTGGTGTTAAGGCCCTGACAGGACCCAATGCGAGCACGTTTATTACAGCAGACAAACTTGAAACTTATTTAGTACCCTATAGGGTCGCTTTATGCATAGCAAAAATATGGCGATTACGTTCCGTTGCACTTCGACTTTTCCATTTTTTGGTACAAATAATTAGTTATAAAAGAAATGCTTATTGTTATAAAAAAAATAAGCTTATAGACGGATGCATTGAAACATAGCTTATCGCTATGATTTATTTCAATGGGGTGTCCTATTATAATGTAACATTTTAGGACGTTTGAATGATTTTTAGAGGTCACTTCACGATTTTTTTTCTATCGAGAAAACTTTTTGTAAACGTGTTTCGGTTTCGGCAGATGGAAAGAAGATATGACCAGTATGAACGTGCATTTTTTTCAATCCTGTAAATGGTATACGTTTTGAGATAATCACGTTCAAAGTAGTCGATTTGGGAAGCCAAATCGACTATTTTGCGCTCAAATTTAAGCGCTTTAATTTAAGAGTGTGGTGTGGAAGGCCCGTGCCCGTGTCCCAATAGTGGGAATATATTCTTACCTGATCTTGCCACTCCCGGTTCTTCACACACTGGCTATAAGGCATAGTGGAGAACGTCACAGAGTTGTAAAGTGGTACCCAGAAGTTAGGCATCAGCCAGAATATGAAGTCATCAACTGCCTTGCGTAGTCTGTACGAAGGACGAGTTACTAAATCTCTCATCTGGAATTAAAAAAATGTTGCTACTGTATTAAAACATTGTTTTGTAAGCGGCGATATCTTACATTAAGTATTTCCATAGCACGTAAGGCTTTCATTATAAAGTGGAAATGAGGTACAAACACAGAATAATTACTAGTACCTACATTCAATACCTTTGGAACAGAAAAAACTTAATACGGGCTGGTAAAGTTGGTAATATCAATAGGCATGATGGCAAAAATTTTTTTTTTGATAAATTAATTATATATCTTTATAGATAAACATTTGTAAAAACCGAAATAGAAAGA
This sequence comes from Ennomos erosarius, assembly GCA_963580505.1. Taxonomy (NCBI): domain Eukaryota; kingdom Metazoa; phylum Arthropoda; class Insecta; order Lepidoptera; family Geometridae; genus Ennomos; species Ennomos erosarius. Next base: position 12,504,401 of record OY756981.1, on the reverse strand, counting down.
GATAGCTCAAACGGCCAGTGACGTCACAGGAAGGTCGTTATAGTATCTCATTACTAAGCTGTGGTAGCTTTTCATACAATCTCTTTGGCATGTGAGGTCACGAGTAGATTATTCATAGTAACTGTGGGGGCGCTGTTTCGCGAGAAAGGGACAGGAGATGCCTCCTGCAGAAACTTTAAAAGCTTATTATTCCGTGATTTATATACCGATTTTGCTTATTTTTTCAATTATTGCATGATTATTGCATTCATTTTTAATTTTCTTTATGAAAGTAATATTTACTTGTTCATTTTTAATAGTAGTCATCATGCCTATTGGATTTAAAAAAAAGATAATAGGAATAGCTTTTGTTTTAAAAATAAATTGTCTTTTGTTTGAGCCTCGTTCACATTTTCGACTTTTTTTTAAAACAAAAGAACCGTTATCATATTGTTTTCTTTTTAAAATGTAATTGATATTCCAGCTTTACCAACCAGTAGGTATTTGCTTTTTTCGGTTAGGCGCTAGAAGTGGTTTGTAAGTTTGATATTGATTATCATGGAGGTCTATGGAGAGAGCCAAAATCTGCCAATGCGGCGTTGCCGCTCCGCATCCTTCGTGTAAACATACTGTCTTGTATCTCTGTCTAATACACGAATCGTCGCATAGAGTATGCGAGAAAGCGACTGTCGGTACGGCAACGTCGCCTTACCTCGCACCGCGTGTCATGTTCTGACAGTTTGGTGTGTCAAGAAATTAAATGCGAGAGCATAAAACGTGAAAATTTAGTGATTATATTGTTATTAGGGCTAAATATTGTGTCAATAGTGAAATTGTGTCGTGTTGTGCTGTGTTTTGTGCATCAAGAGTAACCCAAGGAGTCGAAGGAAAACCAGAATCATCATTTTATACGTTAAAGTTTACTGGCTATTTTTATGTTAAACATCGAAGTTTCGAAGTAAATATGCATTTCACATTAATAGTATACGTTTTTTCCACCCTATAATTACCATGCGATTGCAATTACCGAAAGATTTAATGCTTTAATTGATATTTTTGGGATGGGCGATTTTACGCCTCTCGAATAGTGATGTACCTATACTGTCCATTACATTTTGTCGATATTCGTAAATCTTCATACATTTGCACAAAATTACTTTGGTTTTGGGGAGATTAAAAAGTAGAAAATCTCTTTCCCTAAAAGTGGCTGAATGGATTTAGATCAAAGTGCAAACAGAATGAAAAAGTAGGTGTAAATCTGGCAATTTAAAAATAGGCACCTAACCTACTTTTATAAAATACAATAGGTAGGCCAGTGTCGTCTGGCTTCAATATGAAATTATGAAATTTATAATAAACTAGCTGACCCACCCCGGTTTCGCACGGGTTTATTAGTTTTATGTCCTTACCCTGTTTATGGGTAAAAGAGAAGCAAAAGTGAAAAATATAGGGGAAAAGGATGAATAGATGGGACGGCGAAGGGAGACAGGCGCACCCGTCCCATCCATTCATCCTTTTCCCCTATATTTTTCCCTAAAATAAATATAGGGGCTTCAATACAACAAACGTGATTTTTTGCTCGTTTTTATAGATAATGGTACGGAACACTTTTTACAAATTTAACCATCATTTTAATGAATAGAATAAGAAAAGGCGAATGTAAAATAAAAATAAAAATAAAAATAAATTACGGAACATTGTTATTTCAACAGCCTGAAGACGTCCACTACTGATCATAGGCCTCCCCCAGGGAGCGCCACTTAGAGCGGCTGCCTGCCTCCTGCATCCATCGGCTCCCCGCGGCTTTCACCAGGTCGTCGGTCCACCTAGTGGGGGGCCGGCCTACGCTGCGTCTTCCAGTTCGTGGTCGCCACTCGAGAACCTTTCTTCCCCATTGTTTGTCAGTTCTACTAGCGATGTGGCCTGCCCATTGCCATTTCAACTTGTTAATCCTAAGAGCTACATCGGTCACTTTAGTTCTCCTGCGGATCTCCTCATTTCGGATCTTATCTCGCAGGGAAACACCGAGCATTGCTCTCTACATAGCTCGTTGCGCGACTTTGAGCTTAGTAATGAGGCCAACAGTTAGAGACCACGTCTCAGTTCCATAATAAGTCATCACTGGCAACTCACATATAAAAATGTTACTTACAAACGTTATTTCATATAATGTGTTTCAATATACTTTTACTAGGATGGGTCATCATCATCATCATCATCATTAACAGCCCGAAGACGTCAACTGCTGAACATAGGCCTTCCCCATAGAGTGCCGCCTTGAGCGGCCACTCGCCTCCTGCATCCATCATCTCCCCGTGGTTTTCACCAGATCGTCGGTCCACCAAGTGGGGGCCGGCCCAAGCTGCATCTTCTGGTTTTACAAATATCTAATTTTCTTTATTGTATTAAAACTAAAAAGTATCGAAATTCTGCAGCACTGTTTGGTTAGGTTTATTATATATCGATATATTGTGTAATAGGGGTCACTTCCCTACTCACGCATACTAATGCATATTTAAATACTCACACCAACAGAAAATGGACAGGCATTTTGTGAATGTCCGCCGTCCATATGATTCTATGTTGATGTTGATTATTCATTAATCATGTCTAACAAATCAAATCCTTAGGCTGAGTTGCACCAGCTTACTTTGACGCTAACTTTAACGCTAACTATAACCGTTCCACGCTTCGCAGGGCGGGCTAATGTCAAAATTTGACCGTAACTTTAACCGTGATTATGGTGCAACTCAGCCTTACTGATTCATTTTATCACTTATATCTTATAGAATAGATAGATATAGAATATAGATATTATGTCATATTTATTGATTACATGAATTTATGAAAGATTAACATGTTGTACGAGCAACACGTTATCAAAAATAACTGGTTTTCTCCAGTGTGTGTTGAAACTTACGGCCAAAGACCATAAAATCTATATATTTCAGTGCAACAAACGCTACCGCGATCTATTTTGCATCCAGGCGCCATCTAGTTTGAAATTATTGTAACTTATAATTAAACGCCCGGCTTTTGTACCTACTGTTCGTTCTATATGTATGCGATTTTATTTACTAGAAACTTAGGCTGAGTTGCACCATAATCACAGTTAAAGTTAGTGTTTAAATTTTATGCGTAGGACAAATATGACATAAACAATAACACTAACCTCCCGGTTTCTGGAACGTTCGTTAAAGTTAAACTCTTGTCAACTTTAAAATACTGAACGCACATTGGTTGCGTGTCTGTCATCGGCTTTTTTCAACCAATGAGCGTTCAGTATTTCAAAATTGATAAGAGTTGAACTTTAACAAACGTACCGACACCAGGGTAAGTGGGCGGTTACAGTTAGGCTGGTGCAACTCACCCTTAGTGGTATATATTACTTTCATTACTTTATGGTATTTTGAATCCCGATTGTGATTAAAATGTATGTTCAAAAATTCAAAAAATACCTGTGCAGGGTGTGTATTTCACTCAAAACCTAGTACAAAAAGCAGAGTCACTATATTACCATCTGCGCTGCGCTGCAAGGGTTATTTGTAATTATTATATCAACCCACTTACCTCGATATAGTTATACATCGCCAAGTCAGATATAGCGAAAGTATCCTTCCATCTCGTTTCACTAAACTCTGGCAGAATTTTGGACAAGTTGTCGGAATACTTCTGGAAAAGTTGGTCCAAAAGTGTGCAGTCTTCGAATCCAGCGTTCATGCCTTGGCCGTAGAAGGGAACGACTGCATGAGCTGCGTCACCGATGATGAGAGCTTTGTCTTCTATATTGTAGGGCTTGCACTGTAATAAAAACAGTTTAGAGGACTTTTGACAACCACAGCTGTGCATGCTGGTTTTGTGTATTGAAAATACCTATACCTACGTAAAATTACGTGCTGTGTTTGAACTCTGTAGCTACTTTTATTCGGTTATTAGGATTCTGTAACTAAAGGGTAAAACTGCCCATTATTAGCAAGCTTCCAGTGTTTGTCTATCTATCTGTTAGACCTATGGTCGGCTGTAATTGAACTAAAAGGTAGTTGAACTGGCTAACATTTTCACACGCATGCGTTATTTTGGCGAAGCCCTCAGCGCGAGACTCCCGACTCACACTCGGCTGGTTTTATTTATAGTTTAATAATAGACCAATAAATATATTAACAACGTTTGTTACATGCAAAATAAGAGATATAACGAGCAGCTTGTAAGCAAAAATTACCTTCACAGCGACCAAGGGCGATGGTGATCCTCCAAAGAAATCGGCAATAAGCTTCTCCTTTCCAATCAAAGGTATTGAATCGGGGAAGTATTTCTTAAAGAAGTCAATTAGTTTGCTCTCAGAGTCTATTTTCTTGAAGTTGGTGAACGGCATGAAGAGTGTGACTGTCCATGAGCAGTCCTGGTTAGGGAGAGCGATCATCATGAACTCCCCACGGGGCCAGATGTGGAGGAAGTTAGGAGGCATCTGGAACTGATTAACAATAATAACAGTAATTAGACGATGAGCATATCCTATGTCATCGACCATATATTCTACAGAGACGTGGTTGAACGCTGCCCATACCTATTAACTTATATAAAAACCATGAAATATCCTTTTAAAAGAATATAAATCGATTTCAATCGCCTGACAAATACTTGGATGGTATTTTAAGACATAATTAAATTTTTCTAGTTATTTTAATTTTAAAACCACTTGCTACTGACCTGATTATAAATGACGAAGTTATAAGATAATTGAAAAAAAATTAACTCGATGGGTAACAATAAACCTGAACACTAAAATAACCTTCCTTTAGTTATTCATTCATACTAACTACATGACATGACCGCAAAACATTTCGAGTCTTGTAAAGGCAAAACTGTACCTACGTAAAGATAAATGAACTATTTAATGGTTTCGATAGATTTCGTTCAATTTTGGGAAATGGTACAAAATTATAGGAATAGAACTCATCAATAACTTTAACGCTATTATAATATTTCAACTACATGCCTCCCCTTTAATCCTTTGCGTGATCAGGACGATAAATCAAAAATCTTTAAGGACATTCAAAAACCAATTCGAAGAACCATTTATCATCTCTAATTCTTGAAAAACAAAACCTTTTCAGTTTTAGTCCGCCTTAGATTGGCAAGATGATGATTGTGAAGACTTATTTGTTTTTCGTTATTTTAAAAACCGTATTTAGTGACCAGCAATATTTGATTCAAGATATTATTAAGTATCACTCCGAAATCAATTCCATTTCATCTAAATGTATAAGTAATGTAGTCAAAAATTCCTTTCCTTGTGGCACACCCATCAGCATTGTCAATACAAATGAAGACATAGATATCTTGCTAAATGACTTGGGCAACGACATCTGTTACAGTTTGATAATAAGAAGATACATAAACCACAATTGGCTGATTCCGACAACGGTTTACATTCTTATTGCAAAGAATGCTCTGCAACTATCAAACGGTATGTCAAAACTTTCAACTGATACATTTTGGTACCCAAAAGCTCATAACATTATTGAGCTAGAACAAGTGGATGATGACAACGATGTTGAAAAGGTGTTTGATGTGATGCTAAGATATAATATATTCAGCGCTATATTAGTAAGAAAGCTAAACAATGGTAATGTGACAGTATACACCTACTATCCTTTCAACGGTACCAACTGTGGTCTAAAATATGACTATGCAAACATCGGTGAATGTGACTATGCAAATAAAACAAACTACTTTTCTAAAATGTCTTTAAGTTTAAGAAACTGCAATATAACTGTAGTCGCAAATAAGGATATCCCAAGCTTTATGTATGAAGAAAAGGGTTTTGAAAGCGAAACAGTTTTGCCTGGTTTAGAGCAATTTTTGCTAGATACTATAGCAGAGAGAGAAGGTATTACAGTACATTATAATTTAGTTCAAAAGGATTTAACTTTCGGTGTTGTGTTGCCTAACAACACGGCTACTGGTTTACTAAATTTTTTGCAAAGAGATGAAGTTGATATTGCTGCAGGAGGGATAATTTTAATGAAAAATCGAATTGATTTGTTCGAGTACATTTGGGGATATAATTATGCTGCTTTCAACTTATTTACGCCAGCGATGGGTGAAGATATTTGGAAGGATGTGTACAAAGAATTCAGTTTGAAGACATGGATGCTCATAGTTCTTGCATATTGCACGATCACAGTCATATGCCTAATAGCACGAAGATGCCAATCGACGATCGTATACAAACATACGTATATAAGCCTTAAGCTGTGGGGATATTTATACACAAACACATGCACAGCGTTATCTAAGGACATAACGATGAGAAGAATAATGTTTTTTTGGATTTGGTTTACGTTTTTTATTTGTAACTTCTATAACACTGCATTATACAGTTTATTGACGGGAAGAGACAATATCAAACGCCATATAAGTGTGGACGATTTGGACAAATTGCCATTTGAGCCATGTGTTAGCGAATCTACCAGGACATATTTCCAGTACGCTATGAATAAAACATTACCGATTGGACGTGATTTACCTGAATGTGACTTCACCGATTCGGCTTTAGACTACGTAGCTTCAGGAAGAGAAGCTTACGCGATTGAGATGGAATACATTTATAAGCTAACCGAGTATAAGTACCTTGACGATGACGGTCATCCTAAAATGGACGCTTGGACATTTTCCACAAACAATGTTATAGTTATGTACCTAACAAAAGGTTTTCCGATGACAAAGGAATTTCAAAATTACGCATGGAAACTGCACGAGTCAGGAATTCTAAAAGAACATTTAAAGAAACAACATCACAAGAGTGCTGTATTAGTACAACCGCATAGGAGACATTTCAAGAAAATATTGTTGACCGATTTGAGAATTCACTTTCTTATTCTTGCTGGGGGATCTATTATGTCAGTGCTGTGTTTCTTGATTGAAGTAGTTTGGTTTAAAATTCGAAAATATATTGAACCAATTTTTGAGGTAAAGGTATCGACTTAATTACCTATAGAGTTCTAACTAAATCTATGGGTAACGGATTAAGTCGTTTCATGTAGATACTTACTCACACTTAGTATGTTTAAGAGTTTAAATAATTATGAAATCCAAAAGCACTTACTCCACCACTTTCATCAGCGGGTATGCACAATTCCAAGTATCCATGTTCGATGTACTTTTGGTTAAAATCAAAGAGCGGCTCTTTCATCATGGATTTGCGTACTGCTGAGAAAGCTCCATCAGCGCCGATGATGAGATCTGCCTTCACGTCTACACTTTCATTGGTGTCAGTTCTAAAAGATAAAGCAATTGTAATGAAATTTCCATAGCAAGAATTTACATAACCTCGGAGGAGATAAAATAGGAAATGAAAATAATGCATTTATTTTACGCATATATTTTTGCTTAATTTAGACATTATTAATATTTTACAGTGAGACGTAACATGGCTTATTGGGTAGACGGCTCGACATTCGATTCTTAGACCTACACAAAGGTACATACGTAATAGATAATTTACATACATATACTGAACGTTAATTACGTCGCCAAAAACTTAATAGATGGAATTAGGTACAAAACAGGTAAGTACCTAAGTAAAACTAATCAGTTGGTTACTCTTCGTGATCTTATAGGTACTTATAGCTCCAAATTGTCAATTTCGGCATACTATGTGTAATTTTACCACACATGGTTTCGGTCTTGGCGTTTCGCAGTTAGGTAACTATACCTTACTAGGCATGGACCATTTCACAAGGAGCAGGTGAAAAATCATATGATTTTATAAATTTTAAATGACACTGCTACTTTTTGGAGCATACTCTGCTACTAATAACAGTGTGATCAATCACAATTGATGAATCGTGGCTTCGGATTTCATAATACGAGAGTAGCATCAGCGGTCAATATCAAAACATATAATTTTTTTAATGCTTCAGAAAACAAACTGAGGCCAGTAATGTTTAATTTTATAAAAACTGCGTTAGATTTCTTAGTAACCATTAGTAGCAGGTTGCAACTTCGCTGGGTTGCTTCTAAATCGCGCCTGTGTTCCTTTTCATAAAGCACCGCCAATCACCATGGATCATAATTTCATTAGGCATATGAAAAATCACAGTCTGTGAAAAACCACAGCCGTCGCAACTTTGCTGGGTTGCTCCTAAATCACGTCTGTGTTCCTTTGCATAAAGCACCGTCAATGGCCATGGATCATAAACTTATTAAGCATAAAATATGAATAATCATAGTCTGTGAAAAGTAGCAGGTGAATTCACAGTGACTAAAATAAATCATAAGATGAAATGATTATGATTTTAAAGTAGCAATCATTTCCATGCCTATACCTTATCTATCATTATATTACAACTAACTGACCCGCCCCGGCTTCGCACGGGTTAGTTTTAAGTCCTAACTCAGTTTATGGGTAAGAGAGAAGGGAAACGTATAAAAATAGGGGAAAAGGATCAATGTCCAATTCATCAATTTTTCTCTATTTTGTTACCTTTCTCTTCTATCTTCCCTTCGACAACGGGAGTATCGTTTTTTTTTTTGTTTTTTTTTTATTGAAATTAATATTGATAAACAAATATAATTATAATATACCAACAAAAAATCTTAAATAAAAATTACATCTGTATTTCTTGGGCGAGGCGCACTTGGCCGTTTTAGAGAACAAAAAGTATAGGTACTAAATGTTATTCTGCATAATCAGCTATAACCATACCAAATTTCAGCCAAATCCGTTCAAGTTCCAGCGTAATGCGTGTTTCGATTATTTATAAATAGTCGGTGCCCAGCGGAGAGTTTATAAAAAAACGGGTTTTAGTAGCGTTTAATTGCGAACAAACCCGTAATTATTGCGGTAATTTATTGTTTTTTTAGTCACTAGTGGCTAACTAGTAGGTTACGACAACGAGCGAAGCGAGCAGGAGTGTTAGGTTAGTTTTGACCACACTAGAAGTACACAATTACATTAAAACGAAGTGATGCCGATTAATTATAAACAACCGAAAATTCGACCTTTTTATTGTGAGACACATTGTCCGTTTGCAATAAATCGACAGTTTATAAATAACCGCGTTTTTTTATAATTTAACGGTTCTTACAATAAGACGGTGACATATTCAATTATTCATACTTACTTTAAAAACGTAAGCGAACCCTTCTTCAAGTTAGCTTGAGAGAGTTTGTGATTAAAGAATCTTTCGACGTTCTCGTAGTTTTCTGATTCTGGAAATTCAAATATACGTTATCAGGGCACAGTTTGTCTAATCTTTGTCTTACTTGCTTGTTTATATGCTTATTAGAAAATTATATGCTGTGAGACGAATATAGTTACTCTATTATCTTTCTAACGATAACAAGGTGAAGTAAATATTAGATAATTATATCGTTGTGTCGCATTATTTGTTTATTGCTTACCCGCGAGGATCTAGCAATAGATCTTTCTCAATTCAGATCAACATACATGCATTGAATGAATATTATGAGGTATAAGTACCTATATACCTAATCATTATTTCGTAGGTACCACACACTAACTTATCTATTACGAATAATTGAATATAGTTCAGAGAATGACCTCGAAAGACCTTTTTAGTGAAGCCATTCCAGCACTGTTAGAAAGAGATGCCAAAAAAGGAGCTGAACATAATACGGTATTGTATATATTTCTAAGTGATGTATTAGGTCTTACCCTTTAGCAGTAAGCTGTTCAAGTAGTTTCGTCCAACGGAATAAATACACTGAAACATAAATAGAAGTGATATCAATAATAAGTAGGTACTTATACTTCATCAGCCGAAAGCCGTCCCACTGCTGACCATAGGCTGGATATTTCTTTAGGTCGTACTCCATCAATGGAAAGAGATGGGGTGGTCCTGTTCGCAAACCGGGACCACACGGCTAACCATAGGTCACAGCCAGCTGGGACCACACGGTTACACTGGGACCACACGATAAACTGGGACCAAACGACAAACTGGCATTACACGATATACTGGGACCTCACGATAAACTGGCATTACACGATAAACTGGGACCACACGATAAACTGGGACCACATAGCCACTTAAGCATATTAAATTATATTAGTCGTAAATAGACACAACAGTATCATAGTCAATAATTAGCAGATAATAGAATACAACAGTATTTATTAGATTCTCGCAATTCGAACACATAGTTTTACGTTTTACACAGGACTTAATCACGCTAACAACATTACGTAACGTCGACGTAAATAAATAATGTTTCTAGCGCGATTAAGTCCTGTGTAAAACGTGAATCTACAACAGCCGATAGATACGGGACGTAAGCAGCCGCTCAGTGACGCTCTTTGGGGGAGACCGATATTCTGTAGTGGAAGTCTGTTGATGAGAATACAACAGAGAGATCGTTACTACGTTAATTTTATGGCTTAAACTATGCTAAATAATTACTTATGATAACTTAAGGTCAAGACGTGGTCTCTACTGTTGGCTTCATTACTAAGCTCAAAGTCGCGCAACGAGCTATGGAGAGAGCAATGCTCGGTGTTTCCCTGCGTGATAAGATCCGAAATGAGGAGATCCGCAGGAGAACTAAAGTGACCGATGTAGCTCTTAGGATCAGCAAGTTGAAATGGCAATGGGCAGGCCACATCGCTCGTAGAACTGACAACCGATGGGGAAGAAAGGTTCTCAAGTGACGACCACGAACCGGAAGACGCAGCGTAGGCCGGCCCCCCACTAGGTGGACCGACGACCTGGTGAAAGCCGCGGGGAGCCGATGGATGCAGGAGGCGAGCAGCCGCTCTAAGTGGCGCTCCCTGGGGGAGGCCTATGTTCAGCAGTGGACGTCTTCAGGCTGTTAATGATGATGGTGATGATTATTTAGTTTCATAAAGTTGTACCTATACCTGATTTGTCCTCGCATCATAAGGCATAGGATAGGTGGTCCCATCCAGCCGATGTATCATCCTTGCTCTCATGGGAATGCCATGCTTTTCTATCATCTCTTCTTCGAGGCCAACATCCTTCAATGCTCTTCTTCCGCGAATCGAAAGAGCTAAATTAATGGAGCGGCCTCTTACTAGTGGAGTTTTACGAATATCTGTAGGCCATAGTCAATATTATATAAGTTGAAGTTTTTGTTATCAAGAACGAAAAGATAAGTAGGTGACAAAAATATTGTATAAAAACAAGTCAGGAAATAGGTAGGAAAAAACATTGCAATGCAATGAAAACTGTATAGGAGCCAATACAGCACGTATAGTAGGTAATTTTACGCTTGGGTAAGCGATTAGAATAAAATTATACAGGTAGGTACTTTCGTGAATTCAGTCGTCACTAAACTGAGACAGATGAGAGCATGGATCATGGATTGAACGTCCTCGCCTACCTCGTACGTAATATGGTATATACATGTCCCTCTTAAGAACCATCAAGCCACCCTTTGAATTTTGTCCAATTCAATCATGTCTAAGTCCTAAAATCGTCTCTCAAGGCCTCCAGCGGAGAACTGCCTAATTTACGAAGCAATAACATTATCAATAGGTCAATTTGATCAATTCTGTTCCCAATTCCAGACAGATATATAAACGGCTTGAGGGACAGATGGATGCGGGTTCAATTCCCGCTCGTGATTCTAATTTTTCCTTTACAAATTAATCTATAGATATGAACTAGATACATTATACATACAACCACGAAATAAATAGTAGTACCTAAGTAAATGATACCTATACTTATTTCCTCTAATACCTACAAAAATCACCTTTAAGAAATTTGGTTCAGTAAGCCTCTATTACCTACATACATAAAAACTATTAGGTATCTACTTATACATACTAGGTATTTTAATTTTAAAGTCCACTCCTTAAAAGAGATTCATAGATTTTAATCTAACTCAACTGGATAAAAAATACTAACTCACCTTCCCGATATTCATACAGACGAACTCGGTGACCCCTTTTTGCTAGATACAAAGCCTCTAACGAGCCCACCTGGTGATAAAAATTTAATAATTATAATTCTAGAGTTATGTAATAGGTAAGTAGATAAATAATACGTTTTAATACCCAAGGATTAACCAAGTTTCAGTATTGTTCCATGGTTCCCTTCGACACCACTGTAAGAAGTGCAACGCCTGTATAAGTCTTAAATTAGGGTGGATTTTTTTAATTCCTAGTTAACGTAACCAATTTTTAAAAACATCCATTAGTTCTAATTTGTTAGCATTTTTAACCATTGGTTGGTTATTGGTTGGTTGGTGGATTGGTTCGTACGGATCAAAAAACCCACCCGTACCTACATTAAGTATCTACACGAACTCGCCGAACACAAATTTTTAATCCTTTACAAATAAAGTTATAAAATACAAGGTGACCTTGAATTGGTATATTATCCCGAAATGGTGGGACTGGGACCATGATACCTTACAAGTTGTGAGAGCCTTACTTAAAACTGGGTGTTTCCATAAAAATAAATTCACTTAAAATTGCACGTGCGATCGCTACGAGAGTTAACAAGATACTATAAATTCATTTCTAAACACAGGTCGTTAAGCTCATTTATGAGCACTCGGTCAAGGACGAAGTTCAACCACCCAGCTGCGCTAAGGCTATTTTCGAACGTAAACTTTACATGGCATTTCTTCAATGAAAAAGTATTAATTTAGTGAAGTCGTAGAAGAAACATTGTCTACCTTGGGGTGTAGATTTACCCCTTTTCGGGATAACATACTTATTCAAGGTCACCTTGTATAAAGAAAAGTGCATTCAACTTTGCAAAAAAAGTTATTTGTAGATTTCATGTAGGTACTTATTTTAGTGATGGACGCATAAAATCTGTACCTTAACCGAAACGCTAGCAAATTCGTTTTTCAGTGCACCCCCACGTGTTTTGAACCATAGAGGAATTATTTGTACCATTGAATCTGGTGTCTGTTGAAATGGCGTTGATTCATGCCTACATTACCTCCTTTTTTATCAGGTCGTAGGTAAACCATTTTATCACAAATTAAATATTAACACCGCCGTGGCAGGGCGGTGTGGTCGCTAAGCGACAAAGCCCTCCAAATAAATAAAAAAAAAATATTGATAGAATATTGTTCTTGAACATTGATTGTTCAAAATTTTCCCGTCCGCTGCGACTCTAACCCCCATATTCTAAGTCGTTACCAGAGATTACTCCACTCGACTCAACCTCGAATTAACCTCATTTTTGTGTTTTGGTATTTTTAGTTGACAATATATAATCAACTTGCATTTCTGCGTCAATTTTTCTTAAACGAGAGAAGCGAAGCAACTGTCAACTCAAGGTACGTCGCGATGTATTTTGAGTTTCCCTCAAGTAGAAGTCAAGTGAAGGATTTTTGGTGCAATGTTTTAGAATACGGGGGTTAGCCGCGTCCGCTGGGCCATGTTTTGAACAAAACATTGTCCAAGAACAATATTCTGTTCAAAACATGGAGCAGCGGTCACGCGTTTAGTTAAAATGAAAGTATACTGCGTATAATGTTCATAAGTACCTACCTACCTACCTAGGTACATACATAGAGGAATCAGTGTTATATTTCTATGGGTACATAATTATTCCATTTCGGTTCTTATCTGAATTTAATGAACTAATGTTGCATAGAGACCAAATTACCAATGACCAATTTTCGCATTTTTCATCAATATCAATAATTTGCTAAAATATAATGAAGAAGTACTTACCAATCCGCCGCCAACCACTGCCACATCCAAAGTTTTTGAATGACCATTTTGTAAGGCCGCCATCACTTTATTAACAAAAACTTTAAACGAAACTAATCAAAACCACTCGTTCTAAGCTTCTACACTATTTCATCATAGGTCTATACTAGCTGTTGTCTCAAACGCAACTGAGTAGCGACGGACCGACAAATCTTGAGCACAAAATATAATAATGCAATTCGCTTTATTCGGTACGTACCTTCCTAGTTTCCTACTTTACAGATTTATTTGTTCGAGATAAAAATAAATCTGCAATGTAAGGCGGTGGTTCCATCGCAGGTAATTAGAACTAATCCTAGGAAATAATTTTGTTTTTATTGCACGGCATTGCGCCACTATTTCACTAATACCTATCTATTAAAAAAACGACGATGTCAAGGTAATACCTATTGGCATGTTTGCCAGTTATAGGTATACCTAATTCTAGGGTAGACCAAGCGTGTTTACCATCGATGATTGCATTATCGCATTAACAAACTAAAATGCAACTATACTTACTTAACACTATTACTTATTGATTATACAGAAAATAGCATCATTTTAATAGATATTGCTTCACAAACATTACACTAATCATCACTAATGTATTCTCTCAAAACCTAATTTACCAGTGGTAGTTAAATTCATAGGTATAAGCATGGAGCTATTAAAAAAAGAAGGAGGGAATCCCGTCTGATCCGAAACTGAAGCACCCTTAGGAAGACGGAACGCTTCGTACGTACGAGCGGAACACGCACACACTCACATCATATGAAGCCGGCCGCCATACTTTCATCTGACACACATATGTAATTTGTCCGCCATTTTGGGCTTCAGTTCGATGTCAATCAAAACTCAATCCTTCTTTTTTTATTTCATCCATGGGTATAAGTATAAGAAGCATCCACGAACCTGATTACGCAATTTAATAGTTTTAAAATCTCGAAGTTATAAAGTTCTGGACTGAGAACCCTGCTTCAAAAGTAGCATATAAGTATCATCAGTAAGTAGGTATGCAAGGGCATAGATAATTTAGCAAGGGGAAAACAAGTCATTGACCTAGTTATTGGGCCATGGACCATTTATTATGGCACTTGGCGTTGTCTCTCGTCTATATAGCATCACGTTATCTTAGCTACACTACACCTTTAACCTATGTAAGTGTCACTAATAATAATTATTATGATTAACTAATAGACTATTTCTCTAAAAAGTGTATAGTTAATGGAATGTAGAATAGACACTCAGAACCAGTTATCAAATGGCTAAGCCTAAACCGGAATAGTTTCAATCTATAAATAAAAATAGCTAACACAAAAAAATGACACGGTGTTATTCTATGTTATATCTAAGTATATTCGTCTTGTTGTCAGCTTGCCTGATAATTACATAAATCTTGTAGGTACTATAAGTTTTTAAACGACAATCTTATCTACTTAATTGGACTTCTCTATTGCAACAAATTGATACGAAGCAGTGAGTTTGAAAACCTGATACGAAGTTGTAAAATAAGTTTTTTTTCTCCGAGCTTGCAATCGACAACGCTAATCGCTGATGATGTAATGAAGTGCATTTTTATTTTAAGTGTATTAAAGTTTCATAAATTATAACTTCCGCATTCTCCACATGTTTGTAAAATTCTCAAAACGCTAAACCGATTATAATGAAATTATGGAAATAGTTCCTAGCACAACCTTGAAGAATGGCCATAGGCTGCCAAGCGAACGGAGCCGCGGGCACCGGCTAAATGTCAATTATATACGGATAAATAATTTATATTTCTAAGTTAATAAATTAATACCAAGTAGTATTCTTATTCCTACGTATCCCACAATATCACCAAAAACATAATTATATTTATGTTGGTTTAAAAATTATCCTAACATCAAAACATTTGTAATGAATTAATGACATTGACTACTACCTATACTCCTATTTTACAAACATTACAGATTTTTTCCTCAAGTTAGCTAAGTATATACCTATACGTGGTGAAAGTGTTAAAGTATCGATTTGGAAACAATAGTAACTTTAACCGCCAGAAACACTATACGAAGCCACAGTTTCGAGTTACCGTTCTATCACGCACGACCGCACTATATTTCAATATGGGGAACTTCGTACGAGCCACCACATAGTTTCACGACCAAACAAACTTATTGGTTTGGCTATCATAGAAAATTAGAAATAGTTGGAAATAGAAAGGCGAGTATTTTATTAAAATTAAATAAGTTTTCGGCGTATTACAATAGAAGTCTTTGGCGAATTGTACTTTTGGCGAATTTTACAAAACGACTCTTTATCGAGCACAAAATAACTTCATCAATACATACTTATAGACGGCGGAGAAGGCTGAAAATATATTTCATATTTTATAAACGGCTTATTTAGTATTCATTTAACATGTAATTTTTTCAGATATAAAAATTCGCTCGTGCGTTTTTTGCCCCTGCTCTGAGGATACTTACCTGCCACAGCAATTTTTTCCCTCATCGCTAAAAAGAAAACCTTATTCTGCCCTCGAATCGGGTAAAAAACAAACGCAAATTAACTTAAGTCACTTTAATAGTAATCCTATTCAATAGATTTTCACATTCAACATTTACTCTTACTCATACTTTTGCTTGTCCACTTAATCTAAAAACTCATATTGCTAGGCATTGATGAGATGTCCTCAGATGGGCTTTGACTTGAGCTGAAAGAGCTCAAAGTCTCCCGCGTTTCTTCTTTTATCCTCAAGTGGTCCGTGCTTGAAGGCCTGTTTAACCTCTCCTTGTCCTTGTAGTCCTTGTCTTTGAACGACTTGTCTTTGCTATGCTTGTGCTTGTGTTTGTGCTTATGCTTCTTTTTATCTTTCTTCTTTTTCTTTGCCTGTAAAATTACAGATTGCCATAGAGCAATGCAGATTGCAATGGGGAATTACAAATTCAATTTATCCGACTAGATGGTGTATCATCGTTGTTACCATTTTCTCCAATAAAAATTAACAATAAGCTTTCATTTTTCAAATATTAGACTATGAATTTTATTAATAACTAGCATTATTGACGCTCTCATCAAATTCCTATATTTACCACCCGACCTTGCTACGGACTATTCTTTCTTGGATTTTTGTTACGAATTGAATTTTCGCGTCAATTCCTACTGAAAATTGAGCTTTAATGGTAAAGGGTAGAAGATGACATTTCATGGAATAGTGATTTGTTAGAATGGCACATTCTACTCGCCTTTAGATTGCATAATAATAGATGAATAATTAAATGTGTACGAATGTCGTACGAATAACATCGAAGAACTTATTTACCTTTTCAAATCAGTGAATCATACAAAGTAACAAAACTACTAGGCTCTCGGCCTTGGTGGTCGATAAAATAAAACAGCAGAACAACAACCAATCAAAATTAATATTATGTAAATCTTGGATCATTCATTGAGTTATTTTTATTATAAAAGCATTTAATAATACTGATGTAACTTTATCCAGTAAATATTCATGCCGACGCCAACCTTATACATATATAAAGTGGGCATAATTTTTGTGCCTAGCGTTTGAGGAAGCCTGACATTATCGATCTAGACCTGACTTACAAAACAAGTTTTATATTATCCTACCTATCATATTTTTTATTATTATTTGTTGACAGTCTATTTCGTCGTTCAATAAAGGTCAATCTGTAAACATGCAAAAGTAATTTTTCCGACCATTAACGGAAGAATTACCAATAACTTGCTAAAGTTGCAACGGCAAGATCTTCGGCTAATAGTAGGCCTCATCACTGGCCACTGCAACCGTATTCCGAGACACGCTAAATTCGCTCATAGCGCTCCCAGTGCTCACGTTGAATTTTCAGCGTTCCGATTCAGATATTGCGCTCAATGACTTTGATGACTCGGGTCAACCAATCACGGACGGCGATATCGCAAGATGCCGTCGGTCGTGACGTTTACAAGAGATTTCGTTGTCACGCTCACGGCAATTCGGTACGCGTTATTAGCGCGATAATGTCGATATTATCGATTTTAGCGTGAATCGGAATAGGGCCTTAAGACCGGGGCCACAGAAAACGAAACTGTGGAACACGTGCTGAACTGCACAGCTACAGAGGAAGCCAAATACACATCAGGAATCTTAACACGTGTAGACACACAACATTCTATTCAAGATATTTCGAATGCCACATCATCATCATCACTCCCACACCCAACATCAGTGCCACTGGAGCAGCTGTGCCAGCAGCCTAGAGCCACACTCCGTTATTTAAAGAGTTGGGTTGGCTTGGGTAGATGCTGGCAGGGGGAAATGCATAATACACTCCAAGCGGGACGTTAGTGCAGGACTTAGCGCCCCCATGTAGAATAAGAATAAGATAAGAAAGGTCAATCAAAATATTATTATCAGTCATCACTAATACTAACTAAACGTATCGTGGTATTAGTGTCGTTTTTATGTCGCATTATCTAAAACTAAAGTTTGACGCTACTCTTCTGATAAAGCGGAAATGAAAAAGACGGAGATATTTAGTTTCTAAACTTGCGATATAGAATCGAGACCAATATTATTAGTACAAGTGTATAAGTAACTATTACCAGGGTTATGACTTCAAACTAACCCGTGCGAAGCCGGGGCGGGTCAGCTAGTAAATAAATAAAATAAATAAAACCTCATAGTACAATAATATTACCTTAGAAGCGCCGAGATCTTCCTTGTCGTGTCGGAACATTCCGGGTTCGAATCCGACCGGTCCGGACGAGCCCGGTATCCCCGGCAACTGTACTGCGTTCTCCGATATAAACTCGCGTTTTGGATCATCCTGTACAAAATTACATTTTAAACAATTAAGTATTATCACGGGGACATAGTAGGCTTTATCTCAACGGGAGAGGCTATCTATATGATACACCA
Source organism: Ennomos erosarius (assembly GCA_963580505.1). Lineage (NCBI taxonomy): Eukaryota > Metazoa > Arthropoda > Insecta > Lepidoptera > Geometridae > Ennomos > Ennomos erosarius. The sequence continues at coordinate 12,485,814 of OY756981.1, read as the reverse complement.
CGCTGACCCAGGGCGGGCTGCCTTAATTCGTTCTCTTAGGGTTGACGTAAGTTTGCGAATTTTACGATTATTGAATATCTTCGCGATGTTTTCCTTGACAATTGACTGTGAGATTATAAAGTCTAAATTGCCCACTCATTTCACTACCTAGTAGTAAAATTACCCTTCAAATCAGAACACAGTAATCCAGGTAAAATACGAAGTACATAAATAGACGGACTTTACAGAAAAGTCCTATCTAATACCAACTAGTAAACTAAAAACTAAACTATTATTTTTTAACATTTAATAGACATGAATTTCGCCACATTACTTCTGATGTTAAGCGCTTTAGCGACAATATGGTTAACGATGTTATTACCATTTGAAACCTTTTCGATTTCCTGATGAAAACATCGTTATCATCATCAAGCTAAGACGCCCACTGCTGAACATACGCCTCTCCCACAGAGCGCTACTTTGGGCAGCTGCACGCCTTCTGCATCCATCGCCTCCCCGCGGTTTTAACCAGATCGTAGTAGGGCGCCTACGCTGCGTCATCGATCGTTACTCGAGAACCTTCCACATTCGGTTGTCAGTACTTGTCAGCTAAAAACATGGTTACAAATATTTTAGATTTTTTTTATTATTAATTACTATTGCACTTTTTGCTCTAGAGAGACTCATGGACATGTGTGTTCTTCCCATTCTCACATATGGCGCACAGACTTGGTCTTTGACAGAACATCAAAGGTCCGCACTCGAAGTGTGTCAAAGAGCGATGGAGCGTAATATCCTCGGAGTAAAACTCACCGATCGTATCGCAACACCATACTGTGATCCAGGACTCGAATTACAGATGTCACTCAAAAAGCTGCTCGGTTGAAATGGGACTGGGCTGGTCACGTCATTCGCATGCGTGGTGAACTTTGGGCTAGAATAACCACCGAATGGGCCCCTGGTAATGGTAGAAGACAACGCGGCAGACCACGAAGGCGATGGCGTGACGAGCTCGACTCCCACCTAATAGACTGGCCCCTAACAGCTCAAGACCGTGAGAAATGGAAGGAAGGTAGGGAGGCCTTTGCCCTGCAGTGGGAAAATACAGGCTGTTAATAATAATAATAATAATAATTGTACTTACGCTGTATACCCTCATAGGCAAGTCTGTGACGGATGTGACGTCAATTTTAACATCCTCTTCCTTGATACTCGAGAGAGGGACGGGCAAGTTGTCCAATGGAGGGTTTTCCGTCTTCTCCACTTGAGGGAGCGGCATTTGTATACCAGCATCCGAAATCTCGGTTTCGTACTTTATCTGTTAATCATATTAAGGACAGGCCTAATGACTGGTTATAGGTAGCTTCAAAGTGGGAGCCAATTTCACAGATTGGCATCCACTAGCGCTCAGTCTGTGATGGAAGTTAGAAGGCATCGGTCGAATGTCACAAAAATAATATGGCAAGTTGTATTGTGAAGGGTTGCACAATCTATTCTCAAAAGTGCAGTAAAAAGAAAGACCAAATTTCTTACCTCAAGTAATTCAATATTTTCAATATTACACTGTTTTGTAACAAAATAATCGAATTTATATTTGGAATAATCATTGTAAACATTAACATTGACGGACATAATGGCAGCGATAGGCACCTAATTTTCTCAACTTGTCGTAGGTCACGCGAAATCTAATAGATGGCGCTGACTTTTCCCTCGCCATTTTGACAAAATAAAATGTTCCTTCGGGCATATCCTGATATATAAATCTATGCTGTTAATAGAAATGGTTTATAGGATTCTAGATATAGACTAAAATATAGAAGAACGGTTTCATCTGCACCTTACACAGAATACAAATTAATTTTAATGTAAAATAAAAATTCGAATTACGAACGGGACTTGAACCTGCTTCCATCCGTCCCTAAGCACGGAATCGTATTTTGACATGCTCTATCCTTTTGTTTTTTTTTATGTGAATGAATGGCGTGACTTGCTAGTCGTTCACCTGATGTTAAGCGACACGGCTGCCCATAACAGTTGCAGTGTCACTCGGAACTTTAAAATAATAAAGTTTTGCGTGACACTGCACTGCGCACGTCATCCTGAGACATCACACAGTCTAGTAATCAGATTACTACACTGTGTAATCAGGTCATAAAGTCTCATTTGCCCAGTAATTTCACTAGCTACAATGCCCTTCAAACTGGAACACAGTAGTGCTTGCACACTACTGCTTGGCGGCAGAATAACTGGCAGAGCGGTGGTACCTACCTAGACGAACTTTGCAAAAAAGTACTACCACCTAGTGAGTATCATAACTAAAGCATGAAAAACTACGATTGCATCATCACAGATGTGGCTTAACTCACAAAAAATAAGAAATACAAAATTAAGCACAGATGAGGTAAAACTCAACAAAAAGTAAGGAATAAGTACCAAAACACAAAAAAGTACTTATGGATTTCTGATTCGATATATTCTTCGGTTATATTTATTTTCCCCCGAATAATAAAGTTCTACTTTTACTCACATTATCTTCTATGACCTCCTGCTTTATAACCGGCTGCATCGGGATCTCCGTAACCTCCATCTTCTGTCTCTCTCTTTCCTTCTCTCGTTCCTTGTCCCTCTCCCTTTCCCTCTCTAGCCTCTCTCTCTCCTTATGATGCATTTGCTTCATCATGGCTTGTATTTCCGGTAAAGGAACGCAAAATGGTCGCTTAAGACCATATAGAGTGTAATATAAGTCCACAAGATCGCATCTCAGTCTTGCATCGTTTGAAAGGAGGCTGTTTATGTTGTTCCATAGCCTGAAAGTAAATCACACTATCATATAACGAATAGAACTGAAAATGGCAAACATTTCTATTGCTGTCTCACTCCCTCTGCACTTAAACACTAGTGTAAAAGGTAAAGTAATAGTAATAGCATGGGGTCCCATCAGGTACAAAAGAAAAATAGCCCGAACTTGTAAAAAATGTAGTAATCGTGTCTTGAGAGTAACTAGTTAGTGTCCAGTGTATCCATTTGGCCCAATACTTTGCCAACACGCAATAAATGTCGCTTGATAATCTTGCGTTATGCAGAAATAAAATAATTCATAAAATAGCCCGCGTCATTCCGTTGTATGGGATGAGGCATCTGTACTGTAGGTGTTATATTATCTGGGGTAATAGTATCTTGTTTGCGTCAGATTCGTTTCTTTAATGACACGATGTTTAAATACACAAGATAGTTAATACTCTGTTTTGATAGGAGACTTTTATGCGCGGGTGATACTGCGGGAAGCAGTTGGTTATTGTTATAACTAATAACCAACGCATGCCATTTAAAAAATGATTGACAGCATGAAATATTACTTTTCTCTAACATGTCCAAGTGCAAAGCGAGTGTGAGAGCAATAGAAATGTTTGTTCTTTGCAGACGTTTTTCTTTAATAGCTTTATATTTATTAGTCTATTGCACATAGTTTTAGCGTAGGTAATAATCGTAACCCTTTTATAATTTTAAGTACACAAAATAAATTACAATCACCACGTATTCAACATAGAAAATACTTCTACCCCGACTAGATGGACTGACGATGTAGTGAAAGCCACTGCGAGCCGATGGCTGCAGGAGGCGAACAGCCGCTCAAAGTGGCGCTCTCTGGAGGAGGCCTATGTTTAGCAGTGGACGTGTTCAGGGTGCTGATGATGATGATGATACCAATTTAGTTTATCGAGGGTATTCTTAGCTTTTAGAGGTATATTTGAAAAACCTCTGTGATTTTGGACGGGCCCGATAGCTCAGTTGGTAGTATCCCTGCCTGCTGAACTGAGGGCTGTGGGTTCGATTCCTACCCAGGGCAAACATTTGTGTGATGAACATAGATGTTTGTTCTGCGTCTGGGTGTTATATTGTATATTATGTATGTAATTACAAACAAAAAGTATATAAGTATGGTATCAGTTATCTGGTTCCCATAGTACAAGCTATATGCTTAGTTTGGGGCTAGATGGCGCTGTGTGAAATGTCCACACATATTTATCATTATTATTTTACAATAATTTTTTAAGTCATAACAACAACAAAAGCTGCCACATGTATTATTTCTAGATTTAGCTTATACCTATGCACAACAGCTTCAGTGTCAAGCCGATGTCTCTGCGCTCGTTCGAAAGGCGGCGTGTTGACTAGCAGCCGCGCCAGGCCGTGCCTCACGCCGGGATCGGGGTCGCTCTCCACCGCCGTGAGGAGAGACGACAAGTCTTCCGGCTTGCCGTCCACTCGGACAAACTCTACTAGACACTCGAACGCTGCTAGACGCACGTCTGCATGGGAAATGGGATATTTGACAACAAAACGTACAAGGAAATATGACCCATTAGGTCAGAAATGAAAGCGATAATCTAGATAATGAAGAAGTAAAAAAGGTAAGGTGCCGTCGATCTGAAAACATCTTTGCATAGCTTAAAACTAAAAAAAAAACTATTCTATACGGTTTCAAACACAATATCACCACCGTTTTAATAATTTTCCAAATACTGAATCCACAAACACCAAAGATACCACATGATTAATCAACTTGCTAAAATTACAAAAGAATCGGTTGAGAAATGCAATCTAATGTAGATGAGGACAGCCAGGACATCCGCTAGACATAAGAAATCATTTTTGTCCAAGCTGAAACGGAGCCCTTTCAGGATAGGTACGACAGAGCAAATCGCCTTATTATACAAGGTGACCTTGAATTGGTATGTTATCCCGAAATGAGGGGAATGGGACCATGGTACCCTACCAGTTGTGAGAACCTTACTTGAAACTGGGTGTTTCAAAACTTCCATGGTAAAAAATAAATCCACTCGCAAAATTGCACGTGCGATCGCTACGAGAGTTAACAAGATACTATACATTCATTTCTACACACAGGTCGTTAAACTCATTTATGTGCACTCGGTCAAGGACGAAATTTAACCACCCAGCTGTGCTAATGCTATTTTCGGACGTAAACTTTACATGGCATTTCTTCAATGAAAATCTATTAATTTAGTAAAGTCGTAGACGAAACATTGTCTACCTTGGGACAATACTTGTTAGATTTACCCTCTTTCGGGATAACATACCAATTCAACGTCACCTTGTATATACCTAAGCGTCCAAAGTGGCGTTTAGGGTGAAGGCCTATGTCCAGCAATGAAGTTCTCTGGCTGATGATGTGTGAATGTTAACCATGACAATATAAACAACTTCTCATAATATTAGTGACCAAGACAATTTATCCTTTTCTTTCCTTATTTTATCCCTTTCAATCGGTTATCTATTTTTCACAGTACTACAAACTTTGCTTAGTTTGGGGCTACATGGTATTGTGTAAAATTCCCACAATTTTTTTTTTATTTTATGTTTACCAACATCAAGCTCGTTACAACTCACCAATATACTGCCCATACTGTGCATAAGCCCTGAATATAGTTGGTATGCTGGGCAAATGTCCACATTGCTGCAAACGCCTGATAGCTTTCAGGCAGCTAACGGTAACAGTGTTCTTGTAACAAGGCAAAACCTTTTCTAGGTTTAGAACCCGAGTTATCTCTTCTAGAACCAACTTCGTGTCGGCTGATAGGGAATCCGCTGTTATTGGTGCCCCCTGAAATTAAAAAAAAAAACTTTTTAAATTTAGTAGCATGATGCAAACTCAATGGCGGCTGTGAAGTGCACTGCACCGTAACCATCTTAGAGCATTTAGAAAAGGAGTTGACAAGGCAAGGCGTTCCCCTCTGCCGGTCATATGGCGCTACTTGGTCATCTACAATATCATAATGTGCGTGTAGACACTGCGTAACTACGCTAGTTTTATATAATGGTGTGCGTGTTTTAAGATGGTGTGCGGCGTGCGTTTACACACGCGGTGCTGTGCTGTACGTGGCTACCTCGCCCCCCGTAGAAATTGGCAGAAAAATGGTGATTGCGGATTATAAGAAAGAAAGAAAGAAAGAAAGAAAGAAAAGAAGAAAGAAAATACATTTATTCAGGACATCACACAACATCACATACAAGGCGAAAATAAAACAGTGAACAAAAATAATAGGCAGGTAGGTACCATCGTACTATATGTAATGTTGTGTGATGTCATGATATAGGTCCCGACTCAGCATGCAGTCAAGGTCTTGCGACCTCAATAACTGATTTTCAGTCGGAACCCATCATCATGACATCACGAACTTCAGGACAAACAAATCAACATAAAACAATTAAACAATAATGTAAAAAATACATCACACGTTAACATCTCCATTTATAGATTATCTAAGGTTGCCATACATTTTAAAATTGCCCGTTTACATCTTATTTTTGCTACTGCGCAGCGTTTCGCGCACGTAACAGCCGTCACTGAGTTTGAATCGCGCTTTTAGGGCATGGTTTTGAACTTAAGTTCTGGCATAAAACGTTATAATATGATGGGGACAAGGAAAAAACACGCGAAATCACATTTTGATGTTTTTTGAACTGGCAATCACTGCATAGTTCAAATATGGCAGAACGAAACGCCGAAAGACACTGCAGTAACATGCATAGTTTCGGAGTAGTCTTCATTCAAAAATCGATCTTCGATGTATTTTTTCAGGGTTCTAAATAGGGTTTAATTTTCGATTTTCTCAGTTCATTGCATGTTTTCCCCCTGTGCTCTTCATTAGAAATACCCGTAGAATAAGCGGTTACTGTAGCCTAAGAATATCCGCAACACAAAGGGCATTGCCAATTCGCAAGCGCAAAAGTTCTAAGTCTGGGGGTTGTGGGACAATGGTCCTCGTAGTTTCTGGGTCTCTAGATGGATGGGTCCTATCACAAATGCCATATACTTTATTTTCTTATATTTTGGCTCCACACACAGTGTATTTAGCCAGTGTCAAGTATTGCATATTTTCATCGAGTTTTAGAATATTTTACGTAGTCAAGTCATAGTCCAGTCTAAGTCAAGTCACAGTCCAGTCTAAGTCATGCTCTAGTAAAGTAGTGACAACTTTACTAGAAACTCCTATGGAATTTTGGAAGCAACACGAAAAACCACGTTACACCACATTATATCACACTCATGCTCGTAATTCAGCACTTAATGCGTAAAACGCCACCAATTTTAAACATTAACTCTGGAAAAAGCACAAGTTTTGAGAAATAAAATAATACAATGCAAGGACGTGAACTTTTCCGCGTTCCCGCTAAAACTCCGCCATATACTTGTTCGCTACGTATAGCACAAAAAATTGATTAAAAAAAAAACAAGTTTCACTCACAGGTTGCAATACAGATATAACGGGCGTAATCGTAGCAGCTAGAGCGTCGACCAACGCCGCCTTGTAGTAGTTGTCCGAGAAATGGTTCTTGGAGTTATCGTTGTACTTGAACAGGTCTAGTAGAAACCTGACCACTTCAGGCGGACAAATACCGTGGATGTTCCGGAGGCCTGGGGAATTAGTTTTAATTATAATCTACTTAATTAACTATACAGGATGTAATTTCATTCATTAACATAAATTGAGCCCATGATAGTACATCATTTATAGATGATTATTAAAGAGTAAAGAGTGTAAATGAAATAATTTTTATTGAAAATTATGAAGATTTCCGCGGCGCCTAACGCGGTTGGCACGGATGATTTTGATACATTTAAACGTTTTTATACCTTGTATGTCCTAATTAAAAACAGTAATTCATTATTTTAATTAAATTTTGTATTGTAGCATTTGATTAAGTAAGTTATTCAATTTTTGGAGTTATTATTATTACCAAAACAATGTGTTAGAATTCTAAAATTTTGGTCCACACGTGACCGGTATCAGGAGTAGGTATCCAGTTTCAAAGGATGCTAATGAATTCAATTACACCCACTAGACAGTCATTTAGTCACTGACCATATGGGATGTAAACTAAATTTTAACGTAAATTAAATATATTTTTTAGAACTGCCCTGCGATTCAGCCGAGAACCTCAGTTTTAAACATGTTAAAACAACTATGCTGATAGTATGTGGAGGAAATAATGTTCCCTTTTTATCTTTCGCATTTCAAACTCCCCCTTTTTGGGCTCTTTGAAATATTTCTTTGAATAGTTTCGTACTTATAAGTAGTATTTATGCTCTTATTTTTAAAGCTTCAGAGCAGCTTCAAACCTAATTCTTCGAGCGTATTAAAACCCTCTGCGATCTCCAAGATGCCTGCCAAGTGTGGTGATTATGGATAACTCCCTCTAGATTAAACGTCAAAAGTGGCATTTTATGGGCAAGGTCTATGTTCATCAGTAGATGTATTCCATTCCAGCTGATGCTGTCAAAAAAGAAAAAAAAATTACTCACCCGCCATTGCAACAGGAATGGTCCGCTGTAAGAAGTAATGTTGAAGGTTGTCAAAGCTGTTCTGCTTGATGATATGCGGCGCGGAAAATGATCCAAACATTTTGCGGAATATCGTCAGCATTGCCGGTGGGCCTGCCCATGAACTGATCATTGCGTTTGCAACCTGAATACAAAAGGACAGCTGCTAAAACTAGTAGAAAATAATTCTAATAAGTCAATTTTAAACCTTCTTCTGTACAGTAGAAATAATAATGTAATGAGCATTTGCACATTTCCCATTAGTGTCCACGCTGGTCGGATGCCATTTTTTTATTGTTATAAGGCTTGCGTTTGACTACTATCTCACCTGGGCGGTTATTCTCTATGGAAACACAGATTCCACACGATACGAAACCACGTCGTTATCGTGTCTTGTTCAAATCGTGTCACAGCGTCAGAAATACCTTCACTTTACATTAAAGTTATATTTATTTTGAATAAAATATATTGACATAAGTGATCATATCTTTTGATGTGTTGATGTTTCGGAACGCGTCTCGGTAAAACATACGATTTTTGACAGTTCAAATCACGCCAATTCCAAATTCATTTCGCGCGGTTTTGTTTTTGTTTCATAGAGAATACAGTTCCGCAGAGTTCTTATGTAAGACAAGGAATTCGCGTGGTTTCGAAGTAAGGAATAGATACGGAATAATGGCCCTGATGGGAAGTGACGATGCGGTCTAGGATGTAACACGCTTGCCTAGAAGATACCTGTTCACTCTCGATTTGAAGATCCCAAGGTTGTAGTTTTCGGGAAATACAGACAACCGCATTGTACATCGACCGCTTCAGTCTGAGCGGTGACGTCACGCTCACGGTCATAACGAGTTGTTAATGGCGTAAATAGGAAAGAGCATATTAGTTATAACCCACAAGGCGCAGCGTAGGCCAGCCTCCTACTAGGTGAATCGAAGATCTGGTGAAAACCGTGGGTGCCGATGGATTAAGGAGGCGAGCAGCTGCTCAAAGTAGAGCTCTCTGGGGGAAGCCTATGTTCAGCAGTAGACGTCTTCAGGCTGTTGGTGTCGATGATGATGATGATGGTGGTGGTGGTGGTGGTAGTGGTGGTGGTGGTGGTGGTTGATGATGATGATGATGATGATGACGATGATGATGATACTATAACCGACTATAACATCACTAACCTTAGTCAAGCAATGCGCTGCTCTGCACCTGATTTTGTAAAACGTCTGTTCATTTTCAATAGTGTCCGTTAGAGCTTTCCGAGTCGCTGGTTCTGGGTAGTTGTGTAACGCGTCGACCGCTTCGCTCTGAGCGGTGACGTCACGCTCGTACCGAAGTTGGTATTGCCATTGGTAGTCGGGTTGCGATATCACTGTGCTTCGAAGCAAGGACATTTCTGGGTCGAGACGGATCCATAGAACTGGCGAGTCACTGCAAAAGTTAATTAATGAGTATTCCAAGTTATTTTAATTGTAAATTAATGACGTGACAAATGGGCGTATGACAAGCTATCTTTCGTATGATGAGCGACAGATAACAATTACAATGCCACTCAGAATTCTTCTTCTTCGTCTTTAATGGCTTTCTATCGCTTTTTGCAATAATTCTGCCAATGTCAAGTGAGTAAAATTTGTACGGTTATGTCAAGTCAAAGTCATATTTTGTCAGTCAAAACGTCAACAGTAAAACGGTGGAAATTTTACTGAAGGCTCTAAAAAAGACCGTTGAAGCAAAAATAAAAATGCATGCTTTTAGGATCTTGAAACCATTTGCCAACACTCGTGCACATTCACGAACACTTAACGGATAATAATCCACCCTTATTACACATTAAAGCTCAAGATACACTAGTTTAGAAAAATAAATTCAAAATTCACAACCGCCATTGTCGGATTTTCTTCAAAAACCACTCAGAACTCTAAATTAAAGTTTCGCGTGAAAATATCATCTTGAAACATCAGGTCTTTAGTTGAACAGTCACAATGACACTTCATCATCAACAGTCGTGAAGACGTCCACTGCTAAAAATAGTCCCCACCAAGCGCCACTTTGAGCGGCTCCTCTTGCATCCATCGGCTACCCCCGCAATGAATCCCATCTGGACTACAAATGAAGGTATATTTACTTACTCCATAGCCGAAAGGTCCATATCAACCTCTTCTCCAGTACACAGCGGTATTTTCTTCTTCTTGTTCCGTCTACTCTTGCTGTGGCACGTGATGTCTGCTTTCACGACTATGTTCTCAATCTGCAGAGTATGCTTGAACGTCCCATCTAACTCTTGGAGTTGTACTAACAACGGTCCAACGTATTTGCGTATGCCACGCTCGTGGACGCAATCTTGACGGATTTCGAGCTCGACTGTGTTTCTGGAGTAAATATTGCAAGATAATCATAATTATCGAGGGAATTGATGAATGATTTGTAGATGAAAAGAAAATTAAGTAAAAATGTTTGGTGAGTGGATTTTTCCAGATTTAGCTTAATAACCTTACTTTAGGCACTTTTACAAAACTATTTGGTTGATTGATTTTTGATGTAAAGGAATGAACCTCAAGCGGGATTCAACCCGCATGGATGGATGTCCTAAAGCTGGGACATGCTTTACTTGCTACCGTGACAAGTGACCTCATGTCCAAATGACTGTATCCTACATCTTTTTACAACCAACTCTATTGAAAGATTCTTGAGAATCACCTCAACCAGCATGGTAAGTTTTTTAACTACTTGGCATTTGTACTAATTTATTACAAGTTAGAATAGAAAATAGACTAGTACTTTTACAAGTTAGGATTAGTATTACACGATCACACACACAAATCAGTTTTTATCGCTTTATTAATTAGAAACAAGACTCTCATTTACAAACTCACCTTTTACGATTGAAAACCGAAGTCAACTGAAACTTCGCATGGCCGCTGGTCCGCACCCACTGATCAACAAATACCGCCATATCCTTCCCAGTCACAGTGAATATAGCCCTTACGAACAGATTGGTGGACAATAGCAGGTGTCCCCATAGTCCACTGCCTATCTTAGTGTTAGCAGCGTTAGTGGCAAGTGACAGTTGCTTGTTGAACACTTGCAGGAGCAGTTCTTGGCCGATTCGTTGCTCTAACATCCGCAGAACTAAGTGGGACTTTTTGCGCATAACCTAGGGAAGAGAATAGTTGATTTAACGCTAACTATGCTAGGAATATTAGTAAGCTGCGTGATCTCGGCGCTGTGTAGAACCACGTCATCTTTTGCCATGGGTGCTGTTAGAGTCAGAGAGAGAATTAGCTGTGAATTAAAAGTCCTAGTACTTATACAAGGTGACTTGAATTAGTATGTTATCCCGAAATAGGGTAAATCTACACCCCAAGGTAGACAATGTTTCTTCTACGACTTTACTAAATTAACAGTTTTTCATTGAAGAAATGCCATGTAAAGTTTACGTCCGAAAATAGCCTTAGCACAGCTGGGTGGTTAAACTTCTGTCCTTGACCGAGTGCACATAAATGAGTTTAACGACCTGTGTATAGAAATGAATTTATAGTATCTTGTTAACTCTCGTAGCAACCGCACGTGCAATTTTGAGAGTGGATTTATTTTTTACCATGGAGGTTTGCTAACACGCAGTTTCAAGTAAGACTTTCACAACTTGTAGGGTATCATGGTCCCAGTCCCCCCATTTCGGGATAACATATCAATTCAAGGTCACCTTGTATGGTACTTATTTCCAGCAACACGGTAGCTTTAATATCCAAAAAGTGCATAAGTCATCGGTATAGCTAAGTTCAGGAATAGAATGGGACGAAAAACCACAGGACACTGTAAACGACTCCATAAAACTCAGTAATCAGCGTCTATAAAAGCAGACAAAAGCTGAACAATTTGGTTATCTCATTTCCACCACTACACCAAAAGATCAGTGAGAGTGAGACAGCATGTTCACCCATTTAATCACGCGTGCAATAACGTACTCACCTCAATGTATTTAGGAGACATAGTCTGCACGTTCCTCACTGGAAAGTAGAACGTATCTTTAGATTCGACTCGACCGCCGCTCGCGGGCGGTTGCCACGGGTCTAGCACTATGCCACCGTATTGCTCTTCGTAACCAACTACCTAGAAATCACAACATATCGGTGATATACATTAAGCAGCAGGCTTGGTTGGTTGGCAGGTTCTCGAGTGGCGACCACGAACCGGAAGAGGCAGCGTAGGCCGGCCCCTAGGTGGACCAACGATCTGGTCAGAACCGCGGAGACCCTATGGACGCAGGAGGCAAGCAGCCGCTCAAAGTAGCTATGGGGGAGGTCTATGTTCAGCGATGGACATCTTCAGGCTGATGCATAATGATACACTCTACGACAGGCTTAGTACATATTACAAAATTTGTCATGTTCTGAGAAATCAGTAACATATCAGAAAAAACATGACATAAGGTGTTATTTCTATTATTATCAAGCCGGCTTAAGTCCGTATTGGTACGAGATTGTAGTGCAATGCAAGTTGAAACGATACTATAAGAGCCCATATTATTATCATTTTAGGGCCTAATTTCAGTTGCAGAATGAAAGATGGATGCTACAGGTGGCTGATTTTTCCCATCCGAAACTTCGGGCCTGTCGTAGAGTCGCTATGTTTCTTATATCTTGGTAACAAAGTTCAATTTTAAAAGATCCATCCATACGACATACGTAACTTAGGAATTAGCGAGAGGTACTCTAGTTCTGGTAAGCTGTTGTATGGAAGCGGCTAACAACACTAGAAGTAACATGATGAATGGCAAAACGTTCAACCAACACTTATCCAATAATGATTGGCAGGTGTGTAAAAATACTGCCAATCACAGCTCAGCAATTTGAGCCTGATTTTTACTCCTGTGTAGTTGGCTAGAGCAAGCCAACCAATCACACCAACGCATTTACGTTTGCTTCCAAATTGAACCAATGACGTGTTCACCAATACGCCACGTAAGCATTATGTCTGGATTCTGTTTATGATACCAATCCATTACTTACCTCTTGCAATTCCTGATGTATAGAATACCGATACTCGTTATTTCCAAAGCATTTCTTTGAATACAATCCGGATAAATAGTCCGGGATTCCTTTAGCGAGCCACAGATCTGACCAGTTCTGCATGGTGATGAAGCAGCCAAAGAACTGTTCTGCTACGGCTTGAGCCATCGCTTTACGGCTTATGTACGTCTGGTCGATGATGGCTATAGAATGGAGCAAATGCGTGCTGAGTATTGACATCGTTGAATACGCTGTGGCGTCGTCTTCAGTCTGAAATATTTACAAAAGATTTGATTTGTAAATCTATGACAAATTTGGCAATAGACAGGCCAAGTCACTCGTAAAACTAACAACCAATGGGAATACAGGTTCTCGAGTGGCACCACGAACTAGAAGACGCAGCGTATCCTGGCCCCCCACTAGGTCGACCAACAAGCTGGTGAAAACCGCGGGGAACCGATGGATGCAGGAGGCAAGCAGCCACTTAATATGGCCCTCTGAAGCGGAGCCTTATTTTCAGCAGTGGGCGTCTTTAAGCTGTTGATGATGATGATGATGATAATGATGGAAATATCCAGGGAATGGGTATTGCGGTTACCAAGGCGCCTGTCAAGCATAGAGATTGATTATGGTAACCCCTAATGGGGATGCCTATGTTTAGCAGTGGATGCCTTCCAACTGTTGATATTTAAAACAACCAATGCTTACGGTGCTTATTGGTACAGCACATTGTATAAGTACCTATACCCAATTTCTGCAGCCAGTGAAACTACAAGGCAAATGAGACTTTCTGTTTATGAACTATCTCACATTGTATTAAGTGTGCAGTGTAGTGTCACGCGAAACTTTATATTTTGGAGTTCCGAGTGACACTGCAACTGTTATGGGCGGCCGTTGCGCTTGACATCAGGTGAACGACCAGCTCGTCCTGTCATTCATCAACATAAAAAATAGACAATCAGTTTAGCATCTTACCTCATCAACAAACACTTGTTTGTAGCATGGGTATGGGTACCTAGTTGACAATGTCTCCTCATAAAACTCAAATGCTTCATGCAGAAACCGGACTGCATTCTTCAGTATTTGCAAAAGATTTGGCAGACAGTAGTGTGTTACTTCATTCATGAACGGATCTACATAGGTTTCAAACGGACTGAAAAAAAATGTTTTAAATTATTTTTTCCTTGCCAAACATTTTTGCGTGCCCAATAACGCCCAAAACGATCACATACATAGATTCCTGGACCCTAACTAGGATTCCCTGTATCTAGGGGCCAAACACAGAATAAGTATTTGGGTTTTTTCTGTGCACAAATACTTGTCATGTCGCGGGAATCGAACCCGCCGCCTCCGAGTTATGAGCCAAACTTCACAACCCCTACAGAACAAAGGCTGTCTATTGATTAAATGTGGGGCATAAATAGCTCCAAATCAGAGCCGCAAAATTTCTATGATACATTATTTTTATTGCTGAACATAGGCCTCCTCCAGAGAGCACCACTCTGAGCGACTGCAGCAGTTTTTTAGGCTAGGATTATCACAGAATAGGTAATAGTACTACTTACATGGGTAGCATAAGCTTTAGAAATCGGCATAAGTATCTCTTCTATCAAAAAAGCGATTGACTAATAAACGATCACGCAGATCACGCCATAAACGTTGTTGCGTTTTCATTGGTCAAACGTTCAGAGAGAATCTAAGCTCTAAGCTCACGCTACCCATGCTGGTATTATCGAAAAACTGGTGCCACCAGCTCAATCAATGCTGGGATCCTAGTTTTATTGAAACAAACGTCACAACTTGTTCTACTGCGTATCTCTTCTGGCGCGTTATGAAGACCACAGCAGCAATGACTTCATCCATTATAAATGAACTAACAGTTCTAGTTAGCCTATAATGCAGGAAGAAAAACTTGTTTCAAATCTTACCCGATAGCCAATGCAATGTTAGGAGCACAAGCTGGGGTGTTAACCAAGTAATGGAATGTCTTCCGTCTATGATCTGGAGTGAACACCACATCCACCAGTTCACCGCAAGACACCGCTGTCAAACTCTCGTCAACTGTGAACTCCAGCTTCCAAGTGCAGGGCTCTGCGAAGCTGTCCACACAAGGGAACCAGAGACGGGCTGAATGACCATATGTGAACATATGGGCAGATTTCTGTAATACGAGATCACCCATTCCAAGTTTTTATACTTGATACGCTTAGTTAACTGACTTACCAAGCTTAAAGCTTACTGAATGAGAAAAAACACCTTTGGGGACACTTGATAAAGCTTTAAGCTTTAATTGGAAAAAGCGGGTTGCTTTTCCCAAATAGATTTACATATTTTTCCAACCATGTAGCCAAAGCAGACATTTAATTTGTTGTCACACTCCCACTTGACTACATTTAAGCATGGTGGAAGTAGGTAAGCAATAGGTACTTTCTGACATTCATCAGAATCATAGAATTGTTGGTTTTGATTTCTTATGGAACTTCAACATTTAGGTAAACAAAACGAAACCAGAAACCAGTGTTAAATATTGAGGCAAAATTCTAAACAACTATTACATTCTGATTTTAAACTTCCATGGTTAATAAACAATGTGAGTAATATTACATTCTGCTTAAAATTACAGAATGTTGGTATAATATTCAAATGGCTTATTTTAAATGTTATTTCTCACCTCAACCAAAGTGCCTTCTCCTTCAGGCACAACAAAGTGCATGCCTCCTTGTGGCGATTCCAATGAGAATTCAATTCCAATCCGGAGTCCTCTCCCTTCCCCCACCAAATGAGCGGCTTCGTCTGGCACTTGGATGTGCAGCTCTCCAGAGTTGTGATCAGGGTCAATCTTCTGAGCCGCTGCTAAGTGAAAGCTGGAAAATACCTCCAAGGATCTCCTGGAAAAGTCATTATACTTTGAGGCTTAAGTTTTCATTAAATGTGAATGAGTAACAAAGAAATTCCATTTATTATCATAGCTTTGGATAGAATGATAAAAATCTAAAAGATTACTTAAATCCTTCTTTCTAAAGCTGTTATCTATAATTATTGCAAAATTCACAAAGTTCAATCTAGTTTTGTTTTAAAAGTTGTTACTTATTTCATCAAAAATAATTATCTAAAACTATACAATATACATTATACAGGCATATAACGACTAACATAAGTATGGACACATCTCTATATTTATTATACCATGGTAAGTTCACCATCAAGTTTTCTAATAACACTTAAATTCTTAAGATTAAAGAATACATCTTGATATAATGTGATCTATGTTCCCAATTTTACCCACCATACTACAGTGACATAAAACAATGGACCTATCAGCCAGATCTGCAGGAGAACTAAAGTGACCGAAATCACTCTAAGAATTGGCAATGGGCTGGACACATTGCTTACATTCTTGAGTGGCAACCACAAACTGGTTGGTCCCTTACTAGATGGACCAACTATCTTGTGGCCAATGGGTGCAGGAGGAGAGCAGCTGCTCAAGGTGGTGCTCTCTGGGGGAAGCCTATGTTCAGCAGTGGACGTCTTCAGGCTATTGATGATGATGATGATGATGATGATGATGATGATGATACTTCATTCTGTAAAAACTAGGAACTTACGTATTAGGGTCAGCCTGACATATGTCCAAGAAGGGGTCGCAGTACTGAAAATTGGCTTCATATTGGTCATTTAAACAGACACGGTAAATACGACACTGTTTAGCATTCAGGCGTATGACACGCAAGTTGTCTTTAAGTGGTACTATGGTAAGTTCGACAAAACCCTGAAACAAGAGAATGATTGCAGAAACTATTTAAATTATAATCTAAGTAGGTATGCTTTGTATTTTCTCTTACAATAATACTTCTCCTTTCGAAGCTGATTCCAGTTAAACTCAGAATCTGATGAGCTGTAATAATGAAAATTGAAATTAAAATAGGTTGAGGAATATAGCTAGAACTTTCAGAAACGTGAATGATACTTATAATTTAAATGGGCGACAATTATCGCCCGTCTTTTCTTTCTTCATCTCGAAAGATTTTTAGTCACGTAGAACTTAATTTAATTACATTTCTTAGAGTTCAGAGTGGGTTTATTTTAGGATTTTTACAATCATATCAAATCCAAAATTGCAGAATTCCAAAACATGAAAAAAAAAACAATAAAACAAGTTTTGCTTTTGACTTTTGTTTGTTCAAGTTTGACAAACAAACCTAGATTATTGACATTGACATAACACCTGACAGCGAGTAGTAGGGTTGCCAGACTATATTCTTAATTATCTCCAAATTTTAAAATATTTTTAGTAATAAGCCTTGAATCAATCCCATTTTGTAGATTAGGTATAAAACAAAAAAAAACTCTACTTATAAATGATTCCATTGATAAATTATTGTTTTAATACAGAATTATTGGGTTTGCATACTCTTGATATAAAAAAAAAAACATTTTGTAATTATATAATTATGTAACGAAAACGCCGACACATTTGGCTTGCTCATACAAGTGCTCTTGCCTGGAAATTAAGGTGAAGGTCATGCTCGTGGGAAATCGTTGATACAGTTAAGGAGTGGAACAAAATTAGTTTAACTTAGCATTAACGCCAAAAGGATCTTTGCTAGACCAGAGGGTCTAGTCCCCCCCCCCCTCTCTGCCCCCTTATTATGACTGAGCTAGCAGCGCTACTGACGCGTGACTGCCACTGAACTGCTGTCAAAATTCATACAATTTTGACAGCATTTGAGGGGCAGATGAACACTAGATATTTTGCTAATAAGATTATTCTAAATTACACTAGCATTTTAGTATTACATCGTGATCAATCAGGGGATCTAGCAAAGATATTAACGGCTAACGCTAACGCCAAACGCTAATTCCAAAATGTACAGCGAATAACCTCCCAGAAATGACATTTCGGAAATCGCCGCAATCGGAATTTTCCGTAGCGAATGTCATTTCGATACATTTTTGGAGTTAGCGTGAGGCGATAGCGTTAGCGATTGTGATTATTGCTAGACTCCCAGGAACATTATGATAAACTAAATCACGATTGCGCTAGTATATTAAAGAACAGTGGAGCACTGTCAGTTTAAAAAAAAACGGTATTTGGAGACTTATTTTATTTTCTGGCAGCCGGCGTTGTTCACATTTTTCTGTTTGAACCGAAGAAGATTTCACTTTTTTATCTGTCCCAGCCCAGTAGTTTTTGTTGATTTTACCGGTTATTTGATTACTATTTCACAATGTTACAACACTATCTTTTAATAATCTGTGGTGACCGAGTGGATTGGTTGCCTTATTCCATCCTTGTTCATAGATAGTTTTTTTTTTATTGAAACAAAGAGTTTGTAATGTATTACTTCGATTACGGACGGAGGTTGAAAGAAAAAGATAGGATTTTTCGTGTTCTTGTGCGACTGTGAGATATTTGTGGGCATTCGCATTGTAAAGTGGCTACTTATCGATTGCTGCTCTAGATGTACATCAAATTTGTGTGAACTCGCTTTCTAATTTTTTACAATAAATCTGCTTTCATGTATTATTTCGTTTCAATTGAACAAAATGTGGGACTCTCCATACTTGACTTGTTTGGTTCTCTATATATTTTCTTTTCAAATTATTGTCATTAATTCCCGCACCTCCAATGTTTGGAAACTCAATGTTGATGAAGACGCGGTGGTGGACGGAAGCACTTTGCCACAGGTCAGTCAGAATTGTTATACATGAAACTTTTATATAATCGGTGTACTACATTCCTGTGCTGAAACATGCAGTCCTTTCGTTATGCAGTATTACTACATATTTCTTGTTCGCCTTGAATAATTATTATTCTCTTATGTCTCTTGTTTCTTAGACAGTATATTAAAATTAGCTTAATTGTACTGTATTTTAGAATGAGTCTGAAAAATCAAAGATGAATGAAGAAGACTCTGTTTTCAACATTATAACGTCGACGGTTTTCTATGCCAATGGATGGAGTAAGCATGGCTTTGACATGTTTTGTACGGACTGCCAGGCATATGAGCAACAGAGGTAAATATTACACACTTGTGACCTAAATACTGTTTACTTTTCTAGTATACACATCTGTTGAGTAATAGCATTGAATCAGTCTCACACAATGCAAGTAAATAGTAGAACACAATGTTCCTCTTAAAACTGTAAAAAAATTGCTGATTGAAGCAACTTGGTATGGAGATGAAACCCTGGTGAAAAAGCATATATTTTTATTATTATAATAGTAAGACCACATATGCAGAGTCATGGACAGCAATCAGTATAAGCCAGGTGCCTTATTACATTATAAAAATAAAACATTTTATATGGTAATCAAGCACACACAATAACAGCAAAAACTAATCTTGTAGGGCTGCAGCTGAAAATGATGAGACTTCACCATCAGAGGCCAATGGTGATACAGATGACGAGTACTTAGACTGTGGAAAATCTGTCAACTATACATATTATGATAATCTCGTTGGAGTTGCAAGACGTCAACGACATCCTAATGTTCCTGAACCACAGGTATCTGGGTTTATGACCCGCTAGGCATATTTGACCCTCTGTTAGTATACAAATTAATTTGTAATGGAAAAATTAGATTCACAAGCAGGGGTTGAACCCGCATCCATCCATTCCTCAAGCCGGGATATGCTTTACTTAAGCTACCGTGACCTCTGTTATGCCTGAAGCAATGGATCCATAATGAACAATCCATCAGTTTCACTTAAATGCTACATATAAAATACAAATACATTTATTGATAAATTAAAAAAATTGTCTGCTGTAGTTATACTTACGTTTCTGGGCCACCTACTACTACATAATATAATTATTATTGTAAATGTGATGGTTATTTATGTGGACATTTAAAATAAAAAACCAATGCCTCTCATACTCATACTCTCATCACTGCTCGAATGCCTAGGTTAGGTTAGATACTAGGTTAGGCCTTTCATTGGAAATTAATTTTTGAAGTAAATGAATGGAAGTAAATATAGGGCAGTCAGTAATTTTTAATTAAGGTGTTACTCTACTCTCAACTGTTATGGGTGGCTGTGTCACTTAACATTAGGTGAACAACTAGCTTGTCATATCTTTTTCTTAAAAGAAAACTCAGAGTGGACTGTGAAACAATATACTTGTTCTCAAAATTATTCATTTCATTTTAGCACATCTTTATTATTCTCTAAAATGCAAGAAAAAAATAGACATAAATTATTCTAATCTGCCATTTATCTTTCGTTTAATATTTAACATTCTCATGAACAAAACAATGTTAAATTAGCACATATTTTGCATAGTGACATCTGCCCCCCTGACGAGCGTCTGCCGCTCAACTGCTGTCAATTTTCATATAATTTTGAAAGCAGTTGAGCGGCAGACGCGCGTCGGCAGCGCTGCTGACTCCTTCGTAATAGGGGGGCAGCTCAAATAAGCAATAGAACAAGTCACATAATTTAACACATTCCTTTTACAGGTTGCCCTTATATTTACAAAGAAAAAGTCATACAAGAATGGTGTGACAGAGTCAGATATAAATATACTAGAGAAGCGGCTGAAAAAGGCTAAGAGAGAGAAACCAAAGTCGGTTCAGTTGTACAACCAGATAGGCAACTTCTGGAGAATCAAAGGTGATACGAGACAGTCTATTGAGTGTTTTCGACGCGCTCTCGCAGTATCGCCGTACAATGCAGAAGTAAGTTTCATTGCATACCTAACTCATATAAAATAACTGGGATATGATTAGAAGGCACATATGGAATGAAAGGATTTTTGGCATGCATTACTTTCTTTTCCTTTGGTCAGAACTGCAGGGAGCAGATGGATACAAGAGGCAAGCAGTCACTCAATGTGGCGCTCTTTGGGGGAGGCCTATGCTCAGCAGTGGACGTCTTCAGGCTGATGATGATGATGATGAGTTTTTTCTTCAGTCTAATATAACTGCCACCCACTGCTGGTAAACAAGCCTGCTCTCACAGTGAGAGAATTAGGGCCAGGAAGACCAGGGAGTATGGTTATCCACCGCGCTGGCCAAGTGCGGGTTGGTGGCTGCCACACTCGAATTTATGATGCTTAAACATTCTGGTTTCCTCGCAATGTTTTCCTGGAAAATTGAGTGCTGGTGGGCTGAGCGGGATTCGAACCAGGTGCGTCGGTTTAAATGGATGAGTTATCACTGTGTTATACTCGCTCATACATTCTTCATCATCAGCCCGTAGACCGTCCACTGCTGAACATAGGCCTCCCCCAGAGAGCGCCACTTTGAGCGGCTGCTCGCCTCTTGCATCCATCGGCTCCCCGCGGTTTTCACCAGGTCTTGGTCGCCACACGAGAACCTTTCTTCCCCATCGGTTGTCAGTTCTGCGAGCGATGTGGCCTGCCCATTGCCATTTCAACTTGCTCACTTTAAGGGCTATATCGGTCATACCTTCTTACACGACCGAAATCAAAACAAGACACTTATTATCCTGTAATATTGTGCCTTATTCATAAGCGCTGCTTAAAGTTAGCCACTGCTTAAAACCTTCTGTCAACTTTTGACTGATTTGAAATGTCACGCGCGAAAATGAGACGGAACATTTTAAACACCGGCTAACTTTAAGCAGCGTTTATAAATAAGGCCCATCACGAGTTACCCTCTCAAAATATTTTTTTATTACATATAAGTTATTTTTATAACGTTCACAAGTCAATATGAAATTAAGTATAAGTACTTAAATACTCTATTATTGTATATAAAAATACTAAGTGCTCGTCAAGTATCATATAATTAGCAAGGCTGGGGAAACAGAATGGCGGGTGTAGTTTAAGATTTAAACTGTTTTACAAAAGTTACATACAAATTCTAGGTACTTTTGAACCTCGCACGGGTGCTGTTCACATTACAATACCTCGACGACGCCATCTACCTGACACGGCGGTCGCTAGAGGTGCAGCCGCCCGATCGCAGCGCGTGGCAACAGTACTTCACGCTCGGAGAGATATTCAAAGCTTACGGACACTATCAGGTACTGTCTACTGTCAGTCCTTCACATCATCATGTCCACTTGCCTTCACGAGAGGATGGAGGATCATCATCATTTTCTTTTTTTCCATCAATACCATGATCAGCATTTTTTTCTCTTACTATTACAGCTACAGGTTTTTGTGACATACTAATAAGACTTAAACTATTGGGAGAGACCGCTGAATCTGAAATACTGTTTAAAAACTAGCTCGGGGATCTATGGATTGATTAAAATTATGTAAAAATATTTTGTCAATAAACACAAACTTAAACAAGCAAACAAACAAACACACAAAACAATAAAATACACACAAACACAAACAACCACAAACGAAAACTGGCAACCATAACAACACACAAACTGTATTGTATCACATCAACAGCCTTTTATGCATCCATGTTGAACTGCTGACATAGGCCTCCCAAATCATCCACAGACATCGAATACTATATTAGATATCCCTGGATATCTGGATATTCCCTCTCTTACGCACCCACGAGCCCACTAGAAGAAATGTGTAGTCGGTCCTATTCTTACGCCGGGAGCTCACGGTCTATCAGATGCCTACAAATATTATGATGACGCCAAAGATCATGTAACAGACAGCAATCTCAGAAAAACCACGGTTTTCTAAGATTGACACGTAGTACAGTCACGTTTTCACACCACCAGTTTTATATATATACAGTTCAATTTTTCGACATCTCTTTCTATTTGTATTAGTGCAAGTGTGTGAGATTGAATTTGTGTTGATGCGAATATCAATGTATAAAACCTGCGTGACTGCATGACAGTGGAATAGCTATTCAGTGTTTTATCATTTCATATTAAAAATAGATACAAAGAAAAAACACACTAAGTAACAATATTCCAACCGATTTCCCTTTCCGATTTTCCTGACAATTTTCCGCTATACAGTGTTTATTAATAAGGGGGATATAGTACCCACAACATTTCCCAGTAACCTATTCACAACGATACAAATAATAAAGTATCGACAGAAAGTATTCTACTAACTAGGTCAACAGTCTCGGCTCAGCTACAAAAAGTGCACGTCTATTTTGGATCCAGGAAACGTGCGCTCGGTATCTGCTTGACTTAAAGTCGAATTTTAACCGACCAAGATACCCGCTATTTCTGAAGCGCATTCTGGGAGCCCATTCATCTCCGTACAAAATCAGAAATGTTGAGTAACAGTTTTGTTGTAGACTTATAATAGGCATGATGAAATTTTTTTTTTTTTATTAATTAATTATAATCCTCAAAAGATAAACATTTGTGAAAACAAAAATTAAATATCTCAAAAAATGACCAAGGTACAAGCATTTTAAAAATCGGAATAGAAAGAGATAGCTCAAACGGCCAGTGACGTCGGAGAAAGGTCGTTATATTGCTTAATTACTAAGCTGTGGTAGCTTTTCATACAATCTCTTTGGCATGTGACGTCACGAGTAGATTTTTCATAGTAACTGTGAGGGCGTAGAAACTTTAAAAGTTTATTACTCCGTGATTTATTTACCGATTTTGCTAATTTTTTCAATTATTGCATTCGTTTTTAATCTTCTTTATTAAAGTAATATTTACTTGTCCAGTTTTAATAGTAGTCAGCATGCCTATTAACGACATCACTAACTTTTTGATCTAACTTCTTTAATATCATTTCTATGCTAATTCCAGCATGCTACACCTTAGAGCATTTATAAATGGAGGTGGCAAGGCACGGCGTACCCCTCTGCCGGTTATATGGCGCTATTTGGTCATATACAATATCATAATGTGCGTGCAAACACTGCGTAATTACGCTAGTTTATATAACGGTGTGCGTGTTTTAAGATGGTGTGCGGCGTGCGCTTACACGCGCGGTTCGCGCGTGTGCTGTACGTGTTTACCTCGTCCCCCGTAGAAATCGGCAGAAAATGGTGCTTGCAGGTTATAATCTTAACATCTCCATCACTCTAGGTGCTACACAGATATATCAGAAGCGTCACATCTTAGGGGGTAGCTTTAGTTTTTATATCTAGCCTGAATTTCCTCAGTTCCACATCGAGAGCTCTGTTTATAAATTTCCCGTATTGATCCCATTTTACCAATGTCCTGCCCTGAATCCTGACAACATCATCTGTACCAA
Source organism: Ennomos erosarius (assembly GCA_963580505.1). Lineage (NCBI taxonomy): Eukaryota > Metazoa > Arthropoda > Insecta > Lepidoptera > Geometridae > Ennomos > Ennomos erosarius. The sequence continues at coordinate 12,461,367 of OY756981.1, read as the reverse complement.
TTTGGCTGCTGATCTGCCTATACAGGTCTCTGCGTCTCTGGGCCACTATTCCAGCCACATTCTACCACCTACAGTTTATATTCTCCTAGCCAAACTTAACTCGTTACGAGACTTCATTACGAGGATTAAATGTATTAATTTTTGAAATATGCAGGTTTTTTCCATGAGCCTAAACTTATTGGCGGTCTACATTAGGAACTCTCGTTTATAGATACCAATTATAACTATAAGAAAGAGTTTTGGCGGGAACGTGAAAAAGTTCACGTCGTTGCTTTGTATTATTTCTCAAAACTTGTGCTTCTTCCAGTGTTAATGCTTAAAATTGGTGGCGTTTCACTCATTAAGTGCTGAATTACGAGCATGAGTGTAGGCAAATGATATAATGTGGTGAAACGTGACTTTTCGTGTTGCTTCCAAAACTCCATAGAAGCTTCTAGTAAAGTTGCCACCACCTTACTTGAGCATGACTTAGACTGGACTATGACTATGACTAAGACTAAGACTTGACTACGTAAAATATTCTAAAACTCGATGAAAATATACAATACTTAACACTGGCTAAATACACTAAAGGTGGAGCCAACATATAAATAAAAAAAACTATAAGAATTTTCGTGCCAGTGTTGGTAGAATGTTGTTTGGTTTGTTGATGTACAGTGTTGTTGTTTTATTTGTTCAGGAAGCCGCAGTGCATTTAAGACACGCGCTGGACCTTCGGCCGGACTTCGAGCCAGCGGTCGCGGCGCTCAAAGACATCGAGAATATTCCCGAGGCGACCGTGCATGCCTACACTTTGCTCATCATCGTCTGTTTGGTACGTCACAACAGATTCAACCCCTTTTTAATTAATACTCTTTTAAAGACAGCCTCCATGGTGTAGTGGTTGAGCAGGTCGACTTATCAACCAGAGGCGGCGGGTTCGATTCCCGCAACAAGACAAGTAATTGTGCACGCAAAAAAAGCGCAATTACTTGTTCTGCGTCTGGGTGTTGTGGGACCATGGTCCTCGTAGTTCTCGGGTCCCTAGATACAGGGAATCCTAGGTTAGGGTCCAGGATCTATGTATGTGATCGTTGGGCGTTATTAATATTAAAAAAAAGGGTAGAACTGCTTCGAAATTGCTGGATGCCATGCGGTAAACGCATTAAAAGTGAATGATACTGGATATCATATTTCTTTAAGTTATTCAGATTTAAAACAACTGATGGAGTAGAAAGGTTATCGAGTGGCGACCATGAATCGGAAGACGCAGCTGAGGCCGGCCACTAGATGGACCGACTATGAACCGTAGGGAGCCGAAGGATGCAGGAAGCAGTGTCGTCTTATGGGTGTATATGTTCAGCGGGAGACTTCTCCAGGCTGATGTCAGATGATGACAATTTCGATTTAAATTTTTTTTTTTTATGAGAATGAATAACGTTACGGCCTAATCGTTCACCTGATGTTAAGCGACATTGCTGCCCATAACAGTTGCAGTGTCACTCGGAACTTTAAAATAATATAGTTTCGCGTGACACTGCACTGCGCACGTCATCCCGGGACATCACACAGTTTAGTAATCAGATAACTAGACTGTGTAATGACTGTCCTCCTTATTGCGTATGACCATTCAGGGGGGTTATTCGCTATGATACATGAGATTCCTTGCCAATAACGCGTGACGTGTAACATGCTCCAAACGTAAATGCGGGCTTTAACGCGCCACGATATGGAATTAACATGGAATCAAAAGATTGTATTCTGTATGCCACGCGTTAGGATGTTTGTGTCTCAGTGTTTCCTGTTTTTTGACGTGCGTGTAACGTGTGTTGTCGTGTTTGTCAAATTTGACAACGGCATACAGAATAGCATTTTAAACCCAAAACCATTCCACGCGTGAATGGTCATACGGAATAAGGGCCCAGGCAGGTTAATTTCATGTCGTGGCGCGTTAAAGCTCGCGTTTACTTTTGGAGCATATTACACGTCACGCGTTATTGGCAAGGAATCTCATGTGTCATAGCGAATAACCCCCTGGTCATAAAGTCTCGTTTGCCCAGTATTTTCACTAGCTGCAATGCCCTTCAAACCGGAATACAGTAGTGCTTGCACACTAGTGTTTGGCGGGAGAATAACTGGCAAACCAATTTGGATTAAATTTCTATGTGTGAAAGTACCTATGTATAAATTATGATAAAAATGTTTTTTTTCGTATCGGTTTATACATGACAAGAGTCCTAACTAAGGTGACCTGAAGTTTTAAACATGGGGTTTACGTGAATTCATTCGTCGCCATTTCATACTGATGAACATAAAACTAGGCTGCTGCATACTAATAAAATAAAATGCTGTATTTTTTTTATATGAATTTCACACTTGTTAAACGAAATGAATCAACGTAAACAACATTACACACCCTTTTAGAAGTAGATAACTACCGATTATGCTATCATCACGAAATTTCTTTACCTTATCTCTGATGTAACCGATACAACTTGTAGGTACCTACCGGTAAATAAGTGGGGGTTTTATGTAAACAACTGATATCACGTTACCGCAAGATAAACGCACGTTGGGAGGTTTGCTTATCACAAGTTCATGTTATATCAATACCGTGTGGAAGTGGGTACGAATGATACGGTATACTATGCGATAGAACGAGAGGGCAAGGCTCTGTCTGATAAGCGCTGCGTTGCATCGGACCTATTATGACATTTATGAACCTTCCGCTTATCTGTTATTATAAATTATGTAAGCAATAAAGCGTGATAGGGCAATGCACCCAATTAACGTAAGACCTTGGACTTCGCCGCATAGGACAGATAAAATAAATAATAAATAACGCCCAACGATCACATATATAGATCCTGGACCCTAACTAGGATTCCCTGTATCTAGGGACCCAGGAACTACCCACAACACCCAGACACAGAACAAGTATTTGCGCTGTTTTTTAACTGTGCACAAATACTTGTCCTACCGGCTCCGGGTACTTGGCTAGTGCCGGGTTGTATAGCGTCGTCTCTCTCACACGGCACACTAGAGCGACGAAACATCACATAGTTGGCTCGAGTGACATAGACGACTCCCTACAAAGCTGATTATCTCCCTCTGAGTGACAGAGACAACGCTCTACGAACCAGCCGGTTTCCTCCTTCTAAGTGACAGGCAACGCTTTACAAACCCGACACTAGGCGATTATCTCCTTCTAGTGACAGAAACAACGCTCTACGAAGTGACACTAGCCGATTATCTCTTTCTGAGTGACAGAGACGACGCTCTACTAAGTCGACATCTCCTTTTGAATGACACAGACAACGCTACGAAGCGACTCCAGCCGATTTTATCCCTTTGAGTGACAGGCAACGCTCTACAAACCCGACACTAGGTGATAATCTCCCTCTGAGTGACAGAGACAACGGTCTACGAAGCGACACTAGCCGATTATATCCCTCTGAGTGACAGAGACAACACTGCAAAGCAGACACTCGCCGATTATCTCTTTCTTCGGTGGATTACACATGTTCTCGAATTTCATGATTCTAGATGCCGGTTTCCTCACGATGTTTCCTGTCAAATACCTACTTTATGATAGATATAATAGGCATGATGACTAAATTGTTTATTTGCGTAAGTTATCTGTTTCGCGAGAAAGGGACAGGAGATGCTCCCTACAGAAACTTTAAAAGTTTATTACTCCTGGATTTATTTACCGATTTTACTTATTTTTTCAATTATTGCATTCATTTTTAATCTTTTTTATGGAAGTAATATTTACTTGTTCATTTTAAATAGTAGTTATCATGCCTATTATCCATTTACATTTTCCAGGTGATGGGCGTACTCCTAGTAATCCTGGCATCCGTCGACAACGGAACTGAGGTAGAAGAGCATAAAACTCAGCGGCATTTCAACCGAGCGATGGCGATGAGATCTCTGAGGGGCGTCACTCTACCAAGCTCCCGGGGGCGTAAAAAAGGGGGCGCGTAAACTGACAGGGGCGTCACGTTGGGTTAACAATCTCTGCTTCTATTTTAGACGGTTTGACATTATACTTCTAGACTTAGAAAGGCCTGAAAAATTTGCCATATATGTCCGCCATTTTTAATTTTCTTCAAAATAGCCGCCCCTCATAAAACTTATATGAATCGTCAAAAGTCAAAACACATTTCCAACACTTACGCCTTGAGTCACCACAGTTTTTATAATAGTATACTACTAGTAACACTGTTGGAGCCACCGGTATGTTGACGAACTAAATTGAAAGTATGAAAGGGCTCTAAAAATATCGTTTTCTCTCGTGATATTTCACGTCTGCGAGAAGTGGAAAAGACATTTTCTGCATTGATATTTAACTAACGTTTATATGGTCTGTATCATTATTTCTTATGAGATCATTCCGGGCGTGTGGTGCAGTTTAGGTACAGTCGCCTGCACTAATAAACAACACAAATTGGTATACTTTACAAACTTCTTTTATTTGTTGTACGAACATTTCTAGCGATTTAGGCATTGCTAGCCGCGCAATCCTTTAATTTATATAACGACCTTTTCGGAGTGAACCATCTGTACTGTTGTACTATTATTAATTTTGTGTGCCTGGTATTAGAAAGAGACGGTGAAACCCCTAACTAAACAGATAAGTTGTCGGCATTGTACCTCAATAAATACAAAATGAAACTTATTTCGTCCAGCTAGGTACTTTTCAATAGTTTTCAAGCAGACACAATTACAATTCTTTAAGTTAAAAAGCGTTTTCATTATAAGTATGTATTTTGGTGTATAAATGCAGCTCGAAATATTGAAACAAAAGTTGGCTTTGCTTAGTTTGGATTTATAACTCCATATTTGACGTTATACTAAAAATATGTTTTAAAAAAGTACTTATCTAAGTTCCCCAACTATGACTGCATTTTTTAGGTTTTCTCAAGCAATCTAAACTGATTTTGATTGAATTTGGCAGAGCTGTATGATCACCAAAGGACGCAGCTGATTTTCAATTAATAAGCCATATTGTTAGACACCTTTTGACCACAATATTGTACAAGCAGAGATTGTAAACCCAAAAATCTATGGCAAACAAATTGTCGCTTGAGAAATAAATAAGAGTGATTGTGAAACTACAATGGGTTTGTGGACGAAAATGTTGTAGTGCTGTTTTGTTAATGTTGCCTTAAAGCAACAATAAACATAGAAAAAATAGAAATTATACAAAAAATAGAAGAATATATAAAATTTTATAAAGCTGTCTGTTCTAAAGGGTTTAAGTTCTTGGTGATCAAGAGTTGGTCTAAATAAAAATTCAATAGTATCAGCGAGTCAAAATAATCTGATTAACTGAATGTGCCTTATTATGTTACTTCAACTCATTAAACCGTTCCAATTTTTAAAGTTAATGACTAATGTATATTATGTTTGATAAAAGAATATTAGCAAAACAGTACTACAAACCAGAGGCTTCAATGTACAAAATGTTATTACGTAAAATCGATCGAAAACTGTATTGCCATGTCTAATTTGATCTCCGCTTGTAGTCTTCATAAACTCATAATAAAAACTCGTGGTATTTCCTTTTAGCAGTTTAGAGAACATTTCAAGCTTTTCAATTACTAAAATAAAATTTTATATGAAACTTACATACAGAATCCGCTCCGTTCTTATATTTATACTTATAAGGTAAGATTGTTCTTATCTATAAAACGCTTAAGCAATAATAGTGAAATACTATTTTAGCTAGTTGATAAATGTTCGAATAGTTATTGTGAAATCTCGTATTGTGTAACGGAGTTTGGGAAGATGTTATGAATGATACACACTAAATAAAATTGAAACAAAACGCAGTGTTTCACAGGGGCATAAATTTAAAATATTTTCACAGATACTTCAACCTGACCCTTTGGTGATGAAATAAGGTTATTTTGAAGTTAAAAGGAATAAAATAATAAAATATCGTTAATATTCCTACAGCCCGCACTAAGCGTTTCGCATCAAACTTTATAGTGCGAACAGCAAATGAGTGGAATACCTTGCCGTCGTCCTTGTTTCCAGATAGCTATAACCTGGGTGTCTTCAAGTCAAGGGTGAACAGATCTTCTAGGCAAGCATGCACCACCGTAGGCCGCGTCGTCACTTACCATCAGGTGAGACAGTGGTCAAATGCTATGCCTATAAATTGTAAAAAAAAAAAAAAACTTAACGACCTCGGTATACTTCATGCCCCTAACTTGTTTTATAGAATAACAAAAACCATTGTGGTACAAATAACAGCCGAACTCTGCCGCTTCTGTAAAATACTGCGTACTTGTAAGAGAACATTAAAGAAACAATAATACTGCTAAATGTGAAATGTACCCGCCAAAACTTGAAAACATCGATGGCGTGCCACTCTGCAGTGATTGTATCACTTGCAACCTAGTCATTCACTTAGACAAGTTGGGCCCCGGCGGCCCGTGTGTATTTTGTCAGTAGTGCATACAAAATAAAACTTGTTAAGTGTTGTAGCATCTAAGAATTTAAAAGGAGTCTTAAATTCTGAGATTGGTAAAAAATGTACCTGTTTTCAGTGGTTCTTTGTTATTTTTGACTATTTATAATTACATGATTGTCTTAGCATCAAGCCTTTGTTTTACTTTTTTTTTTACTATAAAAAAAATCAGGGATAATTCACAACGACCCCCACCACTGGGGGGTGGTTGGCACAATTAAGGATTAGTATACCTAAGACAATAATCGATTGGTTATGGCATCATTTAGGTACCTACCATAATGGTTATTCTTTGGCATCTACTACTACATGTAGAGGTAGTTAAAAGCTTCTGGCCTAGGAACCTTGATGACAGAATAAAAACCCCAAAAATAGAAAATTATAATGTATTTATTATTATAAAATGTATACATGTAACTGAAAAAAGTCGGTTACTTTTCCACAAAGCCATCTCAAACACGTAAGCCGAAAACGGTGCTAATTCGTTAAAACACTTTTGAATACGCAACAGGCAATTGAGTCCTTACACCTAGTTAACCAAAGATGAACTTTCTAATAGCTCGATCACAGCTTACGTATGATCTTGATCGGTACTTGAAGTGATGTTTTCTTAAAGCTCGGTATACATTGGGACACTAGCTTTATATTCGTTTTAAATTATCCTGTACACACTTGAGGCTTATAAGTAGTTAACATAAACTATTGTCGTCATTCATAATAACAAAAAGTTGAACCCTGGTGAAGTACTGTGACCTGAGCAGCACACGGTTTATCATGCATTTTTGCTACTGCATCTGGTTCCTCATCTAAGCTCAGCACCCCGATTTCCAACCCATCGAAAATGTTACGATTCGGAATTCACGCTCTCCATCCCCTTCACCTACATTCAGGATGACGGAGATGGAGAGTGTAAATTTCGAATCAAAACGTTTTCGATGGCTTGGGAACCTGGGTGCAGGATAATATGGCCCACTGTTATTAATGCAGCTTTTTCAAAACGGACCATTTAATTAGGTCCAAGTCAAACCAGAATTTCTCTTAGTTAGTCATTTTAGTTGCACATGTTTTGTTGGTTATTCATGAAGGCCGCCACCAAAACGTCCACCGCCGGGGCTGGTTTGAAGCAATCCATAAGTCCATAAAAAGAGATAGCAACACGCGTCTTGTCTTGACTAGCGATTTGATCGCGACGTAGCATCAAAAGCGAAACATAGCTCTGGGAGTATGTTTGCATGTACAAGAGAACTTTTGAACAAGTATTTCGTTTTTAATGTAAAAAACCTAGCCTGTATTCTTATTTTGTTATTACCAACGATCGTCTTAAACATAGTGTCTGAATGTATAACGCTGTGGGATGTATTTAAGCTGCGGCGATGTCGTGGATTCCAAGACGGAAGATGTCGTGCTGAACGAAAAAGGATTCACCAAGTGGCTTCAACACAAATGTTTGCATGTACGGGTGTGGGGGGTCGTCGTCGCACTGAAACATAAAGAAAATATAATTAAAAACACGAAATTACGGCGCAACCAATAGTTTAGTAGTGTTATTGCTTAATAGAAGCCTGATTTAGAGGAAGAAATCGCAGACGAAGCGAAGAAACTAGTTATGCCATCAACATTTTTTTATGGTAATTTTAGTCTTGGTTTAAAATAGTTTTGTGTGTAATAAGTCCTATTGAAGACTAAAAAGGTAATTTTAGTGAAGCACAGTCTAGAAATCATATTGATCGGATTTATAATTGCATCGGTTAAATGTAAGTTTTAATTCTAAAACCCTGAGGATGTATTTGTAAGATGAGCAACCACTTTCTACACCCTGAATTGTTGATTATTTATTTACAAAATTGTCTGACAACATGCAGAATGAGGGTTGTTAAAGCAATTTTACATGATTAGGAACATAATAAATGTTATATTTTAATTTTTGTGATTAAAAAAATATAGTTAACATTAGAACCAGTACATTAGATACATATTTATTTTTTATCAAACTTTTCATTTCATTATTTTTGCAACAGTACCAAAACATTCTATTATTAACTATGACATAAATTATATATATATACATAGGTCCAGCTCTAAATAGACTGTTAATAACCTGAGTACAAGAAAATTATATACAAAGTGCAAAACTAAGCACAGTGCACTTTCTTTGCATTCTTACTTTGAGTTGCCGAGTTTACAGATCATGTAGGGCTAGTCTGAACATGTCATGTTCTACGTAAAACGAGTTTCCTATCGGCTTCAGTACAAATGTCTGTATATATGCATGTGGTAAGTCATCATCGGTCTGTTCCAAAGCAACAATTAGTTTAATATCATCGAAATAACAAAATATTCAACTTGACTTTCACACATTTCACATAAGTTTTTAACCACTATTGACTAAATTATTGAAAAAAAAAATGCCTATAGAACAGTTAACTCTCAAAAAGAATACTGCAAAAACAAACTTGAGTAATGAAATAATATTTTAACTTGTGGAGTTATAAAGAACCATGTATGCAACAATTAATAGGAAAATGAAATTAAGGAACCCAGCATGGGGAAGTAACGAACATCTGCCACAATACTTTTTTCCTTTACCTTTCTGTCAGCCTATTTTTGGTTTTGCAGTATTTATTTTTATCTTTCTGCCTAACAATAAATTTTATTATGTTTTCTTCGCTAGCAAATTTTATTGGCTTTCTATTAAGATATTAACATGATCATTCAGGTTGTTAACAAAATAGAAAGCCAATAAACACTATATAGATATAAAATAACATCTGGATTCATATCAATTTGTGTGGCATAAGGTCACAGTAGAATAACTACTCAACATTTTAAAATGATAACATTTATTAGTATATGGTGAAAACAAAGGTTTATTACCTGCAGTTGTCCAAGAACATTGATTAGAACACCACCATCAAACATTGGCTGTGAATCTACAGATGTAATGATTCTGCCAATCTTTTGAAATGTCAAACTCTGAAACACAACCAACATTGTTTTCTGAGGAAGATGTAAACAAACTTACAAAACCTGAGTCAGCCAGTGCTCAACTTATTTTCCATTCACTACAAAAAGTTATCATTGAGTGTTTTCTAATTATATCATTATTTTATGTGCTGAGCTGACTTTCAAACAATATCTGCGTATGTTAACTCTTGCAGTATAGAAAAACTGTATATTCATCAATTAAAAATGTCACTTGCCACAATTTCTACATGCATACTTTGGACTACCGCCAGACAAAGACACTAGTATTAAATTATCAAGAATATAATCAAGAAAACTCACATTTAATTTTTCCATAATTTTGACAGCACCCTGAAGTTGAGTTCCCTCAAAAGTCATAAATGATGTCTCAACCTGCAAAAGCAGAAAAAATACCCTTATAGGTTAAAGTTACTCAGCACTACAAATTTTTAATTTATGTTTTAACTTGGTTATATGGTCTGCATGCCGGTCAGTTCAATATCAAGCTGGGAGTCTAAAGGTTAAACTACTACTACTACATTCCACAAACAAATATGGGCTGTATTCTAGACGCAACAACCTATGTAGACAGTCGAAATCTAAATGCTTCAGTCCACGAGTAGGTAGCATACCTAACATGCTAGCAGCACTACCCTGTAGGATTGCAATGCCGAATACTGATTTATTGTGCCAAATAAGTGTTAACATTTTCTACAATCTCTTGTGGTTTATTAGCAGCAGTCACGTCTATAATACACAGGGATCTCTACCCAGCTGATGATTCATTGCTGCTTATTTACCAGGGGACAATCATAATATTTGGACACGATGATCAAACTGTGTACTGTATGGTGTATTGACAACAAACCATTCATAAAATCTTAAATGTGACCGCTGAAATAGTTTTTTTTGGGCGGGAGTACCTACGTAAGTAGGTAATGTAAGTACATAACCTTAAAAATATGATGGCGAAATATACATTAGATTAAAATAAGTATAAGTCGGCCAAAATGAAAGTAACCACTCAAATTACGGGTAAACTACTCACGTTGTACATGTTGACGAGATTGTGTCGCTGTGCCGGATCATCAAACAATATGTAGTATTGCTGTACAAATCCTTTTCCTATTGCATCGTACTGTGGGTTGAGCGCCATTTGGGCTAATTTTAAAACCTAAATTCCACTAAATTGAAGTTATATCACGTATTTCGGTTTGATTTTGGGCTTTTTGGCCCTTATCAACACCCTTTCCACCTTTCACGAAAAAAATATTGCAAACGGTTCTTTTTTTTTTTTAAGGCTGTGCTGTGGATTCTTTCTTGCCTTTAGCCATATCTCTTATTGAGTTATTGAGTTCACTTCTTGGCTTGCAAACGGTTCTTTTTTTTTTTTTTAAGGCTGTGGATTCTTGTCCTTTAGCCAAGTCTTATTGTGTTCACTTCTTGGTTCACTTTGTTCTTGATTAAGCTTTGTTTACATTCACTACTTAATTGGTGTTTTCAGATTGGCTTGGCATTTACATTCATTCTATATTTTGACCCTTGTCAATACATCTGACAGTTTTAATGCAAACGGTTCGTATTCGTAATATTACCATAACTTGCTTGATTTAATGTTACTCTAACTTCAATTAAGTTTATTATTATACATTGCGGTTTTAGATAAACTTCTTTAGGATATAATTTGGTACATAAATTATCTATAATTATATCTATCGCGCATTTGATAATTAATATTGATAATTATTTTTTATAATAATTTGTGTAATAAGTGTTATTGGTTATATCGTTAATTTTACCATATTTTATAAATGGTTATTAGTGGTTCATTGTAATTTTGGTGCAGTAGGTTAGGTATTTCTTTAACCATAAATGGTTGTCTCTCTTGTAGAAAGATTATGAAAATGATAGCATTTGATATTTATATGGCAAACTAAATAAACTGTCTGTGATGGATCCACAGCCCTACCAAAGTCATTTTTTACGACGTGTTTTGCTTAATCTGTGATATTTTATTTCGATTTTACCGGTTATTTTATTTTATTTATGATATTGATATCCCATCCTTTCTGTTGCATTCATTCACAAATTTAAAAAAAAATACAAAATAAAATAAGCAAAATTGTGTGTTCGTGTTTGTTTTTATGATTTCATATTTCTTATCGTCTGGATAATAAGATTATACATTTATTACTCCACAATGTCTTTAGCTGACGAATTACTGGCTGATTTAGAAGAAAACGACGATGGAGAACTGGAGGCTGATATTGAGACCAAAACTGCGATGGACACTTCTCACGAATTCGCAGTACCTTATCCAGTTATTCCGAAAGAAGAGGAGATTAAGAATGTATCGATTAGGGAATTAGCCAAATTAAGGGATTCAGAGCGTCTCAAAAGGGTACAAATATGACTACTTTCACAAATGTTATTAATTCTCAAAACTAACCTAACTCTACTTTTCAGGTAATCACAGAAATTGAACTAAATGTTGGCAATAATAGAAAAAAGGTTGAAGTGTCTGGGTTAATGGAGTCTGATCCTGAGTATCAACTGATTGTAGAGGCTAACAATATTGCTGCTGAAGTGGATGGAGAAATTGGTAGGTATTTTTACTTAGGGTGCATTCCGAGACTAAACTGTATCAGTTATACAACATTTAAAGATTTAAATATTCTATAAATGTTCTAATCCTACTATGTTAGTAGTGGCAACTTGGACAAATCAACATATTCTATTTTTTGATGTGTGTGCTAGCTCGAGATAAAATCCAATGCGATCCTGTGAGATATCATTTGCATAATATCGATATACAAACAATTTATTAATCACAGGGTTATCAACTCAATAGCAAACTGCTGTGCAATGTACATTAAGTTAGGTGATAGCTATGAGCTATATTATAGTTCTAGAAATTCTGCCACTCAGTAGATTAATATTCTGTAATCATGATGACTATATTCATTTCATATCCCATTTGGTTAAAAATATCTATAACTGATACAATAATGCTACAGATAGGATGTAAATGTGACCTCAAATTATCATTTTCAGCTATTATCCACAGATTTGTACGGGATAAATATCAGAAACGTTTCCCGGAGCTAGAGTCCCTTATTGTGACACCTCTGGAATATATACGGAGTGTGAAAGAACTAGGCAATGACTTGGATAGGGCTAAGAATAATGAGATACTGCAGAGTTTCCTGACACAGGCCACTATTATGATTGTATCTGTCACTGCATCAACCACACAGGGGTATGTTTACTTTAAATTCCATGTTCACCTTTTCTAAATGCAATTTTCTTCAGCCTATTATGCTTTCACTGTATTCGCTGTGATAGAAAAATGGATTTTTTAATAATCAATCCATCAAGATGTAAGTACCTTAGATAAAATCACTTTTAACTACATGCTTGGTGGTCCCAAGTTCTTTAAATTACCCACAAACACCATGATAAAATATGAAAACAAGTTTCCGAGCTGACTTTCAACAACCAGTTTTATTTTTAAATAATACATCATACACAAGTACTGAAACACTGTGCGTTCCGGCAGTTTCATTTTGGAACTAGTTCTCTAAAGGCGTAGAATGGAGTCTTTTTTGATCACAGTTTGTGATATACAAACATATTTACCCAATCAGCATCAAATTGCAAAGTTGTTTTACTTACACATAGACATATTTTTTTTTTATGAGTATGAATGACGTGACGAGCTGGTCGTTCACCTGATGTTAAGCAATACGGCTGCCCATAACAGTTGCAGTGTCACTTGGATCTTTAAAATAATAAAGTTTCGCATGACACTGCACTGCGCATGTCATCCTGAGACATCACACAGTCTATTAATCAGATTACTACACTGTGTAATCAGGTCATAGTCTCATTTGCCCAGTTATTTCACTAGCTACAATGTCCTTCAAACTGGAACACAGTAGTGCTTGCACACTACTGCTTGGCGGCAGAATAGCTGGCTACATAAACATATTATTAATTTTTAGGAAAATACTGACCGAAGATGAACTAGCTGAGATATTTGAAGCTTGTGACATGGCCTCAGAGTTAAATAACTTTAAATCTAGGATTTATGAATATGTCGAGAGCAGAATGACTTTCATAGCTCCTAACATCACCGCTATTGTTGGTAAGTAACATTATAAATATTATGTTATTGAGTGAAGGATGCCTATTTTGTTCTTTAGATAGAAATGAATAATTATGGTATTAACACACAACATGGTACAAAATATATCACCCTCATTTTACCAATTTTTTTTAAGATGCAGCATAGGCTGGGTGCCCACAAGGTGGACCGACAATCTGGACAACACCGTGGGGAGCCGATGGATGCAGGTGGCAAGCAACCACTCAAAGTGGCGCTCGGCCTATGTTCAGCAGTTTACATCTCCAGGCCATGATGAACAATTATTGATTGTTTCCAGGTGCATCAACAGCAGCAAAGATTCTCGGCATTGCGGGCGGGCTATCTAAGCTGTCCAGAATGCCTGCTTGTAATGTGCTCACTCTCGGCCAGCAAAAGAAGATGCTATCCGGTTTCTCACAAGCGGCTGCATTACCTCACACAGGGTTTATATACTTCTCGCAGATTGTTCAGGATACCAATCCAGTAAGTTAAAATGTTATTTTTCTATAAAATACTAATGCAACACTGTTCTATGGAAATTGTTCTATGGACCATGATCCACATCGCTTTGACGGTAAGCTAAAATAATTGCATAAAGATGCAATCATTTTAGCGCGATAAGTTTTAAAACGCGATAATTTAAGAAATAAGTAAAATTAATTAATAAAATTCTATAAAATCAGTTCTAGTGACACCAGCACCCCTATTCCCAACCTATCGGAAACGTTTCGATTCGAAATCTACACTCTCCGTCTCTTTCATTCTAAATGTAGATGAAGAAGATGGAGAGTGTAGATTTCGAATCGAAAGGTTTCCGATAAGTTGGGAATTGGGGTGCAGATGGCCTAGCATGCGCACCGCGAGAAAACTTGTCGTCGCTGTTAGAGTGAGACACACTTAGTCGCTACCATAGCCTCGTCACGGTCACTCACGAGATAGTGTCGAGAAAATTATGTCGCGGTGCGCATGCTAGCCCGGCTGGTACAGGAGTATTTTGAATGAACAAAAAAAATGCCGTAATTTGTAATGAGTCTGTTTAGCATACTAAAAAAAAATTTTTATTCAGGTAATAACCCATAATATTACCGTTCCGTACCGTATCCGTTTTGAAATTTAAATGGAATGATGACAATGATAATATATTGACCTAAATTACATATAAGATGACGAAATTCAATTAAAATATGTATCATTTTCTATTTTTATTAGGACTACAGGTATAAAAATTGTAACAATTTAAAGGATATGTACGCTCCAGCTCCACTCAGAAGTCCAACACCCTCACAGGGCTCATACAATGAAATATTTAGGACTAGGTATTTAGTTTTAGCTACACTAAATGACATTGTATGAAAGCATGTAATAAATAAATAAATAAATAATACTAGTAAAGTACAAAAGATAAACGAAAACACAACCCCCTTACTTATAAACATTGAGCAGCTGAAGAGTATGTTTTCTTTCTCTGTTGAGTTTTATATGGGCAAAGATAAAACAACGGAAGATTCAGATTCCGATATTTATTGCTCCTTAGTGTACATAGGTGGAATATAATAAGTGATAGGAACTCAAGTGGGCTCGTTATGCACCCCGTCGGGCGCAGCAAAGAAGAGAGAACGACGACTTCACTAATCATGTACTTAAACACCATTATATATGCTATATAGCTATTCCATTGTTATGCAGTGTTTATGGCATAATATTAACGTAACCTTTCTTTTCTAGGAGCTCCGTTTCAAAGCAGCCAAGCTGGTATCAACGAAACTAACGCTCGCGGCCCGCGTAGACGCTTGCCACGACAGTACAGATGGACGCATCGGCCGACAACTCAGGGAGAGTATTGAGAAGAAACTGGACAAATTACAGGTGATTTCCTGCAAAATTGGCGGCGGCATTCTCCTTTTCTTATCATAAATGGGCTAACATTTGACCATGGTCTCACCTGACGGACGAGTGACGACGCAGTCGACGATGGAACATGCTTACGAAGATACTGGTTCATTATAGCCTTAAAAAACCCTGATTATGTTTGTCAGTGGGCGCAAAATGGCTGATGATGGGATGTGATGTCCTGCAAAATGTGGAATGATCACGTTTTTGTTTGACCAGCCATACTTTGAATGTTAAATTCTTTACAATAGGGTGTTATTCTGCGGGACCTAGTTTCTTTGAAATTCCAGTGGGTAAATGATTTTTCGCTACCGAATGGGCTATCATCATCATCATCAACAGCCTGGGGACGTCCCCTGATAAACATAGGCCTCCCCCAGAGAGTGCCACCTTGATCGGCTGCTCGATGCACCAATCGGCTTCCCGTGATTTTCACCAAATCGTCGATGGGCTATGGTGTAGTAAAAATCGCCCGCAGACTTGTTGGCTACAGGCCAAAGTATTTCGTCTGTGCAGGATTTAAAATCACACCTCTCTTTAAAAAAAAAACACCAGAAGGTCAACAACGAAGCCAAATAAAACCTTTTCCCAAATGGTCTATACGATCTTGGACGGCTAGCCGTTTATCTCTGGCCATTAGCTGCAATGCCGGCCGGAATTTTGCATAACAATAGTTAGCATTGAATCACGCTCTTCACCCTGAAATGAGATGCCAAGATTGATTATAGCTAATCACTGGTGTAACAAAAAGCAAGAGAACTTGCAAGTCACTTCTTTAAGACTTTCTACTGGTCGATCTGAACGCGGCTTTGCTTTCAGTGGTTATATAGAAACTGTTCTGTATTTTGTGTCTTATTTTTGCAGGAATTCATAGTAGTAGTCACAGCACAGGTTTCATTACTCATTTTCCCGCGTTTTTGACATTATATTAGTAGAAAAGGATAGATAATAATAGATATTTAAAATTGATCTTTTATAAGGACAGTCGTGTACACAATGTATTTTAGTGTGCAAAAGATTCACCTAATAAGTTGACTAAATATAATAAAATAATTCAAAACGTATAGCGCTTCTTTACACCATTTTGTCAATGTGTCGTGATTCATCAGGGTCAGCACGTTAACTGTAAAATGACATCATCCAAAAGGCTCTATGCTAATATGCATTCTTTAACGTTTGTTACAATGACAGTTACACGAAATGCCAACAACAATACACGTGGAAAGATCCTGTCTTTAAAGATTTGTTAGACAAAACCCTAAACTTCAATTCTATTATTTTTAATAATATTGTGGTCCTTTTTAATTTCGTGCAATATGAAAGGGGTAGCAACATTTTTTAACTGTTTTAAGTTTCTTGTACATCTGTCGCCACCACGGCTTCGATGTCAATGTGACCATAATCAAATATCTCTGTAATAATTTGACGTCCACTGCTGAACATAGGCCTTCCATTGTGGGGGTGGTCGTTTCCATCACCACGCTTGGCAGCTTGGGATCGCAGTAGTAATTCACATCTTTGGGAAGGCCTACTTATGATTGACTGTTATTATTTTAGCGATCGAACGAAGTGAGCGAAAGTCTGCTTCAACTGGCAAAATTTGCTTTCGTCTGTCCGGATGTACGTACTCACGTACAGGTCACATATTTCAACGAATCTTGATGAAACTTGGTGTACAAGTTTTACAGGATCAGGGATTTTTTGTCGTCGTCGATTTTTAATTGGTGGGTTAGTTCCCCAAAAAAGGGGTGGGGAGTTTGCAGCAGGGCCATTTACTAGCCAATTTTGATATTTTTTGGCAAAAGTATAGAGTCCTTAGATCCTAACAAGTATTTCAAATATGAGCAGAAACGGTCAAGAGGTTGTCGAGATCTTATATCTCGACAACCTCGCCGTGAGGTCTGAGTTGGGAAGGTATTAGGTACAACATCATGGCGCGTGGTTTCAAAATCGTTTGGGCTCGAGAGGTCTACAGTTCGCAGAACTACTAGTATTATACTCACTCTTTGTGTTGCACTTTTTGTATTATAATTCCCACAAAAAGAACACTCCAAATCATCTTTGTTCCGTAGATATCTATCCTTTATGTAAAAATCCTTGCAGCAGACTTGAACTTTCCATATCAGAATTTAATGCCTCCTACAATGAGAATCCGAATCCGTTCCAAAGATTTATGTTTCGATATTTTAAATACCAAGAACTTAATAATCACGTTTTACACGCGTTTGTTTTATTAAGATTTAAATGCAATAGGTATTCGAATTTTAATGGATATTTGTTTTTAAGGTGTTATAATTCGACGCGGTTTGACATTTAGGAATTACATAGTGTATCTATTATATGCATATTTACAGATTCCAGATTAAATAGAGTATTATGAATGGTAACATCTATTTTTTTAGTTGTTTCATATAAATATGAAAGTCATGATATTGAAATTTCAATGATAACATTTCTTCTATATCGGTCAAGAGAACTTGTTCCCAATTCGTGCTGAAAATTATTGTCACGAGACTCAGAAAAAGACCTTTGAGAAGTAAAGATTTTATTAGGCCCTCGGCACTCCGTTTAGGGTGCTATTCAGATTGTCGGACTCCATTAATTAAATAAAAGATTTAGAGCGCTGTTTATCGATTTTTGGTGGAATATTTTTCAATTCATAGCAATCTAAATTGTCTCCACATTACTTGCTGGAGTTCGCTTTTAGATAGATAGATAGATAAAACTCTTAATTGAAACACCACATTTACAGAAAAAAATAGACACAAACTTAAAACTAAGTGTCACAATGGGCGGTCTTATCGCTTAAAGCGATCTCTGCCAGACAACCCATACGCAGACCCAGCTTTTACGTTCAGTAGGGGTGACATTTACTTATCTAAATCAAAGCATATTAAAGAGCTGCACCATCGTTCCGCTTGAGGAGACCTGTCTACAGTGAGGATGGTATCGTGATAATAGTTGATGACTATTTTTTAACAGGAACCACCACCGGTAAAGTTCGTGAAGCCACTGCCGAAGCCGATCGAGCAAAGCAGGAAGAAGCGAGGCGGGAAACGGGTGCGCAAGATGAAAGAGCGCTACGCCATGACTGAATTCAGGAAGAACGCTAATAGGATGAACTTCGCTTCGGTGAGTGTAATGTATTATAACCAGTCGGCGAGCTTGTTGCCGAGCACTTTAAATTTCGGCTGGTTTCTTAAAAAGCATTAAGTCACTTCACTTGTTATTTAATTATCGGGCCATCTATAGTTCCCGTTTCAGTGAAACTCAGATCGAGAAAAGTCGAGAAGTTACACAAATAACATAAGCGAACATTTCTTGGTCACCCGGGTAGTCCCGAGAAATCGAGTTTGAGAATTCTCGACACCCGAGATGAGAACAACTACGATAAACCTACTCAACACTTCTAACACTGACAAACTTTTAGTGGGAGACGGGAGTGTGTGAAAACCGAAACAAATTAAATCTATTTATAAAACTTTTTATTATTGACGTGAGTTAACTATGCTGGGTTCCACATAATTATTCTACCCGTCACAGCTTAGATAATAATTACTACGTAATATTCCAGATTCTGTATGGCATTCCAATTGTCGTGAACTAGCGTTACACTTACTAGCAAGCGTTAATGAACTGCTTGTTTGATCACATTGTTATAATCATTATCATTATCAGCCCGTAGACGTCCACTGCTGAACGTAGGCCTCCCCCAGAGAGCGCCACTTTGAGCGGCTGCTCGCCTCCTGTATCCATCGGCTCCCCGCGGTTTTATTTCACCAGGTACCGTCGGTCCACCTAGTGGGAGTCTGCCTAAACTGCGCGCTCCGGTTCGTGGTCGCCACTCGAGAACCTTTCTTTCCCATCGTTGTCAGTTCTGCGAGCGATGTGGCCTGCCCATTGCCATTTCAACTTGCCAACTTTATGGGCAATATCGGTCACTTTAGTCCTTCTGCGGATGACAGTGATGACATATGGAACTGAAACGTGGTCGGTCTCTTACCGTTGGCCTCAATAGTAAGCTCAAAGTCGCGCAACGAGCTATGGAGAGAGCTATGCTCGGTGTTGCCCTGCGAGATAAGATCCGGAACGAGGAAATCCGCAGAAGGACATTGTATAATATTGGCATTTAATTAATTTTTTCTCTTCACATTTATTCACATCTAATCGTGAAGTCTATGATGCTATATGCAAATAGCGGTTCATTGTCGCATTTGTAGTAACGTAGGCAGGTCGTTAATTTCTAATTAATATCTGAAAAACGGTAAATATTCGTACTGAATTTGAGGAGCGACGAGACATACGTTAGAACTTCTCGGCTCGTTGGTTTTACGCCAGACCATAATGTATTATTTCAACCTATTTAGTTTCAACACCTCATTTATGCTTTCAGCTCCATGCGGTTAGAATCAACGGTGCGTCCTATGTTGTACATCGTGAAATACAATTATTAGAATTTAGAACCAGAGCGGTGGTAGCCGAGCGGTTAAGTTTGCGCGAATCATGTTTATTTATACCAAGTATTAGTCATACAAATACATCTAGAGACCCTCGCGGTTTCACCCGCAATTTATAATTTTTCCATCATCTGAGATAAAAGCATCATTTTTGACCCCGGTAATACAGCACGAAGGTATATATATGAATCTATTTTGTAATAGTATGTATGTATGTATAATATGTGTATGTTTATGTATGTTATGTTGTATTTTAGTAATTTTAGGATTTGTTTTCATTTCTAATATTTGTATTTACTGTACATCGCCAACCTCCCTAATTCATAATATGTTTCTATCCATCCAAAGGTTGTCTGGAAGAGATCGCTTTAAGCGATAAGACCGCCCATTGTACTACCCTTGTGTAAATTTTTCGTGTTGTTATGTATCTATGTGTGCAATAAAGCATTCTTCTATTCTATTCTACAGCGATCCATGTCACCGTGTCACAGGGCCCACAGGGACCGTGTGCAAAACTTCTCCCAATTCGGTCCAGCAATTTTGGCGTGTAAGCCACACACACAAACAATGAATGGAAAAGAAAGTAGGGATGCTCAATACAATCGATCAATCGTCGATCGATACCCTCGATCATCAGTTGAATGAGAGCTATCTTTCTAATATGATCAACATATCAATTAAAATTGTCTAAATAAAGTGAGCGTAACCGATGCGTTCGATTCGGAAGCCTTGCAGACGTGCGGTGGCAATTGCCATCGTTCTACTGCACGCTACAAAAAGCACAGCAATTAATCTGGCATGGTATAACAAAGAAAATCCGATAAATTTCTATTGCGAATCGAAACCGCTGTAGTGTTTCCATTCTATGTTGTAGGAAAACAGGACAAAAGTTTTACGAAGCTAAATAATGCTAAAATGTCATTCGTGTACACAGTCCGAAAAAAGAAGAAGAAAAACATTTATGCAACGCTTGCGAAATTAATGACGTGTTAGCTTAGCTTATTATTAAAGCCTTAGCTCCTCAAACTTTCAGACGATATCAAATTAACCTTGTCATTAGTCCGCTAATATCTGTTTTGGTTGCTTGATATACATTATAATTATCATAGTAAAACTCTAGACATTGTTGAAAACTTTCCATATTTTGCTTATTTACATAATTTATATTTGTGGGGTAGACACAATAGGTAGTATATTATATTCTCGAAATGCTCCTGAAAAATACTGTCGAACTACATTTATTCATTTACTCTTTTAAAATCCAGTGTTAAAAAATGTATATATAACTAAGATAAGCGTGTTATAATTCAGTCTCACTACAGTGAAGATGTACCTACTAGAATTTATAAATACTATTAGGAGCTCTACAATTTCGTTTTATATTATCCGCAAAAAAGCATACACATGGCTATCAGAAACAATGGCAAACCCGCCGCAACCGCAACGGATACTGTTTAAAAGAAAAGCACCAATAACTATACCGCCGTAAACGTTCGACGTTCAGTAAAAAGGCGGTTTCCACATTGTTATTACGTTGTCTTAAATATGGGAACAAAAAGTATCGTGTTCCCACACCACTTTAACGAGCTACAACATTCCTAGATGGACCAATGGCTTTGAAATATGTTGTAATTTGTACTGTTGTTTCTTGCTACTACAATTAACCGCTGCCTCAGTTGTAAAAGTTCTATTTTATTTCATTTAATATCTGTACAAGTATTATGACATTTGCTAAATGGTCGTTTGAATTAATTAACTTTTAGTATTTCAATAACATTTAATTTTTCTAAAAATAAAAGTATTACATAATAATACGTGATTAATTTAGCGATCTCGCTACATTGTGATGTCTCGCATATATAATTAAATGCATAAGTTAATTTTTTCGATTTCATGATTATAAATAATCGATTGAAACTGTGATCGTTATCGATTAAATACAATCGCATGAGACCGCAACCATGCGTGCAGTTCGAATACAATAGGAGATATAACTCTGCGATGTTTATTTGATCTTCATTCACTTTATAGTTCTGCCGAAACCTACTTTGGTTGTATGTACAAATTGTACATAGGTATCCTTGGTTGTTCGTTTATAATTATGGTATTCAGCAAAGAGCATAACAAAAAATAAAAACTGCATGTTTGTATATTTGTTTGGTCTTTAGTATAATTATTTTATAACGTTTTATCCGGGTACGAAAAAAATTGAAATCATCTGTTATTGAAATGGTTATAGCAATGCTGTTAGCGTTATGACACAGATTACTGAATATTGTTATGGTGCGAAGGTTTAAAGTTTGAAGGTTTCCGCTAAAAGGCTTCCGAAAATTGTGAATTGAGAAGTCCTGCGTATTGTCACCACCACCTGACATACTGACACACCATTTAGCGGATTTTCGTAAAGTTTATTTTATTGATTTTCAATCCTTAAACCTATATTGGCCGGCCGTTATGGTTACAGTCATGACTTTAAGTGTATGATAAGCTTTGATTGATTGGAGTCCCATTTTCAAACGGAGCCTCAAAACATACTCTCCCAAAGGCGCTGTATATACTGGGTGTAATTGAATTCATTAGCATCCTTTGAAACTAAGTACCTACTCCTGATACCGGTTACGTCTGGACCAAAATTTTTAAATTCTAACACTTTGGTTTAGTAATAATAATAACTCCAAAAAATGGAATAACTTACTTAATCAAATGCTACAATACAAAATTTAATTAAAATAATGTAGTACTGTTTTTAATTAGTACATACAAGGTATAAAAACGTTTAGATGTATCAAAATCGTCCGTGCCAACTGCGTTAGGCGCCGCGGCAATCTTCATAAAAATATTTTCATTTAAACACTTTTACTCTTTAATAATCATCTATAAATGACGTACTATCATGGGCTCAATTTATGCTAGTGAATTAAATTACATTCTGTATAAGATCCCGAAAATACGAAAGTGAAGTCGCTAACGGCAGGCTACTTCGTGCTAAAAGTGACGCCATGCTCCGCAGCCCACGGCAGATGAGCCTGGTTGAATTTCAAATCGTTCACTGGAATAAGTGTGTTGCAGTTTTTTTCGCGACCGCAAATAGACCGCATCCGGGCACGGTGGCGCGCGCGGACGTCTGCGCCGCACGGGCCCGTTGCTTGCGCGTGCTCACTGAGATATACAGACGCAGGGTTTGATTAGCAGAAATATAACATTCATTAGCAAATAATTTGTGGTACCTTGTTAGTGAATACTGAATACATTGTAATTGTAACTCGTAATACTTTGAAATTCAAAAATGATTGAATTTTTTGACGCTGTATGGACCATATCATATTGGTATACAACACGTGCAAAGTTTAAGGAATACTGCAAACCATTTGAAAATATTTTACAGAGGTAGTGCTAGAAAGCGATGATTTGTTGATCCTGGCGTCCAGCGTTAAGAATTTCAGTACCCTCTGTATAATAAAGAAACTAGGTTAGCGTAGTACATTTTACCCTATGCAATGTCATAATAGGTCTATGATTGCAACTTTCCATCAAATCGGTTACACAAACATAGACTGGGAAAAAAATCAAATTGCTTGTTTATGACGCACCTACTCGTGACTTCTAACTGGGTCAATCAAATTTCAGTACAAAATATGCCTAGTCATACTAATATTACCGGAGCCTAAATCGATGGCTACTTCATAATAACATATTTAACTTTTTACTCTGCTTCTCGTAATAACCGAAAGTGCTTTTTCATACAACTATGAGCTTTATTACTTGTGTAACAAAAATGCCTATTCTGAAATGATTTTAAATCTATTGCGACCTCTCATTATGCTTGCTAGCTGAACAGTGTAACTGTATGTCACCAAGCAGCCCCAATGCGTTCAACGCAGCGTTCGCGCCCAATTGCTTCACGTTCATTGTAAGTGATTATCGAACTGTGTTAATGTAATACGATCTTATTTCTATAATATGTAATGTTACACTTATTCCGGTAGTAAGTGTACACTTTTCGATAAGGTTGTACAAAAAAAATTATCTGTAACGATTTCGCAAATGTGTTTTCTTTGACATGATACAGCTTTTAGTAGCTGATGGTCTTTAATATTATGGACTTTATGCACTTGTTATCTTTATATTTGTATTTTGTATATTTTTATAAAGTTTAATATCGTGTATTGTGTACCATATAGGTACGTAAAGCAACTTAACTTTCGCTTGCAACTTAAATACGACTTAAGGTTCCTGTAATAACTGATATGGTTCAGTATTGCCGGCTAAATTAATTTCACAACAATACTTATTAGCTCTTGTTAATAAAAAGACTTCGTAAATAGAGAACGACATTATTATTTTTCAAATTTTCGTCGTCGCTTGACCGCACTAGTGCTATTAGCAAGTACATACTATTCTCTATTCTGTGCCACTGTTACTACACTAGTAGGAAACTACTAGTAGTCAACTTTTCTTGGATTTGTATTCCTCTCTAACCATCTCCAAAATCATCACCATCATTTTATTCAACTAGGTGCATGACGATGATGATTCATCATGATTAACGGTTATTTTTCTATAACCAAGGTAATTCTCCGTAATTTTTGATTGTCATGAAGACGCATATTGTAAATTAACACAAAATTTAAAGCACCATTCTTCTCCCATAGATAGAAGACGACGCGTACCAAGAAGACCTGGGGTACACCCGAGGCACAATCGGCAAGTCCAGCACCGGTCGCGTCCGCCTCCCGCAGATCGACGAGAAGACCAAAGTGCGCATCAGCAAGACCCTTCAGAAGAACTTGCAGAAGCAGCAGCAGTATGGTGGAGCTACCAGCATTAGACGGCAGGTGTCTGGTACTGCGTCTTCTGTGGCTTTCACACCGCTACAGGTTAGTTTAAACCTTATTAGAGTGGAATAGAACTGGTTTTAGAGTAAGCTTACAGGACAGACCGGAGAGCATTGGATTCGGCTGATTCTTTAAATTATACAGGGAAACAGGTGCCTACCGGATAATTAAAGGTCGGCAACGCCTCTGGTGTTGTAGGTGTCTATAGGTGATGGTAACTGCTTACCATCAGGCGGGTCGTCAGATTGCTTGCCTGTTCGTGTTATAAAAAAAAATGGATTGATCGTTGCTCTTATTAGACTACATAATGGTTTTAAGTCAGCTTTAACTCTCCCTCATAACTTTTTTCAGTATATGGTTTACGGAATTTATTAGGTAGTAGGCTTACCATTACCACTCCGCACTTATGTTGCAACTATTATCCAAGCTGTGGCCTAACCGCTTAGGTTTTTTAGATTTTGCCGCGCGCTTGGCTAGACGACTTACCAGGGCGGTTATTCTGTATTAATTCCTGACTTCGAAACCACGCGAATTCCTTGTCTTACATAAGAAATCTGCTAAAGTCTATTCTCTATGAAACAAAACAAAACCGCCCGAAATGAATTTGGAATAGGCGCGATTTGAACTGTCAAAAATCATATGTTTTACCGAGACGCGTTCCGAAACATCAACACATCAAAAGATATGACCACTTATGTCACTATATTTTATTCAAAATAAAGTTATTTTTAATTTAAAGTGAAGGCATATCTAACGCTGAGACACGATTTGAACAAGACACGATAACGACGTGGTTTCGAATCGTATGGAATCTGTGTTTCCATAGAGAATAACCGCCCCGATGTCGACATACCAATTAACATCGCGGCGTATCTTTCAACTATACCATTAGTAGTTAGTGCACAGCGAAAGGCGGTGATTTCCCAAGTGAAATAAAACACAGAGAACCTTTTCAATTCTTGTATATTCTTTCTTCTATAAATATTCAGTACACACTCAGTACATAATAAACGAACAGGAGCAATAATACGTCTTGACGCTTCGGTTGCTTAACCAGAATAGAGCGCCTTTTTGGACCTTCTCCTCCCTCCAAAACTTCCCTCCTAAACCTCAATATTATTTTTCCGGAACTACCAAGGCAGCCATCGTAATTGGCTGATGGTTCAGCGGACGCTCCTTCCGCCAGTGTGGCCAACCAAAATAGTATTTTTAAACAGTCTACCAACCTCTTAATATTAAAAAGTGAGAATAAATTATAAAATTCACGACATTCGGCCATCCGACACAGAGCTGCCTCCTGGCGCTCGTCCACTTAGCAGTCAGTTCTTGTTGTAGCTATACAATTTCTTATTTGAGCACATATTTCACATATTGTTTCATATTTTTTTGTACAGCTAAGAATCATTATATTTTATACATCATTATTTTATACTACATGTACACGTAGCTAAAGCAAAACTAAAATCCATTGCGTAGTATAAGTAGATATTGACTGTGATCACAACATAAATAACTACAATATTCGAGCACAACTATAATTACAGGCCTGCACAATCTAAGTCAACACTAAAAATCAAACAAGTCATAGTAATTAAATACCTAACTACATATAAAGTTAATAACTTTGATGTCAACCGCGTATTATTGTACCAATACCATAAAAATATGAACTAAACAAAGCTATTTATAATATACAATATTAAATATATCTGCAATTCCTTGAATAACAGCAGGTATTGTTATTTATCAGTTATAATGTAATGACTAACTTATATTATTCTTAACAGTCCTATTCTAGTTTGCTTTTGTAATTCAACTTCACGACATTCGGTTTACTTACACTTAAACACTACAAATTCTTTAAGATATTTCATGGAATTAAACTATTGCGTTTTATATCACTGCAGGATACGATATTTACATAATACTCAAGAATTAAAAGGCTAAGTATTCCTAATCAAAGTTACTGTAAATTTACGCGTGATCGTAACCTGTCAACTAATCGCCAAAATGCATCTTCATTTCTTGCCTCAATCTGCAATCAACCCTTCATTATGTTCTTCGTGGTGTCGCTGTAGGAAACGCATTGTAAACGCATTCTTTTCTCTAGTAGCATTCCTTCAGTACATTTTCCATAGTGCTGCTGGATGCAGGATACGCTTCGTGCACCTTTAAATGCCTTGAGGCCTTGGTAGAGGCGACTTCCAGCTTCATCAGAGTTCATGTCCTCGCAAAAATAAAACTTGCATTAGCACAATCATAATTTACGTAAGTGAACATAACACTAGCTGAGTAGCTATCGGTATATCAGTTACTAAATATCAGACAAGCCAATTTAGATGCTGGCAGTCATCGCGTCTTGAGTCGACATTTTATTTAAAGTTGTTTCAAGATAAGATTACTATGACAACATCAACAGATTCATCAACATTTAACTGCTATGCAGACTAAAAACAGCATTAGTTAAAACTGCGCACTTGGCCACCAGCATTTATATTTTATAATATTTTCATAGCGAAATTAGTCAATACACCTTGATAAGTGCATCCCACCATTACTAATCATCCTGTCTTAGCCTGTGGCACACATAACCACTATACATTAGAACACTTACCCTGTGGCACACATAACCACTATTCCTCGGCATACTTAGCCGGTGGCACACATAACCACTATTCCTCGGCATACATAGCCGGTGGCACACATAGCCACTATTCCTCGGCATACATAGCTGGTGGCACACATAACCACTATAACTGTAACAACTACCTCAACTGCTTCAACTATCTCAAACTGTTTCTACTGTCACACATTGTTTCGACCATCTAACTGTTTTAACTATCACAGACTGTTTAACTATCTCAACTGTATCGCCAGTCTCAACTGTTGTTACTGTTTCAACTATCTCAACTGTCTCGTCTTAACCTATCTCGACTATCTCGACTATCTCGACTGACAACTGTTTGGACTGTATCAACGGTTTCAGTTGTATCAAATGATTTGACTCATAGCCTTTATTACCTCCATCAACTTATCAAACCATAGACTATTATATTAAAACAAACTGTATTAAACCATAAAATCTATCTAACAAAAAACTATCAAACCATAAACTATTTCAAACTCAAATTGTATCAAATCCTTAAGCTGTATCAAACTTTAGACTGTATCAAAACGAACTGTATCCAACCATAAATTATACTGTACGAAAACCAAATCACACTAATACCTTATATCTCTGTAACTATGAAACCAAATCAAACCATCGACTGTATCAAACTAAATCATCACGTGCCTTAAATATCCGTCTACAAAATAGCTGTTCATATGTTATAATTATATCGAAATTAATTCAAATCTAAATACCAAGTTGTCATATATACTTACTGAACGACGGATAAGTATGATGATAACGCAATACATTAAACAAAACCTATATATCAAACCATACATTTCAAATACCCGTACATGAATCAGTGCATTAAAATTCTTCATATCAAATAGCAGCTTATTCCAGATAGCTGTATCTCAAATAGCTTAATAATTAGCTGTATATCAATTAACTTTATATCAAACTGATCAAATTTCATATTCTAAACCGAATTTTACAGAGTAACCCAGTTTGAAGCCCAGCTGCATCTTGAACCGTATAGTCTAACTATAGTCCAAACTATAATATCGAATTTAAGCCCATACTATATCTCTATAGCAGTACAAATTATTTGAAACGATAGCCTCAAATGTGTTCAAAACTTTCACGACTAAAATCTTCAAACTATAATCCAAGGTGAAGGTAATCAGCTCAGTTTGTAACTATTTAAATTTAGTAGGCGAATGTGGTGATGGTGTGTAGGTGTGGTAGTGGTGATGTGGTGGTGTTCGGTCACAACTTAATCATAAACTGCACCTTAGCTGTACAAAATTTGCAAACCATATTCAAAAGCCGTACATAGAATCTTTTGGAAACCGCATCAAATCCGTTAAGAGCTGTATCAAGAGCTGTATCAAGAGCTGTATCAAGAGCTGTATCAAGAACTATATCAAGAGCTGTATCAAGAGCTGTATCAAGAGCTGTATCAAGAGCTGTATCAAGAGCTGTATCGAGAGCTGTATCGAGAGCTGTATCAAGAACTGTATCAAGAGCTGTATCAAGATAGTATCAAATTATTAACTAGCCTATCCTCTCACTTTTTCCTTTCATCTAATACGGTCCTACCCATGGAATGTCGGCACACTGCATCTCACTGGAAATGAAACTGTGCACCTGACACCTCGGTAATCAACAGGGCCATTATTCCGTATCGATTCCTTACTTCTCAGGAATTTCTACTTAATATTCACTATTAAATATATTTTTTTAATAATCTTAGAGTACCCTCAATTGAGATTAATCGTGTAGGCATTACAATTAAAATCTTAAATGCAAGCCCAATCGTATTAGAAAAAGACAATACTTTACAGTCTAAGCACCATTTCACAATCATTACCATCAATCCAGTTTAACAGCTGTGCCCAGTCAGCAGTTCCCTCATCATTGTCAGAGTGTGGCCCTGACCAAACGAGTATGAAACCCCTGACACGACACAGTACACTTTATCAGGTTCAATTAGCACGGGCGGGAAGACTCCGTCAATGCAGACCGCCCATGCTTCTCAAACTTCAAGTGTCAAATTCAAATGATGAATGTTATCCAGTGTTTCATAATTGCACAATCTCAATAAATAAAATCAAGTTTATGTTTCGATTAAGTTAACACAACCGGATTGTCTCAGTCTAGCTGACCGGCCGCGCTGACATAATCTCACTATTTTATCAATATTGCAGTATAGCTTAAATTACGGGCGTTGGTAAAAATTAGTTACAAATCAAGATCAATCGTGGGCATGGTCATAAATTCACAGGTTCTCAGAGAAAAATTACGGTACCTTGTTTCATGTGGGTTCATCTCCTCTTCTGAATTGAAGTAAAACACAGAGAACCTTTTCAATTCTTGTATATTCTTTCTTCTATAAATATTCAGTACACACTCAGTACATAATAAACGAACAGGAGCAATAATACGTCTTGACGCTTCGGTTGCTTAACCAGAATAGAGCGCCTTTTTGGACCTTCTCCTCCCTCCAAAACTTCCCTCCTAAACCTCAATATTATTTTTCCGGAACTACCAAGGCAGCCATCGTAATTGGCTGATGGTTCAGCGGACGCTCCTTCCGCCAGTGTGGCCAACCAAAATAGTATTTTTAAACAGTCTACCAACCTCTTAATATTAAAAAGTGAGAATAAATTATAAAATTCACGACACAAGCATATTTGAATGACATTTAGCAGTAAAGCGACCAAGAAACGAAGCCGCGGGTCGCGTGCCTACAGATGGCAAGGAATGTCACTTATTTCCTGTTTTGCATCAACAAACGTGCGAATAGCTTTGTTCCAGAATGACCGATGTGTATCTGTGTATGGCATCACTCGTTCCGACCAACTTCATTCATATACATGATGTTATGTTATGATAATACATACTATTTTAATATCTGTGATAATACCTATGTGAAGTAGAGGTGGGTCATACTAGGTAAATCGAGATACTAGGTGACTCTGTGACTGTGACTCAGCCATACCTGTGACAAATACCTCTGAATAAATACTAGCGAGTATTTTTTACACGCGGCACAAGTCACGGTTACAGGATGTAGATATATAATAGGTGTGTCTTTCTCTGACGCCTATGTGGAAAAAGGATGCACCTATTACTTTTGAATTGACGGCTGGCAAAACATGTCGCTGTCACAGCTCCTGTGACAAAAATACTAGGTTTGTCTCTCTCTGGCACGCTACAGACGCCTTCGTGAGAAAAGGATGCACCTATTACTTTTGAATTGACGCCTGGCAAAACATGTCGCTGTCACAGCTCCTGTGAAAAAAATACTAGGTTTGTCCCTCTCTGACACGCTACAGACGCCTTCGTGAGAAAAGGATGCACCTATTACTTTTGAATTGACGCCTGGCAAAAAATGTCGCTGTCACAGCTCCTGTGAAAAAAATACTAGGTTTGTCCCTCTCTGACACGCTACAGACGCCTTCGTGAGAAAAGGATGCACCTATTACTTTAGCACGCTCTCATAGATTCGCGCGCAAGTCACAGTGTCGCTGCTCCCGGAGGTATTTTGTCGCTGTGACTGACTGTGATTTTCTTTTATCAGTGACTTTTACCTGTGACGATAAATACGCCTCACGCCTAATGTGAAGTTGCGACATTTTACGCCAGAAAAAATATGAATGAGTCGTTGACGCAATAACTCCGTTATCTTAAGTTTTGATGCTGTGCCAACGTTCGTGACACTTTTGCGGTCTTGTCTGATTTGAAGTGTTGTACTTATAGCATAAAATTATTAAATTAAAAAAATTACTTTGACCCGTCCGTCCGTACACATTTGACTAAAATAGACCACAATAGTATTGTTCTTTTTCACATGTAGCCACCGTCTTCTAAAAACATGCCAGAGTTATAAGATTGCTTCTTCTATAGACGTAATCTTAACGGGATGTAAATAGCATATCGCCTCGCCTCCCTCCCATTCCCTTCATTCCCACCTTCCCTTCACTCCCACTCTCATCCACCTTCCATGCGGTGGGAAAAAGATGTATCCATTAGCATCGGACCCCACGCATAACTCCTATACCGCTCAATAAAAATAATGATGTATTTCGAGGCAATTTTATCGATATACTATTTTTATTCACCTAGACCGAGGACCTGGTGAAAGCTGCGGGGAGCCGATGGATGCTGGAAGCGAGCAGCTGCTCTGAGTGGCGCTCCCGGGGGGAGGCCTATGTTCAGCAGTGGACGTCTTCAGGCTGTTAATGATGATGATGATGATGACTATTTTTATGGTCTCTTTGATATTGCTATTATTCCATCCAATTACATCTTTAGTGAAGGTGATTATGCTCATAAACAGTTAAACATATGAAAAAAATTATACTATTGTGTTAAGAGTAGATAAATCTGTCATACAAGGCAGACATAAAATTACATAAGTTATCGCGATACCCGTGGTAACGCAAAGTCGCAAACTGTGCCGATGTACCCATCTGACAAACGACTGTCATAATATACCTTACTTATACACAGCATTGTCTCTCACATTCCCGCGACATCGACAGTGTAAAAACTAAAGTACATTCTCATCATAGTATAACATTATAAGGTGCAGATACTATAGGGTGGGGAATATCACTTATCACTACAGGATGCGTATGCGTAATTGCGTATCGGTGGCGTATCGTTTGTCTTCAAAAAGTAGGGTTATATTTGTGACAGAACGTCATACCATGCAAGATACAATAAAGTTATTTTATTATCAGTAGCCGGACGATGTCCACGGCTGAACACAGGCCCCCCCGTAAAGCTTTTTGCAACTTTATTACTCAGCTGGCTAAAAATAAAATCATAATTGTACGGGTAGGATGGACACACCACGCTTAGCAGGCTGTTTGGTGATCGCAGAAGAGAATGCTGTCTATTCACTGGATATTCCCTTAGAAATTATGGTTGAATTGTTAGCAAGCTGAGTAATACAGTTGAAATAAGCTATTTAAACATAGCCCGCAATAATATCGTATTGAATTCGCGTATCATTTGTACGATACTCACGACTCACGGCCGACCTGTGTACCACCAACTTTAGCTATATTTTTCAAATCTTATTTATCGCTGATTACTATTGGACAATGGATTCGCGTCTTCGTCAAGTCTTCAAGCGGGTTTTGACCTGAAAAGAGACAATGGGGCATTAAACAGACGTTTTCGACGTTTATTATAACCACGTATCTCGCAGGACACGTCATTTAGCACAACTGTTCATTATCAACCGTATTTGAATAAATAACAAACTGTGGGAATCATAGGAAATGTACGTATTGTATATTATCTAAAAAATGCCATGTAAAATCACGTAAAAAATTTAATGCTTGATAACAGCTGGACAAATTTAGGTATTTTTGTTTTGAAATGTTTTTGTATAGATATAAAGTTCGAATAAGGTTTTCAGGGAAAGAAACTTTGGTAGAGGTTTCCAAAGTCAGTTGGAGGATTTTCTCGATTTAAAAAAAAAATTCTTAATCTCATATTTTATTTATGGGAATTTTGAACTGTGCAACGTCTACCGGGTCAGTCAGTTTATTAGATAAAAATAATTTCGTAAATATCTTTCGTATTCACACACTAAATAATTTATGTTCGCGTTAAGTATACGCATTTGATACTTCTATAGAACATGCGGACTTGATTTGAAGTGAGGAAAATGGCATATACCAACCTGTGTCCAGTACAATCGATTACTGATTATTAATTTGGTTTTGGGTAAGTAGATAAAATAAACACAAGATCTTTTTTAACTTTTGAGGGGTTTGTTTTTTTCGGCTGTCTTGTTTGGAGCGTGTAAAAATAGACTAAATATTTACATTTCTGCATAATAAGCATGCTCAAATTCTTATTAGAAACAGGCAGCCCGATTTCACACATTTAATCTTTTAGGGGTTGAATTTTCTAAAAACCCTTTCTTAATACACGCTATGCCATAAAAGAAAAACACCCTCCACATCCTTCGTTAATCCCGGGGAGATAAGCAAATTGTAGAAAAATATTACCTATTAATTTGTTCAGCTGATGAACCGACTGCAACCGTAAAATCTACAAGCAAGCGGACATAGTTTCAGTTTTATGTAGTGTAGGGATTTTTATTGTTATCCTTCAAAGCACACAATTCACAACATACGTTAAAGTAATCTATAAGTGCATCTTGCACCGCCTGATATTTATCAGTATAATCGATACGGTTCAACGGGCAATCGATTGTCCGATTATGATCGTCACTCGTAAGTAACGTTACTTAGAGTCGAAGGGTGTATCGACCGCATAACCGTTTTTCATTGTTATTACTGGCCATATTGTCACCAAGGAGTTTATACGCTTTGAAACAAGGAAATAAAATATAAATCACCATTATCACTTTTTCATCAGGTCAGATGCGGGCCTATAAAGTTATGGAAAAATTGTGGATATTTCACATAGCTCCAATGAGTTAGGGCCGATCGGTCACATGTCCCATTCGGTCACAGTTTTGTAAACCCATACAACGAGTACCGATCGGTCATACTTTTTTATTCCTTTGTTTAAAAGTACATTTGGCGGAAAAAGTTCTGTACCATAGCTATACATATACGATACGAGTGTATATAACCATGTATATATATTGACTGAATAGTGTATGAAGTCAAATTAATAGCTTATCACAAATTAATTTTATTGTAAGCACCTATAGGCTCCTACCTACTACATTATGATAATTTAAGTATAAGAAAGGAGTCAGTTGAAAACCAGCGCTGTGAAGCTTGTATTCACAGCATTATGCTGAACTTGCTCCTTTTGAGCAAATTGATAACATTATCTACCCTTTTGTTAATTTTACTGTTACTTGCGTCTTAAATGTATTGATGTGCTCAATAAACTCATTTCTTTCTTTCTTTCTTTCTTTATCGCACTGACCGTTTAGTTATGTAATTTAACTCAAAATAATGCGGTCCATTGATACTAGAGCTATCTAGATTAGAAATAGATATTTTTTACACAGTTGTATTATGCTGTGGAGCAATGAAATGCAAAAATGCAAGCTAAGTGGGCAAAAATGAGTTAGACGTTTTAGAGATTTATTTAAAAACCATGTAAGTAGTAACAATTTACAATTTTGTATTTCATACCATGTTTCTAAGTTTTTCGGTATTCAAGTTAAAATATTTTTTTAAAACAATGATTGTTTTGAATCTGGTTTCACCCCTTAATCAACCCGATCTACAATTTAGACAAAAAGAAAATAATAAAATAAAACCATGCCTCCATTCCATCCATTTTTAACTAAGCATAAATATTAGGTCACTCCTATATTTCATACAAAACCACTGACGGATTACCACTAACTTATTTGCTAAAATAACTCCTGTGACCTAACTACATGTTTCTTATTAGTTGTATACCTACTTTGAAGTAAGAAAACTACGGTGGTATTGAAGTACCACGATATAGTTAATTAGTGTACCTACCTAGAACTCTTACTAGGATATAAGATATTATATTGTCCCTCCCCATAGCTTACAGTCTATCTCATGTCTAGCTATTTTGTTGTTGAAATGGTGTTTACTAAATAATATTTTAACGGAACCTGGAAATAGTGCATAGTTGGTTGAAAAATTAAATTAAAGAAAGTCGATAGAACTGCCGTCCCGTCCCTCCCCCTCCCTGTGACACAGCAAACTATATAATAGCTTATTTAAAAAGCTGGTGTCATTGACTGTACTTTTGGTACTTATGGAAAAGTGTGACCAAACGGTACTAGTTTTTTATGGACGTTTTTATGGACCTGTGACCGATCGCGACTAACTCCTCCAATGAGCCCTAAATTAACCAAAGCTTGTACTATGGGAACTTTGGGTACCAGATAAATGATACAATACTTTGATATTTTTTGTTTGTAAATAAATACATAGAATACAATATAATAACACCCAGACAGAACCAACACTATCGTCCGTCCGGGTCATCATCATCATTAACAGCCTGAAGACGTCCACTGCTGAACTTAGGCCTCCCCCCGGGAGCGCCACCTAGAGCGGCTGCTTGCCTCCTGCATCCATCGGCTCCCCGCGGCTTTCACCAGGTCGTCGGTCCATCTAGTAGGGGGCCGGCCTACGCTGCGTGTTCCAGTTCGTGGTCGCCACTCGAGAACCTTTCTTCCCCATCGGTTGTCAGTTCTACGAGCGATGTGGCCTGCCCATTGCCATTTCAACTTGCTCATCCTAAGAGCTACATCGGTCACTTTAGTTCTCCTGCGGATCTCCTCATTACGGATCTTATCTTGCAGGGAAACACCGAGCATTGCTCTCTCCATAGCCCGTTGTGTGTTGTGGGTAATCAATTTCTATTCACAATTTTATGACGAGAAGTTAGAATTTGTACGTGTCCGGGTAAAAGGTACTAAACAGGTACTAAAGATGGCTCATAAAAAAACCTAAGTGGGTTAGTAAAATATAAGTTGTCACTTTATTAGATCGTCTCTTGATTATCTGCAACAATATTGCTATCGTAATCTTTATCATTGTGCCTTGAGTGTTAATTTTAAAGTAGTTTTACCATAGCATTAGATTCTAGGAATCTAGGTTATTTATGATTTTCTGTTACAAAAGAAGGCTAAAGCAAAGCATTTAAACTTATATTTTAATTGCGAAAGTCTGTTTGTTACTTTTCACGACTATAGGACTGAAAGAATTTTTATGTAATTTGGTATGTAGATACTTGGTTTGATACTTGGGAAAGGGCATAGAATACTTTTTATCGCGATAAACTGCAGTCCACGCGTGCAAAGCCAGGCTGTTAATGTCGATGCCTCTATGAAAAAACAAAACACGACTGCTTCGTGGACACATAAATACCATATGAAAACATTACGATAATAACCCACTTCATCCACTGCTGCCACCGGATGCTATAAACACTGAACCAGCCCTAAACCGCAGAAATAAACCACTGGTATACTTTTCACCCATAAGCAAGAGCTTTAGTTATTATGATCCGTCGTATATAACTATTAACTAAATACATCATATTTTTTTCCTAAATATTTTGGCTTTATTGATAAAAAAACATTTCATTTATATTTTCATGTTTTTAATTTCCAATCGACCATTTTTCCATTAGAATAAACAAAGGTGTTTAGTGTATTCAATTTCCGTTCAACCGATAACAGGTGCTTCAAACTACGCAAGACTACGAATAGGCTTGCTTCTATCAGTCATTCATCATCAGCCGGAAAACGTTTGCTGCTGAACATAGGTCTCCCCCATAGATCTATATATCAGGATATGCCCGAAGGAACATTTTATTTTCGACAGCCTCCGTGGTGTGGTGGTTGAGCAGGTCGGCTCATAACCCGGAGGTGGCGGGTTCGATTCCCGCGACAGGACAAGTATTTGTGCCCGAAAAAAAAAAAGCGCAAATACTTGTTCTGTGTCTGGGTGTTGTGGGACCATGGTCCTCGTAGTTCCTGGGTCCCTAGATACAGGGAATCCTAGTTAGGGTCCAGGATCTATGTATGTGATCGTTGGGCGTTATTTATTTATTATTTATTATATTTATTTACTCAAAATGGTGTGGGGAAAAGTCAGCGCCATCTCTTAGATTACTCAGGAACTACGATGAGATGGGAAATTAAACGCTGCCATTATGTCCGTCAATGTTTGTTTACAATGATTATCCCAAATATAAATTCGATTATTTTCGTACAAAACGGAGTGTAATATTGAAAATATTGACTTACTTGTGGTAAGAAACTTTGTATTTCTTTTTATTGCACTTTAGAGTGTAGTTTGTGCAACCCTTCACAACACAACTTGGCATATTTTCTTTGAGGCACACGACCGATATCTTCTCACTTCCAACACAGACTGGGCGCTAGTGGATGTCAATCTGTGAACTTGACTCCCTGTTTGAAGCGACGGTTTAATCTGTCATTAGGCCTGTCCTTATATATATGTCTATGGTCTCCCCCCATACAGTGCTACTTTGGCCGGCTCCAAGCGGTATTGACCAGCCTAGGTGGGCTAGGTGGGCTGGTCAATGCATGTGCACCGCGACAAAATTTTCTCCTCACTTCTCGTGAACGACCGTAACAAGACTATGGTAGCGCGCCTAAGTGAGTCGCACTCTAACAACGACAAGATTTCTCGCGGTGCGCATGCAAGGGGAGAAGGGGGTCAGATCGTCGTCGGTCCACCTAGTGGGGTTTTCCAACGATTGACTCATTTATATTAATTACTAACTTAGCTATGTTCTTGCGTGTTCTAACCTAACGTCACAGTTAATGCTAATTATGCTACTGCCATGACAAACTACTCCATAACATATCGCGTTGCGGGGGAAAGTAGAAACCTAACACTGGTGCATCTGTTACCTTTTCGTATATTTACACTATAAAACATTGTATGGCATTGCACATGTATGGCTTGCTAATATTGTGGCTAGATAAAGGAAACTATTTATTAAATAAAATAAATGGACAGCCACACCTTGTGTTGTGTGCACTCCGGCACCCCTATTCCCAACCTATCGGAAACGTTTCGATTCGAAATCTACACTCTCCGTCTCTTTCATTCTAAATGTAGATGAAGAAGATGGAGAGTGTAGATTTCGAATCGAAAGGTTTCCGATAAGTTGGGAATAGGGGTGCGGGGTATAGAAGGATTCGACACCGCTATGAGTCCAATTTTGCTTTTACGAGTGCCGAAATTCTGTTTTACCAACTACATGATACAATGTTAAACAACTTTATGTCAATGTTGTCAGCGTTACAAAACCGACAATGGGCTACTCGAGTTGTTCAATAATCATAGTACCTACATTTGGATAGGTATCTTCTTTTATTGTCTAGTCTAGTACAACGTGACAGCCACCTTTTGGCTTGTTTAGTCGACCCTAGCGTTCTCCTTCTTTGCTTGTTTTCTAAAATTCCTTTTTTCTATAAAGATATTGATAAAGCGGTCATGCCGTGTCAGATGGCATATCATTTTTCTTCTGATGACGGTTTCTATGAGGACTCTACTACTCTGGTCCTCTTCATTATATATACGTATCCCTATATATGGTTTTTCTGCTGTGACATAACCATCTGATATGTACTGACTGAACAACCTGAAAGCAAATTGCGAAGGTTGATAGAAATAGAATAGAAAACGTTTATAATTATAATTATAATGATAACAAACTTATAAACAAATAAGAAAGATAAGTTTAGCATTATATGTAGTATAAACGAACCTAGAAAATTTGCCATCGGAATTTCAGCCAATCTAGCCCGGGATAGTACTTTCACCGCTTACGTTTCGCTTGTTGGTATTCGTGCTATGGGAATGGCGACGCCCTTTACGATACACGTCTAATAGTTGTTAAGACCTTGTTTGGTAAGATACAAATCTTGGGAGCATTATTAACCAGAAAGCAAACGAAATGGCAGGAAATTGAGCGTCTAAAATGTATAATTAAGAACGTTATGTCGAACATCTCTGTGAGAAAAGTGCTATTAAAAAAAAAACGGCTTAATATAGTTATATTAAGCCGTTTGGAAAGTTCGTTTATTTACATGTTTCTTATAATTTAAAACGCATTATTTTGATGTTAGCTTTCTATACCTAAAATAATTAAAAAATATTGAGCTAGCCACTTACTACAGAATAGGTTAATTAACTTTATAGAACGGATTAATTTAAGGAAGTTATGTAAAGTTAAAAACATCCCCAAAAGGACACGCTCCGTAATTTTAAATTAAATTATTCTGCTTAAACGTCAATAAAAACGCCTAAATTCTACAAATTCACATCTTCTATATTTGTACATACAACAATTGTGAAATCATAAACGTGTTTTACGATTTCACAATTGTTAATTGAAAATCTTAATCTAGTTTATTGGCATTTTAACAGCGCTGGGAACGTTTTCAAACAACTTTAGCCCAGATCGTTGCCACGCCCAGCCCTTACAGATCTAAGCAGTAAACATGGAGCTATTGCCCTCGTGGATCGGCAGGTGACCAGCGTTAACCTGCCACATCAATCTGTGCAGGGACCTACTAAAGGCTTGTTGGGGGGCAGGTGGACAATTCTTAATCTTGATCAAGCTACGCCTAGTCGCCCAGCCCTTTCCGTGTATATAATGTAGGTTATTATAAACCGCAGACGTAATTGTGATAGAACCAGCACTGTGTAAGTTTGTTTGATCATTTATTATGTTACACAGTTTCATTGTGGAGAATTAATTAACAGCGTAGTCGCTAAAATGAAATAAATTAAGCTAGTCTTTTTGGAATTCGCGAGAATCAAACTGTTCACAACAATAATAATAAGTTTGAATCATTAATTATAATCGTGTAAATAATATAGATTAAAGTGTAGACAGCATAATCCTGAATGGAATAAAGTTGAGTTGTAGCAATCGGAAGAAGTAAGATCCACCATATAAAACAGAAAATCTATTTTGTAAAATGTTTCAGGGATCGTAAAACAAAAAGAATCTATTTATAACGCTATTCACGAATTAATATAGGTTATCTACGGCATCTAAATCTAAAGGCTAACCTAATAAAACGTTTATTTGACCTCCCGTCTTACTCCTTAGTACGTCCACTCCACAACCGACCGTTAACCGCCGGATAGCAATCAGCGAGATTATACCCTCACCGAGCGAGTGATACTAGACATTGAATGTGCAAAGTTATCTGCATTCCTTTGATCTCACAAGAGCCTTGTAGCTTCAATAGACGCTTTGATTGATACCCTTATTTTGAGCATGACAGTCGAGGAGAAATCTCTGTGAACTAGAAACTACACCTACCATGTAAACAACGCTACTACCAGTTATCCAGTTTGATTTATTCGATCGTTAATTCTGAGTGTCAAATGCACTGACTATGAATGGAACTGTAAAAACAATATCACTGAATGATGTCAACTTGCATAACACATTTCAATGTATGTAATCAAAAGACAATAGAAATGAGTGCATAAGAATCACACCTGACGGCCTTAGTTCAAGTCGAGAGAAAAATGAATGCAATGAAGCAACAACAATACACAGCAAAAACCGGCTAACGTGATAAGCAAGAGTAAATCGAAGACATTATTTGCCATTGCCTTACTTATCTGCCGATGCGTAGGCCAACTGACCAGATTATAGAGTTTAACTATCGGCTTTACCGCTTCGCGATAAGGTTGACTAATTGAGCCGTGGGTGTTCCATGGTGAACCGTGCAGCGAGAGCTCTGGCCTTGTCATAGCGATCTAAGTAGTAATCGTAATCACGCAGAATGACATGACAAGACCAAAGCGATCACAGCACTCAGCAGATTATAATTACGTTTGTCTTCGACGACGGCACGTGACATTGCCATTCTACTCGATTCAAAACAAAAAATATTTTGTACATCACCATTATAATATTTGACTTGCATGAATATTTTAATAGTAAGTAATTATATGTGAGTCGATTAAAAACTTAAGAAAAATATTAGTATAAAGGAGGCAAGCAGCCGCTCACAGTGGCGCTTTTTGCGGGAGTACGTCGTCATGCTGATGATGATGATGATGATGATGATGATGATGAGATGAATATCGGGGTGTGGCTCTAGGCTGCTGGTACAACTGCTCCAGTAGCACCACAGAGCAAAAATAAACTCTAGGTGCGTAGCGTCATTGGTTTCAATACTCTGTGAGTGACACAGATGTTGGTGGTTGGTTGTTGGATGAGGCATTCAAAATTTCTTGGGTAAAATGAAATGAAATGAAATTTATTTTGGAGATACATAGGGACTACCTACTCAAACATCGTAGGTAAGTACTCACTATCCTTAAATATAAAGGTACCTAACCCTCTTAACCACGATTAGATATATGCACTAAGTAATAATAAAACATGAGTATCAAAAATATAAGTAATCTAAGTAGTATTTAAATTCGGCGTTATTAAAACTTACGTAAGTTTAGCAGTTTATACATAGATGTTAGGTATAACTTGGCTCACTCATAGATGACAGTATGAATGGACACCTTTTAGTGGGTACTATAACAAAATTCGAGTAGGTATAAATGCCTGAGCACTAACTCCTAACTAAGTTAACCTGTGTTTAGGATATTAGGTCTCCCACATCGACACTTCCTCTATTTATAGGTATTTTATTAGCGTATAAGCACTGCGATGTTTGAACATACAGATACAGTTTCTTTCAATTATTATTAGCTTTAGTTTGTTGTATTTACTTTAGAATACTTATTCTATGTTGACTGTAAAATTATAATCCATGATATCTTAAAATCACTGTCTGACATTAATCAATTACGAACTAATCAATCCAAGGCTGAGAGTTGGCATATTTTAGAATAACTATAGAAATGAAAAGAAACAGAAACAATAACAATGTTGCAACCTTATAACTAGTTACAAACCAAAAGTCACCGACATTCCTTCACACTCTTTTCATCTCACCGCACTTCCCCAACATTTACTTAGCTACACACGTTTAGTTATATCTCATAACTAAAATACGTACATGCTACACAAGTTAGTGCTTAGTTATTTCTAAATGGTAAACATTTCTAATAATTACACTAAAAATACGAAGAAGAATCAAACACGAGAACCATATTCACTACCAGAGTAATTCATTATCCATTACTACCCTACATTTAAAAACGCGCGGTGCATAATGATTCGTTCCGTTTACACAGATCTTAGAACATAATAGAAGCGACCCCATAGGGCATTATTTTAATTGTAAAGGTTTTTGAATTTTTATTTCTAATAGGTATTATACTTATAGATAAATAAGAATTCGAGTATTTAGTTTAACAATTTTTTTTTTTTTTTTTTTTTTTTTTCCTTTTTTTTACCGCAGGACATTTTTATTATTATATTTTATTTTATTGTGTAATCAATGTAGGTATATATTGTGAATAATGTATTTGTATGATAGGCATTCTAATACATTATTCTGTAGGTCCGGTTTCTTTATTTTTTTTTTTTTTTTTTTTTTTTTTATAGGTTTGCGCGATTTGGTGGTTTTTTATTTCAAATTAATTAGATTAGTAGCTAGTAATAGTAATTGCTGAAATAACATTAATGCAATCAATCGTTCTATTTTCATTAACTTCTACTCAGGGATTTTAAGTAAGTTTTCTGTCACGTTATAGTTTTTTTCTAACAGCCAAAATGTTAATAGTTCATAGTTATTTATTCATAAAAACAGGATTTACATGTCAAAAATAGCAATAAATATTATGTACCGCAGTTATTATGCGACGTAACTCTACACATTGTAGGTACTAGGTTAGGTATATCAAATTCAGGATCGTCAATATTGCTTCAAACTCATTTTCATAATTCATATTAATATAAAAATTAAATAAAATCAAATTATATTAAAATAATAAGAAAAAATAATAATATTGATAGATGTTGTATGTCTACTCGTGATAGCATTATACTCGTGCATCTGGCTTTCTCTGGCGAGCTACATTAATTAATGTACTTGATTCTTCAATGGAAACTAATTACGACTTTCTTTTCAGGGGTTGGAGATCGTCAATCCTCAAGCCGCAGAGACGCGTGTCAACGAAGCGAACGCCAAATACTTCTCCAACACCTCCGGGTTTCTGTCCGTGGGCAAAAACACCACCTGATATTCAGCCTCCCATCCTCGCGATGTGATGTTCAATTGACTTGTGTTACCAAAAACAGTGCTAAAACAAAATATTGATACAGTGTTATTTACTAAACTTTTACAAAACTATATAAAAATTACTCGCAGTCATCACAGTGTTAACAATTGCCATTATTGTATTAGTGGTCACGTAAAGGAAAGTAATTAAACCATGAAATAAGGTCGTGAAACTGCGCTTCTGTTTTTGCAAGCTTGGATTCTGAATAAACAGGTAAAATTACTATTTTGTTTTTTTTTTCTCTATACTAGGGACAGTCTGGGGTTTTACCAGTGTTTTTTTATTATTCTCTAATACCCCATCTGACCCCCTTAGAAATGAGCAGTTTTCTTTTAGCAATGTCTGTTTAGTTTTCTCTACGTGCATCGTCAAGAGATGGCGCTTCCGCAGCTTTTGACATTTACTTTTTAAACTTTATCATGCCAGTGGAGAACTTCGCTTCAGCCAAAGTAAATAGTTAATAAATATTCTTATTAGTCAAACCACACTACTGTTTTCAGAACTCCGTCGCCAAAACAATGCCGAGCGAAAAATTATGCTTAAATGTTTAGGAAAACTGCAAGTTATTTATTGTATAAGGTACTTAGTACCCCACATCGTGAAAGGAAGACCTACCCTCCCACATCATCAATTATTTAAGTCTAGCGGTCTGGACTCTAAATTTTTTGTCAGTCAGTCAGGACAAAGCCTTATATTGATATAGTTAGAGTATAGACTATTTATCTATTATTAGCATAGGATAACTTTATTACCAAGTTAGCTGGTATCACATGATCAAATGAAAAACAAATCTATGTTGGTCAATAGGCGATAGATGTACGTGAGCGTCCATTCGAGACGATTTCACTAGTTTACTACTGACTCTAATACAAAAACATTGGATGGAGATTAATTTGTAAAGGAAAAATTTCAAACACGACGGCGATACTGCTAAAAAAAAACAAACATTGGATGGAGATTTGAAGACATCAAGACAACCTTTAGGAAGATCGAAGTACAGAGGCTACGAAAAGATGTAAGGAAGGTAACTGGTACGCAGGAAGTCTTCACTAATTACCACAACAAAAACTCAATACTAATATAAGTAGCTTAGCTATACGTGCTTTTTTCTTTCCCTCTGAGGGGAGTTTGGCTTCGCACGTTCTGTACATGCTTCTGCTTTAATACTAGTATTGATCCATAATAATATATTTATGTAGTGGCCCAGATTAGATGTGGTGTAGTAACCGCCTGTATATTTTTCAAATCTCATTATTATTAAACTTACATAATATAGGTTAAAGTTTTGCCTTCGGTGATATTAATCAGGCCTCGGGAGACAAAGCCTGTTACTGTATGTCTCTAACGACCTTTATAGCGTCACCGGGCGGCAGGCTTCGTTTCGAAGCTGCTTATTGACATTGCTGAGTTCTAGAACCTTAAGAATGCTATGATTTCGGGGTATCTTTGGGTAGCCCTATAGACCGGTGTTTCCTCGTGGACCTACTATTTTGTCCTACTAGTAGGACCACGAGGATATACATGTCCTCGTGGTCCTACTGTGA
Organism: Ennomos erosarius; assembly: GCA_963580505.1. Classification (NCBI taxonomy): domain Eukaryota; kingdom Metazoa; phylum Arthropoda; class Insecta; order Lepidoptera; family Geometridae; genus Ennomos; species Ennomos erosarius. The sequence goes on along the minus strand of OY756981.1, from coordinate 12,416,755 downwards.
CGTCATATTTTAAGAAAGTGATTTTGCAATCCTCCTGTAGATACTTATAAAAACTTTTTGCGTGTTGTCTTAATCATTTTGTGGAATCGTCAGAAAAGTAAAAGTTGATGTTTGTTATTTGTTTGTTGTGTTGATGTTGACAGAGTTGATCTCAGCTCAGCTCTGAGAAGTGGTGCGTCAAAACTCAATAGTGAGTATAGAGCTATATAGGGATACGTTATGTGGAAAAAATCTGACATTACCAGAAAGTCGTCTCCGAAATGGAACAGCTCGACGGATCTCCAAAATGACAAGAGATATGGGGGTCCCGTTTTAACTGAAATTGGAGTAGATCTTGGGATGTTCCAGAGAAACACAAAAAATAGGGTTGCCATTCAAAATTGAAACGCTTACCTATAAATGGAAAACGGTAAGAGATAAGTGGGTAGCAAGGAAGTTATATATATTACTGTGGGTAGTAAGTTAAGTATTCAATCAAATGTCATAGGGGATGACGAAGCTGTCAAGTGGTGGTCATTAAAAACCAAAATGGCGGAATCAAATGGCGGCCATTTTGAAACTTGGTCTGATCGGGGTGGTTTTTTGCATGGGGTTCGTACTAAGCAGGTGGACCACGGGCAATAATTTGATATTTGAAAAAAATCTTTGGTTTCCGGCATTTTTAAAGATGGCTGCCATGGATTTTTGACGTATTGTTTAGTGATAACCTATGTATAATTTTGACCACTTTTTTGTATGTTCGCGTCAAGGTGCTCGACACTGATGACTTTCGAGCTTCCGTCATTCGGACAGTCAACGGGCTGGCTAAACGATATGAGATGGGTTATGTGCGTTTTAAACAATGTCATAGCAAACCCTAGGACAATTATGGAGCTATAAACAAAAATTCAAAAAGGTGGAATAAAAATCCGCCATAAAAATTTTAACCGTAAATGACGGCGAAACAATGTCACTTTAGTATAAAGAACGCAAACCATACGCAAAACTAATGTTGTTTGTACGCCAGAATCCCTTCTGGCGTACAAACAACATTGGCAAAAATTTCGATAAATATACTTACTAAGCGTTTGGTACCTAGAAACATTATTATTTAGGACGATATCACCACGAGGAAATGGCAGATTAAAAGATTATTTTTTTAAAATGTGAAAACAACATTAATGCGCCGTGAAAACCAACCCCTCGCATAAAATCGGCCCGATATATATAATTATGAACCTTGACGGATGTTGAGCGGCATACACGCGTCAGGAGCGCTACTAGATCCATCGTAATATATGCTGTTAAAAATTAAGTCTGTAAAAAATGACATAGCCGCCAAAGTGAAAACAACTGTCAAAAACGTCATTCGCTGTCAAAATTGACATCCGCTGTCATAAATGACATCTGCTGATTCCGCTGTCAATAATTATATGCACTCTTGGCAGAGTTGTGACAACTAGCCACAGAAGCCATAAACCAAGAAGTTATAGTCAGTCTATATGCACTGTCAAAATTGACATCCGCTGTCAAAAATGACATCAGCTGTCAAAACTTACATCAGCTGTCAAAAATGACAAGCTATCAAAGATAAAACACTCACTTGACATTGGCAGAATTATTGCAAACACGCGATAGAAAGCCATAAAGAAGAAGAAGAAGAAGAAACAGCACATTGCTGTGCTGTTTTATTTTTAGCGCCAACTTTACAGCTACGAGCATTTTTTTAGTAAAATATTTTTTTTTCATTAATATTTAATTTAAATACGCAGTGCTGTCTAATTCCTTCAAGCTCACTACATTCTGTATTTTTTTCTAATAGTGAGCATTTGTTTTTCTCGCAGGTGTTCACAAAAGTGAGTAGGTCCACAAGGACATGTATGTCCTCGTGGACCTACTGGTAGGACAAAATAGTAGGTCCACAAGGAAACACCGCTACAGACGCCTTGATTTGTGATACGTTCTGATTCACATACATATTTTGGAACAGCCTGTAGGTATATATGGATACCGCTCATTTTTCGTTGGCTAACCGCTGTCAAATAGCTCACATGAATATGTAAGGGACCTCGCACGATGTTGTTACAGCTGCTGTCAGTGAATTGTTACTTTGAATACTTGAATATTTATCGTATATAGCCGGACTCTAACTTGTGTGTGGACTCAATTGAATCATATCCCAATGGGTACAAAGAAAACGGCCGGTTCTGCCTTTTACCATTTTCTGAAAGCCATTTTAGGAATGTTTAATACAGTATGTAATGTACAGAATAAATACTACAGATACAGTGTAGGTACCATACAATACACAAAAGGACAATAATTATATTATATCGCAATGCACTTATTTGAAGTAAAGGACGTCGCTGTTTCACGAACTCTAAATTTTACGGGATAATAAGTATCCCATGCTGCTCTTAGTAGTATGTATTAGCAATCTATGTCCAAAACTTCATCCAAATCGGTGCAGCCGTTTCGGCATAAAAGCCACACAAAGAACAAACAGAAACCGTTTCACTATCAGTAGGAATCGAGAAACTAAAATCTAGATATTACGTTCCCTTCCAAAATTGAGAACACTGCAGTTCAAAAACGATTAACCTATGAAAATGCTACGACCTCATAATAGAGAGGTGTTGTGGTATGCAGCGTAGGTCAGTCAAGGCTGAACTCTGTTTTACTTAAGGTGTTCGCTTACTCAACGTCATTTAAAATAGAACAACGTTCTCACAGCTTTTGAAGTAAACAAACCGCACCTAGGTATGTCCGTACATAGCAATGTACAGAAGTAACTTAGTCTTAATCTGTGTGTGGATCTGGCTCTAAATTCAGTGCTCTGTCCTTTTTAGATTGATTGATCGGTATCATTTTAAGGAATTTATGTTCTACATTTTGAACGCATTCAGGTGGTGGAGATTTAGACAAACAATATTAGATCGTATCTGGCTGCACCTGTAGGTTGTAACTTGTAAAAATACCACTGAACAGGCTTAAATATCATGCGTCAGAACTACCAAAACTGGCTAAATTGCTAACTTTTACACACAAAAATGCACTAATGCACCATACATGATAGTACTGCACGTAACATATTATCATGTTGACACTGCCTCATCATATATTTTATATATAAATGGCAGTGGCAACAAGATAAATAAACCTATGTGCTATTCTTAGACAATGGTAATTTTTTAGTTTTATACGTACTCGAATATTAATTATTTTCTTCCTTTAAAAGGCCCCTCTGTTAGAAGTTCCCATTCTTTACTGTCTCTTCTATTTATATTGGAGTGAGTGAAAACTCAAAAATCAAATAAAATATTATACACATGACAATATTTCAGAATCATGATGTACCTATCTGTATTTTTACAATAACCCTTATCAACATACTGTTTTTACGCCGTTTTTAAAATAATGTGTCCTAGTTTTTAAAGTTTCCATATACGATTATACGTTACCAGTATTGCGCCAGCGCAGATGCACTGTCCAATATTACTAAACAGATTGGCTCACTCGCAGGTATATTTTAAACTCGCGAGTTTATCGTATGAAAGTTAAACATAGTCGTGTAACATGACCTTAGAATGGGAAACTTATATTCATTCACAAATTACCCCTAAAATAAAGTTTTTGGACCTACTCTTTCCGTTACATCAAATCAAATGAATGTTTCAAATTATGCTGTACCATAGACATACTAAGCTAAAGCTTTTCAGTAGAAAGCAAGCAGTGTGATAAAATGATCCTTATTTTAGTCGAGGTTGAGAGTTGAGAAACATTTCGCCTAAAATTTAGAATAGGTATGACGATTTAGATGTAGGCTCACAATCACAATCACAACTATCACATTCATATTTCGTGATGACTGTTATATTTATGAAACTCTTATTATGATTTTTTTATACGTGCTTCACACATTAGTCTCTATGGAAAAGAAGGGCCGTTAAAAATTAAAAAGATATCATGACTATAATAATGTATCGCATCATTGTTTTCACAACACTTTTTAAATTTAACTTTTACATAATTACGCGTCGCCGTTGTCTTGAAAATGATTGTTTTTGTAATCTATCGCGCAATTTTATTATACCATTTCGCGTTTAGTTTGTACGTGTCAAAATGCGTAATTACGAATTCGCAATGTATCTAATCGGGTGCAATCCAGGAAGCAATAACGATAGGTAGATATACTACATATTTCCATAATTTATGATAATCGCTAGTGCATGAAGTGCGACAATGACGTTAGGGCTGAGATCTGCTCTCACTTCCTGATTGGTTTAAAATATTCGCCGCCCAAGACTCGTCTTGAGCGACCCGGAAGATCCTATAGCAGCCGTTGTTTCGGCTGCGCTAGGATCACCGGACCAGTCGAGCCCTTCTGGCTCAGATACCGATTTCGGCACCGGTATAGGATACCAGCGTAACACAATCAGACACCGACCCCGCCGGCGAGGTCGATGTACCCCCCGTAAGTTAGCTAGAATGGTCGCGACTTTCCATAGGTTCCACTCCTCCAGCAGACGTACGCTTCTCGATCCTCTTATCCCGGCAACAGCCCAAGCCGAGGCTCGCACCCCAAGGGTGCTCTTGAGCTAGTTGCCCTTTACTTTTGTCGGCTGGGTGCCTTAAGCGCCTGCCCTCCCGCCGGGTGACGCTGTAAAGGTCGGTAGAGAGCAACAGAATTAGCCCAACCCGGCTCCCCACGGTTCTGACCAGTGGCCTTACCGCGTAAGCCCGGTGGCAATCGTAATCGTGTGCTCTCTTGCTCGCACTCAAGGGCTTGTACATTGGCGCAAGCTGGATGGCAGGCGATGTTCATTACCAGAATGCTTACGCGGTAGGGCTGCAGGTCGTCGGTCCACCTAGTAGGGGGCCGGCCTACGCTGCGTCTTCCAGTTCGTGGTCGCCACTCGAGAACCTTTCTTACCCAACGGTTGTCAGTTCTACGAGCGATGTGACCCGCCCACTGCCACTTCAACTTGCTGATTCTGAAAGCTAAATCGGTGACTTTAGTTCTCTCGCGGATCTCCTCATTTCGGATCTTGTCTCGCAAGGAAACACCGAGCATAGCAATCTCCATAACTCGCTGTGGTGCGACTTGAGCAAAATGAATGGTTCATTTAAAAGTCTGGTTAGGTACATCACATCAGCCCCAAAACTTTGTGTAAATTGCAACTCTGCAAATGTCTTCTGGGCAGAGAGGTGTTATGAAAATGGATTGAATTCATTGAAATAATAAAATAATAGAGCAACTGTAATGGACTCATTTCTCGATTTGCGCCATTAAGTCACCGATGTAAACGAAGTAAGTATAACCTATGTGATTTTATCGCAACCTAAACAAAGGCAAATACTCAAAACGGAAATTAGTGTAAGTGTACTAAAAACGAATTGAAATGTACAAGACTGCAATAATGAGGTAAAAAGTTAAACTAAAACTGAAATAAATTGAATTTGTGGTTAATATAAGTACCTAGCCTGTTCTAAAATATAAATTCCTGGTTGCATTTTACCATGTTGTGGTTTATAGTTCCTGAACAGTAGTATAAGCAGCTGTTGAACCAACATTCTATCAGATTAAAAAACCAGCACCACGTTCTACAATATCGCAAAAGTAACACAAATCATGTCTCATGATAAAATCAGTGATACAACTTAACATTTTCAAGCAAACTTTTAAGAAACTAATTTCATAACATGACAGTTTGAGCTTGCAACTTGGTACCTACTTATCTAGTAACCCGAGATGCTCTAGGTGTTCGCGGAGATTGCGTGTTCCTATTATATTCCCTGCAAAACAGGTGATAAGCATAGTCGTAACTCTATCATTGTAGAATTAAGGTCCAGAATAGCTTTACTAATAATTCCCTCTCAGAACAGGATTCCATCAATAGTCTGGGTTACTCCAGTTCAAGGACGCTCATTACGTTACATTTTAATTATGTCACATTCACGAGGATAGAGGTATAGTATACGCAAACTCTTAAGTTTCATTAGAGGCTAAAATGATAAACAATAAACATAATGTATGGTCTAAGCGGATCTCATATTTATTTATTATTTTGGTTTGTGAGAAATAAATGTTTAAACAAGAAAATCCAATAACAAAAAAATATAATTAGATACCATTTTCTATTTTGAACCGTTCGTTTAATTTCTAGGATAGTAGCATACAATACACGGACGTATAACGATTACCGTCCATAGTGGCGTATGAACCATTAACTCAGGACTACTAAAAGCGTACAAAAATGCGAACATGTCTTTAAGATAGTGGTGTCGTGCGACAACGTTTCAGGCTGGTGGATTAAACAAATCCGGTAAATCATTTTTTGATAAACTTCAATCGGTCACAAAACCGTATGTCCACACATAGATCTAGAGGTAGAGGTACATACGTGTCAACTTTCAGGAAAATCAAAATAACGTGGAATTCTTACTAGGTGGTAGGACTTTTCTGCAAAGTTCGTCTAGGTAGGTACCACCGCTTTGCCAGTTATTCTGCCGCCAAGCAGTAGTGTGCAAGCACTACTGTGTTCCGGTTTGAAGGGCATTGTAGCTAGTGAAATTACTGGGCAAATGAGACTTTATGACCTGATTACACAGTGTAGTAATCTGATTACTAGACTGTGTGATGTCTCAGGATGACGTGCGCAGTGCAGTGTCACGCGAAACTTTATTAATTTAAAGTTCCGAGTGACACTGCAACTGTTATGGGCGGCCTTGTCGCTTAACATCAGGTGAACGACCAGCTCGTCACGTCATTCATTCACATAAAAAAAAAATCTTTTTAGCACTTTAGACCAACACATAATTTGCATATTATTTCCAACTAAAAGTAACCATACGTAACATCCATCACAGAATAAATTTATACATCTTTAACCCTAAAATTATAAGATTGCGTAAGCCCAGCTATAAAACTCAAATGTTAGACAGTAATGCCTTAACGTTGTCTCAAAAAATATTAAACACTGCAAATTACTCTCGCTGGCCGCTTTCTGTTTTAATAATTTAAATTATTATATCAAACCTCGGAGCTGCTCAACAATTTATGTCAATATTATGCAAAAAGAATATAACAACAATATGTAAATGGAGGCTATTTTTGTGGTTTTTGGTGTAGTTGATTTCATAGTATAGGTTCAGATTCATTACCAGTTTCTGAGCTATTCTCAGCTATAATTCGATGTCGGTGTGTGACATTCTGAATGCTGGCTGTCTCTGTGTGCCCGAAGACAGACACACTCACTCTACGGGGTTCTTGCTTATTTATGAGAAAAGTTAGTATTAAATTATTTTATTTGTCAGGTTCACCGACCTATAATATCTTCGATGGTTTGACTACTGACTCTAGCTAATATCTATGTCTAATACTACTTACAATGGCTTCTAATGGCGGTTCCAGGGTGAGCCTGCGATGGTTTATCTATAAACTCGAAAGCTTGTCAAGTGGTTAGAACAAATAATATAATAGTAAAAATAGCTTAGACATCGTTAAGGGTAGAAAAAAATCAAAGTAGGTAAGCCTCGTGAAAATAAATATAGCCGTTTGATATTTTAGTTATCAATGATGGATAATTACATAGAATTACTGGATAATTATTTAATTATAGCAATGAGTGAAAAAGGAAAGGAGAAGATCGGTCGCGGTGGCATGACTCGTGAGAGAGCTTTGTTAAGGTGCGGACTGTGGATAATGGATTACAAGTTTTATGATGATAATATGTTGAAAAGGGAAAGAAAAAAATATGCCTCATTCAAATGTCTAAGTAGCACCTACTACTTAGACAAGTACCTACTTGTAGTAAGTACTACAAGTAGGTACTTGTAGTACTTACCTTATTAATTTGTTATGGTACTAGGAAGCTAAATATCCGTCTCATAATAAATACCTATACTTACTCTTACTTCCTTAATTCCATGAATTCTACAGAATAATAAGTTGGTAGCTTTCAAATTTTTTTGGCAGATTGCCCTTATGCAAGTATGTTGGGCAACGTATTAAAGCCAAATATGCGAACATCTGACACTTAATTTCCTCAAAAAATGGGAACTACTTACTATGGGTGTCGGTAACACGCACCTTGCACAAGGACTCTTAGCTCCGGAAGGCCAAACAGCAAAATTTTGCTGTGAAATACTTAGGCATGAAATGTGCTTGCCGACTGCTTACCGATAAAAAATTCCTTGTGTACTCACTGTCAACAATAGAAATATTTATGGCAGTATTACTCGTTCTGCTTGCACTCGAGCAGAGCGTGGGCTTGCATAAGGACAGCCGGTGCTAACGGCCGATCTACGTGTCTCGAATGTATTACCAAAGCCATCTATACAGACCATGCCGACATGAAATCGATTCTGTCAGGTCATCGAGTTTAGCAACTATCCAAATGGCAATTTGGAAACGGTCCGGTTCGATCTGGATAAACACTTGACTATTGTGCGGTGTTGTTACGTGAATGCAGATAAGAAGGACGACACGCCCAATTTGAAAGAACATTAACAGCTCATTGTAATCGAAAGATTAAACTTAAACACGTTGAGCGAATGCTGCTGTACCTGCCGAAGAACAGGTTCCGAAAGGCGTCGCTGGTTGCCGCGACACATCCCGAGCGCGGGCGAGGTTGCGCCGCAGTGCTTCGCCGGCCGCCTGTAAACGCGCGCGCACATCCGATACCGACCAAGCCGTTGGTGCTGCGATCACATACAACCGCGAACTTCATCCTTATCACTCGAAATAAATCAACAGTGATTACACTTCCTATTTATTGATATGACATGACAATCTGGTGTTGAAGTGCTTGTGCAACTGGGTGTTTGAAAACTTGGATATTATGTTGCGGTGTGGAGTGGAATTTTGATCGCAGCCATGGCGAGCTTCGAGGATCTTGCCTTCGACTGGGCGTCTCTCTGCCAGGAGTGTCCTGAGTGCTGGACCACTGCAGGTTAGTGACCGTAGATGTGTCTTGTTTACAGCTCAGAAGCATTTACAGTAACGTTACTAAAATATTTAGCTAAGTACCCTAATCTAAAACGTGAATCAACTATGCGCGGGTTAGCGACCTACCCTCATTTTGTGTAGATAGCAATAACTTTACATCTTAAAATATTCAAAGTTTGTACTGTTTATACGTTGTGTTGTTTGTTGATACTATGATTGGTGTATGATTGATATTATCAATTTCAAGTTCCAAGTCTAACTATAGACACCTACGATTAAGACTTCGCAGTACCTGCTATAGACATTAATATGCATGTGTCCAAAGGTTAATGTAATGATACAGAATTGAAATTGAGTTCGTTAGAAAAAAAAAACAATAGGTACCTAACTAGCTAGAGGGAAAATGAAAGATGTACTTAAATTACTATTAAAATCGTACTTATAGATTTTTATCATGATTTTTCCAATAATATAAAATGCAACGTCATTACGAGTAATAAAATCAGAAGCAGATCTCATTTTTTGATAAGTTCACAAAGGTTGATTGATATCAAGATAACGATGACTATAATCTTTTATATGTACCTACGCATTAATATGTAATACCTATGTTAATTATTTAAAAATATTTTTTAATGGTCATCAAATTATCAATTTGATGGATTGCTATTATACATTCTATTGTAATAAAACGAAGATTTGACTTCGTATGATAAATACGTGTTATGCGAAGAAAGTACATATAAATATAATGTACGTTGCACTTTCAAAAAGAAATGGCATGTGATAATATACTTGGTACGTTCAACCTTCGTTGAGTATTGCGCATGAGTTCTTCGTACTCACATTAATGGTACGCCAATGACTCTCAAAATAGGAACTAATGTTTACTTGAATAATTAGCACTTTGCCAACAGATATATGATTTGTTACGAAATGGGAAATGTTATTACATTCTCTGCAAAAATAAGGGGTCTCTATGAGGCTTTGAAATTGAAATCGTAGACCATTTTTATGTCGAAATGTCGATTTCTTATTAACGTTTTTCGTTTGTCTATTTTTATTATTCTGCAATATTCTTAGGTATTTTATTCATAATGCGTGTGTTCATTTTGAAAGGACAAGGTTAAATGCCGACTTTCATAATTGCGATAACTTGTATGCGTAAATAAATACCTAAGCGGGTAATTGTAATGGATTAAATGAATTGCTCTAAGCCAAACCGTAAATTGAAAGAACGAATATAAAGTACTTAGTAAGTACGTAGGTAATTAATATTCAGTTTCAGATAGGTATTTTATAAATAGGTAAGGTTGATTTCCAAGAAAATAATATTATTCTGTCATTATAAATACAAAATATAACAAGTAGGTATGCTAAGTTATTAAAAAACAGCTTAGGGTCAGGTGGGGTAAGTAAAACCAGAAATAAAATTTGATAATTTTTAGTTATAAATGCTAGACTTAAGTCCACCTTTGTACACATTTTGTGCATAAAGAATTAAATAAATAAATAAATAAATATAGAATCAAAACTCATATCACGGACCATAGAAGTGAACCTACTTCGTATCAGTCACATTATTACTGCTACTCACTATTTTGCTAGTGTATGTTTCACCACCTGGCCTTTTATTATACAAGTAGGTAGTTAGGTACCTATTTCAATATTTTTGGTTTGTATATCTGAATTAAATACGAAACGTTTATGCAGGAACGTGAAACATCGCAGAATTTGAGCACTGTTGATTATACTGAGCATAATTAGAATGGTAGATACCTACACACATTTAGACATTGCAGAATTGCAGATAACTCTTCAGATAGTATCGTAAACGTCATGTCATATAAGTGAGCTTTTCTTTTACATAACTGTCTGGTTTCCCTATGAGGTAAAATTACTTACATTACGGGTTCCACAGTTATGGGCATCATTACGGAACCACGACTATGGCTAATATAATAATAAGGCACAAATTATTAATTAATATTATTATATAAATAGGTTTTACTGAATTCTATGTGAACAAATTCTACGTAGTACTTTTTCGGAATTTCATTCAAATCCGTTCAGGTTGCCGCGTAAAGAAGGTTTTGCACAAATGTTCGCATTCTACAATTTGCATTATTGGTAAATGTCTAGAAACGTCGTTCTATTTGTGGAGCTAATTATTAAAATGAAGAACTATTAAACGTCAGCCGATATAGCTCAGCGGATTAGTAAGCTGAGGTGGCAGTGGACTGATATGGTACCTATCTGCCTCAGGACCAAAAACGTAGGACAAAAACAAAAAGGCAAATGGTAAAACGTAAGGGTGGGACGTCCCTTATACTTACAAATAGATCGAGTGAAGGCATATCCAATCAGGCAGGGTATTGATACAGTTATGAGACCCAAATCAATAGTTGCCCTTGGCCCTTAGAAGATATGCTAATGTCCAGCAGTGGACTAAGCAAGATGATATAAACGTTCAAGCTTGGACTAATGAAAAGTAAACAAGAAAGAAAGCATATTAACCTAAACCTGCGACACCCTTACTTACCGGGTAAATGTACCTACTCAGCTTTAAGACATTTTATACCTACATAAGACCTGTCGTCCTGTACATTAACGCAGAATAAAATTAAATGAATTATGGAAGATGAACACTTTGATAAATTAAACGAATATAAATTCAGGGATAAACAAGAATAAATATTTCCGGACTGATCCAGAATTATTGTCTCCGAATTTAAATTTGGGGACAAACAAGAATAATTAGGTAGCATGCAATTTTATTATTAGCTTTATTTTTGTCTAATCTGGTACCCAAATAACTTATTGTGACAATGGGTATAGTGGTGATTTCATTGAAATCTTGGTTTAATTAAGCTAAGCTGTAATATGCCTTTATTACTCAAGCTAACTACTACAATAATAAAAACTAAACTAAAACTAACTACACTACACACTAACTAGCTACACTATACCTACTAAAAAGAACATATGAACTGTATAATAGACCGCGATGGCCTATAGCCAGTCCAAATGCTCCAGCCCACTGCCGGTAGGTAGCGTACCCAACATGCTGGCAGCATTGCCTCGGTGAATTGCAGTGCTGATGCGTTGAGCTAAATAAGTGCCAGCATTTTGGTCACGCGTCGCATCGACCAGGTGCTCTGATAGACTTAGGAAAACGCGGTGAGATCCCGGTCCCCACGGACCCAGGGTCTCAACGCCAAACGGCTCAAATATATAACCACTACCGAGGTTACTATATTTGCGCTGCTATAGCTGCTCAGCCGAATTAGCCGCGGCGCCGCGCCGGCCCTAACGTGCGTCCCGGGAAGGTGTGACGGCGCCATAGTGTGTCGACGCAAGAAGCGTCCTACACTAAAGGCCAAAACCTGCAAACCTGTCAAGCTGTAAACCTTCGGTATGAAGCCGACATGTCTCAACTCAAAGCTCATTCCACCCACGAGTTTTAATGCTCAGTAGCTAATTTTATTGTAGCAATTTGAATATTATCAAATGTTAAAATCAATGTAATGTGCGTTGCGCATAAATCACTAGAAAGCTCGTAAGTACCTATACTTTGGTTTTATGTAATTTACATTCAAAACAGCAACCAGTTATAAAAGCTAACGTAACTTTTCGACTAATTAATAGATCTTTGAACTTGGCGTTAATTGAGCGATTTAAGCCATTGTATTAAAAGCGAATTCATTTCACTTTCGTTTCTCGTATGAATCCGAAGGTGTTATTAAAAGTGTTGTAATAGATTGAAATATCATTCTGATACAAATTGCCCACATATTGGCGTTGCATTTTTTTATCCAAGTACCTACAATTCACACGAATCTCCCACGATTGCGTTTAATTGGCGGATCTGTCTTTGACCCTCGACTTATTTATTGTTGAACTGGCCCTGCTATTAGAAAAACTGCTTTTAGTGATAATTTACTGTAATTAGTTTCAAAAATTAAATATTGCTTGGCAAAATTCGGTAATAAGTACCTAGGGGTAGGGGCTAGGTAGGGATCGACTTTATGTGACTATAAATTCTGTTTATTTGATAATTTAATTTAGTACGAACTATTCGGGTGTAGTATAGTGGGGACGAGCTGATGTTGTCATTTCGCCATGCGGCTGTTTCTCCAAGAATATTGGTAGGTAGTGCAAAAGAGTTTCCCGGCTACTTAAAATCATAGCTTATTTGGCAAAGTGTCTAATCCAGTGAGTTGTTTCAAATTCTGTAGGTTGCTAACATTTTTATGAACTACATATCTTTTTGATGAACCGTACGTATTGTGCACTTTGAAATTCTGTCCATGATGGTTGAGAATACGCCCTGTTGCTCCGGAGCGGATCGTTTTAAATATTTTTTTATACGAGTGCTATAATTTTCCGTATTATGCTCGCTAATATTACCAATTTGAACATGGCTATCATGTAGATGACAGCAAAATAATAGTTTTGAATAAAGAAACGTTTTCTTTTAGCCGTCAAACTTCTAACTGCATCGCATACCTATAATTTTCACTGGCATCATTTGTTACGGTTATTGTAGTTCACAAATAGAGGTTAATGTTATAGTTCTGTATATATTTAAACTTATACAAGGTGCAGCGGCAGCGCATCTCGAAAGGGCCTGAGCGTGTCACCTGCATATTAATAAGCGACAATTTGACATGGTCAAGTAACGGGGACTTGCTGTGTAGCCGAATTCTCGGACCATTAGTTCCACTCGTGCTGTACATTTGTTGGGCATTTTGAAAGTTTATATTTGCATTTAAGTAAACCCTTTTATGTTTCAAGGTACAGAATATATAAATGGTACTGCTGTGGTTAAGCCAGTTACCTATTCTTATACCTATATTCTAATAACAGAAGAGTGTGCATTCCAATCAAGATAGTTGATCATCAGTTTAATACATAAGTAGTAGAACAGATGGGAACGACCCTTCCCTGCGGATACGGGCTTTCTACCCACAGAGAGAAAGATGGTATGCCGTAACCTTGTAAATACTTGATACTTATCCTAGAATTTTGTGATTCTAGGACATGCTGGTTGTGGTTGTAGTTACCCCACGATGTTTTTCTTCACGAATATAGGTTCATCAGGAGGTAAAAAAGAACGGTCATAGAATAATTAATACTTACTAGGTAGCTATACTAAAAGGTTCGGCCCATTATGTGCTCACTTTTAGGTCAGGTATATGGCTCCCCCATGTAGAACGCTACTTAGCGTCTAGCCAACTCTAGCCCCTCGTATTCATCGGCTCAGCCTGTACAATTTCTTCATTTAGCAGCTTATCTGATTCCGTAGCTTTTTTAAAGCTCGTATCAGTCGTACCTTGCAAGTCATTTCGGTTTACGTACTTATGATATAGGTACACTTTGGTTACGGAATAACACATCTGGCTTAAGTAATTTAACCTCCATTAAACACTTGTGGAAAAAAAGGTGTCATTGCACTAAATATGCGCACTACAAATATTTTCGAGTAGATACCCTTACCATACCTATTACGAAATACCAACGTAACTTTTAAAAGAAGTAGTGCGCCTGGTACAAAACTGATGCAAAACTGAAATTACTATTATCTAATCTGTGTTTCAACTCTCTGTAGATGCAGTATTCAATTCAATCAGGCGTACATGATTTTCCGGGAAACTATTCCGATTTTTTTCCGAATAAAACAAAAGCAGTCAAATAGGTCGAGAGTCACAGTCAATTGCTTCTTTCTCTAATCTGTATCCAGAGTCCAGCCCACATGATTAACTAGGAACTTAGGTAACTTTGGTGGGCGGCATAGACTAGTATCCTATGCCCTTCCTTACTCAAGTTATACGCTTACCCAACAAGCAGTCTTTCATTTTATTTACACAAATAGATTCTTCGCTTGGGACAATGATGCGACTGAAATTAACTTTTCTTTCAATATAAAATCATGCCTAATTAGAGACTCTAAGATTTAGTGTAGGAGCGCAGTCTATACATAAGGAGGACTTATTTAACAGATGAAATGTTTAAGATTACCTTATCTTATTACCTTCCAATGTGTCGTTTTCTAATTGTAAACTTATATTGTGTTATATTAAATGAAATAGAAGAAAGGCTCGCTTCCCCTATGTTATGTAAACTAAACACTACATGCCTTGTTGTCTGTCCCTAGTACCTATCCAAATCTTTGCTAATACCTAACCTACTAACCGACTTACTTCACTCGTGCAGTTTTGATGAAGCATTTTTACCCTATAATGACTCTGATTATTAAAACCCTGATTCTCTCGATATTATTAAGCTGTAAGTCTATTTCGAGAGCTTTTTCATTGTGTGTCTCTGTTGTAACTGGTATAAACAGAAAGGTAACAGTAATTTGAGAATCAATAAAATTAATACGCAATCTATTCGACTATGAACTCCATGCTTCGTTGATTGATTCTTTTTTGCGTCTTCATTATGCTTGGATAACGTTACCACAGTGAATATTATGTAAATATATTAACATATCTTTATTCAAATAATATAAGAAGATCGTCTTTTTGTTTACCCGTTAAGTATCACTTTAAACGAATATCACAAATTTTTAAGTCTTAATTTAGTGAGGGGTTTCTAGTTTAGTACATATACATATATATATTTGCAAAAATATATCATAGGTATCGAAATATTGCTTGTAGGTATCAATTTCATTTAGACATGAGTATAATGATAATACTTTACTCTTCTTACGCTATAATTATAATGATAAATGCTATCTCTAACTGCCATCTTAATTGATATAAGTACGTTATGGTTTCACTACCTTTTGTGGCGAATTGTAACCGTTTACGTACTTTGTTATTAAGTTACCTATTACGAAATTCAAGTCCTCAGGCAGTCTTTCATATCTAATGCAAATAAAACACTAAATGGATACGGTATTGTAATACTGGAGTGGCCAAATTTGGTGACTGGCGTATGTAATCGTGGGCTGTTATGTCCCAATTGTGATACTTATCAATTGGCATCTTAGCAATAGTGTGTAATGGTACTCATCGCATACAATGCGTTACGTAATGTGTATATTCTTCTGTTAACCTACGCTTAATTATTATTCAATCGGTCCAACTTCTTTCTACACAATGATATTAGTTACTGATGATTTGTATAACAGTAGGTACCTATCGCCTCGCCTGCTTACCGTATTCAAAGTACCGATTTAGGGACGAATGGTCAGGTTCAAATACCGTTTGTGATTTTATTTTTACCTCTGTGGTACAAGGATGTAATTATTAGTCCTTGTTCCAAGCATAATGTAATGCATAATGTGCCAGTACTGAGTGAGAAAAACGATACTCTACGAAGCCGACATTAGGCGATTGTCTTCTGTAGTTCGATTCGATAATAGTTAATTAGTTACCTATCACCGCTGTGACGAGGTAGTTCATTTTAAAGATGTCCCGAATTGTTAAATTGTTACTTAATATTTTTTCGTAAGTATGGTAAGTCTATGTTAATCCACAAAAATATGTCCTAAGTACTTGAGTACTAAGTACATCCGTTCTATTGTGTTTCAACACAGTCATACATAACACCGGGTGTAACAGATCAGTTTGTAAAAAAGTTCTTTGTCGTTCTTTTGTCTTCTTCCCCATTGTTTTAGAGCTTTCAATGCTACTCTCCCATGAGGTTTGCGTAACTTGAACCTCTGAGTCCCGTATACATAAATAAATACTCGTGAGAGTAGGGTTGCGCTGTCGAGTGAGGCTACAGTATCCCAGTCCAATGTACTTACCAGTTATGGGGTCGTTGTGGTCTACTGGGTCTGCATAGGTCCACTTTTTCTTATTATTTTCTTGGCGCGAGTGTTTGTGGTTTGTGATTTCCCTCATGGTGGACCGTTGCGTAGGTAGGCGATTATGGTCACCAAAGAGTAGAGTAACTATAGGGTCACCGCATCTCGCTCGGGTGCATTGGGCGCAGCCAAAGATTAGGCGCAGCGTATAAGGATCATGTATGGTCAAAACATGTTTACATCAAAAAGGATTTCTTGATATTTTGACTTGGTAAATAATATTAAATTTTATTTCAACAGCAAATAAGTCTATATTTTACGTAAACACATACAACTATCTAAGTCGGATGAATCCCTTTTTGAATAGAATATAATAAGTACTTAGGTTAAAAATACATAGGAATTAGGAGAACCTATTGGAGTAATGAAATTCTCATGAGTGTGATTCATTTTAAAAGGGTGAGGTACTCATGAGGTACAGTCAGTTAAATAATATTTAAAAGAACCTATTGTGATGTGAGATTGCCTCTTTTTTGAGTTTCTTTGGTACCTATAGGTTTCATTATCTGACTGTAGGTACAGTTTGAATGTTTTATAGTTTTTTGTTTCATATTTTAAAATAAGGTACCTTATTATCATAGGTAGGTACTTAAGTATTGTTTTCACGAAATGAAGGTACCTAGATAGATTGATTGAATTGACAGCCTCCGTGGAGTGGTGGTTGAGCAGGTCGGCTCATAACCCGGAGGTGGCGGGTTCGATTCCCGCGACACGACAAGTAATTGTGCCCGAAAAAAAAAGCGCAAATACTTGTTCTGTGTCTGGGTGTTGTGGGACCATGGTCCTCGTAGTTCCTGGGTCCCTAGATACAGGGAATCCTAGTTAGGGTCCAGGATCTATGTATGTGATCGTTGGGCGTTAACTAGTGAATAACTAGTTAACTAGTAACTAGTGAATTACACAGTTCAATCGCAACTATAATTTAATGAATATTTTTGTAATTGATACACCTAATTAGAGCACGCCTTCGCAGATACGTGTAGTGCTAACAGATTTTCTAAAGGGGTAATATCGATGATATTATTGTATTGATATCTTAGTCTGTAGCAGTTAAAAAATACTAGAATATCTCAATTCTGGATGGAAATGCATAAAGGGTTTATAAAGTTTAATATAACATTTTATTTATGTTAAACTAGAGCGACGCTCAGTTGTGATTCGATGGTGTAAGTAAGTAGTCCCATTTCATACATAAATGATAAGAGTCTGTAGACATTAATAGAGACCAGCAACTATCATTTAAAACATAAAGTTCTATCAACGTTTAGTCCGTATCACCAAATAAGACAATTACAATTTTAGTTATTTATCTAACAGATTTCTGGAAAGTGATTGCTTCCGAAGGCATCCTGCTTCTCTGGTGCTTGCTTGATGCACTTTGTTGAATGTAGGTAACAATTTATCACTGCTTGCTGCTTGCAATGTGGAGGAGAGGCCATAATCTGTGCATTCACATCGTTACAAGTTTTAATCCAGCGTGTAAGCTATGTGCATTTTAAATTTCATCTAAATTTCCTACCAACGCAACGGTTGTCTGGAAGAGATCGCTCTAAGCGATAAGACCGCCTATTGTACGAATAAGTTACTTAAGTTTGCTCCTTTGTAATTTTTGTTGTCTGAAGGTGTACAATACAGAGTTGATCTATCTATCTATCTAAATTGATTCAGTAGTTACGGAGATTAATGGTAACAAACATTCATAGACATACCCCACACACAAACTTTCGCATTTTTGTAATAATAAAGTAGGGGTAGGAGTAGTTTTTAGGATGCTACAATACTTACTAAAAATATAATTTAATAGTATTAATGTTTATTTACTTGATGCCCA
Organism: Ennomos erosarius; assembly: GCA_963580505.1. NCBI lineage: Eukaryota > Metazoa > Arthropoda > Insecta > Lepidoptera > Geometridae > Ennomos > Ennomos erosarius. The sequence goes on along the minus strand of OY756981.1, from coordinate 12,398,173 downwards.
TACGGAATACGGAGCTCTCAATATTACATTTACTTAGGCGATTAGTCTTCTTGCTTGACCCCTCTTTTATAAGACTGTAATTTAAGAAAGTACTTATACTTACGTACCTACTTCTACACGCTGTAGTTTTGCGTCGTAACCAAAATCCGTGGCAATGGAGTTCAATGAACTACAGCACCTCCTAGCTTCGAAAAAACCTAAATCCTGCAGTAATCGCGTTAGACCATGTGTTACAACAAAATTTTTAATACCGTTAAGTATATGCTTTGTTCAGGTGTGAATTCTACCTCAGACCGCGATGCGGGTCAACTAGTTTTAAAAAGTTCCGTGACTTAATTAGGGTAGCTTAATTAAATTAAAAAATTTAGTAATATTGCGGCTTAAACAGCTCCAAACATCTTCTCAAAAAGTTAACAAGACCGGCCAAATTTTAAAATTAACATAATTTTTTAATTCATAAATAAATAAATGTAATAATAGGTAAGTAAAGTAGACTCAATGTTATCAAAACTTTAAAAATAAAAAATTATTTATAAATCTTAACATCTCTACACAAACAAAACAACTCACTTCTATTTTCTTGACTAAGATTTTCTTACCGAGGTGTCAGGAATATTATTTACTTGCTTTAGTTTTTGCCCCGCACAATTTGATATGTTTTTCACGGCTACTAAATATAAAATGACGCATGTTCGGCGTATATTAAATTTCAAAGGACATTCTAGTCTTGGGACTAATAATGATTCACATTTTTTGTTTCCTGTTGTCAATAATAATACTTAAATCAGATTTCCTGGTGGTAATAATATCATTCGGTTTAAAGACAATTATAAGAGAAACAAACGAAAGAACTGTGAAAGATGTTTTAACGAACTAATGCAGTTGACCTCTATGACCTTTACAGCTTTACTGGACAAGAAACTATGAATGTGTAGGTGTGGGTTTGGTATAAATAAAACTATAAATACAAATAAAGTACTTAGGTATATTAAAAAACCTACTCGCTCATAGCAGAATAAATATTTAAAAAAAATTAATTTTTTTTATATAATTATGTAGGTACTTACTTAATAATTTTTTTAATCAAATCAAATCAGGTGCATTTATGTTTTTTGTAGTAGGTAGTGTAGCTAGTTTAGTTTAGTTTTTATTATTGTATTAGTAGTTAGATTGAGTAATAAAAGCATATTGCCCGGTAAAAAAAATCAAAGCGTTTATTTGCATATATAATTATAATACTAACAGCAGGTCTTTATATTATTATTTATATTTGTTTTATTTATAATGTCGACGGGCCCGATAGCTCAGTTGTTAGTAGCCCTGCCTTCTGAACTGAGGGCTGTGGGTTCAATTCCTACCCAGGACTTTTGTGTCATTTGTGTGATGAATTCTATGTATGTATTTACAAACAAAAAAGTATCTAAGTATTGTATCAGTTATCCGGTTTCCATAGTACAAACTATGCTTAGTTTGGGGCTAGATGGTGCTGTGTGAAATATCCACACGTATTTATTTATTTATTTATTAATGTGTTTCATATTATGTACCTACTCTAGATTAGATTACCTACATATTTTATGCCAAGGTATTAATGAGTAAGATAGGTATGTAAAAAAAATATTTATCTTATTCTTAAATCACTCAATAAATGGCGCTACCAACCCCCGTAAGTTGGTTATAAAGATGAAAGAAAAATTCGGACATGAGACTACTTGTTACGGTAGCTTAAGTAAAGCATATCCCGGCTTGAGGGATGGATGGATGCGGGTTCAATCCCCGCTCGTGATTCTAATTTTTCCTTTACAAATTAATCTGTAGATTACGCTGAGCAGGCGATACTGCTTTAAAAATCATAAATATTTATCTTATTGTTTTTGGGTTACTAAGAAATATTATACTAATTACCTACATAGACTACATACATTACTACAGTAAAAAAAAACATATTTTTTTTTATAATAAGTGGTTGCCGGCTCATAAAAGGTTACCTTTTTTACCAAAAGGAGAGAGAGGCTGGTTTCAGCAGATCACCCAATCACATTATTACTTAAATAGTTATGTCACAATCAAAGTTCAGGAACCCTTTAGAAAAGTAGGTTGCGGTACCTGAGCAATGAGCATGTTTATATTATTACGTTTTATTATAAGGCATCTTGTATAACAGACGCCTTTAAAGGCCATATTAACTTGGGACATAAAGCAAAACTTCCTTTTGCGAATAAAATAGCCTACACAACGACCACTCAGCTACTTTTCGATTTGTGTAAGTGATAATATAATGATCGTAATATTTATGATTGTTTCATTATTTCAATTTTTCAGCGGCTGCTAAATGCGGTGAGCATGCTGGATTTTCCTTAGCCGGCTCTTAGGCACCCGCGGGAACGTTTTATTCTCAGTAGATCCATGGGCCAGAGCCAAGTTAGATCTAGTGAGAATTAATTTTCTCATTGGATCTATTTTCAAAGACTTTAACGCAGCATGTATCTAATGCGATTTTTTATTCTTAATAGATCCATTTTTATAGTAGGTATTAAAAATTATAGTGGATCTAGTGAGAAACGTCTTTCTCACTAAATACATTCTTTAAATCTATGGATCAATTGAGAATATGGATGGGGCCGTCATATTCGTATGCCCGGGACAACGCGGGCAATTACGGGATCGCCTCTCAAACACACTCGCTAATCCTTAGTGCTCTCTTACATAACTATTACAGTAAATGCTAAAGGTTGTTATCACGGGAGTTCGTGACATTTGAAAGGGCACTGGGCGATCTCGTTCAGTCACGATTCTCGTCCGATACTCCAAATGTTAACGAGGTGAGGCACAAATGAAAGTAAACAAGCGTTTTGTATCGGAAACAGGTGCTGTTGGCAGGTAGTTATGTACTAATCGCTATTTAATAACTGTAATCTGCAAGCTGAACAATGTGAAATGGCGGAAAGCCAGAGAGGATTACGCCCTTGAGGCAAACGGTAATGGGACAAACCGTCCCGTGTAGCCCCAGTATGTGAATCACCGACCACCCCCCATCTCTTCCATGGATATCGTAAGAGTTGTCTAAGGGAATGATCCAGAGAATGGTAGCAGCATTTTCCTCGGTACATTACAATCTTCTGCGATCACCAAGCTGCCTGCCAAACGTGGTTACTGGTGATTATGGCTAATCCTCTCCGTGATAAGCCTCCAAAGTGGCGTGTTTTGTGGGAGGCCATGTTCAGCAGTGGACGTTTTCAGGCTGATGATGATGAATAAGCAAACGTTTTTTTTCAATCGAAGAAAACTTTTGCTGTTGCATGACGGCGCATACATGCTCTGTTGGCTGTGGGATCATGGTTCTCTTAGTCCCTTGGTCCCTAGATACAAGGAATCATAGTAAGGGTCCAGGCTCTATAACTATGTGTAAGTATGTGATGTAGTAAATATACTTATAAGTACTTGGTGTACTTGTAGCCGACGATCGATTACATTGATGGCTTAGAGTAAAAGGTGTATTGAAGTTAGGGCAACGGCCATGCCTTATATGGCGAAGAAAGTAATAAGACCATAGCCGCCATAATTCAAATACGATCTTGAGACGACGTCTGAGAATTTATTGCACCATAAATGAGCTTAGTAAAGCTTTGCTTGCTAGCCTATGTCCGCATCTCTAATAGTAGGAGCTGATGACTTTTGTATTGTGATATACCTACTAGGTAATACCTAGACATTAAATAAAACTAAATGTAGATACAGATAAGGTAGAGTATACCAACAACCAAATAATATATGTTTGAGTTGAGCTGTTGACTTTAAGAAGAGAAAATATCCCTATAAAATATGACAATGCAGAGCGTTCTTTTTTGTATGAATACCACCGTCTCATGTATTGCTATGTCATACCTTTCCGTACAAGGTTGTCTGGAAGAGATCGCTCTGAGCGATAAGACCGCTAATTGATACACTTTTGTTAATTTTGTTGTTGTTAGCTTTTAATTATTTGTGATGTGGTTTTTCAATAAAGAGTTTATCTATCTATCTTTATCCCCATTTTTGTCCATTCAAAAAGCGCCAACGTTTTTCTACCCCTAAAATTTATCCGAATTCGATGATTTCTGTTATGTTTTCTCCGCATGCGCAGTGAAAGACTATATGCTTGAACGCCTTTTTTTCTTTAAGTTTTTGCAAAATCTGCGTATAAATTGTGACGAAGAAATAGTTAAGAGGAGAAATAAGAAATTTTCTATAGCAGTCCTTGTTTGGAGCACGTAGGCACCAAATTATTACAACTTACTCATATAATTTCTTAGAAGTACTGCCTTGGATATCTCTTAGCAATAGAATCAATAAACTTCATTGTTTACTTTCTAGTTCCGTAACATTTACCTTCAATAAACATTTTGATTTACAATTTCCATTGTTATTGTATCATTAGTTTATGTAATCTATATTAGCACAGTGGTTGGTACCTAATGTGGTGACAGTTGCACACGCTATCCCATATTGATGTATTCCGGCATTGATCATTTGAAAAACTACCATGGTCTAAAGTTAGATTAGATTATGACAGACCTTTAAAATCTAACCATCATTATCATCATCATAATCATCATCATCATCAACCGGAAGACATCCACTGTTGACCATAGGCCTCCCCACAGAACGCCAACTTTGCCGCCCGGGCCTCTCGCATCCAACAGCTCCCCGCAGTCCTGACGCGGTCCACGTACTTAGTATAAAGTCTAATAATTATTCATATTTTTGTTACAGGTACTAAATGTTTAAAACCACTTTTCGGTAAGCTAGTTTTATTGATTTACAGTAAAGTTCTAATAACGCAAAAGCCCTACAATAACCAATGCAGCAGATGCTACGTAACTGATACCGGATGATAAGCCACGCTCGTGACCACCTGCCGCTTTCTTCCGCCCGAGTGGAGTTGTTAATGAAGCACATGCCATACTCTATGAACTAATTAACACACGACATGTTGAGAAGATAATTTTAAAGTTGTGTTGATTTGTTAATTTATGGTTCTCTATGTAAGTAGTGAGCACTGCAGTATCGCGGCAGCGCAACAAGTGTTGGACTGTTGGTATATTTAAGTAGGTGTCCGTTACATGCTTGCTTGTTATTTACTTACTTAGTTAGATTGTGTGGTACATCTCAACACATACCAATACAGGGTGATTGACAGTATGTGAAAATTGGATTTCCCTGTTTGGACCAATTTTGGAAAATTTTAAATTTGGCTAGTAATTGATTTATAGATTTAAGTATATGCCTTGTTTTGGACCACTGTCTCGCCTGTTGGAATGTGACGGATGACGCGGCCTACTATAGTGCATGCTTGTTGCCTAGAAGATATCTGTTCACTCTTGGCTTTCTTGTGTCCCTAAACTAGATGGATATCTTAGTTAGTCTTACATGTTGTAGGCAAGTTTGGGATGATCTGAAGGCCGAGCTCAGAGAATGCTTTAGGGAAACTTGTTCAAAAGATATACCCAAACCCGGATTTAACATACAATAATCAATAAGTATAAGAATTATTTACCTACACAAAAGTTTTATGTTGTATTTTCTCAATCAAGAATACTCATATCACAGCCAATTATTTATAAGAAGTAGTTGTAGGCATAGCTGTTGGCAATAGTTATTTGTTATACAAGGGTGCAAATTTCGTTTTTGGCACGAGTCGAGTACTTTAATTGAACCTGAGCAAGCGAAGGATTCTAGGATCCTGAGTATAGCGAAGGTTTCAAAGGTACGAGATGCAAAAAAACTTTGCAGCCGAGTGAAACACACAACTTTTCACCTCACTACAGCGAGGAAAAACCAAGGAAACAGCTTAAAATCTTAGCTTATTCATAGTTATAGGTGGCCGTAAAGCCAGTATATAATATAAAAAGAAAAAATGTTAAGTTAAGCAGATCTGTGGTTAAATCCTCAATTATTATTGGCGAAGTAACGAATCCTAGTTCTGTGATTGGCGAGAATATTGTTAAATAGAAACGCTCGAATCTTAAAAATTACGTAGCTCGCTAGCGATTAAAATGCGATTATGCGCCCAGATTTCGAATGCCAAAGAGAATCTTTTCGAGCCAGTCAGGTGAAAATAATTGTATAATTGTATAATTGTATTGTACTTATTAATAGACAATTAGGCCTTATTTTTGAGTTTTCCTTCAACTTTCATTACCAATGAAATCGAAACAACCTCGTTTCCGCATTCCAACAGCAAAAGCGAGAAAACGCCTAAAGTTGGCAAAGTAACTTAGTAGAACAAGTTGGCACCCACATCCGAAACATCGGAAAGAACTTTACATTCCGTGCGAACAACACTTGCCTATCTAGAGAAAGCTCAACAAAAGCAGGATGTACCCTGGCTACTCCAGATTTCTAAGTGCTTATTTTTGAGTGCTAAAAAGCAAACAGGATCTCTTTGTTTTTCGACTGTCTGCCTGTTGTCTAAAATTTTACGTGAATCGATCGAGAAATGCGACCTGTAGAGAAGACAGCCGGACATCCGCCGAGCATTCGAAATCATTTTTGCCCAAGTCACAGAATATTCTGTGAGTTGGGCAAAAGTACACATATAAGTGTATACACATATACCTATTCGTCCCTATCCCAACATGAAACGGAGACGCCTTGCTCGCTTTCCGCTCGTTCGCAGCGCTCGATCAATTATTATACAATAGGTTATAATATTATATGTGTCCTGCTATTAAAAATTAACAAGTTAATATTATTTTAATAAAGTAGGTTAAAGATTAATGCAATCATTGAAAGAATTACTAAAATCGGTAAATAAATCACGGAGTAATAAGCTTTTAAAGTTTCATCGCCTGTCCCTTTCTTGCAAAACAGAGCATCCCCACAGCTACTATGTAACTTTGGGATATGACATCACATGCCAAAGAGATTGTATGTAAATCTACCACAGCTTAGTAATAAGGTACTATGAAGGTGGAAGAAGTGACGTCACTGCGCGTTTGAACTGTCTCTTTCTATTCCTGTATTTTAAAATGCTTGTAACTTTGTCATTTTTAGAGATATTTAATTTTTGTTTTCAAGACTGTTCATTTTTTAACGAATATTATTAGTTTTTGCAATAACTTTATCAGTTTTTACATGTCTATGGTTTTTGGTTAATAAAGTTGGATTTTTTATGAACATTATAAACGATTAAGTTACTAAAATTAAACTTACCTAGATATTTAAGCTTATTTTATTTTACTTGCTAACTCACCAACACCCATTGCATGCTAATCATCGGCAATATTTGACCGTTTGTAATTCTTGCCGGTTTATACCTACTGATTGGATGCCCTTCACTACTCCGAAATTGTGCTATTTACATACATCTGACCACGGAATACTTAATTCGCTATTTCATTCTTTGAATTTGTGTGTCGATCATGTCGATGCGTTGAACTGAATACGGAATGATATCAACGACAAAACTTGCTACGTAGGTAGGTAAGTAGGTATACTTCAACACTTCCATCCAAAGTTTATGGAAATTAGCTTTCAGCTCGTTCAACCGACCAAACACAATATAGTAAAAAATATTATTAAGTTATTTAAGTATATTAGTAAGTTACAAATAAATTCATAAGTCGCGTCGCGGCCCCACCTTCGCTTGCTGCTGCCGTGTAGACTCTGCTACGAACTTGTGACTTTAGGGTGGGTTTATTCACTAATTGTTAAAAACTTTACCAAATTTTGACCATTGCTTTAGAGTTTTACTATGTGGTAGGACTTTTCTGCAAAGTTCGTCTAGGGAGGTACCACCGCTTTGCCAGTTATTCTGCCGCCAAGCAGTAGTGTGCCAGCACTACTGTGTTCCGGTTTGAAGGGCATTGTAGCTAATGAAATTACTGGGCAAATGAGACTTTATGACCTGATTACACAGTGTAGCAATCTGATTACTAGACTCTGTGATGTCTCAGGATGACGTGTGCAGTACAGTGTCACGCGAAACTTTATTATTATAAAGTTCCGAGTGACACTGCAACTGTTATGGGCGGCCGTATTGCTTAACATCAGGTGAACGGCCAGCTCGTCATGTCATTAATTCTCATTTTTTGACTATTTGACCAAGTTTTTGACTATTGGTTACTTTAACTATTGGTGAAAGTTCCCACCTTTAGATGAATGAGTGGCGCTGCGCATGTCCAAAATGATGGGGTTGATTGATGATAGCCACAAAATAGAAAGCAAAACCATAAAATGCAAAACTCTAAAATGCAACAATTCAAGTGTGATTTTAATTTTCATAAATCAAATCGATTACATCCATCAGAAAAATAAACACAACTACAATTTCAATCAAAATCATCAACGAAATTACTTTTTCCAAGTGTGTCGAATCGATTAGGTATATCCGATTCCCGTCGTCTTGATGAGTGATTCGCTCGTGACCGATCCCTGGCCCTAGCCGATGATTGGGGCCAAAGAATAAATAACAGCTCTTAGGGAAAGTTGTGGGAATACGATGAAATTAAATCACGTCGAGTTAGTCGTCGTATCAATTTAATCGGCCGATAGGTACTGTCAGTATGTGTAGTTACTACCTATATTCTACCATAAGTAATATAACTAGAAAAGTGTTAAACATATATTATTCAAATATTTTATTCATGTTAAATGCAAGCCGCATGTTAGCGACATATTGTTCTAAACAGAATAATAATAAACAGTTGTTTAAGTAAGTACAATAAATAGTTGTAGTAGTCTGTTACATTTAAAATTTTATCGCTTGTATTTTGAGTAGCAAAACGTCAGCAATTGACCGGTTTTAATGTACTTACTTAGGTTATAAAGTCATTTGCAACAGCATGCAATTACCAAACCACATTTTTAAACAAAACATAATAGCTATTGAATTATTTTCATGCCAAATTAGCTATTAAACTAATCTTTGTTAATAATAATTAAAAAAAATATAAATTACATGTATAACAAAACAATTAAGTATTTTGAATTTAAATCAAACCCATTTGCAGTATTTACCGTTTCTTTAATAAAGATAAGTACCTACCTCATTTAAAGTTTTATCCACATTTTTAAACTTACATCATCATTTCAGAAAAAGAAACTTTTAAAATCTTTCATTTCCAGCACACTTGAAATAAGCCTCTAGATCTCAGAGGTATATAAGTAGATCAGCATCGCGGCGTGACACCACAATCACTACCTTTCAATGTAGCTCACACTTTTCAATCCCTGCCTATCCTTAACATTTCCTAACAGGTTACCAAACAAATAATTTCGCTTTCACGCTTAGCTCTACAAGTGGTAGACAGTCCACAAATTGCTTACCTTTCAAATGTAAGCCATTTATCTTGTTTTCCCGCGACGGGAGACAGATCCACAAAACGGCCGTTGAAAGTTGCGCCCACACGATTAAGTTTAGGCCTTTAATGTTTTATGTAATCGTGCATTTATTGAAAGATTTTCCTTATACTTAATATAACGACTAAAAGCAGCCCGCGGTATTCGCCGCATTTCCTAATTCATTCTTTAAATAAGACTGGACTTTTCAGAAACTTTTTATCAATACACATGACCTTCCAAACGTCCATGGCCCTATAGGTATAGGTAGGCCAGCAATAGAGCCTTATATTTCTATAGATATAATAATAATAATAATAGTAATAATAATTGTTTATTTCCAAAAAAAAGTTACATATAGATCCAATGGTTTGGTCTGTTCATTACGTTGTCTGTTAATTAAGTCAGTAATTCGGACCAAACCTTTTATTAATAGATACCTACCTATAGCTATTGGCATAACGCTTTATGGCTTTAACATAAAATATTGAAATGTATCACTGGACGCGACTCACGCGACTTTGATAAATACCTACATAGGTAAGTTATATGTTACGTAATTTATAGGACTCCGTAGTCCTGATAATGTCCATCGAGCTGTTTTTCTTTCTGCTACATTCACAGGCTCGCAGACGCATAACATCTTCAGTTATTATTTTATTAACTGTGTGTGTTTGAGTAGGCTACATAATAATATAAGTACGCTACTTCCACTTCAACCCGAATAGCCCAGTCTCCGGGAGGACCGTACCAGTGTACAGCACTCGCTATTTCATTTTGATCCCCTATCTATATGCTAGGGACTGAACTAGTAACTAACAAAAACCTATTCAACTAAAATCCCATAGCCCAGCCTCCAGGAGGCAGGACAGCACTCGCTATTGATACCAGGGAGAGTACTATGAATTTGGACAAGAATTTTGGCAAGAACGTTTCAGATTCAGTGTCATGCATGGTCCGTACCACACTTACGTTATATCAGAATCACTCTTGCCCTGAATATATTTGCATATATTTTAACAAATGGCAATGCAAATAGTTTTGTTTTAAAATTATTTTATTATTTCTTATATTCTTATAACGAAAACATTTCTGTCGTAGTGTCGTAATTATATGATTTTTATTTCGTTTTTGCTTTGTTTTCATCGTATTTAAGATGCTTTGACATTTTATTTTATTGGACAGGTTCTTATATGGCATGTTGCAACAACAAGAGGCTTTTATAAAATAGGTAGGTATTCATAAAATAAATATGCACAAAGGGGGTTTTGGCAAGCCAGTCTGATACTGTGACTGTACATACTTACATTTCACACATCAAAAATTGTGCGCTTCCTGTGGAATAAGTAAAGATCAGAGTCCAAGTGTTGTCCAAGCAGGCGAAACTGCTGCATATAGCTAGTAGTTAATAAAAACAATACGTACCTACCTAATTATACAATAATTTCTGGAGAAGTATTTGTCTATAGATAAACAGAAGAGCCCGCTACGCTCGCGCTTTTCTTATATACGTCCGTTCTGTTACAGTGGCGTTCATTTCTACAGTCCAAACGCATTGGAATTTTGCGCTCGCTTAGCTCGCGCTGTCGTTTTGCGAGGTTCCCTGTTTTTCTGATTGAGCTAAATTACTACCCATTACACTTATTTTTCTGAAATCTACGTCGACATGCTTCAAAATTTTTCGCGCTCGTTTCGCTCGCGCTTCACTCAAATTCCTCCTTTCTATAACTTCTGTTACAGTGGCGATCATTTCTACAATCCAAACGCTCCGATTTTTCTCGCTCGCTGCGCTCGCACTATTGTTTTGCAAACTGTCCTTGTTATTCTGATGGAGCAAGACCACTACGGAGCCTGTGGTTCTGTTTAACACACTTTTCTTCCCCACGGTGTAATGTGGGCGATTGTTGATACAATCAACTCTAAATTTCCCCTTCCGGTAAAGTTTTGCAAGTATTATTTAATAGTCAACTGAGAATCTACAATATTTAGATTAGAGTTATTTAGAAGATAAATGTACTAATACATAATTAGTAATCACTAACAAGATGCAGCCTGCGGTTTAATCCGGGTGCTTCATACAATCTGTGAATTGAGTTGTAGGTATTTGTCGTTGGTTTAGTTTTTTACTATTATCTGTAACCCGGATCGACTCGGAAAGAAATATTATATATACGGAAGTCAGCTAAATTGTTTATTTACCATATAAATGGGTCATAAAATAACAATTAAATTCACAAAGAAAAAAATTAACCTTAGAATTAACGAACGTGACGCAAACATGACATTTAGCTGTCAAAAGAAGTATCTCCATTTGAACATTTGGTTACGTCATTTGTTTTTAGCCTGATTTAATTTGTTTTAATAAATTTATCATCTTTTATTTTAATTGATACAACTTTCTATTTTAGCAATTAGCGCCGTATCTATTAAAAGCAGATGGCAACGTAAATTGCACAAATTGCAATAAACAACAAGGCTTGGTTTTGATGATGCTGATGCCTATAAAATTTAATTGGAAATAACACGTTTGTGGAGAATAATAATAGTTATAGACGACAATTAATTTAAGGGTTTGGACTATGTCTTTGTGTAGAAATCCCCTCAAGTATTTAATTTATCATTTTGACAGCCTCTGTGGTGCGATGGTTGAGCAATGAGCAGGTCGGTTCATAACCCGGCGGCGGTGGATTCGATTCCCGCGACAGGATAAATACTTGTGCACAGATAAAAACATCGCAAATACTTGTTCTTGTGTCTGGGTGTTGTGGCACCATGGTCCTAGTAGTTTCTGGGTCTCTAGATATGGGGACTCCTAGTTAGGATCCAGGATCTATGTATGTGATCGTTGGGCAATAAACAAAATTAGGTTCGGTGATCGCTCTTTACGAAATTCAGCCTTTAACTGGGTACGCTATTTAAGGTACAATGAAGTAAAATGTTATTATTAAAACATCTCGTGATTAATGGATGACCCCTTATCAGGGTAGGTATTACTCGCTAAATTCTGATAAATATGTGAGTATGACATACCGTGTGAAGCCATTAGCGAAAAACGTCTATCGTGTGCGCAACTTCCGCAAGAGGATAATCAAAATTGCAAAAGATCATAATTGGACTTTTAAAATGGCAAACTAAACCGGGCTTATTGCATAAATGCATTTGCAAAAACAATCCTGTCGTTCGGGCCTTGGAACTTAGACAGGTTTTTAATTTGAATCTTCCGACTGATTCACCCTAAACAGCACTGCTAGTCAGTTAACACGCATTGCTTGTATTTTTAAATGGTATTAATTGCAACCTATCTTAAGATCTGTTGCTGAAAAATTAGGATCAAATAATCACAAGCAATATATCCATAATTATAGGCATAAGCAATAAAGATTAGGTCATTAGTACTATTATATGATCTGGGGTCATTAGGTAGACTGCTGGTCTACACTGCAAGACAGAAGCGGGGGACCGTTAGATGCAGGCAGCAAGTAGGCGGTCAAAGTGGTGCTATCATAGGAGGCATTTAAGTTCAGCAATGGACGTCCTCTGGCTGATGTCGATGATAATAATTAAGTATTGAAAGAATTTAACAATGTGTAATGAGAACGAGGTAATATCAGTTCGACCATTAGACAAAAACTACTGTTTGTTCGGCCCGCCCCAATCATAATGAAGCACAACACAACCCATTTTCCGTATCACTTTACAGAAAAAGTAAGTACAGAAAGTTCCTTCACTCACATTACCGGTTTTTGATGGAGATGAGAGTACGGTTTCCGTTACGTCAGAGTAAACAGGTGACATTTTCGCGACAGGTGACTGTGGTGTGGTATTAGTCTGCGACTCTGCGACACACTTTACGTAATCCATCATTTATTGCAATCGATGTTTTAACTGCAGATTTATGAGATTTATATATAGGTATATCGCATACGATTAATCAATGTTATTTCATTATACATATCGATTAATTTGACGTTTAAAAAAGTAGACCACAGAAGATTATGTTATTATTGCGGAGCACTATGCTTTTTGCTCAATTCATAATTTATTTAAAGTAGCTGCGTACCCATTTATATCAATATTTTATGAAGTTTATTTTGGCAAAAACCTTAGTTTCATTGTTTAAGGCAGGCCATTTATTTATTTAATTGTGTTATTGGAAAAAGTTGCAATAAAACAGCGTCTGCAATGAAGCTTAATATTCTTAACTGACTACACCCATACCACGACAAAACTCAGCCAGAACACATCAATAGGCAAAAAGACAAGGTAAAAAGACGCAATCAAACGAAAGGTGTTAAATTAAACACCTACAAACAAAAACAAAACTTGATTGTCTTTAAACATGGTTAATTGCTGCGTGTCTTGTTATCTAATAAAATAAAAATGGCATAACTACGTAATGTGGTTATTATGCTGGTCTCAGTGAGACAAGCCACATTGTGTTATGTTTATCTGCGAGCGTATCATATTATTATTGTATCGTAATGATGAACCGTGCGAATATTTCCATGGGTGCATCATCTTAATGAAGTTGCTGATGGAAAAAGCTATGACTCTTATTACTTTTTAACGAATACCTACTTGATGCACTCGAACATTATTACATAGACATATGCAAGGAAACCGCGATTTTGTTGGGAAAGTGTGAAACTTATTCTGGACTACAAAGGGAAAAACTAATTGCAATCACCAGAAAAATTAATTGCACTTACTAGAATCATTAATAACGCAGTTGTGAATTTCAACAGATTGTTTTATAGCTGCACTTACCAAATTGACTCAAGTTGACGATTGGAACTTGGATGAGGAAAGGCCGTTGCTAAACCAAGGTTAAACGACACGTGAAATAATCTGTTTTAATAGTTGCATGATGCAAGCCGATAGAAAATTGAAAAGCAGACAGATTCTCTTATTATACTTTCCCCGTTTCCCGAGGCAATTTTCGTTATTTGACGATTTCAGCCGTGTGCCGCTTACCCGAAAAACTTTGTTCTGTTGGTTATCAAAGTTAGTTCTTCGATGTTATCGAAAGAAAAGGCTGAGCCTCGCTACAAACTAGGTAATCGTAATACCTATTGGCTAAATTCTCAAAGGGCTGAGCTGGTTTAAAAAGATTAGGTATAAGGTAAAGTACCTTAGCAAAGTATTAATTAGTTAGGTAACAGCCAAAAAACAAGTTTTTAAACATCACATTTACTCAGAAGGCAGGTACTTGACCTTTTCAAACACACATAGTTTTGGCACCTCTAATCACGAAGCGACTGTATACATTTTTGGTCAAACTGACAGCGAATAACGATGTAGTATCAGCAGTATAGAGTAGACCATTTTAAAGTAGATTAGGGCGGCACCCACTACCTGCTTAATAACCAACCTAGACATGAAAAGACAAAAGCGTGCTTTGTTTCACGGCCCGATCAAAGGGGACTCTATGATGTAATTCACTAAGCTCAGCTATTAATTATTTTAATCGCCGTTTACACGTTGTTACATAAGTGCTTTCGCTGCTGAGCCATAAAATAATGTAACTATTGTTGTCTACCCATGAATAGGCCTTTATTGTAGTTGTAACAAATGATCTGGCTCCGAGTTCGAAGACGCTTACGTACTATTAATTGTCGTGATATCAAATAGTTGCACAATCCAGACAAGCGCAGCTTTTATAGATTCCTCGTAAGTCGTATCTAATAGCTAAATCTGCACCGGAAGTGCCCACAATTAATTTATTTCTATTTGAGGCTTTCTTTATCGATCCATCGTTATTTCGATCCGTGTTTTGAGTCGTAAATCAGTTTGTAGACGTTTAGGAACAGGATCTACGTAAGCTATTGCGACATCTCAATCTCAACATGCGAATACTCTAGCGGCCGGCGTGCAGCGGTTCTGGTATGCAAGGGTAATTTATTTATGGAAATAATTAACATTAAGCGCTGGCTATTTTAAAAGTAAAATGTGTAGATTAATTAAAATATTACTCGTTATATTATAAAGTTATGGCCGTCTGTACCTGTAGTGTACCTATTAAATTTGACAGCGCCTAAGCTTGCGCTTATTCTTCCTGTGACACATACACAATTAAATACTTACCTATGATTACCTACAAAGGATAAATAAGTGCGAACTTAGAAACTGTCAAACTTTAGTACAGACGGGCCTTATAGGCATGGACTTACGGATAATTAGATAAGCATGAACAACCTGTACGTACTTATACCTACAATACTGGGATGCAATGGTAGCGATGTAGTTTTAGGCCTATATCTAATATCTATAAGTAACTTAAAATTAATAAAATAAATACTAATATTTTAAAGAAACGTACGGGTACCTTTTGTGATTTTCCCAAGTCACACCTTGGTGTATCAATCAATTTATTCCGTAGAGAACCGGTTGGATGAACTTTGATACGCACACCTTGGTTGAACTTGACTTGTAAAAATGATGTCATTTCACACATCATGGCTTGACTTGACTATCAAGTGTTTATCAATTTACGATGATTGTTAGCTAATGAGTTAGTAGGTAAGTTTATGTTGGTACTACTTACCTAAGTTCTTTTTTAGTCGTTGATGTCACATTATTCATCTTTTGTATTTTTATTATACTCGACGCCTTATACACAATACTAGCTGTAGGTAGGTACGTCCCTACTTATTTTAAACGGGCAAAATGAATAATCATAGTACTCTTTAATCTACTACAGTCATACTAACTGGCGCTTATTCCGAACGATCTATCAGCATTGTAGATTCAACAGGGCAATCCTACCAGCATTTTTTTAATTTTGCGATTGTTCTACATGCAACCGGTGAATTTATACCAAATATCTGTTAGGACTTTGTAGCTATAGATAACACCTATATTATGTAGAAATAAATGATACAGTGTTACATTACGTATCCGTATTTGCAATCTGAATATTTCCCTATCGGAGTTAAATGAAATGGTTAACAATACAAACTAGTATTATGTATAATTGAATATAGCACCTAATACGTAGTGATCAACTGAATTCCAAATTTACCCACTCTAATTTAGAATTAACTTACAAGAATTACTTAGCCCTTACAATTTAGTACTTATTGTCAATATTTCTATGAACTGTTATGTACCTATCGTATATCTAAGGTTCTGCTTGTATTTCCTGAGAAATAAATATTCTTATTTTTCTTCTTAATTAGCATTGATAATTTAACGCCTTTGTTGTACTATATCCCAGATCTGAGGTTGTACTATCATACTATCTAGTTACAATAAACCACAAAAATAGGTTTAAAAAGATGTTAGCGTTGGTAACAAATTGGATTGAATTATCTGAAATAAAATTAAATTTATTGATTGAAGACGGTTGGCCCATGGGCGCCTACGTTATTACTTATCGCAATACGAGAAGTGAATTGCAAGTTGCATATGAGAAGGCGCCAGGTACAACCAAACCAACGAACAACGTGGATATGTTCCAAATATTCACGGCTATTCTGTAAATAAATTTTAATTGTTGCTTTTTGGAGTAGTTAGTATTTAAATAATAGATATCATATTATCTATTCGTGATTTATTAATTCACCAAACAATCAAGTTCTAATGTAACACAATTAGTTAAGTAGGTACCTAACTTCAATTGAATTGGAAATTAATAGTTGTTGGTTTATGATTAATAGATAGGTGCCTACAGCAGCGCGCCACCGCGTTGCTCGATTGCCTTGACTGTTCGCGTGACGTTACTGGTGATTACTCAATTATTTTACATCTGAGAGAGCTGATAGCGCTCGATCAGTAAAGCGGGAGCAGGCGTCCCGGCGTCGCCACGCTCTCTCAGCTCATCGATATCGACATGCTGCCCTCTACCGCGCATGCGTCCCTCGCCTGATGCCCTCTGAAACGCATGTGCGCCCCTACAACACAGACGACTCGCGAAGTTGCGACACGCGGCTCCTCTTTACTCGCTACTGTCGCATAATTGATTGCCCATTCGATACTGACATTGAATGTGCGGCGGTCGATTGGGACCAGTTATTTGCCTACGGCTACCGCGACAAGGCGTTTCGCTTGCCTCGGCTCCTGAGTAGAGGTCCTGGTCAGCTGGATTTCGCAAGTGCACGTTATGGGAACGGCTCACGTCACAGCGAAGAACGTGCGTCGATCAGTGCTCAGGTTGTGATGTAATCAAAGTGTGTGAAGTGTGTGTGATTGAGGATAAACATGGAGGTAGTTAACGAGAAGCCTGGAGGTCGCGAGGATTTCGATGACGATGATTTGCTGACTACACGTCGGTCTATGTTAGACGGTAAGCAAAGCTGGCTGTTAAGCATAAAATGCCATAATCATCCTGTAACGCAGGTAGTAATATTCTGGAAAATAAACGATTATTTGATATTTAAGTAGATAATGGTAGACAAAGATCATGTTCGCAACTGTGCGATGACGAGCAGCGACACTGCGTGAATCTGTACAGGGAACCAAGTAGAATGCTTATTGATTTTTGCAAAATGAAGACCGGCGTTGTTTACATTCTCAATATTTCCCAGAATATTGAAGTTCAATCAGATATGAATATTAAGTACTATCAGCTCTACATATACCAAGGTACCTACAATACCAATACTCATGTAAGTACATGACTGTAGGAAATGTTTTGCTGCAAATATGCACAATGTGACTTCAGGTCGGCTATTGTCATCCAATACAATACTTGCTTTTGAAATCAAAATATTTTAACTTGACTAAGTAAAACATATCTGTTATTGTTCGAGCAGGTAGGTACTCTAGGTACCTAGTTTATTTACTTACGGGTCAGCAAGCAGACAATGAGCTATGACAATATATTCCCCAGTGAAATGACTCAATGCAGTAGTTGCTAACTGAGAAGGTCATAAAGATGACATTGAAATACGCAGTTCACAACTTGGCAGACAGTTCCCGTTTTGGCAAACGAGTCATTCTGTCCAACATGACGTGCCATCGCGTGCATTCACCCCAACCACGAGTCCCCCACTGTAATAGGGTTTGAAAATCGATATAAGTAACCCCATCGCAAAAAGCATACAAAGATCTAGAGAACCAGTTATCATAATGATATGACTCACAGCCTTACTGCATGTCATAAACAAGTTCATGAAAGGCAGAGAAATTGATTTGAATAGCGTACGGGTATTTATTGTTGTAATAGTTGCCTGTACTTATATTGAGGTCAGAAGTTGTGTGGATTATTAGTCACATTCTCAAAGTTTCATGTTTCGATTGCGGTTTATGTTACCTACTTGGGTTGGGAGTTATGAACGGAGTCCCAGAATATTAAAATTTAGTCGGTACAGTACTTACAATAATCATCAACAGCCTGAAAACGTCCACTGCTGAACCTATGTTCCCCCAGAGAGCGCCACTTTGAGCGGCTGTGTGGTTGCCACTCGAGAACCTTTCTGCCCCATTGGTTGTCAGTTGCGAGCGATGCAGCTTGCCCAACGCATAAATTGTTGTTAATGCTTGAGCACTCAATTGAAATCTTTATGACGCCTTTAAAAGTTTAAAAAAATAAAATATCTTGAATCAGGTAGGGTTTGGAAATACCCAATTACTTAGGTGTACTTATATACATAGTATAGTTACACACACACAATCATGTTGTAGAATATGTAAGTAGGTACTTAATTCTCGGAATAAAGTAAAAAGTAAGTTTACTTGCCCGACGATTTACCCTTGAACTCGTCCACCACCAGACCGGTTTCATTTTATTTTTCTTACAATAAAACTCGTCGAAGGATAAACAAACACAAATTATAAGCAGTAATTTGGTTTTTAATTACAGAATATAATGAATATAGCTTTGCAGCGTAATAACTGGTAAAGAGTAAATTTTCTAACTGGTGTTGAAGGCGAAATGCAAAAGTATGGGGAATAGCCATAGATCTATATGGAATAGCGAAACATGTTCAAAGAAATATATCGCGCCCGATTTCGCGGAAAATAAAACGTGAATAAGTTAGTTTTTTTTCTTATATTTTGGCTCCACACATAGTGTATTTAGCCAGTGTCGAGTATTATATTTTCATCGTGTTATAAAATATTTCACGCAGTCATGTCCTAGTCATAGTCATAGTCCAGTCTAAGTCAGGCAGTCATAGTCCAGTCTATGACACGCTCCAGCAAAGTGGTGGCAACTTTACTAGAAGCTATGGAGTTTTGTAAGAACACGAAAAATCACGTTTCACCACATTATGTCACTTGCCCTCATTCATGCTCGTAATTCAGCACTTAATGCGTAAAACGCCACCAATTTTAAACATTAACCCTGGAAAAAGCAAAAGTTTTGAAAAATAATACAATGCAACGACGTAAACTTTTCCGCGTTCCCGCCAAAAACTCCATAAGTTAGTTTAATCAACTTAAAATTAAAATAAAAAGAGAGAAAGAAAGAAAGAAAGAAAGAAAGAAAAATTATTTATTTGCAACAGAGAAAAAAAAAACACAAAAGGCACAAAAGAAATACACTTTAAATAATCTGTCACAAATCGGCCCCAACTCAGCATGATGCTAGTTCTTACGAACCGGCGCTGGTCTTCCGTTGGGAGCGCTTAGTGAAGTCACGGAGTAGACATACACTGATAGCCCACAAAAACAGAAAAAGTAATACAAAAAAAAATATCAATTATAAAAGTAGCAGCAAATGAGAAACAAATAAAAAAAGTAAATAAAAATAAAACGAGTAACACTTAACAAATCTATAAAGGAAACTATTTAAGTAGATGAATTATAATATAAATCGCTATAGTTTAACCCGTGTAATTAAATTAAATTAAATACCTACAGCAAGTGATGGAAGCTGAAAGTTATATGCTATACCTGAATTTAGAGGCACTGCACTGTACGTGTAGGTACACAACAGGTGGTAAGTACAAAAAAATTTTACATCTCTAACACATAGTCATTAAAATTAAATAAAACAAAGTAACTTATTATACTCTTTCTACTTTTTGCCTGGAATTATCTACAATATATAAAAGATCAGTATGGGTTTATAATATAATATTTATTGTACCTAGCTTTTTAAAGAAAGAAATTAAATAGCACTTGTGTCATGCACTTGTGTTTTGTGTAAAAGGAGGTTCAGTATGTGTACTTGTGTTCCTATTCTACATCTGGTCGACTTGGGCCACTTCTTATAACTTTTCCATTTAATTCTTCTAAGGTATGTTCGGATTTCTCCGTGATTTCTGGACCGTTACGTAATATTTTTTTGGTAGAAGAGCCTTGTGCGGTGGTCTCATGTAAAGGCGAAGATCTGATGAAGATATTTCGGGATAGGCAACAGAACTCTTTAAATCCAGGTTATTCTTTATATGATATTAAAGCGATTGAAATTGGTTTAACATAATTTTAAATGATAGTATCTTACCCTATGTGTCATACTTATAATTACCTAAGCAAAAATAAACTAGGTAACAAGGTAAGTACGAGTATAATGGTTCGATTGTGAAAACATCTACAATATCGAAGGCGCCGTCTGAGTTTGTGAAGTATTCGATAATGTCATCCGTCACTAGTTTATAGGAATAAAATACTCATATGCACCAAAATTTTTAGTACTTAGGCTGAGTTGCACCATAATCACGGTTAAAGTTACGGTCAAATTTTGACATTAGCCCGCCCTGATAAGCGTGGAACGGTTATAGTTAGGGTTAAAGTTAGCGTTAAAGTAAGCTGGTGCAACTCAGCCTTAGTGCAACGACTGACGACGTGGTAGATCTGTAAAGTTTTGTGAACCTGTCAACCTTCACACACAAAGGAAGTGAAAAATGCTAAGACATTTGTCTCGACTCTCGACTAACTGGTAGCTCTAAATATTATCATACACATAAGTTATACAGTTACACTGCTTTGCATTATTTCACATGGCCACTCCAAACCACATGTCTAATTTATTAACTCGGCCTTGGCCCGTTTTAATCTAAACATAAGCAATATAAATAAGGTGCTTATGTTATACTACCACATTTATGTGTTATAGACCAAAAAAATTACGACGTATATCTGTTTATAAGAATAGACCGTAAACAGGTAGGTACAAATTTTTCTTGATTTCAAATATTTTCCGGGACAAAAAGTACCCTTTGCTCCTCCAGGACAGTAAATTTCATAAATATCATTTAGCCATTTCAACGTTATTTTAAACGTAAACCGATGACGTAATGATCACAATAATTGCATTTACAATATTAGTAGTAAGTATAGAATAATAAAACAAGTAGAGTTTTCAGGCTGAAATCTGGAAGTGTACGTAAGCCAGAATATATTAAGTTGAGAACATAGACTGACCTCTGTAATAGGGCGAATTCTGTGGTTGAGAAATACCATATTTTATTACGTCTTGTTATTTATATTGGTACACCATCGCAATAAGGAAATAACCAATCACAACAGCGTGCAAATAATCAAAAACATAATTTTCACGAGGTGAATCCGCAAAAGTCACGGGACTACAACTATAACCAGTCTACTTTCTAAAACAAATTGATTCTACTTTCAACAAATTGCCTTCACTGTTGATCCCGTAGTCACTTGCAGTTGCCTGCGTCTGCAATTTACTAATGTACAAAACTTGCAACATAGAAATGTTGCAAGTTTGCCAAGTTTACATTTATCTTACTGCACTTGCCGAAATAGTTTTAAATAATAAGAATAAAAAGAATTACAATTTTTTGAATTTATACAAGACAGCTTACAATACAGTTACAGTCTGAGATACAATGTAATCGCGTCAACCAGTGTACCTTACCTGCGCAGCCTACGCATTCAGTTGTTTTTTCCTAATTTAGTGCAGTAACTTCCCACTTCAGCCCAGTTATAATCATAAGCAATTTAGTAAATGTAATAAATCGGAATTTAAAAATTTACTATTTAACAACAACTTCGTAAAATATATAATATACTAGCTTTTGCCCGCGGCTTCGCACGCTTGTGTTATGTTATTTTTACGTTATAGTCTAATAATAGATCATGCATTTCGTACCAAACAACAAAATCCAATAAATCTTTTCGAAGCTGAGCACAGTAATCTGTATTAGCATAGGGATAGGTATAACGCAAGCATAACCGTGAGTGGAAGCTATTTAAGCCATTACCTAAAATTAAATGTTTAAAGTCTAATATAGATTTAAATAACAGTAAAAGAAGTTTCAAACAAAAAACTACAATTTTATAAGTACCTCTTCATATTACAACAAAAAGAAATCATCATCACTTCACTCAGGTCTTTAACAGAAGTTTCAGTAAGTTTTGTTTAGGTAGTAGTTACCTAAGCAGGTACAGTTTAGAAAAATATGGAAGAATCACACACGATGATCCTGTTTTGCTCAGTTTTACATATTATCCGCGCGCTTTTTGTTCCATTTACCACATTTTTTTTACCTTCTTAAGTTTGGTTCCATACGAATTGAGTACCTAACTACCTACACATAGCCAGTGTCAAAATAATAAGTTTATAAATTGCTGGAGATATGCATTTACCTGTACGACGCGTACATAATTAATTTTCTTAATACTAATTAGGAATTACTGATACTAAACCACCACTCCTTAAAGAATCGACAGTTATAATTATTATTATGTCCACTATTTTCCACGCTGTCTCATTCCCAACATACCTACCTAGTGATGAAAGTGAGGAAGTAAGTTAAATCGTCATTACATAATTATTACTAACACCCAAAGTTACTTACCTACTATAACTCCTTCTTGAAGTAACCGAATAATCAATCATTTTCTGCTCCCGTGGTTTATTTAAAAGCCCACAGATCTAAAATATTTTAACTATTAAAACTTATTTCAACATGCAAGAAGAAGAAGAAGAACAAATCAAAAACGAACAAACGTTACACGCCATGTTGTTAATTCGAGGATACAATTTTATTGCCATAATGAATACCTACATATTAATTATTATATCTAAGTACCTACCCTTTTTAAACATTTTTCATCAAATATTTCGTATTATTGGCTAAATACAAATAATAGCATCTCCGGCTTACTTTAATGCCAAAATAAAAAAGGTTTAAAATGCGTAGCATTGATAAGGGTATATAACTTACGTAGCTATAAGTACTACAGGGGGTCTAGCAAAGATACCAACCACTAACGCTAACGCCAAACACTAACTCCGAAACTGTATTGAAATGACATTCGCTGTGGAAAAGTTAGCGATTTCCGAAATGTCATCCTAGTACATTTTGGAGTTGGTTTCTTTGCTAGACCCCCAGGTACCTTAAAACTTCCTTGGGGTTGATCAAGAATGTAGCAGTAGCGCAAAAATAATTTTATCTACCTAATTAGAATGGTAACGTGTAGTAAGTTTATGTAAATAATACATTTTACCAGATCGCCAATAAAGAACATTACTCCCGCCAAAACCCTATAAATCGAAACCTTGAATAAATATGTAAGCTTCAGTATTGGCTAAGTATGATAATCGCGTGAAGCCTTATGAATAATTAAAGTCTAAGTACCTACCCTTTTAAACAGTTTTCATAAAATACTTCCTATCATTGGCTAAATACAAATTTTGTCTAATGCCAAAATAAAAAAGGGTTTACAATGCGTAGCAAATTAATTTAGTTCTTAGTGTAGTTTAATTTAATAATTATTTCATATGTTAATATATGTACTCTGTGGAATGTGAATAGATGCGTAGCAAAAGCAAGGGCCAATGGGCACAGATTACTGAATATGTTGCTACTAAAGGTTAAGCTATAGGTACTATGAATACAATTTAAGTACTTATTTCGAATGGTAAGGCGTAGTAGATTTTTGAAAATTAATACATAATACCAGATCGCCAATAAAGAATTTTGCCCTCTCCAGAACCCAATAAATCGAAAACATGAATAATAATTTAGTTATGTTCCAATTTTGGCTAAATATGATATCGCGTGAAGCCTTAAAACTTATAAAAAAAAGTCTAAAAAGATTTTAGTTTTCTAAATTCTTTGTTCTCTGTGTCGTGTTCATATTCAAGAAGGTTCTCATACCTATCCTCTTTTTTAGTTTGGACCACAGATTAACGAAAAAACTTATCTATATGTAAATACATATGATTTTTTTGGGAATAGGTACTTACATAATGAACACATTGTTTTTCTCTAATCTGCATTGCATCGAGCGCAGACGAAGTTATCGCGCGTTGTATTTCGCCGTAGCCCGAAAAGTGTGATACACTGCCGGTAATGCAGGCGCACCAATTGTTATTTACTGTTGTAAAACATGCATTAAATTACTTCCTTATTGATTAGTGCAGTGGGGATTGTTCAGAATGAAATACAAAAATATAGGACTTCCGTACTCAAAGAGTAAATCCTTATTACTGAACCTCAGCTGTCCGTCTGTCTGTCGGTCTGTCCACCAGGATGTACTCATGAATCGTGATAGTTAGACAGTTGAATTTTTCACAGATGATATATTTCTGTTGCCACTATAATAACCATGGTCCGTATTCAAAGGGACAGATAAACAGACAAATAAGAAAAAAATTGGTTTTACTTCATATTGATAAGAAATTGTAAATTAAAACTATTACAATTTATTTTTGTAATCACAAATAATACTCTCATAGTGTGTAATACATATTTATTCGCCGACATGCAATATAACGCTACTGCTTCCTCCATTTTATTTAGCCCACGTCGATCGCGCAGCAGGCAAACAAATTGACTGTGTGTCCAGGTTGGGGCGCTACAAAAACATCGAGAATAGTCAACAGAGATGTTTTTGCGTGCCAACTCTACAGCGAAGGTTCGGGCGTATATGAAGCCGTGCCATAATAGTAACAGAGTTTTTTCTTTAATCTGTGCATCCGGATAAACCTGAGATAAAACTACCGTCAGTAGCAGTGTAGCAGAGTAACATTTTTTTTTCATCTATGGTTAGTAGCCAAAATATAACTTACCTTTTGCCACTGGCTAAATACCTACACTATGTGTGGAGCCAAAATATAAGACAAAAAACTTACCTTGAGGCCTTGAAACGGAACGGGATCTTGTTAAAATCCCGTTCCGTTTCATAATGAAATCTTAATCATTTTCACCAAAAAAAAATTAACGATTTATAAAATTTAATATATCCTATGTTTTGCGCCGGGTTTTTCTAAGCTTATTAGTGAAAACCGCATGAAAATCCGTTCAGTATTTTCGGACTTGTGCCGTAACAAACAAACAAACAAACAAACAAACAAACAAACAAACAAACAAACAAACAGACAAAATGTCTAAAAAGTAGCTTAAAGTGATCAGCGAAAAATTTCAAAACAACCTGTGTCATTTTTTTTTCGATATCTTGCATTTACAGATTTTTTTATCTCTACAGTTTTATTATATAACTAGCTACTGCCCGCGGCGTTGCCGTGCGTGGACTACATTACTTTTCAGGTTTCGGTTTGGCTATGGCTTTATTTTTAAAAACTGATTTTCTATCAGCCACACTGAGTTTTCTGCTCGTATAATCACTTCCACGAAGTAAAAATGACATGTCTTAATCATGGATGAAATAATTAATTATAATATTTTCCAAAACGGCGTAGGTACGCTAATGATTATCCTTGATATTCCTGGACCAATTTTGATGAAATCTCCACTCATGGCTACTTAACTATAGAAAAATTTTCGATGATATTTCGATAAGTATCATCGAACTCATGATTAATTAAAACCTATATTATATTAAAATCTAGGCTTTCAAAACATTTTTACAATAAGGCAAAGTCTGGGGGTCTAGCAAAGATACCAACCGCTAACGCTAACGCCAAACGCTAACTCCAAAATGTACTGAAATGACGTTTCGGAAATCGCTAACTTTTCCGTAGCGAATGTCATTTCGATAAATTTTTGGAGTTAGCGTGAGGCGTTAGCGTTAGTGATTGTGATCTTTGCTAGACCCCCAGGGCATTTTACATAATATGTTTCGTACACAGATTAGAGAAAAAAATCTACTTCGTATCATTCCAAAGAGTATTATTATACTTCTGTATCATTCAAAGAGTATATAATTTATTACGTAACGTAAGAGTATCATTGGTCCACTGCATTAGCCTATGGTAGTATGCATTGGCCCTCAGACCTGTTAGCCAAACATAAACATCATGAAATGCCAAAAATTGGTTTAGCAATGCGTAGCAAGGGTCAAGATTATACTCCCAAGGGTAAAGCTCTAACTATCACGGTTCATGAAATACAGCCTGGTGACAGACGGACAGAAGGACAGACAGCCTGACAGACGTCGTCAGTCCGTTTTGGGTACGGAACCCTATTACTAAGGCTCCGCTGTCCGTCTGTCCGTCTGTCACCATCAGGCTGTATCTCATGAACCGTGATAGAAAGACAGCTGAAATCTTCACAGATGATAAATAAATTTTTGTTGCCGCTATTACAAAAAATACAGAATAAAATAAGTATTTAACCCCTTAAATACTTATTTTATTCTGTATATTAGTATTTTTTCTTTCTCATACAACAAACGTTTTTTTGCTAGTTTTTATAGATAATGATACGGATGCGCGAGCCCAACTCGCACTTGGCCGTTTATTTCTCTAATCTGCGGGCACTTAAGTATAAGTAACATGTTTATATCTTGAATGCAATCGATTCATACTACTTACATATTATTTGATGGTATACCTATTTTACTCCAAAAACCTCAAACAACCTGCAAGGGCTTAAATAGAAAAACTAATAATTGTTAAAGAATTCTAATAAATTGTAAAATTTCATTCCACTATTTAATGCATATTTACTACCGAAATTAACTCCTATTACTCTTTGTTCATGGCCTTACACACGTTTTTTTTTCTTTAATCTGTGTCTCCAGATGGACTTTACGTGAAACATGTGAAATATTCAATAACAACACGACGAAAAATTACTATACTTAACACTGGCTAAATACACTATGTGTGGAGCCATAATACAACATAAAAAAATTACTGTGACATAAACTAACCGTCAGTAGCCAAAAAAATTCAACATGAAGCGGCCATGTTGTATAAAATTCCGTCCGGTTTCGTAATGATATTTTAATAATTTTGACCAATTTTTTTTAATGATATTTGTATTTTAATATATCCTATGTTGTGCGCCGGTTATTTCTAAGCATATTAGTACAACCCGCATGAAAATCAGTTCAGTATCTAGGGTTTTGTTCAATAACAAACAAACAAACAAACAAACAGCTACAAATTATTGTCCCTAGATGGCGTTAGATATGATAAATTAGAAAATGTATGGAGAAGGGCTAAAAGTCTTGTAGTCCTGCATCGCGGTTACGATATTTTTTGAACAATAGAACCTATGGGATAAATTAGATTTGACATCATTATGTGTGTGTTCCGTAGCGCGCCAGAATTACACATTTATTATATGTAGGGATAGGGATAAAACTGTAGAGATTATTTTCATTGAATAGATATCTATTAATTAATTATTTATCATACTGACATAACAAAAAAAAAAGTACAATTAAATTACAAAGTGGGAAAGCTTAGAACTACCTACCCATTTAATAGTATTAAAATCTGCACACATTTGCACTTCGCCTTAAGATGTAAATTAAGTATTTAACAACTGCAAATTTTACTTATTACTAACCTAAACCTGCGACACCCTTACCGGGTAAATGTACCCTAGCTTTAAGACATTTTTGTATATAAGACCTGTCGACCATTGTACATTTGAGCAGAAATAAATGAATTATGAATTAAGACTTACCTACTTGAGGCCTTGAGGCACAGATTACTTCAGCCTGCATGCATGCAGGGAACCTATGACAACAGTGAGGCAGGAAAACGCCTGAACGGGATTTGTTTACGATTGCGCTAGCGCAACTTCTTGTTCGTAAACTATTTATTTACGTAGTAACAGGTAGGTACGTGTACGAAACACGTCCAATATATTATATATAAAAAAAAAACAAGTTTTAACACTACTGTTACAGAAATAGAAGAATAAATATCACTAAATTAATTCGAAAAAGTGCGCCAAAATGTCGCATGTTGACACCGTTGAACTCTTTTCAAGGGCTAATCGATGCCCGATGCGTTAGTAAAAGACTAACGAATATCACCAAATATCTTATTTAAAATATTATTATGACTAATTGGTGTAAAAATATGTGGTGGGTAATGAATACAATACTCACCACATATTTTTAGGCTTTACTTATCATTATCACTGATAAAACAAAGAACTTTAAAGAAGGTAAGTAAGTATACCGGCTAAATATAGGTATGGATCTATGGATCAAATCTTTCCTATTGCTTTTGTACTATTAATTTTTCTGTGCTACTGTCTAACTAAAGGTAAGTACGCGGATATTGATAACGTATAGAACGCTCGGCAGATGGCGACGATCAATTAATCCAGCAGCTTATAGATAATTTTAGCAACACCGATAACCAACCACAATGTCGCAAATAATCCATCACATCGATACAAATAATACACTTGCATAGAATTTTTGCCAGATTAGTTTTAATATTAATTATTAATTCATCATCATCATCAGCTTAAAGACGCCTTTTGCATACATCGGCTCCCCACGGTTCTGACCAGTACCTCTAGTAGGAGTTTTCCAATACGCGCGAATCCATTTAAAATTTGTACTGTCATTTTTAGTTCATCAACGTGTCCGCTAGGGGCGCTGCAGAGAAATGTATGGGAGAAAAGGGAGAAAACGTAAACGAATCAAGTTTTAGTAAACTATTGAAACTCGTACTAGGGGTACCGGTCGTCGGTCCACCTTTTGGGGGGCGGCCTACGCTACGTCTTCCGGTTCGTGGTCGCCACTTGAGCACCTTTCTTCCCAATATACTTAATACAACTTAATATAAATAGATTTCTATGTGTTGCTGATGCTGACGTTAAACTCTGGAACTAAACGTTAAACTGTTGGATCGCTTAAAACCTTTTCATACTTAGTAAATAGGTACTAGACAATTACGCAGCACATAAAAATTATAAGAAAAAATAAACGGTTAATTAATTGTTAGAGTTTGTACTTTGTTCCACGGGACTATTGGGAAAAAAGTCTCAGTAGACGGAACTACTCCCACGGAGCTACTGGGAGTAAACGCAATAATTGATCTGCTATTTGCACAAATCTTACCTACGGGTTTCTATTCACCTTCTTTTTAGACGATGGCTATACGATGTTCGATTACTGTTACTTTTATAATTAACGTACGCATACTCAGGATTACCATTACCGCACATAATGATCTGTTGCAGTCAATCATCAATGCAAGTAGACCCAATGTGCTCCAATGTCGATTGTAATGGCCTACTATAAGTTAGATAAGTATAACCACAGCAATTTGTCACACAAAACTGAGCTATAGACAAAAATGTGAACTAATTTCACAACTTTTGAGTGATTATCGTCGGTCGGAGACAGACTGATACGAGTATTGAGCAAAATGTTTTGTAACGATTACATAAAGTAATATAGGAGAATGAACGATGGGAAGCCATCGTTCATTCTCCTATATATCCCGTGCTGCTGGTAGCTATACTTAGTTGGTGCATATTCATGTGGGCATTAGACCGGGTTTCTACCTGCAAGTTTTCTGCTAGGAGGCCTTGCTAAAATACTTAGTGTCAACTACTTTAGTGTCTGATAGGTAAGTGATAGACTGTTGAACAATTCTTCAAAATAATTTCTAAAACATCGGCAAGAAGTGTCTTGGAAGAAAAATTTGAAACTTTGATCTGAAAATAAACGCAAACTGAAGTTAAGTAGGTACTTCATGGGTACTTCAGCAAACTCTACATTTTATTTTGCATACTAAGGGTGGTAATTGGTTGAATCAGGCGTGACCTCGCGGAAGTTCATCTTAAATACAAAATGAAACAAGAATATCTAGTGTAATTCCGCCAAAATAAAACTATAATCTAAATAAAACTAAAAACTATAATAAAGATCATCCCTTACAGCTTTCCCAATATAGATAATCTTATAGTGTTATTTTAGTGGAATTACACTAGATATTCTTGTTTCATTTTGTACTAAAGCTGGGTTTCCACGTGTAAGAACTGTCCATTCGTCTAAAAAAAAAACTGTTCGCGTTGTTTCCGTCAAAAGTGTATAATGACCTAGTATTGAAGTTTACAATTATTGCAAACTATTGTAGGTACTGTTTGATATACGGTCGGACACTTCTTGCAGAAGTTTTCTTGCCTATGGAAACCCGGCCTTTGTATGCCAAGGAAAATGTAGAGTTTGATGTACAACTTCAGTTTTATTAATTCAGGCCAGTCAGACAGGTATTATTTTATAATTTAAGTTTGAAGATATCGCTCACGTCAATTTAAGTAAGCTGAGTAGGTAATCGGTATAGGTACCTACATAATGACGACATGAATATGTAAGTAGATTAGACCTGCAATAAAAATTCATTCTAAAACTGATAGTTCAAAAAATAAATTGAGAAAAATAAATCTACTACAATAGCTAATAATAGCTGTGAAATAAAATCATAATTATCATAGCATAAGTAAGTTTCGTAGTATGAATAATAATGGAAAAAATTTTAATCAGAAGATAGTCTGTGCTACTTTTGTTTACTTTTTGACTTCTTTGTTCATATTTTATTCATCGCTAACTTAGTGCATCACATGAGAGACTGCACGACAACACATTATTCTCACTATAGGCTTGATTTTAACACTTAATTCTACGAGATAAAGATCACAATGTTTTAGGAGCTGTTCCAATAAAGTTAATTGAGATTAATTAACCAATGTGTCATGCCAACGCTGCAAGCACTCGTGACGCAAGCACGTGGGTAAAACGTTGGCCAACAAAGTTTGTGAATTCGTGCGATAATAGGGTGCATTAGATAACGCAACGCGGTAATAACAGTACTATTACATAGATGTTTTGTTATTGTTTCTTTGGAAAACAAACCGTTTGTTCTAAAACATCTTCGTTATTATTGCTCACTACCTTTTTAATAGTACTAACTTGAGCTTTACCGTGATTGAAACCCTTGGCTAAAGACGGAAAAGGGGGATAGGTACACCAATTTCTCGACTTCTAATTATATCGATTTTTTTTATCATATTCCGCATCATTTACTTTATTAGTCCCGTGATCCAGGTGCATGTACCTGGTACTAAAATAATTTTCAAGAATAGGTACTTACTTACGTCAAAATATGCCAGTCAGGTTTTGCTTTATCGACATTCTCGTATTTCAATCTTGCAAGCTGTGCTGGTCAAGGGAAAAAATGCAAGGCAAAAAACTCAGTGCTAAAAGAAATGTTCAAGAAGCACAAAATTTGCGAACATCTTTCATCTACCAGCCCGCGTTTGGCCAACCTGGCTCACCGTCCATGCCAGTGCGGCCGTCATTATAATCCACTAATATACATATTGTCTAATACACTCTCTCCATGTGAGAGAAGACACTATCATGTCCCTGAAGTGGGCATGTATTGGGCTAAATACATGTTTAATTTTATTGCATTGAGTTAAAATCTTGTAGTAATTTATTACAGAATATTATGAGGCCAAAATAATCTTATTACATAAACATAAGTACCTATTATAATAGAGTTTGTATTTCTAAAACTGAAACGCAACCCTAGAAAACGCAAATCAGGCGTTGTTTTTTAACCCAGCTATGTTTTTTAGCGAGAACGTGACCTAGGAACTGCCTCTTCTAATAATATGAAAATGATAAAAACAATGGTATTTCTTTTTTGTTCTTTCTTTTCTTCTATATCTACTAAAGTAGGTATATGACCGTATTACAATTACCTATTCCTACGATTGCCACATGAAAAATTGTAGAAACTTTGAATCGAATAGGCACACGCAGCCTGAATTGGCCTTGACCTCGATAGCCATTACGTGCTTACAACTTGGCAACGTCAGCGATTAATCATCTCAGGAAGATAAGGGCTAATATGTGTAGATAATAGCCCACTGACGGTACCTACCTATACATCAATAATAATACTTATTTTTTTAATGAATGTAACATAAGTCTAGTTCTCAAATGTAGCTGTTTGTATCAATGTTAGCCACAGCAATTTTTAATTTTGATTAAGTTTCGCTTAGTCTACGCGCTGCCATGAATTTCTCTCTTGTCTACCATCAATCAAAATTATTCTTTTGCACAAAGAAAACGGTTTCCGCTTTGCGTTTGGTTCCATGCTCAACGTGCCGCTATGACTCATCAAGTCATCACACGCTGACTTCAAAGTATGGGGAGTAATGACCAGAATACGTAACGAAATTGTTTTATTCTATCCAGCGTGACAAGCAATCACAGTTTCGGTCTAGTGATCACATTAAAACGGTGACCGATCAACCGTCGCGATCCTAGTTCCCACACTTGCCGACCTACCCGTATATCCTCCCCTTCACTTGCCTATTTTCAGCATGTTTCATTGAACTCCATGTTTACGTTACGAACCACCTCATTTCATTATCATCAGCATCCAATGCATAGGATTCCCTCATAAAGCGTTACTTTGAGCAGCTGCTTGGCTATTGCATTCCATTGCTCCTCGTAGTTTTGACCAGGTCGTCGTCTACTGTGGGGCCGGACTACGTTGTGACTTTTGGTTTGTGGCCACCACTCAGGAACCTTTCTTCCACATCATTTGATCGCAGACAATAACAAAAGAAAATTGCGACAACTCGTGACCCGTAATAATCCGTAATAACACGGTAATATCTCTGACAAACGGAAACGTGAGAAAGCAGTAAACAGCTATCTCGAGTCTTGGAACAACGCCACTTCTGATCGCGATTTCCATATCAGCTCCTTGATCGACCACTCGCGCCGTCGGCTCATCGCTGATACTTTCTCCTTAGATTCCGACCGTTTTTTGTCCAATTACGATTTGCATCTCCAGTTCGACGGCGACGTTAGTTAATTTCTTGGTGTATAGTAATCGAAAGAAATGAGATTGAAATTAGATTGGACGGGCGATGGCGCGAGGTAATTGCAACGCGGCGCGACTGCCTCCCCTCAGTCCGCTGTGGGCCGCCACGGTGGCCGCGTCGCTCAACACCAGCCACGCCGCCCGACGATGATTTAACAAAAATATGGCTGCAAAAACAGCCACCAAGTTATAACGACGTCAGAGCCGCCCGTGACCTTTGAACGTTTTTGGTGGAAAATGAACGAGGATACGGAGCAGTGTGATTCGTTCAACTCGTGGGAGCTGAACGGCCTGAACTCCCTGGATTTGTGGGACTACACCGTGGAGCTGGAGTGCCTGCAAGGAACTGAAGGTTAGTTTCACAAGGCTGTGTGAGAGGCATCGCCGCCGCTACCGCCGCCGCGCGCCGTTGATCGTTGCCGTTGCGTTGGCTCAAGAATCAATTTGCAACGCACAAATAAAACTAAATAGATTAAAGTCTAGTATTCTTCGGATAATGTCTGTTGCGGCAATCTGATGACCAGCATTCGCTAGTTGTTTTTATATAAATGACTCGTTTACGAATCACTTCCGGGTTTGATGATCTCGCACAAACATCAATTATATTTCTTTGAGCGAGCGGGGTATAATTACTATAGCCACAGATAATATAATACTATATCTGTGGTATTGACAGGAACAAAGTCCAATACTATAAGTAGGTACACCCTCCACTTAAGTAGTACTCCATTACTTAAGTATTTTGTTATCTTTTCAAACAAAGCATCACATTTGGGTGTTATATAGTATTCTATGTATGTATTTACAAACATAAAAGTATATAAGTATTGTATCAGTTATCTAGTTCCCATAGTACAAGCTAAGCTTAGTTTGGGGCTAGATGGCGCTGTGTGAAATGTCCACACATATTTATTTATTTACAGTCGCGTATCGCGATGTCACAGTTGAGTTAACGGACCAATTCCGTATAAGTACCAAAACCAATACCTAACCTCATACTTACATCCACCAGCCAATCCAGCAACCAATAATCAACAACAATCAATACATAATTCCGTTACATTTTATTGTTATAAGTACTTACTAGTTACTTATTACCGAAGTAAACTTAAAAAACACCTAGATATAGTAGCGTACCGGTACCAAGTACCAACCTAATAATCAATTTAGGTCGCCTAAAGGAAAAATTTAACGATACACATTTAGATAAGCAGTGCATTCGTTACGTTATCTACTGTTTTATCGCAGGTAATAAGTATTATCTATTTCGTTTTAATGTCTAAATATGAGTATGAGTACACCATTCGAAAAAAAGATTTTTGTTATCTAATTGAAAAATTGGGTAAATTGCATTTTGTTGGTTATAGGCACATTGGGGGTTATCTGTGGCAATAGGAGATAATAACACCGAATAGGTACATTTCAAAAAGTCTAATTTCCCTTTAGGTTTTCCAAGTTTCTATGGACAAAATATCTATCCCTATTGACACCCCCATATTTTGTGTGTAAAGCATAGGTACCATTTCTTTTTTGTCATACCAAAAATCAAACATAAATGATCTAACACATTCGCTCGTTTAGGAAGACATCGAATACATTCCAAATTAAATAAGTAACAATCCAGTGATATTTTCTGAAATTAATGTGACAGCTTCTTTGCATGGTAATTAATATACTTACCCAATAGTCAAAATAATGTAACTCTATTTTCCTCCACATATTTCAGCCTTTTTCAGCTGTCTTCAATGTTCATGTCATATAGCTACAAAACTTCACCTTTATTCTCCTGGCTTCAGGAGATTTGGCTGTGCCTTGATAATCAGTCTCTTGGTACTACAATGGGTGAGTACTGGGTACCATAAAACTTTAAAATATAAAGCAATTACCAACAAGAAACTTGTCGTATCAGTGTCACACTTAAGGCATCCAGCCATTTTTTAAGTCCAACCGAGGCTAAAACCGGTAATTTGGTTTATGCAATTGTATATCACAATAATAACACAACGCTGTCATAATGGTACATTAGAGCCAGCTAAAGTCAAGATTCGATAATGGCGCATTATACCTAAGAGCCGCGGGGAGCCGATGGATGCAGGAGGCGAGCAGCCGTTCAAAGTGGCGCTCCCTGGGGGAGGCTTATGTTCAGCAGTGGACGTCGTCAGGCTGTTAATGATGATGATGATACCTTAGAGACATTTGAATCGTATACAAAATCTAGAGAAGTAGGTGGGTAGTACTAGTAAGTAGTACTATCAGGTATTGAATCAGAATTATCATCTTCACCAAGAAAACAACAGGCTAAAAAGAAAAACAAACGAAGAATTTACCTTTATTGCTTACGCTTACGTAGGTACGGCTTGGACGAGGAAGGGTAGGTAGCGAATAACAAAAAAGTTGCTACTGACGTAGTTCCGCTAATTTGGAAATATACCAGTCTCTCATTTCAAAATAAGTAAGTAAATAAGTACGTATATTCACACCCAACTTAACATGTATATAGGAAGGTATTTAAAAGAAAAGTCAAGGGTCATGACTTATTTAACACTCATTGTATGCACATGGAGGCTGATTAAACATGGAATAGCACTGTCGCATGTCTTCAATTGAGCATTATAATGGCTCCATTAATAGTAAAGTAAATTAACAATGCGTTTAATTGTTCCCTCTCACACTACAAGTTTTTTACACTTCGCAACATGTACAGCCGATCGTCCACCGCCAGCTAAGCTATATGTTGGTTAAGATAGCTGAGCCAGTTTTCATCATAGGTACATGCGACTGTGCGTCCATCGCAAACTGTGCCACATGCATAGGCATATATATTACTTCACCACATGTATGAAAACTGGCTCAACTCTAGCTGGCTGTGGACGGCTTCTCTGACGCTAACAAAGTTCTCATCGTGGAATTAGTGTTACGTGTCTCCTTGTTTGAAAATGTATGTCTTAGCTTAGTCAACTATGACGAATAGACTCTAGCAGCCTTATTAATAAACGCGTAGTAATTTTAGATTAGTTAATCCAGCTTTTGTCCTTTTTTGACACTTGTATAGCCGGAAGATAGAGATAAGATCCGGAATGAGATCTGCAGGAGAACTAAAGTGACCGATATAGCTCTTAGGATTGGCAAGTTGAAGTGGCAATGGGCAGGCCACATCGCTCGCAGAACTGACAACCGATGGGGAGCAAGGTTATCGAGTGGCGACCACGAACCGGAAGACGCAGCGTATGCAGGCGCCCTATTTGGTGGACCGACGATCTGGTGAAAACCGCGGGTAGTCGATAGATGCAAGAGCGGAGCAGCCGATCGAGATGACGCTCTCTGGGGGTAGCCTTTGTTCAACAGTGATTAGTGATTCTTATCTTATTAGAAGATAGAAGATCGTATAAGTATACTTCGTCGTTACTTAATTACGAGATCCCTCCGTATGGGTATAGAGTAGGGTAGTTTTTAATGTTTTTATACTACTAATCTGATAGAGACAAAATACATAGTCGGACTGTGGATATCTGGTCATACTCTCTGGATATGGTAGAAGTAGAATAATACATGGATAAGTTAATTTATTAATGGTAATGAATAAATTAGAGTTCTTCTTTCACAACACTTTTATGAAACGTTATTATAAGTACCTACTTAGTAAGTAGAAGTAGGTACTTATAATAAGTAGTACTTACATTTTTTACATCATTATACTGGTGTGAGTATAATAAACAAAATTTTTTTTGATAGTGAACTGTAAAAGTACCTAGGTACCTACTTGTCTAAATGTAAAAGAGTTAAAAATGAAAGTCTTTTTTAGGAAAAAAGACTAAAAACTCTAGGTACGATAATATTATTAAGTTGAACATTGATTATGGATCAGACCAGCCAATGGGTAGTTCTCATCGATGCTCAAATTTGATGGTCACGAGGTTATATTTCCTAAACGGCTTAAGATACAAACAAAATTTGTGAATTAAATGATGAAACATCTATTAGGCTACAACAGAAATAAAGCTTGTCATAATAAAAGCAAAAATAATACCTTAAGTTAACACGAAATGGTCAAAAACGGGGTAATTTTTCGTGTTCTCATCGTGTCACACTCTCCGATGCAGTAAAACATTTGCTTACCACTTCACCAAATTTCACTGTATTTGTATGTAACATATACTAAAATTATCGTAATTAAATAAACTTTACACTAAATAGTCTAAAATATATCTTTTCATCATTATTTTTAATTTAAAACAACATACGCGTCGGTCACGCGGATATGGGTTCTTTAAATTCGCGTGATATAACGGCTGCCTGTTAAACAAAACATCAGCAATCAAACACTGAGTGTGGTCGAACGTCAGTCGTGTACTGGCATCGCAGACGTAAGACTTGTGGCTCAACGTGCCGGAAAAAAATAATATCGGTAAGCTTGTATTTTTTCACAGGTTTACCGATCACACGTGCACTACATTTTTTGGGCATTGTATTTCAGCAATTGAAATCAAAGTTAGCTCATCGAAACCCTAAAAAATGCGAGATATTTATGTAGTATTTGATTTAAATCGATACACTTAACTTTGCAGCAATTTTACAAAAAAAGGGATAATTTCGTCAGTTTCGTGTCATAAACTTCGTGGCATTTTAGTCATGAAACTGATTTTGGTCTATGAAACTGATTTTATGCATTATTTTATTTAGAAATGTAGCGACTGGTGTGAGTTCATTGAAACAATTCTAGTTATTGTAGTATGACAGATGTAAGATAGTGTTTTGAATAATTATGTAAACGTGTTTTATCGAGAAAAGATAAGTCATTTCGAACTCACTCATCATTCATTGTGATTAATAATCATAGCCTAAAAATGGATGAGTTCGAATTGGTAGGTATGTCATGTTATCGTGAAAAGGGGTGATCTGGACCGTGATAGCCTAGTAACTCTCAAGTTGGGAAAACCTTCCTTCGAAACTAGCATTGTATTATGTTTAATAATAGGTACATAAAGGGGAAGAGCTAGTAACAGTACCTACGTTTGGTAGGTAGTAGATTAAAAGATTATGGTTACATACCATTTTTCTGGTTTCCGGGAGAAGCAGCCTATTGCGAAGATTCCGGTAGGTAGCTAGGTAAAAGGTACCTATAGCCCAAGTTCACATTCTATGAACACTTTTCTCCACACACGTTTACCGTCGGATATTATGTACCTAAAGTATGTAGGTATTAGGAACTATCACCAAAAGGTTCTGAAATTATTAATAACGTCACGTCATATCGGAGAGCCACCAATATTAGTGCCAGAACAGTCACATTTAAATACGAACATCAACAGACTGAATCGATGGCAGCTTGCTCAGAGATTAGTCCAACATTTTTGGAACAGATGGTCGAGTGAGTATTTGGGCAGACTTCAACAGCGACCTAAGTGGGTAAAACAAATGGACAATGACATCAAAATCGGTAGTTTGGTCTTAGTCAAAGATGATAATTTGTAGTAAATGGTCCCCAGGTAAATGGTCGCTAGCCAGAATCACTGATGTACACCCAGGTGACGACGGACTTATCAGAGTAGTTTCTCTTAAATGTAAAAATAGTATAATCAAACGCCCTATCACTAAAATTTGTTTGTTACCAGTAGATGCATAAATTCAGTTAATTTGGTCATGATGGGTGGTAGGTGTTCTTAAATTCAGTTTAATTTGTTCATGATGGGTGGTCAATCTTTAGAGTCAACTTAGTTTTGTATCGAATCAATTTGTCAGTTTCATAATTTACTATTTTGTTTGCACTTTTTTCATTGCTAATATTTTTCGAAGGACCATTATTTTCAATAATGCTCCTTGATGGGTGGAATGTTGAGTCTATATAGTAAGATTCGATCAATATTCAAGTATTAAGTTAAGCCTATTTAAACTAGATGGCGCTAGTGGAAAGATTAGCTCGCGGTGGTGTTTTGTTCGTAGCAATTAAGTACATTTGTTAAAAACATGTTTCATGGGAGTTTTCTTGGAGTAAAGAAACCTTATGGTATCTCGAAATAAGGCTTTCATTTCCTGGGTGTTTTTGGCTTGTTGGACCTTTCGCGCCGCGTTCGAACAACAACACTACCTATTCTTGACGTAAGTACGTATATAGGTACTAGGTAGGGAGGTAGGTACCTACTAGGTACATTTTGGTCCCCCCCTGCCAACATTTCAATCATACTTTAATTATTTTGCTCGTAGGCCCGACTCCGAACACGTAAAGCTTATATTTAAAAGTTTATAGAAAAATCACGAAATCAGGAGTTTCTAATCCAAAAGAGTACCTAAAGATGTGCCAGATATTGTCTTTTGTAGTGAGATTTGTTTTTATATATAAATCGTTATAATATAAGTATAGATTATTTCTATTGTAGTGAAGGTTGTTGTTCTATTGAAAAAATAACGCAACTCATAAATAAATACACTTTTTAAATACTCATGATGCTTCTTAATTAATAAAGCTATTAATACGATAACTATCTGTTTTTTGTCAGCAGAGGCTTATTACCTATAATATGTAGTTAAGTGGATTAGTATTCGTATTTCGTAGGATGCACAAACTCAGGACCGAACTGATAATAATCATATACATAGTTTTGGTTATTAATACCATTTGTTTGCCAGTTTAATTATGAAAACAAGATTACGTTGTTATTTTATGAACATTTAGTCTTATAAACAGTAGCAAAACGTGAGAAAATGATAGCTGTAAAGTTACTGAGTCATTTTCGTGATCCGATGCGTCGCTTTCGTGGCCTCTAAAACTTCAAAACCATTTATCACCCAAACAAGACTTTCTATTTGATTAACTTATATATTAATTTACTCGTCTTATAAAGCGCTATAATTTACTGTACAAAAATATTTGAAATAAGCACAATATAAAATTGTACATGAAACTGACGATGAGAATCGTAAAAATGAGAACGAGCCCCATATCTTTTGAAAAACTCCTATTACTTACATACCTACCTAACCTACATAGCAAGAAGCAATCTAATAATGTAAATTAAAAACTCGAATGGTCACTCACCTATGTCGTGTTACGTGAGGTTACCGCGAGGTTACAGCAGATTCAGTGCTGTGTTTTTTCGGCTTGGTCTCATCCTCCCCGGTAGCCTCAACAATGGCGCTCACCGGGGACGATGAAACAGACAGTGTCTAATGCCCCGGTGGCTCGTCCCCGTTACCGGGGAGGCTGACACTTTTCTTAAAGTTTTTTCTCATCCTCCCCGGTAACGGGGACGAGCCACCGGGGAGGATGAGACCAAGCCGTTTTTTCTATAAATAATATTCGCAGATTTTTCATAGATAATTAACCTCAAAACATCTAACGTAGGTATACTAGTGTTAGTCGCGTTTTTACTACCTAAATTAAAAATGATGAGATTGCGTGCTGATGTTTCCTTGTTGTATCTCATAGCATAGAACTAAGGTTAATATTTTATACTTTTTTACTAAGTAATAACAGTTTTTTACTATAACAGGTTTTTACATACGATTATATTAGCTGTGCGTTTCTTTGCCATTGATTTTATTTATGTGTGTATTTTTATGTGCAATTATTGGTTTTTATTTGCAAGTAGGTAAATAAAATTAGGCACCTACTCATCTACATCCTTATTAATAAACGCGTTGTAGCTTTTGATTAGTTACACCATAACTTACCCCGTTTCGATAGCTTTCAATATCACCACCATCATCAGCCTGAAGACGTCCACTGTTGAACAAAGGCTACCCCCAGAGAGCGTCATCTCGATCGGCTGCTCCGCAGAAATAAATGAATTATGAATTAAGACTTACCTACTTGAGGCCTTGAGGCACAGATTACTTCAGCCTGCATGCATGCAGGGAACCTATGACAACAGTGAGGCAGGAAAACGCCTGAACGGGATTTGTTTACGATTGCGCTAGCGCAACTTCTTGTTCGTAAACTATTTATTTACGTAGTAACAGGTAGGTACGTGTACGAAACACGTCCAATATATTATATATAAAAAAAAAACAAGTTTTAACACTACTGTTACAGAAATAGAAGAATAAATATCACTAAATTAATTCGAAAAAGTGCGCCAAAATGTCGCATGTTGACACCGTTGAACTCTTTTCAAGGGCTAATCGATGCCCGATGCGTTAGTAAAAGACTAACGAATATCACCAAATATCTTATTTAAAATATTATTATGACTAATTGGTGTAAAAATATGTGGTGGGTAATGAATACAATACTCACCACATATTTTTAGGCTTTACTTATCATTATCACTGATAAAACAAAGAACTTAAAAGAAGGTAAGTAAGTATACCGGCTAAATATAGGTATGGATCTATGGATCAAATCTTTCCTATTGCTTTTGTACTATTAATTTTTCTGTGCTACTGTCTAACTAAAGGTAAGTACGCGGATATTGATAACGTATAGAACGCTCGGCAGATGGCGACGATCAATTAATCCAGCAGCTTATAGATAATTTTAGCAACACCGATAACCAACCACAATGTCGCAAATAATCCATCACATCGATACAAATAATACACTTGCATAGAATTTTTGCCAGATTAGTTTTAATATTAATTATTAATTCATCATCATCATCAGCTTAAAGACGCCTTTTGCATACATCGGCTCCCCACGGTTCTGACCAGTACCTCTAGTAGGAGTTTTCCAATACGCGCGAATCCATTTAAAATTTGTACTGTCATTTTTAGTTCATCAACGTGTCCGCTAGGGGCGCTGCAGAGAAATGTATGGGAGAAAAGGGAGAAAACGTAAACGAATCAAGTTTTAGTAAACTATTGAAACTCGTACTAGGGGTACCGGTCGTCGGTCCACCTTTTGGGGGGCGGCCTACGCTACGTCTTCCGGTTCGTGGTCGCCACTTGAGCACCTTTCTTCCCAATATACTTAATACAACTTAATATAAATAGATTTCTATGTGTTGCTGATGCTGACGTTAAACTCTGGAACTAAACGTTAAACTGTTGGATCGCTTAAAACCTTTTCATACTTAGTAAATAGGTACTAGACAATTACGCAGCACATAAAAATTATAAGAAAAAATAAACGGTTAATTAATTGTTAGAGTTTGTACTTTGTTCCACGGGACTATTGGGAAAAAAGTCTCAGTAGACGGAACTACTCCCACGGAGCTACTGGGAGTAAACGCAATAATTGATCTGCTATTTGCACAAATCTTACCTACGGGTTTCTATTCACCTTCTTTTTAGACGATGGCTATACGATGTTCGATTACTGTTACTTTTATAATTAACGTACGCATACTCAGGATTACCATTACCGCACATAATGATCTGTTGCAGTCAATCATCAATGCAAGTAGACCCAATGTGCTCCAATGTCGATTGTAATGGCCTACTATAAGTTAGATAAGTATAACCACAGCAATTTGTCACACAAAACTGAGCTATAGACAAAAATGTGAACTAATTTCACAACTTTTGAGTGATTATCGTCGGTCGGAGACAGACTGATACGAGTATTGAGCAAAATGTTTTGTAACGATTACATAAAGTAATATAGGAGAATGAACGATGGGAAGCCATCGTTCATTCTCCTATATATCCCGTGCTGCTGGTAGCTATACTTAGTTGGTGCATATTCATGTGGGCATTAGACCGGGTTTCTACCTGCAAGTTTTCTGCTAGGAGGCCTTGCTAAAATACTTAGTGTCAACTACTTTAGTGTCTGATAGGTAAGTGATAGACTGTTGAACAATTCTTCAAAATAATTTCTAAAACATCGGCAAGAAGTGTCTTGGAAGAAAAATTTGAAACTTTGATCTGAAAATAAACGCAAACTGAAGTTAAGTAGGTACTTCATGGGTACTTCAGCAAACTCTACATTTTATTTTGCATACTAAGGGTGGTAATTGGTTGAATCAGGCGTGACCTCGCGGAAGTTCATCTTAAATACAAAATGAAACAAGAATATCTAGTGTAATTCCGCCAAAATAAAACTATAATCTAAATAAAACTAAAAACTATAATAAAGATCATCCCTTACAGCTTTCCCAATATAGATAATCTTATAGTGTTATTTTAGTGGAATTACACTAGATATTCTTGTTTCATTTTGTACTAAAGCTGGGTTTCCACGTGTAAGAACTGTCCATTCGTCTAAAAAAAAAACTGTTCGCGTTGTTTCCGTCAAAAGTGTATAATGACCTAGTATTGAAGTTTACAATTATTGCAAACTATTGTAGGTACTGTTTGATATACGGTCGGACACTTCTTGCAGAAGTTTTCTTGCCTATGGAAACCCGGCCTTTGTATGCCAAGGAAAATGTAGAGTTTGATGTACAACTTCAGTTTTATTAATTCAGGCCAGTCAGACAGGTATTATTTTATAATTTAAGTTTGAAGATATCGCTCACGTCAATTTAAGTAAGCTGAGTAGGTAATCGGTATAGGTACCTACATAATGACGACATGAATATGTAAGTAGATTAGACCTGCAATAAAAATTCATTCTAAAACTGATAGTTCAAAAAATAAATTGAGAAAAATAAATCTACTACAATAGCTAATAATAGCTGTGAAATAAAATCATAATTATCATAGCATAAGTAAGTTTCGTAGTATGAATAATAATGGAAAAAATTTTAATCAGAAGATAGTCTGTGCTACTTTTGTTTACTTTTTGACTTCTTTGTTCATATTTTATTCATCGCTAACTTAGTGCATCACATGAGAGACTGCACGACAACACATTATTCTCACTATAGGCTTGATTTTAACACTTAATTCTACGAGATAAAGATCACAATGTTTTAGGAGCTGTTCCAATAAAGTTAATTGAGATTAATTAACCAATGTGTCATGCCAACGCTGCAAGCACTCGTGACGCAAGCACGTGGGTAAAACGTTGGCCAACAAAGTTTGTGAATTCGTGCGATAATAGGGTGCATTAGATAACGCAACGCGGTAATAACAGTACTATTACATAGATGTTTTGTTATTGTTTCTTTGGAAAACAAACCGTTTGTTCTAAAACATCTTCGTTATTATTGCTCACTACCTTTTTAATAGTACTAACTTGAGCTTTACCGTGATTGAAACCCTTGGCTAAAGACGGAAAAGGGGGATAGGTACACCAATTT
Organism: Ennomos erosarius; assembly: GCA_963580505.1. NCBI lineage: Eukaryota > Metazoa > Arthropoda > Insecta > Lepidoptera > Geometridae > Ennomos > Ennomos erosarius. Next base: position 12,353,806 of record OY756981.1, on the reverse strand, counting down.
CTCGACTTCTAATTATATCGATTTTTTTTATCATATTCCGCATCATTTACTTTATTAGTCCCGTGATCCAGGTGCATGTACCTGGTACTAAAATAATTTTCAAGAATAGGTACTTACTTACGTCAAAATATGCCAGTCAGGTTTTGCTTTATCGACATTCTCGTATTTCAATCTTGCAAGCTGTGCTGGTCAAGGGAAAAAATGCAAGGCAAAAAACTCAGTGCTAAAAGAAATGTTCAAGAAGCACAAAATTTGCGAACATCTTTCATCTACCAGCCCGCGTTTGGCCAACCTGGCTCACCGTCCATGCCAGTGCGGCCGTCATTATAATCCACTAATATACATATTGTCTAATACACTCTCTCCATGTGAGAGAAGACACTATCATGTCCCTGAAGTGGGCATGTATTGGGCTAAATACATGTTTAATTTTATTGCATTGAGTTAAAATCTTGTAGTAATTTATTACAGAATATTATGAGGCCAAAATAATCTTATTACATAAACATAAGTACCTATTATAATAGAGTTTGTATTTCTAAAACTGAAACGCAACCCTAGAAAACGCAAATCAGGCGTTGTTTTTTAACCCAGCTATGTTTTTTAGCGAGAACGTGACCTAGGAACTGCCTCTTCTAATAATATGAAAATGATAAAAACAATGGTATTTCTTTTTTGTTCTTTCTTTTCTTCTATATCTACTAAAGTAGGTATATGACCGTATTACAATTACCTATTCCTACGATTGCCACATGAAAAATTGTAGAAACTTTGAATCGAATAGGCACACGCAGCCTGAATTGGCCTTGACCTCGATAGCCATTACGTGCTTACAACTTGGCAACGTCAGCGATTAATCATCTCAGGAAGATAAGGGCTAATATGTGTAGATAATAGCCCACTGACGGTACCTACCTATACATCAATAATAATACTTATTTTTTTAATGAATGTAACATAAGTCTAGTTCTCAAATGTAGCTGTTTGTATCAATGTTAGCCACAGCAATTTTTAATTTTGATTAAGTTTCGCTTAGTCTACGCGCTGCCATGAATTTCTCTCTTGTCTACCATCAATCAAAATTATTCTTTTGCACAAAGAAAACGGTTTCCGCTTTGCGTTTGGTTCCATGCTCAACGTGCCGCTATGACTCATCAAGTCATCACACGCTGACTTCAAAGTATGGGGAGTAATGACCAGAATACGTAACGAAATTGTTTTATTCTATCCAGCGTGACAAGCAATCACAGTTTCGGTCTAGTGATCACATTAAAACGGTGACCGATCAACCGTCGCGATCCTAGTTCCCACACTTGCCGACCTACCCGTATATCCTCCCCTTCACTTGCCTATTTTCAGCATGTTTCATTGAACTCCATGTTTACGTTACGAACCACCTCATTTCATTATCATCAGCATCCAATGCATAGGATTCCCTCATAAAGCGTTACTTTGAGCAGCTGCTTGGCTATTGCATTCCATTGCTCCTCGTAGTTTTGACCAGGTCGTCGTCTACTGTGGGGCCGGACTACGTTGTGACTTTTGGTTTGTGGCCACCACTCAGGAACCTTTCTTCCACATCATTTGATCGCAGACAATAACAAAAGAAAATTGCGACAACTCGTGACCCGTAATAATCCGTAATAACACGGTAATATCTCTGACAAACGGAAACGTGAGAAAGCAGTAAACAGCTATCTCGAGTCTTGGAACAACGCCACTTCTGATCGCGATTTCCATATCAGCTCCTTGATCGACCACTCGCGCCGTCGGCTCATCGCTGATACTTTCTCCTTAGATTCCGACCGTTTTTTGTCCAATTACGATTTGCATCTCCAGTTCGACGGCGACGTTAGTTAATTTCTTGGTGTATAGTAATCGAAAGAAATGAGATTGAAATTAGATTGGACGGGCGATGGCGCGAGGTAATTGCAACGCGGCGCGACTGCCTCCCCTCAGTCCGCTGTGGGCCGCCACGGTGGCCGCGTCGCTCAACACCAGCCACGCCGCCCGACGATGATTTAACAAAAATATGGCTGCAAAAACAGCCACCAAGTTATAACGACGTCAGAGCCGCCCGTGACCTTTGAACGTTTTTGGTGGAAAATGAACGAGGATACGGAGCAGTGTGATTCGTTCAACTCGTGGGAGCTGAACGGCCTGAACTCCCTGGATTTGTGGGACTACACCGTGGAGCTGGAGTGCCTGCAAGGAACTGAAGGTTAGTTTCACAAGGCTGTGTGAGAGGCATCGCCGCCGCTACCGCCGCCGCGCGCCGTTGATCGTTGCCGTTGCGTTGGCTCAAGAATCAATTTGCAACGCACAAATAAAACTAAATAGATTAAAGTCTAGTATTCTTCGGATAATGTCTGTTGCGGCAATCTGATGACCAGCATTCGCTAGTTGTTTTTATATAAATGACTCGTTTACGAATCACTTCCGGGTTTGATGATCTCGCACAAACATCAATTATATTTCTTTGAGCGAGCGGGGTATAATTACTATAGCCACAGATAATATAATACTATATCTGTGGTATTGACAGGAACAAAGTCCAATACTATAAGTAGGTACACCCTCCACTTAAGTAGTACTCCATTACTTAAGTATTTTGTTATCTTTTCAAACAAAGCATCACATTTGGGTGTTATATAGTATTCTATGTATGTATTTACAAACATAAAAGTATATAAGTATTGTATCAGTTATCTAGTTCCCATAGTACAAGCTAAGCTTAGTTTGGGGCTAGATGGCGCTGTGTGAAATGTCCACACATATTTATTTATTTACAGTCGCGTATCGCGATGTCACAGTTGAGTTAACGGACCAATTCCGTATAAGTACCAAAACCAATACCTAACCTCATACTTACATCCACCAGCCAATCCAGCAACCAATAATCAACAACAATCAATACATAATTCCGTTACATTTTATTGTTATAAGTACTTACTAGTTACTTATTACCGAAGTAAACTTAAAAAACACCTAGATATAGTAGCGTACCGGTACCAAGTACCAACCTAATAATCAATTTAGGTCGCCTAAAGGAAAAATTTAACGATACACATTTAGATAAGCAGTGCATTCGTTACGTTATCTACTGTTTTATCGCAGGTAATAAGTATTATCTATTTCGTTTTAATGTCTAAATATGAGTATGAGTACACCATTCGAAAAAAAGATTTTTGTTATCTAATTGAAAAATTGGGTAAATTGCATTTTGTTGGTTATAGGCACATTGGGGGTTATCTGTGGCAATAGGAGATAATAACACCGAATAGGTACATTTCAAAAAGTCTAATTTCCCTTTAGGTTTTCCAAGTTTCTATGGACAAAATATCTATCCCTATTGACACCCCCATATTTTGTGTGTAAAGCATAGGTACCATTTCTTTTTTGTCATACCAAAAATCAAACATAAATGATCTAACACATTCGCTCGTTTAGGAAGACATCGAATACATTCCAAATTAAATAAGTAACAATCCAGTGATATTTTCTGAAATTAATGTGACAGCTTCTTTGCATGGTAATTAATATACTTACCCAATAGTCAAAATAATGTAACTCTATTTTCCTCCACATATTTCAGCCTTTTTCAGCTGTCTTCAATGTTCATGTCATATAGCTACAAAACTTCACCTTTATTCTCCTGGCTTCAGGAGATTTGGCTGTGCCTTGATAATCAGTCTCTTGGTACTACAATGGGTGAGTACTGGGTACCATAAAACTTTAAAATATAAAGCAATTACCAACAAGAAACTTGTCGTATCAGTGTCACACTTAAGGCATCCAGCCATTTTTTAAGTCCAACCGAGGCTAAAACCGGTAATTTGGTTTATGCAATTGTATATCACAATAATAACACAACGCTGTCATAATGGTACATTAGAGCCAGCTAAAGTCAAGATTCGATAATGGCGCATTATACCTAAGAGCCGCGGGGAGCCGATGGATGCAGGAGGCGAGCAGCCGTTCAAAGTGGCGCTCCCTGGGGGAGGCTTATGTTCAGCAGTGGACGTCGTCAGGCTGTTAATGATGATGATGATACCTTAGAGACATTTGAATCGTATACAAAATCTAGAGAAGTAGGTGGGTAGTACTAGTAAGTAGTACTATCAGGTATTGAATCAGAATTATCATCTTCACCAAGAAAACAACAGGCTAAAAAGAAAAACAAACGAAGAATTTACCTTTATTGCTTACGCTTACGTAGGTACGGCTTGGACGAGGAAGGGTAGGTAGCGAATAACAAAAAAGTTGCTACTGACGTAGTTCCGCTAATTTGGAAATATACCAGTCTCTCATTTCAAAATAAGTAAGTAAATAAGTACGTATATTCACACCCAACTTAACATGTATATAGGAAGGTATTTAAAAGAAAAGTCAAGGGTCATGACTTATTTAACACTCATTGTATGCACATGGAGGCTGATTAAACATGGAATAGCACTGTCGCATGTCTTCAATTGAGCATTATAATGGCTCCATTAATAGTAAAGTAAATTAACAATGCGTTTAATTGTTCCCTCTCACACTACAAGTTTTTTACACTTCGCAACATGTACAGCCGATCGTCCACCGCCAGCTAAGCTATATGTTGGTTAAGATAGCTGAGCCAGTTTTCATCATAGGTACATGCGACTGTGCGTCCATCGCAAACTGTGCCACATGCATAGGCATATATATTACTTCACCACATGTATGAAAACTGGCTCAACTCTAGCTGGCTGTGGACGGCTTCTCTGACGCTAACAAAGTTCTCATCGTGGAATTAGTGTTACGTGTCTCCTTGTTTGAAAATGTATGTCTTAGCTTAGTCAACTATGACGAATAGACTCTAGCAGCCTTATTAATAAACGCGTAGTAATTTTAGATTAGTTAATCCAGCTTTTGTCCTTTTTTGACACTTGTATAGCCGGAAGATAGAGATAAGATCCGGAATGAGATCTGCAGGAGAACTAAAGTGACCGATATAGCTCTTAGGATTGGCAAGTTGAAGTGGCAATGGGCAGGCCACATCGCTCGCAGAACTGACAACCGATGGGGAGCAAGGTTATCGAGTGGCGACCACGAACCGGAAGACGCAGCGTATGCAGGCGCCCTATTTGGTGGACCGACGATCTGGTGAAAACCGCGGGTAGTCGATAGATGCAAGAGCGGAGCAGCCGATCGAGATGACGCTCTCTGGGGGTAGCCTTTGTTCAACAGTGGACGTCTTCAGGCTGATGATGGTGGTGATATTGAAAGCTATCGAAACGGGGTAAGTTATGGTGTAACTAATCAAAAGCTACAACGCGTTTATTAATAAGGATGTAGATGAGTAGGTGCCTAATTTTATTTACCTACTTGCAAATAAAAACCAATAATTGCACATAAAAATACACACATAAATAAAATCAATGGCAAAGAAACGCACAGCTAATATAATCGTATGTAAAAACCTGTTATAGTAAAAAACTGTTATTACTTAGTAAAAAAGTATAAAATATTAACCTTAGTTCTATGCTATGAGATACAACAAGGAAACATCAGCACGCAATCTCATCATTTTTAATTTAGGTAGTAAAAACGCGACTAACACTAGTATACCTACGTTAGATGTTTTGAGGTTAATTATCTATGAAAAATCTGCGAATATTATTTATAGAAAAAACGGCTTGGTCTCATCCTCCCCGGTGGCTCGTCCCCGTTACCGGGGAGGATGAGAAAAAACTTTAAGAAAAGTGTCAGCCTCCCCGGTAACGGGGACGAGCCACCGGGGCATTAGACACTGTCTGTTTCATCGTCCCCGGTGAGCGCCATTGTTGAGGCTACCGGGGAGGATGAGACCAAGCCGAAAAAACACAGCACTGAATCTGCTGTAACCTCGCGGTAACCTCACGTAACACGACATAGGTGAGTGACCATTCGAGTTTTTAATTTACATTATTAGATTGCTTCTTGCTATGTAGGTTAGGTAGGTATGTAAGTAATAGGAGTTTTTCAAAAGATATGGGGCTCGTTCTCATTTTTACGATTCTCATCGTCAGTTTCATGTACAATTTTATATTGTGCTTATTTCAAATATTTTTGTACAGTAAATTATAGCGCTTTATAAGACGAGTAAATTAATATATAAGTTAATCAAATAGAAAGTCTTGTTTGGGTGATAAATGGTTTTGAAGTTTTAGAGGCCACGAAAGCGACGCATCGGATCACGAAAATGACTCAGTAACTTTACAGCTATCATTTTCTCACGTTTTGCTACTGTTTATAAGACTAAATGTTCATAAAATAACAACGTAATCTTGTTTTCATAATTAAACTGGCAAACAAATGGTATTAATAACCAAAACTATGTATATGATTATTATCAGTTCGGTCCTGAGTTTGTGCATCCTACGAAATACGAATACTAATCCACTTAACTACATATTATAGGTAATAAGCCTCTGCTGACAAAAAACAGATAGTTATCGTATTAATAGCTTTATTAATTAAGAAGCATCATGAGTATTTAAAAAGTGTATTTATTTATGAGTTGCGTTATTTTTTCAATAGAACAACAACCTTCACTACAATAGAAATAATCTATACTTATATTATAACGATTTATATATAAAAACAAATCTCACTACAAAAGACAATATCTGGCACATCTTTAGGTACTCTTTTGGATTAGAAACTCCTGATTTCGTGATTTTTCTATAAACTTTTAAATATAAGCTTTACGTGTTCGGAGTCGGGCCTACGAGCAAAATAATTAAAGTATGATTGAAATGTTGGCAGGGGGGGACCAAAATGTACCTAGTAGGTACCTACCTCCCTACCTAGTACCTATATACGTACTTACGTCAAGAATAGGTAGTGTTGTTGTTCGAACGCGGCGCGAAAGGTCCAACAAGCCAAAAACACCCAGGAAATGAAAGCCTTATTTCGAGATACCATAAGGTTTCTTTACTCCAAGAAAACTCCCATGAAACATGTTTTTAACAAATGTACTTAATTGCTACGAACAAAACACCACCGCGAGCTAATCTTTCCACTAGCGCCATCTAGTTTAAATAGGCTTAACTTAATACTTGAATATTGATCGAATCTTACTATATAGACTCAACATTCCACCCATCAAGGAGCATTATTGAAAATAATGGTCCTTCGAAAAATATTAGCAATGAAAAAAGTGCAAACAAAATAGTAAATTATGAAACTGACAAATTGATTCGATACAAAACTAAGTTGACTCTAAAGATTGACCACCCATCATGAACAAATTAAACTGAATTTAAGAACACCTACCACCCATCATGACCAAATTAACTGAATTTATGCATCTACTGGTAACAAACAAATTTTAGTGATAGGGCGTTTGATTATACTATTTTTACATTTAAGAGAAACTACTCTGATAAGTCCGTCGTCACCTGGGTGTACATCAGTGATTCTGGCTAGCGACCATTTACCTGGGGACCATTTACTACAAATTATCATCTTTGACTAAGACCAAACTACCGATTTTGATGTCATTGTCCATTTGTTTTACCCACTTAGGTCGCTGTTGAAGTCTGCCCAAATACTCACTCGACCATCTGTTCCAAAAATGTTGGACTAATCTCTGAGCAAGCTGCCATCGATTCAGTCTGTTGATGTTCGTATTTAAATGTGACTGTTCTGGCACTAATATTGGTGGCTCTCCGATATGACGTGACGTTATTAATAATTTCAGAACCTTTTGGTGATAGTTCCTAATACCTACATACTTTAGGTACATAATATCCGACGGTAAACGTGTGTGGAGAAAAGTGTTCATAGAATGTGAACTTGGGCTATAGGTACCTTTTACCTAGCTACCTACCGGAATCTTCGCAATAGGCTGCTTCTCCCGGAAACCAGAAAAATGGTATGTAACCATAATCTTTTAATCTACTACCTACCAAACGTAGGTACTGTTACTAGCTCTTCCCCTTTATGTACCTATTATTAAACATAATACAATGCTAGTTTCGAAGGAAGGTTTTCCCAACTTGAGAGTTACTAGGCTATCACGGTCCAGATCACCCCTTTTCACGATAACATGACATACCTACCAATTCGAACTCATCCATTTTTAGGCTATGATTATTAATCACAATGAATGATGAGTGAGTTCGAAATGACTTATCTTTTCTCGATAAAACACGTTTACATAATTATTCAAAACACTATCTTACATCTGTCATACTACAATAACTAGAATTGTTTCAATGAACTCACACCAGTCGCTACATTTCTAAATAAAATAATGCATAAAATCAGTTTCATAGACCAAAATCAGTTTCATGACTAAAATGCCACGAAGTTTATGACACGAAACTGACGAAATTATCCCTTTTTTGTAAAATTGCTGCAAAGTTAAGTGTATCGATTTAAATCAAATACTACATAAATATCTCGCATTTTTTAGGGTTTCGATGAGCTAACTTTGATTTCAATTGCTGAAATACAATGCCCAAAAAATGTAGTGCACGTGTGATCGGTAAACCTGTGAAAAAATACAAGCTTACCGATATTATTTTTTTCCGGCACGTTGAGCCACAAGTCTTACGTCTGCGATGCCAGTACACGACTGACGTTCGACCACACTCAGTGTTTGATTGCTGATGTTTTGTTTAACAGGCAGCCGTTATATCACGCGAATTTAAAGAACCCATATCCGCGTGACCGACGCGTATGTTGTTTTAAATTAAAAATAATGATGAAAAGATATATTTTAGACTATTTAGTGTAAAGTTTATTTAATTACGATAATTTTAGTATATGTTACATACAAATACAGTGAAATTTGGTGAAGTGGTAAGCAAATGTTTTACTGCATCGGAGAGTGTGACACGATGAGAACACGAAAAATTACCCCGTTTTTGACCATTTCGTGTTAACTTAAGGTATTATTTTTGCTTTTATTATGACAAGCTTTATTTCTGTTGTAGCCTAATAGATGTTTCATCATTTAATTCACAAATTTTGTTTGTATCTTAAGCCGTTTAGGAAATATAACCTCGTGACCATCAAATTTGAGCATCGATGAGAACTACCCATTGGCTGGTCTGATCCATAATCAATGTTCAACTTAATAATATTATCGTACCTAGAGTTTTTAGTCTTTTTTCCTAAAAAAGACTTTCATTTTTAACTCTTTTACATTTAGACAAGTAGGTACCTAGGTACTTTTACAGTTCACTATCAAAAAAAATTTTGTTTATTATACTCACACCAGTATAATGATGTAAAAAATGTAAGTACTACTTATTATAAGTACCTACTTCTACTTACTAAGTAGGTACTTATAATAACGTTTCATAAAAGTGTTGTGAAAGAAGAACTCTAATTTATTCATTACCATTAATAAATTAACTTATCCATGTATTATTCTACTTCTACCATATCCAGAGAGTATGACCAGATATCCACAGTCCGACTATGTATTTTGTCTCTATCAGATTAGTAGTATAAAAACATTAAAAACTACCCTACTCTATACCCATACGGAGGGATCTCGTAATTAAGTAACGACGAAGTATACTTATACGATCTTCTATCTTCTAATAAGATAAGAAAATTAAACTACAAGGTATGTACCTACTTATCTGGTAAGTAGATACATCATCGACGATATTTTACGAACAGCTTATTTTCTGTTAATTTCCTGACCTATGATTATATTTTGGTAATGGTTGAAGGCATAGTCTAGGTTGAAGGTAAACATCGCTCGTTTACAAAAACAAACAAAACAATACTTGCGCAACACTATTAAATATTTCTTCGCCGACAGCCTCTGGGACCTCGAAACGTGAAAGAACGCAGAAAATACTTGGTTTTTAGAGCGCAAAATGTTTCCTACAGTCACAGTGTAAAAGCTTATCTAGCTAATAAACATCACTCGTTCTGCAATCCTTTTTAATTATAAGCTAACGGCAACGATTTTTTAAACAATGGGCGCGGAAATCGGTCACGCTCTATGACTGTTATTACCCTGCAATTGCTGTTGTTTCCACGTGAAAGAACCCCGCTCCTATCCATCGAAATTACATCCAATCACATCACAGATACATAAATCACAATTTCTCCGATATTAATGTCTGTCGACTTTCTTTCATCTTGTGTAGTATGAACAATTCATCGACCTGAATTTTTAGTTGTTCTTGCTGTCCAAGGTTAGCAATCAGTCCTCACCTTTCACGGGTGTATGACTGCAGGCGTCATGGTACGCTCCTCTCGTTCCAGTTACACTTGACAGATGTGGAAATAAGCCGGCAATGTGCCGTGTGGTATTATGAAGTGACGAATCGGTGATTAAGTTCGTGTGTGGAGTTGGAGGCAGGTGGTCAATTATCCGTGGAACGTCTACTTGAGCCGGTGCTCGGTGTCGTAACCCCGCAACTCGGTCAGCCGGCAACATGTTATAATATAACTGTATTTCTGCCTATACTCTGGTAGGATAGCAACTCATAATAATTGTTATATACATGATTGCATTACGCGCAATGCATTTCATACATCATTGGTCGTAAAATCACTGATTCATTTGGCGAAATAGCGATAAAAGGATAATTTGGTTTGTGAAATTGCAATTCGTTTCGGAATCGGCTTCCTGCTCTTCAGCTTCGTCTCATTTAAATTGCCGATTTCCCAATAGTTCTAATTACAGATAAACTGATCTGTTAAGGCATTAAAAGTAGGTAGAGAAAACGCCAACAACAAAACCCAAAAGGCGACAGCTATCAAAGACTTCTACATTATAAACTTTTTGACCGCTATTCTGTTTGAAAAGTTTTCTGCCAGCTGGTCTGTTTGTTAAATTATAAATATGTAGGTATATCATATTAGGCAGATATTAGATACATATAATATGTGCCGCACCCAATTTTTGATTGATACTCCAAGTATATCTCCGATTAAAAAATAATAACTCACAGAACTGATAGTTAACATACCGGTTCTCTTCTTTCCAGATTTGCAGTTAGCAGCAGAGCTCGGCAAGACCCTACTGGAAAGAAACAAGGAACTCGAAACTGCTCTACGTCAACACCAAAACGTCATCGAGGATCAAGCACAGGAAATCGAAGTAAGCAGTTCCCTATTTTGCAATTTCAGTCAAGTTATCCGACTTCGCCATATTCTGCAGTAGTTGGCGTAGGTACTATAGGTAATAGGAATTGGCCATTGAATAGGCAAGGCAAAGGTACCTAATGATAAAGGACGTCAGCAGACGCAGGCGTAGAAGACGTAGTTTTGTAACGTAGCACAGGTAAACGCGGGTATGGCAGAGATTCTGTTAAGTAAGTAAGTATATACGATAAAACCATAATCCAGACACACCTACAGTCGCGCACATAATATTTATGTAGGTAGGAGTTGGTATTTAGAGGAGCCTAAGCTCTTCAGCTCAGTTCATCGTGTCAAGTAATTTGCATTCAATCGGTATGAAGGAAAATTCCACTCTATATCGACGTAAAACAAAAACTAAACTGCAGTAGGTATATAGAATAACATCTTCACACTTTCAATATAAATTCTATAACTTATCATACGTTTTGAACACTTGCCAATTTAGCAAGTAAACTTATTGCGAGGTGTGTCGGGCGTACGACACCTGTGCGCTTTTTAATGGTTAATCCACAAACCTAGAATATTTATTTTCGTTACGGCGTTACGGTTAATCTATTGCTAAGTCAAATGTCAAGCATTAAATTAGGTGAATTATATTTATTTTACCTTCAAGTCAAATTGATTAATTAATCAATTCAATTGCAGCAAAATTGCAAGTCTTTAAGAAAATGGCCACGATGTCTATTTACCTAACAGATGCACTTTTCTTTTCCTTTCCTTTCCAGTACCTAACGAAACAAACTGTAGCGCTGCGCGAGGTGAATGACTCCCGCCTCCGGATCTACGAGCAATTGGAAGTGAGCATTCAAGACTTGGAGCGGGCGAACCATCGGCTGGCCGTCGACCACGCGGCCGACAAGAAACACATCAAAACGTAAGCATTGGATATTACCACACCTTCCACATTGTTCGTAGAAAGGTTCTCGAGTGGCGACTACGAACCGGAACATCCAGCGTAGGCCGGCCCTCCACTAGGTGGACCGACGATCTGGTGAAAGACACGGGGAGCGGAGGAGAGAGTCTCTGGGGGAGGCCTATGTTCAGCATTGGACGTCTTCAGGCTGTTGATGATGATGATGATGATGATGATGTTCCGATATACCTGTCGTGTTTACACGCAGTTACAGAAATACCTATTTACCTATTTTTCGTGGCAGCTAATGGCAAAAATTGATCATGTACATATATAAGTTTTGTGCGAGTCTTATCTGAGGTCAGCGAAAAATTAGTTGTTCTCTCGAAATCATCGGAACAACACATAAAAGTAATTATTGCCACCCTTTTAATTCCCAATAATTAACAGAATATGTTTTGAATGTGATTTTAAGCAAAATAATAAAAGCACATAAGCCAGTTGTCAATATAGGAAGTTTACTTACTTATACAAACATTTCTGAAGCCTTATAAGCACTAAATCCGCTTAGAAAAATATAGTGGACAGCATAGCAAAATGGTCAAAAGGTTAAGAAATAAACGCAGCTTTATTCTGCACTAGACAGTGAAAACAACCGCACGACTAGAATGGCTGAATTGCCGTCAAGATGCCTTCAACACATTATCGTTCCTTCTTACTGGGTTGTAACGTGGCAACATTCATTACTTTTTGTTATCAAGATCAAGGCGATTGCGACCGACCGTTGCAATTTCAAAACGTTTTGTTTCTATTTTTGTAAATGATTATTTCACGCATTTGCATAACTACAGCATACTTCACAAACTTCTTTTATGTACAAAGTCTCATTAACAGCTTCATTACTACTACCTATGTTAATTTTAGACAGACTAATTTTATTGTTTTATCGCGTTGATGTAACTTGATAAGTACCTACTCAAGTTTGGGCTTTATTGCTGCGAATGTTCATTTTTAATTGAAAATAGTTAAACAGTAACAGTTATCACCTCACATGGATCCTATACTCTTTACCTATATTCCTATATATCAGGAAGCTTGCATAAATATGCATAATAACATATGACATTTCTAAGGGACAATAAGATCTTTTCTACATATGAAATAGCACATCTAACTTATCGGCACGTCCCTAATAACCATAGATTTACGAAGTAATATAATATATGTGTCTATGATAACAACGGTGTTTTATTTACAGTGCCTACAGCTATTCCTTTATTACGCCATTACCTATTCCTAATTAATATCTCATTAGAAGCTATTCCAAAGACTGATAATTAACAAACACATTCCAGATTATGCGTCAACATCGAAACATTGGAAGGCAAATGCGAAGAACTACAAAAGACTGTCGACGACCTAAACGCGCAACTGGAAATCTCCAGGCGACGAGCCGAGAGGAAGCCAGAGAGCCAACCAGAGAAATCCAAAGAAAAGGAGAATGTAGTCTCAACAACGAAAAAGATTGAAGTAAACAACACGCCTAAAGCGATAGCGCCACTTCCAGAACTGACAAAAGAAGACGAAGACTTACTCCGGCTAAGCGATGAACTTCGGGAAAGCAAAGTTTCGTTCGCCCAAGAACAAAGAAGGGTAACTGAGCTAGAAGAACAGCTGGCGTCGATGGTGCAGGAGAACAATAGGATACAAGAACAAATGAGGAACTGGCACTTGAGAGAGGATGAGCCTAAATCTATGCATGAGGAGTTTGCAATCCTTGAAGAAGTTAGGTAAGACTTTGCAAGGAAGCTATTTAGCCCAGTAGTCCAGACTGTGACAGGTAAGATGGTATTTTTTAGATTCATCACTAAAGGATGAATGACCACATGAATTACATTCTGTAATCTTTAAGAATTAACATAATTTTGTCTGACCTTCATACGAAAATGGATAACATCTACTGACTAATGTCCAAAACGATAATTCTGTTAAGTTCTTAGAGTTCTCTGATAAAAAAATCTATTTAAAATATTCACAGACAAGGACAGCTATGCATCAGATGTCTAAGAGGAGTCGAGCGAGATGACATGTCCTCAATGCTCGACGGAGACGACGACGACAGAAGTGCTATCAGCTCACTCATACTCCCTTCAGGCCAAGACAGCCCCAGAACAGAAGATCTTGTCACTACAAAACTCGTCAAGTTTGATGTAAGCATTTACATTGTTACCTCGCATGATAGTATAATAATCTGTCTACCCTCTTTCTATTAGCTTAACTTCTCTTTTATGTGTAGAAATTCTGTTCAGCATTTAACCAAATCTGTGTATAAAAATCTTAATAAAATTAATTCACGATTCTGCGTAAAATTGCAACATGACTAACATATTAACATCTGCTAAACTAATGTGTTTCTAGTACTCCATTTTGTCTGATTAGCAGTCATGTGCAACTGTCTTTAGTTTTCCGCCGTAAATAAAACATGGCATTGGATTTCCCTAATTGTCAGGGACTCGGCAAATATGGAAATGGCTTGAGCTGATTAGAAACACCTATTCATGCATAAATGTTACGTAGTCACGAGGCGTTCGTTTTTCCGAACGTATCGCTATTATCAATGCGTTATTACCAAGAACTCTTATGCCATTGACATACGAGTTGTTTCTTATCGACTCAAGGCCGTATCTACCTCCTTTATTTCTTCTGATTGAACGTTTCACTCGTTTCTAGGCGGCAAAGCTTTTCCAACTGCCCCTGATGTTGTTGCTCACGCTTTGCATATGCATTATGAAGCGCATTTGCAGTAGTTTTCTTTGGATATACCGTATGTAGTCGAAGGTACGTCCATTACCGACACGTTACGTTACTATATCACGCGAATAATGCACGCTAATTGTAACTCCGTAATCTCAGAATCTCGTATGGTGATGGTAACTGTGACGTATTATTTAGATAATAACAGTCAGTATTAGAGCTGTTGCATGTTCTTGATAGCACTTATTTTTAATCGGGTTAAGGAGGTCTATTTTCGTATTGCGTATCTTTGATCAGTGCCAATATTATCATGGCTTATGTCGTTTTAACATGCAATGCAAGTGATGATTAATTAGTAATATTATGTCGTCTAACTTCAGGTGGTAATGGGTGTATTTTTGACAAATTTATGTCATGGAAGCCAATGTTCACTATAATTATCAGACATTGTAGATAGGTATCTAATGAAAACTTTCAAAATTCAATTTCAACTGACCTGCCTCTTTATTTCTTCAGTAACCGACATTATAATTTACTTAATACTGATAACTTTTCTATCTTTTCAAAATTACCTAAAGAAAAATCATTACTTAAATAACAGTCATTCCACCGCCTCTGTATTCTCGTGACACAGCGACCTCCATTCAATAACACAACCTTAACATCGCATAACCTTTCAGAATGCCAAGGAGAAATTGCTTCAAGGCATTTGGGCGAACAAAGAGGATGGCCACGACAACCCTTACAGGGAGCTCGTGCAAAAGTACGAGGCTCTACTGGAAGTGCAACTGTCGCAAGTCAAGAACGCGAGGAAGAACAAACCAGCGCCTTTAGCTACCACGCAGCACCCGTCAGGCCCAGTGTCGCTGCAAGACGAGCTGCACACTTCAGGAGACTACAGCCAGTTCAGCGTAAAAGACACCGACGAAGAAAGCGGCCATGGCGAGGAGCAGAAGGGCGATAAACAAAAGAAACCCGAGCCCACCTCGCGAAAGAAGATCATTCAAACCCCCGACTTCTCCGAAGCGGAAACATCCAGTTCCGGCTTTTCGGACGAGACAAGCAACAAGGCGACACAAACGGAGCGCGAGCGGCCCGGATCCTTCCTCTGCACCATCGCCGACGGCGAGGCCTACCGCTTCAGCATCTACGACGACGTCAGTCCTATGCCTATGGACAGCCGCTTCCGAAACCGGCCAGAGTACCGAGAACTCTTCAAGGAGATTTTCACCATTCTCAAGAAAGCGGCTGAAAACAAGGATGAAGGCGAACAGCTGCCATTGCTTGACGACAACACGGCTGGTAAGGTCCCCCCCGTCACTCCCGCTACGGAGGACCCGTCCGGCAACTTCACTGACGACACCCAGAGCGTGTTCTCATCTGTAATGTCCGAACAATCAATTCCAGTGTCCGATATCACCGCTCCCGAAACGCCCACACTCAAAGAGAAGGAACAAGAGAAACCGGCGAAGCCTGCGCCCGAACCAGCCAAGGCAAAGGAAGTTGAGAGCAAATCGAAGGAGATAAAACCAGCGGAGGAGAGCACCACCGAGAACCCAACGGACAAAAAAGAGAGGAAAGACGCGCGAGAACAGGAAAAAGAAAAGGAAAAGGAGAAGGAGCGCGTATTGACCCCGCTGGTGCGTCAGCCGCTGGAATACATCGCGGCCACTAGAAAGAAGTCCAGACATCGCAACCGCAAGCAGAGCCAGGAGCGGCAAGGTGCAGATTCCCCGGTGTTCCCCTCTCCACCAAAAGTCACCTATCAGAAATCTTCCAGCAAAAAGAGGAGGGACTACCGACCAATCGAAGTAAGTCCCCTTGCGCGAGCGGTGGAGAGTGAATGGAACGGATCGACGCTACAATTCTACAACCGGAATATGAACTCCCCTACCCCTTCGGCAAGCGGCCGCACCGGCAAAATATACCAGGGTTGGAACGCCGAGACCGATTCCTGGGACATCAAACAGAGTACCGCGTCCCAGGAGATCCACAAGCTGAGGAAGCTCGAGCTTTCCTACGCCGAAGTGTTGAGGAACGCCGACAAAACTAAACCGAGGCGCAAGAAACACCAGTAAGTATTTTATTAATTCGACCCCTCTTACTCGCGTAAGAGTCGAGTGAAGCTACCGCCATTTGTCATTGCCAACTGGACATAACGTTAGATTAAAGAGTATTTGTGATCTGTTAGGATGTATAACTTTTAGTTTGTACTTTACTACATATATTCACAATTATAAATTTGCCATAATTCGAACCGGTATAGATGTAATATACCACTGTATTAATCACCTACAATTTTAATTTATTACGATTTATTGATACCTATTCTTCCCTCCGATATCGAATGCATGTTTCTAACAAAAATTGCATTTACTTAAAACCAGAGCACCTATGAAGTCTCAATATGGCATTAGCTTGTTAGGTAATAACTACCTTGAGTTCAATTCGACTTTAACCGAACAAGTTTTCTTAACTGTTCTGTTGCTATCTTAGTCATTATTTTAATTGTATATTATGTATCTTGGAATATGATTTGTAAATATGCATTTTTTTAAGTTAATTATATTTTTTTTATTGCCATGTCTATGGAATCGTATGGTGTAATTATTTAAATGCAGACAGCGAGTGAGGTTGAAGGTATAAATAATAAAAATTTGCATTGATATTAACATTTTTTTTCATTTCGTCCTCATAATATTATATAATAATATAATAAAATAAATAATGAAAGACTACATGAAGTTATAATACAACATTTAGTAACTTTTTTATGTATGTGCAGAGTTCTTCGTTATAATTGCACAGAGTATTTCACAGGTGTTAATTGATAAATGAACAGGCTAAATCATAGACTTCTGTACAAAAATACATATTTTAACATCCCATGACATTTATCTAGTAAGTCGGGTCCAGATATATAATATACAAACACGAGCGAACATTCCATCCAAACAAATGTTCACAAACGTGTAACGATAGGTGTAACAATTTTCCGATAAACTTTAGACACAAAACGAACGAATGTTCGCGCTCTCTATTACTCTGAACCTTTATAACAACAAACATGTTCACTTATCAGTTATCAACATTGAACCGTAAAAAACAACGTACAGCCTACCAAACAAAATTTAGAGCATTTCTAGAGATTACTGAAGCCTGTTACTGATGATTACTGTGACCGATTCTTATATAAATAAGCCTAATTTATAAATGCGTTTTAATTTGATAGACGGCTTCGTATGCGATCTTTTGACCAATGAATACAAACTTATTCAATGTCAGTAAATTCTCTATCTCGATCGTATATTGCGACATTTTAAAAGATTTAAATGACTGAATTTACTTATGAAAAAAATTACCCAATAAAACTCCCAAAAACATTACAAATGTTCAACAAATAAACGTATGATAAATATAAAAAAACGGTATAAATTAAAAAGTTGTTTTAAAAAAAATTGTAGGTAAGTTTCATATTTTTTTAATATCCTATAATATCTTTAAAAATGTTGCAATGCACAAGCGAGATAGAGGATCCAAGCAACATTGACCCTTATGAGGCATTCAAAGAGTTCGCATCTCAAGATATCTAGCACTAAGATCGGTTTCAAAATGGGCCTAAATCATCAATATACATTTGCAATCCATTAAAGTTTTCCATCAGCCTTTAGTACCGGTCGATAACGAATAACCACGATGCTGGTAATTTGTGTGTTTATTATATTATATGTACATAATAATTTGACTACTTATTGTTTTGCGCTTCTAGTTCGCGTTCCACGATCTTGCGATATTCGTCGAAGCCTCCTTCTATGCTTTCAACTGAGCCACCACCGCAAACCCAGAGCTCCTTGCAGACCATTCGTATTAACCTCTCGTCGTGAGATACCAGAATAACACCGCCCTGGAACAACATAAATAAATATTTGTGGACATTTCACACATCGCCATCTAGCCCCAAACTAAGCAAAGCTTGTATTATGGGAACCAGATGACTGATATAATACTTAGATACTTTTTTGTTTGTAAATACATACGTAGAATACAATATAACACCCAGACAGAACAAACATCGATGTTCATCACACAAATGTTTGTCCTCGGTAGGAATCGAACCCACAGCCCTCAGTTCAGAAAGCAGGGCTACCTACCGACTGAGCTATCGGGCCCGTCAAAATATGATGTAACTTTGAAAAAAGCAATTACACTAACATTATAAAGAAGAAAGTTTGTTAAAGTTTGTTACTCCTTTACGCTCAAAGGGCTAGACATATTTGGATGCAATTTGGAATAGAGATAGAGGCTACTTTTATCTAAACCGCGCGTAGCTAGTAATCACTAGAAGAAACTGTAACCGAGCACTAGACATGAATTCCAGACACCATTATTCACTTTTGAATGCAATTTTATCAGTATTGCAATAAAGAGGATATTGGACATTCACTTATGAGTGCAACTTTGGTAGCATTGCAATAAAAAGAAGATTTGACATTCACTTTCGATTGAAACTTTGTTAGAATTGGAGTAAAAAAGATAGGATATTCACTTTTGATTGCAACTTAGTTGGCATTGCCATAGAGTGATTAGACATTAACTTTTGATTGCGGTTTTGTTGGCATTGTAATAAAGAGGAGATTGGACGTTCACTTATCATTTCAACTTTGTTGGCAATGTAATAAAGAGGAGATTGGACATTTACTTTTGATTGCAGCTTTGTTGAGTTGTGATAAAGAAGAGATTTGACATTCTTTTTGAATGCAATTTTGTTGGTATTGTAATAAAGAGGAGATTGGACATTTACTTACGATTCCAACTTTGTTGACATTGTAATAAAGAGGAGATTGGACATTTACTTACGATTCCAACTTTGTTAATAAAGACGAGATCTGACATTCACAAACGAAATAAAATTTGATTAAACACAAAAAGTCCTCACCGTATATTTGTTTATCGCCTTCCCTAACGCCTCAATGGTTTCAATGTCCAAGTGATTGGTCGGTTCGTCGAGTACCAAGAAGTTAGGGTTCCCCATACACATGTTAGCAAAGGCCACCCGAGACTTCTGACCTCCGGAGAGGCTGGCTATAGTTTGTAACGCGAGGTCGCCGCTAACGCCGAAACTGCCTAACTGTCTTCTGTATTCTTCTACTGTTTTACCTGGAAACATAAATAATAATAAAATATATTTATCTTATACAAGGTGAGTTTGAATTGGTATATTATCCCGAAAGGGGGGGGACTGGGACCATGATAGCCCACAAGTTGTGAGAGCCTTACTTGAAACTGCGTGTTTCCAAACCTCCGTGGTACAAAATAAATCCACTCACAAAATTGCACGAGAGTTAACAAGACAATATAAATTCATTTCTAAACACAGGTCGTTAAACTCATTTATGTGAATTTGGTCAAGGACGAGCGCATCTGGGTAGATGCACTAGGGCTATCTTCGAACGTAAACTTTACCTGGCATTTCTTCAATGAAAAAATATTAATTTAGTAAAGTCGTAGAAGAAAAATTTGCCAACCCTTTCGGGATAACATATCAATTAAAACTCAGATAAAACATAAACAGGATCCTAAAACCAGATAGCCTGAGAAATATTGTGATGAATGAAAGTTTTAGAGAATAAAGCTTTAAAATCTCAATAAAGAGATAAGATTGCCAGTATTTCGATTCACAACCAATATAGCAACTATAACAAAAAAAATGACTTGTTCCTTACCTGGATAGCTCCTTTGTAATAGTTCAACGGAGTTAACGTTCATTTCTAATTGGTCGACGTGATGTTGTGAGAAGTATCCGAATTTCAGTCCTCTGTGCACGCTTCTTATACCGCTCGTAGGTGATAATATTCCCATTATGATCTTTAATAGCGTAGTTTTACCGGCTCCATTGTCACCAACCTAGAAATAATGATGTTTTTATAAAAAAAATGTCTGACATAGATCATTGATAGATAGTCTACTTCTCATGATATCGTTGGAAATAAGAGGCAGCCTCTGTTACGACTTCATTTTGAATTTGAACTCAACGAGCAACGCGAATGAGCTATGGAGAGAGCAATGCTTGGTGTTTCCCTTCCAGATAAGATCCGAAACCGCAGGAGAAATTACCGATATAGCCCTTAGAATTAGAAACTTGAAATGGCAACGGACAGGCCACATCGCTCGTAGAACTGACAGCCGATGGGGAATTATTAAACTGTGGGCTTAAAACGAATGAATAAAAACACAGACCGGCATTATAAAAGTCAAGGTATTTTGCTTAATTCTTATGAATTGCAAACAAAGAATAACCACTTAGTACATTGTTATCGATAGAATGCCGATAAATGCTTGAAATAGATGTTCTCACGGTACACAATAGATTGATGAAGATTATTTTTAGTATATTATTATTAGTGAATGTAGGTGACCTAGTAATTAATTAATTATGGATATAACCAAAATACCTCTGAGTCAATATTTACAAAGGACAGAATTTAAATGTTCTTTTTCTATTCAAATATTTTCTATGAACAGAGCATTTGACCGCAATCTCTCATCTTTAAATTAATTATGTTGATTTTACTAAGCAGACCGCTAAAACTAAAAAAAAAACAAAAAAATTGCTGATGTAGCGTGCGGTTGCATTTTGGTTCTAAAAGATTAGAGATTTCCAGTTAAGTAGTCAATATTTTTGTTATTCCTGTTCTTTCAAAGAGAACTGTAGACTTGAATCTGAATCTGGGAACATCTTTAAGACTCAAAATCGGCTTTAAAGGGCAAATATATAGGGGATTATTGAAGGAACCTGTTTCAAGCAGTTGCCCCAATTCAAATGGCTATCATGGCGTATATTTGATTGAAGATCATGGCTTACACGAAATCGGTTAAAAAACAAACGGTACAGGTGACGTATACACAGTGGCACCATAAAAATACAAAAAGTTTGTCACAACATGATACTTACAATACATATCCGAGATTCTAACGTAGCTCCCAAATTGACATTGGTGAATATAACTTTATCCTTAGAGTAGTAGAAACCGACTTCGTTTAACTGCAGTATGGGCGGAGAAAGAGGTTCCGTTTCAGGAAACCTTAGTACTACTTCTATTTCCTTCTCCACTGCTTTTAGTTCAGGTCTGAAATTGAACATTGAATATATTTTACTAGGTGGTAGAACTTTTCTGCAAAATTCGTCTAGGCAGATACCACCGCATTGCTAGTTATTCTGCCGCCAAGCCGTAGTGTGCAAGCACTAATGTGTTCCGGTTTGAAGGACATTGTAGCTAGTGAAATTACTGGGCAAATGAGACTTTATGATCTGATCGCACAGTCTAATAATCTTATTACTGCATTGTGCTGTTTCAGGAAGACGTGCGCAGTGCAGTTTTACGCGAAACTTTATATTTTAGTTTCTTGTGGCACTGAAGCTGTTATTCTTTAAGCAGATTTCTAAACTGACAAGAATATCCCATGTCTTAATACCAAAATACCAAACTTTCCTCCGCTTGATGGTTTGAAGCAATGGACATTGAATTTTTCGGAACGTGCCGAAATTTGAAGTAAGTTTCGAAATTATCCTCTAAAGAGCACATATAAAATATCAGATTTTTATATTCACAAGTTTCTATTTCATAAATTATTAATTAAAAAACAAAATAATGAATTCTAATTGACGTGGGAAGCCTTTTGTGCAGTAATTGCCAAAAAAGACATCAAGCAATGGCGTTGAATTTTTACTATTCTGACTTCTCATCAATCTTCATTTAGCCTCACAATTGCCAAAATAAAAAAAAAACACTATTTAAAATATTGCATTAAAACAAAAAAAAATTACGTGTTTGTTATTTTTAAACTAACTTTTCCGAAAACCAATAAAAGTTGAGGGTGAAAAATTTGAAACGATTCTGAACCCTGAGATTCCCTGTATCTAGGGACCCAGGAATATGAGGAGCATGATCCCACAACGCCCAGACATATAATTGTGTTTATTTTCCTGTGCACAAATACTTGTGCAGTCGCTGAAAATAATCATGATCATTTTTCTTGATTTATGGTACTGTAACTTACAGTTTATCCAGCATCTTGATTTTACTCTGCACTGAGGAAGCGCGGTTGGCGTTGTACCGAAACCGGTCAATAAACTCCTGCGTATGCGCTCGATGCTGCTGCTGAGCTTCGTACTCTCTCTGCTGGTTCTTGTGCTTCTCAGTCTTCGTTTTGTGGAACTGCTCGTAGTTACCTCTGGAAAATAAGTAATAGAAAAATGAATCAAGACATAGTATGTAAAAGAGTTCACGATTCGATACGCTATTTCGTTAGCAGTCTGTAATTTATGGCATATTATTAGGCCACATCGATCAATCGGTCGATGGATGCAGCAGGCGAGCAGCCGCTCGAGGTGGCACTCTCTGTGGGAGGTCTATGTTCAGCAGTGCACGTCTTCAGGCTGTTGATGATGATGATGATGATGTCACATTGCTTGTAGAACTGACAACCGATGGGGAAGAAAGGTTCTTGAGTGACGACCACAAATCGGAAGACGCAGGATAGGCGCCCACTAGGTGTCTCGATGATCATGGATGCAGGAGGCAAGCAGCCGCTCAAAGTGGCACTCTGTGGGGCATGCCTATGTTCAGTAGTGGACGTTTTCAGGATGATGATGAATTTGGGTGATAACGAATTTATTAATAAATCTGAATTTAGGATTTTATGAATGAGCCTTTTCTATCCTAATATTATTTTTTTACAATTTTTTTTTATATCAAGTCAACTGGCTGTTTCCTTTCACGCCAAAACAGTCAAATCGATTTGGCAGAAATTTTGAAGGAAATGCGAGATAAATTATTATATATAACCACTATGTACCACCGCTTTGCCAGTTATTCTGCCGCCAAGCAGCGCGTGTGCAAGCACTGTTGTGTTCCAGTTTGAAGGGCATTGTAGCTAGTGAAATTACTGGGCACATAAGACTTCATGATAGAATCTCGCAGTCTAGAAACCTTGTTATTGGACTGTTGATGTCTCAGGATAACAAGTGCGCAGTAGTGTAATGCGGAATCATTGTATTTTAGAGTTCTGAGTATGTAACTTAGTAAACTATAACAATTTCAGGGCAGCTGTTTTTTTTATTTTTTAATCAAAATTTTAGGGCTTTGTCGCATTTTGCGATTATGCCGCCCTGGTTGGTTTAACCAACACTTAAATCTAACGTAACACTACATTAATACCTAGTATTTTCAATCAATCTCTCTCTATTAATTTGTACATCATTCTTGCTGAGTACGAGAGAGGCTCAGCAAGAATGATGTTACAATCTCCCAGTTGCAATGGGTTGTAAGCACATTTATTTATTTAATAATTTATTTATTTATTTATTTATTTATTTATTTATGGACCTTCAACAGTTCTACATGTTTTCGAAAATAATAGAGACAACTTACATGTATTACATGACCGGTTTTGAATTACATGTAGCCCTAATTACAGAATGGCCACAGCATGCCTTAAAAAAGTGAGAATCCTTCAAGTAAAAATAAATACATACTACAGAGACCTACTTAAAAATAAGGAATACAAACAATAGATACACAAAAATAGCTAGCTACTTACTTACACAACTGCAACACATACAATTCATTTTGCATGGACCATCGTTATAAAATACATTTCTTGCCACATTTATCTTTTTGTTTCAGTATAATTGATTATACACTCACTTATAACATAATAAGCGAGTGTATAATCAATTATACTGAAACACATAAACTGCGTCGCTCTTGTCTTTGTTCCGGACAGGGCAGCTGTGAAGCTTAACATCTAGCAAATGGTTAGCTCGTCACATCAATAACATAAAAAGTACTATATAGTTACCTGTAAGTATCTATCCTCTGTGTGTGTAAATGCAATATATCTGTAGGCACTGTGTCCAAAAAGTTCCGGTCGTGAGAGACAACGAGTAACGTCGTGGGCCAGTTCTGCAAATAGTTCTCTAACCAGATGATCGCTTTTATATCCAACATGTTAGTGGGCTCGTCGAGAAGTAGAAGGTCCGGTCTGTAAGAGATCGCAAAGGTATTTTCATCCCATCTATTCGAAAAGAGGCGAAGGGATGCATGATGTCACATGCCAAGAGTACCACCCCAGATAATATAATACCTACAGTACAGACGCCTCATCCCATTCATCGGAATAACTCGGGTTATTTTACAAATTATTATTTTCCTACATAACGTAAGATTATCAAGCGACACTTATTGCGTGTTGGCGAAGTATTGGGCCAAATGAATTCACTGGACACTAACTAGTAACGCTCACGACACAATCACTACATTTTTTTCACGTTCGGGCTACAGCTTAGTAATGAGATACTATGAATTAAAAATGTATAGTGTAACTGCGTGTTTGAACTGTCTGTTTCTATTCTTGTATTTATAATTGCTTTTATTGTTTTGTGAAACTCTTGTTTTCTTTATAGGCAAAGCATTATCATTTATTTATCTCACAAAAATACAAGATGACTGTGAATTGGTATGTTATCCCGAAAGGGGATAAATCTACACCCCAAGGTAGACAATGTTTCTTCTACGACTATGAGTTTAACGACCTGTGTTTAGAAATGAATTTATAGTATCTTGTTAACTCTCGTAGCGATCGCATGTGCAATTTTGCAAGTGGATTTATTTTCTACCATGGAGGTTTGGAAACACCTAGTATCAAGTAAGGCACTCACAACTTGTAGGGTATCATGATCCCAATCCCCCCATTTCGGGATAACATACTAATCTAAGGTCACCTTGTATATTCAGTGAACACCATACTCTGGTCTAGGTTTTACCAGTGATTGCTACTATTTAATCCTGCCATCTTCTAAATTGTCTCCCACTTTTTCTCTTTCCTTGCCTGAGGTAATCGTTTTGCAATGACACACATTATAATTGCTAGCTACACTTACTTTGAGAATAGCGCTCTAGCTAAAGCCAGCCTCATCCTCCATCCACCGGAAAAGGTCTTGGTAGCTCGAGCTTGCATCTCCGGAGTGAATCCTAAACCGCTGAGTATGATAGATGCTCGTGCTGGAGCCTTGTCTGCCTCAATGGTTTCTAACTGAACATATATCTCACTCAACTCTGTTGATAGGTTTGTGTCTGTTGATCTGAAAATTAATAGGAAACTTAAAAAAATTACCAGTGATGGTGATGATGATGATGATGATGCAATAAACATTCATAAAAGCAGCGTTTAATACAAGTGAATTTGTTTAAGTTTTCTTTTAAGTGATTGTGTTACATTCTTAACTGCATAACACGGCGCAATATTGTCAAACATAAGCCATTTCGATAATAAAATATAACATTCAATTTAACCAGTTTTCTAAGAAATTTGCATTGAAACCAACAGAAAACTTATAATAAGTAATAACTTTTAGTATTTGGTGATATTTCATGTTATATTAAAATAGCAGAGCAGTCGAAATTACAGTTCTTAAATTCAATAAAGCAATGAATTTCACTTTGCCAACTCTTTTCTGAATGGATACATGCTAGAAGCATGTAAGATTAGACCCAGTAGTTGTGGTAAAATAACCCTAGATCTTATTTAGGCCTCTACAGCGTTTGTATATACTATCTGAAACCAAAATATAGTAGGAAAATACAAATCATAATATTTACCCATTGTTTACTGCGGCTGTGATTTCCCTCTCTCGTCTCATAAGGCTCTCTCTCACCGTATCACATTCCAACACACTCTGTAACGCTATTGTGTCATCTCCAACAACCTCCTGTTCAACATGCAATATGGATATGTGTGATGGTATCTTCAGCTGTTTTGCTGCTATCATTCTTAGGAGGGTGGTTTTGCCAAGACCGTTTCTTCCTACTAAACCATAGCGTCGACCGAATGCAAGTACTAGATCTGCCCCTTGGAGTAATACCCTGTGAAAGGAAACTATTTTAATCATAACTTCCTACAATCATGACTTTTGTTTTGTCTTATGAAATTGGTCTTAGTATTGAAATGCTATTGAAGTAACAGTTCTTTGAAAAGGATTGGACTTTAATTATTGCAGAATTACAGTTATCACAATGTATTATGTAGCTTATTTCAGAATGATTTGGGTCGGCGTATGGTCTCTCTCATTAGTTAAGTGTAGATATTCCTAAATTTTCCAGAATATTGTGTCTGGCCTATACCTTTTCTCTGAAGGATAAACTATGCCCATCTGTATTAAAATTTGACAGAGGTCATAAGTTCAAACTTATCCCTCTATTTTGATAATGCAACTACTGCATATTTGGGTACATATAATAATAGCTAGGATCATGAGACAGTTATCAACTTAAGAGCTGTATAACCTTATGCCGACAGGCATAAGCCTGAGCAGTAAGTATGTAATAGACATGCTTATTTATTATCTTACCTGTCACCATATGCAATATCAAAGTTCTCTATTCTAATATCCTGTGTCCTATTTGTCCCTTTTGCTTCGAGTTTACTGTCCTTCTTAGATGTGACTTGTGACGCTGTGGCTGTTTGTAGAACTGGTGCAGACACGGGTGTCTTTGATGCATCCTTCTGTTTTTGCTGTTTCTGCTGAAGCTTAGCCTCTGCTTTCTCTAGTTTTCTTGCATCTACTTTCTGTAAATGATTATAAAGTTTTCATATGTATACTCATGATCTTTTTTTTCAAGTGATAAGTTTACAGTTGGTGATGGTTGAATTTTATTTGTTACTTTAGTAATGGTGTGTACTTACTAACATCTTATGATTCTTTGCAGTGATCTAATACAAAAATGAGCTATTACAGCAAGAGTTATGTGCAACACACGTTGTTGTTGTTGTTGTTACTTACATAATAATCCCAAAAAAAATATACTGAAGAGCAGTTTTTGATATTCGGATAAAAGTTATTCAATGAATAAAACAAAATAAAACAAAAAAGTTGTAAACAGATTACAAATATAGGTACCGCAGAAATGATATAATTACTACAGAGAGAAAAAGATAAAGATTTTTGTTTCATATAAGTCAGACAGGTCAGTCAGGTTTATTAGTCAGATAACCTTTATACAGCTCTTGTAAAATTGCTCCAAGAAATTTTGCTGTTTTCCTAGTAAATTAAATAATAGTGTTTTATTACAAATAGTCTATTAATACAACTTTTACAGTACATCATCTCATATATCACTTAAACTCATCATTTTTATAGAACAAAACCAAATACCTTGGTTCAACAAAGATGTTGTATGCAATTGATGCAATAAAATAATAGTTGGATGGCAAGAGGCTAATATTTGTCGCATTCTTGAAAATCTACAAGGGTTTAACTTAAAGTCACCCTTGATCATTTTAATTTACAACATATTATTTAATAAATATTGACAAAAATAATATTATTATCAAATCTCACACCTAGATTTCAAATTTCAAAATTGCAAATTTCTTCTATGATAAGTGTCCAAAGTGGATTTTATGGTAGAGGCCTGTGGACCTTTTCAGCTGTTGATGTGTGTGTGTGTGTGTGTGTGTGTGTGTGTGTGTGTGTGTGTGTGTGTGTGTGTGTGTGTGTGTGTGTGTGTGTGTGTGTGTGTGTGTGTGTGTGTGTGTGTGTGTGTGTGTGTGTGTGTGTGTGTGTTATCAAAAATCTTACCAAAGTATCATCTCTAGTTTGCAGCCATATACTCTTGAGATCATCAGTTTCAGTAACAGGTGCAGTCATCGAGGCCAGATGTATAGGTGCATCCAACACTTTTCTAGGACCATTGGAGGCACCCAACTTATCTGGTTGCAGCATTTGCAGTAGTTTTGCACATATTTCCCTAATAAATTTTAATAAATTTTATAATTATACAGTTGTAATATGTTTCATAATAATATGTACTCTTTGTAATGATTAAGTTATTCATATGCATGTTCATAATTAATCCTTTGGGATCTATGATATGTCACCGTCTTTTTGTAAAAACTGATTGTTTATAAAAACGGGGAATAACTAAAATAAATAATGCATACATAGATCCTGGACCCTAACTAGGATTTCCTGTAGCTACGGAGCCAGAAACTACGAGGACCACTGAACAAGTATTTGCGCTTTTTTTTCCTTTGCACAAATACTTGTCCTGTTGCGGGAATCGAATGTAGCCAACCGAATATTACCGACCTAATATCTTTCTCCGACTTCTCAGAAACACCTGTCAATACTTCACCAACTGCTTCGTAAACTTCATCGGTATCTTCAAATTCTCCAGCACTACTCTCCAGTACGTCTAATGGAAAAAAAATGTCTTTAGAGATGTTGTAGTATACCTATAAATCTTACTTGTACTTGGTATTTTAGTCATGATCAACTGATATATAATTATGAACATTGGAATAGTAAAAAATTTGGCTTCCTTAAGTTATTATGTAGGTAGTGACTACATACAAGTACCTTAAAAAAAAGAATATTATTTTTTATAACCTAAAAGTACCTTCAACATACTGCTTGAGCTCATCATCAATTAATGGAAATTGACTTTTGATGTAATCACCACACTTTGCCATTATTATTTTATGTTAATAACTAAATTGTTACGTTTAAAGGCAAGCATTTACTTAAATTGAATCTAATTACTACAAAGTTTCGATAAATATTTCGACCAAACCAACACTAATTATTGCAAGTGTCACGTCATATAAAGTGTGGCCATTTGTACATTGAAAATTCAGCCACAATTTAAATAATAGGCTAGAAATCAGCTGCTATGTCATCAAATGTGCCCAGAGATAATATTAAATATTAATATTAACCAAATCTTTTATAATAAAATGTAAGGAGTAAGGGAGATAAGAATAATCATTAATAAGAAATATGTTACGTGAATATTTCCGTATTCATTAAAAAAAATCGGGAATTATTAATTATAGGAAAAAGAACCCAAAGTCCATGTAAGCATGATGAAAACAAATAGGAAAACCTTCTCAAAGATCCTATGACCCATATTTTTCGCTCGCAGAATTCAGTTCAAGTTGAACTGGTTAACGAATCCCACAAGAATAAGGACTAAGGTAAGGTGTCTTTTGCACAGATATTTATAGTTAAATTAATGATACATAATGGTGTAATGTTTTGTTTAATATTATGAATAAGTTTTATAATATTTGTACATTGGATGTGCCACCATCTATTTGTAAAAACCGTTTATTTATGAAAAACGCGGTTATTTATAAACCGTCGCGTCGGTTTATTGTAAACTGACATTTGTTTTACAATAAAATGGATGATTTTTCAATTATTTATAAAAAGTCAGTGCCCAGCGATGAGTTTATAAAAAACGGTTTTTAGTAGCGTTTAATTATTGTGAACAACCCGATAAATACACAATTTTTTGCTGTAATTTATTGTTTTTTAGAGTAACTAGTAGCCAACCCACAGATATCATCTAAGGGCTAACCAGGGGGCCTAGCAAAGATCACAATCGCTAACGCTAACGCCTCACGCTAACTCCAAAATATACTGAAATGACATATCGGAAATCGCTAACTTTTCCGCAGCGAATGTCATTTCAATACATTTTGGAGTTAGCGTGACGCGTTAGCGTTAGTGGTTGATATCTTTGCTAGACCCCCAGTAGGTTATGATGACGAGCGAAGCGAGGAGGATTGTTGGGTTAGTTTTGACCACACTAGAAGGACACAATAGGCTTGTGTCCTGCTATTTTTATATTACATAAATTAATTATAGTCCTCAATAAATGGACAGTCGTGAAAACAAAAATTAAATATCTCAAAAAATGACAAAGTTACAAGCATTTTAAAATACATGAATAGAAAGAGACAGTTCAAAGTGATGTCACTTCTTCCTAAGCTGTGGTAGATTTACATGCAATCTCTTTGGCATATAACGTCATATCCCAAAGTTACATAGTAGCTGTGGGGATGCTCTGTTCTGCGAGAAAGGGACAGGCGATGCCTCCCCCAGAAACTTTAAGTGATTTATTTACCAATTTTACAAATTCGTTCAATTATTGCATTAATCTTTTAACCTATTTTATTAAAATAATATTAACTTGTTAATTTTTAATAGCAGAGCACAAGCCTATTACAATAAAACGAAGTGACGCAGATTTATTATAAATAAACGAAAAATCGACCGTTTTATAGTGAGACACATTGCTCGTTTGCAATAAATCGACAGTTTATAAATAACCGCGTTTTTTATAAACAAACTGTTCTTACAAAATGACGGTGATAGATGCACCGACTATACTCAAGTGATTTAACAATGATCAAGTGATTTGGTTTAAGATAAAAGTTGTCAGATTAGTAAATACGGTTACAACCAAACGTGCACCAAATTGTAGTGTAGCCTACCATTAAAATGAAAGAGCTACTACAAGTTCTCATATATATTATTTATTAGATTTTGCAACAATATTTCCGACTTTTACTACTAACTCCTAAGCCTGTTTCATTTTTGAAAATACTATCTTCCACACTTATAATCGGCCAAATTAGCAGGATTTTGGCATAAATGGTAACACTATCTTGGTGGACTTCACATTGCGACTTTGACATTGACAGCATTAATATCTGTCAATTAATAGATGTTGCCATAAACATAAACCACCGATAAAGGGTGCGTTCCAGGGGGTCTAGCAAAAATACCAACCACTAACTCCAAAATGTACTGAAATGACATTGTGAAATGAAATCGCTAACTTTTCCGCAGTGAATGTCATTTTAATATATTTTGGAGTTAGCGTGAGGCGTTAGCGTTAGTGGCTAGACCCCCTGGGGGTCTCACAAAGATCCCTTTCCATTAGCGTCAATGCCAAACGAGCTAGGGGGTCTAGCAAAGATACCAACCACTAACGCTAACGCCAAACGCTAACTCCAAATTGTACTAAAATGACATTTCGGAAATCGCTAACTTTTCCGCAGCAAATGTCATTTCAATCCATAGCGTTAATGGTTGGTATCTTTGCCAGACCCCCAAGTGTGTAAGCAGCTTAAAATGCGCTGGAAAAACGTTGTCTATGGCCAATGGCCAACTGGTAAATAAAGCAATGCTGCCAACCTTACGTCATATAAGCCCGCCGCGACGCAAATTCTATTGAATTTCTTTACAGTTTTTGTATTTTTGCGTTAAAACGACACAATGGCAGAACTAAAGTACAAGAGATATGAAAAATCATTGGGTCTACTTACAACAAAGTTTGTATCCCTGCTTCAAAAGGCAAAAGACGGTGTCCTCGATTTGAAAATCGTGAGTATCCATTGACCTGTCATGTTATTTTAGGCACGAAAAGTTGAACATTTTGAATGCAATAAATAAACTTCTCGAATTATTTCCAGGCAACAAACTTGTTAGCGGTTCGACAAAAAAGGCGAATATACGATATAACTAATGTTTTAGAAGGCATAGGATTGATTGAGAAGAAGAGCAAAAATAGCATTCAATGGAAGTAAGCCTATATTCATGTTTTACTTTGAGTTTCATGCTTTGTGTTATGTTATAACAGTTGTTCTATATTGTGGCTTCAGCCGCAATATAATCACCATTATCTATTTGCTACTGCTACAGAAGTAGTCAATTTATGATTGTATAATCTGTAATATTTTATAATCCCGGCTAACAACTTTATGTTTAAAATAAAATGCTATATGCTAAAATTGTGTTGTAAAATTCCAGAGGTGCAGGTCCAGACATTAATACTCATGATATTGGTAAAAGGGTTATAGCGCTGCGGAAACAAATTTTTCAGATAGATGAATATAACAGAGTACTGGACAAGTAAGTTCTAGTTTATTTTATAAGAGTAAACTGAAAACATGACTGTAGTCACGTAATCAGTACTTATTATGAAACTTACTTGGTTAACAACACACATACACACAATTTTATAGGTACTTTGTCAGCCAGCGACCTGCTTCACAATCCTTAAAAAAATCTGATTTCAAATCTATAAGCTCTTTTCATCTTCATCCTCAATGCAACATTGTTAGATTTCAATGACCGAATTGGAGCTGTGAGAACTGGAAAGTTTTTGAATAAGTACCAATATTTAGCAAGTTCATTTTGGTATGTAAATGTTCACCATTGAATGTTTTCTAGCTGAAAAGATGGTACCTAATTCAATACGCTGGATTATGCACAACTTAAAATAGCCAAGTTACGCATGCAAATATGGATCATAAATGGTTGAACATCAAAATGAGTTAAAAATATACAAAATTGCAATTTATATAAACACAAAAATTGCTTCTTTATAAAAATCAGTATAAATATTCTTTTGAACTTTAATCTATACAATAATATAATAGTTGTTGTCCTTGAAACATTAACTATATTATTGAGTACTGAGGCCTTACTGTGAGTTCTTAGCGCAATTCAAAACAGAACCTTTATCGATTGCTTTTCAAACTCTTCATATGAAAAAAACAAAGCGATCCAATATAGGGTCTGCTTTGAATCGCGCTAAGAGCTCACAGTATAGCGCCTGGTCCAAAAGTTCAGTAGTAAGATTGTGCTTTCCGTCACTTAATACCTCCCAACCAGTGACCCTGTAAGCACACAGGCAAAATAGTATTAGCATGTAGAAAAAGAAAAATCTGTCTGTCTTAATATCATTATCATCATCAACAGCCGGAAGTCGTCCACCGCTGAATATAGGCCTCCCCACAAAGCACCACTTGAGCGTCTGCTTGGCTCCTGCATCCATTGGCTCCCTGTGGTGTTCACCAGGTTGTTAGTCCACCTAGTGGGGGGCCAGCCTACACTGCGTCTTGTCTTAATATGCTTTTATATTATTATGTAATGTAATACTTTGAAAATGATTGTTCTACATCCACTGAGGTCACTGGGCAATATATGAATTATTATAGCTGCCATTTTTGCAAGTACCACATCTGGCGAAGCTGGATCTGATTGATAAAATTAATCAGTTGTCACAACACTACAACTTTTACAATAACAACCCAAATAATTATGCAAGATCTATAGGTTTTAGGTAAAACCTGCAAATAGGTGAAAAAATGGCAACTGTTGGTAAACCTCTGCTTTCCATTGCCATAAAGCATCTTATAAAATCATAAAAACTTTGAAATATGTACTCTTTTCAGACAACTGCATTGGATCAAACAAAGTGTTAGTAATGTTTGGGAGGAGCCCGAGCATCAAGACTACTTCTATGTCACCAATACTGATATCCAAAGTTGCTACGAAGATGGACAGTGTCTAGTATTGGAAGCTCCATTAGGAGCTAATGTTTCTGTTGATTTAGTTGGTGCAAAGGTAGCGATAATACAAGGTGACCTTGAATTAGTATGTTATCCCGAAAGGGGGTAAATCTACACCCCAAGGTAGACAATGTCTCTTCTACGACTTTACTAAATTAATAGTTTTTCATTGAAGAAATGCCATGTAAAGTTTACGTTCAAAAATAGCCTTAGCGCAGCTGGGTGGGTGAACTTCGTCCTTGACCGAGTGCACATAAATGAGTTTAACAACCTGTGTTTAGAAATGAATTTATAGTATCTTGTTAACTCTCGTAGCGATCGAAAATGAAATTTTGCGAGTGGAATAATTTATTACCATGGAAGTTTGGAATCACTCAGTTTCAAGTAAGACTCTCACAACTTGTAGGGTATCACGGTCCCAGTCGCCCCATTTCGGGATAACATACCAATTCAAGGTCACCTTGTATAAACTTTAAAACTAGAACCCAACATTTCATTATCATCATCAACAGCCGTATGTAGATGGCTACTGCTGAACATAGGTCTCCCCCAGCGAGCGCCTCTTAGAGCAGCTGCTCTTCTGCATCCATCGGCTCCCCGCGGCTTTCACCAGATCGCTGCGTCTTCCGGTTCGTGGTTGTCACTCCAGAACCTTTTCCACATCAGTTACTTACCCGTTCTACAAGCGATGTGGCCTGCCTATTGCCATTTTAATTTGCTAATTCTAAGAGCTGCATATATCGGTCACTTTAAGTTCTGCGGACCTCCTCATTTCATGTCTTATCTCACACCCAAAATTTGCAGCAGCAACTTTTTTTAGAACATTTATGCTTTTTTACAAACATATTTAAAAGGATTTAGTCACCTCTCAACACTAATAAATACTTTTTTACAGTGCAATATACTGGGTGTAATTGAATTCATTAGCATCCTTTGAAACTAGGTACCTTCTCCTGATACCGGTCACGTGTGGACCAAAATTTTTGAATTCTATCACATTGGTTTGGTAATAATAATAACTCCAAAAAATTGAATAACTTACTTAATCCAATGCTACAATACAAAATTTAATTGGAATAATGGAGTACTGTTTTCAATTAGTATATACAAGGTATAAAAACGTTTAAATGTATCAAAATCATCCATGGCAACTGCGTTAGCCGCCGCGGCAATCTTCATAATATTTAATAAAAATATTTTCATTTACACTCTTTACTTTTTAATAATCATCTATAAATCATGTACTATCATGGGCTCAATTTATGCTAATGAATTAAATTACATCCTGTATACTTCATAACGTCATACCTAGTTTTATTATTTTTACAGACACATGATACAAGTTACTTACTACACATCAAATCTCCAGAATCGATGGGTCTCATACACTTGTGCAAAAGGCCAGAGGAGGTAAATACTATTTAATTTAATATCCAAATTCCATATATACTAATAATAATGTTGACAGCCTCTGTGATGTGATAACAGGTCGGCTCATAACTTGGATGTTGTGGGTTGGATCCCCTTGACAGGACAAGTATTTGTGCATATAATATAAGAAATATATTTTCCAGAACTGTTACAATGAATCATAAATTATAAAAGTATATATTTCCAATAAAAAGATTAAAATATTACCATACTGGGTGTAATTGAATTCAGTAGCATCCTTTGAAACTAAATACCTACTCCTTATACCAGTCACGTGTGGACCAATATTTTTTAATTTTAACACATTGGTTTGGTAATAATAATAATTCCAAAAAATGGAATAACTTACTTAATCAAATGCTACAATAACAAAATTTAATTAAAGTGATGAAGTACTATTTTTAATTAGTACATACAAGGTATAAAAACGTTTAGATGTATCAAAATCATCCGTGCCAACTGCGCGGCAATCTTCATAATTTTCAATAAAAATATTTTCATTACACTCTTTACTCTTTAATAATCTAAAATGATGTACTATCATGAGCTCAATTTATGCTAATGAATTAAATTACACCCTGTATATGATAAGCATTACAGCGGGCCTCACATAGCAAAAGAAACGCATCCCCTCTACTGGCGAGGCGTCATTTGTTTCATAGTTCTGTGGTTATCTGTAGGGCGATTATGTAACTTTTATTTCAATCAGTTTCATTAAGAAATATGTATTTATTATAGTTTTGCGATTATGTACGACATTCTGTATCAATCAAAGTCAATAAAAGTTCGATTGCAACAAGTTTGCTACAGAAAAGGATTTGACAGAACAAAAATTTCATCGATATGAACATTTGCGATTACGTACATAGATTTCAGCCGAAATGACGGCAGAAATTACATTCTCCATAGAAACAGGCTAGAGGTTGTTTCTTGCGAACTTTTATTGTTGTTTTTCTTCACATTGGACATCTTCAAGCAATATAAACGCATAAGTAGTAGTAAATCATAAAATACTTACTATATCCAGTGTGACCATCTAAATTGCAGATTCTGCCCTAAATAGGCTAGAAATCTTCCTCAACAAAGAAATATGCCTCAAGTATTTTATAATATATTGCTAGTTGACCCAACCCGGCTCGCGCGGGTTAATAATTTTTACGTCTTACCTAACCCTGTTTAAGCGGCTTCAATATTGATCGATTGTTCGTGTTACGTTGGCGCGCAAAAACGTCGTTGGCTGTACGCGATTATCAATAGTTATGTATCCTCCTCTCTTCTAATTTTTGCGTGCCCGATAGGGCCCATGACGTTTATGTTTATGTTTCAGCCCTTTGGGAGCTGACCAATGAATAAAAAAATAATCATATGCAATTTTTATTTATATCTTAAAAGACAAATAACAGTCAATTAGCGCGCCAGTTTACCGGCAGTAGGATATTGATCGGATGAAAACTATCTTAGTTACATGGTTGCTAGTGAGGCGCTACCTCTAGTCCGCACGGCAGGTATGGTATTTAGTTTCTTCTAGTTTCAGTGAGGTAGTCTGATGAATGAGTTACAAATTAATATTATTAAGTTATTAAAACTAATAAAGAGCTGCAGCTATGAGACCTCCGATTTTTACTTCAAAATATCAATAACCCCCATATCTGCCGAAAGATGCCACGTTTTTAAAACAGTAAACTTGAGAGCTAGTTCTGCCAAATGGCAGAAATCTGCCACAAATGGTCACAATTATTATAACTCTATTTTTTTATTGACAATGACAATGACATTTCCTGTATCAACAAAAACATAGGCCAAAGAACCGTATAATGCAGCCATATAAAAATGATTAGTCAGTTCAACACGTTTTCTATATAAACCTTGCTTTTTAAATTGGTCGGGTTGGCTGCAACTTCACTTTGGTTGTTATCGATAAAAACCGATTGAAATAGAAATAAAAACCCTTACGTAATCGCAAATTATCGATACACACATGTAGCTATTTCAAATGTGTTTCAATCAACCCAGTGTTTGTAACAGCTTTACATAATCGCTCTACTGGTTCCCATAGTACAAGCTATGCTTAGTTTGGGGCTAGATGGCGCTGTGTGAAATGTCCATACATATTTTTTTTTTATTTATTAGCAGTAATGAGATGTACATATAAAAAAGCGCGAATATGTGGCTGGATGTTGCTAGTGGTCTTAGCAGCTCCTGGGTCCCTAGACAGGGAATCCTAGTTAGGGTCAAGGATTTGGTTTCTATGTATTATCGTAGGTAGTTTCTTATTATGTGTGTACTGCAAAAAAAAGGCGATATAGTGTAATTACACATTTTGACGCCTTTTTGCTGCTCACATTTTTGTGATTTTGTTGACACTTAGCATGAAAGCCATACAAACTACATTTCACTGTTGTATATAACTTCTAATCAAGTTTGGTTTTTTTATTCTTTTAGTTATATATATATATATATAAAAAATATTTAAAACTTGAATCTTTATTACAAAATAAACTTGCAGGACAGCGAAGAAGAAAATATGGATGATAGTGAAGTTGAACATTTGACAGAAAACTGTGATACCTTTCGTGCAGACAGTAAGTTTTTTTTACAAGGAAAAGGCTAAGTTAATTAGCGATAAGACCACCCATTAGCCAAAGAAGTCAAAAGTGGCCTTTCCTAGACAACTCAGCAAATTAGATCACACTAAATACGTGATTTTCCGATTGTGTTGTTTTAAATTCATAACAACCAAACCGTTCATAAAACTGCCCACGACAGCCAATGGGGAAGAAAGGTTCTTGAGTGGCTACCTAGAACCGGAAGGCGCACTGTCGGCCGACCGCGCACTAGGTGGACCGACGATCTGGTGAAAACCGCGAGGAGCCAATGGATGCAGGAGGCGAGCAGTCGCTTAAAGTGGCGGTCTATGGCGATTCATAACATAACCTCTATTTCTGTTCATATTTCAGATTGTCTACTAAGGCTGAGCCCTCCCATTACGAAAAATGACTTCTCGTTCTCTTTGCGCGGTTCGGAAGGGCTATGTGATCTTTTCGATATTCCTTGTTAATGATTATATTTTACACACTTTTTTCTTTTTTAAATACATTTTTTTAAATCACATGCTTATATTTTTGATCATGTTTAAAAAAATCAATGTACATAACGAGGTATTACGTGACTTTACTGAAATAAAACTACTTAGATGTAAATTATATTACTTGTTTTATTTTGATTTCTTTGAAACAAATCTATCTAAGATGCCAAATGAATGTTTTGGCGCCTTCTTTTCCTCTGGCAGGTCTAGCAATTTCTTGGCTTCTATGGATTGCTGTACAAACTCCTGTTGACAAAAAAGAAACAATATTTAACAATGGCAATAATAAATACAAAATGAAACAAGAATATCTAGTATTCTATTCCGCTAAAATAAAACTATAAGATTATCTATATTGGGAAAGCTGTAAGGGATTTTTGCTGGTAAATGTATGCGACAAAGAATAAGAAAAACATTTGTTATGACAATAATAGTAATTTCCATTCCAATAAGGCAGGTTTTTTTTTGGAAGTAGTGTGAGTTTCAAATTGTAAAGAAAAGCGTGATAAACAACCGTTCAACAAAAGCCTTTGTATTTTATAGCTAAGAATTTAAGCAAGTCTCCTTACAAATAAAATAAATATCAAAATCGGTTCATCCATTTGGAAGCATGCTGCAGACATACTTATAATGCCCCATAAATTGAGTCTGGAATTAAAAACGACAGCAACCAACTGCAAGATAATATCCACAACAGTAAATATAAAACTAAAATCACGTTTAGACAAAAAATGCAGGACGCCTCTGTTCTGTGACATCGGAGTGACGACTTGCGGAATTGGACGGAAAGTGCTTTAACACTATTACGGGTTTATTATTTGAATCTAGTATAATAGAATATAACAAAAATAGTGACGTTAGAACGAATATGCATCATCAGCCAGAAGAAGTCTACTGTTGAACATAGGCCTTCCAGTAAACGTTACTTTGGACGTTTATCATAAGGGGGTTGATGCCATAATAATCATTCCATGCTTAGCGGCATCTTGGTGATCGCAGTATTTAATGTACCGGGTAAAATGCTGCAACTCATTCTGATTATTCCATTTGGTTATTCATCATCATCATCAACAGCCCGTAGATGTCCACTGCTGATCATAGGCCTCCCCCAGAGAGCGCCACTTTAAGCGGCTGCTCGGCTCCTGCATCCATCGGCTCCCCGCGGTTTTCACAATGTTGTCAGTCCACCTACGCTGCGCCTTCCGATTCGTGGCGACTAACACATTTGGTTATTATTCTTATGGTGTCCACGGGCAGCGCGGGATGGTGCTATTCTCACACCGGACCAATCAGCACAAATGAATATGCATCATACCTTTTTAGCTGTTTCCTTTATGATCTTCTTTCTCGCAATTAAGTTCTTTCCTTTATTCTTGTGTCTAGGAGTCAAGTTCAACTTCTTAGGCTTGACATACTGGAATACATTATTATATTAATAATCAAAACAAACAAAAAAATACAACCGAAAAGGAAGGACCGTTTTTATAAGTCGGTTGATGGATGATGAATAAGGGATAAATAGTTTTTTTGTTATATTCATCACGATTATTTTATTTATCATCAACAACCTGATGACGTCCACTGCTGAACATAGGCTACCGCTACTTTTTATTTGTATCCATTAAATAATATCCATAAAAAATTGAAAAATGGTTCACATTGTATGAACAAAATATGTTGGTACGTTCATAGCGCAAAATTGTCTTATCTGGGCCATTATTCCGTATCGATTCCTTACTTCGAAACCACGCGAATTCCTTATCTTACATAAGAAATCTGCGAAACTGTATTCTCTATGAAACGAAAACAAAACCGCGCGAAATGAATTTGGAATTGGCGTGATTTGAACTGTCAAAAATCGTATGTTTTACCGAGACGCGTTCCGAAACATCAACACATCAAAAGATATGACCACTTATGTCAATATATTTTATTC
This sequence comes from Ennomos erosarius, assembly GCA_963580505.1. Lineage (NCBI taxonomy): Eukaryota > Metazoa > Arthropoda > Insecta > Lepidoptera > Geometridae > Ennomos > Ennomos erosarius. Next base: position 12,313,408 of record OY756981.1, on the reverse strand, counting down.
AAAAAATAAAGATAACTTTAATGTAAAGAGAAGGTATATCGCTGTGACATGATTTGAACAAGACACGATAACGACGTGGTTTCGTATCGTGTGGAATCTGTGTTTCCTTAGAGAATAACCACCCAGAACGGAAAAAAAAACGTTTCGTTTTTCCCAATATCAAATACCATAAGCGACATGGTGCTGCTTGATAGAGGCATGGGGTCCCATCAGGTACAAACAAAAAATAGCCCGAGCTTGAAAAAAATGTAGTAATCGTGTCTAGAGAGTTACTAGTTAGTGTCCAGTGTATTCATTTGGCCCAATACTTCGCCAACACGCAATAAATGTCGCTTGATAATCTTGCGTTATGCAGAAATAAAATAATCCGTAAAATAGCCCGCGTTATTCCGTTGTATGGGATGAGGCATCTGTACTGTAGATATATTATCTGGGATAGAGGTTTATTATTAGCGATAGGTAGGTACCACCGCTCTGCCAGTTATTCTGCCGCCAAATAGTAGTGTGCAAGCACTATTGTGTTCCCGTTTGAAGGGCGTTGTAGCTAGTGAAATTACTGGGCAAATGAGACTGACCTGATTACACAGTCTAGTGATCTTGTTACTAGACTGTGTGACGTCTCGGGACGACGTACGCAGGCAGTGTCGCGCGAAACTATAGTTATGGGCGGCCGTGTTGCTTAACATCAGGTGAACGACTAGCTCGACAAGACATTCATTATCATAAAAAATAAAAAAAAACCTACCAAAATGTTTTTCTTAGCTTCCATCTGTTCCTTGACTGACGGCACATCCACCTCGGTGACTTCAAACGGATTGAGCGTGATGAGCTCGGCAGGTATCTTCTCAAGTAACGCCTTGACTTCAGCTTGCTTCCTTTGGCCCTTGGTTTGGAATGGATTGCTTTCCAGCGCATCGAAATTGGGCTCACCGCTTCCTGAAATATGAATAAGGTTTCGATTATAAACCATATATTAAATTAGCTGTTTCACACGTGGACACAATCATGGACAAAATCCAGTAGTAACAAACATAACACACAAAAACCAATAAATAAATAATGGCTAAATGGACTATATTATAGTTGATTTTGCTTTTAAAACGTTGAACATTGTATGACCGAAAAACAAGCGGAAATCCCGTCGTCACAATAAGGACCAGTCCATCATGCAGTAGAACTGAAACAATACCTGGAATAATGATGCTCGTAAACCCACGGCTCGTTCCTACACCTAAAACATCCTCGTAAGGGCAGAACTTAAAGTTGCTAATGGATTTCCCCATCCTATGCCTCATGTAGGGCCTCTCCACTGTTTGCGTACAGCAATTACTGAAAAAGAAATAAAAGTTACGGAAATTAATTCAATTGAAAATATTAAGTAGACAATTTGTCAAGGTTGTTGCATTGGCCGTGTGAGAATAGGACCACCCCGTCTCTTCCCGTTGATGCCGTAAGAGTTGGCTGAAGGAATATCCACGGAATGTAGCATTCTCACTACATCATAATCTTCTGCAATTACCAAACTGTGGTGATCAAAACCCTCCCCTCCAAAGATAAGCATTCAAAGTAGCATTTTATATAGAAGGCCTGTGTTTTTCCGGTTGACTTGTTGATGTGTGTATAATATGTTTTATACATACGGACATCCGTATAAACTTACAAATATGTACAGCTTCGAAGAATTGGAAATATGTAAAATAAATTGACAGCAGTAGGATTTAATTTAACTAAGTATGTACTTAATAGTATTTAGTGAATACTGTGCATATTATTAAAATTTTTTATTTGTATAATTGTGAACGTAATTATTAATACTTTTAATATCTTTACTTTGTGACTTGTAAATTTTTTACCAATAATTTGATTATGATTATTATGATTATGAGCAAAAACGCTAACAAAAAATACTTACTTGTATATTTCAACAACTTCTCCAAGACCAACTGCCAACATGTCTTTCTGTGAGAAGTCCAGGTCTACGGGCGCCGATCTTAGCCGGTAGTCTTGCAATGGGCCGTCCAGGTTTCTAATGTCCCATATCTTCATGCTTCTGTCTACACCTGATGTCGCCATGTACCTGGAAAAAAATCCAATATTGGATCTTGGGCTATTGAAAAATTGCACATTATCCCAAAAAAAAAATCCAGGCTATTTTTTTAATTATTTTAGATCCTGGACAAAGAGATTTTTAAAGTAAGACAAAGGGAATTAACAAATTCTTTATATCTTTCCTGCTCACTCCTACGGCAGTAAGCTAAATGTAAATGAGAGATAGTGTGATTAAACACACCGCTTACCTCTTCCCACGCACATCTAATTATTGCTACTGGGCAGCGTTTCGCGCCGACTTCACAGCCGCCAATGAGCTTGGATTGCACTCTATGAACATGGTAAATTGAAAAGTTACTTACATTCCCCTACTATCAACTGCAATCGCTGTCAACGGCGTCTTATGACACAGTATCTTTGCTAGCGGTTCCCTCACTGTCGGCGCCCATAAAGACACCACCCCTTTCGAGTTTCCCAGACATATGATACCATTGTATGGGTTTTGTGTCATCACAGCTGTCCGTCCAAGACGGTTATTGTAATGCCCCATGATTTCTCCGATGGAAATGTCCAGCCATGTCATGAATCCGTATTCATTCTGAAAGTGTCAATAACACTCACACTATAATAATGTACCTTTCACAATTTACCCAAGAGACTCTAAGACCCGATCTCACAGTCTAGAAACCTTATTACTAGACTGTGTGTTGTCTCAAGTTGATGTGTCTGCGCAATGCAGTCTTTTACAATGTTAGTTAGTCATATTCATATCAGTTATGAGCAGCCATGTAGCTTAACCAATATAGCTTTTAGAATTAGGAAGTTGAAGTGGCAGGTTACATCACTCGTAGAACTGAAAACTGATGGGGAAGAAAGGTTCTCGAATGGCAACCACAAACTGGAAGACGACCAAACCGCAAGGAGCCGATGGATGCAGGAAGCAAGCAGCTGGTCAAAGTGACGCTCTTTGGGGGAGGCCTATGTTCAGCAGTGGCCATGATGATGATGATTACTATCTAAGCACTTACTAGGTGGTACAATTTACTAGGAGGTAGGACTTTTCTGCAAAGTTCGTCTAGGCCACCGCTTTGCCAGTTATTCTGCCGCCAAGCAGTAGTGTGCAAGCATTACTGTGTTCCGGTTTGAAGGGCATTGTAGCTAGTGAAATTACTGGGCAAATGAGACTTTATGACCTGCTAGGCGATTATGTAACTTGATTGCAACCAATAGAAACAGAAAAATGTATGGATTTGACAGTTTCAATACGCAGTTTATGTACATAGTTACTATGAAAATTTTCATATTCGGAATGAAATGTCTCCGGTTGCATTGCTGTCAAAGTTACGTAATCACCCCACTGATTGCAGTGTAGTAATCTGATTATGTGTCATCACACATAATCTTAGGATGACGTGCGCAGTGCAGTGTCACGCGAAACTTTATTATTTTAAAGTTCAAAGTGACACCGCAACTGTTATGGGCGGCCATATTGCTTAACATCAGGTGAACAACCAGCTCGTCACGTCATTCATTCTCATAAAAAAAAAGCAATGAGCAGGTAGGTGCTAAGGGTGAAAGTATCCAATTGGGCTCTCAACTAGATTGCCCATAGCAACAAGAAGTCTGCTTTTGAACTTACAACAGCAGCCAATAAGAAGTGGTAAGGCAAGAACTCCATACGCAGTATTTTGTCCATTCTCTTCAAACAGTGAATTTCAGTGCCTGTATTGTCATATATGTACACCCATTCTTTCTGTGCCACTGCTAACATTGTTTCAACATGCAACCAACTGAAATTAAGATCAGTTTATTCATAAAATCTACATATTATATAATAGGTTCTAGTTTAATTAGTTCGGTAGCACCCTGATCTAATGGACCAGTTACAAAATTGTTTTTGAGTGCAATTTTACATACATTAGCTAGCTAGTTTACACTACCAATCTTAACAGTAGGTATTGGTTATCCTGGCAAATTAAGAGTTCATGCAGGCAACATTCGATAAATTGAAGCCAAACCGTGGGTACCTCTCTTGACTAATGAATAATTTATATATTTGATATACTGCTGAATAGTTACATGTGTCCATAAAAGAGAAGAAGATATATTGATGTTAATTTGGCGTCGCAACCATACAACTGGAAGACTCAGCATAAGTCGCCCACAAGGTGAAGTGATGACTTAGTCAAACAAAAATACTGTGCACCATTGGATGCAAGAGGCAAGCATCCGCTTGAAGTGTCATTAAAGGCTTTTGTTAAGCAGTAGATATCTTCAGGTTGATCACGATGCTTTTTGCATAAAACACACTTCACAATTTAACAGCTTTGAAATCATATACAGGTTAAGATTACCTTATGTCATGAATAGATTCCATGACATTTATCTCACAGTGCAACTTCTTGGTAACCCAATCAAAAGCTGCCAAATGACCCATCTTACTGCCAAGCAGTAAGTGCCTTCCATTCCTTGAATATTTAGCTCTGTATGGGCCAAACTCTAAGTTCAATTCAAATATCTTCGCTGCTGCAGCTATGTCCACATTCTCAGCTATTATTTTCTGCGATATTGATGTGGTTTTAACATCTTCCCCAACTTCGAGGCAGCTGGAATATGAGACATAATGTGAAACATACATAGGTACTAACTTTAAATTTTAAATGAGATTTGCTGAGGAGTTATTTATGGCTTTGGTCTAAAGCACACATGGTTGACTTTTGAATACAGGAAAAATTATCATTGTGTGGAATTGAAGGATTTGGATGAAAAAGTAATAAAGGTGAAACCAATAACTTTGATTATAAGACCTGCCTATTGTACTACTTTATCGTTGACATTTTGTATAGTTATATCTTAATGTATGCTTTGGTGTGCAAAAATGTATTTTTCTACTATAACTACACACTAGACCAGTTACTGTCTCAGCAGTAATAATAATAATAATATGGGTTTTATAGCATTTTTGTACTTTATTTTTACAGTAAAAAAGCTTAAGCCTAAGAAATACTAATAAATGAGTGAATACTATCTCATGACAGTGGTCAAATGCAGGTCTATCACAGATAAAACAATGTCCACCTTTGCTGAAATAAATTCTTTTTCTTCTTCTCGTATAGGCAAGTGGTCAGCCCTGGTGTCAGAATTTTTAGGCAGCCCGAAGGCTTCAGACTGGGCTTAACGACTATTATCTTACGACTACAGCCGGGACCAACGGCTTAACGTGCCCTCCGAAGCCCGGTAGCGCTCATTTCTAAATACCAACTTTTTGCTGTAGCGGTCACCCATCATAGTAGCGACCGCAGCAAACATTGCTTAGCTTTACCGATCGGTTAGGAATGGCTAGTCTAAAATATATAAATAAATTCTTAATGAAGACAGTAACTTACCCCTGATCTTCAGTTAATAAAATGTCTGCCCTTGCTGCTTGCTCTTGGGCATAGTCATATTTCCTTTCTTTCTTCTTTAATTTCTCAGCATACAATGGATGTCTAACACCTTTGCCAATACCTTCCCCTCTTGAATGTTGTTCTAACTTTTTTGGATCAATTGGTGCTTTACCAGGGAATCTTTCAATTTTCTTGTCTCTTAAATGCTGTTCAGCTTTTTGGGCATTCTGTAATTTAATTTAGAGAACTAAAGTGCCCAATATAGCTCTTAGAATTAGCAAGTTGACATAGCACATAGGCCTCCCCCAGGGAGTGCCACTTAGAGTGGCTGCTCGCCTCCTGCATCCATCGGCTCCCCGCGGCTTTCACCAGGTCCATCGGTCCACCTACTCTGTGTCTTCCAGTTTGTGGTCGCCACTCGAGAACCTTTCCCCCATCGGTTGTTAGTTCTACGAGTGATATGGCCTGCCCATTGCCATTTCAACTTGCTAATCCTAAGAGCTACATCGCTCACTTTAGTTCTCCTGTGGATCTCCTCTTTTCAGATCTTATCTCGCAGGCAGCATTGCTCTCTCCATGGCTTGTTGCGCTACTTTGTGCTTAGTAATGAGGCCAACGGTTAGAGACCACGTCTCAGTTCCATAAGTCATCACTGGCAACACACATTGATTGAAAACTTTTATTTTCAGGCTTTGTGGTATTTTGGACGAAAAGATAGGTCGAAGCTTCCCAAACCGTTTAATGTGCATCTCAATTATTACCTTGAATCTCTGGTTTTTCAATAACTTAGGAGTGATTTTAATATTGTACACTTCCACTTCATTGTTTCTATTATTGCCTGTTTCTTCGTTAAAAGGATCTCCAAGATTCTTCTTTTCATGCTTGAATTTTTTTGAAGTCTTTTTGTAATTTTTGTCGAAATAACGTTTCTGGAAAATTTATTGTACTTAATAACTTTTGTAAATTTGTACACAAGGGTGTTAGTCTTTTTTTATTAGCTCCATGGGTGTTAGTTTAAGAAAAAAACGCATCTAATATTTAATTGGTTATTAGAACGTACAAATTAAATAAATAAACCTCTGACTTTCCATGTATTTCCAAATTATTTAAAACAATACAATACCATACCTTTTCGGTTTTCATGATGAAAATTACGTTTCAGCCCTCATTTACCGATAAATGAAGGAATTTAAAAATATATGAAAAAAACCAAATATGTAAACAACACACACACGAGGTGCAGCGTGCAGATAGCAAAAGCAAAGTCACAGAGCACATACAGTCCCACCTCTTCCTTTATATGCTCTGTGGAGTACATTGGCAAAGATAGCAAAGTTCTCTGCACGGACTACTAAGAGATATGGTTCTCTGTGGCACAGAGAAAGCTATATACTGAAACTCTGTGGCGTGCAGCGCGCCCCGGCCAGTGTTGCCAACGGCGACGGGACTAATATCGCCATTTTTCCCAGCTTAACTAGCCTAAAGTATTAGAATTGTAGGTCCTGTCGCCTAATAAAATAGCCTAAGCCTCAAACGTTAAAATGAAGTAAAATAGTAGTTTTTGACGAACTTTCTTTTTTAATAACTGACCCGCCCGTCTTGGCACGTGTTTATTAGTTTTACGCCTTAACTCAGTATAATAGGAAAAAAGAAGGAAGAGGGGAAAAGATAAGGGAAAAGGATGAATCGATGAATTCGCCTTCACCTTCACCCATTCATCCTATACCCATATCCCCTCCCTTCTCTCTCGAACGCGAATGTTCTTTTGCATTTGCACAATTTTATTCTGAAAGATAAAATTAGTAAAATGTTAATTTATGTAACATCGTTTTTATTTCTGCCGAAGGTGGGATGAAAGGTATCTATCTTCCTTCTCTTTCCTACAAATTCTCATTGGTGATTTTCTTTCACAGATCTATTTTAGGTTTACTTAGTTATGTCATTCGTGACTATTTCATATCAATAATGACACAATATTACATTAATTTATCTCTAGGAACCGAAATCACTAATGTATCAGCATCAAAGTTGGATTCATATGCCTTGTTTTTTATTCATAATGCTCTTTATATTCATATTTCTGTTAATCATATCTTTACCTTGCCGCTTTAGGCCTTTGCGCCAAGGCCAAAAGCGGCTTGTAATTTACTATTAAAATAAACCTTGAGCCATGGATAAAATAAAAAAAAGAAGGATTGAGTTGTGATTGACATCGAACTGAAGTACAAAATGGCGGACACATAAATATGTGTGACAGATTAAAGAATTGCCATGTGGGGAAAATTACCCGAATCCGATCTTTTATTCTATTATCAGGGACACCTTGGCTATTAATGGGCATAAGTTTCATCGGGGTACTCGTTGAGGTAGGTAAATGGTGTGAAGGGCAATTCGTAAGGGTCTGCCAGGTACTTCCGGCAGGATGTGCGACGGCAGAGTAATTTTATTTTACGTAATTAGTCAATGGTTAACTGTTGCCAGGATTTTCATTCAGATACATTAGGACGTGATTTAAAAAAAAAAAATCAAAAACTTTCTCGGATTTCTATGACCCCGCAGGATCGGAATTGGCAGACCTGATTTTTTTTTACATGTTTATGTGTCGGTTAACGATCTACAGATAGCCTATTGAGGTACTCAATGACGTAGGTATTTCTACTGTGGGATCTCGCACTAAAACTATTACCCTGATCTTTCTTTTTTCGGGAGGCATTTAAATAGTGCTATCTAAATATATGTTAAGAAATAAAGGTTTTTCACACAGGCTTTTTGCCCTGATTTTCACCCACTTATGGGTTGAATTTACAAAAATCGTTTCTTAGAATGTATGACGGTGAAGAGAAACGCACTGGTCAGTTAATAAAACTGTTTATTTGGCATAAATATTCATAGCCAGGGTGTTGCCTAATACGTTTTATGAACATATAATTCGTATTTTTACCTACTTTAATTTTTTACATCATAGAAACCTGCCCGAATATGCATGACTTAGTAGGTACACTACCAGTAATATATTCATTCAAGAAACGGACAAAACATGCACATTCGTAATGACAAAATGCATTGGCATTATAGTCAGGTCTCATTTATAATCAATATTAAGTGGATATGTTGTATTTGAACACAATCTGTTCATTCTCCCACAGTCTCAGGTAATTTGCAAGGTTGATTGTTGGCAGCATTGGTTGGTTTCGTGTACTGATTGCATCTAAATAATTTCGTTAAAAAGTGAAGAAATCAGTGAAATAATAAGATAAGATAAGATAAGATTTATTTCGAAAAATACATGGCAACGATAACAATATCATCCTTAACTTAAGTATATTACTTACACTTAATCAAAAACAAAAGCAAAACAAAGATCATAATTTTGGCCGACAGGTGAGTAGATAATATCATTATTCGAGCCCTGATCTCCACACTAGCATTCCCTGTGTTGTGGAGACCAGTGGGGTGATTACGTAACTTTGACAGCAATGCAACAGGAGAAATTTCATTCCGAATATGAAAATTTTCATAGTAACTATGCACATAAACTGCGTATTGAAACTGTCAAATCCATACATTTTTGTGTTTCTATTGGTTGCAATCAAGTTACATAATCGCCTAGCTGGTTTACAAGACATTTGAAATTTAAATTGTTGGGACGTTACACAGTGTCCGTTAGAATTGAGACCAACTTAGAGGGTAGGTAATAAGTACGTATTGAGATTACACAATGGCAAAAATTAGTAGTTTTTAGCATATGTTTAGTATCTTATGCATGATTATAGAAACAGTATGAGTGATTTTAAGAACTGTATTTGTGTATGAATGATTTGTGAGATGAATGAGTGATCATAAAAAATAAACTGTAGGTATGAGTGATTATAAAAACTATGTTATGTTATGAGTGATTGTAATAACTAGATATGAATGTTTGTAAGAGCTGTATAAGTGGTTGTAAATAACTATAATGATATGACACTAAACCGAGTACTAACTGATTGTAATAACTTTGTGCTAGATGTATTGTTTGAAGTAATGAATAGTTATACTTAGTAATAGAAGCCAAATTTAATGTGTATCAAATAAATGTATTTAAAAAGAAAGCTTGAGCCAGTGAGGTTATAAAATATAGTATAATATAGAACCATGTAGTGTAGGATATAAAATATCAGTTTTATAAAATTTTAAAGTACAGTTACAACATTTAACTATTTGTCTATTTGTAATATTTGCTCACTTTCTTCAGTAGGACATATCCAGTAGCCATTTTTGCAAAGTACTTTTACATTTTCTTTTTGTCAGTGGAAATATGCTTAGCTGCCTGTTTACTTTTGTGTATAGATATGGTGTTGCCCAGTTATACGCTCGACGGTAGGATTCTGTACGTCTAGTTGGTACTTTCCATCGGATATGTCGACGACAGATTATAACTTTCGTGGGCGCTGCTTTATGAAATCTTAGAATTACAGATAACAAATAAAGCTGTCTAACTCTTAAATGCCTACACTCATTATAGAGATCATTTGTAGGGTAAAGAAACGGCTTCTGATACGCAACCTTGAGAACGGCACGTTGTGCCCTTTCTAGCTTCAGTAGGTAAGTTTTATAAGCTCCACCCCATGCCACAACACAGTAGCCTAGTATCGATTGACATATTGATGTGTAGACAAGCCTTAAAACATCAGCATCAGCTACAGCTCTCAGCCTCTTAAATATGAACATTAGTTTTCTGACTCTGCTAGCGAGTGTATTAATGTGTGTTTCCCAAGAAAGATGTTCATCTATGATGACTCTTAAATATTTAAGGGAACAAACTCTCTCCAAAATTGTACTTCCGCAGGTGACCCTAGCATTATCTTGGCACTTGTGGAGTTTTACAACTAGCGGTTGTTTTGGCGCTGTTCGCTGAGATGTGCTGAAAGCAATAAGTTTTGTCTTAGTGGCGTTGAGTGTTAACAGGTTATATTGAAGCCAGGATCCTACCTTATCTATCCCTGTTTGACAGATTTTGTTTAAAGCCTCCCAGTTATGACCATAGAAGATGATCGCAGTGTCATCAGCGAAGGTGAAGATTCGGCCTTGATGAAGATTGAGTGAGCACAGGTCACTAAAAATAGTGTAGGACCTAGTACGCTTCCTTGAGGCACTCTAAACTTCACCTCGGTCAGGTTACTGGTGGCATCCCCGACACAAACCCTCTGTGTTCGTTTGTCGAGATACGAGAGAAACCATTTCAGTGGAATACCACGTACGCCCATAAGCTCAAGCTTATTTAAAAGGATAGGCCGCGACACCGTGTCGAAAGCCTTGGCAAGGTCGAGAAAGACCCCCGCACATCTAGAGCCTTCATCGAGCTTGCCGGCCACAAAATCACTCAACATAGTGACAGCGTCTTCTGTAGACCTATTGGGTCTGAAGCCAAACTGCTGGTCCGATAGGAGTCTAGACTTTTCTAGGAACCCAAGTAAACGTGAGTTTACGATTTTTTCTAAAACCTTGGACATGCAGCTCAGAAGAGAAATTGGTCTATAATCTGAGGCCACACGTGGATCCCCATCTTTAAATATTGGTGTTACATTAGCTATTTTAAACCTGTCTGGAAACGATCCACTTGTCAAGCTCATCCCTATCCCTATCCCTATCCCTATCCCTTCCCTACATACAATAAATGTGTAATTCTGATGCGCTACGGAACACACACATAATGATGTCAAATTTAATTTATCCCATAGGTTCTATTGTTCAAAAAATATCGTAACCGCGATGCAGGACTAAAAGGCTTTTTGCCGTTCTCCATACATTTTCTAATTTACCGTATCTAACGCCATCTAGGGACAATAATTTGTAGCTGTTTGTTTGTTTGTTTGTTTGTTTGTTTGTTTGTTTGTTTGTTTGTTTGTTTGTTTGTTTGTTTGTTTGTTATTGAACAAATCCCTAGATACTGAACTGATTTTCATGCGGGTTGCACTAATATGCTTAGAAATAACCAGCGCACAACATAGGATATATTAAAATACAAATATCATTAAAAATTTTTGGTCAAAATTATTAAATATCATTACGAAACCGGACGGAATTTTATACAACATGGCCGCTTCATGGTGAATTTTTTTTGGCTACTGACGGTTAGTTTGTGTCACCGTAATTTTTTTTATGTTGTATTATGGCTCCACACATAGTGTATTTAGCCAGTGTTAAGTATAGTAATTTTTCGTCGTGTTGTTATTGAATATTTCACATGTTTCACGTAAAGTCCATCTGAAGGCACAGATTAAAGAAAAAAAACGTGTGCAAGGCCATGAACAAAGAGTAATAGGAGTTAATTTCGGTAGTAAATATGCATTAAACAGTGGAATGAAATTTTACAATTTATTAGATTTGATTAACCATTATTAGCTTTTCTATTTAAGCCCTTGCAGGTTGTTTGGGGTTTTTGGAGTAAAATAGATATACCATCAAATAATATGTAAGTAGTATGAATCGATTGCATTCAAGATACAAACATGTTAATTATACTTAAGTGCCCGCAGATTAGAGAAATAACCGGCCAAGTGCGAGTTGGGCTCGCGCACGAAGGGTTCCGTATCATTATCTATAAAAACTAGCAAAAAAACGTTTGATATATGAGAGAGAAAAAATACTAAAATACAGAATAAAATAAGTATTTAAGGGGTTAAATACTTATTTTATTCTGTATTTTTTGTAATAGCGGCAACAAAAATATATTTATCATCTGTGAACATTTCAGCTGTCTAACTATCACGGTTCATGAGATACAGCCTGATGGTGACAGACGGACAGACGGACAACGAAGCCTTAGTAATAGGGTTCCGTACCCAAAACGGACTGACGACGTCTGTCAGGCTGTCTGTCCGTCTGTCACCAGGCTGTATCTCATGAACCGTGATAGTTAGAGCTTTACCCTTGGGAGTATAATCTTGACCCTTGCTACGCCTATTTTTGGCATTACATGACGTTTATGTTTGGCCCATAGGTCTGAGGGCCAATGCATACTGTTTATTACCACCATAGGCTAATGCAGTGGGCCAATGATACTCTTACGTTACGTATAAATTAAATACTCTTTGAATGATACAGAAGTATAATAATACTCTTTGGAATGATGGAAGTAGATTTTTTTCTCTTATCTGTGTACGAAACATGTTATGTAAAATGCCCTGGGGGTCTAGCAAAGATCACAATTACTAACGCTAACGCCTCACGCTAACTCCAAAAATGTCTCAAAATGACATTCGCTACGGAAAAGTTAGCGATTTCCGAAACGTCATTTCAGTACATTTTGGAGTTAGCGTTTGGCGTTAGCGTTAGCGGTTGGTATCTTTGCTAGACCTCCAGACTTACCCTATTGTAAAAATGTTTTGAAAGCCTAGATTTTAATATACTATAGGTTTTAATTAATCATGAGTTCGATGATACTTATCGAAATATCATCGAAAATTTTTCTATAGTTAAGTAGCCATGAGTCGAGATTTCATCAAAATTGGTCCAGGAATATCAAGGATAATAATTAGCGTACCTACGCTGTTTTGGGAAATATTATAATTAATTATTTCATCCATGATTAAGACATGTCATTTTTACTTCGTGGAAGTGATTATACGAGCAGAAAACTCAGTGTGGCTGATAGAAAATCAGTTTTTAAAAATAAAGCCATTACCCAAACCGAAACCTGAAAAGTAATGTAGTCCACGCGTGGCAACGCCGCGGGCAGTAGCTAGTATTACATAAAAATGCAATAGGACCAGCTAGCAGATGTTTCGCTTTGATTAAGATCTCATTACTAATTTTATCATGTCCAGGTGCTAACCGAGATTTGAGAGCTCCGATTATTTTAATCACTTCCAATTCATCGGTAGGAACAAAAAAGAATGATCTAAGGGGAGATATTAAGGGGGGAAGGGTTTTAAACACTGTTGCCAATTCCTCTTCAGTTTTTCCTAGATTGTCCATAATGCCACCAGCAAGTTTTTCCCCCACTGTAGTAAAGTAATGGTTTACTGCATCAAGCGATTCTCTTTGTTTGGAGTTACTTTTCAACAGATCAGTGCTCGATGATCCTTTCTTACTTATATAGCATATCCTTTTTAGTGTATCCCATGTCTGTTTACTATTACCCCTACTCTTAATTAGTTCATTACTTTCATATGTATTTTTAACATTTTGTATTACATTGTTGCAGGTGTTACGATATATCTTATAGTCATTTAGTAATTTAAGATCGTCTGGTTTTTTCCTAACAATTGCATGAATGGCGTCGCGTCGTTTTGCACACTTAAGTAGTGATTTCGAAAGCCATGGCGTGATACAATCATGGGACTTTCGATAACATCTTTTAGAGTGGTTTTCAATAGCATTTTGGATGATGCCAGTAAGGTCTTCCGTAGCTTTGTTAACGTCAGTATGATGGTAGAATATGGCCCAATTAATATTATTCAGTTCCCATACTACGCCATCAAAGTCTATTTTTTTTATATACTTTGGGTGCGACTCTGTTCGAGCTGGAATTCTGTCTATTGAAAATATTACTGTATCATGATCTGTGATATCGGATGAGCAAATCACGGCCCTACCACAGAGTCGGGTTTTTATGATGACATGATCTAAGCAATTTGGGCCTCTAGTGGGGATTGTAAAGCCGGGAATATAGCCATATTGAGCTGTAAGATTTAGGTATTCGTCAGCACGATGATCGTTAGAGCCTTCTTTTATATCAATATTGATATCACCCACGATTGCACAGCAGTCTCCTTTACATTCAGACATTAACTTCTCAAGAGAAACTAGAAAATTACTAATGTTATGGAAGAATGGTGATCTATATAAGCAGATAAACATAAAAGAAGAGTTATTTATGTCCAATAATAAACAGTTCGCATCCTGGAATGTTGGTTCGGTTACTTGAATTTGAATACCTATTTTTGAAAATACTACTATACCATCATTCTGATTAAAATAACGTTTTGAATAGAAACAGTTATAGTTATTGATATTGATCCCAGAAAATGAATCATCAAGCCAGCATTCTGATAAAATAATTAAGTCAGGTAAGAAGTTCAATCTTTTTATAAATATGAGAAGATTATCTAGGTTTTTACTACGGATGTTTTGAGATACTACTGTGTACTTGTTTGCAGTGTTCCCCAAGTACTGTACGCATATCTCAGGATGATCTACTTGGAAACTTGGAACAATACAAATGTCATCCAACTCATCATTTATGCGTTTATTATCCATAGAGATTTATAAGTAGAAAAAAGAAACAATTATTGTGTAGGTTCCGTAAAGTGTCAAAACCTGATAATGAAACCAGTGCGGTCACTTTTTTCCCTAACTCGTTTTGCACATAGTATACACAAGCTCTAAGTATTGTCATTAAGATGGGAAAAGATATAATCTCTTTTCTGTATGCGGCTAGACTTATTCCCACGTCGATAACGCGGGCATGAAACTGGGTGACAAAGGAATACGCAGCGGGGAAAAGATGATCTACTATCAGTAAGTTTGATTTGTGTGAGGGCGGACTTAGTAGTCGCAAAGTGGGGTTGCAAAGTTTGGGCATATTGAAAATGAGAGCAATAGTTAGAATTAACCTGATTTTCTGAAATGTGGTCAGGCGCTCTGTGATTTGCTCCGTGAGCATCGCGCCCACGGTCGAGTATATCTTAGAAGTAGGTAGGTTTGTATGGACTTTATTGCAGTCCAGTCTCAGTGCAAAACCACGCAAAACACGTATTCGTAACTTGGTAGAATAAAAATTACTTATTTTTGTTAGGTATGGATTATCACCATTGATATATTCTCCAAGCTTTCGTATATAATATGATGGTAATCTTAGTAGCACTATGACAATAAACGATACTAGAATATAAGGGGAACAATAGTAATGCACATAGTTGAAATACCCGATTAATCCACAAATATCATGCGCGCGTAATTTAGGTTGAAGTAGTAAACTGGCACTACATAACATCTAGTATAAAGTATATGTCTTTTTGTACCTACACCGACGTAGGTACAGCTGAATGACAAAGGGGGTATTAAGTTAACAATTTCACACCAGACCAGTTCGATAAACTTACCGGCTGTTATCGAAGCGAAGGAACATTATTGCTAGGTATGGCACCGTCCCTGTCAATCCTAGGAAAACTATGGTATAATCGTGGTGGCAAAATATTTTTACTTGCGGCAATAATAACATAAAATAATAAAATAAAAAATAGGTAACTTTGATTTAAATAATGATTGATGCTAGATAATGGTAGATATGTGCAGTATTTCAATACTTGGTGGATATTGACACCGATAGTCATTCGCCCTTCCCTAAGAAAAATTTGGGTTGCTATTGATAGCAGCGGTAACCAGACAACATAAAAATAAGTTGCGGGTGAATGATTGTTTTGTTGTAGACCAAAGAGACCTCGATAGAATGGAGTTAAAAATTGAATTAATGTTATTATTATTACTGTGCGGGAACTGAGTATTATTGATTTGTGATTTTCTGCTTTTTGGTGTGCGGGTGTAAAATAGTGTGTTTTGCTCGTATGAGGACGATCGGTTCTAACGAAAATTAACGTAAAATAATTTTGTGATGTAATATAGTATTTCTGGGTGTTTTTATTACATTGATACATTCTCTGCTGGTGGCATTTAATTGTAAATAGTATTATAGTGATAGTAACTTTCAATCTGTTTAGGTAAACTATAGTTTGTACATAATATACAAAGTAGGTGACTGTGACAATTCTCCGAATAGATAATGTAGGTATTTGAAAGGCCGTGTATTTTTTATGGAGTAAGGTGTTTATTAAATAGTTCAGTGTTATATGTGTTATATCATACTGCTGTGAAAATGTATTTTTTTTTGCCAAAAATATAACATACATTTTAACAATAAGGATTGCAAAGAAACAGAAATTGGTGGGTACGCACACTAACAAATTTATTTGATAGGAGTGTCCCATCTCGGACAGTCACTTAGAGGTCTTGAGCGAGGCGAATTGAGCTTCGGACTTAATATTTACGTACGGGTGGCCTTCCTGCTTGCGAATAAACACGCGGCCATTCGCGGTCCAGCAGTAGGCGTAGCCCTCTGTTTTTACAAATTCCCTGGCTAAGTAGTGCAGGCGTCTCATTTTTGGGGTCAGGTGGTCAGATATATAGATCGTGTTCTTTGTATTTTTCACGCCTAGTATACTTGCTTGCATTTGTTCACGTGGGTGTGATCTATTGTATTTTTTTACGCTGTTCAAGAAGTCTGCCTTTGTAAGCGTATTGTTGAACTCTGCAACCACCGTCGATACGGCCTGGTCTTGCTTGCTAGGGAGACGGTATACGTCTCGTACATCAGACCGCGAGAACTCCTGTTCCAAAAATTTAAAGGCGTTCTGGATGAGATCATACAGTTCGTGTTTGGACTCACGCTGTTTTTTGGGCACGCCTCTAATTTCAATGCAGGTCTTCGTGATGTCCCGATCAATGGAGTCATGTCTATCCTCAAGGCGCATGATAGTTAACGCCATTTCTTTACGCTCTTGGTCTAAGGTCATAATTTTGGAGTCAATGCTCGTTATTTGTCCAGACAGGTGGTCTATTGATTTTTCAATACCAACGTAAGTACCACGAAGGTCATTTGTCTGACATTTTATTTGTGATGTAATGCGTTTTTCGATAGTATCTAGTCTAGAGTTGCAGTTAGACGTAAAGGCGGCGAACATATTTCTCATTTATTATTATTATTAATATTATTATTATTATTATTTCTGCCTGAAAACCGGTAAAAGCATCACCTGGGTTTTGACTAGCACCACGCTTGGTGCGCTTTGTACGGGTGGTCTTGGACGCTGCATCCTCCGATGACGCTTTTGGGTCAAAGTCAGTATCCGACGTGGAGTGGGCTGAGTTTTTGTCGTGCGGTGGGCTATGGCACAATTTGCCTATCATTTTTCCTGCGCGGCACTAACGTCCTGTCAGTAGATACTGAGTAGGTATTTGTGGTAGCAATCACAATTCGATCGTGAGAATCGTCGTCAACAGCACGACACAACCGTCAGCAACTACCCGCTGCCCAGCGAGATTGCGCGCTGAGTCCGCTATGTTATCCATATAGTAATTATATGTCCGCGGGTAACAACGGGTGATTGTGTGCGCGCTTGCTTTTGTTTTGCTGTAGGTACTCACGCGCGGTGGCCACTAGGCGACCTGGGGTGACGGCAGTTGGATAAGTCCTCAACACTTATAAACTCACTACTTTTGCCACTCGAGACCCTCACTGATTAAGTACACTACGATTGCGTCATTAAACGGTGCACAACACAGAGCAAAAAAAAAAAACGCTTCCCTCTACATAGAGGCGCCTTTTCGACACTTCTCATACAATTCAAGCGTGTCAGGTATTACAATGAAACCTCTATGGTTTACCTGCGCAGATGACATATATAGCAATTGTCTTGTCATTAGTGTCACTGCTGTCAGCAAAACGTGCTGTGGGTTGAGTCGATATATTTTTATCGATAGTTTGATATGAGTTAAGTACGCGGTAAGGTACCTCTTACCTGATTGTATCATTAGGTACACTTTAGTACCTACCTATATCTTTTGTGCCTTTTGTGCGTATTTCTATGTGTAATAGTGTTATTTTATTCTATTATACTCTATTCTGGGTCGACAATGGCCAGCCGATAAACATACCGGTATAAATCTAAAATAAATAAAATTGAATGTATTGGTATTGGTAGGTACGTCATGTTCGCGTCACGGATATACAGTCCAGCTCACCTATTTTATGGCAAATGTAATGTGTGTAAATATAGAGGTAGTTTATCGTCAGTTTATGGTTATAAAGATTAAGTTTATAAGCAAATCCGATAGGCGCCCAAAGTGAGGTTTTATGGGGGAGGCAGTGTTTAGCAGTAGACGTCTGCCGGCTGATGATGTGTGATAGTATTATTATATCTATAAACTAAAGTTTGAAATAGAAGAAACATAACAAGTTATAAAACGAAAAAATATATTAAAACTCCAAATACATAGATAACACGTTTTGCTGATGATTTATCAGTATTGTTGCGTCATGTTTCTTTTTGATAGAATTTTTAGGAAAAATAATAATAATATTGAGTATCATTGAGGTGTTGTAGGTAAACACTTATTTAATAGGAGGTCCTTAGTTTGGCAGTAAATAAAGGTAATTTTTCAGCTCATCATGCGATGTATATTTTAATTTACAGCTGTTTACAAAATAAAAAGCAAGTGAATTTTTTCATTCAATATCGACTAAGACGTAGATTCTTACGTAGAATTAACGAGATCAGTTGTCTTTAGCAACCAAGAGCAATGGTTTTCTATGAGGCTACCATGGATGAAATAAAAAAAAGAAGGATTGAGTTTTGATTGACATCGAACTGAAGCCTAAAATGGCGGACATATTACATATGTGTATCAGCTGAAAGTAGGGCGACCGGCTTCCTAAGGGAGCTTCAGTTTCGGATCAGACGGGATTCCCTCCTTCTTTTTTTAATAGCTCCATGGAGGCTACATGAAAACTCTTTCATGGGCGAGCACGCCACATCATTATAATGTCCTCATCAAATAATAAATGCGGATAAGAGAAATTATAGTCATCATCATCAGCCCGTAGATGTCCACAGCTGAACATAAGCCTCCCCCAGAAAGCGCCATTTTGAACGGCTGCTCGCCTCCTGCATCCATCGGCTCCCCGCGGTTTTCACCAGGTGATCGGTCCACCTAGTGAGGAGAAATTAGGATACCTCGTTAAAAATAGGATAGAGTTTCAATGTGGGAATAGCGTCAAAATATAAACGTATATGATTAGACATTTTCATAAAACATTCAGCTTCAAAATGCTGAGAGCAAACCGTATCATGTTTTTGAGGAAACCAATGGCACTGTCCAGTTGCGAATATCTATTTATCTTTTATATTAGGATCTGTAGGAAACCTAATAAACATAAAAGATATTAAAAGTTTAATTAGTAGAAGTCAATCTAACCACAAAATAAATTGAAAACATTTAAAACTTATTGTAACAAATTTCCGGATGGCATAATAGAAACTATCGATGTGTCGATAATTATAAGGTTAACCAACGCATTACATCACTATCGGTACTTCTGCCATAGGGTAAGTTCGCCGGTTTTGCGACCATTTCCTATATCCGACCGTTTAATGTACATTTGATGAAAAAATACAAAAAATAAAAAGCTTGCGGTGAACACATCTTATGTCCAAATAGGTTCAGTTTTGTAACAAATATTATACGAGAAATCCCCAATTCTATTTTAAAGCTTTGAAACTTAAAAGCACATTCATTTTAACTGCCAGTTTTCGACCACGTTTATCCACCCACCATCTGGTATAAAAACTACAGATACCCAAAATCGCTCGTGGTCGAAAACTAATCCAGCTGCAGAAAAATGCTATTCGACCGCAAAAGCAAACTATATCAAAAACATTATAAATACGTATTTATTTACATATAAAAGTACATAAATAGTCGATTACTTTGTAAGTTTAACTAATTAGACCAGACACGATTAATGCTAGAGAAATCATGAAAATACAAGACAGAGGATCTAAAGAAGCCTTTCTGATCATTGTTTCTATTATTTATTTACCACAGGCACCTACGTCTTTCAATTTATAGTGGTAGAAAACTAGCGAAAAAGTGGTCGTAAACATAATTTAGTGATCGTTAACTAGCAAAATAGTTACTATTAGCCTTTGGTTTAGATATTTATAAAAGGGTCTGTTATTATAAAAAATGATTGATAATCTGATAAAAATATAGAGTATAATATTTGAAACGTAGCTTAGTAGCATCAAGTCAAAAAATGATACTGGTACATTTTATTATGCAACCTAAACTTGACAACTCCACTAAGTGGTCGGAAACTAGCGAAATTACCCTATAATATCAAACTGACACAGAAGAGTACCCTGTACCGAAGTTTGGCAGCAATAATATGATTAATTTCGTCTCTATCTATAGGCGAAACGTCATTTGTTTCATAGCTCTGTGGTGCACAAACACGTCCGAACACTCGTAACGTTGCGAGCGGAATCCAGCTAATAACAAGCTTACTTGTAAAAAGTGATCCCCTAACATTTTTAATTGAACTACTATTATTCCGACAATTTTTTACAACGCAGGATATTGTGAATTTTTTTCCCGTCACGTTGACTGCGTCTTGGGTGAGGTCTGGAGCAATACTGGCGGGCGGCCGTCTGCATATGATGAGACTGTGTGCGTGCCCACTCGTACGTACGAAGCGTTCCGGCTTTCTAAGGGTGTTTCAGTTTGGGATCAGACGGGATGCCCTCCTTCTTTTTTTAATAGCTAGCCTTGACCTGAGCTTTAATTTTAGATTCAACGAATCTTAGAGTAAGAACTAAGGTAAGTAGGTATCATCTGGGCATCTTGTCCATAATTATATTACTATAATAATATTTTTTCATTAAAAGATTAAATTAAATATTTGAGTGCACAAAACCTCCCAAGCCGGCCAAAACCTGCCCATGTTTCAAAACGTGTAAATTTGTGAGTAAACCTGCTAAAATGGCAGAAATTGGCCACAAATGGTCACACTGAACTATAACTGACACTGACACCGCAGATTTGACTGATAAGATATTTTTTTTATTATCTTAGCTTCACACAGTCAGAGTATATAGCCGTCAATAGATTTATGAGTTTTGGATACTTTTCCATGGTTATTGGTGTATCACCGTTATCATGATCCTAAGAGGTTGCAGGTATCTATAAGAAAATGTGCGTGCTCTATGGCTGTACCATAAAACAAAATGATAGTACAAGGCTGAATTATTAGAATTATTTTTCTATTGATGTGAGTGACGATGGTATATACCTACGTTCGATGTCGAGCAGGTATCGTAAAATATTTCGGGCATTATCTATTCGTTTGTATTAATTGCATACCTAGGTACTTAGTTCAGCGCTAGTGGCGCTGTGCTGGGTTTCATACAGTTATATAATATATTTTATTACGATACTCGATACCGTTAAGGAGTAGGTAGGTATGCAGGTAGGTACGTTGCATTCAAAGATTTGAGGATATACGTACCTACTCGTACTAGGTACCTATAGGTAGGTACAATTCACTACAAAAATTAAAACCATAATTTAAATCTTGGTATTTATTTATATTCTCTTTAACAACACATACTCAATATTTTACAGAAACATATAATAATGACGTTCAGAATAGTAACATATTAATTGGATTCATTTTAATTAAGTAAATGCGATATCTTTATATCTGTGTAGAATATTGATTGCGACAAAAGTAAAATCTCAAATTATTCTAATAAGTCTAAAACATAATTAACAGAACGCCATGCGATTTATCGAAGTGTACTTTCTAATGAAACAAACAGTCGTAAGCACATCAAATAAAAATAGCAAAACAACACTAACTTGAGAGAATTACACTATCACATCCCGTAAAGGTAACAATAAATAACACGTAACATAATCACAGCGTGAACATTGGCTAACAAAGAAAGTAGGTAATCATTTATCTCTAAAATTGATTATCAATTAATGACTGAATTAACTTAGTCGATCTAGTGAGATCTCGTTATTCCCTAGTACAAATAAAAACGTCCCTATGACGATGACGTGACAACTATCATTATTCACAATTTTATTTACAAAACTGACTAGAATGTCCTCTAAGGAGTCGTTATTTTGTTTACACAGTTTATTTACTATCTCAATAGTTTAGTCTTAACACTTCAGCGTCGGGAGCTTCTGAGAGTCAAAAGCTTTTGGCACAATCCCAGTTACATGAGTTTTAAGACAGGATACTCGTTCGACTTACACACTATTTTATAATAATATCAGTTGATAAAATCCGAGACCGCAGAATATTTAACTAGACGTGACCACTATAAAAGTGGTCGGCCAATTTAATGATACCTAATTACAACACAGCATAAGTACAATATTTACATAGATGAACCAAAACGTGTTCGCGTGGCTGAAATCCCTTACCTACAATAGTATAAACTTCTTCCCTAACATTAATATTAAGCATACGAGTAACAGTGTTTAAAATTTATTCTTTAGTCCAGCTTAGAGATTAAAAATCGAATGAGTCGTGTTAACGTGATGTTAATGAAGTCACACATCGTATACAACGGTTTATAAAACAGACATTTACCCTAATGATTAAGAACACAGATCGCTCCGAGCAATTTGTTAGTTCACAAATCCGAACGTTCGGTAAAGGTCACTGCACTGCACTAGCTGAGATAAGCTCCGCCGACCGCTAGGCTTATTGTCGGTCCGTGTCGGCGGCGCTGGGCGACCCTTAAATGGGTGTTGGAAGCACTGTGAACTCCTGAAGCGCGTTTTTGACGGTTTCGTAGATCGGCCGGTTTTCTTCGGGACAGTAGCCGTCCGGGTAGCATAGGGTTTGTAGTTTGGTGAGGTACGAGTCGAAGTTGTCGTGCGCCGGCTTGTCGGCCGGGCCGGGCGGCGGCGGCGCGCCCCCCGGCCCGGCCGCCGCCGGTACCGGAACCGTCCCTCCACCCGGGATCTTCACGTGCTCCAACAAAGTGATCACGTTATTACGCATTCTCTCATAATACTCGTTCAGGTTGTTGTTCCGCTGCGATATGAACTGGTTCTCCTGAAAGTTAAGACTTCATTGTAGGTAGTTAATGAGAATTTCAACGACAACTCAAATGGCAATGGCTTTTGTAAAAATTCAGTGGTACCATTACATTTACGTTATTATTGAAATGAAATGGTACTCACGAGTTTCGCTAGTGACACTCAAAGTTGGATGTTTGAAGCCATGACCGTACCATCTAAATTGTCAGAAATATTCGGATTACAATTCATTTTGTGTAATATACTAAAATTCACAAGCTTTGGAAGTTTTCTTACCCTCTCTTCGTGTGTGAGATGGGTTTCCATGGCATTGATGTCGGATTTGAGGCGTATCATCTGGGACTCTACTCGCGCGTTTTCTCTCTGAAGCTCCGTTATCTCTTGTTCCAGCGTCATCAGATCCTCACCATTCCCCGTCTGCATGTTCATTTCCATACCTGTAATATTATATTTCATCATGGTAATTTGGAAGAAACACAGACCTATTTTACAAAATTAAAGCTTGTGCTAAAAGTCTTGTATCGTAAACCTTTGGTAGTGTTATCAACCTCGTGACCTACACTAAATGCATACCTAATACTATCCAATAAAGATTGCAGTCAAATGCGCACTATTCAGTAATTAACAAAAAGTGCGGAAAATGAAAAAGAAAGAAAATACAGTGCCTACTATTTATTCAGGACATCACACAATAATAATTTATATTACACTAAGTAGAGTACCTACGCAGATTATGAAATCTAATAAACTTAAATAAGTACTAAAGAAAAAAACCACGTAAAGTTGTGTGATGTCATGCCATAGGCCTAAACTCAGCATGCAATTAAGTTCAGCGTATAAGTATCAGCCGGAACCTACACAAATGGTGCCTCGCCAAAGTTGCTTGCTAAACGAACCTGAGTAAGGTTTAGGGTATAACGGCGTGATATCGTCCGGGTACTTCGGCTTCTTAGGCTGTGGTGTAGGTGTAGCCGCCCCTGCTACTGGACAGCCGGACAGCGATCGGTGCGTCAGGAAGGACCCGTTTATATGCCCCGAGCCATCACAGCCGGGAGTTGGGCAGTTCACACCATCGAACTTGATAGCGGAAGCAGCTGCAGCAACGGCAGCCTTATGTTGCTCAACTGTGCCACCGCTTTCAAGCACTCGCATTTTGTTGCGATTCGCTATCGGGCAGCCAGATGCACTGTCAAAATAACGTACCGATAAGATGCTGCCGTAAATGCGCACATAATTTAGTCACTAAACGACCATCTACGCTCTACCTACACATCTACATTTTCCACAATTATCTTACCTTCGATGTGATAAGAATTTCCCTGTAGCGTGTCCAGATCCGTCACAGCCCGGTATAGGGCATCTAAGCAGCGTGAAAATTACCAAAACTTATTGTAGAATGGCAGTAACAACAAGTAAACAAGTCAAAGTAATGAGGCAGCTCTATAAACGTCATTAGACCTACAATACAAATTGTTTACGAAAATGAGCGCAGCACAATTTTTAGCATTCATTGCTAATTGAGTGTTTATGCATGGTGCCAAGTGAAATAATAACTTTAGCTACCACTTTTTTAACGGTTAGCCCTCATTATTAGCTTTGAAACATGAATAATTTATTGTTATTCAGACAGTCTTTGTGGAAATAGGAACAAAGATGTAAAATGTAAGATGTTATAAAATTGTTTCGCACTAGTTAGCTCGGACCACATCCCATCATAGTTACAGACAATCACAAATCAATAGTTAACCTCACCTTAACGGCTCAGAGTCCTGTCCGTCTCTAGGCTTGCTCTTCGGCTTGTTGGCCCGCGGACAGCCGGAAAGCGACCGATGTGAGGAGTAGTTGCCCGTGACGTGACCGGAGCCGTCGCAGCCGGGCGTGGGACACTTGAGCTCCTGCGAGTGCGGCTGCAGCTGCGACCGGTCGGCGCGTGGGCACCCGGACAGACTGCACATATACAGACTGCTTACAATGCCGTGGCGGGGCAGACACTTGCAGCTTCGTATGTACTTAGGGACTTGTAAACTTGCTACTTGATTTGGCCTGGCAGAGATTCATCGATTCAAAGTACCTACCTATATATAATACACTAACATAAACCTTTTCCGGGAGCCTAATAAGTAGGTAACATATTTCCGCTTGCACATATAGCACAGAGATGGTGCAGGCACCTTTATTTAGGGCAGTAGAGCAGAAAGTAAGGCTCAACCTGAAAAGGTATCAAGACAAGAATATTACCCACACAAAATCTGCCTTTATAGGTACCTACCTATTATACAGTGATTTTCAGGATATTAGACTGCAATGAACTAAAATAAGGAATTATCATCGGTTTTAGATTTAATCCACTATACGGCCAGCGCGGACGTTTTTTGTACCTATGTTGTTAACTCATTTACTATTTTAAGATAATTCTAAGCAGGATTGGATTAAAGCTTTAATGTAGGTAATTGCGATATTTTTTAACTTAACCCATCTTTGAATAATATTTCGCAGGTGTACAATGCAGTATCTAGGTAATAGGCATAATGACTAAAATTTTTTTTTGTTTATTTTAATTATATTCCGCAAAAGATAAACATTTGTGAAAACAAAAATTAAATATCTCAAAAAATGACCAAGTTACAAGCATTTTAAAAACCGGAATAGAAAGAGATAGCTCAAACGGCCAGTGACGTCAGAGGAAGGTCGTTATAGTACCTCATTACTAAGCTGTGGTAGTTTTTCATACAATCTCTTTGTCATGGACGTCACGAGTAGATTTTTCATAGTAACTGTGGGGACGCTCTGTTTCGCGAGAAAGGGACAGGAGATGCCTCCTGTAAAAACTTTAAAAGCTTATTACTCCGTGATTTATTTACCGGTTTGGCTTATTTTTTCAATTATTGCATTCATTTTTAATCTTTTTTATGAAAGTAATATTTACTTGTTCATTTTTAATAGTAGTCATCATGCCTATTGGATAGGAAGTCCTTGTATTTACCTGTGATGAAGTATAGTGTAAGTAGTAAATATATACAAAGCGTATGAACTAGACGATAAATCATCTGAAATTATTTCTGCAAACAACACAGGCTGCCAAAATTTTTATCATGTACGATGATAAAACAAATATTTTTCTTTAGTCTGAAGAATGAAAATACCTATTAAACTTAATGT
Organism: Ennomos erosarius; assembly: GCA_963580505.1. Taxonomy (NCBI): domain Eukaryota; kingdom Metazoa; phylum Arthropoda; class Insecta; order Lepidoptera; family Geometridae; genus Ennomos; species Ennomos erosarius. The sequence goes on along the minus strand of OY756981.1, from coordinate 12,287,150 downwards.
TGCGAGTCTTAATTTTATTTGAGCTAACGTTTTAGGTACCTATATTAGAGACTTTGAAACTGTAATAATGTTATGCTTGACTTAGATATTAGGTTAATTTATGTAAGTAGTTATTACTTAGGTACTTAATCTAATACCTGACATTCCCATAGTCCCTTTTCACTTCTATTAACCGATATATATCTATGTAAGTAGGGACATTTGTTTCGAACGATTTACTATGTTTATTATTTTACGATACCTACGTGTAAATATCCATTATTATGATCTTGTCACTTTTTGTTTTTAAGTAGGTAGATAGTAGGTACCTAATAGTATATAGGTAGTGATCAGAGAGATCTTATATCTTATCTTCGGGAAATGGTTATTTGATATGATTAAGTGTTAGTATGTAGATATCGGTAATAAACCACGTGGCTATTGAATACGTAATAATGTTAATTAAATGTGAGTGTAACTTTTGATTAACATGACAAAGATACACATAAGTACTTACACGAAGTTTATGCAATAAATATAAATATATTTTAAAGTAAAGTTTTGTATGTAGATAGTTCATACGATACCATCGTATGTATACGTCACAGAATCACATTGAAAGCATATTTATAAAAACTGTTTACAAAATGTGTATGATGCATACTATTTCATAGTATTAGTATAAATACTTAGTTTTATTATTTTAATTTTACAGTTTACGTGATATTTATCTCAGTTTTTCAAAATGAGGATCGATGCTAAAGATAGTCGAAAGCTATGCATTTGTGCACTTTCGTGATCAGACTAACATTTCTTTATAAGTCCGTAAACTAATAATTTTATGTATTTTTAAATCCTTTTACCAGTTTTTTTTTTCCAGAATTTCCTTATATAGGCTATAGAGTAGAGGTAAGTACTTACAATCCTCCAACGCATCGCCAGTTATTATGGTTAGGTCATAGGTAATACCGTTCGATATGAAAATGAGTTAAGGAAAAATATAATCGAATATATGAGAGTACTGACTGTACCTATATGTATACCTATACCTGTACCTATATTGAAAACTACATAAATAAACTAAATCCATGCCTTAGGCTGAGTTGCACCATAATCACAGTTAAAGTTACTGTGACAGATATTTGACATAGCCCGCCCGGCGAAGCGTGGGCGGTTACAGTTAGCAGTTAAAGTAAGCTGGTGCAACCCACCCTTACAGACTTACATCAAGTTTTGGGCAGTGTGACCATCATTTTCCATCTTTCTTCTTTAGTAACGACAGACGTTATTAGACAATGTAGGGTGTACCTAAATAAGTATAGTGCAATACGGACAACAGACATATTTAACCGCATGAGTGTTAGACAAGTACCTAGACCTACCTAAGTACCATTCTTGTTTTCATTAGCATAAGTCTAAGCATGACGAAGCACATAGAAACCTAGCCTTGAATATACCTACCTTCGTCGACAGGTATAGTTTGCAATACTGGTTTATTCAATTTTATTGTGTAAATAATGTACCTACTACATACACCTAGGTACTTAGCGATATTCCATGTCAAACGCAGTTCTTTCCGCGATAAGCATTAATATTCTGCCTTGCCCTAGGGTTCAAATCTATGCATTATCTATATCCAATCAGTCGAGCCATTTATATTAGTCATGGAAATAGTACAAATAAACAAAGGGATACAATAGAGATACATCTTCTATGAAAACAGGATTAATCGTAACACTGATATCTAGGTAGGTATATGAGAATCCAGAAGGAATGGTGCAAAAGGTAAAGTTTGCCATGCCTAATTTTTTTATTGATGGAGCCGATGGTCGCCTACGGCGAACAGCCGCTCTAAGTGGCGCTACCTGGCTTATGTTTAGCAGTGGACGTCTTCAAGCTGTCAATGATGATTATGATGATGATGATGAATTTTTCATTAGTTAAGTAGTTCTGTAATTTGTTGGCTGTTGCGAAAACAACTTGTCAGTTTCCAAACTTTTTGTCTGACATGGTTGACTTGATAATAAAATATTTACCTAAGTTATCTACCTATTTATATTATATTAGGTATCACAGAATAGTTAACATTGAGTATAGATACCTACCTTATGACATTAGAACGCGAATAGATGTTCTCAAAATAAATTAGGATGTTGAAAGTTAGAACAATGCTGTCAAACAGTATAGAATCAGAAAGTCGAATAAGCAAAACACTAAAAGCATGCTGTAATGTTAGTTATGCCTATGTCGGTACAACTCATATAATTATTCATAATCCCGTGGGAGAGAGCCAATTGGCGCGGAAATGCGCAAATTGGCAGTCAGCAGAGGCGCAATGTAACACACAGTGCAGAACGAGACGAGTGTTGCCAGGTACCTAGTCATATAGATCTCCAAGTTCTCCAGTAATAAGTATTACAAATGGAATTCTCCTCCTATTCTGAGATTCTCCTAAATTCCGGTAAATCTAACCTAATTTAATAGTACTTAGATCGAGATTTACCCGAATAATGTTCCAGTTATAAAAATGTCCAATAGCCGCGCGTGCTCATCGAGAGAAGATCTAACATGCTACAGCTACAACTTAATTAGGTAGGTAAGTAAGCTGTAGAATATGTTACGTAATGTAGGTGCCTATCTGATAAATTCGATGTAAAAAGGTAAAGTCAGTACTTACTTACTTATTATGTACTATGTACTTTAAGGCATGTTCAAAACTAACGCTTTCTCGAACTGTATGTAATATTGTTTTTAAGTTATACTTGATACGAAAACTGAATGTGTTAAAAATTCACGGTTATTATCTACTTATAAGTAAGTAAGTAAGATGTTCAGATACATAACCGAGAGAAGATTTTGTCTAATTTGAATTTTTGAAAATGTAGGCTACTGAGAGATGCTGTCTAAATACTATTTAGCGTATAATATTAGCCTGGCAACATCTCGACACTACTGTTAGCGGTTGCGAAAACACAAAACATTGCACGTATGTAAATAATAACACATTATTGCATATAAATTAGAAACGTTATTATACCTTACTCTCTCTATAGTGTTCCCATAATTATTTTCACGTAAGTAAGTATAGTTACCTAGACCCTAGTTAGGGTCCAGGATCTATGTATGTGATCGTTGGGCGTTATATATTTTTTTTTTATTTATAGGGGCCATTTTATACTAAAAATAATAATACATCATATACTTACTGTATCTATGTACTGTACTGTATGTATCGTACAATGTCTGTTTTTGCTTTCAAATTCATGTACGTCAAACGTTTGAACTAACTTTTTGATACTGTGTGTTTAGGGGTCCATGCTGTAATAAATACTTAATGTGATAATTTTTACTTTATCATCATCATAATCATCATTATCAGCCTAAAGACGTCCACTGCTGAACATAGGCATCCCCCAGAGAGCGTCACTTTGAGCTTTGAGCTCTTTAATTTTTACTTAGACACTGGAAATTCAGAAATTTTCCTAAACCAACCTCGGGGCACCCTCTAGTACTACGTAATACCCTAGATAATATAATACCTACAGTACAGATGCCTCATCCCATACAACGGAATAACTCGGGCTATTTTACGAATTATTTTATTTCCGCATAACGCCAGATTATCAAGCGACATTTATTGCATGTTGGCGAAGTATTGGGCTAAATGAATACCCTGGGCACTAACGCGTGACTCTCTAGACACGATTACTACATTTTTTTCAATTTCGGGCTATTTTTCGTTTGTACCTGATGGGATCCCGACAGTGTGTTGTTTTAGGTATTACCTATTTAGGTATTCATTTGGCCCAATACTTCACCAACATGCAATAAATGTCGCTTGATAATCTTGCGTTATGCGGAAATAAAATAAATCGTAACATAGCCAGAGTTATTCCGTACAGTACAGTACATACATACAGTAAGTATATGATGTATTATTATTTTGAGTATAAAATGGTAATACCTAAAACAACACACTGTCGGAGTAAACAACTTGGAATGTACCTACCTACAACATTGAAAATATTTTTAGTTCTTTTTGTGTTTGTTGCTTAATTTTGATATCTTAAAGAGTATTAGGTATTAGGTATACCTACTTACTTTCAAAACGTTGACTTGTAAAAGTGCCAAAAATGGCCTACTTACAATAAATAATTTGAGTTTAAGTTTTATCCTACTTGGTGAGGACCTGTCTGACGAAACCATAATTAAGTAAAACTCTTATAACAGCTAAAGAATAAATTATTTTCTTTCAGAGAAAAATTAAGGCGCTTATCACGCTTATACGCTGCGTAATAAGTGTCGTAGACCCCTTTTTTAAAACGATTAAGCAGGTAAGTACTTATTTAGAGTTTTTAAGTACCTATGTATTTTTATATATACTTAGGTATGTGTGCTACATAAAATAACACAAAAAAGGCTCCGTGACAACCCTGAACGGATTAGAAATGCAGTTTTCAATGTTTATCCGCTAATAAAGAAAAATATTTTTTCTTCGTATTGCAATGATCTTAAAGATGTAAGTAATACCTAATTTATACGTAGGCAGGTAAGAATGTTGTGAATAAGGTACAAACCTATCCTATTTTATTAAAATAAATAATTATGTTTAAAATGTGTAATGGTTACAATTAGTGTGTAAATATTCGATACATCAATGTGACAGACACTTCGTACGTATATAATAAAAATTCATGATATTTCAAGGTTGCGCACGGAATTTTTCTTTACTCAGGAATTGTATCTACCGTACCTAGGTACCTACCTATAATATGGTTCAAGAAAACAAGAACCAACTTTATATATGTAGGTAACTATGGTCAATGTTTATGTCTAGATTCTACACAACAATTAAGAATGATTTCAAAGAAAACTGCAATGTTCTGAACTTACACAGCCGCTACGTAAAAAGGTATGAACGAAATGCATGCAACACACTATGATGTGCAAATAGGTATAGTTATGAATTTAAAAGTTTATGCAAACTCGAGAATGCATAGAAAAAATATGCGCAAGTCGCCCGCTTGCCTGCGGTGTGAGGCGAAGTTGCCCGAAATATGCCCGGAGCCGTCGCAATTCTCCACCGGGCACTGCAGAAGATCACGTTCCCGGCCCTCCCGAATCATCCGGTTACTCAGTTTCTCATAAAAGTCGTCACGATGATAGCTAGCGTGAATAAATAATAAGTGATAGTAAAGAAATAAAAACAATATTAAACACAAGAAGAAATAAAATATCCTTAACGCAAGCGCGACTTCTAGAATGAAACGATGTACCTAACTTTTATATATGGAATGTGATCTCATGAACCTCTTCATTTACGACGTACCTAACTCTAATAATAAAATACGTGAACGTGAAACACCACCGTTTTGAAACAGCGATAACAACGCAAAGCAAACTTAAAAAATGTTTACAAAAACTTTTTGCTATTATTACCGACGGACTTGTTGTTTGCAACTCGCGAAACAAAAGTTTTGAAACTATTTAAAAGTTTTTTCTTACCTGTTCCGTCGCATATCTGTGTCCTTGTCGTCCAATGAGTCGGTGTGACACAAATAGTTTAATGAATGTATGTTATCGTTCATGTGTTGTTTATCTGACATGATCATGCGCAGTGCGTCTCGGAGAGCGTTAGCTGTTGCGCCTGCGCGGCCACCCGGCATTGTATATTTAGAACGATCCGATGACATTACTAACGTTTGGATACGCGCTCCGTGGTGTTTAGTTTATAACCTAAAATAGTTTTTAACTGTTTTGATTTCTTTTGAGCGCTAAATGAAATGTCAAAAATGACATGAGAAACAAAACAAAACACGTTTGGATGTTGCCAGTGTAGAATATTTATTATCGCTTGGTAGTTTTATTATACGATTTACAATATATTTTTAAATAAAAATACATTGAACTCCTAAAATATAATACATATGTTACGCTAGAACTTAGAAGGGTAGTTCCTGAGTTGCCACTTAAAATGGGACTTGCGAATCTTTTAAATGTCTATGGTTAGTTAGCAGCTTGACATTCAAAAACAAGTAAACTATTTTGAGTTTTGGCGGGAACGCGGAAAAGTTCACGTCGTTGCATTGTATTATTTCAAAAAACCTGTGTTTTTTCCAGTGTTAATGTTTAGGATTGGTGGTGTTTTACGCATTAAGTGCTGAATTATGAGCATGAGTGTGGGCAAGTGATATCATGTGATGAAACGTGGCCTTTCGTGTTGCTTCCAATATTCCATATAAGCTTCTAGTAAAGTTGCCATGCCACCACTTTACTAGAGCATGACTTAGACAGGACTATGACTACCTGACATAGGCTGATATTCACAGACGAGTTCGAGTTCGAACTCAAACTCCGTTATGTCAAAATTGGAGTCTAGACCGGTGGAATTGGCATTCACAGTCGAGTTTAGCATAATGGAGTACGAGTATATGCTCACCTGAGAATGAGACGGGCTGAGTCACGAAATCGATGACTCGAGCCGTGCTCAGACACCGCCATCTTTGTTATCACGCATATTTAAAAAAAAAATGCTGCTTAAAATCTATTATTAAGGTGGTTTTTGTGAAGAAATGTATTTTGTATTGAATAAAATGAATAAATTACGAAATAAAATTAGGTACTTCATAGATTTATTTATAATGAAAATAACAATAAAAAAATCTCATAGTAATTTACTGACAGATCCTGTGTGTTTTCTTTTCTTTGCTGTATTGTAGATTTTGCTACCCCGGCTTGTGTCTTCACATTCACATTATTCCATGCCTTTTTAAGTTGTTTGTGAGTAAGTACTTAACATATAATATAGAATTTATCTTAAATTAATGGTAGGTCTAGGTTTATATCATATGGTACCTTTTAGGAATTACCATGCACATATGAAGAAATCATCAATGCTTTGCAATTTGGCTCCATAGTTCTTCTTTTCTATTATTAAAATGAAGCATTTATTTTTATTTAGTTTCTAGAATTTGTGTGTATGGAGCTATTAGCTCCCTCAGATTTTGTGAACAAATACTGTGAACACTATAGAGACGATTTATTTTCCATTGCTATTTCCATTTCCATTGTAAGTTTTAATTTCACTCGTTTTTTTATTGTTTAGGTCAATAACACCATTCATAATAATCATAATAATTGAAAAAAACAAAGAGAAATGGCGCGCTTTTTAAAGTCTCCTTCAAAGAGTATATAATTATCACCAGCTCCCAGCAACAGGAGATCAAATTTACTGGTGATCACAGATTAGAGAAAAAAACCTGGTGATAATTATATACTCTTTGAAGGAGACTTTAAAAAGCGCGCCATTTCTCTTTATTTGTTTTTTCAATTATTATGATTATAATGAATGTTGTTATTTACCTAAATAATAAAAAAACGAGTGAAATTAAAACTTACAATGGAAATGGAAATAGCAATGGAAAATAAATCGTCTCCATAGTGTTCACAGTACTTGTTCACAAAATCTGAGGGAGCTAATAGCTCCATACATATAAATTCTAGAAACTAAATAAAAATAAATGCTTCATTTTAATAATAGAAAAGAAGAACTATGGAGCCAACTTGCAAAGCATTGATGATTTCTTCATATGTGCATGGTAATTCCTAAAAGGTACCATATGAATTGATTTTTATTTAATAAACCTAGACCTACCATTAATTTAAGATTAATACTATATTATAGGTTAGGTACCTACTCACAAAGAACTTAAAAAGGCATGGAATAATGTGAATGTGAAGACACAAGCCGGGGAAGCAAAATCTATAATACAACAAAGAAAAGAAAACACACAGGATCTGCCAGTAAATTACTATTAGATTTTTTTTATTGTTATTTTCATTATAAATAAATCTATGAAGTAACTAATTTTATTTCGTAATTTATTCGTTTTATTCAATACTAAATACATTTCTTCACAAAAACCACAATAAAAATTGATTTTAGGCAGCATTGTTTTTAAAAACATGCGTGATAATAAAGATGGCGGTGCCTGAGCACGGCTCGAGTCACCGATTTCGTGGCTCAGCCCGTCTCATTCTCAGGTGAGCATATACTCGTACTCCATTATGCTAAACTCGACTGTGAATGCCAATTCGACCGGTCTAGACTCTAATTTTGACATAACGTCTGTGAATGTCAGCCTTAGACTGGACTATGACTATGATTATGACTTGACTTTACGTGAAAATATTCTATACCAAACGATGAAAAATTACAATACTTGACACTGGCTAAAAACACAAAGTATGGAGCAAAACTTAAAAAAAAAGAAAAAAGAGAAAAGAAAGAGAATTTCTGTTTCAGTACATCTGTATAAATAACTTTAGCATGTCTACCGTAGACAGACAGTCTACGGCGTAGCTTTCTGTATCCGAACATGATGCGAACAAACATTATTTTTCGTATGGCAAATAGAGTAGAGAAGTCACTCGTGACTCGCTCGCTGCACAGACCAATGAGAACTTTGTATTAGAGGGTGCCTGCCGCATCGCGTCACGTCGCGTGTAGCCATTTATTCAAAGTTGAATGTTGAACTACAAAGAAAACTGGATTCTATTCATATAAAGTAAGTCAAGAAAACTGAAGCTGCTCTAAAACTTATGATAATTATGCTAAAGTACTTTTGTAATTAATTCAAATAATTTCATATAATTAGCTATATCCGGCAGTTAAACTACTTAAACGCGTCATATATCTGTCTATATTACTGTATATCATAACGACGCAACGCCACGTTACCCGACGCCACGCCACGCATCGGTATTTTGTTGATGCTTAGGTGAAGTGTGTAGTTATTTTGTTTATGTCGGTACTTTCTTCATACTTGGTATTTGTTTTGGTACCTGTCTAGTTATAGACCAAATAAGTAAGTAGGTATGATTGTATTAAAAATCTTTTTCTGAAGTATCGTAGGTATGAGAAATGTTTGTGGTGAAGATATTATTAATAATGATTTATTGATTTAAATGTTTAGGTAGGTACCTATATAGTTCGCAATAAAAAAGCTACTCTGCTGTGCCTCAGTGCTATGCAATATAAACTCATGGGGAAATATTCTTTAGGGCAGGAATCCAGACCACTGACGCTGGTAATAAGTAAGGTATACCTACCTACATAATATACAAAAGACGTGCAATGCCCCTCCTGGTACATTATAGTCCGTCAGAAATGTACCTACCTATCCTACCTATTTACCAAGTTTTTACAAAATACGTAGCAAAATAAAGATGTCGATTAAAGTGCATCGGGCAGTATAATATGAGGGTACACGACCACACACCGAGTTTTGGCTGAAAGCCGCAGTTCGCAGCCGCAGCCATTGTACTTACAGTTGGCAGCTACTGGTAACGACGTCGAAAGCTGTATAAATACAGAGCTACCAACACATCTGTGAAAACATAGTCGTTTTAAGATTAATTTGTTTTGCCAACACAAGGAACGTTCCGTCAGATTTCAAAGATAAGTTGGTAGACCTGTGACCTGTAAGAATAAGTTATGAATATTCACCTGCTGTCTTTAGGTTTGTCGTGCGGCGCGTGCGGCGGGGGCATGTAGCAAGGAGGTGAGTAAGGGGGCGCGTGGGGAGGGTATGCTGGTGGTGGGGGGTAGGCCCCGCATTGGTACTGGTAGCCCCCGTAACCGGCGGCCGCGGCTGCAGCGGCGTAGTCCGGCTGCGCCAGGCCGTAACCGGCGACCGGGTGTGGACTGACTCCGCCGTAACCTGAGTAAGCAAAAACTAAAGGTGAGATTCTTGAGCTCGCTATATAAGCCTACAACGTCGAGTCTGAGAGATAAAGCTAGCACGTATTTTGTATTTTTATTAAGTACATTTCTTATATCATGTGAAGACATAACCGACGTCAAGCAAAGTTTAACCGAAATTCACGTGATTTTGAGAATGTTACAGCATTTTGGTAGGATAGGTGAATCGTATAGAACAAGCTTTTTAACTCTGTACAATATACCTACATATCAAGCAACAAACATGTATAAATGCATAATTTATCCAAGGCATATGGACCAGACCTGATATCTCTACCTGCACCACGAAGAGTAGAGTAGACTAATCCTTTTTCTAGTTAATTCGTCTAAACGTTCTGATAAAAACGGAAACTCTAAGCCTATAGACATAAAAAAAAAGTAAGAATAAAATAGCCTAGGAGTTAGCACAAAACACAATCCCACGCGTTTTAATTAAAGCTGGTAATACAGCGAACCCGCAAAAACCGAGATGTTATGCAGGTTAGCATATAACATCATAACCACAACGCTTGGCAACGTGTGATAACCAAGTTACCGCTGTGGTTCGCAACCATAGCAACGTCTCGCAACCAATGCTACCGCAGCGCCTTGGCAAGCGTAGTGAGGATTAGCAGAAGCAACATACGTTACACGTTGCGGCGCCCAAGCCAGGCTGGAGTCATTATCGCGGTCGCGTTTTAATTTGTACGTCGTGTTACACAGTGTAGAAGGGCCTTCACCCCTTCGCTACACCCACGACCGTACATCTACTAGATTACAATTTTAAGCGAAACGAGCAATCAATTCAGAGTATGTGCTCAGTACACTTTAATATCACGTAATTTGTTTGCAAGCTAAGTTTTATCTCCATTAGAAAATTAACCAAATTACTTTAATGGTTTTCTTCCCTCACATTATTACAGCCGTTGGCTCCAAAACGGAGATAATTTTAATGAAGTTAATTAAAAGACTCACCAGCGGTGTCTCGATGGTAAGCTTCTAGGTATGGATGGCTCCCTCCGCTATCTGGTGTTGATTCTCGACTATACGAAACACCTCCGGGGAATCCTCGACTGGAAGGAACACAAAAGTTTTTTAAATAAAATCAATAGTAAATTCGAATACAAGTTCTATGTTACAAGCAATGCCTCACCTATGTGGTAAACGGGACACGCTAAGGTCGAGGGTCTGGCCCTGCGGACTGGGCACCTGCGGGCTGGCGGTGAGCTGGGGCGAAGCTCCCGGCTGCGGGCTTCCCCGGGCGCCCCCGCTGCCGCCGCCGGCGCTCGTGTACACCGGTGATGCATATGGACCCTGTTTTGAAAAGTCACTTTAGAAATCTCTTAAGGAGATCATTAATGTACAGACGCTATGTTAACTATGAACGCCAGTGAGGCTGGCCGAGGTCTATTAAGTTTGATCGAATTGCCCCATTAAATTCATGCTCTTCAAAACTGCATCCATTATATTATAATCTGTCACCGATGGACTCAATCAAACCGAACCGTCCAAGTTATCACAGGCTCTCTCACCTGTGGACTTCCACTAGAAGTTGATAGATCTATTGCAGGTCGTGGGTCTCGGGGGTCTCTGGGCGTAGGGCTGCGCGGTCGCTGCGCCTGCGCCGCCGCGATCTTCACCGAGAGGTTGATGGCTGAGAACCCCGGGGGAACGCCGGGACCCATCGAGCCCACGCTGGCTACGGCACCTACGCCGGTACTCGCTTCGTAGTGGTACATCGGTCTGGACGAACAAGAGTCCCGTGAGTTCCGGCATTTGCTTCACTGCATTTGACGCTACTTTGTAGAAGCATCCCAAAGTAAAAAAAAATTTTTGTCCTACCACGCATACCCATCGAAACTTTGCTAAATGCTACACTTTTCTTCCGTAATAATTAAGGAATGACGAATAACAGTAATATCTTTGAAAGACCAAGGGCATGTTAAAGTCTCGTTTACCACATAAAGGTTAGGCATTTCAACAAACAGTGCGTCCAAGTTTACGTCCACTTACCTAGGGTAGATAGGTCCGGTGCTGGTCTCCTCTGATTGGTCGGTTTTCATTGGTGTAGGCAAGTGTGGATCCTGGTACCTCTCGTCCTCCCAGCCGTAAGGACGTTGCGGACATTGCGCGGGGTCGTACCGCTCAAACGCGGGTGCGCCTTCGTAGCACCTTGACTCGTAGCCATATCGGGTGTCATTCATTTGGCTGGCAGGAAGATGGGAAAAATAAAGTTGAAATTCTCAAAAAAAGGCTGGGCTTATCCTTATTTACTTCACAGCTCTCAATAGAGTATATATTATAATTATGTTCCTTGCTTCACAGTTATTTATTTATTCATTTATTTATTGTCAGGAAGGCCAACAGCTTTTCTTACATAATAGTCACTTAAAATATGCACTAGGAAACCAATTAGAGGCCCTCACGTCTAGCAAAATAAATAAATAAATATGTGTGGACATTTCACACAGCGCTATCTAGCCCCAAACTAAGCATAGCTTGTACTATGGGAACCAGATAACTGATATAATACTTATATACTTTTTGTTTGTAAATACATACACAGAATACAATATAACACCCAGACGCAGAACAAACATCTATGTTCATTACACAAATTTTTGTCCCGGGTAGGAATCGAATCCATGGACCTCAGTTTAGAAGGCAGGGATACTACCAACTGAGCTATCGAGCCCGTCAAAATAATAGCAACAATGCCTGAGTGTACAATTATGAACACCTAATTATACTTGGTAAGAGAAATAAAAATAACTTTGACAAAGATCGGAAACACTAAAACAAAAAATGTTGCGTAAGTAAACTACGCGTAACAGGTGAAGTTACAGGTCATACTTAATCTTGCCAAACAGGTTGTGTATAAATAATTGAGAAGATTCTGATGGAAAAGTAAATGCTCCATTATTTTACTTGTTTTAAATAAATGTGAATAATTTGTTACCTATATTCGAGTAAATAAAGATTTCATTTCATTTAAAAAAAAATGGGGTTCTAAAAAGGTAAAATTCTTATCATCTGTGACACTGTGGCCACACCACCGTCAAAAATTATGGCTATTACAAATAAAAATAATCAAAGAATTAAATCTCAACCATTTCACTACTACACCAAACGTGCACCGCGCGGCCTGCGATTAACTGGCTCCCAGAAGAAAGAACGTAAAATACTTGTGTCCAAAATCTAGTCGGGGTCATTTCAACTTATTTTAAAGGCGTGAGTTTAGCCGTGTTATTCATCAATATGAATCATACTCATACTCACGACAGTTTTCAAACAAATATACTACAAAGAAAACCACCAACATAAAAAGAAGAAAATTGAAAGCTCCTCACCTATAGGACCGCACGTGGTCATCAGGCGGGCGCTCGTACGGCGACCTCTGGTCGGGCGGCGCTCCGTACCCGGCGTGGCGCGTCTCCATCCCTGGGGAGTCGCGCTCCGCCTCGGCCGCCTCGCGCTTCGGCACGAGCAGCTCGGCCGCCTCGCGCTTCACGGCGGGACTGCGCGGCGACGCCGCCGGCTCGCGCGTCACCTCGCGCGATACGCTCGACGCAGAGCTCTCGGATGCTGTGATCGGATGCGTGTGGGGTACTGTTGATCATAACATTACTACATAATCTATAGATTCACGCTTTTACATAGATAAACATTCTGACGCCAGTACTACTTAGCTAGCCTACAAGAAAGAAGATAGATTCAAATATTTTGCATATTCAAACGCGCCACTTCGCGCAATACGCTCGACGCAGAGCTCTCAGATGCGTGTGGGGTAATGTTGATCATAACATAGTCTATAGATTCACGCATTTACAAGGCGTTTGGGTGGCCTGCAAATTCTGACGCTAGTGCTGGTGAACATACAAGAAAGATTGATTCATTCTTCTAGAACAGAATTAGCACGTCAAAGTAATTTTGTCCAGCCGGTTACTTTGTCAGTGGAGTGCTCTACAGATCTATGGATGGTTCAATCTCAGTAGATCCATAGGCGAGATGAGGGCCAGATACATGATGGATCTAGTGACTTTTTGTGAGATTGAATGATGTGACGATCTAGTTGTTCAACTGATGTTAAGCGACACGGCCGCCTATAACAGTTTATTTTATATTAACCACAACTGCACCGATGAACAGTGGCGTTCTATGAGAGAGTCCTATATCCAGCAGTGTATATCTTCCAGTTAATGATGATAATGACTTAGCTTACCTAAAGGTCTGATGCGTTGTGTTCTAGCAGCTGCCTTGCGCGCAGCTGCAGTGGGACAACCGGAGAGCGAGCGGTGAGTGCTGCGGTTTGAGCTCACGTGACCACGGCCGTTGCACCCCGGTGTAGGGCACTTTAGGATTGTTTCGTACAACGCCAAAACTGTATACAAAGTAGGTATATTTAAAACATATGATAACGTAAAAACTTAAAAAATATTAACACTTAAGATGTAAAAATCGTAAATACTGCAACTAAAGGTACACCTAATAAAGCAATCATGAACTGTGGTAAGTAAATGATGGATAAAAATACCTTCCACATTTTTTTTTATGAGAATGAATGACGTAACGAACTTGTCGTTCCATATTATTAAAGATAAGTACTTAAAACAGACTGTTTGAGGTCTTCTCAATTCATAATTAATTACAATGATTAAAAAATAATAATGACTGGGTTTATTGATAGTTGTCCATCTCTACACATACACGTGTAAGTGTAAATTGTACACAGAGTAGACATTGAAAATAACGAAAAAATCTATCGAATAAATATAGGTAAACTAACTGACACGAAACCATGAAAAGAAATCAACAATGTACTAATTGTTAATAAAAAATAACGGAATGAACATAATAACTATGCAACTCAGGTAAGTTAAGCAGCGACATCTATTTCGTAAAATACTCACTCTCCGGTGTGACTTTATCCTTTCTTGGACATCCTGACAGACTGAGAAAACAAACTTGAATTCAGTAATGCTTTTATAATCCCTGAACGAAGTTTACGTAACTAATTAATTATAAAGAGTGCTCTAAAATTCTGCTTGTAATTTTCCAGTTTATAAGTAAGTAGTACTTCTTAGCAGGAACTTATGAATATTAATAATAAATATAAATAACTTATAGCCAGCATAAACATAAAGCTTGAAGCCAGTTTAGGTACCCCAGTATACTTGTATACAGATTGTGGTTGAGGTGCAGTTGGCAAATACGGTAACCCTGCTGGTATGGCGTTATAAATATGTGCAGAATACGACACTACTCGACAGAGTACACATTAAGACACCTTTTGACCTATCTTGATTGGCTCGTAATTTATATACTTGGTTGTTTAACTCCTTGAATTTAATAAGCATAATACTAAGTTAAAAATTCAATCGCTGTATTGTTATTTATGATTCTGTAACAATGAAAGCTTTTAGAAGTTTTAGCATTACGATATATTTCTACGTAAAAGCTTTAAAACGAGAACTCCCGGTTCTAGGAACTGTTTATAATATAAAGCTTTCTATAAGATATTTGAAAGCTCTAGTAGGTACTGGTGATAAGGAAAAGTTATTTAGCATGAAGTTTACCCTGAAGGTTCGCCTTTGTGAAAACTATCAATGAATTAAATAAATAATAATTTTATTATTTTATAGGTAGTATTCTACAAGGATGTGGCCCTCCTAATGCTGAAAATAGCCTTTGGTTTTGATTTGGCAGGAAGAGATCACCGTAGGCCATAGAAATCTGTAACACTAGACGTGCGTCAACTGCCTAATCTGTGAGAATACTCTAAAATATATGATACTCGTGAAATGCGTATAATCCCCAGAGTTTGTGCTTGTAAGCTAGAACAGTTGGATTTAGCGGTCTTTGCTAATGTAGAACAACTAAAGTATCTGCTGCAGCCATAATGCAACGTTGTCGTGCGCAATTGCATCCCGGTCAGGTTACAGATTTTTACAACGCTATGATATCGGTAATATTAGCGTTTAATACCTACCACGATTGTAAGTTGATAGTGCATGATCATTGCGATGACTTACCTCCTGTGGTGAGTGTAGAGACCGGTGACGTGGCCCTGCCCATTGCAGCCAGGAGTTGGACACTTGTTGCCTTCTGTGAACAAATCGACCGGTGCACAAATTAGTGTTTTCCTAATCATCAGGCGGGGGCGTGCGCGCGATCGATACCACGGGCGTGCCCCGCGGGGCGTACCTGCGCAGCCCCGCCCCGCACCGCACAATACCACCCACAACTTCAAAGAAAAAATAAAGAACGTCAGGCGGCTGCGCGCGGACTAACAATTTTTCTTTCAGGAAAGCGGGGCGGCGCACCAACGCCCCGCCCACCATCCGTCCTGACCCGTTTTTATTGCCTGACGTAAACCCAGCTATGCGGCTATCACCCAGCAATACGAGGAAAATGCTTAGGTACCCAGTACACAACTGCTACGTAGGTGGAGTCTAACCTTATTCTGACCGTCGCCAACTGAATTATGGAGACGTTTTACCAATGAGACATGATTTGTATTCGGATTGCGACAGCAAACCCCAGATCGAAAAAAACGAGGACTACTTTGAATGATATCTCTGGAGACGAAGAAATATTATTCTAAATCTATAAGTACGAATACAGTCAACTATCGTATTATTTTATTTATTAACAAACGCACTAACAGTAAGTTGCAGCACGTCAAACCGAGTTTTGAAACGAGGCGACGTCATGAGATCGCGGGACGACCTTGAATCAAACTTTGACTTAGTTCATAGCGCGGAGTTGTACGTTATGGCCTGGTCGTTAAGAAAGTTTGACTATCGTCGTTTGAGGTGAAGGTGGCCGGTACCTCTGGCGGTCGTAGGAGAGAGCGCGGCGAGCGGGCGAGAGTCGCGCGCGGGCTGCGCGGTCGGCACGGCGCGCGCCTCCTGCAAAGCCGTGGCAGCGCGCGATCCCGCACCCGCTGGCTGCAGCACCGTGTACTGCTTTGACACCTTCTGCAGGTTCTTCTCATGGTCATTCGAGTAGCCACCGAAAGGCTCGCTCGGCAGCGATGGATTGTGCAGTCGGTGTTTCACTTCCGCCGGAGGTTTGAAAGCAGACTGCGTGGAGTAAGGCAATGCTGCAGTCGCAGCTTTATATGCATTATACAAGGATTGCTTATTAACAGATACCATTTCAGACTTTCGCTTAAACTTAGTCCCGTTGTCATCGTCGCAGCGATCGGACATATCTATTTCTAATTCATTGGAAGACGAATCACCGAGCTCGTCAAAGTGGCCATCGTAGTTTGAATACTTAGTGTGCTCGTCATATTCTTCACTTTTCGGTCTTTCAGATTGGTTTTGATTATCGATTTCAATTTCAATATCGTGATTGCCGTTGGTGATGGGAACTTCAACCTCACCTCGGTATGAGAAACTTCTCTGGGAGGCGTCAGCACTCTCGGAAGACTGTGAAGGGGAAGACGGTAACATTTTGTCGGAACGTTTATCGTTAAAAAGATTTTCAAAGCCGTTTGCATCGTCGTTCTCGTCGGCACTGTGTGGTGGAGAGGGGTTGCGAACCCAGTTGCCTGATAATGTTTTCAGTGCTGCTTGTGTCTCTCGTATGAGCGTCTCATCGTCTTTGTCAGTCTGTCGCATGATCTGTGGCCTGTGTATGGGATGTGGGCGGCGGCGTGCTTCGACATCATGCCTTTCATCGTCAAGTAGCCTCCTGCGTCGTTTTGTTATCAAATCCTCTTCATCCATAGAGCCGTCGGTGCTGATGCGGTCAAAGCGTCGGTCGCTCACTCTGAATGTTTCCACATCCACGCCAAACTCCAGTCTCCGCTTGGTGATCTGGGTCAGTGACGACTGTGCACTCAGTGGTGCCGTCCTGCAACAAACAGGAGAATGAGACGCGCTCACTTCCGTTTACAGAGTTAGCAGTAAACTCACAAAGTAAATAAGAAAATATTGTACTTGCGATTCGATTTTCCATCCACAATCAGATAATTTTTACGCGGAAATGATTCTCGGCGTTTTCAGTCGACGTTGACACATTTAAAGCACTTGTTTTCAAAATATTAGTTGCACAAAAATCGTTCCCACGTAAAAACCATTTCACTCAAGAGCTTTCAGACCAGAAAATATTTTGCATTGTAGAAAATTACAAATATGAAAGCAGAAAATTAATAATGGCAAATTCTCAAAATAATTTTAAATTAGACTGAAATCTAAACGAAAAAAAAACATACTTATAGAGAAGTTACGAGAAAATTAATTTTTTGTTTTCCGAGGTTTTCCGTAATATTAATTAATTTTTATATTATTTAGATGAAACACACCACGCATTATTATATCTCCGAAAACGTAAGCTTTGTTTTAGCCGATTTAGTGAACTTGGCCAAGAAAATTAAACTTTAAGAACCTTGAGTAAAACTTTTCTGAAAAAGTTTTGAAGTTACTGTGTCAAAGTTTTACGTTTTTTTCCAAACTTTTGTGTTTTTAGACTGTCTTTCCGCAACTTAGGATTAAAAAAGAGGTTTTGTCAACCTTTATTTTTGGGAGGTTTACTATTTCAAAGTAAGGATCAGCAAAGAGATCCAAATTCCAATGTTAAAGCGTCTGTTATCCGTATTCCCCGTAAAAATATTTTAATTCAAACAAATTGTGTTTTTTCGATGGTTTTACTAAAGTAACAGTGGGTATATTTTTGCAAATTAGGCAATTTCATCGACAATTCTTATTGATGATAGTGATATAGTTAATTAGTTATAGTTATTTCAAGCAAATTGTTCGTTTATCATTATTATCATGGTATTTCAGCCAAATAATATGGCATGTTAAGATTCGTAAAATACACCTACATATAGTTACTTCATAAGTAAGCAACTTATACATTGGCACAAACATACAACGCATACACACACGCACACTCCACCACTCCAAATTATTATTATGAAAACAAATCGGAAACTGGCTAAAAGTATTTTGGTATTACGATAAAAAAACAAAGGAAGACGGTACACGCTGTTGGACGTTTTGCTTCATATTCTTTCTGATCGAAAGTTGAAGGGAATGTACTTCATTAGGAGACGTTTTCAGTTCTAACATGATTCTAACTGTATTTTGCTTTTCAAACTAGAATTATAATGAATAAAGAATGCAGAATTGTACATTAAAATTATTACAAATTTTAATGTACAATTCTGCATTCTTTATTTTTGTATAGTAAGTATAAATTTAGTCTTATCTATGAATTCAAATAAGATGATGCTTGTTTAGATTAATACGTATAACAATATTAAGATGCTGCAAATTTTGAACTGAGGTTTTGCACCTAAATCCTCAGAAAAGTTTCGTTTATTGAATAAGTATAATAAGTATACTCTATGATTTTATTGTTATAATTTTCAAAATTATTACTATCTAAACATGACTTTACAGGTCCTATGTTAATATGATTATAGATTATATATTAACTTAAAATGGATCCATTATCGAAATGACGGGAAAATCTAAATCTCTGTTATTCAATGTCCGATATTATCTACCCGCACTCCGCCCTAATAACAAAGTTACTGCCTCAGCTCCATAAACCGTTCCGGGTCTGATTTATCGATTTCCTACAACTTGTGCAATATGCGCCGACGGAGTCGAGATCGATGCAATCGATGGTCCTTGAACGTACCTTCGACGGGACCCATGCTACGTGAACCTTTACGTTTTAACTTATCAAAAGGCTGGTTACGTTACATGGGTTAAAAGCAAATACAACGGTGTTTTAGGGTTCTGTACCTAAAGGGTAAAGTGGACCCTTTTACTGGGTTATTACGCTCCGCTGTCCGTCTTTCTGTCACCAGGCTCTATATCATGAACCGTGATAGTTAGACAGTTGAGATTTGACACAGATGAGACATGATGTAACTACTTCTGTTGCCGCTTTGACAACAAATATTAAAAACTGAAAAAAATATTTACGGGAGCTCATGGAATAAGTAGACAAGCTTAATTGGTGTGATTTTTCAGTTTTTTATGACTTCTGTTGTTACGGAATCAGGAGCTTAACTTATCGTCTAAAATAAGGTAGCTATGGTAAATATTACTTTTTGTTGACATTCACTCATACATTTCACCGCAGCGAATATTGCCGATTTTAAAGCCTTTGCCGATCGGACTGGTCTAGCTTTGCTAAGGACTACGTAGGTATGACCTCGTATTAATATACTAATGTAAGTTGTCACATTGTACCAGCAGAATATATGAGACACAAGCGGGTGTGGCTCAGCGATAGTCGGCTATTAGACCAACCCACCCTGGTTCGAATCTTCGGCGCTGCACTAATAACGACTCAAGTTATTTGCAGAATTTGCACTCGCTCTTACATCGGTGAAGGGAATCATCGTAAGAATATTAGCGTATTCTAGAATTACTAAATTTGAGGATATTATGTGTCATCTAATCTACTAATGCGCACTTGACCATCCTGGTGGATTGTGGCCTACATTCTCTCTATTAGAAAACGCCCGTGTACCAACCATGGGAACACACTGCTCACGAAGAAATCGACAAATTGACATAAAAATTAGTATACAAGGTGAATTTGAATTGGAAGGGGGAGACTGGGACCATGGTAGTCCACAAGTTGTGAGAGCCTGAGCCTAGAAACTGCGTGTTTCCAAACCTCAAAGTTGCACTTACGATCGCTACGAGAGTTAACAAGATAGACTATAAATTCATTTTCAAACACAGGTCGTTTTAATCATTTATGTGCATTAGGTCAAGGACGAAGTTCAACCACCCAGATGCGCTAAGACTATCTTTGAACGTAAACTTTACATGACATTTCTTCAGTAAAAAACTATTAAATTTGAAAAGTCGTAGAACAAAATGTTGTCTACCTTGAGATTTACCCCCTTTCGGGATAATATACTAATTCAAAATCAAGACAGTATAGCGGGCATTGAGGCCTTCATGGACTTCAAGCAACAATTTTATAAGAGCCTACCTAATAAACGAATGTTCTAATAAAGTTTTATTTGTGTAACTTATGCAATATGCGCCCTCTTTGAGCCAAGATACGTATCGATGGTGCTTGAGGTACCCCTAACGACCGGAGACCGGAAAACCGACTGGAGATAGAAGCACGATGGGCAAACATTTACGATCGTGACGAGCGTACCCTTTTGGCATTTTGGATTCGGACGGAGCGTATAGACTTCACATTTCACATCAAGATGTGACTTTTCAAGCATAAAATTCATATTTAATGTTTCTCCCAAATATTATCAATATCGGCTGGTAAATGACGGCGCTGCAAACTTCTCTTTTTGGGGGAATTAAACCTGGGTATCTCAATAGCAAACGTGCTCCACCTTAGACAACTTCATCACTTACCATCAGGTGAGGTGTTGTCAAATGTATGCCCATAGCATAAAAAAAAGTAATAAAGCTTAGTAGGTATACCCCTGTAATGTAGGTATACTAGGCTACGTCAAGATTCATTGAAAAAATATGACCTGCACGCGAGCAGTGACCTGAATCCGGACAGACGGAAGCAAATTACGCTAATCAAAGTTAAGTTATGGTGCACCATCACCAACCACCGCACCATCGTTTACCACAGATTAGATCATATTTTGTTTGAGAGAGCTACATACAAGTTAATAGGTTTCGATCTGTTTCTACAACTCCAAATTACACAAACTCAGCATCCTGGCCACAACACACGTACGCATGTGTGCGAGGTAATTAGATAGACCCTAAGGGCGGGCGATGCTTAACCGGTTTAAACTGCTAGCGACCTCTGTCGGCAGTGCGGGTTATCTCGGCCCGCGTTAATTGTGATGCGGGAGATTAGAACGAGATATAAGACGTTCACGAATTTGAAGAGGTTACCCCTTCGGCTTCTTGAAGTAAGACGTGACGTGCCTTGAGTAGTAGGATGTTGGAATAGATTGCTGTTTGTTGTCTAGAGTTTACTGATTCTAGTCAAAAGGTTGTTTTGTTAGCCCAGGTGTTCTTATACACGGTATAGTGAACAGAGTGCCGTGTGGTCCCGGTTTGCGAAAAGGACCACCCCAACACTTCCCGTGGGAGCCACAAGAGCCGGCTGAGGGAATATCCAGGGAATGGGCAGCAACATTTTTAGAAGGTAACGTGAGTAGAACTCATAATAGAACTGGTGTGTGTGTGTGAGTGTTTGCCGGGGTTCAGGTTCTATTAGCAGCATTTTTCTTAATACATTATCTTCTATTATAGGGGATGCCAGTGTTCAAAAAGACGACCCGTCCCGTCCGGTTGATGATGTGTGATGTGAGTTAAAATGAGACGAAAAATTAGTACAATTTGGAACCTGCAACTCAGGAGTCATCACTTCCTACAGCCGAGATGTTGTCACCCCTATTAGGTAAGTAGGTCATGTAAAATTAAAATGGGCTTCAACATCAACATCATCATCAGCTTGAAGACGTTCACTGCTGAACATAGGCCTCTTCCAAAGAGCCCCAGTTTGAGCGGCTGCTTGCCTTGCATCCATCGCCTCCCCACGGTTCTGACCAAAAAGGGCTTAACCAATAACAAAACTCGGCTCTACGCAAATGGCTCAGAAACTTCGGAATAATCAGTAGCTACACTTATGTACATAATAAATCTATCAATGTATAATCCAAATAAAAGTAAATATATATTATAATTTTGTATAAAAACAAGTTTTATAATCGGTTAATATAGGACTTTTGAGCTAATATTTTTTTTATTAGATAGAATGACTTGAGGAGCTAATCGTTCACCTGATGTTAATCGACACGGCCGCCCATAACAGTAACATCTATCATTTTCAAAATACAACCGAATTGAGAACCTTTTCTTTGAAGTAGGTTGGGTCGTTGAAGAAAATCCGACAATGGCGGTTGTGGATTTTGAATTTATTTTTCAAAACTAGTGTATCTTGAACTTTAATGTGTAATAAGGGTGGATTATTTTCCGTTAAGTGTTCGTGAATGTGCACGAGTGTTGGCAAATGGTTTCAAGATCATAAAACCATTCATTTTCGTTTTTGCTTCAACGGCCTTTTTTAGAGCCTTCAGTAAAATATCCACCATTTTACTGTTGGCGTTTTGACTGACAAAATATGACTTTGACTTGACATAACCGTACAAATTTTACTCACTTGACATTGGCAGAATTATTGCAAAACAGCGATAGAAAGCCATTAAAGAAGAAGAAGAAGAAGAAGAAGTAGGTTGAAACATCATAGAGAGAAAGAAAAAAAAAATAGTTTATTGAGCAACACCTCCTTTTAAGAGGCATTGCTGCATTTAGGTAGGTATACATATTGATATTTATTTTTATATATATTTATGTTTACTTTGGTTCAGGCCTTGTAACTTTTACGTAATTACCAATATATTAGAAGCGTATGCGTGGGTAAACAATTCCGTACCAATGAGAAAAACATACGCACGCTTTCATAATTTCTCATAATTCCTTGAAACTCCATTATAATTCCTTAGAAAACGAAAGGTAAGCCGGGAGAGCCTTTCCCGCCCTTGGGCAATAACAAACACGCGTCGGCCTCCCGCGGGCCCTCAGAAATCACGAGACTCGCGGCTTCAAAATTCAAATTGCACCTTAGAATTCTTAATTATTGAAATCATAAATCAAAACGTGCCGTCTGCGCGGCGACCATAAAATTGGGAGCCGAGGGATGAATACGAGCTCGAGTGTGGTAGGATTAAGACATTATCACTTTTCTTTCGAGCAGTAGCGCCCTCCTTGGCGTCTCTCGACTGTAAATCAGCGGGTAAATCCTGCGGATTAGATTCATAGAGTTGGCCCGAGTTGGCCCGCGCGCCCTGCCTGAGGATCGGGCGCGCGCGATAATGGCGTCGTGTGCTCGCGTGATTTTGCTTTTAAATCGACTACTGAGAAGATAAATACTCCACCAATTTGGCCCCGGATTGAGTTTCGTGTTTAAATGGCTTAAAATGGAGCTCGGATGAAGTTTATAGCGAATAACAACTGAGACTGACTGATAAGTGGACAGGGCTTTGTTCGATGTAAAAGTTTTAGCACCCGTTGTAACAATCAAGCGTGAATCTTAAAAAAGGGGGCAAGGAATAAAATACCTTAAAATAATGACTTAAAAGTTGTTTTTTAACACATTAAGATAAAAAAGTTTATACGAAAGTTTATCATGTAAAAGAGTTCAACGGGGTCTTTCTTCTACGTAAATCAACTGAAAATTCGTTCATTTAAAATACGAATAATGCATACGCAGGATATTTATCAATATACTATATTTTTTGTTAAGTTTTGAGTTTGATTTAGTTGTGTTTCCTATAAGATAACTAAGGGTGGGTTTCTTGATCTGCAGTTAAGATAACCAATGGTCAAAATTTGTTAGGGATTTTAAACATTGGTTACCTTAATCAAAACACTCACTTTAAGTCACGGTGGCTTCCCAGGAGATTGACATATGTAAACATCATGGATGAAATAAAAAAAGAAGGATTGAGTTTTGATTGACATCGAACTGAAGCCCAAAATGGCGGACATATTACATATGTGTGTCAGATGAAAGTAGGGCGACCGGCTGCCTATGATGTGAGTGTGTGCGTATTCCGCTTGTACGTACGAAGCGTTCCGGCTTCCTAAGGGTGCTTCAGTTTCGGATCAGACGGGATTCCCTCCTCCTTTTTTTATTAGCTCCATGGTAAACATATGCTTGCTCTAACTTGTTTCAAATTTACAGTGACCATTTCATAAACAAAATTAAGTAGCTCCCAATCTGACAATTCTGACATTGTCAAAGGCAGGATGCTATGAAAGTAAAAAAGAATGATTCAATATTCAACCTCTATGTGAAAGTTGAATGATAGATTTTGGGGCCTTGACTATGAATACCACTGTTACCTACCCACACACACCGATTCAAATTTACGACCATTCAATTTCGAATCTTATTAGAAATGGCAAATATAAAGGAGTCACACAAGACTACATGAAATAGAAAATCCTACATTTTTTCAGTCGAATACTTACTGCAAAAACATCAAAGAGCTAATAATAATTTCCAAATGGCTGAATAGTTTCCTGTATCGCATCTAGTAATTTTTCAAAAAAGTTCATTAAATCAAATTACGTTCATCCGTTCGTTAGGGTAAAGGAAATTATGGAATAAGCCATCAATGCCTTGTCAGCTGTTACTCGGACGTTTTGCCTGCATAGCCATTATGCTATTTATACACTTTGTATACATAGACTTTTTACCCATTGCGTTTGAAGATAACGTCGATTAGACTAGTATTGTATAGTCTAAATAACAATCCTACTGAATATACAGGGTGATTGGTATACCTTAATACCTATATCCTATTAGTATAGTGGTATTTCATATTCTTTGGAATAGCGTAGCAGCTATGTACTCTTTGCTAACGAACAACCACGTTTTTAAAACTTCTAACTACCCTAATAAACAGTAAAACGAGAAAAATCATAATTCAAACCAAACATTACCTATAGCTTTATTTATATGAATAGTTAAAAATCATTTCTCACCATGCTATACCTACACCAGATATTACGTGTTATTGTATAATCTAAACAATTAAAAATGGTTGTCTAGCACACAATCTCTCACACAATTAGAGTCAAATATCGATTGGCGCAAGTAGCGCAAACAAAACAGAAAAACACATGAGTGCAAAAATCGATATGGCGATAGTTAAACTGTGTTAATATAAATGGGGTAATAGTACTCGCGCAATGCATTGTGTTGTGCCCCCAACCCTAGTTGTAAGGCAGTTAGGGTTGTCACAAGAAGACATGTAATGTTTTTGTAAACACGAATATATTTATTATTATCGGTGAAGCGGAACAAATTTAAACTAGACAGACGAAGTATGGGAAGAGAAGGAAAATATGCTGACTCAAAAATAACAATTAATAATGGAAAATCTGTTAGTGTACCCTAACAATATTTATTTAGTTCAATACAAAATATTTAAAAATAAAATAAAATCGTTTTATTATCAGACACAAAGACACAATAGTCACAATCTAAGTATGTTTTAGTCAATGTTAATATTCGACACTAAATTGATCTCAAATTGATGCTGATCCATCACAGAGATACCGAATATAGGTGTATCCTTTCATTATGTGCTTACCAACGAACAAAGTCCCCGTCATCAAATGAAATCAGAATCAAAGAAGCGGTTTATTTCTACTACTTTTTTTATGTAACAAAAAAATCATTATTACTTTATTAATTTTGTGGGCTAATGAAAAACAGTGCCGAACTATAAAATATTAAGAAATATATAATTGATTTTTGAACCTCTATAACACCATTCTTAGCAATCAACATCCCAGACTAGAATATGCTGATAGCACATGTTTTAATTAATCGTTGATAATATTTTTATATTTTATATTTTGGACGCTTAAAACTTCTAAGCCCATATGGTTCCACTATTATGCTAGAGATAAGCTGTTTGTTTTCCAAAAATGTCAAAACTAATAAAATAGCTTAATTATAAAATCTTTAAAATATTATTGATATTAAGTAGGGAACTTAATATCAATAATATTTTAAAGATTTAATAATAACATGTTTTGGACAGCCCTGATTATATGGCCTTACTCTGTGGCACGCGAGGGTTATCGCACTCGGACCCCCTTTCTTTGAGATAGAAAATACAATTTCCGAGTCTACACTAGCAGCATCATTTGAAAATATACTCTGAACACCATTAAACCAATTTAACCAGATGGACGAAGCGCGCTCCAAATCAACCGACTACTTGATTTTCAGATAAAGGTATTTTAGACTTCATCAAAACTATAGAGTAAAATCACTGATCTATATTTGACCGATTGTATGAAAGTTTTATAGTAAAAGTAAAGAAATAAATCACAAAACCTCTTCCTAGGTGAAATATCATACCTAGGAAAAAATAACTAAGGCATTTGGCAATTTTGTTTTTTTTTCTAGTTTGATTTGTGATTATTTGTATATTTTAAAATTTTGTGAGTGGCGATTTTTCCTATAACGGTGTTTTAATAAAAAGTTTTACATATTTATCTTTGCCTGTAAAAAATAACAGGGGGTCATCAGTCCAAACTATCATATTTATTTATTAGATATTAATAAGAAAACCTACAAATCATTTTACTAGGTGGTAGGACTTTTCTGTAAAGTTCGTCTAGGTAGGTACCACCGCTCTGCCAGTTATTCTGCCGCCAAGCAGTAGTGTGCAAGCACTACTGTGTTCCGATTTGAAGGGCATTGTAGCTAGTGAAATTACTGGGCAAATGAGACTTTATGACCTGATTATACAGTGTAGTAATCTGATTACTAGACAGTGTGATGTCTCAGGATGACGTGCGCAGTGCAGTGTCACGCAAAACTTTATTATTTTAAGTTCCGAGTGACACTGCAACTGTTATGGGCGGCCGTATTGCTTAACATCAGGTGAACGACCAGCTCGTCACTTCATTCATTCTCATAAAAAAAAAAAACGCGAATGTAGTGACCTAGAGACCTAGATATCCTTGTCCTCTTATTCTAAGTCTATATAATTTATCATTTAGTTCATAATAACAAGTTGCTATAGGTCAAAAGTAGGTTGTTCTCTGTAGCATAAAATAATACAAAACATGTTTAATGAATTCATAGACGATACATATGAGTGTGGCAGCATAAGGAGCAAAGTAATGTTCTATCTCGTCTACGTACCTCGAAGGAGGTTCGACGTGACGACAATAGGTAATATGATAGTAATAAAATAAAATTTCTGATCAATTTATAGATAGATAGATAGATAAAACTCTTTATTGAAACACCACATTTACAGAAACACTCAATGTACACGCACAAGCTTAAAACTAAGTGTCACAACGGGCGGTCTTATTGCTTAAAGCGATCTCTTCCAGACAACCCAGAAAACAGTGAAAGGAAACGACAATAATAAGGACGGTGGTTTTTAGTACAGGAATAATTATAAAACTTTAGATGAAGTGGGTACTTAACTTCATAAAAAAGGTGGGCAACTAGTCATAAACAAAAGTTCAATAAGTAAGTACAATAATAATAAAATAAATAAAATACATGAATACATAAATATTTATAAATAAATAAACTTGATAATATAATATACATAAATACATACCTATATGAATAAATACATAATACACACAATGACATAAACATACATAAAATTATATTATAAAAGAGAAAGATGCACTAGTTTTGAACAAGTAATATCGCTATTGGGCGAGATAGTGAGCTTTAACTTTATCTTTAAAAATGTTCAGTGATGGTGCACGTTTAATGTCTAAAGGTAGCGCGTTCCACAATCGAACCGCTTCCACAGTGAAAGAGGAATCGTAAAATGATGTTTTATGCACCGGCATTTTTAACATGTAGTACTCTGATGACCGCAAAGAACGAGGATTAGAAACGTGACGAAATTCAAAACGTTCCTGAAGGTAGCGCGGAGAGGAAGGATGAAACAGAACACTGTACAAAAGAGACAATATATGAGCATTCCGACGAAGTCTAATGGGAAGCCACTTGAGCCTAGTACGAAAAGCGGAGACATGGTCAAATTTGCGCAAGCCAAATATGAACCTTATGCAGAAGTTCTGGAGACGCTCAAGTTTGTCTAGCTGGTCCTCCGTAATGTCAAGATAGCAGACGTCAGCATAATCTAGGATAGGGAGCAAAAGAGACTGTGCGAGCGCAATCTTAGTGGTAGTTGGCAGAAAGTTGCGTAACTTACGCAATGAACCCGCGGAAGCAAACATCTTGCGACTAGTGAGAGCTAATTGAGGACCCCAGGTTAGACACTTGTCAATTGTTATACCCAGGTTCTTCACTGTATCACTAAAAGGAATTGTGACTCCGTCAAACACAACTTGGGGTAAACAATTCCAGTCAATCTTGCAGATGGTCCGAGAACTCCCTACAATAATAACTTGCGTTTTGAGCGGATTTACCTGTAGTCCATGAGTTTTGCTCCACATAGATATTATGTCCAAGTCCTTATTTGTAGCTTGTACTGCCTCAGACAGCTGGGCCAGAGGAGCTTGCCGATAGAGTTGTAGGTCGTCTGCATAGAGGTGGTAGGACGATGAAATGTTTTGAGATATAGAATTAATAAATAAAGAAAATAAAAGAGGAGATAAAACGCCACCTTGTGGTACACCAGCTGACGTGTCACACCACGAAGAAAGGGAATCTTCGAGACGAACCCGTTGTCGGCGACCAAACAAGTAATTATGAAACCAGTCAATCACCATTGGAGATATGTTAAGAGAGCGAAGAAGTTCAAGGAGAATATCGAAGTCGACAGTATTAAAAGCGTTACTGAAGTCTAAAAGTGTCAGCACAGTTAACTGACTGTTTTCCATCCCTAGACGTATGTCGTCAGTGATTTTGACAAGTGCAGTCAACGTACTGTGACCTGGTCGGAAGCCAGATTGAAAAGGGTTCAGGAGATTATTGCGAGTAAGGAAGGAGTTCATCTGATTGTGAACCAGACGTTCTAGGACCTTGGACAGGAAGGGAAGAATAGATATAGGACGATACTCAGAAAAGGATTTAGGATTGGCTTTTTTAGGTAGCGGAATGATTTGGGCTTCCTTCCAGATGGAAGGAAACACGCCATTTGAAGTAGAAAAATTAAGTATGAAGCAAAGGATGGGAAGAATGGCATCAAGAATAGGAATCAACATATTACGACTTATGCCATCGATTCCAACAGCGTTAGATGCAATGGACATTATGCTCTTCTTAACATCACAAGGGCTAAATTGACTTATGATAAACGGAGAAAAATCAGGAGCTACAATGTTTGAAAGATGATTTATAGTATGGGCTTTAATTAAAGGGTCAATAGAGCATGACACGGAAAAGTATTGATTAAGAGCGTTAATATCTAAATTTTTAGGAACTGAATCTAAGCGAGATTTACCAACTCCTAATGATCTGAGGAATTTCCAGACTTTAGCTGGGTCCTCATTTTGAACAGATTCATGGATATGGCGTCGTTGGGCATCTCTACACACCACGTTGCAGCGATTCCTAACCTTGATATATCGAGCCTTGTTGGCATTATTAGGTTGACACTTGTATCTACTTTTCGCAGCAGCTTTTTTATTTTGTAATATCTTAATATCATTAGTGAGCCAGGGTGCAGGTACATGTTTAATTTTAATAGATCTCAAAGGTGCATGAACGTCATATAGTTGGGTAATAGAAGAATTGAATATGGCTACTTGGTCATCGATGGATTCGGCACTGATCACAGGTGACCAATCTATGTTTTGGGCATCGGCTAAAAAGGCATCATAATTGATACCACTAAAATTGCGCTGCAGAATAATAGTTGGTTTAGATTTGGGAGGACGAATTTTATACGATAGGAAGATTAAGTCATGATATGAAAAGGCATCAGCTGCACATTGGCCATGCTTAGCAACATGTCCTAGTGATGATACCATCATGAGATCAAGGAGACGGAGCTGAGTTGGGAAAATGATGAGTAGCACCAAGAGGGAGAAGATGCATGTTACAAGCCTTAACGATATTTTCTAAAGAAGCAGAGCGATAATCGTTTTTTAAAAGGCAAGTGTTAAAATCACCCATAATAACGGTATGACTATAAGAGGGACAGAGATCTTCTAAGATCTTGTTGAAAGAAGAGAAAAAATTATTACGTAATGAGTGGCTATAGTAGACTCCGAGAAGGATTTATACTCAGGATCGGAAAATAGAAAACGCGCAAAGAAGCAACTGAAAACGACATTTCAAACACTACCACAGAGTAGCTTGCCAAAATCTACTATATGTACTAAAAACTCATCAATATAATAGGTAAAGTAAATTATTACTTGTTACTATGATGATAATAACGAGAAATAATTTACTTGGTCTTTGGAAATTAGCATAAGTTATTTTATTTTATCGAGTTTTAGAAAGCAACAGATACTGACTTTATTTATTTATTCATTCAAATATCAAATGGAAATTAATTTAAAATTGGTGATTTTATTAAAACCTTCCACAAAAAACACACTATTTTATGGTTAAAATGAAAAGATTTATGATAACTTGGCAGCCCTGAGTTAAGGGCTTACTTGACGCGAGGTTCACCACTGCCGACCTCACGTATGAGCACGGATGTTACGTACGTTTTGCTTGTAATTATTATAACACAACACGCTGTTTCTTTGAATATATAAGAGAGATAGCACTTCTATCAAGAAATACCTTGTGTAATGTAATTTTTAATTTATAACTTAATAGAGCCGCTCTTTAGGCCGGCCTAAGTTGAGGAGTGGACGTCTTCAGACCGATGATGATGATGATCATCATCATCGGTCCACCTAGTGCGGGCCGGCCTACGCTGCGTATTCCAGTTCGTGGTCGCCACTCGAGAACCTTTCTTCCCCATCGGTTGTCAGTTCTGATACCTTAATCACTCTCTAATAGTCTCAGAAGTTTGATAAACCACTTCAATCGTTTTTTATTCTATTAGTGCTGCTGACGTAAAATACCAATAAAATACAATAAAAGTACTGCACTAACAAGACAGAGCATTTTATTATTCCAAAAGCACCATACAAAAAAGATACCAACGTAAAATGAAAATACAGAATGTCTGTAAATTGAAAAACGAGCAATAAAATGCTTAGTGTACGCCCATCAGATAGCGAGCCATGAGTGGAAACAATTTGCGCTTATCTGATGGGCGGAGGCGTAACGTGTGGAGCGCACCTGAATTAAACGGTTACGTTGTGGTTTCCAACGAGGCTTTTATTTGAATTAAAAATATACCTTCATTTATGTATTTGGTGTTGCTTAAATAAGTGAAAAGAGGGTTATGACTCGTTCATGACATTAACGTGTTTTTTTCGAATAAAACAAATCTGTTAATTTGTTGAAATAGTAAAAGAAGTTTAAAGCTCGTGTTTATTATTTTATTTATCGTCACCTGTAGTCAACTGTAAACAACTGTGCTAGTACTTAACAAAAAAGAAAAAGCTAGTGGCTCCATGTACTGTAGACTACGCGAGTCTGTCTTTGTATAATAATTAAAAAACCTACGTTTTAAAACAGCATGAAATCGCCACTTTGAAAATTTCCAATAACTGAATTCACAAAAAATTGATATAAGTGTCGCACACGTGTTCACAGAATTTCATGAGAACTGGTAGAGAAATGCAACCGGCAGAGGACCGCTGGATGGCTGGATTAGCGGGATATCCATCGGATATACGAAATCATATTTGCCCTAGCTGAATTGAAACAGAATAGTGCTTCTTGCTCACTCGGTTAACAAATCCTAAAACCATAACGTGTACCAAGTACTTTACGAACTACATCATCATCAACAGCCTGAAGATGTCCACTGCTGAACATATAACGCCACTTTGAGGGGCTGCTCGCTTCCTGCATCCATCGGCTCCCCGCGGTTTTCACCAGATCGTCGGTCCACCTAGTGGGGGCCGGCCTATGTTGCACCTTCCGGTTACGAAGCTACTTTGCTATAATATAAATACTGCTTAGTTGTTGATCGTATCCAATCGATGATTTGAGCAAAAAATTTGCTCCAACTTTAGTTTTCGATAATGATTACATTAGCAATGTTTTAAATAAATTGTATTACAATTTGTTAGTTTTGTTGATAAATATTATTTTTTTTTATTTGGTAAAATGTGATACGCTTAAAGTATTTTTGTATGTTGTACAAAAGGCTGCGTCTGCGTTTCCATGTTTTATAAAACTCATGAAATATTTTCTGATTTGTAAAAAAATTTTGATTTCTTTGCTGTATCGCCTGCTAAGCGCAACCTGTCATCCGTGATTTAAATTTTTCCTGTATAAATTTATTCATTGATTTTGTTTCGGATGATTATTGTCACTCTTGGTTCTCACATCCACTATTATAATTCTCACGTGTTTTATGATTTCGATTAATTAATAGTAGATTTAGAAACTTTATCTCGCAGGCATTCGTAAATATTTCAATAGTAAAAAAAATAGTAAAAATATTTCAATATTAAGTTATTACTATTTGCTATTTGTTACCTAAGTATAAACTTACTTGGTCACTTTTGGTTCTCACATCAACCATTGGTCATGTGTTTTGTTAAACTTGATAATTAAAAGAGACTTAAAAGTCTATTTCGTTTTCTTGTGCATCCTCGCTAGCAGTCGTAAATATTGAGTACCCAAACAGTAAAAATATAACAAGTTACTAAACATTTGTTATCTTTTCCCAAATATTAACTTACTTGGTCACTTTTGGTTCTCAT
This sequence comes from Ennomos erosarius, assembly GCA_963580505.1. NCBI lineage: Eukaryota > Metazoa > Arthropoda > Insecta > Lepidoptera > Geometridae > Ennomos > Ennomos erosarius. Next base: position 12,254,132 of record OY756981.1, on the reverse strand, counting down.
ATCTACCATTGGTCACGTAATTCATTATAACTTGATCAATTAAAAGTGGAATTAAAAGTCTATTCCGTTTTCTTGTGCAACCTTGCTAGCAGTCGTAAATATACCTAAACAGTAAAAATATATTAACAAGTTACTAAACATTCGTTATCACTTCCCAAGTTTAAACTTACTTGGTTATCGTTGTATGAACTCGGTGTTAAATCATCAAAATGAGCCCGCAACAGTCGGCACAGGTAAAGGGGTAATAATTCCAGCTTATCAGATGGTTGCTCTCGAGAGGCGTAAGCCGTGAAAATTGTTTATGGTTCCCGAACAACGTTTATTCTAATAAGTCGTTGAAACATAGTGTGCCTTATTCATAAACGCTGTTTAAAGTTAGCCAATGCTTAAAACCTTCTGTCAACTTTTGACTGATTTAAAATGTCACGCGGGAAAGTGAGACGGAAAATTTTAAACACTGGCTAACTTTAAGCAGCGTTTATAAATAAGACCCGGTATGTTTTTATTCTGTTATTCGTCTAAAAATTTCTGTCTTGTTTGAGATTAAAAACTACTTTTCGAATTATTCATTTCCATAAATAATAATAATCAACTCACGTCTATATGCAGTCTTGTCGACTGTAAAATGACGTGAAATTTGCCGTTCATAATAATATTATCTTATTTCTTACTCTCATAATAACAACCAGGTACAATTAAATCAGCTGATATACCAGTAGAGCTAAATAATATATCTCACACAAAAAGTAGGTAACCATAATTACCAATGTATTTCAAAAAGTTATGTTTTAAGTTTAGCCAAATTAATTTTTGTAACGTCTCAACAATTTAAATTTCAAATGTTTGTAAAACTGGTCTCCACGACACAGGGAATCCTAGTGGAAGATCAGGGCTCGAATAATGATATTATCTACTCACCTGTCGACCAAAATTGAGATCTTTGTTTTGTTTTTATTTTGATTTCATTCATTTCAAAATTTTTTTATTAAAATAAATATTACATAATAGTACGTACAACTTAGCGCTAGGATCTAAGCTATATCTATTTTAAAAATTAATACGTTTTACAGGCTAAAAAACGCCTTTTTAAACTTTTAATACAAAATGTTAATAATTCAAAAGTTCTCATTAAATCATAATCGAGGGTAGTTACAATTAGTTTTAACATAAATATTCTTTTTACGTACTACTAAGCTGCTTCATACGTTTATATCGCGGAGAAATGGTTGGGTATTAGTGAAAATATGTTATTTACACAGTTGAAGTGCATACATACCTAATAGTAGGTATAAATATCAGGTAGGTTTACCTACACAGTAAATATTCTGCAAAAGCAAGTTTTGAGATATTTATCTAAATTACATACTTATGAAATGTAGGTAGGCACCCAATTTCAATTTTATTGAATTAATTTTAATCTAGTAAAACATCTAATTCTAGTTGTCTATCCATAATAATTATTATACCTGATACTTCATAACCCGAACGAACAAATAAAACAATAAGAACTGGTAGATAGGTAGATTAAAAGTAACGAGGCATGTTAGAAGGTATAAACACTAGCAAAACAGGTAATCCATCTTGGACTGTAGGTAAGTACATGCTTAGCTGATTGCCTTATTAGCTGATTGCCTAACCATCATAATAAAATTATTGGGTTCATCAATAGGTAAGTCAAAAAGCGGGCTATTACGAACTTACCACCATTTATTTTGATTAAGTGTAAGTAATATACTTAAGTTAAGGATGATACTGTTATCGTTGCCATGTATTTTTCGAAATAAAATCTTATCTTTCTAAAAAAAAATGTTTTTTTATGATTTTGCAACGAAGTTTGTTAAATGTCTGATAAAATGTTTTATAAAACATCTACTTGTATTAAGTTTTGTAATAGATTGATACATTGAACAAGTAAGAATAAATAATTACTAAGGAATTAAGCATTCAAATTGTAGCTAACGACGTACATGTATTCGTATTTACTTAGTTAAATGGTGGTTACCAAACGTACTGGCAAAATTACGTATTCCGTCTCAGACGTAATGTCGCGGTTATTTGCCGACTCGCGATTCAATTGGAGTGATTCGATTACCCTATACCACACACGGGGAAGTATAATTGGATCCTCAAATACCTATTAACTGCATTAAATATTCCACAGCACATTCATCAAACAATCAAACTTATCGTCACAATTCGAAAGCATTTCGTGAAATGGTTTTACGAGCGTGGGATTTGTGCGTTAACGATTTAATTTTTAATAATCCACTTCTTCAGTTTTTCACGTAGTATTCACCGCTGAAATGACAATACCGCTTTCAAACGACGGTGTTATACAACATTGACGCGATCAAATCGACTAAAAAAGTTCAACTATTCACCCCAAGAAAATAGTTGACGCGATAAACTTTCATAAACTGATCTCGACTTACCAGACTGGTCGGACGAGTGCCGACATCTCTATAAAAACGAAAGGTGACTCCTCATCGCGCACTATAGTTTTTATTTAATCACAGTTACACTAAAAATCACTGCACAGATTTTTTACACTGGTAAGGTTATGAGCGTAGTAGCGTAGCGGGCTACGGCGGAAAAGTTTGTCCGTAGAGCTCGCTTCGTAGCGGCGAGTGAAGCGGTTCGGTTGTCGGTACGGGTGGCTCACAGGGCGCGATTCGCGGACTATGCGGAGGCCGCAGCGGGACGGGAGCAGGCGACGGCGCGGGGCGGGGGTGCCGGCGCGCGCACGCCGCCGCCCACGCCGCGGCCGCCCCGCCCCACACACCCGCAACCTATTTATTTCTAGTTACGTAAAATTTACGCGCAATACCCGATACTGCATTTTGCTTAGTTACGGTCTTGAACATTTATAATACATAAGAAACTGCACATAAGTCGCGGTTACATTACAACCATTCCTGTCCAGCGTGACTTGTATACGATGTAAGAGAAAACTCTACTGCCTGCATGTTATGAAACACGCGTAAATTTTATACGCAACGCATCTTTCAAATGAATGAAAAGAGCTTATTATATTGGTCAGCGAAATAAAAGGCAGACTATTGAAAATTAAATGCCAATCAGTGTATTTCACGCAAGACCACTTCTAGCCCCAGGCAGGTGAGGCGTCAACTGAAAAAAGACGGTGTCGTCATTGAGGGGACTCGCCGTCAGTCCGCAGACGAGGTTTTTTCACCGCAGCCGATAGCATCGATGTCACTTAAATGAATTGAATAAACGCGTCGGAGGGCGCCCGGTGTCTATCTCTCGGCCTTTTTTGCATAAATTAAGGCAAAAGTTCGATAAAACGTGTCGTCACAATCAGCTGTTCGCACCGCCAGCGCAACAGACAATGCGATTAAGATCTACGCAGGACAACTTTCGCCGGCGCGCCGAGCGGCAGTTAGTTGTTATGAAAGAGAGAAATTTGTAAATTGTTCGCGCCCGAGTTCGCGAACTCCGTCGAACCGGAGTTTGTTTTAAGAGTCCAACCTTGAAACAAGAAGAAAAGTAGTCCTGTAAAACAAAGTTTTGCGGCGGCCGTCGCCGGCGCAAGCGGTTCAAGGATTGTGCCCGAACTGTCTGTCTGTACAACTTTACCGATTAAAAGCTCAAAAGCTTCCAAAGTCATTTTAAAAGTTTATCTGCACGCGGGCGTGCGGCGCGACGGGAGGGGCGGAGCGTAGGCGCCTGGTTCGTTATCATCCCACCGTGAGTACTTTAGTTAAAACCTAGTTTAACTTATTTATAAATCGACAGCGGTCGTCGGCCGGCTGCGCGCCCCATCCACAAATTAAACTGTCAAAGTTCGGAAGAGCCGCGTTCCGGCCCTCAGATCCCGCGCCTCCAGAGGACATGTGTTCGCCTGCCGCGGCGCCGCGCCGCTGCCGAATAGTTGCCAACGTACACACTAAGTTCCTAGACCCTTCGCTACTTTGTTTTACAGCTGTTCCACTTAGCGAACTATGCCTCGAGTTGGGCGCGAGTTCTTACATGTGTATCGGTGGCACACACCCGCATCCGAATAGTTCCATAAACATAACCCAACTTAGTTTTGGACGACTTTTCAAAGTCAATGCATACTAACTTTCGATGTCTGGGAGTGCGATATTACGATTGGATCAGTTTGCGGGTGACTTTAATGCATTCGTTTGTTCGGAACTTTGTTTTATTGGATCAAACTTCGGAACAGGGCTAAGTGGGTTGGTAGGTATCTTCGTACTTTGTGTGTTACTGAACATTGTTCACAAATTAAGCTTTCATTGTGACGGTTTGTTGGGAGTTTGAGGAAGGCGTAACACTGGAGTACCTAACAATTGTTGAATATCATAATTAGTTTACAACGTATGAATGGTAAATAAATAAATGGCACGTATTGTGTAGAGTAGAGGTTGTGTTACTATTTTGCAATGTAAGAAGGCACTAGTAATTAGCTTCTAAAGCAATGAAATTTCTCAATTGACTAAGTTGGAGCAACCTAAACTACGAAGAGGAAGGTAAAATAAGTTAATTTGGGCAATAAAAGCAACATTGATGGCAGCCTGAGGGGCCTGACTACTTAGATATAATCTGTACGAGAAGCAGTGTGTGGTTTTTAAAAGTTTTAAGTATGTATTTGCTTATGTCTGAGGAGTAGGTACTATTGATAAATCCTTAAAAACTTTGTAAAACAACTTGAATGAGAAATAATAGATAATTATGAAAAAAATCACGTCACTTCTTTATGGAGATTGTTATGATTTATTTTAATTCCAATGCTTATTATTCTCTGAGTGATACCAAGACTCACAACAAGCCAAATGATGATATAATAGTTCGTAATTAACCGGTGTTAGGTATAAGATACGTAAATTTTAGGGTACTTATTTCCTGCAGAATAAAATGAGGGCGATGTTTTTTTTTTAGAATAGAGCCCATTTTAATATATCGACCGAGTGTATTATTATTTCACTAGTAATTTCTCGAAGATAATCCATTTCCCTTGTGTCCCCAGGGTGTCTTCAGAAACCTCCAAAGCACGATTCCGTCCTCATAATCAGCGTAATTACCAAAATCTCCGTCGGAAAGTCACGATCAACAGTCAAACGCGTAGATAAAGCTGCCACAACCCTCGAGCGGTTGACGTCACCGCCGCTATACGTAGACCTGCCTTTCCCTCTTCATAGAGAAGAATTGAGATGATTCAGAGGGGTGGTAAGGTTTTCCACGGGTCTTAAAGTTTTGGTCGCGAGGTACGTGTTATCTGCGTCCGCCAATAAGTCACGCAATAATTACCGCGGGAGGATCACGCTCCGCGCACATATTTATGAAACACAAATGTATATAAATAAATATTGCGACAATTGCAAGGTTTATGGGTGGTATAGAATTATTGCCGCGGGCGCGACGCTCGAAAGTTTTAAGTTAGGAACTCATGGCGGGTTTCTCTCTTATACGCACGCAAGATGTAGTTGGGGGGTTGCAACTCCCGTAGGCTTTACAAAATAAAGTTCAAAAATGTTTTATTATCTTTGATGGTCATTTTTGTCGTGTCCTTATCGTATGCGTTTCGCGTAGCATTCGTTCATTGTTTTTTTTTTTTTTTTTTTTGGTTTCCTCACGATTCGTTCCTTCTCCGTTGTAAGACCCAATGCACATGCTGAATATCTATGGGACATAAGTATAAAATCATATTTTTTTAATTTGAGTTTGCTAGCAATACTGAACATTACCCCCTGAGTTCATAGCCTTATTGTGCCAACGTGCTGTGGTTACGTGACCGGTTAGTTTACAGTGGGTGTGATTTTTACGAACTTTTTACGTTTTGCCGACATTTTAAAGCCGCCATCCGTGGTCTTTTTATCGTCCTGTTTTCCTCTTACTTTGTAAGATATGGAGTTGATATTAAATCTCAAAATATATTACATTTTATTTTAAGTTTTACCCGTAATGTGAAAGCTCTTGAGTGCAAAACAGACTGTGTTCTTGTAGTATACATGTAGTTAAAACTTACGTGGATGTGGAAGGTCTGAAGAGTTTGTGCGTTATCGGCTCAACATCATCGTCATTCTGCAACAAAAAGAAAAAATGTTTATAAAAATAGAATTACTTATTTAAACTTGCTTTAAACGTAGTTAGTTTTAGTTTAGATTATTGTAGTAGTTAGCTTGAGTAATAAAGGCATATTGCCCGTAAAAAAAACTTGCTTTCTGTAAGACTATCCTCTTTTCTCCTTCCTGATTTTTAGTTATTTTGACAATGAGTGGTTTTTTATTTAGGCGTCTGTGAGAGAGCTTGAGCCCAAAAGGTTGGGGACAAACAGTAACAATCCAAGGTAACGATTTGAATTAAGCATGATATCCTTAAAAACTTACCCTTTTTTAGAATTACCACAAAACGTTTGATAATATACAACTCTTTCTAGATAAACGAAATGTATTAAATCGATATTGAGACACAAACAACACAATTCATGATAGTTATATAATTATAGATTCTAAAGTTATTTTCAATAGAAACTAACCAAAATAGGGTGAGCAAATATTAATTTTAATGCTATAAGCCACATTTAGTAGCAGTATCAGATTGTTTACGTACACGGAAAGGAAATGACGGGCTTACGTGCTGTGGAATACACGAAATGCGATTTTAATTGATGTTACGTTCGGTCACCAAACATTTTAAACTGTAGCGTCAGCATGATCAGTTGGACCTTCGTAAATTTTTCTTTCTTTTTGCAATTTTCCATTTACAACTTTTAATTATTTAGATTGAAGTAAAAACACCGAGAACCTCTTCAACTCGTGTATATTCAGTACACATTCAGTACACAATAAACGAACAGGAGCATTAATACATCTTGACGCTTCGGCTGCTCAATCAGAATTGACTGCTTTTTGGACCTTGTCGTCCCTCCAAAACTTCCCTCCTAAACCTCAATGTTATCTTACCGGAACTACCAAGGCAGCCATCGTAATTGGCTGATGGCTCAGCGGACGCTCCTTCCGCCAGTGTGGCCAACCAAAATGGTATTTTTAAACAGTCTACCAACCTCTTTAATATTAAAAAGTGAGAATAAATTATAAAATTCACGACATTCGGCCATCCGACACAGAGCTGCCTCCTGGCGCTCGTCCACTTAGCAGTCAGTTCTCATTGTAGCTATACAATTTCTTACTTAAGCACATATTTCATTAGTATAGCTAAGAATCATTATATTTTATACATCATTATTTTATACTACATGTACACGTAGCTAAAGCAAACCTAAAATCCATTGCGTAATATAAGTAGATATTGACTGTGATCACAACATAAATAACTACAATATTCGAGCACAACTATAATTACAGGCCTGCACAATTTAAGTCAACACTAAAAATCAAACAAGTCATAGTAATTAAATACCTAACTACATATAAAGTCAATAACTTTGATGTCAACCGCGTATTATTGTACCAATACTATAAAAATATGAACTAAACAAAGCTATTTATAATATACAATATTAAATATATCTGCAATTCCTTGAATAATAGCAGGTATTGTTATTCATCAGTTATAATGTAATGATTAACTTATATTATTCTTAACAGTCCTATTCTAGTTTACTTTTGTAACTCAACTTCACGACATTCGGTTTACTTACACTTAAACGCTACAAATTCTTTAAGATATTTCATGAAATTAACCTATTGCGTTTTATATTACTGCAGGATATTTACGATATTTACATAATCCTCAAGAATTAAAAGTCTTAAGTATTCGTAGTCAAAGTTACTGTAAATTTACGCATGATCGTAACCTGTCAGCTAATCGCCAAAATGAATCTTCGTTTCTTGCCTCAATCTGCAATCAACCCTTCATATGTTCTTCGTGGTGTCGCTGTAGGAAACGCGATGTACACGCATTCTTTTCCCTAGTAGCATTCTTTCAGTAAATTTTCCATAGTGCTGCTGGATGCAGGATACGCTTCGTGCACCTTTAAATGTTTTGGGTCCTTGGTAGAGGAGACTTCCAGCTTCATCAGAGTTCATGTCCTCGCAAAAATAAAACTTGCATTAGCATAATCATAATTTACGTAAGTTAACATAACACTAGCTGAGTAGCTCTCGGTATATCAGTTACTAAATATCAGACAAGCCAGTTTAGATGCTGGCAGTCATCGCGTCTTAAGTTGACATTATAAAATACGATTTATTTAAAGTTGTTTCAAGATAAGATTACTATGACAATACAGTACAAACAACATCAACAGATAACAACATTTAAACTGCTATGCAGACTAAAAACAGCATTAGTTAAAACGGCGCACTGGGCCACCAGCATTTATATTTTATAATACTTTCATAGCAAAATTAGTCAATACACCTTGATAAGTGCATCCCACCATTACTAATCATCCTACTTAGCCTGTGGCACACATAACCACTATACATTAGCACATTTACCCTGTGGCACACATAACCACTATACATTAGCACATTTACCCTGTGGCACACATAACCACTATACATTAGCGCATTTACCCTGTGGCACACCACTATTCCTCGGCATACATAGCCGGTGGCACACATAACCACTATTCCTCGGCATACATAGCCGGCGGTACACATGACCACTATAACTGTTTCAACTACCTCAACTGCTTCAACTATCCCAAACTGTTTCTACTGTCACAAATTGTTTCAACCATCTAAATGTTTTAACTATCACAGACTGTTTCAACTGTCTCAACTGTATCGCCAGTCTCAACTGTTGTTACTGTTTCAACTATCTCAACTGTCCCGTCTTAACCGTCTCGACCGCTTCGACTATCCCGACTTACTCGACTGACAACAGTTTGGACTGTCTCAACTGTTTCGATGGTTTCAACGGTTTAGACTGTATCAACTGTTTCAGTTGTATCAAATGATTTGACTCATAGCCTTTATTACCTACATCAACTTATCAAACCATAGACTATTATATTAAAACAAACTGTATTAAACCTGTAACGGGGTGCCCTTTCGGCTAGCTCACCTGGGCACCTTATTATAATGGTGATCGAGCCCTTGGCCTACGAAACGCGCGATGAGGGTTGGATCCAGAGAAACACGAATATACACGGGTTACAATAAATAGTTCTGTATTTCTGTTTCTACAACGGGTTCCTTATAATAACAATTATTTTCTATGAGCACTATCTATGAGCACTATAATCTATGCACCAGAAACGCAACAGGAGTCTGGACTAACGGGAGTGACGGCACGGTCGCGGAGTGTTCTCGAGCAGTCAAACGGCAGCCTGCGAGAACTACGGTACGCGGCGGCGGGACGCGATATGATGCGGCGAGTACGGTTAGTGCATGCAGGGGTCCAAGGGTCGTGCGCAAAAGCCACGCGACAACAGATAGCCCTTGAAAGCGGATGGGGCTGATACAGGTTTCCAGGAGTGAGGGTCGTGCGCATCAGCTCAGAGCCACGCGACAACAGATGGCCCTCGGAGCGGGGAAGGGTGCGGGTAGCGGAGAGAGATGGTCGTGCGCATAAGCTCAGAGCCACGCGCGACAGATGGCCGCCTCTCACCGTGTTAGTAGGGAACACGGGTTAGGAGCGATTTGCTAGAGACTCTGCAGAGCGGAGGACTCGTCTGTTCGCCGCGGGAGCCCCGAGCAAATGCTCTCGTTGCAGCGGGCGGCACGGCCTTATAAAGTATCGGCGTGGCGCGGCGCATGCTTGTGTGCAAGTGGAGACGGGCTTGTAGGTCCGTTACAAACCATAAAATCTATCTAAAAAAAAACTATCAAACCATAAACTATTTCAATCTCAAATTGTATCAAATCCTTAAGCTGTATCAAACTTTAGACTGTATCAAAACGAACTGTATCCAACCATATATTATACTGTACCAAAACCAAATCACACTAATACCTTATATCTCTGGAACTACGAAACCAAATCAAACCATCGACTGTATCAAACTAAACTATCACGTGCCTTAAATATTCGTCTACAAAATAGCTGTTCATATTTTATAATTATATCGAAATTAATCCAAATCTAAATACCCAGTTGTCATATATACTTACTAAACGACGGATAAGTATGGTGATAGCGCAATACATTAAACAAAACCTATATATCAAACCATACATTTCAAATACCCGTACATAAATCAGTGCATTAAAAATCTTCATATCAAATAGCAGCTTATTCCAGATAGCTGTATCTCAAATAGCTTAATAATTAGATGTATATCAATTAACTTTATAAACTGATCAAATTTCACATTCTAAACCGAATTTTACAGAGTAACCCCGCTCGAAGCCCAGCTGCATCTTGAACCGTATAGTCTAACTATAGTCCAAACTATAATATCGAATTGAAGCCCATACTATATCTCTATAGCAGTACAAATTATTTAAAACGATAGCCTCAATGTGTGCAAAACTTTCACGACTAAAATCTTTAAACTATAATCCAAGGTGAAGGTAATCAGCTCAGTTTGTAACTATTTAAATTTAGTAGGCGAATGTGGTGATGGTGTGTAGGTGTGATAGTGGTGATATGGTGGTGTTCGGTCACAACTTGATCATAAACTGCACCTTAGGTGTATAAAAATTGCAAACCATATTCAAAAGCCGTACATAGAATCTTTTGGAAACCGCATAAATCCGTTAAAAGCTGTATCAAGAGCTGTATCATGAGCTGTGTCAAGAGCTGTGTCAAGAGCTGTGTCAAGAGCTGTATCAAGAGCTGTATTTAGAGCTGTATCAAGAGCTGTATCAAGAGCTGTATCAAGAGCTGTATCGAGAGCTGTATCGAGAGCTGTATCGAAAGCTGTATCAGGATAGTATCAAATTATTAACTAGCCTATCCCCTCACTTTTCCTTTCATCTAATACGGTCCTACCCATGGAATGTCGGCACACTGCATATCACTGGAAATGAAACTGTGCACCCGACACCTCGGTAATCAACCAGTAGGCGCATTCTGATTGTCATAAAATAATCTGTATTAAACCTGGGTACTATATTGAAATACTAGTCTTTAATTTAAATCTGTGACAAGTTTAACAAGGCAAACAACGTAGTGGCGTAAATATCAAATATGATTTTTCTGTTAAACCATGAGCGCTATTATAATATACATAGGATTGCAAACCGGATCTACTGTTAACATAAGTACCTACTGTAAGTATTATATTATCTATGACATAATAATTAAGCTATATCTGATTGGAGTAGGTGGTAACTGGCACGTTAAAATTGTGGCACTAGTGTGAGTTTACTCCATTTCGAAATAGGTAGTGAATTAGTCAACGGGTAGACTTCACATATTTTTGGCACATAAATACAAATAAATGAATATAAATACGAAATAATACTCGCACTAAAACATTTCATACTACAGTGTGACTTTACACTGGCAAAACAAGTAGTGGGAAAGTGGCATGACGCACTTCTTATTGGTGTTAGCACTACCTTTTTATATGCTTAACCGCTAGCACCTTCTACTAACTGGTCTGATGATGGCGTTGGAGCCAGGATTTCGTGAATAGTTAATTGTTTTACAGCCACTTGAAATAAACGCAAACGTAACTTCTACAGACAGCGACTAAAACTTAGGATGATCAGATTTAAAAAAAAACAGTATAGTCGTTTTAATCATTTACGGTTGTTCATTGCATTATCATAATATACCAAATAGTGGAACATCAGGAACTGAAATGATTCTAATCGCGGTATGGATTCAGTAAATATAAAAATGTAATTCAAGATAATGTAATCAAGTCAAACTCAACAGGGAACTTTCTATCATTTTAGTTGTATAATTTAAAAATGACAAATATGAAAATTAAAAAGTATTTATCAATACCTTCTCAATAAAATGGACAGAACAATGTTAAATGCTAATAAACTAAATTAAAAATAGCAACAAATTATTGATGCCTATCTACCTGGGTAAAATAAAATAACTACTCATATGAAATAAAATAAAAGTTTAAAACAAAATACTCCAATTTGGTAACTGTTAGGTAAACTTCGTTCACTAATATTTTGTCGAACATACAAATTTCCTCCCAGTGATTCTGAGGCTTATAAATCTACAAACGAATAGATCACTGGACAACAGGTTTATTTCATTTTAAAATAATGCAATAACCATAAATCATATCTATCGCTCTCTTTTTCTGCAATGCTCAAATAACATTTGAGAATAACAATACTTAATTGTGTAATAATTGTATGTGTGGATGGTGTGTTGTGTATTGTGTGCGAGCGATATTACGGGGGCCAATTTACAATGCTAGTAGACCATACACAAAATTATTTAAAACAATGCTGACCACCCGTCATTACACCAAATTCACTCCAAAGATGCTAACTATTATTGGTTTAAGTACACTAAAATATTAGACTCCTGAGACATTATCGTCACTTTTCTATTTTGTGCTTTCGTAAACGAATTCTTTTGACTCAGTATACCTGTTATGCGTGTGTGATATAGATACCTACATTTGAAATCAAAATCCTATAGACACTACATTAGTCCATGTGGTAGAAAGTAATTGGAATTGTCGCCGTTGTCAACAGCCGACAAGAAAAACACAGTTATCATCGTCGTCATCACCATTAAACTGTCTACGTTAAATTACCTGTTGGTAAAACTCACTACGCTGAGAAAGGCCATGTCAACAAGTCAATGATTAAAATATTCGTCTATTATTCTTACTTCTCAGGAATTTCTACTTAATACTCACTATTAAATATATTTTTTTAATAATCTTCGGGTACCCTCAATTGAGATTAATCGTGTAGGCATTAAAATTAAAATCTTAAATGCAAGCCCAATCGTATTGGAGAAAGACAATATTTTACAGTCTAAGCACCATTTCACAATCATTACCATCAATGCAATTTAACAGCTGTGCCCAGTCAGCAGTTCCCTCATCGTTGTCAGAGTGTGGCCCTGACCAAACGAGTATGAAACTCCTGACACGACACAGTACACTTTATCAGGTTCAATTAGCACGGGCGGGAAGTCTCCGTCAATGCAGACCGCCCATGCTTCTCAAACTTCAAGTGTCAAATTCAAATGATGATATATGTTATCCAGTGTTTCATAATTGCACAATCTCAATAAATAAAATCAAGTTTATGTTTCGATTAAGTTAACACAACCGGATTGTCTCAGTCTAGCTGACCGGCCGCGCTGACATAATCTCACTATTTTATCAATATTGCAGTATAGCTTAAATTACGGGCGTTGGTAAAAATTACAGTTACAAATCAAAATCAATCGTGGGCATGGTCATAAATTCACAGGTTCTCAGAAAAAAATTACGGTACCTTGTTTCATGTGGGTTCATCTCCTCTTCTGAATTGAAGTAAAAACACCGAGAACCTCTTCAACTCGTGTATATTCAGTACACATTCAGTACACAATAAACGAACAGGAGCATTAATACATCTTGACGCTTCGGCTGCTCAATCAGAATTGACTGCTTTTTGGACCTTGTCGTCCCTCCAAAACTTCCCTCCTAAACCTCAATGTTATCTTACCGGAACTACCAAGGCAGCCATCGTAATTGGCTGATGGCTCAGCGGACGCTCCTTCCGCCAGTGTGGCCAACCAAAATGGTATTTTTAAACAGTCTACCAACCTCTTTAATATTAAAAAGTGAGAATAAATTATAAAATTCACGACAAGATGTTATATGATTTTTTTTTGTTAAAGTACTTTATTGTGAAAAAAATTGTAAATATCTTCTAGTTCTAATATTCGAAGTGAGTTATCTTCATGTTTTAGCACGTTAGCACCTAAACATTTATTTTCTCCACTCGACGACTTTTAACAGGTTTCTGACAACGCGATGTGGTAAAATAAAAATTTTCATATATGGAAATTTTTAGTAAAATGAAAGTTGCTAAAATCTGTCCTAAGGTGGCATATAACTTAGTAGATAAAGCTATGCTTAGAAAAGAACATGATAATTGTAAGTTTTTTGCTGATCATACACACACCACACTGAAACCTACCACTCGATGGTTGCATCCAAAAGAGGCGTTCGTAAATTCGATTTTAATATTGAGTCTCCGTTAATGCTCCGTTTGCTTTCGTCCAGTAATTGATATAAGTCCCTCTTAGCACACGTCTAATGCCAGTCATTATTTTCGAATTCATCGGCTCCGGGATTTTAAACACGGGATTATTTAACTTACAGTTCCGGCTTCAAATTAATTTTGTGCTACAACGTGTGTTTAATTGGTTTATGTAAGTTTCGATTTAAGTGACGGTTTGCTATTAATTATAGTTAACTACGTTTTAAATAAGGATTTCGTTTTAGTTAGGGACAAACTTTTCCAACATACGTGATTCAGCCGTCTCGTCTCCATGCTTTTTTGAACTATGGCGTTATGCATGATGCACACTTAAAAGTAGTAGTTTAAATTTAATTCAGTTTGTGAATATATAATATAGTTTGATAGAAACAACCAGCAGATTAACGTTCCAATATAAAACGTATACATAATTATAATCTGAGCAAAACGGTACAATGACGCTCCTATCTTTCAAGGTCTAGTCACGTCACGGTACTAAAGCGCTAGAGCCATTCGCGAACTCAAAGCAATTTATATCCAATCTAAGTACCTACACCTGACTGGCAGAGAACTTAGGGAAGTAGGGAAGCCTCCCCACCGCAGAGATTATGGCGGCGCCATCAAATATGCATAAAAGCCGTAAAATGCCACACTTAACTGCTACCCGTCGCCTCGCGTTGTCACCTGCATGCCTCGCGACTGCCTCACCGCCTTAGATTGTGTTGCCAGTTCTAAGAGTCTCTTATTTGTTGGCACTGCCTATTACAAACGGTTACTACTACCGTGGGAGATTGTACAATGCTCACATGATCCAAATAAAATGGATTGGATACACTGGATTTATATCGTGTGAAAAACGAAACCTTGGTAGCCTGAAAGAAATCAGTGGATGCGATAAGGCCACCCGTTACTCTACCATTCTTTTATTCTTCGTTATTAGCCATGCAAGTTATCTTTCCTCAAATCATACTTGAATGAATACATCTATCTATAAGTCACCACGGTCCTCTATTACTAAATTTTGGAGTAACATCATTAATTTTTCATGTAAAAGAAATATTTATTTCTATTTCATTAACTTCTAATCCTACTGTTTTACTTTCACATCTGGCAACTCTGACGAACAACACCTCGTCTGTAGACAGATGCTCAGACACAGTAATTAAAAATTGCCACCGTTACGTTAATTTGCATGAGAGACGCGACTAACCAAATGTGAGGCGTCAGGTGATGGCGGAGATGACAGGGACTTGGAGAAAATCGAGACCTTGGGAACTTTTACAGGTTTCACAGTAGTACCTATTGACTAACTAAAATGGTAAGGTAATTTGTTTTTAAGATATTTATCAACCGACTTTAAAAAGGAGGGGGAGGTGATCTCAATTCAGTGGCCTGTTTTATTCATGTTTCTTGCCTCAGAGCTCCGTCGTTTATCAATCCATATGGAATCTTTTTTTAAACATTATTTCATATTAGTCCCGAAATGGTTTTTAAATCAAAATAACTAGTAAATATACCTAAGTCACCTACATAATTCTCAGTATGAAATCAAGGCGATTGACGTCAGTTTTGCCCCTTTGATTTGTAGGGTAGATAGAGAAACCATGTGGATCAGAACAGCAGCTGAATGAGATGAGCTGAAAGTCCAGCTTAGTGACGTATTTAAGAATATCTTTAATAGAATATCATGAGATCAATAATGAGTAAGGACTCAATTAAAACTTATTGGAACTTATTATACAAAAAAACGAATGAATATTAGTACTACAATATCTGTGGTAATACTAAACTTTATGTACATTATTCATTATTCAAGATTCTAATCAGCCTTAATGAGGTTGAAACACACGAGCACCCACAGCATACACCTACGAAGAGTCACAAATACAATCCCATTAAAGCAATCATCTTGCCGTTCATTACGAAGCTAAGATACTAAATTTAAATTAACAGCCCCTTGTTAGTGAACTATGGTACACTATAACATCTGTGCGCGAATGAATGTTCATTTCGCCAAATCGCGGAGTCGCGCGACTGGTGACAGAGTACAAGAGCTTGATAGTTACCGTTAATGGGTTCTATTTTAACAATGTCTGCAAAATACATTAGCCAGTATTCGCGTGTTGCCAACCTGTATGATGAGATTTTTGAAATACGAAGCTGGCAGTCGTCATATTGTTTTAATTTTGAATTTAGAAAAAGAATACGGTTACAAACTGGCTTTGAGGCATAAATTATGGAATATTTTGAAAAGAGTACTAATTGAGTGGAGTGGATTAGAGTAGAGATGGGGAAGAAAGGTTCTCGAGTGGCGACCACGAACTGGAAGACGCAGCGTAGGCCGGCCCCCCACTAGGTGGACCGACGACCTGGTGAAAGCCGCGGGGAGCCGATGGATGCAGGAGGCGAGCAGCCGCTCTAAGTGGCGCTCCCTGGGGGAGGCCTATGTTCAGCAGTGGACGTCTTCAGGCTGTTAATGATGATGATGACTAATAGAGTACACACTAAAGCCTACTGAGGCGTAGGGACAATGATGTCCATAATGATGCTAAGAAGAAGAGTAGAGGCAGCTAAGATAATGATTAGGGAATGAGAAGCGGCTTTCTCATCGGTGCATTACAATCTCCTAAGATAAATATCTATCATTAAAAAAAACTTAGTTTAATAGGTTATCTACCTTTAGCCCCAGATAGTTATAATACCTTCAGTACTTATCTTTTCCTGAAATAGTCTTGACGGATAATTTAATAGATAGAAAAGCGATCCTAAGAGCGTCCTATTTTTTTAAACGAGGGTGGAAAACTTGAAGTGAGAACGAAAATATAAATGTCCATTAAAGATTGGTTAACACATCGGCCAGTACTTATCAAATAGTGTGAGAGTCAACAAAAAGTACCAACGGGAATTCGAAACACTGAAATTCGCTCAGATTTCTTACTCTATTTAGCTCTAAGCATTCCGCTGTCAGAAACAGGCAATTTAGCTGCCGCCGTCTTTATCGTATCTTTAATGAACACTCATAAGCGCACACAGTCCTCAATGTATTGTGTCGGTGAAGCGTTAGTGCAGCGACGTCGCAAGCTTGCCAGGCTAAGGAAGAGCTTTGGCGGATTTGCGTTTTGTAAAACCGATGTTTTAGAATTTCTCGTTGCTTTAATTATCATTTTGTAGCTACTTTTTACCTTCTTCAGTTAGTTCTCGGTTCTTAGAATGAGTTTGTTTGTGGCGTTAGTTTATTTAACTAGATTACAATTTCGGTTTTCTAAGTAAGTTTGAGGAGAAATCACGGTTTCAGAGTCATTTTTTTTGCTGTTAATTTAACTGTAAATTTGTACTTACGCTGTTTTAGTAAAACAACCCTTAAACCATTACATAAACGGTACCTGAAATTACTTATTTTTTTATTGGTTTTTAGTCTTTTTTTAAACAGCTGTTGGAATTCACTCCTTTTCTTTATGCATGCAGTTCTTATCTGTAACTGTGACTTCAATCTTTTAATTGTGTAATGAGACGTGGGTACGATATACGTAAATAATGTTGGTAATCATAATAAGTAAATAAATAAGTAGAGAAATAGAACCTTCTAGTATTTGACTAAACTGTCGTAAAAACTATGCAAATCAAATATGTAGGTCGTAAAATTTCCTCACAAAATACTCCATAAGAAAAGCTCGTTTTTCGTCCCTCCCTCTTGTTTCCGTAACAATGTAGGTCTCGCACGGGAAATGCTAATACGGCACCGTTCGTTACAAATTGATACTCGATCGTCGCTCATATAAAACACTCTGCGAGCAAGATCGGCCATGAATAATAAAGAATTGCCTAAGGTTGGCGACGCGTCGGCTTTCCTGAGACAAATGCTTGGGGCATTACATGTTTGAATATAACTATTGGTATACGTGCTAACTTTTTACAATAATAACGTTGCAGATGGGCGTTATGATATTTAGGTACCTACTGATGTAAGGACCTCCACTAATTTTCATATAAATTATAATAAAATTTCAAAACTACTAATTACTAACACGTTTTTTTATTGTCAAGTGTTGTCAAGTGCTAAATGGTAGCTAGTCTTTTATTATCCAAGCCTAGTTAGCTCCTCCTTATTTCCTCTCTTACTTCTTACTTCAAGTCACCCACTATTTTTTTATATGCCTAATCTTGTTATATGAAAATCTTTGTTTCTGCATAATTCGTCGCAGCAAGACTCCAATTTCTCGAGACGTGCCTATTCCCCGCACGTCCACTGTTAAACATAACTCGGATTTTCATACAGACTGGTTTTTATTCCATGTTTTCATTCTGTTAAACATTCCCCTTCTTTTCAACCCTGCGACATAAAAACACCCTGAGTTATAAAAATTATATTGACTTAGTCGTAATGTTTAGTCCACTAACGCGTGATACATTGTTATATTTAAGTGGGTTCAAAAATTTAGGTTTTATTTTAGTTTTTGTGTTTCTGTTTATTTTTTACATTATATTTGTCTCACATTTTACTCAAGTTCAAGTCAAGTTATCATTATGCACAGATATCACACACAGGTCAGCCGATTAGTCAAGTTAAACGTATACCGTTTCTGATAATTTATCTCCTATAATGCTGTTTGGACTATTAGGTAGGTATTAGTTTAGTCAGGTTTGTGAAACAAATCTTTATTCTGAAAGCCTTTTAAAGCACAACATGGTATTATAATCTGAAACACAACCTAGTTATGGTGTAACTTCAAATATATTGTTCATTTCGCTAAAACACGGCCTAGTAATGAACGTACTCTCATACGTAACCCCAACCATTATTGTAATTCCACTTAATCATATGTCATTGGAACCGCAAGCTTATTGAGCGTAATTGTCATCAAGCGTGTACGTTTGCGTAATGAATCAGCTGGAATTAAATCACTCGTCGACGACTAATCCCCGTTTACATGATCGACAGTTAAACTGAACGTGTGTATATTGAATAGTGTTTCAGAGGTGCAAACATAAACGGAATATGCACGAGCTTGTTGCGATAAAAGATCAGATAGCTCCGGGCTTTGGTTCTTGGATTGTTTAGATAAACATGTGATAAACAAATAAAATCAAAAGTTAGTAAGGTTTGGAAATATAAAGGTGTACGAATCTGGAGATTTGTAAATTAGATATGGTAGAAAATAGTTTGTAATATGATAACTAGGTACTGAGGGTGGGTTTAACAATCCGCAGTTAAGGTAACCAATGGTCATTTTGTTTAATTATGTTTTATATAACTCCAAAATAGTTCAATTGTGGATCAAAAAACCCAGCCTATAAGAGTTAGGATATTTTTACACGCTATCATGTATTCGCAAAAAGGCATAAAGACACCTTATTATTATTGCACCTTTTTTCTAGGATCTAAAGATTACATACATCTAGAAAGAAGACCTAAGAAAAAAATACTATGACTTCGAATCCGCAAAAATAAATCAACAGTAAACTATGTTGATGGACAAGTAATACTCGTAATAGCCAATCTAAGCCCAAAATCAGTACCGCATACCATTAATTAATTTAACCCACTGCCTCCCTACCCTGTAGTGGAAGCGGTAAATGACGCGTGGTGTGTAGTGTTTACCTGTGGAATCCTCACAGACAATTAGCTCTTTATGCGATAAAACGTGCCTACGTCACAGGTGTCGACACACTGACATGAGTGGGATTGGAGTGATTTTAATTCAATGTCAATGTTAACTGAATGATTTTATTTAGGGGTGTGTCATTGAAGTTTTTATAAAATACTAGAGGTAGAGGAAATACCAACGTATTTCACACAATTTTTATAAGTATATTTGATCGTCTCACAGGTTTAATTTTGACAAACCATTTCTTTGTACGTTTCTACGCCACAAAAGGAAGACGTTCTCCAAATATCAAATCTCTAGATCCAATATTAATAACACAAAATATTTTTAAAAAGATTTAAGCGTCTTCTATTTACATAATTTCATAGCATTTCTTAGACCTATGGTGACTTGACCATTATTACAAGCTATGCTTAGTTTGAGGCTAGATGGCGCTGTGTGAAATATCCACACATATATTTATTTATTTATAGGTTCATAACTATAATAATTTATCAGTCTCTATTACTATAAACCTATAACTACTAAATCGTGATTTATTATTTCTCATTCTTCATGGCTTGGTTGGTACGAATTATGAAACGTCTCTGCTTAAAGCGTGTTTCCAACTAACATAAATATATTGTTAAATTGAAACATTAATTGAAATATTAAGAGCTTAATACATTAAGGTTTATTAATTGTAAGAGAGCAGCATAGGTAATTGAAATATGATATTCTATCGCACCCTAATATTTAAGATTGGCGTATGAACAAGAATCGTTGCATTCAGCAGGTGAGACGTCCAGGAGACGGAAATGGTATACAATAAGGACCGCGTTTCTAAAGTCTACGGAACTCCAGACTAGAGTAGACTAATACAGATCTGAACCACACTGAATGAAGTTTGGTTTAAATACCTAACTAATTACATCTAATACAATGGATTGTTGGAACTTATTTGGGGTGCATCTATTGAGTACGTAGAAGGGGTCTGAAAAACAAAATTGTGCTACCTTTCAAAATAAAATCCATATACGCACATGTTTAAAATTAGCTGTTATATGGTAAGTGCCAATTTTGAGACAATACCGAAAATATAATTAATTACCTACGTAATTTTGGAACTGTAATTTATCTGTGATATAATTATTCTATGCCAGCCGTTATATACACCAAGAAAAGCTGATTCAGCAGCAGGTGCATCGGCCCTCATACAAGAGCATAAAGATATTGAGCGCGCATTGTCGCCTGCCGCCTTTGTCTGCGCCGATGAGAAGATAGCGCTACCCACCGGCCGCATTGTTCCTCTAATTGTTATACTCCCAACAAAGAGCACCAGAAACAAACGACGACACCAGTTAGCTCCAGCTAAACGCCCGTGTAATAACATGTCCTCGAACAATCGCACGTTTGCTATACGTTAGCAAATTGACTATCGATACTCGTGAAGCGCTTTTGTTTGACGTTTTGCACTGTGAAGTGAGTCCAACTTGATTGACGGCAATAAAAATGGGGAAGCAAAAATACGGAATTCGATAGGGTAATGAATCGGCGGTTGCTTGGCGCCGATATAGCGCTAATGATGTTCATTTTCCAATTTTGAACGGTTCGACGTTTATTCGTTTTAAAACGTTGCGTTCGTGAGCGATCGTCCCTCCGTCTGGTATACGTTGTACGGCATCAATCATTTTTAGAGGGTTTCGCTTATCCAAGTTTTCTTCCTACCTCTGCTTCCAACTTTTACATCGAATGATCTCCGCTGAACCAACAGCGCTCTTGGTAACCGCGTTTTGTATTATTTTTTGTGAATAAATAATATTATTCCTCGAGGGAAAGGGGATTGGATTTCGTTAAATATGGTTTAGTAATTGAATTGAAATCTCTCAATGTCGTCGTTCAATTAAGCCTCAGATTTTATGCTTGATGAAGGTATTTTCTTTGTTTCATCGAATGTAGTTAATTAATTTTAAAGATTTGGTATTTGATTCTATTGTTGAGGTACAATAAGCAATACTCTACAGTTAGATTAAAACTAAGATGCAGAGATTCAATGAACTTGTGAAACTGTTGATGCATGATACGTACACTGTAGAAAAACAGTACAAACCTTTTAATGTATAGCATGCACACTGAATTTTTCTAAACTAATTACCACCAGATTCATCAAATTCTGCAATATCCATTACGGCTACTGTCAAAAGTGATTAATGCTAATGTCGGACGCAAGATTTTTAACTAAGTTAAGATTAAAATAGCTTAGGGTATTATAATCTCAAAGTGGCTGGAGGCGATGGATCCGTCATCTCTCCCTTGCAAATTATAATGACACATCCACCGGGAGGTTTTAAGCCAATTCAACTTTGAGGAGCCCCGATGGCTTGGGTTTTCTTGGAATTTTAAAGGTGAAACGTGAATTGCTTTTAAACCTTATACTGTTTTAATTAATGACTTGTTTGAATAGTCTCATACAACGCGTATTACATTCACTACCGTCTGCGTTAACATTGTTTGATGTGGTATTACCATAAATTTATTTACCTGTGACGAATTTACTTTGTGACGAATGTACAATAACCCTGTGAAACTCTTTTTTTTTTTATGCTATAGGTAGCAAACAAGCATACGGCCCTCCTGATGGGAAGAGGTCACCGTAGCCTATGGACATTTCTCACTTTATTTATTAAAAACACAGTTTTTATTATTTAGTAAAGATAGTAAACTATAATTAGGCTTTCGACTACGTCATTGCTTAAAAAAGCTGGCTTGTGAGATTTGGATAATTTATAAAAAAAAGTCCGTAAGCCTAAGGAAACAGAAAATTTTAACAAAAGGAACAACATTGAGAATCATTTACGCAAATGAGCCGCGAGAGTGTACGGAATCTGCCGTCATTCCATTCCTTTTTACAATGGGATACTAATAATAACTTCCGAACCTGCAATTCCAATACAAACAATATCGATTCGCAAGGGTGCCGTCGCAGGAAACAATTTGTGGTAAAAATCCGCACTGATAGACGCGATATGAGCAACGAGAGAGATTTTTACTCATTTTTTGCCGCACTGGGGAGATCGCAAGCGGCTGATCTTTGTTTTATGAGAACGATTAAGAAAAGCATATTTGAAGTGTGTACTCGGCTTTATTTGCGCCCCGAGAGGGAAGCCACGCTTCATTGATCTGTAATCGTTTTTCGCATTTTATTGCCCTGGTACTTTCGTCATTCGAGGGTTATGAGTGAAGTGTGTCGAGGGTTGCATGCGATGTTTTGTTTCGACAAAATTAGTAGCGTTTCGTATAAAATTAAAATTAGAATCTTGTTCGCGACATAATTCAGCCGGGCGGTGGTAGAATCCTGTTATTTTCGCACTTAATTTTGCGGCGTTAAGCGTTGTATTGTGGCGCGAGCGTCTGCCGAGGAGTGATTAGAATGCTAAGTACGCGCCTTGGAAGGGTTTCCTTAATTGTGTGGTGTTCCTCGCGGACCGCACCCAGCAAACGGCGGTCGATTGCTCGCACAACCGTTACAAAGAAAATCGGCTTTAATTAAACAATAATAAGTGATTTATTTTATTTCAACCATTTATTAATATCAATAGAATAATGTCTCAATTGTTTATGGAATGAAGAAATAGAATGAAAGGGAAATTAAAAAAAAAAATTAAAGTTTGGAAGTAGGTAAAGAGCGTGAAAATCCTGTGATTTTGTGACATGTGCATTTTTTTAATCTAGTCCCAAGCTTAGGTCAAATCACACGCGTGATGAAATAAAAAAAAAATTGACTAAATCCAGTTACATACATTTCTGTAAATATAGGCAGCTAGGTACTTTAGGTAGGTTATGCATGTAAGTAGTTAAGTGCCTGTTACACAAAGTAATCACAATAAAAGCTACGTTTTATAGTCAAAAAATTAATTGCAAGCGGCGTCGTCGTGATTTAGACGACCGAAATGTGGTCGTTAGTGCGAATTGAACGAAAGGGTGCGGGGATATTTTAAGCTACCCCCGATATAATTAAACTTTGCTCACAACCATGTTTTTACTATGAACTGATATTTTTTTAAAATCGAATGTGATTTGTGTGACTTTCAGTGTGATTTTTGCACATACATCTAACACTATACAGTAAGGATTTTTGCTATGTAATATTTTTCATGCTGTCATTAGAAGATTAAAATGGGAAATGATGCATTTGTGACACGATTTTCCATTCGGAGCTGTCAAAAGTCCCAATTTGAAATAGGGGACAATTTCGCAAATTAATGCGGAGCTCTTCTTTTGTTTTGCTTCGGAAGCACGACGTTAAAATAAAGGCGTATTAATTATTCAGCGCCACACTCGACGCAATCAGAATAAGTGGTGATGTTTCTGTCACCCGCTGCGGCTGCGGCGCGGCACCGCTGCGTGGCGTGGCAGCGGCGGCCGCGGTGTGCATGGTTAGAATTCTTAAGCCCCGCCGAAGGCTCTTGATTAGAGGAAATTAAAACCATTATACTCGGGCGCGCACCGCACCCGCGCCACAATGCCACCAACCTTCCCGCCTGACGTAAAAATGAACGGGAAGCGCACATAAAGAAGGAGCCCCGGAAACGGAAGCGGCACCATCTTGGAGCCGCCGGGCGGGAAAACAATGGATTCGTTAATTAACATTTTCTTACGCCTCGCGGCTGTCGAACGGTTTATCGGACAAAATATTTATGACACAGACACGATGGAAATTCCACCATGAAATTGCACAAGTGAATTTCTGTTGGATCGTAAAGATTATGAAAATGTGCACGGGAGAGCCTTTAATTGCTTTTCTGATTGCGTATTTAATAATTATGGATGATAGTGACGGGCCCGATAGCTCAGTTGGTAGTATCCCTGCCTTCTGAACTGAGGGCTGTGGGTTCGATTCCTACCCGGGACAAACATTTGTGTGATGAACATAGATGTTTGTTCTGCGTCTGGGTGTAATTATTGTATTCTATGTATGTATTTACAAACAAAAAAGTATATAAGTATTGTATCAGTTATCTGGTTCCCATAGTACAAGCTTTGCTTAGTTTGGGGCTAGATGGCGCTGTGTGAAATGTCCACACATATTTATATTTATTTATTTATATTATAGGAAGGATTTATACGCATTTACAAAACATTAAGCCTTGTGTATATTAGGATCAGAAAAGGTCAGGCGCAACATGACGGCACATCTATGATTACTTCATCTTTTGCTATTCATTTTTTAATAATGGTAACGTACGTAAATAATTAGTACTAAGTATAGAAAGATGTAAAAAGTACAACATGCATTGATTTTTGTTTGCAAATAAAAATGATCGTGTAAAAGCTACGCCCCGTAGCAATGTCTACGCTTGTACGTAGGCACGGCTACGATTTATCGTAGCACATAATATGCTTTTGTATTTGTAAAAGACAATAGAAATCATAGAAGTATTTTTTTTATCTCTTATCCACATTTCTCCTGTAACAGTTCATGCCGGCGACCACTCATGCCGATCTATAACCGGACAGCGATCGACTCATAAACCGTAATAGAGACAGAGTGGCGCCGCCTGCGGGCTTGCAGTCGCGGTCGGGTGAAAAATGCAGCCCATCGGTCACGAGGCTTCGGTTTCGTATCAATATACTTGACGAATGTGGAGTGTATTCATAATTATTCTGTTATATTGCTATACGCCATAGAAATTTGAATAATACAAGCGTATCCGTGGAGCCCAGACGTTCCCATTGCTAGGTCATGGACCTTTTCTCACATGGACAGAGTATAGGCCATGTAGTCACCCACTAACACCAATATAACGACAGTATTTAAAAAAAATTTGATATTGTGAATATTTCAAAGTTCATTCGTTAAGTTACAATATAACGAATTTCAACTTAGCTTTTAGCAATTCTTAAAAAAACCTCTTGTCAAGAGGCTTTTTCTTGGAAGCAAAATGAAACTATACAATTTTGATTTTTTAAGCTGCACCCAATCGCGTAACTATTCTGGACGTGGAATCCAAATTCCATCTTGCATGCGCCAATTTACAAGTCCATGGGTGCGAGAAAGAGACCACACAATCACGGCAATCAGTCTTACGCGATAAGGCCACAGGTTTAGTTCATAAAAAATGCAAAATATCTTCAATAATTTACCCATCTTGTTTTTGTGTAACCAGTATATATTATATAGGAACGAAAAAACAAATTCTATCTATTAAAACAATGCACACAAATCCACAGAGGTAGGATTCGTCTATGCACAAAACCAACATTTCAACCACTAACATACTGACCATTCTCCACTGAATTCACATTATCTGGCCTGACAGAGTGCTGTCATTTGTAAACACTGGTCCGGACTTACTGTAAATGTACTGGGCTCGTCGAAATAGGGATGTGAAATGTGAGTAATAACCGCACTTTACCGGATACAAATTGTAATGCTTTTGAGTAAGTAATTACTAAATAAATATGGAATTTATAGATTAACTTTAACTTGTCAATGTTTGATTATATCGCACTTGTGTAAAGCTTATTAAGACTTTTCTCAAATGTACACCACAAAGCGAAAATAAGAATTAACTATAAACCCTATTAAGCCCATTTTTTTCACGTTGTACAACCATTAAATAAAATTTAAAATGATAGGCAGTTTTAAAAATTCACATTCATATCTACAGTCATTTCATTTTTCATCTGCTAAATTGGGTAACGAAAGCTGTTCTTTACTGCCTGAGAAAGTATTACTGTGAAATACTTATTCAAAATCATGACAAACTCAAAGTTCCCCTACATGCTAAATAACTCTATTTAATTTTATTTCAGTAACAAACCAGTGGATTCGGACGGTCGTAACTGCGTAGTAAACCACTCTTAGCAGTGGATTACGGCCATTACCATAGAGGCACAGTGCAGAAATTAAAGAAAACCTAGTTAAGTAATAATGGCGCAAGTAAGTATTGGATTTCTGTTTGACGTAACCATTTTGTTCATGAGTTCCTTCAGATAGGTAAGAAAACGAACAGAATTAACAGCGTGCATGTGCATAGATGGGGACAACACCTAAGACTACGCAATTGCCAGTATGACATTTGGCGTAGTCAGTTTTGGTTCTGTCAAGGATTACTCTGTGGACATGGGTCATAAACCGGTAGATCGGTGCTCTATGTTTATTAGACTTTGGACATACAAGTGGAACCCCTTTCGAGGAAGAGAGAGGTTGAGATTTGCAAGAGATTTACGATATTTTAACTGATATTTTTGGAGAACAAGATATGGAAAAGTAAAACAGGTATTTTTTTATAGCTTATAGGCATAGTATTTGACCAGTCTCACTTGATGGTAAGTGATGACGCGGCCTACGGTGGTGCATGCTTGCCTAGAAGATACCTGTTCACTCTTGACTTTAAGACACCCAGGTTATAGTTATCTGGAAACAAGGACGACGGCAAGGTATTCCACTCATTTGCTGTTCGCACTATAAAGTTTGATGCGAAACGCTTAGTGTGGGCTGTAGGAATATTAACAATATAAGGATGCCGAGTATCTATGCGCTTTGTAGTCCGATGAAAGAATGGAGATGAGGGAATTAGTTCGTGTAATTCCATCGCGCACTTACCAAAATGTAGCCTGTAAAAAACCGATAAGCTGGCAACTATTCGACGGTGCCCCAAGCTCTAGGATAGCAGATCCTTAGAGATAATTTGGGATAGTTCAAATTCATATTTGTGAGTGAGTTTTTCTGTATAATATTTTTATTTGACTTTGACTAATTGAAACGTCATCACACTAATGAAATAAAATTTAAATTGATAGACGTAATCAAATTAATGCAGTAACAATTGATTTAGTCAATTATTTTCTAAAACCGCATTTGAAGCTGCAGTCAATTCATAATTATTAATTGTAATTTTTGACAGGCACCTGTCAATTTGGCAGTACTCAACCCTTCCTTAATGCGCCCCAAGATGCGAGGTGGCGGGACGTCTCCTTAGCCACTCCCTCGGAATAAATTAGCCTTCTCCCGGCCACATCGGGATATAAAATTTTGAATATGAATGGAAAATTTTGCATTTGTAATAAACCGCTTTACCCAGTAACGTTGCAGATGCGTACAGCGTACTTGAGTCACAGTGAAAGTAGATGTACAGTATAAAATCTTAACTGTTCCGAATCAACCTCGTATATTTCTTAAAAAATACTTGGCTGAAGTTTGCTAAGAAAACGTTTCACTTCCCAAAAGTTTTGTATACAGAGCAAAGTACGTCTTTTTCTGGTTTAACAATATTTTTTTCCTCCATAACAACTATTTGAAGCTCGTTATTTGATCTCGACCAGACGGTATAGAACTTATACATAATTATAGAAAAGTCTCTCACATTTCCAGAAGTAACGCAATTTGCGATGAAGGATAATGAGAACCAATGCTAACAGTTAACTACAGAACAACCATGTCAGTAAAACGTACAAAAAAAATTTCACTTATGTAGTACGACAAATAAATACTAATACAACTACCTACTAACACAGTTAGCCATACATGTAAATACCGCCTCATTTTCAAACACGGCTCACCGAGAGTCTACGAATTTTAAAACTAAACGAATTTTGCACATATTATTAAATCAATATCTAGAAATTACCTTTTGATCTTGTGCACTGAAAATTAACTGTGGCTCAGCGTGCTAGAGCAGTGGATAAAAACAAGATAACTCCGAGCCTTCCAATGTCGTTCCTCAGGTGGCCCGGCATAAATATTTATTAATTATTTTTTCAATAATCTCTCCTCTCGTATCCTCCCAGGACGGAGGGATATCTCCGCCGTTAATTGCTTTTTGTTTCATTTGAATAAGTATTGTTTTTGACTGCTCAAGCGTGATGCTGGAGTTTTATAAAATCACAGCGATGAATAATTGTGTTGGAACAAAATTAATTGAATGCTTAATAGATTTTTAATATTTTGAATTTATTTAATTAGAAGTTGTTGAAAAAATTTCAATTGATGCACTTTTGACGAATACGGGCACAATGCACGCTCATTTTCCGAAAATCTAATTACTATAACATTATTTTAGAAAGAAAACTTCAACGCAATGCAGCCACTAATGAGTATCCTTAAAGCTAATCAATTCAACATTGGTTAAACTCAGCAGACATTAAAAAAAAAATCTATTTATCCACGTCGGCGTCGTCGCAACGCTTAATTGATTTTATAATTCAGAGGAAACTCAAAAAGACTACATTTATATTCGTCGCGCGAGACGGCGACACGCAGACATCCAATGCTTTACTATAGCAAATACTTAATGAAGTCATAAAAAAAAAATTTAATATTCAAAAATTCATTTAAATCACCTTGTGAATAAAGATATATGGTTAAAAGTTTCATGACTGACTCCTCTCTTCATTCTTTTTCATGTTAAATCACAACTAGTGTTTAAAATGAAAAATGAGTAAGGGAATAATGGGTAAGGTGAGATTAGTGCAAATGCCTTCCATCGCTTCAATTCAAAACAGTGATGAAATAATTACGTAACATTAATTGAGACATCAAAATTGTCCGGAATGGATGCATATCGTTGTCGGTACGTAACATATGATTCCGCCTGCGGCTAACACTGACCGGTTGTACCAATTTGTAGCAGTAACATGCGACCACCCTCCATCCACGTAAATTTTTTATTTGATCAAGATAGTTACCGAGCAAATACTTAGATAATAGAGCCAATTTTTTGATAATACCCTATCCTTATGTATATATGGAGAGGTTATTCTTTAAAGTAAGGAGTAAATTATAGGCACAGCCGTGTTATTTTGTAGGCAATTTGAAAGTCGTTTGATTCCAATTTATCTTATTTTCTTGTTATAACGAATTATTAATTTAAAGGACGGGGTTGTTAGTCGCGACATTAATTTGCTTGATCGTTTGGATTATTACATTTTTGTTTTGCAGAAAATGAGCGCTTATTTGTTTTTTTTTTTCGATATGGATAGAGGTATTTGTTGCATTTTATACTTGAGTTGATATCACAGAGATTTTTTCTCTAATCTGTGATTGATACTTAACAATTGTTTACGGCATTCGCGACTGGTAAATATAAATTACTTTAGTAAAGTAAATAAGCTACTGTACTACCAGTGTTGTCATTATATAGACCCTCAGCATCGTCCATCTAAGCTCTTGAGGGTATCCCGCAATTTGTCTTTCGGGTATTATAATCCTCAAAATTGATAATCGATGGGCGTCTACAAAGGCATGCTAACGAGCGCTCGCCAGCACTATCAATCTTCAGAAGGTGTACTGAATGAACCAAGGTCACCTAAGCTTAGGGCTGTGCTGACGTCGGCCACAAAAATAAGAAATAACTACTGGTGAATAAAAGGTAAATAATAACGTTTACCGTTAACATAATATAGCAAATTTAAATATACCTGAAAACTAAGTACTTAACTATTTATTATACGCATACATAGAGTTTTTTTTACCCGAAATGGGAATTCTTCTTTAAAATATTTGGACAGAACTGCAAGAGCATGTTTAATCATCTACTCTTTTTACATTGTTTTACAAGCTTGCGTTTGACCACATACCTTATGGGAAGTGACGATGCGGTCTAGGATGTAATACGCTTGCCTAGAAGATACCTCTCTACTCTATTTGAAGATGACTCAAAATAACTGAGCCGTGGCAGCCCTATTGTAATGAAATATGACAAAAGACAGCCCACTAATGTCACTGTGATCGCGGTGAAATTATGGCGTGACGTTGATTTATTCCGCGATTACGAAAATGTTTCTGCTCAAATCTGTTTTTACTCGAGATAGTGCCTCATGGCATGACGCCATGTAAGTCAGACATTTTGTAAGTTACTTTTAGAAAGCTGAATCGATTTTGATATGGTCAGTTTTATATTTTAGTTTTGTATAATTCTTAAACATTTAATGAAACACATTTATTTTATTGTCATGATTTTCCTTTACAATAAAATTAATCTTTCAATTACGCTACGCAGTCGATACTGCTACAAGCTATAAATGTCTTCATTTAAAGTAGTTCGAATCCAACGTGCGTAGGAGTTTTATCATCTGGAACTTTGGCTAACTTCACGATGATATTATTTTAATGTTTTATCGATTTGATAATTTAACCGACGTAAGAATAATTTTCCTAACGTAGCGGTTTATAAAAATGGTTAAAAAATATTGAAACCACACGTTTAGTGGGAACGCTCAGCCCCAGAGCTGCGAATTTCACTCCGCCCAAAACTGTACCTATCTGAAACTTCCTACGTGACACACGCGCTATTCTAATTAATTAAAACGTATCTGTATCGTATTTGCTTATCAGTCGTACCCGAGCCGTGTACAAACAAATGCGAACAAATTGATCGACATTGACAAAATTAAACGTACCCTCCGGGCCGTATCGAGTGGACGTGTCATACAAATGTAGTCGGGCGATTGGGCCCGATAAACATCGGAGTAACAAATTAACCCGGCAGGCGCGCGACCTCGATACGCACGATACGCCGGTACATTGATACACTGATACGCAGTACGCCTCCTATCGTTACATCTACGCGTAACGACATCGACTAAACTGTAGGCCTAGCACGAATATTTACGCGCGCGTAAGTGTAACGTTAACGTAAGCAGTGACAGCAGTTAAGTGGCAGACGCAATCGTAATAGGGAGCTATTACGATTGCGTCTGCCGCTCAACTGCTGTCAAAGTTCATACAATTTAGACAGCAGGTGAGCGGCAGACGCACGTTAGCAGCGTTGCTAGCTCAATCGTAATAGAAGGGCAGATCAAATGCTGTACGTTAACGTAACACTTACGCGCGCGTAAATATTCGTGCTAGACCTACTGTTACTACAGGGTAGGGTTGACACGTGGGATAGTTCGGGTAGATAAGTTTAAAACGTACCCTATTTAATATTTTTCGTAATTTCCTTTATGGTACAGGTTACCTTTTAATATGTACCGTGTGGGGTCAGTGTAAGAATCGGATTACCCCATCTATTCCCGCAGGCTAAGGGAATAATATCTAGGCGGTAGCATTCTCCTCGGTGCATTACGTTCTTCTGCGATCACGAAGACGCCTGCCAAGCGATGGTGATTATGGCAAACCCTCCTATGGTAAGCGTCCAAAGTGCATAAAACCTTATAGGGGAGGTTTATGTTCACCAGTCTAGACATTTTCGGGCTGATGACATGACCTGTTAATATAAAGTCAAAAGCACTTTACAATAAAAAATTGCCAAAAAAAATTTATAAAGGTTCACTTAAGTCTCAAATGAACTAACTGACTTAAGTGCATTTCTAATAACAACATATATTTAGGTAGATTCTATTGTTCCCCAAAATGCCTAAAATCAAAAACATTCCCACTAACCCAAAGATCCAACTGCAGAAGTAATGTTCACATCGCGTGAAATCGAACAATATCCACCGTCGATTGACTCCTAAAGGAAATGAATAGATTTGATTCCAGTGTCATTTGTAGCGCTAATGACGGCTCCTGCTAATGTCGTGTCGACAAACGTGTAAACATTGAGCCTGATGGATAATGATACTGTAAATGGTTTGATTTATCAGTTGGAAGTCGTGAATACGACACGACGATATAATACTCTTTGATACTTCTGCCGTGCTAGTTTCACAGACATCTAATACTATACTGAATGGTTTAGCGGTTTAGTGTTGCGAGCATAAACACATATTTTTGTTATACGCGGATAAAAGTAAATATTTTATATAAAAAAAATGTCTAGTACAAAACGTTCTTAACAAAGGTATCATAAGTGTACAATAGGTCATTATTTTTTATGATTGTGTGGTGGCAAAATAGATATTTTGTGTTTTCTTTTTCTCTATCAATTTTGGAATATTATTCTTCTTCTTCTTCATTTAAGAGTTGCACTCTTGTCTGTGGAGTTTTTTCCAATCTTTACGGTTTTCTGCGAGCCTTTTTAGCTCTTGGTACGACATGAAATGCGCCTTTTCCTTCAGTTGATCCACAAATGTTCTTCTCGGTCGTCCCTTTCCTCTCTTTCCTTCTACTTTTCCTTCCATGATCGTTTTTATGAATTCGTCATGTCGTAACAAGTGACCAAACCCACTTGGTACGACATGACGAATTATTATGCAAAGATGAAACAAGTAGCTGATCCACTGTTATGCAGTATTTATTAGTGTCTTTTAGAGTTAAAATTTCAAACCAATCATCATCAAATGCCTATACTTACTATTTGAAATACTTACAAAACAGAGTTGTCATCGGAAATACAGTTTTTATAGTAGAAAATTATTACCACGGAAGTTGTAGCATGCCCCCAATAAACGTAGCTCAATTACATCACAATGTCTTCTTTGTGTTTTCCTTGAAAAAGCTACGTAATAAATAATACCGTATGTCATTTCTCAGCACGTATGAAATTTATAACTCACGAAACGATTTCCAAAGGCAATTTATTTGTAATAGAGCCGTTCGAAGGGTCCCAGGTTAGGAAACAACAAAAACGGGTGGCATGCCGTTCTACCATAAAAATACGAAATTAATAGGTACTACTTTATGGAGGCGCTGGAAAATATCTTGAGGGTATCAATAAAGACAAGGAAAGGTTTTTGTTAAGAGCTTGTAAAATAGTAAGTTTATGTCAGTTAAAGCTCAAAGTTCTAAATCGCAAATCTCTTTTTCATTGTTATTAAGGTCTATTCTGGTTAGATCCACTGTAACAATTCACTGGTGGATCAAAATATTCTATTTTTTATTCCGGTTGATCGGTTGACCCAGTAGTAAGGGTCCGCTTTTCAAAAAAAAAACTTGATTAGTCATGACCAAAAACTATTCAATACTAAACTATTTCATAATTTAAAGCTCTTTATAATGATGCCTGAATAAAACCAAATAATAAAAATAAATCTACAAACAGGAAACATCTCATACGGATTCCCCGGTACGGTATATGATAGCGCCGAGTAAAGAGTCGCCATAGCGCCACGATTTGTGACTTAATCACTTTATTGGCAGCGAGGGAGCTTATCGGAAAGAAATGCCGACTCCGCTGATATATGAGTAAACAAGCTTGCACTTTTGCTCGCCCACTTTTGGCGGTCACAGAGGCCATAAACTCGAAGCCGAAGTTTGGATTGCGCTTGTGGGGGCGTCAAGTGCTCACTGAATGCTGTTTTTTTTAGTTTAAAACGTTTTACTGACGACGTTCTTATTTACCTTGTTAGACTCCTCATCATTACCGTCACGTGCATCTGAAAAAGAAACAGTACTTTAAATTACATTGTCATCTTACGGAACGTTATTAACGTGAAAGGGGTACTTAAAGCGTAACGTATATAAGCGTCCTCTACCCCGGGCAGTGATTAGCCATAGCGCACACTAGCAACGCGGCGGACCTAAATATGTTTGTATTTTGGCTTTGCCGGTACACACACCCAATATCGGATCCCTCCTGAGGATCAGCCATTACGCAGCCTCTTAACGGCGGACGGTTTTAATTAAAAACTTCTTGCATTAGCATGTGTCCGTCCAATCATGATACTAATCCCTTCAAAATATTATTTAATTTCGGTCGAGAGTCTTAACCGATCCGAGTTTCGGGTATCGGATAAGCAATCTATTGTTTTGCGTGCGGTATAAAACGGGTTGTTGTTTGGTAAGGAAGCTTCTGTATTGATTTCAAATTCACGTTGCAAGATGCGATGCGATCGATGGGTTAATTTCGGTGTTATTAATGTATTGTAAGTAGGTCAGGGAGGATGGTTGCGCCTAAACAAACAGTACGTCAGCGTAGGCAGCGGTGGAGTCTTAGCGATAAACAAGCGCAGGTGTGTGCGGGAGCGGTACCCGCCTCAACCGCTGTCCGGAACAACTTGGAAAGTATTCGTAAGCGTTCAAACATACCGGCCTCGTTATGCATGCCTCGCTGGGTTTAATCACGGAGCGACCCCGCCCCGGGCGGAGCTAATGTTTTCACTATGTATTTTTTAAGCACCTACCCAGTATTCGGGTGAGCTCCCAGTAAAACCTTCCGAAAAAGTAACTACTTCGATTTGTGGATTGCTCTTTGAGTACTATAGAATTCCTTGTTTTAAAATCCACATTTTTAGCATCACGTTCTTATCCGTCTGTCTGGCTCTCTGCTCTGTCATAACACTTTTTCTTATGAACGATTGAAAGCATTAAATTGAAATTAATCTACTGGTATGATTAAAAACGGCAAAGCATGATTTCGGGTATTACAGTACTCTCCGGATATTAATTGGACTAAACTGATCACGGGAAGTATTCAGGGAGTATCGAGACCATAGACACAGACCTTGATATTTTTTAACCTTGTTGTTCCATAGGCCATGAGTCACTAGTTATTTGATACTCTTATTTTTATAATAGGGATACGAGATATTGCACAGTGATGTTCAAACGTTATACGTGTTTGCCGGCATTCGATAAAGTAGTCCATTGATACACAGGCTCGTGTAACTTGCATTGAGTCGAAGGTCCTCAAACATCTATTAGCGGTGTCGCATCCGACGTGCGCCCACATCCGACTCTGGCGTCTATTATGCGACGTGTCCAATATTGACATAGTGTCCCGCCAATTGTGCGCTGCTGACAATGATCCCTTGTCACTTTGCTTGAATTTGGGTTTCAGAACCTTCCTTCAACCGATATGAGCACTGTGTGATGCCCATTCAAGTCAAGCTTGATAATTCCGTAACGACTTATACCTTTGACCGAGATAAGTCGAGGCATTATTAATCACCGAGCGTAATCTAGCGCTGAAATTTTGTTTGACTTGGCAAAAAGTTGGCCAGTCTTATTTATTTTTTATCAATATCACCCGAGCGGGCCTTAAAAGCGTCGCCTCGTTTTACTATAGGGACGTGAATTAGCAAAAAGAGAATGGATTTTGGTTGTGATTATGTCAAAAATAATTAATTATTATCGATTCGGTGGCGAGCAAGGGAGAATTGATGGGAGCGCGGAGACGGGAGTGGAGCCGCGGCCACGCTTTAAAATTGGAAAGCTAATTACTCCGTTACGGAAGACCGCAAAGGGGATCAGTAGAGATTACCAAGAAGTGAAATCTCAATAAAGTTCTCAAGACTCACTTCAGGTTATATTTCCCTCAAACAAACAGTAACACTTTAACATAAAAAATGTACGATATAAACTTTTGTAAAAGTAAAGTCAACCACAAGCTATTCTTGTCAGCGATGTCAGCTGTGGTCGTTAAAGCGGTGACTATACTCCTCCTTAAAGTTTACAATCTATGCGAGGGAGCCTGGAGCCGAGGGCACGTGTGAGGGGCTCCTTGGAATTTCTTCATTCATTAAGCCGGCGCTACTCCGTGAGTTGCCTGCCAAGCTCAGCTACATTGTACACAACGCCGATGAGCAAAACTTTAATTTAGGCCGCGGTACCTGCGACCACTCGCCTCCAACCATTTATAATGAACCCACTGCTTTAGCTTCACGTCACTGACATTTTATTTGTGTAAGAAAAACGGGACTCTATAGGTGTGCTCCGTCAATAAATCACACGAAACGTCGGCGTGACGAAAGAAAAATCACAGTCATCGGCCTCTTTTTAAATTAACGCCATTAGCTTCAAGATTTCCTCTTTGAAATAGAGTGCAAAGATTGCCTCTCTCCGTTTGAGCAGCCGAGTAATTAGTAACGCTCGAGTTTTATTTGTTAACGTTCATTACTCGCTGATTTCAAAAGTCGTGAGGGAAAGAGACGAGGTGTTTCTTGAGAGATTTAGAAAGGGAAGAAGATATCCAATCGTGAGGCTGCACCTGCCACCGTACGAATTTGCAATTTAAATTCTGGACGAATATTCTGGAGGACCTCCTTAACACGACATCTGTTTAAATCGTCGACGATAGAGTGACTGTTGCGGTTTCAAACTCTTTGTGATTGTGACTTGATTGAAATAAAACAAACCCTTTTGCGATTTGAATGGGGCTTAGAAACGTTTCAATTTGAGGTTGTTTTCATAAATTTATTACAATATTTAGATCATAAAACTGTTATACTTTTTAGGAAGTAAATTATAATGGCAATAACGTTTCCAAATACTTTTAACATCTTATAAACTCATAAGTTAATACTCAGACAAAATTTTACGCCTGCCCTCGAGAATTCAAAAGGCGCCCATAAAATATGACGTCATGTTATAATCCCCCAAATTTATTTATTTTTTATTTATTTATTTATTTATTTGATATAACATGCCTTTGGGTGGGCAATACAGTTGCCCAATTCGCCCACTCAAGGCCAAATTGATTGATACGTTCATATATCGGATGATATATCGTTGTGTAACGGTCGAAATGTATCGGGCTGTTGGCTAATAGGTGTTAGTGGGTAAATAAAGAACTGCAGGCGGCGGGCGGAGCAGAGAATCATTAATAACTATCGCCCTCACCACTTCATTAACAATCAATCACGTGTGGTTCCCTTGGGCTGGACAGGTTGCGGTATATGACAATTTTTTGCTTAACCAAGATTAATATTCTCCGTAAAGGGTTAAAAGAAGAAAAAGCTAGCTCTAAAGTAAGAATTAGTTTGCTACGACGTATGGCGTAGAACTTTGTAGACATCATCTACGAAGCGTAGCCCAACCAGCTACGTCATGCTACGATCGAACTATATACTAAAACAATCTCTACTATTATTTGCCATTAGCAAAGTACAAAACCTCTATCATATAGCAGTTTACTCCCAATTTACTCTTGAAGTTTAGTATCGACGTGTACACGTACGAGAAAGAATGACTTGACGGAGTTAATAATCTTATTAATTTGTTCGCGCGTAACCCGCAGCGCTCGTTGGTCTCGACGTTCTTTGTAATTAATGAGAACACCTCATCTATTAAATTAGTACAAGGGCCCGTGAACACACGTGAGTAGCTATCCACCAGTCTAACGAGACACACCGCGCCTCATACACCGCGCGAAAAGTAAACGCTAAAATGAAGCCAGATGAGTGTGTGAAAGGTCTTTGATTACCGGTCTCATACCACACAGTCTTAGCAGAATAAATAAATTGCGCGTGAAGAAAATGAACTAAGGATATTCACTTTTATAACAGTAACTTCAGATTATACACATTTATTTTAAATTACCCAAAAAAGATCATACTCCTCATTTGTGACGTATTTATGATATTCAAAATAGTAAGCAGTTTTTGATGTTACACTAATAATTTACTATGCTTAGTTTGGGGCTAGATAGCGCTGTGTGAAATAAATGTTCACACATATTTATTTATTTATTTATTTGTTTATTTGTTTATTTATTTATTTATTTATTTATTTATTTATTTATTTATTTATTTATTTATTTATTTATTTATTTATTTATTTATTTATTTATTTATTTATTTATTTATTTATTTATTTATTTATTTATTTATTTATTTATTTATTTATTTATTTATTTATTTATTTATTTATTCGTTTGTTAGATAATCGTTTGAATTATTATTATATAAAGTTGTATCATGTTGCGTCGATTGACGGGCTCGATAGCTCAGTTGGTAGTAGCCCTGCCTTCTGAACTGAGGGCTGTGGGTTCGATTCCTGCCCGGGACAAACATTTGTGTGATGAACATAGATGTTTGTTCTGCATCTGGGTGTTATATTGTATTCTATCTATGTATATACAAACAAAAAATTATATAAGTATTGTATGAGTTATCTGGTTCCCATAGTACAAGCTATGCTTAGTTTGGGGCTAGATAGCGTTGTGTGATATGTCCACACATATTTATTTATTTGTTTATTATTATTTATTGGCAGGCCAACTATTCAGTAACAGTTTATGTAACGATTGGACGTGAAGCAATATAACTCCGCTTGGCCATAACTCACAACAAAGGTAACCTCTCAAAAGGGATCATAAATTACATGCAAACTACGCTTTAATCAATTAAATTTTATTACGTGCGTTAATTAAACGGCGTCCTAAGTGAAAGATTTATCGAAGGTTTATCCTCATAACTATGGCTTAGAGGCATTACTCAATAGGCCAGGCCTCCTCGGCCCTGCTTAAGAGCCACTACACGATTAAAGGTATTCAAGTAGAGGATCGGGCTGGTAGAATGCTAAACAATAACGTTGCTAAGTATTTTAGGAAAATTGGCAAAGTTTGGACTAATATATCTAACATTTGTTGTTGTTGTTACAAAAACGCGTATTAAAATACGTTAGTGTTAAAGAGAAGTGTTAGCTTCTATAAAATACGCGTAAAAAACGCGTGTAACCAGACCTAAAATGTACCTAATAGTGAAATTTGAAAACGCTCTCAGTAAGGTATGTAATCCTATAATGTAATTATTATAATATGAGTATTTATGCTGCGTGTCTTTGATAAAACTACTTTGATATACTTTTAGTGATACGAGACATAGTAAATTCAAGAAAAAGTACAGTCCAAATCTCAAGGCAATTTTAAAACAAAAGCTAATTATCTCGTGTTTACTTTGCAGACAATGGTTTAACGCGGTTCCCCGTGATATATGCGCAGTAAATTCTAATGCGGCGTCACCGCACCCGCGAGGTGGCGCACTAAACCCGTGTGAATCCAGAACGATCATAATAAAGTATGATTTCTTGGCCGGGGACGCGGCCTCTTTCGGATAATCACTCCTCAGGCGTACCCATATAATTCCTTAGTGCATAATGAAAGTTGATTAACATTACCCCGTACGATCTCGCGGGTGTGTGTGTGTCCGCCGCAGATTCCGAGTCCTAATTAAGAGCGAGGGAGGGTGGGCCACGGCCGCCGGCGGGGACGGGGTATCGATCATCGCCCGCTAAGGAATCGACGCACGGACCCGCAAAAAGGGGAAGCCCTCATCTCAAAATCAGCGTCCGGCTAAGCCGGTACCGGCCAGCTCTCAGCATATGTGTTTTGATTTAAAGGGTCAGTTTAAACGCGGGCGCGGAAACGGAACGCTCCGGGCGAGATTTGCAAATCCGATGTGAATAATTACACGGCTTACGAGCGCTTACCTACTGCCTTACAGTCATTTGCATATTTTCTTGCGGCTTTATGCCGGCAGCTGCCATACACTGGTGGTACATGAATTCACGGATAGAAATGTGCTAATGTGAATGGAACCTTGGTCACCTTTGGAAAGAGAAAAAATAATTTTGGATCGCTTTATCGACCAAATCATTATAGAACAATTTAACAAAGATGTAATTGTGCAAAAATGTTTTAACGACCTCCTCAAAGTTCTCGTTAATGTATTCGTTCCGTATAAAGTCCACTTGTGTTCCGTTGAAATAAAAACAAATAAAATAGAAACCAAAACAAAGAAACACTAACAAAGCTGCTTATAAAAAACGCTGGAAAACACTTATCGCGCTCAAGTGCAAATCGTCGCCTGTCACTTCAAATCTTGCCGGCGCCCGACAAAATGGGAAAAAGTAACAAAAATAACAATCAAATAGAGCATCCGCGGAAATGAGATCTGAAGGAATGATCACGCCGACCCCGGGGATCGGTCGCCTCTTCAAAAAAGACTAATCTCTCAATTCACTAAGGAGTTAAGCTTTAAAAAATATTTCGATAGGCAACAAAGGGTCCCCTTGCTCGTCGACTCGCGGTGTCTTTGACACGTCGCCACCACCGGATTTTTTTCGCGAGATCTCTTTAGAGGCGTGATGTCACTCACTTTGTATCGGCTTTGTCGCGAGAGGTTAAGCGCCGGTTTATTAGGCTTGACTTCCGTTTTGCAAACAGAGGGGCCGTTAGCAGATTCGTATTCGATGTTTCGCTTATTGGCAAAAAATTTAATCCCATATCGATGCAGATTTATTGGTGCCAAAAGGCATGCGAGTGCGACCCTCTTGCAATCGATACGAATGTGACGAGTGGGGTTGCAACCGGCGGCTCTTAATTAAGAATACGTGACAAAAGACGAGACATGCACACAAACACAAGTAGTACTAAAAAGGTCCGGATTACGTAACCCTTTGCGCTTTTGATTTTAAACGTCGCGTGAAGTGCGGAGACTGGACCGTGGCGACTAATTTGAAAAGAGACTTGACAAATCTGGCTTCGACCTGACCCTCGTTTAATCGAGCCATCGCTACACGTGACGATATGAATGTTGATACAATGAAATAATAGCGTGGAGTGGTAGGCGGTCGCTATGGTTACGAGGCGGTTTGGTCGGAAGCCGTGTTTGAATGGAGCGTTGAAAGGCTTTTAGCTCGTTTGACCATTTAGATCGGGTCAGCGTTTCGGGAGCTGACTGCGCTCCAAACTGGGATAATTAGCAGGCAAACAAGGAACAGGGTGCCCGCACAACTTTCAGACCATTCAGGTGCTCTGCAAACACCGCTGCAAGAAGTTTAACAGCAGTTTAATTGCGGAGCGAAAACAGAAGCGCACTGAAAACAGTTTTCGTAAAAAGAACATTGTTGGTTATTGAGGTGAACGAGCACAATCAAACCTACGCTATAGTTTGAGTTTATTTATAATGATTTCACATTCACATCTTGTAAAGAGTTCAATTCGGTTGAATCCCCGCTCGTGACTCTAATTTTTTCTTTACAAATTAATCTGTAAGAATTATGAAGTTGGTTACTTAGTAATAAACAGCTGGGCTACCACAAACTAATAGAAAACCATCATGCTTCATGGCATTATTATTTCAAGGTTACAGTAATATTGTTCAAATTCGTACCATGAACTTATAAAGTATTCTAAGTAAAGTATTCTGCGTGTGAACGAAACGTCTACATTTTTATATGGCGCACGTCAGTGTCAACAGGATGTAAAGGTATGACATGACAGTTGTATTTGAGTGAACGATTTAACGTGACGTCATCAAAACTACTCTGGCTCTGCTACATTAAAGTATTTTTACTTTTATGTCATTTGTCAATGTATGATTGAAGTAATATTGAAGTAATAATGCCATAAGACGTTGCGGTTGCCCCCCTGAACTGTCTTCTGAAAATGAACACGACACCTAACCAGACATGCTATCCAAAAACAAATGAATTGAACACCTATAAGTGCAGATTAAAATGCGGAAGATTATGTAATTCATTATAATTACTGTCAGTGGTTTAGGATTCACCCTGTTCAACTCTGCCAATAGTTGACCTATTTTAATTTGGAATATATGGTAGTATGATTCATAATGGTCAATACAAGACTAAAGTAACATTTCATTTTAAGTCAAAATTACATCGACCGGGTTTCAGAAATGTCTGATGTCCTTCGTCTGGGAACACGTAAATGGAAGAATGGAATATGTCCAGAATATCAGAGTAATGTTTGACGAAAAAAGACGTTTTTTTGAATTGTTTACCAAAATTAAATGTCCTAATAAATCAGCAGTGTCAGCATCAGCGGCCGGTAAAGGTGCGGACACACTAGTAATTTACCAGCGGCGACCCGCGGCGTGACGTGACGTGCGTGCCGTGACGGTCTTCGTACGTGACGGTATGGAGGGAGCTTAATTGTAGGAGCGGGTTTAATTGTACCTATTCGTAGAGGTTAATGAGTTGGGTTAGAATAGGTTAGTTTTTGGCGATCGTACCTGAATGATAAAATGTACAAAATTACAGAACTCATACAATACGGAAAACTCTCGCGAAAACAAATTTGTAATTAGATATTAGTAGTCATTTTGGAATGTGAACAAAATGAGCCTAAAGGCTTTTTGCTCAATTAATAAAACAATTTTGAATATAAAAGAGTCATCTCATATGCGTTTACAACATTTTACGCCAATCTTATTACTGAAAGACCGTAGTTTGCTACAAAAAAAGGCTACCTTCCAAACCCAATATATGATTATTTTACTTCCTACAAAATTTGCAGCTCCCTCTTTGCTTGCAAAAAGTAGAGCTAGAGTATTCTAATTCTAAATAATAAAATAAGATGCAATAATATTAGAAGCAAGACGAAGGCGGAAGTGGCTATCCTAAATCTGCGAAATTGACCCTATGCGTGCAGCAAAACTACCCACAACCTCATACAAAAGTCTCACAAATCCCTTGCGGGCCACACGAGACGGTATACGCAAGTTTTGCTAATACATAATTGGGACCAAATCCCTATCGGTCTCGTATAAGGGACAGGCGTCTTAGTGCGTGCTTGGTTCGGGAAATTAATGAAATTAACCGATACAAGGTAAACCTGCGAGGGAAATGAGGGAGGCTAATTTGATAACGATGGATTTTCTTTTGGGTAATAAATCTTGACTGTATTTTTGTTGTTGTATGTATGAGAAATATTTATATGTGTATACATAGGAACCCTAAGTTAAGCCAGCCACACGTGTTGATAGAGGTTCGATGATTCGAGGTTCGTCTGTCGAATGACGTGAGGAAGTGCGTTACCGGTGTCAGTGGCATACTCTGGTGTTGGAGGCTAAGATCCGCCAGCCGAGTAAGTAAGCATGTATATTGGAAAGAATAGTGAATTTTAAGCCTGATTGATTTCAGAATATAAAATTAGTATAACATTAAAGCCACCAATATATCTCTTAGAATTAGCACGTTGAAATGGCGATGAGTAGGATATATATAACTCGTAGAACTGACAACATAGGGAAGAAAGGTTCTCGGGTGGTGAGCATGAACCGAAAAATGCAGCATAGGTCAGGCCTTCACTACGTGGACGGACAATGTGGTCAATTGTTGAGGCTGGTGATGATATTGTTAAAACCCTTTGTTTTGTTTCCAGAATATAAATTCATTTACAATATCACAAAAAGTAGTTCAAATTATGGTTGAACTGATAATTTGAACCAGATGCTGGTTTTGCCATCTCTGACATGCTTAATTAAAACATAATGTAACTATTCTAAATTTAAATTGACGAAAAGACTGTAGTTCAAATGACATAATAACCTAAATGAACAAGTGAAACGAGCTGTTGTTACGTTCATTACCCCCCGTAATTCCCGGGCGTGCGGTATCGATCGCGGAGCGACAGAAAACTTTCTAGACGGGTTTTATATGCACCGACTCTTTGCTGTAAGTACGGGTATACGGTGGAGCGGTGGCACGCCAGATCGCGTAAATACTTCACGCCTGTGTGAAACCAGCTTTAGATATTTGGTTTATGATGTTCTCTAATGTATTGGTAAATAAAATATTGAAAATAAAAGATATAGAGATATCGCTAAACATTTATATTGGCTTATTTTTTGAATATTATTTTGGGTTTTAAAACCAAGTGAAATAGATAAATATCAATGTTATTTTTCATGATAATTTAGCAATAAAATTTTACCCACCGTGATGTCAAAACCTATTAAAAACAATAGTTTTCATTGTTACTTAACAAGTACCTTAAATTACCGTCATGACGAAGACAAATATTTTATAGCTTATAGACACAATTAACTAAATATAATTAAATTTGCCAAAATTAAACTTAATTACCATTTGAAACGATAATTTGCTAACCAGACATCAGACCATTATCCGAAATTAGCAAAACAAGCAAAATGTAGCGATTTTTGTTTGTTTTTCATCGGAAAGACGCAGAGGTGACGTCAGCGGTGACGTGCACCCGACAGTTGATAGGGGTAGCACCGTTCGAAACTAAGCACCTATTCTGAATAAAATATATTGGAAACATGTTGGGAGTTGTCTTAGTTATAATAATGTATATTTTACCTTTACTAAAGCGTTCTAATGGAACTCTTAAGAGTAAAAATTGTATGAAGGAATACCCTGAAAAAACTATAAAACACTAACCTTAGCCTTATATTTCTCTGACCTATTATTTAGGTATCTTTATTGTTTATCTTTATAGGATGCAGTAGAAATACGCAAACGTTTTGGTTAAACTGAAGATTGTAAAAAGTGTGAAAAAGAGAAGGAATATGCTGAAGAGATATCCATAAAGCCAATGTTCTGGTTGGATTGGTGATCATTGTCCACCCAAATAAAACCGCGGGCACAGATAGTATAAATATTTGATTATTGACATTGTAACGTTAAA
Organism: Ennomos erosarius; assembly: GCA_963580505.1. Classification (NCBI taxonomy): domain Eukaryota; kingdom Metazoa; phylum Arthropoda; class Insecta; order Lepidoptera; family Geometridae; genus Ennomos; species Ennomos erosarius. The sequence goes on along the minus strand of OY756981.1, from coordinate 12,209,480 downwards.
TACTCTTCTCGTTTCTAAAAACCAGCATCGCCGACATGGCTCTGTTTGACATGAATACACCAGAATAAGGCTACGGCAGTAATCGTGTGATCCCATGTGGGGTGAGGCTAATCAGCTATGAAAATTAGGTTCCGTCGTATCTTACGCTTTGTACTGCTAATGTGGAATTTAATTACTATTTCCAAATGTTATTACCAGCCTCTGACGGAGCAGGAAGCGCTTTGGATGTTTAATCATGGTTATAATCAGCCAGCTCTATGATGCTTCGTATTTTGAGCATGATCATTATTGTTTTTAGTATGGTATTTGGTCTCATGAAGACTTTTTATTACTTATAGGATTTAAAAATATTAGAATGCTCTTCTAAAATATTTGCAAAAAAAACTGAAAAAGATAAAGGCAAACACAATAAAAACGATTAAAAAGATATGAAAACGAACTCTGCTGAAAGAACTAAATTTAAAAGTTACACGTATTTGATATTGTACTGTAGCGGTTTTATTTGATACATTTTATTGTGCAACTCTTCCATATCACCATTCTAATATCACTGGTTCCTGTTACCACCGGTCATCATCCATCACCCAATTACGTTGCCGATCAATCATCGTCCCGATCACTCCCCGGACACCACACCTCGATGATTTTTTCCACTGTTTGCCACCGCGCCACGAGGGACCTGTTAATCACTCGCGTGGGAAACATTATAATAGAATTTATCCGTTACTTAGAACAAAAGTTCTGGTATTTTCTAAATTCCTATGACTTATCGTTTTTAAGTCTTGTCCAGCAAGCAGGCTTGATCCAGTTAAAAATATTTTCCTTTCCGGAACCGAAGAGCCACGCAGATATGCTTTTGAGGTCAAAAAGATAAAATTCATTCAAAGGATGAACCCACAAAATAACACGGGGCGTTTGTAAAACCAACACTTCTTCAATCACGATAATATGAAGCTCAACAAAACGGCACGCTATAAAAAGATGAACAATAATTCTTTTTTATTACGCGCCAAAGTGGGAATCTCATTGTCGGCGAGGAAATAAATAATAGCAGGATGGAAAAGAGAAAGGGAAATAACACAACATGAAATATTAAGATTCACCCTGGATTGGAATCATTTTGCGGTGGCCACGGATTTCTTCCAAGGGGAAGTAGATAGGTACCTACGTCTTTGAATGTTAATGTTATTTGCATATCCGAAAAGTCATGAAATAAATCAGCCGAGACGGACAGTGGGGACCGCTATTCATTTTGCTTCTTTTGTCTACGCAAGTAGCAATTAATGTAAAAAAATGTTAATGCATTTCGATTTCCCCCACTCATAAAAATAACGATTCACTCAAATCCAAGGATTGGAAAATTTTATTCTGAAGCTCAGAAATAAACTTTCAACCGTGATTTCCATTTGGCAATCCATACGAGTCACGAGGTTTGCCTGCACGCGGATAATGTCAGGATATGGCATCAAATTGCGCCGTATTGTGCGTCAAACGCGAGAAAAACTGAGAAAGTGTTAGGGCAGAATTTACATAAGTTGCTACAGAGGGTCTTGTACAATACATACAAAAATATTCAGGGCCGAGGTGATGAGAGCCCTCAGGCGCCTGCATGCATAGCCTTTATGATGGGGAAAATATTTACAGCCGGCGCGAAAACGCTATATTTATGAAGCGGCTGAAAGTAGCGCAGGATTCATGTGAGGGAACTGGCAGTGGTGCTGCGCTTTATTGTTTTACACCGGGTTAGAGTTAAATTGTAAATTATTGCAGTAGTGAAATAAGAATCAGTGATGCCTTTTTTAACATAAAATTATAAATTGATTTATTTATTTTGGAATTCTCGTTACTGCTTTCAGACTTGGAGTAGTGATGCATGGTATAAATTGATCACGACTAATATACAGAACATTTATATATTCTGCCAATGAAGTACAAGCTGTGGTTACAAGGAAGTCTCAATCGTAGTCCGTAGTAAAGATAACGTGGTTTTGTTTACAAACTGACAGTACGATCGTTATCGATTGCAGGCGGGAAAGTTTTTATGAATTAACCGTCAAACAAGTAAAGAAGAACAATGAAAAAACAAACTCTTCAAACAAAAATCGATGACAATCTGGGCCAAAAACTTTGTAGAACTTTGCCGGCAAAAAGATTTATACACTTATAAAAAAGTGAACGGGAAAAGAAGTTTTGGAAAAACTTTAAATTGCGACCTTGAACCGGTTGAACTTTGTTTTAGATTACTATTAGTGAAGTCGGGAAGTTTTTGCCCCCTTGCCGAGTTGACGTGCCGCGGACAGTTTTGTCATTAACTTCGGCATAAATATGATGGGGATATTTGGTTATTAGGGGCTTCGGGTTTGATTTGGAGTCTGGTGCATGTTTAACGTTTGCAGATGGGGTGCGATGAACCAGGATCGATCGCGGATGGGCAGAGAGCGCCCGCGGACCTACTCAAACTTTTGGGTCGGTTTAATGAAACAATTCCGGAACTTCACCGTATTTAGGTCACAGTGCGATAGTATGCGTGACTCTCATACACTCTGTTCTGGGGCCGTACTGTGAGCTTTAGTGCGAAGCAAACCAGAGCCTGTATTGGATCGCTTCGTTTTTTTTTGTATGAAGATTTTGACAAGCGGTCCAATATTGGCTCAATTTTGAATCGCGCTAAGAGCTCACAGTACGGCCCCTGCTTTCATTAACCAATGCACATGTTAAGGTTAACAAAATATTATTTACGTATATGGAAATCTTAAGAACCTTCTCCGAAAACACAAAAATGTATTTTAAACACTACAATCCTAAACCAATGAATTAATCTAATTCGACATTTTAAAGACCTTACAAAGGATAAGTCTTGTTTAACAATGTGCCATCAACATTTCCATGTAAAAAGCATTTCAAAGACGCTGCTCTGTCAATTGCGACATCGTTCTCTTTATTAACTGTTAACTAGGACCGGGTGTTTATGTAAATTGTTATTGCTTTTTTAAGAAAAACCTCATTTGACACGTCTGAAGGGCCTCTCCAAGGCCCGCTCGTTACACGAAGTCCTTCGCTTGGCCCGCGCGGGACACAATGGGATTTTAAAGGTAAATAAGTCTTTAAAAGAGGAATAAGTAAATTAGAAGCGACAAGATAGGAATCTCCCCTATTTTTCCGAAGGTTGGGGCGAGAAAAAAGCGATCGCCTTGGAAAGAATCGAGGTAAGAAAACATGGAATAGATTTCTTATTAAATAATATTGAAGTATTTTTTTGCCGGTAGTAACTATCAAGTTTAGTAATTTAAGTTGAAACTTGATTTCAATAATATTCAATTATTTGAGGCTCATTCGAGTAGAATGATCTTTGTCATATCCTATACTTTAATGCCAAAAATCGGATTACGGATTATTATTAATTCCGTAAAAACTCTCAAAGAAAACACATTAAAAGAAAGTTAGTGGTTTGTCCTATAATAAAAAATTTAAGCAAAAATCTCTTCTATCCTTAGACAAAAAAGAAGGTGAAGAAGAAAGAAAAATAATCTTACCAAATAATTGTGTGTTATGTTTTTATTGAATAAATCCATTGTCTATTTAATAATTGTATTTTAATAAAAAGGACTATCATTAACAAATCTTAAGACAGGTCATAATAATTAACTGTAAATTTATTATTCAGCATAGTTTTGTGCCAATGCTGGGCCTGCAGGCCTTCATACTTTTTTTCTGTAGTGTTACTGCTGATTGACCACTTCTGCTACCAAACTTTTGGAAGAAAGCCATCTCCACACTGGTTTCGCAAAAAAATACCTTTTTAGAGGCGAGTGCGGCGACACTCTGGGCCGGTATCACAACAGCTGCCACCAACGATACCTACTTATTAAGCCGTATCCGTAAGCACAAGACTCTATCCTCCGCCTTATTCCTACTTCCTCATGTTTTTAAATTATAATCGCCAGATGGAATAGGGGCTGTTTGGAGCCAATTAACTTGGAGTTTACATGAGATGATAGCATTTTTAGGATAGCAACAATGTAAACGGGAAGGCAAATGCCTGTCGCAAAACAAGTAAAAAATATTTTGATATGAATTATTTTAATTTATACGGTATGCAATTTATTAAAAACAATAAAAAAATGCGCATTGTAAAATCATGGTAAATTAATATTATGATAAATTTAATGGTTCCCTACCTGTTTATAAAATAAGGTTAGTGCAAGACATACTTGATTGTCCTATTTTTATATCAATAAGTTGAATTTATTGCACCAAGCGTGAATTATGGTCTTAGTATAATTATTATCTAAGAGAGCCCCGTAGGGTACGAATTAGGTTCGTTTGCCGAAGGGCTGCCTGAATGTGACAGCTGTCAAAATATTCTAATTTTAAATTAATTCGACGACTTCAGGGTATCAGATGATTCAGGGAAATTTTACCCCTACGAGATACCTCCAAGTTTTGATTTAGAAAACGGTACAAGGGCTATACAAGCCATAATTTACTGATATTATATGCGAAAGACTGAGGTAGAGATAATTTTCTTTAATATTTCCCAGCTATCAAAGTAATTTATGGTTATCTTCATCGTTCGAGCCCCCGAAGACCTGAGCAGAGTTTAGCAAGGACTGAAAATGATCTTACAAAGTGTAGTCCCCGTTGACGCCTCGAGGCTTCGAGGCGATACAGACTTTAAGAGTTATGCAAATGTTATGGACAACAAAAAAGTTAATGTCAATGATAAGTGCGTGCCCAGGGGAGCGATCATGCGCACTCTGCCTTTTTTACCGTTTTTTTCTTAAACTCATCCGAGGGCGGCTTATTTGCGCAGCCCGGCTATTGTGTAACCCTCTTTAATTTACTTTGTTATTTTGCGAGCCGTTTGCACTGTACTCTTATTGCTGGCCATCAAATTTCACGATGTGACAAAAAAACAACGCTAACTAAGAAAAAAATTACACAGCTTTATTGAAGACAAATCAAATCAAACTTAAGACATAAAAATGGTTTGTCTGTGATTTTTATACAATTACAAAGGCAAATACAATTTTACAGGTCTTTCAATCATAGTACAAGTGCCTGTCTCCTTCGATTGTCCTCAAGAGGGCACGAGTGTCTGTAAAAAGCACTTGACTGGAGTAGGTAGGATTAAGAACAGGTTATGAGGGGTTCTCAGGCACCCATTAACGCCGGCAGGTGTCTTGTGGCTGAAGTCAACGAACCGCGGCTTGGAACGTACCAAGAAATAGTCTAGCCTTAGAGACCTAGTAGTAATTTTGATTGGCTGTGGCATGGTTAAAAATTCTTTAAATTAATTCAAGTAACAACAAAAGTTTATAGAAAGTAGAGAGAAGAATAGGAAAAGAACCGCTGTTTTTAGATCTTATAAAATCGATTCACATAACGCCACTAGTATTTTCATTCATTTCATTCAGAGAGTCGAAAATTGAGCTGAGTGGAACACTTCAGTAGCGTCTCCAGTTATGAGCTACAGTCGTGGTTTTCCTAAATAGTGATTGAGATAGTAGCCTATGTATTTTCATGTTGTATCTCTATTTACAAATTTTAATCTTATTTAATAATTTACCACCAGTGCCGACTTTAGTTAAGCCCACAATTAACCCACCTCGTTAATAAGATAGAGACTTCAGTAAAAATTCAGGGCGTCATCCGCAGCCGAGTGGTTGTTAAAATTAAAAATGCACACGCGCCCGCGACGCCTAAGGAAAAGTGCCAAACCAAGTGTTAACTTTCAAAATTGTAAAGGGACCTCGTTTTTAACAGGGCCTTTTGAAGATTTTGTTAAGCGAATTTACTTTTGGTACGGGCTTTCTACTTAACTACCCACGGTACTTTGTCCTTACATTATAATAAATGTGTAACTTTAGCATTACGGAACACATACACAGTCATTATAATATCAAATGTAATTTATCCTAAAGGTAAAAAAATGGTGATTGCGCGATGTAGACCCAGCGTTTTGATTGGCTCCTTGCTTTTCTTCCTACATTCCCATACAATTTATATTTATTTGTATCAGCGCCATCTAGGCACTAATGTTGTTCGCTTGTTTCAAAACCTATAATTTGATTCCCATATCAGAAGTGAATTTTCGCAGATTAATTCCCATCTCACATAACATGCTCGCCCCGATACCTACCTACCGATTTAATATCCCACTCATAATTGAAGCGAGCGTTCTTCCAAACCCATTACCCGCCTGTGGAGTCTGCGGAGTCTTGTAGACTCCCTGTAATGAACTCACATTATAAATGCAACGAGGCATCGCCTCCGAGATGCATCAGACGAAGAATTAATTCATTTGCATGTAAAACTTATACGAACGCTACTTAAGATTAGGTAGAGATCGGTAGGGTGAGGAAAGTTGGAGTTTTGATATTAGGTTATGAAGGAAATTAGATAAGACGTGGGCTTTCAATCTTAATTCACAAGTTTAGAATCACCAAACACAATACTGGGCTCTTTTGTCTAAATTTTCTGAATTTGTTGGTTATAGATTAGTAAATCTTTGTAGATTCTCAGAAAATAAGATCCTCATTTTAAAAATAAAAATCAGAATGGTGGTTGGTTACAATTAAATAAAGGATACGATGTATATAACAAAGTTTGGGTTTTGTCTCAAATATGAAAACAATACCTGTGAATATCTTAAACTGCGCTCTATTTTCGGCACGATAGAGTTCACTTATGATTCAAGTTTGTTCAATATCAAAAAGGTTAGAACTCTCGCCAAAAGTCCAAGATAAGACCAACCGATAAAATCCTCCGTCACAGTTAATAAAACATAAACCCTTCCGATATGTTTATCACTTGGCGGGACCATGATTTAGACCATGACAGCTTTATTTAGGGTTACCATTCGTTTGTTTTTTCATAGAGCGAACAATAAGAAAATGTGTTAGGTTTTGAGCTTTTTTTGATGAGTGAAGATATGAGTTTATTGATAAACTATACAATTGTATGGATTAAGTTAATAGTAGTGGATTTAAATTAAGTTTTAAGTTGAATTGCATCAACAGATTTTGAATTTTGATGTCAAGGAAAAATGCAATGGCGATCTTGGGCTATATTTTTCACCTTTAGGGCCATTTGAAAATTATGGCCATAATTTTCTTTGCGCAAAATGCCAAATATTAAGCGATGGTAACCCTAAACGTATTCACGTATATGCGTTCCAAATTGAATTGGTATGTTTCCGTTAACGGTGGGCCACGGCATTTTTCAGACCGTATCGCGTATGATGCGAGCGCTAAAGCGGCCGGAAAATGGTACCGCTGGAAGGAAAATCACGTGTGACGATGAAAAGGCTTTTTGTTTTTGTAAATTTAAAAATTGACTGGTTATTTAAAAAAAAATATGTTTCACGTTTTTACACACAGCTTAGGACTTGTGTTTTTTAAAAGTATTATTTAAATAAATTATTAATAACTTAATGAACTTACGATAAAAATGTTAAGCAAGCTTCAGGCGTTCTTGTTACACTCTGTTGTACTATTAAACTATTGTCAAACACCTGTGTAGCTCTTGTCTTGTTTATGATTTCGTGGTGAGACACAAATATGGCCTATTCGCACGGAATTGGGTTCTAGACCTAGTAACCTAGTTGGCTATCATCCGTTCACTATAACGTGTACATAAGTCACTGTAGACTTGTACGGTTATTCACACGAAGGCAGCGCTGCTGGAGCTCAGTGTAATATGGAAATGTGTACAAACCGTATCGTGTGTTCTATCCGGAAACCTCACACTTTTAATTTACTCGTGTACGGGTGCGTACCTAAATAGGTCCTAGCGACAAAACAATTTAATAGTTGAATCAAGCAGAAATTTGACTAAGGCAAAAAGTTGTAAGTACCTATGTTATTAACTCGAATGTAATCCATTTTCTTGCTGACTCTACACGTGATATGAAGTGTGAGATAGGGGTGTAGTAAAGAGTGCAAACGAGCGGGTCGCAATGTCAGACGCCCGCTAAGAACATTGCCAATTCAACATATTTCACCTTAGAGAGCCGGCTTACTCTGAAAATGTATCACGGTGATTTATCGATATCGATTTGTGATGGCATTGGTGTTTAATCGAAACTATCGATTTTTGAAATCACAGACACAATATATTTTCATTGTTATATAGTTTGTAACGATTGCCTCTAATTCACAACCAAAGACTTTTTAATAGGGGCAATTCTGTGTTCACAACATAATATTTTGACGAAGTGAATTATTATATTTTTCTAGTATAATATCTCTATTTTTTATGATATATAAATCTTGCGATGTATATAGTATTTATTTTTATGGTGCATACATTAAAAAGCCATCAACCAAGATTTTAAAATGATATTGTGTCAACTATCAGTAAAGCTGAGTACGCACAACTTTGCGCCAAACTATGTCCCCCGCAGCGCAAACTTAACCTCACCTTGCCCCCTGACTGTATCAAAATGATAAAAATGTTCAGATCCAATAACCATTCATCCATCAAGTGTCAAGATATAATCTCGGTATGGCGGCGCGAGCTGCTTAGCCCCCAGACTCAGGGAAAACGCCGAATATAAAAATGCCTCAGAGATTTACAGGTTTCGTGGAAAGATATCGCTTGCAATCTCGGCTGCATTGTGGCGGAGAAATCGCTTGAGGTGGAGTGATATGTTTCGAGGTATTTCAGTGTTGCTCGATGTTTGTCTTGAACGTTTGAAAATGTCATGAAAAGTTCTACATAGTGTAGGGTTACCCCTACGCCTCAGTCCTTTTACATAGTATTTTAGGCATCTGGCTGTTGACGTCGCCTCATCCTCCATGAAGAGTATGCCGGACAACCCGTGCAGGCTCCTGGAATGATTTAAAAGCTTGTTTAGGTTTTCGGGTTAGGTTAGGAATAAACCTGTAATACTCTATTACAGACGTTAGATACGTTTTCATGTTAGATTGTTATTTTCTTCAATAAACTTTATGTTCTAAAATTGTGGTTAAAGGCTTCGATATGGGTTACTTTGGCAGTGGAGCGATAGGTACAGATCGTAAGATCACCTTTCGTGTTGTCTCTCTACGCTTTTCACTCGATTACGAGTGTTTTTAGATGAAATTACTTTTTTAACTTACCTTACGGATCTCGTCCCAATTTGCACAGTTTGTTGAGCCGAATTTATTAGGGCTTTTCATATGATTTCCATCGTTTTTCTTCCATTGGTTTCAGTGATATATCGTTTCAAAGGTTTATTTACTTTTTGACATACGTCACATTTTGACTTTGCCAATTCCCTAAAAGAGGTTCTGTCCGGGAGGATTTATATGTTTTCGTCAAGCGTGTGTAGGTTTTTATATTAAACCTCGCGCATCAACCTATTTGAATGCTAGCTATCTATAAAATCACGACAGGTTTTCAAACCTTGTTACCTTCGATTTCCAAAGTCGGATCCAGGCTATATAAGCGGAACGTGCCACTCCGACAGTGAGTTCATCCTCTGGTACCATCTAGAGTCTATCTTCTGGTATCACCTAGAGTCTATCTTGTGGTTTCATCTTGAGTCTATCTTTTGGTTTGATTTGAAATTCTCTGCTCTTATAAACACGAAGCAGTCGGAAAGTTGCGTAGAACCCTACCTCTGGGTATCCGCGAGTCGCGAAAGTAAGCCCTAAGCGGCGACGCGCGTTATATAAAGTGCTACTCAGTGACTGCAAAGTGAAATAACGGGTGAAGTTTTTATTTACATCTATTTCTCTATATAAGATGTCTTGGCCTCTTTGGGATGCCCCAAGAGGCCATCTCATGTCTGCCCACAGCATAATCTTGACCGTGCTGCTTACTCCGGACTCCGGACCTGCCTGCACTGCGTAGAACTCTCCGTGGCCGCTTCCTAGTCGGCCACTGCTTACTACTGGCCTGAAGTGGTGACGCTCTGCGCCAGCTGCCCGCTGCGCCTGACTCCTGGGCGGAAGTATCGCCACCCGCTGAGCACACCGTGGCTCTTGGCTGGGTCCACCTTGAGCCTGACTCGTGGGCCGAGGCTCGCAGCGGCTACCTCTTGTGCTGCCGAGCGACTGCGTGCCCAGGCGCCCTCTGTCCGCGTCCTGTCTGTGCCAAGCCGCAGGCTAAGGTGTACTCCAGCTGCCCATCGTGCCGCAGAGCTACTGCGCACCCAGGCGCCCCTCCACTACGTCCGGTCTGGGACCCGTCTCGGGCAAAGGTGCCCACGGTGCCACCAAGCATCGTACTCGCTGCAGCTGGTGCTCCACTTCACTGGCCTGCCGTCCCTCCGGGCATCTCGCACTACGCCGCCAGACGTCTTCGAACCTTGCCATGGATCTAGCGAAAGTTACGTCTGGTTTCCTGCTATAATAAATTATTTGTTTTGCGTTGTTCTTATTTAGAAATATAGGATCATGATTTTATAACAAGCATGTCAAAATAGCTTTCATTAGACAGCTCAGCCATAGAGTACCTAGGTAGGATAGGTGATCAACAGAGTAAGTAGGTTTAGTACGATTTACCTGGGATCGTAGAGTATATAATCTGGGACGGGCTTCGAATAAATTTGTGAATCTATAGAAGTCTTTCATTTTAACTGTAAGCAACACTACAATAGGTACTACATACGATGTCCCAGTACTTAGGTTGTTATTTCGTTTTAAGTACCCTGTAAAGGTAAGTTTTAGACATACTTTAAGTTTTTTTATTCTTTAATAGGCAATGCATTTGATCACGGTCTCGCCTGATGGAAAGTGATGACGCAGTCTACAATGGTGCATACTTGCCTAAAAAATATCTGTTCATTCTCGACTTGAAGACTCCCGGATCATAGCGGAACAATGGATGCTGGCAAGGAGACTCGTTGTAAAATATAGTTCACAGATCTTCAGGTAAAAAACCATGAAAGTTTATCGCAGAAAACATTTATCAACCCCGCTGCTCGCTTTCGTCTTATCGTATCATTTCTGCTAACCGTGGGGCAGTAAGAAATCTGTTTGTATCTGGCATTCCGGGCCAGCGACCGATTTAAATCTCTTAAGCTCGCTGCGACCGGCCGCGGGCGCCACTCGAGAACTCACAAATCTTTCATAATCTCGCAAGATCCCACGAGGGGCGTTTTTCATAGTGTGCTCACAGCCTTAAAGGTCGGACTGACAAAAAAAACTACTAAAGAAACAAAGGTAACATTTTAACCAGCAGAATTTAAGCAAATGTTTGAGCAATGGGTTTTAATATGGAATGATTTCATCAACAATGTTTTAATTTTATTTTCCCGTATCGTATCGTATATTTATATTTCACAATATGGGGCAGGTACGGCCGGTATTCATAAGCAAATACAAGGCGAGGGTCGCCATAATTTTCGGTTTGCATTTTTCCATCGCGACCGCGAACTCGATTTTCACTCCCAAGGGCCGACGGACGCTCGGCCTCAAAAATATTAATGAAAATTTTTACATAAATTTATTCGACTGAGGGGGCCATGCGTCGCTGCGAGAGTCGATGGGGCACGCTTCTGTTTTTTATTTATTAATTTAATGGTATTTTCGGTCTAATTACCTGACTGAGGTATAATTCATTGGCTTGGGTAACGAGTATTTGTGGGTATTCATGTGTGTGGAAAATTTATTAGCTGTTGTGTGGTCAAAAACAGCACCGTAGCATGCAAGGTGTACCGTGCAATTGTTCGTTGCACTAATATAATAATGATAAAATCACTGCTTCTGCGTTAGGTAATAATGTTTGTGGAATTACACTATTGATATATTAACACGGCACCGGCATCCGTATATGGTAGAGATTCCTAGAATACGTACAAAGCATTTTGACTCCTTGCTTATAATCAGTACTTCCCCACTGCTCAACTAAATTGCTCAACCAGTTGAGCAGTTGAGCAGTAGGACATAGTTTGTATTACCGACCATTTTATGCCCTATAGCTCAACTGTATTTTGCTCAACTAAGTTGATCAGTAGGTCATCCTGTTATAAAATTGTGCTCCTTCCCCACTGCTCAACCAAATTGCTCAACTGCATCAAGTTGAGCAGTGGGTAATACCAATGGCTCAACTGGTAATTCTCAGCAGTGGAGGATAATAGGGTTAGGGTCATATCGTCTGGGTTGTAAAACGTCTGTGTGTCCAAAATATCGTAGTCGCAGAATCACTATGTAGCCAAAATGTCTAATTTGTGAAATGACATGCCATTGACAGATGTCACGTTTGACAGGTGTCATTTTTGATAGATGTCGCTTTTGACAGATGTCATTTTTAGTTTTAATTTTTTTTGACAGATGTCATTTTGATAGATGTCAGTTTTGACCGGTGTCATTTTTGATAGATGTAACTTTTGACAGACGTCATTTTTTGACAGCAGATGTCATTTCAGACAATTTTTTAAATTAGATTTTTTTTGACATATGTCGTATTTTTGACACGTTTCATTATTTAAAAACTTGAATCAACCAAACCACGTCAGGAAAACAATTTCTTTATATTTGATATCTCTTAGAAATTCTATGGTTGAAGTGCTTCCGTTAATTACTTTTATTAATTCCGCAAAGCATCTTTAAAAAAATAAGTCTTTTTTTCTGTATCCATATGAAATAAAACTACAAATCTCATAATTACTTATTTACCGTCATTAATATGAATCTCGAATGATTGATGATTTTCATCTCGTTGTCCTCGCTTGGTGCTTAACCGTAATAGATAAATTAGTACGGTCGCTAATATACTACTATTAAGAGATATATATTTCAAAATTGAATATATAACTGCACATGACTGCACATAAATACTAAGTACCTACCTATCTAGTTATTTTTCACTTACACGAAGTGGTTGGAGTCGAATCTTCACCATCCATTTGCATATATTTAATTTTATAACAGTTTGCGGAAATAAAAAAATTGATGCACGAGTATAATATTTACTTATTTACGCAGTAATAAACCCAACAATGAAATTCTTATTACATCAATAAACATAACTTTTACAATAAGTGACAATAATAATGTCAATTACAAAAAAGGGTTTAAAAGGTCTCAATAGATTATAAGCAGCCAGTGCCACAAGAGCAGTTGAGCAGTAGGCTATAAATTCGATTTTATAACAGGATGACCTACTGATCAACTAAGTTGAGCAAAACCAGTTGAGCTATAGGGCGTAAAATGTTTGGTAATAAACTATGTCCTATTACTCAACTGCTTAACTAATTGAGCAGTGGGTAAAAATTTTATTTAATTGGTATTTTCCAGGCAAGCATGTTCCATCGTTGACCACGTCGCCACTTACCATCAGGTGAGACCGTAGTCAAATGTTAGCCTATCGTTGATAAAAAAAAACAAAAAAGAAACTTTGTATAACCATTTTATAGGTAAATTAGGTTTGTCAAGAGTTCAATATATTTTTTTATGCTTAAATGGGCAAACGTTTGACAACAACTTTCCTGACGGTAAGTGACGAAGTTGTCTAAGGTGGAGCACGTTTGCCCATGAGATGCTTATTTATTCGTTTATATCTCGATTCAGTAATTAGCAACTAATTTCCCAATATAATACTCAATGTATGTTATAATCTCATAAAGATTCAGTAGAATTTATCTAAAGGTGAAGGAAAAATTCGGACATGAGACCACTTGTCACGGTAGCTTAAGTAAAGCATATCCCGGCTTGAGGGATGGATGGATGCGGGTTCAATCCCCGCTCGTGATTCTAATTTTTCCTTTACAAATTAATCTGTAGGATTTAACTATATTTACGCTCATAAAAAACTTCCTTTGCTAATTTTCGGACAGCTTTGAATACCCGCTTATATATTTTTTTTCTTATATTTTGGCTCCACACATTGTGTATTTAGCCAGTGTCAAGTAATATATTTTCATCGTGTTATAAAATATTTCACGCAGTCATGTCCTAGTCATAGTCATAGTCCAGTGTAGCATGTTCACTTCCACCGCCATTCCAAATAATCATCATCATCAACCATCCTTCTTTATACTGTCTGTATTTATTACCTCCTTTACAGCTACGTACCGACATAAAAAAGAAAAAAAAAGAAAAAAAAGACTTGGGGTTGACAGAACGGAGACGAAAGAAAAAAATCAAGAGCTTGGACGAGGAGAGATCTGGAGTAAAAGCGAGAGAAGGTGTCCTGTTGGCAGTCTGAAGACTTCGATCTTCACTCGGAGGCATATCCTGCTCCGTCATAAAGTGGATCAAGCACCACCTTCGCACCTACCTCATATTGAGAGACTGAAGCTGTGCTACCTGAATCTAGCCGCTCCCTCTGACGTAGAGGTCGTAGAGCCCATCATACCAGCTCAAGACCTGGACGAGAAACCGGCCTTTCCGCTTGTCTTCACTCCACCGGTTACGTAACCTACCCCTTGTCTACCTACTTCCTCCCTCCCTGGTGTTCAACTAACATACCATACCTGTGCCGTCCTAGCCATTAGAGACTTTAAACTATTCTTCCGTATCTCTTTATATTTATTATATCTTACTGTTTACTCTAACGTGCTCTTTTTTTCAGTCCTACTCTACTCTCCTATATACCTACCTCATGTCGCCGTCTCCCTCCAGGGTCTGTTTAGGTAGGATTAGGACCTAGTCAGACATCCTAGGACCCTGGGCGGAGCCGTAACGTGACACCAGTCTGTCATGCTCCAGCAAAGTGGTGGCAACTTTACTTGAAGCTTCTATGGAGTTTTGAAGCAACACGAAAAATCACGTTTCACCACATTATATCACTTGCCCTCACTCATGCTCGTAATTCAGCACTTAATGCGTAAAACGCCACCAATTTTAAACATTAACACTGGAAAAAGCAAAAGTTTTGAAAAATAATACAATGCAACGACGTGAACTTTTCCGCGTTCCCGCCAAAACTCCCCGCTTATATTTAGTTCTATAAAAACCAAAGCATTCTTGGCTTTAACCCTTCACTGGCAGCTTCAAAAGAACAAACACAATATATCGGGGTCGGGCTTAATTTGCCGCTACCTAACTTTAATGCGAGTAGCCAGTCGAATGCTCCAAATTACTTCGCGATATTTTTAGCGTGCGGAATGCACCCGTTTCGGGTTACCCGTTCGTTATTAACCGGATCCACGGTTATACGGATCCAAGCTGCGGCAAAAGGGTTAAGATCCCAACGATCAATCGGAACGCAATTATTTTTCCTATTGCGCATTTCACATTTTTAAAGAGTCTAATTAGCAGTCCAATCAAAATGCTCCTGGACGCGGAAAGCATAAACAAGAAGGGGACCCAGATTCCTAATTTGTCGCGCTGTGTTAAGTCTGAGATTTTTTCTTCAAATGAATTTCCCATCTTAAGGGACATTGGCTTCTTGCCGTATTTACAGAGAGCTCCCAACGAGTCCCACTTTGTTGTTTAATGAAATTATCGGTTTACCGAGTAAATGAACAAAGCAAGATTTCGCTTTCGACGGCGCGGTCAAAAAAGGAGGGGAGAGGCTTGTTTTTGTTTCTGAAGGTGGTACGAATGGACTTCCTTTGTGGTATTCCTCGGCTTGGCGTTGTACTTAATCAATTATCGTCGATTCGTTAATTCGAGATGCAAAGGGGATTAATATTTCAAACAACAAAAGAACCAAGTAATTACATAGAGCCTTAGAAAACAGAAGAAATTCGTTCCTATTGAAGCTACACTCAGTTGCTTTGAGTCAAATGTTCACATGTAGGTACGTATGTGCGACAAAAGTACCTATGTCAACTAAGAGGGTGCAATTAGAGACTTCTGTAAAAGAATATAGCGACCCTCCGACACTAATGGCCGCTCTACTTAATTATATAAAGTGCTTAAGTAAATGATAGCTAATTCCGGCGCGTGCCCGGCGCCCCGTAAACAAGAGGTGTGACTTTTCACCATTGTCGACGATCTGTCACTTACACTTCCGCCGCGGACCTTTTTCCGCAATTCTTTCTCTTATTGTTGCCCTTTCCACTGAAAAGAATTCTTTCTTTTCTTTTTTTCATCCGGTACTTGCGATTGTCACCCTCTGGTAGTGTTTGTTGAGAGCGTTGATTAAATACCGCTGTCAAAATTAGTTAATTTTTCCTTCCTAAGTGCCAAGTTGAGGTGACATCTTATTGTTTGTGCTAAAATAGGCATATTTGGACAAACCTACAAATATTTGACTTTTTTATCCACGTCGTCACCGTTACGGCAAAATTTACATTTAAATAGAACATCTGCGAGCAAGTCGACCCTCTGAAGGCGTTCTTCGGCGTTTTTCTTACCCGCTAATTTGTAAATCGCTCCGTAATATCGAAAAATTAAAATGCTGATGTCATATTTTACTCTCTATTTATATGCTAATATTGAAATCTTTGAAGGGATGCTTGATTAAAATATCAATGGGTAATTTGCAAGGTTCCCGTTAAAGACGTTCCTTAAAAAGGCCGTGAGAGGAATTGTAATCTCCACCAAAGCGGTAAAGTCTAATGTCAGCTATTACAATGCAAAATTTGCTCAGTACAACAACTGTGATGAGCCTTAATCTTGACGCTCATCCATTTCTTGGCGTAACATCACTGCAATTATTCCTAAGACCGAGTAAGATGGAAGGGTTGAGGCGAAAGCAGTAAACCTAATGCCGCAATATTCGTGAATGAAGCACTCTCGACTCGGGGGCCAGTAAATATTATTTTTTTATGTTAATAACCGCCCGATTGCGTTAATAAAGCCTTACATCTCGTAATTAGCCGCCATTGTCTGCGAGGCGGCGAAGCGGAGATAAATGAATTGAAATAATGCCGGTAAGACTTGCCCATTGTATTGAGGGTTTTACAATTGTTAATGTTGAGCAAAAATACAGTATATATCAAATAATATAAACAACATTTACGTACTTTATTCGGTACTAGAACAGTAAGTAGTGTAACATTTTTATGTTTCACCTAAACACGCACGATTATACTTGATTTAGTGTTTTAAGTGACCAAAGAAGAAGAAATGAAAACAGTTGTTTGACATATTATTACCTTATCTATGCCACCACCATATTGATAAGATGAAAATTTGAACTATCTCATAAAAATCCAAAGATTAATAAATAGGAATAGACACAGCCTAATCTGTTCCAGCGAATAGAGCCGTCGTCATCGCGTCTCCGCAACAGTGGGTCTATTAATTAATAAATTAAACAATGCCGTTCTTAATTCTGCTGCGGCTGGCTTCAGCCACACTCAAAATATTTGCCGTGTATAAATTCTCGCAAAGATGATGAAGACAACCCTTCACCGCCGGGCCGTCTTTATAGCTCTATTTGTGTATTTTAATTACTGTCATTATATGCTAATGACTACCATCCCTTTTTCTTATCCACCCAAATGGGTTACTGCTGACTTATATCTCTTATATCTATATCGAGGCAATTTTGAGGATTTAAATAATAATAATGACTTCATAGGGCGGTTTTTTCAGTCTGTTTAATATTTTGATTAATTGTTTCGGTGTGGAACGAAGATTTCGTTGGTAATTTGTTTCTGTTATTAACTTGATGAGGAAGTCGTTTGCCAAGTCAAATAATTGGGATCATTATATTTATGAATGTTTTGATCTGTTTATAAACGTTGCGATTTGGCAATAAAGTTCATATTTTGTTTGTGAATTTTATTGCTAAAGGTCTTCTAGGTGTCCTCCCTTTAGCTCACCTCTCAGGGTCAGATTATGTTTACTTCCTAAGTATCCCGAACCTATACCTGAAATCAAAAATTCTGCCGTAGCTACCCTACACGCTCTCTATAATTATTTGTTGACTGGACTTATTTAAAGACTTCCACAGTAAAATCAACAGGTTTCTATTCTGTTCACATACTTAGCGTAAAAATCCTTAGTCTATGGGTTTTATTAGTTATTCAAGATTGATATATGAAATCATACCATATATTGTATTCTATGTATGTATTTACAAACAAAAAAGTATATAAGTATTATATCAGTTATCTGGTTCCCATAGTACAAGTTATGCTTAGTTTGGGGCTAGATGGCGCTGTGTGAAATGTCCACACATATTTTTTTTTATTTATACATAACAATAGCATCAAACTAGCTCACATTACGGTGTTTTACTTTTAGGTTCACATATTCTTCGTTAAAATATTCATTGATACCTTAGCTTTGATGCTGAAATAAGGCTAAAAGCGTGGTTCAAAAATTTCCCGAACAAATGTACATATTAATAATAACACTGCTTTATCGTGAGAAAGCACACCCCTCGAAAGAGTGGTAAAGATGCAAATCGTCGGAGCTCCGCGTCTTAACGACACATTCTCATTCCCTTACATGTGGCTTTATAATATGGAGACAGTACTCTGAATTACGTGATTTTGAAAATCGAAAAATATTAAGTATTACAATTTTTTAAATTTTTTTATAATATAATCAGACAAACAAGTTAACAAGACACCTGCAACACCAGGGGCGTTGTCAATGCGTTGCCTACGTTTTAAAGTAAAAAGTTCAATTAAAAAGTTATACTTCAAACAAAAAAAAAACAATTAGGTGTCTTCAAGGCCAGACTAAATGGGTACTTCCGGATTTACTTACGTGATCCATCTTTGACCACACTATCGCTTACTACCAACGGATATTTAGTAGCCAAACGTCATTTTTATTAAAATTATGTACTTTGATTTTTAATAAGTTCAAGAAGAAATGGTAATATTTTTCTGCACCAAATTTATCCATTGCTTTACACGTACCTCATACGCTAAATCTCGGAATCCTTTTACATAATCATGTGTTGAAAAAATATAACAGAGTTTTAGCGAAGAGGGTCTGATAAAATCCAGAGCAATGTTCGTCTCAAGAATGAGTGTTTAGCATAAGCTTCAGCGCACGGTAATAAAGATTACCTTATTGATTTGTTTTCGATTAAAACAAAAAACATGATGGTTCGATGAACGCCGATATGTGAATCGTAAGATCGAAGTTAGCATTAAATATTCAGATATAGGAATCAAAATCGTTATCAGCTAGAAAAACATATTTTTAATGTACAAATTATATTGGATCGAAGTTGGCATTAAATATTCAGCGATTGGAAATGAAAATCGTCATTAGCTAGAAGAACATTTCTATTATATATACAATAAAATAAACAATCTAAACACTTAAAATAAGCCTGTCGTAAACATACAACAAACGGTTGCAACGCGGATGTACATATAATTTCATTTAACTGGACGCAATAGCTATACATTCAGAGAATATATTTGTTAGTCCACGTTTGTTTCTATTGTTAAGCATCAGACGAGAAGCAGAGAGCACAGCATTGAAACATATTCTAAAAAAATATTTTAAAAAATGGATCACCTCTTTGGATTTTATTCTAGAACCTAGAACCATGACATGACTACAGTCATACATAAAATGTACCAAAACCCACTAATAAATAAACTACATAAGTAGAAAATCAAAAATCAAAAACTCACAAAATGAAATTCTGTTATAGACGATCAGCTGGGCTACCACAAGCTAATACAAAACCATCATGTTTCATGGCATTATTATTTCAAGGTTACAATAATATTGTTCAAATTCGTACCATGAACTTATAAAGTATTCCTGCGTGTGAACGAGACGTCTACATTTTTATATGGCGTTATCACAGTCGCCACGCCACATGATGTAAAGGTATGACATGACAGTTGTATTTGAGTGAACGATTTAACGTGACGTCATCAAAACTACTCTGGCTCTGCAACATTAAAGTTTTCTTACTTTTATGTCATTTGTCAATGTATGATTGAAATAATATTGATGTAATAATGCTATAAGACCTTGTGGTAACCCCCCTAGTTTTTAAATATGACTTCCATTATGAGCAGTAAAGGCCATGCCAACGATAAAAGTGATACCACTGTACATTTGGTGTTTCACTAAGCGGTGCACGGCATATCAATAAAAAATTAGCTTGCACGTCTACACGACCACGGTAAAAGCGTCTTTACCGTCTTCACAGTTTTTACCGTCACTCTGACGTCGGGAAGACATCGCCTGTCTGTATTTACCGACATCGTTGCTTTTTACGGACCATCATTCCATCGTGTTTACGATCAAGTCACCGGTTTATTGTTATGTACTTGGAAAGGGGTTAATGTCAGGTTTTTGTATCGTTGCAGGTGTTCGTTACCACGGAAATTAGCCTATCAGTGAAGAAAATCTATGGGTTTTATTAGATTCTGATTGAAATTATCCTGTAATATAATAAGTATTTTCTAGAAACCCTCAAGAGACGAAGAGACGTTCTCGAAAAATATGTTTCCAAAATAGCATAATCCGAGCATATTTTCAGACAGAATCTCGGCAAAGCCACTTGGCTGACTCCGCTCTCACGAGTATTTATTGCCATTGAAAACCCAGTTCTCTGCAAATGTATTCGTATGCGAGCGCGTAGCATGTTTCCTTGTCGCATTAGGCATAAGTAGTGCTCTCTCCGCACCCTATTAACTGTGATATATACGACAATTCTTTTCCCAAATCCTCAAAACAGGGGGCGTCATATCGCGCGCTCGCTTGCCTTCGACATCTTGCATATGTGACGCGCTAATTCCACGCTGATAAATGATTTCCGCGGCATTCTGAATTGGAAATTCTCGGGTGATTTGTCGCTCTCTTCAGGTGTTAAGCCGTAAGAAAAGGAAAACGTTTGAAAAAGAAAACGATTGCTCCTATTTATTTTTTTGTCCCTTTCTTATTTTACATCCATGTTTTTTCTTACCCGAATATCAGACAAAACTTTATCCACTACAAGCTGCAGAAATTAATGATAGGTTATGCTTATAAAGGAAACCAAAATATGATGAGATGTAAATTCTCAACCCCCGAGCGATATAAGAAAAACCTTTACGCAATCCAGACTAATAAGAAGCGAACACGGGTCCCAAACGCGATTCACGTGTTCAGACAAAAACCGTGAGTGTTCCCCTCCGAAGACACCCATGTGTGTGATGTATGCAAAAAGGGAATTGAATAAGGTGATTTCGTTCCGCGGGGTCGCTCCCGAAGGAAAAGAATCCGCGTGCGGTAATGGCGAATACAATAAATTTTCATAAACAAATTGCGATTTGATGGCGGAATATCGTCGCATATCGGCGCGCGTGCGCCTGCTCCAAATGCTTCCGACTTCTTCCAATAAGGATTGATAGGGAAACAATGTGGCGTCGCTGATTGAATGTCAATTTGAGGATGCAACGTGTCGCGGGATGTCGCGAGAATAATTTCGCGTAATGGCGTACACGTCGCCTTAACGATGTGTGGATCGACGGCGTGATCAGAATTTTGTTTCGTGCTGTTTGTAATATATTATTTTTTGGTAATATTTTTGGTTAATCTGTTTATTCTTGTTAGAATCGATGTAACCAAAAACCCTTTGGTATTTTTGTTTTTACGTTTAATAGTATTAGTGTAAAGTATACTAACGTTTTCACTGTTATAAGAGCGAGTTAAAAGTGCACAAATAAATTCGAAACTCTTTAGTTCAGGGCCGAGTGGAATTCAAACAATTGGGTACACAATGATGAACCAGAATCACTCTCCAATATAGAAGAAGACAATTAAAAAAAAATCAATTATAATTTAAAAGTCTACGGTTTTGTAATTCCAAGTGGTTGCCATCTGAATTGACGTTTACACAGCAGTAAATCAACCGGAACCCTACCTCGTCTTTTGCAGGTGTCATTACGGAAAATTTTCAAACATTTGTTAAAATCTTATTTTAGCAAATTGACTGAAGTTATACTAGGCTTTTGTTGGCAGAATATTTAAAAAAGACAAATCCTTTTTTCTTTTCAATCAGCTAGTATGTTTGTTTGCTTTTGATGTGTTCTCGTTCCCTTCTTTCAGCTTTTCGTATGTCTTTTTCTCCAAATAATTATGGAGTTTCATTCCCTATTTTCAACTGACTTCAAAAGAGGAGGAGATTCTCAATTCGGTTGTATGTATTTTTCAGGGGTTTGGTTTTTAAATCTAAATTACTCACAACCAACTATTTGTTATTATATAAAATCAGTTAAACCCGTTTAAAACAGATATTATACTGACTTCTAATAATAATGTCAATAATTTTATTTCAATGCGTGAGTGCAACTCACGATTCTCTGAAAAATAATGATTTTTGGGATAGATTACTTTAACGTTTTTAATAGTACTTACGGGATACTTTTAATCCAGTCTCGAATTTTAAAAGGTTCCTCTAGTGAGCTGTCGCACCTGTGCCTACATGGCTCATAAGAAAATTCACACACTCCTCGCAGGCAGCGGGAGAGCCCGTCAAGGAGCTTTGACTTGCAAAGCAGCCGCCGAGATTTTTCAGAAGGGCGGTAATGACTGCTTGATGTGCTCTGAAGCTGCCTTAGTATAGAAAAATAAGAATGGATGATATGTAAAGTGTAGCCAGAATGCTGGGGTATACACAAATAATTTTTAGCAGATTTACCGAATTTGATTCATAAATAATACCTATACTACCAATAATATTCTAAAGCTCTTTGTAGTAGATTGAACTTTGTTCAAAAGTCAGACACTAGAAATTGCGTAACCCGATAAGTTAACATCTTCTGTGTGAAATACTAGATCTTAGCTATATTAGACACAAGAGAAATTCTCAGTTAGCGTAACAATACCGACACAGAAATTCTAGGCTCATATTTACAACATACAAAGTGAGAGTTGTCATTAAACATTCAAATAACATTTCCTCACGTACGAAGGAAACGGGATTGTCACAATCCGTATTGTTTCGGATCTCATAACGCGTGGCTCTTTGACTCGGCATTTCCATACAAAATGCTATTACTAACGGAGCGGTATAAAGCCGTCTCCACACTTGGCTAGCTCGCAGGCGCGCTACCTTTGATGCGCGTATGATTGCCCGCGCCCGCGACACATTGAATCTATATTGTTGTCTTTTTCAAGTTTCGTAATAAGGGATGAGGGTGTATTAAAGCCTTTTATCCGGCTCGTCACGCTGGCTCCCGGGGTCGGGAAGGGGTTTAAGGTGGGCAAACATTAGCTCTTTTACATTTTTGCAATTTCATCGACGACGGCTGACGGCTGTTTGCAGTACCAAGAGTTTTGGGACACTCGAAGAAGGTTTGGGGTGTTACAACTTTAACTCTTTTTAAAAAGGGTTCGAGAAAAGTAAACGAGCTTTTAATGTTTGTTTACAGATGTGCTTAGTGTTCGAGAAAACCGAGGCGGTAAGGAATTCTGTGTGGAGTTAAGCCGCGTATTAAGCTCGTTCTGCTAGATGGTAGTACTCTAGCTAGGCCCGAGGCCAAGTGTTTGCCGCAAATCTCCGTGCATTCTCGAACATTCCAGAAGATGTAGCGGGGATTAAACGATGCAGTATATTCGACAATTACAGTATATCCGGCTGCCGCAGGTAAGGCTGCATATTTTAGAAGCGAGACAATATTAGCTGCACCGGGGCGGAAAATGAGACTGTTTTTGGTGCCTAATTTACTATGCTTGTTATTCGGGGAACATGTTCCGTGCAACGAGGTGCTCGGCGTTTTGTGTACGCTGGAAGCATTCTGAAATGTATAAGAGCAGTCGGCAAATATACATAGTGGAACAAAGAAGGTGTGCAAATGTTCAATTTCCCGTAGACGCTAATGCATTGTGCAAACCTGCCCTGTGTTCATAAGTTGTAGGAATTTTTGTGAAAATGTTTTTATTTTTACGAGATCTACATAATATATCCGTATCTATAAAATTATTATAGTGTCTAAAAATTCAACCAACTAGCGGGATTTAGAACCGAGCCATCTCACCGGATTGGAGGCTCTCCCAACTGATTGGAGGCTCTCCCAACTGAGCTATGGTCACATTCACCTGTGGCTGCAAACATCTTTAGGACATTTATAGGAGGTGTATTATTTATTAAAAAATTAACTCCACGATGTAGCGTAAGGCTTGAAAACTATTCAAAGCTCTCAACAAACAAGGATTTCAGGGTTCAGTGACGTCACTTTCAGTACTCATTCATAGTCACTGGCACGTAGAGCAAACGTGATTCCATTCAAACCTACACATTGTACCTACGGTTAATTATACCGCAGGTACTAAAACGCAGTATTCTATCAAGTCAGTAGTAAAACTGAACTACCTGCTCTATATTTAAAAAGTATCATAGTCTCTAGGTTTGGTAATGCGATACGACTGTGAAAATACGTTTGTTTTACAAACCGTTCACGATTTGACCGTAATTATAACTTACTATGAATTATTCAGCATGACGCACCTTTTCTGAAGACAAGGCTTTGCAGCGGAAAAAACATTGAATCAAATGTCAATGACAATGATTGAATCTTTTGATCTCAATCACTGTTTTCCATACTGCCGAAAAGGCGCTCCGTGCTCCAACCGCGAGTCGCTACGACCGCCGCGCGCCGCGGGCGACCACAATTCAGAAATAGCTCATAATTCACGCGTAATCTGCGACAGTCGCGCGACATTGCATCCTGCCGCGAGATGGCACGCTCACGTTATTAACGCTTTGTCGTGCTGTATCTTAGATGCATTTTACTAGGATTATTTAGTGACTAGATTCGAAGGTGGTTTGTTTTGGTGCAATTAAACAGGACCACTGACTGAATTTTAATTTATTAATGGCTCTTTGTCAAAAAAAAATGAATATAAAACACATATACAACTCGTAGAAGAAACCTTGTCTACCTTGGGGTGTAGATTTACCCCCTTTCGGGATAACATACCAATTCAAGGTCACCTTGTAGATAGTTTGAGCTATAGGTAAAGACATATTTTTTTTTATCTTTGAGGTTTACATTTGGCCACGGTCACACCTGATGGTAAGTGACGACGCGGTCGATGATGGAGCATGTTTGCCTAGAAAATACCGGCTCACTCTGGACTTTCAAACTCCCAGATTTTATTCTTTTATATGTTTTATACTATTTATGCTCGGTGTTTCCCTGCGAGATAAGATCCGAAATGAGGAGATCCTCAGGAGAACTAAAGTGACCGATGTAGCTCTTAGGATTAGCAAGTTGAAATGGCAATGGGCAGGCCACATCGCTTGTAGAACTGACAACCGATGGGAAAAAAGGTTCTCGAGTGGCGACCACGAACTGGAAGACGCAGCGTAAGCCGGCTCCCCACTAGGTGGACCGACGACCTGGTGAAAGCCGCGGGGAGCCGATGGATGCAGGAGGCGAGCAGCCACTCTAAGTGGCGCTCCCTGGGGGAGGCCTATGTTCAGCAGTGGACGTCTTTGGGCTGTTAACGATGATGATGATGATACTATTTAAAAGAAATTATTAAAAACATATCAACCGATCCGTTTTGAACTCAAACTCATATTTATTTATCGTGTACAGTTTATAAGCACTTATTTCAGCACGAAGTATCGTTGCAAGAACATCTTCGTAGTTAATTGGTAACCGTAAAATCGCAGTCATCTTTAAGCTTAACATCAAAACAAACGCCGCCATTAACGCACCCGTATTTAGCACATTATTCAAAAAGCACGTGAGGCAGGAAGCCCTTAAAATTACGCACGAAACAGTGCTCTTTGCCAACTTTCCCATAAGAGCCCATTATTTACGGAGCCACCGTACCATTAAGATTCTCCACATATCTTCGAAAGACGCGTTATGGTAATTACGGGTCGCCATTTTATCTCGCGTCTTTGCGATTAGAAATCGCGCTCTCGCGGTCTCTCTCGGTGTTGCTAGTGTAGTGGTTTTTTTTACCAATACTGTTGTATTGTACCTGTAGTATTACTTTCTTTTAGGTTAATAGTTTTTTTTTCTACTTACCACCACTTTGAAATAGTATTCTGCCGAATAGTATTCTGCTGATTGAATATTTCCAAAAGTTTTAGTTAGTGGGTGAGTTTTACTCAAATGGCCCATGCATGAATATACTCAGTATATTTAGTCAAATATTTACCCGTTTAAATTAATTTTTAAATAGGTATTTGAATTCGTTTTCAGGCAAAATACGTTGTGACCAATCTGGCAACCCCGCATTCGCGATTTCGCTCGGCTGCACGTAGAAATAACAAGTCCGCGAACTTAGTTCGTTTCTCGGTTCTGAAATTAATTCGGATGGAAGATATCAGGCGGCGCGATAGCAGCCTTCCGCGCCATTTATTGCTCATGTGGTGGCTGCTTCGGCTGGTATCGGTAAAGGGGTAAAGAATATCAAGATGTAACGAGCGGCAGCCGGAAGGCCCGCAAATGAGCTCGCCGACTTATCTGCCTTAATGTGGGTGAGGGTTAATTTCGTCTTACATGAGCAATTTGGAGATACCACCCTTGCTTCCAACTTATATATTTGTTGGTCCGCGATTATGTAAGCTATTGTTTTGTTAATATGCACACTCAAGATGCTGTTCTTTTTTATAGAGATTTAGTACTGCGAGGTAGGTAATTGGTGCCATCAATATGTTTCTGATATTTTTAATTAGAACATTAGGGAAAAAAGGAAACTACTCCTCAGAAATTTAAGTGGTGTTTAGCAAAGGTCTCTGCCGCTAAATTAAAAAAAAAACAAGGTTAACGCTTCCAAATGTTTTCTTTTCTCTAATCATCTAAATGACGCAAATTAAAACCACGTAAAGCGGTTCGACCCAACCTATAATCCGAGCACCGATGGAATGCAATACTATCCCGATATGTACAATCTAGAGCTCTTCAAGTCACGAGAGAATAGATATATTCTAGCCAATAATGTGGGGAAGAAAGGTTCTCGAGTGGTGACCACGAACCGGCCAGCCCCCCACTAGGTGAACGTGACGTGGTTAGAACCGCAGGGACCTGATGGATGCAGGCAGGAAGTAGCCGCTCAAAGTGGCATCCTTTGAGAGAGGCCCATATTCAGCGGTGGACGTCTTCAGGCTGATGATGATGATGATGATGATGATGATGCAAGCATGTATACCATCGTAGACCGGTGGACAGGTGGGATTGCGGTCAAGTACTATTCAGTTAAAAAAGAAAAGTCCATAGAGGTATTAAAACAATATTCTATAGTAGTTATCTCGTGAGTTAATTTCATTTACTAATACATTCTCATATTTGCTCACCATCCGTGTTCTCATCCGTCCGTGTTTGTTCGCCGCATTCATTTCTAGACGGATACCATATTTTCCTTTTGTCTAGACGAAATCTTAACGAATATTTAAGTAGTATGAGTTTTGCGGGATGTGTGGAGGCAATTATAAGATGTAGTGCTGAGGTAGCACTGATTAATGTTAGATATCATAATGAGAAGTGGTGAAAATGTTAAGAAAATATCATTGTAATAACAGAGATAAGATGTACGTGTACGGGTTAGGTATACATACTTTTTTATGTCGGGATATCTATAGTAATTCGCATAGTGTTAACCATCACATAACAGTTAAAATTTGCATCACACAGCAATGTGCAAATCATCTTGACCATCACAGTAATATGATTTCTAGTTTGTGAAATCAGGTGTCAACACAACGTCTTATAGCATTATTACTTCAATCATACTTTGAAAAATGACATAAAAGTAAGAATATTGTAATTTTATTGACGCAGAGCAGTTTTGAAGACGTCACGTTAAATCGTTCACTCAAATACAAATGTTATGTTGTGTCATGAAATGACAGTTATATTTGAGTGAACGATTTGACGTGCTGATTAGCCGTGTGTGATTTAGCTGTTAATCACGTTGACACCAACGTGCGACAGTGATAACGCTTTTTAAAAATGTAGACTTCGAACAATATTATTGTAACCTTGAAGCATTACAGTCACGAACCATGATGGTTTTGTATTAATTTGTGGTACGGCTGCAGGTCACACACAGAAAGTCTCATTCAAAGTAGTTCTAAATGATTTATAGTTCTAGTAAATGATATATAATATAATGCCACATATTAATTTGAAAGGCCGCGTATGCCGGTCCCCCACTAGGTGGACTGACTATACGGTGAAAGCCACCGCAGGGAGTCGATGGATGCAGGGTGCGAGCAGCTACCGAAAGTGACGCTTTCTAGGGAAGGCCCATGTTCAGCAGTGGGCGTCTTCAGGCTCTTGTTGATGATGATGATGATAATGATGAACGTAGTCAAGTAAGGTAGGTGTAGTTACATACATTTAACTGTGTCATAACCATTACCCTGTATATGAAAGTATACGCTAAATAAATTCAATTTTCGAGTTGGCGAGTCGGGGATTCCCAAGCTGAAATATTGAAAGAATTGGTAAAAGTTGGTCTCATGTAATATGCAGTGCGGGAGGTCCGCTCAAAACCGCGCCTTGCCTCGCTTTGAGGGTACTTGCATATTTCCGCCTTGATCCGCATATTCCAAACTTCTTAAGCTCTGCTTAGGTTTTTGATTTTTTGCTTGAGTTGTGTGCTTATTGTTTTATTTTCTCTATCCACCTCTGAGTATTTTATGAAAGCATGAAAGTTTTCAAATGCATTCCATGAATCATTATTTCATTTTCACTTTAATGTAGAGGCATTAAATAAAATCTGAAGTTGTCCTATAAAATCTAATACTAGGGCCTTACCACAAACTAATACAAAACCATCATGGTTCGTGACAGTAATGTTTCAAGGTTACAATAATACTGTTCAAATTCGTACCATGAACTTAAGTATTCCTGCGTGAGAACGAGACGTCTACATTTTTATATAGCGTTATCACTGTCGCACGTCGCTGTCAACATGACGTATTTGACTGAAAGATTCAACGTGACGTCATCAAAACTGTTCTGCGTCAATAACATTACAGTATTCTTACTTTTATGTCATTTTTCAAAGTATGATTGAAATAATAATTCTATAAGAGGTTGTAGTAGGCCCCTTGATCTAGACAGTAATTTATTCCATATAGTAGCAAATTAATAGGCTCTATCCATAGAAATACAAATAAGTACAAAACCATGTAGTTTATTTTTATTACACGCTTCTTACTCCAAATTTCCTCAATAATTTTACGATCCTTACGTTCAAAATGCATAGATATAAAGCCTCGATTAACCTCAGGATTGACCAAAAATGCTCGACTAGGCTGTTTGCGGTCTCATCCACGCCTCGGTCAATCCTTTGACGCCGGGTTGCCGTGTGAACCTGCCCTTTGAGCTCTCACCTACAACCGCAAACGTTTGTGGACACAACTCTATGGTAAAATGATTTCAAAGGCTAAACACTAGTTCAGATTACGTTAATAATTTCAGCAATATGGACGCCCAATAAAAATTAGGGCAAACGTGAAGAATATTTTTTTTAAACTATTGATCAGGCGAGAATTTTGTAAAGAAAGATTGTTTTGTTTTGGATTATACATGAATCTAAAATTCTAATGTGAATTCTTCATGTCATTCAGAAGTCTTACTCCAAAGAAATTCTTTAGCTAACAAATTTAAAAGCAAAACGTGTTGAAACGTTTACTGAAATAAAACGAAGAAACAACAACCCTCATGGCCGACGAGAAAGCAAACAGCTCAGCTCTCACCACAGACGGCACTAGACGTGAACTGCAAAAGGAGCTGCCACTGAGCTGTTTACGTGAGGGCCGACTGCAAACACCTGTAGACGCCTTTACCCAACTGTTTGCACTGGACGGTCACGATTGCCGTGTACAATTAGCCTTAGATGTCTCACCTTGACGTCTACAGCCTTTTGCGTTCAGCTAAGCGTATTGCAAACTAAAATAGTCACTACAGCTTTGACATAAAAGTCAGGAATATAACCAGTAACTTGGTCTACACGTTTAGATGGTGTCTCCTTTTGAGCACCGTTGAGAACCAGGGTGTCGGATTGCAGCGCTTTTGAAATGTTAATTTGTAAATACAAATCTACTGCCAACACTTAAATTCGCTCGTTCCTCGTTATCAGTCTTTTATATTGCAAGAACTCTTCAACTCTGTAATAAAACCGAATGAACTACGCATATAAAAAAGATTTCAATTTGAAAAATCAGGTTCATATTTCTATACTCGAAAAGCCCTTGTGTTCGCAATGTTGACTCTTGGATACGGTACGACCTCTCGACTCGACATGATCATAATACCCTCCGCTGCATCCAACAACCCTTCTACATCCATAAACCGGCAACAAATCTTAGCCAAGCGTTCGGCATCTTTATAACTGGAAGATCACGATCCTTTAACCCAACATAATGGGGAGGTTTACTGAGAGGACCGTCGTAAAGTGTCCCGTCCACCAAACGTGCCCCTCTACGGGACCCTTCGAAATTTCACGAACTATTTGCCCCGCACTAGCCTAACGCTCAGCTTTTTTGCCGAGGTTTATTGTCCGGATTTTCTGCTCACCTTTATCGTTATTGTGTCCGCTCGGCTTCATAAAGGAGCACGGTTCACTATTAAGACCTCATAACCGTGGGAAAATTTGGAAAAAAGGAAATAAAAAGTGATTTGGGTTGTGTCGATAAATCGCTTGGTCATTCGAGCGGGCGCAATAGGCGTGTTAATTGGTTGGGTGCGGGATGTATCATGCCATTCGAGCCCCCGGGACGTGGGCACTGGCGAGTGGACAGCGAGCAGTCACTGCGAGGATGATAATTGCCCGGCGCCGGCCGCCGCATAAATTCGAGCTATTGGTGTGGAATTGAATGGATGGAAGCACGGTGCGGTATGTGGGAGCATCGATGTATTGGATTTACTGGATGTGATTACAAACTTCCTTTGAAACCGTAATACTAGCAAGCATTCTCAAGACCAGAGGATAGCTTTCAAGAATGTGGTGAACTAGATAACTAGCTCCTCACAAAATGTCACTGAAGTATTATAGATTACTATTAGATATAAGATAAGTTAAAATATTATAGTAGGTATATCTCGTCGTTTTAACTAAACTATTTTTTGTGTAGTTTTACTTCATTAACTCTAGATTGAATCATCATTATCATCAACCGCAAGTGGGCTTTCCCCATAGAGCCTCACATTGATCACCTACTTGCTTTTTGCATCTCACAGCTCCCAACGGTTTTGACCAGGTCCTCCGTCCATCTGTGAGAAACCGGCCTATGCTGCGTTTTCCGGTTCATAGTCGCAACTCGAGAACCTTTCTTCCCCACCGGTTGTTAATAATTTCTTTCAGCTGATAAAGTCATCTCACTGAGAAGTTTTCTAAGCAATGCCTAAATTTTTTTATGTAGGTATTGCTTTGATCGCTTAGATAGCTTTAACTTCAAAATATTGTCTGTAGTGTTCCACCATTCCTATATCTTTGTCGTTTAGTGCCAATGGCTGCATGCGGTCCCGCAGAGATAAACGCATACGATTACACGTACGAGCCACAGGTGGCGAATAACATTTTTCAACCGGCCCGGCTGATGCCACGGCTTAATTCGACCGGCCCACCGATTTGCAGTCTGTTTTTATTGAAAACCGTGGGAAATCGCCAAAAGGTGATTTAGGCTTGGCTTCAAAAAATGTTGTGTTTTTATTGGGTGTATTTTATAGAATAGGTGCGCGGAAGTTGTTTTTGCATGAAAGCCGTAAGCGGTCGCGATTTTCAATAATATTAGCTTCGGTAAAATAAATTGGGAAAAAGTACTTTTAGTTAAGTTGTTAAGGGCTGGTACAAGGTCTATAAAATCAGATGTTATAAACTACTCTATTAGTGAATAGGTAAATAAAAATTGCAAAATATTGCTATTAATATAGCATCCACAAAGCTGCAAAGTACGTAAATTAAAATTATCCCTGCTCATAATCCCGAAGTATTTGCATCAAAAACGTTAACATTCCCACAAAACTGACAAATACGTCAATCCTGCCTACACTGCATTAGCTATTCCCACCACAGCAGGCTCCAAATAATTATAGCTCAGCTGACAAATTGCCGCAAAGCCTACGTGTCACCGTAACAATTTCATACAATTTTCACCGCCTTTCCACGGACCCGTCCCGCATCATTTGCATACGTGCCACCGGATTATGCAAATATTTTTTTAACGTACTGTTTACTTACCCTACGGAAAAGGAAACATGGGTGCACGTTTTAAAAAGATTTACGCGCTTTGTCGGATCATTAAGTGCGGAACTAATTTGCTTACCTTTGAAATGTGTTAACCTTTGTCCCGTATAATTACTGTAGGGCAAACGTCCCCGTAACGTGATATGCAGATTACCGTGTTGGTTTTTCCTTTCGAATAGAAAATCTTGGCTATTATAATAAAATAAATCTTTATGTTGCGGGGGACTTTTTAATTTGCACGTAGAGTTTACAAGGGCGTAAACTTCGAGCGATATCGAGCATGTGGGAATCGGCAAAATTAAATTTTCTTTGTTTTCTCTCGTGGGTTTGGGCTCTTGACGTTATTAAATTTCCTTGTGTTTTTTAACATAGCCATATCATTAGATTGAGGGCTTCCGTCAAGAGGAAATTGTGGTGGCGAGGGGAGCGAGCACCTAAACATATTGAAAAAATAAAAATCCCGGCTACTTATTGCGAGGACGCCAGGGAAGTGGCTCTACTTAAAACTCGACATTTTAACATTAAAAGCAAAACAGCAGGTTTAACTAAACTTGATATAGTTTTGAAGAAAATAACAATGGATTGTCCGCCAAGTGTAGGTGGGAACCTAATTCCCTAATTTCTTCCTGACTATAGTTATTTGTGCAACAAGAGAGCAAAGTTGATTTTTGCTTCGAGTGCAGATGTTGAATCCTGAGCGAGCGAGGGATTCAAAGGCACGAGATGCAAAAACTTTGCTCTCGAGTAGCACATACAACTTTTTACCTCAGCAGTGAGAACATCATTACAGGTAGGTACTTTTTTTTCTTCATCGCTCGTAGAATTGACAACCGATGGGGAAGAAAGGTTCTCGAGTGGCGACCACGAACTGGAAGACGCAGCGTAGGCCGGCCCCCCACTAGGTGGACCGACGACCTGGTGAAAGCCGCGGGGAGCCGATGGATGCAGGAGGCGAGCAGCCGCTCTAAGTGGCGCTCCCTGGGGGAGGCCTATGTTCAGCAGTGGACGTCTTCAGGCTGTTAATGATGATGATGATGATGACTTTTTTTTCTTATATTCAAAATACACTATATACTAGCTAAATATACTATGGTGTATTTAGCCAGTGTCGAGAATTGTTGGATGTTTTCATCGCACAAATTTTGAGAAATAATACAATGCAACGACTTGAAATTTATCGCGTTCCCACCAAAAGTATGACTAAAGAAAGTACTGACTGTAAAAAAAAAAAAAAAGAAAAAGAAAAATTCATATTCTTTCCAAAACTCCATATAAATGTAACCAAAGGCTGGCTAAATAGGCTTACCGCAATATCATAATATTAAAACGTCTCGCTGCATAACAATAATTGACTTTTGATAACTGGATTTAATCCGTTCAAAAACTTTTTTCGAAAATCACAGTCGACCGCAAGCGCAGAACCAAAGCTACTTTCATTCTCACCGCCACAGAATACCACAGAAAAGACGCTTGAAGTGGTCTCTACTAAGTACATACGCGACAAAATTCACCGCTGGCTTTCGTATACCTTAAATATACATATTACATTACGTGAAATTGCCCATTTTTTCCACTCTCCACCCCTGCAATTAGGGTCGCTTGTGTATAAATATTGCACGGCCCTCATTAATGTGCGTGTTCGTTTTAGTATACTACATTTTTACGGACGGTTTTTGGTAGACGTCTGTGCGGTAAGACGTCGTGGGATGTAATGAATAATTAAGACATGTTGTAAGGGGGACGGCCGTGGCTTTATGATAAGGCTGCCATAAAATTTTGGCGTTTTCATATTGATTACCAACTCGTCTAAAAATGCTAATAAAATTTTGCAGGTAGATAAAAACGTGGGTATGTCTACTTCTAGTCGTATCTAGTAATATTATTAAAGCTTAATAAATATAGTTTCAGCTTGATCTATTAGTATAAATTACTTCTTGATAGAAAATTATATCTTTAATGACAGTTCTCATATCTTATACATTTTGTTAACTAAGCTGTAAGCTATATTAGATAAGTTTTAATATAAAAAATGCTTTTTTTTAAAGTTGTCTTTATTATTTTTTTGCATTCTTCTCAGCAAACCATTTTGTTTGCTATATAATTTTTTTTTATAATATGGACAGACAAACAAGCAGACAGCCCGCCTGATGGTAAGCAGTTACCGTCGCCTATAGACACCTACAACACTAGGGGCGTTGCCGATGCGTTGCCTACCTTTGAGGACTCTATAATAACTCATTATCATAAAAAACAACTAATTCCCATCAAGGACCGTCCAGCGTCCACCATATTGGCTTTCAAATGACGTCATTAGCTAACCATGCATTTGTGATCTAAACTAAACGCTAATGCCAAAAAGACGTTCCAGAAATGTATGACACCTGGGCCACCTATCAGCTTGATAGCTTCAGTAGAAGTGGGTCTATTATTGATTGCAAAATTCTAGGACATAATACAAGTAAGTTAATAAAATAGCTTACCTTGATCTGACGATGTTGAAGGAGCTCGATGCCGTAAGGAAGCCTGGAACAAAACAAAAAATAAGTGCTGTTAATTTCGCTCAATAATATTAATATTCTTAATTTCTTTTGAAAAATTCATCAACACCCTAGCACCCCCATCAGGCGCAATCCGTAAACATTTCAAAATTAAAATATGACGCAATCGAATGATTAACAGTCCCTGCCAAGATTGCATTTCGACAATTAACGCATTAAGACTATTCTTGCCAATAAAGCGCCTCTCTTAATTAAGGGACCCTGTTAAAAATTGAGTACAAATTCAAGTAGCAAATCCTCCCTAGCTGGGAACGGGGGAGCTAGTGAATGGTCGGTAATAATTTTAGTTTGGTTGAAACAAAAACTCTCTCGTCTTGCTAGGGGACGGCTGTCACGTCGACACAATAAGCCTTTTAATTCGATTCCTCAAGACGGACTCGCGAGACAAAGGCCAGGGAGTTATCATTCAATGGGGCACTCCTACCTTTCTTATTACTTCGCTTCGGTTTACTGTGAGGTGAGGGGATACACATGAGATTTTAGTTCGAATGACATCGAGCGAGATACACGGGGTCCAGCTCGGATTTTTATGAGATTTATTTCATTTTAGGTGTTAGCGTGTATATCCACCATTAAAGAAATTAAAAAATATGAACTATCTAAGTATAATAATAATGTAAGTAGTAAGTAATGATGACAGTATCACCTAAACCATCACAAAGCTGTTTCTAATTGTGGTGTAAAATAAAACAAAGGAATATTCATTATACTTCACAACGTGTATTTGCCGATTCGGGTTTTTATTTAATTTATATTATAATGTTACCTATGAATCAAATCTTAATTTCAGCATTGATCACTACAGAAACATCATGTCATGAGTTACAGCTTCAACTAATAAGAAACATAAAATATTTCCATAAAGTATATCGTAGGTACAAATAAAACGAGTCGTTAAAAAAAATGATGCAAATAGGCAAACAATAAAAAAGTTGTTATTTCAATTCAAAGATTTGAAAAGCTCTATATTACGAAATATTTTTTTTTGTTTCATTATTGTTTTAGCTGTTCCAGGTTAATTATCATGAGAAAACAAATTTACGCAATGAAATTGTTATGTAATAGGTATTTACTCAACCACAACGGAATATTTTTGTTTCCACATGCCAACTTGGCTTTTGTAAGGATTTGACGCTTGAGATTTACCAACAGCCATAGTCACGTGTATAATTCGGATTTCAATACCACGTGCTGGTATGTAATTCTAACTGTGAAACAGAAAAGAAATCTTAGTAAGTATTTACTTACATTTGCAATTTCACAGAGCAAAAAAAAATCGCTTTCTCTCTACATATGAAGCGTCATTTGTTTCATAGCTCAGTGTGCAATTTTAACTGGCTTTAAAAAAAAAGGGTTTATGTTGGGACAATTTTTAGTTTTTTTTTTATTTTTCCTCACCGTTTACTCTTACGCTATTATAAAACCTGTGCTCTACTATTGGAAACTTTATTGCGTCATTTTTAGTATTCGTATGTATTGTACATTTTGCGTGTCGTGCTCATTTTGCAAGGGAAATTTTCGTAGTTGTAGAACGAACCTTATCAAAGGAAATCCAATGAACTCAAGTTCTATAGCAAAGTTTTGTAATATAGAGGGAGCTCATTTGTTTTGATAAGGCCTTTGTTATAAATACTCGAGCAAAATGTGGCATTGATTAGTTTGCACTCATTACCTATTATCATAGTAGTTCAAAGTTTCTAAATATTTTGTGGGACACCACCATCGATGTTATCCTGCTACCCACAACCACCTGTGTATCCTCCATCGAGCGCACTTGATCCCGCGCCGTGACCCGCCTGCAGATTCGCTAACAGCTTTATTTGTTAGGTACCTCTCTTTTAAACTCACCCTAAATCCACGTCATATTAACACAAACTGCTCATCGGTTATCTTAGATTCATATGTGTAAAGTTAGATTTTCTATAAATACCAGATCCAGACTGAAATTAAAAGAATCTGGGTCTTTCTATGACTAGAGCGAAGGAAGCATGGGCCACCATCTGCTTGTGATAGACTGATACACTGATTATCCTCAAGTAAAACATTAAGCATCATTATTATCCAAATAGGTAACAGTATTCTTCATACAACATATAACCCACAAACATAAAACCTACCATACCGACACAGTGAAACTCTGTCAGACATGATAGCTACCGGCACATTTCAATTTAACACCGCGTTTTATCTTTAATGCCTGGCTGGTAATTATGCTGCCAGACAGGTTTCCAACCCCTTCGGAACTAGGTATTTGAGAGTATTACGGTACTGTATATTACGTGGATGTAATATCTATAACAGTACATTTTTAGTTTATTTTTATTTGTATTTAATTGGATTTATTTAAATAGAAACATTTTTTGTCATGCTATTCCAGATACAGTGTTTTTTCCTGGGTATTACCAGGGTCTTTTTATGTTTAGAGTGAATGGGCATTTCATGGGCAAACGTGCTCTATCACAGACAGCTTTGCCACTTACCATCAGGTGAATTGTTGTCTAACGTATGCCCATTTTAGCATAAAAAATCATTAGGTACAAAATATCAGTAAATTCTATTACATTATATTCTGTAGTGCTCAACAGGGTCTATTTTATTAGTATTAATAACTTTAAAGTCCATTTGTAAACAGAAATGAATAGGAACAGAGAGTGAACACTGAACAGGTCTAGGCAAGCGTGTAACATCCTAGACCGCATCGTCTCTTCCCGTCAGATGAGATAGTGGTCAAACGCAAGCCTATCAAGCTTAAAAAAGTAATATGTATACATATACCTATATGATATCAGAGTGAAGTCCATCGCACCCATTCGAAATTAAATTGCATTATTGCTCAGGAAGAGAATTAAAAGAAGACCTCCAAGAGAACTGTGCCCAAAAACCACACATACTGTATATAATAATTATGCTATATTTTTAACTCCATGATTTTTATATTTGGGATCAGATTAATGAGGCCGCCAGACGATGGGACCCAACCTCGTTTTAGAAAAAGGTCCGTTTTGACCTAAAATCCTCTTTTTGGTTTTGAAATGTCTTTCAAGGTCCTGTGAAAGCTACAACCATAAATACTTCAAATGAAATAACGAAATAATTTTCTCATTTTGTTAATGTAATGCTAACTGCTAATTTGAGTGTAATATAATTAAGATTGTAATAAGTTTATAGAACAACGTAAATCATAATTAAATGTACAAATATATTTAGGAAGAATAATTACTAATCCATTTAATTAAATCACACTTTGTTAAATACAATAACAATGAAGTAGAATTTAAATTCATTCAATTAAAAGTAGTTTTAATGGTTACAGAAATAAAGCTCAATAGTTTCCTGTATATAATCACAGCTAAAGTTTAATATAAGTCAGGGGTAAACAACCATCGAATACATTTTAGACAAAATAAATCTTTCAAAGACAAAGCGGCTTAGAATTCAAACAAAAGCCACGCGAACAAAAAAAGCGACAACTTGAGAAATATCACATTAATTATAGTCTAATTAAATGGCCGTTAAATCACGCTAATTGCGCTTTGTTTTTATTTTGCGGCCGTTTTTTTGTTCCGGAAAACGCTTCGCTTTGAATGGAATTCCTTTATTTGCTGAACAAACAGGCTGTTTACCGAAAGCGGGTGGACGACAAAGGACGTTTTAAAATTATGCCGTCCATAAATTCGAAGCAGATTTTTTTAGATTGCAGAAATATTAGGAGTATTAGGACGGATTTATGATGTTTAGCAGGCAACAGTATCGCCTGCTTAGCGGATGGATGCAAGTTCAAATCCCGTATGTGACTCAAATTTTATTGGAATGAGTTTTGAAATAAACTTATGTTATGCACTAGTAATGGTATAAGCAAGAAATCCGGTAGGTAAGTAGTAAAAGCATGCAAGATGGTACTATACAACGGTTTAGTATATTATGACATTTTGGTATTCGCAACACCAGCTTATTATCAGCCAAACGTGCCAACAGCCCATCCCTTCCTAATTTTTACTGTTATATTATGCTGGTAGGGCATTTTCAAGTGCTCGTCTGATTAGCTAACACCTTCAAGTTAAAAATATATCGCCAAGCACTTAACAGGGTGTTTCATCAGCCTCACTTCAATCCTCAACTCAGGCGCAGCTTGGCCCCACCTTCGGTCATATTAATAATGGTTAGATTTATTTGGTTTTACATAAAAATACAGTTCATTTATTTATTAAAATAGAGCCTTGTTTGATCTCGGCCCAGGAAGTGGCTGTCTCCGGTGCTATTGTCCCGCGGCGTCACCACGGCTGGTCACCCTCGGCTCATCTTCTTAATTGTTTTCTTTCGGAGCACTCTCGTTACAATGGGTAATCATTCTCTTCATTCGCTTTGATCTGTTGTTGCGTGTGGTGTGTGTTAAATTTAGAGGCAGAGTTGGCTTATCAAAGGAATCGTCACTTTTTTAAAGATTCAAAATTATGACTGCCAAATGTCAATAGATCGTTCCAAAAATATGTATATAAGTATACGTATAAAATGTTTGTACGCAATGTTCTTTATTATCATCGCTTGAGTTGCCTCAGTTGGGAGTGGATAAGAAAATCACAGTATGGCTAATCGAAACCATGTTATGTTTACTTTCTGATTAACTGTATCAGCAATTATTTCCCAACTCAATAGCCTGCGAACCCTTTACAAAGATCGGTCCAGTCACGTAGGTCGAGGACACGTGACATTTCGAAAACAACAGGCGCAAAACAAAATTACGAGGCAACACTCGCGTCTGTGTACGAGAGTTGAGCTGTATGTGTAGCTGTGTGCGTGCGCCTGAATTAGACGCGAAACTTTCAAAGTTTTCCCAAATTTCAGCCCCCGCGCCCCTAACCCACCCCTGGATCGATAGCGGGCGCCGAGCGAGAGAGCGCCAACTCTCAGATCTCAGCCTCATGAAAATACCGGACAACACTTTACCATGACGTGTTTTGCAGCGGGAATTACGGCATTCTGAATAATTCTAGTGTTTGTGAGATTTTGATGGCTTGTTGGTGTTGGTGGATACTATTGTAAACGTTAGGTCGTTTTATAATTGTGACGACCTATTTCTTTTCAGTGCATGTTGCTTTAACGTGACAGCAAACGTGACTGTTATACATCTACATAAATATATTCACGAAAGAGGATTCTTTGAAAACTTAAGCTTTCAACCTTTTATCAACCATTTATGTTAAAAAAATGTGGCAATTTATTATTCTACAATAATTAAAAACTCTGCTACTATGTCCTTCGTTACAAAAGTTAATTCTACAAAAGTTAATTCTATGGCATTGGGAATAAGATAGACAGCTTTGCGTGAGTTGGCCGACCCATGCCAACTGTCACTAAGCAAAACGAGAGCGACAACTGAAAATTGGGCGCGCGACGGTTGCGACATTGTTTGTCATTAATTGAGGGCTTTGCGATGATCTTTGCGTTGAAGGCCATTGAGGGCTCGAAGGCGACACTCTCGGGAGATATCGGACGCCAATCGCGTTGACAGCGACCCTCCGTCCTCGAGTGGACGCACGACGAGGTGGGAAAAACTACCGGCTGACACTACTTAACGAACGGACCACCGCCCGGGAATTTTCTTGAGTGCTTGTTAATGTTTTATAGGCGTAACTTTTTCAAAGTAGTGCGTAGATTGACGCGCTAAGTGTACCTACATAATTTAACACGTTTCCCCCAGGATGTGTGCCTCTATGACGATTGTAGTCCCACAACAAACAGCGGAACGATGGGTGAGACTCGATGCGTAATATGGCTAATTTTTTTTGTAATAAAAACCAATCTCGTAGCGGCTATAAAAACTGGGAAACTTTCTCTGATTTATAGCAATTAATATTTGAAATATCGACAATATTAAGGGAAATGGCCGACAGCCGACCAATCATATGAAAACCGCCCCGGAAGGAGGAAGCACTGGCCCGTTGCTCAGGGACTTTATTTGGAAATGGAAAGTCTAAAAAAATAAACGAGTGCCGAGTGCGGAGCGGCGCGGGCGGCGTGATTTATACGCGGGCAGTAGTGCTCGTTCGATTACCGAGATGATATTTCTCGATATTAAAGTGTTGCCAAGGACTACGGACAATATGACCCGAAGAAGATTTATGGGGCAATTCAACGTGACGTCGACTGCCGTTACGATTATTTCATTATATTGTCGGCGCCGTAAAAACGGTTAGCGTTTTATTTTATTGCCTGTTCCTGAGTAAATTTTTATTTCAATATTTTATAGCGTTATAAAATTGGGGCCTGCAGTGAGTATTGGCTGACAAATTTGAGCGCATCGTTGCCTCGGGAGGTGTTGTTCTGCGGTAACGATAGCGGATATTTATTGCCAAGTGCGGACCTTTGACTCATCGCCGCTGGCCTGTCTTACTTTATTTGTTTACTGGAAAATGTAACACCACAAAGAAACACTATTTTTTTTCGACGTTATAAGGGTTCAAAAAAGTAACTCCCGTTACTTAACGAGCCTATTCTCAGGTGTGTATAGTTTCTTGCATGTCAGCGTGATGCAAGGCCCATAACGCACGGCGCGATATGTCGCATGATTTGTGCGTCTCGACACTAGGGGCTGCCTCGATCGGACCCATGTC
Source organism: Ennomos erosarius (assembly GCA_963580505.1). Classification (NCBI taxonomy): domain Eukaryota; kingdom Metazoa; phylum Arthropoda; class Insecta; order Lepidoptera; family Geometridae; genus Ennomos; species Ennomos erosarius. The sequence continues at coordinate 12,168,353 of OY756981.1, read as the reverse complement.
CATAACACGTGCGCAGCCTTACACAAACAGAAATAAGAAAAAAAAACTCAGTTGGTAATATTTTATTAAAGCTGTAAAGTTGGTAAAATTCGGACATTGTTGTTAGGCATAGTTTCAATTTTATTATATTTTTGTAATTAAAGCCACGTAATTGTTAGCGGTCAGAATGTTGTTTGTATCAACGTAATTTTAATGATTTGTATCAAAATGGTATATTTCGTTTTTTTTTTGTCCTGGTGTGAAAATAGGTACACCCCACATCTTCTTGCGAATTCTGAAAGAGCCTAAGAGAATATCCAGGGAATGGGTATTGGCCAGAGTGGTGACAATGGGGGAGGCCTATCTTCGGCAGAGGACGTCTCTTCAGACGTTGTTATGCTTATACTACTTAATACTACAACATGAAATAAAATACCGATCACCAGAAACATTCATTGCAACGTTGCACGCATAGCTACTCTTTGTAGAGAACCAAAGCACAGGTTCACCATTAAAGCATCCGAATTAGTTATAGGCAGTGGTAAAAGAGGTGAAACGGTTTTGTAAACACAACGATGTATATAAGCAATTGCATACAGACTTTCACGGTGTCGTAAATCGAGACGACAGTCTTGGCTTATTGAATAACTGCATGAATCACCGTTGCATGCTCCACTGGGTCCCCCAAACCATACGTTTTGTTCGACCATCGAACGTTGGCGAAACTTCCCGGGTTTCCGCTCTACCGTTCCGCATTCGATGCTTTTTATTCTGCTAATGCCACCGGCGACATATGTCCGCGACTACGAGACTTTTGTCATGATTATAAGTTCCGAAGTATTGTAGATAAATATCAGATGCGTTGTGGTCCAATGGAGTGGAATAGGAAATGTTTTAAGTCCAATATCATATTAATGGTGAATTATAGACGACCGAACTCTGTACTGTATGTTATATACATAATAATTATGTGAAACATGAAATGCATTGCGATATTTGAAAATGGTCCATACTTAGTTAAATCCCAAGTTTTAAAGCATACATCAGAGCGTCGACACAACGTCAAAAGGAAGCGAGTTATCACCACATTCAGGCGGTCGCCCGCCGAGCGAAACTTATCCGTGTATGAATGCCTTCACATCAGAGCTGAATTTGTAAAGAGTAGACGTGTGTTGCATGCATGACCATGCTTTATCTTGCAAGCTTGGTGTGCTTGCACTCTTACACGTGTTGCAAAGTTTTCACCGTGAATAGTACAGGATGTAGATTAGGCGAGGCAGGCCAGTGTAGGCGCGATGCATTGTGATGGGAACCGTACTGCAGATAAGAAAGAAAACATGAAATTATTATTTAAACATGCAAGGCTTACAAATTTAGATGTTAGTTTAATCATGAAATTCATGTTCTCGTTGATATTTGCTTAAATATAGTGCCTCAAGTCTTTTGTCCTAGTAAGTATATTGTAATGGTGTATCACAAGATGAGATATAAGATGGTCAGTTCCGACCTTCGTGAAATGACGTGTAAATAGCAAGTCGTATGAGCTTATCTTATTAAAACATCAAATCGTTCGCTGTTCATTGAAAAGTTATTTTTATATAATAAAAACTGTATTTGAATAACACTGAAACTAATGAACGTAACTGCGGAATTTTTTGAACAAATATGTACTCGTGAAAAGCTAATTATTAAAATCTTTCCTGATAACTGATGATGTTAAAGTTATTTTAAATTATAATTTTGTATATGGCTCTTACCTTTTTAAATATTCCCACATTCACAACAAAGGGACGGATTTAACTCTCATTATTTAATTATCCAGCGGGAATCACGCAAGTGTCGTAAGTCGTCTAACTCCAGGGGCGACCTGTCTACTGTCTAGGCCGGCCTGGCAGGCGATGGCGAGATTAATTAGGCATACCGCTAACTTCTCCCGAGGTGTAGCTAGATACTGAGAAGTGATACGATTTTATATACTGTAAGGCAGTAGGGATTTATTATTAAAAAAAACAAAATACTGCTATTGAATCGACAAAAGATGGCGTGATAGATTCATTGGTTAAAAACCACCTACCTAGGTTAAAATAAATAAATAACACTGAATTTGTAATACTGCGAAGATTAGTACATTGTTAAGAGATAACAATGCAGTAAAAGTTACTTGAAAATTCATGGACAATGCACACACTAATTAATCAAAATCAATAGCAGGGAATAGGGAACCCTTAGAATTTAAGCAAACCCAACAAATGGACCCGAAAACACCATAGCGAATAATTTGAATACGTAACGAGAGGGTAACGCACGGCCGAGCCATTCTTTAACTTACTCTCCCTTGGATAAAGAGCTAAACTTGTTTTTAAGGGATGACCGATCCTGAAAATTTATGTATCGCGAATAGCGCCGCCGGCCGGACGGACAAAAAGAGGTGCGGAGGGTAGATACAGGAAGACGCCAGATGGAACGAAGAATTATGCTCCCCATAGGCTGATGAGGTGAATTTGATTGTGAACTTTTCCATGCCATGCAAATCGGACAAGCGAGACGATATATTAGTATCGCAAGCACCGGAATCTGTCGCGTAGATACCGCTTAGAATCATCGTAAACAAAACGATACCCCAACATTCATGGGGAGAGCGGTTATCATAAGTGTTTTTTTTTTATTTAAAAATCGATATTCATCGCAGAAAGCTAAACTTCGATGAATGTTCAATGTATTTAAATTGGTTGATGGATGACCGGTTTCGAAATTACTCAAACTGATTTGGAATAACATACTATTACGGTTTTCAATGTTTTGATGATATTTTTGATATGTATAATATTATACAATGATAGTATCATAGTTTTGTTTAGATAAGGCTAGAGTTTTATTGAAATACAAATGAGTAGTGGAGCAACTCCTCGACCCGTATAAAGTGTGCTTCGAATAAAAGGGCCGCATTAGAATAATTTGCGCACCAAACGGGTCCAATTCTTCACATGGAGAGACCTTAAATTTCACTATTTTACATACTTGGGATTATCATATCTGCTCGGGTGTTTGGACCCCTGTAGGTTCGAGCCTTCAAGCCCCTACTTTTTGTTATCCTGAGGGCCAACACCCGACCTCTATCGAACCGTCTCCGATATATTTAGTTGTTACTTTTTGTTGTGCCGCACGTGAGAGTGTTCTTAATCATAGTGGAGGTCTCTGTTGAACATTGTGAGGAAGTTTTTCGGGGAAATATCTATTTTAACACGTACACGGTTGTTGTGATATTCAGGTAGTTAGGCGAATTATAACTTTGCATAGAGGTACCTTGACGTTTGTTGAAATTGAAAGTAGGTTAGAATTGTGAACGACCCCAAACTCACCGACAAGCTAGAGCCTTTAAGTTTACGACGAGATATCGGTTCTTTGAGTCTCTTCTACCGTTACTATCATGGGGAATGCTCTGAAGAAATATTTAAGCTCATCCCGCTTTCCCGATTTTATTATCGAACTTCTCGGCAGCGTGAAAAAGCGCATCCACATATTGTAGACACGTGAAAATCTCATACGACGCGATTCTTGCGATCGTTTCTTCCACGAACCTGCAAGATGTGGAATGATCTTCCTCCTGAGGTTATTCTGCATAACTACAGTATGGGGAGCTTCCAAGAAAAGTGTTAAAAGAGTCCTCTCTAAGGGTAGGAACGCACCGGCAATGACCTTTGTGTTGCAGATGTCCATAGGCGGCGGTGACCATTTAACATCAGGTGGGCCGCCTGCTTGTTTGTCACTCATTACATAAAAAAGGTAGTTAATTAAACTTCCATCATTTCGATGACATCATCAGCCCATGGGTACGTATACGTTTCTGCTACTGGGAGACGTGCCTGTTCACAACAAAATGCGGGTTAGTGGATGATTCAAAAGTTGCATGAGCTTCTGCCGAGCCACTTACAATCGGTCTTTCCACATACTTACGCTCTTTTCATTTATTTTTATTATTTACAGACAAAGCATTTGAACACACGACCACTGTGTCACCTGATGCAAAGTGATGGTGTTGTCTACAATGGTGCATGCTTGCCACAAACATAGGCACCCGCTCTTTATGAATAATATGTTGGGCTGACTCCAAATTAAACTGTGCACCACACAGTAATGTGGAATGCCTAATACAGGCTGTTATTTACATCAATTTCGAGTCGTGAGATGTGACATTGTGTACATATTTCCGCACTTAGCTTCGTGTTAATTTGACGATGACTGTCGCGTTCCTTCATCCGTCATCGCCGGGGGCATGCAAGATAGGGTTACCATTAAATAATTGAAATTATAAATATTTTATGTTGTTATAATTATTTTTTTAATACAATATAAAACCGATCCCCTTAATATAAACCCCTCACTGCGAACTACTCTTTCTTGGATTTGTCGACTACTTGACATTGGCAGAACTGTGGGATGGCAACATCACAGATACCATTATTATTCAAGAGTTGAAGTAATTAAAAATGTTCGAAAGATCCGTCTTTAGTTGCCTTGCCAACATTAGAAAGATTGAAATAAAATTGGTTGGAAAACCTCTACATTTCTTCATCATTTGATAAAAGAAATAAAACTGCTATGATGGCAACCCTATACTGAAGTGACTTTATAATATTTAATTTGAAGTATCATTCCGATTATTATTATTATTATTTTATGAGAATGAATGACGTGACAAGCTAGTCGTTCACCTGATGTTAAGCGACAGGGCCGCACATAACAGTTGCTGTGTCACTCGGAACTTTAAAATTATAAAGTTTCGCGTGTCACTGCACTGCGCACGTCATCCTGAGACATCACACAGTCTAGTAATCAGATTACCACACTGTGTAATCAGGTCATAAAGTCTTATTTGCCCAGTAATTTCACTAGCTACAATGCCTTTCAAACCGGAACATAGTAGTGCTTGCACACTACTGCTTGGCTGCAGAATAACTGGTAAAGCGGTGGTACCTACCTAGAAGAACTTTGCAGGAAAGTCCTACCACCTAGTAAAATTTATTGTTATTGTTGCTAGAGAAGATGATTAGTGATTTTTGTTCACCTTTATAAAGCTGGAGACACATCGTAGGTAGACCTTCCCGTCCAGTTACACTTCTCCTGCAAAGGTCGGTAAAGGATATTACGGTCATTGGTCGATTTTGTTTACACCAATTTCATTTAGTAATAGGAATATAAATATTTTTTTTTATTATTTCATGAAATTAAATTAAAAAAAATTGTGTTATTTCGAACGAATTTGATACGTGTAACTAATCTAGAAGTTTATCGTAAGTTGTTTTTTTTGTTGTTGTGACATTCAAATTGTTTGACCAAATTGATGGTTTTTGTTATATTTATTTTACTATTTTTGTCAATAAATTTATTCATGAATGAGCAAGCGTGTTAGAATAGACATTCACAACTGTACCCAAATTGAAAGGTAACCAGGTAAGTTAGAACATAATCACACAATAACGCTCCCAGTCACAATGAGTCTACAGTCGATGCTACATATTCTATCGAAGCTTCGAGCCCGAAACTTCGGAGTCGAATGGAAACAAAGGTTCCCGCGATAATTGGATGTGGCCGCTCTGAATGCGCTCTAGACGAGACTTAATTGAGGTTTTAGAGTTGGGCTAATTCGCCCACCTTCGATCAGGCCTGCTCCCCTGGTACCCTGCCCCCTGGTACCCTGTACCCTACCCGGTATCCTCCTTGAGCGGCTTCGTCTGGCGAGAGGTTAGCGCCAACAATAATACTGCGGCCGAGGTTAAGTGAACTCTAACGTTTGGTATTGTGTTTCTTCGCATTGATTTGCGTATCTAATTTTTAGAAAAGTGGGCCAACGTTTTAATCCTATGACATCATTGTGGCGATTATAATTATCATTAAAACTAATGACCAAACCCTCACAAGGTGGTTTGACGATCTGGTGAAAGCCACGGGAAGCCGATGTATGCAGAGGGCGAGCCGCTCAATGTGGAGGCCTATGTTCAGCAGTGGACGTCTTTATCCTGTTTATAATGATTGAAAAAAAAATAAGATGGATCAGCATTTGGTGAACGAAATAAGCTGCCAATATATAATGACAATAATTAATAGGCATGATGACTACTATTAAAAATTAACAAGTAAATATTACTTTCAGAAAGAAGATTAAAATTGAATGCAATAATTGAAAATATAAGCAAAATCGGTTAATAAATCACGGAGTAATAAGCTTTTAAAGTTTCTACAGGAGGCATATTCTGTCCCTTTCTCGCGAAACAGAGCGGCCTCCACAGTTACTATGAAAAATCTACTCGTGACGTCACATGCCAAAGAGATTGTATGAAAAACTAGCACAGCTTAGTAATGAGGTACTATAACGACCTTCCTCTGGTCGTTTGAACTATCTCTTTCTATTCCGGTTTTTTAAAATGCTTGTAACTTGGTAATATTTAATTTTTTCTTTCACAAATGTTTATCTTAGAGAAGTAAATACACACTTGAACTTTACAAAGAATGAATCAAGATTCGTTCGAATTAAGACACTAATGAAATTAACCGGATGCCTGCTAATAAAGTAATTCTGTTGAGTACCAAAGAGTAGCGCTATATTAAAGTGCCCTGTTTACGTCAGGAACGGTTAGGATAAATATTTAATTTTAACTCCGGATGAAGACGGTAATTTAGGCACCTCTAAAATAGTGGAAGCTACTGAAGTGTCTAAAATGTCTGTACAAGTATCGCGTGGGTAACCAGCACCTATAATTAATTTCATTTTATTTCCCGACAGCGCGGCGCTCCCCCGGTGCTGCCAGCGTAGAATTCTCCCAGTAATTGGGAAATTTATTGCAAGGTGTGCACACAACTCTCTGATGTTTCACTTTTGGCCCAATGATTTATGGACTACCGAAACAATTTTAATTGCTTCCAGTGACACAATGTAAACAACTATTCGATTAAGTTAATTCCATTTTGCTCTCGCGGCAATTAATTTAAAAGCGGCGTTTAACACGGCGTTGCTCCGTCTCATTGACGATTTTAAGGATATTAATGAGGGGAAATCCAGCCATCTTGTAACTAAGGTAAAATGTATCAAAACAACCAACAAACGCTACGCATTAAAATGAAAACATAAAATATTTTGCGCGCTTCTAACAAACATGCACACGTTGTAAAAAGTTTAATTTATAACTTATTTTTTATTGACTCTACTCAAACATATGTAAAAACGGTATTTTGTGACAGTTTATCCAAACTTCATTGGAATGGGGTCATTCAGATATTCATAGAGCATCAAAAAATGATATTTAGACGAAGGCCTATGATGTGATATCCATCCATTACTACCAGGCTATAACTTTAACGTATGTTAATAATTTTATGTTGGTTGTGAAAAATCTACACAAAATATATAAAAAAGAACACACAGAAATTGAGGAATTCATTAATAACCCTTATTAAAAATCTCCCACACTAAACAACATGCATCAAAACACAAACCTCAAAAACAACTTTCGGCACACGAGCATTAGTAATTATAATTTGAGCTTTCAGCGGCGACCTCCGGCGATAAGATGTTCCATGGAGCATGAAATAAGGCCCACAAGCTCACACACGTTGTGTAAACGTGGACGTAATCACGGATCCTACAGAGACCAGTTATTTTAATACAGCCTTCACATGGCTGTGACGAATTTGATGAAATTTAGCTTTTGGCGCCCAAGCAGGCGAACGTGGTCTTATAAGCTATAGTGCTACACACTGAACGTTTTTTATTTTTAGAGTAACGTACTGACACAGCAATTTACATCAAAAACAACCATTTTCCCTATTAATACTTTCTTTATTTTAGCAAAAAAAATGTTAAGTATCTATATTATTCTGGGTTTTAATCTACTAAGGATACTATTTCCGCTAAGCCCTTAATTGCATGATTATTTCCCATGGTCCAAAATTTTGTCACGGCCCAGAATAAAGTCCTAACTGCGTCCCTGAAGTCCTGTGAATCTATGCGCGCATGTACGTATGACATGGACTATGCAAATGCATTCATGTGGCAACACTGAGTTCGCTTTGCGGACGGGTTAAGTGGCTAGTGAGATATGGTATTTTTTGATTCTTGTGGACGCTGGATGTTCATTTCAAGTAGTGTAAAAATAAAACTACTTTACGACTTGGGGAAATATGCGAGTTCATTAAAGATAAAATTAAATTTTGTCATAATTAATGATTATGTGATGTTTTTTCCCCACGTGTTATACTTTTACATATAGGACGCGTTGGAAACCTTCCTAGAAAAAATGTTTTTTTTTTTTTTACAATTTATAGGCATAGCATTTGACCACTGTCTCACCTGATGGTAAGTGACGACGCGACCTACGGTGGTGCATGCTTGCCTAGAAGATACCTGTTCACCCTTGACTTGAAGACACCCAGGTTATAGCTATCTGGAAACAAGGACGACGTTGAGTCACTGTGAAACTTTGGGCGACGCAAAAACCCCACCGTATCACACCTTACGTAGTATTTGAGAAGATTTTACTATTTTTTCTAGTTTTTATTTGTTACGCAACAAAAATCTAAAACCTTTCTGTCAATGTATCTATCACTCACGTAAAGACTGCGCCAGTGTTGAGTCTCCATACTATAATCTGCGTCAAGTCAAGTAAGTCAAGGGTCGCGTCTCATTACACGGTTGTACACTGAATGGCATTAATTTCCGAGCTCACCGCAGACATACCACTCCACGTTTCAACCCATCTAGTTTTGTTCCCAGACTATTGTTAATCTAATGATTTATGGTATTGAGTGTATTCTACAATATTATTTTATTTATTGTCTCTTGCGAATTGCAAAACGTAGGTGGATTTAGTTTTTGCGTTGAATAAGTATGACCTTTTATTAACTACTTTTACTAACTATCAATCTATCTATCTAATATGTGGTAAATTCTCTTCGAGTTTGCCATAATAATTGTGATTCATCTTGTTAATATTTTGGCTAACAAAACTTTAGAGCTATCGAAGACAGTTCAATAGGACGGAAAAATCTAACAATCCTGTCGCTCCGTATTAGATTCTGATTTATTCGCCAGCAGCCGTGTTAGGGTGGACGAGGTCTTTCCCTTTCGGCTATTGGAGACCAGAGCTATTTGATCTTTCATGATTGTTAGAACGAAGGTTTTTCCATGAATGTGATAGTTGTTCAGGTGTCTATCGTAAATGGTCGTCTTACACGGCCTTAGGAAACAAAGATTGCTCTATTCGGCCGATTGAGCGCATTCCGTGTAGTAACTTCCCTCCCATTTAACGCGAATCCATGCAACAAAGGATCTCTCGCGCGAAATAACAAAACTACCCAATCCGTATGAGATGAATGTTGATTTTACTGCAGGAGTGAAAAGAAGCAACGCTTTGTAGGTGTACCTATATCTTTATTGACGTTTTTGGCTGCAACTTTCAAAAAATAATATTAAGAAAAATTACTTTTATTTATTTTTACATTTATTTCACGATCAAAGCGATTGAAGTCATACACCATATTTGCATCTTAACACTCCTCAATCTATTGCATAAGAAAATGAAGGCAAAAATATTTATGCATATTGAAATCGTTTAATAAAATGGCCCGAAAACCGCCTATTTGCAGTATACTTAATAATTACTTCTTCCGATTTGTTTGCGAGGCTCTATGCGAGGGGTGAAGTGAAAGGAGAATCCGGGGTCTACTGTGAGTCAATAAATAATATTGCTAAATGCCCACCGGCTGACCGGGAAAATAGTACGAAGCAGTAAGGATGTTTTGGAAAGATAAGCATGCAAATTTGTAAAAATGCTGTCTCGCTCTCTTAAATGACTAAAAATATCATAATAGTTTCACAAAGTGAGATAAAGTTCTTTTAGTGAAATAATTTGAGGATTTTTTTACTATTTAATAAATTGTATAAAATCCTGCTAAGCTCTTTCATAGCAAAAAATCTTTTTATAGCATGTCTTGCAATTATACCCATTACAATGTTCACTGTAATCCGATCATCATAACATTATAATTTATGGTTTCCTCCTTAATCTGTTAGCGTGTATCGTAGACGAGTATGTTAGTGTGAGAGACTCAATAGCTGCGCAATTTTGTGGTATCCACTTTTGCTGTACTTGTATGGTGTCTGGGGCTCGACATTGCAGGCGCCGACACGGTCCACTCCTCGCCTTGGATACTTTTATCGGTCAAACGATTTATTTCAATTTAATCCTTCATGTTAAAAGTTCGAGCACAGACATTTTAGGGCGTACCTACTGTATCTCATCTCATTTCAAATAGAGTGGTCACTGGTCAGATTCATAAACTAGATTCCATTAAAATTTCGATGTTTGGTTGCGTTGATTGGTAATGTAAGGTAGGTTTTAGGGCAATTACTACTAATACTCTTAATTTTGTTTTTAAAGTCAACCAGTCTTTGTTGACGATTGGCAAAATGCCCAATCGGCCCAAATCTTCGTCTACTAATTATTTAGACCTTATTTTGTTAGGACAGCGGACGTTTGCATACTGGGTCAACTGGCTTCCACACGATTCGTTCGATGCTTCAGCTTCTAATGGACAATTTCAATTGTTGACTAAGGGCTCGGCCACATTTCGACTGTTAAGTGGTTGATTAGTTTTGACCTTGAGCTTTATCTACTACGAGACGTAAAAATCATTTAACATAGCATCTCTCTCTCTCCAAGAGATAAATAATCATAGATAGGCGAGAACGGAGTTGAGTTCAGTGTTACATACCTTACATAGATATACGTCTTCGGTCAAGTCTTAGGGGAAGACCTTGGTATTGGGGGATCTTAATAGGGTTGCATTAAGATGTTATTGTATATGAGAAATTATCAATAGAGGAGTGATTGCTAGGCGTATGATTGATTTATATGCGCAAACACAAACGCTTTTCGTTTACAGCTAGTTATACGTATGTAAGGATAATCGAAGATGACCTCTCAATTCAAATGAACATTAAACCTTGTGTTATCCTTTAAAAATCGAAAGATACTGGAGACAGCTATTTACATGAATTAACTGACATTTATGCTTCCGCCGAGACAAGCCACAGCGCCGCAGCGCCACCTGGCGGAGAATTACGCGCTCGTTACGCGCTCCACCGCCTTCGACCCCACTGCGAGGCCTCAAATTGTATTTATTTATTGAAGAAAGTAATGTGATTAGGTCAACCCATGAAAGAGATGTCATTATATCATTATTTGCATTTCTCAAAGAGAAATGTGACCTGTAAGAAAACATGAATCTACCATTTAAATTTTAGAACTATTTAAGCCCTGATACAAGTAGTGTATCGTTTTTAAACGTTAGAACCTTTGCTAAAGTGCACCAAACCACTTTAACTCAGCAATTTTTAATGTCATATTGTTGTTAAATTGTTAAAAATGGAAACACAAAATTTTTGTTTGCGATATAATAAAGCAAAGGTTGCAGCAGACCGGCCGATACCATGGACGCTACATATTCAGTAATATATGGTATTTCTTCCGTGAATACAGCAGTGGCAAGGACTCGACAAACCAAATGACTTCCAAATCGGCTATTGTCTAAGATTAGTCTGGAGTATAAGCCCAAAAGCACTTTCTCGGTCTCTGCTCAGTCGCACTGGAGGGTACATCCTGTGAGCGCTATCTCAAAATTGCTCCTTTGGTTCCTTTGCGGGAACCTATAACGTCTCGCGCACGGAGGTGAATGCTAATTCCGCTACGTGGAAGCACACATTTTATCCGGTTACCTGGATCTTGTTAACATTGTACTGGCAGTATTTTAAATGACGTGGAGTCACTACGGGCAAGCTTTTTTTTACCATAGTTTTAAATTTTGTTCGTAGTTCACGAGTTCTCGTCAAGAATGAAGTTCTCATACGACAAAATTGTACTTACCGGAAACTCAGATTCGAAACAAAACAATCGATTAACAAGAAATTCAATTGATTTTTTTACGGCGGTTGTTATCTCACCGTTTGTCATGTGATAACTAAAGGGTTCATGGTGGGTGGGGAGGTTTGGTTAATTTTTTATGATAAACTTTTACTATGCTGTGCGGTGTAGTGGACAAATTTTCAGCATTAAAATCAAAATCGATAAAGCCCCATTAGTCAAATACAAACTGGAACATAGCGTAGCATGCTAAGTAAGTAATGAAAGTCAATTTGTAAAAGAAACTAAGTTATTTTACCATAAACTTATCCTGCAGTTATCGTATGACAAACCGTGCTACCATAACAAATTGAAAATAACTCAATAGCTTCCCTGTTCCGGTCCGGCGCCGTTTGTCTCCGGCGCACCTCCGCGCGTCCGATTTATAGCTCAGTTTTGTGAACTCTTAACCGTTACGTGATCTGCTTCCGAATCCAATTTATGCCTTCCATGGGAAAACTTTGCCCGCGACGCCTATTCTTTACGATGCGCGCTCTGCCAGAGACGGGGTGGAGCGGAGACGCGATTGTTTTAGATTCCACTTTCGATTGATTGGAAAGCGAGGATAGATTGCACTGATTTTTGTAATAGAGCAATAGATTTTGAGACATTAAATCAGTCATTATAAAGACGACAGTAAGATGTAAGAGTGTATCTTGAAAAACTGCTCCTGTCCATGGCATTCACGCTCTGTGATTCTGAAAGTTCACGTCTAGCCACTCAAATTATCAGATGAGCGTTCTTCATTAGACACTTACCTACCTATTCACTATCACTTATCATTAAGATTGCGTCTATTTCTAGCACCTAATCTAAACTCCTCATTCGGATCTATTTTTGGAAGTCGGAGGCAATCTGAGGAGTCCAGCCTTGGACGGCAGCCACTTGTCAGGCACATGTAGGTTTTAGTATCCCAAGGGGTAGAACCTACGATATTGGACGTAAGAAAGTAAGACGTGGTATATATAAGTACTAAGTAGTAGTTATCCTATTGGTTTGAAAATTTTTTAATCGTCCATTATTTGAACTCGTATTATAACCTGAAATGGGTACACCAGTTAGAAAAAATATATTTTGATAATTCTTCTTAGGTACTCGAATGGTTTAATTTTATAAAACTCTGGCTTAATGTTTAGGCATCAAAATACATACATTTATAATGTCCTGTTATTTAGTTAATATTCTTACGATCAGGCCTTGCATGAATCTACAGACTAATTGGAACTTAGACCAATGTAACTCTCAAGTTCGACCTATAGTTTAGAAATGAATGTCTTGGGCATTCTTTTAGTTACATAATATTTTAACACGGTCAGTGCAAAATAACAAATCCATACTTTTAGCAATCCACACGCCTTCTCCATCTGATATTTGTGTCCCACATCTCAAGCTCAAGGGCCGCCCTCTCATTATTTACGAAGGGCCGATGGGTGAAGTGTGTGACAACCGGCACGTTCGGCGCTAACGAGACGCTTTGTGACCATCTCCACGTCGAGTGTGGTCAATGCCTGTTGATTTTTTTTAATGGACAAATTATATTTGCTCTGAAATCCCAGTAGAGTTTCTACCTCGCGTGGCGCGTGCCTTGCTCCATTGTCGAAAGTGGTGAGCCTTTTAAAGCCGTAGGGGACACGCGAGGCTCGCATGCGATAGAAGGTGTTCGTATCGAAGGGTTTTGTTAAAGTTTCCGATATCGAACGTTGAAAGTTTTAATACGTAGCTTTTGGGATTTGTGCTGTAATTATTTATATAGAATAGAGCGTGTTCGATTTCCCACAGAAACCGATGCCATACATTTTAGCGTACTACGTAAAAATATGAACTATACGTGACTGTTCATTTTCCAAAAGCTAAAGTTTTGTTGTTTTCTACTCAAATTCTCAGCGAAACCTTTTACATATCGAACTATAAAATGATTCCCAGACACTGCAAATCCGTTTCCGGTTTTCTCACAATAGCTCATTTGTTATAACCTGATAGCGCGGCGTTATTACCACCAAACAAATTGAGTCGAGCCTTCTCCACCTCAGACTAATGTAATTCCCCAGTGCGCGCGCCCAAGAATAGATATTTAGAGTGGATTGTTTTCGACAGACCGTAATGAAACTCTGATGCCGGGCCCAAATCAGTTGCGGAGGCGAGCGCGCCGCAGGGGAGGCCACATTGTAATAAGACGAGGAATAACCTAAAATAAACCGGAGTGTGTAAAGATGGACACAAGTAGTGTTGCTACTTTTTAAACTATTCTACTTAAAGTTAAAAAAAGATGCCCAACAGCTGCATTGGTTCATAAAATGATGGTCTCTACTACATTTGGCTCGTTAATCATATTGTGTCACAAACTCCATACATTCTTTGAAACAAGACAAACTAAAAATTTTGTTAACGTAAATGGACTCATAAAGAAAGAAAAGGAAATTGAAATTGATACTTCATCAATTTCAATTTTTTTAAAGGTTCTATTAGCGATTTCGTCAATTTACTATATTGTTATACTGAAAAGTTACGTAAGGTATCTTCAAAGACTGTGGCTTCATTAACTGACAATTTCAAGTTTGTGGTGCCCTGATTGGTATTATGCCTACGTATGAGCGTATACATGAGTGAGGAGTTCCGAACGTTCGTCAACGTGGACATTGTAGGTCAGATACCCGTATTCAATGTGCACGTTCAGGTTAGTTGACTTCAGACAACACCCTCAACAATAGCTAGACCTAGCATTTTGCAATAATATAATGACCACATTGTGGTGATGCGTTTGTCGTATCACCATGCATTAAGGAGTTCACCTCTACCATAATCAGATCTTCCCCAGACTTATAGAGAACCATCTTGGAAGTACACAAAAAAATCATACAACCTGTACAGAATCATATCTTATTGAAGGCTTTTAAATCGATAAAAAATAAAACTTGAATAGGAAAGACAGTTTTAGTAGATGTAGCACAGTTGATTTTAGGTCTCGTGTACAGGCATAATCTGGCAACACTGCGTACAAAGATGGACACGGGTGAGGGGAGCGGGTGTGGCCCCTTACTGCTTAATTTGCCTACCGTAATTACTGTCCTCTCGGGTTGGGAAGGACCCCAGGGCTCGACCCGCCGTCTTGCAGGTTATATTGCGTCGTGCGGGCACCGCGTGTGTGCCGAGCAAATACTACGTACTACCCTAGTCGTTAACTATGAATACGGGTGTGGACAAAATGTATTAGCTTAGGCTGAGATTCGGACCGTGTTTGCTCAGCGATGATAGATTTATAGTAATTGTGTTATTAACGTTATGGGATAAGGGTTTTACGGGACTTAAGTAATGAAAGCTTTTACCTAATGTCAGGATTTATAGGGAATTTGCACACGTGTGCGTTGAGTAATCAGCTTGGGACGGTAACTATGAGATGTGGCAACTTCTGTTTATAGGCACAATGATTGTGCAATGCTGTTTACGTAATTGCAGATACATTGTGAAACTTGCGTCATTATGCCAACGAAACGTATTTCTCCTCGGAGGACCGAGGTAACGAGTAAAAATGCAAAAACTTCTCAAACTCGTAATGATGAGGACATACTTTCTTTTGTTTTGGCGCGGGCTCCAATTGAATAAAACATTTATGTCAATGGAGTCCATTAGGATTCTACAGAGTTCGGGACTTTTTTAATGTCCGTGTGTATTGGCCGCCCCGATGTTGTTGGGGCAAAACAAAAAGCTATTGGCACAAATTGGCGTTGAGATTTTTATGCGTATTACATAAGGTTGCCACGTGACCACAAATCAGTAAGGTCAAATTCAATTTTTCAACCGCAGTTCATACGTCAAGCGTAAATAACAGCATTCTCTGGAACATAATTAACACTTTTACGGCGGCGGCCGGCCGGGATGATCCCGTAATAACCTTGTTAACCCTGGCACACCGAGTGGGCTAGCCTTTTAACGGCTTCGTACATGGGCATTAATCCGAAAGCTATCGCCCTTTGTCCTTTTCCCGCAGCCGCGTGTTCGGATGTTTCGTTTCGCACGTCTCTACGGGTCAGTCCGGGGACCCGCGCCTTTTAGTGTGAGGTTTTTGCTCGCCTTAACGAAGGGAAGCAGAGCAAAGGTCGTCATTAGGGCAAGCGCGGTGTAAACAAGGTCCAAAGCGCCCATTAATGGCCAATTCGAGCGTCCTTCTCGAGGTGACCCCAGGTCTGTCTCGGCCCGCCATCGTAAATGGGCTTTTAATTGCAATTTTGATAGAGCGCACCCGGATTAGTTTTGCTATGTTCTCGTTTGTGAACTTAACGTGTGTGTGTTAATAACTTATTTGATTGACGCTTTATTTTGCTCATGATTTGCAATATTAGCAAAAAGTAGAGTAACTGTAGTTCTAGAGTACCTTCTAATATACTTAAACAATGTCTTCATCAGTAAAATTCTAGTTTAATAATCAACCTTCACGGTAACTTTCATCGACGTATTAACAATATCTAATCAAGCTATTCCTGTCATGAAGGCACCCCACTCGCGGCTGCGACGTCGCGCGTCACCGCAGCCTGTCGCGCGACACGTGTTTGTCGCGGCGAGTGTTCCCGCTCTTGTTCGGATGTGAAATTTAATTTCCGTTATGCGGGAATCTGTCAGCGGGGAGGTGGGGGGTAAAGCGGGTGAAGAAATATGCCCCGCTCTAAACTTTGTCAATTTGTTTGTGGAGCGAAATTAACTCGATCCAATCTGCGGGCGGCACGACCTGCGTTCTGATACCGCTCCTACTCATATTTCCTGAAGAAAGTAATACAGGAAAAGGTGAGCAAGCCTGACAAGCCTTCCGCTCCGCGCCCGCCGATATTATAATTTCTACGTAAATAAAACCTCTGCCAACTTGCCTCGGGTAACGTGATCATAACATGTTGTTTATTCGATCAAAACTTGCATTATGTTTTTCGCACCAACAATTTTCCCGGCGTTATTATTGGAAAAATACCTGCGTAAAGGCACGGAAATGGACTTCCTTATTTAACGTTAATAAACATGTTTGGTGCTCGTACAGCTAATGTGAATTTATTTTTACATGCTTATTTTTCTCGTCGTAAATTGGAGGTAGCGATCCGTGAGAGCCGTTTTCCATTTTGTTTGGTAACAGGGCCGAATCTCTAGAGAGACTCTTATTAAAATACATTGCGCAATGTTTAATTTTACATTTTTTTTTATGTGAATGAATGACGTGACGAGCTAGTCGTTCACCTGATGTTAAGCAACACGGCCGCCCATAACAGTTGCAGTGTTACTCGGAACTTTAAAGTAATAAAGTTTCGTGTGACACTGCACTGCGCACGTCATCCTGAGACATCACACAGCCTAGTAATCAGATTACTACACTGTGTAATCAGGTCATAAAGTCTCATTTGCCCAGTAATTTCACTAGCTACAGTGCCCTTCAAACCGGAACACAGTTGTGCTTGCACACTACTGCTTGGCGGCAGAATAACTGGCAGAGCGGTGGTACCTATCTAGACGAACTTTGCAGAAAAGTCCTACCACCTAGTATTACAATTAGATTTTAAGCATTTATTTCTGATCGTGTTTACTTAATAATATAATAATTGGCTAAGTTTTAAAGATCCTTTTACAAGGAATAAATCTTATTTCATTCTATTGTACTATAGATTTATGCCAAAAATCTCTTAATAATGCTTCAAGGCATTGTTTAACGTCAACGTCTTCGGCCAAGTTGGCAGTTTATCGTAATATAATAGCCAAGTACATACAATATTGGTTTTATTTAAAAAAAACCATCTCACAGGCCTGAAGTACACAATCTACACAAACTTCCATAAGAAACTTCACGAATGTAATTACAGTGGCGTCACCTGCAAACGAGACGTCTCTATGCAAACGAGTATTCCACTTTGGAAACATTTTCTGCACCTTATTATAGGAACAGCCCATCATAAAAAAAACCATATAGAGGTGGGGTATCGACCAGGCGACGTTAGCCAACACATGAGTGAAAAATCACTTATCAGTGATTTTTCGTATGCATACGTTGATCTAACCTTTTAACCAACAAAGCCATACCTACATCATCATCATCGTCATCATCAGCCTGAAGACGTTTACTGCTGATCATTCGCCATACAGTGCCACTGTGAGCGGCTGCTTGGCTTCTGAATCCATCGGCTTCAGTTCTGAGTGTGGATCGTTGTCGTTAATGATAAAATAAATAAAAATATAAATAAATAAAAAAATAAAGAAATAAATAAATAAATATTTGTGGCCATTTCAAACTGCGGCATCTAGCCCCAATCTAAGCAAATCTTGTACTATGGGAATCAGTTAACGGATATAATATTTAGATACTTTTAATGATAAAATAATAAGACAAAAAAATGTACACTGTAAGTATTGACATTTTCATAATTAAAATTTGTTAAACACATCCATAAACCACATCAAATAAATAATTTACCACCGAATACGTTTCAAACGCTGCCTAATAAGCGTCACCGATTATTAAAAGCAAATATTATCCAACAAGTTAATAAATATAGACTTTCTTTTGAGACTGCGTCGACGTCGCGGCATCCTTAATTAAGGCGAATACAAATAAAGGCGTGTTTAATCAGGGAACGTATCTTTGCATGCGTCTGAATGAAGGCTGAAGAAGTCTTAAGAAACTATGAGGCTTCTTCTGTGTTTATTTGTGCGGTAGATAAATGACTTTGCCTACACAGATTTAGGTTGATGGAAATGCCTGGTAATGTTTTTGATACTCTATTATTTTATAATCAATGGTTACTGTTAGTACATTTTTTATTATTTTACAAGTAAGCAATAATATTTATAATATTTTATAAAGTTATTTATAGTCGCTATAAAAAAATAGAAAAATAATATAGGTGAAATGGATGTCTCACAACCAAAGAGTCAATGCTCACAACAGTAGATTTTTTTTTCTCTAATCTGTGCTCACAACGCACTTAGAGCTTCTTAGAGCACAGAGCTTAGATGTAAAAATAACAGATTTCTTTCGAAATGCTGAAAATGTTTTTGAAAGTGCCAACTAAACCATTCTGTTTTGTATTTTAAAACCCATTGTGACACTTAGTTATAAGATTTATTACTGTATTTTCTGTGAAACGGTGTTTTCAATAAAGAATTTATCTATCTATCTATCTGTTAGCTTCTGTTCTTTTAGAGATAATGCTACCCCAGAAACTAGACAACATAGCCACTTCTAGTTCCTCACTAAGAGTTACAAAGTTAGCTCGACAAAGGCTCGGGAGGAAACCATTATGGCTCTCGACGTCGTCGGCACTGCGGCCGCTTCATTAGAGAAAGAGTGAAGAACCCGCTCTCAGAACGTATTCTGTCACTCTTAAATATACATGTTGGGCTGAGACAGTAAATGAAAAGTTAACGTAGTCTATTTAATTTATAATTTAATTTTGGTTAAGAAAAAGATGTTTAAAATTTGATTGTGATATGTCCGGCAAGATATATTGATAGATATGGTAAGTACTTGTACATACTTTGAAAAGTATCAAAGTCATCGCGAAGTGTAGAATTGTAAAAGAATCGAACTTTTTTGTATGGAGCGTGGTGGAAAAAATCACGATTTCTTAGCTAGTGATAAAAATAGTGTAAATCGCATTTTAAAAATCAAGGAAGTAATTTTGATTTTTCTCAATGTAGACTTTAAATAAAATACTGATCTACAAGGTGACCTTGAATTAGTATGTTATCCCGAAATGGGGGGACTTGGACCATGATACCCTACAAGTTGTGAGAGCCTTATTTGAAACTGGGTGTTGCCAAACCTCCATGGTAAAAAATAAATCCAATCAAAATAGTGCACGTGCGATCGCTATGAGAGTTAAGACCCTGACAGAACCCAATGCGAGCACGTTTATTACAGCAGACAAACATGAAACTTATTTTGTACCTTATAGGGTCGCTTTATGCATAGCAGAAATATGGCGATTACGTTGCGTTGCACTTTGACTTTTCCATTTTTCGGTACAAATAATTAGTTATAAAAGAAACGCTTATTGTTATAAAAAAATTAGCTTATAGATGGATGCATTGAAACATAGCTTATCACTATGATTTATTTCAATGGGGTATTTATTATAATGTAACATTTTAGGACGTTTGAATGATTTTTTAGAAGTCACTTCACGATTTTTTTCTACCGAGAAGACTTTTCGTAAACGTGTTCATATCTTCTTTCCATTTGCCGAAACCTAATTTGGAAAGAAGATATGACCAGTATTAACGTGCATTCTTTTCAATCCTGTAAATGGTATACGTTAAGTAACAAGATCATTACGTTCACAATAGTCGATTCGGGAGCATTCAGCGTCTTAACAAGATACCATAAAGCCATACTAGGTCGTTAAACTCAATTATGTGCACTCGGTCAAGGACGAAGTTCAACCAGCCAGCTGCGCTAAGGCTATTTTCGAATGTAAACTTTACGTGGCATTTCTTCAATGAAAAACTATTAATTTAGTAAAGTCGTAGAAGAAACATTGTCTACCTTGGGGTGTAGATTTACCCCCTTTCAGGGTGACATACCAATTCAAGGTCACCTTGTATATTACTCGTTCGTAAGTTTCAATAAGTTTCACATTTTTTATCATATTTGTTCTCTTCATACCCATACAAAATCAACATTTCACCTCAAATTTCCGCATATTGCTCATCGCTAATGAACATAGTATAGTGAATACCGTAAATACAGGACTAATAGAAAGTCATCTAAGTGGGTACCAGTTAGTGCTAGTTAGCGCAATGCGGGTACTCGGTACTTCGGCACTCGATGTTCCGGTGACGGGGCGTATACGTAAAAAAATTCTATTTCTTCTATAATGGAATAAATGGAATAGCTATTTACAGGCAAAAATTCATAAACTATGAAGTTTTTCGAAATTTTGTGAATGATTTGTAAACGGCAACATTGAAAAAACTACATCTACCTAAAGTTCTAAAAATCTAAGTCTTCCGGTCCGGTTCCACATAGGTAGCAATATACCTATGCGGAACCGGACCGGAAGATGCAGCGTTTGCTGGCCCCTCTCTAGGTGAAC
Source organism: Ennomos erosarius (assembly GCA_963580505.1). Classification (NCBI taxonomy): domain Eukaryota; kingdom Metazoa; phylum Arthropoda; class Insecta; order Lepidoptera; family Geometridae; genus Ennomos; species Ennomos erosarius. The sequence goes on along the minus strand of OY756981.1, from coordinate 12,147,358 downwards.
GATCTGGTGAAAACCGCTGGGAATGGATGCAGGAGGCGACCACCACTTATGTCCAGCAGTGGACGTCTTCAGGCTGTTGATGATTATGAGTTGTTTTTGATACGCTTTTATTTCAGTCATAATCATCATCATCATTAACAGCCTGAAGACGTCCACTGCTGAACATAGGCCTCCCCCAGGGAGCGCCACTTAGAGCGGCTGCTCGCCTCCTGCATCCATTGGCTCCCCGCGGCTTTCACCAGGTCGTCGGTCCACCTAGTGGGGGGTCGGCCTACGCTGCGTCTTCCAGTTCGTGGTCGCCACTCGAGAACCTTTCTTCCCCATCGGTTGTCAGTTCTACGATGTGGCCTGCCCATTGCCATTTCAACTATTTCATTTATTTCAGTAGACTTTACCAAAGCAAACTAATAAAATGGTTCATAAAATACCGTATTAAGCACCGTCTACACTGAGCAGCGACACGCGGCGTTAATTTGCTGTGATGCGATGGCAATAAGCGGCCGCAGAGCGTCTTATTACACACGTAGCGGGGCGTGCCTTCGGGTGCGCGTCAAATGTGACACGATGAGTGTGGAAGAGAATGAGATAATTATGATAGTGTTGCAGCAAGTTGCTAGAGAAAGCTGTTTCATCATAAAAGTGTTCACCTATAGTGGGTTTAGCTTTTGTATGCTTACTTTCATAATGCCGCTGTGTTAAGATCTAATAATTTATACCTCGTTGATTGAAATGTGATATCAAACATTAGATTAGAGCGATCAAAATATTAACGTACCTATATAAGACTTTTACAAGTAATTTCAAAAGATTATTTTCTGAAATTTTCCTTTTGTGATTGATGTCACTTATCTAAACTAGCAGGACCCTTGTTTCTTAAGATGCAAGTTCTCATGACGCGTCAGTCACGTAGCCACGTTCTAGAGCCAAATGGGAAATCGATGTCATTATGATAGATTATCCGTTAGGGTATCGACGTGTGCCTCTGATTGGCTTTGTTAGCAATGCCCGTCTTCGGCACCTGAGAGGACACTCAGGGCCGTACGAGCGACTAATTTGACAGATCGATGGTCGGCCGAATGTCTCGTACAGCGCGAGATGACCCTAATGGCTTGTTTCGATGGCTGTTGCACACCTACCTTAAGTTGTGTACGTGCACGAACCGACTTTGCAGTGTTTCAAGTTTCCAAAGTAGGTATGAAACGAAAACGTGCGCAACTAGGTTACAAAGTACCCCCGAGTTTCTACTTTGTGGGTATAACGATAATAATAAAAGCTCGTTTCACTTGATTGCATGCAAATTATGACATACGGAAACGTCAAATTTGTTCCGTGTGTGAGCAAGATCACCCCAGTGGCGTTACCCTTTATTTTGTGTACAAAAGGCTGGTATTCAGTTTAATGAACTTTACCAAGGAATGGTGGTGAATATATTACCAAAGCGTATACTGCATATAAACAATACGAGTCACTTCTATCTGAATTTGGTACACAACAACTCAAAAAAACATATTTTATAGCAAAATTTTTATAAGCTATATCATGATACTACAGAAAGCTAGGATATAAAAGGATATAAAAATAGCAACGGTGTCAGTTGTAGTGTTGACTGTTTTAGGTTTAAAGTTGTAAGTTGTTGTATGATTAACAACGTACCTACTCTACCATATGCCGCATTATAAGTGTTTCTTACCTGCTCCATTTTATTCGTTTACCACTGTTAGTATATAAAATAAAACTTTGTTAGTATGCTTGTTTCTTTTTTTATGTTGAACTGATCTGGATGAAATTGCAAAAGTTTTCCAACTCTAACACTTCTAACCTTTTTTGACGAACTCTTCTAATATAGAAGGTATTTAAGGTATATAAGGTATTTTTAACTTAGGTACTAAAATTAAAAGCTATTAAAAGGTAAGTTAAGAGAAAATTGATAAACTATAAGCGAAACTGCGTGCTATTTTTAGTAAGGTACAATGTAAAAAGTAACTTTAAATTATAAAAATACAAATCCATTTGGCCTGAAAAAAGGATATACACACAAATATAGACCCATTAAAAATTGTGTAACTTTTTAATAAAGTCCGTGAAACGTGGATCATATTTTGATAGGTTCATATTTTATTTTGCGCCGTTCCCAAAACATTCGCAACAAAACGTCATCGTAATTCAAATACTCCCATAGTTTGCATCCTGTCTATTAACCCGTCGGCATGCATGCCCTCCACATAACTCGACACAGCGTACGAGCAAATTAAACATGTTTCATCTTGGCATTTTCACGGGAGCTTGTCACTGTCAAGCGTGTACTTCTGTTTATTAACTTTTTGCTAATTAGACAGGCCCGGGGCCCGTCTGTTAGTATGTTGGCATTTTTAATTACGTACGATAATTTTGTCTGGCGCAGGAGTGTTTTGCGCCACTGGGCCGGTTTAGTAACATGGCACACACAATTAACACCATTGCTGGTTCATTCTTTGCGTTTGCTCAAATGTTTTATTGAGAGTGACACTCAATTGAAAGATGCATAAAAAAGAGAGACCGAGACCGAATCATAATTTTTAATGTCATAATATTCAGTGACATAATTATGTAGCTGTGCTTTGCAGTCCTGCCACCTTTTACATCAATTTCTCATAAAAAAAGTTTTATTATGAGACCCAAATATGTTTAAATGGTAACAAAAGTAAGCATACACACATAAAGGTACCTACACAGAAACATGCGTGATTATAATTGAGCGAAGCGAACGAATAGTCTTTGGAATGACTGGTGAAATAAGCTTTCATCTTTCCAGATGTGTGGTGAATGTTAATACTCGCGTACTGCTCGCAGAAATAGGTACCTACTAATATAATAGGAGTCATCATCTTCATCATCATCAGCCTAAAGACGTCAACGGCTGAACATAAGCCTCCCCCAGAGAGTCGCACCTTGATCAGCTGCTCGCCTCCTGCATCCATCGGTTCCCCGCGGTTTACACGAGATCTTCAGCTCACCTATAATAGTGGGATGCCAGCCTAAGCTGCGTCTTCCGGTTCATAGTCGCCACCGTAATATGAGTAAGAAGGGAAAAAAATGGAAAGGTACCATGAAAACCGAGAAATTGTAGTGCCTGCAGTAATTTAAAAAGAATATTAGATAAATTTAACGTCCCAATGTATACCCAAAAAAACCTCTTTAATTGCTCCAAACGTTACAAATCAAATTAAGCCAAATCAAAACAAACAAAAGGAAGGGTATGCGATGTAATCACACGGTACTGTCAAACACACTCAGGTACAGAAGCTTACGGGCGCGTTTAAGTTAAAATTTTCGCTCCCCAATAGCTTTTTACTAATTCGCCAAGTGAAAAGGGTTCGTCGAAGTAATACAGTTTACTGCTTATTCAGTATTTATACGTTTAGGGGGCTGCCACTCGTCTCTAGGCATCGGCCAAAGCAAGGAACATTTTCTGCTAATTATTCCCTATAGTTGATAATGAAAGGGCATCAATTATTTGAAATATTTACGCCGGAAATAAAACCAAGGCACTTTCCAATTTAAATACATGGAGAGCATTAATTTATTAGTGAACATTAATTTGTGGGTACATTTTATGTGGTAAACCTAGAGAATATGAATACAAAGATTTATGCCACAACCTGATAAATTGTGTAATATTTAAACGTTTGTTATTGTTGCTCTGCATATTTTTCTCTCAATATCGGAAATAACTTCCATTATTCTCCTTTTTTCCTTCCATATCGCGTTTCCACATTCAAATTATTTCCCAACGACGAGCACAAAGTATTTGATCGAATCTTGAGCCTCCTAAAGACGCGGCTAACGTGGTACATTATTAAAATCCGGCGAAGTTAGATAGGCCATAAAGAGTTAGATTGGAAGAAGGAGCGCTACTGTTTACGAATCGGATCACATCCTCAATAGCGCGTAATGTATTTATGATTATTGTTCAAGCCAGTACCAGCTTTATGAGGAAAATGTTCGGAAAATTGAATGTTACATGGCGATATTTGTATTTACGCCTTTATTCGTCCGGATTGTGGAGTTAATGCTGTGTAAATTGACATGGGTAATATAGAGTAAGTGAATTTATAGAAAATTGATCTATATCATTTCGTCCTTATTTTTTTAACGAGCTAGTTTCATCAGCAGCAATTAAATTGGTCACATAAAGATCATGCCATTTTTGCATTTCAGAACAATGAGTGAAGTGATCTTTAGTGCCAAAGAAGCAAAAACTACTCATGAGAAACACATAATCATCTCTCGTCTCTGTTATGAAAGTATTATTTCTACTTGTATCATGGTTGCATATACCTACATGAGCGTTAAGCCCCCTCTAAACGAAAATTCCTTTACTCATCGGCTCCCGAACATTACTCGACTAAGTCTGTCGAGTAAACATTGTATATTAGCTAGCGATGCCCTAAATATAAGCAGCCCATCTTAATCCAACGGCGGTGAGAGCAAGCCGCTTCTTAATCCATCACGTAACCGAGAGCCGTCGAGAAATCGTGTTACATCAACGAAAAATGTATTATAGAGGGGGCACGCCTGATGCCTCCCCGCGATCGGACAAACTTTACTAATACCACCCTCTAACATAATCGCAGAGCCTTTTACGAGAGGAATTTATGGGATGGTCCCGATTTCTTGCCGTATTTATGGTGGAGCGTGGCTGTTACGTGCCAGGATGGCTCGCCAGTTAATTAGGAGAAGTAAAAACTGGGACGTGCTACCGACAGGTTAAATGGGCTCTATTAGATGTTAGGTAGTTGGCGTAATTATTGGCGGTAAACATGAGCACGTACTAAGACTAAACATGATTCTGTCAGAAAGAACCAAGAAATAATTTCCCTGCTAAAACTTTTCCGTTATAATCCAGTTTCAAAATAGTGGTTAGTGATAATGCAATTGAAGTTCCTGATTTAACAATTTCTTATAGTGCCATTTTCCTGTCAAATTATAAAACTGAAAGGACAAACACACAGACTATCGTGTATTAATATGTAGATAGTCTATTAGAATAAACGAAGCTTCAATTCAAAGCCTATCGATTGAGGTGGTTACCTCAGCAATTTGAGCTGGCGTTGACGTCAAAGTTGCGAAGTCTTACCAAGTCCGGGCCCCAGGTGAGAATGCGCTGGCTAGAGTCGGCTAGACTGCCCGCGAGCTAATAATGCCATGCTAACGTATCTGACACAATGACGGCTGAGTTGTCGAACGCTGAGAAAGTTGGGAGTGTGTGGTTGGCGTGCTGGCTAGAAAACGCGGCGATGTTTACGTTGCAGTTGTTTTTTGCTCTTACTAATGCATATTTACGAATTTTTGAAATGGGAGCATGAGCCTATCCAAACAAAATGAGATGTCTTTGTGAATCGAATTTATTGTAGCTTGCGCAGAATATATTATAAGTGTTAAGTATTATAATATAGTTAGTGATACTTATTATCTGTTTAGGTTTTCTAGGTAAAGAAACTATATTGAGAGAAATATTAAATATTATAATTGTCGTGATTAGTTTAAGAACGTGTCGTATATGACCCTTTTAACTAATGGAATAACAAAATCACTAGTAAAGTTAGCTAAACACCGTATGTCACCGACGTGTAAGTGAATTCGACAATGCAGGAATAGGTACTACCGTATAAGTGGAGGACGCGAGCTGCGGCTTTGTTCTCGAAACTTCGTCAGTGTATTGTGATGTATCTTATTGCATATACTCACACGTTGGCTTGAGGTAGTCGACTTAGCGGTAAGTATGGAAACGTAACACAAGTCAGTTATGATGAGCTGGTTTGATTCATAAACCTTACATAGCACTCTAATACATGCTGAAGTTCTGAGATCGTATCTTTTTGTGCAGTACAGTATATATTTAAGCAGCAATAATGTTCACATATAAACGACTCTCTAAGTAGGCAGGTTTTTATCATGGTCTTGTTATTGTGTACAGTTGATGCAAACCAAGTGTTTCGGAACTTCTTCTTTCTAAACTCTCATCTATGAAACTTGAAGTGTCGTAAATCGCATGCTAAATAAAAGGATACGATCATCTCGACCGCAATTTCAACCGAATATCATAATTGCGATAAAAAATCAATTATGTACAAAATATATAAAATGTTCTAAATGTTATTTCCACTTACGGCTGAACTAATTTCGCAATGAGAAATTCTCGGTAACGTTAATCAATGGTAACCCGAATCCTAAAGGTTTATGTTACGAAACTTTGTATAAATAACCTTTAAAAATACAACGAACAATTCAGCAGAAAATTAATTATCATTCGCAAAACTCTCTCCAGAGTCAGCCTACACGAAATCTTTACGCTTCAATTGAGCTGGTTTATGGCAAAATTAATTACTGGCTAGAGAGGATCGACTATAATAGTTTCCCTGCGAAATTATTATTGTGAGGGGTCCAACGCCAGCGAAATTGTGTCCGAACAAGAAAATTAGTGAGCGTAAAACGGGGTGTGAATTTGGAAATCAAAGAGCTGGTAGTACTTGTTCGCAGTCTATTGTGACGGCCCATCATTTACATGGGACACCACCTATCCGGCGGACTCATTCATATTAACATTTTGGCTCTTGGTAAGTGGGAGATGGGTAATTTGGAGCGTTATTGAGTTTGACACTGCATTGTACTAACTCTAATTTTAGTTACGCTACGCATTTGGCATTTAGTTGCCGATTCTCATTTGTTTCTGTGAAGATTTACTGATGTATAATTGTTCTGTTTTCAGTTTGTGTGCGTCTCAAGATGTTTCCTAAACATAGGGCTAAGACGCTGCGTTCTCAAAGGGCGATGCCAGGATATTGCGATGTATGGCTGCCTAGGGAGAGCCGATGTCAGAACAGCTGAGATTCACAAAACAATAGATTTATGGCCGCACCTACACGAATATTAATCAATTTTCAACGGCATCTGGATGAGAAAATAAGCAAACAGAGAATTTAAATTGCACTGTAGTGTTAACTGTTACTGAACACTTAAAGACTTTAGAATACTTTTAATCCATTAAGAATTTTTTTAGTAATTTTGGATATTTTATGAAAGGTCCCATAATGTTTGTGACGAAGTTTCTCTAGATTTCACAGCCAAGATAACGATAATACAAGCAAACGTTTAAAAGACTATTAGCTTAAAAGGCAAGCTCATTCAGGTGCATGCAACCACCAACCACACGGCGAGACTGACGGCTCATAAACTACAGACTGTTCTCAAACGGGAAAGAATTAAGTATGAAATATGCCCACCTCGGGCCTACATTGATTTATGTGACGGCTACCTCCTTTAAATATTGTTCGGAAGTTCTTGGTTTCGAATGTGGGGGACACTGGTTTCTTAAACTAAATGATGTGGAAGAGAAAGCAAAAATAAATGCGTGCAAATACATAGCAAGTTCGGAGTTATGTTTATAATTAATGTAGCAGTTAAAAACCTATGATAGAAAGCTTGACCTATGTTAGCTTATAAGTATTGCGAAATTTCAATCAAGGTTCATTCTTGACCGTTTAGAAATTTAATTTAGTTACGGACTTTTATTAATTGAATTTTAATTTTTGAGTCCCGTTATAAATACGAGAGCTTTAGCATCATGGATGTCATAGTATGTTTCAGCAGCCTCACTGGAGAACCTGCTTGATGATGTAAGATTAAAAATGGAGTAAATAATTTGTTACTGGTTTTATATGAACCAGACTTTTCAACTGGTGTATATTAAAAACCACATTGTGTTATCACGCACAGACGGGCGACGTCGCCGCGTGACGAAGGTCGTCCGCAAAACGCAGCCGTGCCGCAGCTGGGGATACAAGCTTGATTTTATTATATATATTATAAATGTTAATAATTTTCTTATCAAATGAAGTGAGTGAAGCGTATATTTATGTAGATTTCACGCCAGATCGCCTGAACCAATTTGGATGAAAGTTCACACACGTGTTGCTTACATTACCGGGGTTATACCTATATTTTTATTTCAGAAAATTGAGTCCTCAGGAAAAAACGAATAAGTTGCGGGGGGTTCTCTAGTATAGTAAACGTATAAGTGACACTTTATGGAGAACTTAGTAGACATCTTCAGGCGATGGTGGTGGTAATGATGATGATGATGATGATGATGATGGAATATAGAAAAATATGTAAAAGTGGCTGAAAGGTGCAGCTGTGGTTGATTTGAAATATTAAATTGTTTTAAAAATTGTACCTATGTTTAGCAAAAACATTCTAGGTTCGTGGTCGCAAAAAACTTTCAATGAATCAGCATTAAAAATAATCAATACCACTACCACCACCACCGCACACCACAGCGGAGTGTCACCGTGACCACCATGCACCGCACCATCTCTAATGGTGTTCAGAAGAAACACAAACACCTCGCTTCCGGCTAATCGCTTAATCAAAATTTATTCCGCACTTTGATTTTAAATTTGGGACGCAACATTTATTACTGGGCCCCTCGAAGCAACCCTTCACGGCGCTTCATTATCGCGGATTAAGGCTGCGGAATATTTTATCGATCCGAGTATTCATTTTCAATTAAGCGCCAAGTATTTTATTAAGTTCAAGCGCAGAATTGATGAGTTTCGCGAACTAATATTTACAATAGGAGGCGTGCGTGAAGTACCGCCAGTACCTGTCTTCCGCTACCTGGGAACTTGCGGTCTGTGATGTTACTCCGTTGGCGTTCATGCAATATCTGATATTAACGTTGTTCGAAATTAGTTTTAGAATCTTTGATTTTATTGGCTTAATCGAGCGATGTTAATTTGTGTGACAACAGGAATCTATAATAAATTAAGATGTTTAAATATATCTAGTAATCTATTTATTTTAAGAAGGATGATCATTGATCACTGTAAAAAAAAACCTGGGTACAGTGAAGATACATATCATTCTTCAAAATATAGTCGTCGTCGTCAACAGGTCACCTTTCCAAATGGGATACGGGTCTTGGGCGTGGGCTCTCACATGTAGAGAGAGTGGGAATGCCATAATCCACCATGCTGGCCAATACCATGATGACTAAAGTTTTTTTTAAGGCTAAATTAATTATATTTTGAGAAATATAAACATTTGTGAAAACAAAAATTAAATATCTCAAAAAATGACAGTTACAAGCATTTTAAAAACCGGAAGAGAAAGAGATAGCTCAAACGGACAGTGACGTCAGAGGAAGGTCGTTATAGTACCTCATTACTAAGCTGTGGTAGCTTTTCATACAATCTCTTTGGCATGTGACGTCACGAGTAGATTTTTCATAGTAACTGTGGAGGCGCTCTGTTTCGCGTGAAAGGGACAGGAGATGCCTCCTGTAGAAACTTTAAAAGCTTATTACTCCATGATTTATTTACCGATTTTGCTTATTTTTTCAATTATTGCATTCATTTTTAATCTTCTTTATGAAAGTAATATTTACTTGTTCATTTTTAATAGTAGTCATCATGATTATTGCGGTTGGATAATTATGTTCTCAAATTTTGTAATTCTTGATTCTTGTTTTCCCATCAGGGTGTTTTTCTTCACTGTTTTAAGAGCGACTGTTAATTCTGCATATCCAAATTTAAATTCTTGCAGGGCTGAGTGAAATAGAGCCTGAATGTAACGGTCAAAATGAGTGGTCAAATGAATTAGAAAGGACGCAAGTTCCCTACCACAACCTTACCAGTCTGTAGTTCCCAACGGGAAACAAGGTATACAAATCGAAATTGTTGCATCACAACACTGTACTATTCTAATAGTTCCAACAAAGACACAAACCAATTCCAGCACAAAGTGAAACAAGCATCAGACAACAAAGCCACATACGATACAGGATGCTGCTTGAATCGATATTCAATTTAAATCGTTCAAAACAACTCACAGATAAATTAGACGTTCTTTCACAAAGCATTGTTCGTGAGTTGTGCTAGGTGACTTCAATTTCCTGGTAGAGACGGAGCTTCCTCGCTGTTCCGCGGAACTTTTGAAGGCTGTACCGACATGGAATCCGATGCACCAAGGCGCTTGTGTGCTAGCTTGTTTACACGACCATAAGCAAATAGACTATACCTAGTTGTGTTGCAAATGGGCGGGTTTTATACGCTGGCATTTTATAAAGCCTTACAGATGTGCAGTCGGGGAGGGGGTCTCGCGGGATATAGTACGTTTCATGGACTAGTAAGTCAGAAAAATATACTTAGAAGCAATAATTTTATTTTATTTTATTAAATCACAAAGCAGATTACAAACACATCACAACAATAGTATTATACTTACAAACAGTTTGGAACTAGGTTGCAACCCTAATATGTGATTACAAGAGCACTAAGTAGTTTTTTACAATTTTTATCAGGAAACCTATGAATTAAATATCTATAAAAATTAGTTATATAGATTACTAGGAAATAGCTTACTGTGGACTTATAAAGTTCAGTTATCACAAAGCAAAGTAAAAGGGTTGTTTCATAGATAATTATTTAGAAATTAAGGATCAAATATTTTAGACGATGCGTATATTACAATCTCGTCTGAAGCCTGCGAACGTGCTTATATAACGTCGTATTCCTACGATGAATTTAATAATTATGTGTCAGTACTCATAACCTCTATAATGAAGAGTCTAGTAATTTGGTAATAATCTGTTTAAAAATGGTTTTCCAAAAAAATCCTAATTTAAAAGAAATTATATTTGCATAACTTGCATTGTGTAGTATGGACTACACTCTCTCCATGTGATAGAGGGCCCCAGCAGTGGAAACGTATTGGGCTGATGGCAGTGAAATAAAATAAATATAATTATCATTGGCTGCTGATGACGAAAGCTTTTGTGAATGCTTCGATTAAGCTTCAATATTAAAATCATGTTTACACAGGAACAAATTGTTCCTATAATGCGGGTTTACATGAATTTCTCGCAAGCAACTTGTCAGGTTTCACATCACTATCTTGCCAGACGCAAGGATCACATTACTTAGAACCAGCCACTCATCAGGGTGCACTGACGCACGTCGACTCTTATCCACGCCTGATATTAATGAAATCTTTATTCAATCACGGCTAGACACGATAATAAACCTTTTTGCTAACAAATAATTTGTAATTTAATTCAATGCTGCCTTAGTCGCAAAGACAAAGTTTATGATAGTTTACGCCTTCATTGATTTGATTAATTTCATTAAAACATAGGTTCTTTGTGGTAGAGATAGGTAATGCGAAAAAAGGGAAAATATTAGGCGCGTGCAATGCTTCAACTCAACGAGGCTTAGTGCGGCTCATTGTCAGCGCAATAGAGTCCGCAGCCGCCTTTACGAAACGAAAACTTTTTGAAATGCTCTGCGTCGACCGGGCCTTTATTAAACCCACGGCCCGTCGAGCATATTGCATAACTGACGGCAATAAGTAAGGCGGTCCTCGCCGCAGCGAATTCAATATTCGGAGTTGGAAAGTTTTATTATTGCGGCGTAAACATAATGAGTGCAGGTGAGGCTGTTGTCTGTCGGAATTTGCGGGCGGCCATTATTCGTCAACTACCCGAGCCAAGACAGGGAACGAATTAACTTGCGGCTAGCGTACAAAATGGACTTCAAAATATCGACTTCGCCACGCGCTGATAACTATTCAAAGATAGTTTTCAGAATTGATTTTATCCGGTAAAATAATAAGAACAAATGAATGGATCTAAATATTGAAGTTGAACGTGTATTTTAGCTGCTATCGTTTCGCTACAGTTTTCTGACTTTAGGCATACTCAAAGAAACCAGAATCACGTAAAAATATAGTTACTGCTCGTACGTTTTATATGTGATTATGTACATACCAACGCATCACAACGTCAGCCTTTTTGCAATGAAAGAGTGTTAATAATCGTAGTAGCAGAAGCAGATGGAAGAGAATGCTGCTGCCTGATTTCTGTGTATTCCCTTAGATAGACGTTTATATAACGGCAATTTTTACTCGTGAAATATTACTCGTAGCTCATACATTACTAATTTAGTGACATTGGAACTATTAGTCTATAATACGATACGAGCTTCCCTCTGCAGAGATGTGTTTCCGCTGCTACAACATTGGGTACTTCATCCGATGTGCAAAGTCTTAAAAGGTAAGCAACACATCGGCAGCGGCTTTGATGCTACAGGTGTCCATAGGTAACAATAAAGTAACTACACGCCATACAATCTGGCCACACGATTTGTCAACTCAATCAGTCAAATCGCATCAGGAGGAAGGAGGAGGAGGGTGGAGGCATGTTGCGCTCGACCATCAGCAGATTGAGGCGACAAATTGAGTAACGGATTGCATCGTATATAGAGGGCTTAACTGTTTACCATTAGGCGGGCTGTAAGCTTGTTTGTCTGTCCGAGATTTACAAAAACTAACTTTTTAGATCATAATGCGACGCTGAGATTATTTTCGTAGCCACCAAAATATATCCACGTACAAATTATTATTCCTTAAAGCAAGCGAATAAAAGACATAAAACACATCATACAAGGTAAGCGAGCGTAAGACAGTACGTTACCATACGCCCTCACACTCAGACGTGAAGGTAAAACCCCGAGTCATAAGGTTAATTACGCGATGTCTACGTGCAAATGCTACTTGATTTATGAGTGTAAGTGTACGTTGAAGAACGTGCATTGTAGGTTGAATGTGTAGAGCGTTTCTTATTTTATGGCTTGTTTCTACTGATATTCTAAGGGTCCCCATAAAATCGACTGTATGCCTTTGGATGGCCCAAACAAAGATTTAAAAGTAATTATCACTACATATTTCTTACGTAAAGGTTCTGAACTTCCTTGCGAACAACGCGTCATAATGATTTTAAAAAAATGGCTATCATCATAATCATCATCATCATCACCATCATCATCAGCCTGAAGAAGTCTACTGCTGCCCATATGCCAGCGCCACTTTGAGCACCTGCTCGCCACCAGCATCCATCAGCTCCCGCGAAAAAAAATTGCTATTGACTGATATAATATTAACTTACTACAAAAGATTGTTATTTAAATATGTTTTCTGAGAGAAAGTGTTGATTCGCAGCTGGTTATAACACCTTGTCTTATAACAGCCCCACTCTCGCTAATGAGTTTGGTGCATCGTGGAGGAACAAGTTGGTAAAAGAGTTCTGGCACCTCGACGACCTGTTGGCAATTAAACTTGTTCTTGAAGATTTTGAGAGTTAATGATTAAAATGCATTATTTTAGTTTATAGGTTAAAATAATGACGTATTGATGAAAACCAATAAGAAATCCAATGTTGAACGGAATGTTATTGAATTTTGTTGCTTTGATATTTATATAAACGTAGAAATTTAGGTAGCAAACTATATTAAGCATTAGGATCGGCTATGCACATTTCAGTAAACTGTATAGTAGTTACCTATGCGCAATTTGCGTTAGCCACTATTCTAAATTAGTTTTAAAATGCTTACTATTTATATCTATTAACTTTATAGCATGGTTATATCATCAACAGTTCGGGAGCAATTACGAACAGTAATCAACATTTTGTATTTACATTAAAGGTAATCGTTGATTCAGCAGGCAGTACATCATAAATCTATAGGTTTTAATCTTTACAGCATTTGTGTTGATATGACTTACACATGCTGTTTTATATTTTATGTAAATTTTTTAATATTAAAACATGTTTAAGAACACCGATTACACCAAATTAGGAAAATTAGGTTGGGATGGTTCTCAAGAAATTTCTACTACCCCTGTAATTAAGTGAATGATTCCGGACATGAGATCACTTGTCACGATATGGACGGATGAATGTGGGTTCCAATCTCGTTCGTGATTCATATTTCTTCACACAATAAAATGTTTATCTATATTATCTAAATTAAATTTAAGTCTGCTACAATTTAACTAAAAGGGTTAGTTGTGAAATCACATTTCTTCCTTATACTCGCTATAACAATAAATATACAATGATCTATGTACAAAAACAAAACATTTTTCTTCCTTACTCCTTAATCCAGTGGCTCCAGGGAGCTGTAACGATATTAACCGGTCCATTTCTCAATTTTCTCCGGTAGAACCCCTTCTTTAGATGGACGTACAATAGATACACTATCGGTTACCCTTCCGCCCGCAGCGTTTGGAAGTCAACAGGCGTGGTCTTTTATTGCTTCTAAGAATTTTGCGGAGAATTTCGCGTTTATGGAAATGACGGGAAAAAGATAATGGGTACGTAAAGGTGTATCGGAACAAATAATAGGGACAAAATTAGCCGTAAGTTTCGACAGCAGCGAAGCTTGTGATTATGGCAAGTTTTAAAGGGAAATAATTTTGTATCATGAAATGGATATTAGAGTTACTGTATGTCTACAAAAATTATCTTATAAGCAGTCTAATTCAGTCACGGTATCATCTAATTTTATTCTTTCTTTTTTTTTGGTAACTTTTGTGACTTTTTACAAAACTAAAGAAATATTAAAATCTGTGTGAATCATTTAATTATTTGCAAATAACAAAACAAGCTTATTATCATAAGCTTGACCATACTCCCCTGATGGTAAGTGACGATGCGGTCGACGATGGAGAATGCTTGCTTAGAAGCAGTTCCTTGCCTAATATCGGTTCACTGTACCTTACAACTCTCAGATTATATATTTATATATTTGTCAGAAAACAATGAGCTTGGTAAGGTGCTCCTCTAGCAAGTTTTTTAACTAAATACAAACATAAAATTTTAACATAAATAATTAAGATAATTGCATCAAGCTCTCGTCACGGTTTGGGCTCCATGACTCCTGCCGTCTGGCACTGTGGTCGCATCCGGTTCCCCGTGGCATTATATTAAATTTTATTATCGCTTGGACTAAGTAATGGCAATATCGTGTAAGGAGCGAGCCGGGTAGAGCCCAGGGCGACCAAGGGGCCATAGGGAAGGAACCGATGATGGATTTGATTACAGCGTAATGGTTCAAAGTAATGTTTGAACTTTGGCACTTATATTAAGCAAAACAAAACACCGCTCTTTTGTAAAACGAAGTTTTTGTTTCAAAATAAGCGCATAGCTAAATATTTTGTTAAAAAAAATGTTTACTGCTGGTTATCTTTCTAAATGTATTAAGTACGGTTAAAAATTGTTCCACATTTAAAATTAGTAACACATAAGTAATTTAGGTACATAGCGATAAGCCGAAATGGTATAATGCTGCAAAATATAATCTTAAATAAATAAATATTTGTGAACATTTCACACAGCGCCATCTAGCCCCAAACTAAGCATAGCTTGTGCTATGGGAACCTGATAACTGATACAATACTTAGACACTTTTTATTTGTAAATAAATACATAGATAGAATACAATATAATATCCAGACGCAGAACAAACATTGATGTTCATCACACAAATGTTCGTCCTGGGTAGAAATCGAACTCACAGCCCTCAGTTCAAATGGCAGGGATACTACCAACAGAGCTATCGGGCCCGTCAACCTTAAATTAATTGTTGTGATGTCAATAAAATGAGTGAACTCTGTGTGTAATATTTAGAAAAATCAAAGATATTTGGAAACGAATCGTATTATTAAAATCACACCTTCGATCTCTAAAATAAAAATATTGAACTTCAAAGCAAGACAGGTTAATTTGTAAAGGAAAAATTTATGTCACGAACGGAATTTCAATCCAAAATTTCTGTTGACAACGCTAAGCAGGCAATACTACTACAAAAATCATAAATGTAAACACAAAGACCATGATGGTTCTAACTGGATTAATCAACGGGCACTACTCAAATAAATATTGACACCACAGGAAACTATGCTGTAAAGAAACCTTCAGTAAGAAAATATACCACTCGTTCCCTAACTAACGGGGACGGAAGAGGGGGTTGTAGGGGGTGATTAAAATTTCGACTACCGTTGATGACACGAGCATTGCAGAGTGGAAGGATTAATGCAGGGTTTATGAGTGGATTACATTACTCCAGTGCCGGAATGATGGCGCTCTGATTTTGTAGTTTGGACAGTGAATTGTCAAGTTGGGAGGGGATGGTGAATTGTAAGTGTATTATTTATTTCTATTTCATTTTATTACAAATTTGCACTCACTCTTATAGTAATGAAAGAATGTATCGTGAAGAAACTAGTTTATTCACAATGCATTATGAAAATCACACCTTCGATCTTTAAAATAAAAATATTGAACTTCAAAGCAAGACAGATTAATTTGTAAAGGAAAAATTTAAGTCACGAACGGAATTTCAATCCAAGATTTCTGGTTGAAGAATGTATCGTGAAGAAACTAGTTTATTAAACGATGCGTTCTAAAATTAATCACAAAAATTCGAGGAACTACAAAGGAGTGACTGTTATTAGTCAGAGAAACAAAAAGTGTAGTTAAAATACAAAAAAAAAAACTAAAACAACAACAGTAAAAACCACAAATGTGTGTTTTGACAATATTTACAATATTTTTTGCTAAGCTCCAAACAAAAGACAATGAACATAAAATACACAGTGCTAATAAAAATATACATACCAATACAGTCATTAGCGGTCATTATCGAACAAATAACTATTCCATAATTTCGATTAAAGAGTGAGAAGAGAAACTTTCGACTATAAAAACCGTTAAGAGGGCTCTAAAGAAGATATAAACCTACAGACAAACATATTAGCCGTTAAAATAGATAAACTTGAGTCGTAAAGATATAAAAAAGATGGAATTGGTTTTCAATAGTAATTTTTACAGTTTATACGGTACCTATGTTACCGTTTTGTGGGAATACCGGTTTGGAAATTGACTTTTATTTTTATGGTGTTGATGGTTTCTTATGAAAACAAAGTTTTGGTGCTTGGTGAAAGCGCTTTTGAAGCAGATACTTCACAAGCCAAGTAAGGTCAATGCTAATGTTGAATATATATAATTATTATTTTAGTTTCCTAATAATTACTAAAACTATAAATTTTATCAAACGACAATTTTAATCTCCCTTATTTTATAAAACAAAAATGTAAATCCTTTGAAGTTTTTAGAGTCACTGCTTTAAATATAATTCTTAATTTGCTTAGTTTAATTACTTTCCTTAAAGGTGTAGGTCTTTAATTATTTCCCAATAAATCTTCTACGCGTCGGTTGCCACGTTGATCTTTCAAGTGTGAACGTTTATTTAAGGGCGGCAATATTTTTCCAGCCCTAACTTCGAGACCACTTCGTTATATTTATTAAAACATCGCCCGAGATTACAAAGAACACGATATTTTTTACACTGGAAGATGTGAAAACCAATTAAGGAGATAAAAAGGGAATCCGGAGAGGTGCCTGCATTAATTTCTTTTTTGCGGGGATTATTTTAAAATTGCATTATACTCTTGTTAAGACGCTGCTCGGCCTCCGGTTAATGATAGCACTACCCCTTCCTTTTTAATTGCCTTGGGCTATGGCAAAATGAGTAATCTAAAGGTGCTCGGTTGGTCCTCGAGATAAAAGTTTTGAGACTTTGAAATATCTCAAGACGCTGAGCTCGGACGGTTATTTCACTCGATCTTGCCAAAACAAGCTTAGTCTCTAATCTTAATTAGCTATCATGTTTCTACAAGGTTATACTATAGTCAAGAAGTACGAAAATGAAATAAAATTACTACTTTAGTAGAAGGCTTTCTTTTTTGAATGTTTTTTCTTGTCTAATAAGTTTTGGAGAAAATAGTTATGAGCTTTTTCTGACTTTTCCATCACGATGTTATTTTGTTTTATGTAGGAATAGTATGTTGAATGATCGCTGCGTGACCAGCCACAGTGTTTCATTGAATCAAAATAATAAAATTGTTACTCTACCACCACCACCGTAGAACACAAATGGAAATGAAGAAATAATAATTCCCACGCAAAAATAAATTGTGCGTCGATAGATACGCGTATACACGATTCTGACACGGATCGCTCAATTCGGGGGTTGAACTTCTAAAGTGTTCGCTAGAAGTGGTCACGATTATAAACTTACAACCGTACGTTTTACCTTTGAGTAACCAAAATGTGAGCTTAAGCAGCTTCATTTTAAGGTGGTATTCGGCAGCAATGTTCCATTTGCTGTGATTACCAAATCGCCAGATTACGTTCAGGTTTGGGGGGTTCCATTTTTGACTCTAATTTAGTAGGCTTAGAGTTGGAAACAGTTTGGTTTTGGTTTGCCTCCGTTTATTAGTCATCGATGGTGGCGCGATAGGCTGCGGCCGGTGCCAGGCGCGGGCGACGCGCACGCATGCTGTCAACACTGCCCTAATCTACGGCAGTTAGACGACGCACGTGATAGTAAATGTCGCTATACTTCCTGATGTAATTTTATAGTAATTTGTGCGTATTTATCATGTGAAGTGAAATATAGCTCTATTATTGGATGAATTATGGGGAAATTCATTTCCCAAATTGAACGAAAATACGGCAGATAATGTTTTTGAATATTTTTCTGTCAAGAAGATGGGTCTTCTTGACAGGAAAATATTCCAGCGTTTAGACGGCTATACTTTTCTGTTTTTTATTTACGGAGGTTTGTACAAACAACGAAAGTAGACTACACCAGTGACAAATTCACGAATACAATACTTTCACCTTGGAAGGAAAACACGGTGGAAGTACCTAATAATCTAGCTGATTCACATTATCTTTCACCTCATAGATTTTTAGATAGAAATCACGAGAAAGTAATATTACGCTAGACTTACAAAGAATTAACAAAGAATACTAATCAAAGGAGTATTTATGCGACTGCAACCGCGATCGCGTTTCAAGACACGCCGCAACGCAGTGACAAATAAATCGCTTTACTGAATGTTCGTGGTACACAATAAGATACAGATTTTAGATAATGTCATTTGAAACTATTTTTCTTTAAAACAAATTGCATTATGATTTGTAACCGTTCTATTCTCCACTAATACCTATGAATTAAAAATAGACAACTGTTGAGGTAGAACTAACTGTTTGCAAGTCAAATGTAGAGTCATCATCATCATCATCATCATCATCATCATCATCATCAACATCATCATCAGCATCATCATTAACAGTCTGGAAACCTCCATTACATAACATAACTGTCTATAGAAAAGCAAAGAGTCAAAGTGTACGACCAGCCAACATACAGCTACACCTTCGACTCCATGTTGCAGTCAAACTATGTCCTAGTCGTCCAACTGTGATGGGCAGCCGTGTCGCTTAGTATTAGATGGACGACTAGCTCGTCACGTCATTCATTCTCATAAAATAGCATACAATCGTACATAATCGATCATTTGTGGCTCACTATAAACAGTGGATGTGGTAATTTCGTACATTTTACCAAACGAAATTCGGTCAAACTAACCTTTCAATCTTTGTATAATGTACGGGTTTACTTATTTGGATGTCCATGTTCTTACCTGGAACAAATGATAAAAATAATACAATATGCAGTGATAGATACTAATTAGAACGCCGCGCTGATTAGATGGGAACAATAACT
The DNA here is from genome assembly GCA_963580505.1 of Ennomos erosarius. NCBI lineage: Eukaryota > Metazoa > Arthropoda > Insecta > Lepidoptera > Geometridae > Ennomos > Ennomos erosarius. The sequence goes on along the minus strand of OY756981.1, from coordinate 12,127,904 downwards.
AATAAATACTTTAAACATTTCACATAGCGCTATCTAGACCCAAACTTAAGAAAGCTGGGCACTGTGGGAACCATATATCAGACAGAATATTATATGTTTTTTTTTATATATAAAACACCATAATAATGTATGATACATAGACATAGAGTAGCCAGTGTCAAGTATTAATTTTTCATTATATTATGGAATATTTTGCACAAAGTCAAGTCATAGTCACAGTTTGGATCAATCATTTGAGTCATAGTCCAGTCTAAGCCATGCCTAAGCCTAGTAAAGCGGTGGCATCTTTACTAGAAGCTTCAACAGAGTTTTGGTTTGGAAAGAGACAGAAGGTGGTTTAACTAGTCCAAAGCTATCCCACATTTATTAAGGCCGTATGTATGAAACTAAAATACAAGAAAAAAAATATTCAAACGCTTGAAAGTAGAAGCGAATAGTTAAATAGGCGATTACTTAAGAAATCAAAGGTTTTGTAACCTCTCTAAATTTTTCCTTTAAACTAGATCTATTATAATTATATATATTTAAGATGATAAAGGCCACACCAACACTCGCAACGTAACGAAATCTGTTGTAACGAGCGGCGAACAACACTCCATTACGAAGTTACGAGCAGCAACGGTAATTTTATAATCAAAGCTTGCGAAACCTACAACATAAAGCTTTCAACGATGGTAACAACATGGATATTGAGCAGAGTAAAAGTTGTGTTGGACTTCTCATGTTAAAAGTATGCTGTATTTGGCATATTTTCCGACTGACTTCAAAAAGAAAGGTTTTCCATTCAGTTGTATTTTTGGACATGTTTGTTACTCACAATTCCTTAATTTATAAAACAATTTAGATTTTTTAAATTTGGAACTGTTTTAGCTGACCCGCTCCGGCTTCGCACGGGTTTATTAGTTTTATGCTCCTACCCGTTTATGAGTAAGAGATAAGCAAAAGAGAAAAATATAGGGGAAAAGCATGAATTGATGGGACGGCTTTCTTTTGTCTATATTTTTCCCATTCCCTTCTATCTTCCCTTCGACAGGATGAGTATAAGTATACATGTATATTATATCTATCTTCTATACATATAAATATACAATTATTTAAATTTACATATATTTGGTATATGCATAAAAAATATTACCTTATGCTCAGTGCAACCCGCACTTGACCGTTTTAGAAAATAAATAGTATTCTAAATGTTATTATGGATAATTAACTATTACCATACCCAATTTCAGCAAGATTTGTTTAGTGGTCGCAGCGTGATGCGTGTTCAAAGGGACAGACACACAGACAGACAGACAGACAGACAAGATATTAAAAAAAAATTGTTTACACTTCTATATCGATAAAAAAGTGTAATGCAATCGAAACTTTCAAATAATATTCAATGTACAGATTTAGCTCAGTTGCAGTTTTATTATTAGTATTGATTGATTAGTCCAATAGAAATTTTATCAAATTTGGTTCAGTAGTATGATTTTTAAATCAAAGTAACTGAATATGATGTACAAGATAATATTTGACAGCCTCCGTGGTGTGGTGGTTGAGCAGGTCGGCTCATAACCCGGAGGTGGCGGGTTCGATTCCCGCGACAGGACAAGTAATTGTGCCCGAAAAAAAAAAAGCGCAAATACTTGTTCTGTGTCTGGGTGTTGTGGGACCATGGTCCTCGTAGTTCCTGGGTTCCTAGATATAGGGAATCCTAGTTAGGGTCCAGGATCTATGTATGTGATCGTTGGGCGTTATTTATTTATTTATTTATTTATTTATTTATAATATATAATATTTATTGAATACAAAATAAATATATTTAATAAAAAAAACATTATCTCTTTGTCCTCGAATCAGTTTAAAAATGTGACTAAATACATTTTGTAGGTGTATACGAAGCCCTGGCTGCCGGATGCGACGCGTTGGCCGGAAGCTGTTTCGATAGCCACATCCGTGGATACAGAATATAATTTTCTGTACGAATTATAAAGCTGTATGATTAGAACTTAATATTTTTTTACATTGCTTCTTTGCTTAAGCATGAACCTAGCAGAAGTTACACTCTAGACTCACTTAAACTATTTTTACTCTGATAATAATCGTACAATGAAATAGCTAATATAAAAGCATCAATGTCAAAATGCTGTTAGATTAGAACATCCCGCGATGCGCTACGAAGCTACGAGCTACGAAGCTTACAAAACCACTCGCTACGTTATCCTACGCTGCTACGTGCTACGAAGCTACATTGCTACGCGCTACGAACCTACGTTCCTTATTTTGGCTGGTACGGCCTAGCCCCTTACATTAATTGATTCCGCAGATAAAACCGGAATGTCACCGTTGATGCTCCCCAGAAACGTGACTTGTATATTTTCACTGTGAATTTTGTGATTTAACGCTTCAGTGGGTTTTATTATGTGGCGTGAGGAAAGCCTTTTGTTTGTTAGGAATGTCGATGACGCTAACTTTATAATAAGCAATGTGATTTAATTTATTTTAAACGATAGTGTTCACGATGTACTGACTAGTTAAGAGTACTTCGTCGCTTTACCTATACGTCCGTTTTAGCACAGATATTAAAATAGTAGTATCTACTAGTTTTAGTAAACCAGTACTGACTGAAATTTTGATAGATCTGTAATTAGGTATTTGAAATATTGACTTAAATGCCAATACTCTTTTATTTATTTTTTGTTTTTTTACTCTTGATACGAAAGAAGGTAATATTTGAAACACAATCAAAATGAGTTTTCCATTTATCAAAACCACACAATTCTTTTCCGCCCAAGAACCCGTAACAACTTTAATATAATATTACCACCCTCAAGAACAATCTATGTAATGAGAGCGCATAAAACAATGCCTTCGTAATTTACGACTAGCTACGAACTCGGACCTCTCTCGAACTCAGATGAGTGAAAGTGAAAGATACGTTAGATTAGACTGTAGGTATAGAAAAGGCATTAGAATAGTGGTTTCTTGTAAAAAATCAGCTGTGACTATTATTTAGGTATGCTTGATGTGGAGGCAAATTAAACAGTTAAATCACCTCTAAAACTATTTAAAAAAAGAATAATGATTAATGAAATTTATTAAATAATTAAAGTCATTTTAGTAATATTAACCCGCCTAAAAATTCGTTTATATTTTTGTAAAAAATGCAACGTAAACTTTAACATTCATGTTAGTCTATCTACCGCATCTATCATTTATAGTCAAAGTGCTCTCGATCCTCTGTTTGATAATGCTTGAGCTTTTAAAACGGGCATTAAGATTAAGGGAAGCGTTATTGGGGGGTTAAAAATCGAGAGTGGATATTTGGTTTATTAGTTGAGGGTTGGGATTTATTTTCCTTGAAACTTGGAAATTCTGCGATGAAATCAATGGTTTCCGGTGCCTACTTTAAAGTATAACCGGAAATGACACAAAAATACTCTACTATTTTGAGTTTAGCTTATACCATTGAAGCAATAGGCATGATGACTACTATTAAAAATGAGCAAGTAAATACTACTTTAATAAAGAAGATTAAAAATAAATGCAATAATTGAATAAATAAGCAAAACCGGTAAATAAATCACGGAGTAATAAGCTTTTAAAGTTTCTATAGGAGGCATCTCCTGTCCCTTTCTCGCAAAACAGAGCGCCTCCACAGTTACTATGAATAATCTACTCGTGACGTCACATGGCAAAGAGATTTTATGAAAAACTACCACAGCTTAGTAATGAGGTACTATAACGACCTTCCTCTGACGTCACTGGCCGTTTGAGCTATCTCTTTCTATTCCGGTTTTTAAAATGTTTGTAACTTGGTCATTTTTTGAGATATTTAATTTTTGTTTTCACAAATGTTTATCTTTTGAGGAATATAATTACTTATCAAGAAAAAAATTTTTTGTCGTCATGCCTATTATGTTTTTTGTTTTAATGCTTACCTTTTCTTTGTAACATTTATCATCAAAAATTTATCATAAAAAAATTGAGTTCCGGTGGCGTTAACTATTTGTTTAACGATCTTATTATTCTGACATCTAATATCGTATTTTATCAGGGATCAGTTTGGTGGAATTCGTTGAGAAATACTTAATTATCTAGCTGTTTTAAGTGTGTAAAGTATAATAAGGCCTTGTCATAAAAAGTTAAAATGGCTTTCATGAAATAATCTATATTATTAGTCCTTCTTTTTGGAATGAAACGGAATATACTTAAGCAAAATTTTTGTAAGAATATTTATTTAGGCATGCTAAATGTTGTCCCATAAGGACACAATGTGATTGTCCTTGGATATTCAAGATCAAAAGTAGATTTTTTTTTATATATCCCTTCTTGTACTTCAAATTGAATAAGAGACAGTTCAGTGAGAGTATTGAAACGTTGATCGTTTATTTTTCTAAAACCGACTGAAACAAAGAAAATATATTGTAAAAATCATACAAATAAAATAAAGTTAATTCTGTTTTTAACTTTCTACGGATAATGCCGTTGAAGTATTAAATTTGTTTCTTAAATATTTTGGGTGTATTATTTTATCAAAATAAAATATAATACGTATTGAGTCACTGTATCTAAAACAGGATCGAAAACAGCAGTTGCAGCCAAAACATTTGTTACAGAAATTCAATTTTCGAGTATGACTCTCTCGTATAAATTAAAATTTGAATGGGAGCTGGGTAATTCGCCAATAAAACGCAGCTGAGCCGCTCCCCAATCGGATGGCGATCGTGATAAACGAGCGCGACCGTGAGACTGCACTCTTGTTGCTGTTCTGGAAACTCCATAGCGAAGACGCTGAGAACCATAGCGGTATTTTAAATAAGATTAAATATAAATTTTGCATGATCGTAAAAGGTTACACTGTGTGTTGCGCGTATGAAATCCGTGAATAATAAATCTGATCCCGGTATCGGTGGATATAAACCCAAAATACGCGCACGACGGTAAAATAAAATCTCACTGGAACCATTATAGATCTGGACAATGGATCTACAGAGAATGATCCCCCAGGTAAACTGCATGCTTTTGTTATGAATTATAACGTATTGGATACCAACCATATTTATGTGTTCCGATGTATAGTGATATAAATGACTACAAATCAAACCTAAATCAAGGTGCTTCTACCTTTTTTATTAATACTTTATTTCATATCCGACCAAGCTAAAAACTCATTAATTGAAACACAATTAGAAAAGACAGTCATGATTTACCAGACGCTAATTTAGTAAACATTGACGCCGGCTAGGACAGCCAGTCACAGCCTACAAAATGACGACAGCACATAAAAAATACACGGCAATGACAGAATAGAAATAATTACTTCGTATCCCGGGCAAGGCAGCCGTATCTCTACGCTGTAAAACACCTTACAAACATAAGGCTATCTCGCTCAATCGAGCACACGTTCCTTGGAGCAGAATGAGACAACCAACCGTTGCCTAAATAAACCATAACGGTTGAGAACACAAGCCATATTGCCTCGCTGGAAAAGTTTTAAAAAGTTTTCTTTGCGGACCCATTACAAGTAGACTTTGTTGGTGTGTGTGTTCGCTCGATACAAGCGGTCGATGGACCTGTGATGTGTCATGGGACAAGGTAAAACAAAAGAGTGGGATACACAAATGCACCTGTTTTAGTTTAAAATGAAAGCTCGACAAAAAAGGAAAAATATTGTTTTAATGTCATTGATTATCTGAAATTCTGCCATTTATATAAACAGCGCCATGGCGCTAATTTCCAAATCCATTGAAATCGTGTGACCTCCAACCTTTACAACAGTGTGAGTGGCAGCGTTCACGCACACAATGAAACGGGGCCGCGTACACAACGAAAGTAGGTTTATTTCCATGAAAAAGTTTTGAAAATCGATGGCTTTAGCTCCTACGCTGGGAAACTTTTGCGCCATATAACCATAAATACGAGTTGCACGAGCCTCGTGTTTTGTTCGCTGTTACACCAGTATACCTATATTAGGCTACTGGAAATTTCTTGCTATATTACGCTATTTGGCTTTTTATTGCTAAAGATTTTTCATCAAAGCAATGTTTGTGTTTTTGCTAAAATACGTGCGTTCATAAAAGGTGTTTTTCTAGAACTTATTCTTTACAGCTGTTAACAGAAACACTTATTCAAGTTTTTTGCATTTTTATAAACAGAAATCAATTGTCGTAAGCAAAGAATAAACTGGCCATTACATGTTTTACATTATTGACTGTATTTTTTTATTTATTGAAAGAGTCGCTTGTTTAATGGTAAGTACTACTTTTGCTTGTGTAGCAAATGATGAGGGATTAATGCAAATACTCACTTGTTAAAAACTTCTCTATAAACTAATGTAAGCTATAATTTGTTTATAGCTTATACACATACTTTTATGAGCTCGCAACTTTTCGCTGAAGAGTCACGCGTGTACTATAAAAGAGCTATAAAAAATATTACGTCTAAAACAGCCTAGCTTCTCCAGCGTATAGAAGGGTAAATGGTTAGCCACTTTATTATTAAATAAATATGTGTGGACATTTCACACAGCGCCATCTAGCCCCAAACTAAGCTATGTAGTACAAGCTATGTACTATGGGAACTAGATAACTGATACAATACTTATATACTTTTTGTTTGTAAATACATACATAGAATACAATATAACACCCAGACGCAGAACAAACACCTATGTTCATCACACAAATGTTTGTCCTAGGTAGGAATCAAACCCACAGCCCTCAGTTCAGAAGGCAGGCATACTACCAACTGAGCTATCAGGCCCGTCAATTCAATTATATTATACTCTACAATTTTCTCAATGCTCAAGTAAATAAACCTAATAAATAAAATAACCCCACCAAAAGACGTATTGAATGCGTTTTATGACGCATCGCTTGGTCTGCGGCGAGCGCCATCTTGAAGGCATCGCTTTGATATATTATTGTTTATAAATAATTACCCTGAGACCCTCCTAATTTAATTGTGGCGTATCCTGGAACGGCTTATTAACTGCCCGGTTAATATTTTCTGGTTAGTTTGGGAGCAATTAGCAAATTAAACTACGAGCATGGTTACAAAATCTGTACTATGGTTTAAGGTGTATACTTTTGAGATTGAAATCAGAAATACCTTTACCTAATAAAATATAGACGGAAGACACAACGTAGGTGGACCAACGATCTGGTGAAAACCGCGGGGAGCCGATGGAAGCAGGAGGCGAGCTGTTCAGTGTTCAAGGTGGTGCTCTCTGGGGGAAGTCTACATTCAGCAGTGGACATTTGTAGACTGTTGATGATGATAATGATGAATAAAATGTAACTATTCACGTTTCATAATTCCCAGCACAAACCCCTGTTTGGAACATTTACATGTCAATTACTTACAAAACATTATTTTACTTTGCACACTCACTCATATAAGAAACATACCTATACTATTTCAGAAAGAATTTCATAAGCTAATATTTCTCGTGAACTCAGTAAATATACTTGTGCTTGTATTACATTCTTGTTTTATGTGAAAAATGTTATGAATTTTGATATATACAGCAGTAATAAAATCTACCACTCTCTCTTTGTCTATATTGGCCTGTAATTAATTTCGTTAGTCAGGTGCGACGCCAGCCCCGGAGGCGGTGGTGCTGTCCAAGTCCATGTTAGAGTATAAATGGCTATTATCTTCCGGTATAAATACCTATTATCTACCGCATGAACTCTTGGCCAAATTGTTTAAAGCTTTTTATGGTGAATAGAGAATAATTAAGTTGATGATACGATGTTAGATGATTTTGGTCGAATTATGCCAGAACTAATTCTCTTTAGTGTGTTATACTTTAATTCTGAGAGAATATTTTAATCTGTATCTCATAAACCGTGACATTAATACAGTTGAAATTATCACAGATGACGTGTTTTGTCGCCGTAACAACAAATACTAAAAAACAAAATAAAATAAATATTTAAGGGGGCTCCCATACAACAAACGAGATTTTTGCTTGTTTTTATAGGTAATGGTACAGATCTCTTTGTGCGCGATTCCGACTCGCACTTGGCCTGTTTTTTCTAGTTGTTATTTAACGTTTAAAAATTCTGTATTTATTATTTATTCTTTATGCAACGTGTAACCAAATAGCACCTTAATTATCTCTATAATTTTCTCTATATTATAGCCCATTTCACTGCATTTACAAACAGACCTCCAAAAGGTCTGAACATCAATTACAAACAACAAACTATTGTTGCAGAACACAGAACAGTACGCTCCAGAAGTTAGAAGGCAAGGTCAAACTAGTGCCATGACCTTCCTTCTACAACCTTCTGTCCTAAGACAGAACCACACCGTTAACAGTACCTATAGTATGACACAAATAAATGACAAAAAATGTAGGACTGTATTAACAACCAAAGACAGCTAAAATTGACACAAAATAAGAATAAAAGAATCATTGTGAGTGGTATCAAAATAATTGCAACAAGATCTCTAGAAAAATCTTTAAAATGCTGTTTAATTATATTTTGCCTATAGTCATCAATTTGTTATCATTAATTTGTTTTTCATTCAGTACCTAAGTTACCTAGCTTTTCCTAATTGGCTGTAAATTATGTCCAAAATACAAAATGTAGATTCGATTTGGCATAAGTTCAGCATATAACTGTATTATAGTGGAAATAGTAATAAGCTGTAAATTTCAGATAAATAAATTGATTAGTTTCTGATTGCTTCACAATTTATTGATTTATAAAAGTTATAGGTACGTTTTACTTACCTTTTAGGTTTTAGTTTAAAAAATATAATATGTGATAGAATATCTAGTGTATTTTCACTTAGATTTGTTTTTCTTCTTCTTCTTGTGTAGGCAAACGGTCAGTTGAAAATTTGAATAGAAACTTATGGACACGAATCACAATGTACCTCTAAAATATTATTTACCATAGCTGTATCTGTTTCTGATACAGTACGTAATTCGAATAGATTTAAAACATGACACCAAGGAATAGTCAAATGAAAGTGCAGCCATACTAACTAGTTAAAAATAACCATACAAATTGGTTTAAAATAACGAACGGCACGTATAATAATGTACCAGTGTGCGTAAACTCTGCTGCCAGAAGATTCCGTACTGTATCTCCGCTGCCACTGGTCCAAGTAGTTTGAGAACAAGTGCCATAACTCGACTGGTACTACCTACTCCGAAACTGGGTGACGGTCTAACGCGAGACCGGCCGTTGACTCCGTGAAAAAGTTCCCTTTAAATATCCGCAACTTTAGTTTAGCAACTCAAATTTAGTTTGGTAACAAACAGCAACAACAACTCGCAACAAATCCCGACGGAAAGTTGCGCGCGAGTCGTTTTCAAGTTCAGGCGCGGTTCTGTCTACCGTTGTGTGACGTCATGTGTGGAAATCATGATAATGTATTGAATTATGATATCAGCTCATTTGAAAAAAATAATATTCGAATATAGCACTTTTTTCTTTAGCTGGAGTAAATTCGAGCTTATCCATAGTGCGATAGTATTTTTTTAAAACTCCGCTTATTTAAAATAAGTACTAAAATATTGCACAGCAAATGGTTTTCAAACGGCATGATTTTATACAACGTAGTGTAGAAATTTAAATGTGCAACTTTTAGTGGAGCTACGTATGTCCGTAGCAGCGCCACTATGAGCTACGCGGCTACATCTCGTAGGCGTTGCCAAAGCTAGCCGTTACTTTGCTCCTTCGCCGGGGTATGAGAAGACGTATCAATTTCTTCAGGCATGTCCTCCCATAGCCTTATAATAAAAAAATATATATAAAACTGCTACTCTTTTACTCTTTTTATTTATTTAATTAGTGTTGATTTTTAGAGATTCAGAAATATTATAATTAAAAAATAAATAAATGAAAAAAAAATTATGAAGTAGTTGTCAATTTAAAGAATCAAGAATTAAAAATGCCTTTGTTCTTATTTTCTAAAAATAAGATAAAAAATAAATATTCTCAATTACGTAATGCATTTTTGTTACGTTCAACAAAGCCCTGGCGTTGAAGCTGAAGTCCTGAGTAGGACTGTCACGTCAGCTCTGCGGTGAGGGTCCGCGCATGCGTCTCACCCCTCCCTTCCCACCCCAGCCCGCAACACGGAAAACTTTCTCCCAACACAGCTATATGTACGAGCTCACCCGTCGGCAACACTTTTTGCCCCCTCCTGTAGGGTGGGGAGGCAAAACTTTTGCCAGCCCGACTCGGTACTCCGTACACATCGCTCTTCCACTTTTTCCTGTATATTGAAATGGAGGTGCGGAGAAAAGAGTAGAATTTAGAAGCTGTCGTACAAATTTTAATGAGGATTGAGAAGGTGAACGCTGACGTGTAACGAGCGCCGAGGCCTTTATGTGGACATTTTAATATTTCAATACACGAAGTTGGAACTCAAAGCGTTCAATTTGCTTAAATACACAATTCTGATAATGAGCATGGAAAAACGAATATTTTGTACACATTTCATTCCAAATATAAATTGAATTGGATAGTATTTAAAGTTTCCAGGGATCACCAGTTCATTTAAATTTTGGTAGATGATAACCGAGCAGTTGGTTAAGCGAGACTAGAGTCCGTGCATTATGGATGGTCAGTGTCCGGCAGCGGTCAGCACCTAGTTAGCGATGATCACAATTAGGCGAACCACCACTTCATCACGAGGCCACTATTCGATAACAAGACGCGGTGAATGATTAATAACGAGGAACGCGGTTTGTTTGCGTTTCGGTCGTCCGCTCCGGGGCAAGTAACAAACTTATGAATAATGTGCCGCATAAGTTGAATCCTGACTTAAGGATGAATCGATTTTCTTAGCCGCCTTCGTCACACCACCGGCCCACTATCCACCATCGTCCCGCTTTAATTGCATGGGTTATTCAAACATTTCTGGGAGCCGTCAACGGCGGCATATTTGAGGTCTGTTAAGGGTACATTCATCACGGCCGGGTAGTTAGTGCAGCTTCTGACCCCACGTTATCTAGCACGAGCAGTGACGCGGCCGGGCTCTAGCGGTGACTGATGACTCGCTTTAATTAAATTTCCGTAACTATTAAAAAGTTAGGAGAGCGCATCATCGCTAATGGAGCGTGGCCGCGATTTGCCGTACGTTAATGTTTAAAGGAACTTTACAATTCTAATGTAGTTGCGTATTCTGTCCACCTGAAAACCGCCGACAAACTCCGACGTCGAGCGCATGCAAAATTTAAGGTTTAAAGACAAGCGGCACGTCCACATGTCGGATCGAGTCCAGTTTCTGATGTGTTTGAATCAAACCCCAGGATTTGCCACACTCTGGAATTAGAGCTTGCTGGATATTGCTGCGGCTGCCTTAAATAAACACCCGTTATGTAAGGCACTGTTTGTTTTATGTTTGTGTATGAATATTTTATGAAGTTGCTATGTGGACTCGTTTAATAATTAGATATTCGTAGCAAAATAATGTGGTGAAAGCGCTTTTACTGTTAAATATACTAGGGTAAACAAATATAATTGCAAAAACACGTATTTTTATTTTTTTATCCTGCCGAAAAGTAGTAGACTAAATAAAGACCAAATCAGTCAATGAGATTTTGACCAAATATACTAGGGAAAAATGAGCGTTCGACTAAATAACCCTTATTCGTAGAACTTGACTTAGACATAAAGCTGGTATTTTCGCGTATAGCAAGATAATTTTTGATTAGCATAGTTTTGTATCAGAGCAGTGATAACTGAATATCTTAACACTAACTAACAAAATAATATGATTATTAAATACAAATTATGAAGATCAATCGACATATTCAAACCATCCTCGAAAACAGAATTTAAAAATTATAGCAAGTAGATTTCAAAATAGAAAACGGATTCCAACTTTGCGTTTAGCCGTGTAAAGCCAAACCATTCACTTTGGATGAAATTCAATTGCCAATAAAATAACCTCAGTCTATATATTTTCGATTCAATTTAATTTTAATTAATCGACATTCAACTTTGCCTTGTCGTCAATTTTTAATGGACTGGATTGAATTGTATTTGAGGCATATATATAAATGTGGTCGGGTAGTCTAGACTGTTCCATTCAATTTGGACTTTAGAACTCGGATCATTTTGTTCTAGGATTTAAAATGAATATTGATAGATACATTTTAGTTTTAGTTCAAGCTTTTGACAATATCTATCGTCAACTAACAAACGGACCATTTTCTACTGAATCGCAAAGTAAATTATAGCTTTATTAAACGGCAATCCCTACTAATAAATTAGAGTAATTTGTTTTATTTTTGTAGCTTTTGAATCAGTTTCCAAGAAATTTCGTACAAAGATTTCTTACACTACCGAAATTATTATAGGATACTTTTATTATCTTAAAAAAACTATGGGCAAACCTGTAACAGCAGGCACTCGAGTTTAAAAAAAATTATGACAAATAATTTCAGGATAAATCGTCAAAACCCGTAAAAAATAAATAAAACAAAAGAAAGTGTAACCATTCACTCCAAGACATGGCAATAACTCAGTCGCCTCCGGCCGTCCAGATTTATCGGAGCAATTGACAAAGTGGCAAAATGGCCCATTAGAAATTAGGAGTTCGTAGAGAACGCGCCAAGGAAAAATGTACGGTGATATTTCCCCTGTGTAAGCAAAATTGTTTGCTATAAATAATGTCCAAGTGCTCTTGAGAAAGTGCGGGAAAATCTTAAAAATGTTTTTTAAGCTTTGAATTTTAAATGGGATAACGGAACCTTAGCGGTTTACTTAGAAATACATGCTTTATAATGTTACGGTCAAGTTTATTTCCTTCAATTCAAGAACTACATAATTATTGTTGATATAATTTTAACTAATAAATAATAAATAAATAAATAATAATAAATAAATATGTGTGGACATTTCACACAGCGCTATCTAGCCCCAAACTAAGCATAGCTTGTACTGTGGGAACCAGATAACTGATACAATACTTATATACTTTTTTGTTTGTAAATACATACATAAAATACAATATAACACCCAGACGCACAACAAACATCTATGTTCATCACACAAATGTTTGTCCTGGGTAGGAATCGAACCCACAGCCCTCAGTTCAGAAGGCAGGGATACTACCAACTGAGCTATCGGGCACTGCTATCCGTACTCGGGTAATATTATAACTTCGCAGTAACTCTCCATTTCTTTGACGAATACCTGAAAACTGTTATGGGTGAGCCGTGATGCTTAACATCAGGCGAACGATTAGCTCGTCACGTCATCCGTTTATATAAAAAACCTTTTGACTACTAAGTGGCTGAACCCATCTTGATATTTGGTAATTTGGTAATACAAAATGAAACAAGAATATCTAGTGTAATTCCGCTAAAATAAAACTATATGATTGATATTGGGAAAGCTGTAAGGGATTGTTGCTGGTATGTGACAAAGAATAAGAAAAATATTTGTTATGACAGTTTTATTACAACAATCTGGGAAGGCCAATATTGGTCAACATTTGTTGCGCAGGATTAGGAAAAACCCAGAAAAACCTAATCAGATCAATGTCAAATCGGTACGCTTATAAAAAATTAAATAAAGGAAAGTAATTTAACTTATAAATAGAATTAAGTTAAATGACAGTAAAAATTTTTACAAAACATCGATTCTAAAAATAATAATAATATATATATTTGGTAATAGTTACTGGGGAAGATTATAGGGTACTTTCCGCCCGAAAAACGTTACGCGTATAACCCGTGGAAATCAGCTGATAGGTATTAAGTTTTCAAATTACATTTAATTTTTCCCTAAGGATATAAATAACATTTTCAAACATATACACATAATAAGCTTTTTTGCGTATGTCTGTAGTAAGTATAATGGTAATATTAAACTCACTATAAAGCGATTACAGGCTACAATAAAAGCTAAATAGAGCTCGATAATCGGATACAATAAACGTAATAATCGAACATCGAGATAACTAATTCCATAAATGTTTTCCATCGATATCTTACGACATGTTCATTGTCGGGGAAAACAATCTGTCGCAAGTAATAATCGACGTGGTTTAAAAACAAAAAATATTATTATACCTTACAGTTAGTCAATTATTAAAAATATACTAATGACAGTTATTGATTATTTATTGGTGTAAGATTTAACTTTTTTCTACTTACACATAATTTTATTTTTATTTATGCCAATTATTACCGTTGCAAATTTTTAAGTCTTGTCATAATATTAATTTTTAAGATTTTTTTTAATTAAAACCTAATTTATTATTTAATAAAAACTTAAATAACATTTATTTATTTTTTTATTTTTTATTAAAACTTAAAAAACATAATATATATAATAAACTAAACTTAAATAACTTTTAAAACTAATTCAATAACACCTAACAAACAAAAACCTAATAAAAAAGTCTATATCGCTAAAATTTGCTATAAATAAAAAACGGAATTTAGATTGCTTTCTGCGGGGAGCGTACCCAAAAAAAATTATATTATATATATTATTTTATATATATACTAAACTAAACTTAAATAACTTTAAGAAGATATTTATTACATTTATATTAAGAAAAAAACTCAAACGAAAAAGGCGAAAAAACTTTTCTGTCAAAAAGAACAAATATACGCTTGTATCACAAAAAAAATTATAAATAGAGTTAGAGAGGAAAAAAAAAATAATAGTCATCATCAACAACCTGAAGACGTCCACTGCTGAACATAGGCCTCCCACAGAGTGCCTCCTCCACCATAGACCTCCGCCTTATGGTCGGTATCATCACAGGTCACTGTAACCTCATTTATCACCTGCACAAAATCGGTGCCACAGACAGACCTCTGTGCCGGGGTTGTATGCAGGAAAACGAAACAGTGGAACATGTGCTGTTATTATACACAGTCACAGAAGAGACAAGAGAAACGACACGTCTAATAAACGAACAAGAACAACGACCGCGGGATCGTTTGCAATCGGTCTCCAAGTCACGATCTTATGTAACATTACTGGAACAGTTATGCCAGCAACCCAGAGCCGTGCTCCGATACATAAAGGAGCTAGGCTGGCTTGGGTGAATGCTGGCAAGGGGTAATGCACAATACACCCCATGCGGGACGTCAGTGCAGGCCTTACCGCCCCCAAAGAGAATAAGAGTGTCTCCTTGAGCAGCTGCTTTCCTCCTGCGATCATCGGCTCCCCGCGGTTTCTACCAGATCGTCGGTCACCCTAATGCCTACTGCCGGTGCAGGTCCACTGCCACCAACCACATCAACTTTATAGATTACGCTGTTACTGAAATGGACCTTCGTAAGCAAGTAGATGTAGCTTATTTTGATTTTAAAAAAGCATTTGACCGCGTTGATAATGATGTTCTACTTAAAAAATTTTCGGCTATAGGTTTCGCTCCAAATTTATTGAAATTTTTCTCGAGCTATTTTTCAAATCGTTTACAATATGTACAGTTATCAGGGCACCGCTCAGAAACTTATGTAACCAGCTCTGGTGTGAGTCAAGGCAGCACATTAGGCCCTACTCAGTTTTTAATAATGATTAACGACTTGCCAAGTGTCGTCAGATCAGCTAAATGCCTTATGTTCGCGGATGATCTGAAAATATTCCTGGGTATAGAAAACGCTGCAGACTCAGTAGCCTTGCAAAGGGACATTGATAGCGTTATCGAGTGGAGCGAACTCAATCGCCTGGAATTCAATGCCTCCAAATGTAAGAGTATTAGTTTTACCCGTAGACGCTTACCTGTTTTGCACCCCTACAATATACGCGGTGTTCCGCTGGAACGTGTGACGCAGATCAGAGATTTGGGGTTAGTTCTCGATACAGAGTTAACTTTTAATGATCACATTGTTGATCTATGTGGGCGAGCTTGTAAATCTCTCGGTTTTGTGATGAGGCAAGCTTATCGGTTCCGCGATAGGAGTACTATTTTAACTCTGTACTATGCATTTGTTAGGAGTAGATTAGAGTATAACTCGGTCATTTGGGATCCACACGAGGCCAAATATAAACTTATGCTGGAAAAGGTACAAAAAAAATTTGCCCGGTACCTGTACAACAAAATCTTTGGATATTATCCATATCTGTATCCATCCCTATTCGTAGCTGGTATGGTGGGTGTCAACACTTTGGAAGTCAGACGTAAATGTGCGGTGATGATCCACTATTACCTGCTACTTAACAATAAGATAGATAACCCCTCCACTCTGTCACGCTGCTAAATTATCACTCCGGACCGGTTGCGGCGGCCGCACGTGCGGCGCTTGCTCGCGGCTCCTGCGGTGCGCACGCAGACCGCTCAGTACGCTCCCACAGCACAGGCTATTCATTTGATTAATGACCTGATTGCTCAGCATCCAGACGTAGATTTATTTTACATTAAGTTTAATAGATTTGTGGATATTTGTTTAAGATTTTTAAGTTCAAATTAGTTAGATTTAGGTATTGTAGACTAATATTACATGTTATTTATAGCTTTCTGTGCGCTTTGGCATCGTTCTGTAAGCACAGTGAGTACTTGAACTGCAATAAATAAATAAATAGTGCTAGGGCCTACGCTGCGTCTTCCGGTTCGTGGTCGCCACTCGAGATCCTTTCTTCCCCATCGGTCCTCAAGGGGGTTATACGTTTTTCTTAACGGTACAACCAACAAGTTCAACGCCGTGGTAGCGCCCCTATTTCTATGCCGGTTAAGTTTTGAGACAAACTACTATAAAAATGCGTCTAATGACTCGAGAACCTCCGGATTGGGGACAGAATTGTCTCACTATTTCATATATGGGTCAATAAAATTTTATGTACAGTTAAACTTTGTTAAATGGTTCGCATCCTGCTAGTGAATTTATTATAAGTAAGCTGATAGAATATAACGTTATTATAGTATGTGCCTAATCTATTGCAAAAAATATTACATTTAAATTCTACTAGGTTTTGTACACGTATGTTTGGTAGATATACAGAAAAGTACTTTCGCTGTTGGTTTTAATAATATGTTTAATTAGTTCAATAATCAAATAAATAATATCCTAGTTATAAATTAATTATTGTAATTGTAATCGACCACACTATTTTTGTGATTCTAACAATTTTTATCTTACACCGTTGTAAGAGCGAGTGCAAACTCCACACTTATTTTAGTAGTCAGTTAATAGTCACCGTACGGTCGAGCGGGAGTCAAACCTGAGTGTGTCAGTTTCAGCTTTACCACTGAGCCATACGCGCCTTTAATGTATAGCTATGCATCCTTTCTTTTAAATCACATTAATAACATGTATAAAATAATAATACTAACAAAATCTACAAAAATTTGCAAACACACCGAAAAAGTTCAGTGTAAAAAGATTATCTGGTGAGAGCAGGAAAAAAGTAAACAGATTATAAAAAAGACATTCAGACCCCATCGCATCCCTTCAGGCTATCTTGTATTCATTGAGATGTAGGTACCGTTTTTTGGTCGGAAAATGTCTTGCTATTTGGTACATTGTGTCTGGTATCACTGACTGCATATTCGTAACATGTAAATTAAATAATAAGTAGTGATTAGGTAATATTAAATCATGTCTCCCTTTTGTATTTAAATATAAATTGTTTATTTGTACATTACAATTATCATATTTTTTGTTTGTTAGTATGTATGTAGTATAAACTTAATAGTATTTTTTCGCATTCGCAGGAAGCCGATGCGAGCAGTCGTTCAAAGTGGCACTCTCGGGAGAGGCCTGTGTTTAGTTGTGGGCGTCTTCAGGCTGTTGATGATAAGTTTTTTTTTCTTAAAGTAAAGAATTTGTGTACTTGATTTTTTATGAGAATGAATGACGTGACGAGCTAGTCGTTTGCCTGGTGTTAAGCGGCATGGCCACCCATAACAATTGCAGTGTCACTCAGAAATTTAAAATAAAAGTTTCGCGTGACACTGTGCGCACGTCATCCTGAGACATCACACAGTCTAGTAATCAGATTACTAGACTGTGAGATCAGGTCATGAGGTCTCATTTGCCCAGTAATTTCACTAGCTACAATGCCCTTCAAACCGGAACACAGAAGTGCTTGCACACTACTGCTTGGCGCGAGAATAACTAGCAAAGCGGTGGTACCTACTTAGACAAACTTTGCAGAAAAGTCCTACCACCTAGTAGTTTTCTTCCTATAGCAAAAAACCAAATAACACACAACGAAATTATCTCACAGTGAAATAATGGGCAATATACTACAATAATAAAAACTAAACTAAAACTAACTACACTACACACTAACTAGCTACACTATACCTACTACAAAGAACATATGGACTGTATAATAGACCGCGATGGCCTATTATCTCACAGTTACATATATACCTACTTCCTATCTCCACAAGGTCCCCAAAACACAGTTTTCCCTTTAAACCTTCTTTTTTGTTCCTCACTATCTGTATTCGGTCCCACGGGTGCAATGCGTTGGTGTCCCGTTATTCCGACTTACGCTATTGTATATTTTCACAAACAGTATCTTGAAATAAGAATTTTATAAATATCATCATCATCATCATAATTAACAGCCTGAAGACGTCCACTGCTGAACATAGGCCTCCCCCAGGGAGCACCACTAAGAGCGGCTGCTCGCCTCCTGCATCCATCGGCTCCCCGCGGCTTTCACCAGGTCATCGGTCCACCTAGTGGGGGGCCGGCCTACGCTGCGTTACAAAGATCAAAACATATTAAATTACAATGTTAAATGCTTCGATTTATGCTTATCTATTTAAGAGATAGATCTATCTATCTATCTATCTAAGAACTTAATTCAGGTCAGTAGTTAGTTCAACAGAATTTGGTTCGATAACACACCTTTTCACCATTATGAATAATAGAATAGAACTTCTTCTTACTTAGACTTCAATATTTTTTGGTCCAGTGATCATAATGTTTACTTGTATTTTGGCAATAATTTCTCACGAGAAAACTTGACGTGATCATGAACCTTGAGTGCTTATAATCTAACAGATACCAAGCCAAAACACTACAATTTTTTCATGAAACGTAGGTACTGCTTAACACTATGTTGTTGCAAAACTGTGCCCACTTCCTCTGCCTTCACCCCCGCCAACTCGTGCGTGTCGATAAAAAATAATTGCTTCCGTTACCCTGCATATAATATTACTATAATACTATCTTTCTTTAGAATTAGAGTATCGAACAATGTCTAGATTTTTTATATTGAGGTTGTTTTACCATCTAAGTCAAAAAGTGTTATTACTTTGATGTCAATAATGTAGGTCTAGTGTGCAAAAAATGTGCAATAAATATACTATAGGTATTATATTCATCTACTGCTGAACATAAGCCTCCTTTGAGCGGCTTCTTGCCTCTTCATCCATCGGCTCTCCGCGGTTTTGAGCTGATCGTCAGACCACCTAGTGGGCGCGCGGCGTTTGTAGTTCGTGGTCATCCTCGACCTATCTTCCCCATTGCTTATCGAAACTTAGAGAACTACCAACTTTAATTCCAAAATTAGAAATATCTAGTTATTGTATTTCCAGATCAGTTCAAAACACTGCTCTGCGACATTAACATCTTAAGGCGAAGTTCTCAATAGTTAATCTACGTTCATTCTCGATTTGCTCCGAATGCTATCGACTGCTGCTCACAATAGATGCACTCGAATACTCTACAGACTACGGACTCGAGCCAACTCTACTGACACTAATATTTTATATCAGAGTGAGCTGGACAGTATCGATAAATGTCTGGGGAATGTCTTAAGATTCATTAGTTTTGATTATAAATAGAAAACATACATAACTTTTAAAATTGCGAAATAAAAAGTAGCGTTTCAGTGTCAGTCTGATATGAAAGAATCGTAAAAATTAATAAAGAAATCAAGTCAATCATTAAAGTATTTCTACACAAATTCCAGAGTTTTCAACGAATAAGCCGAGTGCACACGTGAGGGGTCCCATTCAACAAGTCAAGTTACCGCATTGTGTGCAAAATGCGATCAATCATAATCACAGGCTCTTTCACCTCGACTAATGGGCCACAAAATGGAGGAATGCGTTTAAAATCTGCGAACGTTCGAGGGCATTCGGAGGTAACCGTTCGGAAATGGCACAAAGCGCTCGGTGCCAGCTGATCCATCATGTGTCAAGCCTCACGTACAACGGTATATCAATACGGTGCGGCCACAATACGGTTTTTGAACGGACGTGGCTCCATTTGTTTTCGATAGTGCGGAATGTTTTTTATCTATTTTGCGAACCTTTTCAGCACGTATGTGTTTGATTGCGCGTTATGAGGGCTATTGAACACGATTAGAGGGTACACTAGTTGGCTTTTGTTACTGATGATTTGGGTACATTTTTGTACACAAAAACATCAAATTATTCTTTATAGACTTGCAAATCAAACGTATAAATAATACTAATATTAATAACTTCAAAGTATTTCTTTATACAAGTACTTTTCTAACGAGCTTGTACGATACAAATATTTCTTAATTACATACCTGAGATACCCATGCTTAATAATAAAACTAAACAGAAAACGTCTCCAAAGAATTTCAATATCATCAACTCTTACTAGCATGGTGCCTCCGCAAATCAGCGCGTCCCGCCCACCCATTGTACGCTTTGTTATTTTAATTTTTTTCCTTCAGAGGAATGTCTTTGAAACAGTTCAAATGACGCGTGTAATATCAAGGTTTGGTTTTGTTTGATGTGAGCAGAAAGATCATGGTATTTGCGGATGAGTACTCGTATTTTTCACTCAAATGAAAGGGAATGGATAACTGGAGCGTCGATACTCAGATCCCTTTTTGTGGTTTACCGACATTGTTTGCAATGGTTTTTTGATGTGGCCACTTTAATGTTGATAAATAATTCTAGCTGTTTCTGATGGTCGATACTTGTTTCATTCCTTTTATGTTGAAAGTTTGCGTAAGGATGCTGAGTCGTATTCGAAAATTCACTAAATTTTCGAATACGACTCAGCATAGCAAAAGGGTTGTAAATTAGGCTTAAGCTATGAATACATTTTAATTAAAGTATTATATTAGAGGAAACTAAGGTCATCTTCATTGCTTTCAAAATTAGCTAGTTGGATTGGAAAAAACCGTGGCAAGCCATTGGATACCAGAAGCAAGTAGCTGATCAAAGTAGCACTCTACCAACTTCTTTTTTAAAATAATAAATAAATAACGCCCAACGATCACATACATAGATCCTGGACCCTAACTAGGATTCCCTGTATCTAGGGACCCAGGAACTACGAGGACCATGGTCCCACAACACCCAGACACAGAACAAGTATTTGCGCTTTTTTTTTCGGGCACAAATACTTGTCTTGTTGCGGGAATTGAACCCGCCGCTCATAACCCTCCGGGTTATGAGCCGACCTGCTCAACCACAACACCACGGAGGCTGTCAATATCATATTGAATTAAAAAAAACTAATACTTGATCGGGTGGTGAAGCGTATTTTTTTTGCTCTGTTTTTAGAACAAACTCTTGCAGTTTATTGCTTTACAACGCTAGCCTTAACATCAAATTTCACTTAGATACAAACACAATATTCGAGACGCGTTATGTCCAAGGCAGCCAGCCCGTGGCCTGTCTACTACAATACACTGGACGCTGAGCAGAAAATTCCTCCCAAAGTTTTGATTGTCCGCAGCAGATGGCATTCTTGGCGTACATTCCACGGATCTGTGAGAATACCCCATTTTATTGTGTTCATATTGTCCAAGTTTATACTGGTCAAGTAACCAACTGTCATTTGTGGGATGCATGCGAGTGTTGATGAGATTTTTCATTTATGTTTATGGGTTTTTCTACTATGTGATATAGGAAATTGTGATATCGACTCGTATACAGAAAATAATAAAAATAACTAGTTACAAAAGATACAAACTTAAAACACATCTGCTTATTATCACCACGAGGCACCCTATGTATACTCCTGCCCGCCCCTGTCCACAAGTGTCCCATGATAGGCTAGTTGTACCTTTCAGCCACCGTTCTCAAAATGCTGTTGGCACTGCCTCGCACCCGCCTCAGAAGATATGCCGTCTTTTTGCGGATGATGGCGTGGAATCCGTCGGTCTGAGCCTGTGCAAACATCTCTGAGGCATAAAGGCATCTTTAAATACATCTAACAAAAAAATAGAGTTGTTATTGAATGGTTTTCACTTTTTGGCATGTTCATTCATGGCCGCAATAGTTGATTTAGTCGTTATTAAAAACAAAAACTTTCGAAATTCCTCACTCAAATTGAAGACATAAGCTTGCGATAGATTATAGAACCAACATTTAATTTAGCTTACATTGACGACGAAGTTTACATGGATTTATAATTAAAAGCACTTGAATTAAGAAACTTTAATCCACATTCAAATCAAATGGCAAAACTATACAGCAATTTTCATATCCTAAACGTAAACAAAAGCAGTAATGCGACTTCCGACCCTCGGCCATTTTTATCCCTTCACTAATTGTAATTTCATTGATAACACAGTTTACAGTTTGACCGGTCCATTAGTGCGAAACAAGGTGGCGTCCGCCGGGGGCCCTCGTATTTATAACCTTTAGTATAGTTGCGGCAATAATTTCATTAGCGGGGCACAACTAGAGGCCGGACAAGACAAATGGTAGCCATTAGAGGCCTAACGACGGGCCTCGTCAGACCCCGCAAACTTTTAACGACGAGAATCAAAGTAAATACGAAGCTATCTTGCCGATTCGGCGATCATAACTCTAGAAGGGTTGTTAATAGATGCCGGTCAGCAGGTAGTGCTAATCAATGCGTGCGTTGGTTTTGTGACCATTAGCTCGCCCCTACCTGTGCCTTTGAGGATTTCGGATTTGATGGTTATCTTTGCTAATCAGATGAATCAGGTGCCATTAAAATTCGGTAGCCAGTAGCTACAAAGTCGCTTAAATAACATGAATAAGCACTACATGAAACTAAATCCCTGTCTAATATAAAGTAGAAACAGACTATGTTTTACAATATACTTCACATTTACCTTTCTCTTTACCTTTTTTTTAATGCAAAAACGGTCATACGTTTCGCAACATCTCACCTGATGGAAAGACATTATAGTACCACGTAAAACAAACTAGCCATAAACAGTGAAAACTGTCCTACCTTATAGTTATTTTTCACAGCCTATTACTAAACTAGCCGAGGCAAAAACATCATAACTTCACATTCAGAGCGACCAAGTCCCAAGAGACGCTACGAAGGCTAAGGCGTGCAAATCAGACGCGCATTCTCCGCTCATTCCGCCGCACTCGTACGTTATTGTGTCCGGCGAGTCCGAGCCGTCATTAAGCGCTATTCGTGGCGGGCAACTTCTTCTACACACTATATATGTGGAGATAAAAATCCGGGGCGAAGCTTAGCGACTGCAGTTGCGTTTGATTTTAATGTTATTGTTTGTTTATTTATTGATATAGTAGGTAAGCGTGCTACATCTTCGACCGCAACCTTGGAGTGTTCAATCAAATATTTAGCTGTCTGATACCGCACTATTGCTTATACCATCATGTGAGAGCAAATTTTAAAGCAAACCTTAGGGCCTAGTTTTTACAAACAATTGAATACTGAATAGCCACTTTAGTCACTTTCAATTTTGTAGTGTTTTGATCACCGTAAAAGCGCCCAAGAGTTTGTATTATACCCATAATACAAAAATCTTATCCAGACATAAAAAAAATTAATAAAAATTATAAGCTAAGTTAAAACGACAATAAGAAAATAACAATAAAATAGTAAGCAACCTGCAACTAGAAATCGAACTACGAAATCCAAAATGCCACTAACTTCTATTCCTTACTACAAAGTCAGGAACTACGAATATCAGACACAAAATTACCGATACTGTACGTGCTTTTGAATCTTAGCTTCGCATTAAGTGAACTTCGTGAACCCAGCCAACTTTAATACCTAAAAGCATTCTCGTATAAAGAAAATAACAAGACTCACCCTCGTTGACTCGCTGACACGTAAGATCAGCTAATACACAAAATAAGGCTTATCGAAAGGCGCGTACACACGTATCCGTAACGTCGCGTCCGATTACTCAGTCTGGCCTGACGTCGGGCTCATTACGCTCATTAACCCGGCAAGTGTACGGGGGGGGCCTAATATGAGCTGGAGGGCAACCACAACGTCTTATAGCATTATTACTTCAATATTACTTCAATCATACATTGATAAATGACATAAAAGTAAGAATACTTTAATGTTGCAGATCCAGAGCAGTTTTGATGACGTCACGTTAAATCGTTCACTCAAATACAACTGTCATGTCATACCTTTACATCATGTTGACATCGACGTGCGACAGTGATAACGCCATATAAAAATGTAGACGTCTCGTTCACACGCAGGAATACTTTATAAGTTCATGGTACGAATTCGAACAATATTATTGTAACCTTGAAACAATAATGTCATGAAACATTATGGTTTTGTATCAGCTTGTGGTAGCCCAGCTGATCTGTTGGTGGATTACTTTATGACATTTATTGAGCTCATGTCTATGTACTTAGGAGTATGTAGGCATAGATAACTAAGGGATTAATAAAACAAAGTTATCTGATTATCTTAGTCAGATATTTTGTTCTAATCTATATAAAAACTTAAATGTTGTTCTTATGCGCGTCATTTGAGAAACGCTGGATCAATTTGGATTTTTTTTATTTTTAAATGTTTGTAATAGTTTGTAGTAGTTGTAGTAGAATTTAGGCTTTAATTATCTAAAAAATTAGAAAAGTTTTCCTGAAAGTTTTTAGGAGGAATAACTGAACGCCCTTTTTCTATAAAAAATTTAGACAGGACAACGTGTGTCGGAACTGTTACTGTTAATAATACTTTTAAGCTATTTCTAACGAACCCCCTTGAATAGTATAGAATAAGTACATTTTTTTAAATTGAAAACCCACAAATTCAGATATTGTTTTACAAAATGGTAATATTTTTCCTTAGATGTCTGGTCAATCTGGAAGTTTTTTTTAGATGAAATGTGATGAGTATTTTATTATTTTATGCTTTTTAATATTAAGAACTTATTTTTATTACAATAAATAATGCTATTCATAAACGTAGTATACAATAACCATACACAACACATTGTGATGTTTAAAAGTAGCTACCACACCACATAGTAAGTGCGGCTACATAGAGGGGGATGTTCATGAAATTACCAACAAGTGCCCGCGCTGATACGAGTTACGGCAACTCGTTTGTACAGCAGCAATATTGTTGATGAGCGATAAGCAGCGAATTGTATAGAGGGTGCTTGAAAATATTTGTACAAAATATGTACATTGAAAGTTGGCTTTATTATTTTGTACTGTTCAAGTATAATACTACAAACTGTTGTTTTTAAGACACTTTAGAAATATTAACTAAATAATTAAATAACTAAACAAATAAATAACGCCCAACGATCACATACATAGATCTTGGACCGTAACTAGGATTCCCTGTATGTAGGAACCTAGGAACTACGAGGACCATGGTCCCACAACACCCAGACTTACTTAACTGTACTTTGAGTGTATGTTTGGCTACTGCATTCATCATCTATTTATTTTCAATAAAGAAGAAAAGAAAAAAAGAAAGAAAATACATTTACATATAATTCAGTCCATAAAATTTTAACAACCAGCGGGATTTGAACCCGCGCCCTCCAACTCACCGGATTGGACGCTCTACCAACTGAGCTATGATTGGCTGACCGCTGTGCAAAAATCATAAGGACTATGTGCTTTTACTGACTAACCCGTCGTAAAATTTCAAGGACTATAATATATCATTATAGATATGTGCTGTTTACACTTAAAAAATCAATTCTATTTATTTTCCCTCCATTTTTCATCATCGATAAAGATGTAACAAATAAAAACTTAACGTTTTTAATAATGATTACAAAATTCTTCCTTTATTTTGTTGTTGAATAACAATTCTCTCGAACAAGATTAAATGCAAGCCAGTCAGGAAAAATGCAACGACAAGTTAAAACATCCTGTACACTCTCTATTTCATATCGCACATATTACCCGTACAAGCCATAGCGTATTAAGTTAATGAGACGCGCGTCACTCGGTGCACTCTTACAAAGGGAGGACATATTGGACGCTAGGACGGATGTCTCGCAACGGACAAGAAATACGAATTTATCGTTTCATTAACATGGGATTTAGTAACGATAGCGACATGAAATTAACATCACTTTTGTTTTGGTTATCTGGTGTTTGTTTTTTAACCGGTTATACTGCAGTCAACATATCTAATATTGAAGTCGTACCTTACAGAGTTACAGAAAGCTGCTGTTCTCCGAGCTAATTTCTAAACGATTTTTTTTTAATTGCTCTTGTTTTTTATTTTTCTACCAATTTTATGTATTACAGATATAATTTCAGCATTACATAGTTTTGTCAGACGTAACATTCAAAATTAAATAACACCATTAAGCTGATAATATAGATAATGGTTACCTACAAAAAAACCATTCGCCATATTTCAAACCGTTCCGAGCATCATAAAATATAAATAAACACTCATTTTGGCAACAAAAAATAAATAAACGGTTTTATATCATTAACAATTCACAATATCACCGGCGCGGAAGCAAGAGGGGAGGGTGGAACACACGGGCTCGCTACTTTTTATTAATTTACAAAATAAAGTTATAATCTTGTTAGCGCTCGCGACTCCATTATGACGCGTTACCTGGACATTGTAATAGGATCAACTTATTATACACTAAGTATGCAACATCAAAGCATTTTCACTGAAAGAATGGAGCTTTGTTAGGAGGATTTCTACTGTAAAAATTTTTTTTTCTACAATTGAAATATTACATTTCCTTTATTAAAACGAGTGAGGTATAGACAGTACTCGGCAATAAACATGATAACACCGTTTAGCTGTAACGGCTATTGGGTAAAATATTTGAGATCCATTTACCAAGGATATTAGCCGTTAAAGAGGTGCTTGAAAGGCAATGGAGCTTTACCTTCGGACCCTTTGGGAGGCGTTTTCTCAAGGAGCCGAGGTGTTGTTCCCCATCCTAAATGCGATCTAATTACGGAATAGTTTCACTTCTTGATTTATAGAGTAAGTTTAGCCGAGGCCGGGGCGCACGCGGTACCAGCCACATACACTGATGTATTAAAAATATTTCGGAAATACGTTTAATTGATACTTTTATATAAAACTACGGTGGTGCCGTTTTAAAAGATCTTGTTTTCATGTTTTTTTTTATGAGTATGAATGACGTGACAAGCTAACCGTTCACCTAATGTTAAGCGACACGGCCGCCCAGTTGCAGAGTCACTCGGAACCTTAAAATAATAAAGTTCAATTATTATCACGATTAGAATTATTAATTTGTGTTGAATGTAGAAAGTAAGTGGTCCATGGCTTAAGCGTGTTTAATTAGCACACAGAAACGGAAAAATGAAAATATAATGCGAAGTTATTTAATAAAATTATTAAATTATATGTGACGTGGTATTTGGTGAACAATTTTATTATAAACGAAATATTAAATCTCAAATCAATATATTATTAATTCAAACGTAAGACTGTTCACACAAGGGGTGCTTCAAGAGGTGTTAAAGGAAAGTCGGGACAATCTCTGAGGCATTATCGGATTCCGCGAGTGCCGACCCACAATGGATGTCCTGACCGTCGGGCTTACACTGCGGGCCCAGTGCTTTGTACCAAATCACTTCGTGTAGATTTATTGCCATGAGTCCCGTTTGTTTAAGGTAACCAGAGTTTCTTACTAAATGGGACATCGGGACGCATTATTATACCCTAGATAAAATATTTATTTATATAACCAAAACCAATAATAAATTATAATATAATAAGTAATCTGATTACTAGACTGTGTGATGTCTCAGAATGGCGTGCGCAGTGCAGTGTCACGAAAAACTTTATTGTTTTAAAGTTCCGAGTGACACTGCTACTGTTATGGGCGGCCGTATCGCTTAACGTCAGGTGAACAACTTGCCCGTCACGTCAGTCATTCTCAAAAAAAAGGTAATTTATTTTATTATAAATAAAATTATCACAATGAAATGAGTACCTAATTTTTATTATAGCGTCGTAATTATTCAATTAAAGTAAGTTATTTTAGTGTTTAAAAACTGTAGCTTGTTCTATCTTTAAAATTTCCTCTGAGGTTACAGTGTTAAGTGTATGCGCAGAATAAATTATTTAAATGTTGAAATAACTTATTAATGTCCCACCAAAACAGGACGTATACTAGTCTTAATTTCCCCGCCCTCCCCATATAAATTGTGGAATAAGTGTTGCCATATTTACTAGTGACGTATTGCTAATCGTGGCCGCCTTCTGCGCTTGTCGCGAGTAGTAATTATGTATTAATCTACCGTCCGGTGACGAATTTGAATAATTATTTATACTGGCAATTTATTGCACCGTGGTCTTTGGGTTGAATCAGGGATGAAGACACACTGGCCGGTGATCCCCCCTGGGAGCTCGAAGCGGAAACCCTCGCCGAAGTTTACCACTTTGTGGCGGCGAGGAGGTCCCGTGGAGAGCCCCCAGCGTGGGAGGAGGTCAGGCGCCTGCGGAAGCCATCCGCCCGGTCCTCCGGGAGTGGGTGCGACGGCCATTCGGGTCGCTGATCTTCCGATTGGTGCAGGTGCTTTCCGGGCACGGATGTTTCGGAAAGTACCGGCACCAGATCGCGAGACGGGAGGCGACCCCAGCCTGCCACGAATGTGGGGAGCCGGAAGATACGGCGCTCCACACGCTGGAGGTGTGCGCTGCTTGGGAGTCTGAGCGGCGCACACTTTCAGCGGTCGTTGGCCGGGATCTCTCGTTGCCGTGCGTGGTGAACGCCATACTCGACAGCGAGAGAGCGTGGCAGGCAACGGTCTCCTTTTGCGAGGTGGTGATGTTGCAAAAGGAGGCTGCGGAGCGGGTCAGGGAGGATGATGCCAACTCTGACCCCCTCCGGCGCAGACGGAGAGGGGGACGGAGGAGGCGCTTCGGGCGCCTTCTTCGTCCTCCGTAGTGGGGCCGGCGGCGGAGGGTCGGGGGACTCTCCGCTGCGCTCACACGGCCCCACACGTCTGGTGGGTAACTGAGGTGAAAGGTTACCCACCCACTGGCGCAGAGGCCCAGAAGGGCCTACCGCTGGGGCGAGATAGTGAATGCCAGCGCGACCCTATCTCGTCCCGTCCCGGCGGCGGACGGATCACGGGGGGGTTTTAGTGGGTTCGAGTCCCACATACCCCCTGCCATCACTCCCGTGGTGGCAGGGAAGTGCGAGGGCATTTCCCCCCTCAAAAAAAAAAAAAGGGATGAAGACACATGTGACTACTAAAAGCAGATTAGATATTTAGGAGAAACTGTTGTAGAAAACGAAACGTAAACTTTGAATTATGATACGGTAAAAATAAGATGCCTATACGCTACTTTTTTATCATTAAGTACACTTCCAAGGATAATAAAATCAACAACTTATAGTTTTTCATTTACTGTCAAGAGTATTTTAGTATCCAAAGACTACTAGTTCAACCGTGACCGAGATGCTTGCAACTCCGCCAAAATATGATAGATAGATAGATAGATAGATAGATAATGAAAGTGAAATACTCATGTTTACTTCATAAAAATAATGATTATATTATTCAATCTTAATATAAATTCTATTAGTCGGCAAAAATCGTCTAAAAGCTGAAGTTGTAAATCACGTCGAACCAAATGACCGTCCGAGTGACCGCTTGTCCTTCAGACCATGTAAACCTAGTTGCCAGCCGATCGGGACTCAAAACACCTGTTTACTATCAAAACGTAATTAGCTAAGAGGTCACATTTCACTAATGACTTAGATTATTTAGAACAGACCAAACTGAATTTGTAATGACAATCTTAGGGGTTCTATAATTTATTTACTTTGATGATACTCTTGGATGTAGGTGGAGGTAAGTTTCCAAGTTTAGTTGGTCTGTTTGAATTATTAGTGATTTATGTGTTCGCCGCTGACTAATGGAATGAAGATATTTATAGGGAGAGTAATGAGAGAGTTCATTGGTGGCGGTTTTTACGTACTTAATGATAAATAAATATAATTGTCAGTAAAGTGATCGATATAGCTCTCTAGAATTAGCAAGTTGAAATGGTAATGGGCAGGCCACATCGCTCGTAGAACTGACAGTGGCGACCGCAAACCAGAAGACGCAGCGTAGGCCGGTCCCCCACTCGGTGGACCAACGATCTGGTGAAAGCCTCGGGAGTCGATGGATGACGGAGGTGAGCAGCCGCTCAAACTGGCACTCTCTGTGTTCAGTGCAGTGGACGTCTACAGGTTGTTGATAATGATGATGATGATGATGATGATGATGATTTTAATTTGATTTCTAACATGTTGACGAACTTCTTAACTTTGTTTTTTGCCTCTCTGCTGTTTACGTAGCATTGCGTTAAGTAATAGATAAGTATGTTGGCAACTCGCTCCATACACTTAGTTAATTAAAAGTGTACTCGAGTTCCGACTCCAATCTCCAGTTCCCTGTTTACCTGCGCAAGTAACACCGATGTTTGTTCAGCTAACGAACGACTTTTAATCACTACTTACTCGATAAAGATGGGGACAAACATGCGGAGCAAAGGGACAAAATATAAGCTAGTAACCAAAATAAAAACCTTGGTGTCTTCATGGAAAATCAGCAACCATTTTTTGCGACCAATTAATCTTACGTAGCTAAATTACATTAGCTTGAAAAATGTTATTCTATATTTTTCATATTATTTGTAGTAAAAGCTATGCATGAACCGTATTGTCTACTTTAATAGTGAAACGGTTCATGCATAGCTTTTACTACAAATAATATGAAAAATATAGAATGACATTTTTCATAAAAGTTACTTATTAAATTCCTTTCTGAATCTGCACCTGCTAACAACACACTCAACGAATCCTGATTCAAATTTTATACGAATATAATAACACCAATAGCAAAATATAGTATTATAAGAAGAGTCAGATTGAGTAAGCAATCGTGATGACTGCTAATAAATTACAAGTGTTAGAAAGAGACCAGTGTATTTTATTGATGTGGCCTTACACAAACTGTAGGCACTCTTGTTTAAATTAATATCTGTATTCTTTTGTTACGCTAATTTTGAAATGCTAGAGTGCTATAGCAGAGGTCTATTCACACCACGGTGTGAAAGAGCCTATTCATTTAGGGCACTTGGGTGATTCACACCGCGGTGGGAACCACTGGTGGTGTGAAACGCCCCATTACCCGCTCTGATTCACCAAAACGATGCAGCTTATCATTAACTTCAAAATAATGTCACTGCGCAAACAACCCGTTCCAAGTTGGACCAATCAACGTAATGTACGCCTAATTCCGACTTTGTCCACCATTAATCATGTTCGAGAATTCAATTTAAATAATAAAATTTACACAAGACCCGAAGTTCATTCGATTATCTAATTAAAACGGGCCGGGTATATCCGCTGGGTATTCGACGGATAAGAAAATTGCGTTAAAAATCCTTATTAACCGGTTTAATGTGTAGGTGTTAAGTAAATTTGAATGTAATCGGACTGAGTTTTTTAGGGGTTGAGAGAGAAAAATGCGAGGGATTTATTGGCTTGTTACCGGGATTTACAAAAAGGACGGGAGTAGACGGGACGGGGAGGAATGCGTGCGCTGCTGGTTACC
The DNA here is from genome assembly GCA_963580505.1 of Ennomos erosarius. NCBI lineage: Eukaryota > Metazoa > Arthropoda > Insecta > Lepidoptera > Geometridae > Ennomos > Ennomos erosarius. Next base: position 12,096,236 of record OY756981.1, on the reverse strand, counting down.
CGTTTGATGGTTTGAAAAAGGGCGCTTGGTCTCATGTTCATTTTTGCAATCGTTCTGACTATTTTTAATAATCTGTTCCGTTTAACAATACCTATTCATCTAAACATTTAAAAGAGCGTACTTTAGAAACGTGGTTATGCAAAGCTGATTTTCTTTCTCAAAGAAACATAGTATTGACGTTAAGAGTTCGAGCAATTACAATTTTAAATTCCATCTATTTACCTTAGGATAACATTAAAATCGCACACAACTTTTTGATCGCAGCCCTCTAATTAAGTGAAAACTGAAAACGTTTGAAAGCGTTCAATTTTCCTAATAAGAGGGCGCTGTCAGTTAAGAAAAGTTTCAGCGACTGGGAGTCGCGATCGGGAATCAAGAGCCTGGCATATTTACGAAGCTCCTTTGACTGAGTCTCAAGAGTCACTTAAGATCTTTGATGAGCAATCGAATTATATGCGTTACTGTAGCGCAGAGTAGTAAATGATGTTGTTTTTAATTCTAAAATGCTAACCCGTTTTAAACCTATCTTACTCAAGTTATGAAGTTAAATAATTTATGTGATTATGTACTGAATAACGAAAATTTAGATTTTGGTATTAATTTTTTGAGTTGTTATAGTGCTTATTAGCCTTTAGACTAGCCACTCAGGCGCGGTGCGGCGGGCGTAGGTAGGTCCCAAAGCGCTCCTCAAATAGCGCGGTATGGTTTTGCATATTTACGGTTTATACGAATAAACTAAGCAGTGTTTTAAAATTTCAAAAGTAGTTTTGATAAGTAGCATTGCTTGGCTATCTAAATAAATGCATCTTTACGTGTGTTGCAGTATAAAAAAACACACACAACAACACTACACATAATAATTGACGCTCCGCCGTACCTAAAGGAAATTACTCCGTCGCCGGCGCGCGCCGGCTCGGCGCGAGATGCAATTTAGACTGAGACGTTTTTTTTTTCTCCTGAACTATAGAGACTTTTACTTTATTCGATAGTGATGTTCAACTAGTTTCAATTTTAGTCGATTTATAACGAGTGACACCTCTAAAAATTGATTGCCATCCCTAGTAGCGGAATCAGCTATAAGCCACAATTGTGGTGGGGAGCGGTCCACGTTGCGCGATGCCGGCCGCACATGTGGTTGAAGCGCCTGATCGGCTATAATATTATTATGCGTGGTCGCTCAGTCATGAGTTAGTGATGAGATCAAGATTTTGTAAATATGGGCCGCTAGTTGCCTGAAATAAACAAATTTATTATTATTAGTTTTATTCACAATTTTTTTTGTAATTCTATGATTTTATTACGTCTATGAATAGAATTACTTTAAAAGAAGAAAAATTCAATCGATTTATAAACATCATTATAGTTTGATTTGATGACTTGATTCAAGTTAATGAGTCAGAGTTATAAATTATTTAACTTCTCAATTAATACATAGGCCTTTTTTTAATTCAGCAACGAGTTAAACAAATTCGTTGAAATTCAGATATACAATTGCGTATTCAGAGGTTGTGGTGTTCTGAATATTTTATACAAAAGTCGCGGATTTTTTACTCTTTCCACGATGAGACGTGACGTCAGGGGTGGCGGGGATGGATGAGGTAAATTAATAAAAGAAAGGGGGCGGTTAGTTACAATTACGTTTTTAAATGTAAGCAAGCCGGCTCCTTGTTACACTTTGATTTTTTCAGCGACACGCCATTTGTCGCTTAGGGTTGAAGAGAATAAGTGTGCAAGTGAAAATGTTTGTTTATGATTAGGACATGTACTTCTTATATTTACAAATTTATTATCGTTAATTCAAAAACCTTTATTTAGCCTAAAATTATTCAGTATCCTAAATTAAAGCAACTGGGCTACGCTCTTGCATCATATAGACCAGTTTTTTTAGTTTTTAAATATGAATAAAATTAATAAAAAAAAATTAACAGGGAAAACAACAAAATGGTTTAAATTGTTTAAATTAAATATGCAAAGTAACTGTCGTAGATAAAATGCTTAAGTACATATAATGAGGTTAAATCGTTTGCTTATACTCAACGTGAGTTTTAATTTGTATCAGTATCATCATTCTTCAGCTACATGATTTTAAATTATAATAACCATCTTTAATGTACCGTATCACAGTTCCAACCTTATTTACGTATACCGCCATCAAGCTTTGATTCTGTAAAGGGTTAAAAATAAAAATCACAGATCCGCGACCCTCCCAAGAAAAATCGGGCCAAAGAGGGGTTGAAAAAAAGGAATGCCGGTACCGACCGTTGTTTTCTTGTAAAGACGAGGGTTACCAGGTAGCCAAATGAATTGCAAACAGCATTATTATTTCCTCAAGGAAGTCGTATATATTCCGGGCGGCTTTATTTTAACTTTTCTTGCTTTATTCATTTTTTTCTTACCCCTTTTTATCGCCGACAAGCTCGTAATATATTGTAAAAGCGCTGCAGTGCCGGTTGTAAACAACTATTACAAGCTAATGGGGGAGTGGGGTGCAGGCTTGCTCTTTTATTTCTTGATATCAATAAAAAAACATTACTGCAGACATGATACCGATCTTTTTTTGTATTATTTAAATAGTATTTATAGCTGGTAATAGTATGGTGAATTTTATCCCAACGGAGAAAATATTTAGATGAGATTTTTATTTTACCAAAAAATGTAATAAAGCTAGAACACTTAAAATAAAGCACGAGGAAAATAAAATATTTATATTTGCCTATTTGAAAGCAAGCGCCCTACTTTTAGAATGTAATGAATAAATAATATTTATTAAACCCTGTAAATTAAGTATATTCACACGCATTAAATGAAATAAAATTCAAGTTAGAATATTGACACAAGAGTCAATTTTGAACGCATGCCTCCACAAAAAGAACGGTGGTCACTATTGGAAACTTTATTACATACACTACCTATTCAAAAAAAAAATACATAATATTATGCCAAAAAAAGAGGTAACCTTTTCAATCTTTTTTTTCTAGATTACATATACATGAGTTATACTTCGATATTGTAAACAGCCATAATAATTAGTTCAACAAAAGCATTGACGAGATAAGAACTCACATTTCTTGGGTGAATAGTTCCTGCCATAAAATCCGCTATAAAAGGGCGATTATAGCGATTATGGCCTATGTAACGGCACTCTAATAATGAATTGTCTTTAGTATAATGCCGCGCCATGATTGTAATGGCCTTTACGCTTTTGTTCTCGGATTATTGACGGGAACTTGTAATTGGTGTAAACGAATTTGTAAAAATGGCAGATACAGTGTTATTAATTTAGACATTATACTTTTTTTTACTTATTTAAAATACTGAAACAAACATTGGACTTCGCTATTTTGGACGCCACTTATCGTAGGGAAAGAATTGCCATAATTACAGCGCTTGTGAATTGGAAGTGCTGGTTCAAATCCCGTTGGTTGTTAAAGTTTTTACAATCATTGTTTTTTTTATGTGATTGAATGACGTAACGATCTAGTCGTTCACCTGATGTTAAGCGATACGGCCACCCATAACAGTTACAGTGTCACTCGGCACTTTAAAAAAAATTATGTTTCGCGTGACACTGCACTGCGCACGTCATCCTGAGTCATCGCACAGTCTAGTAATCAGATTACTACACTATGTAATCAGGTCATACAGTCTCACTTGCCCAGTAATTTCACTAGCTACAATGCCCAAACCTTTGCATTCAGGAATTATTAATTATCAATGTTTAAAAGATACAAACAGTACTATATGCAAGTGATTATAAACCTCACTAACATATAAACCAACAATGTTTCCACAAATTAAATAAATCAAACATTCCTCTTCAGTAGCCAAGCTTAAAAAATATATTCAAGTTTAACAGAACTTAAAATTATTTCAGTGTACTCCATTCTAAATATCATGATAGTACTTAGGACCTATATATAAATAAATAAATATGTGTGGACATTTCACACAGCGCCATCTAGCCCCAAACTAAGCATAGCTTGTACTATGGGAATGATAACGGATATAATACTTAGATATTTTTTGTTCGTAAATAAATACATAGTATAAAATATAACACCCAGACACAGAACAAACATTTATGTTCATCAGATAAATGTTTGTCCCGGGTAGGAATCGGTAGGTATGATAAAAATTTTCAAGGCAAAACGGTAATAACAACATACACTCGTTTACATTTTTACCTCATAACCCCTCACGAGGGTCGTTATTACCACATTCCATATTCTCCAATACCTAAGGCATATATTTGAAGAGTGCAATAAACCAGCCACGAGCCAATAAACGTAGATTATCGAGAGTTATGATGCGATTCCCGTTAATGCGACATGACAATAGACCCCCGGGAAGAAAGGTAGGTAGATGTTTAGAGAAACAGTATACTAGCAACTGAATACGAACAGATTTTTGTTGATCAAAATTACTGCTTTTAGCCAACTTCAAAAAAGTAGTTTTCAATTTAGGTGTCATTTTTTCTTTGATAACTCAGAATTCATTCAATTAGGTATAAACGAGTTGAAAAATTCTATTGAACCTCAATCTTATCAAACTTAATATTTTTTGATTTTAAACGAATGCTACGCCAGATAATAAATATTTTAGGTTTATAAAGCTTTACACTGCACTACGCACGTGTGATGTCTGATCTGCGTAGAGGTGAACTATGATGTAGGGCTACGTGGCTAAAGCGCAGGGGGCAACCACAACGTCTTATAGCATTATTACTTCAATATTACTTCAATCATACATTGACAAATGACATAAAAGTAAGAATAATTCAAGTCACGGTAAATCGTTCACTCAAATACAACTGTCGTGTCATACCTTTACATCATGTTGACACTGACGGGCGACAGTGATAACTCCATATAAAAATGTAGACGTCTCGTTCACACGCAGGAATACTTTATAAGCTCATGGTATGAATTCAAACAATATTATTGTAACCTTGAAATATTAATGCCATGAAACATGATGGTTTTGTATTAGCTTGTGGTAGCCCAGCAGTGTACCGTTATTGTGGCGCAACGTAGTAAACTGTCTACGGCGGAGATCTTTGCTACACAGAAACCTCTACATACCCAATAGTTTACAAAAATAAATATTTATATTTATTTATTTATTTGAGATTACCTTTAAAAAAAAAAATAAATAAATAAAATTTTAATTGCTGACAGTGAACGCACAGCCTAAACCGAATTATTATTACAATCTTTTGGAAGGAGTATTCCTTTTTTAAATAAGTCTTGGCTAAACGGAGTTTAGTAAAGCTAAAGCCTGAGAAATCCTTTTGTGATGTTTTTACCTAATATTTCAGACAAAATCTAATGATACATTTCAAAGACAAAGCGATGAAAAGCACAATTCGCATACAAAAAGGACAATCACTTCCTCTTTGTAAAAAATCCAGCAGCTTTACACTGAGCAAACACTTCGACAGCGAGTCAATGTTGATATTCCCTCCCCTCCGCACATCGACAGAAACCGTATAAATAAATTACCTTTATCAATCTCGTATGATCTCGTTTGTTAGTTATGGGTAATAGAGTTAGTTTGTGTTATTGTTTAGAGGTAATATTTTTTAGAGGTCTGAATCCAAATTCAGTTCCAGGATTCCTTTGATGTGTATGTCCAATCTAGATTCTATTTTTCTAAAACGGCTGAAGATGTCAAACTTAAATTTAGAGCAAACATTAAAACCCATTGCTTCATAATCCTATAATCTCAAACTCTACGCAAAAAAAGATATTACGATTGAAGATGATTGATTTGTGGACCAATTTATATAAAACTAGTTGTACCCCGCGCTTTCACCCACGGATAAAAAGCATCCTACATCCAGCATAAAGCTATAGCAAAATTTCATCCAAATACGTTCAGTAGCTGCGGAGATTATAAGTAAAAAACATTCACACGTAAACTTTCAAATTTATAATATTAAGTAGGTAGGAGTACCCTCGGTTTCCTGTCCATGACCTATGAGTATTATGTATTACTAAAAACATGTTAGTACTATTATATTATTTGGGCTAGTACATAAAAACATAATTAAATGTTGATTGACAGCGGTGCATTCGCATAAGTACAAAAACACGTACAAATACCCCAAAAAATGGCTCCCAAAAGTTTGGGGTGGACCAAGGGAAATAAAGATATCGGCGCGGTCGCAAACAAAACGATATGTTGACCGTGGCGTCGTAAAAAACGCGTTAACATCCATTCACGTTTTATGTCCCCTTATTTGCGCGCGAACCACTGCCCAGTGGGCAGCGTAAAGTATCTGATTGCCTACGTAGTAGCGTGTTTGTTTCCTTTTTTCTGCAAATATCTTTTTGTGTTCGGAGTTTAACTAAAATAATAAATAAAATAATAATAAATATGTGTGGACATTTCACACAGCGCCATTTAGCCCGAAACTAAGCATAACTTTTACTATGGGAACCGGATAACTGATACAATACTTAGATACTTTTGTTTGTAAATACATACATAGAATACAATATAACACCCAGACACAGAACAAACTACTAGGTGGTAGGACTTTTCTGCAAAGTTCGTCTAGGTAGGTACCACCGCTTTGCCAGTTATTCTGCCGCCAAGCAGTAGTGTTCAACCACGACTGTGTTCCGGTTTAAAGGGCATTGTAGCTAGTAAAATTACTGGGCAAATGAGACTTTATGACCTAATTACACAGTGTAGTAATCTGATTACTAGACTGTGTGATGTCTCAGGATGACGTGCGCAGTGCAGTGTCACGCGAAACTTTATTATTTTAAAAGTTCCGAGTGATACTGCAACTGTGATGGGCGGCCGTATCGCTTAACATCGGGTGAACGACCAGCTCGTCACGTCATTCATTCTCATAAAAAAACATCTATGTTCATCACACAAATGTTTGTCCTGGGTAGGAGTCGAACCCACAGCCCTCAGATCAGAAGGCAGGGCTACCACCAACTGAGCTATCGGAGAGGGGGGGGGGGGGGGTCGGGGAATAAATTACAAGGTTATGTGTATCCGCAATGATCTAATACATAGATCCTGGATCCTTGCTATGATTCCCTATATTTAGGGACCCAAAAACTACGAGAATCATGCTCCCAAAACACCTAAGTATCTTAAGAACAAGTATATGCTATTTAGCATTAAGTTTATCTATGTACACCTTTTGTGCAAAACCATTAAATAAATAAATTAATAAATGTATTAGCGATTTTTTTTTACAAACGCTTGTCCTTTCGTGGGAATTGCACCCGGCGCCTTCAGGTCATAATACAACCTGGTCAACCACTATACGACAGATTGTCAAATATGTTTTGTATTTATTGTATCAAACATTATTTTTTCCCTAATTATTATAAATATTGCCAGAAATTAGCGTCTTCACTAGTAGTGATTTTCAGTTATAATTACGTTAAAATAAAATCCGTGACTTATAGCTTAACTTTTTTTGCAATTTCCTTGTATTTTCCGTCTAAAAATAAATTGTTCTTTGTTACACTGTGCTCCTAAGGTGCTCAAAACAAAAGTTGGACCAAGTTTTATCACAGTTTCTCTGAAGGGAGGGGTCCCTTTGACCTATTTAGCCGAGGTGTTGTCCCGGAGTCAGCTGAAGAAAATTCTAAGGTTTTTTTGAAGTAGATAAAATTAAAAGGTTTTGCTTTCGTCTGATAGTACGGAAAGACATGTGACGTCTTAAAACTGTATTAAAACTAGTTTAACTAAAATCCTGCAGTTTTGTTTATGAGAATGCATGTCGTGACGACCAAGTCGTTCACCTGATGTTAAGCGACACGGCTGCCCATAACAGTTGCAGAATATGTTGTAAAAGGAAATAGCGATCTATCAAATCAGTCGTAGGTATTTGTGTTAGCAAAGTTAGCAAATTGAGCAATCTTGGGTCTATTTCGGTTTGATACCTAAAAACAATGAAATTCCTGGTTGATCCTTCAATCATTTTCTGTTCCGTTTGGAGCCTCTACGGTTAGTTTTTGTATTTGCACTCCATACAACAGTACTTTCAACAAAGGTGCAAATTTTATTAATTGTGCAATGTTTTATGCTATGTTAAATAAACTGATCCTTATTTCAACATTTTCAAAGCTACGACATGGACAAACATAAAATCCAAGATGGTGGATAGCCATAACACATCTATGTCTGCATTCAGTCACACAGCGCTTACTTATTGAGTTATGAAACTTCCTTGGAAAGCAGTAGCCAGCGCGATATTATATTGAATTGAAGTAGTACTAGTAAATCAATTGAATATTATTGGTTCACATAATGATACTTCAGAACAAGTGAATTAACTGAAACCAAATTGAGTTATGTTATATTTCGGATCCAAAAAAGCTATGAATTACTTAAATCAGAGCTAATCAGATGAGACATACATGAATTAATAATGTAGATAGAAAATTTTAATATGAATTAATGAATCTACAAAATAAAAATAATTAGATGCTTCTTCAAAGCCTTGATGAGTTACCGTTAGCATGGAAGCTCAGCTAAGCAGGACTCGTTAAATCATATTCACTTTCTTGTCTATATCGTTTTTCCCTGTTTAATGTTCACTCCGCTTCCACGGTACAACTTCGGATGGATAACTCGTTACTTCTATTAAGTAATTAGTCAGCATAAAGCGATGCTTAAGTAATGAACCGTAATTATAAGACAGGACACGTCTAAGAGGAATAATTAAATCAATCATTCTTACGTTCTTACCCCGCAGTGTATAATCTTTTCGGTGTAATTAAGTTTGAATTAAATACTCCTAAACGAATCGGCCCGCTTTGAACTCGATAGCCTTTTGGAATAGAATTTTGAGATGTTTGTAAAGTTAACGTCTTAAGAACTTATATTGGATTTCGGAGGAAATGTCTTTTGGTAAATTGTGTTTTGTAGTTGATATCTTAATCTTCATTTTGAAATTCACAAAATTATGATGCGATATTTAAAAGCGTTGTTGGTAAAATTACCGTAATCTTTACATTTTTACTGTGTATAGCATGACTAATCTAAGAATTAATTTTATGCAAAATATAAGTACAGTTTGACACTCCACCACATCCACACATTGTAGACTCGTGGAAATCTCATACGATGCGAATCGTGCGTTTGTTTCTTCCACAAACCTGCAAGACGTGGAACAATCTTCCACCTGAGGTTATTCTGTTTCTCTCGACTAAAGTTTCATATAAAATTTATTTTCTCCTAATAACGTTTGATTGGTAGAATAATTTAAAGAGATCGCGAGGCCCCTGGGAGACGAGGGGCCAGGCCCCAGCAAACTTTTAAAGATATTATCCGAGAAGGGTTGAGGCGGCCCATGCGTCCTACGTGATCTGGCGCGCCATCTGTCTTCGGCGAACTGAAATTTGTTTATGTATGGTACAGTGAGCCATAAAAAAGTATAGTCCTTACGACTTATGAGGTCATACGCACGAGGCTTCCTTGAATATCATATCAGTACATTGTATATCATATCAGTGAAAAGTGATTTCCAAATAGAAATATCTTCAGCATCTTTATATTTATTTTCTCTTGCTAATAAAGCGGTGAAAGTTTTGAGTTTTTTACAAGCAGTGTTAATAAGAAGCCTAGTAAGTAAAATTTGTGCATAACCGCTCAGGCGCTTCACCACATGTGAGGCCAGCATCGCGCAACGTGGACCGCTCCCCACCACAATTGTGGCTTACAGCTGATTGCGCTACTAGGGATGGCAATCAATTTTTAGAGGTGTCACTCGTTATAAATCGACTTAAATTGAAACTAGTTGAACATTACTATCGAATAAAGTAAAAGTCTCTATAGTTCAAGAGAAAAAAAACGCCTCAGTCTAAATTGCATCTCGCGCCGAGCCGGCGCGCACCGGCGATGGAGTAATTTCCTTTAGGTACGGCGGAGCGTCAATTATTATGTGTAGTGTTGTTGTGTATGTTTTTTATACTGCAACACACGAATAAATGCATTTGTTTAGATATTCAAGTAACGCTACTTATCAAAACTAGTTTTGAAATTTTAAAACACTGCTTAGTTTATTCGTATAAACCGTAAATATGCAAAACCATACCGCGCTATTTGAGGAGCGCTTTGGGACCTACCTACGCCCGCCGCACCGCGCCTGAGTGGGTAGGATACGGTATCTTCTTATCACCTATGGATAAAATTTTTAACTAGTAACGTTGAAGTTTGTAATAATTAAAAGCTGCACTGCCGTCCATTCATCCGAAGTTCCTTGAATTCAGCGGATACAATACCCTTTGTAAAATTTCAATTTCTTTTTTTTTGAAGACTGTTGGTTACCACAAACATATCGATACCTAAAGTAGTTTCTCAGAAGACCAAATGTATAGACACAGGAAACTGGACGCATATAAATTTATCATTTTCCACTGCATAAAGCATAAATTCGAATCATTGGTGGTTCCTTGAAGGGGATCTGTGAGGTACAATAACTTTGAAAGTTACAATAGCTTGTACTTATGTGTAAAACTAGTATAGATAAAGGATATATAGAATAACATTTACATAACCAAAACAATATCTTGAAAAAAAAAAAAAATTAAGAAAATTTCTACCGATGCGAATCAAATCTGAATCATTTCAATCGAGCATATTCAAGTCAAATAGGTACAAAATGATTTTCTAAATAAAAATGGGATAAAAACCTTTTTAGGATTTGAATAAAAATCCATCTCGTTGCGCGCACTTATTTTATTGTAACTCAAAACACGCTAAGAAAATATACTGAATAGGTTGTCACTTTGCACAATAGTGACTGGAAACCTTGCCTTTAGCTATATGTACATACGTTTCGAACTCCTTGTCACCCACATGGGTCCGAGGGTCGAGTCTGCATGAAAATATCCATATTTTTAAATTTGATTTGGACTCGACCAAATGTTTGCTATTGAAAATTGGACGGGATAGTGACGTGAGAGAAATTCAATGGATGGGAGACGGTGCATAATAAAAGCAGTGGACATTCAAATGACTTGGGTGTTATTGAAAATATTATTCTTTTTGCTGGTATTGAAAGGTTTGGTGTCGTTTTGTTTGAAATGTCTAACGTGACAAAAACACTGAAAAAGAAAGAAATATGTCGAATACATCATTAATGATTGAAATAATGAAACCCCTGGCTTAGTAATTTACAGGACGTCAGATAAGTTTGTAACCTAAGCAATTTTATTGAACACAAAACTTTTCATACACTTCATTTTTTTAATCCACCACAGAAACACAAGCATCCCCAATAAATTATCTCTGAGACCTAAACCGCCACTGGGCACCTACACGTACCATCAGACCTCTGTAAGTAAATAGTCGTGTCTCAATGCCCGCTAATAACCGAGCGTAGGCTTGCCTGAGGCGTTTTCCCTTGGCACTGTAAACTGGAAAACTTTAGGTACCCATAACACAGTGTGCACACATCTGCGCTGACCGCAGACCAAGTTCTGCCCCTTCTGCTACTTCTGCCAGTGTTGCGGCGGTGACGGCTCCCAGATATGTCATATTTGTATCCCCCCCTCTCCCACCCGCAAGCCGCGGCGCCTTCCCGCTAGTATTGGACATCTTATGTTGCGGCTGATTGTGATTACGTGGAACGGGATTCTTGATACTTAAGCTGATAATTTTTAATAAATATTTTCTATTCTTTTTCATAAATCATAAATTCATAAATTTTACTTTGTGGCCTGTCATAGAGTTCGTTTATACCAGCAATAATGCGCAATAGGTACATGGCAATGCTTTTTTTTATAATTTAAACCACTGGCTTGGTAGGTTTTTACAAATACATTTATAATAATATTCATTCTTTTTAAGGGTATAAAGATTTGGTCCACTGCCTTCCCTCATGCACGCCACTGAAACTAATCCTTTTTTAGGGGTGAAAGGCTAACCTCATCTAGCTGCTGCCAATCACTTTGCGTTTATCACCACCCCCATTAAGAAAAAAATATGCACCGGTAACTATTTAGCTAGACGTTTATTCACAAGTATCAAGACATTTCGCGCAGTCACAACCTTCGTTCTTCGTTCTTGGAAGTAATGCAATATTGTAAGCGCAGTAGTTTGGAATATGGACAATGTTTAAAGTTTCTAATGAACGTGAATGTTTCGTATAGTATAGTTATATTTTTGATTAGGAATTCAATGTTTTTTTGAGTATAAATAATATTGGCCGAAGTCACAGAGCAGGTATAAAATTGCAATGGTGCCCCAATCGAAGCGAATATTGAACATGTAAGCATATAGGCTCCCCACAGCTTAGGTACCCTACTGAACGACTGGATAAAAATATCATCTGCGCAGGTAAACCAGAGTGGCGTGACACGCTTGAATTGTATGAAAAGTGTTAAAAAAAGGTGACCTTTTATAGGGCGTTTATAGGCAAAAACAACCAGAAATAGTCACTGAAATAAGTGCAGGTAAGTGAGACGGACCAAAATTGATAATTATGATACCGCCTTCACAACACACATTATATGTGATTATGCAATTAAATGATTAAAAGGTTTACTTGATGGTAATAGCCACGCAACTCTATAAAAAGTTTAGTGCCACATCAATGTGCAAATAGAAGCTACTGCACTTGCTGTATAAAAAAAAACATTAAACTTTTAGTATCGAAAATTTTAAGTTTTGGCTGTTCTAATATTTTGAAACCCAAATGCAGCTGAGTAGAATCCGTAACGTGAAATTATAGTTTATTATAGTATAAAGCGTATCGAGGTCCAATCCTTCCCACACCTACTTTAAAGTGCGTCGAGTAGGAACTTATTTCAGGAAATCTTTTAAAAGCAGCAAAGTGTCAGCCTTCCCAGCACCCGCTAGCAGTGACCGCATCCTGATTCCATTAATGCCTACACCCCCTGTACCCAGCCACCCCCTTTCTCGAGCAAAAGCATCCGAAAGTATCTCTTAATCTAAGCTGGACATCGTGGTAACGATATTATAAACCATTGCCACCGACAACAATTCGCTTTTAGAAGGGCATTACTAACTTCAACGCATTTAATCTGAACCCTATTATATGAGGACCCAAGGGCAGTAGACGCAGGGTTGTTAGATGTCGTATCAATGTTTTTCAGATCGTGAGATTGGACAAATCCAATCATTGGTGATAACGTGACTGAGAATAAACTAACATTTACTCAACTGATGGGTGGACTAATGGACTTTATCTCGATCTTGTTGGCTGTCCATTTTGTAAAACTACTTGGGCCTTACAGACCGTAGTATGGCTTATATTATGTAATGTAGGTGCAATACATTAAAGTTGGTAGGTACATTTCTTTTGTCATTCAAACTTCATTGCAATTCTAGCCTACATTCAATAACCACAACAAGTTCAATGAATATTATACTCACCATCGTAAAATTGTTATTTGAAAGACCATCTGGTATATTTATTTCATGTTTTCTTCTAACTTAATTTAAAGTATTTTGTGTTTTAAAGTTTATTGGAACTGATTTTATTTACCAAAACAACTTATCCTAATACGTCTAAGCAACTACCGAAAACTTCATAGACGATAAAGTCTTGGCAACCCTACCACAAGACAAGGGTCGGCAGGAGAAAATACGCCTCGGACAGTAGAGTGTCCACAGGATACCGGACCGCAAGGCATTTGTGTAAAGCAATTATCGCGTCTAATGTGGCTGGTCCTTAAGACACAACGGCCCCAAAACGGCAGCCTTAAAGCCTTAAAATAAGCGTCTTGGACCGCCTTTAATAGTATGGAGGCAAGGAACCGAGGAATTCTTGAAATACGGACCGTAGTGCATGCCGTTACAAGAATTTCTTGTTTTAATGTGAGATTTTACAGTCGAGATTCAATCTTCTGGACGGGTGAAATACTTGTGAAGCCGCAGAAATGCTGAAATAAATATTTTTAAACTGCAGTATGGGTGCAACGTAGTAAATTTCAAGAAAATAAATGTTTTTGTAATCTGAATCTGCTTGGTTTCACTCAAATTGATTCAACAAAGGTACACACACACAGCTCCGATCCTACCTAAAGGGCCAATAATCCAACGTATTATTTATTATATCAATATTGGTAAGGTCTACCCTTGCCTTAATGGTTATCGTTTAATTACCTACCATCGAGACAATGGCAGGACAACGGTAAGACAATGGCTAATAAGAAACGTTGCTTCAGTACTGTTCGCTTGATTTATTACATGTTCGCAAGTTTCTTAGAGATTAGATGAATAAATGGCTTATTGTGGGAAGGTAATTTGTGTAGAGGTAGATTATTATGAGAATGTGCAGAAGGTATGATTAGTTTGTTCTATAATAGACAACAAAGATACAGTGTGCTCTAGAAATGGTCATATTTTTTTCTGAAAGCGTTTGACCAATGAAAACGCAACAAAAGGTTTATGACGTGATCCGCCTGATCGTTCATTGGTCAAACAATTTCTCGAGAGTAAAGATAGATACATTAATTTGTAAAGGAAAAATTAGAATCACGATGAGGGATGGATGTGCTTTACTTAAGCTACATTTGGTCTCATGTCCGAATTAACCTAAATTTTCCTTCACCTTTTACAACCAACTTACGGGGTTAGAGATAGATAGAAAATGGTTTATTGCACAAGAACAAATTGAGTAAGGCGATCTTAATGCGAAGTAGCATTTTCTCTCAGAGATATGTCGGTTTCTATACGTCTCATATCATGCTACTCATGCAGCGGTTCTATATAGAAAATCTAAAGCTCACTGATAATGTGCTAAATAATATGGGATGCGTGGAGTGTAAAGGAGTGTTGCAATAAATTTTTCATGGAGTGGATAAAGTATTCTATTGATTTAGCTCCGCATTTCAAGAACAACCAACGATGAAAGTTTCAAAAGCCAAAGGTAACAGCCATGTTTACGCAATTGGAATCAAACTCGAGAACTGCGACCTATTTCCATTGCAGATGAAAGGTTTCTTAGTAGATATGGGACGAGCTATTTTAGCCGGTTGCCGGAAAGGATTTGAACAAATGTTGTGTAGGTACTGTTTAAAAAAAAGCTTAAAAATGTTGTATCTTGCTTACTAAAAACAATAAAATAATGATCAGTCTCATGTCTCAAACTGGCAGAAATGATCCCTTATTGGGCAGAGAACTTATTGAAAACCAACCAGGCGCTGAAAGCTAAAACGCATAAGCATCTAAGATATATGCTATTTATTATAATTAATCAGGTTATGTGGTGGCCACTTCTGTTTCTTTTAAAAGACGGTCTTTATCATTGTTAAAGCTTCACATAAGATGCGGGTGGGGTTGCATGTACCTAATATTTATCAAAGCCAGAGCTAAAATTTGATTACCAATAAGTATTCATAATTATAATTGACAAATAGCAGCATGAACAAAAAGACAAGATACAAATAGTAGCGTATAAGGGTAGGCGGAGAATGATGATTAGCGATACCTACACTAAAATTACCGTGCCACAACGTACCAACTTACGTTCCGTTTATGATCTACCTTGGCAAATAAAATGGCCAGATTGTTATCACCTCTACTTCTAAATAATTGATTAGCTATTCTAAGATGGTGCAAGGTCCGCCTCGAACATTCTCGATCTTTGTGACATTCAAATAGGACAGATCCTTACATTTGTAGTACAAGAAAGGGTTAGATGGAAATCAGGAACATGATAATTTGAGTAATGGCCTTGAATTTAATTATGCATACTAACTACTCATCGAATTGTATTAAATTAAAAATATTAGCACGTTAAAGTAGTATTTGAATTAATTACATCTATTTGTACTTATCGGCTGGATAGGTAACTAATAAAACAAATTCCCTTCCTCCGTGATTTAAATACATGTTGCGCCATCTAGGGCTCATTTTCAGTACTGTGAAAATATCTCATCAACTTAACTTTGTTGCAAAGAAAAACAGTATGTTGGATCAAATTGTTAAACAGTTTATGTTGGTAGGTGACATATATATTTTTCTTCTTATTTACGATAAAGTAGAACTAGCAATAATGTGCTATCCCCCACAAATCACCAAACACTTACGAGTATGCGATTCGATGATAAAAACAAAACGATTGCCGCAGTCTGCCCTCGTAATCTCTGGATCTAATGAAACCAGAGTCAGCTGCCGCTACGAACAACTTTTCTTATCTACAAAGCACTTTTCATAAGAGCTGTGCACAAGGGTGAGAACGTGGATGGGACTGATAGTGGCAAAGGCTACTGGCATTATATGTTTCTTATATATTTTATTATGTTACAAAACAAAAATTAACTATTTTAGTTCTAGCATTCAGATCTTGTATTTAGTCAAGACATAAGAAAGTAAGCTGAACTTTTTCTGTGATCTCAGCGCATCAACCCGCGAATTTACTAATTCTGTTTCCTAATAAAATCGTGTATTAAACATAATATGATTAATCAACCTGTAATTTTGTCTATCGATAGTAGTTTATCTATACTCCTAAGATGCTAGTCATAGATGTTTATGATTACAGAAATTAAAGTTTTCATGATAAAACTCTCTACCTTTTTGTTATTTTTATAGATCCGCTACCGGATGTACCATGTTTGTTTAGTGGATTAAGAACGTTAGCACCAGCGCGTAGGCCCCAAATATTCTGCCAAAGTGCAACAGCCTCCCCCCGCGTATTAAATTCGGTTATTAATCCGCAAACTTTGATCAAGTTGACCCCGGCCGGAGTTCATCGATCCGCCGTGACTTTCACCCGGATCATAAACTGAGCCACCCACTTTCAAAACTGAAAAAACAGTTCCCAACTCACTTCAAAACTAAGTCTTCCTAATCACGCAGCGCGAACAAACTTCCAGCAAGTTTTTTCCAAGTTCAGTTGAAGTTCATCGATGTGGGGATCGTTCACCCTGGACTCGGAAGGGACACTTGCATACGGCGCTGGCCATCGTCATCGGGCTATTGAAACAAAATGTGGAGTAAGGTTGGTAGAGATTACTTTCAATGGGAACTTTTTGCAGATCGATAAGGAAGGCAAAAGTTTATTACCGGTTGCAGCGCGACATCGCTTTATGGCGAACTTTGGCTCGCGTTCCATCCTGCGCTCTAAATACCCACGTGGCCATATCAGGTCATGAGCGATACCCAGGATTAAATCATCTACCACTCCGTCGTTACTCGCTCAAAGGAACCTTTATTTACTTTACATATCAGAGCCCGTAGCTAACGAGCGTAATACCTGCTCAGCATTCGTATTCACAATAGGTTTTTCTACCTATGCCGGCGGCGGGCGTAAAATAGGAGGCGAGTCGGGAAGGAGGCATAAAGGAGAAAATAAAATAAAGACGGCGCCAGCGAACGGATGCGAGGTCCGTGAAAAAAGTACGAGGAAAGCAGGCTTAATGGTGTGGCGCAGGTGAGGTAGGCGGGGTCGGGTGGGTGGTTCGCGTGGATTGGTCGGCGCCGCCCAGCCGGGGGCACGCCCCCCTCTCACCCCGCGGGCGAGGCGGGCCCCCCTCTCGTCCCCGCGGCCACCGGCTATCGCGGCCACCTACAGCCACCCGGCAAGCTATGCCTGTGTCGTGAATTAGTTTGCCAACTCTCTGTCTATGGCGGAGCGAGGCTGTAAGTATGGATGGCGGGCTGAATAATCGATAAAGGTGTTTATTGAAAACGGGTAAGGACGAAGCTCTTTATTGCTTCTTTATTATTCAAGCGAAGACTGGAATAGAAGAGCGCGCTGCAGGGTTGAATCAATTTGAATCCAGCCATCTGCTTATCGTTTTCTTTCCGAATTTAAAGTGGCTAATACAGAATTGTCATTCTCTAAGACATCTAAGTATCACCATGAGCATGGGCTAAGTCTGACTCAGTATAAACTGGATATTATGGACCCGTCGCGGCGTAGTTAGCCTGAATACGGAGTTATTGCCGTGAACTCGAAGTTAAACAATGTTTCAAGGTCAGTTTTCAGCGCCATCGTGCCTGCCTGAAATTATGAAGGGTTCACTTTTCTATGGTTTTCTGTTTATTAGTGTGTTACGGGATCTAATAGCCTGTTTTTTGTTTATTCCAAGAAATGTTAAAAGAAAAGGTCAAAAACTTATGATGAAAATTATTATGAAAAAGTAACATTTAACGAATTTTTATTTTCTTGCGTGAAAAGGGAACTGATGGCAATGTAAAAAATTGTTTGTAGTTATATAGCTTTTGTCGATGTCAAGTGATGTTGGCAATCTTATATGCTGTTGTTGTGTTGTTGTTACTGTTATGGGTGGCCGTGTCGCTTAACATTAGGTGCACGACTGACACGTCACGCCGTTCATTCTCATAAAAAAAGACTTTCATCGATAAAAATACTATGCGCATCTTCAAATTCTCTATAAAAGCAGATAAAAATGGACAGCGTGGCGTCATCGATGACATCACACGTTATTGTTATTACTAAGCTTCTCTTACTAAAACTTTACTCAGGTAGCTAAACTTAGACCTATTACGATCCCTAGATATATCGGCTTGCGCTACAAATTTACATAAACACGTTAGATGTTGCGGTTGCCACCCTCGTCTTAGTTCATAGTCTCTATAGTTTCCTAAATTTAGCAATATGTTATAATATCATGCTGAGTATGAGAGCAAAAATTGATACAAATAGTTCCTTGTCGCAGTGTATGAACTATGAACAAAACACGATAATAATGGATTTTTAAAGAAAATCGCTGATGGCTAATAGTGCTAAAACTCACCAGCAATAAAATTTCATAATAACTTTGCTGGCGCCTTTTCAAGTAGCACAGCAACATCGACTTTGTTCAAAGAAGGATGTAAGATGTCAAACTAATGACTACATTACGAGCATTTTTGAGTATAATTTTTCACATAGGTAGTTAATAGTTTTTGAGGGATGGTTCCTCGATATTTGTGGACGTTTCACACAGCGCCATGTAGTCCTAAAATAAGCAAAGCTTGTACTAACAATCAAATAACTGACAGAATACTTAATCGAAACACTTTTTGTTTTGTTAATACATACATAGAATACAAGTGATGAACACAGGTGTTAGTCCTGGTTTCGGGTATAACACCCAAACAGAACAAACGCCTATGTTCATCACATAAATATTTGTCCTGGGTTAGAATCAAAGCCGCAACCTACAGTTCAGAAGGTAGGGCTAACTACTAACTGAGTTACCAATCCAGCATCAGTGGACTTGTATTTTATAGGAAAACAATAAAAAATAATAGAAAAACACGTAGTGACTTGACGCTTGATGATGCAGTACATGACCCCAAAGTCCATACACATTTATTTAATGGTAGCTATTTCTGGAGCAAAACTTACTCAAGACTTTCATCTTACGACACCAACTAGAATATAAGATCTGCACCCTCGCTTCAGGAGCATGTAGGGACCTTGGTGTCTAATAATATTATAATAGTTTCCGCGGCAGGGGGCGGTGCGGTTGTTTGCATAATTTACCACGTCAATGTGACGGGTGTGGTAATAAAAGTTTTAATTAAGTTACTTCGGTTGTGTATAAACACTTTAGTAACAATAAAACAAAGGCAATCAGCTATTCTATAATATGCTTATACGGTGAAAAGGTAGGATAGCCGTGTTAAGTGGGTATTGGTATAAGAACTTTAGAGCCACGCTATGTTGTATAATTATTTTATTTCATTATAAAAAGTTAAATACAATATTTGTATTACCTGTTTAAACACTTCATTTTTACAAGAGCATCTTCAAGGCGTCCACTACTGAACATAGGACTCCACAGAACGCCACTTTGAGCGGCTGCTTTCCTCCTGCATCCATCGTATTCACGTGATTCTAACCAGGCACTGTTCCACCTAGTGGAGGGACGGCTTACGCTGAGTCATCCGGCTCACGTTAACCACTGGAGAACCTTTCTTCCCCATCGGTTGTTAATTCTACACCCGATGTGGCCAGCTCACTGCTATTTCGACAATTAAAAAAAAAATTAAAAGTCATGTAGGAACTCTACATGCACTATTATCCTCACATTATCACTTCAACTGAGCTATCCTCTAACGAACACTTATGATAAATCAATAATTATATAAACATGAATCCATATCAAGATTCACAAATCGTTCCCTCATCACCGGGTAAAAAAAAACAAACAACTCTCGGTATCATCGAATCACTTTCAAAATCTAACGCCTCACTCAAATCGAGGAACTGAATCGACGCTTGAAAAAAAAAGTAGCATACCCCAGCCTATTGTCCACCGGCACAATGCCTTTACGACACCGGGCAAATAACGTTTGGAAAAACGTAAAAAGTGCACACAGTTTGCGGGTTCCGGGTAAACACGTTGACGTACCCCTTATTGGGTTGATCTGGCCATTTGTACAAGCCCTCGCCCTTTGCATGCGAAAAAAAGAAAGTCTGCTTGCGAATTCAATTTTCAATATCCATTTTGACGTGCCGTGATTAGAACGCAGTTTGGCTGTTAGCCGCGAGTTTCGTCCGGCACCGGAAGGTTTCGTTTACTTCCATTTTTTGAGAAGTATTAATTGCGAATTCGGCTTTCCATGCTATAGGTTTGTAGCTGTCACTTTTTGTTTACAAAACCTTCACATTACCATTGGAATCAAAGTCAAAAAAATTATTGCAAGTAGACTATATTTTCCAATTCTGCAAAATTATCTTGCAGTAATTATTCTGTTTTCTGTTGTTGTTGTGGTTTTTATGTGTAATAATTAAAGAACCTCTTATGTTTAAATAATGACTTTACTATAAAAAATCTTGTTCAATCAATTTTAGTTTTAATTATTGGCTAGAGTTCTAGACATAATCCATCACGAAAACCAATAAAACTCGCAATAAAATATATTAGCTTGCAATAACGTTGGAAACACCTCTTAATACATCTCGCGAGTGTCTTCAAATAGTCATGTAATAATAAAATATATCATAGTTATCCCTTAGGGACAAATAAAAGGGAAAATAAAGCAAATCGGACCGTTTTCGGAAGGGTCGTGAAGAAAAACGATTAATATTAACTGAAATTGTTATTGGGCCTTTTATTGCACGGATTTAATATTTTTACTGGCGTTATCGAAAGAGTTTGGCTGCTGTCAGAATTCAATACTCGTTAAATTTGAAGGTGGCAATTAGAATCAAAATTATTATCGTCGAGAATGATTAAATTTATTGTGGCTGCACCTTATTTTGGTGAAAAGACAAAAGGTCGCTCATCTTTTGTTTTTTGACCCAATACGACAAAATCACTAGGTAGAGTAACTAATCACATTAAAAAACACTAATAAATGATAACATTGGTAAAACAAGTGCATATTTTTTTATTGTAGTACACTACATTATAACTGAAAGGTCATAAAACTTTAAGCGTGCAGAAAAATGTTACTAAAAGTATTTTTACAATTTGTACTCGTAAATATATGGTATGATACGTGTTAGATAAATGAGTAAATTTATTATGCGAAGAACGTGGCATTACCCTTTAACGAGCCCGAAGTACCGCAACGTTATTCTTACATTAAAGTGTAAACAGTGCCCTTTCCCTTAGTCACCCACCTCAGGGTTGAATCGTCATTTATCTGTGAAATTATGGTCTGGGCAGACGAGCGTAGAATAACTGTCAATAATTCAATTGTTTTAATAGTAATGAATAACGCAACGAGCTCATTCAAGCGATGTTAAGGACCGCAGTGGCCCAAAACAGATTCCAGTGCGATTTATATAAAAGATTTTTAGTTCCCCCGGAGCATCACGTTCCCATGATCTGGTACACGCACAGGCCTAAAATATTGTACATACGAGCTTTCTCTCACACAGAGAGTGTGTATTTCGGAGACGTTCTCGGATTTTGTAATTCTTAAACATGCCAATTTCCTAACGATGTCTTTTCTTCACCATTGTAAGAGCGGGTGCTAATATCACATATTATATTAACGTTACGAAAATAAACCGATGAATCTCAGGAGGTTCCTTCACTGAAGAGCAGATGGCGCTGTAACAAAGTGGACGGGCGGAGCTAGACTGACAGTTACTGTCGGAGCAGCAGGCGATATGGCATTCAAGAAAGGAGAGAAGAGTCAGTTTTGTTGTGATGGAAGTAGAAAAAACAGAAGCAAGAGTAAATATATAAAGAAGGATAGTTATGTCGGGATAAGGTGTTGAAAATATTAAGCTGCGTCGTTTTGCAGCAGAAGTCGTATTTTACTATTTTACAGTGTGACGTACGGATGCTGTTAAGTCTGAGAAATGGAAAGTGGAATAAAAGATATTGAGTTAATAATGATCTGGTTATTTTCATACATATACCCTGAAAAGTCATTGATGAAATGCTATATTTGGTGTTTGAGTTGCCATTCAAGAAAATAAAGTTGTCCAAATGCGGGTAAAATGCTTGTGAGGCATCTCTAGTTTATATAAAATTCACATATTTGTACAATGATTATGCCTGCCATCATCAGTTTCTTATCATAAAAACTATAAAAGATGAAGATTTGGTACTTTACGAGCTCGTTAGCTCTATACATCAAGCGTCACAAACGCCACGTTAAACATGCCCGTCTAATCCCTTCTCGTAATAAGAGCATCTAATCTAAGTGTCGAGTACCTTTAGAGCGGTCATCTCAGCTGAGATCACTCCCGCGGGTACCCTAGACCCGAGGAACCCGGATTTATTTTGTCTGTACCCTGGTATGTATACAGTGCCCCACCATACCCCGTGTACCCCGCTGTCGCAAACGACACCGCAGAGGCGCTGAATGTTTT
The DNA here is from genome assembly GCA_963580505.1 of Ennomos erosarius. Taxonomy (NCBI): domain Eukaryota; kingdom Metazoa; phylum Arthropoda; class Insecta; order Lepidoptera; family Geometridae; genus Ennomos; species Ennomos erosarius. Next base: position 12,073,495 of record OY756981.1, on the reverse strand, counting down.
ATGGTACGAGGTATTAGAAGATTGGATTAAACAATGAAAGCGTTAAAGAGGTCAACCACCGAGGACGTTAAAAATTTGTTGGTTCACTAATATTGGCTGATGAGTTTTGTCCCTACAAAACTCTACTTATTGCAGACTGTTTTCTAAATATCGTTGAATTATCATGAAATATCTGAATAAAAATTTGTCTAAATCTGACCCTTCTTTTTTCGGGTGATGGTAACTGTGAACTTATAGTGGTTGCACTAAACTTGGTAAGTAGTTTTATAATGCACTAATGAGTCTTGTTTGCATGTAAACGCGCTTAGTTCACGCGTCTAGACGAAATTGAAATTTACATTCATGAAGTTGGTGGCACTATAACTTAGTTAAGTGAAGGAATATTTTATTTTTATAACTACTACTAACTTGGCTTGAACGACAAACATTATTTACATAGTCAGAAAATTTAAGCAGTTAAGTGACGCATTTTTAAATAAGTAAATGAGTAGTTTTAACTATCTTACTTGTTTACTTTAACTTACGTAACATTATATTTAAAAAAAAGATGATATACCATCTTTACCAGTATCCGAGAAGTCACGTTCACTCAACAGTATTAAAAGAACTTTAAGGTTCGACAGCGCATACCTAAATCAGAATTACGGAGTTAAGCAAAGCGGTCTCTTATGCCTCTAACGACTGAGAAGACGGTCGAATTCTTTAATTATTTAGCTCTAATGACAGTCGAGCTTGTCCTTTGACGTCGCCCAGTTTAATTCAGAATTCCTCCCCCAAATTAAAAATATAATGAGAGCGAAGTGAGCCTCTGTTAATTGGAAACCGATCTGGGAGGGTGCTTAGTTAAAAGTGTTACTTCGATGGCTGGTGCCAGTCAGTGACAGTTTGTTTAATGGTGTACAGATTTAGGAGGTGCTTCTTTTAATTATCGACGACTTTTTCGTATTAAATTCTTACTTTCTTTAGATTTTGAAATTCTCCAAATTGTTCAATCGTACCTAAGACAAAAAACTTTAAGTTTGGAATTAAAGAATGGAACACAGTGGTTTGGTATACTCTGTTGTTTAAGTAGTTATTCATTGAAGAGTTTTGATTTCAAAAAACACATCCTGGTTTTAAATCCGTTTAACATCTAAAACATTAAATGTTAAACAGTAACCAATCCATCAACGCTATCATTACCCCATTGCATGGGGAAAAATTCCAATTTTTTCCCCAAAATTCCCACCCATTGACACATTCTCGAGTTGACGTAAGACTATGTAAGTAATAGCGCTCATTTGTCAGTCGCCAGATGGCGTGAGGCAGACGTGAGATTATCGGTGCTCTTAAATTTTTTATCTTTCCTTTTAAAAGGAAATGGGCCCAATTTGTCACTAGGTAAAAGTCATGAATGAGGTAATTGAAATGCGATATAAATTTTTCATTTTGTTTAAATAAAATGGAAATAATATTATACACTGTTTAACTTTTAATGCGCATGCATTTCAATGCATTTTTGAATAGTTTTTGATAGAGAAAAGTTTTTGTCATTCTTTTTTCATACTAGAAGTATCGGCCCAGATTATATAATAGCTACAGTAGTATCAGATTACACTTAATTACTTACGTATCTTCAACAGTCACTTATAAGTCCACTTTGTTAACCAACCAGCTTCCAGCTCAGACATAGTTTTTGGTCGGTATTGTAATTCCACATTCATATTCATAGATAAGCAATATTGTCAGTCTCAGTGGCACCAAAGAATAAAAAAAACAGTAATAGAATCAGAGAACAAAATCCATCAAGCCGACGTGCGGTGACGTAGACACATGTGGGTATCGTCACACAGCTTATACAGGGGGTGGGGAAAATGATTAGTTTATAAAAAGAGTATGGTACTAAAGAATTAAATATTTAAAAATATCATTATATTTACTGCTTTGGATTAATTTATATCAGCTAACTTTTTACAACAACAAAAAATTATACAAACTTTAGAATGTGTAGTTTTACATTATCTGAACCTTTATTAATTTGTGTTTAGTTTTGCCAGGAAGGACCCCGGTAAAATGGTAATTGGCTTTACTACACAAGATGTATTTTACGTGAATAAAGTAAATAAAAAACTCACAAGAAACCATTTTGTTCCTCAAATAACTAAACATCACCCTATTAAAATAACCATCCTGTATAAACCTACCTTTTGTCTACGTGTAGCAATATTTTGCCCACCTTTGGGGTCTCCACATTATGCATAACTGATTAGGTAGATTTCGTATGCATGCGATCCTTGGTATCCTCTGCGTGTGTAATGACGACAGTGCCCAGGAGACTGGTGACGCAGTTTTTAGAATGTACCGCCTCTACTGCCTTATGAATACTCGGAAAACTATACTTGACCATTAAAGCTATACAGACTTTTAGAATGTTTTCGATCGAATGTAGTTGCTATGTGAGTCTATTTAGCCTCATTTTGTAGAAAATAATAATGCTATGTTTGGTTTTTTCCTCCAGAACTGACAACGGATAGAGAAGAAATTCTCGAGTGGCAACCATGAACCAGAAGACGCTACGTAGGCCAGTACCTCACTTGGTGGACTGAAAACCTGGTCAAAACCACGGGGAGCCGATAGGTACAGGGGGCAAGCAGCTGCTCAATGTGATTCTCAGTGGGGGAGGACACAGCAGCCTTGATTTCCCCTTACATGACAAAGTAAGCCCGTGTACTTTGCGTTTGTCAAAGTCATAATATTTGACCGCACAAACAAATACAACACAAAATATACTAAAACAACACAGTTTAGCATTCCGTACCCATGCCAATCACAAACCCGGTCCAGAGTGTCCGGATATTCAATTCTTGGACATGTCCGAACAACGAAACAAATATTTATCAAAACCTGTAAGGAATACGTAAAATGACATAAAGCACGTCCGGGTCCGGTCCGAGGAACAAATAACGGACGCCAGTGATGGATTATTGCTGCTGACCGCCTCTATTTCCTATTGGAATAAGGAATTACCATATGCGACTCGGAGACTGCGCGGTTAGTGGCTAACATAGTATGGAGATAGACATTTCTAAGGTAACTCTCACTTCTACTTATAGACTAGCCCCAGGCAGAAAGCGTAATAGAAATCGACGCTCTTGATTACCATTTGACCATAATGTAAACTTAATGATGATTTCACGATTTGGTATTTCTTCCTATGCCTGCCATGTTCCACCATTAGTTTTGAAATATTCATTTACTCAACAAACACTTTCTTATATACTCTGTTATATGGCTTTGCTGTTGTTAAAATATACTCTCACCTGTTCTGTTTCAACGCAAATAAATACAGCTCTGCAAAAAATGTATTGTATTGTATTTGCACTTTTTTTATGATGAATACAAAATTGAAGTTGCAAATACTATCCATATTTAGAGATTTCGGGATGAATATATTTTTTTTTATATTTGAGAGTAAAAGCTTACTCCACCTTTACCGCGCCTCACCGCTTCGCATTCGGGTCGGGGCATGGGCGGCGTCACTCCGTCGACCGGGGACCCTTCAAAAAGTTTCATAATAACACCAGCGCGGGCGGTAATGTGACAGCCGATACGTCGCCGCAGCAGCGCCTTAACGAGCGCTCGTCCGGTTAAACAAAACACAAACACTGTGGCCATTGTAGCCTCAGCTTTTTATCTCATCCTAATTTCTATATCGTCCGTGTTTCCTGTGACATACGTACGCTTACACATACATACAACATTACACGTACATAGGTACGCTTTAGCAGCACCATAACTAGACTACTTCCGGTCAATACGCAACAGATATTACGATGTATTTGGCTTTAACTTATTGTTATGAATACACTCACTTATAAACACACGGCTATTTATCTTTAGATGACTGAAAATTTAATTTCAAACTTTTTGTAAAATAGCTAAAACAAGCACGCTAATGGCAAGCAAGCAAGCCACAAAAGTTCTTACACACGGTATCTGATGCGATCTACGCGGCTATCACAAAATACCCTATGGTACATCAAGATATAATGTGCTATTAAAATACCAAGGGGTTGTCTTTTAAGGTTATCAAGTCATGTATAGCACAAAACAATACTTACTCAAATAAACGAATAAATAAATAATCAGCTGTTCACCATGACTTTCAACGTTACCTCGCACAATAAAATAAACTACCTATAAACATTGCTAAAGAAATGAAATCCAAAGAAAAACTGCGCCGACAATGCTCGTAAGGTGCTTACGGATGATAAATGAAGGATTCATGAGGTGTTGTAAGAGAGCCATACGTGCTGATATATAATCAATGTACTGAAGAAACAGTAGCCAATGTTACGCATGATAATAAATAAATCTGGACACTTGTAAGTTAATTATGGTATCAAAGATCGAAAGACATACAATGAGCATAGCATTCAGATGAATAAGAAGATAGTAAAAATTTTACAAATAGGAAAAATATACTACTGTAGAAGCAGCTGTGGTTTCCCTGAAATTTTTAATATAATCTTTAACACCTAATTTGGCTCACGTAGGGGTTGTATTTTGAAAAAAATCTTATCTAGTACATCCCTACGTCATAAAAAGAAGACACTGCAAAAAAAAAGTTTTTTGTTCCAGTGGTTTAGGCTACGTTTTCGGTTGATTGTCGTAACAGTGTGTAAGTCACCCAGGACAAAGCTTTTTAATTCGATAAAAAAATAACTAAGAGTTCATACAGCTCTTGCCACGATGGCGCCATCTGTCATTAACTTTATTTTGTAATTCCCTTTTGATTTTTTTCTCACATAAAGACAATAAATCCCCACTAAAAAAGTCTTTAACTAGTATATTTTTAAAGGAAAAGAACAGATCTTAATAAAAATCTGAAACGGGAGCTTTAACACTGTTATTTTTTATTTTGGGTAAGAGTAAAACGAACCGTGCAGGATTACGTGTGTCGTAGGCGAGGTAATGCTCCGGAAACCTAAGGGTCTCGGCGGCGTGATGGTTCGGAAAACGAAGGTCAAGTTGGTGTGGAGATGATGATGACAGTCTGTATGTTAGCCAATGATATATTGTTCTTGAATTGCAATGTATTTCGTCGGATATTTTTCAAAATGAAGTTCACGAGCAGATTCATTTTAAGTAGGGTGCACTAAAGTTTCAAACATGGGAAATGCTGGAAACTTTCCAGTATCGAAATGGTTTTATATAAACTGATATTTAAAGGTAAAAAAACCGGAACCTTATACAATCAATTTTTTGTAGAGTTTTATTCGCTTCTTATCGTGTCATAAGCATTTAGTAATACAAAAATGTTTGATGCTCTTTGGCAGCTCCTAAGTTCGAACTTATTCCTCTGTGACATACCCAAAACGCATTGCAGCTGGCATGTCAGAAAGGGATAAGTGCAAACTTAGTAGTTGGAAAACTTAAACACAGACAAGCAGAGTCATATATCAACGTGTATCAATAGGCCTAATCATTCAATTTCACGTTAGAACAACCACAAACAGAAACTAATAGAAGCCACCTCGAAGTCGAACCAGTCATCACCGACAAAGGTCGACGCGATGTGACAAGTCAGATGCTAATCAACCCTTTAAGGTCGACAAATCGGAAATTAGGGACGCATGAGTGCTCGCGGGTTACCCCGACTTCTGGGTCTTTTCGACCCGAGAGACTCGACCCGTCTTGTTCTTTGAATATTTAACGGGACAAATGCCGTTTCACATCGGTGACGTTGACTGACAGACGATATGGATAGTGGGAGTTGACTAGTAAAGTGTACTGAACTTTTATACATAGAAAAAATAAATAATAGACTTAGTTCTCAGAATTAGAACTTGAAGCAAACATTTGTAAGCAACCAAAATGTAAGACAATACAGCACCTTTACTTAGTATTTTTATGATACGTTGTTTACAACTTTGGACTAAAAAGCTATTATATTAGGTATTATTTATTTATTTAATTTATTTATTTGATTAACACGGCAATTACACACCATTTACATTTTTTAATCACAACATTTCAACATCTCGCCACAAACCTAAGACAATAAAATTACTCAAATAGATTACAAAATTATGCTAATATCATTAATCTAAAATGCTAAGTATAATTAGGCCGTCAAAATAAATAACACATAGTATTCAAATTGAACAAGGTTAGGTGGTTTTTTTATTTTTTTATTTTTTTTAGATATAGTATAATTTGAGTAGTAGTAGGTATATTTATAGTACGCAGCGTAGGCCGCCCCCCCTCCCCCACTAGGCGGATGGAGCCGATGGATGAAGGAAGCCAGGAGCCTTACAAAACGGCGCTCTTTTGTGAGGCTTATGTCCAACAGTGGACGTCTTCAGGCTGACGATGATGATATCTAAAGTAGAATTTGTAGAATTTGAAAATATTTATCATCATTTACCTACTTCATTTACATATTTTAAGGCTATTCCGTTCTGCAATAACACAATATGACATTACAACAACACAAAGTCACATAGCATTGCATAGGACATACATAAGAATAGCTACATTGTACACACATTAATGGATTGCCGTAAACTTAGGCCCACATGTTACACGTATTATTTTACGGCTATAAATTATTTAGCCGCCTACATTCCTTGGTGGCCAGATGAAGGCGACATCTTAAAATATGGCTACCCTTTCTTCAGCTGTTGACTTCTTCCCCGACCCCCACATGCAGGGTAATAATTAATAAATGACCCAAGAGGTCGTGGCTGACGACGGGTTAGTGTAGAGTTAGTGCGGAATACTATTTCTGAGTGAAAACATACCTACATTTTATAATTAAATTAAGAAGAATTACAGAAAAGTATCTAGCTATTTACACGCAATGCTTTTTTGTTGTAGATTCGTCAGCGTGGCGTCAGAATTTGACCACACCTGATCGTGAGTGCGCTTAATTTTTTTATCAACGACAAGCTCACCTGTTGGTAAGTGATGACGCGGTCGACGATATCTGCCTAGAAGATACCAGAAAATGTAAAGATAAATGGTAAACGGAATTTGCTATTTATTACTAGTTCTACATGGGCAGTTTCTTCAAAAATTACTGTAACGACCTCTGAATGTACTCCTATTCACTCCAAATTAGCTATGCCATAGCTTCATTAAGAAACCTAGGGTTGGATGAAAAAGTTAATTATGTTTTGAAAGTCAGTGGTTACAAAAAACACTAATTAAACGTATACTCGTCTAGACATCAAAACGACTCTAATAATCGCAATCAAACTAAACAGCCGATGCTATCTAAATCGCAAAGGGAGTCTGTCGGACGTCTTAGGCCATTAATTACTTAAATTTAATTCATACGAGACCCCACGCACCACTATTTACATTCAAAAACGTACCCTTACACCCTTGCCCGCATCTCCTAACCCTTGCCGGGAAACTTGTCGTCCCTAAGACGCTAACTCTCTAAGAAGACTTTCTTTGATAGTGCGCTCCGCTGGCTTTGAATAAAGGCCACAGGGTCGATAGAGTTTTGATCTGTAATTTTATAGCTTTGAGTACGCCCCCAGCTTTGCTCACGCTTCGTGGATTGTGGCCTATTGATCTCTTCTTGTCTGTTTTTGTTCGAGTTGCAAGAACTAGAACAGAGCATTGTTCCGTGTTCTATGGCTTTGTATGTGAGTATTATGTCTATTTTCGAAATAGTATACAAGGAAACCTTTATTTTAACTTTAGTGTCAAAGGTGTATTACTTTTCACATAAGTACTCAATGCTGCAAAATAAAAAATTAATGCTGCCTTTTTTTGTGCACTGTGCCTTGATGGCACTTTGACTAAATAGCTAAAGTAGCATTTCAATGATATGACGTTGTGGAAATGGACTGCGCCATAATGGCTTTCGATATTGACTACTAACGACAAAAACAAATAATAATACTAATATATCGACAGAACTTCATAATTATACAAATACCTACTTAACCTAAACTAACACATTGAAAAAGCCACCACATCTAAGAAAATAACTTTTCATGAATAGAGCTAAATGATGGGAAAATCTAATAAATAAAGATCAGTGCACACACGAGCAGAAGGATTAGCCTTTATCACGGTGCACGTAAAGCGGTGATACTTATATGAGTGCCCCTTTATTGCATTATAAGGGGAAGGGTTACCCCAGTCTCCGTAGCGTCTTCGGCAAGAATTTATAAATAAGTTAAAGCAAGGGCGCGCCTTATTCTTTGACTCAGCGTCTTACTTTGTTTTATCATATTTAAATTATTAGAGTCAGATGTGGAACGTGTACCTAATTGCTGTACTTTGTTAAGATAATGTACCTTTGGCGCGACTCCACTTTTGTTTTCTTGTTTTGGAGCGATATAAATTCACGGCAGGACGGCGCGGTAACGCCCAACTTTTGTGTTCCGTTTTTGTTCGGACTCCAACATTTTGTTAAGAACAACATTTGTTGTGCAGCCGCCTGCGACGCCGTAGGTGTTTTATTATACTAGATTCCGCTAATTACAATTCTTTGAACTTACTAAAGAGAAAATACATTTTGAAAAGCTAAACATCAGCGTGTACAACGAGCTTGTATAAAACGAGCTTTAGAGCGTTCTTTCTTTATATTGAGCTATGTTAAGGGACATAATAAGATACTTAGTAGGACTTTATTACCTACCTTTCATCTACAGTTATTTCATTTTATCAAGCAATATCTCCCAAGAAACGTATAAATTAATTTATATTCTATTCCTCCACGGCAATAGATCAAGACGCAAACACGTGCATACGAAACGCCTTAATTTAAGCCAAGAAAACAATCTCTCATTCATATTATAATACATATTTTCAATCGTAAATCACGTTTAAGTGTTGTTTCATTTCCTATGGGACCCCAGAGTGAAGCACACGTATCGAACGAATAAGTAATTGAAATTTGGAACAAACTTTTGATTTTAGAAAATGATTTCTCCCTTCGTGAAATTATTATGAATTTCCGTTCCTTCATGAATCGGGATCGTCTTCGTACAAATGGCCCTTTTCACATGCACGCTGGAATATTTTCAATTGGAATGTTTACATTTTGTCTAGCGATGGGTATGTAAAGGGTTAGATCTAATGCGATTAAAAATGGATCTGATTGAAGGTAATTTGAGTTAAAAGTCAGGATTTTGCATCCGTATGGCTTTGAAGTTATGTTAAGTTTTAAGCATTAGATTCACATGAGGATATGGAAGACAGAATTCAGAATCTTCATATTCATATTCATTTATTGATAACAATAAAGTTACATGTCAAGCATTAGTTAGACGTTATAGGTACACATACGGTATAATATTATTGTACAAGTTACTATATTTATAAAATGTCTGCTCAACAAGCCACTTCTTTAATTAACCCGCGCCCTCCAACTGACCGGATTGGACCGGGTTGGATTTGTGAGTTGAAAGGCGCAGGTTCAAATCCCGCTGGTTGCTAAAATTTAGAGGACTATAGTATCTTTGTAGATATACCTAAACTGTGGTTTACACTTTAAAAATGATTGCTATGTATATTAACACTTGAAGTTAAGGAAAATTTATACAGCACCATAGCATATTTCAAAAATCAACAGCTTCTGTACAAAATACTATGTTTTATTTTGTTTATATAAGTTACACAATTCAGTTACAAGTGGTTAGAGTTGACATCTCGTGGTATTGTGGCTGTTATTCCCTCAACTATCATAGCCTCAGGCTCGGGGTGACAGGCGCTGTTAACGGAACCCTTGCCTTGTCTGATACTTGTTAACAACCTGCCAGGCCATTGCGGACTTCAAACTTAACATGTACTGGTGCTTCTATTAAATAATTTAGTAGAAAACTTTTTTAATAACTAGCTTGTGTATCTTAGTAGATCTTCATGATCTCTACATTACACAATCGTCGAAAAACTTGCCCAACCAAAGTTTATTTGTTCAATAGGATTCTGAAGTGACTTGTAATATTTCTATGAGAATTCTTTTATAAAAATATACATTCCAGTAATCATAGTGTAACCAGGAACTCACAATAAGCTAAGTATGACCAACCGAAAATAAGTATCATCAATTCTATAGAATACTATTATACTGGTGATGTTATACCGTAACCATACTAAATGTGGGTAATCCGGAGAATCAACGATCACGTAAAAATGCAAATCTAATCTCACCGGTTTGTTACAGTGACAAAGTAAAATAAATTACCGCAACCGCTGTAACAGCGCCATCGCGAAAGCTTAGAACATTCTTAATTTGACTATTAAAAGCCGGTACAAGGAACCAGACGCTGGCAACACCAATAAACAAGCAGGAACGCGCGCGCGAACGTCTAAAGTTGGAGGCGCGCGGTGAGTGCAGAGGACTCGTAATGAGGGTTAGAAATTTCGGCACATTGCGGCCCAAACCACACCCGGCTTCTTGGCTTATTATTAATTCCGTAAGACGTGTCCCCGATGTCCAAGACGTGCGCTGAGATTCGAGACAAAAGTCAGAAGGGCGGAAGGGCCTCCCCCCATTCCCCCTTCCTACGTGTGGAGCGTCGACAAGTCTTAGAGTGTGGGATTTACAGGTGGTTTTAATAACGGCAGCCACTAATGTCGCGAGATGAATACTTAATGGAAGGATCATCGCAGGATCCTGCCCGGATCCTTGAAGACGGTTGACTTGACTAATAATGCATGTATTGTTTCTGGTTTGTTGTTTCGTGTGCGTGTCTGCATGTGGAAAAACCAAATTTGCTGATTTGCGTCGTTAATAATGTTCATTAAAATATGGGATGGCCTTTAACGGCCCGCTGCTGCTGGTCGCTACCGACCTTTACAGTGCTACCGACAAATATTTCAAATCTATTTAGAATAAACTGTGTATGTACATTAACTCTTATTTTTTGTTGTGATTTGCATTTGACATTAATCAGTAGCATACTGTTTGTCTGCACTAAATTTTGACAACTCTTAGGCCCTCTTGCACGTTCTCGGTTTAAAATTATAACTGAATATCTAACCCAGAGCTAGTAATTCGAGTTAAGTTGGTAAACAGAAATATCCAGACATTTTCTCTTGCACGTTCGGAATATTGACAGGGGTTAAGCCCGTCACACACGTAGCAATAATATATATTAATATACCGTACTATAATATATATTATAGCAAGCTACCACACACGGAGACGATGCTATAATATATATATTTTCCTTCATTTCATTGATGGTAGGCCTAGCGTTTACACGTGTTTTGTAATAAAGGTTGATTTCAAAACACAGTAGGTAATTATGAATTCAACAAGAAGTGCATTGTTATTGGATTTACTTGATGGTTCTTCAGACGACCATTCCGATTAATATCACACACTCCTAATAAGGTGGATATAGTTTTTATGAAAAGTAGTTTATTTATAATTTGGCTAATTTAAATGACTTGTACCTGAGGTAGTATAAAACGTGACCAGTCGCCAATCAGATTTTTACATTCAAAATATGTCTCGCTATACCATAATATATATTACGGTATAGGTTGGTCACAGAAATATATATTATAGCTGCGTGTGCGGTCCCTCGAGAATTTGTATAGAAAACATAAGGTAATATGTCTAGCTATAAATATGTATATTAATATATATTATAGCTACGTGTGTGACGGGCTTTAAGTTGGTAAACCTCCGGCTCAATGCACAGAGTAAAACAAAATTACACCTGACTTATGTATTTGAAGTTGAAAGGTACAAGGTATACATATTCTATACTAACTGGAATAAGCTCATAGCATCGTAAATTATACAAAACTAAACTTTAATTTTAATGCCGTAAAATTGACATTAGACTATCGTGTTTGGAGAGAGACGTGGTCTGAGGAAGATAGTACGTTGTGTACCCATGGAGTAGTCTGTCTTTTTCTTATGCCTTATTATCGGAGGTAGTTAACCTGTTTTCATGGGAATACATGTAGGATTAAAAATCTGATAAAGTTTATGAACGGACAATCTAAATGTAAAAAAGGTGTGAGAGTTTATGAACGATGGAAGAAAGAGACATGCAAGATGTGAATGGAAGACGTGAGAGTTTTTTTCTGCGGTGTTAATAATTAAAAATAGTTTTGTCGGAAAATATAGAAGACTTTGCTACCTCAAGCCCCCCATCGTTTCATTTTCACGAGCACCAACCAGATTCTACATGCATAATAAACTCAACTTCGTAAATTCTCGATGAATGTAAAATAATGAAATTAGGTAAAATTGACTTACCTACTTACTTTTACTAAAACTGTACTAAAAAACAATACAGTAGTCAATCGCACAGAAATCATACTTTCTATGGGATAGCATAATACCGTTACTTCGTAAATTAATCAACTAAATTTTATCAGATTTAGTAAAATTAGAAGCTGTAGCATGCATGTACTAAACTGGGGGCGATCCATGTGGGGGCAACTGGGAATATACCACCTACCGGAGGAAGAGCTAGGCATGCCTTTAGCAGTCTATGTATGTAATGTACCTTTGTTGTTTGTATTCATAGCACATGCTGTTTAAGCATCCTATGCTACACACGGTTCTTATGTGATTGAAGAGATGAAACTGCGGGCCTACTACTTTATTTTAAACTCATTCACAACTCGAGACACAAAAAAAAAACTTCTCGGAAAACTTATCGTTTCTGTTCGAAGTGCTTGTTCCAGTTAGTATGTAATATAAGTACTATTATAGAACTTCTTGGAGAGGTATCAATAGAACATTTTCAGCCAGTGTCAATTTAAAACTTATAAAACGTACATACCTAAAGCCGCCTCTACATGCTTGATGTTTGCCTAGCTACTGACCGCATGTTGAAACTTGGCAACAGGCAACTTGAAAGTGACGATGCGATCGAAGGAGTAGCATGCTAGCTATAGCTTATATTTTATGCTGGATACTGGAACATATAGGATACTGATTACCTCTTTTATTTAAGCCGCAGCGAATAATCTCAATTATTCGCGGGCAGTATTCGAAGAGATATATAGAACCTACTAGTTGCGCACAGCGTTTAGCACACAGCCTTGAAATATAGTGCAGTTCTATATATTAATGTATGGTTAGCAACCCTACGCGCGTACTACTGTCAAACGTTTGAATACATCACAAACAGCTTTGTCGTTCGACAAACGTATTTGTCAAATCCTTAGAACTATGCACAATTCCGACACTGATACCGATCAATGGTGTTTGCCAGTGATACATGTGTGTTTGCAAACAGGCAAACACCAAAATAAAAATACACACACCCATCCTCAAGTTCGTGTTTGCTATTTGATGTTCGCTGTTTGCCAAGTATGTGAAAGCCCCTTAAGGATCAACATGTCAAATTACCCCCGGGTTAAATATATAACCGGATAAGTGGTCAATTTTCTAACGTGCAAGATAAAATACAGAAATAATCCGAGTTAGGCATTTATTCAGGTAACACGAGGTTAGAGTGAACGCGCAAGTCGGCCTTAAGGTCGCAATTATCTCTGCGACGTACCGAAATGCGTTGCAATAGGTACGTCTTAGATATAGGTGATGTCAAACTTCAGTGCAGACGGTTAAAATATCATAATCCATCGGTTATTCTACAATTTGTAGAAGCTGTTACTTTAAGCCTAAATAATTAGACCTTTTACTAATAAACGACTGTGTAGCGGAGAAATAGTTATTTTTTGTTTCCCACTATCGAGTCTGAAATAGGCAAAGATAGCAAGAGACGCTGAACAGTTAAGCGGAGTAGTCAAGATCGAATTGAATAAACTTTTGAAACAGTTGTTCTGTTTCTCCGAGAAAGTTAAAAACGTTACACTCTTAACAATTTTGTGAATATACAATTGTAAATTATTACTAAAATATATTGAGTGCATTGTTGCTGAGTTGACTGTCACGTGAGGTAAACTAGATCCTGAATATTTTTTTAGCATACTTATTAAGATGTTCAAATCTTTTCTTTTAACAATCAATTTTCATTGACTGCTTCGACATTGCAATACTTCACGATCGCGCAATCGAATCCGTTAAGTATATTGTTCCCGCGCGGCCACTTGTCGAAGCTAAACGCCACTAAAGCTTGCAAGGCACGCGACTTCCTCAGGCAATAGCCTATTTCTTTAATCTTTTGTTATATAATAAAACAAGACGTAATCCACGTATGTGTGGCACATTCGTTATTCTTCATTCTGTCGAATGTATTTTGATTGAAGTGAACATTTATGTGCTTGTAGGTCCGCTAATTTTTTCACAGAACATGAGATTATCAGCTAGAATTATTATGCTGGACATATTCTCCTTTTAGAGAAAGGAAAAACATGATATAAGTAATTACAATTATTCACAGTGTAGGATAAATAACTATTATATTGAAAATATAACCCAGGCACTGTTTATTCTATCCGCAGTGGTCATATCCGTTTCAAGCAGACAATTTAGTTACAAAGTGCAAATCCCTTTAAGATGGTTGTCAGGCTCCTTTCAAAAACTCGTTAGGATCCGACATTCTGCGGCGGTAGGTCACGTGCCGCGACAAAATGTCGCATCGAACTTTGTTGCGACGTAAGGGTTGAAACTTTCAAGGAGTCTTGGTGTTTGTGTTAAGTAAACGAGTACAGGGTGTAATTCAGGCGTATTTTACGCATTTTAAAAGTTATCAAATACAAATGATGTATGATTCTTTGTTAACTATCGTTAGTATTAATTTTGTTTTATAACAAGGGCTATTAAATCCATAATTCACAGTCGAAAACCAACATGCATATAGATAAAAAACAAAAAACAATAATCAACTGTAATTTTATTGTCTTTACATTTTTACTTACGGGGTCTTCATCGTGATTAGAATTCCTGAGTTCCCGATATTAAAATTAATTGGACGAAAACGCTACTTAGCATTAAGTTAGCCTATGTACATGGTTTACTCTTGTGCAATAAAGCATTTTCTATCTATCTATCATCAGGCAAGTAGTCAAATGCAAGCATGTAAAAAAACTTGTACTAATATGCCAACCTTTAATCGCATCAACAGCCGGAAGACATAGGACGCCAATTTGGACGCTTGTCATTGGGCGTTTGCCATAATCACCAAGCTGCTTGGCAGGCAGCGTGGCAGGCAGTAGCAGGCAGTGATCGCCACAAATTATTATAAAGACTGTGTCAAAACTGCTGCTCATTTCCTATGGATATTCTCTGAGCCGGCTTTTACCTGCGAGAAGATATAGGATGGTCCAATTTACACACCAAGACCACAAGAGTAAATAAAACAATCATAAAAGAAAAGAAAAGAAAGAACATGTTACAAAATTGTAACAAGCTCATGAAGTAATGTGAAGTACAGTCAGAATATTTTAAAATCTTTAAATATAATATAGAACAATCTTCAATCAAAATAAAATTTCATGCGCTTCCCAGCCAAACGGTTTTCAATAGCCAATAAATAGCAATTAGTCGTCAGGTTTCAATCTGGCCCGTCCAATACCGACTCGGCACTAAATTACAGAAAGGCACAAGGTGAGAAAGCTGGGATGTGCGGGGCAAAAAGAAATATTGCCGTTAACGCCTTTGTGTGCTCCGTAGGGATGGGAAATGTTTTATAAGAAATATCGATATAGTTATAATTTATATCGATACATTAAGTAATTTGTGCATTTTTTATTCAAACAAAATAACGAATTCATTAAGGTTCTGCGATAAATATTGACAGTTTGTTTCATTTCTGGGTTTGTTTCTATACCCGTTGAAACTATAATTATAAACATTATGATTAGCAGCCGCTGCTACGGCTACTACTACTACTACTACTACGACTTGCTACAGAGTAGAGCTTTTTCGTAGCACAGTCGTAGCAGATGTAGCTCGCTTCACAAATAGTTACAACACATACATCGTTGAGTAAAATTGGGAATATGATACATCGATATGCTAACATAAGTATCGATATGAGTACAACTCAAATATAGGGTGTTTACAGCTGTTAAACAAATCAGCGTGTAAGAGACCGCTCGACCGCCCGCTGAGTGCTTAATCACTTAACACTCGCCAGATTAACGAGAAATTTACTGCACATAAATAAAACCTACCACCGAAAATGGTTTTTTTATATTTGAATTTTTTCGGTTAGTTTTGTTTTATAGTTTATATAAATTTCAGGTGTTATGAGAGAATGATGAATACTTTGAGCTATTGATATATTTATATTCACAATTAGTCTTTGTTTCTGCGTTTCACGTCGAAACGGTTAAACCAATTTGAAACATTACGCTTAAATTATAAATAACACCCACAATGACACCCCCTGGACCCTTCCTAGGATACCCTGCTAAGAAACTACGACGACCGTGGTGCCAAAACACCTAGACACAAATTAAGTATTTGTACTTTTTTCTTGAACACAAATACTGATCCTGTAGCGGTAATCGAACCCACCGTCTCCAGGTTGTGAGCCAACCTCCTCAACCACTACACCACAGAGTCTGTAGGTATAGAGTTCATCATCACTATTACCGAGATAAACCTATGATATTCACAGACTAGAAAATATGGAATTAAAACGAAATGAACCAATTGTATAACATAAAACCAATATTGGACATAAGAAATCTAGCTCTACCCTCAAAAATACATTAATTTTTACAAGAATAAGGATCGAGACAAACGAGCGCTGGACACGAGGGGTGACTTACGACCTCTTCCGTAAGCAGCCCGTGAAAAGAAACCCTTTTAGCAATGCTGATACACTTGTAGATATGCCAGTTAGATTAATTTTACTAGACTAGGCCAATTTTGGAAAATATCTGTCTTTCGTTACCCTTCTTCACTATAGGATTAGATGACTTCAATTTATCAGCCGAAAGGAAACATGAACTTATGCTGATTAAAGTCAATTAAGGTAATTATCTAAACTACATTCTCAATCAATTACAGGCAAACACTGGTGTGTGTGTGTGTGTGTGTGTGTGTGTGTGTGTGTGTGTGTGTGTGTGTGTGTGTGTGTGTGTGTGTGTGTATTACAGCACGTGATTGCAGTAGAATATGACAAGAATGCTGCTGGCCATTGCCTGAATATTCTCTTAGCGGGATCTTAGGGCATCCTTGGCAGTGCTTGTTTGCTACTTGAGGCATAAAAATGCTAAACCATGACCTTTCATTCAGTACATACTACAAATTGAAATTAGACATACCCTCACTATTCTTTCACTACCCTTTCACTAAAACGACAATCGTACATGGGGTCATTCGTCGATCAAAGCGATCGTCCAATAAATAAATAGTTTATTTGCTTTGTAAATAAATACTGAAGGTCTTCAAATAGTTCCCTCGGAATGCGACTGGGGGCGGCTAACTAACGAGAACTAAATGGGTTTGTTTTGTATAAGGAATTCTGTTTACGTTTGCTAGGATTAGATTGATTCGGAGGGAATTATTTCAGGGAAGTTTCAGAGCTAGGTTGAACACTAATAATTATTATCTCGATAACATTTCAGATGACATTAAAAAATTGTTTGATATTGTTTAATTGATTTTCTAAGGGTATTAAAAACTTAAAAGACAATTAGTACTAAGTACCTATTTTTTATATAATATATAAAAGACGATAAAAAAGAATTAATATTTATGTTTATTTATATATGACTTGAAATAATAGCCTGTTACGAATAACATAATATTTCTAATCGAGAATTTGAAAACCCGCTATTTTGAGCTACCACAGAGCTTTGGAACCCATGACGGTCGCTTCGCACCAGCAATTTTTTTTTGCTCTGTGTGAGCTACATACAAGAGAAATACTATAGAAAATAATACCATAAACAAATATTAGTAACAGCGCCATCTCTGGATGTTGTCACGAACTTTGAGCCTCTACGAGTTTGCAAGCCTGCTACGCTCTCGTAGCGACCCTCTACGGGGGGATGGAACAACTCTTACGGAACAGCCATCCATAACTTCTTCATTATTTAGGTTATGTTGGTGGGTTGGTGAAATTTTACTTGAACCTCTAACAGATAGGTAGGTGGTGTTTATTATCGTAAAACCATGTTGATTGAGTTAAATACACAACGAGAGTATATTTTATAATTTAACATTATAATTTTGATATGAAATGTAGTTATAAAACCATTATTTTGTAAAATACAAATGCAGAATCGTTATGAAAATATGTTTACAATTCGCGTCACCAGAGGCGACACTGGTGCTGATAAGGCTGAATAATTGATAACCATATTTTGCCTTGTAACTTTTGAAACTTTTTAAACTTATGGGATCTTTACCATGATTAGAATCACTTCTGAGTTTCGGATATTTCGGCACAATTACATGCACCATGTTCACGGGCACACTGCCTGCGGGTGGATCATAAAAAAACCGAAAAATTAAGAGCAGACGGTCTACCCTCTTTCTCAGTCTTAACTAGTGTATATATTCACTGACCTTGATGCAGGGCGCAGGCGGGTGTGGCGCTGAAGGTGGGCTGCGAGGCGCGTTTGGAAGCTGTAAGAGATGCCGGATGCTGTACCCTTGGCGAGACTTCCGGGACATCCTGTGAACGTATTGATTACATTGCAAAGACACTCGTGGTAACCTAAATAAGAGATCTTTGAACATGTAAAATGTTTACAAATATTATTTTCATAACTCATATACAAGATGACCTTGAATTGGTGTGTTATCCTGAAATGGGGGGACTGGGACCATGATATCCTACAAGTTGTGAGAGCCTAACTTGAAACTGCGTGTTTCCAAACTTCCAAGGTTAAAAATAAATCCACTCACAAAATTGCACGTGCGATCGCTACGAGAGTTAACAAGATACTATAAATTCATTTCTAAACACAGGTCGTTAAACTCATTTATGTGCACTCGGTCAAGGATGAAGTTTAACCACCCAGCTGCACTAAGGCTATTTTCGAACGTAAACTTTACATGGCATTTCTTCAATGAAAAACTATTAATTTAGTAAAGTCGTAGAAGTAACATTGTCTTTGGGGTGTAGATTTACCCCCTTTCGGGATAACATACTAATTCAAGGTCATCTTGTAGAACTATGCCTATCATAGTTTGTTTTGTGGAATAGATGAAGAGAGGCAAATACTGCTACTATATGTTACCGCGTGTATTTAAACCAGCTTTAAAATAATCTGATATTTTCGTTTTATAAATAGAAAAACCATATACTCAAGATTCATTCGATTCACAATTTAAATAATTTGTATACCAATTTCTACTGCCTATTGTTTAAAGAAAATTTCCAACCATTCATGTGCTTTGTACATGAATGTTTGGAAACACTAATGTTTGGAAAATCTCAGATTAAATTCGTAAGCAAAGATCGTTAAAAACATGCGCAATTTCATGTACTTAACTGTAGTAACTTGCGGTATCTAGCCCTTCTAATTCTATGTATGCTATATAAACAGCCGAGGCTGCGGCTTCCCTTTAGGCGTAAACAAAAGGGGGTATTAATAAACTTCTGACTTATATAACAAAAGGCTCTGAATCCGTTAATCTAGGTCATAAACACAACTGTGATAAACATATCGATGATATGAATTTATGAAACTAAAGCAGCTTTTGGCGCCGTTTGCATTCCATACATTTTTCGATAAAAAAAAGTTCACTTTTACTGAGTTTAGAGCATAGAATAATCATCAATTTTTTTCTTACATCAAGTAACAATTTCGCTAGTAAATTGCGAAGTCATCGGGTCAGGGCCCAGTGGAATTTAAACCTGGATACGTTCATTTAAAAGTTGCATGGTTAACCCACTAAGCTGTCCACTGGGGGTCTATACGCTAAAAAGGTTCACAAGTTGTGCATTAAAAATTGCCAACATTTTTAGGGAATATATCTTTAGATAAAATATAATATTATTATTATATAGGTTAGTTTAAGGCTCTAAATATCATTATTATTTATAATGAGTAAAGTTCTAAGTAAAACATCTAAGGAAAGCAATCTAAAATAGAACAATATGAAGACCCACAATAACAGTGTTTTATTTCTACTAAACAATAATTGAACTGTAAAAGCTCACAGCTTTTACTATGAAATCCGTGGAAAGCTCTACACAGGAAATTCTATCAGCTGTGTTTGATTCGCGACTGCCTGTGTGAAATTCTCTTGCAGACTACTTCAATGAAATTCTAACTCTATCCTACTAGCTTTGAGTCAAATTTCATATAGCGTGATCAGAAATGATAAAAGACAGATTTATATCTACCCGACTATTCAAATTATACAAAACAAATACATGGATTAGGTCTTGTTTGTGTAGGCCATCATTTTAATCAACTAGTTTGTATCAATCAGCTTCAAACTTTTTCTTTTGCTCAAGGTTACTACGGAATGCCACACCGCTCGAAAAACTGATAACGAATGGAAAAAAAAAGGTTTTCAAATAGCGACCACGAACCGGACGATGCAGCGTATTAGGTGGACCGACGACTGGTCAGAACCGCGGGGAGCCAGTGGATGCAAGAGGCAAGCAGCTGCTCAAGTGGCGCTCTGTAGGAGAGCCCTATTTTCATCAGTGAACGTATTCAGGTTATTGATGATGATAATCATATGGTTTTGTAATAGGATCAAACTAAATAACTGTATAATGACAAAAAAAAAGTTGTTAAAAAATAGACAACGATAATCAAAAATAATCTTACTGAGTAACAAACATCGTTAGGATTAATAAAAAAGCCATTTATTAGCCTACCTGAAAACTCCGTGAATTATAGGATTACCAGCCCACGCTTCATTATTCATAGACTTTCAGGAAAAATCTCTCGTATCAGTTTGATCACAAATAATTGAATTTATACGAAGAAGGTAACAGAAATGTTTACCTTCATTTATATTCATTAAGCACACTAATAGACTGCTGGTCTATGTTGAAGTAATAGTTTACCGATCAAAACAAAATAAACTTTGTTGCGAGACCATAAAACTAATTTCGGAACAAACTCTCTCAATCCATCTGCAGACTTTATCAAGTTAGCTACTGTTATGGAAAATTGAATTTACAAGGTTCGGAGATTAAGTTGAGTTTAACTTGACAATTTTGTAGCAAATAATAAAACCGTGATTCGGTCGTTGGAGTTGAAAGTATCAACTATCGAACTACTCTATCTTACGTATCAAATTAAATTTAAGTACTTGTCCGTAGTTAATAAAATGGAGTATTTAAAAAGCTATTTCTGGTTATGATTATAAAAGTGGTTTATGCCGAGGCCTGACAGAAAAGTCTGTACAGTTTTACGTCCCAATTGATGTAAACTTAGCTTTTATTACTCTATCTTCTGGTTTTCAACGTTCCCTTTGACCTTAAATTATTCAAAATCGCAATTTTATGTCTAACTCATGAATTATCCAATAAAAATCGACGTCGATCTGTTTACATTCGCATGACATCGCAAAGTCACGTATATAAGACAGTTGTTTAGCTGAAACCCATTTATTGTTCAGAGCAAATAAAAAGAAACTGAGCAAAATGTACGATTTTTGTAATGGAAAGTTTTAACTTAACTCAGTGGCAAGTAAGAGACAACCCAAAAGCTTAAGGTGTAAGATTGCTTTTCACGTGATTTGTAGGTTAGCTTGTTACGTTTTCATAGAGTAGGTTATTAGGGTTTAATTCAGAAGCTAGTAGTAAATTCCAAATGAGCTTGAATGTATAACACACTATACACAATTAAATAGCGACTTTGTTACTTCAGGCTTTACGGTTTAGGGGCTGTGTTTTCTCCATAACATATTTATTTACCCCAAATTTAGAAGATTTAAGTAGGTAAATAATCTAGATAGACTCGAGATTAACTAAGGAAGTAGGTCATAATTGAAAATACTTTATCGTATATAGTCCAATTATTCGATTTTGCAAATTACCATTCTATGTAAGGGAATCGGGTCATTAGGATTCAGCATCACATGAACTTGGATAAAAGTCAGTATTTTAACTATAAACTAATATTGGTTAAGCAGATAGTTGTACATTACAACGCTGCTAGATGCTTGTGCCACTCTATTTTTGTAAGCATTTAAATATATATTTCGAAATTTATCTCATTATCATGTCCCGGTAATGACTATTGAATACGTAAACATTTTAAATAATTAATGGAACATTCCAGGAAAATCTCCATCAGCGTCAAAGAGAGAAATCTGATTACACGATTTGTGACAGTATTATAATGTTACATCCATCAAACATAGCATCCGGGAATCAATACAAACACACCTATACCTAACAGCTGCAGACGACGCCATTTTGAAGTGCTTATTTCCATTATAACATTGTACTAACTACACTGAAATGTTCTACAAAAGTTCGCGTTTTGCTTCGTGAAGTCCAGAACTTTCATCTCGACTGACTAAACTAACTCCGCAATTGGCATTACGCGAAAACAACGTTTATTACAAGCGGGTACAGATTGAATTAGCCCGCGGTGGAATTCCGCTTACAACTTTGCGCAAATACGCCAAGTTCAAGTTATCTGAAAAGTTATTTAACAAAGTTTCATAGCCTTCTTGGCTGCTACGCGAGACTGCGCCCTCAGATGTTTGCTTTTAGGTTAATTGTTGTTTGAATATAGGATCAGAGTTAGAGCGTTATGGAATCGCGGGAAGTTTGCGTTATCCCATCGAGAGCCGTGACTGTAGAAAGATTTTCCTTCTACAATGGACTGAGACTGGGACCGGTCGCTGAAATGACTTTGTAATAGCGTCCTCAATAAAACGACCCAATATCGTGGGCTTTTTACTTTATTGATGAGATAGTTGGATGGGACTTTGCTGAATAAATGTTTACCTTGAACTAAGTTCTCGGGAAATATATCATTACTTCAACTTGGTTATTGGGTATCGTGTTTACGACAAACATCGCCATAAAGAAGTATTTTCATATCATTGATTTAGTCTCGGTCGGATCGTGGCGTGTGAACAACGGCTTTCATTTCGGGACTATTATGGAATGGTTGAACTCCCTCCCATCTTCGTGATTTAACAGTAACTTAAAGTTTTAACGAGCTAAACTTTGTGTAATTAACAAAGTTGGAACTATACGTACCGACTGTTATTCATAATCAATAACTGTAACAATGGATTACATAAGCGAGATTATAATAAATAATTGCAATAAATAAAAATAAGACTTTTTAAATTATGTTCGCTTACATTTTGATTGTAGGTTACTTACCTTGTACTATTAGTATATTATTATTATAAATTATTAATATTTTCTTAATATATAATCATATTAAGATTTCATTACAATCGATCGTAGTAAAAGTACGTAACGTAATATTAATTACATCGCAAAGCAAGATTAAACTAAGATACATTTAAGACTATAAACGTAAATCTATCGACTACATACTAAATAAAACAAAACAGAAACATTTACTGACATGGATTTATATAAATTTCTTATTAAACATGACAATCCAAAAATACGTTTTCAAGAGAAAGAGATGAAGGGTTTTTTCTGTGCTGAATAACAATATTTTGTGACTGTAAAACCTTCAATATGCACTAGCTTCATGTATTTTCAAGTTTGTATAACATCGTTACACTTGGTTAAAACTTTTTATCAATAAAACTTTCTAACACTTAGATAAAAGTACTGAAACAAAGTTTTAGGCTTATTACCTGGGAGTTTAATGAGGTTTCCCGTCCAAATACAAGGTCAGAAAAGTGTAAGGAGCGTCCTCTTCACGGTTCCAAGAAGTAAACACAAATCACAAGAGCATCCGAGGTATTACGCTCGAGTTTCACTTCAAAACAATATTTGAATACCTCATAAACATTCGTTTTCAACGCTTTCACAGTCACTTTAATACAAAGAATACACTTTTCAGTCACAAAAGCGTAATTCGTCTCTGAGCATAACCTCAAAACATCTTACTGGCACTCCGCGGCCCACAGGAATTAATAAAAAGTTTCTTTATAAAACAAGTGGGTTGTGAGCATGTTCCAAAATGGCGGAACTTTGCGTTAACTTCGGAACGTAGAGCGACGTGAAGTTGTAGGGTGCGCGACTGGCGCTACTAGGAGTACGGTCGCGCAGCCACCTCTAACTTTTCACATCTCAACTTTTCCTTCAAACTTGATCACGTTCGTATTTCTTATCCAAACTCCGTCAAACACTATAAAAAGTAATATTCAGCTACGATTGATCACAAAAAGTGTATTTTCTTATGTCCAAAAAGTGTTTACAAGAGTTTAGTCGGCGTAGAGCTCTCAGACCGCACAGCGAGCCGCGTAGTCGACAGGGGTTCAGCGGGGAAAATCAATAACTTACGGCCGACTCTCTCCGCCGCTCTCCGCGCTTAATCATACACTTTGTGAGCAAAACATTAAAACTTGTCCGTTTGTTTGTCGGAGCCGGATCGTTGTCGATCGAGGCGCGGGGGGTGAGGTAAGCGAATTTTGGAGCGAGCGAGTGGAGCGGGCGGCAGCGTCGGCGACTACCGAGCGACTTGCCCACTTCGCGGAGTTTACTTGCTAGAAAGTTTTGCGAGGTGTTCTTACAAAGAAGTGCGGATTTGTACTGCATAGTGAGATATATTGGCGACGTCCCGCACCCCTCGTGACGACTTAGCTGCAATGTTATCGGTCACTAAGGTCGAATTAAAAGTTAGTCTGGAGTAAGTTTGCGTTTTAGTTTTATAAAGTAGTGGTGGTTTAACTTACATAATCATGTAACTTTAAAAAGTTCTTTACTTATTTGCAATGGATTCTGGTTATACTTATTGTGCAAGAGTACCAATAAAATTATAAGTGCTTATAAATGAAGATTAAGAGCAGTTCTATAAATTTATACATCATTTAATTGATATTTTATAGCATTATTGAATACCCATATAACTACAAACAGTTGTATATACTCAATTATTCATAGGCAGTAAGTAGGTACAAGAGCCAATTACAGGACCTGCAATTTACGCGAAGTCAGTGACTAATCTTTTCCAGAAAATTAAAGTTCATACTCACCTACCTTTTATCGTCAAAAACGAACATAAATATGTTTTTAATCTTTGATAAGTTTTCACTATCTCACCTGATATTAAGTAACAATGCGGTCTAGGATGTGACATGCTTGCTTGCTAGGAAGAGTGAAAGGTGAAAGGTAGGACTTCAAAATTGTAGATACTATTATCGAAAAAATACAGACGCTGGCAAAATAATTCTAACAGTAAATATTTTAAAGGTAAATCATATATGTACCATAATCTCTGGTACGTAAGTGCCTAATGTGTATAAAACTTAAAAGTCTGTAAAATAAAGTTTAATAAAACTACACTGTACTTCGATATTTTGCTCGTTTCTCTCGATCTGTCTATAAATGGATGTCAGTACGTGTGTGATTTATTTGAGCACCTAACTTCAGAGCGTTAATGTTGCGTTAATATCACGAAGTGAAAATCAAATTACTGACTCTTACAATACGCTGCTTGCAAAGTCAAAGGAAGCCGCAAGTAGATTGAATGCGATTGTTAATAAACTATTCATAAGGTTAAACCTTGAACTCTGTAAATTACTGTGCTCTCAATAAATATTCACTATAGGGAAGAGACAAAAGAATATCGAAAATATATACATGATTGATTCAATTCATCTATAAATAGTTGATAAAATACTACCTGATAGATTATCTAATTGAAAGAAACCACTCTGCAGAGCTATAATATAACATTTTCTTTTTTTGGGGTTTCACCTCAATGAATGAGTGATTAAAATTTTTTTACGAGATTTTTGAAATTTAATAAAATTGAGTTTTAAATTAAGTTACAATTATTATGTAGTGTACGGATAGTATACTTAGTCTGTAATGAATCCTACTAGATATATAAAAAAAAAATTAATTGGACTAAATCTAAATATGTTAATAAATTGAGTACATAAAAAGGGAATGTGTGTTTTATTTGACAGCCTCCGTGGTGTGGTGGTTGAGCAGGTCGGCTCATAACCCGGAGGTGGCAGGTTCGATTCCCGCAACAGGACAAGCATTTCTGCACGAAAAAAAAGCGCAAGTATTTGTTTTGTGTCTGGGTGTTGTGGGACCATGGTCCTTGTAGTTCTTGGGTCCCTAGATACAGGGAATCCTAGTTAGGGTCCAGGATCTATGTATGTGATCGTTGGGCGTTATTATTATTATTTCTTTAGACTCTCGGGTCTAGCCCGGACATTTGGAAGGCATTGGTGGGGCCGAAGCTAACACCAAGAGGCCCTTTTGAATACATGATTAATTATTACAACAGACAAGGCATGGTTTGGCGTTATTATAGACTATTTTTCGTATAGGTATAAAATAAATCTGGGCTATTATGGTGAACTTTTGGATGGATGGTGACATTGGGTTATGGAATGAGAGAACGGCACCTGCCAATTTTGTCTCATGTCAAAATGTTTGAGGCAGGTGATGACTTGCCACCCACTAAATGGGCCTCCTGTAGTGGCTACCGCATATTGGTGCCGAGGAAGCAACATTTGTGTGGGTGGCTTAGGGTGTCGAGAGGTGTGCTGCACTTTCACTGAACGCTACTCGCGGCGTTATGCCCTTTAACACTTCCACCCTGCAGCTTAGGTTTTTAGCTCTTGCGACTTCCACCCCCAGACAGCCAGTTAAGGCAAGCCGGGGAGCAGGGGTCTCACTTAGCCCCTTGGAATCAGGGTACGCGGTGTCGCCACTCACCGACGGCTCGCCACAAAGTCGAAGTAGTCTATTCTTAGATAAGTAGTCTATTCTTAGATAAGTTCAGGATTGATTTACTGTGTAAATCATATGTTGATAAAAGTGAAACACTGTTTAATATCGAAAATTATACTCTGGCGAGCTGTTATTGTAGGCAATCAGCAATCCGAGGGGGATCATTAATATTGGCAAAAAAATCCCTTAAATTTAAGAAAAGAGATGACATTGTACGCTTGTCTGTGGAACGGAATGTTGAAATTTCTTGTATTGAGCTAAACAAGTACATCATCGTTAATGTCTATAGGACTTTAAGGTTTTTGAAATTACTATGGAGGATGCCCTTACTAAACTGTCCAATAAATGTAAAGATCTTATTGTAATGGGAGACTTTAATGTGAATATAATTGTGGAATCAAATATGAAAGCTAGCTTGGTGAATTTGTTTCAATGCTTTAATCTGCATCCTCAATTTGATGAACCTACTCAGGTGACTTTGACTTCATCGACCTGCATAGACAACATCTTTTGCAACTGCATCGTTTTGAATGGTAAAATCATTAATTTATTAGGTTCAGATCATTCTGGTCAGTATATTGTAATTCCGAACACCAAACAAACGTCTGAAATTAAAGTCATTAAACGTATAGTCACCAAAGAGAAAGTAGACAGTTTCATATTAAATGTGGAATACGATCTGTCAACTCTTTCATCTACTTTTGACGATAATCCTAATGATGCGTATAATAAAATATTTGATATTATTAAACGCAATTTTGACAAGGAGTTTCCTAAAATATGTAAAGGTATTAACTGTAAACTTAATTTTAATGACTGGGCTACCAAAGGCATCAAAATCAGCCGTGACAAAATGTATAAACTTTATAATGAAAAGGCGGCAACCAATGACCAGCAGCAGATTGACTATGTGCGCCAGTACAGCAAATTGTTTAAGGTTATTTGTAAAAAAGCAAAGTCTATTTTTATTTTAAACAAGATTAAGAGATCTAATGATTTAATAAAAACTGTGTGGTTGATAATTAAAACTGAAACCGGAAAATTGAACAAGAGCGACCATGATTTTGAATTAATGCATAGAGGTAAATTGGTAAAAGATAGGAATGAGGTGGCAAATGTTTTTGTAAACTTTTTTGCAAATGTACCGTACGAAACCACTACATCGCTAGTGGCTAATACTAATGAAGCTACACAGTTGTTGATATCTAATGTAGATGAGTGTTTAAATGATTTCACCTTCCATAAAGTGAGTTTCTACTGTGATTAAAACTTTTAAATCACTTAAATTAAAAACATCTGAAGACATTTGGGGACTGTCCGTTAGGTTTGTCAATAGCTTTATTCATATTCTTGCTCCTTATTTGGCTTTAGTGTTCAATGAATGTATAGACAATGGTATATTTCCAGACCTCATGAAATGTAGCAAAGTTGTGCCACTTTTTAAAAACGGCTGCAAGAATGATCCCGGTAACTTCAGGCCAAATTCAATACTGCCCGTCCTGAGTAAAATTTTTGAGAAGCTTATATTGGGCCAGTTAACTGTCTTCTTCAACGGCAACAGTTTGTTATTCAATAAACAATATGGATTCTCCAAAGGATGTTCCACAACAGATGCTGCAGTTGGTCTAGTTGAAAGTGTTTTTGGAGCTTGGGAGACGTCAAGGGACACTCTTGGAGTGTTTTGTGACTTATCTAAAGCTTTCGATTGCGTTCACCACGAAATACTTTTGGCTAAGCTTTCTCACTATGGAATTAGAGGTCAGGCACTTGATTTAATGAAGTCTTATTTATCAGAAAGAACTCAAGCGGTTGATGTAAATGGTGTTTTATCTAATTCGTTGCGAGTTTCAATTGGGGTCCCTCAGGGTTCCATTTTGGGTCCTTTTCTCTTCTTAGTTTATATAAATGACCTCCCCTTCCTACTGACAAAAACTTGTGACATAATCTTATTTGCAGATGACACTTCATTGTTATTTAATTTAGATAGGAAATCTATAGATACTACTGGTATTAATAACACGTTATGTACAATTGACAAATGGTTTAGTGCCAACAATCTAATGCTCAATGCAAGCAAAACTAAATGTGTAAAATTCTCTCTAGCAAATCATCCTACTTCTTTTGATGTTCATGTACATAATAATAAGCTTGACATTTCTAATAGTTCCAAATTTCTTGGTCTGACACTTGATTCTAAACTTACATGGGCAGCACATATTACGGAGCTTTCAGGTAAAC
The DNA here is from genome assembly GCA_963580505.1 of Ennomos erosarius. Taxonomy (NCBI): domain Eukaryota; kingdom Metazoa; phylum Arthropoda; class Insecta; order Lepidoptera; family Geometridae; genus Ennomos; species Ennomos erosarius. The sequence continues at coordinate 12,044,582 of OY756981.1, read as the reverse complement.
TTAGTTCTGCAGCATATGCTATACGAAAAATCAGAGAATTATCTGATGTGAGAGCCGCTAGGATAGTTTACTTTAGCTACTTTCACTCTCTGATGTCGTATGGCATACTGCTGTGGGGGAATGCTGCTGACGCTGGTAGTATATTCATTTTGCAAAAAAGGGCGGTGAGAGCCATCTATGCACTGGGATCCAGGGAATCTTTGAGAGAGCACTTTAAAACGATTAATATTTTGACAATGCCATGTTTATATATATTTACTTGTATTATGTATGCGCGTAAACACTTATACAAATACAAAAGTAACAGTCATCATTACGGAACTAGAAATAAGGAGAAACTTAATTTACGCAGGACTAGACTAACAAAGGTAAACAAGTCATTTGTAAATAATTGCGCCCGTTTTTACAACCTTGTTCCTAGATTTCCTAGATCTATTTTAGTGCTAAATGAAAGGCAATTTAAGAAAAATATTAAGGATATTTTAATTAAAAAGGCTTATTATGGTGTAACTGATTTCCTCTCAGACCACAAATACTGGAACTCCCTTGATTTACAACACAATTTTGATTTGAGTACACTTTAACACGGTACAAGCCAAAGACTTCTAAATAATATCTCCATGGTACAAGCATATTTTAATAGTAACTTATACAAGCATATTTTTTTTTTTAATCTTCTTTTTTATACACTGTTATTTATTTAGACATTTTACACTTATTTTGATAATTTTGTTTTGTTGTCAATTAAATGACTTTTGTATTATGTTAGATGCATGCAAAATTTAACAACTTATTGTGTGTTACTCTTGTTGAAAAGTCTACTTTTTAAACTTTTATTTTTAAAAATGTAGAACTTATCTATTCATATTGAATTTTTTTTAAATGTATTATTGTTATTGTTGTTAAGAAATTGTGTATTATTGACTTTCATAAGTGTACATTGTGCCTATATGATAATAAATTGAAATTAAAATTAAAAAAAAATTAAATTAAAAATTAAAAATTAAAAAATTAAATTAAAATTAATTAAATTAAAGCCCCTGCGTTATTATTATTTATTCATTTATTTGGCTTTCCTAAGTTTATGTTTTTTTACAATACTTATATAAAAATACATTACAAAAATACTATAAAAACCCTAAACCTAGAGTGCCGCCGGCAGCGGGGCAGGGCCCAAGCTACCGGTGGTCAGGGCTGCAGAGTGAGGAACCTCATTATTATTATTATTATTATTATTATTATTTAAAATAGGTTATAAATTATTAACTCAATACCAACTTAGTAGGATCTATATTAATGGTATTACAATTTAGGTTTGTTGGTATTTTGTTAACTATTTTTGCAATATTGAACAAAGATATCAAAAATATTTTCTAACTACATTAGCTTATAATAAAGTAGAAGCTAACTTTACTTGAAGAGTAGCTCTTAAGAAAACAATAGTATTCATTGGAATAAAAATCTTATTCAATGGAAATAAGATTTACATTTGTGCGAGACGATAGTTTGTTGAACAAACTCGTAATACCATTCTAATAAATCAGGGATATTTGCAATCATAAGCAATGTTTAGGCCTACACTATACCTTACGGCTTTGATAACTTAAACAATAGAATTTCAACTCTATTGCTTAATATGTAAAGCATATATTTCAAGACATCGACAGCTTCAAATTAACTCTGTTAAAAACTTTGAAACAAGATGGAACTTTTATTAAAGTTCGAATCACTTTAAGAATTTGGGCTCGCCGAGGAATCCGAAATGGAATGGGATAATTATTTGAGAGAGAAATTATCAAGAACAATTCTAAAGTGTTTGTTATTTCTTAATTATTTATATAATATTATGTTATTAAAACTACAGTCCTAAAGGAGATATGACATAGTTTTGATTTGGTAGTAGTTTAGTTTTATAGAATTTATTATTATAGTATAGTTGTATTTAGTATCTGAGTGTTATATATTATTTAAAGTTATGTTGTGAACAAAAATAATTTAATATGAGTGACGATTAATTAATCTGTTTTCGATGTTTAATGCAACTCTTCTGCGTTATTTTACCAGCATTTACCTACTGTGAGACGTAGAGGCAAAATAACAATTTATATTCATATTTCCAAACTAATTTACAAAACAAAAAATAAACGACCAGTAAAAAGCAAACTAATAGCAAACCAGAGCTACGATTTAATACCGTAAGTAGTGTAAACAAGTTACATCCTTTGGGTAGGATTTTCCTACCAAGCACAAACAAATCACATAACCATTCCAATATGAGCTCTCTGTTCAACCAACCAGCTGTCACAATAAACGACTGCAGAGCAAGAGAATGAACATTCAAAGCTCTTAATAAAGTGGACATTCATATTTTCGATTGGTTGCGTGATAAATCCAGCTAAAGTTGGAACTCCATTATTGTTTTTCAACTGATCAGAAGACCAGTTTGCATTGGGCAAGTGAGTTGGCCAAGTCGTTGCGCGATGAGTCCAGCTACGAATATAGCTTGGGTGGGTTGGCTATTACTTGTGATAGAAAAATAGGACTGAATAAGTCGAAGCTACGAGATTCTGAAATATTCATGTTAAAACCTGACATACATGCATTCTCATCATCTACAACCTGAAGACGTCCACTGCTGAACATAGGCCTCCTCTTAACAGCGCCACTTTTAGCGGCTTACCTCCTGCATCCATTAGCATTGCTACTTGATACATGCATTTGTACTTGATAAATCCAAGAGCTAATAACATCGGTAACTTTAGTTCTCCTCATTTTGGATCTTATCTCGCAGAAAAACAATTTAGCTCTCTCTCTCTCTCTCTCTCTCTCTCTCTCTCTCTCTCTCTCTTTTCTATCGCTCATTGCACGACTTTGAGCTTACTAATATGGCCAACAGTAAGAGAGCTCATCTCAGTGCCATACGTCATCACTGGCAACATAGTTACACTGATTGAAAACCTTTGTTTTCAGGTTCTGCGGTATTTTGGAGACAAATCGTGCTTAAAACAGGCAACATTTTTAGGTGTCTATAGAAACAACGTTTAATTTGTAGAAATAGGGCCTTATTTATAAACGCTGCTTAAAGTTTGCCAATGCTGAAAATCTTATGTCAACTTTTGATTGATTTGAAATGTCACATAGGAAAACTAGACGGAACATTTATAACACTGAATAACTTTAAGCGGCATTTATAAGTAAGGCCCTTAAACACTTATATAAAAATTAGTTTTTTAATCTATATTGTGAAAATAGGTCAAAATAAACGGTTACTAAACCCTATACCCTTGGTAAAATTAAACTTATTAGTTTACCCAGCAGTGTCCACAGATATTGCAAAACATGGCTACCCCGTAAGTCTGGGAAGTCCTACTTGGTCTCAGATTCCCGGGGTCGAGCATTATCAAATATTTCTTGAGATAAATAAGTTATTTAGCTTAATATGATAAACGTGGATGGAGTAAACACAAACGAAATTAGCTTAATTACCTAGGTAATATTGTTAATTGAGAACAACGTTTGTGACGAAAAGCCAAATATTGAAAGAGACGTACCTTGTAAAAATCTTTTGGTAGCTGACATAAATATTATAATTGCAAGTATCGGTAATTAAACCAAATTAAAACGAATAAACGGGTATAGTGTCACATGCACCGTTAGGGTTCCGTACCCAAAGGGTAAACGAACGGTATTACTAAGGCTCCGCTGTCCATCTGCCTGTCTGTATATCCGTCTGTCACCAGGCTGTAAACTCATGAGCTGTGATAGTCAGACCGTTGAAATTTTCACAGATGATCTATTTCTGTTGCCGCTATAATAAAAATCAAATACAAAAACAATGTTGTTATAATTGTAGTGGCATGGAACCCTTTGTGCGCGAGTTCAACTCGAACTTCAATGGTTTCTTTTTCTTCTAAAGCAAGAACATGCAGTCTAAAGATACACCCTAGTGACACTACACTAGATACACTCTGCCATCGACTAGTCTGGTCTTAAAATACCTACATACAATGTAAATATGACTTGTCGCTTTCTATATCGCTTTATTAAGAAGCTCGTTATTATCGCTCCGTACGTCAGTGGCGGGTCCGTCGGAATCTATTATGAGGATTAGTAGGTGCAGCCAAAAGACGAGGGTTGTATTCACGTCTCGTGCGACTTACGGGAGCGTGTTACACCGTAATGGAACTTGGAATATTTGGTACAAGATAAGCATTAAATAGAAATATAACATGATGAGGTAATCGTCTGCCTGATTTTAAACATGACGCCTGCCCATAACAATTACTGTCGCAGTGCCACTTGAACTCCAAAATATACACTTTACGTGGTACTGCATTGCGCACGTCATGCTGAGACACCAGACTGTATGATATGTGAGATCAGTCAGGGCATAGCGTAATTTGCCCAGTGTCTAGTTACAGTGCCCTTTAACCGGAGTAGGGCTTGGACACTTCATGTAGCCACTTCTTAATATCATTTGATTTGTCATTTTATACCTTGAACCCTTAAACCATCGTTCGGAGTATTAAATGGTGAATCATTTTCGATTGTTTTCATCCATTTCTGTAATATACTCTGCGCAAGTTTGTCATTACTTTTATGTGATTGAAGAGCGTCCTATACTAATACCCCAGATAATACAATAAATACTTACGTTCGTCTTCCAGAACGGATTCTACCTCTATGCGATTGCAGCCATTTCTAATCTACCGTCAGCTAAATTATTTATGCATTTAAAAGGATTTACTGTTAATATGAGGTGTAGGGGGTCGGTCACGACTTTCCGCCTCCAACGTCGACGTTCATAAACAAGTTCATTTAGAATAGAGTAATTCATGTTTTAGGTTTGATACTTTAGTCACAATCACAACGTAATCTATAATTCAAAAGCTTTGAGTATTCAGGATCCGTCCGGACAGATGTCCGTTCAGCGGATTGGTCAGACGTGAGAAATTTAGCGATTTCTTGTGTATAATATGTAAGTATAATAAATTATAAATTATGAACGTAAAAATAGCAAGACACACAATGAGATTTTTCTTTTTTCTTTCTTTGTCTTCTATTTCTTTTCTTTTTTTATGATTAATGTATAAAGCTGTAAATAATATGTTTTGTGCTAAATTCGGTAATAAGTAGTAAAATGCTATAGTCCTGTGACTTAAGCTATAGACACTCTAGAACTCTTTTTTGGCCATACACTTTTTTTTTAAACCCGATGGTCTATTGGTGCATTAATATAGAATGTAAGTAAATATGGTCGTTTTGAACTTTAGTTCTAAAACACAAGGGGTGTAAGTAATTAACGTACATACTTTGTGGTAGCTACAATAGCCGCCACCACACCTGAAACATAATAACATATTATTATAGCTCCACTCCACCACAGCCCTCAAACCCTTTGTGCATCGTCACCTTCCAAATGCCGGTATTGTCTTTACCTTTAATAACCGTTATTTGAACCAACGCCAATTATGAAGTTGCTACCATTCATGTACAAGTTGATACAATTCATAACAATCATTTGTCGTGTCACATCACAAATTGGTTTCACATCGCCGAGTCCGATTTAACCTTGGTCTGAAAAGCATGTTTATGAAAATTGATAATGTAAGTATAAAAATAAAAAATATAGATATTATAAATGAGCTAACTGTGCAGTCAGAATAAACATATTAGATTTAGATTCTGATTAGGTTCCTTACAGTTACTCAAATGAATCTATGTTAAATGTTTACGTACGTTTAATACCTAGTCCATTTTTTGTATCTGAAGTTACTTTCAATGAGAATAAAACCACTAACACTGAGTTACTTTGTTCATATTTAACAGAGAAACAATTGTACAGTCAATTAACAAATGCAATGTATTTTACTTTAAAGATTATTATTTATCTTATAAGTGTTACCAGACCTAAAACTAACTACCGAGCTTCTGTGAAATAAAAAAGAGATGAACGATATTCTCAAACGCGCATTCCAAAACACTTTATTTACTGTCCTGTGTTCTAACAAACCACAATCGCTCTGACAAAATCATTTCTAACCAGTCTAATTAGATTAAAGGTCAAACTCTTCAAATATTTTAATCGAGGTTTAATTATAATTGACAACCAAGAGTTGAAGTTAAAGATGAAATATAAATGACTCCGTATTTAGTTAACTTTTTATGGTATGTCGCAGATATCCAAAAATGCTATATCTACTTTATTTCTGTTTTTAACACGAAAATGAAACCCTAAGTGCATATATATTTAGTCAATATTTATCATTAGGTAATACTTAGATAGAATGGTAAATTTACATTTGTTTTATATACATTATTTCATCATCATCATCACCATCATAAACAGCCTGAAGACGTCCACTACCGAACATAGGCCTCCCCCACAGAGCGCCACCTTAAGCGGCTCGCCTCTTCCATCCATCGGCTGTCCATACACTATTCAGGAAACTATTATACAATTCTGATGTTGTATACTCAACTGATTAACTTTAAACCACAGTTTAACATAATTAAACGTACCCAAGATTGGAATACTTTGTAAAGGGTGACAGTATTTTTGATGCGGCGAGGCGACCGCGACTTAGCCGAGTTTCAAAGCCAGGGGGAGTGGCCTCTAACGAATAACTTAAAAGTTGCCCGTCTTAAGATTCCCCTTCACGTTTCAAGTACGTGGCCAGCTTTATTTTTGTTAGGAGGACTTATTAAGCGGCTACCTGAGATAGTAATTTAGAAGGGTTTTGATTTGTTTGTTTATTTTGCTGATGAAGTTGAGTGTTTTAAAGCTGATTAACAAATAGACATAATTAAATAACGTACTTAAAGTGGGTTTTTTCACCAATAGTTAAGGTGGTTAATGGTTAAAAATTCTAACAAATTCTTAACAATGGTCAACATTTCTTGCAGTTTTTAACCATTGGTTAACCTAACCACCTAACTATTGATGAACAAACCCGCCCTTAGTCGACAAATTTAATCTCAAATTTTTTTTATCCTATTTTAACTTAACTAAATATCACACAAAGTCAGTCAAGAAAAAAACAGTCTTTAGATACCTACCAACCTAAGAGAGATAAAGTCAAATCATGCAATTCTCACCTCCAATAAACCGATAACATTTTTAACCCGTGACTTCGACCCCAATCGTCTTGTATTTCCCCACAGACCCATTGTTCTATCCGATACCCAGTTCCCAGTCCCGGTCATTCGGCAATCATACGTGTAATTGGTACTGAGAGATTTATTATACTTGTCTCCTTGTATTTACTTGGGAAAACGCTTTATCTAATCTGTTCACTCATTATTCCTTGATTGAGTGCTTTCCTTTTGTTATGTTATTATTTGTTATTGGATTACGCGAGGGCGAATTAGTTCTTTGTTTTTGCAGTGACTTTATTAGGTGTTGAGACGATTACTATACGTTGTTGTTATCTGACTTTATGTATGAAATAGTTATTACTTTTAATTATTAGAATACGGATTCCAATTAATGCATTTATAAAACACTGTCAACATTTTTGATGCCGAGACATTTACCTAGAGTGCCTATGAAATAGCTAATATACTACGGCGGTGTATATTTATTTTGTAAGTAACTACTATTTAACAGTTATTTTTGCAAAATAAATCAAAGATAGTCAAATAATGAATCCAAATTTCTTGTAGGTACATCATATCTTATACGCCCGCCCTGAAGAACTGGTAGTCCTATTAACATTTAGGGCCATGCACCTTTAAGCAAAACTTTAAATAAGAGCCGGACCCCGAAACACAGTTTTCAACTAGTTCGGGGTACGGAGGCTTCGTATAAAAATAATTGTACCCTAAATTATGTCAATAAATATTTGATTGATTTGATTGATTGATTGAAAAAGGTGAAAATAAATAGGTACTTATACCTAACTAAATAATTTATCTGTATGCACTATGTTTCAAACTAATTATACGTATTAGGAAGTTTAGTTATTTATATCCGAGACAATTGAGTAAGAACATTTTGATTTCTGAGTATGTTTTATTTCATTTAAAAGTTAATACCGTGAAATATTCTATCTATTACAGTGTAAAGCTAAGAGAGATTACCTAAGGGAGGTAGCTCACAGTGCACCCCTTGTTTGTCTAATTAGATTTTTAACGTTCACAGTGCTTGTTAACGGTTACTTGACTCTGACGTCGAAATGATCAAAATAATGAGACTCACCCAATTGAGACTTTCAAATATTGCCTTCCATGGATTTTCTAAAGACTGTTATTTTGTGTTGTGATATTTTCACTAGTAAAATCTTGCAAGTTACCTTTCACAAGTATTTTTTATTTAGTATTTTTTTAGTCCATTTGTTCTTCGTAGTATGTATAGTAAGCCTTATGCATATTATGTAATAACTCTCCATATAAATATCTCCATTCACATCTCTTTATTGCCATAAGAAGTAGTTTGTATCTTTTCAGAATTGAATAAAGGTATAAATGTAAAAACTAATAAAATGCTAATACTACTACTACTACTACTACTACTCTACATTGAAAACACTTGAATATTCTAAAATTTGTTATTTTACAACTATACCCATTTAAAAATTTCTTTCTGCAGACAACAATCCAATAAAAACTTCATCAAAATAAACGTAAAAGAAATCATAATAAATTCCCCCGAATAAATGAACTAATCAGTGTGGAGGGCGGAATGGCAGAAATTTCCCTGTCTAATAAAACCAACACTTTTCTCTTCGTAAAAAAAACTCATTTTCCTTTATTGCAGATGCCTAATTTGAATTGAGTGTTATGCAGTTATGATTCAAGAGAGTGGATAAATTTAAGTAACTTCGGACTGGCGGGAGATGTAAACAAGAACGGAAAACATAGACCAAAATTATACACAGCCCGAGAGAATGACGGCCAAATAAGTAAGAGTGTCCAACTCAACACATAAAAATATGAAAAAGACACTGTCTGTTTTGTTTTTTGTTTATGTAGCTTTCACGCCAAAATGGCTGGATTGATGTTTATAAAATGTTTCACGCAGATTGCTCGCAGCATAACTGAGATCAAAAGATATAACGTACTTTTCTATAAAATTGAGAATTTGCGTGAGAAAGTTGGCAGGTGAAACCAGGCACTTCTGCCTTATTATTGAGAGAACACGCAGATGCATCTTTGTTAAAAATAAATACAAAATTGTACAGTACTTCTTGGAAACCATCTACGTAGAATTTTAAAAAAAGGGTTTGAGGAAACCAGTTACTTGGAAGTATAAAAACGCCATTTAAGAAACCAGTTTCCAAATCTCTGTTTCTTAGACAGCCGAAGCGATTTTTATACCCGTAATACTTCGATTAAATGACTTCTGGCTGTGATAAATATTGTATTATAATCTTTTAAACGCTGGGGCCTTGAATTTAAACAACAAATAGTTTTAGGTAGAGTTACACATCCAAGGATACTTAGTATTTTTATATGTTTTAGTACGTATTTATGCTGTATTATTCACACATAAAAAATTATGCAATAATAGAAAAATAAAAAAATAACGGTAAACATGAATTTTCCAGGCGAATTTCTGAAACGTAATATACCTCAAGGCAGTACCGGCTCTTGTCCCGTTTCTAATTTATGTGTACTAAGATAAGGCGTAATAAATAGGCACAAGGAATACCGTTTTAAAATAATCACCCTTAAATTGCTGTTTGACGGAATAGAAGTGGGGTGGAGAAGATACTGTTATTTGTATTTTTTTCTTTTGATTACTCTGTGTACCTTATCTATTATGTTCTGTGTTTAAAATCAGGGATAGATTTACGACGCCACGAGCACTCCAAAGTACTAGGAGGTTCGCACCGCTGGGACCTGCTCTCACATGAAGTTAATGTAAGCTATGCTGGTCAACAACGGATTGGTGAATGATATCTTTTTTTCGAATTTAGTGATTCTTGAACAGGCTGGTTTCTTATTGATGTTTTTCTTAACCATTGTAAGGCAGTGGGAATATTCCGAGTAACCTGAAATGTTTGGTGCAGGGCCGAGTGGGGTTTGAACCTGGGTGCATCGGTACAAAGTTGTATACGTAGTGTGCTCAGTTGTTATAGAATAGAATAGAACAGAACTGAACAGAACAGGACAGACATACTACAATACGAGTAAGAAATATTACATAGAAACAGTTGAACAACAGAAACTACATTATTATGTTTAGGTTAATATACATCCAGAAATGAAATAGATAAAATCACGTGCTAAACCATTTCATAACTATTTTAAATATTTGTTTTTATATAAAAAAATACTAGTCCATTCTAGTCCCTGTGCCTATTTCCCAGTTTTAAGAAAAGAGCGACTGTGCCGTACCGCCCGCGGCGTAACGCTATGTAGGGCATTGTAGGGCGCTGTAGGTACGTACCTATCTTCTACATTCTATGTTGCATCTCGTGATATTCTCAAATAAGAAATTAAAAGAAAATCATTATGTCAACAATAAAATCAAAAAATAAAATAATCTAATCTTTAAAATAAAATCAAGTTCAAGTAACTAGCTTTAAAATTATCAAGCAGGTTAACAAGAAGCTGTAAAATAATTATGTAAGAAACACCTCTTTTATTACTTTCAGCGTTAGTCAAGAGTTGAAAAGCCTTTGAGCATGATGTTAACTTTGTTTAAAAAAGGACGAAAATATTCTAGATTTGTGAGCAAAACACGTATCGTACACAAAACACATCACATCACTACAAAGATTACTTATATGTAGCAAGCTAAAACACATTCCATTTATTTTCCATTCTATTCAAATAACAAAGTGTGATTTTGATACTTTGATAATAAAATAAACAGGCTCGAGAGGGATGTGTTAAAAAAATTTGTACTTTAATACTTAGTATTTTATAATCGTCACAATATGTACCTCGATAGGGTATCATGGTAATTATTTAATGAATGACTAATTAAAAACGCATTTATCCATACAGAGTAAGCTTTAAATTAAAACACGAAATACGTAAGCAGATCCCCGTAAAACCAAAGATAATATCAGAGAACATAAAGCGGTAGATACCAGGTAAAGCTTTTAAAAAGTAGTAAAAACTCTCGAGCATTAATCCGGTAACAGTTGGCAGAGCACCGATCGATGCCGTACCTTATTAAAATAATTAAGAAACTTTCCAGCATCGTGTATTTAAATTGTTTGGGAAGATTTTGTTTTGTAGTGAAAGCAAGACTGTATAATGAGCTCTTCGACACAGAGGATCGCCAAAATCAAAAAAATCACAAAGTTTAAATTGCTTACATTATTCGATCTTCGTCCTTAAGCGTAAGTTTGCCGTAAATCGTAAGGTAAATTTACGGAGGCAGGCCTCCGGCCTCTTGGGCCTCTTAGGTATTGGATAAGATATTCGTATCCATAACACAGACGCGTATAGGTATTTCTTTTTTCATGTGGCTACAAAATCTCTACATTATCACCATGCTCTTAAAACACTGGGCAAATGTTTACATTGACCATAAAACCGTATTATCTACCCTCGACTCGCAAAAACAGTGGTTTATTAAACAATCGTAAACCGACGGTGCAGGGAGGGTATTGCAATAATGATACTCGTAAAAGAAATTAGCTGCTGACATCGTAATATGTTTATAAACCCTTACTAAAAACATGTTTTTTTTAATGCTAAAATAGCATACGTGGGATATCTCACCTGATGGTAAGTTACAAAGTTGTCTAAGATGGAGCATGCTCATGAGATGCGCATTCTTGACTTGTAAAGACCCAGGTTATACCCAGGTAGGTGTAATTTACTAACACTGCCTAACACTAACACGTCACCACTACCTAATCCTACACTCCACTACTAAATGCACAATATGGTCTTAGAATGTGATAATTTTATTACATAAATAAGTTAAATTCTTCAATAAAACGTAATCGTGAAAACTAAAGTTATATATCTCAAAAAAAATAAATTACAAAGTTAAAAGAATTTTAAAATACATGAATAGAACGAGACAGCTAAACACGCAGTGACGTCAGAAATATCTTCTTCATAGTATCTCATTACTGAACTGTGGTAGCTCTACATAAGATCTCCTTGCATGTAATGTCACAGCGTCACCCTACTCTCCGTTTTGCGAGAAAGGGACAGGCGATGGTAACTTTAAAAGCGCATTATTAGGGATTCTAAACCGATTTCATTTATTTTTTCAATGATTACACTATTTTTTTACTTATTTTAAGGCAGTAATATTAACTTGTTCAAGTTTATAGTAGTCAAATACCCTCTACTCACTACGCGGCTACGGCTATGGCTTTACGGCTACAATGTCGTAGCGAGAGCTACGCTGTTGCTACGAAAAGCTACGACATATACTTATAATAAAAAGTGTTTCCCTGCGAGATGAGATCAGAAATTAGGAGACCCGCAGGAGCACTAAAGTGGTCGAGGATGATAAGGTGTGCCCTATGACAGGGATGGAATTAGGTCATCATCATCATCATCATCATCATCATTAACAGTCTGAAGACGTCCACTGCTGAACATAGGCCTCCCCCAGGGAGGGCCACTTAGAGCGGCTGCTCACCTCCTGCATCCATCGGCTCCCCGTGGCTTTCACCAGGTCATCGGTCCACCTAGTGGGGGGCCGGCCTACGCTGCGTCTTCCAGTTCGTGGTCGCCACTCGAGAACCTTTCTTCCCCATCGGTTGTCAGTTCTACGAGCGATGTGGCCTACCCATTGCCATTTCAACTTGCCAATCCTAAGAGCTACATCGGTCACTTTAGTTCTCCTGCGGATCTCCTCATTTCGGATCTTATCTCACAGAAACACCGAGCATTGCTCTCCATAGCTCGTTGAGACCATCCATAGACTTTGAGCTTAGTAATTAGGCCAACAGTTAGAGACCGCATCTCAGCTCCATAAGTCATCACTGGCAACACACATTGATTGAAAACTTTTGTTTTCAGGCTTTGAGGTATTTTGGACGAAAAGATAGATCGAAACTTCGCGACTAGGTCATATCTATATTATATTGTTGCTAAGTACCTAGTTATAGTATTAAACAAGGTGTAGTCTTCATTGAGTTATTAAATTATAAAAATATTCCGTGCAATAAAACTGGAAAATAATCCCAAACACACATAAAATAAAATTAACCCCAAAAAAGTAAAAATGCAAATAAAAAGAATATTAGTAATACTGCGGGTTTTTCTGTCATCTCATATTTCGTGCAAATAAACAATTTTCATTTGAAGATTTTAGGTGTAAAAACAGCTAATCTTGTTAGGTTTAAATAAATATGCCAGCTCCTGTACTATACAGCACTTGTAAAAGAAAGAAAGAAAGAAAGAAAGAAAGCCGGCGTAACGTTAAGATCATAAAATATTAGAAAACCACTCGATAAATATTATTTATAAAAGAAATCAAAATAAAACTGCAGATCATTTTCATTTCAAATGTCAATCTGACTACGTCATTTTCATTCTTTTTAATTCAGAACAGCACTAATTACCGCTCTATTCCTGTGGGAAAAGGCCAAGAACCGTTTACTCAGCATTAAACATACACGAGTAATGTCGATAATTGAAGGGTTCGAACCTTCGAACTGTGACTTGGGAACCCCGGATGAATAATATATACCTTTGACCCGCGAGTTTTGATTTGTATGGTAGAACTGGTGGGCGGCATAGGTGAGTTGTAGGTGTAATTAAATTTAGTAATTATGGAGTAAGGATTCTAAGGTATTTAAAGTTCGTGAATTAAAGTGAAACGGATTGTTTCTGGCGCCAGTCTGTTTGTACTTTGTGGTAGCTAGCAATGAAGTATTTAAATTTATTCATTACCAAAGTACTAACAGATATAATAATAATATTGGTACTAAAACAATATAACCTATGTTCCTATTTTCAATCTACTTATGTCCATCCTGGAAGAAATCGCTTGATGCGATAAGTCGTTCCCGCCTGTTGTTTCACCATTGTTTGTACCTACTGTATCACGAGCATTGTTTTAATTTGGTGTTCAATAAAGTGTAAGTATTTATAAAGTACTATATTATTATTATAGATAATTGTATTGTTCCGGTATCTAATTATGCAACGTGTATGCAAAAATTTCATCTAAATTTGTTCTAAAACCGTTTTAGCGTCAAAGCCGCAGCGCCGCACAAACATCGTTTTCATTTTATCTAAAAAAGCACTACTTTACCTAGTAACTACCTGTAGCTACAGATTATTTTGTAAATGTTAACGTAATTATTTTATTGATTTGTTGCGGTCGGTGTTTTAGCCCCGTAGGTATTACCACAGTATTACCAAACAACCACACCCACATTTGATCATTTTGTGAATGAAATCTCGTTTTGAGCAGAGATTATCACGACTGTGTAATTCTGTAATACGTGGGCGTTAGCTTTGATACAAGTTATTAATTAAACTATGTTGTAGTTAGTTCTAGTTACTACTCGACATACCGAATTACTGAAATATCTACTCTTGGTTCGCTCACTAATCGAAGAGCAATTACAAGGCCCAACTATCAGAACTTAAGTTTATCTTTCCTAAATACCTGGGAAAGTTTCAAGTTGGCACAAGATTAGTGCCACATGCCTCGGTTAAGTCCTAATTGTGCATAATAACAGCGAGGTGTAGAGTAACCATGCGAGTACCTAACATATCCGTCACAAGAATAATTTTGTGCTTACTTCACTGTTTCCGTTAGTAGTACCTACTGCGTCGGTGTGCTTATACCTACTTTTACTAATGTACTCTGTGACCTACACCGACGCAGTGCAAAATGATTAAGTAAACGGTGTACTTACTTAGTCATTTTGCAAAGTGAATTTAGAAGATGAGCTCTGTGATTTAGGGCAAGGGACCTATATTTAGCCATATAATAGAAAATAGTCAATCATTTAGAGGCAAAAGTGCAGGCATAAGTACCAAGAGTAAGCAATTTGAATGGGTGCCAGCAAGAGCTGCGTTTTTTATCTAAAAATATTTACTTATGCCCTTCTAAAGCTTAACATTTTTAGCACATACGTACGTACCTACTGCAACACCTCAGATAAGTGCAAACTTAAGCTTAAGTTTGCACTTATCTCTTTGAGGCTTTTAAATTTTAGACTTTAGTGCAGACGAGCTTTACACATTTACCTTACTTTTAAGACACTGTTATTTGGCTTTTTTAAATGCTTAATGGGCATACGTTTGACAATATCTCACCTGATGATAAGTGACGAAGTTGTTTATGGTGGAGCACGTTTGCCCATGAGATGCCCATAGGTGGGTAAACAGTATCTAACCGCCAAAACATACATCTGATCAAGACTAATAGATTTTATGATAGGTAAAGTAAGTATAAGCTTACTAGAACTCTACTGGGACCAGCTGCAAATTCCTTGAAGGGCGAAAAGATCAAGTGTTATAGTTGTCTTCTATTAAAATTATGGTGAATGTGGTGATCCTACCTACCTATCAGTCAGGACAAAGAGCTAGGATTACCTATACTTACTTAGCTGCTGTGGAACCACGAGTAGCTGCGGTCCCGCCTCGCTCGCTAAGAATTTGTGAGCCTGTGGAGTCGGTACCTGTGATGCTTATAGGTAGTAAATTTATGCACCGATAGGTGACTAAGTCTTTCCATTACCAAGCTTTTCAACCTGTATATCAATGATGATTTCGATTTTTTAATTTTTTAATGATTTTTTTGGCATTTTTTATTTAATTGTATCACATGTATGAAATAGAAAAGGGAAGGAGGAAGGAAAAGGAAAACTGGCAGGAGCTAGCTCAGGATAGATCGAAGTGGCGGCTCTTATTATCGGAGGCCAAGACTCATTTTGGGTCACTGCGCCATCCTAGTTAGTTTTTACATGTATGAAATGTATAATAGCATTGTGTTAAATGTATTAATCATATATTTTCTCATATTTAACGTGTGATGTGATCCTAGTTGGTCTAATAAAAGTGAATTGAATTACATTATTATACCTATCTAATATAAAAAAATCATTCATGTAAATTGTAATTACTTAATAGATAGTTAGATGTTTGTTTAGTTAAGGCGGGGAAAAGGGGAAGCTGGTTAAATGGGCGCTCTGTAGGGAGACGCACAATAAATGGATGTCGAAAGGCTATTATCAAGTACTTAGCCGATATACCGAATACCTATAGATCTATACAGATATTGGAGGCAAAGTTGGCCTATGTATGTGTTGGTAGCGATCTGAAAAACACCTGCCAGAAAGAGACATTGAATCTTTCAGAGCATTCATATTCCTTTTACGCAACGCTGACTCGAAATGAGCTGGCGAACAAACCCGGACTTGTCCGCACTGCGCGATTTTGTTTCTTGTGTTTTTCAAAAGCTCTCCTTCATTTGCCTACGAAATATCATATTCAGGTAAGTGTCAGGATTATGTTTGTACAATATGTAAATAATCGTTCAGCATTTTTTTAGACTTGCGCTTTTACTATCTCACCTGGGCGGATATTCTCTATGGAAACACAGATTCCACACGATACGAAACCACGTCATTATCGTGTCTTGTTCAAATCGTGTCACAGCGTCAGAAATACCTTCACTTTACATTAAAGTTATCTTTATTTAGAATAAAATATATTGACGTGTCATATCTTTTGATGTGTTGATGTTTCGGAACGCGTCTCGGTAAAACATGCGATTTCTGACAGTTCAAATCGCGCTAATTCCAAATTCATTTCGCGCGGTTTTGTTTTCGTTTCATAGAGAATACAGTTTCGCAAATTTCTTATGTAAGACAAGGAATTCGCGTGGTTTCGAAGTAAGGAATCGATACGGAATAATGGCCCTGATGGTAAGTGATGATGCGGTCTGGGATAGAATTAATCTTACAGGGGTTACTAGGTTCTACTCGAAATACAAATAACCAAATATCAATTAAGTTTACTTTATTACTTTAAATCCATGCGACAATGGACACATATACTCCATCAATGTCTTCATAATATATATCTTAAATTACAAACACATTGGTAAAGTCGATTTAAACATCAAATAGAAAAAAATATACATATATAGGAAAAACTTAAATAAAATTACGTAAAATAAAATTATTACTTACGTCTAAATGATTACATTATACTAATCGGTATATTCGTCTAAATGGATATAATCTCAAGTGCATCTAAAAACTGTCTGTATCATAAGTGCAAGATTAAACGCATTATTATAGGGATCATGTACTATTTCATGTTATTGAAATCTAAATGTTCATTAACTTGTGTATGCGTATAGAAAACATTACATTAACAATAAATCTTACTACTACTACTATCCCCTTTCCTGTCGTATAAATCAGTTGATTATAATACGAGAGAAGACGAGGTTTCTAACATCAAGAGAAATCCAACTTTCGTCAACAAATACTAACTTAATCTAATACAAATCGTACACATAATTACGTGGCTATATTCCGATACACACAAACCTAGTTTGTAAACTATTGAATGATTTAATACGTAGCGAAATGGCAGTCGTCCGATAAAATTAAATACATGCCTCACTCAATCAAACAGTCTTATTCATTGTCAAAGTAATTTAAAAATGTATATATAAAACCGTCCGGTCAATCCCTAAAAAAAAACGAATACTTAAATGCTCGTGCGTCAATTACAATAACACGTAAGTTTACGATACCATGCGAAGTTAAAGCCTATAAAAACCTACAATAGTTACCCTATGATCCGATTATACGCATTCCATTCGCGTACAACACCGATATTACCAATGCAGAGTATGATATTGATAACTAAAAAAAAAAAAAAAAACAAATAAAATTTAATGAAAAATGTGAAAATCCTGGTAATTGGAAAAATCAAATTACAAACAAATTAGCTCGTTTGTATTTTAAGTAGCTGCTTTGTATCACATGTTTATTTCGTGCCACGAGCCATCGTGTTCAAAGTGCCATAACTATGGCACTTTGAACTTCATCGTCTCCTTCGCTAAACTAAGACTAACTTAGCGTAGTTTGGAAACTGAATAAGGTCATGAAAGAGCATTTTCCATATTACACATTCCTCGTTGCGTATATAAATGCTTAGTCTTAGTACATTGAAAAAAAAAAAAAAAAAAAAAAAAAAAACAAATGATGAATAACGCACAATACAACTATCAGGTGATTCTGATTTGCGGTAAAATCACAGGGTAATAATAAAAAGCATGTTTAAAAAAACGGTTCTAAATTCGAAAATCGGCATCAATACGCACAAAAAAAAAAGCATCGATTCACAGAGTTACTAACCATCAAATCGAGCCTCTACATCATCAAACTCTATACTTTCATCGCCAACTTTATACCTTGATGGTAAACTGTATTACATGATAGTAAATCTCTTTTATATTTTCTATATCTCGACAATACATCGATATTACCTCTGTTAATTATAATTCTTTGTTGTTACATTATCTTTCACATTATATCTCTATACCATGACCGTATATATTCATACTGTGATGGTACATACTTATACTTATTCATTTTCATTTCATTTCATTTCAATGGTAGTCATTATACCACGACCCACTTACTAATAAACATACCTTAGCGGGAAAATAGCCTTACCAATATTTTGTTTATCTCTATCAAATTTTAAATAGGGAAAGAAATATGAGTATCCCCTTTTCTTAGTTTGGAACTAGATGGCGTTGCGTGACACATTCACAAATATTTATAGTATTCGTGATTTTATTTCCAACGACTTTGAAATAGACATAGATAAAACCAGAAAAAACACTGTTATTCCACTTTTATGCAGTGTTTATTAGTAAGGGGATGGCGTTGTGTGAAATGTCTACAAATGATTATTTATTTATTAAGCTTCTTTCCAACGAGTTTGAAAAAGGCATAGATAAAACCGAGTGTTATTCTACCTTTATGCAGTGTTTATTAGTAAGGGGTGCCCCTTAAGTTTAAGGGGTTATTAGTACATGTTTATACCACAATAGTATGATTACATTGTATGGTAGAACTGGTGGGCGGCATAGGTGAGTTGTAGGTGTAATTAAATTTAGTAATTATGGAGTAAGGATTCTAAGGTATTTAAAGTTCGTGAATTAAAGTGAAACGGATTGTTTCTGGCGCCAGTCTGTTTGTACTTTGTGGTAGCTAGCAATGAAGTATTTAAATTTATTCATTACCAAAGTACTAACAGATATAATAATAATATTGGTACTAAAACAATATAACCTATGTTCCTATTTTCAATCTACTTATGTCCATCCTGGAAGAAATCGCTTGATGCGATAAGTCGTTCCCGCCTGTTGTTTCACCATTGTTTGTACCTACTGTATCACGAGCATTGTTTTAATTTGGTGTTCAATAAAGTGTAAGTATTTATAAAGTACTATATTATTATTATAGATAATTGTATTGTTCCGGTATCTAATTATGCAACGTGTATGCAAAAATTTCATCTAAATTTGTTCTAAAACCGTTTTAGCGTCAAAGCCGCAGCGCCGCACAAACATCGTTTTCATTTTATCTAAAAAAGCACTACTTTACCTAGTAACTACCTGTAGCTACAGATTATTTTGTAAATGTTAACGTAATTATTTTATTGATTTGTTGCGGTCGGTGTTTTAGCCCCGTAGGTATTACCACAGTATTACCAAACAACCACACCCACATTTGATCATTTTGTGAATGAAATCTCGTTTTGAGCAGAGATTATCACGACTGTGTAATTCTGTAATACGTGGGCGTTAGCTTTGATACAAGTTATTAATTAAACTATGTTGTAGTTAGTTCTAGTTACTACTCGACATACCGAATTACTGAAATATCTACTCTTGGTTCGCTCACTAATCGAAGAGCAATTACAAGGCCCAACTATCAGAACTTAAGTTTATCTTTCCTAAATACCTGGGAAAGTTTCAAGTTGGCACAAGATTAGTGCCACATGCCTCGGTTAAGTCCTAATTGTGCATAATAACAGCGAGGTGTAGAGTAACCATGCGAGTACCTAACATATCCGTCACAAGAATAATTTTGTGCTTACTTCACTGTTTCCGTTAGTAGTACCTACTGCGTCGGTGTGCTTATACCTACTTTTACTAATGTACTCTGTGACCTACACCGACGCAGTGCAAAATGATTAAGTAAACGGTGTACTTACTTAGTCATTTTGCAAAGTGAATTTAGAAGATGAGCTCTGTGATTTAGGGCAAGGGACCTATATTTAGCCATATAATAGAAAATAGTCAATCATTTAGAGGCAAAAGTGCAGGCATAAGTACCAAGAGTAAGCAATTTGAATGGGTGCCAGCAAGAGCTGCGTTTTTTATCTAAAAATATTTACTTATGCCCTTCTAAAGCTTAACATTTTTAGCACATACGTACGTACCTACTGCAACACCTCAGATAAGTGCAAACTTAAGCTTAAGTTTGCACTTATCTCTTTGAGGCTTTTAAATTTTAGACTTTAGTGCAGACGAGCTTTACACATTTACCTTACTTTTAAGACACTGTTATTTGGCTTTTTTAAATGCTTAATGGGCATACGTTTGACAATATCTCACCTGATGATAAGTGACGAAGTTGTTTATGGTGGAGCACGTTTGCCCATGAGATGCCCATAGGTGGGTAAACAGTATCTAACCGCCAAAACATACATCTGATCAAGACTAATAGATTTTATGATAGGTAAAGTAAGTATAAGCTTACTAGAACTCTACTGGGACCAGCTGCAAATTCCTTGAAGGGCGAAAAGATCAAGTGTTATAGTTGTCTTCTATTAAAATTATGGTGAATGTGGTGATCCTACCTACCTATCAGTCAGGACAAAGAGCTAGGATTACCTATACTTACTTAGCTGCTGTGGAACCACGAGTAGCTGCGGTCCCGCCTCGCTCGCTAAGAATTTGTGAGCCTGTGGAGTCGGTACCTGTGATGCTTATAGGTAGTAAATTTATGCACCGATAGGTGACTAAGTCTTTCCATTACCAAGCTTTTCAACCTGTATATCAATGATGATTTCGATTTTTTAATTTTTTAATGATTTTTTTGGCATTTTTTATTTAATTGTATCACATGTATGAAATAGAAAAGGGAAGGAGGAAGGAAAAGGAAAACTGGCAGGAGCTAGCTCAGGATAGATCGAAGTGGCGGCTCTTATTATCGGAGGCCAAGACTCATTTTGGGTCACTGCGCCATCCTAGTTAGTTTTTACATGTATGAAATGTATAATAGCATTGTGTTAAATGTATTAATCATATATTTTCTCATATTTAACGTGTGATGTGATCCTAGTTGGTCTAATAAAAGTGAATTGAATTACATTATTATACCTATCTAATATAAAAAAATCATTCATGTAAATTGTAATTACTTAATAGATAGTTAGATGTTTGTTTAGTTAAGGCGGGGAAAAGGGGAAGCTGGTTAAATGGGCGCTCTGTAGGGAGACGCACAATAAATGGATGTCGAAAGGCTATTATCAAGTACTTAGCCGATATACCGAATACCTATAGATCTATACAGATATTGGAGGCAAAGTTGGCCTATGTATGTGTTGGTAGCGATCTGAAAAACACCTGCCAGAAAGAGACATTGAATCTTTCAGAGCATTCATATTCCTTTTACGCAACGCTGACTCGAAATGAGCTGGCGAACAAACCCGGACTTGTCCGCACTGCGCGATTTTGTTTCTTGTGTTTTTCAAAAGCTCTCCTTCATTTGCCTACGAAATATCATATTCAGGTAAGTGTCAGGATTATGTTTGTACAATATGTAAATAATCGTTCAGCATTTTTTTAGACTTGCGCTTTTACTATCTCACCTGGGCGGATATTCTCTATGGAAACACAGATTCCACACGATACGAAACCACGTCATTATCGTGTCTTGTTCAAATCGTGTCACAGCGTCAGAAATACCTTCACTTTACATTAAAGTTATCTTTATTTAGAATAAAATATATTGACGTGTCATATCTTTTGATGTGTTGATGTTTCGGAACGCGTCTCGGTAAAACATGCGATTTCTGACAGTTCAAATCGCGCTAATTCCAAATTCATTTCGCGCGGTTTTGTTTTCGTTTCATAGAGAATACAGTTTCGCAAATTTCTTATGTAAGACAAGGAATTCGCGTGGTTTCGAAGTAAGGAATCGATACGGAATAATGGCCCTGATGGTAAGTGATGATGCGGTCTGGGATAGAATTAATCTTACAGGGGTTACTAGGTTCTACTCGAAATACAAATAACCAAATATCAATTAAGTTTACTTTATTACTTTAAATCCATGCGACAATGGACACATATACTCCATCAATGTCTTCATAATATATATCTTAAATTACAAACACATTGGTAAAGTCGATTTAAACATCAAATAGAAAAAAATATACATATATAGGAAAAACTTAAATAAAATTACGTAAAATAAAATTATTACTTACGTCTAAATGATTACATTATACTAATCGGTATATTCGTCTAAATGGATATAATCTCAAGTGCATCTAAAAACTGTCTGTATCATAAGTGCAAGATTAAACGCATCATTATAGGGATCATGTACTATTTCATGTTATTGAAATCTAAATGTTCATTAACTTGTGTATGCGTATAGAAAACATTACATTAACAATAAATCTTACTACTACTACTATCCCCTTTCCTGTCGTATAAATCAGTTGATTATAATACGAGAGAAGACGAGGTTTCTAACATCAAGAGAAATCCAACTTTCGTCAACAAATACTAACTTAATCTAATACAAATCGTACACATAATTACGTGGCTATATTCCGATACACACAAACCTAGTTTGTAAACTATTGAATGATTTAATACGTAGCGAAATGGCAGTCGTCCGATAAAATTAAATACATGCCTCACTCAATCAAACAGTCTTATTCATTGTCAAAGTAATTTAAAAATGTATATATAAAACCGTCCGGTCAATCCCTAAAAAAAAACGAATACTTAAATGCTCGTGCGTCAATTACAATAACACGTAAGTTTACGATACCATGCGAAGTTAAAGCCTATAAAAACCTACAATAGTTACCCTATGATCCGATTATACGCATTCCATTCGCGTACAACACCGATATTACCAATGCAGAGTATGATATTGATAACTAAAAAAAAAAAAAAAAACAAATAAAATTTAATGAAAAATGTGAAAATCCTGGTAATTGGAAAAATCAAATTACAAACAAATTAGCTCGTTTGTATTTTAAGTAGCTGCTTTGTATCACATGTTTATTTCGTGCCACGAGCCATCGTGTTCAAAGTGCCATAACTATGGCACTTTGAACTTCATCGTCTCCTTCGCTAAACTAAGACTAACTTAGCGTAGTTTGGAAACTGAATAAGGTCATGAAAGAGCATTTTCCATATTACACATTCCTCGTTGCGTATATAAATGCTTAGTCTTAGTACATTGAAAAAAAAAAAAAAAAAAAAAAAAAAAACAAATGATGAATAACGCACAATACAACTATCAGGTGATTCTGATTTGCGGTAAAATCACAGGGTAATAATAAAAAGCATGTTTAAAAAAACGGTTCTAAATTCGAAAATCGGCATCAATACGCACAAAAAAAAAAGCATCGATTCACAGAGTTACTAACCATCAAATCGAGCCTCTACATCATCAAACTCTATACTTTCATCGCCAACTTTATACCTTGATGGTAAACTGTATTACATGATAGTAAATCTCTTTTATATTTTCTATATCTCGACAATACATCGATATTACCTCTGTTAATTATAATTCTTTGTTGTTACATTATCTTTCACATTATATCTCTATACCATGACCGTATATATTCATACTGTGATGGTACATACTTATACTTATTCATTTTCATTTCATTTCATTTCAATGGTAGTCATTATACCACGACCCACTTACTAATAAACATACCTTAGCGGGAAAATAGCCTTACCAATATTTTGTTTATCTCTATCAAATTTTAAATAGGGAAAGAAATATGAGTATCCCCTTTTCTTAGTTTGGAACTAGATGGCGTTGCGTGACACATTCACAAATATTTATAGTATTCGTGATTTTATTTCCAACGACTTTGAAATAGACATAGATAAAACCAGAAAAAACACTGTTATTCCACTTTTATGCAGTGTTTATTAGTAAGGGGATGGCGTTGTGTGAAATGTCTACAAATGATTATTTATTTATTAAGCTTCTTTCCAACGAGTTTGAAAAAGGCATAGATAAAACCGAGTGTTATTCTACCTTTATGCAGTGTTTATTAGTAAGGGGTGCCCCTTAAGTTTAAGGGGTTATTAGTACATGTTTATACCACAATAGTATGATTACACTTGTCAATTTACAAGTCGGTATCATACCACGCGGCGACGTTATTGTTATCATGGGGCGGAGGCTCGGGGAAGGCTAAGTCGGCAGAAGCAGCGCCGGCGCCCTCTGTCTCTCCAATATCCATGTCCATGCCGAAACCGCTGCCGATTTCCAAGCCCTGCATCGAATCTATCGGTATTTGATCGTATCCTGGAATATGATAATTGATATTAACGATTATGAAATGATAAAGTTCGGCCACAAGCGAATAGCAGCACGGGTAGCATGAGCTGGAGGTATCGACATATCTTTTCGAGATCAATAAAAACGTAACAAAGCGTTTATGAATTCATCATCGTCATCAGCCTGAAGACGTCCACTGCTGAACATAGGCCTCGCCCAAAGAGCGCCACTTTGAGCGGCCGCTTGCCTCTTGCATCCATCCGCTCCCCACGGTTCTGGCCAGGGTCGTCAGTCTACCTCCAGTCGGGCATATTCCAGAAAAAAAATAAGCGTTTCTGATAATAACGGTGATTTTATTTGGATCTAAGATGCGGTAACGGGATAAATGAGAAAAGTGAGCTCTAACCGATCACAAAACCAATGAATTGAACTAAAATGAACAAGGGTTCAGTTCAATTCGTTCAAGACATTAATTTCAGGATCAAATTCAATAATAAACTGTAAGCTAACTATCGTTTTATAAATAAGTAAATGCGTTTCATTTTCTGAATAAAATTAAAAATCGGTAAAACTTCAAATAAATCTAACAGCGGATAGATGTTATGAGTTATGACAATCACAAAGGACAATGCAATAATACAATGAGTCAAGTCACGTAATTTATTACTGCATTACTAGTAGGGGACATAAACATAAATCTTAATAAGTTTGATTATAATAAGCAAATGAGGCGGCGGTTCATGAGATTAAATTCAGCAAGCTATATGCAAAAAGTCATACATTTTTGGCATATTTAATCTAAGCCTGCATGTCAATACCGCTAAGATGGAGATAAATGAAGTCACATTTCAAATACCTATTTGATCCAAATTCTAATTTCGCTAAGTTTCTTTTCTCAAACATTTTGAAATTGCCAATACCATAGGTCAAGTAAGAAAAATGATAAGAGGACCGAACCACTGAGCAATTTTAGAATTTGGCATATATCGGTAGTAAGGTATTTTGACTCCACTTTTACCAGAGGTGCAATTTATCTTCATGGCCAATACTATTACTAATCATTACATGAAAATTAGTAATCAAAAAACCCAAAACTGTTAGGTGACAGTAAATAAATAAATAAAATAAAATGTTTATGTATTAGAACACAAAAATAGTATAAAAATATTCCCGTCACCTGTGTTTAGTGATATATAGCTCCCGGATTAAGCTGCATGTAAAGAAGAGAGAAAACAATGTATTTATATAGAAGTTCATCACAATTCAAGGAACATATAGGTGCTAACTAATAATAATACATGGTGTGTAACATTAAGAGATGTACAAACAAATATAAAAAAAATAAAAATCCCATAGCATGACAAAATACTACAGACCTTACCAGAATTTTTGAACAGTCAGTAATGAGATTATATGAGCTATAATGGCTCTAGCAGATTATTCTTTACGTTTATCGTTAAAATTTAACTGTGTGAATGTTACTGTGACATTCCATACTATTATAATGCAAACAGAAAACATTTCTCACTATCTAATTGATTATAAAGTGTTTTTTGCAAAAGGTCTGTAATAATTGTACCAAATAACGACAATCTAGACACCATTTCCCCAAGTGTTAGTTGACCAATCATATAATTGGTCAGATCTTACCTTGTTGGTGAAATGAAGGTCGGGTCCCGTACAATCCTTCATAGCCCTGCTCTGGCCCGAGCATGTCCTAATAAAGGGGGATTGAGCAAAATTAAACAAACAATACAAAAATAAAATAAAAACTGTTAACTAACTAACGTTATGGTAGCTAACATGACGAGACAACACACAAGACATTATACAACAATTAAACTACTTAAACGTGATCTTTTCTGAAAGTTATTACCTAGATAGCAAACATAGTTTTACGTTTCACACAGGACTTAATCGCGCTAAAAACATTATTTATTTACCTCGACGTTTCGGCCAAGTTTCATTGGCCGTGGTCACGAGAAGACTGGAGAATGCGGGTATCCGTGCCAATAGAGCGAGCAGTTTATGCAAAACTACCCACACTTCAGCTTCGATGGTGTAAACATACGATTAATTGTCACGGCACACAACACTAACAGTATCAGACTTGTCCGAACGTAAGCTCCACGACGAAGCTAACCTAAAACCAACCTCCCGGTTAAAATTTTTATGCTTCTTAATCTCCACCGCTTCACGCACAATCCTTGAGTAGTAGTGCCGTTCTGTGGAGAGGATTTTAGGGTCATGGAGTTCAATCCAATGGTTAGGACCCGACTCGAGCAGTTTATGCTCGCTCTATTGGCACGGATACCCGCATTCTCCAGTCTTCTCGTGACCACGGCCAATGAAACTTGGCCGAAACGTCGAGGTAAATAAATAATGTTTTTAGCGCGATTAAGTCCTGTGTGAAACGTAAAACTATGTGTTCAAATCGCGAAAATCTAAGAAATACTATAGTTAGCAAACATAAGACATATCCTTTACCGCCAATTCTTTTAAAATGAACATTTTCCCTACTTTCAACACAACAAATACCTACTAAATATTTTGGTTTAAGTGTAGGATTAATATTTTGTTTATTACCTAGTCAATTAAAACATAATTTTTGACAATAATTCAATTCTACTTTAAATTTTACACAATAAAGCACAAACACTATCATTAGGTTTGAACATTTTGCTATTATACAAGATACCGTTTTGTTTGTCGCACTTTTAGTAATACAAAATGGCGTCCAACATCTATACAAGCCTGTAAGGAAAAATCTTCAAAGCCGTATAAGCAAGTTAAAGCATATTCCACGCTACTATTCCAGACAAACCAATCTGATGTACCCATCCGTACTAAAGTTTGAAAGCTCCTAAGTTTGTAAGTTTCTCTATTATAAAGCCCGTTCCTCATGTTTATCACTCTTGCCAATTCAACACACTGAATACTGTACAATGATTGGTTGGAGACAGCCGATCAACGAGCAACCAACAAGTGTGCTACGTGTGTGATATTTGGTGTACGAAGTGGAAACAAATATATACATAAAAGAAACAAATAAATATGTCTCATGCAACGCCATCTAGCCCTAAACAGCTTGTAAGATGGGAACCAGATAACTGATGGAATACTTAAATATACTTTTTTTTTGTAAATTGTAAATATACATACATAGAATGCAATATAATACCCAGAGAGCAAACACCTATGTTCATTGTTTGTTACTTTAATTTTAACTAATATATGAGAATTTGGGATAAAGTGATATTTGGTGTGGCAAGTTAGCAAAAATTTAACAAACATGAGAATCCGGGGGAAGTGATGCTTACCTAAGTCGTAGTTTAATACTTATAAGATTAACTATCAATATTTTAATAGAATTTAGTGCAGACAGGCACAAAGCTCACTAAGAAACATCAGCACAGATAATTTCAAATACATACCTGTAAATCGGGCTGCATGGCCAGATCGTTGGGCCACATCTGGTGATCGTCGCGGAACAGCGAGTTGGTCAGTTCCATCGACAAGCGTTTCTTGTAGTCGTGAGGCTTGTCCTCGGACATGCGGAATAGTACCGCTGCTGCGTAAGTCGCCACCCCTATGGAAAGTTTTACCGGGTTAGTAGAATTGAGGGGTTGTTTTGGATCGACTAACTACTGTGGCCCTTTCTTATTAACGCTGCTTAAAGTTGGTCAGTGTTAAAAATGTTCCGTCTCGTTTTCGCGCGTGACATTTCAAATCCGTCAAAAGTTGACTGAGGATTTTAAGCATTGACTAACTTTAAGCAGTGTGTTAAGTAAGGCCCTGTAAGGTTAGACTCACGAGCCAAATGCTACTTTTTTTTTAATCTGGTAAGGAAATCAGAGCTATATTGCTATTTTTTCCACTAGATGGTACATTATCTTACATTGAAATACACAAATGAATGCTATTTGCATTAATCTGGCAACTCCCGCATCAATCACCATCTTAGATTGTTTACACATGTGCACACAAAATCTT
The DNA here is from genome assembly GCA_963580505.1 of Ennomos erosarius. Taxonomy (NCBI): domain Eukaryota; kingdom Metazoa; phylum Arthropoda; class Insecta; order Lepidoptera; family Geometridae; genus Ennomos; species Ennomos erosarius. The sequence continues at coordinate 12,016,113 of OY756981.1, read as the reverse complement.
TAATTCAGAGATACCATAATAATTATATTGTTTGGACTGAGTTTTGAGTTATTTTGGATTTAAAAATGTAAATGTTGAAGCAAACACATTACATATTTATTTTTGATAAAACGTATAACCCATACGTTAACGTGCTATCAAAAAGTTGTCTGTTTGTCTATATGTTCGTTTGGCTTCCACGTGAAAACGGACTAAAATTTGGATAAAGCTTCAAAAGAACCGTAATCGTGTGATCTCTTGCGAGTGCGAACTCACTGAGTGCGAACTCACGGACTTTTTTTATTTTTTATTTTTTTTAATATTTTGGCTCCACACGTAGTGTATTTAGCCAGTGTCAAGTATTATATTTTCATCGTGTTATAAAATATTTCACGCAGTCATGTCCTAGTCATAGTCATAGTCCAGTCTAAGTTAGGTAGTCATAGTCCAGTCTAAGTCATGCTCCAGCAAAGTGGTGGCAACTTTACTATAGGCTTCTATGGAGTTTTGGAAGCAACACGAAAAGTCACGTTTCACCACATTATATCACTTGCTCTCACTCATGCTCGTAATTCAGCACTTAATGCGTAAAACGCCACCTATTTTAAACATTAAGAATCCCTTATAATTTTCGCAAGTTTAAGCAAATAGTATGCGTGTGTACGTTCGAGCTGTATACTTTCGTAGTGTGCGTTGAGATGCGACGACGTAGCGGGAACAAAAATCTTGGTCCGACATTTATCACGTAACATTGTAAAAACTATGTCGCTTAGTATCTGCACTAGTGTAATTATGACGTTCTATATTTATTACATTATTTGGTACAAATATAGATATAATAACTAAATTGGTGAAGTTTGGTTAGTCTAACAATAATTTGGCATAAATTATGATGTTTCTTATATTATTTTTTTATGAGAATAAATTACGTGACGAGGTAGTCGTTCATCTGATTTAACACAATAGAGTCTTCTACTCAACTTCAAAACAGTTTTAAACTGATAGGAATCATCACAAATATATGCATCAAATGTTATTTCCCGGAATTACAGTCATTGAGCCTTATGTTCCCATCTTCTTCATCAATCAATGACGATGTTAGTGATTTTTGGCGGTTGATGCACTTCTATGTATGTAATTCTCCGCAAATATAATTGAACGTTAGACTGCAACTCTCAAACTCATAACAATTTTTATGATAATAAGTGTTCTGCCTAAGGAATGCAAGCGCCTTTAGTGTTTTTCAATTCTTTTCTTTTTATTAATAACTTTTCCGTAATGTGCACGTTTTCGACCCATTTTCTAAAAATAAAACATCCGTTTTAATAATAGTTAACACAATATTTACGTGTAATAAAATCATTAATTACGAAAAAAAAAATACGTATCAAAACAGGTTAGTCGCGGTCTATAAGCATGCGTAATCCGATTATTTACGTAAGGAGCTGCACTGATCACAGCGTCACAAGTTCGTCGTCGAGAAGCTCTCGGGCGCGACTGAATGTAGCTTGCTTGTGCATCGTCTTATATCGTATTATTTCAATATTTTATTACCAATAAATTTGTAGTCTAAAATTAAATAAAAATATGATGTTTGGTAGATAACAACCTGTTCTTTCATAATTTATCACTGTAAATTGTATTTATACTTTAATCATACGTGTAAATGACGGTTATACGCACTGTTTTTTTGGAGATTTTCAGTGTAGAACTCATTTTTTTTAACACACTTAATGGATAACTTAAAAAAAATTATTTTGACTGTGTCCTTGTTATATTTATCCCCAGTATGTACAATTTTTCTCAGATTATTATTCGCTATCAGTTATCTAGAAACGTTATTGACAAACCTACCGTTTCGTGATTTCGTAAAAACGTTAGTTTTAATTTTATTTTTCATAAATTATATTGAGTAGTTATCACAGTATTATTTTGTCTACGCCCTAGATAACTACGCGATTTACTATTATACTTAAGGAAAATTTCAGATGTCTCATAGGTATTGAGAAATCAGTTCTGAAAAAGTAGTAATATTTGGAACACGCCTAGAAGGGGCTCTTAACACTGGAAAAAACAAAAGTTTTGAAAAATAATACAATGCAACGACGTGAACTCTTCCGCGTTCCCGCCAAAACTCACTCACGGACTTATAAATTGGGGCGTGCAGGATGGCAGGCGATGTTCATTACCATAATGGTTACGCGGTAGCGGTGCAGGTTTACACTATCAAGATTAAAATACTACTTTACTTTACAGGTAATTTTATCCCGGAATATCAAGAGCTCCCGCGACTAAACTGGTGCAGAAGACTAGACTAGAGCGTCTCAAGTTCTGAATATATTTACATTGTAATCTTTGCAAACTTTTATTATTAGGTTACAATAAAGTGTTTATGTATTTATCTCTGTTTGCATTTTGCCCAGTGAGTCTTTAACCTTAGTGCTACACCAGACCAACTGTGATTACCATTTGTGCACAAAAAAGGTCTTCATCACAGATTTTCTGGATCACACACACTAATACAATATTTAAAAAACAACACCGAGAAAAAAGATTTGAGGAAACATAATAATAAAGGCAGTCATCGCTCACTCGAATCCTCTCCCGAAACACCTAGCAGTGCTGCAATGAAATTACAATAGGTACTTTGAATGTTTTGCAGACCAACTGAATATACACTAGCATTATACAGGCTTTTGTGACTTAAGTATAAAAAAATAATTGCATGCTAATATTGGATAATAACCAACATATAACATAATAAAATGCAATAGAAATGGCTGTGATCTCCTATTGAACTCTATCAAAACTCTAATTTGATTTAAGAGTTATCAGTCTCTTATCTGAGCAAAAGCTAAGTAACGTTTATAGGTAAGGAAAATATGATCGTTGCTAAGGAGCTTGTGAACTGATTAGTTGAGAGGTGGCTAAGTACTACAAAGCGAGATTTTTATAAGACTGGATATGAACATTATAAATAGAAGCTCCTCTGAAATCCTAGCAATCCACCACTCTCACAGAGACTTGTAAGGATTTAGAATCGCTGTGGTGTGAATGTCCTATCACATCTACTTTTGTTTAACACCAACTCTCAACTCTCTATTACCTATTGTAGGCTATAGAACCATCACCTTCTTGCTGACGTGACTTGACACGTGTGAAAGCGAGACCACAATACTTTGCAACAGTTTAGCTTTTAGTGTTTACGAATGAATATGGATTGATACGTTATTTCCATGACTTGAGCATAAGCAGGACACATAGAACCACATATTACTAAGATATTTAGACTAACCTTCGTTTCGTGAATGCAGCAACTCTGTAAGCGGAGCGGTGGCGCCCTCTGCTTCTATCATCTCAGCGCCTTCCTTCTCAACGGCGAGCTCGCAAAGCACTCCGGCGGCAACGCGCTAAAACATTGGGAAACATATTTTAATATAAACAATACACATTTTTTTAATAAAGAAGCTTATCAACGATGAGTTTAGAGAATTTATAAATGGAGATGTTAACGTTATAACCCGCAATCACCATTTTCTGCCAATTTCTACGGGGGGCGAGGTAGCCACGTACAGCACAGCACCGCGCGTGTAAACGCACGCCGCACACCATCTTAAAACACGCACACCGTTATATAAACTAGCGTAGTTACGCAGTGTCTACACGCACATTATGATATTGTAGATGACCAAGTAGCGCCATATGACCGGCAGAGGGGAACGCCTTGCCTTGTCAACTCCTTCTTTAAATGCTCTATGACGATGAGAGACTAGTTTAAAGGAGAATTCAGTCATGAACACAGATGCAAGGTCGCCGGTCTGTCGATCTTCTATAGCTTACATTTTGGAGTGTTCGCATGCCCTTCATTAGATCATTCCGTCGTCCCCATTCCATCATAGAACTACAAGACTTGGTGATTCTTCACATCCTTACGTCGTTAGTGTACCACAAGTCCGCACAAAGCGTTTTGCTGAGTCGCTGTGTGTCTGTGTGTGTGTGTTGTATTCTATATATGTATTTACAAACAAAAATTATCGAAGTATGCTATCAGTTATTGGGTTCCCATAGTACAAGCTTTGCTTAGTTTGGGCCCAGATGGCGTTGTGTGATATGTCCACACATATTTATTTATTTATTTTGATTGCACACTACTGTTTGGCGGCAGAATAACTGGTAAAGCCGTGGTGCCTACCTTAACGAATTTAGAAGAAACGTCCTATACCACCTAGTAAAAACCATCAGCCGGAAGACTCACTGCCACATAAAGCCTCCCCCATAAAACACCATTTTGAACAACTATCGTAAGGGTGTGGCATAATCAAAACGCTTGACAAGCGTCTTTTTTTTAAATTATTATTTTGACTCCACACATAGTGTATTTAGCCAGTGTCAAGTGTAGTAATTTTTCATTAGAATATTTCACGAAAAGTCAAGTCTTAGTCCAGTCTAAGTCATGCTCCAGTAAAGTGGTGGTAACTTTACTAGAAGCTTCTATGGAAGACGGAAAATCGCGTTACACCACATTATATCTGACTGACTGAAATAAATTGATTGATTTGATGAATTGCTTTTATAATATTTTATTAAATTTATCTTCCTAAAGGGTTGAAATTCTACAAGTAATGATAATAATAATAATAAATAATTGACATACCTAAGTAATATTATGCGACCTTAAAAATGCTCGGTACTTAAAAATTCAAATTTAACTCTTTAGTATAATTAATGCCTGATCAATAAATTTATTTCTGTACGCACTCGCTTGCAAGCGCCCTTACAGGGTTCATGTACTATCTACCTATAAGCTATCTTTAAGACCTAACATTATATCTTGTACATGAATGCAAATAAATGAATATGAATATATCACTTGCCCCCACTCATGCTCGTAATTCAGCACTTAATGCACGTAAAACGCCACCAATTTTAAACAGTAACACTGGAAAAAGCACAAGTTTTGAGAAATAATACAATGCAACGACGTGAACTTTTTCGCGTTCCCGCCAAAACCTTGGCGTCTTGATAGCAGATTTGAATATACTGAGAATGGTGCTGCCTATTTTCTGAATATTCCCTTTCAGACTCTTACTGCATTCGCGGGAAGAGATGGGGTGGTCCTAGTCTCACACCGGGACCACACGGCACAATACTGACATGTAATCATAGATTTATATATCAGGATATGCCCGAAGGAACATTTTATTTTGCCATAATGGCGTGGGAAAAGTCAGCGCCATCTATTAGATTTCGCGTGAACTACGACAAGTTGAAAAAATTAGGTGCCTATCGCTGCCATTATGTCCGTCAATGTTTATGTTTACAATGATTATTCCAAATAATATTCGATTATTTTGTTACAAAACAGAGTGTAATATTGAAAATATTAAATTACTTGAGGTAAGAAACTTGGTCTTTTTTTTACTGCACTTTTGAGTATAGATTATGCAACCCTTCACAATACAACTTGGCATATTTTGTTTGTGACATTCGACCGATGCCTTCTAACTTCCATATCAGACTGAGCGCTAGTGGATGCCAATCTGTGAAATTGGCTCCCACTTTGAAGCGACGTTTTAACCTGTCCTTAGGCCTGTCCTTAATATATATGTCTATGCATGTAATACATATTTACTCATCATCATCAAAAGCTTGAAAATGTCCACTGCTGAACATATGCTTACCTCGCAGAGCGCCACTTAAGATGGCTGCTTGCCTACTGAATCCATCAGCTATCCGCGGTTTTAAGCAGCATGTAACTTGATTGCAACCAATAGAAACGAACTCAAAGTATGGATTTGTCATTTTCAATACAGTTTATATGCATAGTTACTTTGGAAATTAACAAATTCAGAATGAAATTTCTCTTATTGCGTTGCAATCAAAGTTACGTGATTACCCCGCTGAGCGCCGGTCCAACAATATACGCCTATAAATATTTCATCATCATCATCATTAACAGCCTGAAGACGTCCACTGCTGAACATAGGCCTCCCCCAGGGAGCGCCACTTAGAGCGGCTGCTCGCCTCCTGCATCCATCGGCTCCCCGCGGCTTTCACCAGGTCGTCGGTCCATCTAGTGGGGGGCCGGCCTACGCTGCGTCTTCCAGTTCGTGTTCGCCACTCGAGAACCTTTCTTCCCCATCGGTTGTCAGTTCTACGAGCGATGTGGCCTGCCCATTGCCATTTCAGCTTGCTAATCCTAAGAGCTACATCGGTCACTTTAGTTCTCCTGCGGATCTCCTAATTTCGGATCTTATCTCGCAGGGAAACACCGAGCATTGCTCTCTCCATAGCTACATATTTACCCCCATCTTACATATTTACTGACCTGTATATTCTCGATTTCGTTGAACAGAAGTTGTACGAAGATCGGTATGACATTCTGTTGACGAATAAGTTGACGGTTGAGGCTCTCCCTTGCCAGGATGTGTAGGGCTCCAACAGCGCCTTCGACGATCTCTTCCATGCGTACTCCGTCTGCGTAGGCGCCTCCCGTGCCTCCGCCACCAGACGATGTGCGTTGCTGTGGAAAAAAAACATATTAGCAAAATTATGATATGAATCAAAATCTATATGTATGTATATAATTACGTATCAATCGATCAATCAATCAATTAATCAATCATTTATTTATTTGCATGAATACACTGTTAATTTGGGTACAAGATCATAGAGTAAGTAGTGGACACGTGGATTCAGTCTGCAAGCAAGCGTGCAAATTTAAAAAAAAATTTTTGTTACTAGTACATGTTACATATTCCTTGACACTATAGAAACATTTGCTTAAAAGCCAGTCACTCAAATGATCTTTAAACATATTTCCTTCTAAAGATTTAAGTTCATTTGGTAAATTATTAAAAATAGTTATACACATATTATATACGTTTTTCTTATAAATGTCTTTGCAGCAAGGAGGTTGGTACAGCAGGTTCGCGAACTTTGATCTTTTCTGTCTAGTAAAGACATCGCTTCGTTTTTTAAAGAAATCGGGGTGTTTGTACAAAATGTATAAATAAAAAGGATGGCCAGTCCATACAAGCCAGTCCATACAAGGGGCACGAGGTTTTCGAAACAAAAATACATGTATGGGTTTTTACACATTTTAAGCGATACTTATAGGAATCAATTCATGTAGACTAGACAGGACGATAAATGTAAAATATTTTATTAAGATTATTTTGTAAACGTAATCCGCGTTTTTATTACCATATAATACTATAGCGAAAATACTGCAAACAAAATTAATTTCCAGCACATGAAAAATTCAACAGACAACGCCAACCGATGCCATCACTAATTGCTAACGCGATGGCGGTGACAGTATCTATGCTATTATTACTACAAAGCCAACTCACCCGCTGTGTATCATTGAAAGCTCGCATCAAGAGTCTAACGAGATGATGCACGGCTCCGTGTTCCCGTAATGGAGCATAGTTGGCGGGACAAAGCGCCAAGTTGCGGACGAGGCCAACTACCGCCTTCACTAGCGGCCAACGCGATGGCGGTTGCAGGAGCTTCACTATCACCTGGAAATTAGAGGGTTCGTGTGTATAGACAATATTTATGTAGGCTACTTCTGATTAGTTATATTTATATATGTTCTATAAATATAGTGAGGCGCAAACAAGTTGCATTTGGAAAAAAGTTCAGAAGGAATTTGATTATTAAAAAAACTTAATTTTTTTTTATGAGAATAGGCATGATGACTACTATTATAAATGAACAAGTAAACATTACTTTCATAAAGAAGATTAAAAATGAATGCAATAATTGAAAAAATAAGTAAAATCGGTAAATAAATCACGGAGTAATAAGCTTTTAAAGTTTCTATAAGAGGCATCTCCTGTCCCTTTCTCGCGAAACAGAGCGCCCCCACAGTTACTATGAAAAATCTACTCGTGACGTCACATGCCAAAGAGATTGTATGAAAAGCTACCACAGCTTAGTAATGAGGTACTATAACGACCTTCCTCTGACGTCACTGGCCGTTTGAGCATCTCTTTCTATTCCGGTTTTTAAAATGCCTGTAACTAGGCCATTTTTTGAGATATTTAATTTTTGTTTTCACAAATGTTTATCTTTTGAGGAATATAATTAATTTATCATGATGCCTACTAGTTGCAGGTTGGTCCTGGCGAGGCACAACGTAAATAGCGTAGTACATGATTTGTTATGCATTTTTGGTATGTGATGCATTGATTGAATCTCCATCGGTTATTTTCCACGTGACATTTTGGCAATCAAAGCCATAATACATTGCCAGATCTTGAGTATATATTGTCCCTTATTAAAAACACACTCATTCATTAGCGTATGAGTTCACAATATCTAGAGATAGTAAGATATTGTTTCTCTAATAAAAAAAATAATTAAAAATAAGATACTGAGATATTTCTCTTACCGGCAATCCATAATGCAAGCGCACAGCATTCTGAGCCATCTCACTCTCGACGTGTCTTGAGGTGAGGTGCCGTAGAGCACAGACGGCTGGCTCGGTGATCTCTTCGCGATCTCCGGCCGAGACCACCGTACGGACAAGGGCGTCCACTCCGCCCGCCTGGCATACTGTCACCTGCTTTTGCATAGACTGATTAGTATAGTTTCTACGGTAGGGTAGCATCATAAGCCTAAAGAACAGCAGTCTCTTTAGGCTTATGATGATGATGAAACTTATTCCCCAAACATTCATTGCCACATTAATCTAATTTTCAACGCTGTTAGAACAAGGTACTAAGGGAAATTGTAAATGCACCCTGGTACATACGAAATGACGACCTACATCGGGACCTTAATATAGAGGTTGTGCATGAAAAAATTCACTTGCTTTTTATTTTGTAAATAGCTGTAAATTAAAATATACATCGCATGGTGAGCTGAAAAATTACCTTTATTTACTGCCAAACTAAGGACCTCCTTCTATTAAATAAGTGTTTACCGACAGCACCTCAATGATACTCAATATTATTATTATTTTTCCTAAAAATTCATCTGATAATTGTATTTTCAGATGAATTCTATCAAAAAGAAACATGACGCAACAAATGAATCATCAGCAAAACGTGTTACCTATATATTTGGAGTTTTAATATATTTTTTCGTTTTATAACTCGTTAAGTTTCTTCTATTTCAAACTTTAGTTTATAGATATAATTATACTATCACACATCATCAGCCGGCAGACGTCCACTGCTAAACACTGCCTCCCCCATAAAACCTCACTTTGGACGCCTATCGGATTTGCTTCTTTATAACCATAAACTGACGATAAACTACCTCTATACTTATTTATTTATATTTATTTATTTATTTATTTATTTTAGATTTATACCGGTATGTTTATCGGCTGGCCATTGTCGACCCAGAATAGAGTATAATAGAATAAAATAACACTATTACACATAGAAATACGCACAAAAGGCACAAAAGATATAGGTAGGTACTAAAGTGTACCTAATGATACAATCAGGTAAGAGGTACCTTACCGCGTACTTAACTCATATCAAACTATCGATAAAAATATATCGACTCAACCCACAGCACGTTTTGCTGACAGCAGTGCCACTAATGACAAGACAATTGCTATATATGTCATCTGCGCAGGTAAACCATAGAGGTTTCATTGTAATACCTGACACGCTTGAATTGTATGAGAAGTGTCGAAAAGGCGCCTCTATGTAGAGGGGAAGCGTTTTTTTTTTTGCTCTGTGAGTCAAGTAGATGACTAGATTGTAATATAAATAGAATGTCTATTGTCTTATGTCTAGAAATAGCAAAAAAAAAATATTAATCTAATTTAAAAATTGTTCCATACCCTACCGTAGAAACTATACATAGACAAAGGGACCTTTGAGCGGCGGCTTGCAACCAATTGCGGCTCCCTGCTGTCTTGACCTAGCATGCGCACCGCGAGAACAATTGTCGTCGCTGTTATAGAGTGAGAGACACTTAGGCGCTACTATAGCCATGTCACGGTCTCTCACGAGAAAATGTATCGGGATAATTTGTCGAGGTATGCTAGCCCGGCAGGTTATCGAACCATCTAGTCAGCCTATGCTGCATCGTCCAGATTGTGGTCGCCACTTCCTTTCCAATAGGTTGTCGGTTCCGCGAGTGATATGGCTTGTTCATTTTTATTTCAACATCACAATTCCCGAAAATTACAATCTTGGAGTCTTCAAATCGAGAGTGAATAGGTATCTTCTAGGCAAGCGCGTTACATCCTAGACCGCATCTTCACTTACCATCAGGTGAGATAGTGGTCGAGCGCAAGCCTATCCATAAATAAATAAATAAAAAAAAAAAAACAAAGCTATATCATGACTTACGCCATCAAACTAACAACACTTCATATTCTACATCTGTAATTACACTACTGTTTTACTTTTCTATGGAAGCCTTCATTAAAAATAATTTTTCAAGTTGAGTTTAAGCAGTGACATCAAAAAGTATATTGTATTATTCCTTAAACATTATAATGAACAGAGAAATTAGGTACAATACCTTATTGCGCTGGTTATTGCAAGTCAAGTTAGACAAGATTCCGGCAGCGCAAGTGACGATGTTAACATCAGTGGACGCGAGGACTTGCACCAAGGATGACAGCAATCCCTCCAAGCCCTCAACCTGCAATAGTTGTATCATAACAAATAAAAAATATATCGGTACATAAAATCAGTATTTTGTGAAGATACTATGATAATTTTATTATCATTACCTTAGTGGCAGCATCGGAAAGATTCCTCAGAGTCCAGAGGCAGTTTTGTACGAGGCGACCGCTCGGATTGCCAAGATGCATGGCTAAAGCTTGCATACCGCCAGCTTCGACTATGGCCGGCTTGTTGCTTGAGCATACTGACAATACCTATATGACAAAAAATAATAGTGAGTTACTAAAGTTATGGATAAAAAAAAGTGCACTGTATGTAGTTGACTTGGTCTTTTTTGCAAACAACTGTAAACCAAAGAAACATCGGTTCACTGAAGTAGAATTTTTATCATTGGGATTTTTTCTATCTGGGTGTTATACATATTGTATGTATTTACAAACAAAAAGTATATAAGAATTATATAAGTTGTCTGGTTCCCATTGTACAGCCATGCTTAATTTGGGGCAAGATGGCGCTATGAGAAACGTCCGCACATACTCATTTATTAATTATTCATTAGACAAAACAAATTTTGAGCGTACCTTCAAAACCCTAGAAGTCGTCCACAGCAACTTTTCGTAATCGTAAGAGCGCATGATGCGCACCAATTCGATCGGACCTTGAGAAGCGAGAATGATCAGTTTCGACTCCTGATTTCCATACGCCAAGATTTGCAGACAATCCGTCACGATCGCTAAGAACTTGACGTTGTTTCTTTGAAGTAACGCGACCATCTTTTGAAGACCACCGGCTAAACGGACAGCCATTTTGGAACCATCTTGGTGCAGCAGAAGGTTGTGAAGTGTCGTGATGGCGTAGAACAAAACAGCTTCTACTGGAGAGCTCAGTAACTTCACCAAAGCTGGAATTCCACCGCTCTTGAAAATTGCCAGGAGACCTTGTCGGTGGTGGGACAAATTATGCAAGGTGCCGACAGCCCCTTTTGTAGTTTCCAAATCGTTGCTATTAGAGATCGCGCGGACTAAAGCAGCAACCATTTGAGGCGAGTTCATGATGGCGTGGCGGGATGCTTCCTTCTTAGAGAGCTGGTGGACCATCATGGCAGCTTGGGAAACTACCACTTGGTCTTCGTCGTTTAGGAGTTTGATCAACTCTGGTATAGCCCTGGGAAATGATGTACATAGGTTAGGAAAGACAAGTTAATAAATACATTACAGATACATACATATCTAGAAGAAAGAAGAAATACGAAAGAAGGAGAAAAAAGAAAAAAGAAAGATGAAAAAGAAAGAAGAAAAAAGAAAGAAGAAATAAAGATGAAAGAAGAAGGAAGAGATAAGAAAAACAATAATAAGATGAAGATTTATATATTTGCAAAACAGAACTATGGAGCTGAATACACACCTAGTAGCCAAATCAGCATCATCCTGGTAGTTGATCAAATTCACAACAGCATGCTTGAGCATCTGTGACGGCTCGGCCAATCGCTGGACTGCTGTCGGCTGGGCAGGGTCAAGCTGAGTAGAAGGGATCTCAATGCCTTCTTCCAGGGTCTCTGGGAACATGGCTGCTCGAACACGCTGGGACCGTGTTTGAGATAGCTGCTGGTTCATGTCTAGGGAAACAAAATTACATAATTACTTTTAACAGTGCATTCACTTAGATCAGTTACGATATCGCTGTTTTCTAATTGACAATGTATAAAACACTGTTTTAAACTTTCACGGTTGAATGTATAATTTATTCTTCAAGTATTCTTTATTTTCTTTTATTAAAGTAAGGCCTTACATTTTCTTCACCAAAGTACACTGGTGATCCCAAACACCGTAACATAAATTATGGGTCATTTACAGGCGGGTAACTTTTAAGAAACTATTTATTCCCTACCTTGTGTAAAGAATAGCTGCAGAGTGTAGAGCATGTATTGCTGAGCAGTAGCCCTTGCAAATTTCAATCTCATGGTTCAAATCCTGGTTGGACTTGAACTAATGACTTTTCAAGTTATGTATAATTTGCTTAAAACTCTAGACTTACCATCAACTTGCTCTTGTGTAAAGCCCTGAGCAAATCCCTGGTCCAGGTCAAACATGAGCTGATCCCCTTCCATCTCATCATCTTCCTTGCCAGTAAGGGATGGGACCTGTCAAAAAAACAATGAAACATAATCAGTTTACTTCTAACTTTATGGTAGAAGTATCATAAACCCCCCCTAAGTTGGTTGTAAAAGGTGAAGGACATAAGATCACTGTGGTACAGTAGCTTAATAAAATCAGGTCCAACCTGAGATCAAGAGCAACCACTTAAATGTCAAGGATGTACATAATATGTTAAACATATTGTTATGACATACATTCCCATTTGTTGAATAAAAATGAAGTGAGGATGAGGTGATAATGTGATTGAAGAGCATGTAGATATCAAAAGCCTGCTATAGTAAGGCAAATTGACCAGTCTACACTAATGACTAGTAAACACTAACACACTCTACTCTACTTGGGAGTGGTAAGGCCAGCACTGACATCCCACATGGGCTTTATTATGACATACCTAATAACAATGACTATAAATCCAGTTGACCAATGATACAACTTCTCCTCATACAAAAATTTGTGGTGTAATTCAACCGCTAATCCTATGAGAGGAAATGGGACACCCAATGTGCCTTGTGTCCTATCCTGCTCTGTTCCATGTAATTTTGTATGACTTTGTCTCGTTTGGTTACTTCGCCCCCTGCCCGCGCAAGTGAATTGTATTTGTAGGAGAAATTAAGTTCACAAGCTATCAATAGGCTTTTATAATCTTAGCCTAATAATGGAGTGAATCTAGTCAGCCAAATCCATTTCCGAATTACATTGTTTTTATGTTCTAATCCTGATTATTCTAGGTTTTAGCATTCTCAACCATAAAAAATACAGGGCTATCTTTGTATTTGGTTTTTGTAATATATTTAACAAGAAAATACCTGTGTTGTGAAGATAGGCATAACAAATACTCCAGTTGTTGGTTAAATAAACAGTCATAATATAGACAGCTTACGATTATATAACTTTGATTCAAATTCAGTTTGTTTCATATTCCTCTGATCTTCCAGATCAACATCAAAACATAAGTACTCTTAATCATACTCTTTTTTATATCAGTTAGCATTAGGTGGTAAGATAATCAGCTGTAACACATACCTGAGTCGCTGCACCGGAGTTGATACCAGAGTCAACGAGGTAAGAGTTCTGCTGCCACATGAGGGTTTGCTGCTCCTTACTGGGTGCCATTGGCACATCAGACCCACCATAGTTACTGTGAGACACTGAAAAATATGAAATAATAATAAGTACTTAAACAAAATAATAACAATAACACCAAACGATTACATATGTATACATAGTTCCTGGACCCTAACTAGGCTTCCCTCTATCTAAGGACCCATGAATTACGAGGACCATGTTTATTTATTTATTTATTTATTTATGTTCCCAAAAATATTTCATAAATTATCTATTATTTTGCTTTATGTTTAGCTGTTGTCTGCCTTCTCTATCAGTAAATAAAATAAGTGTATCAATTTGATCAAACACTGCCAAGCCCGTGCCACGGTTACATTAAACCTACATATTGCTGTAGGTACAGTTTCATTCATAAATCCAGTTGTGCGGTGTGGTGGACACACGCCAAGTTAGTAGAATAATAACTCGCTTTATTGTAGAAAAATTGTAACAATTTCTTTCTATAAGGTAATAGAAAATTTCAGTGCTCAGAGACAATATAATATGGTGTACTAGTCAAGACCCAGTAGTGTTAAACTACGAAAAGAAAGTAAGAGCATATTTAACACATTGCTGTCAATAGGCCTTGGTATGAGTCACATTCATAGTAATGTTCGGATTGTTTGGTCAACAGTTTCTATATTGTACGAGATGTAAAGTCCCATCTTAAGGGCAAAAGGATAAGGGTAGGTAGTTATTGTGTTTTATTACTCACTCGTGCGGCTTTGTGACGATGGTATCTGATAACTCATTGTTCAGACGGTGAAGATATGCAATGCACCCTGCGCCTGTCAAATAAAAACACCATGATGCGCCCATATATCGTACGCAACCCTATTGATTTTATGCTAGTGCTCTTCGCTAAGTGCATAACAAAAAAGAAGGTAATTTTAGGCACCATGAAGCCAGCTCCTTTTCAATAAGTAATAGACATAATAACGGCTGCAACTACGTATCGATAACAAAATAAACAATACTCCATGAACTAGATTCCATACCACACCCGACCTCGTAAATTGTTTAGAGCACGAAATTACTCATTTATGTCATTAAGAGGGGCTTGAATTAACACATAATGATTCGTGTATACTGACCTTATCTGCGTAAGCCGCAAGGATTAACAAAACCACTATTTATTAATGTGTTTCAGTAAATAAATTCGTGGAACAAACTCGACCACCGACACAAAAATTGACATTACAATATGGCGTCAGCCAAGTGTTGCCAGAAGTTGCTATTATCAAAAATAACGATTTGCAAGTCAAACAGTAACGTTTTGACATCTGGACGGGGTTCCCTTCACGCAGCGGCCTCTCACCTAGATTTTATCTCTGCCGGGGCAGTGTCATGTAATAAGAACTAAGAATAAGCTAGAGCACATTATGTGTGCGTATGCAATATGACGCGCCAATAAGCAATTGCGGCATAACCAGTAAATGCGTCGCAAAATGTGAAGCTTGTACGCCTTGCCTGCGTTACTTGCTGATTCCAATTTAGTTTCTGCGGAACATAAGTACCATCTGTGTCCAATATAAGTGACGTCGGGTAATGGCTCAGGGAATATCTTCTAATGCGAGCAAATTAAGGAAAAAGGTATCTGAAGGTCTTTCGAGGTGTGTATTTTTCCAAAACGATTGACAGAGTATCGTTAAGTAACATTCGTAGTATTCTAATTTAAACACTATTTTTTTTTATAAAAGATAGAAGGAGACGCGTCGCCTACAGCGATGACATTGAAACTGTCAGACTCCCACAGTAATCACTTTTATTGCTAGTAGAACGACTTTTTGTGATTGAAAATAACGAAATTAACCTAAATAACACCAGCTGGAACGCACCCCTCCTATACAAAAATAAATTTTATTAATGGGGCTATTGTAATAAGGTGTAATTATCGATAAATTGATCAACGGAGGTCGTCAAAGACTGCCGATGGCTATCGAATAATTGTATTGTAGCCCCATATAGTATTATGGGTGGTTTTTTATAGCTTTAGAGTGAAGGCAACTCTAGCCCTGGGCCACTGGGATGAAGAGAGTAGGTATTCCTAGTATGTGGAATTATTATAACAGTAAAAGCGAGTTGGTTTTAAAGGAAAAAGCAAAAACGAGCGCGAAATAATCCGTATTTTGCATACTGTATTTCAGAAAATACGTAGAAAAGTATAGCATTTCGAACCATTGTTTCCCCAGTGGGCCATTACAAAGTCAACTTCCTTACCAACTGTACCTTTTTTTAAGCCATGAGCAAACAGATTTGACTACATAAAAATCATTTATACTGCCACGCCACCAAAAGGTGGACTTGTTTGTTACCTTTCGCCCTTATAGAACATCCGCCAAATTATCGAGTTAATATTACGTGGTTTCGAGTTTTCGAATTCCATATGGCGAATACCACGAGCCCACAACGGCAATCTTTATGCTAAGAATACCTACTAAGATTATATTACACCCTTGGTTAGCTCTAAGGTTGCGACTATAATCGTCTTTGTAGTGTTTGTTGAGTGTCTCTTCGACACCGGCTCAGAGACGCGCACACGTCCACCCCAGTCGATGGCTCCAGTGAGACTCGCCGGTGACCTGTGACGCTCGCACGCTTGAGATGAGTCCCGCTTAGGTCTCTTCGGTACCCAAGCAATACACTCAGTATAATGTAGGCTCCATCATTGGTCCCATACACTACAGTCTTCAACTTTGGTTTTGGACAAAAATGCACTTGCTTGAAACTTGAGAAAGTGGGTAGGTATTGTTTTTTCATAATGTTTAGGTAATTTTCATTTCCTTCGAATAAGTTAATGTTCACGTGTTTTATTACATTACCAATAACATTTTAACCTTCACCTCAGAAAGTGACGACTGCGTTCCAGTTCGCGTTATTTTTGCCATTCTCGTTATTTTCGATCACAAAAGTCGTTCCACTAGCAATAAAAGTGATCACTGTGGGAGTCTTTGACAGTTTGTATGTGATCGGTTTTGGCGTTCTTGGCATTCTTAGCGTGTACTGAAACACACCCAAAGTAGATAATGGTCTGATAACAGGAAAGTAACGAAGAGGGGTGAAAAGTAACGAAAAACGTTACCAACGTAACGTTCTGGCAGCGCTTACAGTCGAAATTCGAATGGAATCGTAGCATTGCACACGTTCGGATACGTTCGAAAAATGTATATGGCCGTTTCTTTTTCTCTTCTGGGTTATTATAATGCAGCTGTCTCTTTTGCACACCTGAGGTAGTACCCACATTAGAATGAAAAACAAAACTACGGTTCATTTCACGCCTTGAGCAGTACCACAGGCTACAACACAAGAAATACGGAAGCACCACAGGTTAGAGAACGAAAACGGTAAAGAGGAGTTTTATTTACAAAAACAACCTGTTTCGGCTTCTGTCACTAGATGGCGTACTAACGACGTATTTTTTTTTTTATTTTGACTCCACACATAGTGTATTTAGCCAGTATCAAGTATTATATTTTCATCGTGTTATAAAATATTTCACGCAAAGTCATGTCCTAGTCATAGTCCAGTCTAACCCCCGTATTCTAAAACGTTTCACCAAAAATCCTTCACTTGACTTCTACTTAACTTTGAGGGAAACTCAAAATACATCGTGACGTACCTTGAGTTGACAGTTGCTTCGCTTCTCTCGTTTAAGAAAAATCGACGCAGAAATGTCAAATTGATTATAAATTGTCAACTAAAAATACCAAAACACAAAAATTAGGTTAATTCGAGGTTGAGTCGAGTGGAGTAATCTCGTGGTAACGACTTAGAATATGGGGGTAAGTCATGCTCCAGCAAAGTGTTGGCAACTTTACTGGAAGCTTCTATGGAGTTTTAGAAGCAACACGAAAAATCACGTTTCACCACATTATATCACTGTCCCTCACTCATGCTCGTAATTCAGCACTTAATGCGTATAACGCCACCAATTTTAAACATTAACACTGGAAAAGCACAAGATTTGAAAAATAAAACAATGCAACGACGTGTTCCCGCCAAAACTCAAAAACGACGTATTTCAAACATGGTTGTAGTTTCAATACACAAAGTACAAGGAAGGTTCAGTTGAGTGAATCTTAGAGTACGTTGTCGATTTGTCGATAGAAAGCCATTTGAGTATATGTCTTCCATAAAATAAGGATAGGATATTAAACTCGATACATAATTATGTTAACAATGACAGAACTTAAAACCCCTACTTTACCGCCATCTATCGGGTCTTTATAAAATTACAGCTTTTTTTTAATTAATCGCTTCATTTCCAGTCACACATTGACGTTGAAAATATGTTGTAAACAACAAGCAAAGTATACGAATAGAAGACGAGTAGTGATTAAAAATACATCCGCAACTGGTCCTTTGAAAGACAGTAAAGTTAGTAAGTATCGAACCTATTTTTAATACTTAGTTCGATTTACTCCTCCAAGTTTGTCTGCTTAGGCGAAACTTATTGGCGATGTACCTGAGTACATTAATGAAAAAAGTGAGTCACCATTTATGACAAATGTACTAGTAACCGTGGACCTTATAAAAAAGAAAGACGGAATCCCGACTGATAGTTAACTGAGTCTGAGGCACCCTTAGAAAGTAGGAACGTTAATAAACTGCATGAATAAGCACGCACACACTCACATCCTATCATCGTCTATTGCCCGCCAATGTAGGATGTGAGTGTGTGCGTGCTTACTCATACAGTTCTTTAATGTTCCGACTTCCTAAGGGTGCCTCAGACTCAGTTCACTATCAGTCAGGATTCCGTCTTTCCTTTTTTATTAAGTCTGTGCCAGTAACATTGCTCTTTCAATTAAACTTGATAGTCATGTATGATATGAAAACATGGTTTGTCTTGGTCCATTCGCCAGTCATAAATTACTAGTTGGTGCTTGTGGTGGTTTTGTGCGTGTAGATTTATCGCATGAAATGTAGCCCGGCCCACATCCTTCTCTAAGATTCTCCACCCTGCACCCAAAATGAAAGCTATTATTAGTCATATTTATTTATGTACGGTGCATTCGCAGCAAAGGAATTACAAGTTAATATTTTCTTGTGATAATGGGCATTGTTATCACTATGTAGTGAATATTTCTAGACTAACAGCTTACAAAATTGTTTACAGATAAAAGAAGTTGTGTTTGGCGGTAGAAGCTGATACTTTCAACACACTGGTTCCTACGAGGCTAGGAAAAACCCGATGAGCTGGCTAAGAGAATATGGAATGGTACTAAGTATAAATATACCTAACAGAGAAGAGAGGAGACTTGTTGGTGATCCAAAATTTTTTGTTGCGGTTAGAGCTGGACGCTCGCTCAGAGTTAACGACTACAAATACGACGATGCCTTTGAAATGTGGTACTAGGCCTTTACTCTAAGATAAAATAAAATATAACCTAATTATTTTAACTGCCGTTTCTATTTGATCCTTTTCTGCACGACGAAATAGGTAGCAAACATTTTGTAGTTGTAGTATTAGGGATTAGGTAGCAGGAATACAAAGAGTCCTATGCGAGTGAAAATCTATATCGATAATTTTGTGCACGCTACATCATTAGTACTGAGTATCGATAACATCAACAGGATATGTTACTCCCTTAGCTGCTGTCATAGTAGTTTTTTTTTTTTTGTTCGCCCTATTGGGCATGCTAAAGTCGTGAGACCATATCGCCTAGTCTTTCGTATAAAAAAAATTTCTTTCGTCAAAGTTAGGATAATAATTTCATTCTGTAGTTCATAGTAGTTTATTTTTACCAATGTACTCTGTGGTTTATTTCGTGAACATTGGCTTCTGTGATTGGCTTAACATTTCTAATTAAATCAACTTTTTTATTATAATTGTTTTCTATGGAGTGATAACTCTTCTACCTAGTACATTATATTATATACTCCAGTATATAGCCAAAGATTTGACCTATGTAATAGGGGGAATTCTGTGTATATAGCCTTTTCTTTGTACATTGGTATGCTGCACCAGAAATTCCTACAATGACAACCAGCTATTTCGATATTCCCACGTACAGCCGCTACAATTTATCAGAAAGCGAATCGGATATCCACGTTTTTGTCAAAGAATACAAAGAACGTATAAAATACCAGTTGTTAGCTGACGAGGAAAGCTCTAGAAGTCCTTTCGTACATTTTGCTGACAAGACACTAAGCACCACCGACGCGACGTGGTTGAAGGATAATGATGAGCGGTTCCTGAAAGACACGGGTAACGACGACGGGCGGATAAAGCAGAACTATTTGTCTGCTTGTGGGTATGTTTGCTGTATAATTTATTCTGAAGATGGCGAACATGTTATTGTTGGACATGCTTCTGGACTTATTCAGGTAAATACCTGATCAAGCTTTATTGTAGTTCTTACTCAGCTTCGTAGTTAGGTAGTTACCTACACCGTCACAGATCGTTCTGTGAATTAGATCATATTATTATTTACTTACAAATAAGTTTGAACAATCGATGGCTAAATTATCGATAGTTAACCATGGAGCTGCGGGGTGCCGATGGATGTAGGAGGCGAGCATCAGCCGCTTAAGGTGGCGCTCTCTCTGGGGGAGGCCTATGTTCAGCAGTGGGCGTCTTCAGGATGTTGGTGATGATGATGATGTTCCATGGACAGGTATGGTTCACAATATTGAAAACAACCATCCATACACATACCTAAAGTATACTATACTTATATAAGTATACTATTTATAGATGCTTTAAAATCTAGTTGGCCCACAGACATCTAATACTAATTAGATGTCTGTGAGTTGACCTCACAAAAATGGACGAAGAAAAAAATATTTTTCAAGAATACAACAGATTAATTCACGATTGCTACGAAAACGAGCATAATCCAAAATTATGGTACCCCATGTTCTATACCGGGAAATTAGTAAAGCGGGATGAATTCGTCTGGGTCCGGGAGAATAACGACTTGTTCATAAAGGGCACCCCAAATGAGATCGTATATAATAGATGGTACTCTTCTGAAATGGGTTTTATTTCTGCCCTGGAGTTTGCGCCTAATGGAGCTCATGTTATTGTAGGCCATACGTCTGGCCTGATTCAGGTATGTAGGTAAATGAGAGTTTGCAAAGTTGTAAACGTATTGCGGACTTGTTATTTCTGGGCTCAGGGGGCTCGTCTGCTTGGTAGTTCTGCAAATGGGCAGCTCCTTGTAATGAAAATAGGTAGGTACATTAATTATTTTACTTACATTTGACATGATAGCACGCACAATTCGCCCTATTTACACAGATTGCAGTTAATTAAGACATTGTAAAGCGCTACGATAGTGTTTACCTACACATATATTTATACTAGGTATATTTTTGTGGAGATACCCATAAAAACCACAGTACCTACCTAGGTACAGTATAAGATATGTACCTACAGTAACAATGTCACGCCATCTCTTCCTATCTTCAGCGATGTGTATGCCATCGTACAGAGTGGTGGCCAGTGTGGTGCGGATTTTTCGGACTAGCGCATCGGGCTGCGCCCATGCGATCGCTTTCCTTCTACTTTGCCTGTCACTACTAGCTTTTCCAGATTGTGGGGACAATCTGGAAAAGCAAGCAAATTGCTTTCCTAGCAATGTGGCCAAAGTATTCTAAAATTTGGTTTAGGCAGATAGTAGAGAACCTTGTAGTATTTGTAGGTAGCTAGGTACCCATTATTGGTAGGTAAAATGTTGAGCTGGGACCCTGGCTCTGCTGACAGAATTGGTTTTCCATCTCGAAGCCACCGAATGCCGCAAAATATTATGCCTCGATAAACGCGGTTGTACATGTTAAAACTGCAAAAAGGTCGACGCAGTGCTGTCTCTATCCAGGAGTGAAATGCAAAAGGTACATTGTATCCACGCACCGGAGTTCCAGAAGCACCCTCTAAGAGCAGAGTGGAATTATTAACTTATTTAGCTTTTTGATTTTTTTCTTTACCTTCTCTCGCGATTTCGTTACGATTACAAACTCTATTACATTTTATTAATTTGCTGATATTTTTGGGCTTTTTCGCTTGAGTTATAATAATGGTTGTTTTTGTGATGAGAGCTTTTTATATAGCTGTTATTGCTATATTACCACTTGCAGATGCGTCATGGCTCTACCGGCGTAGTACTATATACACTTCGCAACATTCAGTTTCCGCCAAAGCCTGTGTATGCATTAGAATACAGTAAGGCAGAAGATAAGATCTGTTACGCTGCCTGTATGGATGGTAATGTATACAGGATTGAAATTCCACAGGTTTGTAACCTAATGTTGTATGACAGCCTTTAAGTTGGCTCTTATCAATTTAGGATATATACGAAATACGTTACATTAGGCCTAGGTATTTCAAACCTATTTTAACTCATTTGGGTGCCTATGTGCTATATAGAGGGATATACAGGATGTAATTTAATTCATTAGCATAAATTGAGCCCATGTTAGTACATCATTTATAGATGATTATTAAAGAGTAAAAAGTGTAAATGACATAATTTTTATTGAAAATTATGAAGATTGCAGCGGCGCCTAACGCAGTTGGCACGGATGATTTGGATACATTTAAACGTTTTATACCTTGTATGTACTAATTAAAAACAGTAATTCATTATTTTAATTAAATTTTGTATTGTAGCATTTGATAAAGTAAGTTATTCCATTTTTTGGAGTTATTATTATTACCAAACCAATGTGTTAGAATTCAATAATTTTGGTCCAGACGTGACCGGTATCAGCAGGGCGATTATGTAAAGCTGTTACGAACACTGAGTTGATCGAAACAGATTTGAAATAGCTACATGTGTGTATCGATAATTTGCGATTACGTAAAGGTTTTTATTTCTATTTCAATCGGTTTTTATCGATAACAACCAAAGTGAAGTTGCAGCCAACTCGACCAATTGAAAAAGCAAGGTTTATATAGAAAACGTGTTGAAATGACTAACCATTTTTATATGGCTGCATTATACGGTTCTTTGGCCTATGTTTTTGTTGAAACAGGAAATGTCATTGTCATTGTCAATGAAAAATAGAGTTATAATAATTGTGACCATTTGTGGCAGATTTCTGCCATTTGGCAGAACTAGCTCTCAAGTTTACTGTTTTAAAAACGGCATCTTTCGGCAGATATAGGGGTTATTGATATTTTGAAGTAAAAATCGGAGGTCTCATAGCTGCAGCTCTTTATTAGTTTTAATAACTTAATAATATTAATTTGTGATTCATTCATCAGACTTCCTCACTGAAACTAGAAGAAACTAAATACCATACCTGCCATGCGGACTAGAGGGAGCGCCTCACTAGCAACCATGTAACTAAGATAGTTTTCATCCGATCAATATCCTACTGCCGGTAACTAGCGCGCTAATTGATTTTATACTGTTACTAGCTTTTGCCCGCGGCTTCGCCCGCGTAATTCTAGTGAAAAATAAACAAAGCTAGCTGAGCTTTGAATCAGGATAACAGAAACTTATAGTAATCGACCCTTTTTTCATTCCAACGAAAAATGCAGCTACACCTACAAAAAGGTATTATTTCTTTATGTATAGCTTCACAAGTGCGCCGCTCATGGTTCAGCAAACAGAGCAAACATTTTTATTGTAGGTATTGGTTTTCAAAAAGCACGAGTGGCAATTAAATTATAATGAACTACATGTCAGTCAGTAGGTACAAACACGTTTGCTATGTTATAAACAAAATACAGTAGAACTACCAAAAGCGCGAGCGAGAGCGAGCGCGAAAAATTTTTTCATTGTAGGTATTGGTTTTCATAAAGCACGTGTGGCAATTAAATCATGAACTACATGTCAGTCATTAGGTATAGACGCGTTTGCCATATTACAAACAAAATACAGTAGAACAACATAAAGCGCGAGCGAGAGCGAGCGCGAAAAATGTTTTGATTGTAGGTATTGGTTTTCATAAAGCACGTGTGGCACTTAAATCATAAACAACATGTCAGTCAGTAGGTATAGACGCGTTTGCTATATTACAAACAAAACACAATAGAACAACATAAAGCGCAAGCGATAGAAAGCGCGAAAAATTTTTTGATTGTAGGTATTGGTTTTCATAAAGTACGTGTGGCCATTAAATCATAAACTACATGTCATTCAGGAGGTATAGACGCATTTGCTATATTACAAACAAAACACAGTAGAACTACCAAAAGCGCGAGCGACAGCGAGCGCGAAAATTTTTTTGATTGTAGGTATTGGTTTCAAAAAGCACGTGTGGAAATTAAATCATGAACTACATGTCAGTCAGTAGGTATAGACGCGTTTGCTATATTACAAACAAAACACTGTAGAACTGCCAAAAGCGCGAGCGACAGCGAGCACGAAAAATTTTTTGATGGTAGGTATTGGTTTCAAAAAGCACGTGTGGCAATTAAATCATGAACTACATGTCAGTCAGTATATATAAACGCGTTTGCCATGTTACTAACAAAACACAGTAGAAATACTAAAAGCGCAAGCGAAAGCGAGCGCGAAAAATTTTTTGATTGTAGGTATTGGTTTCAAAAAGCACGTGTGGCAATTAAATCATGAACTACATGTCAGTCAGTAGATATAAACGCGTTTGCTATATTACAAACAAAACACAGTAAACTACCAAAAGCGCGAGCGATAGCGAGCGCGAAAAATTTTTTTTCATGCAATTCATTTATTCCAAAACAGTAATTTGTATAGGAAACTCATGTAAAGCTTCTGCAACCAGCAGTTTAAGCTGTGCGTTGATTTCTAGATTTCAATAGAAAAAACTTTGAGACTCCGTTTGACCCTGATGGAAGATGATTTTCAGAAAACCGTGACACACGTCTATTCTTATTTTAATTGAAGAGTATACACACTAAATTTCAAACTAATTTACCCATAGAGTAAAAAGTTTCACACAAACGTAAAACCCCCTTTTTACCTCTTTAGGGGTGGAATTTCGAAAACCCCTTTCTTAGTGGATATCTACACTTTACGAAGAATATACCTTCCAAATTTCAAATCTCTACGACCAGCGGTTTAGGCTGTGCGTTGATCTCCAGATTTCAAAAGAAAAAACATTGAAGCTCCTTTAGACCCTGATGCAAGATGATTTTCAGGAAACCGTGACATATGTCTATTTTTTTTTCAACTGAAGTATATACATACCAAATTTCAAACTAATCGATCCACAGACTAAAAAGTTTCATACAAACGTAAAACCCCCGTTTCACCCCCTTAGGGGTGGAATTTCGAAAAACCCTTTCTTAGTGGACGTCTAAACTTTACGAAGAATATACCCTCCAAATTTCAAATCTCTACGACCAGTGGTTTAGGCTGTACGTTGATATATAAGTCAGTCAGTCAGTCAGGACTTTGAATTTTATATATACAGATTTGTCTTTTAAGATATAAATGAAAATTGCATATGATTACTTTTTTATTCATTGGTCAGCCCCCAAAGGGCCGTTCTTGAAAACATAAACGTCATGGGCCCTGTCGGGCACGCAAAAATTATAAGAGACGGGGATACATAACAATTGATAATCGCGTTTAGCCAACGACGTTTTTGCGCGCCAACGTAACACGAATAATCGATCAATATTGAAGCCGCTTTATTACCCATAAACAGGGTTAGGTAAGACGTAAAAATTATTTAGGGCACAATCTGCAATTTAGATGGTCACACTGGATATAGTAAGTAAGTATTTTATGATTTACTAATTATGCGTTTACATTGCTTGAAGATGCTCAATGTGATGAACAACAACAATAAAATTTCGCAAGAAACGACCTCTAGCTTGTTTCTATGGAGAATGTAATTTCTGCCGTCATTTCGGCTGAAATCTATAAATAAATAAATAAATAAATAAATCCTTTTCTGTAGCAAACTTGTTGCAATCGAACTTTTATTGACTTTGATTGATACAGAATGTCGTACATAATCGCAAAACTATAATAAATACATATTTCTTATGAAACTGATTGAAATAAAAGTTACATAATCGCCCTGCAGGAGTAGGTATCTAGTTTCAAAGGATGCTAATGAATTCAATTACATCCTGTATATAGATTAATTTGTAAAGGAAAAAATTAGAATCACGAGTGGGGATTGAACCCGCATCCATCCATCCCTCAAGCCGGGGTATGCTTTACTTAAGCTACCGTGACAAGTGGTTTCATGTCCGAATTTTTCCTTCACCTTTACATTCCGACTCCCCACTGTTTTGAGCATATCCCTCTATATTTATGATTTATATAGCAGTATCGCCTGCTCAGCGTAATCTACAGATTAATTTGTAAAGGAAAAATTAGGATCACGAGCGGGGATTGAACCCGCATCCATCCATCCCTCAAGCCGGGGTATGCTTTACTTAAGCTACCGTGACAAGTGGTTTCATGTCCGAATTTTTCCTTCACCTTTACATTCTTGAGGATGATGATGGATATGCTCAAAACAGTGGGGAGTCGGTGGATGCAAGAGGCAAGCAGACGCTTAAAGTGGTTATCTATGCAATAAGCCCATTTTCAGCATTGGACGTCTTCAGGCTGATAATTATGATTATGAATAAGATACACGATTTTTTGTTTCGTAGGATGAAAAATGGGCTGGGCGTGATTTATGATCTACCTAGGAATAGTTTTTCTTTGTTCTAATAATTTTCTGCTTTTTAGAAATCATAAGTTAGAACAGAAATATCCATTAATATTCGTTAACCTAATTAATAATACCTTTATACATAATCCGCTTGCCGGGATCATAATCAGACATTTTTATTTAGATAATATCTGTTGAAATATCCAATTAGTAGGTATTATACCTACCCACTGGTAGTAATCCACTAGCTGTAGGCAGGTATTACGCGGGTCTGCAAAGTATTTTTTATCTATTATTACATTAATGAAGTATTTTGCATATATAACTGGACTGTTAAAAAATGCTTAATAATACGGACCAAAAGATCTACGCTTAACCACTTTATATCTATTCACAATAATAGCCATGACGACAATTTTTTTAGTACCTCATTACTAAGCTGTGGTAGCTTTTCATACAATCTCTTTGGCATGTGACGTCACGAGTGGATTTTTTATAGTAACTCTGGAGGCGCTCTGTTTCGCGAGAAAGGGACAGGAGATGCCACCTGTAGAAACTTTAAAAGCTTATTACTCCGTGATTTATTTACCGAATTTGCTTATTTTTTCAATTATTGCATTCATTTTTAATCATCTTTATGAAAGTAATATTTACTTGTTCATTTTTAATAGTAGTCATCATGCCTATTCTTTGTGGTTTAATTCATTAAACAATAAAGGGCATTTGTTAGGTACTGTTTTAAAAACAAGCACGTTCTTACATCTAAAACATCAAATAAAATCATACCTCCTGCTCCGGGATTGTAAGTAGCAAGTTCTGTTATCTGGAAACTTTAATAGTTAAATACCTATACCTTCAGAGATATGCAGACATTGCAGACAAAGGCTGAATGAAGATTCGGCCCTTCAATGGTCCCATATTTCTGTCGTCTGGCTTCAATAATGTAACTGCCTGCTCCCACTCAATTCAACGGTCTGAATTATTAAGCGTGGCAGAAACGGGCGAATGTGTTTCATTTTCTACCAAGAGTATTTTGAATAACGTTCCAGTTTTGGTCATTATTGTTGTAGACTGAAAAGTTATGTAACTCACGTTTTCTCATAGAGCCAATCATGTGCGGGGAAATTTGTCTGAATATTTATTTTATTTGTTTGTGTGCTCTTTACGCCATAATAGGTAATCCATGATCTGGTGACCACGCGGAATCGATGGATGCAGGAGGCGAGCAGCTGCTCGAGGTGGCGCTCTCTGGGGGATGCCTATGTTCAGCAGTTGACGTCTCCAGGCTGTTGATGATGATGGTTGATCTATTTAGCATAAAAGTTTGCAAAAGGATATGGTTGGAGAAACGGAAAGCTCACCTGTATCTTGCTACTATTATGTCTAGAGAATTAGGCCTCCTTACAATATGGTAGAAAATAATTACTAACTGTACAGCCAAGAGAAAAGCACCTTTGTATTCGACCCTTAATTGTACTATCTAGCAAGAGAGCTCTCGCAGAAGCAATAAAAGAGGAAAAAACATCTTGAATGTAGCCCACTAAAATTTTATGCGACGCACACAATTAACCGCGCAAAGAAAGAGATAGTAGTTTGGTAACAAGTGAAAGAGCGCGATGCAAGGCCAGTTTTTGACTGAAATTAGGACTTACTCATCTATTCTCTTTTCACTATGTACATATTTGGAGTCTCTACATACTAAATGTTTCTTGACTCTGCTCAGCTCTTCACCGAATATTTTTTAACTGGGATTATTTATTAATAGACTTACTATTTGCAACTATTTAGCATTCTGCATCCGTAGAGGATCCACCACAGTACTGTATTCGAGTTGATCCAGCACTGGAATGCTTACACATGCAGTTTTATGGCTCGCCAGGGATAGCATCATATTCCACGCCATTCGTGTCGCGTAAGTAGTTGGTACTTTTGTTCGTAATTATAAGAATTAGATGCAAAATTCAGATAAGTAAACATGATTGTGCGCTACCCGTGGTCCAAGCTGGAGTACCGTAGGAATTAAAATTATATGCATTGTACTACCGGTAGGCAGACCCTCACTAGGGGGACTGACGATCTGGTGAAAACCGCGGGCAGCCGATGGATGCGGGAGGCGAGCGGCGGCTGAAAGCGGCGCTCTCTGGCTGCGCCACGATGATGCGGATGATGATGATGACTACTAGTAGGAATAGGGGTATTAGGTGGTGTGGTACGTAGTACATTACTGGTCATTTACTGTCGTTATTACCTTAAACACTTTTATTAAATTTCTTTTAAAAACAAAAGTTTATTAAATCCTTGATGCAGGCCAAAAATAAGTCCCTTGGTGGTAAAGTAGAAGGAGACAACTTACCACAATAGAACTGCTCAGCAGCCTCCGCATCACCACCATGGAAATTAGAAAACCAAAGAAGTTACAAAAACATCGTAGACCATCTACGGCATAGCCTACCATCTACGGCGTAGTCATACATCTACGCCGTAGACTTACGAGACATCACACCTACTCTTACCATTACACGTTTCTAAAAAAGCTTTATATTACCGCAATAGGACTTTCTCAGCTAATATTTTCTGAACAGATCGGTCGCCAGCGCTTTCGCTCGGCCTAACCGCTGACCAAACGAGAATGATAGTGGGTTACGGCGACACCTCGATAAAAGTTTACGATATGGAAACTCAAGAGGTTAGTTTCAGCTCTATGGACCGATTTTATGATAATTCCCTTTCTTTCACTAGTTTGTGGTTAGTTTGCTTAAAGGTTATTGGAGATAAATAAAAAAGTAGCTATGAGTAGAACCAAAACATGTTTTAGTTAAGACAAAACATAAAACTCAATACTACGTAAATATTTATGTGATTTATGATTGTTTACCGGATTTGTTTTGATCAACAACTTGCTAGATTTACTAAACAAAATTTTACCTGACAGATAAATATTTAGAAAGAGATTGTATGTCCTAGGCAGCATCGTCTTTTATCATCAAGGGGTCCAGCAAAGATCTCTTTCTATTAGCTCCAAAATGTATGAGAATGACGTTACTTGCGTAATGTCGCTTTTCCGCACCCATACATTTTGGTCTTATGGTTTGGCGTTAACGCTAATGGAAAGGGATCGTTGCTAGGCCTCCAGCTGGGCTAGAATGAGCACCGCGATAAAAAATTCTCGACACTTATTCTCGTGAGAGACCGTGACAAGACTATGGTAGCGCACTGTGTCTCACTCTAACAGCGACGACAAGTTTTCTCGCGATGCGCATGCTATAGGCCATCCGATGAGTAAATGGTAAAACGCTTACCTATCAAACATATAAAAAACATTCTTTCTTGTACAATTTAGAACGTACTCTCTCACACTACAACATTATAACATTTAGGTACATTGTCATAGATTTATATATCAGGATATGCCCGAAGGAACATTTTATTTTGTCAAAATGGCGTGGGAAAAGTCAGCGCCATCTATTAGATTTCACGTGAACTACGACAAGTTGAGAAAATTAGGTGCCTATCGCTGCCATTATGTCCGCCAATGTTTATGTTTACAATGATAATTCCAAATATAAATTCGATTATTTTGTTACAAAACAGAGTGTAATATTGAAAATATTGAATTACTTGAGGTAAGAAACTTGGTCTTTCTTTTTACTGCACTTTTGAGTATAGATTGTGCAACCCTTCACAATACAACTTGGCATATTTTGTTTGTGACATTCGACCGATGCCTTCTAACTTCCAACACAGACTGAGCGCTAGTGGATGCCAATCTGTGAAATTGGCTCCCACTTTGAAGCAACGTTTTAACCTGTCATTAGGCCTGTCCTTAATATATATGTCTATGTACATTGTACAACAATAATTATAATCGACTGGTAGAGAATTTCATCCGTCTTTTAACGCTCCTTTTAGATATCAATTATATAAAGTACCTTTCGTACACGTTGGTTTTTACCACGCATATTTAGCTAAGGCTTATTTAGGCTTCTTTACCCAGATTTTGCATATTTAGTAGATTTACAAGCGTAAACTATTAAATATGCAAACGGCATCTGCTTATTTGTAAAACTCAACCTAAAGTGATATATTTTTCTCAGGGTTGTTCTCGGTAAATTTATGTTCATTGAATATTTTACAACGTTCAGACGTGTTGTTTACGGCCTAGTTAAAAAGGTTCTGAGCAGGTGTTTTATTGTTATTAGCTTTTAGTATTTTAATGTGGTTGAGGTTATCTGGATAGTTTGTTTAGGCTCAGAGGCATACTAATCAGAGGTTAGACAAACAGAGCCGTGCCGTATCTACGCAAAGCGGATTGTTCCCAATTCTACAGATTTTCAATTCTACAGATTCCCATGTCTACAGATTTCTATGCCTACAGACTCCCATTTCTACAGATTCCCATTTCTACAGATTCCCATGTCTGCAGATTCCCATTTCTCGAGTCCCATTTCTACAGATTTTCATTTTAACAGAATGTTATGTTAACTGATTTTTAATTCAACGAAGCCAACTTTTCTAATTAAAAAATATGACTTCTGTCAAAATTGTAATTATAGTTTTAAACTTTGCATTGGGTGACTATAATAGATATCCGTACAATTATGTTTCTGTAAAATTGGGAATCCGTACATAGCTAGTGAAATTACTGGGCAAATGAGACTTTAGGACCTGCTCTCACAGTCTAGTAATCTGATTACTAGGCTGTGTGATGTCTCAAGATGACGAGCGCAGTGCAGTGTCACGCGAATCATTTATTTTAAAGTTCCGAGTGACACTGCAACTGTTATGTGCAGGCGTATCACTTAGACTCGTCACGTCATTCATTCTCATAAAAAAAATTAGGAATCTGTAGAATTGGGAATCCGTTCACTTAAGGATCTGTCAAATTAAGAATTTGTAGAAAGAGGAATCTGTAAAACTGGAAAACTGTAGAATTGGGAATAATCCATTTAATATGAGACATTTTTACACATAATTTTTACTGTCATTATTTTCACAGGCACTATCACAAAAAACTTTAAAGATTAATAATCTATCCGACACTGAACAGTCAATGCAACATCTATCAAAATTATTAAAGAATCGCCTTTTTTTTTAATAAATTGTAGGTAGTACCCACAACTTACAGAAAAAGGTTTAGTGGTAGGTGTGTGAAAACAAGGTACACTTACACAAGCACACAACAAGGGAGCACTTTACCGTGTTTTTGCCGGATGTAAAAAGAAAAAAATGTAGTTTATGGCACAGCTGCAAGCCGTGAAACTCTAGCCTCTAGAACCTTTTCCACTGTCTCACAATAAAGACTTATTGAAGGGCTTGGAATGACAAAGGGTTTCACTTCGAAAGATAAATTCAAATAATTTAATCTGACACCGTACTTGGTATTACGAGTATGCGTAAAATGAAACCTCCAATAAAAGATTACAGCGTAATCCTGCTTTACGATGATATAAATTTAACATTGCTGCAGTGGTTTTACGATAATACTTGGGAGTCCTCAACCTCCTGCTTGGGGAACTGGGTCACTGGTCAAAGGTTCTATCAAAACTTGAAGGCATAAAGTAGTGCTGGCTAGTTGGTGTATGAAGTGAGTCTTACAAGCTTGCTTAACGATAGCTTAAAACTTTGCTACATCGTGACTGATTTTCAAATGTTTCCAAAAATTTCACGTGATTAGTTGATGGGCTCCATCTACCCAAGATTAGTCATGTTTCTTAGCTAAGCTAAGATTAGGCTGTTAGTGGGATGTCAAATCTTGGTTTCAACAGCGACGAAGGATTTCATTAATAATAACGGTTCTTATAAACATTCTAACTGAAAGAAATACCTATAGATAACACGTTTTACACTGCCATTTTTGTAAAACAACGTAAATAAGCCCGCTGTTTTAAAATGTTTACGTTCAAAATTAGAAAAGCGTACTGTCAGGTTAGGGTCATATTGTCCTGCTTAATGATTGACTAATGATTTTACTTACTTTCCGATTTTTTATAGACAGAAATCACATACAAAGTGCACAAGCTACGTCTGCAATTCATTCCAAAGAAGCTTCAAAGAATGCATTTTGGCCAAGTGTGCGCGCTGAAGTGCCATCCATCAAGACCATACATGTTCGCTAGTGGAGGGTGGGACAAGACTTTGAGGGTATGGACATTGAAAATATTATGGAGCTGTAGTTTTAAAGGCCACTCTTGGCAGATTTTTGGCTATTTAAACTCAGTTTCAGGCTGCTTTCGTAAGTTGTTATCATAGATAAGAATCATGTAAAATCATAATCGCAACTGAAACAAGCTAATTCAAACTGTAAAGAATAGTTATCGTTATTTATATCTTTGATCATAAACTTGGGTATTGGGGTGTTTCACACCAGGAGTGGTTCGCACTGCGGTGTGAATCGCCCAAGAGCCCTTAATTCTTTTTACCTGTGATGCGCTACAAGCTTTTTAATGTTTAGAATTTATATTCGAAATATTATTATAGGTTTTTATGCAAAAAGAAGATTAGGAATCCATTTTTTATCATTTTTCTTTTACATAAATATCAAAGGCTAAAAGGTGATCTAAGCTTAACATTGAATTTTAAATTACTGGAAGCCGCTATCTTATGCAAAGGTTCTTATTATGTCTACTTCTTAGAAAGCTTTCAGCGTATAATCTAGGACTGTAATTAGCCAAGACAACCGAATCTAGACGTTCTTGAAATACCTAAATTAATTCTATAACTCAGGCTCAATATTCCTGGTTCGTTTTACAGATATTTCATGACTAGCAATTAACCATTGACTACTAAAATTAGACAATATGTTACGCAATTACTATGCTTACAAACATATTTTTAGTAGGAGACATTGATAGAGGAACAATTATTTCCAAATAGAACGCTACTAGATCCTTTTTTTTACAATTTATAGGCACAGCATTTGACCACTGATTAATGGGTTTCCGTAATCTCAGACCGACGCCATCCTGACGCCCCGATTTCCGAAGAATCTCTCTACTACACGTTATGAATTCCAATAGCTATAAATATCTCGATACACATAAACTCAATAAATCGTGATAACGTATCTTTTAAATTTATCAAGCTACTCAAAGTCCTTTGTATTAGGTACCTATTTTACAGGCGCTTTTATGACTAGCAATTAACCAACTGCTATTAACAGTCGTCAAACCTAAATATAGCAAAGAATTCATCCTCTTATTTAAATTGTGGGTCTGAAATAAAACTCATTCTACCCGCTCTAAAAATTATGCTCACCAGAAATGGAATTCTAGCTCTTGGTATAACGCAAAATTGTTTCAAAACTTTTGTTTGGTGTTTTCCACGCGTGGAGATAATTTCGGTGCTCCGTTTACTTTCCAACGAAAGTAGCAGATAACTGATATAATACTTATATACTTTTTCGGAATGAACCATATGAGTATCTGCGGAGATGCATTGGTTCCCTCGTTTGCTCTATCTTTTACTGTTCTGCAAAGCATTCCTACTGTGTTTTTTTAAACTATTCATAGAAAGTTCGTAAATATCCATTGAAGTAATCTAACGCGATTGTTTTTGTTTATTATCCAAGCAAAAGATTTAGGTATATTTGTTTACTTTAGTTGTATTATTTTTTGAACGGGAGACCTTTAAATTACAACCAGAGTTTTTTTGTTAAATAAGCTAGTACCTACTATTATTTGTACCGGGACAAAAAAGGACACAGTAAGTAGGGTATCAAACTTAGTAGATACACTATACCTTTGCACTAGATTAGCGTGGGTGTAACATCCTTCCACAGTCGCCATCCGCAGTCGTCGACCCATAAACGCTCGTATACAACCCAACAGTACCCAGCAGTACGAAACGTGTATCTCTTGTAAACACGTACTGAATAAAACATGGCTACCGACCACAGCTAACTCACTCAAAGCAACTCTGTCGAGATTAAAATATTTCACTCGTCGTCGGTTAAATGCTCAAATAATTTATTAAACTCCTCCCGCTTTAAACAAGGGACTTTATCTCTTATGCAGTTGGTAATACGAATCATTATCCCTTCAGTTGTCCCTGTACCTTTTACGTGCTTCGTAAAACACGGTCTTTTTATTTGCAAAATTACAGACTGCATGTCACTTTGTCGTATGACTACGTATGATTTTATTTAACGAACGTGTACTATAAAAAACGGCTATCTATACGTGTTCTGTGTCTGGATGTTGTGGGATGGCCCTCATAAATCCTGAGTAGGTAGGTGGTACCTATATATACAGGAAATTCTAGATCTTATATCTTCTCGCGTAGGCAGGTGATTTACCTTGGTATCAGAACTTTTAGGCTACCTGAAGCCTTGGCTTGGCGACTGTTATTCTGCAATCTAAACATGCCATCTAAAGCACGCGCACATGCATTGACACGTGCATGAAAGCACGGCAGTGCTTAGTTTAGATTTTAAAATACATACTCCTTGTCATAGCGGCCACCTACCTAAGTGATAACCGCTGCAAACGTTACTCTATCGATCGATTAAGTTTAACTGCTAAGCCACTGTAAAACTAAAGCGTTTGAACTTGGTTTAATATAAAGTTTAGGATCCAATGAAACAATACATTTTTTTCTTTGAATTTATTCCATTGTTGTAAGTTTTTCTTTTTCTTCTTTCAGATTTGGGACGTAAGGTGTAAAGTTGGCTGCGTCATGACATTCGAAGGCGTTGACATTTGCAGTGATAGTATCGACCTTGTTGTAAGATTATTCAATGCACATGCTTATCAACTTTATTTTTACACTAGCTTTTGCCCGCGGCTTCGCACGCTTGTGTTATGTTATTTTTACGTTATAGTCTAATAATAGATCATGCATTTCGTACCAAACAACAAAATCCAATAAATCTTTGAAGCTGAGCACAGTAACCTGTATTAGCATAGGTATAAGTATAACGCAAGCATAGCCGTGAGTGGAAGCTATTTAAGCCATTACCTAAAATTAAATGTTTTGAGTCTAATATAAATTTATAACAGTAAAAGAAGTTTCAAACAAAAAACTACAATTATATAAGTACCTCTTCATATTACAACAAAAAGAAATCATCATCACTTCACTTAGGTCTTTAACAGAAGTTTCAGTAAATTTTGCCTAATTACCTAAGCAGGCAGGTACAGTTTAGAAAAATATGGAAGAATCACACACGATGATCCTGTTTTGCTCAGTTTTACATATTATCCGCGCGCTTTTTTTCCATTTACCACATTTTTTACCTTTCTTACTTAGGTTTGGTTCCATACGAATTGAGTACTTAACTACCTACACATAAGATAGTTACTTACCTACTATAACTATAACCTTCTTGAAGTAACCGAGTAATCAATCATTTTCTGCTCCCCTGGTTTATTTAAAAGCCCACAGATCTAAAATATTTTAACTATTAAAAACTTATTTCAACATGCAAGAAGAAGAAGAAGAAGAAGAACAAATCAAAAACAGTCAAAAACGAACGTTACGCGCCATGTTGTTAATTCGAGGATACAATTTTATTGCCATAATGAATACCTACATATTATTACATCTAAGTAGGTACCTACCCTTTTTAAACATTTTTCATCAAATATTTCGTATCATTGGCTAAATACAAATCATAGCACCTCTGGATTACTTTAATGCCAAAATAAAAAAGGTTTTAAAATGCGTAGCAATGGTAAGGGTCTATAACTTAATTAGCTATAAGTACTAAAGGGGGTCTAGCAAAGATACCAACCACTAACGCTAACGCCAAACGCTAACTTCAAAACTGTATTGAACAGACATTAGCTGTGGAAAAGGAATTTCCGAAATTTCATCCTAGTACATTTTGGAGTTAGCGCTTGGCGTTAGCGTTAGTGGTTGGTATCTTTGCTAGGCCCCCAGGTACTTTAAAACTTCCTTGAGGTCGATCAAGAATGTAGCAGTAGCGCAAAAATAATTTTATCTACCTAATTAGAATGGTAACGTGTAGAAGTTTATGTAAATAATACATTTTACCAGATCGCCAATAAAGAACATTGCTCCCGCCAAAACCCTATAAATCGAAAACTTGAATAAAAATGTAAGCTTCAATATTGGCTAAGTGTGATAATCGCGTGAAGCCTTATGAATAATTATAAAAAGTCTAAGTACCTACATCTATGTTGATGACCTACCCTTTTAAACAGTTTTCATAAAATACTTCCTATTGGCTAAATACAAATTTTGTCTAATGCCAAAGTAAAAAAAGGTTTTACAATGCATAGCAAAAGCAAGGGTCAAAAAAATTAAGTGCACAGATTACTGAATATGTTACTACTATAGGTTAAGCTATATGTACTACGTACTATACGCGTAGTAGATTTTTGAAAACTAATACATAATACCAGATTGCCAATAAAGAATTTTGCCCTCGCCAGAACCCAATAAATCGAAAACATGAATAATAATTTAAGTTATGTTTCAATATTGGCTAAAATATGACATCGCGTGAAGCCTTAAAACTTATAATAAAAAGTCTAAGAAGTTCTTAGTTTTTCAAATTCCTTATTCTCTTTGTCGTGCTCATATTCAAGAAGGTTCTCATACCTATCCTATTTTTAGTTTGGACCACAGATTAACGAAAGAACATCTTTAGTAATACCACAGGTCAGAGAAAAAAAATACATATGACTTCCTCGATTGTTTTTATCTAATCTGCACTGCATCGAGTGCAGACGAAGTAATCGCGCGATGTATTTCGCCGTAGCCCGAAAAGTGTGATACACTGCCGGTACTGCAGGCGCGCCAATTGTTATTCACTGTTTTTTGTCTTTTAAGTTATAAATAAAAACATGCATTAAATTACTTCCTTATTGCTTAGTGCAGTGGGGATTGTTCAGAATGAAATAAAAATGACTGGGCTTCCGTACTCAAAGGGTAAATCCTTATTACTAAACCTCCGCTGTCCGTCTGTTTGTCTGTCTGTCTCTCCATCAGTCACCAGGATGGACTCATGAATCGTGATAGTTAGACTGTTGAATTTTTCATAGATGATATATTTCTGTTGCCACTATAACAACCGTGATCAGTATTCAAAACAACAGATAAACAGACTAATAAAAAAAAATTGGTTTTACTTCATTTTGATAAGAAATTATAAATTAAGACTATTAAAATTTATTTTTGTAGTCGCAAATAATACTCTCACAGTTTGTAAAACATATTTATTCGCCGACATGCAATATAACGCTACTGCTTTCTCCATTTTATTTAGCCCACGTCGGTCGCACAGCAAGCAAAAAAAATTGACTGTGTGTCCAGGTTGGGGCGCTACCAAAACATCGAAGATAGTCAACAGAGATATTTTTCCGCGCCAACTCAACAGCAAAGGTTCGGGCGTATATGAAGCCGCGCCATAATAGTAACAGTGTTTTTTTCTTTAATCTGTGCATCCGGATAAACCCGAGATAAAATTACCGTCAGTAGCAGTGTAGTAGAGTAACATTTTTTTCTCTCATCTATGGTTAGTAGCCAAAATATAACTTACCTTTTGACACTGGCTAAATACCTACACTATGTATGGAGCCAAAATATAAGAAAAAATTTACCTTGAGGCCTTGAAGCAGCCATCTTGTTAAAATCCCGTTCCGTTTCATAATGAAATCTTAATCATTTTTACCAAAAAAAATTATTAACGATATTTAAAATTTAATATATCCTATGTTTTGCGCCGGGTTTTTCTAAGCCTATTAGTGAAAACCGCATGAAAATCCGTTCAGTATTTTCGGACTTGTGCCGTAACAAACAAACAAACAAACAAACAAACAAACAAACAAACAAACAGACAAAATGTCTAAAAAGTAGCTTAACGTGATCAGCGAAAAATTTCAAGCCAACCTGTGTCATTTTTTTTTCGATATCTTGCATTTACAGATTTTTTTATCTCTACAGTTTTATTATATGTATAGAATATAAATATACACAAAACAAAGTGTTTGTGACGTATGTTAAAAAAAGTAAGTTAACAAACATGCAAACATCAAGAAAAGCCGGTCTATGAGAGTAGGTACTATGAGTATTTTATATACTCCCTCCATGATTTGATTTTCGAATGCGGATGGGTTGCGATGGAAAGATACCTTTTTGATGTTTTCTTTCTATTGTACTTACTCTCTATTCAATATTATCTTAATTACTTGTTTGCAAGTATGGGCATTTATGAATGGTGTTTTCAAGCAAAACGACTCGCAAAATTTTGCACTGCGATTGCTAATACTACCGAAGTAAACATAGGATTACTATTACCTTGAAAATGTGGAAATCCCACAGGATATCAGGAAAATTACTAAATCAACAGCGGGACATCGTCTTTAAAAAAAGGAGAGCAGTAACTTAAATTCAAGTTGATTAAATGAAATTGTTATAACTATCATACAGAAGTTTTCTAATCAAAAACATTGAAAATAATCTACAAAGCTTTTATCTCACACTGTCCTGCTTAGTGTGCCCAAGCACGTAGAGCTTAAATTAATATCGCTGGAATTGCTCCAGTCGACCTTTACACCTTTGCGGTTATAATTAAAAGGTCCTCAGAACTGCTACCTGTAAGAGAATACCTAAAGAAAATTTTCCGATTTCGATTTGATTTTACAAGGGGTGCTTTAGACGTATAGGAGAAAAATAAAAAGTTTTGCCAGTTATTCTGCCACCAAGCAGTAGTGTGCGGTTCGGTTTGAAGGGCTTTGTAGCTAATGAAATTATTGGGCAAATCAGACTATGACCTGATCTCACACAGTCTAGTAATCAGTAGTTCCGAGTTACACTGCAACTGTTACCGTTATGGGCGGCTATGTCGCTTAACATCATATGAACGACTAGCTTGTCACGTCATTCATTCTCACGAGAAAGGAAATATTATACCTAATCCCAAAAAATCTTTTATCAATAACATATCAGTGCCAGTAAACATAGGTACTGAATAATATCACCCTTACAGCGTCCCCACTCGTCTACCTTGTAACCTCAACAAGTAAACATTTAACAATGAGGCATTTTAATTAAAAACTTGCCTTTGTCATGCTGCAAGTTACTGCTCTCAGTTTCATCCGCTGGTTAGTTTAGATCTCACTATACAGTTGTAATCAGGACAGGGCACCAGGGCCCCAGGGTAAACGGGTAACGGGAACTTGGTTCACTCCATAATTTGTACATTTTCAAAGTTGTCCACTTTCTAATTCGTCCACTCCTACAATGTACTTGTACTACGTTATTTCAAAGATTAATGCGTAAACCTCCTAAAAAGTATATTCCCTATTCGTCTATTTTTATCACTCCCAACCAATTCATCAGAAAAAAAGAAGAAGACGGGTAAGTTTTTCGCCATCTCTTTCTTGTAGTGTAGGAAATGGTCTCATTAAAAAGAGAGCATGGAGTATTCATCTGAACAGCTAAGTTGATGGCGCTGTAGATTATCTATTCTGTCTAGAACTTGTATCAACAGCTTTTATGTGCTTTCATTTTCTCATGCAGTGCCATTCAGTTTATTTTCATTTAACTGCCATTTATGGTATGTTTTAGTACTTATAACTGTTCGTGCAACTCTTAGTACCTACAGTGTTTTAGTGTACTTTAATTTGATTTAATAAAAGGTTATACTTAAACAGACGGCCCAAAGCTATATGTGACTTTGTTAGGTAAATCGTCGACTAACCCCAACTAATGTGAATAGATTCTTGAGACCTATACAAAGATGCCCGCCCCTCCCAGTGTCGACTTTGATTACGTTCCTGGTGCTCGTTATGAAGTTTGACGCTTCATAGTATGCGCGCCCCTTTGAAGAATATTATTGTACAGTTTTTATTCTTAAAGGAATTGTTAGAGCTTATGTTAGTTTAACTTTTGCGTGTGGGTTGTAATAAATAAATACTGAAATAAAGTTGCTTTTATTTTATCGCGAGGTTAGGTTGGCCGCGTTTATTGTTACTTTACTCACAATAAGTTAGAGCTCGGAAATATGAGCTTATTTGTGCGCTTTAAGCATGTTGTTTCTTGAAGCACAAAACTGTTTGTTCATGGTCATTTCATTTAGGTAAAAATATTAACATGAAAGCAATTTATATTTTATCTAATACCTGTACACGTGTAACGTACTAATGGTAGAGATTGATTTATTTTGCGTACAAAGCTACGTACATGAACAACTCTACCCTAATAACAATGTGAGATGGCTTGGCCATCCCAAGCCATCCCACATTATAAATAAGTTCTCAGTTCAGGCACGTACCTACATATTGTGGCCAAATCTTTCATGATATCATATTAGCAATTTTTATCAAAGAGCCCATTTGAACATTATTATCCTGACACGATAAAAATATGTAGAATATACCTCTTACTGTAATAAATGTTTCATAAGCCAACTATAATCTATTGATTCTATGAAAAGGTGCGGTTTGCTTGAATGGTTTAAGTGAGACCTGATTTTAAGGGACGCTATGTAAAACAGATAATACAGTTGTACAGACAACTGTATTATCGGTTACGAACCATCTTCTCAGTCGCTTCTACATTGTATTTAGCATTTTGCTAATATTGCTACCACTAGACTCCAGATCTCCAAAAATATTCCTGCATAGGCAGTATAGCAACGTAATTTTTAGCCTTTTATCAAATCAAACAAATATAACGATGAAATCACGTTAGCATGTATTAGCATGTCTCTAAGTTTTCAATGCTGTATGAAACTGTAAAAGTTAGCATAGAGCTGTGCACGAAATGAGATTTCCGAATGAACAGCCCTGTTTCATTCATCGGACGCACTCGTCTATTTCTGCTTCGGTTTGATGAGCGCCGTTCCTCGCTAGCCTAAATTTTTGTTTGTTTTACTTTATAAAGTGTACGCAGATGAATCAAACACTGCGGCTTTTTGGTTTGGTTCCAGCTATCGAAAATAAAATAACAAGTACGGTTTCATGGAAAATGGACGGTGGCAGTCTGAGTTTTACGCTTTGATGTAAATAAACAAAACGGTAAAATATAGAGTAGAAAGGTCTGGACCACTAGATGTTTTTAATTTTTTATATTTTCTTCGGTTTTGTTTGTAGATACCGTCAATCAAATCTTGTGTCTAATAAAAAGACCTATCCTAACGGGTAAAACTTTATGATCCATATTATTTTAGGTAGAGGCCTTATTTTCCTTTATTATCATAATAAATTGAGATACGGAAAGGAGACTGTTTAACATAAATATGGGTTGTTGTTTTATATCAT
Source organism: Ennomos erosarius (assembly GCA_963580505.1). Lineage (NCBI taxonomy): Eukaryota > Metazoa > Arthropoda > Insecta > Lepidoptera > Geometridae > Ennomos > Ennomos erosarius. The sequence goes on along the minus strand of OY756981.1, from coordinate 11,974,488 downwards.
TTGTATTTCTGTTGAAAAAATAGCGATAGAATCGAAAGCAGTTTATAGACTTGTTCATTTTTAACTCCCAACGTTTTATTTTATTTAATTTTATTAAATCACAAAGCAGATTACAAACACCTCACAACAATAGTATTATACTTACAAACAGTTAAACAGTTAACAGTTAGCAGTTTAACAGTTTTAGTTTTTTTAGTTAAATTTTGACTTGCAGAAATACTATCGCGTGCATGCGAGACTATTTTTATTTAAAAAAACGGAGTTTATTTAAATGGGAGGGCAACATGATATTTATTTTTAGTTTGTGTTAATGAATACTGCCTTGTTAATGACATTATTATTTTCGCGTCAGAATAAACCATATACCATTGTTTCCAGCGTGACCACTGTCTAGCAGGCAGTTGGCAGCCTACGGAGGCTCTCACAGTTTGGGATCTTGCTGCCAGGAAGAGGCTTTCCGTCATAAGGGTTCAAAATCGAAGACCCAACGTCGATGGCGAATATATTTACGCTTGCAAGTACTGGCATTCTACTGACGTAAGTATAATAATACGATTCACGCTTTAATATATGAATAAAGTTTAAAATGAAACCCTAACTAACTGATAAAAGCAGTGGACCTGATAAACGTTTTTTAATTTACATGCCAAATAAATCTACAAAAAATGACGAGAAAAACTATGTTTTTACTTTTTTATATCTTAAAAAACGGCTGCGATATTTACGATCAAAGTGCGTATTTCCGGCTGAAGGTTTTTAAAAACGCGGGCAGGCAATGACGTCATGCCTGAGGTCATTCGATAGTCGCGCTCTCGTTTGCACAAATAGTACGCCGCGGGTGACCGGACCGAGCACAGGGATGACGTCACAATGAGCGCGGCAAATCTCGGAAATACAAAAAAGGTCTTAAACTTCTCGTCGTTATAACTTCGGAAATACTGCATGTATTGAATCGAAATAAACACTAGTATAATGTACATGATCTACGCTCCGATTTAAGATGTATTTGATAGTGATATTTTGACCCATTTGTGTTCTCCATTAACGTAGAGTCTAAATTGTAAGATTGTCTATAATGGCAACTTTTATTCAACGGACCTCTTTATCAGTGAAGCTATTGAAATATTAGTCCGCTGAAACTGAAATATCAGCTGAAAACATGACGTGTAGCTAGTTATCATTACTTTAATAACTTGTTAATTAAAAACTTAGCCTTAACACAACATCAAACCTACGTTAAAATTGATGTTTTTATTAAATTCGTACCAAGCTCACCTTCCATCAAAACTTAACTTTTCGTGTTTCGGCAAAGTTTAATGTGTACTCAGTGTTTAGTAAGAAAATACAATTACCTTTGAATAAACCTTGGTTGTTATTTGAGAGGATTCCCGTGTTGGAACGAATTGGGCTTCCAAGGGGTTACTCCAGAAATCAAATATTTAGTCATAATATTCGTTTGAATATATACTGACCAAATGATTATAGCCAGAGCAGTACTATCGTGATCATCTTTTTGTTGATTACGCAGAGAGTTGAGCATCGCCAACCTATTTCTACCATCAACAAGCACCATTTACTGGCACTGGTTTGTCTTACTATTCGGTGTTATTGGGGCCTAACTTTCTTGTGTTTATTCAAATCAGTTCCAGTGTCAGCATCATTAATAATGATTATTGACGTAGTATTTTACTGTTCCCCTCATTAGTAGGTACATAAGGTCAAATTCACGCAAGTGGCTAGTAAGAGAGCTATGCTTGGATTTTGTATGCAATATAATAATTCTAAACGACAAGATCTACAGAAGAACTAAAGTTACCGATATAGCTCTCAAAATCAGCAAGTTGAAATGGCAATAGGTAAACCACATCGCTCGCGAAGCCGACATCCAATAAGGAAGAAAAGTTTCGAGTGGTGACCATGAACTGGAAAGCGTGGCGTGGCTAGGTGAATCTTGATGACCTTTGGTGCTCTATGGGGGAAACTTATGTCCAATAGTGGATATATTTCGCCTAATAATGATGATGAATGGTTCCTGTAGGGCGATTATGTAACTTTTATTTCAATCAGTTTCATTAAGAAATATGTATTTATTATAGTTTTGCGATTATGTACGACATTCTGTATCAATCAAAGTCAATAAAAGTTCGATTGCAACAAGTTTGCTACAGAAAAGGATTTGACAGAACAAAAATTTCATCGATATGAACATTTGCGATTACGTACATAGATTTCAGCCGAAATGACGGCAGAAATTACATTCTCCATAGAAACAGGCTAGAGGTTGTTTCTTGCGAACTTTTATTGTTGTTTTTCTTCACATTGAGCATCTTCAAGCAATATAAACGCATAAGTAGTAAATCATAAAATACTTACTTACTATATCCAGTGTGACCATCTAAATTGCAGATTCTGCCCTAAATAGGCTAGAAATCTTCCTCAACAAGAAATATGCCTCAAGTCTTTTATAATATATTGCTAGTAGACCCAACCCGGCTCGCGCGGGTTAATAATTTTTACGTCTTACCTAACCCTGTTTAAGCGGCTTCAATATTGATCGATTGTTCGTGTTACGTTGGCGCGCAAAAACGTCGTTGGCTGTACGCGATTATCAATAGTTATGTATCCTCCTCTCTTCTAATTTTTAAAACATAAACGTCATGGGCCCGACAGGGCCCATGACGTTTATGTTTATGTTTCAGCCCTTTGGGGGCTGACCAATGAATAAAAAAGTAATCATATGCAATTTTTATTTATATCTTAAAAGACAAATAACAGTCAATTAGCGCGCCAGTTTACCGGCAGTAGGATATTGATCGGATGAAAACTATCTTAGTTACATGGTTGCTAGTGAGGCGCTCCCTCTAGTCCGCACAGCAGGTATGGTATTTAGTTTCTTCTAGTTTCAGTGAGGAAGTCTGATGAATGAATTACAAATTAATATTATTAAGTTATTAAAACTAATAAAGAGCTGCAGCTATGAGACCTCCGATTTTTACTTGGAAATATCAATAACCCCCATATCTGCCGAAAGATGCCACGTTTTTAAAATAGTAAACTTGAGAGCTAGTTCTGCCAAATGGCAGAAATCTGCCACAAATGGTCACAATTATTATAACTATTTTTTCATTGACAATGACAATGACATTTCCTGTTTCAACAAAAACATAGGCCAAAGAACCGTATAATGCAGCCAAATAAAAATGATTAGTCATTTCAACACGTTTTCTATATAAACCTTGCTTTTTAAATTGGTCGGGTTGGCTGCAACTTCACTTTGGTTGTTATCGATAAAAACCGATTGAAATAGAAATAAAAACCCTTACGTAATCGCAAATTATCGATACACACATGTAGCTATTTCAAATGTGTTTCAATCAACCCAGTGTTTGTAACAGCTTTACATAATCGCTCTACTGACTATTGAAACGAATAGTAATTATTAACTAACAAATATAAGCTAGTATTATACAGTGGATGGTTGTGACAACCAAGTACCAGTTATTGTTTCTCTAATGGTAGGCGAAAATACTGCCAAATAACATCAATATTAGGTACTGATAAATGTAAAATAAATAAGTGGTATAAATAGCCCGATAAAATATAGCTGCACGAAACAGCCTGTGCAGTCTAACACAACTGATTCAATAAGTCAAACAGGAACAACCTTCCAAATGTAAAACTTTGCTAAGTAGCGCTTGCCACACTCCAAAAAACCTTGTAAGTTAAGGCGAGATTCTGTGGTACCGACAAAGTACAACAAAACTTCAGGGTAGTTTGTTTTTCTTGAACAGCCACCCTGTAATGGTAAGGTCCCAGGTAATTTTGGCTAGTTCGGGTCAAGTTGTAGGATTTTATGCATTTGCGGTAAGGTTTTCATGACAATCGTTATGTTTTAGTTGTTTAACAGAAGTTGTGATATCTCTGTTGGTTGTTTTAATGTGATTCGGGTGTTGAAGTTCTAGCACCACTGTCTTTGTAATAAACTTTTATGTGTATCCTTTATTGTTTCGTTAAGTTTAGTCGTCATCAGTCTGAAGGCATTTCTGAATATCTTTACCATTTCTAAACGACTTCTCTTAATGTATTCCAAAATGAATAAACGCTTATCTTCAGTAGGCATAATAACACAGACACATCTTAACATAGAGAGAGAGAGAAATGTATCTGTTACCACATTATATTGCCCAAATAAACAGAGTTGATCAGTGTGAGAAATCTATTGTATGAACTTTTTTTTTTTCAGTTCAACCGCAAGGGTAAGTATGCTATTATAGGTGGCAGTGGGACCAACTGCGTTGAAGTAATCAATCTCCACAACCGCTTTATCACTTGTTCTTATCCTGCTTCGGGCACAGTACTTGCTGTCACGAGTTACCAAGACCGAGTGGCGTTCGGAGGAACATCCACCACTTTTAATATCGTCAAATTCTACGATCCCAAACACCAAAAGGAAAAATATCACAAAGAAGAGGAACCAGACTTTGATTACACAAAGGCGTACCCAATTTTTGATAGTGATAACGATTCAGCAACATTCTCTGCCAAGTATTCATATTCCGTCTATCCAGATGCATCTGGAAGAATGTTGAAGGATCCTAAATCAGTGACTTCAACCGCTTCATCAAAGACGTCAAGAATATTACAATAACGTGTGTTGTATTGATTACGGGTTTTATTTACCCCATTTTTACACACGCCACTCGCAGCATGATAAATGTAAATGATGATGACACCTCGAGTTACACAACCACGCGAGCCGCCCATCAGCTGTGGAAGTAATCCGTTTCAATTTAACTGAGAGAGCCCATCCCACATCGGTAGCCGTTCCGCGGATCATTGCCACAATAGTAATTCTCGAACCTTGTTCTGAACAAATTGGACCGCATCTGCAATAACCATAAAGGCCCTCACTGAGAACGTGTCGGAATTCAACAACACGAAATTGAAATCCAGAAAACGATTGGATAAGTTTTTTAACAGAAAAAGTCGGAAAGTCCCTCGGTCAACATTGAAAAATTAGAGCCGGAATTGCGAATTCAGCCGAGAATACAATGGCGGACAAGTTGCAATAGAATTTAAATAAAGAAGCGTTCCCTAACAGCGCGAACTCGTGTGCGGGGCGTTGGTGAACTTTCAACTTCTACCCGCTTATGTAGCGCGGAGCGTACCTTCCTTCTCCCCACCCCAGACTCCGTGGAGGATGTGGGAGGCTTTCCGTACTTGGACCGAATATTTACAGCGCAACCTAAATATAGCGTGCCACTGCTCAGCTGGCACGGGCGGAGAGTAGGAGGGTAAACATTCCCCCTCCACCCGTTCGCTTGCTAGCTACTGGGTAAAATGCCATTATAGCACAAGCTCCCGAGGTGAGCGGACGTCCCGTCTTCAAAGCTGCAGTTGTGTCGCGGCCATGACCGCTGAAACGTAAGGGGTAGACGTTCGCTAAAGCAATAAAGTCATTTTCACGGCCGTGACGGCTGACAAGCCAAGGGTTATGAAACTACGCTTTTCTAATTATACAACTCTATAATAGTATGAATGATATTATTAGGTCATTTCTAGAAGGAAATAAGTCTGTCAGCTTTGATAATTAGATTACATTTTTGAGCTCAAGGTATTAATTTATGTTATTACGTAAATTTAATGGTGCACAGATAGTAGCTAGCTATACACTGTGAATCGACTCGTATGTGGATCAAAAAGGAATATAAAAATCATTTTTATTCTTGAATCCACGTGGTGTGGATTTAAGAGAAGGGGGAGCCAAATTGAGGTGGGTAACGAAGTAACAAAAGTAGGTACTTACTGAATTTAGAAAAAAATGTACGATTCATTATTTGTAAAATAATAGAAAAAATAAGAAAGGGCAAGCGGAAAAGAGACCGTTAAAAATCGAGTACTTAACAGAAATTCTAAAAGGCCTGTGGTGCCTTCAAAAAAACCTTGGAACTTGGTTTTTGCTTGCAATAATAAAATTGTTGATTCTCCATCTTTAATATTTCTTTAAACACATAGATATTCAACGTTATGTAGCATGAACATTCAGCGAGATTAATATTTGAAAAACAGACCGACAGCTTGTTTGCTTCAGCTTAATAGAAAATCTGTTCAGATTTTTATTTACAATGATTTATTTTGAACTAGCTACTACCCGCGGCGTTGCCACGCGTGGACTACATTATATATGGCTATTACGCTAATTATTATCCTTGATATTCCTGGACCAATTTTGATGAAATCTCCACTCATGGCTACTTAAATATAGAATTTTCAATGATATTTCGATAAGTATCATCGAACTCATGATTAATTAAAACCTATATTAAATTAAAATCTAGGCTTTCAAAACATTTTTACAATAGGGCAAAGTCTAGCAAAGATACCAACCGCTAACGTTAACGCCAAATACTAACTCCAAAATGTACTGAAATGACGTTTCGGAAATCGCTAACTTTTCCGTAGCGAATGTCATTTCGATACATTTTTGGAGTTAGCGTGAGGCGTTAGCGTTAGTGATTGTGATCTTTGCTAGACCCCCAGGGCATTTTACATAACATGTTTCGTACACAGATTAGAGAAAAAATCTACTTCGTATCATTCCAAAGAGTATTATTATACTTCTGTATCATTCAAAGAGTATATAATTTATACGTAACGTAAGAGTATCATTGGCCCACTGCATTAGCCTATGGTGGTAATAGTATGCATTGGCCCTCAGACCTGTGGGCCAAACATAAACGTCATGTAATGACAAAAATAGGCGTAGCAAGGGTCAAGATTATACTCCCAAGGGTAAAGCTCTAACTATCACGGTTCATGAGATACAGCCTGGTGACAGACAGACAGACAGCCTGACAGACGTCGTCAGTCCGTTTTGGATACGGAACCCTATTACTAAGGCTTCGCTGTCCGTCTGTCCGTCTGTCACCATCAGGCTGTATCTCATGAACCGTGATAGTTAGACAGCTGAAATCTTCACAGATGATAAATTTTTGTTGCCGCTATTACAAAAAATACAGAATAAAATAAGTATTTAACCCCTTATTTTATTCTGTATTGTAGTATGTTTTCTCTCTCATACATCAAACGTTTTTTTGCTAGTTTTTATAGATAATGATACGGAACCCTTCGTGCGCGAGCCCAACTCGCACTTGGCCGGTTATTTCTCTAATCTGCGGGCACTAAGTATAATTAACATGTTTGTATCTTGAATGCAATCGATTCATACTACTTACATATTATTTGATGGTATATCTATTTTACTCCAAAAACCCCAAACAACCTGCAAGGGCTTAAATAGAAAAACTAATAATGGTTAATCAAATCTAATAAATTGTAAAATTTCATTCTACTGTTTAATGCATATTACTACCGAAATTAACTTCTATTACTCTTTGTTCATGGCCTTACACACGTTTTTTTTTCTTTAATTTGTGCCTCCAGATGGACTTTACGTGAAACATGTGAAATATTCAATAACAAAACGACGAAAAATTACTATACTTAACACTGGCTAAATACACCATGTTATGTTATATTATTATGGCTCCACTCATAATACAACATAAAAAAAATTACTGTGACACAAACTAACCGTCAGTAGCCAAAAAAATTCACCATGAAGCGGCCATGTTGTATAAAATTCCGTCCGGTTTCGTAATGATATTTAATAATTTTGACCAAATTTTTTTAATGATATTTGTATTTTAATATATCCTATGTTGTGCGCTGGTTATTTCTAAGCATATTAGTGCAACCCGCATGAAAATCAGTTCAGTATCTAGGGATTTGTTCAATAACAAACAAACAAACAAACAAACAGCTACAAATTATTGTCCCTAGATGGCGTTAGATACGATAAATTAGAAAATGTATGGAGAAGGGTAAAAAGCCTTGTAGTCCTGCATCGCGGTTACGATATTTTTTGAACAATAGAACCTATGGGATAAATTAGATTTGACATCATTATGTGTGTGTTCCATACCGCATCAGAATTACACATTTATTATATGTAGGGATTTCGAAAATCCTTATAATTGTGTCATTGTGTGTTGAATGAAATCAAATGAAATCTAACACTGCATAATCTTCGTCGGATTATACAGAATATATTTCATTTATGGTAGCATTTTGTTTGGTTATTTGCGTGTTTGGAAGGCAGCCATTAGTTTTTCGTGCTATTTTTTACAAAGCCAATTGTGTAATACTGTCATAACTTACTTTTATGTACTTGTAGTTTTGGCTAATCCTTTGTGTGAATATATTGTTACCATTTATTATACTACTGTTGGTTAATTTATTAAATAGAACGTATAATTATTTTTCTTGGTTGTTTTTTCGAAAAATTCAATGCTACAGAAAAAGTCTTCAATCCCTCGCAACCCTCTCCTTCCTCTCCTTCTTAAAAATGTTCATACCGAACTCTATTAACATTTACGTTAAGTTACAACCAGTTAAGAAAAAGATACAAAACTTTAGTACAGTAGCCTACAAATAGAAATGTAAAAACAATGATTACCGAGTGTTACCGCCCAGATAAAACCAACTCCATTTATTCCTTGATTATTTTGTAAAAAACGCAGATAAATCTAAGCCTTTTCAATCCAGTAATCTGCTACAATTTATTATTCCATACAATAAAGTAAATCATTCCTTTGCAATTTAGCGAGTTGTTTTCAATGAGCATAGCTTCGCCAATTATTGTGCTGAAATTGAAGTATTCATTGACGTCATAGAACGGAACGGGTTCCGTTTTAGGGAATTAAAACGCTGGGGCGAGATTCGGGCGTAGCACCGTAGCTCGTAGCGGGGCGGGGGCGGCGTAGCGCGGTGGCGTAGCCCGTAGCTGCATCGATCCGCGGGCCGTGACCTTGACCCGCCCCGTTCTCGGATGTGCCAGCTCGCCTAGTTGCGCCATTGTCGCTTTATACAGCTTCTGGCTTTTATTAGCCGAGCTTTTATTCCGCTTACCTCATAAGAATGTAGGTGCGTCTAGACCTAGACAATGCCGACCTCGTAATGTTGACGGGAATTAATAGACTTACTAAAACTTATATAAGCTTTTTTGGTAAACATTTGCGTTCCGACCTTTTTTTAGGAAGAATTCAGTCTCAAAATCATATTTACTAGACTGTGTTAATAGAATGCTAATTTCGCTGGTGTTCGTTATTTTTACAAGTGATTGTTGATAAAATAGATAATGGATGGACATTGTTATGGTTACTTATTTTATTATTTCTACAGTATTAGTACCAAATTGAACTTTTTATCTTTTTAAGTTTAGTTGTTAGTACTTTATTTATAAAGATATTTTTATGAAGTCTTCCATAGACTTCATAAAAATATCTTATTTTTTAAACTTGAAACGATAATTAGCCTCATGAATTATTTATACCAAATTCAAATTATGAAGTCCTTCCTTCAGCACATTTCCTTGGAAATCCTAATTTGAGTTCCATTTAGATAAAATAAAGAAAGGACGGAAACGAAGGCAAACGATAATTTAATAAATACACTGACGACAATTACTGGCACATTTATTTTCAATTAATTAATTTTATGTACCCGGAAAGATAAATATTATCACATTATTATCATTTACTTTTCATGCTTTTACAAATAACAATTTGTCATAACCATACCTATTATTGTACATTTTGCGTAGTATTGAATTGAGTGACGTGACCATTTTGCGTCTTGTACATTTTTCTCTGAAGCATTATTTATTTTACAGTCATTTTAAAGATCTTTAAAAATAGCATATTCTTAAATGTATCTGACGTCATGTTGTGCTATGTATTGGAACACAATGCAAATAATGGACCACATCAATATGCATACTATGTAAATTCTACATAGTATGCATATTAAAAGCTAGCTAGCAATTATCTCTAGTCTCTCTGATCTTTCCTGCAATAAAGAGAAACAATGAGAGATCATAATTTGTTATTATTATACATTTTAGCTTGTTTATAGATCTGTGACATTATTAAGAGCAGAATAATATAATACCTTTAAGTGGATTGTGCTAATGCATGCTACAGAGTACCGGTACAAAAACTACACAATTACTATATAAAATACTATACGTATTCGTTTTATATCATAACATATTCTATATTTCAAATAAACTGTTTTCACATTGGACTATCTAATTCTATAGGATAGAAAGCCTGGCTCTTGGAATTTAATAATAATAATTAACTTATTACCCTACATACCCGATACAAGTTCAAAATAGTTCGTATAAAAACAGAAATATGCATTGTAGCACATGTAACGAAGAAGAAGAAGAAAAAGAAGAAGAAGAACTAAGTAAAAATTTGAGTTCATTACTTTAGCCCCAAGCAGTATTTTCAACAAGAAGCAAGATACGCTGTTTACATACTCTGACGTCACCAGCAGCATACAATATGCAAATACATGCAATCCGGCCTGCTGGTCCGCGGCCGTGCATAGCAATTTATGCAAATTTAAAGATAACTTGCATGATTTAAGCATGCTACTTTAATAAAAGCTTGTATAATAAGACCTTGATTTTTTGGAAAAATTAGTTTATACAACTTAATATAATATTGGGCTTGTACATTTTACAGTTCCCCTCATTCTGTCACACAATAGCTTATCTATTATATGAGTTAGCTGTCTCTAAGCTAAGCCTAACGTTCGACAAAAGGTCACATCAAGATATCAGTGGTTTCAGAAAGGTCTTTCAACAATCCATCAATATTCAACGTCACTTAGAAGGTCAACAAAAGCAAATCACGTGCCTTTTAATATTAAAGCAGGTAACAAACAAGCCGCCCTAATGTTCTTTCTGTATTTTATGTATAAATAGAGCAATCAAGGTCGCCTGTGCTTTTACGGCCTCCGCCACAGACAATGTGGTAGTTAGTATGCTAAGGCGCAATATAGAAGCCGTTTCATTTTCTTCTTTCCTTTCATTATTAGAGCGCACGATGCCACTTCGTGCGATAGAAGAAACATTCGTTTTTTTCATGAATCAGATATGAGATTACGATCCGTAATAAGGCGATCCGCAAGAGAGCTAAAGTCACAGATACCAGATCATAAAATCAGTTGGAACAGCATTAGCAGTAGGTAGGCCAAATCACTCGCAGAATCGACAACTGATTGGGAAGAACGGTTCTCGAGTGGCGACCACGAACAAAAGACGCATATCATGCCTCAAAACAATAGGTAGGTACTTGGATAGTAGCACAGATATTATAATAGTACTACTTGTAAAGGTTCTGGGCCCTCTAGACAAAGTCACATTCCATTAGCGATATCGCTAATCGCTATATTAAAAAATGTATGGAAATGACATAAGCTATCGATATGTCACGTGGTCCTATACATTTTTAACTTAGCGATTAGCGATATCGCTAATGGAGTGTGACTTTGTCTAGAGGCCCTGAACTCTAGCCTATGAGGTCCTGAAACCACATAGACACCTGTGATTCTTATTTATTTGCCTAAAATAAACTTTAAAGTAAATGACCAAGATGCTAAGATGAATATTTAGTACTTATTCAGAAAATATTTGTTAATAAGCACCCAAATGGTTTGAGATAGGTAGATACATAAATCACACGAAGTTTTCAAGTGTAGAGCTTTTGACTGAGAGTTCATTTACATTGTTTAGTTTATTATCTAGATGAGGGCTGGTGAAATGGCCTTTTAGTAGAATAATAAACCTAACTTAATTGAACTTTAAACTAATATAAACTAACTTTTAGTGTGGTAAACACATTTAAACCTTTTAAAATTCATTTGAGTTCATAATTTTATATCAAATTTCAAAACAAACAAAAACAATAATAATAAAGGAGCTCATTGCTTTTGTAATATATTAATGTACCTACTTATTTGAGTTAACACCTCTTATAATATAAGTATATCTCATGCAACAGAAGCATTATCAAGTTTAGGTTCTTCTAATATTGACACATACAATACTGGCAGAAAGGTGATAGTTTACCTTTTAAAACAGCATTTCCGGAACCAAGTCTGTATTTTCAACCCTGAATTATTCCGGACTCGTATTAATTTTATTTAAGTTTAACCCATCTTTAGCTTTATGTTGGTGTATTATCTTTTAGGACAAAACCACGATTCCGAAAGGTTTGCAGAAATACCACGGAAATTACCTTTGAATCATAAATGACTGGATGTTAGGAAGTGTCTAGAGGGGTATTTCTAAACTGAAAATAGTGAAAATGAGTGTACTTAAGTGTACTAAGAGTGTACTTACTTACGTAAATACAACCAATGTATCTAGTATGCATTTAATTTTATTACAGCATGGTTTTATAACTTTATTATAATACCTACGCAAGAAAAAAATATTTTACGTAAATATTCTTTAATCTATTGTTATTTATTTTACAGTAAACAAAGATACATAGGTACTTTAAAAATCCATCTATAGTGCATTTTGACTGTAATCGGTAAACATCGATAACCCTTATTGAACATCCTGGCTACAACCATGTGTTGTATCTTTTACATCGTTGGGACTGATCGTGCTCGTAAGCTTAATGTATTTTAAACGAACGAAATAATTATTTATTTACAGGAAGCTGGGCCATGTGAAAATGAAAGGGTAAACATGATGAATATTTTATGGGGCGATGAAATTGCCTTGACGCGCCCTCGCGAGTCGTTTGCGAAATAAGCAGTTTCATTAGCGTTGTAGTAGTTGTAGTAGTAGTAGTAGTAGTAGGTTAGTTTGTATTCGTTTTGTGTTCAAAGTAAGTTACATTATTTCTGGTCAATGAAAGTTATGTAGGGAGTGGGTTTTTAATCCGTAGTTAATGAAACCCCATCTACAAAGAGTAACAAAAAGAAATTGCTAACAAATTCTTGTTAAAATATGTAGTTATAAAGTTCACACCAATGGAAAGTCGATGGTTAGAATTTGTTTGACATTTTAACCGTTGGTTACTTTATTTGCGGTTCAGAAAACCCACCCTGAGTAGTTACAGCTACTTACCAGTGTTAAATAAATGCATTCACAGGGAGATAAATGACTCTTCGTAAGCGTAGTCTCATTAGCTTGATTTGCGTTGTTTGCCACCAGTAGGTACCTGTAAGCACTTTAAAGATTCACCATGACAATTTTCCTTAAAAATATAAGTAATTATTATCTATCTCTTTTCACTGACCCAAAACAGATTGATTAATTATTCAAAAGACAGCCTCGTTTGTTTTTATTTCAGTCGTCGTCTCTACCATACAATACAATAAAACTGTAATTCCCTTAGAAACAAATACACCACTAAAAGTTACAACTCCTTCGTGAAAAGACGGACATGTTGACAAATTATAGTAACGCCTCTGGTCCGGGAAATTTGGACCCAGGCCAACTATGTTTATTCCGTAAAACAGTTCGTGCGTATAATAAACATAGCTTGGAATGTATTTACATGATAATTTTTTCAATTCTGCCCTTGCTGAATCGATTACATAGGTAGGTTTTTTATTTAGATAGGTAGGTACAAAGACTGACCTATCCAATAGGGGGAATTCTGTGGGTAGGTATTACATTTCTTTATCTTGTGCGACTTTAACAGATGGTCTCAAACTTAGTATAGTTTGACCAACTTATCTGTGAACTGGCAGAAAATGGAACTACAGCCCCCATATTGAAATTTAGGGCTGCCATACACCAAATTTATTTCTCGTAGCAGCGCTGCCAAATAAAATATGGTACGTTCAGTACACATTCTATAATTATACTTGTACATAAAAAATCTCGGACCTATACCATTATTCAGAGTAAAATTAACATCGTCAATATCATGTGTATAATGTTCCCCAGTAATATTTACATGGATGGTCTTATATTTCATATTATTAATTTGCTAATATCTGGGGGTTTAGCAAAGATACCAACCACTAACGCTAACGCCAAACGCTAGCTCCAAAATGTACTGGAATGACATTTCGGAAATTGCTTACTTTTCCACGGCTAATGTCATTTTAATAAAGTTTTGGAGTTAGCGTTTGGCGTAAGCGTTAGTGGTTGGTATCCTTGCTAGACCCCTGGCTGTACACCTGCGTAAAGTTTTATGAAAATTAATGGTGAAAAGTAACCACATCATTTTCATTAAATAAATTAAATCTTACTAAAAAAAAAAAAAGATGTACTGTAGAAATCCGCCATATTCGACCATTATTCATAAAATGGCAGCACTGGTGCGAACGCAGCGACGCTCTTCAGTTCACATATAACTTAGTAAGACAATACAGCCACAGATATTAAAATAGTAGTTTCGTACAGCTGTTGTAGGTACCAGTAACTTGTTTTTTTTTTTTTTCAAATAGTCTTTAAGTAGTAGGCAACTTATCAGCATTAGAGAATAATAGTGTGACTTTATTTTACCGAAAGCCTTATTTTTTAGTAATGTTCCAAAAAATCTGTTATAAAGGTACGCTCCTATTTTACTTTCAATCATCATCATCATGATCAACAACCAGCTTGATGACGCCCACTGTTGAACATAGGCGAGCAGCCGCTTAAGTGGGGGAACCCAGAACCCAGAGAGCGCCACTTAAGCGGCTGCTCGCCTCCTGCGGTTCTGCCTCTCCTGCTCCTGCTTTTAATAAAAAATTATGCGTAAGTACTGTTTTTTTTTAATGGTCTTTTGAATTAAATTGTAATTTTGTAGGTAGGTGCCTGATACTAATCTTTTAATGCTTGTAGTTCATTAATTTTCATCAAAAGAGCTATACTATCTGCACTAGGTAACCCTTTTTAATATTAAAACTATTTATTTATGAATAGCTTTTTTAAGTCTCGAAAGTATAATTAAATAAATAAATATGTGTGGAAATTTCACACAGCGCCATCTAGCCCCAAACTAAGCATAGCTTGTACTATGGGAACCAATAACTGATACAATACCTATATACTTTTTTGTTTGTAAATACATACATAGAATACAATATAACACCCAGACGCAGAACAAACATCTATGTTCATCACACAAATGTTTGTCCTGGGTAGGAATCGGACCCACAGGCCTCAGTTCAGAAGGCAGGAATACTACCAACTGAGCTATCGGGCCCGTCAAATTTTGAATATGATAAGATTATGCATTGTTATTATCAATTGGTACTTTTGGTACATCGATACTTATAAAAATCACAACCAAATGGTTTTACGATGTCAGCAATACCAGAGCATGTACTACAATGTTTCTGCTATTACCTACAATAATTAGTTATCTCGCACAGGGTCGGGAGTCACAATCGATTTGCCTATACAGACACATTTGGCGCATTGCCAAGTGTTGTGCAACGAGTCCAATAACAGACTTGTTATTGTATGGTTGAACTCAAAAAAGCATAATTACATATAATTCCAGTCCAATGAGAAAATAAAATTGCACTAGACTAGATAGATCCATCATGGATCTGGCCCATGGATCTATACTCTCGTCATACTTCATATTCTGATTACCTCAATAGTCTATCTGTAGATCGTTAACCGACACATAAACATATAAAAAAATCGGGTCTGCCAATTCCGATCCGGCCGGATCATGGAAATCCTATATACCGTATGTTAAGTAAGAAATGGGTGGACGAGGTGTTCAGGCAAGACGCGTAAACCGTATGTTTCAGTCGTTACGATTATATTTTGTTCAGCGGGCCGGAACTCTAATCGATTTGCGTACACAGACACAGTTGGCATATTGCCAAGTGTTATTGCAACGGGTCCTGAAGGATCGTGTGCCGCACTGTTTCCCTCACTGTGAAGTTGTAGATAGAAAAACGGGTAAAATTGCAGGCTCTCTGATTATTTATGTTCCCATGCCAGGGGAAAAGAATGTTATATAATTAACAAAGATGTTCGTCAACGCTACGCATATTACTAGCCATAATTTAACAGCGTTTTTTTTAATACTCAGTGATGTATTGTTTTTCAGAAATTAGCTATCTTTTGTTTTGTAAAGTGCAGGATTTGAATAATTAACATGTGTCAACATTATGAGAACCAAAAACACTCCAAATAAAGAAGTTCAAAAACTTAGTAATTATTTAATTATGTAGGTACCAAAAGTCAAAACCTTTGTCTTACACAATATCTTTTTGACGCAGGATAGAATAATTGCACTAGAATATTTTATCAAAAAGACTGCAACTAAGCTTTTAAGCGCGCAAACACTGACCCTCAGCCTGACAAAGCAGGTTTTTAAAGCACTTAGACCATGTCAACAGTTTGGCTTACAAGGCTCGTCCGATACTTGTTATTGAGCATATTTCAAGAGTTAGCTACTTCATGCTGAAGCGCCCTTGTTTGTTATTGACATTCAGCTACCCGTCTTGTAAATTGGTTTTCGATCGTACCCGATCGTGAGCTTTTTTGCAAGAAGAGTGATTGGAGGACGAGATTAAAATCAAATAGGTGGCTTTGATAGTCCATTAAACGGATGTGTATTTAAATCGATTCAAGACGAAAGCGTATTTAAGTAGGTATTTAACATATGCACGTCTGTTATTCATGGAGACGCAGCTACAAAAAACAAAATCGCATCTGGGTATTCAGAAAAATTTTAAGCGCGTTAAAATGGGAGGTATTTCTATTGGTAGACAAGAGAAGAGAATGGAATGGAATTGTACTTAGTTGGATTTTTTTATGCAATAAAATAACCGGCCAAGTGAAAGGTGGACTCACGCATTATCTATAAAAACGAGCAAAAAGTCAGGTTTGTTATATGGGACCCCCCTAAACATTTGTTTCTGTTTTTTAGTATTTGTTGTTATAGCGGCAACAGAAATACATAATCTGTGAAAATTTAATCTATCTAATTATCACGGTTCATGAGATACAGCTTGTTGATAGACGGGCGGACAGATAGATGGACAGCGAGACTTATTAATAGGGTTCGCTTTAGGGGTAAGGTTATGGAACCCTAAAAATACCATGGCTGTATTAGTTACGTATTTATGCTACAGCGATAAAGGGGCGGATAAAATAACGTTGACGTCAGTAAACAGTATACTTGAGGCCAGCATTTCCACGTCATATGCAGGTAAATACGCGCTCCCTCTAACGTTAGCAATAAAAAAACACCAAAACACAAAACACTGCACCAACGAGCACGCTCCCATAAACCGCGTCACAAAGAACCTACCTACTTACGAATTCAGCAACTATCCCAGTCTCCGTAGCTGTAACACATTGTCAAAACAATCAGCCCCGAAAACACTTAACATTGTTTTCTTTGTAGCGAAGTTCGGTGCAAACTGTTAATGTAGGGGGCGCCACAGTAGCACAATCAGGGTCGCTGGCAGCACGCCAAGGCACCTAGATGGAAACGTGGTACGAGGCTGAAGGAAATTATTTGCCACGTGGATCAGCATAATACTAATGTCACGTGTGACAAGTAGCATTGGTATTTTAAACAGCCTCTTTTTTTTTATTTATAAGTACTACAAAAGCGCACCTACCTTACAAAATCGCAAATATATTATATAGAATCTCATCAGTCATAGGTACAGGGCTAACACAGTTGCCTCTAGTTTTGCTTATTTGTAATCACTCGAAAATAAAATGAAGAATACCGTCGCGAGGAAAATGGTAAAGAAACACAAAAATGAACTACCTCTACTCTAACTACATAAGTCTACCTTTAGGCTCGTGTGTAGTTCAATATTATGCCTCCCTCTATTTTCCTCTCTTTCTCTGTCTCTCTGAAAGGTTTTTGCAGCGGAAACTTAGGTAATAATGAAGATTGGAAAGAAATCAAAGCGTTTTCGCATACTTATATTAAGTTTCAAGATAATTTAACACCCAACCTTTAATACGATGCTCATGTTATACGTAATTCGTGTTGTAGAAAATGCTTCGCAAAATCCTAATTTATGCAAAGTAAACTCTCTATCATGTTGCTGTTATGAGCTTATCTAAGCTCAGCTTACACAGAACTGCCAAATTAGTGAATTCATTATGTTTGGTTAACACGTTAGAGAACATAGGTTATTAATAGTTCATAGCGCATGTTGTTTATCGAACATTAAAATATTTTATTATAATTACGAGTATCAGAGTACCTTATGAAATAAATTACTTATAGTTATGTTTTTTTTATGTGAATGAATGACGTGACGAGCTAGTCGTTCACCTGATATTAAGCGACACGGATGCCCAAAATAGTTGCAGTGTCACTCGGAACTTTAAAATAATAAAGTTTCGCGTGACACTGCACTGCTCACGTCATCCTGAGACATCACACAGTCTAGTAATCAGATTACTACACTGTATAATCAGGTCATAAAGTCTCATTTGCCCATTAATTTCACTAGCTACAATGCCTTGCAAACCGGAACACAGTAGTGCTTGCACACTACTGCTTGGCGGCAGAATAACTGGCAAAGCGGTGGTACCTACCTAGACGAACTTTGCAGGAAAGTCCTACCACCTAGTAAAAGTTAGGTACATGCATTTTTGTCCGTATACAATATAATAAATTATAATTCTTAGTAGGTAAACTCACGTAAAATTTCAAGTTTAGCCCTTAGAACATTTTTAGATAACTATTAAACTTTTTCGTGGAAATTTTCATTGAAACCACATTTTTATGGTCTTATAATGAAACTTTATTATGCAAAACGTATAACGAAGGGTAGGGCCAGATGAGCAGGTCGAAGTTCGTTCAAAGAAATATGGCCTTAACGTCATAGACTCAAATATCAATTCAGTCTGAACTTCCGCGTGGTGCATACGACAAAGACAACACACGAAATGACTGATTTTGGAGGCTTTTAATTAATATCTATGCTCATAAGTATAAGTATTTCTCAAAATTATTAATCCATCACATTATGTGAATGTTTGTTGGGCATACACTATTATTTTTTTGTAAAAATGTATTAGGTAGAAACTGTATAAAATGGGAACAACCAAATTTTTTTAGGTACGATTGCGATTGTTTTTCCATACTAATTAGAACTGTATTTATTTAGGTATCTTGTATTTGGTTTCATCACAAACAAGTTATTGAAACGTATTACATGATAATTATATTAAATTCAAAGCTCCACATGCTGTGGTTTCGTCAGGAAACCTGTCAAAAACCATCTTTTTTGCTCTACCCTTCGCCTTAAGTAGACGCGTAGGTTTCACTTTTGGCCTGGTCTGAAGTTATTGGTTAAGGCAAGTTTACTTGCACTTAAGTCTAATAACTCAATGTTGAATATTAGGCATCTTTATTTATTAATCCAGTAAGGACTGGATCGGTTAACCCGGACATAGTATAAATATCAATTGCGTGCCCCGACATCTGGGTCAAGACTGGGGAAAATTGAATTTACCTTCTTCAGTGATACGCGATATGTAAACTCACATATTCATCCTATTTTCACCGAGGAAAGACCACCAGACATTTTCATAGTACTTCAATATACCTACGTATCTGTACCTACCTTCTACGTACCTATATACGTTCCTTCAATATGATAGAATTGTTTATTCTACCGTCGTCAAGAAAAGCTTAGTCTGATACCTACGTAGGTACATGACTACGCATATACATAACATTTTCTACATAATACCTTTAAAGTATTCACGTAGACGTCGAAGTGAGTTCACCAGGAAAATTTGCTGAGAGACTCACAGAATGACGAATTAAATTGGAATAAGAAGCTCATTTATTTTCTGTGTCAGCTACGAACGAGTAGATATCTTATGTTACGTACAAAATAAGATAAAATGTTAAGAAGGGTGAACGACCTCCAAGCTGGAGGCTTTGTAGGGTCGCTACGAAGAGTTCTTTCCCTTTTAAGAATTTATAACAAAACATTAATTTTGTATTTCCATCGTGCCATCTCCAGACTATCGTATTATTTTCACCTATTAAATTATTAAAATTTTACTTCCGTAGTTCAATCAAAATATTTAATTGAACTAGTGTGTATAAAAATCTCAGTAGTTCAATCAATTGAGCTGTTAATTGACTACTGAGAATAGATCATTAATCTGATATAATCCATCAATAAACACTTAAGCAGTGTGTTCCAGGAACCTTTATTAAGAGATAGTTAGTTCCCAAGATGTATTAGCCTTGCTGCCAGCTTTGGCCGTATTAGCACTAAACATTAGATGACATACAAGGTGACCTTGAATTGGTATGTTATCCCGAAAGGGGGTAAATCTACAACCCAAGGTAGACAATGTTTCTTCTACGAAAATACTAAACTAATAGTTTTTCATCGAAGAAATGCCATGTAAAGTTTACGTTCTAAAATAGCCTTAGCGCAGCTGGGTGGTTGAACTTCGTCCTTGACCGAGTGCACATAAATGAGTTTAACGACCTGTTTAGAAATGAATTTATATTATCTTGTTAACTCTCGTAGCGATCGCAAGTGCAATTTAGCGTGTGGATTTAATTTTTACCATGGAAGTTTGGAAGCACCCAGTTTCAAGTAAGGCTCCCACAACTTGTAGGGTAGCATGGTCCCAGTCCCCCCATTTCGGGATAACATACCAATTCTAGGTCACCTTGTATAGTCAAACGCTACCCTTTGTTACTTAAAAAATATCATAGGTAAAAAATATGAAATATTTATGTGTCAAAGCTATGTGATGTGAAAGTTTACATTTTATGAATAGGGTTCATCCACGGAGCTATGAAACAAATGACGCAGCGCAATTTGTCGAATGGAGGAAGCGTTTTTTTGCTCTGTGGGTTCATCCAATTAGTTAGTTGCATTATAATCTTCGCCGTTGTCTCAAGTACCATTGACTTGTACTACTGACATAACTTTGATCATTACCACCTGTTACCACCAATGGTGCTAGCTAGTGACACTAACTTTGGGGCCTATTTAATATTTGAGATGAACCTTATATACGTGTACTATTTTTATAAGTTGGGGCTATACGTACAGAAATACATTAATATCCATAACGAAAGTCTCAAATATAGTCTGAATCACTTAGAAGGGTTCTCTGACGTGATTTGCACAAAGTTATGTGATGAATAAAGTGCTCCTTTTTTGGTTCCAATGCTGGAGAAAATTGAAATACAAAGCACTTAGTCATTTACATTTAGAAAAGGTTAACTATTCAAGTGCAGTTCTGCTTTTAAATTATAGTTTGTACGACTTGTTATACAGTCGTATATTAAAAAGATTAATAATTATTGAACCAAACTTCTAGATGAACTTCAAGTACAAAATTGGATTATTCTTTGGAGATTCATTATGGTTCTAATGGGATCTTTTTCTCTGATCAAACCCATTTTTTTTAAATACATATCTTTTCTGCTAAGAACTATTCGATTCTGTAAGGTACCTAAATTTTAGGTAAGTGAATCAATTTACCTAAAACTTGTAATACCACACACGAGACGGTTATTTCGTTCTTTTCATTCACACTTAGGTATAACATAACGTGAATAAAAAAACACAGGAGTACCTATTCAATAATGCCAATATTAGTGCAGTTTAATTTATTCTTAAATTATTCACTTGAATAAAGCTTAGATTACACAAACAGATTAGATAAACTGTTAATTAAATTAATTATTCAAAATATTCCAATTAACCTCTTTCACAACGTGTATTCATTAAAATTAAAAAGTTGGTTGAAATATTTTGAAGAAGCTGGTGCCACGGCGACAACCGCCGTCGGCGATTCTAACTGCACTAACTAGGTTAACAAGCGCAGCGTTTCCAAGTTGCACTAATTAGGAGCAAGCTTCATGTTGCTATGTTGTCCTGGTACTACAGACTTTTAATTCGTGTTTCTGATGCACATAGGCACAGTTTTGAAAGCTTATGGTGTGAGTTAGCGTATTTCGTAATCTTTTCTTATTTTTAATAAATTGGACGATCTTCATGTTTCGTTTCAGGCTTAATTTCAAAATGTTTGCCAATTTTTTCTATTTGCCTATCTGCCTATCCAGTTATTGCTTTCTTACAACACTTCGTAAGTATTAAAACTTCTATATACACAGTAAAATATTTCATAACATGATAAAAGTAATGGAGTCAAAAAATATTCTCTCCGGCGGGGAATCGAACCCCGGTCTCCCGCGTGACAGGCGGGGATACTTACCACTATACTACCGAAGATTATGAGAGTAGGTGCCAAATTGCTGATAATTATTTACTCTGTGGAAACATATGATCTTGCCTGACATACTCGGGCGTGTTCCTATTCATGGTGCGGGACTCCAAGGAAACTACGATTCACGGACACAAATAAATATATAATTGAACTGATACATAGGTACTGATATAACTAAATAATATAAACTATGACATGACGCGGTAGTGGTGGAGAGACGAGTGCCTAAATTACATATCGCGCCTTTATATAGGTCGGCGCCGGCGTCGTCCATATTATAAACAAATGTGTCCCTACAACTCCAACACTTCTAAAACCAAAATCTGTTCATGATATTATTTTTCAAGACACACTTTATTTGAAGCATAATTTTACATACATGATTTCTTAACACATTTTAATTTTCAAGTATTGAGTGCCAACACTTAGTTTACCTAACTAACCAAATTATTTTTCTATCGGAAGATGCAACTCTCCTTGTTCAACTGAAAAGTAATTGTAGAAATATTACCCTCTTTTGTTCAGCTTAAGCACTTCGCTCAAGCTGTTGTTTGCATCGAGATTTCAAGTTATTGTTTTTAAAGTCGCTCATCTGTGTAAGTTTTAGTTACAAAACTTATCTCGAGTAACGAGTAGTTATTACTTCTGTCCTAGTTCTCTCTTGTTACAGTCAAAATTAAAATTTTATTACTAAGTACTTGTTTATACTTGCACACCAAATCACTCGTAGAACTGATGATGGGGGTAAAAGTTATCGAGTGGTGACCACGAACGGAAGACGCAGCGTAGGCAGGCCCCCCACTAGGTGGACCGACGCGACGATCTAGTTAAAGCGACGGGGAGCCGATTACTGCAGGGGGCAAGTGGTGCTCTGTGGAAGAGGCAAATTATGTTGATAAAGTATTTATACTAAGATTTAAATATGCCTACATAGTTACCCCTATAGGTACTTACGGAGGTTTGTAATTGATTTACATACTACATAATTATTAAACTCATAAACTTTTTCAGTAGTTAATAATTTCAACAAAGATCGAAGAACCTAACAATAGGCATAGAATAATCGGACGAATATTGTGTTTCAATAATACCACAAAATTATGAAGGCCATCATGATATCTGCAGATACGTAGGCTGTTAATTTAATTTATGTGACAATTCCCAATTGGTAGTATTATCTCTTGAGTTATGAATGATATCTATAGCACAATGGAGCACCACAGAAGACGTAATTATATAGCTAAAACTCAGATGAGTAACTTCCTGCGGAAAAAAAACGTTTAGTTGATATAAAAAAATAATTAATAGATATACCCGATACATGATCTTCATCGTAAAACATCCACTGCTAATCATAGGCCGCCCCCAAAGAGTGCCCGTTTGAGCGGCTGCTTGTCACCTGCATCCATCGGCTCCCCGCGTTTGTGACCTGTCATCGGGCCACCTAGTGAGGACCGGCCTACCTGCGTCTTCCGGTTATGGTATATCTAATACATTTAGTAGATATATTTAAAGATGGAATCATTGTTATACATAATTACGTGAGTTTAAAAGAAAAAGTAGAGAACATTGAGTTGGAATTTCATTATCTTTGGGTAGGAAGGATTATTTCAATGCATTAAATATTTGTAGGTATATCTACTTACATATGCCTGAAATCGACTTACGTATACTTGTCTGAAAGCAGAAATAATAGTACCTATAGGATTATTTATCATTTAAACGTGACATTACAACATGCGATCAATTGCATTGACATCTAGGAATGATAAAATGTTATTTACTCTACTTATAACTTTACCGGTAGTAAATCAAATAGTTTCGGTCATCCAAAATACTGTAAATTCTAAAGCAACTGTGGCAACAGCAGGGACCAGGTGGAAGCAATCGGATAAAAACAGGACACTCTGTCGAGAACGAACCATTAGTCTCAGCTATTGTTTGCGAATTCAAAGCGTTTGGCGAAGGTTTATGTTCCGTAATCTCGACCCACTTATTTCTCCCACCCAAGATGGCAAACAAACCAATCTCTATTAGATAATTACGTAGCAAAGGAATTGTATGTTTTCATCAGCAGTTCCCGCATTTCCTGGAAAACGTAGACCGTAGACGTATTTTCTGAAGATTTGAAGTTTTTATTATTTATTTATTTTATTCTAGTTTTTTATGGGGCTTTTAAACAGGGTTTATACCAGCCCCATCGTAGCCTAAATGATTTGAAGTTGAAACAAAAGTCTTGACCTTGACCAGGAAATACTAACACTGGAGCCTGAAGTTGGTCTAATGTCCTGTCGTCCTAAATAGGTTCATAATAGTTAAGAAAGATGTAGTACCTAATATAACTTTGAATGAATTAACGAAACGGAAAACAAAGATAGCGCCGTGGCGATGGGAAAACATATAGGTCAAAGGCTGACACATAATATTTTGGCTCCGGATTAGTATTGAAAATAACATGTACTTAATATGATCATTAAGTTCTATCGTCTTTCTTAATGATCGTAAGAGTTATGACATCAAAGACAGCTTAAACAACAACTTAAATGGTATTCAATTAACTCCGAACATACAATTTAATCAAGAGTAAGCTATTAGAGAAAGCAATTACTTTAAACTCAACTTTGTAAAGATGAACGGGGAAATGATCCCTTTGAAATAATGAGAACTCCAAATTCTTTTTGGATACGATGGAAGCGATCACGTTACTAAAGACCAAAGGGAGGTATTTTCTCAAACAAAAGATATTTCTTTTTTATGGCCTATTAAATATTTTCAAGGCGATAACTGAGGGTCGCGTTATAAAAAATGATACTGAAGACCCTTAAAAACCTGTTTTTTCTTAAGGGTTTCCGTTTCCTCACAAAGAGGGTAACATTTAATAAAACTATTAAGTACCTACACATTATTTTACCTACGGTTATCATTTGAAACAACCTACGCTTTAAAATATGATATAAGTTATGTTTAAAGCACACGTCGTTGTGTATAGAAAATATAGCCAGTAAGCAATAAGCTAGTTCACGAAAACCTTATTTTATACGGATAATAACGTTACTATAGAGGAAAAGATTTTCCGTTGGCATTTTCTCGGCAAGGTGAAATGTCAGGAAATTCAATAAAGTGGTAATAAATGGATTTCTTGCCAGCAGTCATATTTTCGTCAACTCCTCCATTGAAACCTTTTATTACAATCTGAGAGACCGTTCTTTCATAGTCTTTTATATACCTACTTTATTTGACTTTTTCGTCATCAATAAATCCATCCTAATCTCTATGCGAAATTGTGTTTTTCTATTAACGTACTTATATCATTTTAATCGATGGTGTTAGTAGGGGCCCGTGAGTTACATAACTAAGTATAAGCTACAGAATACATTTTATTCAAAAAAAACTGTTTTCGTAGGACGCAGCTATTTCAATAAACACACAGACATATACCTATAATCACTTGTTCATGTTAGTTAATATTTAACTAAATTAACTAACTCAAACTTATCACATATCAAATACTAAACAAGTTCCAACACACAGACATATACCTATAATCACTTGGTCATGCTAACTAACATGTAACTAATTTAACTAACACAAACTTACCTATCACAATCAACCTGTCTGTGATCAATCTCTAGAGAGTGGCCTGACATCACAGATCCTATAAAATATAGAATCTGTGCCTGACATAAACTCAGCACGAGGCCAAATTAGCGTGTACGATACGTGGTATCTCCAATTAAAATTATCCGAGGTACTGATAAAACCTTTCCAATTAAAAAAATATCGAGTTTCGGGCCAGGAATACAATTTCAAAGTACTTTTATGAGTTAAAGGATCACGTTTATTTATTTAACTTTCTACTAAAAGGTTATCCTTAAAATTTGTTTGTTACTTTTTATAAGTACACAAACACACATAAGTCACCCATACATACAAACATATTGTTTACAAAACAATACAATAGGCGCAGACTACGATACAATCCCAGAGCGTCTATTTTGGTTTTATAAAACATGGATATTGTTTTTTTTTTATACTGTAGTACCGTAATGGTATACCTAATTTATAGTATGACATAACTTGCGTCATAAGAAGCTTCTGCACCCCTAGTACGAGTTTTTTTTTTTATTAAATGTGCTTTACCACAGACACCTGGGTCCGTGCTCTTTGTTAATTTATCATTTATTGTTATTTTTTTTTATTGAACAAATATCATACACGAGAGGACAATTAAATACTTAACCTATTTTTTTTTTGTTTTTTGTTTTTTTTATTTATTGTTTTTCAATTTGTGCATACACCGCGAGCAGACCAGCTCCCGCAAGCAGCGCCCGTTCACGAGCTTGACGCATGCGCCAGCCATCGCCCTCCTCAACCATTTTTGAGGGAAGAGGACGACCCGACGCACGACGCCGCCGCAAGAAGAAGCGACGAGTTTCGATAGTTGACTAAAACTTGATTCATTTAAGTTGTCTCCCTTTTCTCCCATACATTTCTACATTTCTCTGCAGCGCCCCTAGCGGACACGTTGATGAACTAAAAATGGCAGTATTTTAAATGGATTCGCGCGTATTCACGTATTGGAAATCTTGTACTAGGGGTACTGATTCCAGAAATACAGTTCACATTACTTTATTTTTCTGTCGTACTGTTAAGCTCAACTAAGCTATGACCTCAGAGCAACAACTAAAACAGACATGAATAAATGATGGTTTTTAAATTCTGCCACTCATGCTTATAGCCTATGACATAATTAACTATACGAAAACAATGAAGAAATAACTGAACACCCTTAATAATACTGTTACAGATAATTATGTTTTAGGTGAGTAATTAAGTAAGTACGTGGCTGTTTAATTTGATGAACGTCGGCTCGTATTTATGTTTCCGAGTGGCAAATTAATTAGGAGGTCCTAAAACAATATGATATGTGGTAAGAAGCCACATGTGGATTGTAAAAGACTTTTTTGTTATATTATAACGTCATGAGCGCGGGCAAAACATAATATTACCTACCATTTTATTTAATAACGTGGCCAATTAAAAAAAATCTCTCGAAATGGGTAATTTTTTCAAACTTCGAAACATATTCTGTCACACGGATAAAATAGTATGCCGTATTAGGTAAAATGTATATCTTAGGTACCTACCTAATGTATACATTTTTTTAACTACAGGTGGTAGGATTTTTCTGAATAGTTCTTCTATAGGTAGATACCACCAGTTTGCCAGTTGTTCTGCCATCAAGCTCCACCAGAGTACAGTGTTTAAGCTAATTTCGGTAGATACAAAATAAAACAATTACCCAGTCTCAATGGAGACAAAGCAGTTAAAGGATGGCAAATCCTATGCATTTTCCCCTAGCAAGAAAGAAGTGTGCACTGTGATAATGAGACACACATGAATTGGGTCATTTCATATTTTTTTTTTTACAATTTATAGGCATTTGACCACTGTCTCACCTGATGGTAAGTGACGACGCAGCCCACGGTGGTGCATGCTTGCCTAGAAGATACCTGTTCACCCTTGACTTGAAGACACCCAGGTTATAGCTATTTGGAAACAAGGACGACGGCAAGGTATTCCACTTATTTGCTGTTCGCACTATAAAGTTCATATCTTTTTTAGAGGGTAAGTTGGTCAATTTTGCCGACATTCTTTTCAAAATAACTAAGACCTGAAACAAAAAACTTTATGTTGGTATGCTTATGGTAATTAGCAGATAGCTGCCGTGAATATCCAGAATTAATGACAGAAGTGTATCTTAAATACCTGGGTACCTGAGTTTTATTGCTCTTTCAAACTGTGAGCATAAAAGCCAGCGGCGACATCGAGTTTTAATATTATCTAAACTGTTTGTAACGTGGAACATCTTATTTTATGAGGCATTTATAAATATTCTATGTCGTCTATATTTCTTTTGCTGCAAGTACCTACAGCACAGATTACTGAATACTTACAGTAACATTTTAGTAGAGATAGACTGAAATGATTTCCGTGCGTTAACTTTTATGACTATGATCGGTTAAGCTGTTCGGTTGTATATGGGAGTTTGAAGGTGTTATATGGTATTTTGCTTACTTTTGTACTTAATTCTCCTAGATAAAATATATACCTACTTAAAGGTTGTTTAGTTGTTTGTATGAATGTCTGTTTATATGGCTCACGCAAAAACGACTGAACCGATTTGAATAAAATTTTGCACATGGACTGCTAAAATCATGGGCTCAAAATAAAATTTGACTTTCTTAAAAAAAAATAAGTTTTTCAGGAAATCAGATAAGTTGGGGATGCCACGGTGTGGCTCTGTTTAGATATGTGTTTACTGATAAAATGAGAATCGTAATTTAGTCTGTAACCACTTACTATTAATAATAAGTAATAAATAAATTAATAAATCTTATTTTCATGAAACTTACATAAGAAAACATGAAATGTCGTTCTAGGGCCTAATTTATAATGCCTACAACAATGCGTTCGTTATTAGGTAATAACGGATACAAAAAATGAAACTACACCTACTCGACTAACAGAACATTTATGTTCCATACCTTCCTAACAGACTATAGGCTAAATAAAACACTGTTCTAAACATTCACGGTAAGTACTATTAAAAATGTAAAGGCTAATATTTCATGAATCGCCAGCTCCAGCTTACGCCTCTATGCGGGATGCGGACGCGAGCGTGGGCGGACTCCACATCGATCGTGACCTCTGGCATTATAGAAGACAAGCAAGCTCAGGGTGACGATCGAGATCGGTTCGACCGGCGATTTTAACAGCAACCTCGAAAACTGGTTTACTTGAGCTGTATTAAACTTGTTGTCTTAAGAAGACGGATCGGGACGGGAAGGAACAGTATGCGGTTTTGGTGAGTCAGTTAACATGACCACTTTAAAAGCTCATTCATGTAAACCGAGAACTTAAATAATAATATAAATAATAAATATGTGTGGACATTTCACACAGCGCCCTCTAGCCCCAAACTAAACATAGCTTGTACTATGGGAACCAGATAACTGATACAATACTTATATACTTTTTTGTTTGTAAATACATACATAGAATACAATATAACACCCAGACGCAGAACAAACATCTATGTTCAGCACACAAATGTTTGTCCCGGGTAGGACTCGAACACAGCCCTCCGTTCAGAAGGCAAGGATACTATACCAACTGAGCTATCGGGCCCGTCTAAAACAATATGCATGGTAAATGTTCCGCTTTAAAAGTTTTTATTTTTTTATTTATTGTTGTTGTATACCAAGTTTGATTACTGGTTATCTAGTTCAAGTCAAGAGTGAACAGGTATCTTCTAGGCAAGCATGTCTCATCGTAGATCACGTTGTTGCTCATCAGGCGAAGCAGTATACCTATAGGTAATAAAAAGGTAAATGTATTGTAAGTACCTACTTTAAAACAAAATTAAATCATGTGGCTAAAAATATCTATCATTGTTGTTGAGCTTTAACAATTCTTTACAAAAAGCGCTATTATGTAGGGTTGTTCGCTATTATATAGGGGTGTGCGCTGGCAACCCTGGCGAGTATCTAGGTCACGCACACACTTTGAAACTACAACGCATACTACAATAATATCACAGTGTGAAAATACAGTGTTTCAGGTCTGATATTGTTTGAACAAGAATTACGCACACCCATACGTACCCTTGAAAATACCTCCAGATGTGCTGGACATACACACATTGACAGTACAAATGTTGAACGTGTCAATAGACAATAATAATGTTTGACCAATTAAGCCCATCACAAGCCCTGGGCTTGCTTCATGTTCGGATAAAAGCTGTCTAATATAGGTACCTGTAGTTAGTCGGAATATAGAATCACCATATTCATCCTCATCAACAGCCTGAAGCCATTGCTTAATATAGGCCTTCTCCTAAGAGCACTTCTCACCTCCTGCATCCATCAGCTCCCACAGTTTTCAACATATCGTCAACAGGGCCTGAAAACAACACAAATTTTCAATCAAAATGTGTAGCCAGTGATGACTTATGGAACTGAAACGTGGGCTGTTACTGTTGGCTCATCAGTGAACTCAAAGTCGCACAACGAGCTGTGAAGAGAGCTAATATGCTCGGTTTTACCCTGCGAGATAAGATCCGGAATGAGGAGATCCACAGGAGAGCTAAAGTGGCCGATATAGCTCTTAGAATAAGTTGAAATGGCGATGGGCAGGCCACATCACTCGCAGAACTTACAACCGATGGGGAAGAAAGGTTCTAGAATGCCGACCACAAACCGAAAGAAAGCGTAGGCTGGCCCCCACTAGGTGGACCGACGATCTGGTGAATATGGAGTACTAACTATAAAATATTGCTCTGTGTCAATGTTACGGCAAAATACGCAAGCTCCGAGCTTCACTACCTGCCGCCATTACAAAATGCGTACACATTTGATACACATTGACGACCTACGTCATAGTGTGCTACTACAGGGTGGTGTTAAAAGTGTATAATACTAATACAGGCTGAACATATTAACATAATATAACTAGGTATAGGTTTTAAGTTTATAATGGCGGATCGTTGCTGCTGATGCTATATCGAAATGGTTTTTTGGTTACTTACAGAACAAAATGGAAGGATTCATTATTTTTTTTCCTGCAGCCTCACTTGTAATAACCCTGATTCTTTAACTGCTTTCGACATTAACGTCAGTATTTTAAGAACTAAGATGGGTTACTATATTTTTGTACAGCTCTCGATACCCGATGGTAAGTCTATCGTCCTTCTTACCCTTCTTGATCGGTAAAGGATACATAGCTTTTTATCCACAGAACTAGTATCTGCTTGAATGAAAAACACTAATGTAAATAAATTTAACCTTAAATATAGTGAAAAAATTGTTTAAAGTACAAATAAGCTCTAATTCTTCTTAAATTATATTACGAGTAGCTACATCAATATTTTATTATACCTACGTAGGTAGGTATATTTATTTTACATCCTACGAAAGCAAATTTCAGGTAATATAAACCAAACATTGTTAATAACTCAACAACGGTTCGCCCTCGTTTAGTAAGCAAATTCCAATATGAGCGTATTTCTAATAGATGTTATTACGTTCCTCGAACTTCACAATGTGGGCGAGCATTTCAGTGAATGATGTTAACATTTAAATGACATAAGTACTTTGGTAATCAATTTTGAAGAGAATATATTATTACGCTCCTAATCCTAGGTATTACAAACAAAAGTGAAAAAACTTTGCAAAACTGATAGATTTACATAGCATAACTATTGCCTACCTTATTTGAATGCAAACAAAAGTTAAACCAAAATTAATTCTTTACAAAAATAAATTATTCTATCATCCTTTTAATGGATAATTGGGTATAAATAAATGGTACACAGGGTTATTTAAAGAGAAAAAAATTGTAATGCTACCTTGGTTGATGCTACTATTTTCTAAATTATCTTTCATCCCTCTCGCTACGCTAGGGATTCTATTTCATATATAAAAATGACTGCAATTTTTTCATTTAAACAAATTTTTATAGCACGAATCTTGATAGTTTAAAAAAACCAAAACGGTAGGTTTAATTAATTAATTAGAGAATTTTCAAACCTTTTCACTGACGTATTCAAATTTACAATTTATGCCCATAAAACTAGCTATTCACAAATCTATAGTAGGGGTTGCCCGGTGTCAGAGTTAGAGCTAAAATTGCAAAGTAAATGCAATCCCTGGTTCTATTAATAGCTCGTCTCGGTACGCCCCTACTACTGTTACTCTTAAACTTTTAAACTTTAATAAAACTTACTTAATATAATATCATCATCATCATCATCAGCCTGAAGACGTCCACTGCTGAATATAACCCTACCCCAAAAAGCGCCACTTTGAGCGGCTGCTTGCCTCTTGCATCCATCGGCTCCCCACGGTTCTGACCAGGTCGTCGGTCCACCTAGTAGGGGGCCGGCCTACGCTGCGTCTTCCAGTTTGTAGTCGCCACTCGAGAACCTGTCTTCCCCAACGGTTGTCAGTTCTGCGAGCAATGTGGCCCACCCACTGCCATAATATAATATATATTGCCCTATTAAATTTAAAACTACTAAATCTTGTACGTATAATAAACCTACGAAATGAATTAATTCCACAAGTTGTCTGTGTGGTTTTAGCAATTAGCTACTTTAGTTTTTGTAAAAATTATTAAGCAAAAACGTAAAACAATCTTGTTTGATTTGGATATATCATCATGCAGTTATCACAATGACTTGGGGGACCCAAAGGAACTAAGTAAAAAGTTAGTTTCATTGTCAGTAATAAAAATAAGTATACAAATAGGTAGCTAACTCTAGATCAACCTAATATCAATTTATCAATCGCCTTTTTCATCAAAGCTCGAAAAACCAAACTCAATATTACCAATATTGCGATTCCGTATTTAAATCGGACAAAAGGTCAAAGTGCGTCCCGAGAGCGTAGCAATTTGCAGAGTCCCGTTTCCCGGTGCCGAACATCGAGGCACCGAGGCAACGAGCTATCCTTCTCTTTCTATCAGGTTCCGGGGAAACCTAGATACGCATCCTACAACCTGGATACCCTGAAACAGGCGCATTCGATTCTCAACTTTATTGCTTGAATAATAAATTAGAAAAAATGGCCAGTGCAGCATGAACCGCTCATATCAACTTTTTAACATAGAGAGTTCAGCAAGTACATATTTCTGTGAATTTGATTACAATACATTTACGAGATAAGGAGTTTTACGCTATTAGATAGATACCTACCTAGGATATAAGGAATACGATCTTTGATGTCTGTCTGTGTGTAATGTATACGACTGTGCTGTTTTTTTTACATACTAACCATAATTTGAAGGTACATTCTATTCATTGTTTATATACAACATCTTTTCGCATCGTCACACTATTCAATAGATCTATCTTTACGACCCTTTATTATTCAACAAGAGCTATAATGGGTTCTTGAAGTTCACAGTGTGCGCGAGTTCATCGCACTTCTCTGTAGTACCAACACTACTAGAGCCCTACTAGATACTAGATCCTTGCGCCATGAATCAACGTTTGTAGCTTGTAACCAGCCCGTTGCATTCTCTCGACCTGTTGCTGTACTCTTTCATCGTTTACAAATCGATATTCTACGTGAGATGAAGCAGGGAACAAACTGTTATTGAATGCTTCTCTGGATTATGTATAGTTATGGTATATATTGCATTGTATTGAAGACTATTATGTATATTCATTAAATGGTGAAGTTGACATGAGTTAGAACGGTGCCTGATGTTTTACATACACCTATTATAGCGACAAGTATTTACAGAAACATTTTTGATTTAGTAAATATTTTTTGTGAATGTGTTCCTTGCGTTTTTTTGTGTTCTGATGAATTATCTTAGATCCTAAAACTAGACCCTGATTTATACTCAAAGATAAATGGAATAGGAAAGTCTTTCAATAACTGCGTAAACTTTTTTAGCAAATTCAAATTTCATTTTGTTTACAGTCTCATATTAATTAGCTATTGGACAATTTAATTACATACTACCTATGAATTAATTTGGGTTTTTTCGTTTTATGGTATTATTTTATCTGGGGCTTTACGTACCTTTGCGTACCTTTGCGCGAAAGTAGTTATATACCACCTAGGTATTTTTTGTTTTCTTTGGATAGATAAACTTTTATAATAGAATAAATAGCTACATTTCAGCTTGTTATGCTTTGTTCCTCCAAATGTTAATTATTTACTAAGAGCTACAACCAACATTACATTATGTCTTTGTCGTGTACAAATACAATCCATGGTTCGTGACATGGCTATACAAATACAGTATTCAATAGACCTGGCGTTGCTGGGGTATGTCATTCCAGTCGCAATTGATTACCTCTCAATAGCCGTACTTTGGCATTCAAATGCTTCCTGTACAGTTTACATTGTTTTGCACATTTTATAGCTGTTTTATGATTTGGCTTCTACGGTTTTGAGTTATATCCTTTGTCAAATGATGCTTCGGTTAGTCTTTAAGATAAGATCATTTCACCTAGCATGTGCACCGCGGCCATAGACATATATATTAAGGACAGGCCTAATGACAGGTTAAAACGTCGCTTCAAAGTGGGAGCCAATTTCACAGATTGGCATCCACTAGCGCTCAGTCTGTGATGGAAGTTAGAAGGCATCGGTCGAATGTCACAAACAAAATATGCCAAGTTGTATTGTGAAGGGTTGCACAATCTATGTGCAACCCTTCACAATACGCACTCAAAAGTGCAGTAAAAAGAAAGACCAAGTTTCTTACCTCAAGTAATTCAATATTTTCAATATTACACTCTGTTTTGTAACAAAATAATCGAATTTATATTTGGAATAATCATTGTAAACATAAGCATTGACGGATATAATGGCAGCGATAGGCATCTAATTTTCTCAACTTGTCGTAGTTCACGCGAAATCTTATAGATGGCGCTGACTTTTCCCACGCCATTTTGACAAAATAAAATGTTCCTTCGGGCATATCCTGATATATAAATCTATGACCGCGGCATAATTTCTCGACACTTTCTCGTGAGAGACCGTGACATGATTATGGCAGTGCATAAGTGTGGCTTACTCAACAACAACGACAAGTTTTCTCGCGGTTCACACCAGCGTCCACTCTATCTATATTTCCAAACTTTATCTAAATCCGTCTAGTTGTTTCAGCGAAAATAGCGCATCTTCCACCGCTAGTCTGGCATTGCAGTTAACTTTCACATTTTCAGTAGTAGTGTGAAGTGATTCTTCAATATATTTTGTTTCATTATATTGTTTCAGGTTTTTACTGCTCAAACTGTCTGACTCCCACTTTCGTTAACCTACGCCATGGAGTTTGGGTAGTAACTGTATGGCCTACTCACCGATCAGTGTTGGCAACCAGAAAAAAAAACGACTTCCCAACTCATTTTGAAGTAAGAAATAAATTAATTAATTCACACTATGATCTCCCTTATTTCTCCGTAGCTTTCACATCTTCTATCTATCTATACATATAATAAAACTGTAACTGGGCTAAATCTGTAAATTGAATATTTTTTGAAAATTTTGACTGCTTTAATCGATATAAAAATTTAAACATTTTTTTTGGAATTTTTTGTCTGTCTGCCCCTTTAAACACGCATCACGTGTAACAACTGAACGGATTTGGCTGAAATACGGTAGGGTTATAGCTGATTACATTTAGTATATTTGTTTTCTAAAACAGCCAATACAATACAAAAAAAAAAATTAAAAGATAGAAGAGAAAGATAAAAAAATAGGGGAAAAGGATGAATGAATGGGACGGCAATAGATGGCGCAGCCTGCCTTCGCTGTCCCATCCATTCATCCTTTTCCACTATTTTTGTACCTTTCCCTCTCTCTTACCCATAAACATAGATAGGACTTAAAACTAATTAACCCGTGCGAAGCCGGGGCGGGTCAGCTAGTCAAGTAATAAGTATACTATAACCAACTTATAACAACAACACTCAAACTTATAACAACAATCACTAGAGGTAGACTGTCGGGGTTATTTTCATATTACTCTGATGAATCGTATTATATATTATAATAATGTATTTTTTTTCGTATTTCTTATTTAATGTTTATTTATCCGACTCGTTTTTCCCCAAGTGGCAAGGTGTAAAACCTTCCTGTCCCGAATTCCTTAGATTAATACAAACGTGAAAGCCTTCGAGCGCGAAGTTATACGACCGCCGTAAAGTGCTCACCATCTATTTCGGGAGTTCGGAGTGGAACCGTGAAACGTAAGCAGCTGTATCTACAGCAAAATAGGTTTAGCATAATTTTTTAGTAAGTTATACTTATAAAGAGATATTTTACTTAAATGTGTCGAAGAATTATTCATGATAATAAATATAATCTGTTTGGCTTATCTGTAGCATTATTTAGAACCAAATAATGTCGAACGTGCAACCCCTGTACGTCTTTTTTTTTGGATTCAACGCACATTAATTGCCTAAGAAGACGTATACTAAACGCAATCCTAGCAAGTAATGTGTGAACCATTGCAAACGGAGGCTCGCATCCTTGTGTTAAATTTCTACAAACTAACATATAACCTACACATTATATTCCCATCATATATACCTTATACACGCTGATAATACATGGTTTTATTGACGCGCAGCGAGCGTGTCAACAATACTTGTTGAAAGCACATTTTATAAGTCTCGTGCATCGGCGGCCTAAGTTCAGCAGTGGACGTTTTAAGGCTGTTGATGATGTGCATAGACCAGAAATCTTATTGCAGCAATATATAGGTAAGCCGAGAAGCCACTGACTAAGATTAAATTCCAAGCAAGCCAAAATATATGAAAATTGGATTATAAAATAAAACACACCTCTACAAACGAAAGCTTACGAGGAAATTACTATCTACCTCACAAAAACAAGAATCGGTAGACACAGGTCATCCTTTTTCTAACTTGCCCTACAAATTAGAAGTCACAAAGGTCTGGAGACATCAAAAGTAATGCTTACGGTAATGTTTTACTTGAACAAAATTGATTACAGTTATTAGCCATTCCGTCTAGACTAGACTAAAAAGGTCGGCTGTGTACTATCTGGAATTATTAATGACACACTAGAAAAGGTTGTATTGATAGCATTAGACTGGTCGTTCGTATATACTTTTTTAAATAGCGCAATCAGCTATGGAGAGAGCTGTGTTTCCCTGTGAGATAAGATCTAGAATGAAGAGATCCGCAGGAGGACTAAAGTGAACATTGCCCAAAGATATTTTGTAGATTTATTTAATGAATCGGCCTGGTCCTGGACCTAACTGTTGCTATACCCTAATGGAGTCATATGTCCTGCGCACTCATACATACCACTTGTATTAAAAATATGTACATATGTTGTAATAAATAATTGAGTATTGAGTATTGAAAGTTATCGAGTAGCGATGTCGAACCGGAAGATGCATACATAGCAAGCCGGCCGCCCACTAGGTAGACCGACGATCTGGTAAAACTGCGGGGAGCCGATGGATGCAGAAGGCGAGCAGTCAATCAAGGTGGCGCTTTCTGCGGGAAGCCTATATTCAGCAGTGGACACCTTCACGCTGTTGATGATAATGATGAAGATACTTGGTTATTGATAATATAATGGTAACCTTCACCTGATTTGCTTACCGACGCGTCCAGGTCCAATTACCATTCGCACTAATGACACAAGTTATGTGCAGAATTCGCATTCGCTCTTACGACGAGGAAGGAAAACATTCCGAGGAATCCGTAATCCGTTGTCTTCTCTCTGTAATTTCTTTGTCTCTAAAGACAATAAAAAAATACTACGTATATTGTTTTACTGGATATTATTATTTTTGTGTGCCATACATTTTGTCCAGCAATGTAGGAACCTATCGTCTCTTTGTCTTGCTCACAGCATTGATGAAGACAACATTTCTAGGGCACATATTACTATTATCATACAAATTATGTATAGCCAAATCAATGTCAAATTGTAGCTCTGTGAGCCAAACCTACCTATACAATATCACACAGTGTGTAGACAATTACAATAAAAATCCGACTGAAGAAATCAGTAGATATTAATCGATTTAAAGACAGTGAAAACTGTTCGTTCAAGTGTTCGTGTGACTTTGGCAATTGTACGAGAATTCTTCTACGTACTATCGAAGGCGCTCCTTGCGGATTCACTCGCGGTTTACCAGTTTTTCTGCTTCTCGAATGAAGTAGGTACCTAAAGCAATCTATATGCAAACTACAAATTTTCATCGAAATGAGTTCAGCCGCTTTAACGCGAGAGCCACATGAACAGCCAAAAAATCAAGTACTTCATAAAAACTTCATAAAAATCACCACGGTGCACGGTGCGGTGATGCCACCTATCACATTATAAACCGTTAGCTATTACATAATGCCATTTCAAAAATATTTATGGACCAATTCTTTTGACAAATGGCTCGTTTGTTTTGATAATTTTTAATTTATTGTTTAAATTAAAGCCAGGAACGGGAGTTATGCGAAATTAAGGCAAGTAATACACAACACGGAATCACGTGCGGTTAAATAATTACTACACTTCTTGTAATTTTGCCTTATTATGGGTTTGTTTGAAGGGCCGATAAATTTCAATGTTAACTGTTGCCAAGGTGAATTTGCTAAGCATTCTTACTATGTTCATTTAAATCGAAGCTTGACAATCCGATCTTAACCGATCAATAAAGCTAATTAATAAACGTTTTTTATTTGAACAAATGGTTAAGGCCAGGATATTCGTGCGTCCTCTATCTCGCACGCGCATTGTGACCTTTTTCAAACACTTCTAGTAGACTAATGTATTACTAGAAGTCTTTCCTCGCCATGTAAAACGACTGAGGCTTTATTTATATTCGTAGCCATTAATGCTGTATAGAAAATACATTGCTTACTGTACCTACAACTTGATCTTTTTTATCCCAACCTGCTCTCTAATTACAAAAACTTCGTCAAAAGAGAGTGGGGTAAGAAACCTCAATCTAATTTTAGATAAGCAATCAGGATTACCAAATTTCAAGCAAAAGGTTTTACTCGTGTATCTTTTTATTTAAATATGTGAAGCATCCTTATAAAGTAGATTTTGTATTATATTATGTGATTTGATAATGTTAGATTTATTTCCCAATGATGGAACGTAAAGGAAACCATAGTTGCAATAAAAAAAGTTGTAGCGTAACTTATTAATATCGCAATACATAAATATTATTTGTCTTTCACCCATGTTCAAACTATTACTATATCAAGATCAATTCAACCGTTAAGTTATGAAAGTTAAATAACAGGTGATTTCTTTCCCATTACTTGTATCCCACGAACAATTTTCTTTATGATATCATCACTAATTCCCCTGTCCAAAACTTTGACATATCGTAAATCTAACTTTCAACTTAGAGATGTTCTTACCAATTTCTATTACGAAAAAAGTCCAAGCACTTGGACAAGTCTCGAAACACGTCAAATATGACTTATTCCTGATCAGTCATAAGAGTAATCTCTTTCAGTCTGGGTAGTAGGATTAAATAAAGCTCCCTTCATATAATATGTTTTCAGAGGCATGAAATCATTGAAGAGGTGTTGAGTATACTCAAGTATACTTCCAACATGCTGGGTATCGCTACCTATTACTGGTAAAGGGTAGGAGCATTTGCAGATTTGCACTCTCCATAGGTCAGATAGGCCAGTGTCAAAATTAAAAATCAAAATCTTTTTTATTTTACTTTTTTATTTTTTTGCGTTGCATTTAGTAGGAGTTGATAATGTAGTTAGTTAAAAATGTAGGTGAATAGTATTCAATATTTAAGAGAGTAGAACTTATCTACTGTTGCCCGTAACTTCAAAGAAAATTTTCTTTTATAGTGTCTACGTCATCTATGGCGCTGTGTGAAATGTCCATTTATGTTGGATGGTAGAAGGGTAGGAGTCAGTCAAAGTGGCAATCTATGGGGAGACCCATGTTTGGCAGTGGACGTATTCAGGCTGATGACGGATGAGTGTATTGACGAGTGCAGCTAAAAGTGAAGTTATAGAAAAAAGGCTGTAGTCAGCAAGGCCGAAAGCTTAGCCTGCTACTACGTGAACGAATTCGCAGGCAATAGTCTGTTTAATATAAAATAGGACGCCAACCAAAAGAGCAAGTAGCTGTACAAATAGCAGTCAGTTCAGACAAAACGTGACCGTACATAACCCAGTTTCCCGTAAGTTATACCGAGCGTAATGTGCGCATGGATCCAGATTTTACGAGCGTGGGCCGCTTGGGGCCCACTTGTGGTCTCCGGTAATAAATACCAGCTGCGGAACTTTGACGGTGAATTGGAAATATGGTTGAGTACATTTATGCCTATGTACATGTGCGACAGATTTCACGGTTTTCCCGTTACTTTTGCTTACTCAAAACAACGTAAAGGGAAGTAAAGTTTAATAAAATTGTCAGTGCTATGATGCCGTGCGTGACTTTTTGCTCTATTTTTATAACAGGCTTAATGAATATCTCTTACTCTATGACTTTGAATAATCAAAGACTTGCAGTATTTTGATTGTGTCGAAATATTCATTTCCAATGCAATCTTATTCCTCGACTCATCTTATATCTACTAAACATACGAAAGTTTAGTATTTAAAATAATGTACATAAAGGTTCGAGTTCAGGCTATATTTGGGTCCTGTGTGATATTCTACAGTATTTAATGATACATACCGGGCAACATTTCAATCTCGAAACATCTTATCTTCCTCCCTATCCGGTTCTTACAACTTCATTAAACCCTACAAGATACTTGATAAGACAGTTTTCATGTTCATAATATAATATACAAGCCACCCAGACTACTATTTTGGTTGTTAACACTTTGAAATAAGGTTTAAATTCCGTTTGGATAGCTATGTAATAACGAATATTTACGGTAAGTTGGTGAGGGGTGAAATTAGGGTGAATATAGGTCAAGGTAAAGCTCAGGGAAAGTTGAATAAGGGGATCTTACCGTTACCGTTGCAGATCAATGAAAATTGAGTTTTGTATTTATATATGTATGTATCAAATTAAGTCAGTAGGCCTAGCACGAATATTTAACTGCGCTTAAGTGTAACATTATCGTGAGGCAGTTGTATGGGACGCTGATCAAATGCCATACAACTACCTTACGTTACCGTTACACTTAGACGTGCGTAAATATTCGTGCTAGGCGTACACAGGCCTCTTAGGTTTTTATGGCAAAAGTCTAAAAAGTACTTTAAATTATTTACTTAGTAGGTACCTACATAAACTTTCTTAGATGTGGTGCAAGCGTTTGATAAAGTGTGGCATGACGGCCTTATATACAAACTGAGGACGCTCATTCCAATATCATTTGCCGATATACTAGAATCTTATATTTATAAGAGAGTATTTAGAATAAGGCAGGAAGATGCCTACTCAGATCTGAAGGAAATAAAAGCTGGTGTACCACAAGGTAGTGTGTTAGGTCCGGTCCTGTACCTACTATATACCTGTGATATACCAGAGTTAAAAAATAACACCATTGCGACCTTTGCTGATGACACTGCAATAATGGCAGTAGGAAATACCCAAAAAGAAGCAGTAGAAAAGGTGCAAGTGAGTAAGAAATGGAGGATTAAATTAAACGAATCCAAATCTATTCATATTGACTTCAGTAATAAAATCCATCAGTATTCTCCTATTTATATCAACAACCAACAGATTCCATATGAGAATACAGCCAAATATCTGGGTATGACTCTTGATGTGAAGCTCCGCTGGAAAGCCCACGTCAAGAAAAAAAAAGAACTTGGGTTGCGTTATAATAGAATGTATTGGCTGCTTGGTAGACACTCTGCTCTGTCGATATACAATAAAGTTTTGTTATACAAGCAAATCCTCATGCCAGTATGGACTTATGGTATACAG
The DNA here is from genome assembly GCA_963580505.1 of Ennomos erosarius. Lineage (NCBI taxonomy): Eukaryota > Metazoa > Arthropoda > Insecta > Lepidoptera > Geometridae > Ennomos > Ennomos erosarius. The sequence continues at coordinate 11,932,974 of OY756981.1, read as the reverse complement.
CTATGGGGCTGTACCAAAAATAACAATATATTAACCATCCAACGGTTCCAGAATAAAGTGCTAAGGGAAATTGTCTATGCACCCTGGTATATACAAAACGACGACCTCCATCGGGACCTTAAAATAGAGTTCGTCCACAATATTATTAAAAAACACGCAGAGAGTCATCAATACAGGCTTCACCATCACGTGAATGTTGAGGCAATTCAGCTCCTTGACCACACGGATCTAGTGAGAAGACTAAAAAGAACAAAACTGTTTGAGTTAGTTTAATTAGTATTAAAGTGTAGTTACGTGATAGTCTAATGTGGTGCAGTGTAAGTGCTACTTAAAAGGAACACAAGAACAATGTGTCTTCACCGTAATAGAGACAATAAGAAACGTGTTATTGGACACATTCTTAGACAATTATTATATTAGAAGTTTAGGTTAAATTAAAATTACTCATTAGCCAAATAGATGGCTAGATTGTAATATGACTAGAATGCTTAATTTTAATTGGGTGTTCAGGCAATAGGAAAAAAAAACTTAGTAGGTACCTACATAAACTAAAAAATAACTTTTACAGAATTTTCTGTTAAAGCGACTTATGCAATAGGGCGAATTCTGTGGTTAAAGCCAAAAATTTCAGTAGTGTGTAAGTCATCAATCTGCATTTTGAGTCCCCTGACTCAAAATGCAGATTGATGATCGGAATCTTACATTCGGACAAATTAGCATCAATGTCGCATACAGTATTACAGACAAGTTATAGATATCCCTTTAAAATTCATATGTACATAATTCGTACATTTCAGCTCTATCATGAGACGTCAAAGGATTCCTCAGATACCAAAACATCACGAGCTCTCCAAGAATTGCTTTCAGAGTTTCCCGACCCATATAAGCTAACTTCGCCGGGCCTTTGCTGTGATTCATAAAGACGGCTTAGTAAATAAAACTCTTGCTATTGTGTGCCACACAGGGTTGTCAGCATAATAATGATCATAAACTTGGGAATAAAATTATCCATTCATTAACTTTTATTTAAATAATGTAGTTTTAAGCTTTTATCTTATTGCGTTAGCTTTACTTACAACATGGGTGGCTTACAATATTAAAGTAGGTACTGCGTGATTGGATAAATCTATCTACATATTGATATTTTTTCATAGATATTTTTCTTTTAATTTTCTGCATTGCCAGTCTATTTAACGATACTCTACCTATTTAGTGAGATCTACATAGAAACCTCCACATGACCTACTTATTTAAACAAAGATTTTATTTTTGTAATTTTTTGGAATTAATTATTTATTAATTTATTAATTTGATTTTTTTTTTTGGAGTGGTTTAACTAACCGACTTCAAAAAAAAGTTCATGCTTATGTTCGTACTTAGGGTGTATTTTCATATTTATGTCGATATTTTCATCAAACGAAGTCCAGTTTGGAGAAATCTTTTTTGTTTGAAAAGGCCCTGAGTTTGTACCTTCCATAAGAAGTACATCAAGAAGTCTGATATAATTTTTTAGAGGAAAGTTATCTAACAATATGCAGATATATCAAATTCATAGTAAACTTCAGCACGAATGTGGCAACCTTACGAAAACTTTTATAATAACAGTTAACACTAAACAAAAGTAGAACATCTGGAAGTTTTATTAATGCGAGATGTGCTGAGGACATTTCATTCAAATTAGGCAGTTTCCTTCTGTTCCATCACGTATATACTTTGTCGAGATTACATTTTCCTGCTATCCTCACTGTGCTTGGCAGAAGAAGGCTTTTGATAACAATTTTCGTATGCACCAGGGTCTATGAAGAGAAACTTTAGTGTAAAGACGCTCAAACGAGAGAATAGAGAGAATAGAGTTATTATAAAATAAAATATTGTGATGTGATGATCGTGGCTGCTGTGCGTTATGGTTTAAATTTTCTCTTCTCCACACATATTACCAGACTATTTTTAATTTTGCATCACATCATGGGTATATAGGTACCTACCGCTACAGGTTTTACTGTAATTAACCGTAATCTTAACCACAGATAGTCTCACCGTCATCATCAACCAGGTCAGGTCTTAGTGATCGCAGTAGATTTATAATGCACGTGCCAAGTAGAATGCTGCACCACATTCCCTGGTATTTTAAGATATGGTGTGTAATACGAATATAATACTGTACTGGAGTAACCCTAAAGTCAAACCAGACTATTGGGTTGCACCAATCTTGTGTACTAATTCATTTTCCCTCTAGAATTTTAACTTCGAAGTTGAAAGCTAACTGTAGGCAGATGATGCTATCCTATGAACTATGTTAACAGGGCGAATTCTGTGATGCAAACCATTGTTAATTTCTTTGGTACTGTCACTGTCAGGAGGATTTCTCTCAACAACTTAACAAAATATCTATAAATTCGTGAGTATCATGGGTAAATAAATAAAAATACCCTACTATAATATGTTATTGATTATGTATTAGGTACTTGATATTTTGTTCCCGTCTTGAACTTCACGCTCGATGTGTTTGAACGTTTATATATAAAAGCAATAAGCTGCTCGCTACCTAATGTCTGTCCCGGCTTATTTCCGATCCATTTCCTAAGAAACAAACATACCAATCCAATCAGATATGTTTATCCATTCGTATTTGTCCCAACATTAGAAATCAGGGACAGGTCAAAAGTCAGACGCTTGTGACCTCCCACGTAACGGCATACTAAATAAGGACAAGAAGTGAGTCAACATAACGCCCAGGGGATTCTTAGCTTAATAAATATCCATAACAGGTAGCACGACAAACTTAACGCTCATGTAGGAGGTTCTAACAGAGTCCAGTGGATATTTGTAGAGTAAAGTATAAGAGTATGTTAGAATGATGCTAATATACCTCCTACTATCCATAATTGATATAGCACGACCAACTTATAATTTTTTTCATAATATAGGTAGGTGCTATAAATGGTATAAATAGCTCATAAATTAGCTATAAGTATTTATGTCTCTCGAACAATAGTAGAATAGAATATTTACATGGTTCATTGATGTTGTGAACCGACTTTTAAGAACACAATTAAATAGTCCAAAAGTTTTAGAAAGGAAATATATTAGGATTCATATGGATATTTTGATTCTATTGTTTTATTACACAGGGGGAACAATTGAAAAGCGTATGATGTTCCTTGACTATCCGTCGGCAACGCTGTTTCCCCGTGGACCTACTATTTTGTCCTACTAGTAGGTCAACGAGGATATACATGTCCTCGTGGTCCAACTGTGACAATCTGTTGTTGAGTTGAATATTCCATATACTTCTATACATGAGATAATAATATAAAATTCTTCTTAATTCAGCCAACCAAAAACATAACCAACACTTACCCAACAAAAATGCTATCTCGCGAACCTTTTAGACCCATTAGACCTACATATATAAATCAAAATGTCTCTGCCAAAGATTGCTAATCCATCTCTCGCATCGGGAAATGGGTCAAGGATCAAAAGAGGATAAAAAGGATCCCAGTTCGATTCACCCGTGTATATTTGGGACGGTGGAACGACATACGGAATTGGGATAAATTAACCATATTAAGGAGGTAAGGAATGGTAGTGCTTTCGTTTTGAAATAGAATACTTTGTGTACGAAAAATGTTATTTTTTTCTCTTTAGTCGGAAATTCTTGGGCGACCCATTAGTACGTATAGTACTAACTGAAACGTATTACTTATTATTATGTGCTATTGGTTTAGAAATGAACGTTATACCAGCACGAACCTGGATATTCAAACACGATTTGGCCAAAGCCGTGGAGTGCTGTTGGATGGCTGTGATGGATAAGTAGCCGACCAAAGTGGCACTTTATATGGAATACCAATAGTCTGTTGTAAAGATCTTTTAGCTAGCGATGATGGGAAAAACTTAAATAAAACGCCACTTTTATTGTAATAATAGTTACAGTTTATAAAGAACCAAGAAAGTAATACAGTACGTATAATAATAATCTATGATCAAGGTAATCTACCAAGCCTATTCTTGAAATAAAACAATTTCAAAGGGCTTTCCTATCTGTTACTTACAGGGCAAAGAAACGATAAAACGGAACTAAAAGCTTTCGATTCTGAAAGGGGCCAATAACAAACTAGCAACGAGGCCACTGCCGTACACTATACAAATTTTCAGTATGGATACTTGATACTTGATATTGATACATTAGGCATAAGATAAGTATTAAACAAGACCATATCAATTGGTTAGTTAATACGCAAAGAGTTAATTTTAAATCTAGTTTTTGGTAATGACTAATGAATACTTCCTTGCCTAGCGATAGTTTAACGGCCTTCCTTATATAACAACCTCAAACCTCAGAACAATTAGTTCGAAGTGAAAAGAAATCTCCACCATTACCTAAATAAACGACAAAACTTAACAGAGCCCTTACTGGTCATATATTGAATCACGAGCGTCTCGAGACCCCCAAAAAGGACTATTTGCTGAAATTGCTTAATTCACCATTTACCGAAGTGACTTCGGATGCTAATGGTGCTTTCAACGTTACTTAGTAACAAGTAGGCAATGTGGTGGTTATTTATGATTTACTCGACTTGGCTGCATATCTTTATGCTTCATTATTAGTCTATCTAGACTTTTCTTTATTTATTTGACTTTATACGTAGGAATCTTTCGTGGAAAGAGCAAAGATCGAAAAAGATCCGAAATTAGGAGATCCGAAGGAGAGCTAAAGTGACTGATATAGCTCGTAGAATTAGCAAGTTGAAATTAAAATGCTGGCAATGACTAGGCCACACCGCTCGTAGAACTGACCACCGACGGGGAAGAAAAACGCTCGAGTGGCAACTACGAACCGGAAGACGCAGCGTATAAAGCCAGCCTCCCGTACTAGGTGGACCAAAAATCTGGTTAAAACCACGGGGAGCCGCAAAGAGGGGGAGGCCTATGTTCTGGAATAGACGTATTCGTGCTTTTGATGCTTACCAAAGCCTTTTAATCAGCATAAAGCTTCATTAGTCATAATAGTTCAAAAAAAACATAAATTAGGTAAATCTAGTTTTTAATTTTGTCGGTCTTAATAGGTGTGTTATCTACTTCAATAGGTGCCTACACCTTTATTCTTGTATGTCTATTTCATAACTGGGGACTATAAAAAATTCACAGATAGTAGAAAATATTAACAATTTCCATCACATTGCTTTGAGATTGGATTCCCGCGTGTTTGCTAGTAAATTTCATTACTTTCACAGCCAACTTAACTTCATAATTACTCGGCGAATGCACTCGGATAATTAAGTAAGTAGTAACTCACTTAAACAGTAAAGTTCTGGTGTTAACGCTAAGCTTTAAGCTAAAGGGCTTAACTGATGCAAGAATTAATAAACTAAGTTGTTTTCTTCTAGGCATGAACCATTGTGTTAAAAAGTTATGTCTGAGATAAGTGATTTTCAGGAATTTTAAGAACTTTTTATTGCGTGCCTTTTTATTTTTCAATGAACCACAAAATAGGTTGTTTGCGTGTATAAGCGACTACTAAGGCATAGTTTATTTGAAACTTAAGTACACATAGTATAGACCGGAAAATGCATGAGTATAACAATTATCTTAAGAAGTTATAGATTCTCAATTAAATCAGTACAATTCAGATATTGGTACAATTTTCAATTCAGTGGCTTTATTTTCAGCAGAAATCTGGAAATCTGATCATTTGTTTCGGAACAGAAGGTTTAATCTAAGTAACAATCACAAACATAATGTAACCGGATCGACCCGCAATTTTAAAGCAATGATGAGGTACAAAGTTTCATACATCTAATACCTACTAAGAGTCTAACAAATGTAAATGTAATGCGGGTGGGACAGAAGGGTCACAGACGTAGGTATGGTGTATGGTTTTGCTGACTCCATTTTTTTCCTTCGATTGCTATAAATATTGCGAGACTTCAGGACTCCAGCCTGTCTGAGCTTCATCCCTAAAAACTTGATCAAATAATCCTTCAACCACATTAATTAACTATTTGGATCCTCTTTGTTCCACCAGGATCAATCAAACTTACATTGAGCGGGGATGGGGATGACCTACATACGAACCTATACTAAACCACCAATATTCAGGTCAGCGCTATTGTAGGGCTGTATGTACAAGAACTAATTTAGAATACACAGAATCTGGGATGTTCGAGCCTTTGTAGGGATTAATGCTACATGGAATCATTATTGGAATCTCAGTATAATAAATGGACCGTGTTTATATAGGCACGATACGAGAATAGTAATTTTTTCACTGCTGTTGTATGATTTTGTGAAATTCTCGATCGACAATTTGCTTAACCTAGTATGATAGTATTTATGTGTGGTCAATTAACCAATACTTATAGTTAGCCCAAACGAAGTATTGCACTGCTTATTTTATAGATAGAATAATATAGGTACAATAAAACTTCCTTGAGTAAGCCTATTAATTAAATTTTAATTTTGAATTATCTTTTTTTCGAAAATGAATGACGTGACGAGCCAGAATTCACCTGATGTTAAGCGATACGGCCGACCATAACAATTGCAGTTGCAGTCTTTACAAATTAACATAAAATTAGGCACATTTTCTATGATGAAAACAACCACGAGACGCACAGCATAGTGATTCAGGAGGCCTCAGCGCTGAGGCTCAGCGCTGAGGCCTCGATTCAACCAACTTTTATTTGAAAATAGAACGGAAAGCTCTCCCCTAGCTCATGCCTTTTGCAGAAACGATGACGCTATTTCCGTTCTATTTTCAAATAAAAGTTGGTTGAATCGAGGCCCCTGCGCTGAGGTCTCCTGAATCGCTATGCTGAACGTAGACTTCGATATTTGGTTCCCAAATTTTAGTACAACCAAGAACATGCAACGGAAAAAATTATGTACATTTCTTACATTTAATTTCACACAAATCAATTCAATCAATTCAATTCAATTCAATTCAATTCAATTCAATTCAGTTCAGTTCAGTTCAGTTCAGTTCAGTTCAGTTCAGTTCAGTTCAGTTCAGTTCAGTTCAGTTCAGTTCAGTTCAGTTCAGTTCAGTTCAGTTCAGTTCAGTTCAGTTCAGTTCAGTTCAGTTCAGTTCAGTTCAGTTCAGTTCAGTTCAGTTCAGTTCAGTTCAGTTCAGTTCAGTCCAGTCCAGTCCAGTCCAGTTCAGTTCAGTTCAGTTCAGTTCAGTTCAGTTCAGTTCAGTTCAGTTCAGTTCAGTTCAGTTCAGTTCAATTCAATTCTATTCAATTCATTCATTTCATTTTTTTTTACATTTATTGCATTTACTAAAAATAGTACGCAGGTTACTGGAATTTCGTTGAATAGTTTGACAAAGCTCGAAGCCGCCCGCCGCTTTTACTGAAAAGCTTAACAATGGTTTTGACCGTAAGCTATTGATTTATCGGACGTTCAACACATATTTGCTAATCTGTGGTTTAACGATTGAGCCAGTTCACACTGAAATACATGCAACGTCATCATTAATGTGTAATTAGGGAATCTTAAAGACTTACGTCTAAACAATCAAGTTACAAAGACCAAACTTGACGATCGATTTTGAAGAACGTTGCTTCCAATTCTTTTCGTTCGCAGTGGCATACAAACAAAACCGAAATAACATTCCTCCTTAGTATAAGCAGATAGCAGTACCTATCGCTTTATCTTTCTCCATCTTTATCGTGTTCGCATAGAGCTTCGTATCAGAAAAAACAATTCGTTCCATAAAATATATCGTACCGGAATCCTTTGTTTCGCGAAGGATACAAGCGTTAAGTATGAGATAAAACATTCTTATTGCAAGATTTTATGTCGAGCCCTGCCTCACTGTTTTTACTTGCGTGTAATAAAATAGAGAGGTATTTATTTTTGTGGGGAAAACGTTCTTATGGTTTTCCCACAGGAGGACATTATTGCATGCTTAAAGACTTAAATGGGGAAGAAGCGACCACGAACCGGAAGAGCGTAATCATGAAACCGCGGGGAGTCGATGGACGCCTATGTTCAGCAGTGGACGTCTTCAGGCTGGTGATGATGGCCATGATGATGATGATGATGATGAAAAGACTTATGTTAGTGTAAAAAGAGTCGTAAGTAATTATTTACTTACCAAATTTCGGATACGTTATCATTATTTTTTCAGTGTATGTATAATAGTTCAAACTATAGAAGTCAGAAAAAAAACAAAAATATAAATTAAGTGTACAAAATTTCGTAATGCCTGTGATCCACCTGCTTAGTCCAACGAAAACGTTTTTTGTCGTTTCGCGTAAACTATAGACAAAAAGCCTAATGCTGTATGTGTAAACCACAAAAAGAACAATTCTTTATGTATAAAAAGATTTTTCTCTTCAAAACTTCTGGTACTGGCATTCCCACCCTTTTTAAAATCTATTTTTACACGACTAAGTTTAACCCAGTTGAAGTTAAATTCGAAGGCTCCGGTGCATCCTGGGCATGTATTTTTAGCTCTGACCTATTTCAGCGCGGTGCTGCCGGGCTGCGTGTTCTATTGACCCACATGCACGCCGGCTCTGACGTCATGCCAAGCGCTGACGTCACAACCACGCGGCCCTTTGTTCGGCTGTATAATCGCTATGATTGGTTGTTGAGAATTTTGGGAAGACGAAGCTTTTTACTAGGGAGTTTAGTTTTAGAAGTTGCTTTCTAATGATTTCATAAAATGATAGTTTTTCAAATATATTATTGCAGATTTAAATCATAAAATTTATGATTCAATGTGAATGAAACTATAATGGAAAAATATAAGTCCCCAAAAAGGTCTATTATAATAATTTTATTTTAGTTGAGTAACAGAAATCAATTCAAACGTGATTTTATTTTCTCTGAATGCATTTTTCATTAGTATTCCGTTCTTTGTAACTAGATGGATGCAATCTCAATAAGACTGCGATGCAATAACATTCAAACAAATCAAATCCCATAAAGGCATCGCTGGAATCCCTCAATCAGAAGCGGGGCTTGAGGACTATTTACACTATGTAGGTAATTTTTCTGTCTGATATAAGTAAATAAAAATTTTGTAGAAAATTTTACAGATTAATATTATTAGAAGAAATGAACTTATTTCTAAAGAGATAGTATAAAGTTATTTTATACGATTGAATGACATGACTAGCTAGTCACTCATCTGGTGTTAAGCGATACGGCCGCCCATAAAAGTGCAGCACTGAGAACTTTAAAATAATAAAGTTTCGCGTGACACTGCATTGTACACGTCATACTGAGACATCAAACAGTCTAATCTCAGACAGTACACAAAATTTTAATTTAACGTTTAAGCCACCTATATCTTATACCTATGAATATCATCATAAACTACAGGTAGGTATTATTTAATCTGTAGTTTTAGCGCAAATCATCGCGGTACTGATAAGCATCCTCTAATAAACCCTGTAATAAAATAGGTCACCTACACAAGTAAAGTAGGTTCTAGCGATTCTAAATGTAGCTATATTAAACAATGACGACACAACAATGAGCTTTAATGGCGTCATAAAGCAGAATTACATTTTATATCTCACCACAGCTGCTGAACCAGCGAATGTTGGGCAGTGGGAGATCTGGCATATTTTCCATAAAAAAGGTAATATTATAACATCATCAGTTATAAGTTTTCACTGCTGGAACATGAGCAGAACACATGCACTTCTCTTATAGAAATAAAAAATAAGTAAGGTAAATGCACCTAGCTACGTACGTACAGTACCTACCTAATTATAATGCTGACTAAGTGCAGGTTGACCAGGGTGATCCATTTTAGTGATTATTGAACATGTCGATTTAGGCAGAAAATAATAACAGTAAAGATCCCATAAGTACCTACTATTAAATATGTAGTGGACCACCGTGAAAGTTTAAACCAGTGCTGCAAGATTGTTATTTTTAAAATGCCATATATGTGAAAGTACTATGACTATAATGTTTTTATTCTGCGGCACCACTAGTAGCCACAGCCGAGGATGTTTCGTTAAATAATAAACCACTTACGCCGCGGAAACGCCTCAAGTATGCAGTAGTCTTTATAATATGTTTTCTTTCTGGGGAAAATTAAAAATTCCCAACGCATAGCTCCTTATTCAAATTGAAATTATTTGAAACGTTGGACACTGGCTTTATATTATTTTTAGATACTACCTAAGTAACCTTGTTTTCTCTGAACGTTCGGAAATAGTCTTATTATTAAAAGAAAACTTTCAGTGGTGGTGATGATTTACGATTTTCCGTGTGGACCCATCTCTGCTCGTGGGTGCCGTAAAAGACGGCTAAAGAAATATTCAAGGATAGGAAGAAGGCATTTTTGCCAGAACATTAAAATAGTCACGATCACCAACCCGCCTGCCAAGCATGATGTTTAAGACAAATTCCCTTGTATAATGGCGTTAATGTATCGTTTTATGTTCAGATGTGGAAGTCTTCGGGGTGATAATGTGATTATCACTACCAACACTGGAGCAACTGTGCCAGCAAAGGCTGTGTGCTCAGCTGGAGTGGCCCGGCATGTACCCTGGCAGGCAGGGGGTAACTGCACAAAAAACCATAATGCGGGGCGTCAGTGCAGGCCATATCGCCCTGATTTAGAATTATAATTACAGTCATTACCATCCGACTAAGCTATAAGTAGGTTAAACGTAAAATAGAATTGAAAAAAGATAGATACACAAATAAAATACGTACTACTTTTTGTGGCACCACTTACTTATATTTTATTTTGATTATTTGATTTGTGGGCCACTCTCATCCTGAACTGAACTGATATTCTAATGCGAATGAGTTGATTCTGAAGGTGATGGTATTCTGTGGTATTTATTAATCGATATATATTTTGTTTAAAAAATGGAATCACAAACTCCCGAACTCCCCGTTGTATGTTATCATGTTCTCATATAGTAAATAAATTGCAAGATCACATTCCTCATTTCATAAATTTTAAGTAGGTATCTATATATATCGCCGAAGGCATGGCACAAGAGCGTGGTGGTGCTCTTCTTCAAAAAAGGTGATAACACCTTATTGAAGAACTATAGGCCCATCTCGCTCTTGAGTCATGTGTATAAGCTGTTTTCGAGGGTCATTACGAATCGTCTCGCACGCAGGTTTGATGAATTCCAGCCTCCCGAACAAGCCGGTTTCCGAAAAGGCTTTAGCACCATAGACCACATCCATACGCTACGTCAGATTATACAGAAGACCGAAGAGTATAATCGGCCGCTATGCCTAGCGTTTGTGGACTATGAGAAAGCCTTCGATTCAATCGAGACTTGGGCGGTGCTGCAGTCCTTACAGCGATGCCAAATTGACTATAGGTATATCGAAGTGTTGAAGTGTTTGTACAGTAAGGCCACTATGTCAGTCCGACTACAGGACCAGAGTACGGAACAGATCCCATTGCAGAGAGGCGTGAGACAGGGAGACGTTATTTCTCCGAAACTGTTCACAAACGCATTGGAGGATGTTTTCAAGCTCTTGGAGTGGAAAAGATGTGGCATCAACATAAATGGCGAGTATATCACTAACCTTCGTTTTGCCGATGATATAGTCATAATGGCGGAGTCGCTCGATGATCTCAGCACCATGCTCAACGACCTCAGTAGAGTCTCCCGACAGGTTGGTCTTAAGATGAACATGGACAAGACGAAAATCATGTCAAATGCCCATGTTCCACCTATACCGGTAATTGTTGGGAACGATACTCTCGAAGTTGTCGACAAATACGTCTATCTAGGGCAGACTGTCCAATTGGGTAGGTCCAACTTCGACAAAGAGGTCGCCCGAAGAATCCAACTCGGCTGGGCAGCGTTCGGGAAGCTTCGACCTATCTTTTCGTCCAAAATACCACAAAGCCTGAAAACAAAAGTTTTCAATCAATGTGTGTTGCCAGTGATGACTTATGGAACTGAGACGTGGTCTCTAACTGTTGGCCTCATTACTAAGCTCAAAGTCGCGCAACGAGCTATGGAGAGAGCAATGCTCGGTGTTTCCCTGCGAGATAGGATCCGAAATGAGGAGATCCGCTGGAGAACTAAAGTGACCGATGTAGCTCTTAGGATTGGCAAGTTGAAATGGCAATGGGCAGGCCACATCGCTCGTAGAACTGACAACCGATGGGGAAGAAAGGTTCTCGAGTGGCGACCACGAACTGGAAGACGCAGCGTAGGCCGGCCCCCCACTAGGTGGACCGACGACCTGGTGAAAGCCGCGGGGAGCCGATGGATGCAGGAGGCGAGCAGCCGCTCTAAGTGGCGCTCCCTGGGGGAGGCCTATGTTCAGCAGTGGACGTCTTCAGGCTGTTAATGATGATGATGATGATGATGATGATCTATATATAGGGGTTATCAGTACCTACAAAATAACATTAAAATTAGGTTTGTTAACGACCCTTGCTTATCGTCTACAGATTAATAAAAAACTAAATCAAAATAAGTAAATTCTAGAAAAACGCTGAATAAACAGTTTTCTTAAACGTGCGTAGTGAATTGTTTTTATGGATTTCTCAGCCTATGTCTACGATTTATTAGATTTATGCTACACAGACCATAAATCCACAGAGAATAATTTTAGTACTTATTCAATAACATTAAAAGTAGAGGCTACATTTTTATGAACATGTTTTTTACTTGATACTGTGATGATATATGGCAGCAGTAAAGTTTATTGAGTGTGGTTTCTGTAAGTTATCTCGTAACTTTTCAAATTACAACTTAGGATTATAGACCTTAATCTTAGTTTCAATAGTTAGTTAGTTTCTTATTGGTATTTATTAAAACAAGTGAGTAAACATTATAAATCATAATTACCATCCTAAACTTTTATATTTCCAAATTATATAATTACTATGGGTGGGTTTTTGATCCGAATAATTAGGTTTTTTTTTAAGTTCCGAGTGACACTGCAACTGTTATGGGCGGCCGTGTCACTTAACACCAGGTGAACGACTGGCTCGTCACGTCATCTATCAAATTTTAACCGTTAGATACCACTAAACCTATCCTTTGGCCCACTTGCGTATTGTCGTGGTTAAAATAGAACATGCAAGAGAACATATAACCGGATTTGCATCAAAAACTTAATAATGATTAAGAGGTGTTTATTTACCTTACTTACGTAATTTTTCCACATAATTTTAATGATTATCCTTGCATACAAAATATCTTTCAATAATATGTCACAAAAATGGAAATGGTTTATGGTTTATGGTTATAATAGCAGTGTCGCCTGCTATTACTTTGTAAAAGAAAAGTTTAGATTCAGATTCAGATTTTTATTGCTTCCATAGTGTACAATAGGAATGCCGAAAAGCCGGAAAGCCATTCGTGATTATATAATTTTTTACAAATTAATTTGACAATAGTTCATACTTGTGCGTCCTTAATAAGTGACTACTGGTAGATTTTAGAATATGGTATCTAAATATCAAAGTAAACCCAACCAATATAGTAAAAGAGTATACCTATTACTGATACTATGTGCAGACAAGCAAGCACTGAGTATGTGAGTATTCCCAACGCCCCGTATTCCAATTTCGCTAACAAATAAAAAGGGGTTCAATCCGTTCGACGGAATTTGAAATGTGTCTGGGCGATGCTGGGAGGTGGCTTATCAACGTCTGTTGAGGTCGGATTTGTGCTAAAATGGTGACAGGAATATGAGAAAATGAGAAAATATTTCATTCAATTTCCACGTGAATTTTCTTCCCATGTTTACCTAGAAAGTATTGCGTGGTTATAGTCTATTGACTCTATTTTTACGTTGTGGAAAAGAAGAAGAGAGGAAGAGCTGAGAAGAACGTTCGTGGGTGAACTTTGAAAATAGCTATAATGTTATGTACAAAGAGCTCAAAATGTTGGCGGGAATCAGAAAGAATGCAAGGAATTCCGCTGAAAAGAAAAACATAAATAAAAGCAAAACTCCTAAGCCAATCGAACAGGACTGATCTTAAATTTAACATTGGAAACTAAAGCGAAACAAAGCGCATAAGCAATTAAGCACTATGTTGTGCCGTGGGTAATGAATATCTTTCTCGTTTTTTTATACTGTTGATACAATGGCCTGCATTTGACGACTATCAGAGAGGGACTTTCTATTTGATGTTTTATAAAAAGGATACAAGATCTTTTTAAAACTTCACCACCAATTTGTAAGTCTCAAAATTAATTGATTACTTTTTTATTACTTTTTTGTGTAGCTAAGGAAGGACGGTAGAAATCTTAATAATTTCAAAACGCCCTTAAATGGAGATCAAAATTCGAAGCGAGCCCGGTAATTTGTTGCCTACTAATTTATATTCGCAACGGTCTTACTAGTATTTGTTTATTTTATCGTTAGTTACTAATGTCTACATATATAGGTACAGTATAGTCATAAGAAATACATAGGTAGAAGTAACGATGAAGCTTCAATAATTTTCAATTTAACGCATTTTACCTTTCAATATCGCTACAGATTATTCTGGCTGGGTAAGTATAAGTATACCTACCATAATATTCTACGTCGATGGTTCCGGAGCTCATACGACAATTCGATTTTCCGATAGCTCTGCCTTGATGGACCTGCTATCAATAATTAAATCGTGCACCTCGTCGGCCGAGATGACAATGGGCGTTTATTGCTCAAACCTGCCTGCTAGCACTACACATCACACACCAAAACAAGCTACTAGAAGTTTATGTACTAGACTACTAGAGCTATGTGTATTGGACTGGTGACGATGATATAGGTACTTTGGAATTTGTTCTCAAATCAATAACTAAAGCTTCAAAGAGAATAATAACCGTTAATGCTGAAAAAGCACAATGCATCAATGAAGTCATGTTTTATGGAACAAAACGGTTTCAGTAAAATTAAAACAAATGAAAGCATATTTTACAGTTTATATCACAGAGACTAATAACACCCTTCAAAACATATAGACAACTCTGTCGATACTTTGAATCACAGAACCCTTGTCACAGATATTTAATTTATATCGGTAGCAGTATAATAAATCTTAGTCAAGAACGCGAATGAAACAATATTACTTTCGGTACAAGTCAATAAATAATAGAAGTGTATTGTTTACAGTTTGGAATTTGATATTTTCATTATAAACAGTTCAATTGGCAGACGAGACATTAATTATTAAATAACATACATAGAAATTGATTTTTAATAATATTGATACTCAAGTTTTAATTAAAAAAAATGGGCTTTTGGGTATATTGTGTAATTATGAAATGATTATTAGGTACTTTACTCTCAAAATGATTGAAATTTGAAATATTGGGAGAAAGCTAAGAAGTACTAACAATCACCAACATAGGCTCATATTAGGACTAAGAATCCACAGTTTGAAGTTACTTTAAAAAAGTTTCTTCATCATCATCATCGTCAACCGCCAAGACGTCCACTGCTAAACATACGCCTATCCCACAAAGCACTTGCTTGCCTCCTGCATCCGTCGGGTCCCCGCGGCTTTAACCAGATCGCCAGTCCACCTAGTCCCTCCGCTAGGCCTAAGTTGGATCTTCCGGTTCGTATTCGCTACTCGAGAACCTTTCTTCCCCATCATTTTTCAGTACTGCGAGCGATGTGCATGCTAATTGCTCATTGCTGTTTCAAGACCACTAGCAATACTTGCATCCATTAAATTTTTTACTTATACATCCGGATATCTAACATGGGAGAACACAAAACCGAGAAATGAAACAATTTCAACGTAAACAAAAATATGAATTTCAATACCGCTTGTATTCCGTTTGTGTGAATATCTCTCTTGTACATTGCACAAGCGTTATACTGCAAACGGAGATGCCTAAGGCTATCAAAGCATATACTTTGTTTTTATTATCCGTACTTTAGGGAAAATGTCCACTTTGAGGCTTGGGGTGGAGAAAGCTCATGTTATGGCTACGTGATAGTAGTTACTGTCAGGATTAGGTGGTTCCTTAATGTTATTGTAGTCGGCGTTATTGGCCCAACTGGAACCAGGTAGGACGAGTAAATTAGCTGATTAGCAATACCTACCTAAGTGCCAAAAAGATTTTTTTGCTGGAGTTTTCTGGTTTTCTTAATTTACTACACTAAACATTGAAAGTAAATCCCAGATATTATTAAATGTTTCAATATACTCATTTATGACATGGTGTATAGCATATCTGTGAAATGGGGAAATACTACTAGGTCTTCCACCATCCTCCTGCTAACCAAAAGTTTCATCATGAAGACGTCCACTGCTGAACAAAGGTCTCCTCTGGAGCGATACTTTCAGCGGCTGCTCACCTTCATCCATCGCACCAAAAGTTTATTTATTTTCAATTATCGTGCCCAATAATTAAGCGGGGCAACGCTGCCAGCATTATGGTTACGTTGCCCGATTCCATAGATTGCTTGAACTATCTATAGACCTTTTACAGTCTATAGATAGTTCAAGTATTCTTTAGACAGTTATTTTTATTTTTAAGTAGATATAATATATAATAGTGGTACTTAATAGGTAGTTTTTTGTTTTGTGTTATATAGGTTTATTTTTGTTTTGATATTAAATATAAATAAATTTAATTTTAAAACAAAAAAAAAAAAATTAAAAAAAACTTTTTAGGATCTTGAATTTTATTAGAGGTTGAAAAAAGATTTGTGCTACCTACCATTAATGTGGCTTTCTGCAAGGTGGTGACCACTTATTATTTATTTACATAAAACTTTCCGTAGTCTCAAATGAAGCATTTTAAATTTAATAAAGTCTAAAACCTAATACAATGACTTGGTATTATTAAAGCTGCTTTTATAGTGCAACAATTAATATTACACTTCATCAGTACTCAAGTTGAATGCACTCATCATGTCTAGTTCATTAAAGGGTTCTTGCTCTGTAGACAGCAAAGTTTTTAATCAAGAAATATTTATTTATTGTTATTAGAATTTCAGCTCTTTATTATTCAGTACGTTCGTAGGATCGTATTGTTTCAGTATGAATATTTTCATGCAAATGCAACTACGATATCCGACTTGCTTCGAAGCCATTTTGTATTTTCGTTTTACTTTATTGGCGATTGATGTGAATGCGATATCAGGAAAGTGGAATGTGAGACTAATTAAAAAGTTATACAGACTTTTCTTTTTATATATCATTATATTAAACAGCTTTCTTGTTTTGATTAGTGTTTTCGGAAACAAAACACTGTAAACCCTATTAATGCGTGTAATTAATGGAGGATATTATTAATCTATGGAAGTGCATCTTGCATTTAATCTGCAGTTAATACAATTTTTACCACGGGAACCCTTAATTTTATTGGAAGAAAAGTTTCTATGTTGGTTTTGATAGTGTAAGCAACGTGTATGCTAAAAATTCAAGTGAGTTAGCCGTTTCGGAGTGAAATCTACACAAACATACAACGTTTCAGTATTAAATATAGGTAGGGATTAAACTATTAAAAAGTCTATAAAATACCATTTGAATCATCATCAGAGCTGATGATAATAAAAGTAAGTAGGGAAAACCGAAACAGGCAGGGGTTAACAATCCTAGGACGGTTATTTTCAAATTTTCTAGAAAAAAATTGGTTTCATGAACCAACTGCGGGCGCGAGCTTTCAGAAACAGGTGACCAATTTTTTAGGTGTAGGTACCTTATACCTGCTTATAAAATCAGAAACACAGGCTCAAATCCAAAAGCCCTGTACGTCTCATGTTTGCTTTTAATTTAACCGGGCGATAGGATCCGAGCATTAGCATCGGTGGAGGCCATAAAAATATTAAGCACCGTGAGAAGCGTGCTGGTGCATATCCATATGCTAAACATTTAACAAGAATAGATACACCAGAAAGGACATGAGCACATTTTCATCAGCGTTTTATTAGTGAAGATTTATTTTTTGTCTCTTCAATTATTTTTCCAACATTGGTCATTTACAGGCCGAACATAATTGCTTATGCAGTTTTTTTATTGATCAAGAAGGTTATAAGCGATAGGTTCATGTTGCACTAGTGTGTTTTTATGGCATTTTCATAACTTGTATCACCAATGCACCACACCACAATATAAAACAAATATTTTCACCTCTGATGCTCTAAAATTGGGTCATTTTAGAAAAATGTAGAGGGATAAAATTGTATTTTAGAATTCGCCCTATCCACCTAGGTTGATAATGAAATACATTAGCCAGGTTTCTAATTCTCAAACCAAATACAGTAGTGATGGTTTGCACATGGTGTGCATTTTAACCAGTCAACTTTGAACCCGGTATTATACGACAAAAAAATCAAAGATGGTCCATACTTTGTAGGCAGGTGAAAGAGGCATGTCTATACTGGTATCTACTCTTCTGATAGTCTACATGTGACCAATCACCTGAGAGCCAATAAAAGTTTTACAACAACTGCAGATATGGCTGAATGTAACGTACGAACATCGTCATTTACTATGGAAAGTAAACGTGAAACGGCACAAAGTAAAAATGACGATAGGACATATACTTTAACTGCAACCACTACTTTACTATTAAGTACTACATTTTTATCACAATTCAGAAAACCAGATGATCGCGCTTACATCATGTACGATCGTAGACCGCAACGTCACTTTCCATCAGATTCATTGAGATTGTTCAGCTGGGGACGTCTTCAGGCTGCGATGATTATGGTGCCCGTTCACATAACTCTCAACTTGCTATATCCTCTTTTGTTTCTATGTTTGTATGACTTACAAGCCCAAACGGATGCACTGATTTAATTGTTTACTTTAGTGTAAGTTTTACTTTGTTCGTACTCCAATTTTCTCATGGTTCCAACTTTTAAAACTGCCATTTTACACACAGATTGCAAAAAAAATAGTTCCTGGAAAATCCAGGAATTCCCGAAGGAAATGAGGGTTAATAGCAAGTGAAACTGGTTGAGCAATTTAGTTGAGCACTGGGGAAGTACTGGAAACAACGGGGCTCCACTACTCACCAATAAATATTAAAAATGAAATAAAATATTGGATTTGCGAGGAATACATATTGTTCAATTCAGAACCTTATCATTTTGAAGGTAGGTAAAATCAGCACGAGCGCCGCTATATTTCTCAGAGATTCTCCCAACAATAAACGTAATTTCACGCTGAAAAACGCCAGATATGGCATTCCTTTCAAGAAGTAGGGTTCTATATCAAGAAAGTCTAACAAAAGCAACTTCGTAAAACATAAAAACATTATACTTCTCGTTATTTTTATAATCGTAATACTTACCATTTCTGCGTTCGACGTTCGAGTGAAAATAAATATGATTTGTTTACGATAACTAGGTACTTATTTTATATTTGGCAAACGAATAAGTAGATTTTAGAATAGATATTATTAATCTATCTGTAATACAACTATTTTTATGCGAATTTCTCTAAGGAAAATCGTACTCCATAAAGTACAATAGAAAATAATATAAGTAATACAATAATTCATGTGTTATACAGGAACCTATTATTAAAAACATTTTGGGTCTGTGAGCTAGTAATAAATGGAAATAAGATAAAAATAGTAATAGTGTTGTGTTTTACTCAAGTAAAAAGCTAGTCTTTCAAAAAATAACCTTTAACCGATATCTTTCAGAACTCAATTTCAACAAGCATTTCCGAAGAACAACGGAATCAGCACAATCAGGCAGGCCTTGTAGGAAAACTGCGACAAGGACAAACACGTGCGATAAATCCGCTCGCGACAGCCGCCCGCCCACGCGTCTTTCCAGCCTAGTTTTGTAAAGTTGAATGTATTACCATAGTGCAAGTTATAAATTGGTGCGAGTGATATTGAAACTGTCGTTTTATCCTAGTTACCATCGCAGCCACAGTTTTTTGTTTTTTTAAGGATTCCAGTTCCAGGGTCCCACGATTTCCACGCGTAAAATATTGTAGGTAGCTAATAATTTTCTTTAAGTTTTTTTATCGGCTAACATTTGACTACGGTCTCGCCTGATGATGTGAAGATGTGGTCGACGATGAAGCATGATTGTAAAAGTCAAAATTGTCGTAAAATAGCATATCTCGGCAACGGCCTCCATGGTGTGGTGGTTGTATATCAGCTCATATCCTGAAGAGTGCAGGTTTCTCACAACGACGGGCCATATACCTACCTAATATTTTGTGCCCTAAAAAGCTCAAGTACTTGTAATGTGTCTGACTATATTTGGAATAATGGACCATTAATAAAACAAGTACATCATTAAAATAATTATCATGTTGTTCTATAGTTAAGTTAGGGTCCAGGATCTATGCACGTATGTGATCGTTGAGCGTTATAATTACTTACATATTTATAGTTGTCTACTTAAACCCAATAATACGGAAAACCTTGCCTATTATTACGAAAATATCGAAAGTTGTTCATGACTGCTTCCGAGAAACAACGTACCTACAGATTCAATTATGTACAGGTATACCCATTATTTCCATACCAATTAAGCTGAGACCTTTAGAATAATGTTATCAAAGCGAATTCGAGCCCAATTTGTACACACGTTGTAAATTATTGTTAATATTATCTACATTTCTATTAGTACAAGCTCCGTTCGAACGCCCACGCCTGTGCCTTCAGGTTGGTACGCGTGGGGTTGATCCTAGTACCTAATCTTCGGTTTATGTGGGTTGATTGTGACAAAATGACGTCGAAGCGGTACTCAAGGTTTGGACAGCTTTCCTATGTCTCCGTGTAAGCATGAAAAATCATTTTCATATCTCTTTTATGAGCTTTTCTTCATGAATAAATTAGTTATGTATTCATGGTTGCAATATTCATTAGTCAGATGATATTTTAATTCTAAGAATTATTAGTTTTACAGAGAATAAAATTGTTTATATATTTTACATTTCAAACATCGGTCCTTAGCGTAATGTTAGCAAATTATTATAGGTACAAATCTACATTCAAAACACAGATTTTCAATAAACAGTTTCATAATTATTATTCCGGCCAATAAAGTCTCAATCGAGTATTTTTATTTTCTTTATACCTACAGGTAATCATTAGGCGTTTTTACTTTAGTTCCAATTATATTTCTATATGCTTAGCGCTTATAATTTGCCAAGACAATAATAATAATATAAATAGACAACTTTTAATTTGAAAAAATTCCTTTAAAAGCCTAAAAATAAATTATTTACCCTAAAATAAATAGTTGCTGAATTCGCAGTACTAACTTAAACTTCTTAAAACTATGAAGATTAATAAAATAGATAAAGTACTTCAATAATTTTCCACAATAAAAATTACATCATACCAACGAAACTGATAAATGCACGAAACAATAAAGAAATGTTATCTAAAAATCTATCCAAAAATGGTCACATACAAAGTGTTCCATAATATATTTAAAATAAATAAATAATACAAACCCAGAATGAGATAGCTATATTAGGCCATTATTTTGTACTTACTATCATTGCAGTGCAGGAGCAGTAGGGAAAATCGCGTTCGGCTCTAAGCAATCGTAAGCCCGCACGAATTAGTACTATTTTTTTTAATGATGGGTTCGTTGTATCGTACACCGAACAAACCTCAGCAGTCATAGCCTCTTAACAAAAACTTACATAGTAATCATCAGTTTAGATTTCTTTTCTAATAAAATATTGGAAAACCTAGTCCAAGTAAATCCCAAACACGGTGACTTGAATAAAACATGTTGTCTCTTCCCTCTGCATATCAACGTAATTGTCCCGTTCACAGTCCCACAAGAAAGAGATAGCATTGCTGTAGCTCTGTGCTCTTTTTTGTCCCAACGTGACTACAGTGATGATTCGGTAGCGATTGAAACCCATTGTTTTCACTTTGACCATTAGCTCTCGGGCTATGCGAAGAGCTAAGGCTGGAGATTCCTGAAATGTAAACGCGTTTTTCATCGCCATTCAAAGAACCAGTATACATATACTATATATATGCCTAATTTTATATCACCAGCTTATAAATAAAACTTGGCTGATTTAATTTAGTGAAGAAATAAATGGAAAGAATACCTGGGTATTATATTTATGCCCAGTGAAAAGTTCTTTTAGTGTCTCCGCAGTTGCCTTGGTGACCATCGGCACATTCCACATTAAACGTGGCTCCAATTGATAAGTGTTGAGGTAAAGAAGGGGTGGTCTCTTGAATTCCATCGCCACCTAAAACCAATATTTGCACTAGATCTCTAGACTATCCTTAGAAATATATTACCTTTTTATACTGAGGCGTAAGGCTTTCGGACCTTCATCGGCATGGGCCTCGGCTTCCAAAGAATACTATTGCTAAAAAATATGTTGAACTTAGAAGAAGTACCTATAGCAGGTAAGCTCCAAACAACGCCTACTCAAAACGTAGGCTACTTTTATGGTAAGTATAATAAGTTGAATACGCTAAGCAGGAGATCCGTGTCACAGCGAGCCGAAGGGAGACAAGTAGCACCTGCCAGTGCCACCTGCCTGTCGCCGTCTCATCCATTTATCCTTTTCCCCTATCATTTTCTCTCTCCCTTCCCTCTTCCCATTGACAAGGTTAGAACGCAAATCTAATTAACCCGTATCTATGAATCTAAGGTGGGTCAGCTTGTAGGTATACTAAAATAAATATATAAATTTATTAAACCTGAGAAGTTCTCTCCACAGGCCTAATTCCTGGAACTCCAGTGAACCCAAAGGACTGTCTCCTCATTTTCATCCTACTCATTGACTTCTGGTTAAGGGTTATGTTGGCCACGGAGCGCGTGGTCGACTGACTCTTAATTGCCATCATAGACACCTTGCTTTTATTTTCTTTTGCTTCAGTCATTTTGTATGAGTTTCGGTAAATAGTCTGTTTATATGCCTAATTATTTCAATCTTATAAAAAATTAACAATCAACTATGAAATGACACTTCTTTTGCTTAAAATCACAGAGTACATTGGTAACTTAAAATGCCCTAAAAATAGATGTCTTTACCAATATACTCTGTGAAAAGATTTTCAGTATATAGCAAAGTTCTCTGTGAAATAGATTGTCAATCTCGCAACGTCAGTCTAATGAATAAATCATCAACATAGAATCATAGAATAAATGACCCGTTCGTATAGCTACAGATGGCAAAATTAACAGTTTAAAATGCCAAAAATGATTACATGCAGCTATACCTCCATGCATGCAGCGCTCGCTTTGGAAATGTCTGAGCAAAAGTTGTAATTTTTAACTGTTTTCGTTCACCGTTCGGATAAGCTCAAAAATGTAATCGTGAACTGCCAATTTTGTCTCGTGGGCAAAAATATCAAAATTAGCATTATTGGTCAAATTTCCAAAACAAACGCTTTACATCATCGCTAATTTTGCAAATGCCAAAAATGCCACCGGTGCTAAACCAAACGCAGGCGTTATCATGTATATAGGGCAAATTCTGTCCATTATATACTCTTGACTAGTTTTATACTATCTGATTTTGAATTAGTATATTGTCCCGAAAGTGGGTAAATCTACACCCCAAAGTAGGCAATGTTATACTATAATGAACACAATAAGGAAGAAGCTTCTGAGCGAAGAATGTGCTAGCTCTGAGATCAGTATTCCTAGTACGAGTTTCGATAGTTTACTAAAACTTGATTCGTTTACGTTTTCTCCCTTTTCTCCCATACATATCTCTGCAGTGCCCCTAGCGGACACGTTGATGAACTAAAAATGGCAGTACAAATTTTAAATGGATTCGCGCGTATTTACGTGTTGGAAAACTCGAACTAGGTGTACAGGAATCCCCCGTGGCAAGGACCAAGTAGAAATAGTAGGTAGCATTAATAACCTAACTATAGTTATAGTAACCAGATTTTTTGCCACATATTATAAGTCTCAGAAGGACTACATATTTTCCATATACCTACTATAATCTCCGGTAGCGTGAATGCATCACCTTACAAGGCCTTTCAATAAATTGGAAACAGAACTTTTACTATTTTATTTCTATTTTCTTTACTTTTTTGTCGAAACCAACTACTAAACTTAGCTAAGTAAGTGTATTATTCATACTTCCATCACATAAAAATGCTACTCAAATCACCTTCACCTATTCATCGCTTCCTTGTCGCGTAAAAAATATTGTTACGGCCCTGTGAAAAATACGCCTTCACACTTTGACAAAGAGTTTCCCTCTGAAATGGTACTGGGAGCATTTTTTTGACGTGTGGCATCTCTTTGTAGGCCCCGCACGTTTTTGTCGGGTCACATACAGCGACCCACCTGGAATGCTCCTCAAAATACTAGGCTTTCTCATATTGTGCTGGTTTGGTGGCACGAAGAAATATCTAAAAATAGGTAGGTATACGGTTTGGTTGATATTACAAACATAGGGGGATGCTTTAGGAATGTTCGCAATTTCGTCATAATAAATCTTCTATATGATTTTGCTGGATGTTTTTGACTATAATACCAGTAACAATTATTGAGACGATGCGACGCTTGCTTAAACTAAAATTACAAACAATATTTTCGTTATATTAGGCTTGGTTAATGAGTTATTTTAACATTATATTTAGCACCGATACATTCGATATTTTTATGAGAATATGGTATCCATTCGATATCAGGATAAAGATATCTTTTTAAAAGAGTTTATTTAGCAAGAGCACGTACTCAAACAAGATGCATTCTGTCATAAATTTAACGAACATTTTCCTCAAAACTCATTCTTTTCCCGCGTTAAAGCAACAAATTCATCAACAAAGCTATTCTTCAAAACATCAATCTAAACAGTGTCTCATTGTCCGTACATCGCCCTCTTTACAAAAATGCAACAAAAACATAAAGCATCGAAACACGGATTGCATTCAGCAGATCGTCGATGCAACGATACCGCCCTGCTACGTTGACGCTAGAGCTAAAACTAGCTTAGTCTGCGGCAGACGAGATACGATTTCCATTATTTTCATCATCCATCATCATCATCAACAGTCTACTGCTGACCGACGATCTAGTGAAAGCCGCGGGAGCCGATGGATGCAGGAGGCGAGCAGCCCCTCAAAGTGGCGCTCTCTGAGGGAAGCCTATATTCAGCAGTGGACGTCGTCAGGCTGTTGATGATTATGATGATATTTAACTGGGAAATGACTCGAGCGAGGTTGCCGGAACATGTTGTGACACCGCCAATTATTTTATCTCAAGTAAATAACGGCCAAACGCCCAACGGTCACATACATAAATCCTGGATCCTAACTAGGATTCCCTGTATCTAGGGACCCAGGAACTACGAGGACCATGGTCCCACAACACCCAGACACAGAACAATTATTTGCGCTCTTATTTCCTGTGCACAAATACTTGTCCTGTCGCAGGAATCGAACCCGCCGCCTCCGGGTTATGAGCCGACTTGCTCAACCACCACAACACGGATGCTGTCAAATAAGTTTTGCTGAGATTCAAATAATATTTTTTTATGAGAATGAATGACGTGATAAATGACTTGATGTTAAGCGACACGGCCGCCCACTCCACTGCGCACGTCATCCTGAGACATCACATAGTCTATTTAGTGTAAAACTGACCGACACACTGTGTTCTGTGTGTGAATATTCTGTGTGTGAATATTCAATAAGGTTTCACAACATTTACCACAAACTGAATCTCGTCTGCCACGTGTAACTTATAGGTCAGTTAAACGAATATTCACCCTTCTTGGTCGCGGTACGGGCGGGACCGAGATTTGACCGATAGTAGAATTCAGGGACATTGCACGACAGGGTTGACTTTTTTGCACTTAAATTAGAACCATGGGGAGTATTTACGTAAACAATTTCTCATGAATTTTAGTGAATGTGATTCAATCATGAAAGTGAAAAGGACCGTTTGGTGGATCTTGTGGCTTATTGTGAATCACAATGGCAAAGTTGTGATGCTTTTGGCTAATGTAAAGCTGAAGAATGCCCTCAGATGTAATGCGTTGCTCCGTTTCATCACTTACGGTCTATAATAATAACTAGCTTTTCTCTATCAAAAGAGAGGTCAAAACAGTTCATATACGTACGTTTTGTTTTTTTTTGTATTTTTCTAACCTGATCAGTATAGCATCATCATCATTAACAGCCTGAAGACGTCCACTGCTGAACATAGGGGTCCCCCAGGGAGCGCCACTTAGAGCGGCTTCTCGCCTCCTGCATCCATCGGCTCCCCGCGGCTTTCACCAGGTCGTCGGTCCACCTAGTGGGGGGCCGGCCTACGCTCGTGGTCGCCACTGGAGAACATTTCTTCCCCATCGGTTGTCAGTTCTACGAGCGATGTGGCTTGCCCATTGCCATATTACCTTGGTAATCCTAAGAGCTACATCGGTCAGTTTAGTTCTCCTGCGGATCTCCTCATTTCGGATCTAATCTCGCAGGGAAACACCGAGCCTTGCTCTCTCCATAGCCCGTTGCGCGACTTTGAGCTTACTAATGAGGCCAACAGTTAGAGACCACGTCTCAGTTCCATAAGTTATCACTGGCAACATACCTTGATTGAAAACTTTTGTTTTCAGGCTTTGTGGTATTTTGGACGAAAAGATAGGTTGAAGCTTCCCGAACGCTGCCCAGCCGAGATGGATTCTTCGGGCGACCTCTTTGTCGAAGTTGGACCTACCCAATTGGACAGTCTGCCCTAGATAGACTTCGAGAGTATCGTTCCCAACAACTACCGGTATAGGTGGAACATAGGCTTTTGACATGATTTTCGTCTTGTCCATGTTCATCTTAAGACCAACCAGTAAGTATGGCATAACTTAAGTTAAATGAATAATGGGAGAAGCCACTGATTCCTGAAACACAGTTTCAACTAGCTCGGGAGTCTATGGGTTCATCATAACTTTGTACCTAATCAATGATGTCAATAAATGAAAAAAAAAAATTCCTTCATAAGCTTGTTAAAAATATCCTATCAGATTTATTCAAGGAAGTTCTACGTATTTCTAATACATTGATTTATTCATGATTTATTCTCTAACCGCCCAAAAAAAAACACGGCAATAATAAAGAAGTTTGCATTTCTATTAACATTCATAATATCAAATTCTTTTTTTAATGTTTACAAAAATTTTGATCATCCGAAAACCTCTTTCATTTTCATACTAAACTTTACCGTATTAGCTCCGCTACAACTCGCTAAAACTATTCAAATGCTTGTTTTAAAATACTTTTACCAGCGCTTATGTTTCAAAGGTATGAGTGACGTGCATTTTTATTATAAAGGTTCATTTTTATAGTACCTACAAAGCGCAGCAGTATGAGTACTGACGTAAGAGGTCTTTGGTCTAAAGGACGCCGACCCATCGCAAGGTACGCTGGCTTTGGTTTCTATACTTGTTTGTACCTTGCAGAACTTATGCAACGGAATAATGATGACTTAAACCTTCAAGTATTTTGAAATTTTGTTGGAGTAAGTTTCGTAAGTAATATTACTTAAACTCTATATTACAAAAGAGAGAGGTTATCTGATGGTTTTTGAGGTCTTTACGCCAAAATTATTGAAATGACTTTTATGAAATTTTGTACTCTCTGGAGGAGGCTAAAGTTCAGTAGTGGCGACTTCAACCTATTGATGATGATGATGATTGCTAATACTAACAGCATCAATATACCAAGAAAATTAAAAATATTCGCGTAAGTGCATTCATGGGGCCTTCTAGTTAGAAAAAAATATTTTTACAGTCTTGTCTGAAAACGTTCACCTTTTACCAAATCATTACCAACAGAAAATATACCCAAACAAAAATACCTCCGACTTGTGTATTCCTGCAATGAATGATCATTATTGTTTAATTCACTAGTTTGGTAGGTAGTATCGTAAAAAAGACGTAAAAAACTTCGTTACTTTTTCCACGGGACATAATAAAAATGTCAAACCATATAAGAAAACAGCAGCCAATGAAAATAAACAGTCAGGTTAAAGCAGTCACGTATTTACTTAAACAATTTACTTGCAGTAAAAACTTAGAGCTCAAATGAAGATTAGTGACGGGGTGTATGACATGGGCGTAATCAGGAGTCTATGATAGTGGCACGTTGAGAAAAAATAAATCTTTTAATAGAAACGCAAAGGGTTGGGCATCGTGTCTCACCAATTAACAGTTGATGGATTTAGATTCGTTGAAATTATCATTAAGCCTAGAAAATTTGAGCATCACTAGAAGGTTTCACTAATATGACTTCTGTCAGAGTTCATCTAGGTAGGTATACTACGACTTTGCCAGATATTCAGCCGCCAAGCAGGAGTGGCACTTGTACAGTAAGTACTTCGGTTTGAAGGGCACTGCCTATGGCTAATTAAATTACTGGGAAAAGTGACTTTGAGACCTAATTTCAAAATCTGATATTACTAGACTGTGTTGATGACTCGATCAGGACGACGTTGCAGTGCAGTATCACGCAAACCTTTATGTAAGTTATGGTTACTTCTCCGAAAAAGCCATTAACCATGAGCTGAAGTTGAAGTTGAGATCTGAGTGGCACTGCAACTGTAATGGGCGGCCATCTGCAACGACTAGCTCGTCCAGTCCTACGCCTACGTTTATATAAGAGTTAAGTGTACCTATAGCTAAAATATTCAAGGTCAGGTTTTATAATAGATCCTGAATATCTGCGCTTCTTCGTTTAACTGCTTCAACATCAAATTAATCTGAGCCATTTCTTAAGATAGTATCAAGAAGATAGCACGAATACCCACACTTTCACCTTACATAGTGAACACACACCCTAATAAAGTTAATACTGTATGGTATCAGTATTTTTTTTAAAGAAGTTGTATTTCTACAGAGCTCTGTCCCCAACGGTATAGCCCTTGCTACAACCACTGCATATGAAAACTGCAGTTCGTGACGTAACAAGAGTTCAGGGCCAATGACTCGCTCCTTGCGGCACCCCGCGCTGGTGGTTGCATCTTATTATGAGATCTCGGGTGCATTCAACTATAATACCTCTGTGCAGCAGACCACGATAGACGTTGGCTTGTTTGTTTTGTTTAATTTAAGCTAGGTTCTGCTTAGTTGATGAACATGCAGCTTAGAAAGGAACATAACGCTTTGGTCGTAACTACTAAATCGTTATATCATTTATGTGGTGCAACAGGAATTAATTAAGGTTCATCATCATCATCATCATCAATACCTAAACACGCCAACTGTTAAACATAGGCCTCATCCAGAGAGCGCCACTTTGACCAGCAGCTCGCATCCTGCATCCATCGGTTCCCCGCGGCTTTCATCAGATCGATTAGGTAAGGTTGCAATGTTGATATCATTACTATTCTCTTAGGGCTGGTATAAGCGTTCAAAAAATCATAATAGAAAAAAGTCATCATCAAGGGACAAGTATTTTAAAGTTTTGTACTATTTTTGGGCAAATATGCCTTTATCACTCAAACTTACTACTACACAAACAGCGCTAATTAGAACAACTACTAAACTACCTACTACAAATAACATTCGAAGTGTAAACTAGCCAGGATGGCCTATAGACTGTCCAAAATGCTCCAGCCCACTACCGGTATATAGCGTAGCCAACATGCTGGCTTCATTGCCTTGTTAAATTGCAATGCTGATGCGTTGAGCCAAATTAATATTTAATTAACATTTAGTATTTTATAGCATAACATTTTCGAGTTGTGTAAGAAAAGAAACAACAACTATAATAACAATGGAGAAGTAGGATATAATATACAAAATACTCTATGAGGCACGTAAGTGTAGGTTTTGCCATAAAATTGAGAATCTAATTTGACATGATCATGTAAAAGTGTAAATTAAAACTTAGCAAAAAACCTACTTGTCAGGAATAGCGCTAAAAATCTTGAGCCAGCGAAGTATTAATAACTGAAAAACTTCTCTCCACCCCACGAAAACGGCAGCTTAGCAAGCAAGGTCCAGTGAGTACGAAAAACTTTTTTATAAATAACATTTCAGACTTAAGTCTCCGCGTTAACGTTGAAGCGCTCACTAAGGCTGGTGTATATGAAAAGAGGAATTTATTTTCGGACTAATGAACATTCGTATAGCTAAAGAAAAATTGAATAATATATAAGTTACGGAGTAGATTTGATCCCTACGGAGCTGTAACTCAGAGCTTTGCGCCAGGATTTGGACGGAGATCATGAAATAGTAATTGCGATCAGGTTCGTACCTCGTTTTTTGAATGCTCGTTATTGTTTTATGTTTGCAAGAGTTCTTTGACAGCAGTTGGATGTTTGAAAACATGACCATATTTATGCATTTTGTCTGTAAAACATTTTGTGAGAAAATTATTATATTAATTATATTTTAAATAGTTTATTATTTTTATCGCAGTTTAGAAAATATATATATATATATATAGAGACTCTAAAATAACCTTATCGAAATGCCCCAGCAATATTTTCAACAACATTTAAAGAAATAACTGTTCTGTGCGTATAGATATTCTGTGTTGTGTGTGGTCATTCTTCTCTACTCTCTAACTCTAAAAGCATTGGAATGTAAAGGCGTGTAACGCGGTAGTCACAATGGATTATCAGTTGAAACATCACACAAATATTTATATATACAGACACACACACACACACACATATCACACACATTGGATATCGATTCATGAGGCAAAAGAAATAAATGTCTCATAAATTGCAGCAGCCGTCTGCACAAAGCATGAAACTGTGACCTAAAAACCGAGAAGGAACATTGGAGCACTATTTCACCCATCGGCCTTTTTTTGGTACCCTTTGGAGCATAAAATCTCTATTCAGTGAGCAGAAAAATCAATGGGGCAAGAAAAAAACGAGAGCTGTCGAGGACGGTTTCAAAGCTGAATTCATATTGATTGAAGATACTTTTATTTTATGGAGATAAAAGAAAAACCGCTGTTGATAAGGAAGGACATACTCAGCCGATATTTCTGAATCTTTTGCGGATACAAAGATAAACTTTTTAAGTAGGTATATGTACTTTCATTTTTGTCATAGAAAGTAACTACCAAACAATTACATCATCATAATCATCAACAGCCTGCAGGCATCCACTGCTGAACATAGGCCTCCCCCAAAGAGCGCCACTTTGAGCGGCTGTTTGCCTCTTGCATCCATCGGCTCCCCACGGTTCTAACTAGGCTAAATTTGCATATTATGTAATTAATATTATGCAGATACGAAAGATGCATAATTATAGATAGATAGGTACATTATTTATGATGACGTCACAGTAGGACCACGAGGACATGTATATCCTCGTGGTCCCACTAGTAGGACAAAATAGTAGGTCCACGAGGAAACAGCGGTAATAGATTACATGACATTGCATTGGTTGAACCGTGGTTCAACATAGTTTTCTTAACAATGCTGATAATGATGTTTTGGTTTAGCTGAGAGAACCATGGTCAACTACATCAAACAAAACGTCCTATATGTTTTTAATGGAATATCGAAAATAAAATTTTTACATAACACTTCGAACGCAGCGTTTAAACGTATGTGTATTACCTACAGATTTCATTGCTACAAGAGGTATGGATGTTTTAGTAGAGTCCATACCAGTTAAATAGTTATGTTGACTATGTTTTTTTATGAGAATGAATGACGTGACAATCTTGTCGTTCACCTATTATGTACCTAATCGCTAAGCGACACACCTGCCAGATAGTAATAAATATAGCCTTGGCTAATCAATCCCCACAATTTTGAGTAAACCTCTACTTAGGTATACAGTATGTAATTTAATTCATTAGCTTAAATTGAGCCCATGATAGTACATCATTTATAAATGATTATTAAAGAGTAAAGAGTGTAAATGAAAATATTATTATTGAAAATTATGAAGATTGCCGCGGCGCCTAACGCAGTCGGCACGGATGATATTGATACATTTAAACGTTTTTATATCTTGTATGTACTAATGAAAAACAGTACTTCATTATTTTAATTAAATTTTGTATTGTAGCATATGATTATTTAAGTTATTCCATTTTTTTGAGTTATTATTATTACCAAACCAATGTGATAGACTTATGGAACTGAGACGTGGTCTCTAACTCTTGGCCTCATTACTAAGCTCAGAGTCGCGCAACGAGCTATGGAGAGAGCAATGCTCGGTGTTTCCCTGCGAGATAGGATCCGAAATGAGGAGATCCGCAGGAGAACTAAAGTGACCGATGTAGCTCTTAGGATTAGCAAGTTGAAATGGCAATGGGCAGGCCACATCGCTCGTAGAACTGACAACCGATGGGGAAGAAAGGTTCTCGAGTGGCGACCACGAACTGGAAGACGCAGCGTAGGCCGGCCCCCCACTAGGTGGACCGACGACCTGGTGAAAGCCGCGGGAGCCGATGGATGCAGGAGGCGAGCAGCCGCTCTAAGTGGCGCTCCCTGAGGGAGGCCTATGTTCAGCAGTGGACGTCTTCAGGCTGTTAATGATGATGATGATGATGAATGTGATAGAAATCAAAAATTTTGGCCCACGCGTGACCGGTATCAGGAGTAGATACCTAGTTTCAAAGGATGCTAATGAATTCAATTACACCCGGTATAATAATAACAAAATATAAAGCCAGATTATTGTCTCCGCATCGTTCCAATGAACACAAATCAGCGTCCTATTCACGGCATTAGCAGCACTATCCAGTATAGTTGATGCTGCACCCGCTCATTATGTGTCGATGATTTAATTACTAGCGTCCGGTAATTGGTGGCTGGAGCTAAAATTAATAATAGAGGTTCGGATACAATCATAAAATATACGAAATTTGCCGATAATTAATGAAAACTTTATTAATTCTATGCAGCACATAATTATATCCAAAACAATCCTATTGGATTAAAATATAAATAGTTGATTAGCCATAGGACATCAAAAGATCTATCATAGGGGGCTGTGATATCTATCACAGATTAGATTTTCTATTATTTTTTGTATTGGTGGAACCGAAAATTATTTTTCCTACTTTTCCTATTGGGGTTTTGTAGATCAGATTCATTTTTTAACACTTTTTATGTTGGTAGAACATCTGATAATTATTTTTCCTACTTGTTCTATTAGTAGGACAGCTAGGTTTTTCCTGCTTGTTCTATTACTAGAACATATGAGAACAACCCGGAGACGAGGGGCGATTGGAAATAAACCGTATTATTACATAATTTTAATAAATCCATAGAGTTCCGAACTAGTTCTTAAACTGCAATTAAAGATTAAGCAGCTATAAACCTCAAAACAAAGAGGAGAATTTTCACTCAGTAAGACATTAAGGAGATTGAAGATGGTTTAACCATTTAACCGACAGCAGTATCTAAATTATTAAAGGTCTGAGGTTAAATATATTTTTGAAAAGAAAATCATTTTAAGTTTTGGGGAGACCACATCAGTAGTCAGCGGGTGTTGTCCGGCTGATGATGATGATAATGACGGTGATGATGATGATGTTAATGATGGTGATGATGATGACAAGGACCGCAATAGTTAAAAGAAAAGTAGTATAATATAAACATTTTGCTTAGGGCTTTGAACAACGAACTAAAAATAAACAAAACTCAATACGAAACTGCAAAATCTTCTGTAACGTAAAACAATAATTTTATAACTATGGACGATTTTATTGTAAACTCTTTCAATTCGCGATTACTTATTTCGAGAAAACGTTTAAAACTTTACAAGCGTAGGTAGTACAAATTAATTTCCTGGGAGCAATACATAGAAAGGTTCTCTTCCATTTACATCGCTTAGCAACAAGAGAATTTTAATTAATAGTAAAACCGCCGACAACCTCTTATACCTATATACCTAAATAGGTACGAATACTCCCGATTAAGTCACTCAATACCTCAATAACAGGCCTTTGTTTTCGTTGGGGGTTAAAATCTGGCCCTGCATCTCGGTCTGCTGGTCGCTCAAGACGCGATAGCTCCTTCTCCTTTCTAATGGAAAATTGTGTGCGATTAACCTAATTTTACAAGACCACTTTCAAGAAGCTATGGTAACTTCTCTTTCCTCTTTTATTTACATCTATCTATGGAGATATCCGATCGATCGTCATCAAAGTTTCCTCGTCCTTGTATCGGAAAAGTATTTCAGCTCAAGCTCATTCCACGTTCCTAAAGGTCAACGTCCCCGGTACATAACATAACATAGAGACGTTTTTGTCCCTCTATTACCTTTGCACAAACGGTGACCCTATTTCGCTTAAATAAAGAATTTTCAGCCATGAATAGGGATTTTTTGGAGAAAAATTCAATAATCCCTTTCATTCCGGAGAGTTGGGAGTTAAAATTAAAGGTGGGCGTGGGTAATAAAGAAATCGTTTATTTTTAGGTAAGAGTCTTGAGTAGCGTTCGCGTACCTTTTTCGGGTACAGCTTTAGTAAGTTTCAGTTCAATTAATTAAAGACTCTAAAGCCATGAACAAGGCCGTTCGATTCAATAGAACTCAGCAAGATTTTTGTAATGACAAAAAAACCTGTATAGGACATAGGACATACATAAGATGTATGTCTTATATCTTATATATATTTATGTACTATCATAGATAGATAGATAAACTCGTTTTTGAAAACACCATTTCACAGGAAAAATCAGTTAAGTGATCAAAATCTTATAACCCCAGATAATATAATACCTACAGTAACCTACTGTCACAATGGGCGAAATATTCAGTAGCCTAAATAAAGGTCCAAACAAACGCTGACCAAGTTTCGTGTGACAAACACTGTATCAGGCCATTGTGGGTTTAACGTCGATACACTGAATTTATTGTGGCAACCATAACTCTTTTGCACATCCGTGATAATGTATGATTTAGTACTAGTAGGGTTGTGCTGAATATAGATTACAGTTTTGAATCTTTATGTATAGATAGAGACACTGAGCTAATTTAGCAATAGTTGTTCTGCTTAAATATCAAAGAAAATTATTAAGGCTGGGTTCCACCATAACCACAGTTAAAATTACTGTCAGATTTTGACATTAGCCCGCCCGGCGAAACGTGACAGTTAGCAGTTAAAGTTAGCGTTAAAATAACCTGGTGCAACTCAGCCTTAGTATTAGCCCAGATAATATAATACCTACAGTACAGATGCCTCATCCCATACGGAATAACGCGGGCTATTTTACGAATTATTTTATTTCTGCATAAAGCAAGATTATCAAGCGATATTTATTGCGTGTTGGCGAAGTATTGGGCCACGAAAAATAGCCCGAACTTGAAAAAAATGTAGTAATCGTGTCTAGAGAGTTACTAGTTAGTGTCCAGTGTATTCATTTGGCCCAATACTTCGCCAACACGCAATAAATGTCGCTTGATGATCTTGCGTTATGCAGAAACAGAATAATTCGTAAAATAGCCCGAGTTGTTCCGTTGTATGGGATGAGGCATCTGTACTGTAGGCATTATATTATCTGGCGTATTACGAAGTATGTATGAAGTCGAATGTCATCAAAGCGAAATGGAAACTGAGCAGTGATACGCAAATTTTGACGGACAAACGGGAGAAAATTCTGCTGGTTTGACCACCCTGTTCTTTCTTCTTAGAAATGGTGTACTACGGTATATCACCATCATAGATGAATTACTTATGGCTCTATTACTATCTATGGCAAAGCATAATAATCAACGCAGAACGAACAAAAACTTAAACTGAAAATTTTCAATATTTATGTATGCCATCTTTGTTTCATATTTCCAATGGTTTGATATGAATAAAATTATCATTTAGCTAAACGTTTCATGATTATACCCTTCTTAAATTATTTCATCAAAATTACATCTTAATAATTAAATGAACATTCTAGCAACAAAGCTGCTTTGGGCGCTACATCGCGCCGCAAAGGGAGCCCATTGTTTCCAACTTCTGAGGCTCGAAAATTAATATTTCAATTGCGTACCTTGATTCGGTAATCGTGTGAAAATAAGGAAAAAAAACTGAAAAATATTCAATAGCAAAATATACGAAGATTTGACGCAGGTACGAAAGGTTTGCAGAGGTCACTGGATAATCATTCACTGAATTTTAGTGACTTTTCTAACGTTTGTACGTCGATGGAGTATGGACGGGTAGAACTTGCTTAGGAATGAATTTCTTAATATTACTCTAGGTTAAAGGAAAAGGAATCTAAATAAATAATGGCCTTAATAAAAAAAACTGTGAGCAGGTCCCACAGTAAGAAGCTTATCTAAAAGAAATAGAGTGGCTAGATTCTCTAAGGTATACCTACTACAGGTAGATAATAATAAGTAGGTATAAAGTTGAGAGTCTGTGAGTATTTATTCGTGTTTTACAAATGCTACGCTAAGTTCTTACAAAAATACAAATACCTAAGTAGTTGAAATACATCAAGCAAAGTTCGTATTTAATAAATCAATGGAGCAAAATATATCTACTAAACTTGGCTAGCATGTTTGTAGTAGTATTAATAAATAGGATTCAAAGCTTTATGTAACGCTGTTGATTAATATTATGGCTCCGAACAGCAGATACAGCATAGCAACAGCAGAGGCACAGATAGGACAGTAATATAACCATTATCTATCTGACATGCCCATAAATATTTATTCGAATTATGGTTAAAGCTATTTATTTTCAGTATTCTCCCTTGGATCTTGGATATAATTTAGGAAATTTTTCTGACGTCTGACGTAACGAGATACGTCTATCTATCTTACGATGATATTGGACGAACACGTTTGCATTATCATGAAGTACTGAACAATATGTGAAATTACTTTCAACGACACAATACTATGTTAAGAGTAACTTACTGACGTGCTCCGGCTTCACGCGGGTTAAATTAGTTTTAAGCCCTAAACAAGCCCTAACCTTGTAATGGTCAATTGATCATGGGAAGAGTGAATGTATATATTATATACAATACCATTTTTGTTTTGCACAGATTAAACAATAAGTATACGTATGAAAAGGATGAAGTCTGAAAAAAGAGTGAACGATTTTATCACCATACAAAAATCCTTTCAATACATTTTATTGAAAAGATTTGTAAGAATAATTGTAAGATTTATTTGTAAGATTTGTAATAGAATTAGCTATTTTCACTATAGTATTGCCGTTTGTCCATTTTGTGGCACTAAACATAACTTGATGTTCACGAAAATGATACCTCGGCCACTAAGTGCCAAAAACCATTTTATATTTCACCGAAAATTTAATAAATTCGTCTTTACTTGACGTTATCCAAATTTAAGTTTATGAGGTGAAGAGTTCCCTAATTTATGTAGATTGTTAGCTTTCTCAAGGTATAAGAGAGACGGAATGGAAAATAATTTTCTTTAATATACCCAAAGGAAATGAGATGAACATTCTTCGGAAATTTCATATTTCTATGGATAGAAAGGTAAGAAGTTAGCGCTTTTGTTATGAAGTAAAATGGGAACCCAATTGGGTATAACTTTTTATTAAAGAATCTTTCCAGGCTGATACTTGCAGTTGTAGATTTATATAGAGATTTAGATGTAAGGTGTGTTTATTTGTACAAACCACGTTGATGTTTTTATTTATGCAGTTGTTTGAAGGTCTTTAACTGGTTGGCGAATGTTTAGGGGTCCAGTAACAGGTAGACAGAAGTTCTGTCTAATTCCTTTTAGTTCTTTTTTTATAATAATAATTAGCATTTATTTTCCTAGCAGATATGCTAGAAAAGAGAGTGTGAGCACGAGGATAAGTATATCTTCATGGTCCTGGTATGACGAACTAGTATGACCACGAAGAAACAGCGGATATTTTCCCTAATCGGCTACTTGTATTAATATGGGCGGTCCACCACCGACCTGGTGCGGGAAGTGATATGGCGCGTGCTGAGCGCAAAGGAGCGCCACCACCACGTTGCCCTGGTGTGCTGCGACCTGTCGCGCGCGTTCGACACCGCCGATCACGCATTGATAGCGAGTAAACTACACCACTATGGCATAAGAGGGCCTGCCCTGAATCTGATCTCGTCGTTCATGTCGGATAGGAGTCAAATAGTTGTAGGCGACCAGGGCAAGATAAGATCATCTGAACGATCCAACGCAATCGGAGTCCCACAAGGATCGTGCCTGTCGAATACACTATTTACCATCCTACTGAATGACCTACCGGCGGCGATCGATGGCGCAGACATTTTTATGTACGCCGATGACGTAGCTGCTGTCGTGACAGGGAAAACGGCGACGGAGTTGGAATCGAAGTGCTGCGACATCGTTCTCCACCTGGCTGACTGGTTCAGAGGTAACGGCCTGGCGCTAAACTTAGATAAGACATATCTACTTGGCTTCGCGCTGGGTGGCCAACCTCCACCACCATTACGAGTAAATGCGGGAGGCATTTCGATATCCCAGGTCTCCCGGACGAGATTACTAGGTTTTGAACTCGACAGTGCGCTCAAATGGGATGCCCATATCGATAACGTATGCTCACGACTTGGAGGAGCATGTTTTGCTCTGCGTAGGCTCGCCGCAACGGCCTCAAAAGAAGTGGTTAGAGCATGTTATTTTGCTACCGTTCACGCCGTTCTCTCGTACGGCACGGAGTTGTGGGCGCGCGCAGCCGACCGGCTTCGCGCGTTGAGAATGCAAAAACGTGCCGTGCGAGCGATCGTAGGTATCAAGCAGGATGAATCTGTCAGAGAACATTTTAAAACAGAACGCATACTCACCCTTACTAACATGTATGTGTTCCAAGTCGCGGTTTTCGTACACACAAATAAGCACATGTTCGAGCAGCTTGGAGCACATCACAAGTACTGTACACGAAACAAGCACAAATTAAAAACAAAAACGCATGGGCTAAAAAAATCCGAAATGTCGGTGTATGTGGCGGGTGCTTTGATTTACAATAAAATACCCGACGACGTTGTGAATACAGCCTCCATCAACACTTTTAAAAGTAAATTGAAACTGTGGCTTGTTGAACGACCATGTTATGAACTAGAAGAATTTTTTAAATTATAATTATACTATTTTACGCAAATTAATATTAATGACAATATTGTATTTATGCGTTAGACATGTAGCTAATACGCTATTAATAAATTTTTCATTTTCATTTTCATTTTCATTATGACCATTCTTCATTTCGACACATTCTTTTATTCAACACATTTGTTACTTACGAGACAGTACTATTTTCATACTTTGGAACATTCGTAGATAATATTATAAATTGAAAGAAAAAATATAGGTATACCCTGCACCACGACATGCAATGTTTGTCAAACTATCCCTAAATTGTCTAACTTTCAAATCCATATGACGGGCATTTTCCCGTCTGCACTAAGGTTAAGGAGTTCTTAAGTTCGCACTTATCCCTTTCTGACATACCTACTGCAACGCATATAGGTTCGTCCTAGTGAAATAAGCGCGAACTTATGAGCCCAAACTTTAGTGCTTACGGGCATTAATCTTGTAAGCTTTTAGAATAATCAAGTTCTCAAGAGAAAACAAGAACGTGCAAACAAAGTCGTCATACGTGTTTTGTTTTTGTAAATGAAAATATTTTTAATACATTACAAAGATTTAAAAATAGAAGCCTACGTTTACTTTCAAGATAAAATAAACATCGATTTTATAACCATTCATCTGTATTTTGAACTAAGCTAGCTTAAAACTTGAATTATTTATAATAAAATACCTGAAGTATTCATTACACTCGAACAATCTCTTTGTTCGTTGTTACAGCTGTACTTATTCGCAAATTTAAACGAAAATAGAATTTTTAGAACCTTTCTGTTCTATGATGATGATGATATTTAATAAATAGCTTAACATTTTCTTTGCCAAGACATATTTTTTCACAGCCTCTATATTTCATGCCGACATTACACATCATGTAAAAAATAAAACGTGTCAAAAATTGGACAACTGTTAATATGACATTTGTCAAAACTGCAGGTTAATATAATCTTTTATTAATACCATCAAATTAATACCAATTAATACTTATTTTGTTAGTCAAAGTTGCTCGTATTATATGCTCACGGGAATAATAATATTTATTTCATCCATGGTCATGGCTAAAAAAATCTCTGCTAAGCCTGTTGGTTGCCTGTGTACCATGGACAATAAACGATTTTATCAAGCCTAAAGCACTAAAATGTTGGCATATTTTGATAAAATAATTAAATTATGATCCTTTTTATTTCAAAAATTTTATATTTACATGAAAACGAGCGAGAAAAAAAAACAAACTAAAATGCTGAGGCGAGTTATACATAAAACTGCTGTACAAACTGATGCGATAGCACGACTAATCTCTTTACAATCTCGACACAGTTTCCGAGATAAGCGATAAGCGATAAAAAAACCACAGGGCTCATCTTCGATCACAGCTAGTTTTGTTGGACATTCTTAACCGGTTGGGAGGGGATTCAGATAAACGATAAAATATACTGAGCTAAACAGGCCTTACTATACCATCACCTCTTTACATCAATAGCCGGAAGATGTGTCCAACATTGAACATGGGGCACCCACATAAAGGCTATACAAACCGACGCGTTATTTGCTACCACTGTGTAGCGGTATTAACGCGCGGGATTCCGCCGGGTATTTTGTACGATGTTTCGCTCTAGCCGCGGAACTTCATATAAAATACCGCGCGGGATCCCACGTGGCATTTACCGCTACCCACAGTGGTAACGAGTAACGCGCCTATTTGAATAGGACTTTAAACGTCACGTTGGATGTTTAGCTTAGGGTGAGGTTTGCCATAATCACGACTTTTGGCGGTGGTTTAGTGATTGTAGATTTTAATGTAGGTACATTCCCATTCTGCGGACAATTTCTGAGCCGGCTCTTACGGTGCAAACGGGAAGAGATTGGGTGGTCCTATTCTCACACCACCGGACAAACCTCTTAGCGCGGTTCAGTGAAAGTCCTAAATTGAATCGCTACATATTCCTACTGAGTATAAAACCGTTTCCATAACAACCATCGGAATACCCCAAAGGCAATTCATCAAGTAGCCATCCATCACTGTCGCGGCTACAGTGGCCTTTCGGGCGTCGATAACGAACAATTGAACCGTTCCAATGGACTCCAGATTAATTGGTTCTTAGATTACGTCACATGCGTCTTTCAATCGAAGAACCATGTGGACGTGACTATACTACCCACAGATTAGAGAAAACATAGATACTACAAAAGCATTAGCAGTATTGGCAGTATCTGTAGTGTAGTGATTGGGCAGGTCAGTTCTTAACCTGGAAACTGCGCGTTTGATTCCTAGGCCTAAGAGATGTATTTTGTGCATAGGAGAAAATCGCATATACCTACTTATTTTGTGTCTGGGTATTGTGAGGTGCTCGTATTTCCTGGGTCTGTACAGGGAACCCTAGTTAGGGTCCAGGATCGATCGCCGTTGGGTTAATTATTTTATGATGTGAAATGTGTATTACTTCTCTTGCCACTATCAAAATGCATTGCACTTTATGGAACCTTGGAACGTGGAATTGTTATGATGCGTATAGCATGAAATGATACTAACGTTTTATAACGCCACATGCGCAAGAGACTAAACGTCAAAAAACACGTTAAATGCGGCACGTGGTTATAAGGCTAATACTTAACTTGTTTTCAGATCTAACCCTAAGTAATAAGTACCCAAAACGAGAAACCATAAATAACTAAAGGGTTGTTGTAACACAGCACGTATAAGTGACGTTTAGCCTGAATCAAAACGTAATTTTTTGTGCTCTATGGTTTTTACGATGGATTTGATTAATTTTTGACCACGGTCTCATCTGATGCGAACGATTACGGAACCCACCTGTGGCGTTTTGGTTTACAATTAGTATGGAGAATTTACAGCTACTGTGTATGCGACCATAGCTCAGATGCGAAAGCGCGTAACCCAGTGACTTGGAAGGATTGGGTTTCAAATCCTGCTACTTGTTAATTTTTGTAGGAACTATAAATATCTTTGTTTGGAGAGTTTTGAACTCTATAGAGTCGCAAGAAACCCAATCTTGTAATTTATGTTAAAAACTAAAATCAAAACAGTCCGTAGTCCAAAAACATAATACCAGCATGAACACTTGAAGGCTCAACCGAGTTAAACTTAGAAATAATCCACTTAAATTCACCGACACGGCCGAGAACTTTCTACCGCAGCTTAATACAACAATGAGCTTCGCCGCAAAGGAGAAAACACCGAGGTTCTATAGTCGAGAACAAAAATATCTGGACGTTTTAGTACCTTGTCATGGTAATAAATCTCAAGTATCCTTCCGATACGTAAGAGGCATTTCAGAAGCTTCCCTGTGACGGAGTCGTAGTGTTCCTGTTAAGAATTTGGCGCTATCTACTTCGCAATTTATAATTTCCATTAAAGGTGAGCCAACCGTTACTACTCCGTAATTTGTTGTAAGTTTCTCGACCCTTTTTAGATTTAAATTTAGATGGTGGAAGCGAGGATGTTTCATTGAGATGTTTCATTATGGTAACCCCATATGCGATATCACCTATATTCTTTCGCTCGCTTATAGTAAATCTACTCTTATAATTATTAAGCCTAAGTTACAGTTACCTACAAATAATACGCTTCAATTCAAACCGACACAAGAAGAAACTAACAATTTCTTATATGAAGAACTCATCCAGCATCATCACCATCATCATCATCATTATCAGCCTGAAGACGTCCACTGCTGAACATAGGCCTCCCCCAAAGAGCGCTAGTTTGAGCGGCTGCCTGCCTACTGCATCCATCGGCTCCCCACGGTTCTGACCAGGCCGTCGGTCCACCTAGTGGGGGGTCAGCCTACGCTGCGTCTTCCAGTTCGTGGTCGCTATTCGAGAACCTTTCTTCCCCAACGGTTGTCAGTTCTACGAGCGACGAGCATAATAGTATAAAATAGGTTCTGGCCACTTGAAACCCTCTTTTCCTAATTCCAAGGCATTTCCTTGGCTAACTTATAAACAATATAAAATGTTTTATAGGTCTGTGAGCTAAATAATGTAAGAAACTAATGAATCTAATAAGTAACCAAATGTTTTTTGGTCTCTTTTGTTTTCTTTTCACTATAATAACCCATCAGAAACAATTCCAATAATCCAAAATGGGAGTTTTATTGCAAAGATCCGGACCCATGGTCTTACAGAACTTGTATTTCAATTCTCATCATCAGAACGCATTCTGAAAATTGTTACCTTGTTGTTATAGAAAGGTTCCGTTCTATATCTAAATAACGAAAGATAACACCAAATTGGTGTTGCCAAGAATGTGTCGATACCAAAGGGTCTCGCAGACCCGCATAATCCCAGCAAATTTATTAGTAGGTACACAAATGCCACGTAATATATAAGGATTAGGGTTATATAAATGGCCTAATAACGATTTTGAATTATATTATAATGTGAACAGCGAAAAGGATTAGAATTTTTAAATTCATTTCTGGCATCAGAACGCCCGCCGATATAGTACTTTGAGTAAGCAAGTTGAAGTGGTGGTGGTTCCTGATGAGGCCTGAGCCTCATCGCTCGTAGAACTGGCAAATGATGGAGAAGAAAGGTTGCCAAGTGGCGACCACGAAACGTAACACGAAGTAGGCCAGGTGAACCGACAACATGCTACTTATTACGACAAATAGATTAATTTACATTAACACAAGGTACAATATTTTAGATACCAAAGATTATAAAGCTCGTTGATAGCTCGTGACCATAACTTCTACAAACACGACTCACTTGCGCGGGCAGGGGGCAGTAACAAAACGAGACGAAGCCATACGAAATTACAAAGGACAGAGCAGGATGGAACAAAAGACACATTGGGTGTCCCGTTTCCTCTCATAGGATGAGTGATTGAAACACACCACTAATTTTCGTATGAGGGGAAGTGGATTTCTAGTCAACTCAACTCAACTGGATTTATAGTCAATGGTAGATACCTAAACTGTGCATTGAGTGTAAAGATAGGTATACAAAGTTTACTATCTAGGTTTATAATGTGTACCTAGATACCTATAATGGTATAGTATTCGTGCCATGGATACTTAAACCACGAACCAGACAATTAAAAAAAATTCTATAAGTATTCTCTTGTTTTCAAAAGGAACTATTTGCAACTTGGACATTTGAAATAAACTCAGCTTGTGCGCTCTAGGATTTATAGCGCTTCTATTGAACCCAGTGCTACTCTTATATTTTAATATCTTATCCTAAGAAAACTTCGGTGTCATCTTTTGAAGAAATAACTACACTTAATGCAAAAATGCTTTTCTAACTACTCTTTTCAAATAACATATTTATGACTGTGTAGTTTGGATCAGTCGTATAAGCTATATTTATACTTAAAATTTTTATGCTTTCATCCATAGATTATAAATTCAAAAGTATTCATGACGAAATGTCTGAGCCGATCATGATGAAACATTCTTCTGTAGCAAGAAATTAGAAATGTATTAATATTGATATCTGTCTATAACTGTTACAAACTCTTGAACAAAGGTGCAAGAATTTGAGTGCAAAATCTGTATGAGGCAAACTTGTATGCATTATTTTTATATTTATAAGTTCAACTTTGGGTAATGACACATTATTGTAATAAAGGAGAGGGTTATAAGTGGGTGTTAAATATAATCAAAATGATAATAGTGGCATAAGATACAGATACATAAAGTTAATCCGTAAAAGCTTTGGATTTTTCGAAACATTCGATTTTGATTTACTATAATAGTACGAAGCGATAAAACTCGATTGTTTTTGTCTAATTTGTGGATAAAACCCATAGGTTACAGAAAAACAATTGTTACTTTGTGATAAAATTACAAGAAAGCTGTTGCTAAAATTATATACTCTGACTCCATAGAAGCTTCTAGTAAAGTTGCCACCACTTTGCTGGAGCATGACTTAGACTGGACTATGACTATGACTAGGACATGACTGCGTGAAATATTTCATAACACGATGAAAATATAATACTTGACACTGGCTAAATACACTATGTGTGGAGCCAAAATATAAGAAAAAAAAACATTCATTAAGTCAGCTCCAGTGTTACGAGCAAAAAATATTTTTGTTTAAAAAAAGT
The DNA here is from genome assembly GCA_963580505.1 of Ennomos erosarius. Taxonomy (NCBI): domain Eukaryota; kingdom Metazoa; phylum Arthropoda; class Insecta; order Lepidoptera; family Geometridae; genus Ennomos; species Ennomos erosarius. The sequence continues at coordinate 11,888,035 of OY756981.1, read as the reverse complement.
CCTGTTCTTTCCCCGCATGTGTAGCCGCGAACAGCAGCTAGTTCAAATACATTACCTATTAGATTTTTTTACAGTAACTCGTAATAATTACGCCTACGCGTTTACTAAGGGGGGTTCAAAAGTCTACCCCAACCTCCACAAACTTCGAAGACGAAAAATATCACAAGCACATCTTAATGAAAAAGACGCCCAAACTCAAAGTTCTAACAAGACACTGCGCAACGATCTGACAGGACTTTATCTAGCGAAACTTAAAACACAATACTGAAATTAACCGTACTTAGGTGTGTATTTTTCTGAAATAATCAAAATTAATGTTGGCTAAAGGCAAATAGGCAAATGCAAATAAGAAAATTGGGTAGTTTGTTGTTCCCTACTTACTACAAAATGGTAAGTTGTTATAAACATTTCTTAGTAAAGACTAAATAATTGTGTTTAAAAAATTATACATCTTACTTATGGTACCAGGATTAACAAAGGGTAATTTTTATTCTAAAATAAAAGTTTAGTGGGAAAAGGAGAAGCTTGCATTTATTTAATGGGAATGAATGACGTAACGATCTTGTCGTTCACCTGATGTTAAGCGACACGGCCGCCCATAATAGTTGCAGTGTCACTCGGACCATTAAAATAATTAAGTTTTGTGTGACACTGCACTGCGCACGTCATCTTGAGACACCACGCAGTCTAGTAATCAGATTACTACACTGTAATCAGGTTATAAAGTCTCATTTGCCCAGTAATTTCACTAGCTACAATGCCCTTCAAACCGGAACAAAGTAGTGCTTAGCGGTAGAATAATTGGTAAAGCGGTGGTACCTACCTAGACGAACTTTTCAGTAAAGTCCTACCTAGAAATAGAATATGAAATGGCATGAATCTTATATTCGTTTTAAATAGAAACCGGTTTGTTACAAGCTTTGTAACTGACAATAACTGCACAGGCTATATAACTTAAGAGTAGGTACAAAACTTATCTAACTTGATGTCCCTCAGGTCCTCCAATTTGGTTCCCTTAATTATCTCTGAATTCAATCTATTCTGTGACGTCACTGGTAAAGTTTGTCGTGCTAGTTCTGTCCAAACCGTCTTCTTGAGAACTTCGTTCGATCAATTCTTCAGTACCTACGACATCTAATATAATTATTTATGTTCCATCCTATTTATAATTATTATTTTTCTACTAGTACTACTGAATTATTACTTTGGCCGCGTGGCGGCGGCATGAAAATAGGATCATACCGTCTCTTCCCATGGGTGCCATAAAAGCCTGCAACTAAGGGAATTACAGAATATCCAGAGAACGGGTAGCTCCTCGATCCTTACTTTAAAATCTTCTGTGACCACCACGCCGCTCAGTTAATAATAATTTTATAAACTGTTCGACATTCATATAGACTATTAATAATTATAAAAAAACGAATTGAAGTCTTGTAGATACCTAACTTCTAACTAAAATTGGATTATGTCTAATTATGTCTCCAAATATTTTCAAAGCAATTTCAACGTTAATTTTGTTAATCGACTTTTTAATTTTCTTTTGTACTGTTTAATTTTCGGGCACTTTGTAAGTGTATTTTGTTTAAATATTATTTGAAGTTTGAAAGTTTGGTGTAAAATAAAATAAGTACTACATATAATTATTGCTTTGTTACAGTTATTGATTCACACGTATTGAAACTTCGTTTCTTATAGAATGTGTGTGCCAATACATTTTGTCACTGTAATACGTTATCATTTTTACTTCTGTTCTCTTTATTACTACAATATACGTACATACAATAGGTACCTAGTGCCTACTACATTATACAGTGAATGTGGTCCATAGGGAAACCATTACCTATAAGTATGTATATAGTTCCGGTTTTGTTAACCATAGTAGGGTGAAGTAATAACTCCAAAAAAATTTGTGGTTATACTTTAATTTAAATTGTGTAGGCCGCTACAAAATAAAGCAAGCAAAACTCGGCGGCTAGCACTACCCTCCCTCATATTCCTTTTCCAATATTGCTACAGGTAGGAATTACACGTTGACCCATTTGAATCAATAAAGCACCAGCTTGCCCGCGGATTCGGTTTCACAGGACCTATGTTGCATTTCGTGTAATGAATTTATATTCATTATCCATAATTATTTGGTCGATTTGCCTACTTGGCTAACTAACTTAGTAGCAGTCTTTCCTATTTGGATAAATAAATAAATATGTGTGGACATTTCACACATCGCCATCTAGCCCCAAACTAAGCATAGCTTGTACTATGGGAACCAGATAACGGATATACTACTTATATACTTTTTTGTTTGTAAATACATATATAGAATACAATATAACAGCCAGACGCAGAACAAACATCTATGTTCATCACACAAATGTTTGTCCTGGGTAGGAATCGAACCCACAGCCCTCAGTTCAGAAGGCAGGGATACTAACAACTGAGCTATCGGGCCCGTCAAATCAATCCCGGCTAACCTTGTAAGCCATGGGGAAGAAAGGTTCTCGAGTGGCGACACTGCCGACCACAAACCGGAAGACGTAGCGTAGGCTGGTCCCCCACTGAACGAGCTAGTGTAAGCTGCGAAGAGCCGATAGATGCAGGAGGCGAGCAGCCGCACAAGGTGGTGCTCTTTAGCCTTAGTCAACTCTTGAAAGATTCTTGCTTACATTAAACACTAAACAGGATTATTATTGACTCTACAATAATACCTAATAAGTATTAGTTAAGTACAAGTTAGGTAGTGTCTTTGCCACTTGGGGATTGTCTTCTGATTTCTATCAGAATGCTTTAATAGAGATTTCTTGGAAGAGTTTTAACATAAGCAAATCAACAAGAGTAAGTTCTACTGCTCATATTGGTATGACAGAAAGACCGGCCATCAGTAGTTAAGTTAGAAATCAAATTAATTTTTTATTGGAACTTTCGATAGTTCTTGCTGATAACAAGATGATAATAATGATGATTAACGTTGAAACTAAATTTTGTCAGCCTCAGTTACGTATGGATTGGCGATTGCAGGCTGTCGGAGTAATAAATCAATAAAGCATCATCTCGCCCGGGAAACGTGACCTGGACCTATGTTAAAGTTTACAGCTGTAACTAGGTCGTGTAGAGCCTTCGTGATTGCACTAGTTTGTAATACAGAAAATTAATACTTATAATAATGGTTTTAAGGTCTAGTTTTTAATCAGTATCTGATTTAAATAATATCTTGAATAAAAGATTCCTTAATATATCTATCATGGAGAACTTTTGCATTATTTTGAAAGGCTTTATAATTTCCGCTAATTAAACGCAATCATGTTAATTCATGCTTGTGTTTATAAATTTCAGTTCTGTACCCCTTGTACGAGTTTCAATAGTTTACTAAAACTTGGTTCGTTTACGTTTTCTCCCTTTTCTCCCATACATTTCTCTGCAACGCCCCTAGCGGACACGTTTATGAATGGCAGTACAAATTTTACATGGATTCGCGCGTATTCACGTATTGGATCACTCGTACTAGGGATACTGTTTTTTTTTTTTGGAACTTTCAGTAGTTTTATGTAAATTTATTATAAGTAAGTACCTATATTCGATAGCAAATTAAATAATTATTCAAATTTAAATTATATTATTATACCTAGTCTTCTGCAGGAAATGCGTTTAAAACCCATAAGCACATTTATATTGGACTAGCTTTTGCCCGCGGCTTCGCACGATTGTGTTATGTTATTTTTACGTTATAATCTAATAATAGATCATGCATTTCGTACCAAACAACAAAATCCACTAAATCTACGCACTTGCTGCGCACAGTAACCTGTATTAGCATAGGTATAGGTATAACGCAAGCATAGCCGTGAGTGGAAGCTATTTAAGCCATTATTTAAAATAAGTGTTTTGAGTCTAATATAGATTTATAATAGTAAAAGAAGTTTCAAACAAAAAAACTACAATTTTATAAGTAAGTACCTCTTCATATTACAACAAAAATAAATCATCATCACTTCACTCAGAACTTTAACAGAAGTTTCAGTAAATTTTGTTTAGTAATTACCTAAGCAGGCAGGTACAGTTTAGAAAAATATGAAAGAATCACACATGATGATGGTGTTTTGCTCAGTTTTACATATGTAAAGATAATAATATTATCCGCGCGCTTTTTGTTCCATTTACCACATTTTTTTACTTTCTTAAGTTTGGCTCCATACGAATTGAGTTACCTACACTTAGCCAGTGTCAATAATAAGTTTATAAAAATACATAATACTTTACGGCCGAAGATATGCATTTACCTGTACGATGCGTACATAATTAATTTTCTTAATACTAATTAGGAATTACAAATACTAAACCACCACTCCTTAAAGAATCGACAGTTATAATTATTATTATGTCCACTATTTTCCACGCTGTCTCATTCCCACTGCACTTTTAACACACCGGTGAAAGTGAGGAAGTAGGTTAAAACGTCATTACATAATTATTACTTACACCCAAAGATGAGTTACATATCTATTATAACTATAACCTCCTTGGAGTAACCGAGTAATCAATCATTTTTTGCTCCCGTGGTTTATTTAAAAGTCCACAGATCTAAAATATTTTAACTTATTTCAACATGCAAGAAGAAGAAGAAGAAGAAGAACAAATCAAAAACAGTCAAAAACGAACGTTACGCGACATGTTATTGTTAATTCGAGGATACAATTGCCATAATGATTACCTACATATTATTATATCTAAGTATCTACCCTTTTTAACATTTTTCATAAAATATTTCGTAGGTATCATTCGGCTCGGCAATCGGCTAAATACAAATAATAAGCACGCACTCCGGCTTACTTTAATGCCAAAATAAAAAAGGTTTTAAAATGCGTAGCAATGGTAAGGGTATATAACTTAAGTAGCTATAAGTACTATAGGTACCTTAAAACTTCCTTGGGGTCGATCAAGATTGTAGCAGTAGTGGAAAAATAATTTTAACTACATAATTTAGAATGGTAACGTGTAGTAAGTTTATGTAAATAATACATTTGACCAGATCGCCAATAAAGAACATTGCTCCCGCCAAAACCCTATAAATCGGTAACTTGTATAAAAATGTTAATTAAGTAAGCTTTAATATTGGCTAAGTATGATAATCGCGTGAAGCCTTATGAATGATTATAAAAAGTCTAAGAACCTACCCTTTTAAACATTTTTCATAAAATACTTCGTATCATTGGCTAAATACAAATTTTGCCTAATGCCAAAATAAAAAAGGTTTTACAATACGTAGCAAAAGCAAGGGTCAATAAATTAAGTACCTATAGACACAGATTACTGAATATGTTACTACTATAGGTACTATAAATACAATTTTAAATACTTATTTCGAATGGTAACACGTAGTAGATTTTTGAAAACGAACATAATACCAAGTCGCCAATAAAGAGTTTTGCCCTCGCCAGAACCCAATAAATCGAAATCATGAATAATAATTTTAATTATATTTCAATATTGGCTAAATATGATATCTCGTGAAGCCTTAACTTATAATAAAAAGTTTAAGAAGTTTTTAGTTTTCGAAATTTCTTGTTCTCTGTGTCGTGTTCATATTCAAAAAGGTTCTCATCTCATACCTATCCTCTTTTTTAGTTTGGACCACAGATTAACGAAAAAACTTATCTATATGTAATACATATGACTTCCTTGGGTATAGGTACTTACATAATGAACACATTGTTTTTCTCTAATCTGCATTGCATCGAGCGCAGACGAAGTTATCGTGCGATGTATTTTGCCGTAGCCCGAAAAGTGTGATACACTGCCGGTAATGCAGGCGCGCCAATTGTTATTTACTGTATTTTGTTTTTTTATGTTATAAATAAAGACATGCATAAATAAATTACTTCCTTATTGCTTAGTGCAGTGGGGATTGTTCAAAATGAAATAAATATGATTGGGGTTCCGTACTCAAAGGGTAAATCCTTATTACTAAACCTCCGCTGCCCGTCTGTCTGTCTGTGTGTCCATCAGTCACCAGGATGTACTCATGAATCGTGATAGTTAGACAGTTAAATTTTTCACAGATGATATATTTCTGTTCCCACTATAACAACCGTGATCCGTATTCAAAGGGACAGATAAACAGACAAATAAAAAAACATTGGTTTTACTTCATATTGATAAGGAATTATAAATTAAAACTATTAAAATTTATTTTTGTAATCGCAAATAGTACTCTCACAGTTTGTAAAACATATTTATTCGCCGACATGCAATATAACGCTACTGCTTCTTCCATTTTAATTAGCCCACGTCGGTCGCGCAGCAGGAAAACAAATTGACTGTGTGTCCGGGTTGGGGCGCTACAAAAACTTCGAGGATAGTCAACAGAGATGTTTTGCGCGCCAACTCAACAGCATCAGCATTCATTTCATTTCATTTCAAAAACAGCGAAAGTTCGGGCGTATATGAAGCCGCGCCATAATAGTAACAGAATTTTTTTCTTTAATCTGTGCATCCGGATAAACCCGAGATAAAATTACCGTCAGTAGCACAGAGTAATATTTTTTTCTCTCATCTATGATTAGTAGCCAAAATAAAACTTACCTTTTGACACTGGCTAAATACCTACAGTATGTGTGGCGCCAAAATATAAGAAAAAAAAAACTTACCTTGAAGCCTTGAAGCGGCTAAATACCGTTTCGTTTCATAATGAAAACTTAATCATTTTTACCAAAAAAAAAATTAACGATATTTAAAATTTAATATATCCTTTGTTTTGCGCCGGGTTTTTCTAAGCTTATTAGTGAAAACCGCATGAAAATCCGTTCAGTATTTTCGGAGTTGTGCCGTAACAAACAAACAAACAAACAAACAAACAAACAAACAAACAAACAAACAAACAAACAAACAAACAAACAAACAAACAAACAAACAAACAAACAAACAGACAAAATGTCTAAAAAGTAACTTAACGTGATTAGCGAAAAATTTCAAGCCAACCTGTGTAATTTTTTTTTCGATATCTTGCATTTACTGATTTTTTTATCTCTACAGTTTTATTATATGTATAGATACTTATTATTTCCAAATTTTTCATCACTATTTTCAATAACCATGAAAATCAGGTTACATCTATGTCTAGATTACAGGCAGGCAAATAAATGTACTAGAGCTTTGTTCTGTATAGAGTTGCTAACAAGCTTCGTTCATATGACTATTGCGCAATATGATCCACGGCTGATCCTGAAAAAAGGGTTTAAATTCGAATAAGAAGCATCAGCGTGCGTACTTACTATTTTATTAAATTTCGAGACGACCGAAAAAATGATGTACAGCACAAATCAGGTTACCAGTTGATCGCAAGTGTATAAAATTCCCCCATCTCACCAAGCGGGGCCATATATAAGAGCAAGCTAATGGTATATCCAGGACAACAGCATCCTGCTCGTTATCAAAGTTATCAAAAAGAACTTCTCCTTTACTTCGTGCATAAATAAATCTATAACATAAACTGTGTAACCCAAACAACCCCGTTCATCTGTACCGTTTGTATAACCTAACCTAAACATAGTATGTCACACTACAAGACAAACTTGGGAACTTCGGTCCAATATCTTAAGTCCTAAACTAACAAACTTGATTTGGAAATCATTGGTCCGAACACAAATTCAAAGTAAAATAGACTACTTGTCTACATCGTAACCACCACTTGGATTCCCAACTAATTTTGAGGCGTCTTCCTTAGATTTTAAGGTTTAAGTTTGGGTTGTTTGAGTTAAAGGTAATTGGGTCAGATGGTAGCGGCGGGCATTAAGAATATTAATTTAACTAACACCTATCTACGTGCTACTGGACCATTTTGATTTATCTTTGGTCTTAAAGTCAGATATTTAAATAAAACACCTATACCTAACTAGTTAAGTACTTATATTGTGTTTTGGCCCTTTTGTGCATGGGCAATATTTGTGGTGCGATATTCAGACATTAGACCACCCTAGATCCAAATAAAACTTAACTAACTGTAAGTAGAGTAAGATTGAACGAAATATTTTTCCTGAATCACGGAAGCGAGCATTGGTCAGGCCAATACCAAAGTCACAATCTGTAGCTTAAGGATCTGAAACCAATTAGCATACTTCCTGTTTTATCAAAGGTCCTAGAGAGAGTGGTGTTTAATTAATTGGAAACATACGTCAATTCGGAACATATCATTCCCTCGTTTCAATCAGGCTTTAGGAAAGGGCATGGTACAGAGACGGCCCTTTTACATGAAGCTGATGACGTAGTAACAAAGTAAATGAGATTGTCTAATGAATTCTTATAGTAATCTGGGATTCTCACCTGCCATCACATCCAGTAAACTAAATTACAGCACCTTACCTATGTCATCTGTATAGTTCATTCATATTCATGAGTTAATTAAAACAAATGACTGGAGGTATTAATTTGTAAACTCATTTGCAGTGAGAAACACAGCTCCTTTGAGAGATACCTGTGAAATATTCATTGTTGTTCGTGACATTACAGACTTTAATTTTTATTAGTCAGCTGCTTGTATACTTGGGGTCTTTGCCTTTTATTTTACTGTAAATTAGAATTATCAAATTGTCCATTTCTTTTGCTTAGAACTCACTTCGTAAGATTATAAAAATATTAAATTAATTGTAAAATATTAAATAAACTGAGCTGGGCTGACGGGCCCGATAGCTCAGTTGGTAATATCCCTGCCTTCTGAACTGGGGGCTGTGGGTTCGATTCCTACCCGGGACAAACATTTGTGTGATGAACATAGATGTTTGTTCTGCGTCTGGGTGTTATATTGTATTCTATGTATGTATTTACAAACAAAAAAAGTATATAAGTATGGTATCAGTTATCTGGTTCCCATAGTACAAGCTATATTTAGTTTGGGGCTAGATGGCGCTGTGTGAAATGTCCACACTTATTATTATTAACTGGAGCTCGCTGCTTTGCATGTGTGGACTGAACTACATAATAAGTTGCAAAAAGAAGTACCTATACCTACAGTAGTGTTTGTGGTAGAACACATATTATACATTGAGGGCTATGATACAGCGTCCTTCTCTAGGATGCAAGGTATTATTAAAAAGTTCATTAAGACCATTTCAGTACTGAGTGTATATAATTAATTTTAGGTATATGCGCTAACTCGTGACATCATTCATTCTCATTAAAAAAACTATACAAAAAATAAGGTGATTCAGTAATTAAGTGTATAATATTACTCTACCTACCTATCTATTACCGCCAACTAATCAACCATCCATTCAGGCCACGACTTCCACGAGCCAATTTTATTTATAGGAAAGTTACTCTCATCCATCATTTATTCATCCGCATTTACCGTCCATCCTCTCGTTTATCAAATTTTCCTATCAGTGTTACAGTAACATGCGTAAGTTCTGTTTTTATCTACAATTCCTATAAAATAGGAAAGTTTTAGGAAAAGACATTCTTGTAGGCCGGCCACAGGTAGACCGAAGATAGGGTAAAACCATAGGGAGCCGAAGGATGTAGGAGGCAAGCAGCCGCTCAAAGTGGCGCTCTTTGGGGGAGGCCTATGTTCAACAGTGGACGTCTTCAGGGTAATGGTGATGATGATATTCAACAGTGGACGTATACAGCCGATTGATGATGATGATTGTCAAGTTCATATCACAGAACTGCTCAAATCATATCTTTAGGTAAAAACAAGCCCATGATGGTTGTAAAACCAATAAGTAACAATACATAATATGATCGATCTGGCTCTACTGTTAATGCTGAAAACTTCAATCTTTCATTGAAGACTGAAACCTCAAACGGCGCAAATAAACAACTTTGTTACCTAAGTCACGAGACTTATTATATTTACAACATTGTGCTAATTAAACAGGTTCAATTTAACATTATCTTTTTGGGGGAAAATGTCTTCGCACTTCTCTGCCACCATGGCAAGGCCTGAGATGGCAGTGGGTACTCCAACCCGCTGATTCATCCGCCACCAGAGTGGGGCGAAATAGGGTCGTGTTAGCTATTCACCACCTTGTCCCACGGGATCTTATTATATTAAACCTATATACCTTTTCTTTTTTTTTATGTGAATAGATGACGACGAGCCAGTCGTTCACCTGATGTTAAGCGACACGGCCACCCATAACAGTTGCAGCGTCACACGGAACTTTAAAAAAAAAGTTTTGCGTGACACTGCACTGCGCACGTCATCTTGAGACATCACACAGTCTAGTAATCAGATTACTACACTGTGAGATTAGGTCATAAAGTCTCATTTGCCCAGTAATTTCACTAGCTACAATGCTCTTCAAACCGGAACACAGTAGTGCTTGCACACTACTGCTTGGCGGCAGAATAACTGGCAAAGCGGTTGTACCTACCTAGACGAACTTTGCAGAAAAGTCCTACCACCTAGTAAACATTAAAGTTTAACGGGTAATGGGGCATTTTGCACCGCGTGTGGTTCATACCGCGGTGTCGGCAGTACATTTTTGGGCGGCTCTTGTCTTATACTTATTACTGTTCCTTACAAACTTTAGAACTCTATTTAACATACCCCTAAGGTTTGTTTTGAGAAAAAAACACTTGTTCCATTATTTATTTTTATGTTTATTTATATCGAGTATTGAGTGGTTCGAGCCAACTCAAAAACTAACTTGTATAGAGCAAGTAACTTCTATAGACGTTTCTTGGTGTAAAGTCAAGCGTAAAGATTCAAATAACTGCTAGTTATAGCGCAAGAAGTCAACGTTTCGTACTCTTCTATCAACACGCTGAGGCACGTGTGTTTACATTTTTTTATTCCTTATCAAGTCGTTATTCACTGTTGTGCAACAACCTTTGTCGCTTATCGGGTTTACGTAACTGTAACTGTTCTTACCGCTGTTGCTAAACTTTTTGTTTAAACAAGCAACTAGTGGGAACCGTTCTGAAAATGTTTTAGGTGGTTTATTGGGTATTCGTTTACGTTCGTTTTTTTCGTATTGAATAGGGATATACTTGAGTTTTAAATGTATTTAAAGGCATTTATTAAAAATGTATTATAGAGATACGATATGTTGTTATGGATTCATGGTCGAAAATTTTGCTAACGATAAAAAAAACCGCTCAAGTGCGAGTCAACTCACGCACGAAGGGTTCCGTATCATTAACTATAAATATAAATATTGATTTTATTCTGTTTTTCAGTATTTGTTGTTATAGCGCCAACAGAAATACAGCATCTCTGGCTGACATACAGCCTGGTGACAAACAGACAGATAGACGGACAGCGAAACAGATGGACAGTGGCCAGTGGCCTTAGTAAAAGGGTCCGTTTTACTCCTTGAGTACGGAATCCTAAAAAACACCTATGTGTTTTTTTAAGTGATCTCGTTTACTCCTCTCGAGGATGCAAGTGGTCACCCCATGGTGCCATAATGTTTAAGCTACTCGAAGCTTTCTTTTTCAAACCACTCGATGTCATTGTAATGTTTGCATATGTTCGTCGTGAACATAATTATGTTCCATCCATCAGCTGCTCGATTCACTAAACTGATATCCCGAATATGCCACTTTTAACGTGATTGCAGCTGACCTCCGAGCGATTGTTCATGTTATCGCTACATTGAGACATTGAAAATGTATGAAAAAAAATGTATAGTGGATATAGCAGTTCATAAGATTCGCTCACTTTTATTATATAGAACTATACAACTCAATTTATATACCTACTTAATAATAAATCAAATGAACTTAAGAACTTAATTAAATTTATAAAACCTGTGGCCAAGCACATAAATAAACTGTAATCAAATCAAATAAATGAAACAAAACTTTTACTAATGAAAATAAACATTTTATTCGGCTATTTGCCAACTAATTTATTAATAAGGGCCATTGATTATAATTACGAAGAGTAAGTTAATGAAATTCGGCAAAAGTTTAGCAAACGGCTGAATTTTATTTGTTTGGATGTACTTTTTTATTAGTTCTGTAGCAAAAAGGTAAAAACTTATTTACTTTATTTTATGAGGAATAGAATAAGTTACGAAACTTTGGTATACCTACGAATATGTGTTGCTAAAATGTAGAGCACGACATAGCGTTAAATGCCAAATGATTCCCATTCCAACGTAGTTTTCACTCGAGGTTTCATCAATTTATTCCCTATCAATCCTTTTCTTATTTCTTATATCTAGGCTATCCTTGTTCGATTTTAATTTTACCCCGGATATAACATACAGGGAACAAAGAGTTATCATAATAGGTGGAACAAAGTTTAACTAACAAAAGAAGCATGGAACCGAAGCCTGCTTAAAAGTTCGCATTCTATACGTAGTTAAGGTAAATTGAAGACGTAGTGTCGAATAAAAAAATAACTTCTAAAAAAGCAGGTAATACTAAAATATAAAGTTCCTTTATGCTTTGCTTTTATCTAACTACTACTGGAAATTACAATTACGTTTTCCAACGTTGGCCCTAGAATCGCGCGCTTATCCCAAACGGGGGATATCAAACTCAAATTTTGCTTGTTAGAAAAAATTTATTCATCGCATTTCTCTGCCACTGTAGTTTGTAAACATAACGCTTGCGTGTTTTAACGCTGTACAGCGCCATCTAGTTTATTTTTGGTAAGCTATTATTGTAACTGTGAGTTGGCGCTGTTGCTTGACAATATTATTACTACACTCTGCAATTAACACTAATTTAAATACAAAATTAGACTACATTAAACAATATAACTTCAATAACATAAGCCCACATTAAACAAGTACAATAAATGACAACGACTACCAATTACAAACGAGCTTACATTACTTACTCCAAAAAAAATACCAACATCAATATCTACATTTAGGCTGCGTATAATATCTATGTTAACATATAATATTAACCATTAAACCCCCTTTATCGCGATCGTGTAAAGCAACCACAGTTTCGTATCCGACAGTAGGAACTGTACTAATCAGATGGAATTATTAATTGCAAGGGTAATTTACTCGACCTTGCTTCCCCGTAATACTAGACCTGAATTATTTAACACGACCTTATGTTCCGCTGTGATTATTTCGACGGAATCAGAGGCATTTCGTTGGAAGGATGCTGTCAGCTGGATTAAATTAAGTCGTTTGGTGTAGAACAATTAAGATGGATCAAAGATTAATTAATTAAAATGGAATTGTTTGTTTTAAGGTTAGTTTAAATCAAATAACGCTTATTTTTAGACTATTACAAGTATATAGAAGTTTTAAGTGTTTCTTTTGTGCTTTTCGAGTTTATAATGCAAAATAAAAATGGGACAAATCTATGGGACGGGACTATATACTGAATTTTAAAGTGTGAAAATGAAATTATTCTTATTTTATTTTTATCAAAGTAACTTACACCGTGTACCTATGCGTAGGAAAATTGCGATATTTAAAATAGGCTGAGGCTTTTATGTTACGGGAAAGTAATAGAAAAAGTTTAAAATGCTCTTTTAGTTATCACGCTATTGAAAAACTCGCAACTAACCATTTTCAAGTGGCATTCGTTTTCGATCCGCCCTTTCAATTTCAACATGAACACATGAATATTTGAATATTGACAGCCTCCGTGTTGTGGTGGTTGAGCATACCCCAGAGGCTGCGGGTTCGATTCCCGTAACAGGACAAGTACTTATTCGTGCACCAGAATAAGCGCATACTTTTATATGTAGTTAGGGTCCAGGATCTATGGATCATTGGGCGTTATTTTTTTTCTCAAGCGGCAACTGATGATTCCTCTTCAAAACTGGAACCAAAGTGCCAGTCCTTTAATGGGTCATATTTTTTTTGCCATGCACAGTTACATTGAAGGAAAATAAAAACAATCGACGGTTTCATGATCTGGGGGGCAACCACAACGTCTTATTCTATTTCGGGGCGGTAAGGCCTGCACTGACGTCCCGCATGGGGTGTATTGTGCATAACCACAACGTCTTATAGCATTATTACTTAAATATTACTTCAATCATACATTGACAAATGCCATAAAAGTAAGAATACTTTAATGTTGCAGAGCGAGAGCAGTTTTGATGACGTCACGTTAAATCGTTCACTCAAATACAACTGTCATGTCATACCTTTACATCATGTTGACACTGACGTGCGACAGTGATAACGCCATATAAAAATGTAGACGTCTCGTTCACACGCAGGAATACTTTATAAGTTCATGGTACGAATTCGAACAATATTATTGTAACCTTGAAATAATAATGCCATGAAACATGAGAACAACTAATACAAAGCCGTTTCATCTGGATCGTTTCATGGATTCTCTGCTATCAATATCACAACGTGGCATTATCATTATCTGACATGCAGTTAACAATAAGATATTTTATCTCACGTTGCTAAACGATAAAAATAACTTGTCGATATTCTAAAATGCTCATATTATTATTATTATTTATTTATGTAAGAACCTATTTGCTATTTAAAACTGTATAAACAGTTTATCACAATTATTGTATGAGCTATTTTAGATAATTTCATAAATAAAATATACGCGTCTTTAAAATCATTATAATATTTAATTACTTTAAAACATTCTTATTTTGACTAGAAAATTAATTTACTTACACACTTAACTTAAATTCGTAACTATACCCCATTTCAAATTAAATATATAAATAAAACGCCGGACTTATTTGCCCTAGTATTGACATGAAATTAATTAAAAATCAGGATAAAAACGTAATCATTTTCGAGATGGCATAAAAATAAACTTGCGTAAAAATGTAATTTATCCCTTAGCCGGATATCTTAATATTCCATTTACGAATAAATCTACCAAATTCATCATCTTAATAACCGCTCTTCTTGGAACAAAAGTAATTAAGACAAGAACGGAACCAAATGAAAATGCCTTTATTTGTTTCGGTAGAGACGGTAATGATTTTCTTATTCCATTATTATTCGCGTGATCGCCCTCGAGGCCCTTCGGCTTTTTCCCTGCATCGTCGTAAACAACTTCTTTACCGCGGAACTTGATTTTGGATGGCGGAAGTGCATTGATTGGCAGTGGCTGCAATTAATTGTTTGGTCTAGAACTTTTTCGTTAAGTAAAGTTTGCATGAGGGTTTAGGTTTCCACCCGTCCCACGTCTTTCCATTATACCAACGTAAAGGTTACTAGGTATCTTTTTATATACTTACCTTATTAGATTATTTCAGTGACTTTTTTTTATCTTGCCGGTAATTTTTTCAACAAAGCAAAATGGCTTTTGCTAAGAAATGATTGACTCTGCGAACGTGATATTACGCACAATAAATAATTGAACACCCACTTCGAGTTCATGTTCTTTTGTTTCACTAAAAGTTTAACAAGTATGACGGGATATATAAGAACAACAATATTTTTTTTAAATTAAATGGCTGTTATTTACAAGGAAACCTGCAAGGTTCTCTTCATTGCCGTTTGTATGTTTGTCATATCGATAACTAGATTAAAATAAATAATCCAAAGTGCAGTTTTTTGTTAGGAACAGACGTGAGTTTTACGATTGGCCTCGACGCCGTATAATTTGCGGTTGACTAAAATTAAATGAACCGTTAAAGTTCCTTGATAAAAAGTACAAAAAATGTAAAGGTCTTGTTCGTTTTTTAAATGTAAATAAACTGAGTTTCATTGCGATGTAATATA
The DNA here is from genome assembly GCA_963580505.1 of Ennomos erosarius. NCBI lineage: Eukaryota > Metazoa > Arthropoda > Insecta > Lepidoptera > Geometridae > Ennomos > Ennomos erosarius. The sequence continues at coordinate 11,872,400 of OY756981.1, read as the reverse complement.
AAGTTTTCAAACTCTGCTAGAATATGTGTCCATGAATACGATAGATGATAGATAGATAGATAGGAAATGCTTTATTGCACAAGAGTAAATCAAGTACATAGGCGAACTTAATGCTAAGTAGTATTTTCTTCCAGTTAACCTTTGTGTAGTGTGGAACGAGTTGTAGTGCTGGTTGAAAAGGAATAAGAAAAAGAATTACCCAAATAAAATAATCTATAAGAAGTAGCAATGGATAATAATATGAGTTTAGATAGATAAGATTTTAAACAAATAATACATATTAATATCTTACATATTTTATATTAAACTTATTGCAAATTAGAATAAAATACTTATATAATAAACAAGGACCTACTCATTTATAAACCTAACCCAAAGAAACTTCTAAGTATATTGAAAGTATTGCGTTAGGGTATGATGGGGCTGGTAGCAAATACATCGGGACTTATATTAGAGATTGTAAATCACCTGAAGATCTTACCGAGGGCATTGAAGATACCCTACGTAACATCTCGGTACCTATAAAAAAATGTAAATGTGGACAAATAAAGATTAATAACAAAATTACCTATATTATGGCATTGAAATAGCATTGCTGCGTAAACTCTTTTAAAAAAAAAGTATATTTGTATTTCTAGGTGTATTATCAAGTTTATAGAGAAAGTCCTGTACAATATTGGTTTGAATGAAGACATAGAGCTTCTACAAATATTATGGGTAAGGTTATATTAAGAAGGTTTATGAATGAATATCGTAATGCCCAAGTTCTCATTAATCCTCAATCAATAAGCATGACGACTAAAATTTTTCTTTGCATAAATTAAAAATAACCCTCAAAAGATAAACCTTTGTGAAAACAAAAATAAAATATCTCAAAAAACGACAAAGTTACAAGCATTTTAAAAACCGGAATAGAAAGAGATCGCTCAAACGGCCAGTGACGTCAGAGCAATGTCGTCATAGTACCTTATTACTAAGCTGTGGTAGCTTTACATACAATATCTTTGGCATGTGACGTCACAGGTGGATTTTTCATAGTAACCGTGGAGCCCTCTGTTTCGCGAGAAAGGGACAGGAGATGCCTCCTATAGAAACTTTAAAAACTTATTAATCCGTGATTTAATTACCGATTTTACTTATTTTTTCAATTATTGCATTCATTTTTAATCTTCTTTATGAAAGTATTATTTACTGGTTCATTTTTAATAGTAGTCATCATGCCTATTGGACTCCTAAAATTATTTCTCAAATGAATAGATAATGTATTTATTCCCAACAGGAAAAGTACGATACAATTTCCTTAGCTGTAACCAGCAAAATACCTCACGGCTCTGTTTTTATTAGAAATAGCTTAAATAGAAAATTAGATGAAATAGAGATAAACTTAAGTGGGTTTCATCAGCAACAAAAAAAAAATGGTTCTTTAATACATAATGTTCTACCAGGTGTGTCTCGTGGTTCACCTTACTTGCGTAGACATCACCGATGAGTGATTTTTATCGAAAATGTAATGTTGTGTGATATATGTCTCATTATGGGAGAAGACGCCGGACCCCGAAACACAATTTTCAACTAGTTCGGGGACCGGAGGCTTCGTATAAAAATGTTTGTACCTAAATTATGTCAATAAATATTTGATTTATTGATTGATTGATTGATTGATTTTAAATGAACGCATCATCTTTTTTTTTCTTTTACTTTTCTTTTTGTTTTTTCATCTTTTAGTCAATTTTCCGGATACTTTCTAACACATCAAATTTCATTACAATCCTTTTAACTAGTTATATATTTTAGCGCTTAGTAATAACAAAAGTAGAATCATCCACACAGAAACTTTATTTATTATGTTAGTAAGATAGGACTTTGTTGTTTTTCCATTAGGCTTTCTATATTTACGCCCACTGTTTCTCATTTGCGTCAGACTGATCCACGTGTTTTTTTCTAATAATATTTATGGGCGGCCCACTACGGGGAACAATGTTTAGATTAATTTTATACTTACTTACCACAATTCCAGATAATCTAGGCATGGAAATAAATCATGTTGAATTTATTATTTCAGTTATTTTCACACTAAATTAATATTTAGAGAGGATGCTTTATAGGCATGCTTACTAAATTGAGTAAGGATGTATGGTATGTGGTAAAGATGTCCATGACAGAAACGCCCTCATAGCTACCTGAGCTGTATATCATCATGACCAACAGCCTGAAACTTGGTGGTCTTATTCTTATTCTATTTGGGGGCGGTAAGGCCTGCACTGACGTCCCGCATGGGGTATATTGTCCAACTTGGTGTTTTGTACAGGTGTAATTTTAATTGGGGTTCCAATCAACCCGTCGAAAATATATCAAATATTAAAAAAGTTTGTAAAGCAATACTACAAAAGCTAATACGGGACCGATAGCTCAGTTGGTAGTATCCCTGCCTTCTGAACTGAGGGCTGTGGGTTCAATTCCTACCCAGGACAAACATTTGTGTGATGAACATAGATGTTTGTTTTGCGTCTGGGTGTTGCGTAGAGCAGCTGCTCTAAGTGGCGCTCCCGGGGGGAGGCCTATGTTCAGCAGTGGACGTCTTCATTCTGTTAATGATTTACAAACAAAAAAGTATATTAGTATTATATCAGTTATCTGGTTCCCATAGTACAAGCTATGCTTAGTTTGGGGCTAGATGGCGCTGTGTGAAATGTCCGCACTTATTTATTTATTTATTTTATACGAATCTAATACTTGAAAGGCAAACGCAAAAACTTAATTTCACAAAATCATAATTTGAGAGAGTCTCAAAATAACAATCATATATACGTGTACTTTATGTAAATGTTTCAAATCTCACTACGTCAATGGTACGAAAATGTATACAATACGTCACAGCATAAAACCCAATTTCAATGAAAGACGTGCTATCACAAAATGTCAATTCCCCTTTTTCTCCTCGGCGTGTTTCATAAAAGGCTTACAATAACGCACTTTTCCAAGAAAAACAAAGGTTGAATAACAAAAGGTATTCGTATACTTTTGAATTATATATGAAGCGGGCATGGAGCCTGCTGAAGGATAAAGCCTGGTTCACAACATATTGCGTAGCCTGTTATGCAACATGTTTTGAGTCCTGTCAAAAAACCAAAATTGATTTTATATCCATTGATGATAAATGGATAATTTAAATGAGCTCTTATTGCAGAGTGATCGCCGGGAAATTGCCGGAAGATATTAAATCCGAATCAGAGGATATGACGTTCACAAGACGACTAAAATCATTTTTCACTCAGTCGAAGAATTTAAAGCAGATAAACTTTAGTTCGCTCGGTCCTGTTACACTCGATGTAGGAAATGATAAAAATTAAAAATATTATTATCAAAGTTGGTAATATTAATAATTAAGCTAACAATTGCAATATAAAATTTATTCCGTTTTGAAATTTACTTAGAATGATGACAATGATAATATATAAATTGATCTAAATTGTATATAAGATGACGAAATTCAATTAAACTATGTATAATTTGCTATTTTATTAGGACTATAGGTATAAAAATTATAATAATTTAAAGGCAATCTACGCTCCAGTTCCACTCTGAAGTGCAACGCCCTCACAGGGCTCATACAATGAAATATTTCTGACTAGGTATTAGTTTTAGCTACACTAAATGACATTGTATGAAAGCATGTAATAAGTAAATCAACCCCTAATTTTCTCTATTGTTATTTTCTATAGGACATAATTATCTTTTATTTGGTTTTCACGCTACAACGTTTAAACCGATTTGATTACGTTTACGACCAAGTAAACGTAAGTTGTATCTTGGAAATGTAAAAGTTCCTACAGAAAACAGGGTAAATTACGGGACTTCATAAAGAGGTCTTTTGGTTGTGAAGCCTTGTTCTTCCAATTAATCCAGCTGTAACTATAAGTTTCTGGCAACGGCAACCTTACAAAGTTAATGATTTATAACACTAGGTAACTAAAGTGTTAATTTTAATTTTCTTTTATAGTTGCTTAATCTCTTAGTTTTAAAGCTTAGTAAGAGATTCAATTTAATAACAAAAATGAAATTTCTATATATACTCTATTTAAAATAAAGAAGATTTATCTTATAAGTTCGTTTTTGCTAAGTATGACGTTTATTATAAAATAGCTACAGTATAACAATATTATGTGACCATATATGAAACAAAATAATAATAATTATGGTGTCTTACTTTATTGTAATTTATTAGGCACTTAATTTTATTGCACATGACTTTTATATATTTTTACATAAGTATTAGTAGACTACTTAACATGAGGCGCAAATACCTACCTACCGTATAAAAAAAATAAGATTTAAAATTACATTCTGAGTATTGGACATTTTGTGTATTGTACATTTTGCTCCGAAGCGGTTTTAGGTACCTATAATTCTATTCTTTGATAACATGCCAACTTTCACAACATGTTCCTTTGTACATCATATTAGTTAAGGTAGTAATGTACCTCGCTAACCTACACCTAGCTTTAATATCGTCTCTGGATATCAAAGGAAATAGTCACGGCGTTTTTTTATTATTGATGGAAGAGCTTTGAGAATTAACAAGTTAAAAGGAAATTGTGTTCTTTTGCCGCCTTATCCTAAATACCTACTTCTATACTTACGCTACTTGTGTTGTCGCATTATCACTGAACTTCTGGACGGCCAGGCCAATTTTTATAATTTACTTTTTGTGTGCGTTTGAGTGAGACCATTGAAGACTGGATGGATCAGCATAGCGATTCAGGAGACCTCAGCGTTGAGGCTCAGCGCTGAGGCTCAGCGCTGAGGCCTCGATTCAACCAACTTTTATTTGAAAATAGAACGGAAATAGCGTCATCGTTTCTGCAAAAGACATGAGCTAGGGGAGAGCTTTCCGTTCTATTTTCAAATAAAAGTTGGTTGAATCGAGGCCTCAGCGCTGAGCCTCAGCGCTGAGGTCTCCTGAATCGCTATGCAGCTAGTAGCTAAGACAAGTATTAAATACCTAATTAGGACTTCAAATAATGTTATGACACTGATATTTTCATTTTGACAAGAGGCCAATTAGTTGTCCGAGAAGTTATGTAGAGCTCCATGTAATGTCGACGTTCTAGTGAAAAATTTGTTCATACACCATTGCTTTTTTTATTTTACTATAGGTACTTGATTATAGGTTACACCTACTACATGTAGGTATCACATTAGTAAGGTTCGTTATGGATTTTTTAACATAAGCAAAGGTGACGAAAGATAAGCTTGGTGGACTAAAAGTACAGCCTCTAGCGCGGTTTAACCCGCGCGGCTAATATTTTCCCGGATATTGTTTTATATGTTATTTCAGGGCCTAATGTCTTTTTTATCTGTGGATAAGCTAGCGTTGAGATGTGGGATGGATAGAATATAGGCATGAACAGCCTTGTATGTTAAGATTCTCAACAAAAGAGTAAGAAGCTAAAAAACAGAACACACAAAAAAGGAAACATTATACCTTACCTATAGATAACATTATACTTACCTATAGATAACATTACATTATGCTTACACCCCAACACCCGAAAAAATCTACACAATCACTTACACCCATAATTACGCGGGTGCTACTCCCGTTTTAGGGATTCCTCACGTCATGGCACGGCAATTTATCATGCAGCCGACCCCTTTACCGACGCTTGTGCCCTACCAATCGTGAATCGATATTTGCACCCGTTTCGGAGTGAGATGGAAGTGGATGTGTAAGCTATTTCAGACCATGAATGAACTTCATAACATTTCCATTTGAAAACCTTCGCGTTAGATATAGATATAAGAAACTCGGGATTAGAAGCTCGTGATGAAGATATTTTTATTACATCGGAGAGAGCCAAATAATTTTTTGTCATTAGTCAACCACAACCACGGCTGAGACACGGGACTTCTCTTACATGGTGATAGTGTAGAATTATAGCCCGCCACGCTGGCTAAGTGTAGGTGGTCATCATCATCATCATCATCAAGAGCCTGAAGACGTCCACTGCTGAACATAGGTCACCCCCATGGAGCACTACTTTGAACGGCTGCTCGCCTCCTGCATCCATCGGCTTCCCGCAGCTTTCACCAGATCGTCGATCCACCTAGTGAGCGGCCGGCTTACGCAGCGTCTTCCGGCACGTGATCGCTATGAGAGCGTCTTTATTACCAATCGGTGGTCAGTTCTACGAGTGACATAGCCATTTCAACTTGAGAGCTATATCGGTTACTTGAGTTCTCCTGCGGATTTCCTAATTGCGGATCTTATCTCGCAAGGAAAGGCCGAGCATATTATAGATCTCTCCATAGCTCGTTGTGTGACTTCGAGCTTACTAATGAGGCCAACAGTAAGAGATTACAAGTGGGGATCGGTCATAATGAATATTCTGTATACATTCGAATAATAAAAACCTTAATTAAAGCTACCACTGAAAACAATACGAACGCGGAGCTGCACAAATTGAGAGAAAAAAATATTTAGGCACATCCCACTTCCCTTTGTATGTATTCATATAAAAAGGTGGAATTGATTCGGGGTCTGGCGAAATTCCCTTCGGATAACAAAATATTTACATATATATGAAAACATTAATAACTTTTGTGGATTTTAATCTAAGCACAATGATGGGATTTGCGAAAGTGGAATTTGAATAGAATAATACCTTTGTGCTCGCGGCTAATCCATTCATTGTTTTGTATTAATACGACTAAATTAGCTTAGCTTAATGTTGTATGTTTTAGAATATAATTGTTATATAATGTAGGTTAACATAATGCCAAAAATAACAAAATTTCAATTATCGTCTAGGTTTGCAAGTAAGTCATAGTTGACTAATATAAAAAAAATTAGACACTATAGAAGCTGTTAAGCAATTATTGTTGTATTTCAATTAACTAATGTCAAACATAGGTTTTCTTTGATTAAATACAAAACTGTGATGCTCTATCTATAACAGCTCAATTGATATTTTATCAAGGACCAAACAATGCAGAAGGTAGTAAACTTAAACTTGTTACATGGCATTGCAAAGTGAATAAAACAAGACACAATCTTCAGCAATTTCATTCAATTTGTTAACTAATTCTACCGTAAAATAGACTTTACAAGATCTTGCATACTGTAATTGGACGATTTGTTGTGCTGGTGCTATAAACTACGGAGAACAATCGCCGAATTAACTAAAACTGTTTGCGTGTTAAACTATGCGTAGGAAAATAGTTTACAGTATTCTGTGATCATGTTTTACAACGAGTGGTTTCCATTTGTCATTGCAAAGAAATGCAAATTACAGAGCAATAAAATTAATGACGCTCGCCTCCGATAAAGATGAGTTTCGTGCTGAAGCCGAACATAAAAAGGCGCCGAGCGCTTACACTAAATGTATAATTTTTCCTGCTGCTCTGTGATTTAAATCAAAGAAGGAGGTAGATAGGATAAACTCTATGGAACGAATTCTCACAATAAAAACATAGGCTTATCGCTAAGACTGGTCTCTTCCATCTCTCATTATTCTATAATCTCGTTTGTTGATAATAATTATGCACCGTCCAAAAACTTGAGCAAAAATACGTTAATGCACAAAACACCTTTTATCGTTAAATCTTATAATTCGTTTCGATCTTATTATCGTTAGTTTTATCAACTTTTTATCTAATTCAAAGACACAGCCAGTACACATAGCTAGACGTGCCCTCAGCTGCAGTAGCGTTCTAAATACAAACCACAGTGTAGATGTTGCTTAACTTTACAGACCTTATTAAGATAAACCTTTTGTTTATACTATAAACTACAGACGAGACAATCAAAATTGTTTTAAGTGAAGGATACTATCCGCAAGCTACAAACATGGCAAATATTTTACACCCTAAGACAGTTCAGTTTTATCCTACAACTACTTCAATTTCTCCGCCAGTCTATATTACAAAAATTTCGTATCATCGGTGTCTGAACCCAACGAAACTTTTAAATTAAACTCTAGAGTCCATATGAACACTAGAGAACCAACTCTTTTGTACCTTCTCGAAGTAAGTTGATGTGCTCTTACGTGACTTTGTAAAGAGTTGACTCATTTTGTTAATGCGGCAAAGTACAATAATTAACTTTGGTGAAGCACAAGTTTTACTCAGTACTAATGCACACTAAACAACTTTTAAGACTATGACAAATTTGCTAAATGAAATATGTCTGGAAGGTTCAGTAAATTAGCCGATGGAATTACAGTTTTTGAATGGTGCAAAAGTTTTATATTAGTGCTAAATATTCTTTTTTGACTGAATAGAATACATCGAATAGTATTGGCCGTATATTTTACAAAGATTTAAAATTATACTAACCGTAAAACTAGTGAAATATTTATTATCAGCGGAAAATCGTTCACTGCTAAATGTATATAGGCTTTTAGGGGCAACTGAACTATTATTGTCTCTTATCCTGTAATTTTAATAATTCATTAATTAACCTATTATACAAGATAAATAAAACACGACAAAAACAAAAATTAAAAATTTACAGACATCGACTATCAGCTCTAGTGAAACTATCTAAATATGTAATAAATATGGAAAAATGTGTAACTATTTTCCTATGAGAAATGGAGGCTATTTAGGTTTAGGACCAACTCTATCTCTTTTTATTCAGAATTCCAAGACAACTGCCAATGACAATTGACATAAACTAGATAAATTTATGTATTTATTATTATTTAAATGAAGCCCATAAAGCCCAGTTCCTGTGAACTCAAAATATATATTTTTTTAATTATAAAAATCACGCTTTTGCAGGAACATGGCGCATTCGCAAACAGAGAACAAAGTTAATACATTTTCCAGTTCAAAAAAAACAAAAGGAAAAAAATGAATCTTTATAATCAGGAAGCTGTACTGACAGTCCAAAGGAGCAAACTCGATAAACGTGACTCCAATCTGATTATCAGCAGCCACTCTGTTAACATCTATCACGATTACCCTTCATTCGATTAACACTAGCACGTCACTACGGAAGCTATCAATAAATAGATTTGGTAAACTTAATAATAATATACCAGAGAAATATATTTCAAGGTCTTTGCTTCAAAATACCTCATAAAATATGCCCGAACACTTTGAACCAATTTTGAAGGTTTTTAATATTTAATATAATATGGTTCAAAGAAGATTGAACTGCTTATTATTTTAATTTATCATTTACGCTAGAAAGGAAAGGGATATAATAAAACAATATAATAAATGTCAAAACCAAATATTACGAACAAAAAACTCTCATTATTCTTGAAAAAAAAATCCACTTTATGACATTAAACAGAAAAGGCATAAGACATCTCAAGCTTTTCTGTAAAAATATAATAAAAATAACATATAACCAAATACAAATCTTAAATAAAAAATACAAAAACAACAAAACACTACACAAAAAAAACACAATATACAGTACTATATAGTTTGTATAGCTAAAAAATGTAGAAAACGAGTTAAAAATATTTAGAAAAAAACGGTACAGTGAATTCAAAGCTCTCTACAGTCATTGCAGGAGGTGACTTTTTTATGTTAATGAACGACGTGACGAGCTAGTCGTTCACCTAATGTTAAGCGACACGGCTGCCCATAACAGTTGCAGTGTCACTCGGAACTTTAAAATAATAAAGTTTTGCGTGACACTGCACTGCGCACGTCATCCTGAGACATCACACAGTCTAGTAATCAGAATAACAGCTTTTTTGATAAAATACAGTAAAATTTAATCAAATATACTTAAATTGTGCTTTCATTTTTACGCTTTCATATTTTCACTGTTGTGAAATGATAAGCGAAAACGAGAGAATACATTTAACCTTCGAACAAAATTATCAAAAAAAAAATACATTCTATGTGATTTTCAACAGTAGGTACTGTGCTTCTAGGAAAATAACAGCCCATCGCCATTGTGCTATGGTGCATGGTGCAAGGATGAATGGCTGTTACGCGTCTACGAGGTAGAGGGAAAGAAACAAAAAATCACTAGTGTTGGCTTTCCACACTAGTGATGAATCCAATAAATCATTGTGGTTTTCCCATATACGTTTCCCGGTTCACGGTTAACACGATTTGTTCCCGATTCTGACGTTAATTAAATTGAATCTTCTTCACGAATCCAGTCATTTTTGGGTTTTCTGAGAAGATCTATCTTGTTTTTTTGGGATTTGTATGCGTAGAAAAATTGAATGAGTTAACTGAGCTGAGTTCAACTGAGAATGGTTTATTTCACCTCTATTTTAGATGCCAAAGAAAAAGAAAAGTGAAGCTTAGGGTTTTTATTTCTTAATAATATCTTTTTTTCTAGAGTATATTAACCATTGTATTGATCTTAAAAAAATCAGTCTGAAAAGTTTCAAAAATCTATTTTCATTGAAATTATTCGCCTTTATTCGAACATCTTGGAAAAATATTTTGACTGAAACTCAATTACAACAGACTATTGATACCAGACAAACCGGTCAGGGTCTGTGCTACGAAATTAGTGCTACGAGCGCCTACGGCTCTACGGAATTAAGAAACCCTTAGAGCATGCTTTCTGTACCTAATGACGAGTAGTTACGTCCTTAAACTTGTCAAGTGTATCAGCACGGTAGAGTGGGCAAGTGCAGGCCAGTCCCCGTGACCTACATCCGCCGACCCTCGCTCGGGAAGCTGCTAATTTCCAGCGGTGCGGCCGGAGCCGACGTCATGGCGGGGCAGGGTACTCCGTGGCTCACTGGCTGCGAGCTGCGCCGCGACCAGTCCACGGCCCCGCTCCGACCCGACAGCACGCGTCGCGCAACCTCCTGCCGCGATACATCGCGAACATACAAAACCTCAAACGCTCTGCAAAAAAAAATAGTGCTGCATCCGTTATTTTTATAGTGCCGAAAACTGTGAAAGTATTTTTTTAATTGCATCTGTGATAGAGAAAAGCGGGCGGAGGCTCGGGTGGGGCGCGTTCCGCTGACACAGTGGCTCAGTCGGCCGCCGGTCGCCGAGTGGCAAGCACCATCGATTTTCTCCATAGGAGTGTACGCGAGGTACGTAACATCACGTGCTCGTATTTTCACCGCGGCTATTTCCACGCGCCGTGTATTTCAGGCGATCTGCTTAGCGTTCAAGGCCGCGTTTGTTTGCGTCCGCATTTACGTTCAGGATGTTTTACGTTAATGTATCTCGATTGTTCACTGATATGCATCGTAATTTGTATGTGGCACGTCGTGCGTTCGGGAGGAAAACGAATCGTTTTCACGGCTCCACGATCTTTGAGTCGTGCACAGAATACATTATGTTGCGAGCGATAACGTGTCACCAAGGCTGTAGTTAACTTGACAACGCTATTTTTTCAGTGTCATTTTTAGTTGACGTTTGCTTAAATCTGAATTATTCATGAAGGTGACATTGGGAATGATTTCGTGTTTGAAACTGTGATGGTACGGGATTGCAAGTATAGCAAGTGTGAAGTGGCCAGGTGTGCGGAGTGGTAATGAAGATGATCATGACCTACAGGACTTAGCTCTAATTCTGTTCGAGAATGACACGCGATCTGGCATCGGTTCAGACAGCGGCGGTTCATTCAAGTCTAAGAATGTGTACGGTACAAGACGTTACATGATTTAATGGCATCGTTTTGGCTGATATAAGAATCTCTCACGCGTAATTTAGCATTTCAACGAAACGTCTTTATTATAGACTAGCTGAACCGTCCCCGTTTCGCACGGGTTAATTATTTTTACGCCGTAACCGTTACGGACGCCTTGTACATCTTTGTTTACATTATTGGGATTTTAGTAAGAATCCCAAGGTTTTTGAAAATACAATATAGCCTATGTCTCCCGGGGATAGTGTAGCTTCCCAACAATGAAAGAATTTTCCAAATTGGTTCAGTTTTCCGGAGCCTATTCAATGCAAACAAACAATCAAATCTCACCTCTTTATATTATTGTTATAGATTATAGACAATTATGTTGTAGGTGAAAAACTGTCTTTTAAGTTACTAAGAAGCAAATTTCATTATTATGAAAATTACGTCTTGTTATGGTTAATTTGCGGTTGACTTAGCTACAGAAAATTGGCTTATTTGAAAGTATAGTCGGTATACATTTTATTAATAAAGACGGTTTCCTTGTTTTAGTTATAGATTTAAGTACTTCGTTTTAACAACATAAACCGAAAAGTGCAGTAAATTTCGAGTAAAACAATACAGTATTTATACGTTTCTTATCACAAGCCAAGAAGCCTGATCGAATGTACATATACAGTATTTGTAATTTCATTTTAAATTCAATTTTACAGACGCTTGAAGTAAAATGTGTTTGTTTTCAAGGAGCGTTTTACGTGTTCTTATGTTTACCTACAACTGGTACCTATGTGTGTTTACTTACAGGTTGAATGTAAGAGATTACTAAGTGATATGTGACCGCCCTTTATCTGAATAACTATTTGTGTATTTTGTTTGTATGTTAATGCGCTGTAATGCAATGTGTGGGGTGTTCTCCATTTGAGGCTTTTTGCATAACAACAGCATGGGGAGCTCCAAGAAAAGTGTGAAAAGGGCAACACACTAGCAATGCCCTCGGTATTGCGGATGTTCATTGGCAACAGTGACCCACCTGATCAATCGCCACTCATATAATAAAAAAATAAAATAAATGAAATCTGGTGAAAACGATACTATAGTATTAGAGGTCTGTGAAACGATTCTAAGGAAACTTGTTCCTATCTAGCTCAAAAACTGAACTGATCGACGTCAGTCAACAGTTGTTTAAGTTTAATCTACCCTTACATACCCATGTCATAAGTATGCTACCGTAAAATGATAAGTATACAAAATTTGAAATGTCCACACATATTTATTTTTATTTTATAATAAATAAATATATTTATTTATTTATTGGGATCTGCTTTGAAGCTTACAGGAAAGCACGTTTTCCAATTATTTATTTTTATGTAATGATTGATCGATTTATTCACACGGCTGATTAACAGTTGCAGTGCTGCATAGAATTTCTAAAATATGAATTTTTACATTTCCATTTTATACTGTTTGTTCAAACGTTCGCGAACCTCAAAAGTTTCACTTTCTATTCTAACAGATATGAACACATATACACTTTTGATTACTTCACAAAAAAAACCGAACCCTTCACCGTCACTTTGAGCGGCTTGCTTCCTGCATCCATCGGTTCCCATGGTTTGCGGTTTCGCGGTGGGACGCGATATTTGAATTATTTGATTTTAAAGCACTTCTGTTCAGTCATAAAATAAAAGCAGTATTCATAGTATGATAGTAATTTTTTGTTTGTGTTTGTCCGTAAAGATTAAAACCCGTCACAAAAATTCAAAATAAATCAGATCAATTTCTTCCAAGAGCTAAAAGAAACTTGGCAGATGGTAATACAATCTATAGACTGAGAAAGAAATATTTTAGGCATCGTACCTACCTGAAAATCATCGCGGGCATCATAATAAGTATTTTTATCTCGTCTGATGAATGGTAGACGCAACTAGTGTAACAACCGAAACGAATTCGCCTTTTACGGGTGATTTGGTACACTTCTAAATTACGCTTCAAAAACATCGTCAAAATGATTCATCGAATAATTAAAATTCATTTGTTTTCAGCTTTTCATCGCAAGTTGTCATTCGGCGGTTATTTACCCGACTTTTATAATGTTGACAATTCACTATGGCCACATAATTATCATACATTTTAGAATTCTTAAACATTCAGAGTTTCTGTTTAGTTCAGTTTTTATTGTAATTTTCTACAAGTCTCATTAAACGGTTTTTTGTGGGTGTAAACTATACAGCTACGGATAAAGTCAGATGAGCGGTGACGTCACTAAAACACCTTGACATTAATATTTACCACTGTTTAAAGTAATAGGTCTTATTACTTGTTTAAGTAGTGTAAAAAAGTAATTCACCACATTCACAAAAGTGATTGCATTTCTCTAGTTCATTAAATTTAATAGATATTTAATTTCATTGTGGTATTTTGGTCTATGCTTTAATTTTTGTAGCTTAATTTGTTAAAAAACTATTTGGAGACGTCAGTATTATATTTATATTATCTACTTATTGATACGTTGGTTGAATTTTATAGCTCAAAACTGACTACATAGGTAGTCTGGTAGACTACATAGGTTTCTTTACTCCATACAAAAAAAAACTAAAAATTATGCTTTTAATACCAAACGTTTCAACGTCCAAAAAGCATTTCTCTCATAAAGTAAAAAATCTCAAAGATCTCATTCATAATTTAAAACTATTAATTATATACAGGTGCCTCCTACAATCAGAAAACCGTAAACTGGGTTGAAGCATTAAGAATTCCAAATATTTAAGTACCTGAGCTCATGAATACAGATTCTCTTAGCAATTATAAAATCTCTTGTGCCTTTTATGCCTTCCCCAGTAACGGCCCAGTTCGCATTGTGTAGAATTTAATGAAACTTGCGGTAGGGTTGCCCAAATATCAGAGTAATTTTACTGAAAATCAATACATTTTAATGTTACGAAAACATAATAATATTTTGCCTAGCGTTACAAAATTCGATGTTTTACATATCTAAACACTAAATACGTTAACTAGAATGACCTTGGTTCAATAATACCAAGACTCCCAAAACAACAAAATTTCGTTGTTTCGGTACCTTGGCATTGACGCCTCGAGAATTAAAGGACAAAACCATGTACAGAAATACATGTAAACTATACTTTACTCATATTTACCTATACAAATACATTATTATTATTTACATATAATAAAATATAACTACTCAACAATATCGATGGTATCGATATTCAACGTAGAAATATTCACATAGCACTTCAAAACTATAACTTACACGATCTAGTAAGTGGTAACCCTATCGGTGAGATTTGAGAGGGTTTTGAATACGGTCTTTTGCGTTTGATATAGGGTGAAAATATAGGACGAAATTTACATAATGATGTCGTTAGGATATGTAGAGGTGGGGAGAATATTTCGGAGGCAATTTAGGATTTAAGGCTGGGTACTATAAAATGTAATATTTCTCAGGTTTTCACTTCTATGAAATATTATTACTTAAGCTAGGAGTTTTCTTTTTTTGCTTTGAGAACTGTAAAAGGTAATACGAAAATAACCTACCTACCTACTAGTACCTACTTATTATTAGTGCGACGCGTCTTAAGTGCGCCTTTTCAGGTCAAAGCCTTCTTGACGGTAAAAGTGCTCTTTCATTTCAATTTCATTATCATCAGCCTGATGATACCCACGGCTGAACATAAGCGTACCCCATAGAACATGGAGCTATTAAAAAAAGAAGGGGGGAATCCCGCCTGATCCGAAACTGAAGCACCCTTAGGAAGCCGGAACGCTTCGTACGTACGAGCGAAACACGCACACACTCACATCATATGCAGCCGATCGCCCTACATTCATCTGACACACATATGTAATATGCCGCCATTTTGGGCTTCAGTTCGATGTCAATCAAAACTCAATCCTTTTTTTTTTATTTCATCCATGCCATAGAGTGCCACTTTGAGCGGCTGCTGACCTCCTGCATTCATTGGCTCCCTGTGGTTCTGACTAGGTCTTACTATTTAGTGTATGATATTACGACTAAAATAATTATTTAAACTGCTTGAGAAAGTGATCCACCAAATTAGGGCTGCAGCTTAAATAAAATTCAAAACGCATTTTGTAGAGACAAATGTATTGAAGTACTCCCAGCACGTGCAACAAGTAGTATGCTTATTAATTAATGGTTTAATTTAATACGTTTTAAAAATAAAACTATGAGAAAAATTTAAAACGCACCATAATTTTTTTTGGTTCTTTTTTTTTTAATCTATCTATAACAGACATTTAAGCTCTCAGAAGCTATCTGATAACTCATCAAAATCAGTTTAGTGATTTTGGCAAAAATGCTAGACCACTAAAAGATTAAAGCCTAGTGTTTATAAACTCGTTACGCAATTCCGAACATGAAAGTGGCCGAAGAAGAGACATATATTTTGACATACATAAATCAGTAATCCATCTCGATCACCCTGGCCCTACGGGGTTAGTTAGTTGTCTTGGTTGGTAACCATTTAGGTTATTACTATGTAAACACTTAAACAGGGTACAGCACTGTATATAGGTACTTTTGATATACTATAGAAAAGGTAATATACTTGCAGCCAGGTACTATGATTATACTTTGCCGTAAATCTACTTCGCCGCCAGCGATTTGCGTGTAGTTTAGCATGCATGAGAAAATTTACCCCAAATAAGTTTCGATAGTTTATCGATTTTTTGTTTTGTGGTGCTGCTTCTGACACCAGTTTTAGGATGAATAGGTACCTTACTATTATCCCAGATAATATAATACCTACTATGTAGGTAATCATAGTACCTACTATTATGTAGGCATAACGCCATTTTAAAACGGTTAGAACACTTGCAGCCTTCGTAACTAAGTTGCAATGAGTGAGGGTAGTTTTTCCTCTTTCTTTACATTGCATCTAGTCTTAGTTTCAAAATAACTGATACACCGATACCCCTTACGAATAATGTGCAATTTTTTTAAAGAAATGTTTTGTTTAATATTTATAAATAGGGCTTACTACATTACATACATATAAAATAGGTGAAACCCTAACTCTACCATAATAAACAGTCCTCCTAACTGTGAACGAGAAAAAACCGAAAGATTTGTACGCAGAGGGGGTACAATGTAGGTACATGTTTATTTTCAGCGCTGAAACGGAGAATTTTATTAGTATCCACTCGTGTATTTACAACCAAGAAGTATAAGTATTCTATTAGTTATCCTTTTCTCATAGTACAATGATGGTAATGATGTACATGGACTGGCTTAGTCTAAATCTGGACTGGCTTAGTCTAAGTCTGGTAATCGGAGTAAAGCAACGCTTTTTTCGCTTTTTTCTAATAGTTTCCTTAGGGTCCCGGTCTTACCCCATTTTCCCCTAGATGTCCATCTATATTTATGCCTTATTTTGAATATGATAAATCGCCTAGTTTGCAAATAACTTAATTTTACGAGAACAGATTATTACGTCAAAGTAGAACTAATAAAACTCAGCGGGTAAGAAATGAATTAAGATTGTAGAATTTAATTTTGAATACTAATGGTTTACATTTCAAACTTTATTGTGACTAAATCACAGCCACGAAGTTATGTTAATTGAAAAACTTTTATTGAGGTCGCTGAAAACCTATTCATAGACTCTTTAATTATTGTTTTGTTAGTTCATTTTCTTTCTCGTCGTTTAATAACAGTTTTAAGTACGTTTTCATAAAGTAATATTTATAATTGTAATAACCTTTAGCTGCTTACTTTTAATAAGACAGGATCCCCAATAACATGTTAAATTGAAACGTGGGTTGCATTTTTATTCTCTTAATTCCTCATATAACAAAGTACTACAATAATTAAAACTATGTACTAAAAGCTTCTAGCTATACTACCTAAGTACTACAAAGAATATTTGGTCTGTATACTAGAGAAGAGGGCCTATATATTTCAAATGCTCCAGCCCACTACGAGTTAGTAGCATAAACAATATGCGGGGTGCATTGCCTGGTTGAATTTCAATGCTGATGTTGATTTTGTTTATTTTTTGGCTTGCAACTTTGCGCACACACATGTTTACTCTATACCGAGACTAACAAAAAATTACTTCATGTTGAAAATAGGAGGAATTTGTGGGATTACGAAATCGGAAAGTAGATTATAAGGTTTTCATATTTTATTTCCTATTTTGATTAACTTTACCAAAACATTTGTGTACATAGGTACCTAACTGTATTAAACAGCGACAAAAACACTAAAACAAGTTACAACACAACGTAGCATCACAGAATAAATAGTAGTACCTACCTACTATTGTACTAACATTAACAATAAAAAGTTAGCGACTGCCAATACGAAAAGAATTCCAAAACGGGACACGCACGACTTTTTAAGTAGTTTTACTTACCTCGACCTTGAACAGTTAATATTACCCCCGATGACACGCGCTTTCTGTGACAGTCTATCGCTGGCCTAATTTATATCGTACCACCTTCGGCTTTACCTTGCTTTGTCACGCAACTATTATGGAGGGATTTTCCTCGTAAGCGTGTTTTCCTTTTGGAAAGAGCTTTTTGAATCTGAGTACGATAACTATTCTTGTCTTTATATGATTGGGGAATTCTTGCATTAGATAGATAGATAAACTCTTTATTGTACACCAAATAAACTAAAATATACAAAATAAAAGAAACAAAACTTAATTGACTTATAATGCTAGTACAATGGGCGGTCTTATCGTTTAAAGCGATTTCTTCCAGACAACCTTGGGATGGAGAGGACATTGGAAAATTAATTTGGGACTATGGCGTACCAACAGTTAGCAGTGATATCACACTTATATTAAAACTAAATGTAAATTATAATCTGTAGTAATAACAATCTACATGTTATAATATTTCAATAATAATTATACATAATATATAAACATCAAATAGAATGCTTCCAAGAACATGTGGGGTGCTCCTATTCTGACACTGGTATTATATACTTAACAGAAATTATTTCAAATCCACATAATAATGTCGTTTATGAACATACTAAATAGTATATACTATTTCGTAAGTATTTGAAGAACTTATTTTTATAGATGGGGGTTGATGTCTTTAAATTCCGTCCCAAAATAGCAATAATATTATGTAGGTACTGAGTACTTGAAAGGTGGTCATAGTAAAATTTAAAGCTAGTGAAATTACTGGGCAAATAAGACTTTATGACCTGATTAGACAGTGTAGTAATCTGATTACTAGAGTGTGTGATGTCTCAGGGTGACGTGCGCAGTGCAGTGTCGCGCAAAACTTTGTTATTTTAAAGTTCCGAGTGACACTGCACTTAAAACTCCGGTTAGCAACAGTTTCCAATTTGAAACGAAAGTAATAGAAAAAATAACTTGACTAAAGCTAAAAAAGTAACCTTTTACTTAAATTACCAGGGCCTTTTTCCTACTGGCGAGAAATTGTTTTTTGATTATGACGAAATATTACGTGACCAAAATATCATTGTTACAGTATAAAAAATACACGTAGGTATATGAGATCGTGCGATAAACACGCAATACGACTATTTGCTCAATAAAATTATGTTTAGGTATTTTATTTTTATCGTCGTCTGGTTATCGAGAGCTCATATTTTAGGTATAAACACAAAATGGCGCAGTTTCAGTGTTTTCTCTTACCTACCTACCTATTTATGATGCATACACTCATGCAGAAAATATCTAAGCGCTTCTAAAAATCAGCTGACAGGTAAGAGTTCTGGGGTTAATAACATGTAGGATACTTTTAATCCCGGAAAATTAATGGTTTCCTATTCAATAATACACAATGGAGAAAACGCTGGCAATCTAGTGATAAATATGAAAAAGAAAATTCTATTATTTTTATAATATATATTTTATTTAGAACTTTAAAACAACTTAGCACCACCCAATGAAATTTAAAGAAAACTTAGTAAAACCTACAATTTTAATAAATAAATTCTACTTATCCTTAAAGAAATTCTTTAATATTTAGCAGATGGAGATTATAAAATAGAAACAATTATGATAAAATTCATAATTTTTGGCGTCTGTTATAATAATATGGTTTTGACAGAATCTTTGACTAGTCCGCTAGCACTGTCCTTAGCTTCGAGGCACAACTTCAAAATAAACAAACCTTATCAAGATTTCGCAAATTAATTTCGTCGTCAAACTAGTTGAGAGCACTTAGAACTAAATAATTAATACTTTGCGGGAATGAGCCAAGTCTGACATAACGCTATAAGTGGGTACTATATTATTATAGTATCATAGTTATGCCGCGGACATGCAATATGCGATAGACTGCCAAAAATTCTGTCTTAATAGTGATAGACAAAAGATGCCTCGGCAACAAACAATTATGAAGAGTACTTAGGTGATAATTGATATTAAAGGTATTTTCAAATATAGTCGTTAATAAACTTGTGTTTGCCCTTGAACTATCTGATAGTATTTACTTAATTATTTTGGAGTGAACTGTATTTTGTAAGTCTATCATTATTAGTTGTCTGGGACGATATTTATCTGTAAGTAAATTAAGGTGTGCGTACTGTGTATTAAAGTACTTGTGTCAAATTTAAATACGCAGTTTATCGCGTTAAAAGTATCTGCCCTAGTATTCAACTATCCCTACACGAAATTTCATTAAAATCAATTCAACCATTAAACCTTCAAAATTTAACACCAAAAAGAAATATACCGACAGAGAATACAAGGAGAGTAGGTACTTAATTTAATTCCAAAAGCAAGAACCACCTACATTACCTCAAAGCGACTCAAGGTACATAATAAAATTTAAGATTAATAAATTATAAATTAAACCTTTTTTGTATCTAGGTAACCAAAGGCTTGATACTTAAGTAGGTACTCTGTACTTTAATTACCTTTACATTCATATTTAAAAAGAACTTAATTTAATTTATAAAGCCAGGTACTTTATCGCAGTGTTAAAACACTGAAATATTACTATAACTTACAAAGAAAATACAACTAAGGCACAGCTCAAAATTATTAGTCGTAAATCATGCCAGTAACTTACGCAAAATTTATGTGCATTTCAAACAATTTAACTTGCCCTTAACTAGCTATTTATAAAGGTATTCAGACTTAGGTTAGGGTATAGTTAGTAAGTAAACCTCAGTTGCCTACGGTATATTCTTGACAAACAAAAGCACCCGAATTTTGGGAGACTGTTTTTGTGTACTTAGAACAATATTAGTTGAATATTCCGTTTACAAGCGTCAGCAAACTCAATGAAGAGGTTATTGATGCTCACGCAACCCACGCATTGACAATAGTATATATAACATAGCGATATTATAGCTTTATTTGACAGTTAATATAGATCAATTCAATCTAAGAATCACTGCGATCTTGTTCTTCCACATAACAAAATCCTTTTAGTAGATGCCTTTGATGTAAAAGTCGATGATTTTCATTATTCAATCATACCTATTTTCTCAATGGTTATATCTTTAGGGTTCAAAATTTCCAACTATGTATATTGACAGCCTCCGCGGTGTGGTGGTTGAGCAGGTCAGCTCGTAACCCGGAGGCGGCGGGTTCGATTCCCGCGGCAAGACAAGTATTTGTGCACAGAAAAAAAAGCGCAAATGCTTGTTCTGTGTCTGGGTGTTGTGGGACCATGGTTCTCGTAGTTCCTGGGTCCCTAGATACAGGGGATCCTAGTTAGGGTCCAGGATCTATGTATGCGTTATTATTATTATTTAATATGGCTTAAAAAATATACTGTACCTATCTACGAGTATTTTTTCGCAGTTGGACCAGGAACCTTCGATATCAATAAAGAGAATTACATAACGGATGCAATAAGGTCGCCGCTTGGCCTCATCATCCAATATCCTCCTCACAACCGGTACAACTGTAGTTATCACAACTATACTAGTCACTTTTTAAGGTTCCGTACCTAAAGGGTAAATCAACCCTTACTCGCCGCTGTCCGTCTGTCACCAGGCTGTATCTCATGAACCATGATAGTAAGACAGTTGAAATTTTCACAGATGATATATTTCTTTTGTTGTTAAAAAAGAGAACAAAATAAATACTTAAGGGGGCTCCTATACAACAAACGTGTTTTTTTATGAATTGTCCACACACACACACACACACACACACACACACACACACACACACACACACACACACACACACACACACACACACACACACACACACACACACACACACACGCACACACACACACACACACATATTTTTGGCTGGTTTTTATAGATAATGATACGGAACCCTTCGTGCGCGAATCTGACTCGCACTTGGGCGGCTATTTATTTTATTTTGACCAGTATCTCAACCATTTTCTTATGACGGTGCATACTTGCCTAAAAGATGCCTAATACTTATTATCGTATACCATAGGTTTTTATTTTATTTATTAACAAACACCAAGGATATGCTGCCACATGGTTTTTTAAAACCATTATCCAGACAATAACTTGGGTATCCGGTAGACTAGTCACGTCTCGTGTCCGCGGTCACTACGTGGGAAAAAATTAATAATAGGTAGAACATACTGCGTCACGCTTCGGTGGTGCGTGATCTTTGCCAGCCTGGCGATGAATGAGCCCCGTGACATTGACGTGCATACATGACGTCATTCAATTGACATTGTCATTATTGGGACATCTACCGTGAATGGAACAGCTGATAGCCACCACAGAGTACATTGGTAAATAGCCACTTTACTATTCTATTAGTAAAGATTCCTTGTTGTTATAAGTACCTACTTTAGTCACCAATCAGGGTAAAGGTCACTTCTTTTTATTAGTATCAATCACATAGCATATTATGAAATTATAATCTATGTTTATATTTCTTTGGATGCGGGTTCGTAACCCGTTCGTGATTCAAATTTTTCGATTACGAAATTAATCTGTAAATTATTATTGGTCTCTATCAGGATAACATAAAATTAACTAATAGGCACGTAGCCGCGTACTTATACTAAAAATTAGGTCATTAACGGAAACGGAACATGAAATTAAATTTAAAATATGACCAAATTAAAAATGATACTCTTTTTCTAGATGGAGCATGACTGGATTTTAATCAGAATGAAAATAAATTACCTAGGTACACATCTGCCATTAAAAATGCAAAATCATTTCGCGGTTCAAAAAATACGAAAATTGTTATAAATATTATAAAACTGAGACATTATTTTCAAGTCATTTAATCGCTCCTTATCATAAAATATTGAAATAAAGTTAATGATCGTAAAATACATACCAAGTATCTATTCACCAACGCATTTGATTATAACCCCTGTTCTAATCAAAGACGACCTTACGCTGACCTTTAGCGTAAAGGTCGAAATCTGTTTTACCCGCTTTACCTTAATTAGGTAGGCACACTGGGAAATCAAGGCTCTGTTTATAGCTGGTAGTAGGTAATGTGTTAGTGGTGTATCTATACACACAGAATAAACACGAATAAATCTAGTACACTGTAAGTAGTACTATATCTTTTGACTTGCTCGCCATATCACTTCTACTTTTATAAGTGTATGTATATCTCTTGTGGATATCTGATCGAACTCTTAATAGAGTTTCTTTAGTTGCTTTGATGAAGTTATTGCTTCCTGAATAGAAAGGAAAATAAGCAAAATATCGAACTCTGTGAAGTCTACAAGCTGCCATCATCAACAACCTGCATAGCGATTCAGGAGACCTCAGCGCTGAGGCCTCGGTTCAACCAACTTTTATTTGAAAATAGAACGGAAAGCTCTCCCCTAGCTCATGCCTTTGCAGAAACGATGACGCTACTTCCGTTCTATTTTCAAATAAAAGTTGGTTGAATCGAGGCCTCAGCGCTGAGCCTCAGCCTCCTGAATCGCTATGCAGAATATGTCCACTGCTGAACATAGGCCTCCCCAATAGAACACCACACCGTCTGCTTGCCCCCTGCGTCCATCGGGTCCCTGCGGTTCTGACCAGATGGTCGGTTCATGGGGTTGGCCTACCGCTGCACCCAATTTGTAGTCGCCCCTGAGAACCTTTTCCTCAGGTTGTCGGTTCTGCGAGCGATCACTGCCACTTCAACTTGCTAATTCCATCATAAAAGTATTCTACTTTTTAATGACGTCAAATTTTTCTCAATAAATAAAGTTTTATGTCACCAAATCATAATGCATCTCAGTTTTACCTTAGTCGTAATCATTAAACTAATTGCTCATTTCCATATTAATTGTCTAATACGGCATTGTATCGTCCGCGACCTTGGTGACGCCGCGTTGCGTGTCATCAAGCCACAGTGCATGCGTGAGTCGGTTGGTAATGTTCGATGAATTGTTCGTTTGTCTTTGCTTGGTAACCTCGCCAATGTCACGGGCAATGCCCAATGTGCGCTCAGGTGAAATGAAGCTTGCCTTCTGTAGTTAGCTATCGACATTAATAATATTATTGGTAGCTTATTTTATATTGTCATCGGTCCGTGCAAATGATTTTTTCCGCTGTAATTTTATCTGTTGTTTATTTTAGAATATTTTGTTGATGATTTGAATTTTAATTTTTTTAAGCTTTTTTGTAGAGTTCTGGCAAGGTTAACTCTGCAGTGGAATATTTTGGAACTTCCAAAAACGTTTTGATAAATCAATCAGTTTTTTTATGTCATTACCTGTCAAATTCATAATATGTGAGTGTATCAAACAATTTGAATGTTCTGGTTGGTGTTTTATTTGTATTTTCGAGTGGAAGAAGTAATGGCTAAAACAAATAAAAGTGTTAAAAGGTTTTTGTAAAAACTGTGCTCCCAAAAGTATACAAGATTTTATTATTTATTTATTTATTTAACACATAAAGAAATACTACTGTTTGGTATAGTATGCCTTAAACCTAGGTTAGGTTTGTCAAATTTTAAAGCACTGCAGAATTAGCTTTGCCAAGCTATAAACACTTCTACAAATACGGTCAGGAAAATAGAGTTAACTGCAATGCAACTGAACTTTTCTTTATACGCCAGTACACTCGATCGTAAAATCGATACTAATACACTAATCACTCCCCTTGCCAAGATTCCATTCTATAGGCTCAGTCGGTGGTACCAACTAGAGCAAAATTAATCACTTTTGAATTTGCGTTGACTCATGAATGTAAAAGGGCACGTCATCGTCATTGAAGTAAGTAGAGTTAGCAAAAGAACAAAAATCAGAATTGTCTGTTCGCTTAATCAAAATATCATTGCCATTACTGTCACTGTAATATAAGGCAACATTAACTAACGTTAAACCAAGCAAACCTCATAATTAGCGCCACAGCTGACCACCGTGATAACAACTATGAGATCTTTGTAAATTAAGAGCATGAAGTACACTGTTTAAAGCCAAAAGTGTCTAATAGGAAACGAAAGAATATATATTTTTTTTTATTGTTTGGCAACTTTTGTTGCTGGCTGTACCTGTAGAAACCTAAGCTTGAATTACAGTACAATAATAAGTTCCAAAATAGCTAACTGTCGTGAAGATTCCTTAAAAATTTAAAAGCAAATTAGACGATCGGGACCAATAACCGACTAATGGTCTCACCTTGGTCAGGTTGGTGTAAAATCCAACCGTGTGTTGTGTGTGGTTGGCGACCGAATGAAGACACCAACCACCATCCACACGGTCGGTTTTTACACCAACCCGACCAAGTTGAGACAAATGTGCTCATATTGCTCATTATTAGCCTTATGATTCATCACATTCCCGATACAGATAGGTAGACCCCATCGGAAAGCCGATTCGAAATCTACACTATTCATCTCGTTCTTCCTGAATGTAGATGAAAGAGATAAGGAGTACAGATTCTGAATGCAAACGATTGGTTGTAAACGGAGTGCGCAGAGTTAAAGCTTCACATGTTTATTTAGTAAAAAATTATTTTTAATTGTGGTTAAAATTAGAACTATGAAACATATCAAATGATAACGATTATGCTTTTAGTAAATTGAGTTATCGGCATCGCTAAAGTTTTGGCACGTATCCGAATATAACAGGCTAGGTTTAGACTTTGGCCTTGCTTTGGAGATTTAGGAATTAACCTTGCATGACATAACCTCTTATTGATTTTGTGGCCAATTTTTAGCAATGTTTGGCATCACAGACTATAATACATTATTAAAATTTTGTAACGGGCCTGCTTCATAGTTATTTCATTCTCTGCTAATTTAAATGAGGATTAACAGAAGTTTCAAAAGCAAAACAACAAATCAAATAAATCATAAAGGAAGTGAATTTCCATTCTAGCAAATAAGTTTTCATTTCAGCTCAAGGACGTTTTCGTCCTAAACATAAATGTCTCGCCGTATTCAGGGACTCTATCTAAATTCTAATTTTCAGTTCGTAGGCGCCACTCTCGATATCATAAAACATTGGATACAGGCTTGTCTTTTCTGACAAGAATTGTTTAATATATTCGAGTCATTTTTTGACATGAAAACGGTAACAAAATCTTCTCAATTGTTAAGAAGGCATTCTTCGAACACTATTTCAAGATAACGTTAAGCTAAAACTCACTAAAACACTGTGTTTAATGAAACAAACCAGTAATTGTTGACTAGACATCTTTAGATTGGTTTTCTTGCGATAAGTTACGAATAAGTGACCTTTAAATGACATTAAAAACTTTGTCTAAAATATTTTTTTATTTACCTGTCAGTCTCAGTTGTCAGTCTTCATGTTCTCAGTGTTGAGCTAAATAGAAGACTTTTAACTGACCTTAAAATTGTTGCCAAGGCAACATAAGACGAGATGAGTAGGTACAGAAAGAGATAAAACAAAAATACCAGACCAAAAATCAGAAACCAGGCAAATAAGTAAACACGATTATGTAAGCACCAGACTTTAATAATACTGTATAAAAATAAATCCATACGGCCCCTTTACTAAGCACACATAATCACGTCATTAAAGGGGCACTCCACTGCCCTACATACGCGTTCCCCCAAAAACAACCCCAAATATTGCTCCAAAACCGGAGATCCCCCATCAATCAAGTTTTTCTTCCCCAAAGAAAGAAATTGCCGACATAAATCATTATAGATGGACGATGTTCCCCCCGGTTTCTTTTGGACACGGGTCCTTTTATCTCCGAGGGTGTCTGCCCCCGTTTATTTCTATATTATATGACAAAGTGTCGCCGCATAGAATGGGGATGATGTGTTTTTATGAGATGTGAAATGTAGGTCAATGAATTCTAGATTTATGTGTAAGTAGGAATCTGGAATATCGGGGGGCTACGTATAATTTATGGATGTTAGATTTTCGTACATGTCTGGATAATAATAATATGTCCCTAAAATATTTCTACACCATTTATTTTTGAGAACCCTGGTAACCGATTAAGCAAACAGTAAATATTTTTCTCGTTTGATAACCAGTTATTAAACTTTGTGTTCTAACGGGAATAAATGGTAATTTATGCCCATGGAGCATTAAACTTTTAAAACTGTTCAGTAGATATCCACAGCAACGGAATCCTTTGTCGTCTATTTCAAATAAAAATTGATCACTTTCCAGAAAAAAAACCCTTTTTTAATCCCAGCTCTAGTTTAACAAATTTTCACTTGCCGAGTGCTTACTACAGGTACCGATGAATCTTTGCACACAGATTTGTTACTACCGAGATTGGCCTATGAAGTGTTTGTCCCGGAAAAGCACAAGTTCCCGTGGAAAAAACGTTTAATTGTGACACCGCAGGTTACTTCTAGTAGTACCTATAATTTTAATACAATAATACCTCTGTTGTCAGGAAATAAATATCTAAAAGCGGATTAGGGTAAGTTTGAAGCGACGTTAAAACTGAAAATGAGGCAAACACCGTTCACTGAATCAATAAAGAAGCGTGGATCCATTAGGGAAAATTTACATAATCTTCGCGTCTCGGATCTCAAGTAAGAGTTACGTAATATTCGAAATTTCTGAATAAATTATGACGATTTCGACGGAAACAATTGGTGTTCATTTAACAAGTGTCTTGAATTGAGGGTGTGTGAGTACGAAAAAATACAATTTAATTTTTTAAGTCCTTTTTTAATTTTTTGATTAAGTAATTCACTTCCCATAATGACCGAGTGAGTACTACTTATTTGTTTGTTATTCCAAACTGTAATTTGAAAGTAGTGACTTATCTATTATACGAATTTAGAATAATAATCTGCAAGTCATTTCGTCAGTAAACAGTAATTAATTTGTGGATATACACACAGTTTCCTGTTTTGATTCAATTGAAACATCCATTTTCTCTAATTCCGCATGTTATGTGAAATAATCAGAAATGCGGAAGCTCTATATCGAAAGAAAATAGCTTTTGTAGCTATAGTTTTGAAATAAAAGACAATAAATTATTATTAAGTATGTACTCCTACTCAAAGGTGTGAAAATTTCGTTAAAGTTATACAATTAAAACAAAGGAAGGTCATTTGTCTACGTACTTTTGGTGTGGTGTGAGAAAATATATAAATATTGTGAACTTCCGCTATTCAATTATGTTATTGTGACTGTTTCTATAATAGTTTTGTAGTTAATTCGTTAAGTTTAAATTTGCACCACTGGGCACACACCAATGAAATTATTGTAGACCAGTTATTATACTCTACCATTTAATCTGCATATAATAATCACCGCCTATACAAGATGTAATTTAATTCATTGGCATAAATTGAGCCCATGATAGTACATCATTTACAGATGATTATTAAGGAGTAAAGAGTGTAAATGAAATAATTTTTATTGAAAATTATGAAGATTGCCGTGGCGTCTAACGCAGTTGGCACGGATGATTTTGATACATTTAAACGTTTTTATAACTTGTATGTACTAATTAAAAACAGTTATTCATTATTTTAATTAAATTTTGTATTGTAGCATTTGATAAAGTAAGTTATTCCATTTTTTGGAGTTATTATTATTACCAAACAAATGTGTTAGAATTCAAAAATTTTGGTCCATACGTGACCGGTATCAGGAGTATGTATCTAGTTTCAAAGGATGCTAATGAATTCAATTACACCCAGTATATACAGCAGCCCTACCGTGTAAGCATTCTGGTAATGAACATCGCCTGCCATCCTGCTTGCGCCAATGTACAAGCCCTTGAGTGCGAGCAAGAGAGCACACGATTACGATTGCCACCGGGCTTACGCGGTAAGGCCACAGGTCAGTATAAAAGCTTTTGTTTAGAGTAGAATTACGTTTTATTTGTGGATTGTTAATTTAGCTATTCATTCATCGTATTTTCAAAAGTGTGACGTGTATGTGAATAATAATGTTTGATGTTATAGGTAGGATTTTAACTAGAAATAATAACCGACCATTGCGATTCGGACTCGCGTACGAAAGGTTCCGTATCTATAAAAACGAGAAAAATAATCACGTTTGTTGTATGGCAGCCCCTTAAATATTTGATTTAATCTATTTTTTAGTATTTGTTGTTATAGCGGCAACAGAAATACATCATCTGTAAAAATTTCAACGGTCTAACTATCACAGTTCATGAGATACAGCCTGGTGTCAGGCGGACAGACAGAGAGAGACAGACAGACGGACAATGTAACTTTAGTAAAACGGGTCGCTTTACTTTTTGGGTACGGAACCCTAAAAATAAGGTTTTTACTGGTAAACAAAATATTGTGAATGAAACTGCTGATCTGCTTCTATGATGTGAAAATATAAGGGTTTATTGAGAAATATTTTCCAGACAGCCTTCAGAACTGAGGCTAAAGCGAGTTTATATACATATTGTATCTTGATCCTCGAGTATTTCGATACAATTTCCAACAGCCCTAAGCCCAGTAGTGTTTACCTTAACACCTACTAAGAGAACTCTATTTCAGTAGGTACACAAACACACGAAGCAACGTGTAGTCAAACACAAGGCGTGTTTACACGGACCTATTTTGCGTCTCACTCAGACACACAATGTTCTACATAGAGGGGGTAATTTTACAGTAGTTCGGTGTTACGGTATTACGTCAGGGTGGGTGGAAGTTACGAGCATGGGATTTTCACCTTTCGCCGTCTAGACAAAGGTGCTAGTTTCGTACGAGGCGAGTTGCGACCGAGACCCATTTTCATTTTGAGGATTTCCTCAGCCTTCGAAATGCGAAAACTTTGACGTCAGCCACATCAAATGTAGGTATGTACTTACGTCTTAACCGCGCTTTGAACGGTGCTTAACACGTGTTGTTATAGTTAATTGTACTGCTGTTTGCATTTTGAAAGTTATAGAATTTTTGTGTTGAGTTTTGTTCCCGGATTACTGAGCATATAATAATGAAAATAAATAGTTGATGGTAAAAAATATTAATATAGGGCCCATGAAAACTTTAATACAATACTCAGTTAAATTAACTACATATCAAAGCTAACGCTCTCAGTCTTTTCACTTGTAAGTAGTAGGTATTCAGGATGGCCAACATTTAAGAATATCCACAATTCAGTGATGATTAGCATGTAATTAGTGTTTTAGGTATTGAACTGAAGTAAGTAACAACTTAAAACCAATTAACTCTAATATGATTGATTTTTAAAATACCTAAAATAAACTGGTTTCCAAATAATTTGTACTATGGATGTTGTGAATACATAAGTAGGTATATGTGTAGGTATTGCGTGCCGTATGAAGTAACACAGCATTCACGAAAAGCAAACAAGCAATAGCTAGGTACGATATTTGCTCAGCAACAATTGTGTTTAACAACGTGATGAGATGATCATGAAAATTGCAAAGCAAGTGAAATACGTATTCTGTGGCATCGCATCGTAGTCCAAAACGGGTTATTGTAAATTTGCCACAAAGTAAATTCGTCACGAAAAAAAGGATGTGTAAATTCGCCACAAAACTATTTTTCAGATAAATTTTTCATTTTATTAATTTGGTTTATTGTAAGTTCGTCACATTGCTTTATTTCGCATAGACAGCAGAAAAATCGATTGACCCAATTAAAATAAATAATAAACAAAAGAGCGCAAGTGCAGGTGGTGGATCAAGTGAGCGCTCCAGAGCAACCATTTTTAAGTTTGCTTTCTAACCCTACTTTATGCAGAAATGATGTAAAATGAGAGATTGTGACGAATTTACAATAACTTTATTTATCTGTGATGAATTTACACATATTTTTTAATACACGTGACGAATTTACTTTCAACGTATGGAGTTTAAAAAATGTGACGAATTTACTTTGTGACGAATGTACAACAACCTCCAAAACGGATGAATAGATTTTGAATTTTGATCGTTCTTTCCTTATTTGAAACTTGATAAAAAGGTTGTAAATATTCTAGCTCTGTGATCGAGAATGTTCGTAGCTATGAATCAAGAGTCTCTTCAGCTGTTTGAAGATCATCAACTGTTCTAGACTTTTTTTAAAGAATTACTTACTTTTTTGATTCAAGACTGTCTAAGCTATTATTTTAATGTTTATTTGATTACACACTCCAATTATATAAAATAACGAACGATCGATTTTCTTTTATGTGTTGTTAATTTGTTAATAGAAATTGTCACTCACAACATAACAACAGACTTTTGTCGCCATATTTAGGTCAAACGCCCATTGACGTCTGGCGTGTCAAAACTGTAATAGGGAAATACCTTGACATGCTTGCGCGGTCCACTCACCGCTCTAAGCTCCATTGTGATACTAGCACAGCGGTGTATTGTTTACTATAATTTACGTCGCTACTACGTGACACGTTGTTTTTAATTCGCAGCACAATACTAAATAGGCATGATTTTATAACATAAATGCTAACAGTTTGTTTTTATAGCTTGATATTATGCTTCAAAATGGAATTCTGAACAGGGCCATTATTCTATATCGATTTCTTACTTCGAGAATGAATGATGTTACGAGCTAGTCGTTCACCTGATGTTAAGCAATACGGCCGCCCATAACAGTTGCAGTGTCTCTCGGGACTTTAAAATAATAAAGTTTCGCGTGACACTGCACTGCGCACGTCATCCTGAGACATCACACAGTCTAGTAATCAGATTACTACACTGTGTAATCAGATCATAGTCTCATTTGCCCAGTAATTTCACTAGCTACAATGCCCTTCAAACCGGAACACAGTAGTGCTTGCACACTACTGCTTGGCGGCAGAATAACTGGCAGAGCGGTGGTACCTACCTAGACGAACTTTGCAGAAAAGTTCTACCACCTAGTAAAATATGACTATATGACTATAATTCATTTTATACTTATACTATAAGCCATCGCGGTCTATTATACAGTCCATATGTTCTTTGTAGTAAGTATAGTGTAGCTAGTTAGTGTGTAGTGTAGTTTGTTTTAGTTTAGTTTAGTTTTTATTATTGTAGTAGTTAGCTTGAGTAATAAAGGCATATTGCCCGTAAAAAAAATAGTACCTATGTGAAATGATTAAATAATTGCAATTATTGTGAAAATCAATAATAATAAAATTAAGTGCTGAAAATGTGATTGTCGTAAACGGAAAACGCAAGCATAAGAAAATGGAAAGCTATTGAATTCAAATCATTCGACTTATGTCGATAATTCGGCAAGTTAATCTATCTTATTTAAATTGTATAAAATAAATGTGGAACGAGAAAGCAATTTTAAAATTCGTGTCTTTTCAAATTGCAGTCTTATTGAGAGATCCATTATTGCTTTCTTTTGTTCAATAAAACGCCGTTTTTTGTCGGGACTGAGTCTCTTTTTTATTGTATTAACTCGTTCAGCTTGAAACATTTTATTTAAAAAGGGTTCAAAGTAGGTTTTAAGCGCCCAGAGATAAAACTTTACGTGCAATCATGTTTATGCCACTTTTTACAATCTGAGTATCTCACGGCAATTTCTTAGCCATAATAAAGATTTTTTGCTGTTTAGTTTTAGGTATTTAGAACTAAGCGCTAACATTCGGAGGGCACGTTAAGCCGTCGGTCCCGGCTGTTGTCATAAGGCAATAGTCGTTAAGCCAAATCAGAAGCCTTTGGGCGTCCTAAAAATTCTGACGCCATTGCTGACCACTTGCCTACACGAGAAGAAGAAGAAGAATAAAGCTTTTCATTTTAAAGAATATTTTTTAACTTGCCTACTTGATATTTTTTAATAAATTCTATAGACTTAAAAGGCATTAACTACATAACACAAATAAAAAGCACCTTCAAATGATAAAATGAAATGTCCTATTTGCAGAAGCTGTGGAAGCATCGTGTTTTTCTCCTAATGAGCTCTGAATACCGAATGTCACCATGATCGGTTCAGGCTCAGGCATTTAGCTGTGTAGAAGAAGTTACTTTCAAATTGTTAAGTAAAGATTAATGTAACTGTGTATTACGAATCAGGTTTTTAACCACAGTTTTAAAGTTTAACGGCAACATCTTCGCAATTTTTCGTTTTATTTTTTTATTTTATACATAGGTAAGAAGTTTTCTTACTGGCCGTCATGTGTTATCTTAGTAAATATTGAGATTATAACATCTCAATTCTTATCATGCCGTCCATCGTCATCAATCAAACGTAGACTTAAAGTTAATATAACATTAGGTTATCGCGCATTTTATCTATATCTCCAGCCATCCTGATAGAGTGTAATCCATCAGTTTTACACAAGTAGGTATACCATGAATAAAAGGCAATGTGTCGCTTTATAACTGGCTGGAAAAAAAATTTGAATAAGATCAGGAAATTATTTTTTAAGGGAATGAAGCATTATATCTCTTGAATCATAACTAGTGGTACATAGCACAGCCACAGAATTCGCCCTATCACATCATAATTATTATGTAGAGCCGATGACCAACAAGGACCGTAATGAAGTCACCCGTTTTCGCGCTTCTCTCGGAGCCTTAACTAAATTTTTTTTGTGATAAGATAATAAAATAAATCAGTGTGTAAAAGCTTACAATAATTCTCTCTTTTGTTTACAGGTAAGAAGACTTATCATCTGTAGCCAGTATACTACGAAGGTAAAAAAAAACTACTTCAAATAGATATTTTATTGTGCGGTAACTTTAGACCATCTTACACACAATATTTAACAAGGGTTCTTTAGTAACTTTACTACATCTCTACTTATTATTTATACAAACAAAAACCAACTCTACAATTAACAAGTCAACATACGGTTCGTTTTTTTGTGTTGGAAAAATCTTCGCGTCGTAAATTTTAGAAAAGCCTTTAAAAAACGGATGAATTTTCATATTTCAGAAGTTTTTCCGTATTTTAGAAGCTGTAAAACGTTCGATAATATACTAAAACTTATCCATTACAAAATTAAATCTCTAAAACGGACTTATTTTGAAAAGGTCAGACAATTTATGATAACTCATACTTTAAAAAGTATTACACTACTTATAAAAATTGTCTTGAGAGTCCATAACAATAATATACTCTACATAGAGTACGACGACTCCCACGTGACTCCGCAAAAGTCATCATCAACAGCCTGAAGACGTCCACTTTTGAACATAGGCCTCCCCCAGGGAACGCCACTTAGAGCGGCTGCTCGCCTCCTGCATCCATCGGCTCCCCGCGGCTTTCACCAGGTCGTCGGTCCACCTTGTGGGGGGCCGGCCTACGCTACGTCTTCCAGTTCGTGGTCGCCACTCGAGAACCGCAAAAGTATTGCACATAAAAAAAAAACATATTTTTACAGTCTCTAGAATACTCTACATAGAGTATTTCAGCCTCACGTGTTGATTCTGAACGAAGCTATTAAACGTGGCCTTGGTATGAATTACCGCCATTGCATACTTTACCTGCTGCCACACGTAATAGATGCTCTACCTTTTATTACTATAGAAACCGCTCATTTACAGACATCGTTTATAGAGCTATATATATCGCTATGAGACATTTTTGTTCATAAATTTTTCTTATTCTTATTCTTTTCTTATGAATATCAACTTTACATAACAATGGAATATGGAATGTAGTTATATATGTATATACCCCAGTATATACTTAATATTTACTATAGTAGGTAATGAATAACAATTATCTAGTAAATTTATACTTGATTTTTAAATTGTAGATGAATGTCTAATTAAAATGGTGGGTATTTTTAGGGTTCCGTACCTAAAGGGTAAAGCGAACCATATTACTAAGGCTCCTCTGTCTGTCTGTCTGTCTATCCGTCTATCACCAAGCTGTACCAATCTCATGATCCGTGATAGTTACACAGTTTACATTTTCACAGATGATGTACTTTTGCTGCCGCTATAACAACAAATGCTAAAAAACAAAATAAAATAAATACTTAAGGGGCAACAAACGTGATTTTTTGCTCGTTTTTGTAGATAATGGTACAGAACCCTCCGTGCGCGAGTCCGACTCTTACTTGGCTGGTTATTTATATTTACGAATCGAGGCAATACGTTTGGAAGGAACAAAAATAATATGAGAAACTTTCATAGCACGAATAGCTGTAAACGGTATTCCAGCAGCATCATCGGTGCTGAATCAATTCTTGCTTTTTAAGGCTATTATAACTAAACAAGTCTAGTTTCTGAAATCTCTCTCGAATTCTATATTATATACTGCACAGTCATTTTACTTTTTTATCCCTACTTATTAGGCCTAATTTTGAAGGCTTTAGTTGACAGTTTTAAAAATGCTAAATATACATCCGTCTTTTACATCGCCGTCTATTTGACAAGGACAGCAACAGTTTTAGGAGCTTTAGATCTGTCAACTAAAGCCTTTAAAATTGGCCCCATTATCATTATACCAACAGTTTTACAATACGAACTGATTACGATTAATGACGTAAGCCGTCCTACCAATCATCTAATATGACGTCACAAGCTGTAAAGCCATATTAACTTATTAACACCCACTGTGTCCATAAGCTGCGTCAATTTACACGAGAACGCACTCAGAATATTACATTATCAGTTCGTATCAAAATACGTCAACATATGTTGTTTCAGTCCGTGAGTGTCCATTACGTTATCAAAATCATAAAAAATAGGTGTAACGAGTAAGTAATAGCTATTGGGTAACGAGTCTTTTGACGTCATATTCATCATCATTGGCCTTTAAGTCTATTACAGACTATTTAAGCAGTGTGTTGAAAGACACTTTTTTTGGTGGCTGTATAAGCCAATACGAGAGAGGCACCTTGCGCAGGCGTGTGTTGCGACAGATGGAGTAATGTCACTGTCATGCCGTTTCGCTCACTTTTCCGTCGTATTAAACCTTTTATAATCGTATTAGTTATGACGTAGCTATTTATTTTATTTTATGAAATTCCTGGTTTTTGAGTTTTGGCGGGAACGCGGAAAATTTCACGTCGTTGCATTGTATTATTTCTCAAAACTTGTGCTTTTTCCAGTGTTAATGTTTAAAATTGGTGGCGTTTTACGCATTAAGTGCTGAATTACGAGCATAAGTGTAGGCAAGTGATATAATGTGGTGAAACGTGATTTTTCGTGTTGCTTCCAAAATTCCATAGAAGCTTCTAGTAAAGTTGCCACCACTTTACTGGAACATGACTTAGACTGGACTATGACTATGACTAAGACTTGACTTTACGTGAAATATTCAGTATTCTATTAATATGATGAAAAATTACAATACTTGACACTGGCTAACACTATGTGTGGAGCCAAAATATAAGAGAAAAAAAAAGCTGGTTGATGAATCATTTTTTGTTCCTGTTGGATCCTCTGCGGTTAGTTTTGAATTGTAATAAGGATGACGAAATTGATATCTCGCTTTAACTTTTTGCTTGGTGCTACAGTGCCACAGATAGACAGACAGACAGATAGACATTATGCAGACAATAGATAAATATGTTCATACATATTTAAAAAAAATGATGATGAAGAAACAAATCTAGGATAATATCCTCAATCGCTAATTTTAGGGGTCGGCACACAGCGAATTAAGATATTGTGGAGAAAAGATATTCAAACTATTTTCATTGAAAATTTTTATACATAAAAAATGTTATAGTGCACAAAGCAGGAAATAAATAATGCCCAAAGCTCTAGCGTCATTTTATCCAGCTTCAATGTTACTTTAAAAAGAAAAAAAATGAGCGTTACGATAAGAAAAAATAAAATCTTAGGTTAAACTTTCACGGTTGTTCACTACTGTTTTAGTAATCCCAGATAATATAATATCTACAATATGCCTCATCCCATAAAACGGAATAACGCAGGATATTTTACGAATTATTGTATTTCTGCATAGCGCAAGATTATCTAGCGACATTTATTGCATGGTGGCGAAGTATTGGGCCAAATGAATACACTGGACACTAACTAGTAACTCTCTAGATACTATTACTACATTTTTTCAAGTTCGGGCTATTTTTCCTTTGTACCTGATGGGACCCCATGCAGTAATATTACGATTGCAATCATTTCTGATTTCCCAATACTTCGGATATTGATGTTCCCATTAGTACGATTAAAATAGAAGAAAATCATATATATTTTCTAACTTTCGTTTTATTTCTCGCTACAGCCGTATAAACGAGCTGCCGTGATTGTAAGTGGAACAAACGAGATATATTGGACAATCAATACGGTGAGTCTGCAATATGTTTCATTTTATTTCCCTCGGCGATTGGTTGTTTGATGCTAGTAATGGCATTGTTTATAAAATATAGGCGGATTCGTTGATTAATGTAAGGATTGAATGCTGCTAGGTGAACACGTAACTTGATTGCAAATGTTGGAAACAAAAATAATGGATTTGACAGTTACCATACGCAATTTATGTGCATAGTTAAAAAAAATTTAATAATAATTTTCTCCTACTTGATTGGATTTATAAAACCTTACATGCAAGCTTACCACAAGCTAATACAAAACCATCATGTTTCATGGCATTAATATTTCAAGGTTACAATAATATTGTTCGAATTCGTACCATGAACTTATAAAGTATTCCTGCGTATGAACGAGACGTCTATATTTTTATATGGCGTTATCACTGTCGCACGTCAGTGTCAACATGATGTAAAGGCATGACATGACAGTTGTATTTGATTGAACGAATTAACGTGACGTCATCAAAACTGCTCTACGTCAACAACGGTACAATATTCTTACTTTTATGTCATTTCGCAAAGTATAATTGAAGTAATAATGCTATAAGACGTTGTGGTTGCCCCCTGATCATCCCTCAGGTGTGACCGAAATGACCGTATACCCAACTTGCATTTCCGTATGTATGTGTATATTCCCGTATCTGGTGTGTGTTAATTACGAGAATAATCCAAGCCTTGGATCTGAATTCGGATTTTTTGATTACTATATTCCAGAAAACCAACAATACAAAAAAAATTTAAAAAATATCTTGTAGAGGGTAGCTAGCCAGGATACTATAACAAAATGCCCTTACTTACGCTGTTTCCAAAACGAACCAGCGACCTTAAATTAAAACCTTTCACGGTTCACTGTTTTACCATACATTTATAACTCAGCTAAAGGTAATCTTACTCGATTTGCAGTATTAATTCAGTGATTTAATAGCACCAGTTAATTATCCACCCGCAGACTAATATATCACATAGAGGTGGTATCTAAGGACCAATTCACTTGGAGTAATTTTTAATTTGTATTTATGAGGTAGGCATTATTTTCGGAGGTTCTGTCGTGACCTTTAAATTCAGAGGGGATTAAATTTGGTTCATTCTCATATATTTTGTTTGTTATCTTATACGGCTTATTTGCTTTAATATCTATAGCATGAATAAGATGTTGAGTATCGCTTTTAAATAATGAAAGCTGCAAGCCACTGCATTTGTAGCCATGATTAATTGAATCAATTCAATTCATTTATGCCAAAACAATAATTTGTATAGGAAATTCATATCATTTACATGCAGTCACAAATTCAGATAAGTACACATAATTCAGTGAAATTAACAATAATAAGCACGCAGTGGGTGACTGGTCGATGATGACACCGCACTAAAATTTATAGTTGTCACCATAAAGCCTAAACAAATGACAAACTGACAAGTCTCATAATAGCAAATATAATGCTTTGTATTTTCAATGGCTGTACGCACTTGAAGCTAAAACACTGTTTTGTTTGTACACTTTGGCAATAAGAATAATAAATAAATAATAAATATGTGCGGACATTTCACACAGCGATATCTAGCCCCAAACTAAGCATAGCTTGTACTATGGGAACCAGATAACTGATATAATACTTAGATACTTTTTTGTTTGTAAATATATACATAGAATACAATATAACACCCAGACACAGAACAAACATCTATGTTCATCACACAAATGTTTGTCCTGCGTGGGAATCGAACCCACAGCCCTCAGTTCAGATGGCAGGGTTACTACCAACTGAGCTATCGGGCCTGTCAATGCAGTGGTATCCATCCAATCAGAAATATTAATGTGGACTCACGCCAAAAAGGGATCACTTGGTAAAACCAAAGTACAATAAGGTAGGTTCTTTTAATGGAAAAAAAACGGAACAAACACAAACCAGATTTGAAAATCCATTTTCATAGTTTCAAAAGTGGCTGAAAAACAGCAACTACATCAACTAGCCTAACTGTCGAAAAAATACCATAACATTTGGCGCAGCATACGGGCATATCGCTTACAAACAGTCAAGCACCAGTTGCAAAACACTGATAACCCAATTCCGTATCGCCATCCCAAAAACGTGTGAAAGTGAACTAAGTAAAATTTGCATAGCGATAATATCGTACATTGGCTGTGTGCAATACGATTTGAAGATAACACAAGCCTCCGTTATAAGGTATGATCATTTACCATATGTTCCACGTTCCAGTGATCAGAGTTATCATCAAAACCTATATTAGTCCACTGCATAGTCCTCGTTTATCACTACAGCCTGATTTTTGGCCCTACCTATACAGCTTCTACCAGCCACTCTCTGTATATCTTCACTCCACCTAGTCGAAGGGCTTCCTGCTTTACGCTTGTCCAAAAGTCATGATGACTAAAATTGTTTTTTTGCATAAATTAAAAATATAAAAACAAAAATAAAACTGCCAGTTTTATTTTGCCAGTGACGTCAGAGCAATGTTGTCATAGTATCTCATTACTAAGCTGTGGTAGCTTTTCATACAATCTCTTTGGCATGTGACGTCACGAGTGGATTTTTCAAAGTAACTATGGGGGCGCTCTGTTTCGCGAAAAAGGGACAGGAGATGCCTCCTGTAGAAACTTTAAAAGCTTATTACTCCGTGATTTATTTACCGATTTTACATATATTTTCAATTACTCCATTCATTTTTAATCTTCTTTATGAAATTATTATTTACTTGTTCATTTTTAATAGTAGTCATCATGCCTATTGTGGTCTCCGCGTACCCCAGAGTATGAATCCATTGCTTAGGCATCTTCTAATGCATCCCACTGAGTCAAATCTTTGGCTTTCCGCATCTGGCTACCTTTAGCGACTCTGATACGTCACTGCACCTAAGTCGAAGAGCATTTTACACTACGTCTACCTACTGCCTAGTCGCGGTCTCTCTCCAGAATCTCTGCTACAGAGGTTGTCCGTTCTGCTAGCGGGCCCAACCCATAGCTGCTTAAGTTTGCTGTTTCTGAATTCTGTGGTCGCAGTACGAAAAGTAATAAATTAAAGTTATCTTGGGAAATATCCAGAAGTGGAAAAATATAGGATGCTAATGATGAAAGTTTTTTTTTTTTTTTTTTTTTTTTTTTTTTCATTTTTTCGAGTCACTAATACCTTTAACATCCAACATATATTGCCTAATTTGCTTATACTTACGTGTGTTTTGCTTACAGCTGATGACTGATAATAGATAATTGACGTGGTTTTCCACGCGATGCGATAAGAGTGGTTATTCCACTTCCTACAACATGTCCCACGTGTTATTGCTAATTAATATAAATGCGAAAGCGAAACAATTGAAAACTTGGCATAGAACGAATATATTTCTAGCACTTCCTTTGCTCAAATTCTGCCAAGCTTGCCTCTCATGTACATCATCTATCTAATCTAATCTATACCTACTGAGTATGAATGTTATATATATAGCTTTCAAAATATCAGGTTGCTTAATAAATCTGGCTGAGGGTTTTTCGGAGTCTATTCTCAGTAATCCTTAATTTGAACGACACTTCATTTTGATCTTATTTTTTGCTCAATATTTTTCCAAGAAATAAAATATGAAACTACTGGAGAAATCTTGTATAGGCACACGTCATAGTAAAAATACCAAAACAAATGCATTAAGTACAAACACAAAAAGATTTACTTGAAGAGCCAGAAGCTCTTTTACATAGAAATAGTAAAATTATTAATATTGCATTTCTCAGTGAAGCCGGATAGTTTAATTTACTGAAGTGAATAAACTGTACAACAAATTATTCCTTTTAAAGCATGACTACACAGTGAATGAACCTTTTTAACCGATGTCAAAGCATAAAATGCTTAGGGTCCGGGACTGCGGAAGATATTTACGAATATAAATTGAGATCATTGACCTTACGGTTTTATTACTGCGGATTTTCTCATTGGTGATGATGTTCCATCGTGTTGATAGACCGTGCTATTATAGAAAATTGGTATTTCTCTTAAACTGTAGGCCATTCTTCTTTTTTTTTAAATCTAGTATCACATAATGCTGGACTAAATTGAGAGTATTTTCAGATTAGTTTTAGTGTTACATGATATATATAAATACTTTTGCGGGCCATATACATATTATTATAGACATATACAGTATACGTCTAGATTTCATAATCAATATGAAATTTTGACTTGAGCACAAATCGATGACTAGGTAACCGTCGTTCTGTATTAAACAACATCATAATGATATTATCGATGTAAGCAGCCGCTCAAAGTGGCTCTGTTAATAATTTATAGCAAGTAGGTTTTTTTAGATTATTTAAATGTTTTAAGCTTTTTAATAGGCACTGAAATGCGAATGACTAAACCTTATTTTCGAATTAAACACAAATAAAAACTTTTATCCCCGTTCTATTTCCCAAACCTACAGCAGAAATATTTAATGTAGATTTATGTCTTAAACTTTTACGCGAGAAAGAAAGCTAGAACAATTTATCACCTTTTCTTTTGATATCTTATACAAAAACAAAAAGAAAAAATATATTTAGAATCCACTTAGAATGAAGATAATAAATAGGTTTTAGGAATCACTGAAAGTGACATCTTTGCTGGAATTTAAATAATATGTTTGTTTTAGTGGTAGGACTTTTCTACAAGGTGGTAGGACTTTTCTGCAAAGTTCGTCTAGGTAGGTGCTTTGCCAGTGATTCTGCCGCCAAGCAGTAGTGTGCTACCACTACTAAGTTCCGGTTTGAAGGGCATTGTAGCTAGTGAAGTTACTGGGCAAATGAGACTTAATGACCTGATTACACAATGTAGTAATCTGATTACTAGACTGTGTGATGTGAGACATCACATGCGCAGTGCAGTGTCACGTGAAACTTTATTATTTTAAGGTTCCGAGTGACACTGCAACAGTTATGGGCGCCCATATCGCTTGAACGACTGACCAGCTCGTCACGTCAGTCATTCTCATGAAAAAAAATTTACCTAATAATTAGGTATTATTATTTTTTTAGAAGAACTTGAATAACTTTTTTATAGGTACCTACTACCTAAAATATTGATCCGGCCGTAAATACTCGTAGGTATGGGATTACATTATGCAGTTATTTGAGGGCTGAAATTTCAATGACTGGATAAATAAATCTTATCCGACTGATAAACTATAAACTAAAAAAGCGTTAGTCTTTCAGTATACTAAAGTTCAGATTTCTATTAACTGTTTTGTTTTATCCAATGAATAGCTTATATGTGATTGTTGAAAAATCTTACTTAAGTAGAGTAGATAGGTATTTCTAAGAACGCTTCTTAATTTTGATGTCTTCGTGTTTAAGTACGACTGTCAAACTACCTACTACAAATACTTTTATGCTGTTCACGGTTACTGCATTGTTGAGAAACTGGATTGCCTAATATTAATATTATGGGCTGTTCCCATACAGATCAGCTATAATGACTATTTTACCGAATCCTAACATGACAAACGCGCCTAAGAACAACAATTAAAGATTACAAAGAGAAGCCAATCAATGGAATGGACACCAATACTGCTCAGGGTCTATTGCGACACAGCCTTGGCTTAACAGGCCTGATTGTCTATTGTACGTGATCTGATACCATGGTCAAAACAAAACACGATCAAAGATGCTTAAACAAAACTGATAATATACGACCTTGTTCGTTTGACGACAATCGTTGGTTGCATTTTTATGAGAGAAGGTCCAACAAAATGCTTTTAAGTTGGTAGGTAGAATTCAGTTAGCATAATTATTGAAGCAAGTAATAGAGTAGAGTAGAGAGTGAGTTAAGAGGCGAGTTTAACTCCGGTTTAATTATATTCTTTTCGCACCGTAAAAAAAAAACTACCCTTATATGTATACTGACTACGACAAACTACCTAACAAAACGTCAATTTCATCTACAACTAAACTTGTAATAACATATATAGAGTCGTAAAAAAGAAAATAAATCAGTAGTACCTGAGTACCTACCTGCCTATAAG
Source organism: Ennomos erosarius (assembly GCA_963580505.1). Taxonomy (NCBI): domain Eukaryota; kingdom Metazoa; phylum Arthropoda; class Insecta; order Lepidoptera; family Geometridae; genus Ennomos; species Ennomos erosarius. The sequence continues at coordinate 11,829,268 of OY756981.1, read as the reverse complement.
TATCATGGTAAGTATAACAGTATCGCTTGCTCCGCGTAATCAACCGACTAATCCTTTACATTAAAAATTAATGCACAGAGCTATCCAAATTACGATATATTATCATATTTGGTTTTCTTCAATGTAGTATATATAACTAATAGCTAAATCAAAAAGTCAACAATAAGTTTTAATTTAGTAAAATTGCGGTTTGACTTAGGTACATAATAAAGAACATATCATAGCTATAGAGATTATAGCATGAATATTTTTAAGAGGAGCACTGTCATCTGTGGTTGAAGGTTTACTGCGGCCTTGTGGATCGTTTGTCGGCACCCAAAGTCAACAAAGCAACCTCACGCTAACTTATGAAACTGTAACTTAAGTACCAGTAGGTACGACATAAGTAAGCTAAGTTACAGCGTTCGTGTCTAGAGGCTTTTTACAAGTAGCATTCCATTTCAAGTTAGAAACCACTTGCTAATAGGTGCTAAATGAAACAGACATAAATGTTAATAAAACATCCAAAGTTGTATTATTCGCCTACTTCCGTACGTATGCTTATAACCCATAGACTTGACATAAATGTAATAGGGCGAATTCAATGTTAAAAACCCTGTTAAAAGTAAGTCAATTCCACGCATGATTCTCATGTAACCCAAGATGAGGATATCTTAAAATTTGGTTGCGCCCCAGTTATTATAATACCTACAGGTTGCGCTAATTATTCGAGTCCACTTTTGAATTTCAATTTGTCCTTTTAAAAGGAGTCTAAGCGAAGCTACTGCAGTTGCCTTCCTTATTCAGTTGTTCTTCTTCTTCAGTTGCTTAATAGACTCAATTTTGAAGGCTGTAGTTTTAGTTACTAGAACAATGTGTATGATTAACGAGCATTAAGTACCTACCTAAATCATAAATCTATTATGCTAAAAGCTGTATCATATAAAGCCACTAAAGCCTTGCTAATGGATAATGTATTAGAATAGGAATATACGTAAATTAGTATTGAACCAATTGTTGTAAATCCGATCATACTTCAACTGTAATACGCAACATCGTCAAATCTTTTTACGCATTTATTACACAATCAATACGCGGCCCTGAATTTACATATAGATACCATTCAATGGAGCGAGAAATATATTTGAAACCTTCGAGAGGGAGAGCTAAAAGATAACATTTTATTGAATAGAAAAAGCTTTTTAAATTTACGCCACCTCATCTCAACTTCAAGCCCTTTGTAATAGAATAAGGACGTATAAAAGAAACGTTTCTGTTCCTACTCGAACGAAGTAATCATAAGAAGCTAAAAAATCGCAAGCTTTATTATTACTACCGGAAGACGCAGAGCATGCCAGCGTCCCCTGGGTGGACCGACGACCTGGTTAAAAGCTAAGGAAGCCGATGGATACAAGAGGCAAGCAGCCGCTCAAACTTGCGCTCTACCTATATGGGGACGGCCTAATGTGGACGTCTTTAGGCTGATAATCCTGTATCAATAGATCAATCTTAATATTACATCAAAGAAAATAAATGTATCACTATCATACCTAAGCTAAGTACCTATCCAATGAAATCTATCTCCTATCTTGACAAAAGCAAAGTGTGAGTTACACTCAATAACTTTCTTCGCAGAACAAGACTTGATGTGCTTTGTATAACCAATGGGTAAGACAGGACTTACGTAGGTGGAAAAGATTATTAAGCTATAACAATACATCAGACCATTAGAAGCCGAGAGCTTGCAACATAGATAGATGCACGCTATTTGTAATCCTGCGGTTTAAGTTAACAGAGAAAAGCGAGATAAGATGGGATGGGGTTTAATAAGATGGGACGGACAGCAATGAAAGTAATACTCACTAAAATACTTTTAATTGTTTTCACTTTCACGCTTTTCAAATTCCCTAGTGCACAATCTTCTTCTTCTTCTCGTGTAGGCAAGTAGTCAGCCCTGGTGTCAGAATTTTTAGGCCGCCCAAAGGCTTCTGACTTGGCTTAACGATTATTGTCTTGCGACAACAGCCGGGACCGACGGCTTAACGTGCCCTCCGAAGCACGGTAGCGCTCAGTTCTAAATACCAACTTTTTGCTGTAGCGGTCACCCATCATAGTAGTGACCGCAGCAAACGTTGCTTAACTTTACCGATCGGTTAGGAACGGCTAGTCATGCTTTGCTATGAGCGCTACAGTACACAATGAATGGTGTATTAATGAATAATTATTTAACCTGATTTACAATGACATTAGAAATACTTCGTTTCACCTCCGATACACAATTTACCTAATTTACCGCTGGTAATTATACCGGATAAAAATTTAAATATTCATGCAAAATCTACGAAAACTCAACAAACGCAACGTTTCAATTTCATATACATATTAGTAGGGAAATATCACGTCGAAGTTTTACTTTTTTTTATTTATTAACCATTACAGCTTAATATGGTCGGTAAAATGAGCCTTAACTCTTAAACTCGTAGCTACCCGATATCCAATAAGCATGCATTGTTATTCGATTGTCATCTCAATGCTGGTATTCCAGAGGTTAAACCTGGGTCAGATTTGTCCAGACATGGGTTTTTCTGGGTCATCTACACGTGAATAACCATTTTTTACTATAGCTTTACCAGCTTTTCTACTGCAGACAAAAACTTTTGGTGTAATTGAAAATATTTTCTTTATTTCGAGATTATGTTTATATTAAACTTTTTGTTATCGCGCCGCTTATGAATTGCACCAGTTCCTTGATACAGCCATGGAGGCTAACACTTTCATCCCTTCCCGAAGATAACCACAATACTTTACAGCAGCCACAGCTACCCCTGCGGTGAATAGTCTGTTTTGTTTCTCTAGGTATCATCCCACTGATACTCAAGCACTAAAGATGCTAGGCAACGTCTGGAGGATATAAAATTCAATTTGAGTGCCGTGCCAACTGTGTTATGTCTATGCTGACATTTATTAAATAAATAATGGCGACCTCAAATGAATAGTAATAGCAATAACACGACTGCATTTAATTCCTGTTCAGTCAAAGTGAGCAGCACTGATATTATTCTTCTATTATCGAGCCATTATTAATTATTAAGCTCAGAGTCGCACAACGGGCTATGGAGAGAGCAATGCTCGGTGTTTCCCTGCGAGATAAGATCCGTAATGAGGAATCCGCAGAACTAAAGTGACCGATGTAGCTCTTAGGATTAGCAAGTTGAAATGGCAATGGGCAGGCCACATCGCTCGTAGAACTGACAACCGATGGGGAAGAAAGGTTCTCGAGTAGCGACCACGAACTGGAAGACGCAGCGTAGGCCGGCCCCCCACTAGGTGGACCGACGACCTGGTGAAAGCCGCGGGGAACCGATGGATGCAGGAGGCGAGCAGCCGCTCTAAGTGGCGCTCCCGGGGGGAGGCCTATGTACAGCAGTGGACGTCTTCAGGCTGTTAATGATGATGATGATGATGATTAATTATTTGTGGACCTAATTCATGAAGTAAAATGTTTAAGCTAAAACGTATGGACATCATTAGTTTCGCGAACGTAAACTACTTAATTTAACACTTGTGAAAATAGCACAAAACAAAACATACATTATAACACGTAATCCGGCTTACTTTACGAACAAATCACGTCGGGTGATTTGTTCGTAACACACTCAACCGGTGTTCGGGCAATAAAGATGCTCATCCTCACGGAGTATGCGCGGCGCCGATAGCAGCTGAGTTCTACTTACGTTACCTTCTATAATATTAAATCATACATAATTATCATTATTTTGGTTAGTTAAAGTTTCAAAGGCATTTCTAATAATATGTAGACCTGTTTTATTAAATAAGGTAATTTATTTTTTATTTATTATGATTACCAACATAATGTACACCGCACATGGTTTTATAACACATTCACAAGGAACCGTTGCTAAGTGTCATCACAGTTACAGGTAAAGACTGCACGCATAATACAAAAGGAGTGAATTTTAACAGCTGTTCAAAACAATCAAGAGAAGGCTAGGAATACATCAAAGTTATAAATTATAGGATTTTTACTAGACAATACAAAAGCTGATCAGAAATAATTAAATGATTTAATAAACTGACACCTATTTCTAAATACATAACCGCACCCGCTTTTTATGTTATTTTAGATCTATTCACACATAATAATTGAATATTGATTTATCATTAGCTCGATGTTTCCGTGGTTTAGTGTAATGAATGACAGGCAAACTTCCATTTAGTATACATATATTAGTATACGTATAAAACCTAATGCCAATTGTAAGATTCCATTATACTAATTGCAAATTTTACCTTCCTCTCGAATTTTTATTTCTAGATATTGATTAAGAACTTATGTCACATTAGAAATGTATTATCGATCGCACTTATTAAGACGCACACAAATGCATTACGGTAGGTGCGTCATAGAGGGAGGGATAAGTGCAAACTTAGGATGCAGGCAGGCAGGAATAGAGATTCCGTAACAATTCCATATAATATGAACTCAGTGAACCCTATCGTGATGTCACGGCTGTGGATACAGATTGAAAATCAGTTCTAAGGTTAACAACCCGAGGGACCTAATTCTGAAAACACGCATCATATTGCGCTAGAAACGTCTTTAGAGATAGGTATCTAAACGCTTGTATTATTAAACTAGCTTTTGCCCGCGGCTTCGCACGCTTGTGTTATGTTATTTTTACGTTATAGTCTAATAATAGATCATGCATTTCGTACCAAACAACAAAATCCACTAAATCTTTTCGAAGCTGAGCACAGTAACCTGTATTAGCATAGGTATAGGTATAACGCAAGCACAGCCGTTATTTAAGCCATTATTTAAAATTAAATGTTTTGAGTCTAATATAGATTTATAACAAACAGTAAAAGAAGTTTCAAACAAAAAACTACAATTTTTGAAGTACCTCTTCATATTACAACAAAAATAAATCATCATCACTTCACTCAGGACTTTAACAGAAGTTTCAGTAAGTTTTGTTTATGTAGTAGTTACCTAAGCAGGCAGGTACAGTTTAGAAAAATATGGAAGAATCACACACGATGATCCTGTTTTGCTCAGTTTTACATAATTATTATCCGCGCGCTTTTTGTTCCATTTACCACATTTTTTTTACCTTCTTAAGTTTGGTTCCATACGAATTGAGTACCTAACTACCTACACATAGCCAGTGTCAATAATAAGTTTATAAATTGCTGGATATATGCATTTACCTGTACGACGCGTACATAATTAATTTTCTTAATACTAATTAGGAATTACAAATACTAAACCACCACTCCTTAAAGAATCCACAGTTATAATTATTATTATGTCCACTATTTTCCACGCTGTCTCATTCCCAACGTACCTACCTAGTGATGAAAGTGAGGAAGTAGGTTAACATAATTATTACTAACACCCAAAGTTACTTACCTACTATAACTATAACCTTCTTGAAGTAACCGAGTAATCAATCATTTTCTGCTCCCGTGGTTTATTTAAAAGCCCACAGATCTAAAATATTTTAACTATTATAAACTTATTTCAACATGCAAGAAGAAGAAGAAGAACAAATCAAAAACAAACGAACGCGCCATGTTGTTAATTCGAGGATACAATTTTATTGCCATAATGAATACCTACATATTAATTATTATATCTAAGTACCTACCTTTTTTAAACATTTTTCATCAAATATTTCGTATCATTGGCTAAATACAAATAATAGCACCTCCGGCTTACTTTAATGCCAAAATAAAAAAGGTTTAAAATGCGTAGCAATGATAAGGGTATATAACTTAAGTAGCTATAAGTACTATACAGGGGGTCTAGCAAGGTAACCAACCACTAACGCTAACGCCAAACGCTAACTCCGAAACTGTATTGAAATGATATTCGCTGTGGAAAAGTTAGCGATTTCCGAAATGTCATCCTAGTACATTTTGGAGTTAGCGTTTGGCGTTAGCGTTAGTGGTTGGTTTCTTTGCTAGACCCCCAGGTACCTTAAAACTTCCTTGGGGTTGATCAAGAATGTTGCAGTAGCGCAAAAATAATTTTATCTAACTAATTTTTTTTTTTTTTTATGAGAATGAATGACGTGACGGGCTGGTCGTTCACCTGATGTAAAGCAATACGGCCGCCCATAACAATTGCAGTGACACTCGGAACTTTAAAATAATAAAGTTTCGCGTGACACTGCACTGCGCACGTCATCCTGAGACATCACACAGTCTAGTAATCAGATTACTACACTGTGTAATCATTACGCTTCCGTGATCGATTGATCACGGAAGCGTAATGAACGAAGTGTTTTTCTAAATCCTAATTGATTTTTCGTAAACCAAATGATGCTATTTTAGTTTTCATCATTTCTGTGACTCATTTAGGTGGCGACCAAGTGGGCCTGGCTGGACTAGGTTAAACGAAATTACTTTTTCATACTTGTTCTGGCAATACAAAGAACAAGCGATATATCTTTTTCACCTCACTGGCTCGGAAAGATTCTCTTTGGCATTCGAAATCTGGGCGCAAAAACGCATTTTAATCGCGTTTTTAAAATTCGAACGTCTCTCATAATATTCTCGCCAATCACAGAGCTAGAATTCGATACTTCGCCAATAATCATTGAGAATTTACCACAGATCTGCTTGAAAGTAACCTTTTTTCTTTATTTTTCTTATACAAGGTGACCTTGAATTGGTATGTTATCCCGAAAGGGGGTAAATCTACACCCCAAGGTAGACAATATTTCTTCTACGACTTTACTAAATTAAAAGTTTTTCATTGAAGAAATGCCATGTAAAGTTTACGTCCGAAAATAGCCTCAGCGCAGCTGGGTGGTTGAACTTTGTCCTTGACCGAGTGCACATAAATGAGATTAATGACCTGTGTAACTCTCGTAGCTATCGCACGTGTAATTTTGCGAGTGGATTTATTTTTTACCATGGTTGTTTGGAAACACCCATTTTCAAGTAAGGTATAGGGTATCATGGTCCCAGTCCCCCCATTTCGGGATAACATACCAATTCAAGGTCACGTTGTATAATGGCTCCATACACAAAGTGTATTTAGCCAGTGTCAAGTATTGATCTAGCCTTCTTGATACTGCCAGTCCACAGAAAAATCATTCATATCTACTAAAATATACCCTTAATTACTTCTTCGTTTTCTCATTCGCCAACTTAATTTTTAGAATAATCGCACTGTCCAGTACCAAATAATATTTATATACGCTATCAAGCACGGCAACTGCATGAAAATGATTAATAACACTTTTTCCTTAAAGTTCAAAGAATGACGGGACGAGCTAGTCTTTCACCTGATGTTACGCGTTACGTCTACCCATAACTATGAATAAGCTAAGAAAATCTTAGCCTTGGTTTTTCCTCGCTGTAGTGAGGTGAAAAGTTGTGTGTTTCACTCGGCTGCAAAGTTTTTTTGCGTCTCGTACCTTTGAATCCTTCGCTTGTTCAGGTTTGAATTCAAGTACTAGCGTCAAAAACCAACTTTGCACCCTTGTATAACAAATAACTATTACCTACTGGTAGAACAGGCTTGATTTTTTATCACTTTTTGTGTTGAACAACCTAAAATTATTTTTTCTGTTTGTTCTATTGATAGGACAAAATAGTAGATATTCCTTTTTGATATTCCTCATCCCATTTTTTAACGTTTGACTTTAACTGTTTCGAATTTGACCAACGACGTTCAGTTGGAAAAAATGGAAAACTACCTGTTTTTATAATTAAATAATTACAGAAGAACATAATTGTACGTGCGATAAATGATGATAAAATAAATGAATGTAAAATTTATACAGTGGTTCTAGTTTAGACTTTCGCTAAATTTAGTTATGAGTTCAATCATAACGCAAAAAATAATTTATTCAACTTAAAATCGAAAGCTAGCAGTCTATAAACGCCTTTCTCATTTTAGTGAGACCTTTTACACCGTGAATAAAACGCTTGCGTGTTTTAAGTACGTACAGCGCCATCTAGTTCCAATTTTATAAACTGCATGCTTTTCATATTGTAACGTACAGCGTACACGTCATAATCATTATATTATAAATGGGCTAAGGGGATGTTTATACTTACATTCGATAACTTTGTTTAATATTCAATTTATTTATTTTAATTTTGTTTTATTACAAGCAAAATTTATAAATTAAATAACAAAACGAACAACGAGAGCCAATTATAAGCCTCCACAACTAGATTTTGATAGCTCTCACACTTTTTTATCGATTCAAAGTACTTACAATACATATTTTTTCTCTTTCTTGTCATCCCTTTAAATGTGCATCACGCTGTTTAATGGGACAGACAAATAAACAAAAGATAAACTTTTTTATACTTTTAGGTACAGATAAAGTGTACAACGTCGTCACCCGGTAATCTTGTGTGAAAATCAAATATTGGTCAGTGGTCACGTAATCATTGCTCACGATCACGACCTGTAAATAATAATAGTCATTGAGGGCCACACCCATTTAGGTAGGTTATGTTTACAGGGCATAGACAATTAGACATAGATACCTACTTGTGTTTTAATAAGTTAAATATAACCAACCATAATTTGGAAAAAGCATTACATATTTATACTTATCTTAAAAACACTAAAGTCCTTATACTTACTATACTCAAGTATGGGTAGGTAATAAATTAATCACCAAATCCAACGAGTTAGCTTTGAAACTTGAGTTCTGAGCATTGTTCCTTTAGTTTCTCATTACAGCACACAGTTATTTACACGAGTGATTATTGTAGAGGTCATAATAAGTAGGTACTAAGTTTTATGAGAATGAATGATGTGACGAGCTAGTCGTTCACCTGATGTTAAGCAATACGGCCGCCCATAACAGTTGCAGTGTCACTCGGAACTTCAAAATATTATAAGTCAAGTATTATAATTTTTCAGTATTATGAATATTTCACGTTAAGTCAAGTCTAAGTCATAGTCCAGTCTAAGTCATGCTCCAGTAAAGTGGTGGCAACTTTACTAGAAGCATCTACGGAATTTTGGAAGCAACACAAAAAACCACGTTTCACCACATTATATCACTTGCCTACACTCATGCTCGTAATTCAGCACTTAATGCGTAAAACGCCACCAATTTTAAACATTAACACTGGAAAAAGCGCAAGTTTTGAGAAATAATACAATGCAACGACGTAAACTTTACCGCGTTCCCGCCAAAACTTCAGGACGTTTTCTTTTTCGAAATGTTTCTTAAATAGTTTTTCTTTTTTTTGCAGTTGCCAGTATTGGAAATCACACCATGTAGGTAGTTCTTTAGAGTCTTGCACTTTCGCGTTTTCATGTTTGTATACTTAACTACTTACCCATCGTATTTTAATTTCGTACCCTCATTACAGTGTAAGAAAAGACTTCAACGCGATTATTTAATAAGTAAAAATATAGGTAACAATTTTTATATACTTAAAATCCCCTTAAAATAAAATTTTATTTAATAAAAATATTACAATCAAGTTATTTCAAAAATAACTCACAGTTAAGAATGTGCCGAATTCTATATAAGTAATGCTAAATATTGCTAAATTAAAATTACCTATTACCCCGTGTGCATTTATTTTAATTGAAATTAAAGAATACCATACAAAACCATATGTAAAATACATGAAGAGGCTTGAATTACCAAACGCAAAGCTGTTTTTCCACATAACACTTTCAGACGTAACAATAACATAAGCAAACGTAACCTTCGACGTCCTTATCGACGCAGACGTCATAACAAGTTAGTTATATCTTACTCTACGCCCGCTTTTAGGTTGATGGATGTTAATATTTATCTATTTTGTGAAAATGATAGCCGTTATGACTTGCGTGAAAACTATACAACACATTTTATTAGGTACCTTGAAATCTGACATTCAATAGTGCTTATATTTATCAAGCTGCTTATTTAATTGCCTCTCCTAAGCCGATAATGGATCTTTCAAGATGCAAAGAAGGAAGGATGTATGTATCGAGGCTGTTAAACCTATAAAATACATTCATTACGCACATTAAACAATCACATAATAATAGACATACGTTACGTGTACAATTAAAGGAAGGTAACAATGTAAATAGTAATCGTACTTACTTATTTTCTTATCTCTCAATGTCATCAACTACAACAACCTAGACTCTTTATTGGCTGCATTTGTTTTCAATTACAAAAACTATGGCTTTTTACCACAACCAACTTTTTTTTTCTTTTTTTTTTTTCTTTTTTTTTATATTTTGGCTCCACACATAGTGTATTTAGCCAGTGTCAAGTATTGTAATTATTCATCGTTAAAGAATATATCACGTAAAGTCAAGTCATAGTCATAGTCCAGTCTAAATCAAGTAGTCCAGTCTAAGTCATGCTCCAGTAAAGTGGTGGCAACTTTACTAGAAGCTTCTATGGAATTTTGGAAGCAACACGAAAACTCACGTTTCACCACATTACATCACTTGCCCACACTCATGCTCGTAATTCAGCACCTAATGCGTAAAACGCCACCAATTTTAAACATTAATACTGGAAAAAGCACAAGTTTTGAGAAATAATACAATGCAACGACGTGAACATTTCCGCGTTCCCGCCAAAAAACCCATAATCAACTTAGCATCGAGTTACATCAAAATCACTAGTAGTAGGCCGGGCCCCCACTAGTTGGACCTATGATCTGTGGGGTGATTACGTTACTTTGACAGCAATGCAACAGGAGAAATTTCATACCGAATATGAAAATTTTCATAGTAACTATGCACATAAGCTGCGTATGTGAAACTGTTAAGTCCATACATTTTTGTGTTTCTATTGGTTGCAATCAAGTTACATAATCGCCTAGCTGGAGATAACTGCGTGGAGCCTGAGACGCGAACAGCTGCTCAAAGTGGCTCTCTATGGGAGACCTATGTTGTGCAGTCCTGTTGATGATGACTATTATACTATTAATTTTTAACTATTAGTTTGCTATAATTGAGTTTTATTATTAAATAAATATATAGTACTTACTCGACTTTACTGCGTCGTTTACTCGCACTGTATCGAGCATATTCGATGCTCTTCTTCAGGAATTAATCACTGAGAATTTTAATAATAAAATATGTAAATTCTCTGAAAAATCTTGGCTATGTCACCGTCTTATTGTTAAAACCGTTTGTTTATAAAAAAACGAAAATAAAACCGGTTATTTATATACTGTCGATTTATTGCAAACTGACAAACTGCCTTACAATAACACGGATGATATTTCGATTATTTATAAACAGTCGGTGCCTAGCGGTGAGTGAGCACTAATTTCGTCGGTGCAAATCGCGAAATAGCTGCCCTTGTTAGAAACTGTTCAAATGCCGTGTCAGACTTAGCAAATGAAGGCATCAAATTCAAATTTTCACCAGTTCATACTCCTCATTTTGGAGGTTTGTACGAAGCAGCTGTGAAATCGGCGAAACACTTGATGAAAAAGGCCGTAGGTAACGCTCATTTTACTTTCGAGGAGCTCACTACTTTATTTTGCCAAATAGAGGCCATTTTGAACTCGAGACCGCTAGTTCCTATGTCCTCTGATCCTAATGATCTTTGTCCTTTGACACCTGGGCACTTCCTGATAGGGAGGCACGTCACTGCCAGCGCCTGATTTACAAGATGTGAACCCGAACCGCCTGTACAGATATGCCCGTATCGAACAAGCGAGACAACATTTTTGGAGCCGATGGAGCCGCGAATATATTTGTGAGCTACAGCAGCGAACAAAATGGCAAGATAGACATCCTGACATTAAACCTAACCAGTTAGTTCTTATCAAGGATGAAGGCAGCCCTCCATTGAAATGGCCATTGGGAAGAATAACTGCCGTGTATCCAGGAGTTGACGGAGCCAGCAGAGTTGCTGATATACTCACTAGCAAGGGAATATTGAGACGAGCAATAAACAAAATTTGCCCCCTCATGGATCTACTATAATCAGATCGAAGAATTCTACTTTTCAAGGTGGTGGAGATTGTTTATGCCAAACAAATACTCTTTGTGTCACTTAGCCAATGTCAGTGGCCGGCAGAAGATATCAAAAAATTATTATTTTAAAATATTCATGTAACGCCGTAATAAAAGGCATTTTCCTATTTAAAACCTTGTGCTTGTTATTTCAAACGTATCCTGAACAGACCTGTTTTATTAAATAAGGTAATTTATTTTTTATTTATTATGATTACCAACATAATGTACACCGCACATGGTTTTATAACACATTCACAAGGAACCGTTGCTAAGTGTCATCACATTTACAGGTAAAGACTGCACGCATAATACAAAAGGAGTGAATTTTAACAGCTGTTCAAAACAATCAAGAGAAGGCTAGGAATACATCAAAGTTATAAATTATAGGATTTTTACTAGACAATACAAAAGCTGATCAGAAATAATTAAATGATTTAATAAACTGACACCAAATCTACAAGCCAGTGGAAAGGTAATTCACCACTCACTGCTCATAGCAGAATTTTAGAGAAAGCGATGAGAATCATACCTGAAGCAAATCAAGGTACGGATAGAATAGCTAGCACGCACCTTGATGGTAGAAGGTATGAGCTGATTACAGAGGAGGGTGCTCTGGAAGGTCTCTCACCCTCTTGGAACATGTACACAGATGGTGCAAAAAATAAGGCAGGAGCAGGTTGCGGGTATCATTCGCCGGAACTTGGAATCTCGGACTCCAAAGCCCTGCACAAAAACACCTCAGTGTTTCAAGCAGAGAACATGGGACTTCTAATGGCGGCTAGAGCACTCCTTTCATCGGATGCTCTAACTGTCCCACCACGATCCGATGAGAAGGAAATTCTCATTTTTACCACTGATAGCGCGGCAACAGTCTATGCACTCAGAAGGCCCACAACCAGGTCGAGAGTTCTAGCAGAGTGCCACGCTACTCTCCAAAAGTTGTCTCACAAATGCAGAACAATAGTAAGATGGACAAAGAGCCACGGCTCATGCCCAGGTAACCTTAGGGCAGATTTTCTTGCCAAAGAAGGAACCAAGAAAGAAGTTGGTGTTGACGTCGTAGGGCTCTGCAAACCATCAGCGATGGAAGTGCGGGACTCACTACGTCAGCACACTGAAAAAGAGCACCAAAACATCTGGGATAAAAAGACGGACTGTAAACATGCAAAAGCCGTTTTTCCAACCATTGACAGGAAAATTACTAATAACTTGCTAAAGCTGCAGCGACAAGATCTTCGGCTTATAGTAGGCCTCATCACTGGCCACTGCAATTTGAACTACCATCTTTATAAGACCGGGGCCACGGATAGCCCCCTATGTAGAGGGTGCCTGAATGAAAATGAGACTGTGGAACACGTGCTGAGATACTGCACAGCTACAGAGGAAGCCAGATACACATCAAGAATGCTGACACAAGTGGACGCACAGCATTCTAGTCAAGATTGTTTGAATGCCTCATCTGCATCAATACAACACCCAACATCAGCACCACTGGAGCAGTTGTGCCAGCAGCCCAGAGCCACACTCCGTTATTTTAAGGAGTTGGGGTGGCTCGGGTAGATGCTGGTAGAGGGGGAAATGCACAATACACCCCAAGCGGGACGTCAGTGCAGGACTTAGCACCCCCACGTAGAATTAGAATTAGAATTAGAAACTGACACCTATTTCTAAATACATAACCGCACCCGCGGTTTATGTGATTTTAGATCTATTCACACATAATAATTGAATATTGATTTATCATTAGCTCGATGTTTCCGTGGTTTAGTGTAATGAATGACAGGCAAACTTCCATTTAGTATACATATATTAGTATACGTATAAAACCTAATGCCAATTGTAAGATTCCATTATACTAATTGCAAATTTTACCTTCCTCTCGAATTTTTATTTCTAGATATTGATTAAGAACTTATGTCACATTAGAAATGTAATATCGATCGCACTTATTAAGACGCACACAAATGCATTACGGTAGGTGCGTCATAGAGGGAGGGATAAGTGCAAACTTAGGAGCTGTCAAACTTAATGCAGGCAGGCAGGAATAGAGATTCCGTAACAATTCCATATAATATGAACTCAGTGAACCCTATCGTGATGTCACGGCTGTAGATACAGATTGAAAATCAGTTCTAAGGTTAACAACCCGAGGGACCTAATTCTGAAAACACGCATCCTATTGCGCTAGAAACGTCTTTAGAGATAGGTATCTAAACGCTTGTATTATTAAATTATTACACTATTAGTAGACAGCCTCCGTGGTGTTGTGGTTGAGCAGGTCGGCTCATAACCCGGAGGTGGCGGGTTCCATTCCCGCGACAGGACACAAGTATTAGTGCCCGAAAAAAAAGCGCGAATACTTGTTCTGTGTCTGGGTGTTGTGGGAACATGGTCCTCGTAGTTCCTGGGTCCCTAGATACAGGGAATCTTAGTTAGGGTCCAGGATCTATGTATGTGATCGTTGGGCGTTATTTATTTATTTATTTATTACCCTGCTTGAAATAAAAAAAACCTACGCGTCGGAAACTAATGTGTGCAAAAAATATTACTTTTTATATAATTTGTCAATAATAATTTATTATTTTAAAAAGCTAGTGTCTCTGACTTTTCGTACTTATGGAATAGTGTGACCAAAAAGTAATAGTTTTTATAGTCGTTTTTATGGACCTGTGACCGATCGCCACTAACTCCACACACAACCATAGTAATATAACTATGAATGGTCTAGGCCTCTCGGTATCGATAAATAAAACAAATAGGTAAGTAGAAAAACCTTCCGGAATCATTATCGGAAATAGATTTGAGCCAATCGAAGTGTGAGAAGCTCTACAAAGTCACACTTAAACTGATTAATTCCGCTCTAGTGGCGCATCCCCCGATCATTGAACGGGAGTTGACGGAATTACATGATATAAGAAGTTCACAATGAAGTTATTCAGTTTATTTAGTGATCGATTGATCACGGAAGCGTAATGAACGAAGTGTTTTCCTAAATCCTAATTAATTTTTCGTAAACCAAATTATGCTATTGTAGTTTTCATCGTTTCTGTGACTCATTTAGGTGGCGACCAAGTGGGCCTGGCTGGACTAGGTTAAACGAAATTACTTTTTCGTACTTGTTCTGGCAATACAAAGAACAAGCGATATTTCTTTTTCACCTCACTGGCTCGGAAAGATTCTCTTTGGCATTCGAGATCTGGGCGCAAAAATGCATTTTAGTCGCCTTTTTAAAATTCGAACGTCTCATAATATTCTCGCCAATCACAGAGCTAGAATTCGATACTTCGCCAATAGTCATTGAGAATTTATCACAGATCTGCTTGAAATTAACTTTTTTCTTTATTTTTTTTATACAAGGTGACCTTGAATTGGTATGTTATCCCGAAAGGGGGTAAATCTACACCTCAAGGTAGACAATGTTTCTTCTACGACTTGACTAAATTAATAGTTTTTCATTGAAGAAATGTAAAGTTTACGTTCGAAAATAGCCTTAGCGCAGCTGGGTGGTTGAACTTTGTCCTTGACCGAGTGCACATAAACGAGTTTAATGACCTGTGTTTAGGAATGTATTATGTATGTTAATAGTATCTTGTAACTCTCGTAGCTATAGCACGTGCAATTTTGCGATTGGATGTATTTTTTACCATGGAGGTTTGGAAACACCCATTTTCAAGTAAAGCTCTCACAACTTGTAGGGTATCATGGTCCCAGTTCCCCCATTTCGGGATAACATACCAATCCAAGGTCACCTTGTAAAATGGCTCCATACACAAAGTGTATTTAGCCAGTGTCAAGTATTGATGTAGCCTTCTTGATACTGCCAGTCCACAGAAAAATCATTCATATCTACTAAAATATACCCCTAATTACTTCTTCGTTTTCTCATTCGCCAACTTAATTTTTAGAATAATCGCACTGTCCAGTACCAAATAGTATTTATATACGCCATCAAGCACGGCAACTGCATGAAAATGGATCAATAACACTTTTTCTTTAGAACGAGCTAGTCTTTCACCTGATGTTACACGTTACGTCTACCCATAACTATGAATAAGCTAAGATTTTCTTAGCTTTTTAAGCTGTTTCCTTGGTTCTTCCTCGCTGTAGTGTGGTGAAAAGTTTGTGCTTCACTCGGCTGCAAAGTTTTGTTGCGTGTCGTACCTTTAAATCCTTCGCTTGCTCAGGTTTGAATTCAAGTACTCGCGCCAAAAACCAACTTTGCGCCCTTGTATAACAAATAACTATTACCTACAGCAGGGTTAGCACGGACGGTAGACAAAATTGTCTTTCCCCTGTTTTACTCCACTTGACATGTAAATTGTATGAAGAATTTGACATAAAACAGGGAAAGACAATTTTGTCTACCGTCCGTGCTGGCCCGGCTGGTAGAACAGGCTTGATTTTTTATCACTTTTTGTGTTGAACAACCGAAAATTATTTTTTCTATTTGTTCTATTGGTACGACAAAATAGTAGATCAAATGGGAACTACCCTTTTTGATATTCCTCATCCCGTTTTTTAACGTTTGACTTTAACTGTTTCGAATTTGACCAACGACGCTCAGTTGGAAAATTCTACCTGTTTTAAAATTGAATAATTACAGAACATATCAACATAATGCGATAGTACGTGCGATAAATGATGATTAAATAAATGAATGTAAAATTTAGACAGTAGTTCTAGATTAGATTAGACTTTCGCTAAATTTAGTTATGAGTTCAATCATAACGCAAAAAATAATATAGGTTCAACTTAAACTCGAGAGCTGGTACTCTATAAACGCCTTTCTCATTTTAGTAAGACCTTTTACACCGTGAATAAAACGCTTGCGTGTTTTAAGTACGTACAGCGCCATCTAGTTCCAATTTTATAAACTGCGTGCTTTTCATATTGTAACGTACAGCGTTCACGTCATAATCATAAAATTATAACTGGCTGGGCTAAGGGGATGTCTATACTTACATTCGATAATTTTGTTTAATATTTTATTTACTTATTTTAATTTTGTTTTATTACAGCAAAAATTATAAATTAAATAACAAAACAAACAACGAGAGCCAAATAAAAACCTCCACAACTAGATTTTGATAGCTCTCAAACTTTTTTATCGATTCAAACATATTTTTTCTCTTTCTTGTCATCCCTTTAAATGTGCATCACGCTGTTTAATGGGACAGACAAATAAACAAAAGATAAACATATTTTTACTTTTAGGTACAGATAAAGTGTACAGCGTCATCACCCGGTAATCTTGTGTGAAAATCAAATATTGGTCACGTAATCATTGCTCACGATCACGACCTGTAAATTATATGAGGCCACAAACATTTAGGTAGGTTATGTTACAGGGCATAGACAATTAGACATAGATACCTACTTGTGTTTTTATAAGTTAAATATAACCAACCATGGAAAAGTGTTTTATAGTATACAGGAGTTTATGTCTACCGGCTGATTGATTGTTAAACTAATTTAGGCAATTTAAAGTAAGGCAATTAAGTAATAGCGTGACACGAGATAATTTAATAATAACCATGATAATGATAAAGTATTTGCAATTTAAAATTTTGTAATAGTATATAATAAGTAGTAGATATAGTTTAATTTTAAGTATGACATTCAAACACGGTTTTACTTGTTAATGAATAAATAATACAATACAATACAACCATAATTTGGAAAAAGCATGACATATATATACTTATCTTAAGAACACTAAAGTACTTATACTTACTACATTCAAGTATGGGTAGGTAATAAATTAATTACCATATCCAACGAGTTAGCTTTGAAACTCGAGTTCTGAGCATTGTTCTGACTTTCGAAGAACGACCATTCCTTTAGTTTCTCATCACAGTACACAGTTATTTACACGAGTGATTATAATAAGTATGGACTAAGTTTTTTTTTTATGAGAATGAATGATGTTACGTGACGTGTGAGCTAGTCGTTCACCTTATGTTAAGCAATACGGCCGCCCATAACAGTTACAGTGTCACTCGGAACTTTAAAATAATTAAGTTTCGCGTGACACTGCGCACGTCATTCTGAGACATCACACATCACACAGTGTAGTAATCTGATTGATTTGATTGTATTTGACTGTGTGATCAGGTCATAAAGTCTCATTTGCCCAGTAATTTCACTAGCTACAATGCCCTTCAAATCGGAACACAGTAGTGCTTGCACACTACTGCTTGGCGGCAGAATAACTGGCAAAGCGGTGGTACCTACCTAGACGAACTTTGCAGAAAAGTCCTACCACCTAGTAAAGTATCAAAAAATGAAATTTCAGAACCGACACTTTATCAAAGAAACTTAATCATAGTTTCAAAATTTTAAACTTAAAGGTCGTAATAGACCTAGTAAAGTCTAAGCTTTCACTTTTTAATTTGCATAAAAGTGTTAGTTAATTAACTTGAACAACTTAGGTAGACTTTGGTGGTGGGTGGTTTTTACCAAAAACATTATAAGCCAACATTCAACTTTATCATATTTACAAACAAACATATTCTTATTAACAAACCACTTTTAAGAAAACTTTATTCGAATAGTAAATAATAGGTTCAAAAAAAGAATTTCACACATTACCTCAGTTGGTTGTACAATTTAAAGCGGGTAATCATAGTTGTGTAATGGAATTTCGACTCTATGTCTACGGATTTAAGATGTAGTTTTTCTAAAGGATGAAGGGGTGTCGGGCAGTGGGACGGTGGATCGATAGGGGTTATAAATAGGGCAGGAGAAGTTAAAGGCGGTCCGAGTACGCTTCGTTTCGTTGGATCCGAATTCCGATCGATTTGCGGATGCTGCCTGCATTGTAGGACGTATTCTTTTTCGAAATGTTTCTTGAAAAGTTTTTCTTTTTTTCGCAGTGGCCAGTATTGGAAATCACACCATGTAGGTAGTTCTTTAGAGTCTTGCACTTTCGCGTTTTCATGTTTGTATACTTAACTACTTACCCATCGTATTTTAATTTTGTACCCTCATTACAGTGTAAGAAAAGACTTCAACGCGATTATTTAATAAGTTAAAATATAGGTAAGAACTTTAATTTACTTAAAATCCCCTTAAAATAAAATTTTATTTAATAAAAATATTACAATCGAGTTATTTCAAACATAACTCACAGTTAAGAACGTGCCGAATTCTATACAAGTAATGCTAAATAAAATTAAAAATCTATTTTGTGAAAATGATAGCCGTTATGACTTGCCTGAAAACTAGACAAAACAATTTATTAGGTACCTTGAAATCGGACATTCAATAGTGCTTATAATTTTTTTTTTTTTAACGAGCACATACACAGATCCTGGACCCTAACTAGGATTCCCTGTATCTAGGGACCCAGGAACTACGAGGTGGTCCCACAACACCCAGACACAGAACAAGTATTTGGGCTTTTTTTTCTGTGCACAAATACTTGTCCTGTCGCGGGAATCGAACCCGCCGCCTCCGGGTTACGAGCCGACCTGCTCAACCACCACACCACGGAGGCTGTCGATAATTATCAAGCTGCTTATTTAATTGCCTCTCCTAAGCCGATAATGGATCTTTCAAGATGCAAAGAAGGAAGGATGTATCGAAGCTGTTCCACCTATAAAATACATTCATTACGCACATTAAACAATCACATAATAATTTACATACGTTACGTGTACAATTAAAGGAAGGTAACAATGTAAATAGTAATCGTACTTACTTATTTCCTTATCTCTCAATGGCATCAACTGCAATAACCTACACTCTTTATTGGCTGCATTTGTTTTCAAATACAAAAACTATGGCGTTTTACCACAATCAACTTAGCATCGAGTTACATATAAATCACTAGTAGTAGGCCGGGCCCCATGTCTATGCCGGGCCCACTAGTTGCAAGGAGCTAGCAGCACTACTGACGCGCGTCTGCCGCTCAACTGCTGTCAATTTTCATTCAATTTTGACAGCAGTTGACTAGCGCTGCTAGCTCCTTCGTAATAGGGGGGCAGATCATCGGTCCAACTAGTGGGGGGCTGGAGAAAACTGCGGGGAGCCTGCGGACGCGAACAGCTGCTCAAAGCAGAGCTCTCTATGGGAGACCTATGTTGAGCAGTCTTGAGACTGTTGATGAGGACCATTACAATTAATTTTTGGCTATTAGTTTGCTATAATTGTGTTTTATTTTTAAATAAATACATAGTACTTACTCGACTGTTTTTTTTTTCTTATATTTTGGCTCCACACAAGTGTATTTAGCCAGTGTCAAGTATAGTTATTTTTCATCGTTAAAGAATATATCACGTAAGGTCAAGTATTAGTCATAGTCATAGTCATAGTCCAGTCTAAATCATCTTCTAGTAAAGTGGTGGCAACTTTACTAGAAGCTTCTATAGAATTTTGGAAGTAACACGAAAAACCACGTTTCACCACATTATATCACTTGCCCACACTCATGCTCGTAATTCAGCACTTAATGCGTAAAACTGCACCAATTTTAAACATTAACACTGGAAAAAGCACAGGTTTTGATAAATAATACAATGCAACGAAGTGAACTTTTCCGCGTTCCCGCCAAAACTCCGCTACTCGGCTGTTACTGTGTCGATTACTCGCAATGCTTCGAGCATATTCGATGCTCTTCCTCAGGAATGAATCACTGAGAATTTTAATAATAAAATATGGAATATCTCTGAAAAATCTTGGCTATGTCACCGTCTTATTGTAAAAACGGTTTGTTTATAAAAAAAACGAAAATAAAACCGGTTATTTATAAACTGTCAATTTATTGCAAACTGACAATCTGTCATACAATAACACGGAAGATATTTCGATAATTTATAAACAGTCGGTGGCTAGCGGTGTCTATAAAAAAAACAGGTTTTAGTAGCGTTTAATTATGAACAATCCCATAATTTTTGCGGTTGGTAATTTATTGTGTTTTTAGATTCACTAGTGGCTAACCAGTTGGTTACGACGACGAGCGAAGGGAGAAGGAGTGTTAAGTTACTTTTGACCACACTAGAAGTACACAATTACAATAAAACGAAGTGATGCGAATTAATTACAAATAACCGAAATATCTACCGTTTTATTGTGAGACGCAATGCCCGTTTGCAATAAATCGACAGTTTAATTTATAAACCGCGTTGTTTTATAAACTAACGGTTTTTACAATAAGACGGTGACAGCTACATAATTTACGTGTAGAATAGTGTCTGATGTTACGTCAGTGGTAGATAGAAGCGCAAATTCCATAATGGTCTGAAAGCAGCCATCAGGAGTAAAGTCAGTAACACACGGCTCCGTGATTAATGTTAGGTAAATTAATTACAGCGACCTTGGTACTTCACATGTTTAGGTAAACGCCGGCCTGGGAAACTGACGCGCGTGGACAAGATATAAGTGGAGACGGGAGCGATTCTATAGAGTACAGCGACACATATCTGTGAAAATATCCGTTACCTAAAATTACTGTAAATGTTACCTTAGTTTTGATTATTGTAGTAGTTAGCTTGAGTAATAAAGGCATATTCATCATCATCATCATCATCAACAGCCTGAAGACGTCCACTGCTGAACATAGGCCTCCCCCAGGGAATGCCACTTAGAGCGGCTGCTCGCCTCCTGCAACCATCGGCTCCCCGCGGCTTTCACCAGGTCGTCGGTCCACCTTGTGGGGGGCCGGCCTACGCTGCGTCTTCCAGTTCGTGGTCGCCACTCGAGAACCTTTCTTCCCCATCGGTTGTCAAAGGCATATTGCCCGTAAAAAAAACGTAAAAAATAAAAACTGTAAATGTAAGTACGGTCTTTATTATAATTCGATTTGTCTGAAATTTTGAGCTTGGTTTCTAAAATATTGCCAACAAGCATATTTTTTCTGAGATTTAGACGTAAGGGTATTAGAATTAAAGTTATAATCGCCAGTAACTTTTGTTACAAATATTAAACAGTCTACTTATGTCATATATAACACGGCATCTTTTACGCCGCTTCTTCTTTTAATCTATTTTATAAAAAGCTACGTTATTAACGGTTTCATAAGAAGATTACTCTTCAAGAACGTCTATTCTATATCTATAGTATATCTATTTTATTAAAAGCTACGTTATTAACGGTTTCATAACAAGATTACTCTACAAGAACGTTGTTTCAATCAGGCACTAAGTAGCACTACAATTTACCACTACGTAATGCTTCCATACTAAATATTAAATAATTACTTAAAAGTAACTGTCTCTATTTTTAAGAACTGAACGTGAACGGCCAAAACAATTTTTATTACATTTGGTGATAGTTTGAGAGGACATAGGATTTCCTTCATCGTTATAGGTAATCTGTAGCGGGCACCAAAATTAATAGGTAGGTTGGTACGTAAATGTATCCCGCCCTCAGCTCATTCATTACACCAAACGTCAATTCCGCCATTTCTCATCATGACCTTTCTAGTGACAAGGGTGGCTTTGTTCAAAATAATGGTGGGAACCGCTTACCTGGAAAATTTACCGTCGCCGGCGGCGGGCGGCTACTTCCTCCACAATATTACGTTACATTAGGCTACATTCGACCTTCGCCCTGTTGCGGCGGTGGACGGAGGACCTGGCTCCACCGGTGCCTGGGCAGAGGACGGTGGAGGCCATCCGCCCCGTCCTCCGGGAGTGGGTGCGGCGGCCATTCGGGTCGCTGACCTTCCGATTGGTGCAGGTGCTTTCCGGACACGGATGTTTCGGAAAGTACCTGCACCATATCGCGAGACGGGAGGCGACCCCAGCCTGCCACGAATGTGGGGCGCCGGAAGATACGGCGCCCCACACGCTGGAGGTGTGCGCTGCTTGGGAGTCTGAGCGGCGCACACTTTCAGTGGTCGTTGGCCGGGATCTCTCGTTGCCGTGCGTGGTGACCGCCATGCTCGACAGCGAGAGAGCGTGGCAGGCTACGGTCTCCTTTTGCGAGGTGGTGATGTCGCAAAAGGAGGCTGCGGAGCGGGTCAGGGAGGACGATGCCAACTCTGACCCCCTCCGGCGCAGACGGAGAGGGGGACGGAGGAGGCGCTTCGGGCGCCTTCTTCGTCCTCCGTAGTGGGGCCGGCGGCGGAGGGTCGGGGGACTCTCCGCTGCGCTCACACGGCCCCACACGTCTGGTGGGTAACTGAGGTGAAAGGTTACCCACCCACTGGCGCAGAGGCCCGGAAGGGCCTACCGCTGGGGCGAGATAGTGAATGCCAGCGCGACCCTATCTCGCCCCGTCCCGGCGGCGGACGGATCACGGGGGGGTTTTTAGTGGGTTCGAGTCCCACATACCCGAGGGCGGAATGCGAGGGCATTTCCCCCCTTCAAAAAAAAAAAAAAAGGCTACATTCGACTTTTGCCAAGTTCATTGCATATTGCTTGCTATAAGTAGATTGAGTAGTTTATATAGGTACCTAATGATTTGTTGTTGGGGTTCTTCTATTCATGGGTTCGTGATATCCGTTGGTACCGGGTATTGCCCTGGTCCACCTGCTTAGTTCACCGATTCTGAAACATATCTCCGACAAATGTTTCTCTGCCGGATGAACCGCCGACAGAATGTTTCGTTTAAGGGTAGTTCACCGACAGAACCTTTCAACTACGAACGATTCGCCGACAGAACGTGAACCGTTCATGAGCAAATCGACGACCGAGCCTTTCTGTTACGAATGATGCGCCGATAGACCCATTCATTATTGGGCAAATCGACGACAGAACCTTTAAACTACGAACAATTCGCCGACAAAACGATTTATTTATGGGCAAATCGACGACAGAACCTTAACACTACGAACGTTTCTGGGTGGACCACGGGATGTTTTTTGTTCCCTTGGTCGCTTGACAGCCGGCGATCAGCAGGCACCCAATGACCGACCGTTTAGTATTTTTAAGTTGATGTGAGTTTAGAACTAACTAGCGTTGTCCACGCGGCGTATTTTCGAAGACAGAATTCTGCAGTAGACGCATAGATACGTCTCCTTACTCCTCCGACCACTGAAAGTAATTCCCATTCCGGTGCTCCCTTTTGTTAACTCTTTAAATAGCTTAATTCATTTTATCTCGTTTCGCATTCTCAGTAAACTTTCCCCGACAAATGTCGCTCATTCCAAACAAACTTATCTGACTTGGAAACTCCCCGAGGGCTCTTCAAAGGGTTCAAGCAGGGAGTTCCATTTATTTAAGTAAAAATACCTCCAGTTCGTTATCACAATTTTGAGAAAAGTAGGTTTAGGTCAAGGACAATTATTGTTCAAATCATCGTGTGTTTTCATTGTGATAAGATAAACTTAAAAAAATCTTTTAGCACTGTAGTTTACAAAAGTAGCTACTTACAGATTTGGCAAATACATTCAGTAACACAACTTACTTGTACCCAAGAAATAACAAACTAATCGCATGACATAAGTAGGTGTAGGTACTTAGGTACTCGTTGTGTCTGATAAGTACCTAGTCTTGTTATTTGGGGCTAGAAATTGAAGTCATAGTCTACTGAAAAAGTAAGCTTTTTTAATCCCAAAATGCGCGTGTTGAGTTCTAGACCGCATCATCACTTACCATCAGGGGAGTGAGTGATCAAGCTCAAGCCTATCATACAATAATATACATATAGTGATTTTTTTATTTTATTTTAAAAAGTCTTTATTTAATAAGTAAATGACAATAGTAGTTACACATAATCTATAAATAATTATGTTTCACAATCATGCGAAAGTGTTCTTTACAGGCTATGTTACACCTTTATAAAACATTAAAAACGTGAGGGAAAATTATTATTTTTGCATTCTAGGACTATAAATAATTTATACATAATACAATGATAATGAGAAGCTAGATACTTACTCATTTGATATTACATGACCATAAATAAATAGGGTTTGGTTTATTCATCATCATCATCATCATCAACAGCCTGAAGACGTCCACTGTTGAACATAGGCCTCCCCCAGGGAACGCCACTTAGAGCGGCTGCTCGCCTCCTGCATCCATCGGCTCCCCGCGGCTTTCACCAGGTCGTCGGTCCACCTTGTGGGGGGCCGGCCTACGCTGCGTCTTCCAGTTCGTGGTCGCCACTCGAGAACCTTTCTTCCCCATCGGTTGGTTTATTACCTACCTACAAAAGGGCAATAAACTTAAGAATATCTGAGACAAATAACTATTTTTTACAAACAACGTTCAGCAAATATCCTATTACAAAGGGGAATGTACAAATTTATATATTTTAAAGTTAATAACTTGCAACTCCAATAATTAACTATAATTACTTACGCGAGGATGTTGGAAGTTATTCATAATAAAGATAACATAACAACGAACATATAGTAGATTGTGCCACAAGAGACCAAATAGTGTATTTAGGGTGAAAGCGATTGTTAGAATCAAACTACAATGTAAAAAAGTGTTTTCATAGAAAATGTTTACCACACAAACATGTTTTCAATTAAATCATCGAGCAACCAACCTTGAATTAATTGTATAAAATAACAATATTTTAAAAATAACGAAAGTGTTCCTATAGATAGACAAACTGTAAATAACGACGAAATCATCCCAGCCGAAAATATTTTTGTTTTCATTCAGATTCAGACCAATTGATCTTTGAGGGAAAATATTTTCCGAGGCCGCCCGTGTTTACCTAAAGAAATACTGCTACGTTATTTATTCGTATTAGACCTTGGTTGTAAGTAGATAATATTTTATCGTAACTTTGAAAATGGGACAAGGAAAAAGGAAAAATGAAAATGTAAGAGTAAATTTCAGGATTTGGCTGATTTTGAAGCGATTATTTTGTTGTAGGCGTAAAAGTGGTTGTATTAGAAATAATAAGTTATAGGTACTTACGATAATTCTGAAACATATCTCCGAAAAATGTTTCTCTGCCGGATGAGCCGCCGACAGAATGTTTCGTTTATGGGTAAGTAGTTCACCGACAGAACCTTTCAACTACGAACGATTCGCCGACAGAACGATTCATAGAGTTGATAATATCCATCTATTAAGTAGCACTTATCTATGGTAGGTATAATAAAGAACAATCAAAGTACCTACATATTTAATTCGATATTACTATAAGGCATTGAGGTCAACGATCTTCAACCAACTAGAAGCAACGGGAAAAATGTGTTTATAGGTAGGTCAAACTTTGTCAAACTAATCCATAATACCTATAAGTAATCTACTGTAGTGTAATATAGAGAAATATTGTCTAGTAGCCTGGTGATAAGACAATGACGGTCCCGATAGCTCAGTTGGTAGTAGCCCTGCCTTCTGAGCTGAGGGCTGTGGGTTCGATTCCTACCCAGTACAAACATTTGTGTGATGAACATAGATGTTTGCTCTGTGTCTGTGTTTTATTGTGTTCTATGTTACAAACAAAAAAAGTATTTAAGTATATATCAGTTATCTGGTTCTGGTTGGTTTGCTCAGTTTGTTTCTACACATATTTATATATTTATTTATTTATTTAATTAATACCTTCTCTAAGCTCTTCTTCTTGTTATTTAAAGACGTACCTACTAACTTTACTTAAACTTACATCTATTATAGGTACCTATGTAGTGTTTTCTAATTATTACTCTATACGGTAGTCAGTTGACACTATAATCATTCATGCCGACTTCGCACATCGATCACGTCCTAGAGAAAAATCTCTACGACGCGACGCAAGGAAAGTACCAGACTCGTATACAATAGACTGCAAATAGGCACTATTTAATATAGGTTCGGTAGAAGCTCCTAAATAAACATTTAGGTGCTTCTATTTACCGTACATTTGAACAAATACAGAAGGATTATTTGGAGTAAATATTTAGGGATAATTTAATCAGGACCACTAGGTCCTACAAGTTTTTCGATAACTATTTCTAGAATAATTTGAGTATATCGTCAACGTGTAATGAGCCTAAAATTACCCGTGTCTTAACATCAGGCAGTCAAATGCTAATATAAAAAAAATAAGGAGCGAATATTACGTACTCAAACCTATTATAAATAATCAGTTGTTTAAAGTACAAGCGCTTTTACATAATACATGCTGATATTTCTGGTTCATTGTAGAAAATATATTTCAGGAAAAAAGCCGCGACAACAGTCAGGGGCGGGCACGTGACTGGGATGGGATGTCCCGTAGCAACGAGCTACGAAAAGTAGAGCCAAATGGATGCATTGCTTTTCTATTACAGAATTTGTATTTTTTTAGCTAGGATTTTATTATTTAAAATTCTTGTGTTTATTTGAAAGCGCCCAAGAACACTTTGTTTGCCATAAAATATCCTTTCCGTATAGGCTACCTTGTAAAAGTGCCTAATATCAAGTAAGTAAAAAACTAATTTGTTATTGTTTACGTAGGTCGACTTATCATTTTTCTATTACTTATCTTGGGATATTTCACGCCCTTATAATTTTTATTAAATATTTACGGTTCTTTTTTATTTTTGGTTTTATACACCACTGCCATATCCACACTCTTTAAACTTCAACGAAAGGCCAAAGTTAATTTTGTCCGGAAACATTGTTGGCCAACGATCGTGTCGTCACCAGTGAGTCGTCGGGAGCGTCGACCGGCCATGTGAGTCGACCCTGAGAGATGATGTAGGTACTACATAATAATCTAGATTCTAGATATTACAGGTATTGAACGAGATGGAATTGGAATAGCTACTAAAACTCATTTTAGGACTAGGTATAATATAACTGTGGCGTCGAATGTCGAATAGCTTGTAATAAGACATTCTACTATCTCATTGCCGTTGTATGTAAAATCCTGTGTAAAATCTTAGTGTCCCGGGATAAAAAGAAGTTGGTTTCTCTGCAAAATAACAATCGATTTGATGGAACAACATAAATATTTAGATAGGTATACCATCGATAGACGACAACAATTCGTCGTCTGGCAATGTCGATCGCGTGACGTGGGCTGTCTCTTGAATTACAAACTTTTAAAAATGTATCATCAGTAGGCCTAGCACGAATATAAACGCGCGCGTAAGTTTAACGTTAACGTGAGGCGTTGTATGGCATTTGATCAGCAGCTATACCACTGCCCTACGTTAACATTACACTTACGCGCGCGTTAATATTCGTACTAGGCCCACAAGAACACAGAAAGAAAGAAAATACACTTATTCAGGACATCACACAACACTACATTACAATACACAATAAAAATAACATCAGTAAATTGAAAAATCAAACATATAATACTGGCACATATTGGCAAAATGTAATATTGTGTGATATCATGACTAGGTCCCACACAGCATGCAATTAAGGTCAAATACTTCATAACATCACGAACCTCTGAGACAAAGACACACACACAAGACACAGTCATGTGACTCATGGTTAACATACATAGAAGAAAACGCAATAACCGTGAATTTCATGCATCTCGTTGCGCTATTCCACACAGTAGACATCACCAACAAATTAAAAGCTCCAAGTCCATCACCTCATCTTCGAGTCCTGAGTGGTTCAAAACGATAATTCTATGGTTATGCGGTGTGGATGCCAATATAACCGCAAAAAGTGATATTATCCTAAATACTTCCTACAGTTTACCATCGACCGCATTTTTAAGATTGTTTTATTCCTGTCCATACAAAGGTAGCCTGGAAGAAATCGCTTTATGCGATAAGGCCGCCCGTTGTTCTACCATTCTTTGTGTTGTATCATGTGCGTTGTGTAAAGTATTATTGTATTGTATTGTATCGAAGGTAGAACCGTAAAAAGTTAATTTTGAAAAACACAATTTTCACGTTGAATTTATTGTTGCAGCTAGTTATGTTTAAACCAAGCAAGGCAAAAAGCTCGGAGGCGGCAATGATTATGTTCAGCAGTGAACGCCTTCGAGCTGATGTTGATGAAGTTATGAAACTTGACACGACACGACGCCATTCAGCATTGTACAAGAACAAGTTGAATCCATGGAATGCTCAACCCATAGATTAGCTCTACCTATATCCTATATGTGAAAGAGATCGATGAAATTCTATGAAACGTCTTCAAAGCAATCAAGTTTTGAATAATCTATTTGCACATAATCGTCTATTCTTGCAGCCTATCGATTGGATCCTTTATTGGCTTGGTTGGGTGGTGTTGCCCTATTTTAAGCCTTAGCCTCAACTGACCTACAGTTACGGAGTAGGTACTCTATTACGTATCTAATTTGTGCCAGAAGCGTAAATTAAAATACTTGGCGTAAAATTTTCCCTTTTATAGAAATCGAAAGTGTTTGGCTCATTCTATATCAGCATAAAATACATAAAAGATTCAGGTCACGAACTTCCAAAGGCACACTGCACTGAGACTGAAGTTTTCTATGACAATAACCATTAAACCATTCTTCTGAGATAACAATCTGTTTGCATTAAACACAATAAATGCGGATTACGGAAATGTTTACTATTACGGACGGTTACGCTTTGGTTACAGTTACGGATGGTTTCATTACCACGGCCGCAATAAATGGTTTCAATCAAATGATGTGCCACTTTTGACACGTTCAATGTCGTTTCTTTGATAAAGAACAATATAGATTGAGGACGTTTGATGATCGATTGTTTACAAAATGTAGAGACCTAATTTGATTCTATTGTTTATTGGGAAAGAATAACTGCCTGCCTACTTTATTAGCGTGTACCTATCTTAATCTCAAACAATAACTTAATAGTAGGTATCGGAGCGAAACTATCTAGTTTAGGGACCATAGTCATCTTTACAGAATACAAAATATTAGTGTTTGGTAGGGGGCAGGGTTAGGGGAACGCTTTACTACACAGCCCTTAATTAACTAGTAAATGAGTACCTACCTATATGCTACCTGAACAATACTAACCATGTATTTTCTGTTGTCCACAGTGAGACCAAAATGCATATTGAAGTGCAAGTCGCCCTTAACTTCGTCATATCGTACCTGTACAACAAACTGCCGCGGCGACGGGTCAACATCTTCGGCGAAGAGCTGGAGAAGGCGCTGAAGGACAAGTTCCGGGGACATTGGTACCCTGAGAGGCCCTGCAGAGGATCAGCCTTCCGATGCTTGAAGACTGGAGGACCTCTGGACCCTGTGCTTGAGAGGGCGGCGAAGGAGTCTGGCGTGCCAGTCCGGGATGTTCTGGAACATCTCCCGAGAGATCTGGCTGTCTGGATTGATCCAGGTAAATAATAAATAGTTGCTTACCTATATATACAGACTTCTTACTAGATCATTACCTACCTATCAAAATTAAATTGCCTGTTTCACTTAGTTTAGGCCATTGACAGCTAATTAAGAGAAATGAACCATCTTTACCTTGTGATGCAGACCTAGTACACTGAAAGATGCATGAATACCCCACTCGAGTATTAATTCAAACGTAACGATTCAAACAAGTGCTCACTGGACCATAGTTGCTGGCAGTAGTTGCACTACACGACACATCGCACTAAACACGTCCGTCTATCATAATAAAAGTCGACAAGTGTAGGAAGTGTCACAAAGTAAACTGCGACAACACACACAAACTATAAAAAAATAACTAGACAAAGTTAACAAAGATATTATGAAGCTCCATTGCTGGACGAGGTCAGTATTTCGGTGACTATAGGCAGTTGTGCGGACGGTTATAATACAAAATAGTAGGTATACAGTCTCATTATCTGACCGCTGCTGGCTCTAAGCAGTGCTCCTTTATTCAACGGGACGGTTGCTGATGGAATGAGCATGATCAGCTTAGAAGTCACCTAAACTAGTTATAACAGCCGCTAACATTTCCGGCCAGATTTACCTACACCTACGCTAGTTACTGATTTGGGCATACCATACCAGTATATTCAGGTTCGTTTGGATACACCTAAGATGGAAAACAATGTATGAAATTCTTTGACTTTACGAGTAGAACCCTCAAAAAATAAAGATAAGTAAGAATGACTCCACACTAGGCCTCCCACTACATAGACCGACTCTGGTGAGAAACGCGGAGAGCTGATGGATGCAGGAGGCGAGTAGCCGCTCAACGTCGCTCTCTGGGGGAGGCCTATGTTCAGCAGTGGACGTCTTCAGGCTGTGGATCATGAAGAAAGACTCTTTCAAGACCTGATTTTCAATGCGTCTGAGTAATAAAGAATAGGTACCTACCATACTCTGTGATAGTGATGAATTGATCGCAATTTTCGTTAATTCCAGGTGAAGTATCATACCGCATCGGAGAGAAGGGAGCTGTGAAGGTGCTATTCAGCAATGACGAGCGAGCTGCTGACGAGCGGACCGACCGAGAGGTGAGCACATACCCTGTATGTAGCCAAACCTTTTAATATTTTATAGATTGCAAAGTTTTCTGGCCATAGTCCAAATGGCAAAGAAACTGAAACTAGAGCAACTTGATAAGTCGCGGTGGGTATTGTGCTGTTCGCATTGACCGCTTCTTTTTCAGTGTTGGACCCAAAAGGTACGAACTACCTACAGACCTACCTAGCTAGATATATTTATGTAGGTACCTGCGTATATAACTATCCAATAGTTTTATGTGCAGACTTCACAGCCGCCATTACGTTTGAGTAGCACTCTAAGATATGCTAAAAATTAAATTCGTAACTTATCCTTTTACGCAATTTTTTGCTAAATAATCAGCCACATCTCAATTTGACTTGGTTATTATTAATGTGGGTTTTGGCTCTGGGTGTGGCTGCAAGCAAAACATACACGAAATGAGAATAGTGTTGTCGATTAAAAGATAACAGTAATAAAATTAAACGCGTAACAGTTGAATCAATCATCCACGTCTGGCGTAATGTTTTGGCAATTATATTTACAGGTGGTCGTTGGCACAACCCCGTTCATCAATGATTTAAGTTGCCTTGGTGTCTCCGCTATTTAAATAACATTGCTATTGACATGATTTAGGTTTAGGCGTGCAATGATCGCTGTAACAAGATAAATAAGGGGCACAGAATACATAATAACTACTACTAAGCCTATTTATAGTAATTGGCGTATGCATAATATGGAAGGTGAGCATGGTGGACCCCTGAATAAACATATCTGAACTCTGAAAAAGCCCGAACAAGCAGCCTAGCATTTTAAGCTCTATGTTATGATTAATTAGTTTCTGTATTGTCTGCAGGTGACCCGTGCGTTCAACCCCGAAGCGCAGTGCTTCAGGCCCGTGGAGCCAGCGGCGACGCCGTCCCCGCCCGCACCGGCCGCGTTCTCTCCCGCGCCCCCCTTCCGCGCACAGCCGCTCACATTCACGACTGCCACCTTCGCGCAGACCAAGTTCGGCAGCACCAAGCTCAAGACGAGCAGCAAGCGTGCTAACCGCATGTCGCCCACTGAGTTCAGCAACTACATCAAGCAACGCGCAGTGCAGCAGCAGCTGGCGTCGCGCGCCCTTTCTCCGGCCGCAGACCCAGCGGCGTACTTCGTGGCGCGGCGCGATCCCACTCCGGCCTCGGCGCCCCCTTACCCACCGGCGCCTGCGCATCTCCTGCTCGCCAACTGAGCCATGCCCGAGCGCTAGACGCTCCGCGCGATCCGCTCATAGTCTTTACTTTTTTACGAGAGACGCGCGCCGCGATTTATTTTTTTATTTTCCGCGGGGGCGTCCCGCGCCGCCCGCCGCTTGTGATATCCGTACGATTTTCCATAACTTTTTGTATTCGTTATGTCGATGTGTAAATTTATCGATAGGAGCAATAATCTGCCGGGCTGATCGCCGGCGATTTATTTTCGTAATGTTTAATGCCAGTCGATTTTTGATGTCTTCGTTCGATATATACGTAGGGTGTAAGGGAGCAGGCCGCACGGCCGCGTGCGCTTACGACGTACCTTCTAGAGCGAGTCTGTGTAACATACATTCGTCCTCCAAAAGAGAATTCTTTATAATATAAATATGTACACATAATATATATATATTCGTACGCGATATTCGTCTAATTTTTCATGTGGAAATGAGTAGCATATAGAGAAAAATTACGTATTTTTAATAATGAAATGAATAACTCATACTTTACTCTAACTAATGTATTACTACCGGTATGTATTGTAATTGTACGTGTAATAAATGTTTGCATATCCGTTGGGACGCGGTCGGACGGCGCGGCGGCGGGCCGCCCGAAGGCGTCGGAGATCTCACATAGTGTAATCATCACTTGTACCCTTATAATGTAATAATTAATAACATAATATACATAATATAGGTTTAGCTTTCAATCTAACAGTATTTTTTTAAGAAGATATTAGACCTTGTGTACATTACCGGTCGCCTGCATCAAGGCATGGCGTCCGGTTTAGCATGTATGGTATAAGGTACATACTTATTATTATAAAAGACATGAATATGGAATAAACTATAGGAAAATTCTTGATTCTAACGGGTGCATGCAAGTTTATGGAAAACAATACCATGTATGTGTTATTTATCTTTTTTATATTTCACTCGAGCATCCGGCTCAGTTTTTCAATGGGGCTGGTGTACGAGTGGGTAGTGTAGGCGCAACGCAACGGTAGTGGTACGCGGGTAGTTGACAGCTTGTAGTGTTGGGAATGGACTGGCGCGGCCTCGGGACCCTAGGTAGTTGCATCATCGGTCGGTCGCAGCCCTTGCGCATGCGCACTAGGTACTCTCCAGATTCAAAGCACAACACTCACAAGTTGTACCAAATGGAAATGTACAACTATTTTTTACTATTTTTATATTTTTGATTTAGAATTAAGTCTAGTTGTATGATTTCAATACCTTAACGTACTTTATGATACCCTATTATTAATTACGCGTATGTATCGAGACGTCTCGATTGGAAAACTGACCGTAACGCTTCAGTATTGTAGATAAAATCTATGATGTAAGTTAATTTAAATATAACTTAGCATAATGAAATTTTTTATTATAAAATACTTTTTATTTTTTCTTTCTTTTGTAAGATATATTCGATGGAAGTGTTAAAGATAATATAATATTTGCATAATATAGTAAAAGCGGCTCTCCAAGTCCGCTAATATAATTAGTCAATAATTTTTCATATTGTTGTACGACTTTTTAAGTTTATATTAAAATGTTTTGTGCAATCTATCACAATGTGTGTTTATTTATTTCGTATCCTAACATCCCTCATTTTATTTAAGTATTAAGTTATTTCTAGATGGAAGCACTTTTCTGCAAAGTTCGTCTAGCCTACCACCGCATTGCAAGTTATTCTGCCGCCAAACAGTAGCACATGCAGCACTACTGTGTTCCGGTTTGAAGGGCAGTGTAGCTAGTGAAATTGCTGGGCAAATGAGACTATGACCTGATTACACAGTGTAGTGAGCTAATTACTAGACTGTGTGATGTCTCAGGATGACGTGCGCAGTGCAGTGTCACGCGAAACTTTACTTAATTTAAAGGTCCTAGTGACACTGCAACTGTTATAATAGGCAGCCGTGTCGCTTAACATCAGGTGAACGTCCCCACGACACTCACTCACATAAAAAAATACACAACAAATCTACTAACCAAGAAAGAAATCAGAACATAATAACCGCTTAAAAAACTTTAGCTCAGAGGTATTTTGTTCTAACTGGCCAGAAAACAAGAAAACGCGTGGATGCGTCGAACTACCCGTTCCAAATATCACATGTATGGCCCGTTGGCAGTGATGTGAATAAACTTGTCATGCACGCTAGCTTACTAGTTTATACATACGACTACCTCAATGCATACGATCCCAGTTTTAGAAATGGTTAGTGAGATCAATGGTTATTTTAACCTACACCAAATAAAAGTTGACATCCAGCCTTCATCCAGCCGGCTCCAAAGGATGTTGAGCCAAGTGTCAAAATAACAAATTTTGTACAATGTCCAGATGCTATAAGAACTCAGAAACTGGGCGTGTACCAAATTCAATACTAGGTACCCTACCTACCTATGCTTACCTGTATTCTTTATAGTTTAGTGAAAATGCTGAAAGTTCTACAACCTCAATATAAAGCAGAATAGGGAAAGGCTCGAGAGTAAGTACCTACTTATCTAAATAAATAAAAGATTTGTAAAATACTCATTAAGTCACTTTAATTAAACCACAAAAGACAAAAGTATACCTCATCTATGGAAGTGGAAAGTATAGGACGCTGTAAAATTAAACTATTTATTTCATACGAATTACTTAATATCAGCATATTTCGAGATGTAATACAAAGCTTATTCCCAACCCCAGAATTGAGTGATGTTTTTGTACGGATTCATACGATTTATACCGTTTTCAAACATCTGAAACAAGGTGATGGCATTGATAACAATGAGTTTTGATCTAGAAATGCCCTTTCATTTTAGGCCTTTTTATGTAAATATTAAAGTTTAATTTTACAACGTCTTACGAGTCTTAAAAGGTATTCAATTATAAACTGACGATGCGTAAATACGGTACAGCGTAAAATTTCATTTAATGACCGAAAACCTATAGAACTGTTTCAGGCTTTCAGGACAAATAGCTATAGTTCTGATTGTAATTATTCGCCTGTCAAGCATGCAACGCGATCAAATTACAAAAACTTTACGCTTTACGATTCTTACTTTTTCACCGACTAACCCATTGAGCGGCGTGCGGTCGATATTAGCCATAACACAATAGAATTCTTGGATATCTATGGACCGGCCGCTCAGTAGATTAAGATTCTAACAGATAGAAATACGAGTGCATGACTTCAATAACTTTAGACGACTTACAGAAGAATGTCATATTTTAAAACTTGAAGATTTCTTCTTGAAGGGTTCTTGGAGTAAAAGGCTTTAATACACCAGTTTGTGCCGAACTGCAATATCGGATCTGACTCAGTGATTCTCTCTCTCTCTCTCTCTCTCTCTCTCTCTCTCTCTCTCTCTCTCTCTCTCTCTCTCTCTCTCTCTCTCTCTCTCTCTCTTTTGTGATGTACAGAATAGATAGTATCAAATTCAAAACGTTTAAAGTTCAGAGAGGTCACCAGCGAGCGAGACGTGGACTCCATAAAGTAAATCTTCGTGATTTAAAGCTATATAATATTTGATGTTTGTATCGAAAATATGCACATCGAATTTCCTACGGAAATATAAATATTAAATGCATCACATTACTATTGCTTATGTTTCATTGAGTAATTACAAAATATTTATTTCTTACAGGAACAATGTTTATAATATACCTACAGTATCTAACAATTTTATTTTAAATATTTTCACACAGTTGCTAAATAAATATATTTTGGCACTGTTTATGTAATCTGGTAAAATAAATTTATCGATGACATTTGATTATATCTTTTAAAATATACTATAAATAAAATAACCCATATTTGCTAAATATAGATTCAAGGAATTTTAAAAATATAATTACAATAATTTATAATTATATCAATTTAATTTTGTATTAAATGATTTAGTATTTGGAATTTGGATACTACGCAAACCATGATGGGGATCACCATAGATGAGGATGAGATGAGATATGCCATTAGTGGTTACTCGACACGTAAATTATATATTTAAAATTAAAATTAATCAGTACATTTCAATAAAACTCAAACGACCTTTTATTTTCATATAAACATAACTCATCCACTCCAACAAATTATTTAAATAATTCAAAATATTTACAAGTTAAAGTAAAACGTATTAGGTATTTTTAAAAAATCACACATTTTTGTATATCTTACTGATCCATAAACGATTATTTTAAATTTCGAAAGTCATTATTCTTTGTATAGTAAAATTATGATTAAAATGATTAGGTACCTAAAAAGTTAAACACTGGTTTTGACTTTATGACTGATCATTTTTGACTATATTGAAAATTTTGGCCCGTGATATTAAAAATAGAGTAGCCTAATTATTACTTAACTGTAACTTTAATTCTAACTACCATAATTTGTTGCGTAAATCATGATAAGTACTTATAATAAAAATCATTTATTACTCCCCAAACAGAGTTCAATGACACTATTACATTATTTTGAATATTTGTAACAGTCTTTACAAAACTATAGATAAACACCAGTAAAATAAATAACACAATGTATGTGAGCAAGGCCTTACAGACAAAAAAAGAATCGCAATAAAATGGTGAAAACAAAATTTTGTCAAGAAATGACTACAACTACAAAAATATTACTTTCGCTCTAAAATGTAGAACCCCAGAACCAACGGGTTTAAGAAAAAAATATGTACAGATAAGCAAAACACTCCAACTTGAGACGGTCAAGTTAAAGCGATGCTCAAAATAGAATATCCAGAGATATTCACAATGTCATTGCAAAATTCAATCGGCTGAATCAGTCGATCGAGAAAGCTTATATCAATGCGCCATTTCAATATGGCGTTGTAAACTCTTCTTGTTCATATAGAACCGGTCACACATGGCACACGGGAAAAACACTTTTTCGTTGTCAGAATGCCTCGCGCGAGTGTGTGAGGATAAATCCAGCGCTCGCGCAAAGTATACCTTGCAAATGTTGCAGAAGAATTTAGTGACAGTTGCGTGCATGGAGCGGTGGGCGATCAAGTCGCGAGGCGTCGCGACTCCGTCCCCGCACATTCCGCAAGTGAACTCACCGGGGAGCGCAGCTGGGGCGTTACCTTCGTCCTCAGACTCACCAGAATCTTCCGCATGGTGCCTGGCTTGGTGAGCTCTCAAGGCCTTCTCACTGTCATACTGTACCCCGCAAACATCACACCCATAACCTTCTTCTTCTTGTAGTCCGGACGCACTCGTCTCCCCACTCTCATAATGCTTCTTCATGTGCACCAGGAGCGTCGATTTCCTCGTAAAACTCCTGTCGCAGACCGGACAGAAAACCGAATTCGGCTGATGCACCTCGTCCATGTGACGTTGATAAGCAGCACGCTTTGTAAACTCCTTGTCACAGATGGTACAGTATCTGCCTTCTATCGCTTCGTTTTGCTGGTCGATGTCGATCGAGTCATCGGACCGCATCTTTTTGTTCGGATTGACGACGGTCACTTCGACCTCCGGTGGTAATCTTCTTTTCGCCGTGACGGCAGCGGCAGGAGCAGAATGGGAGGAAGGAGTTGAATGGGAGGTGGGAGTCGAATGTGACACGCGAGCCAATTGCACCGCGTCAACGACCTCGTGCTTGCTGACTTTATTTGTCACTTTATGTTGCGGCATCCAGAGCCCACTGTTGTTGGCAGCCGCTTTGCCGTCAGGGGAGCGCAAGTGCCAACCGCGATGACTCTTCAAGGCAGCTATGGACGTGTAGCTTTTGTGGCAGATTTCGCAGTCAAAAGTCTGCGGTTGCGAAGGAAGCTGATTTATGCACTGATGGTTCTGTAACGCCAGGAGACCTACAAACTGTTTGCCGCAGGTGTCGCATGGATAGCGAGCTTGATAATCCATGCTCGGGTCCGTAGGTTCAGACTCGTTATCGTATTCAGCATCTTGGTCCTGAGACACCTCTTGCGTTTTACTCGAACCTTGATTGGCGTTGTATCCCAGTAATTCCCGAGCGTGCGCAGCTTTCAGATGTTCGTAAAGTTCCAAAGTGGAATTAAGCGGCTTGCCGCATATCTTGCACATTTGCGTAGCTGTTTTGTGAACGTTCTTTCTATGACGATAGTAAGACTTCTTGTCTGCAAAAGTTATCTTGCAAATAGTACAGTTGGACCGACCGACTTCTGTTGGCGTTGATTGAGTTGGAGTTTCATTGCTGCTGCTGGCACTGGGATTAACAATGCCATGCTTAGCTCGTTTATGCTTCCACAAACTAGTCGCAAGCGGGTATCGTTTCGAACACAATTCGCATGAATAAGGCATAGCATCTATCCTGACATGCTGCTTCTGAGGCGTGCTGTTAGAAAAGTTAGAGAAGTTGAAACTGTCGAACTGCGGAGTAGAAAGAGCTCCATTCTCTTCAGGATTATAGTCGTCATCCTCTGTGGAGGCATGCATGGTGTTCTCCTCGCTATCGTTTCTATCGTTTATAATATCTGCGTGCAACACTTTCTTGTGTTTCCATATATTTTTCTTATGCATGAAGCCTTTACCGCATATATCACAGGAGTATGGCGCGTTAGGAACGTTCATATTTGGTTTGAAGTTGATGAAACCAGGTTGTACCATGGTAAATTGTTTAATTGGCTTGCCGATAATGCGCGGATCGAATCCTTTCGGTTCACCCGGTTTTCTGTTAGTAGTCGGCACCTTAGCGTGTATGCGCATGTGATTTGAAAAGGCTTGGCGACTCTTGAATGATCGTACACAAATGTCACAGAAAAATTCTGTGTCTGCATTGGAATTCGTTCCACCTCCAGGGTGACATTGTTGAACATGATCCGATAACTTTTGAGGAGTACTGTACGAATTCGGGCATATACTGCAAGGATAGAACTTAACTCTTAAGTGGGTATTTTTGTGTTCAGCTAGTTCCGAAGGTCGTAAGAACTTCTTTTCGCATTGGTCACAATGATGAGCGACTTGATTGTGCTCAGCCACTTGGTGATCCGTCCAAGCATCGACCGTTTCAAATATAGCATTACATTCTGTGCATGAATAATGGTATTCCTCAGCTTCTTCTTTTACCAGAGACATATCCGGCTCATTAGGCTGCAAGGCCAAAGCTTGATCTGAGTGCTGCACATAAATATGTTTATTAAGGTCAGCGGCTTGTTCAAATTTAGCGTCACAGTTTTGGCAGTGATGTGGTGTATCATCATTGTGTACAAACTTCAAATGTTTAACGAGACTCAAGTAGTTGCTATTCTTCTTCCCGCACAAAGAGCAGTCGGTAACCCGACCGTCGATACGTTTGATCAAATTCTCCGACTTCTCAAAGTGGTCGGCATGCACTAACAAGGCGTGATCGCTGAAGTCTTGCATGTTCGAAAACTGTTCTGAACACAAGTCACAATGAATGTAAACTGTGCAACCGCCAACACGAATATGCTTTTTGAGTAGATTTCTGTCTTTGAATTTGGCTCGGCAATGAACACAGACGAGCGGGATAGCCGACTGGCCGTCTTCGTGAATGTCCAACACATGCTTCATTATCGATTGCTTCAACTGGAATTTAGCAGGACAAAGTCTGCAGGCGTAGGACCTTGCATTGAAAATATCCTTAGATGCGATCTTAGCCTTAGGCTCGTGTTCAAGTATCATGTCTTCAGGAATACCATTTGTATCAAATATGATTTTCCAAAGATCAGTACAAGAATTGGACCTCATGTGACTGAGTAAAGCACCGATATGAGTGAATGTTATCACACAGTTATAACACGTATGTTTAGGAACTTTGTGTCCATTTTTTTGTAGATGCTGAACGACCGCTTTCCTGCGAGGGTACGACTTGTCGCAGCAGAGACATCTTTTAGTGTTGATTTGTTCAATTATGTCGCGGTACTTGACAATGAAGTCCCTCTGTGCTTTAGTAATATACGTTTTATCTGGATCAAGCTCCTTTTGCTCCAGAGGTTCGCCATCAGCTGTGTCGTTAATATCGGCGGTTTCATCTAGTTCCTCTTCTTCCTCATTAAGCTCGCTAGACGAATGGTGTTGACCTTCATCGTTTAATTCAACAACAGGTGCTGGCGGCATATCTTCATCATCATTAACATCGGCTTCGGGATTAACTTCATGTTCCTCATTTACGCCTTCCTCATTATCTTCTTTACATTCATCGTTGACGTGCGAATCAATGTAAGCGTCGTGGGTCTCGTCAATTTCCATATTGTTTTCTTGACTGTCGCCGGTATCTTGGTCTCCCTCATTGTCACTCTCTGCCATTTTTGCGTCACCATCATCGACGTGGTTTTCTTGGTCCGGAAGAATATGTTCATCGTTATTTTCCACAAAATCACTTTTGTTTTCCTGTTGACGGGCGATTTCAATCTCATGATCAGATTCCATATCAACAGTATCATAAGTTTGACTTTGATTATTTTCTACATCTCCTCCATCTTCATTTTGATTATATTCAGGTGGTTCCGACAGAATAGCTTCTACCTGGAATGATGCGATTTCCGGCTCGGATATTAGCGTTTCGGGACTTTCGGGGCCAGAATTTAGTATTTCCGGTTCCGCCACTAGCACCTCGGGTTTCGAGGTAAGTAACGTTTTCAAAATCTGCGGTTCCTTTTTCTTTATCTGTAAGTCCTTGAGTGCCTTTATGCGGAGAGGATACGGTAAATTATTTTGTGCCATTTTAGGTGTTTTTATAGGAATCGGTTTCGGTGGGAGAACAAGTTTCTGCGGTATTATTTTGGCGGGCATATTTTTGGGCATAAACTGTAGCTTATGGCTAATGGGGTTGGGCATGAGCCGTGATTTAGGATTGAAAGGGTTAGGTCTAAGTTTGGGTGTCATGCGCGAATTATGTGATTTTTTGGTTGTTTTGTTTGTGTAGCGGTCAAAACCGTGTGATGCTAGCTCGTGCCGACGAGCGTTGTGAGAGTATCTGTAGGACCGGCCGCACAGAAGGCAGTCCTTAGATGCGAGCTGTTGGATACCTTGTCGCGAGTGGAGGGTCTCGCCTGTAGGCCGCATCACCGTGATAGAGACCTCGGGCATGTGAGGGACCTTCACGGGCTGAGGAATATCGCTCTCCTCGTAGTCTTCATCTTCATTGTTCTCGCTCTCCACCCCCTGGAATGAGGAACACTGGCAGATCAGAAAAGGTTTTTCATAGCTAGCTTTAAAACTTACATTATATTGTAGTACAACATACAACACTACAGTAGTTACGTGTATTACCAAAGTTGCATAACAAGGAACTATGTATTTTACATTTCGAAATCAGCTTTCAAAAAAGCAACGATAAAGTTGTGATTAACCTTGCTTACTGAAGACTGATTTCCGAAAAACTCGTCACTTCCCTCTCTTTTAACTTAACACGCGCATGTGCGTATCTCGAGGATGGCAGTTGTTTTTTATATTTCCTCACCCTCACTCTCAAACTAAATTTTTCGGGTCAAAAGTACCCTGTTCATCCCGGAATTATAAGCAATCAGTGGGTAAAATTTCATCCATTGCAGTTCAGCCGTTTAGTTGTGACAGCCACTCAAATAAAAAGATGTTTCACTTGTAATTATATTAGCAGGGATAAGTATGGATATCATAAATCGGGATATTATGTAATGCGGGTTGAAAAATAAAAAAATTAATGATAATACAAAAGTGAAGAAAAAATTTATGTACTAAATGTATTTATTACGAGTAACCATGACTTATTGTACTTAATTTAGTTACTTAAGTACGTTATAAATAAATATATATAATAACAACAAAAAATAACCCCAATAAATTTAGATCTAACAGGAGAAAATAAAAATGGTAATCTAAAAATATAAAATATTGCACTCTTATAACATTTTACTATTATTTATACAATTAAAATTAAGCACGTTGCAAGATGTTAGTGCCAGCTCAACAATCCTAAACTTGATTTAGCAGTTATAAAACTATTGTGGTCTCTTTCATTTCGATCTATAAAATCTATATGAAAAGAGACAGCAATATTTAATTGTCTGGCTAAATTGGTTTTTAGTTATTTAGTTTGGCTTCAGACTATTAACGTTTTTAACTAGTACCAAGTTTTCATTTCTCGTTAGAATAAAAACACTGATACACTTCTAACTAATAGTTTTTAAGTATTGGAAGTTGAGTCAATGTTCATATTATGTACAACTACAATTTATACAAATTTAAGCAAATATGTAATACAAGGCTGACAATGAAACATTTCACGTTCCCGCCAAAACTTACACATTACATTTATAAAATTTTAGGATAAAGATATTCTAGTCCTCAAAATTTTAGCAACCAGCGGGATGTGAACCCGCGCCCTCCAACTCACCGGATTGGACGCTCTACCAACTAAGCTATGGTCACTCGACCGCTAGCTGCGAAACCTTAAGGACTATGGTTTTTACCGACTAAGTCATCGTCGTTTGTCGTGCTAAAATTTTGAGGACTATAATAAATATAAATAAATAAATAAATATGTATGGACATTTCACACAGCGCCATCTAGCCCCAAACTAAGCATAGCTTGTACTATGGGAACCAGATAACTGATACAATACTTAGATACGTTTTTATTTGTAAATACATACATAACATAGAATACAATATAACACCCAGACGCAGAACAAACATCTATGTTCATCACACAAATGTTTGCCCTAGGTAGGAATCGAACCCACAGCCCTCAGTTCAGAAGGCAGGGATACTACCAACTGAGCTATCGGGCCCGTCAACTATAATATCTTTATAGATAATAGAAACACATTACAAAATCATTCTTATAAATTTTAGGATTCCGTAGGCCTAGCACGAACATTTACGCGGGAGTAAGTGTAACGTTAACGTAAGTCAGTTGTTTGGGGCGCTGATCAAATGCCATACAACTGGCTTACGCTAACGTTACACTTACTCCCGCGTAAATGTTCGTGCTAGGCCCTCAGGACAGAAGAATGCATTATCATTTCGTTTTAAAATCAGCTGCTGTGAGCACACATACAGCACACAGAGACGCTGTGCTCCCGACAGATAAACTGACCACACATCAAACAGGTCTCTCTGGTTCTACGATCGCGTTTGGTGGTAGCCGTACATATCTTACACTTTTTTCTCGTGCGAGGCTTACTCAATAACGGGAACGTGAGATTCCTGATAGCATCACCTAGTTTCCTCCTGTCACTCGAGAAGGATGAAAGCTCAGCATGTCCCAACAAACTCAAAGCCAAATCTTTTATGAACTGACGCCGTTTTACCAAGTGTACTTTATTCGAGCTCCATATAACCTGGGCATTGACAGAGGCAATATTTAACAAAGTGAAGAACAGTGAGAGTGTCCAGTCATTTGTGTGCTGCATTGTGGTGTAGTAATGCATGAGAACATCAAGCACCTCAACCGCAGACTGATTTTTCTTGTATACTGATACTGATGTTATATGATTGATATTTGGGCCCCTTTTGTAAAATTTAGGCTCATTTGTTATAACATTTATAATCTTCGATTTAGAATCAACGTAAGATGTCAGCGATAC
Source organism: Ennomos erosarius (assembly GCA_963580505.1). Taxonomy (NCBI): domain Eukaryota; kingdom Metazoa; phylum Arthropoda; class Insecta; order Lepidoptera; family Geometridae; genus Ennomos; species Ennomos erosarius. The sequence goes on along the minus strand of OY756981.1, from coordinate 11,785,325 downwards.
TTTGTCATCGAGAAATCCAGACATGAATGATTGGCTTTTCCGGTACTGAGAAAGAAACAGCGGTGGTATTCCAATATTTTCAGGATTCAAAGCTGCTACTGTGTAAAGATTGTATGACTTCAATTTGTCCATGAGTGATTTGGAAATGTACCAGCTGTCCATTACAATAGTCCTTCCACTCCCACACAAATGTTGGGTAATTTTCTTCACAATTTCTTCAGCACTAAAATAAGGATCAGTTATCACATCCAAATTGCTCACGTAGAAGTTATTCGGGTCGACCAGCAGGGCAATTTTAATGCCGCGTTTCAGCGACTTCTTATCAATAGCGTATCGAAATGGACAAGGTCCGTAAACTGGCACAATAACCTCATCGACGACCGCAACAGTTTCCATATCGAAGGCTGTCCTACAATTCATGGCGAAGATTTCGAAAACTTTCCGTATTCTTTTCATTGTGTCAAACCGTAGCACATCATCATTATCGGTGTCGAAGCACAAGTTTTGTAGGAGGAATTTGAAACGGTCGAAACTCATAGCTTCCTTTATGGACGGGATACCACAGCTGATGTCCCAGAGATCACTGTGGCTCTGATACGTTGGTCTCATTATTCCGTGCATGTACAATATGCCAACGAGCGATCTTATTTCGTTAGCATTAGTGGCAGTGGAGTTCAATTTACCGTGCTTGGCAATACTCTCGTTGGTTGACGTGACAATGAGCTCGAGTAGATCATCTGTGAACAGTAGTTGCCAGGCGTTTTTAGGTCGAGGACAATGCTTCTCGGCGACATTACGTTTTCTCATATTATCGGCCTCTTTTATGCGATCCACGTTGACGGTTTCCGATATTTGAGGGTTCTTTGATACGATGCTTTTGTCCCTGCATTTGTAACCATCTTTGCAGTAAATGTAATCATCTTCCAAATCTGTTTGGAGTTCTCCTTCAGAATCTGAATTATGATTTGAATGGTGGAGCAAATCACTCTCTTCTGTGGACTGGAGTGAATCAATGATACTGTCTTCTTGGACCAGGTCCAGTATTGCATGGACCCGATGCCAGTCCATTCGTGGATCCACAAATGTCTGTGGATGAAATTAATCCAATTGAACCATTCCAACAAAGACAAGTACTGGTTGACATATTTTGCATGTAGAGTTTCTTGTGGTGGTACTTCCAAATCTTGATGAGTCACATAGAACACTATTTTAATATAATAACTGATTTTATTAAACCAAGTCAATTGTAAAATTCAACTGCAAAACCGAGTCGTCTATAATATTTTTATATTTATCTGAGGAGATATTATGCATATCTCATTTACCACTGTAAAATGCCCGTGCATGATAACATGATAAAGGTTACAATATTATGTACAAATCCTTACCTTATCACTCCTAGGTGTGAGTCCCAAAGAAGCCAAGATAGGAGGGCCTTCAGGTTGAAGCTTGCTTGTAGAAGCCACATTCTGAAATATGTGAAATATGTTTTAATATTGGATGAGGTGAACCGAAATCAACAGTGGACATACAATGACACAGACTGATGCACATGTTAAACTTATAACACCCCTTCTGTTTAGTCGGGGACTGCTAATAAAGATGCCACTGTAGCCTCATACAGCAATGGGAAATGGGATGTACAGCTTACAAGTAGCATTCTTATAATAAACTCTCAATTAATGTCATAGTTGGTGCCTGGTTCTAATTCTAATTTGGAATGGGGGCGGTAAGGCCTGCACTGACGTCCCGCTTGGGGGTGTATTGTGCATTTCCCCCTGCCAGCATCTGCCCAAGCCAGCCCAGCTCCTTGAAATAATGGAGTGCGACGGTGTCTGGTTGTGTAGTGTGGTGGAATATTACGCAAGATGTCATTATTATGTTCTTATAAAACTAATTATCCAGTTCCAGGAGTGATTATCAAAAATTATAAGTATCCATCAAGACAGTGTGCCCTATTCCTATACCGCTAGCAATAAAATAACAAAATGTATACATAATTACATTGTCCAAATAAGGCAAAGGAAGAAGTAAAAAGAACTGGCACAAAAAGCAGCCAGATAAACAAGTGCCATTAGTATGCTTGCTTATAATACCACTAATATAAAAGCAGATCATAGGTTGTATAAAATAGTCAACCAGCCACATGTCCAATCCCTGTGAGGATGCTTAGAGGATTAAATTAAAATATGGGGCACTTTTCATGAATACTCAAAGCTGTATTAAGTGACACATGCAATGGTAACCTGCTCAATGTTACGATAGGAACTACAGGAAAATGAAGCCCGTTGAATTATTGAAAGCATAACTTCATTCCAGTCCAACTAATCACACACACAAGTTTGGCTTGTGAGTGACTCAACACACTGCAACTGGTCACATGTCCTTGACACCAAATGGCTGCTTATAAGAAAGTAGCATACATATATGGTATGGACCAATGACAGATATACTTCCATGGCTCTAAGTTAAAAATATAGTTCCCTGATAAACAAGTAGGTATTATCAGTAAAGCTGATTCATACATACCTCAATAATTGGGTATGAACCATCAATGACCACTCCATCATCATAAACCTCATCAGGATATGGTTCACTCTTTACTTTCACCTGAAAATACATAATTAAACATATAAACAACAGTTCTAGAGAGCAAATGACAATTCAAAGCTGAAACATCCAGAAATAACCCACCTCTTCTAGTAGGCTGCCATCCTTTTTAATCAGAGACTGTAGTTTGTTTTGTGTCTTTTCACACACAGTCTTAAATAAATGCCAGTTATTGACATTGTCCAAGCATTTCCTGCAGACATTAGTAGGCAATTCGTCATTTTCGCTTATCTGAAAAAACAATCATACATAATCAAGTTATGGTGAGCGAATGGGCGCTCTCCAACGCGCGGCGCGAGTGCTAGTTTCATCAGAACAAACGAGGCGAAATCGCGCCTCGTGTCTATATAGATACGCGAGGAGAAACTCGGTAGGTAGGCGTAGGTATAGCCGAGCGCCGCGGAGAGCGGATCACGGCTGCTCCTCGACCGAATAAGTAGAAGCGAGTCGAGTGGCAGCCGGTGAGCCCCTCGAGGGTTACCGCTCGATATACCTACGCACACAGCTATAGCGCGCGCCGACACCGACGCTCGATCCGCTTGAGGACGAGCTGCAGGCTGGTCTCGTGCGATAAATCAATACGCCTGACGAGCAATGCGGCCACTAGCGCTAGACACATCCCCCTCCCGACCTGACCCCCCCGGGAATAATGACCAAACCCGACCCTCATGATGCGCGCCATACCCAGCCGGCTTCATGGAATGCGACGCGTCGCGCCACGAGCCGATAGCCGTGGAGCATTACAAAATGGTGGACGATCTTACGACATCTCCACCTTAGCAAGCGCTGCCTGTCATTGCACGATCTGAGGCGGATGACGGGTTTTCACGTATGTCGAGGGTCTACTTTCACTTAAAACTTCATCCTATGGCTAATTGTGTGCACTACATACCTGAACCGACACGCAATCCTTGATTTTCGAGGCAAGGACGGGAGGTTCCGAGTCATCCGAACTGGTGGTAGGAAAAATCGGCAGTAATTCGCCTTGAGATGACAAGCACAGTCTACAAACACGATCATAGTTCACATCCATTGTAAATAAACAAGGTTTTGAGTGATTTTACACTATCCACACCGTCTAAAACAAGGACGCCATGTCACCACGAGCACTTCAACACAAAGCACTGCACATCGTTCTTGCTAGAGCACGAAAGCGCCTGATGATGAGCACGAGAAGTCGATAGGTTCAGTCGAGACGGCTGGCTCGTGTCGGCGACCACCTGTCGTTCTGCGCATGTGCGCGTAAATGGTATCATGTTAGGCAACATTACAAACGCAAAATAAAGTTTATGTCAGGGGTCTACAACCTTCATTGCATTCATACATAGATTAGAGAAAAGCTATTATGTATTTCAAACAAAGAGCATAATATAATTGAAATTTATTTGAAGCAGATTGGTAATTTATATTCAGAATAAATAAATAAAATAATAAATTTAAATGTAATGAATTGTAGCTCTGTGGTGTGGACATTTCACACAGCGCCATCTAGCCCCTAACTGTCAAGCATAGTTTTATTTTCTTTGATTTTGGCTCCACACGTCATCGTTAAAGAATATATCACGTAAAGTCAAGTCTTAGTCATAGTCATAGCCCAGTCTAATTCAGGTAGTCGTAGTCCAGTCTAAGTCATGCTCCAGCAAAGTGGTGGCACCTTTACTAGAAGTTTCTATGGAATTTTGGAAGCAACACGAAAACTCACGTTTCACCACATTATATCACTTGCCCACACTCTTGCTCGTAATTCAGCACTTAATGCGTAAAATGCTACCAATTTTAAACATTAATACTGGAAAAGCACATGTTTTGAGAAATAATACAATGCAACGACGTGAATATTTCCGCGTTCCCGCCAAAACTCGTCAAGCATAGTTTGTACTATGGCAGGATGGCAGGGGTGGCCAACTCGTCGACCGACCAGTTATTGTCAAAAACGCCGTTTAATTATGCAGTAGTCTTGTAATATTTTGGTTTCATTAACTAATGAATATTTGTAACTAGGGTTGTAACATTAGTTTGTTCAAACGATTTATACGAACAATTTATGTATATTGCACTAACAACACATACAAAACTGGGTTGAATATTGCGGGTAATGACTCACACACTAATCACAAAACACGTAACACAAAAAAAAACCTTTTATTAGAATGTACATAATTAACAAGTTAATGTTACGTTGGGCGTTATTTATTTTTAGTTTTCTTATTAAGAAGGTACCAAAATTCTAAAACATTTTCAAGTTTATAATCTAAAGGAATGTTGTATAAGTTGTATTGTATTGTTTAATTATAATAATAATTACAACCATTATCAGCCGACTACCCTTATGCCATTTAAAGGAGTTCGGTGAACCATGTTTTCCTGTTCCTCTGTCGGATGTCATCCCAATTCACACTGTCTAAGCACACTTATTTCAGTCTTCCTCTGCCTTTTTCTATCGTATTGTATAGAACCAAAATATATTTTTGAACTCAGCACCCGTTGTTATTAGTGAGGACTGTGCTTGTCTCGTTAATGTTTGTTTTCACTATTATCATTTAGTGCCAATAATTATTATAATAATTAGTTTATTACATAATTAATGTCATAACTTTATAATGTTATTTTAATTATTACTTTGATTAAAATAAGAAAAGGTTTAGTACATCTGCAAACACCGAGCAACAAATGCCATCTCGCTCTAATCCGGACACAATGAAGGCGCGAAATACAAAACTCAGGCAACTTCAGCATAGTGTGCACTGAAGGCGGGAATTATGAAATTTGTTATCATCAATAATTTTGTTTAGTTGAATAAGTTCAAACATTCAAAATACGCAGAAATGATGCAAAATTACCAATAAATATTGTGTAGAATAATATTATTGAACTGATCATTCATAATTAGACCTAAAACTAAGTTAGAGCAAAATAAATCAGTTTTTCATTCTTAATACTAAAATTACTTTCATTTTTCCCTGCGTTCGTTTTAGCCCCGGTGGCATTATGGAATTTTGGCATTGATTGGCATTACAGAATTAAGTAGTGCCAACTGTAGGAATCAAAAAGTATTTACTGTTTAGTGTTCTGTTTACAAAGTTCATTCAGAAAATACACTGAGGGCTGAAGCTGAAGTGAAGGGTAGGGTAGGGTAGTTAGGAGGTAGGGAAAGGGGTATCTGCCAGAGATACTATAGGGTATGGATGGACGGGGATGGTAAGTAGTAGTATGCCTATGTAATAGGGCGAATTCGGTGGTAGTATGATATGATTTATGAATAAAATTTTAATTGAGATATACATCAAATTATACCTAGGTAAGTGCTGAACCTATGATTACCTACATTGCTGGACCTAAAAAAGAGGTAGGTACATAGCATAAGTAGTAGGTACTATTAAGGCCGACAACCGATGGGGAAGAAAGGTTCTCGAGTGGCGACCACGAACTGAAAGACGCAGCGTAGGCCGGCCCCCCACTAGGTGGACCGACGACCTGGTGAAAGCCGCGGGGAGCCGATGGATGCAGGAGGCGAGCAGCCGCTCTGAGTGGCGCTCCCTGGGGGAGGCCTATGTTCAGCAGTGGACGTCTTCAGGCTGTTAATGATGATGATGATGATGACTATTAAGGCCCTGACAGGACCCAATGCGAGCACGTTTATTACAGCAGACAAACTTGAAACTTATTTTGTACCTTATAGGGTCTTTGAAATTCTAATTGCTATAAAAATAGTAAGCTTATAGACGGATGCATTGAAACATAGCTTATCACTATGATTTATTTCAATGGGGTGTCTTATTATAATGTAACATTTTAGGACGTTTGAATGATTTTTTAGAGGTCACTTCACGATTTTTTTCTATCGAGAAAACTTTTCGTAAACGTGTTTCGGTATCAGCAGATGGAAAGAAGATATGACCAGTATTAACGTGCATTTTTTTCAATCCTGTAAATGGTATACGTTTTGAGATAATCACGTTCAAAATAGTCGATTTGGAAGCATTCAGCGCCTAAATAGCTATTGGGCTAAAACCATAGACATATATATAGATCTATGGCTAAAATTAACAAATCACCGGGGTAATATTAACATGTCTAAACTAAAAATAATGTTTAATTATGCTTTCTCTACAGTATGCAAAGAATAGGTAGGTATTGTGTTCCAGTTTGAAAGTCACTGTAGCTAGCAAAGTTAAGTACCTAATGGGCAAGTAGGCGAATGAGGCTTTATAATGAGTTTATAATGTTTATAACCTGCCATGTGATCATGTAATTTGATTGCAATCGAATCGATAGAAACACAAACATGTTGTATCGATTTGATATTTTCAATGCGTAGTTAATGTGCATAGTTACTAATAGGGGGGGGGGAGAAACTGGTATGGGCTCATATATAATATGACGCTTCACGAATCGTTTTCTTTTTTGCTTTATGTGGGCTACCATGACACTTAACATCATGTGAACGACTAGCTCATCAAACATTTCTCAGACAATGAATACCCGAGGAATAAGAATCGTCAACAAAGCCTAACCTAATCCGTTACTATTTCAACGAATTATTATTCTCGAATTGAATAGGCTGGACTGGAGAGAGGCACGTAAGGAGGTCTTTTTGATAAGTTTAGCTTACCTACGTTGTATTGTACCGTACCTAGGTGCATATTTTTTACGAGTGGTGGCTGTGCGCGGCTAGCATTTCACTCTGGGCCCCATAATTCTCCATGAAAACAGATTCCATACGATACGTAACCACGCCGTTATCGTGTCCACTAGGTGGACCGATGATCTGGTGAAAGCCACGGGGAGCCGATGGATGCAAGAGGCGAGCAGTCGCTCAAAGTGGCGCTCCCATAGGGGGCCTATGTTCAGCAGTGGACGTCTTCAGGCTGTTAATGATGATGATGATCGTGTTTTGTTGAAATCGTGTCACAGTGTTATAAATACCTTCACTTTACATTAAAGTTGTTATTTTGAATAAAAAAATATTCACATAAGTTACTTTACTACTATATACTTTTGATGTATTGATGTTTCGTTCGCATCTTGGTAGGTAAAAGCTAAGCTAAAACGTGGCTAAAAGTAAAACGTATGATTTTTGACAGTTCAAATCGCGCCAATACCAAATTCCTTTCGCGCGGTTTTCTTTTCGTTTCATAGAAAATAGAGGTTTGCAGATTTCTCATGTAATGTAAGACAAGAAATTCGTGTGGTTTCGCAGTAAGGAATAAGGAATCGGTACAGAGTTATGGCCCTGATGGTAGGTGCCTACCTAACCTAAGTGAGCACCGCTGCCTCTGAACATCGGCAACACCGAGGGCGATGACCTTTCTTCAAGCACCCCATACTGTAATAAAGGTACTTATTCTAAGCGTCAGGTGGAAGACCTTGCAGTTCGTGGAATTGGAAGAACCGTGTGCAAGAATCGTGGCGTAGTCCACGTTTCCACGTGTCTACATCTTCATACAATAATATAATATACTCGCATGCTTACCCATGTGGTGTGGATGCGCTTATTCAATATGCACGTTGTCGAGAAGTTCGATAGGTAGGTACTTAAGTACCCTAGTGAAATCGAGATGGGATGAGGTTGAATATTTATTTTTATTAACTTTTATCGACGGCCCGATAGCTCAGTTGGTAGTAACCCTGCCTTCTGAACTGAGAGCTGTGGGTTCAATTCCTACCCAGGACAAACATATGTGTGATGACCATCGATGTTTGTTCTGTGTCTGGGTGTTATACAAGGTGACCTTGAATTAGTATGTTGTCCCGAAATGGGGGGACTGGGACCATGATACCCTACAAGTTGTGAGAGCCTTACTTGAAATTGGGTGCACTCGCAAAATTGCACGTGCTATCGCTACGAGAGTTACAAGATACGTCAAGGTCGAAGTTCAACCACCCAGCTGCGCTAAGGCTATTTTGGAACGTAAACTTTACATGGCAATTCTTCAATGAAAAACTATTAATTTAGAAAAGTCGTAGAAGAAACATTGTCTACCTTTGGGTGTAGATTTACCCCCTTTCGGGATAACATATCAATTCAAGGTAACCTTGTATTGTATTCTATGTATGTATTTACAAAACAAAAAGTATCTAAGTATTATCCGCTATCTAGTTCCCATAGTAAAAGCTATGCCTAGGTTGGGGCTAGATGGTGCTGTGTGAAATGTCCACACATATTTATTATTTATTTAATAACGTAATATTAGAAAGTAATAACATAAAAATAAAAGTACCAATAATGTTCCAATATATTTTTATTCATACTTAAGGTAGATAATATTTTTGCGCAAGCTACACAAACGTCATAAAACATTCATATTGATTGTTAATATTCTGTAATGGTAACATAGCAATGCATAGCATTGAAACCTCGAAAAAATAGTCTTTTTCTCGGTTTATAAAACTAAGTACAAACTTACTGTTATATAAATAAACCCATATTATCATAGATATGTCAATATTTCTACATTATTTACCTAATTACATACTTACCTACGCATAGGTAAGAATGTAAGGGTCACCACAACAGATACTTAGTACAAGAATCTTTTTGTGTTGAAGTAAAATATGATAATAATAATAATGTAGGTAGTTAAATAGGTAAAAGTAGTTAAGTATATTAAAATTTTACGGCTAAGTAGGTAAGGTACCTAGTACCACTGGTATAAAAATATCCAACTTGAGTTTTGTGAACTTAGCGTATAAATGGCTATTGCCGCCTCATCCATTTTCCCACAGAGCTTTGAAACATAATGACGGTCGCTTCGCACCTAGGCGAAGCCATTTTTTTTACTCTGTGATTTTTCCCTATCTTTTTCTCTTTCCCTTCTCATTTCCCTTCGACAGGATGAAGACTTCCAGACTCCGTGCGAGTTAAAACTTTCTTATTCAATTAGTTAGTGTTTATAATCCCCTTTACATTTTACGTGAGTGGCGACACGTAAATGACATGTAAACTAAGTAGGTATACAGAAATATCTTTCAAAGAAATTATAAAGCTCTGAGCATAGATCTATATATCAGGATATGCCCGAAGGAACATTTTATTTACTCAAAATGGTGTGGGGAAAAGTCAGCGCCATCTCTTAGATTACTCAGGAACTACGATGAGAACGGCCATATCGCTGCCGTTATGTCCGTCAATGTTTATGTTTACAATGATTATCCCAAATATAAATTCGATTATTTTCGTACAAAACGGAGTGTAATATTGAAAATATTGACTTACTTGTGGTAGGAAACTTTGTCTTTCTTTGTATTGCACTTTTGAGTGTAGTTTGTGCAACCCTTCACAACACAACTTGGCATATTTTCTTTGAGACACACGACCGATATCTTCTCACTTCCAACACAGACTGGGCGCTAGTGGATGCCAATCTGTGAACTTGGCTCCCTCTTTTGAAGCGACGTTTTAATGTCATTAGGCCTGTCCTTATATGTATGTCTATGGCTCTGAGAGTGGAATTTCTGGTGCCGAGGCCATCTAGCGTTCAGTAGCGGAACGCGCGCTACAAATTCAAACTCAGCCATCTATTGGGTAGTTGAAGGACTAATATAATAACGGTTAGGTTAGGTACTTATTCTAAGGCTAAAAAGCCAAATAGACGATCGGGACTAACCACCGACCAAGGTCACATTTGTCTCACCTAGGTCGGGTTGGTGTAAAATCCGACCCTGTGGATGGTGGTTGATCCCGATCGTCTATTTGGCTTTTTAGGTGCTTTCTTCCACAGATGCAGATGTCAATGGTACAATACTACTTTCGCTATAGGTCACTAGATGGCAGTGGTGGACTTTACTTGAAAAACAACTTAGAATCGTGCTGAATTTACCTATTTATCCTACGTCCTACCTCATAGTATGAATTCAAATTACGCGAAGTTTCATTAGTTAGATTCGACGTGATGCTCAGCCCAGATACAGACCTTATACATTACAACCAAATCCGGTCGCAAAGACCATTGCGTCGGTGTAGACGTGTAGACGCTAGATGGCAGTTAGGAATTTAGTTTTCTTAATTTTCGTGTATGAACTAACCTAATCACAAAAACGTCCAAATGAATAATCAATCATTAAGTCGGAATTAAATATAAAATCCAACATCTTTAAATTTCTATTTTTTCTTGGGTATGGTATAAGTAAGTATAGAAGATAGATAAACAGTAATACATTTATGTCTACAGTTAAAATGTCAACCAATGTCTATTATAAATAACTTATAATAGACATTGGTTGATATTTTTATAAGTAATTAGGTATGAATAATTGAATACAATTGTACATAGATGATAACGACAAGCAATTACTTACTATAAGTACCTTATAAGTACTACTTGTTTTCCTTAAATCCTTACCCAAGCAGATTGGATGTGTTAGTCAGTTGTAGGTTATTACTTACCTAATTTATTTTTACAGCAAGTTAGCTATGCTAATTATCATTATTCTTCATATTATTATATTAAGTTAAAGTGTATTGTACCTATAATTATACTAGATACAATATTTTATATTATGTTACATACTTACATTAGATTCACGCAATTATACATAAAAATTATTATTATTTGTTACTTGTAATAGCTTTGTGCTCCGAGCCTTCTCGTGTAGGGTCGTATTATTTAATTGCCAGAAACGTTAAAGTTTGTGCTAATATTTTGTGACTTATGTCTGAATTTATATTGATTTCGTTTCATCACCAGTCTAAAGGCGTCCACTGCTAAACGTAGGCCTTCCCCGCTGAGCGCCACTTTGAGTAGCTGCTTGCCTCGCTGCATCCATCGGCTTTAACCAGATCGTCACCTACGCTGCGTCTTCCAGTTGAGAATCTTTCTTCCGCATTGGTTGTCAGTGCTGCCATTTCAAATGGGGATAATAATAGGTTCTTAATTATATACCTAGTATAAACGATAAGAGATTAGATACACTGCTATTAATAAATTCATCACCATGAAATTATAACTATAGGTAAGTAATTTTTTATAAGTATAGATGAGTTTACTGGCATTATGTAAGCGAGCCAGCACCTGCTAGTTTATTTACAAATCTTTGCACACATTTTATTCTTGACATTGACACTCTTCTTTTGACTCGTTTGGTCCATTAATAACACATTAATAACCTAATATATTTATTTGCAAATAGCGCATTTTTTTTACATTTTTAATTGGTAACAAGATTTTTATTTTAAGTTAGATCTAAAATCTAAAGGAATTAATTTGAATCCTACCCGGGAGATGAACCCACATCCATACTGTTGGATGTTAATGTAGGTATTGTAAATTGACCGTACTGCTCTGCCAACTTCGTAGGTGTTGTGAAAGGTGAAGGATTTTGGACATAAGTTCACTTTGTCATTGTCATGTAAGCAAAGAAAACAATGTTTCGGCTTTAGGAACGGATAGATGCAGGTTCAAATCCCGTTTGTAATTTATAATATCCTTGTGGTAATACTCTGTCTGTATACTGGCTATAAGCCTTGATCTTACCCTCAATTTCTGGTACAATAAAGTTAAACTAAAAAAAGTCTAGTTAAATTCATTTCATGTCAACTTAAAAATGCATAATGCTCATCGGTTGCATGTTGGTCATCGCCTGTGTTCAACCAATGAACGTTCAGTATTTTTAAGTTGACATGAGTTTAACTTTAACGAACGTTTGAGGTGGTTAATGTTTGGTAAGGTAGTGGTTTTAAAACATTGAGGATTAAGGTATGACACACATCGCGGAACTAAAAACTATGCGCACTGCGTAGCTTGCGCAGAGTTTTGGTGCGGACATTTTTGTCGCAAGTTTGTGACTCTATGTGTACACCTCAATGTTTTAAAAAATGCCTTAAATATTGATGCTTTGACTACTCAATATCAATTTTTGTGATTAAACCCTGAAGCCCTAAAACAAAGGGTTTACGATGAGCATGGCGGACAAGCTGAGCGGTGTTCCTGTGAGGGCTGCGCGCGCACCGCAACTCTCGACGTGTCGACAGGGTTCGCTTTGGCCACAAGAGAGCGGGCCACGTGAGCGAATGCAGCTTCCACGTTCAGTCCGGTTTTGGCTGAGGTCTCCATAAACGCGACTTGGTACTCTCTCGCCAAGCGCTGCCCTTCCTCCCGCTTTACCGCACGTTCTAGGCCGCTGTCCGATTTGTTTCCTTGCATGGAACAAAATGTAGTTTTTATGGTAAAATAGCAAACAAGCATTCGGCCTTCCTTGTGGGAAGAGGTCGCCGTAGGATAATCTGGAACACCAGATGTTGTACACGTAGCTACAGTGGCATAATATTGTGAAGTAGGTACACAGTAGCGCATCTTAGGTTAGCGTCAAATTTTTAGGTATACTCGTATCATAATCTGGCCCGTCACGGTAAAATGAATTTGATACACTCTTGTAGTAGGTACATGTCAACACAGACCTCTAGATCAAGTTCTGTGGTCGTCAAGCAAGTCAATCAAAGTTCAAATCATTTATAGGTACCTACCGGTCTATGCGTAAGGTAGGTATATGTAGCCTATATTATTTTATTACCTACCTAACAACATGATAACGACGTCATCTTGGGCGTACTCTCGAATCTCTCCAAGCCACGCGCGGATGTTGTCGAAGCTGATTTTATTTGTCACGTCGTATAGCAGAAGAAGTGCTGTAGAAAGAGATAAATGCCACGGTTATTGTTTTATAACTCGTGTTGACAATTCATTGTATTATTAAAATGATGTCAGTATTATATTTACTATGTTCAGCATTGGAAATTTTCATGCTGATGCTTATCATGATGAAGTTCGCATTCGCGCTTAATCGTTTATGACACAGGCCTAGAATTTTTTCGTATGTATGACGTAGGGTAAGAGATAATGAGCTGTCAAACGTTAACGCAGACTTGCATAAGTAGGTACCTATTACATTATTCTGTGATATTTTTAGCTTATTACTTAATTCCGTAACAAAGAAATAGAGACCATTCAATAACTCCGTAATACATAGAAGTCTTTGAATATAGTTTAAAAGCTCAGATAATCGGCCGTTTAAAAGTAGGGAACACTCATTAGATTTAAATTTAAAAAAAAATTAAATTAAGCATTAAATCTTTATCGTGAATGAAACGCAAGTACCAGGGCATCATAAAGTGTAAGAACTCCGCATAATATTCTGACTTGTTCCATGTGAGAGTCGAGCGAGCCACATGTGGTGAGCATGTGTGCGTGCGTGATCCGGTTAGGTGTTCGGTCTAATCGCGATATGCCAAGGAGGTCGAGGCCAAAGTCTGGTTTTTCTTGGTCTTGCCAGACGTTCGGTTGAGGACGTAGGAGTTATAGGTAGACAGTAGATAGTTAGATACCTTGTCTGTTCTATTCTATAGAAGTTCTATAGCTATTACATAGGAGGTTAGGTTAGGATTACCTACGTATAATTAAGTAGGTAGGTACCTACGTGGTTTCTAAAGAGAAGCTGAAGTCTGCTATTACAATTGTGTCGTAATGGTTCATGAATGGTGCCATAATAACAGATTTTGACATTCATGTACCATTATGACACAATTACACAGCCGTATTATTTATTATCATCTTATTTTCTTAACGTGACAACAGTTATCTATTTAAATGAGTTAGCTTCTGAAACCCAAAAAAAGGCGGGCAGGGCCCCGTTTTATAAAGCTACAATTGTAGCTTACAATTGTAGCAGCTACAAGAACAAGTAACTACAAGTTACTAGTAACAAGCGTTTTATAAACCTACAAATCATCGATTACAAGCAGTTTATACCAATATACTCTGTGATTACAAGTATAATTCACATCACTACGAACCTCACGGCGTGGAACCACAGACAAAGCAGAGTATAAAATCTAGATTATGATGTTACAAGTTGCACATCACTATGAATAAACGTCACGGTCTATAGCTTATTTTTTAATTTGGCTTGCATTTATTAATGAATTTAGCCGGTGTCAAGCATACATTAAATCCCTACATTATATATAAATGAATAAAACAGTCTATTTGTTTGTTTTGGCTTACAAGCCATATTGGATGAATCTATTTAGATGAAGTTTGACACCAATAAGGTAATATGGGTACGTATATTATCGGGACAGATGAGTTTTATTTCGGAAAATGAAAAGTTCCCACGGGAAAATAAATAAGTTGTGAGTGAAACCCCGGGCGTCATTATTTCCACAGTTATCTATATATTATGGCTTTTCTCATATTAGGTTTGTGATTTTCGTTCATTACTCATGGGCTACGCTTAAGCTGAATTTATCGTTTTATAAAGATATTTAATTCATATTTACTTAATTTTACTAATTGAACATTCATTAATACGTGACACAACCTTCATAAATTTATCCACACTTGTAATTCATTTTACCTAGCTCTTTAGTTAGGTAAAAATTTTACAACTTCTAGTTTCGTACACTTGTAACAACCATAACAATTATTCGATTTTACATATAAAAAATGAAAAAACTCAATGGATTGTCTATGATCTACGAACAAGTGCTTGTAATTCAAAGAGTAAAGTAATATACCGGCCAATTTGCTTATACACTTGTTAAGTTGTAGCTTTATAAAACGCATTATATCAATTTTTTTTGGCTCTGTTGCCAGGTTTTTGCTACAAGTACAAGTCTTGTAGCTTTATAAAACAGGGCCCTGGTGCTGTGGTGCTGGTGGTGTCACCGTGGTGATTTGGTTGAACTGGTGGAGAAAGCTCTCCGCGATGATAGTTCATTAAAGCTATCATAGATGGCGCTGGTAGGTATAATACTAGACGGCTACACCATCATTTTCTAATAGAATCACAGTTTTTTAGTATGAATGATTATGTATTCTCTTAGTTTAGAGTGTTAAGTTAAAATGTAAAAGATTAAATTTTATCGTGATTTTTTATTTACCGTGTGCGTCTCTGTAGTATGCGTGTGTGACGCTACGGAAGCGCTCTTGGCCAGCAGTGTCCCAAATCTGAAGTTTCACCTTGATGCCGTCGACTGTTACCACCTTATTCTGTGGACAGATGGCGCCAGCTGTATTTATTGAAGTAACGTTACAAATTATTTTTACCCGACTGCCCAAAAAGGAGGATTGGAGGATAGTATGTTTGGTCCAACAATTGTACTGCTGTGAAACGTAAAATAAATATAGGTACTTAGTAAACACAGTACTCGCCCTATTTACTTAAGTAGTACCTAAAGTGTTTAATTTTTTGGCATATTTTATATTGTATGCCGAAAAAGTATTTTAATTAGTATCAATCTAATCTACTAATTATAAATTTTACCTGGTCACTTTACCACATTTTAAATAAGTCTTGTAGGTACCTACCGTTATTTCAACCGAAGGATTTGTTTGAAAATGCTTAGTTGGCGGACCTACCTAACTAAATTATGTAGGTACCTACGCACTAAAGGAAACAGAAAAAAAATAGGAAAAGACAGGAAAAAGATCACACAGGTAAACATTATGCCCTCTAATACTCCAATGCCCAATGCCCATTATTGCCCACGAGACGGCGAGACACCCACCCAGTCACCAGTGTGACAGCTGCCATAAATCAAAGTGCAAAAACTTGGGAAACAAAAAATCGAAAGCCATTTGGCCTTTTACAACTAAAAAAAACAATAAATCACTCAGTTGAGCAACCGATTCAATCACAGCTGTCATGTATAAAGGGGGCGGGAACGGAAAAAGCGCGGCAAGCTTCGAACACCAATCGCGCGGCGGCAACCGGCCGCACGCCGCCAGCTGACTGGCCCATTTGAACTTGGAACCCTTGACGGTCATTAATTACCTTTTTTGCGGAATTTGAATAATATTGGCGTTAATATAGCTTAGCATTAAGATAAGTTATCGTTCTGCTTACAACTATTTAATCTGTTATTAGATTATGTTACTTCGTAGATTCAATAGCATACAATACTAGAAATAATATTAGGTAACTATAGGTAAGTCTATAAAGTATAAATCATAAAATTAAGTACATCTATGCGAAGACGGTTCAATCGAACCAAGAATATGATATGGTATGGACTATGGTCATAAACATAGAGGAAGGAATTAAGTCAACTTTTTTCAATGGACATTCATAGCGGATTAGGATTGAAGGATACTATTTTTTTTTCTTCGATCCACAAGAATAATTGCTGAAATCCACGTATCCAAGTGGAGGAATCCTTACTCTCTATAAAAAAAAATCTATACTTAATAGTTAATTAATTAGTGTTAAATGGCATAACGCCGCGAGTAGCGTTCAGTGAAAGTGCAGCACAGAGCACACCTCTCGACACCCTAAGCCACCCACACCAATGTTGCTTCCTCGGTACCAATATGCGGTAGCCATTACAGGAGGCCCATTTAGTGGGTGGCAAGTCATCACCTGCCTCAAACATTTTGATATGAGACAAAATTGGCAGGTGCCGTTCTCTCATTCCATAACCCAATGTCACCATCCATCAAAAGTTCACCAGTAGCCCAGATTTATTTTTTATCGTTATATGTTATAAATTAGTTTCATCATTATCATTAGCAGCCTGAAGACGTCCACTGCTGAACATAGGCCTCCCCCCGGGAGCGGAGCACCACTTAGAGCGGCTGCTCGCCTCCTGCATCCATCGGCTCCCCGCGGCTTTAATAGTCAATAGTCTATAGTAATTTATTCATAAAAACTTATTTACATGTCAAGACAAAAATAATAATCAAAAATAATAATAATGGGATAGGTATACATAATTGTATAACGTCCAAATAAGTATAATTTATAAAATAATTAAGAATGATAAAATAATTCAGAATGATAAGTAAATAATAAATTAGTGAATTAGGTACTCATTTATACTTAAAAAATGCTGCTTTCACCAGGTCGTCGGTCCCCCTAGTGGGGGGCCGGCCTACGTTGCGTCTTCCAGTTCGTGGTCGCCACTCGAGAACCTTTCTTCCCCATCGGTTGTCAGTTCTACGAGCGATGTGGCCTGCCCATTGCCATATCAACTTGCATTTCATTATAAATTAGTTTACAATAATACAAATAAAATATAAATAAAGCTCGATCTCTATCTTGATATGAGAACAGGCTGGCTAAATTCAAACTTTCATGGCTATCAACACGTAGGCATCACATAGATCTTATTCATCTACATAAATTATTGCACTCCACCATAGATTGTCCCCAGCTTTCATTCTCACATAGCATTAACATAAACTATAGGAGACGCAGTCCTCCATCATTTGCATTAATAAATAAGAATAAGAATAAGAATAAGAATAATTTTTATTGCCAGAAAAAAATAATAGTGTTAATCAATAAATAAATAAATAAATAAATAAATATGTGTGGACATTTCACACAGCGCCATCTAGCCCCAAACTAAGCATAGCTTGTACTATGGGAACCAGATAACTGATACAATACTTATATACTTTTTTGTTTGTAAATACATACATAGAATACAATATAACACCCAGACGCAGAACAAACATCTATGTTCATCATACAAATGTTTGTCCCGGGCAGGAATCGAACCCACAGCCCTTCAGTTCAGAAGGCAGGGATACTACCAACTGAGCTATCGAGCCCGCCTAAAAGTTTATAGAAACAATACATCATTTTATAATCCCCTTACAAGAATGTGTCGTCTCTATGATGAGTTGGCATTAAAGAACAAAATCATAGACATATTTGACCCCAATCTCGGGAGGTTTGTCAAGTGTATTAAGGCAACACAGTTTTCTGATCTGAATGTAAATCAATACTTAACAATTTTGTAGCATTGATTTTTCTTTTTCTACACTGTTATTAATGAATTATTAATGAAACAACAAAATTCATAGGTTTCCTGATAAAAATTGTATAAAACTTAGTTTTTTTTTTATGAGAATGAATGACGTGACGAGCTAGTCGTTCACCTGATGTTAAGTAATACGGCCGCCCATAACAGTTGCAGTGTCACTTGAAACTTTAAAATAATAAAGTTTCGCGTGACACTGCACTGCGCACGTCATCCTGAGACATCACACAGTCTAGTAATCAGATTCCTACACTGTGTAATCAGGTCATAAAGTCTTATTTGTCCAGTAATTTCACTAGCTACAGTGCCCTTCAAACCGGAACACAGTAGTGATTGCACACTACTACTTGGCGGCAGAATAACTGGCAAAGCGGTGGTACCTACCTAGACAAACTTTGCAGAAAAGTCCTACCACCTAGTGCTCTTGTATTCACATATTAGGGTTACAATCTAGTTCCAAACTGTTTGTAAGTATAAAACTATTGTTGTGATGTGTTTGTAATCTGCTTTGTGATTAATTAAAATAAAATAATAAATAAAATATGCCATGCCATACCATGCCTTGTACAGAAATAATTAATTTTAAGTACTTATTACAACTCTTGGTGGTAGCTTCGGCCCCACCAACGCCTTCCAAATGTCCGGGCTAGATCCGAAAGTTAAATTAATTAATTTAGTGTACAACAAAAATCGATAATTAATTCACCCCAGCATTTTATCGATATCGATATAAATAAAGGTTGCAACTTTATTCAAGTTGACGTATACTGTCGTTGTATACCCGGAAGTCGATGCCGACGGTGGAAATGTAATTTCCCGCCAAGAACATGCCATCCCGGAACCGGACGAGCATACACGTTTTCCCCACGCCACTGTCTCCGAGCAGCATCACCTGGAAAATGCATAAAAATATTTAAAGTACCTATATACATTAATTCAAAAAAACATAAATAATTTAGATTGAAAATATCTTTTTATTGGCATGTGTGACCGATCGGCAAGCGTGTGGGCTAGCCATACGGTGACTAAATTGGCCTGTGCCCGAATGGTACGTACCTAGGTACCTACTATGGTACTCTTAACTTTACTGTTACTGATATGTACCTATAGGGTTAGGGGGCTATCATAATACTTAACTACCATTTTTTTAAAGTAGGGACATAATTTAATGTTTTTCATATATGTAGGGGCTCGTACTCTAGCTAGCATCTTACGTATTAACAAGATACAAAATAAATTAACATTTATGATTACAGTATTTCCTACTCAGTGTAATCTACAGGTTAATTTTGGAAAGGAAAAGTTTGGATAACAAACAAGGTCACGCTCTCGTTACCATAAAGCATGTCCCGGCAAGGGACGGATGGACGACTCAGGCATTCCCTTCGCTATTTAAATACAGGGTGTACGTTTCTATTCGACAGATATCATGTACCTAAGTACCTATCTGTATATAAAGAGAACTGGATAGATAGGTATATAATTAAGACAGCGAGAGGAAGCCAGCTTAATGCAGCCTTTGAGGGTTGGTTTCTACCACTCATTTTAATATCGCCTGCTTATTGCGAGATTTTCATTAAATGTAGCTCCGACGTTTTTATTAACAGTCTACTTTGAGTTCGAGATCAGAAGTAAATTGAGTTTTATTTTTAGGAAGCGACTTTTATCATCATTCATGATATAATACATGTCTATGTAGGCCCAGATTTCAGATTTTATAATGATTTGTGTAGGTACCTAAGTCGTACCGTCAAATCATGGTAGCCACGATGGCGCCAAAGAGATAGGTACCATATCTATATTACAATAATGTAGAATGGCACAGAATACGCGCAAGGTGGCATATTATTAACCATTTAAATGGTGTAAAAATCCCCTTCACAGGGGATTGCCGAAGGGGATTTATGGAATATGCCTCAGTTCCCTTCTGTTAGGCAATGTTTTAAACTACTTAAAACTAATTTCAAAGATCCCTAATTAATTGAATTTTCCCATTCCAATAATTAGGTATGGCCGTAGCATAGCGCCCATCTACGGCCATAAATTATTATTGCCATCAGACGAAATAAAAAAAAAATTAGCTAGGGCATGTTGGGTGGGTTTGATAAGCAAGGCTTAGATTATTCTCAATGCAAGGAGACTTATGGAAAATGAGTATATAGAGCAGGATAGCCTGTTTTTGTCACACTACTAAAATATTAATTACCAAGAACTCGTGTGTTTCACCATTCAGAAATCTTTTATGAATGTACCTACCTACTGGAAATTTTAATTAAGTAAGTACCTAAAAAGTAAATAAACACCCAGTTGCAGAAACAATCATTAATGTTAATGGCGACATTAATGATAATGGAGTCCTTAAACTGTAGGGAAGACAACACTTTAATGGAAGATTAAGGTTTAAAGTCGACTTCAAAAGTTAACAATCGTTTCAGCAACTGGGTGTTAAAGTGGCAAAAAACTTACTTTTCCAAACACGTCGTATTTATCCTCTTGCTTCCCTTGCTGCTCCCAGTGTTCCGTCGGCGATGGAGGCTCACTGTGCGGCATCACGCCTTCTTGTTCGCTTCTATCTTCGTCTTCCCTAGCTTCTGGAAGGTTCCGCGCCCATGTAGGCCGAACTCTACCCACGACCACGCGCTTTTCCGTTTGCCGACTGTTCGAATTTGGATTCCACATTTTGTTTTTTTTATGTCTTGGTACTAAGATTTGTTTAGCCATCAGCCATTTTTGTTTTTGTCACTTCCAGATTTTGAAATGTCACTGTCATTAACACTTTGAACAATGTAACAATAGCTACAATTTTGTAATGGCGATTAGCTTTAGCGTTTGCAAGTTTTGATCGGAGTGGCCTCAAGAAAAATGTAACTGAATGCAAATAATAATCAAATACAAACTTAGGTATACCTGGTTATTAAGATAAAAGTGACGAAATTATGTGAAAATCAATGATTATTATTTTGTATTTCTCAGATCATGAGTATTACTAATATAAAAAAAAATATTGTAAAAAAAATTCTAATTATTCAGAACCTGAGGTTTTTAAACGTGAACGTTTTGTATTTACAACGTATTCCATTAACCTGTACTAAATTAATTAGGGAGTCCGTATTATCATTAGTTATTATAACAATGAAAATGAACTTGAATATATAGAAACCGTGTTTCCATTAAGATAATTCTTTTTAGAGCAAGCCTTTTTCCTACTTATCCATATCCAAGCAAAGCTTAAGGTCTTTACTATCTGTACGATCAGTTAGCATAATGCCGAAGTCACTAGGCAGGTTGGTACAATGGAATCTTGTCGTTACCTCTACCCTACAATGGAATCATCTTACCTTCAAACCTTCGGGGTAGGTATAAAAGGTAAAATAAAATTTTCTCTGCTCGTTGTTCCCGGAATTATTTGAAGATTTCCTTTGTATACTTTTGCCATGCATTAGGAGTGCTTCGAGCTTTCAGAAGTCGCAAAAATGAGATGAAAATGATAATGTGGTTGGTATAGGTGCGTACAATTGACAGCAAAAGTTAAAATTCAAATTCAAATTCAAATGTTTATTGCGTTCCATAATGTAACATTAGATAGTGTAATCAAGCATTGGTATCATTATGGACCCTGACGGGCACAACAATTGTTATTAGAGGAGAGGACGACAGTATAAATACCTACTTAAAACAAATTCCATAAATTATCAATAATAATCGTCATCAAAATATTCGGCATAATTTTAAACATTATTATTTGTCATTCTCATCATTAGTTATTAAATATACTTAATTTAATTTACAATTTGTCATTAAGATAATCTTGAATTGAATAATAAGTCTTACTAATTAAAAATTCTTTTATGTTTTTAACAAACAAATAGATTTAATACTTATTTTAAAGCAAAGGATTATGAATTAAATAAGAATATGAAACTCCGTTAAAAAAATGACGCAAGCGAGATGCATAACGTCGTAAATGCAACCTCCTTTTACCTTTATATAGGTCCTTTATCGTCTTATGATTATCCTCAGGTAATGTAGGTACTTAACTATCACCCAACCCAAATCAATGTTTTGTTGCCCATAGTCATTAATTTGTTATCATGTTTTTCGTCTAGTAAGTACCTAAGTTAGGTACCTAAGTAGCTTCTCCTAATTTTTTCTTATATTTTGGCTCCACACATAGTGTATTTAGCCAGTGTCAAGTATTATATTTTCATCGTGTTATGAAATATTTCACGCAAAGTCATGTTCTAGTCATAGTCATAGTCCAGTCTAAGTCAGGTAGTCATAGTCCAGTCTAAGTCATGCTCCAGCAAAGTGGTGGCCACTTTACTAGAAGCTTCTATGGAGTTTTGTAAGCAACACGAAAAGTCACGTTTCACCACATTATATCACTTGCCCTCACTCATGCTCGTAATTCAGCACTTAATGCGTAAAACGCCACCAATTTTAAACATTAACACTGGAAAAAGCAAAAGTTTTGAAAAATAATACAATGCAACGACGTGAACTTTTCCGCGTTCCCGCCAAAACTCCTCCTAATTGGCTGTAAAATATGTTCAAGATACAAAATGTAGATTCGATTTGGCTTAAGTTCAACATAGTGTGTAACTGTATTATAGTGAAATAAGTAGTAATAAGTTGTGAATAATAAATATTTTATTTTATTTATAAATAAAGAATAAAATAAATAAATAAATAATCTATATTCCAAAGAAAATATTTTCGCAACGTTAGAAACTTTTTGCCAGACAAGTATCAAGGTATTATACTTACTGTCTCTTTAATACTATTCAACCTTTTTCCCGCTTAAGTAAGTAGGTGGTTTTACGAATCGGACCTTTTCCAGTATAATCGCAGGTATATCCACCCGCGATAAAGTTTCGGCTGACTATAGGTTTAACTACTTGTGTCGTGAATTTCGTAATTTAGTCTAATCTCTGTTATAACCTAACTCGAAAAAAAAAGAACACAAAATTAACTGTAGGTATCTAGGTTCCCGCTTTCCAAATAATAATTATATTAGGTATTACAAACATTCAATAACACAAAATGTAAAAAAAATACCAAATTATATAAATAGGGAAAATTCTGTGATTATACAGGACAAAGTTCGTTGTGTTTTTATGAAGTAAAAACAGCAGCGAAATGGTAAAAAGGTCAATCACAAAGGTCTAAGGTCAATCATTATTGGCAGTCGATATTTTTTCAATCATAAATTAATAATGCCAGGTAAGTAAGCATAGGTCAAAGTGACCGATGAAGCTCTTAGGATTAGCAAGTTGAAATGGCAATGGGCAGGCCACATCGCTCGTAGAACTGACAACCGATGGGGAAGAAAGGTTCTCGAGTGGCG
The DNA here is from genome assembly GCA_963580505.1 of Ennomos erosarius. NCBI lineage: Eukaryota > Metazoa > Arthropoda > Insecta > Lepidoptera > Geometridae > Ennomos > Ennomos erosarius. The sequence continues at coordinate 11,761,605 of OY756981.1, read as the reverse complement.
ACCACGAACTGGAAGACGCAGCGTAGGCCGGCCCCCCACTAGGTGGACCGACGACCTGGGGAAAGCCGCGGGGAGCCGATGGATGCAGGAGGCGAGCAGCCGCTCTAAGTGGCGCTCCCTGGGGGAGGCCTATGTTCAGCAGTGGACGTCTTCAGGCTGTTAATGATGATGATGAAGTAAGCATAGGTACCTACTTAAAGCCTTATAGCCTCCATAATCATTATTATAGCTACTGTAAGACGCCTGCGGTTCCACTTGGTACATATTTTCCTACGAGGGAGGACCTACTCTTCATTTTCACTTCATAAGAAGAAATCTGCAATGTGTGACAACGTCCATCCATACTTATATTTACTTCGTAGAACCAATAACAGATGGGGACAAAGGCCACGTTGAGTGGTGACCACGAACCAAAGATTATAAAGCCACGAACTGAAAGACAGTGTACTTAGGCCTAGTGAGCAATTGGGCACTAGATGCGCCTAAGCGATGATCGGGATATAGCCGCCTTAAGTAGTGCCCTACCTATTATATTCAGCACCGTCATTCAGCTGACGATGATGAAGAATAAACATAAATAATCTATAAAGAAAAAATAAGGAGAGAAGTTTGTCTAATTTAATATTTTTAAACAGAGTAGGTACAGCAGCGTCCGCTTTGGAAGAGGCTCTGCAGAAGGCCAAAGATACTAGTGCTACGTTAAGGTGCTGACAGGACCCAATGCGAGCACGTTTATTACAGCAGACGAACTTGAAACTTATTTTGTACGTTATAGGGTCGCTTTATGCATAGCAAAAATATGGCGATTACGTTGCGTTGCACTTCGACTTTTCCATTTTTCGGTACAAATAATTAGTTATAAAAGAAATGCTTATTGTTATAAAAAAAACAAGCTTATAGACGGATGCATTGAAACATAACTTATCACTATGATTTATTTCAATGGGGTGTCTGATTATGATGTAACATTTTAGGACGTATGAATGATTTTTTAGAGGTCATTTCACGATTTTTTTCTTCGAGAAAACTTTTCGTAAACGTGTTTCGGTTTCGGCAGTTGGAAAGAACATTATGACCAGTATTAACGTGAATTTTTTTCAATCCTGTAAATGGTATACGTTTTGAGATAATCACGTTCAGAATAGTCGATTTGGGAGCATTCAGCGCCTTAAGAGACGGAAAAACACATTGCGAATATATTTTTAATATGGAGCCATAACCACTCCGTTGGTCCCACTAGTCCACACATCTGTATGGACTAATAGAAAACAAATAGTACCTACCTAGCTATTTCCTTAGTAGATTTAACGGTATAGCGACATCAAAGCTTCCTTAATTAGTTTATCGAAACGCTTGTGTGTGACCTTCGATAAATCCGCTTACCTCTCCGATCGTGTTTCCAATAACCTTCGTAGGTTGTGGCGCGTAATTTGATCATAATCACATTCAATAAAGTAATATTCTGAAGTATTTTTAGTCTTGTCAAAATAAACCAGTGCAGGTCTATTTACTGATAGTTATGTCATGGGTCAAGTCACTAATAATTAACATACAATATCGTTATCTCCGTGCTATCACTGCTTGTGCTTGGCATTGTGCTCTTGTAATTTTCGGTCCTTCGCGACACTTTAGAATTATAAATATTCTCTGCACTACCTACAATTATATGGGCAAGTTTTTTTTTATGAGAATGAATAACATGACGTGCTGGTCGTTCACCTGATGTTAAGCGACAAAGCCGCCAATAACAGTTGCAGTATCACTCGGAGCTTTAGGAGGAGGTTATAGGAATAGGAGTCATAAATAGTACCTATTTACCTACGATGTTTTCAAACTTGCCCGTATTTGATTTCACAGTTCCAGGACTCTACATTATGGAGTCATAAAACTACAACCCGTATGACAGAAAAACAACAACAACAATATCTAACTCCACCACAGTTCTTAAAAATACAGTTATTAATGTTCAACGAAAAGAAGTCAATTCTCAAAAATCAATAAAGTTTATTACCATCAATATAGTCTACTGTGATTGTTTGCGTGCACGCCTTTTACGAATCGGAATACTTGAAATTCATAACTAAACTTGCTGAAGCGTAACGAACGAACTCTGTTTACGTACAGAATTCTCAATCATCGAGATTGGAACGAGTTGAGAAGGAAACTTTATAAAGACTTCAGATGAGAGGATATCCGCTCTGCAGAGTGATTGAAAGGCAAGATTCGGTTTATTTAGCTCGATGCCAGCCTATTGTCTGACAGAAAACATCTTGACTTTTAGATTTTAATGGGTTTTGGGCCTAAAAGCCACAAGCACAATTTGAGCTTACTTGTAAATGCGGATAGACCTACCTATAGACTATAGACGATTTTAATTTGTTTTCCTACAAAAATACTTCAAGAGTTTGAACATAAATCATATACTGGTTTACACCTGTCTAAATTCTGCCAAGAAATCTAAAATCATAGACGAAAATTCAATAGGCAGGTATAGGTACAAATAAAATCGAAACAAATCTAGCGAATCGGGTTGGACCTGTTTGAGTTAAACTAGCCTTTTCCCATCCTTTGAGCTAATTTTCAAGAGTGTTTGGAAAGTTCGTAAAATTATATTATTATTTCACTGACTTTTGGAGCACCGCTTTCTTCTATCTGTAAAGATTCTTTACATTAATTAATAATTGATTTTATAATGGTAAGTTTTCCCAAATCAAACACTGTTTTCTGCCTATAGATACCTATACTCAATAGAACTCGGAGGCAAAGTTAATTAGTCGTTGAAAATTGCTGATGGCAAACACAGTCTCGTCCATTTTGCGTCCCATACTATTGAAAGTTCTGCAACTGTGGAGTTACCAACTTACCACCAACTAACAGTTTTAGTTAGTGAAACTAAAATAGCGTTAGTTTGACCGCCTGACTTTCGCACATAATTAATGTATCATTATAGAATTTACAGACGATAAAAAAAATTCAACTACTTTTATAATAATCATTGAACGAAGGTGCTTTCTTTTTATATATTCGGCTTTTGAATTTAGTCTTAATTTTCTTATAAGTATAAAAAACCTGATAAACTCAAGCATCCGTGATGTTTTTAGTGTTTGAACAAATTATGAAAAAAGAACAGTGGCATATTGACTAAATGGAAAAATTTAAAAAAGAAAAGGTTTCCTCAAAGCCATTTCCTCATAAATCTCCTTTGCTAAAACACACCGTAAGTAAGTGAGTACTAGGGCATGGATACCGGTATTCGGTAATACCGAAAAACCGGTAATACCGTACTATTTAAGGCACTTCTCAATACCGGTATTGAAAACACAAATACCGGTATTTCGGTATTTTAAGTAAAATGTTTAAATGGTTGTAAAACTAATTAAAAACTACTGGCGACTCTAGAAATTAATAATAGTCCGTTTAAAATTTACATAATCAGTTTATTTTAATCATTATTGATAACATTGTAAGAAAAGCTTTTGAATTTTAAAAGGCATGATGACAGTAACTAAGTATCACTAAGATAATGTGTTTATCTAATAAAGTAAGAGATTGAGGACGAGATTGATATGTAATTTAATAAACTGAATCTAAAAAATACAGCATGCCAGGCCACCATGATAAGTTGAACTCTAATCAGAGTAAATTAGGCACGTCACGTATGGGTAAACATTAAATGCAGAGGGCACTTCGTATCGTTGAAAGATATGGACAGTAAGCTTTTGTGGGGGAAACAACTAGAACATGTTACCACAAAGGCGACAAACATACTATAGCAGTTCACAAGAGCAGTTGGTAAAGACTGGGGGCTGAAGCCAAAATTGTGTCGAAGGCTGTATACAGTGATAGTGCGACCAGTATTTACTTATGTTTGTGTGGTGTGGTGGCCTAGGACAAACTTGGTTACCACGATCAGCAAACTAAAGCAAGTCCAAAGGCTGGCATGCTCACTAATCAGCGGATGTACGAAAACGACGCGTTCTGCTGCCCTAGACATAATCCTAGGGTTGACGCCACTGCACCTTCACATAAAACAGAAAGCAATGGCGTCAGCCCTGAGGATTAAATCGACAGATCAATAAAAGAGCTCTGGGCTCATGACAAACCATTGCAGGGTTATAGAGAGAGCAACGAAAATGATTCCGGATGCCTGTTGAGGTACCGACAAAATAGTGAGTTCTTACCTTGATAACAAAAGGTATGAGCTGTGCACGACGGCTGACATCTCAGAAGGTGTTAACTGAGATAAATATAACCACTGCAACATCTATGCAGATGGTGCAAGAAACAAGACAGGGGCGGGGTGTAGATTCTACTCTCTGGAGCTAGGAATCACAAAATCAAATGCCTTGATGGTTACCACCACAGCTCTGCAGGCGGAAGCTATGGGCTTACTGCTGACAGCAAGAGGGTTACTAGCAGTGGATATACCCTTTGTAGGACCAGCCGGAGATCGCGAAGGCGTAAAAATTACATTTACCACGGATAGTGAAGCCATTATCTATGCACATAAAACACCTACAACAAGGTCAAGAGTGGTATCAGAATGTCATACGGCCTTGCAAAATAAATCAAAAAAGCATAAGGTAGTAGTAAAGTGGACGAAGGGTCATGGCTCGTGTCCAGGAAACAACAACGCAGATACTCTAGCAAAGGAAGGAACAAAGAAACAAGTTGAGGTTGGCATAGCGGAACTATGTAAACCCACTGCAACAGAAGTAAGAAACTTACTGCGCACTCACACGGAGAAAGAGAGCAAGGTCTATGGAACAGGAAAACTGATTGCAAGCAAGCAAAGGTGATGTTTCCATCCCTAAATAGAAAACTCACAAACAATCTGCTGAAATTAACGAAGCAAGACCTCCGCCTTATGGTCGGTATCATCACAGGTCACTGTAACCTCAATTATCACCTGCACAGAATCGGTGCCACAGACAGTCCTCTATGCCGGGGTTGTATGCAGGAAAACGAGACAGTGGAACATGTGCTGTTATTATGCACAGCCTCGGTAATAGGGCTCGCTTTACCCTTTGATTACGAAATATTTAAAGTGTGTATCCTTAAAAGTAGTTTATTTAGAATATTAGGGGGAGTTTTTCAAAATAACAAGTTTTATAATAATTTAGGCATATTCATTTAGTCTAAAACAATATATGTGTGGTGGAAAATATCGGTTTTTCCTCGTTTTTAATAATTATAGTCCAATACCGAAAAAATACCGAAATACCGGGATCCCGGTTTTAAAATATCAATACCGAAAAAATACCGGTATTGGCAAAAGGCCAATACCGCCATGCCCTAGTGAGTACCGTATATAGGTATATTATTCAAACTGAAAGGAGATGTGATATACAGGGTTATAGGAAAAATTGTGCTAGATCCGTTAAGGGCGTGGAGTACCCATCATTTCTGACTTATTTCACTATGAAACAACCTAGTCTCAACTTAATATTTTATTTAGATATTCCTTAGAGAAAAATACAGTTTCTAATATTTTTTGTATTTCTTAACTTTCACTTGTCTACTACGGTCTATTCAATTAACTTATGTACTATTTTAATGATTGACGTCCTAAAACATCTTAATACACATGTAAAAATGCAAAAATCATAATAATAAGACACACAAAATAAACAAAATTAAATTTTGTAGCCTAAAAATCGGCAATTTTCACAAAAAATATTAAAAGTCGAATATCTCGAAAAAGGTTAAGTTTAGGCTAGGGTGTTACATAGTGAAATAAGTCAGAAATGATGGGTACTCCACGCCCTAAACGGATCTAGCACGATTTTCCCTGTAACCCTGTAGATTAGGAAGTGCAGAATGGGTACCTGGTTTTAGAAAAATAGTCGTTCGATGTGGAGCAATCCATTCAAATCGGCACTGGTTTGTTGCACATATCACAATCTCTAATAATAGTTTTAGCGTTAGAAGTCCAGTCACTCGCGGCCGCGGATATTTTGGTATGCGTTTGCGATGCGTTGCGTTTTATGCGTCTTGCGACGACCACAGGTGAATGCAGACTTAGGGTAGGGTAGGATAGAGAAGGAAATGCGTGTGAATGAGTGAGTGTGAGAGTAGTTTCAAAATACAAATGAAATATAATTAAATAAGCGGCGCGTACACAAACCATAAAGAATAAAGTATTGATTCGAGGAGAGGACTGAAAAAACAATACCATGTACAATGTATTACTTTATTAATATGATACCTACCTGCGCATTGTAGACTGTATAGTGTATGCTCAAAGCAAACACCTGTATTGGTATAAAGCTGGTACAGCACAAGTGCACAGTTAATTGAAAAGCTTTAGACCTTAGTCAAACAACAGTGTGTCTATGTTGTGTTATAGAACCATCAAAACAACAGGTAACAAAAGAGGCCAAGTTAAATTACATCGCCCCAGAGTGGTTTGATTGAACTGAAAGTGCATCTATGTAGTTCAAAACTAAGGTAGCAAATGAATTGCTGTCATAATAGCAGAGGTAAAAGACCTAGTTTAAAATGAGCAGAGTCCATCGGCATAGCTTTCAGCGTATCATCGGAATTGCCATGCAGTACTTTTTATGATAAAATGGTTCCCAAAATCATATGATTAGTATTGAATGGAAACATTCAATAATAATATCTTAATTGCATATTTTTCAAATAGGCGAAGAAATTAAATAAATTGAAACAAAAAAGAGTATAACGAAATTGTAGTGTTAATGCAAACAAAACACTAAAACGGAAGGGAGCAGGGAAAGTCGAGCAATACGATGTCATCAAAATATAAAAGTAGACTAAATAAATATTTCTGCTTGCCATAAAAAGAAAATATCTCACATCATATGTTAATATGGTCTCGAATAATAAGTAACCTACAGTTGAATGAATATAAATACTTAACTAGGTAATAAATAACGATTGCATTGACTTTCTCACTCTCTTTTGGTAATTAAATTTGATAAAAGTTCTTAGTTGTGTCTATAGTTATAAAGAACTAATTGTACCAACTTATGTCGCTGAGAATGTTATTGTAAAAGCAGAACTGGCTCTCTCACCCCTAAGATAGTAGATTAACTATAGGGTATTGCTTTATTTTTAGGGACACAAGGGATTTGGTAGTGTATCCATGCATTCGTATGTAAATTGAGACGAAATTTATTCTGATTAAAGATAATAATTTCCTTGAGGTTATAGTAGATAGACTTAAAAAAAATAACAAATATCAATAATATAGATACTTCGATTATGTGGCGGTATCTTGGTTTTAACTGTAAGTTCTTCTCTCGTATAAATCAGATGGTTAACAGAAATTAAGCTTGTTTTAAAAAAGTTTCTTCTTGCTTTAGTGGGTAATTAGGTATTTATCTACATTTAGTTTAGGTTCCTAAGTACGTGGGGGAAGCCTATCTACTGTGTTCCTTTTGGCCGTTGGTAGTGACACTGCACTATACGAATATACTTAGTATACTTACCACTTTTAACACGCAGGCTGGCGATAAGAAAATGCTTATTTAAATTTCAGCAAATAAAAGAGCGAAAATACATCTATAATTTATACATCACGCATGGTCACCCTTTAGTTTATAGGGTAGAATCCCCTGGCGTTTTAACTCGACCATGTCTCTATACGAACGAGAACTGAATTCATAACGAGCACTAATGGCTTTCATTTCGACGCGAATTATTTGCTTTACATGCTAAACATACGCAATATATATGCGTAATAGCGTATAATATACATTTTGAAGGATATTTACATACTCATCTTGAGATATAAAGAGTCCTGTTATTACGTAGTGTGGTTTGCCTTAAAGTTGTCACTATGTGATGTGTTTTTATAAATATCATGCCTTCTATTTAAGCTTAATAACGCTTTTTTCACTTTCAGAATGTTATAGTTTTATATGAGTGGAAAATTAGGTATAAAACCATATATCCACCTCGCTCTTTCTCTCTGTGTTTGTAACCTTTTTTTACCAACGATAGGCTAACAACATTTGACTAAAGTCTCACCTGATGGTAAGTGACGACACGGTCCACGAAAACCTTTTCACATCTCAATACGAACAAACAAATCTCTATGGAATTGGGTATGTAGGCAATTATTGAGTAATTGGAAAAAATGATTGGAGACTTTTATCGCCATAAATTACTATAAGCCCAGATAATATAATACCTACAGCTATAAGTAATCCGAATATAAAATTAACGTTCCACATGGCGAGAGCATGAGATATTATACAAACGCGACGAAAATGTGCAAGGTCTAATAAAAATACTATTTTTTAAATTATATTTTGTGGTTAGAAGAATAACTAAGTACTTTGACGAATATGTAATTTTGTAAAACTATGTCTGCCGTCTAATACCCACATGAAGTTATACGGAACATCTCACTTTGTAGTCGATCACTTTACTGGAAAGTGTCGTTCGTTCCGTTACGATGAACCTTTTGTAGGATGCCGCATTAAAGAACTTGCTACTTTGACGTAGATGTTATTAGTGTTATTATTTAATGAAAACATTCATCTGTAAATCTTCCAATATACGTGTTTGTGCTACTACCTTAGAATATAGATAATACTGATATCCCTAAATATCTTTCTTTGTTTGATTGTGTGTTTTGTGGATTTAGCCGCAGTCTACCTACTCTCACATTAAAAGCTGAAATTTTAATATAATTATAATACTACTGAGATGTATCAAGAAAGGATGCCTTTTATCCTAAAAATATAGAGTAGGTGGGTACCCAAAGCAAGAGTAGCTGGTAGATTCTGAGCAAGAGGGAAGGGTCGTGGCGTAATCGTAAATTACCATTTCTTGTCCTTGTCCGCTCCACCCAAAGTCTTCTATGTTACACTTTACACGTAGTACATTATACCTTTTTGGCTCCACCTGGCTGAGTGTTAACTTTTGGAGTCACTTATCAAGGTTGACGGTCACGTCAGTTCATTATATGATCATAATAATGTAGCCCAAAAAACGACGATATTTCGTCAACGCCACGACCCTTCTCTTTTTGCACAGACTCTATTAACGGGTAAACGGGGCGCCTTAGTATTCTCATAAATTATTAAACTAGACCTACTTAACTTTATTTGATTTAGAACTCTAGTTTCAAGCTAACTGTAGGGACTTAGATTGTTTTATTTATGTTAAACTAAGTAAGTACTTACTCTACCGTAGATTAAAGCGAATGCTACGTGAACTACTAGCTCTCAGGATGAAAACTCATTATTTTTGCCGTAAGTACCTACCTATTTTAAATAATTTAACTGTCTTCAGCCCTGAAGCCCCGAAGCGTAAAAGATTCAAATCAAATACAAAGATTTAAAGTGAAGTGAATTACTGCGTACAGTACTTACAAATTATAAGCAGTTGTACTTGCTTTGATTACTTCTAAAAATGTATGTATATAGATAGACTTATGACCCTATGTCTTTGCTAAATAATGTGCTCAGAGTGCTACAAAGTATACGCGACGAGCGATGTAGGTACTAATATACTCCTTCACGTGCAAAATAACCTTTGATAATTCACTTTGATCGCGCACGAACCCGCCACGGGATTTTCACTCTCGAGTATTGAGACGTTCGTAAATATTTGCAAATGTTGTTACGGAGTTGGGACGTGTCCTAATTGCATGTACTGTGTACGCAACAGATGATCCCAGATGTGACGAAGTGCGTCGCCATGGGCATGTGATATGCAAGTTATGCTTCGAAATTCTGGGTCTGATGCGATCTCTTTCCTATTCAACACATAGACATGAACTAGTAACTATTATATTAACTGTTATCTGTGGCATCAGGCAAGGGTAGCATTATTCCTAAAGGCTCTCTGTGTGTGTCTCTATTTACTATGCAGATGAATGACAGACAAAGTAACGGGTTTACGAAGCAGGCCAAAACTATAATAGGGTTTATTTTAGTTTCTATTGTCCTTGTACTAATGTTACCTACATAATATAAGCGATATTGTGTCAAGAATAAAATTTATTTCATTTCATTTCATTTCATTTCATTTATGTTTCCTTTTATAGATTCCACTTTAATTTCTCATGGTATCAAGGTTTATATAATGTAGAATCTGACTAATGGGACAAAGCGCTTTTGACTTTTGCGATCGATACCATAGCCAAAACGGATAAAAAGGAGGTAAGAAGCGTGTTTCTCTGAACCCACGATGTAGGATAATGGATGGGACGACAAAAAGAGTTCACTAGAAGTCCTATCTATTATCTAAAAATACTCTTAACCAAAATGAAAACAGCTTAAATCTAACTCTAACAAATCTGTTGGTACACAAAACCCACACAAAATTAAGTCAAGCTCACAGAATTCAGATTATACATATATATTTATTTCTCTCTGCGAGATAGGATCCGAAATGAGGAGATCCGCAGGAGAACTAAAGTGACCGATGTAGCTCTTAGGATTGGCAAGTTGAAATGGCAATGGGCAGGCCACATCGCTCGTAGAACTGACAACCGATGGGGAAGAAAGGTTCTCGAGTGGCGACCACGAACTGGAAGACGCAGCGTAGGCCGGCCCCCCACTAGGGGGACCGACGACCTGGTGAAAGCCGCGGGGAGCCGATGGATGCAGGAGGCGAGCAGCCGCTCTAAGTGGCGCTCCCTGGGGGAGGCCTATGTTCAGCAGTGGACGTCTTCAGGCTGTTAATGATGATGATGATGATGATTTATTTCTCTATTTCTTATTAGCTCTTTGGGGGAGGCCTGTGTTCAGCAGTGGACGTCTTCATGATGATGATGATATTTATTTCTATGGTCAAGCTTTTACTGAGAATAGTAAAAAGGTTCCTAGTTTCAATGTGAAATCCTCTCATACCTAACACCGGGCGCGTGTTCGGTGAGGTGTGAAAATTGTGAAATTCACAAAGTGCCGGAATGAGCGACTGAGATTTCGCACACAATATTAGAAAATGTGGAACACCTTTTTCTCGTTCTCTTCTATAAACGGTTTTTGAAGTAAAAACCACCTTGCGTACGTTTGTCTAGATACAGATGGTCTGTGTTCTGTTTCTAGGTAGGCAGGTACCTATGTTTTGGCTCCATATATAGTGTATTTAGCCAGTGTCAAGTATTGTAATATTTCATCATGTTAATAGAATATTTCACGTAAAGTCAAGTATTAGTCATAGTCATAGTTCAGTCTAAGTCAGGTCGACACAGTCCAGTCTAAGTCATGCTCCAGTAAAGTGGTGACAACTTTACTGGAAGCTTCTATGGAATTTTGAAAGCAACACGAGAAATCACGTTTCACCACATTATACCACTTGCCTACACTCATGCTCGTAATTCAGCACCTAATGCGTAAAACGCCACCAATTTTAAACATTAACACTGGAAAAAGCACAAGTTTTGAGAACTAATACAATGTAACGACGACGTGAACTTTTCCGCGTTCCCGCCAAAACTCGAACCTATGTTTGTTTTGCTTTCATGGCAAAGGGCCGTTTTTGCCTGACAGTATACTGATCATGCTTCTTGAATCAATTTCGATTAATAAGTACTACTTAACGCATCATCATTATAAAATATAATAAAATGTGTGGACCTATTGCAAGGCATGCCCTAAACTAAGTGAATAATTTTATATGAAGTTTGATCTTACGTCAGGCGCGTTTACGTTTACCGATTCTACTCTCGTTTATTCCAAATCCCATGCTTATCACTTATCAGTTACCACCCTAGTGCGTATTATCACTTCAACTTGATAATTCATTTCTATGCCGATATCTTCAGTACCTACTCTGTTAAATAATAACACTCCATTATTTATTTCTACGTAATCAGATAAATTAGATAATAAAAGTAGTAGCCGCGAGAACAATCCACAGCTTTTCTCTTTCTCAAAACAACGTACAAATTAAATTACCGCTCAAATGTTTGATTTCCTTTCATCTGTCTGACCCATTTCACTGTTAAACGCTTAATTATGCAGATTAGTTCACAGTTTATTAAGGAGCTTTTAACTGATTATAATTTTACATGAAATTTTAACATTACGATGATTATACAGAGTGAAAGTTCTCTATAGAGAAAGAACTTCACAAAGAAGGTGATATTATAATCTGTCACCGTCATTTTGTAAAAACCGATTGTTTATAAAAAACGCGGTTATTTATAAACTGACGTTTTATTGTAAACTCACAAGTTGTCTTACAATAAAACGGATGATTTTTCGGTGATTTATAATTAATCGGTATCACTTCGTTTTATTGTATTGTGTATCTACTTCTAGTGTGGTCAAAACTAACCTAACACACTTCCTCCTCACTTCGCTAGTCGTCGTAACCTATTGGATAGCCCCTAGTGACTCTGAAAAAACCATAAATTACAGCAAACATATGGATTAATTATGAATTAATACGGGTTAGTCCACAATTAAACGCTACTAATAATCATTTGTTCATAAACTCACCGCTGGGCAACGACTATTTATAAAGAATCGAAAAATCATCCGTTTTATTGTAAGACATATTGTCAGTTTGCAATAAATAAACAGTTTATAAATGACCGGTTTATTTTTCGTTTTTTATAAACAATCAGTTTTTACAAAAAGTTGGTGTCATATCCATTTGTATGATAATGACGGATCATTTTATTTTAGTTTTTGTTTTAGTTTATTTCTTTTTGTTTTGTTTTACTCTTTTACCTATAATTAATGTTCCTTTAAATTGATTTCAACTAATGGTTGTGAATAGACACCTAATGTAGTGCGAATGAACAGCAATAGAAATGTCTGCTCTTTTCTTTGATGGCCAGCGTAATTAGGTGTAGGTGTCGCACTCGCATAGAGGAAAGTTAGAATTTAGTTTCGCGCAGCTATAACAAGCATCAAATCGCTAACGATGCGACAAGTTTTGATTGCTGTTGTGTTATTGTTATCGCTCACGTGTTATTCAAACTGTCGAATATATTATGTTGCATATACATTGACACTTTAAAGGACGTGTTTACTTGTTTAGTGGAACACGACACAATGTTGTTCAAAAAATTTACCAAAACGGATTTATTCAAATTTGTTTACGCATTACCTATTTTATGGGAGTAGAAGAGAAGTACTTATTAGAGAATTTTAAATAATTTATATAGTTGCTATTTAAAGTAGTATTGCTAAATGCTAAGTTTATATCGTTTGCTTTGCTATTATTTATATTAATTTTAATGATTATTTTTGAATTGATTTCATTAACTTCAATTTTCAGTTTTAAGTAGTTTATCTTATTGTTCTTTTTGTTGTAGTTTAAGGAGTCTCAGCACAGTGGTGTAGGTACCAGTAGGTATCGGTGAATTATTTTTAAACTAAATAACTGTCTCGCTAATAATGCACGGACTTTATTGTAAAATCTCTACTTTGCGTTTCAGTCGGTAGGTAGCACAGAAACAGTAAGTGATATTTTTACAGCCTTCGGAGTAAAATCCATACGCTATAATGGCTGGATTGCACGATTGCCCGGGTCATCCCGGTTAGAGCTAGGTATAGAATGAATGAATGAATGAATGAATGAATGAGCGTTTATTTATAAGAATATTGTAAATACAGATGTTATACATAATAAAACAGTTTAATACTCTACCGTTTCCGGTGTCTAAATATTTACATGCAAGTTGTTTACAGTAAAGGTACTTATAAACTTAGATGTCAAATATGGATTATGGATATCATGATTATGTCAAAACTATTTAATTATTTAAATTTATACTCCAAAAATTCCTTCGTTGAGTAAAAGCATTCATCGAGCAGGAATTTAGTAAGTTTTGATTTAAAGACGTGGAGGTTAAGGTTTTTAAAACTGTCTGGCAACTTATTATATAAACGTATGGCCATGCAGTATACATTGTCACTAGATTAGGTAAGTATAGTTAAAATTAAAACTAACCAGTCTTAACGTTAACGGATTAATGTAGCATTAATCTGTTGACGTAAAAGTTTTATCCAGCATTATGTTGACCACAGGTATTCTTTGTACACATAACAGCTTTTTCTTCAATATTTTATAGATTTTCTAACATAACCTTAACTTTAACCAGTCAGCTTTGAGTACCTAGCTAAGCTACCGTGAAATTACCGCGTTATTTTAATGACGCGTTATTTGACGGTAGTTAAAAGTTAACTATCATCATCATCAGCCCGTAATAGTCCACTGCTGGACATAGGCCTCTCCCAAGGTACGCCCGATCTTCGGCTCCTCTCATCCAATTACTACCAGCCACTCTGCGCAAGTCGTCGCTCCACCTAGTCGGTGGGCGTCCTACACTACGTTTGCCAAGTCGCGGTCTCCACTCAAGAACACGTCTTCCCCAACGGTTGTCGGTTCTTCGGCAAATATGGCCAGCCCACTGCCACTTCAGGTTGCTAATTCGGTGGGCTATGTCGGTGACCTTGGTTCTCTGTCGGATCACCTCATTCCTGATTCGATCCTTCACAGAAACTCCAAGCATAGCCCTCTCCATAGCTCTCTGAGCGAATTTAAATCGGTGGACTAGCCGTACCGTGAGTGTCCACGACTCGGCTCCGTATGTCATAACCGGTAGGACGCACTGGTTAAATACCTTTGTCTTCAGGCACTGAGGTATTCGCGACGAGAAGACTCGACGAAGCCTACCAAAGTTAACTATAGATTGTGAAAATTCAGCCTACGCTGTTAACTATAGTAAGGTAGTATAGTATAGTAAGGCACTGAATCTGTTTTATAGCCTACAAAAGCTTTCGAACACAATTGATCAATATTTACTGTTGCCTACTTTTTCTTTTCACTCCATAAAACCTAGAATTTTCTATTAACACCGTAAATACCTAAGTGATGAACCTGCAACGAACTTTCTGTCATAATTTAAAGTTCCAATTTTTTTTATGGGATTAAATGAGGGGACGAGCTAGTCGTTACCTGTAGGCCTAGCACGAATATTTACGCGCGCGTAAGTGTAACGTTAACGTAAAACCCCCTATTACGATTGCGTCTGCCGCTCAACTGCTGTCAAAGTTCATACAATTTTGACAGCAGTTGAGCGGCAGATGCGCGTCAGCAGCGCTGCTAGCTTAATCGTAATAGCCCCTATTACGATTGAGCTAGCAGCGCCTATTACGATTGAGCTAGCAGCGCTGCTGACGCGCATCTGCAGATCAAATACTATACAACTGGCTTACGTTAACGTTACACTTACGCGCGCGTAAATATTCGTGCTAGGCGTAGATGTTGAGCAACACGGCCGAACCTAACAGTTTTTTTCGTACGCCCGATGGTTGTTTTTAAAGATTTACATTGTCACCCAGAAAACCAATTTAATAATCTCTAATGGCTAAAACAGACAGATATATTGAATGACTACCTCTGTTATGTTTCTTTATAATAGGCATGATGACCACAATTAAAAATGAACAACTAAATAATACTTTCATAAAGAAGATTAAAAATGAATGCAATAATTGAAAAAATAAGCAAAATCGGTAAATAAATCACGGAGTAATAAGCTTTTAAAGTTTCTATAAGAGGCATCTCCTGTCCCTTTCTCGCGAAACAGAGCGCCGCCACAGTTACTATGAAAAATCCACCTGTGACGTCACATGCCGAAGATATTGTATGTAAAGCTACCACAGCTTAGTAATGAGCTATAACGACATTGCTCTGACGTCACTGGCCGTTTGAGCTACCTCTTTCTATTCCGGTTTTTAAAATGCTTGTAACTATGTCGTTTTTTGAGATATTTTATTTTTGTTTTCACAAATATTTATCTTTTGAGGAATATTATTAATATAAGCAAAAAAAAAATTAGTCATCATGCCTATTGTAACTTATAATAATGTGTAGGTATAGTACCTATACCTATATTGAAACTGCTAACCAATTCCTGGAAGGCCCTCACCGAATACCCCCACAATAGAAACCGAAAGGTATTCGCTTACACACCTAATTAAAATATAATTAGTTTATGGACCTTCATTATAAATTGCAAACGAAATTTGCTTAGAGCGCATTTTGTAGTCGATAAAAGAATGTTATATGGCCTATGTTCAGCAGTGGACATCTACGGGCTGATGATGATGATGATGATGATGAAAAGAAAGATGATGAGATGATTTTTTTTTTCAAAATAACTTGTTTTACTTTCGGGTTTGTACATTATTCTCTCATTTTAATATTGTAATAGAGATCACATAGGTATTTACGCTGCGCAAAAATTTTAATAATTGCGAATAAAAAATTAAAGGAATATTATTAAGATTATTATTACTTCAAACTTTTAACCAACATGGAAGAAAATAAACAACACGAATATGATATGGGAGAAAAAGAAATATCACCCGCCCTGTCACAAACCCAGCAAAGCTAAATTAAGTTATTGGAAATTGGACAGTGAAATTGAAATGAAATGACAAACGCACAGAAAGTTCATAATGAAATTTAAATTGAAAGTGTTAAACCATTGTATTGTATTTTAATTTGTTTCCTTAACAAAATGTCGTTCTGTCTGATCATGTCGCGCGTTAACAATTTTCTCCCTTTTAATCCCCATTTAGGATTGTTTAGGCCAAAAACATCCCGTAATTTATTACCCGTCCGAGAGACTTAAAACCATAAAATATGTACCCAAATAATCATTTACTGGTAACCCAAATCATTTAACGGTTACACGAAAGGGTGCTTAAAATTTAAGGGCTCAGTCAATTTTCCGCCTTTGCGTTAACAGTTGTCGATTTTGCGATCATTATAGCAATTTGTAGGGATGTGGAAATGTAATCGATTGATACGCTGAGTGAGCCATTAATTAAGTGTTAAACACCGCCAATATTGAGCCTACTAAATTCTAAGATAGAATAAAGACGATAATTTTGGTAGGTACAGGTTTACAGGTTTAAAGTTGGGTTAGCTCTATTTTTGTGTTGTGTTTTTAAATCATAGGTATTTTTTTCTTTAGCTTTCTATGGGTAGACCACAAAATAGTTTCTGTAGACGACGCGCCTCCTTCGATCTCTTATAAAAAAATAGTTTAAAAATTAGAATCGAATATGTACCAATGTGACTTAATGACTTAATAGACTCTGTCAATCGTTTTGGAAAAATACACATCTCTGAAGACCTTCACCTACAGTTTCTTTAATTTCCTCGCTTTAGTAGAATCCCTGAGCCATTATCCGACGTCGCTTACATTGTTGGCCCTTCAAGAACCGGATCGTGTAAAACCAGGCTTCGTACACGTCGTAAGCCGGAACATCGAGGCCAGGAAAAATGTTCAAAACTCCACCACCGGGTATAAAAACGCGAAGCGTTACGAGAAGGGAGGCAGAACAGACTAAAGTTCGTGAGGTACCACCAGAGCAGCTGGATAAAGAAATTGCCAGTTCTGAGAAGGTCAGTAGAAGATCGAGTCAGTCAAGTGTAGCGGCACGGATAAAGCGACTCGAGTTGGAAGCTGCGGAAGCAAAGGCCCGACTCGAGAATGAAGCCGCTCGACGCGAGGGCGAGAACGAGGCTGCACGACGCGAAGCAAAACTGATAGACATGAGGCTGGCCGCTGAAGTAGCCGCACTTGAGGAGGAGCAGTCACACAGGAGTCGTAAAACTCACTCAGTAGCTACTACGGACACACTGGAGAAGGTAAACAATTGGATGGAGCGCAGTAACCTGAATGATGAGGGCCCGCACATGCACTATGACGGCAGGAAACTACCGGTAAAAGCAACCCGAGCGGCGTCAACTGATATTCAACAACTGATCTATACACTTAAAGATGTCTTCAACTCCGCGGCAGCCGATATAAACAACAAAGCTCTCTTGTCAAGGATAAATTCATGTAGAGATTTACCTATTTTCGATGGTGACTGCTTAGAGTGGCTCCAATTCAAACAGTTCTACTTAGAGTCGACAGAAGCCAAAATCGAAAATCTATGGCGACTTCGTAAATGTCTGCGCGGCGAAGCTAAAGAAACTGTTACGTCACTCCTAATGGGAAACACGACGCCTGCTGCTATAATAGATGCGCTACAACTAAGATATGGACGCCCGGAAGCGATAATTTTAAAGTTAGTCCAGCAGTTGAAAAAGATTGCCCCACTACCTTCAGCTTATCACACCAACATCGTTCCATTTGCAATCAAAGTCATGAATTACGTAGCCGCAGTAAAAGCGATAAAAGAAGAAGACTATTTACGAAGCCCAGAGCTCCTAACAGTCGTTATTTCGAAGTGTCCGAGCACCCTTATAAGTAAGTGGACTGACTACTTTTTCACTTGCTCCAATGAAAAGAGGTCGAAACTCGAAATACTCGCGGAGTTTTTGCGTATCGAAGCTTCGAAGACTGCAGTGGCTGGAGATAGCCACATTGTGACTCATACCGAACAGGTTGTCCGAAAGAGGCCAGATGACTATCGAACGCCATACAACCTACATCCTGTGAATGAGATTTCACACGCAACGCCGTCAACTTCAAAAATGACTGATGTATCTGACAACTGTAAGTTTTGCAAAACAAATAAACATGCTCTAGCATTTTGCCCGCAATTTAAACGAGCGCTACGTCGCAATCGCTGGCATTATGTTCGGATACACAAGCTCTGTTTCAAATGCCTTGAGAGTCGGCACAACAAAAGTACGTGTCCTGCGAAGGAGTGTGATATTGATGGTTGCAACCGAGGTCATCACCGCTTGCTACACTGGCCGTTGAAGAAGGATGGAGATGATAAAAAAGACGATGAGAATGAAGAGCCGCCAACTGACATAGTCGCTCACGCAGTAGTAAGGACGAGCACACGACTGTTATTAAAGGTTGTACCGATAACTGTACATGGGCCGAAGGGAGATGTCAAGACTTATGCCCTGCTAGACGATGGTGCAGCCTTAAGCCTCATATCAGCAGATGTCGCCGAGGAAGCTGGGCTGAGAGGCAACATAGCTACACTGAATGCGAAGAGCGCATGGACATCCAGCAAAATTACATGTGAGGTAGAAAACATCATCTGCACCATATCTAACTGCCAAGGAGGGCAGTATACCTTACACGCTCGGAAGATGAAAGAGCTGGATTTAGCTACGTAAACCATATCTCATTCAGATATACAAAAATACCAGCACCTTCGAGATAATGACCAGCTACTGGCCTACACCGGTAACGTCAAACCGAAGATTCTTATCGGACACGATCATTATCATCTGCTGGCGCCAAGAAGCTTTATTTCCGGTCTCGTCAATGAACCATACGCAACTAAGACGTCGCTAGGCTGGTGCGTGCATGGTTTTGTGGGCGCAGTGAATTTACAGATTAAAAATGACAGCCACCTGCTCTCTACTGAACTGACGGTGCTACCTACTGAGAACGAACATTCTATACTTCATGTAAGTACTAGCGAAGATACTGACAATCTACTCCATTTTCCGTTGTAATTTTTTGACATTTATACGTTTTTTAGCGCCATTTACAATTAAAGGAAAGATCACTTTACAGGCTATTTGGAAAACTGATACCAACTCATTGGGATGAGATGATATCAGATTAATTATTCGATTCATTTAAGAGGACTAGATGTCACAACTCATGAGACTTCGAGATCTGCACATACCGAGATGGTACTCACGTTGCGCAGAAACTAAATTGGAATCAGCGAGTAACGAACGCAAAGCGAATGAGCTTCACACTTTTGCGACGCATTTACTGCTTATGCTGCAGTTGCTTATTGGCGCGTCATATTGAAGCATGCGCACACAGATGTGCTCTCGCTTATTCTTAGTTCTTTTACAAGATGGAACCGATACTAGAGGCCATTGCGTGAAGAAGATCTCGTCCTTGTTGTAGACACCACTCTACCCAGAAACAAATGGCCGATGGGAGTCGTGGAGAAGACATATCCAGGCGGCTGTGGGCGAGTTCGAGTGGTCGACGTCAAAACCAGTCGAGGGACGTTTGGGCGGCCGGTGACGCGCGTGGCTCTGCTACCGATGGACCCTGATGAAGAGTGCTGAAGCACTGAGGGGGAGAAATGTAGACGACGCGCCTCCTTCGATCTCTTATAAAAAAAATAGTTTAAAAATTAGAATCGAATATGTACCAATGTGACTTAATGACTTAATAGACTCTGTCAATCGTTTTGGAAAAATACACATCTCTAAAGACCTTCACCTACAATTTCTTTAATTTCCTCGCTTTAGTAGAATCCCTGAGCCATTATCCGACGTCGCTTACAGTTTCTAAAAACCACTTAATCCATTTATCATAATTTAAAATGAAAATATATATTTATACATTACAATAATAATTTATAACTTTTCTTGAAAAATTAAAACTATATTAACTTTTCTTGAAATTATTCAAGAAAAGTTATAAAAAAGGCAGGCACCAAAAAATCGTTATCAAAGGTCAAATTATTTATTATCGACCTGAAAATCGATATCGCGCCCACCAGTTTCCCATCACTAGCAATTTGGACCTATTTTCGTGTTCCATTTACCCATTGGCCTGTTCATAAGTGTGCGTACGATAAGCTGCCTTCGCAATAAAACTAAATAAGAAAAGGTCTGTCAATAGGCATGACGACTACTACTAAAAATGAACAAGTAAATATTACTTTCATAAAGAAGATTAAAAATGAATGCAGTATTTGAAAAAATAAGTAAAATCGGTAAATAAATCACGGAGTAATAAGCATTTACAGTTTCTATTCCTTTCCGGTAATTGTCGGGAACGATACTCTCGAAGTTGTCGACAAATACGTCTATCTAGGGCAGACTGTCCAATTGGGTAGGTCCAACTTCGACAAAGAGGTCGCCCGAAGAATCCAACTCGGCTGGGCAGCGTTCGGGAAGCTTCGACCTATCTTTTCGTCCAAAATACCACAAAGCCTGAAAACAAAAGTTTTCAATCAATGTGTGTTGCCAGTGATGACTTATGGAACTGAGACGTGGTCTCTAACTGTTGGCCTCATTACTAAGCTCAAAGTCGCGCAACGAGCTATGGAGAGAGCAATGCTCGGTGTTTCCCTGCGAGATAGGATCCGAAATGAGGAGATCCGCAGGAGAACTAAAGTGACCGATGTAGCTCTTAGGATTGGCAAGTTGAAATGGCAATGGGCAGGCCACATCGCTCGTAGAACTGACAACCGATGGGGAAGAAAGGTTCTCGAGTGGCGACCACGAACTGGAAGACGCAGCGTAGGCCGGCCCCCCACTAGGTGGACCGACGACCTGGTGAAAGCCGCGGGGAGCCGATGGATGCAGGAGGCGAGCAGCCGCTCTAAGTGGCGCTCCCTGGGGGAGGCCTATGTTCAGCAGTGGACGTCTTCAGGCTGTTAATGATGATGATGATGACAGTTTCTATAGGAGGCATCTCATGTCCCTTTCTCGCGAAACAGAGCGCCTCCACACTTTGGAGTCCACAGTTACTATGAATTATCCACTCGTGACGTCAAATGCCAAAGATATTGTATGAAACGCTACCACAGCTTAATAATGAGGTACTATGAACGACCTTGCGTCACTGGCCGTTTGAGCTATCTCTTTCTATTCCCGTTTTTAAAATGCTTGTAACTTGGTCGTTTTTTGAGATTTTTTTTTTCACAAAATGTTTTATCTTTTGCGGAATATTGTTAATATATGCAACACATGCAATTTTAGTCCTCATGCCTATTGTCGTAGAAGTTTCTTTTCTTTGCGCGTATTTTATTGTTTACTAACAGGCGGCTTGCGCTTTTACCCAAATTTTCTTCTCTATCCCACGAGAACTAGACGTTAGGAACAATACAATTTTAAGATATCATTGGCTAAAAACCTCAAACGGCGCAAATATGGACACCTCGACACAGGTTATATGTTTGTGCGTTTGGGGTTGAAACAATGGGACCGTGAGGGCCAGGTGCACTCGAAATTTATAGGGACTTGGCAAAGCTTTTGTGGTGGAGGCGACTGGTGACCAGAGGGCTGGCTCTTTTTTTGCTGAGAAAGTAAGCATTGCTATACAACGTGGCAATGCAGCCAGCATTCTGGGCACTCTCCCCTCCACCAAAGATCTTTTTGATTACACTTAGTTTTTAGTTGTAAATATCTTTTTTTTTTAATAATTGTTAATTTAGTTCTTAGTGTAGTTTAATTTAATAATAATTTTATCATCATCATCATCATCAACAGCCTGAAGACGTCCACTGTTGAACATAGGCCTCCCCCAGGGAACGCCACTTAGAGCGGCTGCTCGCCTCCTGCATCCATCGGCTCCCCGCGGCTTTCACCAGGTCGTCGGTCCACCTTGTGGGGGGCCGGCCTACGCTGCTATAATTTTATATGTTAATATAATTATAAGGTATGAACCTGAAAAAAAAAAATTATATATAAGAAAGTCTAAGATATCATTTGACGAGAGTCCAGACCGTTTCGAATATTAACTCTTTAACTCCCATCGACCCGATATCGTACACATATGCTTTATTATTCAATGGTCATCTCAATGCTGGGATGCCAGAAGTTGCGTGATAATGATAATGGTGGTATAAGTAGATTAATTTACTTAAGTGGTTCGCTGACTATCGCACACATTATGATATGTGCGATAGTCTTGCGAAAGTGTTCGTAGAGGTGTGCAAGTGAAAATCTAATTAAATAAGTACAATTATATGTATAAAGATTTTAGAAGACAACAAGCTTTACTTTTGTGTTCTCTCTCCAACACTCCATTGAAAGGATTTTTAAAGTATCCAAATCACTTTCTTGTAGCTTGAATTTGACTTGAACATGACGGGGTTGGTACTAGTTGACTTAACTTAGAATACTTTAATGACTCAATTACAAATTATACTAAAAGCATAATATAGGCATAAATAAAGAGTTTTTGAAATTGGCTAAATACTTACGCCAACCACGTGGAGCTAAAACTAAACTAAACTAACCAAAATAAACTAAAAGAAAACACAAGTAGCGGTGCAAAATGGCACATTCGTAGGTGGTAGGTAATATTATTTGAATTTGGAAGTCCCATTTGGGTTTGGCTGGACCTTGTATATCGAATTAATATTAATACTTACATAAATACCACGCACACACATTAGGGCTCAGTGTAAAACAAAACACGCTCTAGTGCACCGACTGAATGGCTGAATGCCCGAATGCGTTCATTAAACAACCTGTGTGTAAAATCCATAAACACATGCAAAACCTTAATTAAATTCTGGAACATTTAGTAAAATTTGATAGATTGATTTAGGATTTTAATGTTAATCATATTGATCCGGTTTGCCAAACCAAATAAAAATACGGCATTTATTTGCATAGAATCAGGGTTAATTTATACATTTTATTGTTAATTAAGTATAGAAAATGTTAATTTCGATTACATTGTTACATAATAATATACGTCCATCATGATATTCATTGGTGTTCCTATATAAGTATAATAATATATATACTCTTATATACAATACCTATACCAAACCGAATCGTTTGATCCCTATATACAACGCTGATTAGATCGCAATTTAAAACCGATGCCTCCAACAAATAATAAAGATTCAGCAATACCTACTGGCACAAAACACAAACCTTCGACGAACAAAGAAAAAACAAATTAAAAAGTAGAAAACAAAAGAAAATCTTCAAAAGTCAATCAATCAAGAGGATATTGAAAATGAAAACACGCGGAGATGAGTCTCGGCCTCCAATCAAAAACTTTTGCCACGAACTTTTAGAACATCTGCTTATTTACACCACGCACAAAATTGTTTTAAATTAAGAACAATAGTGCGGGAAGTTGCCGCGCGAATTTTCTCGAAAAGTGAAACTGCTATGACGGAGTTATCACCGCGTCTCGTGTGTTTTCCCGACTGAGGGCTCCGTTTATCCCGAATCCGGGAAAGCTTCGGTGCCTCTCTCCCTGCTCCTTACCCCTCTCTCCCGCCCCGTCGCTCTGGATACGGCATTGAGCCACTATAGCCGTTGTGCGAGCACAAATTGGATGCGGTTTTACTATAATATAATTGGTTTATAGTTTAAGGTAGTGATGTGATTGTGGGAAATGTTTTGATGGTTCTATGTAAATTAATATAAACTTTGGAACGCACTAATTAATTTATTATTGGGTGTTTACATTCCGATTTGCCGCGAAGCTTACGTTACAATACGCTTTTCGTTTATTTTCGGCCTTAGGTACTCTATGTTTAATTAACAAGTTTGTGCAAAACTAAAATACAGTGCGGATATAGACCTATTACAACCAAAATTTCATGTTGATTCTCGTGAATTGTCATGCCTTTAAATACGATAGTTATATAAAAAGGGATTATTATGATAAATAACCTACATATCATAATATAAAAATGCAGTTCTAATTTTTCGTGGATTCATGTTTCACATTTCCCGAGAGAGATGTTCGAATTAACATTTTCTTGTGAATATAACAATTAATTAGCCCAACGAAGATGGGAGCTGCAGGTAACGTTTCTACAACATAATTAAGCGCTTACCTTATTACTGATTACTTCAAAGCTAATCGTTTAAGAATATTTAGGCTGAGTTGCACCAGCTTACTTTAACGCTAACTTTAACTGCTGTCACCGCCCACGCTTTGCCGGGCGGGCTAATGTCAAAATCTGACAGTAACTTTAACTGTGATGATGGTGCAACTCAGCCTTATGTAAGAAAAGACATTAGGAAAAAAGTCTTACCGATTGCTTTGAAGTTGCATAAGAAAACATGTCCCTCTAAATTAAAACCGCACTACGGTGCGTTGTCAAAAGCTTGTAGGTGCTTTTATTATTAAAAATAAATAAATATTGTGTGGACATTTCACAACAGCGCCATTTTACCCCAAACTAAGCATAGCTCGTACTATGGCAACCAGATGACTGATATAATACTACTCTACTTACCTATACTTTTTTTGGTTGTTAATACATACTACCAACGTGCCCACGAAACGTGATAATGAACAATAAATAAGTACTCTATCTTTCATTTTTGTACTTTATATTTATGAAACAATTCTCGTCAAATTTTCTTGTAATATCTGTCATAACATAAAGTTCAGTTTATCAGTTAATTTATTGCCCCGAGACGTACCGAATCCCGGTCGCTGTTCCAGCTTTTTAGGGTTCCTCTACAATCACAGTCTATACGATAATTCCAACGGGACCTTTAATTACCACTAAATTACCGATAAAATTCATATATTTCTATGGCACCGTCATCGCGTCACGAGAAATTATTAATTGTTATTTTTTGTATCGCTGGAACAAGTAGGGTAGTAGGTACAACGGGATTAGACAGTTTTTTTATTGTTTTTAGCTTGAGTAATACCTAAAGGCATATTGCCCGTAAGTACTTACCCTAATAAAACAGGAAACTTAGATAAGAATTTAAAATTCTTTTAATGTTTCCCATGGGAGGTTATTGAAGGTTGACAACTTTTATTAATTTTTAATTTATATAATATTTTAAAATACACTTCTAGGGTGGGCATTACAGGTTGCCCAATTCTCCCACCCATTTTGTTTACTGAACGTAAGTTTGTATTACAGGAGTACTTATACACGTAAGTAGGTACCTACGGAATGCTTATTATGACAAAAAATAATTTGACTTGACCAAATTTTTGCGAAAATGTTTTTCAGAGCCTAACAAGTACGTTAAAGCTTTTCTTGGTAAAAGAAAATGTAATTTAGTACGTCGATCCTCGTGTATTCTTCAGGGATAAGGGACAACAGAGATGATATACTTACTCATCCGGTTTAGGATCGAAACACATCGAGTCTGAGACGAGATAATTAGATTACCTCCTAATACAGTTAGCACAGAATAAGTCATCATCATCATCATTAACAGCCTGAACACGTCCACTGCTGAACATAGGCCTCCCCCGGGAGCGCCACTTAGAGCGGCTGCTCGCCTCCTGCATCCATCGACTCCCCGCGGCTTTCACCAGGTCGTCGGTCCACCTAGTGGGGGGCCGGCCTACGCTACGTCTTCCAGTTCGTGGTCGCCACTCGAGAACCTTTCTTCCCCATCGGTTGTCAGTTCTACAAGCGATGTGGCCTGCCCATTGCCATTTCAACTTGCTAATCCTAAGAGCTACATCGGTCACTTTAGTTCTCCTGCGGAACTCCTCATTACGGATCTTATCTCTCATTACAGAATAAGTAATAGTAGGTAAATATAATTTTTTTTTTTTTTATGTGAATGAATGACGTGACGGGCTGGTCGTTCACCTGATGTTAAGCAATACGGCCGCCCATAACAATTGCAGTGTCACTCGGAACTTTAAAATAATAAAGTTTCGCGTGACACTGCACTGCGCACGTCATCCTGAGACATCACACAGTCTAGTAATCAGATTACTACACTGTGTAAACAGGTCATAAAGTCTCATTTGCCCAGTAATTTTACTAGCTACAATGCCCTTCAAACCGGAACACAGTAGTGCTTGCACACTACTGCTTGGCGGCAGAATAACTGGCAAAGCGGTGGTACCTACCTAGACGAACTTTGCAGAAAAGTCCTACCACCTAGTAAAATACCACAAATACCAAACCACCTAGTAAAGTAAGTAATTTGGGATGTACCCTCAATCGGAAAATTTCTTTTCAGAAATTGGTGCGAGTGCTGCTTAGTGGTTTTAAATTTTTAAATCGACACACCTAATGGCCTAGCATGCGCATCGCGAGAAAACTTATCGTCGCTGTCAGAATGAGACGCACTCAGGCGCTACCATAGTCTTGTCACGGTCACTCACGAGATAAATGTCGAGAAAATTTTGTCGCAGTGCGCATGCTAGCCCGGCTAGGGTCCCTATTTGTCTTCGCCCCGATGACTTCTAAAAGATGCCGACTCGCTCTTACAACCGCAAAGAAAGAATAAGAAGTAGATATATTGCCAAAGAAAAATGTTAAAACAGTTTAAGATCGTGAGATAAGCGCCATGTTCATAACCGAGAAATTCTAGAACATAGCCCATAACGCCCACCGCACATGCCCAGCGTGGTTCCCATATAACAAAAAAAAAATGCTTCGCATTATTCTGTTTATTTCCGTTAGAATACCAAGATTGGTAACTGGTCACCTAGTACCCTTCGCCAAAACGTCATTTGATCCAATGTTGTGTGGTGGTTCTTTACGGTCTACATTCTCTGTGAGATGATTCTTGTGTCTTAACAGAGGTGCGTAGTATCATATTAGCTATTCTGTGGCAGAGGGAACGTGTTGGGTTGATGGCGATGTATATAATTATACAGTACAAGCATCCCTATCGCGTAACTGTTCTGGATATGGACTTTACCTGCCGTCCTGTACGCGCCAATTTACAAGTCTTTGAGTGAGAGCAAGAGAGGCAGTATCACTATCTCCATCAGACTTACGTGATAAGGCATCAGGTCTAATGCACCTAGATTACCTATACGACGTCAAAACATAAAACAAAGACTGAACTTCACCAAAAATTCATTGTATGATGTTTTTAAAACCTTTTTCGTTACTCTCCGTCTTATTTATTCTATTTTCTTCTCTTCAGATTAGATACTTGGTGCGTTTAAGGACTAAATGTCCGGGGAAGTAAATCCTGCTAAATCAACCAAGCGACATTGATTTGAATTTCATGACACCTTTCTGATCTTTTTTCTCTTTCTTCCATAAATAGACGAAGTAAATCACATCAACAGCCAGAAGACGCTCGCTGCTGAGACAAACAGTAGGTAATAAATGATAATATAGGTTGGTAATTTCAAATAATGATTTATTTTAATGTCAATATAATGTTGGAGTTATAGTAACATACTAACATTATCTAAAAATGTACAAAACGCAATGTATGCATATACTTATTAAATTATTACTGAAGCAGAGGGCAGGGTTGTAACTTGTTATTAGTATCATTTATAATTGAACAATAAAGATATTTGTATTTATATTTTTATTAATTGCACGCCCCAGCACTTGAAGATGTAGCAAATAGGTAGGTGCTTGAGAGAAAGCATCTTGAGCCATCGAGGGTTTTCCCTATGTGTACCTACCTATCTAATTAGATCGTAGACATGTTTTTTCGTGATAGCTTCCAGTTGACTTCTGGGTAAGTGCTAAGCAGGAACAATATCATTGGTGCTAAGTGCGTGCCATGGTGTGTCACAAATACTGGTAACTTTGGGTAGTTTAGATACTTAGCTTAGGTAGGGGTGCCGTGATTAATCAGGTACGTGGTGACGCTTTGATTATCTATCTTCGATGACATTCACTATCCATCATCCAGTCTATCCAGTACCTAAAGAATGTAAGGTTTTTTCTGTACATGGGGGAACATCATTCCAAAATCAGCAGGGATTGAGTTTATCCACCTATGTACTTAAAAATTGAAATTCATTAACATAAGTCTGTTGAAACTATACCATAAAAACTTACAAATCAATGCATAATTATAATGTATACTTACGCCATTATAATCTTTAGTAGAGCTCTATTTGAATGATTCATTTACCTTATCCAGTATAACGCGTGTCATTAAAGAAACGAATCTGGCGCATACATGATACTCTTCCTTCTTCCACTAATGTGTTTAAGTGCAGAGGGAGTGAGACAGCAATATAAATGTTTGCTCTTTTCAGTTGTTTCTTTATTGAATCGCATTATAGATAGTAAATTAGTGGCTAGGTGCATCCACCTGACGAGGGTCAAGCAAACCGTCATAGTTATATAGAAATATTTTTAGCATAAACCATACCATAACTATGCGATTAATTTAAGATGAAATTGATAGGGTTCGATAAACAGTAATCGGAGGCGAGCTTTCAGCAAACTCTTGAGTATTTCTTGGGTAAACTCTCAAATAAATTGCGCGGTGTCAAGTTTGTGGTAAATAAATCCGATTTTGTGACAATTTGGTGTTTACGTTTAATTTAGCAGTCGTTTTTAGAGAAAAAGCTATTACTGTTTCATTTTATGTAGGTAACCTAATTTTTGTAACTAGTTTTTTTTAATAGAAATGGACAAATAATTGTTTTTCTCTCTTCTTATCCAGCTGCTTTTGCCATTTTAAGCTGTCCAAACTTTTGTAAGATCTGGGGCCAACGTAGTGCCTACGAACTTTCACTAGTTGCTTTTCCTAGTTTTTTTGTGATCGGTAGAAATTCCTCTTCTGACCTTCATATTTAGGTATATCGTCATCGTTTAAGATGCTTAGGTATCAAAAGTAGAAGACAACTAGTTCAAGAGTTGAGATTTATCACCATAAAAAGGTTGTTGCATAAACACCAGAATACATGCACCGATATACTTTCGTAATTGGTTATAGTGTTCTAATAATAGATTTATACGTAATGAAAACGCTTACTAATTAGTTACCCTTGTTTTGTCCATACACAGCCTGTTAATTTTCCAATATTCAGTTAGAGTATTGACAAAAGTCGGTCACATGTGAACATCTAACACGTTATAAGTAAGGGTGTTTCTACCCCCACCCTACGCATTATGCTAAGCCAGTCGTGCATGTTACTCGTCTCGACTATTCATTGGGTCTATTCTATTATAAGCTGTGGGCAGGTAATGATAATTAAAAATAGCGAGGTATTTAAAAATGTATCTTTTGTGTGGTATTTTTGTTTAATGAATTCCGAAGAATTGTGGTTATTAGATTCATTGGTTTTGTAATGGCTGTATTTAGGGCGAGATCCCACAGTAGGAATACCTACGTCATCTAGTACCTCAATAGGCTATCTGTAGATCGTTAACCAATACATAAACACGTAAAAAAATCAGGTCTGCCAATTCCGATCCTGCCGGATCATAGAAATCCAAGAAAATTTTTGACGTTTTTTTTTATTTAAAAATTACGTCGTAAGGTACCCGAATGACAATCCTGGCAATAGGCAACCATTGACTAATTACGTAAAATAAAATTGGTCTGCCATCGCACATTCTGCCGGAAGTACCAGGCAGACCCATACGAAGTTCACTTCACACCATTTACCTACCTCAACGATGAAACCTATGTGGCATAGGCTATGCCTAAAAATACCCAAGGTGTCCCTGATAATAGATTAAAAGGTCTGCCAGGTCTAAACTTGGTGGAACTTAGTGTTCAAAGCATTTGAAGTTGAATTTCCATGACCCGGTAGGACCGGAATTGGAAGACGTGATTTTTTTACATGTTTAAGTGTCAGCTAACGATCTAAAGATAGCTTATATTGAGGTACTCGATGACGTAGGTATTTGTGTGGATTTGTGCTGTCGGATCTCGCACTAATTTTTGCAAGCGTTTACGTTTAACTATGACTTCAATAGCAAAAAAGGACCTGAATCTATCTGAATGGTTTCCCCCGAAATTCCCTGAAACCAGGGGTTTATCTAAGCAATATCAAAACTGTCATGAAAAGTAACAAAATACCCCGGGATAATGATAATAAATTATTAAGTAAGTAGGTACTTCAACGTAACAAAATAAGGTTAAACACTTATTTAGTAACTTCGGCGAACTCGCTAAGATTATATCAAATATTAATCAATAACAGCAGGTTCATCAACCTGAATATAAATTTCGTATTTTGACAAAGTTTCCAAATTACCGAAGTAACCAAACTTTGTTCAGAGGACCTGAAAAATTAGCCGTGTCAAAATAACATCACTGATTGGCATGTTTTCTTCTGATCCAAAAGATTTTTACCATTTAAATACTTTAAAACATTATCCTCAGGTAGAAAATTATTTGTTGCACCAATAGAAATAAATTACTAAAACGAGACAAGTCGAATTTATTTAGGTTAATACTTATCTAAAAAAATTGGTGAGGTTATTGGTACAGCTACAGAATAGAATTATGTTCCACAGACTTAGAGTGTATGTATCTACGAGGTAACCCAGATAGCACCTAAATAAACATAGATTGGTGCTAATTTGGTATATATTGACGGTTTCATACAGAGTTCAATGAGGCTAAAATAAACATGCGAAAAATCCTTTCTTAGTATTCAAAACATTTAATTAGCAGCATGGTTAATAAATAAAGTAGCAGTAACTAACACTAATTAACAAACTAATAATTCTAGCGATTAGTAAACATCAATCAATGTTCCGATAATCCCACAAATCCGCGGTGAAACCACCGCAGATACTGTGTGTAAATTACCAGATATCAATTTTTGATGGATAGGTAATATAATCCACACTTATAGCCTGATTACACCTACCGAGTAGAGGGACGAGTCAGTGCTTTCGGCCGAGTACTCGCTATTTGTAAACACACGTCGAGTGCTCGGCCGGGCACTCGACCTTGCAACAGGCCGAGAGAGTCACTCGGACCCTGTTCTATTTCCTAGGCCGAGTGGGTACTCCCCAATTCTCCGCACCGTCTTGCTTGCTCACTCGGTGGATCTGAACACGCGCACTCGGCTACTACTCGCCACTCGATGTGTACACGTCACTTTTGCCCGCGAATTTTCACTCGCACGAAACGTAAATGGTTGTCTCGCCGCAATTAAAAATGTGTGTAAACACGTACTCGGCCATGTCACTGTCTCGGCCCACTGACATTTTGATGTCTCGCCGTCTACTCGGTAGGTGTAATCAGGCTATTATATTAAACTATACTGAACTAATATAGATAGGTACCTAATAAACCTATAAATAAGGTACATACATATTAAGCTACCAGAATACAGTCATATACGTACCCTATTAAGTAGTGCGAGTTTATGGAATGTGCATTGTACATTACCTATTGGGTATCGGTAAACAATATGAAATTGAAATCCATTACATATTGCCTCTAGCTAGCGGTCAGACTATACAAACCTTACCTAAGGATTACATACAAATAATTTACGATTCTCGAATGTAGGTACCGATGCTGTAAAGGTCTGCGACTTTTATGAACAAATTCTATAACAGTTAAAATAAATAAGCACTTTCGTACCAGTGTTTCGTTCGTAACATAATAATAATATGTGTAAAAATAAAAGTCCGTGAAAACTTCTACAAAAAACAGTGATTAAAAGCCCCAGACATAGAAGAATCAAGAAGAAATTCTACGGCTCCTCTTAGTTAAAACAGTGTAATTACAAAGACCTCTATCTTTTATGTATACTACACAGGACATCCCTAACTGGCGCTGTAGATCATAGTTAGTATGCCAGCCAGCATATTACAGCCTGTCTAGTGTCTAGTTACAAAGAGTAGAGGTCTTTGTCTAATTAACACTTACCGTGAATCCGATGCCGACAGTGGCGGAGAAGTTTCCTTGCTGGAATTTCCC
Source organism: Ennomos erosarius (assembly GCA_963580505.1). NCBI lineage: Eukaryota > Metazoa > Arthropoda > Insecta > Lepidoptera > Geometridae > Ennomos > Ennomos erosarius. Next base: position 11,729,397 of record OY756981.1, on the reverse strand, counting down.
CGTCTCGAATTGCACTAATAGAGATGTCTTGCCCACCCCACTGTCGCCGAGCAGGATTGTCTGTTGGAGGAAAGCATTTCTTAGTATAAATCAAACATTATTTAACAGACATCAGTGTTTTTCTGAAAATGGTTATCGGCCATTTTAGCAGCCTCTATTAATCACATTTTTAAGATTGCATGACTTGAATAGATGTTATTACCTACTATGATACGAAGAGGCCACGCGGGGTCTGATCACCGCGGTATCCGTTAAAATTCCTACCAAACATTTGGAGAAAAAAATGACAGATCTACCAACAAGGTAGATCTTTCTGGGTTGTGAGGCCAGCTTATTTTAGCAATCGGGGTCAAAATACTTTAATCTTGAAAATTTAAAGTTTCCGGGTAAACGGATAAAACCGCTGATGGGCTTTTGAGGAATAAGTAATTCAAAGAGAAGCTGCTTAGTGCTCACAGTTACCTATGTAGTTTATTAATGTAGAATATTACTAAGAGGATTATGGATTAGGAGCAGCTGAACAGAGATTGGAGCACCTAAACCCACTGCCACTAACGTCCGTAGTTCCGTATACCTACCTATAAAAGATTGATCAGCTCTGTCTGTATCTATCTTGTGACAGTGATGTCTATAGTTAGTGAGATATGTAAGCCTTAGGTTTAATAATAGTGCACATAATACAATTATACTAAAAGGATAATGTATAATGGGAAAAATAGATTCCTATTTCATGACCAGTAGTGTAACAAGAACTTTTCTTCACATTAGAGAACTATTTATTAGCAAACTTGGTATCCTAATTAGAATAAACGATGTAGGTACCTCATCTGTCAAAAATATATCAGTTTAGTGAATCGGGTTCATTATTCCATCGAGACTGGGGAGTGAGTGTGGGTCAGCAGTAGTTCGTACAACTTGCAAACCGATGCACCCTGGTTCGGATCCCGCGTGACTTCGCACGCTGCCTATTATTTATTTGTATAATAAGTTTTCAAGTTATGTGAGTTCTTAAAAAGGTGAAGGAAAAAAAACATCGCAAACAACGTGATTGATCAAGCATGACAAATTTCGGAAATATTTGTGTCATACAACATTCTGAAGATACTTTTGGCCAGGCTGCCTAGTACGGTTGGTAGAGAATACTTTTTGTCTTTCCGCGTTATATGTTACTTTCTTCCAAGATACGTATAACTTCCTTGCTTTTTTCATACTTCTCAAATCAAGTTCAGTAAAACAGGGGAAATGGTGTAATTTTGTCTAACGTCAGGATTAGGGTAGAAGCGGATACTATTATTAAGTTATGGATAACGACCACTCAGTGTATGGCCTGCACTCTTCCAGTAAAGAAGGTCATGCCCAGTGGAAACGTATGGGCTGGCGATACGTTTTAAAACTGATGTAATAAATCACTCAGGAGAGTCACAAACCTAGATAATATCACAAAGCTGATGACACTTCTTCGAAATACGTAGGTAAGTGACATGTCATATTCAACTGAAAAGGATCGCACAAAATGTCACGGTCTCAAAGGCGGTAAAGACCTTCGTTTGACCAAAGTCAAGGTGTAAACATGAAATGAGACACAGCCTTTAACAGCATGGAGTGCTTTGTGAAATTTATTGGTGTCGTATGCTTTTAATTTGTTGGAAACCTACCCTTTTTAATTTAGCCTTGGCGGTTTAGGCAACTGTACATAAAAAATAATAACTACCTAATTATTAACACAATATTGCCCTTACCAATAAACACTGCATAATAGTAAAATATTTACGCAGTGTTTTCTCTTGTTTTATTTTTGGTCATTTCAAACCCAACAGAGAAAGACAAAACACCAAAATTAACTATTCTTCCGTTGCACAATGTTTTTAGGTAAATGGGTACATGTTTAAACAGCCTAGCACATCACATGGCATAGTTTCAACCGATTCCAAGGAGAAGGTTGTTTTGTATTTGTTAGTTGTATTGTGTTTGTCATAATTATTATCGTCGTCATTTATAAATTGATTTAGAAAATTCTTTTTGTATTTTAAAGGATACTTTAAGATTAGTCCCGTATGTGTACACATTTTATTAACCGATGTTTAATATTATTTGAATTTTAAATCAAAATCTGGAAAAAACGTATGAACGATGATGTCATCCAAATATTCTCAGTATGAAATTAGGGCAACCATCGCCCTAATCGATAAGCACTATTTTTAAGCTACCTCTGATGTTATGCTAACTCCAACATTTTCATTTTAAGACTTTTGTAAAACGAGTATGTTATTTCACTCTCAGAAAAAAACATTAAATAAATAGATGATAATGTTTGAAAAAACAGTATATATGCTCAAGCAGAGGTGAGTTTTAAAATAAGATAAATGCAGGTAATATTATGATGCCATACTAATCAATTTCATCAGATATACACTCCTAGATCCAAGATAAAGCGTATTTTTATTTGTCGGACAAAAATTCTTGATTTGATTATTTTTTTGTAAAATTACAAGCGTAAATTATTAATAACTTTGATTTACATAAATTTTATCAGTTGCTATATACATCGCTAGTCTATCTTTATATTCGCATTTTGTATTAAAAACTCTTACAACTAAATATTAAATAAGGCACAGATTGAATTTTAATATGGGTAAAGCCTTGTCTCGTGAGACGGGTTTTTTGTTTGGCTGGTTTATATTTAGCAGCAATCAATATTTATCTACGAGAGCATAAAGCTGATTTCCTAATAGGTGAACACGTTTTATCTATAATTTTTCTAAAACCCAATGCATAAAAATAATATCAACTGCTTGTCTGTGACGATCACTAAAAAGTCTTAATAGGTAGGTTAGGTAGGGCACTTTACTTTTGCTGTTTACATTGTATACGTATTTATATTGCTTAAACTCTCTTTCGCTCATCATCATCATCATAATCGAGTTCGGACCTATAGAGGATTAGAGCATTATTCACCCACCACATAGAAAAAATGATCATTTCATATCATGTGCCAATTTAGTTAATTAGTATTGTCATATCTCCCAAAAGTTATAAGTTGACCATGAAATTAGTATTGTTAATTCTGAGGCAACACTCCGCCTTTCTCTAAGAAAAAAAGAGGAAGAGATATGCGAAGAAAGAACCATGGAATCAGGTCAATCCAATAATCTGCCTAATCAACGAATCTGTCGAATAGAGAATCTGCCGAAATGCGCATCTGTCTAATCCAGAATCTGTTCAATACCGAACAACTAGTTGTGCGTAGTCAAGCGTGGCTTAAGTACAATCAGTAAAATGAGCGAATCTAGTATGAATGTAAACTGTAAGAAAGTCACTGATGTGGAAGATGCAGGCTATAGCCACTCATGGTCTACTTACTCATAATTTTACAACTAACCTTATGTATAGGTACGTCGTCGTCTTCGATACGGGGTCGTGAGGGAGTCTCTGCGGGCGGGCGGTAATCTCTGTACCCTGTTGGTGAAGGGGTGCCGCGCTGCGCAGGAGCACGCAGCGTGTCATCTTCGAACACATCGTCGCTCATGCTATCGTCTGTACCCATATGCTGCTGACGACAACAAAAAAAAAAATTTTGTAGTAAAAGATGATGTCAGAGCGGGTCATGAGATTCTTTTTGATGAAATGGTCTGGTTATATAGCCTGTCTTTATTTTTTTTTACAGATTGCTGTATTCAACCATAATTTATGTACCTAACTGTTGTAATTACTACCCACCTAATTACGTTGATGCTAATATATCACTGTTCAATACCAATTACCAACCTTTTTGTGTAGCTTGTATTTTTTTAGTATGATTCTTAAATGACGCATTCCAATATAAGAAACGAATGTCAACTTTTCTACTTCCTCAATTCTGCTTTCAAGCTTGTGAAATTTTTCTGCGTCAATTTTTCTTTTGTTTTCTAACAATTCAACTCTAGCTTTCAGTTCGTTAAAATCAAACAGATCAGCTCTTCCATATTTTTTTCTTTCTTTAAATTTATTGAAGGCCTCCAATAAAGTTGTTATTCTGGTGTTTTGTTCTGATGCAAACTCAAGAAACATCATACGTATTTCTCTTGTAAAATCATGGAAATTATTTTGGTCTATTAACAACGTATTTTGATTTCGTATTATTGCTTCTTTTGACATGAGGTCTAAGGCGGTGTCTGATTGACTACGGCGCAAAGACGAATATTGAATACTAGAAAGTTCAGCCGCAGCTGCTGAAGACGATGGAGAACTCATTTTATTTAAAGTGGCAATTAAAAGTATGATCTTTATGTCAACTGATTACAAGCGATAATTTGACCCAATTTTTGTTAGGTAGGTACTTTTTAGCTGTGTGAGCTTTTTGATTTGTTTTTAAGTTTATTGATAGTAGCAGGTACCAGGGCACCAGTTTCACAAAGAAGTAATATTAAACTAGGTTTCACCAGTTAGCTTTGTAGACGTCTTTAATATGGCATCAACAGGTTATGCAAATTAGGAAATTAATCGAACTCTGTTGCTACATTGGTGATTCGCTAATTGAGACTACAGAATATAGATCTTGCTAGTTGGTTTGTTCTTTGTAATATTGTGTTATCTATTTATTGTGTCCAGTTTAATCAGATCTATAGATCCAAGCATAGTTTAACGTTCGGATGTTAATCACAAGGACGTTTGGGAAGCCGTCACAATGCCATTTGGCTTTAAAACACTTCCTTATGTTCCATGTTTCTCTGGTGATCTCACTTTATTTCACGCACACTTTTCTACAAACAAATTATTAAAAATAACAATTTAACGCAAAAGCACGTCTTAACACCATGTGATCGTAAAAGAACTTGAACGGTTTAGGAGCTACCTAGGTTTCTAATCCTAATGTTTATATTCAGGTGGCTAAAATTGGTAAGTATAATTTATTTATTATTAGGCATAGCAAGTTATATTATTATAAATAAATCTCGATTAAGAATCCGAAGACCAGACAATTCGATGCAGCGATATTTTTACGTTTGAATATAAATTGAATAATACATTTAAATTGGGTAGAAAATTAACTGGTTTCTCTAGTAAAAAACAAAACACAATAGCTACGTTGTCAATCTAAAGCATACTCATTTTTTGTGTGTTACACTACCGGTACATACAACTACTACAATTCTTCATAATGTCATGGCCCACATTATAACACAGACGTTACAATACAACATGTTGCTTAATTAAATATCACTAGATTATTATTCTTCAACGCAGTTATACTTGGATGATGTCATAGCGCGCCCGTGATTGAATGTCATAGCCGCGCTATCTTATTTATCACGGAATAGGATCTCGTTTGCACGAGAACCATCATAGCGCTAAAAATAACACACGGGACATTAGGCCTAATTTTGAAGGCTTTAGTTGACAGTATTTAAAATACTAAAAATATATCCCTCTCTTACATTCCAGTCTATTTGACAAGAACAGCAACAGTTTTAGTAGTTTTAGATCTGTCAACTAAAGCCTTTAAAATTGGCCCCATTGTGCGTTTAAAAAGAAGTTAGCTCTACACGTGCACTATTTAACGGCAATGTATGTTGTAATTTTATTCGCCATAATAATATGACCAAATGAAGGTGTGCGTCTGGCGAGTGGCAAGTCTACGTGCGTTAGATTCGTACCAACATAACCATGGCATTGTGTAATAAATATAAAATACTATTACACTATGACCATGGTATCTGTTCTATGGTCTATGGCATCTATTAATTAATATCCGTTTATTTATCCCGTTTTGTCAGTATTATTTTTTCATTTCAAATTAGTCTATAGGAGGCGATACTGCTATAAAAATCATAGACAATACCGATATTTAATAAATAAACAATATTGTAGAATTGGTATTGCCCATAGAGATTATTATTTATGACTATGACTTGTTTTTTATTTGAACGAATGTATCGTACGAACGTATTTATGTTTCTGCTGAAGTCAAAAGTAAATAACGTAAATTGCCATTGTTGCTTCCAAGATTTATTTTCAGTAATTTTATTCTCTTTTTCTTGAATATTTTACTTTACAATCGCTAAATTAGGCAAACTTCCGTTTGAAGTCTTAATTGGCAAAATTAACTTTATTATGTTGGCTAATACATTTCATTTCTTTTTATGACCGTAAATATCATTTTATATCACAACACCACGTAAGTAGACATAATGCACAAGGGCTAATTAGTAAACGAAAAACAATCGATGGATGGATTTGGGACGGATAGATGCGGGTTCAAATCCCGTTCATGATTAAAATTTTTCATTTACAAATTAATCTGTAGATTCCTACACTAAGAGTACGATCATGATCATCATCAGCAGCTTGAAGACGTCGACCGCTGAACATAGGCCTCTCCAAGAGAGCGCCACTTTGAGCTCGCCTCCTGCATCCATCGGCCTCTCATGGCTTTCACCAGAATAGCAAACGATACTGCTACAAAAGTAATACATTTAATACAAATAAATAAAAATAAAAAATCGATTTATTGCCACTATTACAAAAAACATAATATTACGAACTTAAAACTACCAATAATTATAAAAGTATCTTAAATATTTATTATAGGGCAATAGGGGCAACAGAGTAAGCCAGTTTTACTACTATGAAACTAGGGTATAGGGTATAGGGAAATAATGTACCGAGGAGGTACCGACTATGTCATAGGGATGTGCCTGCACTTGACAGCGGTATATTGCTCAATTATCGGATCCCGGAGCGAGCCCTGACATTGTTTACCTTTGCGCATCAGAGCTGAAACGGGAAATTAATTTCGGAACACTAGGACATGGTATACATATGTTTGCTGGTCTCATGACTGACATGATTTGGTATCTGTGACCAAAGGTCAATGTATCTAACTAGCGATATGGCATCCTTTCCTTGGCCCTGGATCCAGCGGATGGAAGGTTGATGAACTTAATCTGACTTTTTTTGTGACTAAATACACACACACACAATAGAACATTGGTATAGTAGGGCTGTACGGAAATTGTGAAGGTCATTCATTTAATCTACTGAACCACAGCATAGATTTAATTTCTTTTTAGGTTTATCTCGCTTTATTATAATGTTCTATACTCTTGACAGTGCTTAGAGATAAAGGTGTCTGCTTGCTCTTTACTTTACATAGTGTCTATCGTCGTTATTATCATTATCACCATCATCATCATCATCATTGTCATCATCGTCATCATCATCAGGTAAAAGAGGTCCACTGAATAAATACCTGCTTCATAGAAAGCTACATGACTAATCGGCTACTTTTCATAGGTCCACTCCTTCAGCGGACGTAGCCTTCTCGATCCTCTAATTCCGGCAACAGCCCAAGCCGAGGCTCGAACCCCAAGGGTGCCCTTGAGTTAGTTGCCCCCCACTTTTGTCGGCTGGATGCCTTAAGCGCCTGCCCTCCCGCCCGGTGACGCTGTAAAGGTCGGTAGAGACCAACAGCATCAACGGTGCTGGTCGGTTGCCGGGTTGGTGTAATGAGCCCGTTCAAACAAAAAAAAAGAATAATCGGCTCTCACGTATGGCAAATTGCGGCATAAAACCTATTACTTCATTGACTCTTGCTTATATTAATGGGTTTTCTCAAACATGCTTGGAAATTTGAGCATTATTTTGACAACCTTCTTCGAGATAAATCGAACTTGCTGTACTGGCTGTAAAGTTTGTAAGTATGAAAATCCATATCTGTCGTGGTTTAGCGGCCAGATAAATTACATAGTAAACTCATATTGTCGTGTAATTTAAAAATGGAACGATCTCTTGCTCCAAAACATGGCAACCAAAGAGGTAACTTTTCAAAGGTTCTATTTGTATTTCGAACTGGTTTGCAAATTGGAGCCAGTTATTAATGAAAAAAAAAAAACAAATCAAAACTTTTACGTGGGAAAAATTATTGATGTTTGTTGTTCGTCATTGATTTTGAAAAGTACTTATATATTTGATAAAATGAGTTCAAGTGAAGACGAAGAGTTTGATCAACTAACTTTAACGCCACCTGAAATTCAAGAGGCTGCAAGAACCGTTATAGAAACCTCGTTACCGCCAAAATCGAAAGAAAAGTATTTGAAATTGTACATTCAACAACTGTATTTTCAAATAAAAAGTTCTGCCTATGTACTACTTAGTTTTAATTTCCTTGCATTGTTTGAGAAAAGCACTATACAAGCCTTGGCCACAACTGGCATTGATGGACTTACGTATGTGTGCCTCGGCTTCGCCTCGGCCCACATTTACACGTTCGTCCATCAATACCTTTGTTACTGGCCGCTGCAGTAATGTACTATTGAGTTCCCGCCTACCGACTTGGATTCCCCATTATATTTTAATTAGACTGATGATTTCTCAGGTTATTGCATGGGGACAGAAGCGATATCCTGTTATTCTAATGGTGCGAATAAACAAAATTCTGCTTCATAACAAATATAATAACAAGCTGGATAACAGTTGTCAAACTTACTATTCTAATAATAAGCGGTAATAACTCCTCTAATTTAGCAAGTTACATAGTATCACTCTCTCATGGTTCATATTTGTTATTCAAAGGTTGGGTAATAAGTACTATCGAGATATACTTAACAAACAAGCATCTGTTTAAGGTGAAGGGTAGGGCAAACAATGTGTTTTTGGCACGTTTCCTGACGAAATTAGAGCATGGTGGACATCGAAATAAAATACCCATATTTCGATGATGGTGGAGCTTTAAATTCAATATTTAACATGTAATTAGTTTCAATAACTTGTACGTGATGACCACAAATACAAGATAAATAAATTTAGCTCTATAGAAATAAATCGCAAACATACCTCAAGGTTGTACCCATTTTATACAGTTTCTATGGAATATCTTTTTACAAAAATAATAATAGTGTATGCCCAACAAACATTTACATAATGTGATGACTACATAATTTTGAAAAATACTATAGAAACATGGATGTTAATTAAAAACTTTCAACATCAGTCCCTGCAGTTCGTGCGTTGTCTTTATCGTAAGCGCCGCGCGGAAGTTCAGACTAAATTGATATTTAAGTCTACGACGCTAAAGTCGATGTTTCTTTGAACGAAATTCAATCTGCTTATCTCACCCTACCCTTCGCCTTAACAAGCGTCCTTTCTAATCAGATGTTCCACACCATCGCAGACGTGTACCGCGTTTTATTACAATTGATACAACATAACAAACAATCATGCGTAGGGTTGCTACATTCATTTCAAGACACAGGAGTCGTGTATTTTTTTTTACTATAAGTACCTCCCTATTAGCCTTATAGCCTTACGGTCTAGCACTATCTATATAAGTCATTTTCAAGATACCTACCTATAGTTATTATAAAATCACAGCAGCGCAGCGTAGCCCATACTAGGTGGACCGATGACCTGGTCAAAACAGTGGGAAGCCGATGGACGCAAGAAGCAAGCAGCCGCTCAAAGTGGCGCTCTTTGGGGGAGGCTTATGTTCAGCAGTGGACGTCTTCAGACTGATTATGATTATAAAATTTATCAGATAATATGCCTCATCCCATACAACGGAAAAACGCGGGCTATTTTACGAATTATTTTATTTCTGCATAGCGCAAGATTATCAAGCGACATTTATTGCGTGTTGGCGAAGTATCGGGCCAAATGAATAGACTGGACACTAACTAGTAACTCTGTAGACACGATTATTACATTTTTTTCAAGTTCGGGCTATTTTGCGTTTTGTACCGAATGGCTATAGATAAGTTAGTGAGACCTGAATCCGGAACGAACTAATTATGATAAATTATAACAACTCTATTGTATAACTGTGGCGCAAGGCTTACTCTTTGTAGAACTACCAGTACTTATAATACTAGTCCGTTCTCTCGTTCGTTCGTTCGTTCAGTTTACCTACATTAAAGAAGATATGAAAACGAACATTTTATTATCTTTGGCTGATAAATCTGATACTTAATCCAAAATATATAAGACAAATCTCTTATCTACGTTCAACCCTAGCTAAAAGGTAAAGGGGGACCCATCTGATACTACGCTAGTCCCTCTGTCATCGTAGTTTAGGGGACCCTTTGCCGCAATAAGGGCTCTTGAGACTTCAATAACGTTTCTCTACGCTGGGACACTATTTTAGCTAATCGTTTATTGATTGAACTAGATAACTAAACTTTAGAGTTGAGCTATCGGACGGGCCCGATAGCTCAGTTGGTAGTATCCCTGCCTTCTGAACCGAGGGCCGTGGGTTCGATTCCTACCCGGGACAAACATTTGTGTGATGAACATAGATGTTTGTTCTGCGTCTGGGTGTTATATTGTATTCTATGTATGTATTTACAAACAAAAAAGTATATAAGTATTATATCAGTTATCTGGTTCCCATAGTACAAGCTATGCTTAGTTTGGGGCTAGATGGCGATGTGTGAAATGTCAAAAAAAAAAAAAATTTTTATTTACATGGTAGTTATTCTGAAATCATTCCGGATAAAATAGTTCAAAGGTTGAAAGTTTCTCGAGTAGCAACCACGAACCGGAAGACGCAGCGTAAGCTGGCCCTCTGGCCCTCACTAGGTGGACCGACGATCTGGTGAAACCCGCGGGGAGCCGAATAGATGCAGGAGGCGAGCAGACGCTCAAAGTGGCGCTCCCTGGGGGTGGCCTATGTTCAGCAGTGGACGTCTTCAGGCTGTTAATGATGATGAATGATGATGATGAAAACAGTTCTATGTCGGCATAAAACTCTTATTTTAACTCTTATTTTGGCACAGTATAAAATTGGCTTTTTACGTGCTTTTCATTATTATTATTTTGGCTCTACACATAGTGTATTTAGCCAGTGTAATAATAATTAGCCAATTGTAATTTTTCATCATGTTAATAGAATATTTCACGAAAAGTCAAGTCTTAGTCATAGTCATAGTCCAGTCTAAGTCAGGTAGTTATATTCCAGTCTAAGTCATGCTCCAGTAAAGTGGTGGCAACTTTACTAGAAGCTTCTATGGAATTTAATTTTCGAAGCAACACGGAAAATCACGTTTCACCACATTATATCACTTGCCCACACTCATGCTCGTAATTCAGCACTTAATGCGTAAAACGCCACCAATTTTAAACATTAACACTGGGAAAAGCACAAGTTTTGAGAAATAATACAATGCAACGACGTGAACTTTTCCGCGTTCCCGCCAAAACTCTACGTGCTTTTTACTATGATTTTATTTCATAGATTGTCATATTTTTCCTTTCCACAGATAAACCTAAGTATCATGAAGCGCCATCTGTGGCTTCGTTTCAGAATGAGGGCTACTCTCAGGAGGGTTGGGTGCTGAATTTCAGAGACTGTTGAATGTGAGGCGCTGGGTTACATTCAGGGAATTCAGTTCCACGTTTTTGAGATAGATGTCACATTCATTCGTACATCGACATGTACCAGCCAAGTGTGAGGCGGACTTGCGCACAACAGGTTCCGTAGGTACCATTATCTATAAAACGAGCAAAAAAAGTCAAGTTATTCGTATGGAGTTTTCGTATTTATTTTATGCTGTTATTAGTATTTTTTGTTATAGCAGCAACAGAAATGCATCATCTGTGAAAAGTTCAACTACCTAACTACCTACGGTTAATGAGATACAGCCTGGTATCGGACGGACAGACAAACAGACTGATATAGACAGAGGGACAGTGCCAGCGCACAGCGGGGCCTTAGTAATAGGGTTCGCTGTACCCTTTGGTGACGGACCCCTAAAAGCATCCAACAACTAGAGAATGACATCAGCAATCAATTTCAGCCCCAACAGCAATCTAAAGCGAAAAGTAACATAATTTACTTGAAATTTTATTTTGCCTTGCAGGTGCCGAGGTGGGGTCGGGGGAAATAGGTCAATGCCAACTCGATCAACTGGTGTCGCCTGCCCCTGTACTACCTATCAATTATGGTGTGACACCCCCGGTATTCTCTTGTTACGACACAATCTATTAGTTGACTATTGATTTTGTGCCTTTCAATATTTAACCTTTTTACAGTTTGAGCTAACGATGTATTTTTTTTAATCGGTCACATATATAGAATCTGGACCCTTACTAGGATTCCCTGTATATAGGGACCCAGGAACTACATCCAGACACAGAACAAGTATTTGCGCTTTTTTTCCTGTGCACAAATACGTGTCCTGTTGCGGTAATCGAACCCGCCGCCTCCGGGTTCGATTGGTTGAGCCGACCTGCTCAACCACTACACCACGGAGGCCGCCGTCTGCAATGAGGATGGTATGCCAACCGGGCCATGTGAGATTTCCACTCACCAAAACACCACAGGTGGTTTTTATTGGGACATGGCTGATGACTCCAGAATCTCCTACGGAACACACCTCGAGGAGTGCGCCCATAACTTAAATTACCATCAAGTGAGACGGTCGTCAAAGGTAAGCCTCATCATCATCATCATTAACAGCCTGAAGACGTCCACTGCTGAACATAGGCCTCCTCCAGGGAGCGCAACTTAGAGCGGCTGCTCGCCTCCTGCATCCATCGGCTCTCCGCGGCTTTCACCAGGTCGTCGGTCCACCTAGTGGGGGGCCGGCCTACGCTGCGACTTCCAGTTCGTGTTCGCCACTCGATAACCTTTCTCCCTCATCGGTTGTCAGTTCTACGAGCGATTTCGCCTGCCCATTGCCATTTCAACTTGCTAATCCTAAGAGCTACATCGGTCATTTTAGTTCTCATGCATATCTCCTCATTTCGGATCTTCTCTCGCAGGGAAACACCGAGCATTGCTCTCTCCATAGCTCGTTGTGCGACTTTGAGCTTAGTAATGAGGCCAACAGTTCCCACCACGTCTCTAAAGGTAAGCCTATAAACTATAAAAAAGAAATTGTATTCAACGCCTGGTAGGCGGCTTGCTGATCGTAGAAGATGTGAGTACTTAGGGAATGCTGTTGCTTATGCCTTGGAAATCAGCACCGACGGGATGAGAGACGTGGTTTTATTCTCAGAGAGCTGGGACCACACGATAAAATATAGCCTGCGGTGGCCTGTTTCTACGGTTCCACCTAATTTCTATAGTCGAATTTCACAACAAAAGTACATACCTAATCAAAAAGTTTATCTAATAGAACAGTGAAACGATCGTTATCTAATTATCTGACAGCAAAATAAGATACAGTGAAATAACTGTTGATTAAACGATTTTTCATGACTCACTGATAAGATTACCTTGAACTTGAATTTACGATTGTGACTAGAGAAAAAATATTAAACAAAAATGAATCGTGAAGTCATTCAATAAGACATAAATTTGAATAAACGATACCATAGGCTTGTATAAGTACGAAACTGTATTCTATACAATACCTGTAATATTTTTGCAATGTTTTATTATAAAGTAAATTGTGCATTACTTATTAAGACTCTTGCAGTTTACTGGGTATGTTCAGTGTCATAATAATTATGTTTCTATCAAAAAAGTTTTATCTAATTAAAAGTACTTACATAAAATAAAAATACGGAAATGTTTTTAATGCAAACCTTTTAAGATAGGCACGTAAGTATTAAAATTAATTATAATTAATTGTTGTTGCAAGTACCTAAGTTTAACAGTAGTCGCTTAAACCTGTGTGTTTAAAACTAGAAATCAACTCTAATTACCCTACCGATTAAAGCATAGAATTATAAAGTGGCACTTACGCTCATTTTCTTATAAAGACTCGCGTCCGGCCGGACTCATATGCTCACAAATTCACAACACTGCCATGTAAAAAAGATTAAAGCACCAAGAAATGATCCGAATTTCATGCCACATCCTTCACGACAGCTGGCTCTAACCAGACACAGTCTAATTTTCAGCAGAAATTACGAAAATCGCCCGAAAATCGCTCGCACTAGACTCACAGGCACTTCGATCGAAAACCACAACAAAAATCCTGTCACATATAACTTGAATGTGATGTTTGAAAGTTTAAAACAGTTTTCAACGTTTAGTTCAGGTCAAGAAATACAATTTTGAGACTTTTGAGGTTATCGCTAAATGTAGGGCGAATCGAGAGCAACCCACATCGCTTTAAGGTTCAAAATTGCATGTATTTCTTTATATGTGTGCGATGTTAAGCCCTATAGAAAATTTCCCATGTGTATCGTGTTGTACACGAAGGTTGGGGAGTGTGAGGGTGAATCTGTATTGCGCAAGTGTGGGTTAAGTCGGCTTTACAAGGTATTGACAAGCACAGTACCTATTATAGTAGTATAATAAGTAAATACTTATAAGTTATAAATTTCTTTAAAAAGTATGTTATAGCTAAAGCAAGATTCCATACTTATCCATGGATTCAAACCAAAGTTATTTAAAACAAAACTATGATAATAATATTTTTCATTATTTTCGTAAGCAAATATTTACTTTTATTAAACTAAATATACTTACGAGTTGACCCACCCCGGCTTTGAGTTTGCATTAATTTGACGCCTTACTTGCTCCTCTTCTATTTGCTCTTTCTCTACAGTTTTCCCATCTAAAAATACAAAACAGTAAACGGCATCTAAATTCATTCAGTAGTTTTTGCGTGATGAAATTACATACCGACTTACGGACAGACTTTATTTTTTATCAATCTCTATTTGCCCACATTTAAGTACAATTTGATATCAACATAGTTTAAGTATAAGGAATAAGGATCAATGGGTTAGAAAAATTATATTTTTTGTTTCTCAACTAAGGTTTCTCAACCAGGTTTCTCGACTAGGCTTCTCAACTAGCACATAACTTTTACCCCCAAAAATGCAAAGGTACCTACATTATTAAAATTTTGTTTTATACAGATTTTACATTAGTTGTGCAGTTTTATTAATAAACGACTTCTGTGTTATTAATCTGAGCGCGAATAAAATATAGTGATCTAAACGTCTAATAAGTAATAAACAATCATTAGATACTTATACCAAAGAAGGTTTATTGTAACTTCTTATAATTATTATGAAAATGATTGTCCAGTCACAGTCAGTGATGCGGTAATCGGTCCGTCGACTTGTCCGCAGAAATGTACCTCTTGTAGAGCCGCAAATTTTGTACAGATCGATCGCATTTCCGTAACGGAAGGGCTACTAAGGAAACTCACTTACTTCTTTAGGTACTTGATTCTATTTACCTACCTTACATTCAACAGCCCGCCTCCGCACTTGACAGCCTCCGTGGTGTGGTGGTTGAGCAGGTCGGCTCATAACCCGGAGGTGGCGGGTTTGATTCCCGCGACAGGACAAGTATTTGTGCCAAAAAAAGCGCAAATACTTGTTCTGTGTCTGGGTGTTGTGGGACCATGGTCCTCGTAGTTCCTGGGTCCCTAGATACAGGGAATCCTAGTTAGGGTCCAGGATCTATGTATGTGATCGTTGGGCGTTATTTATAAAAAAAATATAAAAAAAAATATGTCCAAATATACTTACTCAATAACGATATTACATTACTAGATAGTATGTAATATTACTATTTATTAGATGGTAGATATATTGGAGTTTGGAGAGTTGCATACATTGAATGTGAAAAGATATATGTAAAAGGATGTAGAACTTAAAAATTGTTTTTAATCTGTTGTTGTTTTTTCTGCCGATGACAGATAAAACTCTTATTAAATTGCACGCATTTACAAATGCTCTAAGTTAATATTTATAGATGCTCTAAGATAATTTCAGAACACGAACTTTTTAGTTTTTCTACCGATTGTTGGATTGAACCACAGACATCTAATACTATACAGATGTCTATGGAATGAACAGGCTTGTTCTCCAGTTCCCTTGCTAGTTACACAATTGATAACTATTATTACATTGTCGTCTCACAGCTCACTCTACAATCGACGTCTAGTTTTCTGACGGTGACGGTGGCATGCTAGGCGGGCTGATGTATAAGAGCCTTACTTATAAACGCTGCTTAAAGTTAGCCAATGCTTAAAATCTTCTGTAAATTTTTGACTGAATTGAAATGTGACATGTGAAAACAAGACAGAACATTTTATACACTGACTAACTTTAAGCAGCGTTTATAAGTAAGGCCCTTAATATACTTGATCGAAGATACCCTCTTTGGCAATAATTCGGTTCATGATGCTACATAGAACAAAGACTTTCATTTTCGAGGTGTTTTCGAAGACCAATAGTAGTGGATATAGCTGTGATTGTGTTTGTCAATTAAACACCCACACATTGAAAATTATCTGGCAAAGATATCAAAATCGACTTTATCGCGTACAAAATAAAATCTACTTTTGACTCTAATACAATTATTTTTGATAAAATAATTCACTGAAACTGAGAGAAAGGGACAAATATACCATTTACGCAAAGAGTGAGTAAGAGGACTATTTCAGGCGGAAACTTTGCGTTATCAAATTATCATTGTGTGCTATGTCAAGTTGTCCTTATACAAGGACAATAACGTGACCTATCTCGTTGACAACAGTTTTATTGTATTGCCATGACTGAAATCGCTTTTTAGTTAAACTTTTAAAATTATAATAAAATCATACTTACTTATGGGAGAAACGTTAATGACACGAAAAGTAGGTAGGTACCTATGACAGCTATAAAAATCTCTGTAGGTTATATAAATTACATTCCTTGAGTTCACAAAAAACAACATAATTATTTTCAAAAAGTACTTAATGTAGGAATAAAACCGGCAAAAACTGGAAGTATATAATTTTGGTCATAAGTAAGTAGCCATTTCTCACATAAAAAATAATTGATCAATAGGTCATCATCATTATCATTATTAACAGCCCGAAGACGTCCACTGCTGAACATAGGCCTCCCCATAGAGCGCCACCTTGAGCGGCCACTCGCCTCCTGCATCCATCAACTCCCCGCGGTTTTCAACAGATCGTCGGTCCACCTAGTGGGGGCCCGGCCTACGTCTTCCGGTTCGTGGTCGCCACTCGAGAACCTCGATCGGATCAATAAGTATATTCATTTTAATCTAAAGTAACATCCTTATCAGCCTCCATAAGTTATTTATATTCTTGTGTTATTCCTAATCCCATCCTATAATTTTAATGAATACATAACTTATAAATAGCTGTTATTGCGCATCCTACGCATTTCTTAGCACCCGTTTAATTAAAGACGTCTTGTTATAAGTATTCGATTTATTTTTATCAAGTGCACTTGACATGCGCAATGTTGACCTCCGAATCGATGACAACCGCATTTGTTGTTGTTTCGTCTCCTTCTCGCTCGTTGTCAGTGGTATATTTCTATCTCGCATGTCAATGGGACAGCAATGTTTCCTGTAGCCAATCGGGAACGCTGTAGGCTACCACGTAGTTTGCATACATTTCCATAGATGGCGTTACTAGTTGAGTTTGAAATTAAATAGAAGCAGAGTTAGCCTAAAACGGTAGAGTAGTGCTACTGCGGGCTAACTGGCTAACTGGCATTTACAGATTTACTTATGTATAGGTAGTTGTAGGCCCCTGTGTGGTCCGGGCTGTAGAATAGGACACCATGTCTTCCCAAGGGTTTTTTTTTTGGGCTAATGCTATTTGTCTCTACCGACTTTTACAGCGTCATCGGGCGGAAGGGCAGGGACTTAAGGCACCCAGCCGACAAAAGTGAGGGGCAACTAGCTCAAGGGCACCCCTGAGGTGCGAGCCTCCGCTTGGGCTTCTAGCTAACCTGCGGGGGGTACGTCGACCTCGCCGGCGGGGTCGGTGACTGATTGTGTTATCCTATACCGGTGCCGAAATCGGTACCTGAGCCAGAAAGGCTAGACTGGTCCGGTGATCCTAGCGCAGCCGAAACAACGGCTGCTATAGAATCTTCCGGTTCGCTCAAGACGTGTCTTGGGCGGCGACGACTTGGTCAGTCTTCCCGTGGATGCCATAAGAGTCAACTTAACGAATATCCAGATAATGGGCCGCAGGATTCTCTTTGGTACGTTAAGATTGTGGTATTCTCACTCCCACCGCCATTTCAAATCATCGTCACAACCATCCTTCTTATATAGATACTCTGTAATTATACCTCTTTCAGTAATTCCGCAATAAAAACAAAGATAACAACTGACAGGATTTTCGGAAGGGAGACGTCAATCAGGTTTAAACGAGGAAGTCGGAGCTGCAGAGAGGAAAAAGGGTGAAAAAGTTCTGCTAGGCGATTATGTAACTTGATTGCAACCAAGAGAAACACAAAAATGTATGGATTTGACAGTTTCAATACGCAGTCTATGTCCATAGTTACTATGAAAATTTTCATATTCGGAATGAAATTTCTCCTGTTGCATTGCTGTCAAAGTTACGTAATCACCCCACTGGTGACCTGAGGAATCGGATAGCGACGCTGAAACATATTCCACAATGTACTCTGTGACATATTCTGTTGTTCTGTTATCAAGGGGATTATGCACCTCCGCACCTACCTCATATTGAAACATTGAAGCTGTGCTTCCTAGGACCCTGGGCGGAGCCGTAACGTGACAAGATCTTCTGCGATCACGAAGCCGCTTGCCAAGCGGCGTGATTATGGCAAACCTTCCCCCCTCAATTTAGACGCAGCTTAGGCCGGCCACCCATTAGGTGGGACCGACGACATAGTCAGAACCGTGGGGAGCCGATGGATGCAAGAGGCAAGCAGCCGCTCAGAGTAGCGCTCTTTGGGGAAGGCCTATGTTCAGCAGTGGACGTCTTCAGGCTGATGATGATGATGATGATGATGAGTTATAGGTAATTACAGGTCGTTGTATTATGTACGTATAGTAGGCACGCACTTGATATATCTCTAATCTGTGGAATAGGTACGCGTAATATGGCGTAATAATCAGGGGTGTATAGTTGATGATGAATTGGTGTTTATGTAGGTATTTACAAACAAAAAGCAAAAAGTATACAGCTATATGGTACCTATCTACTACTTACCTACCATATTATAATTTTTTTTTTATTTTTTTTTGTCTGATCTCTGCTAGGCGATTATGTAACTTGATTGCAACCAATATAAACACAAAAATGTATGGATTTGACAGTTTCAATACGCAGTTTATGTGCATAGTTACTATGAAAATTCTCATATTCGGAATGAAATTTCTCCTGTTGCATTGCTGTCAAAGTTACGTAATCACCCCACTGATCACCAAGCCGCCTGCTAAGACTGGTGATTAAAGCGAACCCTAGTTAAGCGAGCATACTATGAGCATTGAAAATGTAGTTTCATTGGAGAGCCCTGCATTCAGCGGTGAACGTCGACCTAGACTTAAATTATCGAAGTTTAGGCACATAATGCTTGATGAAAAGAGACCAACAGGTGTTACCACGCCCTCTCTTATTTTAAATGGTACCTAATACTTAAGTATCAAATTGTGTTTCTATGGCAATAGGCAGGCCACATCGCTCGTAGAACTGACAACCGATGGGGAAGAAAGGTTCTCGAGTGGCGGCCACGAACCGGAAGACGCAGCGTACGCCGGCGCCCCACTAGGTGGCCCGACGATCTGGTGAAAACCGCGGGGAGCCGATGGATGCCGGAGTCGAGTAGCCGCTCAAGGTGGCGCTCTATGGGGGAGCCTATGTTCAGCAGTGGACGTCTTCGGGCTGTTAATGATGATGACGATGATGATGTGTTTGTAAAAGTCATACTTCATTCTATTGCGTCTTTCCTTTGCATTCTGGTCTATCCCTGTGAGTCACGTCCATTATGGGAATCCCTTCTGTAAGTACCTACCTAAGTATTATTGTGCATCATAATTTATTGACTGAATCAGACAATGAGCAGGCAATAACTTTAAATTGACTGTTTCTTCTAGATCCATTAAGGTACTTAAGTACCGTACCCACAGGGTAAAAGTGACCGTATTACTTACTACGGCTTCGCTGTCCATCTGTCTGTCTATCTATACCAGGCTACTAGCCTGGTAATAGACAGATATGACTAAATTGTGCTTAAGAGCATACAAAGAAACGTGCTTATCTCATGAACCGTGACAGTGAAACAATCGAAACTTTCACACATGATGTATTTCTGTTGCCGCTATTAAAACAAGTATTAAAAAAAGACATTAACATAAATATTTAAGGGGGTTTCCATGCAAAAAACGTGATTTATTTTGCTCATTTTGTAGATAATGGTACGGAAACCCTTCGTTGGTCTAGGCGTTGCTTTTGTGCCCTAGAACCCCAGTCCAGGTTTGGACCTAATTAGATGAAATATCTGGATCTCATCCTGGATGGGAAGTGGATTTTTGGGGGCCAACAATGCTCAATTGCTCAGACATTGATCTGTGCTCAAGTCAAGATATCGTTCTCGAATTGGTTATTTCTTTCGTTTCCATATATTCCGTTATAACGCTGATTGACGGCTGAGCATTGTTCTGTAACACCCTTAAGTAAGAGCTACCAGTATAGGTAAAAGAAACTACATTTAATAATTGAATATGCAAACAAAGAGGGCTTGAAAACGAAAGGGCATTTATAATGACTAATAACTTTTAAAAAACAAGTTACCCTGCTTCTAAGAACTCATTCCAAAGATTAACGAAATGTGTGAGTGTATTATTAGAGCACCCTAAAAAGCTCTCATGTTATTCAAAATTTAAAACCTGAAGCCGAGCCGAAAACGTCCAGGGAATAATTTCTTCTGCCAACAAGTAAACACGGATGCTAATATTACAGAATCCAAATAGACTTAAGCACCTTTATACGGATTTTTAAAAATGGAACATATATTTGAGTTTGGAGTAAAGTCGAATATTCTTATAGCTTCTTGCCATGGATAGGTTTTGAGTTTGGTGAAGTCCGTTGGCGCGTGTAGTCTATTTTTGGCTGCGGTAGGCGGTCGCTCGAATGCACTGTTATTTTTTATACTTTTTAAGGGCTTTTTTGTTACTCGAGGCTACGTCTGGATTTAGTCCGTGTTTCCTGCTATTGTGAAAGAATACTCTCCAATTAAAACCTTGAAAGCGTTTTTGCGTTTCGATTTATCGGTTGATGTCACGCTATTTGGTTTCGAAGGAGGCCAGTTTCAGGAAAACCTCATTTCTATTTGGTGTGAATTCTGCGCTAAACTTGAATCTTTTTTTTAATTCTTTTTTCTATTTATAAATATGATCAGGTATTGCCCGTGGTCTACCTGCCTAGATCACTATCAATTATCATTAGTTTATGGTCGTTTTAATTATTTTGTGACCATTTTGTGACATTGTTTACAAAAAACCGTATCACCTTTCTTCCAGGAAGCTCTATCTGTTTCTGTACCTACTACAGTATATTCTAATTACTAAGCCTTACTTAGGTAGCTGGTAGGTAATGATGTTGTAATAAAAACAGAATCTAGTCATCACAATAGAACCTGTAGATATAATTAGTTATTTAATTAAACTGTACACTAAAACTCTTTTAAAAAACCTTTAGCTTTTAGAATTAGCAAGTTGAAGTGGCAGTGAGCGGGCCACATCGCTCACACATAGTACTGACTACCGATAGGAAAGATAATTTCTCCAGTGGCGACCACGAACCGGAAGACGCGTAGGCCGGCCACCCACTAGGACATGTTTGGACTGACGATCTGGTGACAGCCTCTGAATTGAGCCGATGTACGATGGATGCAGAAGGCAACTAGCAGCTCAAAGTGCCGCTCTTTGGGGGAGGCTTATGTTCAATTGTTCAGCCGTGGACGTCTAGGCTGATGATGATGATGAGATACTAAAACACCAAATAATAAAAGATTAGAAGAAGATTTTACATAAAGTAGGTACTTACAACAATCAAATGGCTGACCATATCGCTGAAAACCCTCTCGTCTAGACAACCTTTGGATGAGAATTCATCATCGGATTAAAGGTAAGTAAAATAGATATTTCATCATAATATTTATAAGTAGCGTAATTGCTAGTGTTACTTATTCGCCTAAGATAATATTTCATTTTACTCTGATACGGTTGAGTTTATCAGATGTGTCACGTACAGTATTGCACAGTCGAATGAGTCGAGCCCATCCCATTAGCGTTACTTTAAATACGTTGCACCATCCTCATTATGGGAGACGAACGACTTCGTGACTGAATGTTGCATCACGGAAACACTCCTTTCAAAGGAGTTTTATCGTAATGAAACGAATGGCGTCTTTTTGCTTTTGGGTACTGATTCAAATAAGGAATGTCGAGGCACTAATTCTGTGCATAGGCATAGGTGTACCTACCTAATTGCTAATCGTATATATTTGCTCTAAAATATCAATGTCGGAACCATAGATCTATATATATATGTCTATGGTCGGAACCATAGATCTATATATCAGGATATGCCCGAAGGAACATTTTGTTTACTCAAAATGGTGTGGGGAAAAGTCAGCGCCATCTCTTAGATTACTCGGGAACTACGATGAGTTGGGAAATTAAACGCTGCCATTATGTCCGTCAATGTTTATGTTTACAATGATTATCCCAAATATAAATTCGATTATTTTCGTACAAAACGGAGTGTAATATTGAAAATATTGACTTACTTGTGGTAAGAAACTTTGTATTTCTTTTTATTGCACTTGTTACGTAGAACGACAAGTACATCGAACGTACCGCATATCGCGCTACCTAGGCATCGTCACCGCCGTGTCAGCGCGATTTGCACACATGGAGAAGATGTACTAACACATGGAAAAGCGCTGACCAGCAAAAGCGTGAGACAGATCGCGACCACCGTCCGCGTACCGCCCGCGCCCGCGATCCCCTCTAGGCTCCGCGAGGCTTACATCATCCTCCCCCGGCACTGATTCTCGATCGTCGAGACTTGTCACATACATATAATTAATTTTAGGACCTAATTATAGTGTTATATGTAAAAACCTTAAATAAAAGGTAAAAACTTCATCACATGGTTTTACTCTATTACTCCCGCTGCAGCCCCTCTATAATTGGCGCAGTTGGTAGAGTCTTTGGGTCAAGTGCGCGTACGACCCTCGGGAGTGTTGGCAGTTTTTTGGACTTTGAGGTCAATCGGTGAACTCTGGACATTATAGCTGTTAATGCAGTGCGCGTGCGTGATTGGCTATTGAGCCTTAACCAAGGATCGAACATCTATACCTATGGACTGCAGCTTTCAAGAAATCGAAGATTAATATAGTGAACCGAAGATGATGAATAATTATACAGTAAGTACGCTAGAATTGTCTCTGGTGTTGCTTCCCCTTTTTAGTGATAGTTTCCGTCAGGATTTTACCTGACGATACCTTTTTCAGAATCGCTCTGATAAGGTGTTTCAGTAAATTTAAATTTAAATCTATCTTTTTCCAGAATCGCTCTGGTAAGGTATTTAAGTAAGTTAAAATCTATCTTTCCCAGAATCGCTCTGGTGTAAGATATAATTAAGTAAATTAAAATCCAAGAACAGATAATTGAAAATGAATATATTCTAATATTATAGAAATTCTTATGTAAAATTCATGAGAAAAGGAATTTTAATAATTACGAAAAATTTAAGCCTTATTGTAATTAAGTGATAATAGATAGGTAATAAATTTTAATTATTTCTATTATTAATAAAAATAAAATTAGCCAAAATTAATTATAATAAAATTAAAAGAATAATGAATTTGATAAATTTTAATCGGAATAAAATAAAAAAGCGGTAAAATGTAAATAAAAAAAAAATTAAGACAAATTTAAATAAAGTCCTTATTAAATACTTTAAATATAATTACATAAATTAAATTTAAAAAAGTGAAATAAATTTAAATAATCAAATGGCCGAAATTAATTAGTAATTAGAATTATTTTAAAATAAAAAAAAAATAATAAAAACTAAAAAAAAAAAATTAAATACAAAAAAAAAATTGAATAATTAGAAATAAAATAAAATAACACGTGAACAAAAAAATGTATAAAAAAAATTAATGCAAAAAAAAATCGCAAAATAATACATAAACTAAATAAATGTAAAAAAAAAAAATGGAAAAATGTATAATGACATAAATTTAACGGAATTGGATAAATGTTATAAAAAAATGTGAACTCAAAAAAAAAACGAAATATATTAAAATAAAAAAATAAATAAAAAAAAACATAAAAAAATTAATATTGAAATAAATAAAACGAAATTTATTTAAAAATATGAATTAATTTGGGAAATTAAATTATATTAAAAAAAAATTATGTTTTAAATATTAGAAAATCTGCTTTCGAAAATTAAAAATTTAATTACAATTTATAAATTAATATTTAAATTGGTAATATAAATTAAATATAACAAGAATGAAATAAATGAAATAAATAAAAATTAAATTGGGATGAATTAAAAAAAAAATTAATTTCGAAAATTAAAGAATGAAATAAAATTTTATATAATATGATATGAAATAAATTATAAAAAATGAAATAAAAATTGAAAGAATTAAATAATCTGTTAAATTAAAACATTAAGTATTATAAAATTAAATAAATTACAAAATCATATAAAAATGATAAATCATTAAAATTTTGAAAAAAATAGTTGTACTTAAATGAAATAAATTTAAATGATCGAATTAAAGAAAAAAACAATTCAAAAGTTTTAAAAATAAATTGATTTAGGTTTGAATTAATTTGAGAAATTAAATTAATGAAAAAATTATATTTTAGAATAAATATTAAAATGAAATAAAAATTTAAATGAATAAATATATTATTGAATTTAAAAAATAAAATAAATTAATTGAAAATGTTAAATAAAAATAAAATAAAATGTTTAAATGAATTATTTAAAAAAAATTAAATTCATTAATTTATTTAAAAAATGTAACAACAAAAAAAAACTTTTTAATCTAACAAAAAAATGTTAAATCACTGTAAAATTTTAAATTTTTAAGTATAAAATTATAATACAATAAAAAAATTAAAAGTAAAGTTTGAACAATTAAATTCATTTGAAATATTTGAAAGGAAGTTAAAAAAAAAGGAAATATAATGAGTAGTTATCAAAATAAAATATAAATGAAATAATTTTGAAAATGGTGAAATGTATAAAATATTATTACTAATAAAGTTAAATAAATTTTGGAAATTAAATTAAGAAGGATAAAAAATATGATAAAAAAGTAATAAATTTAAAATAACAAAATTCTTTTGGGGAATTAGGATGATTTAAGAATGAATATAAAATTGGAACGGTAAAATAAAAAAAAATCTAATATAACCTAATTTGGAAACTGTGTAAATTTTAAAATCAAATGCATTGTAAAATTGAGTAAATTATAATACTTTATTAATTATAAGATTACGCAAATCTTAGAAAATGACAAAAATAAAAAAGAACAAGTAGAAAAAAAATTGAAATGAACAATTTTAATGATATAATTAAATTATAAAAGCTAATTAAATAGTATTAAATTTAAATCATAAATTAAAAAAAAGAAACAAGGAAAGAAAGTTGAAATTTTATAATTTTGGAATTGAATTATTAAATTTTTTAAGTAAAATATATAAAAAAAATTTAAATAAACTAGAAATTTAAATTTTTGGAATAAAAATAAAATCAATATAAAAACTTTAATGAATTAAATAAATTAAAATAAAAAGTGAAACAGAAAATAAATTAATTAAATAAAAAATAAAAAAATGTAGAAAATTAAGCAATACCAATATATCAACATGATATGTTAACTAAAATTAAATATTGAAAAACAAAATAAATATAAAAAAAAAGAAATATAAAAATAACTATTCAAAAAAAATTAAAAGTTATTTGAAATGCATATAAGAACGGAATAAAAAAAACTAGTGAGTAGTATAAAAAAAATGATTTTGGAAATTCTATAAATTTAAAAAATTAAATAAATTTTTAGAGTTAAAACTAGACTATATATAGGTATATATAGGTTTTAGATATTAGATAATTTGCTGAAATAAACTTTATAGTTGTATTTTAGGAATGCAGATCATTTTAAAATTAAATCATTTATAAAATTGGATTAATTCAATTAATTGTGAAATTATATAAACTAAATAACATGACCCAATTAAAAATGTAAAAAAAATCAAGTTCACAGAAAAAATAAAATATTAATGCTTTAAAATAAAAAGTAAATTAATTAAATACAATTTAAAAATTAATTAAATAGGTTTATCACATAAAATAATTTTTAAACAAAAAAAAAATTGAAACAATAATTAAATGCAACAATTTGAATGAATTAGAAAACGTAGAAAAAAACGATACATTAAAAATTTTAAAAGAAATTAAAATAAAGTAATTTTTAGAATATAATAAAACAAAAAGATATTTCAAATTAGATAAATAAAATAAAATATAATGTACAACCCCGTATGTATGAAGAGCTACAGATATCCCTTTGTTCACAAGTGATCAAATTGGGAATGTGTTAGCAAGGCATTATAAGACCATTCGACTCTGCATGAAGCTCGCCTATTTCGGTAGTACCCGTAGTACCAAAGAAGACTGATGCTTCCCGTCGACAAAAATGGCACCTTGTAGTAGACTTCAGAAAATTATTTGAAAAAGAAATTGCCGATAAAAATCAAATTTTAGATATGAAATTTAGAAAATATTATAGCATTATAAGTACTAGATCATATTTCTTAGAAAATAAGATAGCAGTAGTTCTTAAAATTCCTATTTGTTCTTCAAGTACAATAAGTACATCCCTTTGCCTATTCTACTTAATATACCTAAAACTTAACTTTTAAACCTATCCAACTTAACTTGTAACTCATACTATTCCCTTATCAGTACCTATATAGCATAGCAACCAACGAGTAATTCTGTGTACATTAGAGGCTGAATGCCCGAAGGTAGCACGCCCGGTTCCTATGCAAATCGAGTCTCAATCATCAAATTATATTCAAACCAACAGCATTCAAGATTTCTTACTAGAACATACAACTGCAAGCTTATGCACACTGGAAGCTCATGCACAAGAATACCTATAGATAACATTTTCTTAAGAAGACATAGAAAGATTGAACGATCAACACTATTTCATCATATTCCTGAAAGCAACCATGTGACGAGGCATTACGAAAGAGAAGAGACCACTACCTTGCAAGGCCGCTGTACTCTGTTAAAATATCGCAAAACTTTTATGAACTTGATGAACTAGCAGCTATGAGTATTAAAAATGAAATCAAAGAACAGTCACCGAAGATCATTAACATCCCAGAATATACTGAACCTGATACATATCCTGCCACAAAACAATTGGATAAATTTCAACGGACTCAACAAAATTCAAGAAGAAATTAATAGCAGTGCAACTTACACTTACTCTTGAAAATCCGCCGAGTTCAACAAATCATACAACCATACCATTTTACATCTTATTAATCAGTGCAGGAGTACTTGTCATCTTTATATAATCAGCAGAAGATATTGGTTAAATCAGAGAAAGATCAACAACGCTTTCTCCACGACGATTATTCAATCAATAAGAAAAGCCGACGATGAGAATCCAGCATCCAGACCTGCACAAATCCAGATCATCCAGCAACATTTAGTCTGAAAGTACTGAAATGGTTGCTGATCTGCGGTGGGAGGTGTTACGTAGAACGACAAGTACATCGAACGTACCGCATATCGCGCTACCTAGGCATCGTCACCGCCGTGTCAGCGCGATTTGCACACATGGAGAAGATGTACTAACACATGGAAAAGCGCTGACCAGCAAAAGCGTGAGACAGATCGCGACCACCGTCCGCGTACCGCCCGCGCCCGCGATCCCCTCTAGGCTCCGCGAGGCTTACATCATCCTCCCCCGGCACTTGTTCTCGATCGTCGAGACTTGTCACATACATATAATTAATTTTAGGACCTAATTATAGTGTTATATGTAAAAACCTTAAATAAAAGGTAAAAACTTCATCACATGGTTTTACTCTATTACTCCCGCTGCAGCCCCTCTATAATTCACTTTAGCACAGTGTAGTTTGTGCAACCCTTCACAACACAACTTGGCATATTTTCTTTGAGACACACGACCGATATCTTCTCACTTCCAACACAGACTGGGCGCTAGTGGATGTCAATCTATGAACTTGACTCCCTCTTTGAAGCGACGGTTTAATCTGTCATTAGGCCTGTCCTTATATATATGTCTATGGTCGGAACCTACGTACAATCATCTTAAAACAGACACATGACCAAAAATAAACACCAATTCGAATGATTGCGTCATTAATTTTATTATTACTACCAGGATCTAACACAGAGCAGATAACTAGAATCAAGCCACAAATTCTAGTCTAGTCAACATCTATAGTCTTAAAAACATCGAGCAAGCCACCCGAGCGCGACAACAAGGTCAGAGCGTCGACATAAACACGTCGAATTGACAACGCCGCACGACTGCTCGACTGAAACGGGTATATAAGGTAGCAGCGAGTGAGAGAGAGATGATGTTATTCCCATTGTGCATTCAGAAGAGAACGGATGTGGAGTGTGCAACTCGTGACCCGCGAGAAAGCGGGTGCCGAGACTGAATTTGTAATTATTTAGAAGGGAATTTTGAGTTACTTGGTTGGAAAGTTTTGTATTTGGGATT
The DNA here is from genome assembly GCA_963580505.1 of Ennomos erosarius. NCBI lineage: Eukaryota > Metazoa > Arthropoda > Insecta > Lepidoptera > Geometridae > Ennomos > Ennomos erosarius. The sequence continues at coordinate 11,700,921 of OY756981.1, read as the reverse complement.
ATGGGATGACGTTGTTTAGGTGGTTTAGGTTATGACCTGTAACAACATAGATAAAAGATTCAGGTACCTAGATGCTAAGGGTAGATGGTAGGTTAACAGCTAGACTGCGATGACGGAAAATTGTAGAAGAACGTACGTAAAGTTAGGCCTAAATGTTGATAATTTTTATTATACAACAGTGTTTGTGTAATTAGTAAAAGTGCTTAGTAATCACTTAATCAATAACCCAATAAACCTAACAAATCATCAAGCTCAGGTACTTACGTAGTAACATTTTAATAGGTTAAACCTAAATAAATAGGCAGTTAGTCATACAAACTTACATAAAATGAACTAGGTAAGATTCTTATAGGATTCCCGAAACGATGGCAAAACTGACAATGAACAGCGATAATACTTACTGATAATGATAACCAACAAATAAGTAGAGTTATTTGTCGTGAGACTCGTGAGTCATCATAGCCTGCATAGGTATATTCGATCAAAACGTAAAAATAGGTAAGTAGGTAGTATTTCAATTTAGAATAATCGAAGAGCTGATAGCTTTTTTTAACCTTATTTGAGAAATTGAGGGCATTATTTGAATATTTGGAATAGTTATGTTTAGGCTTTTCAAATAAATCTGTCCATAATGTTTGAACTATTTCGCTATGACAATTTAATTGCACATAACTATCGGCTAAGACACTGTTTAAATTTTTGTACTATCTTAAGCTGCTGAATTGACTATAAATTATGTACCATGAGGAGGATAAAATATCAATTATACATCCATTAAATCTATTAACACCATATTGATTTTATTTTCTATCGGAACTCTACTTATGAACCAAAGTACTGAGCTCTTATTATCCAACATTATTAAAGTAACATGAAGATACAAAAATTAATAATATGAATGCGAATATGCTATTTATTATTGGAAATAAATAATATCTTATAACTATAAATACCAGGGGAACATAACGGCTCGGATGTCGGTCGGCGCGACGCATTTAGGCCTAAATGAGAAGAACGTTACCGCGCTGTTCTGCCGTATTTGCGGGCCGGTATTTTGGTTTTCAATTCTTTTAATAACATGGAATAGGAAAACGTTTTAAAAACGTTACCAAAAAGGTTTAAGCTATGTAATGTTCCACACCAGTTTTTTTATTACGTTTGTAGTTGTCATATTTCACGCAACACAGTACTTACTTGAGTTTTATTTGTTTTTAGCTTTACCTTCTTATTCTAAGGTTTTTAGATTTTTAGCAGAAAACTTTTTAGAAAACTTGACTTTCTTAGCAATGATACAAGACACAGTCTTTATATTAAATCTACTTTACCACAGACGCCTGGGTCCATGCTCTTTGTTAATATTATTTATTTTTATTTATTTATTTCAATTTTAGTGGACACTAATACAATTAAACAGGAGGGGACAAAAATCTACCTAGTTTAGAACGTCCCATTGTATTAAATTAGAAGATAATTAAGTAGTTAAATATATTCAAAAATATATTTTTACACTTTACTGATTTAAGTCTTTCTTAATCATAATAATATTAGGTAATTAATCGATGCCCAGTTTATTTATTGGACTGGAGTCTCATAAATTAATGATGTTATCTGTCATAACAAGCGTGCGCTCACACTACCCTAGCAGGGATGCGGGGATGACAAGGGTGGGAATTAAGGCGCTGAATGCTCCCAAATCGACTATTTTGAACGTGATTATCTCAAAACATAAACCATTTACAGGATTGAAAAAAACTCACGTTAATACTGGTCATATCTTCTTTTTCATCTGCCGAAACCGAAACACGTTTACGAAAAGTTTTCTTGATAGAAAATAAACGTGAAGTGACCTCTAAAAAATCATTCAAACGTCCTAAAATGTTACATTATAATCAGACACCCCATTGAAATAAATCATAGTTATGTTTCAATGCACTGGAACTGGAAGACGCAGCGTAGGCCGGCCCCCCACTAGGTGGACCGACGACCTGGTGAAAGCTGCGGGGAGCCGATGGATGCAGGAGGCGAGCAGCCGCTCTGAGTGGCGCTCCCGGGGGGAGGCCTATGTTCAGCAGTGGACGTCTTCAGGCTGTTAATGATGATGGTGATGATGTTTCAATGCATCCGTCTATAAGCTTGTTTTTTTATAACAATAAGCATTTCTTTTATAACTAATTATTTGTACCGAAAAATGGAAAAGTCGAAGTGCAACGCAACGTAATCGCCATATTTTTACTATGCATAAAGCGACCCTATTACGTACAAAATAAGTTTCAAGTTCGTCTGCTGTAATAAACGTGCTCGCATTGGGTCCTGTCAGCACCTTAAACATAAAAGATGGTAAAATATAAGCGGTTATCCGGACGGTAACACGTATGATACAGCTACTGATTACAAACTATATTCGGTCATTTTTTGGTTTAACAATCATCATCATCATCATTAACAGCCTGAAGACGTCCACTGCTGAACATAGGCCTCCCCCCGGGAGCGCCACTTAGAGCGGCTGCTCGCCTCCTGCATCCATCGGCTCCCCGCGGCTTTCACCAGGTCGTCGGTCCACCTAGTGGGGGGTTGGCCTACGCTGCGTCTTCCAGATCGTGGTCGCCACTCGAGAACCTTTCTTCCCCATCGGTTGTCAGTTCTACGAGCGATGTGGCCTGCCCATTGCCATTTCAACTTGCTAATCCTAAGAGCTACATCGGTCACTTTAGTTCTCCTGCGGATCTCCTCATTTCGGATCTTATCTCGCAAGGAAATACCGAGCATTGCTCTCTCCATAGCTCGTTGCGCGACTTTGAGCTTAGTAATGAGGCCAACAGTTAGAGACAACGTCTCAGTTCCATAAGTCATCACTGGCAACACACATTGATTGAAAACTTTTGTTATCAGGCTTTGTTGTATTTTGGACGAAAAGATAGGTCGAAGCTTCCCGAACGCTGCCCAGCCGAGCAACAATAAACAAACAATAAAGTACCAGAATCCAAAAGTATAGAATTTGTATTTGTTAGAAATGTTGTAGGTGTAAGTATGCCTGCCTGTCGATAGAACATTGATCACGTAACAACTACTACTCGCATACATATTTTGATGCCCTTTACAACTGTTTTCTTTGGAGTTCTGAGCAGACCCTTACGTTAGTTTCACCAAAGTTGGTTTATCTGGAATTAATAGGCATTTTTATATAATAAAAGTTACCCCACATACCGCCGCCCGGATGGATGACCGGGGTGGGTTAAATAAAAACTATTATCTACTTAAAAAGGAAAGGAAAGAAGTTAAAACGAAGGGAGGGGAGAAAAAAGATATAAAAGAAAAGTGTAGACAAAAGGCATGCAAACAGAGTGGGATATGGGATATAAAAGAAAAGTGTAAGTAGACAAAATTGGTTTACCTGGAAAGGAATTAATACGACTTTTTATCTAATAAAAGTTACCCCACATACCGCCGCCCGGATGGATGATCGGGGTGGGTTAAATAAAAAATATTATCTTCTTAAAAGGGAAAGGAAAGAATTTAAAACGAAGGGAGGGGAGAAAAAAGATATAAAAGAAAATTGTAGACAAAAGGCATGCAAACAAAGTGGGATATGGGATATTGAAGAGGGGCAGAGGGGAGATTACGGCGTTAACTTAAAGAATAATATAAATGTGTCAGGCTGGTCAAAATGTCTGACACGAGATTAACCAGTTGGGCGGCACGCGGCTAAATAATTAAGCCAATAACAGTTAAATATGAATTCCAGAAAACAGCCAGTATTAAATTGAGACACCAAAAACATGCTAATTATTATACATATACAATAAAAATAATAAATAAGAATAAATAATATTTATTTCCAGGGAAGATCTACTTAAGTACTGATCTACAATAACTTTAACACATTATTTTTACCTGGCAACAGCCGCAACAGAAGTAGGCTCAGCAATGTGCTGCGTAAAAAAGGTCTGGATATTATAGGATAGGATTATCTGAAATTAATAACACGCACGATTTTTAACACAGAGCCACCCCTTGCTGCGTAGCGTAGGGGTAGAAGAGTGATGCTCATTTGTTATGGCAGATAACAACGTTATTTATTATAATCTTCTACTTTAACAACTGACAAGCTTTGCTACAATAGTACCTACCTACTATTTCTACCACCCTCCCCCCCCCATTCAATACTTACAAAATTACCGATATTAGTCTTGAGCCCGTCTGATCTCGGGCATCGTATGTAGCAAAGGTTATGTATGATCTTAGCTCAATTTGGCAGGATGCTGTGATGCCGGTAATTGGTAATTGTTGTTGGGAACAATCTCGAAGTAGTCGAAAAATATGTCTACCTAGGCTAGGACAGTAGGTCCCTTCGACAAAGAGGTCGCACGAAAAAACCAACTCGGCTGGGCAGCGTTCGGGAAGCTTCAACCCGTCTATGCATCCAAAATACCGAGAGCCTGAAAACAAAGGTTTTCTATCAGTGGTGTTGCCATTTCCAGTGATGACTTACGGAACTGATAAGTGATCTCTTCCTGTTGGACTCATTAATAAGCTGAAAGTCATGCAACGAGCTAAGTATGGAGAGAGCGGGCTTTATAATCTTTGGGAGAGAGCTATGCTCGGTGTTTCCCTATTAGATAAGATCCGCAATGACGACTAATATGACCGATTTATTAGCTCTTAGAATTATTGGCAAACTGAAATGGCAATAAGCAGGCCAAACCGCTCGTAGAACTGACAATCGATGGGAAAGAAAAGTTCTCGAGTGGCAACTATGAACCGGATGACGCATCGCAGCATAGGCGGCCCCCAACTAGATAGATCGACGATCTGATGAATACTACGGGGAACCGAATGGATGCAGGCAGGAGGCACAAGCAGCCGCTCTAAGTGGCGCTCTTTGGGGAGGCCTGTGTTCAGCATGAACAATTCTGATGACTTCACAAACTCAAGTCTAGCCTCGATGTAATTTTTTTCAATCTCCTATACTTATTATATAATTTTAATTTATGGGCTAGATAGTAATTTCTATAAAGAATCATCTACAATATTCTTCAATACTAAAAATAAACTTATTTATCTGCATTTCAAACGTGTGCTAATAGGTTCCATGTTGGATAATTAAAGTAGCAGCGTGGTTCTACTATAACAGGCTTTTGTTATGGGAGGGGGTTATTATGGCGAGGGAGGGACTAAAAGGGTTGAACAATTATGAAAATAGACACGCAATAGTGACTCACAAAACTTTCCATCACTTTACCTTGTTTAGCACCTTGTCTATTATATTTCTCCAGTCCACTTTTTTCTGGCAGCCTTACTTCTTATCTGAACCTGTAGCCGTCTATAATGACAAAGTGGAAGATTGGGGTCTTTGAAGAAAATCCGACAAAAGCGGTTGTAAATTTTGAATTTATTTTTCAAAACTAATGTATCTTGAACTTTAATGTGTAATAAGGGTGGATTATTATCCGTTAAGTGGTCGTGAATGTGCACGAGTGTTGGCAAATGGTTTCAAGATCATAAAACCATGCATTTTCGTTTTTGCTTCAACGGCCTTTTTTAGAGCCTTCAGTAAAATTTCCACCATTTTACTGTTGGTGTTTTGACTGACAAAATATGACTTTGACTTGACATAACCGTACAAATTTTACTCACTTGACATTGGCAGAATTATTGCAAAAAAAGCGATAGAAAGCCATTAAAGAAGAAGAAGAAGAAAGTGGAAGACTGACATTTCTATTACCTAGACACATCAACATAGAATCAGGAGTTTTGCCGGGAACGCGGAAAAGTTGTTGCATTGTATTATTTTTCAAAACTTTCGCTTTTTCCAGTGTTAATGTTTAAAATTGTTGGCGTTTTACGCAATAAGTGCTGAATTACGAGCATTAGTGAGGGCAAGTGAAACGTGCGTATAATGTGGTGAAACGTGATTTTTCGTGTTGCTTCCAAAACTCCATAGAAGCTTTTAGTAAAGTTGCCACCACTTTGCTAGAGCATGACTTAGACTGGACTATGACTACCTGACTTAGACTGGACTATGACTATGACTAGGACATGACTTTGCGTGAAATATTTTATAACACGATGAAAATATAATACTTGACACTGGCTAAATACACTGTGTGGAGCTAAAATATAAAGAAAAAAAAACAGAATCATAACCTAGACATTTTGACTAAATAGTGAACAAAACTTGCTCTAAGCGGATTTTATATTAGAACCACAGAATTCCCCCTATTATTGATTAGAACATGGACTGGTACAATAAATAAATAAATATGTGTGTGTTGTTAGTTGCAATTTGCTAGTTAGTGTGTAGTGTAGTTAGTTTTAGTTTAGTTTAGTTTTTATTATTGTAGTAGTTAGCTTCAGCAATAAAGGCATATTAAAAAAAAGTGTGGACATACAATATTGACCTATACTAATATATCTTATGAGGACGGTGTCGTAATATACTTAGATTTGTTTTAGATCACTGATTTCTATTGTAAAGCAGTGTAATAAAATAGAGGTCAGTGTTTTTGATTGATCATCAATGTGACTCAGGGTTCGCAATTTCACATGCTCGATGATTGTAGCAAAAGAAAATTATAAGAGAGCTAGGTGAATAAGATTTAGTCACTTACCGAAACACTAAAATAGTTATTAAGTTGTTTGCTTCGCCTTTATTGTTAGTAGGTATAAGTTTATTTGTATTTCATAGAAAAACATTTACAATCTCTCGCCACAGAATTCGCCCTCTTCCCTACCCCCTCCTCCAGGTCCTCACGCCTGTAATTAAGAAACCACAAGTAGCACATATACGAACAGTAACACGTAAGTATACTTTAGGGTTATAGGACATTTTAACCAATCCCATCTGCTCTCAGATCTAACGTCGCCAAGCCTCCCCAAAGTCAAAGTATGTTTTAAAGTAAGTAAATGTTTGGCTCTCAGACCTTACGTCTGCGCGTCCTCAAGCCAGTCGCTTAGCGCATCTCATGAACTCTGCTGCTGATGGATATTTAACCAAGCACACCTGCTCTCAGATCTAACATCCTCAAGCCTCCCCAAAGTCAAAGTATGTTTTAAAGTAAGTAAATGTTTGGCTCTCAGACCTTAACGTCCGCGCGTCCTCAAGCTAGTCGCTTAGCGCATCTCATGAACTCTGCTGCGGATGGATATTTAACCAAGCACACCTGCTCTCAGATCTAACGTCCTCAAGCCTCCCCAAAGTCAAAGTATGTTTTAAAGTAAGTGTTTGGCTCTCAGACCTTACGTCCGCGCGTCCTCAAGCCAGTCGCTTAGCGCATCTCATGAACTCTGCTGCTGATGGATATTTAACCAAGCACACCTGCTCTCAGATCTAACGTCCTCAAGCCTCCCCAAACTCAAAGTATGTTTTAAAGTAAGTAAATGTTTGGCTCTCAGACCTTACGTCCGCGCGTCCTCAAGCCAGTCGCTTAGCGCATCTCATGAACTCTGCTGCGGATGGATATTTAACCAAGCACACCTGCTCTCAGATCTAACGTCCTCAAGCCTCCCCAAAGTCAAAGTATGTTTTAAAGTAAGTAAATGTTTGGCTCTCAGACCTTACGTCCGCGCGTCCTCAAGCCAGTCACTTAGCGCATCTCATGAACTCTGCTGCTGATGGATATTTAACCAAGCACACCTGCTCTCAGATCTAACGTCCTCAAGCCTCCCCAAAGTCAAAGTATGTTTTAAAGTAAGTAAATGTTTGACATACCGAGCTAGTCGTTCACTTGATGTAAAGCATCACGGTGGCTCAACAGTTGCAGTGCCACTGGGAACTCTAAAATATAGTTTCGCGTACGTGATAATACGCATCTGTAATAGCACGTCATCCTGAGACACCAGCGCAGTCCGCACCGCACTACGGTGCACTTCAAATTGGAACAAATTAGTCCCTAGTGCTTGCACACTACTGCTCGGCGGTAGAATACGTAAGTGTGCTACTGCTTGGCAGCAGAATAGCTGGCAAAGCGAGGCTAGGTACCTACTACTTGTAAATATGTATTTGCAGAAAAGTTATAAGTTGTTGATAGCAAAATGAATAAAATATTCTAAACAAATAATATTAGATAGTGCTTAACTGCAAAGAAAGTCTATCACAATCGGCTTAAAAAAATTAGTTCCCTAACTTCCCTATCCACTGTGGAACGAGGTGCAGGAAAGTTTTATAGTTTTCCATGGAATAAGCTAAACTATGTTATTGTTGTCAACTAACACTGATCTACCCTACTCAAATATTAATTGAACACGGTTTAAAACGGGGCTTTAACGAAGCTACTCACTAGGGGTTGTTGGGGTGGCGGGAGGCAAAGGAGGGGTTGAAGGGCGGCTATCGACCGAGGGATAATGCCCACTTACAAGCGAGGTAGGCTCCGCGGAGTTCTAATATTAAAAAGAATTACAGAAATATATGGTTTCTCTCATGAAAAATTTAATATGTGGACAATGTAGTAGGTATCTGCGTACTTACCTAGGAATATAGCTAAGTATATTCTGGACCCTCAAACAAAAGGGTGAAAAGGTTGCTTATAAGCCTTTTCATTATTCTGTTGAAAGGCGCGCATTGTCGCTTAAACCAGGAGAATTGTGTTCAAACGCAAGCCTATCTAGTATAAAAATCCTAAACTTGACGGAGCGACTGATGTTAACGAAAGTCGTTGCTTCAACTCGCATGCTTTCAACAGTCCGGATGTAGATGTACCTACCTATACTCGCGTATAGGTCGCATTTGGTAATATCCCAGATAATATAATACCTATTATACTAAGCTCAGAAGTAGAATAATTAAATAAGCCAGCAATTGGTCATTTCATGACATGACACTTTCAATATAGCAACGAAGATAATACAACAGATACTTCAGAGTACTTGCCGTGAGCGTCGCCGAGAACAGAATGCATGTCTCACTCAAATGGAGCTATATTTATACTGAATCACCGGGGGCATTCCTTCAGAATGACGCAGTGGGAGTGGTATAGTCGTTAAACAACTGTTTATTGGATTTAATAAAGAAGAAGTGTAAAAATATGGCATTATCCCAAAATATGGGTAACACTATAGCAGTAATATACAGTCTAAGTATACCTACCAAGTTTCTCAAGATTCGTTGAACAATAATAATTACACTTTGTGGTTTTCCACGCTATGTTTTCCATGACCATTGTAAAAGCTAAGCGAGTGGTAAGAGCTAAGAGCCATTCCGCACATAGATTCTAAAGTAATTTGGTGCAGGGCCTAGCGGGATGTTAACAAGGGTGCGCCTGTTTGGACACATTAGCATTAGTTGAAATGGTAATAGGCAGGTCACATCGCTCGCAGAATCGACAACCGATTGGGAAGAATGGTTCGCGAGTGACAACTACGAACAGCAAAAGCTACGTAGGCAGACCCCCTCATTGAGCGCCACTTTGAGCGGCTGCTTGCCTCCTGCATCTATTAGCACACTGCGATGGTTTTATCCAGACGTCAGTCCACCTAATATATAATTATACCGGGTGTAATTGAATTCATTAGCATCCTTTGAAAGTAGGTACCTACTCCTGATACCGGTCACGTGTGGACCAACATTTTTGAATTCTAACACATTGGTTCGGTAATAATAATATCTCCAAAAAATGGAAAAACTTACTTAATCCAACGCTACAATACAAAATTTAATCGGAATAATGGAGTACTGTTTTTAATTAGTACACACAAGGCATAAAAACGTTTAAATGTATCAAAATTATTCGTGCTGACTGCGTTAGGCCGCGGCAATCTTCATAATTTTCAATAATAATATTTTGATTTACACTCTTTACTCTTTAATAATCATATATATATATGATGTACTATCATGGGCTCAATTTATGCTAATGAATTAAATTACATCCTGTATTCAATTCAATTCATTTATTTCATGGTTTCATTGTAACATTACAGTTTTATCCAAAGCGTTACAAAAACAGTCATTTTATGTATACATTATAAATATAATAGAGATAATAAAAAAGTATTATCAATGTCATTGGAGAATATTTTAAGCTTATTAATATATTATTACGTAGGTACACAACTAGATATATAAACTATTATACATTATGTACTTATATCCACAAATAAAATTATAGTCATTTAATCACTGGAGTAAATAAAAATTGTAAAATCAATAGTCTAAACTTTAAAAACAAAATTAGGCCAAATTTTAAATCCAACCTTCACAATTTTACACTATATAGTGGTGAGCCGGCACTGAAAACCTTTCTACATTTCCACCTTTACCTATTTACTTACCAACAATACACCTACCGATTGTATGATTCGCAGAAGTCAAACACTACGCAAGTACTTACCTATTCTAAATTACTTTAGGTTCTACATCAAACATTGTTGTATTGGAATGCCGAACGCCGCTCATGTTTTCCTTGTTGCCTCGCAAACCAGTCTGCCAGGAAATGCAGTCCCCAGCGAAACCAAGAGATGGCGCCAGCAGTACACTTTTGTAGTTTGCCTGGTAGAGATGGTAGAGTCGTTAGTTTGGTAGAGCAGAGTTTAAACACGACAAAACACAGAGACTACTTTGTGTTTTGTCTTTACACTAAGCTGGTTCTTTTTAAATTGGGTTTAGTGGAACAAAAGTCTCATTCTCGGAAAAAGGAAGCGTTAGAAATATCATTCAAATCCGGTCGGTGCCTACACCCCCCAGAAATGATATTTAAAACGTTTTCATCCTCGGAGTAGAGTACAGCAAAGTCTATCACAAACTTCACCAATAGAAGGGCGTGGTGCATCCGTACAATTACGCCGTACCACGCCTACCAAACTACCTATAGGGCTTCTATTAGTTAGATATTAGGCCTAATTTTGAAGGCTTTAGTTGACAGTTTTAAAAATGCTAAAAATATATCCGTCTTTTACATTGCCCTCTATTTGACAAGGACAGCAACAGTTTTAGGAGCTTTAAATCTGTCAACTAAAGCCTTTAAAATTGGCCCTATTATCATATTACAAATAGTAAAAATTATAATAAAATGCATTGTTTCTGGTGTGGCTTGCGGCTGCATTAGTGTTGATTTCTTTTTGATTGGAGAACCATTCATAGTTATTTAATTTTATTAGGAAGTAGGAACTAGGTAGGTATTAGGTATAGCTATAAGTATTATAGGCCCGCAGCTTCACCTGTACTTCCCCTGTTTTCAACCAAACCAGATTTCCCATGAAAATCTTAATTTAACACCATCTAGCCCCAAACTAAGCACAACTTGTACTATGGGAACCAGATAACGGATAAGTATAACTTAGATTTTTTTTTGTAAATACACACATAGAGTACAATATAGGTAACACCCAGACACAGAACAAACATCTATGTTCATCACACAAATGTTTGTCCTGGGTAGGAATTGAACCCACAGCCCTCAGTTCAGAAGACAGGGTTACTACCAACTGAGCTATCGGGCCCGTCAATATACTTATACATGTCGGATTTTCTAGCTCTTGTTAGGAAAATCTGTACCTTTTTTGTTATATAAGATACCTATTCTAACTTTTCAGGATAAAATGTTCTATTTTGGTCTTCAATCGAGCCATTTAGCCAATTATTACCATAACAAAAAACAACATTTTTACTCTATGTTTTTACTATTCAATTCATACTGCTAAAGCAGACATTGGCTTCAATAAAAAGGTAATTTTATCAATAAAATCTACATAAGTAAAAAGCCTTCGAAGCGTACGTCATTCCTATTAGTAGGTACGTACTTACCGGTCTACCTAATCAATATTCATTTAATAACCTTATGGACAAAAACATTGCCTCTAAAAACTTCTCGGTTATAACAAAAAATAAGGCCATAAAAACCAAAAGTGAACCCGTCACTTGCCAGTCAGTGGGGCGTTCTGCCTGATGGCTGAGCCCCACCTAGGGGCGGCCTGTTGCGTCTCGCCCCGCCCCTGCTCCGCCCTTCACGGCCCTTCGAGCACTCAGGCCCAAGGCGGCTTTAGGCTTCTTTGAACACTACCTTTAAAATTAGGTAACCTATAGATGTTCATTTGTTTTATAGAAAGTTTAATTACCTACATGATTATTAGTCAGAGTGCGCGTTCCACGTTCACTTGTTTTATATAGGTTTTGCTACCTACGATGCTAAACATATAACATGGATGAGTCAGTGGGTTTATTATAATAATGATCATTGGTTTTACAAATGGTTTAATAGATAATTACTCTTAGGTGTAATTAAAGTGAGTAATGGAAAATATTGTAAGTACTTATAAACATGGCACGTGCGTAGTGAAGGGTGGTTTTCAGATAAAAGGGGCACGCCCATTTGTGAGCATATCAGGGTAAATACAATTATGGGAGCAGACACACTTGGTGTTTTCCATTTATATAATTAATAGAATCATTTTTGTACCTAGGATTTGCATCTACTTACCTATACAATAAGATTTTCCTAACTATCGGGCTACGCTGAGTCTTTCGGTTCGTGGTCGCTCCTCGAGAACCTTTTTTCCGCATCGTTTGTCAGTTGTCCAGCGATGTGACCTGCCCATTGCCATTTCAACTTGCTAATTCTAAGAGCTATCGATCTCCTGTGAATCTCCTCATTGTGGATCTTAGGTACTTCGCAGGAAAACACCAAGCATAGCTCTCAAGCTAATTTTATTTAAAAGACAGTAATAGCAAAAGACCATGGTAGTCCTGGTTTGCGAATAGGACCATCTCATCTCGGACGGGTCCGATAGCTCAGTTGGTAGTATCCCTGCCTTCTGAACCGAGGGTTGTGGGTTCGATTCCTGCCCGGGACAAACATTTGTGTGATGAACATAGATGTTTGTTCTGCGTCTGGGTGTTATATTGTATTCTATGTATGTATTTACAAACAAAAAAAGTATATAAGTATTGTATCAGTTATCTGGTTCCCATAGTACAAGCTATGCTTAGTTTGGGGCTAGATGGCGCTGTGTGAAATGTCCACTTATTTATTTTTTATTTTCTGCCCGTGGGCGGCTACATGTACAAAACTCAAACACAAATTATTTATTGTAGATAGGTTTGCTATATCATCATCATCATCATCATCATCATCATCATCATCATCATCATCATCATCATCATCATCATCATCAACAACAACACCCTGAACACTCGGTTTGCTATAGGTATTGTGTAATTTGTTCCCACGGTAATATCACTCGTTTTTCGGGTGTAAAGCTGATCATAAACTGGCAACCCAAAAAAAAATGGCGATACATCTAGAATTTATTTATGAAGTATTTCAACTGGCTTAGAATTGGCAATGCAATACGTTACTATCCGGTGATAAATGACTTTATACGTGGTCTTGGAACGACCTTTATAGTTTCTGCACATTTTAATTGCACAAACAATTATTTTTGAAGGACGCAAATTGACATAACAGCGCGTGCGAACGCCATGATAGCTCAACTCGCACTAAACGCGGGGAAACGCTTTAGAGGTCAACAGTTGGCCTCTAAATTTTCTCCGCGGTTAAATTTTGAGGGTCTATCTAGATTCTAGACATGTAGGTAATCATAGCTCGGTACATTAAAATGAGTGATCATCGGCACGGCTTACGGCACGTCAGTGCTTAAGACTGTATCACACAGCAAAGAGCTCGCAATAATGACTTACTGTGTTGAAAAGGGTGTCACACCACATCACAAAAGCGCCACAAAATTGGTAAAAATGTTGCTATAAAAAAAATATAATAATAATAATAATAATAATAATAATAGCTTTCCAGCACTGGTGTGATCCCAAAACAACTAACACACTCCCTTAAAATAATAGGTTTACCAGAAAACACGTACATAAATATGCAAAAGGCTGCCATTCTTAACACATGCAGAATAGTTAGGAAGTTTCTACAGGAGGATGCAGTAACACAACCAATGACAGAACATACAGCACACTTGGCTTAGGTCCGTGGGCTGTATTAGAAATTACCAAAATATTTCACTTTACTTTGAGAATGTTTAAGAACATAAAATAATAATAATAATAATAATAATAATAATAATAATGCGGTACTCCTTGACACGGCACGTATTGTCAGGAGGTTCCTCACTCTGCAGCCCTGACCACCGGTAGCTTGGGCCCTGCCCCGCTGCCGGCGGGACACTAGGTTTAGGTTTTTTATAATATTTTTGTAATTTTAATTTTATAAGAAGTATTATAAAAAACATAAATTTAAGAAAACTAAATAAATGAGTGAATAATAATAATATTTTACCCCGTTTATTTCACTAATACTACTACTACTGTTTATTATACTACTAGCTGACCCGCCCCGGCTTCGCACGGGCACAATATAATTTTGTGTTGATTTTTTTTTTGTTTTTTTTTTAGTTTTTTTTTATTGTGATTAAAATTGATAAACTAATATAATTGTAATAAACCAACAACAAATCTTGAATAAAAATTACAGCCTGATTGCTTGGGCAACCCGCACTTGGCTGTTTTAGAAAACAAAAAGTATACTAAATGTTATTCTGCATAATCAGCTATAACCACAGCAAATTTCAGCCAAATCCGTTCAGTAGTTCCAGCGTGATGCGTGTTCAAAAAGGGACAGACAGACAAAAATTCAAAAAAATTGTTTAAATTTTTATATCGACTTAGAAATGTAAAGCAGTCAAAATTTTCAAAAAACATTCAATGTACAGATTTAACCCAGTTACAGTTTTATTATATGTATAGATTATTATTATTATTATTATTTAGCCTAGTCTAAGTCTATATCAAAATGTGACTGAAAAAATAAGTCTTTCTCCTAAGTACTACTTATGCAAGTTACCCGGCACAACGCATTAAAGAAAATTTCATCCGAAGTTTACTGAATGTATTCTTATTTGTGAATGATTATTCTATAATAACAGTCTATTATTTTATTTCGAGTTGCGTGACAACCCTTGTATATTTGCGTATGGTAGCGTGAGTGACGCCACCCGGGTAGCGATATCGTTATTCTACATCAAAGCCGTTACGCTACTATAAAGAATTATAATACTTACTGTGGCCTGTTTAAACTGTCTGATAGCAATTACGTATTGAAATACATTTTGATTAAGTAGGTACTTACGTTGATTAGGAATCAACAGTTTCTTGAAAAATGATTACCTAAATCAGAAATTGCAGTCTTATAAAATCAAAATCATGGCTTCAATAAAAGTTTTCTTTGCCTTAGACATAGCAAGGTTGGTAAAATTGTAACAGTTCCAAGTTCCAATTTACCTACTTATTGGGGAAAATTTCATTTAAGTACTTGCCACATTCTCCGTACGTTTGATGAGTGTCAGCGAGCGTGCTGAATGCTGATGTACCGCTTACGCGTACATTGATAAAGCTTTGTGCGTCAACTGTGAACGGAATTTCGGGTGAAACTATCACTCTGAGCGTAATTCCTCTATAAAACTTTATATATCATGACAATCTGTCACCCTATTATTGTAAGTTATAAAAATACGCGGTTATTTATAAACTGACGATTTATTTCAAACGGGTACCTAATGTGTCTCACAATAAAACGGTCAATATTTCGGGTATTTATAATTAAACGGCATCACTTCATTCTTTCATAATTGTGTACTTCTAGTGTGGTCAAAACTAACCTAACATTCCTCCTCGCTTCGCTTGTCGTCGTAACCTACTGGTTAGCCACAAGTGACTCTAAAAAAACAATAAATTACAGCAAGAATTGGTGCGTTGTTCACAATATTAAACGCTACTAAAACCCGTTTTTTTATAAACTCACCCACCGCTAGGCGACTGTTTATAAATAAACGAAATATCATCCGTGTTATTGTATGACAGATTGTCAGATTTCAATTAATCGACAGTTTACAACGACGACAACAAACGACAAACAACCAACGACAAACACAACAAACAAACAAACAAACAAACGAAAAACGACTAGCTCGTCACGTCATGCGTCAAGTTTATAAATAGCCGGTTTTAATTTCGTTTTTTTTTATTATAAACAAACGGTTTTTACAATAAGACGGTGACATACCCATACATACGCTGACGAAGATGAGCCACTATACTCATCCTGTCAAAGGGGAAACAGGCAGGACCGGTGAAGCCAGGCAGGCTTAATTTGCATACTTATGCCTTCTTTTGCCGTCTCATCCATTCATCCTTTTCCCCTATCTTTTTCCCCTTCGCTTCCCTGTTCCCATGAAATTTCATCGTCTTACTAACAGGAAAAAATTAAATAAGTAGATAGGTACCTATGTTTTTTATGATGCACATGAAGTTGAATGTGTGCCAGGAATTTACCGAAACCTAGGTAGGTACCTTACTTATCTACCTATAAAATTCCGGTTTATAATAAAATATATATATATATTATAGATATGACTCACGTGTGACCTACTATAGTAACTATTATCTACTATCTGTGTGTGAGCGGTTGAAGTACCTAACTTTAAATGTTACCTGAAATAAGTAGGTACAAACCTGCATTGACCATTTAACCTTCTGTTGCCTTCCCTTCGAACCAACAAAGGCGAGGAGAGGGGCGAGCGTGGGCGTTCCCATTCTATCTATAGAGAACTGACAGAAGCTATGAGGCGTAGTGACTGCTGGCTAAGCTGTGGTTCCAAGGGGCATTGTTGAGTTCGAACATCTCCCTACGTTTATGATCGCCTGGTACTTCGACGGCTCGTTTACCTGCGGATTCAGCCGTCGCTCGGTTGTCGAGCCGTCCGCGATCTTGTTTTGTTAACTTTTGTTTACAGAGCTCACCTGTATGAGTGATGTTGATGACGTTACTGTTTTCAACTTTTATGGTTTGTGGTGTTAAATGTTTCATTTAAATTGGTTTTTTGTTGAGTTTTCTAATTAAAAAACAAGCGAGTGACGTCAGTCGCTTCAGTTTTGTTTTGAATGTAGAATGTTTGTGGTTACTTGGTTAGTACCTAGACTTGGGGCGGTTTTCCGTTTATTCATCATGATCAGTAAATTATTAAAGGACACTGGGACGTAATTCCTTAGGTTGTTACAAATATTCCTAGGTTTAGAGTAAATTCTTTGTGACAATTTATCATTATGAAAGTTAAGTAGGTAACTTAAATTAGTTTTTTTCGAGAAACCTCCTTCATTGAAAGGTTTGACCATAGAATAGAGGTAGAGTAACGAAATTATCGGTCTGTGGGAATGACACTACTTAATTTGAAACTACAGTCAATTGAGTTTGGGCGGAAACGGGAATGTTCCAAGAACCCTCTTGGATTGGAACATTCCAGTGTTCGGAAATTAAGTAGGTACATTTAGTATATTTTTAAGCCAGGTGACGCTACTGATTATTACCCTAAATCCAATCCTAAATCTTGTATCGGATGGTCAGTTTTCAATGTTTACACTCACGGTACACGGCACGCGCGGTTTAAAAATGGGGCGGTACCGGTACCATTATAATATAACGCCAATTTAATGTATATTTAGGATCTCCTTACCAATACATGATATTATAGGACAGAATGACTAGTCTCCATTAATGACAGTGGATATTAGCTAGAACTGTCTCATCTTCGCCCATTTTAAATTCAATAGAGACAGCTAAAAATAACTAAGTAAGTATAGGCTTATTTGTGTTTATGTCATGGGGTCCCATCAGGTACAAACGAAAAATAGCCCGAACTTGAAAAAAATGTAGTAATTGTGTCTAGAGAGTTACTAGTTAGTGTCCAGTGTATCCATTTGGTCCAATACTTCGCCAACACGCAATAAATGTCGCTTGATAATCTTGCGTTATGCAGAAATAAAATAATTCGTAAAATAGCCCGCGTTGTTCCGTTGTATGGGATGAGCCATCTGTACTGTAGGTATTATATTATCTGGGGTTTATATATACCTCACCTCCTACCTTCAGTATGGGAAAAAATGATTTCGTATGTCCGATTGTCCGGCTGTTCTGTATTGTAACAGATCGCATTACTCAACAGATTTTCGTAAAATTTTATGCGCAGGTTGCTTAGTCGGATTTTTTTTGTAGATTATTAATTTTGTGAAATTTATCTAACCGAGCGACGGGGTTTGATAACGTAAAAAATATCCCGGGTTCTATCTTTCTGGTTAATCAATGACAGAAATTCCACAAAACTTTAGCGGGAACTATTTATAACTAACTGACCCGCACTGGCTTTGCACAGGTTAATTTTAAGTCTTAACCCTGTTTATGGATAAGAGAGAAGCATAAGGGAAAATATAGGGGAAAAGGATGAATGGATATATAAGACGGCAAAAGAAGGGAGGCATTCGCAGCCTGCCTTCCTTCTCCAACTGGTTCTTTAATATTCAAACACTCTGTCCATTTCTTCTAGCTGTTGAAAGCTATATCAATTAAGGTCTGAATCTTCTGTGGATTTCTTCTCACACGCTACCGCGCAGAGCAGGCTCTCTTGGAGTAATAACTCTATGTGAGTATGGCTCGTTG
Source organism: Ennomos erosarius (assembly GCA_963580505.1). Classification (NCBI taxonomy): domain Eukaryota; kingdom Metazoa; phylum Arthropoda; class Insecta; order Lepidoptera; family Geometridae; genus Ennomos; species Ennomos erosarius. The sequence continues at coordinate 11,682,481 of OY756981.1, read as the reverse complement.
AGTAACTTTCAACTGGACGGTCGTATAATTATTTCCGAGTTGATTCTACGATAACGGATGCTTCAATTGAACGCCGTAAAAATCAGTTTTAAATACTTATCTACAATATTTTTAGTTTTAGGTGCCTTAGATATTAGATTTGTCTTTAGTTGAGATTAAAGTCTTTATTCACTGTTAATAGAGCCCAATGAGTAATGACATAGGTACTTCACTTATCTTAAGACAACAGCCTCTTTAGATAAGGTAAATATTTCAAGGCTAATAGTGTTTTGTTTAGCTAAATAGCCGAAATATGTTTCGCTTCGTCGTTTTTGTTAATCGTTTGGATAATATCTATAATGTTTAAAACAATTATCATGAAGAGGATGGAATAGGAACATGGAACAGCTCTAACGATAATGAACCAGTGGCCACATTTTGTTTAATCTTGTCACAGTGCTCAAGAAAACCGCGTCTATCATCATTCAAGAACATTCACAGTGTCAACGCCTCGATATCTCAATCGAGCGTCGCTGAACGCATAAACCGTCGATTCTTATGAACGAAACGTGCCAGCCGTGTATATGAATCTATTAACCAGTCAAGGTGACGGATCGATCAGGTCACGCTTGCGTAGTGGAGCCAAACCCACGTGGCTGTCAACAGATGGCGGTAGCGACCACTGCGCATGTCTAGAAATATTGAACGCACGCACACATTCAGCTGACAATATACATTGAAACACACATTGACGTAAATCATATGTTTGCCCGTAACCGTACGGCTTCGAATTAACTTTGCAGAACGTAATGACGCAAGTTAATCTCTCCAGGGTATTAAAAGATCTATCGCTACAGTTTTAAGGTTGAACTTGCCGTGGGAACGTATTGTCTAGAATTTATACAAGTGGTCCAGCGAGTTGGACGTTTCGCAGACGCCAATTACAGTCACTTTTATGCTATTTGCAGCTTCGATACCACAGGCTTGATTAAACGTGATAATAACAAGTCAAGCACCTATGGTATTCTTATTCTTGTAAAGACATTTTGGAGCGGAGAGCCGGTAAACCATTAGGTATATTGTCGCTCACGTTTTACAAACTTTCTACAACTCCAAATAGGTATACAGAACTCAACTTTCTTCCCCGCAATGAGTGACGCCAATTGGCAAAGTTGGACGACAATATAGCAGTCAATATAACTTCATCGTTCCTGTTCTTTACGACTGGAGTTGCCGTCTGCAAACTTGTTCGGAAGTTTAAGATTTATGATATTTACTGCACTCATAGCAAAGATTGTCTGGTTCTTGTTACCCAACTAGGTTTGGCACTGGCACTCTTGGCAGTCACCCGAGTTGTACTGCCTAACCATAAAGCTGTTTTAATGGTCTGCATAAGAATTGCTAGAAATGGTAACTTAAAAGTTTTCTATAGTAAAACGCCAGTCATTTTAATAATGTAAAATACTATTACTATGACTATTATAGATGGCTATCATCTCATCATTCCTTCAGTAGCAATCCGTTTTGTGACACCAACTGTACCTATTCCAATTCAAACCAAATCATACAAAGAAAACCAGTTTCTTTACATTATAGGTGATGGTGACACACAGGCGCAAGACACTCACGCAACAATAAATTCTGATAAGGCAGTAGATAAGAAAAAAAAAACGTCACCAGCGCACCATATGGTGCGCCGTTCGGTGACAAGTACTAGGCGATCATAATATACGAAGAAGTTTATTGAACGAGAACAACGGAAGCCAAGCGGGAAACTGTCGCGTGATATCGCGATTGCAACGCACATTGCGTCGGATGTTGGAATGACATTGTTATTCGTCGGATAACTGGCTGGTTAACATCGTTGACATCTATCGCTATCATGTGTTTTTAATTATTATCGTTCTAAAACATCTGAGCGTTCTAATTCCGTTCATTTGTTTCGAGTGGGACGTTTTATTTTGACGTTCTGATTTTAAATTATGTTTTTCTTTTTTTATTTAGGTTGATAAAGCGCTACCTACGCATTTTCTGGCAGCCACAAATGATTAGTCATTTGTAAATTGGAGTTCTTGGAATCCCGTGATTTGTATAGAGAGGGGATTCGACGCGGGTGGGCGTTGTGTCATTATTCCGATTGGGAGGCGTTAATTTATTATTGTTACGCTTATATCATTAGGTGTATTGTTGTTTGCCCTTTTAGATTATACCTAACGTGTATTGTATATATTTTAATTGGCGATTGATAATATATTGGTAATCTGATGTATGCAATGTGTTCCCTTCATTTTCAGGACTTATGGACAAGGCAAGTCACTAGTAGGTACCTATCTAATTTAAATAAATGAAATATATTTCATTTAGATGAGGAGCTATCGAGAGTGGTGGTGTTTCTCTACAAGATAAGATCCGAAATGACGAGATCCGCAGGAGAACTAAGGTGATCGACATCTATAGCTCTTAGAATTATTGCCAAGTTGAAATGGCAATGGGCAATTTGGGCAGGCCACATCGCTCTTAGAACTGAAAACCGATAGGGATGAAAAGTTCTCGAATGGCAAATAAGTACGAACCGGGAGACGCATCGTAGGCCGGCCCCCCTTCCAGGGCGGTTATTCTCTATGGAAACACAGATTCCACACGATTCGAAACCACGTCGTTGTCGTGTCTTGTTCAAATCGTGTCACAGCGTTAGATATACCTTCACTTTAAATTAAAAATAACTTTATTTTGAATAAAACTATAGTGACATAAGCGGTCATATCTTTTGATGTGTTGATGTTTCGGAACGCGTCTCGGTAAAACATATGATTTTTGACAGTTCAAATCGCGCCAATTCCAAATTCATTTCGCGTGGTTTTGTTTTCGTTTCATAGAGAATATGCTTTTGCAGATTTCTTTTGTAAGACAAGAAATTCGCGTGGTTTCGGAGTAAGGAATTGATACAGAATAACCACCCAGGAGTAACTACGAGAAGCCAATGACTGCATGATATAGCTTTCATAGCTCCCAAGTTTGAAGCAAGTACCTAATTATCTAAAATATTGTTATTTTTTATTGATGTAGCGCGTGCCATCAAGTAAACGATTTGTTTAGCTACCGATTTGTTACGCATTTTTTTTTTTTTGAACGGGCTAATGCTGTTGGTCTCTAACGACCTTTACAGCGTCACCGGGCGGGAGGGCAGGCGCTTAAGGCACCCAGCCGACAAAAGTGGGGGGCAACTAGCTCAAGGGCACCCCTGGGGTGCGAGCCTCGGCTTGGGCTGTTGCCGGGATAAGAGGATCGAGAAGGCTACGTCCGCTGGAGGAGTGGACCCTATGGAAAGTCGCGACCATTCTAACTAACCTACGGGGGGTACGTCGACCTCGCCGGCGGGGTCGGTGTCTGATTGTGTTACGCTGGTATCCTATACCGGTGCCGAAATCGGTACCTGAGCCAGAAGGGCTAGACTGGTCCGGTGATCCTAGCGCAGCCGAAACAACGGCTGCTATAGGATCTTCCGGGTCGCTCAAGACGTGTCTTGGGCGTCGACGACGGGGTGGATTTGTTACGCATAAAAGAAAAACAAAGTATAGGTAAGTATCTACGCACCGTAAATACAACCTAGGTGCAACAAAGAGCACATTAACATTTCAATAGCCTAAGTAAAGACCGCTGTAAGCCTTCCAAAGTCTCTAATCCACGCGATTGTCAACATTATCAAAAGTTTCTTCGATGCAAACAAACTTCTAACATCTGCCGTTTTCTCAGGAACGTGCCCCTAATCACCACAATACGTGGCACTACAAAGGAATCAAAAACGAGACAAGAATAGAACCATACTTCAAGAGTAAAAGGGATAGGGAGAAGACCGGAACATTACACAAGTCCCGTCTCGGTTGACGGGGTCCGAACAAAATGAATGGTTGAGGAGATTAAAATGCGCCGTAACGGAGGAATGAATGAAAATAATGAAAAAGTCGACATAATTGCGTAACGTGAGGCCATTGGGAAGTTGTAATGAGAGATGATGATGATGACGCGCGTTTTAGAACTGGCAATTATTCGTATAATGAACCGCACATTGCGAGAGTTTTCTAAGCTTTTTATGACATTGATATCGAAGGTACTTATTCTATTCTATCTACAATTTTCACCCGCCGGAGCAATTCGTAATAACCTATATTGCTTATATTGCCAAGATTTTTGTCAAGTAATTCATTATCTAGTTTTACAAATCCTCAGATCCCGTCTCGAATATTTAATTATTTATAGCGCCAACGACAGGTTCAAGCAATTAGCACTGCCATCCATCAAGATAATTTAGAACTGCACAGTTACTAGACAGAGTTACTGGTTAGATATACATTGTATAGTATGGCATAGTGGTGTACACAATAAAGGATCATGTAGGTTTAGGTTGGATTGAGATTGTGCGTTTCCCCAATGGAGGAAAACTCCTCTCGTTTGTGCTGGTCGGACGTCCATGCGCTGTGCTTTTCGTAAGTGTGATGGTATTATTATTGTCATATCTAAATCTACAGTGAATTCAGGTCTAAGTATATCTATCTATTCATTGAATTTTTATAGGTACAGTTATTTTATAAAATATGCTACTGTGCATGCGCAGCCATCCAACTAACTTCAGAGCCGCGGCACATCATAACGCAACTCTAGTAAATCAAAATTAAATGAGCAGGTACTGAGTATAAATGTTTCCCTGCTCTGTGATAGAAAAAATGACACTTACGTCAGTGATTTTTCCCGTCAATGAAATTAATCATGGACTTTTAATTTGAATTGGTTCGGATTAGTAGAACCTACTAAACAATGCTCTAACGAATATTGATTGTTATTGAATTTGTTACTATAGTTTTGACCCTCGCCACCTCCAATAGAACACACCAGAATGATTGTCTACGCAACCACTGGATTAATGTAAATGTGGCATTAGCGAATCCTCATCGCCACTCAAGCAAAGCTTATTGGTGTCGCTTTAATCATCTATAGTAGGTAATACAAAAAATATGTTGTAATGACGACATCTTTATATATAATTTTTTGTCATGCTCTACACGTTTGAAACCGAACAAAACTGAAATTATCTTTAGAAGTAAAAATGCGAATTTAGAGTTCAAACAGATCTGTTTGGACTGGTTCTTGTATGCCAGCTCCGTTCATTACCGTTATTATCGGTAGTACGGATTTTTCATCATCGCATCAGCCTGAAACTACTGAACATTTTTTCTGAAATTATGCCTCCCCCAAAGGGCTCGTGTAGACGTGGTGAAGGGTTGTCATAATCACCAAGATTGTCTTGATGATCGCAGTAGATGGTAATGTGGACCAAGGTAAACATGCCAGTTTGAGTGGCTGCTCCCTCCTGCATCCATCGGCTCCCCGCCCCTCCACATTTTTATACGGCCTGTATTACTTAGTCAATCTGCCATCGTAGTTGTTTTGAGTTGTAGGCAATCTGATCAGAGAGGTTTGGTATAATAAGCATTATTTTCAAAATGGTATCACACCAATAAGGTTTATTGATTCCCCATTACCACAGGAAATATAAAGCCGTTTCCGTGAAAAGTGACATTAACGGTCTAAAGGGCAATTATCGCGCCCTGCCATTGATTGGTAATGGGTTCCTCGACCCACCCCGTCGAGTTATACAGGCCCGTATTCAGAGAGGGGGTAAATAAATGATAAACATATTGTTGTATGATTCATTCATTTATAGCAATGCGTGACCAAATTAACTAAGTAGCTACAAACACCGAATTAAAAACTAGTACGGTTTAAATAAACCTATATTAAGGTTAACTATCTACGTACCTACATTTTTTTTTTTTAATTATTTTTAATTTAGTTCTTAGTGTAGTTTAATTTATAAATAGGTATATTATTGAAAAGAGTTATCTATAGGTATGTTTGTGTTTGTCTAACTAAAATATCTATGTTCGTATAGTATTTTTCAAAACTACTTAACAAATCATCGCATTACGTATTGTGAATGTATATTGGCGTGCCTACATATAATTATTCGAGAAACTCGTTAGTTAAGTAAATAACACTGTTTAAAAAGGCTTAATATGCATATTCATTTACATGTTCATAATTCGTCTGGCAATGCTAACTCTGCAGTGAATAAAAATTGGTGTAATATAAAATATTGTATATGTCGCCGCGAGCATAATCAGCTGATTAATTATTATAAAATATTCAACATAAATCGAAATAACCATTTGTAAAAAGTGTAATTATAAAACCCGTGAATTTATTTGAGACTAGCTTTTGCCCGCGGCTTCGCACGCTTGTGTTATGTTATTTTTACGTTATAGTCTAAAAACAGATCATGCATTTCGTACCAAACAACAAAATCCACTAAATCTTTTCGAAGCTGAGCACAGTACAGTAACCTGTATTAGCATAGGTATAGGTATAACGCAAGTATAGCCGTGAGTGGAAGCTATTTAAGCCATTACCTAAAATTAAATGTTTTGAGTCTAATATAGATTTATAACAGTAAAAGAATTTTCAAACAAAAAACTACTATTTTATTAATACCTCTTCATATTACAACAAAAAGAAATCATCATCACTTCACTCCGGTCTTTAACAGAAGTTTCAGTAAGTTTTGTTTAGGTAGTAGTTACCTAAGCAGGCAGGTACAGTTTAGAAAATATGGAAGAATCACACACGATGATGCTTTTTTGCTCAGTTTTACATATTATCCGCGCGCTTTTTATTCCATTTACCACATTTTTTTACGTTCTTAAGTTTGGCTCCATACGAATTGAGTACCTACACTTAGCCAGTGTCAATAATAACTTTATAAATTGCTGGAGATATGCATTTACCTGTACGATGCGTACATAATTAATTTTCTTAATACTAATTAGGAATTACAAATACTAAACCACCACTCCTTAAAGAATCGACAGTTATAATTATTATTATGTCCACTATTTTCCACGCTGTCTCATTCCCACTGCACTTTCAACATACCTACCTAGTGATGAAAGTGAGGAAGTAGGTTAAATCGTCATTGCATAATTATTACTTACACCCAAAGATAGTTAATTACCTGCTATAACTATAACCTTGAAGTAACCGAGTAATCAATAATTTTTTGCTCCCGTGGTTTATTTAAAAGCCCACAGATTTAAAATATTTTAACTATTAAAAACTTATGTCAACATGCAAGAAGAAGAAGAACAAATTAAAAACAGTCAAAAACGAACTTTACGCGCCATGTTGTTGTTAATTCGAGGATACAATTGCCATAATGAATACCTACATATTATTATATCTAAGTACATACCCTTTTTAAACATTTTTCATAAAATATTTCGTATCATTGGCTTACAAATAATAGCAAGCACTCCTTCTTACTTTAATGCCAAAATAAAAAAGGTTTTAAAATGCGTATTAGCAAGGGATAAGGGTCTATAACTAAAGTAGCTATAAGTACTATAGGGGGTCTAGCAAAGATACCAACCACTAACGCTAACGCCAAACGTTAACGCCAAAACTGTATTGAAATGACATTAGCTGTGGAAAAGTAAGCGATTTCCAAAATGTCATCCTAGTATATTTTGGAGTTAGCGTTAGTGGTTGGTATCACTATACAATACCTACCACTAACGCTAACGCCAAACGCTAACTCCAAAATGTACTGAAATGACATTTCTGAAATCGCTTACTTTTCCGCAGCGAATGTCATTTCAATACATTTTTGAAGTTAGCGTGAGGCGTTAGCGTTAGTGGTTAGTATATTTGCTAGACCCCCAGGTACCTTAAAACTTCTTTGGGGTTGATCAAGAATTTAACAGTAGCGCAAAAATAATTTTATCTACCTAATTATAATGGTAATGTGTAGTAAGTTTATGTAAATAATACATTTGACCAGATCGCCAATAAAGAACAAATCTTCCGCCAAACCCCTATAAATCAAAAACTTGAATAAAAATGTTAATTAAGTAAGCTTCAATATTGGCTAAGTATGATAATCGCGTGAATGATTATAAAAAGTCTATGAACCTACCCTTTTAAACAGTTTTCATAAAATACTTCCTATCATTGGCTAAATACAAATTTTGTCTAATGCCATAATAAAAAAGGTTATACAATGCGTAGCAAAAGCAAGGGTCAATAAATTAAGTACCTATAGGCACAGATTACTGAATAAGTTACTACTATAGGTTAAGCTATAGGTACTAAAAATACAATTTAAATACTTATTTCGAATGGTAACGCGTAGTAGATTTTTGAAAACTAATACATAATACCAGATTGCCAATAAAGAATTTTGCCCTCGCCAGAACCCAATTAATCGAAAACATGAATAATAATTTTAGTTATGTTTCAATATTGGCTAAATATGATATCGCGTGAAGCCTTAAAACTTATAATAAAAAGTCTAAGAACTTCTTGTTCTCTTTTTTTTTTTTTTTTTTAATTCCTCGTCGGAGGAATAATGGCGTCGCACGACTTGTGCATTTGCCAGTGTCTCCTTGTTCTCTTTGTCGTGCTCATATTGAAGAAGGTTCTCATACCTATCCTCTTTTTTAGTTTGGACCACAGATTAACGAAAAAACTTATCTTTAGTTATACCACAGATTAGAGAAAAAAAATACATATGACTTCCTTGATTGTTTTTCTCTAATCTGCACTGCATCGAGTAATCGCGCGATGTATTTCGCCGTAGCCCGAAAAGTGTGATACGCTGCCGGTAATGCAGGCGCGCCAATTGTTATTTACTGTTTTTTGTCTTTTAAGTTATAAATAAAAACATGCATTAAATTACTTCCTTATTGCTTAGTGCAGTGGGGATTGTTCAGAATGAAATAAAAATGATTGGGGTTCCGTACTCAAAGGGTAAATCCTTATTACTAAACCTCCGCTCTCCGTCTATCTGTCTGTCTGTCTGTCCATCAGACACCAGGATCATGAATCGTGATAGTTAGACAGTTGAATTTTTCACAGATGATATATTTCTGTTGCCACTATAACAACCGTGATCCGTATTCAAAGGGACAGATAAACAGACAAATAAAAAAAAATTGGTTTTACTTCATATTGATAAGGAATTATAAATTAAAACTATTAAAATTTATTTTTGTAATCGCAAATAATATTCTCACAGTTTGTAAAACATATTTATTCGCCGACATGCAATATAACGCTACTGCTTCCTCCATTTTATTTAGCCCACGTCGGTCGCGCAGCAGGCAAACAAATTGGCTATGTGTCCGGGTTGGGGCGCTACAAAAACATTGAGGATAGTCAACAGTGATGTTTTTGCGCGCCAACTCAACAGCGAAGGTTCGGGCGTATATGAAGCCGTGCCATAATAGTAACAAAGTTTTTTTTCTTTAATCTGTGCATCCGGATAAACCCGAGATAATATTACCGTCAGTAGCACAGAGCACATTTTTTTTCTCTCATCTATGATTAGTAGCCAAAACAAAACTTACTTTTTGACACTGGCTAAATACCTACACTATGTGTGGACCAAAATATAAGAAAAAAAATTTACCTTGAATCCTTGAAGCGGCCATCTTGTGAAAATCCCGTTCCGTTTCATAATGAAATCTTAATCATTTTCACCAAAAAAAAAATGTACAATATTTAAAATTTAATATATCCTATGTTGTGCGCCGGGTTTTTCTAAGCTTATTAGTGAAAACCGCATGAAAATCCGTTCAGTATTTTCGGAGTTGTGCCGTAACAAACAAACAAACAAACAAACAAACAAACAAACAAACAAACAAACAAACAAACAAACAAACAAACAAACAGACAAAATGTCTAAAAAGTAACCTAACGTGATCAGCTAAAAATTTCAAGCTAACCTGTGTCATTTTTTTTTCGAAATCTTGCATTTACAGATTTTTTTATCTCTACAGTTTTATTATATGTATAGATCATGTGCTGTAATCACGTTGTAAATAAGTAACAATTCAATTAATAAGGTTGATTTAAATCGGAAACAAGTTAAGTAGCAAGTTGCTACGGATTTTCGCGCGATAAACATTGTAAGCAAAACTCTGTAAATTTCTAATAAATTCATGAGTTAAATTCAGTGTTTTAAAGTTATTTCTTTAAAAGAAATAACTTTAAAACACTGAATTTAAATGTAAACATTCTAGTTTGTTAAAATTACTGCTTTACTTATTCTGCATTCAATGATAAAATTATTAAGCTGAACTGCAGGACCGAACGGCCACAAGGTCGGCGGTTCTGCACATTTTTAAAAAGCCACTTTTATTCGCTTCTTCGTTATATATGGTAGCACAGTGCATACTTTAAAAAACTTTGAACGCTTTTAATTGGTTGAACCATTACTTCTTTTCGAAAACACAACCAATCAGAAAATTAATACACTGACATGTTATGAAATTGACAGGTATTGACATAAAAAACTGAATGCTATATGAAAAAGTTTTTGGGAGTTTTGGCGGGAACGCGGAAATATTCACGTCGTTGCATTGTATTATTTCTCAAAACTTGTGCTTTTTCCAGTATTAATGTTTAAAATTGGTGGCATTTTACGCATTAAGTGCTGAATTACGAGCATGTGTGGGCAAGTAATATAATGTGGTGGAACGTGAGTTTTCGTGTTGCTTCCAAAATTCCATAGAAGCTGCTAGTAAAGTTGCCACCATTTTACTGGAGCATGACTTAGACTGGACTACGACTACCTGACTTAGACTGGACTATGACAATGACTAAGACTTGACTTAACGTGATATATTCTCTGACGATGAAAAATTACAATACTTGACACTGGCTAAATACACGACGTGTGGAGTCAAAATCTAAGAAAAAAAAAGAAAAAAAGTTTTTGGGGGTTCAAAAATACTCCACTGCAGAGTAAGCTTTGCCAGACTCTAGTTGTTATTTAGGTGGGTAATTATTTATAAATCTTATTTTAAAAAGTACCTATTACAAAACTTTATATCCAAGAATTAAAAAGCCATTAATAGAAATGACACCTTCCTCTCGTGTTTCTGACATTGTAATTTAAACTTGGAACTTGTCAAGTTTTATAATATGGGTTTGAAATCTCTATAGGTAGAATCATCATAAAAAATGTACCAAGGTATTTTACAGTGGTACAAATTACTTAAATATCATTTTTATTACTTACCTATTTTATTAAATCATCAATTTACAAGGCCGATATTGGGTATTTTTCATTGATCGGATGTCTTGTTAGTTGTTTACATGCATGATAACTAACATTTTTTTTTTGGATAAATTAATTATGTTCCTCTAAAGATAAACAATTTGTGAAAATAAAAATTAAATATCTCAAAAAAACCCAAGTTACAAGCATTTTAAAAACCGGAATGGAAAGAGATAGGTCAAACGGCCAGTGACGTCAGAGGAAGGTCGTTATAGTACCTCATTACTAAGCTGTGGTAGCTTTTCATACAATCTCTTTCGCATGTGACGTCACAAGCAGATTTTTCATAGTAACTGTGGGGGCGCTCTGTTCCGCGAGAAAGGGACAGGAGATGCCTCCTGTAGAAACTTTAAAAGCTTATTATTCCGTGATTTATTTACCGATTTTGCTTATTTTTTTAATTATTGCATTCATTTTTAATCTTCTTTATGAAAGTAACATTTATTTGTTTATTTTTAATAGTAGTCATCATGCCTATTAACATTGAAGGTTTTAGGTACCTATTTAAAACTCATCGTATAACAACATTGCATGGACAATGGACATGGAAGGCTTTGTGTGTAGTCCCACAATAATTAATATGCTAAACAAAATGCGATTAATAATCATAATGTGTCGGGATAATAACCGTGTATTTCTATTGTATTGGTGATTTTAAGCCGAGATTCAAACAGAACGCGCAAGTGAGCTATTATTACCTATTTATAAATGAATGACAGAGGTTTAACTGCGTTATGCAACCTCGTCTATACGCTCAGGCGTATCGCAGAGTAGTCGTCATGGATTAATAATATTGACATCCTCTTCTTCTCCGATTTGCAGGATCGCCTTCTGGATCATCCGTTTGAGCTTCTTGCGGGATTCCACTGATCTGAGGGTACGCAGCTCGGAAGCTACGAAGTCACCAAATATCTGGATGGAACGAGTCAATAGCCAGATCAGACTTTCAATTTATTATCCTATTCAAAAAGTGGTTTTAAGTCAACTTCAATCCTCTCAGAAGAAGATCTACATTGGTTGAAATATTATTCAGTTGTTTTGATTAACCGATTGTGATAAAATTTCTATGGAACTAATCTGAGACCATATATCATTCAACCGAAAAATGATTCTCCACATCAAAATAACATTAAGCAAGAGACAATATGTGTTAATAGAATTAAAAAAATAATAATATACAGGTAAGTATGAAAAATGACGGCCCATATTATATGGGCCGTCTATATAGACTTGATTTGGTCATTATTTGTTGAAGATTATATTTTGTTGATGTTGTACCGATGGGGAAGAAAGGTTCTCGAGTGGCGACCACGAACCGGAAGGCGCAGCGTAGGCCGGCCCCCCACTAGGTGGACCGACGACCTGGTGAAACCGCGGGGAGCCGATGGACGCAGGAGGCGAGCAGCCGCTCAAAGTGGCGCTCTTGAGGAGGCCTATGTTCAGCTGTGGACATCTACGGGCTGATGATGATGATATTTTGTTCAGCTAACAACTCCTTAAGTATTTAAAAATGACTAACCTGACATTCATCAGCATTCAAGCTGGGTCTGAGCTTCGGAGTCGGCTGTTCAGGCCACATTAGCGGATGAGCGCTGGGTGGTAACGGTGGAGGCGCAGACGCAGCCACCCTCAGGACTGGCTTCCTTCGCCCAGGACTCATACTGCTGGGCCCCGGCTGGATAGCTTCCTTGAGGACCCTGTTAGCAGCATTGCGGAACTCTTCATCTTCATTTGCTTGGAACTCGGCCAACTGGGAAGTCAAATAAGTAAATTGCATAGACATATAAATTGTATAAAGTACTTATGAAAGAAGTTGCATCAATCAATTTTAGGTAGGATTTATAGATAGGTAGGTATTTCAAATTGTAGGGTAGGCTTTATTGTACAGAACTTAGGTACACCCAGCTATGGAAAGTTTCATCAGTCAGCGATAGGAACCTTTTTGGTACGTACATCAATTTTGTATGTTGTCTGAGATTGATACTTAGGTCCACCGAGGCAAACAATGTGAGCTAGGTCCAAGGCGAGGTTGCTGGTGGCGATCCTTTCACCAGTTTCCAAAGTATGACATTTATTTTACATACATTTTACAATAACGGGTATTGCCTAACATGGGTAATCCCACAGACACAGATAACAGAAAAAAAATCTAATTTAAGTGAGAAACAAACAACTTACGGTCCACAGACCTACCAAATATTTTCGTATGAAAAGAACAACCTAGATAAATTATTACATTTGAAAATCCCAATTATGTATAGTAGTAGCATCTCAGATCCAGATAAATTACCTATTATTTCTACCTACTAGGTGTATCAAAACTATCAATATCTATCAACTTACCTCCAAATTAACAGTATCCAATTCGAGCGGATCTGGCATCACATCATTAAAGTTAACGGTTTTCAAGAAACTCAACGCATCGAAGTACTCCCAGCTGCTTCCTCCACCCCCGCCCCCGCCTTCACCACCTGTCTCTTGCTTCCTTCGTATCTTCCTCAACTCGTTGTTAAACTGTGTCCGTAAGTTATGAAACTTACGAGTGATTTCCTCAACGGTCGTCCCAAACATTTCCGCTAGAAACTCGTACTTCAACTGTTTCGTTCCTTTATTCTTGTATCCAGGATGTTTCATGTTCCACAGCTCGTGACATTCCCGCTCCAATGTCTCTATCAACTTCATAGTATTTTCTGAATTCCAGTTCAACCTCGCCATACGATAACATTCCCGGTCATTTTCTGTAACTTCCACTTTCGGCAGGAAGGAATCCAATGAATTTGAATTTGAATCCATTTCGTCGTGGACGTTGCGACATCGACACCGCTCTAGCGAGACTGGCGGGGTAAGGGCGAGAGCGGCGACACCGGTCTCACCGGTGTCTGACATAGCGGCAACACCGCGCGGCTAGAGAACACGCGTTCGCGCGGCGTTGCCAGCTTGGGCAAGTGAGAAGACCCGCGCACTGTGTTGCATTCATTCATTAATTACCGTGGTTTCAAAGGCGATAAATAGGCTGAGAGTTGCTCCGTTTATCCCCATTAGCACTTGATTATTGGCTCGAGAATTAAACGTTATTGTGTAGAACCAAGATTAATAAAATTTGAATAGCACAATAACTAGGAAGGAAATCGATTCGAAGGCCAGCCGTCGTTCCTGCGATGTCAGTACGTAAACAACCGATAAATAAACGTGAAGTGGCATCATTGTTGCTCATTAATAACTTTCGAGTTATTGGTATCTATGAGTATGAAAATAAAGATTTAACGGCTCACACGTGCGTGTCTATGGATCATCAAAGATAGTCGTAAAGTGTGTCCTGTTTATAGCATTGCACTAAACATAGCTTCCTCGGCTCGATTATGAACGCATGTTAATCATTATAATGGAACGGTTTATCAATCGGTTGTAGGTATAATTTGTTTTGACCTATTTGGTTATGATTAATTGATTGAATGAGATTATTGTCGTGTTCGTGCCACATGCACAGCTGCCTATATACTTTTTGTCTAGCATAGCAGGAATGATAGAGGGAATTACTAAAAAGCAGTTGATGAATTAAACTTTTTCAGTTATTTTATTCATTTTAGATAATGTAAAATTTTAATTATTTATAACACATTTTTTATTTTTACAGACCACATAATAAAAACTACAATAATTAAATATCCGATTTTTAACCTCATCTTGGGTAATCCATAAAAAAATAGGGCAGTTCGGTCACACATTCCAAAAAATTCATATACTTACGTATTTATAAAAATGATGTCCTGATCGGTCATACTTTTTCATAAGTACCAAAAATGAGAAAAAGTACAGTCAGCAGCACTAGCAATTAAAATTACTGATCAACCCCGCGCCGTTCATCAGCAACATCGACAGCCGAGTATGCTACCGCTAGCTTGTCACAATGATTATGTCGGCGAGTGCATTTCTCAATTTTCGTACCTATTATAAATTACACCTGAGGAGCCGATAAAACAGAATAGGGCAAGTAGAGCAACGACATCCATAATTATTATACCTAAATGTAGAATACATTTCATCGTCATCCTGAGTTATTATCAGGCTTAACAGGGGATTAAAGTTAATTAGGAATGAATAACGTATAGGAAATAGTAGGAAGTTAGGGAATAGAAACTTTGACTTCTCTATAACAATGCACATTTCCTTTCTAAATCTTCCTAATCGAAATCTTGGGTCCTAATCCAATCCAATCCAATGCGCTTAGAGTTTAGAGTATCCAATGAGGCTATGAAATCAGACAACCTTGATAATCATCATCATTATCAGTCGGAACGGATCATAGACCACCTCTTGAATCCATTAACGCCTCTCTCCTCTTTGCAGTGATCATCGCGCTAGATCCACCTCTATAGGTCCTAGGGGGATGGGGGCAGCCTGGCCTACGCTACGCTGTGTCTTCCAGTTCCGCACTCGAGAAACTCTGCTTTTAACAAGTATAATATATTATCCCACCTAATTGGTAGGAGTCACCGTAGCCTATGGACATAATGTAGGTAACACAGTTCACCGGAGGCGTCATATTGCATTGCTTTGATGGCCTACCCGTAATGTAAGTGGCCTGTCAGCCTTGCGAGCGATGTTGCCTGTCCAATTGTACATTACCCTTTCAACTTGCTGATTTGGCGACAATAATCCGTCCTCTTTATAAATGGTACCTAATCAAGAGAAACTGCATAAATTATAAATCTTTAAAAATGCAGATAGGAACCTATAGATATACGGATAGTCTACGAAAGTATTTCGTATACTTTCTTTATACAAATTTTTTGTATAAGTTTTATTGAAACTCAATCACCGACCGCAAGCGTCGTATTTTATTAATTAAAAAGCCGGCGACATCGAGTCGTAGCTGCCTGGAACCGCCAGAGGGTGCTGGATTAATATCTAAATAATGAGGCTGACGCCCCGCCCTCGCAAGTACCGACAGCAGATCCGTTTAGAATTAATTTTTTATTTTTCGTGCTGTGACAAGGTAAATTTTCAAAAACGAGTTGATTTCAACCATATTATAAGTGCTTTTCTTCACCTACTTATACCAGAAGACACAGTGTAGGTATGCCCACTAGGTGAAACGACAATCTCAGAAACGCGCGGAGCCGTTGGGACAAGCATTCTTTCATTTCATTCACATCAATCTTTTTCTTTATAATAAGACTGCCGCTCGGCTAATTGGCCCGGCAGCATACATTGAATATGTTTTTTTAAATGCTGCTGTACCTACCCTTTTTTATTATTATGATATTTTGTCTGTCTGTCTCTTTGTACGCTCAAACTATTAAGCTGAACTGAAACTACAGTTTTGATTTCGATGAAACAAAGTATGGTTATAAGTAGCTAATTTTTTGGAATAGCTCTATGGACACTTTGTGTTTGAAATAATGGCCTGAAATAAGTACGGGTTTCATGAAGCAATAAGGAAATACTTAATGCAATTTTTATTAATTTTTATATTTATCATCATCATCATCGTTAACAGCCTGAAGACGTCCACTGCTGAACATAGGCCACCCCCCGGGAGCGCCACTTAGAGCGGCTGCTCGCCTCCTGCATCCATCGGCTTTTGGTTTGGATTTTTATATTACTTTTTATTAAAAAAAAAAAACAGAAAATACTATATTTTTAAAAATGGTAGAAAATGTTTTCAACATCTTGTAAGAAGTTACCAAAAAATGGTTCATTAACGGAATATTTACCTACCATGTAATTAGTGACGGTATAAATGTTGCAAAAAGTTAGTAGGTAATTGTAAGCATAGCGGTGATTTTATAAGAACATCATATAAATATGTCCACCACTGGCCAAGTCCATACCATTCCAAGAAGATTAAATCCTCAACGCTTGAAAGGTACATACGCTTCACTCAATAGATGGCGCTACCAACCCCGTAAGTTGGTTATAAAGGTGAAGGAAAAATTCGGACATGAGACCACTTGTCACGGTAGCTTAAGTAAAGCATATCCCGGCTTGAGGGATCGATGGATGCGGGTATCAATCCCCGCTCGTGATTCTAATTTTTCCTTGACAAATTAATCTGGAGATTACGCTGAGCAGGCGATACTGCTTTAAAAATCATAAATATTGATTTGGGAGGCGTTATCTGTACAGCATTTGTGTTGATGTAACTTGACCATGCTGGTTGGGATGATTCTTAAATCACTCAATAGATGGCGCTACCAACCCCGTAAGTTGGTTATAAAGGTGAAGGAAAAATTCGGACATGGGACCACTTGTCACGGTAGCTTAAGTAAAGCATATCTCGGCTTGAGGGATCGATGGATGCGGGTTCAATCCCCGCTCGTGATTCTAATTTTTCCTTGACAAATTAATCTGGAGATTACGCTGAGCAGGCGATACTGCTTTAAAAATCATAAATATTAATGTTTTTGCAGACTGTACCAACTTGCTATCTCTCGAGACACTACTCGTCGCAAGGGGTGAGAGCCGGAAAAAACGTCCGTGTTTGCTCCCGTGATTTAGCACCTATGCTCGCTCTATCTATACGGTGTTCCGGTAAATGTTCAGCGAATACGGTGCCGGATTTATCCGGAGATATCCGGTTATTCACGCTTCAATTGACGCGTGTGTTTTCTATAGGGTTGTGACTTGTGTGTGATTGGAATGATAATATTGATAAGTATTAGTAATAGGTACCTACTGCAATGTAAATAGAAATAGGAAAGTACTGTGCTGATTTATAAAATAATTTAGACAATGCATTCATAAAAAAAAATGCTTTAACGCTTTTTTTTAATTAAAAGACGAAGGTACGCATTAAAATCATATTACTTATCTACTCAACTAAACAGTCATTTAATTTATTAAAATTAAATTAAATAAAAATTAAAATACTATCGTATGATAAAATAACACTATAACGTTACACTTATTGCTCTTACGCCTGAGTAACAAATAAAATGCATTTAAATAATTGTTATTCAAGTTTTATTCTATACTTAGAATTCTGCTCATAGATGGCGGTACTTGTATTAAAGTTCACTGACCGCGGGTAAACCGTGGTCTACTACACACAGAATACTTAACAGTTTGTACGCTAGTAGTTACTGTTACTTATTCTGTGGTAAGGTTAACTCATAACTGGAAGTAGGTACTCTACTGTGTAGTAAGTGAGTGAGTAAGTAAGTAGATCTAGAGCTTACAACTCAAATTCTCTCTTAATGATAGTTCGGTCGTTATTCCAAGCTTTTTGTGCCTGTCTTTCTCATGGTGCCTGCCAAATAAATCCCGGCAAGAAACAAGATCCCAGAGCTCAAGAATCCGCTGGTCGGTAACATCCGATATTCCGATTACACAAAAAACTCGAAACAATCCGAAATGCATTTTAATACCCGAGCGGTAAGTTTACAAAGGCGGTTATTTATCACGCCCTCTCTCATTGCTTTAGTGAACCACGCTTTGAAAACAACCTACATTCGTAAATCAACCGGAAAAACTTACCTTATTGCCTACCATTACAGTTACAATTTAATTATCGTTTCGAGCGAATACGACGTTCGAAACCCGAACACGCGAGGCTAGTAATCATTCAATGTTCAATTCTAGAACGCCCTATTGCCGTTGTTCATCAAACGACATCAGATCTTAATACTGATGTGTAAGATTGGAAGTTCCAGGTGTCTGTTGTTGCAATGACGTGCATGTTAGGTCTGGAAGTTCGATAATATATTGCCGGCGGATGAGGAACAAGTCCTGGCGATTCGCGACGTGCTCGAGGGTGCTTGAGATCTGAAAGGCTCTGATAACGATGCGAGTGTGGTTAACTCATTAAAGAGAAGTTTTAATGGCTTTCTGCCTCATTGAAAACAGTGTTTTCATTGTTGTTTTTAGTATGTATGTAAGTTAGTAATTATATTACCGCTATTTTTGTACTTTAATTCCTGTCCAAACAAAGGTAGCCTGCTGGGTTGGCATGGACGGTAGGCAAAATTGACTTTCCCTGTTTTACTCCACTTGACAAGTAAGCAATGATGCGATAATAATAAGGCCGTGCTTTTGTAAATTTTATGTGCATTATGGGTGTTCAATAACAATAAACTATTATTGAGTTTTACGTATTATTTTGTGGTCTTCAAACTTATTTGGTGCCACAGAATTCGTCCTATTACGTAGTGACCTATGTCTATGTTTGGTGCTAAGATTCGTCATCAGGCGTCAACAAATGAGGTAAGAGGTTGCATCAATCTATCGTGTTCAGTTTATAATGAACCCTCCCCCTATCCCTTATAGTACTAATGTCATGGTATGCATAGAGCCACCAAGTACCGCAAGGAGGTTTTCCTTCACTATAACATTCAGTTGATTCAGTTTGTCTTTCAGCGCATGATCATGATTGCCAGTTGGGAACTTGTGTTGAGTCTCACCACGAGAGTTATGCGAGCTGCAAGTTAGTTTGGTTTGATTTTGATATATCTCATTCGATCGACGATACGATGACGAAATTGACAAAGCTCAATCTCGAAATTTTGAGAATCTCATTAGAATTGGTTGTTCGAATACACTTAGTCAAAAATGGAACATCAAACAAACCTATCAAAAATCAAAGCTGATACATACAGTTTCTGGACAAAATGAAACTGTACGAGTTGTGTATGAGCTAATCTTACGTTAGACTGGTGCTAATGATTCAGGATAACTTAGACAGCGCAGCGTCTCGCGAAACTTTATATTTTAGAGTTCCAACTAGCACTGGTCTGCAACTGTTACAAGCGGCAGGCGAACGACAAAATAATCACGTCATTTGTTATATACAAAATCCTAAACTCGTCTAAGAGTTGTGTAAAATCTACCACTAAAGCTTTGGCCACACCGGCGCATCATGTGGCGTTTAGTGAAGTGTCAAAATCAGCCATTCAGTATCTAGTATCTATCTCTGCCTATGTTCGTAGACAGCAAAAAGACGAGGAGCAGTTTCGCGTTGCTGACGCTGCCGTTTCGCAGACGCGCTGGTGTGGCAGAAGTTTAACAGAATAAAGCTTCGTTAAAAATAATGTATCCTTCCACCTACAAAATCTATTTGTCACGTCACAAAGCTGAATAAACAAATCTACGAGGTGAGAGCATAATTTATTCAGTAGAAAAAGAAAATTCAGAGAGCCGACCCGGGCGTGAAATAGAAAGAAACCCCTGGAAAAAGAACTGGCAAAGTGAGTTTCGTTTTTGGTCAATCAATGGTTCCGTACACTGGAATTATTAACTTATTTTTACTATTTTGTGGGCGTCTTCCTTCAGGCTTTTGATGATGACTATTTTATTCAAATAGGTTGTCGGTTTATTGTAAGTTAAATAAAAATGTAACTGAATAAATTATTATGCTATGAAATAGTTATTTGTGCAACAAGAGAGCAAAGTTGATTTTTGTGTCGAATGCTAATCTTGTATCCCGAGCAAGCGAAGGATTCAAAGGGACGAAATGCAAATACTTTGCTCTCGAGTATAGCACATACAACTTTTCACCTCAGCAGTGAGAACATCATTAGGTACTCAACTAGTACCTAACAAAACCATAAGGAAGCGCTTTCGCGTTCCCGCCAAAAGTATGAATAAAAAAATAACTTCTTTTTTATTTCTTTTTTTTTCTTAATCATACTTTTGGCGGGAACACGAAAGCGTTTCGTTACTAGGTAAGTACCTACCTGTAGGTAATGATGTTCTCACTGCTGAGGTGAAAAGTTATATGTGCTACTCGAGAGCAAAGTTTTTGCATCTCGTGCTTTTGAATCCCTCGCTCGCTCAGGATTCTAACTTAGAATCACTCGCTACGCTCGTGACTCAATACTAGAATCCTTCGCTTGCATGGGATTCAACACCGAAGCAAAAATCAACTTTGCTCTCTTGTTGCACAAATAACTATTACATTCTTTTGTATTTGTAGTCATTAATGTGAATAAATAAATATAAATATTTTTGCAGAAAAGTAATTCTCGTGAGTCAATTCATTTCATATTAATTATTATACAGCAGGTGAATTTCAATATTTAATGATATAGGGGATAAAGGGTCCTTGAGCACTTCCCTTTATATTTATTGTAAGTACTTAGCTACCTACCGTTAGTAAATTTATCGTAGGCACTTATTTCGAAATTTGATTCTACGTAACCGACAAACAGTATCATCAAAAATGTATTTATAGGTACCACCATGGACCTAATAAAAAAGAAGGAGGGAATCCCGTCTGATCCAAAACTGAAGCACCCTTAGGAAGCCGGAACGCTTCGTACGTACGAGCGGAACACGCACACACTCACATCAGATGCAGCCGGTCGCCCTATTTTCATCTGAGGCCCTAGCACGAATATTTACGTGCGCGTAAGTGTATCGTTAATGTAAGGCAGTTGGATTGCATTTGATCAGCGCCCCATACAACTGCCGTACGTTAACGTTACACTTACGCGCGCGTAAATATTCGTGCTAGGCCTATACTGACACACATATGTAATATGTCCGCCATTTTTTTTTATTTCATCCATGGGTACCAAAGATATTATAATAGTTACCTAATAGTTATACCAAAAAAATCGCCTTCGATTTCACCGTACCTTTATATTATAAAACTAGCTTTTGCCCGCGGCTTCGCACGCTTGTGTTACGTTATTTTTACGTTATAGTCTAATAATAGATCATGCATTTCGTACTAAACAACAAAATCCAATAAATCTTTTCGAAGCTGAGCACAGTAACCTGTATTAGCATAGGTATAGGTATAACGCAAGCAAAGCCGTGAGTAGAAGCTATTTAAGCAAACCTAACCTAAATTTTTTTACCTAAGATTAAATGTTTTGAGTCTAATATAGATTTATAACAGTAAAAGAAGTTTCAAACAAAAAACTACAATTTTATAAGTTTATACCTCTTCATATTACAACAAAAAGAAATCATTATCACTTCACTCAGGTCTTTAACGGAAGTTTCAGTAATTTTTGTTTTGGTAGTAGTTACCTAAGCAGGCAGGTACAGTTTAGAAAAATATGGAAGAATCACACACGATGATCCTGTTTTGCTCAGTTTTACATATTATCCGCGCGCTTTTTGTTCCATTTACCACATTTTTTTTACCTTCTTATGTTTGGTTCCATACGAATTGAGTACCTAACTACCTATACATAGCCAGTGTCAATAATAAGTTTATAAATTGCTGGTGATATGCATTTACCTGTACGACGCGTACATAATTAATTTTCTTAATACTAATTAGGAATTTAAACTACTAAACCACCACTCCTTAAAGAATCGACAGTTATAATTATTATTATGTCTACTATTTTCCACGCTGTCTCATTCCCAACATACCTACCTAGTAAGTTAAATCGTCATTACATAATTATTACTTACACCCAAAGATTATCTACTATAACTATAACCTTCTTGAAGTAACTGAATAATCAATCATTTTCTGCTCTCGTGGTTTATTTAAAAGCCCACAGATCTAAAATATTTTAACTATTAAAAACTTATTTCAACATGCAAGAAGAAGAAGAAGAAGAAGAACAAATCAAAAACAGTCAAAAACGAACGTTACGCGCCATATTGTTAATCCGAGGATACAATTTTATTGCTTTTTTTTTTCTCTTTTGAAATGACACTGGCAAAAATGTGCTAAACAATTGCCATTAAAAAAAATTATTGCCCTTTTTAAACATTTTTCATCAAATATTTCGTATCATTGGCTAAATAATAGCACCTCCGGCTTACTTTAATGCCAAAATAAAAAACGTTTTAAAATGCGTAGCAATTGTAAGGGTATTTATCTTAAGAAGCTATAAGTACTACAGGGAGTCTAGCAAAGATACCAACCACTAACGCTTACGTCAAACGCTAACTCCAAAACTGTATTGTAATGACATTAGCTGTAGAAAAGTAAGCGATTTAAGAAATGTCATCTTAGTACATTTTGGAGTTAGCGTTAGTGGTTGGTATCTTTGCTAGACCCCCAGGTACCTTAAAACTTCCTTGGGGTCGATCAAGAATGTAGCAGTAGCGCAAAATAATTTTGTTTACCTAATTAGAATGGTACGTGTAGTAAGTTCATGTAAATAATACATTTTACCAGATCGCCAATAAAGAACATTGCTCCCGCCAAAACCCTATAAATCGAAAACTTGAATAAACATGTAAGCTTCAATATTGGCTAAGTATGATAATCGCGTGAAGCCTTATGAATAATTATAACAAAGTCTAAGTAAACCCCCCCCCCCCTTTCCCCCCTCCCCTTCCCCTCCCTTTTAAACAGTTTTCATAAAATACTTCCTATCATTGGCTAAATACAAATTTTCTCTAATGCCAAAATAAAAAAGGGTTTACAATGCGTAGCAAAAGCAAGGGTCAATAGGCACAGATTACTGAATATGTTACTACTAAAGATTAAGCTATAGGTACTATAAATACAATTTCAAACACTTATTTCGAATGGTAACGCGTAGTAGATTTTTGAAAACTAATACATAATACCAGATCGCCAATAAAGAATTTTGCCCTCGCCAGAACCCAATAAATCGAAAACATGAATAATAATTTAGTTATGTTTTCGATTTCGAGTTTCGAGCCGTATCTGACTACCGAACCCTAAAGAACAAGGCTAGCGAGGGTAAAGAGGAAACGACTTTATGGAGATTTTAGTGGTTTAGTAAAAGTTTTTCTTTGTATGAATAATGTAGGTGGAATTATTTTGTTTTTTTAACGAAATACAACTCTACTCAGTCCGGATTACAGGCTGTTTTAGCATTAACATCATAACATGTTTTCAAAAAGATTTCCACTGATAAAGCCTCCAGGACCTGTAAAATACGAATGCTTCTGTCCCATGGCAAAACTGGTGACCACAACCGGAAGACGTAGGAGTAGCGTAGCGACGAGGCTCCCCACTAGGTGGAAGTGGAACGACGTTGTTTTTGATGACTCTTCTCTTCTTCTCGTGTAGACAAGTGGTCAGCCCTGGTGTCAGAATTTTTAGGCCGCCCGAAAGCTTCTGACTTGGCTTAACGACTATTGCCTTACGACAACAGCCGGGACCGTACGGCTTAACGTGCCCTCCGAAGCACGGTAGCGCTCAGTTCTAAATACCAACTTGGTTTTGGCGGGGACGCGGAAAAGTTCACGTTGTTTCATTGTATTATTTTACAAAACTTGTGCATTTTCCAGTGTTAAATATTTAAAATTGGTGGCGTTTTACGCATTAAGTGCTGAATTACGAGCATGAGTGAGGGCAAGTGATCTAATGTGGTGAAACGTGATTTTTCGTGTTGCTTCCAAAACTCCATAGAAACTTCTAGTGAAGTTGCCAACACTTTGCTGCAGCATAACTTAGACTGGACTGTAACTAACTGACTTAGACTGGACTATGATTATGACTAGGACATGACTTTGCGTAAAATATTTTATAACACGCAGAAAATTATAATACTTGACACTGGCTAAATATACACTAAGTGTGGAGCCAAAATATACAAAAAAAAAAATACCAACTTTGATGATTTTTATAAATGTTTTCTTCCTCGCCATAGTTTGTAACTTATCAAATCTATGCCATACCTTTTATCCAATATTCTCCCACACTTTTCAAATTTGCATGACATTAATATAACATCGTAAAACCTAAACAAACCATTACAACGAAAAATATTTTCCAAACAAACAAAGAGCTTTTCGTGCTCCCTTTTGCTTATATTTCCTTTTTGTCTGGAACTCTGGCCAGAAAGGGTTGCTCTCAGCCCCAAGGGTGTCGTTTTATTGGACCGCCGATTTACGGTTACCATTTTTCAGGCAAATAAAAACGGTAATCACCTGTAATGTAATACCGTTGAGTGACGGAACGGTATAACCGGTTTAATTAATAAGTTATTTACTTACAAAACGGTACACTTAACTTACTACGGGAGTTTTTAAATAGGTACTTGCTTATGAAAAAAAAATTTATTTTAAATGCAAAATTTTGTTTTACTAATAAATTATTTTAAGTGGCTGATAAAAATGTAAGTAAGTAAGTACAATACCCACCTATTTCCGAACAACCAACTCAGTTGAGTAATAAAAAATTCCATAATCAATATTAATATGAAAACTTGTTGTGTATTGGTTTGATACAATAAATATTATTATCAATCATCATCATCATCATCATCATCATCAGCAGCAGCCTCAATTCCACCTCTGAACGAGGCCTCCCGCATTGAGCACCACGTTGAGCGGCTGTTTGCCCCTTGCATCCATCGGCTCCTCGAGGTCTTGAACAGGTCGACGGTCCTTCAGTAGTCGTCAGTTATCATTATACTTCCCTAAAAGTACTAAAGACTAACCAAAAGTCAACGCATTGTTTCTTGTATTTAACACCTTGTATGTGCATTAAAAATTAAAAAAAAATATAAGACAACAAACAAATTAACGTATTAAGTTAATCCGTATTTTCCTTTTGTGTGGACAGTGAAAGGGTTTCATCCCCCAGTCCCAGGGGCGTCGTTTGTTTAGACCGCGACGGATTCACGGGAGCAATCATTTTCCATGAAATAACCGGTACTAGGTGTAATGTAAGTGTGTTCATATTACCGGTTTATTAGGTTACCGGTCATAAAACCGGTTAAATAAACGATTCAAAATTGTAAAATGTGGCTGTTATTTCATTTCATTTCGCGCTGGACCGTGATAAAATCCTGCACAGTGCCAATTGATTTGATATAGGTACCTCTCTTTATCAGGTACTTCACGCACTTTATTCTGACTGTTAATAACATAATTCGGCTCTGAATAACTCTATATAGAATAACTATGCGAGTTATTCTAAGTAATTCTGTGTCGCATTCTGTAAAGCTAAGGTCTTATAGCATTATTAGTTCAATCATACTTTGAAAAATGACATAAAAGTAAGAATATTGTAATGTTGTTGACGCAGAGCAATTTTGATGACGTCACGTTAAATCTTTCACTCATACAACTGTCATGTCATACAATTAATCATGTTGACAGCGACGTGCGACAGTGATAACGCTATATAAAAATGTTGACGTCTCGTTCTCGCGCAAGAGTATTTTATAAGTTCATGGTATGAATTCGAACAATATTATTGTAAACTTGAAGCATTACTGTCACGAACCATGATGATTTGTGTATACTTTGTGGTCGGGCAGCTGAACTTAACTATTCTTGTAAATGGGAAATAACAAAGACAAAGATCCTAAGGATTTTAATTTCTTTAGCGGCTTAATTCTCTAATCTATTTAAGTATAGAAATAGATGAAGTAAATATAATATTATTAATAGTAAGAGGCGATGAAGTTACTTGTTGTTGTAACGCGATAATTGATCTTTTTAGGTAATGGTGACGAGTTGGATGCTTTTATAATAATTTTCAATAAAAAGTAGGTACCAATGGTTGTTTGATGTTTGCCATTTGATATAGGTAAAATGGAGTAGATAGAGTTTTCTGGCGCTAAGTTTATATAAAAGCTGAAGAAGAGATCATAAACCGTCAGGCAAATTCATGTCTCAAATTCTGAAACATCTTAAAAAACGGCAGCAGCCTGTGACGCGGTCGCGCCGCTCCGCTGCGCTGGTCGGTTTCTTTTTTAGTATGTGTGCTTTTCAATCATAATTAGGTAAATTATTTACACATCGTACTAATGACCTACATTTACAATTTTAATTACGGTACCTACTTACTTATACAAGATGTTTAATTAAAATAAAAAAAACACATATGAACAATAATAAAGAAGTAAACAAATTGACATTTTAAAAATAGAACGTCTCTCGACATTGATCTCATCAGTAATCAGCGCGCGCGCCGCTTGCAAACCTTCAGGAGAACAATAACTATGCCGGTGTCGAAACACGAGGTCGCACGAAGGTGATCTGAGTGCTAACACGGCACTCACGAACGCATATATTTAAATTAACCATCACAATTTGATCCCTTACTTACGTAACAACTATTTTCAGTACAAACGGACCAGCAGCTCAACATACTTTGGTCATCACATTAACTATCCATTATCGCTTGACCCCTCACCGCCTCACAAGCATACAGTGGCGCAAGGTCGTTATAATTTGGCCAATATGCATGTGTGTGGTATTTATAGTTGTTGTGTATTACATTGAAACGTCAGCCGGGCACACACTGGCACGGCGAGGCACGCAAAAGCAAAACACGCCGTTGAAAATGTGTGTACAAACAGCAGAAAAACGTTTATTAAAATATTATTAATGAATGACGTGATGAGGTAGTTGTTTACCTGATGTTAGTGCCACGGCTGCCTATAACAGCTGCAGTGCCTCAGAACTAAAGTATTAATTGTATCGCGTAATCGTGTGACATTGCACTGCGGACACAGAGCATTAAAAACCGCTTCTCCCAAGCGCCATTTGTTTCATAGCTCTGTGACTGCGGACATCACCCTGAGACATCACGACATGACATGAGCTAGGCTATCATGTATCTTGATTGGAACCAGTACATTTGGCAGTTTCAACACGTAGTTTATATAAGTAAATACTGTGGATTCTTAGAGCATTTAAAAAAGGAGGTGGCAAGGCAAGGCGTTCCCCTCTGCCGGTCATATGGCGCTACTTGGTCATCTACAATATCTAATGTGCGTGTAGACACTGCGTAAGTACGCTAGTTTATATAACGGTGTGCGTGTTTTAAGATGGTGTGCGGCGTGCGTTTACACGCGCTGTTTGCGCGTGTGATATGCGTGTCTACCTCGTCCCCCGTAGAAATTGGCTGAAAATGGTGCTTGCGGATTATAACGTTAACATCTCCGGCTATTGATGCTCTAGGCACTCATTTGCCCATTTGTTACCCGGAACACAGTACTTGCTTACTTAGTCACTATTGCTTGGCTTGGAATAACAGGAAAACTCCTGCTTTCCGTGCATTCGAAAAAAACAAATTAATAGTTAATCATTCGGTTTAATGATACTTGCGCTTTATATGTATGAATTTTTTTATTTATCATGGAAAAGAGATACAACCTGCGCGTTTTAAAACTGCGCCTTTTAATCTTCTAAGTTAAAATCGTGCTTAGGCTGGATTTTACCAAAGTAGAATAAGTTTTATTCCAAGTATAACGCTAATTGTTACCCTCGGATACAGCTGATTGACAAATGAAATGACGATTAAAAGGACCCTATCCTGATTGTGTAAGGAAAGAGCTTCAAAATTGTTGATATACTAGTTATATTCGTGTAACTCGGTTATTCTCGTCGTACTTGGAATAACGTTATTCTACTTTGGTAAAATCGGGCCTTAGTAGACTTAAGTGCTTTTAATGATTTGTAATCCACTCCATAACAATTTTTTTGTTAATCTAATTTTACTTTTTGCTTGATTCTTTCTCACCCCACATACACAGATAGAAAATAGTGTTGTTGTATTGAGCTTTGAAAGCTTACATAGTAATTATTCTTGCTTTACAGTTGCAGTTTTGTATTCTGTATTCTGTAATTGTAAATAAGTTACAATAATTTATCATCTATTTATTCTAAACGATGTCTACAACACGCTGAGACAATGATATCTAACAAAAACACCTGTTTAAAAAAACTGATGAGTTACAGATTATCATAAGTGAAAAGATTTAGCCAATTTTTTTAATCGTGGCTTGTTTGCTGTCTGTACTTCATCCGCAGCGCTCCGGGCGTCATTTGCATTGGTAATGTGGCCGCGCGTATTGGTAAACAGAGTGATTTACTTCGAGAGAACGTAGAGTGGGCTATAAACTCTACCATAGACATAATAAACAATAATCCGGGCCCCACATCATTGTAGAGTTGGACTGGTCAGAGCTACGCATTGGTACTTAAACACAGAGTTTCACCTCTAAGCTGTGGATTGGTATACGAAAAGATTAACCTAAGAGATCGTGCAGTGAGCTAAATTGTAACCATAAGGTATAATTAACAATACCCCAGATCATTGTAGAGTTGGAGCAGTCAGAGTTGTTGGTAAGCGAAGAGATTTAGCTCAAGCTGTGTGTTCGGTATACGGAGTAAACCGAGAGATTTTCATCAAAAGAGCGTAGAGTGGACTATAAAGTTTACTATAGACATATTTAACAATAATTTGCACCCCACATCATTGTTAGTAGGACTGGTCAGAGCTGCGTATTGGTAAAACCTATTGACTTTACTTCCAGAAACCGGGGAATCATAAATAAGAAGTAGAATCTAGTAGCCCCCACGAACAGGAAGACGCAGTGTATCCTGGGCCCCCACTTAAGTAACCTGAAGCCGTACTGTGAGCTCTTAGCGCGATTAAAACCGCGATTCAGTTTTATAGTTTGTTATTACTGGCTGATTCGCCCTGCAACAATACACGTAATACCCGCTGCCGCGGCCTTTGCACATTTGCAATCCATTCGAGCATTCTATCCTTCCGCCAAGTTCCGTACATACGCTCTCAGCCAATCATAATAAAAGTAAAAACGCGTCTCCGCGTACAGAAATGTATCAAAAGCAAGTCTAACCTTGACGTTTCGACCAGGACACGAAAGGAATGCATAGAATGTGTCATACAAGACAGGCCTGGCTGGATGCAGCTAAGGGCAACTGAATGCAGAGTGGGTGGCTGAAGCAGAGTGCCACTAATTCAGGCGTATGTAGGGGCACCAGTGGGAGGCTGTGGAATGCTTTCCCAAGAGACACCTATCTCTGTGTCCCTTTATGTAGCACCGCCTTGGGATATCCTGCTGGTGAGCCTGGTGAGCCTGGTGATGATCGGAGACACGGTGTGTGGCTGCAGAAAAGGGGCTGTCCCCTGTGCTTCTCCCTTATTCCTCTTTTTACATAGATACATAGGCAAAATAAATCCTTATCTTTAATAAATAAATAAAAAAAACTAAGCATAGCTTGTACTATGGGAACCCAGATAACTGATACAATACTTATATACTTTTTTTTGTTTGTAAATACATACATCGAATACAATATAACACCCAGACGCAGAACAAATATCTAAGTTCATCACACAAATGTTTGTCCCGGGTAGGAATCGAACCCACAGCCCTCAGTTCAGAAGGCAGGGATACTACCAAATGAGCTATCGGGCCCGTAATTATGGTACCAACCTGGAGGTCATACCTATACTCTATCAAATACACTAAAAGTCAATAAAGTGTATTCGATAGAGTACTAGCAACTATTATGAGAGCGATCTCTTTGTAGTATACGGGTCCTAAAGATCATCCGTTTTGATTTGACGTAAACTTCATACTAGAGTAGCCAACGCGGTGATGCATAATTGCTGACGTGTAGGCTGCAAAGGGTTCAGGTTTTGTCTCGTATCCATCATCAGATAGAGCCATTAACAAATGAATATGGATCATCTCTGGAGGTAGAGTTTGTAGAAAAATAGAGTCATCTAAATCGGCGGAGATACACAGCACGTAACATATTACTATAGGTAAGTACCAAATATTGCAGCCGAATTGAGGACCATTTCTTTTTGTGGAGCCGCTTATACATAAGACTATAAAGCACAAAAAATGTAACGCTCTGTAATAGAGACATATTCCACATTAAAAAACAAAAGACAGACAGACCTCTTAGACAAATTAAGCAATCCATCACTATCATTGAATGTCGTGATTCTTTACGTCATGATTAATAGAAATGCGGTTGGCAAATCGTGCGCCGGAGTAGAAAGCGTAGTTTCTCCGGCGTGCGTTTGTCGACCCAAATTACCACGGCTACTCACTCGTTTCTAATTTATTACATGAGGTGTTGAGGAATACTTACTTCTTCTTCTTCTCGTGTAGGAAAGTGGTCAGCCCAGGCCGCCCAAAAGCTTCTGACTTGGCTTAACGACTATTGTTTTACAAAAACAGCCGGGGCCGACAGCTTTTTTTTTTGGCCGGGCTAATGCAGTTGGTCTCTACCGATCTTTACAGCGTCACCGGGCGGGAGGGCAGGCGCTTAAGGCACCCATCCGACAAAAGTGGGGGCAACTAGCTCAAGGGCACCCCTGGGGTGAGAGCCTCGGCTTGGGGCCGGGATAAGAGGATCGAGAAGGCTACGTCCGCTGGAGCAGTGGACCCTATGGAAAGTCGCGACCATTCTAGCTAATTTAGGGGGGGTCCGTCGACCTCGCCGGCGGGATCGGTGTCTGATTGTGTTACGCTGGTATCCTATACCGGTGCCGAAATCGGTACCTGAGCCAGAAGGGCTAGACTGGTCCGGTGATCCTAGCGCAGCCGAAACAACGGCTGCTATAGGATCTTCCGGGTCGCTCAAGACGTTTCTTGGGCGGCGACGACGGGGTGGTCGACGGATGAGGGACCAACAGCTTAACGTGCCCTCCGAAGCACGGTAGCGCTCAGTTGTAAATACCAACTTTTTGCTGTAGCGGTCACCCATCATAGTAGTGACCGCAGCGAACGTTGCTTAACTTTACCGATCGGTTAGGAACGGCTAGTCGTGCTTCGATATGAGCGCTACAATACCTACTGTACCTATTTAATATATTATTATGTGAGTAAATAAGAAAGAGCAAGTTTTCATCGGAACGGAATGACATTCAAACTGCCGCGCCCAGGTTTGAATCCCGCTTGGGTTTGACCTTTCGATTTAATGCGTTTACTCGCTTTTATAACGGTGAAAGAAAAATCGCAAGAAAGCCAGCATCATTTAGAACCTTAAACGTGGTAGGCTGGTATGACTTCAGCAAGTGTCTATGTAGGCAGCTATACCACAGTTTACTGAATATGTTACGCAGTACGTGGCACATGGCATGTCATGGCGTAAGTGCATGGCCCTGTGTTCCGGTTTGAAGGCTGCTTTACCTACTGCTGTAGCCAGACAGTAGTGCCATAAGTGGTGACGGACTGACTATGTCATCGTAAGTGTAGAAGGTGCATCCTAACTTAGTAAGTAGCTAATAACTATTAATTATTCTGATTTCCTCCAATAAATTACGCTTTATTGGATGCTTTTACTTCATTGCTTTACTTCTGTGAAATGGATTATCCTGTTATGACACCACTTACAAGTATTAAATCATGCTGCTATAAATAATGCTAACGCTGTTTTGTTTGCTTTATTTATGTCAAATACTCAGACACAAAGTTCAGTCTGAAACTAATTTTTATATGCATTGCACCGTTTTAGTGATAACACGAGGTGAAGAAGTGCCACGTGGTTTCACAAATGAGGTGTTTTATTAAAAAAAAGCTGTAATTTTATAAAAAGCCTACACCACCACCTAAAATAAGAAAAGCGACGTCTAAGGAGGTGTTCAAAAAGTTAGTTCGGGAGCACTATTACAACAATCCTTCCAAATTAGTTTAATAATTTGTCACTACTTATTTATTGTATATATATAATATTTAATGTATTCTGTAGTATTTATCCCACTTTGGTATTTTCTGTTTTTGTATTTATGATATAATATAATAGTATATATCATATAATAGGTAATTATTAATATTAATATTTAGAAAATTGTTATAAGTAATGGTTTTTTTTTGTTTGTACAAATTGCTCATACTAATTTTGATGCACGCCTACATCCCTATTTCTTAAACTTTGTGTGGAATGACTGGTAGAAAATGCTTTAGCATTAAGTCCTCCTTTTGTACTTTTTGTGCAATAAAGAATTAAATAAAATAAATAATAAAATAAAGCCGGTAGATGGCGTTATAATAGGAGTTTTACGTTCTGTCATTGTTAAGATAATTTATGTATCGCGTTTAGTATTCTATCCTTATTTTATGGAAGGCATATAACTCTAATGGCTTTCTATCGACAAATCGACAACGTATTCTGTGATCCACTCAACCTTGTTTGAAATACGTCGTTACTACGCCATCTAGTCACAGAAGCGGAACTAGTTTTTTTTTTTTTAAATAAAACGTCTCTTTGCCGCAGAAAGCCAATTTCCAAGATAAAACTGTGGGGCGACTCTGGTCTGGTGTTGGTTGCTACACAGGGTTAGTGTGACACTATTAGCTGTTATACTATTTTGACTACATTTTAAATAATTATGAATTTAAATCATGTATGGCAGGTGAGGCATAAATGTAGGCACGCCACACAAACTTTGTTTCACTTGTAAATATTGGTAGCAATATAACCAGAGGGCATAGTAGTTAAAATGCCCTATGGTTTCGTAGTTAAGACAACATAGCACAAAACAAAGTACTCTCTGGGTTTTGTGGTAGGGCTTTCACGTTATATTGTAATGCATATAATAGGTACGTCTCAGAGACCGTGTG
Organism: Ennomos erosarius; assembly: GCA_963580505.1. NCBI lineage: Eukaryota > Metazoa > Arthropoda > Insecta > Lepidoptera > Geometridae > Ennomos > Ennomos erosarius. The sequence goes on along the minus strand of OY756981.1, from coordinate 11,649,091 downwards.
TCAATGATTCCTGTCGACGTGTGAAATGCGAGTGCGTGTGGTAACAAAGAAAGCCGTAAAATTAATAAGAGTGTGTTCGGACACGCCAAGTTTACGATCTTAATTTTATTATCTATTTAAACGGCTGTTTCCGGACATCTATTCAAAGATGCTGGTTTAAACCACTGTGGAAGCTTTAAGCAGTGTTCAATGCGACAGGTCCAAATGAAAACATTTCCTTGGCGTCCTTGATTTCGTTGTTGTCCTAGGGTTTTTACTTTTGTTTGTTTTTTCGGTTAAAATGTTGTAAGGAATTTCCGTAACAACTGCTGATTACCGTACTTTTTTAAACGGGTTTCAATAGTCATGTTGTGGTCTCTACCGATCTTTATAGCGTCACTGGACGGATAATTCACAGCATCACGAAGGATTATTTTATTACCACCCGGTATCTAACCGGTGTTGTACCGTGACGTGATCATGACGAATTTTGACTTCATGATCATCATGGGACGATGCAGAATAGTGTTGGGGCGGGAGGAGATGGTATAATGCTAATACTTACGGCCCCTTCCGGAAGCACAGGGGTGCACCTTTTTATGTTAATTAATGACGTGACGAGCTAGTCAAAATTAGTGGAAGAATCAGTGTTAAAATTTCCGTTAATCAACGAAAACACATTAAAATAATTTAATTAATATTATCTCCAAGTCTACAAATAAAATTAGATGCTCCATCATCCAAAACCTGATTACAGCACGCCTTATCAAACTAATCCTACTTAATGAGCCTAACAAAACCGACAAAGGTGTTATGAATAAATAACCACTTAGCAATGACTAAAAAAACAATTATAAAAAATGATGAAAAATGTTTATTGATGGGTGCGCCGGCGTCTCGTTTCTTCTTCACGTAATTCTTGATTCTATCTTGTTCTCGGAAGGTCGGCGTCCGTCCCTTTTGTTTGTGTTGCTGATGGCATCGTTCTGCCCTTTTCTGGCATCAATCGATACCCTTACCTACCTACGACAAGTTGTGAATGCAGTGTAAGATTGCTGGAATTAGGGTTCTGTCGAGTATTGGAATGTGGGTAATGCAACAGCCTTTTATTTTTGTGAATGAGTTCCTGCTTTTTTGGAAGTTTTAGATTTTCTTAGGCAGGCTCTTAATATTTATAGGTAGTTCGAGAATGTGAAAAAAACTAAATGCGTGTGTGGAAAATACTAGTATTACTGAGTGAACCCTATAATGTTACAAAAAAGTAATATTATTTAATACAAAGTTGTGTTTATGGTACTTACATAAGCACATCCTTGTGATATGGTAACTTTTTTAATCTGTAATTTTAGCACACATACATTTTCCACAACAAGTTTTAGTAGGTACCACTTAAATTAATTACCTACCTTAAAATCTCGACAAGTTACCAAACATTTTTTTAATTACTTACGTAACTAGCGTTAGTAAGCTCTTAAAATACCAAACTCGAATCATTCAAATTCTTTAAGTTATAGGTACCTAATAATAACTTAAAAAAATATTAAAGCAAGATAAAAAATAAAGTTCCCACAGCAAAAGACGCTTATTCTGTATAAAAAGCTGCTTTATTCCATTTACAGAATTCCAATTGATGGCCCGAATGGAATAAACGCAGCGTCCGTGCGCCTCGAGTGCTTTATGGCGCGCTCGGAGCGAGCCGATTCATTTATTTTTTAGGGTTCAGTAATGGGGCATACGAACTTTTATTGAAAAAATGAAGATTCAATTTTTTTTTACAGTGCTCGTACATCGTTTATTTATAGAATAAGAATAAGAAAAATTTACTTCCAGAACTATTTACAAAGAATCATAACAATTGAAGTACATACATTATATCAATAAAAAGATTGAATGTTATATGATAGGCGTTACAGCGGGCCCCAAACCAGGCTATAGAAAGTTTGAAGTATAGATAGATAGATAAAAAATGTTTTATTGCACGAGAACAAATCGAGTACATAGGCGAACTTAATGCTAAGTAGCATTTTCTTCCAAAAGTATGAATAATATGACGAGATTAAATAATGTAGAATGGCCCGATAGCTCAGTCGGCATGGTAGTTGCTAAGAACTAATAGATTGCGGGTTCGATTCCCACACAGGCCAAAGATTTGTCTGATGAAGTATTTGTTCTGTGGCTGGGTGTTATATTGTATTATTGGTAACTAGACTCAATTAATATTGATTATTATTATTATTGCAAAGTGACCTTTGTATTATTATTTTAATTAAAGTGGCGCTCTCTGGGGAGGGGTATCTTCAGCAGTGGATGTCTTCAGGTTGTTGATGATGATGACTATTATTATTTAATATGGTCCTGGTGCAAGAATAGGGTAGTCCGGCTAAGGGCTAAGGGCTAAGAATATCCAGGGATTGGGCAGCAGCGTTCTTCAGGACTGCGATCACAAAAACTCTTTCCGCCAAGCAGAAGTGATTATGGAAAACAATATAAGTTCAACAGTGGATGCAAAAAGGGTGATGGTGTGATATTATTATTTTTATGATTTGAGAGGCGGCATAATAATTACAACTTCTACGAGGTGGTAGGACTTTGCTGCAAAGTTCGTCTAGGTAGGTACCACCGCTTTGCCAGTTATTCTACCGCCAAGCAGTAGTGTGCACTCGTGCAGGCACTAACTTCCGGTATGAAGGGCATTGTAGCTAATGAAATTATTGGGCAAATGAGACTACGACCTGACGACCTGATCACACTGTCTAGTAATCTGATTACTAGACTGTGTGATGTCTCAGGATGACGTGCGCAGTGCAGTGTCACGCAAAACTTTTTTATATTTTTAAGGCCCGAGTGACACTGCAACTTTTATAGGCAGCGTGTCGCTTAACATCAGGTGAACGACTAGCTCGTCAAGTCATTCACTCAGATAAAAAAAATAACTTCATCCTCAAGTAACAAGATTGTTACTTGATGGATGAATCTAAAGCAATATTTAAAACTAGCTAGGTACTGCCCGCGGCGTTGCCACGCGTGGACTACATTATACAGGGTTACAGGGAAAATCGTGCTAGATCCGTTTAGGGCGTGGAGTACCCATCATTTCTGACTTATTTCACTATGTAACACCCTAGCCTAAACTTAACCCTTTTCGAGATATTCGACTTTTAATATTTTTTGTGAAAATTGCCGATTTTTAGGCTACAAAATTTAATTTTGTTTATTTTGTGTGTCTTATTATTATGATTATTGCATTTTTACATGTGTATTAAGATGTTTTAGGACGTCAATCATTAAAATAGTACATAAGTTAATTGAATAGACCGTAGTAGACAAGTGAAAGTTAAGAAATACAAAAAATATTAGAAACTGTATTTTTCTCTAAGGAATATCTAAATAAAATATTAAGTTGAGGCTAGGTTGTTTCATAGTGAAATAAGTCAGAAATGATGGGTACTCCACGCCCTTAACGGATCTAGCACAATTTTTCCTGTAACCCTGTATACGGCTATTACGCTAATTATTATCCTTGATATTCCTGGACCAATTTTGATGAAATCTCCACTCATGGCTACTTAACTATAGAAAAGTTTTCGATGATATTTCGATAAGTATCATCGAACTCATGATTAATTAAAACCTATATTATATTAAAATCTAGGCTTTCAAAACATTTTTACAATAGAGCAAAGTCTGGGGGTCTAGCAAAGATACCAACCGCTAACGCTAACGCCAAACGCTAACTCCAAAATGTACTGAAATGACCTTTCGGAAATCGCTAACTTTTCCGTAGCGAATGTCATTTCGATACATTTTTGGAGTTAGCGTGAGGCGTTAGCATTAGTGATTGTGATCTTTGCTAGACCCCCAGGGCATTTTACAAAACATGTTTCGTACACAGATTAGAGAAAAAATCTACTTCGTATCATTCCAAAGAGTATTATTATACTTCTGTATCATTCAAAGAGTATATAATTTATGCGTAACGTAAGAGTATCATTGACCCACTGCATTAGCCTATGGTGGTAATAGTATGCATTGGCCCTCAGACCTGTGGGCCTAACATAAACGTCATGTAATGCCAAAAATAGGCGTAGCAAGGGTCAAGATTATACTCCCAAGGGTAAAGCCCTAACTATCACGGTTCATGAGATACAGCCTGGTGACAGACGGACAGACAGCCTGACAGACGTCGTCAGTCCGTTTTGGGTACAGAACCCTATTACTAAGGCTTTGCTGTCCGTCTGTCCGTCTGTCACCATCAGGCTGTATCTCATGAACCATGATAGTTAGACAGCTGAAATCTTCACAGATGATAAATATATTTTTGTTGCCGCTATTACAAAAAATACAGAATAAAATAAGTATTTAACCCCTTAAATACTTATTTTATTATGTATTTTAGTATTTTTTCTCTCTCATACATCAAACGTTTTTTTGCTAGTTTTTATAGATAATGATACGGAACCCTTCGTGCGCGAGCCCAACTCGCACTTGGCCGGTTATTTCTCTTAATCTGCGGGCACTAAGTATAATTAACATGTTTGTATCTTGAATGCAATCGATTCATACTACTTACATATTATTTGATGGTATATCTATTTTACTCCAAAAACCCCAAACAACCTGCAAGGGCTTAAATAGAAAAACTAATAATGGTTAATCAAATCTAATAAATTGTAAAATTTCATTCCACTGTTTAATGCATATTTACTACCGAAATTAACTCCTATTACTCTTTGTTCATGGCCTTACACACGTTTTTTTTATTGAATCTGTGTCTCCAGATGGACTTTACGTGAAACATGTGAAATATTCAATAACAACACGACGAAAAATTACTGTACTTAACACTGGCTAAATACAATATGTGTGGAGCCATAATACAACATAAAAAAAATTACTGTGACACAAACTAACCGTCAGTAGCCAAAAAAAATTCACCATGAAGCGGCCATGTTGTATAAAATTCCGTCCGGTTTCGTAATGATATTTAATAATTTTGACCAAAAATTTTTAATGATATTTGTATATTAATATATCCGATGTTGTGCGCTGGTTATTTCTAAGCATATTAGTGCGATCCGCATGAAAATCAGTTCAGTATCTAGGGATTTGTTCAATAACAAACAAACAAACAAACGGCTACAAATTATTGTCCCTAGATGGCGTTAGATACGATAAATTAGAAAATGCATGGAGAAGAGCAAAAAGCCTTGTAGTCCTGCATCGCGGTTACGATATTTTTTGAACAATAGAACCTATGGGATAAATTAGATTTGACATCATTATGTGTGTGTTCCCTAGCGCATCAGAATTACACATTTATTATATGTAGGGAAGGGAAGACCTTAAAAAGTTCCTACACGTTCCTGATTTATGCAGGTATCCTTTTCTGAAAGTAAAGATATAGGGTCCTGATGGTCCACTTTCAAGCTCTTTATTATTTCAGCCTCCGTGGTGTGGTGGTTGAGCAGGTCGGCTCATAACCCGGAGGTGGCGGGTTCGATTCCCGCAACAAGACAAGTATTTGTGCCCGAAAAAAAAGCGCAAATACTTGTTCTGTGTCTGGGTGTTGTGGGACCATGGTCCTCGTAGTTCCTGGGGTCCCTAGATACAGGGAATCCTAGTTAGGGTCCAGGATCTATGTATGTGATCGTTGGGCGTTATTTATTTATTTATTTATTTATATAAAAAAGGACCTCCATCACTTCAGATTAGTCGCTTGATATACTATATACAGGGTGTAATTGAATTCATTAGCATCCTTTGAAACTAGGTACCTAAAAATTTTGGTCCAGACGTGACCGGTATCAGGAGTAGGTAGTACCTACTCCTAATACCGGTCACGTGTGGACCAAAGTTTATGAATACTCACACATTGGTTTGGTAATAATAATAACTTAAAAAAATCGAATAACTTACTTAATAATACAATACAAAATTTAATTAAAATAAAGAAGTACTGTTTTTAATTAGTACATACAAGGTATAAAAACGTTTAGATGTATCAAAATCATCCGTGCCAACTGCGTTAGGCGCCGCGGCAATCTTCATAATTTTCAATAAAAATAGTTTCATTTACACTCTTTACTCTTTAATAATCATCTATAAATGATGTACTATCATGGGCTCAATTTATGCTAATGAATTAAATTACATACTGTATACAGTGATGTTACTCGAAGAAATAGGTTCCCGGAGAAATGTTGTTTAAAGTTACAATACCTTTTATTCAGACGGAACCCCTCGGGCAGCCCAAGGGACGGACGCGTTGAAAGATCGACTTCGGTGGTATCTTTTATTTTTATTTTATGTGATAATTAATTGAAGCGATTTTATTTAACGGCGCGTAATTTTGATTGGTTGGTTCTTTTATGAGCTTTTACACGAAGAAACTCAGCGGTTATTTTCGTACTGTTTCTAGGTAATATACTTAGGTACTTAAGTACGTAACTGGTTTGTTTGTCATTATAGGTAGGCACCTAACTTATTCACTTATTGACTAAGTATTGTTATAATTTACTAGGTGGTAGGACTTTTCTGCAAAGTTTGTCTAGGTAGGTAGGCCATTTTGCCAGTTATTCTGCCCCCAAGCAGTAGTGTGCAAGCACTACTGTGTTCCGGTTTGCAGGGCATTGTAGCTAGTGAAATTACTGGGCAAATGAGACTTTATGACACACACAGTGTAGTAATCTGATTACTAGACTGTGTGATGTCTCAGGATGACGTGCGCAGTGCAGTGTCACGCAAAACTTTATTGTTTTAATGTTCCGAGTGACACTGCAACTGTTATGGGCGGCCGTGTTGCTTAACATCAGGTGAACGACAAGCTCGTCACGTCATTCATTCTCATAAAATTTTTTATTAAATAAATCTTTATCTATGAATTTGTTTGAAGATTTATTAAGCAGTAGGTATAGAACATAAAAATGTTACTGATGGCTGCAGCTTTCCGAACTTGCACTACAGTTTATGATAGCGACAAAAATATCCTACATTCTACCTCCATTTCTTTCAACTACCTATATCAAATTTTATCAAAGTCTTAAAAAGGTAACAGACCAGGCGAACAAATAAAGCTACTTTAGGGCTTTTAATCAATCAATCAATCAATTTAATATTAGCACATTATTTATAGAAATAATTGAATAATCCTGTGGGGTGATTACGTAACTTTGACAGCAATGCAACAGGAGAAATTTCATTCCGAATATGAAAATTTTTATAGTAACTATGCACATAAACTGCGTATTGAAACTGTCAAATACATACATTTTTGCGTTTCTATTGGTTGCAATCAAGTTACATAATCGCCTAGCTGGTTTGTTTTCAAAAGGTATCTACTACCTTCCTAAGGTTAATAAAAAGATATGCATGTGGTATCATAGAGAAAGAAAAGTTTTCTTTAAATCCTACCGCGAGGGTCACCTTCATCTATTATGATAGATTCTCCAGTCGGTTTAGTCCACTTCTTAAAAGGCTGTAAAGTCAAAGCAGAGTTCTTTCTTTTTTCTTTATTTTAATACGTCGTTAGGTTAGAACTATATCACTTACTCAAGCTTGAATTAGCGTTTGCTATGTTGGTATTCAAAAGAAATAAATAAAGTAAATAGTTTAAAATTAATTCACCAACAACTCAGAATAACGTCCTTTAAAAAACGAACAATAATCTGTTTGAATAGCATTCCCAAACCTAATGACGAAATATTGTCAAATAATGAATCGCACACATCAACATTAATAAACAATATGTTAACGCTAATTTAAACAAATTGGTCACACATTCCAATAAAAGAATTGATTGCATCCAATCAAATGCAGGCCATTTCCATTCAAAGCGCCCGGCGAATTCTCGCTAATTGGCCAATAACTTCACGGCTTTAAGCTTTATTAATCTGCTTTTCTTTCGACATTCAAGGACTGAAATATATTTGTACATCCTCTATCTCGCTCGTGCATTCCGACATTTTTGAAGTCATTAAATGGTAGAATTTGCTTACGTAAAATCTATTAGAAATCCATAGAATAGTATTGCAAAATATGTTCAACAAAAATCAATCTAAGCAACATTTCAAACATCAAAACAGGATCAAAAGGTTATCCGTTCTGTCCTAACGGTGTTATACTTAGTACCTACTTTAACTGGTGGTGCCATAACTGAGAATTGACGATAATAGCAACTTAATGTTGTAAATTAATATAATAAGAAAATCGTGTATATATTCAAACTAAAATTTATTTTTGGATTTCATATTTAATTTAATAATGATTGTATGAAAGCAAAAACGGTTCGAGAGTTCACAAATTAATAGGTATAATATATGTGTTACTTCTTCTTGGCAAGTACTTAGTCACCTAGTAGTACCTACTAGGCCTTGGAGTCAGAGTTAGGCTGGCCATGATTTCTGGCACAGAGCATTCAAAAAATGACTGCACTAGGGGAAAACGAACGGGAGAGGCGTATTTTTTTTTGTTTGCTGTGGCTTCTGACTTTGCTTAAAAACAAGAGTGTGTTTTTGAAGCTATAAAGAGGTTAAACCACAGTGGCTCTCGAAGGTTCTCTGCATATGTTCCTAATTATAAAGATCCGTTACCAGTAAGTCAATGTTAACAATAATTTTTTTAACGGTAAGTTATTATTTTGTTTTTTGTAGGTAAGTAAGTAGGTAGTTTATGTTGCCATATAATTAGCTGATTAGTGAATGCTGTGTTTAATTTCTGAATTAATAACTTGACAAAGCAAAGTTTAACATTATTCATTCTTTATGATCTTATTTTACTTTGATATTTATTTAACTAAATACAAAATACAATTACTAAAAACTAAATTAAATCTAAACTAAACTAGGTAGGTACTTATCTAAAACTATCTAAACTTATTAGTGTATTTTACACTTATAAATAAAAAAAAGCTGGCGACATTACCTCGTTGAATGGCCAAACTTAGTCTTTGACCGAGGTAAGAACCAGCTCTTTGGTCACCTGTAGTTTCTATTAGGCGTCTGGACAGCTCCTTTACGAAACCACAGGCGGACGGACCCCACGGTCTCATGGTTTCTACCTCAAACGGAAGAAAGATGTATCCCTCGCCGAGAGATTCATATTTCGTCCGTTTGAGGTTTTCCGCCACTACCGCCGCTGCACCAGCCGTCCTGGAAGTGCCCTGGAGGTGAGACGTTGCCAAAGTATCGACGCATGTAGCATCCCAGACCAATGGCCGTCCACGGCTCCAGAGAACTAACGTCATGCCATCGGGCCTCTTGCCATTGTCACGTGATGCACCGTTCGGCTCTAAGCAAGCCGGCACGCTAACGGTGACAAGAGTTTGACGTAAGACGTTGTTCAAAGCGGCATGACGTGAGAGACAACTAGCACTGCAGCGGCATGAAAGGCCATGGTGTCCAAAGCGATCTACTTCGCCTCCTCAGCGACAATGGTGAGGTTCCGTTCTAGGGATGCCAAGGCGCAGACCAATATCAACAGAAAAACTATTGTTGTCCATCAGTGTCCCTATATAGCCTAGCATGCGCACCGCGAGAAAACTTGTCGTCGCTGTTAGAGTGAGACACACTCAGGCGCTACCATAGTCTTGCCACGGTATCTCACGAGATAGTGTCGAGAAAAATTTGTTGTGGTGCGCATGCTAGCCGGGTATGTTGGGAGAAGGTATCGCCTGCAACCTGCAATGATCTTTATAAACTGTTTTTTGTCTTTGTCAGTGAAGTGAATCTATATCTATATCACTAAATCACTAGTTTATTGAAAACCCTATTTTGAAATGCCATTATTATTTAAATTAGCTAAGTAAGTATCAATCATAAATTATGAAATTTTAACACTAAGTACGAGCTTTGCTACATTCCGCTACCCCACGCTACGCCAAGGTATGCTACGCTATTGCAAGCTACGCTGTGCTACGTTAAGCTTTTTCCAGTCAAATTGACAAAGAAGCGGTCTATAATACAAAACCATCATGTCTCATGACATTAATGTTCCAAATGTTACAATAATATTGTCAAATTCGTACCATGAACTTATAAAGTACCTATTCCTGCATGAAAACGAGACATCTACATTTTTTTTATATTTTGGCTCCACACGTAGTGTATTTAGTCAGCGTCAAGTATTATATTTTCATCGTGTTAGTCTAAGTCAGGTAGTCAAAGTTCAGTTTAAGTCATGCTCCAGCAAAGTGGTGGCAACTTTACTAGAAGCTTCTATGGAGTTTTGGAGGCAACACGAATAATCACGTTTCACCACTATATATCACTTGCCCTCACTCATGCTCGTAATTCAGTACTTAAAGCGTAAAACGCCACCAATTTTAAACATTAGCACTGGAAAAAGCACAAGTTTTGAAAAATAATACAATGCAACGGCGTGAACTTTTCCGCGTTCCCGCCAAAACTCGTCTACATTTTTCTTCTTCTTCTTCTTCTTCTTTAATGGCTTTCTATCGCTTTTTTGCAATAATTCTTTCAATGTCAAGTGAGTAAAATTTGTACGGTTATGTCAAGTCAAAGTCATATTTTGTCAGTCAAAACGCCAACAGTAAAATGGTGGAAATTTTACTAAAGGCTCTAAAAGAGGCCGTTGAAGCAAAAACGAAAATACATGGTTTTATGATCTTGAAACCATTTTCCAACACTCGTACACATTCACGAACACTTAACGGATAAATAATCCACCCTTATTACACATTAAAGCTCAAGATGCACTAGTTTTGGAAAATAAATTCAAAATTCACAACCGCCATTGTCGGATTTTCTTCAAAGACCGTCTACATTTTTATACAGCGTTATCATCACTGTCACACGTCGGTGTCAACATGATGTATTTGAGTGAACGATTTAACGTGACGTCATCAAAACGGCTCTGCCTCTGCAACATACAGTATTAAAATAAAAAATAAAACATATAATATTCTTACTTTTATATCAGTTTTCAATGTATGATTAGAGTAATAATGGTATAAGAGGTTGTGGCCTTGTGGTAGGCCCCCTGCATACACAAATACGGTAGTCCCCCGACATCAGACAAGCTTCTACCGACGTTGCTTTTGCTACCGCAGTGTACATATATCTCTATATCTCATCATCATCATTAACAGCTTGAAGACGTCCACTGATGAACATAGGCCTCCCCCAGTGAGCGCCACTTAGAGCGGCTGCTCGCCTCCTGCATCCATCGGCTCCCCGCGGCGTTCACCAGGTCGTCGGTCCACCTAGTGGGGGGCCGGCCTACGTTGCGTCTTCCAGTTCGTGGTCGCCACTCGAGAACCTTTCTTCCCCATCGGTTGTCAGTTCTACGAGCGATGTGGCCTGCCCATTGCCATTTCAACTTGCTAATCCTAAGAGCTACATCGGTCACTTTAGTTCTCCTGCGGATCTCCTCATTTCGGATCTTATCTCGCAGGGAAACACCGAGCATTGCTCTCTCCATAGCTCGTTGCGCGACTTTGAGCTTAGTAATGAGGCCAACAGTTAGAGACCACGTCTCAGTTCCATAAGTCATCACTGGCAACACACATTGATTGAAAACTTTTGTTTTCAGGCTTTGTGGTATTTTGGACAAAAAGATAGGTCGCAGCTTCCCGAACGCTGCCCAGCCGAGTTGGATTCTTCGGGCGACCTCTTTGTCGAAGTTGGACCTACCCAATTGGACAGTCTGCCCTAGATAGACGTATTTGTCGACAACTTCGAGAGTATCGTTCCCAACAATTACCGGTATAGGTGGAACTTGGGCATTTGACATGATTTTCGTCTTATCCATGTTCATCTTAAGACCAACCTGTCGGGAGACTCTACTGAGGTCTTTGAGCATGGTGCTGAGATCATCGAGCGACTCCGCCATTATTATTATTTATCTATCTCGATTTAATACATGCGGTAAAAAGAGACAAAGATATTATTATGCTAAAACGACTTAAACAACCTCGACGCGATGACGTGTCTAGGCTGGCCGTATGACCGCTCGCTGTTTTGGCTTTGTACATCGCACTTTATTTAATTTTGTCGGGTAAGTAATATAAATTACTATAATATAATACCTAAAGTACATAATTATTGAAGTATCAAAGTATATGTAATTTAATTATTTATCATAGAAATCAAACTTATTTTATTAGTCTCCGGTACCCAATACACGCATAATTGTGTGTATTGGCATGTTTTAAGGAGTTAGGATGTGTACCACCTCCGATTACATACAACTGTGTCAAGCTAAACAAAGTCTCCGATTCCCATGTCGGAGGATAACACGCTGGACATACAAAAAAAAAGAAAACCTACAGTACAGATGCCTCATCCCATACAACGGAATAACGCGGGCTATTTTACGAATTATTTTATTTCAGAATAACGCAAGGTTATCAAGCGACATTTATTGCGTTTTGGCGAAGTATTGGGCCAAATGAATACACTGGACACTAACTAGTAACTCTCTCGACACGATTACTAAATTTTTTTCAAGATTGAGCTATTTTTTATTTGTACCCGATGGGACCTATTACTATTATAAAACATAAATTTTAAAGGGTTCCGTACGCATGGGGTATTACTGAGGTTCCGCTGTCCGTCCGTCTAGCTATCTGTCTGTCTGTCTGTCTATCCATCTGTCACCAAGCTGTATCTCATGAATCGTGATTTGCCGCTATAACAAGAAATACTACAAAACAGAACAAAATTAATATTTAAGGGGCCTCCCATAAAACCAACATGATTTTTTCTGCCCTTACGATCCCTTACAAACCCTTCGTGCGCGAGGCCGACTCGCACTTGACCGGTTATGGTAACCTATTCGTTTAGGTTAAACACCTTTCACTTTGTGATTCCAAGTAAAAGAACTATAACTTTGACAATTTGTGCCATCGACACGCTAAAAAGATTTCAAAATAATAATTGTTTTGGCCGTTTTTACTTTAAAAGTCTTCTCGAAGTTTCAAAGCAAACACCCCTCCCCATTCAATATTATTATCTTCCTATGCCAACTTTTCGCCCTTTTTCTGTAAGTTTTGACAGTAGGAAGTGCAAAGTCTGGTTAGACTCATTATTTTGTCTTTGTTTTCAAGTTTCGTTTGGTATTTGAAAGAATAATTTTATCATCCTATTTTGATCTCGGTAATATTTATAAAGCAACCCATATGCAAGTTTTCATCCCAAGCGATCCAGAAATAATACACAAAAATGTCAAAAATTAATAAACAGTCATTATTATTATCATTTACCTATACCTAAGTATACATTTCTTTATTTATTAATTTTTTGTTGGTTTGCCAACAAACGACGTGTTTCAGGGATTGGAGAATTAATCAAAGATAAGTAATTAAACTTAACAACTGTATTAACAGCAGTGTTTGTTTCAATTTGCTAAATTATATACGGTTCAAGAGACAGCAATTCGCAAGATCCTGATAAAACAAATGCCAATTCCATCCATTCTTTTGCAAGTATATATCGAGCTTTGTTTATGTTAATAAAAAAATAAATGACAGCGGCTTTTTTAAAAACCTACTGGGTTCATTTTCCGTTCAAGTAGCTATTACGAACCTTATTCAGACGTAGCGTAGGCCGGCCACCATCTATGTGGACTGACAATCTGGGGCAAACTGCGGAGAGCCGATGGAGACAGGAGGTGAGCATCTCCGCTCAAGGTGCCGCTCTATGGAAGACATACTTATTATATAAGTCACCGGCTTATTGTGAAAACCGTTTGTTTATAAAAAAAACTAATTTAAAGGCGGTTATTTATAAACTGTCGATTTATTGCAAACTGACTATCTGTCTTACGATAACACGGATGATATTTCGATTATTTATAAACAGTCAGTGCCTAGCGGTGAGTTTATAAAAAAACGGGTTATAGTAGCGTTTAATTCTGAACAATGCACTAATTTTTGTTGTAATTTATTATTTTTTTAGAGTCACTAGTGGCTAACCAGTAGGTTACGACGCCGAGCGAAGCGAGAAGTGTTAGGTTAATTTTGACCACATAGAAGTACACAATTACGAAAAAACGAAGTGATGCCGATTAGTTATAAATAACCGAAATATCGACCGTTATATTGTGAGACACATTGCCCGTTTAGGTACAATATATCTACAGTTCATAAATAACCGCGTTTTTTTATAAACTAACAGTTTTTACAATAAGACGGTGACATACATGATATTTCGCCTTTATAATATTAGTGTGATAGCCCTCAAAGCACCTTGCTACGACTTCTAATAGCATAATTCAATCAAAGAAAATCTTTTAATTTTTCGTTCGCAAATGTACGAACAAAGTGGCTTGGCTTTTAATGAAGCCGCTTGGAACATTAATGAAAAACAAGTGTCGGAAACACGTCATACGCCGCAGGGATAATCCGGTTAACAAGGGCAGGAAGGATATCCGGGTAATAGCGGTTGGATGCAAATTAAACATTCAAATATGTGCGCATTGGCGCAGACCCAAGTTTGCGTTTCATTTTCAGTTCCATTTTTGTATAGCGCTAATAGTGAAATACGACTAACCGCTTCCAAACCTATCAGTAGGTAAAGTTACGTTCGTTGTGGTCGCTACTTTGATGGGGTGACAACTACAAAAAGTGGTATCAACTGAGAGCTACCGTGCTAGATAATAAAATAAAATAAAAGTTAATGTAAGACAATAGTCGTTAAGTCAATCGATCCTGTAACTTAGGGCAAATATGTCATCAGCCTAAAGATTACATGCTGGTAAGTGAAAAAGCTTATCAATAAACAGCATGTCGTTATAAAAGCAATAATAAAGCCGCCAAGCAGTAGTGTGCAAGCACTAATGTGTTTCGATTTGAGGGGCATTGTAGCTAGTGAAATCACTGGGCAAATGAGACTTTATGACCTGATTACACAGTGTAGTAATCTGATTACTAGACTGTGTGATGTCTCAGGATGACGTGCGCAGTGCAGTGTCACGCGAAACTTTATTATTTTAATGTTCCGAGTGACACTGCAACTGTTTTGGGCGGCCGTATTGCTTAACATCAGGTGAATGACCAGCTCACAACACTTAAGCACTTAAGGAACCAGTAGAAATCTCGCAAAAAGCACTTTACCTGCCGTTACACCACTAAATCAGATTACATTTCCACCCCATGTCGTGAGCGAAGAGGGCTGCGCATTTACGCAGTCTATAATGAGGTCTTGCTGCGACGAATTCACGCTTGTTAGTTAAAGTTTTTTGGTAAGATTTGTTCTAGATTGTATTCCATGTATGTATTTACAAACAAAAAATTATATTAGTATTGTATCAGTTAATTGGTTCCCATAGTACATGCTATGCTTAGTTTGGGGTTAGGTAGCGTTGTGTGAAATGTCCACCCATATGAAAAAAAAACAGGTAATCCAACTGCACTTTTTACAATAATTTTAAATATTTACACATTTTTATTTCAACTTAAATAAATAATTAAGTTTCCCATAACACTGATGCATTGCACTATGCAGTGTCCACGTCATCCTGAGATATCAGCAGTTTTTAAAAAGATTTCTAGAGTGTATCAGATCAGGTCATAAAGTCTCATTTGTCCTGTAATTTCGCTAACTACAGTGCCCAACTGCCCATCAAATGAACTCAGTACAGTAATGTTTACACGTTTATACTGGACGTTGATATGCATCCCAGCAGTAAGTATTTATTTACAATGGATCTACAGCACTTTTTTCATGGGATGAGTGGCTTTCAAGCAGTTGGTCCAACTGATGGTGAGTGGTGACCGCCGCCTATAAACATCTGCAACCGAGTGCATTGCCGGTGGTTGCCTACCCTTAGAGAGGACTCTTTTAACAATAAAATACTTACTACCTAAAACTAATATAAATTAACTAAAGTTCAAAAATAAAACATGTGTGTACAATCTAATTTAAAACACATGATATGAAATCACTCTGTCTAAGGCGTACCTTTCCGAGTCACACAAACTCACACAAAGGGCTCTTACGAGACTACTTGCGTTTCATCACAAACGTATACTACTTTGGCGACAGAATATCTGGTAAAGTGGTGCTACTACTACCTATTCCTAGACGAGCTCTTGAAGAAATTTCCTACGATCCTAGAAGAACTATCGCCGAATATAAACCTAACGTGTTCGACGTACTAAGCCCGCGCGTGGAAATATCGCAACCTCCCCTCGGCTCATGTCTAATCGTTATGTAAACCCCTGTGCGTCACCTATCCAACTAGTTTGCCCTAACTACGGCCACGGAGTTATACCTACGTGACTACGGCGCGGGCGTAGAAAATCACAATGGTTTGTCTATTAGTTTTAGTTTTGGTTTCGTTTTGTTTGTCTTCATCATCATCAGCCTGAAGACGTCCACTGCTGAACATAGGCCTTCCCCAAAGAGCGCCACCTTGAGCGGCCGTTTGCCTCTTGCATCCATCGGCTCCCCACGTCTTTCAGTATGTGGTCGCCACTCGAGAACGTTGTTTGTTTAAGTGTGTTAATAATTATTCTTCAGGTCTTTCGTTTCACCAATGCTGCCTCCGATTAAAATGCTTCCAAAAACTTTGCTTTAAGCCCCTTTAAGTTATTCTTACACTTCTCAATCTTTGGTATTTTGGCTTACGCGGGTGTGGTATCTTGATAAATTACCTATGTGCCTAGTACGGAAGGTGGTAACTAAAATGATAGATGTACTTAGCTAGTAAAGGGTTTTTTAAGGGTTGCGGCAGTTTGGCAAAAACCCCAGCTAAATTAAATTCATTCGGAATTTCAATGTATTTATTTAGGTGTTATATTGTATTTGTACTATACTACAGCACTTGTTAAATAAACAGATATTCAAATCTTTGAAAGCAATATGGTAGGAATGGTTCATTTTTTAAATAGTTAAATGAACATCTTTCAATCAAAAAGGACTTACTTATTACACCGCAAATACCATATCAAGGCGCCTACAGAATCTGGCTCCACGTCGAATCGGCATAGCAGCAACAAACGCTGTTCACGATAAGCACCCAGTAGAACAATACTCAACCTTAAATCTACCAACGGAAGGCTTAAGATGTTGCACTAAAAAAGGTAAAGAGAAACGGCGAAATGATGGAGCGTGTACCGCTAATGGTCCATGAAATTGGCAGTTTGCCGATAATATTGGATTTTTTAACGTTTTACTTTTAATTTTGATTTAGGCGGTTATAGGTATGGACCTTTATCCCTATTCCCTATCCCTACATATAAATATAATAAATGTGTAATTCTGATGCGCTAGGGAACACACACATAATGATGTCAAATCTAATTTATCCCATAGGTTCTATTGTTCAAAAAATATCGTAACCGCGATGCAGAACTACAAGGCTTTTTGCCCTTCTCCATACATTTTCTAATTTATCGTATCTAACGCCATCTAGGGACAATAATTTGTAGCTGTTTGTTTGTTTGTTTGTTTATTATTGAACAAATCCCTAGATACTGAACTGATTTTCATGCGGGTTGCACTAATATGCTTAGAAATAACCAGCGCACAACATTGGATATATTAAAATACAAATATCATTAAAAAATTTTGGTCAAAATTATTAAATATCATTACGAAACCGGACGGAATTTTATACAACATGGCCGCTTCATGGTGAATTTTTTTTGGCTACTGACGGTTAGTTTGTGTCACAGTAATTTTTTTTATGTTGTATTATGGCTCCACACATATTTAGCCAGTGTTAAGTATAGTAATTTTTCGTCGTGTTGTTATTGAATATTTCACATGTTTCACGTAAAGTCCATCTGGAGGCACAGATTCAATTAAAAAAACGTGTGTAAGGCCATGAACAAAGAGTAATAGGAGTTAATTTCGGTAGTAAATATGCATTAAACAGTGGAATGAAATTTTACAATTTATTAGATTTGATAACCCATTATTAGTTTTTCTATTTAAGCCCTTGCAGGTTGTTTGGGGTTTTTGGAGTAAAATAGATATACCATCAAATAATATGTAAGTAGTATGAATCGATTGCATTCAAGATACAAACATGTTAATTATACTTAGTGCCCGCAGATTAGAGAAATAACCGGCCAAGTGCGAGTTGGGCTCGCGCACGAAGGGTTCCGTATCATTATCTGTAAAAACTAGCAAAAAAACGTTTGATGTATGAGAGAGAAAAAATACTAAAATACAGAATAAAATAAGTATTTAAGGCGTTAAATACTTGTTTTATTCTGTATTTTTTGTAATAGCGGCAACAAAAATATATTTATCATCTGTGAAGATTTCAGCTGTCTAACTATCACGGTTCATGAGATACAGCCTGATGGTGACAGACGGACAGCAAAGCCTTAGTAATAGGGTTCCGTACCCAAAACGGACTGACGACGTCTGTCAGGCTGTCTGTCCGTCTGTCACCAGGCTGTATCTCATGAACCGTGATAGTTAGAGCTTTACCCTTGGGAGTATAATCTTGACCCTTGCTACGCCTATTTTTGGCATTACATGACGTTTATGTTTGGCCCACAGGTCTGAGGGCCAATGCATACTATTACCACCATAGGCTAATGCAGTGGGCCAATGATACTCTTACGTTACGTATAAATTATAAACTCTTTGAATGATACAGAAGTAAAATAATACTCTTTGGAATGATACGAAGTAGATTTTTTTCTCTAATCTGTGTACGAAACATGTTTTGTAAAATGCCCTGGGGGTCTAGCAAAGATCACAATCACTAATGCTAACGCCTCACGCTAACTCCAAAAATGTATCGAAATGACATTCGCTATGGAAAAGTTAGCGATTTCCGAAACGTCATTTCAGTACATTTTGGAGTTAGCGTTTGGCGTTAGCGTTAGCGGTTGGTATCTTTGCTAGACCCCCAGACTTTGCCCTATTGTAAAAATGTTTTGAAAGCCTAGATTTTAATATAATATAGGTTTTAATTAATCATGAGTTCGATGATACTTATCGAAATATCATCGAAAACTTTTCTATAGTTAAGTAGCCATGAGTGGAGATTTCATCAAAATTAGTCCAGGAATATCAAGGATAATAATTAGCGTAATAGCCATATATAATGTAGTCCACGCGTGGCAACGCCGCGGGCAGTAGCTAGTTTTAATATAATTATGTCTCTAGAGAACAGTGGTAACTCTTATATTCCCAGCGACTCGACATCGAACACTCGTGCTTTTTTATTCTATTGTCAACTCAAATACTGGTACTGCGGCTGTACTTAGCCTACATACTTAGCCATCACGATTCGGTACTAAACAAGAAGCTGAATTCAATTCTAAATCAATAAATATGTATAGTTTAAATTGTAATGAATATTAGCTGAGTAGCATAATATGGTATCAAAGTATGGTGGTATAGTATAGTGGTGGCTTAGAGTGGCGTTGTTTGGGGCCGGCCTTTGTTCAGCAGTAGACGTCTTCAGGCTGATGATGATGATGATGATGGTGATGATTATGATGATAATGATGAACATATGATACCATTATACTTACTTGGTAACAAACACGATTATCTTTAACAAAATAAAACATGTTTTCGTTCCCTATGATCAACATACAATAGATAAGTACATAGACATACATACCTACATAAACATACTTTCATATATAAGTATAGGTACATAGGTCCTCTGTCAAAATCTTACTCTCATTTTTCCAGTACCTACCCGGGTAAAAAAAGACGTAGGTACTACAAATTTTTCAGTGATTCCGTTTTCCATGCGAGGAGTTGAACTAAAGTTGTGAAGCCCTTCACGCCTTTTCCCCAATACCTATACTTCGACAGTCATGCTCTACGAACGTGCACTGAACATAATTGGTTTGCTCGTATCTTATCAACCATTACGTGGAGCTGTTATCAGTGTTTGCCGCCGCTGACGCACTGACGCTCGCCCACTCTATAATAAGCCACCTCGCTTCGTTGCTATCAAGTGTTAATAGAGCTACAGGATGTTCAGTTACATACTTTACTTTGAAGCGAATCACGAGGTTTTTAGTATCCTTTATAGGCAAAGCATTTGGCCATTGTCAAAGACTTTTTATCCAGACCACTAATATGAAATTAAAGCAGGGCAAAACCGTACACACCACTTTGGGTGTGACTGATTCTCAGCTGTCAAAATCAAAATCAGTCGTTACTTGGGTGTGCTTTTGAATACATACCAAAAAAATGCCGTCTTGCGTGATAAAACTGTGCCGAAATCACTCGAGGCACGAATCACAGAAGCACACGATCACATTTCACTTGTAAGTGGCCTTAATGATGTATTTTTATAAGATTATTTTAATTATTTCTATTTGACGAAGAGTTAGAACCATTTTACAATAAAAAGTTGACATGCCAAAATCAGTATTACCACACAACATCTGAATAATTACCCGATTTCTTTTGTATGGATATCCAACAGATCCATGTCTAGCTGATCTTTGGATAAATGTAGTTCGAAAAAGTCGAAATGAAGATTGGTGGAAACCTAATACTCGCTCAACAATATGTTCAACGCATTTCTATAGTAAAGAACACACAGAACACAAAACTGCAAGATCACAATCGCTAACGCTAACGCCTCACGCTAACTCCAAAAATGTATCGAAATGACATTCGCTACGGAAAAGTTAGCGATTTCCGAAATGTCATTTCAGTACATTTTGGAGTTAGCGTGAGGCGTTAGCGTTAGTTGTTGGTATCTTTGCTAGACCCCCTGTACCTACATAATTGTTGTTCTTTAATCCCTTTAACTTGGTAATATTGAAAAACTCGTGAGTTATTAAAAGAAATGTTGGATAAACTGCTGGTTTTACTTAATTTGAATCCTTTTTATTAAAAGACTGCATGAGCTATCTATAGACCTTTTTCTTGTCTATAGATACTATCTAAATTTATTACCATCATACTACTATCTATTAGATAGTAGTATGATGGTAATTAATTTTATTATTTTATATTTTTTTAATGTAGGCGTTATATAATTTTTATTATTTACATTTTACATCTAGCTAGATTTTTATTTAGGTACCCGACTAAATCGGGTAATACTATTTATATGGTATGTTGAAAGAGGAACTGACATTAGAAGAAAAAAAAATGTGCTCTATGGTTTGATTCATGTTCAAGCAAGGCTAAGTATGGAGACTTCGATTCTGGACCTATGTAATAGGGGAAATTCTGTGGCCATTGTATCACCTGATAGAAAGCGATGACGCAGTCTACGATAGTGCATGCTTGCCTAGAAGATACCTGTTCATTCTCGATTTGAGGTTTTTCACTTCATGCAGTGACTCTCATATCTCTATGTTAAACTACTGTTGGTATTATATTCTCTGGGGTCAAACATTCTTACGTAGAACCTAATCTAATACTAACACTGTATTGTGCAATTTGCGCATGTCATTTTCGTCATCAGCCCTATACGTTTCCACTGCTAGGACTTGGGCTTCTCACAAACGGAGAGTATATAATCTATCACGCTGACAAAGTTCGGGTTAGTGGATGACACATACCTTCGAATTTCGTAATTTTTGAAATGTCGGAATCCTCACTATATGTATTATCCTCCGTTGCGAACGAGGTGGAAGTTCTGCACATAACTTGAACATTCATTGTTGACTGAGGCTGGCTGAGTATTTGAACCTGGGTCTCACTAATAGCCGCTTCCCGCTGTTTGCAGAACTCGTCTAACTGAGCGGCTATCGGTTCATCGAGAAATGTGGCCAGCCCACTGCCAATTCAGCTTGCTCGTCTGTGCTATGTCGACTACTTTGGATCACTGTGTTACAAATCTTCAATAAGAGGAACTCGCTATATATATAGGGCTTATGGGTTAGCTTGACAGTGAGTGTCCAGTATCCACGTTTGGACTCCGTAGGTCATAACTGGGAGGACGCACTGGTTAAAAACTTAATTAGTCTTGAGGCACTGTGGTATGGACCACGTGAAGACTCAACGAAGTTTGCCAAATGCTTGCCCAGTCCAACTGCATGGATTCTTCTGTTAAAGTTGATTTGGCTAGCTGCAAAGTTTTCCCTATGAACACATAATATTCATGAACAACTTTGAGAGGTAATCCATTGACGACAATCAACCCCGGATTGATCAGATTCTTAAACAAGGTTCTATCGATGTTTTATTCCATTAATTTAAAAAGAACAAGGTTAAATGCTCATTTTATGAACAGCCTGTATCTTCAGCCAAGGAACAAACACTTAAGCTCTTACTACACTGGACGTATTATTATTAGCCTTGTTTATACAAGTGAGTAAGAAATATTTTCATACAGCCACGGCTGTTTCCTGCGTGTTTTGAATTGCGGAATGCGCCGCGAATTTATAACAGCTACCTATAAACAATGGCTACGGTTTATAAATACGATTTTAAATTAAAACCGTGTAATTATGTAGTGGGATCCTTTGAATTTGTATAAATATTTATTATGTTCATAAAATATCTGAGCATGAGCCTTCAATGAGTTGCGATTTCGTTATATACTTTGACCCAACTTTAAAGGCTTTAGTTGACAGATCTTAAACTTCTAAAACTGTTGCTGTTCTTGTCAAATAGACGGCAATGTAAGAGACGGATATATTTTTAGTATTTTAAGTACTGTCATCTAAAACCTTCAAAATCAGGCCTAGTATAAGAAACTGGTTTCCCTATAATCTTATGATTATGATGATAATGACTAACATAAAGAAGGTAGGTAATTCCTTTATGTAGGTAAGTATTTCTGATCGTGTGCCATGCCATGAGTGGTATATTGTTGGTATAAGAAAAGCAGTAGATTTTAGTATTTGCTTTAAATAAATGAGTATAATTATATGTACTTATAATTAAAGTTATGTGAAGATAGTAGGTACCGGCCATAGCGCATATAAAGAGAAGTCAATACCTGGGAATTTTTTAGGCTGGAGTGAACCAGTATCTTCTAGGCAAGCATGCTCCATAGTTAGTCGCGTCACTACCATCAGGCGAGACCGTGGTCAAATCTAATCCAATCTATGAAAAAACAATCCTGATCTGAAGACATCCACTATTGAACATAGGCCTCTCCCACTGAGTGCTGTGCGGCTGCTTGCCTTCTGCATACATCGGCTCTCTACGATTTTGACCAGTACGTCAGTCTTCCTAATAGTGTATTGTAGTGGGGACCCCGGGCCAGCTTACGCTGCCTCTGCTGCTTCACTCGACAACCTTCCTTGTCCATCTGCCAGGCTGCCAGTTCTACAAGCGATGTGGCCTACCTGCCCGTTTCCATTCCAACTTGCAAGGCATTAGAATTATCTCAGAGCTATATCGGTCACTTTAGTTCTCCTGCGGATCTCCTCGTTTCGGGTCTTATCTCGTGGGGAAACACCGATCATAGTTCTCCATCCTTTGTTACTGGGTGCAATTTAATTAATTAATTGAGCACATTATTATAACATAACTTATTGATGGTTTTTAAATAATCATCATCATCATTAACAGCATAAAGACGTCCACTGCTGAACATAGGCCACCAAAGGGCGCCACTTAAAGCGGCTGCTCTAGTATCGATCTGAATGACTTCTATTAGTCTATTACCTACTTACTAGGGCTTTCATCCCGGGAGTCTCGGTCTCGAAAATTTCGAGAATCTCGACCGTTTTTTTGTATTTTCGAGACTCGAGACTGCTCCCTTCAGTCTCGGGAATAACGAGACTTCTGAGACTTGAGTCAAATCTTTCTCGAATTTTTTTTCCGGGATTTGAAAATATGACGAGACTGAAAGCCTTACTACTTACCTACATCATAATATAATATGTAACCTATGTACTTATACTTATGTTACTTATGTGTCGTAATTGTGAGAATAAATTAGGTAATAAACAGAACAAAGTATTGTACTTTATTCCATGAGTCTTAATGTTATTATAGGCTACATTCCACATTACATTTTTATATTTTTCCCGACCACCAATTTAAATTCTATTTTAGTGTCCAAAAAATTATTTCAGCCCACTGTACCCTAAGGTCCCGACTTCAATGGCATTTAACTATGTCAATAAAATAATTATCCAATCATGAGGCAATTCACTTCGATTGTCCCCATGTGCTCCGTCTCTTTCGGACATAAAGGTTTCATTTATATCGTTGTCTCTTTCTATTCTGAACTGGTGATATTAGAGGACGGTGACACGGTTCTCTTTAGTGTATGGGATACAGTTTTACCAAGTTACTTTTGCATCTTCTACGACCTTTATTGTGTACGGAATAGAGTCTGTTTTAGATTTTTATGGTTGTTTTAATATGTT
Organism: Ennomos erosarius; assembly: GCA_963580505.1. Lineage (NCBI taxonomy): Eukaryota > Metazoa > Arthropoda > Insecta > Lepidoptera > Geometridae > Ennomos > Ennomos erosarius. The sequence goes on along the minus strand of OY756981.1, from coordinate 11,624,877 downwards.
GCAACCACTGTTCGCTTTGGTCGGCCAGTTTTCGGTGGCCCCTCGTACATTTTCACTAGTTTCAAGGCACGATCTTTTTAAAAGTTGTTCTGTATAATTTTCCAAGTTAAGAGCTGTAAATTGGTGTTCGTTAGCGTTCCAAATTAGGAAATGGTAATTCGGTAGTGTTTGCTCAGTTTTAACATAATATTAGTGATAAGTTGAATCTCATGAATATCGGAAGTTTCTTGCTTATCATTAAACGGCTATTAAAACATCCACGTTACTTATATCAATATTCAATATGTTATACTTACAAATAGAATAATACTTCAAATACCTAAACTATGAAAAAATATCCTCGATTTTAAGATTGTGCTAAAAATGGACACCGACTCAAAAAATCTAATATCTAGAATTTGTCATTTGCCCCTTTTGTACCTCTAGAAAAGAGAAGAAAACTATACTGCTCAGTCCAGCATCTACTAATACGAGATGTGTACAACTGCATACACCCTTGGTCCCTTGTCATCTCAGACACATTTAGCATCAAGATGTCGTATGGGATAATCTCGAAGAAGATATAGAAGTCAGTGTAGAAGCTGCATCAAGGAAGGTCTAAGCTGCATACTGAAGTTCATCTTTTCTTCTACTTCCACTACTATCGGAATGTCAAACCATTCCTGCAGATTCCTCAGCTAAAAATAACGTCTTTTTGAAGGGAAAAGTCATCGTTATTAAAGTACTGGGTAGTTTTTCTGGGATTTCCCATTGAATAAGTTGGTGAAGTTTCTACCCTGTCGTTTGGAGCTCGTCGAAGTTACAGAAAAGACTCTCTCACTCATGTTAAGTTTCTTTGCGATGAACGGAGTAGGTTTGCTGTCGTGCAGTCTTTTCTGTAACTTCGACGAGCTCCAAACGACAGGGTAGAAACTTCACCAACTTATTCAATGGAAAAACCCAGAAAACTACCCAGTATTTAACTCAACCCCTAGGTACAATGTATTAGGTATATACCCATAACCATAATCCAGCCGTCTACAGGTAGTCTCTTCTAATTTCTTTTCTACTTATTACTATTACAAATTTGTATTTTATTTGTATTACTTTATGAAACATTATCTGCTTGTATGTTTGTTGGCTTTCAGTGTGGCTTCACGGCAAAACGGTGAAGCTGATTTGGAATAAAATTTTCATACATCCGCGTCTTTTTCATTTGTATTACCTACTTATTACTTGTTATAGATTTATATTTATTTCCCAGTAAATTCTATTGTTTCTATGTAAGTATGTTGTCTGTTTGTTGCTATGTTTGGAAACTACTTACTAAATAAGTTTGTTTATATGGATTTCGATGTTTCTTAGCTATGATTGTTTTCGCATTGTACCTAAGTGGCATCTGAGTATCTGATGAGCGAGTCTTCAAATGACGTCATTGCATAATGCACCATTCAAAATCATCAACCTATTCAGTTATTTCTCTTGTCTACGATTGACTCAGAAACCAAATAAGACATTCACCGTTTATACCATTGTGCGTTAGTGACAGTCGCTCATTAGCCTAATGGCAATTGAGCCATCAAAACAACGGCAGTGCACGTCCGAGACACCGTTATCGCAGGTTTGCATCCGACCACGGTCGTTGGCCTCAGAATTACTGGCCCCAGATTGGCGAGCCGACAAATCACTTCGCAGCATAGACATTTTTACAACTCTCGGTGCTTCACCAGTTTCGTGGCCTGTGTAATCGATAGGGCTACCGTTTTTGAAAACCCGTTCTTTTTTCATGGTAACCTCGCATATAAAGGTGTCTTATTTATGTCAATATCGTTGGTGAAAGTTCGAGTGTATGAAATTTCATCCAAATCAGTAGCGCTGTGAATACAACACAAACAAATAGAGAACGTGGAAGTAGGGACGAATGAGAGAACAAAAAATAAATAACTAGAGCAAAAGTAAATAATATTAGCAAATTGTTTTAATTCAATATCACCAATATGTGAAGACAACAAGAAAATTAGTACTTAAATTATATTAAAACAAGATATTGAACAAAGAAATAACAAGGAAGACATTGCGGCCAATTTTAAAGGTTTTAGTTGACAGATCTAAAGCTCGTAAAACTGTTGCTCTCCTTGTCAAATAGACGGCAATGTAAAAGACGGATATATTTTTAACATTTTTAAAATTGTCAACTAAAGCCTTCAAAATTAGGCCTATTGTCATCTTTGAACTGAGTCCCATAGAAAATATGACTCTAAAGCACAAAGCATATCATCATAATCAAGAAGCTTGTGGGTGCAATAATGTTTGAACGCAAGCGACTGTCATTCGGTAAAAACTGTTACTTTTCGTTTAGGTGCAAAAGCTCTGAAGTATGTTTTACTTCTATCCGGATCCACCCTCGAAGAGATACTATTCATAGGAGAACACAATAAAAAGGCCAAAACACGAGAATTACTAAGCTGTATTTGAAAAGCATACATGTAGCATACATAACTGCTAACCCACTTCATCTCTTAACACCTAATGACTCACCGAAACAGGGCTACGTCATCCAGGTCCATTAGCAGCTGAAAATGATTTGCGGTAGCCCTATTAATAGAGCAATTGCTGTATAGTGAGCGGCGCGGTCAACGCACTTGACGTCACGCGACGGCGCGCTCTAATGCGCTTAGATTACTACCTACTTGCACGACCACCTTATCCTGAACCCCCCTTGCTTTATCCACCTCCTCACTATCATCTTCTACAGGTATATCAGCAAAGGGAAGGGGAGGTTTGCCTATGCTGGTCTGAAGAGGTACATTGGCAAGTATTGCGCTACTTGCTGAGGTTTCATTCACTCATGTGCCGTTTGGTGTAGGTTGCGTGGATGTTAGAATTTTGCAAATGGTGTTAATTTAAATGGTACCTAAACATGTCTGAATTCCATAGTCTTAAATATTTATTATTATCATCGTCAATTTTTACTTACTTATCTGGGAAACCTGACTTTTTTAATCAATTTTTTTTGCGCTTACCTACCTAAATGAATAATTTTATTATTTGTTTAAGTATATTTATTTTTATCGTGGTCGAATCAGCGGGTTGAGTCATCACCTTTAATAAAAATGTACCAAAAATGTATTTGACTTATAAAATATTAAATCTCTGCATAAAATAATTATAATCATCATATATGACTTTTAAAATAAAAATAACGAACGTTAAAATTCTAATTAGGTAGGTTGTTTATTTAAGCTAAATGTAAATTCCCACAAAAACTCTCTGATACTTAGAATAGAGTACATTGCCATTTTAACAATATTTTAAAATTCCTTACGAATATCTCCACAATACTTTTTTGATTCTTCTGATCAGTTAATAAACTTGGATCCCCTATCCGGCGCTTATTCTATTGATCAATTTAATGAATTCCTTTCACTACCCACAAATGTCTCCTAATTTGGTTTTTAGGGGACCCTTTACTTTAAGTTCTTTGAGTACATTCTCTACACTCCCGTACTTCTCGTACAACAAAAATTATAATATGTTGTCCATATTTTGTTTGCGTCTATTTGTGGCTTTCATGTCAAATCGCTATTCGTTAGCATTGCGTGTTGGAACTATTCATACTTTCGAATCATAAATTCATTATACGTAGAACCTCGAAAATTCGCCCTAGCAAAGAAACCTCTTGGGAAATTCGGCGAAATGTGAAGAGCGAAGCTTTTTTTAAATAGGTATTCGTCCTGCTTTAACATCTAACTGCACGGAGATATCTGGCGTCTGGAAAACTTCTAACAGGTATTATAATGTACTCGGACTTCAAATTGAGACTCAGACTAACCTGTGTCATCATCATCATCGTCATCATCATCATCATCATCATCATCATCATCATCATCATCATCATCATCATCATCATCATCATCATCATCATCATCGTCATCATCATTATCACCAGTATGTGTCAGTTCATTTATTTTATGTAGGTATACGAATAGGCCAACTTTTGACTGCACTGCAACTCACCGGACGTTAAGCAACGATTTAGTCGAAGGTGTAGCACCGCCACTGCTGCATAGCGATTCAGGAGACCTCAGCGCTGAGGCTCAGAGCTGAGGCTCAGCGCTGAGGCCTCGATTGAACCAACTTTTATTTGAAAATAGAACGGAAGTAGCGTCATCGTTTCTGCAAAAGGCATGAGCTAGGGGAGAGCTTTCCGTTCTATTTTCAAATAAAAATTGGTTGAATCAAGGCCTCAGCGCTGAGGTCCCCTGAATCGCTATGCTGAACATATAAACTCCATCATCATTTGGTGCACGTTGCAGAGGTAGAGGCCAAATCTACCGCTATTACTTTTTCATTTTTTTTTATATACATAATCTCATTAATTTATAATACCGATTGTAATGCTAAGAGCTCGCTATTCGCCACTCTCTCGCTCCAACTGAAGTGAAGAAAACTTGATCAACATCATCCGCCTACCTTTATCCCATTTAAATCTCCTTTCCATTTATTCCTGTCAGACGTCATCTCAACATGCACTCCCCTTAGCTTAGCACACACTTCATATCAATTTTTCACACTGTCTAACCACACCTCTAACGGTCTTTCTCTACCTTTTCGCCACCAACAATTATACCTTTTCAAAACTCTCTTGGTGACATAGTTCTCATCCGGTTTATTCCTAACCTAACCCAAAAACCTGACCCGGTCGCGGGTTAGGTTAGGAACAGCAAAAATTCATTCCTAACCTAACCCTCTTGTGAACCTAACCCGAAATACCGTAGCGAATCATTCCTAACCATGAATGACATTGACCATACCGATTCTGAAACTTACCTCCGTTTGTGGGAGGACTCGGCTCCCATAAACGTTTCTATGCTTTTTCTGCTTTTACTACGACGGGCCCGATAGCTCAGTGGGTATTATCCCTGCCTTCTGAACTGAGGGCTGTGGGTTCGATTCCTACCCGGGACAATCATTTGTGTGATGAACATAGATGATGTTTGTTCTGCGGCTGGATGTTATATTGTATTCTATGTATGTATTTACAAACAAAAAAAAGTATATAAGTATTGTATCCGTTATCTGGTTCCCATAGTACAAGCTATGCTTAGTTTGGGGCTAGATAGCGCTGTGTGAAATGTCCACACATATTTATTTATTTTATTTATTTTACTTATTATGTTTTGTTCAACGACAGAACCTTTCAACTAGAACGATTCGCTAACTAAACGACTCATTCAACCACGCTGTTTATTACTTATCCAGTTTTCCGTCGCTGGCACTAGTGCAACTTTCAGGCTTCTTTCGGGAATTTCGGGGGTTTTTTGGGAGTTTACTCATTCCTGATTTTTAAGACAACACAAATAAGCATTCGTATTCCTTCCTGCTTCATTCCTGTACAAGCAGTTCTTGGAGGCAATTAATATCACGGCCAGCATAACGCCGAATATCTACCTACATGTTTAAAATGACGACCATAGGTACAATTCGTATGCGAAATCCCAAACGGCGATGACCGATTTCTCATATACGGTCATGCAATGACGCCCGTCGAGAATGTCAAGATCCAATCTCGATATTTTACGACCAGAATAATCTGATGGTATCTCAGAAATGTATGGTTCTTGGGTAATTTCTGGTATGTTGGCTTATACGAAGTTTACGAAGTATTGACTAATTTGACTGACCTCGTAACTCAGTCGGTGGCAGCTCTGCCTCTTTCTTCTTTAGTGTACATGGGTTCGATTCCGACGCAGGAGAACCGTTTTGTATGATGATTTGATGAACATTTGTAGGTAAGGTAGGAAAAAACTACTTCCCTGTGGTTCTCGTGGTACAAACTTTGTCAGCTTGGGGCTAGATGGGGCTGTGTGTGGCGATAAATGTCCATGACTATTTATTCACTTACATAACTTACAAAATAGTGCAATATTTTCCCATTGCTAACGTTACTTACTTATCCCATGTTCCCGTGCCCCTGAGAATCATTTTTTTACTCATTCATAATTCCAAAATAATATGCTTGACTGCGTGCATGCGTGGCAATCTGGTCAAAATGGCTGAATTGATAATCTTCACAATCGTTTGTACCCTAGTTTGTATTCAAAGTTTGTACCTTACCATAATATATGAGTACATTTTAGGCTATTTTTTATTCCAGAGAATTATAGTTTCCACAGAAACAGGGGTAAACGGCGGATGAGACCACAGACCTAGGATATTTTCGTTTTCTCCCTAGGGATAGACCGCTGCGTATAGCGTAGGTAAAAGTTAGATGGATAAGCTTGTATGTATGTCTTTAAAAGTTGTAAAGGGGAACGACCTAATAGCCCTCATGGTGGTTAACCGCTGCCCACAGCTATTGTTGTATAAAAAAGGTTCGAAAGTGTAAAAATGAGTTATTACCTGAGATTAAAAAACTTTTTAACAAACGTCTAGCACCAATGCTTTCAAAACACTTTCAAAAAAATGCTGCTAGCCAAAAGGCGATAGAAAGCAAGAATGTTGAATTTATATCCTATATACTTTTAAAAACCCATTAAACGAAGCGATTTTCTGATCGAGTCTATTGTTATTTTCTCTAATCGAACAAACGTTCTACAGCTTTGATGAGTTTTTACAATTTAAATAAATTTGATTGTACATGACATTGTTAGTATTGACCTGCTATTTAGAAGCAATAACTCTGATAAGACTGAAGCAGAATGTACATACGTACCTACCTATTGTATTAATATTTGTGTTTAATTTATGTTTTTGTACATTGACATGTTTAATTTTTAATATGTATTTTTGTAATTTTTAATTTTAATTTTTGACATTTTCGTATACTCATCATCATCATCATCATTAACAGCCTGAAGACGTCCACTGCTGAACATAGGCCTCCCCCAGGGAGCGCCACTTAGAGCGGCTGCTCGCCTCCTGCATCCATCGGCTCCCCGCGGCTTTCACCAGGTCGTCGGTCCACCTAGTGGGGGGCCGGCCTACGCTGCGTCTTCCAGTAGTTTCTTTCGTATACTGATTGACATTATTAGTAAGAATGAATACCTATTGAATGCCTACCTATGTTATATGATATGTACCTACGTATTTATATAATTATATTATACGAATAACCTATTTTAGTAGGTATAAGTAGTTAAAGTAAACCATCGATATGTAATTTGAAAGTATTACTTATGAATAAATGATTATGATTGAGACCTGCTTACTGCCTTTACCGTGACTGTCCCACCGATTGCGATAGCTTGAGGCTTTCTTAATAACATTACTGTAGGTATTATTATTATCTGGGATAACATAGGTATACAAAACCACATCTTTAGATATTTAGATCGAATGAGCGCTATCTGTCATAACTGCCGCAGTTAGTTTTGAGAACTAACGTTAATTAATTTAGTCGACAGTTTCCGTCGCGTATGGTGATAAAATATGTGTGGTTTTTTCTGAAAAGGAAGCAGGTTTAATTCCAATAACATGCGAAGTTTTTGTCAAGATTCCGATTAGAGCCTGCACAGTCAAAATAGTTTGTATTTATGAAACAAACCAAAGAAATATTTTTTTTTTTATGAGAATGAATGACGTGACGAACTAGTCGTTCACCTGATGTTAAGCGACACGGCCGCCCATAACAGTTACAGTGTCACTCGGAACTTTAAAATAATAAAATTTCGCACGACACTGCACTGCGCACATCATCCCGAGACATCACAAAGGTCAGGTCATAAAGTCTCGTTTGCCCAGTAATTTCACTAGCTACAATATATAAAGCTGTGAAAGAAACCAAAGATCAAAACTCATCCGATTCAAGTTAGACACCACACTCGACATGCATCAGATAGCCCTGTTTGAATGCTAATTTGAACATTTCAAATTAAGGGGTGCCCTTCACTAGCCAATTTAGTCAAACTCTAAGCAATTCAGCTCCAATCCTCCAAGATCATGATAGAAAATTAAACATTAAGATCAGCCTACTTTTTTTAAATAAATATATATTGTGTGAACGTTTCCCACCGCGCCATCTAGCCCCAAACTAAGGATGTAATGGGAACCATATAACTGACAGAATACTTAGATTATGACTTAGATACTTTTTGATTGTAAACACCTTAACTTAAGCTTTTTAAGTAAGTATGCATAGGATTATTTTTTTGTAAAAAGTTGTACTAAGTACTTATTTCGTAATTTAAATTGGATAGAAACTCAAACAAGATACAGCGGCTTATCCTTTAATCCGAACAATTTGAGGAGCGTCTCTACTTGACATTTTTATGTCGTCCATAAAATCCCATGTTCATTAAACATGTTTCTCATCACAAATCATATGTAGAGCTCACGAAGTCGCTGTCAAAACACAAATAAAGGCGCCTACAGACGCGCGGATCAAATAAAGGGCTTTCAGACAGGAAGAGAGCGTCGCCGAAGTCGGGCCGCGCTTAATGGATTTATTTAGATGTCATTTTTTATGTGGGCGGAGGCTCTCGCTGTGAGACGCCTGGCACTCGATAGTGTGGACATGGCCGGGAATATTTTATTACATTTCTTTTTAACGGTTTGCGGTTCTTTGTAGTGTTTTCTAACTGATCATCAATTTTATTATTGTCAATGGCAAAAGTTTGTAAATACCTGTAGAGTTTGTCACTCTAATTATATCATCCTTCAGAATATAACTGTGTTATAACTGTGTGTTGTGTACTGTGTGGTACTTACTCTTATGATACGAAACTGTGAATCACAAGGGTAATTAAATCAAGCCAAATGAGAATCAGATGAGCCCACATTCTATTTTTTTCCTCATTCGAGGGATAATGGCGTCGCAACACATCCTATTTATTGATAAGTATATTAATGTTTATGGTCGTCACTGTAGCCGATTTAGTTTATTGTGCTTATTGTGATACCTACTTCCTACCTAGTGGTTGTCTCAATAAAAAAGCACTTTTTCATTTTAAAATAAAAACTAAGTAGTATTTTATTAGATAGGTGTTATTTTTTTATTGGATTTTAAAGAAGACATGTACCGCTTAAGCATGAAGTGACATTCGGATATGCAAAATATTTTGCTTTAAAAATATACCATGTCTTATCCATAGCAACCTATCCTTGATAAATTGTAAGCCCTCCGTTATCCCTCGAACGCGTGTTCCATCTCAGCGGACACGAGGTCAATGTGTGCGTGGGTACACGCACACATTGACCTCGTGTCCGCAGATGCACACATACAAAGACTAATGCATTTATCACCCGCACACATAGAAATCCTGTTCCCTGTATTGTAAAGGCGATATCTCACTGGCTTGGATGGAATTTCAGTTGGATGTATAAAATTAAATATTATATATACCCAAGCATGTCCCATTGTAGACCGCGTCGTCACTTTCCATCAGGTGGATTGCGGTCAAATGCGGTCATTTCAGAAATAAAAACCCGGAATTTAAACATTTTTTTTAAACATTGATACCCAAATCCAGGATTATACTTTTCTTTGCAGAATTATGTAGTCGTGAAAGGGTTGTTCCTGTTTGTCCCCTCGTGCTGTCCCCGAAAGGGGACAGACAGGAATACGAATGAAAAAGAATTCTAGGCGATAAAAGGAAATATTACTTTTTTTCTTATTTCGATATCGGTTTACTCGTCGCCTAATTTAAATTCGGGGACAAACAAGAAAAAATAATTCTTGTCTGTCCCCGATTTTAAATTCGGTGACAATTCGGGGACAGGCAGGAATTATTTTTTCTTGTTTGTCCTCGAATTTAAATTAGGCGACGAGTAAACCGATATCGAAATAAGAAAAAAAGTAATATTTCCTTTTATCGCCTCTATGTCAGTAGTACTAATTTACCAGTTTTCATAGTATAAGTGAAAACTCTGTTCTAGTTACCCAGACTGTAGGATAGGCTATGTTTAAACTTATCAAAATGTGACTACTTTATATCATAAGTACCAAGAAGTAAGATATTACTCGTAATTGTAACTGTTAGTAACAGAACTTGCAACCGACCTAACAAAAAAGTATTGCATTTTGACAGCTCTCATTTCCACAGTATTTATAATACTTAATACATGCCTTATTTTGACGATCTAATCACCGAATAATGAATTGAAATTGTTCTACATCAATGGTAAATACAATTGATGTTAACTAGCGATTTAATAATATTTACGATGTTACTACTGATCACGTACCTAAATTAAATCGCTTATTGACTTTATTTACTGGAAACATCTTAGTCACAAATTTCTTTATTAGATTTCTCTAGAGTTTAGGTAAATTTAAACCTCTAGGTTTATATTTACACTAAATTCTGCCGTGACTTAGCACAAATTAATGATAACTATATAACCAGGGGCGTCATAGTGGTGTGAAAAACAACCCCATACAGCCGACATTAAAAAATCTAGTAATAATTGTAGGAGAATTTTGCGTGGGGCCGGGAAGAAAAATACTGATTTCGTGTCAAAACTTGGATTTATTTAATTAAATTAATAAAACAAAACTTTACACGTCCTAACGTCATTTAATCGTCTTCCATTCTCCCTTTCAGCTATCTCTTTCAATCCTTAAGCATCCATTCATCCCGTCCTTTTTCTTCACACTTACGTTTCTAACCACACAGAAAATCCTACATTATTATAATAAATAATAAAGCAATCAAATATTTTCGTATTTATATCATACCTAACCTATTATGAATATTTAATAAATTAAAGATTAACAGACTCGATCGGGTTTTCATTACAAAACACGTCGAAAATATCTTGGGTTATGACCCTAAAAGCGGTGGGATAAAAGCCACTTTACGAGCAACTGTGATGAAAAATAAGTTTTCTGATTCTTGTATCTATTCTTACAACAAACAATCAATTCAATTTCAACTAGAGTATTTGGATAGCAACTATGGGAATTTATTTTTCATCACAGTTGCTCGTCGATTGGCTCTTATCATACCGCTTTTAAAATAATAGTCCAAGAAATTTCCAACGTGTGCTTTTTACTTTACATTACACCACTAGTGGTTTATGATGATAACACGATTCAGTTAAGTTTGTGTCTCGCTTCAAGTAATACCTATACAAAAGAAGAATTTTTAATATAACTGGCTTATACAGATTCAGTATTACTCACAGGCACAGATTAAAGAGAAAAAAAATACCCCTAGGCCTGCCCCCCTATTACGAACGATCTAGCAGTGTTGCTGACGAGCGTCTGCCGCTCAACTGCTGTCAATTTTCATACAATTTTGACTGCAGTTGAGCGGCAGACGCGCGTCAGCAGCGCTGCTAACTCCTTCGTAATAGGGGGGCAGCCAGCACCCCTATTCTAAATCCATTGACAACGTTTTGATTCAAAACTTACGCTATCCGTCTCTTTCATCTACATTTAGAATGAAAGAGGTGGAGAGTGTAGATTTCGTTTCGTTTTGATGCGTTCAGAATAGGGGTGTTAGAATATTTTCGTAACTGGTATTACTACAGATTAGAGAAAAACAAAAATCTGACAAGTACCTCCTTAGTAAATATTTAATTTTATGAATTATTCACAGTAAGTTATGGTCTGAATACATTGTTATTCGCTTTATTATATTTTTTTTTCTAGATATTTCTTAATTTATTATGGCTGCATCGATATTGTTTGCACCACTAAAACAAATCTTTTTTCTCTAATCAGTGATTCGCACACCACTTATAAACCTTAGTTACTACTAGGTATTATATAATACCCTTTGGTTACTACTATGTTTACTAGGTAATTACGGCGCGTGAGAATAAGAAACTACACGTTTTTTAAAAGTACAATGCACCCCCCTTGCTCACCTCTCTAACCAGCCGCCATCTTGTTTTTTTTCACTTGCACGGCCACCTTTCAAACCTATGCTAATGTGTAGAGGACATTCATGCAATTAGTACCACAGTATTTGTATAGTTCTTCTTTTTTAATTTTGATATACGTCTATTAATCGCCTAATTTAATTTCGGGGACAAACAAGAAAAAATAATTCCTGTCTGTCCCCGAATTTAATTTCGGGGACAGACAGGAATTATTTTTCTTGTTTGTCCCCGAATTTGCATTCGTAGACAATTCGGGGACAAACAGGAATTATTTCTCATTCGTATTCTTGTCTGTCCTCTCTCGGGGACAAAACGCAGGGACAAACAGGAACAACCCGTGTGAAAAAGCCCAAATCGGTTCAGCCATGTAATGTTGATGTGAAGGATATAAAAAGAAAATCTCGCTTCACACGATTGGTTAGACAAAATGATTACTTTATTATCTAGATAATAAATAAGATCTTCACTCTACATTAAAGTTATCTTTATTTTGAATAAAATATATAGACATAAGTGGTCATAATCTTTTGATGTGTTGATGTTTCGGAACGCGTCTCGGTAAAACATATGATTTTAGACAGTTCTAATCGCGCCAATTCCAAATTCATTTCGCGCGGTTTTGTTTTCGTTTCATAGAGAATAGAGTTTTGCAGATTTCTTATGTAAGACAAGGAATTCACGTGGTTTCGAAGTAAGGAATCGATACGGAATAATGGCCCTGACTGAAATTCACTCAGTGAGATCAATAATAATAGGAACTTCGACTATACTAGATTAGCACTCAAGTAGAGATTTCAATTTTGGGAGCTCAAGAGATAAGCACCGATTCGCCACTGAGCTCATTTCTGTATTACAACTAGAATACTTACCCCAAGATCTCGTATGAATACTATAATAACATAATAAGTAGGTACTACGTCATTATTATACTACGCACAACACAGTGTAACATCCCCTTTACAGTCACATCACAGAATAAATAATAGTTGGGACTGTGTATTGGTAACAGGTTGTTAGTGTGCGTGACCGAACATTGGTATTTTGATTGGTCATGCATTTTACGTGTTTACGACGGTCTCGCGGCTTCTCCCGTGCGGGCGAGCTATAAAAGGTGTAATTTATAAGTCGATCTGACGCCGGTACCTAAAGAGGCTGTATTTTAAGTACGACATTGCGGAGAACAATCTAAATGATGGTTATTTTCGGCTTCAATGGTCAAGGATTACAGCTATGCAGCTAAAATTTACTAATTGGGTTTTGATTAGTTAGTGGGTTAGTTTGCGACGCAACTTCTTAGGTAAAACTTCAGGGATCTACCAAAGATCGCTTTCCAAATTAGCGTTAACGCCAAACGATAACTCAAAATAATTATATTGGAATGACATTACCGCAGCTATAATACATTACTGCAGCGGCCAGCAACAAAGGCATTGATGGACGAACATGTAAATGAGGGCCGAGCCGAAGCCGAGGCACACATACGTAAGTCCATCAATGTCTAGTTGTGGCCAAGGCTTGTATAGTGCTTTTCTCAAACAATGCGAGGAAATTAAAACTAAGTAAAGTTTTTAGGGGTTCAAATACTTTTCTTTCGATTTTGGCGGTAACGAGTTTTCTATAACAGCTCTTGCAGCCTCTTGAATTTCAGGTGGCGTTAAAGTTAGTTGATCAAACTCTTCGTCTTCACTTGAACTCGTTTTATCAAATATATAAGTACTTTTCAAAATCAATGACGAACAACAAACATCAATAATTTTTCCCACGTAAAAGTTTTGATTTGTTTTTTTTTTCATTAATAACTGGCTCCAATTTGCAAACCAGTTCGAAATTCATGATCACACGGTCCTAATTTCAGACATTGAATGAATATATTTATTTATGGTACAAACAACAAATATAGTAGAGTGGTACTACCCACTAGGTATATATTTTGCTTCCTATTTGTACCTATACATATATGTTTACTTAGCTTCACTGCGGGATCCGCCAAATATATACCTACCTAGTGTTATTGAATCAAATCAAGATGTTTTCAGTAGGTACCTGCCCAAACCATAGAGAAATTATGGCAAAAAATAAAAACTTGTCTTTGCAGCCGATCTTTGCAGGTAGCCCTGCATGGCCGTTGGCTGAATTAAATTTAAAAAAAAAGGAATACATGGGTGAAGTCAAACTCAAGGAACTTATACGTATGTCTAACTATATTTATTTCTGCGAGATAAAGTTGTATACCTTCGGAAAGTTTGTGTTTGTGAATGCTATACTTATCTCTGTAACTCAGTCACTTTCCCAAATCGGTTCCTAACTAGGCAACTAGCTGGATAGCAACTAGCAAGTACGCAACCACACCTTTTTCCCTTGAAAGCTAACTGAACAATTACTGACTGGATCATTAAGGAGACTTAATTTAGTATACTTAGATAATGTAATAAATAACCGGGCAAGTGCGAATCAGACTCGCGCACGAAGTGTTCCGTACAATTGTCTATAAGAACGTCCAAAAAATTACGTTTGTTGTATGGGGAAACACATATTGTATTTTGTTTTTTATTATATTGGTTGTAAAGCGGCAACAGAAAATTTCAACTGTTGAACTACCACGGTTCATGAAATACAGCCTGATGGTGGCAAACGAACAGCTAGACAGACAGACAGACAGACAGACAGACAAATAGACGGACAGCGAAGCCTTAGTAATAGGGTTCGCTTTACCCTTCAGGTACGGAACCCTAAAAAGCCTTTAAAAATTGTAATACGATACGTACTGTGACATTGTGGTCGGTCCCCAACTCGCTATACTAGTTGCGGTCGGACCGAACCACTCACACTCACTGCTGCGCGACCGTCACGACGCGTCAATCCCTGCCTCTGTCTCAGTCTCAACACATAAGTTAAAAAGAGAAAAGGCTATAGCGACTTCGACATAGACAGAGCTAGTGTGCGTATTGCTGTGGCATCCGTCCGTCGTGTTGTTCGCCGTCCGATTTGTCGGGTGATAAAAATAAAATAGCCTCTGCGGTTTGCTTAAAACTCACAGTAATGGCGATAAGAGAAAGAAAAGTACTTACAGAAGTTATAGAGAAATATAGAGATGGCCCTGTACTATGGGACCAAACACATGAACTGTATGCCAATAAAACAGCACGCCAAGAAGGTTATGACCAACTCTTGGAAATCTATAGAACTGCATATCCAGGTGTAACGAGGCAAGAATTATAACGGAAAATTGAAAATTTGCGAGCGTCATATAGGCGAGAGCGTGTTAAGGTGGCAATGGGCAGGCCACATCGCTCGCAGAACTGACAACCGATGGGGAAGAAAGGTTCTCGAGTGGCGACCACGAACGAGAAGGCGCAGCGTAGGCAGATCCCCCACTAGGTGGACTGACGAAAACCGCCTGGTGAAAACCGCGGGGAGCCGATGGATGCAAAGGCGAGCAGCCGCACAAAGTGGCGCTCTCTGGGGGAGGCCTTTGTTCAGCAGTGGACATCTACGGGCTGATGATGATGATGATGATGTGTTAAGGTGAACCAATTTTTATTGTACTAATAAGTGAATATAATTAATTGCGCCCACGCGGCCATGGCTGTTTAGAATACAAACTTACAGAAAAAGATATTTTTTTCCTTATTTTATGTATAAGTAGTAAGGTTCTTGAAGATTTTAATAATAGAAATTATTTTAGGTTTTAAATTCTCAAAAGAATGCAAAACAACACGTGCCCTTACTATGGTACTACCCCTTATTCACGTTTCTTCCTGACAGTATTATCGCAAATTGTGGATGTAATAATCCTGACCTACCCACGCAATGTAATGTTCGGGCAGAAGGCAAGGAACAAGAAGAAGAAGAAGAACAAGAGGATGAAACGGAAGATATGGAAGAAGTGTTAAAAACAATATCTTATCTCTAGCTCTGATTTCTTGCAATCCCTGTTACTAACCCATGAAAAAAATGATTGGTGGTTGAAAAAAAAGGTTTATGAAGATTTAAGTTAATAGCAACTGAACCGTTTTAAATGAAATGAGAATCTGTGCAAATTGACATATCTATCATAAAATGATTAATTTCCGACTGAGGTAGTAGGTACAGAATAAAAATAAATAAATAACGCCCAACGATCACATACATAGATCCTGGACCCTAACTAGGATTCCCTGTATCTAGGGACCCAGGAACTACGAGGACCATGGTCCCACAACACCCAGGCACAGAACAAGTATTTGCGCTTTTTTTTTCGGGCACAAATACTTGTCCTGGCGAGGGAATCGAACCCGCCACCTCCGGGTTATGAGCCGACCTGCTCAACTACCACACCACGGAGGCTGTCAAAACATAGAATATATAAAAGTACTGATTGAGCGTAGTTCTGTGATAGGTACGGACGGGTCTAACTAACATCAAATAAGTTCATCATCATCATTAACAGCCTGAAGACGTCCACTGCTGAACATAGGCCTCCCCCAGGGAGCGCCACTTAGAGCGGCTGCTCGCCTCCTGCATCCATCGGCTCCCCGCGGCTTTCACCAGGTCGTAGCTCCAACTAGTGGGTGGCCGGCCTACGCTGCGTTTTCCAGTTCGTGGTCGCCACTCGAGAACCTTTCTTCCCCATCGGTTGTCAGTTCTACGAGCGATGTGGCCTGCCCATTGCTATTTCAACTTGCTAATCCTAAGAGCTACATCGGTCACTTTAGTTCTCCTGCGGATCTCCTCATTTCAGATCTTATCTCGCAGGGAAACACCGAAGCATTGCTCTCTCCATAGCTCGTTGCGCGACTTTGAGCTTAGTAATGAGGCCAACATTTAGAGACCACGTCTCAGTTCCATAAGTCATCACTGGCAACACACATTGATTGAAAACTTGTTTTTAGGCTTTGTGGTATTTTGGACGAAGCTACCCGAACGCTGCCCAGCAGAGTTGGATTCTTCGGGCGACCTCTTTGTCGAAGTTGGACCTACCCAATTGGACAGTCTGCCCTAGATAGACGTATTTGTCGACAACTTCGAGAGTATCGTTCCCAACAATTACCGGTATAGTCACCGACCGGTATATCAAATAAGTTAATAATTAACAATTAGTTGTTTAAAATCACTTTAAAAACTTGTTTTCAGGCAAATTGCTCCTTGAAGTCTGAATTCACATGTGATTCTCCACCACCAAGAAAGAAGAGAAACACAAACCAAATTTTTTTAAAGACGCGCTTGCTGATGCTGATCTATATCAAATTTCAACAGTCAACGATATGTGTAACCACATTAAGGAAGAAAAGTTGTCGTCTACCGAATCGTCTGGAAAGACTGTTGGCCTGCAGTTAGGCGAATTGGAACCATTGCAGAAATGTATTGCTGAGAAACTGATCTCAGATGTGATATTCTATGCCAGATTGAAGGAGTTACAACCAGACACCAAGTTAGTATAAACATTACAATGAATAAATAAATAAAGCAGACTGGTGGAGAGATGACTGGTAGTTTAACTCATTTGGCCTTACTTATAGGTTTAGGTACATACGTACTTTTAAGTGATGTGATTTTCTATTAGGTACCTACGTTAAGCATGCGTCATAAATTCACCACACAGCCGACACCATTCATTGTGAAATAGGTAGTAGCTACTCACTGCTACCACTACTATGCGAGGGTGGCGCAAGATGCTATCATCATCATTAACAGCCTGAAGACGTCCACTGCTGAACATAGGCCTCCCCCAGGGAGCGCCACTTAGAGCGGCTGCTCGCCTCCTGCATCCATCGGCTCCCCGCGGCTTTCACCAGGTTGTCGGTCCCCCTAGTGGGGGGCCGGCCTACGCTGCGTCTTCCAGTTCGTGGTCGCCACTCGAGAACCTTTCTTCCCCATCGGTTGTCAGTTCTACGAGCGATGTGGCCTGCCCATTGCCATTTCAACTTGCTAATCCTAAGAACTACATCGGTCACTTTAGTTCTCCTGCGGATCTCCTCATTTCGGATCTTATCTCGCAGGGAAACACCGAGCATTGCTATCTCCATAGCTCGTTGCGCGACTCTGAGCTTAGTAATGAGGCCAACAGTTAGAGACCACATGGCCTAGCATGCGCACCGCGAGAAAACTTATCGTCGCTGTCAGAATGAGACGCACTTAGGCGCTACCATAGTCTTGTCACGGTCACTCACGAGATAGAGTGTCGAGAAAATTTTGTCGCGGTGCGCATGCTAGCCCGGTATGTCTCAGTTCCATAAGTCATCACTGGCAACACACATTGATTGAAAACTTTTGTTTTCAGGCTTTGTGGTATTTTGGACGAAAAGATAGGTCGAAGCTTCCCGAACGCTGCCCAGCCGAGTTGGAAGATGCTATAATGAGTCAAAATGGTCAAACTGGTAAAATTTATATCTGCTGCTCCAGCACGGACGGTATACAAAATTCTCTTTGCCCTGTTCTCCACATGACAAGTAGCAAGACTAGCAACTTCATAAAAAATTAATAAATTTATTCATAAAAAAGGACCAAAAGATATGGTAGAAAATTATAGACCCATTTCTAAATTGTGTATATTTGCTAAAGTGTTAGAAAGAGTGGTCTACAGACAGCTTTATGCCTCTCTTAAGCATACACTTAGCGCGCAGCAGCATGGTTTTCTAAAGGGTAGGTCTACTACATCAAACCTTATCTTGTGCAGTGATTTCTTGTCAGAACATATGTCGGAGCCGTCTCAAGTCGATGCTATCTACACAGATTATAGCAAATGTTTTGATAGAATTGATCATTTACTGTTATTGCGTAAACTTCAGTCAGTAGGCATAAGAGGTAACCTATACAGATGGTTTACCTCTTACGTTCAAAATAGGTGTCAGACGGTGGCACTTAATGGGTTTACATCTTCGACTATGCCTATTCCATCTGGTGTACCCCAAGGATCTTTACTGGGTCCTTTACTCTTTAATATCTTTGTTAATGACGTTATGTCCTGCTTTTTAAATACAAAAATAATTTTGTATGCTGATGATATGAAGATTCTCTGTCCAATAACATCAGTCCAAAGCGCGCAAAGCCTCCAAGACGATCTACAGAGGTTTGAAAACTACTGTTACTTAAATAAATTAGATTTAAATGTTTCAAAGTGCTTTGTGTGCTCTTACACCCGTAAACCAGATCCCATAATTTTTAATTACAAACTTAAGAACTCTGAGATAACGAGGGTAAGTTCTATACGCGACCTAGGCATTACATTTGACAGCAAACTTCTTTATGATGACCATATAAATAATATTGTAAATAAAGCATCTAAAGCACTTGGCTTTATTCTGCGTGTATCGTCTGATTTTAAATCAATAAAAACTTTTAAAATATTATATTGCGCTTTTGTGCGTAGTCACTTAGAATATGCGTCACAAATTTGGAACCCCGCTTATAATGTGTATGTCATGCGGCTCGAGAGGATCCAAAAACGTTTCTTACGTCACTTGCAGTTTCGGATTAAGACATATGTCGCTGACTACGAAAAGAGATGTAAAAAATTTCACATACTTCCACTGTACGAGAGAAGGCGCATGGCGGATTTAGCTTATCTGGTCAACATTGCAAATGGCTCGGTCGACTGTCCTGAGTTGCTGGAAAGCATTGGCCTCAGAGTCCCTTACGCTTCCTATAGGAGACCTTGTTCATTGCGTGTCCCTTGTGCAAAAACTAACTATAGGCAAAACTCTTATTTGATCAGGGTGAGCAGATGTTTCAACGACCTATCGGTGCGGTGTGATGTGGACTTGTTTAACATGTCTGCCCGTCGGCTAAAAAGGTTGATGGGCAACATGTTCTTTAATGGCTAGGTTAGGTGATACATTGATTGTACGTATTAAACTTAAAACTAATTTTTTTTTTCTTTCGTTTGTGTGTGTTCGTCTATTGTGTACCTATATTTGTTACTTAATTTTTATATTTATATGTGGAAACTTTTAATTGGCCTTAAGTATTATATTTCTATATTTTATTCATGTAATTAGCTGTAAGTTTTCCAAAAATTCATAAATAAAATAAATAAAATAAAATAAAACTTACCAAGTATGAAGACATAAAAAGGGGACCGACAAATTTCTCCACCGCCCATACATACTATACTAGGTTAGACTGAGAATGTCTTTCTGTTGCCAAAGCGCCACTCCTACCCGGGCGCCCAAATGCGATCCAGTCCAGTGGCTGTGTCGGTTGCCGAACCGCGTCCGCAACCTGCCGCACCGTACGCAAGGTACTAGGCGCACATAACCACCGAAGAGCACTTCTGAAACACAAACCAAAACGATTGACCTACCCCACCTCGCGGAATTAACTAACATTCCGTAAGATAACCAGTCAATTGTACGCCTAGCAGAGGTCTGGACAAATTGGTGGTTAGTGGTTAGTAAATAAACGCAAACGTGTGTGGGCAGTCACCAGTCAATGTGGCTTGTTTAATTTTCCATGCGGAGTTTCAAAAACAGTACAGAATCTAAGTGAACTCGCGCAGTCACTGTTGTGTTGAATGTGTTGATGCTGTTGACTCGTATTCCATGATTATTCTTTGCTTAGATTGTATTGGTATCGCTGATTTTAAAGAGTTATGTAAAACTAACGGTAAATCGCTAACAACACGACCAGACTTGGTTCATGTTTATTTTACAAAAAATGTCCGTCGGCTGTGACGTCCATGTCCGCTGCTGACCATAGGTCCCCCAGCGCGCACCGCTTTGTGCGGCTGCTCGCCTCCTGCATCCATCGCCTCCTCTGATTTTCACCAGATCGAGCTGCGTCTTCTGGTCCGTTGTCGCCACTCGAGAACCTTTCTTCCCCATTAGACTTAAAAATTTATTCAATTAATTATTTATTTATTTATGGACCTTCAAGAGTTAGTTCTACATGTTTTCGAAAATAATAGTGACAGCTTACATGGATTACATGACAGCTTTTGAATTACATGTAGCCCTAATTACAGAATGGCCACATCATGCCTTAAAAAAGTAAGAATCCTTCAAGTAAAAAAAAAAAAAAATATGTTTGGACATTTCACACAGCGCCATGTAGCCCCAAACTAAGCATAGCTTGTACTATGGGAACCAGATAACTGATACAATACTTATATACTTTTTTGATTGTAAATACATACATAGAATACAATAACACCCAGACGTAGAACAAACATCTATGTTCATCACACAAATGTTTGTCCCGGGTAGGAATCGAACCCACAGCCCTCAGTTCAGAAGGCAAGGATACTACCAACTGAGCTATCGGGCCCGTCAAATAAATACATACTACAGAGACCTACTTAAAAATAAGGAATACAAACAATAGATACACAAAAATAGCTAGCTACTTACTTACACAAAACGGGAGCTGGCCAAAGACATTTTAGTCTAAGGAGCTATGGCTGATTTTGATGTGATCTGACGAACTGGAACGCTAATAAAAGCAAAAATATTTTCTTCGGAATCTTAGACAATCACTTATTTCTGAAAGTATGAACGCATAAAAGAAGCCTCAATGACTTTATTGACTGACACTTTCATGATTAACCTTAAGCAACATTAGTTCCTCGATGGTCCGATGGACACCAGATTTGGCTCCCATTGTTGTTCTCCATTGATTAAAATTCTTACAAGTAAAATATTTTTAAAGTTTTTTTTTTTTTTTTTTATATGTTGGCTCCACACATAGTGTATTTAGCCAGTGTCAAGTATTGTATATTTTCATAGAGTTTTAGAATATTTTACGTAGTCAAGTCTTAGTCATAGTCATAGTCCAGTCTAAGTCGGGTCATAGTCCAGTCTAAGTCATGCTCAAGTAAAGTGGTGGCAACTTTACAAGAAGCTTCTATGGAATTTTGGAAGCAACACGAAAAATCACGTTTCACCACATCATATCACTTGACCACACTCATGCTCGTAATTCAGCACTTAATGCGTAAAACGCCACCAATTTTAAACATTAACACTGAAAAAAGCAAAAGTTTTGAGAAATAATACAATGCAACGACGTGAACTTTTTCACGTTCCCGCCAAAAACCATTTGTAAAGTTACATAATAATAAACTGAGCAGCCAATCACTGTCTTTTGTTTCACATTCTGTACAACCACTTTTGTGTGCTACCTATTATGGTGGTCATGGTCACGTGAGGTTATTCGAAAATCAAACTGGTTTAGTTTGATTTTCGAATAACCTCACGGTTTTTAGTCTATACAATGTCCTTATCTAATATGAGTACCTAATACTTATGCCATATGTTACACGTTATATGCCTATTGCCTATACTAAGAGTTCTCATACAAATAACTGCAAATTCAAATTATATAATGTATCTCTTGAGTAATCCATATACTTAACTTTAAATTCCTTGGGATACTACATTGTCGAGAATTTTTAAAATGTCCCACGAATAGCCAACTATTGACTGCCAGACTGCCACTTGACTCACGTGATGGCATCGTACCTACAGTCATAATAATATCTAATAATTAGTATTTATTACACGTAATATATGGCACAGTCAACGTGCAGCACGTTTTTATGTGATTTTTAAGGGATTAAGTAGTCTGCGTTAAAGTTCATACCAACGTAAGTAGTTAATTTTGGTGTGAGGTCATAAAATATACCTAATTTTAATCATAGAGGAACGCTTTTGATAAGCTCAGTCATAATAACGTCAGCAATCAGCGTGCATTCACAGCGAGCGAGACCAGAGACCAAATGTTTGCATAACTGGACAGACAGCATTGCCTTGTTTGTTGCTCGTGTCGTGTTATGGTTGTGACGTGGTGTCTGAGGAGTTGCGCAGTGCGCGCTGATCACTCGGAGAACATGTGCCGCTAGCAGCTGGGTCGATACATTCCCCCATTTACACACGAGCTATGTACGAACTAATATAAACTCTAAAGCTTATAGCGGTTGTACCGAAAATGGCTTGCGGATATCGAACAACAAACGCGCGATGAATGCCATTGCCTATGCACGCGATGCGAACAAAAACTCTTTACACTTATGTTCGCCTGGTACAAATGCTCGCTGTGTTGAGCTGCGCGCCATCTTCCAATGTTTTACAATCAAGATGGAGGCCCAATGACGGTAGCGTGTGCGGGACTGCGGGACATGCGGGTGTTCGTAGCAATTTGTACTCGATAGCAATTCGTAAGTATGTCACGTTGGAGATATTATGGCGATAACAATGCGATGCGACGCAAAAAGCTTATCTGAATGTACTCGGATTTATTTTTGGTGGGTTACCCACTATGGGTTCGATTACCTAAGCCAAACTCGCTGTAAATCAAACTGTTACGTCAAGTCCTTTTTCTACCTTTTTTTATTAGTTTTCGTCTTATTAGTACCTAACTACCTACATAGACCTTATCTTATCCACAGCACATTTCTTGAGTATTTTGCGCTAGACCTAATGTGTAGTATATTAGTACACTTCTTAGGTACAAGTGGTGATAATGTTATTATTGATATAGAGTCAGATGCCATTAGATTAGACCCTAATGTAGGTAAGTAGGTACCCAACTGATTACAGCCATTTTAAAAAGATACCGACCCAAATTAAGAATTTAAAACGAACCACCGAACCAGTAAAGCAGAATGCCCGACGCAACTTAAGCAATCTAAACAAAACCACATCCAACATTCCGTCTCATAATTATAATTTCCCCCACTTCATTTTTTATCAACTCGGCTCAGTCGCTACAATACTCTCCAAACAAAAAAGGAATTTAAACCACGCTAAAATGATCTTTAAGCATCGAAACGATTAGGGTAGCATAAATCTAGAAAATGTATCAGAAATTCTCTCCGTGCTTTACAAAATACTCCATTTTTGTGGAACGATGGAGAATTTCATTATACTTAACCATCTTTTCGTACAAGAAATCATGAAACTTATTTCAAACACGCTAAAGACTTATATCTGGTTGCAGACGGAGCACTACGCTAAGGCCGTTGCCTCGTTCGGTCATGTGAGGGTCATCAATAGCGTGAGCGAGATGGTACTATTGCGCAGGGGGCGCATGCTGAATGAAACAGATGTGTGATGTCAGCTTCAAAACGTTTATTGGATAGAGAATGGTCGTTCTCCTCCTTTATTACATGAGCTCCTGGTAGATGAGAGCGCTAACGTGTCGGCTGAGCCGAGCGGCGGCGCGGCGCGACGATCGTAGCCGTCCCGCGCACCACACCACACCGCAGCGTGGCTGCCTCGCCTCACTAGCGCCACTTTCCGCAGCGGTGGAAAACGAAAATCTATAAGTATTTAGCTATCATTAAAAGTTCCATTGATTCTATTCTGCAGTGCACCAGATTATTTGCACCAGTAGTGGAGTACGGGAAGTTATTTATTTTTTCAAACTTATCATAATATATGTTGTTTGCTTGCTTTGTAATTTTATGTTTATCTTCAATAAATTAAGAAAGGTTTTGAAGTATCTAATATTCATCATCATCATTAACAGCCTGAAGACGTCCACTGCTGAACATAGGCCTCCCCCCGGGCTGCTCGCCTCCTGCAACCATCGGCTCCCCGCGGCTTTCACCAGGTCGTCGGTCCACCTAGTGGGGGGCCGGCCTACGCTGCGTCTTCCAGTTCGTGGTCGCCACTCGAGAACCTTTCTTCCCCATCGGTTGTCAGTTCTACGAGCGATGTGGCCTGCCCATTGCCATTTCAACTTGCTAATCCTAAGAGCTATATCGGTCACTTTAGTTCTCCTGCGGATCTCCTCATTACGGATCTTATCTCGCAGGGAAACACCGAGCACTGCTCTCTCCATAGCCCGTTGTGCGACTCTGAGCTTAGTAATGAGGCCAACAGTTAGAGACCACGTTTCAGTTCCATAAGTCATCACTGGCAACACACATTGATTGACTCAATCAATGTGTATCTAATATTATTTTGATTAAATGCTGAAATTAACCTATTTGCAGTGAAATAATCTGATAGGCTTACGTTATGCCTACGCCACGTAGCTCGCTACTGTGAAACGAACTGCAAGTAATACGTCAGTTCCGCTAGTACAAGATGGCGCCACTTGAGCACAGCATGATGAATATGTCTGAACTTCCAAAACCAAGGCCAATCGCAGCCAAGGAAAATGGCTACCAAGCAAATGGCGCGAAAGGCAGCACTTGACCACGTTTTCCAGAGTTCTTCGTTCAGTCCATGTCAGAATTCAAACCGTCAAGTTCTCTACTACCTAAGCTAGATCGGCATAGTTATTTTAGTTAACATTCCTTGGAATTCCTTGGATTATATACAGCTAAGTAATATTCTGTAAAATATTCTGTAAAATTGCTAAAATACGATTGATTGTGATTCCTGTGTCTAATTTAGCTTGTGGTTTACTATGTGATTCTATTTCTATTTAAAATCGGTTATTGTAATGATGTTGATTTGTCTATTTTAAAAGAGATATACCTATGAGTATCTTGCCCGTTCTTCTCATAAGGCTTTAATAAAACTTTCGAATGGTTGGTAAAATATATTTTTCATTTAATATCCACTTAATAAATAGCGTTAATACACAGGTATTTAACACTACCTACGAAGCCCGCGGGTGGTGGTCTATTTACGAGACAGACTAATTAGGCCCACTTGCACGTTCTCGGGTTAAAATTATAACTAAATACCTAACCTCTGGGTAGTAGGGCTAGTAACTCGAGGTAAGTTGGTAAACAGAAATATCCAGACATTTTCTCTTGCACGTTCGGAATATTGACAGGGGTTAAGCCCGTCACACACGTAGGAATAATATATATTAATATACCGTACTATAATATATATTATAGCAAGCTTTCACACACGGAGACGATGCTATAATATATATTTTCCTTCATTTCATTGATGGTCGACCTAGCGTTTACACGTGTTTTGTAATAAAGGGTGATTTCAAAACACAGTAGGTAATTATGAATTCAACAAGAAGTGCATTGTTATTGGATTTACTAGATAGTTCTTCAGACAACCATTCCGATTAATATCACACACTCCTAATAAGGTGGATATAGTTTTTATGAAAAGTAGTTTATTTATAATTTGACTAATTTAAATGACTTGTACCTGAGGTAGTATAAAAAGTGACCAGTCGCCAATCAGATTTTTACATCGCCGATGCCTAGTCCCGAGTAGACTAAATGGCGATATATCGCCTAAATTGACCACACTGGTCGGGCGGGGGGCGGCCCAGGGGGTCTAGCTAAGATTCCAAACGCTAACGCTATCGCCAAATTTTGCTTTTTGGATCGTTTGGGATCCCAAAAGCTTCGGGCTAACTCCAAAATGTACTGGAATGACATTTCGGAAATCGCTTACTTTTGTGGAAAAGTAAGCGATTAATGTCATTTCAAAACATTTTTGGAGATAGCGTTAGCATTTGGGATCTTTGCTAGACCCCCAGGCAGAGCGGCAGGAATGGTAAGAGCCCCTCCGTCAGAAGCGTCCGACGAGCGCGTCGAATATGTTGAAACATGCTGTACATTCAAAATATGTCTCACTATACCATAATATATATTAATATACAATAATGTAAGAATATACCATAATATATATTACGGTATAGGTTGGTCACAGAAATATATATTATAGCTACGTGTGTGACGGGCTTTAAGTTGGTCCGGCTCAATGCACAGAGTAAAACAAAATTACACCTGACTTATGTATTTGAAGTTGAAAGGTACAAGGTATACATATTCTATATTAACTGGAATAAGCTCATAGCATCGTAAATTATACAAAACTAAACTTTAATTTTAATGCCGTAAAATTTACATTAGACTATTGTGTTTGGAGAGAAACGTGGTCTGAGGAAGATAGTACGTTCTTTACCCAGGGAGTAGTCTGTCTTTTTCTTATGCCTTATTATCGGAAGTAGTTAACCTGTTTTCATGGGAATGCATAATAAACTCAACTTCGTGAATTCTCGACGAATGTAAAATAATGAAATTAGGTAAAATTGACTTACCTACTTACTTGTACTTTTTACTACTTACGTGTTTTTTAGTACTAAAACTGTACTAAAAAACAGGTAATAAAACAATACAGTGGTTCATCGCACAGAAATGATACTTTCTATGGGATAGCATAATACCGTTGCTTCGTAAATTATTCAACTGAATTTTATGGGAATATACCACCTACCGGAGAAGAGCTACGCATACCTTTAGCAGTCTATGTATGTAATGTACCTTTGTTGTTTGTTAAGTACTTAAGAATCCTATTCATAGCATGTATGCAGTAGCATATAGGATTCTTAAACACGGTTCTTATGAGATTGAAGAGATGAAACTGCGAGCCTACTACTTTATTTTAAACTCATTCACAACTCGAGACACAAAAAAAAACGTCTCGAGAAACTTATCGTTTCTGTTCGAAGTGCTTGTTCCAGTTAGTATGGAATATACGTACTATTTATATATTATAGAACTTCTTGGAGAGGTATCAATAGAACATTTTCGGCCAGTGTCAATTTAAAACTGATAAAACGTACATACCTAAAGCCACCTCTACATGCTTGATGTTTGCCACAAACACCCAGTACCCCCAAACACCGACCACAAATTACTTAACACATACACTACATCCATAGGTAAGTCAAAAATGCTAGGTATGGATGGGAAAAAATGGCGGGCGACGAGCGTGCTAGGGCTGCCAACATTTTTTTCGGGGAAATATACAGCATCTTTTCAACAACCAAAACCAAAAGCCAAAACCAAAAGATAAACTAATATATTATTTATTAAATATTCATTTTTATAAACACTAAACTTCTAATGTCTTTGTTTAAAATAAAAGTATCATTAAATATGCATTAATTAAAATCAAAACGGGCTATTTATAACTATCTGTTTCTTTGTTCTCCGCAATTTTAAATTCATAACTCGAAATTTCCTTCGTGTGAATATGGCGGGAATAGAAAGCAGGAACGACATTACTTTAGGGGCCTTACTTATAAGCGCTGCTTAAAGTTAGTCAGTGTTTTCCCGCGTGACATTTCAAATCAGTCAAAAGTTGACAGAAGGTTTTAAGCAATGGCTAACTTTAAGGGCGTTTATAAGTAAGGCCCTAAATGAAGAAGGTTGAATATATTGGCATAGCTGCTGCCCGCTACCTTGTTTTTTTTTTAAATAGCGAGCTCTCATGATCGCTTTGAAAATATCGTATTATTGCCCTAGTCATAAAAATATTATAAATACGAAGGTTTGCGAGTATTCGTGTTTGTTACCTTTAATCTCCATAACTACTGAAAAAGTTTTAAAGACATAAATTTTTTTTTACTTTGGACATATCTTACTTTTGATCACGCTTTCACCTGATGGAAAGTGACGATGCGATCGAAGGTATAGCATGCTAGCTATAGCTTATATTTCATGCTGGATACTGGAACACATAGGATACTGAAATAATCTCAATTATTTGCGGGCAGTATTCGAAGAGATATATAGAACCTACTTGTTGCGCACACAGCACACAGCCATGAAATATAGTGCAGTTCTATATATTAATGTATGGTTGGCAACCCTACGCGCGTAATACTGTCAAACGTTTGAATACATCACAAACAGCTTTGTCGTTCGACAAACGTATTTGTCAAATCCTTAGAACTATGCACAAATCCGACACTGATATAGGTGTGTGTTTACAAACAGGCAAATGTTTGCTATTTGGTGTTCGCTGTTTGCCTAGTATGTGAAAGCCGCTTAAGGATGAATCAACATGTCAAATTACCGGGTTAAATATATAACGGCATAAGTGGTCAATTTTCTAACGTGCAAGATAAAATACAGAAATAATCCGAGTTAGGCCATTTATTCAGGTAACACGAGGTTAGAGAGAACGCGCAAGTCGGCTTAAAAATATCATCAGTGTATTGCTTTTGTCATATCTTTGTAGGATACCTTTTGACCTCACTGGCTCGGAATGATTCTCTTTGGCATTCGAAATCTGGGTGCAAAAACAAATTTTAATCGCTAGCGAGGAAAGTGTTTTTAAAATACGAACCTTTCTATTTAATCATTTTTTTTTCTTATATTTTGTCTCCACACCTAGTGCATTTAGCCAGAGTCAAGTATAGTTAATTTTCATCGTTAAAGAATATATCACGTAAAGTCAAGTCATAGTCAAGTCTTAGTCATAGTCATAGTCCAGTCTAAGTCAGGTAGTCGTAGTCCAGACTAAGTCATGCTCCAGTAAAGTGATGGCAACTTTACTAGAAGCTTGTATGGAATTTTGGAAGCAACACGAAAACTCACATTTCACCACATTATATCACTTGCCCATGCTCATGCTCATAAGTCAGCACTTAATGCGTAAAACGCCACCAATTTTAAACATTAACACTGAAAAAAAACACAAGTTTTGAGAAATAATACAATGCAACGACGTGAAATTTTCCGCGTTCCCGCCAAAACTCTTTAATAATATTCTCCTCAAGAATTGAGGATTTAAAACCACAGATCTACTCAAATGTAACCATCTTAATACTGCCAGTCCAAGGCCAGTCCACTGAAAATTCATTAATACCACAGACTACCTACTTACTTACTAAAATATACTAATTATACTTTCCTACTTCTACGATTTCTCATTCCCCAACCTCATTTTTAAAACAATCGCACTGCCCAGCACCATAGACAATATTTATAATATATATACTCATTTTTTTTCTCTAATCTGTGTATACACTATCAAGCACGGCAACTCATGGAGGTATATGATTCTATGTTGATGCGGCAACTACATGAAAAATGCGTTTTATACACTTTTTTTTTTCTTATATTTTGGCTTCGCACATAGTGTATTTAGCCAGTGTCACGTATTATATTTTCATCGTGTTAAAAAATATATCACGCAAATTCATGTGCTAGTCATAGTCATAGTCCAGTCTAAGTCAGGTAGTCATAGTCCAGTCTAAGTCATGCTCCAGCAAAGTGGTTGCAACTTTACTAGAAGCTTCTATGGAGTTTTGGAAGCAACACGAAAAATCTCGTGTCACCACATTATATCACTTGCCCTCACTCATGCTCGTAATTCAGCACTTAATGCGTAAAACGCCACCAATTTTAAACATTAACACTGGAAAAAGCAAAAGTTTTGAAAAATAATACAATGCAACGACGTGAACTTTTCCGCGTTCCCGCCAAAAAACCTTTATACACTATTTCTTTGTTCAATGAATGACGTGACGAGCTAGTCGTTTAGCTGATATTAAGCGCCACGGCCACCCATAACTAAATGAATAAGCTAAAAACTAAGATTTTTCTTAGTTTTTTAAGTTTTTTATCTTGATTTTTCCTCGCTGTAGTGAGGTGGTTAGCTACGCTCAGGGTCCTTCATTTCAACCACTCGCTACGATCGTGGTTCAATCCTAGACTCCTTCGCTTGCTCAGGTTTCAATCGAAGTAAGTACTCGCGCCAGAAACCAACTTTGCAGCCTTGCATGGCATACTACATGACAATTTTAACGTGCAATTTATTTGGACAAGTCACAAGCTCGGTCGAACTGAGTCCGCGCGTGTACCAATATTATGTTCTTGAGAAAAATCAAAAAAATCAGGAACCTAGAGCCACAATCCGCTATTTTAAGGATCTGGAACGTCTCGGGTTTATGCTGGCAGGATGCACAATACACCCCGAGCCGGACGTCATCGCGTCAGTGTACTTATCACCCCCATTTTGAATTAGAATTAGAAATAGATTCCAACAGTTGTAAGATATATGCTAATGCGCAGCCTCAGACAACCTCGTCAATATCAGAATGGTCAAGTCACTTGATGTCTGCTTACATACCTACACTTGGTAGGGTCATCTACAACGGTATTTATTTACTTTGAATTTGATATAATTATATATTTCATCTCTCGCCATATTAGATCTGGTAAGTATAATAATCTAATTCCATTTCCATGAATCAGATCGGAATTTAAGATAGGCGTTAATGACTGAGCTTGTCGTGTGTTAATTGGTATAGAGCCTTATTAATACAGGCTTGACCTTTTAAAATACTTAGTAAAGTATTACTTTATTGGATACATGGTGGTTAAGCGTATTCCGCGAGGCGCCCGTGCTTCTGTGGCACAATGCCTTACCACCGATATAAATAACACTGTCGAAGAAAATTCAGAGCGAGCATGGGAACATTTGTTGACATTTCCATACAGGATTCTACATGTTCCCCGCATACAATCTGATCACACATCGCTCACATCAAGAATTAAAAAAAATTGCTCTCAAAACTCAACCACCAAATGTTTTGATGTATTTGACTTTTCATCCAAGTCATCGTCATCATCGCATTCCCGTTCTCTCTCCGTTCCCTATCATCTTATAGAAAACAAATTAAGCGATGGGGATATTAGAGGTGCTGCGCGTCTCATGTTTTCCAGTGATACAGTTGCTCCTAATACTTTGGATACCCTTACAGCGCTGCGTTCCAAACATCCATCTGCAGCAGCACGACCAAATCCTTTACCAGCACCGGATGACGACAGCACTGTCATTTCTGCGTTGGCTCAAGATGTGACAGCTGCTTTATCCTCATTCCAGAGTGGCTCCGCTGGCGGCCTAGATGCCCTAACGCCACAACACCTAAAAGATTTAACTAGTGGTGGTTGCGGCAGCACTGGGGACACTCTGGTCATTGCTCTTATGCTGCTCATTGCTGTTGGCACTACATACCGTCGCCTCACTGCTAAAATTTGCTACAGGGTTAAAAGCCAGGTGCTTTCGCAGCAGTTTCAGCCCATTCAACTTGGTTTTGGCTCACGTGGCGGCTGTGAGGCGGCGGTACATGCCTTACGAACCTTTTTGATGAATAAAGGAGGAGACGTGTTGTTGAAGGTGGACGTTAAAAACGCTTTCAACTCCGTTGACCAAGGATCCCTGTTGGCTGAGGTCAAAGATAAAATTCCTGAAATTTACCGGTTTCTCTGGCAATATTATGGGCAAAATTCTAAATTAATATATCGGAATGACCTCCTTTTTTCAGAAGTGGGTTGTCAACAGGGAGATCCACTTGGGCCGGCTATTTTCAGTCTCGCGATCCACCCCATCATTAAACGTCTTGAATCAAAATTCAACGTGTGGTATTTAGACGACGGGACGATAGGAGGCGATGCCAACACCGTTTTTAAAGACTTGACTTTGCTTATTTCTGAATTCCAAACTATCGGGCTAGAACTAAATTTTTCAAAGTGGGAACTTTTTCTATCCGACTCTTGCAAAACAAGAGATGAAATTATCACTGCGTTCAGTTCAATAGCTCCAAATATAAAAATTATTGACAACAGTTCCCTTCGCCTCCTAGGCTCGCCAATCTTTGATGAATCGGTTGCGGATTTCATTGAAGAGAAAATACAAAATTTTCGTTCGGTTTCGGACAGACTCTCTAAAATTAACTCCCACATGGCTTTTATCATTATTCGCTTTTGCTTGTTCGTGCCTAAATTTACGTATTCTTTAAGGTGTTGCCAACTTTGGAATCACCCAGACTTATTACAACAGATGGACAACATCGTGAAGGATACGCTCACCTCCATTTTTAACATTTCTCTGGATGAACGGACATGGTGCCAGGCTTCACTACCAATCCGGTTGGGAGGCCTAGGTATCCGCAAAATTTCAAGTGTTTCGTTACCAGCTTTTCTGTCTTCGGTTAAAAGCACTCAAAATTTAGTAAACGCAATTTTATCTAACGGTAATGACACTTTGGATATTTCATTTTTAAACGAAGCAGTTAACGCCTGGAAAATGGCCTGCCCAAGTAGCTGCCTGCCTAAAAATCTGTCCTCGCAGAGGCAGTGGGACGCGCCGCTCTGTGAGCTGGAACGGAAGAAACTTGTTGATACGTCCAGTAACCTCACAGAACGTGCTCGTCTCTTAGCTGCCTCTCGCTGGGAGTCGGGTCTTTGGTTGCAGGCACTGCCATCACACCACCTCGGAACACTGCTAGATAACAACACATTCCGTCTAGCCATATCACTGCGCATCGGTGCTCCCTGTGTTGCTCCCCATCGATGCAAATGCAGTGAAAGAGTCAATAGTCTCGGCCACCATCGTCTATCATGCAGTAGGAGTGCTGGCCGCATACCTCGCCATAGCGCTCTGAATGACATCATACGTCGGGCCTTCGGAAACATTAACGTCGCAGCTGTCTTAGAGCCCAATGGCCTCATTCGCGACGACGGTAAAAGGCCCGATGGTATGACGCTCATCCCCTGGAAGATGGGCCGGCCTTTAGTGTGGGACGCCACCTGTGTTGATACACTGGCACCGTCCCATCTTTCGGACACGTCATACCAGGTAGGCGGCGCTGCTACGGCTGCGGAATCCGCCAAGCGGCGCAAATATTCTAGCCTTGACAGAGGCTTCATATTTGTGCCGTTTGGCGTAGAGACACTGGGGCCGTGGAGACCGGGAGCCTTCGACATTTACAAGGATTTGGCGGGGCGTTTGGTTGAATCGGCACGTGACCAAAATGCTGGCATCTACTTCGGTCAAAGGATCAGCCTCGCTATACAGCGGGGCAACGCTGCCAGCATTATGGGTACGTTGCCCGATTCCATAGATTGCTTGAACTATCTATAGACCTTTTACAGACTGTAAATAAGTATTACTTTTAATTGGTTATCTCTGCCCGATGCGGACGAACGTCGTCGCCACAGAACAACTAAATGACGTCATGGCGGTAATCATAGAGGAATTACGCGGTATTCATATTTTATTTTTATACATGTTGTTGTTGTCGGTGCTTTTAGATACCTATATTGCGTAGGTATTATAAATATAATGAACTAAGTATATGAGCCGTGAGACTGATTTAAAGAATAAGTATACGAAAAGTGATACGGTGTTTACAGGATGTTTGTGAGTATATATCTAATGAACTGCTGAAGACCACGCAAAACGCTATGAATGCACAATTAAAATTAACTGATCGATGAAGAATAATATCAGTTAATAAGGCTTCAAAAAAAATTCAAAGTTGATTTGAAAATGTTTTAAAAAGGTAAATATTCTCAGGTTAGCATAACCGATCCCATTATACAAAAAAGTTTTCGTTCATATTTTGGGATTTAGGAAAGTAGGTAGGTACAGGTATATAGCTATTTATATAGGTATCCATTAAAAGGTAGTTAGTATGACGCAGAAAACTTTTAGTAATTTAACTTGTACAATATCTAATATACGAAATAGGTAGGTAAGTAAAAGTTCATTTTACCATGACGATGCAGCATGCAGTGTGTATATCACTCTATCATTAATAAATAATTACGTCCCTACTTTATTAAAATAAGCCTGAGCTCAATGAGGTACCTACCAACTTATCAAAATCAATTCAATTTCCCTCTACATTAACATTTTCCCGCCCAGAGCGTTGCGTCGACGCGATTCAATCTGCGTTTCATAATTTTCGACAGCATCGTCTGCATCAATCTTCAATTCACCAACTTATTTTTACCAACTTAATTCACCATAAACGAAGAATTTAGAACTTTATCCCTTTGATTATTAGAACTAAACGGGACTTTTCTACAGCAAAGATACTGTGGCTAAAGATGAGAAGAAAGCAGTCTTCAAAACTTTCAACGCAGCCTGAGGCGACTCTCGAAATTTTTCGCGCCGCTTAATCGTTTTCTAGAGAGAGATAGCTATACTCAGCAGGATGGTTAGAGAAGGAAGGTCAGTGGTTATAGAAGAGGGTTTTAGAATTGATTGCTAGGGTGCGCCTCCCTACGTTTCTATTCTTTGTCAGCCGCGGGCGGGTGGGGTGCTGAAGCGTGCCACGAGCATTTTTTGTTTCTCTCTGTTATTTAATTTGCAATGGAGGATAATTTGAATATTCAATTTACATGGAGGACATGTTTGCACATATGGACACACTGTGACCAACACGTAGAAACGGTTGCAACATAGTTGCAACTACATCGAAGTACATGTTACTGTGTATATGTGTAAATTATAATAAGTATTATACCTATACCATCTCCAAAATGGATAAAATAGGTACCCAAGAATAGAATAAGGATTTACGTTTTACCAGTCGTTACCATGTTTATGTGCAAAATTGATTATCTTGCTTAATTAAATTATTAATTAACATTATGCTATTCAGCCCGTGTTGTGTTAGTCTATACTTCTACTGCTTGAAAATAATATTAGACCTCTACATAATAATAGCACAGATAATCATCATCATCATAAAAGTCAACAGCATAGGCCTCTAGAGAGCGTCACTTCGAGCGGCTGCTCACCTCCTGGATCCATTGGCTCTCCACGGTTTTCACCAGATCATCGGACCGCCTAATTCTGGCTGGCTTAAGTTACGATTCCAGTTCGTGGTCACCACTCGAGAACCTTTCTTCCACGTCGGTCGTCAGTTCTTTCCATAGCTCTTTGCGCGACTTACAGCTTACTAATGAGGCACACTGATTGAACACCATTGTTTTCAGGACCTGCGGTATTTTAGACGAAAAGAAGGTGGAAGCTTCCCGAACGCTAAGTAGTATAGTAGCAGCCGAAAGATGGCGTATATCATAAAACCATGCTCAGTTCTCTAAAGGCAGGTAATAACTGTAGAAAGTA
Organism: Ennomos erosarius; assembly: GCA_963580505.1. NCBI lineage: Eukaryota > Metazoa > Arthropoda > Insecta > Lepidoptera > Geometridae > Ennomos > Ennomos erosarius. Next base: position 11,589,505 of record OY756981.1, on the reverse strand, counting down.
GGTGGTAAAGAAAGCTTAGCTCTATCTCCTGTATATACTGTAGGTAATACGCATTTCAATTTATTTGGATTATTACTGTCAGAAGAATAGCTACTTTGTGTGTGGAAATAGACAAAGATGAAATTAGCAAAAGCCCTGAGCAGTAGAAATCTTTGGAGCAGCTATTCCACTGTAATTGTAAAGCAGTGTTTAATGTTTATTTATGAAGGTAGGTATTAGAGGGCTCTTACCTACATCTAAAAAGAGTTTAGATAAATTGCCTGATCAACGAAAACAGTAGGAAACGAAACGTTCAGTCTATGCCTAAAGCCTCTTCAAACTTTTGGAAATATCTTAGACCTCGCATTCGCCTGTGAATTACCCAATTGCTGTCGGCTTAAATAACACTAAAAACAAAAGCATAACCTACATTTCAAAATACAAGACTCAAATCCATTTAGCATATGAGTGAAAAGATATAGCTATCGCACAGTTCAAACAGACAGAGGTCAAATAGCTTATTTATGTTGATAATAAAGGATTGATGTACGGCCGTAGGTACACTGTACTGAGTATACCTATAGGTATAAAGTAATGGTATTAAAGATACCTACTCCGACTAAAGATTTTTTTAGACGGCACGCGCAGAATTACCATGAAAGAAAGTGGAACATCTACCTAGTGGCGCTAGACCTATAAAACATTCATAATTATATTTATTTCAAATAGGTATAAAATAAAAGTTTTGCACGAGCTTACTCTACTTTGTGGTTTTATATGATGCGGCTATTAGGTACCAAATCGTGAGTTCAGTATTCATATTACGGGGTTATTTAAGTAGCTAGTCGGTATGCTGGGCGCGAGCGAGCACCTAGACCGAGCACCGGCGACGAACGTCTGTATTGGTCAATTTTATTTTAGCACTAAACTACTCTGTCTGACCTTTCTATTAGTCTGAGGTGTTGTAATCGAATCTACAAAGTATAGCGATAATGCTTGACCTGCAGCTGTCCTTATCACTGTTGGCTTCAGATGAGACCGATGAGTTTTAAAAGACAATATAATATACATTTTAATTAGGTAATCAGACATTTTATATGCTCTATTTATAACTATATAGTTACTCAAAACCTGCGTGCAACAGCGCGTTTTATCCGCTAACGAGCGGGGAAATAATTTATAAAATTCGAACCATTCCATGGGCGTAGTACTCGTAGTAGGTTTTCGTGCATTTCTCAAACGATTCTGGTGAAATTTTGTGTAGGTTTGATAATAAATGGTATTTTCTTTGTTTCTATCTTTATAATTATTTGGAGTTTTTAGTCAACTCTGTTTGTGGATATTTTCGAAAATGGCGGAGCCATTGGGTTTTTGAAACGTAAAAGTTAGTTTTCAGTATAACTTATGCAATAAAAATAGAATCACAAGGTTTACAGCACGCAACGCCACTAGATAATATATAAGGTCCCTACATCAAATTATGAACTACATGGGTACAGAAGTTTTGCGTTGGCTTCGCATGCTTTTTCACGTCAGTCGTATCATTAAGATTGGGGTAGCAGCTCTAATTTTGATATTTATTTATTTATTTGTTGGGAAACCAACAGCTTATTTTTACAAAATTATCTAAAAGGTGTTTCATCTAGATTTATATTTACCCCAGATAATATAATACCTAAGTGATGTCATGAATATGGGTTCCGTCTGAAAACCAGTAACTGTGGTTGTGACCTGCAACCTCAGTTGTATGCTGAGCCGGAACCTATTCCTGACATTACATAATGTTCCTACCACTGTTGTTATTGTCATATTTCTATTGTACTTATATAATTTGTGTTGCATTGTGTATGTCACGAATAAATATATTTCATTTCATTTTTTTCATTTCATTTCATTTCATTTAAGTACCGTACAGATGTCTCATCCCATACAACGGAATAACTCGGGCTATTTTACGAATTATTTTATTCCTGCATAACGCAAGATTATCAAGCGACATTTATTGAGTGTTGGCCATAGATCTATATATCAGGATATGCCCGAAGGAACATTTTATTTACTCAAAATGGTGTGGGGAAAAGTCAGCGCCATCTCTTAGATTACTCAGGAACTACGACGAGAACGGCCCTATCGCTGCCATTATGCCCGTCAATGTTTATGTTTACAATGATTATCCCAAATATAAATTCGATTATTTTCGTACAAAACGGAGTGTAATATTGAAAATATTGACTTACTTGTGGTAAGAAACTTTGTATTTCTTTTTATTGCACTTTAGAGTGTAGTTTGTGCAACCCTTCACAACACAACTTGGCATATTTTCTTTGAGACACACGACCGATATCTTCTCACTTCCAACACAGACTGGGCGCTAGTGGATGTCAATCTGTGAAATTGACACCCTCTTTGAAGCGACGGTTTAATCTGTCATTAGGCCTGTCCTTATATATATGTCTATGGTGTTGGCGAAGTATTGGGCCAAATGAATGCACTGGACACTACATTTTTTTTACGTTCGGGCTATTTTTGTTTGTACCTGATGGGGTCTCCCCATGCATTTACATAATTCATCATCATCATCATCATCAGCCCGTAGATGTCCACTACTGAACACAAGCCTCCCCCAGAGAGCGCCACTTTGAGCGGCTGCTCGCCTCCTGCATCCATCGGCTCCCCGCGGTTTTCACCAGGTCGTCGGTCCACCTAGTGGGGGGTCTGCCTACGCTGCGCCTTCCGGTTCGCGGTATCCACTCGAGAATCTTTCTTCCCCATCAGTTGTCAGTTCTGCGAGCGATGTGGCCTGCCCAATGCCCATTGCCATTTCAACTTGCTAACTTTAAGGACTATATCGGTCACTTTAGTCCTTCTGCGGATTTCCTCGTTCCGGATCTTATCTCGCAGGGAAACACCGAGCATATCTCTTACATAATCAGTGTAATAAAGTACTGCCATTTTTAGTTCATCAACGTGTTCGCTAGGGGCGCTTCAGATAAATGTATGGGAGAAAAGGGAGAAAACGTAAACGAATCAAGTTTTAGTAAACTATCGAAACTCGTACTAAGAGTACTGATGTATTGTGATCATCGGTAGTGGGAGGCCAGCCTACACTTCGTCTTCCGGTTCGTGGTCGTTACTCGAAAACCTTTCTTCCCCATCGGTTGTCAGTTTTACAAGCGATGTCTCCTGCCCCATTGCCATTTCAATTTGATAATTATTATAGGAGCTATATCGGTCCCTTTAGCAGATAGATAGATAGATAGATAGAAAATTCTTTATTGCACAAACAACAAAAAAATACACAGGCGAACTTAATGCGGACCTCCTCATTGCGGATCTTATCTCGCTGAGCAACTACACGATAAGGTCGTTGTTTGATTGAGAACTCACTTCGATTTCGCCATAACAGTGTCATATTTCGACTTTCGACCTCATAGTAGTTAATTTTGAAGTCAACACTGCCCATAAAGTACGTTTACGAGCCATTGTAAGCCGTTTACGACTCCGGCCCGCGATTGACTTCTGACCATAAACTACGTTTTCTATGTTGCGGTTTGTTTTGTCTTTCTGATAAATGACGATGTTGAGTTATTTACCTACAAAAACGTCATTATGAGCACATTTTATTACAAGACTTCAGGTTCTTTTCACTCAAAGCAGTCTCAAAGATTACTTTAAGTTATGCCTGCACAGTTGAAAGAAAGTTAATAGGCATGATGACTAGTATTAAAAATGAAAAAATAAATATAACTTTCATAAAGAATTTTAAAAATGAATGTAATAATTGAAAAAATAAGTAAAATAGGTAAATAAATCACGGAGTTATAAGCTTTTAAAGATTCTGTATAGGGCATCGCCTGTCCCTTTCGCGCGAAACAGAGCGCGCCTCCACAGTCCACAGTTACTATGAAAAACCTTTCAGTATATAGCAAAGTTCTCTGTGGAAAAATCCACCTGTGACGTCACATGCCAAAGATATTGTATGTAAAGCTACCACAGCTTAATAATTAGGTTCTATGACGACATTGCTCTGACGTCACTTGCCGTTTGAGCTATCTCTTTCTATTCCAGTTTTTAAAATGCTTGTATATATAACTTTGTCATTTTTTGAGATATTTTATTTTTGTTTTTACAGATGTTTATCTTTTGAGGAATATTATTAACTTATGCAAATTAAATTTTTAGTCATCATGCCTATTTTGTTCTACAGCTCTTAAGATGGTAGATAATATTATAATCGTTAGACACATCTTAGGCTTATGTTAGATACTAAGTTGGTCATATCTGCTGCAGAACCGACAACCAATGGGGCCATAGATCTACAGGGTTACAGGAAAAATTGTGCTAGATCCGTTAAGAGCGTGGAGTACCCATGATTTCTGACTTATTTCACTATGAAACACCCTAGGCTAAACTAATAATATTTTTGTAGATATCCCTTAGAAAACAATACAGTTTCTAATATTTTTTTTATATCTTAACTTTCACTTGTCTACTACGGTCTATTCAATTAACTTATGTACTATTTTAATGATTGACGTCCTAAAGCATCTTATTACACATGTAAAAATGCAATAATAATAATAATAATAAGAAGACACAAAATATTTCAATGAAAAAATTAAAAATTGAATATCTCGAAAAGGGTAAAGTTTAGCCTAGGGTGTTTCATAGTGAAATAAGTCAGAAGTGATGGGTACTCCACGCTCTTAACGGATCTAGCACGATTTTTCCTGTAACCCTGTATATATCAGGATATGCCCGAAGGAACATTTTATTTACTCAAAATTACTCTTAGATTACTCAGGAACTACGATGAGAACGGCCCTATCGCTGCCATTATGCCCGTCAATGTTTATGTTTACAATGATTATCCCAAATATAAATTCGATTATTTTCGTACAAAACGGAGTGTAATATTGAAAATATTGACTTACTTGTGGTAAGAAACTTTGTATTTCTTTTTATTGCACTTTAGAGTGTAGTTTGTGCAACCCTTCACAACACAACTTGGCATATTTTCTTTGAGACACACGACCAATATCTTCTCACTTCCAACACAGACTGGGCGCTAGTGGATGTCAATCTGTGAAATTGACACCCTCTTTGAAGCGACGGTTTAATCTGTCATTAGGCCTGTCCTTATATAAGTATATGTCTATAAATGGGGCAAACAAGTATTAGAGTGAAGACTACGGATCAGTCGCCATGCGACTCGATGGAACGATGATAAACGTAGGTAAGTAAGGTGATGAGATGGCTGGTAATAACTGGAAGAGGAAAGCTGAAGATCGTGCTTTGGGAGATGCATATATGTTCAGTATAAAGTAGTCTATGATTATAACATCTTAGCTCTTACCAACAAAAAACTACTAAATGTCTTTGTAGGTAGGCATACAAACATACCACGCTGACCAATGGCTATGACAGTTCATATCCAAATGCTCGTAGCCCCAAAGATTTAAAGCCCGTTGATAGCTCGTGACAATAATTTCTCCTACAAACACGACTCACTTGCGCGGGCAGAGGGCGAAGTAACAAAACGAAACAAAGTCATACGAAATTACAAAGAACAGAGCAGGATGGAACAAAAGATACTCTAATTTTCGAATGAGGGGAAGTTATGTCGTTGGTCTACTGGATTTATAGTCAATGCTCGTAGCCTATACAGCATTAGGTACAAAAATAGGTCAAAATATTAATGATCCTAAAAGTGTAAAACTGACTCAACTAATGAACTAATCTGCATCGAAACATGGTCAATGTAATTAATACAGTTGCAAGTTGCAACGAAGGGTCACCCAATATGGCGGTAACTCGATACCTCCACCGCGGTCGGTTCTTTGAAAGCTGACAATGGCCGGAATACTGCAAGGAAGGAAATTCCTTTCCTTTGTGTCATTGGACGACTAATGATGTTATTGCACGTGACAATCGATTATATATGCTTGTCTGTTTTTCTTGTTTAGGTTTAAGTATTGCTCGCAACTACGTTCGCGTAAAGTTAGTATGCAGGCTCAGCCTTCAGCTTCGCCGCGACAGAAAACTTTAAACTCTCCTTATCGAGATTTCCTATAATAACCCATGTTAAGTACTTAGCTACCTACTTTCTTTAGAAAATTGAGAACATTTAACATGAATAATGAATCGGTCCAGCCGTTGGCAAATGAAGCGCTTCTAAATAAGTATACCAACAGCAATTCCTTTTTGTTTACCTACAAGGTGACCTTGAATTGGCATGTTATCCCAAAAGGGGGTAAATTAATTTTTTACCATGGAGGTTTGGAAACGCCCAGTTTCAAGTAAGACTCTCACAACTTGTAGGGTGTCATGGTCCCCCCATTTCGGGATAACATACCTATTCAAGGTCACCTTGTATATAGATTCAACGGTGCCCGGGTTAGTGTCCGCATCTTAGGTATATAACCCGTTTTCCGATGGGTATACTCAGTTTCCTGGAATAAAAATAATTTACTGCTACTGCTTATATTACTGGGTTGCACATACCCATGTTCAATCCAGTAATATAAGCAACCCATGTGTAAAATTTCATCCAAATATTATTTTCAGCCGATTTGGCGTATTAGCACAGAATAGATATATTATAGTACCTACTGTATTAGCTGCATAAACTAACAGACAATGTACCAGGACTCTCAGAAAGTATAACGAAAAAGTTTCTATGTATGAGAGACTATGGCCGATCGAGACTCGTTGTATGGGTTTGCAAAACTGTGACCGAAAGGGACTGTGACCAACCGGCACTTACTCGGCCATTTATAATCTAAGTATACGAATATATATACTTGAGTAAAAAATAGATGTGTTCTAATTTCAAAATTTATCTCTAGGTAGGTACATATTTTCGCGTTAATTTACCTAAATGTGTCTCACTGAATAATGGATCTGCGCCGGGAACATTTTCGCGCTATGATTTTTACTATTTCAAGTGTCGCCTGAAACCGGACGAATCGTACCATAGACTTTAAATGTTATTCAGGGATGAAGGCCTTTCGAAAGCAACCAGGGGGTCTAGCAAAGATACCAACCACTAACGCTAACGCCAAACGCTAACTCCAAAACTGTATTGAAATGACATTAGCCGTGGAAAAGTAAGCGATATCCGAAATGTCACCCTAGTACATTTTGGAGTTAGCGTTTGGCGTTAGTGGTTGGTATCTTTGCTAGACCCCCAGGTATCACTGGTATAACGAATTTAAGTGCGATTGACTAACTTTGGGGGATGAAGAACGAAGTGGTCGCCATTTGAAGGCTGTTACAGAAGAAACCGAAAAGCTAGCGAGCTAGCACTGAAAAATTTAATTCAAGACGATAGGCGAAATACGTATCAGGAGATTCAGCATAATACTGCATCGGGATCGGGAAGCATGCACGAGATTCTACACGTGCAATTCGTGAGAAGAGGATAGTTTTATGCTGGGTGCAACACAACCTCACCGATGCACAGAAGCAGGCCCGTGTGGAATAGCGCCGTGATATAAAAAACAAAGAAACAGTCTCGTCTTGGCGTGCTTACGACATCATGACGGGTGATGATCCAGAAACGAAGCTTTTCCTATTGGGCTGGTTACTTGGTGTCAATTCCTTCACGGGATCAAAGAAGCATCAACGCCAAATAGTATATTAACCACACTGAAAAACCGAATAGTTGATACTCTAAATGTTGATTTAATTTCAGTTGAGTTAACATTAAATTATGTTCTAATGAACATGGTGTGAAGATTGATTTAACAAAAAATAAAATGTTATGTTGAAATAGGTTATTTCAGCCACAAAAAAGGGTTAGTCTAACACCACATTGTATGTTCGGTCAGATCCAGGTTAATTTTACTGCTCATTTAGTTAGATCAGCATATTGCCTAAGTCTAATCAAAAACACAACTTAGTCAAATAAACGAAACTGAAGGAGCAAGTCAGAGTTGAATATACCATTTTAAAAATGTCTTGGAACAACCAAAGTGACAGTTGTTAAATTAACTTTTTTCAAATAACAATTTTCGTTTTGTTGTTTCAACAAATCGTCTCGGTAGGTCCTATATTAACCTAAAATTTAGGTTGAAAAAAGGTTGAAACAACTGTTTTGGTTTTTCAGTGCAAATCCTTGCCAGAAGTTTTGTCTGGCGTGAGCAACGAGCGACCAAATACAGGGCTCCGTGCTCCTCCACCTCGACAACACTCCGCGCACACCGCGCTCAAAACGAGGGATTCCTTACAGCCCTGACCTAGCACCGTGTGACATCTTAATAAGAAATCAGTTCAAAAGGATACAAATTTTGTCGCCGGACGACGCGCTGTCAGCGTTACTGAAGAGTTTTTTTTTTATGGGAATGAATTACGTGACGAGCTAGTCGTTCACCTGATGTTAAGCAATACGGCCGCCCATAACAGTTGCAGTGTCACTCGGAACTATAAAATAATAAAGTTTTGCGTGACACTGCACTGCGCACGTCATCCTGAGACATCGCACAGTCTAGTAATCAGATTACGACACTGTGTAATCAGGTCATAAAGTCTCATTTGCCCAGTAATTTCACTAGCTACAATGCCCTTCAAACCGGAACACAGTAGTGCTTGCACACTACTGCTTGGCGGCAGAATAACTGGCAAAGCGGCCTACCTAGACAAACTTTGCAGAATATTCCTACCACCTAGAGTCTGCGGCGGACTGGAAAAATGTTTCAAACACTGGTTCAGACGCATGAAACTTTGTATGAAGGCTGGTGGAGAGTACTTCGAAAAGATTTAGAAAGATTTAGAAACACTTTTATATTTTCGCAAAAGTTTCTGAGTTGCCTTATATACTTAATCATTAAAGCCGATCGTCCACCGCCAGCTAAACTAAATTAGTTTAGATAGTTGAGCCAGTCTTACACACAACATGCATGTGCGTCCTTAAGCTATGTCACATGTTTAGAATAACTATCCTAGGTCTTATTCTAAAGCCACACACACGTATGAAAACCTGGCACAACTATATTTAACTAACTTAGTTTGGCTGGTGGTGGACGATCGGCTTAATAAGGGTCTCAAAATTAGTGGTCTACTTTTGAAACTCTACCTTTTCTTTTCTCTTTTTCTTTTCTCTTTTTTTTCTCTGTCTTTTGAACATCGTCATTGACATTTAGCAATATCATTATTCACCTACATCGTAATACATTTCAGACAGCATGGTTTCAGGTTTTGGACTGAAATTTTTAGCAATCACATCCGTTGAACTATTAAGCTCAAAAATAACAAGAGACGGTGGAAATAAAATGAGATGGCTTTATTTACTTAGATTTGCATAGGTAGATCTCATGTTTTTGTATCGGTATAGTTATAGTAATTGTCTTGCTGTTCTATAACACGTAGACAATTATGAATCAATTGAATAACTAAAGTACCTATACAAAAAATACAGCCGAATAAAGTTTTCGCTGAAATTGCCCACCATGCATACTTATAGCTTGTAATTATTTATCTCTACTAAGTATTCTCTACTTCTCATGGACACGGCATGGTGCTTTATGGTTTATTTAAGTCAGAAAAATGACTAATAGCTTCATGAAAATTGTGAGAATTTTGAAGCAATGGTTTTCAAGCAATTAATGGGAAAGAGCTGAAAACCATTCAAAGCTAATTATTCGGTTCGGATGTTAAGAAATCTCCGATAAGTAGCTCTTATTCAATTATTAATAAAATTATTGAAAGAGAGATTGAGTTGCTTTTTTTTCTTTTTTTTTTCTTATATCGATAGTTAGGTATGTAGGTATTGTTTCCGTACCTAATATAACTTGGCGAGTTAGGTACAATTTCACTTTAAAAGAGTAGATTTCAATTTCTACTAACTATATTATGAGTACCATAGATTTATATCTATGATGAGTACTTATATAAGATTAAAGGCCGGATTAAAAAAAGATTTTTAATATCAAAACTGTTGATAGATTAAATGTTTGGTACTCTAGAGGTGTTGTAAGAATTCTTTCTCTGCTTATGCCAGACCAGAAAATAAATAGATTTTGTTTTGTTCTATCGTTTCGAGGATCGTTTAATTCAAACCGCCCAATGAAAAATTATGCTTACAAACAAAGAATAATTTTTATTTAGACAATCATTTCAATAATCAGACAAAATGAGTTCGGTAGAGAAACCCGTTCTAGCTTCATTCTTCTTTGGAACTAAGGTGAGCTTATAAAAGAGAATTTCCAGCCAGGACAATATTTGAGATGCAGTTTGGTTCCCTTTACTTTTTTATTTACTGGCAAGCTATTATTGTTTTTTTTATCTTATATTTTGGCTCCACACATAGTGTATTTAGCCAGTAAGTATTATATTTTCATCGTGTTATAAAATATTTCAAGCAAAGTCATGTCCTAGTCATAGTCATAGTCCAGTCTAAGTCAGGTAGTCATAGTCCAGTCTAAGTCATGCTCCAGCAAAGTGGTGGCAACTTTACTAGAAGCTTCTATGGAGTTTTGGAAGCAACACGAAAAGTCACGTTTCACCACATTATATCACTTGCCCTCACTCATGCTCGTAATTCAGCACTTAATGCGTAAAACGCCACCAATTTTGAACATTAACACAGGAAAAAGCACAAGTTTTGAAAAATAATACAATGCAACGACGTGAACTTTTCCGCGTTCCCGCCAAAACTTCGCTATTATTGTTGTTGAGTTCTTGATCTTATTAATTAACTGGCATCTGCCAGAATAGCTCAAATGCCTTTAAAATTTATAATTTATGACACAGTGTAATTGCATTAATTTAGCATCTATTTTATAATACTGGAAACTAGTGTATTCTCTGTGACAATAAATTGATTCTAATTGAGTGATTCTACTTATGATTTTCACCATTAGATAAGACAATAATTAAGATTTCAAAATATGCATTGTTGCTGTTACTTGCCTTCAAAAAGTACTATTTAATATATTTACTTATTACTTACGTAGCGTTGGCGAAATTATTGTTTGTGTGTTTTGTGATTATTGTGTATTTTGTGGTCGTTTGTGACCATAATTTCGAAAAAAATACAAGAGATATGCAATCCGTCAGTCATAGTAATATCTCGCTCCGTCTGCTAAAAAGCGAACAAGGCCAAAAAACGGTAAAATAAAAAATCTGCCAACTGACATCGATTCTATCGCGGCTTGTAAAAAACGAACACAATGCGTTCACAGCCGCGCGGCCCGCTACCCTCACTCAATGCCACTTCATAATGACAAAGTCGTTCAGAAAACTATCGCCCCTGATATAAACTCTGCAACGCTCAATTCAAAGTTGAAACTAGTGATGTAACGCGACCGAATTAGAACTATATCGAAACATTATCAGACTAGCTTGGAATCCGTAACAGAATATTGCGACGTTGCCGCTCTTGGCAAGCTACGACGCTGCTTTCCTATGTATATGTGTGTACTTCTGGCACAACTGGCGCCGAATATTTATTGTATACTAACAGAATACTGACGAGTGCTTAGGGCGACAGGGTTCTATTCTTTGCAATATGGATCAAAATAAACTTTGGTTAGTTGCATTAGAGCTGTTATTTGAGCGTGTTTAGTTAGTTGCATCTGTGTGTTTTTATACAGTTTTTCTATGTGACCGTCCAGGTGCCTATGTATAGGTTGCTTGGCTCGTTCTGTGGCGCTCTGAATAACCTGAGGCAGCGGCCCTAGCGCGGTGCGTGGTTGCTACAACTGATAATTAATTTAATTCTGATAGTTTTACGAGGACAATCGACCGACGTGATGGATAACTACCTAACAACTATGTAGAGGATGGAACTATAGGCGTTTGCTCTTCTAATATTTGTACCGATGAGTATTAATAAATAATTACCCATTAACTTTGTGTTGACCTAACTTTAATATTAGGTATACGCAATGAGTCCTTGTCTCGCTGCCAAGATATTATTTTTTTTGGTGAATAAATCTTCATTGTTGGATTGGAATAAACAGGCAGTTTCTATTCTATACCTATGTGGAAAGAGGGCATGAGACCATCACAATTTTTCCAACAGTGGGACAGGACTAAATGTCTTTGTAGTGTGTTGAAAAATATTTTTCCCGTGTAAGACTATAAGTTAAACTACCTAGGTACCTACCTACATTTAATTTAATACAATAAATCAAACTCCTTTGATCCAGCCTAGATCCAGCCATGATTTGAAAACGTTTTATTTACCGTAAATTTTACTTTACCATGCTGGACTTTAATTTATTCAAACAACGAAATTTCCTTTTATGGATATAAGAGACCTATGTAACAGGGCGAATTCTGTGTATAAGAAAAATTATTAAATTTAATTCAATCGTCTTAATTTTAAAGGCTTTAGTCTAGTAAGTATCAAGAGAAACAACCGAACGAAAATATAGTTCTCCCGTAGAGTTCTATGAGTTCTCCGAAGAGTGTAATAAATCAGCTTCTATAGCATATAATACCAATATACGTATATATACATAATATGTATTATATACGAATTTACAAATTACCAAAGCTCACCATCCAAAAAACTCCGAACGCGTAACGAGATCGCACCAGCAAGCCAAGCTGAGCCGAAGTCCCTAACACAGGCAGCACGGATCTTTGCGTATTTAATATAGCACCAACCGTTGGGGAAGAAAGGTTCTCGAGTGACGACCACGAACTGGAAGACGCAGCGTAGGCCGGCCCCCCACTAGGTGAACCGACGACCTGGTCGGAACAGTGGGAAGCCGATGGATGCAAGAGGCAAGCATCCGCTCAAAATGGTGCTCTTTGGGGGAGGCCTATGTTCAGCAGTGGACGTCTTCAGGCTGGTGGTGATGATGATGATAATGATAGCACCAACACCACACAGCAGCCTTCCTGTCGTATTATTATCCTGAACTAGCAGCTGCATCCCTCTCACAGCTACGCACTCTGAATCCTCGGATTAAAAATGGAGTTCTCTGCAACCTGCAACTTAAGCCTTATTATCGAGTTTTCATTTGTTATCCTTTCTGCTGCACCTCTAAAATTACAACCAAGAAATCATAACATTCGCATTTAGTAACGAAAGGTAAGATGGAATATGTAAGAATAAGAACAGAATTGAAGACACATGCGAAAAACCATAACAGATTCATTGAGTTGTAGCGCTAGTGATTAGTTTAGTAGTGAGTTGATTAGTAGATACAGTTTTACTTTTATCGCATGGTATCTATTCTATTAACTGACCTGACTATGGACCTATCGTAAGCCCGGAGGTATACCTAAACATATACTCTATTCCATAGAATAATCAGCTACGTTTGGCAAATAGGTATACTTCAGAGGTTACGCGGTAACATAAAAATCGCGATCCACATTGAAAACCATACTAATATTACTTATATCATTTTATAACAAAATAATTAATAATTTACGTTCTTACCTACTTTTGTGATGACGCATAGTGACAATCTAAATATGATTATAATTTACAGACAAATCAAAAATTATGTTACATAGAAGCCCTTGTAGTGAAAGATGCAAGAGATGTATTAGTAATAAGTTGTTAATTTTCTCGATGTATTTACAAAAAGCATATTTGAACTCAACATATCACGAACTATATACCTTCATCATGTTATGAAGAACATAATATCTATCTATACATATAACAAAACTGTAGAGATAAAAAAATCTGTAAATGCAAGATATCGAAAAAAAAATGACACAGGTTAGCTTGAAATTTTTTGCTGATCACGTTAAGCTACTTTGTTTGTTTGTTTGTTTGTTTGTTTGTTTGTTTGTTACGGCACAACTCCGAAAATACTGAACGGATTTTCATGCGGTTTTCACTAATAAGCTTAGAAAAACCCAGCGCACAACATAGGATATATTAAATTTTAAATTTTGTAAATTTTTTTTGGTGAAAATGATTAAGATTTCATTATGAAACGGAACGGGATTTTCACAAGATGGCCGCTTCAAGACTTAAAGGTAAGTTTTTTTTTCTTATATTTTCGTCCACACATAGTGTAGGTATTTAGCCAGTGTCAAAAAGTAAGTTTTGTTTTGGCTACTAATCATAGATGAGAGAAAAAAATGTGCTCTGTGCTACTGACGGTAATGTTATCTCGGGTTTATCCGGATGCACAGATTAAAGAAAAAAAACTCTGTTACTATTATGGCGCGGCTTCATATACGCCCAAACTTTCGCTGTTAAGTTGGCGCGCAAAAACATCTCTGTTGACTATCCTCGATGTTTTTGTAGCGCCCCAACCCGGACACATAGTCAATTTGTTTGCCTGCTGCCCGACCGACCGACGTGGGCTAAATAAAATGGAGGAAGCAGTAGCGTTATATTGCATGTCGGCAAATAAATATGTTTTACAAACTGTGAAAGTATATTTTGCGATTACAAAAATAAATTTTAATAGTTTTAATTTATAATTCCTTATCAATAGGAAGTAAAACCATTTTTTTTTATTTGTCTGTTTATCTGTCCCTTTGAATACGGATCACGGTTGTTATAGTGGCATCAGAAATATATCATCTGTGAAAAATTCAACTGTCTAACTATCACGATTCATGAGTACATCCTGGTGTCTGATGGACAGACAGACAGACGGAGAGCGGAGGTTTAGTAATAAGGATTTACCCTTTGAGTACGGAACCCCAATCATTTTTATTTCATTCTGAACAATCCCCACTGCACTAAGCAATAAGGAAGTAATTTAATGCATGTTTATATTTATAACTTAAAAGACAAAAAACAGTAAATAACAATTGGCGCGCCTGCATTACCGGCAGCGTATCACACTTTTCGGGCTACGGCGAAATACATCGCGCGATTACTCGATGCAGTGCAGATTAGAGAAAAACAATCAAGGAAGTCATATGTATTTTTTTCTCTAATCTGCGGTATTACTAAAGATAAGTTTTTTCGTTAATCTGTGGTCCAAACTAAAAAAGAGGATAGGTATGAGAACCTTCTTGAATATGAGCAGGACAAAGAGAACAAGGAATTTCGAAAACTAAGAACTTCTTACTTAGGCTTTTTATTATAAGTTTTAAGGCTTCACGCGATATCATATTTAGCCAATATTGAAACATAACTAAAATTATTATTCATGTTTTCGATTTCTTGGGTTCTGGCGAGGGCAAAATTCTTTATTGGCAATCTGGTATTATGTATTAGTTTTCAAAAATATACTACGCGTTACCATTCGAAATAAGTACTTAAATTGTATTTATAGTACCTATAGCTTAACCTATAGTAGTAACTTATCCAGTAATCTGTGCCTATAGGTACTTAATTTATTGACCCTTGCTTTTGCTACGCATTGTATAACGTTTTTTATTATGGCATTAGACAAAATTTGCATTTAGCCAATGATAGGAAGTATTTTATGAAAACTGTTAAACTGTAAAAGGGTAGGTTCTTAGACTTTTTATAATCATTCATAAGGCTTCACGCGATTATCATACTTAGCCGTTTGAAGCTTACTTAATTAACATTTTTATTGAAGTTTTCGATTTATAAGGTTTTGGCGGGAGCAATGTTCTTTATTGGCGATCTGGTCAAATGTATTATTTACATAAAATTACTACACGTTACCATTCTAAATATGTAGTTAAAATTATTTTTGCGCTAATGCTACATTCTTGATCGACCACAAAGAAGTTTTACGGTACCTGTAGTACTTATAGCTACTTAAGTTATAGACCCTTACCATTGCTACACATTTTGAAACCTTTTTTATTTTGGCATTAAAGTAAGCCGGAGCGCGTGCTATTATTTGTATTTAGCCAATGATACGAAATATTTTATGAAAAATGTTTAAAAAGGGTAGGTACTTAGGTATAATAATATGTAGGTATTCATTATGGCAATTGTATCCTCAAATTAACAACAACATGGCGCGTAAGGTTCGTTTTTGATTTGTTCTTCTTCTTCTTCTTCTTACATGTTGATAATAGTTAAAATATTTTAGATCTGTGGGCTATTAAAAAAACCACGGGTAAAAATGATTAGATTACTCGGTTACTCCAAGAAGGTTATAGTTTTAGTAAGTAACTATTTTTGGGGCAACTAATAATTATGTAATGACGATTTAACCTATTTCCTCACTTTCATCACTAAGTAGGTATGTTGAAAGTGCGGTGGGAATGAGACAGCGTGGAAAATAGTGGACATAATTATAATTATAATGGTCGATTCTTTAAAGAGTGGTGGTTTAGTATTTGTAATTCCTAATTAGTATTAAGAAATAATAATTATTTATTTATTTATTTTTATATATCTATTGACACTGGCTAAGTGTAGGTACCAATTCGTATGGAGCCAAACTTAAGAAGGTAAAAACAATGTGGTAAATGGAACAAAAAGCGCGCGGATATGTAAAACTGAGCAAAGCAGCATCATCGTGCGTGTGTGTCATTCTTTCATATTTTTCTAAACTGTATCTGCCTGCTTAGGTAACTACTGCCTAAACAAAATTTACTAAAACTTCTGTTAAAGACCTGAGTGAAGTGATGATGATTTCTTTTTGTTGTAATATGAAGAGGTACTTATAAAATTGTAGTTTTTTGTTTGAAACTTCTTTTCTTTCACTGTTTTATAAATCTATATTTGACTCAAAACATTTAATTTTAGGTAATGGCTTAAATAGCTTCCACTCATGGCTATGCTTGCGTTATACCTATATCTATGCTAATACAGATTACTGTGCTCAGCTTCGAAAAGGTTTAGTGCATATTTTTGTTTGGTACGAAATGAATGATCTATTATTAGACTACTTATAACGTCAAAATAACATAACACAAGCGTGCGAAGCCGCGGGCAAAAGCTAGTCTTATATATTCACTAAGTATATAACAACTAAGTATCTAAATTCTTCCTTTGCAATCTATCTGCTCTACGATGACTTCCGTATTTTTAAGAGACACGAAGCAGTTCTTAATTCTGCTGCGAGTTATTTATTATATTTCTATTTTCTAGCAAAATGGGAAGTTGGGTTGATGAACTTTAAATTCTCTGTATTTTATCTAGGGTTCCGTGTATAAATGAGGATATAATAAATGAGAATGAGAGGTGAGAAACGCGACAAAAGCCAGATAACACCAATCGCATGCCGATTTAGATGTTATTATAGCCCAAAATTATCCGTAAAACATTAAATTCCAAATGATCTAATAACTACTGTGACAATATTAGATGTTTGTACAGCATTTTAAATTCGTCTCGGCGTAAATATTATAGAATGGAAACGCAAATAAAGTAAAGAGGTTCATGACGTGCTTGTGGCTGCGGACTGCGGTCTTATCAAAATCAAGTCTTATTTCTTGCTTGTTCGTAATTCAGTAGATTAATTTCTATCCGTTAAAGTTCTCTTTTTTAATTTAAATTGATCATAATATGGGAATGTTTTTCGTCATGACTTCTATGAATTTCTTCCGCTTTAGTTTGGCGGGCATTGCAGATCCAGATAAATTGTGTAACGAAAAACTTCACTTTTAAAGGCATCGTTCTCCTAAAGTTTAATAGTTATTAAAATGTTTGTTATACGGTTGTGAAGATCTGTCTGACGGCTGCATACAGAAATATATTGGAATATTGGAACCCCCTCGTGATGATGCCTCGTGATGATAGACCGCGGGTGAAACCGCTGAAAATGAAGTGTCGTGTGAGAGCCTCTCAGTTTTCCAGCTTAGAATAAATGTTTTACAGCGTATTGATGCCGCGTGAGAACATTTTTCCAAAAATGCAGTAATTATAGCTTAAGGCTTAGTGCACGAGAATAGATAATGAGGTAGGTACTTAGATTAGGAAATCGGACTACTTAACCAACGCTCGTCATTTTCGTGTGAAGTATTTATTTCTTAATTTGTATCACAAAAGACACCATGTATCAGTAAGACACCCAACTCAAGTACCAAGTACCTACCTACTTACCTAATTAACTGTTATCATTATTTTTCATCAGAATAAACAATTTAGTAGGTATTTACTATAAAAATAAAAAGTGCTATCTTATCTTACTTAAATAAGTATACCTACTTATGTTCGTAATAATTATTGCTATTTTTACTGTAATAATCAATTAATTATCATGATAACGTCGCTATCAGAACAGATAAGCAAATCTAAAAGGATCTGAAACGCCTCATCTGAACATACTCCAGTGTCGGCCAAGACACAAACTGACCTCTCTGAATGGAATTAACAAGCTGTCATTGAAATTCAATTGACGGCCTTTTAATTGACAAGACATGTTCAATTGCTCAAACGAGTGACAAACACAAGCCGAGCCGGGCGATGCCGAGCTGGCAACGCCGCATTACAGGCTAGTGCCGCCTCTGCTGGTAGAAAGCGACGCGTTTCTAATCTGGACGTTGCGCAGTCATTGACTCCGGCGGAACGTTTGCAACGCACGAAAACACGATTTAAATCGAATGCTGACTATACTGTTTTGAATAATGAACAGGTTTCGATATTGATGCTATATTCATTATTTTATTTCTTGCATTATGTAGCACTCGAGTCCTTTACTTACAATAATTTATCTGCCGATTCTATAAATTCTATTCATAAATAATTGTAAGATATATTATCCTAATAATACCCCAGTCATGGAGCTAATAAAAAAGATTCTTTTTTTATTTCATCCATGAACCTATTTTTAATTTTTTCAATGTCACACAAAAGAATTTCAAAACCCCGTACTTAAATAAGTAGGTACCTACACCGACTTAATGTAATTATTATTCACATCAGAATATACTTAGTATAAAAATGTAGAGACCAGTTCTTTAATTTAATGTATTTTATTTTATTTGTATAAGTAGGCCTTTATTCAATCTGCAAAAAAATACTTATTATTAGGATGTGTTAATCTTTTATGTATCACAGAATAAAAGTTTAGAATAAAAAAAAAGTTTAATAACAGTGCCTACGTATGTTCAAGCTTAAAAAGTAGTGAAAACCATATCAAACAAATCAGAGAGCACTAAAAATGATGCTTCCCTGAGGGCGAAACGTACAATTACTTATATTTGTTTATCATGCTCTTGAAAGAATTAGTGCTCAGTGGTTCCTTCTTCAAAGAAACTACCAAAGGAATAAGGAATTATTAGAATCATTTATATATCTATAACCTAGATCAGACGACATCTGAATAAATTTAAAATTATTACTTATTTCTGTCCAAAAATAAAAGTAAGTATAGAGTCGAGCAAAACGAGACTGACTTGCTTGCACCAGTCAACATTTTTATTCGCCTCTACCTAAAGATAGAGTCGACGAAAAAATAGAATACCTACCTACTTAAACATTTACAAGTCAGTCGCTTACTGCATTACGTCATACTCTCAAAATATCACAGCCTGAGGAATAATTAATCACAGTATGATCAATTGATCACGGTATGATGGCACAGTCTATAACAAAACTCCTTCCTGAAAATCATGTAAAAGTTCCGCACGGTCACACCTGTCACTATTTTCTAAGAGAACTTATGACGTGATGAGCTAATTGTTCACCAGATGGCCTAGCATGCGCACCACGAGAAAATTTGCCGTCGCTATTAGAGTGAGACACACATAGGCGCTACCATAGCCATGTCACGGTCTCTCACGAGATAAAGTGTCGAGAAAATTTTGTCGCGGTGCGCATGCTAGCCGGGCTGGTGCATGGCACTCAAGAATTTAAAATACTAAAGTTTTGCGTGACACTGGCACTGCGCACGTAATCCTGACACATTACACTGCACCACACAGCATGGGCGTAGCCAGGTTGTAGTATCGGGGGGGGTTTAGGAAAAGTAAACTACTTACTATATAAACGCGCGAGCGCAGCGAGCGCGAAAATTTTACACATTTATATGTATGTAAATTTAGATAAAATACATATTTTAGCTAAGTTTTGTCCAAATAAGCGGTTGGTTTTGCAATGAAGCCAACGCAAAAACTCCAGTAGTTTATAAATAAATGTAGGAATCAGATTATAATAACAGCATACCATAGCCAATCAAAATACAAGTGCCAGCGAAGCAAGCGTTAAAACTTTATAGGCCTATTAGTAGAAGCGCGATCGAAGCGAGCGCGAGAACTTTTCAAGTCTCGATGTATGTAAATCTAGATAAAACACATATTTTAGATAATTTTGTTAAAATAAGCTGTTGGTTTGCCAATGAAGCCAACGCATAAACTCCAGTAGTTTATAAATACATGTAGAAATCAGATTATAATAAAGAGCATACCGTAGACAATCAACGTTAAAGTGCGTTGCGAAGCGAGCGTGAAAATATCGTAGGGTTATAAAAGAGGCGTGAGCTAAGCGAGCGAGAAAAATTTTCACGTTTCGGCAATGTAAATCTAGCTAAAATAAATATATTAACTAATTTTTTTAAAATATGATATGATGATTATCACTGACTTACAAAGATTGTTAGTTTTTCAATAAATCAATAAATTTCTAAATTACTGCTCCCAATTTTAATGAAAGGACTGACATGAAATTTGGACCAACAAAGCGCGATTGGAGCGAGCGCCAATATTTTTCACACTAATAAAACTTTTTAAATGTAAATCTATATAAAACACCTTTCAGATAGTTTTGTAAAAATGAGCTGTTGGTTTCCCAATAAATAAATAAATAAATATCAAAATTAGAGCTGCTACCCCAATCTTAATGATACGGATTACCTACGGACTTGATTTGTAGGGACCTTATACATTACCTATAGTGGCGTTGCGTGCTGTAAACCTTATGATTCTATTTTTATTGCATAAGTTATACTGAAACCTAATTTTCACATAAGTATCAAAAACCCCATGGCTCCGCCATTTTCGAAAATATCCAATAACAGAATTGACTAAAAGTTTCAAATAAATATCAAACCTACACAAAATTTCACCAAAAACGGTTGAGAATTTCATGGAAAATAGCCGGGACATACGAAATCATTTTTTTGCTCATTGCTTTGCTCGCGCTTCGCGCTCGCTAGTTCAATTTGGCTATTTCGGGGGGGGCGGTTTGAACCCCGATAACCCCCCCCCTGGCTACGCCCATGTCACACAGTTTAATAATCAGACTGCGTAATCAGATCATACAGTCTCATTTGCCCAGTAATTTCACTAGCTATAATGCCCTTCAAACCGGAACACTAGATAGATAGTGCTTGGCGGCAGAATAACTGAATGGCAAAGGGGTGGTACCTATCTTACCTAGACGAACTTTGCAGAAAACTCATACCACCTAGTAAAATTTTCTATTGCTTTGGTTTCAAAATATTAGAAGGTAACAAATTTAAGAAATGTCTGACTGACTGGCTTCAATGCAATTGTTTTTATAGTGTTAAGGATTATAATGAATTCTGTACAAATAATTACTTATAAATTATAAAAATTGTGTCTAGTTATTAAATAACATTTGCACGTCTGCTTGCAGACTAAATGCATGAGCAAAACTTTTTGTAACATCTATACTTTACATGTATTTTAGCAAATAAACGATTTGATTGATTGATTGATTGATTGATTCTGTAAATCTAGCCTTTATTCAGATCGAAGAGAAAGACAGTAGGTATTTATAGAGGTACATATATCTCGGCTAATCTCAGACAGCTGCGTTTGCAAGCGGAAGCTGATAGTGGTGATACGGTTATCAGATAACCAACGCTTTGTCGCGGGCCAAGGAAGCCTAGCACCTGGCTTTGCTTTACTTGGCGCTACCATCAGACTCAAAATAAATAAAATAGGACTATCTAGGGATAGATATAGGCAATATGTACGGTGAAGTATTGATCTGGGCAAACAAGACTATAATCATGGAGCTAATAAAAGAAGGAGGGAATCCCGTCTGATCCGAAACTGAAGCACCCTTAGGAAGCCGGAACGCTTCGTACGTACGAGCGGGGCACGCACACACTCACATCATATGCAGCCGGTCGCCCTACTTTCATCTGACACACATAATATGTAATATGTCCGCCATTTTGGGCTTCAGTTCGATGTCAATCAAAACTCAATCCTTCTTTTTTTATTTCACCCATGCCTATAATAAGTAACTTGCTAGTACTTATGTTGACAACCTGCACTGGTACATAAACGTCCCGTGTTTTTTTTTGCAGATTCATATTCAGCCTGAAGACGGCTCCCTGATAATGTAAAGTTGTGCACCAACAACCGTAGAATGTTTAGTGGTTGGTTGCTGGAGCCGCAGGTGATATAGGTACCTAAATAAATTTGAAGTTTCTGAACTGACGGAGATATTGGATGGTGAGTTTATCGATGGAATTGAAATCCTTAGGCTACGCTTGGCTATTTCCTTAGCGTATTGGCTTCAGATCTTAAATAGCTCTACACTAATGGTAATGACACTAATGAGGACCGCTGCTATGCTATGTAATAATGTAGGTAGGTACTTACATAAAAAAGGACGGACGCTGAACGAGTGAGAAAACCCTTATAATTTATTTTTCATCTACACACTTGTATAAAATTAATTATCAAAATGTTGCTTATACAACATTTATCGGTTTGCGTGCTACATATTCGGTCACACCATCAGATACCATTAGGCAAGTTGGCCAAAAGACCAATCCGCAATACAAAAAGCAGATAGAAGAAGGAAATAAATTAAAGGAATGAAAGAAAGCGGTTTATTCTTATGTCTTCCAAAAGTTTTTTAGCGAGCAATAAACAGAAGATAAATGATGAGTCGCAATATTTTTGTAAACTTTTCTATATGAGACAGCGAGTCAGTGACGATTCCTCGTGTATTTAGTTATTTACCTAGCATGATAAAAATGCTTTATAACTGCCTAATGTTTATATAAGCGTGCTGTAAATTACGGTTATTGCAGCTTACATTATTGCTCAGCGAACATTTTGACGAGCAATCCGATTCATATTGTATCTATTCTCCGTAACATCATTTTGCAATGATTCTACTATAAAATTTTGTGGGCAATTAAAAGCCATTTTTCTTATTCATTCTACATCTACTTATTTATTCCTCCTCTTCCTTCTTCTTTCCTGTTTCTTCTCAGCATTTTTTTAATTCTTTGCCTTCAGGTGATCTAAAACCCAGGCAATTCCGGTAATGTTTTTAAATGTTAATTGACGACGTAACGAGCTCGTCGTTTGCCTGATGTTAAACGACATGACCGCACAATAATCACATACCAGTTTTGTTTTAATCACCATAGTTCAAGTATAAGTAACATTATCACAGTTTTTTTTTTTGAGATAGGTGAGTGATGAGAACGTTTTGAAACTGGGATCGAGATTTCAGTTGATCATCATCATCATCATCAACATCAGCCTTAGACGTTCACTGTTGAACGTCTGAACTTAGATAGGCTTTCCCCACGCCGCATCCTGCATGCAGTTGCCTATACTTCAATTTTATGTTTCTAGGCAACTCAAAACTTGATATACATATTATATTTTGTAATTTTAAGGAGAATTTGTGAGATTGAAGATTACAATTACAGAACTACTACTGCTATACCTACACCCGTGCTTATAACAACGTCATCATCATCATTAACAGTGGTCACCTCCTGTATCCATCGGCTCCCCGCGGCTTTCACCAGGTCGTCGGTCCACCTAGTGGGGGGCCGGCCTACGCTGCGTCTTCCGGTTTGCAGTCGCCACTCGAGAACCTTTCTTCCCCATCGGTTTTCAGCAACCGACAACTACAATACTCGGATGATTATTTTGGATTAAAAAAGCTTCAATGAGATCCTACCCTTATAATGATAGTGTCTACGATAGGAGGTCGTTATTCAATATACCTACCTAACACAAAATCATGAAAATCATACTTGTATACCTAATAAGATAAGTTGCGTTGATCGGAGACGAAGTGCTCTAAACCTAAAGACGTTTCGACTGCTCGCCATGCATCAACTTTTCTTGAATTGTTTGAAACAACAGCTATTTTAATCGACAATCAAAAATTAACTAACGGAGCTGTCAAACAATTTATCCAGTCCATAGATGAAGATGTCAGATGGATTCTGCGTGGACAAGATAAGCCGAAAATAAACCTTAATGTAGCTCCTTCACAGATCTGACATCTAGGTTAGGGCTGACACATGGTTGGTTAGTTCCCTTACTAAATAAAAGTGATACGTTGTCTGTTTGTTCGTCTGTCGTTCACGCCAAAACAGGTTTTGGAATAAATTTTGCACTTAACTATTACTGCCCAGTAATACCGGGGTCAAAATAGGATAGGCTGTTATGGGTGGCCGTGTTGCTTAACATCAGGTGAACGACTAGCTCGTCAAGTCATTCATTATCATAAAAAAAACTTTTTAACTTTTCATCATCATCATCATCATCATAATCATCATCAACATCATCATCATCATCATCATCATCATCAGCCTGAAGACGTCTACTGCTGAACCTCCCCCAAAGAGCGCCACTTTGAGCGGCTGTTTGCCTCCTGCATGCATCGGCTACCCACGGTTGTGTTGTGACCGTCGTCGATCCACCTAGTGGGGGCCGGCCTATGCTGCGTCTTTCAATTCGTGGTCGCCACTCAAAAACCTTTCTTCCCCATATTTTGGCAGTTCTAGGAGCGATGTGGCCTACCCACTGGCACTTCAACTTTCTAATTATAAAAGCTATTTACATCGGTAACTTTAGTTCTCCTCTCCTCTCCTTATTTCGGATCTTATCTCGTAAGGAAACTCCGACCATAGCTCTCACCATAGCTCGCTGTGCAACTATGAGCTTACTCTCCCAGTTAGATTTACCGACGATCTGGTGAAAACCGCGAGGAGCGAGCAGCCGCTCAAAGTGGCACTGTGGGGAGGCACATATTCAGCAGTTGACGTCTTCAGGCTGTTGTTGATGTTGCTAATGATGATGATAATAATAAAACAGTGAATAGAAGAATGCCATGAATAAGGCGCCAAAGATAGATATATCCTTACACTTAAATCATTTATCCATTGTTTACTTCTTCAACAATATGTTTGTGGCAGCCCTATCAGCCAGTGACTGGCATTCCGGAGGTATGGCGCTAGCGGGTTGATAAATTGCTTAGTCACTCGAGCGAGACGCTGGCGCGGTTACAGTAGCGCTCGGGCATTCGGGTCACGACTCGACTTACTATTTGGATTGGCCAGTTTTACTGGTACTTGGGTGAGATAAGGACCTCTTGGTTCGAAGTGCTGCCATCGTATCGTCAGCGTTACTTGACTCGGCTTGGAAAATATCAGAGATCACGAAGCCATAGACTTTAACTATGTGAATAGGACATATTCTGTGCACGGAGCCTCAAACTAGAGGGACTTGATGAGTAATTAGCTAATTAGAACGTCTGAAGACATCGGCTTCAACCTATTGTTTATTCTGTGGCATTACCCACGGCGCTTTTTTCAGTGGTTATCTTTTCGTCCAAACCGCAGAGCCTGAAAACAAAGGTTTTCAATCGGTGTGTTGCCAGTGATGACTTATGGAACTGAAACTTGCCCCCATATTCTAAGCCGTTACCACGAGATTACTCCACTCGGCTCAACCTCGAATGAACCTCATTTTTGGGTTTTGGTATTTTTAGTTGACAATAAATAATCAACTTGGCATTTGTGCGTCAATTTTTCTTAAATGAGAGAAGCGAAGCAACTGTCAACTCAAGGTACGTCACGATGTATTTTGAGTTTCCTTCAAAGTTAAGTAGAAGTCAAGTGAAGGATTTTTGGTGAAATGTTTTGGAATACGGGGGTTAGTCTCTTACTGTTGGCCTCATTAGAAAGCTCAAAGTTGCGCAACGAGCTATGGAGGGAGCTATATGCTCTCTCCATAACTCTTTCCCTGCGAAATAAGATCCTGAATGAGGAGATTCGCAGGAGGACTAAAGTCACCGACATAGCTCAATTAAAATTATCAAGTAGAAATGGCAATGGAATGGCCTGCTGTTGTCAAACTGGGAAGAAAGGTTCTCGAGTGGCGACTTCGAACCTGAAGATGCAGCGTAGGCCAACTCTCTACTACTAGGTACATCTACGATCTGGTGAAAACCGCGGGGAGCCGATGGATGCAGGAAGCGAGCAGTCGCTCAAGGAGGCGCTCTCTGGGGGAGGCCTATACGTTCAGGAGTAATAGACGTCGTCAGGCTGTTGATAGTGATGATGATGAACTTAAAAAAACAAAGTTTTGGACACATCAGATGGGATAATTATTGTCATTTACTACAACACCATAAAATACAACAAAAAATAACAAATCTTAAACGAATAATGCGAGCTACTTTAAAAAAAAACACATATTTAGAATCATTTTAAGTTCGCAATATTTCGTCAGTTACATGCACATGGTTACACGGTTACATAATCACGTTAAAGAATAAATAAATAAATAAATAAAATAAATATGTGTGGACATTTCACACAGCGCCATCTAGCCTCATACTAAGCATAGCTTGTACTATGGGAACCAGATAACTGATACAATAGTTTTTTAATTACTTTTTGTTTGTAAATACATACATAGAATACAATACAACACCCCCCGTATCCCGTATTACCTACTACGTAGTGAACAACCATGAATGTTTTGTTTTAGGTAAATACCAATGTAATAGGGGGAATTCTGTGGAAAATACACAATATTATGAGAAGTTGGAAAGAGCTATAGAGCCATAGAGTAGGCACCTACCTAACTTTTTATGGGTTGAGCCATGGTAGAGCCCGGTGTTTTCCAATAAACGTAACACAACTGTAATTGGATTTCGACGTCACGCGGCGAAAAGCAAGGTTCGCGCGCTAATTGAATATTAAAATTAGTTTACTTACAGTTTTTAAGGTCACACAAGTTGAAGTAGATAATATTACAATAGGGGATGTTATTACACTTGTAAAATAGCTGTTAGTACGGTCGATTGTCTTAAAGAAATCAAACATTAATAATCATCTACCCTCAAAAAGTTATTCGAATAAACTCACTTTTGTTTTAATGAAATAATTAAGTATCACCTATTTTATTAATAGGTATGCTAATGTTACCGTTTGCTGTTGCTATCCTATGTTAAAAGACTTAGTGAAACTCGAGGGGGAGCGTTGTAGGCCATAACACAGGTTTTTCCTAGCTTGGTTCTCAACGTTACCATGAGATGTTGCATTGGGTTATTAATTAGGTACCTTAATTTTTAATTACATCTTAATGCAATTAGTTACATAATAATAAGCTACCTTTATACTTTATTTAACAGAAAATTGTAAACCTCGTCAAGATACCAATGTATAAAAATTATAATCTTTCTGTAACCCTTTATGTTGAGAAATAAATTTATTCTTATTCTTATTAGACATAAATACCTAATATTGCAACTATCCTACTTCATCATCATCATCATCATTAACAGCCTGAAGACGTCCACTGCTGAACATAGGCTTCCCACCGGGGGCGCCACTTAGAGCGGCTGCTCGCCTCCCGCATCCATCGGCGCCCCGCGGCTTTCACCAGGTCGTCGGTCCACCTAGTGGGGGGCCGGCCTACGCTGCGTCTTCCAGTTCGTGGTCGCCACTCGAGAACCTTTCTTCCCCATCGGTTGTCAGTTCTACGAGCGATGTGGCCTGCCCATTGCCATTTCAACTTGCTAATCCTAAGAGCTACATCGGTCACTTTAGTTCTCCTGCGGATCTCCTACTTACTTCCTATCTAATATTAAGTTCTTTTCGGAAGTTTTAGTGAATGTAACCTACATACATTCACTAAAACTTGCGATTCAAACTCAATGGCGGCTGTGAAGTCGTCGTCAAAAATGTGCGCGGGCAGTGGTAATAGGTTACGCAGCGTGCGAGGGGATTGCAGCTTGCAGCGCACTACACAATCTTCTTACTTTACTATTCAGTTTACTAGTTATCACTCAGCAGCCAGCACCTCGTGCTGAATAGGCTGGACGGATTTTTATAAAATGAGTTGAACTTTTAATAATTTTATTAATTAGTAAAGCATACTTTTTTATCTTTTTTTGTTTCTTCGTGGGGAGCCGATGGAACAATGGGCAAGCAGCCGCTCAAATTAAGTGGCGCTCTTTGAGGGAGGCCTATGTACAGCAGTTGCTGATGATGATGATGATGATGACAATGATTTTACAACCCAACCCAATACAATAGTTTCTGTGGGAAATACTAAAACCATTGCCCACGCGAGTTAAACCATTCTGAATCGGCGTGCGGCGTGGCTAAGTCTGTATGAATAAATTCTAATAAAATGAAGTATTTTAATGTTTTTTTTTTTTTTTATGTGAATGAATGACGTGACGAGCTGGTCGTTCACCTGATGTTAAGCAATACGGCCGCCCATAACAGTAGCAGTGTCATTCGGAACTTTAAAAATAATACAGTTTCGCGTGACACTGCACTGGCACGTCATCCTGTGACATCACACAGTCTAGTAATCATATTACTACACTGTGTAATCAGGTCATAAAGTCTCATTTGCCCAGTAATTTCACTAGCTACAATGCCCTTCAAACCGGAACACAGTAGTGCTTACACAATACTGCTTGGCGGCAGAATAACTGGCAAAGCGGTGGTACCTACCTAGACGAACTTTGCAGAAAAGCCCTACCACCTAGTAAATGACTGTTATTTATTTAGTAACCTTATTATATTTCACTCAACAACAGTTTGCTGCTGTTGCTCATTCGTTATAATCTGCCTAAACATGCCTAACACGAGAATGGCGTCATTAGCTAGCATTACACAACCAAAGTCTTTGTTGCCGCAACAAACTACACAGTAGCTAAACAATGAGTATTATTGTTTAGGGTTTTTATTGCCTTATTTAATTTCGCTGTATTTCATTAACTACCTGATTCACTGCTCTTTAAATTTTAATTAGTTTAACCTACGTATTGATTTGGTCGGCGTGAATTGGTAATGGTTTAGTAAAGCATCGAGGATTTAGCCACGTGCGATCGAGATTAGGTCTTATTAATTTACTGGAGAATCATGATTTGAAACATACCATATATACAGGGTTACAGGAAAAATTGTGCTAGATCCGTTAAGGGCGTGGAGTACCCATCATTTCTGACTTATTTCTCTATGAAACAACCTAGCCTCAACTTAATATTTTATTTAGATATTCCTTAGAGAAAAATACAGTTTCTAATATTTTTTGTATTTCTTAACTTTCACTTGTCTACTACGGTCTATTCAATTAACTTATGTACTATTTTAATGATTGACGTCCTAAAACATCTTAATACACATGTAAAAATGCAATAATCATAATAATAAGACACACAAAATAAACAAAATTAAATTTTGTAGCCTAAAAATCGGCAATTTTCACAAAAAATATTAAAAATCGAATATCTCGAAAAGGGTTAAGTTTAGGCTAGGGTGTTACATAGTTAAATAAGTCAGAAATGATGGGTACTCCACGCCCTAAACGGATCTAGCACGATTTTCCCTGTAACCCTGTATACCTACATTTATAATGGACGTTTTCAATTTTCAGAGAATTCTTATAACGCGTATCTGTACCATTGGCGAAAGATTTTAACTATATTTCACCGTCTTATTGTAATAACCATTTGTTTATAAAAAAACGAAAAAAAAAACGGTTATTTATAAACTGTCGATGTATTGCAAACTGACTGTCTTACAATAACACGGATGATAGAATAGAAGAACACAATTATGAAAAAACGAAGTGATGCTGATTAATTATAAATAACCGAAATATCGATCGTTATATTGTGAGACACATTGCCAGTTTGCAATAAATCGTCATTTTATAAATAACCGCGGTTTTTTATAACCTAACGGTTCTTACAATAAGACGGTGACATAATTATTATATAATAATTAAGCCATTCACAAGGTAGACTGACGACGACGGCGACGTCAAAACCGCGGGGAGCCGAGCCGATGGATGCGAGAGGCAACCAGCTGCTTAATGTGGCGCTCCATGTTTAGCAGCGGACGTCTTCAAGCTGAAGACGGGATCATA
This sequence comes from Ennomos erosarius, assembly GCA_963580505.1. Lineage (NCBI taxonomy): Eukaryota > Metazoa > Arthropoda > Insecta > Lepidoptera > Geometridae > Ennomos > Ennomos erosarius. The sequence continues at coordinate 11,559,589 of OY756981.1, read as the reverse complement.
CAATTGTAATCTTTCATAATATTAATTTGAGAACGTTAGGTAGCTAGAACTGCAGCGTTTACAGCGCATCTCTTCTAGACCATTTCCGATCGGCAAAGTTAAACAACGTTCGCTCGGCGTTTGTCATTACTTAGTAGGTAACCGCTACAAGACAAGAAAGTAGAACTTTTGACACTTTGAACCAGTCGCCCGGTCGTCAGCGTCGGTGTTGCAAAACCTTAGAGCATTTATAAATGGACATGGCAAGGCAAAGCGTACCCCTCTGCCGGTCATATGGCGCTTTTTGATCATACCAGCATCATAGTGTGCATGTAAAAACCGCGTAACGACGCTAGATATAACTGTGTGCGTATTTTAAGATGGTATGCGGCGTGCGTTTACACGCGCGGTTTGCGCGTGTGCTATGCGTGTTTACCTCGTCCCCCGTAAAAATTGGCAGAAAATATTGCTTGGGGATTATAAGTGAAAATCCAATCAGAACCTTTTGACATTCTGAGACTAACTAAAGCATTCTCCATCATAACACGTTGAATAAGCTTTGTAGGAAAAAGCTTTGGTAACTTAACTAAGAATAAAAAAGCGCTAGTCCAAGTTAAAATGGCAATGGCCACTTGGGCAGGCATGTGGCATGTACCATCGTAGACCGCATCATCACTTTCCGTCTGGTGAGAATGCGGTCAAATGCGGGCCTATTCTGTTATAAAAAAAAACAGTGCTCGCAGAACTGACAAGTTGACAACCGATGGGGTAGAAAACCCTTTCTACCTAGGTCCTAGAGACAGGACCGCGAATCGAGAAACGCAGCGTGGCCCCCACCAGGTGGACCAACAATCTGGTGAACTCCGCAGGGATTCGCTGGATGCAGCAGGCGAGCAACCGCTCAAGGTGGTGCTGGGAGAGGCCGTTGATGAACTGAGAAGGAATGGGCTCAGATAGTTGGTTGGTAGTTTTAGCCTTCTGCAAGACAAGCGTGTCGCAAACATGAAACAACGTTGATGGAGTAAAATATAAAAGTAGTGAACCTTGACGACATTCTCGGGCCGCGGTTTAAGATAAATGGCAATTTTGTATTTTTTTTCTCAACTGGCTGTGGATTCTGCGAAGCACGAAACAGGTCCGACTGGACTTGCCCAGTCAAGTTTTTTTCGGCGAGAAACTCTGCGCACGCTCCTGCGGCGGTGTTACCAGTTTGCTCTGAGGATAAGATTACGCTTTTTAATATTTCTTTAATATACTATTCTATGAATTACGAGCATGAGTGAGGGCAAGTGATATGATGTTGTGAAACGTGATTTTTCGTGTTGCTTCCAAAACTCCATAGAAGCATCTAGTGAAGTTGCCACCACTTTGCTGGAGCATGACTTAGACTGGACTATGACTACCTGACTTAGACTGGGCTATGACTATAACAAGGACATGACTTTGCGTGAAATATTTTATAACACAATGAAAATATAATAAGTACTTGACACTGGCTAAATACACTATGTGTGGAGCCATAATATAACATAAAAAACAGATATTTAAAAATCCACACCAAAGACCAAAGAGCTGGTCAACAAATTTTCTGTACGCAATCCAACAATAACTTCACAACCCTTATACAACTCGTGTAGAAAATTCAATTAGTATTTTATTCCTGCATAATAGGGCAGTTCTAGGTTCTTGCGTCCATGAAGCAATTAAATGTTATTGCAGATAAATAATGTGCATTACTATTGGGAAAAAAATGTGTCTATTTATGGTAACTGTGGTAAATGTGGCAACACTGGCCATTTGCCTAATTGAGTGCCGCTTGTAGAATACTAATGGCGGAATTAAAGAGGTTTATAGACGGTAAATGTTGCTCAACGCGGTCGAATTGTTAGATCGACAAATACGGATAAATATTTGATTTTTTATTGCCGTAAAAAGTTATTTACCTCACCGTAAATGGCATACCGATGCGGTTAAGAAAGGTGCATAAGTTTTAAGTATGAAATAGGTTTTAGGTTCTGCGGCGGTCTGTAGTGAGTGCGGTACGTCGCTGGCCGCGACACAAATTACTGCATATGTTGCCGTGATGAATGATGGGCGAAAGCAAGGCATAGCGCAAGTCCAGGGCCCCGTTTTATAAAGCTACAATTGTAGCTTACAATTGTAGCAGCTACAAGAACAAGTAACTACAAGTTACTAGTAACAAGCGTTTTATAAACCTACAAATCATCGATTACAAGCAGTTTATACCAATATACTCTGTGATTACAAGTATAATTCACATCACTACGAACCTCGCAGCGTGGAACCACAGACTAAGCAGAGTATAAAAACTAGATAATGATGTTACAAGTTGCACATCACTATGAATAAACGTCACGGTCATAGCTTATTTTTTAATTTGGCTTGCCTTTATTAATGAATTTAGCCGGTGTTAAGTATACATTAAATCCCTACATAATATATAAATTAATAATACAGTCTATTTGTTTGTTCTTGCTTACAAGCTATATTGAATGAATCTATCTGGATGAAATTTGACACACATAAGATAATATGGGTACTTATATTATCGGGACAGATGAGTTTTATTTCGGAAAATGAAAGTTCCGACGGGAAAAAAATAAGTTGTGAGTGAAACCCCGGGCGTCATTATTTCACAGTTATCTATATATTATGGCTTTTCTCATATTAGGTTTGTGATTTTCGTTGATTACTCATGGGCTACGCTTAAGCTAAATTCCTCATTTATAAAGATATTTAATTCATATTTACTTAATTTTACTAATTGAACATTCATTAATACATGACACAACCAATACAACCCTTTTTCATAAATTTATCCACACTTGTAATTCATTTTACCTAGCTTTTTAGTTAGGTAAAAAATTTTACAAAATGTAGTTCCGTACACTAGTAACGACCATATCAATTGCTCGATTTTACATTTAAAAAATGAAAAATCACTATGCATTGTCTATGATCTACAAACAAGCGCTTGTAATTCATAGAGTAAAGTAATATATCGGCCGATTTGCTTGTACACTTGTTACCTTGTAGCTTTATAAAACGCATTATTTCAATTTTTTTTGGCTGTGTTGCCAGGATTTTGCTACAAGTACAAGACTTGTAGCTTTATAAAACGGGGCCCTGGCCATCACAGCGCGGTCAGTGTAGGCATGATGACTAAAATTTTTTTATTGGATAAATTAATTATATTCCTCAAAAGATAAACATTTGTGAAAACAGAAATTAAATATATCAAAAAATGACCAAGTTACAAGCATTTTAAAAACCGGAATAGAAAGAGATAGTTCAAACGGCCAGTGACGTCAGAGGAAGTTCGTTATAGTACCTCATTCCTAAGCTGTGGTAGCTTTTCATACAATCTCTTTGGCATATGACGTCACGAGTAGTTTTTTCATAGTAACCGTGGGGGCGCTCCGTTTCGCGAGAAAGATGCCTCCTGTAGAAACTTTAAAAGCTTATTACTCCTTGACTTATTTACCGATTTTGCTTATTTTTTCATTGCATTGCATTCATTTTTAATCTTCTTTATGAAAGTAATATTTACTTGTTCATTTTTAATAGTCATCATGCCTATTGCAACTCTTGATGGACAAGCTGGAAAGCGTGGTCAGCAAGGTGAGCAAGGGATGCAATGATGACCAAGCTTGAAGGCCGAGGCGGAGCTACGCTGAGCTCGAGGCCATCATAGCGAGGCCAGCAGGGCAGTCATTGCAGACCAAGGCTTGTTAGTGCTTTACTCAAATAATGCAAGTACGGTACATGACATAAAAATACTAATTAGATTAATTATGATCTATTTTGTTATCTTTCCATATATTTTCACACATCATACATTATCATACATTTTCATGCGTTTTATACGTTTTCATACGTTTTCATACGTTTTCATGCGTTTTATACGTTTTCATACGTTTTCATACGTTTTCATACGTTTTCATACATTTTCAACACCAAATCAATGAGTTAGATTTCATAAATTTTGGTCCACGCGTGATCGGTAAGTATAACACGGTGTTAGGTGTCTACGTGCACTATCTACCTATCTAATACCTAATTTCAAACGATGCTAATGACTTCAATTCCCAGATAATATAATACCTACAGTACAGATGCCTCATCCCATACAACGGAATAACGCGGGCTATTTTACGAATTATTTTATTTCTGCATAACGCAAGATTATCAAGCGACATTTGTTGCGTGTTGGCGAAGTATTGGGCCAAATGAATACACTGGACACTAACTAGTAACTCTCTAGACACGATTACTATATTTTTTCAAGTTCGGGCTATTTTTCGTTTCTACCTGATGGGACCCTATGCTTCAATTATATGGGTGTGATTGAGTAGTACGTAAATTAACCTTTTGCAAGCTAATGCGTGTATGTAAACACAAAACTACCGACGCCGACATTTTTGATACCTAACGTTACCCAATTTTTTTTCTAGGGAATGATGATGATCTCTTGCAGGCAAGAAGTAAAAGGTACATTGATTATTGTTGTTTTAATATACCAGTGTTATAAATTCAATAAAAACAGCTATTAAAATAAAGTATATAGCCGAGAATAGATTTAAATATTAATGACACATTTTAAGTGCAGAATATGATTTCATGAATAAATTATATAATATTATGAGGAAGAGAAAAATGTTTCAATTTTATATAACACTTCGTTCTCTATATTCGAGTAAAGTTCCGAGTTGGCCAGCCACCACGTAATGTCACTTGTAACTGCACTAACGAATTTCAGAATGTCTGAGTAGCGCTAGCCGACCCGTAAATCACTGCTACTTACAGGACACATCAGCTGCCGATTAGTACGGTTAACCGACGGCTATAGCAAAACTCGTTGCAAGCTCGCATGTGTTTGTAATTTATTATTATAGTTTGCATGCCACAAATACTGAGATCTACGGTACTGTAAACTACCAACCCTGTTGATTACGCTACTGCTATAAAAACATCGACTATTCTTGTTTCTATTTCGAGATCAGTAGGGCGATTATGTAACTTTTATTTCAATCAGTTTCATTAAGAAATATGTATTTATTATAGTTTTGCGATTATGTACGACATTCTGTATCAATCAAAGTCAATAAAAGTTCGATTACAACAAGTTTGCTACAGAAAAGGATTTGACAGAACAAAAATTTCATCGATATGAACATTTGCGATTACGTACATAGATTTCAGCCGAAATGACGGCAGAAATTACATTCTCCATAGAAACAGGCTAGAGGTTGTTTCTTGCGAACTTTTATTGTTGTTTTTCTTCACATTGAGCATCTTCAAGCAATGTAAACGCATAAGTAGTAAATCATAAAATACTTACTTACTATATCCAGTGTGACCATCTAAATAGCAGATTCTGCCCTAAATAGGCTAGAAATCTTCCTCAACAAAGAAATATGCCTCAAGTCTTTTATAATATATTGCTAGTTGACAAAACCCGGCTCGCGCGTGTTAATAATTTTTACGGCTTACCTAACCCTGTTTAAGCGGCTTCAATATATTCAATATATTGATCGATTGTTCGTGTTACGTTGGCGGGCAAAAACGTCGTTGGCTGTACGCGATTATCAATAGTTATGTATCCTCCTCTCTTCTAATTTTTGCGTGCCCGACAGGGCCCATGACGTTTATGTTTATGTTTCAGCCCTTTGGGGGCTGACCAATGAATAAAAAAGTAATCATATGCAATTTTTATTTATATCTTAAAAGACAAATAACAGTCAATTAGCGCGCCAGTTTACCGGCAGTAGGATATTGATCGGATGAAAACTATCTTAGTTACATGGTTGCTAGTGAGGCGCTCCCTCTAGTCCGCACGGCAGGTATGGTATTTAGTTTCTTCTAGTTTCAGTGAGGAAGTCTGATGAATGAATTACAAATTAATATTATTGAGTTATTAAAACTAATAAAGAGCTGCAGCTATGAGACCTCCGATTTTTACTTCAAAATATCAATAACCCTCATATCTGCCGAAAGATGCCACGTTTTTAAAATAGTAAACTTGAGAGCTAGTTCTGCCAAATGGCAGAAATCTGCCACAAATGGTCACAATTATTATAACTCTATTTTTTCATTAACAATGACAATGACATTTCCTGTTTCAACAAAAACATAGGCCAAAGAACCGTATAATGCAGCCATATAAAAATGATTAGTCATTTCAACACGTTTTCTATATAAACCTTGCTTTTTAAATTGGTCGGGTTGGCTGCAACTTCACTTTGGTTGTTATCGATAAAAACCGATTGTAATAGAAATAAAAACCCTTACGTAATCGCAAATTATCGATACACACATGTAGCTATTTCAAATGTGTTTCAATCAACCCAGTGTTTGTAACAGCTTTACATAATCGCTCTACAGATAGTTATGAATATAGAAATCATTGTATTTAATTAGTAAAACAGTCCGCTCAGAACCGTGGAAAGCCAATGGATACTGATAGATCATTGATTAGATTGGTATCATTAAAAAAACTTTTATCAAAGCTGTTTATATTTTGTGCTTTCACTCGTCGTCAGCCTAATAAACAGAAAAACACTGTCGTCTTTTGTGTCTGTCGTTTCCACTACTGGGACACAGGTCTTCTATCACAGAGAAAGTACTATTCCACCACAACCACTCGTCGATCGAAATATTTGGCTGAGAATTTTTGCCGTGCTGTATTGAACGTAGACCTGGAATATTAGAGTGAATTTTGGACCTCTTGAGAACATTCCTCGTCGCCCGATGAAAATTTACAATGATCATTTTTAGCTCTTTTTAGGGGACCGATAATGTGCCCAGTCTTCGTGGAGGCTATTGCACTGAAATTGTTTGTTATGTTTAGTTTTAGTCCGAGAATCCGCGCTATTTGTTGAATAATTGAATGTTATTGATGCGGTTTGGACTGCGCGGGTCCGCGGGGTTCTAGAAGGGTTGATATGATTTGTAGTTATGTCTAAGTGAGCAGGTACTTCACATTACACAAGAACTTTGTTATAATACAGTAAACCATTGCCTCTACGGATAAACGCCGCTTGGCCAACTCGGAGCCAACTCGCGGTTCTGATAATCTTTGAAAATAATTATGAGGTTTTATACTCCTGTGGCACAAGCTGGAAAAAAGACTAAAAAAAGTACACGATACAGGATAGAGGATATAATTAATGACTTTGGGGATTATTATATGCAACATGTTACATGCATTCCACATCTTTTCTGTAATCTGTGCGTTGAATTATCTTCAAAGGTGGTGGTGGTAACTATGTGCAGGGGAAAAGCATTGCTTATTAGCTAATGAGACATACGTACCTTAAGGTTCATTTTTTTTTTTACTCAATTATAATTTACCAACCAAACCTACTTTCGTTTCGTGTACTTACCTACTACATTAGCTTTTCTAGAAGTGTCAGATGCAACATCGCATCGACAAGGCGATGAATGGCAAACAATCATGCCGATGCAAGATGTGATGTCCCCATTCCCATTGAATTTCAAAACGCCTCATCTGCACCATCATTTAAATTTGTAATCAGTCTCGCAGGGCCACTTCATACATCATTCATCGGCCCTCACAATTCAGCCGACGGTTCTCTCTAATCAATTAGCGATTGGGAAAAAAAGAAATCTTAGGAGTCGGATCTCAGCCGCCAGTAACCGCTCATTATTTCTTCTCACACGTTTTTTATTACGGCAACACATTATACGTGGGTGTGGTTGTAATTTCCTTTCACCGACGTAAGGGCACACACGCAATCCTAATCTCTAACTTTTTGTTATGCACTTACAAACTATCGGGATAGAGTTGGAATTTGAATGGCGTGTAGTTTCCTGCAGTGAAGATACCCGATAAAATATTAAAGTGTCCGTCCCTTTCGGTCCTACAAGGTTCTCTGTCGCTCGCAAAGAGAATTTCTGTGGAAGTTTTTACGCGCGCCGGGGGGCAAAATGTACATTGTTTTGGCGGCAAAACGCTTCGGGGACTCCGTAACTCAATAAAGTTTATGGGGAGACGCAACATGTTTTATTTACGGCGTTTCAATCGAATATTACTTTGGTTTTCGGCACCGTGAGTCAGCATTTTGGTACAGCGTGTGCGTGACAAGGGACACGATATTGCGTACTTGTCACACATTTTGGGGCAAATATTGTTTTACCGGAAAATAGGCTATTTGTATTTATTAGATTCGTAGTCACGCGATAGAAAGGTTGAAATGGAAACCACGGTGCTCTGAAAAATAAAATGCTACGGGATTAGTTATTATTCCTAAAGTTAAAGACTTCACTCTATCTAAGTATCTAGGTACCTTCCTAAATGAAGTAATAATATTTTCTACTCCATTTAAGATGAGTGTAATAATTAGCCATCATAAATTTTGTTACTACTTAATTACTTAGTCTTCTTGGTAAAACAAGTAAAATATTCCCGATGAAAATAATATTTCTCCTACATTACTTTAACCAGTAACGGACTATACGTAGGTAAGTATAAGCCCATTGAACTATCTTATCGGTCACCTTTCCTAATGCTCCTGCAGACGTCCTCATGCTGTATCGTAACTCGCAGGGAAACTACGAATAATAGCTCTCTCCTATCCGCAGTTCCGCGGGGAGCCGATGGATGCAGGAGGCGAGTAGCCGCTCTAAGTGGCGCTCCCGGGGGGAGGCCTATGTTCAGCAGTGGACGTCTTCAGGCTGTTAATGATGATGATGATGATGATCCGCAGTTCTGTGCGCGGCTTTGTGCTGACTAATAAGGCTAACAATGAGAGACCAACGTGTCAGTGCCATAAGTCCTACAACACATCCTGATCCAAAACCTTTGTTTTCAGGCTCTCAAGTCCTACAACACATGCTGATCCAAAACCTTTGTTTTCAGGCTCTCAAGTCCTACAATACATGCTGATCCACAACCTTTGTTTTCAGGCTCTCAAGTCATACAACACATGCTGGTCCACAACCTTTGTTTTCAGGCTCTCAAGTCATACAACACATGCTGGTCCACAGCCTTTGTTTTCAGGCTCTCAAGTCATACAACACATGCTGATCCAAAACCTTTGTTTTCAGGCTCTCAAGTCCTACAACACATGCTGGTTCACAACCTTTGTTTTCAGGCTCTCAAGTCATACAACACATGCTGATCCAAAACCTTTGTTTTCAGGCTCTCAAGTCCTACAACACATGCTGGTTCACAACCTTTGTTTTCAGGCTCTCAAGTCATACAACACATGCTGATCCAAAACCTTTGTTTTCAGGCTCTCAAGTCCTACAATACATGCTGATCCACAACCTTGGTTTTCAAGCTCTCAAGTCATACAACACATGCTGATCCAAAACCTTTGTTTTCAGGCTCTCAAGTCCTACAATACATGCTGATCCACAACCTTGGTTTTCAGGCTCTCAAGTCATACAACACATACTGATCCAAAACCTTTGTTTTCAGGCTCTCAAGTCCTACAATACATGCTGATCCACAACCTTGGTTTTCAGGCTCTCAAGTCATACAACACATGCTGATCCAAAACCTTTCTTTTCAGGCTCTCAAGTCCTACAATACATGCTGATCCACAACCTTGGTTTTCAGGCTCTCAAGTCATACAACACATGCTGATCCTCAACCTTTGTTTTCAGGCCCTCATTGGTCAAAGGTTTTAGACTAGCATGTGTTGTAGGATTTATGGGAGTCTGAAAACAAAGGTTTTGGATCAGTATGGGTTGTATGGGTGCCTGAAAACAAAGGTTTTGGATCAGCACATGTTGTAGGACTTATTGCACTGAGACGTTGGTCTCTCACTGCTGGCCATTCGTATTTTGGACGAAAGAACAATCCCAATCATTGCTCACGAATAATAAAGACAAAATGATAAAAATTGGTTTGCGATTTATGATTTTAGTACTTACAACATAGTTAACAACGCTCCAAATGATCACAAACTTCTATCTAACAAAATTACATTTTGACGTGCAAATCTGCACTAACTAAAACAAACGACCGCTTTGATCCTGCAAGCTCAGCTCATGCTTTATTAAAAGTGAAAACGAACGTTCCATGCATTACCCCAATTTAGGGGCGCAATTAGTAATGGCACGTACTAACTTTGCACTAAGCTGTGGCAAGATATGTAGTAACTAGATAGTAAGCTGTGACGGTACGGTTACTACGCATTCCCGAGGGGAGTTGGGAGTTTTCCCCGTTTGGGGTGGCGGGAGTCAGCGGGTGGTTACGCTGAGCGAGGGCTATCGATAGAGTCACCATCATATTGAAAAACTGGGACATGATTACCCAAAATAGGACATAATATCATAGTACTTAAAATAGTCGTTAAGTACTGAACGAGTGACGATAACGATGTTTTATTTGTCAAAAAACCGACAGCACAAACATTTAAGTAGGTAGTAGGATGGTGTAAGTATGTGCTTAGGTAGCCTCGAAATGGAGCCGATAAACTAAATTATTTTCAAGAAGTTTAATGTTTTGTTCCCTATTATTCAGCACTTCCCACTTTTCACTATACGTTGTCACAATATGTTTACGTACCTACCTATACCTACCACTCAAAAACATTTTTATATGAAAGTATTAAGTTCCGACGGAAAATAGGATTTTAAGGTACCTACTGTCCTGCATTGTCTATGAAATATAATAAGTAGTAGTGATGGATTAATTAGCATTTGCATTCATTTTTAGCATGTGAAAACTCAATTATCAACAAACTTCGAACATGTAATGTAGTTGCGAAATTCTGTGAAATATGAAATTTCATTACAATTAATTTAGTTCATTCTGAATTTAATTTTTAATATTAATTTCATTTCATGTTTTAGTTCATTTTTCATCTTTATTTCATTTCATTTTACATATAATTTTTCATTTCAATTTTCGTTTCATTTCTTTTCATTTTAGCAAATAGCATAGCAATAGCAATTAGCATGTTAAGACTCGTGAATTAAGTAGCATGTTTATGAAATTTACGGAAAATCGCATTAATTGCCATCGCTAATAAGTAGATATGGCAACCCTAGCTACGGATAGCCTTTGTTATCCCCTTCATTCGCAGTTTCCACTAGGGGCGGCCGGCGGAAATGGCATTGGAAAATGATTGGGCTTTTAGCTGATTGGAGTTTTGTTGTTAAACAATTTACCTACAATGGACCTTTCTGGTCTCTTCTGCAAGTGACGAAATTTAGTGAAGATAGCCTAAAGCGAGTTTAAATTTCATCCTAATTAATGATGACCAAACAGGTTGTTGGTTCATCATCATCATCATTAATAGCCTGAAGACGTCCACTGCTCCAAATAGGCCTCCCCCAGGGAGCACCACTTTGGGCGGCTGGTCGCCTCCTGCATCCATCAGCTCCCTGCGGCTTTCACCAGATCGTCGGTCCACATAGTAGGGGGGTCGGCCTACGCTGCGTACTTCCGGTTCAGTCCGGCTTATCGGATTTGTCATGCTTATTAATAGTCTGAATCATTCAGAACTGCTTGAACTGCACACTGCTCTCTTTAAATAATAAAGAGAAGGTATCTAATAAATTCTAATAGCAAAGTAGAGTAATAGAAACCCTCGAGTAGTCTCCAAGCTACTCCAAAGTGAGGCTCTACTTTATCATACTGGAGTCTGAATAGATCCCTGACTCCCCGACCCCGACCCCGACACCCCTCTCCCGGGTCGGGTCGGGTGACAGGCCCGATAGCTCAGTTGGTAGTATCCCTGCCTTCTGATCTGAGGGCTGTGGGTTCGATTCCTACACAGGACAAATATTTGTGTGATGAACATAGGTGTTTGTTCTGCGTCTGGGTGTCATATTATTGTATTCTATGTATGTATTTACAAACAAAAAAAGTATTGTATCAGTTATCTGGTTCCCATAGCACAAGCTATGCTTAGTTTGGGGCTAGATGGCGCTGTGTGAAATGTCCACTATTTATTTATTTATTCATTGGTAAGGTCTATAATCCCCCATGGGAATGATTTTAAAGTGTAAACCACACTACTACACCACACTTTATAGAGATCTATCGCAGGTACTCATATTTAGATTTTTTGACGAGTTTTGTTGAGAACTTATTTCGCGGTAGATCTACTAACCAAATCCATAATAATAATGTAATGCAGTTCTGCAAACAGTAACCTCGCAAGCACAATTTGTTGGAAGTTAATCGCTAGGAATATCACAATCTTACAAAACTTTATGTAAGTACAATTTTCCAACAACTTGTTCAATATGGTACATTTCTAGCTCTCTAGCTTTACTATAACCGACAGGTGCTTCTAGCGGTCTAGCGGTTCTTTGCAAGTACGGTATTTACGATACTAGACGGCAGTTTCTTAAACAATGTGCGTAAGTAGGTAGTAACTTCCAGCAAGGAATCATAAACCAAGAATTTCAATGCTGTTGTGGAAAAGTGTACATTATCGTGTAAACCGCGAACTGCCATGTCAAGAGATATATGCCACGGAACACAAGTACTACATTAATATAATTGGTGGTCTTTGACGAAAATCCGACAATGGCGGTTGTGAATTTTGAATTTATTTTTCAAAACTAGTGTATCTTGAACTTTAATGTGTAATAAGGGTGGATTATTATCCGTTAAGTGTTCGTGGACGTGCACGAGTGTTGGCAAATGGTTTTAAGATTAAAAGCCATGAATTTTCGTTTTTGCTTCAACGACCTTTTTTAGAGCCTTCAGTAAAATATCCTCCTTCTTCTTCTTCTTCTTCTTCTTAAATGGCTTCCTATCGCTTTTTGCAATAATTCTGCCAATGTCAAGTGATTAAAATTTGTACGGTTATGTCAAGTTAAAGTCATATTTTGTCAGTCAAAACGCCAACAGTAAAATGGTGGAAATTTTACTGAAGGCTCTAAAAAAGACCGTTGAAGCAAATACGAAAATGCATGGTTTTATGATCTTAAAACCATTTGCCAACACTCGTGCACATTCACGAACACTTAACGGATAATAATCCACCCTTATTACACATTAAAGTACACTAGTTTTGAAAAATAAATTCAAAATTCACAACCGCTATTATCGAATTTTCTCCAAAGACCAAAATATCCTCCATTTTACTGTTGGCGTTTTGACTGACAAAATATGACTTTGACTTGACATGGCCCTACAAATTTTACTCACCTGACATTGGCAGAATTATTGCAAAAAAAGCGATTGGAAGCCATTAAAGAAGAAGAAGAAAAAGAAGAATAATATACTTGGTTACCAATCCAATGCATTGCAATTGAATCCTAGCTTAGCGAAGGTTTCAAAGGTACGGCTGCAGAGTAAAACATGCAATTTTTCACCTCACTACAGCGAGGAAAATCCAAAAAAATTGCTCAAATTATACTTATATTAATTTAGTTTGTATGTGGTAATAATTAAGCTCCAGATTAATTTGTAAAGGAAAAATTTGAATCACGAACAGGACTTGAACCACACATCCGTGCATCCCTCAAGCCGGGATATGCTTTAATACTTGTGACAAGTGGTCTCATGTCCGAATTTTGCCTTCACCTTTACAACCAACTTTCAGGGTTGGTTTTTCCGTTACAAATTAATCTGTAGATTACGCTGAGCAGGCGATACTGCTATAAATCATCTATTAATATTCAAGTCCTTCCTAGCTTGGAAGGACTTTAATATTTCGGGCAAAACGCGCTTTTGTACGCAAATCTCGAATGACAAATAAGTATAGAACTTTTCCTTGCTTGTGAGGTGAAAACTATTTATGTTAACCCATGCAAAGTCATAGCAGAGGAAATAAATTACTACCTACGGGTACGTAGTTGATTCGCCAAACATAGAGCATTTGAACTTTGGCTGTATCAAATCAACCACCGTCAGCTACTTTTACAGTTACAGTTCCTTCTTCAGACTTCAGGTGGTTCACCTACTTCTTCGTTGTTCTCTTTTCTGTGATGTATCTTCTATTGTTTACGGTTGTCATCAAGTGTTTTAAGTTCATGGTAAACAATACCCCTAAAAACTACGCCTGTTTTTGAGGTTTCATAAATTCATGATTGATTCACGAACATACCTCTCACCCATCCTCTTCCTCCGCTGTTTCCTTCTACATTTCCTTCTATTATTCCTATTGCTGCCTCCCCCATGATCGTATACTGAATGTGGGTAAGTGTATAGGTACGTGGGTTGGTTGCTAGTAATTAATGATTAGGTAATTAGGCTATTTGATTATTTTTGGCTCTACGTAGAGTCATCAACATTATCAACAGCCTGAAAACGAATATAGGCCTCTTGCAAGAGCGCCACTTTGAACGGTTGCCCACCTTCTGCATCCATCGGGTTTTTCCTGATCGTCGGTCCACGTCGTACTTAGCATTGTTTGGGAATTGAGCTTTTCTTTTTGTCCATCCGACTAACCGATTCAGGTAGGTAGGTAAAGGTACATGTCGGTTCTAATGGGTATTGTATTTATCTTTGAAAATAGCTCACTAGATAGCCGCGGGCTTCCGAACCCACGACTGTGTAAAAACGAACATTAATCAGTCAGTAGAGTCAGTAAGTCACAAAAATTTCAATCATTCAGTGCCAGCCAGACTAGTTAGTTTACCGTGGCATGGCGTGGCACTGAGTGATTTAATTTTTATGTGTAAGTTGTCACTTGCAATTGCAACAGTGGGCCTAGCACGAATATTTACGCACGCGTAAGTGTAACGTTAACGTAACGTATTACGATTGCGTCTGCCGTTCAACTGCTGTCAAAGTTCATACAATTTTGACAGCAGTTTAGCGGCAGACGCGCGTTAGCAGCGCTGCTAGCTCAATCGTAATAGGGGGGCAGATCAAATGCCATACAACTGCCTTATGTTAACGTTACACTTACGCGTGCGTAAATATTCGTGCTAGGCCTACTGTACACAACAGTACTTTTCGATATAATTTCTTTCACGTGGATACCGTGCGAGCTGGCTACGGGAATATCCATAGAGAATGGGCTCAGCATTCTTTTCGGTACCTACATCAAAATCTTCTGTGATCACGAAGCCAAGCGTTGTGATTACCTATGGCATACCCTCCGTTACGGAGGCTCCGTATTATAAGCGTCCGAAGTTGCGTTTTATGGGACTGGCACTTATGTGTCCAGCGGACGTCTTCTGGATATTGATGGGATATAGGTGATTTATATTTGATTTTTTTATCTGTAAGGTTTTCTGATCTACACACACATTTTCTTTCGCATACTAAGTACTTAGGTACGTATTAGCAGCGACGAGCCTTCTCAAATTTTTTTCTGTACCTATACTGTCGTACAAAACCAAAGAACTCTTCATTATTTTTCTCATCAAAAACGGGATATCTTCCAGTTATTCCATGCTAAAGGTCTGTTATTCGGAATAAAAACTAGTGTTTGCAATGTGTTCCCTTTTACAGTCTTGTCTAGGTAGTTCGTACTTATCCTGCTTATTAATTCTTCTGTGTCATTGTAAATAGAGATATGTAAGCTATCCGGCAAATCCAAGTTGCCGCTAGACTATGTTGCCGGATAACCAGCGCGTTACTATGCAGTTTCATAGGTAGGTACGTACCTGCTAATTTGTCTAACTGAAGTACGTACTTACATAGGTAATTCAAGAAGAGTATATACTTTACTTATATGCGTGAAGTTATGTATGAAGTATAATTTACAATTACGCTGTTTGTACCTTAAACCCTTTTCATGTATCACAATAAGTGATTATGAGTTAAGTACTTACACCATGGAAATCTTGGCATGATGACTACTATTAAAAAAAACAACTAAATATTATTTTCATAAATTAGATTAAAAATTGATGCTATAATTGCAAAAAGTAAAAACGGTGAATAAATCACGGAGTAATAAGCTTTTAAGGTTTCTGGAGGGGGCCTGTCCTTTTTTCGCTAAACAGAGTATCTCCACTGTTTCTATGAAAACACCAAGGATTTTGAATGTGTTTAAGTATGTTCGTTAAAACAATGCGTCCGGTTCGTTACAAACTAATCTCAAATTGTCTGATTTCATGACGTCTTTGTCTCGTAAAGACTGAAACCGTAACGTCGGAAACCCAAAATGACTCAATCCCAAAATGTCTGAAAATGTTATATGCCAAAGAGATTGTAAGTAATGTAAAGCTACCACAGCTTAGTAATATCTTAATGATGTACTTTGAAGGACTAAATTCTGTCAACTTTGCATGATCAGCCGTCTCTTTCTATTCCTGTTTTTCAAATGCTTAAAACTTTGTAATTTTTTTCAGATATTTCATTTTTGTTTTCACGACTGTGTGTTTTTTAGGAATATTATTAATTTATGCAATAAAAATAGTATCTAGTCATCATGCTTATTGTCGGTGGTCATCTTGTTTGTGGTGGTTAGTTTCTATAGTAGGTATTAGGTAATCAATTAGGTATTTGAGGTAAAATAGCCCATAAATTGGATAGGTAATTGTGATTCTAATTTTTCCATTACAGATTAATCTGTAGATTACGCTGAGCATGATACTGCTATAAAAATCAATAATATAGGTAATTGTGATCTGTAAGTATATACTTACCTAATTTACTGGACAATGGACATAGGAAAAATTCTGTGTTTTCATGTTTCATAGTTTAAAAATTGTGACAATGGACTGAGCGAACAAAGTGAGTGAGTGATTATTATAGATTGAAAGAATAGAGTTGAAATAATTAGGTACCTATTAAAAGCATGGCTAAAGTTAATATAAGTATTTATTTTGGCCGGATATTATTACGCAAGCAGCCGGTCAAATCATTATCCCGCACCTCTAAGAATATTGGTATTAAACTCATTACCGAATGCCGAGACATGTTTGAACAGACGGTCCGCATCGTGCAAATACCGCCACAAAAACACCGCATCAGCGCTAAAAATAATACAACAGCGTTACGTAGTAACTTATGTTTATTCTGCGGCTTCGCAGTCGAGCCGAAATCGAAGTAACTCGCAGCTACACTGTGCCATTCCAGGCTAATGCCGCCTCTTTGACCGCACCCGAGCCCGAGATACGAAGTACGAACGTTTCTCGCAATCGAAGCCACACAAACGGACACGGTGTGCGTTGTGTTCAATGTGTGTAACAAGAATAACAACGTGAACATTACACATTGGTTCGTTTGTGTGTGTGTAATAGTGTACAGAAACTTCTAAAACTTCGAGCTCAATTTTATTCCCGCTCACATCGTATGCATGTGTGAGTGACTTTTCAATCATTTGATACGTCCAAATGAGGTTATTAACCACGTTTGTGTGTGTTTCATTCGGTGTTCGTGAAGGGTATTCGTTTTGTTTCGTTTGTTTTCGGCTCCAGCCGTCAGCGTCGGTCGTCGTCTTCGTGCCGAAACTCCGAAAGGGTCAAATGAATAATTTTTATCAAGACGTTTCGGGACGTGACGTGGAACGAATTATAACTATGTAGAATGTAGATACTTCACTATAGTGTGGAGATTGCGTATTCTTATTTTTATGAGATTATTTTATTTAATCAGTAATCCTTTAGCTTGGGCTCCCTTCTTTTAAATCTTTCATATCATAATAATATTGTCATGTGAATAAAAGCTGCTTGGCTGCTTTTGCCAAAAGGTTTTGTATTTCGGTGACTAGAATCTCTTATTTGACTTATTTAATTTTCATGTGTCTTGTGAATGGGGAAAATGAATTAAAACTATTTTAAAATCATATTGTTAAATTTTTACCGAAAAGACAGGCAAGATTCAAGAATTAATCTTGATTTGCAATCCAGTTCTGACTAGTTCTGAGCTATTTTTAAAGATATGATTACTACATGTCAATTCTCTAGCCAGATCAGGGAAAATGAATTTAAATAATTTATAACCAATAGACAGACAAGAAAACGTGTTAATCTTGATTTGTTAAGTATCTCTAGTACCTAGTTCTGAGCAATTTTTAAAGTTTCAAGTCTCTTGTTTCAATCTCGAAGGGACAATGAATTAAAATAAATTGTACCGAACAAACAGGCAAGAAAACGCGTTAACCTTGTCATTATTATCTACCTGAGCAATGTTTAAAGTTTCAAGTCTTTTAACTCAACGGGGAAAATGAATTAAAATCATTTGTTAAATTTTCACCGAGCAGACAGGTAATAATAATCTTGATTTGCTTTCCAGTTCTGAGCAATGCTTAAAGTTTCAATCCTCTTGCTCAACGGGAAAGTCACAGAGCTTTGAAAAATGATGCTGGCTCTGTGGACAAAATGAATTAAAATCATTTGTCAAAGTAGGTACCAAACAGACAGGTAGTAAACGAGTTAAAAACGGATCATTACTTATTTAGTTTTTATTTAAGTAGTTATATTATTTTAGTTAGACAACCAACAACTTCCTTACTAATTAATATGAGTATGAGATGCAGGAACTAAATACTCTGTTGCCAAACACAGGTTATCATAAGTAGGTGTTTACAAAAATGGTATAGGCAGCGCAACATAATATTGTATAATAATTTTTGTGTGCGACATTTTACAAGAGATTGTAAAAAGTAGAAAGAGGAAACTATTATCAAAGCCTTACAAATATTTAAATGTTATAGGTAAAAAAAATACAAAACCTGGGTCGGCAAAAGAAACACCTGAGAATTGGTTGAGAAATATGACCTGTAGATGAGAATCAGGCGGGTGTGAGCTGAAACGTAGTACATCTACCTCTTTGGCTGAAACGGAGATGCTTCGCTGGTTTGCTCGGCCAATTAGGTAAACCTATCGCAACCTACCTAGACTATTTTCGGATACCTACCTACTAAATTCCTGAAAACTGCAAATACTGAATTCTGTGTTGGTATATCATTATTTATCCGTAAATCTGCTGCTTAATTTTGTTTAAAGTAATAAGCCACTTGCCAACTGGTAGGTCGGCAAGTAAGTGGCGGCGTGTGCGCAGCTCGTTAACGTCGTGGACAGGAATCCCGCTCTCAGCCGCGACCAACCAGTCCGGTCGCTTCGCTAGGGACGGAACTATGGTCAACTGAGCCGAATTGGTGACCACGCCAGAAAAGGACACTGAATAAATAAAGCCAAATCTGCTCCCTCCCTCTCTTCAAAATATAGAACCTGCCAGAATAAATGCGCAACTTTTATCGCCAACGTACTGTGACTCTGAGAGAGATTGAGAAGTTCTATGGACAGTTATACACCTCGACACGTGAGCCCGCTACTAACACAGCTCAGGACATCAGAGCCAAGTTAGTCCGACACTATACCGAAGATATCCCGGACGTCAGCCTGTACGAGATTAGAATGGCCCTCAAACAGCTTAAAAACAACAAGGCGCCAGGTGAGGATGGAATTACGACCGAACTTCTGAGAGCGGGTGGCAGACCGGTACTTATAGTCCTCCAGAAGTTATTCAACTCTCGTCATCCTTGAAGGTACAACAAGAACGTGGCACAAGAGCGTGGTGGTGCTCTTCTTCAAAAAAGGTGATAACACCTTATTGAAGAACTATAGGCCCATCTCGCTCTTGAGTCATGTCTATAAGCTGTTCTCGAGGGTCATTACGAATCGTCTCGCACGCAGGTTTGATGAATTCCAGCCTACCGAACAAGCCGGTTTCCGAAAAGGCTTTAGCACCATAGACCACATCCATACGCTACGCCAGATTATACAGAAGACCGAAGAGTATAATCGGCCGCTATGCCTAGCGTTTGTGGACTATGAAAAAGCCTTCGATTCAATCGAGACTTGGGCGGTGCTGCAGTCCTTACAGCGATGCCAAATTGACTATAGGTATATCGAAGTGTTGAAGTGTTTGTACAGTAAGGCCACTATGTCAGTCCGACTACAGGACCAGAGTACGGAACAGATCCCATTGCAGAGAGGCGTGAGACAGGGAGACGTTATTTCTCCGAAACACAAACGCATTGGAGGATGTTTTCAAGCTCTTGGAGTGGAAAAGATTTGGCATCAACATAAATGGCGAGTATATCACTAACCTTCGTTTTGCCGATGATATAGTCATAATGGCGGAGTCGCTCGATGATCTCAGCACCATGCTCAACGACCTCAGTAGAGTCTCCCGACAGGTTGGTCTTAAGATGAACATGGACAAGACGAAAATCATGTCAAATGCCCATGTTCCACCTATACCGGTAATTGTTGGGAACGACACTCTCGAAGTTGTCGACAAATACGTCTATCTAGGGCAGACTGTCCAATTGGGTAGGCTTCCAGCTTCGACAAAGAGGTCGCCCGAAGAATCCAACTCGGCTGGGCAGCGTTCGGGAAGCTTAGACCTATCTTTTCGTCCAAAATACCACAAAGCCTGAAAACAAAAGTTTTCAATCAATGTGTGTTGCCAGTGATGACTTATGGAACTGAAACGTGGTCTCTAACTGTTGGCCTCATTACTAAGCTCAGAGTCGCACAACGGGCTATGGAGAGAGCAATGCTCGGTGTTTCCCTGCGAGATAAGATCCGTAATGAGGAGATCCGCAGGAGAACTAAAGTGACCGATATAGCTCTTAGGATTAGCAAGTTGAAATGGCAATGGGCAGGCACATCGCTCGTAGAACTGACAACCGATGAGAAAGGTTCTCGAGTGGCGACCACAAACTGGAAGACGCAGCGTAGGCTGGCCCCCCACTAGGTGGGCCGACGAACTGGTGAAAGCCGCGGGGAGCCGATGGATGCAGGAGGCGAGCAGCCGCTCTAAGTGGCGCTCCCGGGTGGGAGGCCTATGTTCAGCAGTGGACGTCTTCAGGCTGTTAATGATGTATTGTGACTGCGACCAAGTAGTCTGGCTGTGACACATGGACTTTCCCTTGCCATCGCCAGTACAAAAACACAGGTAGGTACAAATTATCCGGCCTAAATATGTTTGCATCGAATCCGGCCAGGCCGGTTTAGCTTACGACTCATATGATTGGACATTTCTACTTAGTTTAAGTGTAGAACCGATGTATGAAGGACAATTTAGAAATACTTGTCAATCTACGACCATTTGAAAGGGCCATGACCAGTTCCTATACATATAGGTAGTAGGTACGTACTACTATACTTATAGGTCTATAACTATCTATATAATATTCTGTGATATAGGCCCAATTCCTACAAACTGTTTCTGTGGTAGCCAATAGCCGCACATTTCATAGGTAGAAGTGAACCATAATATCTATGATTTTTACAGTTGATTGTATAAAATTACCTGAGCAATAATAACGTACTTATTTGGGGCATATTTCATAATTGTGTCGCTTAACTTCAAACTCGGATAAATCCACTCTACCCTTTGAGATATTGAAGAAAAAGTGATTATAATCTCAATTCCACGATTTAAAAGGCAGGTTTGTTAGTATGCCAACAGGATTGAGAAAATTGATCCTTTTTAGCTAATTCAGTTTAAAAACCATTCATTCTTTCAATAATTCAATTTATGGTTTGGATTTACCTTGGTCTGATTTAATGGAATGCAACTCCGAGGGGATTTATAGAGTTTTGTTGATTTGATGTAATAGATGTTAATTTTAGCTGAATTTCAACATGGAAATCTTACAACAACTGACGGCCATATTGGAAAAACCATTTCGCTAATTGGCTGTGATGGACATAGCTATATTTGATAAAACTGTGTCATGGATCTATGTCTTTGACTGTAGTCACCTCTCCACGAAGGCCATTAACCAAGAGTTGAAGTTGAAAGTATTATGACTTTGACGGTTTATTTCTCAAGAACCATGCAAATTAAGTATTTAAAAATTTAAAAACCCATTTTTTTGCTCTTTTGTTTAGTACCAAAATTTCAAAAATTGACAGATGTGGATTTATCTGAATCGAAGTTACGCGACACAATTGGACAAAAAGACGATTTGACGAACTACCGATTTCACAAATTTAGTTTGACAAATTGCCGATTTGACGAATATCTACGAATATAACTTGGTCAATGGCGTTCAACCCAAACTGTTCATGCGTGGTTATTTTTACTACGAAAAGAGGAACTTAGTAGGTACTTGGTTCGGTACCATGTCTATGAAATCATGTGGTTATAGCGTTAGGTACCTTCTTGGTTATAAATAGGAAAGAAAGACGCAGGAGAGGCCGAGTAGGTGATAATAATTACCTACTTACGATTTAGATTCAGATATTTATTGATTCCATAGGCTTGCATGCTTATTTTAAGTACTATAAAATTATTATTAAACTAGCTACTGCCCGCGGCGTTGCCACGCGTGGACTACATTACTTTTCAGGTTTCGGTTTGAATAATGGCTTTATTTTTAAAAACTGATTTTCTATCAGCCACACTGAGTTTTCTGCTCGTATAATCACTTCCACGAAGTAAAAATGACATGTGTTAATCATGGATGAAATAATTAATTATAATATTTCCCAAAACAGCGTAGGTACGCTAATTATTATCCTTGATATTCCTGGACCAATTTTGATGAAATCTCCACTCACGTAGCGCATCAGAATTACACATTTATTATCATCATCATCATCATCATTAACAGCCCGAAGACGTCCACTGCTGAACATAGGCCTCCCCCAGGGAGCGCCACTTAGAGCGGCTGCTCGCCTCCTGCATCCATCGGCTCCCCGCGGCTTTCACCAGGTCGTCGGTCCACCTAGTGGGGGGACATTTATTATATGTAGGGATTAAACTACACTATAAACTAAATACTAAACCTAAAATATAAAACATTATAATAAATAAAAATCACAAATTATCAAAAAGACCCTTGGTGGAGGGGAATGTTCCCAGAACGCTGGCTGCATTACCACGCTGAATGGCAATGCTGATTTTTGGGCAAAATAACAGCCAGCGTTCTGTATAAGTACTTAAATATAAGGAAAATTAAACATTCATTAATTTCTCATGAGAAAAAAAGAAAATACATTTATTCGTAACAGTGACACATAACATAAGCTAAAACTCGTAGACTGCAGTGCATTCTGCATACAGTGCACAGTGCACACTTACACAAACATGGTCTTTGACCAACGTCCAACAGCCAAAAATATAAACTCAAGCTTTGCTAAAGGGCCATCTTCTTCTGCTTTCGTGTCAATATAGGGCCAGAGTGCTGAACGTCGTGTAAATACTGTTATATTAGAAACCCAGTAATGGCGCGAAATTTAGGCCGTTCCTACGGCGCTATATCTGGCACCGTTGGACGTGCGCGCAGTCAGTGCTTTGTGTCAGGAGACAGTGTGAAGAGCTCTTTATTCGAATTAAAGATATGCAAGAGAGAAAGGAGAGTGAAAAATATCACCTATATACACAAGGGCACTTTATGTAATGATCTCATTTCAATTTGTGTCGCATTTTTTTCTGTAATATTACATGCTGCAACATTATCCGGCATGTGGTAGGTACTGGTAACGTATTATTTCACCATTTCATTATCGGTGTCCGAAGTACTTATATGGAATCTCGTTTAGTGAATCTGGCCATCCTACACCAGCGTTTCCCCTATCGTTCACGCTAGGAGTTTGTACTGTTCGTTCGCCACGTGTCGCCACATGGTCGGCATATGCTATGTCTAATTTCACCGTATAATAGAGTGATAATAGTGTTTTGTTCTCACAACGTCAATTGTGGAGATTAACGTTTGCCATTTTAGTTGAACAAGTGTGAAGACCGTTGCTAATTGGCTTGGGTAAGACATTATGTGGATGAATAGAAATGTATGCCTTTGTCTTAAAGTAGCGAAAGTTACAACTGTGGTCGTTGATTTTGTAAAGAGCTAACTGAATGATAGTTAACTTAAATCTATCTAAGTCACAACACTCATAACCTAAGTATTTACTTTCCTACTTATGTTGCCATTGCCACTGATCATATTTTAGGGTTTGATGATGTGTCATTGATTCGTTTTGTGTTATTGGATTTCTTTTTTTCCATCATGATAAATATATTCACCTGAGAAAGGCTAGTATAAAATGGTAGGCAGGTATAGCAAGAAAAGAAACGTAATCTATGTCTACATTGATTGATATGATAAAACTCTGATTCGTAAAAAAATAAGTAGTAATAGGTTATACTAAATACCTATATTAGGTATCCTGATACTGTGGCATCAGTTGCGCAACGAGAAGCCTGTTACAAGGGTCACAAAACAAAACACGCCATGCTGAAGGCAAAAATTATTGCTGCAATAGTTCAAGTTTTACCGCAACACAAGACACGCACATTACCTACATCTAAAGAAATTTCTCAATTTCCTGTAGATACTTCTTATACTTAGGTTCATAGGTAGGTACTTAAGTAACAGGATAGCGTGAGATCCCGAACCCCAAGTCGCCCCGTGTCTTGACGTTTCAATGGCAACGATGATGGATGCCGACCCCTGCGACTTCGCTCTATTGTCTTGTCTTTTCTTGCAGTGATTGTGTACCCTGCTTTAAACAGAGCAATGCCGTTGCCGCGTTGGTGACGAGAAAACTTTCTGCTTATGCATAATTTAGGTATTTTAGATAGCGCATGGTTTTATCAGTTTACTCTTGCTTAGGGAGGTACCCGTTTTTCTGCTAAAAGTTACTCTTGTAGAATAGTCAAAGCTTGTAGAGGCCCACAGGTTCGTTTATTTTGTTACTCGAATGCCTAGCACTCTTTTGCGACAGCCTCTCGTGTATATTGCATTGTGTTACTATAAGCCGCTAGTAGGGAATCCAAGAGAGGGGACCCCTCTCCCTTCAAAAGCATCTGAGTCTACTTCAACTACAGAGTGGCAGATACTGCTATTAACAATTCTCAAATTATACTTGATATTATACTCTCTGTAACTGACAACCGACCAACATGCTCAACGTTAAGTTAAAAGTCAAAATAAAACTAGAAACACTACGAAATCAAACATATGATGAGAAGTAAAAGAGAAAAATGGGCTAAAGATGTAACAGAATGGTGTCCCAGACAAAACAGAAGAAGGAAAGGAAGGCAGCGTCTTAGATGGGAGGAAGAAAGTCGGAAAATCGCTGGTGTTACTTGCATTAGGGGAGGCCTATGCGAGAACGCAAGACAATCTCAGTACCGGTGTTTAATTATTTAAGTCTAAGGCCTTCGTTCTCTATATTCGAGTAAAGTTCCGAGTTGGCTAGCCACCACGTAATGTCACTTTTAACTGCAGTAACGAATTTCAGAATGTCCGAGTAGCGCTAGTCGACCAGACTGCTACTTACAGGACACATCAGCTGCCGATTAGTACAGTTAACCGACGGCTATAGCAAAACTCGTTGCAAGCTCGCATGTGTTTGTAATTTATTATTATAGTTTGCATGCTACAACTATTGAAATCTACGGAACTAAAAAGTACCAACCCTGTTGATTACGCTACTGCTATAAAAATATCGACTATTCGTTTCTATTTCGAGATAGAAACCATTGTATTTAATTACTAAAACAGTCCGCTCAGAACCGTGGGAAGCCGATGGATACTGGAAGCTAGCAGCCGCTCAAAGTGGTGCTCTTTGGAGGAGGCCTATGTTCAGCAGTAGACGTCTTCAGGCTGATGATTATGAAGATGATGACTACTAAAAAAGTGTTTGTTCAATTATAATATGTTTAAAGACTTATATATTATTATGATATTTTTGTTTTGTGTTGTTTTAATTTTTATTATTGCGTCAAGATAAAACCATATTTCAGGTACCTATAGGTATGTAATCTAAATTCGTATTACATTCTCCATTACATTAATTTAATTAGTTGATACCCTATTTTGTAAAGGTAAATCCTTACCTACTTACTGTTTTTAGGTAGGGAATAAATACTCTTTGAAGGGCACCTACCGCACCGCAGCATATAGCTGGCACATAAAAATGTCAAAAAAATAAATAAAAAACAAACCCAAAATGGCGTCACTGACAGCAGTCACGGTGACTATTGAACGAACGAAATGAACAGTTGACGTTGCTACAGATCACCCTAAATTTTTACCCACTGAGTAGCTGATCGAAACTCTGTTTTCGTTCGTGAAACTGGGAAGAACTACTCGCCGCCTTTACGTCCCGATCAGGGGCCGTACTGTGAGCTCTTAGCGCGATTCAAGTCAGAGCGTTTATTGGATCACAGTGTTTTTTTTTTGTATGAATATTTTGACAAGCGACCCAATACAGGCTCTCATTTGAATCGCGCTTAGAGCTCACAGTACGGCCCCAGTATTACTCACTGGCTTAGGTAATCGTAACTTTAATCGAATATAGAGAACGAAGCGCTAACTGTCATATTCATACTATAATTTTAAGATTATTGAATAAAGGCTATTATTTATTTATTTATTTATACTTTAGCACAAAACATTGTACAAGGAGGACTTAATGCTATGAAGCATTATCTACCAGTCAACCTGGACGTGCAAGAAAAACAAGGTATTATTATTATTTTCTTCTATATCTTGAGACTCTCGGGTCTAGCCCGGACATTTGGAAGGCATTGGTGGGGCCGGGGCTAACACCAAGAGGGGTCTCATTTAGCCCCATGGAATCAGGGTACGCGGTGTCGCCACTCACCGACGACTTGCCACAAAGCCGCCCCCGCGTTATTATTATTATGTTCTTAACATTTCTCTCTTTTTAGGGAGGTACAAAAGGCACGGGCCGAAGCCAAGTGCTACGAAAGAGACAAGAATTTCCTAACTATCCTACAGGTGTTTAATATCGTTGCTTTTTGTAATAGTTCATACGCATAGGAATATTAAGTATCTCTAAGCTGGTGAGTAAAGTTTTAGGTATGACGCCTGTGGTAGACAAAACAATTGGTTTAGTTCTGGTAGTATTGATTTGCCATTGCGTTTTGATTTCAATAGATAAATTGTGTAAGTACTTAGCTATTTTTTCAGTGTGCGTTGTCAGTAAGTTGTGTGTGTTACAGATAGCGATGTCAATGTGAAAAGCAGAATTATTTACTTTATTTAATACAGTTAGGTCCGGTCTATTGTAATGCACAGTTTTGGCGGTAATGATGGTTCGGTCCGAGTAGAGTCTATACTCGTCGTTTTCTAGGACAGACTGTGGAGTGTATTTGTAATATGGAACTTTTTCTTTTATTAATTTGTATTTGTAAGCTAAATATTGATGTATAATCGACGCCACCTGGTCATGACGGTGTTTGTAGTCTATTTGGACTTTGGGCTTTGCATGCTCCAGTAATGTGTTGAATGGTCTCTGAATTGCTGCAACATCGCTACAAGTATCATTTATGTTTGGGGTGCGAATTATGTGTTTTTGGTAATTACGTGTGTCAATAAATTGGTCCTGAATGGCTAACATGAAAGCTTCGGTTTCGGGGAAGAGTTCGCCTTGTTGAGTTGTTGCAGCCACGCATTCGACGCTCTTTGTCGACATGTGGTTGCTGCAAATCATGACGATGTCTCCCGTGCAACACTTCTTGCTCCCATACAGCTATTTTACCTTTCTTATCAGTAACTTGCTCGTTGCGTTGTACATTTTGGTCTGATAGGCTTAATGGTGTAAATCGTTTATCGTTATAGACTGAGGTGATAATTCAGCCCGTTCATAAAAAAAAATTCGGGGTGTTGATATCTGTTTATTATGGAGGTTTAATATAATATCTATTATGCCCCTGCCACCTTCCAATCTTAGTAAAATAAGTCCCTGAATGCATGATTTTCGGTGGTGTTTACGCTGAGTAGTCATTGTAGTATTGATTGTGCGCTGAAGTTTTAAGAGATCTGCCTGTAACCACTTAATGATTCTGAACGTAATAAGTAAGTACTGCTATAACAAATTTATTATTAACTGACAACCGATGGGGAAGAAAGGTTCCCGAGTAGCGACCACGAACCGGAAGACGCAGCGTAGGCCAGCCCCCCACTAGGTGGACCGACGACCTGGTGAAAGCCGCGGGGAGCCGATGGATGCAGGAGGCGAGCAGCCGCTCTAAGTGGCGCTCCCGGGGGGAGGCCTATGTTCAGCAGTGGATGTCTTCAGACTGTTAATGATGATGATGATGATTATACTCTCTTTATACTGAGTTTATTAATATTGTTTTATCAAATGCTGCTTTCACAACGTTTAGCAAGTTATGGTTAATGCAGTATAGATAATAAAGCGGATTGAGGAAAATACTGCTACCGATTCCCTGGATACTCGAGTACCTCCCAAACCAAAATCCTGGATCCGGCACTGGAAGCCCCACGGCTCTCTTCGCTTAGTGTCGCCGTTGTTTGATAAACCGCGGTGAAAGCGACTCGTCGTGTTGCGACGTCTTCAGTTAGCCAACTCGCGTGATTGTGCTACGTGCAACGGGGCAGCTTATCTAATCAACCTTTTGCTGGCGGTTAGAACATTGCTATTATAGGCACCTACTTGCGTCATGTACGATAACAACCAGTTTGGCACAATTTTTCTGCATTTTTAATCAATCAGCACGTAGAAAGTCCCCATTACTTCATACATATAAGTATTTTTCGAATGATCTGGTGAGCCGATGGATGCAGGGGGCGAGCAGCGGTTCTAAGTGGCGCTCTTTGGTGAAAGGTGAATGTTCAGCAGTGGACGTCTTGGGCTGTTGATGATGATGGTGATGATGATCGAAGTATTTTCAAAGACGTTTTATGGTACAGTGGTGTCTTGTCTTCATAATTATAACCTTTTATTAGGATCTGCTTAGATCAGATTTGGATCGGATCCGTTTGAGAATTATAAGCCTTTGTTTCCTCTACCTACCTAATATTTTATTACACCTTGTGTTTACAATAGCACAATCAACTAAAAAATAAGCTGCCACGCATCTGACAGCAAAATCAAACACCAATTAGAAGAGAACAAAATAAATCATCATTTCACCACTTCAGTGCACCCATAAGAGTGTTCCCGAAGATAACCGAACGGCCGGGGGTGGAAGCCGCATTTTCAATTTCCGCCCGAACCACCCCAACTTCATCCCGGCCACCCCTCACCCCGGCTACCCTTCACCCCTGGGCCGCGGGTAATTTTATTAAAAACACGACGACGCGCACGACACCCGGTGAATATTTATCTCTTGTGTTCCGGATGTAGAATTTCAAAGGGTGTGTGGATATTGTACAAAGTTAGTTTTGATCGGATAGAGTTAAAATTATTGAGAGAGAATAGGATAATTGTGTTACCAATTTTTAAGCTTTAGTCTATTCTGTGAAAGAAATCCTTTCTAACTTCTGACTTAAGAACTCCTCGTCAATTAGATATTACCTAATACATAAGTACTCCTTTTCCATAAACCAGGAGCTTATTAAAAAAATGCTGTCATTTCTGTTGACGGCGTCATCAATTGTTTTTTTACAGCCATTCTCGTATCCACTACTTAGTTTGTGGCCAATGTACTCTGTGGTTTCTGCTCTTTGCTCACGCAAGATTTGGATGTGATGATATGACTGCGAGCAGCTTAGGAGCTGGATTGAGAGAGATACAAAACCAACCCCAGGATTAATCAAAGACCAACAGACCAGCTCGTAAGTTTTTTAATGTTTCCATGTTTCCATGATGTTTCTATTTCTATAATTTTATCTGCCGAGATAGGTTACTTATTCTATGCTACCGGCCTTTCTAATGCAATCACCCAAAAAATTGGTACTACAGACACCGTAATTATCTAATAAATAATTTAAGAGCCGACGATGACACGACGTGAATTACGCTGGCCGTTTTCCGTCCACTAAATGTCTTTTTTTCAATCCAGCCACCCGATTACCTCCAATCAAGTTGTTTTCATGGGAGGTATTGTCCAAGGATAATGCCACAGAATAAATATTAGTAGGTATGTCCCTGCCACATGGTTGTGCTGGTGGGTTCACTACGCCAGACTAAAACTTGTTTCAACTTATTATAGGTAGATGGTGCTCTCCCTTATTGGCATTGTGCTACGTTACTCAACATGATCGCTA
The DNA here is from genome assembly GCA_963580505.1 of Ennomos erosarius. Taxonomy (NCBI): domain Eukaryota; kingdom Metazoa; phylum Arthropoda; class Insecta; order Lepidoptera; family Geometridae; genus Ennomos; species Ennomos erosarius. The sequence goes on along the minus strand of OY756981.1, from coordinate 11,529,746 downwards.
TATCGTATAACGGTTAGCGTATAAATACTTATACTTATAACTATTCTACTACTAACTAATTGTGACAAGTCTCCTACTTGCTTTTTTAAACCTCAATAATACGTTTTCCATAGCCTAATTACGGCAACGCTGTTCTGTATATACCAAAGCTTCCATTCCTCTTTCCATTCTACTTTGTTCTGCGTTTGAATTGCATCTAAACTCTCTAGAAGTCTACATCTAGAAGCACGATGTTCATGCAACTCCTTAAATTTCAAAGCTTTTGACTGACACCTACTTTACCTACTCACACAGTTTTTTTTACAATTTATGTATTTCATTGCTTGTTATGTAAGTATATCAAGAACAGCTAAAGCTTCCTCTTTGCTCGACAAGAGTTGTTTTATTATATAAATATAATGGATCCTTTGGCAACTATACTATCATTAGTGAAATCTCTAACCATTCACCATTCGTTGTCAAACCATCGAGTCCAAAGCTAAGTTAGCTGCGAAAAATCTAGGAATCCTAGGGAAAGTGCGGCCGTATTTCACATGAGGACAGCTTCTAAACCTTTATGTAGCGCAAGTCCGATCCTAATTTTATTGTATTGAATACTTACTGTAGCCATCTCTGGGATGGTTCAGCCAAATACCAGCTTGAAGCCTTGGACTCCATTCAGAGATGAGCCAAAAGACTCAATGGCAATGAGTTTTACATTGCTTGGTCATGCGTTGGTGGAAGCTAACTGCACAGCTCAGAGCACCGACGTAAAGTTGCCAGTTTATCGGTTTTTTATAGACTGCATTTTGGAGAGTGTGTGAAGAAATTAAACGATCTTATTCCTCCATCTCCTTTCTTTCGTCGGTCATTTCAAGGCGCAACAAAATACAGCACCTTTATACTTATGATTATGATTGAAATTACATCAACCCACACTAGGCGTTTTGCTATGCACTTCATAGTGCGAACAGTCAATGAATGGAATACCTTGCCGGGCTCCTTGTTTCCAGATAACTATGATCTTGGAGTCTTAAAGTCTAGAGTGAACAGGTATCTTCTAGGAAAGCGTGCACCGTCGTAGACTGCATTATTATTTTCCATCAGGTGAGACAGTGGCCAAATGCTTTGCCCAAAGAGAATAAGAAAATAAAAAAAAAACAAAAATACCTACACAAACGCTGCTGAACTAACATTGCTGAAGTACCTAAGCAGTGGGTACTTATAATAGCTATAATAATATTTACCACCCAAAACGGCCTTAGATAAAACTAAATAATATAGCCTCATAATCTTCCTCGTATAGATAGAGAAGGTATAGAAATGTTTTCGAGAAGTGGAGGTGTCATGGTGATCAAAAAATGTAAATATTATGAAGTAGGTACAGGTTATATGCAATTGGGTTTAAAGAGGTATATTTTATATTGACTTGCAGATGCGATACGAGCTATAGATGCATTGTTTCTATTAAATAGAGTGTTTGAAGTTCTATAGGTTAGGTCCTACTTACTGCATGTTTTAACAAACCTGGTTACCACCTGATTGAAATAATGTCAAATACCTAGAAGACATTCTAAAACATAAAAATCTTCAGCCTTGGCTCAGACCCCGTAAAAAGCAAGAAGAGAACTTTCCCCAATGAGTATGTCACCATTGTCTTCCGTCGCTTCACTACTATTCCCTACAATCGCATCCATTGTAAGTAATATTTCAAAAGCCACATGGTGATCCCGTCTCTCAAATTTGCACAGACTTGCCAAAAGTGGACCGATTCCCAGAACACCTATTGTCGAGGCATCATTACGACGCGCAATTTCGTCGGATCTCGCATCCCCTTTATGTATGCCAAGGATATCTCAAAAGACCGCAATTTCACAACCCAATAGCAATCTTATGTTCGTTGCTGGAGAGTTGATTTTAGGCTGGTAGCGTTGGGTATCCGAGGATCAATGAGATATCCCAGTTATTCCGCTCCGGGTGTCTTGCTTTAAATTTCTATATTTCGAGCGCTGTATCGCTTTTCTTCCCATCCGCATTTCTGGACGGGTAAGATTTCTGAAGCGCTTTAATATGTTTGCAAAGCTTCAAAGTTTCAAGTAAAGGTGTGTAAAGGTGGCTGTATTTTCCAGTTTCATTGTCATGCGATGCGAACCTTTTCCTTTGCCTCCGAAATTGAAATGCCAAGTATTAGGTATTTACAATGCGACGCCACGTTTTTGTGTTTTTTCCTGGGCCTTTTGGCTTACGGCACATGTTTTTTGTGGAGACCTGTTTGGTAAAGGACCATCATAAAGATTTTATTTATGGTCGTAAAGGCGGTCCCTATTATGTTATGATTAGTTGGTTCTGGTAGATAATTGCGGATGATGAGATTGTATTATTTTGTTTTGTTCTGTACTTGCTTATATTATTTTGTTGCGGTCGGGTTTCATGTTATGCAAATGTAGGTATAACAGTCACTGGTTCGTGTCTGATACAAAAAGTATCACCTCATATTTAAATACCAACATACAATTATTACTTTACTAATAAAGAGAAATAAAATCAAATTACTTTATTTAATGAAATTATTTCGTAGTTGAGAATTTATAATACTCTTTAACGCATGTCACGTTATCAAAACTGTTATTACTTTCATTAATTTTTTCCATTTAGTTTGGGCTACAGGCTTTACCAAATTTCATCAAAGTCCATCCAGCAGTCTCCACGTGGAAATAGGATAACAATGGATATCACTGTCCATTTTAATCTCTTCTCTACATTCGCTCACCTCATCCATAATTAACACAAAGCATATCCGCAACTTGAGTGGTCGTTACAAATTTCCAAAGTCATTAATTCCCATCATAAGCTTCGATTATCTGAGTAACCTAGAGATAAGGATCGGGGTTCGAACCAACCGACCGGTCAGAGGAACTCGTTGGCAAATAACACCTTGGGATGGGACGTTCTGGCAGTTTTTTAATAACAAACGGCTTTTCGCCCTTTCTGCTCCGATGCCTTTGAGGGTATTCAGAGATATCCATCGATGGTAATGAAGGCTTACCTTATGTCTTGATATTTTAAAGAGCCTTGCCTACCCGTGGATGTGGTGACGCGACCCATCGATCCTCGGTTAATTTAATTTACACCCATGACAAGAAGTTCCTAAACAATAATTCCGTAGCAATAGAGGTGTGAGACATGAAGATGTTATTTCTTCGAAACTGCCACTAAACGCTTTGGAGGATGTCTAGCTCAAGCTGGGCGGTTATTCTCTATGATAACACAGATTCCACACGATACGAAACCACGTCGTTATCGTGTCTGTTCAAATCGTGTCACAGCGTTAGATATACCTTCCTTTACATTAAAGTTATCCTTATTTTGAATAAAATATATTGACATAAGTGGTCATATCTTTTGACGTGTTGATGTTTCGGAACGCGTCTCGGTAAAACATATGATTTTTGACAGTTCAAGTCGCGCCAATTCCAAATTCATTTCGCGTGGGTTTAAGTATTAAGAAGGAGTTTTGGCGGGAACGCGGAAAAGTTCACGCCGTTGCATCGTATTATTTTTCAAAACTTTTGCTTTTTCCAGTGTTAATGTTTAAAATTGGTGGCGTTTTATGCATTAAGTCCTGAATTACGAGCATGAGTGAGGGCAAGTGATATAATGTGGTGAAACGTGATTTTTCGTGTTGCTTCCAAAACTCCATAGAAGCTTGTAGTAAAGTTGCCACCACTTTGCTGGGGCATGACTTAGACTGGACTATGACTACCTGACTTAGACTATGACTAGGACATGACTTTGCGTGAAATATTTTATAACACGATGAAAATATAATACCTACTTGACACTGGCTAAATACACAATGTGTGGAGCTAAAATATAAGAAAAAAAAAAGTATTAAGAAAATTAATTATGTACGCGTCGTACAGGTAAATGCATATCTCCAGCAATTTATAAACTTATTATTGACACTGGCTATGTATAGGTAGTTAAGTACTCAATTCGTATGGAACCAAACTTAAGAAGGTAAAAAAAATGTGGTAAATGGAACAAAAAGCGCGCGGATAATATGTAAAACTGAGCAAGACAGGATCATCGTGTGTGATTCTTCCATATTTTTCTAAACTGTACCTGCCTGTTTAGGTAACTACTACCAAAACAAAAATTACTGAAACTTCTGTTAAAGACCTGAGTGAAGTGATGATGATTTCTTTTTGTTGTAATATGAAGAGGTACTTATAAAATTCTAGTTTTTGTTTGTAACTTCTTTTACTGTTATAAATCTATATTAGACTCAAAACAATTAATTTTAGGTAAAAAATTTTAGGTTAGGTTGGCTTAAATAGCTTCTACTCACGGCTTTGCTTGCGTTTTATACCTATATACCTATGCTAATACAGGTTACTGTGCTCAGCTTCGAAAAGATTTAGTGGATTTTGTTGTTTGGTACGAAATGCATGATCTATTATTAGACTATAACGTAAAAATAACATAACACAAGCGTACGAAGCTGCGGGCAAAAGCTAGTAAATACTAAAACCAGAATAAAATAAATATTTATGGGGGCTCCCTTTACAAAAACGTGATTTTTTTGCTCGTTTTTGTAGATAACTAGTTGACCCGCCCCAACTAGTTGACCCGCCCCGGCTTCGTACGGGTTAATTCGTTTTTTAAGTCCTGACTTTGTTTTTGGGTAAGAGAGAAGGGAAAGGTTAAAAATAGGGGAAAAGGATGAATGGATCGGACGGCAATAGAAGGGAGGTAGGCGCAGCCTGCCTTCCTTCGCTGGCCCTCTTTTCCGGTTCTCTTCTATCTTCCCTTCGGCGCAGGGTGAGTATAATTTTTTTTTATTAAAATGTTTCATTATAATTTTTTGTTTTTTTTTTTATTTTTATTGAAATTAAAATTGATAAACCAACACAATTATAATACGCGAACAAAAAATCTTGAACGGATCTGAACCAAAAATATAATAAAGTTTTGCGTGACACTGCAGTTGCATTATAGTTAAACGTCATCATGAGACATCACAGTTTTTATTTAACGGGCTTATGCTGTTAGTCTCTAGTCTCTACCGACCTTTACAGCGTCACAGGGCGGAGACATCACACTGTCTAGTAATCTTAGTTACTAGACTGTGTATTTCACTAGCTACAATACCCTTCAATTTTTCAATTATTGCATTCATTTTTAATCTTCTTCATGCCTATTGCGGAGTACGCACTCGGCCTAGGAAATAAAACAGGGTCCGAGTGGCTCTCTCGGCCTGTTTGCTAGGTCGAGTGTTCGGCCGAGCACTTGACGTGTGTTTAAAAATACCGAGTACGCGGCCGAAAGCACTCGTCCCTCTACTCGGTAGGTGTAATCAGGCTATTATCAATAGGATACGGAACCCTAAAAATCTCTCTCAAATTAAAAAAGCAACTAAGTAGGTAGGTTAAGGTACTACCTATGTAGGAACTTAAATATGCCACAGAATATAATTATAACAGTAAATAGGTAATATATTATAATAACTCCTGAAAATATAACAATTACTGATCCTACAGAAATAGCAGATGCTTTTAATAACTGTTTCATTAATCACATTCAGGCTGATGACAATGGTTTTAGGCAATATAAAAATTCTATGCATAGTGCACTACTCACAAGGGAATGTTCTTCGATGTTCTTGGCTCCCACTACTCCACAAGAGATAAAAAGAAAAATTGTTCTTTTAAGAAACACGAATAGTGTCGGATATGACAACATAGCTACAAAAGTAGTTAAGCACGTCCGAGATATTGTGTGCTTTCCTTTGTCTTATATATTTAATATGTGCATAGAACAGGGTGTATTTCCCGATGATATGAAAACATCCATTGTTAAGCCATTGTATAAGCAGGGTGACAAGAACATTTTGAGTAACTATAGACCTATAGCACTGATACCGGTATTATCAAAGATATTTGAAAAAGTCATTTACGACGGGCTATATAACTATTTGGAACATAATAATATTTTAATATCTGAACAAAAAGGCTTCAGAAAAGGTAAATCTATTAATGTGGCTATATATGACTTTTTAAATCAAGTAATTGAAAATGTAGATAGGAGAAATCCAGTATGTGCCCTATATATGGATATGTCTAAAGCGTTCGACTGCGTCAATCATAGAATTTTGTCATATAAATTAGAGTGTTATGGAATTAGAGGCAATGTCCTTCACCTTATTGAATCATATTTAGCAAATAGAAGTCAAATAACTGAGATAGACAGGATCAACATTAAAAATAAATTGGAAGAAAAACATAAATCAGAATCGCAGTATGTTTTGTATGGAGTACCTCAAGGTAGCGTATTGGGGCCGTTACTTTTTCTTTGCTATATTAACGATCTTCCCAAATGCACAAAATATCCTATGGTACTATTTGCTGATGACAGTACGGTGATCATTAAAAAGCAAAGTGATAATTATCAAACTGAAATTTCTAACACAATAAAAGACATCATACTATGGTTGGAGAATAATAATCTAAAAATTAATTTAAATAAAACTAAAATAATGCATTTTAACCAAAGATTTCCGAATAAAAATTCGAATTTGGACATTAAGTATTTAAATAATGATATAAATAAAACACAACTGACTAAATTTCTAGGGTTATACATAGATAGACAACTAACATGGAAGCAACACGTGGATCATTTAGTGAAAAAAATCAACAGTTTGGCATATGCTCTGTATCATCTCTCTAAAATAGTTAATAAGGAAGCCACTTTAACAGCCTACCATGGCAGTGTTGCATCGATATTGAAGTATGGGGTAATTTTCTGGGCAAATTCCACAAACAAACAAGATGTTCTTTTGGCTCAGAAAAGGTGTGTCAGAGCTATATCTCATCTTAAACCTACAGATAGTTGCAAACCGCATTTTAAATCATTAAAGGTTCTAACGGTTCCCTCTCTTTATATATATGAAGTGGCATTGTTTGTGAAAGCTAATCCTACATATTTTCAGAAACTTCATGAAAAGTACAGGTTTAACATGAGAAATAGAGATCAACTTTGTATCAGAAGGTCCCATACAGCATTAATGCATAGTAGTATGTTTTGTATGGCGCCAAAAATTTATAATAAACTGCCCGAAGCATTAAAAATGTGTAACATTACTAATTTTAAGATAAAACTAAAACGGCTGTTAGTCGATAAATGTTATTACAGTATTACAGAATTTTTAAATGACTCCGAATTGGCTATGCCATAATGACTGTGCTGTGTTTAGCCTTGTAAGTTACTTACCTACTTGATATTGTTTTAAAATTATGACTAAAATATTTGCATGCCTACCTGGTGAGAATGTATAAGGGACATTAGTAATAAATATTATCATTTTCTGTAATAAGTACCTACATTCTAACAAATAAATTGATTTGAATTTGAATTTGAATTTGAATTTGAATTTGAATTTATATTTTAAATTATTATATTTTATACACTTATGTAGTAGATAATATCGTATCGAATTCACGATACGAACTTCTTCCTACATGTAGAAATACGACTGCGGCGTTGCCGCTCCGTGCCACCGAGACGTGTCGTGGTCGACTAGTCGTCCCCCGTCCCGTCCGCCCGCCACCGACTTTATCTCCTTCTGGCACGGTTCGAAAACTAAGTTTTGCGGAACAAATAAAAAAATTATTACAAAGTAGGTAGGTACCTAAGTATAAATAAGTACATTAGCTAGATGGCAAATATGGTAGATCACAGTGTGGTGATAACTTGGTAGACTAGCAGCGTGAATAATTCAGGGCAAGGAGAGTTTTATCGTCGCAGAACAGAAGTGATGATGATGATGATGGTGATAGTACCACGGTACCTTAATCTCTATTGAGCATCGTAGGCAAGCTCATCGGTTATTTTAAGTTCTCAACTATTTAGTAACCTACTTACCTCTAACAACGTCTTAGCCGACACGGCATCTAAGTATATCCAGACCAGGGGGTCTAGCAAAGATACCAACCACTAACGCTAACGCCTCACGCGGAAAAGGTAGCGATTTCCGAAATGTCATTTTAGTACATTTTGGAATTAGCGTTTGGCGTTAGCGTTAGCGGTTGGTATCTTAGCTAGACCCCCAGGGGGTCATGACAATCGCTAACGCTAACGCCTCACGCTAACTCCAAAAATGTATCGAAATGACATGCGCTGCGGGAAAGTTAGCGATTTCCGAAATGTCATTTCAGTACATTTTGGAGTTAGAGTTTGGCGTTAGCGTTAGCGGTTGTTATCTTTGCTAGACCCCCAGGGGGTCATCACAATCGCTAACGCTAACGCCTCGCGCTAACTCCAAAAATGTATCGAAATAACATTCGCTGCGGAAAAGTTAGCGATTTCCGAAATATCATTTCATTACATTTTGGAGTTAGCGTTTGGTGTTAGCGTTAGCGGCTGGTATCTTTGCTAGACCCCCAGGGGGTCATCACAATCGCTAACGCTAACACCTCACGCTAACACCAAAAATGTATCGAAATAACATTCGCTGCGGAAAAATTAGCGATTGCCGAAATGTCATTTCAGTACATTTTGGAGTTAGCGTTTGGCGATAGCGTTAGCGTGAAGGAGCTTTGCTAGACCCCCAGAGGCTCCCCGTGGATTCCGAGCCAGACTTTCAACGATCGATATGATCTTTACCTACCTAGACATTGTCAGGAATAGGCTGAGAGCAGCGACACCAGTTGTCGCTGCTCAATGTAGTCAATGCCTTCGACAACAGTAGGTAAGTAAGCAGACACGCCGGGGATTGTACCGTCTACCAATAGAAATTATACATCAGTCCATCGTCCATCCATATACATGTACTCAACAACTTAAATAATAAATAACATAAAAGATTAATAATACCTACTTTAAAAAAAAGGACTTAAACTAAATTAAATCTAAACTAAAATGATCTATCTAAAATATATACATGTTCAGTTTCAGTAATCTAGATCATAAAGCTGACCACCAAAACTCCTTAGTCGCCTTTGATGGTAACACATCTACTTCTCTAATCCATTCGAAATGCGCAGAGGCGTAAAGCAATTATGTCTTGGCACCTAACAAGTACCTATAGGTAGGTACCCTGTTTGGTATATTTCTTTTAAGATCAAATCGTCGTCATCTCTTGCAAAAGTGAGGACTACTTTGACTTAGGGTGGACGCACCCTATATTGACTTGTAGTCTTTTACAGTCATCAAAAATAGTAGTAAAGTAGGTAGATACCTACCTAATCTTGCAAATCCTCAAGTACCTAGTCCGTAATAGACCAATAAGGCCAATAAGAAGCCCTTGCGTCTTTGATAAAACGATGGTACTTAATACCTACCTAGGCACTTACTTACTTATCTAAGTATGTTGTAAATGTGAACTAGTGTGTAAATTCCGTATTTTTTATGTATTTCGAATTGTTTTCCACGCCCAGCCAGACAGGTAAGTAGAGGCTACCAGCCTACGTAGGTACCTAACTACCTACTACTTAAATCCCTAGAGTTTATAAAACATATTAAAACATACAATAAGTTGGTACATACATAGTTAGGTAGGTATATACTGAATAAATTAATAGCTATACTACCTATAGGTAGATAGACAGGTACGTATGCCCTATGATATTGCAACCTACCCTTTAACTTTTAACCTTTTCTACCTGATACTCCGATGTCCGTATAGGTACTACTTAGCAATTCGGCAAAATACTTATATGAATTCGATGAGACAGGCTTTTTGACCTTGAGAAATTAGTTTCAGGTGTCTGCCCAGTTAGTTAGGTAGTACCTAAATACCTTTTTCTTTCTATGTTTACCTTTAAGTACCTTGCAGACCTTATACTAACCTATTTGATTGCACCTACCTATGGTACCTACTTACCATCTTTTTAACTTGCATACTTAGAGTGCGATCCAAAGTCAATGGCGTTGGCTCCTATATGAAGTAAGAGCGAAAATTAGAAATGCGCGGGAGGAGGTAAGTATAAGTATAAGTATAGGTACTTACCTATAGGCAATAGGCATTACCTATGTGTAAATACTTAGGTATATATTACTACTACTTATAGGTAAGCAGTGTGCGTGTGCGCAGCGTGCGTGGAGCTTGCAACAGTTGCAGCGCACTTTACTTACAGCTATAAGTAATTGAGTTTATTGTTTCACACTCTAAGTATCTTCGGCCACACCGTCGTGTAGGTAAGATCATCATCCACAGCCTAAGTATGTCATCCAACAACTGCTGAATATGGATACCTAATACGTACTTACCTAATAGGCCTTCTTTCGCCACGGCATTCGCCTCAGTCGCTAATCGGGTTCAGGTTTGATCCGTAATCTTAACATGAAAGTCTTGAAACAGGCATAAAACCAAAAATTCATGAAACCAACCAATATATAAATAAGAAGAAAGGCGGTGTGTTGGTGCTCGTCTCTATACCAAGCAGCATGTGGTCTAGTGCCTACCTAACATACTTACCTACCTACTCGCAACGCATGGTAAGGTAGGTAGGTACCATTAACTCCACTACACTACACATCAGACCCATAAATCAAACGTGACAGTTTTAAAAATAAAACCACACTATCTAAGTATCAGGGTGTCGCGTCCACGCAAGCTGTATCTATTTATCGCGTCATATCTCTCCCTCGACAATACCGATAGAATAAATAAATGAGTTCTCGCCGCGCCCGCATCAGCCGACCCTTCGACGGGCACGTAATCCAAAATGTCCGTTTATTTTTCTATGTGAGCCGCTGCGTAAAAGCAATCTGGATTCGATCGCGTTGGCCTGATAGAGAGAGATAGAAAACACAGCAAGCGGCAACTAGGGCGGGGCGCCGCATCGTGGTTTGTCATTGGCTAATATAACGCAATCCCAGCCGCCCGTGCAACACGACCAATAGCGCGCGCTCGCGCTGCTTTCCTCCCGCGTCCCCTGCGGCCCAAAATACCGACCTTTCACGAATACCAACCCGATTCGATACGACCGAATATGCCTTAGTTACTTCACGCGCGTTCTGTTGGCTGGTCGCTTTTGCCGCCGTTTTCAGTGAACCAACTTAAAATCAATTCCGTACTTTGGGGTTATTGTGATGGACTTTGGTAGTGTACATTGCGTGTTTTGTTACCATCGTATTCGGATCAGCTGATCTATTAAGGTACATCAAATTCTAGTTGGACAAGCACTCCTACACCTAAATATATATTTCCAATATATTCTACTACTCGGAAAGGCTCAGTAGTTTAAAAATCGCGAGATAAACGCAAATATCAGCACCGGATGATCGAACGTAAAAGCGGTGTCCTCGTAATCAACGTAGGCCGCACGGTCTGGCAACGCCGCGCGTAAATAATAGGGTAGGCGCTCGGTCTTTCTCTCGCAGCTGGCGCATAGCGGCAACGTCGCACTGCCTCCACCGACCGTGCCGTGGCGCGCTCCCGTGCTGCCGCACCGTGGGGAATCGGTCGCCACCGACTCGAGCGAGACGCATTCACGACTCGACGCAATATACCTACCGCGCCGATACGATATGAATTTTAATGACGGTGTTACTTTTAGGTTTCGAGCTGCTTGATAAATAAGTTATGCTTTATTGCTTTAATACATTATCGATGTTTATTTTAAGATACCTAGTGGATAGGTAGTTAATTTACTAATCAACAAAATATAAGCTATCCACCCCAATATAATTTGTTTTTCTACTTAAATACGTAATTACATAAGGGGAGTAAATAGACAATAAAAACTATACTGATTAGGTAGGTACGTTCTCTATACCCGCATTTGTATAGTCTAATCAAAAGAAGTTTAATGTTTACAGTGTAAAAATGATAATACAATGCTGAAGATGAAAATACAACTTGTTTACAGAATATCGAGCGGGTGTTGGCGGCCTGGTGGCGCTCTCTATCGGGGAAGAGCACAGTGAGCCGCGCGGGGCGGTGGGGCGGGAGCTTCCTCCCCCCTACTTCAGTGCTCACCACGATATTCTGCGGAGAGGACGTGTCGCTCCGCGCAATAAAAAAGGATCGTTCGCGCGGCAACTTTGAACAGTGATAGTGCCCAAAGAGTGAAGTGACAGATAATGTGTGCCGGATTGCAGTGCCAACCCACTTGGATGCAGTGATTATTGGATTGCCCTTATCGGATTGCAGTGTTTTCTGGATTTGGATTTTGGATTTTCACCACCTTCCAAACTGGGGATGCACAAGATGGAACTAGGTGACAGCGTGTACGCCGCTGAGCGTATCATGAAGAGGAGAATTAGAAAGGTGAGTTTTTACGAAGGCAGTATTAGATTCTAAAATTGCAAAACATGCATGCGAGATCACATATCACTCGCCGGTTTTATTGGTGCGCTTTATTTGTAAACTGCTTGTGTTGCAACACACCGTTTGTTTTGCTTGCACCGAAATTTCAAAACACGCTCAAATAACGCTTTATATAAAATGCATGGCCTGCTTGTTTGTAATTTAGATTTTGTTTTTAATCCTAGCATTGTGATTTGATCCATGGGAGCAGCTGGACCAAAATTAACGTAAGGGTTTTTGTGTTCCTTTTCACGCATGTTTTTCGTTGCTTATTATTATCAAGGCTCCCCTTACATTACACGAGTATTCTGAGATACTGGGGCCGCGTTAAGAAATTGAATGGTTCTTTATAAATAGTGCCCTTCTTAACATTACACTAGTTTTTGACAGTAAACAAGTTTCGTACAGTGGAGGATCCTTGTGACTTGTGAGGGGTAACCTTGCCTTATTGTCTTGCTACTTTTTTTTATTTTTGCTTGTTACTAACCTGATCTAGACGATAAGAAAAACCTAATTGACAGGATTGCTTTGCATGGATTGAACGTTTTAAAAGCATGAAGATTTGTATGGTGGTTGTTGGTTATGAATTCAAGATAACGAACCTTAACACATTGCTTGATCCTTTAGCATACTTAATTGAGTAACAAACTGCATTAAATACGTTTATTTTCATTGACTAGAAATACTTTCAGAAGCACAAAGGTAAGTCAATCTGCCCTGGGAATAATCACCGGCTTAATTGGATCTTCCTCCTGGTTAACTTGCAATCAATATGCTATCAGACTACATTAAAGTTATTTACTTTTTTAATTATTCAACTGCTCATTATTTATTACATACATACCTTACAATGTTCGTACCTTAGGTATATTATGATAAACCTAAGACATTCTATAATAGAGTGTAATTTTCACGATAGACAGTGTACTTAATTTTATTACCACGCCATACTGAGCTTTTTAATTAATGCTCCATGAAAATTGGTAAGCGCTAGAAGGAAACCGATGATTTAATATTGAAAAAAAATTGTGCTCCTTCTCAGAACTTTCTAATGGCTTCTAGTATCTGTCCTTGTAGGTAAGTATACCTACAGTTTCCTTGTAGATACATTTTCGTTCGTGGCTTATTTGACATTCAGAATCATATTCTCTTTATTTTTCTTTTTGAAATTTTATCATGATACCTTTCTTTGACCACTAAGTATAAAGCTTCTCTCATTTATTCGGGTATGTTGTTATAAAAATTAGTTCTTGAATAGTGCTAAGTATTCCTTTTCCTTTTAGTTTTTACTAACTTGACTTCAACAAAAGAAGCCTATTCGTCTTTATTATGTTTTTTATACGTTTAGGGTAAAATACCTTCACCAAATTGATTACCTATTTTGATGGTTCGTTTCTATTCCTTCGAGTGCATACCTACTTACAACCTCCAGTGTGGTTCCCTTGTCATTGTAAGAATCTGATGGTAAGACCTTTCGAAATAAATACTAGAAATTCATCAATGGTTGAATGGTTTCATTAGTGGGGGCATTGGTTATTCTAATAGTTATATTGCAAATGCAGAGAGATTTAAAAATCTTTCATAGATTCAAGCTAGCTCAACTGATCTGATTCAACTTTAAAGGGCTAGACATCTAGCTGTGAAATTATATGTCCACAAACTCTTATTTCTAAATAAGATACCGCACATAAATCTACGAAAAAAGCTCAAGTACTAACGCTAAAGCTTAAGTAGTGGGTAGTAGTAGGGTGATGTGTTAGCATACTTACTTACAACCTCCAGTGTGGTTCCCTTGTCTTTGTAAGAATCTGATGATAAGACCTTTCGAAATAAATACTAGAAATTCATCAATGGGTGACAGGAACCGCCAACCGCTTTGCTAGTGGGGTCATTGGTTATTGTAATAGTTATATTGCAAATGCATAGAGATTTAGAAATGTTTCATAGTTTCAAGCTAGTTCAACTGATCTGATTCAACTTTAAAGGGCTGTGAAATTGTATGTCCACAAACACTTATTTCTAAATAAGATACCGCACAGAAATCTATGAAAAAACCTCAAGTACTAACGCTAAAGCTTAAGTAGTGGGTAGTAGTAGGGTGATATGTTAGATACTACAGCCCATTGATGTCAAGGTAGGTATATAATACTTAATTATACTTAACTGTTATCAGATTACGCTCTTTGAAGGGTATTTACAAAACGTATTAGGAAAGTAGGTACTATAACAATTACCTACAAGTATGGAGTTGTGATTGAAGTCGCGTAGACCCCTTTTCCTAAAAGTGACTATTTCATTACACATTTTATTATCATTCATCATCCATTTATATATTATTACCTTACCTTTGACCGCGAAATGTCGATGTATTTCTCATCCCCCAATTTTGTCAGGTTCTTTATTTCAATATTAAAGGTGTCATCATCAGGTAGTGTCATTAAAATTTGTCATGTCTCACTCACACAACATTCCATTCTTTTTGTTTTCCTCACACATTCGCTGTTTTTATCCTCTGAAGATCAAAATAAAGATAGACATCACCTACCTACCCCACGCCGCAAGAGATTATGCTTAGGTACTCATCGATATAAATTACAATACTAACTTAGTCTACAATCTCAATACGTACTGTATAAAAATGCAATGCCCAAGAGTTATTTTTCCAACATTCTGTTTTGTTTGAAACACGGGAAATTCTTTTCCTATAACTATTTCTGTTTGTAGAACAACCGAGAATCATTACTACCAACTCTATTAAAGAACAATATTATAATATAACTCAAAATATAGTATAACTACCTTACATTATTTTAAGTATTAACAATAGAATCAGAAACAAAATACTCAAAACAAAGCTGTTTTAATTTCTTTTAAGCTGCCATCAAAAACTAGGTCATAAAATTCGTATTAATTTTTCCTTTGATGTCCAGGTCATGCAAGCTTCTATAACCGTGTTCCATCCAACTAGAGAAGTCGTGTCAAATCGAGGTTTTATACCACAGAGCGTTTATCACTAAAAAAAAACGTGTTTGGCTTTGATAACAATATCATGTTGTAAACAATCCAACGTATTGTCAAGTAGGTACTTATAATATTTTATTAGGCTTCTTTAAAAAGAATGTAGACATTACCTACTTACTATCATATATGAATCATATCAGTAGTGCATGAAGTTCGGTACTTGGCAACTCTGGCGTCTGTTCAGGTTTAAGCCATCCATTTTAAGTCTTCATCTCATTGAAAATTCAGATTTAGATCTATTAAATTTAGTACCTACCTATTAAGTTTTACAGTTTGAGTAACCATTTTACTTATTTATCTATCTGCAATGTTATTCAAGCAGCAGGCTGAGCAAAATATACCTATCTGACATTTCTACCTAGAGGAAAATTAGACATCCAAACCTTCGGTATCGTTCCCTAACCTATCATTCTAATATTCATCCATAATGCATTACTTACCTTTTGCAAGTTCTAAATATAATCCCTTACAGGTATTAGACATCTAAATACAAATCAAAAAAGTATTTCTTCGAAGCATGAAATAATTATTTTCGCACTTGTTTTTGCTTTTTATTTGTCCACTCCATTCCATATAATTTTACTATCTATCATTTCTTTTTGCTGCAGTTACAATCATATTCCATAGAATAGTTATGTATCTACCTATCTCGGTTTCTGTTTATTGTTTATATTAATTACTATACCAAACGATTATTCATGCATAAACATAATTCATTCACCCATATACCTATTCACTTAATAATAATCAAAGTCAAGTGATCTACTATTTAGATCTTGGTACCTATAGAAAGAGTTACACCTAGTTAATCTAACAATATTAAAAACTACCAGTGGTAGTTTCAAGTTTACGTTCCTTCATAATTAATTATAAAATTATTTGTAAGGTACCTATTGTTAAATCAGATAAGAACTTAAACCGTCTGAAAGTAAAAAAAAACACATCTTATGTCTTCTAGCGCCACGTGTCAAATTAAGGAAACTACTAAATTTAACGACTAAATCCTAAACGCATACAAGTGCAATCCAACAACGCGCAGAATAAAGTCTATTTTTGTATGCATTGAAATTACCTCGTTATCTGGCGGCATCGTCTAATATAAACGAACTTTTTTCTGTCAACGCAGAATAGACTCTACTTGTTGGTTCTTAGGGTGTAAGCTTTAATAAAACTCCGAGATTTAAAGCAACTCCTACAGTACTCTGAGACCCTGGTATCTTAGCGAGAACGCGCCAGTATTCGGCTTCGACCGAACTGCCGAGAGCGCATGCTCCTCGCCGGCTGCTTTCAACCAATCAGCGTTGAGCAGCGTTTTGTGCGGCAAAAATATATTTTAGGAGTGTTCGAACTTAACTAACTAATATTGCTCTCTATTGCTCTTATTTTAAAATGCTTTCTTTTTACGGCCATCAGTCCCATTGCAAATTATTTAATAATTTTTTATACTTTAAAAATTGCAGTTTCGTATTTTAATTTCTCTCACCCCGCAGTTAGGCTAGCTAACCATCATTCGATATAGTTCTGCAGTTGTTTGGTAGATGGCGCTATTTTAAAATGCGTAATAACTAGGTTTTGCTATAAAATAAAACTAAATTGCATGGAGAGCTAGAGCCGTCAAGATTAGTAAGACGAGTCAAATTTTAATGATAGCACCTCATAATATCAATATCATGTTTGTGATCTAAGCATGTGATAGTCTTTTGTAGCAATTCCATAACATATATGAAATATCGCATATAGGTAGTTACGTAGGACTTATTTTGTAGGTCTTGTCAGAATTATGTGTATCTCGCTCGGTGAAAGTAGGTAAAATTAACTTTTATATCTGCTGATAAAGTATCGCATAATAAACGAGGCTACCCAGTTTGGATTGCGTTTTTATTTAGATAATTTGTTAATAAAAATATTAGGCCTCAAACGCCTACATCAATAAAATAATTGTTTGCAGAAATTTTGATACTTTTTACAAGTAACTTTGAGCCCCGATCAGATGTTGTGTAACATTAAAAAAGGTAACGGTCTCCTTTATTAAATAAATGATAAAAAAGCAAGCTGTTACCGTGGGTCACAGATATGAGGTGCCGATAATAATTCGAAACGAACGGATCCAGAATGCACTCGGAAGGAACACAAAGCGACCAAATTTTCTATAAATAATCGCTTGACAATGCTCCACCGTAATTTTATCCATCCTTGTATTGGAATGGAATAAAAAAGCTCGAAGGGTACAACGGCGTCTATAGAGTCGTCTTCATTGATTTACGTTCGTTGTTTTGGAATAAGTTTTATAGGTAGAGGTTCAGTACTTACCTAGATATTGTTTACTTTTAGATAGATAGAAAATGCTTTATTGCACAAAGGTAAATCAAGTACATAGGCGAACTTAATGCTAAGTAGCATTTTCTTCCAGTTAATCTTTGTGTAGTGTGGAACGAGTTGTCGTGCTGGTTGAAAAGGAATAAGAAAAAGAATTACCCAAATAAAATAATCATAAGAAGTAGCAATAGATAATAATATGAGTTTAGATAGATAAGGTTTTAAACAAATAATACATATTAATATCTTACATATTTTATATTAAACTTATTGCAAATTAGAATAAAATACTTAAATAATAAACAAGGACCTACTCATTTAATAACTATTTTAAGTGCTCAATTTTCTGACTGTTTTGAATGGATATGAAGTGTTTATATAATTTGGATTTGAAGATTCCCATTGATGAGGCTTTCCGGATTTCCACTGGTAGTGAGTTACAAAGACGAATAGCAGTGACAGTAAAAGACTATGTGTAAAAGTTAGTATTATGCTGGGGAATGGTGAGTTCAAGATGATAGCAGCTGCGCATAGGGCGACCACGCATTGAGAAAAGAACAAAACATTCTCTGAGGTACTCAGGAGAAAGATGGTTATTGAGAATGTTAAAAAGAAGACAGAGTATATGGGTATCACGACGGTATCGGATTTTGAGCCATTTAAGCTTAGAGCGGTAATTTGAGCTGAGGTACTTTTAGCGGATATTTTACAAGCAAGACAAGAGAATCATAATCACTTGTGCATAGAATAATATCAAAAAAGAATTTTACGTTGTCTCGAAACAAAACGCGTTAAAATGAAAATACACCAAAAAAAAAAGAAAAAAATATATATTTGGTTTTAAAGATTTAGATGGTAATGGCTTAGCTGATAATTTTTGTTTTCTGTCAGACGAGCAACTTGCTCGTATAAATAGAGATAGGTAACACAACACACACAGTGAGCCACCATTATGCACCAATATCTCGCGTGATCCCGCAGTATCACCGTGATACTTAATATGTTTTTTTTACAGGGTGGTATGTTATCACGAGTTAGCTGACTCATGAGTTGCTAAAAACTACTTTTTAGGTTAAAAAACATAGAACTCAGTTTCAAAACAAATAATGAATTCAATCAAGTTAATTATTTATTTGAATAAATTCCACTCCATAGGTTACGCTGTCGCAAAACTGTTCATTATAATCGAGGGCTTATATACCAGTTCCGTAGGTACCATGCGTCCGTGCGACCCCTCGAAATATAAAAAGTATGTGAAGGGTCCCCCTATATTTAGAAAGCATACTTAATCGCATACACGTTCACTCGGAATATTAAAGTGTATGGGGAAGCGTCATATGGGAGCCCCCACACAATTAGAGCCGAGTCTGCATTGTCTCGTGCACTCATAGCATTCCGTTAGTTGACAATCTCATATCGACGCGCTGTGAACTAACAATCATGTGATAAAAATTATGCACAGATTTACTGCCACACCAGGCAATTCAAACACGATCGTAAACTAGTCGCGATAAAACAAAACCAATCGACACAAATTCGGTAAAAGTCCATTAGAAATGGCTTGACTATTATTTCTATATCGATCCGGACACCTGGATACTTTAGATTGGATCGAAATTCTTCAGCTGGGAATACGGGGATTATGACATCCAATCTGAATATGGACACCGTTACCGGGAATCGCAGAATTCCGATTGCGCGGGTATTCGTCGTCATTATAATAATGCGCCTGTTTCCTCGCCGGCGGTCGTAATGCCCCACGCATTATTATGTAAATGTAAAACGAAATGGAAAGGACGGTGGTTTTTTAAATGTTTCTTTATCTGATGCAGATAAGAAGCGTAATTAGTGAAGGATATAGCGGGGAAGGCGCCGCAGGTGAGAGGTTCTCACGTCATGCGAACCTGCCTTTAGATTAATGAATACTTCAAAGAACGTTAGTTGCTCAACCTTATTATTCAAAGATGCCTCAACATCACCTGCACTTGATTTTTTTTTTTTTATTTATTTGGAGGGCTTTGTCGCTTAGCGACCACACCGCCCTGTTAGCTGAATCACAAAATATAATTGAAACGTACATCTAGTCCTTATCTAGGCCTAAAGTTAACAATTTATACAAAATCTTTGCGTGGGCTGAAGTAGGCTCCACCAAAATACTATTGCATATGCCGATATCCATATCTCTTGCAGCACCAAACTGCGTACGTCTAAACGCTGAGTTCCGGACACATTCCAATAGAACATGCTGTACGTCTTCTATAACACCACAGTCATCACAGTTAGGAGATGTTACTTTTTTCATTAGGAATGCGAACTTGTTCGATGGAATGTGTCCAGATCGCAGCCTTAAGGCTGTTACTAACGTTTTCCTGTCCAACGCAACTGTATCTATCCATGGGTAATGTGAAATCAGTGGTTGAATCGTTCTGTACCATATACCCTTCTCCCTAGATCTCTCATTGAAATATTCTTGCCAATAAGAATGACACTGTTTTCTAACAAATCGTACACGATCGACATGGAGAGGCAAAATATTTAAAGGACAGCCATCTGTACATGCTTCTTTGGCTAATTTATCCACTTCTTCATTTTCTTTGAACCTGCACTTGATGTGTCATAACTTGAATTGAAATGGCACTCAGCATATCGAATGACTGCAGTGTTTATACATTGTTTGATGGTTTCAATAACAATGGAATGTAATCAGTTATGGTGCGGTTGCGAAGGGTAGAGACAAGGGTCAGGATATCTGGATGTGTTTGTATCTCCCCCGACAAAACCACCCCGGCATTGTATTTTTTTCTTATCTGGTTGAACTCCCAAATGCTCCCATATCTGTACCCCACCGCGAGCGCTGATCTCCCTTAATTGAGTTATTACTGGCGTATTTATTCAGGGATTATAATGAGCTTCAAGAGAGATTTTATCATTTTAGTGGGTTTACCTACTTAGTCAGTAAACAGTCCCGTTATTACCTTTCTTGTGTAATTATGTAACTAACACTCTTATGAAACCACTGCGATTTAGCATTTTTGTGTTAAGTGGAACTACAAACTATTTTTAAAAGGCTTTTTATAGGCTTAAAAATGTATCTTATTACGAAGCATGTTGGATTTGTTACAATTAATTAGTAATCATAATATATAAAGTTCCTCACCCACTCACTCACTGACTGACATTTTTGATCTCAGCTCCTGGAAGTGGTGGAGAAAAACCGAGTATGAGGTTGCATAGAGATTGGTCACGTGACCACCAGAAAAAGCTGACATCAGCAAAAAGTCGTCTCCTTGATGGAACTGGTCAACGGCTCTCGGAAACTAAAAGTCGGATGGGTGACCTGTTTTAACTAAAGTTGTAGTAAACCCTGGGACGCTTGGAGAGAAATAAAAAAAAATAGGGGTTGCCATACAAAAAATAAAAATTCCATACAAAATTGAAACGCTTATAAATCGGAAACGGTAAGAGGTAGGTGGGGTGTGTTCGACCAAATGTCATAGAGGAGGATGGGCGCTTTTGGATGGTCGTCATGAAAATCCAAGATGGCGGATCCAAGATGGCGGCCATTTTGAAAGTTGGTCCGATCCGGCTGATTTTTTGCATCGGGGGGTTTTTGGGGTCCCTGATTCGATATTTGAAAAAATATTTTGGATCCCGCCATTTTTAAAGATGGCTGCCATACAAATTTTTTTTTTCATTTTTGGCTCATTGTTTCTCGATACCTATGGGAAATTTTGAACTTTTTTTTTTAAATTTGTATGAAAGTGGACAATCGAAATTCAAAATATTTCATGAACTGGTCTTCCGACCTTCTATCATCGTGACCATCAACTGCCTGGCTAAACGATGTGAGATGGGTCATATGCGTTCTCAGGAATGTCATAGCAAACCCTGGGATGATTTTAGAGAAAATAAAAAAAATCCAAAATGGCGGAAAAAAAAATCCGCCATACAAATTTAAACCGGAAATGACGCCGAAACCATGATACTTTAGTATAAAGAGCTCGAACTAATATTGTTTGGATGCCAGAAGGGAAGATATAGAAAAAATGTTTTTTTCAAAATGGCGGAAATTTCGGTCATGGCGGAAAAAAAAGTTTCTCCGATCCGGATGAAAATCGATATCTGAGGGTCCCCAAGAATGTTGAACAACATTCTAAAATCAAATTTTGACATGCGCCATTTTTCAATAGGGTTGCCATACAAAGGTGATTTTATCGAAATATGAACATTCCTTTTTTACGCCTCCAATATGAATGTCATAAAAAAGTTGTTTCTAGGGATAGAGTAACGATGTACAAAGGAACAAAACAGTATACTAATGAAATTGTTTTTTTTTGAAGATGGCGGATGGAGACGTATTGACTTACAGAAAAAGTTATCCGATCCGGATGAAAATCGATATCTAAGACTCCCCTTAGATACTCAGTAAGAATATGGGAAAAAATTTTGATTCCGCCATTTTGAAAAATTTCATACATTTTACTGAACTTTTTTATGGATCTCCAATCCGTATGAAAATTGATATCTGAGTGTCCCTAAGGATACTGATTAATATGCTTTAGCTTCTTTTAGACATCCACCGTTTTTCAAAATGGCTGCCATACATACTGACAAAACCACAAACGCGACGACGAGCGAAGCGAGGAGGAGCTTCAAACCACCTACCGCGACGACGAGCGAAGCGAGGAGGAGCTTCAAACTACCTATCGCGACGACGAGCGAAGCGAGGAGGAGCTTCAAACTACCTACCGCGACGACGAGCGAAGCGAGGAGGAGCTTCAAACTACCCATCGCGACGACGAGCGAAGCGAGGAGGAGCTTCAAACTACCTACCGCGACGACGAGCGAAGCGAGGAGGAGCTTCAAACTATCTACCGCCACGACGAGCGAAGCGAGGAGGAGCTTCAAACTACCCATCGCGACGACGAGCGAAGCGAGGAGGAGCTTCAAACTACCCATCGCTACATTTACAATGTTTTACTAATGCGACCTTTTTAATTGATTTTAGCTTATCTAACTAACCTGTCTTACCTAAAATCTAAATATTTTCAGGATCCTTGATTCAAATTGACATATAATTGATAAACAAAACAAAATGACCGCCATACAAAATTAAAACACGCACACAATCGGAACTTATAGAAGCCGACAAGGCATGTTTGGACTCATAACAAAGGAACAACGGAGGCTTTCTCATAGACTTAAAATAATTCCAAGATGGCAGATTCAAAATGGCGTCCGATTTTATAGTAACTCAGATCCGGCTGATATTTTATATTTGGGGATTTTAAAAGAGGCTGATTTCAAATTTTGACCTTTTACATGACCTGACAGCATTTTTCAAGATGGCCGCCATGCAAAAGTCAGATCAATTATCATTTTCTTTGAAAAATACCGCTGTTTTGTACTAACTCTTGCAAAATTACAAGTTTAAACTAAAGTATAACATTTTTATAAATACAACAGCCACGAAATCGTCCTCGCGGGCCGCACGCGGCCCGCGCACGGAGCAAAATACTAGTTATAATATATAAAGTTCGTTACCCACTCACTCACTCACTCACTGACTGACATTTTTGTTCCCGAGCTCCTGGAAGTGGTGGAGAAAAACCGAGTATGAGGTTGTATAGAGATTGGTCACGTGACAACCAGAAAAATCTGACATCAGCAAAAAATCGTCTCCTTGATGGAACCGGTCAACGGCCCTCGGAAACTACAAGTCGGATGGGTGACCTGTTTTAACTAAAGTTGTAGTAAACCTTGGGACGCTTGGAGAGAAATAAAAAAAAATAGGGGTTGCCATACAAAAAAATAAAAATTCCATACA
Organism: Ennomos erosarius; assembly: GCA_963580505.1. Classification (NCBI taxonomy): domain Eukaryota; kingdom Metazoa; phylum Arthropoda; class Insecta; order Lepidoptera; family Geometridae; genus Ennomos; species Ennomos erosarius. Next base: position 11,506,287 of record OY756981.1, on the reverse strand, counting down.
AAATTGAAACGCTTATAAATCGGAAACGGTAAGAGGTAGGTGGGGTATGTTCGAGCAAATGTCATAGAGGAGGATGGGCGCTTTCGGATGGTAGTCATGAAAATCCAAGATGGCGGATCCAAGATGGCGGCCATTTTGAAAGTTGATCCGATCCGGCTGATTTTTTGCATCTGGGGGTTTTTGGGGCCCCTGATTGCATATTTGAAAAAATATTTTGGATCCCACCATTTTTAAAGATGGCTGCCATACAATTTTTTTTTTTCATTTTTGGCTCATTGTTTCTCGATACCTATGGGAAATTTTGATCTTTTTTTTATTGGTTCGTATAAAAATAGACGTTCTTAATTCAAAACATTTGATGACCTGGTCTTCCGACCTTCCATCATAGTGACCATCAACGGCCTGGCTAAACGATGTGAGATGGGTCATATGCGTTCTCAGGAATGTCATAGCAAACCCTGGGACGATTTTAGAGAAAATAAAAAAAATCCAAAATGGCGGAAAAAAAAAACTTCCATACAAATTTAAACCGGAAATGACGTCGAAACCATGATACTTTAGTATAAAGAGCTCGAACTAATATAGTTTGGAGGCCAAAAGGGAAAAGAACACCAAATTTTTTTTTTCAAAAATGGCGGAAATTTTGGTCATGGCGGAAAAAAAAAATTCTCCGATCCGGATCAAAATCGATATCTGACGGTCCCCAAGGATGCTGATCAACATTCTAAAATCAAATTTTGACATGCGCCATTTTTCAATAGGGTTGCCATACAAAGGTGATTTTAACGAAATATGAACTTTCCTTTTTTACGCCTCCAATATGAATGTAATAGAAAAGTTGTTTCTGGGGATCGAGTAAAGATGTATAAAGGAACAAAACAGAACACAAATGAAATTGATTGTTTCAAGATGGCGGATGGAGACGTATCGACTTATAGAAAAAAATATCCGATCCGGATGAAAATCGATATCTAAGACTCCCCCTAGATACTTAGCAAGAATATGGGGAAAAAATTTTGATTCCGCCATATTGAAAAATTTCATTCATTTTACCGAACTTTTTTATGGATCTCCAATCCGTATGAAAATTGATATCTGAGTGTCCCCAAGGATACTGATTAACATGCTTTAGCTTCTTTTAGACATCCACCGTTTTTCAAAATGGCTGCCATACATATTTTCAAAACCACCAATGCGACGACGAGCGAAGCGAGGAGGAGCTTCAAACTACCTACCGCGACGACGAGCGAAGCGAGGAGGAGCTTCAAACTACCCACCGCGACGACGAGCGAAGCGAGGAGGAGCTTCAAACTACCTACCGCGACGACGAGCGAAGCGAGGAGGAGCTTCAAACTACCTACCGCGACGACGAGCGTAGCGAGGAGGAGCTTCAAACTACCTATCGCGACGACGAGCGAAGCGAGGAGGAGCTACAAATTACCTACCGCGACGACGAGCGAAGCGAGGAGGAGCTTCAAACTACCCACCGCGACGACGAGCGAAGCGAGGAGGAGCTTCAAACTACCTACCGCGACGACGAGCGAAGCGAGGAGGAGCTTCAAACTACCTACCGCGACGACGAGCGTAGCGAGGAGGAGCTTCAAACTACCTATCGCGACGACGAGCGAAGCGAGGAGGAGCTACAAACTACCTACCGCGACGACGAGCGAAGCGAGGAGGAGCTTCAAACTACATACCGCGACGACGAGCGTAGCGAGGAGGAGCTTCAAACTACCTATCGCGACGACGAGCGAAGCGGGGAGGAGCTACAAACTACCTATTGCGATGACGAGTGAAGCGAGGAGGAGCTTCAAACTACCTATCGCGACGACGATCAAACTACCCATTGCTACGTTTACAATGTTTTACTAATGCGACGTTTTTTAATTGGCTTTAGCTAATCTAACCTAACTTCAACACCGCTAACCTTTTTTACCTAACAACTGAATATTTTCGGGAACCTTGAATAAAATAGACACTCTTTGAAGAAACATAACAAAATGGCCGCCATGCAAAATTAAAAGGCGCACACTATCGAAACTAATAGAGGCAAGCATAGCGTGTTTGGACTCATGTTACAGAGAACAACGGAGGCTTTCTTACAGTCTTAAAATAATTCAAAGATGGCGGATTCAAAATGGCGCCCGATTTTATAGTAACTCGGATTCGGCTGATATTTTATATTTGGGGGTTTTAAAGGATGCTGATTTCAAATTTTGACCTTTTACTTGACTGACAGCATTTTTCAAGATGGCCGCCATGCAAAGTCAAGCGCATTATCATTTTCTTTGAAAAATACCGCTGTTTTGTACTAATTCTTGCAAAATTACAAGTTTAAACTAAAGTATAACATTTTTATAAATACAACAGCCACGAAAACGTCCTCGCGGGCCGCACGCGGCCCGCGCACGGAGCAAAATACTAGTTTTACTATAATTATGATCTATAGGAACATCGCCACTCTTTAGCCTGCTGATTAGGTTGATACCTGCTAATGCTATCAGTATCAATCTCCTTAGCCTTAGAACTTTACGTTAAAGTTAACACATGTTATCACTAACAAAAAAATCACCATCGGCAGCAAGCTTCGCCATCAAAATTCAAATCATTACCAAGTCACGGAACTCTAATCACAGTACATTCTCCCTCGCGAGGTGACACAAGTGTGTTTGCTCTTCGATTTGCCACAAGAGAGGGTCGGAAGCCCTTTATGCCAAACAAGGGCTTGCGTTGCCCAAATGCCTGAGCGAACCCGGTAATTTGTTCAATAACCTATCCCCTCGGAACCGAACAGATATTAGATCGAATTCGAAAGGAACAGGCTGAATTTAGTTGCCTAGGCCTACCTTATGTTATGATCATGGCAGACGTTGACGGTTTACAAACTTAATAAAAAACAGCTATTTTGATTTCTAAACTATTTTTATTTCCAATCATATCTAAATGTTCGTTCGTTTTTCACGTCTAAATGTCCTTCGATAAAATAACTTTAGGCCGCGTCGTCACTTACCATCAGGTGAGACAGTGGTCAAATGCTATGCCTATAAATTGTAAAAAAAAAACTTTACATTTTATTATTCACGCCACTCTATTTAGTTCAGACTCAGTCAATGGCATAATCCGAATGGTGATGGTATTGGTAATCTGTGGTAAGCTTTTGCCAACGTTAGGTTTTAGTAATTCTGTGGCGAATCGATTCCTGGTTCTTAATAAAACACAAAAACTGTTTCTCAATGTGGAGCGTGGATGGTGGCTGTGCGAGTTATACGATTTTTAAATAACCATTCTTCGCTTTAACGATTAACTAAAAAACTAAAACATATTTTTCTGCAATAATAAAATTCTAAAAAGACGATCAAAGATAAACAGAAAAGACTACCATGGCAACGACGATTTCCACAGACTACCTATAATGTAGGCTCGCACAGATACCTCCTTGCTACCGATTTATTTGGTTAGTTAGCTAATATACACAACAGGGTAAAAAGAAGCGATTTCATCCCCGGTCCTGTCGTACAAATTCAATCAGTTATCTAATGGATACGGGTCGATCCTCAATTATCTTATGCTCGCTACACAGGTAAGTTTTAACAACAACACCACTTACGCCTACAACCGCCGCCGATAAGATAAACACAGCCAATGATAGTTTAAGCTCTTCATTCATTCTGTCAACAGTATTTTTTTGTTATTGCATTGATATTGTCAAGTGGTCGTGTCTGTTTCTTGAAAGCCAGCGACGGTTCGTCGATTTAGTTGTCTGAGAGTCGATGACCGTGCGACTGGCACGTAGGTACCGAGTGCAGCCGCCGTTACCGAACTTTTCTTTGATGCCCATTTTAGCACTAATTGGCTCACAATTATCTCCTTGGACATCATTCATTTATTATGCACGTGCACAAAAAAATACGTTTTATATGCTGGATAAGTTTTATGTAAACAGCTCAATAAAATCTAAAAAAAATTATCCGTCTCATCCACAAACTGTAATAACTAAGTAAATAAGTTACCGCTTGAACTACAGCCATAGCTAATTGCATTCACACCTAACTAAACCTGTTTGTCTCTACCGAGGTATTAAATAACATAACCGTAGCTTACAAATGTAGTCATAGACGTCCGCATTCGAGCAGCGCCACGCTGCGACTGGCTGGCACTGCGTTGGTTGGCTGGCTGTCGCTGACTTGCTTGACCCTATCTTTGTCTGGCCTGGCGCTCTACCGTTCACAGACTTGCTTACCTTGTCTAACATATCAATTTTCACGCACACACCGATCGAGCTCTGAACACACCTACTCGGCATTTCTGCGCTCCTGGTATTTATGTTACGAAAGAATACGCGCGCTTCTGCCGGTGAGTATAAAAATCTCGTGCATAATAAATACTTTGTTACTTTTATAATGGGCTGCTGGTTTTAAGTGTGTCGGTATGCTTACTTTAAGTGTGTAAGTATTTGGAGTCTGTATGGCAAATTAGGAAACGTATTAAAACCGTTTAAATACCTAATCATATTTCATTATAAAATATGGGTTTTGCATAGTTTTGCTAGATTATTATGTATGTGTTATGTGACTGTTCTTTGCATACAGATAAGATGTGTGCGTTGGCAAATGGACTTCGATAGATACGTCACGTCCGCCTCCGTGGAGGGCCTAACGTGGACAGAATAGTTTATATATTTCGTACTGGTGGCATCGTCACTCGCCTCGCAGTGTGATGTGAGCTCGTGTTTTAATCTGATTGGAGACGCAGAGTCGGGAAGAGAATTATCATAGTAAAAGCACTTTTAAATCTGGTAAAAGTTTAGTCTGTATTCAAGGATTCTTATGCATAGATAAACAATGTAATAACCACATTAATGGAGAATGCAGTAGCAGAGCAGGTTCCTATCACAGAACAACGACTGTGCGTCCCGTCGTCGATCTGTGCAAAAATTCATACTGATTTATATAGGTATAGGTAGGAATTTTTTAACTGATAAAATTATCATTTTAGGCAATGATATCGTCGCTTCAAGATCAGTGTTGTTCTGAATACAGTCGTTAAAAGACGAGTCTTCTTTCAAAAAAATAAGAGGGAAAATACAAGTGGGTATCTTTACCTATTATATGCTATTAGACAAAGAAGCTGCGCCGACGTGATTTATTGGTAGTGGTCCATCAACAAGTTGTCGTTCTAATAAGGTATAAGTTTAAAATTAATTAAGACAGCATCATTACTGCTTCAACTGCCCAAAGCGTCGATATTCATCCTGTAATTTTTCCAACTCTCACCCTCTCGGCCCTTTTGCGCCCTTTTAACGCCTCGCAAGGGTCTTGCCCAGGCTCCGAAATTAAACGTTACAATTGAATTACACTCAATTTTGTACCCTCTTTCGCTAGAGATTGAGCTTGTAATGGCCTGCCACTTTATGGGGCGCTTTGATATTAAATCTTAATTTCTTTTCAAATTGAAACAATGGGATGAGATTCGTGATAAAATTTAATTGCTTGATTACAAGTACGTGAGACTTTTGGCAACCCAAATAGGTAGGTAATTTACTTACGTATGTAGGTAGGTATAATTACTTTTAGATAAGTACATTTAAGGTGGTACGTCACGCCCAGCGCGCCAAATTCTGCGTTTTTCGCTAATTACAGCTTAATTACTCAACGAAATTACATGAAAAGTAGTTTGCAACAATTGGCAATAGACTGAAAAGCCGAGACAAAATTAGTTTTTTGCCAATTGTTGCTAAACCAATGATATTTAGGTGATACTTTTAATCATAATTTGTTGATACATTCTATTTATCTGCGGCAAACTAGTTTTCATGTAATTGCGTTGAGTAATTAGCAAAAAACGCAAGAAAATTTGATTTTGGCGCGATGAGCGTGACGTTCCACCTTAATTTCTAATTCGAAATATTATTTAGAGATTACCTTCTTTCGGTCTGACTGACTGACTTACAGAGTCTACTACATACCTTACTGCAAGTCTACATCTAAGGACTTTAGTGGGTTGTCTATTGACTTCTCACTTTACAGTCCAAGTGGGTGTAAGCTTTCCGATAAAAGTGTCAAAAGCGGTAAAAAGTTTTAAGTGGTTGTAAAACCGACTACCAAATTATCGGTATAGTGGTTTGATTTGTAGGCGTGAAGAAGTAGTTTTCTTTAGTTGAGCGTAGTTCAAAGATGTTAGCTCGGTTTCTTTTTTTGGAGTTGAATATTATTGCATTGCATATTTATCTGATAGTAGGTACTCAGACTATTTTAAAATTAATCTTAAGCTTTAAGTAACTTAAGCAGATATGTAATAGGGCGAATTCTGTGCAGATAAGTAATGTACTTATTTAGAATTAGATTCCGTGCGCGCGTGAAAGGAATCGAAAGGATGCATTTACTCTATGTAAGTAGAACTAACCAAATTGCCCAGTTCAACATGTCAGAACTAAAGTTCAAATCTTTTTAACAGTTGTATGCTATGTTAGGTATCTAATGAAAAAGTCAACACGTCTCGGAATCCTTGACCGAGGATGGTTCTAATGAAGCGACAAAGTGGCGTTCGTGCGAGACCCCGTCACGCTTTCCTCGCCTGTCCGTCACGCACCGTGATTTGTTACAACTTGCCGGCCAAACTATGACCAGTGACTACAAAGCACAAGTTAGATGTGGGCAGTGCTTGCTATGTCGTAGTCAGTTTAATTAGCAACTCTTGTAGAGAATGTTTTGAAAGAGATTTCTTATTTATGAACGTGGTTGAAGATAACTTGGTAGGGAGTACCATGCACTTTTTGAAAAAGCTTCTTGCTACGTCTTGTGTAACCTTCAAAGAGCAATTCAAGCATTGACAGATCTGTAGCAGTACCTTGGCTCTACCACAATGGTTAGGTACCTTTCTATGGGTTTGATTCCTTAGGTCAAACTCGCACTAAGTCATGTTGTTATTACGTCAAGTCCTTTTTTCGACAAATTGCTTTTTTCGTTCCGGCTTCCTTCTATTCTATGTATGTATATACAAACAAAAAAGTATATAAGTATTGTATCAGTTATCTGGTTCCCATAGTGCAAGATGTGCTTAGTTTGGGGCTAGATGGCGCTGTGTGAAATGTCCACACATATTTATTTATTTATTTCCTAAGGGTGCTTCAGTTTGGGATCAGACGGGATACCCTTTTTCTTTTTTTATTAGCTCCATGTTTCTACACTTATTACATATTGCACGATGCATCGCGTTTAATATTGTCCTAGTTACACGACTATCAAATATCTCTGTCAGGTATTACAGTTCAAACTGTTCAATCTTTTAAACCAACCGTGCGAGACACCAACCACAACTTCTCAACGCGATCATATCACAAGACTACACGTCGAGGAACACACAAACACGCCCTTTCACAGTCATTTGGCTCCGTTCTGGCAATTTGAGCGGATTCCAGTTTAAACGCGATCGGTCCCCGCGGGCGACCTAACTACGCTCGGAGGCTCGAACCATTAATCTAACTCCCCCTCCACCCTGTCTCCCTGACCCCGCATGGACCTCACTAGGGTTGCCAAGAGTTTTCATTAAAGTAAAGATCTAAAAACCAAAACTGCACATCAATCAGCAACAGCATCAGTCATCGCTAGTCAATTCTGAGGAAATCACGATCAAATCACGGTGTTAGTGGTGGAAATAAGTAGTATTGATGAAAAGTCATACAGTAGGCATGATGACTACTATTAAAAATGAACAAGTACATGTTACTTTCATAAAGATGATTAAAAATGATTGCAATAATTGAAAGAAAGAAAGAAAGAAAGAAAATACATTTATTCGTGACAGTAACACACACAACATTACACTACATAAATGACATTACAAAACAATATACACACAAACAGAAGCAGTGCCAGTGCTGCGTGGTGTGGTGTGCAATTGAAAAAATAAGTAAAGTTGGTAAATAAGTCACGGAGTAATAAGCTTTTAAAGTTTCTGGAGGGGACATCACATACCTATCCCTTTCTCGCGAAACTGAGCGCCTCCACATTTACTACGAAAAATCCACTTGTGACGTCACATGCCAAACAGATTGTATGTAAAGCTACCACAGCTTAGTAATGAGGTACTATGAACGACCTTGCTTTACTATGAACGTCACTGGCCGTTTAAGCTATCTCTTTCTATGCGGTTTTTAAAATGCTTTGTCATTTTTTGAGATATGTTATTTTTGTTTTCACAAATGTTTATCTTTTGAGGAATATTATTAATTTATGCAAAAAAAAAATATTATATTATATTATTATTATTTTTTATATATTTTTTTTTGTGTTTAGTAGTTTTAGTTGTTTAGTATTTGTTTTGTAATATTTTGTTTTATGCAAGTACTTAATGTTAGCTGTACGTCTTGCCTAATAAAGTAATAACTTAGAGCATTTAACCAAATGCTCATTAATTTATAAATGCTCTAAGAGTACCTAATAACAAATGTTGATGCAGCGATCGACAACCCTATTCCTGGAGCGCCCTGTCAAATCCGGTGTAGTCGGGAGCAATTTGCGACTGGGTGATGCATGATGAAATGTAACCGCTAAGAGGGAAAATTGTGCCACATTTTGTATAAGCCCATCCAAGTAATTTTCTCGTAAAACCATTTTCTTTTCCGATATAAGTGCATTTGTTTGAAATTGGAAAGCTTCTAAGCCAAGCAGTAATGTGCAAGCACTACTGTGTTCCGGTTTGAAGGGCATTGTAGCTAGTGAAATTACTGGGCAAATGAGACTTTGACCTGATCTCTCAGTCTGTCTGATTACTAGACTGGGTGATGTCACAGGATGATGTGCGCAGTGCCGTGTCACGCGAAACTTTATTATTTTAAAGTTCCGAGTGACACTGCATCTGTTATGGGCACTTAACATCAGGTGAACAACAAGCTCGTCACGTCATTCATTCTCATAAAAAAAGGAATTTACTTGGGGTTTCGGATCAATAGGTACCTTAAACCTGTTTTTTTTTCTGGCTTTTTGCCTACGGGAATTGCTTGTAAGTTATTAGGTTAGGTTACTAACACCTACGTGGGTAGTACTTACTACAATAATTATGTTGTGGCCTTTACTACGAGTTTTCACTTAAACTTATTTATTATGCCTATGAGCTATTTCAAACGGAAACCTAAAATAAGTTATTCGTACGTTGCCCATCCCATTAAACTCCATTACTAAAATTCTAGCCAGTAGGTTACTTAATTCCCCTTTTTATAAGTTAAGGGATAACTCTCTACTAAAATTCAATGTCCAAACCTTGCAGCCTTTTTCGTGATTATAAAATGATATCCAAAACTTAATTTTTTACTTTGCATGTTCTAAACTTTGCATCTATTCCGTAATACCGTTGTATACTTTTGGGTAGGTACTCCACTCAATGCAATAAAATTCTGATAGGAAATAACGTTCCATATTGCTTGGGAGCCATAAAAACATTCGTTGTTGATCATATCATCGTTATTTTTCCATTTTACCTCCCCTCAGACATTATCGACTGAGCCCCGTTGCTACGCCGCCAGAATATTGGCGACAAGCCAACCTTGCTCTCTCTACTCGCGACATTATGTTTATTTTATTTACATATTTATTGTGTTGTAGAGGCATAATGTTTCTATGATTATGCATTTCCGAACAAGTCTCTTAGTCTCTATATCTCTACACCCATACCTACGTCATTTACCGTAGGTAATTTAGGTGTACTTACTTTGTGCAAAAAGTTCGACAAAATGCATTTAACTTACTTATTTAGATTTTGTTTCCGAATGTTTTCATAAGTTCAGATGTAAGCGTAGGTACTTACCTACTTTATTTTGCTGCAAGCTATATATAGTTAGCTATAAGAGATCCATTTGTTGATGAATTTTTCCGGTTTATTTACATGTACATAGGTCTACAATAGCATCAATATAGGTAATCGTAAACTCTTATGTGTTGCATGCATCGCACTCCTTAAGTTAAAGTGAGTTAACTAATAACGAAGTAAATACAATAAAACGTCTTGTCGATGTTTTAGTCGTATTGCAATGCTGGCTCTCTTGTTTCTGTTGCCTGGTTAAATAGCATTTGTTGTGGCTTTGAATTATTGCCATTTTGATTTGAGTCTACAGCTGTAGGCTTAAATCAAAGTGGCATTTAAAATCGCAACCCACCTTGTGTGTTTGTATACTTAACAATACTGAAAGATTCAGCCTGTTTAAAAACAAAAGTATTATTTTTGTATTATCTATGTGGTTTCTGATTGCTTAAATACAATCGGATCTATTTCGGTTAGCCGTGTATAATATATTTCTGATGGATCTTATCTATTAAATTGTCTATTTTAAGTAAAGAACTATCGCCGTTATTATGTGATTACTGTGGTTAGTCTTCCATAAAACCATTGTCCCATTTCGATCCTACTTTAACTACTTATTCCAAAATAAATGGTTGTTGAATAACCCTTTGACGTGACAGGTGCTTATACCCATATTGAAATAGTTAGCACAACGACTGAAGTTTCGACGGCTGGAACTGGGAAAACAACTTCGTACAAGTTATGTTAATAAATCAGCATCTCTCAGTGTTAGAAAAGATGCCATTCTCCTTATTTCTAAGCAAAAGCAGTAATTACATTATTTAAAATGGGAACGCAGTATCACCACTACATGGTTGACATCATCATGGCAAATACCGAATTCAATAACCGATTTGCTCAATATTGCTCTTTCACTTAGACAATTTCTTTCAATGCTCGTCCTCTATCCAGTGTGTGTGGGACGAACTACCTTAGATATATTATTCGTTTCTTTTAAAAGAACACATCACTTAACCCTCGTTTTATCGAGTCAACTGATTTATGCTGGGTTTGTTGACACAATCACTGCTTGCTTACTTTAAATATGCGGGTGTATCAATTTGTTGAATGAGCTCTGAAACATGACTTTATGGTAAAGATGTTAATTTAATATGAACTGTAGGTCTAGTTACTGTACTTTTAGCCTCTTCCTCTAGTTTAGATTAGGTACGGTTTTTGTTATACCAAGATTAAATTCAGGCAATACGTCATAACAATTTTCTATATGTGCTAGAGCCGTTGTTAAGGTACACATAAAAATTCCATTTTATTCCATTTGATTTTCTTAAAGCTCAACAAAAGGGATGACGTGATCCGCGGGATCGTTAGATAGATAGATAACTCTTGATTGTCACACCAATGAACTATGCAATACGCAGGAATAGGTACAATAAATCTTCGTCGATCGTTAATTGCTAAGAGATGTCAATTTTTGTGTTATGGGCGACAAACAAGCGTACGGGCCGCCTGATGGAAAGCGGTAACCATAGCCTGTGGACATCTGCAACTGCAACACTATTGGCGGTTGGCAACGCATTGTCGATGCGTTGCCAGCTCAACCCATTTTATAGCTTATGCTAGGCGGTAACCATAGCCTATGGACATCTGCAACTGCAACACTATTGGCGGTTAGCAATGCGTTGTCGATGCGTTGCCAGCTCAACTCATTTTATAGCTAATGCTGGCTTTGCAGTGGCTGCAGCAGGCCAAGGCGACGTATCGCTAGTTTCGGAAGGTGTATTTCACAGACCACAGATATACCGGGCTAGCATGCGCATCGTGACAAATTTATCTCGACACTTTTTCTCGTGAGAGACCGTGACAAGACTATGGTAGCGCCTGAGTGTGTCTCACTCTAACAGCGACGACAAGTTTTCTCGCGGTGCGCATGCTAGGCCATATAGGCTCATAGAATGCAGTAGTAGTGTCGCGGTGACAGTCATGTCGCCTGCTGCTGCTGTGTTTGCATTCAGCTAGGTACCTTTACTTGAAGTGTTATTTTAAGCTTCTTTACGATGTTCACATTAAACTGCTCATGTTTAACTGCTATTTTATGGACTGCTAACAAGCAAATCACAATAATATCACACCTGATAATGTTTATAGCTACTATAAATGTCCCATTAAGCACTCGTGCTATCATTACACATTCATTAAACTCATTACCACTTCTCGTGTTAATGAACACATGGATTATCATTAATTATTTGCACTAATTAGACGTTTTGATCGTGGCTAATTGGCGTCTATGTTTCCGAGCTGCGGTCCGCCCATGGTGCGATTACAACCATCAAATCTGCCATCTTGCTTTTACTACCATCTACGGTAAATTCTACTCTACTTAGACGACATAAGGGGCATGTTAGCGATTTATGTAACTTGGTAGGACGGCTCGGACCAACGGGGGTGGAGGAGACGAAGCGGGGGTGGGGGCTCCCTTCGCCCCGCCCGCCCCGCGTCTCGACCAATTACAGCGCGCGAGCCGAACGACCTCACCTTGTACGAGCGTCCCTTCAGAACCTTTTTATTGTATTTTTTTATGTTAATGCCTTTGTTTGGTTTTAACTTTGTTGTTTGGTTATAAATATATTATAACACAACAATAGTCGTGTTTTAATGGACATGCTTTTGCTGGGATCTATTGTTTTCTTTTGTACTTAATATTACTTTTTGATTGTAACGGACTTTACACATTGTGTTGTCTTAGGGATCTGCTACATAGGTAATTAGGTAGGTAGGCAGGTAGTAAATTGCAAATACTTTTTAATTCTATTAAAGCACTTGGGTACACAAATTACGTTAGGTAATGTAGGTACTGTGTAGGTACCTACTTACTTATTTCTATGTACAATGACAACACTGACTTTTATTAACAATTATCTAGGCAGGTATTCAATAGCTCTTTGTAGATGTTGCTATTGCACGTTTTATTAATGTCAACTGTCTATTTTTAGTAGAAATAAAAGTCCTTTCGTAGAATAAATCGTTTCATGCAGTAACTGCTTTATTGATTGTTATGAACTTTGCCTTTGATTTCGGGAGAAACTGCCAAGATATCAACTTAACGAAATTGAGACAAAAACCAATACTTATATTCGCCGCCGCGCCGCTGCTACAAAGTCACTGCGTTCAGAATGTTTACTCACTCACCCTTCGCAAGTAAAACCAATAAGAAGCGAGGGTCTAAATCTATGAATGCAACATTGAAACGCCCTATATACCCACCTCCCTAAGCGATTTTAAGCCTCACTAGGTAGTCGTTAGGGTCAACAATTGCGTGCGATGAATTTCCAAATTAAAGACCAAAGTGAAAGGCGCGTAATAAAATATGCGTTCGTAATGAAACACGCCACGAAATTGTTCGAAAGTGCTTCAGTAATAAAATAAAACAACACAAAAATGTACAGCAACGGGACATTTTTGGTCCCATACTGGGAAACAATTGCAATATTTCATGTACTTATTTAACAACAGAATTAAAATAAGTAAGTAGCCCTCTTAGCCGGTACCGATTGTAAAGTATAAGTAGTAGGTAAGCAAGTAAGCACCTAAATCGAAAACTGATAATATAATAGACTTGGACTTGGTACCTTTAGGGGTTTATTTGATTAAATACGTAGATGGGTAGGTACCTAACCTAATACCATAGGTACCAGGTACTTCTGTCCCATTAAAAAAAAAAAATCATATTCCTATTTATTACCTGACAGCGCCATTTCTTCTGATAATGGCCGACCAAATACAACTTCAAACAGAATAATTAATAATAGTACATGTTGTATACCTATTAAAGAAACAACTAAACTAAACACGTGTGTTATGGTTACCAAGTCGATTGCATGTATGCATGTCTGAATCGCGCAACTGCAATGGTGTGTGTGCAATAAGGGCGGGTTTTTAGTTGTAGCGGGTTCGATTCTGAGGGAGACAGCCGCGACAGCTGGCCGGAGCAGGTGCGCTCCGCTCGCAAACAACTCCACCGAATGTTAGCTCTTTCGCCGTATCTGTACCTTTTTTATACCCCATTTCTTACCTGCAATCATTCAACTCCAGTGCACCTTAATCACTGACCAGTTTATAAAGCCGTTTAAAACCCCCTACCATTATGAGTCCCCGACAAGTCCAGTATTATTATCGCAAACAATCTGCACTGCAATGCAAGGCTATGTGCGACCCTCCGTTCGCGCGCACGCCATCGCTGGCAGTTGCGCTACGGAAGTCGAGTCGCACGCTCGTTTATTTGTAAAGAATAAAACTGTAACGGTCACTCTCTCTACTTCCAGAACAAAGTGGAGTACTACGTGAAATGGAAAGGCTGGAAGCCGAAGCACAACACGTGGGAGCCGGAGGAGAACATCCTAGATCCGCGGCTCATCGAGAGCTTCGAGCGCGGCGACGATCAGCGCCGGCAGAGCAGGAAGCGCGATCGGGAGCACTCGCCTGCGGAGCGCGCGCGCAGCGGCTCCGAGGAGCGCCACCCACCGCCCGGGAAGCGCAAAGCCGAGGTTCTATCCAAGGAGTCCGGCAAGATCGGCGTCACGATCACCATGAGTCCGCCGGGCAAGCGGCACGACTCGACCAAAGTGAACGGTGGCCGGACGCCGAGCGCGAGCCATCCGCCGCCGGCCTCGTCTCCGGGCGGAGCGGCTGCCCCCGCCTCCCCCGCAGCGGAAGCAGCGGCACCGCGAACTGGCCCGAGAAGGGCTCCGCATTCGCCCGAGGAAGCCGACACTCACATTCCCCAAGAGCGCGAACGGCGCACCGACACGCAGCCGGCAGCGACCGCTCCCGCCGAGCCCAAAGGAGCTCGTCCACCTCCCCCCGCGCCTCAGCCGGAAGACGAGGACTCTTGGGGCGAGCCCCCTCTCGCTATTCCTCCCCCGCCGCCCCCGCCGCCCCCGCCACGGCGCGGCGCCGCTTACTGGATGTCACGATCCCCTGTCGCGGACCAGATCTTCATCACCGACGTCACGGTCAACCTCCAAACGGTCACCATCCGGGAGTGCCGCACGGAGAAAGGGTTCTTCAGATCTCGTGAATCGCGACCGCTGGATGTGACGTAAACTGACAGTGCTTAAAACTTTTGGACATTACTTGTACATTTTATATGTAGCTAGTACCTATTTATTTAGTTACAAAATGCTGAAGTCCCAACGGAGTGTTGTGTCCTTTGTAGGCCTAAATGAAGAGTATACCTAGTTTAGTCTAATGATTGTTGATAGAGGGGAAAAGATAAAGTGAAAGTGCTTAGAATTATTTATGTTGCGGGTAGTTTTACCCTGTTTGGAGAGAACACGAACAGCATTTGGGTTTGGAATTATACAAAACTGTGTGTCGTTCTATTTGCATACGTACAGTGTGTGTTGATGATCGATCAATATCAGGAAGCCTGTTTACATTTACCGTATTTGATGTCAATTGTTGAAAATGAAAAATGAATCTATATTTTATGATGTTGAATTTTATGATGACTGGATGAATGTGAACTTTTTACAAAATATGTTAGTTATCTAAACTAAGTATAAGTGCCCAAATTTGACCTTATATCCTATTGGTACCTTGCGTAGGAAGAGATACATATACACTATACATAAAGCAGGTACCTACCTAGATATAAGCACCTGTTGTATTAATTTTGAGTTATACACAATACATCTAAATAAACGCAATAATAATGTTTTTATTATTAATATAAATGGGGCAATTTATAGTTAAATTAGTATCTATAAAAGAAAAAGCTTATTTGCCTACCAACTTTTTTTAAATAAGTATAACTAAGTATTGTGAATCTCTTCCCTAGACAAATTAATAATATTAACTAATAATGCTTATTGACTCATGTAAATTTATAAATTCGTTGGTTTTTGTTATAAAAGTACTGTTGTTATTTTATCTTATTTGATCTAATAATACCTGCTTAAGTTATTAATTAACTATGCTCTTTAATTAATCCCAACTGCTGTTTGCTGTATTTAATGTTATAAAGCAATGTCAATGATGTATTTTATTTTATGGGTAGGTGCTTGTAATGAAACAGATTAATTTTCATGAACCTACCTAAGTATAAGTACCCACCTACTTATAAGAAAATTCTCAATCAAGTTTTTTGTTAATGGAATCATAAAAATTATTTTTATCGATACTTAATGCACTTCGGTAAATATTGTTCTAATTATACATACCTACCTACTACAGAAGTTTCACCTAACGATCTGCATACATCGCTGTTTCACTACCACCTGCTGTTTTGAGTCAAAACTGTAGTGGGAAACAAAACTTTTGACATTGTGGCAAAGAATATTCCCTAGCGGTGATCAAAATTAGAATCATTCATAAACATAAGTAGATAGTAACATTCAAATCTAATGGCGGCTATGAAGTTGGCGCGAAGCGCTGCACAGTGGCAAAATTAGATGTGCGCGGTTTTTATAGCCTGATTACACCTACTGAGTAGAACGGCGAGACATCAAAATGTCTGTGGGCCGAGACAGTGATATGGCCGAGTTAGTGTTTACACACATTTTCAAAATTGCGGCAAGACAGTCATTGTTTTATGTTTCGTGCGAGTGAAAATGCGCGGGAAAAAGTGGCGAGTGGCGAGTGGTCGCCGAGTGAGCGAGCGAGATGGTGCGGTGAAGAGGGGAGTAGGTACCCACTCGGCCTAGGAAATAGAACAGGGTCCGAGTAGCTCTCTCAGCCTGTTGCTAGGTGAGTGCTCGGCCGTGCACTCGACGTGTATTTCCAAATACTGAGTACTCGGCCGAAAGCACTGACTCGCCATTTTACTCGGCAGGTGTAATCAGGCTATTAGCGCGGCCAGGGGTAAGCTGGTTGCAGCGCACTTCATATCCGCCATTGGGTTTGATTCGTACTATAATTGCTAAGCCAGTGTGGAATCGTTTTCTTATGACGAGTAATAAAATAATTAAGTAGGTAGGTAGGTAATACTTTATTGCTGTTTAAAAGGTACAAAATTACTTTAAATGAATGAAATGAATTTAAAAAATTAAATTAATTTCACCAGTGAAACACCAACAGACTGCCTTTAATTTTTTTATCAATGCTTTTGTAAGCTTCGTCTGTTATAAAAGTAACCTAAACATCCGCTATTCTTCCGAAGTAGTGTTTGTGATACAGTGATATTTAATTTAATATATCTAATTAATAGGTAGATTAATGAAACAATAATTATTATTAAATTCCACCTCCACTCTATTGTATTGTACTTACCTGTTAAACTTGTCGTAGTTACGCTAGATTACGATCTTTCCATTAATGTTATTTTTAATACCTACCTAAGACCTAAACCTATTTTTATTTATGTAAGTAATTTATTAAACGACAAAGTTGAGGTGGTCGGCACCTACCAGAGCTTTGAAAAGTAGACTCTTTGCATCGGGAGGCGAAGCTTTTTTTTTTGCTCTGTGGTAATTTTATTTAATGTGAACTCATTATAAATAATATTATTCTAATAAGTTAGGTATTATTTAAAAATTATTTTTTTACAACAAAATGCATTCTGAACGCTGATTTTGTGTTCCTTTTTATTGTTATTTAGTTCCTGTAATTTTAATTCTTATGTTTTAACAAATGGGTGTTAGTCAGTTCTATAATATGTTGATTATTGTAAAATAATTACTTAAAATATACTGCATTTTGTACGGTGGCTCTGTAAATATTGTAAATAATTAATTATATTGAATAGGTAGGTGTAGTGATTTGTTTTATAATGTGATAAGTAGTCACATTGTAGTCTGTAAATAAATGAGAATGAAATTGAAACTGGGTTTTATTAAGTATAAAATAAAAAGCTTATTTTCACTCGGGTCACATTGAACTAATGCGACGCAAATGAAACTAATTTGTTGGACTAATGGCAATGGATGTCCTGTTACCCCAGTACCGTTATACTTACTACCTAAGATTTTTCGAATGTGGGTAAGTAGGTATTATATTACGTATACTGTTAGGTACCTACCAAACAGTAGTAGGAATTAACTTTTATTCTATAATATATATTCTATTTTTTTTATATAAACACGATTAATACTTGACACTGGCTAAATACACTTCGTGTGGAGCCAAAATTTAAGAAAAAAAAACAATATATAGGGATGTTCCGATACTAGTACTTAAATAACGCTACGCCAAGGAAGTTTTCTATGATGATGGTACCCATACCAACCCCAATATTTTTTTTCTTATATTTTGGCTCCACATACTGTGTATTGAGTTAGTACCGATGGCCAAATAGCCAGTGTCAAGTATTGTAATTTTTCATCGTTGTAGAATATTTCACTTACCTAATGTCAAGCAAGTCTTAGTCATCATCATCATCATCATCATCATCATTAACAGCCTGAAGACGTCCACTACTGAACATAGGCCTCCCCCAGGGAGCGCCACTTAGAGCGGCTGCTCGCCTCCTGCATCCATAAGCTCCCCGTGGCTTTCATCAGGTCGTCGGTCCACCTAGTGGGGGGCCGGCCTACGCTGCGTCTTCCAGTTCGTGGTCGCCACTCGAGAACCTTTCTTCCCCATCGGTTGTCAGTTCTACGAGCGATGTGGCCTGCCCATTGCCATTTCAACTTGCCAATCCTAAGAGCTACATCGGTCACTTTAGTTCTCCTGCGGATCTCCTCATTTCGGATCCTATCTCGCAGGGGAACACCGAGCATTGCTCTCTCCATAGCTCGTTGCGCGACTTTGAGCTTAGTAATGAGGCCAACAGTTAGAGACCACGTCTCAGTTCCATAAGTCATCACTGGCAACACACATTGATTGAAAACTTTTGTTTTCAGGCTTTGTGGTATTTGACTCACATGTCCATGAGTAAATAAAAAAAAACAGAGTGTAAAAATCATCATTTGTAGAAATGGCATGAAATACAAAAGACAAAAACAATATTTTTGAAAAAACTTACAAAAGGTACTTTTGTTGAAATAAAATTTTGCCTACCCGCAATTGCAGGGGTATCCTTCAATACACGGACATCCTGTATTTATACTCATCCTGTCGAAGGGAAGATAGAAGGGAAAGGGAAAAATATAGGGGAAAAGATGAATGGATGGGACGGCAAAAGAAGGGAGGCAGGCGCAGCCTTTTTTGCCCTATATTTTCCCTTTTGGTTCTTTCTTACCCATAAAAAGGGTAGGGGAATAAAACTAATAAACCCGTGCGAAGCCGGGGCGGGTCGGCTTGTATTAAATATTTTTATTGTTTTCGTGTAGAGTGTGTTATGTAATTTAATCTATTTAACTATGGTCTATACCACATTATGTATGATCCATAATCATGTAAAACATGGACCTAACAAAGTATATTTTACACATCTAATTTAAAAAATGTAAAGACACTTTTATGCTGTTCGTTATATTATGAGTAGTATAGTGCCTAATGAATAAGAATTCGAGTAGGTACCTACTACTCATATGCAGAGATGTGACTTATCTAAGATACAAGTATCTGAAATACAGATACAAGATACGTATTTTGTATACCTTTTGTAAAATGTACTTGGATCTTGTATTTAGATACTATTTGTCTTGTATCTTGTATTTAGCAAATACTTTTTTTGCTAAGATACTTTTTGTCATAATAAAACTACCTAGGTATGCACTTTTTACATTTACATTCTTACACTTACATAAAACTGAACGTCATCTATAAATTTAAATCAACCTATACCATTTTGCTCACTTCACACTGTAGTGTATTCCGTACAAGGAAGTTCTATAATATAAATACTAATGGTAGGTAAAAGGTAGTACCTTGATTCCGTATTACGCATAGACTTAGGATGTACAACAATGCCAGTTTGAAATGGGACAAGAAATTTAAGATATTGTGTTTGAAAAACTGTTGCTTGTTGAAACATGAATATTTGCGATAAGTAAACCTGTAAGTAGTATTTACTAAATATTAAACCTAGGGCCTAAAGGTATATGGTCCCAAATGGTTTTTAAATAAAATATAGTACATTCTGTTACACCTGCACAATCTTACACTTACATAAAACTGAACGTCATCTTTAAATTTAAATCAACCTACACCATTTTGCTCACTTCACACTGTAGTGTAGAGTATTCCGTACAAGGAAGTTCTATAATATAAATACTAATGGTAGGTAAAAGTTAGTACTTTGATTCCGTATTACGCATAGACTTAGGATGTACAACAGTGCCAGTTTGAAATGGGACAACAAATTAAAGATATTGTGTTTGAAAAACTGTTGCTTGTTGAAATATGAATATTTGCGATAAATAAACCTGTAAGTAGTATTTACCAAATATTAAACCTAGGGCCTAAAGGTATATGGTCCCAAATGGTTTTTAAATAAAATAGCACTGATTTAATTTACTGAGGTCTAAAATTGCTAGATAATAGAAAAAACTGAAACACTGAAAATATTACGATATATCGGGAGGAGCATGCATTCCTAATCTATAAAATAAACACAGCCAGACACCACACGAACATGACTATTAATAATTCAATATTTCTGATAAAGCTGTGATACGTCTTCGGGTTAGTATATTTCGTAACATCACATTCACTGAATAAGATTTAAAAACTACAGAAACAGTATTTTGCAGTTTGATAACGGCATTATGGTAATCAATAATGCTCTTCGTCGTAAAGCAGATTGTGGTGGTATGTGCTATTATTGTGCTAATACTCACTCAAAATATCGGCACATCTGTCATTATTTCACTATCTCTTTTTTTCTGTGGCAGTATGTAATAATTGATTTGTGTTTTTCGCCCCCTGCTTCGTGAGTCTTTTGAGAGTAACGAAAAAATTCTAGGTCCGTCACATGGCCTACACAATCGCGGACGACGTCGTCGATTGTGTAGGCCATCAATTCTGACAGCGCAGCCACAAAACAGTGTTTTGTGCTATTACGCTGTGGTTAAGTTGTCGGCAATTAACCACACTTACAGCATAATAATATGTGTTCAAACAAAAGTATAATAATAACTAGTATTTTGCTCCGTGCGCGGGCCGCGTGCGGCCCGCGAGGACGTTTTCGTGGCTGTTGAATTTATAAAAATGTTATACTTTAGTTTAAACTTGTAATTTTGCAAGAATTAGTACAAAACAGCGGTATTTTTCAAAGAAAATGATAATTGATCTGACTTTTGCATGGCGGCCATCTTGAAAAATGCTGTCAGTCATGTAAAAGGTCAAAATTTGAAATCAGCCTCTTTTAAAATCCCCAAATATAAAATATCAGCCGGATCTGAGTTACTATAAAATCGGACGCCATTTTGAATCTGCCATCTTGGAATTATTTTAAGTCTATGAGAAAGCCTCCGTTGTTCCTTTGTTATGAGTCCAAACACGCCTTGTCGGCTTCTATAAGTTCCGATTGTGTGCGTGTTTTAATTTTGTATGGCGGTCATTTTGTTTTGTTTATCAGTAATATGTCAATTTCAATCAAGGATCCCGAAAATATTTAGATCTTAGGTAAGATAGGTTAGTTAGATAAGCTAAAATCAATTAAAAAGGTCGCATTAGTAAAACATTCTAAATGTAGCGATGGGTAGTTTGAAGCTCCTCCTCGCTTCGCTCGTCGTCGCGGTAGATAGTTTGAAGCTCCTCCTCGCTTCGCTCGTCGTCGCGGTAGATAGTTTGAAGCTCCTCCTCGCTTCGCTCGTCGTCGCGATAGGTAGTTTGATGCTCCTCCTCGCTTCGCTCGTCGTCGCGGTAGGTAGTATGAAGCTCCTCCTCGCTTCGCTCGTCGTCGCGATGGGTAGTTTGAAGCTCCTCCTCGCTTCGCTCGTCGTCGCGGTAGATAGTTTGAAGCTCCTCCTCGCTTCGCTCGTCGTCGCGGTAGGTAGTTTGAAGCTCCTCCTCGCTTCGCTCGTCGTCGCGAAGGGTAGTTTGAAGGTCCTCCTCGCTTCGCTCGTCGTCGCGGTAGGTAGTTTGAAGCTCCTCCTCGCTTCGCTCGTCGTCGCGTTGGTGGTTTTGTCAGTATGTATGGCAGCCATTTTGAAAAACGGTGGATGTCTAAAAGAAGCTAAAGCATGTTAATCAGTATCCTTAGGGACACTCAGATATCAATTTTCATACGGATTGGAGATCCATAAAAAAGTTCAGTAAAATGTATGAAATTTTTCAAAATGGCGGAATCAAAATTTTTTCCCATATTCTTACTGAGTATCTAAGGGGAGTCTTAGATATCGATTTTCATTCGGATCGGATAACTTTTTCTATAAGTTGATACGTCTCCGTCCGCCATCTTGAAAAAAATCAATTTCATTAATATCCTGTTTTGTTCCTTTACACATCTTTACTTGATCCCAAGAAACACCTTTTCTATTACATTCATATTAGAGGCGTAAAAAAGGAAAGTTCATATTTCGTTAATATCACCTTTGTATAGCAACCCTATTGAAAAATGGCGCATGTCAAAATTTGATTTTAGAATGTTGATCAGCATCCTTGGGGACCCCCAGATATCGATTTTCATCCGGATCGGAGAAACTTTTTTTCCCGCCATGACCGAAATTTCCGCCATTTTGAAAAAAAAAAATTTGTCATTTCTTCCTTTCCGGCCTCCAAACAATATTAGTTCGAGCTCTTTATACTAAAGTATCATGGTTTCGGCGTCATTTCCGGTTTAAATTTGTATGGGCGATTTTTTTTTCCGCCATTTTGAATTTTTTTTATTTTCTCTAAAATCGTCCCAGGGTTTGCTATGACATTCCTGAGAACGCATATGACCCATCTCATATCGTTTAGCCAGGCCGTTGATGGTCACGATGATGGAAGGTCGGAAGACCAGGTCATGAAATGTTTTGAATTTCGACTGTCCACTTTCATACAAATTTAAAAAAAAAAACTCAAAATTTCCCATAGGTATCGAGAAACAATGAGCCAAAAATGAAAAAAAAAATTTGTATGGCAGCCAGCTTTAAAAATGGCGGGATCCAAAATATTTTTTCAAATATCGAATCAGGGACCCCAAAAACCCCCCGATGCAAAAAATCAGCCCGATCGGACCAACTTTCAAAATGGCCGCCATCTTGGATCCGCCATCTTGGATTTTCATGACGACCATCCGAAAGCGCCCATCCTCCTCTATGACATTTGGTCGAACACACTCCATCTACCTCTTACCGTTTCCGATTTATAAGCGTTTCAATTTTGTATGGAATTTTTATTTTTTTGTATGGCAACCCCCATTTTTTTTTATTTCTCTCCAAGCGTCCCAAGGTTTACTACAACTTTAGTTAGAACAGGTCACCCATCCGACTTATAGTTTCCGAGAGCCGTTGACCAGTTCCATCAAGGAGACGACTTTTTGCTGATGTCAGCTTTTTCTGGTGGTCACGTGACCCATCTCTATACAACCTCATACTCGGTTTTTTTCCACCACTTCCAGGAGCTGAGATCAAAAATGTCAGTCAGTCAGTGAGTGAGTGAGTGAGTGGGTGACGAACTTTATATATTATGATAGATATTTTATTTTCGCGAACATAGCTAAGTCTTAACGCTGGGGGTTTTTATTTGTTCTAATTAGAAAAACATTTCGAGGAATGGGTTTACTGATCATCACTCATAACTTAAAAATCAAAAATAGTTATTAGTATTTCATGCTTAAATAATTGAAAAACCTTTATTTGAACTTTTGATTACGTCACTACGGAAGCAAATTATTGGAAGCCAAGTATCATCATAAGCCAACATTAAATGTACTAAACTATAACAAAAAACATAAATTAGTTTTTTTGACAGATTTATTTTTATAGAATATCTTTGAATCACGAACTGGACTTGAACCCGCATCCATCCATCCCTCAAGCCAGGATATGCTTTACTTAAGCTAGCGTGACAAGTACTCTCATGTCCGAATTTTGGCCATGTGACCACTTTTTCTTTTCTTTTTTTTGAGATGATTCCCCAAGAATCACGCAGTCTATAGCGCTACCAAAGCGTTGGTTATAAAAGGTGAAGCAAAAATTTGGACATGAGACCACGTATCACGTAGCTTAAGTAAAGCATAGCTTTAGGGATGGATGAATTCAATTTCAAGTCAAAGATCGAGTCGTGATTCGAATATTTTCTTTACTTATTAACCTATAGGAAAATTACGCTGAGCAGGCGATACTGCTATAAAAATCATAAATATTAGTTTTTTTAATTGCTCTCTATAATGTGTATTTAAAACGCAAAAAAAATATCAAAAATTTTGGACATTTTTCCTTTCAAATGATCAAAAGAAAACTTTTCTTTTTTGCTTAAATAAGAATTTAAATACTTTGAATTTCCACCTTACACAATAATGAGTTGGAACTGGTTTTACTTAAGCTTCAATTAAACACCTTAAATACCTAATTAAGTACCTTAAAGTATAGGTGATTTGTCACATTTACGCGATCTATTCATGATTCATGTAAACAAAAAATTTGTTTGTGTCATAAAAATTTTTTCAAAAGTATCTTGTATCTATAAAAAGTATTTAGAAGATACGTATCGTGTATCTAGTATTTCAGATACTTTTTCCAAAAGTATCTTGTATCTGGTATCTCAAATACATTTTTTAAATGTATCTTGTATTTTGTATTTAAATACTTAGTATAAGGTATCTTGTACATCTCTGCTCATATGGATGATAGGTATCGAGTCGGGACACTTTGATATGGAACATTTGATATAGAATGGAATGGAACATCCCTAACATACCAATCAATTATCAATCACAAAATAACTTCAACTTCAACTTCAACTCTTGGTTAATGGCATCACAAAATAACAAATCTAGATTTTTTGGCGGGAAGTTCACGTCGTTCCATTGTATTATTTATCAAAACTTGTGCTTTTTCCAGTGTCAATGTTTAAAATTGGTGGCGCTTTACGCATTAAGTCCTGAATTACGAGCATGAGTGAGGGCAAGTGATATAATGTGGGGAAACGTGATTTTTCGTGTTGCTTCCAAAACTCCATAGATACTTCTAGTGAAGTTGCCACCACTCTGCTGGAGCATGGCTTAGACTGGACTATGACTATGACTATGACTAGGACATGACTGCGTGAAATATTTTATAACTCTCGAAAGTTATAATACTTGACACTGGCTAAATACACTACGTGTAGAGCCAAAACATACAAAAAAAAAGACATAATAATCAATTTCAATGTTATCAATATGTTGTTGATTGTATTTGTAATATTTTTGCTTCACAAAGGCCATTAACCATCATTAACCAAGAGTTGAAGTTGAAGTTATATTTTTTGTGTTTGTACATTTTTACGTGTTTTTCAAAAAAGCTAGAGAATAATAAACATTCATATTTCTAAATAGGTATGTAGGTTTAATATCGTGCATGATTAAATAAAGCTATAAATTACTATTATACCTACAGCAAGGATAAAATAAATAAAAATAAGTTTAACTTAATCTTCTGATGAAAGCCAAAATAATTTTATCGTCTCTTGCCTCGTGTTTTCACCTCAGTTTTCTCTAGGTGCCTGTGCCTACCAAGGAAGTATGTATGGAAATATGCAAGGAAGTATGGAAATGTGTATTTCTAAGTACCTACTTTCTTGCAAAGTTCATTCACTATCTCATTGTCACACTGGTTCAGGATTATAAAAAGAGCGAAGAAGATTAAAAATGATTAAGTATAACATATCTACGTAATAAATTACTGCAAAACAGATTTATGTGAAGTGAAATCAGTGTAAATTAGTGTAAAAAAACTCGAGTAATCAAGAAGCAGGGTGATGGAGTGGTCGAAAGACAAAACGATGAAGTTGATTGAACTATTACAAGTTAACGCTAACTTGTGGAATCCTTCCTTGTGCGATTCAAGGAGAGATAAACAGAAGCGCAGGGAAGAACTGAGGACTATAGCGGATATATTAGAAGTGTATGTAGCAGATGTCACGAGGAAGATTCAGCATCTCCGCACTCAGTACAACAGGGAGTCAGTGCGAGATGTACGGGCTAAATTCGAGACACCCGATGACAGATATGTTAGTAGCTGGTATGCTTATGAGTATTTGCACTTTTTGAAAGATTCCAGTAAACCTTACAGGTTGTTGCAGACAGTGAGTATTTACAAATACCATCTTGGAATGCATGAGAGTCTCATAGTAGGTTTATTAACTTTAAATGTTACCCGATAATCAAGTCTACCAACCAAGTAATTAACATAATATTTCTAGCTCCTACTTCTATTTCTGTATTTTAAAGTATTTTCTCAAATTTCAGGAAGATAACTCGGATGGTCATGGTTTGAGCTCACATTCAGACAGCATCAATGATTGCAAAAATCCAAATGTGTCACCTCCTCATAAAATCTTTAGAGGCGATGAAAAACCTCACCCAGCAGTTTCGAGGACCAGAGATGACTTATCTGTATTTGGTGAATATATAGCAAATGAACTGCGATCAGTTAAAGGGGAAAAGAACCTCCTTATTGCTAAAAAAAAAATATTGGATGTTATATTTGAAGTTAAGATTGGCAACACATGTGAGACAAGGAGTGAACCAACTATTTGCACAGAGTTTGCTCCAACACGGCATACTTCAAGTTCTCTTCGTGATAAAGTGTTTACAGCTCCAACAATAACTACAGCTCAAATAGAACCTCTATCAACACACACCACACCAACTACTGGCATAAGTGAAATAATCATCAACAGTGCTTGTCATTACTCTAATTTTAAAGTGGATAGCCAATAGGTTATGGTGTGAGCTCCGGTGGCAGTTAAAATACAGTATTATAGTTTGTATGAACATTGGTATAAGCTTTTTGTGGTGTTTCATCAAGTAGGGTACCTAGAGGTCTATGAATATGAGACACTGACATCAATCACACTCTCTTGTAAATCAGCACCTGTGGAGAAATCATGGTATTTTAATATTCTTGGTATTTTTTTTTATTTTGGTGCAGGATTTTGCTGGAGTTTTGTAAACAAGTTTTTTTTTATCAAACCAAATCAACCATTCCAACAAGTATTGTACACTTTCTTGACAAACAAACACAAAAGCCAAACATGTTATTATTTTTGATTTATTGTTAAGGTTAAGGGATATTTGCCAGTCTCTGTGGTTTAGTGGTTGGGCCATAATCCGGAGGTTGTGGGTTCGATTCCCGCATCCTGATAAGTATTTTTACACAGGAAAAGAGTACAAATACTTGTTCTGTATCTGGGTGTTGTGGGGCCAGGGTCCTCGTAAGTCCTGGGACCCTGGATACAAGAAATCCTAGTTAGGGTTCAGAATCTATGTACATACATAGATTCTGAACCCTAACTAGGATTTCTTGATTGTTAGGTGTTATTTATTTATTTACCTTTCAAATTAAGTTAGATAATTTTATGATCTCAAAATAAAGGAAGTACTTAGATATTTTTAACATAGTAAATAGGTACCTACTAGGGTTTACGGAACCGGGATTTCCCGGTTCTTCGGTACTTTTCGGTACTGGCTATTTTTGTTTTATAATGGTATTAAACTTAACGGAACACGGTGAATAGTTAATTCTGAACAATCTAAACGAGTTAAGAATCAATAAAGTTAAAATTTAAAATGTTGTACATAATTATAATTCTGAAATTGTCTATCTGCTTAGTTGAAGCAAATCACTTGAGTATTAATTACGCTCACTAACTTTGCTTTGCAAATAAACAGGATGAAATTAAATTATTGTACATTTATTGTACATACAGTTTAAAGTCAACAAGTAAATAACTTAATCGTATTACGTTAAATATTATACCATTAAAAAACATAAAATAGCTAGTACCAAAAGAACCGGGAAATCGGATTTTCGGTACCGGGATTTCCCGGTTCTGAACCCTAGTACCTACACTTATGTACTACTTACAAAAATTAAAATTAGTCACTAGAACTCATTGAGATAGAACTGTAAATAAAGTAAAAAAACGTAGAAGACACAAATTTGGTGGTACCAATGTAGGTACCAATAAAAATTAGATTACAAAAAAAATCGTTTGTGTTTCTTTACAATACCTATGTGACCTAAGTGAAGTAAGTAGGTACCTACAATTAGTTATTTTAGAAGTTTAACAATTATTAGTAATATCGGATATTCTGAGAAAAGGATCTAACAAACTTAACTAACAACTTCTTTGGAGCCTTTATAATTATTTATAGCAGAGTAAATACTAATTCTAAGCTTTTTACGGAGGACTACTATTAGAGCGCCTACACAAAAAATATACGAGCCATGTTTCTTGCTGTTGCCTATAATTTATCAACAGTGACTGTTAGGGCCTCGTTCTCTATATTCGATCAAAGTTACGATTACCTTAGCCAGTGAGTAATACTGGTAATACTGATCGGGACGTAAAGGCGGCGAGTAGTTCTTCCCAGTTTCACGAACGAAAACAGTTTCGATCAGCTACTCAGTGGGTAAAAATTTAGGATGATCTGTAGCAACGTCAGCTGTTCATTTCGTTCGTTCAATAGTCACCCTGACTGCTGTCAGTGACGCCATTTTGGGTTTGTTTTTTTATTTTTTTTGACATTTTTATGTGCCAGCTATATGCTGCGGTGCGGTAGGTGCCCTTCAAAGAGTATTCCCTACCTAAAAACAGTAAGTAGGTAAGGATTTACCTTTACAAAATAGGGTATCAACTAATTAAATTAATGTAATGAGGAATGTAATACGAATTTAGATTACATACCTATAGGTACCTGAAATATGGTTTTATCTTGACGCAATAATAAAAATTAAAACAACACAAATCAAAAATATCATAATATTATATAAGTATTTAAACATAGGTATTATGTATAGTATATTGAACCAAAACTTTTTTAGTAGTCATCATCATCATAATCATCAGCCTGAAGACGTCTACTGCTGAACATAGGCCTCCTCCAAAGAGCACCACTTTGAGCGGCTGCTAGCTTCCAGTATCCATCGGCTTCCCACGGTTCTGAGCGGACTGTTTTAGTAATTAAACACAATGATTTCTCAATTCATAAGTATCTGATCTTGAAATAGAAATGAATAGTCGATGTTTTTATAGCAGTAGCGTAATCAACAGGGTTGGTAGTTTTCAGTTCCGTAG
Organism: Ennomos erosarius; assembly: GCA_963580505.1. NCBI lineage: Eukaryota > Metazoa > Arthropoda > Insecta > Lepidoptera > Geometridae > Ennomos > Ennomos erosarius. Next base: position 11,477,397 of record OY756981.1, on the reverse strand, counting down.
ATCTCAGTATTTGTGACATGCAAACTATAATAATAAATTACAAACACATGCGAGCTTGCAACAAGTTTTGCTATAGCCGTCGGTTAACCGTACTAATCGGCAGCTGATGTGTCCTGTAAGTAGCAGCCGCATGTGTTTGTAATTTATTATTATAGTTTGCATGCCACAAATACTGAGATCTACGGAACTGAAAACTACCAATCCTGTTGATTACGCTACTGCTATAAAAACATCGACTATTCCGGTTTCTATTTCGAGATCAGCGGGGTGATTACGTAACTTTGACAGCAATGCAACAGGAGAAATTTCATTCCGAATATAAAAATTTTCATAGTAACTATGCACATAAACTGCGTATTGAAACTGTCAAATCCATACATTTTTGTGTTTCTATTGGTTGCAATCAAGTTACATAATCGCCTAGCAGATACTTATAAATATAGAAATCTTTGTATTTAATTACTAAAACGATCCGCTCAGAACCGTGGGAAGCCGATGGATACTGGAGGCTAGCCGCCGCTCAAAGTGGTGCTCTTTGGAGGAGGCCTATGTTCAGCAGTGGACGTCATCAGGCTGGTGATTATGATGATGATGACGAATAAAAAAGTTTTTGTTCAATTTACTATACATAATACCTATGTTTAAATACTTATATAATATTATGATATTTTTGTTTTGTGTTGTTTTAATTATTATTATTGCGTCAAAATAAAACCATATTTCAGGTACCTATAGGTATTACTTATTACATTTCCTGTTGAACTAAACAATGTAATCGAAATTCGTATTACATTCCTCATTACATTAATTTAATTAGTTGATACCCCTTTTTGTAAAGGTAAATCCTTACCTACTTACTGTTTTTAGGTAGGAAATAAATACTCTTTGAAGGGCATCTACCGCACCGCAGCATATAGCTGGCACATAAACATGTCAAAAAAAATAAAAAACGAACCCAAAATGGCGTCTTTGACAGCAGTCAGAGTGACTATTGAACGAACGAAATGAACAGTTGACGTTGCTACAGATCACCCTAAATTTTTACCCACTGAGTAGCTGATCGAAACTCTGTTTTCGTTCGTGAAACTGGGAAGAACTACTCGACGCCTTTACGTCCCGATCAGTATTACTCACTGGCCAGCCAACTCGGAACTTTACTCGGATATAGAGACCGAAGGCCTTAGTGTGACAGTTAGCCGGAATTTTAAAACCGGAATACCAGGATCTAACATCACCATATAAATCAGGGTATAATGTAGGTGTTATTCATGTTCTATTCACCTTTGAGTACGGTACTCAAAGTGTATCTCTAAATTCTAAATGAACAAGCTATGTAATAAGGGGTTAAAAAGGCTTGAGGTTCGAGATGGGTATGTTTACCTACCACAGCACAGAATACCTACTATATATTTGCATAACTAATAATATTTAAAATATCAGTAATTTGCGGATCACAATGCTTAAGTTTGGGATACCTATTATGGTATATAAATCACGTAACCTCTTCCCGCGCACATCTAATTTTTGCTACTGCGCCAATTGCGCAGCGTTTCGCGCCGACTTCACAGCCGCCATTAAGTTTGGGGCAGATTTCAACACCTCATATTAGGTATGTATTGAAAGGGCACTATCCACACTACCGTGCAACGTGTGTTTAATATATTTATCAGAGAAAATTACCTACTTATGTAAGTAACATGTTGAAAAGCATTCGTTTCTGAGAATATTCTTATAATTATAGACTGACCTTTGATTCTTTAAATTTTAAAGCAAAGGCTTTATCCTCTTGGTGCATAATCTACCTACTACTTATTATTCTTTGACGATGACTCTGACCTTACTCGGACAGAAGGGTTTCGATCGACAGTATTCTACCTACATAGAGTCTGCGCCGAACTCAATGGCGGCTGTGATGTCGGCGCGGAACGCTGCGCAGTAGCAAAATTTAGATGTATACGCAGCGTGCAGCGCACTTCCCAGCCGCCTAAACGTTTGGCGCGGACTCTACCTTACTTTGGGTCAACATTAATAAAGGGCATAGGCGGTAATCGCTTGGTTTGCTGATAAGAAGTCGTTAGTACTTACTACCTAATTATTATTATGGTTATGCAGGCAGGACGAGTATTACTTGGGGCCTACATAATCAAACACAAATAAAATAATTTTCACTGTAGGTACCTACTACTTACATCTTACATACCTACCTAACATAAATATAACATGCTTTATTCGTGCAGTAGGACTATGATTGTAGTGTGGTGTACAAGTCTGCATCTACAAGTGAGTAAAAATACGTTGAAAAACACAAATTAGTGTTTATTATTTTCTGGCATAGGTACTATAGGTAATTAAATAGGTACTGGGCACGTGGTGGAATGTTCGGTTTGGCTTATTATTATTTATCTAACGGTCATTGTAATTAGCTACACATGAGCTACACATTTTTGAACGTTCGCGCTTGCTTGTTGTTTTATCTTTACCTACTTATTTCACGCTATTGAAATCCGTTAACTCTTGTGTTATTTATTTTTACAGATTTTGACAGTCAACTGTCGTGTTGATTTGACCCTCAGATGAACTAATTTTACCCATATTTTAATTGAATCAACTACGCGCGCAGTGCCGCCCGAAACCAACCGACCACAAGGAGGAAACTTACCTATATTTCCAGCAGTTTTTCTGGTTGTTAAAATGCAGTTAATTCTGCTCTTAATTTCATTTGGATTAGCTAAAGCTGTCCATACCATTGAAAATCCTAATATTGGGAAAAGATATATACCCGAATGGAGCGATCTTGACACTAGGCCTTTGCCCCAGTGGTACGATGAAGCTAAGGTTGGAATATTCCTTCATTGGGGGGTCTATTGTGTTCCTGGTTTTGGATCCGAGTGGTTCTGGAATAACTGGAGAAATGGTGAGTACCTCTCCTTAATCTAACAACTTCATCATCATCATCATCAACAGCCTGAAGACTTCCACTGATGAACATAGGACTCCCTCAAACAGCTTTGAGCGGCTGCTTTCCTCCTGAATCCATCGGCTCCCCACGGTTCTGGCCAGCTCGAAATTAATTATGAGTAGAATTAAATTAATACATAATTTAAATAGCATTAAGTAAGTAAATTAATAATTTAACTTTCAGAGAAATTGGAATCGTACATAGACTTCATGAATAAGAACTACCGACCAGGATTTACGTATCAAGACTTTGCGCCTATGTTTAGGGCTGAGTTCTTTGACCCTGATAGTTGGGCAAAGCTTTTTGTGGATTCTGGGGCAAAGTGAGTAACAGTACCAGCTTAACGTTGTAGGTAGACGGTACCTACTATTACTAATTAATAAGTACATTACTCCACAACGCTGCGACAGGTAGTACAGTACATCCTGTAGCAGCTCACTGCTATTATATTTACAGACATGTCATAAGAAGGTAAACTTAAATAATAATAATAATAATCATGTGCCGTGCGTGCGTGAAGGGAGTTGTTCGTGCTCGGCAGCTCAATACGCGGCGAGGTAGAGTTCGATTTCATGCAGAACTCTTCAGGGCTACGAATAGTTTAAGATCAAGCCCTTGGTGCGTTGGAAATAATAATACTTTACGCCCTTTTCAGGTACATTGTATTGACAAGCAAGCACCATGAAGGCTACACTCTATTTCCATCGAAGCATACATTCAGTTGGAATTCAGTAGACGTTGGACCAAAACGTGATTTAGTTGGCGAACTCTCCCAAGCAGTCCGAAAACAAGGATTGAAATTTGGAGTCTATCACTCACTATATGAATGGTTCAACCCTATTTATCTCGAAGATAAAAGGAAAAACTTTACTTCTAATGAATACGTTACTAATAAACTTTGGCCTGATCTTGAGCAATTAATTGATGACTACGAGCCCTCAGTCGTTTGGTCAGATGGAGACTGGGAGGCGTATGATACTTACTGGAAGTCTACGGCGTTTCTGGCTTGGCTGTACAATGACAGCCCTGTGAAAGATGAAGTTGTGGTCAATGATCGATGGGGAATAGGTTCTTATGGGAAACATGGAGACTTTTACAATTTCGCCGACAGATTCAATAACAGTTAGTTTTTCATATACACTTTTCTATAAAACGTCTTTTAAATTGACCTTGATTGTGCAGGATTCTTTTTCTTCACAGTTTTTTTTAAATTGTTTACAGGAACTCTTCAGCCTCATAAATGGGAGAATGCATTCACGGTCGACTCCAAATCTTGGGGATACAGAAGGAACATAAACGTCAGTCAAGTTTTGTCGACGTCTGATATGATCGACCAGTTGGTCAGTACGGTCAGCTGTGGAGGTAAGTGTGAACTTCAACCCCTGACCAGAACAAACTGTAATTTTGACAAAATCTTCATTTTAATGTGTTAACTGTACTTTTTAGGTAATGTCTTAATAAATGTGGGCCCAACCAAAGAAGGCACAATAGCACCAATTTTTCAGGACAGACTGCTATCTCTTGGTCAATGGCTAGACATCAATGGTGAAGCCATTTACAAATCCTCACCCTGGTCATCTCAAAATGACACATACAATGGGAATGTTTGGTACACATGCATTAAAACGCAGTACAATGCCTTACAACCTACTGCAGAGCCTAATTATTATGATACTGTAACAGCAGTCTATGCCATTGTGTTGCAATGGCCCAAAGAAAACATATTAAAGCTTCGAGATGTGTCTAAATATCTACACAGTGGTAATTATCAAGTGGAACTGTTGGGCAATGATGAGTACTTAAACGTGAGTACCAAGGTTTATTACTTACTTAACTGATAGATGCCACACTCACGATATCAATTTATGTAGTGTGTGTTGTGTGTAACAAATGATTACCTAGTCCTTAAATAGGATCTACTTATTCGTAGTTTGTAAATACAATACCTAATATGTTTTCGTATTTCATATGACTAGGCAAGATTAGGCCGTGGTCTCGTTTTGTTAGACAGACGGCTACCTCAGTCTACAATTTCTGAACCTTTATTTATTTTGCATATTAGTTTCTTGTTTGGTTTTGTATCTTTCAAATAGATTTGGTTGAAATTTTGCACACAAATTGCTTTAATGGAATCAACATAGGATCTCTTTCTATTCCGGTTTTTAAAATGCTTGTAACTTGGTCATTTTTTGAGATATTTAATTTTTGTTTTCACAAATGTTTATCTTTTGAGGAATATAAGTTAGATATTAAATTAGGTTGTAGGTGCGACACCTTGGTGACCCGGTCAATGTAGAATTAATCCTGTAATTTTGTTTCAGTGGAATATTGTTAAAGGACTTGCTCAGATACAACTACCGGACATGTCCACGGTGAAATCAGAACATGCTTGGACGCTCAAGTTTACTGCAAAAACTGTGTAATATGTTATGTTATAAATATACTAAGTTGCCATAATTAACAGCTTTAGAATTTTTATTTTTAGCAGACATTCATTGTAGAACTAGGTTACGTCATGATTCGTATCCAACCCCATTTGAAGGGAGTTTTGAAACTGAGAGAGACCATTATTCTTTCTGCTTATATTTTGAACAGTAGCAGTATTCATTCAGGCTCAAAAGAAGAAGTAGGTACAAAGATTCATCATCGGCAGTCTGAAGACGTCCAGTGCTGTACATAGGCCTAGTCCCTAATATAGCGCCACTTTGAACGGCTGCTTGCCTCCTGCACCCATCCAGTATATAATGCACTATCATAAATCAGAGTGAATGGAAGTTGATCAACGAAACCATTAAACGTAATCAATCATACCCAATTACCTATTCTATTACAATAGAGCTAGAGATAATATTATTAGTTGTTGTTGTCGTTTCGTTTGTTCGCAACAGTAATAACAAAACAGTGAATCGTTGTCTGTTTGTTTGTCATTGTGATTTTCACGCCAAAATGAAAAATGGCTAAACAAATTTCGTTCAAATTTTGCACTCGGGATGCTTAGGGTAGGTATGTATATGTATATCATCGGGAACAGCTTGGACTTTATACCGTTAAAAGAGATCCCGTGGGAAAATGGGTAAATATAATAACAAATAAAAACATAAGGAAGTATACTTACACTGACTACTTATCTCACAATACTGTTGTTCCAAATCGGTTTTTTGACCTATAGATAGGTAACAATAAATACCGTCCTGCGTCCAATCCAATCTATCTAATAATACAGTTACAGTCCGATATAATTTACTGTAGGTATATGTGTAGTTCATTGAACTATGATAGTTTAGCTTAGGTTAGTGGTAAGCTAGACACAGAAGCTATAAATTCGGTATTACCTATTTCAGGGATGCAATCTAGCACTTAAAGATTTCTATCATAGAGTGTGCACCACCAAACTCAATGGCGGCTGTAAAGTGCGCTCCAAGCCCCACGCACATTGAGGTCATTTGAGGTATGATACATTGAACGTTTCGCGCTGACTTCACAGCCGCCATTGGGTTTAAATCGCACTTAAGTACTTAACTAAACTAAAAATAAATTTAATAGTAGTAACGAATGCTTGGATGTTATTGTAGTTGAACATTGAAGAATAAGCGAACGCACAATCGTGTCCGACTGTAACCCAAACAAGTCGTTTTCATTATCGCTCCGTGTTGTCGTCGTCGGCTTTTACAGATGAACAGTTTTTGAAAAAAAAATGCAGTTGTGTATGTTATGTATAGCAGTTGTGTTGGTAGCCGTCACTTGTGAAGTGATTTCTGTAAAAAATAATTTATCAAATGTTGAGAATCGATATAAGGCAAACTGGGAGAGCCTCGACACTCGGCCTTTGCCCCGATGGTATGACGAGGCGAAGGTGGGCATATTCCTCCACTGGGGGATCTACTGCGTCCCTGGCTTTGAATCTGAGTGGTTTTGGGTGTATTGGCGCAGTAAGTACTTTAATCTTTTGTTTCGTAAAGTTCTAGTTAATAGGTACATAGTAGTTTTGTTTATTTATACTTAGGTCAAAGACTTTTTATCCAGACCACTAATACGAAATTAAAGCAGGGCAAAACCGTACACACCACTTTGGGTGTGATTGATTCTCAGCTGTCAAAATCAAAATCAGTCGTTACTTGGGTGTGCTTTTGAATACATACCATTAAAATGTCGTCTTGCGTGATAAAACTGTGCCAAAATCACTCGAGGCACGAATCACAGAAGCACACGATTATAATTCACTTGTAAGTGGCCTTAATCATGTATTTTTATAAGATTATTTGAATTATTTCTATTTGACGAAGAGTATTTCACATTTCACAATAAAAATTGACATGTCAAAATCAGTATTGCCACATGACATCTGAATAATTACCCGATTTATTTTGTATAGATTTCCAACAGATCCACCCATGTCTAGCTGGGGCCTTATTCCGTATCGATTCCTTACTTCAAAACCACGCCAATTCCTTGTCTTACAAAAGAAATCTGCAAAACTCTACTCTCTATAAAACGAAAACAAAACCGCGCGAAATGAATTTGGAATTGGCGCGATTAGAACTGTCTAAAATCATATGTTTTACCGAGACGCGTTCCGAAACATCAACACATCAAAAGATTATGACCACTTATGTCAATATATTTTATTCAAAATAAAGATAACTTTAATGTAAAGCGAAGGTACATCTAACGCTGTGACATGATTTGGACAAGACACGATAACGACGTGGTTTCATATCGTGTGGAATCTATGTTTCCATAAAGAATAACCGCCCTGATCGTTGGATAAAAGTAGTTCATCATCATCATCATCATCATTAACAGCCTGAAGACGTCCACTGCTGAACATAGGCCTTCCCCCGGGAGCGCCACTCAGAGCGGCTGCTCGCCTCCTGCATCCATCGGCTCCCTGCGGCTTTCACCAGGTCGTCGGTCCACCTAGTGGGGGGCCGGCCTACGCTGCGTCTTCCAGTTCGTGGTCGTGGTTCGTGGTAAAGTGACCGATGTAGCTCTTAGGATTAGCAAGTTGAAATGGCAATGGGCAGGCCACATCGCTCGTAGAAAGTAGTTCAAAAAAGTCGAAATGAAGATTGGTGGAAAACTAATACTCGCTCAACAATATGTTTAGCGCATTTCTATAGTAAAGAACACACAGAACACAGTAGTGCAATTACTGATAATAGTTTTATTGTCAACTATAGGCGCTCCACGCGCCCACTGTTTTCCCATTTTTAAGGTTATTTTTTTTTAATCCTAAAATATGAAACATTATTTTGGTTGAGGCCCAGGGGGGGGTTTCTTTTAATAACTCACGAGTTTTTCAATATTACCAAGTTAAAGAGATTAAAGAACAACAGTTATGTACAGGGGGTCTAGCAAAGATCACAATCGCTAACGCCACACGCTAACTCCAAAATGTACTGAAATGACATTTCGGAAATCGCTAACTTTTCCGTAGCGAATGTCATTTCGATACATTTTTGGAGTTAGCGTTTGGCGTTAGCGTTAGTGGTTGGTATCTTTGCTAGACCCCCTGTACATAACTGTTGTTCGTTAATCCCTTTAACTTGGTAATATTGAAAAACTCGTGAGTTTTTTTTTTTTTATTAATGGATAGGCTTGCACTTGACCACTATCTCACCTGATGGTAAGTGAAGATGCGGTCTAGGATGTAACGCGCTTACCTAGAAGATACCTGTTCACTCTCGATTTGAAGACTCCAAGATTGTAATTTTCGGGAAATACAAACGCTGGCAAGGCGTTCCACTCTTTGGCTGTTGTGGAGTTATTAAAAGAAATGTTGAATAAACTGCTGGTTATACTTAATTTGAATCCTTTTTATTAAAAGATTGCATGAGCTATCTATAGACCTTTTTCTTGTCTATAGATAGTAGTATGATGGTAATTAATTTTATTATTTTATATTTTTTTAATGTATTGGCGTTATATAATTTTTATTATTTACATTTTACATCTAGCTAGATTTTTATTTAGGTACCCGACTAAATCGGGTAATACTGTTTATATGGTATGTTGAAAGAGGAACTGACATTAGAAGAAAAAAAAATGTGCTCTATGGTTATATTCATGTTCAAACAAGGTTAAGTATGGAGACTTCGGTTCTGGACCTATGTAATAGGGGAATTCTGTGACTTAGGTACAGCCTGAAGATGTCCACTGCTGAACATAACTTCCCCCATAGGACGCAACTTTGAGCCTGCTTGCGTTTGTTTATAAAATATACAAATTTGAAAAATCTCCCTATCTTGCCATTATAGGCTTTAACACTAGTTTTTAAAGTAGTTCAGTACCTACTAATACGGCACCTATCTATAAGTATTTCTAATCCAAAACATCTGATAGCTTCCTGATTGGTAAGACCTAATTTTTTTAGATAGACAACGTAATTACGTCGATTTCATGAATTTGAACTACCCGCACGGATTTACCTACCAAGAATTCGCACCTATGTTCCAAGCGAAGTTTTTTGACCCGCAAAGTTGGGCGAAGTTGTTTGCTGAATCGGGGGCCAAGTAAGTACCCACTTTGTCCATCCTGTGGAGACACAGAATAATTAATAGTACAGGTAGAGCTAGAGGCAGTCAGCAGTTTTCCTATACTCTTATCACATACAATTTTCTAACATTTCAGATACGTCGTCCTTACAAGCAAGCACCATGAAGGTTTCACTCTATTTCCATCAAGGCAAAGCTTCAATTGGAATTCTGCCGACGTTGGACCAAAGCGTGACTTAGTCGGCGAACTGGCCCTTGCGGTCCGAAGACAAGGTTTAAAATTTGGAATATACCACTCGTTATATGAATGGTACAACCCTATGTACCTTAACGATAAGACGAATCACTTTAGCTCTATGCGGTATATTTACTTTAAGCTGTGGCCTGACCTTAAACAATTAGTTCACAACTATAGGCCGTCAGTTATTTGGGCAGATGGAGACTGGGAGGCTTATGATACGTATTGGAAGTCTACAGAGTTCCTGGCTTGGCTGTACAATGACAGCCCTGTGAAGGATGAAGTTGTGGTCAATGATCGATGGGGCATTGGCATTCCTGGGGAGCATGGAGACTTTTATAACTTTGCTGACAGATTTAATAACAGTAAGTTATTTAACTAAATTCAAAATTTAAGCAGGTTGATTGTTATTGTGATAATACTGAATGCGCTATCTTCCTAGTAGGTACCTACGTAATAATCATAGAACCCCTTCTACTATAATAGGTAGAGACCACCACACCCACCCGTATTTTTTTTTCTTATATTTTGGCTCCACACATAGTGTATTTAGCCAGTGTCAAGTATTATATGTATTTTCAACGTGTTATAAAATATCTCACGCAGTCATGTCCTAGTCATAGTCCAGTCTAAGTCAGGTAGTCATAGTCCACTCTAAGTCATGCAAAGTGATGGCAAGTTTACTAGAAGCTTCTATAGAGTTTTGGAAGCAACACGAAAAATCACGTTCCACCACATTATATCACTTGTCCTCACTCATGCTCGTAATTCAGCACTTAATGCATAAAACGCCACCAATTTTAAACATTAACACTGGAAAAAGCAAAAGTTTTGAAAAATAATACAATGCAACGACGTGAACTTTTCCGCGATCCCGCCAAAAAAACCCCCACCCGTATAAAGTTGCCAAATAATTTAATCAATAACACCATAAACAATGTAATCTGTGCTTTCTAACTGGACTTCTATGAATGTCAACCACCATTAGAAACAAATAAAGAAATTTAAAATTAGGTCATCAATTACTTACTGGTAAATAATCCAAACAACCTTTTTAGAATGCGGCTAAAAATGACATATTGCGTTTGTGTAACTTTCACTTTCACACCAATGCTGCAGTGAAGTTGTATGAGTATTTATGTAGGTATGTCATATAAATATTATATCCGTTAGCAGTTCACATAGTATACAAGCTTTGCTTAGTTTAGTTGGGGCTAAATGGCGCCGTGTGAAATGTCTATGAATATATATTTATGCGTCACGAGTCAAATCATGCCGAAAAATATGTTCCAAGTACCTATTCTTATTCAGATTGTTGTTATTGTGCGTTTACAGGAACACTCCAGGGACACAAATGGGAGAATGCTTTCACAGTTGACTCCAAATCCTGGGGATACAGACGAAACATGGATCTCAGAGACATTTTGTCCACGTCAGATTTACTGACTCAACTGGTAACGACGGTGAGCTGTGGAGGTAGGTAAATGCGCAATGTGTAGGAATTTACGTAATAGGCATAATGACTACTATTAAAAATGAACAAGTAAATAATACTTTCATAAAGAAGATTAAAAATGAATGCAATAATTGAAACAATAAGTAAAATCGGTAAATAAATCACGGAGTAATAAGCTTTTAATGTTTCTACAGGAGGCATCTCCTGTCCCTTTCTCGCGAAACAGAGCGCCTCCACAGTCACTGAAAAAGTAAAATAACCGATACGGTCTTTATTTAATTTATATTATCCAGGGACTGATGTGACCACACATTTTAAATAAGTTAAGAATAATTAATAGTTAAGTATTATTAGCTTCAGGTTTTTATAAAAACTGGAGCCCATGTTAACTACCCAAGGTAGTCTTGCAAACCAAAACTATCAGAGTAGCCTTATTTATTTTTAAGTAGGTAGTTAGGTACCATAATACACAATTGCCTGTCTGCACTAGTTTTAAAGCTCTTAAGTTAGCACTCATCTCTCTAGGCTAGGACTTACCCCAATAAAATACAATATTGAGAGTGAAGAGAAACAAGTGCGAACTTAAGACTGTCAAACTTTAGTGCAGCCAACTACTAATTAATAAGCTAAGTTGACGGATATAGAACACACGACGTTGGATACTGAATATTAATACTTAAATTTTAAATATTCTTATTTCAGGAAACGTATTGATAAACATTGGACCTACCAAAGATGGCACTATATCGCCCATTTTCCAAGCCAGACTGTTATCGCTCGGTCTGTGGCTGGCCATCAATGGTGAAGCTATATACAAATCCTCACCGTGGCTGTCTCAAAACGACACACTTAACGGAGACGTTTGGTACACATGCACTAAATCAAAATTCAATGCTCTGCAACCTACAGCGAAGCCAGCTCCTGACGATGATGTGACAGCAGTCTACGCCACTGCCTTGAAATGGCCTAAGGGCAATATACTTAAGCTGCGAGATGTGTCTACTTATTTGCGCAGTGGAAATTACGAAGTTGTGCTATTGGGAAATGAAGACACACATCTAAATGTAAGTATGTACCTATGCATGGATTTTGCAGTGCCTATCACTGTTGCAGTATCACACGGAACTCTAAAGTAATACCTGTAAAGTTTTGCGTAGGTACCTAACACTGTGGGCCTAGCACGAATATTTACGCGCGCGTAAGTGTAACGTTAACGTAAACCAGTTGTATGGCATTTGAGCTGCCCCCCTATTACGATTAAGCTAGCAGCGCTGCTGACGCGCGTCTGCCGCTCAACTGCAGTCAAAATTGTATGAACTTTGACAGCAGTTGAGCGGCAGACGCAATCGTAATAGGGGGGTTTTACGTTAACGTTACACTTACGCGCGCGTAAATATTCGTGCTAGGCCTACTGCACTGCTGTACTTTTACTTTGAGTAAAGCACTAATACAAGCCTTGGTCCGTAAGACTACACTGCTGTCCACGCTATAAAGGCCTCGATCTTTCGATCTTGGTCTTATTCCAGCTGGTCCATCAAGGGCTGCAATGCTGACTGCGCTGTGATGGCCTGGACCTGCGCTACGCTGAGTTCTTATAATTTTATCGCGGCCAGTAACGCAGGCGCAGTCATTACAGACCGCGGTAGGCGGTAGTAGCATAATGGGCATGACTGTTTTGAATTTTGAACAAATTTGTGTGTTTAGTTACGTGTAAACAATTTTTTCATCACCCGTGCTCGTAAAATGACTCTTATTGTAGTGTATTTAGGTTGATAATCCAAGAAATTGTATACGCGTGCTTTTCTGATTGCTATTACAGCACTAGTAATAAATCCAATCAAGTTTGTAGGTACCTCACTCCAAGTTATTATGTATGTAGACGAAGCACTCTTAATTTATCCGGATAATATATCACATTGTATTTTTTAATATCACCAAAGAGATTTCATGCATTTCGCACCCTTATTATAACGTAGTAAATTATATACTCTTTGCTTATTATATGGGTCAGTGCACACCTCACCGGCATAGGCCTGGCGCATTGCTTCTTTTTTGTTTCGCATTGTTGGGGACAATGCACCGGGCCGGCGCCGGACATATGCCGGGCCTATGCCGGTAGGTGTGCAAGGACTCTAACCCCGCGCGCGCATCGCTGGTGTATCGCGATAAAAAAAAAGATAACTGCGGCGCGAAATCTAGGCCTGAAATCTAAAGTATAACTGTAATCTCTCCTCAAAAAAACTTTGGCAATAGAAAAGGTTAGTTGAACTTTATTAATCTAAATTTGTATCGTTTCTATTTTATGTTGTTCTACCTACCTAAAGCTTATACCTACAGGTCACAAGTAACTATTTTTTTATCTCACGTTGCGTTAATATTCAGTAAGTACCTACGCCTGGTGCATGTAGACGTCAAGAGCTTAATATTATTATAACAAAAGACGTAGAAATCCATGGTGAAATGCTTCTCGTAAAAATGACCAAAATACCAAAAACAAGATTCCACGATGTTTTACAATCCACGGTTCATTATATGAAATAATAATAATAAACTATCTACCTATCTATCTATCTATCAAGCTGTAAAAATGCCATCAAATCGGTTCAATGTAATTTGAGAATTGCACTTTTAATAAGTAATTGTTTTAATAATTAAAAGTTAATGATAATAAGAGTCTGTTTATTTCCTCGCAAGGGTGATGAAAAACGTCGTATGACACGCGTGTGGATTGATCATTACACACTAATATCATAATGTACTATTGTGGTGTAAAGGTACCACGTACCAAAGTGATAATTTATTTCCCTTATTTCAGACGAGAATTGCATATGGAACCACTGAAATACAGCTACCCGATAAATCTACAGTAAAATCGGCAAATGCTTGGACGCTTAAATTTGCTCTAAAATAATATTTTTACAATGTAATAAAACAAGGTAATAATATTAAGTAGTGGTAGCTATATATTTTATGAGCTGGTGTGAATAATTGGATAAACAATGGATTTTATGGATGCTTCATTATTAAACAAAGTAGTTTGATAAGACGTGTATAATTACCTCTATTAGGTATTAAAATAGGTAATGTGAGCATAACACAAACCTATACTTACCTAATTATTTACCACCCATTATACCGACCTTTCTCTTTTCTACATGTTTTTATGATATTGGTGTAAATAAAGAGTTATTGTATTGTATTTAAGTAAGTACTTATTTTAATTTATACTTATTGACCGTTACTAAAAACAGCAAAGCGCGACAAGCTGTTCCTAACCGATGAGTAGGTACAGCGTTAAGCAATATTCGCTGCGGTCACCAAAATTTGATATTAACAACTGAGCGCTACCATGCTTCGAAGAGTAGCCTACCGGACCTGCACCCTTATTCCCAATGCTTTTCCGTTCGAATACGGGAGCGTTTCTGTCTCGAATTGATATGCAGCGATTCCCAAACCCGAATTCGAGATCGTTTGACAGAACCGACACTCCAGCTGATTTTTCTTCGATTAAAAAAATAAAGCATTGATTTACCAGCTGGTTGAAGTTTACGAAGTCAGTTCATATTTTGTTAATCTAAAATGATGTTTAGATGAAATTTTATTAAGTTTGTTGATAAAACAACAATTAATGAATCATTTAAAATAGTATGGTTTTGCTAATGGGTAGAATTAACTAAGATTTCAAACATTGGGATTCAGTTTTTGTACTAATATGCGCAACATTCTCTGCAAACGCTTCTGTTATAACCATTCTATCGGGAAAAGCCGACGAATTCCGAAGTTCAATCCGCACGGGTTTCTGAATTAGGTTTTTACTCTCCTTCGAAGCCATATCCGCTCTAGAAGTAGAATGAAGATATCGATTCGAACCTTTTCGTCTAGGTTGGGAATACCTATGCTGGTTGTCATGTCATAAGACATTAGTAGTAGAATCGCGGGAACCGAATTCGCCAAACAAAACATTTTGAGTGACCGTCTATTCTATCGCCAAGATGAGAATGGTCTCCTGTTCCTGGCGTAAGCATCATTACTAAAAATACAGAAGTGTTCGTAAACCAAAAAGGGCTGCCCCTTTGCTTGCTACCTTCTAAGTTTTTGTAACTAGAATTTTTAGGAAGTCGGATACCTACCGATAAAAAGTCGAATGCCCCTGTGCCTGTAAGAAATGTGAGTGCAAAGTTCTGAAACGTTCTTATATCGAAGTCGATAAAATACATTCCGTGCTACCGATTACGTTTTATCGAAACTTTATGTCAAATTTGACATGAAAATTCGTTAAATATATCAATCGGAAGATCGGTGCTTGCACTGCTGGTTCTATATATTCAATATTTGGAAGCTGGAGTACCGGTCATAGAAGTCAATACAGACGATGAACTTAAATCTATTACGGCAGATTTACAATGCAACTGCCCGGTTGATTATCACTGGCCTCATGCCATTACTGCGGTGCAAAAGGTTGGCCGGAACCTCATTATCATGCAAACATGCGGTCATATGGATAAAACAACACCTTAAAAGAACTGTGGTCTTTCGATTGCCACAACGAGTGCTCCGACACAGTCTGAACTGCAAGAGGTAACAAACAGTTTGCAATACGCTGTCAGATCATGGACTACCCTTTGCTCCGAATAGTCCCAATGAATAAAACCTTTGATTCGAGAAGAAAGAACAAGGAAGAACAGGACACACACACACCAAACAGTTGGAACACAATGGAAAGGACATGAAGGGGACTGGGGAATGAATTATTGTAAGATGGGACCAAATTAGGGGGGTGAAAAGGGGGATGATCGTTATAGGTGTTGTTTTTTGAAGTAGGTACCTATGTTTTACGTTTTGAACCTACATTATTATTTTGTTACCTAAAAACCTCCTTGAACTATAGGCATGTTAGTCAGGAAAGAAAAGTACGAGTTATGAACTTATGATATACGACGAAACACTTGTTCATTCACTGAGCTAAATGAGTGAGTGAGTTGAATGAGTGATATGAATCCCATGCGACAAATGATACGTATCTTTCTTTTCTTTTCAATGATACATTCTGCGCAAGTCTGCTTACCTTACCTATCTATGATAGTTTTTCATTATTCGGTAATCGGTTTTCTAAGAATTAGCAACAGGCTGATATTCATCTGCCGCTCGAACTTGAAAAATTGCTGAAACGATTAGGTTGTGATGTTTTATCACATGGACAGACTGAAATGACATCCCTTTTTTGTTTTTTATAATATATAAATACCTATTGTACGTAGGTCTGTAACTTAGTTACACTAACTGATTTGCACAACTTCACCTGGGAAATCATTTTTTTTTAATTTTACTAATGGTGTGTTTGTAGGTACCTACAGACCTACGCACATAAAGTTACATGAATTATTTTATAAAATATAAGACCACTGTCGTAGGTCTGTAACTCTGTATACCTAAACGCTGTTAGTGTTAGATCAGAAAATTTCGACGAACCGAACAAAGAGGTATATGTACTAACAGAACGAAACGATTGTGCTATCGCACCTACCTACACTGTAAGTAAATAATGACAGTAGCTATAAATTGACCCCACACAGTTTCTTATTACTAATCGCAAATCGTTCGCCAGTCTATCACTACCTACCTACTTCGTAAAAAAGTGAAACTGAAACAGTTCAACCAAAATGTTGAAGATAATATTACTTTTTGTAGCTGCGGTTTGTTGCTGTCCAGAGTGGTATTATAGAAGAGATCTCAATAGATAAAGCATGGGTAAAAGCTGCGGTACCTACTGATCTACCTACTTATTTCCAACCATATATCACTGAACTACTGTGCTGGGTAAAATTTTTCATTGGCACCCCAAGTAATAACATTTCTTGTATTTGTGGAGGAAAGTCTGCGCCGGTTCTATATACTAGTGAATATAAGAGTTGGGCCATTCCTTTTATAGAAGTCACTACAGACGATGAATTTAAATCAATTACGCCAGACTTGCATTGCGACTGCCCGAGAAATTATTACTGGCCTCATGCCATTACTGCCGTAAAAAGAATTGGTCAGAACGCCGTGCTCGTGAAAACATGCGTCCATATGGATAAAAAAATACCTGATAAGAAGTGTGATCTTATGATTGCCACAAAGAAGGCTCCGACACAGTCTGAACTGCAAAACATAACAAACGGCTTGGAATTGCATTACTCTATCATATCATGGGATACTTATTGCTTGGATAAATCCGAGAAGAAAGGACAATGAAAAGGAGTGCTTAATGCAACAGACATACCTACCTACCTACCAACACATTGTGTTTCGGGATAAAGTTCTTAAAGTGAAATATGTTACTTAGTTTATTATAATGAAAAGCATACCTACACATAGGCATATATATATATACCTGTACTAAACAATAAATATAAAATAATACTTACTTACCTACTCTAGTGCCCTGTTAGTCAAAAATTGATTTTTGATAAATTTCTATGCGCGAAGAGACCCGATTTAACTTTAAAATAAAAATAATTTCTCGCATCCAGCCTAGGCGTGTCCAGTAATCGGGGAACATATATAATAAAGCTTCCAAAGAATCGAGAACCTTTTTTTTTAAGTCGGTTAAATATCTAATATTTATTATCATGAACTCTTTAGATAGGCCAGTCAATATTGACAAAAAAGGCCAACATCACAAACGCGCATGTATCTACGATTTTTTGATACTTACGATATCCCCTAAACCTGTGCTACCTCCGAGTCATAAAGCATAAGTACTTAATCTCGAAAATGTTTTTCGAATTTCAGCTTACCTATCAAATAATGACATGTCCATTTTATCTATGCTGTCTAGAATTCTGGATATACATGTAATATATGTATACCCAGAATTGTGAACTATGTATTTGCATACTTATCCATAACATGGATAAGTATGCAAATAAATAGTTCACCGCATGTATGCACGCATAGTCGTCATCAAATCTTTAATTCATTGCCATAGCGCATATGCTAGCTGCTTAGTATTTAGGACTAGGTACATCTACAGTAGAATAATATCACACAATAACTTACAATACAGTAATAGTAAAAGTAGTAGGTACTATTATAAATCTGTCGTAAAAGTATTTTAAGTATTCAGTTTTGGAGGACATTTTATAAATATTGATAGAGTAGTAAGTTATGTTCCGAATTATAGTCCCGTTCAACCCTTATCTAAAGCGAGCCCAACGGTCACCGCCAGTCCTAACAAGTCAAAAGGTTAAGCGATAACGAGCTCACATAATTTAAACAAAATGTGTAACATCAAACAAGTATATTCAAATAATCATTATAATATAGGTACATGGACATTTCTAGTAAGGCTAAAGGTAAATAAGTAATGCTCAGTTATAGTGAATACATACTATGCTGCATATTTTATGATTTTTTGACTTGGTGTACATTAAAACAATGCCATTTAATCTTAATAAAATCACCATAATAATTAATATAAGTCGGTGATTCATTTTAGTTGTAAAAAATCTACTAGTGTTACTTCTGATACAATGAGGTTGTCTGGAAGAAATAGATTTAAGCGATAATATCGCGCATTGTACAAGTTTTCAAACGTTTTAAAGAATTGATCTGTGCACTATGAATTTTATGGGACCTTGTCACAAATAAAGAAACCAAATAATCGATCGATTTCATCATTCGGCGTAATTTTAATTTACATAGCAATGAAATTATCAAAAACAATGCATATAATGTACATTCAATAGTAAGTAGTCTACTAGGTTATAAAAATATTGTGCTTTGGTTACACAGCCCCAATATGGCATTAAACAAAAAAAACACGGAACAAAAATGGGCAGTTTTTTTTCCTTATGTATTGGCTCCACACATAGTGTATTTAGCCAGTGTCAAGTATAGTTATTTATCATCGTTAAAGAATATATCACGTAAGGTCAAGTCTTAGTCATAGTCATAGTCCAGTCTAAGTCAGGTAGTCAAAGTCCAGTCTAAATCATCTTCTAGTAAAGTGGTGGCAACTTTACTAGAAGCTTCTATGGAATTTTGGAAGCAACACGAAAAACCACGTTTCACCATATTATATCGCTTGCCCACACTCATGCTTGTATCAGCACTTAATGCGTAAAACTCCACCAATTTTAAACATTAACACTGGAAAAGCACAAGTTTTGATAAATAATACAATGCAACGAAGTGAACATTTCCGCGTTCCCGCCAAAACCCCAGGCAGTTTTTCTTCACAGGGAGAAATGAAAATCCACAGAGACAAAAAGTAAGTGCAAGGAGAACGGGCCGAGTTTGCCGATAATGTGACGACAACTATAAAATTAACTATTCTTCTAATTGCACAAGCACAAAGACATACATAAAAAAAACCGGGTCAAGGTGAGACAATGGTCAGATGAAAGCCTATTTAAGGTTACTTTGTACTATAAACCATTGTTATGACCCGCATTCTCGACGGATTTCGAAGGATTCTTAGTCGTAAACCGGTGTTTAAGCCGAAATTTATCCTAAATAATAGCAAGACTTAAGCATCGATTCACAACTGAGCGTCATTCTGCAATAAGAGCTAAGAAACCTACTTTAAGCTTTATTTATATTGTGTGAAACACCAATGTCTGACCTTTTCCCTCATTACACTAAGCGGTTGATGGATTTACAAAAATATCTTAATAAAAGCATTTATTACTTCATATATGTATACAAAACTCTACAAAATACATTTGTTATTATTGCGTTAAGTTCCATATTTTGTAGCCTGAAAAGCACCTTTAATTACTTTATCAATATGAAGCGTTTTTAGGCACTCACACGAATTGCTTACATTTAGGTAAAACCGTTACCAATCTTTACCTAAGCCAAGTTTTTCTAAGCTCTGTTTTTCATTACTTGAGTACTGATTTTGTTTCTATTTTCAAGAGTACTAACCAACCATTTTTAAGCAACTACAAAGTCTTATAGATAAGTACGATGAGTACATTTTATGCCTTGGAAACTTCGTGGCCTGAAGCAACCACGCAAAAGAGGCCCTACATACTTAAGTGGCTTAGTTGCAGCCTAAGCGTTTGCCGAACCGAATGTGACGGCCGCCTATTTGTGTAGCACCCCTAATAAATCATGCGCTCCGCACCCCCACTTTACCACGTTTGCGTAAACTGCGATGCTTACGTGGTGCAAATAAAGCATGAGTGGGCAATTTGGGTGCGTTTCCGCCAGAGATGTTGTAGGATGTGTAGCGAGGGATGTGTTTGTTCAGAACCAATAGAATCGCGCAAAAAGCAAACGATAAGCAATAAGCATTGAAAAATGACCAAGTTACAAGCATTTTAAAAACCGGAATAGAAAGAGATAGCTCAAACGACCAGTGACGTCAGAGGAAGGTCGTTCATAGTACCTCATTACTAAGCTGTGGTAGCTTTTCATACTATCTTTTTGGCATGTGACGTCACGAGTGAATATTTCATAGTAACTGTGGGGGCGCTCTGTTTCGCGAGAAAGGAACAGGAGATGGCTCCTGTAAAAACTTTAAAAGCTTATTACTCCGTGATTTATTTACCGATTTTACTTATTTTTTCAATTATTGCATTCATTTTCAATCTTCTTTATGAAAGTAATATTTACTGTTCATTTTTAATAGTAGTCATCATGCCTATTCTTTTTAAGAGATTCTATTGGTTCTTAACAAACACATCCCTCGCTACACATCCTCGCACATCTCTGGTGGAAACCCACCTGGAGCTAACGAAAATATAGACTAATAGTTCCTAAAACTTTGCTACCAGCCTTCCAAATCGCCAAGAAAAATTATTTTGCGAACTACAAGTTTAGTTTACCCATTGAACATTATATTCGATTTATATGGTTTATCTACACTTAAAAATCCTTTCCACGATGTAAACTAATTTATAGTCTACGCTGCTTGAGTTACGGCTCTACAACAAAATCAATATTAATTTATTCGTATTATTTATGTATTTACGCAAAATGTAAAAAAGCTCAAGCGGTTCTTACATGTTAGATGGAAGTTGGTGAGTTATAAAGGCTAGAATTACGAGGAAATGTGCTTAACACAATTATATTAACTATCATACATATAACATTAGCACAAAAATTTGAATCTATTCCGTAATACCTATAATAATAACTTAATATTAATGGTCTCTTTACATCACTTATCTACTTATATTAATCATATAAATAGGTCTATATTTGGAATGATAACCTCATTAAAAATGTTATTGTTTAGTTACATGGGTTACAAGAGGATCGAATTGGGTTAAAACTGCTGAATACATATTTATCTTGTTTAGTATTTTAATATAATTTTAAGCTGGTAAAATATTAAGAAGGAAATATACATTTTCTAAATTAAATTGCATTTAATATACTGCGTTCTATATATGTTATTTCTCCGTAAGCTATCGTTAATTGTCTTGCTTGATGCTGCAAGGCATTATATTTCGTAAATGCATATTATTAAATGACACAATCTTTAGTCTCGAGCACCCAAAAAAAAAATAATGTCCTAAGAAACACCTAGCTCCGATCACCACTCATCGGAAAAGTTTCGAAATCAGCACTTTCCTTCTTTCTTCGGATATTATGAGCCGTAGAAATCGAGATATGTCTTCGCTCAAGAAATCAACCGACCAATAAAAACCGCAACAAAAGTTTAATGACGTGATCCGCCTGATCGATCGTTGGTGGTCAAAGCCGATTTCTACAGCTAATGGTAATATTATTAATATTACCATGAGCTGTACCATATTACTCGTTACAAAGAGATGATAGTATAGATTTCGAGTTTCGATACAAAATCTACTAAAGGACAAAAAATCATTATTTCTCTTTTTATAGTTTGATGACAGTGATGACTAAATAATTTCATTTTAAATGATTTCTATATTCGAGTTCGTATGTAATCTTGCGGTATGGCCGCAATATTGTCTATCGAAAAGAAAGTCTCTTATCTACAGTAATTCATAAATTGATTCATGATATTCATTTGTTTTACTGCCGGGTATGCCCTCGAGGTTTGAACAACCCTGGTCACCCCATCAGCTATGACATTGATTGCAATCTGTCTCTCTGTTTAAGTCCCTCTAACAATGGAATGAGAGACACTTTCTCATTGAAGAATTGTTCTATAGTCTCTTCGGCTAACATAGTGGCTAAGAATTGCTCGAGTGTTATAGACCATACGCCTTCCGTGGATGACTCAGTTTCCTTTGACGGCGACGGTGGCGTATTATCTTGGGATTCTGTTGCGTTGCCGTTGGGATCCAACTGTAGTAGAAAATTTTTGTTTTTCATTCCATTTTTTTTGCAAGTGGTATTCAAAATAAGCTTAATTTTATTACTATGAATAAACGTTACAAAATAGAAGATCTAATAAGCGTGAGTTAGTATGATTTAATCAGCATTAGACATGGATTAAATCATATTAACTTAAATTATTCATCAAAACCGAAATTATTCGTGTTTGGGTTTTTTATGCTTATATTTTAACACTTACTTCGTTTTTGGCAGCTGCAGCCAGATATAAACTATCCTGCGATATTTCGCGACCCAATTCTGGCCTATGGTTTAGTTCTCCCAGTTGTAGAAGGACGGTACCTGAAATAATAGATAATACGGATAAACCATAAAATGGTATGTAACATAAAATAAGGTATGCTGTATCACTTTACAAACAACATACAAATGTATTCTTGTTGGGTTATAGTAAGTCTAGTAATAAGTGTCCTAATAAGCTATTTACTTTGTATCCTTGAATTGATTCCTTGTGTCTCTGTAGCCTAAAGACCCTAAAGGCTTGTCCCTTCAGTCTTATGGCCTTGTGGTCAGCCAAGTGTCCCTGTATTTGTTGTGTCACTATAACCTTGTAACGCTGTAACCGTGACTTGTCCCTGTAGCCTTATAATGGTCTTATGTCCTTGTAGCCTAGTGCCCTGGAGTCCCTGTAGTCTTATTTTTTTTATCATCCACCATTACCTACCATTTGACGACGTTCTTATTTGATGGTAAGCGACAACGCAGTCGACGACGGAGTATGCTTGCATGTCCCTGTATCCTTGTGTCCCTGTATCCTTGTGCTCCAGTGTCCCTGTAGCCTTACACCCCTGTGTCCCTGTAGCCCTATGTTCTTGTGCCCATGTAGCCTTACACCCCTGTGTCCCTGTAGCCCTATGTTCTTGTGCCCATGTAGCCTTACACCCCTGTGTCCCTGTAGCCCTATGTTCTTGTGCCCATGTAGCCTTACACCCCTGTGTCCCTGTAGCCCTATGTTCTTGTGCCCATGTAGCCTTACACCCCTGTGTCCCTGTAGCCCTATGTTCTTGTGCCCATGTAGCCTTATGCCCCTGTGTCCCTGTAGCCTTGTGCTCCAGTGTCCCTGTAGCCTTACACCCCTGTGTCCCTGTAGCCCTATGTTCTTGTGCCCATGTAGCCTTACACCCCTGTGTCCCTGTAGCCCTATGTTCTTGTGCCCATGTAGCCTTACACCCCTGTGTCCCTGTAGCCCTATGTTCTTGTGCCCATGTAGCCTTACACCCCTGTGTCCCTGTAGCCCTATGTTCTTGTGCCCATGTAGCCTTACACCCCTGTGTCCCTGTAGCCCTATGTTCTTGTGCCCATGTAGCCTTACACCCCTGTGTCCCTGTAGCCCTATGTTCTTGTGCCCATGTAGCCTTACACCCCTGTGTCCCTGTAGCCCTATGTTCTTGTGCCCATGTAGCCTTACACCCCTGTGTCCCTGTAGCCCTATGTTCTTGTGCCCATGTAGCCTTACACCCCTGTGTCCCTGTAGCCCTATGTTCTTGTGCCCATGTAGCCTTACACCCCTGTGTCCCTGTAGCCCTATGTTCTTGTGCCCATGTAGCCTTATGCCCCTGTGTCCCTGTAGCCTTGTGCTCCAGTGTCCCTGTAGCCTTACACCCCTGTGTCCCTGTAGCCCTATGTTCTTGTGCCCATGTAGCCTTACACCCCTGTGTCCCTGTAGCCCTATGTTCTTGTGCCCATGTAGCCTTACACCCCTGTGTCCCTGTAGCCCTATGTTCTTGTGCCCATGTAGCCTTACACCCCTGTGTCCCTGTAGCCCTATGTTCTTGTGCCCATGTAGCCTTACACCCCTGTGTCCCTGTAGCCCTATGTTCTTGTGCCCATGTAGCCTTACACCCCTGTGTCCCTGTAGCCCTATGTTCTTGTGCCCATGTAGCCTTACACCCCTGTGTCCCTGTAGCCCTATGTTCTTGTGCCCATGTAGCCTTACACCCCTGTGTCCCTGTAGCCCTATGTTCTTCTGCCCATGTAGCCTTATGCCCCTGTGTCCCTGTAGCCTTACGTTCTTGTGTCCCAGTAATCCTGTGTATAATGTCTCCACTCACCAGCAGTGACCACACACTCGTACAGCCGGCGGTGGTGTTGCGTGAGGTCGTGTAGCGCGGCCAGCAGCTGGAGGAAGTGTGCGCGGGGGAGCGCGGGGGCGGGGGGCGGGGGCGCGGGGGGGCCCGGGGGGGACGGCAGGGAGGGGGGGAGCCCGGCGAGGGCGCACTGGCGGACCGACTCCGCTAGGGACGCGCATGCGCTTGAACCTGAGATATACAAGCCTTGAATTGGTATGTTATCCTGAAAGGGGGGGACTGGGACCATGATAGCCCACAACTTGTAAGAGGAGCCTAACTTGAAACTGCGCGTTTCCAAACGTCCATGGTAAAAAATAAATCCACTCTCAAAATTGCACGTGCGATCGCTACGAGAGTTAACAAGATACTATAAATACATTTCTAAACAGCTAAACACAGGTCGTTAAACTCATTTATGTGCATTCAGTCAAGGACGAAGTTCAACCACCCAGCTGCGCTAAGGCTATCTTTGAACGTAAACTTTACATGGCATTTCTTCAATGAAAAACCATTAGTTTTGAAAAGTCGTAGAAGAAACATTGTCTACCTTGGGGTGTAGATTTACCCCCTTTCGGTATAATATACCAATCCAAAATCAGGTAGTAGAATAGATAGTATTCACATAGGAGCACTTGAAGGCTTTACAAAATAATGAATATGGAGCATTATTAATTAAAATCCTGAAATGAAATGGCAATGGGCAGGCCACATAGCTCTTATAACTGACAACCGATGTGGAAGAAAGGTTCTCGAGTGGTGACCACGAACCGGAAGACGCAGAGTAGGCCAGCCTCCCACTCGGTGGAACAACGATTTGGTGAAAACCACGGGGAGCCGATGGATGCAGGAGGCGAGCAGCCACTTAAGGTGGGAAAGGCCTATGTTCAGCAGTGGACGTCTTCAGGCTGTTAAGGTAATTATTAATTAAGACAGTTTATACAGGGTGTGAAAAAAATGCACGTTAAATACTGGTCATATCTTCTTTCCATCTGCCGAAACCAAAACACGTTTACGAAAAGTTTTCTCTATAGAAAAAAATTGTGAAAAGACCTCTAAAAAAATCATTCAAACGTCCTAAAATGTTACATTATAATAAGACACCCCATTGAAATAAATCATAGTGATAAGTTATGTTTCAATGCATCCGTCTATAAGCTTATTTTTTATAACAATAAGCATTTCTTTTATAACTAATTATTTGTACCGAAAAATGAAAAAGTCGAAGTAAGTGCAACGCAACGTAATCGCCATATTTTTCTATGCATAAAGCGACCCTATAAGGTACAAAATAAGTTTCAACTTTGTCTGCTGTAATAAACGTGCTCGCATTGGATCCTGTCAGGGCCTTATTGGCATAATAATTGAAAATTGCAATGAAACCTTATGATTTAAAAAAGTATTTTATGGATATTGCCCGCTTAAAATCGCCCATTGTAACAAAAAATTTGGAAGTATCCGTTTGTGATTCAAACGCCTTTACATGAAGATTAAGATGGAGTTCGTAGAATAGACTTGACACAAACAAAAGTGGACCAAAATTCAAAGAAAGATTAATACCGCGAATGTATAACTTAATCCAATTTATTTTAGTCTTCCATTTTATTACAGCTTATTTGTATATTTATTTTATATTAATGCACTTTTAACAAAACCTCAGCAAATTTTTGTTCACACGATTATTCAACTGAAATTACAATAACTAACCTGATTGACTATTGGCACTGTCACTGGATTTGTCCATGAAGCTGCCATCGCTGCAAACCTCGCTTATTGATCTCTGCATCGACGGCGCCATCGCATTAGGCTCGGGAGTAGACGGGTTTTCTATACTGCATACATAAATCATAATAACAGTAGCGTCCAAATTATACTAACGATCGAGTAACGTTGCGAGATCGCTCTCCAGTGTCTTTCAAGAAATCCCTTTCGAAGGCTTTGAATTTTAAAACATTTGAATTTATGTCGTATTCCAACTAGATAGGTCTGAATGTTCTTTGGTAAAAATTTATAAATCCTTTGTCATTCCGTCCCGGTGTGTGTAAGCCATTTATCTCAGTTGATGAACAGTGATGATTTCTATTGTCTACGTTTTACCCATAAAATGTTCTTTGACTCTCGACTTGGAGACCATACAATATCCGAATAGCCAAGTTACAAAACACTTTACAGATTCACCAAGCGTTTAAGTTTCATAACGGATCAGCTGATGAAGATCTTGCGCACAATTTCCAAAGTGTAACCATATATACAGCATAGGTAGCCCTTGACAACCGATGGGAAGAAAGGTTCAAGAAGAAAGCCACGAACCGGAAGGCGCAGCGGTCAGCCACTAGGTGGACCGACGATCTTGTGAAAACCGCGGGGAGCCGATGGATGCAGGAGGCGAGCAGCCGCTCGAGGTGGTGCTCTCTGGGGGAGCCCTATGTTCAGCAGTGGACATCTTCAGGCTGTTAACGATAATGATGATCCATTCTGTTCTAATTTCTAGTGTACCTGTCAAAGAAAGAGATGGCATCAGTAGCGAGCTCCTCCCCGGTGTCGGTGAAGTGTGTGGGCCGCAGGTCGGCGGCGGCGAGTAGTGGCGGCGCGTGCGCACAGTACAGCGCGCGCAGCCGGCGCGGCGCGTCCGCGCGCGCGGCCAGCCCTAACGCCACGCTCAAACCGCGAGCGCTCACGAAACCATCCCCGTCGTTGTCCATCAACTGATTAAGGAGGAGTTAAGTAATAATATGGGGTCGGAAATCGACAACGACGCCAGAAAGAGCACACTCTGGTAATTTTCAAGGGTTCCTTATTCAATGGATAAAACTGACTCTATTACTAAAGCTCCGCTGTCCGTCTATCTGTATGTTACGGTGCAGTATCTCCTGAATCGTGATAGTTGAAATTTTCAAAGATGATGTATTTCTGTTGCCGCTATAACAACAAATACTAAAAAAAAAACAAAATAAAATTAATATTTAAGGGGGCTCCCATACAGCAAATATGACTTTTTGGTCGTTTTTGTAGATGATATTATGGAACCCTTCTTGCGCGAGTCCGACTACATAGGCTATTGCAGTTTTTTAAGGCTATTGAATCTTGCTACGTTGATGTTGCTATTACGTTTACCTACTAATACCGTAGATTCTGTTTTGCTATCTCTAAAACTACACTGAAAATATTGATGTAGGTCTAGGTACTGCACTGCACTGTAACGATCTAAAAGGCCACCGATGATTCTTAAAAGTGAGGGAAAACCAGACATCCTAGAAATAAAATTCCAATAAGTATTTTTATTTAGTGTAGCTTTAACCATTATAAAAATGAGCAGAGGTTTATATATCTCTACTTTTTTTAACTTGCAATGTAAGAAACATTAACAGTTACTTTTATTACTCTAAGCTTTGCACACATTTTAGTTAGTAGACACATATAGGGACCAATTTTATAGACCAGCTTTAGTTGACTGATCTAGAACTTCTGAAACTGTTGCTGTTCTTGTCAAACAGACGGAAATGTAAGGGACGGATATATTTTTATAAGTTAGACGGTCAAATAAAGCCTTCAGAACTGAGCCTAGAATTGGTTTAAGGTCCTAGTTTTATCGCCAAGTTACCTTAAACATCCTAGCAGTGATAGCCTCGGCGTAATCTCCTTTAGCCCAGGGCGATAATGCGCTATATATAGTCTTGAACTGCGCGAAGTCCAATCTATAAGCTTCATATGGCGCTTCTAACCTCTCGCAAGGAACGCGCTTCGCCCAGAGTAACTCTTCGCGTATGACGCTTAGTAATTCCTGGAAACAATTAGTTGATGCATATTAATATTATGCTATGGAGAGATACGCAGGAAAACTGAAGTGACCGATATAGCTCTTAGAACTAGCAAGTTGAAATAACAATGGGCAGGCCTAACCGCTCGTAGAACTGTCAATCGATGGGGAAGAAAGGCTTTTCGAGTGGCGAACACGAACCGGAAGAAGCAGCGTAGGCTGACCCCCCCCCCCCCCCCCAATAGGTAAACCGGTAAAACCGCAAGGACCCGATGGACGCAGGAGGCAAGCAGACGCTCAGTGTCGCTCTATGGGTGAGGCCTATGTTCAGCAGTGGACGGTTTCAGGCTGTTGATGATGATAGAATTTGGAATTAAAATATATGACTAGATAAAGTTCGCGGTTTTACTCGCGTGTCTTCAAACAATCTTTAACACCCCATACTTTTGAAGGTTCAATTTTCCAAAATCCTTCTCATGGTACAACCCTGCGCCACAAAAAAGACTCCCTTCACCTTCACATATCAAGTTTCTAGGTCCAGCGGTTTGGGCTGTATGCTGTCTAATGTTTTTCAGTCAATCAGTAACTCACAAAAAACAAAGCCTAGTAACGAAGTTAGATGATATAATTTCTGTAGGTATTAAAAATAAAAAATAAAAAAAAAAAATATGTGTGGTGGTTTTTATTGACCGTAAACAGCAAATTTTTAAAGAGTTTTATAATGTTAATCTCATGTCAACTCAAAAATGCTGAACGCTCACTGTTTGCCTATTGATCGTCGGCTGTCGTCAACCAACGAGCGTGTGTTTGGTCCATTAGCCCTTTAACTCCCATCGACCCGATATCGTACACATATGCATTGTTATTCAATTGTCATCTCAATGTTGGGATTCCAGAAGTTAAGTTAACATAAGTTTGACAAACGAACGAGAAACCGCGGTTAAGTGTTTTGTCTCTTACCTGTAGTTCAATAGGCTCCAAAAGTCTATCTTGTTGTAACGCCCTCAGAGTGTTCCTTTCTAAGCTGTCTTCTAACTGTCGCACTACTTTCAACCGATGTTTCAAACGCAAATGCTCTATGTGCTCACCCGTAACTCGGGTCCCAAAACTTCTGTACGTTTGGTATATCAACTCTTGGATTTTGATCGTCTGAAACACGATGTACAAATACCATGTTCAGGCTGTTAATGATGATGATGATGAACAACACGATGCACAAATAACACATCCATCATTACATGGTGTATGGCTTTATGCTCGCCTGAGGGATCATGCGAGCATAAAGCGATTTGCTTCCACATCATGCGAACGGTCACACCGTGGAAT
Organism: Ennomos erosarius; assembly: GCA_963580505.1. Taxonomy (NCBI): domain Eukaryota; kingdom Metazoa; phylum Arthropoda; class Insecta; order Lepidoptera; family Geometridae; genus Ennomos; species Ennomos erosarius. The sequence goes on along the minus strand of OY756981.1, from coordinate 11,447,782 downwards.
GCTTTGCCAGCGTTCGTATTTCTCGGAAATTGCTATTTTGAAGTTTTCCAATCGAGAATGCACATCTATCTTTTACGCAAGCGTGTTATATCCGGACCGTCACTTACCATCAAGACAGATAGAGGTCAAACGGCAGCCTATCATACAATAACACAAGGATAAAATTCAGTGTGTTTCAGTCTTGAAACTTTTAAAACAATATCTGATTCTGATGACAACTTAATACTATCATTAACACTTTTTTGAGAGACAGAACAATTTAAAAATGATTGTATGTCAGTATCAAATATATTCAAAAATAAATATAGGTGATTGGAATGAAGTTTCTTACCTTTTCGGCAGTCCGCGGTTCCGTGGACAACGCCATAGCCTCCTCATTGTAAATGCCTTCGAGATATTCATTGAGGACCTGCATCGCTTGTCCATCTTCTGTACATTTTAGTAACTTTTCGCGATTTATATCCAATATTGTCAGTGTTACCTGGATTTTAGTACAAAGTTTTAAAAATTTAGGCAGTTCTATTGCGTAAGAAAAGAAACGTTGACAATTGGTTCATTTTGGCACAGATATTATCATGGAAAAACTATAAGAGGAATGCCAATAGACCAAGAAAACAGCGTAAATCAGAAAAAAAGCCAAAAAAATCGGCTTAAAACTAGATGGCGCTGCAAAATGAGCGGGCTACAAGTTTCACTAAAACACCGTATGTCCGTAGCGCTAATGAGTCACAGCAGCAAGTCAATCGAATTTAATTAACAGCGCCATCTACTGCGTTTGAAGTAAATTACTGGTGGTCCCGCAGTAGTAACTGTTATCTTATTCTGTGTTTTTGTTCATTTAAACTACGTTTCGATACTCCTAACGCCATCTTAATGATCACCTTTGAGTTATTGAAACCGTCTACGCTGTTTTCTTAGTGTATTAGCATTCCTCTCCTAGTTTTTCCATGATATTATACACAAACCTGGAATATGACTTTAGCACCATCATAAAAGAAGCAGTCCATAACATTGACAGCACACTCATACGGCATCACGCTGATAAACAACGTGAGGAACCAGGATAGAGATATCATTTTCATCATGCCGAGCTCGTCTAACTTAGCGTGCAGTTCTGGTAAATGAGCTTCGGTTAGCTCTTCTAGGACGCCTTGGTCGACCTGGAGATATGTGCTTTTATAACAAAATATATACACACTGAAATGACATGAAGCAAACATAGAAATAGCTTAGGATTATAAAAGTTACCGACATTTTAAAACAAGCCAGTATGCTAGTTTCTCAGTAAATTGAATAGTAATAGAGTACATTATATTAAGAAAAGAATAACATGATTCAAAGAGTTTTGAATTTGAGTAAGTAGTAATAAGGATTCATTCCATAAAACGCTAGCAACAAAATAAGTGAGAAGAAAATAGAAGAGATAGGTCATGCTGCAGTTCTTAGGGTGGAGTTAATCGAGTTTTAAAAAAGCTGATTAGAGTTTCGCATAAAATAAGTTAACAAAAAAAAAAACTAATCAAAAGACCGTCCGCGTACGGGTGTCATAACATGAAAATATTTCAAACACGATGAGCTGTCTTACAATCGGTGAACTTCCTCAGTGGGATTTAACATAGGCTGAAATGACAATGTGTGGTATACTGGTAAAAATGACCGAAGTAATTCTACTGTAGATAGACGTGATTTTAACCGTGGTTATTGTTATTTGCCATAACGAATTCAGACCTATAACAACATAGTAAAACAGCATTACTTACCAGAGCACCTACCACCCTCGTATTATAATAGTCCGGGAGCAATGTCTCGCATATGGTGGCTAAAAGCCAAAACGCCTGTTCCTCCGGGCAGTATATCAGAAGCACTGATGCTACAATGTTCATCGCTTGACAATAACCAATTGTGGGGTTTTTGAGTGCGTATGCGCATAGTACTCGACGGAGGGCAGAGATACCTGAAATAATGCGACTATTATACATTTTATTTAGCAATTATTTTATCAAATTCTAAAGTTTTTATGTATAAGTTCTGATTGTCTGTCTCTGTCTTACATTTGCGCAACTGTACCGATCTTCCCGACACTTTGTATTTTTATTGAAATACGCGCTCGAAGACGCAGGAAGTAACTAGTAAATGTAGTGACATAATATCATACATATTTTCTGTTGTGACGTCATTACATACACATTCACCTAATTTTTCTATCTAGTGTACTTACCGACATCATTCTGAAACGCCCTGTGCTCTGGCAGCGATCGATGCAGATCCCTTTCGATCTCATCGTTGGCTGGATTCTTTGATGACAGAGCTTGGTTCACCAGCCTCTCATACAAACCTTTGTTTTGTGCCTGTAATACAGAAAATCGGGATAATAGAAGTCAAAATTATGAAATACGAAATTGGAAAATATCATACGATTCCACTCGCTTTATTGAACAGGCTCAGAAGGTTCACTCCGTAAAATCACTTGAATAAATAGCGACTCTAACTACAACGCAGTAAAGCGCAATTTAGCTTGGACAGTGCTACAAGCCTACCATAAACAGTGCCTATCTAATGATACAGCGCTGCTGTTCTGACGTGTGGTGATGATGCGACCTTTACAACTCCGTATGACTGACTTACAAAAATCTGTCCTCCCAAAAATAACATTGCAAATGTTCAACAAAATGTCATATTAATCCAAACAAGTTATCATGCATGAAAATCGAAAATATCGTTATGCATAAGCAAGATAAAAGCGAGATATAACACGTCCAATATTCTATTTTAGTGAATTCCTTTTTAAGACCCCATAAGGTCTCAAAATGATTTGTATTCCCAAAAAACTGTGTTTTACAAGAAATTCAACGAATACTGCAAAAATCAAAAATTACCTTCTGCAATATAGAGCCTGAAAAAACCGCCCAAAGCTCGCCACGCAGTAACTCCGGAATACCGTTCACAACCAACTCGCTTCCGTCTGTGGTTTGGTACATGCTGACTCCGCGACCCACTTCAGCCATGTGGTCTTCCCATTGCTTCTCCTACAATCATTCACATAAATATGACTATTGAAAACCACAAATAATATAATAGAGTAGATCGTAAGTAACTTATGCACTGGCAACTATCTTCCATTTAGGCTGAGTTGCACCATAAACACAATTAAAGTTACTGTTACTGTTTTTTATCATAAACACTAACACTAACCGGCAAAACGTGGGTGGTTACAGTTAGCAGTTAAAGTAAGCTGGTGCAACCCACCCTTAGTCTGTGGTCACTTCTACTTTAGTATTCAATCACCGTCCATGTACGTTTCACATTTCGCTCTTTTAGGTTCAAAGCTACAAGAACATGGGGCCGTTTTAACGGGCCAGTCCGTTATGCGTACTGAGATGGGCCGGAACATAGACTTAGGATTTACAAGACCAACAATGACAGTTAAAAAATGGGAGACACTCTCAAAATAATGACACATCCACCATTATTTCACTATCTCTTTTCCTCTCGGGCAGTGTGTACTTGATTTGTACTTCTCGCTCCCGCTACGTGAGTAACGAAAAAAATCTAGTTCCGTGGGCCGGAAAACCGGGAATCGTAAATAAAACAGTAAAGTTACCTTTTTCTGTTGTATCTGCTTTATAGGCGAAGTTTGATGAGTTCTGAACAGGGTCATGAGAGGCGGCTGCGGTGTCCATTTTTCACCTTCTTCGGAATCAGCTACTGACTTCGTCGGTTTCTCTCTGTAATATCCACTAAAGTCACAAGTGAGAATATGTACGGCAATTTGATACTTATGCGTAGAGGTGAAAATATTGTTATTGTTTTCACAGGTTAGTATCAAATGATGCCCAAGAAAGATAGTGGTATTTTGCGCCTCAAAGCTTTGTACGTAATATTGAAAGTTGTCATTCTACAGATTAAAAGCGTAGATGCGATATTGAATTTTTGTGATGATATCAGATGTAATAAGCTAAATGATTTTAGGAAAAGTATTTTTGATGTATTTTCTACTAGACCCCGAAAAAAATTAAATTGTGTAAGCTATCTGTGTGTAAAAAATCCATCTAAATTTGTTCTCCCGTATGGCGTACGAAAACTAAACCAACATAGGTACAAAGATTGCAGGAACTCAGGTTAAACTGATGGTCCATAAAACTATAAAAAATAGGCATAACAATTCCTAATTTAGTGGTTATGTAGATTTGCACTAAAACATTTACTCCTTTTAAACTTAAGGTAACCCGATTAATACAACGATGATTTTAAAGTATACGCCGGTTCCATTCACACATAGTTATGCATATTATGTATACTTCTCTCTCCATCTCTCTCTCTCTCTCTCTCTCTCTCTCTCTGAAGTATATCCAGTTGGTGTGAGTCATCTAAACCATTGATATAATGTTTTATGCAGGAACAAATTACGCGCTCGCCCCGATACTGACGAAATTAATAGAAATATTAGTTGTAATCATATAGGCGTTGAGCGCTTACAGCCTTACACCAATGACAAGCCTAAGCGCGATAAAATTTTCTCGACACTCTTTCTCGTGAGTGACCGTGGGTGTTTCCTACTCTATGCTGATGATAATGACATGTCCAATAAAGCAACAGCTGAAGTCTGAACAAACCATGACACTCATGCCTCCAAAGTATATGGTTAACTCCTGAAACATGCTAATAAATATGAGTAAGTATCTCAAATGCTAACAAATGGAAAATTTCAATACATATTAGTACTTAAGTAAGTCCAAGTAGCAAGTACACAATACATTGTTACATACAGGCAAAAGAGAAGCTAAGAAATTGAGCCTTTGAATAAGATCATGGTCCACCCTTAAGTATTCACTATCAGTTATATGGTTATATATAGCACACAAGAGTAGCAAGTACACAATACATTGTTACATACAGGCAAAAGAGAAGCTAAGAAATTGAGCCTTTGAATAAGATCATGGTCCACCCTTAAGTATTCACTATCAGTTATATGGTTATATATAGCACACAAGCTTTGCTTAGTTTGGAACTAGATGGCGTTGTATGAAACCACAAATATTTATGTATACTTACTTCGGCAACTTAGCAAGGAGTTCGGATATCTTGTGCACAATGAAGTCCCTGTCGGCAATATTTCCGAAGAGGAAGCTGGTGTGATGCGCAGTCGTAATCAGAATGCTTCCGCTATCGGTCGCGCTGCCAGCTCCTCCGGAATCCGCTCGCTCCACTTGATGCACATTACGGAGTGGTATAGTGAGACGGACTAGATTACGCACCTGGAATGACCGAATCTAAATGGACCCAAACTAGTAGAACCACAAACGAAAGTAGGAATCAAATTCAAAAAGATTGCTTAAATAAACGATAACGTTTCAAAATTTTTCAATATAGAACAATTTCGCTACATCCGAATCCCCTATCTCAGTCCCCCAGGGGACTGTACAAAACTCCCTATTCCATTCCTATCTCCTATGTTGGAGACTAAACTCAACCAAAGAAACATTCCACTAAATCCCCTCCAATTGGCGATAGATATAGCTAACGTGATTTTAGGCAGGTTTCTTGGCCAAAATCTATGTTAATCTACATGCTATATGTTAAAGCTTTGAATTTAATTAATCATGACATTCATGATTATTATTATCTTTGAGTTGTTCTGGCGTTCGCCGATATTTTTACGGAAAAAAATCCCAGCAATCATTCAGATAGAGTTTACATTGTTTTTAAAAATACAAGATTTACATAAACGTCGAAATCAATAATTGCGTGCATTGTCTGTGCAGTAAGCGCCAAGCTGAAGTTCAGACTGAATTGATATTTAAGTCTACGTCGTCAAGATCGATTATGATCGATTTTTACTTAAATGGAATTAGAAATGCTTTCACGCGAGTGGTTAAAGAGGACAATGGCAGCTGATTTTTACAGAAAAATATTCAGGTAATATTAGATGACCGATTAGCAGACGTGTGCCAATCGCAGTCAGTGACCTAACAAGTGATAATATAATTTGGTTGCTGACGGTAAATATTGCTTAACGCTTGAACGGCAATCATAACAAACAACTATTAAAATAAACAAAACATTATCAATAAATTATAGTGGAAACAATAATAACAATATAGGTTGAGTAAATATAATGCTATTTCACGTGACTCACGTGCTAACAACGATAGCATGAATATAATAATGAAAGCCACTTTATGTAAGCAAATGCAATGCGTTGTACAGTTCTGTATTATATTATGCACTGAACTCTGACATGAAACAATATCATATTATAAGTGTTAGTTGTATTGTGAATGATCCGCAATAATCCGGTTTGAAGGGCATTGTAGCTAGTGAAATTACTGGGCAAATGAGACTTTATGACCTGATTACACAGTGTAGTAATCTGATTACTAGACTGTGTGATGTCTCAGGTTGACGTGCGCAGTGCAGTGTCACGCGAAACTTTATTATTTTAAAGTTCCGAGTGACACTGCAACTTTTTTGGGCGGCCGTATTGCTTAACATCAGGTGAACGACCAGCTCGTCACGTCATTCATTCTCATAAAAATAAAAAAAAAACATGCCTGTGGTTATTTGCGGACAGTATGATTGAGAAAGAAAGAAATAGGTAGTCTTTAGGCGAAAGAGTAAGACAAAAATCTGTTTATCGTTGATGCTTGATAAGAGCTAACTGGGATATAAAATCAAAAAAGGTCATTCTTTTATTATACCAGTATACTTACTCGACTGTCGAAACAAATAAAATTCTGTGACAAGTACAGTCTGCCCCAGTTATGCCTCTTATTGTATGGTGTCCATAGAGTACATTCTTCTGTACCATCCAGCTTTTCATTCTGCGGTAATCTGAATCTTAGTGTATAAAGGTTTGACTGCTTTCTCGCATCCAAGTCTCTTTTGAGAAATGAAGGCTTCTTTGGTACATTTTTGCTTAGTTTCGTAAGAAGTTCTTTGTCACTGTTAAAGGTGCCAGATTTGTCGTCGATTAACCTAGAAAGATAAATGTTATCATCATCATCACCATCATCATCATCAACAGCCTGAAGACGGCCACTGCGTCCATGGGCTCCCCGCGGTTTCACCAATCATCGGTCCACGGTCCACTTAGTGGGGGGCCGGCCTACGCTGCGTCTTCTGGTTCGAATAAATTAATATTATAATATTGTATAATTATTTAGCCTATGCTACTGCCAGTCAACCCTGAGTTTAGAATGGGTAGTTTCTGTAAGAATTTTATAATTAAATCATAATAAAAATAAATAATATATTCACAATTACAATTTTTGAATGGCTAATTTTTTAAATGTTGCAAGAAGTTATTGAACATTAAATTAATTTGCATCTTAAACAGGAATTAAACCTATTTATAAATACAAGGCTTTGCAAAGTTTGCAAACCTTGCTGATAATTATTTTTAAAGCTGTACCTTTGTTATTATACTGCCCAAAAGGCCAGGGCTATACTTACTGTTTCATAGCAATATTCGCTAGTTGCTGCATCAAGGCAAACGTTTCATTTTTCTTCAGAAACATTGTGAAGTAATGTTCGCTATCCCGTGTCACTACTTTTATTGAATCGGGAAACAACAAACTGTTGGTCTTAGCCAGGTCCGTAACATCTGCCCACCGTATCTTGATAGTTGTTTTCTTCCCAAATATGTATGAGTAGAAGCACATGTAGTGCACTGAAAGGTAAATCCAGCCTTGACGTGGAATTTTACCCTTCCAGTAACTAAAATCAAAATAATATGTTATGTGATAGGTCTGTTGATGACTCATTCAATGATTGTACATCAACAGGATAGATAAATAATTATAATTGAAAATACGCCCCTGTTTTAAGTTTTTGACAGTTTATCTAGCTCAACCAACAACTTTAATACAAAATAGATAACAGTACTGTAGTACAGCATACGCAAAATTTAGTTTCTGTCTCATATCAGATCTGCGCACCATTGCACCTTTCGCAAATATGTTTATGAGATTCTATGGTTGGCAGAATTTGAGATCGCAGTAATATTTCAGTAATAATCTTGAAGCAAGTAGCCGACGATGACTTTTTTATGTACGTTGTATTATGTATTTGTTTGCTTACCTACACGAGTAGTAACACACCAACTTTTCATCTTTCGGCAATCCTTCAAACCTCTGATGGAATTCATAATCAACATTTTTGTATGTAAGAGTATCTTCATCTGTAATGAGCAGCAAATAAACTTGATTATTTTATCAGTACACTATTATCTGTGTAATGAAAACATTGTTATATTATTCCATGCAGAGATAACAATAAATATTTATTTAGTGAATCATTCTTTTAATTTCTGGGATTTGTTATATATTTACTTGATACAAGTATTAACAAAATATTAGATGCAAATGTTAAAGATTTGATTTATTAGTATATTTATGGATATTTTAGTTAAACTTTTGTTTTAGACTTTATATTGGGGGGTTAACTGCCTTCTAGGCCACAGCTAACGCTTTTCCAGGAGGCAGGGCTTCATTTAAATTGTGTTATTTATAAGGTCAAATAAAGGAATTTTTTTTTCATTGTTATTTTGGATCCAACCAGTATAATATTTTACAAACAATTCTATACAACAAAACTTGTTTTTGTTATTTATAAAGTAATGTTCCGAATTCAGTAAATACATATAACAAAGAAGAACCCTGATTCTTTGTTATTCATAAAATTACCAACTTTTAGGACTTTATAGAAATACCTTATTGTTGAAGTTGCTCATCTGAAAAAAGCATTCATAATAGCATCAGGGAGACAAGAGAAATCATACCTTCGGTAAAATTTTCCTGCTCCGTCGCAATGATAGAGTTGATCTTGCAGCAGACAAACTCCGTCACCTCTTCTTCAGTGTCAAATGAGTGCAACGTTGGGCAAACATTATCAAATAGCCACTGCCAATCCTGGCGGATCTCTTGTTCTGTTAGTGCTGTTGCAATAACTGTAAATAAACCAAGGTAATCATTGTGAATGTCAATACTATTTATGTAAATGTATCTCAACTACTGCATGAATTTCCATAATTGTATGTTTTAAACAATTTTTATCTAAGAATTTAACCTATGGGTATAAACTTAGTCTATCAAAAAAATCTGTATCATAATTTAAATTATTGTGTATATACATGCACATCGGTGCCACAGACAGTCCCCTGTGCCGGGGTTGTATGCAGGAAAACGAAACAGTGGAACATGTGCTGTTATTATGCACAGCCACAGAAGAGATAAGAAAAACGACACGTCTACTGGACGAACAAGAACAAAGACCGCGGGATCGTTTGCAATCGGTCTCCAAGTCACCATCTAATGTAACATCACTGGAACAGTTGTGCCAGCGACCCAGAGCCGTGCTTCGATATATAAAGGAGCTAGGCTGGCTTGGGTGAATCCTGGCAGGGGGGAAATGCACAATAGACCCCATGCGGGACGTTAGTGCAGGCCTTACCGCCCCCAAATAGAATAAGAATACATGCACAATACATTCTATAATCACACATACATTGTTATGTTTGTATACAATGTACTGAAAGGAAAAGCCATATTTTAATTTCATACAATATTTTCTAATCCATAAATAATCATAACAACTGTTATGTTCTTTATTTATTTCCAATTAACATTATTACAAACTAGTTGGGTCCTGCGGTATTTATAATCTGTAGAAAAAACGTATTCTGTGTATTTTATGTGTTATTCCAGAATGTTATATTTACATATCACATGAAAATCACACACCCCAACTTTTGAATAAATTTATAAATTTACGATGATACAGGAACATCAGACATATTTTTAGTTATTTCCTTAGAGGCTAGCTTGGCATGTATTAGTATTAGTCATAGCATAGGTGCTAAAAACAGAACTGGTAAAATATACCCATAACAGTTGTTTACAAACACACATTGAAGCTTTATTAGGCAGTTGCAAGATAATGAGAAAGTGATATCATTGAACAAAGAGATAACAATATTACTAGGTATAATTATTTGCCATTCGTTGGCCAGCTGTTTTTAGAGTTCAAATTGAAGTGGTGTGAATGCACTTAATTACTAAACATTGATCAATATCCCTCTTCTCTCAAGAATGTGAATGAATGATTGTGCGGATCACATCATAAATCTTTTGTAACATTTATATTGGTCAAATTTTTCTCGAGAGAATAAATATGGTGACTTTATAGGTCATGCTAAGCCTGCTGATGTCAAGAGATACGATCACACTCTAGAATGGACCTACTTTCTATTTTATTTTAGCTGTGTTTTTCAAAAAAGACATTAATAATTACCACGATTTCTAGATTTGTGATGTACACACTAAACAATATGAATAGTTTTCTTACCATAGTATATTTCAGAATTCGGAGTTTGATGTAAAATTCTGTATGGAGCTGGTTTTGTATCTCGAACGCTGTCTAATGTACCCACGAGAAGCGAAGAGAGACCTTTCGACTTGCCGTGACCTTTCCTCCGTTGCAGGACGAAATATAAAGTAGTTTCGTCGCAGTCCCTTTAACAATAAATACACAATACCAGAGCCAGTTATGAGAGATAATAGAATCTAGTATTCTTTGTTAGACCATATTAAACACTACAATAGGTATATTACCACAACGCAGTTTTGATGAAAACTTCTTGCGGTTTCACCCACATATTGAACCGGACACTAACTAAACACAACACAAATGTTTATCAGTATTCTATGGCATTATTGCATCGAGTAAAACGAAACGATTAGCTTTAATATTATATTATTAGCATTTATCAACGGGCGAGCAGGCGTAAAACCGTAAAATAGGCATAGGTATAGATGCGAAAATAAATATTATTTAATTTACAATATTTTGAGAATGATGGACTGTGTTGCCAACGACGACGGGACTGATCTCGCCATTTTTTTCAGCTTCACTTAAGCTGCGAAAAATGGGAATATTAGTTTAGTTAGTTTACTTTAGGATGACTTTAGGACAGTAGACATACAAGAAGTGGCCTGAGAGCAAAAAATTGGTCACTAACAGACTGTACCAACAAAACAGCTGAATTGCTAAGTGAGCATGACTTCTTGTAGCGATGTGTTCCTAACTCACGAGTTGGTACATTTGAGGCCCTCGTCATAGCAAATAGAAAGAGCCCTTCAAATTTTCATCCGTTACTCATTTTCTCTCACCGCGACACGCGCGAGGCGCGAGGGAGGTGTGAGGCGCGAGGAATGTGAGAGGCGCGAGTCACGGTGGCAAGGTACCGAGTTGCGAGTAACAAAAGAACAGTGGGCCTAGCACGAATATTTACGCGCGCGTAAGTGTAACGTTAACGTAAGCCAGTTGTATGGCATTTGATCTGCCCCCCTATTACGATTGAGCTAGCAGCGCTGCTGACGCCCGTCTGCCGCTCAACTGCTTTCAAAATTGTATGAACTTTGACAGCAGTTGAGCGGCAGACGCAATTGTAATAGAGGGGTTTTACGTTAACGTTACACTTACGCGTGCGTAAATATTCGTGCTAGGCCTACTGTACGTGAGTAGAGTAGAGTAGAGTGAGTGAGGCTGAGGGAAGAGGACGTGAGTCGCTATTAGTACTGAAGAGTGGGAACAAGCGAACGAAATTCAACGAATCGAACGATAGGTACAATATTATTTGTATGCCGTAGATTAAATGACTGATGACTTGATGACATCCAGTAAACATGAATAAAATTTGTGATCGAAAAATTTTAATCGCGAACACTAATAATTATAATATTTATTGACATTTATTTTAAACTAGTTGTAACCCACGGCATCACCCGCGTAGTAAGTACCTGATGAGGTTTTTTCTGCATAAAGTAGGTACCCAACCTAATGTATAGTTTTTATAAAAAAACTATGTTTAACTTATTAAGATAATCAGTTAGATAAATAAAGGATACCTATTATAAATTTCGCTACAAAAATGTATGAAATGAGTTACAGGTTAGAGGTGCAAATACAGAGGTAAAAAACAAAGCAAAATTGAAAACTGAAATTTATAATTTAAAAATGTACCTATTTCTAAACACCAAAAATCGCGCGATCATGATGTGACCTCGCGCAGTACTCGTGACTCGTCGGCAGTCGTCGGACTCGTGCGTGAGGGAGTGAGGCGCGAGGCGGCAATCGGCGCGCGCGGTCGTTTCATGCGATTCCTCATTTCCTCACCTCAAATGAGGGGTCCCTCACGAGTACTGCGTGACGTAAAATGATGTACTCCCTCATCTTCATTTAAAATTTGCGAGTTACCCATTGCTAACTTCTTGACTTGACTTCTTGGTTTATGGCTTCTGTGGCTAGTTGTCACAATTCTGCCATGCTAAGTGAGCAACTGATGTCACTTAAAGAGTGACTTTTTGTGACATTTCTTTGTGTTGTGTACATGAAATTTCTAAGATACTGGAATGGTGTATTGTTTGATTATGCTTCATCTAGTCTGCCACGGTTTCAATTTAAAAGATTAAATCTGCCAAATTGCAGAAGTTCGCCAGAAATGGTCACACTGGATGACAGTGACATTCTTGTTCTTCTTCTTTAATGGCTTTCTATCGCTGTTTTGCAATAATTCTGCCAATGTCAAGTGAGTATAAAATCACTGACATTGACAGTCAATGATAATCAAGGACCCTTACGGATACACTGGCCTCACTCCGACACTGGCAGAAAAACGTCAAACAGCGTTTAAAAGCCACTAATTGAAGAAGAAGAAGTTTTTTTTGTTTTTTTTTTCTTATATTTTGGTTCCACACATAGTCTATTTAGCCAGTGTCAAGTATTTTAATTTCCATCGTGTCATAAAATACGTCACGCAAAGTCATGTCCTAGTCATAGTCCAGTCTAAGTCATGCTCCAGCAAAGTGGTGACAACTTTACTAGAAGCTTCTATGGAGTTTTGGAAGCAACACAAAAAATCACGTTTCACCACTTTATATCACTTGCCTAATGCCTACACCGGCGCTCGTAATACAGCACTTAATGCGTGAAACGCCACCAATTTTAAACATTAACACAATTAATTTTTGGAAAAAGCACAAGCTTTGAGAAATAATACAATGCAACGAAGTGAACTTTTCCGCGTTCCCGCCAAAACTAACTCCTGTTACGGAGTTAGCATCGCTGCTGACTGGCGTCTGCCGCTCAATTGCTGTCAATTTTCATACAATTATGACAGCAGTTGAGCGGCAGACGCCCCGTCATCACGCTGCTACAGTAGTTTTTTTTTTAGATAATGGCTCCACACATAGTGTATTTAGCCAGTGTCAAGTATTGTAATTTTTCATCCTTATAGAATATTTCACGTAAGTCAAGTTCAATGTTCAATGCTCGTAATTCAGCACTTAATGCGTAAAACGCCACCAATTTTAAACATTAACACTGGAAAAAGCACAAGTTTTGATAAATTTTTTTTTTTTTTTTGGTTCGCCCTTTTGGGCAGGCTAAAGTCGTGAGACCATACCGCCTAGTCTTTCGTATAAAAAAATTTTCTTTCGTCAGAGTTAGGATAATAATTTCATTCGTTTTATTTCTTTCATAGTCAAATCCAGATAATTTAGTCATAAGTAAGAGGATCAAAATCCTTTTTTCGTTTGTCCGAGTTTATTAGTCTTTATCGAAGACATTACAAAGTAGATTTTTTCTTTCCTATAATCTGTGGTTATTGTACGTCGTTACTACGACACTGTCAGAAAGACTGTCAGTGTCAGTTGGTACCTTTTATTTACATTTTTACACTACATACACAAAAAAAACTTTATAAAAAAACATGTAATGTAAGGTGAATGTAATAAAAAAATTAATAGCTACACATTTCTTAGTCTAAATCTCATTTACAGTACTTAATATAAATTTATACAAATGCGTAAAAGCAGAGGCATTTTGAAGCAACTCCCTAATGCACCGCGGGACCAATTCAGGTTTCTCATAGATTTGTAAAAGCTCATCTATCAACACAAGGCGCTGAATGCTGAAAGATGAACAGTCAAAGAAGATGTGATCCAAGGATTGGATATTTGAGGACTGGCAATAATCACAATATGGGGAGTTCACCATTTTAAGACGATGAAGATGATAGTTCAAACGACAGTGACCAAACCGCAAACGACAAATAGTTGAATAAAACTTTCTGTTTAAAAAAGTACTGCCCTTGCAGAACCATGGTTTTGAGTTTATCTGGACATCTAAAGCAGCATACCAAGAACCTTTGTTTTCAACTTGCGTACAATGGTATGAATGTTTCCCCCATAGCTGGATCATTCTTTGTTTTAGAAGGCCTACAACATCTGTGTATGGTAATGAAACATCTGCATCATTAGCATACCTAGATATAACATCTGAAAATTTAACTATAGTGTTGGCCAAATAGTCAGCTTTTTCATTGCCATCCACACCTATGTGCGAAGGCACCCATGCAAAACTAACTTGTATATTTAAATCAGTTAATTCCACCCATAACTGTTTTATAAAATAAATTATGTAATTAGTGTTAGCATGTAATTTGTTATTTGCTAAGTTTTTCAAAACACTCATGCTATCACTAACAATAACCCATTTTGTGTGTCCCTGATTTTTGTTTTTGATATGCTTCAAAGCACTCAAAATAGCAACAGCTTCAGCAGTAAAAATGCTAGCATGTTTATCAATTTTATATCCCACAGCAATGTTCAATGAGGATTCAAATATTGCATAAGAAACGGCATTATCATTTTTCGACCCATCTGTATAAATAAATTGGTGGTCTGTCCACTCTGCCAACATTGTATATACTTCTTCCTTTATTGACAGTTTTTTGTTTATGACTATATTCATTGCTGGAAATTTGCTAATGAAAGATCCTTCATAACAAGGCAAAACATTGTTTGATTGATATATATTTAGATTTTGAAGAAAATCTAAGAAAATTTGATATCCCTGTAGCATATAAAACGGTTTGACAGTTGATTGAGTGAGTGTACTAGACAGATTAGTTATAAGACTATTGTTAGAAACACTGTAGAGTTTTAGAAGAAACCTTTCTTTAAGATAGCTAAAACGAATGATCATTGGAGGAAGACTGCACTCAATCTGCATTGCATTTATGGGTGTGCTTCTGAATGCCCCTGTTATTATACGCATACATTTGTTTTGAAATACATCTAGACTATTTACAGTTTTAACATCTGCAGCAAAGCAAAAAAAACCATATTCAAAATGACTACGAACTAATGATTTGTACAATAATAGTAGAATTTGTGGGTCTGCACCCCAGTGTGAGCCAGACAAAGATTTTAATACATTAAAAGCTTTGTTAGCTTTGTTTATTAAATGTTTTAAATAATTATTCCAGGATAAATTGTGGGAGAATAATACACCCAAGAATTTAACATCAAGTGAAACATTTAAAGAAGAACCTTTGTAATGAACAGCAGGCATATTGGGACACTTTTTTCCAAAGAGAACAACCTTTGACTTTGAAGGATTAACATCAAGTTCGAGGTAAGAAAAATAGTTATTGAGCTTTGTTAATGCATCATTAACAATTTCAACCACTTGATTTATGTTATTTCCCGATGCATAAACAACTAGGTCATCTGCAAACTGCAGATTTTTCACTTTTGAGCCTAATATTAAATTTAAACGACGTATGTACAATATGAATATTAATGGCGATAAAATGCCACCTTGACAAACTCCTTTTGTGGAAAATCTAGGACCATATAGGTGCTTGTTATATTTAGCAAAGACTTCTCGCCTACTTAAAAAGTTTTTAATCCAGTCTATAATCTTTCCAGGGATTCCTGTTAACAACAATTCATGACAAAGTATATCAATATTCACACTATTAAAAGCCCCGGTAATGTCAAAGAAAACAGCAAGGAGATGATTATTTGCCTCTAAGGCATTATGAATATCAAGTTGCAACTGGCATATACTTTCCCTAGCTGAACGATTTCTACGGAAACCAAATTGATTTGAAGGTAAAATTTTATTTTGTTCTATATAGAACTCCAAACGCTGCTTTAACAATTGTTCAAATATTTTTCCAACACATGAAGTAAGTGCTATAGGGCGATAAGAATCAGGACATAGTTTTGGTTTGTTAGGTTTTAAAATTGGTACCAGACAATCTACTTTCCAATCGTGCGGTATAAAATTGTTTTCCCAGAGTAAGTTCAGTATTTTTTGAAAAATTCCCATACTCTTAACACTCAAATTTTTAAAAAAAGAATATGGTATTCCATCAAGACCAAAGGCAGTATCTCGTCTAGAAGAGACAGCAGATATTAATTCATTGATAGAAAATGGACTAAGGAAGAAACTATTGCTGGAGTTTATATTGCCAGTGATACTGTATGATGTGTTGAGACAATTTGACACAAAATCTGGGGTATACATCTGTAAAAAATCTAAAATCCAGGAATCATCTGCATTATTGCTAGAAATGTATGTTTTGTTAAATTTACGCATGAATTTCCATATAATAGACATGGGAGTGCAACGATTAAAAGTTTCACAGAGAGATTTCCAGCTGTTCTGTCTTTCTATCTTAATAATAAGTTTTTTAAGAGCTCGAAGTCTTTTAAATTCCAAATAGTTTGCTTCTGTTGGGTTGTACTTAAACTTCAGATATGCTTCTTTGAAATTTAAAACAGCTTCTGAGCACTTTTGATTCCACCATGGAAGGCGAGGTTTTTTACCAAAATTTCTATGACAGGGCTGATTAATGCTGGTAGAACGACTACTATTTGTATTAAAAGCGGATTTTGCTGCTGATTGTAATATTTTACAAAATAGCAAATATGTGTCTTGAGGACTCCAAAGATTCAACTCAAAATTATTTAATAATGTATCTACACAACTGCTAAACACTTTCCAATCTACCTGTTTATAATTTGGGTAGATGGGCAAGTGTTTTCCATTACAATAGTCTTCATCTGAATTCACATTATTATTACTAAGCAATACTTTTATGATTACAGGAAGGTGGTAACTAGTACCAAGAGGAGTATCAAGAACAGACCATTCACAGTTAAGAGCCAGTGATGAGGAAACCATCGACAAATCAAGTGCATTTGGACGCCAGGTTAATGAACCAACTGTTGTTGCTTGACCATCATTAAGCAAGACTAAATTGTTGTCATCAATGACTTCCAACACCTCCCTTCCACGGGGAGAGTCAGAACTGCAACCCCAAGAAGTGTGATGGGCATTGAAGTCCCCTGCAAATATGAATGGACTGGGAATCGATTTTATCAATGTATCAAATTTAACTTTATTAAAAGCTGGGTTACAGTTTGTAGGACTATAAAAACTGACAATACATAAATCCTGTTTATTTACTGTGATTTTGATACAAATATTTTGTAATGAATCATCAAAATATGTATTAATATTTGAATATGTGATACTTTTATGAATGATTATGGCTACTCCGTTATGGCTATTTCCACAATCATTACGTTCAATATTGTAATTTTTAATTTTAAAATTTTGTTGAGCTTTAAACCATGTTTCCGAAATGATTGCAATATGTATGTTATTTGTGTAGAGGTAATTGATAAATATATGCTTATTACTATTAAGACTTTGTGCGTTCCACTGTATGATTTTTAATTGATCCATTATGAGGCAGTGGGGGGTAATTTGTTACTGAGGGTTTTTTTAAGAGTCTCTCTAATAGACCCTGAGTTTATAGGTACATCTTTGTTGCTGATAATTTTGGTTATTGTTTCAATTAAGATGTTAATAAATGTTTCTGATTTCATAAGGTTGTTTACTTGAACATCAAGTGTTCGTGCTGCTAGTGCTGGGAATGACTTTGAATCAAACAAATCTGAGAAGGTAGCATTTCGGGACTTGATCTTGTTTTCTTCGACTTTTTGTTTTTTCATAGGACAGGCTGGTGAAATAGCTATGTGATTACCTTTGCAATTGACACACTTAGCATTTTTGGAGTCAATTTGGCATGTTTTGAAATTGTGATTTTCTGAGCACACTGAGCATACCTCAGTGTTCCTACAGAATTTAGCTATGTGACCATAAGACATACATTTCAAGCACTGTTTTACGGGAGGTATGTACATTTTCACCTCATGACGCCATGAATCAAGATACACATACTCAGGAAGGTTGGTGGATGCGAATGTAACCGCGACTGCCTGCGTGGGCACAAAAGAGGCCCCAGCAACGCCACCGTCTACTCTAACTCGGCGCATAAAGCGCCTGACCTGTATTACATTCTTAGAGCTTCCGATTAATGAGAATATCTGCTTATTGGACATGTCGATCGGAACCGAGGTGAGTACACCCGTCACTTCGGTATCTCCAGCCGGTATAGTTGCCTTCAGGGACAGTTGATCTAGTAACTTTTTATTTTGCAGAAACATGTTTGCGTTGTTAGGTAGATCGAAGGTTATACCTACTTTGTACTTATTTATAGACTTGAGGTGCATGACGCCCGAAACTCCATGCTCCCGCAAACCTTTGGACAGTGCCATACGATCCTTATCGCTGAAAGTAATGTTATCTTCCACGTGCGAAAGGAACACGATGAACTCGGTTTTTTTAGAGTCTTCAGGGTACTTACGCGAGTATCCACGTACCTTAAAGATTTCATACTTATCCGTCTTTTTATGTTTAGTAGTTTCCACAGCGATAGACTTCACGGAGTCCGAGTCGGAGTCACAGGACTCAAAGATTGAGGCCTGCCGCTGCTGCTGCTCATCAGGTGGAGAGTCATCTCCCTTTCTTCTACGTTTCTTGCCCATCCTAGGGCCCTCCCTAAACTTGTGCTCTATTTACAAATGTGTTTATGACTATTTACAAGGAAAATATACAATTTTTACAATTATTTGGGATTTTTCAAATATTAGTTTAGAAAATCGCGCCTTTTCGCTTTCGAGGTTCCCGCCGAAAAAAAAAAAAAACAGTTTTGATAAATAATAAAATGCAACGAAGTGATGATGTTCGATAGTGATGTTCAACTAGTTTCGATTTTAGTCGATTTATAACGAGTGACACCTCTAAAAATTGAATAGTCGATGTTTTGACATCCCTAGTATTGCAATCAGCTGTGAGCCACTATTGTGGCCTCTTATACCTCCATGCTCTATGCACTTTAGGTTTTTCGAAGCGGGCTACAAATGTGGCAGAAGCGCATGAGCGGATAGTATGGTGTATGGTACCTATATAGTTAGGCAAATGTGTAGGCGTGTAGGTAAATTAGCATATCATTGTATAACCGCCAAAATTAGAGCAGACAGTATAATATTTATTATTTTATAATAATTATAACCATAGCAGCTTCTGGAGTCACTGTGCAGCTGTCTAATGATGAGCTTCTTGTTCTGCATATCGTAACTGAGTGGCTGCCCAACTTCTTTTATTTCCTTCAGAATTAGCTAAAGCATGTATTTTTGCAATAAAATAAAAACCTACAACACAGCCCATTGGGTAGTACATCCAAATCCAATTCTTTTTCATGTAATAAAAAATAGGGAACTGAACAATTTTTGCCGTAAACGTATAAGGATATTTCATATGCCGTCCAGATTTTCTGAAAACAATTAATTGTTCATGTACAAAACAGGGCAAATTGGTTGAGACATATCTATAGCCAGGGCTGCCGCCAACACCATGCTGCGCTACCATCGCCACCACCGCGCGGCCCGTTGCGCGACGTGGCGTGCGGTGTGCTTATTCCATAATTCCCCTTAGATAATCCCCTGCGAAGGGGAATTTTGGATTTTGCATACCTAGGTTTCGTAAATTTAAATATCTACACTCTTTATCATTATACTATGTAAATGTAGTCTACACCTTAACCGTCATACTTTGCAAACGCTTGGTAAATCATTTACACTTTGTAGATAATGCAATGCATTTTACAAAACATTTTTTATTAGATGACGGGTAGCACGCTACTGCTCCACCAAAGATCCCTAACGCTAAAGCTAACGCCGAACACTAACTTCAAAAATGTATAGAACTGTGGGTCTAGAAAAGATACCAACCACTAATGCTAACGCCTCACGCTAACTCCAAAAATGTATTGAAATGACATTCGCTGCGGAAAAGTTAGCGGTTTCCGAAATGTCATTCCAATACATTTTTTTAGTTAGCGTTTGGCATTAACGGTTAGCGTTTTGGATTGGGATCTTTGCTAGACCCCCAACTCCGTAACTCCAAATACTTATCTAGCTATTCTATCTTCTACCTTCTACGTATCTCATTGCACTGATCTGATGAAAGTGGAATCTGGAAGATGTTATCCAAACCGCTATCGCTAAATATACTACTGGGGGTCTAGCAAAATTTCTACCATTAGCTTTAAGTAAAACGATATCCCCAAAATGTATGGAGAAAGACATCAGCTTTGAAATTATTTTTTTCTTATATTTTGGCTCCACACAGAGTGTAATTAACCAGTGTCAAGTATTGTAATTTTTCATCGATATAGAATATATCACGTAAAGTCAAGTCTTAGTCATAGTTCAGTCTAAGTCAGGTAGTCGTAGTCCAGTCTAAGTTATGCTCCAGTAAAGTGGTGGCAACTTTACCAGAAGCTTCTATGGAATTTTGGAAGTAACATGAAAACCCACGTTTCACCACATTATATCACTTGCCCACACTTATGCTCGTAATTCAGCACTTAATGCGTAAAACGCCACCAATTTTCAAGATTAATACTGGAAAAACCACGTTTTTGAGAAATAATACAATGCAACGACGTGAACATTTACGCGTTCCCGCCAAAACTCCAGCTTTGAAATCAGCTGCAGAAAAGTTTTTCGCAAGGGCTGTCATTCCCATACATTTTGAGTTATCGTTTGGCGTTAACGTTAACGCTAATGGAAAATGATCTTTGTTAGACCCCCTGCATAATATCGGAAATCACTTACTTTTCCGCAGCTAATGTCATTTCAATATATTTTTGGAGTTAGCATTTGGCGTTAGCGTTAGCGTTTGGGATCTTTGCTAGACCCCCTTAAGCTTTATTGAAAAATGAAAACATTTGGTAGTTTCAAGTAGTTTGGTAGTTATGGCTGTTGCATCTAATATATAATATTTTACCCCGCTATCCAACCGGCATCTCGAAATTTTGTTTCAATTTTTTCGTAGAAAGCTTCCATTTGTTTTGGGAACATTATTTTTATAAAATCAAAAAAAAAACAAGCTGGAAGATGGCCAATCTTGATTCACGAAGTTATTATAATATTATCTTTGCTTGATTCAATGATTCTTTTCCAAAGAGGATTTTGGTCTTTTCGTGGTCCTTTCCAAAGAGTATATAATGACGGAAAAAATCTACTATATTCTGCGGACAAAAACAAAAAACCATCAACATAGAATCATATATACCTCCATGCACTACACACTAACTAGCTACACTATACCTACACCTAGTTTGTGGTATTTACACAAAGATTTTTTTCTCTAGTCTGTGGCATATATACTGGTTACCCTGAAAATACTGGTATATACTCTTTGATTCAGAACACTTTACCGTGACTTTACCAATGTACTCTGTGATTCAGAATTTCAGAATTCAGATTCAGGGATTTCAGCATATTTTATTAGATTTTTGAAATTGTAATAAAGAAATTATAAGTACTAGTTAAATCACAATGTGTGATAACGAAAAAGAAGAGGCAGCAAATCTGGTATTCCCTTGAAAACTTATTGAACCGTTAAAGACACCTATTACTGGTTGTCTCTCGTTACCTACTACTCCCAAACATCAATAGTGTATAATATTTTCTAATGGGTTATTTCAGAAAGAAGAATTTGAATGGGTGTTACGTGAAGAAGTGCATGCAATATTACATCAACTTCACTCAGTCCTAGTGGTATGTAAAAATGGTTTAAAACAAGATTATTTTTCGAGATTTCAAGTTATTGTAAGGCTTTTTGTTTCAGGAGTGTGCTCACAGATTTCCTGTACCATTGTATGGTAATGAAGGTCAAAAGCAGGATAAGTTTATACTCACATCACAGCCCGAACAACTAAAATGCATTGTGACTCTGACCGGAGACAGTATTACACATGCTGTAAGTAATAATGATAAGTGATGATGATGATGAAGAGTTAGAATAAAGAAATAGCATAGATTGCCATTTGCCAAAAAGTAATTATTATGCTGATATTCCTGTGGGTAGTTCTTGACTGATCATCCAGCTGTTCACCGCCATGCCATCATTCTTTTTTAATGCATTGACACTTACAGGACATCAGTTTTAAAGTGTTAAGGCAAATGCACACAATATGCCGTACATCTATCAACCAGGATGGTCCTTGGAAACTACAACAAATTCAGGATGCTGCTAATCACCTACAGCAGGCAATTGGCTACATTGACAATGTGGACAAACATTACGTGTTCAGGTGATTATAATGTTGACAGTAGTTGGAGGAGTTAACGAAATTGCAAGGTTGCCATAATTACACATACATAAAAACAATAGGTTGTACCACGAAACATATTTAGATGCCTAATAATATCTACTAAAACATGATGCTTTCTTGAACTATTTTAGTTTAAGTCACAGCTCTATGGCTTTATTTTTAATATCAATGGTTACAGTTATTAATATAACAACAGCAGTGGCAATTAAAGGCTACGAATACTTTGTGAAATAGTCTTTAAAATATCCTAGCTAGATACCCACTTACCAATAAACACTGCATTACAGTGAAATAGCTACTCAGGGTTTTGTCTTGTTTCATCTATGCTTATTTCAAATGCAACAGACAAAGACAAAACACTGGATAAGTATCAATCTGCTACACAATGTTTATTAGTAAAGGGGATAATGTCATGTATATCATCTTCTAACAATACCAACATCTAACAAACCACTATACAAAACATATTTAAATCTTTGAATGTAACCATAACAAATGTCCATAAACTCATATTTCATTGCACTGTATTTGTTTTGGGTAACAAGGTCATCTTTCATTATTGTAGACACAATACAACCTTGCATGCCTTATCTTTGAGGCCTGTTTTAATACACTTCCTACAAAATAAAACCTCATATTATGTAAGCTTGTTAAAGATTATCTGCTTATTTATATATATAACATACACATAGTTTTCTAAACCATCTTGGGTCATTGGGCACCCAAGATACAGGCTTTGCCTAGTTTGGGGCCCGTAATAAATGTTTCTCTCTCTCTATGTTACAGCGACACATATAACATGTTCTACTGTACTGTATCTAACTGTTCTGGAAATAAAAATATTCTTATTCTTATTCTATTCTTGTCTACATGACCTGGACCCTATCTTGGCCTGGATATGATCATTTTTTCTGTAACAAAGGGTAAAGCAATCCCTATTATGTACTAAGGCTTCACTGCCCATTTGTCTGTGTGTGTCCTGCTGTCACCAGGCTGTATCTCATAAACCATGATAGATACTTGAAGTTTTCACATATGTTGTTTTTCTATTGCGGCATCAAATACTAAAACACAGAATAAAATAAATATTTAAGGGTCTTTAAGCTGCTATACAACAAACGTGATCTTTATCCTTGTTTTTATATATAAATAGTATGGAACCCTTCATGCGCGAGCCGACTCACACTTGGCAGGTTATTACCCTCTATTTTATCCACGTTTGTGGGCGAAGATTTCTTGGTCCCTGCCCAGTGAATTCTCTGTGAATAACAAATGACATGTAATCTTTTATTTTAGTTCTACTAAGAACCATGGGGTCCCATCAGGTACAAATAAAAATAGCCCAAACACACAGAATTCCCCCTATTACATAGGTCTTAAAAAGTCTTTGCCCAAACGTAAAAAAAACGTAGTAATCGTGTTGTGAGCGTTACTAGATAGGTAGTTAGTGTCCAGTGTATTCACTTAGCCCAATACTTCGCCAACACGCAATAAATGTCGCTTGATACAATAAAATAAATAATTTGTAAAATAGCCCAAGTTATTCTGTTGTATGGGATGATGCATCTGTATTGCAGGTATTATATTATCTGGGGTAGAACCACAGATTACTAAATATGCTACTACATGTAGAACTAGAATACATCTATGTATTGGTATATAATATATAGATAGATAATTATTATGATGTATCAATATGTTATCATGTTATCATTGTAGCATCAATAATATCAATTTAAGAAAACTGATTATAGTTGTTGAAAACCTAATTGATTATTGAATTAATGTTGTATGATTATTCATTATAGCAGAATTAATGACTACAATTGGGTTATTGCTTCATCATCCTTTGATTGATGAGTGCCATAATATTTATTATATGAGAGATTAACAGTATTATCCAAGATTAACAAAATATTTTATTTTATCGAAATACTTGCATTCATGAAAAATCTAGTTACATAATGCATTGGTAATCATCATCATCATCATCAACAGCCTGAAGACGTCCACTGTTGAACATAGGCCTCCCCCAGGGAACGCCACTTAGAGCGGCTGCTCGCCTCCTGCATCCATCGGCTCCCCGCGGCTTTCACCAGGTCGTCGGTCCACCTTGTGGGGGGCCGGCCTACGCTGCGTCTTCCAGTTCGTGGTCGCCACTCGAGAACCTTTCTTCCCCATTGGTTGTCAGTTCTACGAGCGATGTGACCTGCCCATTGCCATTTCAACTTGCTAATCCTAAGAGCTACATCGGTCACTTTAGTTCTCCTGCGGATCTCCTCATTTCGGATCCTATCTCGCAGGGAAACACCGAGCATTGGTAATATCAGACCTAAAAGTAGCAGTTTCATTACAACCATCCATACATTTAGTGTCGTGATTATTAAATTCATTGGCCGTTATTGCAGGTCATCGGAAGAAGTATTGCACATAATTCAATGTCTCATTGGTTCCCTGCAAAGAGCTCGCACTGCCTTAGTCTTACCAAAGAAGAAAGCGATTGATGAACTTATGAAAAGTAGAAATATGGTAAGAACTCCTTAGTCTAAGGCTTAGTAAATAATAAGAACACTATTTAAGACTGTTTTGTTTTGTTTGCAGCCAGTCTACGCTATAAAAGACCTCTGATGAATTTTTATACAAACAGACCAACATACTTGTTCTAGTTAGGTCAATAGGAAGTATGGTACGTTTTGATAACGCGTGAAAAACGAGAACATAGGTCCAGAATTCAGGGTTTTTAATCATGTCTTTCGTTTGTTTCAGTTAGAAAATTGAATTTTTTTACAGCATCTTGAACCCGAGTATGTATAACTTGGTATCAATTTCAGCGAAATAAGTAAATACTGTCTAGTCCAGTCATAGTTTAAAAATCATTAACAACCTGAAGATGTCCACTGCTGAACACAGGCCTCCCCCGGGAGCGCCACTTTGAGCGACTGCTCGCCTCCTGCATCCATCGTCCCGCGGCTGTAACAAATTCCATCCAGTGGTTTTTTGTTAGAGATTTTAACCATCGGTTTCCTTGTCTATTTTCCAGAAAGCCCTCTCACCAAATCTGCCTGAAGACTTAGCAATATCATTCTACATCCAATCCCACAAGTTAATATTCGTGGCATACCAACTGAGTTCAGTGCACGGCACGATGCGAATCGACTCGTGCCAAGCAGACTGTGCAGTGCCTTGGCTGAGCGATGTACTGTTTATGTTGACCGCAGCTCTTCACATGTGTCAACAGCTTAAAGATAAGGTAAAATGATTTAAATCATAGTATAAACAACACATGCTCTTACAAGAATGCTGAACACAGGCTATATAACGCCACTTTGGACGTTATGGTAAGAGGCAATGGCATACATAACCACCATGCTTCAAGAGGGTACGGAAAAAATTGAAACATAACTATGGAGAGGGGTGTAGTGAAAAAAATCACATGTATTAATTAGTCTCTTTGAAAGCGCGGTTCTAAACCGAAAGCGGCTCGTGATTTTGTCTCGCCATTGAGGCATGAAGGCATGCATGACTTCTAGAATTAAATTAGATTATACCTGTATTTAAAGATGTTCTGAAACTATAAAACAAACAAACTATGATTTAATAAAAAAAAATGGAAGAGGTAATCCCCCACCATGCATCACCAGGGGGAGGGGGCGTCAAAAAGTGGGCAGAGAACATCACGTGATTAATGAACGACCCCCAACATACAAGTGATACAACGACCAAGCATGCACCATAAAATACCTACAATAGAACCAACGCAATTTATGGCATTTTCTGTATTTAAACCGCATGTTTAAATACAGAAAATGCCGTGTGAAAAATATATTTACCCTGTTCTTTTGCAAAGTTATCAACGATAAATACGGATTTATAATCGTATACTGGCCGTGAATTGGTAGGCGTACCTACGTTACAATATTGATAACGATTCGATAATTTTATTGTTGTATCATATTGATAATCATTTTTCCTATTGCATCGCTATAAAGCTGAGATTCGGTTGTCGTATTCTGAACACAAACGGAAAAGTTCTATTCAAATGCTATCTCCATCTCCTTCATTCTCAATGTAGAATGATAGAGAAAGATGAGTTCCATGTTCTGTACCCAAAGAGTAAAACGGACCTTATTACTAAGACTGTGCTGTCCATCCGTCTGTTACCAGGGCCATTATTCTGTATCGATTTTTTACTTCGAAACCACGCGAATTCCTTGTCTTACTGAAATCTGCAAAACTCTATTCTCTAAGAAACGAAAACAAAAGTTCTCAGTAAAACATGATTTTTGACAGTTTATTTTCCCAATTCCAAATTTATTTCGCGCGGTTTGGTTTTCGTTTCATAGAGAATAGACTTTTGCAGATTTCTTATGTAAGACAAGGAATTCGCGTGGTTTCAAAGTAAGGAATCGATACGGAATAATGGCCCAGGATGTATCTCATGAACCGTTATAGTTAGACAGTTGAATGTTACTAAAAACAACTAATAGATTTGTATCGATAATGGTATGTACGGAACCCTTTCGTGCACCAGTCGCACTTCGCCGTTAATATAGTGTTTATTTCTACATATCCAATAAAATATTGAGTACTTATTAAGCTAATTTAATTGTCTCTTTTCAGCTTTGCGTATTCTCGCAGTACAAAGATTTCACAGTTGGTTCAAGATCTGCATCAATGGTACTAAATTAACTTAGGTGTAGCCTTAGGCTCAAACAATTTTGATGAACTTTTTAGAAAATGTTGACTTTTAGATGGATCTATATCATTTTGTTAATTTTATAATTTTTAACATTTACAAAACAACACAAGTAAAAAAGTAGTGGGTTAACAACATTGATATACAAAAACGTTTTGTAAGAAAAATAGAAAACTCAGTTATTTTACAGTGAAACTAAAACAACAAGAATAAATTATTGTAACACGTTGTAAACAATCATATAGGTTTAAACTTTAGTTAAAAATCCACATTAATAAAAGCCTGAAGACGTCTACTGCTGAACATAGGCCTCCCCCAGAGATCGCCACCTTGAGCGGCTACTCGCCTCCTGCATCACCTCCTCACAGTTTTCAGTAAAACTTACTTACTGTACACAAATTATAATCATAGCTTTTTTTTATGAGAATGAATGATGTGTCGAGCTAGTCGTTCACCTGATGTTAAGCAATACGGCCGCCCATAACAGTTGCAGTGTCACTCGGAACTTTAAAATAATAAAATTTTGCGTGACACTGCACTGCGCACGTCATTCTGAGACATCACACATCACAGTCTAGTAGTCAGATTACTACACTGTGTAATCAGGTCATAAAGTCCCATTTACCCAGTAATTTCACTAGCTACAATGCCCTTCAAACCGGAACACAGTAGTGCTTGCACACTACTGCTTGGCGGCAGAATAACTGGATGTTAATGTTGACTAACTAATGTTAATTATCTATCTTCCTCTCTTCTAATGTTGCGTGCCCGACAGGGTCCATGATGAGCTGTAACTACGTAAACGAACATCTTTAAACAACATTGTGGAATGCAAATAAACATTTGAATTGAATTGAATAAACTTGAGAGAGAGAAATAAAACACAAAATAACTATTGTTTTGCTTCAATATTAAGGGCTAGTTCCTTTTTCGCCATAAGCTTTATTCCACTAGTGCAGAAAAAGTATAAAAAATGTAATGGCCTTTCTCCCCAAGGAGTATATTATTTAACAGTAGGGAAAGTAGTAAGGGGGTCTAATTCTAAAAGTCAACATTAATCTTTTAATGTGCATCATGTATTTATCTAGTTATAGCTAATGAGTCCATTGTTGATATTCTTGTTGAAAATGTTGTATTATAAATTATTAATGTATAGTCAATAATTAATTAATACTATTTAAACTGTAGTTAAATAACTATTATTCCATATGTATACATGCACTGAATGTAATGTGAATTGAACCAGAGTTTGTAGAGTTGTAAGTTATAAAAGTAATTAAAATAACGTTAAGCTATTATTTACAGAAATCGAAAAATAATATAATGCTACCAAATATGGTGTATATTCTGAAAGGGTCTGATTGTTTTTCCCCACGCGGGGATAGCATCGGGATAGACGGGAATAACCTGAATTCTGAAAGTAATATAAAAACGTCTTACACTCCAATTCTCAACCCATCGAAAACGTTTCGATTCGAGATGTTGTTAAATCAAATCTAACTACAATATTTTGCTTCAAAAAAACATATTTCTGTTCAAGAATTTGTTTCACAAGTGTTTAATCATTAAAAATAAGAATAAATAAGTATATTGTTGGAAATATAAGCAATATTTAATAATAGAATAATTGTATCCTTCAAATTGAGGCTTCGAAAATTTACTAAATATCAATGTAATGTAAAATAATTAAGAGATATGAAAAAAAAAGTAATATGTAATGAAAAGGTGCGTACGGACAGCGCGTTCCTGTGTTACGCGTAAGTAGTTGGGAAACACTGTCCACGCGTACATTGGATACGCGTACAGCTCTTGTACGGACCGACGCGTACGTGTACGCGAGGGCAATCGATCCTGAGTGCTCCGCGAGTCATTCACCATGACCCCGACTAACTTGGCGGTTTTTTCCAAATTGCCTTCCATGCATCTTGGCGTAAATCGTTATTTCGATAATCAGTTAGGCCTTCGTTCTCTATATCCGAGTAAAGTTCCGAGTTGGCTGGCCAGTGAGTAATACTGATCGGGACGTAAAGGCGTCGGGTAGTTCTTCCCAGTTTCACGAACGGAAACAGAGTTTCGATCAGCTACTCAGTGGGTAAAAATTTAGTTTACTGTAGTGTAATTTTACTGTAGCAACGTCAACTGTTCATTTCGTTCGTTCAATAGTCACTCTGACTGCTGTCAGTGACGCCATTTTGGGTTCGTTTTTTATTTTTTTTGACATGTTTATGTGCCAGCTATATGCTGCGGTGCGGTAGATACCCTTCAAACTTATTTCCTTATTTCATATTTATTCCCTACCTAAAAACAGTAAGTAGGTAAGGATTTACCTTTACAAAAAAGGGTATCAACTAATTAAATTAATGTAATGAGGAATGTAATACAAATTTAGATTACATTGTTTAGTTCAACGGGAAATGTAATAAGTAATACCTATAGGTACCTGAAATATGGTTTTATCTTGACGCAATAATAAAAATTAAAACAACACACATCAAAAATATCATAATATTATATAAGTATTTAAACATATTATAATTGAGCAAAAACTTTTTTAGTAGTCATCATCATCATAATCATCAGCCTGAAGACGTCTACTGCTGAACATAGGCCTCCTCCAAAGAGCACCACTTTCGGCTGCTAGCTTCCTGTATCCGTCGGCTTCACACGGTTCTGAGCGGACTGTTTTAGTAATTAAATACAATGATTTCTATATTCATAAGTATCTGATCTCGAAATAGAAAGGAATAGTCGATGTTTTTATAGCAGTAGCGTAATCAACAGGGTTGGTACTTTTTAGTTCCGTAGATCTCAGTATTTGTGGCTTGCAAACTATAATAATAAATTACAAACACATGCGAGCTTGCAACAAGTTTTGCTATAGCCGTCGGTTAACCGTACTAATCGGCAGCTGATGTGTCCTGTAAGTAGCAGCCTGGTTTACGGGTCGGCTAGCGCTACTCGGACATTCTGAAATTCGTTACTGCTGTTAAAAGTGACATTACGTGGTGGCTAGCCAACTCGCAACTTTACTCGAATATAGAGAACGAAGGCCTTAGTGTGCTAGCCCACAAAACCCGATGAAATTCATAAAGTTGAATCAATCTGATAATATTTTCA
Organism: Ennomos erosarius; assembly: GCA_963580505.1. Taxonomy (NCBI): domain Eukaryota; kingdom Metazoa; phylum Arthropoda; class Insecta; order Lepidoptera; family Geometridae; genus Ennomos; species Ennomos erosarius. Next base: position 11,417,582 of record OY756981.1, on the reverse strand, counting down.
TTATTGAAACTCGAAGAACACTCGTGTCTATTCATTTTGCCGTCCAAATATAGCGTACCCGGTTGTGCGTCCTCTTTGACGCGCAACCAAAAACCGACCGACGCGGTACGCGTTCCCCAAGAGTACGCGACTACGCGTAGCTGCAAGTATGGACACGCGTAAACTGACTACGCGTACCAGTATACGCGCTATCGGCACCCACCTTAAGGGCACACCAAAAAGATCTGATAGTGTGAACTGTGAATACTGAACATTAGGTATAATGTAGAATTTCCACGAAACTGAAGCAATAAGCTTCGATTTTAATTGATGTAAGCAAGCGCCATAGTCAAACTAATGTTTGATGATACCTAACTACCCATGTATTTCTCATGTTTCTTGAAGTTGTTTCACTAGTTAGTACTCACGAATTGTGTGATTTTTACTGTACCTACTTGTGATTAATACTGTGCTTTTGCAATCGGTTTGCGCATTTGTACATTCCGCTGTCTGTCCCGAAATAAATTTTCTATCATGTAATCAGGCTAGATGGCGCTGTGGGAAATGTCCACAACACAATGTCAATTTTTTAATTGTTTATTAAGGCTGACATTCACAGACGAGTTCGAGTTCGAACTCAATCTCCGTTATGTCAAAATTGGAGTCTAGACTCGTACTTCGGTCGAATTGGCATTCACAGTCGAGTTTAGCATAATGAAGTACGAGTATATGCTCATCTGAGAATGAGACGGGCTGAGTCACGAAATCGGTGACTCGAGCCGTGCTCAGACACCGCGATCATTTTTATCACGCATGTTTTTAAAAACAATGCTGCTTAAAATCAATTTTTAATGTGGTTTTTGTGAAGAAATGTATTTTGGATTGAATAAAACGAATAAATTACGAAATAAAATTAGGTACTTCATAGATTTATTTATAATGAAAATAACAATAAAAAAATCTAATAGTAATTTACTGGCAGATCCTGTGTGTTTTCTTTTCTTTATTGTATTATAGATTTTGCTTCCCCGGCTTGTGTCTTCACATATGCTTCACATTCACATTATTCCATGCCTTTTTAAGTTGTTTGTGAGTAGGTACCTAACCTATAATATAGAATTAATCTTAAATTAATGGTAGGTCTAGGTTTATTAAATAAAAATCAATTCATATGGTACCTTTTAGGAATACTATGCACATATGAAGAAATCATCAATGCTTTGCAAGTTGGCTCCATAGATCTTCTTTTCTATTATTAAAATGAAGCATTTATTTTTATTTAGTTTCAAGAATTTATATGTATGGAGCTATTAGCTCCCCAGATTTTGTGAACAAATACGGTGAACACTATAGAGACGATTTATTTCCCATTGCTATTTCCATTTTCATTGTAAGTTTTAATTTCACTCGTTTTTTTATTTTTAGGTAAATAACAACATTCATAATAATCATAATAATTGAAAAAACAAATAAAGAGAAATGGCGCGCTTTTTAAAGTCTCCTTCAAAGAGTATATAATTATCACCAGTTTTTTTCTCTAATCTGTGATCACGAGTAAATTTGATCTCCTGTTTCAGTTATTCATACAATATTTGCTATTTTTTCTCCCTTTTTAGCATAATACTGCCAAATAAAAAAGACAACGTGTAAGTCACTAATGTCAAACTACACTTGTCTATGGCCGGCGTTTACTCGGCGGAGTAAGATAAGATAAAGATAAAGATAATTTTATTTGTTTGAACATGAGTAAATACATTTACAAAAATACATGCATTGGTGTTATGGTGATTTTTAGTCCACAATGTCTTGCCTGCATAGGCGTACAAATGATTGTCAGAGCATGAACTGCTGTCTCGTAATATAAATAAGAAAGAGAAAAATGAAATAATTAAAGTATTAAATTTGTAATAACATAAATGAATAAGAATAAAATGTCAGGTTAAATAAAATCCAACTGCACAAATCATCAACAACAACAAAAAAAAACAAATATAGTATAAATCAATAAAATAAATAAATAAATAATAACCTACTTACATGTTTTGTCATTCATAAAATCATTAATATCATAATAACATTTTTCTGTCAACATTTGACAGAAAAATGTTATTTTGGAGTGAGGGCGGAGTTTACGTTGGAACTCGACTGTGAATTTAAAAACGCGGAGTATACTCGCCGTGTCCGGAGTTTGAACTCACGTGAGTTTGATCGGAGTAAACTCGATGCATTGTCTCTGAATGTCAGCCTTAGTGTATCAGCATCATTTTGCCTAAAAAAGCCCAAATAAACCTGGGAAACTTTCTTCTGAGTGGGTAATTAACTAAATACTTATTTGTAAGTTCCTTGGTAATTGTTATCATAAAGAGAAAATTATAATCACAGCGAACATTGTAATACACAATAAGTCGTATTGGAATCGGAATTGTGTACAATATTAATTGATGTAAAATATTATGTTTTGTACTTTCTGCACACATTTATACTATAAGTAAAATATGCACTGTCGTAATTTTTATATTACTATACTGATAATGCGCTTATAACCATTTTATTCATGTACCAATCACATACAAATTAAAATTCGGTAAGTACCAATGTCTATTCGATCTCTAGTATTCGGTTTGTTTTGTATAGTTCGCACACACTGCTACCTACCTTATTCTCGCTCGCACATTTCGTTACGACTGAAAATAGTTACAAAGAATACAGATTACAGATTTGGCGTTAGAACGTGTCGTCGTGATGTGCGTGCGAGATAGAGGATGCACCTCGAAGACATGCCATGTTGCGGGAACTTCTATGTGTTATGGCAAGTTTACGATTATAATCATAGATCTATATATCAGGATATGCCCGAAGGAACATTTTATTTACTCAAAATGGTGTGGAGAAAAGTCAGCGCCATCTCTTAGATTACTCAGGAACTACGATGAGAACGGCCCTATCGCTGCCATTATGTCCGTCAATGTTTGTTTACAATGATTATCCCAAATATGAATTCGATTATTTTCGTACAAAACGGAGTGTAATATTGAAAATATTGACTTACTTGTGGTAAGAAACTTTGTATTTCTTTTTATTGCACTTTAGAGTGTAGTTTGTGCAACCCTTCACAACACAACTTGGCATATTTTCTTTGAGACAGACGACCGATATCTTCTCACTTCCAACACAGACTGGGCGCTAGTGGAGGTTAATCTGTGAACTTGACTCCCTCTTTGAAGCGACGGTTTAATCTGTCATTAGGCCTGTCCTTATATATATGTCTATGATTATAATGATAAGTATTTGAAGTGAAATATAGATTCTTATTTTACATGTGAGAACGAAATAAAACCTTCCTTTAAAATAATTAGTTTGGCATGATTGACAATAAAATTCCTTAAAATATATAATTACTTACATTCTACTACCTAATCTCTAGTATTATTAGTCCCAAGACTATTGTAACGTAATGTATTCAGTTTAAATGAGAAATCAATTGATGTGATTATGTTTATAATTCAGTAAATAATTAATAAATGATGTTAATATGTACATGCCAAGGTTTTTGCTTATTGTCTGGGCTCCTTAGAAAACAGGTATTCTCGGCCTAGGTATTTTTTTAGGGTTTCGTGAGTACTTCATGAGTACTGTTCACACCGAACTTGTACAATCAACTTTGTAATAGGTCTATCACTAAACAGATGATGGATGTACTTACCCCATAAACTTACTGTGTAGTATTACACCCTCAATATTTACAGGTTCACTACGCCAGACCAAAAGGGTCGTTCCCATCTGTTCTACTATTTGTTCTACTAATAGAACAAACAGGAAAAAAAATCCCACCTGTTCTACTAATAGAACAGGTAGGAAAAATAATTCTCGGATGTTCTACCAACACAACAATTGATTAAAAAAATCGAATTTGTTCTACTAATAGAACAAGTAGGAAAAATAATTCCTGGTTGTTCTATTTATGAACCAACATTTATTGGTAGAAAAAGTAGGAAAATTTTTAACCTACCCCAGACCCGCCTCGTTGCCTGGTAAACCTTATAGGTAGTAGGTACCTACCAGGATTGCATAAATGAGACGTTTTATTTAAAAAGAACTAGGTCCGCCCTTGCTACTAGATGGCGCAAAACCAAATACTAGAAACTGTTAAAACCACTCCACACTAACACCCCACCTTGCAACCTACATATATATATTTATAATTATTTGACAATGTTACCCAAAAGGAAGATAAGAAAAACATCATTCAAAACCACATTTCAGAGTTATTTGCAATGCATTCTCCAGTGTTGACTGGCCTGATAGCTCAGTAGTAGCCCTGCCTTTTGAACGTGGTTGTGGGTTCGATTCCCACCCAGGACAAACATTTGTGATAAATTAAGGTGTCTGTCATGTTTCTGGGTGTGATATTGTATTTTATGTATTCATCAGTTATCTGGTTCACATTTCCAATAGTACAAGCTTTGCTTAGTTTGGGGCTAGGTTTTATTTTATGTACTAAGCTTCTTGATATTATTATAGATTGTAGATAACTTCATGATTTTATGTATAATATAAGAGCAGCTGTAAAGATTTCAAGGTAAGTAAAGGAGTTAAATTATAACAATTAATTATGTATGTTAAAATTATTTATTAACATTATATTTAGGTAAACTGTAAAAGAAGTATTTAAATCTTAAATGCACTTATTATGTATATCTACGATCTACGTATATCTACTTATTATGTTTTTTCGCAAATAAACTCATTCAAACTCATTCATTCATTCATTCATTCATGTATATCTTGAAATTATGTCATTTTATAAAAAAAGCTATGAATTGTTGAAGATCACTCATCAGTTGTTGATTATGTTGTATTCATAAATAATTTTAAATAACTCTGCGGACTGCAATGTTTTCCACGCTTTGGTTTTAATAACATCTCTTGCATTGCCATCATGAATGAATTCTAAAGTTAATCTTTGCAAATTAATTGCTGTGTATAAAACGGATAGCTCTAAAATTTCAATTGCATTTTCAACAGACAGGTTTTTATGTAATGCTTCTTCACAGAGACCTTTTAATCCACTTAGCTGGTAGAAATCTGCTGCAACAAGCAGTTTTTTTGCCATCTCATCAAGTTTTGGTACTTTATCTGTGTAAATATAACTTAAGACTTCTTTTAATACTTCAGTTTCTAGAGGAGCTTCAACAACATTAGTCAACGTCTCAACAGTATCATGCTCAAAATGAGCTTTAAAGACAGTACTGCGGGTATTCAATAATAGCTTGTGAGCAGGTAACTCATCACCTTCCATAGATTTGATTGTTATGTCAGAAAACAGTGGATTCAAAAGCAATATTTCTAAATCTGTATTCAGCTGTGATTTTGCTGTCCTAGCCAGTTCTTCTTCATTATTAACAAACTTAGTATCAGCTTCAATTTTATTGGCCCAAAATTTAAAGCTAAAAGTTAATTTATCTGCATGAAAACCACATAATAACTCTTTCCTTGAGTGGGCTAATAATAATTTCCATTTGTTAGCTTGGACCCATTGGTAATCTTTTGCGACACTGTTACTGTTTTCACGAAGGTTATTGATTCTTATAGCAAGACTGCTTTTTAGAAAGTTGGAGATTGGTGTCCTGTAATAAATTTCTATAAAATCGTTTTCTTTCCCAATAAACTTAATTTTTACCGGATAAACACAAATAGTTCCTGGATCGCTTCCTACGTCTGTAGTGATTTCCCGGTTGGTCTGATTATTCAAAAGCCATAGAAAGTCGTGAATTATCCATTCCACTGTAGTTATTTCTTCTTGGTCTTCTTTATACCTGCAATAGGACACACTGTACAATTTACTTTGCATTTTTTCCTGCTTTTTTGCGGCTTCGCCGCCTCTATTCGAGGTTCGTTCGCGACCAGCGACGACAACAACAGAATAAATTAATAAAATATTATTTAATACTGTAATACCACAGAATTCGCCCTATAAGTTTTTTTTTTCCTATATTTTGGCTCCACACTTAGTGTATTTAGCCAGTGTCAAGTATTATATTTTCATCGTGTTATAAAATATTTTACGCAAAGTCATGTCCTAGTCATAGTCATAGTCCAGTTTAAGTCAGGTAGTCATAGTCCAGTCTAAGTCATGCTCCGGCAAAGAGGTGGCAACTTTACTAGAAGCTTCTATGGAGTTTTGGAAGCAACACGAAAAATCACGTTTCACCACATTATATTTATATCACTTGCCCTCACTCATGCTCGTAATTCAGCACTTAATGCGTAAAACGCCACCAATTTTAAACATTAACACTGGAAAAAGCAAAAGTTTTGATAAATAATACAATGCAACGACGTGAATTTTTCCACGTTCCCGCCAAAACTTCGCCCTATAAGTATTACTATAAGGCGAATTCTGTTTCTGCGAAAACAATTTTGAATTACTAGGGTAGGGATTTGAAGACAGGCCCATTCAACTCTCATACATTGGATGGTAGTAGGTCGTAGGTGGGCATGCTATAGGGATCCCCGTATATCAAAAATGTTTTTTTATTTTATTTTAGATATGGCAACAAAATGATTTTGAGATTATAATTGCCACCGGTCTCGTGTTGTTTTCTATTCGTGAATTTTCAGTGCTGCTTTATTTAGCCTAGAGACTCTTTTTGTGTTTGTGTATTGTGATGTCGTGTTAAAAACAATGAAGGACAATAGCCGTAAATATGCTAAATGCAATGCATCATCAGCGAAAGAGCCGAGTCTGAGGTTGCATCGATTTCCAAGCCCTACCAATGTTCAACAGTAAATTACACAAAACTCATACAATATAATTTGAGGTTTTGTACTTATTATTGAGTTCATTGTGGATTTGGAATTAAACATGTTAATTATGTTGTGCAGAATGCTATCATGGGCAAAGTTTTGTATTATGTATTATTGTATTATGTTTTTTTTTTTAAATAAAATCACTCTCGATTTATTTTTCACAATGTCATGTATGCAATAAATATAAAAAATTATAAAATCCTATGCTTTATTTTTGCGAATTGATGTAGTTTTGTCCCTATTATAAGATAGTTTATCTGATAATACAAAATCTATACGAATAGAACCTTTTAATTTTCCGCCTTTTTTAAGTTTCCAAAGGGTCCCACTAAAGGCGCTAGTACTGAATTTCATAACCACTTTTTTTGTATGAAGATGCCATTCTTCTCCGCTAGGAGTAATAGTGTTCTGTAATTGAAGACCTCTTCCAAACTAGCTATGCCTCGCAGCTTCACCTGAAGCCGCGGGGCACATGTCATGGTCACCCTACTGAAAAAGACAAGCGCCTCGCACGTCCCTATCCCTATCTCCATCGGACCGCGTTTCCATCCGCCGTAGGCATTCCGAGGTATATATAAGTTCCTTGAATTTGACTAAAACAAAGTGATTATATATTCTTTGTTCAATCAAAGAGTAGAGTATATATATTTAATATAATCCACTATATTTTTACCAATGTACTCTGTGTCCACTATCAGGAATCAGGATAAAAGTATTCTGTGATCCACTATGTCCACTAGTATATTTATAAATATAATTTCGTTTTCGTATTGATAATTTGCTAATTAAGTACCTTGTTTGTGGGTAAATTGCTATTGCAGTTTATTATATGCGTACGGCGTTATAATTGATTAAAATGGTTACGCGAGTCCTCGGCTGGTTTTGTTTACTTTCTGTAACAATAGCTGGTCTCTTTGGGGTAGGATGGTACATAACATTATTTACGTATATGTTCTCGTTTGTTATCGGGTAAGTTCTACGTAAACAGTATGAACGAGTTCTTCAGTATGATTGTGTGCCTGGCCCTGGCCTGGCTGCCTTGCCGGCACATAGCTTTTGGGGCCTGACTTTCAGGATGTAAACAAAACTAAACCAGTTTTGCCATTTTAGATTATTACAGTTGTTGGTGAAGCTCTGTATTCCGAAAGTAACAATAATAAGCAATAAGCTGGTATTATTAGTTGAGATCACTCAGCATTATCTACACAGGTTAATTAATTCTCCTCAACCATCCCATTCCATTCATACTATTATTGATCAGATCTTTATTAGCAGCTGATTTCAAGGATATTATGTAGGTACCACCTATGCAAATGTCTCCAGTATATGTGTGACAGAAAGAAATTAATTTATATGATGTTTAAATGTTATATACATTTTATTTTAGTACACCTACTTTAGGATATTATATTGAATGCAAAAAGATTATAAAGCAGAACAACAAGATTCCTGCACTTATTTCCTGGATGTTCCCACATTGGTATTTTTTATCCCTTAAGAAGATATGGGGTGGTCCCATACAATACATCAGTTGCATTGCATCACACCTCAAATATTGAAATATAATTATTATGCATGGATGTGGTTTTTACAGAATTATTACTATTCTATACTTTACATACGACAAGAAGAAAATATTTGCAGTTGATATGGACTATTTGGATGACCCATTGCAGCAAAGCAACTTCTCAATACAACTTCCAACGGTGAGTTTTATAATGTGCTGTTTTCATGTTAATTATTTACTTTATCAGCTTCCCAAAAGGTAATTTATTTTATATATAACATCTTGGATTATTTCATACATATATAATTAAATTAATCCTCTACAATAGGTCTAGGGTTTGGTTAGAGGATGGATTTGGTTGGAGTGGAGCAAATGCAGCACTATGGAGGAAACTAGCAAATGATTTTAGCTGCCATAAATAATAATAGAAACCCCTTTGTAATATAATCAGATTAGGAAAGTTGAGGAAGGGGGAGGAGTGAGCTCTCGGCCTTTGCCTCCCACTATCACCCCTTTGGCTTGCCCTTCATCCTATACCTGACCCTGCCTCTCCTTGTTCTTGCGCTATCATATCCTTTCCCTTCCTATTCGCTCCTTCTTTTACATAGTCTTGTAAACGGAAATAAGTTAATGGAAGATCTCATTACATTACTGAGAACCACAAAAAGGAAATCATTAATGATGCAAGTAACAAGAAACAGTATTTTTTTATAGGTTCTACGGAGATTTCAAATGGAGTCTCCTGTACCAAAATATGACAACAGAATCACAGGAAGTGAGACGGTGGACTCATTTCTCAATGAAATTGTCATGATAGTAATCAATGACTATGTTACACCATGGTATGATATACTGACTGATGATGAAGAGTTCACTAATCATGCTATAAAACGATTGGTGCTTGCAGCAGGTGTTAATGTGTCCAATAGGTATGTATTTTTTTTTTAAATAAGTTGTATGTGCATTTTAACAGGTTGTATACTTTTAGGCAATGATTATGAAGCCCGTTGATAGCTTGTGAACATAATTTCTCCTACAACCATGGCTCACTAAAAAAGATACCTGCGCATTTGCCTGCTTTGTTTTTTTTTAAATATTTCAAACCTATTGTCAGTATATTGTACGGAACCGTTGTTCCACACTTCTTGTAAATCAATGTATTCTTTGTAATTTATTATTTAATATTTGGTGTGTACAATCAGGAGTTTATCTATCTATAAAATCTCAACTAAAATACATGGACCCAAGGATTGCAAGTCGACTGCAATCAACTCTGTTATGATCTTTTTAAATGTTAAATAATTTTTTATGTTTTTAATCCACAGTGTTTACTTACTTATGTGCTGGGGCAACAAACTGAATTACAAGTTGATAACTAATCATAACCATAATGTTTTCAGAGTTAAAAGTGTAGACTGGATCCACCTTCTATCTACAAGGTTCCCGGAAGAGATAACAACACATTTAAAATTATTTAAACAATCGAGAGTGAGGTTGAAACACATAGATCTGAATAGTGCCAGAGATTTAACAAATGGTAACTCCAAGACCAGCCCCAAGAAACAGGATGATAAGAAGACGCACAGAAGAAATAAAAGTGAAACTGACTTGACATGGCCCCCAGGTATAACCATACTTATTTCATCACCATCATCATCAACATCAATAACAACAGCCTGATGATGTCCACTGCTGAACATAGGCTTCCCCAGAGACCGCCACCTCGAGTCGAGCAGCTGCTCGCCTCCTGCATCCATCAGCTCCCCGCGGTTTTCACCAGATCGTCGGTCCACCTAGTAAAACCTTTCTACCCCATCGGTTGTCAGTCACTTTTTTATGGCATTTATATGTAGTAATTTAGCGAACATACATACCACTATTTCTATGGAATGCGGTCACTTTATCCTTTTGGACATAGACATCCACTGCTGAACACAGGGCTCCCCCATAAAACGCCTTGAATGCTTATCATAATGGATAATCACCACACAGCAGGCAGCTTGGTGATAACAGAAGATTTTAATGTACCGAGGAGAACGCTGCTGGCCATTAGAATAGAATAGAATAACATTTATTCAATACTTGCTTAAACTATGGTACAGAACATGTTATATTAATGTTACATAATATGAACTAAGAATAAGAAACAAACACAAAACAAGTATTGAATGGGTGTCGGCTCAGCATGTGCTGGTTTTCAGCCTAGACCCAGAGGGGGTGGAGACAATGCACAATCCGAAAACGAAAAAAAGAAATGTTATACCCAGTAGTCGGCACTTACGGCACCCACGGGACCACCCCATCTCTTGATGGGGTAAAGGAAAAATTAGAATCAAGAGCGGGGCTTTCGTATCTGTAGATAACGCTGAGCAGGCGATACTGCTGTAAAAATCATAATTATTTTGTCACTTATTCATTGCTTAAGCTGTAACAATACTTTATTATGCTAGGAATAGCTGCTTATTAGTAATCCATATAAAATGAGGCGAATATCCAAATTGTTAACCTTATTTCTCATGTTACAGATTCACAAACATTTGGAAAATCAAAGTTTTACGACAGCTCCGAAAACCTATCAGGCAGGACATTGAAAGATATATTCTTTGAACTGGAGTGTTCAATTGAGAATAAACAAATTTGTAGAGATATATTTTGCACAGACCCCGAAAAGGAATACGGTACCTATACAATTTTATATTTTTTAATTATAAGTTAGTAATTATTTAACAAAACTTATTCTAGCACTTCAAGAACGCTGTACCTGGTTGAACAGTCAACACATTCATAGAGATTGCTCAGTGCTCTATTTTCGTTCTAAATAAGTAAAAAATTGGTTGTTATTATTTGATCTAACGCCACCCGCGTAGAACTGTCATTCGTGCCACAGTTTAGGTAGAAGATCGCCAGCTCGTATCGTTGTCATGTGTACTAAGCCGCTCTGTGACCACACTTTCTGAGTCTTAGCACATTTAATCAATCATGGTTTTCTTTGTGGTTTATTGGTATTTTCTTGAATTTATTTTTTATTATATTTGACAATTAATTTAGCGTTATTGAGTGTTTTCACTATTGACCCAGTGACTCAGTTCAGTACATTTGCTAAAGAATTAGTTGACATAAAACCACTAGTATCCATATCTATCGATATTTTAGAGTTACTTTGTGAAGTATCCGAGGCAGTTTTGTATTTGGTCGCACCTGAAGAGGCTTGGAAATGCCACGCTCTAAAGATGTTGCTTGTAGAGCTGATTTCGTCTGTGGTGTTGCGACCAATCATCAACCTGTTGAGCGATCCCGACAACATCAATAGAACTATTATTAGAACTGTAAGTTAATTCATGCTTCCATATTATTTGTAAACTAAGTAACTTCTGTTTTCAAACATGTCAAAATGTGCGAGCGAGGGACCTTAAGGCGTAGGTCTGAGCCGTCGTAGGGTATAGCAAAATTAACTGTTCAACTATTTTTTAAAGAAACATCCATATTAATATCGTAGATTTGAATATCAATCAGTGAACTTCAGCTTTTCAACCAATATTTAAATATCAATTGTATTTATTAAAACAATGAATACTACAATATTTGAATGTTTAGGTACAGTTACAACTTTGATAAATCAAACATTACGCACATGTTTTTTGTAATCTTCGATAGAAGGATACCGAGTAATATTGATTCGTTCAATTTTTTAGGACGGTGTGGGTTTTTTACTTTTGAGCCTTTCTTTATATTGTATCGGCGATATAAAATTAAATTCAAAGCTCTACATGTTTACTACAAAATTGTATGAAAATTGACAGCAGTTGAGCGGCAGACGCGCTAGCATCGCTGCTAGCTCGTTCGTAATAGGGGGGCAGTACAGCAAAGTATTAGTAGCCACAAAACGTCAGTCGACCGGTTAAGTACAAAATGAAACAAGAACACATGATCTTGTTTCGTTTGTACATTGATGATACTTTTCCAGTGTTGCCGCGATTCCTGTTTGCCGTCCGAGCTGTTCCTAATAGTGATAAGAAGCTGCGGCGACGCTGATGAATTGGACGCCACCCTCGAACTGGTTCAGAAGGATATACAGAAACTAGTAAGATCACTTTTTTATAGGTACCTAAATATTTATCTAATGTATTTTTACACTTAAAGCATTTAAAAAAGGAGGTGGCAAGGCAAGGCGCTCCCCTCTGCCGGTCATATGGCACTACTTGGTCATCTACAATATAATAGCGCTATTGCCTGCTTTTTCTAAAATATTTGAAAGTATACTATATGACAGATTGATGAGTTTCATTGACAAGAATAAAATCATTTCTTCCAATCAGTTCGGATTCCGAAAGGGTAGATCTACAACAACGGCAATTTACGCTATGCTAAACAAGGTATGGGAATCGTGTAACGATAGAAAAGCATGCACGGCTTTGTTCCTTGACATGTCGCGTGCCTTTGACTGTGTAGTGCCCAAAATACTTCTGCAACAGCTCGATTGGATTGGCATACGTGGATCAGCTCATCATGGAAACTCTTCTGCTCATATTTAAACGGCCGGACACAAACCACCGTTTTAAGTTACTACAATAAGAGCACAAAAACAGTCGAGAACATTCAATCGCAAACGGGAAAAGTTATATTGGGAGTACCTCAAGGTAGCATCCTAGGCCCGCTGTTGTTTTTGATTTATATTGACGAGTTGCCAACATTAATAAAACGTTTGACAGTTCTCTATGCTGACGATGCTACCGTATTGTTTGTTAAAACTGACTGTAGTACTGTCGATTATACAAACACAATTTCTAGTACACTTAAAATGCTCATGGAATGGTTAAGCACTCTAAATCTTGAAACTAATATCTCAAAAACAAAAATAATGCAATTCCATAACTATATGACAAAATCTGTAGATCTCGATATAAATGTTGATGGTGTGCATGTTGATGAGGTTAAGCAAACGACTTTTCTTGGTGTTTCTCTGGATATACACGTAAATTGGAAGTCTCACTTAGAACATATAAATAATAAAATCGCCAGCAATTGCTATGCCTTATCAGTGTTGGTGGACGTATCATCAGTGGATGTTGCTAAAAGTGCCTATTATGGAACATCTACCCACTGCTAACCTATGAAGTTATTTTCTGGGGCAATTCGGTAAATGTACAACAAACCTTTCTCCTACAAAAAAGAAGCATTAGAATAATACATAGTAAAAATTGCGATGAATCATTGCGCTTGTTATTTAAAGAAAAGGAATATCTTTCATTGACTGGAATATATATATTGGAACTATGCCTATTTGTAAGAAATAATATTCACATGTTTAAAAAGGCGTCAGAAACACGAGTGAGGAGTGCCCCTTTAAGAGGGCGAGATTAACTTTGCCTTTTTCTTGTCTAATCAATGATTTTCGACAAAAGTACCTATATTAGTGGCATTCGTATTTATAACTCGTTACCAAATAGTATTGCAGACATTGTAAAGATTAACCAATTTAAGACAGCACTAAAGAAGTGGCTAATTAAAAAAGTATTTTATGACATCAAAGAATTCATGAATAGAGATAAGTTTGCTGACATGTTGTGAATTTTGATCTGAAATGTAATATCATATATTTTATATAATTAATTGTAATGACTGCTTAAAAATATAAATTGAGAATCGGCTGTTAATATTACAGGTCCCACTATTAATATTAATGTTATTAATATTATTAATACTATTATTATTCGACATTTATTAACATTCCTTTTTTTTGACATTAATTTTATTCTATTGTGACATTATGTAAAATCTATTATTTCATGTACCTACGTAACTCTTGCGTCAACATGCGTTAATAAAATTTTATAATATTTTGTGTTCGGTTCAGTCATGCTATTCATAATTTCCATTTAATTGTATATTGTCATGTTTCCAATATTATTGAATGCCCGATGTGGGTAAATTGATCTTACTTTATTGTGCAATTAGACCTAGCCAAATATCATTGTATCAATTATCGAATAAATTATTCTGATTCTGATTCTGATTCTGAATGTGCGTGTAGACACTGCGTAACTACACTAGTTTATATAACGGCGTGTTTTAAGATGGTGTGCGGCGTGCGTTTACTCGCGCGAACCACGCGTGTGCTATACGTGTTTACCTCGTCCCCCGTAGAAATTGGCAGAAAAATGGTGCTTGCGGATTATAACGTTAACACGTCTCTATTTATATATGCTCTAAGACTTTTACATGAAAATCAATAAAATTGTTGTTAATATTTATTATTTATGATTTTTATCGCAGTATCGCCTGCTCAGCGTAATCTAAAGAATAACCCAACCCTGACCACTATCCCACCTGATGGGAAGTGACGATGCGGTCTAGGATGTATCACGCTTGCCTAGAAGTTAGCTGTTCACTCTCAATTTGACGACCCCCCAGGCTGTATAGGTTTCGGGAAATACAGACAAAAGCTGGCTTCCACTCTTTGGCTGTTCGCAAACGTGGAAGTAAAACGCTTTGTTCGCACATCGCACATGTGGAATGGTTACCATGTTGCGGTGATATTTTTTTGTACATCTGGTTGTCCGATGGTGGAACGGTGATGGCGGAATCAGAATATGTATAAAGCATATCGCGGCTTGAGGGATAGATGGTTGCAAGTTCAAGTGCCGCTCGTAATTTAAATTTTTCCTTTACAAATTAATCCGTCAATTTGTTGTTTATCTGGCTCAAACTGGATTTTTATTGTTCGCTCTATTATAGAGGTGGTTTAAAGAAGATAAAAATAGGGAATACTCTTATCGGTTTTTTGCTTCTTACTTATTACTATTTTAAGTCCGTCGACTGTTTTAGAATACTTAGATTATTCTTGGTACCTATTTTTTACGTATTAGCTTTAGCCTACTGTTTAGTATTATATAATCTGTGCCCAAATTTTCTATTATACAATAATAATTATCTATTTTTTTTATTTGTGGACATTTCATACAGCGCCATCTAGCCTCAAACTAAGCATAGCTTGTACTATGGGAACCAGATAACTGATATAATACTTATATACTTTTTTGTTTGTAAATATATACATAGAATACAATATAACAACCAGACGCAGAACAAACATCTATGTTCATCACACAAATGTTTGTCCCGGGTAGGAATCGAACCCACGGCCCTCAGTTCAGAAGGCAGGGATACTACCAACTGAGCTATCGGGCCCGTATTATATTCTTATTTTTCTTCCAGCATTCCAAAGACAGTGCCGGGGAATGGGAGTTGCAAGATCGTCAGAAGTTATCGTCACTCCAGTACTTGGCTAGGATTATACAAGCAAAACGCGCAACGTTGGGGCCACAAGAAGGTAGAAACACATAACTAGTTTCCAGTTTCACCAGATCGTCGGTCCACCTGGGAATAATCATATTGTTTTTAAATATTGATAATAAATGTGTTATTTTTCAGGGTCAAGCAGCGCCAATACGGAGAAAATATCCGAGGAAGTATCAAGATCGCTAAAGTTCATACGAGCGACCGCCGCTTGGAGATCCAACGCGCAATACTTACTCGAAATAGAACTCAACGAAGCTGGTAATTCACAATTCTATGTATGTACGTATGCATGTATCTTTACCGCTTTTTTACTATGACTCATTATACAAGGTGACCTTGAATTGGTATGTTATCCCGAAAGGGGGTAAATCTACACCCCAAGGTAGACAATGTTTTTTCTATGGCTATACTAAATTAATAATTTTTCATTGAAGAAATGCCATGTAAAGTTTACTTTCGAAAATAACCTTAGTGCAGCTGGGTGGTTGAACTTCGTCCTTGACCGGGTGCAGATAAATGACTTTAACGACCTGTGTTTAGAAATGAATTTATTATATCTTGTTAACTCTCGTAGCGATCGCACGTGCAATATTGCGAGTGGATTTATTTTTACCATGGAGGTTTGGAAACACCCAGTTTCAAGTAAGGCTCTTTCGGGATAACATACCAATTCAAGGTCACCTTGTATAGGTATAAGTACACACATTTATAGTTCATGCTAGTCGTGAAAGATTTTGAAATGTATTGTTTACTCATTCCCACTCATTCTAACAGAGTGAGAAAGCTAATAATAAAACAAATGTAAAAAATAAATCATACAATTTCTTAAGCAATTTTACAAGCCAGTCTTTAGCGATCGTTAGCATTATAAATGTCTGTATTACCTAGGATTCTTTATTATTTAGAATTTGCTACTAACATTATACACTATACTTACCTAGAAATAATAATTTATTTTTAATATTATTTTAACAAATCTATTGCTTGTATTGTATTATGTAGATACTTATTAGTAGAGTGTAATTCAAAAGTAATGGCGGCTGAGAAGTACGATGCAAACCTGCCGCACGCTGTTGTCACCGGTTACATCTGCCCGTGCAGGGCTAATTTTTTTCTACAGCGCAGCGTCTCCGACTTCACAACCGCCATTATGTTTGAACCACACTCTATGGCATGTCATGTTTTAGTTTTATGCTAACAAATATAATGCACATTTTGTTGTAGGTAGTCTTCAATTTTGCACATTTGTTTTAAAATAAATAAATATAAATATATAAAATATAAACATAGTGATTAGCCTACCTAGCTGCTCACGAAATTACTTTCTTATGAGCTTCTATACCTATGGCTTGACCTGTATTTTTGTACCAAAATAAATGATTATTAGGAGATTTAGATACTTTCCACCAGTCATCTTTTCCAATAAATCAAACAGCAATCAATTTGACGGCCTGATAGCTCAGTTGGTAGCCCAGCCTTCTGAACTGAGGGCAGTGGGTTCGATTCATACCCAGGACAAACATTTGTCTGATGAACATAGATGTTTGTTCTGTTAGGTGTTATATTGTATTCTATGTATTTACAAACAAAAAAATATCTAAGTATTATATCAGTAATTACCTGGTTCCCATAGTAAAAGCTTTGCTTAGTTTAGGGATAGATGGCGCTGAGTGAAATGTCCTCACATTTTTATTTATTTAATTTTTTTTTTTAAATTAATTTCTCGAAATATTTCGTGTTTTGATAATATAGACGCACCACATACATCCAAGGCCGTCCTTGACAACCTCCGGTCATCGGCGCTCGAGCTTTGCGATTTGTACCTCGCCCCCAACCGGCCTTCCGTAATGGGCGTCCCTGAAAACGGACACGCAGAATTGGTTAGAAAGGTCACTACCGAAGGAGAAGATTTCACTAACAATCCCGTAACTTGCTTTGATGATGTCCAGAAATGTGTTTGCGATGCTTTGGAGGTAAGTTTTTTTATATCAACTGTGCCTTTCCCGGTAACTAAAAATCAGCACCGTGTGTTATGTCCTTGTATTATGGTTATGGCAAGCCCCTCCCCCTCCTATTGACAAACAAGCACAAATGCAGGACACGAGCAGCCACTCAAAGTGACGCTCTCTGGGGGAGGGCTATGTTCAGCAGTGGACGTCTCAGGCTGTTGATGATGGTGATGATGAAGCCTTATTCGATGTCATAGACCCGGTTCAACATGTCAACTTAAAAATACGGAACGCTCATTGGTTTCCTGTTGATCGACGAATATCTTCAACCAATGAGCGTTTAGTGACATGAGTTTAATTTTAACAAATGTACCAGAAACTGGGGGTACGTCTCTTTTAATTGTAGTGGACGGTTCACTCTCTGCCTCTTTTATCCTGAATGAAGATGAAAGAGATGGATAGTTTTAAAAGGGCAAAGATTTCGATGCATTATCTAATTATAAATAATAAATAAAAGAATAAAGTTTTATTATTCGTTTTATTGTTTTAGGATGATCCATCCTGGCAAGCAGATTTAATGATGGACGTTGAAGACGGAATGGATAGAGGCAACTGGTAAATACTGATATTTATAGCCATACTAATAAATTAAGAAAATCATTAGTGATGTGTCTCATAGTTTGTTTTCACGAAACGACTCCTGAAATTTTCTAGATGGTATTGGCATGGAGATGGAGTTTGAACCCTGGGGAAAGACTTGGGATACTTGCGTTATCGCGAACTAATATAGCCCACGCGTTAAAAGCTATTAAACACCCAAAGTAAATTTTTGTACCGTCAGCAATTAAAGCATACATACTTGTTTTCAAAATGTACGGTTTCCGTTAGTACGTTTTGACAGTTTTCTGACGGTAATAATATAATGCTAGACATTTTGTATGATTTCCGTTCATACTTCATACACCACTTTCAAACATTATGCTTATGCACAATAACTTAGAACTTTGGGTGCTGACTGTATATTGCAAATATTATTCGTGGGTAGTTTGAAATTTTTTTGTGTTGACTGTTTTCTATGTTATCTTTTTATTATTTCAGTGACTACAAAAAAGATGATAAGACTGATAGTAAAAAGTACAGTGGTGAGTTTTAGTAATAGTTTGAAAAACTGCTAACAAAACGCCCGATTTAACTAATAACAGGTGTTCATTATGCAACAAACTTTGCGGCATGCGACGTTGCCAAATCTTATTGTGAAGTTGCCTAATTTCCGGCGTCATTGCGGTTAATTGCTGCGTAACTCTAGAAACTTTACTATTCAAACTTCTACAGGACATTATACGTAGATTTTTTTAAGTGTGAACGGCTGGTGAAAATAATTTAATTGATTGGATATTGTCCTAAGGTCAGGGTGTGGTAATATGTATAATGGCTTCTAATCCCAGCTACAGAAGCTGATTTTTCAGTTGTTTTTTTTCTCCGGAAGTTTCCTCTCATTCTCAAAACATACCAATTAAAATGTTTGTCGCATAATGAATACATGGATTTACTACTATGCTTTCTAAACCTCTAATCTGATGCATGCTTAATTTGTTAACATAACTTAAATATCACGTGTCTTTTATTTTATTTGCTTCGTCACGAAAACTCAACGTTGATCACAGTACAATCGAAATTAGCTTCTCAAACTGAAGTTTCTTAGCACCGGGGACCGGGTTTCAAAACTTCATCTCGGGTTACAGTCCCCGCTATATAAAAGTGAAATGTTGTCTGTTTGTTTGTTATGCCAAAACGCCTTAACCGATTTGAATGAAAAGGCATCGAATTGTTCAAAATGAAAAACAAGATGGCGGATAGTTGGTGCGCTTAAACTTTCACGCCCTTTGCACACAGGTTGCTAATATTACCAAAATATCAACGTAGGGCACTTTTTATCTTGTAAAATTAACAATTTACTGCGATAATATGGGTAAATAGTGGGTGGGATTAGGAGCTTTAGGGCTACATCTCAATCGCAGGTATGACTAGATCGTCTTAAGACCAAATAACCTAGATAAAGATTTGCGAGCTGGCTTACTCGATAGATTAGGTACTAGACACTACCATTTGAATGTGCAGACAAATGCAAGAGAATAATGAAGACATGTATCAACCAGTTACCGAGACTGTTCTCGAAGTCGAAAATTAAATTCGACGTGTCCAACAAAGCGTCGACATTCCCGCGCTCGCTCGCGCGCCGCTTACCAAGCAACAAGAACCATACTCTACCTAAGTGCAAAATATTTGGTACATTCTCTAAATTACGTTGTAGTTTTCAATTTGGTAGTGTAATTTAAAGTGGATGGTCTATTCTGAAGCGAAAATTGAATGATCTTACAGTTTATTTATGCTAGTATGTAACTTATATTGTATTGTTAAAGAAAAACGCGAAAAGTTGAGATTGTTCTTCACATAAACAAATAAAATATGTATTTTGCAATAATCTCCCAGTTTCGGTGTGTATCGGATTATTTAGTATCTAAATCTGTTAAAATTAAAAAAATTGATGGCTATGGCGAGTGTGAAGTGCGCTGCAAGCCGCCGCACGCTGCACTTACTGCTTATGCTTTCCTCTGCCCGCACACATCTAATTATAGCTACTGCACAGCGTTTCGCGCCGACTTCGCACCCGCCATTGAGTTTGATCGCACTCTACCCACGATTGTAATAATCAGATCTTAATGTTACCTGAACTAGTTACAAACATAAAAAAACAGTCACAGATTTAAATATCCCGCCTCAGAGTGGACCACCAGCCTTAAAATAGATTGAATGACTGAGCTATCTCAGTTTGTTAACGAAACTGAACGCGTGTTTCCTCATCACTTGTTGATGTGTTTTCTACCCAAATCACGAATCCTAGTAGCTTATATTGAATACTAACTTGAGCATGATTTAGTTTTCTAAATACAAAAGTAAGTATTAAGCAAATGGTTATGAACTCTTTTGGTAGAATTAAATGTAAGTATATTTACATTAGTCGATAAAGTTATTGTCCATCGGAATTTTTGGGGCTATGTAGATACTTTATTGGGAGGTAAAGGTTGATCCACGTACTTATGACATTTCTAATCAAATTTTTTCTTGCAGGCGTTTGTCACTTTCATCTTTAAATTAAGTCGACTGATGTGAATTATGTAATTTTTGGCTTTCTTTAAGTTTGCACCTTGATTATTTTAGTTTTTAGGGGATGTTTTATACACGCCATGATTGGCTTACACGTAAAGAACTTTATTAGTTTGAATTCAAAGTTTGTGCCCAGCTTTCTATTTACTAAAGTTAGGTGTATTATTATAGGTGATACGTTGCCAATACCCGGGTCAAGACACAATCGTTCAAGATCAGATATCGTTGGCAACTTAGCGCAAAGAATGATCAATGAAAGTGCAGGTATATTCAACTCTACTCCTAGGAGATAAAGTTCATAATGAGAATAAATATTAAAAGGTACCGTCTGGTTTCAGGACCTTCAAATTTGTCTTCAGCGAATGCAAGTAACTTGTCATTGTCGCATTCAGAGATAAGCCGTAACGCGAAGAATTTGATGTCGCCATTGTCCGCTTCTATCATTGAAACTGGTAAGTAACATTATATTGCTTAAAAGATTGTGCTCTGATTGGTTCGGATTATAGACATTTATATGGAACTATTTTGATTTTATTTTCAGCTTTAGTTCAAGACAAGGGTCGTGCCTTCGGAATATACGCTATAGCGGTGACGAGGTTGTCTGACAATGAAGTGTGGCATATTTACAGAAGATACAGTGACTTCTATGATCTGCATTGTTCCATCAAAGATAAGGTACGTATGGCAGATGAAAAGAATGGACACTGTGGAGTCGCAATCCTACGTTGATGACAAAATCGTTCATTACCAAACTTTTATTTGGGACCGTCACTTGTGTAACGTCTAAAGCGCAGAGTAGTATAACATCAAAAATTAACTCGCCATGAACAAATATGTGTTCGAAATCATAAAGCCTTATCGTTTTGATTGTCTGAAATGAAAATGAACCCCCAGCAAAAACAGCACGGGCGGTGGATGAATATAGTGACTGTGATATATGCTGACTTACGCTATTGAATTTGGAAACTGTAATAATAGTTGTAATTTGTTTTGAATAAATAAATAAATAAATAAATATATAATAGGCTTACCCCTGTTTTACTTTATTACAAGTGCACTAAAAATATTATTTTCTTGGAGCATAATCACGATTTCGAATAAAATATTATGATTGTAACAAACTTTGGTTTGTTAATTTCAGTGGACAGAACTAGGCAATCTTCCATTCCCCGCTAAGAAAACGTTTTCAAACACATCACGATCGGTGCTTGAGAGCCGAAAGCGCATGCTAAACAACTACCTACAAACTTTGGCTAATTTGGCGAGGGAAGCGAAGTATATGACGCTGCTATCGCCAGACTATCTTGGAGGCTTCCTGAGCCCGGAAAATCAGGCTGAGAAGCATAGTAACGCGGTAAGAAATTTGGGAGCCCAGTGCTTTTTTATCACGCTACGTAGGTAATGCTTTTATTGAGAAAAAAACTGTCATTCATCGAATAACTTAAGCAGGTACTACATGAGCTGGCAATTCCAACGTCGATGAGGAAGATGATGATAATGATATCTTCTAATTAGCTTGTTATTTTGGATTGGTTTATGTGTAATGTGTGTTTTGGTATACTTTTACTGGATTTTTGTAAATAGGAATTAAGCTGTCGTTACCTTTCAAACTTTTTATTTATTGTTTGTTAGCTCCGATAGGCTTGCACTTGTCGACTATTTCACCTGATGGTAAGTTACGGTGCGGTTTAGGATGTAACGCGTTGATATAATGGATGTAACATTAAAATGTTTCAGATTGACGCTCTACTTGTTAACCCATTGAGAGCTGGAATGCGTACTTTGAAAAATATGCCAGATCAATTTGCAAACACTGTAGATGGCGTAATGGATGGTAATTTTATTCTTTATTTCTGATTGCCTGTCTCTCCCGCTGTTATGCATGTTATGTAATACCTGTCTATCTGCCTTATATTATAGCTAGGACAAATCTCATTTCATGAATTATATGTCTGTGGTTTTGTGTTTGATCATTTTGAGTCAGTCTCAGAATAAATGTTAAAATATACAAAAACACTTATAATTAATTAAAACTATAGTTTTGTGAATTAATCTGCTAATACTTTTACTTTTCAGGCATATCCAAAGTGTTTCAAGGGAAAAGCAGTGAAAATTATTATGAGGCTATGAAAAGCGTTGCTTCAAGTGATGGTCAAGATGTAAGTTGTGATTGTATGGTTATAGTTACCTATATAATAATTATGTAAATAGATCGATTTATATAATATAAGGTAAAACTACACGTACATGACGTACAGTACACATAGTACCTATTATTACATTATCTGTGACATAACAAAACAATATAAAACTTATATTGCTACCTTAGTCGCGCGCTAAAGACATATTAAATTTTTCAGGACGGGGACGACAGTGTACCTTTAAAATTGCTTGAAGAAGTGTTGGGTATTAGAGGTCTTTGGTTAAGACGACGATTGCTAGCACCACTCAGGACTTTAATTGCGGATAGAGTTAATAGGTATGCTTTCTTGTATAATGCTTAATGCGGTATGCTTTATTGATTGCCAATTTAATCCTCAATTTTATTTATTGTTGATTTATTTACAGGAAAGTGCTAGAATTAGTAGCATCGCTTACTTCCCCGAGGAACGTCGTTCAATATTTGAAAACTTTCAAGTAAGTATACATTTGCAATAATAGTATATAACTATTTACACAGTCAAATTAACAAGACATATTTTAGATTACGCCTGCTTAAATTAAATGTCAAACAATAAAATGGTTGGTGCATATTTTTGTCCCGCAATAAATTGATCTAAAAAAGTACAGATAAAAAGGGAAATATCTATAGCTTTCGATTGAGTAAGGTATGGGATTGTTTACTGTATCAACTAGCATTATAATGATGTTCAAGATAACTAACTACTACTACTAGTTCTTAATGTTAAAATTATATCCGGCAGATAGAAATCAGGTTGTCAAAGTCCACAACACACTGAAAACTAAATTAATACCACAGGAGTTCCTCAAGGATCTATACTAGGGCCATTGTTGTTTTTAACCTACAACTTGCAAACTGTTTACCAGATAGGGTATTTTCATTAGAAATTTGTTTTTTAGACAATGGCTGACGAATCGCAACAATTCGACTTACACCGATAGAGATGCGGAAACTAAAGCAAGGACAAGAGTCGCTGCTAAAGTCGCTTTACTGTCAGCTTGTTCAGGTGAGTTCATATTATAATTTATTATTTAACTCTGTGGTTTCACCAGTTATATGCAGCAATTCTTTAAAAGTATTCTATTCCGTTACCTTTTATTGTTATTTTTCGATCGACAAAGAAAAGTTCTGAAAACTGAACTTTTCTATTGCCGCCTCACTCCTACTATACTCTCAAAAGATAGAATGAAAATTATACTTTCAAAAACGCTGAGAGTGAAAAATAATACAAAAGACTATTCCTAATCTGCAGAATTCTATTCTTCAGGTTTCGTTTGATTTTTTTTATAACGCGGGTAGTGATGTATAAGGTAAAAAATGAGAAATGATGATGAAAATTAATGTTTGCAGATGACTTAAGACACATAGTGGGCACTGATTCAACTCGCAGAGGTTTGCTGACCGTATTCGACCTTTTCCAAACCCAGGAGATCAATAGAAGGCTCATATTCGTATTACTTGAAGGTAAACCATTAATATTGCATTAAAATAAATATAAGAACAAATCGTTTATTCCCAATTGTTAACTTGTCAGGTTGTCAATGCACTTCGTTTATTCCTACTCCTATCCTACTGCGAAAAATCTATTTGTTCTATTTATGACGAATGTCGTTAAAAGCTTCCCATCCTTAATCAGCTTATAAAACGTTTAACTTAAAAGAAAACTGTTTGTTGTTTCAGTGACATTGACAAATTTGTTTCCCGATAACAACATACCGGAGTTATTCAAGAAATTATACACAAATTCGCCGAGAGTGCCCGTGCCTAAAAAATCTGTAAACATATAGCGGCTAAGCTAAAGTTTCTAGAGCCCATATTTATTAGGTTTCAGACTGATTATCATGATATTCATAATGACGAAAGAGGAATTTGGCTGATGTGATCTACATCCATAAAATAAAATGATCATAGTTCGAAGAGCTAGAGCTGAAACCAGCTCCAGGATTACGTAGTTTGATTGCAAACGACTTATTATTTGTAAAGCTGTATTCATAAGTTTGGGAATCTCAAAGTCGTTCTAAGCAAAGAGATGCCGTATATCGAGAAAATTATCTGATCAACATGCAATCTCTGTATTTCAAGAATAGAACAATTTGTCACTCTAGAATACAAAAACTTTAGAAGGCGTGTTTGTACTCTGTTATTTATTTACCTATTTTAAAAAATTATTATATATTTAAGGAATTAATTTCCTTATACATTGTGAATGGGTATAGCTGTTGATAATGTCTGCGGGATTTTTGCAGTGCGTGATTGTTATTATTTCCCGAGTTACATGCATTTTCACGGATGATAAAAAGTCCGAAATATGATTTCACGGTAAAGATCTCGTATATTGTATCCAAAAGGATAGAAAACTCCGCACTGGTGGGATACACCCGTAATAAATTGTTATGGAGCTTATTACAAGCTGTGACTGTGACATTCTGTGACTGCGTTTTCCCTTATAAAAAACTATGTTATGACTTTCGGTAATTATAAAAAGTTTTGTATGACCATATTTTATGTGTATATATATTATTTACACATAGCATTACTAAGAATACGTCGAGTGTATTTAAAATTAAGGCCTCATTAAAATAGCCCTGTCTAAATGCGTGCTAAAGACATAATATTGACGGCAAAAGAATTAAAATAAAAAAATGTGATAATAAATATGTATTACCTGAATAAAATTGAGGCAACCTGACCTGTACAAATACAATGTTGGTACTTTTTATAACCGTAGCTAAATTTACATCGTTTTAACATACCTAGCAAAATTATGACTTCTTTAATAGATATATTTATGGCTATATACTTGTGTTTTTTTCTATAGATGCCATTTAAAGTGTATTTAAATCTTCGAAAAAAAAAAAAAAGTGCGCTTACTAAAGTTAAACTATATATAGTTGTGGTAAAAATCATTTGTAAATGAATAACCGACCGTCAATTTGTATAAATTTTCGTTTTAACCTACTTGTAAATCTCGCGTAATTTTATCTCCAACAGAAAAAATTATAAAAGAAATCTAAAACAGCTAATCATTTGTTATACTTAATTTAATAAAATATAAATGTAACAATAACTGTATGCATATCATAAACACCAAAATAATTTAGGGGGCGTCCATAGATTACGTGAGATGATTTAGGGGGGGGGGGGGAGGGGGTCGAGTCAAATCTCATATAATCTCACGTTAGGGAGAGAGAGGGTCTCGACAAATATCACGCAATTTTTGTTCTGATTGAAAAAAAAAATTATACTATTTTGGTCCATTCAATGCAAATTTTATGTACATGTTCAAGATTTAATCTTGAGCGTCATCGTAATACGAATTAGATTATTCAGTAATTCGTTTGAAAGAAAATAATTTCATTGATACTTCGACGTTATACATCTACTGAATGTCAAACCACCATATTTATTTTATACCAAATAGCTCAATTTTGTCTGAATTTACGTAAGAAACCCACATTCTGAAAAATCTCACGTGAGATTGGGGGATGGGGAAGGGGGTTGAACAAAATCTCACAACATCTCACCAACGGGGGAGGGAGAAACAGAAAATTTAAATAAACACCTCACGTAATTTATGGACGCCCCCTTATAGTTATTACTATTATCGTAGGTAAATTATATTATTATTATATTTAAAAGATGTATGTAAACATTCCACTTTCGTATAATAATAATTAATTATACATTTAGATATACAGGTATTTATTTATAAAATACATTATGTATTTATTTAGTTGAATAAACGTTTTTAATCGAATCAGTAAAATTTTAATTTTAAAATAAGCCAAAAAATTGGTAAGTACGTACTTAGTAATGAAATAAATAGTCATTGTAAATACTTTTGAATGCTATGAGGGAAAGTCTTGTTAGTTGGAGTTTTTCTAGAAAAACATTTTCATCTGAGCTTTACGTAGGGAGCCTACTTAACTTTTTATGAAATTACGTACTATAATGAGCTGTTGCTTATTTATTTGATGGCAAATAGGCAATTATGTATCTCGCAAGGTTATTTCATTTGAACTATGAAAGAACTATCGCCTCTCATGCATCAAGGTAGGTTACTTGCTTACAGATTTCGCTGCGTCTAAAATGTTTATTCAAGCATATTTCCTTCTCAAACGACTCGCCTTCTGTAAGTCATCATCATCATCATCATCATCAACAGCCCGAAGACGTCCACTGCTCCTGAACATAGGCCTCCCCCATAGAACGCCACCTTGAGCGGATGCTCGCCTCCTGCATCCATCGGTGGTTTTCACCAGATCGTCGGGCCACCTTGTGGGGGGGCCGGCCTACGCTGCGTCTTCCGGTTCGTGGTCGCCACTCGAGAACTTTCCCTCTTTACTTTCCTTCAGTAAGTACTAAGAATAACAAAAATGCACGCCACCTAAGCGTATGTGTAAATTATTCAAAAGGTCTGATAATGCAACACGAATTGAATGCATCACAATGCAGCGAAAGATTGCCAAATGAAGGCGGTAAACGGTGCGACCACTTTGCGTTATACAGTCTACATCTCACTAGCTACAGTAACACGAAAAATTCAACCTTATCTCCAAGCATTAAAGTTTAAAAACTTGTGTTGCTAGATGTCCGTACTTTCCAGTAGGGTTGGGTGCATGCCAGAAGCGAACGCGGGCTGCCAAGTTGCTCTCGTTATTGTAGACTTATTCGTACTGGTTTCCTAATTACGGACGATAAATTCGCTTATAAGACCGTTTTGGTGATGTTCCTTCTTTGATGATGCTGTTCTGGAGAAAAACGAATATTTTACTTCCGTCTTTTGATGGGATGTAAGAACTTCGACTTCGAAGATTTGGCTCTACACCACAAACGTGTTTGAATTACACGTATGGACCCTTTTCTGCTTTTACTTACGGCTACTGTCGTGTTTTCTACGGTATTTGAGCATCGAATGCTGAGTACATATTGCGATATAGTGTTCACCATTTGAACACGTTTGCTGACGCCCGTGGAAAACTTCTCCACAGATCCCAACAGCCATTGTACCATTTCGATACTCGACACATGGGCCAACTTTATATGAATTGATGTTCCAATGTCCCCAATTAATAAATCAGTAGGTTCTATAGATATTTTCTCTTCATGGTGTCATTTGATGAACGTAATGGCCACGCACAGAACTCCAACGAACAAACTAACCTACACTGTACAGGGGCCTACCTCTAAAAAACGTTAAACAATTTTATGCATGGTGATTCAATTTAATTGGGCGATTATCTTTTATACGGATTGGTTGTTCCTTTCGAACAGGCTATTCCGCTTCGAACCGTCTTCAAGTAGGTATCCTGTGACAGACGACAAATGATGCATCGGGAACAAATTGGGAATATAGTATTCGGGAATCTGTGAATCTGATGGCAGATGGGCCTAGAATACCGAGTACTCAAATTCAAGCTATTTTATTTAATTCTTTAGAATAAGGTTGATTAATGAGTCCCGGCCGCAAAGCCTACTTTCATTACGAGAATCCATTTTAGGTGCTGACTGTACTGTGGCTTGGAAAAGATTCATCTCAAAGAAGTGGAAAAGACGGGGTGCAGAACTGCATTGGACCTACCTATGTTAAGATAAATTAGGCTTTACTTTAGAGTTAGAATTTATTTCGTTGTTTTTCCAGGGTCCGAAAATGTTTTACGAAAAATCGCGAATTATTTTCCAATCCTCCGTCGGAAGCATACACGTATTATAGGCGGGATTGTTTCACCTAACGTTTTAAAAGGCGAAACTGTTCCCATTATTGGTACCAGCCTTCCCAAAGTCCCTGCACCAATAAATGTAGGTGGGTATTTAGCTGACTATTTACTGCGCGACACTGCGCTCGGCGACTCTACTAATACTCTTAATTATTTTTGCTTGTGTAAGCTGTTTTTCTGACGGTAAAATGCAATTGCAACATTTTGCATTTCGCTTCGCCTCGTCGGATGGCGCGACGTCCTCATTACGTACTCTGCTTGCGTCCGCTACGGCTGAGATCGTAGAATAATTAGACTCTAAATCAAGAGCAGTAAAGCGGTCAACCGCTCGAATGTGGTATGAATAGTCAATCGTCATTAAATTGTTCAGCTTTGGTAGTCTAATGCGTTCGGCGATGGTCTCCCTTATCCACTTTCGAGTTCCCCCCGAAGCGTATTCGGGGCATCTATATGAATTTATGCTGATATCTGACTGTCGATGTCTTCCTGTGAAAGGGGTAACGAGATCAAATTGAATATACACCATCGAAATAATAACGGAAATTTTGTTAGGCTTAGTAATTTTTTAAGTACTTACTTATGAGTGCTTTTGAGTGCTTGTTAGTGGCGCTTACTTATCATGTAAGTATATATAGATAGGTACCTACCTGTATTACTACGAGAAGAAGAAGTAGATATATTACACTTATTCCTTATACCAATTAAGCCTCAGCGACCGCAGCAAATACACTGATTGTGCAGTTCACATTTGACTTGCAACATGTATAACAAAAACGTACCAAAATATCATGCACCATGCCAAATTAAATTAATAACACGGGCACGGTGAAGTTCACTTCAAAAGCTGTGCAAGATTTAAGCTTGCGTTTCGTTGGTAGTATAAAATGGATGAATGAAAAATAAGATATGGTAAGTATATCCACAGAATAGGTTAATACATCCTTAGTACATAAGTCAAAATATCGTTAGAGACCTATTTCTTATACGATCTCTAGTGTTGCTGATGTGGCATTGGCGCTCACGCAGGCGACTAAAATATATAATTAAATGTGCGACAGATGGTTTTCTCAAGGTGATAAGTACCTATCTAAGGCTTTAAGGATGTCATAGGTACTTTTTATATGTAAAATCGCAATACTGTCACTTCATTTTGTAGGTTTCAGTTAGGTCGATGTTTTGGCTGACACAATGCACTAGTGGAGTCGTAAGGTATCCTTTTCGATTTATCAAAGCGAGGTACGTAATTATGCCGCGGCTCGCCTCTCCGGGCGCAATGTGCCAAAACGCTTACTCGCGACATTGCGCTACTATTGTTGCGCGATAACGTTTTTTACCCCTGAAAATGGTGAAACGGAGCTTTATGACCGTCGTGCTTGTTAGCCAAATGCGCCGCTTTGTGTCTCGGCAGTCGTTTGGGGATTCGCTTGATTAACATGCTTTTCTCATTAACTACATTTAAGTGTCATTTTAAATTCCAAGTCAAAGTTCGGAGCTTACATTACGACTATAAGTAGGCACTTAGTGAAGTAAACTAGGTCTATATAATGAGTATTTTTCTAGTTGAGGTTGAGACGTGTTTGTTGGTTTGGGTGGCTTTTAAATGGCTGAGCCTATAATGGATGAAATGATAGCACGCAGACAGCTGATACTCATCATCATCATCATCATCATCATCATCATCATCATCATCATCATCATCAGTAACAGCCTGAAGACGTCCACTATTCAGTAGTGGACGTCTTCAGGCCTCCCCCAGGGAGCGCCACTTTGATCAGCTTATTATAGCTTACTAAATTATTGTATAGATAAGTACGACTTGCTGGATGCGGCTTCTAGCATATCTATTAAGTTTAGGCAAATACCATTCATTGGTGGTTGGTATTAATTGGTATACTCTCCGTTCACTTGAGTCTCCTGACGTGGATCTCCTGGGGGATTACTTGGATATTTTATCCACATGGATCTCTGCAGGTATTCTTATTATTTATAACATATATCTAGTATCTATGTCATAGATCTGTATTACGTTTAATATGAATTACTATGTAAGTATTATATATTTAATTTTAAAATATTATAAGTATAAACCCCTTTCGAGTTCCACTATTAGTGGACACTTGGTTCCTGAGCCAGCGTTCCGGTCCGCAGCACCGCTTCCTGTCACCTTTACTACACTTTCAGTTGATTTCATTGTTCTGAGGATAGATAAATGCAACTTCATAGTTTTCCGCTTAGTTCTGAACATAGAGCTTAGAAAAGATGATCGGAAAAGTGGTTCTGGTGTGTAGAGGGCAATGTTTGCAGTGCTCTATATTGCAATGCTTAGTTTGTTTCTAAAGTATAAGATACGACAATAAATAATATATGTCCGTAAAAGTATAGTGTCGGTATAAGTATAGGTAACTAGGGAACCTACTCTATATATGTTGGTTTAAAAGGCTATGACAAACAGACAGACGGCCAAATTAAGAATGATTTTTATGAAGTGTTACTTCTCTGAGTATTTAGCACTAAAGCGTAAAAACGAAACCTTATTACCGCATTTGGGTGGCTTATTCAGATTTTCGCAAATTATTTGTCCTAAGCACTCCATAATTTTGTACCTTTTATATCTGTGAATAAAAAGGTGCGCAGCTTTAAAAGGGATTAGTGCAGTGCTTAATGGAAATAAGAAGAATTAAGGGTGCTTTTGGGGTCAGCAAAACACTTGGTACATGGTTAATCGTCCTAAATCAACAGATTGTCCGTATTTAATGGACTTTCGGCAAAAATAAATGCCCTATGTAGGGCTACCATTTATTTTAAAGGTATTGAGACCTTTGGCAAAGTTGTTGCCGAAAACGTTTAACGTCTAGTTTTTATTATTTTTCTTCGTAAAACCTATTAACTATTGACAGAATCCGATGCTCAAAGGCTACCTACCTAGCGGTTTACCAGGGAGAATATCATATGCTCTATCATCATCTTCTTCTTCTCGTTTAGGCAAGTGGTCAGCCCTAGTGCCAGAATTTTTAGGCTGCCCAATGGCTTCTGACTTGGCTTAACGTCTATTGTCTTACGACAGCAGCCGGGACCGGGATGCTCTATCATCATTATAGCTAAGCATAATATAATATGGTTCAAGCAGGCAGAACCATATCTATTAATTATTTTGCCTATAGTTGAATAATTCAGTGGCCTTGTTGTGTGGTAACCCTAGTGATACGTGGTCTGCTAACTCATGGAAGGTTTTTAATTTCAAAGAATCAGAGACTAGGTAAATATTTGGCATAAGTAGTGTTATATACCTTCGGTAGGTATAGTATGTATATACGTAGGTGCATTTTTATATTCGCGGAATGGGTAAGTAATTAATAAATGAGGGTACTTTCCTTAGTCGTAACTCGTTAAGTAGCTCATCCCTACATATAATCCCTACATCCCTACTCCCTACATATAATAAATGTGTAATTCTGATGCGCTACGGAACACACACATAATGATGTCAAATCTAATTTATCCCATAGGTTCTATTGTTCAAAAAATATCGTAACCGCGATGCAGGACTACAAGGCTTTTTACCTTTCTCCATACATTTTCTAATTTATCGTATCTAACGCCATCTAGGGACAATAATTTGTAGCTGTTTGTTTGTTTGTTTGTTTGTTATTGAACAAATCCCTAGATACTGAACTGATTTTCATGCGGGTTGCACTAATATGCTTAGAAATAACCAGCGCACAACATAGGATATATTAAAATACAAATATCATTAAAAAAATTTGGTCAAAATTATTAAGTATCATTACGAAACCGGACGGAATTTTATACAACATGGCCGCTTCATGGTGAATTTTTTTTGACTACTGACGGTTAGTTTGTGTCACAGTAATTTTTTTATGTTGTATTATGGCTCCACACATGGTGTATTTAGCCAGTGTTAAGTATAGTAATTTTTCGTCGTGTTGTTATTGAATATTTCACATGTTTCACGTAAAGTCCATCTGGAGGCACAAATTAAAGAAAAAAAACGTGTGTAAGGCCATGAACAAAGAGTAATAGAAGTTAATTTCGGTAGTAATATGCATTAAACAGTGGAATGAAATTTTACAATTTATTAGATTTGATTAACCATTATTAGTTTTTCTATTTAAGCCCTTGCAGGTTGTTTGGGGTTTTTGGAGTAAAATAGATATACCATCAAATAATATGTAAGTAGTATGAATCGATTGCATTCAAGATACAAACATGTTAATTATACTTAATGCCCGCAGATTAGAGAAATAATCGGCCAAGTGCGAGTTGGGCTCGCGCACGAAGGGTTCCGTATCATTATCTATAAAAACTAGCAAAAAAACGTTTGATGTATGAGAGAGAAAAAATACTAAAATACAGAATAAAATAAGTATTTAAGGGGTTAAATACTTATTTTATTCTGTATTTTTTGTAATAGCGGCAACAAAAATATATCATCTGTGAAGATTTCAGCTGTCTAACTATCACGGTTCATGAGATACAGCCTGATGGTGACAGACGGATAGACGGACAGCGAAGCCTTAGTAATAGGGTTCCGTACCCAAAACGGACTGACGACGTCTGTCAGGCTGTCTGTCTGTCTGTCACCATGCTGTATCTCATGAACCGTGATAGTTAGAGCTTTACCCTTGGGAGTATAATCTTGACCCTTGCTACGCCTATTTTTGGCATTACATGACGTTTATGTTTGGCCCACAGGTCTGAGGGCCAATGCATACTATTACCACCATAGGCTAATGCAGTGGACCAATGATACTCTTACGTTACGTATATACTCTTTGAATGATACAGAAGTATAATAATACTCTTTGGAATGATACGAAGTAGATTTTTTCTCTAATCTGTGTACGAAACATGTTATGTAAAATGCCCTGGGGGTCTAGCAAAGATCACAATCACTAACGCTAACGCCTCACGCTAACTCCAAAAATGTATCGAAATGACATTCGCTACGGAAAAGTTAGCGATTTCCGAAACGTCATTTCAGTACATTTTGGAGTTAGTATTTGGCGTTAACGTTAGCGGTTGGTATCTTTGCTAGACTTTGCCCTATTGTAAAAATGTTTTGAAAGCCTAGATTTTAATTTAATATAGGTTTTAATTAATCATGAGTTCGATGATACTTATCGAAATATCATCGAAAATTCTATATTTAAGTAGCCATGAGTGGAGATTTCATCAAAATTGGTCCAGGAATATCAAGGATAATAATTAGCGTAATAGCCATATATAATGTAGTCCACGCGTGGCAACGCCGCGGGTAGTAGCTAGTTATTAGTATAAATAGAACGTTTTGTTTTAATCGGGCCATTACTATTTGAATTATCGTCGATCAAACAACTCAGTTGGGAAGAACATTGTGAAAAATGGAGAAAATCGAGCACCGCGCTGTCATAAAGTTCCTTACCAAGCAAGGTAAATCGGTTCAAACCATACTAGAAGAGATGTCATCCGTTTACGGGGAGTCTTGCCCCGGTAAAACCATGGTTTATAAGTGGCATACCCTTTTTAAGCAAGGCAGGGCCTCACTTGAAGATGATCCTCGGCCAGGAGGGCCGATCGAGGTGACCGCTCCGGAAATAATTCAAAAAGTGGAAAATTTAATACTGGAAGATGCTAGACTAAAGAAGAAACAGCTCGCAGAAATGGTTGGAGTATCCGATAAAACCATATTTAAAATTCTTCACGATCATCTCGGCATCACCAAAGTCAGTGCAAGGTGGGTGCCGAGAATGCTCACGCCGCCTCAAAAACAACAGCGCGTAGAGTGTTCTCGCGCGTTTTTGGACCTCTGTAATGAAGATCAGAATGGAGTATTGACTCGAATTGTTACTGAGGATGAAACTTGGGTTCATCATTATGAACCTGAGTCCAAACAAGATTCTATGCAGTGGCACAAAAAAGGTACACCACCACCAAAGAAATTTAAGGTGTCACAGTCGGCGGGAAAAATCATGGCGACAATCTCTTGGGACTCAGAAGGAATCTTGTTGATAGATTATAAAGATAAAGGTGTCTCCATAACCGGAGAATACTACGCTTCAATCTTAGAGCGATTGAAGGCAGCAATCAAGGCAAAAAGAAGGGGAAAATTAACCAAAGGTGTCCTCCTTCTGCACGACAACGCGCCTGTGCACAAGAGCCGTGTTGCGTTGGCTTCCCTGCATAAGGTGGGCTTCAATATTTTGGTTCATCTACCCTACAGTCTTGACCTGGCTCCCAGTGATTATTATCTCTTTCCAAAAATGAAAAAAGAACTTCGGGGGAAGAAGTTCTCAAGCGATGAAGAAGTGAAGGAAGCAGTTTCAGCTTATTTTTCAGACAAAGAAAAAACATTTTTTTTCGAGGGTATACATAAGCTAATTGAAAGATCTGAAAAATGTATTAGGGTTGCAGGAGAATATATTGAAAAGGAAAAATAAACTTGTATTTTTATTTCCACGTCTTACCCCCGATTACGCGAACTTAAAAACGCCCCCTCGTACGTGTCAGCTTTGCGAACAACATTTTGTCTGTCTAATTTTCGCGGTTAGGGTATAGGTACTATAGGGGTTTGAACCTGAAAGTTGGGTCCTTACTATAATATTGTGAACCATCGTCTTGAGACTGTATAAGTAATGTAAATTGTATTTCCCTTAACGACATAATCTTAGCAAGTCGCATGCGTCTCTTTCGACCATAATTATTAACTTGCAGCCACGTTTCCACTTTGAGCTAGACACGCAGAATCCCTAGGCTTTAAGTAATCACTTGTTGTTCCCAGTAAATCCCAGTCAAGTCCATTATTAGACAACTTCATAGCCCTGAAGGGACTCATTCTCTAGACGCTAGAAATGGAAGTCTTACCTTCTTATAACGGAACTAGTGTCTAAGGAAAATAGAGGAACTAAACATGTGCCAACAGAGTTCTACAATGGTCTTCTAAAAAAAATTCTATAGCGTTTTAGCGACGTCGGGGTACTCGAAGAGTTCCCTAAAGCAATGAAATCAAAAGAAAAATGTTTCTTGAGGTCACGCAGAATTTGAGGTGTCGGTATATTATTGAAAATCATAATATGGGTACAATTAGGTTTTCAATGCTCATTTTTTTATTTAATCGAAGGAGGCGCGTCGCCTACATTTTGTAAGTAATACTTATATACTTATTCGTGAAATATTACAACTCTGTGAACTCAAGCGCAACAATCCTTTTCTCTACCAAAAGTCAAATGTATATGGGATCACACCGGTGATACCTACACGTTACTGTATTGAGTGAAAAAATAAAATCAATTTACAAATACCGCAGATAATGAACTTCCACACCTAAAGGCGTACCTATACCTAAAAATAGGTACGATAATTATCAGGTATAGATAGTCTTTATCACTAAAGGCTGGAGCATTGCAAATGGTAGAGTGATATTCTATCAGTGATCGAATCAACACAGCCATACAGTTACTATACTCGCTTCTGAATCTACGTGATGATCCTGAGCACACAGGCAGCCTGAGGCTCTCGCCACTTAATTGTAATCAAGGAGGGGCCAATTTGACCGGCGCACACTAATGTCTTGTTACGGGTTGGCTACTGCGTTTCAAGCGGGATTGCCGGCTATTATCTAATAACCTGTTACGTAGGCATAAATTACAGTAATTGGTGTAACAAGCTTTACTATGTTATGTATGGTTGTGTCTTATAGTGGACTCTATTTCGTGAAGCGATATAGGTCAGTTAGTGACGTTGCAGTCGTGTCAAGTTAGGATGTTACCGTTCATATGTGCAAAAAATAGATGGAACATGGTTGCGAATTCCAAAGAGGAAATCCAGTTCTGTTTTATCCAATAATTCAATATATCAATAAGCGATTCAGCAAAGTGCTTTTGCGTGTCACATGCAGGGCATTTAATTAATACTCGCTACAGATTTCGATCGTTGAAGCGCATATACATAATTCCATTATACCATTACCTACAGTCGATCTGCCCATCTTGGCGAATATTTAAAGCTGATTGATTGGATAAATATAGAATATATGTACTAATTTTATGGTAGGTATCCTTAAGCTCATAGGGTGGCCGAGGCTAGGGTTGTTGGTAAAGGTATCCCTAATACAC
This sequence comes from Ennomos erosarius, assembly GCA_963580505.1. NCBI lineage: Eukaryota > Metazoa > Arthropoda > Insecta > Lepidoptera > Geometridae > Ennomos > Ennomos erosarius. The sequence goes on along the minus strand of OY756981.1, from coordinate 11,380,863 downwards.
AAGACTGTATATAATTTCGTCACGATATCAAAGGTGTTTCACTGCGAGATAAGATCCGTAATGAGGAGATCCGCAGAAAAACTAAAGTGACCGATATAGCTCTTAGGATTAACAAGTTGAAATGGCAATGGGCAGGCCACATCGCTCGTAGAACTGACAACCGATGGGGAAGAAAGGCTCTCGAGTGGCGACCACGAACTGGAAGACGCAGCGTAGGCCGGCCCCCCACTAGGTGGACCGACGACCAGGTGAAAGCCGCGGGGATCCGATGGATGCAGGAGGCGAGCAGCCGCTCTAAGTGGCGCTCCCTGGGGGAGGCCTATGTTCAGCAGTGGACGTCTTCAGGCTGTTAATGATGATGATGATCAAAGCTGTTGGGTAAAGACCGTAGTCACCTGTTCTCTCGTAAGTCGATATCTACTTTTCTTGCTTTTTTTATTGCCAGGGGTGTACCTCTTACACTTAACCGTGGTGTGATGACAGGGATAGACAAGAATTTCGAACTCTTCTAAATCTTCCTAAAATTAAGACAACCCAAAAAGTAGCTTGCACCCAAAAAATCTTTATTGCCTTTATAAGTCCCGCGGGGTTATTACGTAATTCGCAATCAGTTTGCAACAGGCGCAAATTGCGCAATCATTGCTGTCAAACGTCACTTTGACAGAGCAGAAAGAGATCGAGTGCTAGATTTCAGACTGTCGGACAATTGATGAACTAAAACTTACATTATTTTGTTTCCATCTATTGCTGTTCTGTTGCTAGTGGCGCTAGTGTCTAAGGCCAAAGTACAATCAGCGACAGGTGTGCAAACGGCGGACATCTTTCGACTGATTGCTAGGTGTTTGGTGTCGCATTGCTATTGCTGTTGCTTTGCTACTGCTATTGAAATTTTTACGTAATACAGTTGCCGGTCTGCGAATACGATCACTCACTCTATCTCTTCTTGCGGGTTCCATAAGAGCCGGCTAAGGGAATATCCAAGGAATGGGCAGTAGCATTCTTTACAGTAAAATAAAATCTGCGATCACCCAAGCCAAGCATGGTAATTATGATAAGCGTCCAAAGTGGCGTTTAATGGAGTGGGCTATGTTCAACAGCGGACTTCTTCCGGCTGATGACGATGAACTGCATAGCGATTCAGGAGACCTCAGCGCTGAGGCTCAGCTCTGAGGCTCAGCGGTGAGGCCTCGATTCAACCAACTTTTATTTGAAAATAGAACGGAAGTAGCGTCATCGTTTCTGCAAAAGGCATGAGCTAGGGGAGAGCTTTCCGTTCTATTTTCAAATAAAAGTTGGTTGAATCGAGGCCTCAGCGCTGAGCCTCAGAGCTGAGTCTCAGCGCGGAGGTCTCGTGAATCGCTATGCAGATCTAGATTTCTACATTCGTACCTCATTCATTTAACTTCCCGTTTTAAAAAACAGCAGTAAAATATCCGTGTAGTGGATAGTTTGTAAGCTTATCGCTTAGATGACATGAAATGAATTCAATTCAATGTCAAAAGTTGTTAGTTACGGTCGAGGTTTCAGAACTCGGGAGTTGGAGGAGAGGGTTTTGGTAGATTCAATATTTTGTAGACTACGAAGGCAGGTACTCTCGGTACTCTATATATAATATTTGTTTCTCAGGGTACTGTAGTTATAATGTCAGCGTTTTTTTCCGGATCATTAATTTTCCATATTCTAGTATTTTCCACATTATTATTTTTGCATATTCGGAATTTTCCGCATTACTAAATTTACACATCCTAATGAGCCGTGTGGATGGTGGTTGGTGTCTTCATTCGGTCGTCAACCACCACCGGTCGAATTTTACACCAACCCGACCAAGGTGAGACAAATGTGACCTTGGTTGGTGGTTGGTCCCAATCGTCTATTTTGCTTTTTAATTTTACAAATTCGTAAAATTCCATATTCTGAATTTTCCATATAGACGATACGATACGACGACGACGTATACGACGGTACGATGTATTATCTGTGCTCAGGAGAATTTGTAGTTTATTGAGGTACAAGAAACTTTTCATACTTGTGAAGATATGTTAAAATGCTGATGATGATTAAAGTTGGTTTTAATATACCAAAACTCACAGTCCAGATAAAGCCAAAAACCGTGTCTTGTGGTGGGTAATAGGAGTTAACAATAATTTAGTTATTTATTCCACAATTGAAATTATTATCTTCGAAATCTACTTCTAAGACTACAGCTAACCATCGTAGCTTTTTGAAAAATATGATATAACGGGGAAAGGGGGCGGAGGGCTGCTACAAGTTAGAAGAGGAATAGTTCCCAAGGGTGCCGTGATGAATCTTTCACGGGTTTTATCGCTTTGCATCGGGAATCGAACCTTGGACGGATCTCCGTTCTTTTCGGACCTAATATAATTTATCGCATGCCGATTATTTGTAGCGTGCGTAGGATCATACGCAATGGTGGATTCGGCATACTAATGACCTAGTTTGTTTACGACGCGGCAAACGTGGGAAATAATATTGACGCGAAGTCTTTGCGGCTAGCGTTGGCTCCACACACGGGAGCCACTGGAAATGAAGTACATAATAACTACATCTTGTTTTTGGGAATGATTCCGGTCCCTTCAACAATTGAAGCCTGTTCGGTAAGCAGTTGGGCATAACTTTGGCTATTGGTAGCTAATATGTTGAGGTCTAGGAAGACACTGTCATTGTCACATAAGTACTTATTTTTATTTTAGTCCAAGTATCTAATGGAACCTCTAGTGTGGATTCTGTGAATGGTACTAATAAGCCATGTTATACTTAATTATGGTTAAAAATTTAATTAAACTTCATATCTTCTTTATGAACATTTGCCTAGTTTCTGAGGACTGCTGATGTAAAAAGATTTCTTAAGATCTTTTAGCTTAAGAAAATCTGAATAAAAGAAACTTTGTTCAATATAACTTTTTTCAATTTTAAGTGGGTAGGTGCTATTTGTTTGTTAGAAAGTTTTTTCGAGAACAAAAGAATAGAACGTCCTATTTGGCGAGATGGGAGGGTTCTAAGTGGAAAATGTACAGTCACTGAGAAAAAAGAAAAGAGCAAACTGCCTAACTTGTCATAAACCTTTAGAAGGAGGCCATTAGGTAGGTATACATATCCTTATAGTTACGTGTACCTACACGTAACTAGAAGGATAAATACAAACAAAAAACTGCCTCATCATGGCATGTTTTTGTTTAATTTTAATTTTGATAGAGGTCTTCATTGCTTACACCCATTTCCCTCGGAAACGTTTCATTTTAAGGTTGTGAGCACGTGGTTTTACCGCTTTGTCCGATCATTTGGTCTACTCCGGTTTGATGCCTCAAAACGATCCCTGCTATCCATTTTTCAAATGTAACACCTGGTTGATCTATTGCACTTGGTTCAACTGCACAGAATGTCTATTATATAATTATGTAGGTATATTATTCAGACCACAGACTTAGAATTTTTTCGTTGTACATCCTAAATCTAGACAGACCATAACTTAATTATTATTTCACGCAGTTTTCATTTCTTTTGAATAATGCAATTGTATATTATTATTCTTAAACTGCAAAAAGTGTACCAACCGTAAATCAAAAAACTCTAAATCATCACAATGTAAAAGAGCAACTCTAAAGGGACTTTACGAGTGAGTCTCAAAAACACAAATTCCTATCCTAGGTAAAGTTTGGTGCTTTTTTACTCAACTGTACTATCGTAGCTCGCTTTCGCTCCCAACTATGCCCCCTGTAACTGCAATAAGTGTCGCAAAACTTTTGGGAAACATCCTTTACTCCACGTTAGACATGTTTGGTTTTTAGATTCCGCCCGGCTTAGCCACAGTACAATTACGTTGGCAGTACCCGTACTAGGACAATTTCACCGAAACCGTCACATCTAAAATCACAAACACGTCCAATTTTTTTTATCAAATCATTTTTGGTACTGTGGATAAAGGTTCAATTTGAAACGACAATTATAACAGTTTTTTTGTTTCCTTATTAGCTAGCCTAATAATATTTGTCAGTAGTACTGTGTAGTAATTTTTTTGGTTTACAAATCTTTAGGAAATACATCATTCATTCATCTCTATAGATCACTGTTAATGATAATGTCTGGCCAATAGAATTAATTAACATAAACAAGTTACTTAGAGTCATAGATACGTTTTTTTTCGCAGGAACTCGGTCACTGTGTTAAACTACAGCGACAAACTTCCTCTATCTCGTTCCTTAGTTATGGGTCACTGTCTAACTCAATCGCGAATTTGATTCGATATTGTTGTTTACTTATATAGTTCCGATACTGTAGCTGTACCTAGGAGTTACTCGAAGTGAATTGGTATCTAGAACCACAGAATAAATAATAGTAGGTACTCTAGAACTTTGGACTACGCGTGATTCAATTGACTATTTCGATTATTAGTAAGTACCTATTTTCTTTCTTTCATCGAAATCTGCTTAGGAATAAGTAGTTATAAAACAGAAATAGGGGGTTGTACTTTGGAGGCACGTTAACCCGTCAATCCTGGCTGTTGTTGTAAAGTCGTTAAGACAAGTTTCGTAAGAGAATTCCGTAACCAGGAATGACCACTTGCCTACACGAGGTGTCTGCAGCGGTAAAGTCTGAAATCAAATCAAAGCGCGCGTATTTTCTGCAAAAAACTTTTTTATATAAATCTGATAAGATAGCCCTATCATATTTAACCTGATTCTAAGTAACAATATGGCTGTAGGTGAAACTGGCTTGCAAAAACATAATATAGGTATATGAAATGTCTCTTACTTGCGTACCTAATAGTTCTGAGTCTCTTTACAAAATATGCTCATTCTGCTCCCAGCTAAATCACTTATGAACTTGATATGCTGTAACATAATTACAAACGTTTAGTACGTATTAAGCCACACAATAATATCCATCATATACAACACGACCTCATTGTAAAACCAAAAGTTGTTCCAAACATTTTCACATTCCAAGTAAGCCGTCACTACAAAACATTCAACTCCAGTTTCTAAACACTGTAGTGTTACTCGGGTGAACAAGTGGTAAGAATACGAAACCGTGCTGACAGCCAACGGAATAACTTAATTCCGATGGAGAGCACTTTAAAAAGTAGGGGTCTTAAAGCACAATTGTCTCTTCAGATGTGCAGACGCCGTGAAAATCTGTAAAATAATACCCCGGCGCTAGTTGAGCCAGTCCCTAGCTGACGATACAATAAAATAAGCACTACTTGGGGACTAAACTACAAATTACGAGAAAGCGAGCTCAGCTTAAAATAATTAAGATTCTTTGTCCGGTCAGATGGCAAGTCGGTACTGGGTGTGTGCATAGCTGTTATCTGCAGTAAGTGTAAAAATAGTGTAAGGCTGACTAGTAAGTAAGTGAATACCAGAAGACTTTATTTCTAGTGACGATAATAATTTTATAGCCACTGTCGAAAAGGAGAGCTTCAGTCTTCTTGGTAAATCCTTTTAACATAGCGAGGTTCACATTGAAACACACAGAATTCCCCCTATTACATAAACAGGAGAAATTAAAATTATATAGTAGAAAAAACTACAGTAAATTTAAATTTTCCTGATGCATTCGCTTTTGTAACTCTATCAAGTTAAATAGGTAGCTAAAGCTTGCAGTACGCAATACTCGGCAAATTTCATACCCTTTTGCACAAAATAGTTAAAGTTTAATTGAATCCAATACTTTTCGTTCCAAACAACGATTTTATGACATCTGTTATACATCACAGATAGGTTATTGAGTTGGAAACTCGCTGCTGCGGTAGGAATATTCGCGGAATGTGCCAAAAAGTTTAACTGGAATCTCGCACGAGGTTAGGTAAGTCAGAGTCTGGGGTAAAGTGTAGGTGCCTCTCGCGACACCTCGAGTGGTCTCGGCGTGCAAATTATGTCTTTGTTTCCAAGTGTCTGCTTACTGCGGCGTGGTGTTTATTTGACGACACCTGAAAGAATTTAACCGTACGACCTGAATAAACAGTATTATGGGGTTTTCCGCGGTGCTGACTTTGTGGACACGGAAAATGATGCACCAAAATAAATGTTTGTAACTTTGGTATGGATTTAAAACTCTGTAAAATTGAAAGTGGTTTAGTGGTTGCCTTTAAATATTTGACACAAAATATTGCCAGTACCTCACTGGATTCTCCCTAGAGACTTGAATTTTATCGCAAAATTTAATACGTATAAAACAGCTTACGCCGCTATACCCTGCATTAAGGACACTTTCTATCATCACAGTCAATTGTGGGCTTGTCGGCCTAAAAACGTGATATCACAAAGAGTGTCGGTGTAGGGCGAGCGAGCGCGGGCGGAGCGAGGTCGCGCGGCCGCGGAGGGCCCTTAGCTTTGTACCACTGGCAACAATGCCTGTGAGGGCCCACTTGCGCGCACTTGTATCGGATGCAAGCGATGTTTCGTTCGTGTGGATTAGGGTTTGAAGACAGGGTCGCACTTTGACTTTTCCGCCCTATTTTTGCTGTTCCGGTCTTCTTAGAATACGGCGTAAGGGAGATGTTAAAAAGAGGCCCATTCACGTTGCTCTACCAGAGCGCTTCAGTTATTTTTGATAGATTCTTTTGAATGCGTGCTTGAGTAATAAATGATGGCCCTGAGGAAAGCTGCCAATATTCTAGCTCCTTTCGTAATTTTCGTCTTAAGAAATGTCGACTACTTTAGCATTGAGTCGACGAACGCTACATAGATTGTATGGTCCATTTGCAGGTGGGTTTATATGGTTAGGTTAAATTGACATGTACCAGTACTTTGCACTCTCTGACATGGCATAAAATCCATCTACAATCTCATTTACACTACGAATAAGACATACAAGGTCCTAGGTGGTAGGACTTTTCTGCAAAGTTCGTCTAGGTAGGTACCACCGCTTTGCCAGTTATTCTACCGCCAAGCAGTAGTGTGCAAACGCTACTGTGTTCCGGTTTGAAGGGCATTGTAGCTAGTGAAATTACCGGGCAAATGAGACTATGACCTGATTACATAGTGTAGTATTCTGATTACTAGACTGTGTGATGTCTCAGGATGACGTGCGCAGTGCAGTGTCACGCAAAACTTTATTATTTTAATGTTCCGAGTGACACTGCAACTGTTATGGACGGCCGTATTGCTTAACATCAGGTGAACGACCAGATCGTCACGTCATTCATTATCATAAAAAAAAAAATACAAAAATACTTACGCTTTTTTTTGAAGACGAATCAGTAAAAGAAACCGTAACAAAATCTCTAGATAAGTACGTTTATTTACTTAGTTTTTGTTCTGGTTCTGCTATCACCGACGTAACAATACGTCCCTGTTTGTAAAGAGTAGTAATTATACGATATTTATGCGAGCTGCCCCTCCCTTCTCGTCTCAAGCGCCCCCAAGAAGCAGCCGACACTGTGACAAAATTTATATTCAATGTCCCAGCACAAATATTTTTTTTTTCTTCCTATTGCTAGAGTGCCCATTTGAAATTAAGCATTCTAATTATATTACAATTTAGCCATCTATTTGGCTACTGCGTAATTTTACTTTAACTTAAACTTCTAATACCCCAGCACAAATAATGACATCCGCTGAGAGTTCTTTTTATTTGTAATTAAATGATGAAGCTAAAGCTAATTGAATTATAATTGATTAATAATTCAATCTGCTTCTGCGCCACAGATAACTAACTATGTACTAACTGCGCATTAAATCATAGGGTTTATTATGCATTAGTACATTTGAAACTTATTTTAACCTCCAGTTAAATGCTTAAAGAAGACACGTATCTATATATCTAATGCTTGTGAAAAAAGAGCGTTGGAAATCTCATGTTTTACTATATTAATTTCTTAGGAAAAAGTGTTCCCGATGCTTACGATTTATGAAGCACCTATTAAAAAAGCTATGTGCAGAGTAACAAACTGAGTAAATCGAAAAGTATTTTAACGCAAAGGTAAAGAGCTATAAAGTTTGAATTTCAAGCTGTAAGGTAGGTAGTGTTAAATTTTCATAAATTTTAATTAATCTCGCTTGTAGGAGTTTCTGGCATTTTTATATGGAACGTAGATATTATTGTGTCGTATGCACAGAAGTAAAAAAGCTGTGGCGCTTGCAAACACAATTTAGTAACAATAATTATTATAAAGTTTACAATTGTGACGTATTATATTTATTTTTGTATGTATATATTGCTATGTATGTATATGTATGTATATAGTATATGCTTATGTAAGTATTATAATTAACATAGCTTTATTTATTCCTGCAATAATATGTATTGTAGTCTATGATATTATTATTTATTTATTTAGTAGTTATCTAATCTATTCAATACAAGTTGTTTACACCACCGACCTCTATCTCTCCAATATTTCTTTCCATCCAAAGGTTGACTGGAAGAGATCGCTTTTAGCGATAAGTACGCCGATTGTACTGTAGATTACGCTATTTATTTCTGTTATTGTTTATTTTATGCTTGGTGTACAATAAAGAATTTTTGTATTGTATTGTATTGTATTGTATTTTTTAAACAGGCGTAGTGTCTTTATTTTAATGTTATTATAAGGAGTGTTATGGCAATTATAAACTCATTACTAAGCTCAAAGTGGCGCCATGAGCTATGGAGAGAGCAATGCTTGGTGTTTCCCTGCGAGATAAGATCTGAAATGAGGAGATCCGCAGGAGAACTAAAGTGACCGATGTAGCTCTTAGGATTAGCAAGTTGAAACGGCAATGGGCAGGCCACATCGCTCGTAGAACTGACAGCCGATAGGGAAGGAAGGTTCTCGAGTGGCGACCACGATCTGAAAGACACAGCGTAGGCCGGCCCCCCACTAGGTGGACCGACGACCTGGTGAAAGCCACGGGGAGCCGATGGATGCAGTTGGCGAGCAGCCGCTCTAAGTGGCGCTCCCGGGGGGAGGCCTATGTTCAGCAGTGGACGTCTTCAGGCTGTTAATGATGATGATAATGATGGCAATTATGTAATAGAACGCTGCTGTAGAGTAGCGAGCTTACTACGTTATTAATTGACGTCTAAGCCCAATGTCAGTATATATAATTATTGCTGATATCCTTTAAAAAGAATGTATTTGTGATTTGTACTATTATAACTATATAGGAGATTTTTTTTACATTCGCATTACTGATAGAGCATCGCCACTTTATAGTACCCACCTAAAGGTTTTTAAGTCAGCGCGTAAAAGGGAGTGGGTGCACACTTGAACCCTGCTTAAGTACGAGTCCGGCTAAATGCCGGAAGACGTGAGGACCTTTCGCTTTGTTACAGCAACAATGGAAGGGAAATGTCTTTCCACTTTTTCGACTCGGATATGTATATTGTGAATAGCGACAGTTTTGTCGAGTTTTCAGTACGTCCCGTTTGCTTAAAAAGTATACCTATAGAGATATCCAATTGTTACACGAGCTACCCTGTCGTTAATCTAAATAATTGTGATAATGAATTACCTACTTAAAGATGTAAAATCATATAGATTGGATCACGTTTCACATGATATTAAGGGTATGACGTTGGTAGGCATGACGCTGCACCTGTTTTAAGAACTTATCGTGTACGTCTGGTGTAGCCTTTGTGATCGCGTGCTAAGCAGCCCTACCACAAACTAATACAAAACCATCATGGTTCGTGACAGTAATGCTTCAAGGTTACAATAATATTGTTCGAATTTGTACCATGAACTTATAAAATAATCCGGCGCGAGAACGAGGCGTCTACATTTTTATATAGCGTTATCACTGTTGCACGTCGGTGTCAACACGATTAACGCTATGACATGACAGTTGTATTTGAGTGAACGATTTAACGTGACGTCATCAAAACTGCTCTGCATCAACAACATTAAAATATTCTTACTTTTATGTCATTTTTCAAAGTAGGATTGAATTAATAATGCTATAAGACGTTGTGGTGCTCTCTTGCAGCGCACTCGCGGACTGGTAAATCAGTGCGTGCCGCTCAACTGCTGTCAAAGTTCATACAACTTAGACAACAGTTGAGCGGCAGACGCGCGTCAGCAGAGCTGCTAGCTCGATTGTAATACCACTATTACGATCAAATGCCACATTACCGAGTCATACCTTACGTTAACGTTACACTTACGCGTGCGTAAATATTCGTGCTAGGCCTACAGTACTTGGGTACATTTACGTTATGCAACCAAAGCCTCGTGGCCTCACTCCGTGTTGTTCACTACTAAATGATTATTTATACTCATGGAACGTAGTAACCGTGTCGCGAGACGAGACCACAACTAAGTATACTTATTACTATATCCGTTACAGTATGTATATCTTTGTACTTCTTTGCCATCTGAGAACTGACATTATTTCTATCACATTTTTAGAAAAATAAACCTAACCAAAATTAAGCTGCGTCCATGCGGCACTTAAAAATAAATTGCAAGTACGTATAATAAATATCGGACTTTATTAGAAGTTGGAAATTGCACAGATTCTGTAAGAAAAGGTGTGGCGCGCACTGAGAGAAATCGAATCTAAATTCATCGAGTACAAATAAAAGCGAAGCTGTGAAAGTTCCACCGTGCAATTAAACCGCACTTTAGTGCTACAGTCCCTTGAAATAAAGGAATGTACTTTTAGTTCGTAGTGCTACCATCTTTTTAGAAATTGGTAATTTTGACTTACACTAGTAAAAGTGGGCTTCACATACAACGTCAGGCAGGCGGTTTCCCAATAAATAAGAAACCGATGTCGGAGCAGATCATTATTGTAGCAGTATTTGATTTTAATATTATGATAACTCTCATTATTTAAATATTAAAATATACTCGAAAAGAAGTCTATGTTTACCATGTCTTACAACGAAAATATAATAGAATAGATTTTACCAGGTTCTACTAAAGTACCTACTTCCTTGGTCACGCTATTTGGTCATTTTAATATCCGGAGAAAACGTAATACGTGGATAACCTTCTCAGGTACCTATATTTCTTTCTGACGCATTGGAAATATCAGTCCTGTCTGCCTGCCTGATGCAGTGAAGGTGCTTTCACAATTGCATAAGGCGTCGTCATTAAAACTTATTATTTTACCATAGAATTGCTGATTGGGAGGATAGGAGTCACTTTTAACAGCTACTATTAATTTAATGATACTGCTCACATTTATAACCAATTAACCGTTTATTTATAGGAATTTTTAGTAATATAGATTTTTTTATTAGGTTTTTAGTTAGGTGTACATATTTATTGAATTAGTTTTAAGGTTATTTAATTTTAGTTTAGTATATATACAGGATGTAATTTAATTCATTGGCATATATTGAGCCCATGATAGTACATCATGGGCTCATGATTATTAAAGAGTGTAAATGAAAATATTTTTATTGAAAATTATGAAGATTGCCGCGGCGCCTAACGCAGTTGGCACGGATGATTTTGATACATCTAAACGTTTTTATACCTTGTATGTACTAATTAAAAACAGCACTTCATTATTTTAATTAAATTTTGTATTGTAGCATTTGATTAAGTAAGGTATTCCATTTTTTAAGTTATTATTATTGTGACCAATGTCCCCAAACCAATGTGTTAGAATTCAAAAAATTTGGTCCACTCGTGACTGGTATCAGGAGTAGGTGCCTAGTTTCAAAGGATGCTAATGAATTCAATTACACCCTGTATATTGATTACCATATTGTCATTAACCGTGATCTATCTACCTTTAGTTAAGCGGTCTCTGTAGGTGATATGTATGATACAGTATGATACCCTAAACCCTAAACCTTAAAGCAATCCACTACTATTCATTTTTCAAATGAAATTCCTGTTTGAGCCCCCAAGTGGTATCTAAATGAAAGTTTGTTGAAATCTATTCGGAGAGTTTTTTAAATCTCTGCCATGCGTTGTACATCGAACTGGTCGTGAGCTCAGCGATTGTCGTAAAACCCACAAGTTTTCTGTGACCAGCGAAGAGAAACTGTAACTTTGCGATGCTTTCCGAACTATACACTGCTCGCTGCTTCCGCCACTGTGCTGAGTCCGCTTACTCCTATGTTTGGACTGAGCCAAACCCAGCAATATTTTGATAGATTCTAATATTAAACAATTCATTTATTCATTTTCTAACACAGATTAGAAAAAAAATTACGTTTTTCTAAACAACTTAATTATGGGTTTAGGATGCCATACTTATAATAATTATATTATCGTCATTTTGGATCACAGGTAACATTAGCAAATAAAATGATGCTGAAGAATATTTATAAAAAACACTGATGAGGTATAAGAACGATGATGCTATTAGATGGGATGGGATACTTTATTTTAAACCCATGTAACAGTTTGGACGTGAGAACTTCTGAAACCTTATTAATTTCTTTTTTATTACCCTCGATCAATTAGTATTTGTGTTTTAGTCAAATCAATCAAATAGCTTTTCTTAGTCTGTCTGTGTCTGAGAGTCTATTTTCCTCGCAAGGGTGATGAAAAACCCTCATTTTTGATCATTACACTCGAGGCGGTAATATGCGCGCGAGCCTCAGTTGAGCACGATATGGGAGCCGAGAGATCAACTTCTCACACTTGTATCATAATGTGATATGAATAACTGTGTCGCTCGTGAACCAATGATTTGGATTTTCAATAACCGAATGGCTTGATATAAGTACTTGAAATCTGGGTTTCATCAAAGTCAAGGAGTGAATCCTCCAGATTTACGTGCTCCATCTTCGGTGGCACGGTTTGGTTACCATCAGGTGGTCAACCGTAAATCTATTTTGGTCATCGCGGTAATTTGTCTGCAGTACCATTATTTGCGCTAAGTGTTAGTTTCTCAAAAATAAACTACAAAAACTGTTCGTTTCACAACTCATTTTTGTTAAAAGATAGACTATCTTGCCTCTGAAATGGACTTTTTCTACACAGAGAAAACATTTTACCTGTTTATATTCGGATGTCTGCGGGAGGACAGTACTAGGGGCGGTGGGGGTCGGAGGATGAGATAAGAATCAAATAGATGTTGTTTCGCTGCACGCCGCTCCGTCGCACAACCATATGCACGTGATGACAAGTGGCCCGCATATCTTGACACTTGCTGAGATATTATGTTCCCTTCTGCGCCAAGATTTAACGACTACTTCATTTATCTACACAAATACCAAGCTCATTCTATTTTGAAAAACTTAGATTTAGTCACTTTTTGATACATTTAATTATAGCACATTAAACAATAAGTTGGTTGACTCAGACGTGCGATAAATTGCTTTATTCTCGTGAGTAATATTTTCATGGATTTAATTTACATGAACGTTTTGCAGTAAGAACGTTGGATGGACAGAATTAAAGTTAAAAAATAACTTTAACCATTGTAATGGCGAATGGGGTTATATAAAATATGAGAGAAGCTTACAATGGGCTCGTTACAGCGTAAAATATTTCCTGTAATATTGCGGTTACCTGCGACAAGCACTATTGTGGTATAAATATATTTTGTAAATAATTGTCGTTGGTAGAGTAGCGTGTTAACAATTATTTTATGCGAGACAAATTTTACCATGAATCAGAACAGCGCGAGCGCCAGCGCCGAGTGTAAAATAATCAAAACCGTTCGCTCGTGCTACAGTTTTCACCTGAAGTATGTTCCGACTGACGTAACGGCCATGAAACGTATTTTGGCAGAGCGATAAGGAAATGACACAAAGAAAACAAACTACAGTCCGCTTCGGCCGAAAATTTGTGAGAGCGAGCGGAGTGAGGGCGTGGGGAGGGACGAGCGCAGGAGATAGCGCACTGTCAAAGTTATTGGAACGATGTCAAAGACCGCTCGTAGCGGATATCTATCTACCTCTGCACTCTTTCCTTCCACTTATTGTTGTGACCAATGCCGATAGTGGATATTTCTAGAGAACCATTTAACAATTTTCATAATCATTTTTTAAAAGTTCCGATGCAATTATCACGATGCGGTTTTATAAATGTAATAAAGCTTTTTAATTGATCGCCTGGTGAACGCCATTAAATAGTGCTTAATTGATAAATTCAGCAAAATAATAACCGTTCAAATTAATTTTGAACGATCCATTAGAAGTTACAAGATACCCCGTCGACAATATCTGAAAATCAAAGAGATTTCCAGCTTTGGCAAGCTTAAAATATTTCCGAAACTGAAAGATTCCTTCTATTGAAAAGCTGTTCGAACCTCGTTCGCTCGAGGCCTTTGTCCAGTGTAAGGCTGTTAAAGAAAGAGCTATAATAGGACAGACATTTGTAAGATTGCCTCCACTCGTAACCCGGTCGATATATCGCAGGCATTGTATATTCACGGGCCTACTTCAGGTTGGAAATGTTAGAACTGAACGGACACGCTACGCGAACGCCAACACGATTGACGTATTATCGTTTTGTCTCAGAATAGCCTTCGTGGAAACGATTTCAATAGCCGACGACCCATTTAATTTAACAGACAATGTATACAGAGTGCAGAGCGGCGATTTGTCAAGGGAATGAATCTCAACAAAGGGCGTATTCATTTGAATAGCAACTTGTTGTATGAGACCGTTTTAATTTCATAAGTCGTTTATCATAATCAAGAATGGCGGAGGGGTGCTAGGACCCATGTCAGTGTCTGAGGAAACGTCACATACCTGTTCGGGCAACACGGACATTTCGTGGACATCGGACTTCGGACTTATCACATTTGATTTTATGCATTTACTATGAAATTAGTATTAATATGAAATGTAAAACGTAATAATTTAATTCATAAGTTAGAACCTAACTAAATATTATTGACATACCATTTATCTATTGACGACCATTATTCCATTTACGACTGATTAACGACTTTTAATGATATGTATCTTCTCTATAACTTTTCTTCTCAGTAGCTTCTTACAAGTTTTCCAAGATGAAAGTGCTTTATCTTAATTGGTCCAGTCATTTAGTTATAAAAGCCCCGTAAACAAACACTTTTATTTGTAAACAAGTATTTATATACTTTATAAAACGGGGTAAACCCCACTGGGTGAATCTACTAAGGTTGTCTGGAAGAGATAGCCTTAAGCGATAGGACCACCCATTGTTACACATTGGTCAAGTTTGTTCACTTAGGCTTAACTATTCCTGATGTGGTGTTCCAATAAACAGTTTATGTCTATCTATCTACTAAAGTATGGATATTGGATAGAAATGCACTTCTTATTCTTATATCGTCTATGGTCGTTATATACGGCTAAATATACCAACAAAATATTTCACCGCGAAGTAGGTGCCCCATTCGATTGGTGATTATTCTCCCCGCCAAGATCCACCGGCAAATTTACGTTTAGAGATAGCGCCTTCGGTGAAAATAGATTATCTGGCGTATAGCTTATAACGTGTTGTAACGTTCTTACGCTCAATAGATAGGATGGGAGAACTGTTATATAGGTAAACACTTTTTACTAGGGTAGATGGTTTAAACTTAAAGCTGTTTGTAAAAGTGACATTGTTTACGTCAATTTGGTCATGACGTGGCCGCTGTTTCTAATTTTTATTGCTACAATACCTAGGTACTGTATTTCAGGGTTATGGCTTCATGTTATATTTATTATATTGACTATTTATTACCTAGTTATAAATTTATTTATTAACTTTAATGAATTTAACTAGGTGGTAGGACTTTTCTGCAAAGTTCGTCTAGGTAGGTACTACCGCTTTGCCAGTTATTCTGTCACCAAGCAGTAGTGTGCAAGCACTACTGTGTTCCGGTTTGAAAGGCATTGTAGCTAGTGAAATTACTGGGCAAATGAGACATTATAACCTGATTGATCTAGTAATCTGATTACTAGAATGTGTGATGTCTCACGATGATGTGTGCAGTGCAGTGTCACGTGAAACTTTATTGTTTTAAAGTTCCAAGTAACACTGCAACTCTTATGGGCGGCCGTGTCGCTTAACACCAGGTGAACGACTAGCTTGTCACGTCATTCATTCTCATAAAAAAACAAGCACAGTGCCAGAAATATAAAATACCCATTATAACACTTTAAAGCACATTGAATACATTATTTAAAACGATGAGGAGCTATATTCTATTCTGTTTTTTCAAATTGTTTTAATACTTTCCCATAATAAAAGGACGGACTGAACAGATTTCTCGAAAACTACCCGGAAACCTTTTCTACGTTTTCTTTCCATAAAAATGTATTAAAAAATATTATATTTGAAAATAAAAAAATAGCTAAATGAATAGCCAAATCGGTCCTATCGTTCTCAATATACGCTTACCAACGGACAGATTTAATTTTCATTCAAACAAATCAATTAATCGATTTCACTCGAAAATATTTCATTAAGGATGTTGGTAGGTATGTATAATTCACTACCCACTTATAATTTAAACAAATATGATCTACTACATTATCGACCAATCGTTGTGCATATGATTGCATGATTATATAAATCACGGTGCACAAAGATTGGTCGGTAATTTCGTTCTGTGAAATCGTTACTGACTACCTATGAGGGTAAACATGTTATAAAATTCTGATGAGACACCTTCGTGCCTAACAGTAGAAATATACTTCATATTTTCTTGATTAATTGTGCTTGAATTGTGTTTCATAGTGTTTTAAATTTAAAGCTTTATACTGCGTTGTGATAAGGCTGAAGATAAGACACTTACATTAAAAAAATACTTCAGACCCATAGATCTATATATCTGTCTATGTTCAGACCACACTTAATCAAAAACTGGCCCTAAGTGGCGGTCTTTTTCACCAATTCCATAAAGCGGGGTTCCTTAAACGTGCTTTGTTGTTCATTTATGGATAAAACATAAAAAACAATGTATTTAATCATTGAGATTGTCAAAGCCTTTGAAACTATTACCTGCTATGAACAACTTCGACTCATGTTAAAGTAAGGTTAGCAAAGATTCAAACACGATTCGCCTCACGTGAATCTGTTTGTTACCCAGTAAAAGACGTAGTGAGAATCATGCCATGGATTGATGAGGGGTAAGAAAAACCAATGGAAAATTCCTACCCGAAAATGATTATATAAACGTAATTGATACAGTAGGCGGAAGGAAAAAATAGATGAATGTGGGCGGGTAAGTAAGCTTAAATATCAGAGGACAAGAAGCGAGTGAAATTCGCATCTTGAGGGTTCCATACCTTTTATATTGACCTCCTAGAATAGCGTTGCTCGATACACACATAAATTGGAATGATTAGTCAGCAGACATATCTTTGCAGTTTATTCAAAAAAATTGTCTGAAAATGATTCACAAGTAAAAATTTGTCTTGAATTAATTTAATCAAGGAATAAAAATCCTAAAGGGTCTTTTAGGTTTTAAATTTCTTTCTCTAACTTTGCTATAAAATACGCATTTTTGTCGAATGTCAACGGTATATAAGGAAGTTATATACCTACTTACCATAGTGTAAGTATAAGTTATATACTTACCATATGTGTTAAAACACATATGGTACAAAGAATTGGCCCTAAAAGGCAATGTTTATTGCATTGACATTTGTTTGAGAAACTTGAATTTTTACAGAATTGTGAGCCTGTATTCAATAATATGTCCATCAAGTTAAACTTAATAATTTCATCAATTCCTTGAGAAAAAGAGTTTTGAACTTTGACTATTTCTAAAGTCAATGCGTCAAACAGACAAACAAACGAAAAACAAATTGATTCTATCGTTTACACAAAACCCAGCAAAACAAAAGAAAGTACCTATGGTTTTTATTGAGCGAGTTGGCACAAAATATATTCTATTCTTATAAGTATCTATTTTAGCTAATATGTAGGTATTTATTAGATTTTAGAAAACTGACGATATTATTAGCTAAAATATACAACGAGATTGTTGAGCAATAAAGAGGGATATAGACAGGTATTAGAGGGACTAGCGCCTCATATTCGCTTACCAACTACCTCTACGGTACAGAAACTTACGTCACCAAACTTCAGTTATTGGTAGCTTACAATTCGGTAAGTTGTGTCTGGTAACGGGAATCTGGTAGTTTGCAGTTGCACACTTAGTTCGATTCTAATAACCAGGCTAGCACTGTTTGGAAAATGGAGTACCATTGTTGCTTGAATTGTATGGTATTTTGGAATACATCGTCAAAAGATTCGATTTCGTTACGCTGACGTTTGGTTAACACGAGTAACAATTGACCAAACGTCAGGCCAAACAACAAACCAAGCGCCCGTAGAGCTTTTAATAAAATTGTATTTTTTTAACCGCGGGCCGAAAGTTCTGTCTAAATATTAGTTTCATTAAAATAACTCCGTAAAAGCTATTATTGATTTGGATCAATAAATTAATTTTGCTCTATACTATAATAATATTGATGACCTCAAATTCCGAAGTGAAGATTTTGGTATTGAATCAGATATATTACTTAAAATAACTACAACGACATCTAAAGTTATAATTATAACATCAGAGCTCGATTTCAATGCAATAATGCAATATTGATTATTCAGAAAAATGCTAAACGAGACATGGTAGAACGTTCTATAGTTTTGCTATTACATACACTATCACAATGCCTTCCAGCGGCCCTACCACAAAGTATACACAAACCATCATGGTTCGTGACAGTAATGCTTCAAGGTTACAATAATATTGTTCGAATTCGTACCATGAACTTATAAAGTATTCTTGCGCGAGAACGAGACGTCAACATTTTTATATAGCGTTATCACTGTCAGACGTTGCTGTCAACATGATTAAGGGTATGACATGACAGTTATATTTGAGTGAAAGATTTAACGTGATGTCATCAAAACTGCTCTGCATCAACAACATTACAATATTCTTACTTTCATGTCATTTTCAAAGTATGATTGAAGTAAGAATGCTATAAGGCCTTGTGGTGACCCCTCAGTAGCACTACTTAAAACGATACTGAATTCACACCGCGCCTCCTAAAGACGTAGACAACAAATCTCTATTAAGAGCTGGCGCAAAGAAAGGCGTGCGTCGCGTGGCAATGCTTTAATTGCTCCTGTTTATCGTACCTATTACTCTTTGGTAGGGCTTAAATAGCGCTCGTACGTCACGGCCACCATGTAATTATTTTCCACGTGGAACGCTCGAAAAACGGTAGAGCATCTTTGGAATGAGACTCGTTACTCCATAGTACGGTTTAATTTGTCTATCACCTACCTTCATTAAGGCGTAGGCACGCTTATACGTGAGATCAGCGGTCGGGCGTTTATTTGCATGGAGGCTGGTAGAAGATAGAGAGATGTTAATAAAGATTGGCCTGTTGATCAGTCGTAGAGGGACTAGATGCAAGCATCTTGATATGTCTGTTGGTGATGACATCTGTAGTAGTAAGAACTTTTCATAGAAAGACTATTGATGTAAAATTCAAATAATTCATTGCAACAAGGCTGACTTAACTAATTTTAGCATTTATACAAGCCAAAAGACCGGAACCGGAAGATGCAGCGTAGGCTGGCCCCCCACTCGGTAGACCGACGATCTGGTGAAAACCGCGGGGAGCCGATGGATGCAGGAGGTGAGTGGCCGCTCAAGGTGGCGCTCTTTGGGGGAGGCCCATGTCCAGCAGTGGATGTCTTTGGGCTGTTAATGATGATGATGATGATGATGATGATGACAAGCCAAAACCAGATTGCTTAAAATTCTAAGCATAAAAAATTACAAGGAGCTCTTCTTAAAAACACAACAACTTTTTAGTACTTATGTGCATTTGCGATTATGAGTGTCGTAACTTTTTGTTTCGATGTATTTGATACTTATTTTCATTATAACTTTGATATGCCCCGTTTCTGGCAGTGTTACATAACTACCATGAAATTCTGCTGTACCTACTATACGTACGAAATACTTCTGCACGCAAGATTCTTTCCGTGATAAACCCTGATATGTATAAACACATTACACAGCGAACTCTTTACTTCTTAACAGTCGATACTCGTTGGCCTTTATTGCAAAACTTTTGCGAGCATTCCTCTTTTATTACGCCAATTTTGTACGTAAGCCTATACTGCGAGGGATGGCTCGCGATCTTTATTATTTAGATTTCGATCGCTGGTAGCTGCCGTTAAACTAAGAACACACAAAGGTGTTTCATTTAATTTTACCAGAGGGCCTAGTACGAATTTTGCACATGTTTGCTCTCGCCGAGCTGTTAGAGTGCATTTTATCGAGATCAAACTCGTACTAGGCTCTCAGAACATTATTGTATCGAAGTGACGAAAAATTTTAAGTGTGGTTTCTTATACTGTCATTTACATACGAGAACCTACTATGAAATATAGTTATCTATGTGTGTTATTTTAGTATTTTAGTTAGGTGTTAATAACCGTTTCATCTTCGCGGTTTCACCCGCTAATTACCTTTTCACCCCCGAAACCCGAGGTTTTACAGAATAAGAAGGACCCTTTGATGAATTCGGAAGTCAATATATTCTGTGTGCTAAATTTCATCTGTATCAAAGCAGCCATTTACGAAGATAAACAAACATAAATAAATTGACAAAGTTTTGTCTATTGGGTATACATTACGTGTAATAAATAGTAGAAAAGCAGGGAAGCCTCTGTGTCTCTAATTACAAGAAATAAGTATACCCCTTACAATAGCAAAAATCAACTTGGTGCTACACTGCAAGTCGCAGAGACACAAATGAGTTTAGCATCAATAATAACCACTTCTAATTTTAATAAGGAATACTGTGGGTTTTAGATACCATGGAGCGCCCCTACAGCGGACTTAAGCGATAGACGAGCACGGCCAAGTCAATGCCAGTCTGTGTCAACATATGAATATGTAATCGTGAATGTAGTTACGTAGGGTACGTATTCCCAGTGAAATGCAATCGGTGCATTTTTTTATGAGGAAATGATGCAGTATAGATTAAATTCGTTTTGTACGTAACACTGACTGTAGCAAGCAAAGAAACAATACCTTTTGACATTATTATTTGTGGTAACCGTTGTAGGGGCCACTACAATAAAAAACTTTGTACACAACGAACTTTGGACATCGTACCAGACGATACTCGAAAAAAAATCACATATCGATGCCTAAATTTAAGTGAGTGTAATAAGTAGCAATTATATATATTTACTGAGTCTCATACGAAAAACTATTCTAATGGCAGTAAGTGAAATAAAGAAAGAGGAAAGTTAAAACTTTAGTCCACCATAAAACAAAATTTAATTAAAGTAAGTCCATTTTGTGCTGATTTGATATTTCGCTCGCTTTGCTCATGCTACTTTGCATCATACGTGTGTACAAATATGGTGAACAATGCAAATTTATTCTAGCTGCAGATTAACGGCCTATAATGATCCACTTGCGGTAATTATGTGAGCGCAGTGCCTGTAATGTTCAGTTCAACATGATAGAAAGGATAAGACTAAAAACTAGACTTGGCTGTGATGTTTAGTAAACTATACGATAAATAAACCTGATGAGGTGATAATGAACTATGTAGACAAACGTTAAAGCGCAGTTTTACAGCTCTAAAAAATGCATCTCTGATTAAAATAAACTAGTCATATCATCATCATCATCATTATCAACAGCCTGATGACGTCCACTGCTGAACATAGGCCTCCGCCAGAGAGCGCCACTTCGAGCGGCTGCTTGCCTCCTGAATCCATCGCCTTCCCGCGGTGTTCACCAGACCGTCGGACATTGAACTAATCATACATGTGGCTTAATTCTCTATAAGAACTTAAATAACACACACAAATATGACAAATATTAAACTATTATTGAATTCTTTAAAGCATTTGATAAAATCAAACTGAATAAAACGCTTAAACAGTATAGTATTGTATGTAAGAAATATTATATCAAAAGAGAAAACGCTAAAGCGAGATTACTATCTCATAATAAACCAACCTGAAAGTGAACGCACCCTGATAATTTATTCACAAAAATCTGGTTTAATTTTACACACAAAAGAATAGGCTAAGTATAATAAACTCATGAGAATCTCAAGATCAACAACATCATTTCCACAGAGCCTCATTATGGCATTACTAACGAGCCTTCATCGCTAAAGCAACTTCCAGAAAAAGATTGTGCGGTCAAAAATGGCGCAATAAAAGAGAATTTCAAAATAAAAAGCTGGAATATTTCACGTCCTTACATTTTGTGTAGCGGTGAAAGCGAGGCCGATCTAGAACACTCCGAATTTCTGGAGTGAGCACTTGACCACGGGTTGAAGATTCCATTTCGCGATTCTTAGCTCCTCGGCTGCCTCTGATATATTTACACACATTTTATAACAAAAATGTCTATTTCGCAATACGAGGTTGGATTGCAACGAAACTTATTATTTTAATGGATTTTAATTTGTAAATGTAGAGGTGAGTTTGTGAAGTTATTTGCTTATTATGAGATAGAAAACTGCGGTAGAGAATTTTTACTACAGTCTGCATTACTTCTGTAAACTTAAAACTTATTTATATGCACACAATTTTTTAAAATAAAATTAATATTGAGAGAGTAGCTACTTTCTTACCACGTAACACTTATAAGTATATATAACACAACACAGACACACTGACACTGTAAATGAATTTAAATGGAGTCAGTATAGTATACGTATAAGTTCCTTGAGTCAAACATAGTCATGTCTGTGACTGTTCTTTTTATCAATACTTAATGACAAGGTGTATTTACAACACATGCACAACACAAGGTGTATGTGTATGTGATCATTACAAATTAAGATTTTTTATATTGTACTTATATTTTAAAATATGTTAACTACAATGCAGAAAAATACATAACGGAGCATTTTATTTACCTGAAAAGTACGAGCGGTGCTCGACGAGACATTCTAATAAACCGAGTGCCACATATTGTAGTGTTGCAAAAACATTTTCATTTTAACATGGGTTTGTTGTAACTGATTTACGTGCAGACCGTTCCGGCCGATTTTAACCTTTCCGAGAGCCGCATCATAAACGGTTTAGTACCGGTTATGGAGCTCAAATTACCAAGAATGGAAGCGCACGGCCCTCCCTCATTGTCTGCCCTTTATGAGCGGTTCGAGTGTATAAAGGAATACAACGAAATGGCCCGTAATTCGAATAACATTTCTGTGACCTATAAAAAGTTGGTGAGTAGCAAAATTGTTTTTGCACGACCTATATATAAGTACGTAAAGTGAGACTACATATTTCGCGTTGTAAGTAACTTTTCTATCTTTTGTCGGGCGAAGGGTAGAGTAGGCCTTCTAGTGTCTTTTCTGCCTTTTGCAAACTTTTGTGCGAGCTTAAAGGAAGGTCACAATGGATCTTTATCTAAAAGTCTCTGTCGTAGGTTTACATACATTACTCTTCTTTTACATATCCGTATTTAAATCGCGAGGTCTTATTTACATAGGATTGCCGGATTTCGAATAGGTATCTGTTTGGCGATATACAAACTGAAATTCGCCTTATACCTAACCCATTTTTTATCATTTTATGAAACAATATTCACATTTTGTAATTAATATTTAAAAAAACTTCTATTACTTATAGTTAGTTTGATGGGTAATATTAAAGATTGGCTTCAATCCCTTATTGTGAAATTTTGTGAAGGTCTTTCTTATGAAAAGTCACATGACCACAGTCAATGTCATTAAGAAAACCGCACCAAAACAAAAACGAATCAATCTCGTCAGACACGAGCCAAATTGCTGGCCACTTGAATGCGTTAATAAAAATCGTGGGGCGTCGAAATTAAGGCCCTATACGGAGCGGCGTCATTAGGGTCGAAATAGGGTTGTATCCTGGCGGTTGTAATAAGTCATGTCTGCCGCAGGACCCGCCCTGCAACCCCCACTTCCCGCACCATTTCTCGCTAGCCCTGGAACAATATAATGTGTGAAAACAGTGATGCAACTTTTCAGCATAGGTGTACTATGTGGCATGTTGCACTCACACTTGGAGATGTAGAGTTTTACACAACGATGTATAGAAATTTTAAAAGAAAATATGAATCCCCACTAGATGGGTCGACGATCTGATGGAAACCACTGAGAGCGAGTTGATGTATAAGCCGAGCAGCTGCTCGAAGTGGCGCTCTCTGGAGTAGGCCTATGTTCAGCAGTGGACGTCTTCAGGCTATGGATGGTGATCAATATGAATCCATTAAAATTTTTGATCTAGCTTACTTTCTGCCACCTAATCACTATAGAGTTAGTGCCAGTTAAAAGCTAGTGACGTGACATAACATCCATTGCTTCTAAAAATAACCGGGAACTGAGTCAAGTCCTCATGAAACAATATCAAATTCATGTCTGCTCTTCATATAAAAATTTTTTTTTTGTTTTATGGTACCTACTTAAAAGCTTGTGGGTTAAATAATTGTTCTTGAAACTGGCACTGTTGCAATATACGGCCACCACACGTTTTCCAGAAACATGCTAGCTCACTCACTGTATCCCCAGCGTAACTTGTGAGTCCTGAAGATTATCGCGCGCTAAGTATGATCAATAGTCAATTTAACGGCCAAGTAGCTAGGACTGATCACATTAATCAGTGGCCGGGCAACAGTTTTCGTCAATCGCTTCATTTGGGTAGGATTATCTGGCGAGTCGGAAGGACATCTGCTGCTATTCACATGGACTCCGAATTTGTCTGTCTCATTGGTAGTGGTAACGAAACAAAGTTCATCGAAGTATAATTTGGGCACATAGGTACACAAAGACCAAGATTTTAGCTCCTCTAATTGTTCATGTAAATACTAAACAACGTAATCAAATTGAACGTAGAACAAGTTAGTCTTTCTATGCTAGTACCTAAGCTTAAGTTTACTGTATTATTGCTTTGATATTGTTTTAAGCTTCAAACAAACAAACTTGTCTATGGCTTCTTGAATTACAGACTGAAATTAAATTCTAGATTTACGAAGTTTCAAACCAAGCCTATGAAATAATTTTGTAGAACCTTGGTACTTATTTGTTCCAAATGAACTTAATTCATATATAACTCTGAAAACTTGAAAAGGAAAACAACCTTTTTGAACTAACTCTTGTTGTTTTATTTTACGAGATGGATTTGGATCCCTTACATCCTTTTAACTAAAATAAGTGATTTATTAAAAGTACTAAGTGTGTATTTTACAATAACATAATTACGTGTAGACCACGGGCAATACACGGTCTTATAGCAGTTGGTTCAAACAAACAGCCAAATATTTTTAATCATCAAAGCAGCCAGTATTTTATGCTTTTATAGATCCCGGAGTTGTTTCTTGAATTTACCTTCGTCATAGACGCAACAACATAAATACGAAGCAGTTTAATTTTTTTTGGTTGTAATCTCATATTTTTACACATAACTTTTTACATGAGATTCCATGTAAATATCTCGCGTACACAAATCCTGAGCGTAAGCTGAGCGCTTTCCTGGGTCCCGGTATCAGTTCGGTCCATAAACTACGAGCCCCCGTCCAACGCTGCCCCCCTGCTCTTCCACCCGCTTCCGCTCTCTCACAGGGGAACATAAGCTGTGCCATTTTTTAAAATGCGTGCCTCGGACCTAGTAGTTCTATGTTATATCGACGCTTCAGAGTTAGGTATCTACGAGTACTTTTATTTTCTTTAGTTTATTTTGTTGGAGGTAGACGTGTGATAGCGAATGCGACGTTCGATAAACATTTTCTTTTTCGATTGCGTCAATTTTTCGTTTAACATTCTTGATGGCATCTTCACGTGGCGAGGTCATCTTAGAGTATTACATCTTTCAAATGGTGTTTGACGAGAGCATCAATGAAATAGCTTGAAGTTACAACGGCTCACTTTTGTTAGGCATATCTTGAAAGAAAAACATAAGATACGTTTAAAACAAGGAAACACGCGTATGATAATATGCGACATTAACTCATGAATAGTGTTGTTGAGATTGAACAGGTCCACGGTAAAGAGCACACAGAAAACTAAGAATCACCAGATCACCAGTATAATTTTATTAAATTAATTAATAAAAGCTAATACAACATAGAAAAACGTGCTCGTAGCTTGTTCGATCAATTGACATAAAACAAAATGCAAATCATATCAAAAACAGTTTTAAAAGTTGAAGTATAAAAAAGAGCCCCGAGCGGTGTGGAGCACCAGTTATTTACAGACGGACCAGCTTGCGGACCGGCCGACACAGTACGCCCCCTTTGGTAGCAACGTTAACAACTCTGACATTATTATCTTTTCCTGGGAAAATGTCAACAATACGTCCTATTGGCCAGCAGTTCCGTGGTAAGTTGCCATCAGCTACTAACACCATGTCATCTGTCTTCAGTGCTTGATGGGGTGCAACTGTTTTCCTTGGGATTAAAAGTGGCAGGTACTCCTTTATCCATCGCTGCCAATAATGGTCTGCCAGACGTTGAGCTTTACGCCAGTCTACCCGTCGTACAAGGTCAGCATCGCAAAATTCTCGTAAGTACTGATCGTTGCTAGAAGTGCCAATCAAAAAATTAAAAGGTGTGAGGGCTCTTTCACTTTCTGCATCAACTGGAACATGAGTTAGAGGTCTGGAATTCACAATCGCTTCGACTTCTAATACAAGAGTGTTCAGAACTTCAGTACGAGGGGCGCGATCTTTCAAAGTTATCTTTAGCGCAGTCTTCACACTGCGGACTAAACGCTCCCAGCAGCCTCCCATAAATGGCGAAGAAGGCGGGATGAATTTCCAGTCTATGCCCTTGTTCACAGAAAAGTCATAAAGGTCTGGCAATATATTTGCTGCGCCAACAAAAGCTGTCCCGTTGTCGAAATATATGCATGAAGGACCACCACGTCGAGCTATGAATCTACGAAGAGCCATCAATGCTGAAGATGAAGATAGTATTTCGACGATCTCTATGTGAATGGCTCTTACAGTTAAACAAGTGAATAGAGCAATCCAATTCTTCATTGTCCGTCGCCCCACCGTAACATTAAAAGGGCCAAAATAATCCACACCAACGAAGGTGAATGGGCGAACATTATGAGCCATTCTGGCTTTAGGTAAATCTCCAACTGGCGGAATGAGCGGTTTTGCTTTTAAGTTGCGACAAAGTTGACATCGTTCAGCCACACTTCTTACAGATGGTCTCAACCCGATGATGAAGAAACGTCGACGTAGTTCGTTTATCACAAGCTCATTGTTGGCGTGGGCGTATTTGACGTGGTAAGATCCAATCAATAAGCGGACAATTGGATGTCTTCCATCAAGCACGATTGGTTGTGAATCTATCTCGGTTGTAGCTCCAGTGCGGCCTGACAATCGTAAAAGCCTATCGTCTCCTACAATTAAACATACATTTTTAAGTCTACTTTCTTTAGAAACGGGGCGTGCAGCGTCAATCAATTTATATTCATTTTCGAATGAATCCAACTGTACGCGTAAAAAAGCGTGCTTTTCTGCCGATGAAATGAATGTGACATCCAAAACTGCAAAGCCTTCTTGAGAAAATTTAAAATTTTGAGACAAATGGCGAAATATTGAGGCACACTGGTGAGCATGTGCGGTTGCGCGGATGAATCGTAACCAGGCACTAAATCGAGTATGACCAGCAATCACAGGTGTAGGTAAGTCACGTGATTGTGTTAATGTCAGTCCCACCAGGTCTCTGTTAAGCTTAAATTCTTTAAAGACGGGTGTGACTGGAGCAGTGGATTCACAGGGCCATTTATTAGGTGGTTGAAATAGGAATGATGGCCCGGTAAACCACCGTGAGTCAATTGTAAGTTCATCTTTGAATCTGGTAGCATCGTCTGCGACGTTCAAAGATGAAGGTACGTACTTCCAATCGGAAACATCAGTGATCTCACAAATTTCGCAAATTCTATGAGCGACAAAGGATTTAAGAGTGCTTGGATCAGATCGTAACCTCTTGAGAACTGTTTGAGAGTCTGACCAAAGGAAAACCTTCTCTGCCTTTTGCTTGTGAGAGTCAATAATAAAAGAAGCTAGGCGAGCAGCGATCAATGCTGCCTGCAGTTCGAGTCTTGGGACTGTGGTTGGCTTTAGAGGTGCAACGCGAGCCTTTCCGTTGATCAAAGCGAGCTTAATGTTTCCGTTTGCAAATAAATAACGCCAGTAAGCAACACAAGCGTAAGCTTGCTCACTTGCATCTGCAAAAATATGCAACTGAATTGAGACTGTTGGGCAATTTATACTAGCGTAGCAACGAGGCACAGAGTTTCTCAAAACTTTTGTTAACTTTTGGAACCACTCTGTCCATTTTTTTAAGAACCTCATCCCAAGAAGTAGCTAGTTTCCAGGTTTTTTGGAATAAAACGCGACCGTTTATAATTATGGGCATAATGAGACCAAGAGGATCATAGACTTTCATCAACATTGAAAGAACATTACGTTTCGTTAATTTTTGTGGTATAGTCTCAAAGTCCACGTGTGGAAAAGACAAAGTGTCATTGGAGATATTCCATGAAACTCCAAGAACCCGTACTTGTGAGCGTGAATCTGAACCTACGTTTAATTCAGTGACTCCATTAGCACAGAGGTCGGGAGTCAACATAGACAGAGCTTGAGGAGAATTTGATACCCAAGATCTCATCTCAAACCCAGCTGCCGCATGAACGGCCACAATATCTGCTGCTAAACGAGCGGCTTCCTGTTCATCACAACTACCCAAGTAATCGACCATGTAAGTGTCCCTAATAATAGCGGCCGCCGCTTCAGGATGTGATCCTTGATGTTCAGTGGCATTTTTGTTTTTGAGAAACAAAGCTGTAAATGGACTACATACAGCACCAAACATCATGGAGGACATACAATAGTCTTGTATTGGTTGCGACGAATCGTCACGCCAAAAGAAACGTTGGGCGTTCCGATCGTTTGGCCTAATTTTTACCTGTGGGAACATTTCGCGGATATCTGCCGCAAGAGCTACTTGACCTTCTCTAAACCTCATTAAAATGGCAAGGAGTGATTGGAGGCTCTCAGACGAGACTCTTCGACTTATGGACAAAAGACGGGAACAACAACAGGTCACATCGTCAGACCAACGGCAGCTTAACCAACAGATTAGTCAGCTAGTGCGACGTGACCCCCGAAGCTCAAATACTCGCCGGATTGAGAAGGCCATTGAGCAAAATCGGGGGTCTAAAGTCTTCGCTCAGCGGTTGAGTCGTTCCCATCTGACGAAGCTAAAAACCAATAATGGTACTACCGTCGTCTCTATGCCGGAGATTTTCACTGAGATCGAAGATTTCTATGGCCGATTATACGAATCGCATGCTGCAAGACCCGAACCTAGTGGGGAGGATTCTCGAGCTACACTGACACGCCACTATACTGATGAACTCCCTGATATTAGCCTAGACGAAATTGAGATTGCGTTGAAACAACTTAAAAATGGAAAAGCCCCTGGTGAAGACGGAATAACTACGGAGCTGTTGAAAGCTGGTGGTAAACCTGTACTTCAGGAGCTCCAAAAGTTATTCAACACTGTTCTTAATTGTGGGAGAACTCCAGAAGCGTGGAGCAGGAGTGTGGTAGTGTTGTTCTTTAAGAAAGGCGATAAAACTTTATTGAAGAACTATCGCCCTATTTCACTCCTGAGCCACGTGTATAAGTTGTTTTCCAGGGTCATCTCAAATCGTCTCGCAAGAAGACTGACGAATTTCAGCCTCCAGAGCAGGCTGGGTTTCGCAGAGGATATGGCACCATAGACCACATCCACACAGTGAGGCAGGTAATACAAAAGTCCGAAGAGTATAACCAACCCCTGTATCTTGCTTTTGTGGACTATGAGAAAGCCTTTGACTCTGTTGAGACTTGGGCTGTTCTGGAGTCTCTACAGCGCTGCCAAGTCGACTGGCGATATATCGACGTGATGAGATGCCTTTATGATGCCGCTACTATGAGTGTTCAAGTACAGAACCAGCAGTCTAAACATATCCCACTGCGCAGGGGGGTGAGACAGGGGGATGTAATATCCCCGAAACTGTTCACTAGTGCCCTGGAAGATATGTTTAAGATGTTGGACTGGAAAGATATGGGCATTAATATTAGCGGCGAGCGCATCTCACACTTACGGTTTGCCGATGATATCGTTTTAATGGCGGAGTCAGCGCAAGACTTGAAGCGAATGGTGACGGGCCTAGCTGATGCTTCTGGGCGCATCGGTCTCGGAATGAACATCGACAAAACAAAGATCATGTTTAACGATTTGGTCGATCCGAAGCCGATTGTAGTCCATGGAATACCTCTCGAAGTTGTTTATGAATATGTCTACTTGGGGCAAACTTTGCAGCTGGGCAAAAACAACTTTGATAGGGAAGCCAATAGGAGGATACAGTTGGGCTGGGCAGCATATGGCAAGCTTCGTCAGGTCTTCGCGTCGTCCATACCACAGTGCCTTAAGACTAAAGTCTTCAATCAGTGCGTCCTGCCAGTTATGACCTACGGGGCCGAAACGTGGACACTCACTGTCAAGCTAGTCCACAAATTTAAAGTCGCGCAGCGAGCTATGGAGAGAGTTATGCTCGGAGTTTCTCTAAAAGACAAGATACGAAACGAAGTGATCCGACAGAGAACCAAAGTAGTCGACATAGCGCAGAGGATTAGTAAGCTGAAGTGGCAGTGGGCTGGCCACATTTCTCGGAGAACTGATAACCGATGGGGTAGACGGGTTCTTGAGTGGAGACCGCGTTTAGGCAAACGTAGTGTAGGGCGCCCTGCGGCCAGGTGGAGTGACGACTTGCGGAAAGCGGCTGGTAGAGACTGGATGCAGAGAGCTGAAGACCGAGCTCAGTGGCGAGCTCTTGGAGAGGCCTATGTCCAGCAGTGGACGAGAGTAGGCTGATGATGATGATGATGATGATGATGATTGGAGGAGATCAGGGCCAGGCAGCAGTAGAGAGTTTAAGCTTACGCCTTCACATTTTGCAGCAGCATCAAAAACAATTCGAAGTTTATTTTTTTGTGGATGTATGACCCCAAAGTGTGGTAAATACCAAACGATACCAGAAGGCGGAGGTGGACCATTACAAAGCTCTGCGTATCCCTTATCAAGCATTGCGTGAATATTTTGTTTGTACTTGTTGGCGTAATCTGAATCTTTAGCCATTTTATGTTCGAGAGCTTTAAAACGGCTTAGCGCGAGAAAACGACTATCTGGAACACATTCAATATTATCGCGCCACAACAAACCGGTCTCAAAACGTCCTGAAGGAAGACGACGTGTAGTCTCTTCTAATAATGTTAGAGCTTTTTGGTTATCGACGGAACGACAATCTTTGTTTTGTATACCTATTGAGTCTAACTTATAGTACTCCTTAATGAGAGTGTCTAAAGTACGGCTATCTTCCTGACTATCCCCTTCGCATCCTATAACCACATGGTTAACGAACTCTACTGGTTTCGACATAGACGATGGAAAGCCGTATAACACCCAACCCAGAGGAGTCAAAGAAGCAGCAGGCTGCGATGGAGTTCCCCGACGAATTTCTTTAGAGAAAGTTAGATGCCAATTATTAATTCCTAACAATAGCATAGGTTTAGCGTCATCGTAACATATCACATCTATAAGATCGAGCAAATAATCGTATTTCTTAATTAATTCGGAATTGATAGTCTGTTTTGCAATCGTCAAGTTTGGAATAGATCGTACCGCTACATCATGAATATCTAAGCTGTGTAAACCTTTCACCTTAACATTCACGTAACTAACCTCGACATTTTTACTGAGACCTCCAATACAATCGACGCGAATAGGTACCTTAGGGCCCACTGCGCCTATAAATTTTGCAACGGATTCGTCTATAAATGAGGCGGTCGACCCATCATCGAGCATCGCGTAAGTATCGTAACTGGCCTGAGCACCGCTGACTGTGACAGGAATAACTTTTAATAATGACCTCTGCTTAGAAGAAGCGCAATGAGCAACAATAGTTGGTTGGACCTCTTCATTAGAAGTTTCTGCTTGAGGCTCAAACTGTTCATCAGTGTGTACATCTGCGTGGGTTGTGTTTTCTGCTACAGGTCTGTGCAGTAGTGTATTATGACCTCGACTGTTCTTACACCCAACCATTTCGCAGTGTCTCTTGCAGGCGGTGTATTTGTGCGAACCTTTTACTAAACATCGGTAACAAACTTTGTTTTCGATTACCCAGTGCCAGCGATCATCTACCGTCAATGAAGCAAACTTTTTGCAGTCACTGACGTCGTGTGTATCAACCTTACAATATCTACATGTTGTTAAACTATTTGATGAAGTCGATGAGGTTGCATGTTGAGTCACGAACGCTTTGGCAGGTTGTTTGGTTGTCACTGGTTTGACAAATGGTTTATGATAGAAGTGACAGTAACCTGTTTGACATGTGAATATGTGTCAAAATCTGAATACATCATGCAAAATTTTATTTGGCGATTTGATTCTGCGTCCAAAAAATCTGCCAAAAGTTCTAACTTGAACTTACCAGAATCAAAATGTGCTGATGCATAATCTGCCCATCTATAGCGCAGAAGAGGAGTAAGCTTTCCTAAAATAGCATTGCAGAGTTCAGGAGAAGCTAAAAATTCCGGCTGATGCAATTCTCGAATAACCTCTACGCTATTTCGTAGTCGACAGGCAAAGTTATTAAGATCTTTTGCAGATTCATTAATTGGCAACCTGGATAGTGACCGAATGGAAGATAGTTGGTGGAGAATGATGAATTCCGGTTGTGCGAATTTGTTCTCCAGAGAGCGCGTAACCTTCACTGGATCCACAGCAGTCATTAAAAGTGCCGAGACAGACTCCTGGGCGGCACCGTGTAAAGCAGCGCTGATCCTGGTCAGGTTTTCTTCCGGGGTAAAGCCTGCCTCCGACCGTAAAAAGGCCTTCTTGAAGGAATGCCAGCCTGAGACGTGACCATCAAAAAAAGGAAGGACACCAACCTGCTTTCTGCTCCCCAGGTCCGCGATGACTTTCGCCAGTTCAATAAAGGAGTCTTGTGTCTCTACATTGTTTACTTTATTTGTGTTATCATAATAACAATTAGGCGTAGGATTAGTGTTTTGTGTGCCTAAAGGACGTTTTTCTATGTTGTTTTGGCTTTTATTAATTAATTTAATAAAATTATACTGGTGATTCTTAGTTTTCTGTGTGCTCTTTACCGTGGATCTGCTCAACCTCAACATTGATGAAGAATGCGCATCATCAAGCCGAACTCTCTGCCGGCGCCCGAGCAAGTAGCTCTGAAACCAATCAATCACGGTTGGAGATATGTTAATAGAGCGTAACAGTCCTAAGAGGATATCGAAATTAAATGCGTTACTGAAGTCAAGAAGCGTAAGTACCGTTAACTGACGTTCTTCCATACCAAATCGAATGTCCTCCGTAATCTTAAGTAGGGCTGTTACTGTGCTGGGCGAAAACCTGATTGGTATGGATTAAACAGATCGTGTCTGGTGATAAACCTGCTCAACTGATTATGAATAAGGCGTAGTTACGTACAAAAAACAAATAAGGTAATTTTATGGAAATGTAATCCTACTAATATTATTTATTAGAAAGTTGGTATGATTGTGTCTATGTTTATAACCAGTCAGCGCTGCAAAGGCTGAATGGACTTTGATGAAGTTTGTAGTTTGATGCAAGTATAGTTTTTAGGTCTTTGAATGATAAATAAATTACAAATCCTAGAAAATCGTGTTGTTCATTGAAAATTGTGCGATCAACTGATCATCAAAACGTAGGTGAACGGAGCTCAGCTAATATAACCTACAATATTTTCAAGAAAATTTAAATGGAGCTATTTAGCTAACATTTTTATTATTGCGTGCATTGAAAATTCTAATAACATGTCATCCATTAAATATATGCACGGCACACGTTGCTAACCTTTCATGATTTCTTCTAAATAACTAATTGAACATTAATTAGTAGCGCGTATATGAATTGATTGACATTTATGTTTACACCGAGGTTGTATAACTCGTTATGTAACTCAACACAAACAACGCAGCCTACGCAGCCGTACTCTACGGTAGTATCTATACGGTATAGCATCTTTGTACTGCGTAGCATTCCGTAGCATCGTAGAACTACGTAGCTTGATAGCTATTATTGTAAAAGACAAAAACTAGAGTCAAATGTTGCAACAAGACCGCAAACAAGTTGCCAGGGAGTTATCTCGCTGGATTTACTGTGGCAAAGTTCTCGCGGTGACGTTTCGCCCACTCAGACCGCAGGAGTGGCACTGAGTGTGGCAATTAAAACTTGCGAATGTCAAGTGCGGCGCGAAACCCAAGGCTTTATTATTTTTTTATTTTATGCAAACAAATAAAGCAGCCGTGGTTGCTAGGTATCTCGCAATGTTGGTCACTTAAATGCAGTTGTAACTTTTAGGTTGCTAATTAAACATAGTTGTTTGTTGTAGCAGTTTACTTTTAGCCGTTCATTTGTGAAATTCTGAATAATGCGATGAATATTAAATGTATTTAATCAAAAGCAGATAGATGAAACAAGTGATTCGGTCAAGCATCTAAATTACAACCTTCAAGTAGCAGAAAAATTTAGCCTGAGCTTGCCACTTAGGCATAGTGTAAATACAACCAGGGGGGTCACCACTAGGTCTTATAGCATTATTACTTCAATATTACTTCAATCATACATTGAAAAATTACATAAAAGTAAGAATTCTTTAATGTTGCAGAGCCAGAGCAGTTTTGATGACGTCACGTTAAATCGTTCACTGAAATACAACTGTCATGTCATACCTTTACATCATTATGACACTGACGTGCGACAGTGATAACGCCATATAAAAATGTAGACGTATCGTTCACATGCAGGAATACTTTATAAGTTCATGGTACGAATTCGAACAATATTATTGTAACCTTGAAATAATAATGCCATGAAACATGATGGTTTTGTATTAGCTTGTGGTAGCCCAGTTGATGTCACTGCTTCTATAGCTATAGCTCTATCCTTCTGACGCGTTACGAGTAACGGACGGTCCGTTAAGTGTAACGCGTCCGTTACAAACCAGCCTAGCCGAAGCTGGTAGCGTTGTACCCAAAATGCGGAGTTTGCCAGACCTGCTACATAGTCCAAATTACCACCTTATTACTAAAAAAGCTTGCAAATAAGCAACATCTTCCGAACAACCAATCCACTTTATCTCACGGGTACGAATGAATCCCAATACGGCGCTAACACTTACAAAAGCATACAGAGATGTTGTAAAAGAGCGCGGAACTCGGAAAAAACCCGTTTTGAACCATCAACAGGGTCATTAACGATTTCATAAAAGGGCTTATAGGGTTCGCTTCCCTTTCCTCGTATCATATTTTTCATGGGCTCGACCGTTTCCGAAGTACTTAGGTTGCAGGTAATGTCGTCAGGTAGATGGTACGGTGGAATTGATCTCGAAATGTGCCGTTTGTAGGATGGGTGTAGGCGTAATTTGTAAAGAATTCAGACTAATAAGCAATATTACAGTTAGCGTACGTGGAAATGGAAAGTGAAGTAGTGTGTGTGTGAGGAACTACGAGATTTAGGTTGGTCCTGTAGCTAGTGAAATTACTAGGAATAATTAATATATATAATTCTTTGTGACCTGATATCACAGTCTAGAAACATCTCGTTCTGCAAGTTTGGCATTCAAAATAGAAAAAAGAACCTCAAAAATATCTTATAAAACTCTAAAATCTAAACCTGAAAAAAATATTGCAACTTAAAATAAATCAAACTGTTAATACTTTCCACAATAAAAACAGTAAACTTAGACATTTGCGTTCAATGTTGATAGTTCCATAAAAGAAGACCTAATAATATATGTTTGGTTTTGCATAACTAGCTCATAATATGTCTGCGCTTAACCGAGTATCAATCCTCATATTGTTTACATTAACAGCGCAGAGTAGTATATTTAATTTCATTACATATAGTCTTGAGTTGTCACAATTACTGCGAATGTACACCCGGGGGAAAAACTGTTCCATTGTTGTGAACGTACTCGCAGATACATTGTGACATGTGGTATTTAGTTGGGCTGTATGTTGCATACAACGAAAGCTAATTACTCATGTTCTGTAGCGCGATGCAGTTGTTCAGAGAGTATTACTGTAAAGCTTAAAAATTGTATTTTTTGATGGGAACAAGAAGTGTATAATTTGTGAGTAGTTTTGGTAGTACAAGCTTTTTAAAACAACCTTCTGATACCAAAATACAATCAATAAAACCAAATTTTTAATTATTTTAATTTAAAAATAAATTAATCTGATATCACATTATGCATCTATATTTACTGATATTCACCATTGATATATTCTATGCAAGCAGCATAAATTTAAAATCGAATATCAAAATATGAATAGGTCACAAGTTCGTAGCATTATGTGTTAGGTGGCCAACGTTCAAATCGTCCACAGAGAGACAAAGACGTAAAGATATAGAGCAAGTACCTAATACCGCTCTAATTGACTGCTTGAAATGTGATAATATTCAAATGTGCGCTTTATAAAGGCTATAATATAGTAAAATCTAGCAGTGGGAGTGCTAGAATAGTAGAATCAATTGTGCGGTGGTGGCTAACGGGGTACGAAAGGCGATAAGCTAAACTTACGATGCCTTTTGTACCCTCCACACCAATATTTTATTGTGATCTTTGAATATCCGCAGCTGAACGTGCACGTTTATGTACAGCTTTGTGCTTTAACTGGCTTTTGAATTTCAGTGTATGAAATACGACAAGACTAAAAAAAAGTAAAAAAATATGTATGTATGTTACGATCTCATTATTGTGCAAGGGTCTCAATCTATAAATGATGTTGTCCCTTTCATAGAGATCGAAATTACAGAGACGGCATAGTTAAAGATTGAGTTTTATTAGTCAGATTAAGTTTTGCTTAGGATTTGGTATGGCAAAATAGACTCCAGTATCTTCCAGTCTAGATTCAATGATTCATCGCTGTGATGGTAACTTACCATATACCATTGGTAAATGATAAAAGGCGTAATTGCGTTTGTTCAACATCAACACCATCCAAAAGAGAGAATGAAAGAGAAAATGAGAGAGAGAGGGAGGGAAGAGAAGGGAAGTGAAAAGGAAGGTAAATGATTTTTATTATATTCTTTTTTCAAAGAAAAGAGTCAATGTCAAGGTATTTTTTAGACAACATAATACAAAACGTATTAATTGGCTTTTTTAATGGTCTATATAATACGCTGCTTATGGTTTTTGATATTTCAGTCACTCCTTTTTCAGCTTAACTCACCCTCAATACAGTCATGTTCAGCATTTACAATAACACTTGTAATTTTAACTTTGTAACAATTCAGCAAGCGTTGGAGTTAACCTTTCGAGAGCCGCAGGGTATCTACAGGAAGTCCCTTCCGCACAAGAGGTCATTAGGCAAAAATAAAGGGTAGCTAGAGCAATGTAAGCTGGTTGCTGTGTTTATAAAATTGTATTTTATTGTTGCGATGCTACGTACTTCAATATTTTCATCATCATCATACACACTATCTGTGTTAAAGCTCACAGATATAGTTGCAATTTTAGTAGGTCAAATTAAAGTGCTACAGTATGAATTTCACAAGGCATGTTATTGTGATAACTGTAATCGTCTATTTTGCTTGGAACCGCTGTAATATGGTATCCTATGTCAGAATATTATTCAGATTAAAGTTGCTAGTTTTGTTTAATAGTCATGGGCGGCCGTGTCGCTTAACTTCAGGTGAACGACTAGCTCATCACGTCATTAATTCTCACAGAAAATAGCTATTTACTGCATAACATTTCAACTGTTTATTGGCCGTGCTGACTGTAGCGTATGGGACCAATGATAGACTACATTATACTTAGTGTATTGCTTGGATACCGAAGAGACCTAAGCGGGACTCGTCTTAAGCGCGCGAGCGTCACGCGTCACTGCTCAGTCTCACTGGAGCCGTCGACCGGGGACGTGTCCGTGTCTCTGAGCCGGTGTCAGAGAGACACTCAACAAACACTACACTGACCATCCAAATACTTGCTCACTACCAGTAGCAAGCCCAATATGCATTGCAAAGTTGAATTGCGTGCTAGTTGTTAAAATTTAATATTACTTAAAACCATCACATCGCCTCGCGGCTAGACCAATATATTTTTTTGACATGTCCAGTAAAGAATGCACCAAAGTTTCAACGGTTATTGTTTTAGTTCTTGGCATAGAGGGTTATTCACGATCAGATACGTTTCGTTCCACTTGTGGTTATTTATTTCATTTTGTTATGTTAAAGTGAAGACGCATATTTTCTGATAAATTGAAATATTTTGCATTTCAACTTTGTTATTTATTGTTCTAGACATACAAATCACAATAAGGGCTTTCTTTTTATTGTATTATTTTCTTAATGTAAAGCCAATTTTTATATTAACTGTAACAAGAAGCCGCAGCGTGGAAACCGCTTCTTCAATAACGTTAAAAATCAACCAGAAGCAATAAGATTTAAATCAGATTTCTGAAGGGAATAAAACCTTTTCACACTGAAAACATATAAGGATATTAAAATGCTTCTAATGCTCATACTATAAAGCCTAAAACGGGTTTATTTACGCACAAAATAATAATATTACTAATAAGCACCTACAACATAGAACCTAAGCTACGTACATTAATAACCGCTTATCACCTCCTATAACTCCACAGTACCTCACATACAGTATTTAGCAAAACCATAAAATACCGCTTTAAAAATTTCTCGTCCAATAGGTGGCGCTCAAGTAACAAATAAAGTAGTAGTACGGTGTCCACATCAGCGGGCATATATCATTTTTATCGCTCGCACTCGGGCCGGTCGTTTATTCATTGCTTACCTATTGCACACGCGGTTCGTATGACGACCGACGGTTTAATATTTGTTCTCGAATGTAGCTCGATAATACTGCTATTTTAAAGTTTTAAAATTGTTTTGGCTTCGACACGTCATTAGTGTTTTGTTTTACCACCGAGTTGGTGCGTGACATATCTTCAATCGCAAGTAATTACAACAAGCTGTGCTCTCGGTTTGACCTGCGCATCATTAAAATGCATATGAACCGTGTACTGCGTAAACCACGTGGTACAAAGGGCTCAACTTGTTTATTTCTATAAATGATCGGCAGAATAAGTACCTAGTCCTCTCAAAGCGTCACGTGACTTTTTCACTGACAAAGATCACGCTAATCAAACATTAAAAAATTGCGTTACAATTAGGTCAATGTTGTTAAAAAGGTCGGAGCGTAGCACTGTCGTAGCACTGTCGTAGCAATGCTACAGCAACGCTACGACTAGCAGCCCTACCACAAACTAATACAAACCCATCATGGTTCGTGACAGTGATGTTTCAAGGTTACAATAATATTGTTATTCGTACCGTGAACTTATAAAGTATTCCGGTGCGAGAACGAGACGTCTACATTTTTATATAGCGTTATCACAACTTGCGTTACAAATTAATCCACCGTAGATTCGTATCATCGTTTTGTATGTTCTAACAATATAGTAATAACAAATTCGATTTCGTTAAAAAACTCGTAGTAACGTAGGAGCACGTAGCAATCCTACACTCAAGCGAGACCGTACTCCTTTTTTAGGCATGCCGTTTAGTCAACTATGTATTGAAGATGAATGTTTATCGGTCGCCCCATTTGTTGGGAAAAAGGCTGCACTGTGATTTATTCATTAGCACCAACTTCTCGTATTAAATCTTTTCCTTTTTCATAATATTTACACTAAACTAAACTATGTAAGTAGGTACCTACTGTAAAATCCTTGCGGCAAACAAAAATCAACCATGTATTTATGTATCATACTTAATAATAATAATATACCTACATAAATCTAACTTCAATGTTGTAAAATCATGATTAGTTGTAACCAACCACAATTACCTATATTATTTTAACAACCTCCTTCTCTCTTAATTTCAACAGTTTCTTAAATCGTAATTGCATTAATAGTTAATTTTTTTTCAGGATTTTACATTTTTTGTTTGTCGATAAGTTGCTGTCGTCCCCCATTGCTTATCGTTGCACATCTTTAGTGCTTAATGCAGTCATAGTATTATGTTGTCTACAAATTCGCTCATCAAAGATACTATATTTTTCAGTAAGGTATCAATGTTTGCTATGTATTACATTTTTAGGTATAACCAAATCGAGAATTGTACCCGACCGTCTAGCATGCAATGTAATTTAAACAAATGAAATCTCCATATAAAACCGGCTTGCTGCACTACCTGCATTGTTCACACCAACACCTCACACAGCTATACATATGTATGTGTAGCCAAATTCAAAGCGTGAACTATTTAATCAACTCATGAAATATGCATTTGCCGAAATTCGCGTCGGTCCGTCCATCACCGCAAGGCCTTATCGACGACGGCGCTTATCATCAACAGGTTCTACTGCCAGCTCGTGTGCTGTTATCTCTTGCTACAAATAGTCACGACTTCATCATAAACTAAACACCATAACCACCACACGCAATCCATGCTAAAATAGACCTTACTACTGAATTCTTACAATCAAACTTTGGGTGTAGTATGTAAGTGCATGGTACGATAAATGCATTGTCACAGTGTATTACGGGGCGGCTGCCTAATGCGCCTAATTCACGACAATGTAGACAAGCCGTCTGCAAATGCAGGTGTTATTATTTCAGATTAGACAGTTTGTGTGCGATTAGTAAATAGCCTTGTTTGTTACTCCCAAAACAATAAAGAAATATTTTAAAGATTTACAGTTTTTATATTATTCACATACAATGAATAACAATAATGTTCAAGTAAGTAGGAACTGGATTTGTAAAACAAACACGATCATAGTCCAAACACAGATTCAAAACAGAATTATTGTAATCTAGCTGACCCGCCCCGGCTTCGAGTCCGAACTTTTATGGGTAAGAGAGAAGGGAAAGGTAAAAAAATAGGGGAAAAGGATGAACGGATGGGACTATTGCCATCCCATCCATTCATCCTTTTCCCCTATTTTTTTACCTTTCTCTTCTATCTTCCCTTCGACAGGGTGAGTATACAGCGTGATGCGTGTTCAAAGGGATAGACAGACAGACCGACAGACATAAACAGTCAAAAAATTCAAAAAAAGTGTTTTTATTTTTATATCGATTAAGAAGCATACTACAGTTAAAATTTTTCAAAAATATTCAATGTACAGATTTAGCCCAGTTACAGTGTTATTATATGTATTGATTTTACAAAATAGTTTTTATAATGCAGTGGCTTACTCTATTTATATCTAGTATCGATAACTGTATTTTCCTAAAATGTTCTTGATTTCTTTGTTGTTAATGACTGTCTATACCAGTAGTATAAAGGCTATGCAATAATTACGGAACTAAGTGTCCACATTTAATTACCGGCTATATATCTATCTACATTATTAGTGTGGTTCTAGAGAACGCTCTTTGACAAATGGTAGTGCAATATCACCGATATGTCACCGCCAAGCTCGTAATAGAATAGGCTGGTATAGCCGCACGATCTTTCGCGCGAGAAAGATTTTCGGGTTTTATTGGGTTCCATAGTACAACAAAAAACTCGAACATGTTTTCGTTTATTACAGAGACTTAATTATTAAAACAATGGACTTAGAGCAGATGGTCAAAGATCAACGGTGATATAGTCGAAATAAGAAACCTTGGTTGAGAAGGCTGATAATTTTTTAAATGAAAACACCACATTCGTTTTATAAAATGCGAACGGCCATTATTTATTACATCAATTTCAGTGATTCACACATCCTACGCATTAGCACATGTACTTTTGCTAGGTCGTTCAATTTGCGTTTATACTTTTTGCACAGAGCAAAAAAAAGGCTTCCAGGCGATGCGTCATTTGTTTCATAGCTCTGTGTTTGTATACATTATACGTGCTGTGGATTATAAGCCTTAGGGATCTAATAAGGGATCAGTAACTTTATCGTGTAAAGAAAAAACGCATTCCTTGGTAACTTGGATAGCATAACGAAGAAGTTCTCTTCCACCGTAACTGGTAATGAACCTCCAGTTTCGTACGCAGTCCAAGTGGTATTTCTACACTGTTTGTAACTTACCCAAAGAAGCACCAAAAATTATAATAGAGCACCACGATATTGAAATTGTACCATGTTGCTCATTCACATTATATACATTTTCACAGGCGATTGGCCGTGCGTCTAGATCGGTCCTTATTATCCATGTAATAGTGCTCAAGAGAGCGCGCAGTACAGGTGATAAACAGCTTTCGGTGGGTGCATATTTCTTAGTGTATACCTCTACTTGAGATGTTGAGATGTTGCAATATTTATCATACTAGTTAATCGTTTTGAATAACTTATCTTCAGAAGTTGCTTTTATACAATTGCTGGAAAAGTTTCATACAAAAATATCTTTTGCGCAATAAGTTAATTCTTCGGTATTAGGTTACTTTTGCGGTATATATACTGCATCCGCACTTGTTCACTCAATTTCCAGACGCACTTTAGGGAGAGTGGTTGAATGAAATTCCACTTTCAGCAACAACAACTCAATTCACCGAAGTTGCCTGTACCAAACACGCTCACAGCAAGTTAGCAAATGCTATTAACACGTCCTCTTTTTAAAAATTTCCAGTGACGGGTCCGCATAGGCTACTAAAATGATGGCGCACCACTTACCCGACATTGTAACTGGTCTATCGCAGACAGACGCGCCGTTTTATGCGTTGGACATGGACCTTAATTACGTCCAGTTATGGACGTAATCAGTAACGGGACAAGGGGTCCTGGAGAACATTTTTGCGTTTTAAAACCTACTATTCATCAATTATTGGTAAACGAATATCTTCTAAAGTTTCCAGCATTCAAACCAAATTTTGGAATTTCATCAATTTATTCCTGGGTCAGTTTTTTCGATTATTTCCCCAAATAACGTCCTGACTACGCTACCTTCACCCAGTCGATGTAATGCAGTTACTGTCCGCGCAAAATGGCGACACGCCGACAGAGGTACGTACCCTTTATGATTATTTGTTCAACAGGTATGCTGTTATATGGCGGTGTTAAATTTTGACGATTATTGCATTCCGTGTTGGAAAATAATTTCGAATAAGTCAGGAATTTTTTGGGCGAGCTAATGGTGATATGTGGGAAAAAGCTTTATAACTTTGTTATTTTAATGTAAGCCAAAAATAAATGAAGTTGCGTTCTAGCATAAGGTAATCTGAGGCAGTTCTAGACAACTACCGTTATGAAGCAGCATGGCACAGAATCTTTGCATAGTAGTCTAA
This sequence comes from Ennomos erosarius, assembly GCA_963580505.1. Taxonomy (NCBI): domain Eukaryota; kingdom Metazoa; phylum Arthropoda; class Insecta; order Lepidoptera; family Geometridae; genus Ennomos; species Ennomos erosarius. The sequence goes on along the minus strand of OY756981.1, from coordinate 11,337,682 downwards.
GAGTGAGTAGAAAAAAGGATACCTGAATCTAGATAATGAACATGATAAAACATGGATAATCAAAACAGAAACTTTCCATGTCAAATGCTCATGTAATTTAAGCAAACTTTTCTTGACTTTTTATTTCTACATTCTGTATTTTCCAACATAGAGAGCCAGCTTTTATACGTGCCTACAAAATAGCGAGCTACCAAAATAGCTTAATAACTTAATACTGGCATTAATATAGTTCTCCAGGCAGGCACGTTACGGCGTCCGTAACAATTGGTGTAAAAATATGACCTATTAAGTGCACCCTGTTACATTATATTTTATACAAGTGTACCCACAATGTGTAGGTGAGCAATAAATATAGCAAAGAGCGCGTAAGATACAATAAAAGTGAATTATTAGCACAAAACGTATTCCTACGTAGCCGTATTTATTTATTTGCCGCCTGTTTTACCTGCTATCTTTACTGATATAAGGGGTTAAGTCGTTTTTTTGTGTCTCGGTATCGGTGGAGGAATTTGTTTTTCTTTGTTTAGAATTTATGTACGGTTTAAAGGTTTTGGATGTTTGGCGGAATTGTTGGGGCAGAACACTGTTTACCGTTAAAGTACTTTGTTTGGGATATGACTATTTTAATAATATTGCTTCATCTTTTTCTCTTATGTTTTACGTAAGACAGTTTGCAAAATCACAATAGACTCAGGTAAATAAAAATTCAACATAAATGAATATTTACATACTTTATAACTTTATAATGAACATAAAGTTATTGTAATGTCTAATTCCTAAGAAAACGAAGATATAAATTCTGTTCATTTCCTTTCTTAATTATAACTTAGTGCAAGAATTTCATCTGAATACCATTATGAATAGGTAACCACTACAGAAACATGCTGAAAACTACATTAATTTCACATTTCTTTCATAAATCAAAACATCTCTCTATGTTTTTGGTGCTTAAGGTTTGGTCGTATACGACGTCAATAAGTCGTAATACGTCTGTTAGTGTTGTGTGCCGTGACAGTTAAACGTATGTTTACACCATCTAAGTTGAATTATGGGTAGTTTTGCATAAACTACTCGCTCTATCTGGCACGGATACCCGCATTCTCCAGTCTACTCAATGCAACTTGGTCGAAACGTCGAGGTAAATAAATAATGTTTTTAGCGCGATTAAGTCATGTGTGAAACGTAAAATTATGTGTTCAAATCGCGAGACTAAGAAATACAACGTCAATAAATTAACAGCAAGTCGTAAAGTAATCACGAAGTCTAGGCCGTCAAGATACTGCGATAAGTCAAGCTATATAAGGGTATCATTAACCCAGCAAAACCATTATAAATAGTTTTTCTCATTTATCAAAGGCTTATGCAAAATTGAATGAGAACAAAATTCGGGAATATCCTTTAGTCACCAAATAGCTTCCTTTGCGTAGGACGTTGCCAGTATCACTAGACTAATCCGATTACAGTACACCCACCGCTCCGGCTGTCATCATCAAAGGCATAATGTTGCCCTCAATCCTGGATTATTATTCATTTGCATACGAAAGTTGCTTATTATTTTCTACGCTTTATACATGTTTTGTGTATGTAAACGATGATGTCGATTGTTATGGTTGGGATGCGTATACAGAACAAAACAAAAGTAATCTTCAAATAATAAGTTGTATGTCAAAGTGGAGTAATCTCGGGTTTGGTAGAACATTTCCCGCGCTGTCAAAGTGAGACCCGTAATTATAAATACAGACAGACAGAAAAAAATTAATAATCTTCAATGTACGGAATTGTACCTGTTACAGTTTTATTAACATTAATGTCAAGCATATCAACGGGTTGTCTAGAAGAGATCGTTTTAAGCGATAAGACCGTCCGCAGTAACAATTATTTTTAAGTTTAACAGTTTTACAGGAACAAACGATGAAATCAATCGTTTGTTTTTGTAATGTTCCAATAGGTTTTATCTATCATATTGTTATTAGGAATTCTATTGAGTATAATCATAAATTCTGGTTTCTATGTAAGCTACTGTGCGTACATAGATTCTGAATACCCCAATAATTAATGAATAGGTGTACAAAGCCAATGATATGTAAATGTAGTTGCCACACGAAAATAAACCTTGTATTGTTGAAATACAGGTGAAGGTAGTTTGGTTCATCCTGACAGTTAGGAAAATCAGTTGTGGTATGAATCGTAAGTACTCCCCCAAACATCGGGACATTGTGGGCGCATACCTTGCTGTAATTATAATAAACAAATGTGCGAAGTTTACGAACTTGGACCGTTTATTATATGTTAATACATGGTCGATGTTGGAAATTATAGCTTGTTTATTGTATTTGAATATTTATTTTTGATAGAAAATAAACAATTCAATTATATTGTGGCCGATTGAAATCGCCAATTCAATTTATTTCAACAAGCTGACCAGTACAAGATTACAAGTGATCGTTATTTGAAAGCCTAGCGATGTATAAAATATATCATATATATTATTTCCAGCCATTACAAAATTTATAATAAATTATAGAATGTAACACATAGTACTTTTTTTAATCTGACATTTATTAGGTACAGTGAGTCGATTTTCGACTGGCATAGTCACAAATCGACTATCCATGGCACTATTGTATATATCTACATTTTATTATCTCTTTTCGAGGTTTATACCTTTTAAATCACTAAAGTGAAAGTAACGTAGATCATTTTTTTCTAGTTTGTATACATATGACAAAATTACCTTTCTTTGATTTGCTTTATTTTGTTTCTTCATATTACAAGTTTTTGTAACAGAGATACATACCAAAGTTGTTAGATTAGGATACCTAAACGCTGTTCCTAATACAAGAAAATCTGCCACGTGCACCTAAGCTAAGCTTAATGAAGTAAGAAGTATAAGATCGTACGATATCACGTAGTGTCTTGAGAATGCTTCCTGAGATGGTTCATTTGCATGCTAATAGCGGCTGTGGTGAGCTTTTCAGTGGATACTGCATATGAGCCCGCTACAGAACTCTTCGTTTTCTCCAAAAATCATTAGCATTTTTGTCTCAAAATTTAAAAAAGAGTCTATGTCATAGTCGTCTATACTGTATAGTATTAGATGCCTGTGGTCTATCCATGTTTTTGAAAAAAAAGTACAAATTACTAAATCAGTTTTAAAATGCAATCTTTCTTCAATTATGACTCAGAAATATTAAAGTAAAATAACAAAACTATACTTACAAGATTCAAATCTGCGTAGCACAGTTGATACTCTAGTACTACGAGAATTTTTAAAGCTACGAATCCACACTGGGTAAAAACAACATGATGCGTGTGTTTACAAGGTTCAAAGTTGCGTAGCACCGTAGCACTGTAGCCCCAGGCCAGTGCTACGAATATCTTTAGCACTATACTGCTATGAACCACCCTGTTCTGGGGCCAACCACAACCTCTTAAAGCATTATTACTTCAATCATACATTGACAAATGACATAAAAGTATGAATACTTTAATGTTGTTGACGCAGATCAGTTTTATGACGTCGCGTTAAATTGTTCACTCAAATATATCATGTTGACACCGACGTGCAAAAGTGATAACGCTATATAAAAATGTAGACGTCTCGTTCTCACGCAGGAATACTTTATAAGTTCATGGTATGAATTCGAACAATATTATTGTAACCTTGAAGCATTGCCTTGAACTGTCACGAACCATGATGGTTTTGTATTATTTCGTGGTAGGGCTGCAGATCGTCGTTTATAAGCCGATTTGGTTTTTTTATTTATTTGAAACGTTTAAGGCCTCTGCTCACTTCGTAGCAACTGTTGCAACTGTAGCACTAGTAGAATATAACAAAAAGGGAATTTAACGGTAAAGAAACCAAAGTTATAAGATATCTTGTCTCAACTAAGCATAAGCCTTAAATGTTATTAAACCTACCAATCATCACAAACTCCGAGAGCTCCTCGAAACATTTAGAACACATTCGGAAAAGCCGTGTACACGAGCGTTAGATGTAAACAATAATTGTAATTATAACAGATTACTCATTAATAAGTAAGTATTTCAAGTTAATGGCCACATAAACAGCAGCCAGCGCGTAGCGGGCCACATTTATCAACAAAAAGCGGTAATTTTATCGAACGTACTTCTCGTTACGTCAGTTATGACGACCTTAACGCCCAAGTTGTTAAAACTTTGTTTGAAATGAGCGTAATGTTTAGTCGATCAAATTGTGTAAATTTTTGCTCGAGAGCGGTCGAGAGTTTGACGGTTTGGGAATTGTTTAAAACTATCGTGTACCTTCGTAATAGACAAGTCTGAGTAGATAGCCTGTATTTATGAGGCCAACAGGCTAAAAATGTACAGTTATTTTTGGGATGATAGCTGCAATCTAACAACAACTGTAACTTAGATAGATAGCAGTTGTGCAAAGTCCTGAATTAAATCTAATATGCCAGATTTTTAAATTTTGCGGTCTCTTTCCTATAGGTTGGAATAACAAGGCACGCGATAGTTTTAAAATTGTAAAATCAAGTTATATTCAGGTTCCACAATACAGAGTACAGAATTTCGTACAATAAAATTGACACACACGCGCAAAGTAATAGCCCAGGTATATATTATGAATTATTTCCAATGGCTTAGCAACCTAACCCCTCTCAACCTGGCATCTGAAACGAGAGAGCACCACTCTGGAGTTTCCGTGGGTCTACTTCCACGGCGTTTTTTCTGCGTTATCTTGGGCATGGGTATGGTCCTACGCGAAGTGCACAACTGCGACGCATTTGGTTACGTCCTAAAAATAGGTGAAAACTAAAGAGCTATCAAAGTTTAGTGCAGACGGGAAACAGTGTTGTTTACTGTACCAATAAATCTAAGATATAATACTTTTTTATGTATACAGTTTCAGTGAGATACGGATTGAAACAAAGCGCGTTATAGTGGCAGCCTCAGTGATAGTAATTAGGTCTGACAGTGACAGAGCCGAGTAAACGCTGAGCAGTGGGCAATGGAAACAGTTTGCGTTGCATCCCGCACTCATTGTTTCTGTGTCATTGTGCTGCTACCTTTGTCCGGAAAATGCTTATTATTGATTGTTTAATGATGTACTTTTATTATAATACCACTTCTATATAACATGGAGTATTGTGACAAGTTATGTAAACTATGATGAAAACAGCTCAAAGTTTGCTAGCATTTCGGAACTGCGAAGGTGAGGCACGACGTGGAGAATTGAGCAAATGATTTATTTAAAAACCAGTACAGAGAATAAATAAAAATGTTTTAAAATGTCTATAAAATTAATCTAATTGTTCATGAAATTTATTCAATAAAAAAATAACATTAAAATTCATAATTAAAACACATGACAAAACCAAAACATATAAAACTACAGCTGAAACATAATAATCAACATCTAAGAGATAAGCTGACATGGTTGGCGAGACGTAAGCACCAAGGGTCCCGCCAATGTTCGATGCAGCTTGCGACGGAGCGGCACTTCTAGGCCGCCGCCTTTAGAGGTAGTTTCCGATATGCTGCATCGAAGTGTTGGAACAATATTCCCCCACCGATAAGGAGCCTGCATAGTTTGTACAGCTTTAGAATTAAATAAAAGAATACATTTATGCACACCAAAAAAGGGAGGAACTACTCGTACATGACACCAGTGCTATATAATTAACGCACATTGTTGCAAACCCACATTTACATTATTTATTTTATTATATTATATTGCTATTAATTTGCTTATCTAGTTTTTATTCTTGTTGGATGTTTGGAAATTCATTCCCTGTTAGATTAGTTCTGTTTAAGGTATAGGTATATTTGTGTATGTTTATTTTTTACAATATTGTGCGTACGCTGCCCTTTCGTTGTAAGCGTGCGTGATGTCACTTGCCGGTGCCAACGGAAGACCAGCGCTAGTTGCTTGCAGCTAGCATTTTGCTGAGTTGGAGCTGGGTGAGCAAACACTATAATAATATGTTGTTTGTATAAACTGTTGTAAGTATTAGTTAAGTGTAAGTGTTTGGCACAAATAAATATCTTTCTTTCTTTAATTTAATATTTTCTTCATGTGCTTATTCCTTTTAGATTACCGCCTTTTAATGCTGTTTTTCTACGAGTTAATACTCAAAGAGTGATTTAAAATATATAAGTACTCAGTAATTGTTTCATGAATGAAATGAAAAGTAAAACCGATAACATATTTCAGATTCAGGTTATGCCCCACACTGTTACACATTTAATTTTGTCAAGTTTTGAGTAAAGCTACAGAGTGGTCAAATAAATGTTACGCATCACTGAATTTGCATGATTACAATCAATTTAAAGTAAATTGTGTAATTATTCGATATCCAATGATAAAGTCGAATAATAATTTATTGTTTTAATTTAAATCCCAAATTTAAAGTAAACAACCACAAATGATAATGAACTTTATAATCAGCACCGTAGTTAAAATATAAGCAAACATCTTGGAGTCTATTAGTTCGCTAATATGAGTTTTATAACTGCGATACGCGAGTTAATTCACGCCATTACGTCAAGCCCTCTAAATCTTAATAGTTCAAGTTTTCACGAGTTTGACGACGAAACTTTGAAATCAATGATATCTCATTTGCACTTAAAACTATCGCAATAGTTTCATATCTAAACTTAGTTTATAATGAGTTTATAAAACATGAATACTGTCTAAAATAATGAAGATAGACCAATATTATTCGTAAGCGTCACCAATGCTTCTACCAACTTACGTTATACTGCCTTCTATTTATAACTTCATTCTTAATTCAAAGGTACAAGGTTTCAATTCGTTTGTTTAGCTATGGTCACGTAGTATGTAAGCGTGCGTGAATATATATGTAATGTTCATCGCTTAGTGTAACTCTGTCAGTGTCAGCAATAATTAGAGCCATTGAAATTGGCTGATTAATATGCGTGATGCCAACTCGGTATATGTGCCGATGCTCTATTGTGGAACTATTGTTGGGCCCGCTGAATTATGCACGGGAAGCGGAATGACGTTTATAATGTCATAAACGTCATTCCGCTATGTAATAATGTGCATTTATATTTCTTTGTTTTTCTATAACAGAAATATGCTCTATAGTAACTGTTTCGATATTCGACATACAATTACTGTAATACATACCTAATCAACATAAAATAAACTTTATCATACACTCCCTGGAATAAAATCCTTCCTAATTTCTACTTTCTACTAATCAATATAAAAATGTATCGTTATCGGTTTGTTTGTCTTTATATTTGTTCGAATACGTGGTTTTATTACATAGAAAATTTAGTTGAAATTTTACTATGAAACCGTAAGATGAATTTTACAGCTAGAAAAGTAAACAGCTTCGTTCAGCCCGTGATAACTCTACTTGCATGATAAATCAATATAGTTAGGATAACCGTCTATCGGACGTTGTACAACGGTTAGTTCGCGTCATGCCGAGCGGCATTTTAGTTAGTAAAAAGGAAACTAGATGTAGCTACTGTGCATGCATACATTCCTGAATCACGCAAGCGTTTGTCTCCGCTAGTTCATTAGGGTGAATGAAAATGTTTGTAGAATTCGAAAATTGGCACGGGGCTAGCGTTAACCCGCCTATTGCAATAAATCAACTTCGTATGGACCACGTTTATTATTTGTACCCTGGTTGTACATGTTTTGGTCCTTCGAGCCGGATACTTTTGAACCAGTCAACTCAGTAATCGTAGTCCACGGGACGCGATTACACTTCGCACCAACGAACTCGGGAAACAACGATAGTATGCGAATCGACCAACTTGTAGGTATAGAACTTACTTTGGTAGCGCGTGTGTTGCCCATAACTTGTTATTTTTCAAACCTCTCTTCGCAAAAATTGTTAGGCCCTAGAGATTTACACAAAATAGCAATTCATTATTACCGTATTTTGATAGAGCGGACGTGAGAAGTTTGTTTTGATCTCTATTACAACTTTAACTTGATCGTGACTATAAACTTTGACGTGACCATAACTCACTCTCCAAGATTTAGTTGTTCATAAAACTTGAAATTTGTACTTAACACTGGCTAAACACGCCAATCGCGTGGGGCCAGAAGTCAAGAAGTTGATTTAAGTTTTAAAGTCCGTTCTATCTTACAATATAATGATTATCCACGGTATATGCAAACAGGGCCGTCGCGAGCAGGCATGAATACTAGATTGACTTGTCAGACGCATTGTTTCGCGATATGGGGGGCTCCGTTAAACGATGGCTTTGTTCAATTTACACAGCTTGTTAAGGTTTCTTACAACATCTGGTACATGAGACTCTGAAAATGTATAACTGTGGATAGGCCTACAGCATATACCTGATAGTAAAATACCTTAAAATATCTTCTGATCTGATAATAAACAAAAATATGACAGCAGTTGGTTTAAAAACACAAGTCTATTGAAAAACAAGCAAAATACAAAATCAACTTTGGTTTAACAGCTGTATAAGTAGGTTAAAGAGCTTTGTACCTATGAAAATTAAAGGTTGAAATCGCTGCCGCCACCTCAGCCCGCCGCCTCTCGATAACAGCTTTAATTAACAACAAAACTTGGAAACGCGGTCATTAAAAATTGAAGAGCTCTTTTGAACTAATTAAAAATGGGCGCGTCGCCGACACAATTTGGACTATTTAAGTGCTTACTCGGCCCGGTTCTGTCCAAGTCGAAGTTGCTTCGAATGAAGAATTAATTATGAAGAGAAGAAGGCCAAGTGAAGGAGGCAGCTTGCAAGTTCAAACTGGTTACAATTTGTGGGAAAGGAGCAGGTGTGACTCAGGCCCCGGAAAACTTGGAGTCGCTCTCAAACACACGCTTTGTTGCCTTCCCGGTGATAAAGTTGATTTGAATCGCAGATTGTAGGTGTTTTCAGTAACTTGGTCGTTCCATTTCTTCAGGCAATATTTTGATTGCAGATTTTTCGTTCTAACATATGTACATCTCGATAAATAACTGGTACTTAGGAATTATCTATAGAGTATGCAATAACGCATTAATTACACGTCTAGTGCTACAGTTGTCTATAGGCAAAGGTGACTGTTTCATATTGTCTGGTATGGCCGTAAGTACCTATATTTATTTTACTGCTTATATTATAAAAATCTTATACTTATTATAAAAATAAATAAGAACATAAAATAAACAGCCTATCAGCAAGTCGCAGCGTAGGCCGGCCCCCCACTCGGTGGACCGACGATCTGGTGAAAACCACGGGGAGCCGATGGATGCAGGAGGCGAGTGGCCGCTCAAGGTTGTGCTCTTTGGGGGAGGCCTATGTTCAGCAGTGGATGTCTTCAGGCTGTTAATAATGATGATAATGATGATCAGCAAGTCCAAACAGTCATTACAGTTTTGTATCTTGGTTAGTAATGCTGTAAGTTATTTCTCTAAAGTTCAGAACAAAAGACACGGAGAATTGATTAGAACCACCGGTGTATATGTGACCGTCTTATTGTAAGAACCGTTAGTTTATAAAAAAACGCTGTTATTAATAAACTTTAACGATTTATTGCAAACGGGCAATGTGTCTCACAATAAAACGGTCGAGATTTCGGTTATTTATAATTAATCGGCATCACTTCCTTTTTTCGTAATTGTGTACTTCTAGTGTGGTCAAACTAACCGAACACTCCTCCCCGCTTCGCTCGTCTTCGTAGCCTACTGGTTAGCCACTAGTGACACTAAATAAACAATAAATTACAGCAAAAATTGGTGCATTGTTCACAATTAAACGCTACTAAAACCCGTTTTTTTATAAACTTACCGCTAGGCACCGACTGTTTATAAATAATCGAAATATCATCCGTGTTACGTATCATTGTAAGACAGATTGTTAGTTTGCAATAAATTGTCAGTTTATAAATAGCTGATTTTAATTTAGTTTTTTACAAACAAATGGTTTTTACAATAAGACGGTGACATATACATAAATAAACACTTATTCAGATATTTTCCGCAGTTTTTTTTAAGAAAAATAATATGCATCCCTTGGAAAATGTAACAAATTGAAGCGTGTTTTGGACTGGCTTAGTTGAGCGTAGTGAACCCCATTGATTCAGCTATAATTTATCCATGTTATATGAACTTAATTTTTCAGGATAAAAAGTATCTTGTGTTGATCTCTGTAGTGCAGCAATAAAAGTGCAAAATTTCATCGCAATCAACTCGGCTGCGTTTAAGGTGAAGCAACACAAACAAAGAAGCCAACGTTTCACTTAGTTGGAAAAGTAACACAATTGTTTCACAATAAGGTTGTTAAGTTACGTTCCGCGTATCGGTTGCTCAATCGATAGTTTGATTCTAAACTTAGACTGGTTGGTTACTAGCTTAAAGTAAATCATATATGCTTTGTTCCTCGACTATACAAAGACTTTCATTCGACGTTCTTGGAAAGAAACGTTGTACTTTTGAATTATTGATAGCCACACTTTGTATTTATTCTATTATTATTATTTATTGTTTTATTTGTATTTGAATCAAGAAGTTGAGTTAATTGGGGCAGATTTCAAACGTATGTATAGATATTATAATAGTATACTAGGTGGTAGGACTTTTTTGCAAAGTTCGTCTAGGTAGGTACCACCGCTTTGCCAGTTATTCTGCCGCCAAGCAGTAGTGTGCAAGCACTACTGTGTTCCGGTTTGAGGGGAATTGTAGCTAGTGAAATTAGTGGGCAAATGAGACTTTATGCCTGATTACACAGTCTAGTAATAAGATTCTCAGGATGACGTGCGCAGTGCAGTGTCACGCGAAACTTTATTATTTTAAATTTATTTCCGAGTGACACTGCAACTGTTATGGGCGGTCGTGTTGCTTAACATCAGGTGAACGACCGGATAGCTCATTCATTCTCATAAAAGTAAAAGTTTAGTCGATGTCAATAGTAATGAACAGATATGGGGAAATTTATTTATTTATTTATTATTACTGCATTCATGTACATCATTAAAATAGGTAATATACAATAACAAGTATTATATAATACACAAGATCTTAATTAATTAGGTTGGTAGGTTGACATAAGCACTGGAAGGGTGTTTGCAAGTAAGTATGACTCACAGACCAAAAACAATATGATTATACATTAGTCAATTCTATGGTACACTAGCTACTGCCCGCGGCGTTGCCACGCGTGGACTACATTACTTTTCAGGTTTCGGTTTGGGTAATGGCTTTATTTTTAAGAACTTCTAACTTGATTTTCTATCAGCCACACTGAGTTTTCTGCTCGTATAATCACTTCCACGAAGTAAAAATGACATGTCTTAATCATGGATGAAATAATTAATTATAATATTTTCCAAAACAGCGTAGGTACGCTAATTATTATCCTTGATATTCCTGGACCAATTTTGATGAAATCTCCACTCACTCATCTCAACTATAGAAAAATTTTCGATGATATTTCGATAAGTATCATCGAACTCATGATTAATTAAAACCTATATTATATTAAAATCTACGCTATCAAAACATTTTTACAATAGGGCAAAGTCTGGGGGTCTAGCAAAGATGCCAACCGCTAACGCTAACGCCAAACGCTAACTCCAAAATGTACTGAAATGACATTTTGGAAATCGCTAACTTTTCCGTAGCGAATGTCATTTCGATACATTTTTGGAGTTAGCGTGAGGCGTTAGCGTTAGTGATTGTGATCTTTGCTAGACCCCCAGGGCATTTTACATAACATGTTTCGTACACAGATTAGAGAAAAAAATCTACTTCGTACCATTCCAAAGAGTATCATTATACTTCTGTATCATTCAAAGAGTATATAATTTATTACGTAACGTAAGAGTATCATTGGCCCACTGCATTAGCCTATGGTGGTAATAGTATGCATTGGCCCTCAGACCTGTGGGCCAAACATAAACGTCATGTAATGCCAAAAATAGGCGTAGCAAGGGTCAGCATTATACTCCCAAGGGTAAAGCTCTAACTATCACGGTTCATGAGATACAGCCTGGTGACAGACGGACAGAAGGACAGACAGCCTGACAGACGTCGTCAGTCCGTTTTGGGTACGGAACCCTATTACTAAGGCTCCGCTGTCCGTCTGTCCGTCTGTCACCATCGGGCGTATCTCATGAACCGTGATAGTTAGACAGCTGAAATCTTCACAGATGATAAATATATTTTTGTTGCCGCTATTACAAAAAATACTATAAAAGTAGTAAGTATTTAAAATACTTATTTTATTCTGTATTTTAGTATTTTTTCTCTCTCATACAACAAACTTTTTTTGCTAGTTTTTATAGATAATGATACGGAACCCTTCGTGCGCGAGCCCAACTCGCACTTGGCCGGTTATTTCTCTAATCTGCGGGCACTTAAGTATAATTAACATGTTTGTATCTTGAATGCAATCGATTCATACTACTTACATATTATTTGATGGTATATCTATTTTACTCCAAAAACCCCAAACAACCTGCAAGGGCTTAAATAGAAAAACTAATAATTGTTAACAAAATCTAATAAATTGTAAAATTTCATTCCACTGTTTAATGCATATTTACTACCGAAATTAACTCCTATTACTCTTTGTTCATGGCCTTACACACGTTTTTTTCTTTAATCTGTGCCTCCAGATAGACTTTACGTGAAACATGTGAAATATTCAATAACAACACGACGAAAAAAATTACTATGCTTAACACTGGCTAAATACACTATGTGTGGAGCCATAATACAACATAAAAAAAAATACTGTGACATAAACTAACCGTCAGTAGCCAAAAAATATTCACCATGAAGCGGCCATGTTGTATAAAATTCCGTCCGGTTTCATAATGATATTTTAATAATTTTGACCAAATTTTTTTAATGATATTTGTATTTTAATATATCCTATGTTGTGCGCCGGTTATTTCTAAGCATATTAGTGCAACCCGCATGAAAATCAGTTCAGTATCTAGGGTTTTGTTCAATAACAAACAAACAAACAAACAGCTACAAATTATTGTCCCTAGATGGCGTTAGATACGATAAATTAGAAAATGTATGGAGAAGGCCAAAAAGCCTTGTAGTCCTGCATCGCGGTTACGATATTTTTTTAACAATAGAACCTTTGAGATAAATTAGATTTGACATCATTATGTGTGTGTTCCGTAGCGCGCCAGAATTACACATTTATTATATTTCTATGGTACATACAATATTCAATGGTAGTCTATACATTTATACCTATTGTTTTTCTTTTAATCTGTGCATTGCTATTAATTTAATTTTTGTAGTCAACTTCTTTTAATCAATTATATATAATTGTCTTATAACTTTAGTGGTGTTAATATTATTCTTCTAATATACATTTTTAACAGAAAACAATAAATTAAAATAAATTATAAAAATATGTAATCGTGTGTGTATAGTTTGCTTAAGTTATTTATGTATTTAAAATCAAGAGATTGAAACATTTGTCTAAATATATGTCAGCCTTAAACTATTGTGTAATAACATTTTTTAAGAAGATTATTCTTTAAATTTTTATTGAAACGGGAGGTACATTGTTCGCTTTTCAAATACTCAGGAATACTGTTATAAACATGGATAAAATAAAAAAAGAAGGATTGAGTTTTGATTGATATCGAACTGAAGCCCAAAATGGCGGACATATTACATATGTGTGTCAGATGAAAGTATGGCGACCGGCTGCATATGATGTGAGTGTGTGCGTATTCCGCTCGTACGTACGAAGCGTTCTGGCTTCCTAAGGGTGCTTCAGTTTCGGATCAGACGGGATTCCCTCCTTTTTTTTTTAATAGCTCCATGGTTATAAATTGATATTAATCTATAGTTTGGGCTTTTCCCGAATATGTGTAGTCTTGTTGCCGGTTATCTCGGCTCTACACAGATTCACAAATATTTTGTATGTTTTAATCACTCATTTCTAGGCATTGTTATTAATATTTATGTGTTCATGAGGTGTGACAATGAATGGTGATGGTATGGGTGATGAAAACCATGTTTGGTACAGTGGACGATTCAGGCTATTCATGATGATGATGAATAGTTTTGTTTCATATGCTGAATGTTTTATACAATGTAGATTTCATATTTTAGAGCAAACAAAGCCACGATCAAAGCTAATAGACTAGCTGCTGGCTAGCAACACGTGAATCTATGAATTATTTACGACGATAATACGCAACGAGGGCTGACGGATATCGAGTACAGTACTTTATTGTTTACTGCCGCACTACAATGGGGGTAATTGTCGCTGACAGCCAGTTTATGGCGGTATTGTTTAGCCGCTGCATTAGAACGTCGGTCATATTAAACTGTGTTGATTATAATAATTTATTTATCAAAAACAGTTCTTACCTTATTGAATAAAATGTGTTTTTTTTTGTGGAGACCCTAGGTTCCTGGTGACATGGAGCTCATCGCGTTTTACAAAGTTTGAGCGCTTTGTCGATGCACCGCGTGACCAAAATACTGGCACTTATTTGGCTCAATGAATCAGCATTGCAATTCAATGGGGCAATGCTGGTAGCATGTTGGCCATGCTTCCTACTGGTAATGAGCTGCAGCATTTGGTTGGACTACGTTTGTACTACTGTACGATGACCTTATAGGTAGTAGGTAGTTGTGACTATTGTAGTTGTTAGTTTAGGGATTAAAGGCCCATAGCCAACTCAAAAAAATATTCATTGGAATTGGAATCGTAATGGATTCAGTTTATATTTTAATCTCAATCGATCCGTCTACAACCAGTTTGCCAGGAGTCTCGAGGACCTCAAGAGACGGTCCTGCCGGACTTTGTCGAGCACTGCGCCAATTAATTCAACTAATTGCTTGTCATCTGTTGATTGTGCTTCCGTGCACGAGTCATTAGTCAAAATGAACGGACCGACAACACTACCTACATATATTTATAAACACAAACATACATAACTTTGTAAACATAGCGAAAATATGTGTTTATTTTGCTCAACTATATCATGTGAATGTTAGTACAAAGTGGGGGATTTACGAACAGCTTTTGAAGTTATTTGAACCACTGAAACTGCTAAAACGTTAATAACAGACATAATAAATACACATTAATAATAATTATATAACAATTATTTTCAGGCGACTTTAAAAAAAGAGAGGCTTCTCAATTCGGTTGTATATTTATTATCTTTGTTTTATGTTTTTTACATCATAGTTCAGTCATTCATAAACCGCTTTTAACAATATTTTTTTATTTGAAAGTATATAATATTTTTAGTTTGGTTGCATATACATTTTATTAAAATTGGTTTGATAGTTTGGTTTTTAATTCGAAATAACCGGAATAAGTATGTATTATAATATCATCAAGTATTTTCTCAGTGTAAAATTAAGGTGGTTAAGGTTGGTATACGGTGTTAGTAACCCTTTTTACCCGACTACTTCCACAAGGAGGGTTACGATTAAAAAAGATAGAGCATGATCAATGGTTGTAAAAGTGTATAATTGTACTAAATCGTAAAGTAAGCGCTTAGCTATTTACCAGTTATTAGCATAATCATAGCTGACATAATTAGGTGCTAACAGGTCAAGCATGTGAACACATGATTAATAGCGTTTATTGAAACTAATGGATGACTAATTGAATTATAGACTTTAGTAACGTAGCTATTGATGCAGTTAACCTACATACTTTTACTGGGCTTTTACATAGTTTATTATCCAGAGGGTACTGGTTTTTAAAATCTTGTTTATATTTTTTATAAGTAGTACGAATATTTTGCAACTAATTGCATATGATAAGACAATCTTTTTGTATTTATGTTTTCTAGTCTGATGTACAATAAATAATAATTTTAGTAGATATTCGTGCTTTTTTATCGGAAATAACTTTGTTTGGGTTAGAATAATTTGCGTGGATATTTATGCTTCAAATTTTACATGTCTGAAAAATATGGATTGAGGTCTAGCCAGAGGTTTTTCGTAGAGATACAATATGGAGTACTTTAAAAGGGAGGCTAAAAGAAACCTACAGGTTAATAAAGAAAGCATTGGTAATACCTCCGGAGTTACAGATGTCCATAGACTACGGTGACCGCTGTTCATTAGGTAGGCCTCGGGGGCAACCACAACGTCTTAAAGCATTATTACTTCAATCACAAATGACATAAAAGTAAGAATACTTTAATGTTACAGAGCCAGAGCAGTTTTGATGACGTCACGTTAAATCATTCACTCAAATACAACTGTCATGTCATACCTTAACATCATGTTGACACTAACGTGCGACAGTGATAACGCCATATAAAAATGTAGACGTCTAGTTCACACGCAGGAATACTTTATAAGTTCATGGTACGAATTCGAACAATATTAAACCTTGAAATAATAATGCCACGAAACATGATGGTTTTGTTGTAGCCCAGCTCAGCTTGTTTACACCTTTTAACATGAAAAAAAAAACATATTTTAAATTAATCAAGAAACACGTCCAATTCTTTTTGTAAAGCACAATCTTTCTAGTATAAACTGAAAAAAAAAATAGTTGTAATCAAGCAACATAATCATTATACTCTTTACGGAGCTTGTAAGGAACGCTACTTGGGACGTAAGTCTTTGTTTTTGTATTTGTATTCATTGTGACTTACATACTTTTAATTTGTCTGAAGTGTAATAAAAAACAATCTACAGAGAATCAGTGACTCTACGTGAACCATGCACTATATATCGCTCTAGCCTTGAGAGTTTGGTTGTTTAGTTTGTCTTGGACCCGAGTAGTTGAGTCTGACAGACGGTCGCACGAACATGCAGACGCTCATTGGACCTTACAGCTTTCGATCTTTCAGCCGCAGAACTCCAAAAAGCAAATGCCTAGTAACTTTTAAGGTACACGATGTTCAAGGCAATTATTTCACATTCCTAATCTAACCATGACATTTTTATCTTCCCTATTACGAGGAAACAATTAAATGAAACTGCGTGAGGGCCTCACACTGGGACAGTAAAGCGGCGGACACACGATTACGGCTGACAAGGCAATTAATAAGGACAGATGGCGATTGAGCACGAGTCACCCGCTCGGCCGGAATTAATCATAGCCTCCGACGTATTGCGTGTCCTCACGTGTAACGTTAGGAATTGAGACGTGTTTTAATCATTAGGCAAGTATTCCCTTCATGTTCACTTTTTATTCGATTAACTGCTGCTTTCCAAGACGTGCGTTAACCTATGTGTGAACTTTTTGTTGATTGGAAAATGCGACGGACGAATCAATTAACTCGTAACATACTAGATTTTCTACTAATGAAAACCCATACGTAACTACCAAGAATCGTAAGAGGGTTGAGTAAATATTTATAAGTAGCAGAGCTAGCTAGATCATTATACATTGGTCAATTGCAGGTTGCTGAGTACACGTAGTTAATTAGTATAATATGCCTTTAAATTTTTATAATATGGAACATGTTTTCCTTCAGCGTTCAAAAACAAAGGCAAATTTCGCACACTATTTTGGTGCACCGCAGCATTGGTGCGGGATCGAGTAGGATTGAAGGAAACCATGGTGTGTTGGACTGAAAGCCACATGAGTTTCCTTTGAGCAACCCTTGCAAGCCACACTCTTCTCCGCCTCATTCATCGATACGCATGCGTAGGCTAGATAAAATCCGGTAATTTGAGATAAGCCGACGAAAATTTTGTGTATTTTTATCATATTTTATACCAAAATCAATATTAATTGTTGAATTTCTCATGCTGTTTTCAATTATGATTATTATGAGGTAGTATTATTATTGCCTGATTCTATAAGTTATCAGCTGGGCTACCACAAGCTAATACTATATAAAGCTAATATGTGTCAACAAGCCCACCCACTTTGGCACACAGATTAGTTGGAGAAACTTCGGCACACTGACAGGAACAATCACGCAAGAAAAACGTCATTACGGAAATACAGAAGCCCTAAGCGTTTGTACTAAGGAAACCAGCTGGGGTACCACAAACTAATACAAAACCATTATGTTTCATGGCATTATTATCTCAAGGTTACAATAATATTGTTCGAATTTATACCATGAACTTATAAAGTAATACTTTATTTGTTTTTAGATATTTTATATACGTAATAGGTGCTTCTGTATTTCCGTAATGACGTTTTACTTGCGTGATTGTTCCAGTCAGTGTGCCGAAGTTTCTCCAACTAGTCTGTGTGCCAAAGTGGGTGGCTTGTTAACACATTCCGTGGATTCTGAGATTAAAAACGTGCGCTTTGGAAGAAACGGGTAGCTGCTTTATATGGGGAGGAGTAATTATGAGTTGACGTCGGATGGTTGATGATCATTGTAAAATATCGATTACTATCACGATATTCAGCCCGTTTTCCTGCAGGAACTCTTTACTTCTGACTTACTCCTTACTCCTCTTTACTCTTACTCCTGGAATATGCCAGGATAAAAAGTATCGTATATTAAACTCGGTCTTATAAAAATGCATATATGCATATAATTGATTGATTCAGTTGTTTTTGAATAGAAGCTACACAAACGAACGAGACGATGACAAGACTTCGTTTATAATAGACTGTAAAAATCTGGATAGTGTCATGTAACAAGTATTGAAGATAGCAATTCCATCAAGAATAGGGTCGCAAAATGATTAATAATGTTACGTAACAGTGTTAAGATCACAGCCACGTTTATCGGGCACCTGTAGACTGAATAAAACCATCCACTTTTAGTTCTCACATGTCTGATGCAGTGGAAGTCTATAAATAAGCTTCAATTACTTTTGGTCGTATTTGATATACATATTTTCGAATAAACCTTTTTTCCCTAGAGAATTTGACATTTCTGAACCATTCTGAGATTGGTCAATCGGAATAGGCATGATGACTACTATTAAAAATGAACACTAAATATTACTTTCATGAAGAAGATTAAAAATGAAAGCAATAATTGAAAAAAAAAAAGCAAAATCAATAAGCTTTTAAAGTTTCTATAAGAGGCATCTCCTGTCCCTTTCTCGCGAAACAGAGCGCCCCCACAGTTACTATGAAAAATCTACTCGTGGCGTCACATGCCAAAGAGATTGTATGAAAAGCTACCACAGCTTAGTAATGAGGTACTATAACGACGTACGTCTGGCCGTTTGAGCTATGTCTTTCTCTTCCGGTTTTTAAAATGCTTGTAACTTGGTCATTTTTTGAGATATTTAATTTTTGTTTTCACCAATGTTTATCTTTTGAGTAATATTTTTTTTATGAGAATGAAATGACGTGACGTCCTGGTCGTTCACCTGATGTTAAGCGATACGGCCGGCCATATATTTAACATATCCAAAAAATTTTTAGTCATCATGCCTATTCGCGAAAGTAAGCAATGAGACTTAATAATATTATGTTTTTTCTGATCCACCAATAATATCTGAAAAATCAGTGGCCTACTCGCGTAGAAAAGCCATGCAACTAAATGTTTTTTAGAATTTCATGATGCGGTTTTGAAAAAATATTAATTTCTTCCGGAACTGCTTATGACTGGTTTAGCTTCAGTTTTGATTTTAAAGAGAAATATATTGTTTATGTGTCATTATGGTGCTCTACAATACATTTTATGTGAAACAAAGCAAGGCCATGTTTTTCAAAGTATTTGTAATTAATCATATCCTGAATTTCATTGTGAAATTCACGCAAGGTGTTCCAGATTAACCTATATTGGGAACCAACAATAAAATTAACCAATTTTCTACCCAATTGTTCACAACTGTAGCCCATGAACTGATAAAACCACCACTGATAATATAATTGCTCCCGATAATGATAATGGCAGCCAGTAATTATAACTTTTGCTCAAATGAACCAACTGAAATGTGTTTATCGATATCGATATGATATCGTTTACAAATTGTAGTACTTTAAATACTCATGATTATTCAATGCTCCGAGAACGGAATTGCATTTGGATTTCAGTCAGAGGAATCCGATTGGTCGGGTCTTTATGCCACTTCGAGTACAATGAGGGAGACAAATTACATTTCGAGTGCTACTTTGGCGCAATAGCACTGCCCAGGTGTTAACCAACCAACTTTCGTCTCCACTTCGAGCCTTACAATACCACGAAATCTGTCGACGTCGTCGGCTCCAATTGCACTGAGTGGATTAATACACGCTACTGGTTTTAATTTCGGTAGCCACCTTTGATTTACGATGTCCATATGAAAGACCGGGATTGTGCGTGTGACTACTCGATACAGGACCGCAAATTAATGCAAAGTTCCCCTCGAAGTTCAGAAGGTGACTGTGGCGCGGGCGGCAGGGTAGTTACCAAGTCCCTGGAAACCATAACTACGCCTTTTCACGTTGCTAACGTAGAATTAGTTCGGGTTATTCATTACGCGTCGGAACGCGGTGTGATGTTGATTGCTTATTGAAGTTGTTAACAGTTCCGGCGAATACGTGTGGGGTATTAAATTTTAAAGTGGAGTTCAAATATATCAGGCACGTGAATAGATAGAAGCTTATTTGAAATTAGATGCTAAATTAATATGTTTGGTAGAAAAACAAATGTATTTGAAGCATACCTTAGGAAACGAATAAAATTAAAGTTTTAATTTATCCATTGAAAAGTTATTTGCTTGATCGTCTTCTTTTTCATGTGTAAGTAGGCTGTTGTCAGAATTCTTAGGCCGCCCAAAGGCTTCTTATATTTATTTACGACAACAGCAGCTTGATAGTATGAGACCATTATTTTTTATACAACGGATAAAAATAGTATCTTGGTTCATTTGAGTCTAGTGTTATAAAGTCACAATGAAACAAAATAATCAAACGTTCCACCCTCGAATAAATTGCAAACTAAGAACAGTACAACGATGTACAAGAAATCTCCAATTTCTGTCTCGACCGTGTTTAAAATACTCACAAATAGGCAAAACTTGTAGGATTCGAGGAGGGTTGGCACATCCGTAGCGAACTCGGCATATTTCGATATTGGACGGCCAAGTTTAATGCAATTTTATTCCGGAGCCCCTGCAATCTACTTAATACACCTAACTTTGTTACACAGTGAAGATTCCACCGTTATAAGATAACTTAGAAAATTAAATAGTGAAGTAATTTCTGTAGATTCCGCTTTTATTATTTTGTGATGAGACTGCAGAAATTGGGTGGAAAACCTTGGGCGTCCGTTTGTTCGGAATTAGATTTTTAATGTGGGATTGAGCCCAGATAGTTGTTACAGTAGCGAGGTCAGTTTTCCATTCGTGGATTGTAGGTTTGAATCCTACAATGAGCTTAAACTTCTAGTGCTGAGCACTATTGTGCTTCGTAGAACACGTTAAACCGTCGGTACTGGCTGTTGTCGTAAGACAATAGTCGATAAGCAAAGTTAGAAGCTTTTTGGTGGTCTAAAAATTCTAACACCAGGGCTGATTGATAACTTGCCTACATTAAAATAAGAAGAAGAAGAATGACGAAGATTTGAGGTAACAAACATGAGGCACAGCTAAAAGTTGGGTATAGAACATAATAACTAATATACTTACATAATATAACATTCTGTGATATTCATAACTATTACTTCAACGTTATCGAGAATAATATTTAAAACAGCGCGGCGCAAGTATCTATTATTTATTTCTTCTAGTTATGAAATATCAGCGTTAAGCTCACAGGTGTTACAGTATTTTGCGTAAAATATTAAAATGGAGCCACGTTTGCCAGAGGTTACAAATTAGATATTCAGATGACCTTTGCCGTAAGTTTCACGACGGCTCATTTTCAATTCGGGCCGAATTAAAATTCTACAATTTGGGAGGCGTTTAAGATGAGTTTTTTGTTTTGGGTGCTAAATCTGCTATGAGTTATTAATTGACTTGAAACTGTTGGCAAATTCATTAAAGAAAAAGGTATGAAAGTAAATTGTCACAATTTTAATTATTATTTTTGCGTTCTTGACAAATGGGAGTATTCTAGCGAGTGTTTATATGAGAGGTGTTTGTTAAGTAGATACAACGTCCTCCCTCAGTCACTAATGCAGCTTTATGGACGATTGAGCTATTTTATGTTACCAAAAACCTCACCTCTCGAATGTTGGACGCCGAACGTTCACAACACTCAAACGCTCACGGCAGAGCTGCAAAGTAAGACCATTTTAGTCGACGGTGATCAAACTCTAGAGGCAGTTTTATAAAAAAAGTAAACAGAAGGGAAACAGTTACTTGATTTATACCTTAATAGATACCAAAATTTGCTAACTTTTGGTTCTAATAAATTGATCATTAAAGTGGTTGTGATCAAGGTATTGTTGCCATGCGGTGTATTTGTTCCAGCAAAAGCACAGCTTAGAGAAATAATAATTGTGGGAAAAAGTAACACACACAGACCTTATAGAACTGGCAAGGGCTTATATAGCATAGGCCTGTAGGTACTGGCGACATACGACTGGCGATTAAGACAAATTTTTTGGACACGACTAATATGTCTTTGAAAGTCTAATTATGTAGTGTGGCATGTATGTTCATGTCAGCCATGCCAGTTTTTTATTAATATTTCTAGTAATAAGTGAGAAAAATACTTTCTAACATCAAAACCCCGATATTTCGATTTTACGATCAACAGTGTATAATAATTTTTACTACTAAAAGCTAGGGCTAGGCTGGCCGTATTAATAAAAGTTTGGGGTGATTGACTGTAATACTTAAGTGGCCTTTTTACCGAAAAGCGGATAAATTCGACGGAAATACTAAGTAGGTAGGTTAGGATGGTAGAGTACCTATTAGTATGTGTTGGATTGGACGTGTAAAACAGAGTATGTATATAAAAAAATACAAATGGCTTTGGCTTAGTATAAAAATATAAAAGACCAAACAAATGTTTTGCAACATTTCCAATATGGAAATCTCATCAGACTTCTCGTTAGTTTACCCACTTCTTGACCATTCAAAACGTTTTCAGCTAACAATAGATTAACAATTATTAAAAGCTTCACTAGGTACTGTCCGTTCGTCTAACATAAAACATTCCATGAATTGAAATCCCGCCCCCCGCGTCAAGCATGGTCTCTTATTTTATCCCGCTCTCAATTGTTTATCATAACAATATCAAGCTCAACAAATCAAAACCAAAAAATTCTTAACATTAAACCGGTTGAGCAGCGCAAATCGTTAAAAATTACTCATACGTATATACATTATCACAAATTTTTTTTTAAATACGCACACTTTGAATGCTTTGAGTGTGAGTGTTTTGTGTTTGTGTGTGTGTGATTATTACACAGTATTATTGTCATTTGCGATGTTTATAATGACATTTTTTTTTGTTGGTTGCAAACGTTGAAGTATTTTGTAGTAGTGTAGCAGTTAAGTTTGGTGATTTTTTTTCCTTTAGAAATTAATGTGTGGATAATAAATATTTCATTCAAAGCTTTCCAAAAGTCACGTCCTCCACCACGTGGTCACCCATACAATATCCATAGCAGGAAATGAAGTATCGCTCCACGCACCGCCTAATACGTTTTACCTCGACGCATGGCCTATAAAATATGTGAACAGGTGCTTCATCATAACCTAAAGCCTTATGTCAGAGCGCAGCGGCGGTGTGATGTACAAGGATCCTTACCGGCTTACGTGGCTGGGATCTTGTGGGAAAATTAGTGGTTGTAATAGAATTTACAGGATTTTGTAGGTACAATATTTTAATTTATCACTGAATTTTGAGATAGCTTTGTAATTCTTGCTTATCAGAGAAATTAAGTTATAGATTGATGTAACAATGGAAAGAGATATAAATAGTAATTCCTCGTTTTTTTGATTAGGCATGCCCTGCGGTTTTGCCCGAAAATTCATGCGGAAAATTTACGCTTTCAGATATTTTAGGTTAGTTTTTTACACAGAAATTGATCTGGTTTTATATAAGTGATTCAATGTCAGTAATTAAAGTACAAAGCTTCATTCAAATAAGTTCACTGTTCTGCCATGCCAATATATACAATCAGACAACATTTCATTTTTATATATTAGGCAAGCACAATGGTAACAGCAAAAAATGTTTTGAAATAGTGGTATAACGATGTAACTTGTTTGTTTTTCTTTCTCGATATTTTTGTACTATCAGAGCATTATATTTTTACCGATAGTCATGGTGATCATGACTATAAATATTATGTTACAAAACATTCATTACTAATGATTCCTAGAATTAGGCAGTTAGTTTGGAAACGATATAGTTTCAAAACTAAGAAGGTTATTTCTGGAAACTTGCTTGAGGGAATCATTCAGAAATATTCTCTTTATGTACATTGCCCATATATAGATTGTATGGTACTTGTCTTGGTATAGTATATAATTCATATGGTGTATGGTCTAGTTTGTGAATGTCAGCCTTAGACTACTTTCCTTAAATAAATGTTGACATTTACAACAGTTAACTGTTGCTTTATCCAATACGTTTCCACTATACTGGGACAAGGACCTTCTCTTACATAGAGTCATAATCGACTTTATACAATGGTTATGTGCGTGAAATCCCGGGGAGCCGATGGATGCAGGAGGCGAGCAGCCGCTCAAAATGGCACTCTCTGGGGGAGGCCTATGTTCAGCAGTGGACGTCTACGGGCTGTTGATGATAATGATGTGCGTGTTAGTGGATGACACGCACAGAGATTTGAAGAATATTACGCTTTCCCACATCTTTTTTTGCACTGTGATGACACGTCATTGTACACGAAATTTTTATTTCGTGAACATACTGGGTTTGTCACGATGCATTCCTTCACCAATCGAAAAAATCTAGGTCTGTGCTTTCATCATTATAAGAGCGAGTACAAATTCCATACATAACATAAAAAGTCACTAGCGGGATTTGAACCGTGAGTCAGTTGGAAACTCACTCAAGCTGCTGCTACTGCTATTTTTCTATTTGATAGCCTCCGTGGTGGGGTGGTTGAGCAAGTCGGCTCATAACCCGGAGGTAGCAGGTTCGATTCCCGCGACAGAACAAGTATTGGTGCACATAGAAAAAGCGCAAATACTAGTTCTGTGTCTGGGTAAAGTCACACAAGCTGCTGCTACTGCTATTTTGTTGGTTAACAGCCACCGTGGTGTAGTGGTTGAGCAAGTCGGTTCATAAATCCGGAGGCGGCGGGATCGATTCCCGCGACAGGACAAGTATTTTCCCCATAAAAAACAGCGCAAATACTTGTTCTGTGTCTGGGTGTTGTGGGACCATGGTCCTCATAGTTCCTGGGTCCCTAGATACTAGGGAATCCTAGTTAGGGTCCAGGATCTATGTATGTGATCGAACGGCGTTCACCTGCCTTTACAACATCTTATATAAAATATACGTAACATCTTAAACCCTAGGAAGTTTGCCTTTAAACTACAGGCTCACAAAGCTGGATCCTAGTCCAAATATTAACAGTACCCAAGTATTTACCAAAATCAAAGCCAGGTATTCTATTGTTTTTGGAAAGTCTTCAGTGTTTTTCTCTTAAGCAAAAGATTATATGATGCGACGTGGAAACATAGCTTAGCCAGCTCACAGCGAAAAACAAACTCAATCTGTTATTCTCGCAATAATTATCCAATTAAGTTACCATCCAGAAGCCACTCTAATCAGGGCGGAGCCGCGAAACAGAATAAGTTATTCGATTTGAGGTCTTTGCCACCTGAGCGAGCAGGACGACTGCGGATGCGAAGTAAAAAAAGTTTCTGCACGACTGAATTGTTTATTTGTAGGCCTTATAAATGCAATTCTACACTTGTGTATAATAATAATAATTTCATTTAATCAGTTGGTATGTTGCGATAATCTAAAAAAATATAATCGGTAGTTACACAAATTATTCTTACTTTTATGTCATTTTTCAATATATGATTGGAGTAATAATGCTATAAGAGGTGCACTTTTCAGTCCGTTATGAAGTCGCGTTGGTAGTTCTTGTATGTTCCAAGTTTTACCCGCTAATGAAGCACAAATAAACAAACAAGATTAAGTAGGAATAAGCGGGTTTTATAAATTTATAGAGCGAAGCCCTTTATTCCCCAAACTGATGTACAGTTTAAAGTTGGCGGAAGCGGAGATTCTTAAGCCAGTGGATCGGGCTGAGCACGCGGAGTGAGATAATTATTATTAAAAAATTTAATACAGTAATTGTGAAAACTATTATAATTAACGTGTTTTTTTTTAGTTTATAATAAGCGGGCGGTAATACAAACTATGTCCTATTGCTCAACTGTTCAACTAGTTGAGCAATATAGTTGAGCAGAGGGGAAGTAGTGATTAAATTCTCCTCTAATCTAAGATGTGAATGTACTTAGTTCTGATTTAGTTGATTCTAAAATCATACTTTATTTAATATTATAGTTTAACATTTCTACAATTCTAGCGGTAATAAGATAAATAGCTGGCTCTACTCATACCTATATCCCATTACTAAGTGAAACACAAGTTTGAGCTAACGTTCAAGCAATATCCCGGTTAGCAAAGCTAGGTGCTTAGTTTAAACATTTTCCTGCAAATATGTAGTTTTAGGTTATACTACTCGCGGTTTCGCCCGCGTGATTACAGTGCTCAACCAACTTTAAAAAAGGAGTTTTCTTAATTCTGTAGTATTTTTTTGTTGTTCAGATCAGGGGGTTACCACAACGTCTTATAGCATTATTTATATATATTGACGGGCCCGATAAAAATGACATAAAAGTAAGAATATTGTAATGTTGTTGACACAGAGCAATTTTGATGACGTCACGTTAAATCGTTCACTCATAAAAGAAACTATCATGTCATACCGTTATTCACGTTCACACCGACGTGCGACAGTGATAACGCTATACAAAAATGTAGACGTCTCGTTCTTGCGCCGGAATACTTTATAAGTTCATGGTACGAATTCGAACAATATTATTGTAACCTTGAAGCATTACTGCCACGAACCATGATGGTTTTGTATTAGTTTGGGGTAGGGCTTCAGATCATCGTTTATAAGTCGAATTGATTTTTTTATTTACTTGAACCGTTATACTTTTAGATTGGTCTCATAAAAATTTAATCAAAGTCGTTTTGGAACTTTGGTTTTTAAATCAATATAACTGGAATACAATCGTTTCTTATCTCAGTACGAAGTTTACGCAATCATAGTCGGTCCAATCCCTATTTTAATATTACACCCCTTTTTTATTATTTTTTATTATTATTGACGGGCCCGATAGATCAGTTGGTAGGATCCCTGCCTTCTGAACTGAGGGCTGTGGGTTCGATTCCTACCCGGGACAAACATTTGTGTGATAAACATAGATGTTTGTTCTGCGTCTGGGTATTATATTGTATTATATGTATGTATTTACAAACAAAAAAGTATCTAAGTATTGTATCAGTTATCTGGTTCCCGTAGTACAAGCTATGCTTAGTTTGGGGGTTAGTCCACACATATTTATTTATTTATTCATTTATCCGGTATAAAAAGTATCCTACTTGGTAGTACTTAAAATGTCTACCTGCACAAAAAATTATATCAAAACACAATTCAGGGGATTAGTGGTAACAAGCATACAAAACTCACAATCTAGCGGAATTAGCTTAAGTAGAATATGGCAGGGTTTCTGGGTCTGCAGGCTATTTTATTCATCCTTGGTCCACCGTCATAACCATATTTAATTACCTAAGAAAAACATATTTTACCTATTTTATTTTACACATAAATACCAAAGAGTTTGCGTGAATGCCACTTTCTTGCGTTTTTAATGAATAGCCAAACTAATATAAGTTAGAGGTGAGGACGGGTGGCAGTTACGGCACCAGTGTAACCTGAACCTCCTTATTTCTCTAACTCTTTACAAAGTTTACTAATAAAGGAACATGGGAACGTTTCCTATGTGTCTTCGCTGACTGGTTGTACTCACAGCTCTTTCATTTATACGTCGTAAATCAAAAACACGTACTTATTGAAATATCTCCTGAAATTTATGTTTGTGGTTCTTGTAGCCCGCCAACTTCGTTCGCAACATGCATGTTTATAATGAGGAATGTAATTTGAAGAATATAGGTACTTTTTATAATAAGCACGTGACATCCTAGACCGCATCGTGTAGCATGCTCACTTCCACCGCCATTCCAGATAATCATCAACATCAACCATTCTTCTTTATATTGTCTGTATTTATTACCTCCTTTACAGCCCCGTACCTACTTATATAAAAAAGAAATGAAAGAAACTTGCGGTTGACACGAGGGGGACGTCAATCAGAGCTTGGACGAGGCGGAGATCTGCAGCACACAGTACATTGGTAAAGACTGATCTGCAGAAAAAGCTAGAGAAGGTGTTCTGTTGGCAGTCTGAAGACTTTGATCTTCACTCGGAGGCATATCCTGTTCCGTCATAAAGTGGATCAAGCACCACCTTCGCACCTACCTCATATTGAGAGACTGAAGCTGTGCTACCTGGATCTAGCCGCTCCCTCTGACGTAGAGGTCGTAGATCCCATCATACCAGCTCAAGACCTAGACGAGAAACCGGCCTTTCCGCTTGTCTTCACTCCACCGGTTACGTAACCCTTGACTACCTACTTCCTCCCTCCCTGGTGTTCAACTAACATACCATGCCTGTGCCGTGCTAGCTATTAGAGACCTTAAGTGTTTGTACATAACTTCTTATCTTCCTTCTACTATTCCTCCGTATCTTTATATATTTATTATATTATTCATTGCAAACCTAACGTGTCTTTTCCTTACAGCTCCTATTTTACTCTTCCTACCTCATGTCGCCGTCTCCCTCCAGGGTCTGATTAGGTAGGATTAGGACCTAGTCAGGCATCCTAGGACCCTGGGCGGAGCCGTAACGTGACAATCGTCACTTACCATCAGGTGAGATAGTGATCAAGCGCAAGTCTATCTAACAATGAAAAAGTATAAGCTTCGAATGTGTAATGCTTTTACAATTTTTGTTTAGAGAGACATAAAAATTATAGCTTGAAATTGGCCTCTACCTGGATCAGAACTTTAAATGATTTGGGCTTAAAGCAGCCTGTCAGTCATCAAGACAAAGACTTCAGTTTATACTAAGCAAATTTTTAAAACAAAAAACCTTAGGCTGAGTTGCACACCATGTGAAGTCACTACCCCCTTAAACCTAATAAATGCCTAACCTGCCTAGAATTGAATCAAAACCTAAATTAGATTTATTAAAGTGGCCATCTACGGTGATCGTCTAGTTCTACGTTGTGTTGTGATCGTCAAGAATTCGTTACCCTTATTTGCCTACGTTGTGTTTTATATTAGAGACCAATAAAAGACATAAATAAAACTCAAATTATTTATTGAGAAAGTTATTTCAAACGTCATTTCAATTTCATAATTTAAAATTTACGTTATCCGAATATTATGTTTAATTTATAAAATACCTCTATTGAATTAAATTACTTAAAGGAAATAATTAATTGTCAGGATTATTTTTATCGTTAACTTTGAGTTTTAAAAAAAATCCGGAACTTCGATTACTCCTGACAGAGAAGAAGCCCCAAGAAACTCTACAGGGATAATCTTTTCTCTTTGTTTTTTTTTTCTTTTCATGTTTGGGTTTTACAATATTTGATTTTACAGATATAAGGTCGAGGAATAAATTACAAATACAAAATAATGCTTTGGAAGACTGTAAACTAAGATTAAAAACATCTACCTCTGAGATTAAATATCAACTTTAAAAAATAAGTACATAACCTTTCAAATAAGTTTCGAGAATGACAATCAAGCACGTAAAGATGAATTGATCTACTATGAAGAGCTCGTAGATTATGTGACATTATGTACAACCTCGCTGTGTGGTACTGCTGCACCTCTCTCGAAGGCTCGAGCGATATGAAAATAGAGATTAATAATGTTGAGTAACATTGCCTGAAATATCTATTGGGTGTAAATTACCTAACGTTAACAAGTCCTATTTTTTTACGAGACCTATAAATTATCATTATATTTATATCATAATCAATAAATATATTTACATAATAGGCACATAATTATGATGGAGGGATTGTAAGGTTGGTCATGTCGTCAAACACTTTCTCGCGCGCTAACACAATCCCATTCATACTCAAACTACCCCTTTAGGCATGCCTTTCCCCAATAGAGAACTTCTTCAAATTAAACTTCTTTTATCATTAACTCGAATGTGGTGTTTGATTTTGTGTCGATGGGAATAGGTAAAGAAATGAAACACATAGGCGTTGCATAGCATTCCTGTACCCATTCATTGTAGAGTGTGCGTAAAGGTATTTCCTGCATGTATAGTAAAAGTGCTTGCAGAGGTGATAATCAAGAACCACTGAAACTCCGTTGGAGGCACTAAAAGCTAGGTTGCTCAGACCTAACAAAAGCAACTCCTTCGAAGGACTTCAATTGCTCACAAATATACCTTCAGAATGTAATGGCGTAATATCGAGCTATTGATAAATCATGAATTAAGTTTATTAATAAGTGAAAGAATTTGTTGTAAGTTCATTCAATTCACCCACGAAATTATATTTAAATTTCAGTTCTTTAGTTTGAATAGAGAGTTTGTTGTCGAACTGAATACAAGTACAACCCGCGTCCGAAGTGAACGAAACAAAACACATTGAAAGAGGAACTTCATAATAAATTACCGCGGTTTTAAATCTAAGCACTAAAACCCGCGTTTAGACAACGCTTAACCGTATTACAGATTTTAGGTCTTACTCACTGACACTCAATGTTAATTCGGACCCAGTTCAAAAGGAATAAAGGAGGGTTTGGTTTCGAGAAATACATAGTAATAAATAATGTAATAATAATGTATAATTATACTTAAACAAATTGACAACGAGATAAATACTCTTAACAATTAATATCAGATCCTATTAAATTAGACAGCATACATTTCTGCATTCATTATCCCGTACATTGCTGTGGGGGGAATCAAAATTATTAAATTAATTTAAATAATGTTAATTATTCCGTCGGCTCCTCCCGAATTCCTGTATAAAAATATATTTAAAACATACCAAATCCCTGCATGTAATTTGCACTACAAACTCACAACTTCCTAAACTAACTATTAAAATCACTAATTTATTTTAGACTAACAGTAACCATCCACTAGCGTGGTCTCACCCCGACTATCTACTCGCACGCAGCCTCCCTTGTCCTTTGTCTTTCTCTCATTGCGGAAGTACGTTTTTCTATCCTACTCTTACTCATAGCCTAGCCGTATCTTCCTGCTCTACCTTCGAGAACAATCCGTCTACTATCGTGCATATTTGGCAGTAGGTACTGAAATGCTTATTTATATTAACTTATGGTTTCGTGGAAGTTTGAAAGACAGCATTTCATAACTTTATTTGGCTGAACATTTTTAATTGTAGATTAAAAATAAATACTATTCTGGAGTACCTTGTTTTCAGGAATTCATCATGTTAAATTTAGTTGATCGATTTTGAGTCGTTACAACCAGCTTACTTTAACGCTAACTTTAACTGCTAACTGTCACCGTCCACGCTTGGCCGGGCGGGCTAATGTCAAAATTTGACACTAACTTTAACTGTGATTATGGTGCAACTCAGCCTTAGTCATACTGTTCATAGTTAAATCCGTTAAAAAAAGGTGTTGTCTAAATAAATAACGAAATACATCGGCTAAAACGTCCCCCATAAATGTATAAGGAGACGCGATGAACACAGTTATGTTACTTAAACACCATGTATGTATTATATTATGTGGGGTATGTTATGGAATCACTCGTATGCATTCACATAGAAAATGCTTTTGATGAATCGTCTGTAAAGCTTTCTGAAATGGCGCCCTTTTATTAGAAACTGCGGAAGGTATTGGAATGGTTGTTAATATACGGATTTGTAATAGTATTGGATGATTCAACCAAATGTAGAATTTTTAGGATAGGGAAGAACTTAGATGTATACTTACACTATACTTAAACATGCCATCAACAATTTAATAGGCATGTATAATAATGATTGCTGTTTTGGAAAGTCTGGTAAAAGTAACATTTGACGAAAACTAATGTATACTAGGTCCAGACCGTCGAAGAGATGCGAAATGCTTGGTGCATTTAATTTATATAAGACATAATAAAACTTTTCCAAAATATTGCGGCGCATTCCGATTTCGAAGAATATTATTTATACATTTTATTTTTTGGTAAGTAACACATTTTAACTGGTTTAATTTAATGGCATTTTTCTCTCCACCAACGGTTTATTTTAAATTTTATATTTTAGTTTTAATGTTTTTAGGTATAGTTTGGATTTTAGGTCTAGTTAAGTTAGTTATATTTTATGTTATTTAAGGTTTTACTGGAATAAAACCACATTAATTTAAACATATATTCCTCGAAGCTATTATTTTGACATACATTTTTACTACATTA
The DNA here is from genome assembly GCA_963580505.1 of Ennomos erosarius. Classification (NCBI taxonomy): domain Eukaryota; kingdom Metazoa; phylum Arthropoda; class Insecta; order Lepidoptera; family Geometridae; genus Ennomos; species Ennomos erosarius. Next base: position 11,305,350 of record OY756981.1, on the reverse strand, counting down.
TCCTCACTAAAATCATCCTCACTATCATTATGAAATGACCTTATTCCCACTTCGGGACATATAAGCGGCTTCTTATATTTTTCTTTTTCTGTTACTGCCAGCCAGCTTGGTAGCTCTACTTAATACTAGCCGCATGGTATCCTACACCTTCTACGTCTATTTTCATTCACAGATAGTAACTATATACTTTAATATACTAACTACTAGTCGGTTTCCATTTTCATTAAAGCAACATTGAAAAAAACCGTCGTTGAATTAGCTTAAAAGAGAATTACAAACAAAGTTTCAAAATAAACCTTCTTTTGTAAACTAAAACGAGTCAAGTTATTAATTAGAAGTTCTTTAATTTACTCTCGTCTCGTTTTATTTTACGGGGATTATCCCAGTTTGTCCAATAACGGCAGTACGGTTATTATTGCCGTAACATTTTGTTTTATCCGGATAATGCAGCTCCCGATATAACGGCGATTATCTTGGATTTGGCGGTGCAATTTTGCCGATACACAGACAAACTCGATAGCTCTTGTAATAAAATACACATATGCTAGTACCTACACGTGTGAGGCAAAAACACTTGCCTCTAGTAGGCGTATTTAATAATGTTTTGGACTAACTTCAAACGCAAATGAGCTGTTCAAATTAGTGAGTCAGTTTAAGTCATTACTCAATAACATTGAGTAAAATAATAATATGTGTGGACATTTCACACAGCACCATCTAGCCCCAAACTAAGCATAGCTTGTACTATGGGAACCAGATAACTGATACAATACTTATATACTTTTTTGTTTGTAAATACATACATAGAATACAATATAACACCCAGACGCAGAACAAACATCTATGTTCATCACACAAATGTTTGTCCTGGGTAGGAATCGAACCCTCAGCCCTCAGTTCAGAAGGCAGGGATACTACCAACTGAGCTATCGGGCCCGTCCCTGATGACACCCGTCCTGAAAAGTTTCCTGATATTCTGTAGATATCCAAGAGTTTAGTAGTGGACGTCTTCAGACTGAGGCTGAATGTTATTTTGAGATATCTTTTTTAATGTTCATTTTGTCCGTATAATAATATACGCATTAGTGTTGGTAGGTATTATTAGTATACTACTGGACTACATAGATATTAAATAGTTACTTAAACTGCTGACTAAACTAAACATAATATAGGTATTCAGTATACCGTGGTAACATAACAGCTATAAACTCTCTACCTGGGTGCTACCGGTCCGGTAACATTACCTACCTACATAACTTATGTTGCCTAAACCCTCGTGCCCTAACAGTTGTACCGATCTAATGTAACATTCGCCTTAAACCTTAACATACTTGCGATATATACCTTAAGCCTTAAATACAACATTGCAGGTAATTGCTTACTTATGTTAACAAGGTTATGGATTTAGTAGGTAGTGCGACTGATCAGCAGCTGTCATTGTCTTGAGATGAGGTGACCTATGATCGAACCACTGTTATGTAACATCTGTCCTGATATCACTATCAACGCCATCATCACCATCAACATGATAATCAATCTAAAGACGCCTATTCCTGAATATAAACTTTTCCCATAGAGTACCACATTAAGTGGCTGCTTGTCTCCTGCATCTTACGGCTCCCCGTTTTTTTGACCAGGTCGTCAGACCAGTTAGTAAGGAGCTAGTAGGACCACCCCATCTCTTCCCGAGGGTGCCGTAAGAGCCGGCTTAGGGAATATCCAGGGAATGGGCAACAGCATTTTCCTCGGTACATTAAAGTCTTCAGGCAAATTCCCCCCCCCTATGATAAGCGTCCAATGTGGCGTTTTATGGGGGATACATATGTTCTGCAGTGGACTTATTCTAGCTGATGATGTGGTTATACCGAAACAGAATTTTATATGACCGCGGACCAGCAGATGCAGTACAGCATAGCGATTCAGGAGACCTCAGCGCTGAGGCTCAGCGCTGAGGCCTCGATTCAACCAACTTTTATTTGAAAATAGAACGGAAGTAGCGTCATCGTTTCTGCAAAAGGCCATGAGCTAGGGGAGAGCTTTCCGTTCTATTTTCAAATAAAAGTTGGTTGAATCGAGGCCTCAGCGCTGAGGTCTCCTGAATCGCTATGCAGGATGCCCTGTGGCAAGATGAAATTATAATATTATACGCAACGTAGTTGGTAGTAACTAGAAGGATAGAGCTCAAAAGCCGAAGACAGGTCTATTAATGTGTCTTGTTCACATATTCTACGAACGTTAAAACTCCGACACGGCACGAGCAAGCCTAGAAAGCTGGCCTACAGGCACGGCCGACAATACGATCTGCGAAATCAGATTACTTTATTGAATGCGAACAGATCATGAATGAAATTGATAAAATCGTCTGTGGTGCGGATCGTGCAATTTATACCAGCTTTGAAAGCGGACTTGTAGGGAATTTAAACGATATTCGGAAATAGCTAATTTATATAAATTTATAGCTATATTCACAAACAAAAAATAGTGTAGACAGTTTATTATTATTAATTAGTTCTATTATACATCGTGAATCAACCATAACCAATAATGAAAATGCTCTAGGTAAAAAAAATATGTGTCGAAACAAAGTAATACGTATTACTAAATTGAGAATCATTAACACCTATGTTACTTGCAAATGAAATTTGACTAAATATTACGTGTGATGTTATCTATGATGTTAAATATCACGACTGTCTACAAATGATAAAAATAACTAGACACGAAAGTACAAACAGAGAAAAAGGAAAATAACGGGTAAAATCGGATTAGTGTTAGTCATACAGAAATAAATAAAGTAAAAATAGGAATGGCTGGCTATAATTTTATTGTTCAAATGGTAGCCGAGTTAAAGATGTTCACAGATCAATGTTAATTGACTACCTTTACATTTATTTGTAGTAGGTAGTAATATGCATAAATATGCATTTAAGAATCGAATGGATGCAGTGTGGTGCATGAGACGGGGACAGCAACAGAGCAAAAAGCGCAGTAGTCAGCTTTTATGAAAGGGTAGTTAAAATTATTTTAACCGTTTCTTGAAACCTGCTAAATTTAAAATCACAAATTGTATATGGCACCCACAACGCTTTAACAGATTGGGTCATTTTGGCCCCAAGGAGGTAAATTGCTAGAAAGAGGTCCATTGCTCTGCAAATAGAGTCACGTAATGTATAGAAGGCCCTGCGTTATGTGCGAAGTGCGAGGCAGTGATTAAGGTTGGTTCGGTTTACTAACCATTTTTTAGGTGCCACTAACGCGGTGCTTACCCTAAACCTAAAACCATTATTTATTGGTATTACTTGCTCAACCATAGCTTACTTACTTAGAAGATCATCTCGACTTAATTAACTCTAGCGAAGTTAGAGGGTACCTATGCAAGAAAATGTACATGAATAACGTCCGTACCTATACAAAATTTTTAATACATTTACGAGTTTCATGGCCATAAAATGTGTCAAACACTTGGCACTGACACCGTATTTTTGTTTCTATTTCATTTTGTCATGTGTATCTTTCATTGGCTATTTGCAAGTTTCAGTGAAACTTGACCGATGCTGATAATCAAAGAAGACTAATACATTTTAGAGTAGCGGCCTTTGGCCAGGCCCTGATTGAATGTAGCGCGTCTTTTACCCGTGACTTAGCGACAGCTCTTGGGACATTTAATCCTACGCACAATGGTTCAAATCTTGCTTGAGTCTACAATGATAATTTTTGGGGCTATCACGGAATTCACATTCATTCTTACGCTGAAGATATAAGAACAGAAAATTGAGGTCACTTGGCCAACGTGGTGGCTAAACCCTAAGTCGCGGATAACTCGAGAAGATCGGTGTCAAAACGTACCTATAAGGAATGTAAATAATAGGTTGACGATGAACTTTATAATAAAAAAATGAGCTGTAAATATCTAAGTTCTAATACTGTTTGCACCATAGCACTGTATAGGTAAAAGTACAGATTAGGTAACAGTGACTAGTAAAGGTGACTTTCACTAGCACGCCCCGGTAAGCCCGAATAAAGGCCTCTCGACTGGCCAATGAATGAAATTGCCTCTCGGATAGAGAAATGTATCCTAGGATTCTGATTCTATTTAGTTTTTCTAGTTTGCTGTTTGTTCGAACGTTTATTGTTGGAGCAATGACAAGTAGGTATTATTGGATTTATTGGAAGACTAGGTATACCTATGGATTATATGAATAATAATAAAATAGAAAATGATAATGGGCAGGCTATATTGAGCGTAGATCCGAAAACCAATAAGAATAAAAGGTTCTCGAGTGGTCACTGGGAACTGTAAGAGGAAGCGTGAGCTGGTTGCCGACTTGGTGGCTGAAAACCTGTTCAAAACCGCAATAAGTCATTCATCGCAAGTGGCTGCTGGCTACTAGACTTTCAAAACCACGCGCAGTATGTATATTATATTCAAGGCTAGTAACATGGATTGACTGGTTTTATTAATTGTCTTTGAATTATTCTTATAGGTTTTATGCCAACATTATATGCGTCTGTTCGCTTCCATGCGATTTTTGTGTGGTTTGTTTTATTAAAAAGCTAATAAAACAGTGACGAATCTTGTTTCATAACTATCATATGATAAAATTATTCACCAGACTGGAATTAAAATTTTATTTAATTTTGGCTTAAGTTTTACTTGTGAAGTTATATACTTAGGTACTATTAATAAATCTATGACTAGTAGTAGCTAGTTAGTAGAGTTACTGTGGTCGGTCGGTGAAGGATAAAGAGATCATACTGTTGAAATACAGACATAACGTTGTATGAATCATTTAGGTGGGGTTTTTCGTTAATCAGGTAAAAGCTATGCATTGAATAAATCAAAACACAGTGAAAATAAAATGAGACTTAAAAACCATATATTGAAAAAGCAATGTTTTTGGTTTTAGCCGATTTATAACTTACTATTCGAATAACCTTTAAAAATCACCCCTGTATTATATTATCTGGGCCCCTAGGTATAGCCGCATGAAAACACTCATTAGTTATGTTACCAACGATAAGGTAACTTAGGACTTATTTACTTACACTCATTTTATACTTACAGTCGTTTCTTGCCTTAATTCTTACTTACGCTTTTGATACATTCCATGGCAGTTGGCAGACGATGTACGCCATGAACTCCGGCTGTCTTATAGTCTAGTCTAGAGGTCTAAGGGTTACGTTTAAAAATATTAGGTAACTGTTTATTTACCCATGAAATTGATAAGAAAACAGCCTGACCTAGACTCTCTTTTGTTTTGGAAATTCATAGGATTTCTTTATTCGTACCCGTTTTAAAATAGGTGGACAAGTAACGAATTAAACTCACAAGCCTAAATAAATCGGCCCAATTACGGGCCATGAGGAATACTTACAGTAGTAAGGCTCAGGTGTCTCATCTACCTTAATAGCTTTACGAGAAAAATATCTTTAGTGTAATAATTGGCCGATAAACTTATGTTTACCGTTTTTTTTATACAAATCGTGGAAAATGACTCCAAAGTTAGCTTTGTTTTCTAATTATCTGCGCTTTCATTTGTTCTACAGTTTTAAGTCAACGGAAAGTAGGTGGATAGTACCCTATAGGTAGGTGTTGATGCCGCGCCCCATGAGGCTCTAGAACCCTCCTTCATGAGTTTCAATAAGTTTGTGTGATATCCTATTATTGAATTTTATTTTACAGTTGTATGCGTATGTGTGTGTTGTTAGTTATAAATTGTTCACATGAACAGGCTTCTGGAGCCAAAATTTTAGCTATCCTACTAGTAAATTGATAGGCCATTTTGCTGAACTTAGTTAATTTTCGTAAATCAAGTACGAACGTTTAAGTAATCTCTATGCACAGTTAGGAACTTTTTTTTGAGGATCTTATAGTCTAATATACTGCACACAAAACCTTTATATAAAATGTATAAATTAGGATTACACTGCTAAAGAATGTTGACCGCATTAAATTTCTGTGTGTTAAATTATAACAATGCCAACTGCTAAGCTGGAATGTGTGGCATATGTTGAAGACAGACTCTATAATTATGCAAATGGTATGTGTATCTGTGTAGTTAGTGATATTGAAATTGATGTTTCTCTAGTTCAAATATAGTTGCATTGTTTCGAATACTTTGTCATAAGAGATTAATAGGTTTTCTTAATTGCGTTGTTAAAGCGTATCAGGTGTAAATCTATACTGTAGTAGATGAGTTATACTAACAATTAACCTATCCATATATTTAAGAGCCTCGTAGCATCATTAATTACAAGCTTACAGCTATATTGGGGAAGGGAAGTAAAAGCAATAAATAAAACAACCGGTTATTGTTTGAACAATGTCCATATTATATTTATTACCACATACACACGGCACGATGTGAACCTTGTCTTAAATCATTGTATTATAATAGGTATATGTACATTGCACAATGTGTATACATACATCGCCATACACGCGCGCCCCGAAAGGCTGTATGATTATATATCTCATAGTATTATGTACGTTATATAATGTAATATTCCAATAAGAAAGTGCTTTGGTGCACGAAATCGGGGCGGCGGACATACCCACCGCTTTTTACAAAACGTATTGATATTATCATTATTTTAATAAAGAGATGCCGTAAAAACTAATTTTATTCATTCATTACGATTTATATCCATATTGTATACAGATTCATGTAACATATTATACACGAAGAAATGACGAAAATATTGCGCCGACGCGACTACAAAGATCGCGAATCGTTCGCCTATCGTTATCTCCTTTTCTCTAATATTTTAAATGTACATGACACCAAATTCAAACGTATATAAATCCAAATTTACGTTAATGTAAAATCTTAGGTAATTGATTTTTATTGCTATAGAAAATCAGTCAGCACGCGAAGCACGCAATCGAGAAGTAACCGCGAGAACGAAACCAAGCGGGCGGCGTTGCGCGGGGCGGGACAGGGTGCCGGGAGCGAAGCGAGCGCCATAGCGCGGGGCGGCGCGAGCGAAGTCGGCCGGCGCCCGCCGAGCGCCCGCCAGTGATTCTCAATGCTAACTCTGACACGCTCTGATGCTGCGATGATACGACCGATTGGCCGGGTCGGTTCGTGCGGAGCCAATCCGCGTCCGGTTCTACGCGAATAAGTATACCTTTGGTCCTTGAACGTTACTTGGCCGTTGCCGAATATGCAAAGCTACTTGATCTATGGCCGCCACGGCGACTCTACGAACTTTACCAGTCTGTCACGTTATTAGATTTAAATTAATGTATTATATTTAATCATAATATAAAGTAGATACAGTGTAAAATAACGTAGAATGTCATTATACAAAATATAATAAATTATCTTTTTAATTTCATTATAAATACAATACATCGCAATATTAGGATCACATAATGAATTTTAAAATAAATTTGAGATCTCGCTTATTATTACGTACGTAGTCTTTATTCTGATATAGAACACATTTCTAAAATGGTGACTGAAGTAAATAAACTAACGTCTAACAAGCGAGACAAGACGGCGCGAAGGGGACGCGTGGCGGCCGCGCGTGGCCGCACGGTTGCCACGCGTCTCCACTCCGGTAATCTAGCTCCTATCATACGGGCCATATTAGATGGCTGCAACTTCTAATCTGCAAGTAATTGACCCTTTTTCTACAAATTTAAAATTGAACAATTCTAATTACAATCACAAATCAGTTGTTTAGATATGATGTAATTGGTAGTTTTCACTTACAAGTAATAAAAAAATATCAATTAAAAAAAATACAACTTGAAAAATCTACAGCAAAGCAACCAATATTAATATGGCCCGCGCAAGTAGCTCTAAGGGTGACACTAAACAAATAACCTCAACAAAGCATATATTAACAATAATCAACTAATAATATTCGAACTAATCTGCTCAAATGAATCTAATATCGATCAGATGGTATCGACCTATCGACTATCTGCAGCGCCATACTACCACGGTCATGAACTATTTTTTAACGGCCATTTTGTTCCTCTCAACAGTCAGTTCTTATTCCATAAACTAACGTAACCAGAAGCGTGTGAAAGTGAGTTATACATTAATGATTTCACGTTATTGACAAAGCTGTGCGAACTGAAGGCGGTTAAGAAATAGTGCAATGACGCAGGTGACATAGTATTTCATCGGCGGGTGTTGTAGTAAAGGCAAGCTGCCTTAGCTGCTATGCCCAAAGGCGCCTATCTAACGTCTTTTTACACATGCGGCTAACTATTATATACATTAATCATCATGTATCGTCTCGATGCAATCGCGGCGAACCGATGGCTTCTCACGAACGCGCGAAACGAACCTCTCACTATGATTGTTTGTACTCGTGCGCGCACGGGGACAAGCGGCCGTGTGCGCTTCTCCTACATTAAAAAGGTCGGTAAGAAAATATAGTGAGGATGTGAGTGAGAGTGAATGAGACGGCCGACGGCGATGAGGCGTGTCCCGCCGCCGGCCCAGGCCTAACAATTATAACATCTCATCGTAATAATTAAATAGTCTAAGAAAAATGTCTTAAATACCTATAACACCGTAAATATAAAACAAATAATTACGTTAATTTGTTAGGTATGATATCGATATTCCGACCGTCCTACAGACTCACACCATTCGATTTCATTATCAATTTCCTAGCTAACGTTTTTAACAAAATAATCGCGGTTGCGTCCCTTGCAGCGGCGGCAGCACTCGGAGCGGTGCCACCTGTGACGTCATCTCAGCGAACCAATCGGCACGAACAAAACGAAAAGCGAGCGGACGGCTACCCGCCACGAGCGAGCAAACCGAGCGCGCTCCCACTAACATTCCTTTAGGTATTCAATTAACTACATAATCATAAGTAATAAATTACCATTAAAAAGAATATTGATTTTACTTCGTATCATTTCAATATTTTTTTTCGTAACAGGAAACATTCATATTTATAACGTATTTTTAATAATAATAGCATTTAAAAGATTGTTTATTATTATTACCTAAAATTTAATACCTAATTTTATAGTATTAATGTTTAATTGATGTAAGTAATGAGTAATAATAATATTAAATAACGAATTGATGCAACCAAGTGCATGTGTGTAGCGAGCGGCAAAAACGGTTTGGATGCTCAGCCACGTATCGGTGCGGGAAGCTACGGTGCTGTAGCATCGTAGCAACCTTCTACGAAATAGCTACGTTGATCCCCGCGTAGCCCCCTAATTGTTGCAAACTAGACAGTGGTCGTCAAAATGGCTTCAGCACCTAACGAATATGATTAATGAATTGACTTCATATTAATCTATTACCTCGAACCTGCGCCTTTGGCTGGTAATCTTTTATATCCCTGTCTTACTTTATTGAAATGTTTGTGTCGTGTTACTAATTTTTTTTAAATGAAATACTTATTGCTGTTTATTAAATATTTTTGATTAAAAACTTTAGACATAACTAAGTACGGTGTGACTCCGAGCTTCGTGTGGAGTCTGGTGATATTCTCAACAGTGGCCTTAAATATACGGTAAATACAATCGTAAGAAACAATGAAATTTATTATTACGTAATGCACGAAATTGTTATTATTATAATTACAATACCTACTTTCAAAGGTACAAGATAGAAACGAATTATTATCTTAACGCGATGAGAGATATTGAAATGTTTCGACTTAGCTTCCCATACGTTCTTATGAGTCGTAATAATGACCGTATTATCCTTAGGATAAAATTTTATATCATATCATAATACATATAATTAGAAAGTATGTATATATGCATAACTAACATAGTCTTATACGGAAGTAATCGAGAAAAATTGATCGCTACTAAAACAGAACAGCCGTCCAAAGAGTGATTTTATACAATTCGAATTAGGCGAAAATAATTACATTCATAGGTCAAAAATATGCATAATATGTAGTAGTATAATTATGTAAATATTTGACATTAATATTAAAAATAGATAGAATAAAATATGTGTTGGTGGACGAGCGAGGAGGCGCGCGGCGGCGCCAGTGTCGCACACCGCGTTATTGTCTCCGGTTTGCAGCATCGCATGGCGTGGCGCGCCGACACAACGCGCACCTCGTAACGTGGCGTGGCGCCACGACGCGCGCGTTGTGGCGTGGCGTGGCGTGGCGTGGCGTGGCTACGCAAGCATGCGCCGGCGCCACGTCGTCGCCGTACGCTACCGACCTAAGCCGAACCGGCAGCTCAACTCTATTCACACGGACACGGGGGGACAAGCTTATTGCAACACGATACACTTAGATACTATTACCGAATATTCAGGATTTCAAAATGATCGATAAAAGCTTCCTCTACAAAAACTGTAAACATGCGAAACGCGCCTGATATTATAATGGGTACAAAGAAAACGGATTATTTACTTTAACTACAGAATTAAAAGTCCCGAACGAGGACCGATTACACCTTAAACTGTAATTTAACTATGAATAATAAAATATTTTAAGATAACCTCCCTGCAATAAAATCGTCTAGATGCATATTATAATTACTATGAAATGTATTTTTTATTTGTAGTTTAAATCGTTATCTGACAACACATCTACGGTACAGTCGAAAGCGAGAAAAATTTGAAAAAATACCTGTTCAATCGATACACTATATCTCGTTCACACGACAAAAATTGTAAGGTTATAGTTATTTACAATAGACGAGGCCTCCGCTTGCGGAGTGAGGGGTGGAGTGAAGTGGGTAGTGTAGGAGGGAAGTGGTGGGTGGGGGGGTTGGGATGTGTTGAGACGCCGCGGTGGTCGAGTCCGCGCGAGGAGTCGGACGGAGTAGTCCGTTGGTCCGCGCGAAAAGGCGGACGGTGTCCGTGTCCGCGCGTGGAGCCGGCCGGAGTTGGTCCGTGTCCGCTGCGGGCGCGGGGAGGTGCGGGCGGCGGCCGGCCTGCGCTCTCCACGCTACGCGCCGCCACACCGCTCGCCACCTGGTGCAAAAAGACCATCGTTATCATCTTCTTCAGCTATCTCTTACTCTATACTTTCTGCTGGTATTATGCAATATACCAGGTGTGGGCAGGACACATCGCAAAACTGACAACCGATGGGAAAAAAGATTCTAAAGTGGCGACCACGGACTGGAAGATGCAGAGTAGGTCGGTCCTTCACTGATCCCAATAATATTGCGACAAACTAGACTCACACATCAACACTAACATCATACAGACACAAGCAGCCATACACACAGTCACCATCATCAGCAAGGCATTAGGGGACTCTGTGTTTGTTAGCGGGGGAACTGAGCCACCTTTTCCCTGAGGGTCTCAGGGCGGGCGCTCAGTACACCGAGCTGGACAGCTCGAGTAAAGGGAAACCTTAACACATAATGTATTATATTTATATATTAATAGGAAATAGGTATTATATGTAGGTGTGTTATATTTTTATATTTATAATTTTATGTGTATGGTATTAGTATGTAGTATTATGTATAACTGTAGTTATGTATTATTTTTAGTAGGTAAGAGAATAAATTATTGTTTTATATTTACGCAATCATGCACTTTTTTATTTCATTGTTGTTCTTGGATGTAAGTTGTAACTGTTACAACACCACCCGTAATTTTTGTTTTAATTCCTGTCCATACAAAGGTAGCCTGGAAGAAATCGCTTAATGCGATAAGGCCGCCCGTTGTTCTACCATTCTTTTATAAATTTGTATCTGTGTATTCTTGTTTATTGGTAAAGTATTGTGTTGTGTTGTGTTGTGTTGTGTTGTGTTGTGTTGTGTTGTGTTGTGTTGTGTTGTGTTGTGTTGTGTTGTGTTGTATGGTATTGTATTGTATTGTATTGTATTGTATTGTATTGTATTGTATCAGCACCATCATCAACATCAACAGTCTGAAGACGTCTACTGCTGAACATATAGCGAGAACCCCCAAAGAGCACCACTTTGAGCAGCTGCTTGTTTTACATTGTAAAGGCTCAGAATGGTTGTGTTACTGTCTATCATAACATGTAAAAATAATGAGCAGCCCTCCCTATTTAGCTCCTTGCTAATGTAAAAGGTTGATTTAATGTGTTTGTCTTTGTCAACCAAAGTACAATTCAAAAAAGCTTATTTCCAATTTGAATTAAACAAAGTCGTCATAAATGCATTCGGCAGTGCTGCTTTTACGAAAACACTAAAAAAACATTTACTGGTGGTAATTGTCGGTTTTTCATTTGAGCCGCTGCAACAAATACACACGCAAACATTTTTATCCAGTGTAACGACATTTTAATAGAGGGGGACTTAAAACATATAAAAACGCAATACTCACGTAAAATATTTGTGCTATAACACTTTCAATGATAACCGTTGGTAAAAGCCGCAGGAATCAGAGGTCCCTGGAACGAGAAAAATAGGACAAGTCAATAAAGTTGTTTGCGACCGAACAATTGAAGTGCATATTGTCCTTAAATTCAAGAGCATCGAATTCGGGCTATAATTGAATGGTCATATAAAGCGTTCAGTCGAACATTAACCCCTTTAGGGACAGATTTAAAGGTAGTAAGTTTGGTGTTTGCAGTCGATAGAGCGGTAGCGGGCTCAGTGGCCAACAAAATAAAAACAGTGAAAGGATGAGTTAGAGCAACGCGCGACCGCTCGGCAACGGTAATTACACCGCTTGTTCTCCTTGATTTACGGTTATTGCCCGTGGGGGCATTCCCGTTACCTAATAAGACCGTTTTACACCCGGGAACCACATGCGACGGTCCGGCCGGCGGCTGGACAGTTCATTCTCTCATTAGCGACGTATTTGTTTTGCCTCAGCGATTACGGACGATTGAGTTAATATCCCATTTGATATATGATGCGTCTGGAACGGAAGGGTGACTCGGTATAACGTCGAGTGCGGCAGACTAGAATTAAGCCTCGGGTAATAATCGAACCGATTGCGCCGTATACCTCGACGCTTCAAGTGGCAACGCGTCTGTGGTACTAGGCAGCGACAATAACAATACTACTTATAGAACTTAGGACATAAATTGGCGAACTATAATGCTGAATTCATTTGAAACGGGGACCTGTGTAAATAGGTTTACCCGAAACTTCAAAAAAAATTGAACGTTGCAAATAGTGCCGGTTGAATAATGTTAAGATAGTACGACGTGAGGAGTTAAGATCTTGGCGGCGGTGGCAGCGCTGGCGGGTGCCGAAAAGCAATGAAGACTGATGGCATCTCAGAGAAGCAGTTATGGAGCTTGGTCGCAGTTTTAAAAAGCCATTACTCGTGGCAGTGCACCGCATAGATTGCTGCCACCCGTCACCGCCTGCCGCCCGCGCTCATATTTCGGAACACTTTATAATCACATCTCACTCGCTTGCTAACTTTCGGTGATTATGCTTTAAGAGCGACAAGGAAGATCGGTTCAGTAATGAGATTGAACTTTCTCGCTAAAATTTTAGTGCTGGCGGCTGCTAATTGCGTCTATGTTGTGCGCACTTTGCACGAAACCCGCCCTCAGGTTTGCCACCGCCGGGCGACAGCGCAACAACACGGGCCGGCGACGTGGCACTCCGCACTTACTACCTTATCCCGCCATGACTAACTGCTAATGAAATTTTTCATCCGGCTAGACTCGCTAAATTTATGATACCGTAAAATAAGAACGTAGAAAATTATGAATAAATACATTTTTGTATAGTAATGAGGGAACAATGTAAGTATACATTTTAATGAAACGAGAATCAAACGTTCTGAAGAAAAACAAAACAGAACAAACATTAATTTGAACGCCGTGACAGTTGAAACTTCTCGAAGGAGGACAATTCTGGGGATTGCCTTCATTTGGTCCTCACAGTAATAGGCATTTTGAACATGACGTAATAAATGAAAAAAGTTACAATCAAAATATAATATCTTTATCTCATTCATCACGAAGTATATAGTATACGAAAAATAAGTAGATTTGAAAGTTTCGTATCGTTTAGAATTATTTGGCTCTGATGCTTGTGTAGAACATCCATTTCGTTTTTCTTTGTTGGCATATAAAAAATTTGTTCAATATTTCTAATTAATAAATTTCTAATTATGAGAAATTTCCGGCTTCGTTATCAAGCTTGAATGGAATTTTAATCATTAATCAAATACGATTTATTTAGCACGTCTGGTCGTCTCTAGTAAATGCTGTCCGCCCACTTAGCTCGCTACTAGACTTTCAACGTAGCTCATCGATTACTTACACGACGTGACACTCTCATAATTGAGTAAGTAACGTGATTAGTGAGAGTAAGTAAGTGATTATTAGATCACCTATCGTTTACATGCAGTATTGAATATAAGAGAATAAAGTGAAATAACGAATTAAACTAAATAAAAACCAGCATTGCTTTGCTATTGGGGCTAGATGATGATGTGTGAAATTTCCACTCATATTATTGCATATATCATTATTTTTATTTATAGATAAAATATCGTGTTTCTCTCATGTACAGAATCGTAATACCAGCTAGACATTGGTTTATGCTGCCATTTTTATTATTAGATATTGTTACAATATAGATTTCCCAAATTAAGTGATTTGTTGATGTTTCTACTGGTTGAAAAGCATCACTTACCGGGGTGTAATTGAGAGGTGCGCGGCTTACGGCAATAGCGGGGAACCCAGACGGTTGCGGGCTGGCGGCTTGCACGTAGCCGACGCTGTCGGCAGCTGAGCCGTACACGTCGAGCGCGGGCCCGGGCGAGCTCGCTGCGGGGAACCCAGCGCGGCCGCCGGCGCCGTGCGGTGACGCGGGGGGACCGAACCCGGCTGCTGCGGCCTGGTAGTTGTTCATCACTGTGGACATACAATCACCACAATAAGGTCTGTGTTTTAGACTGCTAATGAAAAGCTTGCTTTTGCTGTTGGTTGCAACCACAGACCTAGAATTTTTTCGTTAGAGTCTAAGATTGCAACAAATGTTATATCTTAAAAGGGGTTAAACCGCCTTAATTTTCAATTCGAGTAGGGCTTGCATGATAATAAATAATATTTTTCCAGTTATTTTGATTTAGTAATTAAATAGTTCCGTTGTTTATCTTCGAAGATCATTGATATTTACCAAATTTACATGGGACCATTTGGAAAGGTTCGAATCAATAAAAAAGAAGTTCTTTATTGTAAATCAGTCCAGAAAACAATGACATAAAAAATAAGTCAAATATTGAGCCTCCTTCTTTTGGAATCGGTTAATGAATCAACAAGACGATTAATATTTTAATTCTGACAACTTAACTTTGTTTATTTTTAAGTACATAATATACCGGCTACTTATATACATTACCATTGCGTATGCATCGGCTTTCGAATCAAGAATAAAATATGACAGTTTGGTTACTTTTGCAACTTAGGATGAGTCCCAATAACCATTCTTTTCACATTCTATTTACTTCCCAAACACCACTGTCGAAGCATAAAAATACATACAGCTTAAGAAGCGACGTTTATTGCAGAGACATGGCATAAACATTGACATACAGTTGAGAGTGTTGTGCGGTGAATTAGAACACAAATACGACATCAAAGATTTCGTGTAAGCTGTGTAGTGACAGATGAAGGAAAGTGTGATGATAGTGTAAGGGGGACGTGCTGATCAAAATCCAGGAAAGGTCCATAGCTTATGCGACAGAGGTAGACTTTATTATCAAAAATATTTAGCGAACATAAAGAACATAAACAAGTTTGGCTTTGATCCTTATTAGTTGTCCAACTCGAACGCACAAGCTAATAGACAGGGATTGTGCAGGAGTCACGACATCGACGGCGGCCTCACCTGAGAGCGCCTGCGCGAGCAGCGGTGTGTTGTTGTTCGGTGTGAGTTGGCCGTTCGTCAGGTCAACTGCAAACATACACACGGTTCGCATTCGCTCCACGTACACCGTTTACGTACACATCCATGACTGAACCATCGAAATTTTCAAATTGAACTACAACGGCCACGCGCCTTCTACACCTCATCTTTTCTCAATTTAGCATATTGAACGGTAAAGTGACTATCGATGTAATCCCAACTCAATATTAAAGTTCGCCGCTCGCGGATAAAGTTGAACCGCGTAAATGCATGAATAATTTAGCCGTCGGAGACAGATGCCGAGCTGACGAATGAGGACAGCGAAGACTCCCCGGGCTCAGATTATGTCGGAACAAAAAAATATCACGTATGTCACGTGCATTCAAATGAAAAAGAGAGCTGGAAGTTTCGCGGGTATAAATCACAGAGGGCGAAAAAAGTTTTACAAAATATCCAGTAAATTATCCGACGTGAGTTCTGGGTGGCACGCGGCGGTTGGTTATTGAATAGGGAACGGCATTAGCATACAGGGCACGTCGCAGCGTCTTGCGACTTGCTACGCGCGGCCGTCGCCGGCCGAGTGCGTGTCCGCCCTGTGGCCACGCCCGGCTTACTGAAAGATTACACCCACTGATTTTAAGGAATTTATTGTAAGTGTCTAGTCCTGGAATTTGGTTTTGTTTGAATCTAATATGGGTTTATGACTCAAATAGGCTTCAAACAAAACTAAGTTCTAAGAAAACTTACTTATTACTTGTGACTGATAAAAAGTTGCTAAGTACTCCATAGGTACACAAAAATTAAACCACCGATCTCTCCAAAAATGGAAATCAATACATTTTAAAACGACTGTAGGACGTCTTCTAAAATCATAGGTTTATTTATTAATATTTTATTTTTATATGTATCTCCATTTCGAACGCTGTGAAGCAAACCCGAACGGGATTATAAAAACCAACAGCGTTAGTAAAAAATGTTTATCCCGAATCCTGAAATTTCGCCTGTTCATACTGCCACCATTACCCTTATTGGCTCGGGCGACAAATTTTTATTTTTGTCAGATGCGCGGGTTATGATTTGGCGTGAAAAATGGTGGCCAGCCGCGGTCGCTCCAGGTGATTACCAGCCCGCGAGTGACTTTGCGAAAAACTACAATATAAGTAATGGAGGATGAATGATAGATGGCGCGCTCGGCCCATCCTGTCCGCTCCCGCGCCCGCGCTTGCGCCGCTGAGACGCGCTAAAATGCTGACACATTTTAATAACATTACTTTGCGATGTGAGAGGCTATTTACTCGAGGTCGCACGGCAATAAATAAGAATTCGAGTGGCGGCCTGCGGACGGACTCGCGCTCGTTAATGTGCCGATCGCTGTAAGACCATTCTTTTCCCATTACAGCCGGGCGACGCCCACTCGTTACTCGCCGTGGAGCTTTATTGTGATATAATTTTTTGATGGACGCGATAAGCTCATAGCATGCTATAAATAACTGATGGGCTTTAAGTTAATTACGAAATTACATCAATAATAAACAAAACTGTTGTAGTTCACGCGAATACGAACTTTATAAAGACGAATACGAGATTTATCAAACGCTCAAATCGGTGGAAAGCGCGGTAGCGGGCGTGCGTAGTGTTATAAAACGTCGTTTATCGCTTCAATCATACTTCACGGGTCGGTTCACGGCGAACAAAGTCACAAACGGCCCCGACTAAGTTGTGCAAAGCGTGTTTCTGACCTCGGATAATTTACGACTTGAACAATCCAGTTTACAGACGAGCAGGCGTTAGGAGCACCCGTCGCTTTATCTACACCGGTCATATCTGCGACGGACGTCCCGGCGATCCAGCGCAGCGATGTTAACACATGCCATAACAGTAATTTGTGCGTGAAATAGCTAAAGTTTCTTGACGCTTTGAATCCACCCAAGGAGCCAGAAGACGCAAGAAAGTGGAAATAATTAATGCTCGTAAGATGTTAAATTGGTCTCGTGTTTGTGTTTCGTCTGTTGTTTGCGTCTAGTCGGAAACTTTGTAACAACTTCTGCAGCGAGTTACTATGAGCTTCTTTGAGAATTGACTGTAACTATAATACTCAAGCTTGATGCAACTTATTTGAAACCCGGTAAAGTGGTGATATTTAAAGTTAATTTTTTATGCTAATTTAAAAATATAGAAGGTTATTAATAACCTTCAGGTACGGTGCGGGATCACACATTCACCTATAAATTCAGAGGCCGTCTTGTGAGAGCTATTCGAACTTTCATAATTGCGAAGTTCGGGGAAACTTAATAATTCTTCTTCAGAAGTGGGATGACGGCCGAACGAAATATTCACAGAGCGTACGGTGCTCTCCCGTTCGACCCACCCTTGGAATCCACTATATTACGCGGGTCTTTTTATGTGTAACATTGTTCAAACTCCTCGAAAATCAACTCTCGGAATTTTAAGGCACTAGTAGGTATTTTATTAGTATTACTTATGGAACTCATAAGAAAAAGTGAAAACGGAAAAGTTGGATTCAATATAGCCTCTGTTATGGCACATACTTTTCTAAGGAATTGGCTGTTGGTTATTGGAAAAGCTTCGCTTGCGTATTTTCTCTCTGACAAATCACTTGCAAGAACTTCTTTTTATCTGGGTTATATTGTAACTTCCTTTTATTAACAACTCTCCAAAGTTACCTTGCTGAAGTAAAGTTTTTGAAGGTAATGCTTTAGAAGCGTTATTGATTCTGGCAAAATAAATGGTGGGCTTATCTCGATGAATCGTACGTAAAAGTTGTGTTATAAAGAGCGTTAGGTTACAAGCCATTAACGAAGTTTGGTCGGGATCGCTATCGTATCTAAAAGTTGGATCGCATCGCTCACCTCCAAGATCCCAATACTTCATTTCCCTCTTGGTGCGATTGAAATGTTTTATTGAGCGTTCACGGGAGATCCCAACACGTTCGCTTTATACCAACGCAAACGTGTATTTAATAGGAGCCATCAATAACGTACCGCGAAGATGATACTCTTTTGCGGGTTTTCGTACGCTTAACCACTGGGGCTTATCTCAATTGCAAATTAATCGAACATCTATGCTGGTTGGTTGTCGGTAGCACGCACGCGCATTCACACTCGGATTTGTAATTCAAAGGAGAGCTCGCCTTCTTTTAAATCTTAGACGCTCCCCGGAGTCTACCTTTTATTGTGGCTCAATGTTTTATGCTGAATAATAGGTGACTTGCGTCGGGATGCAATTACTGGCTACGTTTTCAACTTTTAAGATAAAAATCGTACGTTTATGAAATTGTAGCTTTTGGTACGTACAATTTAACATCAGGATATTGTATTAAATAAATTTTACGTTAATTTGTTTACAACTGTAAACTAATATTATAAATATTGCTTAACTTTTTAAAATTTGAATGATGCCTATTCGTGGTTCAGTCACAGAAATATCAATGTTAGAGACAGTTAAAGCGACATGGAAAAAGCGTTAAAGAAATTTGAGTTAATTATTATAAAACATACTAATTTGGAAATATGAAAACTCCATCTACACAAAAATCTAAATTTTACAATGTTCTACCCATGTTGTCAAATTATAGGAATTGCGAATAAAGTTCGCTTACAAACTACTACAACTACGATTTTTTTTAAGGTACAATATTTTTCTATGCTATGCCAAAATATCATTGCTATTCTATTGATAATTATAATTTGTCCGAAGTTAAACACAATGAAATCACCTTGGCACTACGTAAACTCTTACATCTTGCCTAAGACAAAAATGTAGATATTTAGATACCATTTTTCTATACTAATTAAAAACCTTAGAACTAAATAACATTAAAACTGTAAATACATCTAAAAAAAAGTTTGCACCACCAATCACAATGTTGTACCACCAAACTGCCTACAATCTATTAGCTTAACTTTCTACATAGAGTTCAAAGTAAGAAAGCGTATTTTACTCAATTTTATTATTCTTAGTTACAAACACCTCAGAGGTTGAATCTAATATGAAGCTTTGCTAATATTACAATAATAAAATCGCCCGCAATCATTTAGAGTAACTAAACTAGATTCTATTCAAATGTTCCACTATTTGAAATTCCATTAGATGGTCAGAATATATCTACGACTCAGCTTACTCGGGTTTTCATTTGGTTTCTAGCTCTTAATCTATTCTAGTGTTCTATCGATAAATTTGCTACACTCTCGCTAGTTTACTTCATTATTTTGTCTATAAATTTCTACCACACTTAAAATTTACTTTTAAAATTTAAAAACACCTTACATTTTTTGCCTACTCTATTCTAATGTCAAAATAATACAGTTATCAACGTTTATAATTTCAAAGGGAAGATTACTCGCCCTATATCGAAGTGGGCTGCACTCTCCGTCCTCGTAGCATCTCGACGGTCATCACTAGCTTAGGTATAGGTAGGTATCCACACGAAGTGTGGCTATTCAACAGGATCTAGAGTAAATCCTTCATCCCCGTGACAGAGATTACAAGAAGGCATAGGGCATCATAATATTTTTATTTTCAGATTGAAAAACTACTGTTTCTAAGAAAATAGTTGTTCTAATTGAAAACTAAAATCCCGTTAAGATCATTATTTTACTTTCTATAATTTTTATGACTCGTAAATTATTCGTTGCGAAATATTAAATACGATTCGAAAATAAACCATACTCCAATAAGCCAAACAAATGTAAGGAAAGTTGGACAGTTTCCGTATAATTTTCAGCCACAGGAACCCAATTTCATCCGGGGGGGAAGGACTTACTATGTGTACAGTGTACACCGGACAAATTGAGCAGGATTTGTGTGCTCAATACGAATCTAACTAGAAGAGATTAGTATGCTAATGTACCCATTATGGTCTCACGGACAAACTCCAGCTCCATGAAATTCTACAATAAAAATTTATGGACGATGGAGCTCGCTAGCATGTTTATAGTCAAAATCTATGGGCATCCATAAAATAAAACACTATCTAAAATAAATTAAGGAAATAAAAAATCTGACCCATCCAAACAGCACTCGTGACACTAGGTAATTCAGCGGCAGATTGATGAACTATAAGGTACGCTACGGCTACTCCTTGGTATATACATGGTTCTAAACAAGAGTACAGGTTGAGCGAAAATCGCACTGAGCTTGACCTAAGCAACAAGCACTAAACGTAACAGTTACTAACACAATCGACGGTCAAATATCTTAAATTACGAATGGAGCTGGCACCGCTCACGACACGCTGCTGCTCGCCGCCAACCCAGCTAATTATTTGGATTCAAACCGACGGCTGTGTGACCCTTTAAGGAATTTCGTTTCAAGGTGCTAATTTGTCGTAACGTTGCTTATTTTTGTACGTACGGTGTCTTAGGGACGGTTAATTTAATTTGACACCTTTTTCAGGCAGATCGGATTTTCACAGAGGCGGACGGTTTGTTTAGACGCTTCTCGAATTAGAGAGTGTGAGTCGAAGTAGCAAATAGTTGTGTGGGGGTGTCGGTTCACGAACTGCATTCTGAGGGCAAACGTGTGCATGCGAGGAATGCGGAGCGCGTGGCGGCGGCGGGTCGCGGTCGCACGTGCCAGCGAAGGCAGGGTCTCTACCGCCACAAAAAGACCAGTGCTGGTGGCGACACCTGCCAAACGCCACCTGCCTTACCCGCCTGGTGCGTGGGCGCGCGCCGCTGGCCCCACGCTGCGTATGCCGCATTGGATGAGTCAGAAAAATAAAAACCTCCGTTAAAACAGGCAGATCGCGATCAACAAAGTTTCCATTCTAGCGTGCGCCAACTCCACGCTAACACACTATCTCTTCCAGTTTATTTCGGTCACAATCGATATGCAAAAGGTAAATAAGTAAGGCATGATTGACCTCCATTTCTGAACGATCAGTTGGACAATAAACGATAAACGTTTTGCTTATACAACGGCAATTTTCTTTATTTTAAAATATAGTGGCTTCACAATACCATAAAACTTACGAATACGTATGATAAAAGACGATATGTGGGAACAGCGATAAGAACAATACTATAAACTTACGACTATGAAAGTAGACTTAACTGTATAGTAAATTTGACACATGGGTTACATTACAATAGTTTACGAAAAGGTTTATAATAGTTTTCTAATAATATTATAAGTTACGTATATTATGTTATTGGAATTACTTCCTGAGGGATACCGCAATTTATCTGATTTAATTAATTTTGAAAATGATTACATTGAAGCGGTTCGGTATCGAGCTATATGGGCGAACCTAGTCGGGCGATTTTGTAACACGCATCTGCGAATTCGGGCTCTATGTAAATGCAAATGAAACTTAGCTTTTGCGACATTGCATTCCTCGTTAGAGATTCGAGAGGGGAAGCGGTGGGCGAAATCCAAAGAGTTATTTGCTTGAGAAGAGATTTATTTATGTTCGTAAGAAATTCCGGGAGCCGTTAATGGGTGTTCCGGGTGTGAGAGGGTGGTTAAGCGGCGCGGGCGCGGGTGCGGGCGCGGGTGAGGCCGGAGCGGGAGCGGGCAGCGAGACGTCTAGCTCTGGCTGAGCGCCTGGTTTACGTACTCCGCCCCGACCAAGAGACGACTTTCCGCCGGTATAACGCCCACTACACCTGCGGCAACAAAATAAAAAAGCTACAAAGCCGGATATGGTCCTGCCGAGGGTTCCGCCTACAAAACCGCGGTTAAATAAATAAAATTTTGAAATTCGCTTGTGAAACGTTCGCGGTACCCTAAATCTCATAAGCTAATATAAAAAATTAACATGAAGAAAAACAAAAGGTATAAAATAAAACATTGCGCCGGGGGGATCGGTGTAAAAGAAGAATAACGCCCAGAGCTCCGCTCATCGAATCTTTATGGGGTAACTTTAAATTGATAGTTTCCTGTTTACTGTTTTGGGGGTAATTTAAAATTGTTTCCACGCACGGAACGATACACTGGCTTTTACGTTTTAGATAGACTCGTGTATCACGCACCGGCACGATGCAGGTTACGTGCTACGTCTATCTATTGATTCGGTCATCAAAACAGTATCAAGAACACGGTGTTATTTACTGAATAATTCATTCGGCGTTAGTATTACTAAACACGCAATATAATACGCAGTTAGTGAGTAATATACCATGAGCCCGCTTGAAATATGATTACAGAATACCGTACCCGAATTTAACGTTTGTAATCAAAATTATAGGGGTTAGTCGACTAGATTATGACGTGATTATCGATGAGCACTCATTATAATATAACTTACCTAAGTAACGCGATATAATCAAGCTTATTTAATATTTGAGTGTAGTTGTTACCACGGCATCAAATAAAAACAAGCGTTAATTACTAATGACTTCAACAAAACAGAACGAAGGAGATAAATAAAACATCTAGGAAAATTTGGAGGTCCATATTTTCTAACTTAGGTCCAAGGCTTTCCATAAGTCCTTGACGTGAGCATGTAAGACTTTGTAAAGACCAACAAATACACATTTAAACATTTTTTTTACACAATATAATATGAGAACCAGGCACGTATTTAATTGATAGTTTATTAATAATAAATAAACAATGACTAAATTAAGTTTTTGATCTCTGACTTGTGATCACGGGTAAGTAATCATGATTAAGGATCATGATGACGAATAGTGATTAGCATTCAAAGATCTTTAAAGTCCCGATAAAAAATGCGAGGTTTTATTAGATGTCGAAGAATCATCTACACCGTGTGACTAGTTTAGAGGATGGCGATAAGGACGGTCGCATACGCAGCGATCAATGGTTGATTAACTTATGGTTACAATTATTTTCGATATAAACCTTAATTTTGACAAACAATTATTGCGAGGTGCAACAAAGCAATTATTTATTGCTAAAACATTAATGACTTAAAGAGACCGCAAGATTGAAGCCTTATTTCAAAACATTTCCAATTATGCTTGTTTATAGAATTAATTAATAATAACACGAATAACGTAGCGTAAAATAGCTGCATCCAAAAATATAATACGATAACAACAAGAAATATAAGTATCAATATAACAATATAATAGCAGTGTAAATACTTAAAATAGAGAAACAACTTTGAAATTAAAAATTCAAATACATATTATATTATAATTATTATAGCAAAAATTTAATAAATTACTAAAATAACACTTTTCAAGCTCGATGTATCTTTTTTCTTCAATAGAATGATTAAATTAAAGGCCTTCTAAACTAATGCTAACGGCGCTACGCAACTGAAAATCTAATGTTGGTTAATTTACATCCTCTAAACATAGTGAATTTCAAAAACATATTGTTCTACGTTAATAATCTCTTCGTTATTATAGACTAAGTGTAACCTTAAATTTACGAAAGTTCTAAAACCAGGACTGAACACGACGTTAGACTCGCAAAGGCTTTTTTAAATTTGCCTTGTTTTAATTTTAATTTTACTCTACCACTGTTTTATCCAGAGTTAACTGTATTAATTTATTTACGTAAATTTTGGTTGCTTTATTTACTCCAGTGGCATGCTTTGTGAGTAACGTCATAAAGCCAACACTGAGTTTGTTTTGTTGACGACGATAAAAATGAATCTAAACTAATCATATTTAAAAAATTACTCAGAAAACATACATATCCTTGTGAAATACTAATTGAAAGTCATTAAAATTAAACTACCAAAACTGTATGAAATTAAGTATTATAAAATTCTCTGGCTGTGAATAAACATATATATTTGTATAACGTTAGCAGTTGAATGAACGCGTCATTTTTGTTAATACGAGTAATAGTTTTCTTAATTATTTATAGGTATTTTCAAGAACTTTGTGAAGGTACTCGTTTAATGTCAGGATAATGTATGACCAACGAGAGACAAGGATAAATTACTTGTTATATTAATTTTATTACAAGAGGGTTCAGAGTATCATTGTATATGCATGCACTGGGATACCAAATGTCCCTACCAGTTGTCTAATTTTATGAAATTCGTCTCAATAGAATTAAAATTAAAAATTTAGTTCTAGTTATAGTTGACTGTACAATGACTATCTTCTAAAATGATTATTATTGTAGCGTCGTGCTTACATTTGAGTAAACATTGGTCAGTGTAACGATGGAGTTTACATATTAAATCACGCGTCGTGTTCAGCTTCTTTTCTAATCCCTATAAAAATCCAAACACTACTCACACTAGAACATGCTATATAGATAGAAAATTGATTATTATTGGCACTAAGAAAACTCTAAACTATTTGCCGCTACTTTTTATTATTTAAATCTAATTATTTAATAGAGAAGAAGTTAAGACATCTACATAAATCTAATTTTATGAGTCTATTGTCAAGAGAACCTACAAAATTTAAGTCCGGACTACGATTTTCAATAAATATGCAAATCAGGTTATGAGCTCAGTTGTTCCAAGCTTGTAACGATTAATGCCTTGATTATCTTTGCCATCACGGTCTTGTAATTGTATTTTCGACAGCAACGATTTAATACTTCCCTCGAACGTTTCTCGATGAGAGTTCCGCTGTCATAGTTGGGGCACGGAAAATTTCCCAAAGTTATTCGCTGTCGTATCGCAAACTATGTGTAAACTATGCCCAAGCGGCTTTATCTTTTCCTAGGTCATATGACGAGATGTATGAATTTTTAAGCCAATTTTTATCATCTCGTTTGAAACCATGTTCATACATGGGAGGAGTTTGTAGGAATAACTCGTTTCCATTTGAAACAGACAAAGTTGTTTACGACCTTCGAAAACTGTCATCCTTGTGGATGTATGTACGTGCAGTCGTTTTTCAAGTTTTCGAAAGTGGCTGCTCCGTATTAAAGAGTGCGACGAAGTTTTGGATCGCAGTTTCGCGACTCGGCACTTTGTACCAGCATCTGGTGCATCAAAGCATTCGCATACTTTTTATCCCACTTAAATTGAACTAAGAATACCTGCAATGTGTCCAACATTTACATTCAAATGATAAAATTTTATTAACTGCATATCTGCGGTTGTATTACTTATGATGGACTAAATATTGGCAATGTGGATGACGTTACCAATAATCTGACGTTGGCTGAGGAATGCTAATGGTCCAAATGGATGCGCATTAATAATTGTGGCTGAGCGCTTTGCCGCATACGGACATTACATATCTAATCAAAGCAAGCATACTGCTTGGACATATTTTACACGCAGTTAAAAGAATGCCTAAATATTTTCTATTGATAAATAAAAGTTTTATATTGTTTTCTGTTAAAAATTTAATGCACTAACAAGATTAAATGTTAAATTCCAATTCCCTCAGTAACGCTTAACAATTTCTTCTCCGGGGGTGGATAATTTAGCCGAGCGTGCGTCCACTCGCGTTCGATAACGCCATTAATTTAAACGGCTCGTCCAGACACCCGTGTAATTGTTGGCCCGCTCCATTGTTCAATTATTGTGTATTTACAATTTGAACGAATGTCCACATACGATGTGGTTTTATGAAAAGAACACAGAAAACGTGATTCTTGCGTGACGTAAAACAATCGTATAAGTAATTAATGCGGAACAATTTGTACGACCAATATTAGTCGTACCTACAGCTATACGATAACGTCGTTACGTCACCAAATCGAGGCAACGCGTGCCCGCTGTACTTTCGTGCAATAAGCTCAATTAGGATTTCCAATATCAAGTATGTGAATTTACAGATTTCGTCGGCGTTCAAGCGAAAAATTCTCGGTTGCGGCGGACGTGCCGCTCTCCTGCAGGATTGTAAAAAAGCCAAAGCTTAGTGGCGTAATTACGGCTGAGAGAAGGTGGCTTTAATACCGAGTGTGGACAAATAACGAGACTAGTATTTGTACAGCTGCTCTTCACGCCGCTAGGGGTGCCCCAAAACGCTTTATTGTACCGCCTAATATATATACTCCCCATTATTTCCAATCTAATGTAGTTTTTTCAGGCGCACGCAACAAACTAATCCCAAAAGAACAATAACAGCCGCACAAAAATTAACATTCTAGTCTCATTCGACAAGATCGACCGGCGGCATCCATGGACTACTTTTAATTAGTGGAAGTTCTTTTTCGTCCGCCCTGAGATTTACATAGAAGTCACCACAAAAAGGACGTCACTTTTTTAGTACTTTTGTTTGAATCTGTTTAAATCTCTTTTAAAAGCTTTTGCTGTTAATGAGCAACGGGCATTTTGGTGTGATACTACCGGCTCCTAGCGGCTGCAGAGCCACCTTTTAGGAAGGTGGCGTGCGCGCCTATATTTGTTCGCTCGACGCGTAGCATTTGAGAATTGTTAGGACGAATCATCAGTAAACATGGAACGCAGCGCTCGCAATCAGCTGGATTGTCTCAACAAAATTCTGAAGATAAACAATAAATACCATTCTGGTAACATGGACGTTTTGTAATTGACGGCTTGGCAGATTTATCTACCTAGATGGTTCAGTCATTGTTAGGGGTGTTAACTTGTTAGTAAAGTTGTTAGTGAGAGTTCACACGAACTTTCGCCTCGGTGAGTTAGTCGAAATGGGAAGTTAGGACATCGTCACCACAGCGGATTACGAAAATTAGCGTATGTGTCGTTAGTTAAAATAAGGAGTATGTCAGTCGTAAAGCGAATCTATGACAATTTAGGTGGTGGTTAGTATAGTTAGTGGAATGCAATGTCCCTGTCGCGAGTTCACAGATGCATGGCGTGTACATTGTAAACCCCACTGAGCTCGAGCGGGTGGTATGGCAGCAGAGTCGTCAAGTGGTGGTAGTGATTGCCGGACAGTTGGTGGTGCAAGCTCGCCAAGGGATTACCTGCTGGGTAGGGCAGCCCGAAGCTAGGATAGCCCGAATAGCTACGTCCGGCCGCGTACGCGGCGTACGCTGCGGGGAAACCTGCGCAACAAACAAACACACGTTAAAATATATAGCCGTAGTCAATAAAATGAAAAGCAGGGTTAGTTACGGATTGCATGCTTTCGTTATGTCAAATCGATTATCAAAATAAGTGGTCGATGTTCATTAAACGCTGATTGATTCCCTTTCATGATCTAAACATCGGCTTGTGACATCATGTCCCGGTGGCCCGATTCTAAAATAGAGCAATCACATAAAAGGTACGCGAGTGTTACAGTACATGTTCATACGACATCGCTTTGGACATTGTCCAGCGCGTTATATTTTGTAAACATTTAATGTAGCACAGACTAAGTGGACTAGGACGGCTTCGGCTGCAAGAGATACCTACTGTATTTAACTAACATAAATTATTTACCAATCAGGACTACTCTATATCAAACATTATCAAACTAACTGAAATTAAACAGTACATTAATCTGCTGCATGTGGGTTATTTAACATCTACTTTGTACAATTGATTAACGTTGAAAAAATGGAGTCCTTTGTAAAATGCAAAATGAGTGATGGCCGGAGAGTCCACATCGGCTGCTGATTACTATGGCGGATCATTTATCATATTATTGCCAATCAAAATAGTGTATCTGTCAGGCCAAGCGATCCATCATGCGGCAGATGGGCGGAGAGCACTGCGTGACAAGACGCAGTATCGGCGGTGGTTCAATGAAAACCAGAACCTCTCATTACAAGGAATTAGTAGGTAGTTGATTAGTACTGGAACCCAACGAGTACGAACACTCAGCCCCCAATTAGCACAAACAAGAATTTCAATCGTTCTTTAGACACGTGAATGATCTGACTGATGCAGGTATATAGCAAATGTGAAGTGACTTTGAAAATAAAATTGTGAATAAACTTACCGTCAGGAAGAGCACCCAATGACCACATGAAATCTAGAAATGTAAAAACATTTACATAAATCGATCGATCCTTACACCTTACATTTAAAAATGATTTTTTATATTTTTATATAATAGTATATAGAAAGAATGAATTTACTGTGCCGTGAGACACTATTTTGCTTGGCGAGAAAGTTTTGGAATACAATTGATTTATATGTCGTGAACACTAAGCATATATTAGTTTATATAAATATATAAAATTACAATATTCTAACAGCAAACTACTACCAAACATTTCTAATGTGCCTTTATATAGTGGGGTATGTTAGTGTCACTTGTGATCACCGCACTCGATGATGGATCGTCCATTTAACATGTTAATCTAGTCTACACAATGTTAGTCTAAAGCTAAACATGTTAAACAAACAGACGTAGTCAAATGTTTTAGAAATGATATTTATTAATCTAAATACTACCGAAATCACCTACGTAATAAGTTAATAAGTACAATTAATTCTAGTTGTTAACTACTACTGATACATATTTATAATATAT
The DNA here is from genome assembly GCA_963580505.1 of Ennomos erosarius. NCBI lineage: Eukaryota > Metazoa > Arthropoda > Insecta > Lepidoptera > Geometridae > Ennomos > Ennomos erosarius. Next base: position 11,276,280 of record OY756981.1, on the reverse strand, counting down.
TAAGAAAATTTACTGTTATATCAGTAACAGTTAATCATGAGATACTGGTAGTTATACATACAGCTAAAATAATACTAATACTCAACATAAATTTTAGTCATAATGCAATCCACAATATAAATAAATATGTAAAGAGTAAAGATTTAAATAAAATAATAACCTAAAATTTTTTTTAAAATTACTAGGAACACAATAATACTTTAGATCATATTATGAATAATTTTCCTAATATTTCACAATACAAAACAAAATCATAGAACAAAACAACTAGTGGTATCTTACAACTTTACTGATAAGTACATCCACATAATAGAATAGGTACCTCTTTTCTTCCAATGATAACATTTTTGAAAAGCCGACATCAAGCTGTGAAGCTATTCATGGTATAGAGCTAAGAAAATGTTATATCATTTATGAAAATATTTCAAATCCCTTTAATATTGGCCGCAATAAATGACATGACTAAATCTGTCGCTAAAAGGAATTAATTTCATGGATGGAAATGGCTTAATTGGCAAGACTCAGCAGAACCATTAGGTTCTTATTATATGATTGTAAAATCTACTTAGAAATCAGGATTACCAGACTTAACACTATCTTCGACTATCTATAAATAAAATTATGTTTTGTCAATCAAACTTTATATAAGCGCCTACTGCCTGGTAGAAAAATATTGCTCTCTAATAGCCCTACGCAAAATTGTTCCATGTTTCGTATCTATTAAAAATGTATAATGGTTTTATAAAGTTATTATGCCTAATACAAGAATTGATGCTATGGCTCGACTAGTATTTCGGTACATAATTTGAAAATCTGCTAACTAACTCATTTTCTAATGGCGATTTCTAAGATAAGACACTCGAGATATTATCAGTTTCCTTAAAGTACATTTTGTCACTTAGGCTCGGCAGGAATAGAAAAGAGAGGAATGTCAAAGAAAAATAGGAATGGGGATAGCCAACGCAGCATCAAAAGGAGCGCAATCATACGAGAGACCAGCAAGGCCTTTAGAAAGGATGATGCGGATGCTGCTGGAAGAGGATTGTGGATCAGAGTGGCAGAGGAGTAGGTAGAGTGGCATGAGTCAAGGGAGAGTACAGAGCTGGGATGTCGAGAGCATGAGCTCCCAGGAGCTCCGAGACTGAGTAGGCCAGGGGTGGGATGGTGAGGGAGGCGAGGGTAGGGCGGGGTGGGCGCGGAGCAGGGCGCAGAGCGGCGAGCGCGCGGCGGTACGCGGCCGCGTGGCTGGCTGGGCCTGCGCCAGCGCCCGCACCCGCCATCAGGAGCTGCGCAGGCGCGTGGACAGGGTATGGAGCGTATCTGACGCCACCGGCGCTCGCCGCCACGGCGCTACCTAGCAACTCACCGTACGCGCCGCGTCCGGCGGCTCTCGTCTTCGCCAGATTCGCTGGGAGCATCACTTCTTTTGGTTGTGCCTTTTTGCATTCCACCTGAAATGAATAAAAAATTGAGCTAGTCGTAGGAATCGCAATGATATGCAATGAAAGTCATGATTCGTTTTGTAGAGCTGCTCAATAATAAGCTCCAGGAACTGAGTCGGGGCTTTATTGAAGTCTGCAGAACCTGAATAAATACCCCCTTGTGAACGAGTGACTCGCAAAATTATGGAAGAAAGGAGGCGACGAAATCGGTCGACAATCCGTTATGCTTCACGGTTCGAGTCACAAATTGAATTTTAATTTGCTTCACGAAGTCAAGGAGCTTATCATTGAACACTTATTATACAGCAGGACAAATTTCACGAGGTCTAAAGTAATTATTTGGGCCCATTATGCCACATCTTATTTCCTATTGTGAAGTTTATAATGAAGTCACGTCTAGTAACCTGTTGAATTTAATATTCACAACTCTTATTCATTATATCTTATATTTCGCTCGATAATTTTGTAAGGACACGGTATAATAAACCCATCTATCGTAATTATACGCTATGGTAGCGTAAATTAGTGCCTCACAATTAAGTCCCGTGCTTAATCGATCCATTAAGTAATTTTAACGAACAGTGTGGCTCGCTCCAATGCTTGTATCTTTCTCCGCCCTTCGAGAGGAGGGCAGGAGGCAAGTATAAATTACCCAATCTACGCTTACCCAAACCTTTAGCAATAGAATTTTCGCTACCGAGAACCAACATTACACAAAAGTACGTAGGCTTAAATTAAAGCCAGTCGATCACTCTGGGTTTATTCGCAGGCTTATATAATAATATAGAACTAAATAACCTATAGGAGATCTTATTGAAATTAAAGGATTATTTTTAGCGTAAGGAAAATTTTCAGTTGTATTTTTCAGAGTATAGCATAATCGCGACGTATGAAGAAGAGAGCCAGATGCATAAAGTCTGCGTCCACATTTGTCACGCGAATGTCACAAGCCGACAAATGAAGGCTTTGCCACGGCGTTCGCGCACTTTGTGCACTTTGCACAACTTTCTGCGTCGACATGAAACTACGTGCTTTTGCATTAACGCGGGGAAGTGAGTGAGCGAGGCTTTACTACGCTGAGTGTCTTTCCACCAAGTTTTATGCCTAGATAAGGCTGCATAATCAACATGTAATATAAAACTTGGCAGCCCAGATTGTTATGACTTAGAACGTAGTTTTTTTGGTGTTATATCTCTAAATAAAGAGATATGTCCCGGACGTTATAACAAAATATAAGCCTTTATGGCGGTTATATTAAATTTTCAAAGAAATGGCACGCAGGAGAGAAAGAGAGGGTCTTTAAATTGGCCTTTATCATCCGCAACATAAAAATAGTGAGAGTCGCCATTTGTCTGGTTCAACAAAGCTTTACAAATGAACAGGCGCCTGCTCCAGCAAGGGCTGTCAGCTCCGTGGCTACCCCTATTTGTTTGGGAACACGCAACCAAAGAGACATGCTGGATAAATGCTGGCCTTACTTCTTAACTACCAAAATATTACCAACTCATTCCACTCATCACAATTTGAACGAGGAAAACAAAATCTGGTTCAAATACTTATTAAATACCCTTATTTTAAATTTACCTAAAATATGAAAGGCTAGGAGAAATACAGTCAGGACATTCGACGTTAATTGATGTCGCGTCGTCGGTCGCTCACCAGCTGGAGTAGGAAACAAAAGCTCACGAACAATTCGCATTGGAGTTCGCAATCCCGATCGCGGCGCAATTTAATGACACGAAAAATAACAAAGGTAAATTGTATTTAGCCGGGCGCTATGTAGGCGCGCCCTCCAGGCGATATATCGATCGCGGGATCGAGTGTTCGAGCCAAGCAAAGATGTTGGCTCAGTCGAGCAGACTCGAGATCTGCTCCATTGCACGCCACCTATATCTCACCCTACCTAACCTGCCTCCTTGTAATCTCATCGATGTATGAGAAATTTAATTCTTTCGCAAGAAAACACCAAGTTTATGCTCCATCACCTCGACTATACGCTCGCACGTAGGCGATAATAATACGAATCTAAAAGCAGTCATTAAATTTTCGCTCGATTGATTTTGAGTGAAAACCTTTTAAGGTAAAACAGTAACGTCAATAAATTTCGAGAATAAATTATTCTTACCTTTCAAGATTATTGATTTTGTATTTCCATCTGGAATTCATAAGGCTTTGTGAAATTTATCAGTTTAAAATGAGCCCTGAAAATTGTTTGTCTCTTCAATGGTTTTCCAATTATCAGGAGAGAAATATGCCGTTTTATTTGTTTAACCATATTGAACGCCGAAATGAACACTGTGGTGGCTTTTGTAAGGCAAAATTGTATTTTGTTAATTGTAAAGGTGTTTCCATTGTACGTAATATTATAGATACCGATGAGTTATCACCGACCCCAAAGCTTTAGTAGACCTTCGTAACATAAAGACGCTCAGATTAAAGCACGGTGCTTTAAAGAGAAACAAAATAAAGGAGGTTTCTATCTCGCTGCGGAAATTTACGTGTGCTGTGACGTTTGTAACCTCTGCAAACGTTATGTAAAGATTCCCAGCGAATTTAAACTTGGACATTATTCGAGATTCTTACCACGCTTGAAACAAAAAAATAAAAGAAGTTCCTTTAAGAGATAAACTCACCGGTCTGCCGTCGCATGTGTGTTGACGTTAACTGCATTTTATAAGATTTTGCGTTTGTTTCTTTGTATTTTCATTTTTGTTTCCTTTGAAATACTTGTGGCAGACTACGGGCAAGCGGCCAAATAGACAACTTTATAAAAGGATGAAATATTGTAGCTGTTTCTGAGCGAATACCTATACTTGCTAAAGTTGATGCTGTAAATACAAAAAAACTAATGAAATCCCATTCCTTTTAAAACATATGTAACCGAGAAAATGTTTTTTCGATAGAGAAGTATGATTGAAGAAGTGTAACGCACTGATTTAAAAAGCAAAGAAAAATCGACGTTGTACAAGTAATGCAGTGTGAGCGTAGCGTATGAACATACGTGAGCGATAAACAGAGACGACAAGGGGAGGTGTGTGGGTGTGAGGGGGTGCTAGATAAGTTTATCAGGGAAACCTCTCGCCTTCGTATTGACAGAGCGTCGCAAGCCTGGCCCTGATTGCCGCTAAACGGAAGCCGGGGCGTGAGAACCGGAGGCTAGGTGAGAGCTCCCAGAATTACACGTCAGCTGCGATAAAAATGTTAAGGTAATGTAATTTTAAGGTTATCCAAGTTCCACATATTTGCGACAGATTTGGAGCTTCCCATTAGAAAGCGAGGAAAATATTGTTATAAAAAAATATCTTATTGTTTGTACGTAGTTACGTAAAGTAGATGAGTCACAAATCTTGCGCTCAACAGGTCATGGATAATGAAATACTCCGCCGCACCCCAGGAGCGCTCTCCATATTTACGTAACTGTTGTTCGAAGGAATAAGATAAGCGGGAATCGACGTTTTCTGTCGAATTTCGACACAGTTGCTTAAAGTGTCGGAATGTTTACAGAGAGGGTGAAGTGCCGGGTGGAAGGAGGAGCTTGATGGGCCGTAATGCGCCAAATTCAAATCAGATATAAGCGATCGACGTCGCGTAGACGTCACTACCTGCACATCGTCGATAGCCCTCCAGCCACTAGTAAATTGCACAAATTTTATATCAAGACGTTTAAAATACATCTGAGCGCTAAATAAAGTAAATTTTTGCGTACTTTCGATGTATAATCAACAACAACAACAACAACAATAACTCTTTATTGACACCAATATCATAAAAACATGTACAAATGATAATTACATATAAAATCGGTACAACGGGCGGTCTTATCAAATTTCTACAGATACACAATTATACTATGTTAAAAATCTGTCACTGATTATTTGCGCTTTCATATGAAGTCTTTATTTAATAATGTTCATGAAACGCAAAATAGCCAAAGTTATAGCAAACAAAGCTACCTATTCATATATTGAAGAAAATTAACCGGATTTTAATAAAAAAACAGTAATTTAACATTATACATTAAGAACAAATTTAGTTGTTTACTCGCAAGTACATACGTTGAAAAGAATAATAAATATTTCATGTAACATTCACTTTAAATTTTCCTTCGGTGCGGTACACTTGCTGCCATGGAAATACTTTTTGCCGTCATATAAATGTATAGAATTAAATATTAAAAGGTGGCATGTACGGCGCAACGCGTGCAACATTCATTGGGCCGCGGAAGCCTGTCAAACGCCCTCGGCTATTTCTGGAGGAAATCGATCGAGCCTATGGTAACACTGCCATCGCGGTACAACCAAGACGTTTTCATTACACGCTTTATTAGAGCGGATATCAAGGGTTAAAAGTTGAGCTTGAAATGGTCCGGAATAAAGATTCGACGAACAGACAATGGTATGTATGTCGGTAAATAATTGAAAGTCAATAAGATGTGTGAATCTCTTGCCCCAAAACGTCATGTAAATAAATGATCGAGATAAAAGGTAAAGGAAACAAGAATATCTGTTAGGACGACGGCAAAACGAGCCAACCGGTATTGGCAGACACTCAGCGGTATTACCGACCGTTTGCAATTGTAACCAAACACGATTACTGTGCTGACTCGTTGCTTAACTAATTCGCATCACGGTTAAGAACCCACTTAAGCGTAAGGGTAAAAGAATATAACGACCGGGAGCGTCCGACAAAGGCGACCGTATCGTTTACCCAATTCAAACGTTCTACCATAATAAAATTTGTATATTACACAGAAACGGAACGAGAATACCTTATAAAAGCGATTTCGTGTATAAATTGAAATGCATTGGCGAATCGCCGGGAATCAAATGAAATTGTAAACAATATCGAGACCGTAGAAGAGAGTGTAGAATTTTATTGTTTTTTTAATTTAAAGGTTGCTATTAAATGATCAACTAGAATTTTTTGTTCACTTTAAATACGACATCCTCCTAGTTATATCTGAAAATCATACGAGAGAATTATTGTTTTATAATAAAGTGATTTATAATTAACATTGATGTCTCCTCTATGCTTGGAGAACCCAGCACTCAAAGAAAAATTGTGTCGTAAGAAAAAACACTTAACATAAAATTGGTGCGACGACAATGGCGTAGATGTGCTGAATTAATAACCGTCACGGTGAGAAAGTTTATGACACACGTACAAGTATAAGCCGGCGCAATTAGTAGTAATTAAGTAGGTGGATCGGTGTCGGGTGCGCTGCTGTGGCACCGCCGACTAGATTAAGGTCTGCGGCACCGCCGCTCGTAACTTGTTTTGCATGAATCTGTACGTGACTTTCATATGACTCTCTCGAGGAGACTCAGTTCAGCACCTCTAATGTAAATTAAATTGTGTGCAAGAAATAACACATGGCTTCTCGGCCACTATTTATCGCCGCTCGCGTCTCCTAACTCCCCCGTAATGGGAATGTGGAGACGCCGCGCGCGGCGCAGTAATGAACCGGCCTGCTTTAACGTATGGCCTTTATTGATGACGTGCCCGCGCCCTCGCGTCGTCACCAACCTCACTACTTTATTGTCTCCCTACGCAGACGACATTGTTTCAATTACCCGCGCCTCCTTATAAGATACTTTACGACTTCGCCTTAAATCATCTCTCCTGATACCCTCCGATCTTCAACTTCCTCAATCTATACGGGATTACCGACCCGCCCGGATTCCATCAGCCTGCGAAGGCATTATCATACGAAAATAATGTAAGTAGTTCGCAGAATTACCCGCTTTAATTCGAGGGAAAAGCACACAAAACTTTTTTAGGGAGAAACGATCTTCATGACTAAGTTATATTTTTTCATTATACTAATACGGATTAGATCAAACGTTATTTTCCGTTGCTCCGTAAATCTGACATTTTGAAGAACATACTTACGGGATTTTTTTCTATTTCAGTGCGGGCACTTCAAACGGAACTCTTTCTTTGGCAAAAAAGGCATCTTGTCGCGGCGGTTGTCAAACTGTCTATTAGTATTTTGATGGGGTAACTTCTTTGTAACTTTCACCCGCCTTGTCCACAACAAAGGTTTACTTTTCTGAAGGATTTGGGTAGCGTATTGTGCCAGAACGTTATCAACACCCGACATGTTGAGCTGTCAATTCATTTGGGGTTTCTAAGCGCCGAGTCGACGCGTTGAGTTATTAGATGTAACGGGATGTAGAGCTTATACGCAGAGCTAAACGTACATGTAATAAAGCATTACACAACGTAATATCCGAGATTCGAGAGTTTAGGTGTGTTCACACAAGCTGAGACACAACACTGTCGAATGGTGCGTCGTGTGTACCTAGCACACGTGTGATTAATTAATTTTCTTTCACGCTTCAAATTTAAGTTCGAGTGGAAATCGTTAAGAGCCGGAAATGCCTGTTGAGCCGTAATTTACGTCCTTCCCTTCGACTTGAGTTAGTTGCGTCATTTGAAAATTGCGTGCCGTGTGCTTTATGACCATTAAATTTATATATGTACGTACCTACATAGGAAATTAGGTAGTTGTTTAAATACTGATTGCCGTCTGATTACGATCGGAATTAATAAATTTTACTTGGAAAATCTTTGTAATGCCGTTTCATATTTCGTGTCATAATAAAATTATGGAGTAAGTTTATTACGTGAAATGATATGGAAATATCTGTCAGCGTGGAAGTAGGTTAATAAGGGGATGTTAATGGCAATGAAGTTTTACGCGCATGCAATAAAATGATAGTGATTGACTTTGGCAGAACCAGCGTCTCATTTGATTGGATTAGGACATGCATGTTAGATACACCGCATATCTACACCTACGCATACTTAATTATACGTGTATATCTATACATATACCTACTCTTGGTAAGATTGTCCATCCTGCCTATTGTCAGGTACGTGGGCAGTTCGCTATCTTGCCGGAAATTATACCTGAGGTAAGAAGCCTCGCTGTTAATTAAGACTATGTAGGTTGGGGGCCAAAACCTCGTTAGCGACAACCGTTGCATCTTACGACCCAGACGAGAAGTATATAGTTAGTTACAGTTCATGTTATTAATGACACTGCGGCTCTCCTTTAAGACATATTTCCCTGTTAGTTTGTGTAAATTTTGAAGCCACTCATCTAAGTAGCTTCAAGTATCTACTAACAAAACGTGAATTGAATAAAACTCATAATTATAATCAATACCATTCTGTAACTTTATGACGATTCCAGCTCCTGTACTACAAGCCATTAAGGCAAACATTTTGCTGAATGGAAAAGTTTAGAAAGGACAAATCCATCGACATTTTCACCAATTGCAAGTTTCATTGAAAAAGGACGGTCACACTTGATATATTTTATGTGGAAGGCACAGAAATGGCCGCGGACGGATCGATAGAGCTTAGAAGAAGCCTGGGTCCTGCTAAAACGGGAAGTTTATGGTAATCACGGCTGTGAGGCTTGTGATTGATTGTTCGAAGCTTGAGGGGTGTGAACCTATCACTCTTAGGAACGCGAAAGACGAAAAGATATTAGAAAATATATGCGTGCTTTGAAGGTTTTTAAACGGTTCTCGCAGCCAATTACAAAACATATTAGTTTGTGATATAATATTACCGAGAAAATAGAATTTATTTGTGCATTTAATTGCAATAAAATTGTACGGGATTTAAGGAAGAAACGCCACTACAAAACTAACTCAGTTTCTTAAGAGTTTCAAGTATCGTGCCATGTAAAAAATAAAATCTTAAATGTTACTAGAGGATAAAGTGTATTTAAGGAAAATCACATTATAATAGTTGGTATGTAAACAAACTTCACAACATTACAGCTCATTGTAAAAATGGAGAAGAAACAAAAAACTATTCACTTTCTACAGATTGGTCTGTTGAGACGCTAAGAAAAATTGCGATTGAGGATCCCAAGATTTAAGTGGCAATTTCAAATGTGCCTACTTTTAGTGTTATTTCCTAAACGGAAGCCATTTGTTTCCCTCATGCACGATCGGAGAGAAAAATGCGATACCTTGCCGTTGCAAATGTTTATTGAAGGTGTTTGAAAGTATATCAGAATGAGGGCACTTTCAAACTTAGAAACTCTAGCATTAAAACAAACCATTTACTAGGTACCGATATCGATATGAGAGCAAAAAAAGCAATGAATCATCGAGCCTGCTGTCACGTTGTTTTGGAAAACCATTAGTTAAACGTTCAATAAAAAGTAACGTGCGGCGCGCAAAATAAAACCCTACCAAATTTGTTCGTGCGGCTTGCGCCATAAAACTTGCTTATTTTGGAACTTGGGCAATCTATGAAAACTTCTTACTCCGCTTTTTTGTGACACATACAGATATTCCATTCAGGGGAAAAAAAAATAAACTCGCAACAAATGTGACGTGAAATTCCAATAGTTAAATTGTAGATACCGTAAGTTGTGTAACTGCGTCAAACTTCAAGTATGCGCTTCGAGTAACAAGTATTCGGGAGAGTTATAACCGTTTTATTGTAGCGGAAACCGTATTGCAGTTTTGGATATTACACTAAAATTATATTGTGAACTTTGAATGTCGTTTAATGCTTCAGTAGGTATAGTGTAATGTTTTGTGCCACGAATAGATGTATTTTCTTTCTTTTCCTTTTTTTCTCCATATAAATATTGTCCTTTAAAATGAAACGCTGCAACAAGTATGTGTATTACATTAGTGTGCGCAAACTTCCCCTGCTATCCTAATTGTAGTAGCTATGAAAGCAAAGAATTCGACATTTTTTGTGCAGTCATTATAGTTTTGCATAGTTTGAAAAGTACTATGATACATAGCGAGTCATTAAATTAAAATCTATCAGAAGAGCTTGAGTAACTATTGAATATAATAAAGTGACAGCATGACTAAAACCACCACACTGTACGGCCACGTCATCAAGCCCTCAAACTTGCTTACGCATCGGATCGTTCACCTCAAATTTTCTTCGACACGAAGTCCATAAACCCCATTTTTCGTGCTCGGCCTTAACAGGTGTGACCCCATAAAGAAACACAGGTGTGTGTGTCCCCCGCACGCTTAAATCCGCCAAATAGAAATTGATGTTAGAAGGTGAAATCTAAACTACACTATATTTTACCCATTTTGAGGCCCGTCGGTGCTTTGTTGTTAAAATTCATGGTAAGCGGAAGCAATTAAGGGAGTAATGTGTAAGGACGTAATGGAGTGACGAGAATTTGTTGTGAGCGTTTTAATGGAGGCCCGTATTTATGTTTCAAAATGCAGCGCCGAGAGCCTTCCTGTCACTGGGTGTTAATAATTATACAATCGTTTAGTACACAATTATACTGGATAGCGATGTCTTGTTAAAATTACTTGTATTAAATCACGCCGCGCAAATTAAATGTGATGGAAATTTCAATTGCTTTTCATTTATAATCGCGTTTGTTTCTGTATTAACAAAGATTTTGCGAGAAGGGGAATAATTTTGTAGGCAAGTAAATATTGGGAGACAGATAATGAATTTTCTAAATGTAGAATAACATTATAAAGAGCTTTAATGAGCTTATTGGTTCGAGATTTTTGTGGAAAGTAAACTGTCTTATACAGTTATATAGATATAGACAGTTGTTTTAAACGAAGCTGTAATTTTGATCGTGATTAGAGAGTTTCTCCTCAAAATAAATAAAAAAAGTGGGGGAGGTTTTTTGTTGAAAAATTTACACTTCAAAGTAAGCTAGAGTACATCCTATTACTCCCGTGCGGGAAGGCGGAGCAGCTATTAGCTTAACGACCATTTTAATATAAGAGATGACATATAAATTTACGAGGCCAGCTACTCGTGGCGTAAACGTCGCTGCTGACGTGACGCCTCTGTCTTCTTTATTGCCTGCGTAAATATAACTATCTGATGTGTTTATGATATGCTAAAGCGAATTTTTAATGGTGCGATTTGTTTACGAGTCGCGTACAGACAGTATAACCGAAGATCGTAACGTTAATACTCCGACCGGAAAAAACGTTATTTCCCTTCCTTTGTCACAGTAATGCAAGTTTGTTCTACATTGTTTACGAAAACCGAGTAAAAAGGGAGTTTACCGTAACATTGATAAATTTTCCCCAACACGCAACAAAAAAGGGGCGAAATAATAAGCGATTAGTTTTCCTCTCCGTGTCGTATGAGCGTAGGTACATATACGCGGAGGAAAGCTCGCTTCATGCACCTCTCGTTTTGCACGGAAGCAAACCGTAATTACTCTAAAACACTACCCATTTGTTTGATGTCTTTGTTCGTTGTTTGCTCCACTTAGGGCGAGCATCACCCTTGCGATTCTTGCCGACACATGCCGCGTTCCGAGCAGCCATTAGGTGCGAGACAATAGAGCAAGACACAAAAAACAAGCATTAATAATCAGGAATATGCATCGTCGATGCGAAAGGGTGGTGGTATCCGTTCCCCGCTCCTTTCAACGGGATGAAAGATAATGGCGATGGAAACTTCAAGCGACAAAGACAATGTAGGTAATGGCTCGAATGGGTGTAGGCTTTGCGACTCAGATTTTTTGAACCTGCTTTTTTGACGTGTCGACGGGCGCATTGTTTACGGTGTAAACCGTGTGAGAGCTCGATGGGAGCTATCGAAATTTGCACTGGAGTGATTTGATAACTTCACACCGGAATTTTAGGTTTTATCATGAATTTTTGTTTGCGGTTTTATGTGGACTATTAAATCGTACTTTTTTATGCTATTATGTAACAAACAAGGTATACTTTCCTCCTGATGGATAGAATTCACCGTAGCCTATGGAAATCTGTAGCGCCAGACGTGTCCCATATGCGTTGTGATAATACTTGGACTTTGCCCTTCTTTTAAAAATGCTGCATGGTGTAGCTTTGGGGAAAGACCGCTTGTGGAAGCTCGTTCCACATCTTACAGATGTACGGTAAGAAATTGCGAATAAAAAGGAGTAAAGTTGAATGTGACTTCCACAGCTCAATAATGCTGGGTTAACTTTTCGAAGAAGGCTGACCTTTAAATTCCTACTATCGCGTGAACAATGTGGTTGCGCATTTGAATCGTTTATGTCTATTTGCAATTATGTTTATCTAGTTTATTGCAACTTGCAAGTTTCACTGTGATACATGTAAAATTTTGAACCAACTACATTGTCTACACTCTAACTTTTGTCAAAAATCCTTGTAATTTTAATCAATAAAATTGTAATTGTAACATTGGTCACTTTTTTATATTTACGCGTTTACTGCCATTATCAGCATGTGTGGGCCATTATATCATAACAGGCTATAAAATGTTGCGTGAATGGCCACGACAAATTTGATAATGTCCTACCTAAAATTTACGCAAAAATAATAAAGTGATATAACCGCCAGACAATGAGAGTAGTGTGCGTGTTGCCGCGGTGGATAAAAGTTAATCGGGGGCAAGGCTTATGAGCGCACATGATTGTAATAGTCTTGTAAAGGCTGGATGGTAATGTATTGTGGACGAAGTTGCTTTGAAGGACAATATAAACAGTTTTAGGCGTTTTTTTATTATTATCAGGGTTATACAGGACATTTTTGTAATGTTGTACTCTGCACCATTTTAATAAAATAGCTTGGGAACATTGCATGCATATTACATGTATTTGTTATGTTGTAAGAAAAGTAAGTAAGATTACCTAGCTTGATATGGCAGTTAGGTGTTTTAATTTTATGTAAAGTTATGCAACTTGATAAAGTAGAGTTTGTAATTTAAGTAATTTGGATCTAAGTTGTTATACTATTCTAAAATTTAAAGGAAAAGTGCCTTTATGTCCTTGTGTTTCTAAATATTAAAGTAGATGTTCAACTACAGAAAAATAACGCAAACTCAACAAAACGATAGCGTTAACTAGAACAATTATCCTTTTAATCTATCCACAAAGTTCATGGTTCTATGTCTCGTGTCACTTGACGACCGTCCTTTCAGTGGTCCTACTATTGTACAATACGGGTTGACAGAACAGTATGGGTAGATTTTATACAATGAAATATTTAAAGCTATACTTTAGATATGCTGACTATATTATTTTCTATTAGTTTGTTTCTGTGGCTTTCGAAAAGAGCTGACTCGGTTTTGATTAAATTTTTTATATAGATCACCAGCACGCCTTACCATAGCGTTATTCTTTCCTGACAAATTTTACCTGAGAGTTTTCAGGGTTGGAGTAAACCAGTACCATTTAGGCAAGCATGCTTCATTGTTGACCGCATCAAAACTTACCATCAGGCGAGACCATGCATGGTCAAATGTTAGCCTATTGCTGATAATAACAAGATTTTTAAGGTAACGAATGTTTTTATTTAGGTATGGGAGTTTCTGTATATATGAAAACAAACTGCAGTACCGATGAAGCCATAGGGTGCTGCTAGTACTATAATCATATAAAATCACAGAATTTGAAACGATAAAAAAATTACGTTATTTTAAAATAGTAATCGTTGTAATGAGTGAGCCAATCACTCTCTCTATTCGTGAAACATCAGTAGGGGTTGTAGGGGAAAAATCTAAACAGAGTAAAAGCCGGGTTTAGTGCCGTTTTATTGGCTCAGTTTGGAAGAACGCCAGCCAGGGCTGCCTCGCCTCTAATTGATATCTGACCGACAATGTAACGGGATTGAGTCTGGCACGCAGATTTATTTTGCTGCTAATTTTGGACTTCAAGGACGTCCAGGACTCTGCTCATTGTTTATTTAATGTCCAGATTATTTTTTATTTTATTTCAGAGAACGGTTTAATTTAATCTTAGTTTATCTGACTCTGTTTATCCTAAAGTTTTGAAAGTTAAACTAAATAAATTTTACGTCATTTTAGAAAAAATTTAAAAAATGTTATGGCGCATGTGTGGTTTGATTTCAATTTATTTAAGAAAATAAAAGCTATTAAATAGTTTTATTTAATATTTATAAAAAGATAACCAACTTCAAAAAATATTCTTTTCTACACTAAATACAACATACTAAGATGAGGGTATAACAAATAAATCTTTCGGCAAGACAAACAACCAGAGCATGTAAGTAAAGAGATGATAATACCCCCAGCATTTACGAAAGTTTTAACAAGTGGGAAAGGAACTTTTTGTTGTTTGACTAACAAAGTTTTCAAGGATAGCATTTAATCGATAATAATGTATTGTTCCACCATCATCCAACAAACGTAACCAAGTAGGTTACGTTTGTTGGATGATATAGAAAATACTTTGACGTGTCTTTAAATTGATTCAGTTTATTATAATTATTAAAATTTTTAATGCATTGTACTTTATTCATAACTAGCGGTCTACTCCGCACGGGTATACGCGATTTAAAGAATATTTTGTGACGATGTCATCCTCCTTCATCATCATTTCAGCTATTCACCTGCTTTCTTAGTTTTCGCATCAAATATTGGCCTCACATAATCTAGATTTAAATTCTAAATTAGAACAAAATGTATCGAAAATGAAAAGAATGCGAATGCATTCTTTTCATTTTCGATACATTTTGGTCATTTTTCATTCAACCGCCAAGGCGGACAGTCCTCGTTTGTGCTTTAACAAATTTTTATAAGTTATCTGTTACTAACAGTTTAAAGTGCTATTTGTACCTCAAGTTATATTGTTACTACTACTTGTTCCGTAAAAGTTCAATTGGGAACAAGTGTGATCTTATTTTTCAGCATTTTGGACTATAACCATCATAAATTATTGTTACACGACACAATAAACCAAGTTCATCGAGATTTCTACAGTTTCATTCCAATTAGCTCCTGATTTCCCACTAGTACCTACGTGTTCCCGTGAGTGTCCTTCCTTTTTTGAGCTACCGGGAAGAAGCTTTGGGGGGACCTCCGGGACAATTTTAGGTATTTTTTCCCCTGGAGTTACTTTTTTAGAGTTTTAGAAAGGATCCCCAATTTTTTGAAAATATAATACTTATATAGACTATGTCACCCGGGGATAGTGTATTAGGTATTAGCTTCCCAGCAGTAAAAGAATTTTTAAAATCGTTTCATTACTTCCTGAGCCTATTTAATGTTAACAAATAATTCTTCTTTGTAATATTGTTATAGATATTATAGTTTTTGTTTTTTAAGTAATGAATGACAAACAAGCAGGCGGCCCACCTGATGGTAAGTGGTCACCGCCGCCTATGGACATCTGCAACACCAAGGGCATTGCCGGTGCGTTGCCTACCCTTAGAGAGGACTCTTTTAACTTTTCAGATTATAGATATTATCATCATCATCATCATCATCATCATCATCATCCTTAAGACGTCCACTGCTGAACATAGGCCTCCCTCAGGGAGCGCCACTTATAGCGGCTGCTCGGCTCCTGCATCCTTCGGCTCCCCGCGGCTTTCACCAGATCGTCGGGGCCGGCCTACGCTGCGCCTTCTGGTTCGTGATGATGATGATGAATATTTTTATAGATGTTGTAGATTATAGATGATATAGATAAAAGAAATTACATTTCTTTGTATAAAAAAATTCTATTCATAGCACGCGATTTTCTTACAGAGGTTGCGAGATCGTGGATTTTAATATTTGTTAAAACAATGTAATCCTATAAAGGTTTTGTTGTAATAAAAGTTGTGGAACAAGATACTTTTTAACATGACGGAAGTTCATCTTAAGATGTTGGGATTGCTGTCGGTTGATTACAAGATTAACAGACTTTGTTTTTATTAACTTGATTTATCTTTCTTTTGTATCACATAGTATCGGAAGCAACCCAACTGTTCTGAGAAAATCATGTAACTTTTTATCTATTCATTTATTGCAACCCTCCTTCCATCCTAAGATGTTAGATATAAACCAAGTTTCTTTCTAGCTGCTCAGGGTAACTTTTGTCATAAATAAAACTATGTACTTACCATTTTGTTGTTGATTTCGTGAAAATGTATTTCGCACACTTTATCTACTATGTCTTCACTTTGAAACGTGACGAATCCGAAACCTGAAACAAAAACAACAATTCATTAGCAAATTAAATTCTCACAGAATAGATTAGGTATTATTGTGGAGTTTGAAAGAAAAACGTCACCGAAGAAGGAAGGAAAATTAATAAAACTTATACAAAAGTTTCGCTTCAGATTTTTCACATTAATTACAATTCACAATCAAGCTGTATTGAAACAGAACTTAAAACCTCAGACAGTGAGTCCAAAAACTTTTCGTATTTAACTTGCTTCGAATTATTAAAGCTTTATAAGTCTTTGATATCGTTATAATTAAAGGCAATTCGTGTCAAGGTGTTTTCAAAAGGCGTCAATCAGCTTTTGACAATGCCTATTGGGCTGTATTGTAGGCATCGGCTTTATGCTAGACAATTTAATATTTTATTGCTTTCATCTTTAGTGAGACTGTAGTTTTTATTACTTTAGAGGCTCTACGTCAAACTTAAAGGAGCTTTACGATCATGTCTAAAATGAAAGTACAACTCAAGAGAGATCGTAAATAAACATTTATCTAAATGATATTTAGCAAACGCTTGAATATAAATAGAGATTATACAGAATAATAATCTAGCGCATGATTTAGGTTTATAGCAGTGCTTCCGTTCCAGTGTACTATTATAAAATCATCTAACACACCAAGTTCCCGGTTAAAGTGGCAAACAAAACAATGCGCCGAGCAGCTGAGTTTCTGTCTGCTAACGATTAAGACACACACACACGTGACGTGACGTGTCCAGAGTCGCCCACGGCGACAAACAGCATTAGTGAGCCGCTCGACAAACAGAAGGTGGCGCCACGATTATGCTGACACGTACAACGGTCCACTCCCCGTATCGCACTCACAAACTTTCCTCGCTCTACTGTCCACGTGATATGGGCACGCGTTCACGACATACATCTTCGTGACACCGGATCAACGTCACTTTCACACAACTTTTTGCCCTTAAACGTAACACGTGTGTTGATACTTAGTTCGCCTCTTTGTTAATATTTAGTTCATCACCTTTCACGACTCCGGTTGGCCTAAACAAACAGCACGATCCGTTCGTAGAAACTGGGGCGCATTTGGTATTTCACGCGCGGGCGGGTGGCTTTGCGTACGAATCGAGGCAAAGATAGTAACACCCTAAAAAGGAAAATAAGGGCTCAGCGATGCTCCATGGATGACCGTATTTTCTTTATGCATTATAAGGTCGGTGCGGTATATCACGAGAATCGTTCTGCGTTATTGCTTTACCGATAAAAACGATAGGAAACAATAGCCACTTACATAAACCATTGTGTCGGCGGAATCGGACGGGGTTCAGTAAAGCGTTAATAAATAAATCTAGATATACAAATTCGGTTGTTTTGATCTCCGAACAGCCGTGGTGTTAAAAATAATGGGCCTCGTATTTTATTATTTTGAAGAACAGATTAGTGGTCCAGGAAAATGTTATGTAGTTGCGTGCAGAACGTAGCCAATTCTCTTTTATTTATGCGGGTCCAAACCAAATAAAGTAGGGAGTAAGCAACGTCGGCGAAGTAAAGTTATCTGCCGGTGAGATTGCTAAGCAAATATGGAATTGGACTTAACTGTCTCAAAACTTAAGCGAACTTCTTAAAGTTAATGTCTTGATTGCCGTAAAAGCACAGCAAAAATAAACACAATACTAGTGAAAGTTGGCAATGATGCGTTAAGAGAAAAGAACGAAATAGCGTTGTCACTGACCACGTAAAAAGTTTTGGGTTTCTCGTTGCTTTTGTGTGCTGGGCTGTAGATAAATGGGGTATTTTCGTGAAATTCGTCCGCGTCACTTCTCGTAACAATAGAGAAGATAAATAATCTCTGCGTAAGAAAAGGATTCCGTAAACATAATTATTTGAACTCGCAATTGTAGCTGTGAAACGCTAATGAAAGTTCTCCAGGCCCGCTCCAGAATTAGCTTTATTTTTCTCCGACTTCAATTAGACTGCTTTTATTTTTCAGGAAGAATACCTTAATTAAATCTGGCCGGTTTCAGGTGATTTTCATGAAGTCTCTCGTACTCGTCTCGTAGATTTTTTCACAAATCTTAAAGGCCAAAAGTAAAATATTCTTTTTGGTTTTGGGCACGTACGTGATTTTCGTTCTATATTAGTAAAAAGGTTCTTGTCGTATAATATTGTATATAATTATGGCAACTCATGTAGAATAGGTGAGAAATTCAATTAGCGCGTCCCAATTTCCTTCAGCAACAGCCCTATAAGAAGGTATCCCCGGTAACCCCGAATTGGATATATTATTTACCGATTCAGTAGGTAAGTGCTTACCGAGCCGTATAACCACGCACCTGTGTAAATCCCGCCCAATTTTTATTAATTCCCTTCGAGTTCGCACCTGCGTGATGCTCGTTATTTTAATATAAGAAACGAGAGGTTGAGGCAAAGATTATGAATGTGTCTCCCGATATCTGATATCTCGACACATCTGTCGGGTGGCACGTGAAGCTGACAGTGGGCGGCCCCCTTACCCCAAATCGGGGCCATAGGCAGTATAATCTGCCCCGGCAGTGTATGAAACACCGGCCGGTGGCGTTTATGGCCCTATAATAACCGTATAAAACGCGACTTATTGTAGGCGTCGATAACTGACGTTACAACCTTAGCCTCGCTTTGCCCTCTCTACGGTTCCACCACAATTTTTGTAACACCTTTATGTTCGCGATGTTATTTCCGAATTTATTGCTATTTCTTACGCTAATGTAATACAGACGGGGAATTCATTCGTCTAATTGAATACTATATTACTTTCCTTAATGAATTATTCAAGGAAAAATGTAATACCACGTATATTCGTATGTTGATGAAAACGTCTACCTACCACGTATTGAAGGTTTTCCTTTTGCTACAAAGATTTTCATATTATAGGTGCCTACGTTGCTTTAACTTTCAGATTTTCAAGATGTTTTCTTAAGCTGAATGTAAATATTTACCTTTGAGAAAATTGATGTAGCGACTTGAGGATTGAATTAGTACCTCGTGTTTGAACAAAATTGTCATGTTTAAATTAACTTTGTGGTGACAAAATTACAGCCCTAACAAAAAATGGGTAGTAACACTCCTGATAATAAATGTGGTATTTCTAAGAAAACCTGGGTTTCTTAAATGGGAAAAAAGAATTAATGGTGACCGATTATGATTTTTGAAATACTAATACGGAAATGATATTATCTATGAAAGCTGTGGGGCTCGAAATAATAACACCAACACACAAACACAACCTTTTCGCTTAGCTATTAGCTTACGTTTGGGAGCAAGATGCTGTGTAGCCCATCGCTGCCAGTGTGGTACTGCAGTTGATCAGCTCGGTCATCACGGTCTCTCGTGTTCGAAAAGTGCTGGTCGAATTTCGCGCCACGCTAGTCTTAATGACATCATTCGCCGGGCTTTTACCACTGCCAATGTTGCAGCCATTCTCAAACCGAATGATCTCATGCGTGACGATGGTAAAAGACCTGACGGAATGACTTTGGTTCCCTGGAAGATGGGGCGGTTTTTAGTGTGGGATGCTACTTGCGTCGACACTATGGCGCCGTCACACCTTCCCGAGACGCATGTTAGGGCCGGCACCGCGGCTAATTCGGCTGAGCAGCTAAAGTCGCGCAAATATAGTAACCTCGATAGCGGTTATATATTTGAGTCGTTTGGCGTTGAGACCCTGGGTCCGTGGGGACCGCTGGCTCACCGCGTTTTCCAAAGTCTATCAGAGCACCTGGTCGATGCGATGCGTGACCAAAATGCTGGCACTTATTTGGCTCAACGCATCAGCATTGCAATTCAATGAGGCAACGCTGCCAGCATGTTGGATACGCTACCTACCCGCAGTGGGCTGGGGCATTTGGACTGTCTATAGGCCATCGCGGTATATTATACAGCAGTCCATATGTTCTTTGTAGTAGGTATAGTGTAGCTAGTTAGTGTGTAGTGTAGTTAGTTTTAGTTTAGTTCAATTTTTATTATTGTAGTAGTTAGCTTAAGTAATAAAGGCATATTGCCCGTAAAAAAAAAACCTAAACGAAGCTCATATTGTAAAATTTTATCATAAATTCATAAGTTACGACGGACAAGCCAATATCCCATGTTCACCACACAAATGTTTATCTTGGGTGGTAATCGAATGCACAACCTACAACGCATAAGCCAGAGACTATCAACTTAACTGTAAGGCCAGTCTAACTAAGCAAAACTTAGTTACCCTTAATTTCGCATAAAACAGCAACGTGCCATCATGTAACTAGCTTTTCATTGTGAGTTCAACAAGCACTCAAATGATCATCGGAGTTGAGTCCGCGCTCCGACGGCCAAACTTTTGTTATTGTTCTGCTTCATTACTGTAATACGAAATACTCGGCGCCATAATTAAGAGATCCTCCAAAACTGTCCCGACTGAAGGAAACTTAGTGCATAACTTTTATCAATGTTTTCACGTAAATAATGCCAGCACTACGCCTGTTAATAATGAACTATAATCGCCACATCATTACCAAACACAACTGGGTTATAAGAAAACTAAATTATTACTCTAATATGAGCAGTCAAACGATCAATGTTTATTAGAAACCTGTTAGTGGAACGTTTGTTAATTTGTTTCCATGTCAAAGGAAGGTACTCCATATAAATTCAGTCAATCACACGTTATTACGCGTTCACGACGCGTTGTAACCCAATATCGAAACGGTGACCAGTTTTTTGTTTTAGCAAAGAAAACTATAATCCATTAATCACAGAAATAAAACGTGACTCAAATAAAAACATCACGTTTAAAGAGAAATACGTTTTTCAACTTAATAAGCAGGTATGTTTGAAGTTTGGGCCTTACCACAAACTAATACAAAACCATCATGGTTCGTGACGGTAATGTTTCAAGGTTACAATAATATTGTTCAAACGATGAACTTATAAAGTATTCCTGCATGAGAACGAGACGTCTACATTCTTATATAGCGTTATCACTGTTGCACGTCGCTGCCAATATGATGGATTTGAGTGAAAGATTTAACGTGACGGCATCAAAACTGCTCTGCCTCTGCAACATACAGTATTCTTACTTATGTCATTTTTCAATGTATGATTGAAGTAATAATGCTAGAAGAGGTTGTGGTAGGCCCTGTCTCATCTTAAGATGTTAAAGTTCGACAACCAACTTTAATAGGTAAAGGTATTCCTATATTTTATTTATGCAAGAATTTATAGCTACTAAATTCAGAATTCTATCGCTAGTAATGATTTCAGTGCGTCAGGTAGTATGTAGGTAACAACAATAAACATGCTGCAAGAAACTACACTGATCTTTCTAGAATGCAAACAGTTTATCGAAATAACTGCACCGTATAACGTAACCGTTTTCAGCCGGTTTATGCCAAGATAAATAGTTGCTGAGTCTAATGTGTTTGAACAAAGGTAGGGAATCTGAATGTAAACTTCCCGAAAGCTAAGAAAGTTGCACGTAAAAGCTGCAAAGAATTGGCGCTCTTCATTTTCTCTATTGTTAAATCGAACGAGGAAAAACTATCAACTTTATTGTCGGACTGATTGTGTGGAGACGCCCTTATTGTCTACGTACAGGTAAGTAAAATAGAAACAGTACACCCATGCTACTTTTACGTCAAGATGTTCGCTCAACTTTCAAATCCGAACTTTGTCCATGTTGTTTTATTACTTCAGAAACGTTTTCGAGTTTTTGACACGAGTAGAATTTTATTTTGGAAGCGTTTCGCATTCTTCGCCCAGTTATCTTTTTGCAAGTCTGTGTAGGTATAAAAAAGGCTCAATTTTTCATCTTTTCCGAGGATAATCTGCGAATGGAAGTTCGTAAAAACGAGTGAGGTATTTGGTGAATTCTCTGAAAAAACTTATCAAAAGGCGTGAAAGGAAATTATGCCATAAATCAAACACATCGAATTTTTTAGGGCGATCTGTAACAGGAGAAATATTTTGGAGAGTGGCCGTTACGCCGCAACTGGCAGGACAATTTATCAAGGGCGTCGGAACCCTCGTCCAATCGGTTGATAGCATTGCCATAAATATTTACTTTAATAAGATCCCGTCCTTTTTATTCGCGTGTGTTGTTTTACGACACCGTTTGGCCCGTGATGGCGACCTGCCCGGCGCCTGGGATCGGCGTAGGCGCATTGTTTTTTTAGTATCACCGTTTGTAGCTACGTGTAAGTGAAATTTAGGTTTAGTAAGCAAATAAAATAGAAACTAACTCTTGACTTAAGAAGCACATTAAAGTCCACACATACCGTATTCTCTTATTCTACACATATTCTCTTCTCAAATTACTATTATAATTATCATTGTTTGATTTCAGACATGCTATCTGTTTATACAGATATCAATCAATGGTTATTAGCAAGATTCTTTGGTATACCGGCATGATTGGCGGTCAGCTGGCATCGCGGGAGGATCGCGAGTCCTAATCCCCACTATCGGGACACGTGCTCAAGTCGCGCCAGCCGGGATTTCCGGGATCATCGGAAGCAAGATCGGAATATCCCACTGCGGTTAGAACACTACTCCGAGAGATCCTTTGAATCGCTCGTCGTATGTCTCAATCGATTGATCGATTTACATAACAGAGCTTTCATGAACGTGCCAAATCAATGCTTAGAAAAGCGATGAATCCCTCACTTGTAATTCAACAGTAGGCGACAAAGTTGCAGCCGGTGTTTGAAGTGTTAGCCATATTTTGAGAGACTGTCATATTTGTACACTTCCTCTAAATTATTTTCAAATTAAATCCAATAAACAGTTGTTTAACGACTATACCACTCCCACTGCTTCATTCTGACGAAATTCCCCCGGTGATTCAGTATAAATACAGCTCCATTTGAGTAAGACGGACATTCTGTTCTCAGCGACGCTCACGGCAAGTACTCTGAAGTATCTGTTGTATTATCCTCGTTGCTAAATTGAAGGTGTCATGTCATGAAATGACCAATTGCTGACTTATTTAATTATTCTACTTCTGAGCTGTTTATAGAAGAGAATGTTTCATTCTCCACAAGCTGCGAGAAAAAAGTATTGTAGGAAAGTTACCGGGGTGCATGATTCTGATAATATCTTTTTAATTGCGAATAGAAGTGGATAGGGCGGGCGAGGGTGTTCGTTCACATTGTGATGCTAGAAGCGAGCGTGAGACTCGCTCTAATTCTATACAAAGAGCCCTCGCACGTCCGCCACGGTTCACCTGTTAAGAAAACCGCAGCGGGAAAACTAAACATTTACAGTTGCATCCCGTAATACGAAACTATGTACTTGAAAAAGAGCCATCTTAAAGCTGGCTTGGAGTTTTAAGGGTCATGTATCGGCCCGTCTCGTCCAAGTTCTCAAGTGACCGCCGCTCAGGTCCCGGGTTATTGCAGGGCTACACTTGTTTGCGCAGCACTACAGAACTGTGGCCACCGTGATTTTGTGTAATATCGCTGTTTTTGCGCTCTCACACGCCCCAAACTTTTTCGTTCATTTATGAGTGAGGTCGTTACTGTTCGAGTACCCTCAAATGTTTTAAGGGCTCTCGATTTTTTTATGAATTGTGCCGTAACGGCCGCAACTTTTACTGTAACCATCACCAACTTGAGAATAATATTCCAACTTCAAAAGTATTTACCTACACAGGAAAAATATATGAAATAGTAAAACCAAGTCTGTAAATCTTGTAATAAAAGCGTCCACTCAACGTCGTGATTCAGTCTTCCCTCAAGTACAGACGAGGGCCGAGTTAAAAGACTTACATCTGTCCCTCTCTAATCACTGGACTCTCGTAGTTATTGTCTCTTTCTATAGCCGGACGCTTGATGTCAGTGGGGGCTTAGTCTAAACGATGCAGTTCCTCGTTATCTCAATGTCGGGTTATGGTTTTTTTACTTCGCTGTACAATACAATAATGATGATAAGGTAGTTATAGTAAAGTGCATGCTTTTATTGTCATCTTCATTGGCTATCAGCTGTGGTTAATGTAGCGTGCAATGCAATGAAAGGGCTCTATGTTAATCTACAACTTGTCAGAGACAGATGACCGCTGTGTCTAGTGGATAAGGGTGACGAGACAATTGGATAAGTTATTCAAGGGGTACTTAGGGTAGCGGCGATTGAATTTTGAGATCTTGTTGGCACGTTACTATGCAAGATTAAAATAAATAACTTTCCTAATATCTTATAAGTTTAATAAATATTGATTTTAATAAAAACTCCAGCAGTTTTGTGATATTCATAAATAACAGTAAGTATAACAATTTAAAAAAAATTACCCTTAAACCTACAAGTCTTGCAAACCTCGTACATATCTTAATTAAACGAATTGTGTCTTATCGCTTTTTCACAAGCAGTGCTTCAGCTTTTTTCAAAGCCCTCGGCATCAAAGTCCAATACAAAACTGCTACACGAGCATTATTGAAAAGCCAGGGGCACACTTTAAAGTCTCTTCATACACCGCTTCATCCGTTCGCTTTGTTCGCGCATAAGGACTTGGGCACACAGAGAGCACCTGTTTTGAGTAGCTAGCAATAAGTGCTGAACGTATTTGCGTAGCGCGATTACTCGTTGCTCCAGCGTCGGTGAGAATTGAGATGAGCTGAGTGTGCTAAGCACGTTATCGTTTTTCCCTTAGGAGTTGTTCTATATTGATGAACTTTAATAGGCTTTATTTTTGTCTTTAGACATTCGTGTTCTTTTATTCTTTGCAAACATGCTTTGCTAACACCATGTGAGAAAGTGAAACGTTTTTTCTATTTAGCAATAGAAACAAAGAACTTTTATACAGAATTTCCAAAAAGTAGTCGTCATAAGGAATAAACATGTTTTGTTCGTTTCAAACCACATAAACCAACATAAAACAATCGTTTTTCCTTGTTTCCTTAGAGTAAGCAAAGGTTCTCCTGCTCTATGTTTTAGTAAGAAATAACAAAAATTTCCCCGATCCCGATTCATTGTGTACTAAAAGCCTATAAAGTCGATCTAATCAAAGTCGTTATAAGGTATCAGATTACAAATTTACAGGTAGGTCGGCCAATAAAGATGAGCGTAAGAGAGAGTTAACTGCGAGGAGTAACCGTTGTTTTACGAGGCCGACTTTGCATATCCCAGCAGATGTTTGGACAATAAACCTGAAAGAGTTGCGCGTCAGTATGTTGTTACTTGTTATTCCATTGAAACCTACAATTTAATGATGCTCATCCATGACACAAATAAATACGTCTAAAAATATATGCATTATCCGCTTACCCTGATCTCATTAAAACTTGAGGTTTTGGTACAAAATATCATTGCGATCATGCTACTGAAAATATTTGGATAATTAAAAAATACTATGGCAAATCATATATGCTCTATGCTAATTTAGACGAAATGATACAACGACCAAATCAGACTTGACTAAATGAGAGTCGGGATGAGCCTTAGTCAAAAGCTTAGGACGTAATACTTTAACACACTGATGTTCTTGCTTTTTTGCAGTTACATGAAACAAGACTTGGATCAAGCAGTAACTGAGTT
Source organism: Ennomos erosarius (assembly GCA_963580505.1). Taxonomy (NCBI): domain Eukaryota; kingdom Metazoa; phylum Arthropoda; class Insecta; order Lepidoptera; family Geometridae; genus Ennomos; species Ennomos erosarius. Next base: position 11,250,392 of record OY756981.1, on the reverse strand, counting down.
GACTTGTCCAGTTTACGTATATGCAACAAATCCTTAACTTGTTATTTAGATAGTACGATGCATTTACTACGCAACTGATGTGTGGCTTTTAAAGCTGAGAAACGTGTTCAACTACAATTTTACAAAGTACGAGTTACGCCCGATTTTAGCACTTTACATCTGAAGTTTTACACCGATTTAACAATGTTACTGTTTATTGCAGCCAAACAGTTTGGTGCATGAGAGCACACATAAAACCTAACTTTCTATGTTATCCATAAAAGCTACCAAACAAAAGTATCGACCGGTGTTTCATTTAAAAATCCACTTTCACATTTAAATTTTTAAAGTTGTCCAGAGCGTTCGACCCGGCTCGGTAAAAGGGTATTACTTATGAATCAATAGTTAATGAGTATCAATGGGAGGCTTTTGAAACTCGCCAGCCTCTGTGTGCATTCTCGGTGAATCATTAATATTGAAAGTTACTCGTCGTCCATTGTCTCTAGAGTGGCCGCCTCTTTGTATATTACGCGTCTACTTCTGTACGGAAATGAACTACTCATTTCCTTTGCTCAAGTCAAAACTTTCCTTTTGAAATTTACGTATCGAATCGATTTAGCTCTTAAAATTGATGTCTTTGTTTTGTTCCTAATGAAATTCTGTTTGCTGTCCGTTGCAATATTTTATTACATCTTAGTTTACGTTATAGTTTTAATGTAAGAGCTACAAAAATCAACCCTATAAACGTCACGTTAGCACATAACATGTAAGACACTTTTTCTGCATATAAGGTTTAAAAAGACCTATAAAATATTTATATCATTAAAAACAAGCAAGCATCATAATCGTAGCTTATTTTCATATTTACTTATTCATGTAATTCTAGAGCCATACCGGGATCAGTTTAGAAGCTTTCCCTATCGTGCTGACATAGTATAAACCGTACTGTTTCTACATTGTTTATCCCGTACATACTTGTTATTAAAAGGATAAGTTCCATAACCCGCCTACACTAACACTCAAACAAGGGATGTAATAACGAATACGCTGTGTGAGCACAGATAATTATTATGTGCGGTGGCGAAACCAAATTGCGCCCTTCATGCTACGAGAGGGAATGGGTAGATTCGATTGCCAACATAATGATCTGAATGATGTAGCAGTTTGTATTTGATTTTGAATGAGGAATTTGGAAATTAAAGTTCAATAAAATTGCTATTGTGGTATTTTTTACAAGATATAGTTACCTAGAGTTTGATTATTATTTATACCACTAGGACGGTAAGTTGATATTATTAATTGATTGTGGTACCACGTCTCATCCACTACTAATATGCGAATAGTATCTGTATTTGGAATACGCTCATACAATCTCGGATTATTTAAAATGTACACCAGCAATTTTTGTCACAATATTTACAGATAATTTTTACTAGTAGTTTAATTTTAATATGCTGAAAAATGCAAATAATTGGTTCTCCTTTCAAATTTTAGTTTAGTACAAATAGCTGACGTAATCTAAATAAATGTATAGCACAAAAACTAAAAATAAAAGTAGGGCCGTTTTTATTAAACTATTTTAATTAAACCTTCGAAATAGACGGAGTTTATAGACAAAGTAGCTGAACGTCCGATAGATTGGGATCGTTCAATTTCGGCGCTCTCAGTATAGCCAGGCCAGAGTCCGTAATTGTCGTAGCTATTAACATTTACGATAATGACTGGTTAGGATTGACGTGGTTATCGCAACCTCCGATATGACTGAGATACTCTCTGCACATTACCGCACACGCTGATATTATGCGAACGTATAGATACATACTATACGCGCGTATGGTACACCTAGTACGGTTTTATTCGAATGTATATTATTTTACTGTACCAAGTAACTGTTCAGCACTTACTATTCTGCACGCGCCCATTTACAAGTCCGTGAGTGTGAGCAAGGCAGCACGTGATTACCATTGCCACCAGAGTTATGAGACATGGCCCAGATTGTCGGTCCACCTAGTCGGCTGGCCTATGCTGCGCCTTCCAGCTTATGGTCACCACTTGAGAACCTTTCTTCCCCATAGGTTGTGCTTTCTACAAGCGATGTGGCCGAATATGCGTAGTATATTTATATAAATCCAGCACAGTATTACAAGCGTCAACTATACGTAACTAAGGATTGCATACGAATACTTTACGATGTGAATATTTGAATAAGATCATACTAAGGGACAAATACCGTTCACGCATACCAGTTTCCTCTCACCTATACCAATATCGTATACATATAATACCAGACATGTCAGCGAGGCTCCCGTGCGAGAAACTGATAACTCTTCAAAATAATTAGCTATTCATGGTTGGTTAATAATTGATTTGGCGGGTTTTGGCCAAGATTGAGTCATGTCAGAATTAATCACATTTACCATTAGTATTTTACGCGAATACATTAGCAAAATGGACACCAATTAGCTGTGAACTTTGTAAAGGAGTCTTTTAATTAGTTATATGAAAAAAGGTACAAAAGTTGTCGCAGTGAAAATTAATTGCATAATACGTCTCATGGAATAGGCAGCTGCCATTGTTACCCCTTGCCTTTTGTCGAAACCCTATTAAATTCTGCTAACTACAATGTCTCGCGACTCGTATCATGTCAATCCCAACTTTATTATGTCCTCGTTCGTATCACAGGCGAGTCATTAAAGCTCCGTGGATGCGTCTCATCTCGAAGAAGCCATCTGCATGATTTGCGCATATTAATAACATGTAGATGTTGCGCCCGCACCGTTTGTGTGCCTTTACATGCATGTGCTGAACATGCATGCATATTATGTAGAACACGTTATGTCGGATATTATAACCAGTGTTGGTTTGCTTGCGTTTTCGATATACGTAAACTTGCTACGGTGATGCTACGAATACTGCTACGTGGAATGCTACGAGTTTCGCCACGAATTGTAATTGTAATTCATAGGGTTTTGGCCGCTCGGTTTTAAAATTATTATACCCTTATTTATCATCACTGTTGCTTTTTAGACTTTTTTGTATTTCACGCATCATCAAATCCTAGTTAGGACTTGTCTGTAAGAGATCGTCTAAGTGTGTATCACCGCTTTGCCAAGTATTATGCCATCAAGCAAGGTACTAATACAAGCACTAGAATCCAAGACTAGATAGAATCATATCTTTAACAATTTTATGATCCACAATATTTAATAGAAATGCATGCCCTGCCTCGATTTGTATCTATTTGTATTATATTTCATCTTTGTGTACATTATTTTAAAGCAACCACATTTATTAAAATGGTTAACAAAAAATACATTTTGAAACCATAAGAACAAAATTACTTTCATTTCTCGATGTATAGAATGTAATAAAATACGATTTTCCTCCGTAGATAAGTTTCAACACACTATTTCTCATAGCCCGCTTAAAGATATTTACTCTCGACCACTAAAACTTCTTTGGAAAGCGTTCAATAAACCACAGTTAAGAGAGCTTTTTCATTAAAAAAAGAAGGTAAAATGTTCCTTCAAAAGTTTTTCAGAATGGCGATAGGAGCTCGTCTTGTGTGTGCTTCGGCAAAGACGCGGCTGGCGATGAGTAGGTATACAGTGTAAACATACCTTTAAATGAGATATAAGGGTAAGGTTTGCGTGGACAAAATTGGCGGTTTAATGGCAATGACTGTTTTATCTTTAAACTAACTACCATCTATAAATGCAACTAGCTACTACTACACAAAACGTTATCTTTGCCGAGCATACCTGTAAGTAACTTCAATTAAATATCCCTCAATCTGAAACGTAGTTTTAAGTTTGGGTAAACTTTTGCCGTCTTACCACAAAAATAATTTTAAACATCGCTTAGATACATATTTAGTTAGACAGCGTCTAAAAGTTAAATGCTCCTTAAACGGATGTTTTATTTTTGTCACCACAAAACCATGTTTATACCGTGTTTACTTAAACACTGTCTAACTCGATCCACATTTTTTACATAAGGTGACAATATACGAAACGTTTCATTCCGCGCAGAACTCATTTTGTAAATCCAATACATGTTAGCGTCATAGCTGTGACCATAGAAAAAACGGAACGTTATTAGCGTGAAGTTTGGCTGTGTGTGTTATGGTGACAGCGACAGTTAAACACATCTTAAACTAAGGGTTGAGTATGTTTAAATTTTAGCACGTGTTTAACGCCTGTCTATCTTAAACGAGTGTTAGGCGCGGATTTGTGGTATGGAATTCATGAAACAACTGTTCAACAAGTGTTTAAGGCCCGTCTAAATCTTTTGTGGTAAGACGGTTTTAGTTTGATATGATACTATTATAGGCACTATTTGTTCGCCTATGATACTATAAAGTAAACAGATAGGAAACAATGCTATTTTAGTCTATCTTCCATATAAAAACCATTATCTTTAACTTTGTCAATATACATCATTCATAGGTAAATCCAAAACCAATAAGTTCTTCACAAGGCGAATTAACCGGTTGATTGGCGCATTGATATATTGAGCGAATCATATTTATAATTCTTTAAAATTTCAAAAAAAAAGCTGTCATTTTTTGAGCTATAAAGATCGGTGATATTGGAATTGTTGCTATAGACTTTCTAAATCAAGTTATATGTCTAATATAAATACAGTTCATTCCACCTTTGACGCACAATCAGTAAATTCCTCTTTGAACCTCTTCGCTTTCTACCAAGCAAAATAACGTCCGCTGTTCCCTTCCACTGTAAACACGGGCAAGCTCTCAGTTCCCTGCGGCACACCCCGTAATGATGCATCTCTCGAGATGCAAGCTAAGGCTTTGCGGGTTTTAACTATGCCACGATTTTTTCTCTCTTTTTACGCAAAGTCACGCACGTTTTTGTCTTGGGGGCCTGGTGACGTCATCCTTTGAGGAGCTGTTGATTTTTTTGTGACTAGAGTCTTTTATACGGTTCTTTAATTTGTCCTGCTGCTCCATCTTATGAAAGTAGACCATATAAGAGGTATATGATTTTTAAATATGATTTAAAACTATAGGTTATACCTTTATAAAATACTAAAGATAATTATCAGCATGGATGAAATAAAAGGGTGAAATAAAGAAGGATAGAGTTTTGATTGATATCGAACTGAAGCCCAAAATGGCGGACATATGTGTGTCAGATGAAAGTAGGGCGACCGGCTGCGTATGACGTGAGTGTGTGCGTGCCCCGCTCGTACGTACGAAGCATTCCGGCTTCCTAAGGGTGCTTCAGTTTGGATCAGACGGAATTCCCTCTTTCTTTTTTATTAGCTCTATGATTATCAGATTCAAGATTTATTTAGCAAGTCTACTGCCTTCATCGTGGGTAGAATCCAAATATAAATATATTAGTGGAATGAAAGAATATGACGTTAATAAAAATGAAGCCACAAACTTATCACATAAACAAACAACCAGAAGACGTCTACTGCTGAACCTTCCCATACCCTTCTCCCATAAAATACACCTTTAGATATTATCATAAAAGAGGATTTGTCATAAACACCTAGCTTGGCAGGCGTTTTGGTGACCGCAGATTTTAATGTACCGAGGAGAACACTGCTGCACATTCTCTGTACATTCTATTAGGCAGCTCTTACGGCACTCGTGGGAAGAAATAGGATGGTCCTATTCTCATACCGCTGGGTATAAGTCACATACAAATATTGAAATAGGTACCATTTTGTAATAATTTATTGTATCAAGGATATTCTTCAATAAACTGTGACAATAAACATCATTGGCATATCGTTCATTTATATTTAACTAGTGTTTAACGTCAGTACGGCGAACAAGTTAATAGTGCTGTGTCAAAGAAGAATAATGATAGTTCAGAAACAACTTTGAAAGAATCATTAACTGTCAACTAACGTATTGATTATCAACTTCAGCGTTTATTTGAGCAGAAATTATTTTATGGGTTCGATAAATATTCTATGTTTCTTTAACTGATTGTTCAAATTAGTAAATTGATGTAATGTTGTATGTTATGTCACGAATAAGTGTAGTTTCTTTCTTTCGTGTAATCGAAGCTACGTATCGAAGTTGTCTATTCTGCGTTATGCCAGATTGCTTGTAGTGGAAGAGAGAACTTCTCTTTTTTTCAAACACTAACCGTCTTACCACAAAAATAATTTTAAACATCGCTTAGACACATTCTTAGTTAGACAGCGTCTAAAAGTTAAATGCTCCTTACGAATAATTTATTTTTGTCACTACAAAACCATGTTCATTCCGTGTTTACTTAAACACTGTCTAACTCGATCCACATTTTTTAAATAACATCATTCCAAACGTTTCATTCCGCGCAGAACTCATTTTGTAAATCCAATACATGTTAGCGTCATAGCTGTGACCATAGAAAAAACGGAACGTTATTAGCGTGAAGTTTGACTGTGCATGTTATGATGACAGCGCTGGTGTGCGTGGGGTGCTCCAAAAAAAGGGCACGTCAGGTATGCCTCGCTCGCCCCGCCATTAGGTTCTCGAGTGGCGAACATGAATCGAAAGACGCAGCGTAGGCCGGCCCCGCACTCGGTGGACCGCCGACCTGGTGAAAACCGCGGGGAGCCAATGGATGCAGGAGGCGAGCAGCCGCTCTAAGTGGCGCTCTTGGGGGAAACCTATGTTCAGCAGTGGACTTGTTCAGGCTGTTAATGATGATGATGATGATGATGATAAGTAATTATAATGATTTAATTTTATTTTATTTGTAAAAGTGCTATGAATAGCCTATTTGCAGTAAAACACTTTGTCTTTTTCTTTAGAAAGAAAGAAAATGAAAAATATTTACTTATAGGTAATGTATTTTTATTGTACTTAAGTACAATAAAAGTCTATTGCTGCTACTATAAGAATCATCAATATTAAAATGTCTATTTTGTTACATTTTCAAGTCTAAACCTAATTTCAATAAAAGGTAATAGGGATATATTAGAACCCTGAAGAAGGTAAGTTAACACATTTAATGAGATAAACAGTAGCTAACGCGTGGGAACAGCTAGTAGTACTCCATAGTTATTAACCGTGTCTATTGAAAAGTTTTAGTTACTACTATAACTAAAATTTTTTAATACGCGCAATGCTAGTTTATCATCACCATCAACAGCCAGAAGAACAAATATACACGAACAGTCCCAATAAACAATATCTATAGCTAATTTTCTACGTTAACAATGTAGTACTCCAGTTCCACGCGTATCGTTGCATACACTTGACAACAGTTTTCTAGTACGTATTTTTTACTCAAAAGAGTATCACAGCATTCCCCAAGCGAGACTTTTGCGGCTAATGAAGTCCCATGTGAGTACTGATACCTTCCCTTCATATACTGCGAATGTACCACAAGTTTAGTAGATCTATTTTTAGAATAACTAATAAAATGCTTTATGATTTAAGGTTAAATTAACAATATGCTTCGAAAGAAAGGATTTTATGAAAATAGATATACAAATGCAGGAGGCCAGCATCCACTCAATGTGGCGATCTGTGGGGACGCCCATATTCAGCAATTGCCGTCTTCCGGTTGTTGACGATATAATTATATACATCACACAGTTTTTCATTGGGACATTTAGCTTGGTGCATGAAAGATGAACCTTTCTGATTAATATTAATAAACAAAGCAGTTAGCCTTCTTATGGAGTATCTATCTAATCTCTTCTCTGTATATCCTATAAATAATTAAAAGATTGAATCGATTAAGAAGGGCTTTTTCTTTTCATGGTAAAAAGAGGTAGGATATTTTTGCCTAAACTACATCGTTATAAATTTTGTTGAGATTGCAATCAAATATAGATCGTTTGTCTACAAAAAAGGATAATATTCTTGGAAAAATCATCATTTACCGATATAACGATACCTCTGCTATTTATTTGCCTCAAAGAGAATATTCGAACGGCGCGAACACAAACCACTGACCAAATACTTTAATATTAAAATTATGAGTGGCAACACTATCAATGAAGCCTACTGTAAATAGCTAGAGTAAATTGGACATACTAGATTATGCGGGTATTTAACTTTAAATGTCCACACGTACCTAATTATTTCTGATAATTTGGATCATTTTATAATCAACGTACAGTGGCTATAGTGGAGTTAGTTAAAAAAGGTTTATTATTCCACACACGTATTATGAGGATTACATTTGTTGTATTTAATCTATTTATTTAGTATCCTATTTTGTATTGTTGATTTTATTGTTTTCAGTCAACATAGGTTACTTGTTAAAGCTGAGTTCCACTATAATTCCGCCTAAAGTTGTATAGATAAAATTAACTGCAACCTTAACCATGTAAGTTTAACCACCATGATGTGTTTCACCGCTATATTTTACTATTCGAAATTAGACCTAGCTTTATTTGTCAGCTTTTTAAGCATCGTTTTATTTTTAACAGGTTATCATAGAGTCGCTCTTAAATTAGGTATGGCGTCATTTTAACCATAATCAAATGATGCAAAGTCCGCTTAACTAGGTATCCACTGCAAATATGATTGCAGTTTAAATTTAACTGAGAATGGTGCAACCCAGTATGAAATGTCAAAATTCAGTGAGAATGTTTAAAAGTCAACAGAATAACTTCGCTTATAAACTTATCAAGCACCTTTTAACTATCACGTCTAACATTCAAAATTTCTCTGTATAATACAAGTAAAGTATTGACTTTTAATATGATTATGGTGAGTAGTATGTATAGTAATTGCGCAACGCAGATGTGGACCTCCGGTACTGGCGAAAAAAATTGTAAAAACTTACGAAAACTGCGCTAAAATCTGCAAAAATCCTAGTTAACTAAGATAGTATCTCCTTCCAGAAACCTCTGAGCCATATGTGAATACCTTCGATGTAAAAATAGAAAAACGGTAAAGGGCAACTCCCTGAATAACTAATGAAGGAAAAATGAAGCACTCAGTGAACCCCCGATCTCTACTGCTTTTGACGCGATCAACCATTTTATTTTGCATATTATAGGCACAATAAACTTTTATAGTTATATTTTCCAAAACCTTCCTTATCTTGCGTATCCGTTTACTTATTGAAAATCTAATCGAAGTTTCTGTGTGTACCTGTTGAATTGCAAAACAGGTATTGAGGTCTGATGGTATTACTATATTATGCGTAAATATTTAATTTGGCTACCGTTTTATTATTGGAAGGCATGTTTCCCTCTACCGTATTATTTTTAGATGAGGCTTTTTGCTTGCTTTTTATATAAAGATGGTTATATGGTACAATCCAATGGTGGTACGGTATACTGGTCACAGTGATCACAGTGAGATGTGAAATATTTCAATTGAGAATATCGAAAATTGACTAGTCTTCAATAAAACCATCTGGGGGGGGTCACCGCAAGGTATTATAGCATTATTACTTCAATCATACATTGACAAATGACATAAAAGTAAGAATACTTTAATGTTGCAGTGCCAGAGCAGTTTTGATGACGTCACGTTAAATCGTTCACTCAAATACAACTGGCATGTCATACCTTTGCATTATGTTGACACTGACGTGCGACAGTGATAACGCCATATAAAACATAGACGTCTCGTTCACACGCAGGAATACTTTATAAGTTCATGGTACGAATTCGAACAATATTATTGTAACCTTGAAATAATAATGCCATGAAACATGATGGTTTTGTATTAGCTTGTGGTAGCCCAGCAGATGTCTTTATTTGCTAATGCCATGTGATCACTGAATGTACAGCAAGTCAAGTTCAGTCGAAATTAGAAAATCATAGTTATTTTTCTGTAATTTATGTTTAAAATTCAGTTGGATGTAGCGTATGTAAGCGGTGTTGTCAATTCATATTCAAATGTCATTCGATGGATTTAATTCTAGCTTTTGTATAGAAAAATAACTAACAGTGACAATATTCTCTCTCGAGAGTTATACTTTGAATACTTACCAAAACAAAAGCAAAAATATTTTTTATAGACTTTTTTCCAAAAGTAGCAATATTACACTTTAAATATTAACACGTTACAACATGAAAAAGTATGCATGTTATTGCAATGTACATTTTTAAACGGAAACAAGAGAAAACGCATTCCATTTTTAAAATGTTTGACATTTTAACTACCCGCAGAATTTTTTATAATGTTGCTTAAAATGGCAGTGCAAAATCTGAGCTGCTCTTTCAAATATTTCGAATGTTTTATTAACAAAAAAAAAACCTAAAAGCTTTCAGGCTGATGTAAAGTAGGTATAATTCCACACATATTCATCAATTTTTCATACATAATAGGCAATGGTATGAATAATAAGTTCTAATAACAAAATATGTTGAAGCCGCACGTTATTTGTGACATGAATTTACACATTCGACTAGTGTGGAAACCGAAACATCTGTGCGTCAAAGTGCCGTTATAAAAGAGATTCTTAGAAAAGTTGTTTTAACGGGAGTTCTACAAAACAAAAGAAATAAAAACTAAGGATTTATAAAACAAACAGTGTTAAATCAGAGGGAACGAAATCCCAGTAAATATTCGGTTGTGTTTTGTTTACTCTGTTTAAGAGCATTTACTTGGAGTGGGCAGATACGAGTATTTATAAAAGAGTAACATTTATTTGTACCGATGACATGGGACATTATTTAGGAGATTAGGATACATTACGTTAGTTGGAATATATTTAGGTATTACCAAATACGTCCATATAATAGAATGAAAATGCTTTAGAAGTATTATTTTATTGTTATCAAAGAGAGGTATATTGCGTAGGCACTAGAGAAGCTATTTGAAGCAAAAATGCTTTCCATTTTTGGTAAGCTCAAAACCAGTACGGCACTCTAAGAGATCAAATCGTCTAACCAAACGCCAAACATGTAGCGCTAGGTATATTGCTTGTGGGTTTTTTTGTTTACTCTGCCGATGCCGTGAAGCATGCTTCCCCCGCCTAGCATCGCGACAAAACTTGTCATCGCTGTTAAAGTGTGACACACTTAGCCGCTACCTTAGTTTTGTAACGATTTCTGAAGAAAATTAGGTGTAGAAAATTATGTCGCGGTGCGCATGTCGAAATAAGATTTTATTTAGATGCACTTTATTCAAACAGCTGAACTTACTTGAGAAAAGTTATTCCGTCATTCTTGTTGTTCTCTGACTGGTTTTTGCAGTTAGCGCAAACAATGATATTTTTGGACTCAATTTATTTTATCGTAAAGCACGAGTAGTCGGTTCAAGTGCTCAGCTTCGTGTGAGTGAGATATGCTGGCTGGCTTGCCCGCTGTGGTCGAGACGAGAGTGCCATTTAAAGATGGACCTACCGTTCATAGCGCTCTACTTGTCGCGTGTGGCGTCATTATGATTTATATTCTAAGCCTGCGGAAGACAAAATACTATTAAAGTTTCGTACTGCTAAATAAATTTCAACATATTTTAGTCAGAATTTTAAGTAAGTCCGATGTATTTTAATATTATCGCATCCATATTGGAAAGCTGACGAGTTTATTAAAGTTTTTAATTAAACATTAAGTTAAAGTAGAACCTCGTCTTTGTTGAAACAAATCACTTAACCAAGATCAAGCAATCCACAGTCAGTAACTTTTCAAACGCTAAGAAATGAAATGACAGAACAATTTTAAGCTCACACTCACAAGTCAAAAGCTTCTCCGCGTGAAACTTCATTCGATCCGGCATTATTTTCACTCACAAACTTCAGACGTCACCAGCTTCATAAAGGAAGAATATGTTTACCAGTTCTGAGTTCGTCAGCAAATCTGGAGCCGGGAGGCGTGAGGCGGGAGATACCTACAAATTGTCGCGCCTGCGGCTACGCTGTGTTATGAAAACTTGGATCCACAGGTAAGGAGCTCTGGAGCAAACAATTTGTACGCCGCTTACACACTGAATAAACAGTGTTATCTTGCTCGCGTGCCCGCGTAATAGATACGTACTTGTTATGTTTTACTGAGCCTGTTTCTGATCTTGGTAGTAAAACTTTGTTGCGTGATAGCGGATATCTATGCTAATTTCGGAGGTTCTATGAAATTGATCGTGTGCCTATCTGTATTGCCAGTTACACAAGCGTGATGTAACGATAAGTAGCCAATCATAGCTGAAGCTCTAATGTTAGTGTAGAGGGGTGTAGATAAATTATGGGACTTCTCCTGCTCGAGCATCTCAAATGTACACGTGGTATTCATCATCATCATCATCATTAACAGCCTGAAGACGTCCACTGCTGAACATAGGCCTCCCCCCGGGAGCGCCACTTAGAGCGGCTGCTCGCCTCCTGCATCCATCGGCTCCCCGCGGCTTTCACCAGGTCGTCGGTCCACCTAGTGGGGGGCCGGCCTACGCTGCGTCTTCCAGTTCGTGGTCGCCACTCGAGAACCTTTCTTCCCCATCGGTTGTCAGTTCTACGAGCGATGTGGCCTGCCCATTGCCATTTCACGTGGTATATATTACAAATGCTTGAATATTATCTAGCGTACTATGATGTCAACGTGTACACATATCACTGTATCGAAATGGTCACAAACACAAATACAAATCAATAAAAATGTTTGTGGGTTTTAATAACCAATTACTGCCGCACGACATGAGAAAACCTTGAAGTATTCAATTTTAAGTTTCTATCGACGCTTATTAAATTGTTTCAAATGGTTTCCTTAAAGCAATTTCGAAAACCACTTACGATCACAATATCATAACTCGACCGAACCGTTTTCAAATCTCAGTTTTAATATTCTATTAGAACGTTTTAATATTTATAGCCTTATTGGCAACGTCTGTGAGGTAGTAAATCGAGCTTAGGTTGTTAAGTGTCCAAATATCGGTACCTACCGGGCATTGTCGATCTCGGTTCTATTATTACCCCCCGCTGTAAGCCCATTATAGTGATAGTCAAACCGGTCTGGAGTAAATATGTGCAGTTATTGGCAAATTCCGGTATTTATGTAAACAATTATTATCCCTAATTGCTACACCGGGATACCGGTTCACGTTACATTCCTAATGAACAATTATGTAATAGATATTTTCTGACCTTTCAGGATAATAATATATAAATCGACCGCTTCGTTTTCATGTCGAGTGAAAGTATAGCTTACACATCTTCCTTCATTATTGTTTTTAGAGAGCTTTCTTGGTTGGTAAATGAATATACGATGCAATTAATTTAAATAAATAAAATATAAGATTTGGTTTTCTTCTGATGCTGAGTCAAGATCTGTAAAAGTGACATGTGAAAAAAATCACATAAAATTCCTTTTTCTAGCCTACTGTATATTACTTATAGTTACGTTGCATCAAAGAATACAGTATTATCTCATGCATGACTTGCTTGAAAATCTTTGAAGACTTTTGAACCGTGATATACGCAAATTTCTATAACCTACTTATAAGAGTTTTTAAGTAAATTAACCGTCTAGCCCGTGCAAATGAGTTTAAGCGAGGTATTAGTATACATATAACTTCCTTGGTTCAAGCAGCTTCCTTCGGAGAAAGTTCTCAATTCAAGCTTGGCGCCACTTCCGACCATATCGATACTGACATTTTGATTAAAAACTGACCTATCTAGTTCTGCAAGCTGTAACCAAGCATGATTTGTTGAATGTATAACTATTTATGAACCATTCACAAAGGCCTTATTTGAGCACATAATTTATAACAAAACTCCAATAACTTTAAACAATAGAGATCTAGTTTAAGATAAAGCACCTACAAACCTACAATCAAAGTGATAACTCACAGTTGCGTGCCTTTGTCTCATAGATGCCGCTACTTTGATCTATTCACCCTTTTTACAGGCCGATGATATCACAAGTTATTGCTTTACTGATTTGTTGAAACGTTAATTACGCTGGGGTGTAAATGAATGATAATAACACGTAGGTTTTTTATTTAGAAATTTGTATAGTAAGCGGTGGTGTAAAGACCAGTATACACTCAAATATAGTCGCAACTGTTGTGAATAATTTATCGATAAGTTTAGGGTTCATTACAATTTATATTTAATTATATTTATAGATACTTATGTTTTGTGAGTAAAGGATTTATTCTAAGCATTAATAATGAATTAATCTCATATTTTGAACCTTTCGATAGAGTAGGTATTACAAAAAGACTATTCATATTTAACTGTTGCAGTGAAATTAACTGGAAAATGAGACTTTATGACTTGATCTCACAGCAATATTATTTATTCATCTGAACTTATTGCTAAACTGTGGTGATGTCTCAGGATGACGTGCGCAGTGCAGTAGAGTTCCAAGTGACACTGCAACTGTTATCGCCACGTAAAAATGGTTAGCGTGATTCCGCGGTAGTTTTCAATCCTAGACACCATGATTAAAATTTGAATCATGTTAAATCCATGGCATTCCAAGTTATGCATGAAATTTTCCCTCGCTCTTCCAAAAGAAACCAGCGTGTACAAAGATCACAAATATCTAGAACATCGAGACATCCAACCCACACATGGCTAGAACAGTGAACTAAGGCATTCATGCTTCTTTTGAGAGAAGACCCAGGCTCGTGTCCCAGCAGCAGGAGCGTGTAAGACTAAGCTGACTGCTAAAGAACACGAAAAGAGCTATCATAGTTTTACACAAAACTCGACGTCTATCTTTGCGAATCGCCATTGTACACCGGGTTTAAAGCAAGGGTGTGTTATGAGCACAGAACACGCCTCTGATAATTGCCGGTGGCCGCGAGTGGCGGAAGTAGATAAAATATGTTCACGCACGCCTCTATACGGGTGGAACATCGTCGTTCCGGCTCTTTGAGTGCCTACCTAGTATGGTTGAAGGATGTAACCTACTTATAGTTAGGGCATAAGTGTAATGTTAAGTGCCACAGATTAAATTAATGACACCAAGGTTATTGAAGGCTTAGACTGTGGCTCAGAGACATGTCTTCCGAGACGTTATATTTAACAGTTTTATATTTTCATCTCTTTCGCCTGGTTGCTTATCTTTGAGGGTCATGATCTCCACCTTCCATAGCCTTCTTTATGATGATACCATCTTCTATAAGATGGTTCATCTACCGTATAGAGTCGTGTCCAATTGGGGTGAATTTGGTCAGATCAACGCATCGGGCTACACACGATTTTTTTTCACTTTTCTGGTTACTACTAGTTTCTCTAGGCTGTTCCTGTCTTCCCTAGAAATATGTTCATTAGTCTCGAAGCTTTGAAAAATTAAAAAAAAAAAAACTCTATTATGGCATAATAATATGTTCTTTTGAATCAGCTCTATTTCAATAGCTCATTTATAGAACGTTCCCAAATTGCAGTCACAGTCCTATTCCGTGCCTTTTCTACTATTTTTAAAGACTCACTCGAGAAAACTTAAGTAATAGGATCTCTTCTTAGATACAGAAATGCCAAGGAAGCAGTTATTTATCTTTCATAGAAAAAGTTCCCGGTAAACGTTCATGAATGAATAAGAGAGTGCAGACTTAGTTCGGTGCGAGTCGTCTTGGCAACTATCGTTTTAAGTGGCAAGTCGTAGAATTGCTAAAAAGCACGTGCTTGCGCAAGTTTCGTAAATAGTTCTAATCTCTTGCCGAAGCTGCAAAGTCGCACGCAACTCGTGAAAACAGTTGGGGACTCAGCTAAACCAAGTTTGACTCGCGCTGTGATTACGAGCGTCACAACCACCTCTTCGCCACCACCTTTATTCAACTTTTTCTTAACTCCTAATAGTGGTAACATTGTGGTGAGTTCAAAAAAGCAATTTCGTGCTTCCACCTACTCGCAGTTTATGGTAATGCCGGTGTGTCCCGTCTATACCTTTGTTTAAAATTGTACAATACTTGTTTCGCAGCCGCGCCCGTGGTTTTCAGGTACCTTACACAATGCAACTATGGAAGTTAGTTTTGGAATCTTTGTTTGCGTAGCGGATACGGTTTGAAATACTGTATATTTTTTAAACGAGCTTGCTGCGGGTTTGCAGCAAATCCTCGAATGCAGTGTTCCTATGCTAACAAGGTTTAAAAAAACGATAAAAGGTAGCCGGTATCCAAATGTTTTTTTTTATGTGCATTGGAACTTTTGCGATCGCTTTTAGAATCAGATCCACTTAAACTGATTCCTGTTTAAAAATAAGTTGTAAAATTATTTTCTTGCATTGAAATTTTTTGGGTCGTAAACTTTATACCTATATCACCATAAATGTTTATAGTGTAAAAAGAGTTATAATATTAGATAGAGTTCGCAAAAAATAATAGGAAACCCACCAGCGTTGTACAGTGTACACAGTGTAGTATAGATACGCCCTCTGGCGGACGCGGTCCCGGATGTTTCCGGCGCGGCTTATCACACCGATAACGCAGCGTATGAACACGTATAACATAACTTGTGTGATTGTATATATGGGTTAACATAGTTGCTAACTATTACGTCGAAAAAGAAATAAAATAGAATAGAATATCAACCCATTTATCCTAACTATAATGTCAATAAAGAAGTATCAGACTAGCAGAGAGTTTTCTTTCCTTCAAACATCCTTAAAAGAAGAATAATAGCTGTGTTATAAATTAAAGTAAGTTAGACCAACTTAAGTTGTGTTATTTAAATTCACATTATACACGCGGGAATCCCGATTATAAAGTTTTTTTTATTTTAGTGAAGCTCTAGGATTCTACGTTCTACGATAATATTCACATGGTAGGAATCAGCGGCGTCGCAAGCATTCTTATCAGCTAATCTAGTTAAATAACACTGATCCCCTTTTTATAAGGCGTTAGAACAGAAATCGAGATAACTCCGCTTATTTCCGAAATTAGTTTCCAACTATACCGTTATCGAAACTTGTACACGGCCCAATCTGCGTAATATTACACAAGTTCTTGATTAAATTTAATAAAACCAAGACGGTTACCTAATTGCGCGGCGGAAGTTTCATTAACGAGTGTTCGATTCGTACAGCTTCGATCAAAGCGAATACTGGGTTTCAGTTACGAATCTGCGGCTAAATTTGAGTTGACCGTTAAACTACACCTTTTCGTAATTCTATGAATAGGTTAGCCATTCTCTTATGTTTGAATGGATTTGTCTTAGAACATTAGCGATTTTTTAGGACATTAGTCACATGTTTTCAAGAAATGACAAACAGAGAGCCGACAGAGTAGGAGCAATAAAATCATACAGCGTTGAAAATGGGTACCACGCAAAACGCATCTTGAAGTTGGAAGCATGACTGAATACATCAAGATGCGATGTATTAAGCTTAGAAAACAAAATAATCTAATAAAAAATGATGAAAGTAAAGGTACTGCCACATAGATAATTATTAGCACAGTTTCAATCGATCGAGATCTGTCGGCGGCCCGAGTGTCAACTAACAATGATACGCGAGCTTATTTCAAAACGGAACCGAAATTGCGATTGCAAATCGAAACATCGAAATTAAATGTGGCTGGCACTAACGGATCGAGCCTGAAGTCCGCCACCGATTTTTTTACTGTGATTAAGAATTTATAAAAAACTTAAGTCTATAAAGGTATTTCTATTAATTCATTATTGGTAGGAAGACTGAATAGAACTGAAAAAATTGTATGTAATACCTATATGGGTGTACTTAAGACCAATCATCTGTTGTTTTGGATGAAAACTACCGTGTATTGTATTTACTTCCACTTGGCTCTGCAGTTATGTTAAGACTTTTCAAGTTGTGAACGAAATTTGCACTAGCTTTTTCGATAGTAAAGATAAACAGCATGGCGGTACCAGCATCCCAAAAAATTCAAAATCACAAAATTTAAGAACAGGAATCACAAAATTGAAGAACATGTGTCATCCACCGATAATCGCTTGGGCATCATGGTGGATTGTGGCGTACACTTTCTCCTTACGAAGAGGCTCGTGATGCTGCGCTCAAAACATATTGGACTGATGACGGTCTACCACTATAATATATAACTATAATATTTAGCTATCAGTTAGGTATTAATAACTATAGAAAAGTATAAAAATCTTTAATAATAAAGTCTAACAACTTTACTTCTTATAAATAGCAGCCGTTTTGCGATCGAATCATTACAAAGCGCTGGAAATGAAAGCGTACCCACACATCTACCACCAACCACCTACCAAACCTTAATGAGATTTATCTGCTCGCTTGATTTCATCTGACGATTAATCTGCAATTCTGGAGCTCGATTTTCTTATAATATCCTTTTGAGATGATGCCGTAAATCTCACGCAGCCGTTACGCTTTTAATTGAAAACGCGAAGACAATCCCATTTATGATTACACTTCGTAAGTGATGAGCTGACGGCATTTAGTTCGTAAACGTGTTTGTAATTGAAATTGAAGTAAAACCTTGAAAATAATAAGGTTTTACATATTAAAGAATAACATCTACGTATACGGGTAAGCTGGTTTCGACGGATTACCTACATCATAAGTTTCAAGCATTACTTAGACCAGATTGGAAAACGTTCCAATGTCATATCTTTTTGTGATTCGTTTGTGTTGATTAAAAGTAACTATGCATTTTTCTATCTAAATTTTATGATTTGATCAACGGCAAAAACTAACTTCACATGCTTTAAACACCCCCAGTGTCACGAATTTAACAGCTTCAAGATGTAAATTGGCAGAAAAAATATTATGTACACTAAAACTATATAATATGACACATAATGAAATCATGATTTACGGAAACAACAAAACGTATCAACGTGTTGAAGAAATTAGATAACATCATATTTTATACTATTTCTAATTTTCTGATGCTTCGTTAAAGCTTGTGTTAAAATAATTGATAAAACGGTAATTACAGCAGTATTAGTTTAAGTTGCACAAGTGTTCAATAGGTGGTATCGTGTTAACTCGAAAACTGTGGAACGCATCGTCTTGTTAGGTTCACGTCAGGAAACTTAACGATAGAAACATCAAGTTTGAACGTAAACACGCTACGATCTAAATTACAATTATAAACTATTCATGAAAGTATACGTAAATGGATAATTCGTACTTCGGAAATTGTTTTTAGGCATTTTATGTGTTACAGGACACCATGTTTTGCTATATCATAAACAAATTATTTATACGTTAATACCCAACAAAAAAAAGATCTTATCTCAAATACAGTGCAAAAATGGCGAACATTCGGCGTTACTACAAGTTTTTGCAAATTTCATATTTATGCTAATTTCTTCGGACGAAGTCTTTGTATTATAATGATAGAACTTTGCATCGAGTATGTTTATTTCATCACTAACTATAGGGCTTCCTGAGATCCAGTATTATGCTGCCCATTTCCAGGTATATGACGTACATGAAATGTTAGATGAGAAAAACTGAGCTTTTCGCGGAAGGAAAATACTTTTACTACGACATAAAAACTGCAGCAATAATTAAATCCAAGTTGGGTATCATTAAAATAACATGCTGTTAACGAGATTTCGCAACTGGTCCAGAAGTCTTTTATTCTGTATATGATGTAATTTATGGATGGAAGAGGCAAGTAGCCGCTAAAAGGGCCCTCTATGTTGGAGGATGTTCAGCAGTGGATGTCTTCCGGTGGATGATATGGTAAATGGTAATAACTCATGTATCTTCTCACCATCTAGTAACAGTTGAACACTTCAAAACTTTGAGCGCTGAGTGCGGATTTAATTTAGGAGATACGCTTAAACTAGATAATTTTGTTATTAGATAGGTGCGTGGTAAATAAACTTATTAGTCGTGATATCATGTTCAAGGTTTCAAAGGTTACGTTTGGTTTCACGTATAAGAAAAATGCATGAAAGTAGTCTAATTATCAGCATGATTTACAAACAATAGCCTTGTAAGAAAAAACCAGGATTGACAAAAAAACGCTGTTATCATGGAATATTTATACCTTATCATCATCATCATCATCAACGGCCCGAAGACGCCCAATGCTGACATAGGCGCCTAAAAGTGGGCTCTCTGGGGAAGCCCACTTTGAGGGGCTGCTCGCCTCCTGCACCCATCGGCTCCCCGCGCCCCAGCAGTGGGACATTATAGATTAAGAAAATGCAATATATGAGCTTTTTTACTAAGATGTGTTTTAACATATAAAGTATATTTTACAAATAATCATTTAATGATTCATTCAAAGAAGAAAAAGAAACGAAAGACAATCCATTCAGAAACAATAACACAATTGGAACAAATGAAGTGCACACGTGTTTTTATATCAAATTATCGTTATGAAACATTCAGAACGAACCAATAAAAAAAACCTCTCACGTCGAAGCCGGCGGCATGAGAAAAACGGAAATAAAACCGGTATTAATTTAATCGAAACTCCTCTTCATTAGTTTCAGTCGTGCGGTTGAATGGGCAAACAAATAAAAATGTTTGATCTCGCCAGTTATGCAATCGGAACGATATTCGAATCATTACAATCGGACGAGCTTGCGGCGCGCTGGCATCGGCCGCTTTGGACCAGTAAAATGCACGGAATGCGCATTTAAACAATAATATTTTTGCATCTGACGGACAGAATTGATTTACTTTTGTTCAGTTAATTATACGGTAATTGGTTTGTGTCGATGCAAATGTTTACTTTGTTACAGAGCTGGTTTTACAGCTAATTTAACAATTGAATGGTTGAGTCACAGAAATTATTTATAATTTTAAACGCGTAAAAAATAATGAAAAAAGTAAGTAAGTAAAGTATAATTCAAAGTTTGTATGTATGGAAATTTGTGATAATAAATGTAGATTGGTTAATACACAACTGATGTAAACGTAAAATTATTGTTTTATCAGTTTTAGAGTTTTTATAACACGGACAGACAAACCAACTGATTACCCGCCTGACTTTAAGCATATACCGTCGCCTATAGACACCTGCAACACCAGAGGTGCTGCCGATGCTTTTCCTTTAGACTATTATATTTGCCAGTTGTTAGAACTGCTAACTTATATAATGACCTCAAACCCAATTAAACGGATTGTGTTTTATTTATTGAAAATTCAATTAATAGTAATTAATTGTAGTATGTGTATTATAGAAGGTACTGTCAGATTGTAAAACGCAGTAAGTACATACTGATATTTGGAAAACCAAATTTAAACTTTAACAGACTCGTTCGTGTACAAGAAGTACAAAAACTGCCAACAAGAACTTATTAAAAATATGCCGTCGTACGTTACAAGGTACATGTAATGTACGAGTAACAGTTATTCATCGTTGCAACCAACATTGTAATTAAGTTTGGCCTATTCTATCAAATATGAAACCTGCAAAAAATATGAAAACGCGAAACATGAAGGAAAATGTCCAAATTGTGCCGAATCGGGTCTCGAAGTAGCACCACTAATAAGCTAAGACTCCAAGCGAGCGCATACGTCTGGCGAGTACTTGAGATAGTCGAGTGGCCCACCGCGTTCGTTAGCGGCCGCGTGACGAACTCCACTCGCCATCCCTCTCTGCCCCACTCCTCAGCTCTTTTCATTAGGAAGTAATTCAGAGTGCCGGGCACTCTTCCGCTTCATTCCTCTACGGTTGTGTGCAAAGAGAGTGCTCGTAGCGACGTTGAATCAGGTGACGCTTTTGTGACTAGATTAAAGAGACCACGTTTTCTTAGTTGCGCCGCGGGACGCAAGCTGTATTCTTTGCGAGCTATATTTAGAATTAGGGTCTCGGTTGGTAGTTGTTGTGGCTTTTGTGTGACGCATGATGTAGACAAAAAACTAGAAGCCCACATGAAAACCTACCCTAAACGTAACATAAAAAAGTCAGTCACTCACTGTATATTACTTTATTATATTATATTAAGTATATTACTATTACTCCAACATCTTTATCGTTAAAGGAGAGGGTTACAAGTGGGTGTTAAATATAATCAAAATGATAATAGTGGCATAAGATATAAATAAATAAATAAATAAATAACGCCCAACGATCACATACATAGATCCTGGACCCTAACTAGGATTCCCTGTATCTAGGGACCCAGGAACTACGAGGACCATGGTCCCACAACACCCAGACACAGAACAAGTATTTGCGCTTTTTTTTTTTCGTGCACTAATACTTGTCCTGTCGCGGGAATCGAACCCGCCACCTCCGGGTTATGAGCCGACCTGCTCAACCACCACACCACGGAGGCTGTCGAGATACAGGGTATACATAAAGTTAATCCGTAATAATTTTGGATTTTTCGAAACCTCCGATTTTAATTTACAATAATATAGCGCAAAGTGATAAAACTTTAATGTTTTTGTCTAATTTGTGGATAAAACTCATAGGTAAAAGAATAAATGTTGCTTAGTGATAAAACCATAAGAAAACTGTTACTATTGGTAATTATATAACATTTAATTTGTCAGCTCCAGTGTTGCAAGCAATAAATATTTTCGTTTAAAGCCAAATATTAAAAATGGAGGTGTTTTTAAATTCTTTTTAAGAATATTATTAATCCTTCATAATTAATCTTTCATTTGAAATTAATTGTATGGTGATTAGAATATACACCCAAGTTCCATACAAAAAAGTCCTCTCCTTTACTTTAAGTACATACACATTTTGATTCTTTTAAAAACTGAATGCATTTTAAAATGAAGAAACAGTTTTGCTAAGATAATAATGTCCCATGCATACGTCACTTCGCCCATTCGCCGTCCGCTAACCCGGTGTGTAAAAGCAATTTGGTAATGCACTTTTATCTGCGTTAGTCGTGTGTAGTGAGCCTTAAGTGATGGTTTCAAGCATGCGGAATCTCGGCTAAGAGGTGCGGACAAAAACATCTTGAGTATATTACGAGCTAGTGGGAGAAACGTTTTTGTTCAGCACATTTTGTTTTGTATTTTAAGGATACGAACGAACCCACTTTACTGATTACGGAAAATCCTTTACAACATACTTGAATATACACATGTATTATGTAGTTGAAATCTGTATAGAATTATATTTAAATTACGTGAACAGAAATAATGTAATTGTAAAAAAAAATGAAACAGAAAGAAGAAAAAATGTAATTGTTTGTAATTGTTAAATGGATCAGATTTAATCAGGTCGTGCCACTGCACATAAATACGGAACAGGGGGGCAACCACAACGTCTTATAGCATTATTACTTCAATATTTCTTCAATCATACATTGACAAATGATATAAAAGTAAGAATACTTTAATGTTGCAGGGCCAGAGCAGTTTTGATGACGTCACGGTAAATCGTTCACTCAAATACAACTGTCATGTCATACCTTTACATCATGTTGACACTGACGGGCGACAGTGATAACGCCATATAAAAATGTAGACGTCTCGTTCACACGCAGGAATACTTTATAAGTTTATGGTACGAATTCAAACAATATTATTGTAACCTTGAAATAATAATGCCACGAAACATGATGGTTTTGTATTATCTTGTGTAGCCCAGCAGTAGGTATGTAGGAATCGTAGGAACTTGATCAGTATCTTGAATATTAAAAGCTCATAGTCATAATGATGACACTATCGGCAAATAAATTATCATGTTAATTATTATTCACTGTGTCGTGTAATGGAAAGTAAAGGGGCGTTTAACATCAAAAGGCCTTACGAGGCAAAACTTAATCCCGGCAATTACACTAATGATTACATAACACCAGGGACCTGAAACAAAATATAAACAAAGGCATCTAGAGTCGCATGAGTTGACCCTTGTGCCTAGAGGAGGACTATTAAGTAGGGTCGGTTCACTTAATATTACCCTAGGGATTTCAAACCCCGATTTACTGGACATAGAATGAGCAATAAAAATATAATTACATTGTTTTACTCCGAATTAACGAATAATGTACAAAAAAGCGAGAAAATTACGTATTTACGACGATGAATCGGATCTAAATTACACTTTTGGGAGCATTATTACAGAATGGCGTATTACTTAAAACACTCCGCGGACGTGACAGTATTAGGGATTTCTTTAATGTTGGAAAATAAATAGCGGGAAGGTCGCCTTATCTCCTCTTTTCATTATAACGAACATCGTCAACGCGGGGTCTATCACATTAAAATCATGTTAATTAACCTGCCACTCGGTAAGGTGCAAGTACATGCGGGCGGGCGGAGCGACCTAGTGAACACAAAGGCTGTGCCGACTGCATAAAGCATGTATATTTACGCAAAAAGCATATCGCTTGGATCAATCGCACGTTTATCGCTGGACAGAATCTGTTGCGCGTGTGTAAAGCACGTACCGCACGCGTTATCGCGCTCGGCAATCGCGAAGCGAACGATATTAGTACCATTCGTCTTTGTCGTACCGTTTCCTAATTTGAATAATCGTTGGTGAGAATGCAGAGTGATTTGCCGCAGCGAAGGAAGGATCCAACAACTCTAACGCTTTACATTTTATTCCCCTACTAGCAAGAGTTTAAAACAGAGAAAATTGCGCAAAGAAAAACAAGAGCGATAATTCAGTAGCACAAAGGGAGAGGGAAAATGCGAAGTGTGAATTTTCTCATTACGCCACAAATCAACTGTTAAAACAAATATTTAAAAAGAGAAAGGAATTCGCAGACTACAAAACGCTTCTCATCCCTGGCTACTGGCAAATGCGAAATCCGATTTAATTTATTTTTATCGCGGGGCTTTATAATTTCATTTTCGCACTTTCCATTTCGAGAGAACGCCCGCGCCGCGGACCGCCGCTCTATCCGAATGAGATCTTCCCGAAATCAGGTACAAAAGAACGATAATGAACGCTCACTGCTTGCTACGTAATCTAAATTATTATACGAGTCGAAATTCTTACTTGGCAGCGAAAGAAATCGACTTTATCTCGGGCACCGGGAGATGTTTAATAAAATTAAAATGTCGGAGCGAGCCCCGTTTCCGATGTTTACGGTGGCTCTCTAACAGTATTTCGATTCTAATTTTCCCTCATCTAAAGAAAAACGCTTCACTAGTCACCACTCGCCTGGCAAGCACAGTGAATAGGAGTGGCACCGTGCCTCTTGATGTTTGCTCTTGCATAAACTTGATGTTATTTATGCTAAACTTGTAATGTATTGGAATAGAAAATACAGCTTCCAGTGTGCCAGTTTTGTATAAATAAACTAGTAGTACAGATGAAAACAGTGGATACTTTGCATCTAAAAGTAGGTTACTTGTCACTTCTAGTTTCAGCTATCACAGAAATTCAAGAATGCAATGTCGTAGTTGGAGGCGCGGGAAACTTTTATGTTCCGAAAATACGCGGCACACGGGCCCCACGACTCACCGGCGCCGCTCATCGATTCTACCCTCTGCCCTCACCACTAACTCTATTTTTCCACTTCCTTTTCCCTGCCAACCATACGACTGACTTATATTAACTTCATAACTTGTTAAACACAACTTTTAGAAATATGAGATAAGAGCCCTGGAGAGATTTGAAAGAAATGTTTCAGACGGCGGGTTCCTACATTACGTTCCGGAGAGTCACTTAAGGTTTTTTCGTCGACAACGTATCGCATTACCAACGAGAAACGCTCCGTATTTTATATAATAAGAGGTCGTGGGTATAATGGCAGATGATGTCCGGGCCGCGCTCTAAAATATAATCCGGCTAGAGTAGACGTCTCCTGAAATAACAGTTTCTGTAATCACGAATCGTCACATCAGTGAGCTCAGCTGTAATTAGGCAAATGCACCATGTAACGTGCCTCGACGCGGCGCGAGAGGGCCGCCATCGCCGCCTCCGCAGTCGTATTGTTCCCACTAATGATTATATAACCGCGATTTTATTATACAATTAAATTTTAAACGTTCCTAAAATTGCACGGTACTCTATTTCGACGGAACGTGGCGGGCGCTTTTAAAGGTGTTTCTTGAACAGAGGTAGATATTAAAATATAATTGCACGAGAGTTAAGTGCGGCGTTAGCAAGCCAGTCATAAAGTCTAAGAAAAACATAAAGCCATTAGCAGATGAAATCTGACAAGGCACGATAGGATAGTGAATTAAAGTAGTACGTTCGTATCTGTGGAGGTGACGAAACAGAAAAAGAGAATAATATTCTTTAAAAACAGATCCAACAGAGGTTAAAATGTTCTCGGACGGCAACTTTACAGGCGCTCGGTTTATAAAGCACCTTATTCGAAATAACAACGCGACCCGCCGCGGATGTCTAACTTAAATAAGATTTAATATTCCTATCCGGCAGGAAACTCCTTGAAGGAGCGTGTGTAATCAAAATCTGCAGCGAGAAACTTTCCACTAGAGTCTCCCAGCAATTGCAGACCCGGCTTGCTTGCCGGTAAAAAACTGAAATGAACTTGTCGCTTAAAACTAATTTCATTCCCGACTTTCGTGTTAGAATAGTTTTTCATGTTTTTCACTTTTTAGCCATCCTAACTTGTTCACAGTTTAAAAATCAATTTCTTGAAGCGCACCAAGACGACAAGTAGCGAGGTGTTTTCTCGGTGCCTGTGGCTTCTACAGCCTGATGTGTAATCTAACTTGAACTCCTCCTGCTTGTTGCAAGATTTTTATTTTTCAAATAACCCACCTAACTTCAGGCGGGATATTTGCAAACAAGTTTCTTCTACACAAAAAGAGTGTGCTCTTACAAAACTTTTGCCACAGGTTTATAATGCACGGGAAAATTTACGTTATTATTAAAAGTAAAATTCTTTAACTTGTAACAATGGTACGTCGAGCAACGTTTTCGATGGGTGTGTTAGGTATATGGTTTCAATACAATTGCAGTTTTATTAAGTGCAACAAAGTTTGATTTGTTGTTAAAATTCTCTGGAAACAATAAGCAGAGCTTATTTAATGTGCTATCAGATAAATCTTTTCAGAACAGAAATAAACTATTAAACGTGACCAAGTACGTTTTGCGACAGAGCGAACGGAGTGGCCCTTGTCCTTCAAGAGTGCAATTAGTTTGGTTTTTGCTGCACTCAGACGCTTTGAGTAATGATTGGACGTTGAGGGAGAGCGAATTGTGGTTGTTTACGCCAGCTACTAACACTGATTTATCATCGAGGTCGACACTTGAATAAAGCTACACGAAATCATAATTAGACCACCGTTTAATATCAATATCTCGCAATCTAACACGATAAAGCCGCTGTAAAAGTTTATCATGATCGAAAACACCAAGTCACTTTCATTACAGGAAAATACATAGTACTATTAAAAGCACACCAACGCAGAGTTGCATCCATATCATGCAAATGTGTAGGCGTGGCAAGAAACTTGGCAACGAGCACGCGTTCTCACGATCCTACAAATCTGTGCTCTATGCTTATCAGCTGTGATTCATTCCTTGCTACACACAAGGATAGTATACACAAACATTATTTGAATGCGTGGCTATGTTACTTAGTAACAGGGCGCACCAAGACTTCATTATATTGCGGATGAGAACGCTCATATGTCTCACGGATTCACTGACGTTTTGTCGAGGGAGAAAAGTATAGATCGTGATGAGAAATGTTCTAGAATAATTCATCTTCGAGTTAGTTATAGGAAAGAAGCTTGTCTCCAGCAGAAGCACGCAGATGACAGCTTATTTCTAATTCAGGGACGCATTTTAGAAAGAGATAAAATGGTGCGCGTGAATAACTGAATAAAAGCGATGACTCGCTAAGTCCCGAGTGAGAATATTGAGATCGGAGTAATACCTGTGCGGCTCAGAAACAATAGGTAAACAGGAAAATGCCCGATATACATTGTTTTTCACTTGAATGTCGTTACAAAATACAGATAGCGACACACGTGCTAATTATTGCTGAAGATTTTGAAGAGACGCGATACAATGAGACTGGATTTATTGGTCCAACGTAAACGCGCGTAAAAGAAATATTGTACACCATTGCCCATCGAGTCCCGAAAAGTAAATATGTCCATTAATATTTGTTGTATGACGAAAAAGGCAAACTTAAATTAGTGTGACTAAAACGAGATCTATGTGATTGATTCGAACCAAAACAAATCATACGTTGCCCACGCCATGAATTAACATAGGGCACCATGAATAAGCGGAAGTCCAGAAGTAGACACTGATGTGACACCCGATTCATCCCATGTTTTTTTGCAATTTTTAATAGCTTGGTTACCAGGCATTATTTGTATTTTCAAATGGACCACCGATATATCCTTGAACATTGTGGTTAATATCAGCACAGTTACATTTTTTATTTTCTGTAATCTTACAAAAATATTCTAGGTCTAGGCTCCAAAATTGGGCCTTTGCGTGATTTATCTGTGGCCTTCCGCTAGACACACACTTTCGGTAAATGCTTGCACCCGTTATTCTGTTGTGCGTAGATTTATCCCTATTTCACAATTTTTATTGCGTACTCTGAACTTATAATGAAATAGTTACGGCTGTTACAAGGTTTTATTGGTTAACCTTCAGCGCGTAAGCTCATAAAATAGTTTCGCATACACCGCTACATTTATTACTATAATATCACATGAAAAAGAAACAAATTTGTCCTGCACAAGGATATAAAACGAAGGATAGCACAAATTTATCGATAAATTGTGGAAATCTCAGCATAATAAAATATTTTCTATTGAATATTGTATGAAAAGAGTTTTATGGGGCTCACTCATTTCACTCTATTTTACTACTTACCTTTTTATGCAGGACCAGTATATTGGAATACGAAATACCTTAAACGGATGTTATTAGTGATGGTGCTCGAAACTTACCTGAAATAAAACAAAGATTGTTATGACACTTTTTAATAATATATTTTCCGGATTTTTCCTTCCCCCAAAAGTTTCCAAAGAATATAATGGAACGGGGTTTTTTTTATAGTATACATCGTCATAAATTAATTTACCATTTGTAAGTACCACGTATAAAAATAACTCTACTGTAATAATTCATCATCATTAGCAGCCCGATGGCATCCACTGCTAAACATCGGCCTCCCCCATAAAGCGCCACCTTGAGCGGCCACTCGTCTCCTGCATCCATCGGCTCCCCGCAGCTTTCACAAGATCGTCGGCCCACCTAGTGGGCAGCCGGCCTACGCTGCGTCGTGCTGTAATAATTATTATTTTGGTAAATTTTGTGCAGAAAAAACATTACGCCGTAAGTAATAAAGGTTTCTGGTTTTCTTTCGACTACAGCTGGTGATTACGGCACGTAATTATTATTACTTACCACTTTTTGTAGCGATTACACGTTCAAGTAATGCAAAGAACATTGCTTCATAACCGGTCAATTAAGAACGGTAAGCCGAGCATCGCTATGAGGACCATTGAACGCAATTCAACCAAAAAAATCAAGGTTTTGTATCTTTTGCAGGCTACACCCGCACAAAAATTTGTATCTGGCAATGTATATTACAATATTATTCATATAAATACAGGTAGAGTGCTTGGAGAGACAGACGGCAATTAAAATGCCTAATACTCCGGTGATCAGATTGGAAGCAGCAGAGACGATGGCAGGCGACTCCCCTCGAGCCTACGAGCAAATTCACTTAATTTACCGCTCGTGTTAAAGCCCCGCTAAAACTTTACGCACTTAATAAACTCCGAGACGAATTAAAATTCCGTCGGTTTAGTAACAATCGTGTCGGAACGCCGTTAACTCTTTCGCCGTGGAGTTATTAATAAGAGACACGCCTCGGTCGCCGTGATTTATCTACTGACTACAAAAATAATGACACCGGGTCGCGGCTAATTAGAATTTATCAGAATTAACCGGTTTACGGCCAGCTATCGGATTAGCGGTAGTTGGGGTGTCGGTTTCTATTTAAATATGCAAATTATTTTTGAGTGTGCGCCGTTCGAGTTCAGTTGCAGGTTGTTTAGCATAAACAAATCGTTGTCGCTTTGGCGTGGTTTGAACCAGCTTGAATTGTTAATTAGTAATATAGTAGGTAGTCAAAATAAGAGAACATTTAATATACTGCCACTTAATTGCAAGTTCAAGTGCAATGTTTTTTCACCATTGATTGCCACATTTTCACGTTGCCACGTTATCCTTTGATGCGTACATACAGAAAATACCTGGGGGCCTACCACAACCTCGTATAGCATTATTACTTCAATCATACTTTGAGAAATGACATAAAAAGTAAGAATATTATAATGTTGTTAACGCAGAGCAGCTGCTCTACTACAAAGTATACACAAACCATCATGGTTCATGACAGTAATGCTTCAAGGTTACAATAATATTGTTAGAATTCGTACCATGAACATACAAGGTATTCTTGCTCGAGAACGAGACGTCTACATTTTTATATAGCGTTATCACTGTCGCACGTCGCTGTGAACATGATATGTGACAGTTGTAATTGAGTGAAAGATATAACGTGACATCATCAAAACTGGTCAACAACATTACAATATCCTTACTTTTATGTCATTTTTCAAAGTACGATTGAAGTAATAATGCTATAAGACCCCCCAGTTTTGACGACGTCACGTTAAATCGTTCACTCAAATACAACTGTCATGTCATACCGTCAATCAAGTTGATACCAACGTGCGTCAGTGATAACGCTATATAAAAATGTCAACTTCTCGTTCTCGCGCCGAGATACTTTCATAATGGTACGAATTTGAACAATATTATTGTAACCTTGAAGTATTACTGTCACTATATTACCATGATAGTTTTGTATTAGTTTGTGATAAGGGCCCTGTATTGCTTAAAAATATGTACGTGTGTGAGACTTCAATAAAAGCAGTATTATGTCAGGTTTTAAACTTTACATGGTATCATTTAATTAATGCGTAATAATAAAACATACATGAACAAAAGAACAATAAGTACTTTGTCATAAATTAATTGATATGTTTTCATTATTTTAACTACAATACAAACTCTCCTTAACAATATCATAACATTTCTTCGAACCACTAACTGTTAGACAAGCAGAAATAAATAATCTCGAAGTTAGACGCTCCTTTCTCAAGGGCCGATCGTAAATCAGCGCGAGACGAAATTTCCGCATAATGTGAATGTAAAATTTACAGAACAATACCGCTCGGTAGTTCTGGAACGAGATCTCTTTACGAAGTTGCGCGTGTTACTGCTTAGTGGGGTTTAATGTTGATTAACTCCATAGTCGCTGTAACCCAAAGACATGTTAATATAAACTGAGTTAGGAGTCACTAAATTGGCTATGTTATGGCCTAGTCCGGATCGGTGGAGGCAGTAGGTAAACTTTATATTTTTTTAAACAATCGTAATAAAATTTTGATAAACTCAACGTTACCTAATTCAATAATATTGTACACTAAGCTATCGTAAATCTAAAATAAAATAAAGCAGGT
Organism: Ennomos erosarius; assembly: GCA_963580505.1. Taxonomy (NCBI): domain Eukaryota; kingdom Metazoa; phylum Arthropoda; class Insecta; order Lepidoptera; family Geometridae; genus Ennomos; species Ennomos erosarius. The sequence goes on along the minus strand of OY756981.1, from coordinate 11,219,222 downwards.
AAAGGGACGTTATAAAAGAAACAGAATTTAGATCACCTGCTGCAGGAAGCGTGCGCATGAAGTTTGAGTAAGTTATTTAAAAAAAAAATTATTCTTTGCTAGGAAAGACTTATATTCTATTAGGTTTATTTGATGCAATTATTGTTTGGTTAAGTTTTGGTCTACATTAAGTTACCGATATTATGTAATATTACTCCACTTGGTGATTGAAGGTTACCGGCAACTATCTAAACATGTATGTACGCACCACAGATTAATATCTTTACTTCATATATGTATATTTAAATAATAATATACAGGGGAGGAGATATCTTACGGTGAACGCCCATATCACAATATTGGAAACGTTGGGCTTATGTCGGGAGTTGTTTTTAGTCACAATATAATGCCAGCTTAATCCGACTAATATAATGTAATGTACGAAAATGTAAGTATACAAAGACATTAAATGTATGAACTAACACTTAATCTACTTAAAATGGTTTATACCCACAAATGTAAACCACTCAGTCCAGTATACTGAATGTTCAGAATTTATCGACACAATTAATGCAGTTAATCGGAATACAATTAAAGCCCATTTGATGTTTCTCTTATTCGGGAATTTATGCAGATTACGTTATTTACAAAGACTAATTTGATTTTTGCGCTGACCAAATAAGTACCGTACGATGGAAAAATAATATATACTGTAGTGATGTAAATAAAGAATAATTTTACTGGTTTTGTAAAGATGAAACTTTAATAAGACAGTTTACAAAGGAAACAAACGAAAAAAGTTATTGTTATTAGAATTTATTCACGATTTTGCTGTTATCTTAGATTTTCAATATTTTGATGCCATTAGTTTTATTTTTCTTTGTCTCGCAAGTTCAACGACAACTTCAATGAAAATTTTAGGATTACAACCAACATTATAAGTGCACGACTATTTATACGAATGCTTAAAATAAACAACAGCCTTTTGACCATTTCACCAATTTCAAATATATTTTTAAAGTGTCCGACTTCCTAATATTTATTGTGTTTAGTATTGTTGGGCTAAGGTTAAGTCTCGCTAATATGACGAGTGCAAAACGATTAAGGTCTGAAATTTGAAAATGTTTACTTTTCAGATGTTATCTTTAATAGGCAAGTAACTACTAACAAACTAACTTACGTTTCTACATGAAAAGCCATGCTGCATACTTAGTTTCACTAAAATAATATTTAAGCAAAAAATAAGTAAATCTAAGCCAAAGATTTCCAATATCTGGATCCGGCAAATAATATCGTCTAACGGCTGTATTAACATTTGGATACCCTACTTCATTTAGCTCCATCCTGCAGCTTTATCGGTTCAACAAAACGAGCTATTACATTTCAAGGCGGGATTAGGGAGATATCCTCATTTGACCCTTCTGTTATAGTGTTATAATCCGAAGGAGTTTCTGTTCTTATTTACGGGTTTCGGCAATTTCAGGGAGATTCACTTGTTTTAATTTTAAGTTACAGTATCATATTATACAAATAACTTTTCTCCTTTGCGTCTAGTCTTCTTTGTAAATCTTTTTTGCTAAAGACTACTTACTTTTTGGACAAGATGTATTTAAGCCTAAATACTTAATGAAATCACCTTTATATTTATGTCAGAAAGATCACTTAACCTACCAAAATATAAAAATAACGGTTTTAAATTAAAAGTTTTTTTTCTTTTTTTTATGGGAAGGAATGACGTGACGAGCTGGTCGTTCACCTGATGTTAAGCAACACGGCCGCCCATAACAGTTGCAGTGTCACTCGAAACTTTGAAATAATAAAGTTTCGCGTGACACTGCACAGCGCACGCCATCCCGAGACATCACCCAGTCTAGCAATCAGATTACTACACTGTGTAATCAGGTCATAAAGTCTCATTTGCCCAGTAATTTTACTAGCTACAATGCCCTTCAAAACGGAACACAGTAGTGCTTGCACACTACTGCTTGGCGGCAGAATAACTAGCAAAGCGGTGGTACCTACCTAGACGAACTTTGAACTAAACTAGTCATGAAACAAAAGCTAAAATCACATAAAACGGTAGCACTACTTAAATAACTTTAATTAAACAAATATTTGAACGCCAACAAATTAAATTACATAAAATATTTAAGCGTCAACCTCAGGGTAAAGAAGCTCATTAACCGACTGCGGCCGGCAAAGATGTTTCTGACAGCTCAGACCCTATTAATGATGCAGGAAAACGTCTCAACGGCAAGTTATAATAATTGAGGTACCGACCGACCCATAAAATACTCTGTGCTTCGTAAAATTAAAACGTAAACTGTAACCACAGTTTACATTTTAATTTAACGAAAACAACGAGGTGTTGCAACAAAATAGGTACGCAAATATACAATAAGATATAAAAACAAAAGCAAAACCGAGATTTAAATTAATATCATTTGTTTTAAAAACTACCACGATATAAATCTAAGGATTTTGGTCGCTAACGCCCGTGGGCGTGTAGGGATACTCCATAATTCCAAACTTAGCCAGTGTATTGGTACTTTTGGTGCACTCAGCATTAATATCTTGAGAGAAACCAAGAACTTGTAAGCGAATCCGTGTAATCCTCGAGTGAGATTTATATGAGACCGCGTAGGTAACGCAGTGCGGCTACGGTTCGTAGCTCGTAGCCTCGTAGCAACTTGCTACGTGTACGTAGCACCGTAGCGGTTGTAGACATTCAAGCTTAAAGTGATTTCGGGATGTAAGCATGTAATATTACTGTGTTTATTTTATAGGGATATCGTGCGGTAAAGTGGGAATTTGAGGGTAATGGTATAAAATATTTTATACGATTTTTACCTCGCGCACGTTGACTGCCTCAGGCGAGTGTTTACACTCATGTTATACACATAATGAGTTGAAGAGAAAAAAATGTTATTTTGCGCGAGGCATTGAGTAAATCTCTTACATAAACGAATTCACTATTCAGCGATCGTTTTCCTCAATCATTCTACAGACATTATTCCAGGCATTTGGGAGATCATCCGAAGTAGGTACTTTATAATAGAAAATGTCGAGTTAATACGCGATGCGGAGAGAACACAGGCTTATATCATGAGAATATAACATTTACATGCACAAAAAGTACTCAGACGTACAATATCTTGCTATTAGGATAAGGATTTTCAAGAAACGCTGGTCTTTTGTTTTCGAAGATTTGGTTCTAAGAAATCATAACTGTGAATACTAAATTGTGTTGGATATTGTGTTGGCTTTATACAAATAGCTCTATGATAAATAATATATAAAATTCGTAATCATTATTATCGTCTACAGCCCTTTTTTCCGCTGTTGAAGATATAAACAATCTAACAGTTATTCCCTCTATCTCAATCTATTTCCTCTATCTAACCATAATGGCCAAAAGTTTATTTACTCATTCACTGCTTGAAAACAGTCTCAGAGACTGCTTACGTAAAAACAGTTGCAATTTTTTGATTTTATGATTTGCAGTGTTGCGTCACACGTAACTTGCTATTTTAAAGTCCCGAGTGACACTCCAACTATTATAGGCCGCCGTGTCACTTAACATCAGGTGAACGACTAGCTCATCATGTTATTCTTATAAAAAGTCCTATCAATAATAATGAATCCCTAAAAACTACTCTAATGCGTAAAAGTGTATTAAGCATGGCACCCACAATATACAACAAAGTGCCTAAATGTATAAAAAAAATCAGACACATTTAAGATAAAATTGAAACAAATGTTGACAGAAAAATGTTATTATGATATTAATGATTTTTTGAATGACAAAACATTTAAGTAGGTTATTATTTATTTATACTATATATGTGTTTTTTTTTTGTTGTATGATTTGTGCATTTGGATTTTAGTTAACCTGACATTTTATTCTTATTTCATTTATGTTATTACAAATTTAATATTTTAATTATTTCATTTTTATCTTTCTTATTTATATTACGAGACAGCAGTTCATGCTCTGACAATCATTTGTACGCCTGTGCAGGCAAGACATTGTGGACTAAAAATCACCATAACACCAATGCATGCTTTTTGTAAATGTATTTACTCATGTTCAAACAAATAAAATTATCTTTATCTTTATCTTTATCTTTAAAAGTGAATAATCCTCGAAATTTCCAGCAGAGCTGTGGACACGTGTAAGTAACCGTAAAGTGCCAAAATAAACTTTATTAAACCCGATTAAAGATACAATTTCGTGTTTAAACCGTTTATGAACTTCCGCGTACCAACTTCCAACTTTTCTTTCACTTTGTAAATATGGTTAATTTCCTTCCAGCCGAGTAGTTCAGCCTAATCCATTGACATACATCTTTTCGGGAACGTATCACCTGCCGGCACTCGGTTCCTTCCCACGCGCCTTCCATACAACACGCGCTAATTTGCTTTTGTTCTTACCGAATTTACTTAGCTATTTCGGTTTCTAAGCCTCTACCTCAGTATGTAGGTAAAGACCGTAGCGAATCTTTGTATGAGTGACAGTTACAGGTGTAACTGTCACTCATACAAAGATTCGCTACGTAGTCAGGTGACTACGTCATGCTCCAAGCATGCTAGGCATGCTAACTCCACTAGAGCAGAATAATTATCGATGCATTTATTTCTTCTAATGTAAAAAGTCAAACGTAAGGGTAATGGATATAAAAGATTTTAACTGTAGTGCTTAAACCAGTGATTAAAATTAGAAAAATATGTTGGCCTATAGAAATTAGACTAAAATCAAGGCATTATTATCAGAGCGAAGATACTAGCTGTTGTGCCTGGTGAATTTAAGCAATGTTTGATAAGGCCACACATGGATGGGTGACTACTACAAGAAGTGGTATATACAACTAAATACTACCGTGCTTCGGAAGGCCATTGGTTGTCATAATACAATACTTGTTAAGCCAAAACAGCCTTTTGGCGGTCTAGAACTTTAAACACAATTGACCACATGCTTACGCGTAATAGAAAATACTAAGGATTATCAAAAACATGTCATGACTCATGACTGGTATCTGCTATCTAATTGAAAAAATCGTTAAAACCACAAAAAATGTTCCCAAAAATGTAGCAGTCAGCAGGAAATATTTTTAGGACCTGCAATATCTTCTTCTTCTTCTTTTCTTCTTCTATCTTTGTAGACACCTAAAGTGTGGTTAACCGCAGGGAGCCGAGCGGCCGCTTAAAGTGGCGTTCTCTGGGGGAAGCCTATGTTCAGCAGTAGACGTCTACAGACTGTTGATGATGAAATCCATTCCATGATAGTAAAAATAACGGCTTAAGATAATTATGCTTGTATCAACATTTTTGCAGAAATGTGCCAGTATCAATAATATAGATTTTTATTTGCTGGCTACGCGGCTTTCAAGTCAAAATAATGTTTACTTGTAAAATAAGTACTAAATTAACACTTGAACCAAGGTACTGCAACCAATAAAATACACTATGCCTCATCAGGCCTTCCCCGTTCTCCTCGTGTATCATTCAAACGTACAAAATGTTTGAAGATTAACGTACGCACGCTTGAGCAAACCTGAACGGGTTAAGTTAGCAAATGTTATCCTTGTAATTTCTAGCTTTTAAATTCAGCAAAGCAAACGTGAAATTTGACGTTCAAATTTTGGAAAGAAATATGATTTTAAGAATAACGATGTCTGAGCATCCTGTTGAACGTTTTCATTTATATTGTTTTGTCATATTAGTTTGATTCCAAAATTTTCATAATTATGCAGTACTTTTCAAATTATTGTGACACGGGCTTGATAGCTCAGTTGATAGTACTTCGGAACTGAGGGCTGTGGGTTCGATTCCTACCCAGGACAAACATTTGTGTGATGAACATATATGTTTGTTCTATGTCTGGGTGTTATATTGTATTCTATGTACAAACAAAAAAGTATATAAGTATTGTATCAGTTATCTGGTTCCCATAATACAAGCTATGCTTAGTTTGGGGATTAAAATCCTCATGATTGTGATTCATTTTAAATATTATTATGCTAGAGTCGGTAAATAATATTTAAAATGAGAATAGTATATTTTTTATCACATTTATTTCCACCTAAAACCCAACAGTTTGAAAACTATTCTAGTAGAATTTCATGTCACCGCATCTGGCAACATCAGATAAGGTCGCATAGGACTACGAAACGCAATTCCGTCGATTAATGATGCGAGTCTAATCCAACTAAGCACGGAGACGGAAGGTATCACGGGAATCGTCTGCGCACATCATTCTTACTAAGTGTTCTCGAATAAATTTTGAAATTGTTTAATTTACGACTTTACTTTTCCAGGCGCTTAATTATAACACAGTTAATTATAACATTTCGTATATTATTTAAATTCCAGTCTTTTATCTATTCTGTACTGATTGTGGTTACCTGGATGAGACTTAATGCACAATTTATTTGTTATCTCTTTAGTATTGAAATAGTAATTTGATGTTAACAGTTTTTGATACGAATAGATGTATGCTGTTAGACATTCGCTGCAACCTTGATTGATTTTCTCCGATAATAGAATAAAATTTCATCAAAGCCCTGACATATTTATCTCGCCGTAAACTTTCGTCATCAAATCTGATGCCAATCTTGATCTGAAACCCTTAGTACAAGTACCACGTCGTCGGTTCATTAGCTGAACCGTATTATCTCATGCCTTAATGATTTCACGCCCTCAACATAACAGCAGATATTTTAACAGTAGCTTAGCTATCTATCAAAATAGAGCAGTTAAACTACACGACAACAGTTAGATAAAAAGAATATCAAATGCGCTTTTTTATTGCACTTTTCACATATAGCAATGAATTAACTAGTACAACTTTCAAAATTATAAAATCTTTCGTGTAAAGCCTTTATACTGACTTACAGCAGTTGCTCGCTTTCGGCGCTTCCACAACTTTAATGGCAACCGTAATCATATCGTGAGCTACGATCCAACTCTACGTTTAACGTTCGTGATTGTTGATTAAACAAATATCATGGATACGTTGATACGTGGATACATATTATGTCGATACGGATAGCAGTATTCAGTTGTGTAGAAATCAAATATTTTCGAAATATATTTGTAACTAGAACCTTGCAGTTTCAACTGCGTTTCCGTACACGATCGCACGATTTTTCATAATCAACCAAAATAGGTTTTAAGGATGGAATTCATTCAATATTTTACCTTTAAAATCAAGCCCTACGCCCTACACTTAATAGGGAAGACACCATTTAAATATTATGAAGTTTCTATATATCTTTGAATTATACGTTATCGGTTAGTCAGTCACTCAAAACAAAGGCTTTTGATTGAGCGATTGATGGATTGTTTGACTACGAAAATATTTAGACTTTGACTTCTGAGTATTAAAGAGCATTATTCGGATATAGTTTTTTATCATCGTCATCATCATCATCATCATCATCATCAACAGCCTGAAGAGGTCCACTGCTAAAATATACCATCCCCAATCATAACTTAATATTTTTTGTTTGGGCATTTTCAATTAACATAAAAAACCTAACATTTGCAGGAAACCACCCGAAGCTATAGAATCTTCCATAGTTAGGTCCGCTCAAAAATTTACCAACTTGAGAAATCTAATCTGGCAACATTGACCACCTCCGAGAATCTTCAATTATAGACAACTTTCCAATTTCAATTCTATCGATCGAATATAGTTTATGTCCGGAGACATTAACGTCCCGAGTTTGGTGATTGAGTTCGAGATAGAAAGCTAATTTCTCACGAAATTTACTACCTACCGTGTTGATTGCAAGAAGCGCTTAAGTTTTGATTAGGTGCGTGTGTTTGGCTTGAGTCAATGTAGAGTCCAAATTGGGAGGCAGTTCTTATTCGACTGCTATTATGAGCATGGGTGTTTACGTTGAAAAAAGGAAAGTTTATTAGAAACTTTCATGAGAGTTCCTGTTCTAAAATTAACAGTTTACTGTTATGTTTGAATATTTTAGTTTCCGAATAGTGTCATTGTTTTGGCACTAGATTTTAGGCCTCCGTATCACAGGATGTCAGCTGTCAGAGCAGTATGATGAGTGGCCGCAGCCACCGCCTGACTCAAAGAGACGTCAACGATCCATCAGTTGAGTGACTAGCGCCATCTATCAATATGTCATGGCCGTTACGCGTCACACCAGATGGCAGCACTAGCAAAATATTAGGAAACAATGTTCGGACGACGCTGCCCATTATGGTCGCTTAATGGAAGGCTAATGGGTTAGCCTGAACATACATCAACGTATTTTTGTAAGATATCAATGTATAAAGTTGAAAAGTGGATAAACGTTGATTATAAATTAATATGAACGCCATCTATTAGCATTATAAAATAGATTTGAAAAGGGTGAGTACTTTATATTGTGACAAATATTGTACCACTTTCCTGATTGTTCCTATTAAACTACAGAAATATTAACAGACTGTGTCGTCACAAACATTACAATCTCCGTATCATACAAAATTAAAGTTTTTGATAAATATATAAATTATTTTATAGTCACGCAATGGAATCTTCTTCAAAGTCGAAATCAACGGGCCACAAATGGTAATGGTATTAGACAAAATCAAATAAGAGAAGGTCGCTAGTCAAGCAGGTCTCTAATCAAAGTCTCTCCTAACTCAAAGTTAGCTTGTGGAAATCGCATTCTGAACCTTGCTAGACTAATCCTACCTTAGGCAGGTAACAACTATGATAACAGTACTGGGGGCCTACCACAACTTCTTATAGCATTATTACTTCAATCATACTTTGAAAAATGACATAAAAGTAAGAATACAGCAATGTTGTTGACGCAGAGCAGTTTTGATGACGTCACGTTAAATCGTTAACTCAAATACATGTTGACACCGACGTGCGACAGTGATAATGCTATATAAAAACGTAGACGTCTCGTCCTCGCGCAGGAATACTTCATAAGTTCAAGGTACGAATTCGAACAATATTATTGTAACCTTGAAGCATTACTGTCACGAACCATGATAGTTTTGTATTCGTTTGTGGTAAGAGCCCTGTACTGTTGTGGTTGGTCGTTTGTCCTATATACAATTTATCTTTTCTTACGAACATACTTTACCATGACTTTTAAGTAAATTTAACTTTTGGTTAGTAGATGATATTGCAGAAGAGTTAAGCATACTTAGAAATACCATACATATTTTATGCTAAAAAGAATAATATTTGGCTATTGACGCAATTCAATAACATCAATAATAATTCATTGGTAAAGAAAACTGCTAGAGGGAGATTTGGCGGGAACGCGGAAAAGTTCACGTCGTTGCATTGTATTATTTCTCAAATCTTGTGCTTTTTCCAGAGTTAATGTTTAAAAATTGGTGGCGTTTTACGCATTAAGTGCTGAATTGTGAGCATGAGTGTGGGCAAGTGGTATAATGTGGTGAAACATGGTTTTTCGTGTTGCTTCCAAAATTCCATAGAAGCTTCTAGTAAAGTTGCCACCACTTTACTAGAGCATGACTTAGACTGGACTATGACCTGACTTAGGCTGAACTATAACTATGACTTGACTACGTGAAATGTTCTAAAACTCGATGAAAATACACAATACTTGACACTGGCTAAATACACTATGTGTGGAGCCAAAATATAAGAAAAAAAAACTGCTAGCATATACTTCAAACAAGGCAATAAAATTCTTAACTGTAACAAGAACTTAGTTGCATAGTAGTGAATAAAACATTTTTAGCCTGCATGAAATAGGTATTAGGTATACTTAAATATCGTGGAAAGGAATAGAAGTTTTATTTAGATTGGAAATAGGGATATTTTAGCTTTATTCGAAGTTTAAGTATAGGCTACAGGCAGGCTCTTGTACAAATGGTATATGCCAGCACGTACATCAAAGACCTGATAGAAATAAATATTGTGGCAAAAATAAAAATCTATATAAACGAAATTATAGGCGTTTAAATGAAAAATATTATATTGTATTACAATTTGATCTGTATTTTTTATAACAGATGGAGCGGGCTGTTCCGTACAATTTAATCGCGAATTTAACGTCCTCGTCACGTCCCCAAATCGGACACTTTTATGACATCAGACACTCCGCGTTAAATGCGGAGGCTTAAAAAGGGTTGATAGCGCGTACCCTGTCACCTGGCCAAGCCGGGGACATAACGATACCTTCATCATTCCGGCCGCTCATTGATAATTAATGGCTCATGCCACCGTAACGAAAACAAACGATGGTACGCGCACGATCGCGATTAATATCACTGCGGGTGCAAAAACAAACCCACTCGGTGGCCTTGGTGTGATAAATCATATCTTCTCAAGGCGCAAAAATAAATGAAGCCAATGATAAATGGCGACGAATTCACAGTGAGACGTCGCCCCGATTGAGTGAAGCGATAGGGTGGTCTGATGGTCGCACTGAATTCGAAAGGTGCGAAGGAAATTATGCCTTGTAATATCGGCCGTTTGACAAATGGAAATGTTTTGTTTAGAGCTGATTAAGCACCTGTTATCATTTATCTTGTGTTCGTTTCCGAAACGGTGGAGACCATCTCCATCGTTTTTAAGCATATTTTTGTTTTAAATTTAATTTACTACTACTGATTATTAAATTTTCTTCAATAAGATAAAACCCACAATACTCCATCAAACATTTCACACAGAACTTTCATTTCAATTATTTAAGCTTATTAAAGTAAATAATAACTGTACCAAAGTTATCCAAACATTTATATCGTACCTAAATAAGCACAATTTCAAACTTTGTTTCTATCATATTAAAATATCAATATGACAAAACATTTTTATAATACGAATCCAAGTGAAAGTTACGAAAAGAATTGTCACGTTATAGAAAACTTTCCTTATAAGATAACTCTGTATTGGAGATTTGGTGGATCTCGACAAAAAGCTCGGCGTATATTGTCAATCATTCCACGAAGAAAATTTCCCTACGAACTGTCAAATATTTATCTTTTTCTCTTATTCCTGGCAATGTCAATATCTGGGCCCTGGGAATGCCGGAATGTAGGTATAGAGTCTTCTTTCGCGAGTTATTTCACGATTTTGTTCTTAACAAAATAAATAAACGCGTTGTTCTTAAATAGATAGACACCTAATGTGTTTTTATAAGATTTTGGTTGGCAAAGTTTTATCTTCTAAGTTTTCCGAAGCCGAATAACTTTTTACAAGAATACATATTCCTTAGTGTATTTAGAATTTATGCTTTAAAATAATAATTATTTTATGCATCATGATCTTTTGTACCTAACTAGTCAAAAAGGCTTGATCCATTTTTAAACTTTTAATGTTAACAAGACTTTTAAGCTGATATTCATGAAAAAAGCTGACCAGAAGCGAGAACAAAAGCAACCAGCAAACTGGTCTCAGGAGATAAACAACTTAATATTGACTGTACATCTCAATCGTATAATTTGTAAAGAGTCTTTATTTGATTTTACGATAATGGGCAAGCGGCAAGGTCCCCAGGTGCCTTCGTTCGCGCAGCCTCGGAAATCGAGCTAACCACATCGGAAATTAGAAACGTTCGAGTATATAATCGAATGTCTTTCCTTCAGTAGAAATAAACTGGCCATTTTATCGACGTCGGATCTGTGATGATGCGTGAATGCGCTTCGATTTTTTTGGTTTCCGCCACACGTGGTTGTAGGGCAGTTACCTCAAATATTTGAATAAGATTATTATACTAGATAAGTTAAGATGTTTCTTTTTACTTACATATATTAACTATTTAGAACATTTATATTAATTTACTTCCTTGCCTTCCTTTGACATTGAAAATTGACTCTTCAGTGTCTTGCTTAGAAGGAGTAAGTCCATTAACACAAACGTCTGGGGTTCATAAAAACTAGAAAAATATTAATTGGTTTCAAATACCTTTACGATCTAAGTAACTATTACCTGTACAATTTATCTAAAAAGTTACCTGCCTATAAATAACAGAGTAAATGACACTATTCCATTCCGAACAAAAGTGTACCCAAAGTTTGAAACACGAGTTCCATCCCCGGCACTTTACCAACTTCCTATTTGCACAACACTAATACACTCTGATTGGTCATCCAATACATTTTTCTCAAGATTAAGTTGACGCCGGTGTAAACGGCGCTGCCTGCTAATTACGTTAGTAGCCCCCTCGTCTCCCCGGTAGAGTAAACGACTCGGCTTTCAATGTAAACAACCGCTCAAGTTTACTGGGAAAAATTCGCAAACCTACTTATTTACGTCCCAGAGGCACACACCGATGCGACGGGAGTGTGTAGGAAGGTACCAGCCCTGGTGCGGAAAGCGCAACTATGTATGTTGTGCTGTGCGCAGGGATCATAAAGCACTGATGTGCGTTTTGGTTTGTCATGTTGGCTCTGTCGGTAACACGCTTTTGTAAAAACTCAGGCGCTATTTACAAATTAAAAGAATTTACAGGCGAATAAGTACGTACATTGGGGTTGGAAGAATTTACTTTGAAATGTCAACCAACTTCGCCAAAGTTCAGCTATTTCAATACCTCAGTCCATTTAATTCATTTGCCTAAATACTTCTTGAACAATATTTTACTACTAATGTTACTCTCAACTCGCCCACGGTTTTTGTTCAAGAAAACTCGATACAAACCTTTAAGGATTGCGCTAAACTAATAATGGTCGACCAAAATATTACCAAAGTCAAGATCTCAATTCAAGCGTGAACTATCCAGATATTATATTTCTGAATGTATTGATCCCTTAGGATACTATGTTCGGTTTCGTTTCTGAACTTTTCTATCCCTCTGCGTTTTGGGAGTTGCACTGGACAATCTTATCAAGGAAGAGGGGAGGGAAAGATTTTCCAGTGTCCGGCGCCCTCTCTCACCTTGAGGGATTTCCCTCGACGCGACCGGACTTCCTCCGATTGGATTTTGGCTTTTGAATTATTATGCGTATATTCCGGCTCTCCTCTAAAAGTTAACTTTTTTTAGCATTCGTTTGTATACTTTGCACGAAATTATAAGGGTTACGTGGGGGCCGATAGAATTTCAGATTGAATACATGATTATTCTATTTCGGAAAGGTTTTTCATAACATATAAATTATTTAAGAATTTCAGATGCTTACGGCTTGTTTGTATTACTCTGTTTTATTAATACATTTTATGTAAAATTTTCTTAAACTAGTTTGTTCCAGCTACCCTAGTTGTAAACATCCACTTTCATGAGAGTCTCGCAGCCTCCACATTTTGTAATCAATTTCAAAAAACGTTACGTCAGTTTTATTATTGCTTATTTATATTAGCATTGGAGACTAGAGTACGTGAGAAGACTACAAAATCTCAGAAACAAAACCACCAATATCCATTTACTAAATAGCAAACGTGTAAATGAAGATTTACGTAAGTACGCGAATGTAATAGAGGTTGGAAACGAAAGTTCTCAGTCTCGATCGCATTAGAGCCGGCCCACGACCGCCGGAGATAATGCCATTGCAATACGCTCGATTCGATTGTATTGGCAAATTGGATCAAATGCAGCCCTCACCAAACAAGAGATAAGAGCACGATACGGGCCGAGGTAATATAATGTTGCGGGCATCGGGAGCACCACGAGCCAGGGGCCCCGTGCGCCTCACTCGCACTGACCCACGTAATCGCCCTGAGTAGTTCCCCAACTTTTTTAAATCTTTTCATTCAATCGTCTCTTTTGTTGAAGCGCTATCGATTCAACAGCGGATTATCGGCTTAAAACGTTCCGTTCCTTGTAAACTTTCCGTTTGAAATACTCGGTTAAACGAGAACATGAATCAGATAAGACAATAGCGAAAACGGTAAACGCAACTGTTACAGTTGAAAAAACAGACAAAAATATATATTGGCCGTAACTGTTCGTATCAAACGACGCCTGAGGCGAGGAAGCCGAGGTTCATGAGAAATGAAAAATATCTCAAAACGACAATGCAGATATTACTGCCCGTCAGGGACGTTTGAAGGGTTGAACAAGAAAATATAGTATGTGGTTCGACAGTTATGATTTTTCGCTAGGTCTGGAAATTGTGGAATTAAACTCGCGTTGCGCACCGTCAGCGTTTCGGTATCATCACGATGATCGCGCTCAAACAGCAGGCCTCATTTCGCCGTCGTTAGGGGGTGAATTTTAAATTCCCGTGTCCCACTCAACTATGTATGAAGCACCAGTCTCCATGTGACTCGTATCCGGTCGCACGCATACGCTATGAACCTTCATTGTCTGCCAGAACTCAAGGTAAACCGATTACGTGCTAAAAATTCATAAAGGCGCTGTCATCTTCCTACAAAACACCGAATGTTTAGTAAGTGGGCTCGACGATTTGGCTCTATTTGCCCGTTGATAAGGAAAATAACAGCAAAGGACCGTTTTTACGATACAAAAAATTATTTTCATAATTTTATTATACGTTCCAAATGGTTTTATAAGCTGACATTTTAAATTGAATCATAATAAACAATGAGACTCGCTTAAGGCTTATCTCCCCTTGACTTATGATATCATTATTTTACATTTTGAAAAAATAACGCAGCGAAAACAAGAGCTCGCTATGCATACTAATTTCATTCGGTCAATACATTGATGTCGCGTTGGATCGTGTAATTCGAATAGGGATATCTTCGTACAATGGGAGAGAAAAAATTTCGATGTTAAATCTCATAATTCAAATTGTTTACCGGGTACGCTTCGGCGGCTGTATAAACTCTCAAAATCTACCCACATCCGTAACGAAAGCCTGCATCGTTATTTATGGGGAGCCACGTTTCATTGTTGTTGTCGGTTTTCATTTTAACGTTTAATTTTTTCTTCTATTATTGTATTTTTTGCCTACAAAATGATTTGTTTTTCGGTTTGTCCTTCCGACGCAGTTAATTCCAATACATGATTTATGGGAGGTTATTTGTAAGCACTCTGCGTAGAGTTGAAAGGAAAGCGTTTATGATTGAACTGTTTCAGAGAAATTGCTTTCCAAAGCACTATTTAGTTTGCGTTTGTGGCTTGTTTTGAACGTTAATGTTTCTAAGTAGTGAAAGTAGTGAGACATTATGTGCGAGTCACGTGTGTCGCGACAAACTAAAGTCATTAGCATGTTTACAAAATAAGTATGATTGCATGAACATAACACTGTTTGTAAGTTCCTCTTCAAGGAAGTTGTTATACGCGAGTTGGATGTGAAATATCCTCGACGTGTGTGATGTACCAACAGTTTTGCGAAATATATATATATCGCAAATATATGATCTATATTTGCGAAATATAGATCACGTACAAGCGAAGACAAATGCGTGCCGAAGAAACGCGGTTGTTTTGCGTTGCGCAAAGGAGGATAATACCCCTTTGCGGCGGCCCTTACATAAACCGAGGTGATTTACACCAAAATACCGCTTATTTGCATTGCCGATACATCTTGTGAACATAAAACTCTTGGACATAAACCCAATAGGCGAAGTAAGATATAAATCGACGCATGCATACACAATCTGGGTTTTACAACCGACTCGTATCTGTAAGTGAAATATCGCCCAATATTCAATCGTCTGCACATAATATTCTCTAGTATAAACATTTGCTAAATTTTCTTCTTGGAATATAGTTAAAATTCTCAATTTATAGCTTCTTTAAACACTTTTAACTGGGGTATTTATCCCAATTAAGTGCGTTTAATCATTTGCGCTTTACTGTATCATCCCTGGAGAAGATCAGCTTTACAACCAGTTTTAAACAATATTGGTAGTTGTATATCCGTTACATGCTGACGTGCGGTTTTTTAATTACTCTATAATGCCACAAAATGTGAAGACTTTAAAAGCAGCGATCAATTTTCATGTCAAAGGGCACGGGGAGTCAATCGCATCGTACAGAGTACTTGTGTCGTCTCAACGAGTCTCTAAACTAAAGCATAGTGTAAGGGTGAAGGGAGTTTTTGTGTGTGTGCACGAAGCCCCACCAACAGGGTACCTATATAATACCTATATAGTTACCTATAATATAGGCGCCCGAATTTACTAGCACACAGGCTTGAGTATTTATTTCGGCCATGTCAGGCATGCAACGTATTTGCGTGGTTGTGTTTTATATTATTCCTATATTCACATACAACTAAGAAAGCTGCATGAAATTTTGCTTAGTATATAAAAGAGATCTACTGCATATCTAAAAGGTTTTAAAGGTTCTCGAGTGGCGACCACGAACTGGAAGACGCAGCGTAGGCCGGCCCCCCACTAGGTGGACCGACGACCTGGTGAAAGCCGCGGGGAGCCGATGGATGCAGGAGGCGAGCAGCTGCTCTGAGTGGCGCTCCCGGGGGGAGGCCTATGTTCAGCAGTGGACGTCATCAGCCTGTTAATGATGATGATGATGATGACTGCATATCTATTTACAAATTTATTGTTCCTCAAGAGAGTCAAAGAACAAGAGTAACTATAGACAACAGATCCTAGTCGAAACTATCGTCAATTTTATTGTTCAGAGTTAATGTACTGAGTGAATGTTCTGTGATCCAATGAAATGACGGGGGTCTCCCCCTACACATACTCGTCTACGTACACTTTAGTATCATAAAAATGTAATTAAAATTCACGTCATCCTCGCTTCAACTCGAGAGCCCTAGGACAGCTATTCTATTGTTTTGCCATGTAACATGCATCGCGAAACTTTCATAATTTATTTAAAAATTTCCATGAGATAAAAGAGCTCGTATTTTAAAGATGAAAACAATTGGCCTTTTCATTTGCAATGACTTTTAAGCAACTATTGTTGAGATCGGAAAACTCTTCTTAGAAATAACGAGGTACGTAAATTACATTATGTTCGACAATACCTACCTACTCAATGCCTAATGTTGTTACGGAGATAAAAAACACGATAAATAAGCGTGTTGTTCTGTCGACGTCGTAAACATGATTTTATAGATAAAACCTGTTAGGACATATTTTTTCATATGTGTGACTTCTTAAATATTCCGTGTTGATTTCTGGCAAATTCTTTATGTAATAAAATATGTTTTTCTGGCGTCAATAAATGGAATTAAATCTTTTCGTCTCATGGCATAGTTTTAGCAGCTCTGCCTTTGTACTATATGGTTATGGGTTTGATTCCCACCCAGTACAAACATTAATATTCATTTAATGATAAAAACTGCTTTGTTTGTTAACTTAATTTCATATCTTGAATTTTTAAATTTGAATACAATGAAAAATTGCAATAATTTTTGAAAATTTAGCAGTAAATGTGCACTCACTTAGCTACAAATGGTCAAAATGTTATCCAAACACAGCCAGTTACCTTATCACAACAGCAATATACATACCTGAAACAAAACGTACAAGTCATAAATAAACAGATCCAAAACACGCGAACTGGAACAAACGTAGATAACGTAGAATAACGTAGAAACAGTGAAAGATTGGTAAAGACAACGGCAAGGTGTGGTTGGAAATCATTTTTCACGAGGAAAGTCGCCTGATAGCAACTAATGCTTTACACCACTGCTTTTAGGGTTACCACCAAAGTTTTTGAAACACGTAAATAATTTTAAATACATAAGAATATTGTAAAATTTTCTTTTGTTTATTGTTTTGCGGCATATATATATATATATATATATTATATAGTGATGTTACTTAGATTTTTTTCGTAGGATTTCTTGTAAGTATAAATCAGTGTAGTGAATTAGTATAGGGGTAAACTTAGCTTTGTGAATGCTTTTGAAAAATATCTGAAGTTACGGAGATAAGTAAGGTGAGTCATACAAAGTTTTAGTTTCACGTTGGTGTCAGCCCTAGTACCACCCGCGGGGCCCGACCGCCATTCTGATAGATAGGAAATGAAGACAGATTAACCTCGCGTGACTCCATATAGCTCCCTGCCTTTGAAGAACATTGGATAAATATTGCGTTGCCAAATTCTTAGATTTAAATATAGCCCACATATTTATAGCCTAAACCACTTTTGGTCAAGTTACAATGATTGGAAGCTGTTACTGAATGATGCTATTGCACTGTACGTGGTTGTATAAAGTTTAAATTTCCACTTACAATTAATTCGCAATGTGAGCTAAATTGAAATTAAAATTATTGATAATGTTAATTATTCAGAGTATTTATTTTACCATTCCTTTATTTTATTATTGATAGTTGTTACTGTATTGTTTGTGCAAAAAAGTATTTAAGTATATAAAGTAAAATACTTATCGTCGAATTGAATAGAATTAGCCGATAAATTAAAATTCATATAAAATTACAAGGCAAAATTTTATAATGGAGTCTTGGATTAGTTTGAGTAGCTACTAACAATAAATAATGCTTTCAAAGCGTCGTTTAATATCAGCCGCTTATAGGATCGACATGACGAAATTATGTCGAGTCACTAACGTAAGTGTAATCGTAGAACCAGGGTAACAGCTGACCCATATTTGCGTGGGCGTTAGCGTGCGTGCCAACAATCACAGTTTAGAATGACTTTAATGTTTACACATACAAGGTAGCGATTATATTTTTGTGTCCTCTATCTACATGCTGTCAAAATTATTACTCTATTACGAGCTTTTTAACTTCCAACGTGGCTTTAAACGGTTATGTGCGAACATCATTCCTAATAGACATTAAAAACAATGCAACCATTAGCACAAAAAAAGCAGCTTTGTTCACCCGATGGAAATCACGTCATCAATCCCGGATTGGGAATAGCCCCAATTAACCTACGCTTTAATAAATAAAAACAGCCGCAGCGTTACGTTAAAAATTAATACCAAACGCGAAACTCTCGTTTATTTTTATTTTGGGAATCATTTATTTTCGTCAAACAATTAGGCAGAGCCCGTCGCGCGCAAGGCCAGCGCGGGTAGCCGGAAGAAACTTCACGTCACATTCACATCATCTGAAAAAAAGGGTTGGTTTAACGCACATTTTTTGTTGCATAATCCCACGCAACTCGCGAACCCCATTCCGGATAACGTGACGCTCGTGCCGGCGACCGTCGTCGAGACGCCGGTTTAAAAATGTCATTCCCAGAGAGCCAAGTAAATCCAGATTTGCTGTTGGTGAGTGACTTTCTAATTCCGCTAGCGGGAAGAACTTTGTGAAACGTATACCGTGTTCATGAGACCTGCTAGTGACCGCGAGCAGGCCCGCAGCCTAATCCGATCCACGGCCGAAATTGTTGGCGAAACTTGTACCGGACGCGGTCCACCCCGCCACACCAGAATCGCCCTCTGTCACCCGCCTGCTTTATAATCGCACACTACTCAGTACGATATACTTTGATTAATTTACATCGCAGACCGGAATAAACTTTGGGACGCTAAAACAGAACCCCTGTTTCTACTTAAATCCCTCTCGAACGGCAGCCGTGAAAGTTGATTGTTAATCTGTAACAGATACTTGTTTGTTTGTTCAATGTTCAACATAGATATGGAAACGTCATCAAGTTTGGTTTGCCATGACTTTGCATCCTACATTTCGTATAATTGTTTTATTCTTATGTATTTGTTTGTATGTACAAACCAGTACAAAAATAAAAGACATGGTATTTTTCATCATCATCATTATCATAAACAGCCTGAAGACGTCCACTGCTGAACATAGGTTTCCCCCAAGAGCGCCACTTAGAGCGGCTGCTCGCCTCCTGCATCCATTGGCTCCCCGCGGTTTTCACCAGGTCGGCGGTCCACCGAGTGCAGGGCCGGCCTACGCTGCGTCTTCCGATTCATGTTCGCCACTCGAGACCCTTTCTTCCCCATCGGTTGTCAGTTCTACGAGCGATGTGGCCTGCCCAGCCCATTGCCATTTCACCTTGCTAATCCTAAGAGCCGACCGATAAAGTGACCGATGTAGGTCACTTTATCGGTCGGATAGTTGGTATTTTTTAGTTCTTTTGAAATTCAACCATGAAAGAAAGAACCAATTTGAAGGTGAATTAAATAGCTAAAGCATATACAAACAAAAAAAACTGGTCGCGGCTTTTTTAAAATTTCATCCCTTAAAAGCATAAATAATGGTTCCTCAGAGATAGTGCACGCGGGCTAAGCCGCGAGGTCAGATGGATCAGTTTTTTTTAAATATTTCATGAGCTTGTAATCAAACGATTCACTGTCAGTATTTACTTAACTACTTGTAAACTTGACAAAATGATAACAGCCAATATACAGTTTGAAACAAGCTCGATAATTAGAACTCGTGTTCGGGGAAGTTGTATGATGGATTGCTTAAAGCTATCGATACCCGGAATTCAGAGTAAAGCAGGCTATGGGGTAGCTTACAAGGCAATCAGCTAGCAAATGGAGGCTTTATTAACCCGTCAAGGCATTGCGGGCCCGACTAATCAATCGCCGCTCGCGTGTCGACCGCGCTATCTGTCTTTGCCCGATTGGCCCCAGATAACGCCGCCGACGCAAGATTACCTATACGGGAATGGCCCATTTATAAAATTAACTTCTTTTATCTCCCCAAATAGACAGCATTAAGGGAAGTAAATAAGTCCATACCGAATTAATAGTCTCATATTAAACGCCCGACCGGCTCGCTCTCGTGTAATATTCTACCCCGGAACTTTTATCATCGCTCTTTATTACTTTAAAACTTGCTTTACAGATTTCCAATATTGTTGAAATAAATATGTGACTCCAGTTTGCAGCGTAGAAGTGCGAAATAAAATGATAACAATGCTGGCCTATTTGAATTTAAAAATGTAAACAGTTTTACAAATAAACGGAATTCGAATGTATGAAATTTATTATTATGCACTTTTGTTGTTAACGCATTTTTTGTAAATATTTTTACGTATTGAAACTTGTTTGTATGTGCCAAAGTTGAAACGGATACTTTACACTGCAGAATTTTCTAGTTTTCATAAATCACCGAGCGCTGAATACCAAAGTAGGAGAAGTTTAAATGTAAAGTCAGGTAAATTCTCGGCGAAACTTTCTATAAGATTAAAGTCATAATTTACTTGATGAGCGAACATTATATTGTCGAATATGAAACTCGCTAACCTACCCTATTGGCAGAACTTTACTGATTTCCCCCAAAATGGGAGCTTGAGATAAATTGAATGCGAAAAAAAAGAGCCGGGGTCGAGATAATTCCTAAGTATCGCAAATACTGCGGTTATAACCGTACATCTCTGCGATAGCGAAGGGACGGGCTCATTAACGTCAGCGCGGATCGGGGCCAGTTTATTCCAACCGATACCTTTAAGGTATTTACAAAGCGGCTAAGCGGGCGCAATCTAGAAGGAGAGCTATGAAAAAATCCGCGACCGGTATAATCCGAGCGAAATGCCCTTTAAGAGCTTCAACAATTTAATGCTAAGTATAGCAATCTCAAGACGACGGTGAGCCGGTCCTCTTGGAGGGGTTGAAAAATTGATACATCGGGGGTGCAGGGAGGGAAATCACGGTTAGTTAGCGAGCCAGCTGCTCCTGGCCACGATAACATTTAAGGTGTTTTAGCTGTCCACTTGTGTACATAAGTTGTTATACGACACATTGAAACAAAAGTTCCATTCGTTCACTATTTTCGTTTTCTGTTGTTGCTCTGTACGAGTAATTTGGATTGCGTTGATGTATAACAAAGCAGTTAAAACCTACAGCACTCTACGGGACAACATTTCGCAATTCGCAGGATATTGCTGGCGATAACGAATGCATTTTGAGCATAATGAGTAATAAGCCGTCGAATTTAAAATTTAAACCTTGTGATAAACATAATCAGTTTTATTAATCAAAATGTAGGTACATGGTTTGGAACAATTTATTGGACAGTGCGAGCTCGTTAAGAGGATGAGCGGTAAAGCTCTCAGTTTAAATTATGTGCTTGTATCTCGTTTAATGCCAAACATTTAACTTATGACAACTTTATTTACAAACTATGACATCTATTTACAAATACGGAGATATTTGTGTCAACGCGTGCTCCTTTAATCTGAGCACCAGCTTACATTTTAGTTGATTTACGACTTAATATCCGTCTAAAAAGTACACCTTATTCACAAACTGGTACTTCCACTACGTAATAAAGCTATAAAAATCTGGCAAGGAAAGCAGGAGAGGCCTCCTAAGTGCTCGATCTTCGCTCCGCCGTAAAAGAGAAATAACTCGAGCGAAACAAGGAAGCAGTTTTAGAGCTTGCGCAATAATAGTAGGTATCGTATTTGTGGTAATGGTCGGTACTGAATTAATTAGCGGGTATCGGTCGTGGTTCTGCGAGCGGTTCGAGCAGGTGTGTGCGCGGCTTTACAGCCCCATTACGTTACGGGGTACATGGCCCGGAGCCCGAACCGCTTGAGCGATTGACCGTACACAATCCTAACCTTTATGTAACGCACCCGACCTTTACCCGACTGTATTACGGAAAACATTCCAATAAACAATAGGATCTACACAACGCATTTATATAACGAGTATGTCAAACCACTATCATTATATAGACCCATAAAATTATATTCTAACCACGCTTGGCATATAACAGTGTCGCTACGTTTAATCAAATCGTTTTCCGAATAAATGGAGCGTAGACGAATCAATAACGCGAATTCAATTTACAATTCAACGTACATCACTGACGTATCAATTGTTCAATCTCAGCGAAGACAGATAAACGCACAGATCGCTTTCCGATGAAAAAGACTCGAGATTCATCGATAGGATGCGCGAGTCCCAAAGTGAAAAATGTACATTTGGATGGCGTTAATTCGTTTAATTTCCGGTGAGAGGGCCGGCAGGGGGAGGGGGTGGCAGCGGCGTCCGCTCAGATTAATTCAGCACCGAGGCTGTCACAGATAAGGGCACTGAAATAAATTGAAAATGTTCAGAGATTGATTTGAATACTCCTGAGGATATATCGAAGGCGGCCACCGCGAAAATGACAAACCGCATTCTTATCCAGAGATTTCATTCCATCGGTGGGAAAAATGCGGCGTGATGAATAAATTAAACTTCCCTTCGGCCGTCAGGAACTCCGCGAGCGTTCAATTTTAAATAGCTCGAATAAATGGCAACAATTTTCAATTTACCGCTGATACTAGCAGCTGTAGGTACTGCGCCAATATTCCTTATCGCAGCGCTGCAAAATTAAATAGTGTACTAGTTATATTATTATGCAGTATTTGAACTCAGATTTTCACAAATGGCCGAATTGAAGATTGTCTATTAAATCGTTTATAAAATGGTTAAATTAATGTAATCGACGAGAGCGAGCCGAGATGGGAGACAATGTTCGAGGAGTTCGTGATCCGAATGCTGAATGAAGTAGAGATACCGCTTAAAACCTCCGAGTCTCAGGCCGCGCTGAAAGCCCAGCCCGTAATTTACATATTGCGATTTTGTATCGATAACAATTAGAAGATGGAAAATTCATCGTGAACTGCATAGCAATCAAAAACAAATTGAGTTAAATTATATATGTATTTAGAGCTTCATGTTCAAGCAAGCCGTACTATCTTAAAACTAAATGTGACAAGACTGTGCAAACAAAAATAAAGTTCCAGACAAAGACGCGCCGCAACGACTGTATGTAACTAATGAGAGAGAAATTTGGAGAATCAAAACATCCGAACATGAAACAAATTGATTGCTGCAGAGGCGTTCGAGCCGAGCCAAGCCCGCTAGCGGCAGATTGGTAATAGCGCATGCTAAACTTATTAGCCAAACGGAAAATGGTATTAGCAGACGTACGGCAGTCAGGCCTCCTGTGAAACTTCATTCGTGCGCCAAAGTTGACAGTGTTGTAGGTAAGTGATTGTTGCCGGCAATCAAAACGCCAGCTCGATTGGTTCGACTCTCCATCAACAGGGGACGAATTAAAACGGCAAATCGCGTTAGGAGAGGATTCAATTAAAAGTAGGTCCGGCCGGAGTTTTTAATTCGAGAGATAACAAACGTTGACGTGAAATGGCTTCCAAAACGTTAAAACAATTTATCCTAGGTAATCCGGAGTGTCAGACGATAATAAGAGTGACATTTAGAACGGGCCGGCGCGGTTAATACTGCAGCGCTAGCGGCGGCCAATTGTGACACAAACTAAGCCCTGTTGCCAACAGTAAACCCATCAGGTGCGAACCCTCCCTATATAGACCTAATATTGTACATAGACACTGACTGACAGTCCAAACTAACTTTGCTTTAAATTGGACTGTGGTACTTTTTTGGCAGTTTATTTTTAGGCTTTATTTACAGTTTTGATCCTGTAGCCTGTAAGCTTTTGCATTGCGTTAGTATTTTTGCTCCCTAGAGTTTCAGACTATTCCAATTAGAATTGCGCGTCTGAGCTACTCAGCACGGTATTGTTAATAGAAAGTTTTAATGGGACGTAGAAAGCTAAGAACATGCACTAACGATGTTTAAACGTTTTTATCACAACACAGACACCTAGAAAGCTATTAACTAAGAACACAAACTGCCCCATTACGTTGCAACTATGCGATCCATATTCCGGCATTACCAGAAGCAATTATTCGCATTGAGTCAACAAAGACGCGGACGTACAAAGAGACCATTTCATAAGTTGGAGCGTTGCTGAAGATAGTTATCTGCACGCAACTAGTGATGCAGTAAATCCTAGGAGTACGAGCTCGGAAATATCCCGCTTGTGAGCCGAGACCTGAGCTCTTACTACCGGCCAGAACTTAAATTGTTTCCTCGTGAGATTTTGAGGTGCGATAGTTTGTTGCTCACCAACTTAGTTGGTATGTTATTAATGTTATTAGTAGTGTGTTTGAGATATGGGTGTAACAAACTATAAAATAGCTCGACATTGCACACTATCACTTTACCTGAGTTGACGTTTCGAAAATTCTATGCAGTGCGCTGATACACCATGGCAGAATGTCACAATAAATTAAAGAGTAGACAAGTTTTCACCTCGGCAGCTCAAAAACAGTATTAAACGGAAAAAGTCATATAAAGGGATCTAAGTAATAAAAAAATCCTTTGAAAGAAAGTGACCTCTTAAACTACTTTCCGGTCATCGATACGTGCTGATAAAACACTCACACATTCCCTTTAAGAGAAAATAGCATTCGCTCTCCGCACCAATTCGATTTTCGCGTAACATTATTTTGGAGTTTCAAAACGACTTTAGACGTTCTCGATTTTATCTTTTCTTTGTGTGCTGTCTCTGTCGAGTTCCCGCAAATATTCTCGCAAAGCTCATAGTAGAGGTAACAGGGGATCCTGGCCACACAATTCCCTCTAAGGATTACAGCCGAGAGAAAAGTAAGACGATTAATCCCACTGGTCACGGTTGCTGCAGAATTTTATAAAACGATTTCTTTGAAGCCTGGGTTTACAGCAGAATGCTTAAACTGTATTACATTATGTGTAACAACTTTTAGTGTATAATGTTTGAAGCATAAAAATCAACACAAATTAGGCTAGGAAGTTGGTTATAAAAAGGTGAAGGATATAATGACATTTGGACGTGAGATTCTTAGTCACGATACCCTATGAAAAACCATGTTGCGGCTAAATAAATGAATAGATGGGAGTTCAAATCTTGCTCGTGTTGCTAATGTTTTTATTACATTAACATTCATTTGTTATATTAATAACCTTATTGAATAATGAATTTTCTAAAATATTATAGTTCCTCTAAATTTAGCAACTAGCACATCTTTGTAAATACACCCACAGTATGTGTACACTTTAAAATACATTCTATGAATGATATTACCTACTAGAAAATGAGACATAAAAATAGATTTACAACAATAGAACAGCCACGTAGCAATTTATTAGTAATACAATTAACATGTTCACTAGCTCTCACATTTAAACACAGGCCATTAACTTCATTTTATAATCTGAATCATGTATGTTATGAATTCATGTCAGCTTTGTTTTTTTAAACAAGTTATTTTAGGCTTTATGATTCAAATTATAACTCGTTACATGCCGGGTTTAATTTTACCTTTTTGGCCGGTCAGCCTTTTCACCGGCCCTTTGGAATGTAACCCGAGCTTGTTTATTTTTTAATACTAGTCATGTACTGTTGAGCAGTGAGATTTTAGAAATATTTAGGTACTGTTTTCTAGACTTGACTATGCGAAGTAAATAACTGTAATTTATTTCCTTAATTTGTTTACAGGTATTAACCTGTACCTGTGTATAGGTACGTATTAGCATACCTATTCTTAGTTTAACTCACAGAAATATACTTTGCATGTGGCTTTTAACTAAATATTACTATTAACGTAAAATTTTAGAAATAGTTACGTACCTACCATTTCTAGATTTAACTATGCGAAGTAAAAGCTGAGATTTATGTTTTGAAGTGGTTTAAAAGTTAGAGCGTATACCTATTCTTAGTTTAACTTACAGATATGTAAGTAATTTGCATGCACCTGATTTTGGTACAATTTAAAGACAAATATATGATATTTGCGTTCTTAATTCCTAATTCGGATAAAGGTATACCTATTGCGGTTAGGTGTTTTTCCTAGTTTAGCTCACATAATTTTTTCTGTTTGTTTATTTGTGCGAATTGAATACTAAAATGCCTAAACCGGTTAGGATTAAATTATTGCCATCAGATTACTTATACTCGTAAGATCAACATAAGGGGTTTATCCCGGAATATTAAAAATTCCGCTGGTGAACGAGAATATAAAATGAATCTGTGGAGCTTCTCTAGCATTTAATACAATTTAATACAGCACAAATGTACAACAAAAGCACAACTGACTCAAGTAATCTCGTGAAAGTATAAGAATGACTAATAAATAATGAGAACCTACACAATTATTTTAGTTGTGTACCGGTAGCTTCGAGCACTTACAAATGGAGATGGCAAGTCAAGTCGTACCCCTCTGGTCATATGGTGCTACTTGGTCATACACATTATCATAGTGTGCATGTAAACACTACGTAACTACAGTGCATTATATTACTGTCTGCGTATTTTAAGATGGTGTGCGGCGAGCGTTTACATGCACAATTTGCGCGTGAGCTATGCGTGTTTACCTCATCCCCCGTAAAAATGGCTGAAATAATAGATGCATCATTGGTTAAATGCTCCAAACACGGTAGACATTCTTGCATTATAGTCATTAAACACCATTGTACAAGTTTTGTGTACAGAATGGTGTCTAAACTAATATGGCATTTTTTTCTTTTCTAACAATCGCGTGTGAAATGGGAACGCCAAAGTATCCTAAAAGGGCACCTGTGTACTATTGATTGTATTGTGTAGCCTCACCAAAACGCGTTCAACTAAATGTCAAGCTCCACCTGTGCAAATGCCAGCCTATATACCAATCAATCTTACTTTAATATAAAATGAAATTCCATATTGTGTTTGCCTATTTTTATAAGCACGCGAACAAAAACAATAATTAGATGGATTAAACTGACATTACCGATGTTACCACTTTCTCATGTAACTAAATAGTGCCGTGGAGTGATATAGATCACTGAATCATTACAGTTTAAAATTATATTTTATAGTTTTGTATTATTCTAACTACTTTTTAAAATCGTAATTACTGCCTAATTTGTGATTCGAATCATTTGTTTGCTTGTAAAAATAAAATAATATTAATAAAAATAGTGAGATTAACAGTTGTAGATTATTTATCTCTATTCTACGTGTGTAGAGCAGAGCAACGGTGATATCATTTTCTAATACCAGGACGGTTCTCTTAATAAACATTTAAATTAAGGCGCTGATGCTCCCAAATCAACTATTTTGAATGTGATTATTTCAAAACGTATACAATTTAAAGGATTGAAAAAAATGCACGTTAATACTGGCAATGTCTTTTTTCCATCTGCCGAAACCGAAACACGTTTACGAAAAGTTTTCTCGATAGAAAAAATAATCGTGAAGTGACCTCTAAGAAATCGTTCAAACGCCCTAAACTGTTAAATTATAATAAGACACCCCATTGAAATTTATCATAGTGATAAGTTATGTTTCAATGCATCCATCTATAAGCTTATTTTTTTTAACAATAAGCATTCCTTTTATAACTGATTATTTGTAACGAAAAATGGAAAAGTCGATGTGCAACGCAACGTAATCGTATTTTTGCTATGCATAAAGCGACCCTATAAGGTACAAAATAAGTTTCAAGTTTGTCTGCTGTAATAAACGTGCTCGCATTGGGTCCTATCAGGGCCTTAAGGCTTCTTAGCAATTTTTATTTATATAACATTTCTAATTATAGTTCCAACCTTTTGAACTATAAAGAGCTGATACAGATCAATCACTACGATTTAGAAGTTAGCAGCATTATTTCGACAAGTGACATTATGATCTGTCAGGTTACTCAGTCTAATTAAAAAATATACTGTAGTGCCAGAATTTATAAGCCGCCAAAGTTAGATAATCTGCCGTGTCTTCCGAAGCACGGCATCGCTCAGTTATACCACTTTTGTAGCAGTCATCCATCCAAGTAACCACAACGAACATTACTTATTTTTACCCATGGAGATTTGTTAATATGAATGCAACATACATATAACAAAACAACATTCAGTATTCTGGGAAGCTTACCCCGCGGTGGTGAGCTGAATGGCGTATTTGCATTGTAAATTCTGTAAATAATGTTTTAGTTGTAATTATTTGTATTTTTTAATTATATTTTCAGTATTTCGTTATTTTTACAAATTTAATATAATGAACATTCATGAAGCGTTAGGTAATCTATAAAAAACAATTTATATTTTCAGAAGCAAACAATATACTACTGTAAGCTATAGCCTGAATTAACAATGACAATCAGTTTGAAGTAATTTCTGTAAACCATTATACCTACTACTTATCGTCTTAGCTCAACACAATTTGTTTTGAAAGTATCATTTAAGCCGAGAACAACAATGGAATCCACTCAATCTGAGTGCGAATTCATTTTCTTTACCATTAGTATGACATTCTAATTTAATCCTATATGTCACTGTCAAATTAGAGATACTAAACCATAGGCGTATCAGCCGCAGTGACATTTCTAAACACGAGAGGGGAATGCTTATGACATTCAAGAGCGACCTTGGTTCTAATATAGGCTAGCACAAGGGTTGCTTCCAATTATGTCTATTTAATGTAACGTTATAGCCAAGTCGGTGATACAAAGCCTCTCTGAAAATTGAGTGACATTAAGGATTGTTATTGTTGGCAGTTTTCCCTGCGACAGACGTTTGGGTATTTTCATATCCAAATCGTGACATGATTCGCTTAAGCGGCTTCTGTTAATCTAGTCACATTGTATTTGAGCGGATACTCCCGTAAACCACAAACTTTATCAGAAGTGCTACGTGTAAAAGTTTCCAAGTATTATAAATCCTTCACTCCTTATAGGATATGAGTGAGGAGGAAATTCTTGAAACGTGATGAACGTGCAATTTGCAAAGTTACGATAGGCGTTTACGGGGAAAACAAAATAGGAAAACTTAAAGGGAATAACTTACAGTTTGAAACTATCTAGACAACGATATCAAGTTTTATTCCCCGAGGAAACACACGGGCGGGGTGCAAAGGGGGTAGAGGGGGCAAAGTGACGTCACGGCTGACGGTGTAAATAATTGCTCTGTCGAACACACCTGCCGGGAAAAGAAAATTAAGCGAAACGCAATTTGACTGAGTGATGAAGCACCTAGAGTGGATCAGTTTAATGAGAAGCTACAGACGAAAAATTGTTCTTTGTCTAGTAAATTCATAATTCATTTGTATTATTAAACGCTGACATTAATTATAGGGGTCTATTATAATAATTATGACCTGTTTTGGAATAAAATAACAGGATGTAAATGTTTTTTTCTAATTTAAGTGGTAAATATTAACTAATAACAACTGATAGATATCCATTTTATTTTTATTTTAGAATAGGCATTATGAAGGTTTAAGATGTGAAAATGGAAACGTAAATATGTTACCTACTTAGAATTTATTCTATGGTTACCTAATTTTACAAAGTTTTACGTAAATAGCTAAAGGTTCAGATTAATTTCAGTTACATACCTACCTTTAGCCGTCCCCCAAAAAGTAGTCTTGATAGTTTCAAAACTACTTTTTGGGGAATAAACTAAAAGTATTCACATATGGTTTCCGTCTTATAACGGGCACGCCCATCGTCCTTAAAATGAAGTAATAGTTCACAATATAAAGAAATATTAACCCATTCAAAAACAACGCACGCGCGAAACGCAACTTGCCCTGAAGCAAAGTTTTGATAGCATTCTATTGTAGGACTCGTGCTCGCATTTATGTCTTCCTTGCATGATAGCTCCCCTTAAAGACGTATACACTTACGCCAATCTAGCTCCAAGAGCTCGTAAAAAGAGACTCTTTCATCGAAATTGCTATCGGATTACGTTTTATTTTGTTTCGCCGAATAACCCACTTCGGATAATTAGTGATAACAGTTACAACGGCCTCGTGGTGGCACTTCAGTTGCGAATTTTTGGACGCCTAAATTGCAAAGGTAACAACGCTGGGTCAGCCTGTTTATTAACAAATTCATAAACATTGACTCGCGAATAAACCGGTGGCGAGCCGTACTCCCAAAACGCGAACGAGCAAATACGCTCCATATTTTCATGGGATTCAAATAAAAATAAAGTGGATGACCAGGGGCGGTCTAATTTAATATGAGCGCGGACATCTCGTCATACGGACGATGTACCTGTCTCGTTTTATTGCTTAGACGGGTGGCTGAATACAAAAATGTTCCAACGGACGGCCCGCGTTTGTCAGCTGTTAAACAGTTTTATTATTGCCGGACGAACATCGCACAGCCTATTTGCATAATTGAACGGCCACTTGGAGGCACTAGCATTGTTATACTCTGCCGTTCCATTTGTCAGATTCGCTGTATCATTTATGCATGTTGCTCATAACGAGAGCTGTGCCGTTTTTCTAGACTATTCATTATTTCGCCTTTTGTGTGTTTGTTATCCAGCGGCCACTCATGTCCTTAGAATGGTTGTACAAAATATGTAATACAATGCCGACTTCCCTATAGATACAAACAATCTCATTTTTGTTACATGAAGTTGAAAGGGCTTAATCTGGAATTTCGTCAGGTAAAAGCAACATTTGCTTTTTGTTGCGGTCCAACAAGTCAAAGGGCTGGCGATAGCTTTACCCGGTACAGATTAACAAGGAAAAAATAAAGGCCAATTTCAAACAATATGCCTACGCAACGAAATTAAAATAGATCATTAATCTTGTTTCATTAAAAATATCTTCGCTGAAATCTTTATGAAACATTTCGTAGTTTTGAAACAAGGTTAAGCGTCTATTTAAAGACAGCGATCAAACGACTTAATCGGGCATTGTTTGTGAAAGAACTAGGTAAGGAAGAGCATCGGGGTCGCATCTGATCGAAGAACAATAAAAGAGTCATAAAATCTTGCAGTGGCGTACAAAAAGCTAGCGTTATCTTCACGGCGTAAATGTTTAATGGTTTGAGCAGGTTGCGCGTTCGTGCGCGCCCCGCGATACGATTTTAAAACGATTACACAACGCAAGACGCAGTAAGGGCAAAAAATATAATTGAGTATTGGTATAAAGTAGATACACAAAAATATACGTAAATTAAGGATGGTAATAATTATGCTTTTAATTTCTACTACAAGTTTATTTTGCATAATAATTAACAATTTTTAATTCGCTTCGGATTATCAAATCATATTGTTGAAAGTTGAAACCTACTTTTTCCTATGTTCGTACAAGTGTTTTGGAAACGTACCGGAACTTGGCTAAACGTTTTGTGGAAGCATCAGGTGACCAGAATACTGGCTTTTATTTTGCACAAAAGATACCATAGCCATTCAACATGGTAATGCTGCCAGCATTCTGGGCACTTTTCTCTCCATCAACGGTTTATTTTAAGTTTTATATTTTAGTTTTGATGTTTTTAGGTCTAGTTTAGTTTAGTACATATATATTACTTTATTTAAGTTTTTACAAGAAATAAACAAGTCCCGTTTTGTATGCCATACCTCAATATTATAGTAGACTGCCACGTATTTCCCTTACTGCAATCATTGAAACTATGACTTTAAAGTAGCTGTAACGGAAATAGCTGCTTACGGGAACAACATCCCTTGAAGATACTGCGTTGAGTGGTTTTGAACAGGTCTTAGTTATGGGAGTGGAAATAATATAGTGTTTGGAGATAAGTGAATTAAATTTTTATAGTTACAATAAATGTTTATCTCTTTATCTGGAAATAAAAATTCCGATACCTTTTAAGCAACCTACCACTAAATGAGATGAGTGTAATTTCAAACTAAACTTTACACACTAAAGCAGCTTATGAAAATGTACTCCACAGGTTAATTATAATGTTCAAACTATAAACATAACACTGGTTTAATATAAAACGATTCAGATTTTGTAGGGTTAAAAAGGTTACAACTTGATTCAGTTGATTCTACGGGGGAAAATAATAAAGTTTTAAACTAATTTATAATATTCTTATCTCTCTGTTTTGTTCTTATTTCTCTGTGTTATTATTTTTATTGAGAGTATATAGTGGCCAGCCATGCTGTTCGTGGAAGCAAGTACTTTAGTATATGTCCTTAATACATAATGATAGCGCGTTGGTTTTAAGAATAAATAAATAAATAAATATGCGTGGACATTTCACACAACGCCATCTAGGCCTAAACTAAGCATAGCTTTTTTTTTATGTGAATGAATGACTTATCGAGCTGGTCGTTCACCTGAAGTTAAGCAATACGGCCGCCCATAACAGTTGCAGTGTCACTCGGAACTTTAAAATAATAAAGTTTTGTGTGACACTGCACTGCGCACGTCATCCTGAGACATCACACAGTCTAGTAATCGGAATACTACACTGTGTAAGCAGGTCATAAAGTCTCATTTGCCCAGTAATTTCACTAGCTACAATGCCCTTCAAACCGGAACAAAGTAGTGCTTGCACACTACTGATTGGCGGCAGAATAACTGGCAGAGCGGTGGTACCTATCTAGACGAACTTTAAAATATATATAGCTTGTATACTATGGGAACTAGATAACTAATTCTAATACTTAGACACTTTTTTGTTTGTAAATACATACATAGAATACAATATAACACCCAGACACAGAACAACCACTATGTACAATTGTACATCACACAATTGTTTGTCCTGCGTGGGAATCAAACCCACAGCCCTCAGTTCAGAAGGCAGGATTACTACCAACTGAGCTACCAGGCTCATCAATACCTATGTATATTTTTAATGACAAAGTTGGCCACACATTTTTGATGCAAAAGCACGACCACAAACCAGAAGACGCAGCGTAGACCACCTCCACTAGGTGGACCAACGACCTGGTGAAAACTGCGGCGAGCAGATGGATTCACGAGGATGCACGAGTCAAGTAGCCACTAAAAGTGGCGCTCTGTGGGGGAGGTCTATGTTCAGCAGTAGACGTCTTTAACTGTTGATTTTTTTAATATTTAGAAAACCCAGATCATTGCAAACCTATAAAAATAAAAATAAACTTCGAGATGGCTAAGTCAAAGTCTAAAATATTTATATTGTAAACAGACGAGTCTTAATTTTTTTAGAAATTTATAGATTTCGTGGTTGTTTCGGCAACTGTCAGGTATAGTATGGCACAACACCCAGTTCGTCACTTATCTCAGCAACTAAGAGAACTTATTTTGAATAGCAGCAGAAGAGGTTCGGTGGCTCATCCCGCAGTGATGCATATGTCGTTGTGAAAATATTTCTGAAACGCTATTATACAATTGACAATGTTCATTTGTTTAGTGATGAAAGCACAAAACCGACATTATCTAGAATAACTGCAATGCTTATTTAACTATGTACTTGAAGTCATTGTTAAATATTCACCAAAATGCAAATACGCTCGAATGAATTTGATTTTATTGCAACAGTCACAGCTTTATACAAACTAACACAATCCATTTAACTACATAATTATTTATAAATGGAGCCAATTGTGTTGTATTAAATTGCATTAAATACGGAGTTATTGGGTTTGAAGTTTACTTTAAATAATTAGTATTTGTTTTTGAAAGTACACAGCGCTGGCTTTTGTGAGGTCAAATGTTATTAACTAAGAGACGAAAAATATATTCACGCACTGTGTTGGTATATTTACCTACATACATAACGTTATTAACAAAGTAAGATTTTAATTTGATTGAAAAGTGTCTCAAAGCTATGCAAAGTAAAAAAAACAGCCAAATGCGAGTCGGACTCGCGCACGAAGGGTTCCGTGCCATTATCTATAAAAACGGGCTGACATAGTCGTTGGACGAGTCAAAGTCCCTAAAAAGTTATAGATGAAAAAATAAAAAAACTATAAAAACGAGCGAAAATCAAGTTTGTTGAATGGGTGCGCCCTTATATATTTTTATTTTACTATGTTTTTAGTAGGTGTTTGTTCTTATAGCGGCAACGGAAATACATCATCTGTGAAAATTTCAACTGAGTAACTATCATAGCTTATGATACACAGCCTGGTGACAGATGGACAGACATACAGACGGACAGCGGAGTCTTAGAAATAGGGTCCGTTTTACCCTTTGGTTATGGAACACTATAAACAGATTATTTTATGTAGACTCATCCTAATAAACTTACAAAACGAGTTCTTCATTTCTTCATAGCAGAAATAATTTAAAACTCCTTAGCCATACAATGGAGGTCTTCCAATATTTTCTCCCATATTTTTTTTTACTAAAAGGCGAAATTAATCGAGGGCCCTTGCAGACATCAAAACAACCCGAGGCCATTGTTAGAGATGATTACAAGGGTAGCTACATACTTTACAAAGTGGAAATGTTAATTTTTATTATTTCACTTTTATGGCTGTAAAATTTCACGGCTTGCAGATTGATTGTTACTTGGGGTTGTTTACGATGACTTTGAAGTTTACGTATGTATTGTTTAAATCGAAATAGAAAAATAATTTTGATTAAGAAACAAAAAAAAAAGTTAGCTGAAGTAAGGGTAAAACTAAGTGGCTAAATTGTCTCAGATGTAGTAGGTAAGGAAAATACGAACTTTTCTAAAATGAGATTTTGGTAATATTATAAGGAATATGTTATCACGGTGCCAGCTGCCTGAACTGAAGCTACCTAAATTGTTATGTAGTTATCATAATCATTTTTAAGGCCTTAAATACAGGGACAATTAGGTGATAATTTTATACGTGGAAACTTTTAATTGGTTTTAAGTACTATATTTGTATATTTGATTCATGTAATTAGCTGTAAGTTTTCCAAAAATTCATAAATAAAATAAAATAAAATTCAATTCTAAAAAACACATCTGTTTACAAAATAACAACTTCGTATAAAGGTAAAACCCAGTTTATTTGATTTTTCTTGACGTGTACTGTACATTTTCAAGGATTTTACTTCATTATATACAGCTCCAGTGTTCAGTTCTATGATTTTTCAAAAATCTCATTTTTTTTTGTTTATTGTTCTCAAGCTATTTATTTTCCCTGTTTCTCTCTTTTTAACCATGCTCCAAATAAGAATTTGACATTACCACGAAACCTTATTTACGTTTTAACCCTTTACATTCCGACCACAATCTAACAAACGAAATGAATTCATTAATTTTCTTACAATACAATGAAACACGAATGAATGAACTCAATTAAAGCCGAATGCAATTAATAGCTTCGAATAATGGTTTGCCTGTGATTTATCAGTAATAGCTGGCTGATTGACGTTTTTAATTTACTACTAGAGGGCGTTAGGGGCAAAGTCTCGGAGGCGCCTTCAGCCGTCATGGATGACAGGAAATGGTCCTATTTGAATGGGCACGTAAAAGCTACTAGTTCGTGGCTCTACGGTAGTTGGTGGTCCAACATAGTTTGTGGTTAAAGTACCTTCAACTAGCTGAACGTTTGGCATCATGTGCGTGATGGTGTGAAAATGATGGGCAGGCCATTACGGTTTGATTTCAATTGAAGATATTAATTCTTTGTGCTTGGAATTTATTTTTCGTTATAAATTATAAACGTATTTATAGAATTACTTGAATTACTTAATACTTGAATTCCTAGATTGGTACTAAAGTACAAGAAATACGATATGCGGGCTTATTCCTAATTTATTACAAGAAACTAATTAATTATGATATAATAATTATTGATTAATAATTTCAATTAACGTAACTAATTGTAAGAATTCATACTTGCCTCAACTTGCAGAATATTATTTTACTGCCTCTAAAGTTCTTTCAGTTATTTGAAAAATTGGATACATATTATCTTAGTGATGCCTATTTAAACACATATGCAGTGGTGTTTACACTTCATTCGGACGATTTAATACAATAATTAACAACGACCACAAAGTGTTTCAATCGCATGATATTGTCCCTGTTTCTGACCGCACCTCACCTAGCGTATTTTAAAAAAAGCGGTGCGTATTTAAATTTTATTATTGTACCAAAAAGCCGTTTTACACATTCGTCAGCGAGCTTCATCATTAAATGAAAACAAAAAGCGAAAACTGTTAAATTAACCCTCGCCCGACGAGAACGTTGTTATAGCAGCGATGCAAAACCACCGACAACGGGACGAATTAACAAAACCATTATCGACTACCCACGAGAGCAACTTCTCGTCCTGTCGCGAATAAATTCATTTAGAATCCGCCTGTTATGTTTTAAAACTGATAATTAAGTACGTTAGTAAGTATGCAAAACCAGTAACATCTAAATGATCGGTCACGAGCCTCGCCAATTACTTTCGCGAAGCACCCACTAAGTGAGTGTTGGACCTACCGCGACATGGACTCCGCCACGTCCAAGTTAAAACCTGTCCCACATCTGGGTACCGTCAGGCGATTCTGATAACTAAACTTTACATTTTAGAGTCCACGTTTGATTGATTATCAGTGGTCGAGTCGTTTGTTGTTCGGCTAACGCCACTCAATTATAACCTTCTATTCGATTTGATGCCCGTTTGGTCCCTTGGGCTGTTCGCCGCTCGCTTTGTTATAGGAAAGTTTAAATTAATTCTCGATTGACACAGTACAATCCCGCCAATATTGTGATTTAAAACCTCTACAGGGTTCCGAGCAGAACAAACGAAGTCTTTTAATTATAATCATGTTTGTAAATTACTACAAATTCAATGAAAAGGGATATTACGAGTTTTGACGTAAACAAACTTTCACTTTATAATTTTAAAACAACCATTTTTTTACTGAATAAATACTAACAATGTTATGATTATTTCTAATGTATTCTATCCGCCGAGTCGAGCTAGTACCGCGCTATCTCTATTGCACAATTGCATACAAAAGACAAGGACAAAATAACGAGTTCTCCACCTAGTGGGCGTGACAAACGGTCCAAAATAGTAAGCCGCGTTCACAAAAGACATAAAGCTGAATGCGATTCTAATTTTTTAATAGTATTTTATTCTGTTTTTTTTTTTCAGGAAGCAATATAAACAATTGGAACTTTCTCTATTGTGAGAATGATCGGTACGAATCGTACGTAGATGTATTTATCCATAACTCAAAGGTCCAAAAAACGAGCCAAGTTACAGTTCAAAAGTTCAGAAAGAAGCAATCGTGTGAGCAGAGAACATAAAGCGCCTGAACAGTACGAGTGTCGGGGCACAGAATGCTAACGCAGCTGAAATGGTTCCACGCGGCGACCACGCCGCTCTGGCCTCTTCAGTCGTCTCTCCACCAGTACCGCGTCATGTAGTTTATTTATATTGATAATTTCTTTTACCAATATGTATTTTTACCGTTTCAATTATATATCGATTTGTTCCCAAACCTCGTTGTTTACTTGGAGTCCACCGCACCATGAATAGGAACACGTATGAGTATGAAGACCTTTTACGCCACAGTGGTGACCCCGACGTGATTATGGTGCGGTTCGGAACTCAGGAACGCGTGTGCGATAAACTTTGAACCCGTAGAGTGCAGCGCAGTTTTTACGACACGGGTTCACATGACATGGCGAGAGACGATTCCCCGTCGATGATTTGCGACCCTCGACGGGTAAAGAAGATCTACCAGCGCAGATTCAGCATGCTGTCCAGAGCAATTTTTTATGAAGAGGCAGTCAACGTGAAATAATGGAAGGCAGCATCTGAGGTGCCAGGGCTGTCGAGAAATCCAGGCTGGACCTGCAGGTACGTTCACCCGAGGTTGGTCTCACCGTCCGAGGAAGATACCGGAGGTGAAGCAGAGTGTAGACTTGGAGGGATCGCTCAGTCTCGCTTTACCATTGCCGAGTGACTGGTTTCAACGGAAAGAAGCTGCACATCATTAGAACATGTGAACTTAGTTCCGGCTTACGCTGGTAATGTGGAGAAGTTCCTGATTTGTTTGTGAAAAAATGTCGCCATCGTGTTGTGTTCAGTGTGATAAGTGAATTAGAAAATTTGTACGGATAATTATTTTTTTGTTAAACAGTGCTTTGATAGATTTTTGGTAGATCGGTATTTTTATAAAAATTGTTTTGTATGTGATTAATGTGTCTAGATTTTAATGTAAAATGTATTTTGTTGTGATATTTATGATATTTATTGTATTGACATGTTTTAAAAAGTTTTATTTTGTGTGATATTTGTTCGTTTTATGGTTCTATTTTATGTGTTTTCTTGTATTCCGTTTTTGTATTATAATTAAAATGTCTATTTTCAAACTTTGACTGCAACATTCACTGTAAAATTAAAATGGTTATAATTTGCATGAAGGTCAGTGAATGTTGCACGATATGTAACGTGATCCTATGTACGTCGAACTTATACCTAATCTTGTGTCAGCATTTGTATTATCAACTTTGTGTTTTCCATGTTGCGTTATAAAGAGATTATTTTTTGATGACATGAT
Organism: Ennomos erosarius; assembly: GCA_963580505.1. Taxonomy (NCBI): domain Eukaryota; kingdom Metazoa; phylum Arthropoda; class Insecta; order Lepidoptera; family Geometridae; genus Ennomos; species Ennomos erosarius. The sequence continues at coordinate 11,180,419 of OY756981.1, read as the reverse complement.
CAAAATTTTGCAAAAATTTTTTTTGAAGAAGGGGATGACTGTCGGGGCACAGAATGCTAACGCAGCTGAAATAGTTCCACGCGGCGACCACGCCGCTCTGGCCTCTTCAGTCGTCTCTCCACCAGTACCGCGTCATGTAGTTTATTTATATTGATAGTTTCTTTTACCAATATGTATTTTTACCGTTTCAATTATATATTGATTTGTTCCCAAACCTCGTTGTTTACTTGGAGTCCACCGCACCATGAATAGGAACACGTATGAGTATGAAGACCTTTTACGCCACATTGTCACTGACGAATCACGGGCAAGGAAGTTATCTCGGTACTAGCTCGACTCAGCGGACAGAGTATAGATTATATGAGAGATTTAGCTGTTAGATTTCGAGCAACTTTCTTGTTCATGTGGCTTTCACATTAAAACTGAACCAATTTGGACAACATTTTGCGTAAGTGTATATTGCTTAAACTTTTTTCTTATTAAAAGGCTTGCGTAGACTACTAATACAAAGCGACACAACCGAGAACAACTTAATATGGTAATATAAATTTTTTATCCCAAAACCTTGGTGGTTCCCGTGTAATAATGGGTATACAGCAAAAAACGGGGCCTTTCACACAAAAAATATATTATAATTAAGAGACGCAGAAATCATTTATTTTCAAAGATCAGGGCTACTGTCATCCTGATCATTATGATTACTATAATATTCATTACAGTTCCTAGTCCTACACACATTTTAAATTATTATGTTAGTCCGAGGTGTCAGTGTGGTGTCTCTATTTCATGTGAGGCAAGCAATATTTTTGTCTGAGCGTGTGGACGTGCACCGTAGAGCAAGACTAACGAATAAATCTGGACATACAGCACATTTATATTTACCTCTGTGCTGACTCGGATTTATGGCGCTTGTCACTTTCATCCATCCTCGAATATTCCTAATTCCTAATCTTTTATTTAGATGCTTATTTTATTAGTTACCTTGTTACCTATATGATCAATAAATAATCACACTACATTTTATTACTTGCAGTCAAGATTTATGTACTAGGTCCGTAGTGGATTGCTTGCGATTGTTTTACGAACTGACTTTAAACAATCTTTTTCAAATCACTTTGCACTATCTTATTATTATATCGTGAGTGGACCCAATACCGCTTACTCTACCTCTGATTTACCCCTCAGTTTCTGACTTAAAAGCAATTTAGTTCCAATATAAAAACGACAACAGTGTATAAATTCAGTAAAAATCGAATTACGTAGGGTGCGTGAACCAGCCAAAAGTAAAAGATACATGGCGTGTTCCATTGTAAAGCTGGGTACACACTTCCTGATTCAGCAGCGTATTTTTTATGCAAATTTCCATTTGGCCGGTTGATATTCCCGACTCAGTGAGTAAATTCGTAGTGAATCGCGTGTGACATTTAATTGACAAGTGAACAAAATGTGATGTAGTGATGTTGACGGAAGCGCACTGCATGTTGTGAGTGTTCAGAACCAGCCGTTCGCCACGAGCAGCCGTCAATAAAATAATACTTAAAAACAATTTAAATCGTCCACGTAAGCTCGGTCCGCCAGTGGCTACGCTCGACAATATTGTCAATTAAAATTGTTTAAATACTTTGTTTAAAATTGGGAGATTAATATCATGCGGTCGGCGAATAAATATTTGCCTCGCATTAACTATATACCACCAGTATATGTGTGAATGTATGTATTGTGTAAAATTTACTCAAAATATAAAAGCAGTTATTATAGTATCATAGTGTAGTATAGCTTTTGTTTACGATAATTAAAGTTGATTTTATGTTATCCGTTGTAGTTTTATGTAAATATGCGTAATAAAATGATCTATCTCATAAATGATTTATTTGTTTATCGGAGTGTTATGGAGTTGGAAAATCAATTGCAATATAAGTTTACGCGTGTAGTAAATCGGATAGTAAAATATATTTGTATTACGCCTACATATAAAGACGGAGCGTAAACCAAGAGTCATGATAATTACGAGTCTCTAACGGGCTCATCCCGCGCACCTGTTGCCAACGACTTTAACTAAAATTTAGTAGCATACGTGTAACCAGCCTTATACGCGACACTTGTTTATAATTTTCTAGTGGTTAAGTGATATTACTCATTCGGGCGTACACCGTACACTGTTTGAGAGAGACATTATTATTTTACAGGTAGGTTATGGTGTTTCGTATAATTAAGCACAGTTTTTTGTTTTTTTAGTATACCTAATAGTTTGTATTGTAATAGTAGATAAGATAAAGCTTGTAGTCTCTGTGTCTAGTAATTCAGTCATTCCAGAGTTTGTAAAAGGGTTGACGCATGATAAGTATGAAATTTGACTGCGTTTGTACAATAACGTTTATAAATACTTAATGTAACAGAATCCTTCTGGATTGAGTCATTTATAATAAGCGTAGGATATACCTATCAGTATAATAATAATAATATGTGGACTGGCAAAACTAAACAGTGTTCAATGTCATTCAGAGCCGAGTGTTTCCAAGTTTTGTACTTTAGTATACGGTTGACCATTGTTACTTCTTTTTTCGTAAGATATAACTATTTATTGAACCTGAAAAGTGTGATGTTTTGCGGTTGAAAGGAAAATATTTGAAATTGTGCGTACGTAACATTTTGAAGTGACATTATTCGCTGAAATATAATACAATATATGAAATATGGAACATTTTATCTTTAGCATTACAGTTCAGCGTAATGAGTAATAGAAGCTCGAAGCAGTGTTCACGTGACGGAAAATTTGTCTTGTCTTCACTGCATTCCGGTACACCGTACACTGTTACACTTTACAGTGCTTCTCTTATGAAATGGGCCTCGAACCGGCGACAGTAAAACTTTCAGTGGATTGTTACATCGGAGCCAACTAAATAAAGGTTTTGCGCCGGAGCCTTTTCATGGGTGTCGCGTTTACGCCGATTTTATGTAGCATGAGCAAAATACAGCTGTAATTCCAACACGGGAAAATGTATATTACTCCGAATCCTTAGTAGAATCTGACAATGCGAGGATTTTTCGAGAGCCTCGGGCTAGGTGAGGGTAGGCGCGACTCCAGTTTGTTACATAAAAATCCTGTTATCGCGACGTAGGTCGACAGATTACTTGCTTGTTAAAAGGATGAAAACAAGAGTTAGTTCGTTTTCTACAAGGAAATAAATATGAACTTTTTTAGGGTTCTTTTCTTTTTTTATAACGGTACTGTACATTTTAGGCGCCTTTTATTACACTATTTCAGAACAAATGGCCGAAAAGAGGGACCCACATTTTTTTACAGTTTTGCCGGAGAAGTTTTACTGTGCGTTACTGGGTAAGTATTTTTGTAGGGTCAGAGCAGAATAAACTGTTATATTATTACCATCTAGGCGAATAAAAATAAACTACCAAGTATCGCTTACTCTACAACAAACGAATGTCGTAGCATGAGTTATTGAAAGTAATCATTGGATTTATTCATCTCGTGTTCTGGAATGATCTCTCGGTCGCAGCGGCAAACATGCAATTTGTCGTCGGCGTTAAATCGACCGCAAACAAAACGTGCGGCTGTGCCGTCGCGCCATCATTCACCTGTGGTCGTCCATGGTAATGAGATAGACCAGACCTACTGTGCAACATATTAATGCAATAGTGAAACAGTTCACAATATAAACACCTACGAAAAATCCAAGTAACCGCGTGATAGATCACTTTATACGTAATAAAGCAACATTAGTACTTATAGGTGATTTTTTTCCTCACACCGTGTTGCCAGTTATTTTGCCACCACGTAGTGACATGCAAGCACTACTGTGTTCCTTTTGAAGGCACTTCAGCTAGTAAAATTACTGCTTATGAGACTATATGACACAGGTTATTATTCTTGTTACTCATTAAGTATGTAGAAGTCGCAAGAAACAGATGCCGATCATAAAAGTATTTTTTTTTTTTTTATGTAATGAGTGGCAAACAAGCAAGCGGCCCACCTGATGGTAAGTGGTCACCGCCGCCTATGGACATCTGCAATACCAAGGGCATTGCCGGTGCGTTGCCTACCCTTAGAGACGACTCTTTTAACACTTTTCTTGAAGCTCCCCATACTGTAGTTATGCGGAATAACCTCAGGTGGAAGATCATTCCACATCTTGCAGGTTCGTGGAAGAAACGAGCGCAAGAATCGCGTCGTATGAGATTTCCACGTGTCTACAATATGCGGATGCGCTTTTTCACGTTGCCGAGAAGTTCGATGATAAAATCGAGAAGGTGGAATGAGGTTAAAGATTTCTTCAGAGCATTCCCCGTGATAGTAACGGTAAAAGAGACTCAGAGAACCGATATCTCGTCGTAGACTTAAAGGCTCTAGCTTGTCGGTGAGTTTGGGGTCATTCACAATTCTAACGGCTCTTCGCTGTAGGGAGTCAAGTGGATGCAGTAAGTACTTCGGTGCCCCACTCCAGAGATGAGAGCAGTACTCCATGTGCGGCCGAACCTGGGCTTTATATAACAAAAGACGTTGGTTCGGCGTGAAGTACCGCTTAGCTCTATTGAGTACACCGAGTTTTTTGGCAGTAAAACTAGCCTTGCGTTCCAAATGACTCCGAAACTGGACCTCGTTAGTAATGTCAACGCCTAAGATCCCTACACTCTTCGACAAGGTCAACAAAGTGAATTTTAGCTAAACTAATCAGCAATATTAATCTGTGTTGCACTGTTCCTGACTTCCCCCCAAAATCATCGAAACTTTGATCCAATCATAGCGCTCATAATCTGTGCAAAACCCTGCAGGCTTAATGCGTGCTGGTTAATGTACTGCACCAGCGCTCGTCCATGGTAATGAGACGTACCTACCGTTCAACGTATTAGGCTGATTGCAATTGTGTGCCAGGTGAAACGGCAGCAACCACATCTGCCCGCATCCCGCCTCATGGCCGATTGAAACGGGCGGCTTTTGGACTACGACTGTGATTCAATTATTTTGATAGAGTAATTTAGTAAATACTATTTGCTGATTTTTATTTCAGGCCTATGGTGATAGTTTAAAATTTTTGTTTGGCGTAATTACATGACATACGATTTGATGATGTCTGCTGCAGTTGGTTTTGGCACCCACAGGGTTAAAGATACTGCAGGCGTACCACAAACTAATACAAAACCATCACGTTTCATGGCATTAATATTTCAAGGTTACAATAATATTGTTCGAATTTGTACCATGAACTTATAAAGTATTCCTGAGTGTGAACGAGACGTCTACATTTTTATATGGCGTTATCACTGTCGCACGTCAGTGTCAACATGATGTAAAGGTATGACATGATATGTATTTGAGTGAACGATTTAACGTGACGTCATAAAAACTGCTCTGCGTCAACAACAGTACAATATTCTTACTTTTATGTCATTTGTCAATGTGTGATAGAACCACATAATACCATCAATGTTGGAGAAGTAGTACCTACTGTGCCGTAATCCATACTTCCATTTATTCATATCCATCACACGTTACTATGCCTGTTTCTCGATCTGTCGCTCTTTGAACCCTAAGAAAAGTCATGGGATAATTTTTATCACATTATGCTGTACCTAACCTACGCGTGCAAAGACTGAGAAGCCATGAGCAGCACTACAGTTTAGTTTATAAATACAAGTAAAATATCCGCGGTGATAGACACTAGTGATGGATTAATTAGCATTCGTATTCATTTTTAGCATGTGAAAACTCAATTAGCATTTTGCAAATGAAATGTAGTTGCGAAATTCTGTGAAATATGAAATTTAATTTCAATTAGTTTAGTTCATTTTGAATTTAATTTTTAATATAATGTTTCATTTCTTTTTCATTTCATTTTTCATTTCCATTTCAATTCATTTTAGCAAATATCATAGCAATAGCAATTAGCATGCTAAGACTCGTGAATTAGCATGTTTATCAAATTTACGCAAAATCGCATTCATTGCCATCGCTAATAAACACAGAGGCCATCTCATTACCTCCCCGACCGCAACTGAGTAATGGCGTAGCGGATGGTCACGCTCTGCTCTTTGCGGTTTTAGGACAAACAAAATGCGCGATTGCGTGCAGGTTTAATGCTTTTTTAGTATATCGATATATAGTTGTGTCGAGAATGAGTATTTATATCATTTCTACCTCTACTTTCATATTTTCCATTGAAGTTTGAGAAGCAGTTGCGAATTAAAATCGAAAGTCAATAATGACAATAAACAAGAAAAACGGAATAGAAAAAGTGCCCGTTAAAATAAGTAATAAAGTATTTCTAAGAAACATTTTTTCTTCTTATTCATCTAATGCCTTATCAAACGAAAACCTTCAGCATTTAAGGAATAAAGGTACCTTTGTCCTATATCGGGAGCATTGCTTTAATTTCGGTGACAGTAAATTTATTGAGGCCATAAATAAAAGTAATTGTTAAAAACAGCCAAAGATTTTTTCCTTCGTAATTTTATTACAGAAAAGTTGAGAATATTAAGATACCCGTTTGACGGTATCTGTGGCAACTTTGGTGATATCACGGGACATGGAGATTTTCGTAGGGCTTAAAATCCACTAACTCAATTTAGCAATTTTTCCACAAGGTGAAATAAAGAGGAAGGTCCATTATATTTTCCAGACTACCTACTATTCTCAATTTCATTCTACTCTCTGTTTTATGGAATTTTCAAATTCATAGAATCCTCGAATTCGTAGTATTCTCATATTCATAGAATTCTCATGATTAATTGAGCATTGACAGTAGAACAGAATAGATAGGTAGCCGGTTGAATCCTCCAAATTGACATGAATTTTAATGATATAGATAATTTTTATTCTGAAGGTTTTGTAGGGCTTTTAGCTTATATAAACATGCCAGCCAGACCCATTGATTACTGATGTATTGATGTATGGTTGATTGGTTGCGGTAAGGCAAGGAAATAATGTTATTATATCCTCCTCTATTCTACTTTGCGTGCCTGACAGGGTCCATGATGAACTATTTATAATATAAAAAAATATACATTGTGGAATGCAAATAAACAATTGAAATTGAATTTGTAATTAAAATGGTACTACATCATTTTCTAATACCCACCCTCAAATAAATAAATCGATCGCCAAGAACTTAACCACACTTAATGGTGTATTTCGGTAGCTTCATTTCAGAGCTAGTTCTCAATCCAGACCTAGCGTGGGGTCATACTCGGTCATATTGTCACTTATCATCCAGGTGGAAAATTGTTATTGCGTCGGTCACGGGATTGCAGTTTTTACCTTTCTCGTGCAATTTCGTGTTAGTTTCAATCATGTACGGCAAGATTCATCCAAATTGATTCCTTTTGCATTTATGTAGCATTTAATTACATCTGAAGTAAAAAAAACCAGAATATAACTTAGCGTATCAAGTCATAAGATCGCGGCAAGTTTTGATCCCAAAACTGACTTTGTACTAAATTAACGGGATAAGGCTCTTTAGACGCTAAGTTTTACTTAATTAACTTGGCCTTAGTAATTAAGATGGTTAATAAACGGGTGCGTAGTGAGTCGCTTTGATAATAATTCGAGGAATCCTTTAATATAACCAAAACAAGGGCGAATAACTTGCACTTAAGTGTACGTGTTAATGTGACAGAGGGACCCCAGATATGCTTTACGGGGAAGCCTGTTAAAGCAGTTGGTTGAACTTCCTTTAGTGTAGTTAGAGTAGCGCACGCACTTGTGTTGGTATCAGGTGTCACAGCTTTGTGACGTATGCGGTTTTAACACTTTAGTTATTCCCATGTCCCTACTCGCTACAAAGTATTTGACACCTTGTGTTATATTGCCTCGGGGACGAAGTTTAAATTGAAGCTTAGTTTTACAAGCACGTATAATATAAAACTTTAGCTTTTAACTGCCAGTTTACGGAGTTACACGTCGTAACAATATAACAAATCATATTAACAACTACGAAAAATTAAACAACAAAAGACGATAACTTATAGGAATTATTTTAATTTTGTTATTGAATTAAACATTAGTTTAATAATTAATCAGAATATAATATTCCCATACTTATAACAATGTCACTAACAATAAATGAATGGACTCTTTTTTTCTAGATGACTAAACACGCGGAGGTAAGCCACTACACCAAGAAGTGTGATAGTGTCTTCCTTTTCTGGCGTAGGGGAGTGATGCAAATAATAAAAAAATAATTTTGTTTTGGCTTACGTTGTTGGTCTCTATCGACCTTTACAAATTCTCAAAGCGTATTAATTATTGTATTAAGAAATACACAAGGAACCGTAGAGTGCATCGGCTACTATAATTACAGTAAGGGTGGTTTTTTATGCTATTAGAAAATATGAGCCAGTAATTAATTCATAGTTCATACTAATCTAATGACTACGCTAACTTTATAACAGCAACAGACATTTTAAAGCCTCAATAGTTCTTTATTATCTTTTAAAGCTTGGAAATGACTGACTGTAATACTGCATGGTATGAGCACAATCGTGCCTGATGTAAGTAATAACAATGAAAACCGCTGATAACAATAACACCACACCCGCTGGTGCCGCAATAGGCATGATGACTACTATTAAAAATGAACAAGTAAATATTACTTTCATAAAGAAGATTAAAAATGAATGCAATAATTGAAAAAATATGTAAAATCGGTAAATAAATCACGGAGTAAATAAGCTTTTAAAGTTTCTACAGGAGGCATCTCCTGTCCCTTTCTCGCGAAACAGAGCGCCCCCACAGTTACTGTGACACATCTACTCGTGACGTCACATGCCAAAGAGATTTTATGAAAAGCTACCACAGCTTAGTAATGAGGTACTGTAACGACCTTCCTCTGACGTCCTTAGCCTCCTAAAAGACGTCTCTTTCTATTCCGGTTTTTAAAATGCTTGTAATTTGGTCATTTTTTGAGATATTTAATTTTTGTTTTCACAAATGTTTATCTTTTGAGGAATATGATTAATTTATCAAAAAAAAATTTTAGTCATTATTCCTATTACAATACCTACCAGCGAAGTTATTTGATCGTCCAGTTTTGTTGGAAACCTCGGGAAAAGTAAATAGTGCAGTCAATTTGTTCAAGCAATGACTATTCAATCGACACCACTTTATTTACCCTGTCGAGTAAGGAGGTCGATGAGTTTTCACTGTGTCACTTCCGCGCACTCACTATTTTTTTAACCGTCCCTTTCAGGGCTCAGTCCCTCAGGATGTGATTTGCTAAAACACACTCTTAATGTATTATTGTGGAAGCGTCAGCTCCTTAATGCTCTATTGAGGATCAATGGTAGTGGTTCCGATTTATTGCTATCCGTTCTTGAGAGGGCATTGTTGTTGGGACCGATGGAATTATTGGGCGTATTAAGTCCAAGCATAATGTGATTTTGTTTGGTTGGATTACAAATGTATACGACAGTTGTCATTGTGAATGACATAATGCTTGTCGCTGAGAGATATTGGTATCGAATTTCGATGAATTTCGATATTCATTCCGTATCGTGTTTCACTTATAAAATCATAATAAAATCGTATAACTTAAATGTTATTACTTCGTTCCATTTTAGAATTTTGATTTTTTGATCTTTGGCTTACTTAATATAAAATTTTTGTTCATAAAACGACAAAAGCCCTAAACATCGAGATTCAAAATTAACCGTGTTTCTATAATAATAAGGAACCCTGAAAATTCATCTACATTCACTGGAATCACGAGCACATGAAACCATGAAACAAATGGTGCTTTAATATTGTAGTTATCTTCGCTCACCACTTCTCGCCACACGCTCCTTTGGGATCTGAATCTCCTACTAACGCGTAAATGGACTTATTGCAACGCGATACTAACCCATGCCCGGTATCCAGTTAATATTTTAGTAGAGGTTACGCGAACGAATAATGGCCAGTTTTTGGATGTTATTACTCTTGCCAAATTAAATTAATAATGAGAAAGGGTACGAGGGATTACGTTTATATTATTTTGTTAAACAACTACAAATTCTACTTTAACGTTTCATAGAAAATTATATTTCAGTCGAGGCAACTTTTTAAATGTTTTGAAAATAAGTATATACAAATTCAGATTTGAGGGTGTAAGGGGAACAACAGCTCACATTGCTTAATATCGATAGTGTGGTAGTCTGTATTAGGTACCTACTGATAAAATAGATGCTTTGTAATACAGAACCAGCAGTTCAGTACCTATGATTGCTTATTCATGGTGCGCAGCTTAGTACTCAACAAAATAAGTTTAACTGCTTACTTAGTACTTAGCATTTAGCCCGTCGTTACAATGCTTACTAAATCTGTTTAGAGTTGACCTTTTCTAAAATGTTATATCAAAAGTTATTTTATTTATCTCGATTTAACAATGTTTACAGTACAAAACAAAATAACAGCCTTACGTGCCTTCGTTGTGTAAAAAGAAAACGAAATTTGAAGTATTTCTTCCCTCTCAGTAAGGTGTCAGTCCTACTTACGTCATCTACTAGAATTGAAATCGTTGCTTCCAGCTGTCTGCCAAACAGGTGATTACACCGCGGTCCCACGAGTTTAGCATCCCACTTTCTCATATCCATGCATCACGATGCATTCTAACCACGCCACCCTCGGGAATCGGGAGAACCGGAAACCGGGTGTACCGGGAATCGGGACGGATTCGATGTTTCGAATATCGACATTTCGATTTTCTGTTTGCGCGTTCCTAAATTGAACTGTAATCACGTCTAGGAGTGAAATGTGAAGAAGTGGAGATGGATCTTTATTGGTATTTAAAATAAGGATATATTAGGCAATATTGACGGAACTTATTTTCAGTGGGAGTATCAATTCGACAAAAATTAAAGCTGAATGATACGGCACTTATAAACAGGAATACCGCTTCGAGTACGGCTTACGGAATTTGCACTGGATTTTAGTGCCTGCTCTCTATTTTTAGAAAAAAGGTAATTATTATAATTAATCAGACCATTATTAAAAACAAAATGTATTCTTTAGAATTATAAATAACGTAATGGATAAATAAAAGTAACATAAAAGAGATGGACTAACGGTAGGTACACTACGCTGCTATCAATATTTAGAATTTTTTTTTATTGTTGATGGGTTCGCGTTTTTAATTCAAATTAATATTTTTCAGAATAATACTGCGTAAACAGAACTTCTTGAAAATACAGGGTTTACATAAGGTGAAGTCTGTTTTAACTAAATTAATTGTAATACACGTAATATTAACAGGGGCTTTTGGCTCACCACAAGATGCATGTAAACCCTGTGTATTCCCGTCGGTCCCGAAGGGAAGCCACGTGCAGCCACTTAGTACTCCGAGAACAAATCTAGAAAGTATACAAACAACTTCTATTTCAAAGGCGGAAAGCCTAAATTCCTTTGTGGCAACAACTCTAGCTTAAATAGCAGCCACAGTCTGAGAGCTCTACTTCAGAAGCTTTGCCGGTATTAGAACTGCCTCGACATGTACAAAAATAGCGAAATTGAAGTGTTTCGTGAAGTGAATTGAATACAAATAAGACCAAATAAAAATCAATGAAATATTTTTCGGGAATCTCGTACAAAGATTATGCCACCGTAAAGGAAAGCGCTTTTGAATATTAAATTATGTAGGTGAACCTTTTACAACGTTCGTGATCGAATTTATGACAATAATTTATCAAAGAGAACAGTAAACATGTCGGTCTGTTACTTAAAATATAAAACAAACAGCATAGAAACGTCGGTACGTGTGTACAGTTTTAAAATACGTAGCACTTTGCCTTTATTTTGACTTACAAGAAATTTTATGGCACTCGACGAAAACGATCGCCATTTATGATTCACGCGATAGGCGTCTTTAGGCATCAAATACGGCGTCAAATGAAATATAGATAGAACTACTTTTATGCAGAGTGGAGGTGAAATTTTCACGGTACCAGAGCACGCACTCGGCAGAAATGCGTCCCAAAGGCGCGCGGGGTACCTACCTCGTGCGACCAAATGGAATTCACCCCGTCGAGATTGGTTGAGCTAGTTCTTTTTTCTTTAATATTTATGAAGTTCGTCTCTAACATGTCGTGTTTTACTTGTGGATAATGGCATTTGCTTCAAGCCCCGCTGCCACCTTGAATGCCAAACGAACGTGAACACACCCTTGGTAACGCCTTGTTTGCTCAAATTTCCTGTAGCTAAATATTACTAGAGTTTGTTATTTGCGAAAACATTTTTATATCTCTGACAAAGGTGTAAAGGTATTTTTAAAGAGACAATAGAAAAAATTCGCAGCCGGACATCGTTAATTATTTTTTTCAACCAGCTGAGGTCGTAAATAAAGGTAAAGGGTGCTATTAAACGCATTATTCTCGCATTTTTAATGTACTGGAAAAGCCAAAAGGCGTTTTGTGTTTCAACAGCTTTACGTTTAAAAATCGCCATTTGAATAACACTCCATTCTACATGCGAGTTATAAAACCTAGGCCTAAACCCGGCTCTATATTAAAAATGTAAAAAACATTGACAGTGATAGTCTGTTATAAATATTATTTATTTTATGCTTTTATGTATTCCAGCCAATGTCAAACGTAATCCATCTTGCCGTAAATACTATATGGATGATACGTATAAAATATTTCAACTAGGAATGATAATTCCAACAAGAAAACGAGCTTGCTGGGCGTTACTTGGTACTACCCATAACGCAAAATAGATAATAAAATGTATTGAAATGGCTTCGGGCCGGCTTATCCAGTTCAAAGTCAATGAATATTTGATTTCAATTTTTTTTGCCCGACGTCGCCGTGAAGTATTCACGCCATACCTAATTTGATTTTCGCCATTCCGCCCGTTCGCCGGGCAGTTTGCATTCATATTCAGTTTGAATACGCGTTCGGGTTGCCTCTTGCCCGAGTTAGATACAAATAAACAGCGGATATTTTTACATTTCTTACCAGGATAACCCGACCCAACTGATTACGTTCCCGGATAATAACCCTCCACTCATATTAGGGGAGGCCTAAGGAATATTTATATTAGATTATCGTATGAGCTATTCCCACTCCCATTACTATGAATAATCTCTTGGATTTACAATAGAAACATACATTTAGGCGTAATTAAAAAGGTTTAGAGTCGAGGAGGGGAGTCTCGTAGGCGCCTCATTAATTCGTGTAATGTGTTGTTTCATTACTTTGTTTATCTAATTACAGTCTTGGGGATAGCGAAATATCATCCAAATGACACGCAAAAGGGCACAAAAGTTGGAAGTGGAAAAAACACTGATAAATCATTTTACGTCTTAGGACAATAAGAAAGAGTCGTTTTTCCTTCGTACATAAATGGGGCAGGGTTCGTTTTTGCAAACTTGCATAAATGACGGCACAACGATATTTCACCAAGCCTGAACATTTGGGTCAACCTGTTTTTGTGTAATGGGGATTACAAAAGCAAATTTAACGTTGTATTTGCTGTAACTGCTGCAAAGGAACCTTCGTTGGCAACAAAAGATGGCCTGCCTTGATCGTGCATTTTAATTAAAATCTTACGCGTTTGGGGGTAAAATGATGGCCCTTGTCTGGATGGTGGGTCCAGTTCTTCTTTTTATATATACTACACGCAACGGAAGTTTTCCATTCAAGGTTTTTGTTTCACGTTCCGATTGAATTGATTTGCACCATACGGACCGACCCCTTTGATTCCCGTCGCTTCGCGAACGGGCGTCGGATACAAACATTGTCCCAAAAAGATGAAACAACGGGACCACCGAAATTGAAAAAGGCAGATTTCAAGCGAAACTCTGCTTTCATTCGCGCAATAATACAAAATCTCCACCGAGGAAGCCGTATATTTTATCCGGGCGTCGATTTGTTATTTATTAGCCGGGAATAGTCGTAACATGGGGAGGGAACACAATACCGAAAATGGTGTGCCTGCTTAGTGACGATGCCACCTCCAACCTACGTTTCGTTTCGCTTCAAATCAGTACCTTGGACCAACGTTTCTTGAACCCCCCCATCTCTGATGTCATTTATAGTGGTCGATAGTGCGAGGAGAATTCTACGAAAGATGAAGTGTTAGCTTATGGCGGTTGACTTTCATCGAGGGTCGAATCGCGTATTTATACGTTGCTAGTTAAGCAGCATCGACTTTGTGGCGAAGACGGCTAGCGAAATGAAGCGTGACGAACAAAAATGATCTATATATTTGTATGTATGTCACATGCAATGTTCCAAATTCCGTTGTTTTTGGGCAAAAGCAAAAACAAGGTGACACGTCAGCAACCGTGCGTGCTTTCCCCTTCTAAGCTACCGTCTACCGTGTAATGTATGGTATTACGCTTCGAATTTATTTTACTTTTTATTCTATTTCAACATCGTAATATAGTTTCTGAATAATATTTCAAAGTTTTTATTTGTGGTTTAGATACCCCTTAGTGCTTAACCTTTGAATCCTTGTAAAGTCCAAAGTATTTTTTTTACTATAACTACAATTCATTGGTTTTACCTTAGCGTTATTTTTATTCAGGACTTTTCTATGAGTAATGGTAGAGTGTAATTTCAACTTAACGGCGGCTGTGAAATGGGCCGCGAGCCCTGCGCACGCTGTGCTCTTACGCTTACGTTGTCCGCGCACTTCAGATTTTCGCTACTGCGCAGTGTGTCGCACCGACTTTACAGCCGTCATTAAATTGAATCACACTCTACAAAACAACTTTTACTACTAAACTACTTTTCGATTTAGTTTCTTTTCCGATTACCATTATTTCACACGTATGTTTTATATTTAAAATAATGTCACTTACCTCTGTGCCTATTGGTTTGTTTATCGAACATTAACATGGCATCTTCGATCTGCAACAAACAAGAGAAAAAGACACATTAAACTTCAAATCCTGAAACACTATGAGGAAAAATAGGGAAAAACAAGGGCATCGTGCGCGATTTGTGCCCCGCCCCGGCAATAAAACACTCCAGCGTAGTAATAACGAGTAAGCACCGGTACAGAGTAAACCACACGCTGCAAATAAACTTTGATAAGCGCGGGCGAGCAGGTAATAACGTATTCATAGAGAAATAAATGGAAAGTCGGCGGCTAGGACACGAACAATACATGCCAGCAGATGCGCTGTCACCGCCTAACTCGACTCACCCCGTGCGAGCACCTAAATTCGGCCACCAAGGAGCATTTTTAAAATTCCCCGTTTACAAAACAGTGATAAATCTGAAATGGAACGAAATTGCATCGTAAATATTCATGTTGATTCCGACGCGTGACGCGTGTGTACATATGACTTAATTATAAATTCCTTATAAGTTTTCACACGTGTGTCGGATGTAAGCGAAATGAGTGCTTTTAAAAACGCTCGTGCGTAAAGGATAAGTTAGGTTTGACAGAGAAAGCCCGTGGGTTTTGTCTCGGCGTCTGAGTCGCCGGCGACGGCCTCTCCCTAGGGCGATATTACGCGAGAAGGTCGGCGCAACGGACTCCCGATGATCGATGTCGAATACCCGTAACAGGTGACCTTTTCCTGAATTATTTCTACCTGTAGAAACGTTTGTTTAGTGGTGATTTGTTTGAGCGGGAATTGCTTCGCGTTTTTGGGCACGCGTGAGGCCCTCTTTGTGGTGAATAAAAAATAAGCCCTAATTCACTGAAAACGTTGATTTATCTTTGGCATCTGTTCTGTCCCTACCGCGTAGGTATTTGGCACGCAAACGTAGGTTGATTTACACTTTGAGTAGGTGGTGATTAGGGGTGATGGTGATAATACCTCTCGAATAAATCGAACCGCACGCATC
Source organism: Ennomos erosarius (assembly GCA_963580505.1). Taxonomy (NCBI): domain Eukaryota; kingdom Metazoa; phylum Arthropoda; class Insecta; order Lepidoptera; family Geometridae; genus Ennomos; species Ennomos erosarius. The sequence continues at coordinate 11,164,633 of OY756981.1, read as the reverse complement.
TAATTATCTAAGCTAAAACAGGGATTGGGTCACATTACTTGATTTTGTATATTTGGTATTTGTAAGAGCCCCTTGGCAAAAATATAAAGTAGGTAATTGTATTTAACTAACTGCCATATAAAGGCAAAGTGACAGTTCCTTAATTCAATTACATTATGAAAAACCTGACTGTAATACGAAATAACAAGAAATAAATATCTATTAGCGATAATGACCGGATTTATTGCTCAGTCACAAAGACAGAAAATATAGACAGATCGCTATATATTTCATCATAATAAGGCTCGCCCGTCGTCGAATGACCGAATCAATAAAGATTTTACCGAAAAAATAGATTGCCGTATTCTTGTGACATAGATTGTGACCTAATGCGGTATTGTTACGGACAATTTGTGGGGCCTATATCATGTCGTTACCTTCTTTCGTATCGGCGATAGAGTGCGTGTGACAAGGACGGAACATTACTGTTCGGGGTAACTCTCTTGGGCGACGTTACCGTGAAACCGAACTTTGGCTCAGTGATCAATGTTGAACCCCTGAGGTGTATTTTGAGTTAATGTTCATGTGTGATTATCTATCGATCTGATCCTATAATTTATGCAGTTCTAAAAACACGTAGCAGCACTATTTCCTTTGATGTTAGAATTTATATACTAAGTAAATGTAGGTTGAATAGAGAGCGCTGCGGTGCGACAAGAAAAACAAATGTGACTTTTACGCACAAGCTACTCAGATCTCTAACTTATTGACACAGAGTTGTTATGTTCCAGACGTTCGGGTTGTCTAATAATATAACAGCAGTAAAAAAGCAAATTTAGAACCCACAAAGGTCACGTAAGTGTTCGTAACAAGTTGTGGCTAATAAGAGCATTTATGGACAGATCGACACGTGACCACTTGACCAGTCTAATTCGCCTTTTAATATTCGGAGAATGTATCCTGACCCTGCGCGTTGTTCTCTAGAACTTTCCTAATTCAAGTCCCGCTGAAATATTTTTCACAACGGGTGAGAGTGGAATTGGGGCCGATGTCCAGTGTAGACGCTTGGAATTTTTATAGTGTTGCCTCGTACGTGGTTGGAGGGAATAAAGAAAAATAAGATAAGGTTGTTGCAATTAAAGAAATGTTTTACAGACAGTAACGTAACGGAAAATATATTTTTATGATGATACATGTAATAGAACTGACAACTAATGGGGATGAAAGTTCTTGAGAAACGACCATCAAACCGGAAGACGCAGCGTAGGCCAGCCCCCCACTAGTTGGACAGACGATCTGGTTAAAACCGCGGGGAGCCGATGAATGCAGGAGGCGAGCTGCTGTTCAAAGTGACGCTCTGTGGGGATGTTCAATGCTGGAAAAAGATTTTCAGCAGTGAACATCAAGCATAAACTTTATTGTTTACAGAAAACTATGAAACTAAAGCCTTTCACGTAGATAGTTTTATCAGATACGATAGGACTAGCTAAACACGTACATAACCTCAATTTAATTTCCGTACGCGTATAAATCTATGACGAACAAACAGTCAGTGTTTAGAAATCGTAGTGTAACGTGACGTCAGAGCAGACGAGCACGCAAACAAGTGCGATGCACACTCGTGCAAATAGCACTATTGTTCAGATATTAGTTACAATGGTAAATGTTGGTTGTAGCGAGTTCTGATCACGATATAGCATGCCCAACTTGATGGATTGCACCGGCGAATGTAATGCTCCGTGGCCGTTTGAAGCATTTCTTGTTGTTATCGTGCTATTTTGTGTTGCATGTCTTTTTTTGTTCGATTACTATATCAGCTGGGCTACCACAAACTAATACAAAACCATCATGTTTCATGGCATTATTATTTCAAGGTTACAATAATATTGTTCGAATTTATACCATGAACTTATAAAGTATTCCTGCGTGTGAACGAGACGTCTACATTTTTATATGGCGTTATAAACCACAGCTTATTATTAACTAAAATCATGAAAACTGATGAAAACGAGGAAAATAAGGAAATGCTTGTATTTCTGGTGGCAGTTCTATAATCACTGACAAGACGTATCAAAAACAAAACCATAACAAAAAACATTTAAAAATAGTTAAAAAACAAACTTCTATAAAAAAGGAGGTGCGTTCAGCACAGGCGTTATCACTGTCGCACGTGACAGTTGTATTTGAATGATCGATTTAACGTGACGTCATCAAAACTGCTCTGGCCCTGCAACATTAAAGTATTCTTACTTTTATGTCATTTGTCAATGTATGATTGAAGTAATAATGCTATAAGTCATTGTAGTTGCCCCCCAGATCTTTCTTTGTATAGAATTGAATGTCGTAGCAAACACAAACGTTATAGACTCTCCTTTTAATTCCTATGCAGTCATGTGTTAGAATCGAACTTTTCCAACTCGCCTTCAATGAGCGGTTCCAATTCCAGGGTCTGTACAAATTGCAGCGGTGACCGAAAACGACAAAAAAACAGCTTCCAATTCGCCCTTTCATGCCTTTTAGTGGAAACGTCCTTCTATTCCGCCAACGCAGCGCCGGGAAACCGACAACACTCCATAATTTAATAATGTAGTGTTTACCTCAAATCCGGTATAATGTACCCACTAAATCTTAAATAACAAAGGGAGAAAAAATTAAGTGGATGCTCTTGAGCGAAACGTACACGTAGCAAATTACTGCGACAGGTATCCCCAGGGATGGCGGGTGTCCCCCCCCATAAATGAAATACTTAATAATAGAGCTGGTAGCTTAGTACAAACGTAAGAGACGTTAGAGGAAATTGTACCCTTTGTTACAAGTGAGAGTTTATTGATATCGTCGCGGGGAATAGCAGCTTATATGTGATCCTTGAGGATCTTTTTATGGATTACGTTATTACGTTCGATGCGTGACGGTGTGATCTTTTTGATTTCCTTTAAGGCTTTCTTTTACGATAAAAGGATATATTATTTTATTGTATTTTTTGACGGTGCTTTATAAATTATTACTAACTAGCCACACCCTGCGGATTCACTTGAGGATAAAAAGTCTCCTATGAGTTAATCTACTATTACAAGCTGTTTCTATTTTAAATTTTAACAAAATCCTTCCAGCCGTTGTGGCATTTAGAAGTAACAAACATTCGCACACATAAACTTTCGCATTAATAATGTTATTAGGATAGGATGGTACATTTTTTCCTTATATACTTTATTATATAACTTTATTGGACAATTTGATTTCACGTGTTTCTTTTATTGTTACTACTTCTTGCTAAAACCAATACTAGTAATAAAATGTGCCGTAAATCATAAATATGCATACCGATGTAAAGTTTATATTAGTATAGTATAGTCACTGCCCATTAACTAGACACCTGTTTACTGTACAGACGCAGTATAAACAAAGCCAATATCTGATACATCATAATGAACAATAAAAGTAAAACAAATATAACAGAAAAAGATAAAATCCAATAGCGTCACAAGTCCCAAAGAGGAAAGCAATTACGATTACTCTGTAACTGATATTGAGACCCTTGGCTACTCCTGAATAATAAAGCCCAACTAGAATATCAGTGGAAAAGCAAACAAACTCCTAATCTAAGCAACGGTCATCAGTCATCCCGAAACTAATATTCCCAATTGTAACTTCTAAGGAATTCGCGAACTATGCCACTCTTGTTTGCTCAGAATCCGGCGGTCACTTAACAGTTCAACAACAGCAGTGTAAGACAGTGATAGGGATTCAAATAAATTACTAGATTTAAGAGATGGTACTTCTACGTACCTATAAATTAAGTAAATTGTTTATGGTAACTCGGGAAAAAATACATGAATTTGTTATCCCATGGAAGCGCCTCGTGGTTGCTCCCGTAACCTTAGCCTTTTCCGCAGAAACTATCATACCAGAGTACATACTTAACAGATTAAAATGTAATGTTAAACAGATGTTAGATGTGGATGTTGGTTCTGGTTTTATTTTAAAAAAGGCAATTCCACTAGTTTAGCCATAAGAAAATTGCTTCTTCATTGCGGGATTTTATTTAACCAATGTTTGCAACATGGGATACTGCAAACGTAATACTGTGGCTTCATAGTTGTACAACAGTGGTCAGTGGACGGTCAGCCACACGTCAATCAAGACACCAACAGTGTTGCTCCGACACTTGGTCTGTCAAGACTTTAAGATGGGTTCAAGCCCGTCAAGTAATCAACTAGCTAACTATTTAACTAACTTAGCTGGACTTGCAGATATAATGTTATTGTTTACTAATTGTATTTAGGAGTTCAACTGTGAGTAGAACACTTGACATTGACAATTTACATTGTTTTGATACTTGTATAATACCACAAAGCCTGAAAACAAAAGTTTTCAATCAATGTGTGTTGCCAGTGATGACTTATGGAACTGAGACGTGGTCTCTAACTGTTGGCCTCATTACTAAGCTTAGAGTTGCGCAACGAGCTATGGAGAGAGCAATGCTCGGTGTTTCCCTGCGAGGTAAGATCCGAAATGAGGAAATCCACAGGAGAACTAAAGTGACCGATGTAGCTCGTAGGATTAGCAAGTTGAAATGGCAATGGGCAGGCCACATCGTTCGTAGAACTGACAACCGATGGGGAAGAAAGGTTCTCGAGTGGCGACCACGAACTGGAAGACGCAGCGTAGGCCGGCCCCCCACTAGGTGGACCGACGACCTGGTGAAAACCGCGGGGAGCCGACGGATGCAGGAGGCGAGCAGCCGCTCTAAGTGGCGCTCCCGAGGGGAGCGCCACTTAGAGCGGCCGCTCCTATGTTCAGCAGTGGACGTCTTCAGGCTGTCAATGATGATGATGATGATGAGGAATACTTGTATTGTAATGTTGAATTTCAATTTATGAAATATATTTAAGACGATTTATGAATATCTCATCTAAAAAAGTGGTATTTACAACTGGGCGTACTATGTTTCGTAGGACACTTTAAGCCGTTGGTTGGTCTGGGCTGTTGTCATAAGATGATAGTTAAGCCAGAGCCTTTGGGCGACTTTATAATTCTGACATCAGGACTAACCACTTGCCTAGACCGGACAAGAAGAATAAGAATAAGTTTATTTCCAGAACAGTTAGTTACAGTACAGTAGAACATGTTATACCTATGTAAAGCTTTAACATAGTGAAAGAGAGAAACATTTACAACGGGCCCCAAACTAGGCAATACCTGTATCTTGGTTGCCCAATAGCTCACGTTAACAATACATTAGTTGCGCCAGGTTGTACACTCCACGTTGGCAAAATTTAGTCTAATCATCATGTCGATCGTAATATTGTTTTGCTGATTGATCCCTCAATATTAATTCTAATAAACTTACGTCATGGTGAGAATGAAATAATTATAACATTTTGTATGTGTATAAATAAAGTCAATAAGATCAACAGGACAAGATCATTGTGATCTCAGAAGACGCATTTTATAATCATTCGATACCCTTGTAAATGTTACACAGTATATGCAACAGTTATTATAAACAGGCAAGAAACTCAATGAACCAAATCACAATAAGGTTATTCTCAAGGAAATGGGACCAAAGAAAAAGTTTTAATTTGTTTAAATATTTCCCTCGGCGGTTCTACAGTTTCGTGTCGGAACATTAGCTTGGTCCCGAGACCGGGTAATGAGACAAACCACCTGCTCTTTAAGGCAACATAACAATTAGAAGAAGAAAATATTAGTGGAGTTAATAGAGCTCTTGGATACACTCAGGCTTTTGCGCCCGTAAATAAACCCTTTCCAACGGGCGCAGTTTTGTCAACTTTTGTTATAATCTGGATTCTTAGTATCTTTTATAAGACATCTAGGTAATAAGATACACTTATCTACTTAACCTACCACTGAATAAATTTAGTATTAGAGGATCGCGTGTGTATCTCGTATTGTTATAATTAAATACGTATGTTATGCACCAAGATCTTCGTGACCACGTGAACATGCAAGCCATATTTGCACACATCATCAAATTAACAAAATATATACACAAATTGATATTGAGTGTCCCCAAGTCCGCTAGAACTAATAAATAAATTACTTATATTCAATTCATAAGTAACTAACCAATTGAATTCAGAAAAAAAAAAACCATTTAATTCGGCCCCGCACTAGATGGATTAAGGATGCAAGAGGAAAGTAGGCTTTTGATGAAACTATAGAATCACTTTATAATAAATAAAATTACGACAATCTGGTGAAAACCGTGGTAAGCTAATGGATGCAGGAGGCTAGCAGCCGCTCAAAGTATCACACTCTGGGGGAGGCCCATGTTCAGCAGTGGACGTCTCCATTCTCCTGCATCCATCAGCTCCCCGCGGCTTTCACCAGGTCGTCGGTCCACCTAGTTTTGTTTTTACATATAATGTAATATCAATATAGAATAAGAAAACCAAATGTTCTGAATGCTAGCTGCAATACAATACAATTGATTACCTTTATTCGTAAACATAGATAAGTTGGTAAATAATAAGGCAGACACACAACAATCGCAATTCGAGAAGGCAAGTATTCCTTATCCCTACCAAACGGCAAACTCACGTAACACGTAAAGCATTCTGTCTCTGTTTATTTCTGTTTTACCCCCGCCGTGTTTTTATAGGCGAATTGATTGGGGGCCCCTGGAAATAATCTCGGGATTGGATTAGTTTTCTTACTAAAGTTTTCTTGCCCGGGCAGAACTTGGCCGTTTCCTTATTAACATACCCCCCAAGAATACTTTATAGGGCAAGCGTAATTAAATATCAAGAGTTGTCGGTGATTGTATCTGCGGAACGCTCTTAGATGATACCAAATCGTTTTATATCAGTTTGTGGAGCAAAATTGTCTACAGACGAATTTTTGAAGTTTTTTATTACTATATTATGTACCCATTCGAACTTACAAGTTTTTTACTGATAGTACGAAAAAATCCTGGCTGTTTATTTCTTTGCTGTATGTCTTTTACATCGAAAATACTGTAATTTTGTACATAAGGTACTAATAATACCAATATACATAGGATATAATATAATATGAATATTGAAATTTCATCACGGAAAATAAACTATTTCAAATGGGTAAATTGTGGGTGAAACCAAGGGAATCCTTCCTTAGTCCATTATAAAACAATAAAAAAAACATTTAGATTCGGCTTCACTTTTTAATATTCTTTCTTTTTAAATGTCATAATAGAAAGAAAAAAATCTTGATTTAAAAGTCTAGAAATCTCTGAAATACAGTTCTTAAGATATTTTCTTTCATATCTCGTCTCGCGATCCTAAAATAAAAATATATTAAAATGAGCCACCCCACAGAAACATAAAAGTCCCAAAAGAACTAGGCTAGTAAAAAAACAAATGTCAGCAACATCAGACAAACCCTGGCTTAGTTTTTTTTTTATTATGTGCCAAGAAAAGCTTCTCGTTATATTTACTTACTAGATTATACTACACTTGGTCCATCCAATATAAATAATGTTATTATGATAGTCTAAGCGCCGAAAAATGAGTGTGTTGTTTCTTTTGAGATATTAGAAATGGAATTGGTTTGTTCAAAGACTTCTATTGGTCATAACTTCTACCATTTTTCTTTGTAAAGGGTTGAAAGGTTAACGCACGTGAGTGTTTTACGTCTACAAGAATGATTTTAGAAACACACTTTCTTATAAAAACCCTACGCTACAGACACTCGTATACATTTTGTTAATGTTTTATGCATTTTCGTTTTTTTATTAATGTAAGTGTATAATAAAATTATTTAGAAGTATTATTACTCTTGCAGTTTTATAATGGCTAATCCACAGTGGAGTTTTAAAGTTTCACGTTTCAGAAATGGAAATTTTTTATAATTTCTCTTAGACAACTTAAATTTATTTGCTTTATTCTCCTTAATAATGATAAGTATCAAAACACAGGCTCATAATTAAAGTAACCTCTTTAAAAAACATATTACACATACCTATGATAATAATGTCACAGAGAAGGAAACTTACAAACAATTACGTATTTCTTCAACCGTGAAAAAATCAGTGAATAAAATATGAGAGAAGTTCAAGCAAACCCGAAACGTTTTCCGTATTTGAATAATCACTTTAACAAACAAAACTCGGATGAATTCACTTCATTACTTATTAATCTGGACCTTACAACGGGACAAATAAGGAACTCTCTATAGGATATATACCTACATTACCTATACTCTAATGTTATTATTTTATACCAATCTACTTTTTGTTTCTTTCTTTGATCAGACATGTACTATTATAAGCATTTCACCACGTGTCACTCAAACAGGCACACAAACTGGCAGAAAGTGGCATCATTCTTTTCGGTGCATCCATATCTTTTGCAATCCCTAACATGCCTCCCACGGCTTGGTGATTATAGCAGCCTTCTGTGGTTAGTATCAAAAGAGGCGGTTTATACGTGAGGCTTATGTTCAGTCGTAGACGTGCCATGAAGTCGCCTTGGATCGCAGATTCATGGCCTATTTGGCATTTTATAGGTAAGTACAACTCTTTTATACATTAATATTTCAGTTTCTGTTCAATATATACTTAATAAGCCTATGCAGTTGAGTTCTTTAACACTTGAAATCTCTGAACATTGACAGAATTCAGGTATACATAGAAAATGATACAAAAATCTGTGAGTCTGTTATTTCAGAGCCGTAATTATTTGGCCCTAAGTCGATTGGAAATCTGTTCAAGCAAGACTGGAAATACTTCAAAAGATTTCACTATTGTTATCTGTGGACCTGAATAGATGTCGCCGACATCAAAGGAGCTGAGCTTTGTGGAAAGAAGTCTCTACTTTTTATTATAACATCGCTTTTCTTTATTAATGAAAGTCAATTATTAAGTCCTTATTGCCTCAATAATGCTGACATCAGAATAGTAAGATATAAAATAAATACATGTATTGTAGCTAATAATTGCTTTAATAATGAATAACCCTCTTATAAGGAGATTGTTTGGTACAACCACCTGAACAGCTGATGGACTTTGATCAATCAGGCATCATCCGATTTTATCTCAACTATGTAAGTTAAAACATACTGGGTGTAATTGAATTCATTAGCATCTTTTGAAACTAGATACCTACTCCTGATACCGGTCACGTGTGGACCAAAATTTTTGAATTCTAACACATTGGTTTGGTAATAATAATAACTCCAAAAAATGTTTTTAATTAGTACATACATGGTATAAAAACGTTTAAATGTATCAAAATCATCTGTGCCAACTGCGTTAGGTGCCGCGGCAATCTTCATAATTTTCAATAAAAAATATTTCATTTACACTCTTTACTCTTTAATAATCATCTATAAATGATGTACTATCATGGGCTCAATTACACCTGTATTTTATATCAGCGCAATCGCTGGTACTTTTTTTTTTCAGTGCTCGTCTGGTCCATAATGTCCATTGGCCATCTTCAAGTCAAGAGTGAACACTTGAACCTATCTTCTAGGCAGGTACATATGCACCATCGTAGACTGCGTCATAACTTTCCATTAGGTGAGAAAGCGATAAAATACTTATAAAGAATAAAAAAAATTACTCAGTTTTTATAGAGTCAAAGGCTTGATTGGTACTTATACTTATAGGTACTTTTGTTTGAGGTTCTTAACCTTTAACCGTTCATTATAGCTGCTTTCTGTAGCTTCAATTACGAGACTACTGCTGGGTTACCACAAGCTTATACAAAACCATCATGTTTTATGGCATTATTATTTCAAGATTACAATAATATTGTTCGAATTCGTACTATGAACTAATAAAATATTCCTGCGTGTGAACGAGACGTCTAGATTTTTATATGGCGTTATCACTGTCGCACGTCAGTGTCAACATGATGTAAAGGTATGACATGACAGTTGTATTTGAGTGAACGATTTAACGTGATGTCATCAAATCTGCTCTGGCTCTGCAACATTAAAGTATTTTTTTTATGAGAATGAAGACGTGGCGAGCTTGTCGTTCACCTGATGTTAAGCAATACGGCCGCCCATAACAGTTGCAGTGTCACTCGGAACTTTAAAATAATAAAGTTTTGCGTGACACTGCACTGCGCACGTCATCCTGAGACATCACACAGTCTAGAAATCAGATTACTACACTGTGTAATCAGGTCATAAAGTGTCATTTGCCCAGTAATTTCACTAGCTACAATGCCCTTCAAACCGGAACACAGTAGTGCTTGCACACTACTGCTTGGCGGCAGAATAACTGGCAAAGCGGTGGTACGTACCTAGGCGAACTTTGCAGAAAAGTCCTACCACATTAAAGTATTCTTACTTTCATGTCATTTGTCAATGTATAATTGAAGTAATATTGAAATAATAATGCTATAAGACGTTGTGGTTGCCCCCCTATTCATCGTGATTAATATAGTACCCATGTCCATTCCCAAGGCGTAAACTATCTCGAAAGCAAATATCATCAAGATCGGTTTAGCTGCTTACTTATCTAGAAATGATATACAAGCATGCATCATCGTTACCCGTATAAAGTTACTTTTAACGTTTTATGTACCTACGTATTAAGTTGTACTTCATTTTCAAAGTTGTGGCCAACGCAAAAAAGGAACCATACTTAAACTTAAAATCCTTTCCTCTTTTAATTACGTGACTCGTCTAATCATGCAAAGTGAACAAAAAAGTCATCCTAGCCGAGGGCTTTTAATTATTGGGGCATTTTTCCAACTTTATGAACACTTCAGAAGTTTGGACCTGGACGGACCGCGGGCCATGTTAATTACCAACTTTTAAAAACTGCAACTCATAATAGACAGCTCGGGTGAGGTTTGAATGATATGTTGCATGGAAAAATGTAGCTTACCTTTCAATTTGGTGTTTAGGTAAAAGGTGCTTATTATCCTCAAGCACTAACATTGCCTTAACATATCTCAGAATACAGTTATTGTGATAACAGCTGTGTCTATAAGTAGCTGATTTTATATTATGTAATATTTTTAGGTGTGTTAATATTACTTCTTTTGTTTTTATTATCCACAAGATCTAGACAATCGTGTATAATCTTGTAAGTCACGACAATAGGTAAACAAAATTGAACACATTGATGTGTATATATAATTATTAATATTAGAGTTTCCACGAACAACTGCGACTATATTGAAAATGTCAACCACGATTTGGTTATTGCCTTAATATTAGGAAATTTCAACAATGTTCAAATGTTAAGGTTTAATGTAGCGCTCCATTATTCAGGCGTACATTATCAGTGCCGCTAGCTATGAGCCTAATGCCTAATATAAACAGATCAATTGCAACCGAAACTTGCAGGTTCAACTTAATTGATTTACTATGTCCATCGACGTGAGGTAGGGATAATTTTAGGTTTAATCAGCACGGCATATTATGCTGGATGGTGTGTAAAAATAATTACCTGAAACAATATAAAAACAACCTTCTGAAAGAAATCGTAGAGGTTATTGTAGTACCATCACCAGACGAAAAGTGGTCAAAACAAAAAAGCCACGTGGGCTATCCCATAAAGCAAGAAGATGACTACTTAAAAATGGCGACATAAACATCATTTTCTAGCAAGTATCCTTTCTTTTTTCATGACAAAAAAAACATCAAAATGCATAGAAAAGCAAATAAATCAATGAAAGTGTGTTAGATTTTTTTTTTCATTTGATTTTATCTAACAAGACGGATATTATTAACATATCGGTTCGAATACCAATGCTGGAATACACCTACCTATCGTCTGAATAATTCTGACGAGAGATAGGTGTATTCCAGCATAATGACGGGTGAAAAATGGCGGTGGAGCGAGCGTTCGACGTTGCAAGCGATCGCGGGAATAATGACGCTGGCGCTACTAAAGTTTCACTCGTCAGTTTAATGCAGATTGTTGCTAGTCATTACCTATTGGAAAAGTGAAGCATTCATTCATATGCTTCCATTTTCAATATTGCTTACCTATTGTTTTTCAGAAAAGTCCAAAGAACCGCACTCTGCTCTTGCCTACTATTTCAAATTTATGAAATGCAAATTGTAACTCTATTAAATGCAATCAAAATGAAAGTCAGCTGTGTACCTCAATATTCTAGATGATAACATTATCAGGCTACCAGTTTGAGAGTATGATGTTGTAATAAAACATCCTCCCTATTAGGTCATAAATAATGTAGTTCAACGTTTCAATCTAATATTTAAATATAAGATATTGAATTGTAATTGTAATATAATAATAACGAAACCTAAACAGCCCTCTCCAAAACAAAATTATTCTTTCATCGTATCTGATTTGTGAATTATGCCACAGACGCTATCCGTTTCAGATACTCATCTTGAATAGAGTTGACATCCATTGTGATATTTTATTATTACTCTGTGAAATGCAACGAGGCGGGAGAAATTGTTAAATCCTTACAATGAAGGTTCTGTCTTGGTCGGGTCGAGTGAGCAAAAGTTGAACAAGGATCTCAGTTCCGACGGGAATGTAAAGGAAGGGATTAATTGTATAATCTTCAAATAAGACAAAGTTGGAGATAGCGGTTGGCGAGTAGGATTATTTATGTGGACGGTGGGTACAGTGGGTATTACACAGACTGGGTGGCGCAAGTGCTCGCAGCCGGCGTCGCTACCGTGACGTCACACGCCAAGCCCACGCCACACTTCTCTCCCAATCTGCATATAAATCGGATATCGATAATGACGTCGCCACCGCAAGCAACCCGAAATTCGTTCAAAATCCGATAAGCCTTGCCCGTGAAAGCCCTAATCCACAGAAGTTTGGATGACCCCGATAGTGGATGAACCCACCAGTCTTCTATTATGTAAATTATCTGCCACATGAAAATTTCGGCCGACCACTGCGGTCACCAAGTTTGTGAGCAAAAGTTACGGTATTGACTTAGGGCCGAATCTGTCGAGAGATCGAAGTCGGCAAGTAACAATGAGGCAGAAAATACGTGGCAAATATTTGTTGTTTTGGTAATATCTTGTAGTTACGGATGTGCTTGTTAATTGTTGGGTAAAAATATGGGAGGATAAAAATGAATTTCGACTTTTATTGTGGGTGTAAAGTAGAGAGTGGAAATGAAGAGATCGTAGTGTGTGTGGTGACGCCTGTTGGTAACGATGGGCTCAAACGAGCCGCGCACAAAACATGACCGCGCGCCATCAGCTCCGTGTGTCCTGCCTTTACCCGCCTTCCGCATGTTGGCCCATAACTATAAAATAACCATATTCGCTACACGACTTTGTAGCGTAAAAACGTAACATTGTTTTTCATTAATGAAAAAGCTTTAATTCTAAACTTGATTGATTGATACATAGCATCAGTATGTTACACAGAATCACAGTAATTTCATTTCCAGTTCCCAACAGGTCTTAATATAAATAAGATATTAGATCTTGTTACATTAAATAGCATGACCCTTCTCAAACTTTCTAATTAGCCTTAAAATAAGAATTCTCAATAATAATTATTCATTTTGCCGACACAAGCGGACGATATTACAAAGTTGTGCGGTGTTTTGCCATTGACGTTTTCGATGAAAAACTTTTTAAGAGGTCTCTTCTATTGAGTGCGTGTTACTTCCCTTTTAGATCGAAGCACTAGCTCAAAGTAAACAAACTTTGTGTGATTGGCTGTCCAATTTCAGTCAACGTATATTTATTTTACTTGAGTGGTAACAAAAATAGAGGAAAAAGATTTGCAAGTCTATTTCCAACAGAATTCATCATTTTAGTTTAGTTCATTTGAAAAGCTAAACATATTTGAGCAAATAATATAATGAATAATATGTACTTTCAGTATAAAATTATTATCTTTGTTATTGTGCTACTTTATGACTTGTATCTTGATCATAAAAATAAGTGTTTCTAGGTAGATTACCAACATAAAAAATCACAACCACTTTTTTGTCCTTGCGAGTTTACGTGACAGAATCAATTTTAATCAAACCGTAAAGGTAAACTCACTACGTCATTTTTACGATACAATTGGGCATATTAGAGTCGTAACTTGTGTACGAGCGCCCCGTTTTGCGTTTACGTATTGTTTACGTTACGTTCCGATATAGGAATGGGATAGATAGCGCAATGGGTACTTCCTTCGTTTTAGTATACGGGAGCAGCCTGCGGAATCGCGTTATTTTCATAAGCTACGGGGCTTGCCCTGACCCAATTCTTTTTAATCCATCGTTTACCTATAAGGTTTTATTGGCAATGGCCCATTACGACCTACATTATCAACATCATCATCCGATTTTACTATTTCCAGTCACGTAAACTTGAACGACGAATATAATCCATACATACGGCTATAGGACAAGTTTGCGTAAGGTTTTCTTTTAGGGAGATTGTCTGGAGTTCATCGACCGTTGAAAGTATGCGATTATTTGACAGGCTGCTCCTCATTGGTCGGAAATCGCTTGATGTCCCTTTTGATTGGATATGATTAGCTCTTAATGTTACTAAACGAAAATGTTTAAAGTACACATATACATATATTATGAACTTTTCGTGTACGTATATGTGATGCTTTTAGCCTACTTATCAAAAGCCTTTTCAGTCAATGAAGTTTCTCGTCCCAATTTCCCCACTACTGACAAATTCATCTCACATCTTTAACCTTATGATATTTTTGGTATTCATACATCGCGTCGGTACTCAAGTCAACTCTTAAGACAAATATGAATAAGGTAATGAATTATATGGAAAGCTCCTTCCGTGTGACGTGTGAGAGATTGCGCCGCTTTGCGCCGACCTCCGAATTTAACCAGTCGTTTGTGCGCCGCGCAAAACTTGCCTCGAGGTTACATTAAGCCGATTGCCGGCGTCAATCAAAACCCGCCTTTTTCCAAGATACCGTAATGTACGCGGTACGCACACAACCACCACTTTGGCTAATGTCTTTATTTTTTCCCCCGCAGATTTGTTATGTGCTAAGTAGGCATCTAAATGCTTATTGCTATCGTAACAAGATATTTGGCCGTAAAGGCGGTGTCAGAAACTAATACTTTCCGGGAGATCCTTAAAATAACGACATCGGCTATTTTCCGGGCGGGTGGCCATTCAGCGGCCCGCGGCCGATCGAGACGTGGGGCCTTCGCTGATAAATTACAAGTCTTAAAACCAGTGGCAGGTAATTCGGCACAAATTCCAGGCTTCTGGCCCTCCGGCCTGCTACAGGAAAGTTTCAACGATTACTTTTACTTGTAATTTATGTCCCGGGGTACCGATAAAACGATGGCAAGGGAGGGTCACAGGTGACTCGCCGTCGAATTTCTCAAATTTTTCCAGCAGACTTTGCCGATGCCATTTAAGTGCTTACGTCGCTCGTTATAAATTCACGATTGTAATAAATGCATTCACTTTAACCTAAATAAGTTATTATACCGTTCTTGATACGCCCTAGAAATTTCAGTAAAAACTACGATACAAAACGCTACTCATTTAAAACAGGCGCAAACCAAATTCCGCGAATTCATTATGCCCATTAAGCGTTGCGGGTTATATAAATATTTCGTTTCATTTATAATGAACTGAAAATTAAATCAGATAAGGGAAAAATGCGACGTCGTCAATTTCGTGTTGGTCTCTTGTAAGCAAAATTAAGAGGTTCATCATTTAACAGAAGGTTGAGAATAAGTCTGATTAATTTCTGAGATATTTCGAGGCCTGCGAGCACACAGAAAACACAGAAACAGTATGGACAATCGTGGTAATTTATCTGTTCAATGGTCAATTCTACAGTTTAGGAACTCCATTTTGCAAGACCGCTGTGATCGCAGTAATGTAGGTATAAGATTCAGACATAATGTGACCATGCAGCGGTTTCCGATTACCCATACTGTTTACATATTGAGCGTGTAGCGTCAGATATAGAGCGTTCATCCATCACAAAGCTGCTGCATGCGTACGCACGCGCTCGCAAACACGCCGCGGTTTGAGGGATCGTTCCGGAATCTTTGCCTTCTGCCGTATTAACGTCTGGCTGGACCGTTTTATTGATGACCCGTATTACCCATCGGCGATTCAGTGATTCCATTTTAGAATTTGGGGCACATTTACATTCCTCTGGCGTTCGGGTATTGAATTTGTTTGATATCAAGGTACTCAAGAAATATGCAATTATTTTGCATATTGTACAAGTTTAAGACATTGTAGAAAATGTTATTTTTAGGTCAAGGATTAATCGTTTTTAGGTTGGTTTAGTAACTCGAAAGAAGTAGGTGCGTTTCTAAATAAAACATCTAAAAGTATAACAATATAGCACTGTGGTTTTCATTATTTTGGCGATCTACAATGTTCACTTGGTAATGTTTTTCTTAATTAATAGCTTTCCACAATCATCAATCAATCAATACATATAATAAAAGTGTAACTGGGCTGCATCTGTACATTGAATATTTTTGGAAAAATTTGACTGCATAGCGCTTCTTAATCGATATAGAAATAGGAACATTTTTTTTTAAATTTTTGTCTGTCTTTCTGTCTTTCCCTTTGAACACGCATTACGCTGGAACTACTGAATGGATTTTGCTGAAATTTGGTATGGTTGGTTTGGTATGGTAGCTGAATATGCAGAATAATATTTATGATACTTTCTGTTCTCTAAAACCGTCAAGTGCGGGTTGCCCAAGCATAAAGATGTCATTTTTATTAAAGATATTTTTTGTTTGCATATTGTAATTATATTTGTTTATCAATTTTAATTTCAATAAAAATAACAAAACAAAAATCAGAAATAAAAAAATAAAGAAAATAAAAATAAAAATTTAAACAAAAATACATTCTATGTTGATAGATAGAGAAGAGAAAGGTACCTCTCCCTTCTCTCTTACCCATAAACAGAGTTAGGACTCCCGTGCGAAGCCGGGCCGGGTCGGCTGGTTCATTAAATATTCATTCAGCATCAAGCATATTCCATCAAAAACAAGCAATCAAGAATTGTATTTAAAAGTAACTATTTACCTATTATCAATATGCCAATCCTAAAGATCAACCACACAACATCGTAAATAAAAAAACGACCTAAGATTTGTGAACACGTAATCCATTTATAGTGAATGAAATAAAGATGGCGAGATTGGCCAGATCACAACGCACTTACACAAATTTCGTTCCCGCGTCTTCGTAGATAAATAATAGATGGAGTGACTTGAGTGCAATATCAGCAGTAAGGACACTTTGTAAAAGAGAACCGTTTTTCCCGATGGTTCTTCCTGATATTCTTTTCTTTAACCGAGCTTATTCATCAATTTAATCAAGATGCACAATTGCCTAAAAGGTAACGTGATGTTAAGATGATGTGCCTAGTTTATAAAAGTGGAAACTGAATTTAACTCTAAACAGAATTGTATGGAGCAGAAATTTTACACATGTTCTTCACAGGTAGTTTCGGCAGGAAGTCCAGAATATCAGTTGAGGAATCTAGGGTATTTTTCGAGTAAGTCTATTTTATTATATTTCACAAAACGAACAGCTCTACAATATACTACGTGATTGGCTTACGAAATATCAGTGATATAATAAACTCATTTAAAATGTTGTCAGTAAAATATTTTTAACGAGAACTTCCTAGTTTCTTCAGTTTTGTGTATAGTTGTATGAAGACACTGTTCTTACTGTTCATATAACGTGAGTTTAGTTTACCGTTTTGCTGCCTAAGTACATTTCGGCGAACCATGACAAGGCTTGAGGGTTGATTGTGTTTTGCTTGCGTATGTAAAAATTTAATAAAATGGTGAAGATTTTTTTTACATTGGATAATGAAATGGCATTTTAACGGTTCACTTGTTGCCAAGATCTTTACCCGAAGGGTTAGATCGAAAACGTATTTACTGAAGGAGTTTGACTTGACTATCTATAGGTTGAGTTTTCCTTCAATATTTGGTAAAGAATCTCTGGTTAGCCTCTCTACATGATAGAATCAAAATGAGGAAATTCGCAAAGTAACTAATGATAAGCATAAATCTTAAGGTAAACGAGTAGAAATGGCGGGTTACTTCCAATCACAGGCCTAGAATATTTTTGCTACTTTCTAAAGATCACAAGTTCATGAGTACTAAAAATTTCGTGACGGTACTGTAATGTCATTGTGAATTCAAAAGTTGAGTATATGGAAGGGATCGACGTGTTGGCGTGGTACGTAGACCGATGACATACCGAGAGTCATTTATGGATAGCCATGTAATGAAAATGCGATTAGAATTCATTTCTTAATACATGAAAAGGTTAGGCATATACTACACATTATCACACATATTTTGTATGATCTGACCAATGATAAATAGAAAAGATGTCCTATGGTCAGTGGTCACGTCATAAATTACAGCTTTATAATACATTTGGATATGCCTGCATTGGAATTATTGAACATTTATGCGTCGGTAATGTTGCGGGACCATTGGATTCACTCTATAGCGGCCAAAAGATTTATGGATGTACCATTCAATATACCTATTATCTTGTTTGTACCTATTGGTGTCGCCTCCAGTGAATTTATTATACCAAACACTAACCAAACGTAAATCATAAGTATCATCTACGAGTTGTTGCACTGAACTTAGCAGCATTCAGCAGGCCTTATTTTCACAGTTTATATGTGTACTGATAGGCGAAAAGCACAATAAAATAAAAAAAGAGCACCACATTTCGTAGAGTTACTTTATAACCGAGGCACATCGGGCCGGGCGCGGCAACTGCAAATGGCGCGAAACGACAATTTTAAAGCACAACATTGAAAAATGCCATATTATGTAGGTATCTGGTGTTCGCACGTGCGCAGCGATTACTCGCTTCCCGCTAGCAGTGAGCGAGTTGTGTGCCGGCGCTTTTAACGCATTACCATGAATAATATATGCTCAAATTGAAATGTCGCACTCGCGTCGCTCCGGCTGCCTATCTGCTCTCGGCTCCGCAGGCAGCCTCCTTCTGTATTCTGCCCCTCGATTTCACTCTGCCAATAGGCTTTACCTTTTATCGAAATCACTGTGCTCTTTTTTGAAAGACTTTCATGAATGGAGGCTCTATTGATTTCCATATCATATTCTGCACACAAGTGGCGCCGTCTGAGCGTTTTGTATTGTTAATTTTCACAGATTCAGATGTATAGACGGCATAGACGGTATTCAACTTATAATAACTGGCTGACAGAATGGCAGCGTTTGATTTATCAATAAGATTTTAATATAGAGCAAGGTTTAATTTCCTACTCAAATTAAACGCTCGTTAAACCAGAACAGAGATAATTATTGTGAGATCTAAAGGCGATGTAACAATATAATTTTGAAAATTACTTTCACCGAAATGGTCTTCTGTTCTTTGAACAGCGGCGGTGAAAAACGGAAGCGCCACAAAACGCCTCCCTAAATGTTTAATTTGAGAAGAACACGGATTAACGAGTAATAGATTCCACAGACTCAATATTCTCGACTCCCTTATATAATCACAGGGCAAAAACATAAACGGGACAGCATTAATATATTAAGCGAAGTTTAGAACCTACATAATTTATTGGGGTCGCGATTAGTATTAGAGATTACGTGATCATTATGCGAATTAAGTAAGATTTCCTTGGAAACTATTAAAAGGGATCTCACGAACTCCGACCCCAAAGAACGTAGAGGGTCACCTTCAGAAATCAAAGCCGGGCTCTTATTTATGACCTGGACTGGGCTGTCCTATTTGGCTAGAGATAAGTCCCGGTATTGTACACAGCAAAGTTTATACTGTTAAGGACGGCCACCTTACTCCATCTTGGAGGAAGATAAAATCTCCATTAGTCGCAGATCTCATTCATCGTGTGCGTAAGGCTCGGACCAACTTGTACTTACCACACAAACAGAGCTGGTGAAATGTGATATCTGCAAAAATGGAGGATAATGACCGCTGTACAATATGCTCATGTTTATCCTGAAATTTATATTTTGACTTACTTTGAAGAGTATGAGGGTCAACCAGTGCCTAAACAAAAAACTCAGTGCTTTAACTAATGCAGAAATTATATTTAAAACTACGTTAGTATGGCAATGAAAACATCACGGAAAATTGATAACTATAGCTTAATTACCTTTTAAACTAGTTCACATTACGGAAAAAGTATTTTAAAGTTCAGAGCTTTCCTCATCAAATAACCGTCAGAAAGCAAGGCCTAATCAGATTTTTGGAGATAAGACTCTAATTTGGACGGAGAGTGATGGTCCGTGTTATTTATTCGGGACTTCGGTCGGCGCGCGGTAATCTACCAGAGAGGGCTCGCCTGACTAATCCCAGGGCCACTACATGGGACAAATAAGTTTGTTTAATGCTCAGAAGTAAGCATTAGTACTGAGCGTTGCGTCGGCGTGTGGGTCCGTCCGTAATCAGATTAATTAGATGATTTTGCGAGCGTTATTAAAAGTTGAGCTGGCTAAAGCGCAGTTACCTCGCCAAGATAGCCGGCTTATGCACCGCGTGTACTCTCTACTTAGCGGATATTATACACACGCCTCGAATGCTCTTTAATGTTTTAGTATTTTCGACTGAGGTTGCGAACTCCATGCCGTTTTGTTTGTACGGCACTGTGGGCGGCTGGAATAATTCACTTAAGCTTAACTGGGAAAGATAATTAGGATTCTACGTCGGTTGATGCAAAATGAATGCGAAAAACAAGGTAGAAGATTTTTATGCTCATTCAGAAATTGAATTTTATAATTGAAGCGAAAGTTTTAACGAGATGAACACATTTTAGAAGGCAAACATTGAATACTCGCAATTTTGCTTCCTTAATTACACGTGAGGGTTCCTATTTTTGAATTTTTCTCGGCGCTTTTGAAAGGTGACTTTGTGAACGGTTCGATGGTTTGGAGCTGGATGTAACAAACGTATTCAGAGAGCTTTTGTATTATGCAACGTGTGACAATGTGGGCGCTAGGCAGACCACTGACCACAGGCCGGATAGGTAGTCTCTTAGTAGCAGATCACGGCCCGCTGGTCACGGAACGCGCGACCGAACACGGCTCGAGTGCTGTCAATCATAAAACAAAAAAGTCCGGGTGAAATTCCAGCGGCTTACTCCCTATTTAGAGTAGCACATGACGTGCGAACCTTTTAACACAAAGCCCGGCACTGCGACTGAAGTTACACAAAGCGGTCAAAACGTAAACTCTAAATGTTTGATAGAAAAGCAAATATCAAACCAATCCCACATGCAGCGTAGCTTTGTACTTATTTTTTTATAACAATCTAGGTTGAATGGAATACAGATATTTTTCTTTGTGTCATTGCCATCGCTCGTTTTAAAAGGCGATCAGCGGTGAGCTCTCGTGTTCGTTTAGTCTAGCCCGATAATGCGCCGTACAGCGATTCGTCGACTCCATTCTTTTGTTGTTTCCCCTTTGTTCCCATGAAAGGTGGCCGTATTGTTTTCCCGTCGGAATGGCCAGAGATTGCGCTAAGAGTCGAGATCAGTGACAACGTGACGCGTGTGTGTAAGCACCCTAATTTAGTTTCGATAATCTCCTAACCGCACCCAGTTGAGTCTTGTTTCCTTTTCCGGTTAATGTATTGAATACGTTAGTAATTAATAAATGATTAGGATTGCTACTGAGTTACGTTAATGTTTAAGGTAAGAAATCGTTATTACTGTAATTTTCCCTATCAATAAGAAAAAGTATTATTACTTCTATAATCTATGAGTATGTGTACCTATTTATGGTTTTCTGTGTTTCGTATACTTTTGTACATACCATACAGAACAATTTCATACGAATACATACCAAAGCAGTTTGCTGACTGTTAATTCTACAGGTTAAGTTTATTCAAAGTTCTCCAAGATTCATGCAATCCACATATGCAGTAGTCAGTACCCTCACAAATCTCCGAGGAATCCCGCTAACGCTCAGCTAATGTCGGATGCATTGACGCGAATTATGCAAAGCATTTAATTGTATTCTAGCGTATCCGGTCTCTGTGGACCTCTTATATTCATATCCTAGCAGATGACAATGACTAAAATAGACCAATTCGAATTTAAAAAGTCGTATTTATTTACAACTGAATCAGCATACGAGACTTGATTCAAAACTAAGTTTGGCGAGGGGTATGCTTATTTCAAAATGGAATTGCCTGAATTTGAGAGCAATTCAAATGATTACCGTTGTGGTAGAGACAGTCTACGTAATTATGAAGATGTCGTATTTACAATTTTAGTGACGTAAATATAAATCTTTTACGAAGAGAACAAATAAAAAAGGTGAACGGATAAACGGCTTATTTAACGTGGGTGCGTGCCTTACGGAATTATCGTCCGGTGAAATGGACAGTCCAGCCCCTTGAGGAACCCAAAGGGTTCGGTTTTCGGAGGCACTCAATAATTGAAGTCGTTGAAATTCCGACCGGATTGTTGCGGCCGCACCTGCGGCGGACACGGGGCGAAGAGGGGTGTCTAACGGGGAACAATAACGTTAATGTTTATTATAATGCCCGATTTATTGGCGATTCTCATTTACGGGCAACAGATAAATTCGTACGGGCTTATTAACGTGGAGAATCGCACGCGACGCGTTGCGTTTTAGTGCACGGTCCGGCTTAACGATGTAGCTTAATTAAAACTAAAACGCTTGTGTAAATACATCGATCCGCCTAATGAATGCAAACATCCATTCGCGTTAATCAGGCTTACTGGTTTTTGCGGTGGAACGATCGCGAATAGAGATGGGTATCGGAGAACGAACTCCAGACGGCCACAGGCCGCGCAATGAATAATAATTAAACGAGCATTAAAATGATTGAGGTGGGCCATTTCTGAGGTAATAGCACGCGTGCCCCGCTAAGCTCGCAATTATCGGAGTTCATTAGTATCGGCCTCATACTTTTCAAAGTTTTAGTTGAATCCTTTGAATTATTATCACATAGTTTAATTTTAAAATGAAAACTATGTTTCTAAAATCGGTATCTAATATATTAGATGGGACTGCAATTTTTTTTTTGTTCTTTAAGTTTAGCCACTGTTCCCACTAAGCCATCCTAAGTATTGTCATATTATTATCTTAACTAGACGCAAACGTAATTAATCTCACAGTTATTCAACTAGTGGTACAAATAAATATCCCTCATTAACATTGCATGACATTAAGGTGGCTCAACATGCCAATGTGTAACGATGTTATCATATTTATACAAGATATTTAATATATTATTAAAAAAATTAAATATATTTAATATATTTTGACAGTTGAAGTAACAGTAGAACCTTACAACAACACATTAAGTAAGTACTTGAAACAGATGTTTGTAATCGTTTTTACGTTTTTGTGATGAACTGACTGACAAATACATGCGAGTTTCTAACATAGAGCACCCTTTTTGCGCCAGGGTTTAAGTAGCAAGGAAAAGCAAACCCGTTTTGGATATTTTTATAGATGATTTAGAAAATCCCTCCGAATATTTTATGGAAACCCATGGACCTAACGTTTCTACGGCTTTCTTTGAAAATACGGACAAGACATCGTTTTAATAAATTGAATATCCCATCCTCGGTGAATTTTTCGTTTTAGTATACGGAGAAAGAATTCGGTTCGTGGGTTTTATTAAAATATATGCAAAACTTGGCGCCCAGCCTCTTTTTCATCGTTAGAGCGACTAATCCATAAATTGACTTGACCTGGAGTGCCTACTTTTAAAGGTCAAACAACTTATGCAAATAGGTAGAGCACTTTTTGTGATTGCTTATAGCACTAGCTTTCTAATGCTATTATTACCTCTTGTAACATTTAATACGTAGGACTTAAATGTGTGTTCTTGGTAACCTCATTTCTATTTACAAAGTAAATAATCTAGTGTTGTTGTCAAATTTCGGTTGCGCTAAAATGTAATTAATTTTGAACTTTGTTTTGTACTCTTTGCTTTATATCTTCAATTTAATCGAAAATATATCCAAAAAAAGCATAGAATAAAAATTTAAAGAAAGTAAACCGCGCAGGTTAAATGATGTAATAACCGGACTCAATAAAAAGCGCATTACGATAAAAAACAAGAGGGGTTTCTATGCCGGCGCTTTCGCTTCAAAGGATAATCGTTCACACGTCTAAGGCTTCCTCCGGGGTGTGGGTAAGCGAATTTATGTGCAAATACGCCCCGGGACTGGCCAATGTGCTAATGAAAGGTAATACATTATTCAACCCTTGAATTATACAGTGGCATGTAAATCGATATTTGCACCGCATAACCACAATTACTGTTGCGAAATCGTTTGTAGGGATAACCAAAATTTTGGAACTACACAAATCGAGTTTGGGCACAATGTCGTTCCAATTTGGGGATCAAAATTTGGTGTTACTGTGATTTGTATACGTAACGAAATTATTGTAGCTAAACGAAAAACATTTCTATTGTAAATTTCCTGAAACTTTTTATGATTGTTTTTTATGAGCTGCCAGCTAGCTGTGATTCAAAACTATTATTATGATCAATTGTAAGATAAACCAAATAGAATAAATATTGTACAGTAAAGTATAAATGGAAAAACCCACTCGGCTGGCCATGTACAGGCGTTGATTAGTCCGGTTGAAACAAAAACTATTCCCAAACCGGGCGCAACAAACGAAGTGGAAAAAGTCGATATGAGAGAGAGAGGTACCGGTACTATCAGATTGTGGAACGTAAGCGGCAATCGCCGAGATGCGTTTCACAGTGAATGCGCACTATTTTTAAATGATTACTACCCCCTTCTTCCCACTAGGGGTGCATCTGTCCCTATCCCAACTCATAACCATCGATTGCTTTTATCTGCAATCGAACCGCAGTTCGCCGCACGCACAACCCTATTACAAAGAAATGTGAGGCAATTACAAAAAAGAAATACGACATCGAAGATTTTCATTATCAGCTGGAGAGTGGATGGGATCTCTTTTTTTGTTCAATGGGGCTTATAACGTACTGTGATTGGAGGTCATCTAATGAAAGATAAAATGGAGTGAATACCTCGTTGTATAGTCGTTTTTGTGCGAAATTAATGAAATGTACGATAATGTCATAGATGTACCTAAATGTAAAGGAGACAAGATATTGGCGCTGCGTTAGATGCATTGCATTGCAAACGGTCCGCTTAAATGAGGTCCACCGTACAGATTGGTTATGAGGAAGAAAGAGATAAGTCTAAGCATACCGATAAAGACGTGGGGCCAGTTTTTCACTAATAAGCGATGTAAGGACGTACCCCATGTCTTTCAGTACATCTCTGTGCATGTATTAGTTTTGTTCTGAATTAAAAATAAATAAATATGACGTAGTCAGATTGACACATGTGAAACGAAAATGGTCTGCAGTTTTATTTTAATTTCTTTTATAAATAATATTTATTGAGTGGTTTTCTAATATTTTATGATATTAACGATACGCCGATTTCTTTCTTTCTTTTACATCTGGCGACCGAGACAGTGGAAACTTTGAACCTGAAAATTATTTTGGAAAAAATTGGAAAAAAAGATGGAGGCTGAATAAAAGTTTCGTAGATCCGATGAATCCGAGGAAGCCTTAAGCCGACACGCTGCCTATAAAATAGAAGATAGACCGTACCTACTACCTATATTTTTTGATGGATTTACGACATAACTAAAATATTAGAGACCACAGATGTGAAAACCGATTAAAAAGAAGATGATGACTGCTGCTGCAATGAATTATAACTGAAATGAAATGAAGGAAAGGAGTGGTGATAAAAGACCAAGGCTAAGATACGACTTACGGAATGGTTCAGAGGGAATGAGAAAGGTAACCTTCCGATCCTACTTATACGTCATAGCCATGATTCTGGTCGATGTTTACTGATATAAAAAAAAATGCGATATTATAATATTAAAAGACGAAAAGACTGAAAATCGCAAATAATTGAATAATGCAGGGGGATAAAAGACCTAGGCTATGGTGCGACTTACACGGAATGGCTTAGATTAGATGAGATGAATGGCCTTCCGATCCTTTACATCATAGCCATGATTCTGGTCATGATTTACTGCAGAAAGTTGTATTAATCTAGTGTGACCTCTGCAATTAGATAAGATTTGGATACCTACCTGGATTGCTGTTTTGGAAGGAGACTTTGGTATTATTAAGACTGACTTTACCGAAGATTATCTTCGAATCAGTAAGTACAGGGAACATAATAAAAATAGAAGAATCTAAATGCAAGTCCGACAAGGGTATTCTATTGACTGATTATATACCTCACTGGATTGCTGGTTGAATTTATAGGAAACAAGATTTGGTATAATTTTTCTGACTTTGCCTAAAGCTTTCCTTCAACCAGATTACAGCTTTACATAGATGAGATGGAGTCAGACAGTATCGTAACTCCTATTAAGAGAAGATTAGTCATTACTGAACAGTATAGAGAATAGAAGAAGAAGACATAGAGTCGATCTCATGACGAATAATTTTGATCTAATTTATTTTTTATTAATATGTGATATTCTTTTGATGTGATTTTGTATGTTTTATACTTATTGATTGTTCTCCTTTCTTTTCGGCTTAGGAGGGACTAGACTATAGTAGGTACTAACTAAAAATTGAAGCATGACTGTACTAGATTTAATTTTAAACTTTTTAACGATTGCAAATTTTAAATTGTTTCTGCTGCCAGTAATTTCTATTGAGAAAATGAATGTATAACTTGTAAATTAGCAGCTAGGTTTATATTTGTAACATCGGAAGTGTATATTCTTTCTATTTTGAAATGTTAGGTTGTGACCACACCAGGTGAGATGAGGAGCATCTTGCGTTTTCTCTTTCTGTGTTTGGAGGATGTTCTGAATTAAAAATAAATAAATATGACGTAGTCAGATTGACATTTGAACTGAAAATGGTCTGCAGTTTTTATTTTAATTTCTTTTATAAATAATATTTATTGAGTGGTTTTCTAATATTTTATGATATTAACGATACGCCGATTTCTTTCTTTCTTTTACAAGTTTAGTAAATATATTCCTAAAGAGACTGGCCCATTATGATATGATTCTACTCTCAATTTAACTGCGTACTACATAGAAAATACGAAAAACTAGCAAAATAAATACGTACGTACGTTTTAAATACGTAGATCAAATGGGAAATGGGGAATGGGATACTTCAAGATAAGTGTTAAAAGAGTCCTCTCTAAGGGTAGGCAACGCGCCGGCAATGCCCTTGGTGTTGCAGATATTCATAGGCGGCGGTGACCACTTACCATCAGGTGAGCCGCCTATTTGTTTGCCACTCATAACATAAAAAAATCAAAACTACATAAAATATGTTATGGGCGGCCGTGTCGCTTAACATCAGGTGAACGAATGGCTCGTCACAACATCTATTCACATAAAAAATAAATAAAAAAAGCAGTACAATATGCCTTAGGTACACAAGAAGAAATATGAAATAACCAACCACAAAGAAAGAGGGAATGGGTACATCCACACCCCCCCTTTCGCTTCCCTCTTCCTATGAATAAGATTAGGGTGTAAAACTAATTAACCCGTAAAACGCCGGGGCAGGTTAGCTAGTTTAGTATAACTATTATTAAGCCCGATTTGGTATAAGTGGAAAAATAATTCTACGTTCAACTATTGCTTTAGAAAAATGCACTTAAAAACTTATATGATATATATGAACTAAATAAAATGAAAAACTGACAGTAACAGCAACGAATTCGTTCATCGGATATGTAAAATGTAAAACATTCATCTATTTGCAGTTTCGTACCGGAATACATGGGCGAGTGTGGAACGAACAAATGTTACGACAGCGAACCTCACCGCATCACAACAACAGTACATTTGATTAAAATAAATAAAAGAAGTCATACGATGCGAGCTCTATTGTACTCTTCCTACGTTTGTCTCACTCACCTCACTTGCTTCCGGAAAATACTCAATTTATTATTTTTACAAACGGGCTGTATACTATCATACTTTCGTTATTTCAAAGTAAACTGTATACCATTAGATTAATTTGTAAAGTAAAAATTAGAATCACGAGCAAACATTTAAAATTAACACATACATAATCGCACACAATAATAGCTCTTACATGTGATTTCCTTTGCAGGGGGATCACCACAACGTCTTATAGCATCATTACTTCAATCATACTTTTTGGAATTCAGCTCTTGGGAACAACTTCAAAAACTAACCTTAGTATTATACAACGCTTTTAATCAGAAGTACTAAGAATGATCACAGATGCTCCGCGGTATGTCACAAATGAAATTTTACATAATGATCTGGATACGCCCACAGTGGAAGAAGAAATAAAAAGGAATGCCATAACCTACCAAAATAGACTGCAACAGCATCCAAACGAGTTAGCCAAAACACTGATGATAAAAAGGCCTCTGCGAATGCTTAAACGAAAAATTCCCCAAGACCTAACTAAATAATAAAAAAAAAATACTTTGAAAATAACATAAAAATAAGTAAAAATAATATTGTAATGTTGTTGACGCAGAGCAGTTTTGATGACGTCACTTTAAATCGTTTACTCAAATACAACTGTCATAACATACCGTTAATCATGTTGACACCGACGTGCGACAGTGAAAACGCTATATAAAAATATAGACGTCTCGTTCTCGCACCAGAACAATTTATAAGTTTATGGTACGAATTCGAACAATATTATTGTAACCTTGAAGCATTACTGTCACGAACCATGATGGTTTTGTATTAGTTTGTGGTAGGGCTGCAGTTATAGATCACGTAAAAGCTTGAAGTGCATAACGTCGTAAATATTTCAGATACGCATGTCGAATACGAGAGAGACGCAAAACTGAAATGGCACATCTATTCTAAACGGAAGCCAGGGCCGCATCAAGATACAAATCGTACAGAAAATCTAGACATTGTTGGCGGTGCTCCAATCGAGAAGTGATCATAACTGTCAATATTCTTCGAGCACAACATGGGTTTAAATCCTCTCTATTACACTGGAATAAAAGAAAATGAAACAGTCCGAGTAATTTCAGAAAGTGTAAAATTTTAAATCCCTGTTCAAAACCCTGGTAGACTCGGGTCGCTCTTAATCTAATTATGATGATTCACTGAGTTACCACTTCGCAGTCTCAGCAATTTCTTTTAATAACTTGCCATTTGGAAAGTCTAAAACAACTTTTTAATTAAAGATAATCAGGCTGAAACGTTAGCAATAACGCGGTGTCACGGAGGCGAGCGACAAGTTCATAATTCTGATGTGACCGACAGCGTGGCCTTAGTTGACGTGCCATCAACGTGAACACGTTTTATTGGTAATTATGGCAAGTGGTAAAACTTAACTTTGCGGCGAAGCGCTCTGCTCGAGAAAATTCACGTTTTGTGGCGTTTTGTAGTCGTGAAATGGATTCTAGTTTGAAACAGAAGGGGTGCTTCTGCTGAGCGTAGTTAGGTGATATTGCTCTCGTTAGACTGTTGCGGCGCGAGCAGGTTCACATTATATTAACTCTCTACCTATACGAGGTCCCGAGTGTAACTGTTGAGAATTGCGTCGCGGGCACCTTTGCTTAGACATACCGAGTACGTACATAGACGACAATCTAAACAATTTATTCAAACAGTGGCAGTCGTAAACTAGGAACTCGCATGTTTTGGTATACAACCTGTGCAACGTTACCCGTATATTTACAGCGCTGTCGAGTTGTCAAGTTGCGCGGTAACATTTGGCCGACATTTACATACAATTTCATATTCATATCAGAATTAGATGGCGCATTTGGAGGCGGAATTCGATGTCGCGCGACACTGCGGAACTAACAATCTTTATACTTTTTATTAGTGAGAAGTTCTCTAGACTCTAGACAATGTCCACGCCAGACGGTATGAGAACAAGTAGAAAACAATAAAGTGAAACTTCGCTAAGATGGAATACTATCTCGAATACTAAGTAGATAAAAATAACATTTATATTTACTACATTAAAAAACTTTTGAGACTTATTGTTATTTGCTTAATCTGAACAACAAACTGATTTATCTGCAAGTCGAGGTATAATTTTCTAATACCAATCCTGTGTTAATTTATTTCTAATCGACTAAAGGAATGGTGAAAGCAAATTGGAACTGTAACATTGTTTTCATTCACTTTATTTACTAAGATAGAATGAAACAAGTAAGTCGTGCATTGCTGATGCGAAAAAGACAAACGAAAGATAAAGCAGTGCAAGCTATATTGAATAAAAACTTTACTCTTGCATACTAATGCTTAAATTTGTTTTCGACTGAGTTTGCTTGACTTTTCATTAAGTTTCTCGTTTCGTCGGGCGGAGATGAAAATCAAAGTAATCATTAACTCTGATTATGCTTCGTACAAGTCTTAGTTGCATGCCTTGTTTATTTCTAATTAACATGAAATATATTGTAAAGCGAAGCGATAAAAACATGAACAATGCTCAAAATCTCAATTCATTCTAACAATTGAACTTTTTGTAAAACGTGTCTTAAGAAAAATGAGACGCATTCAAGACGGAGCTAAAATAAACTGCTTACAATGTGACAGGAGGCTCAGTGTGCCGTCGTCGCTGCGAAGCCTTATAAGAGTGCACTTTAGTTAGGAAAAGACAGGTACTCAGTGTGCATTAGGCGAATTAAAAACTTTCCTCGTACGGCTTTTCATTTGTTTTCCCAATGTAAAAGCGGAAAGCTAGTGCGACTGTGCGTTGATGGGAGGAGTTGAAATCAAACGTTTCTAAACGTGGCAGCTTCAAAGGGCGCAAAATGAACAGGCTGAAAATGGAATATGCAGTCGTAGCTATAAGATGTAACGTTGTGGCAGTGAGCAGGTAATCGTGGCAATATGTTATAAGCAAGAAATATGTTTTCATGTGATGAGCAGCAGCCTTTATATAGCCTACTTAATTTTATACGAGTAGCATTAGAAGTAACTATTGTCTAATCTTTGATCAAGCTATGAGTTCTTTTTGCATATTATAGAGTTTTATAAATGCCTAAGTGTATTGTTTGCATACAAATCTTTTTGTTCCGAGCCTTACTGAAAACATAGATTTTGAACTAGAGTAAGCACTTAAATAAAAGTTTCGAAGTTAAGCAGCCACACCACTCTGCATACTATATAATCTAGATAATCCAATGGCTTAACACGAAAAGGTATTAAATGAAATTCGAAATGAAGTAAGGCAGGTGACATTGATACGCAGGTACAGTAGACGGATTTTATCGACGGGACCAAACCAAGTCTTAAACTTTCACAGAACTATTTTGTAACTCATAAAATATTTAGCTGTGTATAAAACCGCAACGGGCGTACACGAGCTGTACCTTTAAAAGCCTTAACTGGCTATTACAC
Organism: Ennomos erosarius; assembly: GCA_963580505.1. Classification (NCBI taxonomy): domain Eukaryota; kingdom Metazoa; phylum Arthropoda; class Insecta; order Lepidoptera; family Geometridae; genus Ennomos; species Ennomos erosarius. The sequence goes on along the minus strand of OY756981.1, from coordinate 11,133,359 downwards.
ATTTAGGATGGAAAACCTTCGACAAGAATTACAAAGGTCAAATGGTAATAAATTTAGTTTTAGGCCGCAAACTATGCGGTCAGAGATTTTTGGGAGAGGTCGGGCCTTTTGTTTCGTCGATGGCTACTTTATTCCATGTAATCCATTAAGACACATAACGAATAGTCGCCAAAGGGATTTCATCGACAGCCCTCTTTACTGCAGGACGCGGGCCCAAAGATTTGTAATGTGTTAGGGATCCCTTTTTGTAGGACACTTTCGGAAGGGATGCGGTTTGCTAAAGGCTATTTGTTATGATTTCAAACAAGGTCCTGTCACATGAAATGGCTTTTGTTATTTATTTTTTGGGCCGGATATTTTTAAGGTCCTTAAAAGGTTCTTAAGGCTGAAACAATGGTTTAGTAACTTGAGTAATATAATTGTACAAATAACGATATTGTTATTGTTCACTCACTAGTGTTTACGTACCGCCCACGTGGTCTGGTCAGTGGGGTAAAATGGGGTAAATCTTCTTGGTGCCGTTTCCTAACCCATTTTCAGTGTGACCTTGTACTCTTTATCAAACGTATATTCAGTGCAACGGTTTTTTTTTTAATTTGATTCCTTATATCTAACACTTAATAAACATGAACTGGTATATTTTGCTACAATATCTTGATTGAAAAGAATTATTTAAGAAACCTTATTTAAGTACTTACTTTCTTTTAATTAATAGTTTTTTATATAATAATACCTACACAGAGAATTGAAACAGATGACGTACCTAGAGGCGAAGCATTTTTTTTTGCTCTGTGATAATATTTAGGGTCAACAACGCATCATGAGCGCTTCCAGTATTGTTGTTACCTAAAAGTGACGGTTACTATTTACCATCAGGACCCGCTGCTTATTTTCCATTCATAATTTACTTTGAAAAAATACTTAAAAGGGCCTTTCTTACTTTAGCAAAAACATTGCTAACCTGGTTCAGTTAAAACATTCTGCAAATTCAAGGTAAAGTTTTAAGCAATAAATTTACTTTAGGCTTAAAACTTTCGAGTATTTTTTTATCAAACCAAGAACGCTATAAATAATAAATCAGCAAGTAAGTAAGTATACAAAACTCCCTTCAGCGATGTTTTTAAGTTTGGAAAAGACGTTCCCAAGTATAGAAATAAATCACTCCCGGAGAACTTGCACAATTGCTTTATGTTTTTCTCCAGCAGAAACAAAAGTTATAACTTCTTAACCAATTACGACACTCTAGTTACATCAATGCAGTAAATCTGGCCATTTCTACTGAAGAGGAAAGTTTCAAAACAACTCACCCTCTCTAAAAGAATCCAGAAAAAGCATAAATTTCAATGGTGGGGACGTCTCAAAGCGATTTAAGCAAAATGGGCCCAAACACGCACCCAAATGCGTTTTACGGCATATGATATCAGGATTCGGAAGTGATCAATATATTTCCTCGTAGTTCCTGGGTCCCTAGATACAGGGAATCCTAGTTAGGGTCCAGGATCTATGTATGTGATCGTTGGGCGTTATTTATTTATTTATTTTATTTATTTATTTACGTTCATGACGAAAACTTTTCCACGTCAAAACATAACTCTAAAAATAACGACACGGTTATTTCACGGAATACAAATTAGAATGTAGAAAAACGACTCTAAACCACGGACATTATGGAATCGTTAAAATTTTTCCCTTGTGTACAGTAACATGATTTCATTATTAACGTTTATTCGCACGCACACAACCCGCTAAATAAAGCCTACACTTTGATATGATAATAAATTAAATAAGCGTCATAAATACCACCACCGAAATTAAATTAACGGATTATTTGCGTACGCAAATGTAAAGTAAGTGATTAAGCGTTTCCAACACGTGTTCACTCCCAAAAGACTAATACGTTACGTAGCATAATTACTTTAGATAAAATGGCGCGCCAGTTTAGGGTAAGATGAAGAAGAATCGCAGGTGTAAATGGCCGCCCATTGCGCTTTCCATCACGGCGGTTTCGGTTGGGCTGAAAAAGAGTCGTCGCGGTGGTACGAAAACTCAACCTAAACAACTTGCAGATTCAGTTGAATTTGGCTCACACAGTTTGCGCGTCGTGTCCTGCTACGTTCGCGGAATAACCAGTTCCGGACAGCGTAACGTTTAGAGCCAATCCCCTCGTGGCTTGTTGTATGAACAATTAAGTGAACCAACCTGCCTCACCGCGGGAAGAAACGTAATGAATGTTCGCCGCCGCTAAGTGATACTTCTAATGCTCGTAACGTTTATCTTCCAAAACTGTCCCACGTCAACGCTGATTTCGTACAAACACTAGTTGCTCTGTATCATGATTATATTTCCATTTGAAAAGTTTTAAACGTCCCTCAGTAAAAGGCCTGACAAATTACAGGGAATGCAGCGCGAACAATGCAAACAATTTCAAAAGAAAACTCTCACCGAACCGCAGCCGTTAACGAGCCACAAGCGTTTCAGGAACTTACCTGTAATGATAAAAATAAACACATAAAGAACATTCAGCTCCATTGGGTATAACAATATGTTGTCTAAGTCTGAACAAAGCTCCGTTCGCCATAATGAGCGTTGCGTGCGGCGCGTCAAACATGTAAGCAAACAATTTAGGCACGCCTGAGTAAATACGACTCCGAAATATCTTTGCTTGGGCCCCGTCTGAGTGCGGCTTTTCTCCAGTTTGCTTGTAGGCAGCTATGCCTTGAATTTGTGCTTTGCGTCATCTTTTTAACAAAGCTTTTGGTGATAATGAAATACAAATACTTCATTCAAATTCTCTCAGCTGATTGTGAAGCAAATCAGAGGCGCTTGTTAATAATATTCTGTACAATTTCTTAGTTGTAAGATCTATTTTCATATAATGTACACGTCAGCCATTTTACTGAACAGGGCCATAATTTCATTTTACGAGTATTATATTAATTGTTTAATGATGAACATATCATTTACCATATTCAATATTCATTTTAAAACGCACGTATGATGGCAAAGCTGAAGTTCATTAATTAATTGCATCTGTCAAAATTGCCACGAGCTCATTACAGAATTGATTAATGATATGTAACATATTAAGCAAGGTAAAGGTGTGCCAAGTTTACGCTTAAAACACTACAATTTAGTTAACTCCGTATCAGGGTGAGAATAAATTAATTTAAATTAACTAAGAGAAGGGGCCTAAGAAATGGCCCCCGTGGCTAGAGCCGGAATCTTGTCTCCATTTAAATAGCGGGGAGACAAAAGTGTGAACACAATGGGATTACCTGAAAGTAGGTAGAACAAAATGACATTTTATGGAAAAAAAGAATAACGGAGTGGAAATTTACAAACTTCAAAAGTTGTAATGTTCATTTTAATTTTAATGCTTGATAATTCAGACCAAAATCTTTTAAGAAACTTACATAGGTTGGTAGGCCAAATAGTGCCATTTCAATGCAGACAAAGTTCATGTATTAGACAACAATACGTAGAATTTCGCATATATTAGTGACTTGTCCTTTGGCCAGATATCTCAGAAAGTTGTTCGTGGCCTGTGACGATTTACATTACTTTTAAAACAGTACGACTAAGTCCGAGCACAAAACCGTAAATGCAAGTCCTGAACTTGGCTAACGTATACGCAAACTATTTTGTAATGTGGAAAGAATGTGTGGGAAAAGGACTACCGCAAGGTAGCGTTTTGGGTTCTTTGCGGTTTTCGGCAAGAAGCGTAAATGTTTTCCGAAGCAGGTGTTTTACGGTAGTGTAAATAAAAGGGATGAGAGATAATACCTTTTCTCTTAGGCAGATTTTTGTCACGCATAATTGTTTTCATTGTATATAAAATGTGTTTGTAATGTTTTCTATCGAACCAGGAAATTTGTATTTCTACAATTTATCTCTCTTAATTGAATAAAAGTGTGTTTTTATTACAAAATTTGGAGCTAGTAATGATTTGCTTGTTGTGATAAGGTAGAGTTTTATTACATTGATTTATGAACTTGATATTTTACAGGACTGTAGACAGATAACTTTTAGTAATTACACGTGAATTTTATCTGTATATTTTTACATGCCTGAGGATCTTGACATTATTAAAAGGCGAAACTATGAAGGTTCCATATTTAAATTAAAGGTTTAAACCACAGAGCATTAAACATATGACGCTTGATGAATGAATAGATATTATTAAGAAATTAGTGGTCCATATTTTAAAATTAAATATACATAAAAATTTGATGCAACATTTTAGCATCGGCTGAACAAAGGGTAAAGGGTAACAACGCTCATTCTCATTTATACTAACGAGACAAGCACTATCTAATCACGGCTCAGTTGCCAAATTACGTTAGGTACGCGGTGCGCTAGTAAAACGTTGGCTTACTTGAATCCCACGCTATAACATGTAGGATTTAACTTGATCGCGATGCAAGATATTGTGTACTAAATATTAAAAAATTGTAGCAGACAGGAAAAAAAAGAGTATAGCATACTTGCATTCTTTGCATTGTTTGCTCTATAGACCATAAAAAACAATGTAATCAGCAAAAAACGCAAAGACATAAAGTATGTACGTATATTCTAGATAACGATCTTTGTTCAAGTTCAACCTATTTCGGAAAATGTATGCTTGGCAAGTATGCTTTACAATGTCATCAGTAATACAGTGCCAGAAACGCCTCTTGAGATAACATTCACGATTAGTTTCAAAACGTATGTAGAAATGCAAGCGCACCCATCGACGTAGATACATTCATCGTTCGCAGTTAGCCAGAACGATGTCAGACAGCATGCGCTTTAAACTACGTGAGGCATAAAGCAACCTGTTTTAGAGACCCACAACTCTCGTCGAGTGCCAAGAAATACTTCTTTATTTCAACGACTTTAAAACCAGAGTCGCTTGTGAACGCCCCATTCATTCAGTCTAAACTCTACGCTTGCACTATACCTAGCTTATTGTTTTAATTTACAACACGTCTTGCTAAATGCTCCCATGAATGTTATTTTTATTGCAGTATAACTTTTAAAGACTTTTCTACTGTTATCGTGGCCGTTTCGTATGCTTCAGCTTTAACGTACACTCCGCCCTTGATAGATGTTTTCCTACAGAGAAAAGGAAATAGTTTCGTTAAAGCGCCCACTTACTTCGCCCTGTCCGGTAACGTTTCGCGATTCGAAGCGCGTTAGGGCGACGCCAGCCAACTTATCACTTAGCCACGAACAAATTAATCCGAGAAGATTACCGTCTTAATACTATGACCTGTCCCGATAACTCAAGATCACTGTCGGTTGTCCTCTATCGCTCGAGGCTCGATATTGTCGTAATTTATTCCGGAGAGAGCCAAATTAAATATAAAACGTCGTTGCGGTGTATCACTGTTAGTGACTGTGATAAATGAAGCCATTAGTAACGCGAGCTGTACTTTTTTCGGTTGATCCGGCGGCGTCGACGGTCCGGGGGTTGTGGCGAGCGGGAGTTTGTGGACAATTTCATTAGAAAACGTTACAAGTGTGTTGTCGGGTGACGGGGTGATGCGGGGTGATGCGCGGGGTGGGGTGTGGCGGGGCGGAATTACAAGCGGCGCGATAAATTTCGTCGCCTCGCGACATTAGGCTTGCGGCAAAATAGGGGCGCGTGCTAGACACCGCGCGCACTCCGCCAGCGGCAAGCAGGAAAAGCGTTGGTCCTTGCGCGAAATTAAAACAAGGAACGTCCGTGGCGAACTATAAAAACGTCGTATAAATCTCGGGCGCCACTCTCGATGTGAGGACTGCGGGTCTGCGGACCTTTATCGGGTTCCTTGCGTTATTTGTGTTACACGCCTTACAGGTGTGCTCCCCCGATATTGATCGCGATAGGTCGCACTGATTTTTATTCCAGTGAAAATAGTTTCCCCTAAATTGGTTTTAGCTCAAGGTTCTGGGAAAAAGGTTCTCAGTTTTGCCTTCCAACGTGATAAAAGAGTTATATGTAAAAGTATCCGAAGGCAATCTGAATAAAGCAAAATAAAGCGTTTTTTTATTATTTCAAATATAGCTTATATTGAAAAAGCGTGTTCTCTATACCCATATTTTTGCAAAATGTAATGTTTACATTTTTTTTCCATTTAAATCTCGACTCCAAAATTGAAGGATTTTAGATTGAACTAAATTTTAGATTAGGGTATTGCTGTCAATCTAAAAAACGCGAAAGTGGCTAGCAACCGGAATCAAATTGACATAGTGATGCAGGTAGATACAGCGGGAACCATGAACCCTTTTTACGTCACACTTATTTGAATTTTCTCGTACATCTGAAATACCAAATAAACATCTCTAATGTACCTTATTCATTGGTAATAAACCCCAAATCAATCACCCAAATAAGTGCACTATAATTATACTATATTTGAGGTTACGCGTTATAAATTTTAATACCCCATCTGATCCTCCATAGGGGCTGATTTTTTTAAAACTATCGACCACATTATCACTAAGTATGAAACCAATACTCTTACCTACACTCACCAAATATCACGTCATAGGTTCACCGCTAGGGATTTTTGTGTCTGGGTGTTATATTGTATTCTATGTATATATTTACAAAACAAAAAGTATCTAAGTATTATATCCGTTATCTGGTTCCCATAGTATAAGCTATGCTTAGTTTGGGGCTAGATGGCATTGTGTGAAATGTCCACACATATTTACTTACTATTTATTTATATTTATTTTATTTTATGTTGTCTGTCAGTCAATCAGTCAGTCAGTCGGCCAGGAAAAAGCCTTTTATTAATATTAAAAAGATTAAAAGATTTACCTTGTCCTTAACCGATCTTTAAAATAATGAATGGCTTGTGACTACGATTGCTTCGAAATCGACTTGAGTGTCTCAAATCTTTCTCCAAACGCGGTATTACTCTCAGAGCCACTCAAGTCACTAGATTATTAAAAAAAATAACGCCGAAATATCACATAATGTGTAACTAGTTAGAACCTCCAGTTCCGTACGCGGCCGAATGGGTTAGATTCTCTGTATCCAGACACCCAGAGAGCCAGACATTACGAGGGACTAGGTCCCAAACACCCATACATGTGTCTTAATTTTTTTTCCCATTCTAATATACTATGGCGTTAACTTATACTATATTCACACAAGTGGCTAAATATCTGCAGTAATTATTCCTGAATGAAGAATAAAAGATAAGAGATGAATTGGAGAGGCCATTTGTTTATGTTATCTGACTAATAAAACTGACCATATTATGTTTATATAAATCTCTACGCTAATATTTGCACTAACACTAAAAAGTATCTATCTATAGTACACCACCATGTCAACAATATAAAACCCGCTGTAGTCACAAAAGATTTGAATGACTCCAATGATAAACAGTACAGTAAAACAACTTTCGTCTTTCAACCCGACTGCCTTTGGAATTCGTCAAAGCATTCTCAAGAAACGACAAATCTTAGGTGCTCTCAAAGAGATTGCCAAACATTATTTGTCCATAACATTTTCTTATTTTAGACTCGAACAAATCATGGTCCAACTATCTGCTGAAGTATTCCAAGTTATATTTTAAACTCAACTTGGCTGAGTGAATTTTATAAGGCAATAAAATAAGTTTCAAACAACTAGTCCAAACGGTTGGCAACCGGACGTTTTAAAGAAATCAAGTTGCGACTTCTTGTTAACGTCGCGGTCGTATTTACAAAGACCATAAGAACGGAGCTAAAAAACAAAATGGAAGTAAATAAACATTAAACACAAGCACTTAAGAGCGTTTTCATTAAAGAGGCTACAACGTTGCATGTTATATACCTAGAGGATTCTAAGGAGGAAAAACTAATTACGAGTGACAGGAGACCACTAAAACTGAGTTGGTAAAATAAAATGTTTGATGCGTCTGGTAATAATAACAGCTACTTTATCATTACTATATTAAACCTACGTCCTTTTTAATTTAAAGCGGTTATAATGAAGATCGTGTTTAAGCAGCAACTAAACTAAATCACAGCACAACATCAGTTTTTTTGCACACTAATGTAAATCGAGGAAAACGCTACTGGTTATTTCCTGAATATTCCCTTAGCCAGCTCTTGCAGCAACTAGGGAACTGGTGATCTTATTCTTATGCGGAACCACGCGGTAAGCACTCTTTATTATAAGGTGTGCGACACTACAGTGGTCCCTTCCCATTAGGAGGGAAAATGGTTAGGAGAACGCATCAGGTAAGACCCTGGTTAAATGCTATTATAAAAAAACTCATAAAAACTCTGTTGTTTTGAAATAAAAATATTTAGCGGCGTCGCGCTTTATTTTCTTTGTAAATGTGTTTAAATAAGAAAATTATAAATTATCGAGTGCAGGCTAAGACAGGGAGCCATAACATTGTTACGGAGTCATTGCATTTAGTTCTGTTTGCTTTTATTAGTACGCCTTTGTTAGCCTCAAGTGTCGCAGTTTTTATGACAGCGCCTGCAGCGCAGCAGTTCAGTACCTAATTATTTTATATGCGTTAAAGTACTTAGTAGCCTTTGCCACAACAATGCACTTCGATATTAGTATATGGCAGTACCTATTAATTGCGGATTTCTTTAGTGAAAATTGCAAGATGCATGCGTGCGATCTCATCTTCACTGAAGAGAAACGCTTCTTCTCTCTGCAATCAAATCGTGTTTGGAATTAACTTATATTTTTAATGATTGTATTCCAATGCTTTTAGGCAATTAGAACCGATAATAAACCTAAAATTTATTTGGTACAAAAAATAGGTCAGAAAATTGTTGGTACCTACACATACATCTTAAATCATTGAATACATTAATTTTAACTTAATAAAACAGAACAATGACGTCTATCATTAAATTGTGATGTCCATTGACAAATTAAATATTTAGGTATAGTAAATAGAAAATAGCATAATTATTTTTAATACAAAAACGATATACAAAATATATTAATAATTAATGTCAATTGATACAACCTTTTATTAATATAATAACTAACTACAAATTTAATAACTAAATACAAAATATAAGTAATAAAAACTAAATTAAACCTAAAATTAGTAAATAAATAAAATATATAAATACTTTCCTGTCAATATTCATGTTTTGGTTTTCGTATATTTTTTTTTCTCTAATCTGTGATTTCGTGCCTAAAGCGTAAAACGAACCTTGTTCCGCTATCTATTTCTCCGTCTGTTCGTCTGTCACCAGGCTGTATCTCATGAACCGTTATAGTTAGAAAGCTGTCACAGATGATGTATTTCTGTTGCCGCTCTATAACAACAAATAACTTATAAAACCAGAATAAAATAAATATTTAAAGGGGCTCCCACACAACAAACGTGATTTTTTTGGATAATGATACGGAAATTGAGATAATGGTACGGAACCTTCCATGCGCGAGTCCGACTCGCACTTAGCCGGTTCAAAACCATGTACCTATGTGTATGTAGGTAGTTGTGGTTTAAATTTCTTATTCCACATAAAACTGATTAAAATCTACAGACAGAATCATTGAGATCCGAGATTCCGATATCCGAGGTTATTAATTTGTGATTTTGGTTTTGCTGTTTCCCGTTAATTTGTATGCACGGTGGTAGTCCTAAATCCTTGAGATATACGATGACAAGTATTAGGTTACGGACGATCCTGTGTAAATTGTAACGGTCCTTATTGACATGCATTAAGGAACCCTGCCCTCCCATCGACATTCAAAGCGACACGGTCGATTCGACGGCAAATATTTATTGCCTGCCTACACCAATTAGATTTTTACAGCTTTAAAATGAACTTTTTACAAAGATACATTATCTAATTCCATTGCCGCGGATAACATTAAAGCGGCCTTTATTACTTCGACGCTGATGGAAGTAGGCCTTTTATTGATTTTGAGAGCATTTGAGAGTATTTAATGCTTCGTGTCGGGTCATAAAAAGTTTAAGGTCCGGTAGTTAATGGTTATTTTTTTAAACTGCAGAACTCGGAGTTTGTGAATTATTATTTGAAGGAATACAAAAAAAATGTTTTATTTCATGATTAAATCAATGTTGGCATCTTAAGAAGACTTAAGTGCTGTATACTTAACTTTGCAGGGTTACATTTGTATAAAATTTTATTCGAAGAGCTTTCAAAGACCATAAAAACGTACATACGCGCCGCAGTCGATTTGAAATCATATTATGACTTTTCAACATGTATGAATGCAACCCGGGATCGTATTCCTTCGTATTTCTCGTTCCTTTGCTATATTGAACCGCTGGCTGGCTGGCTGTAGTTCCACCATTTTCAATCTGGTACGTAGTCTACGTAGGTACCCTTACGTCGCTGATGTAAGGAAATATGGCCGAGATGAGATGATATAAAACACATGTTGCGCGCAGTATATGAAATCTCCCGGGCATACAATAATTCAAAAATGAGTTAAGCTCAGACGTTTTGTTTGTTTATTAAGTTATTTATTGTGAGTTTGTAGAGATAAACTATTCGTGATTAGAATAACAATTGTATGTTGTTTTTGTATTAAGTGAATCATTGATTTTTCAGAGCATGGCTGACAGTTACATGTTTAAGTTACCATTAAAAACCAAATTCTACGCCTTTACAAAATTATTTTCTATTCCAATCGAAGAACAAAACTCAATAAAAATTTGACTGATTTTATTATCAAGAGCAAATATTGTGCTTCAATATACACATGCATGATCACTTTCCATCACGTGAGATGTTGTCAAATGTAAGCCCATTCTAAATCTACCATCCAAATAATAATTACATACATTCTCAAAGATGACACCGCAAAGAACAATTTCAAAAGTGTACTCTCGCCAGCGCGGTGGCGTACGTAATTCCATTAATCTCTGACATTAGCATTAAGAGGACAGGTCGCCATTTGATCTCTGAGACGAGTCCCGGCTTACTTACTTGTAACGTTACATATTAATGTGCGTAATGAAATATTTCGTCTGCGTGGCTAGAGTCACTAACTGGATTAATTGAAATCTTGCACAAAGCAGGCAATGTTGTGGTTTTGTTAGTCGTAAAAGAAGTATTTTCACATTGTTTTCTTGTGTATGTACCAATGACAAAAAATATTCAAATATGTAGATAAGGTAGCATTATTTATTTATACCAGCTGTAACGGAATATCAGACCAATTTTGTTCAAAATCTATTCTGCTGGTTTGCGTTTGACCTTTGCGCATATTTGACTTTTCTGAGAACCACAAAAACTTTGAAAAACTTCAGTGTTAGGCAATGATAACCTATACATAATGGGGTTCCATAAAAACATGACAGTTGAACAAAAAACTAGCTAAAGCTGATTGAAAATTATGTCATAAAATTAGGTCTGTAGGGCTATACTAACTTAATTTATGTTCAAGTATGTATGATATGTTTGTAGACTTTAAAATGGATTACTTTCACTGGCTATAGTTTGCACCTACGATAGTTTACGTTAAATGACTCCTGCATACAAAGAGCGATTGATTGTTGCACCGCTTCTGACTCAGAAATCCCTTACGATACCTCCATTTATATCCAAATTCAGGCATACCCAGCGAATAATCCACCGAGGGCCATTCGACTCTCTCGTTTGTTGAAACGCCAAATCGTTGCGCATTATTCTAATTCGCCTTCAGGATTGCTTCTGAAGAAGCTATTTATTTGCCCAGTAAGCTCAATCTGGGGGTAAAACTGCCCCCATTGCTTACATTGCACGACTCAAATTGGTATGAAAATAACCCTAGTAATTTTTTGACATTGACATGTCACAATAATACTTTAGTGAATCGAGCTGATGCTTGTAATTCTAAATATCGTGTAATTGTCACTTTTTTTTGTTTTGTTTCATACAGATAAAGTATGCAGTCATTGTTACACTGTCTTGTTAAATTTTATTGTTTGGAGAGTATCTATCGTAAATTTTAAATATAGAGGTGTACCTTTAAATTAATTTTAAGTTCAATAACATATTAAAAATATTATGATGAAAAAGCTGTCAATGAATGATGTGAAAGAAAACTCAACATTAGGATCACTCTACATACTCTGATCTACAACGTTCATGTTATATTTTAAAGTGTCCGATAAAATGTATTTGACAAATTGTGCATTAGCTTAGAGTATAAATCATAGGTACCCCAAGAGAAAACTGCGCTGCACGAAGCATAGTGCTCTTCTATTTGACACTTGTCATACAAGGGACAAGATAATGGTAGCTTCGAACATAGAATAGGTTTTCAGACAACTTTATAGTGAAGTGCATAGAGCATCCTATCGTATTTCAGACTGTAGCGCACTGCAAATAAAGTTCACGTTTGTTTTTATAAAACAGACATATTTTCATAGCTTCGTATTTACCATAATATTGGAAAATATGTCAAAGTAGCAACACCAACCACTTAACCCAAAAGTGCTTATTAATGCGGTCAAGCTTTCTATAGGTGGGCGTGACTAGCGTGGAAAGAAAATTTCTCTATTTTTATTTTCAATGAGCTACCATTGGCTATTTGAAATAATTGATGATGATTCTTCTATTATGATTGGTGCACACTTTTTGCAGACACAACTAACCTGCTGATGATTATATATCCATAAAGTGTATAATTTATTAAATAACTAGGCACACCTACTCGTAATAAAGCGCATGTTGGAAGGCAATAAAAGTTTTTATTGGTACCTTTCAATACTGTTGATAAACGACGTAAGTTAGGAGCGAATGAAAACGGCTTTAGCTCGTAGGTTTCAGTGCCCAACGCTTCTATAATTTACGCGAATGAAAGGAAATACGTTTCCTTATATTTTATATCACTGTATAATGTCAGCACACATGTGGCAATCTTTATTCCACAGAAGTGAAAGATATTCCAGATATAAAAACACGTGCCCAATGCTAATAAAGTAAAGCAATATCGAAAAGGTATTTTGTATGAACGGTTTCCCTGGGAGGCCAGAAAAAAGGGACGTAAAACGAGAAGAAACGAAAGTGGAAATATGGCCAAGTCATATTTTATTTACTGCATACAATCGAACCTTTATCACGGTTTGTATCGAGTTAAGAGTGTTTGGTAGTGGGTCTCAGACGTTTATAGGGATGGTCGGCTCGGGCACTGTTCCACTATCTGTACTTTTATATTCAACAGCCATCAATGCTACACATTGCCTATGACCGAGCGCCACGGGAAAACTTGGATATAGGTTCACACGGTATAATTTTTTTGCTTTATGGCTTTGTGTTCGCAGAACACGAAGAACCTAAGTTTCCAAACATGTAAAGTTAACACAGCTTGAATTGACAGAACGTTGGTAAATACATGGCGTGTAGTCAACTTAAAAGTATATGAACAAACCTAATTTATTACTTATCTAACATTTATCAACACAACTATTAAAAAAGCTCGGTACTCTTAAAATAGCTTTTATGTACAGAGTACTAAATAAAATCTTGTATCATTCAATGAAAACTAATAAACCGTTAAATTTGATTGAAGTATCTTCTTTATGCAAAACGTAACCCCTCGCGCATATAGCACTTTTATATTCGCAATTCAAATCAATGAATAACCGTGCATTCGCTTTCTTCAAATGGTAAACTTATTTCATAAATCGCTCATTTTGTATTACTGGATGCTTACTCTCGCATTTGTATGATGCTTGCACAACGAACCAATTTAGGCAGCATCAGCTGAGGAAAATTGCACATTCTATTGTACCAAACGGAGAGTCGAATAAAATTAGAGCGCACCGAAAACATGTTTTCATCGGTAATATTACCTACTACCCCCAGCTCTTGCGGCTGCTTCGGAAACGATATTCCGTCGGCCTCTCGGTAACTTCTTTTTTCATATTCACTACAGTAAAACAAAACCAAACTGCACGAGGTTTCACAAGACTGAATAAGATTTCGATAAGAGTTCAAAATAAAACAAAAAGAGAAACGAGTGAAACAAGAAAATAAAGCGTTCGATAAGTAGACTAAAAACGCTTGAGCGTTCTTTTGGTAAGACTCAATAAGTGGATTCAAAAGAAAGGAACTTTAGAGAAAAAATGTTCGACAATTTGTCAGTCAGCTAGGTGGGGTATCTGAGGGATATGATCGTGCTTCATCATCATTTTTTGCGTCAAAGTGCCTGCGCCATGCCGACCACCCCAGCACAGAATTCATATTACTCATCGAATACGTTTTGTGTATACTAGAATGAACTTTTCTTTAAAGAAACTTTTAATTCTCTCTGTACTAAATAACGGAAATCGAGGCGCCTTATTGCTCGGAGCACGCTCGCTTTTGATTTCTTTTACGATACCTAAAACACGACGTTACGACTTTACGCTCTGAGTGAGGAATGTTGTGACGCCTCGAGCCGACGATAAGCGAAGGGTCAGGTTACTGAAATGATGTTTTACTTCCATCAAATCGCCGTGACTGTTTTCAACGGGACTGTTTGTGAAAATTTATTCACGGGTAGGTACAATTTAATTAAAGTATATTGCGACAAAAGATTTTTCATTTGGAAAAAGTGTCACCGTGGGTCGATAGTGAAAAACAGAAAAGTTGGCCCGGGTGTTCGGTACGTCGACGTCCCGTAGCCCGGGTGTGAAAAATACCCTTTCATCTTGGGAATTCGTGCGGAGGTGCCGAACTCTTATATTTATAAGGAGAAGAGAAATAAACAAACCGTGGCAGTAAAAAAAAATGTACGATTCCAGTGCAGGTAAGGCGGTAGATCTCGTTGATTGTGAGAAGTGTCTCTGCCACACCTTGAATTATTTCACAGTTTGAATTGTCACGGAGGCCATTTTTGTTGTTACTTTTCATTGTCTCCGTATCATGATGTAGGATAACGCGTGAGAAATGGAGTGGTAAACACAAAATGTTACGACTTCACTCACAACAATCACATTTTTATTGTTTGATATAATATAGGCTTGCACTTCGCCAACTATCTCAGCTGATGGTAAGTGACGATGCGACCTACGATTTACCGCGCTTGCCTAGAAAACATTGTTATTTGAGTTGCTTGTTCGTATATTTTCATGCCACAACAGGTGATTATAGTCTGGGCAAAAATTTCAACGCGATAGCCTGCTTTACCAAGACCATTTTTTCCACGGAGTAGCTGGCAACTTGAGCACCTGTATAGTATCACTTAAAAAATTATGATTGTAGTCTATAGAATGGGTATTTATCAAAAAACCTAACCAAATATCATAGTTTCAAGGAACTAACCTGAAACTTTCCGAGGCACATCAAAGTGTTGCATTCTAAATAAAGCCCAAGCCATCTCCTCCAAACTCGTGTAATTTGTCAAAGCATCAAAACTTCACAACACCTGTGCTCGAGATGCGTAGCAGAGGTTCGCAACCGTTGAGATATTACCTTTCACATGCAATTTCTTCCAGCGAGGCGCGGGGTCGGGACGTCTGGTCTAATCAACATGGCCGTTCTCCTAATTATGTTTACCATGTCTCCTTCCAGGAACCGGTGCGGATCCGCTCAATCTACGTTTTAAATATTTGTCAGACCTGATTTATGTTGAGTAAAATGAGGAAAGAAAAAAAAAACATGATTTAGACGCCGCAAATTGGATTTCAAGTCAAAAATAGTAGACATAGATATAGAAAAACTTTTAGTCTTATAAAGACAACAATACATGACAAGTATTGTATTTTATTGTTATTAACATCTATAAGATTATAAATAAAAAATAGGAAAGTGTATCTATGTATCTGTTTGTCAGTCTATAACCTTATGGCTTTTATAAAAAGATTTCGCTATGACATAGCTTTGACGCCAAAGAGACACATGAGTATTTAGAAGTACTAATGAAATCGAGAGGTACCTACAATCAGTTTCTAATATTATATTTACAAATTATAAAGCGTATGACCAGGCATTGAATTTCATCGTAAAAATTTTAAGGTCTTTTTTCAAAGCCATCATAAAGTAAATGAATTAGCATACCTAATTGTCTCTCTAAACGGGAATAAAAAACGAAGATTCTTCCTAGAATCAAAGCGGACTTTCATGAAATAATAAATTTTTTGGAATATTTTAACAGCTTTATCCACATGCAAAGCTGCGGGCTTTTCTAAATCACCAAAATATAAATGTGAGAACAAAGAATTATAAAAAGTATACGGGCGTGATAAGACGAGGGATTGCGGAATTAAAATACTTTAATTAACGTCAGATAAAAAGGAATATAAAGGAAATAATTGAGACAGCCTCAAATCAGCTTTGTGAAGATTATAAAGTCGAGTCCGCGGAGAGAATTTTCATATACGCGTGAAATGAGCCTTTTTCAATCCCGAAAGAGATTTGATGCGGAGTCCTATTGTGAGTTTCCTAATTCTTTCTTTGATCCTCTCATTGTAAAGACGACATTTTTCGTAACAATTTCTATTTGAATTGAACAATGAGTTGAGTAGGTACATTTATTAAAATGACCTATGACCACTAAGAAAAAATAATTATCTCTCTCATTTTTCTGCTTTGTTATCTATGCTACTTCCAATAATTCTACTAATAGATAAGGACAAAAGTCAAAAAGTGCCGGCAATAACTCTACCTTTATTTTATATTTTATTTCGCAAATGATCGGCTTATACCGCCCCATCAATTCGAACGCTGTAACAGGATCAGCCAGTTGACGCGTGAATCGTATTTATAGCATTTCCATTAAAAAAATAACAGAAGAACTGAAGTAACAACATTTTCGTGGGTATGGAATTGAAAGGAAATGCGAGGAATACGTGATTGACGTCACAGTCATTGCTTAAAGAGTTGTTTTTGTTTTTTGTAAACATAGGTTTGTGGCGCTAGTTAGGCTGCTTTATAGGATGACTCCAGTAAAAACTACCCTATATTATTATAAATAATGTTTTTAGCACGATTAAGTTCTGTGTGAAACGTAAAACTATGTACCCTATATTAGTCTGGATAATCTATAATCATGTTATATACAAAGCTATAAATACAATTATCATTATGTACATAAAATTATTATTTAGAACAAAACTTAAACCGTTCGGTTCATAGATTGCCTGAGTTAAGTAAGTGTACCTCAAAGACTAATAATTAATATTATAATTTTCCTCTATGTATGTCAAGACGATGTATATTTTTTATTTGCCCTTCTTACGCGTTAGAGAGTGCGATTTTGCTCCGGGGTTCGACAATTACGACGTAGTACTAGACGGCTAATACAAATCGTTGGCCCGGGGGTGCGTTTATCCGAATTCACCCCCTCTTACGTCGTTGGAGAAAACTATTACCTATCGCGTACCAGCTTTATTTTTCTCATAAATGTTGTATAGAGTCTTATATTTTGCGATTTATATCCTAATAAATGTTCAATGTATAATGGGGTTTACGTTGGAATGTCAGTTGGTTTTCTGTACATAATTATCATTATCATTATATTATATCATATCATTATATATACATAATATAATAAAACTGTAATTGTGGCTAAACCTGTGCATTGAATATTTTTTGTAAATATTGATTGTGATTTTTTTGTATTTTTTTTTCGGTCTGTCTGTCTGTCCTTTTGAACACGCATCACGCTGGAACCACGGAACGGATTCTGCTCAAACT
This sequence comes from Ennomos erosarius, assembly GCA_963580505.1. NCBI lineage: Eukaryota > Metazoa > Arthropoda > Insecta > Lepidoptera > Geometridae > Ennomos > Ennomos erosarius. Next base: position 11,115,776 of record OY756981.1, on the reverse strand, counting down.
TGGTATGGTAATAGTTAACTTTTCAGCATAAAATTTAGGATTATTATACACATTGCTGTAGAATCGCAAGAGGACATAATTAGTTTTCCATTAGCCTAATATATAGGCACTCTTTCCGCTCAGTTCGTTCAAAAACAAACGAAAATGCTGAACTCTCTATTGGTGAAATAAAATTGGTGAACGTAATTTTACTAGAAACTTGTTATTTGCTTTGGTTCTCCCGTTTTGGTAGTGCATACTTTTCATCATTTTAATTTATTTTTGTAAAGCACTCAAAGGCACCAGTTTGTACGATGCGAGTGAGATTTAATTGCTTGACTAGTTGCCTATTGTTGAAATGTGTTTTAATGGTGTAATGGGTGAAATAAGACTATTACACTACAAACTGCGTACCAATTTACTTGCACAGTTAAAGAGCAGTAGCTATAAATACTTTCGATTCTACTACGATTTTTACAGTAAATAGAAGTGAAATGGAACCCTCTACAGTAATTCTAAACTCTACACATGAAATGATATTAAAATTGCTAACAAATTAAGCCAAGTTTAGGTGCAAGTCAGTAAACAAAATAACAAGTTGCAGCTCGTCGCTGCCATGTCGGAGCGTTAGCAGGCTTCGATCACCCGTCAGCGCATAACCAAATTAGAGCAATTTAAGTCAGGAAATTGGAAGCGCTATCGGGGTGTTCCGTCGTTGCAACGGAACGCCGCCGCACCGGCATTTCAGACATCCACCGTTTCGGCAACCCTAATGTCCGAACAATGCACGAATCTGGACAGCCAGATCCGAGCTCTTCGAAGATAAACGACAACCGTGGAGCGTTGTAACAACTGATTGATATACAGCCGGTGATATCGTACCTACTATTAGTTTATTGGTGCTATCGTATCGCCAAATTCCAAGCTCGCCTCAGCTACAGTTGGAGTACTGTTGACATTACAATGTTTAGATAGTAGAGTCGAGGCTTTTCGACTGTTTGATTTGGTCAAGTGTTTCCGGCACAGCCACAGAGTTTTGAACGTTTTCTCGACAAAACGTTATGAGATCATGTACATGTACAATGTACACTATCTTACATTTAACATCTCAAAAAACTCTTATTAAAGTGTTGGATAAATTGGGTCCTAAGTAAATGAAATTATATCGAAAGAAATGGTTTTAGCCACCCACATAATTAAATGGGAAAAGAGAGTATAAAAGATTTAATGGCATTATAATAACATAATAATATGGCAAATACATTTGCAAAGCAACCTTTACTTATAAAATGAGTGGGACGATGTACAAAAGCAAAATATATGCTCGAATCAAAGATATTCATAACTCCTGGAAGTCAAACGAAGCATTTGAATAGAATGACTAATTAAGAGAACCAAGTCAAATCAAAACGTTTGAAAGCATTTGCACAAAGCTATTCCCAGGCATATGCAGCCGTCTGCAACTCTATTTGAAATTCTCGGCAGCAGTCGCAGTCAAGACTTCGGCAACATGTCCATAGCCGATACAAAGTTAAGAGCATGTGCTGAGATAATAACAAGTAATCGTGCAAGTTGCATCGGAAGGCGCGCCACTTGCCTCCGAGAGGCGACGGCGACGGTCAGAGTTTGGTCTCGCTCTGCAGCTAAAACAATAGCGAATCAAGCATGCAGCGGAACTTCCCCAAAGACACCCTCTTGTGCGTGCGACGCTTAGCGAACATCCTCAACTTATATTGGTCGGGAAACTTCATCGTTCATGGGCCTTGATCCAGAACCGTAAAGCCGTACGGCACCACTTCGATTAATCAAAAACCAACTCGCACACCAACCTTACTCCGACGTTATGTGACTGTGATAACAGCTTTACGATAACTTGGGGATGTAGCAAAAAACCGGTTATTTTTCTCGCGTTGCTAAATCTAAAAATAATACTCGACGAAAGAAAATATTTTTACTTAAACATCCAACCGAAATTCTTGTGAATAAAGTTGTTCGCTTAACATTAAATATAAGATCGCTTTAGCGAGGCAGATAGACAGATAAAGACGGCATACATTTTCATGAGAACAGAAAAAAATAAAATATAAGCAGGCAAAATTGTGAGGGCCAAGTGTGCGTTTTCCGTTGACTGGGGACAGAGATTGGCAGGCGGAGGTCGCAGAAGCGAGAAAGGAGTAGGGCTTAAGAGACATTGACGTGGCAAGAAAATGATACCTTAATACCAGACAGTGCGGTCAGTATTGCTTTATGCGAGTTGCTTATATAAATAAGCCTAATCGACGCCGGGTCCACGATTACACCGGTCGTTCGCCTAATTAATTTTAAAGTCAGCATCTTGGCCGCCACAACGTCGAGTTTCAAGTGGATTCGACTGCCATTTAGCTACATTTATGGAGGTTTGTTCTCTCAATTCCAAATTTTGATTTGAATTTTGTTGTTGTTTAATAAAAGTTCATTCGAAATCAATTTGCGGGTGGAATAATTTTAACTTTGGATTAGAAATTCTGTATTCGTTCATAGCATTGACGAGTATTGAATAAAATGTGTCCTCTTGTTGTCATAGTAGATGGATAGCTGTTGTGTATAGTTTTTAGTGTTTCTAGAAGATAATTTATTAATTGAGATTGCAATTAGGAGCTCTATAGTAATGCTTCACGAAACCCTTAAAAAATAAATTAAAAATTTAGAAAACTTTCCTAGTTGACTAAAATTACTTCATCTCATGAAAGTGTAAGAGACAAACGCCTAATGACTTAAGCACCACTTTATAGCCAAAAGGATTTGCCAAATTACCTTAACCTTAAAACTGTTTCTGAAAATGTATGCCTGAAAGTCATTTTGCGTACGTATTTGTTTTAGATTAAACGTTCCTGCTCCATAAAATTAACCCTCTGCCTATTCTTTTATACCTGCTACATTTTGTGCCAGCACGTTATCTCCATTACTCTTGGTACTACTTCAGTCCTTAAATAATCCCAATGAAGGAATGCTGAGAAAACTCCCGAGATTACTATTATGCATGCGATAAGCAAAGCTGCGTCGTGACGAACAAAATTTGCGACGACCGTTCGACCCATAAATCCGACGGGTTCCTAAATCCTTGAAAGGGCACCGTCGAGCAGCTTTCATCAGAAAATTCTCCATTATCTGGAGGAAATCGTTACCGGGGTTGAACCTCGCCCACCCTCGACCCAACGGGCTTTCATTTACGGCGGCGTTGCGTGCACGCGTCCCCGCGGCCTTTGCTTCAGGTGGGCGCAGTCATTGTGCTTAGTATTTAAGTGGCTCATTTGATATTCTGAGACAGTTTGCATTCCAAAAGCTCGGGTGAAGTGTATGTTAGAGGTGGGTATTGAAATATGCGTAGGCAGTGTAGGCACACGTCTCGCAGCGTGGAGTGGGGTGGGGTTTGCGTACACACGCGGCCGTGGCAGTCACAACACCGCGTCATGAATTTGATCGCACGTGACTCTCTGGTGATGCCGGCGAGAGAACATGGAGCGCTTGCTTGCTCCACGCACACGCACGCACTGAATTGCGCCGAGTTTGCGCAATGTTTATCCACAAATACACTAATGAAGGCACCACCTACAAAAGCGACTAGATTGTTAATTAAACTTGCTGAAAATGTGACACCCTTACGAAATGTTGCCGGGCCGGGAGCACAATGCATGGCTTCAATGTTATTGAATTAATTTGTAATCAGAATTCTCGGCGTGCGTTCTAAGAGGTAATAATGGTTTTAGGCACATACATTAATTTATTATCTGCTTCTTTGGGTTTTGTGTTTGTACGTTTAGTAAATTAAATGTAATGTGACCCTCAAAGAGATAATTTTAAAGAAGGCTTAGTTTTCTTCGTAAGTGACCTATTTTGCAACTTTCCTCCTATGCTTTTATTGTACAAAAGCAAAGCATTAATTTGACCTCTATCCCACCCAAAAGCCTAGTATTTTTTGTTACGGTCTATACTATAAGTACCAATAATAATCTCACCTGGAATCAAGTTTCTGCAACGAATAAAAAATCTCAGTCCTCAGATTTTCTCGTATATTGCAAACCTGTCAGTTTTTTTGGCATCTTGTTTTTAATTATAATTAGAATAATAATTGTGGCTTCTTAATAATTCGACACAAAAAGTAATTCAAAGGACCCCATCATTAGGCCGCCGACCAAAAGGAATAACCATTCCCTTAATCATTATTCTTAAAGACTCTTCATTAAATTCCTTTTATCTCTCTCGAGATATTTCCTTCGCTTGGCATCAATCACATTCACTCTGAAAAACTCCTTGGCTTTATTCTAAACTCTCATAATAGGTAATGAAGGTCCCGATCGTCGCGGGCGGCTGGCTGGGCCGATTACTTTGAAAGCTATCACAATGACTCCAGGCTGAAGCCAATGTTGAATTCTAAAAAGTTCCTCAGTCCTCATCCATGCTAGATACAGAGCTAATTACGGCGAAACTTTTGTAGATAAACACCTGCGTTGACTCGCGACCGCTAGACAAAGACCAAGTTATCGCAGACTTACAGGCACGCCCGCCACGCGTACGCGAATATCAACCCTAACCCCTACCACAAAAGCTCCTTTTCAAGTCACGCCACTCGTGAAACGAGACGATAGATTGGTGCTAAGACGACAGTCTTATTCAATATCGACCTGAGACAATAACGGGACAATGAAATTGTTTCCTTGATTTAAATCTCAGCTTTGTAATTTGACGTCCATTAAAAAAACATTAATTTAGTTGAAAGCTTTTATTCGGAATAATGGATTTCATAGATACAAAACATCGTTTGGATTATACCCTAATCACCGAACAGTATAAATGTATTGTTTTATGAATAATTATATTTAAACCAAGGAAGTAAAGAAGACGACACATTAAGAAGTAGTTTTGCGAGATCTTCTTTTTCTTCTCATGTAGGCAAGTGGTCAGCCCTGGTGTCAGAATTTTTAGGCCGCCCAAAGGCTTCTGACTTGGCTTAATGGCGACGTTTTGCGAGATTAACCAACGCATGGACGTCCGACACTTTAGATTCGTGTGCTACAGTTATAAACTGACTAAAACAACGGAAATATTTTTTTTAGTATATGTGATGCCTATTTGGTTGAAAGTCAATTATTATTTTTATTTTTACTGCGTTACGTTTTAATCAATGAATAACTTTTATCTGATTTTCGAAAAACCACGCCTTCATGTGTACAACATGAGGTAAGTTAACAAGCAGTGTTATAAAACAATATAATTATTAATCTCCCAAATTCCATACACTTTTTGTAAAAGTTTTCTGTAAATTTAATTTTGCGAATGAAGTTGGTACAACTTTGTCTTCCCACAGCTAACACGCAGCGTAGAGCGTTTTTAATTTGTTCGTTAACAAATTTTGCGGGAATTTAAATGGTATTCCACCCACGAGGTTTTGAAAGCTATGTTCATTTCAATCATGCAGATTAAGAGAGACATGTGTAGTACCTGGGCGGACTTTAAACACTACTTTCCGATTTCCTTCAAAAGCTTTCATGCATGAAAGTAAGAAAGAACACAACCTAACGGCCAGTAACCAGACGAGGACTCAAAATACCCTTTTTTGATGCTTATTTTAATTTTCCTTTTGTAGCCATATTTATAGCTAATTAAAAAAAAAGTTGAATCAAGTGAAATAGCACATGAAACATAGCTACAACACAAAAGTGGACTTAAAAATAAGTTGCAAATATGCTTTACTTTAGTACCTAAATATCTTTTTAACTATTTAGATGTTCTATCCTACATCAGTTTATAGATACTTGAGTTAGTATAATCAACTATTGAAAACAAATATTGAAGCAAGAAAAATCATCTACCTACTTATCATAATAAAATATTTATAATAGAAGTTATTGAAGGGTAGAGTTGCTTAAATAATTTAAAAAAACTTACCGGTCCAAACTGTTCGAAGTAATTCTTTACATCTTCAAGCGTTGTGGGTGCCGATAGCCCTCCTACGAAAATTTTCTTTGTCCTGGTGACCATCTGAAACAAGGATTTGAACATTAACTTAAACAAAGAATAACAATCAAAGGACAAAAAATTGAACTATAAGAGGCCATTGATCTTTCAATTATTGCAGATAAATAATAATTTGAACGCTTAGTTATTTCCTTAGTTAACTGCTGAGTATTTATTGACAAATTAAGCCTAAAACTAGGAACTCCAGTAATTTTCGTTAAAATTGCAAAAATAAACTAAAGCAAAAGTTGCCAAAACCATCTTAAATAAATTAGCAAAGGTCTGCTGTAACTAATGTAAAAACAATTTTGAAAGCGATCCTCTGGCTCAACGGCTGAAATGTTAAAATAATTACCGTTAATATATTATGCAATCCACCACGCAAAGGTTAGAGAGGGATATTTCTAAGGAACGCGTAATAAAGGTTTAGTAGGATACCCCTACCTGAAATACCCACACCTAAAACGTAGGTACGACCAACGCTTGTTAACTAAATACTATTTGTTCAGTCAACTCTGTGGAATTATTCCTAACTTGAATCTTTGCAGGTTAACTTATAAACTCCTCGCAAGCCTTATTAAACGCAAATCCAGCCAAACTCTTTGAATGATCGCTGAATTTCAAGCTAATTTATTTATTCAATGCATATTTTAACAATCAAAGCGTAGACGTTTAAGGGAGGTTTTCATTATAATGTCAATATCGTCGCAGCGCTCGCATCTCAAGGCTGTATCTTTCTTATTGAATATTTATGAGCTAAAATAATGACGGTGAAAAAAAAATCTTTGGTTAACAATGAACTGGATTTTTTACTGGATTTTGTGCACCGTAATGAAAGTGGAAGAGGATACTCTGATACTATAATTACGATGTCGGGGAGTGGGCGGAGGCCGTGTACAGGTAAGGACAAAAGGGACTCAACCCTGCATTTACGTATCATCTAACCGGTAAAGTTAACGACAAAAGTCAAACAATTAACCCCTTGTGAGCTGATGTGCTGGCGTTTTTCAAACAGCGGTCGCCGGTCGCCTGTTCAAAAGCTTGCCGTTTCAGGGATAAATAAATTTCTTATATGAAACTCTACTTTTATGCTGATTATTCAAATTAGAATGTTGGCAAACATGAGTGTTACACTCAAAAATAATTTGGTACGTGTTTTATTTTTGACCAGAATTCTTCACACAGCATACAAATATTTATTGTTTATGAGTAGATTTTATTAACAAATCTATATTAATGTTTTTAAATATAACTTAAGTCCCAAAAAAAGCACAAACCCGCTTGATTATTGATTTGAACAATAAGGCATTGAAAATTATAGGCACATCTATACCTTCCATAGTTTACGAATACCCAAAAACATGTAAATAAAAAAAGTAAATTTTTAAAAGCCCATATTTTTTTTTAGACAAAATGAATGCCATAACCAATACCGTGAAAAATTAATTCCGCGAAATTGAATACATGATATTAAATTGTTACTAATAACGATATAGCGAGGACGTTTCAATTCTGGCACGGATCGGAATCACGCTGAAATGTACGTAAATGATGAGTAAGTGCCTTGCTGAGAGGGGGTAGTACGTGTCCAAGTGGCATACCCCACCCCTCATCCCCCTTGTGACGCTACTGCGTTTTCCTTGTAAACCTCAAGTGTCGACGGGGCTTCATTGTTCGAATGGTCGACTCCGTCACGCATTTTGGCTTATATGGGTCATGATTTTGTTGTACCTATAGTGAGTATTATTGTGTGCTGAAAACCATTGTAAATAGTTTAGCATTTCAAAATTAGGCTTTATTTATCAGACAAGGATACCACCTGCATGATGAAAAACGGTCTCTGTAATTTATGCAAATATGTAACACTAAAAATCCCAATACATTGCTTCACATTTTTTCACCTCAGCAGCTCGAAATGGCACCCTTTGCTGCGAGAAAACAGTGTGCAAAATCGTATTTTGCCCACTGCGTGAGACAAGGTAATTTTTTAATAATATGACTTTGCGGTGAGTGTATTTAGCCAACTTTAGGTTACATTCATATGAATTTTTGGAAAGAACATGTTTTTTTTTCTTATTCATACTTACTTTTGGCAGGAACGCGATAGTATTTCGTTACTAGGTATTGGCAGAATTATTGCAAAAAAAGCGATAGAAAGCCATTAAAGAAGAAGAAGTACCTACATGTAATGATGTTCTCACTGCTGAGGTGAAAAGTTGTATGTGTTACTCGAGGGCAAAGTTTCAACTTTGCTCTCTTGTTGCACAAATAACTATTGTCATATTAATTTCGTTGTAACGCTGAAATACACACATACTTGTCATGTAAATTGAATTCATTGTTAACAATTTCATCCTTGTTTCATTCTAAAACGAACAAAACTCAATAAAGTCAATTCTATGGCAAAAATATTTACATACGAGACTCTGGAAAATAACTAAATTAGCCGATAAAAACGTTGCCAAAAGGTCAGTTATAAATATCTAAGCTTTCATAATTCCGATCACATATCATATCTTATTAAAATTTCACGAACCGATCAGAAACGTTCGCCGAATATCGGCCAAAACAAACAGATTCTTCATTCGAGTCCGGTTCAACGTACCGAGCATAACAGGCGTGCCACAACACGTTTGGCTCTGTTGATCTTTTTGTTGGGAATAAGGCACATTTTAAGAGTGAGGTACTTAGAGTTTTAAAGGATTAGGAACATCCTCATCAACCATCTAGCAATGGCAAGCATTGTGTTTACTGGCATAATATTTATATACATAAATATATATATTTTCTATCATATAAATAAATAAATATATATATAGTTTATTATTTAATGTATAAATGAAGAATATAAATTTAAGGCAACTTATATAAAAATATATCACACCATGAGCACAATACCACAACAAACATAATACCTGCACCATCAAGATGCATGTGCGTACACATAAAAGCGAATTTACTTTTGTTATTACTCTTTTTTGTTCTCATGTTACTTTTACTTTTGTTGTTACTCTTTTTTGTTCTCATGTTCTATCTGATGACTGTCCTGTATATTTGTATATAGAATGTAAATCCGATTTTGGCCGTAGGTTTAGTGTATAAGATTTAAAAACTTTGTTAATTAAGGGCTGTGGATTTAGAAAAATAAATAAAATAAAATAAATAAAATAAATGAAATAAACTTACGAAATTGCACTTACTGCTGCCGGTTTATGATTATATCCGCACAGAATAAATAACTGCACATTACTAATACAATTTCTAAGCAATTACGAACATTATTGCAGTCACTCAAGGACTATTATCGCATAACGAATTTTGTTTATGACGTACGTTGGGAATGAAAATTATAGTAAAACCGCTGTGGGCCTAATCTTATGTATTAGGGGAACATTTTCTCATGATCGATACTATATTATGATGTACTGTGTGAACTGGTTATAAAAAAGTATGGAAGATAAAGGTGCTTTTATAAGCCGTCGTCGGTAAGGTACTAAAGTTTTCCTTCCTTTCAGGGCGATGAAATTATAATGATAATTTTAAGATTATTTTGCAAACGCGCGTTAGAGCCTATGAAGTGACAATAGGCATGACTCTAAGACCTAACTTTCCTAACAAAAAAAAATCATATCTATGGTTATTGATAAATAGTCTAGTTCTTTTTGTTTTCCAGTTAAAAGACGTTAAGTTTTATATAGTATTTAGTACTTAAGAACAAATAAAATATAGATAATAAACTTGAAAAGCCATGTTGTTCCTTAAACAGAATAATAATCCACTTTGTAATTTTAATATTTATCCTTCTTAAACTTGTAGAGATTTTTGATGAGTAAGTTTAAAAGGTAGGCTATTTTACAAAAATTGTTATACTTTTATGACAGTAAAAAATTTAGAACCCTTTAAACAACGCACCATTAAACCTAAGTAGAGATTTTATATAGATCTAGCTGACTCTACGGTAATTTTATGTGTAGTATAAAACCGGTATTTTATTTAACAAAGATAAAGGAAAAATAACGGCAAATCATTAACCGCTATAATGAGTACTGTCACGCAGGATACAAGAGGGAGTGATAAATAAAAATTTGATTAACAAGCATTTATAAATAGGATTGCAAAGGGTGGTCCTTTGGGAGCAACTGTCAGGTTTAACGCCGGCCATGTCAGCCGAAACAGTGGCAATTACCTTAAATGTGGACAACGCACTGGAATCCCTCGGGAAAATTATTATTCACAACATATCCAATTTTTGAAATGGCCTAAATTTTATACATTTGGTTTGAAAACAGTAGAATTTTTTAGCTTTTGGTACTTACATTTTTATTTCGTCAGTATTTCTACTTTTACTTTACAAAATTACAACCTAAATGAGATGATAAGTCGAACATCAAAACAAGCGATAACCTAACATAACATGAGATTGCAACTTTTCACACATATTATTTCACCTGGAACTGGAAACATTCGCAAGTTAAAAAATTCTAGGTACTGCAGTGAATAGCGCGTGTCCCAAACAACATTAACTGCTCGCAGCTCGCAGTCATTTTGTAACGAAAAATACAACAATTTAATTTAGTCCAACTTGACCGCGAGCATGCACCAAACGGCCTGAGAACAAAAAGCTACATACACCAATTACTGCGACGACCCGGCTGCAGTGTCCCTTTACGTGAGAGCTTGCGAGTTGCACTAACTCAATTCATAATGCACCAACAGTGTGCAGTGAAATTTTTACGTTATATCCAAACAACGTACGAGAGAAATGTCACGGTAACGATATTACACAAACCGCTTTTAGTATTGGAGCTTCAATAGAAGTGGTAAGTGATTTAGGTGGACGTCACGTAGTACACGTGTAGAATGCCAAGCGCGCATTATCAAACGGCAATGACCACATTAACCAGGCATTAGCCAATACAATGCAAACTCTTGTGTGTATAGCCAAACCTATTTGTCAGTACTGTCCGATCTCAACTATAGTAAATAATACAAGCAATAAAAATGCATGGCTCGAAATTATTTTAGCACCGATATAAAACACTAAGCTCTTGTCCTACAGTTTATTTTTAGTACCTACTTTTAAAGCACATGACAAAACTATAAGACTAAACACGAAAATGCATCCAGCGTCAGCGCTCGTACGAATGGTTATTTTTTATTACTTTAAATCCACTCAACGTTCCACACCTTTTTCGTTCTTCTGAGAAAGGAATTACAGCTAGCGAAATCCAGTTGAAAACATTTTATTTTACGGGTTATCTACGTCATGAAAGAGTGAGCATACCACTTATTGCGACAGAAGCGGTGGGACAATATTAATCAATTTTTACAGTGGGAAATTCGGGGGAGGTCGTGCGGGCGAAGGCACAAAGGTCGACAGGCCGCCCGCTGACGTTGCATTTCATTTTTGTTTGCCCACAGCCTCTGGCCCGCTTGTCTGTTCTTTGTCTTCCTGAATAAATGTGTATTTTGAAGCACCTATTTTTTATTATTACTACACCGACGGGATAGAATGTGACCTCCCTATCATTCATTCCATTTTTGCTTCGTACACTTTTCGCATTTTTGGGTCCTAAAAGTGTTTTCGTAAAAGCGTAAATTGATTTGTGTGCGCTGCACCTACATTTTGGGCTACCATTACTACGTTTGCATGCTGTAGAGTTTATCTTATTGAATGTTAACGGTATCTAAATGTGTATCGGTAACGTTTGCTCAGCACAGTGGAGCATAGATAGGGATGATCCCGTCTTCTCGTGTCGCACACGTTATCTCGTTCACAGCTCATTAGGTTCTCGCACGGCGCGTCTTTGAGCAGATCTGTACCATTTGTAACGATACGGACCGCAAGGATGGCAAATGGTGATTCCAGGTCTTAGGGTTTTTTTTATGGGATTGAATGACGTGACGAGCTGGTCGTTCACCTGATGTTAAGCAATACGGCCACCCATAACAGTTGCAGTGTCACTCGGAACTTTAAAATAATAAAGTTTCGCGGTACTAGTCTCGTTAGTGCAGTGGGGAGACGCGACGTGAAGTAATAGCGTATGAACTGAAATCTTGAATAATTATAGTGATCGTGGGGATTTTAACTTAATCTTGCTAATTTATGAGCGAGTTTTGCTTTAAGATATTTTGTTTATATAAAGAAATATTAATAAATTGTGATTTACCTTACTGTAACAGTTTAATTTACATTCTGGTGATTACCTATAATTGGTTTACTACCGGTCAGAACTACTGGTATAAATTGCCATAATTGCCAAGTATTTATTACCATAGATAGTCCAATTTATATTACCCGTAAGCATTCTCAAATTTTTCTTTCTATTGCTTTCCGTAATATGGATTATTATCATTTTAATTACCAATTTGAACTCGAGGTAATGTCGCCAGCTTTTTGGGCACCTTACCCGCAGACAGCGACTTAAACGCGGTTTTTTATTTATAAGTGTATTTTATAAGTTTAGATAGTTTTAGTTTTAGATAAATACCTACTTAGTTTAGATTTAATTTAGTTTTTAGTATTTGTATTTTGTATTTAGTTATTAAATTTGTAGTTGGTTATTATATTAATAAAATTTGAACTCAGTGAACAATTGTTATATTTTTGTGTCATGAAGATAAAGGTTAATTGAAGTGACCTCTTACAAAATATGTAAACTTGCTCGCTTAAAATCCACAAATCTACCTAAAGTACTAGGTAAGTACATAAACACAAGTCAGTTGTGGCACACGACATCAGACGACACTCACCACGTACGTATCAAATGGGGGACATTAACGAAATGTTATTGCTTCTTGGCTTGAACTAACACTTGTACAGTATTAATTTCTGTCTAGAAGTGAAGCTCATGTTGCTTTCTTTGTTGGTTGGTCTCCGATGAGGTTAACAGTTTCTTTGACTTTTGTGAAGAATAACATTTTATTTCAATGTGTTCTATCATTTATTTTTCTTTCATAAACACCCACTATGACGTACCTATGTACTCCTATGTGTATAACCCATTTGGGTACGTCCTATAGACATTTAGTACTAACCTTAACACTTGAGAGTTGTCGAACTTTAGTGCAGACGGGCATTATAAAATGTAGTGTGCATCCTCTACACATTACACAAAAAAAAATTAAAATCAAAAACTACTACTACTTGAAAAAAAAATGGTGCTTTGACTTTACCTGTGACTATGTGCAAAAGAGTAAAAGAGAGATAGAAAACCGGGTAAACGGAATGAGCAGAAAAACAAATATCAAATTCCAAAAGTTATGTGACTTCTAAATATGCTCTCTTTTTATTAGAAAACGGGCACAAAGTAAATACGGCATATAAATGAACAAAGTTCTCCCAGTTCCCGTGATCTGAATAACTAACGCCTGATCGATGCGTTGATAAGACCATGAAAAATTTAAAGATTTCTCGTACAATGGCTGTAAGAAAGGTTGGAATGGGTACGCGGAGCCATGGATATTGCTTTCTTATATGATCTAGATTCGGAGTCATACTCTCATATTATTACGGAACAAAGTGAAGCAACTACACTAAAGGTAATTATTAAAATTAATTATTTGGCATGTAAAAAAATCGGCTACACATTGGCAATTTATATTTAAGTAATATTTTTATATTAAAATGGATTTGCAAACATAGTTTAAGATATTGCAAAAAGAGCACCAATCGTTAAAGCCGGTTCAGGATTGAATACTTCAAACATTAGAAATGCTCGGAAGTGGCTCTTTAGCCGCTATTTTATCATGGGAGCATCAGGAACAGTTCAATTCAAACATAGAAGTGAGAAAAGAAACATGGTGATCTATAAAAAATCACCTTTCATTATAGCTTATAGTTATTCACCGAGTGAGAAGCTGTTCTTCTCTACAAGACGCATTTGTGAACTGATTGTTGTTAAATTTTGTGAACTAGTATGATAATTATAATTATATTAACTTTATTCTGACTATTCAGTTAATGGATAGTAATGGCAGGGGCAGGGGTTTGAAAACGTAAAAAATCGTTTTTCGGTTTAAAGCTATGCAAAGACAGACTTGCGAGATCTACTGCTCACAGAGCAAAGTTATTAACAGTCATATTTAATACCTTAATAAGTCCCAAAAGTGCCATAATTGATTTGTCTGACGATGGCGCAAGAAAGCTATGAAAAATTAATTTTTTCGTGATTAAACTGAACAGTAGCTGTTGAACTACCACGTTCTATTACTCGCACGCAGTCCTCGAAAGGCGAACAAAGAGCCACTCCTTTCAATACAGATAAAGTCTACACAAGAACATACGAGTATAATCCCGTAATGCTTTATCACATTATTCCGATTATAATTTCTAATGATTTCATTTACAAGGACGATAGGAAACATTCGGGCTAACTTTAAAAAATATTTATTAATGATTATTTTAGGATCACTGGCAATACAGCAGTAATTCATTCAATCAATCAATTACATTATTGGCCAAGCTTCGTCTTGTTGTTCACTTCCTGCAATAACTATATTATAAAAGCTAGCTGATACGCTTTACCACTTGATCTCAGAAAAAATCAGATGTCACTTCAGACACAGCAAAAATACTGTACATTAAAGATTTACAACCCACGAAAATATCCTTTCTAGTACGAAAAAATCAGTTTAATTTCTTCGTAATTTTTTCGTCGTTTTTATAAATTTTCAAAGTACTTCTACGTAGAGACGTGAGTCAGAACAATAGCAGCATTTAGTCGCCTAAAATGTAAAACGACTCAGTGCACTCGTCATCGAAAACCATTCCGAACAGAATGACTGCATACGCAAGGGTTTCGAAACTTCTAAAGCTATGTAGCTGTAGGTATTGACTTTTTATGCAGCACCCGGTGAGTGGATGAAAGCGAGACGTTGGGACGCCTTGTCGCTTACTCCCCCTTCTTGCTAAATGCGAAAAGTATGGCTATAGTTACCCTAGGCTGCTATTGTAAGATTGACTGGGGCTTTGTGAGGAGTATGCGACAGATGTGGGTGGATGATGAGAAGTGAGTACAGGCTTTTGTTTTTATTTTGAGGGCTTAAATGAGAGAGCAGTGGCACTAAATATGTATATAAAAAATTACTAAAACAAATTTTAACAGATTCATATAAATATTTGGATAAAGTTAGATAGAAACCTTTAGTCTCACCTAGCCCTAATAGAAACGAAGCAAACCTTGGTAACACAGAAACCAGATAACTGTTTTTTTATAAGAAGATAGAGACTAGGTACTAAATGAGTTGTGAATCCAAGTGATTTTTAATTATTAGCTTGCTATGGTTATTATGTAGTTTTGAAAGTATAACAGATAAATGTAAAGAAACATAACAAACTCGATTAAAAACGGCCACTTTTCAACAGCCCAATTAAGCTTGTTTTGCGAACGTTCAACATTTCTATTTACTACCGAAAAAGGTATAAATATGAATGAGTATGTTTCATAATTTCACGCTATCCCATTGCGAGATTATTCTTCTATTCACAACAAAACCAGACGTAATGAAAGAGGAGCTCGATTCGAGAGCTTTACGAAAATCCATTGGAAAATGTGCCAGTAAATCAAAAATAATATCGCGCTGTAGATAATGATGTACGGAGGCACGGTTGGAGATATCGAAATAAACTTTTTCCAAGTAAATTTTAATGTAAAGATTCCTTTGCCTATTAAAAGTGAAGGATACAAGATACTCCAAATTTTTCTTTTGCTTGGCATAATCAAATAAAACTTGATTTTATGTTTCGAGTCAAATTATAAGCCGAGGGGAGGGCGAAATAAAAGTGAATAATGAAAGCGGAGGCCGAATCCGGGTTCTCGCGACCGTAGCAATTATTTTGTTTTGAGTACCATCAACATGGTTCGTTCTTTCAAATTTTCATACATTAAGCAAATGTCGAGAATGCGTAATAAGAGCCTAAATGTTGTAAGCGAACGCGGGTTTCCATTGTAATAAGGGGAGTGGACAAGCACCGTACTTTAATCGTGAACTTGAACTTCCTTATTGTTCCCTAATGGTAAATTACATTTTAAGAAACATTATTAAACTAATTTGTTAATTTGCTATTGCACTCTGTAGTTTTAGTCACATGTTATTTCACCAAATTTTAGCCATATACATATACATGCATCTCAAAATCTGATGTTTCTAAATCCAAAGGTTCAAGCTCCTGTCAATCAAAAATATTAAATTTTTCAGACTCATCGTTATACCGTTTTGTCACACCAGTGTAGAACAGAAGCATTTTTCCTCCATACCTCACTATCTGGTATAACCGGCACTAATATATTACATCGTAACACATAACCATCAAAAATGTATTTATCAGAAAATTAAATAAATCAAAGTTTAATTATTTACATAGATTTATAAGTGCATGTAGCTTTCTGCGCAATATCATTAATTTACGTTTGTTAAAGAGGATGCTAACTATTTAACAGTAGACACAAAAAGGCTAAGGAATATATATATATGATGTTAAAGGAGGACAATAGTATAAAACAAACAAAACGGTGCTGGCATCTCACAACCGCAGAACAACAATGACGTCACAAAAATATTCATGCTCATGGGATTAAATAAATACAAACTACAGACAAGTGTCGTGTATGACTGAGACTGCCTACAAAACATGCAATCTCTATGAATGATTGCCATCTGACTGAGCTCTACATACTACGTACTCCTATTTTTTTCAAATCTCCACTATACACAATAAAAGTTCACGGCAAAATAAGCCGTCTCACGAACATTACACGGTATAATTCAGCATGACATTTGTAGCCGGGATTGAGCATTTTCGTCTACACATCGCTCGATAGTGTTGACGAACAAAATAAGCTCCCCTCTGGCGGGAGTGCGGTGTCAAGAGGCTATAGGATTAAACTTAAACTGGGTTTGCCCGCAGTTTAATTATACAAAAGGTATACGTACAACTCACGTAAATGTACCTCTACTCGCACGAACGCGACGTCACAAATTAGTTGAATTACATCCTTTAGACAGTTGAATTGTAAATAGAATATAAAATTGGCCGCCTACAAAGAAGCTTCAAAGGACGAAATGAAATATTCACACCGTAGAACATATACTGGAAACGTTATAATTACTGGATAAAAGGAATCCTCAATTTCATATCAGTTCCATTTTTAATTCGCTTGTGAGCTGGACAATGTCTCATATTGCAGAATTACCTTTTAGAAAAAATATTGGCATATTAAAATATACGAAAATGTTGTCTAATATGTTACAAAGTAGATTTATCCGTTTTTTATTTTTGAATGGTATTTGATTCCACATAATTATATTATAGCGTTTGTTTTCGGCTCCGCATGCGTAGCTATAGGACCTTCAAGATAGCGTTTTCAGCGCGACCACAGACAAACATATTCAACCATATAATATGGGTTCAGTAACCGAAATGTAGTCGAACCCAGTAAATTTATCAAAATTATATATATCACCATAATTTTAATTTTAACAATTATGCCGTCTTAAAAATTCAGACACATCTCACGGTTACACCAGTTAAACAAATGCGACTTCGTATAATTATAACATTATGGTTATTTGGCATTCACTTTATTTATTTAACAAAGAAAACTTACAGTCTAAGCAAGTGAATATATACGCTTAGGCTGAGTTGCACCATAATCACAGTTAAAGTTACTGTCAGATTTTGATATTAGCCCGCCCGGCAAAGCGTGGGCGGTGACAGTTAGCAGTTAAAATTAGCGTTAAAGTAAGCTGGTGCAACTCAGCCTTAGTGTAAAAGAAACCGAGCCAATTAAAATAGACGAAGACTTGTCTTAACAAAATAGTTGAATTCGGATGGGCAAAATAGGATACCATTCATTTAAAACACACCTTTTGTTTCGTTTGTTATGTCTTCGGTATCTGTCAATATACACAAAACCGTGACACAATTGCAACTTATAGGTGCTTTTTTGTTTTGTCAAATAGAGTAGAATAGGCAATGGTGGGGAAATCACTGGATAATACTAGTCTCTCATAGGTATTATTATGCCACTAGACTCAGATCAATTTTGTACGCGCCCGAAGCGTAGTAAATTGTGCGTTTCGGGGAAAACTTTTGCACTTTTATGGCGAAGCCAGACTCACAGAGTCAATAAATTTTAAGCGTTCTCAAACGAGCTTGCTGAAAATAGAAAACGTTATATATCCCAAGATAACGAGATCATAATATCTCTTTTGAAATTTTATATAGGTAATAGGTATGAGGTAGGTTTATTAAAGTCTTTGAATGATATAAAATGTAAATAATATTATACTGTACGTAACTGTGGTATTTAAACTACCATAAAATGACTATGAAATAAACGTTAAATAAAAAATTAGAAAAATTAAAATTGTAGTAGGTGTCCCTAACAATATAATAATATACGAAAGAAACGGCATATTCACTGAAATCCATAATGAAAAGAATCGGTGGCATCAATTAATTGCCCATGGCTGTGATGTGAAGAATCTGTACCGAATGAATGAATGGATCGCAGACACCCTAGCCAGACCCCCTGCCCGACTGTTTCACCCTATCTCCCCTTCGTTTGGGTGTTTTTGACGCATGATTTATTCGCCATGCTAGTGAAGTCTACGATTCCGGGTGCAACAATTCTTTTAGTTGATTGCAGAGGAACCAAATTATTTTTAGTCAACAGTACACAAAAGAACGAAGCTTTTGCACGCAGTAGCAGCCATCGATCTGGTAATACCAAAATCGCTTTACTACTCTACTTTGATTAAGAGCACTGAAATACACTCACGTACGAAGTTTTATGAGTTGTAAGACATAAAACTAGTTAAATGCTCGTCTAGTGTTCATGTCGCAGCGTTTCCGAAAGTGGCCAGCTGACACGCCACAATATGGCGAGCTTCCGTTCCACGCGTTCGGTAACGGCATCTTGAGAGCAAGATTTTTATAGAATTCATCTTAATGACAAAGGTATCTCGTGCCAAATTGAAGCTTAACGCTTTGACATAATTAAAATAGGGTTCGAAGGGGAGAATATTGGTGCGCAGGCGCATTGAGACGTGCACTTAAGCACGCGTTGGCACTTGAGCGCTCACGAGCGGCCACTCGGTGCCCACCCGCACCGTGGAAAAATGAAAAGATACCTAGTACCGAGCCAACATGCACCGCTTTTTATTATCAAAACCATAAAATGCAAATCTATGCACTGTGGTCGTCTAAAGTGCTTAGCGAGCCTCGCGCTCACGAAACGCAGACATTTCATCAAATATAACATGATGTGAGCTATAAATAAAATATGTTAGTTTGATTAATGATAAAATAATTTATATTTGAAGGAAACACAATATTGTGCTCATAAGCAGCGTTATGAGTGTATACAGATGGGCTTAACTAGAACGGATAAGATCACCCCACACATATACACTCGCCTTTGTCTTCCCAAAAGGTTTACGTCTGAATTGGTGAAACACACACAAAATTAAATTACAACATCCATCTAGCTGCCCTAATAGAACCCCGGACACGTTAATAGAAAACGCAAACGAGTGCGGTGCGACATAAGATGGAACGCGAGGTCGCAGGACGCGTCGTTCGTTGTACGTGCGCCACAAACTTGCGCACACCAGTACACGAATGCTCCAATTTATAATGCGGACAAGCCACACTGAAATGGATTTACAGCTGCAAACCTGCTTGTCTTTGATGAGGGTCTATTTTGAGATGCGCGCCGAGCGCACCGACATTCCAATATTTCGAGTCGATATATTATTATTACGTTCGAACCCGGATCGATGCCGTGTTATAAAATTTATTACGCACTCGTCTCCTCGACGTTTCTTATTTGTAAACAGGCGCTTGAGCAACTCCTCGTGGGGCCCTCGATGATGTTTGATGTCTCGTTAAAAATAAGACCAGCCGTCAATCGACAGGCATAAATCCGTGACTAATTTGTCGAAAGACAAGTCGACAATCTCAAAATAATTTCATCTGACACCCGGCGTTAACTTATGATTAAAATTTTAATGAGATTAACTAGGAGAGAAAACCGTCTAGATGCCTCTCAAAAGTGAATGCACCTGCGTTTTATTTTTTGCGGCGTTCAGAGTGACATCCAATTTAGATCAGAAAGGATAAAATGGGGCAATGGGCTCTTAAAAATCCTACTCTAATTTCACGTTGTTTAGGTACGGGTCGTAAAGCCAGTAAGCTAAATGCTTCGGTTCCAACGGTTTGTTGCAGATTTAGGTGGCATGTTTAAGTTTCGTGCAATCCGCTGTAGGTAAACTAAAGTCCGCAGTGTCTTTTAGGCACGCCTACTCAGTATGCAAGCGTTTTCCTGCACATCCGTTGTACGCGACCGCGGAAGGACTTCCGTACACAAAATACTATGTTTCAGTTCTTTTAGAATTCCTCGTCGCAGTTGACTCTTCGTGCGGACATGTTGCGACAACGAGCAGAAAATATACCAGCATACTTTGGTTTTTTTAATGAATTATCTAGTAGAAAACTTTTCATTTAAACGGTTCCTTACTTAAGTTGTAAATACAATGTTTATTTTGCCGGTATAAATTACAATATGAAAATAAAGCTCCAACGTATTTTTATTTTAAAACACGAAGCTTGGTGGCTTTATGAAAGGATGGCGTAGTTCAAGATATTTGCCACACTAATCTCCATTTTAAGAACGGTCGTGCAATCCTTGAGCCTTGGATTACGAAACTTGCGTGACACTAATTAAGGCGGAATCAAGGGAGAGCCTATATCAAGAGCCACAGCGAGAGTTATAAATGAACTGGTATTACGTTCTTTTACTATTACAAAAGTCGATCCAGATCAACATAGAAAATAAATACTACGCATTTACTCTACGTCAAAACTCGTCTATCGCACATGTTTTGAAATAGACTGAGCCTAAAATATCAAACAAATCTAGATTTATGACCATCGAACAAAACGAGTTAATATCCTCCGAATAAATTTATTTAGGCCCAATAAAGTTTAACCAAATATGTTGTTGGTATTAAAGTCCCCTAATCCTTTTGAGGAAACGTAAGTTTAACACAAATCCTACTTAGCAATAACTTTCGGCAAAGTAGACAGTCGCCCTGATGGCCCTCCACATTGACGAGCAAAGATGACTTTATTCAAACTTTTCTACTTATTAACTTGTATATTATGGGATTATTTGGTCCATTAGCGATGATAAATTGCTGTTGGAAAAATAGTGAGCATAGATTATGGTACTTGTCGGGCGTGGTATTGGTTGGGATCCGACGTAAGCTGCTGCGGCGCCTAATCCCTGCCCGATCTAACAGTCGGGAGGGTTAGGCCCACGACGTAAATTTGCGTAATTTCGTATCTAGGCCAAGTGCCAAGGGATCTGCTCCACGGCAATGGTGATTGATATGACGCTATACAGAGCATCGTCTTGCCCCGCACGTCGACCCTGTCATTTCATCAGACAGTCCGATGCATTTGTAATGGGATCGGCCGTACGTATGATGCTTTATACGTAGTTATCTAAATAGGTATTCTATATTTGAAATTTTGTAAACGTCAGTAGATTCAAGTATTCTATACCTTCTATACACAATATTGAACAACATCCAGGGAGCCTACCACAACCTCTTATAGCATTATTACTTCAACATTACATTGAAAAATGATATAAAAGTAAGAATAATGCAATGTTGCAGAGGCAGAGCAGTTTTGATGACGTCATGTTAAATCGTTCACTCATGTGCAACTGTCATGTCACCTTTACATCATCTTGACACCAACGTGCGACAGTGATAATGCTATATCTGCTAATGCTATATATAATATAAAGATGTAGATGTCTCGTTCTCGCGCAAGAATACTTTATAAATTCATGGTACGAATTCGAACAATATTATTGTAACCTTGAAGCATTACTGTCACGAACCATGATGGTTTTGTATTAGTTTGTGGTAAGCCTGCAGTAGCTTGAAATAGGTATTGCTATTAATAAAGTGCAGCAAAACAGGGGAGCTTTTATCATGATTTATCAACGATTATTTTAAATCCTCATTGTTGTTGATTTTTGCATCGGCTAAAACCATTTCAATATTTTGCAAGAGTATGAACAGTCCAACATATTATATGGGAACTACCTGCATCGCGCCTACATCACTTGGTCAAATGGACATACGTATCACTGCGGTATTTTCGATTCGTCTGGATGCAAATCTGAAATCCTGTTTTCTACTACGTCTGAAAGCGATCTATCTTTTCCCTTTTATTGTATTCATATAGAATACATATATACCATGATAGTTTAGCGAACCTTTTCTGTCTGGCACTACACCGCAACTACTGAAAGTAACTGAATTTGAAATACGCAAAATCCTGCGGTTACCTACAGCGCTCGCTCTTCAATTTATGCCATTAGTAGCCTTCCGCCCTCCGTGAAATATATTATACGTTTATTATGTACGTACACGAAAATAAATTCGAATTCTAAAGTTGGAAGTGAATTTGTCGGGCCCTAATTGGTACTTAAAATATTACTGTTTCCATCACCGGGCAAAGCCGGTGTAAACTTCGAATTTTGTAACGAAAATATTTTTCCATTAGGTGAAAATAGAACCTTTTGCAACAATTAGACGTTGGGATTTTTATACAAAACGGGTAATCTGGCATCGCAGCCGGCCCTCGTCGGGGCACGACGCGGCAACAAAACAAACGTTCAGTGGAATGATGGCAAGACCTCCGTCAGTTTTGTAAATTACAATAAACCTTAGAGTGGATCGTGGGCAGAATTCATGATGGCTCCTCGTTCCGACGACAATAGGCTTAAGCCCGACCGCGCCACACAGATACTGCACGATGCGAGCTCACTGCCTATTAACACAACCATTTCCCTGATATATAGATATTATCGGTTTCCCTCTACGACTCCATCATACGCTAACGACCGATCGATCTCTACCAAACTCATTGTATAATATTTTATGTAACATGAGCGAATAAAGAAACGATTGACTAAATAACAATGGCATGTATTATCGTAAAGCACAAAACACCGGCCACAATTGTTACCGATAGATCCACGATATCGGCTGGAGCGCCGTTAGAGAAGGACGACCTCGTTATTATTTGATAGGTTCCATGATGAAAATCCTCGCGACACGCAACTTTCTTGGCGTTCACTCGTCAGAATAAAAACGACATTGTATGGCATTTTGTTTGCTAAGACGAGCTCTAAACATGAATATGAATAGAAAAGCTGGAACCCGGTGAAATGAGACAATCTCCCGACAAGCGATGAAGGATTGTTGTTCATCACGCACAAATTTCACCGAAAGAGCTCGGAGGGTACCAAAAGGCGAGCATGCACACGAAGTTTCTCGAGCTCCCGGGAGCGATCGTAATCGAGTACGTCGATAAAAATTGAATTTCTACCTTTTACCCGTAAACGACGCGAGGACACGCCGAAGATTTACCTATAACGCTATCCTATTTACAGACTGCGAAATTCTATTTGCTTAAAGGTCGAATGGAGGCAATATCGTGGACGTCGCGACGCTGCGGGCGGGGGATGCAATAAGCGGAGCGGCCAGCGGCGGAGCCATCGCCAATTTAAAGAAAGCCCACTGAACCGAAAGACAAGCGCATTGGCGGCTCACGAACACAGCACCCGCAGCCGTCCGCTCTCTAAGGCTCCTCATATAATTTTCAATCCAGCGAGCTTTAAAATCGATTGCTCTTTGTAAGTGCAAAACAAAACAAGGGCTCGGTATCTACCTTAAAGGCTAGTTCAACGATTCAATCCGTCTTTTTAATCAAACGATTCTCACGTGGAAGTTAATTTGGAAGCTGCATTAGTTTTTTAAATAGACAGTAAAACTCACTGGCTTTCACGTTATAGGCCATTCAGATGGTAGGTTTTTAATTCCAGCGCCCGGCTAACGAGTAAGTTGTAAACGCACAAAAACAGCGTATTTTTTTGGTCATTGGACCAACTTTTGTAATTGCAGAGCCGGAAAAAACAAGTCATGCCGTTTTGGAAAATTAAAAGAGGATTTATTATGCGGCACTGCGATGATTGTAAATTTTGTACTCGTATTCTCGATGATTTACTTTTAATTTCAAAGTTCGAAAGCAAACCATTTTCGTAGTTTAAATCTCATCCTCATTTCGAACTTTCCTCGTAAAACAACATCCGAATTAACTGGATAGTTCTACAATTTATTTTGATTACCAGGCCACTTAGTTTCGTCCGAACTCAGCTTTCATACGCACCCATTGAAAGTAAGCTACGTCGCCATAAATTAAACCGCAACGTTTATCTATTAGGGTTGATAGTCGTATTCAGGCAGTCGGGTCAGGCAGTTTCATTTGTCCCTATAAAGCTTTCGTGCAAACTCCCAAATTGTATGAACAAGTGCGTAACGTAAGCTTATCTGTCTCGTTAATACCTGTTTAATGAAAGGGTTTGATCGTAAATCTACATGGTTAAACTTAATACAGATTCCTATTGGGCTCCACTCTCGCCTACGGTCTGTAATTAATGTGCTACCATCATAGAGAAAGTTTTACAACTACCCACGTATTGAAACTACATAAGTATGGAACTTCGAATCGCGGTAAGAGAGGTGTTTGCGTTCCACTTTAATTTGAGTTAAAATAAGTTTAAGCAATTACACGCAGGCACGTAATTATAGAAATACTTGGCGTATTATATTGTGTTTTATGCAGGTTACTTTGACTTGAATTTACTAGAATTTCTGCGTTGGAATTCTGAATTTGGTATTCATACGAAGTTATGTTGGTATTAACATAATATGAGCTAGTTATGGTTTGAAACATAAATTCAGACAAACTCAAGTTTTATAACATAATACCTACCAACCTACCAATGTATCCTACATGTTATGTTAGATACGTAGTTTTTATGGTAATGTTAAAAGTAACTTTCTAGAGGTTTTAAAAGTGCCTGAAATAAGTTAGAAGCGTATAGTTTCATAAACTATAAGGAAGGATGAATGATTCATTAAAAAAAAAACTAAAAGAATGTAAGACAAACAAACCTGTAGATATTCACTAGTATTTTAAAAAACCTCATAAATACGGTATAGATAGAGCCACCTCAATAAATGGGTATTGATTTACCGCACCTTAACCGCGTAACCTTTCCCAAAATCCGGTTATAATCTTAATAAATTTTCGGATTTCAGTTGAAGAGGTGATGGTATTGAGGCTTAGCCACTACAGCGGGGAAAGTTATGAATTAATAACTACTTTCAACCCTTACCTCCCACGGGAAGTAGTAGGCTAGTCGTAATAATAAGCTTCAGAACAAACTACAAGTAATTATAACAAGAACAAGCTATTACTCTGTCAAACAGCTTAAGGCCACGTTGAATGTTGTTCCACATCGAGTTGTGGTCAATTAGAAGGCAAATACGAGTAGTTCTGGCTCGTTGTTACTTTTTGTTGGCACTGAATGTTTTTTTGAAAGCTTTATATTAACTCGCAATGTTTGTGTGTATGTACATATGTTTGGGTCAAATCTTATTGGATGGCAATGCATGGTGATTAAGCACAGCTTGATACAGCTTATTGACGTCATTCTAAATCCAATATGGTGGACGGCCCAATATGGCGGACTAGTTATTTTTTGGACACGCCCATGACTGATGATATGGGTATCAATTAAAAAGGTTTGTGAGAAGAGATTTTAAACAAAAAATAAAAATAAAATTAATAGAAAAGCTTATAAAATACTATAACTGCATTGTACCAGCTTCTTTAACTACTAACTGTCACCGTCCACGCTTTGTTTAAATCTGACAGTAACTTTAAATGTGATTATGGTGCAACTCAGCCTATGAATTTTATTGATAGTAGAACAAATGTAGGTTAGTATTAATTTCTTTAATGTCATCACTCTTGCCTTAATCATCTTTGTTTAGTTCCATAATTAAACTGGAACCTAGTGTGTGTGGCATCACTTGATTTAAACCGTGGTTTATCCAGCATCAGTAGTCTTCTTGGATTTGATAAAAAAAATGGTAATATGAGCTACTTATTTCGTAAAGGAGTTTAAATTAGTCCCGAAAATGTTGTAGATTTAGCTTTTAGATGATCACGAATAAATTATAATTATGTTAGGAGAGAAAGAAAATACATTTATTAAAGACACGAAAAAACATTGCATTTATATAGTTAATACTATTATATAAATAAAGTTGAGATGTATTTATAAAAAACCAAGTAAGAGAAATATAAAAATATAGTAACCTAATGTTGATAATATCACAGGTGATTTTTAAACCTTTTGAAGGAAATTACAACAATATTCGTAACGTCATTGCAAAAGGTACTAAAAATAGGAATTTTCTTTTTCTTAGAAGCTGTGGCCATCATGTTATTTCTCTTTTGATCTCGTTTATTTGTAAACATCGATATACAATATAAATCACAAATTTCTTTCACGTTCATTTTGATCGAAAATATGTGCTGGAAAAGTGTGAAATGTTATGTACGTTTTTTTTTGTTTTGATTATAATTATTTGGCTTTTGGTATTTGCAAAAATTGGGTAAACCACAGCCGTTATTTGATTACAAATTTTCTTCTAGGAAAGTAAAGATGTTTATAAGAAAATTGTAAAGGTAAATGCAAAATAATAACGATACATTTCTAATAACCGCTATTGCTATTGGGGTCAGTGTTAGATATGACCAAAAACCATTCAACCAAAATGGATTAAGTACATCTAAAGTTAATTATGATATCATGAGGTAATACGGGCAAAATAGATTATGGAAAGTAAATGGGTACCATTATAAACTAAGGTATGGAATGAATAGCTACGACTTTAGACAAATAAATAAATAACGCTGCTCAAGTAACTTATCATGGGGAGGGGAGGGAGACGACTATATCGTCCCTCCTCACTTCCTCTTTGCTCCAATTTCCAATTCGCGCTTCCTATTTTCAAGTTATGTATACCTAGTTTGTTGTTGAAACAGTGTTTAATATACCCGATTTACGAAAACATAGTACTCTTCTCTACGAATACGTGCTAAAAAAATTTTATTATTATCTCATAGCGAGGCACAATTTGAAGTTACTTGTTTCTGACACCACAAAAACCACACCAACACAAAGTAAGAAGCTGTAAGTAAACAACCGGGTTATATAGGTGTGCGTAAGCATTTAGCTCCATCTATCATCATCTGCGATAGTCGATCATTAGCTATGTTTACTCTCCGTTGGTGACAAGGGACACAGTATTGCTGTTAAGCTTGACTAAAGTTTCTAAGTACAGCCAGCTACAATTACATGTTGACACAATTACATTATCAAACATACTAAAATATTTAATTATTACTCACATATTGTTTATTAACGGAATATTTACCATGTAATTTGTTTCGAGTTGCCGATATTTCGGTACTGTTGCAAGCACCATGATCACGGACGAACTGAAGATCTTGCGGTTAGATAAAAAAAAATACGTGGTTAATATCCCGTTAATAAACATTATGTGAGTAATGTTAGTGAACATGGAAGTTTAAAATCTTACTTTTAATTATTGTTTGTCGTTAAACATTTATATTACAAAAACATAAATATTTTATATTAATGTTCACGACGTTCACAGAGTTTAAAATATTTTTTTTAGCAGCTGACTGTACATGTACAAGAGAAACGTGTAGTTTCATTACCTATAGGTATTTCTTAAAATCCCGAGAATCCCACATGTTGTATTTACACAACACGCGCTAAAACCTATTTATCATGATTATCACGCCCAAACAATATATTATTGCTATATTTATATAGCTATAGTTTACTTGCCGGTTTTAGAACTTATTGAATTGTTGAATACAGTTCAAAATAAGCGTAAACTAGAACTTATAACCCTGTAATACTATTTTGAATGACTCGTTGGTCTCTAGATAAAAAAAAATTTGATGAAGGCTCCTCGAGATGGAAGAGAGATTCCGCGCCTGGCCTGGATTGAACTGGTTTTCAAGTGGGGCTGCTGGAAGGCAACCATGAAGTGGTTTGCGATAGATTATCAAGAACCATAATGAATAAGTATATACCAAAATATTACGCAATAGTGAGTAATAACAATTTGCAATACATTTTGCAAAGAACATAAGAACATTATAGGGATATACATACCTCTGTAAAAGAGAGCTCCTATGAATACTAATTTCGAAAAAGTACATTTGCAAGTAAAAATTGAGGAGTTTGTTTTTGTATTAACGAAGAAAAAAGTATCTAAGTATTCTATCAGTTATCTCGATCGCATAATACAAGCTGCTTAGGTCGGGGCTAGATGGCGCTGTGTGAAAATGTCCAAACGTACATAAAATTATTTATTTATTTCTTATGCATAATGAGTCGACATGGTTAAAAAATTGTAAAATAGCTTTAAATCAGTGAGCGATGACTAATAAATAATTAATATAAATTAGTTTTATTTAAACGTGCAAAATTAATAAAGTTAATTTCGTTTTTGGATACTATAAACTAAATAGTAAATAAATAATTACATCAGTAAATTTTATTAATTTACTTCGAACAACTAACAAATTAATTTCACCATATTTATTCAGGCAAATACCAAATTAGTATGAAAATAAATGTGAACTTGTTTCGCAACTCTGGGAATTTAATTATAAAACTAATCAACCGTCAGTTATTTATCTTCGGAAATACCAAAAATTTCGTTTAGGACTTTCGTGCCTCCGCTACGATTATAATATGTACGTGGGTGTGTTGTGAGTTAGGGACATACCAACTTCTAAATATTTATCCCAATTTAGTTTGACATGTACGAGAAAGTAATTAATAATAATTTGTGACGTATGTGTCGTAAATTTCCATGAACAAATTATCCTTTTTTCTGACAGCACAAATACTAGTAGCAAATTCCTTTTTTTTAAGCATTTACGTTCAATTTATATTAAAGTAAATAATTATTATCTCTAAATATACACTTACCATTCCGTAAATGGGTTGTTCATGAATTTTAGTCTTAGCATGGGCGACATTTTGAATGTCAATAGTAATTTTGTAGTAGGTCGTGTAGCTAGAATCTATAAGTACATTAGTATAGTTATTTATTATTGTAGTAGTTTGAGGAATAGAGTCTAAAGTGCATTTCCGACTTGTTAGAATTTGATGTAAAATAGAGATTTTTCATGCTGTAATTAGCAAAACATATTATGAATAAATGACCGCCATCAATTTTTTATAATATAGACCCACTTTATTTTTTCTAAGAACTGTTTTACTGAGTTCTTAAAGTTTGTTTTTTGCTTTTATTTGCATACCCGCTTATAAGCGAGGACGAAGAACGCGTATGACAAATAACTAACAACCTCACAATATAGAATTCTTCGTGAAATAATACGAATATTTTCTCTTATTTTATAAACAAATACACCATTTTTTCATGAGAATAGAGTTGTTATTGCACTAAAAGCTTTATCTTAGTGTATTTTAGTGCTTTTCTACTTGTATGTATCTACTATCTAGATATATGTGAAACTATTTTTTTTCTAAATTAGGCTATAAATAAAGCTGAACACACTATTCATGTCCTAATTTTCTAAAATCTAAATTCACCTACTCACTAGTTTTTACTTCTAATAGTGATTAAGTACCTGGTGACTTTGCAAAATATTGTAGAACATGTTGTGTATCCCATTTCGTGTAAAAATATCACAATATATCAACTTTTTAACACTGAGTCTAGAGTATCACATTTTGTTATAACAATATTTTGCATTCTCGACAAAGTTTATTTTTATACACAGCGGTTTGAAAATATTCCTTTGAGAGTTTTTAAATTATGCACGTACGTAACATCTACGGACAAAAATAATTTATTTTAACCGTTCTACAAAGTTGGAGGTTTTGTATTTCGTTGCCAAAAAAGTTTATGGAATACCACAAAAACGACCATTTCGTACTTTTTTTTATAGCCTCGACAAGAATGCTTAGATTTCCGCATTATGAACAAGTACTTAATATAAGTAGAATAAAGCCATAAAAATTGCCGAATTTTAGTTTGTTACAAATTGCCCCGTCGACTGGTTTGAGAAAAAAGTACGTAAACTTGAAACGTTCACAGTTAATATCACCGTTACATGCGATTCCACAATTTTATTTCTAGCTATTAGTGAACAACTCTTATCTTATCGCAATATTAGGCGTAAAAACAAAATAACGTGTTTGTTGTCAGACAATTTGTATCCATTCGAGCATAACAAAATAACAGACACACGGGCATTCGTATCCAAAGTGCTTGTAACCGATTGATCTGTTTGTTGTTTTTAATGTTAGTCGAGAGCACGCAGCGACGCGACGGCGCCGCCCAGCCATATAACCACTTGCGGCTGGGCAATGTGCATCGGCAGCGACGTGCAATCTTCAACTTTACTAAACTTTATCTCCCGAAATAAAACTTTGATGGCGTGCGTCATCGCTCACTGACGGTGCCTCTTTTAAGAGGGGTCATGTTTTCGCGGACAAGTGTCGGTACTAACCCTGAACGGTGTGCAGGTCTGGTCCGGTTCGGAAATCGGCTGCGGGAGCACTTTCGCGGTCGCGATAGGAAGCACTGACTTTAGCACTGTGGACATGTAAAGTCGGAGCGGAGTCGCGAGTGTTGTGTCGCGCGGCGCGTGCCGGCGTCGGCGCGAGAGAGGCAGCGGAGCGCGGCGCGGACTGGGCGGACGGCAACGGACGAGCGACGAGCGACGGGGCCGCTGGGAGTGTGGCGGGCGCGCTGCCGCCCGCCGGCCGCCGGCCGGGCAGAATCGCGCACGCGCCGCCCGCCCAACGCCCGCCCCCCGCATCGACCGCCACCACCCACCCCCGCCCACCACCCGACCCGACTGTTTTTCTCTCGGCACCCGACCGGGGGACGCACCTGATTTTTTCCGTGATATTTTTCCTCCCTTCTCTTCGCGACGCGATCCGTTCGCTTTCATTACGGTTTCGAGTTTGATTTATCACCGCGCCGGGTCTGAAATATTCTTGCGATGGAACCTGGTGTCGAACGCTCACCTCCTAATTAGTATCCATTGATCGTAATAATCGAGTAACTGGCAAATATGCACCCCTTGAAAATAGTATACTTTTCCCCTATGATGTAGCACAACAGGTCACGGAAACCTTAAAAAGTTGTACTTAACCCTCATTGAAAGAAGGGTAAATATCAAATATCAAACTGAATATAAAAATGAATTAACTCAACGATTAACTGAAGTGCAGGGGCTATAATTTTTACTCCTTATTTCCTAAAGTACTTAATAAAACAGTTTTGTTACGTAAACTTTAAAATGTAATAAAATGTTTTTCCCTTGCATGCAATACATTATCTTTTCTAAATTATAATACAAGTCACCCTCACAAAGTACACGTAAAAGTTACGTCGATATGTTTTGACACGTAACGCGTAGGCCCACAAGCCTGTCGCGTAGCACCTGTCTACGCCGTAGCTGCAAACCCCTTTTTCCCTTTTGCGCGCGACCCGACGATTAGTATTCTCCGACCACTCCGCCCTGCATTCCTTTAAAAACTTAACATATTTGGCTACGATTCAATTTTTATGTTATGTCATTTTGTGTATTTTGGTAAAGGAGGAAATAAAAATTACCTCTACTTGGGGGAACAAGTTATTTGTAAGCGGTTGACGTCTCAGTATTTTTTATGCAAAATACGAAGCACCCTTGTTGTGAAATGTTTACCAGTCAGTATACGATTTAACTTCACTATGATACGAGATTGTAAAACTGTGTATCCATCATAATCGTAGCAATAAAAGTTGTAAGGCACTGACGAATGTTATATGGAGTTGGAACTGGGAAAATGTTATGAAAGTCTTAGAAAGATTGTATTATATTGCAATAACTTTAAACTTACTTATTCGAAGCTTGTTATAAAGTCTAGTTGCGATGCGACATACAAATTATGAAGAGGCATAATCTTCAACTCTTTGCAAAGTGGTAGGTTCATGCTATACTATTACTGATTTGACGAGAAAAATAAACAAGAAAAAAAATAGTTAAGGCTTTGACTGCCATCGGTTACCATAATCAATAGATCACATCAAATCAAATTATATCGGGCAATCAAAGGGATAACTAGAGCCCATGAATTTACTAAAGTAGAACAATAACATAAAAATTCATAAACATATTAAGTGTTGATTAAACTAATAAGTGGAAAACAACCGTTTAGCATTTAACAATGTATCCGTGCCACAGCGTTAAATATTCTGAAACATCGTCTCCATTTACTACAAACGAATAGCTCACACGAACACGTTTAGCTATTTAACTATCGTGTCAACAAACACGTCAAAAGGGACTTGATGGTGTTCAGTAAAAATTCTCACAGTGGCTATTACAATGTTAAACATGTTTTTTTAACCGGTCCGAATTAAAAGTAACCGCTGTAGCACGGAAACGTAGATATCGGGGAATAATAGGGAGGTGCCGGGACCAGGATATGCGGGTCAGATTACGGCTTAAGACCTCTTTGCTTTTGAATATTGTGTTTTGGTTGTGCAAAGCTAATAATAATGTGTGGTACTTAACACAAACAAAGAAGAAGATTATTTTGCAATTTTTCACAACCGACCGGTAACATTATTGGAGTTTTTTTAGACCAGTACTTACTTTTAACTTATTTTTTCTGCTTTTGTTTCTCATTTTTTATATTTTATGCAAGTTGCTAGCCTTAATGGCTTTCATGATAAAGCAGGCACTTAGTATATAATCAACTGAATATTAATATATTAATCTATAATTAGATTGATAGATTTTCCGATGATCATCCGCGCTGTGGGGTTATTTGAACATCAAACACGACGACATTGATACGATGTTTATGTAACGAAATCATTATAGGATACTAGATCCATTAAATTACACGAATAACTACTATGTGAGTTTTTTGTGTATTCAGATGTCGCTTTATCAAATTTCTTCATTTTTCATTATTGTACCATTTCTAAAACTTTATATTCGAAATTTTATTGTTAATGTAAACAACAGTTAACAGTTCAATCAAAGCTAAAACCTTTAGCTACTTGATAAAAACCCAATTAAACGCGATAGTGAGTTACCACCTGTGAATTTTACTCCAGAGACTACAGAGACATTTCATCTACTTCAAAATAATAGGAAAGTAAAAACTATGGAAGTTCTTGGAGCGTCAGTAAAAGGCTCATGTCTGGTAAGCATGATTAATTGTATGGTTCATACGCCGACAGTCGCTATATATACATAGTATATCTATATGCTCCCACTAATATGTCATTGTGTGTGCGATGCTCAGACATTGTGAAACATTACACCGATTTATTAAAAGTCATACGCGTTGTTGTAACTTATAACTCTATTCAATTATTACTTAGAAGACAAATAATAATTTTATAAGTATTTAGCATTTTAGCAACGCTAAGTGCAGAATACACTTCTAATTGAATTATTGTACTCGTTTATCTATAACCACCATCTCAAATTGTCAGTTCTCTCAGTAAGTTTATAATGAAACCGCGGGGTGTGTCTAGTTGATATAAAGTACTTTTTGCTATTGCATTGTAGTAAGTGAGCCAACTTCAATACGATTTAAGTATCAGTCTTGGTATTCAAAA
This sequence comes from Ennomos erosarius, assembly GCA_963580505.1. Taxonomy (NCBI): domain Eukaryota; kingdom Metazoa; phylum Arthropoda; class Insecta; order Lepidoptera; family Geometridae; genus Ennomos; species Ennomos erosarius. Next base: position 11,082,152 of record OY756981.1, on the reverse strand, counting down.
GCGTAACTCCCACTGGATGTCTGACTTTTGTCCGTATGGTAGTGGCAAAACGATCAAGACCAGTCCACTTAATACCTAAGCGGATGCGCATCCATCCCTAATTGGATCACAATCGGTACAACGACGCAACGTAAGTTATACTGTACATTGAAAATCTATGGCATATAATGATGTTTAATATAGTTAGTATAAAAACATTAACCAAATATATACGTTTGTTCATGGATTTAACTCATTGAAGTTCACATTTGTAACTTCGTAAAAAATTACAGAACAAGAAAAAATGTATTGATCTGTGTATGAAATTAGACGTAAAGTATAATGCAGGTGTGTAATAATATTGTATTATGAAGACCCACTTTAAATATTATTTAACGAACTGTATACTAAAATTATAAAGACCATGTAAAACAGCGCATTGGTGTGAGTGTAGTGATAAATCTGTTACTGAAAAGCTTTCATACTGTTCATAGAGTGTTTTGGCGGTCTATAGGGAAGGGTAGAATCGACGTGTCCTTTGGGCGATACGGTCTAATAGTTTTGAGGTCTCAGAATCAGGGCGGGAAAAAGTTTGGGATAGATTTTGTGGTTGGATACGCTTTGATAGCGTAGAATAAGTAAGGTTGTCGTAATCTAGTTTGTACATTCTTTATCCAGTCCATGTATCAATATAGAGTATTCGTATAACCTTTAAGTCAGCAGTAGCCGTATTGAATGTTAAAAGCAATAAATCAATCTTGCCTTAGCAAGTGCTCCTGTAATTATGTTAAACAAAACTTTCGACCTTCAGCAATCCAAACAGCACCAACAATAGCCAATTTCAATTTTCTTGAGCTATTCAAACTGTTTAAAGTTGCTAATAAAACGAGCGATTAAACAAATCTGTAACAAAGTTGAATGGGCGATCACAGCGTTCCGATTGTAGGAAACAGATAAAACTCTCATCAAATACAATCGGTGGTTGTCTGGACAGGGCTTAAAACACTAGGCCTCTATATCCCGCCATTTCCTCGGGACGAATTTCATTACCACTAGCTTGTCCGGTAATCCCGAGCAGGCAAGTGCCTTAATCTGCCCGCTCTCGGTTCGATTTCGACTCTTAAATGCGCCACTTGCTTCATTTTTACGTATAATCCATTTTTAATTGCCTCCAACACTGTGCCATTATTCAATTTTCAAAGTGAAATTAATTACTTAGATAAGTTTGGAAGGCCGCCGATGCGACAATAGATGGTATCGGTGTTAATTTAGGAAAGAAAGCTCGGCTTATAAGAGTTTTGTGGCGATTAAATCGGATTAGCATTTTATTTACTTTGAATGTTTTGTTTACACTGAACTCGAGATTGTTTTAATTTGCTTTGATCACTATTTTACTGCGCATTGAAACAAACTAATCCCATTACTCGTGGTTATGTGGATTAAATATCATTTGAATATTTAAAACCTAGAGCAAGCTAAATAGTTGTTTAGTCTTGTTCAAATAGACAGAGTTCTCTTCTGAGACCCATTAAAGTTTAGTTTGCAAAATACACTAGCTATGCTCATCCGTTTTACCTTCTTTGGATTCATAGAATAGGAACCACACAAATTTTCAAGGCGTTTAATAAAAAATCCTATTTGTTATTTCAACACCAAAATATGAGTAAGTACACCTAATTGTAAAACCGAATAGTATTAATAAAATATGTTATGCAGTTTCAGCGCTAAGAGGTAAACTAATGTACTTAACGCCATATTTTCCATTTATGATTTTTATTAAAGTTAGTGATGTAGTATTTTTAGAAAAGCTCTATAGTACTAAAAATAATAAAGCAAAAATATTTTTCATTTCTTATTCCTAATCCTAACACATTTGAGATAAAGATAATTGATTGTTATCATTCAAACAAATAATCTCACAAACCACTAGTTCTAAGCACTAGATACGTAACATGTGATAGGATTGACACGCGATGTTCCAATGTCTGCGAGCGGCGCGGATTAATCGAAGACTGCAGTTACGATTAGTCGATGATTAATGTTCGCACTGCGACGCCATCTGCCGAATTAATTGGTTCATTTCCTCTCGACGGCACCAAATGGAATTTTGTATTTCCAATCGTAAAACGTCCAACGTTTTTGCGAAGCCCATATACACTCGTTCAGGTATGTTATGGACTGTATGATTTATCGTCACTTTGCACTACCATTTTTTGGAACTCAACAATTAAAACATGACATTTGGACAGCCATTAGCTAACAACAAGAACAAATAAACAACGGCCGCACAAGCGGAAAATACGGCGGCTCAAGAACGAGTTGAATTCCTTTGTGCTCTTCGAAAGTTTCCACAAAAGAGGGCCCGCATGATTTGTGAATGCGTGTAATTTTTCAAACGTCATATTTTAGGTAACATTTTTTTGCGTTCTTCCGAATAAAGTTTACCATTGTGCCGGTGCGACTTTCTGGAATGTGTTTTATACCGTTTTTCTAAGCGTTTTGTTATGGAAAGTTCAATAGTTGAGTGAGGATGACATCGGCTCTCGTTTATTTAATGAACTTTAGTTTCAACTTGTTACAATGGATGCACTGAGATTGTCATCGGATGGAGCTAAAATCAATAAGGGTTTGGAAGCTCAAATATGACAGTCGCTTGGGAGTAGAGAGAACTGGTAAGCGGATGAGTTATGGACAGGTAAAATTGCCGGCTGCCTTTCTGTTAGCATCCTTTGCCGTATTGGCGTCCACAATTCACGTGAATGCTGTCAAACGAGCTTTACGTTATCTGTGCAATGCTTTTGGCATATCTACGCTGAATTGATAGACTATTTTTTTAGAATAAAATGGACTTTACGTTACTAAATAAATATTACTGCATTGAGCCAGTTAGTATTTATTGTCACAAAAAATAATTTTGATTAAAAATGCAAATAAAGGTTTATTTTCAAAATAGTTAATGCCAATAAAGTGTATGACTATTTTATAATTTGTACAACTATCGATACATCAAAGAAGTTTTTGTAACAAAAGCTTGACGCCGTAAACTCGGTTTCAGTGTGCAGAAGTTATATTTATGGAAATCGAACAAGTGGCTCCGTTATTGCAGCTACCCAAGCTGGTGGATGCGAATAATGAGAACTCTGCGCAAAGTTGTGATCAAAATACGCTAAATTAACATATTTCCATTATAGTGCGAAACATCCTGACTTTCAAGTGCATCCTGAGAACAGCTACCTAAACAAATGAACCACCGAGCTAGAGAGAAACTCGTCAATGCGCAGACAAAGACGATGTACGTTTGACATCATTAATATCCAAGGAGCTCAAATGGGTTTGTGTGAAAGGAATGCTTTCACGGTTGGTGGAGATGCACTCATATTTCCGGATTTCATTCCTGCCGAGCGCACTATATGACATATAGCAAATCCAAATGTCATCATAACGTTACCCTGGCGGTGTTCTCTGTAGATCGCATTAAAAAAAGGGGAATTAAATGGCAGACAGCGAGGCGTACCGACCCGCGACCAACCTGGGTAGCAACCACTTTATCACAGCACAGTGTAATAGTCCTATCAGTGATTAAGCTCACATGTTTGTTAGTGGGTTCTTGGTTTTTTTTTAGTGGCCTACTATAAATAAGTAGTAGATAAATAGATATAAAATTCTTTATAGCACAAGAAAAAACAAATGCCTACATAGGCAAACTTAATGCTAATCAGCATGTTATTCTAGTAAATTATTTATTGTATTTAGATATTTCTTTATTTGTTCAACTCTTGAAGTATTAAGTACTAATTAGTTGTTGGACTACCAATATCTTCACTCATGGCAGTAAGTGGCCAACCTGTAGATTTCTTAGAATTTAGTTGTGTTTTTTTTATATAAGTATTATATCAGTTATCTGGTTCCCATAACACAAGTTTTGCTTAGTTTGGGGCTAGGTGGCGCTGTGTGAAATATCCACACATATTTATTTATCAGCCATGTGCAGTTCAGATGGGTTTAGTCAACGATGGATTCACATCATGTTAATATCCACAGTTCCAGTTCGAACAGGTAAGTAGTGAAAGTGTGTGCTTGAAGGGGTGTGTATGCGTGTAAATTTTGTGATTTATTATGGGGCTTGTGTACTGACTTCTAGACTCACTTTTAACCATGTTCAGTACAAAATGTGCTCATAGTACGTCATGCCTTTTGATTTTAATTTTTGCGTTGTGACATAGATAGTTACTTTAATATTGTTAATTACGTCACTACAAGGTATTATTATATTAGGAGAAAATTGTCTATTAAATTCAATATTTATTATATACTATATTGTATAGGTTAGTGCTAATGTATCTATAGGTGTAAGGTCGTTCGAATAACTGTTACATGCAAGAGACAAGGCAGTCTTCAAGCTGATGATGATGATCATGAATTGATGATAGATTAGAAAATCAATATAATCATGATAGAAGTAAACAAGTTTTATTTTCATTTTTAACATTAAAATTTAATTCCTCGCACTATCCAAACATGATTTAAAAACAAGGTTTCATTTCAGTAACCTCACCCATTTACACACAGCAATTGTAAAAGGTCGTGGTTTCGGACACAGTACCATATAAATGAGAGAAGAAGCAACGGTCACACATTAATCAAGAGAACGGAGCAACAACGCTGCTAATACACTTATCAACTTTATTCAATAATCGGCTCCACTGCACACTAGTACCAAACGGCTTAACAGTCTAGCGGCCCAGCGACCTAGCGGCCCAACGGTCTAAGCGGCTCACGATCCGAGTGGTCCGGTTCATTAGATTGTTCAAAAGTTGAAAAATAAGTGGCGATTGAAACGCTTGGCCTCACCTCCTAATCCAAATTAATTGCACTACGGAATCTACCTATAGGTGAGTTTAACGCTCCGAATATTGACGGGCCATAGCTCAGTTGGTAGTAACCCTGCCTTCTAAACTGAGGGCTGTGGGTTCGATTCCTACCCAGGACAAACATTTGTGTTATGAACATATATGTTTGTTCTGTGTCTGGGTGTTATATTGTACCTATTTTATATATGTATATACATACAAAAAAAATCTAAGTATTATATCCGTTATTTGGTTCCCATCGTACAAGCTATGCTTAGTTTGGTACTAGATGGCGCTGTGTGAAATGTCCACATATATTCAGTTATTTATTTATTTATTTATATATCGTTAAAAATGTAGCTGTTTGAGTGAGTTGTAGATTTACGCTAATACAATTACTCTTTGGTTTATAAGTAAGCAGCAGACTACTAGACTGCTACTATATCCTGGGGGGTCAACATAAGGTCCAATAGCATTCAGCATCATCATTAACAGCCTGAAGACGTCCACTGCTGAACATAGGCCTCCCCCCGGGAGCGCCACTTAGAGCGGCTGCTCGCCTCCTGCATCCATCGGCTCCCCGCGGCTTTCACCAGGTCGTCGGTCCACCTAGTGGGGGGCCGGCCTACGCTGCGTCTTCCAGTTTGTGGTCGCCACTCGAGAACCTTTCTTCCTTCATTGGTTCTCAGTTCTACGAGCGATGTGGCCTGCCCATTGCTATTTCAACTTGCTAATCCTAAGAGCAACATCGGTCACTTTAGTTTAATAGCATTATTACTTCAATATTACTTCAATCATACATTGACAAGTGACATAAAAGTAAGAATACATTAATGTTGCAGGGCCAGAGCAGTTTTGATGACGTGACGTTAAATGGTTCACTCAAATATAACTGTCATGTCATACCATTACATCATGATGACACTGACGTGCGACAGTGATAACGTCATATAAAAATGTAGACGTCTCGTTCACGCGCAGGAATACTTTATAAGTTCATGGTACGAATTTGAACAATATTATTGTAACCTTGAAATAACCTTTTTTTATGTTTTTTGATTATATTATTGACGGTACTTATTTATATCTTATCGTAATTTTATATATAATTTTATTGTTTAAGTTTAACTCACATAATTGCCACTGTATTCTGAATTTAAGTATTTGTATCTTTTGTACTTACATTAATTGGTGTAATTGGCTTCAGCCGTCTAATTAATTAATTAAATAAATAAATAATAAATAAATAATGCCATGAAATAAGATGGTTTTTTATTAGCTTGTGGTAGCCCAGCTGACCTTCACTAAGGAACAAAATTAAATGTAAAATGATAACATAAGCGATAGACGACATTTAGTGGAGTTTTGAAAATTTGGTCATTAGAAAAAGAAAAAATAGTAAATAGTAGATTTTTAAAAATTAAATTCACCCATACAGCCTGATTGGATAGAAGAAATGAGATTTCACCAAAATAGGACTCAGTCGACCTCTTTGCATCTCTACTTAATGCCTTCTACTGATTAGTTTTATTTTTTTCTCAAAAAAGATGATTTTTGTCACCACCTCCCAGTCTCTAAGTTACAATTATTATAATAGGAAAACATTATGACAGTTTTATTAAAAATTTTAAAAAATATGTCGTAAAATACTTGTCAAATGAAGCCTAAACAAATGTCTAGGAAGAAAAAGCACCAGCCTTATAATTAAATCTACTAAATAAAACGCACAGTAAATTTACGATGAAGAAATTAGTGCCTAACTTGGAATTCAGCAACAAAAACTATGTTAAATTATTGCAACGCATAAATAAGACACGTCTACGAGGCGTAGCGTTGTAGCAGGCGCTACGTCGGCACCGGTTCCCGTAGCAGGTAACGTAGAGGCGTCTACAGAGAATTTGGTACCTTCTAAACTTCTTAAAACTATTATCATAATTCCGCGCTGCACTTTGTCACTGTACGACTTGACCCTAGTTCAGCGTTCGCAGCAATTCGCTGCACCCTTTCCGGATAATTAATTTCTGTTACGAGATGGCAATTTATCAAACTTTTAATTGCTTAATGATTCATTATGTACCTATTAGTTTAGTACAATAACAGAAGTCAATGTAGTCCAATTCGCTCGAGCAATTACGGTATCTCTTTATTCCAATAAATACCCACTGAAGATGATGGGTATTTTTTGAATATTTAAAAAAAAAATCCCATCGACCGTGCTAAGAAACAGCAGTAAGCATAAAATACCTCGTACAGTTAAATATTTAAAGGAATATCAATATGACCAAAAAAATACTTTACCTGTTTAAAATTTAAAATCCTGCAACGATTAAATTAGGCGAAATCTCAAATGAGAAACATCAGCAAATTATCAAAATTTCAAAATCAGCTCTGCCCCAGTTGTTGGAGCGGAGAGCATTTAGGTTTCGCTATCCAATTTCATGCCCCGTGATCTTATGCACTAGTGGTCGACAGTTTACCTACCCGAGAAATTTCACTAACACAAACTTATGATTAATTGTGCCAATACCATCACATTCATGACCACATTGTCAGCCCTGAGATCCCCCGAGACAAAGAGCCTATCGCAAACTTAGACGAACCACTTATTTCTAACGATGAGGAACTTACCTGCGAAGTTACGCCTCATCTATTGAGCAGGAATGATTTATGACTATGCAAAAGAGTTTATGACGTCACCAGAGATGCTTGCCTGACTTTTATATCGTAGATTAAAATGCTATTCTAGTTTTAATAAAGGCAAAAGGTTTAGCTAGTCCGTAATCTATGCTCTCGCCGCTTTCAAACACATATTTGATGTCAGAAGACCCTGATTCATAACGTTTTATGTGTAACCCTACCTTTGTTCGTTCGAACTGAGATTACGTAAAATCACTAAACTACAGCGCTAAATCCTTTTACGAGAAAAGCTATTTTAGTTTATTGGTTTACAGTTATGTCGTAACGACTTTTTAATTAAAGTCGAGTAGATTTCATTACTTAAGGCGCAGCCACGTGTTGCGCTCTACACCCGGCGCAAAATAAAAGTCGGGCTTAGATTTTTCTGAAAACAATGCTCAGGCACTCCGAGTTGGATATTCCTTACAACAGTTCTGACTTTCATAGCGTAGACAAAAGGACTTCCTCCCAACAAAAACTCATCCGTGCCAGATGATATGTCTATGGCGAGAAATTACAAAAAAAGTAACTCCGTCGCACGCGTGGAGTTTTTAAAACGGGACGTATTTTCTTGAAGAAAACTGTAGCGGATGCGAGAGGATAGACAAAAGGTCTCTATACATTGTTAGGTATCTGGCGTAAGTAAAAGCAAATGTAGATGAGCCGTCGTCGCTTCTCACTCCATGCTTAACTACTCGCACAAACACAAAAGTCCTTACATAAATCTTGCGCCAGAAATGGTGGCCCTGACTCACCTTTGTAGAAGCTACGCACACCCTCCATTAAATTCGATAACACAACAAATTAGGATTTTTGTTGATAAAAATAACCAACATAAATGGTTTCCTTTATGAAAATTGAACTCTATTATAGCAAATGTGGTAAACGTGATTAAAATTAACTAGTTACGTGCAAGTGTAAATTTGTGAATCAATTTTCATCACTTGATTCATAGAATCGTAGTTCAGTAGTAAAACAAATTATGACTCGATGTAAGAGATAACAGCAAACGAAAAAAACGAAAAGAACAAAAGTGCAAATAATCAAAGGAAATAATCACAATGGGATCGCTGTTTTGATTCGCGTCGTACAAACTTAGCTAGTTTACGCATTGTAATACGCACCTTATCTCTTGATTACAAGGTATGATATCGTAAGAAAATCTTATTAGGTACTTACCTAACATATAATACTTCTGTAAGTTCAATAGGTAACTTTTGTGATGACGAAACCACCTTTTGCTTATATCTCTGGATTTAATTAACGATATCCTGAAATTCGTTGTCAGGTGCTTACTGAAATGCTTAGGTATATTATTAGCTAATTGGCTTTGAAGAATAATCAACGTTCTATAACCGCGTGGATGCAGGAGGCGAGCAGCCGCTCTAAGTGGCGCTCCCGGGGGGAGGCCTATGTTCAGCAGTGGATGTCTTCAGGCTGTTAATGATGATGATGAACGTTCTATAATAGGCACAATAGTAGAATAAATGGTATGGTATTTATAGAGACTTTATCAGAAGACATGACTTTATAAATTACATAATATATTTAAAAAAATCTTAATATTCTTCTAATATCTCGAAAAGTATTGTGCTATTTCAATTAATCAAACGTTAAGTTTTCTAATTAAATCTTCTAATTAATTTTTTTACAGGTTTCAACCAAAGTTATGTTTGGCTTGTTCTTGTATGATGATAATTTAATGCAAACAATATTTATTTAATATTAGTAAAAAGATGTCATCATGAGAGTTCGTGTAGATTATCCCGAAGAACTCCGGAGATTGGCCCTTCTCACGGCCGTGCATCAAATATTCTACAAATTTATGCCTACTAAACGCTTTCAATGAAAATGAGACTATAAAGTTTCCGAGAGACGCAGAATGATTCTATTACGAATATGAAATGTTATTACCTCGGACGGATTATAAGCAGAAGCAGGTTCTCAGAAATGAAATTGCTTCCCTTCTTTGGAATCCATTTTAAGGATGAGCGTTATAATTCTTACGAGTAAGACTTTGTCAAGCGGCGAATGCGTTTATGTGAATTTAAAAGTCTACGTGGTGGTAAGGTGAGTTTTATTCTTGGCGTTTCGGTTTATAGCGGTTTAAAATGTCGGCGTCTTTTAGTGCATCATTGTGTTAAGATTTTAAGTGCGGTAAAATACAGTTGCGCTGACCTGCTGGCTGCCCTACGACAAAGTATATACAAACCATCATGGTTCGTGACAGTAATGCTTCAAGGTTACAATAATATTGTTCGAATTCGTACCACGAACTTATAAACTAATCTTGCGAGAGAACGAGACGTCTACATTTTATATAGCGTTATCACTGTCGCACGTCACTGTCAACATGATGTAAAGGTATGACATGACAGTTGTATTTGAGTGAACGATTTACCGTGACGTCATCAAAACTGCTCTGGCACTGCAACATTAAAGTATTCTTACTTTTATGTCATTTGTCAATGTATGATTAAAGTAATAATGCTATATGACCTTGTGGTGACCCCCTGAAGCCTTATTGATTGCCTGTTGATCATTGGCTATCATAAACCAATGAGCATATAGTATTTGGTACGTTAGGTTAACATGAGTTTGAAAAACGTACGTGAAACTACTGGTACTGGTGAATTAAGGTAATCTAAACAAGTTGTATACATAAAATAATTTTGTAACTGACGTGACGAATTGAAAGAAAAATTAAGTTAGAGACTATAGAATTGAATAATGTCAGCCAAGTGAACCTAACAACGACGGTTGAAATAGTATTAATAAACTTTTATATTTTTACAACATAAAATTGCCAGGACTCCGAAAGCTTTTGAAACAGTTTTACATTGTATTTTAGCGGGCAATAATGCGCCTACTCGTACATTTTGAATTAAATTGGTTATTACACTAACTCCCAGCTTATCTCGCTTCAGCCATCGTAAACTATTGTAAAGGTAATTTAACCATTCAATAGTTTTGTTTGAAAGTCAGTAAGTTGTGTAACAATGTTATGGGCTTCCATTGTTCTATTCACAGCGATATTGTTGAGTTTAGATTATCAAATTTGGTATTAATGTGTACGTCCAATGCTATTTAAATTTTAGTAAAAAATGTTAGAAATATTTGAATGATTATACGCAATTGATGCGACGTTAAAGTCGCTTCACCACATTATTATTTATAAAAATGATTTCACCTAAGTGTGGCGCAGCTGGGGCCTACCACAACCTCTTATAGCATTATTACTTCAATCATACTTTGAAAAATGACATAAAAGCAAGAATACTGTAATGTTGCAGAGCAGTTTTGATGACGTCACGTTAAATCGTTCACTCGAATACATCATGTTGACACCGACGTGCGACAGTGATAACGCCATATAAAAATGTAGACGTTCATTCTAGCGCAGGAATACTTTATAAGTTCATGGTACGAATTTGAAAAATATTATTGTAACTTTGAAACATTACTGTCACAAACCATGATGGTTTTGTATTAGTTTGTGGTAAGGGCCCTGCTCCACAAAGTATACACAAACCATCATGTTCGAATAACGCTGTTGTCAATAATAATGTTCGAATTCGTACCATAAACTTATAAAGTATTCTTGCGCGGGAACGAGACTTCTACATTTTTATATAGCGTTATCACTGTCGCACGTCGCTGTCAACATGATTTAACGGTATGACATGAGTTGTATTTGAGTGAAAGATTTAACGTGACGTCACCAAAACTGCTCTGCGTCAACAACATTACAATATTCTTAGTTTTATGTAATTTTTCAAAGTATGATTGAAGTAATAATGCTATAAGACCTTGTGGTGACCCCCCAGGTGCCTCATGCAACTGTCAATCTAACGCACCAAGATCAAATTCAAACCACGCTCGCTCCGCGCCAATTACTTTCCAAGTTATGCGCAGAATTTTCACTCGTTTTTACAATGGTGATAGAAAACATCGTGAGGAAATTGGCATTTCTAAGAATCCCAAATTTTAAGGCATGTTCCCACATCCAGAAATTATGACCTATTATTATACGAGTATAATAAAAATAGTAATTAATTATTTTTATTCAATAATTGGACTGGAAGTATTCTGAGTCTTTTTGTTAAATAACATTAGCTTAAACTGCTCGGTAGGTACATTACATGGTTGATGTCCTTGTATAAAATTAAGTCTTACCTGTAACAAAAAAAACATGTTTGTTGAAAAGTAATACATACAAGTTATTGCACAAGAATAAAATAAATACTAAACGAACATAGTAATCAGCAGCATTGTTTTTCAGTTGCCAATCTTGGTGTAGTGCGGGATGAGTAATAGTTTTGTTTGAGTGAAGATGTGTGTGTGTAGAATGAAGGCTTAGATATTGGTCAGCACAGCCAACTATCGGCTCAGTTTAAAATAAAGGTATATTAATTATTGTTAATACTTAAAAACAATTTTTGTAAGTAGAATAAATAAAGTTGTCGTGAAATATAATAAAAGCTTGTTACGAGTAAGCTTTTTAGTCAAACTTTTTTTATAGGCAGTACGCCAATTTATAAATAGTTTTAATAGTTATTTATAATTATTAAACGACCTTCGTCCACTGGAGCATCTAAAATTTCAAAGGAGGTTGTACTCAACCTTTCAGCCCATTAACTCTTGCTTAGGGCATGTCTTAAGTGCTTAAAGAGGTGTCGCTAATTATTATAACTGCCCGCGCTTCACTTTGCAATGTTAATTTTTCTTTACTGTCATAATTTGTTCATCTAACTAAGATGGTTAGCGACTTATCGATGAACTGGAAATATTCGCAGCTTTATGAAAACGTGTATTGCTTTTGTTTTGATTTTGCAATGCGTAATACTTTGCATCTACATAAATGTTTATTTGTCATTTTTGTAACAGTTACATTTAAAATAAAGACGAAAATTTAATGGCTGTCACTAAAAACACATTTCGTTCTTCCTCCTATAGATACGTGGCCAGCTGGCCAACCCTTGGTTTCAGAGCATTGGTTTATTCCGAATAATACTTACCCAAAATTGTCCCATCCCTATTAATTTTTTAAATAACAAGACTACCTGAAAACTTCATGATAATATTAGTAGCAGTTCTATGCGAACAGTAGACCTCGCGAGCACTAATTAAACTAAACGTATTTGGAATCTAATATCACATCACCAGCCTGAAGAAGGCCACAGCCGAACACAGGACTACACCGCACACATAGAGAAAAATAATATAACGCATACAACGCTACTTTGGAGTTTGTATCACAGAGCAAGGTACTTGTTTTGTTACTGACATTTGACGGGGATATTTACAATGTCCCAAACTCAGATGATTCTGGAAAATCTTTTCACCGCGATTCAGAAATAATTTAAAGCTCGAAGCAATGTGCCATTTATGTAAATGGCGTCGAACTAATCGAGTAAATAGGTAGCTTTACTTTACTTGCACAACCAAAACTTCCAGAAACCTCTCAATACCGTCCGATTAGTCCTGAACTCAGATCTTACGCCCTTATAAGTCGACAATCTCTTGACCGATTTTGCTCATATTTGAAACACTTATTTAGAATTGAGTACTATTTTTACCAAATATTATCAATATCAGCCAGTAAATAGTGCCGCAGAAAACTTCCCCCTTTTAGGGGCAAATACCCCCCCCCCCTCCGATCAATAATCGCCGACGACTAAAAAAATCCCTGGGCCTGTAGAACCTGTGTACCAAGTTTCATCAAGATTCGTTGAAAAATGCGACCTGTACGCGAGTACGTACATCTGGACAGATGAAAGCCAATTTTGCCAAGTTGAAGCAGATACTTTCGCTCACTTCGTTCGCTCGGTCAATTATATCACGACTTTAATCAGTACAGTTCGAGAAATATAAATCGTTACAGCTTAAGTAATAACAAAGATATTCAAAGCTGGTCTTTATAATCATTTATGGCCACATCAATCTTTTATGCCGAATAAAAAATAATCCAAGTAATAATCCATACAATAAGTTAAATGGGTGTACCTATGATTATAAAAAACTACTAAAAGCAAAAACCTCATCATATTTTAAATTTCGTTCTTTAATATGGGCAAGCTGGCAGTTCAGTGGGTGTCAATTCGATAAACACGTAATAAGTACATAAGCGCGGTCCTTTATTACGTTCTTAAAGTATGCAACATTCGCAGTGATCAGGATTCGAATGATCGACTGCTGTGATTATTATTCTTGGAACAGGTAGGATAAGCAGTCGTCGGCCCTAGTTGCGTTTAAAAACAAATAGTCAGTACCCGATGGCAGAAGCATCCAAGTCACATATTATTCTAACAAAAAGTTGATGATAGATGAATTGAATTATTAATATTTATGATTGAGATTAGTGTTTAAGTAGTATAGTAATACGAGTATATATATATATTTAGTATTAATCCTAGTTTTTATTTAAGTATAAAAGTATTTGATTCTAGATATTGTGCAATATGCAATTGTAAGATGCGTTGTACTGCCACATAAATTTTTTAAGTTACAACCAGGTTAACTGAAAGATAATGCTCTCTAGCATTAAGTTCGCCTATGTACCTACATTTTTGTTGATTGTGCAATAAAGCATTTTCTATTTATCTATCTATAGATCTACTTATAAAGCTGTTGTGTTAAAAAATAGTTTTTTTGCATTTTTTATATAATTTAGGCTGTTTCATATTTATAGAGATGTTTGTAAACATTTATCAAACTAATTCCAACGCTATTTCAAAAGCCAAAGTAGTTCTATTTTCAACACCATTTTCTGTCAAATGACATCATTAGTTAATTGGGACATAACCCTATCCATAAACCACTATTCATAGCTAAAAGTCACAGACATCTAAAAACAGCACCAATAAAAATGCTCACACAGAAACCGGGGCCGAATAGCCGACCCCCACCCTTTAAAAACCCTTTACCACAAAAAATTCCTTACTAAGCTCTATAAATTACAATCCCGAAGATCCGCTAATCGCTCCCGCTGCCTTTCGGGAATGCCCTAAGGTCCAGTGCAGTGGTGCGTAAGGGCCCAAGACGGGACCTGCCTGCTGCTGACAGCCCATGAAAACAAATCGTTAGTAATACCTATACTATACCTACTTGCAGATAAAGGCTTAGTACGATTACCGGAACTGAAAGGGTCAGCATATTTTTAGTATTATCGTTATGTTTTGTTCCACTTTCATTTATAGATTATTTATGTTACATTTGAATTGTAGACGTAGAACTCTCAAATATGCCTACAATTCTAAGTGGTAATAACAATTTTAACGTATTGTAATATCATTACGGTTTTAATTATAACTAGGCCAAAATACGGTCCTTTTATTACGATGAAAATGATACAGGTTTTAAATATAAGTAGCGACAAGTAAAGTACTTTAAGACATTATTTCGTTCACCTAATAAACTGTTATAAATCGTTAAAATTTAATTATAAAAAAATAGCATCCATAAAAGTAAAAAATCTCATTTATGCTCACGACGACATTACCGAAAATGTTCCACTTTAGCGTTATGTAACTTTATTATATTTAACGATCATCACAGTCATTTATGAGGCTCGACCGTCAAGTCCAAGGCTATAAAAGCCTCGAGTTCGCTACAGTAGCCAGAGTGTAAGTATTGCTGACTAGGACTAAATTATGGCTGACTTTGAGCCGAGTGCAAGCTTTTAAACAAGAATTAGAGGCGTTACTTTTGAAGCGTTAATGACGTATTATGACGGAGCGAGCAAAAATTATGTCGCTTCAACATCGAGGACTTTTAGTTTTATTTGATGGCTGGGAAATTAAAACTGACAAGTCGACTCGATATGAAATACTTGGCGGGGAAAATGGAAGCTATTTTGTGATTTACCCAAAGTCATCGCTTTTCAGATTGGATTTGTAGATTTGATGGACTAGATGGGCTATAATATCATTGGCGAAACATTTGTGCGTGAAAGTGGATTAAATTTGGGCCTATTTTCATTATAAAATAATAATAAATTAAATTATGTTATTAAGATGAGATTACAGTTTATAGGTAATACATAAAATTTACACTGGTAAACTATATTGCTCAGTATAAAATGTTGATTATCTCTAAACCCATCGTTTCTACGCATTATTTGATCATAGATTTATTATTATTTTCAATTATGAGTTACCATCATTCTTTTCGAAGTCGCTATAATGCATGTTCATGCACTAAAATTTACCGCATTACATATAAATAAATAAATAATAACGCCCAACGATCACATACATAGATCCTGGACCCTAACTAGGATTCCCTGTATCTAGGGACCCAGGAACTACGAGGACCATGGTCCCACAACACCCAGACACAGAACAAGTATTTGCGCTTTTTTTTTCGGGCACAAATACTTGTCTTGTTGCGGGAATCGAACCCGCCACCTCCGGGTTATGAGCCGACCTGCTCAACCACCACACCACGGAGGCTGTCCTCAACCACCACACCACGGAGGCTGTCTATGATGACATATGATAGCATGATAGGATTTCAGTATCTACAATTACATCACCTTGCTACCCAGATCCAGCTACATAATCGCCCTACATGCCATCTGCCGGATGCATAGCAATGTTTATGAGAGTCATCGGAAAGTGACCGTAAATTGCAACGTTCAGATAACGTACGCGATAACGCATCCTTTATTTAAACAGTATTCAAAATTCAAACAGCATTAAACGCAATAATTATAATGCCAAAGTTCCATTAGCTAAATTATAACTTTTTGTGTGATATTTAAAGTACCTTACGGATACTACATCATTTATTACCTAAAGAACATAAAAGTTTGTAGGCAAACTGTACGAAACCAAATAATACAATCTCGGAATAAAATAGCAACAAAATCTTATTAAACTCAGCGGCGAGTTAAAGTTACCCATTGATATACAACGTTAACAAACTCCGCGGACACCTACAAACAGGAAAAAGTCCCGAAATCATTTTAAATTCAGTATTAATCCTCGCTCTGGGTCCCGAGCATCGTTTCTTCCATACTTTGTGGGATTTCTGAGAGAAAGCTGCTCCTACAAAGTTCTCTCCAAACTCCCGTGTAATCTTACTTATAAAAATAAACTTTTGCATTAACTGATTTCGAATCAGATGCGCAATACAGATATAAACACTAGCCATAAATTTGGTTTGCTTCACATTTACCGACGCAAACGCCAACACAAAAATCAGCCGTACTCGCCACGCTAACAGTGGTATTCATAAACAAAGGTTGAACAAACCCCCAAAATCTATCATTCCACTTTTACCTAGAGGTGAAATGCTGAATCATTCTTCTTTCACTTTCATAAACAAACGCTGGAGAAACTCCCTATGTTGATGGAAACCCCTAACTGAAAAGCATTTTAATTAAATACTCTACGATTTCAATCAAGTTTTCTTTGAAAGTTCTGTCGAGTGTCATTTTGACACGACTTTTGAACTATCAAAAGTCGCGCCAAAATGTCACCCGTCATTCACTCACAAAAAAGTTAAAAAAAAATAATATTTTTGTATATTTTGTTTTAGATATATTATTTTAACTGGTAAATGTTGAAAAAACGGTAACGATACAACTTATTTGTATTTTAAATATCTCACACTTCATAAAATAATAAAATAACACGATTTGAAAGCAAGGAGACCGACGAAATTCGAACGATCAGCGTCCAGCCTCTGATCAAAATGCATAAAGCCACACACACACAGCACACACACACAGCACACAGCCCCACACACACACAGCGCCTGATTCATCCTCTAGAGGAGCGGGGGCCTTGACTATGAATTCCAGTGTAAGACTACCTAAATAAAATGAATGACTTAATATTTGTAGACCATTCACACAACGCTATTTATCCCTAAACTGAGTTTCTTATTACAATCGACACATATTATGCAATAATGTAACGGAAACCAGAAAAAGTAAGAAGCGAAGAGAAAAGGTTTCAGCGTCAATTATCTCAACTCCTTCGTGAATTTGATGAAAATGTTATGCGGATTGAATCGAATTTTATGAATAGTCATCAGTCATCATCATCAACAGCCTGAAGACGTCTACTGCCAAACATAGGCCTCCCTAGAGAGCACCATCTTAAACGGCTGCTCGCCTCCTGCGTCTATCGGCCCGCAGCGTTCACTAGATCGTCGGTCCACCATGATTGGTCATGGGGGGCAATAACTAGTGTCAGTATAATTATATGGTAGATGAATTGACTAAGAATCCTTACTGCAAATGTAGCGGTACCCGCGAGGAAGTTTCACGAGGTAGGCGAGCCCACCGCGCCGTCTCTTCCCTACAAGTTGCAGACCCAATCAGCCAGAAAATAGAAATAAATAAATATACGCTTAGGTAGTTTTGACTTGATAAGCGTAAGTAGAGTTTGGAGCTCGAATTTATGGAAGAGTTCGAGAGATAATGTAAAAGTTGGTAGATAAGACAGGCTTTACTAGGTATCTTCGCTCGTGGAGCAAATCCGAATATTACCGAGCTCCGAAGACTTCGACTAGGTTCTGTTGTAGTGTTATAATGTTGCATAAAAATGTAGTTAGCTATAGCAATACCCACCCAATTCTTCTTTCCCTTTGAGAACAGATAGTCCTAAATGAAATAAAAGAAATAATGCGTGGACTTAAAAGAAAGTTTCTATTTACTGTATTTATAACTGAAACCCATTTCTTACTCGAATAATGCAAACAAAAAGAAAGACGTTTCATTAATCTACCAATTTTGGCTAACAGGAGGTTTATTAATCCGTGGAAAAGTTTTAACTACCACAATGATCCTCCAAGCAGTTTATCAACTTAATATTAATAGGCATTATTCTTGATAGCAAATTTCGTTTTTAACCACAACTCCTGGCTAATGAGAATTTCCTTCATAATTATTCAATTATAAAGTTAGTAAGGCCGGCTCTCTCGCTCCCACGGGAACTTAAGGTGGAATTTTTCTTAAATAAGCTGATTAACCATTCCAAATGTTTAAAAAATCTGTGACATGCAGTTTTTCTAACATTCTCGTAATAAGCTAAGATAAACGTTACAAACAAATTTAAGTTTGTAACTGATTGCACGTTAGAAGCACGAGAACTATCTGCTAGAATTCCTATATTATTAAACGTGGCTTAGGAACACAGAGCAAAAAAAAACCGCTTTACGAAGCGTCATATTTTCCAAAGTAATGAAAAATAATTAGCTTAAATAATTTTAAAACCAATTTTAAATAATATTTGACTAAACATAATACTAAAACGATAACGATATTTTGTTTTAGTATTATGTTTAGTCAAATATTATTTAAAATTGGTTTTAAAATTATTTAAGCTAATTATTTTTCATTACTTTATCCAAGCCACATTCAAGGACCAAGGATAACAATCTCTCAGACCAAGATCGAGTACTCGCTAAAAATATCACACCAAAGTTATCAATCTCGATTCTAGAGCGGCGTTCTAATGTTTGAAAAATGTTAAAATCTTTTGTTGGAGACACTCACGCCTTCGTTGAAGGATCTTCGAATTTCCCTTTCTTTTCTTTTTGATAGGGAAACGTGTCTACTTACACTGACGTTGAATCAAGGCTCGAGTATTGATATCGAGTACTCATAGTATTGTAAGTATTAGTTGTAAAAATAATTTAAATAAATAAATAAAAATCTACAATTACATTGGGACCACCCTCGGTGTCACCGCTCTGTAAGGTGTCAGAAGTGCGGAACTATGGCGATAGCAACAGAGGCAGGGGTTTTAGGGTAGATTTTTTAACGCTGTGCGACTGCGCTGAAATGCACTTTATTGCGTTGTACATGGGTCGCTATTTCTTTAAGTGACTTTATGGAGTGAATCTTCTGTACCTATACTATTAGGGCTCATGGTGATGTTTGTGTACTTATAGGAGTTGTATACATTATAATAATTAAGTAATATAGTAATTAAGTATACAAAAGTAGAAATATAATAAACTCGAAGGGAGTTTATTCTGTCCATATTAATATAACTTTTGTTCTACGAGTTTTGGAATTTCAATCATTTCTTTAAGTTTTCTTGTATGTTTTTTGGGATATATTTAATAAATAAAAACAGCTCTAACTTGAATATCTAAAAATGTAAAGGGTGCTTTAGGAGTATCCTCCCAAAAGTATTGAGTATTCATTTTAGATACAAACGTAAAGTATGGTATCGTTCGAACTCTATCCGGGTGTAATTAAGGTGCAAAGATACCCAAGTCTCGGAGAGGTTCAAGTGCCCTTCAGTGGTCGGCTGTGTACTCACAGTCGATGAGTGCTACGTAGTCTCGGTTATACGACTATCTATAGAGCGTTCAAAAGATTCAAAGCAGACTTAATTGGGTTTGAGTTGGTTTTCATGCTGCTAGTCGAGCTTTTTGTAAGCGATTCCTCCCCTTATTGTTTGCCATGATGGTATTTCTTTTTATTATTCGTTAGTTAAAAAAAGGTAGATAAAAAGTACATATATTCTTATATATTCTTATTCTCATTTGCAATTTTTATTAAAATAGTTTTTTACTGTCAAATGTTTAAACATTGAATTTTGGTATTAATGCATAGATCTTATACCATCCTGTCTTTGTTTACACAAAAGCTAATGTAAATCCGCCCTAAGGGATGGTTTATAGTCTCGTGATCAATCAAGTTAGTCTTGTAGTCGTAAAAATGTACTAGTATTGCGCCATAAAACTAGAAACAATCAACTAATTAGTAGCGATTGGTTGTTGCCCATAACACCAGTCACGCAAATAAAACAGAAACATCGAATCCAATCTTATTACGATGCCCTAACTTGTATTCCATATTACATTAATTTCTCGGGAGACGTCTCGCGAACTAAGCAACGGCAGCTGCCCGCCGGTCGCATGTTTATCGAGAAATTGCTTAATCTCGAAGAGCTACAAAACAAAACCACATCGGAAATGTTGAACTAAAGTATTTCTTCTCTCTAAGGATGCTAGTGGTGGTACCCTTGTCTGCGCTAACCGATCACACCCTTAAGGCTCCCGAATTACTGTCCGGGCTGATTACCACCTCCCCTCCATCCTGCACCCGCACCCCCCTCTGCCCGTATTCTCTGCCTCGGGCCCTACGTCAACTATTATTTGTGTTTCCTACTTATAATTTGTGCGCTGGAAAAGTTTGACAAACACAAGTCATTCTACAAAATATAAGGAAACTTATCGCAAACTTTTGTAGTGTGCTTCGGGATTGGTTGTTATTCTACAAGTTTTGTACAACGTGATGGAATAAGATCGTAGTAATAGTCTGATTATTTTTTCGATTATTATATTTTATATCATAATAATAATAAGACACCCTGGGATAAATATTGAGTGGATACATAAATATCATTGAGTTAAGAATATATAAATCATAAACAAATTACTAATATTAGATCCTGTTTAATGAATTGCCTCTGACTTTAATAAGTAATAAATAAATTTATATGGCCGTATGCGTAAGTACGCGTTTTACGGAGAAAATAAATTACAATTTATCGCCGCCACCGCTCATTCTCATTAAATATAAAGATGAAAAAAATCCATTTTATCAGATTATATCAACGAAATATTTATATCGTGCATAAACGCCTTCGGCATAAAAGTACACGTAAAACGACAAGAGATTTTTAATGCTCTTGATTTCCTCCAAAATGAGAAAAATGTGTTCATTGGTGCGAAACGAAATCATCGTTCCAGATACGTCTTTCAACAACAAAAGCCGCCTCGTGCGTGTTTAACATATTCCTTTAAACAGAACGCAATATTTACTGGCTTTCATGTATCGTCTTAAGGGGATAAATAATGGTGCTGCAGATGTGTGCTTGGCATTCGAGGGAGGGAACATTGCTACGCTGGAGACCAGATGATAATTTGACGTAAACACTGCATGTATGATGTGAAACGAAACAAAAATAATACTCAATGCTGTAGTGTTCATTATTTATTAATCACTATTATAAATCGGAAACATTTTGTATTGGACAGAATTTTTGGCTGTTTTAATTGTTCCATTCAAGCTTTCACGTCTAAACAACTGAATCAATTTTAATTAAAGATACTAGTTTCCTCCACAAATTAAGATTTTCATAATTTGTACATACCTTTATGGATCTTGGACTTTAACTAGGATTCCTTGTATCTAAGGGACCCACGAACTATACGAATACCGTGTTCCTACAACACCTAGACAAAAACAAGGAAATATTTGCACTTTTCCCGCGCACGAAAAATCGTATCACAAGAATCAAACTCGCAGCTTCTAAGCTACGAGCAGACCTGATCAACTACCACATTACACAGGCTGATTTAGAGAAGGAAGTCGAATAAATACTCTCTAACTCACTCTATTAACAACAACTAAAAAATACTCTGTAAATAATTATAAAAATGGCAAATTACTACAAAAATATATGAGGTATCAAAGGTTACACCTGACGCTTAAGGGAACACATTCGTGCTGGCGGCAGATTTTCCTCAGCTTTGTTTAGGTTTATTTATTAAAATAGCTTTAGCATGCAATTTGTAGTAAAACAATAAAAAATTCTGGGAGATTTTGCCAACTAAATTACTTCTGGAAAGTCATAATAATTTGGTCGGTCAACATGCTAAATTTAATATTATAGCTCAACGTAATGTCAAGACAGAGCTATTTGCTCGTCAACCGTGTCAACATTTCGGCATTTAGAGCGTAAACACCCACATTAGGTATTAGGCAAGCGAGCAGTGGCAAGAGAGGCGATACATCAACATTGTCGCTAATGAACCAACGGAGCGTAATTCAAATTACAGCTAGGTAAGAGTTATTACGAGAACACCTATCTCGCTGCAAAATAACCATCGCGGTCGTTATCGCTTACGTTGTACCTATTGGGAGCGTTTAGTATGCTCTAGTAAATAGACCATAGAGATAGAGCGAGTTGGACAGTAAACAATTTCCATCGTAACAATTTTCTTTTCTACATTGTACGGATTGCTTGCATCGTAGTAGTAAAGATAACTTTCCTATTTTTAAACTCATTGTAAAATAGTGTTTCGGTCAGAACTTTTCCATATCGTTTATATAACCGCAAAAATGTTTTACTGCTGGGACCACGGTAACACATTTTGGTATATTAAGAACCGGTTTCCGGTCCAGCCACGGTTCCGGTTAAAGTTTGGATGGCGAGCAATCTCAACGGCCTCCCGTACCTTTCGCGGCACAAAAAACTGAAGTCCGCTGTTGCAGAGCATGCCCTTAATGGAGGGAAAAGTCATTTCATTCGGTTTGACAAGGCCTCCGTCCTGGCGAGGGAGAAGTTTCTCGTGCCGCAAAAGGTACGGGAGGCCGTTGAGATTGCTCGTCGTCCAAACTTTAACCGGGACCGTGGCTGGACTTTGCCGCCTGCGTGGAAACGGGTTCTTAATATTGCTTCAACCGGTGTCGAACCTTTTCTACGTTTTAGTATGTTTTATTAAATATTATATTAATTTTGTCTGTTGGCTCTTGCTGCAGAGATCTGAGCTGGTTATTAAACAATAAATTATGTTTTAGCGAAATTCTTTATGACACCTACAACTTTGCTAAACTGCTGTAAACAAAGCACAAAAGACGTTGGGCGGAGCGCTGTGGACGCATCGGAAGATGGATCGTGACGGTAATCAGTTAATGCATTATGCAATTCAACTACAACCAGGATGTAAGACTGTATGCGCTGCAAATATTGGAGCAAATTACGGTGAGAAACTTGAGGTGCCAGGGCAATTTCATTTATTGAAGGAATTTTGCTTATACTTAGCCATATAACCAGCTAGAAAAAATAAACACGACAAATTGCACTAAAAAACTGATAAAAATAACAACCCCTAAAATGTTTTTGTATAAGGCACCATAAAAAGAGCTTGACAAGACTGTTGTTTATTAGAATCAGTTACTATGATATCTATCTATCAAAATAATATTGTTTTTGATAATACAACTATAAAGAATTAAAGAAATGAAATCCATTATACTAATCAGGAATTCCTAAAGATGTTTATGACCTAGATTAAGATCTTAAACAAACCGTCCGCCTTTATAATTATGGAAAGTTTAAGTTGTCTTACTGATAGGTTTTAGCACTGCTCAAAATATTAATCCGTCAATCAAATCTATCATAACAATCACAAACAGTAGTATCCTGTCTGTCAATATGCATATATTGAAATCAGGTGCGAAAGATGTCGGAATAGTAATTAGATAGCTCCTCAATATGGATGGGATTACCGGGAATAATGCCCTAAAGTAAACATAATTACCATAACTAACGGTAAGCGATTGAATCAACGGTGTTATCTACCTAAACTAAGTTGAAGTTTCAGTTAGGTACTGATTTTATCGGAATAGATACGGATACTTTAGAAACTCGTAAGTACTTATAAGTATAAGTACTTTACCCACGAATATGATTTATTTTTGTTTAGTGATTCTTTTGATTATCACAAACAATAAGAAGGAAAAGATTTATTGAAAATTTAACGACTGCAACGAAAATCATTAACTACAATTTTCGGAAATTTGTAGCTAAATAAACGTATTTCTGTGTATCTTTAGGAGCGCGCATGTGGCGCGTGTGTGATACACCTCAGGTACCTTATTCTTATTGTAAAATAATTATACCACAGTAAATATTAGTGATGGAATACAAAATTTGAACGTGTGGTCCCGGTGTGGGAATATTACCCCTGCATTGTCTTTCCGTGGATGCCGTATAAGTGGGCTGTGGAAATATCCAAGAATAGGCATCAGCATCTTTATTATATCTAAAGGAGTGTTTACGGGGAGGCCTATGTTCAGCAGCCAAAAGGATGTCTTCTGGCTGTTGAGTGAGACATATAAGAATTACATAAATGAAATGAAAAACTGGAATAACTTACCTAACTAAATTTAGGAATATAAAAAGTGGCTGAAAACCACTGAGAAATACTTGGCGTGTTTTTAACAGGCATCTACAAATATTTTGACACTGCAAAGGCACAAGCCCAAAATATAAGGTGCACATTTATAAGACAGATGGCGTCATTCGGATAATTCTGTTATCAGCAACGAGAGGTCGCCCCTGCGCTCGTATACTTAGACGGCAGTTTCCTGCGACGTTAAGTCCTTATAAAGGTTACTGTTACGCTGAAAAACTCCTATTTAAGTGACAAAGGGCGCTGTTAGACAGAAAAGTGAAGATTCAGAGATTTTATGTTGTGATTATAATAGGTAGATGTAGTAGCAGAGGCCTGATTATGTACTCCGACACCAAGCCATACCAGTATCTACGTACATTGTCATCCCTATACATTTTGACTGCTGGGATCTAGACCTCTTCTCACATGGAGAGAGTGCAGGCCATAATCCAACACACTAGCTAAGCGCGGGTTGGTGGATGACCCATGTTCCCGCGTTTTATATTCTTGAAGATGTCGGTTTCCTCACAATATTTACCTTCTTTTTTTATGACAATGGATGACGTGACGAGCTAGTCGTTCACCTGATGTTAAGCGATACGGCTGCCCATAACAGTTGCAGTGTCACACTCGGTACTTTAAAATAGTACCTTTGTTCCATTGCAAAAACCATTAGTAAAGACCGAGCTGGATTTGAACATGCATACGTCAGTTTGAATATCACACAGGCTGCCACTAAGTAAAAATTGCTCTTTTGTCAGGGATCCTATCAAACCTAAGTAGTGACAATTAATAAAAAAGTAGTAATAATATAAAATGCCGAATGATTACATACATACACACATCAACAAAGTCTAGGGATATTAAACACTTTATTGATTATCTCAAAAACCATAAAAAATTGTAACGAGTGTAAATAGAAGAATTATAGGTAATTTCATGGCTTATACATAAACATTAACAACACGATACAATTTTGATTTTTTATTAATAAAAGTGTTAAATTATTAAAGTCATAGAAAATTACTAACCAAGTAAAAACATTTTTCCTTTTAAATTAATTTCATTAGTTAAATTAAAATTAATCTTATCAAATCTGATAGCTAGTAATCGGTATTGCCTTCTCTGGCACTTATTACACAGCAGCAACGATTTTCCATACTTAAAATTAGGGTGTCAATGTCCTGCTGGGGTATGCGGTCCCAAGTTCTTTGTAAATGTTCAAAAAGTTGTTGTTCTGTTGTCAAGTTGGGCGGAAAATCCTTCCATGCTCTTCGTTGTAACATGTCCCAGGCGTGTTCAACTGGGTTTAAGTCGGGCGACTGTGCAGGCCAATCCAACACCTGAACATCGTGTTCTCGAAGGGCGGCCGACACCAGCCGCGCCGTGTGCGAAGGTGCATCGTCATGCATAAGCTGAAATTCTTGTCCCGTTTGGTCTCTGAGCGGGGCAATAACACGTTTCACTACCTCCTCACGGTATTTATGGGCAGTTATGCTGCCCTGAATCCAGACGAGCTGGGTTCGTTCGCCGATCCGTATTCCTGCCCACACCATGATTGTCCCGCCTTGGTAAGGGTGAACCTCCTGTGGATGTCGGAAACGGCTGACTCTACCTGGAGTTCTCCAAACGCGTGTTCGTCGGGAATCTGAATGAAATCCAAAGCGGGACTGATCAGTGAACAGCACCAATGACCATTGTTGGTCAGTCCATGTCAAATGTTCTCGAGCCCATGGTAGTCGCCTACCGCGATTGTCACGTCGCAGTGCTGGGACTCGTAGCGGCCTGCGAGCATGAAGACCAACTTCATGTAGCCTTCTACGTACGGTTTGGTCACTAACCGGCAGCTGGTGGTCCTCCTGGAGCCTTTGCACTCGTTGCGTCGCTGTGATGTTGGGTAGTCTTTTGGCGGTAATTTGGAAAAATCGATCCTCTTTGAGTGGTAACACGATACCTGCCCGTGTGCCTTTCCACCACGTCTCCAGTAGCGCGATAACGTGACCACAGCCTGGATATTACATTTTGGCTTGTGCCTAGAGCCTCAGCAACAACGCGTTGTATAGCACCGGTTTCTAACATGCCAACTGCTCGTAACATTTCATCTCGAGTCAAATGACGGCGTGGCATAACGCTAAAGAGCTTACACAATCAATGCATACAAGAAAAAATAGGTTTTAAACAATTAAGCTATGTTTGATTTCGAAATAACGTATCCCTAGAGTTTGTTGATGTGTGTAGATCCTGAACCATCACTAGGATTCCCTGTATCTAGGCATCCAGGAACTAAAAGGACCATGGTCCCACAATACCCAGATATGAAACAAATATTTGCGCTTTTTTTCTTGTGCTGTCTTTTCCTGTCGCGAGAATATTATTATTAAAAAATAATAAAGAAGACATTACAGATAGATCTAATACATACAGATTTTTAATATAGGTACTAATAAATAACGATAATACAAAACTAGATTTTCATTTTGTACGTACTATTTTCTTTCGCAAAATAATCTAACCTATTTTTCTTTCTAAATAAACAAACTGAAGTCGATTTTACGCCTGTCCATTATTTCCCCATCATGTCAAGGAATAAAATAAAGCTACGAAACAAATAGGTACGATTACATCGAATCGCACATTCAGCAGATTACGAATAGTTATCTCTTGAGACAGAAACGTCACAGAATCGTGACATACCTAATACATACAGTATCACAACTTTTACGTTTATTTGACGTTGATTAAAAAAATGCATGTTATACTTTAAAAAATGACGAAGACAAAAGTTTTGTTTCATACTAGCCGTTCCTAACCGATCCGTAAAGTTAAGCAACGTTCACTGCGGTCACTACTATGACGGGTGACCACTACATTAAAAATGGTATTTTCATCTGAGCGTTACCGTGTTTCGGCGGGCGCGTTAATCCGACGGTCCCAGCTGTTGTCGGAAGACAAAATAGTCGTTAAGCCATGTCAGACACTTTTGGGCGGAGGGGTGACTAGTGACCACGTGCCTACACGAGAAGAAGCAGAAGGCTCATCCTATTTACCTAAATGCTATGTGTGTGTGTGTAAAATCACTTGTATGAAGTTATGCTACTGACAAACTGTAGAACTATCACATAAGCATTGAAACAGAATTACTTTCTTTCAAACTTTAGATTTATCGCCTATTGCGTAAGTTTGTTCGGCAGCTGTACTTGTTCTTAACAGTAAATCATATCTGCGATTACGGATTGCTGACGTTCCGAAAATATTTCGAAGGTGAATCGTTACGGTTATAAGACATTCTGACATTGTTTAGAAAGTATAACAGTTATGTAGGTTACATGTAATATTTAAGTGTTTCTGGATTTATGTAAATTTTTTTTTATTAAGTTTTTTTAAGTATAAGGTAAAATATCACTAACATTATAAAATGAAT
Organism: Ennomos erosarius; assembly: GCA_963580505.1. Lineage (NCBI taxonomy): Eukaryota > Metazoa > Arthropoda > Insecta > Lepidoptera > Geometridae > Ennomos > Ennomos erosarius. The sequence continues at coordinate 11,054,291 of OY756981.1, read as the reverse complement.
CAGATAATTTCATTCATATTATATTTTATGCATTTATATACTTGCTTTAAATTCAAAAATGAATGCGGATGGACTAATTTATAATTTTTTCATGGCACAAAAATAGATAATAATAAAAATTACCTAATATTACAATACATATAAAAAAAACAGAACTACACGTAATTAGCAAACGATACAAATACTTTTTAAATTTTACAACATTTTCAAGATACCTCTAAATTTACTCAAAAAGAGTTAAAATTTCGTTATTTCATTACAGTAATTATAATTATGATGAAGGCACAACTCACATTAAGGTTCGTACCCACATTTCAGCTGGAAATGACACATTCGTTACCAGCAGCGGGGGACGATTTTGTCGGTTCAATTCTTCCATTCATGCCTCCATGCAAAAAGTAATTTGAAGTACCATGACGCATGAGCGCGCACTTATCTATTTTTGAAGGAACGCAATCCACGATACGTTAAATAGACTTAAAACAGAGTGTATAGATGTTGTTTTAGCTACGAAGGCTTCATATACGGAAGATTGAGTACATACATGCTTGATACATGCTTGCATCTCTGAGCGGGTTAGGTGTGCACTGGCATGTCATGCACAAATAAACTCAAATTATTTTTGTAGAAATAAAAGATAAGAAAAAATGATAATGCATAAATAGCTTACGTTATTCTTATGGAAGTGCATTTTTGGCTCCGAAAAAGCAAATTCAATATGCATGGCATGCTATATTTACTTTTGATTGTTTTATAATAAAGCACGTTGTTTTTTTATGTTAACGAATGATGTGACGATCTAGACGTTCGGATTATGTTAAGCAATACGGTCACCCGCAACAGCCGCAGTGCTCTAAGTTATTTAGTGATAATACCTGATTTGTTTTATTTTTTGTTATTGTCTTTTATTTCCTAATTTGAAGTGCAGTAATGAGTTGTAGTGTTGTATTGTATTTTACCGTGTTTCATCTCAATGAAATGTTTTTTTTAAGACATGAGCTGTGTAACTGTACATACGACTACACTTGAAGTGAGTGAAGCACACTTCCGCGCATGTGTGCGAACGGCACGCACCGTCTCACTCGTCTTGTCGTATTTGTGCTCAAGAAAACAGCCAACAATTTATTCCGTACAGAGAAACTTGAACGACTTTCGTAGGTACGTAAGACAGAATATTTCGGGACGGAATATTTTAATTCCACGTCCAAATTAATTTTCTATTACCGACCTAAAATATTTATGAAGAAGATTAAAATAAAATGTTTCTCTAGTGGAATGGAATTACGCAAACTGTTAACTGAAACGTTACAAGAATCTGTATAATGTGCTAAGTAGACTAAATAATCAGGGTAGTGAAAAGCAGAAATCAGCGTATAGTGAACGCTCACTTATGTCGGGTGTATGAAAGGGGCTGAGGAGAAGGTGTTCCGGCACTGGCTAGTAACAATGATGACGCAGATAAAGGGGGTCGATAACGTGAAATAGCAACGTGAAAACGTGGCGAGAAAATAGCATTATTAACCTCCCGGGCATAATACGCGCGCCACTGCGCCAGATATGGTAATGATTATGTAAATCCCCAACTCACAGGTACATCTCGGGAACGTTATATACTTATTAAAACCAAGATTGCCCGACCGAGGGGATTGTCTCACGCAAAAACTTTGCTCGCATAGGAACTCTAACTGTAAGACGTTCAATTTTTACGAGGTTAGTAATTCGAAATCTCAGGCTCCTAGAAATCGGACCATCGACGTTGCAGTCTTGCTTGGCGACTCTCTTTTCAATTTTCTTAGTTTCCCGCTCGAAGCAAGCAAGCATTGTATGGGTAGATTCTTATCTCTCAAAAGCTATTTAGCTAAATGGAATTTACAGAGCCCGCACTGCAGTTCGACGAAGTACGTTGTAATATTTAAAATCTTGAAATTTGAGTCTAAGTCTGGGCATTGTATTAAGTGTCTAAGATTTTTCAAGACACTTTTTCCTACTAAATTATGCACTTTGCGAAAATGAGGTTTTAGGGTATTGTTTAAAATGTAAAAGATGACACAAGCTCACTATGAACGTAAACCGATTGGCACACGCAAAATACAACTAGAAGCTATTTTAAAATGTTTATTAAATTATACTATGTGTACTGTTATGCAGATTATGTTTCGTTATGATTGAGGGGTTTTGTTCTTTAAATTTGGTCTAGTTGCTTACATAGACACACAGCTAGGTAATGCTAGTAGTAGTAGGAAGGTAATCCCTACTCTTAGGTACTTCCTTATATCCAAAATGGAGTTCCACTTTATATGCTACATGCTGGCTATAAGATGCCATATAACATTTAGTAGAAATTAAATAAATGATTAAAGCAACTTGCCCATTAAAACCACACCAAAACCAAAATACGCCAGTGCAACGTCACGTTGATTGAAAATGGTGCTTTGCAGTTATAACGTAAACTACAGAGCTTTGAAAAAAATTACACTTTGCACCCGTAGCGTATATTTTTCCTCTGTGACGTAAACACAAAGCTGTGATGATATTTCTCCAAAGATACGAATTGCTGTGTAATTTAACAATTAACGTCTAACATTAAAACAAAAGCGCTGTTGGAAATGTTTAACTAAAGTACATAATTGAGCCCCGTTAATCAAGAGCACAAAGTTTTCACAAGTGCTTAAATTATTTACCTCAAACAAAAAACATCGACATTCAAAGCGTTTCTTGAATATTTTCGCTTACACAGACAGACGTCTGGGGTATAACACAAAGTGAATAAAGCGGCGTTCACTATGAGTGCTCATCATCAAGCATTTATGCATGAAGAGAAATTAAATGATTATATGAAAACACTAATTTTTTTAATAATAATCATTGACGGGCCCGATAGCTCAGTTGGTAGTATCCCTGCCTTCTGAACTGAGGGCTGTGGGTTCGATTCCTACCAAGGACAAACATTTGTGTGATGAACATAGATGTTTGTTCTGCGTCTGGGTATTATATTGTATTCTATGTATGTATTTACAAACAAAAAGTATATAAGTATTGTATCAGTTATCTGGTTCCCATAGTACAAGCTATGCTTAGTTTGGGGCTAGATGGCGCTGTGTGAAATGTCTACAGATATTTATTTATTTATTTATTAATAATATAATAGAAACACTGTTTCTTGCATACACCAACATAAAATATTAAGTAAACACTTATCATTAGAGTACTATTATATAACAGGAAGCACAATGAGCGACATTATCTTCTATCGTAGCTCTTCCAGATGACTTTTGTATTTAATATAGCTAATAGTAAAGAGTAGGTGTTAGCAGTGTGTACTTCCAATAACTTAAAAAATAATCTTTAAACACTAATCGTTATAAATACATTTAATACAAACACTTTAATATTTAATGTTATTTATCTTATAACTTGTAAAAACGTTTGTCTCTGTCATGTGTGTTTTTTTTTTTTTTTTTTCAATTTATTTATAATATTTTTCATTTAAAGAAATAAAAAACTACGACTTTTTATTTGTATTAAAATATTAATTATTAACTTTAAAATTCAATAAAGATTAGGTAAGTATATTGTATTAAATGAAAGAAAGAAAAACAATCACCGGCAGCCCAAAGTCCAGATACCGGTTGTAATAAAATTACGCAACGTCAAACTTTGGTTCATAATAGTTTGTTCATTTAGCAAGTGTATACAAAACTGCATAGCGATTCAGGAGACCTCAGCACTGAGGCTCAGCGCTGAGGCCTCGATTCAACCAACTTTTATTTGAAAATAGAACGGACATGCCTTTTGCAGAAACGATGACGCTGTTTCCGTTCTATTTTCAAATAAAAGTTGGTTGAATCGAGGCCTCAGCGCTGGCGCTGAGCCTCAGCGCTGAGGTCTCCTGAATCACTATGCTGTACTATAATACCTAACTATATTCTGGGTCCAAAATAAGATTTTTATAAAATAACTAAGCGGTTATTTAGTCGTAATAACAAGTTTTTTATTAAGCTTGGCGTAAAACTTTGAGAATAGGTGTAAACTTTTGCTGTTTTGTTATCATTTTTACTATTTCCTTATGCAGTCTTTGAGCCTTTTATAGAATTGAAATGATACTTTGTGACAGTAAAGTTACGAATGAAGAGTTTTATGGTGAACGCTTGCCATATCTAGACTAATTTATATGGCACATAGAGTTCTTTGCGCCATTATATTAGTTTCTAATTTCTCGCTATTCTTAACGTCCCAGAATAAAAAAAGCCTAACTTAGATTTAAGGAGTAAACAATCTGTGTGGAGTCTTATTAAATTGGTATAAATGCAAAATCTGCTGCAGGTTTTCAGTATTTAACTGTGCGATTTTTCGATTGTGCTGTTAGACCTTACAGATTAATCGGTAGGTGTGTACAACAATCAGTTCAAACTAAATGTTACGTACGTATTACGGGCTTACAAACAAAAAAAAAAATACATTTATTTACTTTTATATATTTGCAGGGATCAGTATATTATTTTGGCGTGAATATATAACATATGTATTTATACGTAAACTCTCAATTTTACAATTATTATAGCGGGTAAAAATACTACAAACCCATCAAAAAAAGGTCGGTGGTCACTGCAGCCTACAAGAAGATCAATGAACGAATTTCTCTAGAGATTTGAAATATAGAGATAGGTAATCGAGAGATAGGGAAGTAAGGATTCATGATTCGCTCAAGCCGCACAAAAACATCAAACTCGTGTTATTCTATATAGAGGCATTACGCAGTTATGCAAATTCGTGTGGCTCGTTTTTGCCAGGATTAAAGCTTTGGGTCTATAGTAATGGGAAGATCTGTGTAAAACGTGGTAAATCCACAACCCGCCCGGGTACAGGGGTAATTTGAAATTTTATAATGCGAAAACTAAACTGAAGTGGCCCAGTAAACCCTGTTTAATTAAATTTATAATTATACGTTTTACAAAGGTTGGAATGTATTACATGACTTAGTTATTTTTATTTCAATTTATGATATTAGTTAGAGCTTTTAATTATCTTCGATCAACATTGAATGTGTCAAATGCAAAAGTCTGAAACATTGAATAGATCGCTTTGATTTTAGCTAATATACATTCAATGATAATAATACCTAATTATCTAAAAATATTAATATTTTCATAAGAAAATATACATCTTGCTCTTCTCCCGTGACCGCGACAGCGTGTAGACGTGTGTTAGGCCACCCAGCGCATCGTGTGCATCAACTCCGCTAATCAGACAAGGATAGCAATAGTCAAGTTTGCGCGCCGTAGTGATGCACGTGCGTTAGGGTCTGACCCATGACATAAGCGGAAGCGATTTCGAGTAATTTAATTCCAATTTAATTATATTTTTTTACTTCAAATAATAATAATTGTGACTTAGTGAAAGGTTTTAATTGCCAAAAATGTCACGCCAGCATACTCCTGAAAAATCTGGCTCGGAATCTGACTTATATAAAAAAGGTTCGCCCTCAACATTCTCTGAAAACCTGAGACGGAAAGAAGACACCGTTAGTGAACCTAGCATTCCCTCTAAAAACAAGCGTAAAAGGACCTGGGATCCTTCACCGACCCGCGAGGGTAATAGTGAAATTTTGACAATGCTGAAAAACATGAACAGAGAACAAGATAGAAGATTCAAAAGAGTGGAGAGCTCACTTGAGGACCTTAAAGGCATACATTTAGGCTTTGAGAAAAGTCTAGAATTCCTGTCAGCTAAATATGAGGATATGAAACTGAAACATGATGACCTGGAACAAAAATGTCATGATAAAGACAAAGTCATCGCCAATCTTCAGGATACAGTAGAAGATCTTCAACGATCTCTCAGAATTACATCGATCGAGATCCGCAATGTCCCAACTAAAGCCAACGAGACTAAAGAAGATTTGGTCAAAATTGTCCAAAACTTGTCGAGTTCTCTGAAGATTGATGTTTCTACTACCGAAGTTAAGGACATATTCAGAATTCCCGGCAAAGCTGAAGCGAACAAGCCTATTATCACTGAGTTTGCCAACACTATGACAAAAATTAAAGTACTTAAAGCGGTGAAGTCCTACAATGCCACGTATAGGACCAATAAGCTGAACACTAGTAATATTGGAGTTAAGGGTAAACCCACACCAGTTTATGTCACGGAGCACCTTACAAGCAAGGCCAACCGGCTTTATTTTCTGGCGAGGGACTTTGTGAAGAGTGGGCAATGTAAATTCTGCTGGACCTCCAATGGAAAGGTATTTATAAGGAAAACCACCGAATCTTCAGTGATTTTGATCAAGAGTGAAGAGCAAATAGCCTTCCTAAAATCAACCATCTGACTAGTTTTACTTTTTATCATTATAAGTCTTATCCTGTTGTTGTATTACGTGCTTTCGTTTTGTAAAGGCCTTATTTTGCGAACCATAACCAAACCTAAAACCATGACACTCGATTACAATCATACATTGCAACCAATTCACTCAATACACTATAGCCCAAAAAATCTGAGCAGTACTTACATCTTGCAAATTATTTGTCAACGCTTTGATCTATCAAGCTTATCCTTTTGTCTAACTTTGACTTACGCTATATCCCTAAACTACATGTACTTACTGACTTGCGTTGTTCAAACCGTTAATGGATAGTGCTCCCAATATCATAGATGAAATCGACTCATTCTCAGTTGCCTCTTCAGAAATAGTCACACCTGAAGAAATATCTTCCAAGATCTTTAATAAAAACCAAAATCTAATAATAATCACTCAAAATATAAGGAGTGTTTATAAAAACTTTTCATTACTCGAGACCCTTTTAACCCGTATGAATATCTCACTCGATATTATTATCTTGACCGAATGCTGGTTGAGCAGTTTTAAGCCGCCACCCATCCTCGATAATTACACCTCATATTCCACGGAACGCTGTCTGAACCAAAACGACGGGGTTATCGTCTATATAAAACAATACATCAGTTGTTCCGTGGAAGAGCCTACTTTTACTGATGGTAATTGCCTGCTCATCAAAATTGGTAAAGATATTGTAATCCTTGGTATTTACAGGTCACCGTCATTTCGAAACATTGACAACTTCATAAACTCTCTCGATCGAATCCTAGATGGATTACCTAGAAACTCTAAAGTAATAATAATGGGAGACATTAACATCGATATCAAAATGCACAACCCTGATACACGTAGCTCTGAATACCTTAATTTCTTGGCAGAAAAAGGCTTGCTTCCGGCACATACTACCCCTACACGAGATGCAAACTGCCTCGATCACGTATTTACGTCTACACCAGATATCTCAGCAACATTCATTGTCAAATCTGCGCTTACGGATCACTTACCTGTAGTGCTCTGCTTTCAGACAGCTTTTCTTATTAAACCTTCTTCAATTATCTCCAAAGTTGACTACGGTGGTGTAGTAAATGCCGTTAATAATACTGATCTTAGTTCTTTAACCCTAATCGCTGACCCAAACGATGCCATGAATCGCTTAATAAAATTACTGTCACAATCAATAATTTCACATACAAAACTATTATCAATTCCTAGAAATCGTATAACTTTGAAACCTTGGATTACTCCGGGCGTGTTAAGGTGTATACGCCACAGAGACCGACTACATACTAAGACCAAAAAATTACCAACTAATTCAACCTTGCTTATTTCTTATAAAAGATATCGCAACTATTGTAACAACTTACTTAAGAAGCTTAAAGAGCAATATGAACAACGGGAGTTGTCAAAGGTTTCGCGTAACCCAAAACAGACTTGGAAAACTATCAGAAAAATTACATCGACAACCCCCCAACGGAACAAAGCTGTAGAATTACTTAAATTTAATTCACTTGGTCCCAGTGAATCTGTTGAAGACGTCAACAATTATTTTGTTAGCATTGGGAGTCAACTGGCGGAGAAAATCTCATCGAATGATTTGGATAACGTATCTTTGGCTACTCTGACTGGAAAACATGATAAATCATTTGCTCTTATGTTTACTGATGACGCAGAAGTAGAATCTATAATCCTAAACCTGAGAAATGATTCAGCTGTGGGTTCTGATGGAATCTCGTCCCTTATTCTAAAAATGGTAAGAAATTGCGTAGTTCCTCCACTCACGCACATCTTCAATCGTTGCTTTGAAACAGGAGTTTTCCCTCTAGCCCTTAAACACTCACTTGTTCACCCCATACATAAGAGCGGGCCTCGATCCAATGTCAGCAATTATAGGCCCATCTCGGTTCTGCCGGCTCTGTCCAAAGTGCTAGAGAAGCTCATAAATAAAAGATTAATTACATATCTCGAGAAGCAAATATTACTTGCAGACTCTCAGTTTGGATTCAGGGCTGGAAGATCCACTGAGCATGCCGTTGTGTCTCTAGTAGACTACATTGTTTCCAACCTGGACAAGAAAAAGAAATGCATCGGTATTTTTCTCGATTTAGCCAAGGCGTTCGATACGGTCTCGATCCCGCTCTTGTTGAACAAAATGGAATCTATCGGAATTCGTGGTTTGCCCTTGCAATTGTTTAGCGATTATCTGACTAATAGATCTCAAAGTGTTGTAATAAATGAGTACACTAGCTCTCCCCAAAACACTACATTCGGAGTCCCGCAGGGTAGCATCCTAGGCCCAAGTCTATTTTTGATTTATATCAATGAACTATGTTCATACTGTCCAACTGATGGTAAAATTTTTTCCTACGCCGATGATACAGCCCTTGTTTATCATGGAGACTCGTGGACTGACGTTCAAACTAAGGCTGAAAGGGGACTGCAGCTTATTTCGACCTGGCTACGACAGAACAAACTTACACTAAATATTACAAAATCTAAGTTTCTGACCTTCTCCATCACAAACGTTTCTCAACCCCCCCCATCCTATAACATCAAATTTCACACATGCTGCTCTGGAACTGATAAAACTTTGTGTTCATGCGATTCACTCGAAAAAGTTGTAACATTAAAGTACTTAGGAGTTACCCTCGATAATCGCTTAACTTGGACCACACAAGCAGAAGCACTGTCATCGCGTCTCCGTAAACTCACTTGGATTTTTAAAAGATTAAGAAACATCGCTTCACCTGAGTTACTAAGAACGATATACTATGCGCTTTGTCAATCGATTATTGGATATTGTATCCCTGCTTGGGGTGGAACTTGTAAATCTACGGTCATTAAAGTAGAAAGGGCTCAAAGGTCAATCTTAAAAGTAATGCATAACTTTCATTTTAGACACCCCACTAGGAGACTCTTTGAATACTGTAAGTTACTTACAGTTCGCCAACTCTTTATTAGTCGCATCGTTCTTTTCCAGCACTCAATGACGGTATACGACCCGTCTATTGTAACTGATAAACGAAGAACCACTTGTGTTACGAAACGCAAGAAATGTTCTACCGCCTTTGCTGGTCGTCAAATTACTTTTCTCGGCCCTTTCCTTTATGACAAACTCAATAAAAATTGTGACATTTACTCGAAGCATAAGTTTTGCTGTAAGAAAACAATCGAGACATTCTTACTTGGATTAGACTACCCTCAAACTGAAAATCTTTTGATTGTAATCAAATAAACCAACTTTAGTTGATATATTATTAACAACCTATAATTTCAACAGGTTTTGATTAGAATAACTACACTTACAATACTCGTATACACGAAAAATAATTACTCTTACACGTACGAGTACCTTACTACTCACGCATACATAGTTTCTTTCTACGTATTTTGCACTTATGCTCTAATTAATTTACATCAAGGTCAATGTTTCTTCCCACTAAACATTCACTAAGATCATTCCCCTTTCGTGCGTAAATAATTTTCCCCCCTAACAACAACGTACACCTATCACTAAAATACAATAAATACATACCCACCTAAAGCTTGCGCAAAATCAGCCTATTAATTACTATTAATGAGCCTATTAATTAATCCTTTTTTTTCCTATGCATAATCTATCGTAAGTTACTTTTTGTGTGACGATTTTTTTTTGTTGTTATTACCTACCTACATTTATGATTTTATTTTATTTTTACCTGTCCGATACACAGCTAACAACCTGTTCTTTTTACTAATTAAGTTACCTGTCTTGGGAGGAGGGCGTTGGTATGCCATGCCACAGGTTTTATCCTAGTTTGGGTGCCAACAACCCTTCAAGGATTTATTACAACTATCTTAGTTTTATTACTATAAATAATTGTGTAAAAGTTGGTTATACATAATAAAACATTTCATTTCATTTCAAACATTTCATTTCATTTCATTTCATCAATGTATTCACTCATTGCTTTTATTTCCGCTGTATTTTTTATTCCTTTGTTATTCCGCAGCTGTAACAAAATCTCGAAATCTGTCCCTACGTTATATAACATTTTAAACACTGATGTTCTTTTTTTGTCCCCACAATATAAAAAGATTGGCTCTTGTGTCCTAAACTGTAGTTACTAAACAAAAGACATACGGGAAGCATGTTTACGATGATCAAAAAGAGACAGATAAACTGACACTGGAAATAATAAAAAGATTGGAAAATAATTTCTACAAAAAGCAAGTCTCCAAAAACTCGAATCAAACACTCAGTAAAATGAAATACGTAGCCGGCCTTCGGCAAATGGTTTAATATCGAAATGTGATCACTTAGCGCAATCTCTTACAAAAGAAAAAACATAGGGAAAGCCCCGAATGTACTTAGCTTTTACCAGAAACCGAAATATGTTACAATTTTATTAAAACTCACGAGTGGAATCGGATTGATAGCTTTTGAATTTTCCCTTTTTGAATACATGTAAAGAGTGATAGTGCTTTATTTCTCATTTAGGAGCTCGCTTGTTTATACATTTTCAAAAGGTGCGTGGTCCGTATAAATTAGAAGGGATCTAGGCAAAATAGTGGAGCATAAAGATGTGGCTACGACCCTTTTATACTCAACTGGAACGCTTGTTACAGAGTATTTTATTAAGTCTGACCCTATAGATGTAGTTTGGGAAACATGAATGTTTGTAAGTGCAAAGCAAATAAACCTGTTATTATTTTTCCGCTTCAGACTAATCGTTATATTAAAAGATGAATGTGGGTTGAGATTAATACATAAAATAGTATTGGTAAATCACAAAAGCTAAACGCACGTAAACTTAAAGTCAAAATGACAAAATAAATCAACATGCAAAAACTAAAATGAATAGATTTTAAATAAATATTTATAAGAGTTAATTTAGTGAGTTGTTTCATTTTAAAATAAATAGATTTATAATTGATGAATAAATAACAAAATTATGTCAGAAATAATTGATGGTTAGCAGTGGTTTTAATTTTTTTGTTAGGTTCGATTAAAATTTTACGAAGTACGTAACTTTACTCTTTCTGTATGGAATCGTGTTGGGTACGCTACCTACCGGCAGTGGGCTGGAGCATTTGGACTGTCTATAGGCCATCACGGTCTATTACACTCCATATGTTCTTTGTAGTAGGTATAGTGTAGTTAGTTTTAGTTTAGTTTAGTTTTTATTATTGTAGTAGTTAGCTTGAGTAATAAAGGCATATTTGACGGGCCTGATAGCTCAGTTGGTAGTATCCCTGCCTTCTGAACTGAGGGCTGTGGGTTCGATTCCTACCCGGGACAAACATTTTGTGTGATAAACATAGATGTTTGTTCTGCGTCTGGGTGTGATATTGTATTCTATGTATGTATTTACAAACAAAAGTATCTAAGTATTGTATCAGTTATCTGGTTCCCATAGTACGAGCTATGCTTAGTTTGGGGCTAGATGGCGCTGTGTGACATGTTCACATATATTTATTTATTTATTCATTCATATTGCCCGTAAAAAAAATGTGTGGAGGAATAATTAAAATATATAACTAAACAAAATATGAGCACTGAATTGTATAATGTGTGTAAAAATTAATGATTTTTTTTTCCTTGCGTTAGATTAGGAGCACCCCACGTGGGTGCCGTAAGAGCCGGCTAAGGGAATATCCAGGGAGTAGGCAACAGCATTTTCCTTGGTCTTCATTATAATCTAATGCAATCACCAAGGCTACTGCTAAGCGTAGTGATTACTGGCAAACCCCTTATTAGGGGAGGCCTATGTTCAGCAGTAGATGTTTTCCGGATAATAATATGATTTTTCTGACAAGGGTACTAAATAATTATCATCATTAGATCCAAAACGTAAAATATGCACTTAGGCACATACCACAAACAATTCAGAAGACACAACCATCTTCAGCAATATTTGCACGCATCGAACACGGGAACGTTACATAGAAATTTAATAATTCGAAATGTTGGAGCGGCCATTGAATTCTTCATCGCTGCAAAGGCACCCAAGAGGAAAACATTTACGCTTTTTCGAAATGCAGAAATCAAGTAACAAGGAATCGGTTTTAGCGCGGAGGAGCGTTAGGGACCGGGGCTGTTGAATAAAACGTACCAATTCGTAGCTGGAGCAGTAATAATGCTTACCTTTCTCAAGTATAAGTTGGCAGTCAGCTGAACTCGTTCAAAATAGTTGGTAATTAGACGAACTCTTTTGAAGATTGCATTTTTAATTGGGAACAGTATGGGTACTTTTGTTGAAGTTTAATTTGATGGCAGCAAAATGCGAAACGGGAAAGTTAATTTGGTCTTCTAGAAAAGTTGTACGCATCGTTGAAAATCTTTAGGTACAGTAGGTATGCTTGTTTGCTACTTGTATCATAAATACCATTGACAAAAAAAAAAAAAGACAAAAAAAAATAGTATGCGCATATTTCTTATTGCACAGTCAGTCACAGTATGTAGAATTTAAAAAAAATCATCTCGCAGCAATGATTCAGCAAATCAGATAGTATAGTAGAGAGTTAATTGATATTTCTAGTAGGCATTATGACCAAAAAGGGGTGTAGACTAAGTAAGACAGGACAACAAGACCAATTATTAGTTTATTTTCATTAATAAACTGCTAAGAATAATTAACTACGTAAATAGCAGTAAAGAAATCGCTGAACATCCTAAAATGTACCAATCATTTAGTTTAAGCCAATTGTCCATCACCAGCCAAGCTATCTAAACTGACATAGCTTAGCTGGCACTGGACGTTATGCTACAAAAATGTTCTGTGGTTTTTTTCAAACGAAATGAATTTTTACCAAAAGATATATTAAGACAAGATTTCATCTAAAAGAAGAGTGTAAACATGTGCTTAATCAACCAGTTTAATCGTCACTGAGGCGATCGGTTTCCTCGTATCTCCATTCGACCAGAATAAAAAAAATCTAGAGCAGAAATTATCTACCTCATAACTGGCAATAATAAAAAGTCCTAGTCTAGTCTTTACTGCGGGCAACCCAATATCCTTATTTATTTCCACTGGGCGTTCGTCCACTAATTGCGATTCTCTGCTCGGTGATTTTCCGCGATCTCGCTTCTTATTGTAATTACTCGTGATATTTATGCACGGTTCCCACTCTGTATTAATAGCTGGTTTTGTTGTGTTAAGAGTTTATTATTTCGAGATTAATTTGAGCGAAGACTTAGGTGCTATTTCACTTTTAATATTTTGTTATTTATACTTTTAAGTTCAATTTTGAAAAAGTTAATATTACGTTTCATATATTCACAATGCCTGATAATTATAAAGAAAAAATTGATTAATTGAATTCATTTTTAGAATATAATGCTACTGGTGGTCGACTCTCGACTATTCTCTTGATGATTACAGTGGAAAAACGAGTTTATAGGCACTGTACCGCTGTACTGTTGTACCAGGCTATACTAGTAGTCTGTATCTTAGGGTTGTAGTTGTATCAAATCGTGTACATGAAATACCAGGGTAATAGGTCAAAGAAGAATTAATATATTGATCTGCTGATTATTTTGACTAAATTTCTAATTTTTATCCATATTTGTCTGTCCATCATAGCTTGCCGTAAGCTCTGTCTTTACAATCTTAATTCAGGAGAGTCAGATCCATAATATTATATATATACTACTAATATAAACGTAACGAGTACAAAACTGACGTTTTGTATTCGTTGCGTTCTATTTCACGCATACAGGCCCATCGTAACTTTGGACCGGGTATGTTTACGCATTATAAACACGTAGTGTGTACTGTGTACTGCATAAGTGGGCGTAAACTGGTACGCAATTCCGATCTGATGGTGTGCTCAGATTCAAAGTTATTACGGACGGAAACCGCAATTGGGAATTGGTAAGATTCGTTGGAATCAATTATGTTTCTATAATGTGTTATAGATTATGAAATGAAGATTGTAAGGAAGGTTTAGTTAGCTTTGTTCATTAAACAACTGAGATATCGCGTTTACACTCAAAATGATACCACGTGGAACTACTATTTATATCACACCCTATATAGGTACATTTTAAATCACTCCCAACATAGTACCTAACTACAATAAACTATGTAAATACAAACTGTTCTGTTACCTATTTATTTACTAGTATGGATATCTACAAGGTGACCTTGAATTGATATGTTATCCCGAAATGGGGGGACTGGGACCATGATACCCTACAAGTTGTGAAAGTCTTACTTGAAACTGGGTGTTTCCAAACTTCCATGGTAAAAAATAAATCCACTCGCAAAATTGCACGTGCGATCGCTACGAGAGTTAACAAGATACTATAAATTCATTTCTAAACACAGGTTGTTAAACTCATTTATGTGCACTCGGTCAAGGATGAAGTTCAACCACCCATCAGCTGTGCTAAGGCTATTTTCGATCGAAAACTTTACATGGCATTTCTTTAATGAAAAACTATTAATTTAGTAAAGTCGTAGAAGAAACATTGTCTACCTTGGGGTGTAGATTTACCCCCTTTCGGGATAACATATCAATTCAAGGTCACCTTGTAGATATCTATTAGTATAACATCCGAACCTCAACCTTGCTTTTCCATTTATTAATTAAAAGTTTCTACTCATATCCATAAATACTCATACATACTAACCGATTTAAAGCACCCTCAGCAAAATTATAAGTCTAATTTCAATAATGTGTCTGGTCTGTACCCGTAGGCCGCCCCACTATTGATTTTTGAAGATAGCCAATATACTCTATGTAAATTTGCGGCTTAGCCCGCTCCTGCTTCACATAATACGATTTTCAAATCCTATTTCTCATTCCTAAATAGTGCAGATATGATAAATGTAAAGGTAAAATATAGGTATCTTTGAACACCGTGATCCAACATACCAGCAAAATTGTATCTAGATAGATACATGTCAAGAGACAACGTGTAGGTATCTGTTTACAATACTGTACAGAAATAGCAAGGTGCCAAAAGACAAACCAAAAACGGTTTTACACTCAGGCTTTTTCAATTCGACGTATTCTTTCCATCTGAAAATAGGATGAAAGAGACCGTTTTGAGTAATGAGGTTACCAATTGTTACACTTCTTTTAAATCGTTTCTTTGTAAACTTTTGAACAAAAAATAATAAATTTACCTATAAAAACCGATAGCTAATAAGGTCCTACATAAATATCACGGAACAGTTTGTGATGAACCTATCTTGGCTACGAAATAATTGTGTATTGCAGTAGTATAATGTTAAAATACTGCCCAATGAAATATAGGTCAAATCGTATAATAAATAAATATACTTATTTGAATTGTGCCCGGTGCGTGTTATCCACGCATAAAGCCTACGAAAGTAGCCCGCGCGGGCTATTTGCAAATGACCGCATATTGCACAGGCTAATCTTGCGGACTGATACTCGCAGACGCTATCTGCTTGTTGGGTTATTGTACTTGTTATGGTTTATCAACAAGCCATAGGACCTCGCTTTTACTTTAACTGGTCCATAGGCCTCTTTAGATGAACAGAAACCGAAGTCGAACAAATCGGATTGAAGATAATAAAATTGATAAATTATTAGTTTATATGTAAGACGCATAACTATTGTAGCTATATTATTGCTAATACTTACGGCCTTTAACACTGCTATATATATCTAAATTAGCGCTAATGGTTGATCTCTCAGCATATCATTGGTTAAAATGATTGGTGCTATGCATTTAATATTTATTGTGAACATAATAAATCACTTTGCTTGAAACCGTTTATATAATT
Organism: Ennomos erosarius; assembly: GCA_963580505.1. Taxonomy (NCBI): domain Eukaryota; kingdom Metazoa; phylum Arthropoda; class Insecta; order Lepidoptera; family Geometridae; genus Ennomos; species Ennomos erosarius. Next base: position 11,038,217 of record OY756981.1, on the reverse strand, counting down.
TTGATCTAAATTCACTTGGTAAGTGGGTGTTGTCAAAAGAACATGTAGACCACTTGCACTATTATTTTGAAATTGGGCTAGCATCCTTACTGTGTACAGATTCTTAGATAGTTCAAGTAGAGCTTACGAATATAATGCACTGACAAAGAGACGGCAGCGCCGCATCTCATCCGTACTCAAACTTATTTGTTACGTACTGCTGAATACAAGAATGTATTACACAAATCAGCATAATCTGAAGAAGCAGCCGAGCGAGGCAACTTTGTAACGCGGTTTGGTTTAAATGCTTTTAAGGCAGCTAAAGTGTGATAATCAGGAGAGAGCGTTAATTCGTTGTTTGTCGAAATTAAAATTTTGTCAATTTTGATATAAAACTTATTAAAAATATATTGACCAATTTAATAAAATATAAATTCATAGTAGGTACATCGTAACTTATTTAATAGATACGTCATACTTGAAAACTTTTGAAATAGGCCAGAAAATCGATATTTCATAAAAATTTCGTTTACATTTAATTTTATCAGTATCATAAAACCAGAAGCTCCAACGACAATAGATTTGAATTATTATTACAAAAAATCCAGCACTATTATTTTGAAGTTGAAACTGAAACGTGTAAAAGCTAGTCATACAATAATTCTGCTAGATTCCATTTAGGTATGTACCTAACCTCACCGTGCTCTTTAGTCAAAATTGAAAACAGCAAACCAAAGTCCGGTAAAGCCAGTAATTAAAACAGCAATCAAATTAACGAGTAGAAATATGGTCTGCGTGAACAGGTGTAGCAAGAGTGCGGCAACATCCGCCTAAATTAGAAATCCGGCCAATTCAAACATTTAGTCATAAAGTTTCCATTTTTCTATTTGATTGGTTTATCCAATATTATTAAATGATTTAAGAGCCACACCATCCAATAATATTTCGGAAAGGTAATGAGTTGTAACAAAATCAGTTGCAACCTTTCTTTCTCTCGGGAAACCAACTTGAAGACTTCTCGGTCTCATGCTTTGTGAGTGTTTTGAGAGAAACGTAAATATTCTACGTCTGTAGTCTATCCCGTTAATTTAAAGAAATTATTACCAACTTCAAACAAGTCATCTGATTTATGTAATTATTACGTATAATCATAATGTATTATTATTAAACTGAATTATCAACAGATTTGAATTCAGTTTTTAAAAGTTTTTGCCTCTATTTCCCGCCAAATGTCCGGCTAAATTCTACCCCGCAGCATCCCTAAATTCTGTATCACTAAAATCTTATTTAATTGAATGATAACAGCCGCAAGACATAGAACTGTTTATGTAAATTTTACTCAGTTATTAGACCCTTCTCAGGCGATTAGCTCGACTCCAGTCTCGGGCACGAATGAAAGCTTTGTTTTGATCACTGTTTCATTTCTGTTGTTTTAACATCATAGAGCTTTGTAGCAGGTAGATTTATCCAATTGCTACAACTTCTTTTTTATAATAATAACTGTTATAAGTCAAGTCTAGATCATTAAATATACCACAACTTTCATAAGTACAGTCGCCTGCACGAACAATGTTATGAAAATTTTGAAATGTATACTTATTAGTGCAGGTGCGTGTACTATGGGTTTTTAACACTGACAGTCTCCTACAAAATCTGATTGTTTCGTGGAATCCCAATTTTTTATTACAAGTAAATTATAAACGTAAGCCTGCTCATAAAAATGTTTCGATCATATCGCCTTTTGCGATGTCTATATTGTACGCATTATCCTTGCATTATCGTTACTCAAGCATATTACTTACTTATTTCTTTTTTTACGAAACATTTCAACTTAACGCAATTTCAGCATAATACAGCAATATAAAATCGTTTTTGAAATTACCCAGTTTTTATCATCAGATTTGGCCGCTCAGCATCTTCATATAAAAATACATTTAAAAACAATTTCAAGAACACAATAGGAGTTAAGTGGGTATTTTTATCAGGCATCCGACGGAACGACTGGAGAGAATTTGCATTAAATCCATTTACGGTGAAGATTATAGGCTATCAGAATAGTCAGCTTGGCGCCGAGGTTGTATTCTGAGTATAAACGAACTATTCTGATACATAGTGTTTGATTTTACTGCTAATAATTTGAAAATATTATGACATTTCTCGAATTATTTTGAAAATGTGATAGTAAAGAAATATCCACACACCATTCTCACCACCACATCGCTCGCAGAACTGACAACCAATGGGGAAGAAAGGTTCTCGAGTGGTGACCACGAATTGGAAGGTGCAGCGTAGGCTGACCCCCCACTAGGTAGACCGACGATCTGGTGAAAACCGTGGAGAGTCGATGGATGCAGGAGGCGAGCAGCTGCTCAAAATTGCGCTGGGGAGGCCCATGTTCATTATTCAGTAGTGGACGTCTTCAGACTGGTGATTATGATGAAAGAAATAATAATTTATGGTGCTTATCGATTTTTTTTTTATGTCAAAGGGAGCAAACAATCATACGGCCCACCTGATGGGAAGCGGTCACCGTAACCTATGGACATCTGTAACACCCGAGGCGTCACCAATGCGTTGCTTACCATGTGTAAAAAACTGATATCATGCTTCTATAAATGTTGATGTCTTCATGTAGGTCCAAATTACAAAGATCGCGATAGTTCCATAAGCGCCAATTTAAGTTCATTAATATATATATAACAGTTTAACAGAATTTATACTATACTTACTTACTGTTAAATTTTTAAACCTTTTTTTACTAGAGAATTTGACATTTCTGAACCATTCTGAGATTGGTCAATCGGAATTGAGCTTTAATAATTGTAGGAGTTAACCCAAACTCGCCTGAGAGCAAGCAAAAATGTTAGAAGATAGAGCACGTATCAACTGTCAAGGTGTTAGACTTTTAATAATATAGGTAAGTCACCACGCTCTCGTATTTATTACTAGTTTAAGCACCACGCTTTACAATCTACATAATATTATGACATCACCAAGCTGTCTATTCAGATAAAACTAAAGCCACTGCATTAAACCAACTGTAGACATTCCTGAAATTTACAGAATAGACAGCTCGGTAGCCTCCAAGCAACTGGTATCGGAACGCACAATACCTGCCTACCTCGATGCTGTGGATCACGTTATCGGACTACCGTAAGGAGCTCAATAACTTGCAATAGGAACTTCCAGAGCTGCAGCTTCGGCTTACAGCTCCTATGAGTCTACTGTAGATAGCTAAGTAGGTAGTCCGAGAGAAAGGCGTAGATTGGCATACCATCATTATGTCTAAGTAATATTTAGGTGCGTTAAGTAACAAACAATAAAACAGAGAATTTGCACAGTGACATTAATGCCTGTGCTTATCCTTACTGTAACAGAGGTGTAAAAGAGGTTGCTTGGATTACCTAAAGTTAAGATACTAGGTGACTGTATGACGGACTAGGTCATGAAATCTAGCTTATTTTAATTGTATCAAAATAAATGTAGGATTGCGATAACATTGGTCACTGTGTGTGGCACGTATGTAATTTTCTCTATCTAACATCGTAATACTTTTATGTACTTTTATGCGTTTCAAGGTCTTTTTTGTAGGAGTCAATACATAATAATCATCGGCCCAGTTTCTAATTCGCGGCATAACAAGTTACGCTTAGGTACAGTACATAGAAAAATAATTGCTGTATAACTTTCTATCAGAACCATTAGCTCTGACACATATTAAGTGAAAAAAGGACGCACCTAAGAAGTTAAATAAGAAAGAGAGAGATTATTGGATCGACTATAAAATAAAACCATTCCCAGTTATTTCCTTCTAAACATACGAAATGATGGCACCAGTTCCATCTCGAACAATCAAGCGACCTTTTTTCTGAAAGAACTCTAACATAAGCGGAACCCGTAGCTGTTACCATCAAATTCTATGCACATTGTCGGAAAGCAATTTTCACTCAATACCCTCCTCTCAACAAGTACAAACTTACGCGGGGCGCGTGCGTCCGTATCAATAGTATAACAAATAGGCGAATATTTCGTCAGAAATAACCCGAATCAAGTTTCAGTGCGAAAGCTTTTGTGTGTGGCAGGTGAAAAAGTGTGCGACTTGATTTATGCGCACTAGCGCCGCCTATCGTCAGATGATTGAACGGGGAACGTGTTTATACACCATTGGCATGGCCAGATTGTGAAATATGACAGCTGGAATACTGGTGCTTGAGCTTTTTTTCTATTTTAGTCTATTTACGCGCTGGGTGCTTGAGTTCGAGTTTTGTATTGGAATTTGAAAGGTACGCTGAACGCAAAGTTTATCGACGAAAATTCAAAAGGTTATTTATGTTTATGATATGCAACCATAACCATACTTCCTTATTAACACAATAGTATCACACCAAGTATCATAAACGCAAAAGTTTGTCAGTCTTTTTGTTACATCTTGATTCTGTGCGGCTGAACACATCTGAATATTTAGAAAAGAAATACCTAATAATAAAATCAATAAAACAGCACTATAACATGAATATTATACGAAAGTAACTTCCTAATAACACAGAGTTCCAAAACTATCTAAAGTAATATTTAACGTAAACACGGCATTGTAGAATAGCCCTAATAATTTGCCGGTCAAAGTCCACCGGCGACTCGGCCGGCATCGGCCGTTCTTTTGCTGACTACCCTGCATAGTCTTACTTACCGATCGATCGTGCAACTGGCTCCTCTGATGCAACTACCCACATTTCTATTCTTATCTATTAAAATAATAATGTATTATTTTTCCATTTGATGTTTTTTAATGGCAGGATTAAATTATAAATGTTAATCGCTACGCCCAACGGCACAATATCTTCATAATTTTATTGTACTTTCTCTTTAAGTGAATTTTTTGTAATTCTTTTGAGAAATAAATTCTTAAACCGTAAGAAATAGCTAACGCTTAATAGTACTATGAATTAATGAGCGCCACTTTGAGCGGCTGCTCGCCTCCTGCATCCATCGGCTTCCCGCGGCTTTCACCAGGTCGTCGGTCCACCTAGTGGGGGTCTGCCTAAGCTGCGGCTTCCGGTTCGTGATCGCCACTTCAGAACCTTTCTTCCCCATCGGTTGTCAGTTCTGCGAGCGATGTAGCCTGCCCATTACCATTTCAGCTTGCTAATCCTATGAGCTATATCGGTCACTTTAGTTCTCCTGCGGATCCTCATTTCTGATCTTATCTCGCAGGGAAACACCGAGCATTGCTCTCTCCATAGCATAAAAAAACTTAATATTTGTGAAACAATAAACATTATTATAAACTCAAATGGCATTTCGATACTTGTCACACCCCGTCTGGCGTCTGTCCGTATTTATAAAAGGCCGGATTTATGCCACTTGTCTATCTCTGTTATCCGACGGCTATTTTTAATAATTCCTGTCAATACAGCTGGCGATCGCAAGACCCGTAGACTTACGTTTAATATCGGAAAATTCTTTTGATATATGAAAGACGAAGGTTAGCTTGTTACTGTGCAGTATTTTAATCTATATAGTCAAAGTACATTGTAATGTAAATGGAAGAAATTTTCCCAAAAATGATTACCATATAGAATTTCTTAGTACATAAACTCTAATAATCACAGCCAAATGAAATATTAGTCACTAGCTTTTATTTGAGGACGGGTTTATTTTTATGTAGTTTTATTTATTTAAACAAAAAGTATGGCTTCAAGTAATCATCATCATCATCATCATCATCATTAACAGCCTGAAGACGTCCACTGCTGAACATACGCCTCCCCCAGGGAGCGCCACTTAGAGCGGCTGCTCGCCTCCTGCATCCATCGGCTCCGCGCAGCTTTCACTAGGTCGTCGGTCCACCTAGTGGGGGGCCGGCCTACGCTGCGTCTTCCAGTTCGTGGTCGCCACTCGAGAACCTTTCTTCCCCATCAGTAGTAAGTAATAATATTTATAAATTAACTCAAAATAAAAGAAATAAGTTCAATTTTATGCCTTTAATATTAGGGTATTGCGTTATATTTTTAAAACAATAACAATGAAAGTTTTTGGGATGCCGAAATTGGAAAAGTCTCAAATAAATTTCCAAGGAACTTTAATAACATTTTCTTCGCCTATTTGTTCTTTAACTTTTTCAAGAAACAAGTTTATGTAAACCAAAGTATCCGATCATGGTAATGTAATAAACATTACTTTATCGCCGTTACACTGACAATTTTATCATAAAAAGTAAAAAATAAACTTATGCAAATGTAATAAAAATTTATTGATTTATCCGCACTAGCTACTTGCATTTATTTATAAGATGATATCGAGAAAGTGTAAATCTATGTAAATCAACCCCTAGAAACAGACACTAGAACAGACTGACATTTACCCGATATTCCTCCTTAATAGATTTCCATGGCCTTACGGGAATCCTAAATCTAGCTAACGAGGTTTACACAAACTACATTCATAAACAAGAGGTTTCAATACGCTTGTCAGCTGACAGCATTGATGCAACGTATTACAAGCGCGTTCGAAGCCAGGCATAATCTCGATATGTTTACAACGTTGCGTGCTCCCCAAAAATATCAGAAACGTTGGCTATATCACGCATGTAAGTAAAAGGTAGGTATAATACGTCGACAGTCGATATTGACTTTGATAAACGAGCAGCGGAGTGTCGCCCTACAAGAAGCCACGTCACCTACTTTGGTGCATTGCGGTTACATCTCACCAGCCCAACCCTTGTTTACACTCAATCCGCGTAGTTTTTATGACTACTAACCGGATATTACGTCCAACAAGAGTGCTTAAGGTAGTCCTTTATTTGTTTGATACAGTTTATTGCACGTTAGCGGAATATTGTAAGGTTTGTAAGCGCAATCGTTGGGTTTGACGTATCTTGTTCTCGAGAAAGTCTCAGAGGATTTATTTTGTTGTCGTGGTTTATATTTTCCTTGGTTTTATCGTAATGACGTTATGTAGTTTTGTTTGTTTGGTTAATCGCTTTTGTGGTCTCGTGTGGTTTGATGTCTTCCTTGTTTTTCATTCATTCAAAGTACAATGTGTTTGTTTAGATCAGGCCAAGTTATTGTAAACAGAATACGTGGCGTTATTGAAAATGATGGCAACAAAAGTATAAATTCACGAAAGTTTGATCGCGTCTAAATATTTTACACCATTATGTCTGATGTCACTTCACCGAAGTCCGTTATGAATTTACAGCGCCCGGTTCTTTATAGAACCTAATCTCAAAATGCCTGATAGGTACGCTTTTTTAGTTAAGTGTACATAATTATTAAGTTAAGTAACTTGTCTAAATTTCTCATTATCTTGCTCCCAAAATGAGTTAAATTGAACATAACATAATCTCAAAACACATGTAATTCAAAATAGCCGATTGCATAAAAAGCCCTCAAAGCTCTTTGTATGGCGAACCTAAGCGATAATCTGTCTAAATCCGCAACCAAAACGTAGTCCATCAAAATAATGATCCAGACAGACGTCATATGACATATGACTCAGTAATTAATGCAAATCAATGGCCGAACGTGCGATTGATTCCGGTATAGCGTAAAGCTAAAGCGGATCAATTACGTTAATGAGCTACGCGGATCCATATCGCTGACGTATCCGTATTATGCAAACGGCTACTACTATTTGCGGAGTAAAGCCTCGGGCGTTCGGAGCAACTTCAACTTGCCCGTGGGGACGCTTTATTTCATAGATTGATTTTAGATTGATTGGTTCAATATTTTTAGTTGCTATGAAAATTGTTATGAAAAATACCTTACTAATTGAGTTATATATAACTATTTCTAACATTGCTATGTTAATAGAGTGAAGAAGAATATCTAAGATAGCTTTAATTGTATCCTTGGCAAAGTGAAATAATTTTATTATTTATTGTCAAACCAAAAAAGAAGAAATTACGTTATAGCAAAAATGGTGTCAAACATGATCAAGTAGGATCATACAAAATAATGTAATAAGACAATGCGGCAGACACATATATCTCGAAACAATATCACAAACAATAGTGAGGCTCTATTTCAAAACATACAACTTTGACATCTGCCAAACCAGAACAAACACAATCCAGCGGAAGGCGACGGTACACACCCGGCTTAAATCAAATAACTGTATTGCTTTTAGCTTTGTAAAGCTTCAAGTGCAATAGCGTCAGTGGCGGATGTTCCACCCCTGTCTGAGTCTGTAGTCTATGATATTGCCCCACGCCCTTTACATGTTCGCTTCTAAAGGCGGTGTGGCGGCAAGGCACGCACTCGCGACCGTCGCGCCACCACCGTCGGTACTCCAAAGATATCGTAAGCGTGATGCTCGACTTTACTGCTCTAGTTTATCCCTTTAATTGCCTTTTTCTGGAGACTGGCTTTAAGCGGTGCCGCCGTATCTCCTCACGTCGCAATTATGGAGATGTCTTATGATAAATCTACCGTAATTTGCATGAGATAGCATACGCTCTCAACTTTCTCACAAGCTTCCTACTCTTGTCGTTTATTACGTTAGGGAACGTTTCTAAGAATGAGAATGAGCTATTTAACTAGATACCATTATAGTTTGTTTAATCTGCGCATGCATTTTTACCGCTTTCATTTCGTATTCCCTAAGTTTTTTGAAGAGACAATTTTTGGGGTAGCAACTTGTGAAATAACAATTTGGATTCGAATGTGTCCTCACACAATTTCTCGAGCGGAAATAAGACGGTAAGAGGCAAACAAAACAGGCGGTACAATCTCCGTGTTGCAACGTGGCGAATCGTCGGGCGACACCCCAAGGCTGCGCTTGTCTCGAACGCCACTGTCTCGGGTTTTTCCTTAGTAAGAAAGGCTAACTGCCGGCAGGTGAGCGAAGCGAGTAAAATTCTAGCGTCAGCAAACCACCCCGTAGACGACGGCAACTATGTATTTGTAGAGCGATGCGCCAAAACATCGCATCGCAATCGCACGGAAAAATTATTTGCCAGATTGCTGCTAGCTCTTTGGATGTGCATTATGTGCATTTTACTCTCAGGTTGAGAGTTTTATATTGTACAAGAGATGAGTCGAAGATTCCATTTATCTTGTTGGCAAGGCTTTCGGGAAAATTTTTAATTTCGATACGTAAGCTAAAACTTTTATTTGTAAGGACTTATTGTGAAAACTTTAAGCTGATTTGGGAATTATTTCTTCAGTTATTATATGCCCTAATTCAGTGTCTGGTACTAATGGCGCGTATTTACTTAAAGAAAATGGCTCCAAGGTTGGCTAGTTAGATACATAATAGATAAGCTTGACAAAATGCGTCAGACGAGCTTCGTGTCTTCAATGATGAATGAAGCCAGTACAGTCTGCGACCTCAGCTCGTAAAGTACGGAGCTGAAGAATGTTTCAGCTAAAATTTCAAGGATTAAAACTTATGTCACAGAAGTGAAGTGCATTAAGAGCCTGATTTTTTACGGGATGGTTTATATTTTATAAGACAACATTTCAAAATCTTTTTGGCACGTACTGCATAAAAATAAATAATATAGGCTATTTTATTTTTTAAATACGATCGCTCGTCAGACGATAAAAAATCCATAAAGCAATTTTCTATCGCACATAAAAAAACACGTTTATGTTGCTTACCCACTAACTTAACCATAATAACCATTGAAACTATTGAGGGTCCTAAGTGAACCGACAATCTGGTGAAAACCACAGGTTTTCGATGGATGCAAGAGGCGAGCAGCCATTCAAGGTGGCATTCTCTGGAGGAGGCATATGTTCAGCATTGGACGTGTTCAGGCTGTTGAGGATGATGATGATGATGATGATGATGATGATGATGAGCCATCGAGATTGAACATCTTAACAAAATATTATGCACTGTTCGAAAGACTTTTAATATAAAAAGGCGAATGAAATCTCAATCCTCGTGATAGTCGATAAACTTATTACAGAAGTGTCCACTGATCGTTGGAGCGAGCGGGCGGGTACGACAAATGACAAGACTTTATTTCATTTTTATATACGAAGATGTGGTTTTGAAAGAATTTATTTAATAACCAAACCTCTCTAACATGCTTAGTTTAGTATTTAGTTATTTTAATTTATATTTTTCTCAGTATAACTTAGAAGTCAGAAAAGTAAAGATGTTTGGCCACTTGGTACGTAAAAACTATAATGGAAGGAAAAGTAGAAGGAAAGAGAGGAAGAGGACGATCGCGAAAAACATTGGTAGATCAACTGAAAGAAAAGCCTAATGTTATGTCGTACCAAGAGCTAAAACTGCTCGCAGAAAATCAAGAAGAATAAAAGAAACTCCACAGACAAGAGCTTTTAAATGAATGAAGAAGGCCTTATTATATTCGTTACATGAAAATGTAAAAAGCATTTAATTGTGTCAGATTCTACTGTACACCTTGCAGCACGAACTATGAAATATTTTTGTGTGGGCAAAAATCAAAATGCATTCTTATCGATATTGATTCATCCTTAACACATACTCTACGTTGAGATATTTAGGAAGCCAGACAAAAGCCTTGATGGATCTCGAAAAACCATTTTTTTCACATCAAACATTTAAGGTTGGTTTATACCTAACTTACCTACCCTTATTCACAAAACAGCCGTTAAGATCGCATTAAACATCAAAAATAGGTAATATATCGTTGATTGCCTATATATTCGAACCTGATGTGATATTTAATATATTCTCGATTTACAATTCCATACTAATGTTGTGGCTAAATTCTATTAGAACAGAATCTACTTTTACCCCCTCCCCCCTTACTAATTAATCATTGTAGCAAAGAAATAGTAATTTAATGTTTTTTTCGTATACTTAGCCTTATAGGGTTATAAATGAAAAAATTAAAAAAGTCCAAAAGAATGTAATACAAAAGACATTTCATTTAATAAATTCTAAACACTTACAACGAAAACAAATAACGTTTCACGCCAGTAGTTCTGTTAAACTAAACCTTAACATGCTACTTCCCACTAAGCGCGCCTCACCCCGTGTGTTCCATCACTAAATACGACTACCCATCATGTGCTATGACACCCCATTAACCCAAGGCGGACTGCGCTTGCTAACTTACTTCACTAATATGTTTCTAGACATACCCACACACTTACATAGTTACATATAGTTCACCGGACATGATGCTTGGGACTTGTAAATGAAGGGTTGAGTTATTAGAATATTAAAGCGGGATGAAACGTTATTTTGGGATATAGGTTTAAAGTTGACCTTTATTGCTCGTGTTTTTTTAGGGACGTGAGGTATTATTGTATTAGTAAGTAGTTTTTAAGAAAACAACACAAAAAGAACATTCCGGTTTTCAATCGTCGATATTTAATCGTGATACAGATTGACATAGCGATGCAAGTTAGCAAGTGTCACGCAAACTACCCGCAACAAAATATCAAAGTATGTTGCATTAGGCTTTGTCCTCTCCACATTTTGTCCGCGTCATGGGCAACCAATTTAAGTATTAATAAAATGACAAAACGTGACCCGACCACGGGCCGTCATCCATCACGACCACCCGTCAAGTGCTGGTCGTCCGATTAAAAAACTGTAGCTTACCAATATACGTCTATCCCACATGTACAGCGATATTTCGGGACACACTCGCCCCGGTAAATGCTCTAGACAAGGGTTAGATTAAATATTAAATTCGCGGTTAGGAATTTCGGGTTGAAAAGTAACGGTGGCGGGCATGCGCAAAGCCTCACTGATCCCTGACCGTTCCGAAATCCAGTTTGCAACGTTAAATTCGGACTAAAACAAAGGTGTGTAATTTTTTATCAACTTCAAAATAACAGCGGACGCGAGCCGGACGCGGTGAAATTTCGCAACAGTGAGAGGCAGAATTAATGAAATCTCGAGTTTCCGAAATTTTCCAGTGAATAATCCAAACGGGAGATGACGAAGTTTGTCGAAGGCACGTCGTGTGCGAGAGCGATAAGGCAACTAATGATTGATATACTTACTCGCACGTCTCTGTTCAAACTAATGACAGGGCGAAGGGTGTTGACTTACAAGTTATTAATTAATATTGTTATTATTTAATGGCATTTATAACGACCTCGGTTGGAGTTTAAACTTATCAAATTTACTTTGCTGTTGCAAAGGAGAGAGTCAGGATAAGAGGGTTAGAGAAAAATAAATGATCACACTCGGAAAGTTTTCAAACTTTGATCTGCAGATACAGAAAGACTGAGTTCAGTTTGAAACAAGTTTTAACTCTAATAAATAATTAATTATGCAGTGAGCTAGCAAATAAATGCACTGATGCACTTGATGCTGTGAGAATCATCCATTTTTTTTTCTGTACAAATTTTTCATAGTCTCTTCTGTCATGATCATTATTCAGACAGCCTTAGTTTATAAGCTGGATTTTCATGAATTTTCGTTCGCATGACTGTGCTATAATAATAAAACACATAAATCTAAATAAAACGTAACCATCATTAAACACGTTCTGGAGAGTATAGTCTACTCCAGAATATTCCCCTTTTGCAAGAAAGGAGCCGATATTAAAAAAAAGTTTTCTTTAGAAACTCATGATGGGAATTTCTCGTGATGCGTAGATAACAGAGCACATACTCCCACACGCCAAGGAATTCCGCAACGAGCGCTCTTTATACTGGGCAAACTTTAAATTTCCTCGAAGTATTTGTCATAAAGGAAACTCTTAAAATAATGATAAAAGTATTAGAGTAATTGTTGACATGAAATATGTTTGAAATTCATAAAATACAAACTATGGGAAGTCTCGACATGATTAAATGCAATTTCTTTACAAGTATGCTCTTTGTAGGTGGAACTTATGCTTTTTAGGAGGCGTATTTTGGAGTTTGGTATGGGTGAGTGATTTCTGTGTGCGCGTTCACGTTATGTAGATAGGACAAAAGTTACAGTAGCGTTGAACCACAAATCTGCCGTGTCACGCTATCGCCAAACTTGCCTGTAGCGTGGCGTAATTCTGATTTTCGTTGCGAATTTTGTTGGATCAGTAATACCTGGTAAACTAGGTAGATGCTTATTTTAGAGCGTTAAAAGTAAATTGAATGATTAGTTTAGAGAAAAATATGTCGATAAGAACATTTTATTAGTCACTTGGGCACAAAAGTAACGCACGCAAGTAATACACGTGATGATAAACAATTATACGAACTCATATTTAAGTAAAAGTATTATATAGTATTAATATACACAACAAGAATGGAATAACATAGTGTCAACTGAAAGTGACCCAAAAATCAATATAAATTATTTTACCAGACAATTTTACTAGCAACAAACAAAATGATTTAAAATATAAATTATTAATATCCCTTAACTTATTACAGCCATGAACGTGATTAAGGCGAGTGGACCAGTGGTGGAACAGATGTAAAGGGTGACTTATACCCATGACGCTGGTCATAACTACCGCCCGGCAGGGCATAAGTCCCGCGACCGCACTAGTGTTGCCAGGTGTCCCGATTTATAAGGGACTCCCCGATTTTCATGAATTTTACGACACGAACCGACCAAATTCATTGCCATAGTAGTCTGCAAATCGAAAGTTGCTTGGTAAGCTGGTTAGTTTATTTTCAGGATCAGAAATGAGGGAAATTGAGGAATTCAAGAGGGTTAAATTTAAGTAGGTAGGTAAGGAGCAATGAAAAATTTCATAGCGTGTCGATTTAATTTAGAATATAAATTTAAGATTAACATAGTCTAAGACAATGTTAATCTTAAATTTAAATTATTTTAATTATAGACATGGACAATAATTGGTTGGACAAATAATGGATATTTACAGTAATACGTAATGGTAAGACATTTTATAAAAATAAAATAATAATTATACTTTTATATTTATGTAAAAAAAACATGCTATCACAGGTAGTATAAAAACTTTTAAGCTCTAGCAGCGATCTTTTGGCCTTTCATCGCACATTTCCCCGATCCCTATTTCCTTTAATTATAATTTCCCAGTTTCACTTGGCAACACTATACCACAGCGTGCTGCACCCGGCCCCGCTTACATCATTCACGGCGTTGTATTTAACGTGGATATTCCGCCTTGAATTAGTAATAACTCGACATCAGTTGGATGAGCGGTACATTTTAGACGTTGAATTACTGGCCGGGTATGTTTTAAATGCCCGGTATAACTCGGTTTGGTTTACGTAATTTGGACATCGAGGATAATGTTCTAAAATTTCCATTAGAATAACAAACTAGATTTTATTATAGAGTTACTAAAATATGGTATATACTTAGTACAATGTAAAATCGATTGCATTTTTTAAAACAATTTAGTGCTTAGCCATATTTTACCACAGCCGTAACTGATGTAATTTTTTCATACATTTATATTTCTACGTTATAAGTAAAAAAGTAATAATAACGTGATAACAGGCTTACTTATGGCTATAAGTTCTCATGCATTGTTATAATATCTATTATTTATGCTACAGACTAACTACAACTTATATAATACTAATAATACTACACCGCCATAAGCCAATCAAGAACACAGAATAAATAATAGTATATAAGTACCAAGAACCACAAATCATTAGATAATGACCATTTTATAAATCTTTGCAAATACGTATAGTAATAAAATTGCAACACAATTTTTACTCCAAATTTATTCACAATACCACAAGAAATAAATACACTCTTTGATTAAAGTTCATTGAGGAATTGCATGTGTTCATATTACATGCAAATTACCTTCCGCGAAATGTTATCGCACAACATCGACTACGATTTCATTAAACCGCCCTAAATAGTTATAAAGAACTTTGTTATTTGGCTGTCAGTCCGCTTTTAAAAGCCCGACAACAAAGTTAAAACGAAGTAATTAAAAAAGAAAACACAAAATACTTACAAAGTCGGAAGCTCGGCTCTCTTCACTTAAATTACTTGCGATTACACCGACAAAACGTTTTAATGAAACACGTTAAATCGCGCCAAGTGGGCCCGCCATGCCATGCCATGCCACGCCACACCGCGGCGTGGGCCGCGCTCCCTCGCCGAGTTGCGCCTCCACGTCTGCCATAGTTCGGTAACTTCACCACTTACTACGGGTAGGTGGTACGTAGTTTTTCCTCAAATATCTTAGCCGTAAGGAGAGTTGAAAGTACTTCTGCAAAGTCCATTAAAGTGTATAAACTCACGGAGCGGTGATTACGAATGCCGCCGATTTAGGTGCTCGTTATGGCGTCGATTAAGGTTATTTTAATTGAAATTACTTATCTGGGTTATGTTTGAGCCACCACTTGATCATGAAAAAATACAACCTATTTCTGAACATAATTAGAGAGATGGTAATTATTAAGATCAAGTTTTAGGTCTAACCAATGAATTTGTCAGTCTTTCAATAATTCAGAATGTTTACAGATCGTTATTTGTTTTGTTATTTCAAACCAACGAATTTTGTTAAGGTGGAACGTCACGCTCAGCGCGCCAAATTCAAATTTTCTTGCGTTTTTTGCTAATTACAGCTTAATTACTCAATGCAATTACATGAAAACTAGTTTGCCGCAAAAAAATAAAATGTATCAACAAATTATGATTAAAAGTATCACCTAAATATCATTGGTTTAGCAACAATTGGCAATAGACTGAAAAGCCAAGACAAAAATAGTTTTTTGCCAATTGTTGCTAAACCAATGATATTTAGGTGATATTTTTAATCATAATTTGTTGATACATTCTATTTATTTGCGGCAAACTTGTTCTCATGTAATTGCGTTGAGTATTTAAGCTGTAATTAGCAAAAAACGCAAGAAAATTTGAATTTGGCGCGCTGAGCGTGACGTTCCACCTTAAGCAGGAAAGTGCTTTAGCTAATGCAGGTATCAGAATTCTTTGGACGAACAAAGGCTTTTTACGATTGGTATCTTGTAACAACACGACTGCAGGGTCAACGTGCGTATAACTTTTATTATATTTGATAGATATTTACAATTACCTAACGCACATGAAACAAGATAATTATATCAACATAAAATCATAATACAATAACGAACATACACTCTGAACTACTCTAAAGCAACCAAAGACTCCACAGCGAAAAATAATAACATCCACCAAGAGCCGCTACAGGAAAATGCAATATCCAATTAAGGGTAAAATTCAACTTCATACATTCGCTAGGTATTATTAAATGGCGGGAGAGTCAGTGCAGTTGCTAGTCGGTAGTCTCCCCGTATAAATATGTAAACGGAGGAAACTCTGACGTCTGCGTTCCGACCGCGTCGCTGCGGAAACCGCGTCAATTAACTTGGCCACGATGACATATTAGCCTTTGTTCCTAGCTCCGGTATTTACTTGGAAGAAACTCAGTGCGTGTGGGGAGATACGTGTTTGCTATGCATTTCCGCTTGCATTTGCGAATGGTGCTGTTCTTGCATTAACTGTGTTATGGATTTGATTCTGTAATTTATTAGAAAGGTAATTAATATGTAATGTACGTAATACAAGACAATAGGAAATTTTGCGGTGGGTAAGCCATTTAACTTATATTTAAACAAAGATATCACGCATATTTTCCGTCGATAACATAGTTATTATGTAGTTTAATGAAGGTAATTTATATTTTTATAAAGGTTAAGTGAGTACTAAAAGCAAGTTAAAGTTTCTCTTAAAATTGCAATTTTGCCATTGTTTTTATAGAATCTCCAATTCGGTTCTCACTAAACTTAAATAAAGCTCTCTACACACTACTTTTGTGGTACCGTCGAGTGTGAGTTATCATTGGAGTGGAGGGTGCTAGCCGCATTTAATGCAAATCAGCGTCAGCCTCCCGCATTGCGCCCCGACATCCAACGTTTTACTTTCAAGTATTTGATGCTTGAGGTTTTATTTAACCCCGCACAGACAAGTCTCAAACCTCTTACTTTTGTATTTAGACTGCTGAATACTAGAGTGTACACAATTGATAATTTTAACCCAAGCTAAACGGACGCAAGAGAATTTCGTGAGGTGAAAATGAGAAAGTCGATGAGCTCGGCTATTTAGCTAGATGCTAACATCCTATAAACTTGAGAATAGAGTGCCTCGCAACAAGTGGATCTCCTTTGTTCCTATAACAAGATTTAATATTATAAACTTTCGAGTCCACAACACAAGCTATAACTTTGGTAATATCGCGCGAGTTAGACCGGCTGGGGATGATGAAATGTATTTTGAAAATGGAGCGTCCGAAAAATCACAAAAATTCACGGATGGAGTCGGCACGCTACCTCCTTCTTTTTATATGGACATTAAACGTGATGGATGGTTTTAAAACATCACGTTATATTACTCTATCCGGGCAGGCACCGCGGTGTTGCGTGGCCGGTCAAAGGGGATGCCGGCTATGCGAATTACATGAATACATTAAGGGAGCAATGCCTTGTACCTACACGTTACACTGTAATGCTCACGAATAAATTTAAACCATGTTCCTTCATCACAGTGCTAAAGAACGGCAACTATGTACATATGTAAATTTTGACGTACCGCATATATTTGCCGATAACGACTATCGCGATCGCACAGCGATACCCGGTTGCGAGCAAAATAAACCGAAAAGCAAACGACGTTAAAAATTAGAAAAGTTAACAAGTCGCACGAAACTGTTCGCTGACATAAACAATTTCTGGAGGGTCCAATAATGTTTTTTGTTCGGTTAATTAATTGTGATGATAAACGACGCACGAAATCGGATGATTTTGTCTGTGCTCGCTTGTGGGGGCGAAATTCAAATTTCTGATTATCGTTTCCCGCTGTTTCTGCTTTCCCTCCTTACGCAAACAATAGAAAAAGGGGACACCGCGTTTCCAAGCGCAGCCCAAGAACAAAACAAACGAATTTTTAATATCGATAATTGAGATTCTCTCGAAAACCTCTCATTTTGAAAAGTTTTAGAGACTGCAAAAGAGGAATGGTGAACGAAAATGGAAACGAAAGAAAAAACTTTTTTCATCTTCTTTGTTTGACATTGACAATCACTAAACTTCTTATTTTCACAGTGAATCTATTTAATTTAGAACTGATTTGAGAAATTTGAGAGTGGCTTAGCGTCCAGCATCTGGCTGGTCGGCTGGGCAGATGACTCCAACAGATATTAACTTTTGACACTGAGCCATTCTTTCTGAACTATTAAAATTACCGATTGTAATAATATTTCAAGGGTTAACCTTTCTTCAAGTATTTTCAGTAAAAGATTCGGAAATGACTTTATCTTATACTAAATTAAATTCAACACGTTTAATTGCATTATTTTAGAGGTTGTTCTTACTACTTTACGCAACAACTACTGAGTTAATATTCAAAACAAATTAATACAAAAATTAAATAGTTTAATTCAACTAATAAATAGTTATATTGTGTGCACCTTACCATTCTGTTTGGCATTTCAATGTTGATAAAATATTATAAATAAAAATAATAAAATATTGTAAATAATGTAAAATGTCCACACATATTTACTTATTTATTTACTCCTAGCCACTTTGTATTCTTTCAACTCGTAAAACTTTGTCCTTAAATCTCAGTCCTCCATTAAATAAAAGCAACGAGGAAGGAAAAGAAGGAAATGAACTTAATAACCCGTTATGGAATTCAATCATAGTACTATCTAGTAAGGACGGACCAGAGATCACACCGTGCATACTAAATTATTATAGCCCTTAGTTATTTATGCATCGTGAGCCAACATCTTAATAGCGAGCAAGACTTATGTCCAACCTAAAATAATATTTTGAGTAAATGTTTGAAAATAAACAAACGAACGGCGTCCGACCGATATGGTTTACAGTGGCTATGTGCGGTAACTTTGCATGGCTACCTGTTTGTGGTGGGAAAATGTTTCAGTGAGTTTATTGTAGGGGTTTCATTTTCAATTTACGTGGAACTGCGGTGTGATGGTATACGTGGAACTTACCTTTGGATGTGTTCTTCTGGGAAATGCCACTTTGGGGTCAATCTGAAACAATGGTTGACAACTGTTAGATGAAAGTTCAATGTACAAAATACATTTACTTATCAGAAAAAAACGAAAAAGCATAAATTTGATGTAACATCTTTAAATTATGCGGTCCGAGTTTATCGACTTATTGGAAAAAAGTTACATCAATTTGTAGACATTTTAAAACACCTCAATCACACAGATTTTTTTGTATCCAGGGGGCAACCACAACGTCTTAGCATTATTACTTCAATCATACATTGACAAATGACATAAAAGTAAGAATACTGTAATGTTGCAAAAGTTAAACCTTTACATCATGTTGACACAGACGTGCGACAGTGATAACGCCATATAAAAATGTAGACGTCTCGTTCACACGCAGGAATATTTTAGAAGTTCATGGTACGAATTCGAATAATTATTATTGTAACATTGAAATAATATTGAAACATGATGGTTTTGTATTAGTTTGTGGTAGGCCAGGTGGTTAATGTGTTATTTTGTCATTTCACGTCCAAATCAATTGTCATAACCAAACTATTCATTGCTACGTGTAATAACTTGCGTGTAATAATGAACGTTGTTTCACTACATTCGCGCGTCGAGCTTCTAATTTAAGTCAAATTATTTTTTAACCACTGATCGGCTTTATTTAGCTTAACACTGAAACAATCTGTCCACTGGAACGTAATGTATATTTTATTATACTCCAATTAAAATTGATTCTAACTTGTTGAATAAAAAAATGGCCCAATATACGAGTACAAGAATCACTAAAAATATTATCCTGAGCTCATTTCCAATACAAAGTAAGTTAGTAAGTTTCAGATTTAATGCTAATATTTGATGCAGCTATTCATTTACGGTACCATTTTAACTTCTAAAATACGAAGCACAGCCCCTTCTCGTTAGCCTCATGTGTACAGAGAAGCATGGAGCGGTAATGGTTAAAGAGTTTCAATGTAAAAAATCACTCAGACGCCTCGAGCCCGACTAATCACGGACCGCACGTCCGCCTGGGAAGCGGCCACGATAAATTCGCATCTCTCGTGCGGCTGCAGTGTCCAGCCCTAAAATCCCGCCTGCAAAAAACCATCCAACTGAAAATCCTGCGCCGTGGTCCTGTCACTCGATTTCGCCGGTCGTCTTTTTCATGTAACCGAGCTCCACTATTTCATACGCGGCACTGTTTAAGCCCTCAGATTTTCTCTCGGCAGCGAGCGGTCGCTCTCGCTCTTTTTGCTCGTATCTGCGACGCGACGTTGACCGCTATAAACGCAAAATATAAACCCAAAGAAGCTACCTTTGACATTTTAGAGGTAAAGCGTTCCATTTCCACTCGTGGTGACCGTTTTGTTGAACGGCTTTCGCATTCGGCGTTGACGCTTTAGGATTTTTAGTGCAAAACTCACATAAAACCGAAACTTGAAAGAATATTCGAGTGGTATAGAAACCGAAACGTTACGATGATCGTATTGATCACAAAAATATCAAAGTTATTGTTTTTATAGCGTTATCTATAATGTCAGAGATAAACTTTTGGACCATCAAATCGACATAACGGCAGTTTATTATACTATAGTTGCTATCAAATAGACAAAATATATTACATAAAATAAGTATAAAATAACAATACACTCCTATTATTATAGTTTCAATGAATTTGAATGAACATTTTATTTTCTATAGGAAATAGAAATGTAGGTATGTATATGAGCTATTTCTATAAATACAGGCTTATACGTTTTGTAAAATAAAATGAACCATACTCTTCCGTCAATCATAACCATGCAATTACGAAGCAAGAGTGAGAGAATAATTTAAAAGATTTTTCCCAAGAGGACTGCATTATACAATATCAGGGAAAACGGCTTTACACCATCATTCATACATTCTTAATTATTTAATTATCTCCTGAGTGCGCTACGGAACTCTGGTGGCTGCAGAAAATCCGGAATAATTTGATTAAATTGGATTTCTAACATGATTCGTATGAAAAATAATAAAATTATAATTAGGATGATGAACTCTCCGTGCAAAACCAAAATCTACACACAAGTGAGGATACGTAAACGTACCGTTGGAAAGCTTTAAACACCTCACACAAGAAATTTTCTAAATGACGTAAAATGACCACAGATGTATGTAATTTTATTTTTATTATATTATAGATTCATGCAAAAAATCATAAAATAGCAGATGGTGGCGCTAAAGCGATTAAGCGGGTCGATGATAAATTTTAACGAGTTATTTTAATGGAGGCGATCCCAGTCAGTGGCTAGCCGGCAGCTTGCCCCGATAGAAAAATAAAAGCCAAACTTTAAAAGACTGTTTAATACGCGACTTTGATTTTTATTGTAAAGCTTAACGGTTACGACTTTTGTAATAAAAATTATACATTCATTTTAATATAACAGCTTCGTAAGTCTTTGGTTTAAAAGTTTGGTTTAAAAGTGCAAAAAAATACGGGTCTACGGGACTTGTAACTATAAATGAAAAATTGAATAATCCCTTTCCGTCAATAGTAATTTGTTTATTTATATTAAATAGGGGTAAATAAAACAGTTCTATCACTTGTGCTGCTGTTTTTTCAAGCCATGTTCTACAATCTACAGTCTACATTGCACAATACAAAATGTAATAAATATATGATATAATAGTGCTTAAAATTTTAGCGTGCTGCGTAGTGCGAGCGTGCTTTGGACTTGTACCCTCCATCCAACTCACCGGATTGGATGCTCTACCAACTGAGCTATGATCACATGGCCGCTAGCTGCGAAAATATTAAGGATAAGTGGGTCTAGCAAAGATACCAACCACTAACGCTAACGCCTCACGCTAACTCCAAAATGTACTGAAATGACATTTCGGAAATCGCTAACTTTTCCGTAGCGAATGTCATTTCGATACATTTTTGGAGTTAGCGTGTGGCGTTAGCGATTGGGATCATTGCTAGACCCCCAGGTTTTTCACCGACTAAGCAGTTGTGGTGACATCTAGCGGTCATATGTCTTAAGTGTGGGTTACATATTAAAATTACATGACAAAATGTAACTCTGTTTTAAAATAAATGAATTATGGAATGAAATAAATACGAAACGACACCGACGTTTTCGCTTCCAAAAATACATAAATAACCGAAATAAAATGAACATACCTTACTGTGTTCGTGTGTACTGACTGGCACTGTGGTAAAGCTCTAACCTACGAATTATTCTAACATAAAACCACGAAACAAACAAAAGTAGACCTTAATCCATTAAGTTAAGACCCAAGGCCGTATAAAACTAGGTACAGATTTTAACAAGTCATCGCAAGTAAAAATTGTAGCCGGGCATTAGTAGGATATCACTACTGGTGAAGGAGGTTTATGTGCTTTCTGGTATTGACGTGAAGTCGCAGAAGTTCATTTTCAATTGACTCCAAATAAAGGAAGTTCGGAATTTAGATGTATATTTTTATATTTATCTTATACTCCGTCATTAATTAACTGCATTGGCAAAACTTTTATTTTTTAAATTTGTAACGATTGGGTTCACTTATTATGTTGTGTACTTTCATATTACTTTCATAGAAATTCCACCCAAATCAGTTTAGTAGTTTTATTTTAAATCAAAATAAGTAACTAAAATAATTGATTATTATTATCCAAGTGTTTCTCAGTATCGAATTAAGGCGAAGTCAGTTTTCCTTTTTTTAAAAGGATATTAAACGAACGGATACTTAACAAAAAATCTTTGAAGTCTCGGTTTCTTCTAAATTATAAAAAACAGATATTCTTAACTGCAAGTTCCTATTCAATTTACAATATCAAGCTTGTCACAAAATCCCTATAATTAACAGCCGTCACACGTCTACCTCGAGTTAAGGACAAGAAAGTTTAATGACATGCACTCAGTGCAAGCTGTAACTGAATTTATTTACGTGCAGACGACACATAAGTGTCGCCCGGGCGGCGTTAAGTGGGGACCGCATCATTTGCTGTTCAGTCAACGCGCACTCTAACTCCTCCTAATTGGAACGAATTTGGCTGCAGGTGCAACACTCGACTTGGCTCAAGATTAGGGGCAAGCTATTGCGAGTGTATTGTGCACCGTTTGCCCTGAAATATTTCAAGCGCAACGCGAGTCTTGCGGCGCAGCCCCATACCCGCGTCATCCACGTGCGCTGCCGCTAACTTGAATTAAATTGAGAACAATATTTACCCCCGCAGCTGAGATAAATGATATTGCACACTTAAGCCAGACTTAATGTTTAGTGACGACTTATGTACCCACATTCTTAGCGTAAGCCAGCGTGGGATGCGATAGCTCTAGAGAATAGAAAGAGAAAACAAAACCACCTCAGCGAGGGAAATTTAACGAGGTGCTCTACGCCGTAGACAAATAACCCGACAACGTTGTTAGGTTGTTACGCTATTTTAATTGATACAGCTTACTCAATGTGCAAAGAAAAATGCAAACGAGTTGCGACTCGATTGGAAAACACTTGACATGGATTGTTTTTAAAATAGAGTCGCGTTAACGCCCGGCGAGACATGCTGTAATGAAACCCGGGCAGGGAGGCTCGACAAACGTCATTACTGGGGCACGCATAAATATGCAAGGCAGGTAACGGACATTTTCATGCGACGTCGCAAGAATTTTATCGCTCGTTTAATTCTGTGAGAAAAAATGGGTTTCTTTTCGTTGTAACATGAGATAGGCGGTCGCGTGGGAACCGACACGCTGGCCTCCTTTGGGCCGCGGTTCGCACCTAAGTGCAGCCGAAATGTATTTTATCCACTTTGTCAGATATTACTTTCTGTTAAATACCCGAAGCGTAGGAACGTAAACGTCGGAAAAGACGGTAATCTTATCCATCAGAGCAGCGTTATTTAGGCGCTAATGTGGGTGCTTTGTATCGTTAGAAGCGCGCCTATTTAACGTGTGTTTTATTCATCGTCCCTTTTCCTTCGTGTGTGTAACACGTCCGCTACAATTGCCTGGGACCTTAACGACATAGTTCTCTTTTCTTAATGCCTTTGTTAATTTCGTTTACATTTATTTAAGTGGTACTGTCGTTTATTAGTTTTGTCTTGAGACGATTGCAGTTGTTATTAATTTATATTTTCTACCACAGATCTATTTAAAACATCCCAGTTACACCTTTACCTACTTGTGTTAACCTAGGTATATGTACTTAATGAAACACCGCGTTTTTTAAATGAATGTATCGAATGAAAACAAAGAATCATGAAAACCTCACAGGCATCGAGATAACGTAATCGTCTAAAACGGGGTCCGGTCCTGAAAAATCGTTCCTTTAGAGAAACTAACAATAGTTTACAATTGACAGGGTAGAATAAAGGTGGAAAGTTAAAGCTTATCTGGCGGTTTGGGTCAACACAAAAGCTAGCGGTTAGTAACTTAGTTATAGGCTAAGAGCTACTGGTCGTACTAGTCAAGGTCTTTCGACAATGCTGAAATTGTGAGGAACAATGGCTACAACAGTTATTGTTGCTTATAAACCTAACACACCGCTAGCACAATAGGGATCTTGTTGGAACTAATATTGACGAGATTTTACTAGTGAAATGGAAATATTGGTGTATTTTAGATACATCAGATTACTGAATTGTAAATAATTATGCATAATCTATTTAATATCATATTTCATTCAATGATTTTAATATTTTTAACATGGATGAAATAAAAAAAAGAAGGATTGAGTTTTGATTGACATCGAACTGAAGCCCAAAATGGCGGACATATTACATATGTGTGTCAGATGAAAGTAGGGCGACCGGCTGCATATGATGTGAGTGTGTGCGTGTTCCGGCTTCCTAAGGGTGCTTCAGTTTCGGATCAGACGGGATTCCCTCCTTCTTTTTTTAATAGTTCCATGATTTTTAATTAAAATAAATAAATATTTATATGTGAGGACATTTTCCGGGAACCAGGTAATGGATAGGCTATGATAGGGCTGATAATGTGGTATAATCCCCTAATATCAGCAATATTATCCGAAAGTGCCTTCTCTGTGTTGCTTTCTGTCTGTCTGCCTGTCTATTATTACCGATTTACAGCTCAATGTCTAATGTCAAAAATGTGCGCTACATTTTGACACAGGCAAAGCTTAGAGGTTAAAGGAGCACAGATAAAAGTAAAACCTCGGGGTGTAGTCAGTATACATAAGTTCGTTACTCGCTAGTAAATACAAGTCTTACATGAGAATTATAGGTAAAAATAATCCTTATTAATTAGCCCTTGTAGAACTTATTCCAATTTTATTTTTTTATTAATTATAGTAATAAAAAAACTACTTCCCCCACTAGGTGGACTGGCCCAAGCCGTGGGGAGCAGGAGGATGAATGCAAGGGGCGAGCAGCCGCTCAAAGTGGCGCTCTTTGGGGGAGGCCTATGTTCAACAGACGCCTTCAGTCGGGCTAATGATGATGAATAAACCAAAGCATAACTTTTTTTTAACACCTTTATTAGGAAAGCCTGTGGTCTACACACTAACAGTTACGTTAGCACAATGTGGGCGGTGGTCTCGTGAGACGAAGATTACTACACGCATTGGCCGCCATCGTCCGAGCGCACTCGCCTAAAACGTTGATAACACAACTCACATGCTACTGGATGCACGCTATTTCTATAAAACTGGCAGTACTGAAACTTGCAGGTTTTAGCCTTCTGTACTTATACTATTATTTATTCTGTGACAATGCTTGGGAGCCTTTCTGCATGGCGTTACTTTTCACCCGATTATGGCAGAGCAAAAAACTAAGGTTATGATTTTTTCTGCATTGTGAGCCCTTTAAATTGCAATGTTTTTTATTTGCAATTGCAGTTAACATGACGTATCCTAAAAGAACACGCCACGTTAATGGCAATACGTCACGATAATAAAAAATAAAAATTTCTTTATGCTCCAGGAAAAATGTCACATCAATAATTAATGTATACTACCATGTACTTACTCTACTCAGGCCTATCTTCAAGTTGGGTTTATGATGATGACGATGATGATGTACTTACTCAACTTATGTTTATTATCTCAATTGCATTCTGTAGAGGTAGACAGATAATTGCGCGTGCGTCGTTCTCATGTTAATCTTTTAAATTCAGCATAGGCGGAGCTTTTTCTATTTTTTAAAGTGTTATTGTGTGCGCGTAGAGCAATCGTGCCAAATTTTATATTTGATGTGATCTTGTAAATCCAATTCCTTCTTCTGATAAAGAAAAAGGTAATGAAAACAAATACCTATACGTGTAAGTGTACGTGTGTGTTACACTGCTTTTACACAGATTATCTACTGCTACAGCACCACAGGCTACTGGATGTGTTTACGGCTGCACAACAAAAGCCAGCTAAGTTTTACGTCGCTAAGAGCTTGTATGGCTTGTTTTCTGAATTTCACCGTTGAATTAAGCTTACAACGTGCTGGATAAATGAAACGATGTTGCTGTACGTAACGCGACATGTTTTTTGTATAACTAATCTTTGTTTTGGATAACTTCCACCATGATTTATATATTATTTATCTACCTTCTGTCTATAACAAATATAAGACTGTGGCCTGAGTGAGTGAATGACTAACTGACTGACGTACTGACATTGTACCATCTCAAATCAACTAGATTTCATCATCAGCCTGAAGACGATCACCGTCTTCAATCAACCTATTCAGCCTGGTCTATACGCTGCGTCTTCCGTTTTGTTGCTGCCACTTGAGAACCTTGTGCCCCATCGGTTGTCAGTTCTGCGAGCGATATGACTAGCCCATTGCCATTTCAACTTGTTATTTCTAGGAGCTATACTGATTACTTTAATTCTCCTGCGGATCTCCTCATTTCGGATCTTATCTCGCAAGGAAACGAAGCATAGGTGTCTCCATAACTCGTTGCGCGACTTTGATACTTATGAGGTAGTAGTAGACCACGTCCCAGTGCCATAAGTCACTGGCAACTCACACTGACTGAAAATATTTGTTTACCTTAGTCCAAAATGAAAACGTCGAGAGTCGAAGCGTCCCGATAGGTCGAAGCTTTTCAAATGCTGAGTTGGATTCTTCGTGCAACTTCTTTGTTGAAGTTGGACCGACCTAAATGGCGAGTCTGTCCTAGTTATGAATATTTGTTTCTTAAATTCAAACTTCAAAAATGTCTCTAATACATACTACATCTCAGTACCTATTATTAAAATATTACGTTATAAGCTTTTCATACCACCAGTATACGCAAAACTCAGCCAAGCACACAACATCTGTCGATTTACTGAAATGGTCAGTATCATGAACCTGTCACTAGATTATAATGGGAATTGAATAAAAGCGGATTCATACGTGCTCATGAAGTTTTAATAGTGTTCCCTCTATCGCAATACTGTCAACAGTGCGAGTATTCTGAGCACAAGCATATTACATTTCAAAACCAGTAGGCTCTTTGTCAAAATTGTAAAGATATGATAATCCTCAAAATTTTAGCAACCAGCGGGATAACCGCCTTGCGTCGGGTAACCCAAGCTCAGTGGTAGAGCGTCCAATCCGGTGAGTTGGAGGGCGCGGGTTCAAATCTCGCTGGGTAACAAATATTTTGAGGACTATAATATCTTTATAGAGTGTGGTTTACACTTTAAAATCATACCCATGAAAATTGTAGAATAAAAAGTGTTTGATATAAATTCCAGGTGGAACATTTTTGGATTTGTACATTTTTCTAGAATCCCAGTACTTGTACAGATTAGGTCTTTGTGCAATGCCAACCTATAGTAAAAATATACATTCTATAATCTTCATCTTTCTCATGCAGGCAAGTGGTCAGCTCTGCCCATCTGTCATGAACAAACAAACAAACATGAACCGTGACAAGACTATCATCATCATCATCATTAACAGCCTGAAGACGTCCACTGCTAAATATAGGCCTCCCCCAGGGAGCGTCACTTTGAACGGCTGCTCGCTTCCTGCATCCATCGGCACCCCGCAGCTTTCACCAGGTTGTCGGTCCACCTAGTGGGGGGCCGGCCTACGCTTCTCCGGTCTTCCGGTTCATGGTCGCCACTCGAGAACCTTTCTTCCTCATCGGTTGTCAGTTCTACGAGCGATGTGGCCTGCCCATTGCCAATTTAACTTGCTAATCCTAAGAGCTACATTGGTCACTTTAGTTCTCCTGCGGATCTCCTCGTTTCGGATCTGATCTCGCAGGGAAACACCGAGCATTGCTCTCTCCATAGCTTGTTGCGCGACTTTGAGCTTAGTAATGAGGCCAACAGTTAGAGACCACGTCTCAGTTCCATAAGTCATCACTGGCAACACACATTGATTGAAAACTTTTGTTTTCAAGCTTTGCTGTATTTTACGGACAAGACTATGGTAGTGCCTAAGTGTGTCTCACTCTAACACTGACGACATGTTTTCTCGCAACATGCATGCTAGGCGGGCTGGTGTCAAAATATCCTATGGATATGGTGTCGGAAATGTTCGCGCAATTTAGAACGGACGGGTTTCATGCGATGATGCGGAAGAAGATAGCATCCTTAGTGACCAGAGTACGGACAAGTCACAACAGCATCCTGAACACTATAGCAGGCCGGATCAACACTCCCTTTATGCGGCATTATATGGAGTGGATGGTTAGGCCAATTTGGTCTTGATGAAAGGTATGTGTGTAGATGAGAGTTCATTTATTAATTAAGTTATAATAATTTTTGTTTTATGTATTAAGTAAGTAATTTATTTTATTTTAATTTTTGACATACCATACCAAAATTGATTAATTTATGCAGTGTGACATTGAACCAAGATATTATTAACCTATTCGACTTAATTATATTCCATTGTTTTTATTTTGTATATTGTAACTATTTATAAATTTTTTATGACATGGAATAATTTGATTAATTAATGAATTTGTGACATTGCACTAAGATAGAGAATTGAATGTAATATAAATAAGTGAATTTCATGAAATCTAATAAGTACTACTAATAATAGGTTAAGCTTACTACTAACACAATTGGATATTATTTGTCTGAATAAAATATATAATAAATAATAAAATAGAAAAAAAAGGATCTGTGGTGTCCCATCCAATGAAGACCGCGGTGAGTGTTGCTTAACTGTACCTATTTGTTAGATCGAGCTTTGCTAAGAGCACTACATTATTCTACAGTTATAAACCGAAAGATTTTCAGGTGTTTATGGAGCGTGTAAGATACTTTTTATCCCGGCATATTGTTCAAGCACGTCAATTCACAGTTAGGTCATTAATATCAACATGCTTGCGATGTATTTGTGCACGACGCATTCAAGTTGTGATTCAAGTTCTAATCAATGTATCATCCTTATAATCAATGTCTGTTACAGAGCATACATCCAACGCAGATATATTCACTTGTACTCTGCGCATGTCATTCCGCCGTATTATTTATTAACTCCAACGAGCTTCCGATGTTACTTTATTCCATTGTGGTACAGTTCCGCGGTTCCTGGATGTCCGAGCTCGGAACTTCGTAACTGACACCGCTGAGGGAAACTTTTCGTGCATAGAATGAACGCCTGTCAGCTAAACGTAAACATGCAAGCAAAATACTTTGGGGTATTATTTAGTTTTCGGATTGCGGGTAGACGGACCGCTGTGAATTGTAAGTCACTTTGGGATGGTACAATTTTTGAGGTTTGTTTTGATGAGAAAATTATATTATCATTATTTTATCTATAACGAAAACTTAAATGAAACAGAACTTATCGTGAAATAAACGACGTAGCAAAAACAAAAAGAAGTAATATTGTAACGTAGAGAATCTTGTACAAATGACTTTTCTTGAAAAAGAAAAATAAAATACACGCTGGGCCTCGCGCATTAAGAATATCGGACACAAACCAATATTGTGCCCTTCAGTACAATCATTCCAGTTGAAATTGCATCAAATATAACCTTTATTGCCATAGCTTACCGAGCACGGGAATGACGGTGTGCGCGGTAGAGTACCTACGTAGAGTTTAGGCAGAGTCGGCAAACTCGGCAATGTTATTCGGCGACCCCGGGTGCAAGTAAAGGACTCTATATTAAGCATTCCTGTCCCCCCAATCTCTTCAGGTGGGCGGGACATGAACTCTACTTCAACTTATTATTTCGGAGCCGCATGCGATGCGTGTGTTTTTCTCTTACACGTACATTTACATACATATTATACCCCTTAATCCTTTTATTAAATTCAGCAGACATTTTCTGCTAAAAATAGAAAGCTTCACCCAAAACCGGCTGTTTATCAGTAAAAATGGGGTTTTATAAAAAGAGCTCGTGTTCGTTATTAATGTACTCGTTATAACGCTAATAGTTGCCACAATCGGGCCTGGGTGTGACATTAAAGCGACATCAAAAATGTATGTACAGTATTTAAAGATACTCATTTCGCGGTGGTCGCATGCAACCGATTTACTAAAGCGACTGGCCTCGTGCCCATTAAACCAGATTACAGCTGAAAAAAATCGGGGGAGCTCTTGGCGTTATGAGTTAATTCTGTAAGAATAACGCTCGGTTAGTACTTTCCTTTATTTGGTGTTCCGGCCGCTGCTGTTTGTTTAAACGGGTAATCCAGCGCAAAACATGCCAGAGTCTACATAATGTAGTGGTGGAACGCAAATGTGTGTTCCCAATGTTGTCGGAGCATAATCGTCGGACGATAAAAATCACTTAGCGTACTGAGTAGCTGTAGATGGTTCTAACCGCTAACTGCGCGGTGTATAAAATAACGAGATCGTTCACGTGAAACGGGACTTGTAATATTTGAAAATTAGCTTTCAACCCGTGAATATTATGCAGCGCTTACTCGGTAAATATTTCAACTGGAGTGTTCCTACGTTTTTTGCTAAAGATTCTTGACTTAGCCTTTGTGGTCTCTTAATTTAATAAGCTACTAACTTTGACTTCGGTATATATTTTAAAATTAAAACAATTTTTTCTTATATCACATAAAAGAATGAAGAATAGTCATTGGTATTTTCAATGATGTGAGCTTGAGAACAATTTATCTGATCAAAACCGCAAGGTGAGGGGATGCAAGAGTCAAGCAGCCACTCAAAGTGGCACTATACATAAGGCCTATGTTCAGCAGTAGAGGTTTACAGACATGATGACAAGCCTTGGAGAGTATCGATCGTCATCATTGCTATTAATCAAAATCTTATCGCCATTAAAACGACATATTTTACCATATCTGAGAACGCGTACGCTCCATATTTTAAAATATGTCGATAAAAGAAAAAGAAGCGCTATTCGTCGCGAGCGCGCCTGGTCTAAACGTGTTTACAAGTTATGCAATAATTCAAATAACGTACTACAGCAAATTTATGCTGCACCACGGCAACATACTTCAATGGCTGCATTGGATAGCATTTTATTTCCATGGACGACGGTGGCTAGTACAGCCATCATATTTTAGAATTCAGAATCAGATCGGAGAATTGTGAACGTGTTAGGTGGCAATATGAATTTATGATCATGGCGAATTAAATGCGTTTAAAAGCTAACGTGATTCAACGAAATACGCATCGGAATTTAATTAAGCGCTTTTTACACTTGACTGGCTAGCGCGGATTTTGCTATGCGATGGTTGCTTGTGTAGGGAAATGTCGCAGCCGCCATATTGTTTTTGTGGGTAGGTATTTTATTTTCCGCAGTACTACCTGTTTTTGTATTGAATATATTTCATAAGTTAGGTGTGACATCAAATTCCCATTGTAAACGTTACATTTTGATTGGCCTAAACACGAAAAAGTCCCAACTTACAAGCACATGGCGCCTTCAAGTTACAGCCTGTATTTTTCCTTAAATAGGCTCAGGATAATCCAAGTAAGTTTCGCTGTCTTGTTAGGGCTCACTAGATGAAATTTAAGAGTCATCTCTCTGAGGCGAGGCTCTACACAGATCCGGCCGCGACAAAAGAAAGCCTCGGGGACTCCAGCGTAGCGAGAAAGGAATTTTTAATTGGCCTTCAAATAAAAGCCTATATAACTTAAACCAGAAAACCTTTTTGTACAACGCATTTCGTTACGGGCCAAGGCATTAACTATTTCTCTAAAAAGTATTTCGCCAAAAATAATGTTGTTTTCTTTTAATTGACACTCACGCAGCTGGGATATCGTATCGTATTTTCTGAAGAACAGATGCCAGATAAGGCGGCAAACAGTTGGCAGAAGGAAAAAATGGATCTCTTCCATAGTCATAACGGCTTGATAGGCCCTAACGGGCAGTTAAAATGAAAAGTGTGTTCCATTTTAAACTTTATTCATTATACAAAGTTGTTAGTGTAACAGACATTTTACTTTCATATTTTGGAGGAAGCTTTAAACAATTAGACCAGTTGGTGTTGAGTTTAAACGTTACTCTGTGTAGCATCCGGTTTATGTGCAATAAGGCGCAGTGATGTGACATAATATGAGCTGTATTAAACTAGCGATTAGTATCGTCGTCAGCTGTCAAAGCTCGTGTATTTCTATATGTGAAGTGCATGTTACTTTAAATTGCGACCGATATGAGACCGCATAAAACATCGACATTTCCTGCGGAAGTGAAATATTTAATTTCCGTAAAATCGTGCCGCTGTATTTTAAAAGTTGACGTGATTTATTAATGTGGGATCGTAAACGCCATTTATGCCATTTTGTCGAGATGAGAGGAGACATTTGTGTCATATTCAGAAATGCCGATAGCAATTTGATTGTCCATGTTTCTATAGTTTCCGGAAAATAATATTCTTTTCGTTATTTATTACCCTTTGATAGGATCAAAATTCATTTTTCTAAGAATGTTTTCATTGAAACCACGCAAATCACAAATATTTTAGCAATAAGCGAATAAGAAATAGGTATTAGATAAATATCCACATAAAATAAAATTATAAGAAATGTATAAAAAAATGTAAATGTATTTAAAACACCATCACACCACACCACATGTACGCCTTTTTGAGCAAAATAGAATAAAATAAAATAAAATAAATAAATAAATAAATATGTGTGGACATTTCACACAGCACCATCTAACCCCAAACTAAGCTAAGCTTGTACTATGGGAACCAGATAACTGATATAATACTTAATACTACTTATTTGTTTTGTAAATACATACATAGAATACAATATAACACCCAGACGCAGAATAAACATCTATTGTTCATCACACAAATATTTGTCCTGGGTAGAAATCGAACCCACCACCCTCAGTTCAGAAGGCAGGGCTTCTACCAACTGAGCTATCGGGCCCGTCAAAACTATTAAATAAATAAATAAAATAAAGTATATTCAAGGTTTAGTCTAGGCACTGCATTCGTAGGTAAGCACTTGCTTACCTACGAAAAATAAGGTCGCTATTGTTGCAGTCGAAAATCCTAAACACTGTATTTGAGTGAACTCGAAATTCTAGTGATTTAAATTCAAAGACGCTGTGGGGAAGAAATCGCCCATTCTCTCAGTGTTAGCAAAGAAAGCATTGTTCGTAAAAGACATATTATTTACTGTAGAGGTACCAAATGACCTTTGATTCGACACAAAGAGAACGACGGCACATGGGTACGATGGTTAGTGGTTAAATCGTAAACATCACAATAAATATTGATGACGCAGAAAGCTGTTATGTTCAGTCGTACTCCCGAAAAATGTGCCCAATATTTACGACGGAAAGACATGCGAATATTTTTTTCCGGTTACAAAAAGTCAGAAAAGTTCAATGCATGTTTCAAATGTTGCATAATCGGCCGATATTTTTATACGACTACGGTATTCTTTTATATGACGAGTTTTTTTATCATTTATCGTTAGAAATTTCTATAAAGCATGCCACGGTGGCTATACTTAAAGACATCAGCGTATTTCAGTGTGGTGTTTTGATATAAAAATCATTATGTGTACTTAAAAACGAAAAAACGAACTGAAGGTAGTACTTTCTTCAAGTTTGCTGCTTTGCCTACGTGAGTATGGATTGTGTATGTAGTACTTATTTTAAATTATTTTTATGATATTTTCTGCTGATGTTACAATATAATTCTGTTTCACCGTCTATTTTTATTTTTCAGTTGTTACGCCAACTCCAATTCATATTTCTACCAAAATTATAACAACAAATTAATCCCCGGTCTCTTTCACGAAAATCCTAGAGGATTTTTCCTTTTTCGAGTAAGGTATATTAACTGAAGGGTTCAAAAATAACTCGATTATCTGAAGCTTTAAAAATCTTCTTTGACAGTTTAATTTTCTTTAGGGCCCGGTTGTATTTTTCCCGTTATAAGTTTAAGCTCAAATAATCTATCTACATTTTTATTGATGGTTGCCCAAATAGCTGCCTAATATTTTAACTTGAGTATTTTATGTTTTTGACAATTGACTTGCTCGTTTTTTGTTCTGACAATTTTCTGACAGCTTCAGTTTACCAAATAAAATATAAAATTTTATTCAAAAGCTTACATTTAGTGTATCCCAAGCTTTTTTTACATTATTTCTTCCAAAATCACGTCGACCTCACAACAAAATAACATTTTCAAAGATTTTCAGAAAGAAAGCTATTCAACTGGTATTGATTGAACACTTCTGAACAAAACCACTTCCTCGTCCATTCTATGTAAATTCAGAAAATGCCCTCCTCTCGCTCGATTTGCGAGGCTCGAGCTAATCTACAGCCAGTCGGCTACAATTTAATCAAAGTAAACAACGATGCCCGTAATTTATCTGGATTATTTCGCGGCGAACGATAGTAATCGCCTTTTTTCTCCATCTATTCCCAATGCCTATAGGGTTGTGGGCGTGTGCTATTTAAACATCGATAAAATAAGTTGGATATTTATACCAATCTGTATACGTAGAAAAAATAATAAAAATTATGAATACTTATAATATCTATTTTAATGCTATATATGAACATGGACGCCATTCAGAATAAGGAATTCATGTAATTTTTATCATAAACAACATTAATGGTTTGTTCTAGGTATGGCCCATCTACGATATCATTACAAGAAAGAGATGCCTTCAATAGTGGAGTTAAAACTCCTTATGTCAACTTACTCATTTAAGTACAGAGGAGAGAAAAAGAAAAAGAGAGAGAAGAGATTGGATTGATCTAATACAAATAAATACTTTGATTCGTTATTTATATTTCATTTTAATATATTTTAATATACTGATTATAATATTAACAAATTAATTTGTAAAAGAAGATTTTGATCAATCAGTAGTTTACGCGAAGCACCCCTGGTTAGTGTAAACTACAGATTACAGAATATTATTTTATTTGTTAAAGATTCTATTTTGATTTTTGTAGAATGTTTTGGTTTTTATTCTTCCACTGTAAAGGCATTAATCAAACCCACTTGTAAATAAATTTACACTAATAATATGTCATTTAATTGTTGGCCTCAAAGTCCTCAACAAATATATCGATGTTTTTGCATCGTTATTCGATATTATTTCCAATTTATCGCATCATCCCTATACGCAGAACGAAATGGGAACTCGTAATGTGTCTTGATTCCCAAGATACAAAGATGATTATTATCTACATAAAGGCAACATCCTATACGAAAATATCTATTTTATGTATCTTTGAGGATCAAAATAATCTGGTCTAACTAAAACAAATCATAAACAACAACTCGCATTTGAAACGGTGTACAAAAATATTTTTAATCGGGATAATCTCACAATACAATTAAGGCTTTTAGTATTGTAATTATGTTGATGCAAAAAAGATTTCAATGGTTAACAGTTTTAACTACAATGAGATACGAACACAGAAAGTTAGGATGAGTCTTTTGAGTTAAGGTACCCAATGGTTAAATACTCTAAGGAATTTTGACCATTAGTTAGAATTTGCTAGAGTTTGCTAAACTACTGGTTACCTTAACTACGGATCAAAAAACCCATCCTTATTCTTGAAAACTTTACAGGTTTGAGGGTGTAATATTACACCCCAAAAAATTCCTCCGGGATCTACAATTAGAGCATTTTCACAAAGAAATAAAAACCATATTCGAAACAATTGTTTCAACTTGAAGTTGCGTCGGTCAACCATAATATAACAAATTGAAATTCTTTATTGATTAGTGTGCTAGCAGGTTGAAAAGAGGGAAGTAAATAAAAGATCTTCTTCGAAATATTTGGAGCATAAACAAAAGCAACGCGTACAAATCTTAAAACAAATGAACGCGCTGGTGTAAAAGAAAAATAAACAGCGCAACTCCTTCAAGTTCGTACCGGGCAATTAAATTATCGCTTAAACTGTTACGCTTCAAGTTCAACGTGAAATAATTAAAAATTTACAATAGTAACCTTACCACGGCACAAGTAAATTGTGAAAATTAAAATTGTACGTTATAATTTCGACTGTAGGGGAAATTTCGTTTGTAAATATTAAAGTCTGCTGTGATTTAACACCTTGCATTGGCCGCGTGGCTATTTTGCCGGAGGTGATGCGAAATTTCATGATATAAATGCTTGGTGTTGTAACGATCCAGGGTGTCTCGTGACGTCACAAATATTAGAAGGTTTTCTCAATTATAAATATATTTAAATAAAATAATTTTACGAGTAAGTAATAATCCAAAAATAAAGCAAATATTGGTTTGATACTGCATTAACTGGTATAGGACATAGAGATAGGTGTAAAAGTAGTTATTTAAACGTAAAATGAGGTAATATTAGAAAGCATAAAACCTCTTTAATTATATTTGATACTAAAATCGCGAGCTAGCAGTCAAGAATGTGTCAAAGATTTTTAAAAATGATTGCAGATTGGGAGTTTACTAGGAAAGAAAAAGGAAAGATGGCAAAATATAGTTTTTTCCAGGTTTATTGTATTACTAAAAGATGAAAAGAAATCCATGGAGTGAAGAAAATCAATCAGCAAGAAGGAACGGAGCAGTTCTATTTAAAACAGGAATAATGAATTAATATTACTTAAGACCATCAGGTTCAAAGGGAAGTACTTCGCTATATTTAGTCTGTGGAAATTGAATGGTGAAATCTTCTAATTTATTGTTTAGTAGGTGTAGTTCTTTAGTATTTGAAGATATACACGGACGGAAAATGTTTGCTGCTGAGCGAAGCGCTTTCCTGGTAGGTTGATGTTGAGTGAAAATGCTTATTGTAGGACAATATCGTTGTGGACATCACGCTGAGCGGATGATCCGATGATGGCAGATGGTTTTAATGTACAGAAGGGAAATCCAATGCTATTCTTTGCATATTTCCTAGTCGACAGGAGCTAAGATGATGATGAGTGTAGATGCGTATTGTAGCACAAGATCATCGTGGACATCACTCTAGGCGGAAGGTTTGATGATGGCAGGGGAATCTAATGTAGAACGGAAACTAGTGTTATTTACTGCATATTTCCTTAGCCGGCAGAAGCCTAGCGATATTCACATTTTTTTTGACTCAATCCTAACTGGATAAAAATTGGGAATAATGTTGTAGTTCGATTTAGTATAAGTTCATAATTATTTTCTTAGCAGGTTGTTGTTGTGATCACGGAGATGATCGAAAGGTTTTATTCTTGCACGAAGATTGAAGCATATTTTTATATATATTTAGCACACTAATGTTATTACAACATACAATGTTGTCTTGGATTCAGCAAAAGCAGGTAGAGTTTTCTTTCGTTGGATCATGAAGGAAACACAGAGGTGAAGAAGAAATCTTTTCCCTATTTATTTATTGTAAGTATCACGAGCGTATTTGAATATCATTCTAGTAAATTCAAAATAGGTAATGTTTTCATGCGCCTATAACGTAAAAACTGGGAAATTAGATTAAGGTCTTCCGTAATAGGTAAAAGGTATTTATCTCAATCAAGTTAGTGTGACCACGAACTGTGTAGGCTGGCCCATTGGGTGGACCTATGATCTGGTCCGAGTCGTGGGAAGCCGATGGAAGCGGAAGACTAACGGCTGCACAGTGTGACATGGGTTTATGATGATGATGGTGCAAGATGATGATGGTGATGATGATGGTAATGTTTAGGACACCTTCAGGATGGTAAAGACGACGATTATGATGATGATGGCGATGATGATGATGACGTCTTTAGATGATAAAGCTGACGATGATGATGATGATGGCGATGATGATGATGATGACGTCTTCAGGATGATGAAACTGATGATGATGTTGAGGGACGAGATAGGCAAAGATTTTATAAGATAAGATGCAATATATTTATTTATCTCAAATCTATGGGCATAGTTCAGTTTGGTGAAGTTTAGATTTGACATTGTTTTAATGAATTTTCAATAAAATTTAACTTTTATTTTACAACAAATTTATAATATTTTTCAAAAAGTAATTATTGTCCTTCGTATTTATATGGGTCAAGCATAAGCAGTACCTTGTTAGTGACTCCTTACCACACGGATAGGATAGCTAATTGTATAAATTCGAATGAGAATAACGTCTTGTTGATAATTGATATCAATAATATATTTACAACTTACAATACATACACTTTATTCTACGGTTCAAGCATAACTTTAGCATATTTCATTATACTGAAATACGTCTTAGATATGTGGATGATTTCTATGAAAGTTCAGGAGAAGCAAAGTCAGCCTGAGAATTCATAAACGGTTCAATGTCTATAGTATACAAAATATATGCATAATATTATTATAATATCAATAAATACGGGTATGGAAACGATTAGGAATAAATGAAATGAAACGAAATGATCTTTATTTCCGACACACAATTTCGCGAAAGGAACAATATAACACGGAACATAAAATAAGAAACTTATATAAATATACTAATTATACTCTGATGCGATATTGCACGATGTCAGAAACAGATCCCGAGTCAGCTCAGCATACAACTTATTATCATTGTGTAATTACTCCGAAATAAATGTCCTGAGTTTTTATTCAACATTATTAATCTCCATTTCATGTCGGCCGAATCTTCGAGAGAGGAGCAGAGGTTCCACACGGCGAGGTTGCGCATAATGCATAACCTACGGGCTCTTCTTTGTAGGACGATTCATCAAGACATGTCTGATTGTCATTCTTCGAAACTTATTTAAAAGGTCATGTGTTTTCTTATAGATAATAGTATTTAATCTCGACGGTAGATGTATTAACTCTAAATTTACGGTTTCCCAAAAATATTATATCGCTTCGTAAGTCGACTTTATAATTATTGTAAAATCAAATATTGTAAAACCAAACATGATATAAAAAAATAAACCCTGAGGAGTTTCTTTGGGCTTCTTCTCAATCAGGAGTAATCGAAGTTTCCGGATATATTTTTAAAACTCAAAGTTAGTTATGAACGACAACATAATTTTAATATTTAATTATTTCCTCTGGGTACTTTAATTCTATAAAATTGTTTTATAATTTAAATTATAATTTAAACTATTCCGATAAAGTAAATTCTAAATTCATAATCGTTTGAAATAACTTTTTTCAATAAATAATTTGAGTTTTACTTATGTTTTTATTTATTAATCTATAATATAGAGCATAACGTAGGAAAGTAAGGGTAACGAATTCTAAACTATCATCATAGGAGGCCACTTTAATAAACCAGATTTAGGTTTAGGATTAATTTATAGTTTGGAATTGGGGCTCAGTAGACGGCGTCATGATAAGCAGAAGAAGTTTATCATGATTTCGCTAATATGGTTAAAATAGGCGTAAGGAAATGGTAGAATGGGTTGTAAGCATTTCCGGTAGAAATGATAACATTTTTTGTACTAGTGGGGAATCTTGGATTAAAAAGTTGGTAGTGGGCTAAAGTTGTAAGCATTTCCGGTAGAAATGATAACATTTTTGTACTAGAGGGGAATCTTGGACTGAAAAGTTGGTAGTGGGCTAAATTTGAATTTTATATTTTTAGGTAGTATTCGTTTAGAGATTCTGATATATACACTTGAAGTAAGGTTCTAAAGTTTAATTAGAGGAAGTACTTCAGATTTTCTAAATTAGGTTAATATGAGTTGTTTTGTGGGGATTTACGTTTTATTATTTATAGTGGATATAGAATTAGCATTCATCATAAATTCCAATTACAATGCATAGTACGAGAATAGATATTGTGGTCTACTAAATTATTTGTGTTTTGATTAGATGTTAGTTAGGAATTGTCTCATTACTTTAAAAGGATTTGGATTACTACATTATCACAACGTACGGGTTCTACCACTATTAGGAGACGATCACTTGGCCATAACAAATCTAGAACATACAACAAACTTAGGTTACTTCTAGGTTCTTTCTATCAACAAGCTTAGGTTCTTTTCAACGGTATTAGATTGTTAGCATTGATTTAATTGCAATTTATAGGATATTTAAATTTAGGTATTAAAGTTAAGTTGGTTATTAAAAATACAATTATATGAATATAGGGGGAATAAATAGAGGGAGTAGTTAGGGGGGATAGGGGGGGGGGGGGTTCTTACAGTGTGAGGTGCTATCATTTTCATACCGATTTCTGCCAGCTGGGTACATAGGAAATTGTTTGCTCTGTACCTTTAATTTTATGTACAAAATATTAAAATTATTTGAGCAAAAACCCTCCGATTTTCATTCTATATTTCTACGTGATTGTGCTTTCTGTATTTTGTGAAGGGGAAGTTGATTATGTTTCACCAAACTAAAATCGTATTACATATCATTATTTTTTTCTTATAATACTGTAAAACGGGCCCGATAGCTCAGTTGCTAATATCCCTGCCTTCTGAACTGAGGGCTGTGGGTTCGATTCCTACCCGGGACAATCATTTGTGTGATGAACATAGATGTTTGTTCTGCGTCTGGGTGTTATATTGTCTTCTATATATGTATTTACAAACAATAAAAGTATATAAGTATTGTATCAGTTATCTGGTTCCCATAGTACAAGCTATGCTTAGTTTGGGGCTAGATGGCACTGTGTGAAATGTCCACACATATTTATTTATAATAATAAAAAAATAAAAAAAGTCATCTTCAAAGCAATTTTAATAACATAAAAGGAAGTAACCGAATACACCTCGACTTTGAATTGAATATTCCTAGAAAATTATGCAAAACCGATGGGGAGGTCTCTTCTCGTCATCTAACCTAAAATGAAATATAGTAACGAAACGTTTCATTTCTGGTTAGAATTGATTAGCCAATTTAATTCGGAGTTTAGCTGAGATTGAATACTACAGTACACTGATGTAAGTTTCTTCATTAGTTTCAAACTCTTGGGCAAACTCAAGCCATCTGCTTGATCTTGGATTGAAAGCATTTTAATTAATATCCTAAACAAAATTTGGAGCGGAAATGTGCTGCATAAAATAATACAGTTAAGATGGATGCATATTATGCTCTTGAATATGCAATATGTTCCTTCATATCCCGGAAAGCCGTTTCTGTTGCAGTTTTGCCTATAATATTATGATTTTTTGTAATGCGGGTCAAATCCATTATAAAAAAACCTACTTAGCTAGGACAATATAAAAATGAGCCTTACCTTTTTGCCGTCTAGTTCATGTGTTCCTTGAGCTAATACTTTGTCTACGCTAGCTGGATCGCTGAATGTGATGAAACCAAAGCCTCTGAAACAAAAGAAAACTAAATTTTCAAACAGTACTTTTTGAGTACAAGCTATCAATGTGTAACATCTTAATATTACTGGTTTTATTTTTATTTTAACTGCTACTTGCATTTGTATTAAACGAATCGAACTATTTCGTTATCTCACCAGGTGAAGGAACAAATTAGTGTCTCTAGAGTGGGGCTGGGGGTGGACACGCCGATAGGAGCTGTCGCGCTGATTGCAAGGCGCCGTAGAGTTTATTTACTTTAAAGTCTTTTTTAGTATTTTCTTTTTCATATTTAATTTAGATTTTATTTAAATCGTTATTACTAAGGTTTTAGTAGTATTAGTGGCCAAGTCTCTTGCCGAAAAATACGTTACGTGTACTGCTTTGAATTAATCAATTATGATGTATTATAGCTATTTTCAAATATCTTACTATTTCGTAACCATAATATAGTTAGCAATTTCATTGCGAATTAGTAAAATTATAGTTACATGCGTTTCAGCCAGAAGTAACAAGATCGCCTTTTGTTACATCATATTGTTGAACAAAAATTATTGTGAATGAATAACTTCAGCTAATGTCTAAATCCTTACCGAAAATCTGATTCCAATATTTACATATTACTTAGCATCTTTAAAGTTCAATGAAAAAGATTTGACGTCGTAGTATTTTGTTGAATAACTTCTAATAGAAAAGCCATGATTATGTTTTTAGCTTAGTTTGCTGAACCAATATTGGCTTACAGTGCGGCACCGGCCCATGTTTATTTTACTATTTTTCACACGCAAACTTCATAAACAAATCCCAAAAGTAAACTCGCGAGTTTCGAATGTCATAAAGTTAATGGAGAGAAAAAATAATACGAATATAGCCACCGCCAGGGGATTATGCAAAGATTATTCATATTGAAGTTAATATTTCAAAAAAGTAAATTGAATAATAACACAGCGATTTTCAGTAAGCGGGCGCTGGCCACCACCGGGCGAGCGATAAATAATAAAAAGCCTTCTCCACTTTAGGACTTGCAAAAATCACAATTTATAGAGCATTTTAATTTCACTTAGCCGATCCATATTTTACATGTGGCAGCGCGCCCGAGCGTGCTCCCAACTCGAATTAATACTAAATTGAAATTGTAAAAATGGAAATACAATTTTCTTGTTGTACTCAGGCGGCTTCGCTGCTACAGGTGTTGCCAGAAGTGCTATAATAACAACACCTTCCCTAATATTTATAAGTGGAGATCCCACAAAAAATGGTCCGTGGAATTCTATTACCTACATGTTGTATAAAATTTACCATCATTTCCTTTCACTTAAACCCATTAACATATTTCTGATGTAAAAGAAAACGTATACGGACTTTGCATAAAAACACT
This sequence comes from Ennomos erosarius, assembly GCA_963580505.1. Classification (NCBI taxonomy): domain Eukaryota; kingdom Metazoa; phylum Arthropoda; class Insecta; order Lepidoptera; family Geometridae; genus Ennomos; species Ennomos erosarius. The sequence goes on along the minus strand of OY756981.1, from coordinate 10,995,385 downwards.
GTACGAAATATGTAATTTTGCGTGGAATTACTCGAAAACTGTAGAGTTATTTGGACACCGAATTCCGGCATTTTTATCTACAAAGCTTTATGTAAATGTTGGATTAATTTTATTTCTTTTATGCAACAATTTTGATGAGAACATAATTCAGGTAATTGTTCAACCCTTTTGGTTGTTTACGCGAATTTAACGTTCTGCAAGTATGTTAGCGAGTTTTGATGTTGTAATGATGTTAGATTTTTTTATGCTCTAGGGAGTAAACAAACATATAGTACCGCCGTCCTGATGGGAAGATGTCACTGGTTGGATAGTGGGTATAGCATTATATTATCTATACCTGTGATAATATGTTTTATATTCCTGTCAAAGTTTTGTATGTTGTAGCTCGTGGGAGGAAGCACATTCCACGTTTTACCATACTTCAGAAAAGTGCGCATAAATAATGCTTTGATTAGTTAGAGCCACAGTTTGTATAATTTTATTATAGTGTATTTTACATCATTTTCTTTTATAAAGTTATGTTTGGGTGTGTTACTAAAGAGCATAGTACTATAATAATATAGGAAATCTGTACGTATATACCTCTACCTATCGTTTACTAAATTTTAGAAAGAACTCTAGATCGGAAAGATTAACTTTCATTTTTACTATGTGTGTTACGTTACGTTTTATAGTTTTTGAAAATTTCATGCATTTATTTTATAAACTAATGAATCACAAAACACATATTTTTTTTTATTTCTACAGATTTGTGAGTAGGTATTAAGGAAAAAATATTAAATTGGTTGAACAAAACGATAGCTTGTTAAGCATAATAATCCCAATCAAATCGCCTACAGCGAACAATGTAATAAACCTTACAATATAATAAAATCGAAGGCTAACACAATCCTCGATAAATCTCTCTCCGTCGTATTACAGAGGAAACAATTGTTGCTACAGCGTTCGATATCGTATTAAATCAGCCCAGGTCTTTATAAGATTCATGGGTTAATACACTCACTCATATTCGCGTTCGAAAACGTATAGAGTACGCGCTCGTGTATGGAAATTGAAAATAACGAGGGCTTCGTTCACACCACGCGTCAAGCCGACTACACTCACCACGACCAATATTAATCGAGCTCTTCCATACCTTTCGATATCCCCTATCTCTTGTGATCATCACACCAATACAAGAGACGCGGGGGTTCTCATAATACTGGAAGCACTGTACCAGCTAGGAGTGGAGAGGCCCTTTGGCGAATGGAGTTACGTCCTACTTATCTGTAAGAGGACTCGCCTTATATTCTTCTTGCAATAGAGAGACGTCTCAATTCTGTATTTGATGCATTAATAGGCTTTTTACAGCAGCTTGATTGCAATTGAATAGCCGTTGTGTATATTTGGTATTGTGCGTTGCCTTAATGCTTATGTCAACTACGATATTTATGTGTTTCGTGACTACAATTAAGACACCTAGTGGTTATAACCATACCATATTTTACCAGATTTCCTGCCGGATATTTTGCTCATAATATATATAGACATTTATCACTTTTAACTCCTGTTTGATGGTGCTGTATCAAATTACGACAGATCTGATCTTGGTAATTACACCAAGATTAAGTACTGTACGTACTCCATTACGTAGATTTTATAAGTGAAATTCGAATCATTGAGAGTTGTTACCTGTCTCTCTTTAGCCATGCAGGGAGGCTTAAACGGCTCAGTTGGCTGCAAGCGTGGTACCCTTAATTTATGGATGACGAGATTTTGATACCGAAGCCCTGGTACAGTAGTTAACCTGTTACGAAGTTAATTGCCTACCTGTCAGTTACTGCCAGTGCTTACCCAAAAGGGGAGTATTTTTACTGTCATGTTTTATAGTGTCATTTTATTTAAGTGAATTGAAATTATTTAACTTTTATAGGTAGTTAATATATCGAACACTAACTTTAATCGAATACTACATTTGCATACATTGGATGAAATTTCATGCAAAGGGAAAATTATGAAACACGAACGGGTTCCGTTGACCCCTTTGTGGTAAACAGTAAAATTAAATGATAAATTTGGACATGAGATTACAAATCTCGATCGTGAATTTTACTTTTCATGAAAATTAGTCTTTTGTTTACGCTAAACAGGTAATTACTGCTATAAATCATAAACCTTTATAGATTCATTGTTGATTTTAATAGCGATAGTAATAAACGTTTTGCTATTGACACACATAAATACACACATTTCCACATACATAGAAGGTACTATAATAGCTCTGAAGGTACAATAAAATTATTATTCCCCCAAACACATTATGATAATATTCAAAATGGTTACCGCTTCTAAATGATATTGTTATAGTACGTTAATATTGACTAATTTCCGAGATAATGTTTGTTATAGCCGCTAATGATAATTGCAGGCTTTAAATAAATAGTTATTTCAAAATATGCATCTGTTTCGGGGTTGGTTGAAACTAAATATTCGATAACTAATTTGGAGTGGAAAAAACATAAATACATAAGACGAGGCGCCCTAAGCCGCGACGTCAGGAACAAATAGCGGTAACTCTCGCATTCATGGCTGCAGGCCTAGCCTGAAACCGATAGCAATTACTGGCAAGATTAATAACACGCCCCAAATGCTGCTCGCATTTATACCGCTTATGCCTTCGATGTATCAAAAATGAAGATACCCACCCCGACCAATTACTGGCATACTGAAGCGTTTTGTGGTTTGAAAGAATGATAATTCTATTACTCATGGAAAAATTTTGATTGAGTAACGTACCTATAGTTATAGGCCTACGTGGTATTACATTTACTTGCAGCAGGTGCTGACAATAGATCACAAATACGACAGGCCATAAATAATAGAGGTCATAATAAGAAAAAATCTGATCTTCGTAAAATAATCCAGAACGTTAGGAAAAGAGATAAGTAGGAGAAGGAAAGAGTTTGTCTGTAGTTTAGTCTCAGATTATATTTTATAATGATGCTATAAAATAAAATCCATTATGAACGGGCAACGGGCATGTCATCAGCAACCCCTTAGAGAACAACGTCACTTCCCATTAGGTGAGATGTTGTCAAACCTTCACCACATAGCATAAAAAAAGTAAGAAATAGCCACTGCATTAAAACTTCGTCACATTGTCACTAGAGCTAGATATATTTTACTCTACCTTTCTTTTTTCTTTTTTATGACAATGAATGACGTGATAGTTGTTCACCTGATGTTAAACAACACAACACCCCAAATCAGATGCAGTGCAAGTTTCTCTTATTGTAATACGGAAATGCTCGGTAGCGTATCTTCCTATTTAACGATCTAAGGTTTATTTGTGCCTACCTATTGAGTGCAATATTGTCTCCTTTATTAGTTGGTGGGACAAATGCTGCTGTCGTAATACCGGACCGTTCGATTGGCGTTTCTTATTTAATCTCGGTGATAATTAATGGGGTGCTTTTCTGTGATTGACGTCGCGTCACACATTTTTGGGTTTGCTATAGGAAATTCCATTTCTTAGTCAACAGTAGTGATATTGTATTAGATGCAAATAACAATAATATGCCCACAACTTATACCTACAAAACGTATAAAAATATTCCAATAAATAGAACTATCTTACGTCGTCCAACGTTTAAACCGATTTAATATAGCTTATGCATATGCATTGATATTATGTACCAATCCTTTTAAGCACTTTATTCTTAATTAAAAGTTCTGGTAGGAATTGCTAGTTTTGAAATTAAGTATTGACATATTTCGTTTTAGTAATCTGCAGAACTTTCTTGGGAAAATAATAAGTGGCAATTCCGGATTACCTTAAAAAGTTGAAAGTTAAAATTATTTTATGTTACATCTAAATAAATAAATCAATTTCGGTAATGTTTAACTTTGAACGATAAGCATCAACAAGCGGCGAAATTAAGTTGATCTACTGGTAGCAATTTTGGCAACCCGAATTATAATCGACTATGCAATTTGTAACGCAAACAATATCGAATCTAGCTTCTCTATTACGTAACATAAATTGTCCGCCATCGAATTGGTGTAGATTAAATTACGCACTCACTGTTTTAGGGACATATATTACTCCCTGTGACGTCACTGGACAATTAAGGCTAATACAATTTTGGCTATTAAACTCATGTATAATCTATGACTTTTGCGGTTAGATATCGTCTGTCGTAATGGAAATTAAAAAATATTTACTTAAATAGAAAGAAAGAAAGAAAATTTTTAATTGTTCAAGACATCTCACAACAAAAACAGCTAAAAATAAAAATAGCTAAATAGTTGCTATTAACCACTATAGTTTTCTGCAAACATTCCATATTTGCTTAGCGGTACCTACGGGAATTTTTTAGTGCTTGTCGGCTACTGTAAAAATACGTTCTAATCCACCCGTCTCACATTGACGGCTAATTTCTAATCTAGACGTAAGACGTAGTATTTCGTTATCATACGCCATAAAATAATTAAATTACAAAAAATGTATAAGTGTGTAACTATTTTTTTTTTGTTAATATTTTACTCGCTCGGATTTACCTCGAAAGCAAGATTATTTTACTAAAACCCCATCAAATTCTGCAGCTTTACGACGGGTAACAATTTTTTCAGCATTTTTTATTTCCCGACCTCACGTCAAGCCCGGTTATCCCTGCAACTAATCACGATACAAAATATTCTCCAGCGGAATTAAGTAATCCAATAATTAATCTAAATGGACCGTACAGGCGAATGGTTCAAAACAATCAGCCCCGCCACAAAATACGCGAAGTAAATGAAGTGAATGGCTGCCTCCGGGGATCCCTGATAAATTAAATTGATTAGAATGCCGATGCTGCCCGATGTAGGCACAAAAATAAAGCCAAGGGAAAATAATAACACGTCGCGGATTCTGTGTAGAGCGTACGTTATCCGCGTTTTCTTGATTCACTGTTCTAAATTTGTATATTTCTCTATTGTGTCGTTTGTCTTACTAGACAGCGTACCTTAAGAAGTCACTAATATCTTAGCCAAAAGCGGCGTTTGTTTGAAAACTGATATAATTAATTTAATCTTTAGTGTTCGTCTCTCCGTCAAGACCATTTTCTCAATATCTAAAATTGCGTAAAGTATTAAGCCGGATCAGCCTCGCTATACAGCGGGGCAACGCTGCCAGCATTATGGGTACGTTGCCCGATTCCATAGATTGCTTGAACTATCTATAGACCTTTTACAGTCTATAGATCGTTCAAGTATTCTTTAGACATTTATTTTTATTTTTACGTAGATATAATATATAATAGTAGTAGTTAGTTGGTAATTTTTTTTTGTGTTATATAGGTTTATTTTCAATAAAATTGATAGTTTTAAAGTATATTGAAGTTGTTTAGTTTAGTGTATATATATTGTTATTTAAGTTTTTGTAATAAAGTTCCTATATTAAACAGAAATTCAGAAATACTAAAATCTATGGCCTCATAATCCTGTAAAAACCAAGTTTCTTACAATAGACTCTTAAACAACCTAAATTTTTGGGCGTAGTGTAGTGGAGGTATCGCAACCTCCAGAGGCGAGTTTAGGCTTTATACTTATTCTATTGTATTTTGTAGTGCATTTAGTAGAAGCCTAATAGAAGAGATGTTCCAGAAATGAATGGGTCTTGGACCAGCTATATAATAAGTATACGCAATTTCCAATGGTTAAATGGATGAAAATGCAATAAATTCGCCTAAGTACTTCTTAGATTCCTGTGCAATAAACTATTTTCTATCTATCTATTATTTTCATTATGTCTGGATTAAACATTACTAAAATATTTCATACGACCGAGACAAGAGATAAAATTAATTTAATACTAACATAACGAACGTACCAAAAACTCAAGCCAAAAGTTTTAACATAATTATTCCACCTTGATTAAATGTAATATCGTATGATGGCATATATTCAAGAAAACGTCGCTTAAATTTTCTTTAAAGGCGCTTCCCGAGAAACCGGGAGTACGGATGAGCTTTAACCGGCGATTAAAATTTAAACCCGAATTTAGACGGCCTAATCTCGCCGTTGCGTCGCTTCAGTGCATTTTGCGACCTGACGCAAATAAAAGACAATAGGTTTGACGTAATTTTGTATAATGCCTTCGACGTCTAGTTAGGAATATCTATACAGCGTGGGTCTGTCGGGGAGTTAGCTGTAGCAAACCATTGCTGTACGTCGCTCCGTCTGAGTCTTATCAGACTGAACACACGCCTTGTTTATTTATTACCAACGTAACCTATAGCTATAGTCTCGCGAGTGTTAGTTACAAGTTTGGCTGCGATGTTTGAACTGTATGATGCCAGCTGTCACACATATCCGCTGGAATATTATAGCCGTTGTTTGTCTACAGCTAAGTGACAATGTGTGTAATTACCTTCGTAACTAATTAGTAAACAGAAATGTTGGAGTACATACAAATTCGATTAGTGTTGAATAGGGGTGGTGGGAGTTTTAGTGACAATGCATGTTGGTTTGGCTCGTGCTTTTGTTTTGGCAATGTTTGGACTATTAATGCTGTCCAATAGCATTAAATCAAAGGGTTGAGTACCTAATACTGTTTAGATTACTGAAATTATATATACTTAGGTTTACCCTTACCCTCTGCACCGAATTGCAGGAAATGTCATATATTTTGGGTTTTAAAACTAACTATTCAAAATGAAATGATATCAAAAATTGACTGGTTCCGTCTCCCTCAGGTGATTTTTGACGGAACTCCAATCCCTATTAGCGACGTCGTGAAAAATCTTGGGATACTTATTGATAGGCAACTATCATGGGTGCCCCAGGTTGCTGAAACGAGCCGCAAAATCTTTGCGTCTGCTGGATCGCTCAGAAGGTTGCGTAACTTCCTGCCCACTACCACCAAAATTTCCCTAGCACAATCTCTATTACTTCCAATTCTTGACTATGCAGACGCCGCATATCCAGATTTAACCCAGGAACAGCTAAATAAGCTTGAACGGCTACAAAATTTCTGTATTAGATTCATATATGGCCTACGCAAATATGATCATGTCTCCGAGTTTCGCAAAAAGCTGAAGTGGTTACCCATTCGATATCGCCGGAATGCTCGTATTCTATCTCTCCTCTACACTATTTTGTTTATCCCCTCCACGCCTTGTCATCTCAAAGAACGCTTCAAGTTCTTACACCAGACCCACCCCTTGTCCCTGCGTTCCTCCAAAACTCTCCAGCTTATACCTCCCGTCCATGCCTCCCAGTTCTACGATAAATCCTTCACGGTGCAAGCCGTCTGGTTGTGGAATGCGCTTCCCACAGAAATTAGACATGCTAAGTCATTGACTATATTTAAAAGTATGGTGCATCACTACTATCTGTCGTTATAATTGCTGCTATTTATTATTTACTGCTACTTATCATCATTTTTAAATTATGTATTAGTTTATTGTATTATAATGTATATACGTATTTGGATGTAGGTATATTTATTAGTACCAAATTGGGTAATTGTTTTTTTTATCTCGTTGAGTATTTAGTTATTTATCTGTATTTGCTTTATCTATTAAATTGTTTTGCACCGCCGTTTATTCTCTCTACTGATACTGTCCATCCAAAGGTTGTCTGGAAGAGATCGCTGTCAGCGATAAGACCGCCCATTGTTGCACTAGTACGTAAATTTTATTGTATTCCTATTTGTATGTTTATTTGTGAAACAATAAAGAGTGCTCTATCTATCTATCTATCTATTCATAATTTTCATGTGCGTACACTGTACCTATGGGTATTGGGTACAATCCTTTTTTATCTTTGAAAAACTATGTTTGGTCACTGTCTTAACTGATGAGTAAGTGACGATGCGGTCGACAATGAAACATGCTTGCGTAGAAGAAAACACTCTTCCTTGAAACCTCCCAGATTACCTATATTTTTCAGGAAACAGAGGCGCAGTTCAGTTTCACCGTTTTTAAATTCATAGAAACAGAGCATTCACATTTCGACAGCAAACAAACATGAACCTCTTAGTAACATTTTCACTCATTCTATTTCCTAGAGCACCCATGAAAATAAGCACTCTAATAATATTACAATCTAGCCATCTTTTGGCTAATAAGTAATTCAAATTTAACCTAAACTTCTAGAAACCTTATTATCTAAGAATGTGTCCAATATCACTTTTCTTATTGCCTCTATTAAGGCGATGACACCTTGTTCTTGTATTTTACACTACACTTTACACTAACTTATAACATTCACTAATAACACACACTAACTCAAATGGTTTTGTTCTTTTAAGTCTTCTAACTATGTTCGTGTGGTCGACCAGCTGGATTGCCTCGACGTTCACATGATGGAGAAGTCTGTATTGGTGACTTTCTGCATATTTTTTAATAACTTCATCGTCGAACTCTCCATGAAGGTCGTCATTTCTTATGTACCAGGGCGCGTTTACAATTCCCCTCAGTACCTTATTCTGGAAACGTTGTATCATTTGTATGTTACTCTTTTTGGTACAGCCCCAGAGCTGTATGACGTAAGTCCATATGGGCATCAGGACTTGTTTCTAAAGTAATAGTTTATTGTTCACTGACAGCCCAGAGTTTCTTCCTAGCAGCCAATGCATCTTATGGAGTCGAAAGTCTAGTCTTCCTTTTTATTCTTGATATGAGCTTTCCAGCGTAGCTTAGTATCAAGAGTCATTCCCAGGTATTTAGCTGTATTCTCATATGAGATTAGTTTATTATTAATGTAAACAGGAGAATACTGCTCGATTTGGGATAATTACAACTTAAAATTATACTGTGGTCATATGATATATATATTTCAAAGCTTGTAGGGTATTATAGAGCATTTCAATTTGAGAGAGGTTTGAATTTAACCTCTTGAAAGTCCCAAAACTATTTACAACCACCTTTTTTCACATCACACAAATCACATCTTCAGCTAGAAGCCGTCTACTGCTGAACATTATGCCTCCTTTATAAAAAGCCACTTTCGACGCTTACCATAGAGGGGTGTTTTGCCATAACCACCACGCTTGGCACCCTTTTTCAGGGTATACTAAATTCATTTTAATTAACTTGTAATTATTGATATAATAAACAAAACAATGACTTGTTATGTCAATAATTATCCCCACACAGTCATAATTAATAATACAATATTTGTTTACTTAGAACCATTGAACGGTCAATGTTTGCCCAACTACTAGCATAAGGATACAGCGATAGAAAGCGGTGTGTGTTAAGTTAATAATTACCTAAGCAATGTGCTTCATAACAAATAACTAATAGTGTGATTTGATAGATATATACATAGACTGGCTGCCCCAGCCCAGCTTCATCATCATCATCATCACAGCCTGAAGACGTCCACTGCTGAATATAGGCCTCCACCAAAAAAACGCCACTTGGAGCGGCTGCTTGCCTCTTGCATCCATCGGCTCCCCACGGTTCTGACCAGGTCGTCCGTCCACCTAGTAGGGGGCCGGCCTACGCTGCGCAGCTTCATACGGGTTAATTATCTTTACGGCTTACCTTGTCCAAGGGAAGGGAGTAGGAAAAGGATAGGAGAAAAGGATGGCACGGCGGATGTCAGTGCGGGTGCACCTGCCTCTCTCTATTTATAGACTAGTTTTAACTCTCCGCTCACATTGCGTTCGAAGATTAGCTAGACTTATAACAACTATAATTTTAATAAACCTAAATTGGAATGAATGGCTTCCTCCGGACTACATTGCACTAAGCACTATCTAAATCGCAACCTCCGGTAGGGACTGCAGGCTCCAACGTTATTCCATTTCGGCAAAATATATTAGGCTATAGTTAGCCATTAGGAGCGTAGTATTTGAGCAGCCAGAGGTGGCGTGCTACGGGTCCGTCCAAGACTAAATTTACAGATACCTACCGTGTTACCAGACGGTCCGATATTAAAACGTCTGCAGCTTTTGTGGAGGAAACTAACTGGAACCGTTTAGAGCGATCTCCTCGCCGTCGACGGCAAAGATAAAAGTTTATGAGTTATATATAAAACGATTTTCAAATCATATTTATGAGTCATTTGAACATCTGCAGGCCGGTTTGCGAGGAAATTGAAACCGTCGGGTGCATGCGTTTTCACGAACAATTTAAGTTTGTATTGTACTCAGGACGCGGATGCCGCGAACGATGCGCTTTTTGCAATGGTCAGCGGATACCACCAAGTTTATTGTTATCCTCTGTGGGCCGCGCCTTTGTATCTTTTGCGGGAGTGTTTGCGCTATGGTTAGTTCCTCACAACTCTTGAGGATTATTGAAACAAATTGTACGTTCCTTACATTATTCTTAGCTCGCAAAAAAGGCAGAAGGTATTTTACTTGACACAATTGTGATTTCAAAGACATATATATATACTATAGCCATAACATCACGCTCAGTCTTTTATGATATAGGTACAATGGTGTTTGGTAGGTATGTACTGATAGTATTTTTTTGGTATGGGGAAATAACGCTGAGCTTTACAAACCTTTGCAACGATACTAAGTATGAAAATTAACCACACCTGGCTGTATTTTATAAAGGTAAATGAAAAAGTTAGATCGATACCAATTTCTTCATGCAACATTTAAACATGTTCGTTCATTACAGATAATCTTAAGTCGGTTGCGAAGAACGGGCTATCGTCGCCACTGTGTGCAAAACTCAAGAGTAATTTAATTTGCATAGGGGCTGAGTCAAAAGCGGATGAAGAAGCGAGAAGTGATAAATAAGTTCTCTCTCTTTATGTGTTTAAGTTCTCTCTTACATTTTTTGTTACTTTTACTATAATGGAAAAGCATGATTTTTGTGCGCTTACGCCCTTATCGGTTAGACAGACGCCAGTAAGAATGACGCTATATTAGAATGTAACGTTTAACGTAGAGAGATTAACACCTCTTTAGTTAATATTTCCGACTCCGGCTAGTATAATATCGACATGCATCTAAGATTTTAATGTAAATCATGGTGTCATGCATTTCTATTTTATAAAAGCATTAAACAATTATTATGTACCTGTTTTATTCCCTGTAAAGAAACAACCATAGTTTACGAGTTGAAAATTGTAACGTTTTATGAAAGCTTATTTCTAAAATTCACTGCAGTGTGAATAATGGTATATTTTTTTCAGTTATTCCATCTACTAATAAAATTAAAGGTTCACTTGGAAAGTTTGAAATTAATTTGATTTTTTGAGCATTATGACTAGTTGATAACGCGACCCTTGCGCAGCATCGTCAGTGCTCGTCATGGTCGACGGATCAAAGTTTTCTGCTGCAAATAAAACTTTTCTTAAAATGCATTATCTTACGATTTCAACTTTGTTTGATATGAAACATTAGATCATATTCCCACAATTTGAAGTTTGAATTTAGTCTTGCGTGAACTTAGGCGTACCGCATACAATATCTTGTTTTACTTTCAACTGCTTAGCAGCAATTTTAGTTAGGTACAGGTTTTTTGGCGATGTATTGTTTAGTTAATAAGTAGGTACCACCTAATAACCTTATAGGAATTGTTTGTTCGCATCTCAAATTATAAATTTTAGAGAAAGCGTCACAGTCTTTAGGTATTCACTTAATTAAAATAAACAATGAAGACAAAATAAGTGGGTTCTCAAATTCACAGCAAAAGTAGCACCCGCAATCATACTAATATTAACCGTAAGAGGCTATTGCTGAAAATGAAACGCTCCTTTAATTTTCTTGAAATCACCCGAGCTCGAACTCGGTTTTAATTCGACAAGGAGGAGCTAGCAATCAAAAGAACTAACGGCGCTCCAACGAGGCATTTCCATACGCGAGGGGGGCTTGCGAACGACACGGTATTAGTTCGCAACTGATTACATTCCTCGCCGCCTCTTGCAAACGACTCACAATGAATTAGCGACGAATAAACTTCATTACGCCAAGTTAAGCATGGGAAATTATAAGGAGGAATTATCTTCGAACGGTGGCGGTGGCACGTACACGAACACTTCGGGATTATAGCCTGAGGCAGTCGTAGGACACGTCGCCAGACTGGCTCATTGTCGCAGGGTTCGCGTTATACAAGCCACTGCTAATACCTACCTGGAACATTCTCTATATTCGATTTGGTGGGGTAGAGTGCAGGTTTTTCGCTTTGTAAAATCGGGTTCGGATGCCACGAGCTGATGAAGTGCGAGATCCCTAGAGAAAAGTAAATAGTGGTCCAGTGGAAGTCTTCGCCAGAGGAGATTTAGATCAGCCTTTGTCTCGTACTAAACGCTATTCTTTTGAGAGATTTTCCATCTTTACGGAAGCATGAGGTGGATTGTATTGGGATGTTGAAATTGAATGCTGCAACGAATTTTACGAACCGTTGTTTGTTTTAGCTTGTTGGCTTTTGCTGCAATGCAATTTGGCCATTAGTTATGTAAAGATTTGTAAATGTTTGTGAAACACCATCTGATAATATTTTGTTTTTCTTCAGACTGCCTCAACTCTAGCTCGCTCTGCAAAGCTCTTCTACAACTTCTACCCACGACCCAAAATTAATCAAAGTTCCTTTTAATCAACATGACTTAATCAAGCTAATCTATTATCCGAATGTGCTCCATATTCGTAAGTAAGTTGAACTTTGTGAACTAGACGCACGGAGTACATGTTTGTCGACGTTCAGTAATCGTGTTTGCCGCTACAAAATAAGTTTTAATTAATGGATTGGCACTTGGAGAGACGTGTGGAGGCCGGGGACACCATTCTATTACGGACGCGTCAACCGGACACCGCCGACCTCTGCGGGATGAGGCTACGCCTAATTAATATATTTTACAACAACCATTTGTCACAACAAAGTTATTTTTTAATGCTCGCATCGGGGAAAACGCGCAAATAAAACGGCCGAGAGAAACGTCTGAGGGCAGTCTTACATTTTATTCGTCTGCACGGACTATGGACGTTTCACGCACCATTGACCGAAAGGGTAAATAAAACTATTCGTAACACTGGTTTTATTGCAGGTATAATTCTATATGTTTTTATGTAAAATCAATATGAACGAGTGGCAGAAAAGCGTAAGAAAAACAATTTGCCAACATAACTAATAACAGGAAGTCACCTCGTTACTCACAAGTGAATGGTAGGTCGGCAATCTCGCGAACGCGCCCTCCACTTCTCGACTTAATGAATGAGAATAATTTTGGCAAAATACTTCGGAGAGACGGGACACACGCCCCGGGAATTTTTCAATTTGCAACTGACATAATGTAATAAGAGTTACACCGTGAGATGCCGGAGTAACGTAATTAATAACCCGTGAAATATTACCTGTTACAATGAATTTAGAGGATAAAAGTTGAGTGATAAATTTAAATAACAAGGCGGGTGTGTGCCCGGAAGCTCTTGAGGATGCCCGAAATACTTATGAATAGTTTGTTTGGGTGATAAGTGGGCATGTTGAGTGTACAGGGATCGCAAGTATGTACTCGGAGCCTAATGAACGCGTGAACGCGGAATACCTCCACGAAAGCTTGAATAATGTATGTTTTAACAAGATGTTTTTCTTGAGGGAATCTCATTAACCCACTTTCTGATTGTGTGAATGTAAACTTTGGCAAGCTTTTATTCTTTAGTGAGTAGAATCTTTTATGAGTTTTGCAAATTAAATCACCTCCGAATTAAGGTCCGAGTTGGAATCCGATTCAAAACAAATGTAAATTTGTAATAACTGAACGCGGTCGTGGCGGTGTGTTCTTATTGTTTGCAAAACAATATAGGTTCTTATATTTAATCCAGTCTTACATATCGGGTACAGATGACTGGCTAAAATCGAATTCCCTTTATTACAACCATAAAATTTACCGATATTATCTCAAGCGGGCCAACCGGGCTATAAAAGTAATCCTTCTATTTTAATGGCCCTCCAACCTGCGGGATGCAACAATGTGTCCAATTTGCTTTTGAACAAACCCCTTTATTTATCGTGATCTTAGACGCTCAACAAAATTTTATTTGCATGGGAAGTCAACAAATACTTATATTTGTTGACATTAAAAAATCATACATTTTTGTTTCATCGTTCTCATAAGCTGTAAGCACCAACAGTAAATTACTATTACAAGAAGTTGCACGAAATACTGACTCGTTTTTTTGGAGAACTAAAACCAATATAGCATTTTAAATATTCACATAAAATCCTTCGCCTGGCGTTGTTTAATCGGCGCGTTAAATTCGAGAAAAGTCGAGAACACATCAAGTATTAACACACCTCGAGCGTTGTTTCGACAAATGTAGATAATATGGTACTCATGCATCTAAATTTAAACTCTCTTATCTTCAGAAAACACTAATCACTCGGATGGGTTGCCGAATTCCTTTCTTGTTAATAAGCTAAGCCAACTTAAGTTTAACGCAAAGTAGGTATTGAAAACGGCATAATCAACTATAGTTTCACTTGGGTTATCCAATCCTTTCATAATCATCACCGTCAACAGCTTGAAGACAGCGGCTGCTTGCCTCTTGCATCCATCGGTTCCCCGCTGCTTTAACTGGATCTTCGGTCTATCTAATAGTGGGGGCCCACGCTGCGTCTTCCAGTTTGTGGTCGCCATTTGAACCTTTCTACCCCATCGGTTGTTAGCTCTACGTGTCAGCGATGTAGCATGCCCATTGAACTTGCTAATTATAAGACCGCCCTACTTCTTGGATAACCTTTGGCATCACCATTAATCAAGAGAAAACCTCTTCAAGTTTCACGCAAACACCCGAATCTAATTTTGCAAACAAAGAATACGAAAACCTGCGTATCTTTATCAATCAAAACTGTTTGAAAATTTTATTCCGTTAGTTTGCGCATCACAGCCGTGCAACAAAGACAATATTGGAATATGTATCACGAATAAAAAATCGTATTGAAATGTAATATCGCAAACACACGGCGCGGAATATTCTTGTCAAGTGAAAATAAAGGGTCAGGGAAATACAGTGACAGGTTGTGAGCGGACAGTGGTCATCCGGAACGGGCACAAGTTCCGAATAAATAAACTGGGAGCAAATAACGACGTCACCTTCCACGTGCGCCAGCCTGCCACTTCTCTTTAGGGGGACGGCGCACAGCACCTGTTATTATTATGACACATTTGTGACATACAAGTCGGGTCATTGTTAATTTCGCAGAAACGTCTCGGATGGACTTTTGTTGTGCAAGACATTGTATTGCCTCTTTTGAGTGGACATCACGAGCGCTTTAACGACAAGCTCGGAATTTATGACCGCCTCCTTGATTGTACCATACCTACCTATTGCTAATTCTATTGCAAGCCGGAAGTTTTGTATGTAAGATTTATAATGCTATACGTCGATACAGCCAGGTTTATGTCTTTTCAATATTGCTATAAAAAGTAATAGGTGCGCGAGTATCTTCAAGACTATTTTATTGCGTTTGCTGACAACATCAATTGCGAGGGAGGATGACAAAAGTTCGCAGAGCTTATATTACGGGGCTTACAACAGCGAAGTTTACATTAAGCGTGACAGGTGGTATTCCAATCTTCGTTTACGATTGAGGATTCCGACGAAAGCTCAAAGTATTTTTACGATTTTTATTTTCATTGAAAACTTTAATGATTAAATTGGGTAGTTAACCAAGTTCTGAAAAGTCGTTAGTGGGCCTCCACGGAATAAATTTCCCTTTTGCCGAAAAACTTGTGAATTAGTCACAGAAGCATCTATAAGACGATTACAAAGTGATTCTGATTTTGTTAAATCAGCGACTTGTGATGAGCATCTGGTCAAAGCAGCGGGGAGCCGAAGCATGCAGGAGGCAAGCATCCGCTCAAAGTGGCGTTTTACAGGGGAGTGTTCATGTTCAGTCAGCAGAGAACGTATGGAAGCTGATGATAATGATCGTAAGTATAAGTATCAGCAAATTAGATACAATATGTAAGGCATATAACTCAACTCGTGGTAAGATGCAAATGTCGAGACAACCAACGTCACAAAGATCGTTTATTCACAAAATAAGTTCAAATATTGTAAATGATTTTATAATAAAGAATAACGCAGAATAACTAACACGTTGTATATAAATGAAATTGCCAGTCGGACAAAAAGAAAACACTTTTAAGTATCTATATTATTAGGAACTCTAAAACCCATTTTTATTTGAAACAGATTGATAAACTTAAAGGGGTGGCACGAGTCCATAAAGAGAAGTATTTTACTTCCACATTTCCATCGCATTTGACTAAACAAACATATCAGGCCCAGAGCCACTATTCTGCGACTTCATTGACTTCTCGCACTGTGCAAAAAAAGCAATTTTGCCTCGGTCTTTTGTCTGCGGTTGGCATATTAAGGAAGCAATATTATGCAGATTGGACTGTAAAAACCTAAGCTGTTAACACAGCTGAACAAATCTTTATACTGGCTTTGGTTACTGTGATTTAAGAAACAATACATATTTGATAATTCTGTATTTGGAACCACAGGACAGAAATCCTAATGCTCTTTTTTGAACATTCATCGGTTCAATAATGAGATAGTCTATTTGTTTTCCCAATTTGTTAACCATAATGACATATATAATAATTTTCACCACCACCTCCACCACCACCACCTAAAAAAAACCTGCTAAATTACAATGATATCTGTTTCAACATCATCAACAACCTGAAGACATGCTGAATATATGCCTCCCTCACTGAGCGCCACCTTGAGCGGCTTGACCTTGAGGGTAAAACGGACCCTATTAGCTGTAATAGCCGTATTACTAAGACTCACTGTCCATCTGTCTGTCGGTCTGTCCGGCTGTCACCAGGGGGGTAACCACAAGGTCTTATAGCATTAATACTTCAATCATACTTTGAAGAATGACATAAAAGTAAGAATATTGTAATGTTGTTGACGCAGAGCAGTTTTGATGACGTAACGTTAAATCTTTCACTCAAATACAACTGTCATGTCATACCGTTAATCATGTTGACAGCGACGTGCGACAGTGATAACGCTATATAAAAATGTAGACATCTCGTTCTCGCGCAAGAGTACTTTATAAGTTCATGGTACGAATTCGAACAATTTTATTGTAACCTTGAAGCATTACTGTCACGAACCATGATGGTTTGTGTATACTTTGTGGTAGGGCAGCAGGCTGTATCTCATGAACCATGATAGTTAGACAGTTGTCACAGATGATCCGTATTTCTGTTGCTGCTATTACAACAAATACTAAAAAAATTAATAAAATAAATATTAAAGGGGGCTCTTATAAAAATGAATAAATGAATGAATGAATTTATAGGTAGTGCGCGAGTCCGACTCGCTCTTGGCCGGTTTTTTAATTGATATAATAAAAAAAAATTAGTTTTTATTTGCCGTGGGATAAAGGGATAAAGATAAGGTAGGGTGAAAGGGGGCTCAATTTTATATAAAACACCCGCGGGTAATACCATGGGACAGTTAATATTGCAAGCACACACAAAAAAATCAATAAAAAAAAACTCTTATAATGTGCTTCATGTTGCTTATCGTCCATGCATTATTTGTTCCCATAAAAAAGTGCCTTAAACCTTGACGTGTACCGTTTTGTTTCATAGTGCTACAGAGTAATGTTAAGGAAGCAATATTATGCAAATCGACGCGTCGATCCCGCAAATATAAAAACTATAGAGATTTCAACATTTGTGTTGGCCGGGTAGTAATTTAGCCGGTTAGTGTAGGTATTATATTATCTGGGGTAATAGAGATATTCAAATAAAACTTAACCTTAAACAAGACACGAAGAAACGCTGAAACAATTTATTTGACAGAAATAATTTTTCATATGATAATATTGAAAACAACGTAAGACCGGCTGAGTATATGAGCGTATTGAAGTGTTTGAACCTACAAAAAAGTAAAAATACACAGACAGATAGACAGTATTGTTGTAGTTTTTTGGCTCCTGTAACACAGGGTCTCCCCTAGTATAGGAACTGGTCGATAATTCCATTCTGTATTTAACCTGCTACTGCATTATACTTTATATATAGTTATACAACTAAGAATAGTTTATTATATTGTCTTTGTTGCACAAGATCTTAATACGTAAATTGTCTGCTCATTGTTATCCAACCATACTTTTGTTATTGTGCAATTCTAGGTTAAGCTTTGATGGTAAATAAATAAATATTATTATTATTATTAGTTTATAAATAAATTTCTTTGAATACATAAGCGGTACATACAAAGAAAAAATTTGCGGCTCCATTATGGTATCTCTGATAATGATACCCTATTTATAAAAAATATAATTGTCCGCTAAAATAGTACAAGCCGGAAAAATGGCTGGTATATCCCATCTCTAAGGAGCTCTAGCTCAAACACTTTGCATCTCAAGGCTTGCACCCGACTGATATCGGGATGCCCCCAGAGAAAAAATGTAAACCCAATTTGAAATTCTATGCGTTTCAAAGGCACCTGCGTGAATTTTGGTTTCAGAGATGTTTTTGAATCCGTATAATAATGAAAGAGTTTTAACATTTTCATCTAAAATGATCAATTTGCATTTAATATACTTCAACTATTTTAGTTTTGAAGTTATTTTGGTGAATGGTTTTAATGATGGTAATAATATTACTTAGTTTTAAAATTTATGCGTTGACCCGCTACGGGTTTATTTATTGGGATGTTTTTTATTAAAATCCTAAATTATTGTGTACCACAAAACCGCATCTTTAAAGCATTATAGATAATTCAAATAATTTTTTTACCATTAAAAAAGTGTTTTTTCCTTGATAACAATATTTTAAGCTACTAACATCAACTTTTTTATAAAGAAAAACTGCCTATTCTAATTGTTACCTACTAGAAATATATAAATAGATGCTTATTTTCATCAAAGCTTATTTAGTATTTTCTAATTCAGATTAAAGGGGCATAAGAATGACATTAATATTATATCATAAAAATAATATATAGCGTAAAGTTGAAAAGCCACTAACATATTACCTCTGACATGACTGTGTAGCTTTCGTGCGGCGCAGGAGCAATCCTTAACTTAAATAAAAGAATTCGAGGGAATAGGGGCTACTATAGGTAAATAGTTACCTACTTCGAAAAGCTATACAGCATAATTTTGAATAATAGCAATAAAAACAGGAGTACCAACCTAAATATATGAATAGGTATCAGATTTAATATCGTTCAATAAGTATCGGTGCAATGTAATTTTGAATTCTTCATAATGTTTAAATAATGTTATGAAATAGTCATATAAGCTCTGCCCGGCTAGCATGAGCACCGCGATAAAATCTTCTCGAGTCTTTATCTCGTTTGTGACCGTGACAAGACTATGGTGGCGTCTAAGGCTGACATTCACGGACGAGTTTGAGTTCGAACTCAAACTCCGTTATGTCAAAATTGGAGTCTAGACTCGCACTTTGATCGAATTGGCATTCACAGTCGAGTTTAGCATAATGAAGTACGAGTATATGCTCAGCTGAGAATGAGACGGGCTGAGCCACGAAATCACGCATATTTTTAAAAACAATGCTGCTTAAATTCTATTTTTAAGGTGGTTTTTGTGAAGAAATGTATTTTGTATTGAATAAACTGAATAAATTATAAAATAAAATTACTACTTCATAGATTTATTTATAATGAAAATAACAATAAAAAAAATTCTAATAGTAATTTACTGGCAGATCCTGTGTGTTTTTTTTTCTTTGTTTTATTATACATTTTGCTTCCCCGGCTTGTGTTTTCACATTCACATCATTCCAATTTCCATGCCTTTTTAAGTTGTGTGTGAGTAGGTACCTAACTTATAATATAGAATTAATCATAAATTAATGGTTGGTCTAGGTTTATTAAATAAAAATCAATTCATATGGTACCTTTTAGGAATTACCGGGCACATATGAAGAAATCGTCAATGCTTTGCAATTTGGCTCCATAGTTCTTCTTTTCTACTATTAAAATGAAGCATTTATTTTTATTTAGTTTCTAGAATTTGTGTGTATGGAGCTATTAGCTCCCTCAGATTTTGTGAACAAATACTGTGAACACCATAGAGACGATTTATTTTCCATTGCTAATTCCATTTCCATTGTAAGTTTTAATTTCACTCGTTTTTTATTATTTAGGTAAATAACAACATTCATATAAATCATAATATTTGAAAAAACAAATACAGAGAAATGGCGCGCTTTTTAAAGTCTCCTTCAAAGAGTATATAATTATCACCAGTTTATTTCTCTAATCTGTAATCACCTGTTTCAGTTATTCGTACAATATTTGCTATTTTTTCTCCCTTTTTAGCATAATACTGCCAAATAAAAAAGAAAACGTATAACTCACTAATGTCAAACTACACTTGTCTATGGCCGGAGTTTACTCGGCGGAGTGAGGGCGGAGTTTACGTTGGAACTCGACTGTGAATTTAACAAGGCGGAGTATACTCGCCGAATCCGGAGTTTGAACTCACGTGAAATCGATCGGAGTAATCTCGATGTCAGTCTCTGAATGTCAGCCTAAGTGTGTCTCACTCTAACAGCGACGGTAAGTTTTCCCGCGGTGCGCATGTTAGGAGGTGAGAAAATGTTAATTTTTAGGGCTCTAAAACTTCGCAGTTATGTCGTATTAAAGAATTCCATAAATAGTACATTACTGCCAGCAACAGAGGCATTGATGGACGAACGTATAAATGAGGGCCGAGGTGAAGCCGAGGCATACATACGTAAGTCCATCAATGCCTAGTTGTGGCCAAGGCTTGTATAGTACTTTTCTCAAATAATGCGCGGAAATTAAAACTGTAGGTGTGCAGTAGGTACCTATGCAGAACTCATTCAAAAATATTTTTTCTCACGATGTATGAAGATACAACTAGTCTTTAAAATTTTAGCTATCGGCGAGATTTTAACCAACACCTCTCCTACTCACAGAACAGTTTAAAATGTAATTTATCTGGCCACTAAACCACGACAGATTTGGATTTTCATACAAAAATTGCCGGCCGCTGCTCGCCAGTACAGCAATACGCATGATGACTACTATTAAAAATAAACAAGTAAATATTACTTTCATAAAGAAAATTAAAAATGAATGCAATAATTAAAACATAAGTAAAATCGGTAAATAAATCACGGAGTAATAAGCATTTAAAGTTTCAACAGGAGGCATCTCCTGTCCCTTTCTCGCGAAACAGAGCGCCCCCACAGTTATTATGAAAAACCCACTCGTGACGTCACATGCCAAAGAGATTGTATGAAAAGCTACCACAGCTTAGTAATGAGGTACTATGAACAACATTCCTCTGACGTCACTGGCCTTTAAGCTCCTTTGAGCTACCTCTTTCTATTCCGGTTTTTAAAGTGCTTGTAACTTGGTAATTTTTTGAAATATTTAATTTTTGTTTTCACAAATGTTTATCTTTCGAAGACTATAATTAATTTATCAAAAAAAAAAAAATTCAGTCATTATGCCTATTTCGATTTGTCTCGAAAAATGTTGTCAAATAAAAATGTTGTGAAATTTGAGCATCATGCTCAAATTTCCAAGTATGTTTGAGAAAAGTATATTAAAGGTTCTACTCGCTTAAAACCTAGGTAACGTCACATCTTTTATCTGACGTTTGCTACGTATTGTAGTTCAGTGGTGGGATGCAGAGTAGGTCCATGAGATGTCTAGTGGATAGACACCGACGGCGGTAGTCAACACCGCTTTGTCTTGTTCACTGCCGCTCGCAAGCCGAGCTACGTATTTACATAACAATGCACCGAATTCGGTGCGTACAAAGCTAGGCCCTAGAATATGCCGGAAGGGTTAGCGAGTTGTTTTGAGATGGATAAACGTGACGCTGCTTCTGCAAAGTCAGAATCGGATGCTTGTTAAACATAAAATTGACTTATTTAACTTATTCTACGGTTTCCACCTTAATCAGCTACAACATATATATTTTTTTAACTAGGTTTATTTTTGCCCGTAAATAAATGTACAATTGGATCAAATATAAAACCATTTGTTTGAATAGTGTTTTGCCAGATTTTTGTCGATATTAATTTAAAAATAATGTTTCCGTCTATTACGTGTTACATGTCATAGACGGAAAAAGAATCTTTATAAACCTGCAGGTATGGATGCTTATCCTTTAGCACATGGCTTCCAAATAATGCAAAGTCTGTTTGCATAACGAAGTTGAAGGCAGAAGTTTGAAAACGACCCATTGTTCAATTAACAAAGTGCAAGAGCACTCAATCTATAATAGGTACAGACGTCGATCCCTATCAAAATCAAACCCTGGAATAACATTTCAATGCAAGTTCAGCGCTCGGATTCATAGCTTGATCGTATTATGTCAGTTAGCTTCCCACGTACGAAGACGTAAATGCTCCCAGCACACATAATAGATCTATTGTCCGCAGCCGAAGATGTTATCAGAGAAGCAGTTCGAGCGGGATCTTAAGCAATATTAATTGATTTAAACGCTGCCATTTTACTGAAATTCTAATCCGGTATCGCTGGCATTTACACGCTATCTTAGCTTTAAAAAATAAGTTAAGCCACAAAAATTAATATCGCCCGGGAGCTACATTTTTCTCCGAGATACCGCGAGTAATCTGCTAGACCAGCAGGAAATCTTCAGCCTCCACTCCTTCCTTAATTAGCAGAATATTTCAGTGGAAAAAAAGAAGCAACAGGAAGCATTGCAGAGAGTAATAAAAAGAAGCTGCCCGTGCCCGTTATGGCCGCCTAATGGAGTCACGTTATCTAGAAAACGGGAATAAAGAAGTTTAGAACAATAACAAAGTTAAAATCTAATACTGCCCTTCAAAATTGTTATAAATTGGGTTCGCAAATTGATTCGAATCATTTTGTTTCGTTAAAAATTACAAGTTTTTTTTGAAGCGTTTTTTTCTGGTATTAAATATTTGAGTAAAGTAAAAAATCAGTAAATCGAAATATTAATAAATTTGAAGATTTTTTTAATTTAACACGAATAATTTTAAATTGACAGATTTATAAGGACAGATAAACTTTCTTCCTGACAAAACCTATTGTACCGATGTTAAGTGACAACAATATAATTATTATTAAACTGTATCTAGGCAACTTTACTGGAATTATAATATTAGACAAAATAATAAATAACAAATCGCACATATAAATCTATTTAAATAAACCAAAAAGAACTTAATTTTCAACTTCACTTCCATGCTTTAGCATTTAAGTCAACCGTTAAAGCATCGAATAAATTGTAGGTCAGAAGGGACAGATAAAACGAGAGCGCGTTTCTACGGTTTTTTCTTTTCAACTTATTTAGTAGAGTATTGACTAGCTCATCTACTTAGAATAAGAATAAGATGCTTATTTCTCTTCATTTAAAATTGTTAAAAGTTTTAAAATGTTTACTGTTTCTTTGCGCTTTTAATAATTGTACACTTGAATAATTGACTACTATTTTTACCAATGCTTTTCAAAATTTTTCACAAGTACCTTAGTTTTGGTTTAGTTATTGACTATGTATAATAATAACAAAAATTGACGGCATATCATCATAATATACATCATACATCAATAGCCGGAAGATGTCGACTGCTGAATACAGGGTCCCCAAATAACGATACTTTGGCCGTTTATAATATACGTTTGCTTGTTGATCGCAGATTTTAATGTAGATACTGAAGAGAATCATGCTGCTGCCCTTAGTTCTTACTGCACCAATGGGAAGAGATAGGGTGATCCTATTCTCACGCCGCCAAGACCATCATCATCATCATCAGCCTAAAGACGTCCACTGCTGATCATAGACCTCCCACAAAGAGCGCTACTTAGAGCGGCTGCTTGCCTCCTGCATCCATCGGCTCCCTGCGTTTCTGACCAGGTCGTGGGGGGCTGGCCTACGCAACATCTTCTATCAACACCGATTGGCATATAAGTATTAAACTAGATTCAGAAAACTGAAAATCAAC
Source organism: Ennomos erosarius (assembly GCA_963580505.1). Classification (NCBI taxonomy): domain Eukaryota; kingdom Metazoa; phylum Arthropoda; class Insecta; order Lepidoptera; family Geometridae; genus Ennomos; species Ennomos erosarius. The sequence continues at coordinate 10,971,481 of OY756981.1, read as the reverse complement.
TCATTCTTAACGCTGTAGTTAGTAGGATCGCGGCTAAGACACTACGACTTCATCCTCAAAATGAGTATCGGAAATTTACATCAGCTCGTAATACAGTGCTGGCTGAGCCTTTATTGTAAACGGCGTAATTTGAATTTCGTCTTTGATATTCAAATGAACCTCTACTTGAGACACTGCCTTAGTTATTTGAGTTTTTGTAAAGCAATCAAGTTTGTTTATAGGAGTCCGTGTAATTGTAAATCTCGGTCTGTGGTCTTAATTAATGCATCAAATCACTGTAAGAGTCTTTGACGAGCCGCCCCTCTGTGAAACTAAAGGATATAAAAGGAGGATCTATTTAACTCTGAGATTTATGGTTCGTCATTGTAGCTTCTAGTAAAGTTGAGATTGAACTTTTATCACGGGAAAATATCCACTATTAGCTAGGGTATATACAATTCGAGTACTGTATACTATTTTGCGCTAATGTATAACAAACTAAATTTCTCTACTCAGGTGAAATCAAATTTCACCGAAACATGCAGGGCGTAATTTAGACATGGTTGCCGTATTTTGAATAATACATTGAAATAGTCTAATTTCCATGCGAGTAGGTACGGTTTGCGTGCGCTGTACCCCTTTCCGTGTTGTAAACTTTTCCGTGGGTTTGTGACTGCATCGAAATCGAATCGATATCGTATAGACAAGTCACGAGAACTTTAGCGGGGACTTCGAGGCGTCCGATGACGTGTCACCCAAGGATCGCACAACCTGTACAGCAACGTTCAAACGTGATTTTGAGAGGCAACTCGATTAAACTGTCGTAAAAGGCAAACGATGTCGCCCGTCTCGATGCGATGTCACTACAAACGCACGAATCGATGGCGATGGAATTGTGTTAAGATGGGTAATCGCTATTAACAGGTTGCGAAACATATTTCTAAAACATAAATCATTTAAAAAAATCATAAAAATCACTTTTATAGTAAACAAATAGAGAAATCCAAAAATAAAGCTAAGTTCAACTTTCCGGGGTCTACTTAGTGGTGACGAAGCACCAAAACCCTTTTTTTTTCTTTTTGCAAACGATATAAATCCCTTTAATTACTTAACTACCTAATACATTATTATAAAAAAATGACTACGATACATTTAACTTTTTCTGCTCAACCAACAAACTGACGCTCCCGTCCAATCACGTGCCAATCAGTGCTGCCAAAAAGAAAAAAACAATTCAAATAACTTCATTTCGAAAATGAACAAATTAATAAATTAACAGCATGCGGGCAAAACTGCGAGCCACCTCTACTAAAATATAAATATTGCATTTGCAAAACCGAAAACCTGAATAGCAATCTTGAAATTCCTTCTCTTCACAATGTAATTATATAATAACAAAAGAAGCGAAGCGAAAATATTGCAAGCCCGACGACGTGTTGACAAGGCGTCGCGTTAACACGTTAGCGTGCATTCTTTTCACGTTCATTAACATAACAAGTAGTTTCGTTAATCAAATGTACGAAATTAATAGCACAGTTTAGAGTCGACGTACCGCCCGGCAATCACATGGCCATTACAAATTGCTAGCAATTACGCGACCCCCTCCCTCTACCCCTTGACTTCTGCGTTCATGACGCCATTTTTTTACGTATGCACACATGGCGTATTACGTATTAGCATTTTGTTAATAAAAAAGTTGCTGTTTTCGAAAACCACTTTTATTTGGCTTTATCTATCTATAAGTAGCCCCCTATACATATACATACTATGCAATCTGTCACTCAATTTGTCACCTCAAACTGCTAGTGAAGCCACAACAAACCTCCACGCGATGCAATTCGCTGGATGGGTGAGCGCAACACACCTCCACGTGTTGCGATTTCACTAATTGAATAAACAAATCGGGTGGCAGATTGTATGATATGTAAAGTACTTCAGTAATATTGCATTTTATTAAGCGAAAAGGGAATAAAAGTGTGAACGAAAGTGTCATATGAAAAACCACATTAATTTCCCATAACGATAGCAACACTGTTGGGTTGTACCTACTATTCATAAAAGTGACAGCTTACGCAGTCATGCGCAGTTATGTAGAAGGAGTTGTATTCCTATAACTGTAGTAGACGTAGTAGGGGTAAGTATATTCAATAACCAGGCGAGAGAAAAGATAAATGATGATTAATAACTATTCCGTGACCATAAAAGAAAAAAGATATGGATCATTTCATTAAAGAAAATCATTTAACAGCACTGTTCTAAGAAAACTACACAATGCAACTATACTCTACACTACACACTTCAGTGCGTATATGCATGTTAAAGAATAAAAAAATATTCCCCTCTAAGTTAATTAGATTCTTTTTCGTATAAAAATATAAACAGCGTACTTAAATTAATCATACGCTGCTGGTAGTAGTTAGTTATTCATTTACCTCGACTTCCATTTGAAACTACCTATTTTAAATTCTGTAGCAACAATTCTTGAAGCTCTCGAAATCATGCATTGCAGATCTACGAGATATTTATTTTGCCCACTCAAAGGTGTATAAAGCTCCCCATTCCTCATCCTTTGAATGATGTTATCGCCATTTTCCAAGTGTTTCGTTCTTTTTGATCTAAATTCTTTACATTTAGCTTTGCATTCCTTTGCGTACCCATACATCACGATTCTTTTGTGGTGCTAGTGAGGTCAGAAAGAATGTTTATTTATTTGACTGCATAAGTCTTGTTCATTATTAGCTTTGTGGAGCTTTGCTACCTAATATCTACCTAGTAGGTTTAATTATAAATAAAGTTATTTCACTATTTAAGAATTTGCTATTGGTCATCGTTGATGACTTACCAGGGCACACACACAACACCTAAAAGACGTCCACTGCAGAACATAAATCTCCCCTATAAACACCACTTTAGACACATAAAAATGTAATATACACATAGGCAATTATGTAGGTATCAACTTAAGAAGCAACATTTTTCTATCAATGAGCTTAACAAAATTAATTCGCAGTCAAACTTTCCAAGAAGGCGCTTATCTTAATCTCCAGTAAAAATATTCAAGATGAGAAATATTTCTGCCATCAAAAAATTGAAGAAATCCGCCAAAAAGGTAAACTTTAATTAAACTTCGCAAAACCATTATAAGATAACATTATTCATTAATTTTAAATAGTCTCAGTGGCAAGAAGATGCCTGATAATTTTTCCTCAGCACCAAAAATACAGGAAATGACATAAAATTTATCTTCGAACCGAAGGAATTACTTTCCACCAACTCGACGAAGAAATGGAAATCTGTAGGTTTATAACTTCGGGGAAAATTGTTTTTTTCCGAATTGGAATAATATTAGCCTTTGGTGACGCGGCAACTTTTCGCAACAAACGTTATTAAATCTCCTTAAGAGGTACTAGGCGACGTGGCCCATTTATGTTCTGGATTCCGAAGATTTTCATTAATAAAGGCTTAACAAAATGTTAGCGTTGGGCGAGTATTCATTAAAGGGACGAGCCGCACGACACTGGCGTCGCTTCGTTCGGCTATAACCCGAAAGGAGTATAACGTATTCAAATATCAACGAAATTTATCAACCCTCGAGCATTGGTTCAATACGTTTGGGTCGTTTATGGCGTATTACTGGTGAAGGCTCGTCAGCTCTCCCCGGAAAAGTCAATTTGACGCAGATTACGGGACGAATGCGAGTCTTACTACGCGAGTATTTGTAGACGTCATTTTTGGTATGAATGGAATGGTGGCAAAATTGAACTTATGCTTACGTTTTATGGTGGCTGAATCATGAAGGATCGTAAAATTTATCAAGATCGGCCCAGTGCGCCTCGGTTAAGTGTTTGTATATAAAATATGTTTAGGCTGATGCTTCAAGAGGTAATTTATTATTTTAATTGGTAAATCAATGCAAAATCATAAAACAGCTTTTCAAAATAATCTGAAATTCCACAAATACTACTTTTATTTGAAAAAGATCAGCATAATTATCTTTTTCATAAATAACAATTAAAAAAGGGTTGTGATCGTAAATGGGTTATTTACGATATACAAGTTCTTCATCTCGACTGTAAATCAAAATTATTAGCAATAAAGAAACGAAAAGAACTAGATGCAGAGACGTTTCCCTTCTCCAATTGCGTGTCCTAATACCTAGGCAAGTTGCGCGGGCTGGAGCGGGGTGTTGTAAAAGAAAACTAGTTTTTCTTTTAAGACGTTTAATCGCCTAAAAGGCTAGTGTGGGGTAATGTCTTGCCGGTCTTCATACTCATGGCGTGTTCCTATTCATGGTGCGGTGAACTCCAAGGAAACAACGATATTCAGGAACAAATGAATATATAATCAAAATGGCAAAAATACATAATAAATTGGAAATACAAAATTAATAAACTACATGGCGCGGGTGTGGTGGAGAGACGACTGAGGAGGCCAGAGCGGCGCGTTCGCCGCGTGGAAGAATTTCAGCTGCGTTAGCATTCTGAGCCCCTACAGCTAGCTTAATACTAACACGTTACATACAAAATAGGGACATTGATATAAAAACAAGGAATTAAATTTGACAAAAAAGGTTAGGCGAGAGACGCAAAAACTATGGAATGTTTAGGGTCGAATGCTGATATAAATTTGAGGAAGTGTCATTACAAGTGGAAGCAATAAAGATTTAAATTTATGACATTATATTAAGTGTACTTCAAAATACTAGTGTACTTTTAATAAGTTAAAATAAATGTAGTATATAGGTTTAGCTCGCAACATAACGACCTACCGTTAAACAATCCTACGGAATGTTGGCAGTACGCGGGATCAATAAATAAAGCAGCTGATGAACAAATAGTCTGACATGTGTGGATAGTGCCTTAATGCCATATATAATGTATTATTGTACAAGCGGTTGGAATATTGCAGAAAAGCAATCAGATTTCGCTAACGCACAATAGTGCAATCAAGAATGTGACCAACGGCGAACAAAAAACGCTGGTAGTGTCGCTGTAACCGTTGATGGAGCTAATTCTTGTCAAAATAATTAGCACTCGAGATATGCACATAGTTTAGCACTGCAGTTTATCATTTTTGTGATAACAGTTCAACTTATTTTCCGAATAAGTAGTATGTCTCCAGGTTTGCTGGTTGCCTGGTTTGCTCCAGGTTTGCATGATGCGCAAATCATGCAAACCTGGAGCAAACAGGTTTGCATTATTTGCGCATTGTTGCTATTGTTGCGCAAGTCTACGCAAAGAAAAACGCCTCTTCTACATTAAAGTGAGATAGCTAATCCAACACGTAATCCCACACTAAAATAGCTTAGTCAGTAGAAGGCTCATATTACCCTTACTGTTTATATATTGCACACCCTAAACGTCTACTGAGTGGGTAGTGTAACTCCATGGGCGCGTTTCGCGACGATGTTCTATTACAAAAGGGGATTGGATCTTGATTCATTGGTTCGGAAAATCGGCAACGTACCTTGATAATTTCATTTCTGTACAATTTGACCGCGTCCGTGGTCAGACGATTCTTAGGGGCCTCCGCGGACCCGAACACAATACACAGACTCCCCTACGGCTCTCGCACACAATACTAAGCTTTTATTGCCTCCTTTTACAATCTCCCATTACCTCCAAGGCTCCAGCGCTACTGGGAATCAGTTTCGTTACAGTTTTTTCTTCTTATTTTTCCTTTTGAGCGATGTTCGGGTCCATCAATTTCGGTAGTGACCGATGTTACTTCACTCTCGCTCGTACCGTTACCCTTTTCAAAGTATTAGTAAATCGAACACAAATACGATTTCGCGAATCTTTTTGACATTGTGATATGCTTTTTATCCACGGTGTAATCTAGCATTCAAGAGATTAGAAATAAGTACGTATTTTGGACTTAGCTGTTTATAGATACAGCACAAGCTTCAAAATATTGCATTATCAGGTTTTTACTGGTAGGTACAGTACGGACGTGACTTCCTTTTCCATACGACACGGTAATACAGTACAAACTTGCTGTCGGCTCAAATTTAAAAAATTGTGAAATTTATAAATATGAAATGTGTAACATAACTGTGAATGGGACATCAATAAAATTATGCAAAATGTAGGACTCAACGGGTATTGCATTGAAAGTGTTCGAGCACTCGAGTGGTTGTATCGATAGTACGAGATTGACGCAGGCTCAATCCACACATTGTTATCTCGTAATCAGCGTCATACTTATGCTTGATTACCTACTCGATACCTACTCATGCAAACATTATTTTATTATCACTAGTTATTTGATTGGTTATGTTATTCAATCGTATGTTTGTCGCGCAAAACCACAGAGCAAAAAATTTTTTTTTCTTTCTCTATGTGCAAAATAGTTTTACACATTACAAGAACTAATCCCAAACCAAACATAAATTTTGATGAATCTACATATGAAATGGTTTTACAACAGCACTAATGCTATTGTAGATAAGAATTAATTAGCTGACCAGCTGCCCTACCACTAAGTATACACAAACTATCATGGTTCGTGACAGTAATGCTTTTCAAGGTTACAATAATATTGTTCAAATTCGTACCATGAACTTATAAAGTATTCTTGCGCGAGAACGAGACGTCTACATTTTTATATAGCGTTATCACTGTCGCACGTCGCTGTCATCATGATTAACAGTAGGACACGACAGTTGTATTTGAGTGAAAAATTTAACGTGACGTCATCAAAACTGCTCTGCGTCAACAACATTACAATATTGTTACTTTTGTGTCATTTTTCAAAGTTTGATTGAAGTAATAATGCTATAAGTCCTTGTGATAAGGGTTGATTAATTTTACGCCTTAATCCCTCTTGCCCTTCTCCACCAGTCTGCTCTATTATTACTTTCTCTACACTTTTATCTAATCTTCCTTCTCTACTCCCGGCATCCTTGCATACCTTTCCTTTCTATATTAATATTTATCACCCAACCCTCCAGTCGCCAGTCTGGTGGTGATAAGGTGCGCAGCGGAAGCAGAATCCCTTATCTAAATCGCCTAATATAACCCCTATTTTGATAGACCCATTTTGATGAAACAAGCGGAACCTGCAAAATGTTAAATGGCATCAAAATCCATTGTGTAGTTTTAAGTGATGAATTTTAATGCAGACAGACAGAACTCTACAAACTGTTAATTTTTGGGTTTTGTTACCATCCCCTAAAAAATACATCTTTTATTTGTACTGGTTATATGTTTTATTACACCTTTGTTACAGTTTTATTATTACGATGCAGTAAAACATTGTTAATGATTTTGGCCGTAGGTTTAGTGTATAAGATTTAAAAACTTTGTTATTTAAGGGCTGTGGATTTAGAAAAATAAATAAAATAAATAAATAAAATAAATAAAATACCATGTTTAATCTGAATCTAGTAATATAAGCCAGCGGCTATAAAATAATAAATAATAATAATAAATATGTGTGGACATTTCACACAGCGCCATCTAGCCCCAAACTAAGCATAGCTTGTACTATGGGAACCAAATAACGGATACAATCCATAGATCCTTTTTGTTTGTAAATACATACATAGAATACAATATAACACCCAGACACAAACATCTATGTTCATCACACAAATGTTTGTCCTGGGTAGGAATCGAACCCACAGCCCTCAGTTCAGAAGGCAGGGTTACTACCAACTGAGCTATCGAGCCCGTCTATAGTGCTTACACAGTAATATTTCAAAAACTCCACTGATTTATTAAAACTTTTGGCTAAAGTAGCTCATGAATCTATCTATAGAATCACTTTCAAAGACCTTTATTAGCTGATTTTTCCATTTGACAACGCTAGTTTCAGTGAGATGTTAAGTTCAAAATTAGAGGGGCCAACGATTGAAGTCCCGGATCTAGTCTTCTATACAAAGCTTTGCGGGCTCAGTGTTTATGAGCTCGCCTGCGCTCTTTTTTTATGCAGCGGTATAAATTGGATAACTAGGTACTACTGCAGGCGAAGTGTTGATCTTCGTGTTCCTTTTAGTATCATTTTCTTATAATAAGGGGTTTTTTTAAATAACTTTAATCTCGGAAATATATGGAACCGTTTTACTTGCATAGTTTCTTGAAGAGCGTTAAGTGAAAGAAACGTAAAAACTTATCTCCACAGGGTTTTTAAAAACAATCACAATACCTTGCATTTACATTTAAATTACCTTCAAAAAGATGACTTCATCGTCTAAGTACTCAGTTTAACAAAAATGCATCACGCAACATACTCATTGCAGAAGTATGCGAGAAATTTGTAATCTCACAAAAATGCATGTATGCAAAGCGTGCATTCCCCTAATGAAAGCTACCCCCGCATTATTCCAAACAAACATTGAAAATAAGTTACGCTAAATGATTGCCTTCACTTCACGGACGTAGTTAGGGGGGTTACAGGAGCCCTTTCTCTGTTAGTCTGAAAAATTCTCATTAATAAATAGCCAAAATATGTAATTTTCCAAAAAAAATTGCAGATTGTATCTTCTTAAATAGGGAACTGAGTTATCGTATTTTTTTTTGTTTTACAACCCCAAAACCAAAGTTCTTGATACGTCCACGCAACATTTACATAATTAGGTTTGTACCGCTCTGATTACGATAAGTCGAATTTATGCACAGCTAACTTGACCACGTGGATTTTGAGAAAAAATAATTTATGTGTGTGAAATTAATATTAACACGCTTGCATGCGAGTTATAACGTTACAGTGATCGGATTAGAGTAAGTATGATTTAGTAGAACCTAAGGTTTTGCATAAGGTTAATTGGAAGACCGGGTACTTAAGTGGGTGGTAGTAACTAAGGTGTTTTAAACATTTTAGCATTAGCAATAAATAATGTCTAACAACGTATACGACTCTCGGGTTAAGCCTTACATTATTATATGCTTAAAAATATATGCAAGCAGTTTACGTTGTGAAGAATGGCTCTTATTATGTAGGTACATATATCGGTAACGATCCAGCATATTTTTATTCTTGGTACGTTCGATGCTTACATAAATTTACTGGGCAAATGAGACTTTCTGATTAAGTAATCTAGAACAGTTATTACTAGACTGCGATGTCTCAACATAATGTGCGCACTTGCGCAATGTCACGAAAAATTTTCCGAAATGATTCTACAATATTATGGGCGGCTGACGACTAGCTCTACCCGTCATTCATTTTCATAACAAAAATTATAGAGCCTATCCTATAGGCAGATGTTTACAATTTTTTCAATGGGCAAAATTGCAGCCTTATCAACTAAACGCTATTGTGCCAATTTAAATAATCATATTGTGGATCTTTCATTGTTTATTTAATATAAACAAGGTCTGCATAACGTACTTCATAATGGCGCACTGAAACAAAATTTCGCATAAAAATCCCATGAGGAAATTTCATTAAAAGTCGAGGTCATAATACATGGGCATAAAGTAAACTTTTGGTTATTTCAGAAATGTGAATAAGTGACTACAGTCACAAAGCCTTGTTTTAACAAAATACAGAGATGTAAAATGCGCATGACTCTCAGGTTAGGTACCTTGCCTTACACAAAAGCTAATACGTTTATATGTCAGAGCTCATTTTCTCGCTGGAATTTTAATTCTCTTAACGCTTTACGTGAATTAAAGTTACGACGAACAATATAATTTTACGAGCGCTAAAAAGAAATTCCCCTAAAAAGAGAGATTTTAACATTATGGCTTCAACAAAATTACCAAATCAAGCAAAATATTTGGACAGCATTAAAAGCAATTGAATCGTAACGGCGAAGAGCTTCTCTTATATCCTTCCATCTCGAGAGCGAGTCTATTCGGGCACGTTCCGTCAATAATTTTCTTTGAACATCACAGATCTCACTCGCGAACAAATCGCGGTGCAATAAACATCGAATAAAGCGACTTGTCTATAAAATATCATTTCTAGCTCTTTTGTTTTTCCATCGGATCCCGTTCCACAAGTGGGCAATAATTGAAAACGAAACTGTTTTGCGCGGGGGCGCCGGGATCGCGAGACACAGCATAAAAGCGCTCCGAATAGATTGAACGTATAAAATTTTCAGTCGAAATTCGCACGAACCGTCGCCGCGGGAGGTGCTCTGTATCTTTTTACTTTGTAACCTTACTTTTTATTCCATTAACGCGCGTGTGAGGCCCCTCTAGCCAAATATCGTGGAATAATAAAAGCTGTTTAGTAATGATAATGCGGAACGCAGCTCTCGCTTCACTAGCTTAACTGAATTAAACTTGTGCGCTACGAATTTTGTATTTATGCTTATTGCTGCGGTGAATTTGTTTTTAAACCAAGCGGTTTCCGTAATTATGTAATAATATAGAAATTAAATTTAGATGCAAAAGGAATTAAGAAAGTTAAGATATAGATAAGTAAGTACGACCGGAGAACTAACTTTTACAACAGTTAGATTGGTTGTGTGAAAAGTTCTTCACAATTGTAGTCTGGAAAATCCAGGAGTTTGTGATCGGCTTTGCAGCTTTTTCTTTGCTTTATATGCGCAATGTACGAATAGGTGCTCTAACACAAAACTTTTTATTTCCGTTTATAGCGAGTCAATCGTCCGCAAGCATTTTTCAAGCAAACTTTAACAGTGGAGGCAATCGCTCCTGAAATTCGAAAATGAAATCGTTCCGAGCGTCGCCTAGATTTATCGATGGATGTTCGAATTTACTTTGAAACTTTCGGGGCATAAAACTTATGACACGTAATCGTATATTCCGATCGAGATATCTACAGAGGGAATCTTCTAGAAAATTAATCTTGTTTCGTTCATTGTTTACTTTGTTCGTGAAATACTGTCATTTCAACTTAGTCTTAGTACTTTACCTGGGGAGAACTTATCCTTGCAACGTTTGGACTTATGTCAATATTTTTTACTGTTCATAGAAGAAGATATGAACACAGAATATTAAATATTTTTTATAAGTTCAAACGGTAATAGCTGTTTTGTTTTCAGATATGAATATTATTGTGCTATATCGTATAGGCTTATTTAGTCATGAGCGGAGGTGTCGTTCTAATTCTTGACGCTGTTTTAATCATCTGAAATAGATGTTTCAAGGCCTGTGATGATGATGATGATATTTGTCACAATAAATTCTTTTTTTTTTTTCTTATTTTACCACACCGAATATAAAACAACACCTGAAAATAATAACACTTGATAACAGTTTTGTACCGAGTCGATAAAATATATTTTCCATTAATTCATCTCATTCACACTACGTCTAGACTTCCAACGGCGGTATTGCTTATCTCTTGACATAAATAATACATGAGTTAGAAAATATGAGACCAAGCTTTCATTTTGTGCGGACCACTAGTAAAATTAACTAGTTTTTATTGGCATTCTTCCCGCTCTTGGAGTTTTCTTAACTAAAATAACATGAAACAATGTCCTTTAGATAAATGTTTCATCATCATCATCATCATCATTAACAGCCTGAAGACGTCCACTGCTGAACATAGGCCTCCCCCGGGAGCGCCAATTAGAGCGGCTGCTCGCCTCCTGCATCCATCGGCTCCCCGCGGCTTTCATTAGGTCGTCGGTCCACCTAGTGGAGGGCCGGCCTACGCTGCGTCTTCCAGTTCATGGTCGCCACTCGAGAACCTTTCTTCCCCATCGGTTGTCAGTTCTACGAGCGATGTAGCCTGCCCATTGCCATTTCAACTTGCTAATTCTAAGAGCTACATCGGTCACTTTAGTTATCCTGCGGATCTTCTCATTTCGGATCTTATCTCGCAGGGAAACACCGAGCGTGCTCTCTCCATAGCTCGTTGCGCGACTCTGATCTTAGTAATGAGGCCAACAGTTAGAGACCACGTCTCAGTTCCATAAGTCATCACTGGCAACACTTATTGATTGAAAACTTTTGTTTTGAGGCTTTGTGGTATTTTTTTTTTTGGTGATAAATGTTTAACAATCCTTAAAACATACCGTATTTATATTACCGGACTTATTAGGAGTAGGACGTCAGTAGTAGAACTACGATGATCAATAAGAACGATATGCGCATATTTATACAAGGTGACCTTGAATTGGTATGTTATCCCGAAATGGGGGGGACTGGGACCATTATATACCCTGCAAATTGTGAGCACCTTACTTGATACTGGGTGTTTCCAAACCTCCATGGAAAAAAAAATCCAATCGCAAAATTGCACATGCGATCGCTACGAGAGTTAACAAATACCATATCAATTCTAAACACAGGTCGTTAAACTCATTTAAATGCACTTGGTCATGGACGAAGTTCAACCACTCAGCTGCGCTAAGGCTATTTTCGAACGTAAACTTTACATGGCATTTCTTCAATGAAAACTATTAATTTAGTAAAGTCGTAGAAGAGACAGTAGACATTGCGGGGTGTAGATTTACCCCCGTTCGGGATAATATATCAATTTAAGGTTACCTTGTATAAGGCACTTCTCCACACATATAAATTAAAAGTATTAGATGTCACTTTTTGCTATTATGAAATAATTACTCGAGTTTCAAAAATAATTTACGAAGTTGTAACGTGAACAATTACTTAATATAGTAATACTTTTATCCAAACTCAATGTTGGCATCATTGAATAAAAAAGTTTTGGGTTAAAAATGATAATGTCTAGTTTCGTTTAGTAGTAATCGAACCTACAAATCGGAGTTGTCTGTTGGTGATGATGATGAAAATAATAATATTGAAGATTCCGAAATGCCAGATTGTAATACATTTTATTTGCCAAGTGAGTTCCACATAATCCGACGACAACACAAGTTTCGGTGGACATCGCGTTGTCGCTTGGACACGAGAATCGATCACCTACTGGTATCTAATGGGGTCTATATATAAACGCCCGTCAATGCAATAGTTAATCCTTGGCACGCCTCGAACGGCATGCTCTGGCTTTTATCAATCTATGTGAAAATACTTTTGTTTTACACTCTTGACAAAAATTACATTACAAAAGAAAATGTTATAAATATTAATGATCTTATATAAAAATGCCGCAATTTGAAATTGCTGAACGTTTGAAACTACACATTAAGCAAATAAAAATAATATATCCGACTGTTACTCAACTAATAGTGTGTCGATTTCAAGTTTCGAGCATAACCGATGCTCGTGACGTCAAGAGGTTAAATTTACGTACTGAGATCGCTGCAGTGAGTGCGGGCGGCTAATGTCACACTCATGAGAGTGTTAATACTATCTTAAGCATGTTCATGCACATGCAGTATCATGGAAGTTCTTTAATCTCCGTGTTGCAATTCAAAATAAAGTAGTGTTGGGCGATTATGAATGATTCGTATAATTGAATAACTTGTAACAATAACGTTAATGTTTTTTTAAATTTTTCTAATTTTGAAAATAAAAGTAATAATTCTTGCAAAAACGTAGTTGAACATGTATTTACTGTAGGTATCTCATAAAAAATTAAGCATCAAACCGTTTCACCAATTTCCCAATCAAATGAAACTAGACAGCCTTTCCAAAGATTTCCAACCGTACCTACATTGACTCTACGCAAATATTAAGCAAATATGAAATACAAGTGAATTGGGGAATCGCAGCGAATGCAACAGAACACGGTCTTGTTTAAACCAACCCAATCTAGTTTGACCCAATCTGGTGCGACGCAATCCACTTCGGCCCGGTGCGACCATAAAGACGTGCACACACCACCAGCTGGTTCTATTCGATATTACTGCTGTAAAGTTACAATAACTGTAAAACTGTAACGCTTGAGGACGCTTATTCCAACTGTGACAATAAAATTTGCATGAAAATGTATGGCGATGTATTTGCTTTATATTGAACTCGTCTAATTTTATGTAAGGCAATTTGAATGTGCATTCAAACTCACCATCAAATTTGCAAATATATTTAATAAAAAATTACTAATTAGTCCATTTACAAACCTATCTACTATTATTCATGTGCTTTCGTAAATAAGCAATGATAATATATGAACCTGCAGCCTACCACAAACTAATACAAAACCAACATGGTTCTTGACAGTAATGCTTCAAGGTTACAATAATATTGTTTGAATTCGTACTATGAATTTATAAAGTATTTGACGGGCCCAATAGCTCAGTTGGTAGTATCCCTTAATATTTATTTCATAGATTGTCTGGTTGTAACAGAATCATTATTGCCTATTTTGAAGGCCCGATAGCTTAGTTGGTGGTAGCCCCGCCTTCTGAACTGAGGGCAGTGGGTTCGATTCCTACCCAAGACAAACATTTGTGTGATGAACATAGATGTTTGTTCTGCGTCTGGGTGTTATATTGTATACTATGTATGTATTTACAAACAAAAAAGTATGTAAGTATTGTATCAGTTATCAGCTGCCCTACCACAAAGTATACACAAACCATCATGGGTCATTACAATAATACTTCAAGGTTACAATAATATTGTTCAAATTCGTGCCATGAACTTATAAAGTATTCTAGCGCGAGAACGAGACGTCTACATTTTTATATAGCGTTATCACTGTCGCACGTCGCTGTCAACATGATTAACAGTATGACACATGTATTTGAGTGAAAAATTTAACGTTACCTCATCAAAACTGCACTGCGTCAACAACAATATTCTTACTTTTATGTCATTTTTCAAAGTATGATTGAAGTAATAATGCTATAAGACCTTGTGGTTACCCCCCTGCATAGATTTAGTACTATTGGCATTAATACTTATTGAAAATAGACTGAAATGACAATAATGCCTTTAAAAAGATTATGTTACTATCGAAAACTATAACATTTAGACATTAAAGAAACTAAAAATCATTTCAGCCCTTGAATTAAAAACAATATTTGAGTTGAAACAGACTTTACATAAAACAGCTAATTTAATATTTTTAGCAAGAGAAAGTATAGAAAAACTTTACACTTTAAAACAGAAAAGTTCAGAGCGTTAAAACTAACCGTAACTTCATATTAACTCCCGTATTAAATTTACATCAAAAACTCATCCGCAACAATCTAATTACAAGTTACCGAAAACACGAGCTACGCCGTAGACAGCGTAGCCGTAGCCCGTAGCTTGTAGAGCCATCGTAGCGATAATATGTCGACCTACGTCATATCATAACCGGCTGATAGCTTCATACGATGGCCGCTTAATGAAGCCGGCGTAGTGCGCCGCAGAACGTTGCCGTAATAGCGCAGTCTAGATGCAGTTAAGAAGCTCTAACCAAATAACTCAATTTAACTCACGCACGCTTGCATAAACTAACGTGTCTCCCGTAGGTATGTTAGCTATGCTAGCTACATGCTTATTTAGTTTGCAAAATTCTTACGCAAACCCTTAACATTATCTGGAAAACGCCCGCTTCTGAGACGGTGTTACCATTAACAGGAAAATTTCTGCCAATCTGGCATAGTGTTGAAAGTTTTGGATATTGTTGCCTGAGCTGTGAGTTACCAAATCTCTACTACTGAATGCATTATCGTTTTGTGGTAATAGTTTTACGACTAACCCCCCTCTCCTACTCAAGCTCCCTTCTCCCTGCACGGACGAACACTCGACTACTTGATTATGCATCCGCGGTGCTCCAGACCGATTATCGAACTAGTAATGAACGTTGCTCCGTTTAAAATTATGTAATTAGTGTTGTATAGTAAAAATCGTTGCGGCAAAAAATGCTGGCGCGCGTTATAATTTTCCACGGCAGTTTGTAAGCTTTTTGCTTTATTGCATGACTGGGAATGATGTGTTGACTCTAAAGCTCTTGTTGGAAATAAGGATTTTCATTTTGCGTTTGGTGATTCATTTAAAAAATACAATATCTAATATTTATGATTATTGTACATTGACTTGTACTTACTTTGATGCTTGTAACAATAACAATGTGTATTAAACTGTTTGAACTTGCAGAAAAATAAAATATAATCCATTTACAATTTACCCGGTAAAAAGGCAGTTTTTTTTATTACAAGTTGGTCACTTTATTTAGTAACAATAAAATATTGGCTACAAATTCGTTCAATATGAATTGTTTGTTATCCAATTCCAGTGGTAAATTCTATTGGTTGTTTCCATCAGGTGAGATTATGGTCAAACCATGGGTCAAACTATAGCTTACTCTTTGACTAAATAAACAAAAAATATTTAAAGTGCATATAAACCAAGAAGACATTAACGTGCAATGATGAAAAAAATCTTATAGGCTTTTATTAAACCATCACCAGAATATTTTGATTCGCAAAAATATTTCTTTGATCTCGTTCCAGTAAAAGCGCTATAATTATCGTCTAATCGTGTCAAATGGAGTACAATTAACGTTACTTAACGCCGTGATTTACTTTGTAAATCTCAAGCAAAATTATCACGTAATACCATTTTAGTGAAATGGTGATCTTAACAATATCTATTTTATAGCATTTTTAGATTTATAATATACTTTACCAAGGAAAAGTAAACTGTTGGAAAAAAAATATAATTTTGTTTGAAGATTAGTTTTTATATGTATGTGAGATAATAATGATAGTCATACATTATGTACATACTGAATACACTTCTTTTAGAGACTTTAAAAGCATGCGCGTGATGCGCGAGCGTCGGTTTTCTTGACTAGTAAGTGTAATAGATTTCTGTGATCAGTCTCAATAAAGATTAACCCTCAGCAAACACTACATACTTTATTTTGCTCATTTTGTTACGAATACAACCACAACTAAATAATGATTTAACAATAAATAAAATAAATAGTAACCTGCATCATTGCCGCTTTGTTTATTGTCTTTATTGATCCTAGTATCATTTTATAAAGTTTATTTTTATTAGTTATCTAGGTGCCGTATAAGCTATGCTTGGTTATGGGCTAGATGGCGCTGTGTGAAATGTCCGCACATATCTATTTATTTTAAATTATTTATTACTTGATTAACATTCTTCTCATTTTACATTATGCATAATTACTATTATTCTCGTATCAATACAAATCAAGAATAGTGTATATTATTTTATATATAGCTCTCCTACATACACCATGACTATCATTAGGGTCAACAGATTTCTCCTGATTATCAAAACTGATTGATCATTACGCCAATTAGCAATTTTCGGGGATAGTTTTCTTGGCGTAGGTGCACAGTAGCGCAGTTGGTTGTAAATGTTATGATAATTCGATCCGAGTTTTAGTTACATACTGTCGGGGGTGGATCTGACACTCTAAATGTAGTCTTATTTTTCCATACTTTTGCTTACATTATTTTTACGTTATAAACTGTCATTTTGTCATAAATCTCTATATTAATAAAAAATTTAGTCCTGTGTGACTTACAAACAAACAACGTATATACACGTTTTTAATAGTACCTACGGGATATTTACCGTGATTAGAATCATTTTTGTTGTTTTCATTTTTGTTGTCTACCCGTGAAAATGGTGCATGTAACTGTGACGAAATATCGGGAACTCAAAAATGATTCTAATCACGGTAAATATCTCGTAATTACTATTAAAAACGTGGTAAACAACCGTGAAAGTTTAAAACAACGTATATACAGGTCATAAAACCGCTAGACCTAGAAATTCGAAATTTGGTTAGTGTCTTCCTTTCATAGCAGTATGGAGTTCTTCATCATTAACAGTCCGAAGTCGTCCACTGCTTAACATAGAACTGCACCAAAGAGCGCCACCTTGAGCGGCTACTCGTCTCCTGCATCCATGGGCTCTCCGCGGTTTTCACCAGATCATCGGTCCACCGAGTGGGGGACCGGCCCACGCCTATGAAGTACTTAGAATAAGTTATTGAGAATTTATAAGAGGGCAAATGGAATGTTAAAGACAACGTTGAAAAACGTGGGTGAAACCACAGTTAGCCTTTACTTAGAAATAAATAGATTTATTTTCTTTGCCTAAAATGTGTATATTGCTAAACGATTCGTTAAATAAGTATGAATAAGTGTTTTAACCGTTTCGTCTGGTACTAGATACGATGTCTTCTTAAGTAGCAGAGGGGAAAGGAGGGAGAGACGGGGCGTAAGGGAGGCGAGGGACTCGCAATCCCTCTCATTTAACACTGCTCATTCCTCTGTAGGTGTTTGCCGAAGCGATTCCAACCAGGATCCTCCTTTTATGGTGCTACTTACGGTCTCATAGTGATTCGCGGTTTTATTTCGGACGGCTCTTGTAAAGGCGCGTACATTTTTCATGTTACGAGAGAAGCGAACAGTGTAATCTTCACATTTATGCCATGATCCTTTATTGATTTTAGATTTTTAGTGGAAACCGAAACGAATGAAACGAGTGTGAATGGAGACGCGGGCGCTTAAAGCCGACGTAAGCTCCCGCTATGATATAAACTGGTATTCAGCCCGCGCATATCAGACAACCGTAAAGTTACCCTCACATACGCAAAAATACTTTTATTGGATTCTTTCTAAGCCCATGTTCGGAGTTGAATTATTTTTAATGATAAATCATAGTAATTTCATCTCGCGCGACCCCGTAACACGAAATGGGCGTCGAAATAACTTTGACCGTAAAATTATGATAAAAGATTTTATATTAGGGATAATTTACTTCGAGTAGCTACGATCACTAAACGCCTACACCGAGTTCATTTTAATGAATAATCGTTGGATATTGTTCTGTTCCTCCGAGAAAAATTACGTTAATTAATTTTCATACAAACAATCAAAATGAAGCCAATTTATTTTCCTTAACACTTCAGCATAGACGCCGACGTTTATAACGATACGTACGCAAATTTAACACATTTCTTTTTACCACGAAAACCTCGTTTCCCTAAGCCTCAAAGAAAAACAATGAAAGGAGACCTACCATTAAAATAAATAAAAGGAAATAAAGCAACGACCGCAAATTATTTCACTTACCTACTTCTTTTTATAAAAATGCGAACGACGCATTAAATTTTGGGGAGAAAGGAAACTCCCTTGTAAGCAATATCGAGAAGGCAAATTTTTCAGATATTGCCTTCAGGTAGCGCACATTTATTATGTACCCGAATATATTACTCTTGATTCATTGACTTTAGATATTGATTTACTTTGCCTGCATAAGCTGTAGCTGGAAGTCTTGGAAGTAAACTGAGACTCTTTGATCTAAAAAATTAAGGGCAAATGTGTGTGTGCATGCGATCACTTTGCACTTTGCAAGTTTGCAACGATACGTGCCGCTGCAAGATTGAAACCTAATGCATGCGCAGACTGCGAGTGGGAACAAATAGAAATAGCATTCGAATTTTATTCATACACCATTTATGATGCAAAAAATAATGTCAGGTAAGCAGTTTTTCTCGACCTTTTTGCTCAGTCGTGGATAAAATGGTCTAAGCATTTTTGACGTAAACCAATTGATTGCTGATTTCACCATAATTATATACCATGCTTTCATATCTCAATATTACACAATATTGATCAGCTAAGTGCTTTTTGCAATGGCTTCTCGTAGTTTTGACAATGGTCCACTTAATGGAAGGCCGACCTTATAGCTCCATCTTCTTGTTCGTGGTATGCGAAGTAGTGTGACCATGTGTGGGTTGCTTGCTTGTTGCTTGCTTGCTATGTTGGCTTACTGACACGTTGATTGGGTGACTTAGTAACCGGTAGCCCTGGCCATAGTTCATGGACATGGAACTATTTGAATGAAATTTTTACTATATACTAGCATATTGCACCAATTGAGTCAGTTATAAAAATAGATTGCATATAAAAACGCCAAAAAATATCTAACAACGTAGCCGCCTGCACTTTCAATTTTTATTTTACACTAATTGCAAGTCTCTAACAAGCAAACTCTCATTAAAATTGAAGCTTCACCGCGATCCAGTTTAATTAATAAAACGCAGCAAAACCGATAGCCGATATTTCCGAAGTAATAAGCATAAACAAAAGACGTTTACGTTACATTTGGCTGAGGCAGAGCACGTAATAGCCGAGGCTGCATTTAGAATCTCAGCTGAGCTCTCCAATATCGGTCCCTGGTATATTATTTCAGGGTGGCGGGACTTGGAACTATATTGAGTTGTGAAACCAACGATTTACCTAACAGGAGCGCCTGTTAACAGACCAACTTTGCCCCGATACTTTGACAACTTATTTCTTGTCTGCAGAGACACTCTGTTTGTATGCAGAACCTTGATTGTTCACCTTTACTGTTATTCCATCGACTATTTTAAACGTCAGGTATGTAAATCACGCATCATGAAAGCAGAATCGATTTAAAACTTTAAGGGTCGGGTAACAAAATATGCGAGCGATTTCGATACGGCCATTATAGAGTTTTAGTTCAGCAACCTGCAAAGTGGATACCGAAATCCTAATTCAACTCATCTGAATGCTTAATTCAGTTGAAATAATTCGAGTTCTATTGTTAAGTTCCTAAATTTGAAGTCCAACATTTAACTGCTTACAATTCAAAGGTAACCGCAAATTTGGAAACGAGTATGCCTCTCTATAGAATGAAAGTTATTCGCAAACCGATAACTTTTGGGTTGAGTTGGTCAGTTCATGCCACTGACCAGCAGTCGACCGACGCTCGCAAACTATGCAACAAAGCATTTCTACGCTTGATAATTGTAACAATATTTCAAATTATTACTGCATTCTTATTGAGAATGCAGTAATAATTTGAAATTTTTTGAATATACTCAATGTTCGAATGTTCCTAGTAAGATGTTGTGTTTCATCATCTCTCAAAACCATTTAGAAAAGATCTGTTAGAATGATTAAATTAAAATGATGGCGCAATTGTATAATAAAGTTTGAAAAGAAATATATTATATTTCATTGCCATTAATAGGATTTTTTTCTTTTCAAACATTTATGTAAAGCTTATTATAATAAGAATAACATACCTTGATCGCCTAGTTGTTGGATCTTTCATAACCATGACTTCTGTGATTTCGCCGAATTTGTTAAAGTAGTCTCGAAGGCTCTCTGCAAAGAAAAAAAAACAACGAATAAAATTAAAAGCTCAAATGTAGAGGAAGAAAATCAATAAGGTATAGGCAGAAATGGCATTCACAAAAATGGTGAAATGGTTCTAGAAAATGTCGGAGGATTTATTTTTAGAGACGGAGTGGCCGCTATTTCCGAGTAACCTATTGGTACATCGACAAAGAACGTTCACGGCACATTCACTCAACACTCTCACACAATAGAAGGGTCTCGTTATGTAGCGCCGATGCCTTTCGATTCGCACTCCATAAAAGTAAGACGATAAGAGTCGTTCCCTTCAAATGACTAAAGGAGTCGTCGTCAGGCAAATGTTTGAGCGCACTCCCAAGCACGGACCGTCTGTTTATCGTGTCACAAAAGATTTGCTTCGACAGGAATCTCGAGTATTTAGTATCGTGTTTCTCTATTTATATTGGCCTGTTAAAACGTCTGACTGGAACATGCAAGAAGCATGGTGAGATTTGTTTGCGGCGGCTTCCAAAGCTCACTAATGGATAGGGCGGGCAGGGCCCTCTAAAATGAATATGCTGATTTCCCACGTCCATGTTTTTAGGTGTATTTTACATAATTTCCGGTCAGTAACCGACACATTACACTGATTAATTTTCTAAAACTGCCTTGATATGAACAGCTTTCATGAAAGTTTACCTGAGAATTTTCTTTTCTTTGTTGTTGAAGCATCACAATGAATTTCAGAGTTGTACTATGGAATAAAATTACTAATAACTTTGCTGCAGTTGTAGTCACACTTGTAAATGTTGCATGATTCAGGTACCCGTTTATCACAGAGATGGAGTATAATCATAGTACTCATATTTTTTCCATTTTTTCCCAGAGTAACACAATTATTATTGCATGGACTATTGTAAAAGCAGCAGTTAAATCAAGTGACTTAGATCTTAACCTGCGAGAATATTATTGTCATCGTAAAGCAGTGGTTTTCAAATTTATTTGGCCATGGAAGACTTGGAAAAGTTTTGAGGGTGTCATAAATAATCAATAATTGGTTTTATATTATCAGAGCAAAAGTAATCATCATCATCATCATTAACAGCCTGAAGACGTCCACTGCTGAACATAGGCCTCCCCCCGGGAGCGCCACTTAGAGCGACTGCTCGCCTCCTGCATCCATCGGCTCCCCGCGGCTTTCACCAGGTCGTCGGTCCTACATCGCTCATAGAACTGACAACCAATGGGGAAGAAAGGTTCTCGAGTGGCGACCACGGACTGGAAGACGCAAAAGTAATATTTGCTGTAAAATCTATATAATCTAATAGTAAAATCTAATAGGAAGTATGAAATTGTTTTCAACCAGTGTTAAACTGTTGAATAAGCATCTTGCTGAAATGTTGTGCACTCGCGCTCTCAAAAGGCATTACATTACGTATCCCACTACTACTCATTTATTTAGAATTTTTCAACTTTGTGTTGGAATATTCAGATAAATTTTATTTTAGGTATTAAAGGTACCTGTAGTAATTGTATTTAATTGAATAATTAGTATTTTTGCGGAGCCCTCATAGAGACTGTGCAGAGCCCTAAGTAAGCACCAGAACACACTTTGAGCACCTATGGCTATCATAGAGTATATGAAAGAAATGTCACGTTTTGCATGCGTCCTATGAATATTATAATTTGTGTGGTCAGTAATCATTTTCAATAAATTAAAAATCAAATTAGTGGCAAAAAGTTTCGTTTTCTCGTTGATTTTGGAACCTTTAATGCAGCTATTCAATATTATCGATCAACAAAGCACTACTCGAATAACTGCGAAAGTTTTCGATTAATACTAATTGAGAACAAACAGACCAATCACGAAAGGCTTATTGCGGGATACATTCCAATTTAAACTTGCCTTCAATTCGGCTGTGGTTGTGCTTCTAAAACCAAATGTTGGTCTATGCTTTTAAAGTCGATTTTCAAAATGTTTCGCTCGGAACTTTTCTAATCTGACCGCTGCCGGCCTTTGGTTCTGCACTTCGAAACAGTAATGAAAAGTAACGATTGCATGCAGACTTCACTATTAATCACAGGCAACGTTTACAACAGGCTGCTTTCCGATGGAGGAATGAACCAGCTATTTACCAGATCCAGATTGTCTTACCGGAATTTCACGGATTTCAAAACGAAACAGTCAGTACCTCTTCAGTCGTCAGTTCTCGTCAGTTTTGATTATAAAACAAAAAAGTACTTGAACTAAAAATAATGAAATAAGCAGATTTAACTGTGCGTAGAGTCGCTGGGTGCAAGAGGTAAGTTAGCCGGTCAAAGTGACGCTCTATTAGGGAGGTCTATATTCGGCAGTGGACGTCTTCCAGTTGTTGATGATGATGATGATGATGATTCTTAATAATTATCGCTTTATCAAATATCCACGTGATGATTTCACGTAGTTTGTTTTTGAAAAACATAAACCTTACCTGGCCAAAGGTTACATCAACCGCATGCATGATTAATAAGTAATCAACCGCGCATTTATTCTCAGGGAATACCTTTATGAAAAAGAGATGAATTAACAACGATGATCGTATAATCCGTTAACCCGGGAACAACCCCTGTTATCTTTCGGCTCTGATGTATATTTTATTTAGATGACGCCTACGAGGCTACACCATAGCGCGCGCTTATCAGTATATTAGGTAGACATTTCGTAAAAAAGAGTTGGTTTAAAAATGTGGGATAAATTTGGGCATGATATCACGGTAGCTTAAGAAAACACGTGAAGCGTGGCCCAGCTTTAAACGGATGATTTTTTCAAATCCCATTCATGATCCAAAATCCTTTACAAATCTGAATATTATTTCATTATAGTCCTGCAATTTTTATACTATATAATCTATTAGTACACTTTACAGTAAATTAATTTCCTGAAATAAAATACGTTTAGTGTAGTACTTTTTTTATTGAGACCTAATGCTGTCTTATACGCTTAGAGAGGTCTTGGGAATAATCTTACTAAAAGCATTTTTCTCAACTCTTACTTACATCACGTCACGTGTCAGCATGTATGTGTCAAGGCAACGCCACGTTTTGTGCTTAGTCACTGGCGCACAATGTGACCATACTGCGAAGGACAGACCGGTCGGATTCGGCACAGTTGTTCAACAACCATAAAATTAGCATTCAGCTGTCTAGTAGCATTTTCATCCAAACATAAGTTGTGGAGGTACCTGAATTATTCGACCGCAGCTTTCAAGAAACTAAGGGATGGATACGCCTTTTGAAAGGGAAATCGAGAATAACGTTTGTTTTGTTTATTCTTTAAATCCAAAGTTAGTGCTTACATAATCCAATTTAGTATTCTGCGAAGGAACAGAAATAATAAAGTTAGTTCTATTAAATAACATCTTGTTAAAAATTTTTTTACTGAATTGTTTTGAACTTAATTTTGAACATACAGTAAGCATTTTTTTATGAGAATGAATAACGTGGGTAGTAATTGTTCGCCTGGTGTTAAGCAGCACGGCCGCCCGCACATAACAGTTGCAGTGTCACTCGGAAACTTAAAATAAAAGTTTCTCGTGACACTGCTCTGCGCACGTCATCCTGAGACATCACACAGACTAGTAATCAGATTACTAGACTATGAGATCAGGTCATAAAATCTCATTTGCCCAGTAATTTCACTAGCAACTACTCAATTCTAAACTAGTGCTTATTTAAAAAATGAGCAAAATTGGTCATAACCTTGTCATAACATCAGATCGTGAGCTCAAAATTCTAGAATACGAATTTGTGTGTTGCGTGGTCAACACCATAAGTACTAATATTAATAAAAATTGCATTATTTCGAAATATTTTTCTCAACTGACGCCCACGTAGTTAATGGCGTACTTATTACGTGTAGCTTGCAATAAAATTATTAATATTACGAGGGAAGCGAAGAGCCGACGCAGCAGCTGTGCAACCACCATTAAATTGGAACTTGCCTCACTTCCCGAACTGGCACCTTACTGAATTACACCGTCATTACGCTCGGTTCACAGTGCCACGCAGTATTTAAGCTTCATATAATGAGAAATTTAACTACTGAATTTTTCATACATACTAATTAATACGACCGTGTTGTGGCATAATATTTGTTTTATTTTGAGTGAAATAATGGTCAGGTGGTGAATTCGCCAAGAGTAATCCACCTTATTCCCTCTTTAACATTTTTCCCTATCTCTTCCTTTCGCCTTTACTTTTTGCTTTACGCTATAGAAACTATACATAATAATATTTAATATCTGTATAACCTTCATCCATTTGGCGGTGGTACTCTGCGAAAGGCATAATGTTAAAATAATGTCGATCTTCTTTGGATAGACTGATTTTGATGATAACAGCATAAGGGCTTACGCAGTACCTACTCAATTTGAACATAACAGTAAAAGGTATAAAAATCCATCAAATAGATTTTGCTTGATGAATTAACATTCAAATAGATGGACAAAAACTCTACACGCACACTGAAACGTTTTCTTCTTAGTTTTCCTTGTTAATAATTATTCTGTGGTTCAGCATTAAACATTATAAATGTGAATCACAAGCGGGAATGGAACCAATACGATACTGCTATAAAAATCATAAATATTATAAAAGTAAGCTTTAATACTGTCTTTTTGTACTCTGAACTTACTCATTTGATGACTGGAACAAAACATGGTTAAAATTTAAATGAGTATTGATCGTTGAAAGTAGTAGGAGCACGACTTGGATCAATTAGCTACGGTATTACGAGAACGTATTGATTTTGAAATAATTGCCCGATGTGGCTCTGATAATTATTGTGAAAATCACAAGGTAGTAGAAGACATTGAAATAGAAAATCGATTAAGTAAACAAGCTAATACCTGCCTATAGAACATTAGCTTGTTCAATACTCAAATGCTTTCGTTGCGAGCGAAGCGAGCAAAGTCTGTTCATCAACACGCGAAAATTGCTTTCATCAGATGTTCAGATGTATGTTAGTATTTGCATATTGGCCGTGTTTTTTAACGAATCTTGACATATCATGATTGATTTTTTTTTTGTTGTCAGTGATTTTTCACTGGATTCGTACTCTTCAAAGAGCAGGAAAGTTTGCTGTGGTGCCATGTACCAGCTGAATTTGATAATATTTGGCAACAACATTCTATACTTTCTCAATTTTAAACAAGTAGGTATTTTACCCTGATGTTGGTGTTTTTTCAAATTGGAAAGTATTAATTAAAACAACTTGTAGTCATGAAAAAAGCTGTATTTAAAACAAAGAGCAATGCAATCCACTACAGAATAATGTCAATAAGCATCCTCGGCCTTCCCCGTAATTGTTCATCTAACAGTAATTATGCGAATTCTAAAACAACTTGGAATTCAAATGCTTTCTAATTGGCAGTTTTAATCTACTAACTTATGTACCGAATTCGCCAAAAGTACGAAACTTGTCGTGGTTGGTGGTGAAACGAATCAAAACCTTCTAACTGGAAATTTATAAATTTATTTTGCGAAATATCTGTGAGATGAAAATTTGGTTAATTTATATTTTAGATCGCTATAAGGTGTTTGCTGATGACAGTGGTAGTTCAGGTTTACTTTAATTTTTGGTACACTCGTGTTTGATAAATTAACGTTAATTAATTTTATGGGTGAAGTACGATCTTTTTACTTTAGGTATAAGCTCAAAGAACAATTTATTATGGTCTTCATCCTAGTAGTTAAAACCTTTAGTAATGGGATTATTATAATCTATCAAACAAAGCAGGTCTAATTGGACACAAATACCCTTTGAGTCCTGATTAAGAATTGTATTCCTAGTATGCATAAAATCAATTTCACATTCGAACTCAAAAACCAAAACATAATAGAATGTTTAATCAAAAGTTGTAATACAATATGTCTTGCAAACTTATTATTATTATTAAAATGACGTACCCCTGTTCCTATCTGTGTCTGTTTTCGATCGTATATAGATATAATACGTCAATGTGCTCGCCATGGTATGGGCTACCGTGAAATATTGATCTTATATTTCATACACATTATATGGTACTACATCTGTTATGGACAGTCATGACATTTAACATTAGATGAACAACTAGCTCGTCACGTCGTTTATTAGCGTAATTTTTTTTGTATGAGTATGAATGACGTGACGAGCTTGTCGTTCGCCTGGTGTCAAGCGACACTGGCGCCCATAACAGTTGCAGTGTCACTCGGAAATTTAAAATAAAAGTTTTGTGTGACAGTGCTCTGCGCACGTCATCCTGAGATATCACACAGTCTAGTAATCAGATTACTAGACTATGAGATCAGGTCATAAAGTCTCATTTACCCAGTACTTTAACTAGCTACAATGCCCTTCAAATCGGAACACAATAGTGCTAGCAAACTACTGCTTGGCAGCAGAATGACCGGCAAAGCGGAGGTACCTACCTAGAAAAAATTTATATTATTCATTTAGTTACGTTTAGTAGTCGCTGGTGGAGCTGTGCTGTATGCTCAGAGTAACGCTCTGTGGGAGAGGCCTATGTCTAGTCCTATGTGATTTTCCTATACTCGATAGCAAGTACAAAAATGTACTTCAAATGAACTCGTATACTAGGGGTATGTACTATTTTCAGGTACGTTTCGTTTACTAATAAAAACACTGAAGTTAAACTGTGTGAAAATAAAACCCATACGTTGCTGTGTCAATTTAGTGCACTTTGTCACAAAACTATACTGCAGCACGTTTTATTTGCTGACAGAAGTGAAAATTTGCGTCAGGCTAAGTGCCAAATTTATAACATTGGAAGTGTACTACGGAGGGTTTTTCGCTAATTGGTACGGTAGTAAGGATTGTTAAAGATAAAATATGCGATGCGGACTGTTTTCGTTTACATTTTGATTGATTGCTTCATTACTTTCGATATTGATGGAGTATCAGATCTGGTGTTTTGTTCTGCCACTATCGACACGCAACGATGCGATCTTTAATTAGTGTGATGCATTATATTATTTGGCGTCAATGCGTCATATAACTTGGTGTGAGCTAATTACTCTCCTGTTGTCTCTATATTTTAATGCTGCCAGCATGTTGGGTACGTTACCTGCCGGTAGTATGCTGGAGCATTTGGACTGTCTAGGCATAGGCCATCGTGGCGTTTATGTGTCCATGTTCTTTGTAGTAGGTAGTGTGGCTAATTTTCTTTAGTGTTTATTAATTTAGTAGAAAGCTAGAGTAAAAAAGTGCCTTGTAAGTTAAAAAAAAACAATAAAACAAATGACACTATAGGATACAAAATACGTTGGTGTACCGAGCTGATCCTGCGTTAGTACGAAACCTGATTTGTTCTGCGGCAGGGCCAGCGCGAACTACGCAGCTGCCCAACCACTATAAAATTGGAACAAGCCGCCGGTCTCGAAATGAACTGACACATCGCACGGAAACAATACGTTTAACTAGTTCACAATCAGTTAGCGCAAATTCGCAGTTTTATTTCCTGTAGCGTTACTAAACTGCTTGTTCTACATTCAGTCATCATTATCAGAATTGTAGGAGTCAAACCATGTTACTACTTCCATTTACTAATTCCGTGTACTTGTGGCTGTCAAACTCATCACCGAAGAAATATAACTCTCTCGTTAATGAACCTGTCAATTCGTTTGGTAAAGTAAAAAAATGCGTCTTTTAAAAGTGTTAATCCAAAACAATGATGCGAGTTCTGCCATCTAGCATAATATGGCTGGCATCGATACCACTTTCATGTCTTGCGGTTGGCAATCTGCCCGATACGTGTGTTTCATCTTAGTTTGTGTATCTTGCTATCAGTCATAAATAGTACTCGGCAATCGACGCTGCACCGTTATTTCACCTACTTAAAAAAACAAGTAGGTTTCCAATTTATTTATTTATAAGGATATCTTACATGTCATTTCTGTTGTACTTACCCATGTTATTGTTGTATTAATTTGAACTCCAGTGTAAGTATTTAAATTAGGTACAGATTATCCCTTTAGAAATTATTATCAAAATCGGTTAAGTATTATTTTGGTTTTTAATTCAAAATAACTGGACAAAATGTGATAATTATAATGATATCCATGTTATTCCCAGTTAAGTACCTACTATGAAAATAAAGCGATTCAAGTCAACTTAACTCAATTTTTAAGAAGATCATTTAAACAAAATTAAATCTGCTCTTTATTGTAGCCTAGTTAGAGTAAAATGAAACGATAGAAGAAACCCTAGTCCAAAATTAGACCATCCAATCCATGTCAGATAACCGCTTCAGCGCTTTTATTTTTCACCGTGCTGCCATCTACCGTACGGCTAGCATCAACATTCAGCCGCTGGCAATTCGCCAACCACGTCCAGCCACACACCCGAGGCTGGGAATCTCTCGGCCAGTCGTCGTCTACAATCGACAAATAAATATTGAATAATCATGTAATAGCTCGGCAGAGTATGGTTACGTGGAGGGTTTTATGCAATTCTGATTTTATTCCATTTAAGTGAATTGTTTTGCGTGCATTCTCAATTATTGACACATTGCGGTTTTATTCTCAATGCAGCTGTTGTTTTAACATTATTTTTTTCATCAATTAATTTCTCATAGCAAAGCTTGCATGATTAAGGTCACAGCTCATTAGAACCACCTGGCACCCACTCCGCACCGCCTTGCCTCCTGCGGCTGGTATTCTTTATATGAACTTGTATGGACATGCGCTCACTATATCAAGGGCTTACGACCGACGCGATTCGGTGACGCTACGGAGTTGATATAGTGAGCGCATATCCATACAAGTCTATATTTTATAAAGAATACTAGGCGAGGCGGTGCGTAGTGGGTGCTGGGTGGTTTTAATACGCTGTGACCTTTAAACTTTCCTTAACAGGGCGGTTATTCTCCATGGAAACACAGATTCCACACGATTCGAAACCACCTCGTTATCGTGTCTTGTTCAAATCGTGTCACAGCGTTAGATATACCTTCACTTACATTAAAATTATCTTTATTTTGAATAAAATATATTGACATAAGTGGTCATATCTTTAGACGTGTTGATGTTTCGGAACGCGTCTCAGTAGAACATATGATTTTTGGCAGTTCAAATCGCGCCAATTCCAAATTCATTTCACGCGGTTTTGTTTTCATTTCAAAGAGAATAGACTTTTGTAGATTTCTTATCTAAGACAAGGAATTCGCGTGGTTTAGAAGTAAGGAATCGATATGGAATAATGGCCCTGGTTAGTAAAGTTAAGCAACCTTTTCTGGGCTCACTATGTACTTGGATGGGTAACTGCTACAGACAGTGTTTTTTACAACTGAGTGCTACCGTGCTTCGGCAGCCTCATCAAGTCATCAGTCACGGATGTTATATTAGGACAATAGTTACTAAACCATGTCAGAAGATTATGTGCGGCCTAAAAATTTAGAGGACTAACCACTTGCCTACACGTGAAGAATGAGGCAATTAATTATCAGCATAACGTATTCTATTCTAAATCTTACTGTATCATGATCAAATACTAAAATGTCTAATGTTTTTTTGTGTGGAACATGGAAACCTTTAAAAATACATAGATATAAAATGTCAGATCCCCATTCAATAGTCTGTAGATTCTATCGCAAACTGGTTTTTTATTTAAGAATGAGCTATTCGGCAAATATTCCTTTTGCCGGCTAAACCTCGAATTCACCATTCAACTTTGACATTTTCCACACCTCTTAGACACGATTTGGCCGCAGCGCGTACATCAAAGTGATTACGAGCAAAAAACGCCACAGTTTCGAGTGGGTTCGTTGTAAAAATCACGACGACGTGTGAAGAGTCATCGGCGCTTCTCCATCGAGTGGCGATCGCTTGTTTTTCCCACTTTCCACTGAGCTCTGTGTAGTTAGAGACAGCTGTTAAACTTTGTTTTAGTATTTGATTGCAGGTATAAGAATGCGATTTAACTTAATAGCGAATATGCGACTTAACACCATAGATCGTCTTCTTTTATACGATAGCTCCTACTATTTTTCCTGAATTATTGGCTTCACTAGACAACACAGGTTGCCATTATGTATAAAAATGGGGTATTTTGATTTCCGTATGGACTTTGCTTAGCTGCGCTATTTGCGGTTTATCATCATTTTAAACAGTCTGGAGACATCCACTGCTTAACAGAGTACCAGCTTGCCTGCCTAAGTGCATTTACTTTCTTATAATTAATTTTGAAGTTGAGATTAAGTACTGCGTCAATATAGTATACTGTGCAATAGATCCGCCTCTTCGAGTGCCCTCGCCTCTGATTCCCTGCAACGGCCCTGTATTTTATGAGGTCAAGTGAGAGCCTCCACAAAAAACACGTACCGCGATAAATTACGCACTGACACATTCAGATTCGCCCATAATGTACACGAACATAATATATTGTTTTTACGTTTTTTAGTCATATTGTTTTGCTGAGCTTTGCTGATTACTGTTAGTTTTCTTGGAAACACTAAAATTACGCTATATCGGTGAATATATTTAATCTAGCCGCTTGAACAGGAAAGTGAACAGGTGGCGAGCATACAACATCGTCCACCACACTGTCGCTTAGTACCAGGAGAAACGTTTAAGTCATTTTAAAATTAAGACGTTTTGCTTACATACCTAATGGTTCAGCCACATTTTGGAAATACAGACGTTTTACAACCCCGACTATATGACCCTAAACCCAGGCTATCTATGGTATAAGTAGTATAAGAAAGTTAGATAGTTGCTAAATGGACTAACATTTTTACAACAAGTATAATTATTATTCTATGAAGAGGAATTTAATTACGTCATCATCATCATTCATCATTAACAGCCTGAAGACGTCCACTGCTGAACATAGGCCTCCCCCAGGGAGCGCCACTTAGAGCGGCTGCTCGCCTCCTGCATCCATCGGCTCCCCGCGGCTTTCACCAGGTCGTCGGTCCACCTAGTGGGGGGCCGGCCTACGCTGCGTCTTCCAGTTCGTGGTCGCCACTCGAGAACCTTTTTTCCCCATCGGTTGTCAGTTCTACGAGCGATGTGGCCTGCCCATTGCCATTTCAACTTGCCAATCCTAAGAGCTACATCGGTCACTTTAGTTCTCCTGCGGATCTCCTCATTTCGGATCCTATCTCGCAGGGAAACACCG
Organism: Ennomos erosarius; assembly: GCA_963580505.1. Taxonomy (NCBI): domain Eukaryota; kingdom Metazoa; phylum Arthropoda; class Insecta; order Lepidoptera; family Geometridae; genus Ennomos; species Ennomos erosarius. The sequence goes on along the minus strand of OY756981.1, from coordinate 10,939,469 downwards.
AGCATTGCTCTCTCCATAGCTCGTTGCGCGACTTTGAGCTTAGTAATGAGGCCAACAGTTAGAGACCACGTCTCAGTTCCATAAGTCATCACTGGCAACACACATTGATTGAAAACTTTTGTTTTCAGGCTTTGTGGTATTTTGGACGAAAAGATAGGTCGAAGCTTCCCGAACGCTGCCCAGCCGAGTTGGATTCTTCGGGCGACCTCTTTGTCGAAGTTGGACCTACCCAATTGGACAGTCTGCCCTAGATAGACGTATTTGTCGACAACTTCGAGAGTATCGTTCCCTACAATTACCGGTATAGGTGGAACATGGGCATTTGACATGATTTTCGTCTTGTCCATGTTCATCTTAAGACCAACCTGTCGGGAGACTCTACTGAGGTCGTTGAGCATGGTGCTGAGATCATCGAGCGACTCCGCCATTATGACTATATCATCGGCAAAACGAAGGTTAGTGATATACTCGCCATTTATGTTGATGCCACATCTTTTCCACTCCAAGAGCTTGAAAACATCCTCCAATGCGTTTGTGAACAGTTTCGGAGAAATAACGTCTCCCTGTCTCACGCCTCTCTGCAATGGGATCTGTTCCGTACTCTGGTCTTGTAGTCGGACTGACATAGTGGCCTTACTGTACAAACACTTCAACACTTCGATATACCTATAGTCAATTTGGCATCGCTGTAAGGACTGCAGCACCGCCCAAGTCTCGATTGAATCGAAGGCTTTCTCATAGTCCACAAACGCTAGGCATAGCGGCCGATTATACTCTTCGGTCTTCTGTATAATCTGGCGTAGCGTATGGATGTGGTCTATGGTGCTAAAGCCTTTTCGGAAACCGGCTTGTTCGGGAGGCTGGAATTCATCAAACCTGCGTGCGAGACGATTCGTAATGACCCTCGAAAACAGCTTATACACATGACTCAAGAGCGAGATGGGCCTATAGTTCTTCAATAAGGTGTTATCACCTTTTTTGAAGAAGAGCACCACCACGCTCTTGTGCCATGCCTCCGGCGTTGTACCTTCAAGGATGACAGAATTGAATAACTTCTGGAGGACTATAAGTACCGGTCTACCACCCGCTCTCAGAAGTTCGGTCGTAATTCCATCCTCACCTGGCGCCTTGTTGTTTTTAAGCTGTTTGAGGGCCATTCTAATCTCGTACAGGCTGACGTCCGGGATATCTTCGGTATAGTGTCGGACTAACTTGGCTCTGGTGTCCTTAGCTGTGTTAGTAGCGGGCTCACGTGTCGATGTGTATAACTGTCCATAGAAGTTCTCAATCTCTCTCAGGATCTCAGGCTTGGATGAAATGACACTACCATTCTCGGTCTTCAGTTTTGTCATTTGGCTTTGCCCAATAGACGAATCTTTTGCGAACACCTTAGAGCCTTGGTTCCGCTCAATTGCGGCCTCAATACGTGAAGTACTAAAAGCACGCAAGTCGTGTCGCATGGAACTCCAGATACGTCTATTGAGTTCACCGTAGGCTGACATATCAACTGAAGACTGTAGTTTCATTTCGCTCCGGTCTGCCATTAATTTAAGAGTGTTTCCTGAGAGTTTCTGAGTCCTCTTTCGGCGTTGGGTCTTGAAGAACTCAGCTCCAACAGCTTGGACAGTTTCCACCAACCCGTTGTTCAACTCGTCCACTGTGTTGCAATCGGCAAGGCACTGGAAGCGATTTTGGAGTTCCAGCTGAAAGCCTTCGGGGTTTTGGATTTGGACAGGGTTTGGACGGAGCGTAGACCTCACCAGACGCGACCTTTCAAGCTTGACATTGATATTCAATGTGCCTCTTACAATACGGTGATCGCTACCGGTTTTCACCTTGCTGATCACAGAGACATCATCGAATATTCGCTTCTTGGTCGTCATCATGAAGTCTATCTCATTTTTCGTGGAACCGTCGGGGCTTATCCACGTCCACTTCCTGGATGGCCGCTTCTTGTAGAAGGAGTTCATCATAAAGAGGCCCTCCTTCTCCATGAAGTCAGCCAGCCTTTGTCCCCGAGGGTTCCGCTGCCCGTATCCAAATGGCCCCACTCTCAGCTCATCGCCATTCCTTGTGCCCAACTTCGCATTAAAGTCTCCCATCACAACGGTGAAGTATGTTTCGGAAGTATGCATGGCTTCGGATATATCCTCATACATAGCTTCTACTTCATCGTCGGAGTGTGCCGAGGTCGGTGCGTATACCTGGATGACCTTCAACGAATACCGTTTGGTTATTCTGAGTATCAGGTACGCTACCCTGGTCGACACACTGTCGACTTTGATCACGTTGTTGACGAGAGACTTGCGGACGAGGAACCCGACACCACCTTGGGAAAGTTGGTCTCCCTCCCGGTAGAAGAATAAGTTACCGGAATTTAGGATTATCGTGTCCTGTCCCTGTCTTCGGACTTCTGACAATCCCATTACATCCCAGCGTAACTTACTCATCTCCTCCTCCAATTCGACCATCCTTTCGTCAGCCCTCAACGTGCGCACGTTATAAGTTGCCAGGGCCAGGGGTCGTGTTTGGTGGGGTTGGTAGCCGGGCGTCTTCCGGTGATTCTTCGCACCCCCTGCCCTGCCGTTACCGTGACCGCTACCGGAGCCACGGGATAGCAGAGCCGCCGGGGACTGGGGGCCGTTATTGTTTGTGCTTGTCATTAGGGGGGGGGGGGGGTTTGCCATAATCACCACGCTTGGCAGGCGGCTTGGTGATCGCAGTGGATTATGATGGTGGAGACCAAGGAGAATGCTGCAGCCCATTCCCTGGATGTTCCCTTAGCCGACTTTTACGGCACCCACGGGAAGAGATGGGGTGGTCCTATTCGTAACCGGGACCACACGGCAGTCGTCGTCTACAATCGACAAATAAATATTGAATAATCATGTAATAGCTCGGCAGAGTATGGTTACGTGGAGGGTTTTATGCAATTCTGATTTTATTCCATTTAAGTGAATTGTTTTGCGTGCATTCTCAATTATTGACACATTGCGGTTTTATTCTCAATGCAGCTGTTGTTTTAACATTATTTTTTTCATCAATTAATTTCTCATAGCAAAGCTTGCATGATTAAGGTCACAGCTCATTAGAACCACCTGGCACCCACTCCGCACCGCCTTGCCTCCTGCGGCTGGTATTCTTTATATGAACTTGTATGGACATGCGCTCACTATATCAAGGGCTTACGACCGACGCGATTCGGTGACGCTACGGAGTTGATATAGTGAGCGCATATCCATACAAGTCTATATTTTATAAAGAATACTAGGCGAGGCGGTGCGTAGTGGGTGCTGGGTGGTTTTAATACGCTGTGACCTTTAAACTTTCCTTAACAGGGCGGTTATTCTCCATGGAAACACAGATTCCACACGATTCGAAACCACCTCGTTATCGTGTCTTGTTCAAATCGTGTCACAGCGTTAGATATACCTTCACTTACATTAAAATTATCTTTATTTTGAATAAAATATATTGACATAAGTGGTCATATCTTTAGACGTGTTGATGTTTCGGAACGCGTCTCAGTAGAACATATGATTTTTGGCAGTTCAAATCGCGCCAATTCCAAATTCATTTCACGCGGTTTTGTTTTCATTTCAAAGAGAATAGACTTTTGTAGATTTCTTATCTAAGACAAGGAATTCGCGTGGTTTAGAAGTAAGGAATCGATATGGAATAATGGCCCTGGTTAGTAAAGTTAAGCAACCTTTTCTGGGCTCACTATGTACTTGGATGGGTAACTGCTACAGACAGTGTTTTTTACAACTGAGTGCTACCGTGCTTCGGCAGCCTCATCAAGTCATCAGTCACGGATGTTATATTAGGACAATAGTTACTAAACCATGTCAGAAGATTATGTGCGGCCTAAAAATTTAGAGGACTAACCACTTGCCTACACGTGAAGAATGAGGCAATTAATTATCAGCATAACGTATTCTATTCTAAATCTTACTGTATCATGATCAAATACTAAAATGTCTAATGTTTTTTTGTGTGGAACATGGAAACCTTTAAAAATACATAGATATAAAATGTCAGATCCCCATTCAATAGTCTGTAGATTCTATCGCAAACTGGTTTTTTATTTAAGAATGAGCTATTCGGCAAATATTCCTTTTGCCGGCTAAACCTCGAATTCACCATTCAACTTTGACATTTTCCACACCTCTTAGACACGATTTGGCCGCAGCGCGTACATCAAAGTGATTACGAGCAAAAAACGCCACAGTTTCGAGTGGGTTCGTTGTAAAAATCACGACGACGTGTGAAGAGTCATCGGCGCTTCTCCATCGAGTGGCGATCGCTTGTTTTTCCCACTTTCCACTGAGCTCTGTGTAGTTAGAGACAGCTGTTAAACTTTGTTTTAGTATTTGATTGCAGGTATAAGAATGCGATTTAACTTAATAGCGAATATGCGACTTAACACCATAGATCGTCTTCTTTTATACGATAGCTCCTACTATTTTTCCTGAATTATTGGCTTCACTAGACAACACAGGTTGCCATTATGTATAAAAATGGGGTATTTTGATTTCCGTATGGACTTTGCTTAGCTGCGCTATTTGCGGTTTATCATCATTTTAAACAGTCTGGAGACATCCACTGCTTAACAGAGTACCAGCTTGCCTGCCTAAGTGCATTTACTTTCTTATAATTAATTTTGAAGTTGAGATTAAGTACTGCGTCAATATAGTATACTGTGCAATAGATCCGCCTCTTCGAGTGCCCTCGCCTCTGATTCCCTGCAACGGCCCTGTATTTTATGAGGTCAAGTGAGAGCCTCCACAAAAAACACGTACCGCGATAAATTACGCACTGACACATTCAGATTCGCCCATAATGTACACGAACATAATATATTGTTTTTACGTTTTTTAGTCATATTGTTTTGCTGAGCTTTGCTGATTACTGTTAGTTTTCTTGGAAACACTAAAATTACGCTATATCGGTGAATATATTTAATCTAGCCGCTTGAACAGGAAAGTGAACAGGTGGCGAGCATACAACATCGTCCACCACACTGTCGCTTAGTACCAGGAGAAACGTTTAAGTCATTTTAAAATTAAGACGTTTTGCTTACATACCTAATGGTTCAGCCACATTTTGGAAATACAGACGTTTTACAACCCCGACTATATGACCCTAAACCCAGGCTATCTATGGTATAAGTAGTATAAGAAAGTTAGATAGTTGCTAAATGGACTAACATTTTTACAACAAGTATAATTATTATTCTATGAAGAGGAATTTAATTACGTAGTGGTACGTAATTTTCTAATAACAAAACTAGTCATAAGTAAATCAAGTCAAGATTAATTATGTTCTACCATCGTTTCTAACGTCAGCTGTTGCAGATGTTGTACCACTGTTTCAATTTAAGGGCGCACGGCACAAGTTTCCGAGATGAACTTTGCCCGAACTTTGTTCTTAGTGACATTGTCAACTAATCTCTCAGTCGACAGCAAGGAAACGGCAAAGGCATCCTAAATTTAGCTTTTGAGGGATAAAATAACGTCTGGCTTGATCTTCTTCTTCTCGTGTAGGCAAGTGATCAACCCTGGTGTCAGAATTTTTAGGCCGCCCAAAGGCTTCTGACTATTGTCTGGCTTGATGATGCATAGAGTTTTATCAAGTAACCAGCACTATTAAGTAGAAAAATTAGTAAAACAGCGCTATAGTAGATAAATGTAAGGTTGTTGTTACTGAAATGATCACATCATTAACAGCCTAAAGACGTCCACTGCTGAACATAGGCCTCCCCCAGGGAGCGCCACTTTGAACGGCTGCTCGCCTCCTGCATCCATCGCCTCCCCGCAATTTTCACTAGGTTATCACAGGTGCGTAGCAGCCACTCGAAAATCTTTCCAAAAAAATCACAAATATCATCATATTTATATACAATAGGTTTCGAGAAAATTGATTGAAAATCAGTATTAATCAATATTAGTTTCCCACATTTTTTTAACGATAATGTACTTCCTTAACACATTTTCAAAACAATTACGCCTTGCTACCTGGCAACACATACTTCTCTAACAATATTATCGGATCTAGTAATTTTCGGGTGGCTATTTAGCATAATAAATAGGTAGCTATTTCAATTTCCATAGGCACATAGCGTGCGAAATGCAAATTGCTGCCCGATACAATATCCGGCGCGTCGGCAGGAATGATTGAGTGGATGATAGTTTCATACCACTCGCGATGTATTAACAAATACATAATTATTGACAACTAAACTAAAAAGACCTATTCACTGCATACCTAATATGTAAAAGTAATGAATTTGTAACATAAAAAGATACGCGGTTTCATCTCATACGGTAAAAATGTTGCTTGTAACAAGTGCATCTTAGTACCTATATATGGCTGCAACTTACTTCTTACACCTATCAGTTTCCCATGATTTTGACAAGATCGTCGATCCACCTGACGGGGGGGATACGCTGCGTCTCCCGGTTCGTAGTCGCCACTCAATAAGATACCTTTCTTTCCATCAGTCGTCCGCAAATGACAAGCAGGCCATATCGCTCGTTTCTACAAGCTATATTGCATTTAATTGTTAAGTGGAGTCCACAGATTATAACGAAAAATTTTTAGGTACTCTGTGCAGGCATAGTATTTTTATCGCCACCAATCTTTTTTCATTCATTTTAAAGTCAATTCATTTAAGCTCTCACATGACAAATCCAATCTTAGCTCTAACACAGATTAATAACTAACTACATCTAACTATAGTTTGTATTATGTTATAGTAGACAACTGTCTTCCGCATGAGATATGATCTGGCACAAGCTACGTAGCTAATTTCGTGACGTCCATTCATTTGACCATTGCGACGCTGATGCTGAATGAGCTAAGACGACGTATCATTTATTGAATCAGGTTACAGAATAAGTCAGGTGGTTGTGTGCTAATTTCGTTTGGTCTTGGTATGCGTGTGATATTTATCTTGAAAGACTGGTTTAATTGTAATCACTGGAGATTCTTCTTAATATATTACCAGTTATAAAAATAAATTTAATATTACGAATACATTTTGACTGCGACAACATTGATGTCAATTTTTGCAGCTATTTTGAATCATCATCATCATCATCATGTGCAAATTAAATAAATCTTCAAAATGTTCGAGGTAAACTTTGTATTCTATGGGCATGCTTACGTGTGGCATGGGATAACTGGAAAAGTTCAGAAATGCCTACCATTAGTGAACATTATAGGACTAAAAAATTTACTTGCAAAACAAAAAACCCCCTAGAATCTTTTTCTTCACGTTGCGAGCATAATGTACAAAAATACACAATATAATATAAATACTGTGTTATTTAAATTTGATTTAACAAAGCTTCTTAAAGACTCTTTATATTGTGGTATTTGATAAGACTGGGATCACTTGAGGCAGTATTATTAACACCTGTGAAATCCAGGGTATCACGTTACGGGTAGAAACGTATTACTAGAGAGTTTACATTATTGCCTTAATAAATTATGAGAATGGGAAGCACGTCAGTGTAATGAACGTATTTCTCATTCTAGCCATTATTTGAAGATATCTGGCTGTAGCATATACTTTATTGTGCTACTTAATAGGTGATCTTTTTCTAGTTCAGGGGCCGTACTGTGAGTTCTTAGCGCAATTCAAAACTGAGCCTATTTTGGATCGCTTCTCAAAAACTTCATACAAAAAAAAACACAGCGATCCAATATAGGCTCTGTTTTGAACCGCGCTAAAGCTCACAGTACGGCCCCAGGTATTGACATTTTTGTTCATAACCAATACTAAATTTACCCACTACTTAATATGTCACCATCTTTCATTAAAATATCTCAGAAAGTCTAAACGATAGTAACGATACAGAAAAATTTTAATTGCAATTTTTTTTTGTTTTTAATTTGAAAGTATTTTGTGGTCTATAAGAATTAAAGTTATTTATAAGTAATGATGGTGGATGATGATTTATGGTATTATTCATAGAACCACACGGTTTTTTTTTTATACATGAGCTGTATATTATACTGAATATTCTCTATTATAAAAAAATATGTTGATAACGCTAAACAGGCGACCCTAACACTAAAATCATGAATCTTTGGATTCAAAAGGCTAAACGAAGTCAAAAACTCACTCAATCATTCAACGAAAATAATCGATATCAAAATCAACCAAAGCCGAGTCTAGACAATAGATATCCCGGAGTGCTTGAGTCAACTAGTCTGAGTGACTTTAATTCATCGCAGAGGAGCCGCCATCTGGGATTACTTGAGGCCATCACAAGATGGTACGGACGCCGGATCTTTGATAGGAACTTGTTGGTTAGTTGGGAAATTGGGACGGCATCGGTGAGATGAACTTATGCACGTGAACACTTCGCCTTATGTTTGAATATTAGTTAGGTTAATTTGTTGTTCTTGCTTAATTATGGTGGTATTAAACATACATTACAAAGCAGTGGTTGAAGAGTAGATGTACATATACAAAAACGCTATGAATATTAAAAAAATGTTGTTATTGAAAACCTCTTTGTTAATTTTAAGCTAACGGTAAAAAACTGGAATAAAACACATTGTGAAATAAAAGCTTATGTGAAATAAGCGTATTCCAAATACAGTCGCCTGCACTTATAAGTTTATACATAACTATACATTGTACAATTTTCAAAATATTACTACAGTGTTGAATTACTCAAAAAACATTAAGGTAACCATCAATTTGTATAGTACACAAATTACCCCAACAGTCACTAATAAAAAAAAACGGAAAAAATAATACATTGTGACTGTGACAAAAGTTTGAAAACTATGGAATGTATACTTAATAGTGCGGGCGACAGTACTGGTATCTTATTTATTTATACCTGCTCATCTTGCAATGAAAATATAAAGTATTATGGATCCTTTAAAGTAAGTTTTGCTTCCTCTTAACTGAATTGAGTATTTGATTGGGTACATCCAAAGTTCGAACGCCAATTGAGGACATTAGTGGCAGTAGATTCCCCATAGAGCCAGTCGAGAGTAGATTCGACAACTGGAGTTGTGGGACGTACCATGTAATGCAGTCTTAATACAGACCGGCACTATAGGAATATTAAAGTTATCAGTGAAGAAAATTCTAAACATGAATATTAGGAATGGCTTAATAAGATAACAAACATGTTTCACTCTCTTTCAGTTGCTGTCTCATTACTATACGGTAATATTGTACAATTGAACAACATTACCATATACCATATGGTTGTACCAGTGCATCGGGCTGCGCCCACGCGATCGCTTTCCTTCCACCGCCTAGGTCACTACTAAAATTACTAAAATGTATTTCTTAGCATTAGTAATATCACCTCTGTTGACAACAATAACATTGCCGACACGTAATACGGATTTTAAACATATTTAAAGATTCATTACGCTAAGCTTTTTGCTTCTTCGGATCGTAAACTCCAATGTAACGAGTTAGAATATCGTATAAGGTATACGTTATAGAGGTAATGTGAAGGTAACGGTGTGCGTGTCACTTACTCACACCTGCTGACATAGATACACCTTGCTTTGTGGTCTAATATTAAGTTTGAGTTGTTTATGGTCTTGCTACACGTACCTGGTATAGGAGTTATTTACTTTTAAATTTATTGTAAACTGTTTTCATTTAAGTGGCTCTAAAAATATCTATTTTATTGAAAATTTTCTTTGGTGAGTTTAAAACAATCTTTTATATAATTATAAGCAGTGCATTTAAAAAGGTAGTTCGCTTTCGAGTTGTTCCAAACTCGCGGTACAGTTCATTTTAAAATCATAAAACTAACATCATGTTATAAATGGAAACAAACAGGAAATCTTTCAAATGTCCCGAATAGCCACTTCGATTGTTAATAATAAAGCAAATGGAGCTATTTCGGTGCCCATTTCAATTTAAGCACAGGGCTGAACAGAAACTTATCCAACTCTCAACTAAAGTTTACAAGAAACTCCATCCTTACAGCATTGTCTATTAAATGTACAAGATACACTTCTGGATACCGAGATGTTTTCAGAGCGTTATACAATTCATTAATAGTTTGACTTGCTGTTTGCTTTACGAATGTTGCCTTGGAATTATTTGGGAAGATTCGACAGTATTGCAGCAGCTAGGGAAAAGCTTAGACAAGCAACTGCGAATGTACATTCAGTTAATAATGTTGTTCAAAGTGGTCCGATTTACTTGCCCATGACTTCATGATTGAATTAACTACTAACTCGAATATAGGCCAGTCACAAGTCTAGTCCTTGACGGGGCATTCCTTTCAATTGACTTGACAACTCTCTATATTTCTCTCTCTCTCTCTTATTTTTTTTTCTTTAAATGTCTTAAACTTGACGTGTTTTTTCTTTTTTAGATCTTAATTTCCTAATTTAATACGTATTCTAAGGGCCAATACTTACATTTGCAGGAAATTTTATGTTATTTGTCAAGTGTCATTTTAACTTTTTAACTTATAACAATATATATCTCAACATAAACCATGTCAATAAAATGATATTATTATTAACATATTTCGTTTTATCATTTAAACCAGTAACCTAAATATCTCGAAACATCCCTTCCCCCAAATCGCGTCCATCGCGTGACATTCTCCCATACTTCAGCGAACAAGAAAGAGTAGCCGCTGTATTTGTTAATCTTGCTTTCATTGTGTGAAATATTAACGAATAATACCCGAAAAAGCTTTTATTTACTAGAAAAATAACATTTATCGTTGCGATAAATGTTTACAAGTGTTATTGGCAGTGGTAAGCAATCTTTTTACAAATCTGTCTTGCTTTTTTTCCAGGGATCATAATCATACGTTAATATCTTCTAGGATAAAATAGAACAATAGTTAATTCAAAATGTGCATAAATAATACAATATTACGCTTTGAATACTTATGGAGTGGACAGCACCTGTCCCATTCTCACATAAGAAGGTTGTATGAAGGTAAATAATGATGTGACCTTACGGGGCAGTGTTATGAAAAAAATTACATAAGCAATTTTTTTGTTTTTGTTTGGGATTTTTTTTATTTACACAACTGCGTCTATTTTGAAAATAAAAATTACAGATAAATAATCCAATAACTACTCGCAGCATCCAACATTTGTTTCTTTATTTTTATTATTGACATTGTGTATTTACTTGTAAATTCGATATTCAGGACGTCCAGTTGGGTGCCGCAAGTACGGTTAATATTTTACCAAGTCGAATCACGCGCCATCTTCAACGGGCCCTGATTGCTGCCCGATCGGAATTATATTTCGCAGGCGCATTCAAAGCTCTGGACAAGATTGCTTGGTGAGCTCCAGCTCTATGAGACGTAATGCTGGCCTTTGGTATAGACGGCCCATTTCAAGGACACAATTTTAAAGGAATTGTTTGTTTATTTTCCTATGCAAGTACCTACTATTATTACTCAAATTCTCCCACTATCACAGAATAAGTAATAGTAGATGCTAGCGTACTATTGAAGACGGAAATGTATAAAACCAAGCGATCGCAAAAATGTTACCTTAAATGAATTTTAGTTATGTAGGTATTCATTAAAATTTTAAGATAGATAATATTTGAGTAAAAAAACCACCAATTAAACAAAATATAAGGAAGCGTTGTGTGTTTCTGTTAGTGCCTCTCTACTTAAATAATGTCTTCTACCTAATAAGTTTTAGACTGTAATTATAAAATACTAAAACATCAAACTTCTGCGTTTTCCGGCGTTTTATTATTTTATGTTCTCTTTAAACGATAATACCGAGACTATGAATGCTTAAGTAGGTGGTTAAGTTAAATGTAAAACTGTGCTATCTGAAAGCGGCTTATTTTAATAGTTACGTGACGATGTTAGGCTTCAAAGCTGGTAGGATCCGATTATCTATGTACCTGGACAAAAAAAAAGTTATTAGCATATGACATTGCACGAATTTCATGTTACTTATTTAAACCATGGGCTCACTAAGCCAACAGAACGCCAGTTAAATGAGGAGATACCTCTTCACATTATAACAACCTGCTGCCCAGGCACACATAAATACCAATCAATTATATTATTTAATCGAAAAACAATTGACGGTAAAAGGAATTTAATAGAAATTTAAAAGTGGATGTAAAGTTTTGCTAATAGCTATCTCGAGTTATAGCAGTTATAGCCATCGGAGTCTTGATTGAATTATTAGGTTCAGTTTGAGCAAAAAGTTTGCATAAAGACGCTGTAAATTAACAATTAAAGCTCATAGTGGAAAAGTGAAGTAAGAAATATTATCTTCGACGATGTTGAAATGTACTTGTATTTCATATCACACTAGATATTATAATTACTTTCCTCCTCAAAACCACTTCTCTATCGTTACAATAGACTAATATTGACGTTATTTTTCCTATTAAATGTTCTATCTATTGCTTCCTAATCTTCCCGCCCAGTCATCAGCAGCTGAAAATCGTCCACTGCTGAAAATTGCCTTCTCCCATAAATATACACTACTTAGTTATTTGCCTCTTGCCTTCAACGGCTCCCCGCAGTTTTGAACATATCATCAGTCCACCTAGTGAGAGGCCGCGGCCAGCCTACGTTTGGTTTGCGAGCTATAGAAATGTAATGCCTCATTGACATTTAAACTTAATCATGTTTAGAGCTATGCCGGTGATTTTTATCGTCCTGCTGATTTCCGCTTTCAGAGTAAAATTTTTCAAAGAAGCCTTGAGACTTCCCTTATTTAACTAGTGGCGTTGTCAAAAAAAGGTAGTGAAGATGGACGGTAATAGCCCATTAAAAAATAATTATCCCTTTACTAGGTACTGAAGCTAAAGATTATGCTGATACTTGCTTCGGCCAATACAAAATCATCTAAGTGAATCTAATGAAATGTAGGAACATTCGACTCTTAAAATATAAATCACCTTTGTAATACTCCATCGACGTTTATTTACACACCATCCATAATAAATATTACCATCCAAAAATCGCTGTAGGTGAACACCGTGAAATCCATTGAAGTTGACCAAGCGCCAGCGTTTCGTTAACACGCATGTCATGTCTGGACCTTCCGTTCCATGTTGTCAGTAGACTATTCGGAATTTAAAATGGATTCGTTTATAAAAGCATTTACCGGGCTTCGAATTTTCGATGAGGGAGAGTCGGCAGGCGAGTGACTTGTTTGCCGGTGGGCCACGTTTGCAACAGGAGCAAAAGTCTGGACAGTTTACCCGGGCGCCGCGTTCGGAGCACCCTCTATAAATCAGCCGCGATTGACGCCTTCCTACGGGGAGTGATCTATTCAGCTACTCCATGCCATGATACAGCTTGCTTGCAAGGATTTTTCTGTTACGAGTAAGTTTCAACATTTCAAACTTAAAATCCAACAACAAGCTTATATGGATGAATTCTGGGCCATAGCTACTCAGGTAAGTTTGTGGAGAAGTCAGGTGAACTAAGAAAATAAAATTTTAACGCAATATTTTTTAATTTAATTTTTCAAAATATTATTGATTTACCAATAACCTACACTCAAATTTTATAAAACTGGGTGTGACCACTTGATCCTTCCGCTTTGTATGATCCATCGGACTAAGTAAACTTTGCCAATTGGTTCGATTGGTCGGTCAATAAAGACTAACTGAACCATATTTGGAAATTCATTAATATTACTTTTTGCGCACTTACATATTACGTAGTTACTTAGTGCGGAGATAGGTATTTATTATGGGTGCGTTTCAGAAAGGTGTTATTTTTGTTATTTTCGATCACAAAAGTCGTTCCACTACAAGAAACTTATACGTATAGTATATATAAGTTCCTTGTTCCACTAGGAATAAAAGTGATCACTGTGGGTCTTTGATAATTTAAAGTCATCGTTTTTGCCATTCTTGGCATTCTTAGCAGCTACTGGGATGGGTCCTATTTAGTCAACTATTGGAATACTCACGTATATCGCATAAAAGTAATTTTCCAGTGAGTTCACCGACCTCATGTTAAAACTGGTTGAATAGATGAAAATAATCAAAATGCCAATCATAGAATATCATGGATTAAATATTTGGGTCAACCGAATTATTATGTCGTTTAGTAAACTGACAACATTCTCAACGGCCAGAATGTAAAATACCAAATTGGGGGCTCGGTTTCCCACAGAGTCCCGTCATTTCGGCACATTTAATATTTTAGATATTCCGCTCACGCTCCATCTTCAACGGTCCTCCTGATTGCTGCTAAATTGAACTAAAAACTTCTTCAATGCTCGCAAAACGTTTCAATTATTTCCTATATTTTAGGGTAGCACTCGCCATGTCCCAAATTTTATTTAAACTAATCGTATATAGATCGAACAATTATTTAGAAATCGAAACCTTACAGCTTTTGTTTGTGTGTTACTTTTTACTAAATCACTTGAAATTAGGTTTGGAAATTCTTTATTTTCGTTTTCAAGTCAAAACTGTTCATTATAAAATGTAGCCTGCCAAGCCAGTCTAGCCGTTTTAGCGTGAAAAGCACTAACAAATAAAAAACGTTATTTTATGTTTCGTATGACCACTTGCCTACACGAGAAGAAGAAGAAGAAGATTTTATGTTTTGGGATTGGTAACTGATAGCCATTCATACCTACTATCCAACGGCGCAATGCTACCAGCATGTTAGGTAATACGATTATGCATACTGGTACTACGCAATTGGACTGCAATGGATTTGGATTTCTATACGTTAGCGTGCACCGTGGTCAGTATAATATATCAAATATAATTTGTAATACATTCATTGACATCTCTTCTAATTCATCTAATTCCCTACATGCTATTTTAATGGGACATTAAACAAACGTAAAGTCACTGTGCTGTAAAATTAAGTCGACTTAAATGCTTAGCGCAGTGAAACTAAAATGAAAGTAAGCCAAAAACCCCAGTTTAAAGTCAAATAACGTCTAAATAAGGAAAAACGTAAAGAAGTAATAATTCAAAACCGGGGTAAAGATAAAATTGTGACAGCTAAAAGGAAACACGCTCAGCCAAGCGTATCTCACGAATGCAACGCTCGTTTTGATTTTAATGCAAGAAAATATTATTTTTAATGTATGCTTTCTATTTGCCATGGTTTTATCTTAATCTTTTTTCTATGTATGTGTGTATTCAGTTATATTATTTACTTATTTGTGTTTAGTTTTCTAAACATTAGACATTAGGGCAATAATTATAATACTGTTTTTACCACTAGGTATAAGATTGAACAACTTACGGGGTTGGTAGCGCCATCTATTGAGAAATTTTGAGAATCATCCCAACCAGCATGGTCAAGTTACATCAACACAAAATCACCATCTACATCTGTAGATTACGCTGAGTAGGTGATACTGCTATAAAAACCATAAATATAAAATTAAACAGTTGAAAGTTGTTTGAAATGGTTTTAGAGTTTTGAAATGTTTTGACAGCTATTTTTTGATTTATTTATTGTTAATGGAGTTCAACACAACCAAAGTGACAAAAAGCAGCACCACACAGCAGGTAGTTAAAAATCACACTGTTGCAATACAATTTCAAATAAAATGGACAGAAACTTTATTATTTTTCCAAAATGAAAATCATCGGTTGTATAGATTGAAATCACTGAATCGTTATTGCACATTGTTTGTATTGGTTGTAGCAACATCATCAATATATGAAAATTTCATTCAACATCGACGGCGTCGTCAATATTTAGACCTATTACCAATACATACCGAAAAACAAACGTTTTTATAAATTCATTTAGCAGTGTTCCAATGAGTTTTGTCTATACTAATTGCTATAAAACATTAAATAGATGGTTTATTCCTTAAAATAACAATAATAAAAAAAATAAAAAAAGTATGTTATGCTTATTTGAATTTCCTTGCTATTCGCAATATTTTATGTCATCACAATCGGAAATTTCAAGAACATAAATAAAAATTCTATCTAAATATGCCGCCAGCCTGATGGGCACGTTTGGACGAGGGGGTAACGAACGACGGTGGCGTCTAGTTTGACGCAGCAAACTATTGGGTTAGGTTAGGATAAGTAGGTAGACGAAGAAGGGAAGAGCGAGGGCATTTCCTCCCCTCAAAAAAAAAAAAGGATAAGTAGGTATTTAAATTGTATTTTTATTGTTTAGTCTCATAATTTGACTCGAGGAATGTTATGTTCTCTTTTAAAGTTTATTAATAAATTCAAGTAGTTATAATCAAAATAAAATTAAATAAATCATTTATCATTCAAAAATATTATACTACGGTTTGAACTTACCGGGATTTTAGCGGTAACTGTAAAATTTTTGGATCAAAAAGTGGCTTTTGTTATCTAATTATTATAAAACCAACAAACAATATTTAAAGTTATTAAATAGATAGAACGTATATAGAAAACTCCTAATTTATTTCCGGTGTTTTACATATTTTTCGGCATTAAAAGGCAATTTTTCCTGTGAAATCGTAGGCTGACGCAATTGCAGCCCCTCGAGCCAGAGCGCACGGTCTTGCTTTATTTGCTTCATTTTCAACAAGATTCAGATTGCCAAGAAATTTTGCGTTCAATTTATATAATATTACTTCCTTTCGAGATGCAATGCTCGTTCAGTTAAACGATCTTTCAGATCAGTCAATTTGACAAGCGATGGTTGGACCATTTTTAATATCCTTCGATATAAAAAGTGGTTTTAACGAGCTCATTAAGTTTTACTAGTGTACTTGCGGTATTATACTTAACAGTTTTCTGCTGCTTTCCTATTTTTATGCAAAAATGGAAAACGGTAAACAGGATTTAGTTTTGCAAGTTTATTTTGAGCTAAGTAAAAGTTATTATTGAAAAAGGTTCCATGAATGAATGGTTCTGTCGGCGAATCATTCGTAGTTAAAAGGTTCTGTCGGTGAACTACCCATAAACCAAACATTCTGTCGGCAGCTCATCCGGCAGAGTAACTATTGTCGGAGATATGTTTCAGAATCAAAATAATGCTGCTCTTATTACTCTTTTGGTGGGAATGGTTTAGTATATTAGGATATTAAGTAAGCTTTACTGAGTAACTGACTGATTGAGACCGTCACCGTACAGCTAAAACCAATTGACTTAGAAAATACTTGCAGAGTGTTTTTTTATTAAGGTAACCATTAGTCACCCTAAGAAGTAAAATATGGAGTGTTAAAAGTAGGTGCAACTGCCCGCTCTCCCGCGCCCGCGTAGAGTTGAGTAAAAAAGTATATAGATACAGTTAATAAGAATTTTACAACAGTTCCATCCAATAGGTAAGTAAATCCGAGTCAGTGAAATCCAATTACCGCCTGCACAATGGGTCACGAAACAATCTAAACTAAGAAAATTAATCTTCCAAGTCCAGAGAGAAGCACTGCGCAAACTTAGACAATGGATTTATAGTTCATCGATTTGGGGCCATCGTTGGATCGTGAATGAATGTCTGGACACCATACTGTGCTAAGCTCGTATTGAAATCGCTAGATCGGATTGCTAGGATGTCTGTATGCAGATTATGTTACTTGAGATGGTATGCCTATGTGATATGAGAACGCCTTCATGTGTTCACTCGATCCACCAGAGGTTATGCGCGGATTGTCATGTGTGGGAAAGCGATTGTGGTGTGTGTGGGATTGAGGTGATTTCCAATAGTATAATGGTAGCTACCAAATCGATGATTGCTAACTATTGCGTATAATTTAAAAATTATGTGGTAAGTTTATAATGTAGAACTATTGCCTGATAATTTTAATAATCATAGCAACAACTTCTTTCCAGATCTAAATCAGTTTCCGAATTCCCAACCCATCGAAAATGTTTCGATTCGAATTTTATGCTCTCCATCTCCCTCATCTACATTCAGGATGAAAGAGACGGAGAGTGTAGATTTCTAATCGAAACTTTTTCAATGGGTTTGGGAATCAGGGTGTAGACGGTAGAAGATCATTTGTTTTGAGTATAATCTAAAGGATTTATAGTTCAAGATTGTATGACATGATTTGTCTTATCATTTACAGAGTTGTTTATTTATATGTATAGTATAGGGCTACCATCAACAGAGTGCTTTTGCTGATTATAATAATCAACTATAAGAAGGAATCTTTCAATGGTCACATAGTATTTTATTCTAATAGCTATCTAACCATTAACATTTAACAGTCTGACAGTATTATGACACAAAAGACTACTAAACTTCCTAACCGAAAGTTTAAGTTTCATTTTGGACATCCTCACTCGGAATGAAACTCCTGGAAGAATAAATTGGTACTTAATAAAATACAAAAATAAACATATAAACGGAGTCCATTGCACTTTGCAGATTTTTAATCTACTAAAAGAGTTCGCAGTTCAACTATTAATTAACTCTAAACATGATTGTAGTATCAGCATTGACATCAAAACTGTTCCATTCTACATGTAATAAAACTGTTTAGTTTTATGACGATCGTTAAACCTATGTCTGTATCACAGTCACATGTGTAATAGCGCTTTTTAATTTTATTGACGTGTCAATTGGTCACCGGGCCATTATCAAAGATATAGATGGAGCAGTATGGATACAAATCAAATTATTTCCTTATATTACAGCAGTGTGGGTATATTCTTTTTACTTAGTACTTATACAGGTGAATAGATTTTTGACAAGATTTTAACACGTATATTATGATACTTTATCCCCGGAAAATAAATGTGTAAGTACGGATACGTACATACGGATGAATCCGTGGATTGCAGAGGGTATCTATAAAGAAATCATAGAAAGTTGAATGATTTTTTTTGTTTGTATTTTTATAATATACGGTATTTATATAATTAGTCATTGATTGCTGTTTGCTTGGTAAATTACTTAATAAATACAGATAAATATATATATACATATATATATTATTATAATACTGGAGAAAGAACTAAGACCTTGTTTATTTATCAAAGCGCCTTTGAACGCGTTATTTAGTTTCAGAAGAATTATAGACGGGCGTCTAACCGATATAGTATAGTTATCGAAATTACGGTTGGCAAAACTTTGATAGAGAAAGACAATAAAGATCCAACAATTTTTTGAATTTCATATTTACCTACCTACGACAATTATTATCCATTGTTGCCGAAGACGGTGATGGTTCCGTAGAAAAGATAATACAGTGCGATATAGTAAAAGAAACTTATAATGTGCGAAAATCGAATAGAAAAATCAAATAAATATTTACATAAAAAAATTAAAGCGACATCTTTCTTCACGTGTCAAAACTGAAAATCCATTTCTTTTTTTGGACAAAACAAAAAAAAACTTAAAATGAGGCTACAAATGAACCTCACACACATCCATGTTTTTCATATTATTACTTTTATTTTAATAATTACTATGTGTGCCTCTGTGGTAAGTTACTTTTTATTATGGTAAGGTTTGTGAATTATCCTTGGTTTCTCGACATATTATAATGAACCGATTTAAAAATACATTCACCGGTAGAAAGCTCAAACTAATATCTAAAAATGATACCTTAAGAATTTGACTTTGAAATCGGGGTGAGTCTAATACAATAAATGACGACAAAAAATCAAATAAGTTTTTTCTCTAATCGGTGCTTAAAATTATAAGAATAACACGGCGTATTTTTTGGTTATTTTCAAAAAGTTTCACAAATATCTTTCTAACTCTATCGAATGAAACTTCCTCGTTGGATTTAATGAAAAAACGTGAACAGTGCCTACAACAGAAACTTTTTGCATCTCGATTTCTAAAGGCCTCTTATCTAAGATTGCAAATTGCAGGAGGTAGGTACTCGGTACACAAAAAAGGATAGAGTAAATGCCTCGAAAAGGATAGGGGTAAATACTTCAAAAGGATGGGGTAAAATAGACTAGGAGACTGTGGCTCAACAATGATAAACTGAGACTGAGACGAAGAGTCACAACGACCATTAAACTTTCAAAAGCCAGGCTCTTTAGAACAATACAATGAAAATAAAATAATTTATACAGGAAAGCTTAACTTCAAAAGAGTCTTTCACTCAAAAATAAAGCGTGTTGTAGTACCTAAACAAGGTGGAACATTGTTTTGCATAACAAAGAGAAAAAAAACACCTAAAGGAAAACATAAAGCCACACTTTATTCGCAGAATACTTATTCAAATGAGGCTGTCCCTTCTAAGTTTGTTTTCAATCAAAAACTCGCGGAGCTTTGTGCCGCTAAACTTTATAAATGAGGCGATTATCCACGACGCCGAGGCTCCTCGCGATAGGTGTACTGACCAGCTCGGCTACACCAGCGCAGCCGTAGTGTTGCTAGAATAAGCTATTGAAATTCCTAAAAAATATCCGGTACCATCAGGATATAATAAAGTTAGGTCAATATTATATAGGCACTTAGTGTACCTACCTATAAGTAAATATAATAATTATACTCTATTCTATCGTATCTACCTACAGTAGAAGAAAAACTAAGGAAATATGTAGGTACGTAATTCTGAATGTAATAAAATAAATATTTCCTAATACGTAATTTTTTTACTTCGTGATCACAAAATACTTGTTTTTTCTACAAAATAGGCTTACCTACATTTGACTGACCACAATTACTTGAAGGTAAGCGTCTATTGATTTATTGATTGATTGATAATAATATCAACAGATAAAATGTTTTAGTGTAATACCTTAGAAATAACTTACACTATCATGGACGATTCCTGTAAAAGATTTATATTCCCAATAAAGAAACTCGTTTCTAAACTAGCAACACAACAATCCCCTTCATCCCGCGCACCCTTCAAGTCTGGGTCCCGCCTGCGATGTGCTGATAAACCTCTGGTCACCTGCGCTGCATGAATTGCACCGCTTTTTAACTTTCATCCAGCTAAGTCCTTTAAACTTCATCCGCTTAAACCGCTCTCGCGTTTTATTTATGATTTAGACGTTGACAACTACGACAACTTTTTAAAATAACCAAAAAACAAGCCATTACGTAAAACCTGCGCTGTTAAAAACTTTTTCAGCGCGCATAAAATGAAAAGAGATTGTTTCTCTATGTGTTCTACGTAGAGATGTCTACCTACGCAGACTGTAATAATAAGGAAGAAAGAGTACAATAACACGAACATAGGCAAGTCTACGAATAGTATACCTACATCAAGATTAGCTCGGGGCTGCAGTATGATTACGTAGCTACGTAGAGAGGTCCGTAAGAAGAGCTCCGTCCTCGACTCGCAGATTTCTCCGATTCCAAGATGCGGATTTGTATATAGCTTTTTTAAAGATATCTAACATTACTCGGGCTAAGACTTCATCTTGGCAAAAAATGTTGCATCTGTTTGATTTCCAACACACTTCTTTTATGAAAAATATTTAACATTGCGCAAAAGGTATATGGATTTACTAAAAAAACCTAGACGCAAACCCCTAGAAAGTTTAACTGGTCCAAGAAAACAAAGGAAAGTGTTATTATTGACGCTCGTACAAAGAAGTCGGCGCAACAAGGTGCTCTCGCATTCGTTCTATCTCAAGTATTATATTGCGCCCAAGGCACTTCCCACTCGCGCCTTTCGCAACTTTCTTTACAATTTCCTGAGAGATTTTCCGTTCAATTAAATTATATGAATCCAATTGTATAGTTTCCCTCGGATTTCTATTATACCAGTCGTGCCCGATATTAAGTTAGTGTCGGCAAAAAATAAACGTGATAAAAGTGGGCAATCGCTTGTACAAAATGAATTGCAAACAATATTACATTTGGGAAGCAATCTACGTTAAACCAAAAGGGAATGATGTGGCAGCTCTTTATATTGCAATTTTTGTGTCCAAACAAAACGAATTTGCCGCGCAATCAAAGCGGGAATCCGATTGATGACATGGCGGAATAATTGTTTCGTGAAATTGAAAATATCGCGGTCTGTATTGTCTGTAACACCTTTTCCCTAGTACCAAACTCTGTTGTGTTAAAAATAATAAGGTTTAAACACATCAAACATTTTTATGGACGTATCGACTACCTATCCAAGACCACTTAGAGTGAGGTATGCATTAATAATGCACATCTTTGCTCATCGAAAGTTTAAGGGAGTGATCGCACTGGTTTATTACAATCCGGAGCTCTTCAAGTCGCGAGTGAATAGGTATCTTCTAGGCAAGCATGTACCACCGTAGCCCCACATCGTCGCTTTCCATCAGGTGAGATTGCGGTCAAATGCGGGCCTATTCAGTTATAATAAAACACTTAATAAATATGAAAACACCTTTTATTGGTACAAAAATAGACACCATTCGAAAAACAGACAAAACACTTTGAAACTGAAACAAAAGTAAAACATTCTGGTATCATTGCACCTGTGACAGGCACAATAAAACTTTACCAATAGACCATATTTCAATGTCGAGCTCAATCTCAAACGCCAATATATTATAAGACTATTCTTTGTACCTATAGTAGATAACTCTAACAAAGAGATAAGTTATTGAAGATCTTCGCATATTCTTTCGTATGAAATCGTTAAATCAAGATAATACAGATACCTACAATATAATACAGATAACAGAAAAAAAACTAAAATAAAAGAAAAAATGTGTAAAAGTAGTGTTGTTGCTAGTAGGTAAATTTAACGCTCTCTTTGAGACAACCTTGTCAATCAGCGATA
This sequence comes from Ennomos erosarius, assembly GCA_963580505.1. Classification (NCBI taxonomy): domain Eukaryota; kingdom Metazoa; phylum Arthropoda; class Insecta; order Lepidoptera; family Geometridae; genus Ennomos; species Ennomos erosarius. The sequence goes on along the minus strand of OY756981.1, from coordinate 10,916,861 downwards.
TGACGGTAGTACAACAAAGATGAAGATTGGAGTGCTTATGACAAAAAAGTTCCCTGCTCAATCTCAAAATAATTGTCGGTGTTTCTAATGAATGAAGTCTTTTACTTATTTGGTTGGACTTCTTAGTGTTTTAGTGCTAAACATCATATTATAAGTATGTATGTGTTTAGTTTATACAGTTTGTTAACTACTTTAATTGGAAATAGCAAACCATGGAACGCAAAAAAAAATTAAAAGTAGTAAACAGCCTATAAAAAAGGTTTAAACACACGGAACACAGAAGCTTTTACACCCGACAATAAAACTATTAAAAGTAATCGCAATAAGAAAATAAGCACTCTATAATTTGAATTCAAGCTATAAAAAACAACGGTAAGCTAACCTAATTACATAAAACTGATTGCATTGAAAGTATTCACTATCACAATGATAGCAGGGAGGTTTGCGCGTCCATAATCAGAGCATTTAGCTGGTTATTCAACTCGTCAATATAAATTCATGCTTAATGAAAATTCGAATTTGAATATTGTCGAATGAAATTGAGTGAAATTCATCGATAGTAGCCCGGGAATAGATCGCCATGCAAACCGATAATTGAATGGTAAAATATTAACATAAGTAACAGATGTGAGAGTAATAAAACTGTCTACTACGATTTGGTTTGCTCATTTTAATCGATACACATTTATATAATGAGCTTGACAATTGGTTTTGGGCGGTCGTGTGTGTAAATAATTTATTATTTATACGTTAGTTAGTTCATTTTACTCATATATATTAGTTCTAACTGAGTTCACCATGTTAATTCAATATCATTTTAACTCGAAAATATACATTCATTATCCCAAATTAATTAAATAGTTCAAAAAAATTTTAAGAAAATTCTTTAGACCACGACGGGTTTGTTATTCTGGCGGTTTTTATGAAAAGACAAATCATAATAAACCTAAAATTTTCACACAACAACAATCATTACCTAGTCACTTATAATATTTTGTTTGTTTTTGTTATATTTTACCACAATTTCGCTAATGTCATATACGAAGATAGCCCATATATCAAAAATATATAGAGCACTATTACACTATTACCAACGTGACAGGGTCAGTGTCACTCATATTTTTTAATAATTTTCCTCAAGATCAAACGGCCTCTCGGCGTCAGCCTTAAGCTTAGCATTGTTTTGTATCGAATCCAAATAATTAGAATAAAGCTTGCAATGTCACGGCCGATAAACAAAAACGAAACCTTTTCATCTAAGATCACTATTCTAGGTTATGATTTGAATAAAGTATAGAAACTAGACTAAGGAAACACTGAAACGAAAAACAACAACGCCAATAAACTATTAACATGATCGTGTTAATTTTTTTTTTTTTTTGATAATTTGTTATCACTCTTTGGGTTGAAGTCTACCTATTACCATTTGATAATACGTGAAACAAATTCAATTTATTCACCCGTCCAAATGCCTTATCCCACCAAAAAATTTCATCCCATTTCGTTTTAAGACATTTATTTCAAAATTAGTTAAAACGAAATACTATAAAGCAACACATACTCAAATTAAAACCCTTATAATAAATTTATCTATTAAACAAATTAACAAAATATAAATTCATCATTTACGCAGATAATTAACGAAATTTTCAAAATTTAAATTATCTGTAACAATTTAACAATAGAACACCAAATTTTGTAAATGTTGATAATACCTTAATAGAAACAGTTCAGAAACTAATTTAACTTAACCAGCGAAATTTTAATTGACCCCCCCCCCTTATGACTGTGTGATCTAACTAGGTAAGCATTTGGAACATTTTACTTGTTATTAAATTGGTATTAATGTTCTATCTTCATAAATTGTATGTACCTAGGTATAGTTTACGTTACACTTGGCAAGGATTGTTTTAGCAATTTATGGCATAATTGTTAATTAATATCAGAAGTTAAAAAAAATTGTGTGCGAAAATGCTTCATTGAACGGGCTATATGCTATTGGTCTCTACCGATCTTTAGAGCATTACTTTGTGCTCGTATAAAGTGGCCAGCAGCTAAAATTTAAAGTGGAAGGCTACTCTCTCTTAAGCTAGCCCATAAGGCATCAATGGGCGCACCCCAGTCTCGGTTACGGTTGTCGGGAGACGATGATCAAGAAATTTACGTGCGCTGTAAGAGTACTTACCCTATAATATCATATAGACCGAACTTTCTAATTAACCTACGATCTTCATGGCGAGGTAGCTTAATGGTGTCTGATTGTGTCACGCTTTTATCCTATAGAATAATGGTGCCAAAAACAGTAGGCACTTGAGGAAGGGCTGGGCTGACCCAATGATGTTATTGCAGTTACAGCAGGTCGATTACTCAAGACATGTCTCTGGCAGCGTTGACGGGAAGATATATGAGAAACCCTTCTCAGCCCACTTTGAGGCTACTTGCCTCATGCATCTATCGCCTTCGACAATGTCATCGGTCCACCAAGTGAGGGCCGGCCTACGCTGAGTCTTCCGGTCCGTGGGACCCGGGAACTTTTCTTCCTTATCAGGTGTCGGAAGTCTTAGAAGAGAGCGATGTGGCCTGCCTATTACCATTTCATTCATAACACTTAAATTAATAATGCTCCATTCATTTTCATAACTAGACAGCAAACAGTACCTCATATCCAGTTACAGCATTAAAATCTCAGTCCCAAATGAATTTAAATCTCTTAAACTGAATTACATCGCACCTGGGCTGAAATTCAGGCAGCGAAATTCACTACTACATATGATGGACAGGATAATCTGACAAGGAAATCTAGTTTGCCCGCTAATCGGCCTAGCCAGCTATTGCAGAAACCGCTATGCTGGTACTTTAAAACCACATTTTAGAACCGAGATATTGTCGAATTCAGTTTTGTTGTAGGTACCTACTATAAATAACTAACAGATAATGATTCCTGAAATTAGTTCCATCTACCCAGTGATTTAATATCATCTATAGTGATTTCTTCAAAATTATTTTTTTTAAAACCGACGTTCCTTTCGTAGTCTTGAAAAAAGCTGATGCTGACGATTGAATAGATTTTTTTGAATCGTAGCTAAGGACGTTTGGTTCATCCGTTTGGGGCCTACAATGCCACAGACAGGCATACATACACATACTTATGTATTACATTGTTAATATTATGACACCCCTCTGTTTGGTCAGGGGTTAAAATGTACTGTAATTAATTTTCATAATAGGAATTAAGTCCATTGTTGAAATGTCGTTTTTCCTACAACTAAGATATTTTTCAGGGAATTCACTATTTCTGTCAACATTATTCGGTTCAAGATGTTCAAAATAATAATTCAGAAATAAAAAAAAAATCACACAATCGATCAATCATTCATTAACAATACCAACATTCCAGAAGAGTACGCAAAATAGTCGCAAATAATTCGCTACTCCGCACCATCAGAATACACAAAAATCGTAATCGAGCGACGTTCCGTTTTATCATACACCACTTGATTATTCGACACTCGATAATTTCACGGTGAATTTTAATCGAGTACCAGTAGTATCGGTAGAGTCCGGCGGAGCGTCGTCAATAATTCATGCGGTAGGCACGCGCCGTGGCCGCCAGCCGTACCTAATTGATTCCTGATGCGGACGAAGCTCGTCGCATCACTGGCTCCTTGTACTGCCCTCAGAGATCCGTGCGCTTCATTACGTACTTACATCGGGAAATCATATCACGCTATTAAATTCATAGCACGTTAAATCGAGTTATGCAATATCTTGCTTGCCGCTCTGATTACGTTAAATCGTTAGACAGATTTAATAAACCTTTTTACTAGTGGAACTTTGCAACTTTAGTGAAAGATTGATAGCTCATTGCAATGGCCATTTTTTATTTTAGCCGGTTATCGCGCAGTAACTTTTTATTTTCCAGAAATCAAAATACCCTATGTTCAACGCTAAGTGCTAAAATAAATGCTAAAACTTTCAACATTTGAATAAAACTACGCTAGAATAAAATTCACTGGGAAATCTTTATTCAACCAGGTTGAGTACCGGATGACCTGCCAAAGGCTCGCTCTTACCATTATTTGGTCTTAGTAGAGCTCATTAGAGACGTGAAAATGTGAACTAATAACAAGCTGGACGATGAATAACAGGTTGTGACGGTAGATTTCATTATCTTAGTAGTACCTAACATCAGTTAATTTCTTTTTTGCAGTTGTTACTATATGATCAGTTAAATCATGACTCACAGTCATAACGATCGCTAGGCACTAGCTATATAATTAGCTCCACCAAACATTTGTTTCTGAATCTAAGTACTTGATAAAGTCTCAGAATTAAATAAAAATAACTGATATAATAAGTCAAGTGTACCTATTTTCGACCTAAATGCACTCCGCTAATGAAGAACTTCGAAGACGCGCTTCGACCTAATCTCTCAAAGAACGCTGTTACAATAACAAAGTTGAAATCTTCGTACCTACTTCGCCCGGCGAGTAAACAAGAGCTAATTTCCATTTTAAATTCAGTTAAAACGTTCCATTCTGTGCGATGTAACTTATGCAGTTCAACTGTTTGTCATTCGAGGCACATACCTATACAATCCTCTCTGGAGAGGTCATGATCTTAAACGCAGAGTGACAGCGGTCACAGTCGTATTCCGCAGAAAAGCATTTAGTAAACAGTGTATCGTCACTAACGAACTCGATTACGCATACTATTGTGACTACGTCATACGTATTTATTTATATGATACGACGGCCGTCTTAATGTGGGTGTACCCTGAAGCGGAAAATTCAAATCTTGCAATTCACTTGTTTTTATAATAGCTAATACACTGTTGAAAAGGATAATGAAAAGGCGTAAAGCGCCTTATTCGTTTATTTTCAAAATATTTTCATTAAGTATATTAATTGGTACGTATAATTATTTTTTATTATGGTGTAAAAAAACATTTCTTTTTCTTGCGACCTATAAATATTGAATGGGCTAGCTGCACAAGTAGAAAAATAGTATGGAAATTTTTAATTTCCTGCTTCAGAGTGGGATAACATAATAGCTAGTTAGCATTAAAGATACTCATATACCGAGTAGGTATCAATTTTACAAACTACATGTTGCTTTGATCGACCTATATATAAACTGACTTATGTGTTATAATACCTATAGTTATATTGCTAGGGTCTGACCTTATATATATTCATCATCATCATCATCATCATTAACAGCCTGAAGACGTCCACTGCTGAACATAGGCCTCCCCCAGGGAGCGCCACTTAGAGCGGCTGCTCGCCTCCTGCATCCATCGGCTCCCCGCGGCTTTCACCAGGTCGTCGGTCCACCTAGTGGGGGGCCGGCCTATATATATTACACATTCGTAATCGTATGCGAGTGGGCAAGTGGTGCCGTGTCCTTGTCTATCACAATTAGCAGTCTGATTACTTCTTCTAGTAAACGTAGGTTCTTACGTTATTATGGATAACAGTCCCGATGGGATAATTGCATATTACGATATCTCCTCTTCAAAAATATTAAGTATTATAAAGTAGGTAATTGTATCAGTAATTGGTTCCCGAAGTAAAAGCTTTGCCTTGGTTGAGGCTAGATGGCGCTGTGTTAAATGCCCAAAAATATTTATTTATTTATGTATGGGTCACTTTGTAGGACACGCTTCACAATATCAACGTGAGATATCTAGGTACCGATATTTGAATTCTAACTCCGTATCACGCAGTCAACTATTTAGGCACTAATAAGTGTCAGTCGCTAACTTGTAATCAGATCCAACTTAATATCGTTATTTAATACCGGAGGTGAAAATTTACACCTGCCTAGCGACAAGACGTGACAAAAACTCGCGCTTTCGCTTCAAGTCTCGAGCGTGAAGGAACTTGACTGACACTAATGGGATGTATGAAGGTAATTTGTTTATGCGCTCGCTTGCATACAGAATAAGGACACCATAAAAATAATGTATTGAAATACTGCCAGTTTATTTGTATTTGTAACCCATAACTTTAACATAACATATTTACTTACTGCTTGTTGGAAAAAAAAACTCAAAAACTAGTCATTTGCAGTAAATTGTGTTTGTTTAATAGGTGACAAAATAAATTGAATAGTACAGAAATATCTAGGTACTTATAGTTAAGTTCACTGAAAATAGCAAATACAAACAAATACTTATATTTTTAAATACACATAAATACAATTTTGTTTTATTATCGTCATCATAAATAGCCTGAAGACGTCCACAGCTGAGGATAGGCCTCCCCAGAGAGCGCCACATTGAGCAACTGCTCGCCTCCTGCATCGGATCCCTGGTTTTCACCAGATTGTCGGTCCACCTAGTGGGGTTGGCCTACGCTGTGCCTTTCGGTTCTTAATTTTTTTTATTTCAGATGAATTTCCACAGTCATGCCTGAGTCAAGTGTTATAAACTTTCATGCAGCTCTCATTACACAAATTTAGGCTTCGCACGTCGATTTCCTAAATTCTCACTTTATATTAAAATAATATTTTGACAAATACTGAATATAAAAATCAGATTTTAACATATTTTTAGCTCTTTATACGACGACATCCCGAATCTCGACATGCTTTTCGAGTTTCGGTAGGCGCCTATGTATGCATGGGTATAGTTAAATAATATGAAATGTGGTCTATTATTTGTAGTTCCTAGTAGAAAGCTTAATGTTCCAAGTACTTATACCTATCTTATAGAGTTTTTTTTAAAGCATATTGATATTTTACCGAATATTAATTGTTCTGTGTGCTTTGAACGTACCAGTAATTACTGCATTCAACCCTTTGGCTTTTACATTTAGCAACTATGTTCATTTAATATCCTATTAAACACGTTCCTTACACACTTTATTGTGTCTTAAAAGCTATCGTAAAATAACAGCAAGTGATTTAAGCCGTTGTAAAATAACGCCGCTGTTAAGTAGTCAGTGTAGCATGTAATGGGATCAGGCTGTTAATAATTACAATTGTAGTGAAACCGAAACAGGTGGCCTTAGGTAAGATGAGTACCATTTTCAAAAAGGTTCGTATACCTACCTTTTTATTCCTATAATAATTATCTGCTATTTACTTAGGAATATATTTATTTATTTTTATTGATATAAGTATAATATGTAAAATATGTAATATGTATACTTATATGTATTATGTCTATTATGAATATGTATTATGTTTATGCAGTTTTTATGATGTTTATTGTATATTATTGTATAGTATGTACGTTTATAAATAAATAAATAACAAAATAAATATTTTTGCGTTATTCCTTTCCATGCATGGTTGTCTGGAAGAGATCGCTTTAAGCGATAAGACCGCCAATTGTAACACTTCCGTTAAATTTGTACTTTTGTTTATAATTTGTGTGTTTCAATAAAGAGTTTATCTATCTATCTATCTACATTTTGAGTGTTTCCAGTTAGGTCGCTTCTAAATTAAATTGTTACACAGTCAAACAAATTTGGGTGGGAATTCGTTGCTTTTGCAATTTGCATGTTAAGTATTCGCAAAATTACCAAATCAACTTTAATTTATCGGAAAGTTTTGCTAAGACAATCGAAAATCAGAACAGCACATAGCCGCTCCTGATTGCGAAACAACGATACAAAGGGATCTTTTACTGCACATATCAATGTCTACGACATAAAATAAAAGTCGCGATGTCTTGTCGTATGTCGCACACAATAAATGCCCGCCGCGAAATCCAGTTACGTGGAGCGAGCCTCGACAATTGATAGAGAAACTGTGTGCAACGATGAAATTTAAAAAGTCATTTATTTCGAAATGCTTTTTCTCGGGACGCTCGCGGCGGAGCGATATCAATTTTATTTTCTGTTGCGGCTTCCACTGCACGGGTAGTTGGTGTAGTGACAACAGTGGAATCACTGCAAAAAATGAATAACCTGGGAACATAGATAGCAGTGGAAAGGACGTGACATGACCACTGAACGGAAAAAAATCTATTCAACCAAATGACTTTTAAGAAGACAAGATGCTTAAAAATCGTTCTTTAGAAAAGCTTCTGAATTCTGTTAGGTGCATCCTATGTCTATATCTATTTTTGTAGGCCAGTATGCATCATCTTAACGGGCCCAATAGCTCAGTTGGTAGTATCCCTGCCTTATGAACTAAGGGCTGTGGGTTCAATTCCTACCCAGGACAAACATTTGTGTGATGAACATAGATGTTTGTCCTGCGTCTGGGTGTTATATTGTATTCTATGTATGTTTTTAAAAACAAAAAAAAAGTATGTAAGTATTGTATCAGTTATCTGGTTCCATAGTACAAGCTATGCTTAGTTTGGGGGTTAGATGGCGCTGTGTGAAATGCCCACACATATTTATTATTTTTTTTTATTATTTTATAACTATTCAATTAGGTACTTAATTCACGTGTAAAGGTATTTCGGAGTCATGTGAGATGTAAGCAAAAACGATAAACAAAAATGTATAAGCGAAAGGAACGTCTACACTGTTCTACGACGCCACTTCCGTAGCTTCAACGTCGCTTAAGGTATTAGCTATTTTTATTTTAATCCATTTTCTTCGACGTCGAAGATCACCGGACGTCCGCCGCCGAAGCTTGGCCAATGCAATTAAGTTTTGACCGTATAACGACACATTTTCCAGACATTTTTCTTCCATCGGCAATTACGTGATGTTGATGCAATGTTATTAAATTTAAGCCATAGACGATGGAAGTGTGCCGTATGATCCGTCAGGAAATACTAAAATCTGGCTGTAACACTAAACGAATAGTGCCAATACGAAAAAAAAACTTCGTGAACGGGGTCTAGTAACTATTCAGCGACGACTCCCATTTACGTACATTTCAAACGTAATAAGAAAACGAAACGACATATTCTAGAAAGCCTACATGACGCAAAATGTCTCTATAATCATACTACAGCCTTCATAAATACTGAATATGTATCAGCAATAGTCCTTTTAGCGCCCCAAATTGGTAGAAATAAACAATTTACATATAAGTAGTAGACTGTATCGGGGACGAATACAATTCTACTAGATATTGAATAAAATCTCTATTTTTTTCCTATTTCGCTTATGGATCATCTCATCTGTATTCGGAGCCAGCATTTGGGTCGCGTGCGTCCTACCCGCAGTTGTCCTTAGATCAAGAATGTAATTTATAGATGAACCTATTTGTCCAGCAAGTGAAGCTCGTATAACAGTAATTTCATCATCATCATCAACAGCCTGAAGACGTCCACTGCCGAACATAGGCCCAACAGAGCACCACTTTGAGGCTGCTTACCTTTTGCATCCATTGGCTACCGCGGATAATAGTATTATTACAGAACTGTAACTAGGTAAGTCTTTTTTGTCTAGCACTAATTAAGTTCCTTTTGTATATAGGTGACATATAATTATGCATGAACATCATCAGCCTGAAGACGTCGACTGCTGACCATAAGGCCTTCCCCATTTATTTATTGAACATTTAGATACGCCAAGTTCCTTTAATTTAAAAACGACTCTATATATGCTTCTGTTTTATTCAAAGCAAACATTTTGTACTACTATCTACTTCAGCAATTGGCGTCAAGGTGTCGGCAATGTTAACTTGTTTACCTCCAGTACTGTCTTCTACAATTTTGACTTTTAAAACTATGGTAAATGCGACGACCGTCAATCAAAATCAAGGCATAATCGTTTACAGCTACAGACTTATAGTTCTTGTTTTAATCTTAGCCGCAATGCATTATACATTGCATCTTCATCGACAGCCGATTTTCGTTTACACTTTTCGTTTGATATTGCACTCAAAAAGCATAATTCCCCATTTAAATCTAATCATCACAAGAGCAGAAAGGTGCAGACTCCAGCCTATGACATATTACCAAAATCCACGTTAATACTAACACCATTTCGGGCCCAAGGCCTCTATTACGAGATATGAAAAGTAAAACGTTTATAATACGAGCAAGAATGAAGTATGGCGGGTGGAGTTAGAAAGAGAAAAGATAAGAAAATAATGCGCGGCCATATATCATCACAATCGCCAGAGTTGTGGGTTGGCCGGCCACCGACCCTCCTCACCGTGTGATCTCCCAAAGTGTTTAAATAGCAAGTATCGCAAGTGTTCTCAGGTTCAACATGTACCTTATTATTTAAATCTTTACCTATGATCCTGAAAAACCAGACTAATATACAGGCAGCGTGTACGGCCCAAAGTAGACCTTCGTTTCTCTATAAAGTATGAAATAGGTAAAGAAGAATCAATAGAAAACACTAAGTAGAGTGAGTAGCTATTTTACTGTTATGCAGTTTTTATCAATAATGGAGTTGATATATAGGGGGTATTTTACTACGACTTTAATGCAAAGTTTGCCTAGGTATGTATCACCGCTTTGCCGGTTATAATAACCGGCAAAGAATTATTCTCCTGCCAAGCAGTAGTGGTGCAAGCCCTACCGTCCCGGTTCCGGTGTAAAGGGCATTGTAGCTAGTGAAATCACTGGCAAATGATACCTTATGACCTGATTTTACAGTCAAGTTATCTAATTACTAGACTGTGTGATGTTTCATAGGAGAAAAAGTTTTTGGCTAAACTCTAACTGAAAGGGGAAAATATATAATGTTAAAAGTTGTACGGAAAAAACGCGCTGAAACATGTGAGCTGCACTACCCCTCTTACTCTATTATTCGATTTCGCGTTGCTATTAAATAGGGATTTTTCAGTGATTTGCATGAGCTTGGACAGTGAATTTACGTAAGTAGAATCATACGTCAAATTACTAGGTACTACGAATGTGTTTTCTGACGCAATGGCATATGACCTCTACATTTACCATCTACAGCCTAGGTACATGATAATCTATTGGTGGCTACAAACAGTATGTAAGGTTACCTAATGTATGTATTGCCAAAATGAGTATTAAAACAAAGATAACTACCAACCAAAGTCCGTATCCGGCGGAATGTTTGGTGCGGTTTCGGCTCACTACCCAAAACACGGCGTCCAAAATGTAATTGACAACCCTCTTGCCATTTACTAGAATTGGGCTGTCCAATGGATGGTGAATGAGTGAAGGATGTTCGATGTCATGAGTAAAGAAACGATTATTTAGTTTGAACACGTACTCACCGATTTTTTATGTTTAGATCTTTATAATCACCTCACTCAGTTACTCGTAACTGTACTTACCTACCATTGAAGCCAATCTCTAGAATAATTATGCAGGATAAAAGTTAGCAGTTACTCTCGTCCTTAGGATAAGTATAGTACATAACTCTACATTACTACAATAGCTATTAATAGAACAAAGAAATCTATTTTTAAATCAAATGCAAATTTTTATCAACTGACCTTACATAAATAATTTCATCTATTACATAATAGCTTTATTCAATACTAACATTCCCGGTGAAAGAATTAGGTACCTAATTCAATACAAACAATCGCAGTCACACCTACCATCCCTTCCTCTTGTCTTCCTACTCTACAGCTAATGTACAGTGCCAATTTCATTATTCTCCAATCACTCGATGAGTAGCGGAAAACATTAAGAAATAACTGCTCGCTAAAGAGCCCACTAAGTGAAATTACATAAGCCGATGACAGCGCGATTTCAGAATGGGGGTAGATAAATAACGCAATTAGTAAAGTGATTGATAGTTGAACCGGAACACGGTGTGGATGGTTATCTAATACGGATGGATAGTGAACGTTTCCCCTCGGTTTCATACTAAGTAACAAGACAAGCATGGAATTCGTATGATGGTTACATCAATGGACCTGACAAACAGTTTTTAATTTACATGCCAAATAAATCTACAAAAAATTACGAGAAAAAATGTGTTTTTACTTTTTTATATCTTAAAAAATGGCCGCGATATTTACGATCAAAGTGCGTATTTCCGCCCGAAGGTTTTTAAAAACGCGGGCAGGAGATGACGTCAATCCCGTTGTCATTCGATAGTCACGCACTTTTTGCACGAATAGCACGCCGCAGGTGACCGGATCGAGCGCGGGGGTGACGTCATAATGAGCGCGGCAAATCTCGGAAATTCAAAAAAGGCTTAAACTTCTTATCGTTATAACTTCGGAAATACTGCATGTATTGAAGTGAAATAAATACTAATGTAATGTGCATGATATACGCTCCAATTTAAGACGTATTTGATAGTGATATTTTGACCCATTTGTGTTCTCCATTACCTCCAAAGTTTGAGGTTATAAACCATGAATTCAGGGGGGACAAAAATTGTGCTTGCGCCCAGTATAAAGGTAGAGGGGCCTTGCAACACTCTGTAAAATATCTATTCTTGACATTAAAGTAAGCAACCAGATGCAGTCTGCTGATTGCAGGGCCCCCGGGTTAGTACTTAATTATTAGATTTCTATTTAATATGGGACAGGGTACCATTTGACTATAACTGCCCAGTTGATGTTATGTTTGTGACAATTCGTGTATGGAAGTTGAGTGTAGAGCGCGTGTAGCTCAGTAGTTAGTTGTGCGAGTTTTAAACTGACGCACCCAGGTTCAAAACACTTGCTCGGGCTTGCACCAATTACTTTTTAAGTTATGTACGGAATTTGCACTCGATCTTACAACGGTGAAGGCAACAGGCATGCTTGAGAATCACAAAATTCGTGAACATGTAAGTATCATTCACTTGTCTGTCTGACTTGACAATACAATACAATACAATAATACTTTATTGAACACCAAAAAACACACAACTATGCACATGATACAACACAAAGAATGGTAGAACAACGGGCGGCCTTATCGCATAAAGCGATTTCTTCCAGGCTACCTTTGTATGGACAGGAATAAAACAATCTTAAAAAATGCGGTTGGTGCTGTACAATTTAAATATATACCTAAATACTAATAATAATATACCTACTTAACACATACATAATATATATAAATATATATAAACATTACTTATACCTTAATAAATAGTGACAAATTAATAGTAATAAGACATTAATTATGCACAACAAAGAGACAGTGACGCGTTAATAATAAGAAGAAAAGTGTAGAAAAAATAATAAAAAGAAAAAAAAAAGAAATATTTACTGTCGTTCCGACAAATAATGTTTCTTCACCATGTCTTTAAAAATAGTGATCGACTTGGCATGGCGAATGTCCACAGGTAATGCATTCCATAAACGGACGGCTTGTACAGTGAAGGAGTGGTCATAAGAACCCGAACCATGGGCTGGCATTTGTAATTGAAGAGTGTTGGTGGAACGAAGAGAGCGAGCATGACTAAGATGGAGAAATACAAAACGTTCTTTGAGATAAAGTGGGGTCGATGGGATAAAAAGTACGCTATATAGAAGAGACAGAACATGAGCGTCCCGGCGACGGCGGATTGGTAACCAATTGAGCTTATTGCGAAATTCTGATATATGGTCATACTTGCGCAAGCCAAATATGAACCGGATGCATTTTGTAAGCGCTCAAGCTTATTAAGCTGTTCTTGGGTTAAGTCCAGATAGCAGGCGTCTGCGTAGTCGAGAATAGGGAGAAGGAGAGACTGTGCAAGAGCAATTTTTATGGTTATTGGAAGAATGTTGCGAAGCCTACGTAGTGATGCTGCTGACGCGAATATTTTCCGGCTAACTTCGCCTAACTGGGCTCCCCACGATAAATGTTTGTCAAAGAGCACACCCAAGTTTTTAACCGTCTCACTAATTTTGATGGAAGTGCCGTCAAACAGAACCTGTGGGAGGCAGAACCAGTCAATCTTAGATATCATCCTGGAACTGCCAATCACAATTACTTGGGTTTTCAGAGGATTGACACTGATGCCATATGATGTACTCCAGTTCAAAATGCGTCTAAGATCACAATTTGTGGTTTCGATGGCAAAGTGAAGTTGCTCCGGAGGTGCCTGAGTATAGATCTGTTGGTCATCTGCATAGAGGTGGTAGGAAGAAGATAATTGCTGGGAAATTGAGTTTATGAAAATAGCGAAAAGCAAAGGAGATAAAACGCCGCCCTGTGGAACACCAGCCAGAGTATCACACCAGGATGAAAAAGTATCCTCAATACGAATACGCTGCCGGCGTCCATGTAGGTAACTATGAAACCAGTCAATAGCAAGAGGAGATACGTTAAGGGTGCGGAGGACACCAAGTAAGATATCGAAATCAACATTGTTGAACGCGTTACTGAAGTCAAGTAGTGATAACACAGTCAGCTGTCCGTTACTCATACCATACCGGATGTCATCAGTAATTTTAACCAGGGCGGAGACAGTACTGTGACCAGGTCGAAATCCCGATTGAAAGGGGTTAAGGAGAGAGTTCTTGTTCAGGAAGGAGGATAGTTGCTGATGGACGAGGCGCTCTAATACTTTTGATAAAAATGGGAGAATGGAAATGGGGCGATATTCAGAGTACGCGGATGGATTGGATTTTTTGGGAAGCGGGGTTATTTGGGCCTCTTTCCATAGCGTCGGAAAAGTGCCACTGGACACAGAAAAATTTAAAATATAAGTAATAACAGGAATGACTTCATCCAGTATGGGTAGAATCATCTTACGACTGACGCTATCACTACCAACGGCGTTTGACGTAATGGAATTAATCGCTCTCTTAACGTCACAATTGCTAAACTGACTAAATGAAAATGCAGAATGGTCGGGAGAAGGAGTAGAGGAAAGATATTGAAGTGTAGCTGATTTTGCTGGGCCATCAAAGCAGGCAGAAGTAGAGAAGTGGACGTTTAGTAAATCAATATTAATATTTTTAGGAATATCGCCTTGACGAGATTTTCCGACTCCCATCGACCGAAGGAATTTCCACACTTTTGCAGAATCTTCGTTTTCAACGGATTTATGAAAGTGCTGGCGTTGTGCGTTCCTACAAACTCTATTACAGTGATTACGACGCTCAATGTATTGCTCTTTATTGTAATCTGTGGGTCGAAGTTTAAGCTTAGTCTTAGCTACAAGCTTTTTATGCATGATAGCTTTAATATCAGGTGTGAGCCAAGGGGCTGGAAGATGCTTCAATTTAACAGGTGCATGGATGTCGTACAGTTTTATCAGAGTACGGTTGAAACCTTCGATTTTATCGTCCATCGACACCCCGCCGACAACAGCTGACCAATCAAGTTCTTGGGCATCCTTGCGTAAACATTCCAAATTTATACCACTAAAATTGCGCAGCAGAAGAGTTTTTGGTTTCATTTTGGGCGGACGAATTTTATATGAGAGGAAAAGTAGGTCATGACAGGAGAAGTTATCAGCCGCACATTGACCGTGCTTGACAACGTGATTAGTGGACGAAACCAGAATAAGGTCAAGAAGAGATGGTGCTGAGTGAGGGAAATGATGGGTGGCGTTAAGTGGAAGTATGTTCAAGTTATTAGCCCTGATAGTAGATTCTAAAACTCATGACCGGGAGTCATGCTTAAGCAAGCAAGTATTAAAATCACCCATGATGATATTATGAGTGTAAGAAGGTAAGTGATCATGCAAAAGTTTCTCGAAGGAGGAGAAAAATTAACGCGAAGAGAAGGGCAGTAGTAAACTCCTAAAAGTACCTTTGAAAAAGAAAGGGTAACTTCAATTAGAAGGTGCTCACCGGCATCCTGTGGCGGGGGTTGCGCTGACATACTCACTATAGAGTAAGGAATATGGGCACGTAAGTATATGGCAACGCCACCCCCAACTCTACCAGTGCGGTCATTGCGTATGAGTATAAAACCGGGCAAGGAGTATGAGGTAGTTGGGAGACAAGGCTTCAACCACGACTCTGAAATAAAAATAGCGTGTAAGTTTTTAAGTTCAAAAGACGCCAGCATATCGGAATAATGAGCCGGGACACTTTGTGCATTAATGTGGACAACGTTGAAATTTTTAGGGACATCATTAACAAAGGACTCTATACTATTAGAAAGAGTTGGTATGCTAACGAAACTATCGTCACTATTTACACTTGAAGAGCATGAAACAAATTCAGAACTATCACTGTCACTATCATTACTTTATACCATAATATAAATATACTATAATAAATACTATAATAAATACCTAAATAATACAATTACAAAAATAATTGCAATCTAAATTACCTAAATGAATAAACTAAAAATTTAAATTCAAAATACACCTGCCAGTTCAGTGTATCTAGAGAACAGTATTTAAAAATTACTAGGTTAATAACTTTTACCAAAAAGAAAAACATTACCTGCTAAATATATCAGCATTCAGCATTATAAAGTGCTTAACTAGGACTAACGAAGAAAAAACAAAACCTATAAAAATAAATGAAAGCTATTAATACCAAGGAAGTTCTAAGTATACTATAGTATACTAATACTAAATACCAGCAATCGAGTATTTTACAAATGCTATGCTTACATTAAAAGTTGATACAAAAATAATTAAATATCTATAAGCAGGGCTTGGCTAACTGTAACAGTAACATGTAAAATGGAACGTACAACACTGTCTACGGATGCGTTCCAATAAGAGGTAAAAAAAAAAAAAACACAGTATAACAAACACATAGCAAAAATGACACCTACTAGAACCCACCTCACGTATAGTAACTGTCATTGTCATGCTGTCACAATGACTTCATGGTCTACTGTCAATTCAAGTTGGACATTTCCATTTATCTTTATCAAAACAACGTAGATGGGTCTTTGAAGAAAATCCGACAATGGCGGTTGTGAATTTTGAATTTATTTTTTAAAACTAGCGTATCTTGAACTTTAATGTGTAATAAGGGTGGATTATTATCCGTTGGGTGTTCGTGAACGTGCACAAGTGTTGGCAAATGGTTTCAAGATCATAAAACCATGCATTGTCGTTTTTGCTTCAAAGGCCTTTTTAGAGCCTTCAGTAAAATATCCTCCATTTTACTGTTGGCGTTTTGACTGACAAAATATGACTTTGACTTGACATAACCGTACAAATTTTACCCACTTGACATTGGCAGAATTATTGCAAACAAGCGATAGAAAGCCATAAAGAAGAAGAAGAAGAAACAACGTAATCTGCAAAAGTAAATAAAGAAAAAGCATAGAAAAACAGTTCAAAGATTTGTCAGCCTACCCTGTACTGCGCTAGTATTCAGTAAAATAAATAAAGCTCAGTGTGTTATTGACATAATGACACAGATAAACACGCACTACACATCAACCTGTGACTACGACCCAACACAACCCTACTTCTTCATTGTTACCGCACGTCTGGTCTTCGTTGAACCCGCGGGCTCCTTGACGGCTGGAGCTGCTTCTTTCGAGGCCTCTGCCGGCTTAAGAGTTTTCCTGGACGAGATGTTATCAAGTTTGTCAACACTGTTGACGCGGTGGCGTGTTCCTTCAGGTCCAAGGACGAACACACACCCCTCCCTTGTCCCAGCATTTCGTGACGCCGAAACGCTGGCGGGCCGCCAAGAAAACGTCATCCCTTGTCTTAGTCAAGACTTCAGATAAAGTTATACCTGAGCCCTTTAAATTAGTTTTGGAAGACCAGATTTTGTCGCGGAGCGTCACATCACGCAACTTAAAGAGAATAGGACGCGGTCTCTCGGTAGACGTGACGCGACCCATCCTATGGCATCTGCTGATATCTTCAGCTAGAAAACTATTAATCTTCAGATGCTTCACCACTGCCTTTGCAACAATGGATGAGGTTTCTTCCTTTTCCACTTCGGGGAGGCCATGCAATAGGAGAATTTTGCGCCTTCCACGCATCTCCACTGTATCAACCTGAGTGGCCAAAACTGCAATTTGACTCTGGAGAGCCCGAAACGACAGCAACACAAAAGCCTTGAAAGAAGCCAGCTCCGCAGCTACACTCCCAGGTTCATCAAGCGGAGCAGGTTTGGGCAACTGTCCCTCAATGGAGTCCAATCGTTTATTGAAGGCGCCCATCATTTGGTTCAAAGTTTCTTGTATGGCATCCATTATGCTTAGTGTGAGGTTGAGTGAAAAACAGTGATGTGAAGATCTTGATAAAAACACAACCTTTCTAAAGGAAAACACTTACTGGCAGGTGAGGTGGGCTATTGCATGCATAAATGCATAAATTTCACACTTTTTGTATCTATTTACGTTTTAATTTTAATATTAAAGTGAGAGCTCTTTCAAATAGTTGTTACTTTTTTAACACCTACCGCCAAAACTTGACTTGACTTGGCTGGCGTAGTGGATTTATATCTTACACCCTCTCCATGCGAGAGAAGCTAGGCCCTTGTCCCAACAGTGGGAACGTATTTGGCTAATAACTAATTACAATGCTTACACACTACTGCTTAGCGGCAGTCATAAATACATAGTTTTTGCGGTATTACAAAAAAACCACAGAGTTTTTAACGCAATGCGGCGTCGTGAGAACCCCATTTATTGCGGTCAATTTGTCGTAATGTAATCAATTGTTGAACCAATAAAATAAATCAGAGTAGACAGTTTTAATTGATACCGTACAGTATTTACTACGGACTCGCCCTGTTCAATATCTAACATACAAACGTTATTAACAAAATAAAAAAAAATAAAAATATAGCTGGTTAACAGCTGTTACAAGCTTTTTATAATTTCTATACCTTTCGAGGTTTTTTCATTTTCTTCCTTTACAATTTCATAAGCAAATCAGTCATTGGAGAGTTTTGTATTATGAAACACTAAAAAACGCATTTAACAGCACCAACAATGATTGTTTTCATTCAACAAATTATGCAATTCCATTATTTTGGACTTATTGGTCTCTAGTCTTCCATTCAACTCTAAATTCGTCTTTTTTGAAGCACCAGCATAAAAAGTCTTGGTATTCGGTTTACGTTTACTAACAATCAGAGCCAGACAACAAATAGAACATTGAGCTAGCCTTTGATCCAAACATTGATTGAGCGAGCTTCACGCGCCTGTTTATTTACATATCGACTCAATTAACGGATTCACTGTAGCTCATTATCCATTCAAATCACAATCGCAGTTTTCCCACGTTAGCCGATTTTCCGGGGTAAACTCAATGAAACTTCATAACAGTGTTGACTTTGCGCTCGAAAACGGATCGCGTAATGGCCTTTGTAGAGCACAAAAAGCGACTGATCCGGTCCAGATCCGCTTTGTATAGCCCGTTTGCTTTAGTCAGTTGACAACATAATTATCGGCTGCTGTGTTGCAACGGCAAAATCACAGGGTTCAAGCTCTTGAGGAAAGCAGGAACTAGATTTTCACGTTTATATCGTACATTTACATGGAATTTAGGTTGGATAAACATGCAATAACGGGAGACTATGATGAATCGCAGCGCTTGTGCTTCAAAAAGATTACCGACTTTAAAATCTATTTACGATTTTCAGTCAAGCTATTGGGGTGATAATAAAAATGCGATCAAATATTCAGAAATAACATGATGCAGGGTATTGCACTACAGGTTGTTGTTACACCACAAAATGGACCGGAAAACGTAGTACCACACGTCGAAATAGAAGCGGAGCTCTTTTAAGCCTTTAAGGGTTTATTTGTGGACGTAGGTACACTCCTTCCTTCGAGAGGAAATAAAGTCTAAAATAGATTATGCTTAAAATTTTAGCTACACACGATCGCATAGGAGTCGTTTAGATATACTAGCGATTTTGGCATCTTTTTTAGCTATTTTTTTAAAATCGTTTGACATCATTAAATAATCAAATACTTATGTAGGTACCTGATTCTCTATTTCTGTTATTTTAATTTCCATTATTTTATTTAATGGAGTAGCAGATGACTCGTTATGAGCAACGAAGTAATGAAAAGAATCCACAAACGCCACGTGCGGAAAACCTCATTCCCCATAGGAAATTTCAAGCTGGGGCGGCCTTGAGATGCACTATGATGAGGCTCGTCACTCTTCTCTTGCAGTGGCGAAATGAGTCGGACTGCTTTAGGTAGATGGCGCTGAAATAAATTCCACATCATGGGAGACCTAAGCCTAACTCGTAATAAACTCTATTGCCTTAGAAATGTAATTTTGATGATTAAAATGTTATTATAAGACAGTAAAATGAATCTTACAGCTTCAAAAAGATGGTTGTCTTTTCATTTTGTTTGAAATAATAAGGTGCACAAATTTTAAAAACGTAAAATTAAGTTTTTACAGTTTTCAAACTTATAGTTATCTTAAACAATTATTTCATGGTGTTTATGGTATTGTAAATTCAAAGACTTTGTTATAGGGCGAATTATGTGTGTAAATTATACTATTTTTGTTTATTTTATACCTATATGCTTTACGTTTGAATTAATATTTTATGTGCAGGTACTTATTTTACATAAAGCACGATGCTTGCATTCAGACATTGGTTTACAAGGTATTTTTAACATTGAAATGGGTACGTATCAAGAGTAAAATAGCGTATAAATAAAATTTATTTTTCTGGTGGTTTATTAATCCACCATAAAAATGAATTCTACTTATAGATACCAAAATACGAATAAAATAAAACAATGACTCAATTTCATCATTCGCTATTCCCTGATCCATGTGCACAGCATGTGTCGATGACAGGTTATTTTTTACATGGACTACAAATAGCTTTCCATGATCTATGGTTTAAAAAAAAGTTGTCACTCGTCAACTGTGGGAGATGTTCGCAACCGCTCGGCTATTTAGTCTTCACAATGTTGCCAGTAGGTACCTATAGTTAAAACAATAACAATTAAGTAATTGGGTAGGTACTTATTTAAATTATATTTAGGGTAGGTAGGCCACTTTTGAAATCATGGTAAGTACAATATAAAATCAGGGCAGTTTCATATCGTTCCAGCTGCCCTACCACAAAGTATACACAAACCATCATGGTTCGTGACAGTAATGCTTCAAGGTTACAATAATATTGTTCGAATTCGTACCATGAACTTATAAAGTATTCTTCCGCGAGAACGAGATGTCTACATTTTTATATAGCGTTATCACTGTCGCACGTCGCTGTCAACATGATTAACGGTATGACATGACAGTTGTATTTGAGTGAAATATTTAACGTGACGTCATCAAAACTGCTCTGCGTCAACAACATTACAATATTCTTACTTTTATGTCATTTTTCAAAGTATGATTGAAGTAATAATGCTATAAGACCTTGTGGTGACCCTGATATAAGTACTAATGGAATGCTTAATAAGGTATTAGGTAAATTAGGTACTTACCTATGCAAAAAACATAATTATAATAACTGGTGGTATTAGTATACATCAAGGTTCGTTATGTAGGAGTTCGGGTTTGATTCCCAATTAAGTGAAGTTTTTAAAAATGTAGGTATGTACCCTACACAGTTTTGATTTTAAGAAAAATTTACCCTGCTTTATACCTGCCCCTTTGTACTTTATTTAGGGTATACTTTCGCATTTGACTATCCACGCCTAGTTGAAAGGTTCAACCTGTATAATCAACACTTCCATAGATTAACATGAATTTTTGGCTGCTGTCCGTACTACACGACATATTGTGTCAATCTCCAGAGGATCGATTATAATTAGACAAGCCCGGACATGCTCTACATATTTCTTTCATCGGTTAGAGGTGCGAGTAGATGCTTGTGTAATGAATGATACCTACACCAAATAAGCTAAGTATATAAGATAACTTGTATTATAATTTTTAATTACATTCAATACGACATCTATCAGCCTACAGCAGAGTTTCTGGAGTAGAGTAAGCATTTGAACCATTACATAATAGATAGATAGATAGATAGATAGATAGATAAACTCTTTATTGAAACACACAAATTATAAACAAAAAGTACAAATTTAACGGAAGTGTTGCAATTGGCGGTCTTATCGCTCAAAGCGATCTCTTTCAGACAACCTTGCATGGAAAGGAATAACGCAAAAGTATATGGACGGTAGTTTCCCCAAAAAGCTGTAAATATTTATTATTTATTTATTTTTTGTTCTTTGCATAATGAGCATCTTAAAAGCACTGCTGCATCAGTTATATCAGTTGATATATTATATCAAATGTGTAGATAATATTTTATTAATGAACTTTATTAATTAATAAGTATTACATCAATCGCTTTACTGTACTATACTTAAAAGACTCGGAAAAGCATGGATTAGACTAAAAAGTTCATACAAACGTTAAATAGTTAATTTAAACTATCGTTCATCACTAACAATCATATCCAAAAAGCAGAACCATTTTCATCCAACCCAACTTAAGACAACAATTTGGCTGTAGTTAAAGTTCCCTATTCAGTAGAAAGATCTCTAAGACACTAGAACATCCAAGGTAGGTATAAACTTAGCGAACTTTCTACCAATCGAACAAAACACTTTTATCAATAAATCAGCGATCGCCCCGTGCCCTAACAATTGTCAACAAAGTTCCTTCGCATTTTTCTTTAATCTTAATTGAAAATTCAGTCATTTATTCATCCGGTCGTCGTTAAGGTTCTTTAATAGCTTGCGTGCTTTCTTACTTCATTTTTTACTTTACTGTAATAGGCAGCTAATTTTCTCGGTCGGCCCTCGATATTCTTGAAAGGTTCGATAGTCGATTAACTTGGACTGTTCTGATACCTAGTTACATAATGTTCCTAATTACATAGTACTAAAAAATGCTGATAGTTCTAAACAAAGAAGCCGAAAGAAAAAACGCGTTCTATCTCACGGTCACTTTCAGAACCCATCCCATCATGCTCATATCAATGAATCATAGGTACGTATCCTATAAAACTCACATGAGCAACCGCTATCCAATATAAACATACATAAATCCAAAAATAGATATAACACATAAATATAACGAATTGATTGACGGAACGCCTGCACAATTTACGAAATACATGATATAACATAATAAGGATCCCTTGAAGCGCCTAAGATATATCGCCATATTTCTGTCCCACAATAAACAATAGAGGAAAATAGAATAACAAAAAGAAACAATGCATCGATACGACTTATTGAGTTTCCAATTTCCAGCGATAATGAAGTAGTAAGTAATATGGCTGCGAAGCCTCATCTGATATTCATAACGTTAGAACTAGCGGGCTTAGCCGTTCAAAGAGAAACTTTATTTATTTATCGAATGATAATATTGTGGACGGAGTTTTATCTAGTTATTTACGTCTCTGGGGTAAACCGTATACATAATACGCTGGGATATTAACAGACTAGATAGGTACCTATAGATAGCATGTCTGGACCAGGCTTAGTATTCTGAAAATACGTATAAATGGGACTTTCTATCAGTATTCTAATTTTATAGTAAAAGAATATAAATAGTTAAGAGTAATATCACTGTTATTGAAATATGCATTTCTTCTGTTACATCCTGTTGGTCTGCTGTCCTCTCAAAGTATACGTCTCACCTTGAAACAAAATGCGTATAAAACCAAGCGTCACCGCCAAAAGAAAATTTAGAAATAATTGGCTCATGCAAAACACGTCTATGAGAGCATTTTCGGGTAGTTCTCATCGATGCTCAAATTTGATGGTCACGAGGTTATATTTCCTAAACGGCTTAAGATACAAACAGAATTTGTGAATTAAATGATGAAACATCTATTAGGCTACAACAGAAATAAAGCTTGTCATAATAAAAGCAAAAATAATACCTTAAATTAACACGAAATGGTCAAAAACGGGGTAAATTTTCGTGTTCTCATCGTGTCACACTCTCCGATGCAGTAAAACATTTGCTTACCACTTCACCAAATTTCACTGTATATGTATGTAACATATACTAAAATTATCGTAATTAAATAAACTTTACACTAAATAGTCTAAAATAAATCTTTTCATCATTATTTTCAATTTAAAACAACATACGCGTCGGTCACGCGGATATGGGTTCTTTAAATTCGCGTGATATAACGGCTGCCTGTTAAACAAAACATCAGCAATCAAACACTGAGTGTGGTCCGGGTGAACGTCAGTCGTGTACTGGCATCGCAGACGTAAGACGTGTGGCTCAACGTGCCGGAAAAAAAAATATCGGTAAGCTTGTATTTGTTCATAGCTTTACCGATCACACGTGCACTACATTTTTTGGGCATTGTATTTCAGCAATTGAAATCAAAGTTAGCTCATCGAAACCCTAAAATGTGCGAGATATTTATGTAGTATTTGATTTAAATCGATACACTTAACTTTGCAGCAATTTTACAAAAAAGGGATAATTTCGTCAGTTTCGTGTCATAAACTTCGTGGCATTTTAGTCATGAAACTGATTTTGGTCCATGAAACTGATTTTATGCATTCTTTTATTTAGAAATGTAGCGACTGGTGTGAGTTTATTGAAACAATTCTAGTTATTGTAGTATGACAGATGTAAGATAGTGTTTTGAATAATTATGTAAACGTGTTTTTATCGAGAAAAGATGGGTCGATTCGAACTCACTCATCATTCATTATGATTAATAATCATAGCCTAAAAATGGATGAGTTCGAATTGGTAGGTATGTCATGTTATCGCGAAAAGGGGTGATCTGGACCGTGGTAGCCTAGTAACTCTCAAGTTGGGAGAACCTTCCTTCGAAACTAGCATTGTATTATGTTTAATGATAGGTACTTAAAGGGGAAGAGCTAGTAACAGTACCTACGTTTGGTAGGTAGTAGATTAAAAGATTATGGTTACCATTTTTCTGCCTGAAGCAGCCTATTGCGAAGATTCCGGTAGGTAGCTAGGTAAAAGGTACCTATAACCCAAGTTCACATTCTATGAACACTTTTCTCCACACACGTTTACCGTCGGATATTATGTACCTAAAGTATGTAGGTATTAGGAACTATCACCAAAAGGTTCTGAAATTATTAATAACGTCACGTCATATCACAATACTACCTATTCTTGACGTAAGTACGTATATAGGTACTAGGTAGGGAGATAGGTACCTACTAGGTACATTTTGGTCCCCCTCTGCCAACATTTCAATCATACTTTAATTATTTTGCTCGTAGGCCCGACTCCGAACACGTAAAGCTCATATTTAAAAGTTTATGGAAAAATCACGAAATCAGGAGTTTCTAATACAAAAGAGTACCTAAAGATGTGCCAGATATTGTCTTTTGTAGTGAGATTTGTTTTTATATATATAAATCGTTATAATATAAGTATAGATTATTTCTATTGTAGTGAAGGTTGTTGTTCTATTGGAAAAATAACGCAACTCATAAATAAATACACTTTTTAAATACTCATGATACTTCTTAATTAATAAAGCTATTAATTCGATAACTGTCTGTTTTTTGTCAGCAGAGGCTTATTACCTATAATATGTAGTTAAGTGGATTAGTATTCGTATTTCGTAGGATGAAAAAACTCAG
Source organism: Ennomos erosarius (assembly GCA_963580505.1). Lineage (NCBI taxonomy): Eukaryota > Metazoa > Arthropoda > Insecta > Lepidoptera > Geometridae > Ennomos > Ennomos erosarius. The sequence continues at coordinate 10,891,585 of OY756981.1, read as the reverse complement.
GACCGAACTGATAATAATAATATACATAGTTTTGGTTATTAATACCATTTGTTTGCCAGTTTAATTATGAAAACAAGATTACGTTGTTATTTTATGAACATTTAGTCTTATAAACAGTGGCAAAACATGAGAAAATGATAGCTATAATGTTACTGAATCATTTTCGTGATCCGATGCGTCGCTTTCGTGGCCTCTAAAACTTCAAAACCACTTATCACCCAAACAAGACTTTCTATTTGTTTAACTTGTATATTAATTTACTCGTCTAATAAAGCGCTATAATTTACTGTACATAAATATTTGAAATAAGTACAATATAAAATTGTACATGAAACTGACGATGAGAATCGTAAAAATGAGAACGAGCCTTTCACAAATGTGAAACAATAAATGCTAGCGAAGGAAAAAACTCAACATTTATAAGACTTTATTTTATTTCATTCTTATGGCACAATAGGTAAAATGGCCATGTGTTATACCTATTCTAGAAGGCACGGGTTGAGTATCTCTCTCCCATTCGGTGTTGATACCAGCTACAGTTGGCGGTTTGGCGATGCTAGCCAAACAGCTGATTTTAGTTTAGTGATCCAATGCAGCTAGTAAACCTCTATATTTAGGTATCTACGTTATTATCGTCATCACCATCACGATTGTGGTGTATTTCTTTCCGACATCCAATAAACGTATACGCAATGCCAGCCTTTATAAATATATAAATATAAATATGTGTTCACACAGCGCCATCTAGCCCCAAACTAAGCATAGCTTGTACTATGGGAACCGGATAACTGATACAATACTTATATACTTTTTTTGTATATACATACATACATAGAATACAATATAACACCCAGACGCAGAACAAACATCTATGTTCATCACACAAATGTTTGTCCCGGGTAGGAATCGAACCCACAGCCCCCAGTTCAGAAGGCAGGGATACTACCAACTGAGCTATCGGGCCCGTCATAAAGCCTTTAAAAGACCGTAGCCAATGATATTCTATCGATCAGTAAAACCGATTCCTACTTTCTGAACCTATTTTGTTATCAAGCAAGTTTACATTAAACGTTTGGTCCTCTATTCTACTTCACCAGCTCCAATGCTGTCTACATGATATTCTGCTCTTACGGTACTAGGTATTATGGCGTTCTCAGCTACACAACATAAATAATAATGTGGCCGTTATAGGATCATTACAGTGAGACCCGCCGAGTGGCGGTAGGACTCAGACGTGCGTACAAACGGGCTCAATTTGTTAGAAAAAAATATATGTGTAGTTAGAGGGTGTTTTTCCAATTGAACGTTCAAAATATAGCAATAGTTAGAAGTTAGCAGTATGATATAAGGGAGGTGAGTAGTTAAAAGTGAGAATATACAGCATTAACTATTTTTACATTATACGTCCCTATCCTAAGCATTTCACATTAACAGCTGGAAGAAGGCCACTGCTGAGTACAGCCCTATAGAACGCCACATTAGACGCTTTTATCATGAGGATTTGCCTAATCACCATGCTTGGCAGGTGGCCTTACGGCACCCGCGGGAAAAGATGGGGTGTTCCTATGTGCACACCGCCATAACCACACGTTAAAGCGCCTTTGGCCATGCCAAATTAACCTGTTACTGCTTTACCGGAGTAGTTCTAATTGAGTAGTCTCTAACCCTATTTGGCAGCATTCATAATACTTACTATTTTTTTATTTTCTCATAGTTCTCTCTTTCATCAGTAACTAAATTTTGTTTACGTGGAATGTGTACTACCTGGCGCAACTAATGTATTGTTAACGTGAGCTATTGGGCACCCAAGATGCATTGCATTGCCTAGTTTGGGGCCCGTTGTAAATGTTCTCTCTTTCGCTATGTTAATGCGATACATATAACATGTTCTACTGTATTGTTGTAATTGTGACTAACTGTTCTGGAAATAAACTTATTATTATTATTATTATTATTTTCACTTAGTTCTACTCCGTCCAAGCTCCCGTTTAAAAACTCCTATGCACACGTTTCAAACCTCATCGCACATCCATATCCTTGAGATGGCGGCGCGCGGCCACCGGTATCTGGCTGAACTCTTTGCAAGCCCCATTGAAGCCGTGATGAAAGGGGGGTCATTACCTGAAACAAAGGAGGAAAGCCGCTCAAACTGTGCATAAATCGTGCCTGTTTACCTACGAAGAAACTTCCAGAAAGCCGGCAAAGAAAAACGCAGCCCACTTCACCTCGAAACGTCTCGGCCTGAATAACCTTTTCTATGGCTCTAATACATTTATGCGTTACTGAAAAGTGGTGGCCTTTTTTAATTGAAATTTTGCATGTTTTTTCTTTTTGCTTCTGGCAAGCTTACATAGATACCCTCATATGTAATAAAAAAATGTACCCGAACAGTTTCATTACATTTTTAACTGTTTCTGAACATTCCATGAGTGAATTGCTAAATACGATTTGAATTTCCAATATCTGCTTCATTTGGTTATTCGCTATAATAATTGACGTCAGTGGTCGTTTTTTGTTGGGATAGTTCTGAATAAACAGTCGCTTAGAATTCTCTATTGAAATAAAATTAGGTTTTATAATTGCGAAATACCTAACAGGAAAACTATTGGAAATTTTCTTTACCTTACATTGTAACAGCTGTAAGTAGGTATTTAAGCTTGTTAATGGTCTAAAGCATAAATGAAAGTGACACCATAGCCTCATTAAACATAATGTTAGGATTGTATTAGGCAAGTAACATTGTATAAAACGATCAAAGTATGGATTTAAGAGTTTTATAAGCAGTTTATAAATATATTTAAAAAGAGAATGAAATTTTACAATACTAAAGAAATTTATAATGGCTTGGTTGTAGGTTTATTTTTGATTAGAGACGCCCAGCAGTTTTACCTGTAATTCGGCCTATATTGTCATCTTTACAGTGTGTATTTCATAGAAATTGCCATTCAGCCATTTTGGCCTGAAAGCTACACTTAAACAAACCAATAAACAGAGAGACAAGAGGTCACTTTTATTTTTATAATTATGTTAATAAAAGTAAGGATTTTTTGGGATAGAGATAAGGGAATGGCAAACAAAATAAGTACAGAATTTATTGGGAACAAAATAATTTACAAGTCAATAATTTATTAAGATATCAATAAAAATTATAGATACCTAAGTAGGCTAATTGATTGTCTTTTAAAAACTTATTAACTGAGTAATTATATCAAATCGTTAGTCTGTCAAGTTGTATAAGGCGACAAGCCTGTATGGTAAAAGCTTCTGAAACTGAGCAGAAATGATAGCACCTACGTAATATTATATTCAATTGAATCTTATCTCAAAACATAAACTGAGATACGGGTGCAAGGTAAACTATCTATTTGTCGGTGGCAGCTGTTGATACAGAAGTGGGCAACAATTGAATATGGCTGTAAATCAGGGAGGAACGGTTGACCCCTCATGTAAATGTCTGGATGACCGGCGTCTTGGGGATACGGTCCAAGGATCAAGCGATGGGATTTATTAACACTGGAATTCATAGTCAAGGTGGGGGCTCTTCTAGGGGATTCAGGAGCTGTGTGGCGAAGTCTAGTTTTATGCATTTCATAAACAAAATTAAGTAGCCCCCAATCTGATAATTCAGACATTGTCAAAGGCAGGATGCTAGAAAAGTGAAAGAAGAATGATTCAAGCTCTATGTGAAAGTTGAATAGATTGGGGCTGTGTTCACCCCTTGACTATGAATACCACTGTAAGAATTTTATAGATAGGTTTCGAATGAATTAATGAATGATTTATTTAATAATTTACAAGCATCTCGGAGATGTTTTAGAAAAAGAATAGAGCTATAAAGAGGAAAAATGTTTGTAGGATAATGATGAAATACTTAATAAAAAATAATCATAGAAAGAAAAATAGAAGGAATATGAGACAGAGAACGGTTGAGAGTAAAATTTGTATTTCAACTTACAGATAAAGCTAATGTCTTTCCAAGAGCTCAAAATGCTGAGAAAGAAAGAAATTCAAGTAGCAATATTTTTACTCTTATACTTAAATGAAGAAATCTTTAATTTACAATATACTTAATTATACACCGCAACATATAATAAACAATTCTTTAACCACCCTAAATGAAAATAATGGCATGATTCTTTCTATTCACATTAGGTATAAAATATAGTATCATTTTTCCCTATGCGAAAATATTTGCGGCATTCATTTTCCAAAACAGTACAATTCGTAAGCAGATTATGACAAAAAATAGTCAGAAAAAAGTTGACAAATGTAATGACGAACAGAAGTAAAGATGGTCTCTTAGACTAAATATGGACTTTATTCTTTTAGCATTGCAATACGTGTAACGTGGTGGTTACACGTATTCACCTTACAAACCTTATGATTGTGGACGTTGCCGCCACCATCATAAGAACACTTAAGAACTCTTAAAACATCATGAGTCACCTTCATTCCTAAATGGCAATCGATTTAAAAATGGTTAGTCCAAGCACCGTAAATCAGAATCGGCTAGAAATCCAGAACATGTGTCTCAATAACGCCCCGTGCGATGCGATAGCCGTCCTAGCGACTCGATGTTTTATTTTCATCCCCCTGTATAAAGTGAAATCGTCTAGGTGTTCTATCTTTGCTATTTTTGCATGTTTTATCACTGCAGGTCAATTTTTAAACTGAGGAGAAAAGTTGTAAGATATTCTACAGCTATATTAGCTGCTTCCCTCAGCTTCGCATGTGTGTAACTGTATGTTGGAACCACATTGCTCACAGAACTGACAACCGATGGGGAAGAAAGGTTCTTGAGTGGCTACCACGAACCGGAAGACACAGCGTAGGCCAGCCCTCTGCTAGGTGGGCCGACGATGTGATGAAAACCGCGGGAAGCCGATGGGTGTAGGAGGCGAGTAGCCGCTCAAGGTGGTGCTTACGTAGTAACATTATTCAGTAATCTGTGGTGGCGCACTCTGGGGGAGGCCTATGTTCTAAAGTAGATGTCTTCAGGCTGTTGATGATGATGATGATATAAGTACCTGTTGTAATAAAAATAGCTTACCACAGACAGACAGCTACTTTTCAGTTTATTATTTTGGTACGAAAATATAGTTATAGCAGTCTCAGACCAAGTATTTTGAAACTTATCCATATAGAATCGAATGATACTAATTTTATCTCAGACTAGTTCAAATATCTAGGTCAAATATCTATTGCTTGCAGGTAGGTCAGCTCTTCTATTTATATTATTGCCTCCCAATCTGCAACCGAAGTAGCTGAACTATTCCAGTATTACCAGTTTTATTTATCCCTGGTTTGTACAAAGATATTCAGTAACTGTCACGACACTCCAGTTAAGTATAGACGGCCAACGCGTTCTACTTAACCAAACCATCTTAAAACAAAAACTGTTAATTTCTGTCTTCAAAAACCTTTAATAAACTAACGTAGGTTAGGCACCTATGTCTAACTATCAGATGTCCTATTGTCTTTTGTGGGATTTGTGAGTCTAGGAATGTTCTACCGCGACTAGAACACACGCGAGCTGATAAACACCTGTTGACTAACAGATAGTTGTTTACCAGCTCTCGGTTTATCTTTATACAGATTCGCTCAGATTCTATCTGATGCTTAATTAATGTGACGTATTAAACAAGCCGGGACTACACTTGGTTGGGCAAACGCCAGATTCTACTTTTTGCTCCACACAACGGGCTAGTCTGCGGTGTTATACGTTGCGGTGTCACCAGTAAGGAATGTCAACCGCTTTTCAAAGACTTTATTTTGGAAATTTCTATCAGAGGCAGAAGTCACATTATGGTCCTTTGTAACTATAAGTCTCAAATAACGATATTATTTGTACAAGTATACCTACACTGTGAATTTGTCATCGTAAATGTACCTAACCTATGCATTATGCGTTTATATATTACATTCATAAACATATAGGGCGAATTCTGTGCATAAACCATTGATGATGATGATCTAAGTTGTAATTTCACATTTTCGTTTGTTTAATATGATCTACATTTTTTAAAGCATTTTTTTTTATACAACGCTTTGTGTCTTGAATAGGCACTTGTAAATGTGCGAGTAACTTTCATGTTTGGTAGGTAGTTAATCTACTGATATCTACTGTGACTGAGTACTGCATCTGTATCTGTGACACTAGATGCCTATAGAGTATTTCGTGCATTCTCTACTAGGAACGAGACACGAGTTCGACGCACACAAATCAAGAGCCACTTTGAACCCCGCGAGCGATCTCTCAAGAATTGAACTATATTTAAAGTGATTACTGCCATTGCTCGTTTTTAGTCTTTGTGTCGTCTATTCTAGAAACTTCACGGGTAATGTAGAACGGAGCGCTCGCTAATTGCGTGAGTTTAACTTTTTGTATGCTCGTATTGTTATGGTTAACTCTTTTGAGCTTTGTTGCGGTGAGAGAGAAAGTTTTAGTAATTTTTCTCTGTTATTTATGTTATGAAATTAAAGGTTTTTTTTGTAAGTACCTCGCTTTGGTACAATTTAAGGACCTTACTTATAAACGCTGCTTAAAGTTAGCCAATCCTTAAAAACTTCTGTCAACTTTTGACTGTTTTGAAATGTCACGCGGGAAAACGAGACGGAACATTTAAAACACTAACTTTAAGCGGCGCGGGCGTTTATAAGTAAGGCCCTTAGTTATGGAATGTCTTAAACTAAATAGCGTCATGTTCTTTTTTTGTGCTCCTTAAGACTAAACTATATCGAAGCGATGCTCATCCTAAAACAATTCTAATGGTAAATTTTATTCGCCAAAACAATGTACCTCTTGAATAAGCTAGGTACTTTTTCAAAGCTCATTTGTAGGTACATCAAAACTTCCTACTTATACCTGAATATTTACGGCTTCAGTCTGCTCATAAATCCAAAGGTGAGATGCACAAGAAAACGTGTGAAATTAAATTGAAGTCGGCAAAAGGTACACAATAGAACTCTACCTTTACACTAAGGCCGTAGAGCATTGAATGCGGACTACATAGACTTTATAATACCATCCACAATATACCCCCTATTTATAAGGTGTTTTCTACCTCTGAGAGGGTCTAATTCAAATTCAGATTTACTAGCGTTGCCTAAAATATGGCCTTTCATATGTAAAGTAATGGATATCACATAGACGCTTCGGATATTGCTTTTACTGATAAATATCTAATGGGTTAAGATGTTGGTATAAAGCTTTCCATTAAATTAAGTTACTACGCTTCTACACTTCTATATCTAAGTAGGTACACTAAATATCATAAAGAGATAAAAATATTTAGCAGCAATATTACAGCAATCATTTGCAGCAGCTGCAGCTGTCATTTTCAGCAATATATTGATAGAATTTTTCTAAAATCTGATCGCCGTAACTAATACTGAGCAGATTTTGAATGTTTGTTGATGAAATTTGCGAAAGGTATACTTTTCATAATGTTTATAGGCTATTGTACTGAAAAACAAGCATTTGCCTGTGGCTACGCTCGCGTTATGTTTGGCAAGATGTGAAGTTTGAATGGGTTTTGATGAAATTGATAATTTAAATTAATAATGAGATGTATTTGGATGAATAATTAGGAATACTATTGTAATCCCGCAGTCATAGCCGCAGACAGAAACTAGCAGTATAATATAAGGTATGTTATTTAGACTCGTGGTTTCATGAAATGTGTATTCAGTCATAATTTAAGTAAAAATATCTAGTAATACTTTACCAAAAATGACTACTTTACTTATTTCGTAATGGCCCAGCTGCAAAACTCTGCAATTGTATATTTCTCTTTGATTATAGGTATTTCTTTTTAAATTATTGTACTCTGCTAAAATATAAAATATAGCCATAGGTAATACCTACTACCTTTATTCAGAACCAAAACCCACAGCGAAGCAGTTTAAAACTTGTAGGACCGAAGATTGTCTCACAACCAGCCTTGAGTATGAGCACCCCAACGGAAACTTGCGCCGTTCTCGACGCAATAAATGGTGCGAGCTCGCATGCTCTACGAAAAAGAAGCAATTTCGTTCTTATTCTATTGTTCCCGATTCAGATTTCGATTAAAAAGTTGAGCGAAGTTTTGCTCGCAGTTTTACAAGGTCTACCATTTGCAAGGATTAGATTTTATTTGAAACTGCGACATTGTTGTGCAGAACTTTCGATGAAATTGTATTGAATGGACTAGTTTCAGTTTTAGTCTTTCGATGCTCAACTTCATACAAAAAACGTACCTACCTAGGTTAAATTTAATCAATGCTTAAAATGCTCAGTTCTCTCATGGCCGTTTGCCCATGAATACAGTTCAAAAGCGAACAGCAAATAACTAATGTACCTACTTATACAACAAACATTTTAATACCACAAACAAAATAACGCTTAGCTACGATACTATTTAGGTACAACTCTCCGAATACACACAAACCTCTACAAATATGAAGAAAATGCGCACAAACTAACAGTCGAATGGACGCTCTTTATAATCAAAATCGAACTAAAGTGCCGCTTCGCTGCATACCGTCCAATCACAGCGGCACTGCAAACATTGGGGATTCTTTAAAACAGTTCTCCACACCGTTCCTCACTATTTGCGCTTTGTATTTTACTGTTCCAGTACGTAAACTCACCGTTTGAAGAAAAATTGTCTTTGAGTTGTACAACACTTGTTCTGCTTTTTCAATTAGTACAAAATTACTGAAAAAGAAATCAATCGAAACAAACAATAGTTTGTTTACCTCGTTATAATACCTGTAGGCACTTTTATGTTTTGTTATGGACCTAAAGATTTCGTTAAGCGCCATCTAGTGTAGTTTTGGCGGACAAGAGGTGCGAAGTGGCGCCATCTCTGGTGTAACGCTAAGTAACGTACGCTGAATAGTCGATCGGCAACCAATGAGCGTTGAGCAAAGTTTTCGGTAGTGTTCGGTAGTGTTCGGTAGAGGCTCTTTTGGTGGGGCTTGCGAACACGATTGGAGGGGCGCTTGAGTAGCATGCCAGAGGGTATATAAGTTTGGAGCGCTTGGAGGCCCCCGCCCGGTGACGCTTTCCCCGCCCGGTTACGCTCCTGCCCGGTGACGCTGTAAAGGTCGTTAGAGACCAACAGCGTTAGCCCGTTCAAAACAAAAAAAAAAGAGGCGCCCAGACACACTTTTCGTTGGGCAGTATCAGCGTTCGTTACTAAGCGGAACACCTTGTCCCCAAGTCATTGAATTTCAAAATTACCTACGTCCTGTAATTATTATTTCGATGTGATGTAATGGAATAAAAGTAATTCATTGTACGTGAGATGTCTCATTCTCTTCGCCTGCTATATCAACGCCCATAGAACTATGTCTGATGCGATACGGTCTGCCGCGACATACCTATATTATTATAACCATTACAAACAATGAAACCTTATACCTATACCTCTTCATCCCTCTAATTGCATTGGATAAATCCTACTCGTATAGGTAGAAATTATTGTTAAACATATTTAAAAATAAAGTAATTATAAAGTACATTTGAAAATCTTTCATATCTCTCAAACTGTACCTACATTCTTTACACATCCGACAGTGTTTTTTCCATCAGGTCACAGTTTCTTTTAGAGTTTTTCTTTATGACCTTTAATATTTAGTCATTTATTTTTTGTTAGAAAATAAATGTTTTCACTAGTATTTATACTTTTTTTTGAATGACGTGACGAGCTGGTCGTTCATCTGATGTTAAGCAATACGGCCGCCCATAACAGTTGCAGTGTCACTCGGAACTTTAGAATAATAAAGTTTCGCGTGACACTGCACTGCGGACGTCATCCTGAGACAACACTACTAATCAGATTACTACACTGTGTAATCAGGTCATAAAGTCTCATTTGCCCAGTAATTTCACTAGCTACAATGCTCTTCAAACCGGAACTCAGTAGTGCTTGCACACTACTGCTTGGCAGCAGAATAACTGGCAAAGCGGTGGTACCTACCTAGACGAACTTTGCAGAAAAGTCCTACCACCTAGTATACTGTGGAAGTTCTTTGCTCCATATACTTATAAAAAAGCACATACATACTGTGTAGAAAAAAGTATTCAATATAAAAAAGGTAAAGTTATGACACTGTTTTCCATTGTTATTTGTAAAACTATCTACGAACTTACAAATCGCAATTCGAACAGCGATGTACGAAAGTATCACAATAGTTCGGTTTTTGAGGTGCAAGTGTGAACAGCACAGATTTTCAACGACCCTAAAAATCTTTTTGAGGTTTCTAACAGTGGTATTCATAGTCAAAGGGTGAACAAAGCCCCAAAATCTATCATTCAACTTTCACATAGAGGTTGAATGTTGAATCATTTTTCTTTCACTTTCCTGCCTTTGACAATGTTTGAATAATCAAGGGCTACTTGATTTTGTTTATGAAATGCATAAAACTAGACTTCGTCACACAGCGCTTGAATCATCCCCTAGAGGAGCCTCCACCTTGACTATGAATTCCAGTGTTAGATTACTTATACTTTTCAAAATACGTGCGGAATTTATATTTACTCATAAAACGGTGAAGGATAACGTCGTGAGGAAACCGTCATGTTCTAGAATGACAAAATTCAATAACATGTGGCATCCACCAATCCGCACTTTGTCCAGCGTGGTGAACTAATATGCCTTACACTTACACTCTCTCACTATAATATAAGGTTCATATCTCAGCCGTGGGAACGCATTGGACTGAAGACAAATAAACAATTTGGCGTTTCTATTATAAACCAGGACTGATATCAGTTGCCTTCTGAACTATATTAATTTAGGTTGTGGGTTCGATTCTCACCCAGGACCAATATCTCTGTGATGAACATAGGTGTTCGTTTTGTATCTCGGTATTATATTCTATTCTATATAATATGGGGGTATAATACCATAAGTATGGTTTACATCTTTACACTTCAAACCTCATTCCTTATTATGATATAATGTCAGCAAGACTACGTACGTAGGCCATTATTTTCCTTTAATTTAGACAGTCATAGCTAATAAAGAGCACAAGTGCATTCCAGAGTGAATTCAAGCAGGTAGAGTTATTTGTCAAAGTTGCTGGTTATTTCTATTGCAAACCTACTTACCTACTGATCGGAATCAGAGCAAATCATGTGAAGCGTCTAACTCTGACAAGACTGTCGCTTTGTAAGTCCAACTTTAATGATTACGAAATACCATGTATGTTTTTATGCTATTATTTATGACATTAAGGGCCAATTTTAGACAATTACGTGCGTTTAACCTCAGAATAACTCTCTGGGTTATACTCGTATAACTCGGTTGTTCTCGGAATAAGTAGGATGGCTATCCGAGAGTAATAGTACCTACCTAGTTTTATACTCGGAATAAAATTGATCCTACATTGGTAAAATTAGGCCTAAGTGTTCGTTTTTTTTGCTTAGGCGTGTGATCATAATATTATATTCATCAAGGTACGTCACTCTAATGAAGTCATTTATTATCACGAGCAACCAACGATAAGTGCCTACCTATATCTATTTAGATCTCATCATTTGTACATCGTCTAAAAACGATATCCGTCTATGTACTTATACGTAGCCGATAAAAAATGTTCATTTTACACTTGAAAGCGTATCGAATATAAAATTATTCCGCTATCTCCTACACTGAACTCCCGATTTCACATGTCGTAAAATTTTTACTCCCAAGATTTTTATCGTTCCCCGTGAGTCTAAAATAAGCTGAAATATCGCCGCTTATACACTTACCTAACATGATGTGATGGTATCATTGTAAGCAAGTATGAAGATACGAGGCACCTGTTTCGAATGTTATTTATGTACATCCTGGAACGAGAACAGCAGTTCATTTCGCCCAACAGCGTGCGTCTGTCATCGGTGCTTCCAATATTGCCAATAAAAGGAATGTACTTGTTCCCTGTATAATATAATATTGTATAAGCATTGATTTACAGCTCTGATGAATTGAGGAGAAGGCACGAGCATCAATTTCTATGCTACGACTTTCTATTTTCAAACATAAAGCCACATTACTAAATCAGGAGCTAAAATAAGTCTTACTGTTGTATTTCTATTGGTTAATATTGCGTGCTACAGGGCCCGTGCTAATCACATCGGCGCATTTTACGGACAAACCATAATCGGAGTTTCCAAGTTGGAATTTCTTCCTCAATTGCCTCTTTCAGCTTTTATATGCTACCATAGATTCTGAACCATCAAAAACCAAGGAAATATAGCAGGCCATTTTTGGTCATAACTTTCGAAAATCCCGAAACGCAACTCATAAAACGCATTTCCACGTTACTCTTCGAGTCGTAAAATGCAGGTTCGTAAAACCGATACGACGTATAATCATGAATCCGGCTGCGTTCCAACATAGTACCAAATTATAGATCAGTAAAAAAACTACCCTGAGAACCACTTGACTCAAAACATTCAGATGTTCTTGTAGCATAATATTTCAATTTAATATAATAAATGTGAAACGTTGGCTATTTGTGCGTTTATTTATTTGTATGTGAATTTTTTGAAAACAGATAGCTTCCATCACGGAGACAAACATTACATTTTATAAATAACATAATATATATACACTAAACTAAACAACTTAAATGAACAATACTAATTTATTTCTAAATTTGTGAAAATAACGAAATACTGAAAAATAATTAAAAAATAAAAATAATTACAACTTACAACATTTTATAAATAATAAATAAATAAATATGTGTGGACATTTCATACAACGCCTTCTAGCCCCAAACTAAGCATAGCTTGTACTATGGGAACCAGATAACTGATACAATACTTATTTGTTTGTAAATACATACATAGAATACAATATAACACCCAGACGCAGAACAAACATCTACGTTCACCACACAAATGTTTGTCCTGGGTAGGAATCGAACCCACAGCCCTCAGTTCAGAAGGCAGGGATACTACCAACTGAGCTATCGGGCCCGTCATATCCCTAAGCAATGGGTGCTTTACGGGAAAAACCAGGGTACCCTATCAATTGTACAAATAATATGGGACAAAAGTCCCCATGGTTGGTTTTACTAATAGTTATTGAAGTGTAAAACGCTGCGCTTTCGATGACGATGGAAGTACGGAAATAATTAGAGCCGCTTTATCTGAGCAGATCGCATTCAGTCACATAATGAATGCAACGTCATCTTAACGTCACCAGCGGAATGACGTCATCACCTCATGACTTCGTTGATATTTGCTGCTGGCAAAATATACTTATCATGAAGCTAGTACCCAAAGTATACGTCCGTGATACTAACATTATTGTTTCGTTAAGTTTGGTGTAATTCTTTTTATTTGTATGTTGATCTACAATATCTACATCAACGTAAAATTTCATCAATATTTTTATGCAGTTACAGTACAGTAGGCCTTACAATAGCACAGTAGGTGCCTAAACCTACTAAAGTAACAAAGAGTCAATTTTTGGTAGAGTATATAAAAGAAGTTTCGAAAATGACATCCTTATTACACATCTACTGCTTTATTGAATGGAAATAACAAAATACTCATTTAATTTACAGTAGAATAATGGGTGGCTCATTTCACTCATTAACATCTTTTCTTGATGAATCTACAAAAAAAATATATGTTCACGTTTCAGGCACGGAAAAACACGATATAATTATGTATGTACTTGTAAGAAAATATGAAATCTATGGGAACTCATGCTAGCATTCTATCTGTAGCTACACAAAATTTCGGTGGTATTTATTGATATTATATAATATCAATAAATAACACTAATGTCTCAATGCTGTCTGCAGCTCACGTCGACCGCAGTATCCCATAATACGTTCACGTGTACTGAATCTTCCACAAATCCGATACACGGCAATTCGATAAATAGCACCAACTGGCCACCACCGGGATTCCGAAAAACAAAACGTTATAAATATCAGACAAACCTCAGCGAATAGAATCGAATATGAGCAGAGTAAAAAGAATAAAAAAATATTAAAATTTTTGAACGCCCGCAATCCCAGCTATCGATATCAAAGCACGTCCAATCAAATCGAGACGTGACAATGATTCAGAAGCCTTTTCGATTCTGTGAATAGCCCGCTAACTTATTGGCTGTCCTTTATTTGCTGATTGCTGTTTGACACCTCAGTGGGAGCGGATTCGGTTGGTATTTTTATTTAATTAACTTTTGCTGTTCGCTGCGTTTGTGGAGACGGGTTCGAAACACAATGTTGACTAATTTACGCGCGGTTTCTGTCGCTCACCAGTTTAACTTTTTATGGCTTACGTTGCTTTTTGAACTCGTTTTAATTAATGATAATTTAAATTACTACCTTTTTAATTATACTTTATTTTTGTCCTCTTATTTCGGTAACTAGATTTAATATTATGTAAGATTTATTACCTATGCTTCATGATGATTTTTTAAAATGAAATGTATATAAAACATTCAGAAAAAATAACATTATCTTTGCTGAAACTAAATACGATTTATTTTTTTTCCCATTATTCAAAAATAAGTTACATTTTAAAACTTTCGAGTTGTAATTTCCTAAGTTGATTGTTAATTAACTTTCTAGCCTGACTAAACTAAACCAAACATTCGGTCAGCTTAAACCGCTTAGTCGACATTTAAATTGAAAGAAATTGCACCGCACGAAAAACAGTATCCACGGCGAGCCCCTCCTTGAAAGCTTTAAGAGAGATAACACGATAATAATTCTTCGCAAAATGTCACCGAAGTTCATAACTGATAAAAGTTCAGTCCCTTTTCTGAAATTTTAATAGAGATTTAATTTTCTCGAGTGTCCAAGCTGGGCCGATAACGTAACTAGTCGACACTTAGATCGTTAGGTTCCCTCGTTATCCCCTACTAAGCAGTAAGCGCCCTCTTTTTGAACAAGAACGTGTAGTAATGGTAGTGGGTATAAATATTAGTATAAGTGTGTATTGGTATGTTCTGATTTTGTAATTAACGTACTTGTTAATAACACCCAACGACTACATGCATACATCCCGTACCCTAAAGGATTTTTGTATCTACCCAAACAAGTTTTTCATGTAATGCTTAAACATTTATCTGTAAATATTACATGTTTTACACTGTACTTTAAACGCCAATTGTAGTAGAAACCACCAAGAATTGCTGTTCATAACATAACAATAAGAAAAGCAAACCTTTTTCATCATCTAACCCTGAATTCTAAACTTAAGTAGAGCCAATCCTGCCTTATAGCCAGTATACAAGGTGACCTTGAATTGGTTTGTTATCCCGAAAGGAGGTTAATCTACACCCCAAGGTAGACAATATTTCTTCTACGACTTTACTAAATTAATAGTTTTTCATTGAAGAAATGCCATGTAAAGTTTACGATCGAAAATAGCCTTAGCGCAGCTGGGTGGTTGAACTTCGTCCTTGACCGAGTGCACATAAATGAGTTTAACGACCTGTGTTAGAAATGAATTTATAGTATTTTGTTAACTCGTAGCGATCGCACGTGCAATTTTGCGAGTGGATTTATTTTTTACCATGGAGGTTTCGAAACACCCACTTTCAAGTAAGTCTCACAACTTGTAGGGTATCATGGTCCCAGTCCCCCTATTTCGGGATAACATACCAATTCAAGGTCACCTTGTATTTTAAAGTTAGAGTTTTTACTACATGAGTTACTAACAGCATAAATAAAGTAAGTAGTAACTTAAGTAGGTTGCTACTATTTTGATCTGTAATGTGAATCTAAAGATTTATGTGTAAACTTAGAAAGTTCTCTTATTTGTACCTACCTTCATTCACATTCGTGCCGCACAACCACCTCTGTAACAAATTACAGGCAATTCCAATCCATCTATGTTATAAAAAAGCGGACAGTGATACGAACACGTTAGATAGAATAATAAAAGTGTTTTATTATACAGTTTTACGGGTCTAATGGCTTAAAAATAAACAATACGAAATCGAGCACAACCGCTCAGTTTTGCGGGACACAGCCCCGAGCGTATGTTCGGTACATCGAAGGGAGAGTAAGCCAGTGATGCCAATTCCCGGGCACAATAATAATCTTGAACGACGCTTATTTAGATAGAATTCTGTATAATGACATTGGATATTCTTCATTAATAAATAATAGCTTTGAATACGAAATCTGTGCTAATCTGGCATAGAGGAATTCACACGCATATAGCGGACTTTTCCATCACAAGGTTTATCACCTATGTATTATGTTTATTATCAAAATAAAAATACTAGACTTTTGATTGGTATTTGTCCAACCAAATTAACTAATAGAACTTTTTAGAAGTAAACCAATTAGCACCTATAAACGATGCGACAAATTAGCGAACACTATTTCCATTCGATTTTAATTTATCGTGTTTACAGCAACGTAATTAAGAGTCACAAAGGGTTGATTTACATTATAAGTTCTGCCATATTTTACCCATATCCTTGCACCAAATGCAAAATAGAACTTTGTGGCTTTGGGCTTATTTCTAATATTAGCTTGATAGGTGTTGGCTGGATATTTCGTTTTGAATGTGTCAGTGCAAATTGAGTCATTAGTAAAGCCAACGCCAGATGTAAGAACACGTCAAAAGGTGCAAACGATAAATGCAATTTCCTTCGAGAAGGCGTCCATAAATACCTAAGTGCAATTTAAGTATACTCTGCTACAATATAGCACTTTAACTAAGCACTAGTTTCCATTAAAGAGCGTAGCGGAGTTTAGCACCAATTTTTCAAGCTAAGTACCTAAGTAATAAGTACTTGTAGGAAATGACTTTTGCGCTAGTCTGTTATGTGTCTCACACGTTCATGTAGAGTTGTCAGGAAACTTGCCGCCAGTGCCTGAATACTTACCTATATTTTTGTCTAATCAACTACGATGTAGGTACATAATGATAATGTAATTTTTCATACTTGCAGTGAAAACGCACAGTGGTAGAAGTCGACGACGAAGAAGACGACGCCACTGTTAGCTAACAGCTTACTAAAAAAGCTGAGTTACTTAGATGATGAGTAAAGGATTAATAAGCTATGACATCAGAAATTACTGGGCAAATGAGACTTTATGACCTGATCTCATAGTCTAGTAATCTGATTACTAGACTGTGTGATGTCTCAGGATGACGTGCGCAGAGCAGTGTCACCCGAAACTTGTATTTTAAATTTCCGAGTGACACTGCAACTATTATGGGCGGCCGTGTCGCTTAACATCAGGCGAACGACTAGCTCGTCACGTCATTCATTGTCATAAAAAAAACAGTATCTGTTTAATAGTTCAATTCTTAAATACAATACCATTACCTACTATAGATTAATCTGTTTAGCAAAATTTTGACCATTCATAGGTTAGATTCAAATTTTTCCTTTACAAATAATTTAATCTTTAGATTACGCTAAGCTGCCGATACTTCTATAAAACCATAAATATTACCTACTATATCTAAAGCTACTTGATACTGCCAACGAGCTAAAGTATAACCAATTTCCAATAATTTTCGATTACCCCTACACAGATTTATCATCCCCAAAGATCGTTACATTTAATTAAACTTTAAAACAAGTATCTGCAACATCGGAAACAGGATCCGATGTGTTATACGACGACCAAATTATTTGTAAGGATAGAGAACTTTGCTGAACACTTAACTTGGAAATACTAGTCAAACTCAACTTCAAATTTGATTTTATTGCAAGTAGGTTTTACAAGTCAAAATGAGATCAGTAAAAATGCTTTAAGTTATTGTATGTAAGTAAGTACTAAGCATATAAAATTACTAAGTGCTTAATGTCAATAGCAAGCCTATGACAATAACGGAGTGTGATAAAAAATATGAAGAAGATTAAGGATATTATAGTGTTATTAGTGTGGTTTACACTTTAAAATCATTCCTATAAAAGATTAACAACTGGCTTATTCTAATCGGAATTACAGGGTTCAACACACTGGCGCAACCCGACACACGGATGTGAACATTTACCTACAGATGGTAAAAAATGCACATTGCACATGTGCAACACACAGAGTCTTTACCTACGCATAAGTTGCACAGATGCTGATAATAACACAGTAGGTATAACGTTTTCAAAATAAAATTCCCATGGTTTCCATAACCTCATTTTAACTCAGAAAAGACTTGTAGAAACTAATGAATAACAAAAAGTCTCATAGAAAGCACTAACTTCTGGTAGCTCTCGCAATTTAAAAGCGTAAAGGTAGCGATCAGCAATAACCTCGTCAGCGGATTTGCAAACGCAACTGGCATCGACGAGCAGAACGCTGCAACCGAACTAGGGGGCTGATTCTCGAGAAAATGAGTTAATCGAAATGATGTCACATTCTTGAATGCCGGTCATACAAAGGTAAAGTATTTCAGCTGAGATTTGCAGTGATTTCGTGTTCGACATTTTCCGAGAATCGGCCCCCAGTATTCATTTTATTCCAGCGCAGACCACTTTGCCGAACTTAATTGCTCTATTGTTAATTAAGTAACATTTCAACACCACACTGTAACTGGAACAGTGATTAAGCTTAAATAACAGTCTGATTTGGCGTAGATAATGAGTGCCTAACTGTCTAGATTACATTATTGCAGTAGCTCGGCTACAAGCTTACAGTACCTACTCAACCGAAAAAAATATTAATTATTTACTTTTAATTAAAAGGAAGAGAAAAATCGATAAAAATATAATAAATTATTTAGTTCAAAAGATTCGAAAGAATATTATTATGAATACCTGGTATACCTGACCTGTCAAAATCATAACTCTCTACTTTGTAGTGTCCAGCTTCTTGTTCATGGAGTCCTGCTAGCCGCATGTGCTGAGATCAGGAGATATCATCATCGTCATCATCAAGACTGATGGTCATTTCTAATTAGGCTATTAGGTACAGACGTAGGTATTTGTCTACGCTGGTAATTACTATTCTAATTTACCCCCAAACCCATGAAGACCTATCTTCGGCTCTATAATTACGTTGCTGCTACTCTGCGTAATGATACCTCTACCAAGTAGGGCGGCGTCTCTACGTTTGTGATCTAATCTTAAGAACACGTCAACCTCTGCAGCAAAAGTGACCAGCACCGACAGTGACACCGAAGGCTTAGAGCATTTAAAAAAGGAGGTAGCAAGGCAAGGCGGTCCCCTCTGCCGGTCATATGGCGCTACTTGATCATCTCTAATATCATAATGTGCGTGTAGACACTGCGTAACTACGCTAGTTTATATAGCGGTGTGCGCGTTTTAAGATGGTGTGCGGCGTGCGTTTACACGCGTGGTTTGCGCGTGTGCTATGCGTATCTACCTCGTCCCCCGTAGAAATTGGCAGAAAAATTGTGCTTGCGGATTATAACGTTAACATCTCCATTTATAGATGCTCTAAGCCCCGAAGGTGACCGGCAACAGCAGAGATTGACTGAACATCACAAGACTCGAGTCTACTAAATACGTGATTTAAACCATTTTAACTAAAACTATACAGTAATAAAACATAAGTTACATTTACATTATCTAAGCACTCATAATCTTTAATGAATCTATAAGACTATTTATTTAAATATGTACCTACAGCTACATTGGTACTATACTCTCCACTGTGACATAAGCTCTTTTATTGAACTTTAATTCCCATCTCAACCATAGAAACTGGCAAATAACCTAACCTCACAACCCGTAATGTCCTATTACATTAATTAAGATCCCCACACATTGTTAAATCAGAATTGAGTTTAGTGGCACCTAATTTTGATTTGCAATGGCAAATTAATTTGCAATTCAGGTAGATTTTCAGTAATTTCCACTGATTAGAAATCATGATATAAATGAATCCAAATTCATGTAGGTAATAATTTTGAAATGGATAAAAGTAAGTTTATGTGTATGAGTTTATTATAAAACGATATCCGTTTGTTTATCAATCACCGACACTTTTTTTTAAAAAGATCATTATCGAAGTTGGGAGAAAATAAGTATCGAAGTAAAGAAACTATTCATAATAATTATCGTAACTACCCGTGGTATGATGAAATAATCTGATAATGAGTTATAGCGTTTTGACAAGCTGATGGCACAGTATACAAGATGACGTCGCTTTATAATGTAAAAGAGACTTATAGAAGAATTCAGAGTATGATATTCTGTTAAATGGTTTAAGTACAAGTACCTATATAACTGACTATCATCATCATCATCACTTTGATCACCTGGGTGATCATTGGATACTCTTTAGTGTCCTATGATTATGATCTAGGAATATGATCACCGAGGTGATCATTGTCGACTCGATTCAAAGTATCAATTCGGTAATCACCCAGTAAAACTAAATAATAAATGTACCGTCTCGATCGAAATTATTAGTGGTTTATAAACTGTGAAGGACCAGGAGACCAGAAATACTGAGGATGAGGTAAAAGTGAAATAATAATTATGTAAAATAGAAACAATGGTTATAATTAGGTACATTATATTTGTAAACGTAAAGTACCCGGGGGTTATAAATACTACAGAATATACAATAGTACTTAGTATTAATACTGTATGGAACTTGGAGGGGACTTACGGGCGGTCGCTGGTTTCCGTATAGGTGAAAATTCCACACAGTTCACTTTCTCCAAACTTTGAGTTCCTCGCGAGGATTTTGGGCCAATCAGCTGATCAACCCTAACGCCTCCGGTATATCGGACAGAGGTGTTGCGTGCGCGGTGTCTTACGAGCTTATTTTTTGTATGTTGACCGTTGGTGGTAGAAGCGGGGGTGCGGGGTAGGATTTTGAATGCGTGAATATGTGTGAGTAAAGTGTATGCGTGTATGCGTGCGTGTTGCCGTGTTATAAATAAAATAAATACTAAATATTTGGCGCAGACAAATACTACTGAAGAGCTAGGCCATAAGTTTTGTGAATAAGCAAGATAAAGGTTTACACTCGTTTATTCTCGTAATAATCATAACTCTCATAATCACACATCACATCATTAGCTGACATCCACCGCTAATGAGGTTTGCTTTATTATCACGCAGAAGATTTTAATGCACCGATGAGAATTGCTTCTACTCATTCCCTGGATTTACCACTAGCCTGCTCTTGCAGCACCAGAAGTGGAACCAAGGTATCTACTTATGCAATATCAGTGTTTACCACCTTTTCATAGTAGAGTAGAACTCAATGGCAGCTGAGAAGTGCGTTACAAGCCCCCTGCACGCTGCGCACACCGCTTACCTCTCCCGGCGCGAACATCTGATTTTACTATTGGGCTGCGTTTTGCGCCATTGAGTTAGCAATAAATTGAAATAAATCATTTTTCTTTATTTGCTAATTAAATTGGAAGTGGTTTGTTTAGCAATATTATTACAATAGTTAAATCGTCGTCACTTTACCCCTGCAGTAAGCCGTCACGGAGTACCTATTTAAGCTGTACGTTGAACTGAATAATCATTCAGGTAGCAAATCACTGGATGTAAATTAACTGTCGTCATGGCACGTTGAACAAAATTTGTCTCAGTCTCAGGATTGAGAAATGACGATTACTAATAACGATTAGTTTTCCGTGGATCATCATTTATATTTCCAAGACGATCTGATTACTTGCATTATTGTTTTAATTATATGCAAGTAATTTATTCTGTTGCTTATGTCACGGTCTTATTTTTTTATACAGGCCCCCAGATAATATAATACCTCACGTACAGATGCCTCATCCCATAAAACGGAATAACTCGGGCTATATACGAAATATTTTATTTCTGCATAACGCTAGATTATCAAGCGACATTTATTGCGTTTTGGCGAAGTATTGGGCCAAGTGGATATACTGGACACTAACTAGTAACGCTCACGACACGATCACTACGTTTTCTCCACGTTCGGGCTATTTTTCATTTGTACCATGTACTAAATCGCGCCAAGAAATATTATTTCAAAAACGGCGAGCCTCACATGTGTAAATAAATAACGACCTAAGTATATGATTTTTATGAGATAATCACAGACGTTCTGATACGTCGAAGGTTATTAGTTTATACCACAGAGTAAGGCTGCTTTTTCTCTAAACTGTGGTTCGTAAAGAAAATAATGGAGTCCTATGTTAAAATAACGTAAAACGTTCGAAAATTCACCGTAGCGAAAACCAACCGATCGAACGACTTCGACGCATCAAATCTTTGAATAGAAAAAGTTTCAGAGTAGGACTTGAATTCCAAAAACATGTATGCACAAAATATGTGTGCTACGACTTCGCAGTACCTACCTATAAAACAAAATAGATATATATATATCTGTATAATTTATGGATAATAAATTGTATACTTAGTAAAAATACAGTACAGTGTACAGGAAAAGCGCAAATAATTTACGTGAAGGGACAACTGGAAATGATTAACGTGTTAATTGACTCTAATTCCTAATTAACGGTCAAACAGTTTAAATAGCGTCCGCATTTAAAATACACATCACATCACTTGAGTCATGTCATAACATGACATTACACTTATGACATGCTGTTTCCGCCACCACCGGGTAACGACTGTTGTAAACGCTCACATAAATCATATAGCATCAAAAACGGCTAGACTATGATCATTTACTAACTAAACACAACATTCGTCACTACAAATTGGTTGTTTACGCAATAAATTAATTACCAGTTGTTAGTGCAGTCGTTATTTAGTTTTATGCCCGATGAACATTTATTTAGCGTTTTATTAAATTTCTCCTTGAGTAAGAGGTACGGAAAGCGCTATATTGTAACTAATATCCAATCTGTGGCATCAGTAGGTATTTAACCATAACCAATATCTTTTTTATCATCGATACATTTGACCACGGTCTCACCTGATGGTAAGTACGTGGTCGCCAATGGAGGGACGATAACGACAATCTTTAGTTTTATCTTACTAACTATATTTTGTGTTCCCTGTGTGTGAATAGTACTACCCCATCTCTTCCCGCGGGTGTCGGGTAATGGGAATATCCAGGGAATGAGCAGCACTAAGACACCTGCCAATCGCAGTGATTATGGCAAACCGCCCTTATGATAAGCGCTTAGTGGCTTTTTATGTAGAGACGTTTGTTCATCAGTGGATACTTCCGATTGATGATAGTTGACTTTAAAAAATGTAATTATATTGATCA
The DNA here is from genome assembly GCA_963580505.1 of Ennomos erosarius. Taxonomy (NCBI): domain Eukaryota; kingdom Metazoa; phylum Arthropoda; class Insecta; order Lepidoptera; family Geometridae; genus Ennomos; species Ennomos erosarius. The sequence goes on along the minus strand of OY756981.1, from coordinate 10,868,467 downwards.
TGTTTCATTCAAATCTGTATCTTCCGGCTTCTTAATATGTTGCTGACGTACTTTAATAACATTTTCCATCAGGGAGACATAAAAACGTCATAGCTTGCGTCTGTGCGCATGTGTTTCGAATCCGAATCAATGTACCTTGTTACGATCATAGTTAAAATAATGAACCGCTTGTGCCAACTAAACCCCTCATAAAGAGTTGTTCGACTGGAAAGCACATTCATCTATATTATTACTTAAGGCCCAGATATTATACCTACAGTACAGATGCCACATCCCATACAACGGAATAACGCGGGCTATTTTACGAAATATTTTACTTCTGCATAACGCAAGATTATCAAGCGACATTTATTGCGTGTTGGCGAAGTATTGGGCCAAATGAGTACACTGGACACTAACTAGTAACTCTCTAGACACGATTACTAAGTACATTTTTTTCAAGTTCGAGCTATTTTTTGCTTGTACCTGATGGGATGTACCCCATGCTATAGGTAAAGTATACATTAGTAGGTACTATAGGTAATATCAATACCAGTACCTATAGTACTAATAATAGTTTGTGTTGTGTAGGCATACTTACTCTACTCTATACAATGTAGTTCGTTCTATAATCTGTGTGTATCTTGTCGTCTTGTAGAAGGGGTCAAATTGAGTCTTTTCCTCGTGGACGAACGGAGTCCAGTACAGTGTTTAGGCGTTATTAATCAATCATTACGTGTATAATAGGCATGATGACTATTATTAAAAATAAACAAGTAAATATTACTTTCATAAAGAAGATTATAAATGAATGCAATAATTGAAAAAATTAGGAAAATCGGTAAATAAATCACGGAGTAATAAGATTTTAAAGTTTCTACAGAAGGCATCTCCTGTCCCTTTCTCGCGAAACAGAGCGCCCCCACAGTCACTATGAAAAACCCACTCGTGACGTCACATGCCAAAGAGATTGTATGAAAAGCTACCACAGCTTAGTAATGAGGTACTATGAACGACCTTTCCCTGACTTCACTGGCCGTTTGAGCTATATCTTTCTATTCAGGTTTTTAAAAAGCTTGTAACTTGGTCATTTTTTGAGATATTTAATTTTTGTTTTTACAAATGTTTATCTTTAGAGAAATACTCTTAATTTATTCAAAAAAAAATTTTAGTCATCATGCCTATTATAGTGGACCAAGCTTAGATGATTTGAAAGTACTGCTGCTGAGCCTCACTAGCTATATACCTACACCTACACTATACCTACCGCTATACCTACACTTCATCGTCTACCTAAACCCAAAGATCATTCAAGATCACACGTACTTAGACACTTTAAGTGCATTATACGCTCAAGTCACACACAGGTACAAAAATAGCATTTCAGAGACAAGAACATGGTAACGACTCGGAATAAGTTCGCCTGGACACAAGTGTCTTGTTAGACTTCTTTTGTTTCAAGCTCGAAGACAGTGCAAGTAGGAATACACGCAGGCTATCTAGTTATGGGTATAAAGATAGGTACGTAGTGGGTAGGTAGGTATAGTTATAAGTTAAAGTCAGGCATCCTTGCTTTTGGTAATTTCATGATCATCAGCCTGAAGACGTTCACTGCTAAATTATAGGCCTCCCTCATAGAGCGCCAATTTGAGCAGCTGCTTGCCTCCTGCATCCATCAGCTCCCCGCGATTTTAGCTAAGTCATCGGTCCACGGTCTATAGTGGGGGCCTACTTTCGCTCCGTTACTGCCACTAAATAACCTTTTCCCCATCAGTTGTCAGTTGATGGTTTGATCGTTTAATCTAAACAGATCAAAACATGGATATACTTCTAAGTGAATAAGAGATAAACTAGTGCCTATAAGCAGATACCCTGGGCCTGGACATCGAAAGTTTTATCAGGTATAGCCTATTGAAAAATAAGCATGATTCAAAGTGTTAAAAAGCAAACCTACCTAATATACTTACCAGTATGTTTATCAAACTAAATTACCTACACTAGTTCAAAATACTCCTATTTAGTGCCTTTTTTCATGCACAAATAATTTCTCGTTCTTTAGTGTTGACCTAAGTATGTTAAGAAGCGTAAAAGTCTACAAGATACAAGACACAGAGAAGAGAAAAATATAACTAAAAAAATTCACAATTTCTTTAATCAAAAATAATTTGAGTACACACTACTTATTTGATTATTTTTAGTTTTTGCATACTATTTCTATGTAATATCTACATCAATAACTATACCTGTTGGTTGAGTACACACTACTTATTTGATTATTTTTAGTTTTCGCATACTATTTCTATGTAATATCTACATCAATAACTATACCTGTTGGTATATTATGCAGTCAAGTTTAAAATCTTGACGATTTTGATCCATCCATCACCGCTGCACTTTGATAAAGCAAAAAGTCCTGGGTACATCTAAGTACTTACTTTGAGAGCGCACCGTGACGCTCCAAGTACTGGCTCCATGGCTTCAATATTGCAACTACGTGCCCAAGATGCAAAACCGCACGCCAAAGATAGAGTTATGTTACCTACGACATGTCATCATCATAAATAATGTATACCGTTCCAGGCAGCGTAGACTTTGAATTATTCAAAGTTGTCGGCCACTTTATTAAATTTGTCATTTTTATTTCGTAAGTCCGTTGAAAATTAAATATGAGGCAGAAGTAACACTCGCCAAATTAAAACGCATTTAATTTCTTGGGACGCTTTTAATATTGTGAGTCAAAAATCCGCGTCTCAATGCCTATGCTATGATTTGATTTTTTTTAATTATATAATTACTTATGAGTACCTAAATGACATCTAAATATTTTTTTAAAACGGGTAATGTGCCTTTATTACTCAAGCTAACTTCTACAAGTAACATTTGAACTGTAAACTAGCCAGGATGGCCTATTGACAGCCCAAATACTCCAGCCCACTACCGGTAGGTAGCGTACCCAACCATCTAAATTAAACTTATATTATATAGATATAAAGAGAATAGAAATGTTATTGCTGTTATAATTTCATCAATAAGTTATATGTAAGTATTCGAATATAATATTGACATTTAAAATTAAACATTGTCTACCAACCATTCCAAATGTGTAAAACACAACTGAAATATAAAATTACAAAAAATGTTGCCATACTGAAACATTTCTTTTAAATCATAATAAAAGGGTTTGTTGCTGATTTTGTTAAGTAAAACAAAGGATATTATTATCATAAATTCTGATACACTCATAACAGTTACCACTAATCTCTAACAGTTAGTCTGGTGGTAGTACTATTCTGGCATCATCCGAAAGATAGTTCAACCAATATGCGGTTACAACTGCTCACTTCGCTCAAATTGACGCATTGAAACATTTCTCAATTTATTCGAACCTAATATACTATTTATTGCTGTTTTAAGGTTATTAAAGACACTGTAGGTAAAAGCTTCTGCACTCGGATTTAGGTATTATTATTAACTTTTTTAAAACTTTTCAATTCTAAAATTCTGAATAATCAAAAAGATAATCCCATAGTTAAGTAGTTAAGCTAGGTACTTACCCTAATAATAAAGCTCAGAAATACTGGAATTAAGAAAATTCGGAGTGCCACTAACGAAATATGCATCGAGAAGTTTCCGCTGACTTGTTCTTCAGAAACCATGTTAAACATTTTTTAACAACTATACCTAAAAGTTTTTATCTTAGATTGAATTTTAAAATCACATCGTATAGTGTCGTTAGTAACTAAGAAGTAATCACTAATAATAATTTATAATAATAATTATATTAAACAGATTAAGATCCACGCCATCTAGTGTATTTTTGAGAAACTGCGAGTAGGCTGAAAACCATCGGCGCATCGGAAGATTAGTAGGAGAACTGCGTTTTCACAAGTCATAAGATGCATTGCATTTACTTTATTTTTAGTACGTTAGTTTGAGCAAGTTTGGTGAGCACGTTTGAGTACAAAATTTACTTAAGATGGTATGTCACGCTCCTCGCGCCAAATTCAAATTTTCTTGCGTTTTTTGCTAATTACAGCTTAATTACTCAACGCAATTACATGAAAACTAGTTTACCGCAAATAAATAGAATGTATCAACAAATTAGGATTGAAAGTATCACCTAAATATCATTGGTATAGCAATAGACTGAAAAGCCGAGACTAATTAATTTTTTGCGAATTGTAGGTAAACCAATGATATTTAGGTGATATTTTTAATCCTAATTTGTTGATACATTCTATTTATTTGCGGTAAACTAGTTTTCATGTAATTGCGTTGAGTAATTCAGCTATAATTAGCAAAACAAGCAAGAAAATTTGAATTTGGCGCGCTGAGCGTGACGTACCACCTTAAGTATTACTATTTTAGAGATAGAAATCATTTATTATTAGTATGGTAGGTACTTATTACCTACCTAAGTAGGTATCTACCTACCTATGCTTCTTTTACATTTTCCACAAACCATTCAATCGTTCTATAAAGCGTCTAAAAATAATAGTTACGCAAAACTAATCTAAAACCGTCCTCCATAACAACCAAGAATAAACACACATAAAGACCACCATTAAAATTATTATTATGCGTGTAAAACGTAAACCGTAATGAGGCGAGAGGACACCACAAATAGCTGATTGAGCTCGTTCGAATCGGCCCGCGTATTGTTGGGAGACCGCACGGAACTCGAGGGCCATCAGGAATTGAAAGGACGATGAGACGCCCGCAAAGGACCCGTGAGTGGGTTAACGCGAGCCGAAGAATTTTTATTACATGACGCTATCTGTCGTTTTATGTAACTGTCGGGTAATTTGGTGTTATTTAGGTAGTACTGAAAATTATAAATTAGGTGTAGTTACCTAATTTACCTAATTTATAATTTTCAGTACTTACCTAAATAACACTAAATTACCCGAAGAATTCAAAAAAGTTTATTTTTAAAGTATTAAAAGATTTTTGAAGTTTCTTATTTCAATTACATTTTGTGTAATTTAAAAATCCCATTAGGAAAATAAGTTATTGATGTAAACGATGTACCTACTTAGTTACCATCGGAAGAGTCGTAGAGTTGTTTATTCAAGTTTTTTTTATCAACGATAGACTAATTAATATTTGACTATGGTCTCACCTGTTGGTAAGTAACGATGCGATCGACGATGGGAGCATGCTTGCCTAAAAGATCTAGGTTCTCTAGACTTAAACACTCGATTTGTCAGAAAAATAATGATGCATTGATTGAACTGAGTAAATAAAGAAGTAGATAATTAGTTACATTAACGTAAACACTTCCGAATAATCTATGTATAATGTACTAAAATATAATATATTCATTTAAAAAAAACCACACGTTCTTCGAGCGTTCGTTCGTTGAGTTTCACCTTTTAATATATTTTCTCTTCAGCAGGTAACCGAAACATTCTCATTCTTTTGAGAATTTTTGCTTGACACACGCAAAACAAATCTATACGAATCAATTTTTTATTTATATAGGTACCTATATATATACTTACTATTAGCGTAATTGCACTGTACCATAATCTACAAAACATTTCTAATGAAAAGAAATATGACTGATTCCTTCCTCATTATAAAAGGGATTAAGTATTATTCTGACTTCTGTTTGTTTGATTTCCTTTTTATTATGAATACCATTTGGTTTGACTTCCGCTTTCATTTCTAAGTAGATCTTAACGAACACAAGTATTAAAATACCTACTTTAACTAGGCAGGTGCTGTCGTGCTGTATAAAATTAATAATTAACAGTTGCCTTTAAGTAATTTACAAAGAATATCCAATGATCTTATGTATAACTCATGTGTAATGTGTTATGCCTTATCGGTAAAAGCGATCTCTTCAGCCAACTTTTTCAGAGTTTCGTACCCGTTCAAAGAAAGCTTTTACAACATTTATTATTTAATCAGATCATTTAATTTTTTTATGTCCTATTTAAAAGCGTTGCTTTCTGCCAATCCAGCTGAGTCTTTTTAGTAATAATACCTACCTACTTGAATTTGTTATATATATTGAAATAACCAAAATAAGTAAGAGTTATAATGAACTGAATATCCAACCACAAGTCACAACCAGATAAATTGGAACAATAATATAATTAATAGGAAAAATGTGACATTTATTTGAGTATTTACTTATATATAGTAAGATGCTATTTATATTTATAATTTGTTCATAATCTAAAAAAAAATTAAAAATCATAGATCAAAAAAATTGCATTTCAAGAACACACAGTTGTCTCTTCCTCACATTTGATTTCTGATCAAATGTGTTTCAGTTTTCTTTATGCAGACACAAAAAAATAGTCTATGGCAGCATTGTCTTTAAACACTTTTTACAAGTGACGTGTCGCTTCGAACAGCTGAGCTTTGTAAGCCAAAGAACATTCGAGAGTCATCGAACGGCAGGCAGAAGCCACTTGCACACGGAGCGATTCTCAACTCAACTCGACCTGAGGATGGAAAGTTTTTAAACGCGTTGCATGCATTTTCGTACCTATGTGTACCTACATGTTTTTCATTATCTTAAACGCTTGGACATTTTTCAATTTTGAAATTGCTAAATGCTTGGAATATGAGAAACGTATATCAATCACTATTTAATTCAAAAACTTTCTCAACGTCATCAAAAAGCGTTTGCTGAGCAAAGCTATCCTGGGTGTAATTGAATTCCTTAGCATCATTTGAAACTAGGTACCTACCTACTACTGGTACCGGTCACGTGTGGACCAATATTTTTGAATTCTAACACATTGGTTTGTTAACAATTATAACTCCATAAAATGGAATAACTTACTAAATTTAATGCTACAATACAAAATGTAATTAAAATAATGACGTACTGATTTTAATTAGTACATACAAGGTATAAAAACGTTTAAATGTATCAAAATCATTTGTGCCGACTGCGTTAGGCGCCGCGGCAATCTTCATAATTTTCAATAAAATATTTTCATTTACACTCTTTACTCTTTAATAATCATCTACAAATGATGTACTATCATGGGCTCAATTTATGCTAATGAATTAAATTACATCCTGTATATCGCCACAATATTTCTTACTTATGTCAAATACATAACATATCTTATCTACATTTTTAGATGTTTGTTCTTTTTTATTTTTTATTTTTTTTTTATTTAATTTTACCTATAACCTATGTACCGTATCAGGTACAAAATAGGTAAAATGTATTTTTTGCTGTTTTTATTTTAAATAAATTTCAAAAGTAATCGCTCTAACTATAGGCACTGTACGTTAAATTCATATCCAATTAAAAAGCGAAATATTTACCATTGCCAGATGTATTTTCCCGAAACAATGTGGGACGAAATGAGTTATTTGTTATTACACTAATATATTCATTTCTGATGCACTCACTTGAAAGTTTTCCACTATCGCATCTTCAACGATAACTCATCCCAATATTATAACCGTTGCACAACACTAAAATACAATTACAGTGTGCTAAAAGCGGTAAAATTTTCAATTACCGTTGATTTAATTGTGCCCTCGTAAATCACTGTACGTCTCAGTTTATTAAATCTATTTAGATTGCAATAAATATTGTCTATTTCAGCCCATCAGTGCATTTTATTTTCGGCACAGACAAAAGCTACAGAAATGATTAGTTGAAAGTAACATTTCAGAATGAGATGGTACTGGTTTCAAGTAGCATGAAAGCAATTGATTATTTTGTCTCTAGCCAGTGGAGTTTTATAAGAAAATCAGTAATAAAACCTCAATTGAAGTAGTTGGTGATAAAGTTTAATTTTGCTTGTCTAGTGGTTATATTGTTGCCAATATTGTTCTTTGTCGGCTCGTTAAATGATAATGGAATATTCCTACCTACTATTTAGAACTGCTGGGCTACCACAAGCTAATACAAAACCATCATGTTTCATGGCATTATTATTTCAAGGTTACATGAACTTATAAAGCATTCCTGCGTGTGAACGAGACGTCTAAATTTTTATATGGCGTTATCACTGTCGCACGTCAGTGTCAACATGATGTAAAGGTATAACATGGCAGTCATCAACATAGAATCATATGGACGGCGGACATTCACAAAATGCCTGTCCATTTTCTGTTGGTGTGAGTATTTAAATATGGGAGTAGGGAAGTTACCCCTATTACACAATATATCGATATATAATAAACCTCACCAAACAGTGCTGCAGAATTTCGATACTTTTTAGTTTTGATACAATAAAGAAAATTAGATATTCGTAGAACCAGAAGACACAGCTTAGGCCGGCCCCCACTCGGTGGACCGACGATCTGGTGAAAACCACGGGGAGCTGATGAATGCAGGAGGCGAGTGGCCGCTCAAGGTGGCGCTCTATGGGTAAGGCCTATGTTCAGCAGTGGACGTCTTCGGGCTGTTAATGATGATGATGATGATGACGACCCGTTCTAGTAAAAGTATATTGAAACACATTATATGAAATAACGTTTTTAAGTAACATTTTTATATGTGTGTTGCCAGTGATGACTTATGGAACTCAAACGTGGTCTCTAACTGTTGGCCTCATTACTAAGCTCAAAGTCGCGATACATTTCACGTTAAGGATATACATTTGGCATTATATTATTACCATGTGGTGATAATTGCCTAAAGATCTAAAGCTTATATTGATATTATTACTGGCATGCATTATTTTCGCCTGTCGAATACTTAATGATGAAGTTCAAATAACATTGTTCCATAATAGTTAGTTTTTATTTTACATTCGCCTTTTCTTATACTACATATTCATTAAAATAATGGTTAAATTTGTAATTACAATTACAATTAAATTTGTAACAGTCATCCTTTTTCCCTATATTTTTCACTTTTGCTTCTCTCTTACCCATAAACAGGGTAAGGGCGTAAAACTAATAAACCCGTGCGAAACCGGGGCGTGTCAGCTAGTTTATTATAAATTTCATAACTCATATTGAAGCCAGACGACACTGTATTTTATAAAAGTAGGTTAGGTGCCTATTTTTTAAATTGCCAGATTTGCACCTACTTTTTCATTCTGTTTGCACTTTGATCTAAATCCATTCAGCCACTTTTAGGAGATTTTCTACTTTTTACTCTCCCCGAAACCAAAGTAATTTTGTGCAATTGTAAGAGGATTTAAGAATATCGACAAAATGTAATGGACAGTGTAGGTACATCACTATTCGGGAGGCGTAAAATCGCCCATCCCAAAAATATGAATTAAAGCATTAAATCTTTCAGTAATTGCAATCGCATGGTAATTATACGATGGAAAAAACGTATATTCTTAATGTGAAATGCATATTTACTTCGAAACATCGATGTTTAACATAAAAATAGCCAGTCAACTTTTACGTATAAAATGATGATTCTGGTTTTCCTTCGACTCCTCGGGTTACTCTTGATGCACAAAACATAACACAACACGACACAATTTCACTATTGATACAATATTTAGCCCTAATAATAGTATAATCACAATATTTTCACTTTTTATGCTCTCGCATTATAATTTTTGACACACCGACCTGTCAAGACATGACACGCGATGGGAGGTAAGGCGAGGTTGCCGTTCCTACAGTCGCTTTCTCGCATACTCTATGCGACGATTTGTGTATTAGACAGAGATACAAGATAGTATGTTTACACGAAGGATGCGGAGCGGCAACGCCGCATTGGCGGACTTTGGCTCTCTCCTTATACCTCCATGATGGCAGTTGTATTTGAGTGAACGATTTAACGTGACGTCATCAAAACTGCTCTGGCTCTACAGCATTTTTTTTATGTTTGATGGGTTTGCGTTTGGCAACATCTCACCTGATGGTAAGTGTAGATGAAGTCTAAGGTGGGGCGTCACGCTTACCCAAAAGATACCTATTCACTCTGCTCTTGAATACGCCTAGATTATATGTGGAAGGAAACACCGATATAGGAAGCAAGTTCCATTCCTTAGAAGTGCGGATTATAAAAGAATTTCCGAAACGATTAGTACGAACATGGAGCACGTCAACGACATAAGGATGGAAGGCTTTACCGCGTCTAGTTGTTCTATGACGGAAAAGAGAGGACGGGATGAGATCATGGAGCTCCTGAGAACACTCCCCAAAATGCAGACGGTAAAAGGCGGACAGACAAGCTACTTTTCTTCTGTGTTCCAGACTTTGCATTAAAGTATTCTTACTTTTATGTATGATTGAAGTAATATTGAAGTTATAATGCTATAAGACCTTGTGGTGACCCCCCTGGAATGAACGCACCTTATATTTAACTTTTTTTGATGTAAAAAAATAAAATAGATAGAGGATAATGAACTACCTACAATGCACATTTGCATACCTACCTAAACTTCTCGCAGTTTGCAGTAATTTTCTTATTGAGCTCACTTATAGTAAATTTCACGAAAGGTGCGCAAATCAAGTGAAAAATTTTCAGTTGAATAAAAGAAAGCTCAAATGAAACCAACACGTTCTGAGTTTTTGAGAGCATGTGTTGACGGACCCCTCTAATAAGGATTGGATAATATTCCAACAACTCGTATACCTTCAAATGAACGTAGCAAGGATTTGTTCAACTCACATTCAATAGTTTCTATAATATTACTTATTTTTCTCCCTGAATACGTCTATGATTCTTCAGATTTAGCGGCACTATGAATATTCTAATGCACTTGGACTATGAGTAGGACCAAAAAAACGCCCCGAACAGAACATGACTGTGATTCTTTAATGTATTTGATAGAGTCCGTCAAATATGCACAATAGTATAATTTTTATTGCTATAATATCTATAGCAATAAAAATTATACTATAAAAACTAGGTATACCGCTATAATTATGTTGTAAATACCTACAGCATCGATTTGTATTAAAAAGAAAGAGTTAAAGTTGAGTTTTCTTTAAAATCACTTAACTTTGAAAGTACGTATACTCATACTACTAAAAACCAAGAAAATTAAAAAGAGTTTAGTTATTTTTGATCCCGCTATAAACGTGTCAACAACTTCTGAAGATGGCTCTCGTAAACTTTACCGTCATGTCCGTGCAAGGTTTAAAATTCTTAGAATTTCTACTTTATTACTATATCCGTAGATATTGCATTTTAAAGGTTTAAGTACCTACTCTAAATCTACCAGTAAATAAAAGCTGTATACATATGTTTTTTTATCATCAACCTATTTTAAAAAAGGGAGTTAAAACTAACTTCAATCGCCAACTTAATGACAAATACAATGATAACATTTAATTAACAATGAGTTATTTTGATTTAAAAACCAGAGTGCTAACCAAATATTGATAAAACATCTATGAGAATCAGAAAATATTTCCTTTGAAATACAATTTTCAAATAATTTACCAAAACTGTTAAAAATCTAATGGCGGGGATATGGGACACCTTCCTAATTATGCTTGACAAAAATTAAAACAAACAGAAATAATTATAACCTAATTGATCATCATCATCATCATCATCATTAACAGCCTGAAGACGTCCACCGCTGAACATAGGCCTCCCCCAGGGAGCGCCACTTAGAGCGGCTGGTCGCCTCCTGCATCCATCGGCTCCCCGCGGCTTTCACCAGGTCGTCGATCCACCTAGTTGATATGAGAAGATAAATATTTTCACATCCACTCAAATTGTTCTGGTCACTAATACAAGAGTGTAAATCACAGCCTGAACAAAGTTCACATGAAAACAATAATGGCCAATCTCCGTTGGCAATTAAGACTCCGCTGCACACGTCGCAACGAATGGTGCTCTTCAATCAACCCATCAATCTACAATCGAAACGGTCGGCACTTGCCGGCGACAGCTCAACGAATTTATCGTGAATCGACGATAATTTTCAAATTTCGAGCCTGTTGATCGTGAGCGCTACTAGAATAGATTGCTATATCAGTTATAATACGTGTACGTACTATAAACAATTGGTATATTGGGGATGTAATGCAGTTTCCATTGATTAACTGATTGATATAGGAAAATCGTTATTTAATTCATACGCCAACTTTTTGCATCGATGGTAATATTTAGGGTGCTCAAAAAATCCTAATAGATTCACTATGTTGTCCGACCATATGTCTGTCCGTCTGTCATTCTCAAGAACGGCAATATGTAATCCTGTAAAAACTCACACTTAAACTTTGTACAGCATGTGATTTTCACTCACTTCTAATTTCACACTATTGAACGCACTCCGGTTAGCGCAAGTCCGGAATAAAGTTGAACTCGTTCATTTAAAAACAGTATTTTGGGACGCCTTAAGTAATCATTTAATATACATACGTTACTTTACAATGCTTTTCTAAACTTTTAAAACTGAAATTCTAACTCCTGGGATTTAAAGCAATCAAATGCTTATGCTAAACGAATGCGTAGCGGTCCTACCTAGTTTCCACTAAATATGGACATGCTCGTGCTCAAGTTAAGCCCAGACGCGCACTCGCTTGCCAAAACCTTTCCAGCCAACACTATTACGACTAAATACTTACCAGCTTACCTATATGCTTTATTAAATTTTATCGATATTATTTCGTGGAGGACGGCACTGTTCATTTCGTCGTTTTTCTCTATTTTTTTAATCTCCACGCACTCTCCGCTTAATCTAGATCTAGGCTAATGCATCTTATTTTGAGCTAACAAATTGCATTTGTATATAGAAAGTAATATTTAGCACCTGTTAGTTTATATCTTTAATAAAATACTACGTTCGACATTTACTGACAAATTTATTGCATTTCCTCTCAGTATGCGTTTGTAAATGTACATTTAGTGTTCAGCACTACATTCTATCGTCCCTCACAATAGTAACAAAAAGAAAATTCTCTAAATAAATCGCAATCTCGACGTTCCGGCGACCACGTATCTTCGAGTTTCCGCTTCCAAAGACATGGGTGATTTACCTGCGAACAATAAAAAAGGGCGTTAATTTACAGCGTTGGAGTGCCGCCAAACATTTCAACTAGCCGTCTAAGTTGGTTGTTGCAAATCGAACTAAACAAGTGGACGTTTAGACGTCTGTTGTTGCTGGTAACTGAGTCGAGAGATGGGCTTAGGTGAGGAGAGACGATATAAAACTCATTTATATCCCGTCAGCGTGACGGCTAGACGCGTGAGGCGTGGTACCGCGTTTTCCAATAGATTCCTGCGCTCGTTTATCAAACGCCTCAGACATAATGAGACGCACCACAACGCACGAACCCAAATATTTTAAATTTATTCTTATTAGAATATCCCATTAATCCCGCTAATAGAATTAGACTATGGAAAATAGAATGATATACAACGGCATTAGTTACTCTCTATCTAAATACTGTTTGAATTTATATTAAAGCTGAATAATGGAATCGAATAATTTAATGTAGACAAAAAATACAGTCTGATAGTTCTTATTAGTGAGAAGTTGATAAATCATTGCACCATTAAATTAGTTTAGACTGTTTAGAGTACATTTTATGAAAGAGAGTAAATGTAAAATATGCATTACCATCTAGTAGGTATACTAAAAAATATGTTTCCACTTTACAAAGAAAGCTATTGAAAAACAAACATGCCTTTGAGGCAATTAAGTCTCGAATAAATAAAAAAAAATACAACAAAGAATGCTACTAAATTACGCGAGATAATTAGATATTTCACAATACGCGTGCAATAATTCCTTCACCAAAATACCTATTTGTGTTTTGACGCGTCAATTTTAGACTTAGAGCGTTAACGCTGTCACATGACCGGCGTCCCGCAGCCAGACTAACGCTGACGCGTTTCAGAGAATAAATTTAAATAAACCATAACAATGTGCGTGCCACGATGTTTTAATTTCGAGATTTAGAGGAATATGTGTCAGTGAAATATCATGACATCAGTCTTTTCAATGGCCTGTACAGATTTCAAATATCTTGCGTGGCTAATGTTTGCGAAAGCGTCACGATTTAAATTAAATTTAAAGGAAATCTAATTAAAACTCTCCTTAGGTCTGCTTCTTCGTTCAAAATTTTTTTTTTTGTATTTTACAATATTGTTTTGTAATTTTACATCTAATACCTAATCAGTAGGTTTTAGTAATGTTTATTAATCCTACTAATCGTTACTAAAATTTAATCTATGCTGCAAGAATGTTCTGTAAAAAGTCACGAGCAACGAGACAGGGCCATAGAAGAATAACGCTTCCTCTATGGGCACTTGGGCAGGGAATTTTAAGCAAGATCATAACTAGTTAACGAGTAGGTAGGTATAAGAGAGGCTCAATATTTATGTCTTGTATAAATAATTGAAATATTATCTGTTTGTGTGGCCTTCAATCACGTAAGAATTATTAAAGCGATTTGCATTGCCCGGTAGTACTGGGCCTTTATTCTCTGTCGATTCCTTACTTCGAAACCACGCGAATTCCTTGTGTTTCATAATAAACCTCCTTTAAATCTATTCTCTACGAAACCATGGGGTCCCATCAGGTACAAACGTAAAATAGCCCGAACTTGAAAAAATGTAGTAATCGTGTCTAGAGAGTTACTAGTTAGTGTCCAATGTATTCATTTGACCCAATTCTTTGCCAACACGCAATAAATGTTGCTTGATAATCTTGTATTATGCAGAAATAAAATAATTCGTAAAATAGCCCGCGTTATTCCGTATGGGATGAGGCATCTGTACTGTAGGTATTATATTATCTGGGACGAAACGAAAACAAAACCGCGCGAAAAGGATTTGGAATTGGCGCGATTTGAACTGTCAAAAATCATATGTTTTACCCAAGACGCGTTCCACGCGAGAGCACTCATGAAGCGCTATCTAGTGAACAACATAATAAATAATACATAGAGCTGGAATTTCGTTTGCATTATTCCTATGAAAAAATATGCTGATACCTTAAAAACTGTAAATATGACACTTTAGTAACGGCTCTAAATTTTGTTATAATCAATGACATCATAATTATTAGTTATATTTAAAAACTATAACAAAAGACGCGTTATTATATTTAATGTTCCAACATCAAAGTATCCCAGTTTATCTTTCCCATAGCAACTATAAACATTCTCAGTCGGTTATGAAACTAACCGTTCTTAGGTTAATGGATTGATGTCGTTGCCATGTCTTTGAATGATAACAAATGACTGCAAATCAGTGCTTATTGCGGATGGGTGATTATCACGTCACTATGACACGAGAGTCACGCGCCGAAAGATGACGCGGACGCGTGTCGCGACTTCTACGCTTGAAGCGTGTGCGCGACGACGTCTATTATGTACGTTGACGTGAGCTTTAATCTTAATAACTGATCATCATCATCAGCCTGAAGACGTCCACTACTGAACATAGGCCTCCCCCAAAGAACGCCGTTTTGAGCGCCTACTCGCCTCTTGCATCCATGAGCTCCCCGAGGTTTTTGCCAGATCGTCGGTCCACCTATTTATTAGTTAATAGGTGGCTACGCTACGCAAAAGGCATAAGGTAAAGTCGTTGATTTTCACTAAACTCTCGTTTTGTCGTATGCTTGTTAGCTACACACAGTAAAAAAACATGGACTTGAAAATTTTCCGTTACGTATTTTAAGGTGATATTATGTTTTGTTTATCTCATATCTCAACTTCTAGCTTAAGATTAGCTTGAAAGTTTTTAATTCAATTAAGATGTACATTTATGGGTAATAATAGTATCTCATTCACAAACGGTCGTTAAGCTAAACTGTTATATATTTTTTTACCTCGCTTAGATACACACAAGACAGTTCTCGTCAAAGGGAAGTTGACATATTATCTAATAGCATAAGTAATGCATTACATCATTCATTAGTTTAAATGAATCTGAGGGCAAAACAACGAGGACAACCGCTGAGAGCGTAGGTTTATGATGGCGGTTTAAAAACATCTGTATCTAAATAAACTAATTTTACCGTTTAAAACATGATCATTGTCTTGATATTGTCAGCATCGGCAAGCTTCCAAAACAGAGCTTTTTTTTTAAACTAAATCTACGACAGACTGTTGCGCACATTCGCGATGACTTAAGATATCTTCGAATAGTCTGTGTCGGAGCATTGAGCGGACGCCGCATGTTGTCACATCCAACTGGATCCAACAAATCTATTTTAAGCTTTCCGTTGTCTCCGCAATATAATAATCACGCAATCACTATAACTGTTTGGTTTAATTGTGGAACAAATCAGTGGTGGCACTCTGCGGAGATTTTAAGATTACACGTATGACGCGAAGAAAATAAAAGCTATTTTCAACGTGTGATCATTTCCGCAAAAATAATGGTATATCGTAAATTTATACGGAAAAAATATTTTTTTTAATGCTACAGGTAGCAGACAAGTCTGCAGCTCTTCTAAATAGAAGAACTCATGTGGGCTATAGTTATAAAGTGCTCTTTGTTGTGGCACTGAGGACCGCTGGTTCTTATAGGTGTTTTCTACGACTCAATAATATGTGGATGGCTTTTCCAGAGGGGCAACGATAAGGTGATGTCGCTATTTGATCGAATAAGTTCATGAGAGCATTCTCCACTGGTGCTGTTTATAGTAACTGTTGAAGTTGAATATTTTCTTTATACCTCAGCTTTTAGATTAGAATTCTAACTTTAAATAAATGATACAACAAATATGAATATGATTTATTTAGACTAGGTTCAGGGTTTGGCATAAACAATCAAATATCCATCAAAAAGCAATATAATTTTAATAAACTCAATACAAACACAGAAACAAAAACGTATACATGAATCGGCTCTCAAAATAAACGTTTGAATAATAAAATAAATAAATAAAAATAAATATGTGTGGACATTTCACACAGCGCCATCTAGCCCCAAACTAAGCATAGCTGGTACTATCGTAATAAAACGATAATCCACACAAACCCGCCGTCAGCAGAATAAAACTCTCGCAAATCGATGTATAAAACAAGTGGTATGAGGTGCAAGCAAATACAATGAATACTGATAACGCTTCAGGAGCAAGCAACACGCTGCCAGCTTGGTAAGACAACCTCGGCTGCTTTTGCGTTGGTTTGCTCTATTAATGAATCAATGAAAATATTCATTGGCAATCAAACAGCGCCGGCACTTGTGCAAATATTGACACAATGAATCTGTACGAATAAACTGATAAAAGTAGAAAATTATAGATCCCGCAGTTTCCATAGAGCAAAATACAGCGTCAACTTTACGTGTTTGTTTTCTGTCGGAAAATCTCTTACGATACGACTGCTGAAAAGTTCTCTTAAGTAACTGTTATTGTTTAGTCTGGTGTTGGAAATTTAGGACAGTTTATGATAAGTTCTTGTAGAAATAAATCGACAAAAAGTGTCGAATAACGAGCTGGGTGTTATAATGTCAATAAAACTGTCTAGATTCATGAATATACTATATTCATTAGTAATATGATTGCTAGTTCTGACTTTATTATTTAAAATCTCGTTTTCTAACTGGTACTATAGGTAAATTGTAATTCAGTTCAAGATAATAACGATAAACAGTTGAATGCCATATAAATAATTTTCTTCGGTTTAACCACTATCTATTTCTAAAATGCGTTTAATGCAATACAGAAGAAATTACGGACACAAAAACACAAACATCCTTCTCTTTCAGATATGTAATCGCGTAATCCAAAAATAAATCTGTCTTCACAGATCGTTACCGTAATGCGTTACAAAATGAATATACTTAGAAGTGTGCCTTGGCCTCTACAATATATTTATCATCTGACTTGTCTTACTGTACCTAGGTACTAATATTTTTTTCACATTTGTATATAATAGGTTCTAATGAAAAAGTGGAATACGATAAGGTTCTCTATTGTGACTTGTATATTTTATTATATTTTTAGATAAGAATATAATCTGTTCTGGCAGAGTAACAAAAAGAGGTTGGATTTTATCCTGGATAAATATCTGCGAAATTCACAAAAATGGAAGTTAATATACGTATTTGATTTGAAAATACGTATATGATGTTTCTGCCAACTATGCCATCGCTGATGGATGCTTCATTATCGAATTGTTATTAGAGATATGTTGCATCATCTAAAATTCAAGGAGAACACAGAAGTGTGGGATCATTGAAAGTTGTCTACAAAACTTTCCCACTGAAGTTGATAGGATGTGACTGCCAGCTGCGCAGTATAGCAATTATCATACAGTTATAAAAAAACCATAATTATGAAAGTACACGCGCAGACATAAGCAGCAAACTTTTTGATATGTCTTGTGACTCATTATTTCATACACGTCTGTCTGTCTGTCTGTCCCTATGAACACGCATCACGCTGCAACCACAGAATGGATTTTGCTAAAATTTGGTATGGTAATAGCTAATTATACAGACTAACATTTAGGATACTTTTTATTATTATTATATTTTTATATCAATCTTAATTTAAAAAAAAAAAACAAAATAAAAAACAAAATTGAAATAAAAAATGTATACTCATCATGTCGAAGGGAAGATAGAAGAGAAAGGTAAAAAATAGGGGAAAAGAATGAATGGATGGGACGGCAATTGTCCCCTCCATCGGATTGTCCCATCTATTCATCCTTTTCCCCTATTTTTTTACCTTTCCCTTCTCTCTTACCCACAAACAGGGTTAGGACTTAAAACTAATTAACCCTTGCGACGCCGGGGCGGGTCAGCTAGTCTGGTAATAAGATCACTAGACTTCATGCACCTGTTGTCTATATTAGGTATCCTTCACCAAAATGTTTTCATGGAATGAAAGGAACAAGCCGTTCTATGTTGATTAACCACGTAGGTACCTAAGTATAATGGTAGTAGAAATGGTTTAATTTAATATTTACGAGCTATTTGTATGAAAGGAATGAGGGGCAGACGGACACAAAACACGTGTTGGATCACGTGACTAATAATAACATATGCCTTTCACATGACATCGTGTTGTAGAGCACATGAAATACTATTATTACCACTTGTGCCTACTATTTTGCTGCAAATTGCGGTAAACGGAGTAGATGAAAGCTTTAAGTAAGTATTTCAATTATTGTTTTAAATATAATAGTGTATTCGTGTGTAGTATAAAGTATAATATACCTCCGTGAAGTCAAGATAGTAATTTTTTTTTTACGTATATAGGTAATCTTAGTACGACAATAACAATAGGAAATTACAAATGATTAACACTTAAAGAAAATAATGATTTGTATTTTGTATGTTATGCCAATTAAGTTTTGAATTTGACAATAACAAAAAAACTGCCTATTTAGTACGAATCAAGAAAACAAACAAGATAATAGGTGTAGGTAACTGTAACACTAGGTAACAACTGGTCTAAAAATTTGGTTTTCACAGGTAGCTCCTGTTTATGCCACAGAATATGATAATCGTATTATTTCTAACGTAAGTACATAAACAAAAAGAAGAGAACAATCTAGAGATATGCATATATACGATTGTCTTTCCAGTAAACCTATACTAAAGCTATGAAACAAGTCAAGCTTAATTCTCCGTTCAACAAAGCCGAATTAATAAGTACCTTTTTCATAATAGACCAATTAAAGTTGTTAAGTGTTAACACGACTTTTAGCCCGTTTAGCGTGTTAAATGCTTATGAAACACGAGCTTGAAGCATGCACACATTTATTTCTAACTAACTTTTATTGATATTAGACTAGCCAGGCAATTCTATTTAGGACTTAAGTTTTAGTAGTACTGTTCTGCTGACAAATCTAATAATAATTAGGTCTATGATTGTGCTAGTACATTTTTAGTATACTATATTTAAGGTTAAGCCATAGTAATAGAGATACGTCATTTACTGATGTTGATGTATTCTTTATGTAGGTACTGATAGAGGAAACTCGCTTTACCTGCATTCTGTCTAATTTTTCTTATATTTTATTTTTAGGGAGTTTTAGGGGTTGAATTAATGTAACCTCATTTCTTAGTACACTTTTACGCCATAAAAGGAAGACCCCTCTCCAAATATCATGTAATTATAGATCTCTGCAACATCTAAGTCGAGTAGTTTGAGCTCCACGTTCTTTGTCGAACAGTAACTCAGGGCAAA
This sequence comes from Ennomos erosarius, assembly GCA_963580505.1. Taxonomy (NCBI): domain Eukaryota; kingdom Metazoa; phylum Arthropoda; class Insecta; order Lepidoptera; family Geometridae; genus Ennomos; species Ennomos erosarius. The sequence continues at coordinate 10,848,470 of OY756981.1, read as the reverse complement.
GCTATTTAATACCTGATTTCGATGGAATATGGAAATTATAAATGATCGAATTAGGAAAAACTTTTCAATCAATCAAGGCTAATACTACTTGCCTGTGTTACTCACTTCATTTTAATTCACGACCGAAGCTAACTGCCATGAAAATTAACCCACAGTGAAGCGTACTAACACTGCTTGCAGCTGTTTACAAATATACTGTTGTCCCAGTTATTTTGCAAGTTTATAGCATTGATAGCCATCGGTCCCGGGGTCGTTAAGCCAGTTCGGAATCCTTCAGGTGGTTTCAAAATTCCAAGAACCTGAACACCGCTACAATATTTACTCGACACTTGTTCTATTCACAGACATTTTATTTATTTATTTATTTATTTTATTTAAATTCAGTCCAGGATTCCAGTAGATACAGATTATAGAATACAGGCAAATACATTTTTACTTATATGAATTATTTTTGCAAGCAGTTTTCGACGATAAGAATAAAACGTAAATAATTCGATCAAGTTTTAAAAGTTGGAGTGTAAAACTATTTAGGTATATAAACTTCAAGATATTAATTTTAGTAATCCTACCCTCATAATTCAATCTGTAGTGCTCAGCAGAGTCCATGTTGTTACCTACTATATAATGTAAAATCAATATGTACATGTGGAAACCAAAATAAATGAATAGAATATGAATTTTTAATAAGTAATAAATAGATCCAACAAAAAACTACCGGAAAAAAAAATATGCAGAGCCTATTAACCAAACCACGGCAACGCAAGAAAGAGGGTTATGATTTTGACCAATGTACCTATTTCCAAGGAAACACAGAGTTTGTTAATTTATCTTTATACGCATTAAAAAGCACTTTATTATTCATGAAATAGTGTGACGAACTCTTTTTAATAGGTGGGTATATACCCTATACCTACATTAGCAGACGTGACCTATAAATAAATTCACCACTGCAGACCGATTCGCCTCAGTACAAATGCACCATTTCGCAAAATTACAACAGTGTTAAATCATAAAACGCACGTAAATATTGCGCACTCTCGTCTCCTTTGAGCCGATTGTACAAAGTTCTCTCGTAAAATTTACCAAATGGGACCTTAATTTTAACTGAAATGTGATTTATGAACAATTAAAAGTGATGGAGGAACTCTCAAGTTAAGGATATTGGCATTTCTAGGAATGAAGTCCTTCATACACCTTGTGCTTTGGAACCCGTTTGAACTTTCTTTTGGGAAGCTCATAAAATTGTTTGAATATTTGAGAAGTTTTCTCATGAATTTGCAGTTCTGACGTCATTATTATATTCTCATAAAACATATTTAATTATTTATGATATTTAGCTACTCAGAATGTGTGTTCGTACTTAGAAGTTATTTATATATAACTGTTTGTGGTTTTCTTTTTGATATTTATGTTATAAATTCACATTGGGTAAGATTAAGGAATCCCTGATCCTCGACATTTGATTGCACGTGCTCCAATAATATATTAACATCAAAATATCAGTAACAGCGGAATATAAAACATTTTTACATTCTGTACAGAATTTTTCTAGTGTGGTGGAGATACGAACGAGCATCCACGCATGAGGGATAAGCCATAAACTTTGTGGGAGTCAGGAAAAAATTCCGAAACTAGCGGTACAGCGCGGCGTGTGGAGCGAAATTCATAACGCGCTTAGCAGTTCACCTCACCTGTCTCGTTAAACTTCGGAATTTTTAAATTAAATTCTCCAATACCCGCCGACTCAACAAAGTTGCGAATTCTTAAAATTCGGTATCGTAATTAATCTTTCAGTTTAATAAACAGACAAAGGCGGACAAAGAAAGTGGAGTGGTTTATTCCTTATTAATGTTGGGGATGAGGCTAAATCTTGTAATTAATGCAGGTGCTCTCGCTCAGCAAACTTACCGCGAGGATCTTCAGCAATTATCGGAAACCCGCTTTCTGTTACACGTTACTCGGGAAATTATTATGCTGTATTAATTCCGTTAAAAGCTTTTTAGGGGTTTTTAACGACCTTCAAGAGTGTAATTGTTCAAGTGAAAATCGGCTTATAACTTTTGGGGCGTTTGCTTCGGCCACTGTTAAAGGCATTTCACTGTCGTCAACTTGTGCGAATTAGATTTTTTATTCGTTGTTCAGCGATGAAATTTAAATTGTTACTCTGTTGTTTTAGGATGAAAATAGGGACTATTCATCAGGTAGGTAGAGCTATTCTTTTGTTAGTATTATGAACTGTTGCGTAAATGTGACAGGTCATCATCGCCATTATGAAGGGTTTCACTACTATCAGGCATGGCCATATTACCCATGAACCGCCGCTTCGAACGGCTACTTGCCTCTTGCATCCAGCTCTCGGTAGTTTTGACCTGGCATTGGACTACCTATTATAGAGGCCAGCCTACACTGGTGGATTTAAGTCACTGACATAACCCTGAAAATTAAAAAGTTGAAATGGCAAAATTGACTACCGATTTTGATAAACATAAAGAGGAAGATGAGGCACTTCCTTGCATTGTCATGTCAATGATCAAAAACTAGCTCTGATTCACGCTCTTCTGTTCGCTCAAGATACATTATGCACGTTGCACCTAATTGAAAAAGACTTTTTCGAAGAGCTTGGCTGAGCTAGTTACTTATCTTTCTTCTATGTTTACATCTATGCAGATAACAGACTTTTAGGATGCGACATCCTAAAAGACTGTTATCTGAACACCTATTATGAGCCATAATTATTGTGAATGTTTTGACAGTTTGAACTACGTCGGATTTACCTACAGCTGTTACAGCCGTCTGCATCTACGTCAGCAAGGTACGACACTAAACGCACTTCTACAGTATGTTATTGATTTTCACCGCCTGGTGGGTGGAGCCAAATCTGTGCGAAAGGGATCACGCGATTGCCTCCTCATTAAATCAGAAGAGGAGCCTCAATTTCACTCCGTACAGTTTCTAATTAAGGACGTACCCATTAAACCAACTATTTAAAATAGGCAAGCCCTCGTTAAAAACATTTTCGCAAGAATTATAGGTGTCAAAGATGCAACGCCACAATATGGAGCATTTCGCTCGGAATCTTTTTAATGTAGGTACGTCCAGTTTAATTTACTCTCTTACCTTTTGAAATTCTACATGGATAAAACGTTGATCAAACTTGAGTTGTTTTCAACTTATTGGATAAGGCCATGAGACGCAGTGATAAGCTTCTCTTAATAAACCTAGGCCCACATTACCTAAAGATTCTTCCTAAGTAACTTTACTTTACCTAATGGTAACTGAACACCTATTCTTATTATTGCACCAGACAGAAGATAAAAATTCGTCGGCAGCCTGAAAATTTAATTTGACGCACGTCGCACATTCGATTCCTTTCCGGTTATAAATAAAGCTTAACGATAAGGGGTGAAGTACGGCGGAATCCTGAGGAATTGTCTTGTCCGCTTAGTATAGGAGATATGGCGCAAGAAAATCTCCGGTGGATAGATAACTTGGGCTGTCTCTCATACACACACTCTCTGGCACAACACCAGGAGGCGTAATCAGCTGAGAGTTCCCCAAAAATGCTTGTGCATAACTGGTACCCAGATAATATACAGGATTTAATTTAATTCATTCGCACAAATTGAGCCCATGATAGTACATCAATCATAGATGATTAAAGAGTTAAGAGTGTAAAAGAAATAATTTTTATTGAAAATTATGAAAATTGCCGCGGCACCTTACGCAGTTGGCACGGATAATTTTGATACATTTAAACGTTTTTATACCTTTTATTTACTAATTAAAAACAGCAGTTCATTATTTTAATTAAATTTTGTATTGTAGCATTTGATTAAGTAAGTTATTCCATTTTTTGGAGTTATTATTATTACCAAACCAATGTGTTAAAATTCAAAAATTTTGGTCTACACGTGACCGGAATCAGGAGTTGGTATCTAGTTTCAAAGGATGCTAATGAATTCAATTACACCAAGTAGACTTTGCAAGTGTCAATGCATGTAATATCTTTCCTAAAAGCATAAAACAGCTCAAACTAGTGGCTTCGTCAAAAACTGAGATGAAAACTTAAAACTTGAGACGAAAAGTTACTGCTTCTCAAAACGTTTTATTAATATTATTTTGCGGGTGAGTTTCTCACTGAATAATCACTCGAACTAAATATCATAAATCAAAGTAAAGCCGTTTGGACATGGACAGCCTCTGTGGTGTTGAGAAGGTCGGCTCATAACCCGGAGGCAGCGGGTTCGATTCCCGCCCCAAGGACGAGTATATGTGCACATGAATTAAAAAATGCGAGTACTTGTTCTTTGTCTGACTAACTGGTGTAGGACTAAAGTTAATTTATTCTAAATAAGTTTTATCAATAATATTATCCAGTGGCTCCCTGTCTACATTGACATTTCTAGGGTTCATGGGGTCAGGGTTTCGGGGACGGGATGGAACCGTGACACGTCGCTCGTGTCTCGAATAACAATATTTTAGAATCCGAATCTGCATAATGCACGATTTGATTTCGTAAACGCAATAAATATTGTCGTTTTGTGGGTAATCAGACTGTGTATTGACTTTGTTTGAATAATGTCAAGTACCGACAACAACAATTTGAATCAAGGCTACCAATTTTAAATAGATAGTACTCGGGTGTATACAAAATTAAAACTCTATAATATTCGAAAACTGGACGCGTGTGTTTTTTCCATTGCATCATATAATAAACCATGGCGGAAGCTATATGATCATACAAACTCTTACTCTACATTACTTTATTTACTCTATATTAGTCTTGATACGGTCAAAGACACGATTTGGCACAATAAAGTCAGTTAGGGATACCATATTAGTTAGCTATGTACTTAGTAAGCTTCGCTAACTACCACATATATTCATTTTGGTAATGTATGGCAAATAAAAATTCAATACCTAACCAAACCTACTCATCTGATAAGGAGCGCATACATCGCTGTTAAATAATAAGTAAGTACGCGTGTAAAGCTAATATCTTTTGGGATTTAAGGCTTCTGAAATAAACCCACCGATTTTTAACTTCAGAGTCCAGCTAACCAGAAAAGTACTAATAATGCTCTACCACCAAAATACGAACCCTTCAGAGGCAAAATAAATGCACGATATCCATCATAGTATGAAAAAGTCAAGTCAAATATGATCGATGAGATTTATCTCAAACACATGCCTGACCTTTGTCACTATCAACATGTTAGGGTAGATTTACTGAGTTTATGTCGAGAACCTGAATAAATAGGTTCCGTTTGTTCGATCACATCTCACGATCCTCTTATAGCGAGATTCAATTCGAGACCTAAACTGAATCGCTACATACAAACAGTACAGACCTTGTGGTTTTACATTACATCGGATGGAAATTAAAAGCCGTCTATTCCTTTTTTTTTTAATTGCAGTCCAAACATAAAACTTCCCACGATAGGCATACCGCCAGCAACAGAGTTGACAACATTTGCACCCACTAAGAACAGCAAGGCTCATCAACCAGTCACATAAATACATCTAATCGCCATCACGCGTTCACATCAGTCATATTAATAGCACTGTGCTGTATGGAATTAGCTGACATTTCATTGCATCGCATAGATCCCGCATGTTTTGGTGGCTGAGAATACGTCGCTAAATCAAAGAGCATTTAAATACTAGCTGGAGACACATTTATGCTGTAATCTATTTAAGATTTATGCGATAGAACAGCGTAGCTACAGAGAGCTGGGATTTTGATGTCTAATTTTGTTAAGCTCTACAACCTGATGCAGATTTAGTAAGAATAGAAGTATTATTACGAATAGGTATTTCTGATGAAAATAATTAATTATTTAACATAGTATAAGTAGAAAGCCTCATCTATGATAGGATTAACTTATACAGTAGGATAAATATAAACATTAATTTTTAATTTAATTGCTGGACGAACTTCAAATATTGTTTATTACGTTAAGGACCTATCATAAAAATATGAAGGTCGCTAACGAAAAGAAGGTAAAATGTTATTCAATTTCTGAATTACCAACTACCAAGAAATCGAACTTTCAAAGTGAAACTGCGAATAATAGGTGAGGTTGCCATTGATTACTGAACCTTTACAATTTTCAATTACCGCTCATTCGAACAATGGCAATTTGAAACTTGAAAAAGTAAAAAGGCGGCCTAACTCAGCACAATCAAGTCTCTCAAGTGCAGAAACATAAATGAAACCATTAATTATCCGTGGGTCGCTTATTCTTCGGCTACCCTCCCCTTCCAACCTCCATTCCAGCTTTTATATTTTTCTCCTTCCCGTTAATTTGTCGAAAGTTAATTGAAGGGATATTTCAGTGAGAAGACGTAAATAGCTCAAGTTGAAACAATCCTGCTGCGAGTTTCAGAACAGCATAACAAGATGATCTGAAATTATGCCTCACCCCATTTCTGTTCGCGACGTCGAGTTCCGAGTTTGAGAAAAGAAAATTTTAATTTTTTTCGCCCGTTTTTTCTTGCTTATCGTATTACAATGATCCCAGGATTGTGATAGCGCTGATAAGTGGCTGATTTGAAAGGATTTGCTGAAATAACGCAGATTTGGTGACAATTTGCGTCCTGATAGCTTTTATAACTTTTTCATCGAAGAAAGTACAATGGATATTAACACGTATATAGAGCTGGTTGTTCGTAGTTTATTGTATGGTCGCCGTGGATCGTACATCTACAGCAAAAGGTAAATGGAAACAAGTAAAAAGTAATGGAAGTCGATGGGGAAGTAAGGTTCTTGAGTGGCGACCACGAACCGGAAGGCGCAGCGTAAGCAGACCCCCTACTAGGTGGACCGACGACCTGGTGAAAACCGCGGGGAGCCGATTTATGCAGGAGGCGAGTAGCCACTCAAATTGGCGCTCTCTGGGGGATGGCTTATGTTCAGCAGTGGACGTTTACGGGCTGTTGTGATGATGATGATAATGAAATAGAAATAAATACATACTTGTAGTAATTAATGTAAGTATTTCACTCGCTTTTTCTTTCTCGTTTCTTTACTGTCAATCAGCTGGAAGAAGCAGCGGCAATAAACAGATGCAAGCATATTCATATTAACTAAACTAAAAGACGTTTGGTGATAGGGTTAGCAAGGCCATCGATCGGTACTTGCAAATAGCAAAGAGAGCATCTGACCCGGAAGTTAAAAGACGCAGGTTTAATTTAAGCTGGCGCCAGTTAATTTATTTTCAGGAGCCATATTTAACGTATAACTTCCATAATATTAGAAAGAGTAAAGTTAATATAGGGTGTGGTGAAAGGTGAAAAACTCAATTTCTTTAAAACTAAATCTATGTTAAAATCGTTCATCAACCTAAATAATATAATGGAAAATCGATTTTTCAGGACCGGTTTCCTCTGATTTTTGCCACTTTCGTGGCTAAAATGCATAGGTACGTGCGGTAAACAGCGATTAATTAAACCCTAGAAGCTTTACTGGCACATTTTTCACAGCTAAAAGGGTCGCGTCGCGTAGTGAAGCGAATAACTGAGGATCGACTGCCGGCTCGCTGCATTGTTTACCAAACAATGGCCGACCTCTGCGGAGTCATTAACCTACCTCAGATGTCAGCACTGAGCGAGAATACTACGTTTTGAAGTTTTAACTTGAATATGCAGGTTTTGAGGGAAGCATAGTGCGTGATGGACGCGTGAGTTCAGGCATTGTTTCTTGTTCACCTATTGACACGATTACGTATTATTATAACGGTATACGTAATACTTTACATAGAAAAACTAACATAATTCAAGTAGCTCTTAAGAACATTTAAAGGTTCACCGGTATGAATCATATTGCTTTTTTATTGTGTAATTAAATGCGGGAGACTTTGATTTAGCTGTAAATGATTTTAATCTTGCATCGTGAACCTACGGTTTTATTTTATTATTAGTAGGTTAGCAAGTATACGATTACTTAGAATAGAACTAAGTTTTAAAATTACAAACGACGCCCTAAGGAATAGAGATGTCGACGTGGTTGGGAGATTCTAAGAAAACTAAATCCTAGTCATAAAATTAATTCAAGTTTTAGCACTTAAGTTTCACCCAGTGCTTTTTCGAGTGAAACAATTTGATCTTTCAAGTAATCTGTTATTCTAGCCATTTTAATTCAAATATTACGTCAAAAAACGAAGACGTGCAGCCCAAGATTGGCATCGCTCGTAGAACTGACAACCGAAGGGGAAGAAAGGTTCTCAAGTGGCGACCACGAACTGGAAGATGCAGCGTAGGCCGGCCCCCACTAGGTGGACCCACAATCTGGTGAAAATCACGGGGAGCCGATGGATGCAGAAGGCAAGCAGCCGCTCAAGATGGTGCTCTGTGGGGGCGGCCTATGTTCGGCAAGATTGGACAATACTACCCCAAGATCGACAGAAAAAGTGCTGGAAGGACAGAAAATAATAATTAATAATAACTACGTCACAAATAGTATAGAACAGAAGTACTAGTAGTAAATACCTTCTATTTCATTTCATGAACTAACTTCTAACTCCAAATCTACAAATCTGCCTAAACGCAAGTAAATATTTTTGTAACTAACCAGAAAGCTTCCTCTACTATATAATTAAACTAAACAGGATTTTAAGGTTAAATAGTTTTTACGAAGGGATTACTAACTGTTAACATATTCATTTATACTACCAATAAAAGATCTGGTGCTAATCTAAAATTCCTGATATTAAAATTTCGTTTTTGTGTTGGCCTATAATGTCACAGTTAACGTTTAGTTCTCCCGGTCAAAGACTGATAAATAAAACATTCACAAGCAACCAGTTTTCTATTCCCATTACATCCTAAAATATTCCAGGCTGCAAATTTAATTGCATATCGAAGCGCCACAATTCCACACAGATCCTCGTTCACGTGACGCGACACGTGACGTTGAAGTAACATCAACGCGACACGTAAACCTCTTCGTTTGTTACACTGTGGAAACCAGCGACAAAGCTTCGGAGTTCAAACCCAGTTGGATTTACGCGAAATCCCTTGCTCAGATTATAGAGTAATAATTTGGGATGCTGGTTCAAAGGCCGTAAAATACTTTTGCTAAGTACAACCAATATTTATAGATGTGAAATGTTCTACCTTCTGAACTGAGGGCTGTGTGTTCGATTCCTACCAAGGACAAACATTTGTTGAGATGTTTGATGTTTGTTCTGCGTCTGGGTGTTATATTGTATTCTATGTATGTATTTACAATGAAAAAAGTATAAAAGTAATGTATCAGTTATCTGGTTCCCATAGTACAAACTTTGCTTAGTTTGGGGCTAGATGGCGCTGTGTGAAATGTCCACAAATATTTATTATTTATTTATTATTTATCTGTTTGTTTGATTGATTGATTGTGCCACGATAAAGCGGCTACACCAAACTGGAGGAAATTTTGCACACAGATTGTTAATGATACAATCAAGATCAACATACTTTTTTTTATAATTTTTTTAACTGGAACAACTTGCCAACTTCTTTTTTCCAGTTCTGAATGGGAGTTTTCAAGTTAAGTGCAAATATGTATATTTTGGGCAAGCATGCTCCATCTTTAACCACGTTATGACTTATCAAGCGAGACAGTGCTCAAACACTTTACCAACCAATAAAAAATATTGACATGTGTAATGTGTACGTACGTACAGTCTATACTTCTCATCATGCACAATAACCGCTCAGGCGCTTCTGCCACATTTGTGACCCGCTTCGAAAAACCTAAAGTGCATAGAGACTACAATAGTGGCTCACAGCTGATTGCAATACTAGGGATGTCAAAACATCGACTATTCAATTTTTAGAAGTGTCACTCGTTATAAATCGACTAAAATCAAAACTAGTTGAATATCACTATCGAATAAAGTAAAAGTCTCTATGGTTCAGGAGGAAAAAAAATGCCTCAGTTTAAATTGCAACTCGCACTGAGCCGGCGCGCGCCGGCGTCAGAGCTATTTCCTTTAGGTACGGCGAAGCATTAATTATTATGTGTATTGTTATTGTGTGTGTTTTTTATACTACAACACATGTAAAAATGCATTTGTTTAGATAGCCAAGTAATGCTACTTACCAAAACTAGTTTTGGAATTTTAAAACACTGCTTAGTTTTTTCGTATAAACCGTAAATATGCAAAACCATACCGCGCTATTTGAGGTTAGTAAATTCTAATTTACTTTAGATCGCTTGGGACCTACCTACGCCCGCCGCGCCGCGCCTGAGTGGATAAAAACTAAGTAAAAGCCAAAAAAGATCAACTCTTGTACCTTAATAGTACATAGTATATTAAGAACGTGTCTATGGTGTAGTAAAATACCTAGAATTATTATAACGATCTTGTTTTTAAATTTATTGTGTATAAACGTAACTTCACAACTATATTTTCATTCAAAGCTTCGCAACATATCTCAAAATTGCCAGAAGCTTATATTCTCTCTTTGATTATACTGTGCTCCGGAGTCTTCGGATATTCCTGAGTTCGTAACACATTCGTGTTATACTGCCATAACGATAAGTTATATTTAGATGTTTATATTGGGTGTATTGTGAGAAGCAGCCCTTGGCTATAACTTCTCTATTTCATTATGACTTTTTAACAAAACTAAAGATGTTTGTTTTTTGTGACAAGCGTGTTAAGTTAAAAATTTATTTACTGGATGAGATTGTTTACGAATTTCTTCAAAGTTGTGAAATAAAACGTCCTCTTATAAAAAAAGATATACAACGCCTACAAACGCTTGGATCATTTCGATGTTGGTATAATAAAAATAACAAGAATTCAATTTACAGATCATTTGGACGCTGCTAGCAAATTAGTTTTAGTTGTTTATATTACGATGATTGACATATTGCTTACAGTGTTTTTACAATCTATTTTTATAGAAAAATATCCCGTTCCAATGATCCAGTTCGCGGATTAAAGAGCGATTGTTTATTCTGCGAAAATTTGGAAACTGTATGTCAATTGTTTTTTGTTCAAAAAATTTTATGTATATCCGTTTCAATTCAATTCAAGCTATGGCAGGCTAGGTATAATATCTGCAGAACCTTTGAAATTAAAACCAAATTTCGTAACTTTAGGCTGGGTGGAATTTTCCGGTTTTATACCTCAACAAAATCCTATGTTATTCAATTTTGAAATAATATTCCTGGTCATATTGATCAAATCATTTTCTGTCCTGGTTGGAGTTCCGGTTGCTCTCAGACTAAAATTTATGATCCAGCCAATATTGCGTAATTAGGCATATACAGCTATTTCTTCGCCTAAATGGTTAAAAATAGCGCAACACGTGTTTTAGCTTCAAATCCATCTATGGTTATAGTTCACTGTAGATGATGCAACTCAGCAGAGTCAAAAAACAATATTTCTAGCTTTAAATCTGAAAAATAAAGAGAGTAGAAGCGATAAAAATGTTTTTGTTTAATAATCACAGTACAAGTAGCACGCCTTTGTAGTATAGGTACTAACAATGGCCTATCAACTACCATAGGATCAATGGGTTAGTTGGTTGTCACGTTAGCCAACGGACGCCGTCACATGGAACGTGAATTTTGGTCAGTCCACTATTATTAATTTTTAATTCAGTATAACAGCAAGTAGACATACCTATGTCCACTTGCCAGCAGAACATTCGTTCTGACGAGTAGGTCCTGCTAACATACCACTATTATAGGAGATTGGTGTCACGCCCAGTATCCGCCGGACGACGTCACGCGAGCACACGCATCCTGGCGGATGCGATACCTGACTCGTTCTGACCTCCTCTGACATTCACACGAATTCCGCATTTTAATTATTTCGTACATTTACTCTTAATTGAAAATAGTATGTTGATACTGATCCTGCCAGCATAATGTGGCATGTGCGGTCGCCAGCTCATAAGTTAAAAATTATTCGAATTTTCGCGAAAATTATATCGTTATGGAAATATCTTTGGTGCTATTTTATTAATTAGTGCACTTATAATTGGGGATTTTTTGAGTAAACCTTGTAGTTTTAAGCTTGCTATTTTGTGCTTGGCCGCGGCCTTTACGTATTACAAAATTATTGCCGAATCTAATATAGTGTGTAACGAGGTGACAGGATAAACTTAAGTAATATAAATAGTTATTGGATCAAAAATCTTTAATACCAGAGACCTCAAATTTCGTTACTCTCAATTCTAACTCTATGTTTAATAACACTTCAAATTCATGAAATAATCAAAGTGATGGGTAGGTATAGATAATAACAATAACGATAACTATAATTTACATTCATAAATTTTCTTCGCTATCATTGTGTTGTCCGTTTTTAACGAGAGAAGAAAGAATTATTTCTTCACCCAAGCACAAAGAAATAAAATCGTTTTTATTAAGTAGGTAGGTACTATTGACTGCATGGTAGCAATATCGTCAATCCCCCAATCCTTCTACACACAGATGTAGCTAGAAGACGGGGGAAAAATCGTTATGAATTTCTCTAAAACACTATTACAAAAAAACTTTATTTTATCGGATAACGCAAACTAGGTACTTATTGTCATAATTGTTTCTCCTTCCATCCCGTTGAATAGGGTATATACGACTACAACCACTCTTAAAGTAAAGACTCACAAAACTTTTTAAAGCCAAAGAGATGGCTGAGCTTACCGCTACTATTAGTAGAGCACATTATAATAAAGACAATCTTAACTTATAGTTATGTCTCCTTTAAATTGTGTATATTGGTACAGTCTGAAAATGTAGTATGTTTCTATATCGGAATCTAATAATTTTGTATAAGCCTTAAAGCTGGCGTTATTATTGAACGCGTGTTTTACGGCTTTTCAATATGTAGTTTGTGGCTTACATTCTTTACAGAAATGCATTGAATCGTAGAATTGCGTGTTCTGGAAATAAGAAAATGTGTTGTAGCATTTGACGTCGTTTTATGTGGGTAGTTGTTCTATAAAAATTGACACGGTCGCATAAAGTTTATGTAACCTTACATCAAAAACTACAGCAATATTATAGACTTTTATAGTAACCTATGTTAGTCGGTTTTTTGTTTCTATAATAATTACCTATTACGATTTAAGATTCAGTACTGTCGTATGCTTTACGTACCTATGTGTCTCTCAATTATCTTATTTTATTATTTACTAACTTCATCAACAACTCAACGACATAGCGACGGCCTTTCTTTCTTATTAATAACTAGCCGAACTGCCCGACGTCGCAAGGGTCAATTAGTTTTACACCGTGACTCTGTTATGTACCTACACTTGTACACCTTGGGTTTACATTATATGAGTTTAATAAGGATCCCATATTTTTGAAAATATAATATAGCCTATGTCACCTGGGGAGTGGGGATAGTGTAGCTTCTCAATATAGAAAGAATTTTTCAAATCGGTTCAGTAGTTTTGGATCCTATTTAATGCAAGCAAACAAACAATCAAGTCTTTCCTCTTTATAATATTGTCATTTATCGATTTATCGTTTAACATTTAAAATTTTAATGGTAAAATTGAATATTCACTAACTAACAATATGTATAGATATAGAGATGAAACTTTTATGAAACGTATATTCCTCATTGGCTTATATAAAGCTGGTGTCTGTTATAAAAGCAAAGTTTAATTACTTGTGGCTTGGCAGACAGCTAAACAATTAGCAAGAAAATGTAGCCTTTAACATTAAACTTCGACTACCATTAAGGGTACTGTACGTACAACTCTGTGTGCCCATATGACTTGTATGTTCCACGAGGCCAGGCTTTGTGCAAGTTGGCAGCTTCGCCGCTACGAACAATTTGGGCCCCGGCCACCTAACCAGTTATTGGATTGTCATAATTTAACATGCCGTGTATCTATAGGCTTTACTGCCTGCCATACAGGATAAGCTCAATAGTGTGTACGCCAAATAAATATGCACTGACTTTACTAGGTTTAAAGAAGCTGTCTGAGAGATGTTTAAGTCAGTTCTTGGGAGATCTTGAACTGGAGAGTTTGTAAGCTTTCGTCAACATTTAGCACTTCGTCATCATTGACGAATTTTTGATGAGTAGCTCCTTTTTAGCTGTCGTTAAAGCTATGAGCTTTAGCGATAGCTTTTTACCTCAAAATATCACCAGTTTATTTACTATAAGTATAAGGGGAAATCCTCTTTTTCTGTCTATTTTCATGCTTTCTAATTTGAGAAACGGAACAAACCATAGCATTCCTGCCGACGACTTGCAAATACTTGCAAATGCTTGTCCCACAACTAAGTTGCGATCGCTAGCTATTAGAAAAGGGACAATTACGGAGCGTATCGCCATCGCTATTCTCTGTTATCGCTAAGAGCCGTGGGAAATGCTGGTACTTGCATTATACTACGCCTAGATAGCGACAATACTGGCTGGCGTATAAAAAACACGTGACAATACACTGGAATCTGCATGGAAAACCACTAAGCATGTTCCGTTCACACGATACAACGTTCACATGCCAAATGAGCGGACGAACAAACGCCTGTTAGTATATGGTGCCATCAAACTGACCCGTAATTTACTAATCTTGTGTTTTGTTACCAAAGCTGTATTCGGTTCAGCATTTTGTAATGTAGCCTGGGGTATCTATAATTTAAAATGCTGCAATTAAATATTTTCCCTGCGTTCATTTTAATGTATTAGACAAGGAATCAGAAAATCAGAACCAATCCCTGGTAAGAATTTTTAAACCACCATCAGAAGTCTTTTGATCTGGTATTAACTGTTGGTTTAGGACCGAAACGACAACCCGTAGCATGGTAGCGCTCGCCCTTCCAAGCTGCGTCTTCCATAGTTCATGGTCGTCCGTCACCACTCAAAAACCTTGCTTCCCCATCGGTTGTCAGTTCTATGAGCGATGTGGCCCACCTACCGCCACTTCAACTTGCTAATTCTAAAAGCTATATCGGTGACTTTAGTTTTATTGCGAATCTCTTCATTTCGGATCTTGTCTCGCAAGAATGCTCCGAGCATAGCAGTTCTCTTCATAGCTTGCTGCCCGACTTTAAGTTTACTCATAAGACCAACATACACCATAAGTCATCACTGGCAATGACAACATACACTGGTTGAAAACATTCGTTTTGCAGATTTGCAGCCACAGCGAATGCTGCTGCTTAACTTTACCGACTGGTAGTTGAGCTTCGCTGTTGAATTGTCGAAGCAAGTGAAATAATGACGAGTAACAACCGTCAAAAGTAGAATAATTATAAGTAAGAAACAATTAATAGAAGTTCTTTAAAATTGGCTCTCTGAAGCTTAAGAAAATCGCTTTCTTAAGCTTTATGTTTATTTAGTTGTAGTGTTGGTACCTACAAATTTGTTTCCATTTGAAGTCGTGACATGTAAACGAGACTTCAACCGAGTGTAACCCGGCGAACAGGTCAACACTGAATAAACAAATACACGTACGCATAATACGACAGTATTCAATCCCAATACTATACATAAGGCTCATTTACAAGACAAAACCATTGACGCACGCCATAAGTTGTGTGTATGATTTCTGTAGCCCCGAATACCCTCAATACCTACTCAATTTGTGCTTCGCTCAAAGTTTCCTTCAAGAAAACATAATTATATTTTTTGTCTTGGTAACATCACAGATATTAAAATAGTGGTACCTACGTAATATTAATATCAGTACGTAAGTAGGTATATATTGACTCTATTTAGAAGGTACTCAAGGACCATTAAGAACTTACAGTGTTATAAATAAATAAATAAATATGTGTGGACATTTCACACAGCGCCATCTAGCCCCAAACTAAGCATAGCTTGTACTATGGGAACCAGATAACTGATATAATACTTAGATACTTTTTTTGTTTGTAAATACATACATAGAATACAATAATAACACCCAGACGCAGAATAAACATCTATGTTCATCACACAAATGTTTGTCCTGGGTAGGAATCGAACCCACAGCCCTCAGTTCAGAAGGCAGGGATACTACCAACTGAGCTATCGGGCCCGTCGAAAAGCACATAAGCTTCTCTAGCTGAGTCAACTATTAAGAATGAGACCGGACCTCGGCATGAGTTCTAGAGTAAATAGTCTTTGGTCTGTTTAACTCCACTTAAAACGGGTATGAGGAAAAAGGGGAAAGACCCTAACTCCCGCGCTAAACGTATAGGAAGAAAAAATGTCAAGAAGGTGTACTTCCATGAGCTTCATGTCGTTGACTGGCAGGTGACGGCGTGGGGATCAATGGTATTTTTTTAATTGTACTGAGACTATAACTTAAATTGTCCGTTTATTGATTGACTGTGTATTTAATTGATCTCTGTATTATTATCTTACTACACAGCTTTTATTTAAAATTACTGAATACACGACTATACAAAATTTTACCTGAAAATCTGGAAACAGATTAATTGAACCCCTGATTTATGTTAACACATATAATATTATGTCAACAAGATACAATATGTGGAGCTATTAAGCATATGCATAGCTTGCATTAGGTAATCTCTCAAGGTCGAGGCTAGTTTAGTTCACGTGCGAATGGGCACAATAAAAGAATGACGACACTACGTGTCTCTATTTTGATCTAGAACTGTAGACGCAAGGTATTTGGCGCAACTGTAATGTAAGCAATGGTTGTAAACCATGCATGTTTTCAAGTGTTTTCATCGGTTCTACGTATGTTTTATAATTGTTTATCCCGAAATTGGATTCCAGAGTTGAGGACTAAGGCCTAGCCGGTTACATTTGTAGCCCGTTTCGAAAAACCTAAAATGCATAGAGGCCACAATAGTGGTCACAGCTGATTGCAATATTAGGGATGTCAAAACATCGACTATTCAATTTTTAGAGGTGTCACACGTTATAAATCGACTATAATCAAAACTAGTTGAACATCACTATCGAATAAAGTAAAAGTCTCTATGGTTCAGGAGTAAAAACAATACCTCAGTTTAAATTGCAACTCGCGCCGAGCTGGCGCGCACCGGCGTCAGAGCTATTTCCTTTAGGTACGGCGGAGCGTCAATTATTATGTGTGTTTTTATACTACAACACACGTAAAAATGCATTTGTTTAGAAAGCCAAGTAATCCTTCTTACCAAAACTAGTTTTAAAATTTTAAAACACTGCTTAGGTTTTTCGTATAAACCGTATATATACAAAACCACACCGCGCTATTTGAGGTTAGTAAATTCTAATTTACTTTGGATCACTTTGGGACCTACCTACGCCCGCCGCGCCGCGCCTGAGTGGTTAAGGGCGTGCACAACTGCTGATCAACGTTGTCGGTCTAAAATACCTAGAGCGGTATAGTCCACGTGAAGTTGTCTTACGACATTTTACGCGCGAAATATAGCAATGCGCATCGTTTACCTATAATACCGGAGCAGAGAGCACAGTAAGCCAGTGCATAACCATTAAAGAGCTCGATCCTGCCATTAATTTAATAGGGTTTTCTTTGCCGCGGCTGCTATTAAACGACACCGGCAGGCCTGCGACTAATTCTACCCCGGGGCTCCATGGAATCGGTTTTGCAGCTTAGATCACTTTAGATTTATGCACAGAACACAGCTCGAATGCTAACGTGTGTGTTTTAACGGGGGTTTATTAATTCTGTGCTGCCTGATGGATTTAATATTTCCATTATGGTAATATAAAATTAATTTTGGAAACTTTTAGTCGGGGTTCGAGGTCGACGGCTGTTTTGCTAGTTTCGCGAGACATAGGTAGATTCAAAAGTTTAATTGCAACAAAGTGCATAATTAATGTAGTTAATTATTATATAGAATAGTTATTGCTTTTAAAATAAATAATAAATAAATATGTGTAGACATTTCACACAGCGCCATCTAGCCCCAAACAAAGCTTAGCTTGTACTATGGGAACTAGATAACTGATACAATACTTAGATACTTTTTGTTTGTAAATGCATACATAGATACAATATAACACCCAGGCACAGAACAAACATCTATGTTCATCGCATAAATGTTTGTCCTGGGTAGGAATCGAACCCACAGCCCTCAGTTCAGAAGGCGGGGCTACCACCAACTAAGCTATCGGGCCGTCAAAATAGGCAATAATGATTCTGTTACAACCAGACAATTTATGAAATAAATATTAAAATCAAGAATTTATAAGTCATTTTGTTGTGTCGTATTTTAAACAGTGACAAACAAAAGTAGTGTCGCTCTTAGATGAAATTCCAAGTTTATGCTAAAGTGTTTATGCAAATTAAATAACTTGTCGCCCGGCTCTTGATTACAAAGAGAACTTCAAATAGTTTTGTTTAAGGCTGAAACGCAATTGCGTTGTAGCTCGACTTCACTTAACGTTAGACAGGTGCATAATAACGAAACGCTTGCAAGCACTTGTTTCCAAGTCCAAGTTTGTGGTAGTGTCGGTGTAAGTTTGAATAAGCAGACACGTTTTATTAGCTTCGCTTAGTACATCTCTTTTAATTGTTTTAATCAGGCAGATTTTTTAGTTTTAGTAATTCGTTTTTTTCATGTCACGAATAACTTTCAAAGAGTATACTATTACAAACAGCATGAGACTGCCATTTTTATTAGATGCAATAGCAGCACTAACAATTTCATGACTTATGTACTGTGACTCCCTTGGTTGTTTTGATGGAATTTTCTAATGTGTAATGTTGTGGTGTAAATACTACTATTAGGGGTGCGTTCCAGTTAGTGTTACTTTCGTTAACTTCGATCACAAAAAGTAGTTCCACTAGCAATAGAAATGGTCACTGTGAGAGTCTTTGACAGTTTGACCGTGATCGTTTTATTCGTTCTTGGCATTCTTAGCAGCTACTGGAATCCATCCTAGATTAGATACCTACAAGCTTAATAGTTATAATTCATTTTCAATTAATATTTTGTGTTTTTGTTTCTATCCATCGGATTAGATAATATTTTTAAAATGCTACAAAAACACTCAATTGTTGTCCAAGAAAACCCCGACCAAATCAGCATTCAAATCCATTTATGCAAAGCCAGTGTAAATCTCGTTCATTCAATCCATCGAATAGAAAAACACATAAAAAGTACTCTCTGCGTTCTTCTGATTTGTAATGAAATTAAAACTTGGAGCTGACAACTCGGAGTAACAGTAAGGGTGACGCACAGGTTTTTTCTTTACTCACGCACACTAACTGTCGTACATTTTTCTTTCGTATTCTGCTGATTTGTCGCTTTATGGAATAGTCTCGTATCAACATAGTACAATTTCTTAGCCTGTATTTCCAACCATAATGCGGTTCATATAAGGCTTCTGCTTGAAAAATTAAATATAGGGCCCATACGGTCGCAAACAAAATTAGTATCTGAGTGTATAAAGTTTCCGCAAACGTATTATTTTTTATAACCGAAAATGTAGTATACTATTTTAAAATCTGTGGCATAATGGGTTAAGAAAACAATAGAAATGTAAAACTTTTCGTTAACGACGTTAAAGTTACGTTTTAAATTATTTTTATTTCATAATAATACCACTGGCATATTATACCAATGGTATTATCATGAAATAGTTTGTATGCTTTGTATATTGTTGTCAGATGTCCTGATGGGAGGCCTCTACCTTTAGAAGGTTAAGGGGTGATGAGATCATTTTTTGCATTCAAATAATAGTCTCCTCTTCATCACCGTTAAACGCAAATTTATTCAATTTTGTACATTTATCAGGTTTAGGTAAACTTGCTTCTTTTCTATACTGAGCCACAGACATTCGCAGAATTTAACATTATTCAATCGTACTAACTGAACTGCGATTCATCCTCCGATAACTTTTGAATACCTTTATGAACCTATAGGCAGGTTAATAGCTATGGCACAGTATATAATATAATAATACTACGTATGGTTAGGTAGTCTACGATTATAATTCAGTAGTTAAGCAAAATCTCGAGTGCCTATTAAAATTCCCCTATCTAGACTTAAAGGGCCATTCCGTTTAATACAGTCTCAATGAGACAAGTCTTGTTGGAAACGTGACAACAGAGGAGTTTCTTCTCGAGGAGGAAGGGGGTAGGCGGAGGGGGGGGGGGCACAGGAAAGACCTTTTGAATTATAGCCGCGGTCTGCCCTCGCCACTTATCTCTACCTAATGACACAGGATCGGGTTACATTGTTCAAATATTAGCGTCTGGTATTTTAGACTGGTGATAGTTGGGGCCAAAGTAGGTATTAAAATATTTTTGTCTACATTACGTTTATTGTTTCGTTTAGTTTGCTGGATTTGTGGGAATTTAATGGAGATAGCTTATGTGCTACGTATCCTACACCACCTCTACGCCTAATCCAAATCCCAAAAAATGCACGTCCTAAAAATTTTCTTTTAATTTGCGGGTGAAACATTGAGGGGTACAGAAATAGGTACTACCGTACTAGGTACCTGTAAACTCAAACAAAATATCATTATATTACAAACAGACCATTACATTAACGTGCGTTTTTACGTGAGAGTCAATTATAAGTGTTAGGTACCGTCTGCCACCGCGTGGGGAACGTTTGTGGGGGCAGAAGGTAACCTTTTTAGTACTGATATTTCATAATAATCTATAATTTTTGTGTTATTTTTCATTTTATAATTTGTTTATTAATACCGGTGAGTTTTTACCGCGACTCTGTCAATTTTCTCGAAGAAAAGTGATAATAAGTGAGCAAGTAAACTTATTTACTTAAAGCGTCTCCATTTTAACTTTCTGTTTCTTTTAGCAGAGCTTAATTTAACAGAATTAAAAGGCGTTCTAAGCTCATTTTTCAAAGTAATTTTAGGAGTAATAAGAAGACATTTTATTGAAGACTATAGAGGAGAAGTTTTTAATAATTTGCGCGTTGAAAAATTGTTTTTGTATATCTGAAAAGCGAGCGTGACTCAGTGGTAATTCCAGTGACTTTTGAAACAACGTAGGTACCATAGTTAGAATCCCGCTCGGTCCAGAATTTACTCTCGACGCTGAAGCAAAGCATCTTTAGAAACCGGCATATTTAAAAATCACATAATCGATAAAAAATACCTACTTATATTAGGTACATTTAATTATTCTGTGACTATGTTGTCTGTACTAAATTCAGAATTCCCTGTAGGATACCTGTAGTTCTGAATTTAATACACATATACTTTTTTTATACCTAAATATATATGATTATACCTTGTCCGATTCATTTTATTGACAGTAGCATTTACTTTTTGTAAGCCATCTCTGTAGTAGCGTTCCTGTTTTCGCGTAGGTAGGTGTTAAAAGTGACAGCTAAACGCTTTTACTGAACGAAGATGTGTACATAATTATTTTGAATCCTCATTTCTTCACGCCCGGAGAATATTTAAAGCTGGTCATGTGATAAATAAATAAATCAACACTGGCTGGCAGGCATTCACACGTGACGAGACATCGTCGAATATTTTTTTATAAGTTACCTACCATGCTAAACAACATTTAAATTTAAATATCTATAAAATAACGCAAGGTGATGCACTCTTGGTATTACTTGTTTTTTTTTGGTGATAAGCAATCTTAACATTTTTGCGTCTTCAGGCATCTGTTTTTTTTAATATTTGATAAATCGCATTCATAATGCGTTTGTAAAAAGAAAAATATATGTATATGTGTGGACATTTCACACAGCACCATCTAGCCCCAAACTAAGCAAAGCTTGTACTATGGGAACCACATAACTGATATAATATTTAGATACTTTTGTGTTTGTAAATACATATATAGAATACAATATGACACCCAGATACAGAACAAATATCTATGTTCATCACACAAATGTTTGTTCTGTAGTAGGAATTGAACCCACAGCCTTCGGTTCAAAAGGCAGGGCTACTACTGAAGTAAAACACAGAGAACCTTTTCAATTCTTGTATATTCTTTCTTCTATAAATATTCAGTACACACTCAGTACATAATAAACGAACAGGAGCAATAATACGTCTTGACGCTTCGGTTGCTTAACCAGAATAGAACGCCTTATTGGACCTTGTTCTCCCTCCAAAACTTCCCTCCTAAACCTCAATATTATTTTACCGGAACTACCAAGGCAGCCATCGTAATTGGCTGATGGTTCAGCGGACGCTCCTTCCGCCAGTGTGGCCAACCAAAATAGTATTTTTAAACAGTCTACCAACCTCTTAATATTAAAAAGTGAGAATAAATTATAAAATTCACGACACTACCAACTGAGCTATCGGCGCAGTGCGTGTATCGGGACGTGTCGGGGCCGTGTTAAGGGATCCTATATTTTTTAATAACATTTACCGCTTCATATCCTTAAGTATTTAAGTCAAGACCTACGCAATAAATAATACTAAAATCATGCTTTAGGTAGGTACTTATCAGAAACCCAATTTATTATTTATTGAATTACCAACAATTTTTGAATCACTTAGTTCAAGCAGGAAGAACACTACCCAGAATTATTACCTACATAATACAGTACCAGTAACTCATGTCGGTACTTTGTCGCCTTACTTACGCACTGTGAAATTATTCTTCACACTTTCATTAGGGTTACCAACTTAAAACATGCCAATACAATATTTATATTCAATGTGCCTCTTACAATACGGTGATCGCTACCGGTTTTCACCTTGCTGATCACAGAGACATCATCGAATATGCACTTCTTGGTCGTCATCATGAAGTCTCTCTCATTGTTCGTGGAACCGTCGGGGCTTATCCACGTCCACTTCCTGGATGGCCGCTTCTTGTAGAAGGAGTTCATGATAAAGAGGCGGGCGTCTGCCAGGGATTCTTCGCACCCCTGCCCTGCCGTTACCGTGACCGCTACCGGAGCCACGGGATAGCAGAGCCGCGAGGGGCTGGGGGCCGCTACTATTTGTGCTTGTCATTAGGGGGGGGTTGCCATAATCACCACGCTTGGCAGGCGGCTTGGTGATTGCAGTAGATTATGATGGTGAAGACCAAGGAGAATGCTGCAGCCCATTCACTGGATATTTCCTTAGCCGACTTTTACGGCACCCACGGGAAGAGATGAAGCGGTCCTATTCGTAACCGGGACCACACGGCTAAACAAATATAATCATAATATACCAACAGAGTTTTGGCGGGAGCGCGGAAAAGTTCACGTCGTTGCATTGTATTATTTCTCAAAACTTGTGGTTTTTCCAGAGTTAATGTTTAAAAATTGGTGGCGTTTTACGCATTAAGTGCTGAATTATGAGCATGAGTGTGGGCAAGTGATATAATGTGGTCAAACGTGGTTTTTCGTGTTGCTTCCAAAGTTCCATAGAAGCTTCTAGTAAAGTTGCCACCACTTTACTAGAGCATGACTTAGACAGGACTATGACCTGACTTAGACTAAACAATGACTATGACTTGACTAAATAAAATATTCTAAAACTCGATGAAAATATACAATACTTGACACTGACTAAATACACTATGTGTGGAGCCAAAATATAAGAAAAAAAATATACCAACAAAAAGTCTTGAATAAAAATTACATCCTTATTGCTTGGGCAACCCGCACTTGGCCGTTTTAGAAAACAAAAAGTATACTTAATGTTATTCTGCATAATCAGCTATAAACATACCGAATTTCAGCCAAATCCATTCAGTAGTTCCAGCGTGATGCGTGTTCAAAGGGACAGACAGACAGACAAAAACTCAAAAAAAAGTTATATTTTCATATCGACTTAGAAGTGTAAAGCAGTCAAAATTTTCAAAAAATATTCAATGTAAGTACAGATTTAGCCCAATTACAGTTTTATTATATGTATTGATGATGATTGATGATTGATGATAAATAATAACTTATTAATTTACATGAAAATATTTTACATAATAAAACACTTCGGCGTATGACATAATTATTTATAGCATGCAAACTGACACTTTCGAATATAATCAATTGCATAATTAGTATTATACAGTAGGTCTAGGTACGTACTATATCTAGTTCCGAATATTTAATGGCTTAATGGCTTTTTATTTAAGTGTATAGATTAAGTATTTTGTGTTTAAAAATCAAGCAGAATTTTGTTATGCGATCGCGGCTGACTGTAGGGACCCATATAAGTAGTAACTAGTATTTAATTAATATTTAAAAACATTATTTAAAAAATAAATAAGTACATAATGTAAAGCCCAAATTGCAACCTGTATTTCTTTACTTTCTATTATTTGATAAATAAAACAAGTGAAGAGCACTGTCTGGCAGAACTTTTCCCTACAAAGTTGGCAGCCCTCACGCCCACTGTTCCCGCCCTTGTCCTTACAGCTGAGCTGTCGCGTCACGCATGCTGGTTTTTCGACTTCAGTGCGCTCAAACCATAGTATACAGAAACTAAACTTTGAAAAAGTGCAGTTTAAAACGCAGTATACTAATAAATTAATCTTTATACCAGGCAAACATGACCATTATAATTATATTGACGTTCGTTACTGCTGAACAAGCATAACTTTCATAACTGTAAGCATCATTAGTTAAAGTATACTATTTAGAAACAAACAATTATGATGTGACAAAGCCACAATTGTCAATATTACTAATGACATCAGCTTCAACTAACCAACCACAATCTTTCAAAAGTGAAATGTTAAATACTGTTTTTATTGATACTGTTTTTGAACCGATGCATACAGTAAAATCCGAAAGCCCCATTCTATTCTACAGCTGTTGAGAATGCTGTACCAACACAATCGGCCGGATTATACCTAACGAGACAAGTGCTCCCAAGTTTACCTTGTTATGCTAACACCGCTGATTTGTTCCTTGTGTTGTTTACAAAAATCAAAAGGAACAAAAGTCGAATAAAATAACTAAATATGTACATACAAACAATACGCACACAACGTATGGCTGTCTTATGAAAAGTGGTAAAAAACCATTATAAAGCATACAAAGACCAAATTAGTTCAAAGTTTACCTAAAGTTGGTTACAATTAAGGTTAAATCGACAAAAATACATTGAGTATAATTTTTTTTAAACTGTAAATAGCTATATGTCATTAATTCACTCGACTGGCGACAGACTTTACCGAAACGGTACAATTAGGTTGAAACATACAAATGAGACTTTCTATTATTGAGGAGGCGGGAATCCGGCACCTTTGCCAACATATGAAACTTTTAATCAGCACTTAGTGACACCCCGCAGTGCGAGAATGTGTGCGAGGAGAAAAATCGATCGAGACGAGTGTCTCTTCTCATTTCCATTTCATCTTTTTATTCAGCAGTTAAATTGCTGAGAGATATCTCAATAAAAAATCTAGATAATTTTCGTACTTATCCAATACCTTATTATTATTAATGATTGACATGCTGTATTTATTATAGTTTAGTAAATATTATGGCAATGTTCTCGCAAGCCTGACATGTAAATGCTTTTACCAATAACATGATTATGATTATGATTATGATTACCCAAAGTGTTATGACAATTACTAAAAATATGGAGAATATGTAATCCGCAGATAAATAAAAGTATTGAAAATGTAATGTAAATGAAAATTTTTAAACACAAACGGTATTTGTAGCCACATTTCTACCCGTATACTTCAAACTGAGACGACATGCATTTCTTAAATTAGCCCCTTGATTACGCTATGCAGGCGATACCGCCATAAATCATAATATTACCACTTTTACATGTTTACAGAAAACAATTCATTATTACCTACTTCGCAATACCATTCCCTGAAGCAAAAATACTATGATGTATTTCTATACTGGAGTTGGGTAAGCTTTAGGCTAGACTTCAATCTTCAATGATTAATACTTAGTGAGTCCATCCCTCAGGCATGTCAAGCTCGGAAATAGATAACGCCACCACCGCAGACATCACTAAGTAATTACTGACTCTAGACTGGAACATTGAATTATTGATTCAAATAATCATCAACACTTAAGTTGAACGATAAATACTATACGTTTAGCTCTACATAAACAAGGTGAAGAATGCAACGGGATTAGGGATTAGGTAGGATACCTACATCTGTCTTTCTAGGATTTGATAGATCAGTCTAATAATGGAACCCTTATAGTATAGGATCACTTTCTTGTGCAACGTGCACCTGATTGATTATTAAGGCTAATAATCAATCAAGACTTTCGTTTGTACAAACTGCCGAAGAACAATAATAAAAACCGACACGACTGTATTATACCGTTATAAGCTGAAGTCTGACAAAATTTATTTTGTGAACAAAAAAAAATACCTTTGTCAGGTCGGGTAATATTATATAAAATATTCCACTATTTTTATATATTTATCAGCAAACTCGGGAAACTCTCAGGGCAACCGTGACCCACAGAAGTCTTCGATTTACATACTTGACAAAACATTCACAATCAATTATTATTTCTAATTTCAATCAGCCCTGCGCAACACGCATCAATAATGGCAGTCATCAAAAACAGCAATAAAATCAAACTTCATTTCACAAACGCAGCGATTGCTTCAAAAACGTCTACCAAACTGATTAGCGAGCATGGTCGCCGCCAACTGGCAAGCTCACCACATGCGCCCGCCAACGGTCCGCCCAGCATGCCTCAATGAGCTGACTGTCCAATTAAACCCATTCGTACATATGTCCAACGGCGCTAAACCACACGCTAAGAGGCTTTTCAAGCCTAATACGCCCATTTGTACAGAACTTTTAAAAGCGTTAAAGTTTACTGGGCATGTCGTGTCGAGCTTTAATAGTTTCGAGAATAAAGTCGGGCCAGTGAAGCTTCGGAGAAAATTAAATGCTGAAAGGAAGCTATTGATTTAACCTACATTTTTATGTGAGTTTAATGCTTGCAAATCTTTATTAGACGTTTGACATTTATCATCATCCATCATCAGTCCATCATCAGTCCATCATTGGTTACTGCTGAAAGTAGACCTCTGAAATAGCAAGCCACTGCAAGAAGCTTGGTCTTCAGTTCACTGCATCTAGTCACTAGCAGCCGCGAACTCATCTACCTTAACGATTACGGATATTTTGAGAGATGTGGCCACTGGCCAGCCCACTGCTGCCATAGTTCAGTTTGGCAATCTTTGCTATTCTTTACTTCTCTGTCAGATGATCAAATCAATTCGTTAGGAATCTTGTTCAGAAAAACTCCGAGCCGAGCCTTTCTAGCTAGCTGCGTGACCATGAATTTGTGGACCCGCTTGACAATAAGCGACCACATTTTAGCAAATGGTTTTAACATTAGGCCACTATTATTTTATGTTCATGAACGACGCGACGAGCTAGTCGTTCGCCTGATGGTAAGCATTACGCCCACCCATAACAGTTGCGGTGCCGCCACTCAAAACTCCAAGATATGGAATTTATAAAGCACAGTGCCATGGCAAAATGAGTATTTTTATACGACTGATCTACATGTTCATTTAAGGACCCAGTAACCTTGATTCTGTTATCTTATTATCTATACTTGGCAAGTTAGACACGCAAAAATACCATCAAATAATGTATAGGTAGGTATGTATTACAAGCCTAGTCTGTAAGGCTCACGCTAAGATCTGAGCAATAACATAACACTATTCTCACTCTTTAGTGTTTGTACTTTGGCAGGGGGAGTGATCGAAAACAATAGCTTAGCGTAGCGGAAATTATGTGACACTCAATAAATTGAACACTGGAAAAACAATACTAGCAATGCGTCATGGTGGCATTATGATATTATATAGGTATTTCAGAATTTCAGAGACTAAGCTAAGTACTTATATTACTTTGTCTGTGTTTTAGCATGGTCTGGAACAGCCTTTTTGTACACGTTTTGTTATAATTGCACGTTTGTAAATAATACACTAAGTCCGTAACATATGGGTTTTGAAGTTTTGTCATTTCAAAGTAGGTACCTAAAGTAACCAAGCAGCTAAAACAAAAGCCACACATTTTCGTCAGTTCTCCACCGAAAAGTATACTCCTGTTAGACTTTTAAAAGTAGAACAAACAAAAATCTACAGACTTCGGTTCTTTCAGCAGATGCTTTGTTTTATAAATATATTTTCGGATGGTGTTATTTATATAGCGGCAGTCGCGTAAAATAGTTTAAATTATTCAGATGTGCCGTTATGACGTGACAAGCCCATTAGCAAAGAGAGGCAGAATGCATTTCAATTAATAGTAAGCGACGCGGTAAATTTATTGCTATAATAAGCAGTAGTGGACTGCCTGTATTTGCCGTGATTCTATGCAGAAACGCGGAAACCCTCATTTCTGTATAATAGGTGTCCTCTAGTTAATTACGACAACGATATTTTTGTAGGTGTCAAAATATATTTATATTATTTAGCGATTAAAAATTATCTGTGTTAGTATCCCATGTTTGTGATTGCTTATGCAGCATGCATAGGTTGCTTTTTATCTCAGACAAAGTACACATTAAAACGATTTATAGTAAGTAGGTACTATTGTGCAAAAAGGGAACTTTTGTTACTCGAAAATCTGATAAACAAATGGTGAAACTTTTATTCAAATAAAGAACTGTGTGTATCTTTTGTGAACTTGAACGGCTTTAGATGATATAACTTGGGCTTTCATTATAAGAAAAATCTGTGAAGTTAGGAGAATAAATTGCACTGAAAATTGAGCATGTTATTCAACGCACGTGTTTTTTTATTTTTTCGTACAACTTTATAAGCGACAATTGTTGTATTCCAACTTTGTGAAGTTCTGGTGCAAAGCAAAGGAGTGGAATGCCTTGTCATGATCTGTTTACAGAAAATTGCAATGCTTCTTTAAATCAAGAGCGAAAACGTGCTATATCGTCACGCCTTCGAAGGCGTTTAGTCTCGACATAGTGATCGGGTGCTCCCTTACACACACAGTAAATAGGTAATTTAGATTATCGGTTTTAATAAAAACGAAAACTTTGAATCACGTACAAGATTTGATCCATCCATCCATCCCAAAGCTGTGCAACATGCTTAATGTATATTTACTGATTATTGTTTAAATATGGTTATGTAAGTTCGATCAAAGTCATCAAACATTTAAAAAAATTGAATCTATTGGTAATATCGGTCTGTAACAGTATATATTCTAAGCGATCGCGAACTCGAAGCAACGCTTACACGTCCTCAAGGCAGTAAAAGAACCATTTACATTTTTCACTGTGCTAATTTTATTTGACTCGCCCTGAATATATTATGCCCTATTATTACACGCTCCCTTCATCCGTTTAAAGCTAACAATGAAATTTTTCCCTCTTTAAATTGTTAACATTAAATTGTTGGCGAAATGCTAAAAATCTGTTATCATGCCCGCTGTTATAGCTCATTAAGATAAAATTTAATTTTCTTTCGTTTTAATTTTGGACGTGATTCGGTGTTAATTGATGGTGTTTTCTCCTTTATAATGGGCGGTATTTTTGTTTTTGAATAATAACTGTTCTTTCTTTGAAATACGAAAGGGTTGGGTTAGCGTCACCACATAAATTATTAGGTCGGGGAGTTCTTTATTAGAGCTCTAAACTATGTAGCACATTTATAAATAGATGCTGATTATTGATTCCAAATCAATCGGTTTCAATTTCTAATAGTTACTCACCGATTGCCTGATTCGGTCTACTTACGCAGTAATAGAAGATTCAAGTATCGCGGATATCATGAAAATACCTTATGCTGCAAAGTAACCTAGCGAATAATGAATAGAAAGCCCCTGTTCGAAGCTATTTGATTACACGCGTAAAAAAGGATCAAGTTACGTTTAACAGTCGTACCTCTATAGGTTTTCCATTATTCCTTATTTGGTTTCAAACTAAATATAGTTAGAAAAAAGCAATGCACCATTATGTCAAAAAAATATAAAGCATTGCTTATAATATGGTAACTATGCAGTTCTAATTAAGTATCAATTTAGAAACAGTAGTTAAATAAAATCTAAGGGAAACGAAACAAACAATTGTCTACCCCAATAACCAAAACAACAATAACACATTTTAAGTTTTTTTCTTGTACTGTATCTACTAAATTTTTGCTAGGAACGAACGACAAAAATATCCTAAAAATATCCTATACTAGTGTCTATTATGGGTTTTCACTTCCACGATACTGATTACTCTTTATTCAATTACTCTTTATTAATATTTATATTACCCAGCATTACAATAAATGAACCACTAATTAATGATTGTAAGACTCAAAAGACGGAAGCATGTGATAGTGAGCCAAAACTGTTGCGGAAAGTTTGAACTCAAGACACCATTTTCAGCTCACTGCGATGTTTAACATTAATAATTCATAAAATCTAACTAACGACTTAATCTCATTAAGAATTTTAACTTACGTTGCTTCCATAAAGACATCGCGAGAAAATGAGTCAAAGAACTTCTTGTGCCATTTATTGCATAATTCTACCTGAAACAAGATGAAAATGTATTAGTGGAATTCTCGAAGATAAATTAAATTTATTTTTTAGACACGGAAACTTTCATGCCAGTGGCGGCATGATAACGGTGCATGGCTGCAAAGAAAAACACAATACAATACAATACAAAAATACTTTATTGAACACCAAAAAAACACACAACTATGCACATGATACAACACAAAGAATGGTAGAACAACGGGCGGCCTTATCGCAAAAAGCGATTTCTTCCAGGCTACCTTTGTATGGACAGAAATAAAACAATCTTAAAAAACACGGTCATGTATACAATTACATTGGTAGAACATGGTTCAAAAATAAATTCCAGACTAATCATGCTACAGCACATTATAAGCTTGAAACCATCCACTGCTGAACATAGGCCTCCACTACAAAACTCCACTTTCAACACTTATCATAGGGGAGATTTGCCATAATCGCCGCTTGGCAGGCGGCTTGGTGATCACAGAAGATTTTTATGTAATAGGTACCGAGGAATATACTGCCCTTTCCCTGGATAATTTCTTAGCCGGCCCTTACGGCACCCACGAGAAGAGGTGGGGTGGTCTGTGGTCCCATTCGCAAACAGGTACCACATGGCTAAAAACATAGATAACAGTAATTAATTCATGAATACAAAAAGGCCACAATGAGGTCGACATAAATTTTGTTTTTTTTTTTAAATATTTGTGGACATTTCACACTGCGCCATCTAGCCCCAAACTAAGGAAAGCTTGTACTATGGGAACCAGATAACTGATACAATACTTATATACTTTTTTGTTTGTAAATGCATACTTAGAATACAATATAACACCCAGACGCAGAACAAACATCTATGTTCATCACACAAATGTTAGTCCTGGATAGGAATCGAACCCACAGCCCTCAGTTTAGAAGGCAGGGATACTAACAGAGCTATCGGGCCCGTCAAACTATAGATTTAAAATAACGCTCTTTTTAGCCCTCGCTGCTAAGACATGGCCTTTTAACCGTGCTGTTCAAATCCATATGTATGTTTTCATTATTCGTGATACTAGAATTAAACGATATAAAGAGTCTTTAGTAAAATTGCTTAATGACTTGGGTAAATAAAATTCGTGTTTATTAGTAACAATTTTAAGGTAGCATCAAAATTATTGAAATTTATTGAAATGAAACCTTAAACTATATTCCATGTACGTAGTTATAGCTAGCACACCGTATTAAGTGAGCGAGTATGACGGCGGCAGCGGGATGACGTTGCATGCATAAAAAAACGAATAGGCATAACGACTAAAATTTTTTATTTGCATAAATTAATAATATTTCTCAAAATATAAATATTTGTGTAAACAAAAATATAATATTTCAAAAAATGACAAAGTTACAAGCATTTTAAAAACCGGAATAGAAAGAGATTGCTCAAACGGCCAGTGACATCAGAGCAAGGTAGTTCATAGTACCTCATGACTAAGCTGTAGTAGCTTTACATACAATCTCTTTGGCATAAATTAATAATATTTCTCAAAAGATAAATATTTATGAAAACAAAAATATAATATTTCAAAAAATGACAAAGTTACAAGCATTTTAAAAACCGGAATAGAAAGAGATAGCTCAAACGGCCAGTGACGTCAGATCAAGGTAGTTCATAGTACCTCATGACTAAGCTGTGGTAGCTTTTCATACTATCTCTTTGGCATGTGACGTCACACGTGGATTTTTCATAGTAACTGCGGAGGCGCTCTGTTTCGCGAGAAAGGGACAGGAGATGCTACAGAAACTTTAAAAGCTTATTACTCCGTGATTTATTTACCGATTTTACTTATTTTTTCAATGATTGCATTCTATTTTAATCTTCTTTATGAAACTAATATTTACTTGTTCATTTTCAAAAGTAGTCATCATGCCTATAGTACCTCTAATTTTTTGGCTTGACATTTTAGAGAATTGATCTCCTGATAAATTAGTTCTGTGGGTTGGAATGTTATTGTGCATGAAACTGGCTAGTTGTTAAATTTTCATGCATTTCCTTTGATCGACCACGTTTGATTCGGACCGCGTTTTATCGTCAAATATCAATAAAATTTAAAATACATTAAACGTGACCACGTGCTACATGTGAAGCGAATGAATAAATTTTGTTTTTTACTATCTCTGTTTCTGCAATTCTAATGATGATGATGATTATTTGATAACTCATCATTGCTGGAAAATTTATTTCGTGATATCCATAAGGAATACCTACCGGATTTTAAATAAAAACTTGTGTATGTTCATGGCAAATAAAGTAAAAAGAAAGAATAAAAAATAGCCATACGTGCAAAGAGAAGCAAAAAAATAGAGGCAGCCAATTTTTATCTAATAGGATTAATTCAAAACCAAAAAGTGCGCTTAGTACACTACCACAGATTAGAGAAAAAATGTAATGGACACAATTATAAAAGGTAAGAAAACGGAGTTTTGGCGGGAACGCGGAAAAGTTCACGTCGTTGCATCGTATTATTTTTCAAAGCTTTTGCTTTTTCAAGTGTTAATGTTTAAAATTGGTGGCGTTTTACACATTAAGTGCTGAATTACGAGCATGAGTGAGGGCAAGTGATATAATGTGGTGAAACGTGATTTTTCGTGTTGCTTCCAAAACTCCATAGAAGATTCTAGTAAAGTTGCCACCACTTTGCTGGACCATGACTTAGACTAGACTATGACTAGGACATGACTGCGTGAAATATTTTATAACACGATGAAAATATAATACTTAACACTGGCTAAATACACTATGTGTGGAGCCAAAATATAAGAAAAAAAATGTAAGAAAACTATAAATGCTCAAATTATTTTAATATAAGTGAAAGAAGTTAGGATTACGTAAAAGAATTGTCCAATTTTTATTAAAAATTCGTTATGTAATTATCTTCTTTTTGTATAAAATTCTGATAATGGAATATTTATTTATTATAATATTTACCCACGTCATACATATGCGTCGTTGCTATGGACATCGCGACATAAATAAATGATAAAGAAGTAAAAAAGCGCTATTATAATTCCGCGATTCAAAAGTAGGATCTCTTATCATTTCAAGGCAAAGTGCGTCATGCAGTCCAGAAACTTTAACTTTAATGAGAGAACAGGAACGTGGACGTATACTCGTTACGGACGCTTTAATATTAAATACAGGACTATTATTGGAGGTGGGAATGTAGTCAGACAGAAATTCAGATATGTTCGAACACAAAACCAACCTATCCCAACAATAGCATACTTCGATCGGTCCAAGTATAGCGCCGCCAACCTAGCTGGCCCATCTACCTGTCCAAATGCAACATTAATGGAGGCAGCGAGTCATTTGTTCTTAAATATAAAACCACCTGGCAGCCAGCCTGACCCACTCTAACCATGACAACTCCGGAATTAAACCAGCCAGGTTTAGCTTCAATCTAGCGCATTCATTAGTGGCGAATAATTGATGATTTTTAAGCTAAACTTACACTGGGAATATGGGCCGAAGTTTATTTTGAGCGGAATAATTCTAACATTATTATGGTAGATTTATACTAATGTGACATGGGAAGCGTGCAGTGGAGGGTCGGCCGATAGGAGTAAAGCCTTCTGCGAGTTATCGCCGAGCCCACGCGCGCTCGCCAAATACTGTGAACCCATACACTTCCGAGGAAATGTGGAATTTTATTACTATTCCGTTTTCACTTGAACAGTTGCACCTCACACGGTATTGTATTATGCACGTTATGGAAGTAATGTACTGTAAAAAGCGATACTTCTTTGGTTTTGTCTGTCGTTTCGTGCATAAGTACCTACGTTGTTTTCGATATTCATATATAGGTACCTGGATTGGTACTTAGCTCTACAAATAAAGGTGCATGAATATGTAATGATTTAGGTACTTACGTGTATTTATACCGCATATAACTTAATCTTTAATGTTCTGGCAAGACGTCCGGTATTAATATTCTAGTAACACCAGTAGCAACTTAAATAATTGCTGGGAAGGTAAACGACATTACCTATTTATAATTTTACGGCCTTGTCCGGACGTGCAGACCCCTACATGTTTAATTGCGATGCTCACATAACATACGCTGATAGATGTAAACTACTTTAAGTTAATAGAAACGAAGCTTGGCGGATGTAATGATAACTTGCAAGCTTTTACCGAGGTAAAAATGCAGAGAATATTTCCTGGCGACGTTTTTCCCTATAGAGCACTTAAACTATCTTAGAAATAAACTGCGTATAATATTCTCCGTGAGCTGGAGATTCAAAAAGAGCGCTAAGAAAAATAAACAGCACTTGTATCTCAACGCAGCCATCTCATCTAGAGCGCGGCGACGAGCTCACGTTTCTTAAGAAGTTGCTCCACAATATAAACAACGTCTGCAGTGTTTACCTTAAGTCTCAATCGGCCACAGACCGACTGAGAGACTCGAACAACTTCACAACACATCGTATGTTTTGTATATTGTACGTAAATCGATAAATGAGTCAATTATTTCCACTTAGTACGGAGAAGCGGCTGCGGAGAGATATGGGGCAGGCGATCGCATTGTCGGAATTGGGTCGCGTCGTTTCATCTCATTCATCACTGCATGAAATTATGAAATAAGAGCTTTAGAGTCGCTCGGTTTCTATTGTGCGGTTGCCCTTCTAGAAAAGCGCTCGTTGAAATATTTGCTCTCTATTTTTAGTGACGTTATTTGGTACTCTATGAATGAGTATTTATAACATTGTGCTGTGAATGCTTGCAAGTTATGAAATAAATTCATTAAGGTGGATATTCAAAGATTTCATTTAAAAAAATTAAATTCTCTAACTCTAAGTATGAAATAGACTTGTGTGGTATTTCAGCACAACACGAGAATGTTCTATGACATGTTTTTTTGTTTGAAATTTGCTGTTCTTAAGTTACTATAGGCCATAGGTGGGCAGTCCATAACTTACTAAAAATATATCGCAATTATATTACCTAAAATATTTTACAAAATCTGTAAGCGTATAACACAGAATAAGTATAAAATAATATAGCCTACGTAGGTACCTATAATTTAGTGCGACAGTTATTCTAGTTATTTTGTTCCAAGAGTGCTTTCCCATACCATACCACTTTGTTGCCGCATTGTTGCGTCACAGTACTTATTTTCGTGACTATTGTCAGTAAAAAGATTTGCCGAGTCTCAAAGGAAACCTATTTCATTATTGAAGGTAGATTGCCGCGTAAGTACAGATTTCATTCGCGTTATTAAAGACGGAATGACGTTGTCAATGCAGGAAAATACACGTCAGAAATTATTCTGTAGAGAAATTCAACGCTTCTGTGGTTAATAATAAGTAGAAAAGAAATAGTGTTGACTGTTCCAAGAAAAATAAAACAAATTGGTAGTAGTAAGAATTTGCCCTGACATTTTTTGTATGCTAGCTATGAAAACCATACCTACCCTTATTTTCATCTATTTTCACAAGTAATTTAAAGTATCTTTGGGTTACTTAGTTAAACAAGTTTGGATTCTAGTACAATACCATAAAATTATTTATATTATAGTAAGCTTTGTCTAGAATCTCGTGTCAAAGCTTGACAGTACCCCTTTAAAAATGTTGGTGTAGTAATCTTAAATTGTACAAAGCAAACGAGATAAGTCAGAGACGCGAGAGACGAAGCTACCCGTTCACATGTGTGCTTATCAGATTGTCACAATACAGCGTCTGTGTGTGTGAGTAACGAAACTAAGCAGGTCAATGTACCAGGCTGATAAAATATTAGGTATGCTCCTCTGACAGTGATAGATTGTTCAAAAGATTTTAAGTAAAGCAAACAGCTAAATACTGGTGAACTCTGAAATCTGGGCATACCTGAACGTCACGTATGACGGATGGAAAGGTGATCACCAAACAATGACGTTGTATGGCGTATCTTAGAAGGCCAATAAGGTAAACCTGAATGACATTTTAATGAATATTTTGAAATTTACGTTTTTATAGATTTGTCTGTACTTCAAAACGTATCGTTAGGATTGCACATCATGATTCACCCTTTGTAAATCCTAGCTCCTTTGCCTCGTGCATTTATCCATATTCCATACCATCGCCATTATAATTATTGACAAAACAAAAATATACTGTGGCTGTGTGAAAGTGAGCCATATACCAAACGATAGATCTAATGCTAATTAAAAATCGCTTTAAGTACTAACTTTTAATACTTCAATATTCACGTGGTTGTGCCACGTCAAATGCCGCCTATGTGAAATAGCTTGAAGATGGATTAACTTTAATTGGTACAGAAGCTTTTTCTCATATAAACCGTTTTAAGTTTTTAATGATGTTCAGCAAAATGAGCATTCTGGGGAGAGTGAAATCAAACAAGTTTATTTTACAGCTAGGATAACTATTATACTAATTAGCATAAACCTTACCCTCGTTAATAGATGTAGGCATAAAATTGCATTTAACTACTTAACTGTACTTTAATTATCATCTATCGCATCTGCACCTTTAATAAGCTCTTACTAGTAGTGGCATGTCACGGACCGGATACTCAACAACTATGTATTAGTCACATGAAGCTACATGAACTATGAAGATTGAAGCTGCATGATAACAATATATGGATTGGATGAAGGATTTCACCTAAATTTAAAAGTCTTGGTAAAAGGGGACTCCGGGATAAAAGGGTGCAATGACGAACCGTTTGATTTCCTATGTATAATTATGTTATGTATGAATGACCAAAATGCTGGCACATATTTGGCTCAACGCATCAGCATTGCAATTCAACGAGGCATTGATGCCAGCATGTTGGGTACTCTACCTACCGGTAGTGGGTTAGAACATTTGGACTGTCTATAGGCCATCCTGGCTAGTTAACAGTTCAAATGTGATTTGTAGTATGTAGTGTAGTATTAGTTCTAGTTAGTGTAGTAGTGAGTTTCATTAATAAAGGTACATAGGTACAAGAAAAAGGCACCCCAAAAAAATCTGTCAATATCATCTTTTTACACGGAAATTATTATTATGATTCTTAACGACCGTGAAACGACCACATGTACTGACTAAACGAAGGAAGCTGCGAAGGTTGATTGATTTGGGCCCTTAATTATCTTTTTTATCTCAAAGTTCAAGCAGTTATAAAAATAAACCCAAGCTTTTTTCGACAAATTAAAAGCTAAGCGCGGGCGGTAAGCATGTGTGACTGTTGACATGTTCCAAATGAATCTCTTAAAAATTAATCAAGATGTTTTATTCTGTAAGAGAAACATAAGTACTTAAGATGTAATATCTCATCGAGTTCGTTACAACAAGCCCTTAAAATAGACTGTCCCCCATAATCTAGGACGTTACCTCGAGATTACTCCACTCGACTCAACCTCGAATTAACTTCATTTTTGTGATTTGGTATTTTTAGTTGACAATAAATAATCAACTTGACATTTCTGCGCCAATTTTTCTCAAACGAGAGAATCGAAGTAACTGTCAACTCAAGGTACGTTGCGATGTATTTTGAGTTTCCCTCAAAGTTAAGTTGAAGTCAAGTGAATTCAAGATGAAAGATTTTTGGAGAAATGTTTTGGAATACGGGGGTGGAATCTGAATCAGAAAAAATCCCTCTGACTTCTTATTAAGTCTAAAGTAACTAATAATTACAATGTCATATGGTTACTAAGTTGTTAAAAGGGTGTTACGTTTTACGGGGAGTACAAGTTTTCTAACTGTATATCATCTACTGCTGAAAATAGATCTTCCATTGAGGAGGTTTGCTATAACCACTGCGTTTGGCAAGCATCTTGGTGATTGCAGGAGATCATAATGAAGACCTAGAAGAATAATAATTTGGCCTATTCATGATCATTTTCTAAAATTACTTCTAAACACGACTTAAAAATATCGCCGCTGGTCTAATACATTAGTTATTAAGACGGAAAATATACTCAACAGATATGGTTGATATTTGGCATGAACGTTTGATAAACGCACATTGCATATTGCATAATATTCAAGAATATGGTTTCAATAGTAAATTACATAGCGGTTTTGGCGACCATGCACTGTGCGAAACGGAACACAAATGACGTATTGTAATGACAATTTATGTGCTAATAGTGGTATCTGGATGGGTAATGCCTAAGCTAATTTGGAAGACAGTACCGAAGGTTTGTTTGTACTGAGCATTTGAACCGCATATGGCGAATTTACATAATGTATATGTTGTGACCCACACACTAGTAAATATGCATGGTATGTAGATATTGTTTATTCATCACACACGCGTCGCGAGGAAGTATCGCTCGGTCAACTATCGAAGTAAGTAGTGCTAGCGTATAACAATGACTTCGAATGGATTTGTGAGTTATCGTCTCATTTAATGGGAGAGCCACATTGCTTACTTCTTCCTACTATTCGTAAAAACGTAAATTTTACTCTGTAAATGAAATCTGGACTTGAGCACCGATCGACGACTGACCAATGACTATTCCATAATACTGGCATAAGATCCACATTGGCTATATTAATTGTTTATTTATTTCTGTTAAGGTACCCGGCGAAATAGAAATCCTGTTTTCCTGAGTTGATCACGTACGCTGCCTCTACTGCTGTACTTCGAATACGGTTCTCGAAACAGATTGCATAGCGAACCTAGCCGGATGTGGTGACGCCACGCAAAAAGTGTCTCCCGGCTCTACATCTCAACAAAGTGCGAGCACCACAGTGTTGCATGTACGAGCAAGCACGGAAAACGTTGAATTATACAATAAATCCTAGCACGCCGACAACGTTATGAGCGGGTTGTAAAACCAAACGTTCGCTTGATTTTTAGGAGTGTATCACGTACGACGGCTTGCAACATCTCGCACGTCTCATTTGTGAGACTCGAGTAAAGTGAGACAAATATTGCAGCGAATAACTACCCCTGTCAAGTGGCAGATCATTTATTAAACAAAATTTAGGACCGCATACTTATTCCCATACAAAACGTCTAGCATTTTACGACTTTGTAAGGTAGTACCAATACTCTTTACAAATACTTGCTAGGATATTTACTTGTGATCAAGAATAATAGGTAAGCTTTGTCCATCCATCCATCCAATTGTTTTACCGATTCCCTTGCCCCGCACTATCAAGAAAATAATACAGTCCACAAATCAGCTTATGTTGGCAACACAAATGAGTTGATATTCTATGTATTTCCCACACTTTTGCTTGACATAATATCCTCATTGACAATACCATTGGGAAAAGATGATTTATGTTATTACAACATTGTGAAATCTGAACTCAATGCGGCACATATTATTATTACTTAGAACTTGCTTAATTTCTATTAGCATCTATTGGGTTGTTAACCTTAAATGTAGTTCAACATCAACACTAAATGGCAGATCATGGTTGGTAACACACTGTCAACACGTGACAAACTTGTTAACACTTCAGCGGTATTTAAAATATCTATAAAGCTACTGTCAAAATCTTGAAGTATTTGTTTAGGTCCGGCGCCGCCTGTCACACTCTGAATCGTGGCTCTCCAATCAGAACAGTTCCAACATCTGATACCTACTCTCCCGAAGACGAGAAGTGTTAACGGAAACAAATGAACTGTTGCGAGCTGAAGGCTATCTAGGACTCTGTTTTGCACAAGCTATTTTCAACTTTACGCGATACAGTTTATGGTGCACTTGCGAGCGTTGTTGATAAGCAAACAGGTCTGGCCGCTTTGAGCACTGCATTCTATTGCAGTCGCCCGGAGAGACATTTGACACGTCCTCGCTTGACAGTAATATGCGTAGCTGTAATGTAAGATGTTATAAACTACAGACGAGACCAAGTGACATAATATTAGATGGTATGCAATACATCACCATGACGTATTATATCAAATTGTAACAAAATAAAAGTTAGCAAATGATATCCCAGTAAATAACTGTAACTGAATTAGGTACGTTCAATTTGGTGATACGCGAAAAAAGATTTCATCAAAAACTAGTGTGCAGGATAATAAAAATGAAACGTGACGACATCCAAAAATAACATCTTCAAAATGAGAGCCACAACAGCGTGATTTGTTTCTGCTCTGCGGAGACATGCTTTAATACCGGAAGAAATGGATTAGTTCGTCGTTACTAACATTTAATTTTATGTTATTGTTCACAAATAGAGTTTATATTATAAGAACTAATTAATTTAACAAACTGTAAAGTGATCGGCATAAAATATCCTATATAAGATAATATAAGAGAATTAATGTCAGTCAGCCAGCGTCGTAGCAAAGATATACATAGTATGGTAAATAGCCTGCATTGCCTCGACTCTGCTAAACATGATTTTGTCCAAAATTGTCTAAATAGTATAGAAAGCAGTAAATTTTCATTTAGGATTGAGCACCGAACGTTAAGCTTTCATACTGTGTAAACTAATAAAAACCGGGCAAGTGCTAGTTGGACTCACACACACCGAAGGTTTTATACATCGTACATCTTTTCGTATAGCAAGTCTAACTCGCGTTTCAGTATTTGTTTTATAATGTATACCTATAAAATAGCGTACCTACCTGCCGTTCTGGAGATATTAAAAAAACGAAAATAAACTCTATCAAAAAAATGTTTCAGGTTAGTATTTTTTACCGTAAAAACTTCAGTTGGCTACTTTTAACATGTTAACAGCTAAGCCCTTTATAGGTCGGAAACACAGACAGGCAGATTGCCACCAAAGGCGTGCGTGGACGTTTTATAGGGTCTCGTTTTTTGGGTACGGAACCCTGATTAATGAATAAAGCTATAATTAATAATGTACTAACTACATATTATAATCCATTGCCATAGCATCTGATAATGATGCAATCATATTAATTTAAATACAATTTCACAAACCATCAAATGCGTTCAAAATCCACATCGGTTCGTTTATTAATTGTACAGATGAATTACCACTCCATCATCTACCCCGCTCCACCCCTTTTATCTCCCTGTCTCAACCCCCTAGTGACAGTAACTTGCTTATCGCTACGGAAACTAGATCCCTAACTGTGATTAGAAAATATCCTATGAATTTCCGTTGCGTTAAAATGCAAGTTCGGATAATCGTAGAGTCGTTCGATTAGAAGTGCAAAATACATTGGACTACACGAACACTAAGCACATACCAAAACCGAAGCAATACTTTCATCAAAACCTACAAAGGAACTCAGTTCATACTAGCTACTTCTCGTGGCTTTACTCACGCAAACATTTTTAAAGTAAAATCACATAGACAGGAACCAAAAAAAAAATTCCAGTAGGTAAGTATAGAAAATATCATAAGTTTTATTCCAGGACTGAAACTAGCACTGAGTGAAATAAAGATTCTTACATAAATTTAACCCACACACACACTATAGGTAGAGAGTTAGTCTCCTGCTCTAAAATTTGCTTAACTCTATTACATTTTCTCACACAACTCAACTTTACTTATAATGGCCTTATACGGTTATACTGTAGGTAAATCGCGTTTATAAATTCCTCCACGTTAATTATTCGAGATTTATTAATTAGTCCTTGTGGAGGCATCCCACGGGGTCGCATTGACAGTGCAGCGACGCGACGGGGATGTACGCGGGGAGGGGTCTTCCGCAGACACCAGACACCGGAGATTGCGCCCGTGCCTCCTGCGCAAGCTGTCTAACTCAATCATTTGCGTGAAAATATCGAATAAAACTTGCTCCCGGCGACACTTTTAACTGAACGCGAGACAGCAAATTCGCCAATTCTCGATCGTAGTTACAGAAACGTAATAAAATCATATTCGTGCCGCCAGAACCGCTGCCGCCAGCGCGCGACGACAACTCAGTTACGTTCTGTTCCCGTCACATTTTCATGTGACGATGAATTTCCGTTAAACGAATACTAGTGAAATTCATTAGCTCTTTTGACCGCATCTATCACGTTACATTCCAACTAATAGAAAAATGCTACTACCGAGAGCGACTCGCTCCGCTGGCACTCCTTTTACTTGACGGAGAGATGTCAAAAACAAGCGTGCGTGAGACCTGACATCAATCAATGTGGGTTGACGTTATTTTTAGTCGGCCTCCGTTGACGACCGCAGCACACATTTACGTCCCACAACCACGGAATCAAGACACTAATGAACTTAATGGTTTTGTGCATGTCAGACGTAACAATTCAGTTGCAAATCTTCTCTCACATAAACGAAGTAAACAAACAAAGTTACTGCTGTACATGAAATAAAAGCATGAGATAGCATTTGGTGATTAATAATCTACAGCTCAGCTGCTTTGTTTTTATTTACTGTTTTCCCGTCTTTCTACGCCGACAGTATTTACTGGAGCGGTCTCAAAAATCTAGACTACAGTATTTCAAATTACTACCATCACTAACTTTGTTGTTTTGCCTTTTTTGTCAGATTTTGTACTAGTGTATCTATATGTTTACTATTAGGCACCACCGTTTACGATGTATTTTGCATGACAGAACTGTTGTAGTCAGGAAGCATTGTAGATTTATCACTTTCTCAAAGGCGCTCTAAATACCATCACAATACAAACGACGCACATTAACATACATCATGTCAATGAACAAAATTATTCCGTGGAATAATGAGGTGCCTAAAGACGAGAGCTGAAAATAATATACACTGCATCCCACAAACATCACGGTTCGTGGCACACTAAATACTACTACTGTGTATTTTTAGAACCTACAACCGATATTTTTGAAGTCGTTCAGAATAATATAAATAAAAGCTTAACATAAAATTTTCAGGTTTTGCAGATGATTCTTGTTGTAGAGATCTTATCGACTCCTTATGTTTTCATTTATAGAAACTTCGGAAGACACTTTTTTAACTCTCATCACAATAGGTTATTTCCAAATTCCCATAGAACGCCATTTTTTTTTTAATATGTGTGGACATTTCATTTTAAACGACTGCCTGCCTCTTGCATCAAACAACTCTCTACAGGATGTCGTCTCGTCGTCAGTCGGCTCACCTAGTGCGGAGGGGTTTGACTATGCTGCGTCTTCTAGTTTATATGGTCGCCATCTCGAGAACTTTGCTTCTCCAGCGATTGTTTGTAGCTCTTGCGAGCCCTGTGACCTACCTATCCTATTGCCATTTCACTTTGTTTTGGCCTAAAATATAATGCCTAAATTGGAAATGAGAAATGCACAAAACCCCTCACGTGGGACGTCAGTACAAGCCTTATTTGAATTAGGAAGGAATGATACAAAAACGTTGTTGACGATTTTGACTGACAATGCTAGACTTTTCGCAAAGATGGCGTGATAATTCTTGTGGCCTGGAACTCAGCCAAAATTTGATTTTAATGACATTTTATATGCGCATATAATAAAAATAATATACCGGCTCTTAATAATTAATTGAGTGTTTATTTATTTTAAATTGCATACGCAAAAAATAATACATATTCATATACAAGTATTTTTAGCTATATAAGGTAAAGATATTTTCCGGTGTAAAATATAGGCGTCCTATATTACGTTCAGCGTTTCCAGCAGTATGTAGTAACCAATATACGTATTACCACCTAAATCTAAAGGCAAGGTCATAAATACTTAGATGCCACGAAAACGTCCACAGCAAGTATTTATAAATATAAGTATGTTGCCCGTTAATGCACGTCGACGGACAGTTGCTAAAGTTCTAAATAGGGATATTTAGAACTTTAGATTTCACGAAACTAGGAATAAAACTAAATAGTCTTTGAGTTTATATTGAGCTTACCGGGCTGATGATTTAAGCCACATGTAACCCAATGATGAAACGTTCGTGTTTTGTAAGGTATAATTACTTCCGACAACTGAGAAGCTTATAACAGCTGTCATTTGTCTTTTCGTCAAAATTAAATATAATAACACTGATATTTCGAGGAACAAAGATGATAAAATCTTCTTGGTTAATGCAGAATTTTAGAACTGGTTGCTGCCTTTGATAGACTGATTCGTCCATTCAGTATCTACGATTGATTTCTGAAAGTGTCAGACTGTCCGTTTCGTGGAAGGTTGGCAATGCATTACCTATATCTGTGCCCGGTGGCACCGCCAAGGCTCTCAAATATCTCGTGAGTACAAACCGCAGCCGTACTTATATATGCGTGGAGCTTTGGAAACACCCTAAAACTGACGCACATTGTGGACCATTACTTTGCGCACTTACGTTTGTGCCCGCTATGGATTCCTCAGCCAAATTTTTGAATTATTCCCTTATACGAACTGAGCACAGTTTATGATCGTACATCCTGTCTCCAAAAACTACTTTACTGATCCATATTGCAATGTATTTGGCTTCAAAAGATACCTATTTCTTGATTTTTAGATTATACTGGATTTTGATGAGTCATCGAAGTTTTATTTTAAGTTTCAACATTTT
Organism: Ennomos erosarius; assembly: GCA_963580505.1. Lineage (NCBI taxonomy): Eukaryota > Metazoa > Arthropoda > Insecta > Lepidoptera > Geometridae > Ennomos > Ennomos erosarius. The sequence goes on along the minus strand of OY756981.1, from coordinate 10,803,782 downwards.
CCCATGAAAATAATTATATGCAACCTTTGACAAAATGCAGTATACCAACCATATCGCATAATATGATACTTTAAAAGACTAGGCACGTTTTCAATTTTGAACATTATTTGACCAAAAGTAAGGAAGAACAATAATTCAAGGCGTATTTGAAGTCTTAAATAGAGCCTAAATCATATAGATGAAAAAGATTCGGAAACCTAAAAAGTTCCAGTTCCAGGGAGGAAACGAAAAATTCTGAGTAGGTACCAAACGATAGAGAAGTTATAATATTGATAAGAAGAAGATATAATATGCAACCGCGATTATACAGGCTGATACAAATACAGGCTAACTAATATAACAATAATGAAATCGAGAAAATCCAACGTGGGAGTTTATTTTACTTATCCGAACTACAATTTCGAAACATTAAACAATTAACAACGTAGAGTAGTGCAGGAACTACAATTAAATCCCACAATTCTCTATCTCAGACTATCCAGTACCCAATTTTTGCCCAAGGCGATAAACCACTTTCGAACTACCGTCTATTTGTAAGGATTTAAAAGCTTCCAAAAAAGTCGACATGCAAGCAATAAGTGCTGCAGCGTACGCTTTATAGCTAAGTATGTTCGTGACAACATGCTTTCGGACGTAATTGCGATCCTAGGCGTTGTGACATCGTTTCTCGTCTTTATAGGGCAATTACTGTCGTTATCTGGCATTGATATTGCATCTCATTTATTCATGCTCCCGTCTACAGTAGAATATAAATACATGCCAGCTGCACTGACCTCCTCGATACGTTTTGTTTCTCAGTTTCCAACTTCTTATATGACATTAACATAATGCAAGTATTATTTCACAAGTGGGCCGTTAGTTTCTAAAACGGTAGGTAAAACAAACAAGTTTGCAAGTTGCTTAATTAAGGGATGTTTTAGATCAAAGCTATCCGAAAAGTTAAATTATAAATAGTCAATTGAGTTGATTATGCGAATATTTGAAACGAAACGACCTGAGAGATATTCGAAATGCAAATTCATGGATATGTCCTGCTGAAACCCCATTTTGACGTTACGCCGTCGAGCACCTACTCTACACCAGTCGCCTTGACGCGTCCCATACGTGTTCTATGCTTCGTTCTATCTTTCGTATACTTCGTTTATTGGATTTTAGCACGTACGTCTTCAGTTTTAGGTCGAAATCTCTTCCTAAAACATTGGATATCCACAAAACACGAAATGGAACATGCATATGTAATGGACGCAAAATGAAGATTACTTCAATAATGCATTCGGTTGGCATTCGAGTAGGTGCCGATAAAGCAGTGCTACGCTAATATTAGTTGGACAATAGAGACCGTGGTATTTTCTCAGAGAAGCTCGTGGTATGCCGTTATAACTTATAAGACTACATATGTTTTAAAATACGTTAGATATAATTTAAAAAATGTAAACAATTAGCCAACTCATCGCCATATTTTACTCATTCGAATGGTCAATGGTTTACATATATTTTAGTTATCTATGCTGTGGTTGGGTTTTACGTCTTATTAAGCAAATTCTCATGGTTATTATTTTCATTTTATTTTTATTTCAAATATCGACAAAAAAGCTAGAAATACAAAGTGCCTACTTTGTGACATCATGATAAACAGGGCGCTTTTCAACTGATTAGTAGCGTTTAGTTGTACTGGAATAGTTTAAATAATAAAAGCTCTTTGGACTTTGCCCGTTAGAAAATGAACAAGATATGGTAATATTTTACAAGATAAGTCTAGGTTCCATTCTCATGCACCATAAAAAAAAATCGGCAGAAACATTTGCTAACTATGTTTGACAAGTAAATCGTTATCGTAACATCCTGATTTTTTTACATGCCGTGATTGCGTCGCGGCAAGTAAACATGACAGTCTTATCTCAAAAACTCGGTAAGAAAACATGTTATCAAAATGATAGAACACCTACTGCTGTATTTACACTTGTTAGCTTGAACGTTTATCTTATGAGACCTGCACATTATGTTTTCGTGGGAACTTGTACGCGATAGTATCCTATTTTCGTTTTATTTTCACCTCCTGAAAGTATTATTATCATCTCTACCAAAATGATAAAAAAATAGATACTAAGAATAGCGAAAGCTCTTAAAATTAAATGAGCAAGGTTAAAAGGCAATGCGCAGGCCACTTCACTCGTAGAACTGACAACCGATAGAGAATAAAGGTTCTCGAGTGGTGACCACAAACTGAAAGACTATAGATGGAGCAACGATCTAGTGAATAGAATAGAATAGAATAAACTTTATTGTATAAAAACTGTGTACATGCAAAGGTCTTAAACTATAAATTTGGTCACAACAGAATTATTTTCAAATTTTCGGCGATGACTAATGACAAAGCCTTCTGCCAAGTATGGTGATTATGGTAAATCCTCCCTATAATAAGCGTCCAGTGTATGATGACGATGATAATTTAATAAAGTCCGAACAAGTTAGTTTCAATTAAAATCAGCATGACTATTGGGTAAGTAGTTGAATGAAAGAGATTATAATTATCAACGACATTTTTTAACTTATCGTTTCTATTTCTACGCAAATACGACAACGTAACTCATGCGTTTCATGTATGAATCATTCTTAATATCTCATTGGAGCCAGAATTAAGATGACGAATGAAGACGTTTAGGTTTCTTACCTACATACGCAGTACCGTCGGCAAAATAATGAATAATATTTTTTTCTTATTTTTAGAATGTATTAATTAATTCATTGCCATTCTTAACATCGTCGACTTAACTAAAGTAAATATGTAGTTTTTTCAATTGCAAAACCATTCAAATTATGTGGTACTTACTCATTCCCATTATTTACGAAAGTCATTGTTTAATCACGAACTTCTCAACAATTTTTATTTTTTTATTATTATTATTATTATTTATTTTATTATAAAAGGCCAACGAAATATTAGCTTGACTTAAAATTGAAGCATAAAAACTTGGTATATATGATTTTATTTTAACTTACGTCAAATAATCAAACTCTTGAGCCATGATAATATCAAACGGTTGGGGTCTACCTGAGGGTTTAATAGCTTTGATAAAGTAGAAAATACATATTAGGGCTGACATACGTAGTAGATATAACTACATACAGAGTATATAAAGACCAAGTCAAAAACATTCTACATCTGCGTTAAAGAGTGGATGTGGAGGTATAGTCGTTCAGGATCGTTTTACTAGCAATACTATCAGATTTCTAAATATCTTCACATATTTAACCAAAGATACAAACTCTACTTCAATTTATATTAATTTTATCCAGCAAGTCCCAAGAAAGTGAGTTTACACAATAAAATAAATAAGTTTTATAATTTTTAAAATGCTAATTTACGATACGCTAAAGTATGTAGGTATCATCAAGTTTAGTGTTATCTTTTTGAAAGTTTAGAAATTGCTGAAATAACAAGTTTTAATAATTTCTTCGTCTATTCCTTATACGATGTGCTGTTATTGTATGCGCCCATTTTATTTATTCCGTAGTACGGCAAGGCAACCCTAATAATCACAAACGTTTGCCTAGCGTCACGTCTAGAAATTATCTGTCATTACTGTAGAACCTTCTATGAAAGAGACCCTTGCTTAAATGCCACTTCTTTACAAAGTTTAAATTCATGCTGTAATAAGTATACTTGATGATGTTTATCATGTGATTCCGTTATTGCTTATCATGTTAAATTATTTATAAATCTACGTATACATAAACGGATATTGGTAGACATCGATCAAGAGAGATCTATCTCTCTATGCCTTTTTAATTAACCACCAACTCACTAGGATAATAAGCAAAACGCGTCAAATACAAAAGCGCACAACTATGTACATAAATAAATAAAATAAATAAATATGTGTGGACATCTCACACAGCGCCATCTAGCTTCAAACTAAGCATAGCTTGTACTATGGAAACCAGATAACTGATACAATACTTATATACTTTTTTGTTTGTAAATACATACATAGAATACAATATAACACCCAAACGCAGAACAAACATTTATGTTTATCATACAAATGTTTGTCACACAAATGTTTGTCCCGGGACAGAATCGAACCCACAGCCCTCAGAAGGCAGGGATGGTTAGTTGGTAGTCAACTGAGCTATCGGTACATATCTAGGTACATACTGGAGTATTTTCATTGGTAGACTGAAACAACCAGGCATTGCGAACTGCACGGCCGATCTAAGCCCATTTAGATGATTTATGATCGTCTAATATAATTATCTCAAAAAAGAAGTTATTGAGTAGCGTGGAGATGCCATAACGGCGTGATAGTTCTACTTTACCAAGTTTAATACAAAAATTGCTTTACTAATGTTTTTTTATGGGAATGAATGACATGACGAGCTAGTCGTTCACCTGATGTTAAGCGACACGGGCGCTCATAAGCTCATAGTTGCAAAATCACTCGGAAGTATAAAATAATAGTTTCGCGTGACACTGCACTGCGCACGTCATCCTGAGACATCACACAGTCTAGTAATCAGATTACTACACTGTGTAATCAGGTCATAAAGTCTCATTCGCCCAGTAATTTCACTAGCTACAATGCCCTTCAAACCGGAACACAGTAGTGCTTGCACACTACTGCTTAGCGGCAGAATAACTGCTAAAGCGGTGGTACCTACCTAGACGAACTTTGCAGAAAAGTCCTACCATCTAGTAAATGTAATAAGATAATAATTAAATGATTGCATTGAGAGAATTATATAAATAAGTATAAAAGTCAGCGTAAAACTCCATTATTATATACCTATGTTTTAGCCGTTTATGCTGCGGACCGTACCTGCGAACGCGATAACAGTTCCTTTCCTGTAACGTAAGTAAGCTCACATTTGTTAATTCAGTCGTTACCGGATAGCCAGACTCATAGTTTTTGGCTACCTTTAACCAATTTTACCTTTTACCAGCCGTATCTTCTATTTGATGACCAGTTAATATAAGGTAGATGACCTCTGATAATAGTTAAGGAATGTATACTCAATATTCAAAATATTCTACTGTGGCTAGGTATTTTATTACTTTTTTTATGTAAATTCATCTTTATTTTGAACGGCCTTTACACATTTGACTGGCCCGATAGCTCAGTTGGTAGTATCCCTGCCTTCTGAACTGAGGGCTGTGGGTTCGATTCCTACCCAGAACAAACTTTTGTGTGATGAACGTAGATGTTGGTTCTGCGTCTGGGTGTTATATTGTACTCTATGTATGTATTTACAAACAAAAAGTATATAAGTATTGCATCAGTTATCTGGTTCCCATAGTACAAGCTATATGCTTAGTTTGGGGTTAGATGGCGCTGTGTGAAATGTGTATTTATTTATTTATTATATATTTATTTATTCAAGGGCGCATTATGAGTCATCAAGTGATTGGTGGGTTTCGTAAGAATATCCTGGCAGTCACTAATTTTTAGGCTTCCCTACTCAAAGGGTAAGATGGATAGCGGAGCCTTACTAAGGCTGTCTGTCTGGCTGTCTATCTGTCCGTCTGTCACCAGGCTGTATCTCATGAACCACGATAGTTACTTAGACAGTTGAAATTTTTACAGATGATGTATTAGATGATGTACCATATGAAAAAAACAATGACAGATTCTATTTTAAATAAAACGGCCCTTTTCTCTCAAGGAACCGACGACAGATTAAGGTTAGGTAGTAATTTAAACATTAATTTTTCATACGTACAGGTAGAACAATAGCCTATTAGGGTCTTGGCCTCGTCGCCTTATCAAAAATGAATGAGCCGAGAATAACGTGGCACCAAATACCGTCATCATTTACCTTTCAAAATATAAACTTCTTACTAGTGGTCATTCTATGGAACTAATGCCTATTTTATCAACCACTTTTTGATAGCGACTTCATAGGTGTTCATATTTTGCGGTTACGTATGCGTGAGGCCATGATTTTGTGTAGGTATTTATTGCCTTGATGCTGAAAAATCACACAATTCAAAAAGTTCATACAAATAGCGCAGTTAATTACTTATAGCATCAACCCATGGCCTCTTATGTTAAGTCTCCATTGCTAGGAACTATCCTTGTGAGAGAGCGGGAGCCGCTATCCACAACGGTCATGTTAGCCAAGTGCGAGTTTCTGGGTAGGTACATAAATTTTGTCGAATTTTTATGATTTTTGGACATGTCAGTTTTCTTACGTTGTGTTTTTTATCTGTCATAACAGCATGCACGTCAGCATTTTAATAAAATGGGTCCGTCTTTGAGAAACAGGTAGGTACCTACATACTCAAACATGTCTTTTTTAAAAATCTTGTACCTTGTAATGTGTGCTTTCGATTAATTAATAAAAGCTCTTTAGTAAAACCTTTACTTTCTAAAACAATGAAAATCAGTCAAAATCGAAGCAATAAAATAGAAAAAGCGCTTAACGTGAACAGCGTGATAATAAAAATAAGAAAAATTAGCGACTCGACATGTTTCTTTCTGCCGATAGAACAGATAAGCCTTACCTTTTTACCATAAAAAATGTTTACGAATCACATACGAGTTCTATCGAGCCATTCGGTAAATTTAGCGTAGGGCATGGCCGCAGTAGGGAGATCAATAAATTTAAACCAGATTGCTCGCCCGGCTGTATCTTACCTACATAAATCTATGAAAGTAGAAATCTAAAAGAAGCCAATATGTATCTAGAAGTTTAGTTGAAATAAATGCAAATCAAATGCGTTTTATTTAATATACTTACTCATATAATTATTATATTAAATAAGTGTAAGTTGCAAAAAGTTTACGTATAAGGTTTACGTTGACGTAAAGTGTGTGCCTAAATCCCAGTATCACGGTAACGAATGCAACGTCCAGAGAGTAGGACGCGATCCTGGCGGTTAGCCTCGTTTTTACATGAACAATTGAACAATGGTTTGGCTTTAACTTACTAACATTATTTTATTACTTATAATATTATATGGGCCCCATTATGAAGCCTTTACTTTTAGGACAGAATAGTAGTGAACGTTAATTAAACGGCTGTTAAACAAAGGGTTGTTAACACATGAGTTGTTGACCATTAAACCAAATTAAATATCAATTTGCGAGAATAGAGAGGTTTTCCATCGCAGGAGTGAAGTGACAGAAACATTTTGTCACGTAGTAGGTCGCATAATCGGATTACAGGAAGCTCGAGCTCCATGCCCCCAGCATTCGGGAACTTTTTATGTTTTATTGAAGACGTAAAAAGGGAAGGCAGTTATCGTATTTCAGATTGGAACCGTTTGGTTCAGTTTTAGGGAAATTTTAAAGTGTTTCAATTCTGTTTGCTTTTATCTTCACCTATTTCCAAAATAGGTATAGAAATGCGATACATTCAAAGGAACTATTATTAGAAATATTAGGCACCTCCACTGAGCTAGAATGCGTTACATCATATCTCTATGGGTATCTCCATGGATAGAAAAGCTACTATAATTATATTTTTGGTATGATAGTTTTATTATAATATTCTGTATACAAACTGGTATGGTTCCTTAATTTATGCGTGTTTGCTCATCAAACTCGATTTCCTGCGTTTGTTACTCTTACTACCTAATACTGAAACAAATTTAGCACGTTACCGGCATCGCGCATGTCATTAGTGATGATGAAGGAACGCTGCTTTTTCAATTTTAACGATGTAATTACGCAAGTCACGGGCTTGGAGCCGGTGCTCGCACGAGCCCCCGCCAAGCGCGAGTATTTGTACAAAGTATAAGTATGTATGTGACGTTTACTACGGTAACTGGTCACCGGCGTACCGCGAGTGGCTACGAGCATTTTGTTACACATAATCGGATTATGAGAGAGCGAGTGTCGTCTACAGGCGACGTATGCGACTCGCGCACCACTCGCATATAAATACGAGACTTGACCCTTACGTTGGGTTTAAGAATCACCCGCTGGATGCTCCGTATAATCAGCTTTTAAAACTAGCGCTTTCAAAGTTGAATCGAGAAGTTAAACATATTTTATGCATTCGCATACCCACAAAGTAAAATTTTGTGATGGTGAAGCAACGTATTCGACGTACTAATACGTACTTTTCTCTCTAGTTATGCGTAAAAATAGGTGCACAGTGGGGCGGGCTACACTCCCAGACTTCCATTACACGGATCAGTTGGCTTGCGCTCAGAATCGGGTAAAGCCTTTCCTTGGCCCTTTAAGATTATTCCGAAGATTTCTTGGTAATTGCGATCGCTGCAAAATCTAACTAAGGACATACTAGATATAGTTAAGATGGAAATTAGATTTAAAAAGTGCAATAAACACTAAAATACATCACATACAACAATAGTGAGAATAATCGTGCTCTTATCGTAATTCATGCATAGCGTGACATCGACCTTTAAACACAGAACTAAGGTATCTAGTAAGCTGAATCAGATGGTCGCAAGCGGCTACACTACTGTGATGTGTGCTTCCGGTGGTTCCCGGGAAAGATCTATTTATGCGTTATGTTCCGCGCTGTTACTGTTCGTGTCAGAAGCTGTGTCAACAGGGCATGGGCGGTACAATCGACAAAATATTTCTCTCCGGAATCACGACGGGCAGTGTATAAATGGAGTGCCTCACTTACCAAACTTCAGAAGATGGCAACTAAGGTGCTCCACCACAATTACCGCTTGCGTAACCCTGGGAAAAATATTTTCCGTGAATCTAACGTGTAAGTAATTCTTATAACAGTGGTTGGTCTTATAATTAGGGGATTTATCAATTATACTCCGTGACTGCTCTGGATGTGATGGCTTAATCTAACATGCTGATTTATGTTCTGTGAGGAACAATATTGGGTTGATTTTACACTAATAGAGTGGTTTTTTGGTGTCTAGTTTTTATGAAACAAAATAGGACATATCTACGTAATGTACAAGATTGAAATAAAAAATTCTAGAGCCGCTAGCCGGCACTATTGTATAAATCTATGGAACTAAAACACAAATACCTAGTTTAAAGATAAGTATACGTTCTACCACACAATTGCAGCAATTGGTAACAAATAGGTACTTGACGTGGCTCATTATTTCTAATAGATAGACTTAGAGCAATAGTGAAGACAAGAAATACTTCTACGCTAACAGTATACACTAGAAGTGAATTGCTAATATAAATATTGTCATTACAATTACCCTTACAGCTAAATAGTCGACTAGTTAACCTGTAAAACATCATAATCATATTATTATTAAGCAAAATACGAATCTATCAAGTAAGTAGTAGCCTTAAGTTGCTGACAGGACCCAATGCGAGCACGTTTGTTACAGCAGACGAACTTAAAACTTATGTACGTTATAGGGTCGCTTTATGCATAGCAAAAATATGGCGATTACGTTGCGTTGCACTTCGACTTTTGCATTTTTCGGTACAAATAATTAGTTATAAATAAAACAAGCTTATAGACGGATGCATTGAAAAATAACTTAGCACTATGATTTATTTCAATGGGGTATCTAAGTATAATGTAACATTTTAGGACGTTTAAATGATTTTTTAGAGGTTACTTCATGATTTTTTCTATCAAGAAAACTTTTCGTAAACGTGTTTTGGTTTCGGCAGATGGAAAGAAGATATGACCAGTATTAACGTGAATTTTTTTCAATCCTGTAAATTGTATACGTTTTGAGATAATCACGTTCAAAATAGTCGATTTTGGAGCATTCAGCGCCTTAACACTGAACATCAATGAAAGTTCGATGTGACCTCATTTAAGTGAAGATATAAGATAGATAAGTATTGCTATAACAATTAAGCCATTAATAGGTGCCTACTAATACTGATAGGTAGGTAGATAGGTACTAATGTAGACGTTAGACGAACGTCGTCGTTGCGAATAAGCTTTACTTACCCGAAAAAAAAGGGAAATAGATCATAAAATTATACAAATTATACGCAATAACAGATAAAGTGCTCTAGATTTGTATAACGTAAATAGATAAAGCAATGAAAATATTATATAAACATATGGGTAAGTATTGATAACCTTCAGTTCGAAATAGAAGTAACAAATTGCTTACAAGATTTCATTGAAGAGACAAACTTTGATTATTAAATTAAGCTGAAACATGGACAATATTATAGATTCATGATCGCTTATCTTTCTTAACAGTAACTAACCTTGACACAATTAATCAAGATATGGAATATGGACGTGAACTTTAACATTAATCGATAGCAAATATCAATCACAACTTTTCATAATGCAGCAAATAATCAATGAAAGGCGCATGGACTGTGATGATAGTGGTTCCTAATCATAGTTGCCAGTGATCAGGTATCCAAACAGCAGATGTACCAGAAAAGCGCATTGTGAAGCCAACAAACAAGCATTGTAGTGAGCCGGGTGCGGTGTCCGGCGGCAGAGGTCGCCCGCTCATTGAGCGTTCGCCAATTGAGATAATGGCCTCAAATGCAGATGATTACTGACCCATTCATTGGAAACTAGCTGTTAGTAGCTTCCCGCACTCCAGATTTATATCACTACATCAACAAACGTAATCTTTATATTAACTAACGCAAACCACGCGACGTTGTGTTCACCTGAATATAGTATACCTAGTACGAACAGTACCAAATTCACGTACTATTTAACTTCATGTACTGTTGTACGTTGTAGAGTCGTAGCGGAAATAGAAATGGAATATTGTGGAACGTTTCAAAGTTACTAATAACAATGATTTTGCACGCCGCGATGCATTGCCGACTCGCGGTTTACCAACGCTTTATAACGAATAGAGTATTGTTATTCGAATTGTGTTCATTGGGAATATTAATTTATACGGCAATTAGAGTGATCGGTGATAAATGCAACTCTATTTACCTATGATTTCGTGAGAATTTTAAGTGATCTTGTTAATTGCACATTTGTAATTTTATTACTATGCGATAAAATTCAATGTACCATTAGGTGTGCGCGTGGCGGATGATTTACAGAGGCAGCTTCGTCGTACCCGTGATTTACGGTGTCACACATAGGTACAAGCTATTTTCGAAACAGTTTGTCTATCTTCACACTTTAATTATAGATGTACAATATAACTAAATAATATTAGGTACAGCTATGCGGTTCGCCTTGAAAATAAATATTGTTCTAGTTTACATCTGTCTGGTGGCATATTCTTAACGTTTGAAGTGTTTTAAATAACATATTGGTCACGAATAAAAATGTCACAAACTGAGAAGACGCATTATTAACGCTGACAACATTTCAGGAATTTTATTTTTGTTATCTTGTTTTGATTTGGCTAAACTCTTATAGGTACACTTATAATATTCAGTGCAATACAATTGTAACTAGGGGATCGATTCTCACATGCTGGAATTGGCCACTAGTACCTACCTACAATAGAGAATTCGTTCATCATGACTAATGCCGTCACGTGAGTTTAATAAAGTCTGATAGAATGTTTTTTTCAGCAGGAAACGTCTATCACAAGCACGGAGCTTTAATAAAATTGGATCCAATAAAATAGGCAGATTGGCACGAAACGCTGCGGTTAGAAATGTCAGCGAAGAGTAAATGGACTCAAGTTTTTGTTTATTTATTTCTGCATATGTCCGCATGCATGTGCCAACGCAAAGAAATCAATAAAACACTCAAAACAATGGAGTCATTAGTCTTTTCTATTTCCAGAAAATAGTGCCAATACAGATGCACAAATAGGTAACCAATAGTTAAAAACTTAACTATACGATAAATATACGACAAATAGGTAGCCAATAGTTAAAAACATAACTATTGATTACCTATTTGTGCATCTGTATTCTCACAAATGACCATGTTAGAACTTGTTAGTTTCCAATCATTACTTTGAAAAAACCCAGCATTCTAAAGCTTTTATAACCCTTCCGATCATATAAGCAAAGCTTCTTGAGACAGTTAACATTTCATTTTTAATTTATTTATTTGAAACTATAACGGTAACTGTACTTATATTTACAAGTTAATAAGACCGGCTAGTATAAGCGTCATTGGTTAACTCGTGCATAAACACAGTTGACGATTGACGTTTTTATGAAGCGACGAAAAGATTCAATTGCTGGTTTTCAGCATCGCACCATAGTTCATTCAACTTTCAAAATTGAAATGCAATCAATCAATTTTCGTTTTGTATCTAAGCCGCGTTCATTTTATGCTCGTAGTAAAATTTATTTCTATCGATGAACAACTTTGACTATTTCCAATCTGTTGTTGCCAATTGGCTCAAGAGGTTTATACATATATCTGACTTCCGGAATCCGAGCAGATAGTTACAGTTACTTTATAGAAGGTGTGTTTACTTTCGTAGGGCTTATAGGGTGTTGCATAAGTTCAATGATGTGACACTGTGTTGTAGGTATTGGTTTCTAAGTGGATTAGTGCAACGGGCTATCGCAAGGCATACGCGCTGTGCGTGTGCGAAAAGGTCGCGTGTGCAATCACTCGCTAGCTCAACTAACCGCGCTGTCACTCACCGGTCGAGTGGCGCGGACGCAAATAAAATCTCAGATTGAACGTTTATTTGCCTATCAGTCGCTGCTAGGTATCTACCCGAAGCTCGACCGACTAGCGTGCCGTCTTATGATGCTAAGATTTATTGACTATCCTTTACATACGTAACGGAAACCAAACATCAAAGTAGGTATTTATTGAGAAAGGTCTTGTCAATATTTTACATTGAGATAGACACAGATGATTCATACTGTGGAAGGCTAAGTTTGAGGATCTGCTATTTTGAATCCCTGCTGAAACAGAAGGGTGTTATAAGTTTAAAGTGTGTTCCATGGTGACTTTATAGTCTTCTTAGCTATGACTTATTGAAAATCATCAGTTAGATTATACCTAATTTATGAAGGAATTTCAAGGCATTTTTTAAATTTTAAATTGATGTAAGAAAATGACTTATGTTACTATAAATACCTAAATAAATAATAAATAAATATGTGCGGACATTTCACACAGCGCCATCTAGCCCCATGAAAAATTTAACTAAATGAACTCTCTTTGAACTTATAGCATTGTCTAAAAACTTGCATCGTATACGTTATTTAATCCCACACTTAGTGTAAACCCACTCAAGTGCAGAACAACCCTTTGCCTAAACTAATATTTGCATTTCCGTGTAAATAGCGAACACTTCGGCCCGACGCGTTCCATGCGGCACTAATACTTGTGTCGTGCGAACGTCTTAGGTCGCGAGAAGCCATAATCAGAAGTCAACAAAGCTATAAGCACATGTGTACGTACTTGTTACATTGTATTGCTGCTTGTACCTACTAGTCGAGCTTTATGAAATTATATAAGAAAAGTTTTAAGGAATTTTATCTAGATGTCTTTGCACGGTTTAAAATTTTGAGCAATGCTTCCAGGATTTTAGAATAATGGATTGGATAAAGTTAATCTGTTGTAGGCGGCCATGACGCTTAAGAATAGATGAACGACTACCTTGAAAAAAAATCGCGTACACTTCGTCGAAAAAGAAACAAAAAGTTAAGCCGTAAGTCAACTTGAAAGCAGTGTTGTACACGAGATCTACACGATGACGATGAATTTAAAGCAGCTTATTTGCTATATTTCATGAAATCTGTAAGAAATACTAACACTGCAGCTTCCAACAACCTTAATAATGTAATATATCAAGACGTGATGACGACTATGCAATAATAAAGTCCAATAATACCCTATTATTTCAAGACACTCCAAATGTCCATTAAACTGTCAAAGCAAAGAGCAGAGCACAATGATCAAGGTACCAGACAACGACAACAAATCAGAACGAAGTGCAACACAACATCTCTCAGCGAAATAACAAGAACACATTAAGCTCAGCGCTAGGCAGATTCCAACGTCTAAGTTCAATGAAAGATTTATCGACAAGAGATTCTATTACTAGCGGCAGCTACATTATTCAACGATCTATTTTGACGGAACAAAACAAACGAAGACCTAAATTAGCAACAAACAAATGATGATAATAATTTTACGAGTTCCATGTTAAATCACGTTAAAATGCTGAGAGAGATGAAACTTGTTTATTTCATCAATGCATTTCGTACTTATCTCGTCACGGGGAGGCTGGCGGCTGTCCAAGCACTTTCTCTCATTGCTATTGCACAAAAATCGCAACAACGTAACATTCCTGCAGCTTATAATCTAACCACATATAACTGAATACTCAAATAGCAAAAATAGAGCAATACGAATTTACAATAAGGTTTTTGCTTCAGTGGGTGCACTGATCACATATTTTCATGCAGTTTTGCCTCTGGCATTTGACTGCGTAGGCAGAACAAAGCGATTTATAGGTCTGAAGAAGCGATTGTGAATTTCGGACGTTGGCATAGTTGACAGTTATTTGCTTCGATTTAGTATAACGCAGGACAACGTGATGCATTAGAAAACGTAGGTAGAGTAGGTTATACCTGCTTTAGAGAGTTTAAACACAATAATTATAATTGGTTAAGTGAAATTTTGGGATAACTAAATTTTTTTATTTAAACTTAAGCTTATAAAAGTACTTGTTAAACTAGTATAATTTAATGTTAAATGAGAAAATAATAGTGAGTGAGACTAGCGCTGCGCATCAAAGCGATGCTCTCAAAGTCGGTACGGTAGAATCCCATTAATTTTAGCAAATGTACCCACTTCGGACAAAGTGACCCTAAATCAGCTTATAGATATATACCTAATACGCTCGCACAAGCTTTAAGTATAGCTCTATACATATTTAACTAAAATCAGGGCGCGAACAGGTTAACAAAATAACTTACATACAACTTACAAGAAGCATAAAATGTATGAATAACTTATTTTTATAGCAAGGTATATATGTGAAAATTGTAGTAAGTACTACAATTTTTGAGTGCTTTATCAATGATACCATAATTAACCGTTAAGTAAGTAAAGCTTCGATTACCGTATGATTACCGGCGCCCGCATCGAACCCAATAACGTTTAATTAAATATCGCATGCACGACACCCGACAGGTTATTAACTGATGTCAACCAGTTCTGTACCTACCCACCGATGATATTATTATGATATTTGGTGGTGGAGACTTCTTATAGGTACTTACTTAGGTACCTATTGTTTTATTTTTAGTTTTCTAACCATATAATATTAGGTAGGTATCTAAATCACTTACAAGTGAGCCTCTACCTACGGTTTATATGGTTATAGATTTGGTTTCTGATCGGTGATACTTAGGTAATACTTAAAAACGATTCAGGTGCTTACCAAAAGTTCAAAGATTTAATAATTATACTTCTCTACTTCAATTCTTACTAAAAACTGAGTAGGTAATGATCTAAGTATAATCAGTAAAGTGGAGTAGAAAAAGTAAAAACGAAATCAGAAAACGTTAGGTAGGCTACACCTAAATCTCTAGTTCAGGAGCACGGCTATAAAAACAACCAGCACCGTCATATCCACATTTGTATACAGAAATAGAATAAGACGGAACGCAATAATCCCCCATAAAACGGCCGATAAGTGCGTACTGCGTACGAGATCCTAATATTTCGGCTAGTTTTACTACTGGGTAGGTACTAAAAGAGAACTCGAGAGCTCGCCGAGCGCGTTTCTCAGCGCCAAAACATAATCTGAATCTTTACTCCGCCCGATATTAAGTTGAGAAGTTAATATAATACCACTTTGCGTTCTCTATTCGCGAAACTACAGCTAAATAAAGCGAAACATGGCATGTATTGTGTAGCATGAATTCCTATGTTTCTGCGGAATGATAATACGGTTTAGCCGCAGATATGCGAAGCCAGACACGAATGTAGATATGGGGGAAGCTGTGTAGATACGTCGAATCGGTATTAAAATATTAAGGAATGTTGTTGTAACATGGTTTTTTATCAATAGTTCTTGGAAGCTCTACAATACATTTTGAGATTTAAGTGTATGAATGCAAAGAAAAATTTTAAGTTTCTTGGGAGGTTTCGGGGGGCATCTTTTTTTATAGGAGACTGTTTGGACAGGGCAACGTTCGTCATTTCAGTAATACAGTCTAATGTATTCTAGAAAACTGTACCAGAGCCTGGTTCTCTTCTATTGAAGCTGGTTCTGTACATGGAAGTAATTTTTAGAAAGCTAGCCACCACTATCGACTATGTTTACAAAAGGCTGATCACAAACTTATTTTTTTCCTGTTTCGCCTGTAAAATTTACATGAGCTTGAGCTTATTAAAGAATATAGGTTTGATCTGTTTAATATAGGTACTTAGGTTCCTATATTAAACATATCAAAAAGTAAATTCAATCTATAAAATACTAAGTATAATTCGATGTTTATTAACTCCGCTCATTGAACATCCATAGACATTAAACGGTAATTATGAGTTTATTGCTTGCTCAAGGTAATGTTTAGAATTGTTATTTACGTCTAATATCACCCACGTTATCTCATATACATGAGTGAACTTTGCACTAAATAAAGTGTTATTCCAATATTATCAAATTATTCATCTGAGAATAATTATATTTAATGAATGACTTAGGTTTGTCATTGAACGATAAAATTTAATCTACCTATATCACAGTATTATCTGCGAAGTAAAAATCATAAAATTCTACTATAATTATAATTAGGTAAAGATACCTATTCAAGTATTTTAAACTACCTGACACGGTATTCTATCCAACTTTCCATACAAAATTTACACTATCAATTTGCCTATAATTTCGTTAACGTCCGTTCAGCATTTCAGCACTGGAGACAAAAATAATATGTGTGTACATGTCATCGTCTTTTTGTAAGAACCGTTTGTTTATAAAAAACGCGGTTATTCGATCGGGTCGATTTATTGCAAACAGGCAATGTGTCTTCGGCATAAATTAGTTTTTTCGTAATTGTGTACTTTTAGTGTGGTCAAGACTAACCTAACACTCCTCGCTTTGCTCGTCGTCGTAACCTACTGGCCGCCACCACTAGTGACTCTAAAAAACAATATAAGGCAAAAATTGGTGCATTGTTCACAATTAAACGCTATTAATACCCGTTTTTTTATAAACTCACCGCTGGGTACCGACTGTTTATAAATAATCGAAAAATCATCCGTTTTATTGTACGACAAAGTGTCCGTTTACAATAAATCGTCAGTTTATAAATACTCGTAACCGGTTTTATTTTCGTTTTTTACTAACATCGGTTATTACAATAAGACTTACTTGTCGAACTTGTCTTACTTGTTGTTGTTAATTGTCGAACTATCGTTCGACAATTTGTGTGTCTCCGTTTCCAAATTCGTGATTAGCCAATTATCAACCAACAAAGTAGATAGAAGTGCTAATTGGCGTATTCTATGCAGAAACACGGTGTTTGAGATACTATACAAAATACAGACAGTGGAAATGCCTTTCTAACATGTACCTAGTACCTATACTTACCACGAAAACATGTAAATACCTGTACCTATACTTACCACGAATTGCAAGCGATTCCAACTATCAGATTTAACATCTAAGTTGAATATACCTTCCTACTTATTCAGAACTCTCACAAACTTGGTCGGCTTGGTCACAAGTTCACAACAGTGTCACGTAATAATCCGTACCGTGGGCACTTTTTAGCTTTCTTATTTTCTCCTCATTTGTTACTTTAATAAAAATTCTTTAAAGTCAGCTTTGGAATACCAAAATGTTCATCTTGAAGAATTAGAACAATCTCTCTCGGCCACTGAAACAAATATTTGCTGCTGAGAGTCAACAGTTCATTTCTTTTCTTTGTTAACGGCACCCCAAAATTATGTTAAAGAACCTAAACTAATTTGTCTTATTAACTACTTATTTGACGTTGTTTTGAAAATGAAGTAGGTACCTAGTATTATCATTTAAATAAAGAATATAGTATAAGTCTAATTTGAAGATAGATAGACTGTTTATAGAGCACCGGAGATATTAGTAATACGGTGATACTCACCTCTTATAAACAGTAAGTAGGTATTGTATGTAGGTACCTACGTAAGTAATTTCTTATTTGGCGCTTTTCTGAATATTAATGATGTAAGTATAGGATTTGCAGGTTTCCTGTGAGTAAACTAGTTTTTTTACTAATTATGTAAATTAACTGCACAGTTGTTGATAAATAGGTTTACAATACAATACAATACAATACAATACAATACAATACAATACAATACAATACAATACAATATACTTAACCGAATTTGCTTTGTTAATAAAATAAATATTAAGGACCTACTTAATGCATTTATGTAAAGATTACACGATACCTACTACATAGATAAGGTATAACGTAGGTAGGTAATGCTTATTTTTTAAATTGCGCAAATGAGCAACAGGTAGCTTACAAGTTACCTGAGGCATTGGCCGTATTATCTTGATAATATTAAATAAATACATGTACCTAGGTACTCAACCCACCGAATAACAAGACAACCGATATCTTTACAAATCCAATGGTTCTGACGTAAAATGCGTAATTTTATCGTAATCAAAATCTCTCCCACCTATATCTCGACGTAGGTATTGTGAAAGTGTTTAACGTATTGCAACATTTTCTGTCAGTATACCTACTCATCTTTTTGTGTTATCAAAGAAGCTATTTTTATTACAATGTAATATTATTTTATAAATACTTACGACGAATTGCAAAATAAATAAGAATAGGTATGCGTACTATGTAGGTACCCACCAATATGTACATTACGTGTGACGTGACTTCTTGACTTTTTATCACAAAACATCATTATGTTCATCATCTTGTAGTTAAAGAGAGAAAGACTTACCTACGGATCCGAAACGTGGACACTTAGGTAGGTACTACATGAGTCTCATATGGCAGTGGGCTATGAGAGAGTGCTCGTTGCCGTTGTGTCTTTGCGAGATCAAATCCGAAACTAAGTTATTCGCTAAGAAACTAATGTTACAGCCCAAAGAATCAGCAAGCTAAAGTGGCAATGGACTGGTCATATTAGTATGGTAGACGTAGTTCTCGAGTGAAGACCTCGAATCGGCAGACGTAGTGTAGGACACCCCATGGCGAGATGCGAGTGATAACATGAGCAAGATAACCCATCGACTAGAAGAGCCTTAGGAGGCTTATGTTTGGCAGGGTAGGTAGGTTATATTAGCTGATGATCATGAATTAAGCCGTCGATATTGACGGGTTGAGCGCTCAGAAATAGGAATGAATGTCTAATTTTCATAAAAGTTGTGTCAGCGGATGTCTCCTTCCGCACGTGTGTTGGCATTTGAAACTTTCATTACCTTGAGAAAGAAACGTCTCACTGTCACTAAAATTTAAAAAATAGACCTAGTGCATTACGGCGGCATCAATTAGCATGTCGTTTGAAGACGCGTTGCTTTGTCGTCTCGCACGTTCACTTAGGCAGTAAAAACCAGATATCGTGCGTTCGAAATGCAACGGTGCGCTGGAATTGTAGAGTTTGTTATTGAACGTTCTAGGTGCTTTGTACAGAGAGCAAAGCACAAAGTCGTGCGCGCGTCAAATGAGTAATGACAACAACGCAGCGGCGTGTCTCCGAACGGTCCCAGATGTGTGTCTGGATGCAAGGATTGCACGAGTTATGCAAACCACCAGCGAAATATTCCTATTCGTAATACATCAAGAATTCCACCTTGCACTGTGTGCCTACTCCGGGAAATTGCTTAGAAACGTTGAAATATCTGAAACGTTACTAGGTATCGGTTACCTACTACCTAGGTATACATTCGACTCTGTAATAACAAGTGCGAATAAAATAAATAAGCCACGATATCATATCTAATATTTGTTTGATATCTAATGAAACTAATAAAACGCAACTAATACGACGGAATTATTGCAAGGCATATGGATAGCGTCTGTTATATTAGGGTCAATCAGTGTTTGCACGCGCTTGAATTAAGAAATAAACGCAGTCACGTAGACAATCTGCCTGTAAAATACAAGTCGGAACCATAAAACTTATCTAAACATCACGAGAACAGATAAAACGTTTCTAAATCGCCAGATTATTTACAATAAAAATAGTATTCCACCACCAAGAATTCATTCTATACACACATTGATTTGACTGCTCTTAACTAAAACTTTTTCACGCTGTTTTACGGTACAACGACACCGATTTGTATATTATAAAAATGTCACGAAGGGAATGATCCGTATAGTTGCGCTTGCGCATTTTACTTTAGTAAACATCAAAGCTTCCTAATGAATCTTAATGAATTTTAAAAATAAATCATAGATTACGCTTAGAACCCAAACAAAATAAACTTCGATCGTGTCGTCTTGCACGCTAAAAGCTAGTCCATTGATTTATTTATTTTTTTCTGTCCTGATTTATACGGGTTAAGAAGTGTTCGCATGCACGCTCCAATGTCTATTTATGGCTAAGCCCAAATAACCGGCAAAACGAAACGTGTATCCTCTAATTGTCAGATTCTGTAGTTACTTAGTGCTTGTGACCATAAAAAACATACTACCTACGCCCCATAAACCCCCAGATGTCTGAAAATTAGGTACATTTATGAGGTCATAAAAACCTATTTAACAAAAACAGGGGTGTGATTTAAAAAATCGATTTAATATATTTAGGCTAATAAAGGCTAATAAAGTCATGTAGGTACCTATCGAATTTGATTCAACACTATATATATAAAATTTCTTTCTACGTAGAAATAGTAGGTACCCAGAAATGGTGGCATATACTTCAACGTTCTTATTATTTTGATGGCTTTCGTTCGCGGAACTCTGGCCGTTCATGGGTTCATTTTGACACCACGTTGTGACAATCGGACACTGACGACAATCAAGACAGTAAAAATCAGACCTTAGCTCAAGTAAATATTATATCGAGGTGTCTTTTTAGTTTTGTAAGTCTAAATTAGACTTAAGCCGTGCGGGTAGTTGCCCGCCGTGCGCTTTGTAAAAGGGATTATACCACGGTCTGCGGTAATGCGGTTGGCTCTGCACTCTTTCCCTCTTACCCACTTGGTAAATCTCTTCCTTGTCAGATCAGTCGGTGGCCGCTGCCCGAATAACACGGTCTAAAGTTCCCTTGCTAATGCGAGCCGAATACTCTTTGAAGCTTTGATCGGCACCTGCGGCTTTCAATAACCCGCTTTGATTTAGAAACAGTGGTTTATTTTAAGTTACGCTTCGGTAGTTTTGTGGGCTGATTGTTACATTTGAAATGGGCTGCTTTATGCAGTCTGTTAGAGAAAGAAATGTTGGAAAATGTGTGATTAATCGTTAATTAAGTAGGTAGTCGCATGTCAACATAAATATGACAGTATCAGTGACAAGTACGAAGCGAGTTGAGAATAATAAATAGGCCACAAAGTTCTGAAACGTTTCTTTAAAAATAAACCGGCATTTCTTATAACAACGCTTCGGAAATGACATCCGCTCAAAAGAGCGATAATGATCTACTACCGTCTCGTCAAGATAGAGGCTAATAATAGCAGTTTGAAGAAAATTTTCACTGCAACTAAAGCTTTCCCACAAATCGTAACTATCTGCTCTGGTCTGGGCTTCCTTCTTCATCTCATCGTGATGAACCTGAACGTTTTATTATCTACACGACCATAAATCTGAGAGTGTAGAGATAGGTAGGTACTTATATCTTTCCTTTAGCTTTAAGCAAATATTTTAATGGTCAGTAAATCTGTCTGCATCGAACTCGATCTAAGAGAATCATATTTTTTTTTACTTACTAAAGATTCATCGATACCAACGGTAAGTCTGTATTTGTGTTGCGCACAATGCAATACATAGGTACGTACCTATACCTATTTTTAGTTTAACTGTCTTCCTGATGCAGATACGTAAACTAGGTAGGTACCTTTGGACCGACGAATTTCCTGATAAATATGACATTCTGAATGCCAGTTCCACCAGATTAGGGGAAGTTTGTATGTTTGCTAGCGAATCAAGTAAAATATAGTACAGCACACAACACTCGCGTTGCAAATTAAATAAGGACAATCTGTTCGTTCTGCATCAGACTGCTGATACATTATTCAACGTATGCAAAATAATTGAATTAATAATTGAAGGCGAAGGTGAGCTGTTCGCAATCGAGAAAGAATTGAACCCTTTCAGAGCCTGAAAGAGCTTGAGAACTCTCCGTACAGGATATTCAATGCTAATTTTGATAAAATAAGTATGTACTTATAGGTATAGATAATAAAATAGTAGATATAGGTATATCTGAGATGGGGATAGCCACCTGACGTTTTCTATGATTTTCCATTTTTCTTACGATTACAACGACATTCTTTGTGTATTAGGGAGATGTAGGGCCTACTTTATTACTTACTTCTTTGTACATTGGTACCTAATATTGTCACGAGTCAGGGGTTAGTTACATTGTCAAAATGATCATTGTTTTCAGGGATGAAAGAATTTAAAAAGTGACGTATAATTTAACCGTGCCATTAAATGTCGCGGTTTACTTATTACGAAACGGGCAACGGCTGGGCCCGGCCTATGCGAACAAAGCAGTCAGAGGAAATTGAGTCACAAAACGGTCCTAAAGACGCAATGCGCACGAGCAGCGTTGAGTGAACAATCAAGCCGAGTCGCAGATAATGACCGTAACGAGACCGACGACGACGGTCGCAGTGCTGTACCTACCTATTGTGTGCCGGAATGGAGCGACCTCACGCGTAACCATCGCTTGCATTCTAGTTACGATATTTATTATAATGTGCAACAAAAAGGTTCTCATAATATTTTCGCTACTTTATTTACTTTAAAGCTTGGATTTCGGAGGCGAGCAGGCAGGGCGCTGTGTCTAAGTAACCCGCATTTGGCCTTCTTCACTTAAATTTTTTCATTCTGGACCATCGCAACCTGGATGCTTAGGTACTCTCTAAAAGGTCTCCTAAGTGGTGTGTGCATAAATTACGCAAGTCACTTATGCAAAATAATCATCAGCTCAACCGGACATCAGGTTTGATATCCAAACAAGTAATACATACGATGATACTAAACGATGGCAACTACAGTTTTTAAACAAAAATTATTGTTTTTATTAATTTGTTGTATCGTATAGTGCCTTAGTAGGTACCTAATAAGAATGACTTGGTAACTTTCTCGAAAATGTGCATGATTGATGGGAAAACCGATATCATGTAATACGGGAAAATACTTTAAATAAGCAAACAAAGTGCGAGTTTTTATTATCAGTGATATTGTTTGGTAATACGTATTTATAGTTCCATGATAGCCTAGAGGAGTAACGATTAAATCTTGCCCTGCATCACGGCATGCGGTAGAGCATAAACGTTTATTTTTACAAGCCATAAACCGAACCGAAATTCTTATCCAAACGTGAACATAAAGTTCTACTTCAACTGTTTAATTCTAGTTTAGGTTCTCGAAGCTTGGAGGGACTAAGAATCAAGAATTAACTAGAACTTAGGCTTTATTTGGGTTTGAAGTCTTAGCATTCTCCTGTCTAAGAATACAACACTGACGTATAGATAATGTTGTTTTCCGAGACCTATAAAGTACGTAACGTTACCTAAATAGCTTTTAAAAGGCCAGTCTTACCATTATATAATCTACCTACTTTTTGCATATTATGCTATCTTATCCGACTCTGTTAAGCACCTAACAAGCAATTTTTATTCCACTTCTGGACTCGCGCTTATGTCACATGACATCATTTTCTTCCACACAATTTTACGTTTAAACAATTACATAAGAATAAGAAGGTTCGATTTGGTTCGAAGGAACTATTTCACACTAACTTTAGTGGATTTCGCGGTTTCTTTTTTGTACTACGGAAAAAGAATCGCAGGTAAGAGTAGCAGGTAGGTAAATAACATTCAGAGCATTCATTAAAAAGCTTTTCATTTTCTACAAAATATTTAAAATTTGAATACGAATATTAAGAAGCAAGTGATATTATCAGCCAGATATTTACCTATCATAGAAATTTGCGGATGGTGCATACGACCTATGTAGGGTATTGTTACAATACTCTACATAGGTCGTTATTTTAGTGCTCTACAGTAGAGCACTGAGATAATGATTTACTAGAACCGGCCAATTATGATCTCAAATATCAAGCCTTGTCCTAGATTTTTTTTATGACAATAAATGACCTAGTCGTTAACCTGATGTTAAGCGATGGAAATTCGTTGACGCGTCTATATGTTTGAACAAAAACTAAGATAGCAACTTCGTAACAATTTATTTGCAGTTTACGAATCAGATTGTTAACAAAATATAAATTGTAATGGTCAGCCATTTAAAAAGATATTAAAGTTGAGCAATATAAAAATATGAGACAAAACTGTTCGCATAAGATAAGTAGGTACTTAAGTATATTTATTTGGGGAGCATTCTAATAATGCAACCTCTGTCAATAAAACTATGTAAGGACCATCCATAAATGCTATCAAATCTGGCAAAATTGGGTGATCGGATATCATAGAAATATTAATATTTGTATATGTATATATAGAATCTATATACCTATACTTTTGTGTGTAGAAACTGTGCAAGTCATGCTCAGTGCCCTTGCATATTTATTTTTGCTTGCTTAGTTATACCTACCTAATTGTTTCAGAGGCCAAGTTAGGTTTCAAAAATCTGATAAGACGCCAGCAGACACTAGGTAATATAATAGTTTCTCGTAGCCACAGAGCATAAAAACGCTTCGTCTAGGTGTGAAGCTTCATTTGTTTCAATGCTCTGTGCTCTAAGGAATGGATATAAGTGGGTACCTACTCAAGAATGTATGACGTTACCAAATGATTCGCTACTGAATATGGATTTTATTAAATTTTACATATAAGTAGGTAGATCAATGGTAATTTTAATTTTATGAACTGCCTGATGGTCTCTAGTCTCTACCGACTTTGCCAGCGTCACCAGGATGCAAGCCTCGGCTCGTGCTTTCGCCGGGATGCTAAGAAGACTGCGTCTAATAAGAGAGTGGGAGTCTATGGAAAGTTTCAACCGCTCTAGCTAAATTTACGGAGGGTACGTCGACCTCGCCGGCGAGGTCGGTGTCTGATTGTGTTCCGCTATAGTAACCTATACATCGGTGCCGAAAACGGTACCGGTGCCAGAAAGGGAGGAAGGTACTATAATATTACGATACTACCGTTGCGATAAGACCATCGACCATCCGTGTAGGCCAAGACCCGTCAAGAGCGACAACGTGAAACCGAGACGCGACGCCGACCCGCGACGGGGAGAAGAATAGAGATTTAGGTACCTACCTACTTTTAATGTCCCGCCCGGACCACCCGGTGATGCTGTAAAGGTCGGTAGAGATCAACAGGCATGATTTAAGAAAAAATCAAATACCTATATAAACAAATATTTATAACTTTCACCGTTTGTATAAGCCTGCTTATCAATTCCAACAACTAGGTACCTACGTCTTTTAAACATAACCCTGTATAAAAGCCACGTACCAGCCATGTTTGACTTTGTATAATAATGATGTTGATGTGATGATACGATCGACGACGTACTACTTCACAAATGAATTCTTAATAGGTAAGACCTTAATTTTCCGCGACTTAACAATTAATCATTCATAAGTGTTATCACAATCAAAAGATAATAGATAAATAAGGTACCTACGCAGTAGCGTCGTGACCTAAGCTATTGCTACGCGTAGGTAGCTCATAAAGTAGCTGTTCGTCTGCATTTCGCTCCAATAACTCATTAGATTTAGATCGTCAGTCAAATTACATGTCGACAGATGTCGACACATTCAAGTCACAGAGTTAGGATAATAATGACGACTGGGGTGTTGCTACTATTGGGTAGGTAATGTACCTACCTACCTACTATATTTTTTTAATGATTAACCACATTTACAAGAGACCTTTTATAGGTCGAGGCAACACGTAACTGTACATGAATATAAGTATACTAACTAAATGATAGTATAGACTGCTAAATAAAGGCGTAATGAAGTAGGTACCTACCTAAAAGCTACACCACCCACCCGCCCACCCCCTACATTAAAAGCTTATAAAAAAATTTAATAGATGATGGTTTTCAAAATGCAACGTTACATGATAAGTATGTGAATTACAGTATTATTTTTCGGGGTTACTATTGTAGATGTGAGCAAAAACTTACTGTAACCTACTGCTAAAAACAACAGAATTAAGAATTCCTTCAATATCTATTTGTATCTGATAACATGGCAACACGTTATTTGTGCAATTCCTACTAAGGACTTATGTTACTGTCAATCTTATCGAAGTTGTGATTGATGTTTTATATTTAACATATTGGAGACAGCCAGATTATTGAAGACTTAGGTATTTGTTACGCCGAGATTAAACCGTCCGAGCTTCGGCCACTATCAAAATTACTATCTGATAACCGCTAGTGTCGTGATACAAAATTTCGTAAATTATCTTATCGCCATGGCCCAACTTGAGGCGCAAACATCTTATACAAATATCACCGCATCACCAGTTCAAAACTACGCGAACAAATTATTTCGTAGGACATTGGCCAGTTAATTTTAATGAAAAAAAATTGGCTCTACACCGAATAGTAAAAGAAACAGCATATATTATATACAGGTCAAAGCGAAATTGGCAGAATGTAATAGGCACGTGATTTGTGATGTTTGTTAGTGCCTATTTAAAGAATCCTCGTGATAGATATCTATAACTAAGTATAGCTGTGTACGAACGTTAGTTTTCCAACGAGTTATCTGATCCGGTGGATGCAATCTCGGGTAATACTCGAGGGTTCTCAATATAGGAAAGCGATCGATCTGCATAACCGATAGATAGTATCTCGAGCACGTTGTCTATCGCCGATGCAGCGCCCCAGATATCCAGGAGAAGAACAAAGTTGGCATAGATATAGGATCAAAGTGCGATGTGGGCGCTCGACCCAATACCGAGGCGGCGCCGGCCGATGTGCGCGCGCGCATCGGACCTTTGCGAGTTGACGCGTTCTGCTCTAGCGCAATTAATTTGTTTGTACACGTAATGAAACTAATGATCTCTATTACATCTTCCGTAAATAGGTACGTCATAATTATAGGCCTAAATAGGATAGGAGTACGATGTCGCAATAACTATGTGCAGGAGCTTAAAGGTACTTTATGTGGGTAAGCTTGATATAATATACGTCTACATAATTAAATAAAATTTTAAAAAAAATTTACTGCTTAGGATTTCAACAAGCAAATAAAATCGTATTATGATTGTTTAATTTAAATAAAATTATAAGATGACTCGAAAAGGTTTTGGTTTTGGAATAAAACAATAGTTAAAAATAATTTGGGTTTGTATTTCGGAACAGTAAACATTATTAATTGATTAACATTCAATTACATAAAAGCCAATTAGTTGTTGAACTCCTAAGAACAAGGTAGAGCGCAGCCGGCCGGTGTCGCAGTCGCCGGTAGGTGCGTGCTCTGCGACTCTACGTACTTAAGATTGAGGTTATGTTATGGTAACTGTTTGGGGTACCAGCCGGGGACTACCTGCGATTTACTCCCGAACCCTAACAGCAATAAGATCGAATATCGCGCAACAGTCAAAGGGGAGGAGAGGCCGGAGGCTGCGCGCGCAGCCGGCACGGCCGCCCTAGCCCACCTGACTTCCGATATCTCTCGACATTAAAACTGAATTACAGCATATCACACCACTTCTTAACGTACCGAAACTCTAATAATCGCGCCTCAAACATTTTCCGTCACGTATTCCGCGGTTGCGCACAGAAAACTTCAACATTCGTACACGCCAAGTAATCAGCTGATTACCAAACTTTTACCGGTGTTTATGTACCGGATTCGTTACTTGATCACTGAAACCGGTCCGCAATTTTCATTCAGCGTACTATATGGGCGGTTTTTCCGCGATGCATGGATGCAAGCGGGGTCCGCCGGCGCGCATCGGTTGCACTTCCGCGTGCGGCGCAGGCGGGCCGCGGCCGGCCGTCGGCGAGCGTACCTGGACTAGTCTGCCAGCTGAGGCCTCCGACGAACATCTTCCTGCAAGATAAACATAGCGGTGAGTTGCGGAAGAGCGGTTGCGGTCGGAAAGCGGGTCTCGCCGGAAGCAGGACGTACCCCGGGTCGTTGGTCGTCTCGGAGGGGCTCCTGGCGGCATCCTGGTTTTGGGTTTCCATGGGTACGGGCGCCTGCGGCGCTGGGCGCACACTACGACTACGATCGAGCGAGGACGCGGCGTGGGACGGCTCCCGGAGTCGCTCGGCTGCACTACCGACTACCGGCACGAGACTGGCGCGCCGCGGCGCACCGCGCCACGCAGCGGCCGCCGCCCGCCCGCCACCCGCGCCGCCCGCGCCTCTGCCGCATCGATTCATTCACTTCGTACACAATTATTCATAGGACGCGGGCACGCCGCGCGCCGCGCGCCCGACCACGTGATCGCGCGGCACGTGTCGCGCCCGAGCCCGCGCCGCCCCGCGAGCACGCCCACCGCGCCGCCTGCTCCGGGCCCGGACCCGGGCTCCCGCACCCGCACCCGACACTAACCTCGGGTCCATAAACACGCTCAACAGTTTATAACTAATACCCAAATGTTGATACAAAGTTATCTCTGTAACATATTTTTCAATAACTAGCCCTTTTTACTTTAATATTAAATTTAAATTTTAAAGAACAAGTACCTACAATAATATTATAATTACTCTCAGATAATAAAATGACATAAAACAGTAATCACAAAAAAATAATAAGGCATAATTAGATAAATTACAGTCAAATATATAGGGTGCTTAGACCGTCCCCTTTTGTTGAAGTCCGTTAAAAATAAGGTACTTGTATTGGGGACCTCCTGTATTCAGAGATCCACCACTGTTTGTTATGTTGTTATTTATGTTATGAAGCTACGTTATAGTTAATGTTATGTTATGGAAGAGTGAAACGATGTTGTTGTAGCGACGGTTTATTGTCAACTGAAAAACTTATAAAATAATACATGTTATATGGAGGCGCTCGGGCGCCCGATACCGCCTATTCAGCTAAAGGTTATATGTACGTAGCCCGTACATGCTCCCGACTTAAGAAAAGAAAACAAGAAACTAAAATTAAACGCTACGGGCCGGTATTGGTGAGCTAGCCGTGTCCACCGTGTTGCGGTACGAGCAGAGTTCGACGCTGTCGGTGTCCGCTGCCGCCGTGTTGTCCGTGTTCGCTGTTCGTTTCTTCATCTCCTTGGACTCCGACTTCACCCGGCTCCTGTTCCCAAGACCTCGTTTGATTTTGATAACGCCAAAGGCTCCAATAACACCACCAACCAGTATGAGAAGTCCATACATGGTGTAGTGGTGACCATCATGACTGTTGGCTCGCATGTTCAAGGTCTCTAGTTCTGTTTTTACTCGATTTATGTGTTGTTTGATGATCTTCAACTGTTTCATGTGATCTACAGGTTCGAAGTTAAAATCGCTGCCAGTGCCCTTAATGATGCTGTTAATCCCTGACTCCAGTATGTATTCGTCGTCTGGATTAATTTTCAGGGTGCTCCGGAACCTCTTCGTACTCTGTGAATGGAGAACTACGTTTTCTCCCTTTAGTACACAGCCTTCTGCTAATGTGATTATCCCGGTGTGACGTAGTACTTGAGGCGCTATCCCAGCTGGGCAAAATATGCGCACCGAGCATTCCTCGCAACACGAGAATAGCCACGCGCCGCGGTGTAACATGATCCACTCGCTCGTGCAATCAGTAGCGGCTGCCGTCTTGCAACTGGATATGTTACCATTGTTTATAATTTGCGCCTCACAAATCGACGATGTCTTTATGTTGTGTACCGGAAGGTTGAGACTGCATGATAGTTGATGTTCCTTGAAATGTTGGCATGATGTTATATCGTTATCGGTTAGCGATAGTAATAAATCCTTTCTTAGGTTCACCGCCACATATTTAGATGATGGGACGATTCTTATTGTTTCACGTTCTTGTAGTTTGGGTATTGGTATCACGTGATTTAATTCGTATTGTTCATTGGATATCAGCGGAAGTTTGACTTCAAATATAAGAAAATCTTCGATAGGCCTGACGTGAACACGTGCTCGTTTGTACATTTGTTGTATGCAGTCATCATTGTTTATGCACGGTAATGAGAGATCGTTAGGTATCTGTCTGGATATGATATTCAATTGTTGTTGGAATTCATCAGGCTTCAATAGGTGCGTGTCCAAATGTCCATTGCGTACATCTGTTACTAGGTCCATCATAGCTTGTTGTACTCGATGCAGGTTTGAAATTATCAGGCTGGCGGCTAGTGCTGTTGACGTGATGTAGATAGCGTTCTCGCGATCTAGTTTCACCTTTTGTTCCTGTTCCTTGAGATGTTGATCGATTATGGAAAATTGTTTGTTCATCACTTCTTCGTTGCGTTTGAGCATATTGTACTCGCCTTCAATAATAGATGTGTGTTGTTTGTAGATGTTTTGCAAGTGTTTTTCGTTTTCATGGATCAGCTCTATGTCCTTGTGGTACTCAGTAGCGAATCTTTCGTCCAGAACGCCAAACAAGGAGTTAGCTATGTATCCAACCCCGTCGATTAGTCCTCGTTTTGATCGTTTGCCATGCTCCGAACGCAGTATGTAGTTGTTAATTTTGAGCTCATTTACTTCGTGTTGAAACTGAATAGCGATGGAGAGATACGCTGGTTCTTCTTTACACATGTTGGTCAAGTGGTTCACGTACTGTTCTATGTTTTCAAGGCTTCGCCAGTATGTTGACATGTTGTAGTACACCACCATCTTCCATTGATCTTGGATTATGTGCATGTCTGCGACCTTGTCGAAGTAAACCAGTTTCGATGCATCTAATTCCGTGACGTTGCAGAATTGTGGAATGTGCGACGCGGTACATGTAGTAATTAGGGCGAACCACATGCACAGGTATGTCAGGAGCGACGGCCTTTTTCTTGTTCGTTTTCGTGTAGGGTTGTCAGCAGATGCTTGTTGTGTTTGTTGGTTGGAAGTTTCTTCGTCTGCGTTCTTGTTGTTCTCTGTTGGTAGAAGCGATAGCTTGGTCACAGGACGCTTCAATTTGTTGTTTTTTGTTTTTAATGTAACAACGCGGACTCTTCCATCTGGTCCCGGGTGAGTTTCTGTCACTCGCCCCATCAACCAGCGTGCTGGTGGCAAGTTGTCCTCCTTCACCAAGACAACGTCATCCACCTCAATGTTCTTCGTGGCGTGATGCCATTTTCCACGCGTTTGGAGTGTTTGAAGATATTCTGAAGACCATCTTTTCCAGAAATCTTTGTTCATCTTCTTTGTTAGCTGCCATCTTTTGTTCAGGCTAATATTGTCGTCATCTGAAGTCAGTGGAGGGGCTAGGAGTGGGCCACCGATTAAGAAATGACCCGGGGTGAGGCAGTCAATGTCTTCTACGTTTTCTGTTAAGGCGACTAGAGGCCTAGAGTTTAGACAAGCTTCAATTTGAGTTAGCAATGTCAAAAACTCTTCGTATGTCAGCTTTTGCTCCCCGAGGACCCTTTTCAAGTGATGTTTCATGCTTTTTACTGCAGCTTCCCAAAGGCCACCCGCAGAAGGCCACGATGGAGCATTAAAGTGCCAAGTTATGCCCAGTTCTGATATGTTGTTGATGACCTCGGTGTTTATATAATGTTGTAGGGCTTCTCTGCGTTCTTTGAGTAAAATCTTGGCCGATTTTGTAAAGTTTGTGCCATTATCACTGTACATGTGGAGTGGTGTTCCTCTTCTGGCACAAAAGCGTCTCAAAGCTGCGAGGAATGTGGTTGCGCTTAGGTCAGAGACCAACTCTAAGTGGATTGCCTTTGTGGAGAGGCAAACGAAGATGGCAATATATCCAGCTGTTGTTTTGATTCCCCTTCCTTTGTTGGCCTTTACTTCGACTTGACCTGTGAAGTCGACCCCCGTGTGAGTGAACGGGCGTGACGCAGTAACTCGAGGTCGTGGCAGGTCTGCCATTTGTTGGTTGTTCTTGGTTGATTTGTAGCGATGGCATCTGACACACTGTAATAGCTGTTTCTTGACTGTTCTCAACCCTCCAATGATCCAATATTTGTTTCGAAGGTGCGCGAGTGTAAGGCGAGCACCCCCATGTAACGTTTGTTGATGAGCTTGGCTTATCAGTAGTTCTGTTAATCGATTATTATTCGGCAATATAATCGGGTGTTTCTGGCTACTATTCAGGTCCGATTGAGTCAATCTTCCCCCTACTCTTAGGATGTTGTGTTCATCCAAGAAAGGATTCAGTGCCAGGATGTTACTTGTTGAGCGTAGCTTCTTGTTGTTTCGTAATCGGCGGTTGTCATCCAAAAACGTGTTGTTTTGTACGGCTCTGACTATGATGTTATGAGTGGTGTCCAATTCAGCGGATGACAAATGCGAGGTATGCAGTGCATTGTTCTGATTAAGTGCATTGTTAATGAAGCGCATAATCCAAGTTATTATTCGGATTACACGTGCCATAGAGCTATGTTTCTCTAGAAGTTCCTCGATGAGTGGAGCTTGTTTTTGCATGGCACATACTTTCTTCTGTTTTTTCTCTTCTTCTTCGGTCATGAAATTGTTTGGTTCTGTTGTAATGATCTTGTTCTTCAGCCATGTTGGGCCATCCCACCACAATGAGTGTGTGAGTAGTTGCGTGGCCGATAATCCTCTGCTTGCACAATCAGCTGCGTTGTCCTCGGATTTGACATGGTTCCAGCATGAAAATGGAATGTTCTCCTGTATCGACCGTACTCGATTGGCGACGAATGACTTCCAGCGGGAGGCATCTCCATTAAGCCATCCAAGTACCACCATCGAGTCAGTCCATGCGCGTACTGTGACTGTCTGTACGTTTATTGACTCTGTGACTTTTTTCATAAGTCTCGATAATAGAAGTGCTGCACAGAGCTCGAGTCTAGGTAGCGACATAGGCTTCTTCAACGGGACCAGCTTTGTTTTTCCCGCCAAAAGCTTCACAACTTGTTGATTGTTGATATCGATAGACTTGCAATAAATCACACACCCGTATGCCTTTTCTGAGGCGTCGCTAAAACCGTGGAGTTCAATGGCCGTATGTGTGTAGCCTATCCCTCTCGGTATTGTTATGTTTTGGATGCATTGCAAATCTCGACGAAATTGTTTCCATTCTTTAGCGATGTTCTCTGGTAAAGGTTCATCCCAGTCGCTTCCTGTCGCCCACGCTTGTTGAAATATGATCTTCGCCTTGATAGTGGTCGGAGAGATCCAGCCTAAGGGATCATATGTCTTAGATAAATCCGACAATAGTGACCGCTTCGTGATGACGTCATTTTCATTGACGGTGTTAAGTACTTGTTTGAATGTAAACATATCGGTACACGGATTCCAGGTAATCCCGAGTGTTTTGTTCGTTTCCGCGTTCCTGAAGTCCAACATGTTTTGACTGATTATGTTTGGAGGTAGGGTTTCAAGTAGTCTCGCATCATTGCTAGCCCATTTTCGTAGGTTGAATCCTCCTCCTTGAAGAATTTTAATCAGTTCTTGTTGTGCTGACTGAGCTTCGAGGAGATTGTTGCTGCCTCCAAGAAGATCATCGACGTACAGCTGGTTACTCAGAATGTTGGCAGCAAGGGGGAAGCGCTGACCATCATCTTCCACCAGTTGTTTAACGGTACGCATGGCGAGGAAAGATGCGGGCTTTGTCCCGTACGTGATGGTACAGAGTTGGTACTCTTGAAGATCTTTGTTGCTGTTGTCACGCCACACGATCTTTTGCAAATGTTGGTGGTCTTCGTGCACCCGGATTTGTCTGTAGAATTTCTCAATATCCGCCGTGTAAACATATTGGTACATTCTCCATCGTAAGATTACGAGCTGTAGATCTTGTTGTAGTTTTGGGCCGCATTCTAGTAGGTCATTTAGACTGCGGCCTGATTTTGTTGTTGCTGACGCGTTGAATACTACACGTAGCTTTGTTGTTGTGGAGTCCAATTTCATAACTCCATGGTGAGGCAAGAAGCAGCTTGGTTGACATGGTTGGGCACATGGCTTCATGTGGCCGAGCTCCATATATTCATCCATGAAGCTAGTGTAGGCTTGCCTCAATGTTGCGTTTTTAGCTAGGCGTTTCTCCAATTGACAGAACTGTGCGACTGCCTGTGGCTTGGATGCGCCTAGGTGTTGTTCGTGATGTTTCTTCAGGGGAAGGTGAACTTCATATCTGCCATCTGCTAATCTTCTTGTTGTTGATTGGAACAGAGTTTCACAGTACTCTTCTTCCACGGTCATGTTGTTTGAGCTCTCGGTGACCTCTTCCGATTCCCAGAATTGAGCGACTTCGTCTAAGTTGTTAAGTACGGCGTGGCAGTTAAATGTTGTAACGTTGCCAAGTAGCACCCAGCCCAACGTAGTTTGCTGAGCTATAGGAGCCTGTGCAGGACCCCGAAGAATGCCATCTAGTACTATCTCAGCGTAGACGCTGGCGTCCAGAAGAATGTCAACTGGTCGAGAGATGTTGTAGTCTGGATCGGCTAAGTTGATGTTATACAGATGAGACCATTGTTGTTTATCGAACGAATAGTTAGGCAGATTGTTAAGCATCTTCTTCATGACCAATGCTTCTGTTGAGAAGTTGTAGTCACCGTTGAGTGACTCACACTCTAAATGTACCATTCCGTTGCTTTGTTTGGCAGTTATTCCGACCCCGGAGACTGTCGCATGTTGCTTTCGCCTCTGTAATCCTAGTAGTTGGGCAGCTGATTCGGTTATCAAATTGATTTGAGATCCTTGGTCTAGCAGGCATCTCATCTCTATGAATGTTCCGTCTCTAGCTCTAACTTTTAGTATTACTGTAGCCAGTAACACTTCATTCAAATTGCCAGCGGCGTGATTGACTCTTCGCTGAGTCGTTATTTCCCCGGCATTCTTGTTAAGCGGCTTCTTGTTACTTTGTGTCGGAATGTTATTTGATAGCCTTTGTTCATCCACACCGACCAGCTCATGTAATGTGGTATGATGTTGGTCG
Source organism: Ennomos erosarius (assembly GCA_963580505.1). Classification (NCBI taxonomy): domain Eukaryota; kingdom Metazoa; phylum Arthropoda; class Insecta; order Lepidoptera; family Geometridae; genus Ennomos; species Ennomos erosarius. The sequence goes on along the minus strand of OY756981.1, from coordinate 10,768,838 downwards.
TTGCAGATTTTGCAGGTTTTATTTGATATGCATGCTTTTCCATTGTGGGAAAACATGCAATTCTGGCATATGCGCAATTGTTTCAGCGTATTCATTTTTGTATCCGGTGGCATGTTGAGAAATGTTTTGCAGTGAATTAGAATATGTCCCAATTTGCATAAGGGACAATTCCTCTCCGATTGCGCAAAGTATGTTTTCGGTGTTGATCTGTATCTCCAGTTTTCGATAGGTTTAGGATGCGGCTCATTTGTTGGTGCAGTTGGTCGTCTGGGGATACTCGTCGTCTTGTTTTTCTTGTTGACAGGCTCCAATGCAGTAAACTTGCTATCCAGGAACCCGATGAGCTCGTCGAATGACGGTAATTCTCGAGGAGCCTTCCGCACATCCATGTATGCGGCATATGTTTCCGAATCCAACTTTTCTGTTAGGATGTGGACTAAGATGGGATCCCAGCTTGATGTATCGATGCCAAGGTTGTGGATGGCATGAATTGTTTCCAGACTGGTATCATGCAGCCGCTTCACTTCAAAAGCTGTTTGTTGTTGTATAGCTGGTTGGCCCATAAATACTTGAATTTGTTTCGTGAAGAGTAGTTGGATGTTGTTATATCTATGAGTCAGTATCTCCCAGCAGGTGTCATAGTTTTCAGCCGAAATGGTTAAATGCTGGACGAGCCGTTCAGCTTCGCCCCGCAATTTTCCCTTGAGATGTTGCATTTTCTGTGTTTTTGTCAACAGGGCATTGTTGTGGATCGCTTCTGAATACAAATCCATGAATGTTGGCCACTGTGTATAGCTTCCAGAAAATGTAGGTATTTCTATTTGAGGAACTGCCTGGTACCGGTGCGTGGTAGAACCCAATTTGGAGTTCAGCTCCCGTTTCATGGTTTCGAAAATAGACTCGTGGTTCGAGTACTCATCTTCATAGGCCAAGTTGGTGCCGATGAGTAAATTGTCGATTTGCCAATGTAAATCATCGATGGCCCTCCAGCGTGACTGCAACGCTTGAAGCTTGTCTTCGATTTCCCACTTCTCCTTGACTTCGGCAATCTTGATGTTTCTGACAATTCTCATGAAGGCTCTGAAGTTGGTACCTTGTTGGCTGATGAGTTCATCAGTTTTGGATGTTGATCCTCGCTCTACGGTGCTCGTAGTAGCACAGCTATGAAGCAGCTCCCGTGTTGTCTCTACTTCTTTTTTGACGTGGTCGTAGGCTTCAGTAGTAAAATAATCGTTTGTTTGGTTTTCAGATGCTGACAGAATAATGTTGTTGTGGTCGAATTCCGCCCAAAGATCTTCAAGCGCTTCCAACCGCTTAGCAACGTAGTCACTAGTCTTGCGACTTGCAGCATCCTTCTTGAAGTTGGTTAAAATCTTCCGAATGGCCTCGGAGATTAATTGTTGGCTTTTCAGCATTGCTTCCATGGTGAGTATTGATTGTCACTTAGCACTCACGCTGTTCTGTTAGTTCTGTGCGTCGGTGATCGTAGCTAGCAACTTTGGTATATGCGCCTTCTCAATTGTACTGGTGAGACCCGCTTGTGGGAAGCCAGACAACCGATTCGCTACCTCCGTCACGTACCACGAAACACAACACACGGAAAATGTTTTCTTCAAATTGTTCTGGTGTGGACTGTAAATCTGTTGTTGTCCTTCTTGATCCTTAAGGCACAAGTTCGATGCTCGAAGGAATGTATTGGGGACCTCCTGTATTCAGAGATCCACCACTGTTTGTTATGTTGTTATTTATGTTATGAAGCTACGTTATAGTTAATGTTATGTTATGGAAGAGTGAAACGATGTTGTTGTAGCGACGGTTTATTGTCAACTGAAAAACTTATAAAATAATACATGTTATATGGAGGCGCTCGGGCGCCCGATACCGCCTATTCAGCTAAAGGTTATATGTACGTAGCCCGTACAGTACTAATAACTTACTACAAACCACACTTAGCTAACATTTGAAAAAACTATTTTATCTTACTTTTATGTTGCAATATTGACACACAGTCACAGACGATCTTAATAAATTAATTCCGAGCGACGCACGGTGCAGACATTTTCCTCGCTCACTGTTCATGACCGGATAGTAAAACGTTAAGTAGGTAGAGCAAGAAAGGCACTACATTGTGAAATAGCCGTAGCAAAAACCACGATCCGTGACGTCAATTCTGTGGAGGCGCGTAGCGGGAGCTACGAAATGTTCTACGCCGATCGCGACCTACACGCGTAGGCTGCTGTAGAATGCCATAAACCGCTTTTATGACGCAATCTCCTCTTTTATATTTTTGCGTTTAAAAGGGAACCACGTATTTTATTTGTGTTTGCGATTGTTTTACTGATTTAATCACTCTTTATACATAATGATTGATAAGTACTTAGCAATAAAGTTTAAAATGCTAAGTCAAAACATTCATGTACAAATGCCCGGAAAATCGTTACCTAGGAATTCACATCGAAAATAGCCATTATGAATAATGTAGTAGCAGCTTAGCCAGACGGTAGACTACTTGCGCGTGATCGCTAGTGTTTTCAGAGAACTCTGAAAGTTTACGGGAATAGTTGAATAAGGGTCCTATATTTAGCATTTCCTTTGATAAATTAAGTTTTAAGTTTTAAATATTTTGGAAGGTATTTCTACCTAGATACTAATTCGGAAAGGAATTGTTTTGGACGCTTTATTGGGAACGAAAGATTTCAACGCGCTCTTTTATAAAAATATTTAGTAAAACGTTAATATATAGCGGCTCATCATTTGTATCTGTATTATGCTGTATTATTAGTTAATTTTTAAGACATATATACATTTTATTGTCAATAATCAATCACACAACACTTACCAAAACGACAAATTTTTGAATAGGTAATTAAATGACGAAAGTGCAAACATGTCCGAAAATCATTATTTTTGAAATAGGCATGATGACTAAAATTATTGTTTTTTGATTAATTAATAATATTCCTCAAAAGATAAACATTTGTGAAAACAAAAATTAAATATCTCAAAAAATGACCAAATTAAAACGGTGTTTAAAATGCTTGCAATTTAAAAACCGGAATAGAAAGAGATAGCTCAAACAGCCAGTGACGTCACAGGAAGGTCGTTATAGTACCTCATTACTAAGCTGTGGTAGCTTTTCATACAATCTCTTTGGCATGTGACGTCAGGAGTAGATTTTTCATAGTAACTGTGGGGGCGCTCTGTTTCACGAGAAAGGGACAGGAGATGCCTCCTGTAGAAACTTTAAAAGGTTATTACTCCGTGATTTAATTACCGATTTTGCTTATTTTTTCAATTATTGCATTTTTTTTTAATCTTCATTATCTTTTCCTTACTTGTTGATTTTTAATAGTAATCATCATGCCTATTGAATTTATGTGATTTGTTTGTTGAACATTTGAACGTTGTTTTGTAGGTTTTTAAATGGTTAGAATTTTCATAAGTAAGTCCTACCATTTAATACTTTCAAAAATGTCGCAATACGCGAGCGAGATAAAGGATGCACGAAGATCCCGACGGGCCCGATAGCTCAGTTGGTAGTAAACCTGCCTTCTGAACTGAGGGCTGTGGGTTCGATTCCTACCCAGGACAAACATTTGTGTGATGAACATCGATGTTTGTTCTGTGTCTGGGTGTTATATTGTATTCTATGTATGTATTTACAAACAAAAAGTATCTAAGTATTATATCCGTTATCTGGTTCCCATAGTACAAGCTATGCTTAGTTTGGGGCTAGATGGCGCTGTGTGAAATGTCCACACATATTTATTTATTTTATTTTATCCTGGCCTTAATATCCAATGAGGAAATTAATTCTAAAAAAAAACTGTACCAGGCTCTTTAAAAAGATTTCACATACCAAGTGCCTACATAAAACAAAACTAGGTACACAGAACTTACAAGGTAAGACGAATGTTCGAGAACATGCTTAACAAAAAAATCATACAATAGGATATCAATAACACATCGTTTATTACGTTCTTAGACGAACATGCGAATCGAGAAAAAGAGTTACATTTACTATCTTACAGACACAATGTAACCATTTAACAGTGATTAAGCTACAAAGAAGTGCAGTTATGATTCGATTTGATATAAGAGTTTATCGCGACACGAAATAAAATGCTTTCCAATAAATGTAGTCCAGAACGTAAGGTACCAAAAGGGGTTTTCTGAAGTGATATTTTAATTTATAGTGGCGGTTTTGATCCATATGAGTACCTACCTATTATTTATACTGGGTGTAATTGAATGCATTAGCATCCTTTGAAACTAGGATACTTACTCCTGATACCGGTCACGTGTGGACCAAAATTTTTGAACTCTTGGTATGGTAATAATAATACCTCCAAAAAATGAAATAACTTCCTTAATCCAATGTTACAATACAAAATTTAATTGGAATAATGGAGTACTGTTTTTAATTAGTACATACAAGGTTTAAAAACGTTTAAATGTATCAAAATCATCCGTGCTAACCGCGTTAGGTGCCGCGGTCATCTTCATAATTTTCAATAAAAATTATTTCATTACACTCTTTACTCTTTAATAATCATCTATAAATGAATAGTAAACGTGAACCAATATTTTAAATTTCACTGGATTTGTGAATCTTTTCCAGAATGTATACTTTTTGTTTTGTTTTGTATAAAAACTAACCACGAAAATAAAGGTCTTCTAATCTATTACAGCCAATAGACCTAGCACGAATATTTACGCACAAGCAACTGTAACGTTAACGTAAGGCAGTTGTATGGCATTTGATCAGCACCCCATACAACCTCTGCATGCACAGACAAATTTCCGATTTTACTCGATGAGATGATGATCATTTACCATATCTTTGTCTTTTATTATAATTATGTTTGTTTTTGTTTTTTTTTTGTGGGCAGGCCACATCGCTCGCAGAACTGACAACCGATGGGGAAGAAAGGTTCTTTCTCGAGTGGCGACCACGAATCGGAAGGCGCAGCGTAGGCCTACTAGGTGGACCGACGACCTGGTGAAAACCGCGGAGAGCCGATGGATGCAGGAGGCGAGCAGCCTTGAGCGTCTGGCGCTCTCTGGGGGAGGCCTATGTTCAGCAGTAGACGTTTACAGGATATTGAAGATGGTGATGACTATATTTTTTTGGGAACAGAGCTTAGGAACAATATTGACTAAAGGCATTTGATATTCTCTTTTTTGCCTTTCATTGACGTATAGAATATTCCGTGACGAACTAAAGTAAATAAAAACGAAGCCACCGTGTAAAAATTAATCTCTGTCTAATGGTTACATAGTGTGACACAACCACAACTAGGTCAAACATTTGTCACGAAAGTTCGACTTCTTACGTTTCCGTTCAAAGGATTTCGGTGTTTACTTTCTGAAAGGGGATTAACCTCGGCCAAGTTTGGTAAATATCAGTTCCATAGTCACAACGACATGACACTTGGGATATAACCCTTATTCTTATTTAGCTAAGGTCTTGTTTTATGCTTACAAAGCTCCAGAAATTCCGTATTTGTTGTCATTATCATTCATTTGTGTATAAGTTACATGAAGCGTTCATACGCGCGTAGAAAAGATTTTGTACGGAGAAATTCTATTCAGATTTTTCGGAATATTGGAAGTAGGTACACGAAATTTCTGGATCAAGTGCTAACAAACACACTAAACTAAAATATATGTTTGACTTGGTTTATTAATAAATACTAGGTACTCTATTGTTTTGGTGGGAATTTCCGGTGACAATATTTTAATTTTTAACATAGAACTAAACTAAAACCCTTTTATGATTGTATAAGTATATGATTGAATTCAAATAAAACACAGCCATAGTTGTAATACAAACTTAGAAAAAGAAATTACTTAATATATCACAATATAAGACAGTTTTGAATAATAATGATATCATGATAAGCTTGGGCATTTCATCGTACATAGCACGGTATAGACATTTTGAAGAGCCGGCTCACGTATATCGGATTGTCAATGAAGAGAAAGGTTCCAAGTATACCAATAGGTAGTCTAAATGGACATTTAAAATGTGTGGACCCCATTGCTTATTAGTTTTATTAAGTCGAAAAATTAAAGAAAGTTAGTTTTTATTGCAATACCTACATAAATTTTAGAATTGAAAAAACCGGTTATTGAAGATTTTAGAAGCCGCAGACAAACAATAAATTCATCGCCCTTGTTTCAAAGCGTGTTTTATATTGCAGTCATTGTACACAAACATATTAGGCTTCACATGCCGATTATCATAAATCCTCGAAACTCGTTATTTTGTTTATTTTATGAATACATTAAGAAACACTAAATATAAAAATCTGATATTTTTTATTATGAGTTCTATAATATTTAGAGGAGTATCTCGATAATAACGTTTTAGAAATACGACACCTTCAAACTAAATAATGTTTGTCCATTAAGTATAAGACATAATAGAAATATGAAAGATATGATGCCCTGGGGGACGGGCTCGATAGCTCAGTTGGTAGTATCCCTGCCTCCTAAACTGAGGGCTGTGGGTTCGATTCCTGCCCGGGACAAACATTTGTGTGATGAACATAGATGTTTGTTCTGCGTCTGGGTGTTATATTGTATTCTATGTATGTATTTACAAACAAAAAAGTATATAAGTATTGTATCAGTCATCTGGTTCCCATAGTACAAGCTATGCTTAGTTTGGGGCTAGATGGCGCTGTGTGAAATGTCCACACATATTTATTATTATTATTCTCTATCGATTCCTTACATCTAAACCACGCGAATTCCTTGTCTTAAATAAGAAATCTGCAAAATTCTATTCTCTATGAAACGAAAACAAAATCGCGCGAAATTAATTTGGAATTGGCGCGATTTGAGCTGTCAAAAATCATATATTTTACCGAGACGCGTTTCGAAACATCAACACATCAAAAGATATGACCACTTATGACAATACATGTTATTCAAAATAAAGATAACTTTAATGTAAAGTGAAGGTATATCTAACGCTGTGACACGATTTGAACACGACACGATAACGACGTGGTTTCGTATCGTGTGGAATCTATGTTTCCATAGAGAATAACCGCCCAGGGATAACATGATGTGATTATTTCATCAATCAGTCCAACTACGTATAGAAAATTAAAAACAATTGCAAATTAACGTCAATTAGTATACGTAATAATCAGAACAAAATGAACTGGTTTCATCTATACATTATAATTAAATAATAATTAACATATTTTGAGTTACTATTTCTACATGTATACAGTTTTAGTTCTAAATCAATTATGGGTAACAACAATTAAATGAATATGCACTTTTTTGTAAAATTGCAAAAATTAATTCTAATATTTAATTCTGTGTGAGCATTTCAGCATAAAATTATGTCCCAACCCTGATTCAATATTAACATAATTGTTTAATTAATTTAAATCCCTATAAAAAGTAAAAAAATAAGCTAAGCAAACAATAGACTAGCATAAAACATATCAGTCGCAAAAAGGCCAACAAACAAACATATCTATAAAAATAAGCAAAATATTAAACCGACAATTGCACATAAGCAAGCATAATATTGCAACTCAAATCATTGGCATTTTTAACACAATTTACTTATTGGTGTTAAAATGTCAAATTAAAACGTTACATTTTTCCAAATGAGTCATAATACTATCAAAAACAGTTAAATAATTTTGAATCAAATTAGTAACTAAAGCGCGCGTTTAATAAAGCCGCTGCAATAATTTAAATAAATATTAAAATTATTATTGCATCAAAATAAAGCTTTTAAAGCGATTCAGACTTAATTCGCAGGCATTTGTTGCTCAACTAAACACCGAAGCCGCAGAAAAATCAATTAGTTCTTAATAACAATACAGAGATCTCAATAGAGGCCACGAAGCTAAACAACGTTATTTCAGTCGGTGTCCTATTTCAATCACAATTATTGTGTCTGTAGAGACACTCGCCAAATTTTAATAGACTACTTGACTGTCATTTTTATTGGTTAAATATAAAAGGACTTCGATAAAAAAGCATTTGAAAAACAAAAACTAAATAACTCCAATAATGTAAGATACAAGAATTAAAAAATACAGTAGAAAGAGACATCTCACACACGCAGTGACGTCAGGATACCTTTATGGTAGCTCTACATTATAATCTTTTTGGTATGTGACGTCACAAATTATGTCTTCATAGTAGCTGTGATGTGAGGATGCTCCACACCAGCTCTTTCTTGCGAGAAGGGACAAGTGGTGGCCCCTCCAGACACTTGAGAGCGTATTATTCCGCGATTATGTACCAACTTTTCTTATTTTTTAAATTATTACATTCATTCATTATTTACGGACCGTATGAAAATAATATTCACTAAATTCATTTTAACAGTAGTCAACTAGCCTATTATGATGGCATCAAACACCCAAGGGTGTCAACTTTTTCTTATGGTTCTTTATAAGTTTCATACATTTATTTTCTCAAGAGAATAACTATAATAATTTTAATAAATTCCCTTTCTCGCTCAATATCTATGAAACTTTGACATTTAATAAGAAACTTTTAAGCTCTTTATCAATAATATATGAAAAGCCACAACCACACGTTTTATATTCAATAGAATTATCTTAGATTTCTAAGGAATAATATGTATTATTTTACTACACTTATTAATACCATAAATAATAATAATAAATTAATAATAACATCACAAAATATAGGTTTGGAATTATAAAATATCTATATAAAACATTTTGGTGGTTTCACACACTAACTTACATAGTTACGTGGTACACGCCATAACACAAGTGTTTACGATCAAATTAATATTTCTAATACAATAAATTGTGTTATAATAATCAAACTTATCAAACTTTCTTTATCACTAATTGCTAATAATACCTACACAGGGTAACCCTAACACATGCACATTGTTTTGAAAGGCCGGGGTCTCCCTATAAACGCTATAGGCCGCTTACAGCGTCAAGCTGTACGCGGCGTCACGATGCTTCATAGTTCCATGACGTCAACATCGGCGTAAGAAAGAGACCATAACAGTATATTTCTATAGTATATAATCATCTGCACCGTCAAGCAGCATGATTTCTTTTGATTACCCTCCCAAAAAATACGTAAAAAAGAAGCTACTGTTTGAAAAATATCTAATACAGAAAACCGGGAATATAATTTCAATTTCTGACGGAGTGGAATAAAATAGAGCAAAAAAAATGTACTTCAAGTGAAGAACTCTTTTTAACCCCCGACGTAAACAAGGGATGTTATAAGTTTTCTGTGTATCTGTCTGTGGCATCGTACCTCTTGAAGAGATGAACCAATATTGTTTTCATTTTCATTGTCTATAACAATATGTAATAAAAATTATTACTGTTGTGCATTGTCGGGCCACCCTGTACACCCGTAAAGAACACAACCATTTAATCAATTACTACTATGAAGTATAAGTTAAAAAGAGGTAGATATAACATCTATTACTCATAATCATTCCTCAAAATTGCTCAAGAAGCATTCTATTTTGAACAGTTATACTTCGTTGGGGAAGAAGAGGAAAGAATTATGAATACAGACCTACAACTATAACAACCACACCTATATTTATGCAAGGAACATAATTATATATAAATTTATATTTTCATCGGACGGTCCACCACAATATTTTAAATAAAAATATTTTGATATTATTTAAGTAATTCGATGCTGAGTTATGAATATTTAATAGCATTATAAAAATATATGAATTTGTAAGTTATATGAGTGCTAGCCCGTCTGCACTAAGCTCGCAGTTATCCCTCAGGACGTACCCAATGTGGTGCAATTAGCATGTCATAGATAATGAGATAAGTGCTAACTTAGGAGCTGAGCTGTCAAAATTAGTGCAGAAGGACATTAATCTTAGTCATCGTTATGTTTATAGTACAGTTAATTTTGGCACAGATGTTATAACAGACCCATGGTGGACCCTAAAATAAGCAAGCCTGTTTCTCTGAAAACAGGCAATTAGCTTTAGATAATCATGCAAGACACCTACTACATCTTTGTACATATACCGGCTGACTGGTCGAACAGTGTAAAAAATCAACGACATTATAAATCATGGCCTTACGTAGCGTAAAAAAAAATAAAATCTAGAAAAGAACAATGAAATGCAAAAAAAAATCAAATGAATGTGCTAAGACTCTAAACGTGTGGACACTGCGCGGCGTCACGTATTGGGCACACAATCTCCTACCTAAGCTGTGGCGTGGTCGACCATTTCCACGCGAGAGGTGCTTGTGACCACTCTGTTTGTTTTTACTAGATAACTAAATCAAACAATAAGAAGGATTTTTTTTATTTTATACGAGAACGAATCGATATTTGACTTAGGTCAATATGTTCAGTGTTCAACCAGTCTGCCTGTATGTACGAATACGAAATAGATGACGATAAAAAGTTATTTTCCATATTAATCTGGAATGTTCCTATCACATACAGTTTACATCCAATACAGAAAAATGTTAGATCTACAACACGATGAGATCAAAATGGTATAATAGGGAATGATTAGATTAATTCTTACCAGAAGAAGCGTTTTCGACCGAAGAGAGCAACGCTGAAAGAGTAGCGTGTGTCGCGCTCAAAGTACCTGAAGCATTTACGATGTTCGCAGACGAGTGACCAATATTATTGTTTAGTATACCAACACTGGTTCCAGAACTCACGATGGTAACATTTGGAGGCGGAGTTGCCCCGTTAGCGAATCCAGTAGAAAGAACCTTCTGAGTATTATGCATCATAAATGACTTAGTTCCAGCGCTGCCCAAAGTCAGCACCTTCTTCAACATAACAGAAGAGTTGCAAGCGTTGTCGATCATATCTTTGGTCGTGGAAATGCTGTCAAAATCGTTGTTAGTTGTGACCGTACCTATCTTCTGCGTTTGTCCGGGTTTCATCGTAAAAGATGCAGCGGTTAGATTCGTTCGGTTTATGATGTTACGAGATACGATCGCGTTATGCAAAATGTTTCCGGTAGGGAATGATTTCGAGACGTTTATGTATTGAGTCGGTGTTCCAATGATGGTGGAGTTTGAAGTGCGTGTTCCGAATCCGATGATTGTGCTCGCTGTACCTTGGGACATCACTGTGCTGAATGTTCCCGTTTTGGTGCTGATGGGTATCCTGCAAGGTAAACCAAATTTTAATGCCAATGTTTACCGAAAAAGCTGTGAAAGTACTACCACTAATTTTTTTTATGTTAATCGTCGTTATCACGATCACGGTCATCAAACTTATCAGAAATAATCTTACAGACGTTTTAAAATTGTCTAAAATGTTTATGTGAGGTCTTATAAATTATGTGGTTATACTACTGGCTAATTACGTAACTCGCAAGAAGTTTGTAACAGGCGTAAATTTCGCAATCATTGCTGCCAAACACTACTTTGATACAGCAGCAAGCGCTCCAACGCTAGATGAACTAAAAAGTACATTATTTTGTTTATATCTATTGCCGTTCTGTTGCTAGTGGCGCTAGTTTCAAAGGCCAAAGTGCATTGAGCAACAGGCGAGCGACTTACGATTTCCAGTGACATCGTGCAACCGATTGCTAAGTGCTTGCTGTCATTTTGCTACTGCTTTTGTTATTTTTACATAATACCGCTGCCGCATTAGCAACTCCATTGGCAGACAGCTGTCCATTCCCTGGATATTCCATTAGCCAGCTCTTACGGCACTCGCGGGAGTAGATGAGGTGGTCATATCCTTACACAGCCGGGACCACACGTTCGAACACACAGACACACGGACAGACATAAAACACTAACGCGCTCTATAGTCAAATTCATCATAAGTTAAAAATCACATCAACATCAACCTGAATTCGTCTACTGCTAAACATAGTGCTCCCCAGAGAGCACCACCTTGAGCGGCCGCACACCTCCTGCACCCATCGGTTCCTCAGGTTTTAAGGGCAAACATCACATAAAAATTACATATTTTATGTTCATTGTTTATTAAAAAAATTAAATTTCTTCACATCGACTCACCCGCGAATCACCTGCGAAGAAGAAGCCGGTATGCTCTGTATAGTGACCGTCGCTTGCGGCAGATGAACGCTCCTCTGCATCGGCATTGACGAGCTAGTGTAATAGTGGACAGTGCTGCCAGTTATACGTGGCGGGGCAATATGGGCCACCGGCACACTGTGGACCATTCCGCTTGTGGTGGACGCTACTGTTATACACTTGGTCTCCTTGCTTGGAAACTGTGAAAAATAAATAAATAAATAACGACCCACAATCACATGCATAGATCCTGGAAATTAACTAGGATTCCCTGTATCTAGGGACCCAGGAACTACGAGGACCGTGGTACCACAACACACACACATAACGAGTACTTGCACTTTTTTCCTGTGCACAAATAGTTGTCCTGTTGCTGGAAGTATTTAACAAATTACCACTCCATCTAAAAGAAATAGAAGAAGAGAAAAAATTTACCGTAGCCCTAAAAGATGTACTACTGACTAAAAGTTACTATACGCTAGACGAACTCCTTTCGGACCAATTAACTATTTAATTATAGACTAGATCGATTCGCTCCGCACAATATTGCTATACCCAAGCTGGGTCATTATGTAACATACTTAAATATGCTATTAACACCTGCATGGGGCACTTCAAACGACGGGTAAATAGAGTCCTTAAAGGTAGGCAACGCATCGGCAACGCCCCCGGTGATGCAGGTGTCTATAGGCGACGGTAACTGCTTTCCATCAGGCGGGCCGTCTGCTTGTTTGTCTGTCCATGTTATAAAAAAAAAAAAAAAATGTAACCAATAATGTTTGCAATAAATGATTGAGTATTGAGTATTGAGTATTGAATCGAACCCGCCGCCTCCGGGTTATGACCTGACTGCTCAACCATATATAGAGTTGGTAATCGCTATATTGTGTATGGGTAGGCGATATTGGTAGGTACGGAATTACGGATTGACGTGATATTTACATTGAGATAGTTTAAGGTCTGAAGAGTGTTATCCCAGAGTTTGATACCTACCTTTTTCCCCTTACAAAAACAAATTTCGAAGCCTTGGTAACCAAAACCCAAAACCAAATAAAGGTGATAGCTGAAAAAAATTCTGAATACCACATCGGAAATAAAACGTTATAATAGCTTATTTTGGAAAATCAAGCTCAAATTATAGAGAAACTTACATTGTTTGTGTTCAAGGTGGGTCCCAAATCGAATTCATCGCCAACTAGAGTCAACGTGTCTGGATTAGCGCCGGTCAGCTTTTCAATCGTCTTCCTAGCATCAGCATCACTCTCAATATTCCCCAGATTTCGGCTCAAAAACTCTATATCAGCTTCAAGCAAGCCATCAACCAAATTGCTCTGCTCTTCATCAGTTTGCTTGCACAGAGAGAAGTCATCATTTTCCAACTTAATGTCTTCAATATCTTCCATGTTCTCAACTTTGATATCAACTTCGAAGTCGCCGACCTTCATTTGTTCCACTTTAATGTCATCTAAATCTTCAACTTTGATTCCATCTACTTTCATATCCATATCTTCGACTTTGATATCAGACAAATCCGTGTCTTCTTTCATCATGGGGACATCTGAGAAATCTTTAGTGTTGTCTGAAGGTCCTAAATTGTATTGGCTTGCGTTAAAATTGTTGGTGTCGAAGCTATCTTGTTGTTCAATTTTTATATTCTCTAACTTGTATTTGTCCTCATCTGGAATGTTGCTGGTTGAAGGTATAGGGCTGTCAGCGTTGCCGATGTCGCCACTCAAGGCTCGTTTCAAAACATATCCTTTTATCTTCCGTAGCATGAACATAGGGACTTTAAAGCCGGAGAGCTCACCTAGCATTGGTAGAGATGTGTGTTTGTATGCCTCGCTTTTGGCTAGTTCTTCAATGTCTTCTAAAACCTAAGATACAAATGAATTCATAAATAAATAAAATAAATATCTCTGGACATTTCACACAGCGCTATCTGGCCCCAAACTAAGCAAAGCTTGTACTATGGGGACCAGATAACTGATACAATACCTTTTTTGTTTGTAAATACATACATAGAATACAATATAACACTCCGACACAGAACAAACATCTATGTTGATTACACAAATGTCTGTCCTGTAGGCCTAGCACGAATATTTACGCGCACGTAAGTGTAACGTTAACGTTACACTTACGCACGCGTAAATAATTAAATATTTGTGCTAGGCCCACTGGGTAGGAATCGAACCCTCAGTTCAGAAGGCAGGGCTACTACCAACTGAGCTATCAGGCCTGTCTAAATGATTGATTACCAGATGTCAGAATGATTATTCTTTTTTGGCAGGGCGACCTTGATTCGAAAAAAAAAACCCCGGTTTGAAAGTCACACTGCCTATCACTGAAACTCGGTTTATATACTTTCATGTATTGTTCAACGGGATTCATTAAAGAAAAAACTGAAAAGAGCAAACATTTCTATTGTTGTCTCACTCCCTCTGCACTTAAACACAATAGTAAAAGAAGGAAAACAATCGTTTTTTTTCGTCAGATTCGTTTCTTGAATGACACATGTTATAGGTACTGATCAACATAGCACTTACCATGATATATGTTTTCCCACCGACAGTATTGGCCAAGTTATGGCTTGCAATCCATTCTTTATCAGCCGAGTCAGCTGGGTATCTAAGCAAGCCCGCGTGTCTTGTGTAGAGACGCCCTCTAGCGTTGCCAAGCCCAAGCACCTGAAATTATTTGTTAAAAAACTAATAAAAAGAATTAAAAATTATTATTATTTTAATTAATTATTGGATATTTGAAACCAAACAAGGAAATACCAATCTCTTTTTTCATGAATGGACTTTTGCCTTGTCTGGTGTATTTACATATTTAGGTAATCAATAACTATTTTGTGTTTTGTTTCTTTCCATCAAGTTTAAAATGGGCCAAGATAAAAAAGTGTTTATTTACAAGTGGGAATAACTTTTATATTAATCAATGATCGCTGTCTTGCGTATGCAACAGGACCAATGGCAAAAGTAGAAAGTGCCAATTAAGAACATGCTTATGTTAGTGTAATTACGTAACATAATATTTTTTTTATATGAGAATAAATGACGTCACGAGCTAGTCTTTCATCTGATGTTAAGCGACACGGCCGCCCATAACAGTTGCAGTGTCCCTCGGAACTTTAAAATAATAAAGTTTCTCGTGACACTGCACTGTGCACGTCATCCTGAGACATCACACAGTCTTGTAATCAGATTACTAGACTGTGTGATCAGATCATAAAGTCTCATTTGCCCAGTAATTTTACTAGCTACAATGCCCTTCAAACCGGAACACACTAGTGCTTGCACACTACTGCTTGGCGGCAGAATAACTGGCAAACCGGTAGTACCTACTTAGACGAACTTTGCAGAAAAGTCCTAACACCTAGTATAGTGACAAAATAAAAATCAAATATAAGACTCACCTTATGAGCATGAGACCCCATAATGAACAATGTATCTTGGGTTAGTCGTGCTGGATTCCACTTCTCCGGATCTCTTATGGCAGGTACTGGTGAAGATGTGCCGCTGTCTGATGACTCATCTTTTATCTTCTGGCGTTTTATACCAAAGTCTACATCACTCTCGTTTTCCTTTCGCTTGTTTTGTGTTAGATTCTGAAACTACATTGATAGTAAAATTAGTTTTGGCTACAGCAAAAATGTTTTCTTACTACAAACATAGGTAGTTATAGTTACTTACATTGGTTTGTTTTATGACGAATTTGGTATCAGTATTGCTGGACTCTGCATCATTGCTTTCATTAATCTGCACTATTTTCTGTGGAGTTGTGTATAACAACCGAGTGGCATCCAGCATTGCACGACAAACTGCTCTAACCTAGAAAATATAGAAAAAGAATTATTTCTGAGTGTTTGTTCCACAGTTCAGTTCAACTAGTAGCTCCGAAGTAGAATTACTTAAAGCTCAAAGTCGCGCAACGAGCTATGGAGAGAGCAATGCTCGGTGTTTCCCTGCGAGATAGGATCCGAAATGAGGAGATCCGCAGGAGAACTAAAGTGACCGATGTAGCTCTTAGGATTGGCAAGTTGAAATGGCAATGGGCAGGCCACATCGCTCGTAGAACTGACAACCGATGGGGAAGAAAGGTTCTCGAGTGGCGACCACGAACTGGAAGACGCAGCGTAGGCCGGCCCCCCACTAGGTGGACCGACGACCTGGTGAAAGCCGCGGGGAGCCGATGGATGCAGGAGGCGAGCAGCCGCTCTAAGTGGCGCTCCCTGGGGGAGGCCTATGTCAGCAGTGGACGTCTTCAGGCTGTTAATGATGATGATGATGATGATGAGAATTACTTAATACACAGAACACTTAACAGTAGAATTAATAATATGGAACAAGACCCGTTTTAATGTTAATACAAATAGTAAGACTGGTTTAACCGGCTGGTGCACCATGCAAACCACAACTGAACTGATTTCATGAAAATCCACAGAATTTCAAGGAATGGTGGTGGTGGTCATTGCTTATTTTTATAAATAATTTTATTTTAATAAATGTTTGAGAGAAACCAAAAAATAAAAACATTTTATTATTCGCTTAGCCCACAGAGCAAGAAAAAAAGCTCGCTTCGTATAGGTGCGAAGCGTCATATTCTTCAAAGCTCTGTGGTTTAGCCCTTAGCAAGGGTTGTTACTTTTCCCCCACCGGCTCTGTCCCATCAGTAGGGAGAAAAGGAAAGAAGCTTCTAAATGGTTTTTAATTCATTTAGAAGCAAATTGTGACTAACTGTATCAAAAGCTTTTTTTAAGTCTATAAAGATACCAAGTACTACATTTTTTTTATCAATCATATGTTTGGTTTTAGTAATAAGATCAATTGTGGCCGTTAGTGTGTTACTTTTGGACCTATATATTGCCTTTCAGAAATGTAATGAAATGATTCTAAATATTTTATTAATTGTGTGTGCAAAATTTTTTCTAGAATTTTTGACAAAACTGGCAATACTGAGATAGGCCGATAGTTACCTGGGTCTGTTTTAGGCCCTAATTTGTAGATTGGAGTGACTTTCGCAATTTTTAATGTGTCTGGGAAATTACAATCAACTAGCAGTTTATTAAAGCACTCGGTTAAGTTTAAGTTATTATGCAATTAAAAGAAGATGATAATTGTCTGAACCTGCCGGTAGGTAATTGTCTGTCCGGTATGTACCTAAATGAAAATAACTTATAGGGACATGAGCATATTTTAAACATCTACTTATAATGAAATCATATTTGACCTTACTGAAAGTAATGTTTGTTTCATGTCAAGCCTAGTAGGACATCACACTATACCAAATTTAGTTATTCCTTTTCTCCCCACTGGCAAATTTTATGTTTCTCAGTGGAGGGAAGAGGCATTTACTTTTTATTTTTCCTTTTCTCCCTACAGGTGGGACAGAGCCGGCGGGGAGAAAAAGAATGACCCCTCAACAAATGAAGGAAGGCCTGCCTCCCTTCTGTTGCCGTCCCATCCATTCATCTTTTACCGCTATCTTTTTCCCTTTCCCTTCTCTCTTCCCTTCAACTGGATGAGTACAGTGGCTTCATTTTTATTGCCGGCTATGTTTTATCTATTTAAATATATTGAAATAATAATTATTATTAGTCTTTTAAAAATTACTTCCTTATTGCTTTGTGCAACCCACACTAGGCAGTTTTAGAAAACAAAATAGGTACCTAGTTATCCTAAATGTTATTCAACAATATTAGCTGTGTAACCCATACCAAATTTCAGCTAAATCCATTTTGTAGTCCAGCATGCTGTGTTTAAAAGGACAGACAGACAGCCAAAAAATTGAAAAATGTTTTTACCTTTGTGTTGATAAATAATAGTTATGCATAAAAAAATTCAGTGTACAGATTTAGCTGAGTTAGTTGTAATAACAGATACAACTAACAAGGCTATGTAGCAACAGAAAATGTATTATAAATCTCTCTTACCTGATCCTCGCTCACAGATTCATCTCCTAAATTCAATCTGATGTTGTTCACTGCAGGAACAAAGAATTTCTGAAAATACAATAAAGTGACAACAAAATTATGAATCATAAAAACTACTAGTAGGTACCTTACATACTAAGCAAATTGAAATATATTTTTTAATTCATTTTATAACATTTATGATTGAATTATATCATAGTCCATTACCATATTGATTATCAATTTTCAATCAAATAAATCTAAGCTAATTTAATGTAGGCAAGATTTATTTCCGGAATATAATACTTAAACTTAAATAACATAATAAATATACTAAACTAAACTTAAATAACTTTAAATAATAGCTAATTTGAGATTAAACTAAATTATTATTATACTCATCTTACATTACATACTTACATCTAATTGTAATAATATTTTAAAACAAGTTTACTATATTATTTCATTTTTTATATAAACAACAGCAATAACTTGTTCCAGCCGCAGAAGTGATATACATGAACTGGAACATAATCTGTAACATGACATACTCACTTCAAGATACTTTTTTATAACTTGATCAATTTCACGGGTGACTGCTGATTGTATAGTCTGACGAAGCATATCCAGGGATTTATTGGCGCTTGCTCGGAACTCAGCTATTGGTCTTGAATGTGGTTGAACTGGACCAGGTAGACTGAACCTTCTATGCATAGCTGCCAGAGTGTTAATGGCAATTTGGCGGGTGATTGGCTGCTTCTGAAATAACAAGAAAATACAAAATTTCATGGTTTTTTTTTTTTATTGATGGATAGGCTTGCGCTTGACCACTATCTCACCTGATGGTAAGTAAAGATGCGGTCTAGGATGTAACAAGCTTGCCTAGAAGATTCACTCTCAATTTCGCTTTCACTGTCAATATCACTTTGGCTTTTCGCATGATAAATGTGGAAGCAAATCGCTTTGTTCGCACATGCGGGATGTTAACCATGTAGATGGTGTTTTTTCGTGCATCTGATTGTCCGATGGTGGCGGTGATGGCGGAATCAAGTTATGCAACTCCAGGTACTGAATATTTATCATTTATAGGGTTCCATACCGAAAGAGTAAAGCAAACCCTATTACTACTAGTCCATCTGTCTGTCTGTACATTTATTCAGGCTGCATCTCATGAACCGTGATAGACAGTTGAAATTTTCACAAATGATGTGTTTGTAGTGCTGCTATAATAACAAATACTAAAAAATAGAATAAAATTGTTATTTAAGAGGCCTCTCATACAAAAAACCTAATTTTTTAGTCTTTTTTTATAGATAATGTTACAGAACCCTTCATGTGTAAGTCTGACTTGTATTTGGCTGGTTATTTTATCTTATTTAGACAATGTAGACTTATGTATGACAGCTGTATCATTATCACCCCTGTATGAAGAATTGGCTTATTACTATAGTCAATGGCCAATCAATTCACCTCATCAATTTAAACACAATCTATCATTGGCATGATGGAAAGTGCTAGCCACAATTATTACAGTTGAAATCGTAGTGAGTAGGTATAGGTGCTAAGAAATGTTCATGTTGTTCATTATTCCTACGACCTTACGATTCAAGGCCGCCATCAAGGACGACCTTCCTTTCCGGCTATTCCGACCTATAGATTTTATTTAGGGCTGCACCACCGGTGTTTTTGAATACTCACTGCTTGCATATTTCCCGCAGTTGTAGTTCTAACAGTTATTGTTTTAGGCATTTGGAAACTCCATGTATTTTTTGAATTTTCAGGCTCGGCATTTTGTTGCGATGCCTCATTTGAATTCCAATGTTTCTGTACCACCATTTTTGTTGGCGGTATACACTCAGCTCAGTGTTTTCTCAAAGCTACAAATAGCTTTATTTTAAATTAGGTAAGTTCATACTTGTCAAACAGGCTCACTTCAACAACAAATCAACTTGAAAATCTTGAAATCAATAACCAAACTAAAAACTAAAACAAAAAGGTGTTGCCAACATTATTTTTTAGGGAATCGTACCTTTGACGTGAAAAGGTCGTATTTTGCTACAGTTTCCCGAAATATGATAGTACGCGTAGATGAAACGATGCGAAATTATTTTAAAAAGTAATATATAATACCTACCCCCCCCCCCCCCCCCCATACGTTGATTCAATATTTTAGAACGCAACTACACAATATGTAATATTTGGTATTTCTTAATATATTTCGAAATTAGAATAATGCATTTATTAAGTATTGACACAATAGAGAACATAAAAAAGCAAGAAAAAGTATAGAAAAAATTCTTAATTTATATATTTTTTCATACATATATAACGGCGACAGTTTCTTTAGCATTTTAGGTACATACATACATTGAGGGATATTCTGGAACTTGGGTTACCAAACTCCCGACATATTTCATAACGATCGACACAAAACGAAAAAAATGAGGACGCAAATTGAAATGCATTATGCGCGTAAAGTACTTGGACGCCACCTCCTTAATTTAATAAAATGAGTAAGACGATTAGATTATGTCGTGTGATGGTTTGGTTCTCTCTTTGGCACTCTAGACGTTATTGAGTTTTCGACAGAATGAACTAAATTTATTGTATTTTTTTTATTTTTGGTACGTACATTACAAGCTTTGAAAAGGTCGTATGTTTTGCGTACGATTTCGGATTCACGATCGTACATCATATCGGGGCCAAAAAGATCGTATAAATACGATTAAAATCGTACGGTTGGCAACACTGAAACAAAGTGATTAGGGGTGTTAAAAAAAAGCTTATAAAAAATCGATTATTGTTTTAGTTAAATAGACTTATAATAATCAATTTTTATTTACCAAAAAATCGATTATTTCAAAATCGATGTTTTTATTTGGGATTCGATTTTTTTTCCACTGGTATTAAAAATAATAAGGCAACACCCGTACCAAATACACGGGTGTTCAGTGTAAATCACAAGAGTTTCAGGGGTGGATTTAGATCTAGTGATTTTACAATAATAATTATTATAATTTATTTTCGCGCTCGCTGCGCATGCGGTTATAATTTTGATGTGTTTTGTTTTGAATCCACCAAGGTGCATGTACTGACAAGTTTATTACAATAATTTGATGCCCGCAGCAGCAACACTGGCCAATCACATCAGCTGATCGAGCAAACAGCCCCCCTATTACGAAGGAGCTAGCAGCGCTGCTGACGAGCGTCTGGTCTGCCGCTAAACTGCTGTCAATTTTCCACAGAATTCCCCCTATTACATAGGTCCAGAACTGAAGTCTCCATACTTAACCTTGTTTGAACATGAATCAAACCATAGAGTACATTTTTTTTTTCTTCTAATGTCAGTTCCTCTTTCAACATACCATATAAATAGTATTACCCGATTTAGTCGGGTACCTAAATAAAAATCTAGCTAGATGTAAAATGTAAATAATAAAAATTATATAACGCCTACATTAAAAACATATAAAATAATAAAATTAATTACCATTACAATCTATAGACAAGAAAAAGGTCTATAGATAGCTCATGCAATCTTTTAATAAAAAGGATTCAAATTAAGTATAACCAGCAGTTTATCCAACATTTCTTTTAGTAACTCACGAGTTTTTCAATGTTACCAAGTTAAAAGGATTAAAGAACAACAGTTATGTAGGTACAGGGGGTCTAGCAAAGATACCAACCACTAACGCTAACGCCAAACGCTAACTCCAAAGTGTACTGAAATGACATTTCGGAAATCGCTAACTTTTCCGTAGAGAATGTCATTTCGATACATTTTTGGAGTTAGCGTTAGCGATTGTGATCTTTGCTAGACCCCCTGGGCCTCAACCAAAATAATGTTTCATATTTTAGGATAAAAAAAAAAAAACTTAAAAATGGAAAAACAATGGGCGCGTGGAACGTTTATAGTTGACAATAAAACTATTATCAGTAATTGCACTTCTGTGTTCTGTGTGTTCTTTACTATAGAAATGCGCTGAACATATTGTTGAGCGAGTGTTAGGTTTCCACCAATCTTCATTTCGACTTTTTGAACTATTTTTATCCAACGATCTGCTAGACATGGATCTGTTGGAAATCTATACAAAAGAAATCGGGTAATTATTCAGATGTCGTGTGGCAATACTGATTTTAACATGTCAACTTTTTATTGTGAATGGTTCTAACTCTTCGTCAAATAGAAATAATTAAAATAATCTTATAAAAATACATGATTAAGGCCACTTACAAGTGAAATGTGATCGTATGCTTCCGTGATTCGTGCCTCGAGTGATTTCGGCAGTTTTATCACGCAAAACGGCATTTTTTTGGTATGTATTCAAAAGCACACCCAAGTAACGACTGATTTTGATTTTGACAGCTGAAAATCAATCACACCCAAAGTGGTGTGTACGGTTTTGCCCTGCTTTAATATCGTATTAGTAGTCTGGATAAAAAGTCTTTGCAATTTTCATACAATTTTGACAGCAGTTGAGCGGCAGACGCGCGTCAGCAGCGCTGTAGGCCTAGCACGAATATTTACGAGCGCGTAAGTGTAACGTTAACGTAAAACCCCCCTATTACGACTGCGTCTGCCGCTCAACTGCTGTCAAAGTTCATACAATTTTGACAGTAAGTGAGCGGCAGACACACGTCAGCACCGCTGCTAGCTCAATCGTAATAGGGGGGCAGATCAAATGCCATACAACTGCCTTACGTTAACGTTACACTTACGCGCGCGTAAATATTCGTGCTAGGCCCACTGCTATTTCCTTCGTAATAAGGGGCTGGATCTAGAGTCTTTCACTTTCAGTATATAGCAAAGTTCTCTGTGGTCTGGCGTAAGCCCAAATAAACTGTAACCACAGAATACTATAAGTTCTCTGTGTATTACTCCCAAAGAGGATATAATCACTTCGTTTTGAAAATTGGGTCTTCAAACAAACGTTTTTTCAGGCTCAGAGACTTTTAGCTACCAATCATGCAAACCTAAATACATATGGCCAACATGCAAACGCAGAATGAATGAACGAATCGTTAATAATGTGTCAACTGTCAAAGCTAGTGCTTGCTTGGTTCTATACTAGAGCTCGATACTTCTGTAGGGTTGTGCGGTATTGCATCGATACCGATAAATCTAATAAATATGGGTAGAAAGAAATGAGTCTAAATATTTTTAATATCCTTCTAAACAAAATAATAAACCTCTATTTGTTAGCAAAATATACGTTTATTTGTTTTTCACGCGATTATATTACAGGAAAACCAATAGTTAATGTAAAAATAAAAACAAGACAAAACTGGTTAGACAATCAATCAACAACAATCAACAATGCTGGAGATTAGTTAGCTAGTATTTTTGAACTGGTATAAATGGTACAATTGAAAAAAATCTAATATTTTCTCATACGATCCAACGTTTTCATTTCACGTTTTCATTACAAACTGAATTTTTTCAAGTTGCCGTAATGTACATTAACTTAAATTATCTAGGTCGTAATAGCACTTCCAATTTCATGAAGTTGTATGCAGGTAGCCGCCTTGTTTTTTCTTTGTGGTATGGTAATGAAAATTAAACACCATGTGACGCATCCACTTGAACTGCTGATGTTAGCTCCTTGTTTGTTGCAGAAATTGGATCTAGAAATTTAAAAAAGAACTTGTCAAAAGCATGCTTAGTACTAACCATTCCAGCTTGGATTACAAAGTATTTGCCAGTTTTCTTCGCTTATCTCAAAAAGTTATTGGAACATACGTCACAAAATAATTTTGTAAGTGTTCTTATTATGGTATATCAATAGACAACTGCAGTAGCAATAGTATGAATGATGTTCCTTCGAGTAATTTCAAAACTGAGTCTGGTGTCCATTAAGGATACATGTTATCACCTCTCTGTTCAACAACTATACAAAAAACCCATAATGGGAATTATCACTGCGCCATCTAGCCCCAAACTAAGCACAGAGAGATAACTGATGAATACATAGTATACGTTTTGTTTGTGAATAGATACATAAAATACAATATCACAGCAGCCTAACACAGTACCTACACAAAACATGTTCATGACATAAAGGTTTGTAAAAGTCTATAATATGACTTTATTAGCAAACTGCAGAATCTTAGATTCGGTGAAGTAGATTAGAAAAAGCTAAAAGTTCTTTTCAAATTACTCACCCTTTTTGCTCGCAACATGGAGTGGAAATTCCTTCAACTGTTCATGAGTGAGTGGTGTTGATAGCAGTTTCAGTTTTAGGATGGCTCTTTTCGTTAAGATTTCATTTTTTATTAAAATCCTTCCTTTCAATATGGTCTCCACATACATAACGGAAAAAATGTAATTTTTTAATTGGCAAATATGCCAAATCTTCATTACCAATCACTTTTATCCATGTTCTGCAGCTAAAATGAAAGTTATATTATTAATCCATAGCCATCTTATCTATATTAATTATTATTTTAGTGAACCTTGCTACTGAATTGCATTACCATAGCTTAATTAGTAGCATTCACGTTAAATTCAGTGTTATTTTTTGTTTTGTTCGTTTTTATCAATTATGGTGCGAATCTTGTTTATCCGTTTCAAAGCTTGCAAATTGTGTCGAATTGCATTGCCTACATTCAGTGTTGTTTTTTCTTTTGCATTATAGGGCGAATTCTGTGTTCTTTTGTTACTTATATCCGCCATGGTATCGTCGCCTAAATGAGCAGTTTGTGGGTTGATTATGGAGATAAGCATGGTTTATGAGTTCGCGCTTTGGTAAGTAGACCAACGTACCCACCTACCTAATAATTATATTTATTTTGGCGAACGGTAAAACTCATTGGTATAATTGTACTCCTTTCTTAAAAAGATTATTTGTAATTATTTCTAATTTTTGCTATACTTATATTCGTCAAATTAAACTGTATGTAAGTAATTAAGTATGTACCAAACATGAGTAGGTATTTAAACCTTTAAAAGTTGTAATGTTGTAGTGTTGAAATGTTTGATGTTGTGTGAAACAGCTATCGTAAATAAATTATTATTATTATTCAATCCGGTGAGTTGGAGGGTGAAGGTTCAAATCCTGCTGGTTGCAAAAACTTTAAGGACTAGAAAAAAAAACTTTTTTATATTAGGAGGTCAGTAGAGGTCCTTCCTCTTCCAGCTTCAAATTTAAGTACTGGGTACCAGAAGATTTTCTATTTGCACTTGCAATGTTGAGTCATCAACAAAATTCTATTTTACATTGATAAACTAGCATAATAATAAGATATTTAAATGCAAGACTTGATACACTTTTTCAGAGAAATTGTGTAAATGCAAACCAAAGCTAGTAGAATACAACCTTACCTTGAGTTTAACAACCAAAAATATTTATAGTTAGGGCACTAGTAGCATGGTAGATTATGGGCTACAATCTCCCTGTGTGGAGAGAAGGCGCGTGTCCCTGCTGTGGGAACGTATTGGGCTGGAGACAACGTCTCACTAAACACTCGGAAATAACTTGAAAGGCAAAAAAATTGCTAAGTTCATCAATACGTCGATGCCAAAACCAAGGAACAATTAATGCTCAACTCAAGGCTTTGGCGGTTGCCGATGAATACTTATATTAGGTGTCAAGATCACAGTTATCATTATTTGCACAAATATCTTGAAAACAGCAGCGTATTATTCAGGAAAAGATACAAATATAAATGAGATGTGACATATCCGACATTTTGTTTAGTTCATCCCAAATGACACAGGCTAACTACGTTAAGTGTATACCAACCACAGACTAAGATCCGGTAATTTTTCAATGTTGGTAGGTAATTTTCTGCGTCCCCATACATTTTTTTGTTTACTCCGAGTTGCGGGACACGTATTACTCCTAGCGGACCTTTACCAATGTACTCTGTGTAGCGGACTAACCAAAGCGGTAAGATACCTTTTTGTGTACGTAAATGTAATCGTAAATCGTAATCTTATCTTTCTCATATTATACCTACAATGCGAAGCGCCGACTTTGGAGACGGGCACTCGCACGTCAGTTATTTATCCATCACATTAATACTTCAGCCATGCTTCAGCCGCTCAACTGAACATTCATCAATAGTCAATACCGAAGTGACGGTACGACCAATCGAATTTACGCTCTCTGAATTCCCAATAAGTTCTCTCTCCTCAGTTAAATCCACGGAGTAGGCGTAACTACACGTACCTAACCAAACCTTATTTTGTACAAGGTAAGAGTACATTTAATTGTTGATTTTATGACCCTGTTATAATGGTAGCCAGTTGGTAGGTACCTACCTAATACATACTGGAAAGTCGAGCACTTGAACTTTGCCCCTGTTTATAATACATAAACTGACATTGAAGGTAACAAGTTAAGTGATAATAGGCCCAATTTGAAGGCTTTAGTTGATGGTTCTTAATAATAATGTAATTCTGTCTATTACATTGCCGTCTATTCGACAAGAACAGCTACAGTTTTGGAGTATTAGACCTGTTATAAATTAAATTGTAGCGAGTGAATGATCTTGGGAGAATGTCTGTTTGAAAATTTATAGCTGTACTTGTACAAATGTACACATAGTACTATATTTTGCTTTATTTGTGTACTTATATGTGGCTAGTACTGCCCACAGTTTTACATTGTGTCACAGTTTATTACAGTTAAAATTAGTAGCTAATCCATGTCCTTTGCCAGGGTTCAAAATATCTCCATTTCTAATTTTCCACCATATTTCATCAAGTTCAGTTCAGCCATTTAGATATAATAATTTAATCAACGGACAGAGAGGTACTTTTGATTCACAATATTAGTATAAGTAGGTACCTAGATAGAGTATATAGGTGGATGAATACAGTGTATTGAACTTTAGCTATCTCAAGGTTACTTGAATTGAACTTAGATTTATGTTAATGGTTTTGTTTACATAATGAATGAGATAGTAATATATGCATACATTTGATTCTCATATTAAGGTCTTTATAGCTTGCCATTATGGAGAAGTGATACTTATCATCCATCATATAAAAAGTAAATTGCTCAACTTCAATGATTAAAATATTCCTAGCTAGATGTTAGCCAGTAAGGATAAATAAACAATAAATAAACCATATTCGTCATCAACAGCCTTAAGATGTCCACTGCTCCACCATAGAGTGCCATTAAACCAAACCATTATAATAATTCCGTAACAAGAATAAGCCATTAATAATTAATTTTTTCATACCAATTTTTTTATTTATTATTATACCTACTCAAGTACAAATCAAACTAATATTCTTTCAAAAACAATAGGTAATATAGGTATAGGTGTGTATTTCCCCATACATAGTTACACAATATTATCACTATTATGTAATACCTATATACTACCTATGGTATAGATAGTGGTAATACTATGTCTGTACCTAAAATGATAAAGGCCAGGCAATGATAGCACCAGTTTCTTCTTGTTTGTCCCCTCGAGGGGACAAACAGGAACAACCCTCATAAGCTGTGTGGTTTGTGTATGTAGCATTCTCATCACTGTAATATTATTTTCCCTCTTTAGGTTACACAAAAATATATATTTACTAGTTTTTATTAATACTTGTTATTTGCTGCCCATTCCTTGTTACTAACGCTTTCATATTAACATATTCAGTCATCTGGGCTAACGGTAAAACCAGTCTTTTAATTTATTTATTTTTAAATTTTGCTGTTCATTTCAACCAACTCCAAAAAGGAGGTTTTTAATTATAATAATAACCATAATAACCATTTTTATTTCAGGCAACAAGCTTATAAAATAAACATAGGCCCATATTATAAATACCTTAAAGGCTAACCATACATATTTTATTACACTAAACTAAATTTCATTGGGCACAAATTTGCAATAAGTTTAATATAAAATATGTAAATTATTAAAAAGTATGTATTATTTGTTTAAAACCTTATCTATCTAAACTCATATTATTATCTATTGCTACTTCTTATGATTATTTTATTTGGGTAATTCTTTATCTTATTCTTTTTCAACCAGCACTACAACTCGTTCCACACTACACAAAGGTTAACTGGAAGAAAATGCTACTTAGCATTAAGTTCGCCTATGTACTTGATTTACTCTTGTGCAATAAAGCATTTTCTATCTATCTATCTAGAGTCGGCGTGCTGAGCTGGCTGTACGTGTCACATAACCTAATAATTAATTAACTAACAATAATAATAATTAATTAATTTTTATTAATTAGGTTCAATGTCTTGTTACCTCAGAACCCTAAACCCTGTTATATACGTATTGATTTTAAAAGCCTAGGATGATAGTTATAAAAACTAGATATAAAAAGATATTAATCTACTCTACTCTCGAGTTGTCACATCAGTTGTACCCCGACAAATTAAAATGGGGTGTCTAATTATTTGCAGTCTAATTCCCTAATTCGGCAGCTACCAACTGAGCTATCAGGCCAGTCACATAAAATAGGTCACATTATTTGACCAGCCTGTGATAACTTTCAATTCCATAGTCTGAAGAATAATTACTCTTATCTCAAATAACTTTACGGTTTCCGATGTGTGTGTATATGTATGTGTTTATGGTGTCATTTATCTCATTCCAGATAAAATATGTCGAAGATCAAGTCTGGACCCGTTGTGGACATCCTAGGGGATGAGATGACCAGAATTATCTGGGACCTCATTAAGGAGAAGCTCATCTTACCATTCCTCGACATTGAACTCCACGTTTATGACTTGGGCATGGAAAACCGTGATTTGACTGACGACCAAGTCACTATAGATTGCGCTGAAGCGGTTAAGAAATACAATGTCGGCATCAAGTGCGCTACAATCACTCCCGATGAGAAACGTGTCGAAGAATTTAAGTTGAAGAAAATGTGGAAGAGTCCCAATGGCACAATTCGTAACATTCTCGGTGGAACAGTTTTCAGAGAGGCCATCATTTGCAAGAACATTCCCCGTCTTGTAACTGGGTGGGAGAAACCAATCATCATCGGCCGTCACGCTCACGCAGATCAGTACAAAGCCACCGACTTTGTTGTTCCCGGCGAAGGTAAGCTGGAACTTATATTTACTGGTAAAGATGGAGAAATCATCAGACATGTAGTAAACGACTACAAGGGTGCTGGTGTTGCTCTCGCTATGTTCAATACTGACGCTTCCATCATCGACTTTGCTCATTCCTCGTTCAAGTTCGCCTTGGACAGAAAATACCCTCTTTACTTGAGCACCAAAAATACTATCCTTAAGAAGTATGACGGCCGTTTCAAGGATATCTTCCAGGATATTTACGACAAACAATACAAATCGCAGTACGAAGCTGCCGGTATTTGGTACGAGCATAGGCTGATCGATGATATGGTCGCATATGCTATGAAGTCTGAGGGTGGTTTCGTGTGGGCCTGCAAGAACTACGATGGCGACGTGCAGTCAGACTCCGTCGCTCAAGGCTATGGATCTTTGGGTCTTATGACTTCGGTGCTTATCTGCCCTGACGGGAAGACAGTTGAGGCTGAGGCAGCTCATGGCACCGTCACCAGGCATTACCGCTTCTACCAACAAGGAAAGGAAACCTCCACCAACCCGATCGCTTCCATCTTCGCCTGGACTCGCGGACTTCTGCATCGGGCTAAGCTTGATAACAACGAAGAACTCAAGAACTTCGCCGAGACCCTCGAAAAGGTCTGCATCGACACAATCGAATCTGGAGTCATGACCAAAGATCTGGCTATTTGCATTAAGGGCATGAACAACGTGAAAAGGTCTGACTATTACGAAACATTTGATTTTATGAATAAACTCGCCGAGAATCTTAAATCAGCTTTAGGAAAATGACTAACTGCAGAAAAGAAATTTTGTAGGCTATAAAATATGCCTGCTATATTCTCACATTTTAACCTCAGTATATAGGTATTGTCACAAGGGGTTAAGGGTAAAAGCATTTTATTTATTAATTTTATATTAAATTTAATATATTGTGTAAGTACCTATACATACATTAAATGGATTTGTAGAAAATTACTAGATATTTCAATTGTTTATTGAGTGTGTATGACAGATGTAATTTTGATTACTTTGTTAGATATTCAACTACTTATACTATTACTATTCAACTTATACAGTAATGCTCCTATTTTACTCGAGGCCACTTTAAAAATTGAAACAGATGTACCTAGTAAAGGTGTGTAACCTTTGGAATTTTACTCAGTTTTCGTCATCAACATTGTCTGGCTCTTGAATTAAAGTCGACACGTGGAAGTACTATCTACATTTTTATCACTTTTATTGTGCACACTTATTGTCCTTGGCAGCACAGATTTAAATCTGATAAGAATAATGAGAAACTACAAAGTAGAATAGTGTATTGTACTTATTAGACTTTTAATAGGTTCTTCTGCTGATGTTAGTCCAAACAGCATGTAACTGTAAAGATCTATGAAATCAAGTCAAATTGTGAAAAGTGAGAACAAAACTATGAGCTGTGATGACTGGAAACAATCCATAAAATCCAATCGTGCTCGAAATAAAACTAGTACACTAACCATATATGTAGGTATATTCAAAGTTAACTCATGAATTTAACAATGTCTCGTTTCTTGTCTTATCAATAGTATCATGCTTACAATTTCATTTGGATGTTTATCATGATCTTTGTAACTGCAAGGCCATTCTGCGGGAAGATAAGATATACTATTTACGTACTAAGTCTTCTGCTCTACTAAAGTTAGGGGTTTAGTTACAGCTCTTATCTAATCTGGAATGGCCACCAGTAGAGCTAACTACTTTGACCCTAAAATAATAGATAACTACTTTGTCTCTCATGGGTCTCCACAGTACACAGTTCTAGAAAAACTAGCAAATAAGTACTTAGTATACTAGTAGGTGTATCAACAGCAACACTATGTTTTAATCGCGTGTGCGTCGTGCGACGCTAAATGCCGCTGATGGTGAAGTTACTGCACCCAAACATGTGGCAAAAAATCGAAATGAATGTAGCTGTGTGGTCTCGGCGGTTTGAGAATAGGATTAACCTATCTTTGGATGCAGGAATGCAGGAGGCGAGCAGCCGTTCAAAGCGGCGCTCCCACCTAGGCAGCCTATGTTCAACAGTGGACGTCTTCAGGCTGTTAAGATGTTGATGAATATGTTTTCCTGTGGGCGCCGTAAGACCCGGCTAAGGGAATATCCAGAGAATGGATAGATTCTCGTTAGGATAGGACTGAATGCGTATTGTAAGGTTAAAGCCTAATTTACTTATAAGTAAGCAGGTACCTTACCTTAATATGATAACGCGAATATTAATTTCTTTTCAGAATGGAATCAAACACCTTTTGCTTGTATGTTTCAACCAGGCGCTCAAAGCTGACGGCACGAAACACGACGTTGTTGCAGACTATTCCATGGCAGGGACTAGGGTGAATGTACTAAGAATATTAAACAACAAAAAATATTAGTATTTAAGGTTACCTAATGTATGACCTGATGAAAACCGATGAGCCGATGGATACAGGAGGCGAGCAGCCGCTAATAGTGGCGCTCTCTGGGGGAGACCTATGTTCAGCAGTGGAAATCTACGGGCTGATGACGATGATGAATGTCGTAACGAGTTGGCCGATTACCTGATGTTAAGCGTCACGACTGTCCATGACAGTTGCAGTGCCACTCGTTTGTCTAAATATAGGTAAGTATGTGTTGTATGTAAGTATAGTATACGTATAAGTTCCTTGGTAAGTACCTACTAGTTTAAGCGTGACACTGCACACAGCATTTTGAAAATTAAGTTGTCTAGGAATAAGGTTACTTTTACTAGACTGATAAGTTATAAAGATTTAAATGCCCAGTAATTTCACTAGGTACCTATACCTACAGCGTACAGCCACTTTACTACTAGCTATATAATCTGCAGTGCAAGCACCGATCTTCGGTTCGACAAATATATCGAGTCGATAAACAGATTTTATTTATCGATCTAATCGGTAACTTGTAGCATGGATCAAACATCGGTATTTCTTGTCGAAGTCTTTCGAGGGCTTTATTTAGTCGACATCTTATCGACCATTCGTTCGTAATTCTCACAGAGTAACTTTATATTATAGAAAATTCCACAGATTAGGGAAAAAATTAGAGGCTAAAGAAAAGAGGTTAGTCATTCATTCATGAAAAACACCTACTTAAAGGATTTATTCTATTGAAATATTACAGAAAACTATTATTTTCATGTGAAATCCGATTAATTATTGAAGAGGAACGAAATAATAACTATATTGGCCGAAAGGATTTTACCTAATTCATCATCATCATCATCATTAACAGCCTGAAGACGTCCACTGCTGAACACAGGCCTCCCCCCGAGAGCGCCACTTAGAGCGGCTGCTCGCCTCCTGCATCTATCGGCTCCCCGCGGCTTTCACCAGGTCGTCAGTCCACCTAGTGGGGGCCCGGCCTACGCTGCGTCTTCCAGTTCGTGGCCGCCACTCGAGAACCTTTCTTCCCCATCGGTTGTCAGTTCTACGAGCGATGTGGCCTGCCCATTGCCATTTCAACTTGCTAATCCTAAGAGCTACATCGGTCACTTTAGTTCTCCTGCGGATCTCCTCATTTCGGATCTTATCTCGCAGGAAAACACCGAGCATTGCTCTCTCCATAGCTCGTTACCTAATTATTCAGTTGCAAATATTTTATCAACCTTATTATTATATTAGATGAAGTGCTTAGTTGATATATGATAGTAAACACATGAAACTTGGAATAGGTGTTTAATACTTTTTCATTTCTTCATGGAAAAACTACGTATGGATTTGACCACCAGCAACTTCTCTCCTGTCCTCTGCAGTGCTAGGGATCTTGATGCAACTGCTCGTGAGATTTTGAATAACTGCTTGCAACAAAATCTGGACAAGCTTGCTTATAGTACCCGTACACACCTACAACAATAAATTTCCATGTATAAGTAGAATAAAATAACAATAATTAGAATAATTTAAGCAAATAGTTTCCGCTTTGGGAAGTACTTACTAATTACTCCACGGCCATTCACGGGCAGTCCATTTGATCGGCTCCTTATAGATCGCTCTGAACAACTTGAATAACGGCGCGAGAGCAATGTCTTTATGAATTCTAAACAGAATCTCAAACTGTTCGTTAGGTAGGTCGAGACAATTATTGGCATCTCTTAGGCACCGCCTATTGATTCTCAAGACATGTTTTCGGCTTACAGTATTAAAATATAGCCAAAATCCAGTTTGAAAATATTATAAATTGGTTATCGAGCAACTATGGAAACCCGATAAAATTCGATAAGTTTGACAAGATTAAACCGATGACAAAAGTCAAAAATTAGATCCATGCGTGATTTAGTCGACATAGAACGACATGATCGTTAAGATTTATCGAATTTATAACGAAGTCGATAAAATACATTCCGTGCTACCGATTAAGTTTTATCGAAACTTTATGTCAAATTTGACATGAAAATTCGTTAAATATACCGATCGGAAGATCGGTGCTTGCACTGCTGGATAGGTAGGGATCTAGCGATCACCCGGGGCTACAGAGTATAGTTAATTCATTTATTCATTGGGTAAATGGGTACAATAACATAGGTGTCAATGTTAAAACCATTCAGAGCGTCATATTCTGCTTTTCAGCAGTTAATCAAATAATAGTACAAACAAGATAACTCTCCGTATTGTGCCAGTCGTCTCTTACATCCATGTAAAAATATAAAATGATGTTGAATATACTCAATATTACTCATAGAGCTATGAAAAATATGACGATTGTGCGAAGCGGTATTTTTTGCTCTGTGAATATACTATTATAAAATGAGTCACCATCATCCTGAAAACGTCCACTGCTGAACATAGGCCTCCCCCAGAGAGTGACTTTGAGCGGCTGCTCGCCTCCTGCATTCATCGGCTCCCCGCGGGTTTGTCCAGATCGTCGGTCCACGTAGAGGGGGTCGGTCTACCTTTCTTCCCCATCGGTTGTCAGTCTTACGAGCGATGTGGCCTGCCACAGTGGCAATCCACTTCAACTTGCCAATCCTAAGAGCTATATCGGTCACTTTAGTCCTGCGGATTTCCTCACTTCGGATCTTATCTCTCAGGGAAACACCGAGCATAGCGCTCTCCATAGCTCGTTGCGCGACTGAGCTTATGAGGCCAACAGTAAGAAACCATTCAGTTCCATCTCTGGCAACACACATTGATTGAAAACTTTTATTTTCAAGCTTTGCGGTATTTTGGACGAAAATATAGGTCGAAGCTTCCCGAACGCGGCCGAGTTGTATTTGTCGTGCAACCTCTTATTTGAAGTTGGACCTACCCAATTATTGGACAGTCTCTGTATACCTAGTATTAAATGACTGTGGTCTGTGCGTTCTATATTGAAATGAGTAACTTGAATGAATTTGGGTGAGAAATAGCTTAGATTCTAAAAAAGAACCGGTCACTAAAGCTACCACTACCTACATTACAGAACACTGCTAGCTAGTTAGGTATAATAGTACGTTGTAGAACTTGTAGGTACTATAGGTACAATTCCCTACACTACTTCCCTAAAATAACCCAATGCACCTACCTACCTATAGCCAATAGCCTAGTGGGGGGCCGGCTTACGCTGCGTCTTCCAGTTCGTGGTCGCCAGTCGAGAACTTTTCATCCCATCGGTCGTCATTACTACGAGCGACATCCTGTATACTTAGATTATAATATGATTTAGTACCGTAGGTAGGTATCTACCTACGTTTGGTGCTGTTTTCGTTGTAGAGCACGTAGCATGATCGTAGCGTACTAGATAATGAGTACTTATAATTTCAGTAGTTCATAATTATGTACCTAAGTAAGTACCTAAAGTCGAAATATCTACCACTGCCTGCGAATAAAAAACGATTTCTTTGGAAATGGACAAGTTTAGAAGTGTAAGCCCTTCAAATTAAACTTTTACGAAAATGGGTCTCCCCCTTCACATCACAATTCGTAAAAATAAAATTTGCCGCAAATCGTTCCCATCGACTATTTTACAAAATCGTTCTCATTTTTCTATCAAATCTTCGTCCCTCGTCGTCAAATAACTTTCTTAGTGAATTACCGGAGGTCGGTGTGGTTTCGGTCCCCTACAACAGCAAGCGTCCCTCCCTTCCCTCCATCGTTCCCTCTTGGAGAGGGCCATTGAAAGACTGTTCGCGAAGCCCACACGGGGCTACTTGCTTCAGTTTCGCGTGCTTCGCTGCCGATCGCAGTCCACAACCGCGCTCGTCGCAGTCTCAACGTACCCTTTTGGCGCCAAGCAGAATACTTACGCGAGAAAAAAAGACTCACCAGCCAAAACTTAAGTTTATGTGTAGGTAACTCGTGAAAATGAATAGAACGAACATGTTTTTACGATGCCTCGTCGTTATAAATATTATGGTAAGATACATTTTTTTCATGCTTCAATATTTAGTTATTTTATCCTTCGGGCTTTTCTAGGAAGAATGAAGAAATTATTAAAAATAGGTGGTATAAAAATCTCTACTTATTACTACTTAGGTAGGTACCTACCGAAATAATTTATTTCCATGAACATGGAACATGGAAATAAATTATTTTATAACTGAAAACGTCTACTGCTAAACATAGGTGTCCCCAAAGAGCGCCAGTTTGAGCGACTCCTTGCCTCCTGCATCCATTGGCTTCCCAGCACTGTAGTTAAGTAGCTACTGCCTTAGTATATTAATAAATATCTAAGTAATGTATACGGCACATCAGAAGTATGGGTAGGTATAGGTACAAGACGTAGGTAATTGATTATCTACCTAGTTGTTGGAACCATAACTAATTATAACTTTTCTTCCATCATCCACCTAAGTAAACCTGCTCATTTAAAATTATTGACCTGATAGAGCACGTATATTTCCAGAAGTACCTACCTACCTCCAATGCAATGCTAATTATAGAACCAACTAATGCTACGAGATACCTACCACCTAAGGTATTAGGCGAGTTAAAATGGCCCCACCCAAATTATCCTAGGAAAGCTTTACTACTGTAGGTACCTATTATATTATCTGGGGTTTTACATACAAATACATAGGCATACCTATACATCGAACTTGAACTTCTTTTGTTTTTGAAGTTGGGTAAAAGCCGTTACAACTCTATCCATCACGTTCCGTCAAAACAAATTTTAATGTACAAGCTTAATAGCGAACAAGACATGAACATTTAATCCCATTAACATAAGATAACATCCGAGTTGGATAACTGTAATCGTTGCAACATCGACCAGTATGCGCAGACGCCCAGAAGCATTTGATTTCCGTAACGCCAAACTTACCGATCAAATAGATACCTTTGAGCCATAATAATTATTCTGGCTATGAGTTTAGTTAGTACGGCCAACTTGGATGGTGTCTAAAATTACTGCAAATTATTTACAAACAGTCATACTTTGTCATAATTAATTTTTTTAAATTATTATTAAAACAATTTAATTTTAGGTACTTACAACAAAGCTCACACGTTCCCACTACTGGCATATCGGGCCATCTCTTAGGCTCAGGGAGAGAGTATTTTTATAGAAACGCAGATCCCCTTAGTATACTAAACAAATTCTGATGTTACCATCTCTTGGACTACCTATAACATAAGTACCTAACCCTATTATTTTACTTAGAATACGTGCGTGTAGGTATTATAATTAGAATTATTTAGTTAGGTTAGGTAGGTACTAATACTTACAGATTCATAGAATAGAAAAAACAAATAACACAACGATTTCCAATTAAGTGCTTCGTTAGCTTTTCGAAAGTGTTTTCCACCAACAATTTCCTTCATGGACATACCTATGCATCTAAGGGCGTACGTAATACGTACCTACACACTGATAGAGAACCGCTAGATCGCCTTGCCGAATCAATTACAGAGTCGCTCGGGTGCGGCCAATTATTAGTCTGCTCCATGATTCCTAAGCAATTCGTGTCTAAAAGATTGCTTACCGATTAAAAACTCATTCGGTGATCCGAAAACACTCGTTCCTTGCGTGCGGCTGTTTCCGTAACTATTCATCGCTCTTCCCTCATGTAGTTTATCCGGTGGGTTGGGTTGATGACTGTCTTGCACAAGAATTAAAGCTGGCGGAAGTTATCATCTAAAAGGTTTAATCTTAATGAACATAGCTTCTAGTATACTTAATTACGAAGACCAGTCAATAGATGCTACCCTAGTTGTCCGACGCAGAAGTAAACGTAAACCCAAAAGCATGGTGGTCGCGTTACACTCCCGTCAAGAGTGTATAGTTATTGAGTTATAGGTTCTGTCCGGCGCGATTCACGGAATTTTGATTAAAGTTACATAACTACGGCATGCAGTGAGGTGAGGCTGATCTTCGGCGCGTGGGAATCGTCTCAGTCTTCCCTCTGTTAGTGTAATGTAACCAGTATGCAAGCTCGCTGGTTCCTCGAGAGCCGGATTAACAAGGAAGTTGTAGGTTCCATCCTGTTTCTCATCATCGTCGCTATAATTCTGGAGACGAATGCATGGATGATATTATAATTATTTATGGAGACCGTCCACTCCTCTAGAGACAATTTAGTTACAGTTAGTGAAGTAAAACACAGAGAACCTTTTCAATTCAATCCCTGTATATTCTTTCTTCTATAAATATTCAGTACATACTCAGTACATAATAAACGAAAAGAAGCAATAATACGTCTTGACGCTTCGGCTGCTTAACCAGAATTGACTGCTTTTTGGACCTTGTCGTCCCTCCAAAACTTCTCTCCTAAACCTCAATATTATTTTACCGGAACTACCAAGGCAGCCATCGTAATTGGCTGATGGTTCAGCGGACGCTCCTTCCGCCAGTGTGGCCAACCAAAGTGGTATTTTTAAACAGTCTACCTACCTCTTAATATTAAAAAGTGAGAATAAATTATAAAATTTACGACATTAGTAATTTCTAAACTTTCAGGCTGGTAATCTACCTAAGTTATAAAGCTTTTGCCATGTTGGCAACTTGGCATACAACCGCTTTTATCAAAAATATTTTTAAAATTCTGTGATTGATCTTGGATTTCACAGTTTGGTATTAGCTTCTTTCTGATTTCATCTTCTCAAGCACCGTCCTGCTGCTGGTCATTGCAGTTTGATCTAGGTAACATAATATTGAAATTACGGCAATTCTTTGCAAGCTTGCCTACTGTCTTCTCTGCGTCTGATCCCGCAATTAGGGAACGCCGCCGCCGGGAGTGTAGTAGGGTACCTACTCAATTACCGCCGCACTGTTTTTATTGCGATCCCTGTGATCCTCAATGCAATGGAAACTAAGGACAAATACATCTGTGCGTAATGCGGTCGTATAGTTTATCGCTTCTTGGCGCAACGGTAGGACTCTTTGTTTTGATTAATCAGCAATTACGAAGTACCTATCTCTGCACTTTTGCCGAATGTTTTTCTTTTGATTTACTTGATAAGTTGCGCATTGTCTTTATTTTATTTTAGCTTTTCTGTGGAATTCTTATCTGTTTATGCTTCGTATGTTAGGTCAACTCGTGTCGTGAGCCGTTCGTTGTCTCGACGGTGTAAAGTAACTAAGCATGAAAATTCTGAAATTTATCTGTCTTTGCATGGGTGTTGGAATAGAAATTATACCTAATGGCGTAGAATGAACACACAACAACACGCAGTTGTTTTGTCTTATTGGACTAACGTGGGATTGAGCTTATTTTGATTCTGTTTCCGCCTTGATTGTCTACAGTAGAGAGCGAGACTGTTAGATATGAGTCAGTAATTTCATTGTTAAATTTTTGTCCATTGCTACTTCTACCATCCATAACACGCACAAACCTAAGCAAGTTGTCTTTAAGTGAGTGTACGCCATACCCACTAATGCACAATTGCACATATAGCTAATACCTACAGATACAAACTACGCAAAACATCCGAAGGTTATCGCCAGTGGAATTTTTTAAATTAAGTTTATCTCTATTCTTCACATAAAGTACCGACATTCTTTCGTTCATTCTTTCCAGACAATACACAGAACAGATTCCTCCAAAGCCTTCGTAGAAAACATCTTATGAGACAATGGCTACTAAGATCATAGAATAAAATTCATAATAGTAATAAATACCTACATATTAAGCTGTTAAGATACATATTCACACTACCAATAAACATAACTAGGTACCTATCTAGATACACTGTGTAAGTAGTTCTATTTGTAGAACACGTTCATTCAGAACTTTTTGTATTTAATTAGAATCTATTGTAACCGATATCGACTACTCATGCGATACAAATCTTATTACGCTACCACGCGTGGTCAACGTAAAAAGCAGATGAGAAAGTGATTTGCAAAAAAAAATGTTAATGAAAAAAATACTCCTTATGATGTCACATGTGTTTTGCCGCTTCTTCAAGTCAACGACCCAAACCAATTATAGTTGCATAATAGAGTTTTTATTCAATGATTTAAATTGGTTTGCCAAGCGTGAGCCAATTTTCGATAACTTTGCCGATAGTGTCAATGGTTGTTAGATCGGTTTGGATATGCGATGATAATAGGCCGACGTTCATGACCACGATGACTCGTAATAAGACTATTTTCTTAATTAACAGTAAACTGATCTCTGCCTGTAACAAAACAATCTTTATGATGAGTACAATTATTATGAAGTCATGAAATGTCTTATTAGCACTGTTTT
This sequence comes from Ennomos erosarius, assembly GCA_963580505.1. Taxonomy (NCBI): domain Eukaryota; kingdom Metazoa; phylum Arthropoda; class Insecta; order Lepidoptera; family Geometridae; genus Ennomos; species Ennomos erosarius. The sequence continues at coordinate 10,729,229 of OY756981.1, read as the reverse complement.
AAAATTTACCGTCGTATATGCTTTTTAAAATGATGCACAAAAAAGGTCATAATATACTAAACTGTCATCATCATCATTAACATCCTGAACACGTCCACTGCTGAACATAGGCCTCCCCCAGGGAGCGCCACTTAGAGCGGCTGCTCGCCTCCACGCATACACGTGTATGAAATTACCTACGTTACACCCAAAAAAATAACAAGGTGGGTAGGAAAACCTTGTTAGCCGACACAATCTTATCGTTTAGGCACAATAGATGCCATGAATTAGATAGATTGATAGGTAGATAAAATTAAATTAAACGCCATGGACCTGAAATTAACTGTACTACATTCACATGATAATTGACAATTTATTTGCGCTCCATTAAACTGTTATATCTACTTACTACTTAATTGGTATTCTAAACTATTTCTGTTGTTACTCGCAATGTGCTAGTTTTTCAATATTGTCTTCCATTATTTTCCAGTTTATACTTTTAACTAGGTAACTATCTGTACTTTTAACTATCATGTGAAAAGTAGGCAAATAAATAACGCCCAACGATCAACATACATAGATCCTGGACCCTAACTAGAATTCCCTGTATCTAGGGACCCAGGAAGTACGAGGACCATGGTCTTACAACACCCAGACACAGAACAAGTATTCGCGGTTTTTTCTTTTCGGTAAACATCAAAAGCCCAATTTTCAATAAGAACACGAAACGACCAATCAATCTATTTCATAATCTAAAGATTTACAAGCCGTGTAAGAACAGCATGTATTATAATTGCATGTAGCGTCAGCAAAATGTTAACAACTTTACCTACTGCGAGCTGTCTCGACCCTGTAACAGAAAGCAAGTAGGCTGATTAGAAACTGCCTTAAGGCCCTGACAGTACCCAATGCGAGCACGTTTATTACAGCAGACAAACTTGAAACTTATATTGTACCTTATAGGGTCGCTTTATGCATAACAAAAATATGGCGATTACGTTCCGTTGCACTTCGTCTTTTCCATTTTTCGGTACAAATAATTATTTATAAAAGAAATGCTTATTGTTATAAAAAAAAAAATAAGCTTATAGACGGATACATTGAAACATAGCTTACCACTATGATTTATTTCAATGGGGTGTCTTATTATAATGTAACATTTTAGGACGATTGAATGATTTTTTAGAGGTCACTTCACGATTTTTTTCTATCGAGAAAACTTTTCGTAAACGTGTTTCGGTTCCGGCAGACGGAAAGAAGATATGACAAGTATTAACGTGCATTTTTTCAATCCTGTAAATGGTATACGTTTTGAGATAATCACGTTCAAAATATTCGATTTGAGAGCATTCAGCGCCTTAACAGCGAAGTAAAAAACAAGCAATAATCGTAAACTCGCTGCCGATGCCGATGCCGATGCCGATGCCGTGGCACGTCAATATCATAGAGCTTAACTAATGCGGTGTACATAAAGCATGAAATCAAGGACTCTCGGTAACACAAATTAATTGCAATACGACCACGATCACTCGCACCTTTAATAAAGCCAGTGAGTAGTAGGTTAGCTTAGAAAAGTGAGTGCATCATAAAATCTTAAAGTAGGTGGTAGGTAAATCGCAACTGATATTAAATATAAGTTTCAATCGAATCTCCATAAACTTAAAATATGTTTATTCTATTGCTAACCGTAACTGCAGTCATGTCGGCCATGCATGGTGAATGGGCTGGTCAGTGCAGGTACCGTTGCAATGCCGTCAATGTGTAGGTCGCCATGTCTACGACCCTTCATGCCCTATCGATCCATATAAGTGCACTAAACGCCTCGAGCTTATAAGAATCAACGCGCCATGGGAATAGCCCAGTTACCTCCTTGCAACTTTCTAAATCCTAACCTACATCAAGGTGTCATCTTCATATCGCGTTGAACAGAAAGATAATGATATCATGTCAGATTTGATGTCTAAACTCATTTTGTTAGAACGCGCCCGAGCGTTATCTCCATCGATTTGTTTGCGATCTCGACCGCCAATTTGTAACCGCAAAAAATACACGCTTAATTTAAACTCGATTAGTTTCGCGGCTGTCGTCGTTTAATTCAATTAAGTAATTATTGCGGTGATGACAGAAGTGTTATTGAGAAGGCTGATAAAAAAGCTTGCGGTCGACATTCATCCGCGGGCTGTATTGGATACTGAACTGATGCGTGTCCGCTTACGATACACGACGCGACCCACTATTCGTAATTACTCTAATCAGGATAGCTGCAATTAAATTAAACGGTAATACTAACCGACAAAGAAACAATTTGCACGTGTAAAAACTCGATGCAGGCGCTAAAAGATTTCTATTAAACCGTTATTGTCATGGATCAGCAAAATTTGCACTCTCATGGCATGAGCATGACTGACAAAATGATTATGCTCGGGTAGGTACGAAAATTATTTTGCTTATAAAAACAAAAGTGGGAAATGTTATGGGGTTAACTTCGTGATTGTTTTAGAAAGTGGTCCGGTGAATTACGAAGTGCGTAGTCTCTACTGAGGAACAGATACGTGAGGAAGAGACCCAAACTTGTGACATGCCACACGCGGGCTTCACAATGCGTTCGTCAAACGCAAACTTATCCGACGGTTTCCAGAAATCAATGTTGTTTGGTATCGGGTCGCGGTCGCGCTGCCCTCGGACTCCTCGGAGGGTGGCACCACCCCCGCTCTATAAATCACTGTCCGATTTACTGCGTTTCTATAATATTTGTAATCCGACGACGATTGGACAGAGCGCACAATTGATACACCCTAGCATCGCAGAAATTAATTGGAACGAATTTTGTCATCGGTAACTCATTCGAACATTTCAACTCTTTATAAAGTTTTTGTCCTGGTGGCACCTAATGTAGGTTTCAGGTAAACATTAGTTGCTACATTAGGTGCTACATTAGGTGCGTTGTTAGGTGACAACGAGAAAAACCTAACCTAAGAACACGCATAAAGCTCAGACCAAACATATATTCTGTAATGCGCTCATATATCTAAATGTACATCTACTTAGTGCTTGTTTGGTCTATTCCATGGTATTATCCATGGAAGTTACTATACGATAACAAGATAGGAAATACCATATAGCGCAGAAGGGACTAGGGAGGTAGGTTCGTAATGCTTGAGGTATTAACGTTAATACCCAATTATGAGCTGGAGATCGGCACACGAACCGGGAAAAGAAGATTAGTTCACTACATTGTAGCGTGTATTAGATATGAGGGAAAAGCTCAGCGGCAAATCTTTCGAAAATTGGCAATTTCTGACCACGGCTAACTACTATCATTTAAGGTTTCAATGCTTGCTACGATCAAGCATATTTGATCGTAGAATCACATGAACAGCCGGAACACGTCCGCTAACATAGGCCTCCCCCATAAACCGCCACTTTGGACGCTTATCTCTTAATAATCTCTTATTTGGCAGACTTCGAGCCTGCCGAGGAGAATGAGTTTGCTTATTCTCTGCTTAGCCGACTCTTACGGCACCCACGGGTAGATATGGGGTCATCCTATTCGCAAACCGGGACACAGCAGGAAATCGTAAAATCGTAGATCGTAGAATGCTTATATGAAAAGCTGTTCATCAAATCGTAATCTACTTACATAAAGTGTCAAGTACAAATAAAAAACGCTGTAATATAAGATTTATTGCTTAGCCACTTATAAGGACCTATCTAACCTACTGTACCTACCAATCATAAAAATATCCAGTCGCGAATAAAATTTTAACTTTAACAATTCAAGCACAAGAACATCGTACGTATGAGTGGCACAGTTGAGTCATAAAACTCACAAAAATTGGGTGAACTCAAATTTTATTCAGAACGCGTGCCTTTAAACCGTTTACGATATAAATATACAAATAGTTACGGCAATAAAATTTAAAGCAATTACTTACACCTCCGAAACATGCGATGCAGTGTGAAAAGCGGTCAACACCTTGTTAGTTTTTTACACGCTCAGTCGAGGTTTTCATTGATCGACATCCGTGCGATACTATTATTCGAGCAAGTGCTTCAACGCCTGACAACCGTTGGGGAAGAAAGGTTCTCGAGTGGCGAACACGAACTGGAAGACGCAGCGTAAGCCGGCCCCCGACTAGGTGGACCGACGCCTTGGCCAGAACCGTGGGCAGCCGATGGATGCATGAGGCAAGCAGCCGCTCAAAGTGGCGCTTTTTGGGGGAGGCCTATGTTCAGCAGTGGACGTCTTCAGGCTGATGATGATGCATCAACGCATTGATTAAGATCGGGGGACGATTACTGCGAGCACGAACTTTATTGGTAAAGTGAAAAGTGTATCAGTATTTTTATGGAGAGAAAGTCACATCGAAAATTCTTTTCGATAAAAACAGCGTATGAACTGAAAATTTAAAGAGAAAGTAATAATATCCTTTAGAAAGCATGTTTGTTGTTAATAAGTGTTCTATTTGCAATTTGATCCCACGCGGTTGTCTAGACGGGCGCATTGCAAGAGGGTGCGTACTGCGTACTCAAGGGAAATGCCAATATTGCGAACCGATAAAGCCATAAGTAAGTATTCAATCTCCTTCACAAATATGACTTCAATTTGTTGTGAATGTTTCAGTGTATAAGGATAAGGATACCCCGAAAGTTTACCTCTCCCAGTTTTTCGTATTATCTTGCAGGAGTAAAGGTCCGTAGTATTAAAAATTCGTGTTAGTCTATTAAATATATAGGTTAGCTGGTACACTGCTTTTTTTGGTCGAATCTTTGTGTTGGTAATACCTGTAGGTATTATATTATCTGGGGTAATACCTAGACCAGGGATGTTAGGCCAAGTATAAAAACAGCCGGTTCAACAGACGTCTTTTCTATCCATTGGATATTGGTAATCTATATCATGGCAACAGAATAGATATATATACCTACTACGTAATGGCTATAGAAAAGTACCTAACATTTTCTTTTCTCGCTTAATTTCCACTTAATCACTAGCGGTAGGAAGGTATTAGAAAAGCACGAGTGAAATCAAAGGCCACGGTCCAACAAGATAAAATACGGTGCAATCTAATGATGCATATCTAAATCTAATAGGTAGGTACAACTTTGTCATAGAAAAGTGAAGTAGGTAATATTTTTCACTTCTACTACCTGTGCATAGTACCTACCTAAGTGAATGTGTGTACAAAGGTACAATATTCATTTTAAAGCTTCTATGATAATATCTCCTATGATTTTCAGCTTCACTTTCCTGTGTCCAACAAAAACTTTGTCTAATACTTAGTAGCTACTTATCGTATATTATAGTCAGCCGCGAAAAGACCGTGTCACAAGTCAACACTAATTTGCGTCTTGCTGCGCGCACTCCGCTAATCTGTTAAAACAACCGGCTTTTTACCAAAACCTCTAACAGCACCTTTTATCGGCGACCTAGCTAGCTACATTTACGAAAGCAATTCCCAGCACCCTCGGGCAGAGATCACAGATCACAAAAGCATCACGCAAAAATGTCTTCGCCTAAAAATCGTGCAACTCTCTTTTTTATATGCGCGTTCCTATAGGTAGATACACGCCGCAAAGAATGGAGATTTAATAAAGTTTTATACAACAACTTTGTCATTGTTGTGTTTGGCAAAATCGTGAAACACATCTTCTTTGTAACAGCACCATTTAACGGTTCAACTTTGACACAGAAAAGATGAAATAGTAGACTCGTAGGTTCACACAAATTCTCTCAACCTATTGAAACCAAGGCGGGAGATAACAAAAGACAATTTGTTATGGACCTTTGAATGGTAACTGCAACCGTAGCAAGAATACCTCGTTATTATACAATAAGCAGGTTCTATAAAGTTACTTTGTATTAAGTACATCAGTCAGAATCAGAACTATAGGTATATAACTCAAAAAATGAAAGCCTTTTGAAAACTTGGTGCAACTGAGCGAGATAATAGCTATATTACTTAACCTGCATGCTAAGAACTAGTACCTAATTCTAAGCCTGCATGCTTTATATTTTTTCATGAATGTTTTAAAATAAAACTCAACATCTAATTCAATTAATAAACATTTGCCAAAGATGTCCTAATACCTAATATTTGCCTACATATTATTTACGTTGCGTTGCTCGACATCAGAAAATGCCATAACCAATCTTCGGTTGTTATTATAAGCACTCCATTGTCATGATAACGTGTCATCAACAGAAAAAGCGGTACGTACTTCGCATCCCTACTTCTCGTTAAATAAATATGCGCCTATTAGCATTTCAAGGAAAGGGGGAGGGATATCGTTACTTATTATGCGATAGGTACTTACCAAAATTACTTACATATATATAGGCAGGTAGGTAGTATAAACTAGCTAGTATTTATGGATTGTTATGGCGGAAAAAGGAAAAACAGGAAGTAACAGTTTAGCCAGTGTTTGTTTTTAGGGGTTGTTTGCCGGAATATACAGACTTAAATATATTTAAGGTCAAATAATTTGTTTTGGGCGTAAAAATAAGTTTATTACCTAGTCCCTACTTTTGTCAATTGGAGTCTGCGTTTAATACTTTGCTAGGCATAAACCTACCACCACTTCTTTTCATTAACACTTGCCTGAATCAGATTCCCACTACTAACTAGTCACATGACATTTCACATTTTCATACAATCATCAAGTAGCAGCATTTTCTGGTTTACATTAAGTATGTTGGATCTGTAGTGTTTGACAGGGCCTATGCTCGGTCAACGACCACACGTCGCAAGATCGCTCGCGCGTGGAGTTTGCTCGGAGTCTCATCGCCTCATGCATGGCGCGTGGCTGAGTATGGGATATATCTTTTTTTAGTGTCACATTAGCATTTTGCTTATATCCTTGGCCTATACTTTTTCCCGAGCATTTTCCTTATGTTATTTTTTGCTGTTTTGGACTGTGGTTGTTTTCATACGGGATTGGATACGGTACTAAACTGTACGGTAAGTCGAGCTATATAAGTAGGTACCTACGATGATTCGCGATTAGTATCTACGGGAACAACTCAACCTTAATTATAGTTACTTAGATACCTAATAATACATTTTCTGGTATGCTCTTGCTCTATGTCTTTAAAGATACCTTGTGTGTAATGTAACCGTGTCAGTGTTTGGATTATGACTTAAATTGAACTGTTAGGTAGACACCCAAATTATATGCCGATTGCCATAACAATCACGTTAATGAGCTGCCTTTATATATTAGCACAGATATTAAAATAGTAGTAATATTAGTAAAAAACAAACTATAACGGAGGAAATGCATTAATGTGTATATATCTAATTTGTTTCTGACCTTGCTTGCATCATTTCTTTAACATTCTGCTATTAACTATAATTATCTACTATTTATTTTTAAACAATCAAAAAACCTTAAGCAGAATGGCTTCCGAAAATGTTACGTTACCATGTTATAGATATAAGAAATTCGATACAGGCAGCCCAACAGTTCCTGCACGCGAGTAAATAAATATGACTTAATGTTTACCTTCGTTTCTTGATAAAAGCTCGAAATGTTCGCAAGCACGATAACTTCCGCTCGTGGTTTATTATACGCATCGCTTAGTAAAATGAGTTTTACCGCTTTGCTATTAAATGTCAATATAGTTTATCAGAATAGGTAATGGTAGACTGCATTAAACCTGATGTGGAATTCCGAGACGCACTCATCCATCTGCGGTGTGAGTTGATTGGCAAACAATGCTTTGTTCAGTTCAACTATCTCTTCCATATTTCATAACAGACAACAAATCAATTGCATGCGCGGCTTCCGCAGTCAGGCCCAGAATTCTGCTAAGGTTAACTGTTACGAAATGTTTTTGTTGAGATAAAAATGGAATTATTTTGGATGAAAGACATTTTTGTCGTTGATACAGTTAGGCACCAACTGGTTTAAAAATGTGATCGTTATACCTACACAACAACTGGTCAACAAAAATCCCTGTATTTTTTCATTTCTGGTATTATTACTTATGATCTTCAAGTCACTATCTTGAGTTCTAATATCGGTTAGTGCGGTTACCTAGGTACCTACGCTACTGGAAGAAGGTAACCACAACTTCTAATAGAACCTACATAATTCCATGCGGATTCCATTGTTCCCAGAGGAACATTGTTATTATGACGTCAGTTTTTAACACAAGTAACTTACTCTATAACTTTTGAGCCCCGAAAATTATTATTTACTGTAGTTTTACACGCACCAGATGAATCTTGGGTCTTTGAAACTCTGAAGAAAACGGAACCTATAGGATAACTTTGTTGTCCGTCTGTCTATCTGTCATACCTACACCCCGTTTCTCGGCAACGGCTGATGTACCTAATTATTGTGACGGTAAGATGCGTTTGGTATTTCTTATCATAAAATTGATAAACAATACTGTTCCTCATTACTAAGGTCCATGGCCCTTAGTAATGAGGAACAGTACATGGCATTAAAATCTCCAAATAAGTAGCAAAAAAATTAATTCTTTCTTATCATAATATCTGTAACGTTACCTACGTTACAGATATTATGATAAGAAAGAATTGAATGAATTAATGAATAAACATGTGGAGAAAGAGCAGTGTCAGCAGTTGTCAAACACTGGATTTGAATCTAAAACAATTTACTAAGTAGTTAAGTACACACATGAACTTTACGTTGAGATGTTTGATTCATACTTACACATACATATTAACCTTAATCTGGTCATCCAAAGCGGGATTATAATTATGATGATTACTTATACTAAAATGGCTCTCCGTAAATTTCTGCCGTTAGCAAGCTGCACCTATTAGTAAACTGGCTACACTCTGAAGGCTATAAAAGATAATATTTATTAGTATTTTGTTTACTATTTATGTCGCGTACGCATCGTGTGAATGAGCCTCTTCACCCAAGATTTCCCAAGGTAAAGTACTGTTAAGTTTTTGTCGGCAATGTTGTAAAGTGTTATGTTGTTGCTTCTTAGTGTTTTTTATTACGCTGTGCAGGTGTAAAATGTAACATAAGTAACCTGCTGAAAACTTAAAATAAAAAGCATTAAGTATATAACCTTCTCTAGACCACACGTTTTAAAAGCTACTTATATATTCGGTAGATGCAGTTGATATGAGCAAAGTGGCTGCTTATGTAGAGTCATTATGATATTATCGGGAAGTTTATAGTTTGTAGGTGTTATGTTAGTCGTATGTTCAGTAAATAAGTGTTTTTCTTCTCCCTCCTCTTTCCCTTGCTCTGAAAACCTCCTTGGTTTAATTTAATTACCTCTCGCGACAATCTCACGGCTAATTTGCATATGAATTACGGTCTCGTGGATGCAATAATTACAAAATTCACAACTCATTTGTTCACCAGATAACATCACGGGAGGGCTAATTAAGGCTTCATTACCGACTCTTATATAATCACGAAATATCTGAATAATTATGGGTTTTGATAATAACGATGAAATCATAAAGCGGTCGTTGTCGCTACACGCAGCTTGCTGTGCATGTTTAATTTTGTGGAAACTTTATAGTCTTAGACACGGGAAGCTAGACAGGTAAAAATAATAGGTAACATTAGCGAGAGGTTAAAATCCAAATAGTACACACCCATACCAGTATCCTACCGGTTGGTAATAGTTGCTAAGTAATTAATCCCGACACGCTTTAGATTCATCGCAAGGTTAGAAATATAGTTATGACTTTTTTTAGTAATGACTGTGTTAGTTTGCTATATTTTTCATAGGACCGAAAACAAGAACAAATAATTTTTTTTTTTTTATCTCGTTTCCTTAGAATGTTTTCATTAGGTTTAGGCCTTCGTTCTCTATATTCGAGTAAAGTTCCGAGTTGGCTAGCCACCACGTAATGTCACTTGTAACTGCAGTAACGAATTTCAGAATGTCTGAGTAGCGCTAACCGACCCGTAAACCAGGCTGCTACTTACGGGACACATCAGCTGCCGATTAGTACGGTTAACCGATGGCTATAGCAAAACTTTTTGCAAGCTCGCATGTGTTTGTAATTTATTATTATAGATTGCATGCCACAAATACTGAGATCTACGGAACTGAAAACTACCAATCCTGTTGATTACGCTACTGCTATAAAAACATCGACTATTCCTGTTTCTATTTCGAGATCAGATACTTATAAATATAGAAATCATTGTACTTAATTACTAAAACAGTCCGCTCAGAACCGTGGGAAGCCGATGGATACTGGAGGCTACCAGCCGCTTAAAGTGGTGCTCTTTGGAGGATGCTTATGTTCAGCAGTGGACGTCATCAGGCTGATGATTATGATGATAAGAACGACTAAAAAAGTTTTTGTTCAATTATAATATATTATGTTAAATACTTATATAATATTATGATATTTTTGTTTTGTGTTGTTTTAATTTTGATTATTGCGTCAAGATAAAACCATATTTCAGGTACCTATAGGTATTACTTATTATGTAATAAGTTATTACATTTCCTGTTGAACTAAACAATGTAATCGAAATTCGTATTACATTCCTCATTACATTAATTTAATTAGTTGATACCCTTTTTTGTAAAGGTAAATCCTTACCTACTTACTGTTTTTAGGTAGGGAATAAATACTCTTTGAAGGGCATCTACCGCACCGCAGCATATAGCTGGCACATAAAAATGTCAAAAAAAATTAAAAACGAACCCAAAATGGCGTCTTTGACAGCAGGCAGAGTGACTATTGAACGAACGAAATGAACAGTTGACGTTGCTACAGATCACCCTAAATTTTTACCCACTGAGTAGCTGATCGAAACTCTGTTTTCGTTCGTGAAACTGGGAAGAACTACTCGACGCCTTTACGTCCCGATCAGTATTACTCACTGGCCAGCCAACTCGGAACTTTACTCGGATATAGAGAACGGCCTTAGTGTCAAATGCGCAATTTGCGTCGACCGGCCTATTAGTAGGACTAGGATGGAATCAGCTAGTTTCTCTTAGCTCCTAGTATTGCAGGCTCCTGAAACATGACGCAGCGTGGTTCAACGTCCTGGTTTTGCTTCTACTTCAATTCAACTGACGTACATAGGTAATTTTATTGTAATTGTGCCACTAGTTTTTAAGCAACTGCATGCAAACCTGGGGGTGTCAAGTATCGCGGCCTTATTAGTCATTCACAAAAGTGCCCTATAAATCTTCAATGCTGCCATAAGGCGAATAAGGTGATAACCGAATCCCAGATGACGTGGTACCAACATAATAATGTGGGCGTTTTCCCCAAATGTAACGAGAAAATCGTAGGTATAATGTTGCAGTTACGGATGTAGAGACATGAATAATAAAAGTGATTGACTCTCGGTATTGCTATCAAAATGAAAGTTTTGTTTCCCTGGTTCTAATCGGTGCATTTGGTGCAATAAGCTATTAGTTTGTATGTGGGTTATGTTAAGGAGTGTTGTTATAACTATTTTATACATTCCAGCTGAAACTATAATTCTTTGACAATCCTAGTCTAGATTAATTATCAGTTTAATAAATATTTACGCTCTGCTAAGCATAAGGCTAGGATCTATAAACTTTGCTTCTAAGTAGATTGATTTTCAACCAGCACTACAACTCGTTCTACACAAAGGTTAACTGGAAGAAAATGTTACTTAGCATTAAGTTCGCCTATGTACTTGATTTACTCTTGTGCAATAAAGCATTTTCTATCTATCTATCTATCTAGATTGTAGATATTTATACAAGTTACCAAAATTGAGTGTAAAACAAACAAAATGGCGGCAGTGAAGTGCGAAAGCCACGCTGCGGACGCCACTTCTATCCGCGCACAGTAAGCTTTGCTATACTTATAAGTAGGTACTGCGCAGCGTTGCGTGCCGACTTCACAGCCGCCATTGAGGTTGAATCGCACTCTACCTATACTAACTTATACAGTACCTAATATTATTATTCTGTATGGTATGTCATATATTATAACATAGAATAACTAATACTAAGTACTAGCATATGCCTAGCTTATTTATAGGATATCTTGGACGATGAAATGTATTTAAGTACTTATTTATGATAATTATTGAAGAACCTCAACAGAAAACTTTGAGGTACCAATTGAATCATAGGTAAAGAAACCTTACGAAAGCCTAGCCCGCATGCCCTACAAGCAAACTCTATAGTTATACATACTCACATTGGTACCTATATTGCTATAAGGTGAAGTTATATATATACTACCTACTATAGATCGTGCAAAGTTTATCTGGGAGCGCAAGTCCACAACTATTTTTTATAACGTACTGCCTACGCTGCTTCTAAAGCACAGTCATAATGCAATAAGTAGGTACCTAACCTACTACCTGCCTATTTTAGACGGTTCAAAAGCAGAATGTTTCGATACTATCTGTGTCAAATCTATCCTTCAGAACAAATTAACTGCCCACGCCAACTATCAAAAACGGCTTAGGTCATTAAACATCAAATCTTATGAGACCATTCTGTTGTTTACGTGGTCAGAACCACCGCAAGCAAAACGAAACCAACCAAATAAGCCAACAATAATAGTACACACAATCAGACAAACCGCAATCCGCATGAATCTCATGATAGTACGGTAACGGGCAAGTTTTTCAACACAACTGTTTGGGCTCCAACAAAAAATCGGCCGCATGGAAATTGGGTCACTAATTCAACTTGTATGATGATCGATTGTTGTAGAATACAAAATACAATAACAAGACTGCGCAAATCTAGCATGACTGTTATAAGCTTTGTGCAAATATGGTTTTGGCATGCAAATTACTGTTAGCTAATTATTGCTTCCAAAAGTTCCAAAACAGCGGTGGGATGCGGTAATGTCAGGTCGGTTTTAGATTTCAAATTAAATAAGGGTGATAATAGAACTATTAATAATAATAAATAAATAATAAATATGTGTGGACATTTCACACAGCGCAATCTAGCCCCAAACTAAGCATAGCTTGTACTATGGGAACCAGATAACTGATACAATACTTATATACTTTTTTGTTTGTAAATACATACATAGAATACAATATAACACCCAGACACAGAACAAACATCTATGTTCATCACACAAATGTTTGTCCCGGGTAGGAATCGAACCCACAGCCCTCGGTTCAGAAGGCAGGGATACTACCAACTGAGCTATCGACCCTGTCCACTATTACATTTTATATGAACGATCTTTATGAATAAACTAGTAAGTAGTACTTACATACATCTAGTTATTATTATACGACGACTCTATAAGCCCCTCTACGAACCCTCTTCCTTTCTGTATAATTTCAAGTTTCCGGCCCGTAACTTGAATAAGTTATACACAATTCTGAACAGTGTTGCATTAAAATTTATACAGCGATCGATGTAAGTACGTACTTGATTTCTATAAAAACTTATTCAAATTTCTATACTTTTTGTAAACTTTGATGTCCTCGTTTCAATTTCGCAAAAATAAATGCGTTTAGGTAACTTTAAAACTAGTTAATTTCTAAAATTGTGCAAAAAGTGTAAAATTGCAACGAGACGTAACAAACGAAAAGAGATAACAGAGTACTTATACCTACAGCTTTTTTAGCATCCATTTTTATTCTGTTCAAGAATGACTGATCGGCAAAAAGTAACAGCTCTATTTGTATTATATTAGACGTAATACGACAAATCCAAAATACCGTGTTGTAGTCGAGATGATAGATTGAGCCGTGGGCGGAACGGACATCCTCATATAAACTAAAACAACGTAGGTAACTAGGAATGTCATAGCAATTGGCAACAATGATATAATACTCAAGCGTCATCTGCTCGTTTGCGTTTAAAAAAACCTAGATTAATAGACATCCGCAAAAATTTGCGCAAGAAAAAAAAAACCGACTTATAGTAGCAGTAGGCTACCGAATAAACACAATGTATTTGGTAAATTTACACTTTTTAATGTTTTTTGTATAAAACGCTTATACAAAAAACATTAAAATGTGTTACTTCTCATGTTTCAAGGAACTTGAACATGTTATTTCATGATCGTTTGCTACGCCAAATCTGCATTCCAAATATGATAATAACTGCGCGGAACGCTAATTAGCTTTAAGAGAAGCTCTTGTAAGTATACTGTAAATAAATTGGCAGTCTGTAATAATCACTTTTAACAGCTAGCCAACCACGGTTTATTTGTCTTACTTGTGCCTACTGAAGAATGGCTCTCGAATACCAGTTCCGAAGGTCAGCTTCTGAGTGTACACAAGAGCGAGGCCCTTTTCAAGTACAAATACCAGTGTGAAATTAAAAATAAGCTAAAACTTAACGCCCACCCACTACTCCAGAATGCTGGAGTCTTTTCTTGGAAGTGTTTGTCTGAGTCGTGGTGATTAATACCCCTGTGAGGTTCCACTTGTAAAGCTGCGCTGGAATGCTAATTTAGAACACACTCAACAGAATACTTAAGACCTCCAGAGAGGTGCTTTCACAATTTATGACAGCAATGCACTGAAATAAACTGTATGATCCCCAATAAAAATCGGATTGGAATAAGATTAACGAAGTTAATTAGTAACTTCCTTAACTCATATTTTTTTATTAGGTATATAAGGAAGATGCTACTTGAACATTATCAAGCCTCCATATACTTAGAATAAATTATGTAATTTCATTTCTTTCAGATATTACAACGGTGTCAAGCTTCACTATTGGGCGACAAATGTCAGACTAATGGAAACTGCAACGTGAGCAATGCGCATTGTAACCGCGGCGTATGCGCATGTCAACCGTACTATGCACGAATCAACAGTTCCACCTGTCTTGAATGTAAGTAGATATATAACATAAAAAAATCAGTGACTAGCTCGAATAGATAATGTGCTAAAATCGTGCCAAGAAGGCTCCAAAGGATATCACAAATGAGAAGAAATTTCCGTTGCTATTTTTTTGTCACGTACTAAAGGCAGTCGCGGTTTTCACTACGGCTTCTACTCATTGCCATTAACATGATGTACCTACTAATATAATGCTCCCGTGTGGTAAACTTCGGTCTTTGTGGTGAGACAAATCACTTTCACTGTACCTATCTTCTATCAATAATCACCGGCAGTCTCAGATATAATACAATACAAGACACCCAAAATTACCTCCTGGGTTAAATCGAATCTGCTTTCCATTACATTTGCGCTTTAAACGTGCGGTGCGGCATCAATCATCTGTCCCTCCTCAATGGATGGTACTTCAATCCTATTGTGCCAATAATGCTGTTTGTGCGAATACTTGCACTCACAGACCATAACATTTTGTATTCAGTTCCTTTCACTGCCGTTATTGTGCATTGATTAAATAATCATGGACATAAATGTGAAACAAAAGAATGAAATCCGTTTCATACGATGTTTTCTAGACTCACTTGAAATAACCCGATTACATTTTGCCAATGTTCAATAACAGTCCCCGAGGCCACCAAATTGGAACCGACCGCATTTGCTATTGAGCAATATCACGAATCGCATCTGAGATCTAGCTCAGATAGTCCTGTAATCCCACGCTGGTCTCTCTTTGCCACGACAGTAAGTATTCTAACAAATCAAGCAACTGGATCATGGGTGGATTACAACGGGACTTTTTTATCTATTATGTATATTACCTATGTTGTCTTTGCGAAAGACCGGAATGGGCCGAAACATTAATTTTGTAGGAGAATCTTAGGTATTTCGTAACGGTCTTTGATTAGTTTATGGAAAACGTATTTAGTTGGACATGCACGGCGCGCGATTAGGTTCGAGTTATAAGGAACCACTTGCGGATACGTTAGCCCTATCACAGTTGGCTGACCCGTGGGTCCAGTCGAGCGGCATTTCAAACCAGGATCGTACATCTTACGGGGCCGCTAGCCAGGCCACTGAGACGTTATCAGTAATCATAACTCCTGCGTGTCCTTTTAAGGAATACAAGTAGTATTTATAATAGTTTTACAGAAATCTTTATTTGAACACAAAAATCCGTTACGTTACGAGCTATAATGCTAAGAAATGCCAGCGCACCACGTGTTGAGCAGTTGACAAATAGTACCTAGGTACTTGGTACTATCGAGTCTCCATTTTTTTACCGCCTATACTGCTGGCGTTAGCTAAGCTTGGATTTAGTGCAAAGATTATGTGCATGAACTTGAACTTCTAATAAAAAGTATAATAATATGTGATGTGGGTATCAGGAGTGGCATAGAAGATATTTACTTCTTCTAACCAAAATACAATATAAAAGACCAAGAAAACAATCTCATACCACAGATAATATAATACCTATACAGTGCTCATATTTACTTCTTTATAAAAAACCAGTCATCTGGGAAAAAAAACAGTTCTCGAATTCTGGACCATCGCTCTCATACAAAACAACATAAGTGCATGATTGTAAATGACGAAAGGATGTCGCGCCTGTCTATTCGAGCGTAGCCTAACATGTCATCTTGTCATTTAAATGCATGGATTTAAGACCATGTTTAAACGTTCCTGGTCAGTGTGCCAAGCGTGAGCAATCATCGGGTATATCACGCATAATAATACAAGTACGGTCCGTTTGAGGATTATCTCCGCTCAGTGACAGCACTGGGGAAAGTTTTTAATAGCACTAATAACATGAGGGATATAGTACAACTTATACAATACAATAAATAAACGTATAAATAAACGCAAAATCATGTACGTAGTTATACCTACTGCATGCTTTTATAATTACAGGATTCGGGACATTAACAGAAAGGATGAAAACTTTTCCAACTTGCCATATCATTATGACAGCTGATTCACCTCAGTATTATCTGAGTGCATGATCTAGCATAACTGACATATGAAATACAACTCTATTTTGTATTCTATAATACAATAGACATTAATGACAATAAATCTTTGTTCCGTTAAAGCTCCACATTAGCACAAATCATAAGTCCCTCGTATGTACAATCGTACACAACTGGTTTATTTGTGGAACCAATTTAAATATACTTGACGATGGGATCTCGCCTTGAGGCTCGAATGAGTTACCGACTTGCCATCCGGTTTTATGCTTGGTTGTCCCGCTATTTCCTTTGAGGTAAAGGACTTGGGATAATAGACCTCTCTATTAATTTAATCATTTTTACAGTCTTGACTTCCGGACATCGCTAGAAAAGGGTGTTACACAAAACCATTATTGAATTTTAACCTCTGAAATACCAGCATTGAGATGACAATAACAATGCACGTGTGTTCGATATCGGGTCGCTGAGAGCTACGAATACGATAAAAAAAAAAAAAATGAAAATATGATATTGATATTATATCGAATAGACAAAAAACGGGCTGGAAAATAAATTTCAGCGTACCTGTTGTTTTTGTCCAAGCCAAGTAATCAATTTTCAACAGTATGACAAGCTTTGAACGATTTACGCTGAAGCAACATATAAGATAAACTTCTTTTTTAACAACAATAACATAAAATCGAAAAAGTTTAACTCATAAAGGCAAATTTATAGTTTCATCTGATTTCATCTAAGAATCTATAAAACTTGTTGTTATTTACAAAGCTTTACTGACAGACTCGAACGTAAATCACAAAAAGCAATCTTACTTTGCGATCCCTGTCTTTTATTTCTGAGACATGATTATTAAGCTTACCTACTACTTATACTTTGAATAATATAAGAAGCTGTATTCGGTGTAAGCAAGTTAAGGCATGCAAGCATAACGTGACAGTTTTCGTGTGCACGAGTCTTAATTCTGCGTACATTACCCCAGATATGCATGGATTGTGGGCAATCCGTGACGAGGACGCTTAAAAGTGTGCAGAAAGCTTCCATGCAACTGAATGTGCCGTAATAAAATGAAAGTATATGAAGCTAAGAGTGTTTTAGCCTTTTAGCCCGTTACGTGAAACTGCAGATTAAATGTTTTGCTAAAATCCTTAAGCCTACCGTAAATACCTGACGACGACAAGGTCAAATCTGTGAGGCATTAATCACTCAAAGTGGCCAACATAGGCTTCCCCATAGTGGAAGTCTTCAGGTTCTTAATGATGATAATAATGAACTAAATGTCAATTTCAAAGTAAATTTAGCAGGAAAACCTAAAATTACAATGACTTGTTGATGCTTTTATCAACTTTGCTTTCATTTAAGAAGAGCTCTATGTAAAGAACCCTAATTATACAATTCATCGAGGATGACACAGCTCCCCTTCAACCTTCGAACGCAAATCAAATCAACACCGTTATTTCTTCTACATCTACACCGTCTTCAGTTTCTAGAAACCGTCGTAAATGCCAATCAGGTCGACCTTGACATAGCACGTCTTATGATCGCCTTATAATCTTGATTGGAAATAAAAATTACAGAATAAATAATAGTACAGGTACCTAACATCACCTCTTCTTTCGCCCTCGTTCATTCCGTGCCGAATGTAATAAACGCAAGTGTTACATTCGGCTCGTTTTTAGATTAATGTGTCAAAAGGTGGAGATCTCGAAGATGATAATCCAAGAGATTTGTAATTGTTATAAAGTACATTCAAACGATCCGACACCACAGCGTCTGATTGTATTCATGAAATTATAATCCGTGTGAATGTTCCTTTCAATTTATAAGGAAACAATAATGCATTTTTTCCACTTTGACTTTCATTGCTTTGTTGTACTTTCGCCGAGTTTAAAAAACGTTTCCCAAAGAGAGCATGTTGTTCGAGCATCCAAAATAGGCATCCGGATATGAGGATAGAACGTAAAGAAATTTATGAGTTGAGACCTGAGAAAAATTTTAAAGCGTTAACAAAAATGCAAATGAGGGGATTTCGTAAATTCACCGTGTTCAATGGATGTTGGTCGTAAAATTTTAATGTGTTACCATTAATTAATTCGTCAAACGGTATTCAATTTTTACCACTGTCTTTAATAAACCGTTCTTATAAATTGTTCAAGTTAATCACAGTCGGATAAACACCCAATGCTACTTCAATACTACCGGTTGCATATGAAATAAGATGGGTTGTTAATTATTTATTACCTAATAATAATATACCTATTGAGTTGAAAGTCACCTTATGCATAAACATAGCCTTTCTTCGAATGGTTTATTCTGCTATCACTATGTTAATCTGTACATTAGTAGGCACTAAACAGGGATTAACTAATTTGTAAATACAATTATTATTTACATGGCGCCTGCCAAGGAGTAATTCTATTACATTCTTGAACTAGGTATTACATTCTACTCTCTATCATGGAGTCAGATTCATTTATAAAAAAACTATCATTCAGCACGCTCAACTCACTCAAGTTTTAAGATCAAACGTAGCTACTTCTTTATAACAAACTTCATCTTTTTCAATCTATTTCTGTGATTTTACGTCCTTACTTTAAACTAAAAATTTTAATAATGCTTCATGCATTTATTAGCATTACTTAATTTAAGCAAAATGTTGATGTAAGTACTTTATTATTTATTATTATTATTATACTTTATTATTACATTATCAAAAGTCTGCGAGCACCTACTAGCAGCTGTTATATTTAAAACAGTATTTTGTTTCGTGTATTTCAATTGTTTGAAATAGTAGTCCTATATTTACTCCGGACCTCGCAACAATTCAAAACAAAGCACTAACGACAACGCTATCATGTGCCCCAATTTAACCAAGTGCGATATTTTGAATCCACTCCACAATTCAACAACTGAACGATCCCATTTTAAAAACGGTGTCAAAAGTAAATAAAACAGAAATAAGTAGGTACGTGAAGTTTTGGCGGGAACGTGGAAAAGTTCACGTCGTTGCATTGTATTGTTTTTTCAAAACTTTTGCTTTTTCCAGTGTTAATGTTTAAAATTGGTGGCGCTTTACGCATTAAGTGCTGAATTACGAGCATGAGTGTGGGCATGTGATATAATGTGGTGTAACGTGATTTTTCGTGTTGCTTACAAAACTCCATGGAAGCTTCTAGTGAAGTTGCCACCACTTTGCTGGAGCATGACTTAGACTGGACTATGACTATGACTAGGACATGATTTTGCGTGAAATATTTTATGGAGCCAAATTATAGGAAAAAAAAGTAGGGACGTAAAATTTGCTCCTGCTGTACGGCGCGGGCGGTAAAACGGGCCTTTTTTGGGATACCTATTTGGAGGGTCATATTTCCTTTTGTAATTAGTTTCTGAAAAAAATAGAGTTTTAATTATTATATAATAAGAAAATAATGGCTTAAGTAGAGGCATAATCCAGGAAAGAAATAGGGGATTTAATTCGTTTGTATATATAGAGAATCGCAGCACAACTTGGCTTAAAAGGCCCTGTAAACATTTATAATAAATGATCTAACAATCGTTCTAACAATATAGAAGTCCAGTGCGTGCCAGAAAATAAAAGCGAAAATATCTACAACACCATTCAACAACTCGGAAATATTATTAAGTGCCCCGTGTCTGACTCTGACCTTCAATACTGCACTCGGATCGCTAAACTTAACACCAACAGCCCTCGTCCTCGTTCGATTTTGGTAAAATTCAGTAGCAGGCGCCTCCGGGATAACTTTCTAGCGTCTGTGGTTAAATTCAACAGAAACAATCCCAAGGACAAGTTAAATACGGGTCATTTAGGTATCGGGGGCCTGAAAAAGAGTCCAGTTTACGTAGCAGAACACTTGACCCGAGAAACCAAGGAGTTGCATGCAGCGACCCGTCGCGCGGCGTTACAACTAAAATATAAATTCGTCTGGGTACGCGACGGGAAAGTTTTTATCAGGAAGTGCGAAACCTCGGGCTATATTCACATAAGTAGCTTAGACTCACTGAAATTGTTGTCCTAGTTTTCATTATAATTATTAGTTACCCTTTTTTCGTTTTTTCTTTAATTATTTTTATTATAATAATGTTATCAGATATAAATGTATTACCAATATCATCAAATTCAACCTTTGCACTAAATAAATTAAATGTATACTATCAGAATGTCAGAGGTCTAAGAACCAAAACAGTTTCTTTTTTTAATAATATGGTTTGTAACGCTTTTGATGTCGTCGTTTTAACTGAGACTTGGCTCAACAACAGTGTCTACGATGCAGAGCTTTTTGACTGTCGCTATGTTGTATATAGAAGAGATCGGGAAACGACCGGTTTTCACAACAGAAAAAATGGTGGTGGAGTACTGATAGCAGTTTCTAAGCATGTGAACTCGAGACGGATGCAGTGTTTCGAATCTAACTGTGAGGATCTTTGGGTTGGCGTGGATGTTCAGGGAGACTATAATGAGCCACAACTGCTGCTCATCTGTGCTGTTTATCTTCCACCTCCTTTACAAAGGCACATTCTTTCAGAGTTTATCGACAACTCAGGCAAAGTTATTGAACAGAGTGGATTCGAGAACGTTGCTTTTGTCGGTGATTTTAACTTGGGTTCAATTCTCTGGGATTTTGAGGATACTAGTTGCAACCAAGTAATTTCTGATTGCAACAACAGTCTTTACTCTAGAATGCTCTTGGATTTTGCACTACTTAATGACTTAAAACAGTACAATCATGTGCAAAATGATAAGGGTAGAATTTTGGACCTCGTTCTGAGCTTTGCTAGGATTACTGGCTTGAAACTTAATACTTCTCCCTTGTCAGTCATTGACCCATTGCACCCTCCGTTAGAATTTTCCTTCTCATTCGCCTCTACCATAAGCCTGCCTCCCAATAGTCATACTCGTTTTTGCTTTCATAAAGCTGACTATAAAAAAATAATCCACGATCTCAATGAGGTTAACTGGGAAGATAAATTTAGCCATTGTGACTCTGTGGATAACATGGTAGCAGTTTTCTACATTGCAGTCCGAGAAGCAATCTCCAAACACGTTCCTAAGTCAAATCCCAAATCTAAAAAATATCCTTTATGGTTCTCCCGTGACCTAATCCGATTGTTACAAGAAAAGTACAAGTATCATCAGAAACTAAGAAAATTTAACAATAATCAACGTGACCAGTTAGCTTTTGAATTAGCAAAGATTCGCTCGGAAAAGTTAATGACTCATTGTTATAAAAAATATATAACCCGCCTGGAATGCAACTTACGCTCTAACCCCAAATTGTTCTGGTCATATATTAAAAATAAACGGAAAAACCAAAGCCACTATCCTAATAAAATGTTCTCACAGGACCAGTCTGCAGTGGGTAGTGAAAATATTTGTAATCTTTTCGCGGCCAATTTTGCTTCGGTCTATAATGGATCTGATACTTCTAATAAGGGCACTGTTGCTACCGGCAACACTCAATTTTATGTTTCCCACACTCAGGACACATATGGAGTTCCAGCTTTAACTAGCAGTTTTCTAACTATAGTCAAATTCAAGGATGATCAAGTTTTAAAAATACTAAAAAGACTTGACCTTTTTAAGGGAGCTGGCACCGATGGAATCCCTTCTGTATTCGTAGCCAAGTGCGCTCCGGCTTTAGCTCATCCACTGCGCCTCATTTTTAACGCGTCTCTTAGCACTGGTACATTCCCTTCGGTTTGGAAGGAGGCTTTGGTTGTTCCGTTACACAAAAGTGGCGATAGGGATCTCACTAATAATTACAGACCTATTTCGATTCTGTCAGTGTTTGCGAAGGTCTTTGAAAAGTTATTGTGCCCTATACTATTTTGGCATTTTAAAAATATCATTACCACTCAGCAACACGGGTTTACAAGGTCTAGATCTACAACAACAAATCTCGTTTCTTTCATCAATGATGTGTCTCGTATTCTCGACAAGCGCTCTACGGTGTGTGCGATTTACACCGACTTCAGCAAGGCTTTTGATAAAGTCAGCCATAAGATTCTTATTCGCAAGCTTTCCATGTACGGCGTAGCTGAACCTTTGCTGAGCTGGTGTGAGTCGTACCTCCAAGATAGAAATTCAAGAGTGGCTGTGAACGGTGAATTTTCGAGGTCATTCGAAGTGCTATCAGGCGTGCCTCAAGGGTCACACTTAGGACCTCTATTTTTCAACATCTTCATCAATGATATTGGCCAATGTTTTGAGCATTCAAATTTTCATCTTTTCGCAGATGATCTGAAGTTTTATAGAGCTATAGACTCCAGTAGCGATGTTGGTAAGTTGCAGGCAGATATTGATAACTTAATATCGTGGTGTAGTTTTAATGGCATGAGCCTTAACGTCTCGAAGTGTTTTTCTATGCTTTTCACAAGGAAAAAATGTGCTGAGCGGCCTACATTTTATATAAATAGCACGACACTGGTTAACGTCGACTTGATTCGCGATCTCGGTGTTACCTTGGACAGCAAGTTGCGGTTCAACATCCACATTGACAATATTGCGTCTAAGGGTTTTAAGAGCCTTGGGTTTGTTCTTCGAAACAGTAGAGATTTTAAATCTGCCAACACTAAAATTGTGCTTTTTAACTCATTAGTTCGCAGTGGGCTGGAATACTGCAGTATTGCTTGGAACCCTTTTTATGACGTTCACAGAAAGAGACTGGAGAGCGTACAAAAAAGATTTCTTTGGCATTTGACGTATGCTTGCAATCTAGGGAAAAACTTGTTGAGTTATGAGGCTAAATTGAAACATTTCAATGTGTCAGCACTTTCGTGCCGTAGAAGTAGGTTAGATAATATGTTCCTCTATAAAATAGTTCACGGCATCGTAGACACTCCAAACTTACTTTCAGAAGTGTTAATCTCAGCACCTTTTAAATTGCCGAGAGCTTCCCGTTTCAATGTATTTTGTGTAGCTGGTTCTCAATCTAATCTTGGGCAAAACGCTCCTTTGTCTAGGTTAATGCGACAGTATAATTGCATCTCTAAGTCCAATGATGTCGACATTTTTGTCAAAAATATTAGCATATTTAAAAAGTCTCTGACTATCTGAATTATTTGGTGCAGTAATATTTTTTTATATACATATTTTTATATAAGTAGGTAAATCTCTTTCATTATGATTTTAACGGTCTCAATTCTTGTTATATAACGTATTATTTTTGGATTTTTTAACATGGATCGTTTGTACTTTATTTTATTTTTACCTTATTTCTTTTTTTTGTTGTCGTTTTAACTTATTGTATTTCACATACGTAATTAATTAAACTCATCATATTATTTTATCTAAAAATTTTTGAATTTTGTGTTACTCGTTCTACTCATTTTAATGATTTTTTTTCTAGCATGTTGTCTTCATCTGTAATTGTCGTGACATTTGGCTTGTAATTACTTAGTACGATAATATAATAATGTATCGGTGTACACGATGTTGATGATCGAATAAATAAATAAATAAATAAATGATTTTAGTTCTTACACTACTCTACTTTTTCTCCTAGCGTAGCTACATTTAGGGCATTGGATACCAATTAAACCTCACCCAGCAACGGGCGAACTTGAGCTAAATAGGGTCGCACACGCCCTGGGTCGTGAACCCTGGTAACCTTCATTCATTGCGACCAGTTAGGTATTGTTTGTGAGAAAACTGTACCGTTGGAAGTTGGATGCGTATCGTTTTTATAACGTAGGTAGAGAATAGATCACAAGTAAATCTCTAACATTAATTTTATCATGTAGTCTTGTTGATAGGTGTCGTGTCGTTTAGAGCACGATCTCTGGCAAGAGCTGTATTTGAATGGTGCACGTATTACCAATTGGTGAAACATGGCTAAAAATTTTAACATATTTTAATTGGTAGGCAAACTGAAGTGCACTATGCACATACGCTATCAAAAACGTGGAAATGTATGATGATTTTAAGCAAAAATATAATCGTGAGAGTAAAGTAGATACGACTTTAAAACTTAGAGCTCTAATAAGCTTCTGAAATATTGCAATTTGCTGCAAAGATAAATCGGATCAAAGGAATAATCAAAAATTGTTTTGCTTGACGTGCTTATTGTAAAACAAATTCTTCTAAATCCCCTCTCCAATATTTAAGTGCTCCATTATTTTGTAATGTAAAGTTCGTAGGTACCTATTGTTTAGTAATGTTAAAATGTAAACAGTTGGATGTACTTTTAGGTAGGTATATTGTACATGGAAAAAGTAGCACAGGATACTTTTTCTAAAAAAAATATTATTGTTCCAGCAACGCTGTTGGGGTCGGAATGCGTGGTGTCAGAACAATGCACTCTGAAAGTGGCATACAGTGCATGTCTCGATGGCGTCTGCCGATGCACCGACGGACATCTGCAGTTCAGGAAGCACACGTGCCTTTCACGTAAGCACAGATAATATTACCTACACTATACTAACGTAAGTACTGCACACACGGTAAAGCAAATCAAGGTTTTAATTATTACTGAAGAAAACAAAGAGAGACTTGAGAACTATTCACTATCATCACAATAACTCACCATAATGTCAAAACACTTGAAAAAAAGTCGATCATACCTAAGTAAATACAATTCACGTAAAAGTACGCAAATCTTTCGTTTCGAATATAGGCATTTTTAACCCACTTGAGTTTAAAAATACAACATAAAAGTAGAAAGAAAAGAGAAACAAGATTATTATAATTTAACTTACAGCAGAGATGGGTAAATAGTCAACCATTTGTTAATTTTAATGAGAAGAGCATGCAAGAAGCCTGATTATAGCGTACCTGTTCAGTGCCCTTTGGTTTTTAACAACACAAAAGAAGATAGAATTTACTAGAAGACACTGACCAATAACCCAGAAAACAAATTATAAAAACTGGTTTCATGATATCATTTTCAACGATTTCAAACAAAAGAAAGACGGATCACTGAGGAAGGAGACCGTAAATCTTTTCATAGTCAAAACTGCCATGCATAATAATACACTACCTGTTAATACGTACGGTAATGATAGGTATCGACCAAGAAACTTCAGTATTACCACTACGGAAGTTAAAACTCGCCTACCTATGAAACAGCACTTGCAGTCGGTATTCGAAGCAGTTCCTCGTGGGTTAAAAACACATTTCACTATGTAAGGTATGCTTTAATTAGTTAAATAACGGTTAATAGTCAAATTCCTCGTTCTGGTAAATTGTAGACTTATCAACTTCTCACATAAGTATAGTAATTTGAAATATTGTTAGGTTAGTACATTCATGCTTAGGTAAACGTATGTGGCATAAGAGTAGGCGGTAACTGTAGGTAGTTTAGTTGAGATGGATTAGGTACCAATATCAGGAACAGAAGGTAGGTAGGTATACCTATATATATGTGCTTTGTCATAGTTCCATGAACTAATGTGTATTTTTGTGACTTATTAACTATGTTCTATTTTTCTTTTGATTCCCAGCATTAAAAACATTCCATTACAAAACCGAGCCTTTGCTTTCGTTTTCTATAGGTAGGTACGTTTAAATTTTCTAAGTATTAAAAGTGACATTTCCAACTTTCGTTTTCATCTGCGTTTCTTCAGACTCGTGCCAAACTTTACAGATGATGGGGTAATCACTGGATCGAAACGAATAAGCCGTGTAATTCTATAAAACTGAGAGAAGAAAGTTGAGATTTCAATGTTTGGAGCCCAGTATGTAGGCCACTTATAGAGCGTAGAGCCGAAGGTTCGTGGAAAAATGTAGGTGCATAATTTTAGAATGTATAATTATAGGCAAAACAAGTCGAGTTGTTTTATGCCCAGTATAATAGCCACCATTATGTCAAACAGCTTTATAATTACTGTTTGTAGTATAGCGTAAAGAAAATACCATGCTATAGGTATATAACTTCTTAGTAGAAAAGGAAGATAACGGAATTTTACGCGGAGACTTGAGACTAGAGTGCTGCTGTCACGCATGAGTTACTTTGCCATATGTATAACCAATTTTCTAAAAAGCTCCGTAAAGATTCCAAAAGCTGATAATAAGCCCTTTGTTCAATAACACAGAAGCAAGCTTAATAGAGCCTATTTCCGCGATATATTGTAACTTTGTGGGAAAAATGAGGTGATTAGTCTGTCAAAATCATACACAGTCTCATGAGAACCGCGCATATTACTGCATTATACAGATCCATTTTTCTGTGAGAAATACTGCGATCCCTGTATTCTGTGGATGTATCTACTTGACTAATCGCGCTGACTGCTGATATCACGATCACGAACGCCTCTGACATTTTAATTCCATACTGACCTTATTTTTTTGCAAATTGCACAGTTCAGCGTACGAATAATAAGGAGACCAATTTAACACGCGTAGAAGATATAATTGCTGTTAACCCAATAAAGTTAGCTCGAAGTTTGCGGAAAAGGTCAGAAGTTCAAATCAAGAAATTGTATCGCTTGAAAGGCCCGTTAGCATAGCGTCCGCGGATTCGTAACGCCAGTAAGTTACGAGTTAATTCGGTTTATTAACTTGTCCGATAGTCATGCAATATATCATTCCTCAACGAAAAAAGTGGAATATTATTAAGTGCTATTGTGTGTTGGATGGTACTGTCTATACGTTGGCAAAGCTATCGAGTAGCTAAGTAGAATGCGGTTGCGTGCCGTGCTTTGCTGTTCCCGATTATCATATAATAGAATAGCCAATCAAATTACCATTTGTGATTTACATTCACATCACAACACTTAATCAAGTTGTCGTCTTTAACTATGTATTATTTAATAGCCATGAGAAACAATGCAGTATTTGAATTGCAAAATTAATGATCAAGTATACTGTTCAAGACTGTCAAGACTTAAGTAGGTTTGCTTCGCTTAATGGCTATCCTTTCTTCACAAGAATTACCTAATTACTTTGTTGTGATATGATACGATCCGCGACATACATAAAAGCAATTTAAAACCGTATATTGGCGGCAATTAGAGTACGTGATGGTAGACCGTATGGTCAGCCTTAGGAAAATTGCCGCCAACCACCCGTTGCATCACGAGGTCGACAAATAAGTCCACTTTCCACTCTCAATACGCATTCAATAATACCGTAATCATATAGAAACAGTAATGCATATAAAAATAATTTTACGCTCTCTATTTGCAGCGGCTCCGCCTGGTAGCGTTTGCTACAGCAATGAGCATTGCCGCCTGTGGGACAAAGAAAGTCGCTGCGAATTCGTCATCCTCAACCTATTTGGCAGATGTGCGTGTAACACAAACTTTAGGCAGAGCGGTGATAAATGTATCGCAACGAGACCTTTCTCCACTGAAGCAGTCGTTGCTGAACAAGATACGATGGACTCTATTTCCGACACATCGAACAAAGCTCCTAGACCAACGGCAAATATTTATCCCGAAACCAAAAACCCATTTGGAACTCAAAAATCTGAAGATCTCCAACCGAGTAAAGAACCTTTTTCGAATGATGTTTTAAGTACTGAAGAGGATAGTCCACTAATGCAAGCTGTTCTAAAGGTACCCACAACCGAGGCTGCTAAACATTTGCCGGTTTCTAATAGAAAAGATGGAGAACCAAATGAAACTGTAGCTGTAGGCGAGTTGACGGCTAACTTGCATGCAAATGATCAGCCCATTTACAGAGTCGTTACACAACCTTCGACTGAAAAGAAGTCTAATAAGAAAAGTGGAAGTTCAAAGGAACAAATTACAGGAAATAAATCGCAAAAAACGGGACATCAAAAGAAATCATCTTTGAAAGGTAAATGTTTATAGAATTTGTATTCAAAAAGATAAGATTTATTGACGATTTCGACATAAAACATGATGTGTTTAATCTTTCAGACAAGCACCGCATTCGGACGGAGTATGCGCCAGTGTACGACATCGGTCCCGCGTCTCTCGGGATGGCCTGCGTCACAGACTCGCAGTGTCAACAAGTGGATTCTTACTCGAGGTGTTTAAATAAGAGATGCGACTGTGCATTTGGAAACAATTCCACTTCTGCGTGCTCTGCTAGAAATAGAGGCTGCCTGCCTGGGACGTTTCAAGTAAGTTAGGAAAAATATTTAAACAATTTGGTTGTGTGAGTTTTGAAAACGTATAATTTCTATGAAACTTTAATTTAGTCGAATCACGATAGAGTCACATTCGATTTGCGTATGCGAACTTAATTAACACTGTACGAATCTACTAGATTTAATTTTTTCGCACTTTTCCATTTATTTCTAAGACGAAGTCATAACGTAAGTCATCGCTAAATTAATATATGAAATTTCTAAATCTCATTCTATTAAAAGTCACAGTAGTACGACCTATACGACCTGTACGAGTATGTATACATAATACCTATTTCAATTTTAATAATCTCTGAATTAATTCTGTTTTATACTTACCTTTTCGCGCTTTTAGTGTCGATCCACTGGCGCTTGCATCAGCTGGTTCTTCGTTTGCGACGGCCGCAAGGATTGCCCGGATGGATCTGACGAGAAATGCGCCGGCTATGAAAAAGGAACATCAGGAAGTAAGTGCCGAAACTATAAAAACTGCTAATTATTAAAACACTGTTTTAAACTTTCACGTTTGTTTACTACATTTTTAATAGAAGATCCCGTATGTACTATTAAAATGTTATTAATTTTTATACTTACGTCTGTTTGAAAATTGAGCACGTTTAAACTACTGGATGGTTTATGATACCGAATCTCCTTTTTTTGCTGTATGTAAAGAAGTACCTAAATGTATTCTTTAGAGTTACGGCGAATTATTTTATTTAACAAAATTGGTTTGTTAAAATTGAGTTTTCGCACCATGCCACTTCCACCGGATGGACGACCGCAAATTTCTTTAGTATGTCCATGCCGTCGGAAAACAGAGATGCGACATCTCAGAAAATGCCCAATTTATAACAATAATAATTTTAAGATACATGAATATAAAGAGACAGCTCTACCAACACACACGACACATACCTAGATGATTTCTTATTTACAGGGCGACCCATGCCCCATTCTGCTTTTAGGTTTCGCCTGCATTAAAACAATCCGTTACGGATGCTTACCACTGCATAATCGATTTCCAATTGGTTTAATCTCTGACATTTTGTTACACCTGACCTTCCAGACGCAATAGGCGAGCGGTGTCCAATGAACTCGTTCCGTTGCGGTGGGCCCGGGTCGCGCTGCGTGTCCCGCGCTGCGCGCTGCGACGGCACCAACCAGTGTCCGGGAGGGGAAGACGAAAGGAACTGCCGAGCTACCAAGAGAAAAGGGTAAGTTTGCCACCTTCCAGAAGTAATACTGAGCGGTGTCCAATGAATTAGTTCTGTTATGAAGGCACCAACCAGTGTCCGGGAGGGGAAGACGAGAGAAACTGCCGAGCTACCAAGAGAAAATGGTAAGTTTGCGACCTTCCAGATGTAATACTGAGCGGTGTCCAATGAATTAGTTCTGTTGTGAAGGCACCAAACAGTGTCCGGGAGGGGAAGACAAGAGAAACTGCCGAGCTACCAAGAGAAAAGGGTAAGTTTACGACCGTCCAGATGTAATACTGACCGGTGTCCAATGAATTAGTTCTGTTGTAAAAGCACCAACCAGTGTCCGGGAGGGGAAGACGAAAGGAACTGCCGAGCTACCAAGAGAAAAGGGTAAGTTTGCGACCTTCCAGATGCTATACTGAGCGGTGTCCAATGAATTAGTTCTGTTGTGACTTCACCAACCAGTCTCCGGGAGGGGAAGACGAGAGCAACTGCCGAGCTACCAAGAGAAAAGGGTAAGTTTGCGACCTTCCAGATGTAATACTGAGCGGTGTCCAATGAATTAGTTCTGTTGTGATGGCACCAACCAATTTTCGCAAGGGGAAGATGAAAGGAACTGCCGAGCTACCAAGCAAAAACCAAGCTGCTCTTTCATTTCTTCCTTCTCGTATAAGCCATAATACATGGTGCTAAAGACGGAAGAAATGCGCAGTAGCTCTGATTTCTGTACCAGCACTAACCATTCAAGTACTTACTGCAACCGCATAAAAAATAGTAGTGGGTACTTACAAGTACCGCAGCTAACGATTACTTGTTTCGTTGAGCTGGTAGATGTGATGAAGTAATCATTTAGGTAACCAAAAATATGTTTTATTTGATAGTTGCCCCCGACACACGTTCCGCTGCGGTTCCGGAGAGTGCATACCTGAATACGAGTTCTGTAACGCTATCATCACCTGCAAAGACGCTTCGGACGAGCCGCCACATCTCTGCAATGAACAATCAAGGTATGCAACATTTAACTTTCTGTTATCCTTTATGTACTATTAAGTAACTATCCAGTATCGACCGACCCATCGTCGATCTCCGTACCTACTTATTCGAAAGCAAGACGACGTTCCAAATTTTTGATGCTTCTTTTTGTCAGTGCCCACAATGTTATGTGTTGTACTTTGTATGATATTTTTCTTCAAGTCGGTGTTACAATATCATTGAATTCAACAAGAGTTCAGACAATAACTGTTATTTCATCCCGCGCTGCCAATGCACTGAAAGCTGAAAAGTGCCTTTTGTTTTCAGTCGAAATAAAGTCTGCGAAAAAATTTTTTGTTGTTCGTAGTAAGTGTCCGAAACTAAGTAGAATCAAGTTTCTAATTTACAGTCAAAGCTCAAGAGTCAGGATCTATAGTATTAGGTATTAGCTTTCGTATACCCGCCTATCTCATATCAGTAGTTTAATATAAGTTTGATTACACCTACGTAAAAGAGAGCTGCTGCTGGTACTTCGCATACCTGAATAAAACCACCTGATTAATTCTGTAGAAACTAATCAATTGATACGAGTTACCAGGTACCTATTTTTCTTATGTATTTCTAAACAACTTTCTTCCAACGATTAATTAGCAAGTAACATTGGATGAAGCAGTTTTTCTTTTCACTAAAAGTTTCTCTACCTATCAAACTAAATTATAATATTAACTACTAATTAAAGGTTTAATGACGCTGAGACGAAAATGCGATGACTGACAATTTATCGATAGAAAAGGCATTTTGCATTACGAAAGTGAACTTCACTTTTCCCAAACAATACGTAAGTACCTGTTACCATAAAATAGTAGGTACTTACTTAATAATTATTATTATTGTGATTCTGTACTGTTACGTATTATTGAACAAAACGAGCGTATACATAAAATTAATTACTTTAGGATTTCACACAAATCTTGTCATTGGAGCTTAAAGCTTAATATATAATTTTATCTCTTAACTTCTAAGCGTACAAGTTGATATTTAGAACTGAGCGCTACTGTGCTTCGGAGGGCACGAAGCCTTTGGGCGGCCTAAAAATTCTGACACCAGGGCTGACCACTTGCCTACACGAGAAGATGAAGAAGCGTACAAGTGCACACGTATAGAAATAAATGCCCAATGTAAAATCGAGCATTTTCTCGACTTTATTTTCACAAATATTTGTTGACTACAATTAATATTGGAGTGCTCAAAAAGCTTTTTGTTTATTTATTATTTTACTCACAGAGCTATGAAACAAGGCCAAGGGAAGCGTTTTTTTTTTGCTCAGTGATTTTACCCTTGTCAATGCGAACTCATATAAGCTTAGAAGGTGTTATATGATCAACAAGATTAACTTCACCAATCATCAATTTTTCTGCCACTTGTCTTACACTAACTCTGTGATGAAAATGATAGAGACCGACCGCGCATCAAAAAGAAATATCAAAGTTAACTGTTTTCTGGATATTTCGTAACCGACACACGTGTGACCCGTAACGGCCTGCCCAAATATTTGACCCTAAGTACTATCAGTTCTAACGTGTGTTTGCTCAGATGGTCCCTTGTTTTGCTATTTGCAATGTTAGATTCGCCCTACTTTTGTCAATTTTTACTGTTAGGCCTAGAAGTGCTTAGAACATGGGGAAGGCCATAGACAAGTAAAAAGTATTAAATATTATTATTGTTCTTGATAAGAAAGATGGCATGGTTTATTAACCGGATTTTTAGATTTAAATTCGGAAGCAATATTTCATCATGAACAGTTTGTTGAAATTAATTATATTTATGATAGGAAACGTGCAAACAAAGTAACCAGCTCAGCGGAGCAATTAATATGTGTAAGTTATAGCTTTAGGACACGCCTCTTCCGGCTCTTTATAAAATAATTATAAAATACAAAATAAAAATTTATACTCAATATTACTCGATGTAGTCTATATCCCGGTATAGGTCTGTGTCTATATCTGCAATCTTCTGTCCGTCTGAATGTTGGTTGTGGCAATGGTACCTACCTAGCTGCCAATGGCTCGACGGATTTATTGCAGTCTTTATTATAGCAAGCTGACATTTTGCGGGATAGATTATTTCATGTTCGATGAAAACCTGATCAGCCACGTCCAATATATCCTAACTCTTTATTATCTCACTAATGAAATATAGGTACCTACTTACAATATATTATTCAGGTATTATAGTGTTATTTTATGCTAGGTGCTTCGGGTTTGAATCTCATATTTATATATCGTTCATAACCATACCTAATATGTATATACCTACAGTTTGATGTCAACGAAAACTTGCCGCCCCGAAATTAATAGGCCTTTTTCAGTAATTTTTTATGAGGCAGTTGCGTATGAAAATTTGCTACTGCATAATCATCCAGGCAACTGTATAAGTTAATTTCGTTCACAGATGGCGTGCAGCGGACGTGTGTCCACTTCGATGCGGTAACGGAAGGTGCCGGAGTACGGCGGTGGCCTGCTCCGGACGGGACGGATGCGGGGACAATACAGATGAAATCGCTTGCGCTGTTTGTAGTGAGTATTATAATATCACAATTATCCCAGTTATTCCCCAATTTTAGTGCAACACTGGCGGACACCGAGCAAAAGGAACGTCTATGAGAAGTGATTTTATCAAGTTCGCCTAAAATTTAGGATGAAATGCACAAGGCGTGCAGGGCTAATCTTCCAGCGAGGAAAAAAATTATAATGAGTTCTTTTTCAGAGTTCTTATTAAGTACATCAATATGGGCTCAGCGGTTTAACAAGTCGTAAATAGCTTACAAACGGACCGAGCTATTTTACTTACGAATTTATTATACCTACATAAATTATACCTAAGTATCTAGGCGATGTCAGCACTAATGTAATAACTCTAGTAATGCAATGAATAGCCTCGTTAGAAAGACGTTGTAAAAAGTAGGTACAGATATTTATCAGCATGGCAAAGCTTTTTGATTTCTGATACAACATTATTATGTTGAATCACTGCTGGGTGCCAACCCAAATATGAACGTACTACAGCGTCTACAGCCAAAAGTCTAGCATATATGGACGATTTGACACGATATTTGATTCCGTTACACGAACAATAGCCGCAAACGATGTTACGCTTCGCATCACAAATCACAATGCTTTTGTTAATCCTATGCGTAAGTAACATGTTATACATAACAATATGGGTCTTGTATAGGTTTATATTAATCTATATTAATGTGACGATATTTTTTATATCTTACAAGTTCGTGAAACTCCTTTCGTAACCCTATGAAGAGAAATTAATTCTCATAAAATTTTAGTTTGCTAAATGTTGAATCAGCCACATTTTTTGTCCGGGAATGAGGCTTTATTCTTTAAACTAACTCTAAGTCGTAAATAGCTTACAAACGGACCGAGCTATTTTACTTACGAATTTATTATACCTACATAAATTATACCTAAGTATCTAGGCGATGTCAGCACTAATGTAATAACTCTAGTAATGCAATGAATAGCCTCGTTAGAAAGACGTTGTAAAAAGTAGGTACAGATATTTATCAGCATGGCAAAGCTTTTTGATTTCTGATACAACATTATTATGTTGAATCACTGCTGGGTGCCAACCCAAATATGAACGTACTACAGCGTCTACAGCCAAAAGTCTAGCATATATGGACGATTTGACACGATATTTGATTCCGTTACACGAACAA
This sequence comes from Ennomos erosarius, assembly GCA_963580505.1. Classification (NCBI taxonomy): domain Eukaryota; kingdom Metazoa; phylum Arthropoda; class Insecta; order Lepidoptera; family Geometridae; genus Ennomos; species Ennomos erosarius. The sequence continues at coordinate 10,694,548 of OY756981.1, read as the reverse complement.
TAGCCGCAAACGATGTTACGCTTCGCATCACAAATCACAATGCTTTTGTTAATCCTATGCGTAAGTAACATGTTATACATAACAATATGGGTCTTGTATAGGTTTATATTAATCTATATTAATGTGACGATATTTTTTATATCTTACAAGTTCGTGAAACTCCTTTCGTAACCCTATGAAGAGAAATTAATTCTCATAAAATTTTAGTTTGCTAAATGTTGAATCAGCCACATTTTTTGTCCGGGAATGAGGCTTTATTCTTTAAACTAACTAATTATAGTTTTTGTTAATATGAGAGATTCAAAAAAGTCGTTCAAAAGTAGTCTTAAGTGGTGTCAAGAAAATCAGGAACAAATTAAAATGGACATCTTGGCATCACATCACAACAAAAAGGATTTTTCAAAATTTTGGAAACATACTAACAAGATGAAATGCAAGTCGAGTATCCCAGCGAGTGTTGAGGGAGTTAGTGAGCCTGCAACTGCATCCATAGCCAATATGTTTAAAAATCATTTTGTTGTAAGATCCCCCCTTACAGCGTCACAGGAGGAGACGCTGTCGACGCGGCAATCGGGCTCAGAGGAGCTGGTGAGAGTCACTTCTAAAGAAATAGCAGTGGTATTGAAAAACATGAAAAGCGGAAAATCGCCCGGACACGACTATCTCAATATAGAGCATTTGAGGCATGCAGGTGTACATATGCCTAGGGTGCTAGCCATGTTTTTCAATCTTTGCTTCTCACACACTTACCTCCCAGAAGACCTCATGAGAACGGTTGTCGTGCCCATAGTAAAGAATCGGACCGGAGACGCCTCTGACATAAATAACTATAGGCCCATATCTTTGGCCACTATAATAGCGAAGGTTCTGGATAGTGTGCTTGACAAACAACTCGAAAAGCATCTACACCTTCATGATGCTCAGTTTGGCTTCAGATCAGGCCTTTCTACGGAGTCTGCAGTTCTTTGTCTTAAGCACACTGTCCGGTACTATACGGAAAGAAGCACTCCCGTATATGCATGCTTCTTAGACCTTTCCAAGGCCTTCGATCTGGTGTCTTATGGTGTCATGTGGCAGAAGCTTTATGATGACACGAATCTTCCTGGGGAGCTGATAGAGATATTTAAATATTGGTATGGGCATCAAAGCAACACGGTCAAGTGGGCGGGTTCACTATCGGGTGAGTATGGACTGGAGTGTGGCGTGAGGCAGGGTGGCCTTAGCTCGCCCCGGCTCTTCAGTCTATATGTGGACCGACTGGTTCGTGAGCTCAGCAGTACCATGGTGGGCTGTTCCATTGACGGAACCTTCGTCAATAACATCAGCTACGCTGATGATATGGTACTGCTGGCCCCATCAATCAGTGCTCTCCGAAGGCTCCTGTCTGTTTGTGAGCGTTATGCGGAGTCCTACGGCCTCAAGTACAACGCCAAAAAGAGCGAGTGCTTAATATTTAAGGCAGATACCAAATGCTATCTGGAAGTACCGCCGGTGACACTCAACGGGACCGCTCTTAAACAAGTAACTGAGTTTAAGTACTTGGGGCACTGGGTCACTGCGTCGCAGACAGATGTCCTCGACATTGAGAGGGTACGCAGAGCGCTGGCAGTCAGGAGTAATATGTTGATCCGTAGGTTTGCAAAGCGTTCGAAAAGTGTAAAGATAACTTTATTTCGGGCGTATTGCCAATCCTTTTACACATGCAGCCTATGGACTGACTATACTCAGAAGGCTTACAGTGCTCTGCGGGTCCAGTACAACAACAGGGCGCTGGTGGGGCTGCCGCGATATTGCAGTGCATCAGGTATGTTCGCAGAGGCTCGAGTGGATGACTTTCACGCCATCATGCGAAAGCGTATAGCCTCCCTGATGCTGCGAATGCGGGGCATTACCAACAGCCTCCTGGTGCTGTTGCGGAGAGGGTGGATGGCCCGATACTGAAGCATTAGACAGGGATGCTTGTGTTCCCGTCGCACCGAAATGCCAAATGACCTAACTGAAAAATGAAATGTACCTAACTAATATAATTTTGTAATTTATGAATTTAATAATTTGTGATTTAATTTGACTGACATTTATTGTAATTATGATTCTACTAATACATAGCTGTAAGTTTGTGTGTTACTAACAATTTGGATTGAATTATCTGGAATAAATAAAATTTGAATTTGAATTTGAATACAAAATTAGAAACTACTAGGTATATACTAAAAGCTATGCGACTGTGATTGGTTCCTAAACCATTTAACTATCAATTTTTCAAAAACAGGAACATTATTGCTAATTTTTTTATTTATACTTACCGACGATCTGGACAAAACCGCGGGGGAGACTATGGATGTAGGAGGCAAGCAGCCACTCATAATGGCGCTCTATGGGGGAGGCCTAGCTATTATTTCGAAGCCTACACTATTATGTTAGCAATGGGCGTCTTCAGGCCTATTGTATTCCCTGAATCCCTGTACTGAATCCCAGGACGCAGGCTATCCTAGTGTGGGATCCAGGGATCATATTACTTATAATCTTATATTGTGCAAATCCTCGATGTACCTACTCGATATAGGTATTATTATGTTATTAAGCTTATTTACTGTTCAAAATAAAACAAATTTATTATTATTTTTTTGTTTTTATTTGAATGCAAAAAGCATAACATTTTAAATTATTTCTAACTTTATTTTCCAGAATGCCCAGCACCGCCAGTTTTAAAGACACCCTGAGTGAGCACCACAACTGACGGAGAGGCTTTAGTGAAACATTCCAACTAGTGGATCTCAATGCTCAAGTAATATTCAGAACAGTAGAACTAAATCGACCAGTCTGACTAAATATAAATAGCGCGCGTAGAACTAAAAATTTAACTCTTCCAATCGGTGCTCGAAAATACTACGGGTTTGCATTTCTAATTTGCGTTGCCTTTTATCCTGATTTTGGTATGATTTAAGGAAAAGATTTTAAAGTAAACCAAGCATATTAGTTTTCTCACTCATACCGCTGCTAAAAGAGAAAGATAAATAGAAAAATAATACTTAGACATTGTATTTGTTTTCTATCATAAATTCATAACTTTAGTATACGCGTGCTTTCTAGCTTTTTCTTTTAGGCAGAAATAGACGTAGCAAGGACAAAAGGGTTTTAAATAAAGTATTTTTGAATAGATCGAAGAAATGCAGAAACAAAATAGTTTGCTAAATCTCTAAGGCCGGTTTTACCAAAGTAGAATAAATTTTATTCCAAGTATAAAGCTACTGGTTACAGTCAGATACAGCTGATTGACAAATAAAAATGATACTTAGCTTCTTATTCTTTCAAAGTTGGTGGTATGAGGGTTATACTCGCGTAGCTCGGTTATTCTCAGAGAGTTATATGTAAGTACTTGGAATAAAGTTTATTCTACTTTGGTGAAATCGGGCCTAAGTAAAGGTTACTTGTAAAAATTATCTTCATGTAATTTAATTCTGGATACACGTTACTCTCTAACAAATATATACCCAACAGTTATATTAATTAGGTACCTACTTATTATATCAAAAACTGCGATAGAAATAAAGCAGGATAACATTCATTTCTTGCTGAACCTACATTAACTCCTGCCTTAGACTAGTTTATATTTTATACCTAAGAAGACTAAGAATCAGTTACAAAATTTTGTAACTGATTTCTTAACTATGGATTTATATTTCTCGAAACACAAACATCAATATATTGTCTTGTATATAATTTTATCAATGGTGTTGAAGATCCCCTGTAGTTAATACGCCACTGTGTATGCAAAAAGACTGAAGAGTGATACTCTGCCACTTTAACTACGAAGTAAGAGAAATCAGCATTCCATCTCCTGATGCTTTAGCTTAGATTATAGAATTGTAAATAGAGGCACTATTTTTAACGCACTCGAGTATAATATTTTAATTTATTTTCCCTAACATTTTGATAAGTTATTTGGGCTTGCTCATAAATGAAGGCATACACGAATTTTTCTTAGATTGTCATTTTGTTTGAAAGCCATCTTATTTTTGTAATTTTTGCTCACTTGGACGTATAAGTAATTTTTTATAGATATGGATATCGATGAAAGAGTAGCGTAAATTTTGCAAGCTATCTGTAATACTATGCCTACATAAGTACTAATATACCTACAAACATTCAAAAGTACCTAGATATGAGATAATAGGTATAGGTATACTATAGAGGCTTCGTGCTTCGTAGAGACAATGCTCTACGAGGCTTACTATCTCCATAGGAGTGACCGATTCTCTACTAAGTTCTACTGTGGAAAAATTAAAATACTTCTAAGTAGCAAATTATGAAATTCACGCTAATTTTTTCCCTCGCTGTTAAACCCTGTGCCGCAAACCGCAATGCACATCGAATTTTTTCCTAATTTCACAGTTTTCCATCGTACACAACTAAGACGCACGGAAATAGGGTAGACATTCCTCGAATCCGTGCAAACCGCTTTGATTCCCGATTTATAATTAGGAAACCTAACCATTTCCTTGCAAGGGCTAGTCCTAGAGTGAACCGGTATCTTCTAGGCAAGCATGCACCATCTTCGACCGCGTCGTCACTTATCTACCTATTATCAAGTGAAACCATGGTAAAACGATATGATCAAAAAAAATCTATTCTACAAAATAATGAAAATAGGTGTCGATAACGGCAAACATTGTGTAAATGTACAGACAAAGGCAAACTCTTTTATCACATAGACATCTCATAAATAAAGTATAGGTCCAGCTGCCTATTAATTAAGGTATTTTGTATAATTACTTACGTATTAATTTAAGTATTCATGTGGTCTGTCTGGCAAGTGGCAACAGTCAAGTGTAACTTATTGTATTATAGTGTGTTTTTGTCGTGTGTGAATGTGATAGGTATTTATTAAACTTAATTAGTAACAATACGGGTTTTATTTTTAAACTATGCACCCTGTGATCAACTTCACAATTTCTCACGGAACCCTGGTTACAGACTTACTGGACTTCTAAACTGGAAGATAATGCTCTCTAGCACTAAGTTCGCATATGTACTTACCTACCTATTTTTGTTTGTGAAATAAAGCACTTCCTGTCTAAGTATAGGTATTGAGTTTTATTACATAACTAAACAGTTAGTGCGATAGAACATTTTCCGCCGACTGTACTTTTAAACAAAGGAATAAAAAAGTACCTATCGAGACTCGTTGTATGGGTTTGCAAAACTGTGACCGATCGGCACTAACTCATCTATCTAAGTATAAAATCCCCGTTGATCTTGGGTGTTTAAATGATGTACGTAGTCATGTAAAATTTCATCCAAATCGATTCAGCCGTTTTTGTATGGAATCAACCCAATAGACGTTTTACTTTTATGTTTAATAGAGATTTTCCAGAATGTACTCCATCTGTCTATGCAAAAGGTTGTCTGTTAGAGATCGCTCTTAGCGATAAGACCGTGGTAATTTTAATTAATTATAATGAGGTCACCTACCACATAATATAAGAAATAGTAGGCACCTATTACATACCTATATTAGCTATCGGAATTTTCGATTAGGTAAATGAGGAAACCTATCAATTCTTTACCTGTCCAGAAATAGTTACTTACCAGGGTTTATGTTTTCCTATATATTTTTTATAGCGGCGCAATAACGAGAAGCGTGTAAAAATTGAAACGCCTATTATAAATTATATATTATTATGTAAGTATTTACTATTATATTTCATTTGAAGTACCTATTCCACTCTACCTAGTTACCTACAGTTACCTACTCTATCTACACCGCTCAGGAACAATTTACCAGATTCTCAACTCAACAGATTCGTAACTAACCAGAAGTACAATGGAATATAAAAACAAATTAAGCCGTAAATAGTAAAACAGCTTCAAAAATAAAAACACTCGTTGACCCAATGACGGAGAAAAGGATAATCAAACCCAATTTTTTTTTCCAGATTTTGTAGATAGTTTAGTCTCGTAGGTACACCTAAAATTTTGAGAGCATATTATTAAGTTGTGTCCAAACAAAAAGCCACCACCAGCGCCATCTAAACGTAACGATTGAACACAGAATTAAAATAAGTTGCCGTTGATGGTTTAACTTTATGATGCGATGAGTCTGGTTGGGTCAGAAGGAGAGTTTCAGTCAGTTTGTACTAGAGGGCACTACTTTACCATCAACTTTCTGAAAATTTCAGCGCACCTATTTTAATATCTGTGAGCGCACCTAATATAAGTCCCATCGTAAAAACTTTTCGGGTATTGCCCGTGGTCCACCTGCTTAGTCCACCTGGGTGGACCACTATGTTGTGTAGAGTAGCAGTGCGTTCTAAAAGGTGAAAAATGACAGCCTATTATACTTAGGTACTTATTTATTCTGACGAAAGCGGAATCTGAGCTAAGTAAACCAAATCGTTAATAAATAAATATTACGTCATCAATAAGCTAATCATAATCATCATCATCATCATCATCATTAACAGCCTGAAGACGTCCACTGCTGAACATAGGCCTCCCCCAGGGAGCGCCACTTAGAGCGGCTGCTCGCCTCCTGCATCCATCGGCTCCCCGCGGCTTTCACCAGGTCGTCGGTCTACCTAGTGGGGGGCCGGCCTACGCTGCGTCTTCCAGATCGTGGTCGCCACTCGAGAACCTTTCTTCCCCATCGGCTAATAAGCTAATACTTAAATAAAATATATTTGTGGACATTTCACACGACGCCATCTAGTCCCAAACTAAGCAAAGCTTGTATACTTATAGATAATGGAAACCTGCAGATAACTGATAGAATACTTATAACTTAGAATAATTAGTACAACCTTTATTTTTTTTATATATTAGGATGAGCCTGCGTTTGGCTACCTCTCACCTGATGGAAAACGACGATGCAGCCGACGCGACGCCGACGGCGCGACGGTGTATCACTGATACACCGTCGGCTGCATCGCTTGCTGTCGTTTTCGTCGTGGTACAGTTTCACGCAGGTTCATGAAGTATTTGTAGATACATACCTACATATAAGTAATTAACAATACCTACAACATAACACCCAGACACAGAATAAAGAAACCTGGCCTTCTCGGCCTAAGCAGTCAAGAAGTAGTCTTATTTTATCAGATTTCAGGTTCAAAGGCATTTCAAAGGATTATTGGATTCTTGCTTGCCGGACGCATGCGCGCATCTGTTGGAAGCGAAAATGGCTGTCCAGCATCCCAAACATCTCTGTAGTTTGATATCTAAAATGTAGCCTATAACTTTTATAACAAAACGTTTTTAATACAACTAAGTACATATTTAATACTAAAATTGCAATACTCACGGATCTCGTAACTTACCGGACGAGAGGATATTTAAATACAGGAATCGAGGACCGAGATGTTATGGTGTAAGTATACTCTTCCTACTACTACGATAGTCCTTTGTTTTGTCATTTTGTACTATCAAATGTAAGTAATTATCAAATGGTTAAGTTTTGGTGTACCAACTGAGTGTGATTAATAAGTACATCCGAGATACGCAGCTTCTTTTGTTCAAGGAATACCTACAAACTAAATTAGCTCTAGGTACATGTTTGTAAAATAAGGAAAATCAGAACAACTAAAATAGATCCTGTTCTTTTTTATCTGTGTAGCATTTTTACAAGACAATTAATGACCTACCTAAACAAAAGCGTTAACCTAGTTAGGAAATCTAAATATATTTACCATATACGGTAGACTTAAGTTAAATAAGTATTTATATTTTTTACTATAGGTTACATACCTACTTAGTTACTATTACTAAGTAGCTAAGGTACAGTGGTAAAGAAAATTATCGATAGTTATCATATCAATGACTAATAAATGAGCTTTGATAGATAATTGCGCTGGCTGGAGTGAGGAACCATGAGAAAATCGTGACTCCAACTCATCACGATTCAGCACAAATTCGTCATAACATTTACGGAACTTACAATGCACGTATAGTTTTGGCTTTAATATTGGTAATCGTGGTATTAAAATAGTTTTAAACATTTTGAGCAATTATGATCTAACTAACAGTTAACATTGAATTTTCAATTAATCATGGCATTGAATTGCTTTTAGTAGAACCTTTAAAAACTGGTACGATATCTCTATATTTACCTACTTACTTATAAGAAAATTTTGACTTTAGTTAACTGATCAAGCACTTGGCTAAATATATTTGATACTTACTTACCCCCATATTCTAAGTCGTTACCATGAGATTACTCCACTCGACTTAACCTTGAATTAACCTCATTTTTGTGTTTTGGTATTTTAATTGACAATATACAGGGTTACAGGAAAAATTGTGCTAGATCCGTTAAGGGCGTGGAGTACCCATCATTTCTGACTTATTTCACTATGAAACAACCTAGTCTCAACTTAATATTTTATTTAGATATTCCTTAGAGAAAAATACAGTTTCTAATATTTTTTGTATTTCTTAACTTTCACTTGTCTACTACGGTCTATTCAATTAACTTATGTACTATTTTAATGATTGACGTCCTAAAACATCTTAATACACATGTAAAAATGCAATAATCATAATAATAAGACACACAAAATAAACAAAATTAAATTTTGTAGCCTAAAAATCGGCAATTTTCACAAAAAATATTAAAAATCGAATATCTCGAAAAGGGTTAAGTTTAGGCTAGGGTGTTACATAGTGAAATAAGTCAGAAATGATGGGTACTCCACGCCCTAAACGGATCTAGCACGATTTTCCCTGTAACTCTGTATAATCAACTTGACATTTCTGAGCCAATTTTTCTCAAACGAGGGAAGCAAAGCAACTGTCATCTCAAGGTATGTCGCGATGTACCTTGAGTTTCCCTCAAAGTTAAGTGGAAGTCAAGTGAAGAATTTTTGGTGAAATGTTTTAGAATACGGGGATTAGTATACTCACCTAACTAACAAAATATATAAAAAAAATAGTTTGACGGAAGGCAACAATGTAACAGTATATCGACCTGCGGCAAATGTATAAATGTGGATTTATGTGCACTGACTTTTTGCCGCAGAAACGATCAATATGGCCACTTGAAATTCGCAGAAAATGTAGTCTGGTTTACAATACCTACGCATTGTGAATTTGGCCCACTCGATCCCAAACAATTTCACGCTTCGTGTAAAAAAGTGCTATTTCTAAGACATTATAATGTATAGATATTTAATTGGTAAAAAAAAATATACTTAATATACCATTTCATACCAACGTTTTCTTATTATCTTTTTGTTTGTTTAAGAGATTATGAGTAGGTATGATCTAAAAGATTCAAAATATTTCATTGAATTAGTGAGACTTAAAATCCCAGTACCTACTTCAATTAGAGAGAATAGACGAATCCCTACATCCAGGGATATATTTATGTACTGATAGGTTTTATAGAACACAAAATATGGCCAAGTTGTAATATTATAATTAATTACTATAATTGAGTACATATATTATTGGTGACCGAAAGATATTATTTACTTTTCAAATATTTGTTTGTTGTAAACAAGGTCACGCATTCCTTTAACGTTACCAAACAACTTGTTAATTTATAAAGTAACGAGTGCAACGACGTACGCTATGTGCATTGTGGTGTTTTATCAAAAATCTTACCTTCTTAGAGTAAAGACATATACACTAAGAAAATTATACTAACAAACATAATAATATAGTACTTAAGTAACTATGGATTCATAAATAAGTGTATATGTGAGTCATTGAAACAAAAACGTCCAGCAAAAACAATAGCATTCTTAAATTATTTTAAATGAAATGAAATAAATGAAATGAAATATATTTATTCGTGACATACACAATGCAACACAGATTTAACGTATTCAAGTAATCCTATGAAACCATGAAGGCACTGAAATGCAGAGTATTTTATTTCAAAGTGATTTTGTGTTTACTATGCCCCGTGTCAAGGTTAGTATATTTTAGCTATAGTATTTTTATGAAGACCCTGAGGCCTGAAACGTTTAATTCACACCTGCCTAGTTCGTTTAGATGAATTTTTCGTCACGGAGTTTAGCTTGTATGGAAAGTTGGTAGAATAAAATACGTACGCAACTAATGCTCTTAAATGCTCTGTAATATTAACTAGGGCTCTATCATATAGACTAGAGTGTATAGGTACTATAAATAAGATGCCGTTAACAATATGTAGCTAATAGGTACTTAATTATTATATAAGTTATTTAGGGTAAAAGAAAGAAAAAACGAGTAATAAATTTTAAAAATTCTCCTGGATATGGCATTATAGATGTCAGATATAGATAGGATTAAGATGCAACACAGATTTCATCCTGGTCAAAAACGGGGGAGCAGATGGATGCAGAAGGCGAACAGCCGCTCGAAGTGGCGCTCTTTAGGGGAGGCCCATGTTCAGCAGTGGACGTCTTCATGTTCTTGATGATGATGATGACAGATTTTATTACTTATATTAGGATTACTGACAAAGCTAAATTTTTGCAATGTTTTACAGAATAAAAAAGTTGAGACGGAAATCAAAAATGAAGCAGATAAAGATATCGATGGGAATAATGCTCTCAAGCTTCTTTATCTTGACATATGTGTTATATTGGAAATGGAACACGATCACGGCCGCTAATTACATGTCTCCGAGTCCTATAATAAAGTCCACTACCGAACAATATATTGGAACACCTGTTAGGCATATACCATTGAACGAAATATACCCTGACCAATCCAGGCATTATCCGAACGAATCATATGAATTTGATGAACACAAACCAGGTAAGAAAGACAGGTTGTGTTTGATTTGACGAAAGGAAAAATTCAAACCATCTTTCTCTCTATAGATATGTGTGGAATGGAATACACGTTACATTGTCAATAATTGAATTGGATCAGCATTGGCAGAAACAGTTTTGAAAAGTAATAGAGGATAAACTCAACAATAATATTTTCATTATTTTTTCCAGTGAATATGATAAATACGCTAGGCTGCAAAATCCCGGTATATGTGATAAATTATCAGAAATATTTAAAGAATGACAAAAAACCCGGCGCTATTTGTGGAAAACGAGCAGTGTTTTTAAAGAAAGTGGATACGGACAAGGTACAGGCCCTAATCAAGCCTCGAGTCATGAAGAAGTATTTGAGGAAGAGTGTCATTTTCGATTGCTGCTATCGTTTCCTAAGCAGATCTAAACACGTTCGTCACGAAGATAAAAAAATAAGGTAAGAGCAGGTATTTTAATTATCCAAACAAATGTAACATAGTTATAACGAAACTGTAAGGGCTAAATCTGATTGAACATTGAATATTTTTGGGAGTCTTGTACCTATGGGTTACTCCCCAGCGAAGGGAAGCAGAGAGGTTAAATTGAACGAACGGATGGTGCGATCTATTCATCCTTTCTATATTCCAAATCCCTATCTTTCCCTACCTTCTTCCTTTCGACAGGGTTAGGGCATAAAACTAATAAGTAATTAACCCGTGCAAAGCCGGGGCGGGCGGGTCAGCTATTATAATATAGGATTGAGTATATACGTAGTGGTGAGGCGCTATCGCATAACATTTATTAATATAGGTACCTATGCATAGATTCTAAAATAAATCATTTTCATTCTTTTAAATTCACCCGCTTTTTCGCCGGTCGATAATTGGAGCCCGTAGCGCTGCATGAGCCAATGGTGTCCGAGGACATCCTGGGAAATCCGCTAGATGGCGTCAGCTGTCAGAACGCGACGATAACTTTGAACGTCAACCGCTCCCCGCTCGAGTTCCTCAAAATTGTGATTTTTTAATCCTGTGGACTCTTCATTTTTGCGCAAACCTAATATCTAATTTGAACTGTGATTGCTGTGCTGTGCCTGTGTGGTGTGAAATCATCGATACGAACTGCTTAGCTCGTGCTGGAGAACTTTTTCACCAGCTTGCAACTCGCTGGATTGGCTGATGCTGTTCCCTCAGGAGGACCTAGGATCTGTATGAGGGCATCTGAGGTAAGTGCAGTCATCGAGCTTCTTATTTTCGACCGGCATTTGTTTTCCCGTGTAACTCGCAGTTTTCAATTAGATAGGTACCTACTTACGCTATAAAACCAGTAGTAATCCTACATCCCTGGAAGGGCTATTTACACGCCCCTCCATAGTATGGTCCTTCAGAGTCACGGATAGTTCCGCGAATCCAGGTTCACGTATTTTTGGTGAATTCTGTTCCATATAAGTAACTATACCTAACTTCAAAGATTCACGTAATTTCTTGGTGAATTCTTTTCATAACGCCCCCTTTACATTCAGATTTACGTAATTATTGGTAAATACTTGAATATCCGCACGCCTTTTCCAGGTTTTTACGTAACTTTTGGTAAAAATCCGTAAATTAATTCACGCCTTTTTACGCCACCATTTTACACCCGAGATTGACCTACTTATTAGAACTGTTCAATTCTCGTGGAGGTTCAATTAATTGTAATACTGATTGCTAACGTATTAATTGGTTATGTCATAATAGTTATTCAATTTAATTGTAACTGTATAAATACTCCATCAATTCCTATTGTAGGGTATTCTTCGCTTCATCAAGTATTACGCCTTGGAATTTATTTACACCCTACCTACATTTTCTGTTCATCGTAATTTGTTTTTATCAATATGACGGAAAAAACAGCAGATCAAGATGTTATGTTAGTTCTGTTGAATCAAAAGAAGGAACGGATATTTCAACGCATAAATCGATTGTATAATTCGTCAAAAAATGTCTCTTCTTTTGATTCACGATCAAAGGAAACGTTCATGGCTGAGTCTGAGACAATAGATGATTTGCGAGATAAGTTTGAGGTTTGTGTTGATGAAATAAATAGAATAACGCTCACATCCAAACCTACCGCTATTCCTGATTACGCTAGTCTTGATTCTTTCGAAGATTTGTACTCGCGTGTAAAACGCGCGCGAATGAAGTTGACCGCTGTTGCTGCTCCAGTTCAGGAGCGTTTGCATGAGGCGAGTAACTCGACTAAGTCTGTAGTGAAATTGCAGCCTTTGGTGATTCCTAGTTTTGACGGTCACCCTGAAAACTGGAACTTATTCTATCAGTCATTCAAAGCTAATATTCACTCGAATGCCCAATTGTCTGACTCGCAACGTGTGCAATATCTCTTATCTAAATTAACAGGTGATGCACTTAAGTTCACCGCGGGTATTGTTCCGACTGGTGAAACTTACCATATTTTGTGGGATAGTTTAGTAAAGAAATATCAAGACAAACGCGCCTTGGGTACATTTTATTTAAATAATATTCTCGACTTGAAGAATTGCTCGCACAATGCAAACAACCTCGACCTATTTATCAGTAACTATTCCGCTTCTTTGTCGGCTCTCAAACAGCTGGCGATACCTGATCTGACTGACTTTGTTTTTTTGCAATGCGCACTTAGAAAAATGGATGCACAAACTATTCAAGCATTTGAACTTTCTGTTCGTGATATTGAAATACCTACTTCACAACAGCTGATCGCTTTTGTGCAGGATCAAGCCAAAATATTGGAACGTTCTAATGTCACGCGAAGTAATTATTCGAATAAAACGCCCGCCAATACACAGAGTCGTAATCGCAACGCGCGGGAACAGCATACCTACAAGTCGTTCGTAGCGAGCGAGCCTAGGGATGTTACAGCGCCTGCGCCCGCGCAGCCTGCTTGTGCGCTCGCTGCATCTTCGACCGCAGCGCAGCAATGTGTTTTGTGCGGAAGTACTGATCACGCGCGGTTATATAACTGCATGCAATTTAAAAAGCTTGATGCACGTAGTAGGTATCAATTCGTAAAATCGAAGCATGGATGTGTCAACTGTGTTAGTACATTGCACAACCTTTCGAATTGCAACTCGTCGTCTGTCTGTGAGTTATGCAAAAAGCGACATCACACGCTCCTTCATTTTAATAGTAATAATTTTAATGATAGAAAAAATAATACGCATTCTCATACCGCTTTGGTAAACAATAACATGCACTTGTTGCCTGTCCCCGCTCCCGAGCCCGCGCCCGCCTCCTCGGGTGCCTGCGCGCTCGCCGCTCCGACTGTTCCCGAGCATTTATTTAATGCAGAAGCCGCTCCGCAATATCAGCCGTGTGCTCCTGATCATAAGGGCTATATCAGCATGACAGCTGCATCCCAAAATGTTGCAAGCGCTAATGCACTGCTACTGCCTTCGAATCAGAATACCGTATCGCATTCTACCGAAGCGAAGTCAAAGGCAACGATTCTGCTCTCAACCGCTCAAGTGTACGCGCGGCCTAAGGGTGGTTCCGGGAACAAGTCTATAGTGAGATGTCTCATTGATAACGGCAGTCAGAATAATTTAATTACCACTGATTGCTGCCGTACATTGAACCTGCCGATAACGCCTCTGAGCAATTCTTTTGTTAAAGGTGTTGGCTCCGCCTCCCGTCCTATTATAGGATTTGTTTATCTCGACATTGAGTCACGCATTTATCCTGAACAAAAATATTCTATTCACGCTTTAGTTGTCGAATGCATAACAGATAAATTACCGACGCAGTTCATCGAGTGGGAAAGTGATTTACATTTCCATGATATTCCCCTCGCTGATTTAAATTGGAACATCCCGGGAAATATCGATTTATTGCTAGGTGCTCAGCTCTTCCCGTACATCTACTTAGGGAACAGGGTCGAATGTGGTCCGCGAGCCCCACCTGCATTATCGACAACGTTTGGGTACGTCCTAATGGGGGACTTCCCACGCAAAGAGGTAATACCTACCGTCGCTTCCATTACGGCCTTAGCGCTCAATGACATAGTCCAAAAATTTTGGGAACTTGAGGAAGTGCCAACGAAACGCTTGCTATCACCGGAGGAGACAGAGTGTGAAAATATTTTCACCTCGACTGTGACCCGTGATGACGTAGGCCGCTATACCGTTGCGCTGCCGTTTTGCAAGGACCCCGCGGAACTTGGCAGTTCGCACGCCGCTGCTTATCGCCGTTTAATGACGCTCGAGCGTAAGCTCCGTCATATGCCTAGTTTACGTGAGAACTACAATAAGGTGATACAAGACTACATTGACAACGGCTACCTCAGTCCTGTTGACAAGTCGGAGCTGACTGCTGATGGTTATTACATAGCCCATAGTGCCGTGGTGAGGCCAGACAAGCCAATGCCGCGAATCGTGCTGGACGCTAGTGCCAAAACCCACACTGGGCTTTCGCTAAACGATGTATTGCACATCGGCCCCAATTTACAAACGGATTTGTTTCTGCTGTTGCTAGATTTCCGATTGTTTCCTATCGCTATGAACGCTGATATAAAACAACATTATTTACGTATTGGTGTCCCGGTGGACCAGCGTAAATACCTACGCATTTTATTTCGCTTCAACGAATCTGAAGAAGTACGCACTTATTTATGCCTTCAATAGGCAACCGTTTGGTCTGAAGTCCAGCCCTTACATAGCTATGCGCACCGTGCGCCAGTTAGCTTCAGATATGGGTCAGGTTTATCCAGAAGCAGCGCAGGTGGCTGAGACTTCCTTCTATATGGACGATTTAGTCCATTCAGTTCCCGACGAGACAACTGCCGTACAGCTTGCACAGGATCTGATAAAGATGTTCAAAAAGGGTGACTTTGAACTGGTGAAGTGGTTGAGCAACTCGTCAACCCTACTTAATAGTCTTCCGGACTCACACCGCAAGTCACTCGAATTTGACGTTGACAATGCTGCCTCGAAGGTACTCGGTCTCGCGTGGGAACCGTGTGAAGACAATTTCTTCTTCACTTCCGCTGCGATAATTGAGAAGTGCACGAAAAGAAATATACTCTCGGTAGTTGCGCGTTTGTTTGACTTGCTCGGACTGGTCGCACCTGTGGTTCTCTTTGCCAAGCTACTCATCAAGGAGTTGTGGCTGAGCAAGAGTGACTGGGACGATCCTGCTCCTGAGCACATACGCACCCGATTTACCGCTCTAGCACAAGAGTTCCACCTGCTCGATACTCTGCGGATTCCGCGACATGTAGGAGTCCAAGCAGGCTGTGAACTGCGTCTCGTTGCATTTTGTGATGCGAGTATGGATGGTCTAGGTTGCGTCATCTACGCCCATTGTACTCTCCCTACCGGAATTCAAACTCGCCTTCTCTGCGCAAAGTCAAAGGTCTCGCCTACAAAAATTACAACGCTTGCTCGCCTCGAATTATGCGCCGCTCTGCTAATGTCGAAATTAGTGAAGACTGTACGTGACACTTACGCAGCGCGTATTCCCATTGCAGAGATATACGCGTTCTCTGATTCCACGATCGCACTATCGTGGATTCATTCTTCGCCACACCGCTGGTCCATTTTCGTGAGCAACCGCGTCGCACAATGTCAAGAGAATTTGGCCGCTGAACATTTTTATCACGTGGCCGGAGCTATAAATCCCAGCGATGGACTTTCCCGTGGGATGCTCCCATCACAGCTCTTATCTCACGACCTGTGGTGGAACGGCCCACCATGGATACGCTGCGCCCCAGAGGAATGGCCGATAAAACCATTCTCTCCCGCCAACTGCAATGATCTGCCAGAGCACAAAGCAAGCGTCATGACTGTCACCTCGCATACAGATCTACCGCTATTATGTGCGCTGGCGCAACGAATTTCTTCGTGGGACAAGTTGCTCCGTATCATTGCATATGTGCTAAAATTCGCTATACCTAACGGTAACCGCGAACCACGCTCCGTATCAGGGATGGCAGCAGCAGAGAAAGCTCTCTTGCATGCAGTCCAAGCTGTACATTTCGTGGACGACATAAAACTAATCAAAGCTGGGAAGTTACCCGCTAAAAGGCTACGAAGTCTCGCTGTCTTTTTGGATAAAGATGGAATTCTGCGCCTACGCCGTAGAGGTCAGCACTCGCAAAAAGCATATATATGCTTATTTGTGTGCATGGTCACTAAGGCCGTTCATATAGAACTGGTCTCTGACCTGACTTCAGACATCTTCCTAGCCGCCTATAAACGCTTCATTTCACGCCGTGGGCCTGTCTCATGCCTTTATTCGGACAACGCAACTACGTACGTCGGTGCGAAGGCGCAGTTGGATGAGCTTTACAGCTTCCTGTTGAGCTCAAACTTTAAATCCGCGCTCACGAACGAACTGTTGTCACGACGCATAGAGTGGAAGATGATCCCTCCGCGAGCGCCCAATTTCGGTGCTATGTGGGAGAGCAATATAAAAAGCATGAAGACTCACCTGTATAGAGTAATAGGAAGTCAGCTACTCACGTATGAAGAGCTGCAAACTGTTCTGACGCAGATAGAGTCTATCATGAACTCACGCCCTTTGAGTGTATTATCTTCGGATCCGCACCCAGAGGTGCTTACTCCCGCACATTTTCTAATGTCCACGCCGTTGCAGTACATACCTGCTGCCGATCTATCCGCACAACGCGTGAATTTACACGAACGGAAGAAGTTGCTGGATAGTATGGTACAGTCGTTCTGGAAGAAGTGGCATTTAGAGTACCTGCATACGTTGCAGGTTAGACAAAAGTGGGCTACTCCAGAAAAACCGGTAGAGATAGGAACCGTTGTTCTCGTCGAGCAGGAGAACACCGCTCCCTTGTACTGGCCCCTTGGAATAATTACCGAAGTCTACAAGGGCTCTAACGACACCGTCCGCGTGGCGATGGTCAAAACGCAAACCGGAATTTACAAGCGCGCTATCACAAAACTTTATCCTATTCCCACGCAATAATATTAATATCAACGCCGCAATTAATTATAATGAACAAATAATATTTAGTTAAGTTTCACGCCTCATTAAATTTATTCGTATGTTAGTTATTCTCAATTCGCTATGTACTCGAACCAGTCATGAATCATGAAGGTAGTTCGTTTTTAAAGCTCTCGCGATCTTCCAAGGCGGGGTGCATGGTGAGGCGCTATCGCATAACATTTATTAATATAGGTACCTATGCATAGATTCTAAAATAAATCATTTTCATTCTTTTAAATTCACCCGCTTTTTCGCCGGTCGATAATTGGAGCCCGTAGCGCTGCATGAGCCAATGGTGTCCGAGGACATCCTGGGAAATCCGCTAGATGGCGTCAGCTGTCAGAACGCGACGATAACTTTGAACGTCAACCGCTCCCCGCTCGAGTTCCTCAAAATTGTGATTTTTTAATCCTGTGGACTCTTCATTTTTGCGCAAACCTAATATCTAATTTGAACTGTGATTGCTGTGCTGTGCCTGTGTGGTGTGAAATCATCGATACGAACTGCTTAGCTCGTGCTGGAGAACTTTTTCACCAGCTTGCAACTCGCTGGATTGGCTGATGCTGTTCCCTCAGGAGGACCTAGGATCTGTATGAGGGCATCTGAGGTAAGTGCAGTCATCGAGCTTCTTATTTTCGACCGGCATTTGTTTTCCCGTGTAACTCGCAGTTTTCAATTAGATAGGTACCTACTTACGCTATAAAACCAGTAGTAATCCTACATCCCTGGAAGGGCTATTTACACGCCCCTCCACGTAGTTATAAGTTCCTACTTAACTTTTATTCTATAGAACGTGGTACCTAAGTAACTATACCATAATAATACTTTTGGTGTTTGTTTTTGCAGGTTTACAAAGTGCGTCAAATTCCAAGACAGTGCCATAATCACCTTGGAAACTGATTTTATTAACGTGAAATGTTTTGATTACGACAAACGTAACATATCCCATACAATATATGAGGATGTTTATGCATTTGCTAAGAGGTTAAATTTAACAAAGCCGAGTCAACGCAATTGTAAAGTCAAATACAATGTGTTGATGATAGGAATGGATTCAATGTCTCTACCTCGATTCTCGATGTCATTAACACGAACTGTTAATTATTTCCAAGATAATTCCTGGCCTGGATATAGAGGTTACCATAAGGTAAGCCCATCGTTTCCAACATCTCAGCACTAGGTAGGTACATACACATCTTTGGTAGTAGGTACATGCATAAACTACTTATGTAAACCTACATACATTATTTTGTTACATACGTAAATGCGAATCTGTCAAATAATGTATTCTCGTAAAATCCTGTAACATCTATTTGCATATTTAAAATATAGCTTAACACCTTGTTTGTGACTAAGACGGCTAGGTAAGTATAGTCTCTATTGTGCTCTTGCAGACTTTTGTCTTACTTGCCTGACGTAATTTATTTTTTTTATTCTGGGCCTATGCCTCTGCAAGAGCACAAGGCTGGCATATTTCAACTACAATATGCTTTTTAAATAGGTAACAGTCATATTCCTCAACAAACAAAATATCTTTATTTATAGGTGGATGACAACACATTCCCCAATTTGATGGCAGTTTTATCAGGAAAAAACCTAACAGACATATCAAACAAATGCACAAGCAAAATGGATCAATGTCACAATCTCCTCATCTGGAACAAATTTAAAGAGGCAGGCTACGTCACCGCTTACGGGGAAGATTACTTGCGTTTGCCAGACACTTTCGCAAACAAATATACTTTTAAAATACCACCGACAGACCACTACATGAGGCCGTTCTTTCTCAAAGGGGAAACAGAGTTGTACAACAAAACTTTGGTCTGTGCAGGAAAGGTTCCATCAGGACAGCAACTCCTAAATTATGCTTTAGACTTCGCAAACACGTATAGAAGTGATCAGTTTTTTGGGCTGTTTTGGATGAACTCATTTAGTCACAACGCTAATAGCAGACCTCAAGATGCTGATGTCATGATGGAAAATTTCTTCAATCAGCTTTACTACACGGGAGTCATGAAGAACACGTTTGTCATAGTATTAAGCGATCACGGAATACGCTTCGGTGAACATCGAATGAAAATGGAATCGTACTACGATGACCGTTTGCCATGTTTATTTATCTCCGCTCCAGAGCAGTTCAGAGGAAGGAATTTAGAGAGATTTAAATCATTGGCGGTGAATCAGTATCGACTGGTGACACCTTACGATCTATATCAAACTCTTGTGGATATAAACGAAATATCTGCGTGTAGAAACACGACTAACAAAGTTTTAGAAGCGTGTCCCAAGTGCCACAGCTTGTTCGAGACCGTTAGTCCCAATCGCACGTGTCAGGACGTCGCCATTCACGATAAGTGGTGTAGTTGTCACAAATTGTACCCACTTCCAGTCCAGGATACAGAAGGAGAAAAAAGTGTCCAAGCAGCGGTATCGCACGTGAAACAGTTGATAAAATCAACGAAGACTAAACGATGCTGGGGATGCATGGCATTGTCGCTTAAAAATATAATTAGGATTCACTTTTATTATAACGAGGATAAAATTAGCTTGTACTATGTGGTTGCGTTTACTATGACTCCGGGTAATGTATCGTATGAGGCCACAGTTCTCCTAAAGGAAGGCAAGAGACAAGTGATAGGCCCTATTAATGCTATATCCCCAAATAGAGGTTTAGGAAAATGTAATGCAAAACCTAATGATCGCTCCTTTTGTATATGCCAAAGAATCGAAAACTGCTAATATAAGTTCACAATAATATATGCTCTAATAATATATGTTCACAATATTCTTCGAAAATTCTATGAACTTTCTTGTCTGTGATATTATGGTGTGTATAATAAGTATGACCTGATTTTACTTATTAGGGCATAATTTTATATTCAAATTAACTGATGTATAATAATATACCTACCTATAATATTGGGTGACTGGCAGCCGTGGGATGAGAAGAGACAAAAACAGAATTCATTAGCGTACCTTGGGTTGGGAGTATTTAATAATGTCTAGCAGTGCCGTACGCACCTACCTATGTCAATAGCATGGGGTGATGGGGTGATAATACACTTATCTACGTGATATAATAATATACCCAATATCATTGCGTATCGAATTAATTTTGTAATGTGCTCATTTTTATTATAAACGCTGTCAACAAACGATATTATTAATTTTATTATGAAAAATGTAGAGTGTAGGGTAGGTACCATTTGCGGTATCCCACTGGGTATTTTGAACGCGAATATGCGGCACGCGACCCCATTTCGAGTAAATAACGTACTTCACCTGAGTAGCGTAGCGTGTGATAGGTATTACTATATTACCTATAGCAGTGTTTCGTATTACTGGGTGTGGGCTCCGTATTACGGTCGTAGGTATCTATCACTTTAGGTGTCTATCTACCTGTCTACGAAAACGCAGTTTGCTTGGGGTGTGGTAGACTACGCGGTTACGCGTAGATACCAGTTTACAAGTGGATGACAAGTAGGCATATCCTTCATTTCAAACCCTTTAGGTACTCAGTGCAGCAAGGAATAATATTTTAATTAAGAACAATCCAATTATCTTTATCTTAGTTTTAGTTATTAGATTATTTTTGTATTATAGGTATTGTTAATTTCATAGTTTAAATTTGGTAGTAGTTTAGTTTTATTAAATAGTTTAATTGTATTTGGTATCTTAGTTTTAGTAGGTATTATTAATCTTTAATATTATTTATTATTTAAGTTGTTGAGAATAAAAATTGATTTCTCTTATCAAATTATTCAGTTCTTATCAAGTTATTCTACTGCTGTATAAAATGACCCTGTAATACCTACATTACTGTTCAACTTCAAGCTCTATCCAATTAGGTAGATAATTATTTTATTATAATCGATTGGGTACCTAAGATTTTAATAATATAATTATAAATGAAATAAAGAATTGATTAATTAATTTACGAACGTTCTGAATTCTGATATTATAGACTGCATGCGTAAGTACCTACACCTAGTTAAATAGGTACCTAAGTACTAGCCGTTTCTGCTGATCACGCTGCTCAAGAATGATGCTGGCGGAACGTGCAATGATGTAGACAATAGCTCCTATTCGTTTGGAGACCCTCACACGACTATTTATGGTGCTTTGGCTTCATCATCATCTGCTAACCCTCCCAAAATTTGATACCTGCTACATAAATCCCCTAATTTCTATTTTTCTTTTAGCCATCATCTCACTCAACGTAAATTACATCAACAACATCATTTACCTTCCAATCATGCTGTATGTACCTATTCAGTTTTCTTCTACCTTTTTGCCATATGGTGTTCAACATGCCCATTGCCCAATACCATTCAAACTTATTACTGTTATATAATATATTTACTTATAGTTAGTTTGTACTAATATTTAACAGGTCACACTAATAGTTGCTGGTCCTACCCTACCCCATAGCCAGCGCCAATGTACATATAGGTACGTCAGCATATACATGGCTCGGTAGATTGCTAGTACGCGTACTATACTCGGCTGAAATAGACGCAACTTTACCTCTACCAGATAAATGTGCAATGTGATGAGCCCCATATCAATTAGCGCGTTTATTACTCTATTGTAGAGTAAATGTCTATTGCGGACACATTTCCTATGACAAAATTATGCTACAGTTGTATTGGGAATAATACACCATGTGATGTTTGTGAAGTAATAAAGTACGTTTAAATTATTTTATTTGGATGTAATTATCTGCAGGAATCTGTAAGTATTTTTTCATGAATCGTCCGTCAACTTTTTGTAGACGGTAGAGAACTGCTCTAGTTTGTATTTACATGGATAGAAAACACATTTTCATTTTATTATTTACCTACACACTCCCACACGTTTTCACCACAGGGGCCGTACTGTGAGCTCTTAGCGCGATTCAAATCAGAGCGTATATTGGATCGCAATGTTTTTTTGTATGAATATTTTGACACGCGACCCAATATAGGCTCACTTTTAAATCGCGCTTAGAGCTCACAGGACGGCCCCAGATCCCATTAGCGTGGTTGTGATCATTTCTTTAGGTTTCCGATATTTCATGCACCATGTTAATACACCATACCAATCACGATTATTCTAATGACGGTAGAGACTACACTGAAACGTAAAGAAGATTTGAAACTTTCATGGTCACTAACATTACTGTTACTGTATTGTTTATTAACGGGATATTAAAGATAACTATCTTTTACGTCAAACAGCGTTTAAAAGCCACTAATTAAAGAAGAAGAAGAGAAGGGATATTAAACCCGTTAATAATCAATACACTGAAATGTGTTTGATACCCCCACATAGGTACCTATCTACCTATACTTCCTGGCGATAAATTTTTTTTAAATAAGAATGAATGACGTGACGAGCTAGTTTCCAGAGTGCGCTTTCCAGATTTCACCCCATCAAGGCGGGAGTTCCCCAGGGTAGCTGCCTATCACCTGTGCTGTACTGCAGATATACGGACGACATCCCGGTCGGTGCGGGGGTCCAGCTCGCACTATACGCAGACGACGCAGCGTATATATCGATATCAATGAGCGCCGGACACGCAGCGAAAAAGCTGCAGAAAACACTGGATCTCCTCCCCGACTGGCTGAAGAAATGGCGGCTGTCGGTGAACGCGCAGAAAACGCAGCTTCTGCTCACCACCTATATACCCTCAAAGAAAGTCCCACCACTGAAGGTACAGGACGTGGAAGTCCCGTGGAAGAGAACGGTGAAATACCTGGGCGTCACAATTGACAGCCGCCTTAGTATGAGCAGCCACACCAAAACGGCAGTCCAACACGCCAATGCGGCAGCAATGCAGCTGAAACATATCCTGGACTCAAGCCTCCCCACCAAGGCCAAGGTGGGGATATACAAAATCTACGTAAGGAGCCGCCTCACTTACGCCGCACCCGCCTGGTACGTGCTAACCAGCGACACATCAAAAAAGAAGATGGAAAGATGCCATACGAAGGCCCTACGGAGAGCAGCTGGAGCACCGCGCTACGTCAGAAACACCACCATCAAGCGCGACCTCCGGATGGAGGACGTCGAAGACTTCATCTGCTGCCAAGCAGCAAACCTCTTCAAAAGAGCAGACGCCTCGGGCTGGTCGCACATCAAAGACATAGCCCCGTATCACCGCAGGCCACCGGACAAGAAAGGCTTCCCACGCGACCTCGTTGCTACTAGTAGCGACGACATGGATGACGGGTCGTCATCGTCATAGGGCCGAGCCTGGTCGCTGGGTCGTTTAGTTGGGCCTCCCCCGGTCTCGCCGGGGGTCTCACCTGACATGGACGACTCGCCCGGCTCACGTGGCCTTGTGGCGATTCCCGCCATCCGTAAGAATAACCACCAACAGAAAAGAAGCCTTTCCTCTTTTACGGGGGAAAAACAAAAAAAATCAATCAAACAAGGATTACCATCGTCTAAATGGCACCCTAAGGACCCGCGTATAGTTATACGCGGCGAAACTGAAACTCCGGTCAGGGGGCAATGCCCCAATACCGGCTCCCTCGCGCCCCTGCGGGGGTAGTGAGAAGAAGACCCGATTCGACGAGCTAGTCGTTCACCTGATGTTAAGCAACACGGCCGCCCATAACAGTTGCAGTGACACTCGGAACTTTAAAATGATAAAGTTTCGCGTGACACTGCACTGCGCACGTCATCCTGAGACAGTCTAGTAATCAGATTACCACACTGTGTAATAAGGTCATAAAGTCTCATTTGCCCAGTAATTTCACTAGCTACAATGCCCTTCAAATCGGAACACAGCAGCGCCAAGCGGAAGTTGCATACTTCCGCTTGGCGGCAGAGTAACCTACCTAGACGAACTTTGCAGAAAAGTCCTGTCACCTAGTAAAATAATAAAACCCATTTTAACAATATGTACCAATTTTCGTTGGCCTAAGTATTACAAAACAAACACTGAAAACAACGAATAATTTAACAGCCAACATACGAAACTGGTGTGAGCAAGAAATGTTGTATTTAGGTTCGATTTTACCAAAGTAGAATAAGTTTTATTCCAAGTATAACGCTAATTGTTACTCGCGGACTCTACTTACAGCTGATTGACAAATGAAATGGCGATTAAAAGAACACCATACTAAATGTATCCAAGGAATAAGCTTCAAACTGGTGGTACTTATAAGGGTTATTTTCGTGTAACTCGGTTGTTCTCGGAAAGTTATACTTGGAATAACTTTAACATTATCTTTATTAACTTTATTCTACTTTGGTAAAATCAGGCCGTAGTGAGTAACGTACCTAAGTACATAATATTTAGGTCGACTAGAGAGGCTGGAAGAAGGTTGAACCTGTGGCAAAATGCAATTACACTGACTCCAATAAATATTTTAAAATATATAGGGAACTATCTTATTGCTTACTTAACTAAGTAGGTACGTGTTTTGTTGTTTTCAATATTATATGAAGTTTCGCATTATATTAAAGAATATTTTACATTAAGTAGGTACGCATATTTACTCAAGTGATTTTTGAATTTAAATGATTTGGGGGAGATACGTATAAACAAGATTTTTTGAGATTTCCTGACAACACATCGGTACCTTTATGGTACCCATGGGGTCCCATCAGGTACACACGAAAAATAGCCCGAACTTGAAAATTATTTAGTAATCGAGTTACTAGTTAGTGCACTTGGCCAAATACTTTGCCAACACGCAATAAATGTCGCTTGATAATCTTGCGTTATGCAGAAATAAAATAATTCGTAAAATAGCGCGCGTTATTCCGTTGTATGGGATGAGGCACCTGTACTGTAGGTATTATATTATCTGGGATGGTACCTACATCAGTACCTACCTACCTAATTGTCGTGCCGCTGACTGCGCTCTCCCGCAAACATCGTTAACATATAATAATTGCATTACATAGTTACACACAGAATAAGATAATAGTTACTTGCATAGTTATGATAATTATACTGTTCCCCACACTTATTCGGCATTAATTATTATAATAATACTTATGTTTTTCGATTTGCAGCATTCGATCGCGCTTTACAATAGCGCCACTAACATGGAAATTCGTAAATCAACAATCCTTATAATTAGCGCAAGTTTTATCTTTTTCACTTATTATTATACTTATCGGGACACAAATTACAAAATGAATGTGGATTATAGTGTAAGCATACTAAAACTGAACCGAAAAGAGCCCATTTATAATTATAATGGTAAGTATCTTATTAAGTAGATACCTAATTTAGGTAGATAGGCTTTTATATACTTGGATTTGTAAGGCTTTCAGATTTTTTCTTTACTTATGCTTTAAATTGACGCCGAAGTACAAATTTTCATAATAAAACTGTAAGTCCAATTCAGTAACTTGGAAAAAAAAATTCAGAGTCTTCCATATTATTGATGTTGAAGAGTTTTATTTTTCAGTTTTTGTCTGTCTGTCTGTATTTTGGCTGAGCATCACGCCGAAACTACTGAATGGATTGAAACGAAACTTGGCATGATTTAACTTCATACTCCTAAGTAGGCTATAGGATACTTTTGTCCTGAATTTCAGCACGGTGGCCGCAAGAGAGGGGGTGAAATTTACTATGTGTACTTATTTTTAATTCATTAACACGTAGGCCGATTTCATAAATGAACGCAGGCTCACCTATGTAACGCCACTTTGGACGCTTATCTTATCAGCCCGAAAATCTCTACTGCAGAACATGGGCCTCTCCCAAAGAGCGGAACTTTTGAGCGCCTGCTTGCTTCGTGCATCGTTTCTGACTTATATGTCGCTATAACAGACCGAAGCGATCGCTAGATCGAATCCTGGGAAATATACATGATAACATAGATATCGTTCGCTATTCCTCATAGATTAGGATTGGCAGCACGATGGGATTATTTTTTATCCAATACTAGCTGACCCTCCCCGGTTTGAAGAGGGAAAGTTGAACCAGAAAAACATTACGCTCGCAAACCGATAGAGGCGCCTTGCTTAACAATAAAACTTTTATGAACCATAAATAGGTGAATTACAAATTACCCTGTATATAATTATGAAGGTAGGTTATACAATAGGTATACATGCCCCTATGATATAAGCATCGTCCGATTAAGTGCCGTTTTACGGGGGGCCTATA
Source organism: Ennomos erosarius (assembly GCA_963580505.1). Taxonomy (NCBI): domain Eukaryota; kingdom Metazoa; phylum Arthropoda; class Insecta; order Lepidoptera; family Geometridae; genus Ennomos; species Ennomos erosarius. Next base: position 10,667,708 of record OY756981.1, on the reverse strand, counting down.
TACGTACCTATATGTTCAGAAGTAGACGCTTTACGTTTTCCGGCTGTTAACGTAATGTGATATAGGTTACCTACTATAAATCTACTTACTATTTTTTATTATTACAGATACAGAAGATTTCCTGATAAATACCCCAGGGTGCTACATACCAAACTACGGGAAGAAGTTAGTTTTCAAAGAATCCAAGAACTACAGAAAGACTTGCGGTGAGAGAGCTATATTTATTGAAAGGATTGGAAATGAACAAGTAGTATTCCGAATAGATACTGCGATATTGAAAAAATATAGTAAAAGTAAAAACGTTCAATGCAGTTACATGTTTGCTAGACGTTCAAACCGCACCGGTGAAGAGGACACGCGGTTAAGGTACCTAGTAATTTTCTCTTTTAGTTATATTACTAGTTATTTAGTTTGCCTTTTTTACTCAAAATAACATGTACATAATTTTCAGTGTAATTTTCTTTATTTAGATTTGTGTTTATTGTAGTTTAAAATTTACGAAGAAGTAAAAGTTCATCATAATCATTTAAGCCGTTTCCAACGCTGAGTAGTACAAATACAAAAACTCGTATCTAAAATATTAGTAGTAGGAGACAGGTATATTTAAATAAGGGCCTACAATGTGCAAGTAGATACGCTGCTATAAAATATTCGTTAATAATTTTTGCTTATGCAACAGACGAGACGAAAGTCGACGAGAACGAGCTCGCAATCTTGAATGGGATGGAAAAACTGTATAAAAAATTAACAGTTTGCAGCGTTTGTAACCAAACTTGAATGACCAGTGTTTGCTACGATAGCAGGAGGAATATTGAAATAATGATGAAAGAGGATGACATCGTCAGAGGGTTATTATAGGCTAATATAGCGGTAACTGAACCCCATGAGATTTAATTTTTTCTTATTTATTTTTAATGTTTGTTTTATTTACAGCTACACGGAAAAGCAGCCATTCCAAACCGGTACAAATATTACGTTAAAAGAAGAAGTAATTACAGTCATCTGTGAAACCTCTTCAAGCAAAAAAGGCTCTTCATCTCGATCTATTGTATACGAAGATGCGTACGTAGTTGTTAAAAAAATATCAAGGATGAAACAAACATTTAACGATAAAAGATGGAATGTTCTTATGATAGGAATGGACACGATGTCACGAGCGAGGCTACGAAGCTCCATGCCTAAAACATTTCAATATTTTCAGGAACACGGCTGGCTGGATTATAAAGCATATCATAAGGTAAACTTGTGCAGTATTTGTTGCAACCTGATAGGTACATCACATGTACCTATTCGAATCGGCATAGGCACAAATTCTACAAGTTCAGGGATAATTGTCGTTGGTGATTTTTGATGGATCATTCTCTGATTGGTGGTGTAGGTCCTCCAAAAGGGACGGAGTTTACAGCTGCGTAATTTACCTGCCTATTTTAGTGCGAGATCCGACAGCACAAATACATACAAATACCTACGTCATCGAGCACCTCAATAGGCTATCTTTAGATCGTTAGCTGACACATGTAAAAAAACAGATCTCTGGTCCTGCCGGATCATAGAACTCCAAATCTAATCAAATGCTTTGAACACTAAGTTCCGGCAAGTTTAGACCTGGCAGACCTTTTAATTTATTATCATGGACACCTTGGCTATTAATGGGCATAGGTTTCATCGGGGTAGGTACATTGTGTAAAGGGCACTTCGTAAGGTTCTGCCAGGTACTTCCGGTAGGATGTGCGATGGCAGACCAATTGGCGTTTTACGTAATTAATCAATGGTTAACTGTTGCCAGCATTTTCATTCGAGTACCTTTTAAAATAACATAAACGTCAAAAATGTTCTCGGATTTCTATGACCCGGCAGGATCGGAATTGGCATAGGTACCTGTTTTTTTTACATGTTTATGTGCCGGTTAACGATCTACAGGTAGCTTCTTGAAAGTACTCGATGACGAAGGTAGTCCTACTGTGGGATCTCGCACTATTTTGATAATATTTGAATGAAATATTGAGTACTTAATTCTTAACCAGCATTTCAAAGATGAGCAAAATCGGTCAAGAGGTTGTCGATATATACCTAAGGCCGTGGTCCGTGAGGTTTGAGTTCGGGAAGTACCTACCCCACATGCCGTCTGGTAGCCAAAACTTGTGCTCGCAATGTCGACATTCGCAACTATAGGTACCTAATAGTTTAAAGTGGGATGGGTATCCTACTGAATGATAATGGGGGGGCGGGAAGACTATTACAATCTAATCTATCGACTCAGTCAGCCTCTGTGGTGTGGTCGATGCAGCAGGTCAGCTCATAACGCTACAGGACAAGTATTTGTGGCAGGCGGGGTATTTGAGCACGGGTCCCGGATCTATGTACATACCTACCTACCTCTGATCATTGGGTGTTATTATTATTACTACTTACCTACTGATTTTGTTTCAGGTAGGCTCTAATACATTTCCCAATTTAATCGCATTCATGACTGGGAAAAAACTTGATACAATAAATAAAAAGTGTAATCTCGGCATGCATAAATGCAACGATCTCATTATATGGAGCAGGTTCCGAAAAGAAGGTTATATAACCGCTTACGGGGAAGATAACTTACGATTACCAGACACTTTCTTCAGATTAAAGGGATTTGAGACTCTTCCCACCCATCACTACATGCGACCTTTCTTTCTTACTGGAGAAACACAAAATGGCAATTTGATATGCGCTAAACATAGGCCCTCTGCTATACATCTACTGGATTATGCCCACGAATTTGCTGATAAGTATAAAAATGACCAGTTCTTTGGAATATTTTGGATGAATTCTTACAGTCACAATATTGTAAACACGCCTACGCTGCTCGACCACGACATGGTTGCATTCTTTGAAAAGCTAAACAGTAGCGATGTAATGAATAACACAATCATTATATTCCTAAGCGATCACGGAATCCGATTCGGCGATGTGAGAATTCATACAATGGAATCGTACTACGAGGAAAGGTTGCCAATGCTTTTTGTTTGGACACCAAATGAGTTTCAAAAGCTGTATGCGGAGAAACATAACAATATGGAAATAAACCAGAACCGGTTAGTGACGCCGTACGATCTTCACGCAACATTAACTGAATTAACCAATACGCCAAAAGTATCTGCTGTTGAATCGGACGCATGTCCTAACTGCACTAGTCTCTTTGAAGAAAAGTCAGCGTACAGAACGTGCGCAGACGCAGGCATTAGTGATAAGTGGTGCAGTTGTCATAATATGACTAATGTTGACAATTTAAAAGATACCGGTGCTAACACAAGTGTGCAGTTAGCCGTGAAACACTTACAAAACGTCACAAATTCTGTAAAAACCATAGATTGTACGGCTTGCCATTCATTGTACTTGGACACAGTTTTAAGAACCTACTCATACGAAGCTGATAAAAAAATACATTATGTGGTAGCGTGGAAAATGGCTCCTGGCAGTGTGTCATATGAAGTGACAGTTGTTAGAGCAGGCAATAATTATACAATGCTGCCAATGGACACAGTATCAGCATATAACCGGAACGGTAATTGTGTGAAGAACAACATCGATCGACCGTACTGCGTTTGTAAATCAACCAAATGTCTACGACACATAAAAAAATAGCAGGTTTTTTTGGCGGGAACGTGAAAAAGTTCACGTCGTTGCATTGTATTATTTCTCAAAACTTGTGCTTTTTCCAGTGTTAATGTTTAAAATTGGTGGCGTTTTACGCATTAAGTGCTGAATTACGAGCATAAGTGTGGTCAAGTGATATAATGTGGTGTAACGTGGTTTTTCGTGTTGCTTCCAAAACTCCATAAAAGCTTCTTGTAAAGTTGCCACCACTTTACTAGGGCATGACCTAGAGTGGACTATGACCCGACTTAGACTGGACTATGACTATGACTTAAAATATTCTAAAACTCGATAAAAATATAAAATACTTGACACTGGCTAAATACACAATGTGTGGAGCCAATATATATATATGTATATAAAAATAGCAGTAAAGTGCTGTGACCGTAGACGGGCCGAAAAAACATACATGAGGAATTTAGTCTCACGTTTATTAGTTACTAAGTAGATAACCATTAATAATTTTATGAACCTCATTATATTAAGCATAGAGTTACTGATAAAAATAATATTTATGATTTATTTATTACCCATATACCATACGTTATTTTATTACCCATCAGACGTGTAAAAGTTATCGTCATTTTTACCATGGCCGACGTAAACTATTTTATTTTTATTATACGTACTTTACTTACACCCTGCCTACCCTACATACAATGGGATATGACCCATAGAATTAGGATGTATGATGTACAACGAAATTCTAGCTCTGTGATATGTCCGTATTATGGTCAAGCAAGACCATAGAAAGACTGGTGTTAAGCGATACGGCCCTAAACATTTATCTGTGATATTGAGTGAAATGTAATTATTATCTATTGATAGAGTAATCCAATCCCGTAAGTTTAGTGACAAAAGTTTTTCTTTAGCGTTAACGTTCACCAATAGTTCATAATAGTCATTTTCTACAGCGTCCTCCTATGAAAATGACGAAAAAGGGTAGAGTTCTCTGTCATGTATCCAAAGAATTGTAATATTTTAGTAATTAATTTGATGCCCACCAAGAAGATTGGAGAACACTATCCCAAGATCGACAGAAGTGGAAGGAGGGGAGGGAGGCCTTTGCCCTGCAGTGGGACACATCGGTCTCATAATAATAATAATAATTAAATAAAAATACTTTTAATTAGCTAATATACTCGACAATAAACCTACAAAAGCAAATATTCAAAAATATTTAACCTAGACTACCTATGCTATAACTAACGTATGTTTAACCTAGACCTACGGTTGGAGTGTCGCTACGGAAAGATTTTTTTTTTATGAAAAACGTCATCCTCATTAACATGTACTTTTTACCGTGCCATCGGCTAGGCGATGTTGAGGGGCAAAACTTTTGTTCGGGTAATTGACCTCTGAGGCCAACTCCTGTTAAGCTGGAGGGCAGAATGTACCTGTGGGACCCATGAGGCTGTGCCAGCATCCACCATACAATACGACCACTGGATGCCAAAGACCTTTGACCTCGAATAATAACAAAAAATATTAAGTAAGTAGGAACAAAACGGGTGAATATAAAAACCATAAAAACATTTACATTATATTTATTTTTCTTAAAATGTATGTGTAACTTTAAAGTATGTGTTATTTAGCATCTGTATCTAGATATGATATCACAACAAGCTGTCTTTGCCTATACCTTCATCAGCTTAACCAGTTCATTGTTTCGTTACTTTACATTTTGTACTAAAAATAATTTAAAAATAAATAGGTAACAATAGTTTATCTATATGACTATTTACTTATAATAACTATTATTTTAGCTCGATCACAGATTCTATAAAAAATATAGGATCTGTGTGTGCCCTTCTATTTGGCGAGTGATTTCTCCAGAGGGTAAGTAAATGCACCTTGCCTGATTTGCGTTTGTATTTAAAATCGCCATTAACATAGCAAATAATAATACTTATGTAATATGTATACATACAGACGGGCCTGATAGCTCAGTTGGAAGTCCTGAACTGAGCTGCCTTCTGAACTGAGGGCTGTGGGTTCGATTCCCACGCAGGACAAACATTTGTGTGATGAACATAGATGTTTGTTCTTAGATACTTTTTGTTTGTAAATACATACATAGAATACAATATGACACCCAGACACAGAACAAACATCTATGTTCATCACACAAATGTTTGTCCTGCGTCTGGGTGTCATATTGTATTCTATGTATGTATTTACAAACGAAAAGTATCTAAGTATTAGCGATGGCAATTAATGCTATTTTGCGTAAATTTCATAAACATGCTAATTCACGAGTCTTACCATGCTAATTGCTATTGCTATGCTATTTGCTAAAATGAAATTCAATGGAAATGAAAAATCAAATTAAAATTGAAATTAATTTTTAAATGAAAATGGAAATGAAAAAATGAAATAAAAAGTGAAATAAAACTTTATCTTTTAAATTAAATTCAAAATGAACTAAATTAATTGAAATGAAATTTCGTATTTCACAGAATTTCGTAACCACATTTCATTTGCGAAATGCTAGTTGACTTTCACATGCCAAAAATTAATGCGAATGCTAATTAATCCATCACTACTAAGTATTATATCAGATATCTGGTTCCCATATTACAAGCTATGCTTAGTTTGGGGCTAGATGGCGCTGTGTGAAATGTCCACACATATTTATATTATATTTATATTTATACATACATTACATAACATAGGTAGGTACCTACAATAATATATTTTAATTAGTCTAATCATCACGTCTTTATAGTCAGTAATAAATAAATAGGTTCATTTGCTAATGTAAAAAAAGAGTTGAATAAAAAAATTATGGAAAGGTAATCAATCAATAAGAATAAAATTTTATTGACGTTGAAACAGATTACGAACCTCATCCCATCTACGTATCTATATAACGTAACATAAAAAACAAGATAATATACTTACTTGTTCTTACAAATTGTAAAAGGCTTCCGTCGTAAGGCAGGATTTCCTGCCAGACCCATTGATAAGTTTAGTAACAATAATTTAGAAGCATTCAAAATGAATGCAAATCCAAAAGATTTCTTTTTAATATACAGGGAAATATTGAGTCACGAACGAACACCTATGTTCATCACACAAATGCTGGGAATAGAACCCACTACCTACAGTTCAGAAGGCAGCGCTACTACTACTAACTACTACCAGGCCAGACGATTTATACTAACCTAATCCACACTGCGCTGGGCCTGCGTGAATATACTTTCTTCGAGAAACCATCCGGCTTGGTCCCAGCAGTGGGAGTGGGAACCGAATGGACTGATGATACTGTTTATAAAGCGGTCTACCTACTATATAATATCAAAACATTATATTAAGACCATAGACTGTCCGTTTTTAGTCATGCTTAATACAAATAATATAATGATTTTATTTACTTACAGTAAATACTTGACTATATTTTCATATAAATACTTATCTACTTTAAAGTAGTAGGATATTGACCTACTAACTACTTACATAGGTACAATAATTATAACATACAAGCTGAAGAGTGAGGTATAATCTAAAATTATAAAAATTTGAAATACGTGTGTATTTACTTATAGCACAATAATCACTTGCATTTTATAGGAATAATTCTATTAGGTATGTAAATACGAGTTAAGCGAGCGAGAATATAGTTTTCAACAACAATTGATAACCGGCCCGGCCCTTTTATCCATAAAAAATAGGCCCCTTAATAGTTATTCTATAAATAACAACAGGCACGATAGTTGCCCAAAAAGGTATTATTAGGTACTTACATTTTTTAATCACACAGGGTTGGCTTGAAATTTTCCGCTGATCACGTTAAGCTACTTTTTAAGCATTTTGTCTGTTTGTTTGTTTGTTTTTTTATTTATTTGTTATGGCACAACTCCTAAAATGCTGAACGGATTTTCATGCGGTTTTCACTATTATGCTTAGAAAAAACCGGCGCAAAACATAAGATATATTAAATTTTAAATATCGTTAATTTTTTCTGTCTGCTAATACAGGTTACTTTGCTCAGCTCCGAAAAACTTAGTGGATTTTGTTGTTAAGTAGGAAACGCATGTTTAAAACACAACAACGATCTCATAGGTACTTATTTTAAGGCATGATCTATTTAGACGCAACGTAGATAATTATAACACAATACAAGCAAGCGCAGCGGCGGGCAAAAGCTAGTAGATGATAAACCCAATCTACATCAATTTTAATAGATATTTATATGATTATCAACCTATGATTTAGTATAAAAATGCCTATCTAGTTGTTACATTAAATATGATCTAACTCAATATAATAATTGTTAATAAGATATTTTATATCAGTATCAGTGGCAATGTACTTATTCATAGTCATTATACCCTATTTAGTCTTATCACCGACACACCATAGATTCAACCACGCATGATTGCACAAATTAAAATATTAGTTAGTAATCAGAATATAAATAGAGCATCGGATATGCTCGAAACCAACACGGCTTGCATATTATGCTGTGCTATATGAATAAAAATCGACATGTTACATCCTCTCTCGATAGAGCGTTGACCCATAGAGATAGGTCCATAATTCGACACACTATTCGTGAGTATATAACCGTCAGAAATACACTACAATAACTTAAAATATAATATAATCATGTCATGAGTATTACAAAAACAGCTTAGTCAACAGACAGCGGCTTAGAGCATAGCAGACTAAAAATTATGTTAAAATGTTTTAGAAATGAGACTATTTGAAAAAAAAATTATATTTTTGCTTTTGTTACAGTTTTTTTTATAAATACTTACGTAACTATCTGTATCTGTATACCACCGGAAAGAACCAAATATGTATTTAAATATATATGTATTTAAATATAAAATTTTTGAAAGTTAAGGCTGTTCTTAAGGCAAAAAAGACCTGTTTATATTCTTAATTTCCTTCTTTTAAAAGGCCAATCACTAGAGCTTAATACAATCACGAAGTTCATAGGCCTGAGCCAGGTTGTGCCAGATGCCATCTAAGAGTTACAAAAGAGATCCATATACTAATATTTAAATGTTATACTTAGTCATTATTTTAACAAATGCAAAATACCTGTTTTTGTTTCCATGTTTCCTGTTTTTGTTTCCATGTTGTGTTGTATTCGTAATTCATGCCAGCATCGTCTTAGTTGAGATGTGAGAATGCTTTGGTCTTCTTGGATATACGTAGAACAAGCAAAGCTGAAATAGTGCTAATAATACTCCTATTATATTTTGTATCTGAAAAAAAAAGGAATCATTAGCAACCTGTTTATACTTCTTTGCAGGAGTCCAGATCAGATTTTCTTGTGTGTGCTAGTTAGCTTGCACCAGTAGATGGAAAGAACTTATCAAACTCATTAATTATACTTAACTTGCTTGCTACGCTTGCTATTGTTTATGCTTAAATAACAGTAATTTAAATTATTTTTCCCTATTTTCCCGAATTTGACTTGTAATAGTATTAAAAATAGTCCATTTTATATTCATGTAGGAGAGATTTAATGGGGGCGCCATTATCTTGCTAGGCTAAACTGTTGATGTTTACAAGCATTTATTCACTGCTATCTTCATCATCATCATAAACAACAACACATCATCTTACGTTGGTAAATTCTACCTAAATAAAGCTAAATTTAAGATTCAAAATAACACTTACAATCATATAAATATCTTGATTTAAATATCCATAAAGATACCAGAGTGCTGATACGAAGAAAGACATCAAAATCATGGGAAATGGAAGACATTCGGTACTTTTAACATTGATCACATGTTTTAACTTGCTCAATGGTGCTGCTAAAGTTAACAAGGTGAGATTGCAAGCAAGGAATCCTGTAATATAAGAAATAAAGTATTATTATCGTTAGTTATGGCCATTTTAGTGGCTTATTTATGATCTAAAACTAAAATATAACAGACATAAAAATATTGCTTTATATTTATTGCCTCTATATTAGTTTTAAAAAATCCTATCAATCCTGTCTTACTTGTAGCAAATATTATAAATAGGAAAGTTTGTATGTTTGTTTTAAACTGGTAGGAATTTTGGTATGTGGCCTGTATAAGTTTCCTATTTTTTTGGTATTATAACTACTAACAAAATATTGTTTACTAACTCTGCTATGGGATCCATAGGTAGGTAACCATTTTCCACATAAGCAAAACCATAGGGACTGCTAGTAATATAAGTGAAATGTTTCTTATTTTATTTCCATGTTCATGCATTAATGACTCTTATATGAGGGTAATAACATTTAATGTGTATTAAAATTAAAACAAGCAATAAAATAGCAAGATTTGAGTCAATTGTTAAACGTAAAAGACAAAATGATCTTACCTAGCACATCCAATTGCCTCTGACCATCATGATCAATCAACATATATCCGTACATAAGTAAGCAAAACACTACACAGCCAACAATCTGCTTTAAAAGATACCCTCTTTTGTAAGAATATTTGAAAAACACAATAACATAAAACACCATCAATATAAGTCCAATCACATTGACAAACATTATTTTCTCATCATTTTTAGAAGCTCCATACAAAAACCAAACCCCAGTACTGCAAATAAAACACATTCTATAATTATATTATGTACTATTCATCTATCTATACATAATTATAATAAAATTGTACCTGGGTTAAATCTGTACCCAATCATCATCATCATCATCATCATCAGCCCATAGACATGCGCCTCTGAACATATGGCTCCCCCAGAGGGGGCCACTTTGAGCAAATCTGCATATTGAATGTTTATGTTTTTTTTTATCTAATTACTTTTTTATTTTTTGCCTGACTGTGCTTTTGAACATGCATCACAATGGAACTACTGAATGGATTTTGCTGAAAATTGACATGGTTGAAGCCATGGATGAAATAAAAAAAGAAGGATTGAGTTTTGATTGACATCGAACTGAAGCCCAAAATGGCGGACATTTTACATATGTGTGTCAGATGAAAGTAGGGTGACTGGCTGCATATGATGTGAGTGTGTACATACGGAGCATTTCGGCTTCCTAAGGGTGCTTCAGTTTCGGATCAGACGGGATTCCCTCCTTCTTTTTTTAATAGCTCCATGGTTGTAGCTATTTTTTTAAGAATAACATTTAAGATACTTTTGTTTTCTATAACGACAAAGTGCAGATTGCACGAATCAATAAGGATGTAATTTTTATGCAAGTATTTTTGTATAAGTATTGTTTTTTATCTATACTCATCCTGTTGAAGGGAAGAGAGAAGAGAAAGGGCAAAATGTGATGAATAATAAACTGTGGGGAATGGATGGGCCGGCGAAGGAAGGCAGGGCTTCTCCTGCCTCTCTTCTGTTGCCATCTCATTCATTTATCCTTTTTCCTTTCGCTCCCCTCTTACCCAGGACGTAAAACCAATTAACCGGTGCGAAGCCGGGGCGAGTCAATCAGTAATATTATAATAGACTTATTTATTTGTCTCAACATTAGAATTATTACGTTTAGTACTCACGACAATACTCCGAATAGAAAAGGCAGTGGAGACGCTTCAGCCGTTGTTTTATCGCGAACATATTGCTTGCAAACCAGACTGAAAAACCATATAAATTATACAAATTGGATGAATAAATACTGATTTTTCGACATAAATTTTACAAGTTTATTTACAAACACGCACACTCCGGACAAAAATTGTATTATGGTCGTAATGACGGCTACATTGCCAATAAAATTCATATATCCTGGGTCTTGTAGTGCCATTTTAATAGCCAGTACTATAATTACTATCTTTGTGACTATCGCATCCCATCTAAAAACAGCAGAACCTTATTTTTGCTTGTTATTTTTCACTATAATTACATCATTAATATTTCATATTTTTAAAATTCAAAATTCATAACATTCTAAATAATATTCAAAATCAAAAGAGTAAAACAAAACAAAACCCAAAAAACAAACAAAACAGCAAAGTCCACGTTATACATGTATTGTCATTGTCAATGTCATGTCTTCTTTGTTAATGGCTTTGACGAGAGAAGTAAGAGGATTTGGGAGTTTTGGCGGGAACGCGGAAAAGTTCACGTCGTTGCATTGTATTATTTTTCAAAACTTTTGCTTTTTCCAGTGTTAATGTTTAAAAGTGGTGGCGTTTTACGCATTAAGTGCTGAATTACGAGCATGAGTGAGGGAAAGTGATATAATGTGTGAAACGAGATTTTTCGTGTTGCTTCCAAAACTCCATAGAAGCTTCTAGTAAAGTTGCCACCACTTTGCTGGAGCATGACTTAGACTGGACTATGACTACTTGACTTAGACTGGACTATGACTATGACTATGACTAGGACATGACTTTGCGTGAAATATATTATAACACGATGAAAATATAATACTTGACACTGGCTAAATTATACAGATTAAGTCTACTGTAAGCGAACTTGCCAAAGAACAGAACTGAGTTAAACTAGAACTGGTCAAAATTACATCTACCGGGGTGGACTTTGATAAAAGAATAAAGCATCTTGAAAATGACCTAAGAAAGCTTACAGCTTCTACATCTACCGCACAACTAACACCATGCCTCGCATCTAGCACTTCGGAACAAATAATCGCGGAACTTCAAGAACGATCGCAAAGAGAGAAGAACATTGTAATAGTTGGCGTAAGCGAACGATACTCAATCAACGATCCTAGTGGAATAATCAACCATGACAAACAGCAAATTAATAAAATCCTAAAGTTTGTTGATGCTGACGTACCTGAACCAATTAAGATACTTCGCCTTGGTAAATATAACAAAGATAGACCACGCCCCATAAAAGTTTGTTTTGGATCATCACAGACAGCCAGAACCATACTCCGTAATAGAAGTATGATTATTGAAAAATATTCGAATATAAAATGCTACTCGGACCAAACTATACGCCAAAAGGAACTACTGCTGGATTTGCGTGCAGAACTAAAACGCAGAACGTGCGAAGGAGAACCTGATCTAACCATTAAGTTTATTAAAGGTGTGCCAAAAATTATAAATAATAAAAACTAAATAAGATAATAATTTACTTATTTTCTATTGTACGTGTTACCGACAGCTTGCTAACCATTCCTATCTACTTTATAAACAATTATACCGAACTCCCTAAATTATAATCATTTCAATAAGTACCTTAAATATGTTATTCATTATGCTAGGTATATATATTATTAAATTCTGTACAAACCAATCTAACTTTAACTATATGCCTGGACTTCTATACTTACTTGACTATTTGTATACACCTGGTTCTTGGCACCATTAATATTGTATGACTTGAATACTTACCTACTTAAATATATATTATAAATCTTATTATTAATACTTAACCTAAACCTACAAACTACCAAAACTCAAACAAACTCGGAGGCGACGTTTCTTTAGTCTTATAGGTAATAGTACAATACCTCTAAGCTAAAAGAATTTATAACTAAGAAGCATTTAACATTTAAGTAATCCACTATTTATATCAATATATCGCCCACAAGACATGTTCGTTCCAATATTGTATGTTACCTACAAACTACCTTACGTTCTAGCTTTTAAAAATCTACCTTATATAAGAATACTAATGTATAATGTCTATTCTGTATTTCTCAGGCAAGTGAATTGTGATTCTTTTTGAGAAATAAAGTTCTTAAACCAGAGAAATACACTATGTGTGGAGCCAAAGTATAAGAAAAAAAAAAGAGGACTTGGCATAAAGCTAACTATACAGAATATAATATAGTTATGGGTCAACTTCGTTAAGGAATGAACAAAAATAGTCGCATTTCATTTTAGCCAATACCATTTGGAACGTGCTAAAAAGAGACAAGTCTACCGTTTCAACTTTCATTTTTGATAATAATTTGTTGCTGACGTCTCTTGAGACCGCCCTGCGGCAAAAAATCCGCCATGTTCTGTCTGATGATATTTAGAGCTAGTACGTCAGTCTTCAACTAGCGTCAACTGTCAAACGCAGTAAAAAAAAATGGGGCGAAGTCGGCACCATATTGTGATGAAAAAGTGCCGCACGTCACGTGAACATGTGTCCCATCCTCTTATATCCCTCATTAAAAGTTAATGGCTTTCTATCGCTTTTTAAGGTGGGTTCCTGGGGGTCTAGCAAAGATTCCAAACGCTAACGCTATCGCCTCACGCTAACTCCAAAACTGGGCCATTATTCCGTATCGTTTCCTTACTTCGAAACCACGCGAATTTCTTGTCTTACACAAAGACTTTTTATCCAGACCACTAATACGAAATTAAAGCAGGGCAAAACCGTACACACCACTTTGGGTGTGATTAATTCTCAGCTGTCAAAATCAAAATCAGTCGTTACTTGGGTGTGCTTTTGAATACATACCAAAAAAATGCCGTCTGGCGTGATAAAACTGTGCCGAAAATCACTCGAGGCACGACTCACAGTAGCACACGATCTCATTTCACTTGTAAGTGGCCTTAATCATGTATTTTTATAAGATTATTTTAATTATTTCTATTTGACGAAGAGTATTTCACATTTCACAATAAAAAGTTGACATGTCAAAATCAGTATTGCCACACGACATCTGAAAAATTACCCGATTTCTTTTGTATAGATTTCCAACAGATCCACCCATGTCTAGCTGGGCCCTTATTCCGTATCGATTCCTTACTTCGAAACCACGCGAATTCCTTGTCTTACAAAAGAAATCTGTAAAACTCTTCTCTCTATGAAACGAAAACAAAACCGCGCGAAATGAATTTGGAATTGGCGCGATTAGAACTGTCAAAAATCATATGTTTTACCGAGACGCGTTCCGAAACATCAACACATCAAAAGATTATGACCACTTATGTCAATATATTTTATTCAAAATAAAGATAACTTTAATGCAAAGCGAAAGTACATCTAACGCTGTAACACGATTTGAACAAGACACGATAACGACGTGGTTTCAGATCGTGTGGAATCTATGTTTCCATAGAGAATAACCGCCCTGATCGTTGGATAAAAGTAGTTCGAAAAAGTCGAAATGAAGATTGGTGGAAACCTAATACTCGCTCAATAATATGTTTAGCGCATTTCTATGGTAAAGAACACACAGAACACAGAAGTGCAATTACTGATAATAGTTTTATTGTCAACTATAGGCGTTCCACGCGCCCACTGTTTTCTCATTTTTAAGGTTATTTTTTTTATCCTAAAATATGAAACATTATTTTGGTTGAGGCCCAGGGGGTCTAGCAAAGATCACGATCGCTAACGCTAACGCCACACGCTAACTCCAAAAATGTATCGAAATGACATTCGCTACGGAAAAGTTAGCGATTTCTGAAATGTCATTTCAGTACATTTTGGAGTTAGCGTTAGTGGTTGGTATCTTTGCTAGACCCCCTGTACCTACATAACTGTTGTTCTTTAATCCCTTTAACTTGGTAATATTGAAAAACTCGTGAGTTATTAAAAGAAATGTTGAATAAACTGCTGGTTATACTTAATTTGAATCCATTTTATTAAAAGATTGCATGAGCTATCTATAGACCTTTTTCTTGTCTATAGATAGTAGTATGATGGAAATTAATTTTATATTTTTTTAATGTAGGCGTTATAAGTATAATTTTTATTGTTTACATTTTACATCTAGCTAGATTTTTATTTAGGTACCCGACTAAATCGGGTAATACTATTTATATGGTATGTTGAAAGAGGAACTGACATTAGAAGAAAAAAAGAATGTGCTCTATGGTTTGATTCATGTTCAAACAAGGTTAAGTATGGAGACTTCGGTTCTGGACCTATGTAATAGGGGGAATTCTGTGGTTTTCATAGAGAATAATCGCCCAGGGCGGTACTGAATGACATTCGCTGCGGAAAAGTTAGCAATTTTATGATGAGGATATTTCTGATTCTATGTTGATGGTTAGTATCACTACCTAATCTGTGATTACGGTCAAGTACGGTCACGATTTTGCCAATGTACTCTGTGACCAGTGTGGCCAACCCTACTGTTTTAACCATCAACATAGAATCATATGGACGGCGGACATTCACAAAACGCCTGTCCATTTTCTGTTGGTGTGAGTATTTAAATATGCATTAGTATGCGTGAGTAGGGAAGTGACCCCTATTACACAATATATCGATATATAATAAACCTAACCAAACAGTGCTGCAGAATTTCGATACTTTTTAGTTTTAATACAATAAAGAAGATTTGATATTCGTAGAACCAGAAGACGCAGCTTAGGCCGGCCCCCACTTGGTGGACCGACGATCTGGTGAAAACTACGGGCAGCTGATTGATGCAGGAGGCGAGTGGCCGCTCAAGGTGGCACTCTATGGGGAAGGCCTATGTTCAGCAGTTGACGTCTTCGGGCTGTTAATGATGATAATGATGATGATGACCCTAGTAAAAGTATATTGAAACATTATATGAAATAACGTTTGTAAGTAACATTTTTATATGTGTGTTGCCAGTGATGACTTATGGAACTGAGACGTGGTCTCTAACTGTTGGCCTCATTACTAAGCTCAAAGTCGCGCAACGAGCTATGGAGAGAGCAATGCTCGGTGTTTCCCTGCGAGATAAGATCCGAAATGAGGAGATCCGCAGAAGAACTAAAGTGACCGATGTGGCTCTTAGGATTAACAAGTTGAAATAGCAATGGGCAGGCCACATCGCTTGTAGAGCTGACAACCGATGGGAAGAAAGGTTTTCGAGTGGCGACCACGAACTGAAAGACGCAGCGTAGGCCGGCCCCCCACTAGGTGGACCGACGACCTGGTGAAAGCCGCGGGGAGCCGATGGATGCAGGAGGCGAGCAGCCGCTTTAAGTGGCGCTCCCTGGGGGAGGCCTATGATCAGCAGTGGACGTCTTCAGGCTGTTCAAATAACATTGTTCCATAATAGTTAGTTTTTATTTTACATTCGCGTTTTCTTGTTCTATTCATTAAAATGATGGTTAAATTTGTAAAAAGGGTTCCGTACCATTATCTATAAAAACGAGCAAAAAATCACGTTTGTTGTATTGAAGCCCCTATATTTATTTTAGGGAAAAATATAGGGGAAAAGGATGAATGGATGGGACGGGTGCGCCTGTCTCCCTTCGCCGTCCCATCTATTCATCCTTTTCCCCTATATTTTTCACTTTTGCTTCTCTCTTACCCATAAACAGGGTAAGGCATAAAACTAATAAACCCGTGCGAAACCGGGGCGGGTCCGCTAGTTTATTATTAATTTCATAACTCATATTGAAGCCAGACGACACTGGCCTACCTATTGTATTTTATAAAAGTAGGTTAGGTGCCTATTTTTAAATTGTTAGATTTACACCTACTTTTTGATTCGGTTTGCACTTTGATCTAAATCCATTCAGCCACTTTTAAGGAAAGAGATTTTCTACTTTTTAATCTCCCCAAAACCAAAGTAATTTTGTGCAAATGTATGAAGATTTACGAATATCGACAAAATGTAATGGACAGTGTAGGTACATCACTATTCGAGAGGCGTAAAATCGCCCATCCCAAAAATATCAATTAAAGCATTAAATCTTTCAGTAATTGCAATCGCATGGTAATTATACGGTGGAAAAAACGTATATTCTTAATATGAAATGCATATTTACTTCGAAACTTCGATGTTTAACATAAAAATAGCCAGTCAACTTTAACGTATAAAATGATGATTCTGGTTTTCCTTCGACTCCTCGGGTTACTCTTGATGCACAAAACACAGCACAACACGACACAATTTCACTATTGATACAATATTTAGCCCTAATAACAATATAATCACTAAATTTTCACGTTTTATGCTCTCGCATTTAATTTCATGACACACCAAACTGTCAGAACATGACACGCGGTGTCGGTAAGGCGACGTTGCCGTACCGACATTCGCTTTCTCGCATACTCTATGCGACGATTCGTGTATTAGACAGAGATACAAGACAGTATGTTTACACGAAGGATGCGGAGCGGCAACGCCGCATTGGCAGATTTTGGCTCTCTCCATAGACCTCCATGGTTTTAACAGTAGATTTGCTGTTTTTTGATTAGCAACCCTGTTTTCTGTTTTAGGTACAAATTCTACTGTTTTTCTATAATTTTAGGGCCATCTGATACAAATTGCAATAAACATACAACATAGCGCATAGAAAAGTTGCTGCTACTTAATAATTTACTCTACATTATACGGCAAGATCATTATTATTTTGTAAATCATTATTTTCATATCTCTGTTTTCGGCAAGTTGAAGCAAGTACAATTATTTTGTTTATTACGTATTTTCGAAAGTGGTACCATTTTAAAACAATGAGTAGTGATTTATCTTGTGACCAATTCCCCCTAAACAGAAATAAAGGGATTAAATACGAACTAAAGTCCAAAAATCATAAAATCCAAAACAAATAGCAAAAGAAATTGAAGTCAAAATGGCTTGCTTTATGGCTGAGCATAATATAATATCTTTGAATACCTATCACTGCTCACTTTCAAAAGAAGATTAAAAATGTAATTTAGGTGTTCGAGCCTTCAGGCTTGACCCACTTGAGATTAACCTCTTGAACATCAGCGCCATCTAGTCTATGTCCAATGAAACTATGGGTTTCTTTGAGTGGCAACACCGCCCGCGGGGAGTGGCTACGAGGAGTGGGGGGGTGTTGGTGTGTCAGCGCGGAAGGTTTCTCTAGTCAGTACGCTTTTGAACTTCGGCGCTATCAGTACTTACAGCAAAATAAAACGAACTTCAAAGCATAACTTCAAGTAAGTAAAATACCACATTGATAATCATTATGATTGTGTCCTTAGTTTGTTAAGGATATTACTTACAAAAGGTGCAAACATGCTGCCTCGGCACATGTCGAATATCAACGCCATTCGCACGATATTCTAGGGCTACTGCCTCGACACGAGCATAACCCTAACGAAGATTCCCTCGGAATTTTTCACGCACCAAACAACGGTTAGTAATTCAGTATCAACCGTTCTCTGCATTGTCAGAGTCATGCGACGTCGCGTCGCATCGCATAAAATTCACTGGGGCGATAGCCCCATACGACGTCGCACCAAGACCAGTACGACGTCGCATAAAATACATGCGACACATCTTGGTTTCATACGACGTCGTATCACCTAGTATACCACGCAGCATCATCACGTCGTACCAAATAACGACTACCCGATACGACACGATCACGATACGGATGTGACACACATCACCTCCTTACCTTAGTTCTGGACGACCTCAACCCGATCGCCTAACAACATTATTGTGGTTATTCATTACAGATATGACCGAATCAACAAACATTACCACGATGCAAGACCTGAGCGAAAGAGAGGTTCCCGATGGCGAGAAACAGTCCTTTCGAAGATTCATCCAGGCGATGGATAAGAACTACCCTAGCGACTGGAAGTCGTGGGTGGTCAGGGACCTCCCACCCAGTGAACTATTTGAACAAAACTTCACCCCTGCCATAGAAGCTAAACTTCGTTTCGCCCTCCCCACGGACCACATAAGGGACATATTCTTCGGACCGGAAGGACAACTCTCCGAGAGAAATTATAAACTGGCAAGAAGGACGCTTCTCAGCTGGCCTCTCGGCAGGGCAATAATCTACTCACCACACAGTTTCGTGTCAAAGATTCACCCCAGTCCACAAGCATATGAACGGTTCATGGACACCGTGGCAGCAGTTAAGCCAAGAATACGATCCATTAGGGGATCTTCGACGGAGCGCCAGGAACAGGCAGAAACAATAACAAAAAAGCGGCCCGCAACGTCCGAACCCCAGACGCCACCAATCACAAAAACACCAAAAAGTAATACCCCAGAGCTGAATGTCCTAACCAACATCATGGACTTACTGTCACGACAAACCCAGGCCCTGGAAACCCTTACTAAAAGAGTCGACACACTCGACAAAAACACAGAGTCAGGGTCAGAGAACACAGACGAACCGGACGAGCCAGACGAGCTAAACCAATCTCTTGAATCCAAAGCCGACAGTACAGCTCAAGACTCTTGGCAAGCTCCAGCCCTAACATCTCCACAACAATCATTAAACGATCGTGACACAGAGCTGCGCAAGATCATCGTTGACGCACAAAGGGAACTAGCCCAACTGCCCTCATCTCAACCTAACAACAACAACAACGAGGATTCCTGGGACTTCAACCCGGTGACGGCTGAGGCGGAACCAAAAACTGCCAAAGCTAACCCCCACCTAGTCGAACAAGCAAGAAACTGTCAACGCTTTGGCGATGAAAGCTGGAAGAATATAAGATACGCAGACGTGCAAAAGAATTTTCAGGCCACTCCCGCTTTCTGCGCTCTAAAAGTAAATAACCACTTAGCAGTTAACACCCCAAGCTGGCAGTCACTGGCTCACCTGGAAAAAACCGACCTGACACTTGCGGCAATCACCCACGGCCTCCTCCAACAGAGAGAAGCTCTCAGAGAGGCCTATAAAAGCCTGGGCGATGAAACCAAAAAAGAAGTTGGTAAAAAGTTACTTGGCGACTCCAAATTCAGAAAAATCACCGACCAACTCCTTCAGTACACATGTGGCAGACGAGCCGAGACAATACAGGCGAGACGAGAAACATACAAATCTAACAACAAAGTCTTGAATGATTTGTTACATGAAATCCCACCGTCAACTACCCACCTTTTCTCTGAAGAAAAATTGACCGAAATTATGAAAGACCAGGGAGGGGTCCACAAATTTTTTCTTAAGAAGTCCTCTAACTCAACCAATAACAAGAAGCCAAAACCAACATCTTCGTCGGCAAATGCCTATAAGACAAACAAGCCCCAGCAAAAAAAGCCACAGTTCCAAACCCGGAAAAAAGCTGAGTATCAGAACAAAAAACCCACTGCGGGTAAAAAACCATACGTTCAAGGCAGGACAGCTCAGTAATAAAGTTTCAGCATGGAAGTCACGTGGAGCACCCCTAGCCCTAATAAATGTTATTCAAGGATACCGCATACCTTTCATTAAAAAACCCCCTCTGTCCGTTCTCTCCCAAAAGAAAGGGAAATTGTACGAACCTAAAACTTCGCAGCTTGTAGACGACCAAATCGCACAATTATTAGAATTAGGAGTAATTACATACAACACATTTAAAACAGGCTTCCTGTCTCCGACCTTCTTAAGAGAAAAACCTGACGGATCCCAAAGAATGATCACTAACTTGAAAAATCTCAATGACTTCGTCTACATTCAAAAATTCCGCCTGATTAGCTTAAAAAAGGTCTCGCAAATCATAGAAAAAGGAGACATCTCATCTCATTAAAATCGATATACCTAATGCATATTACCATATACCGGTCAAACACACGCATCAACGATTTCTCACTATCTGTTACAAAAGCCAACTTTACAACATGACCTGTCTTCCGTTCGGACTCTCGAGCGCTCCCTCAATATTCTCTAAACTTTCCAACTGGATAGCCCGACTGATAAGAGAAAAGGGCATCAAAATAGTAGTCTACCTAGATGACTTTTTGCTAATGAATCAAAACCCCGAAATACTATCAAAGCAAGCTACCTGGGCGTGCGATCTGTTGTCCGAATTGGGCTGGCACATTAACACAACAAAGTCAAACTTAATACCTAGCCGTCGCATCGAATATCTAGGTCTGTCTTGGGATACAGAACTAAATAGGAAATCCCTGCCTATGCCGAAAATAACGAATATCACAAAAGACATCAATACTATGTTAAGTAAATACCGCTGGACCTGGGTTGAAGCAAAAAGGCTCCTAGGTAAACTCGTATTTGCTTCTAACGCAATTGAACTCGGACTTCTCCATTGCAGGACAATACAAGTCGCAGCCAAGAAGCTACCAGAAAACCAAAAGTTCAAGGCATTCTTAATCCCAGAACAAGTCACACCCGAACTGCAATGGTGGATAAACAACTTAAACAAGTCATCCCCCATCCAAACCAGACCACCATCCGCGTTCCTGACTACCGACGCATCGGACGTCGGCTGGGGCGCAATATTGGACACGAAAAAATTATCAGGCAAATGGGAAAGACGTCAAAAACGCTGGCACTGCAATCAAAAAGAATTATGGACCTTATTAGAAGTCTTGAAACAAGAAACTACATACCTTCAAGGGAAAACGGTAATATTTCAAACAGACAACCGAACTGCGGCCTCCTATATCAGGAAACAGGGGGGGACAAAATCATTACGCCTCCTAACAACCGCATCGGAGATCCTAAATACTGCCCAAAGAAACAACATCAAGATCATCCCAAAATATCTCCCGGGACGATACAACGGACTCGCCGACAGACTGTCGAGACTGCAACCTCAACAAGAGTGGCATCTAAGCACAACTATCACAAAATTAGTGTTCCTAAAGATGGGAACACCACAAATAGATCTATTCGCATCGAACAAATCGGCAGTAGTGGCGAGATATGTCAGCGAGGATATGAAGGACAAAAACAGCGAATACACAAATGCATTCTCCAAACCATGGAATTACAACCTAGCCTGGCTCTTCCCACCACCAGCCCTAATACCGCGTGTCCTTCAACACCTCAACAACTCGGAAGGGAACTACATCTTAGTGTGCCCGAGATGGGACAAAGCCTTCTGGAAACCCGAAGTGAAGAAACGAGCCATTATGCCACCGCTCAGAATCCGGAACCTCAAAGCCCACCTACTAGATCTCAACACAAATCTACCTCCACGAAACATAAAAAATCTGTCTTTGGAGGTCTGGAAAATACGGGCTGGGCAGAAGAAATTCAACA
Source organism: Ennomos erosarius (assembly GCA_963580505.1). Classification (NCBI taxonomy): domain Eukaryota; kingdom Metazoa; phylum Arthropoda; class Insecta; order Lepidoptera; family Geometridae; genus Ennomos; species Ennomos erosarius. The sequence goes on along the minus strand of OY756981.1, from coordinate 10,645,344 downwards.
ATGGAGTACACAAGAGAAAAACATATTACAGTCAGCCTGGAGAAACTCAACTTTGAAAACATACAGAGCAGCCTGGAATACCTGGCTTCAGTGGTCCAACGAAAATAACATAAACCCGGTAGTGCCAACTCCGAGTGAATTAGCAAGATACCTGATCTTTCTTTTTAATACAAAGAAACTATCAGTTAAAACTATACTGGTCCACAAATCAACGATTGCCACTTTTACGAAACCCTCTAACAACGACATTAGTAGTCACCCCATGGTTAAGAAAACAATTAAAGCAATTGCACTAAAATCACCTCCGGCACACAAGCCCACGACGTGGCTCGTGAGTGACCTTACAGATTGGATAACAAAACAGAAAATAGACGAATCTAACTTATTTCAAGTATCCCAACACGTGGCAGCCCTATTACTCCTCGCATCTGGACGACGAATTCACGATTTAACTCTCCTACACATAAATAGTAATCAGTATGAGGTTTCAACCAACAGCATAACCCTATGGCCATCGTTCGGGTCCAAAACTGACAGTTCAACCTACAGACAATCTGGATGGCTCCTCTCGAAATGTGAAACTATTCAGTTTGATCTATGTTACTGGATCCCAGTCCTCATTAACACTTCAACAAAACGACGCCAGGCTAATCCTACGCTCTCAAACCTTTTCATTACAACCAGGGGGAAAGTAAAAGCAGCTTCTAGAACCGTAATATCCGGTTGGATGAGACTCTTACTGGCAAAAGCTCAGATTAAAAGCTCACCAGGCAGCTTTCGATCCGCAGTATCTACCAATAACTGGACAAACAGAAACATGAATATGGACGAAGTACTTCAGAAAGGCAACTGGCGCAACGCGCAAACATTTCTCAAACATTATTTCAAGGAAACAGTTTCAAAAACCATGCCACCAGTTAACACCTATGCAATATCCGATGTATTTTCACCGGTCTGACTGTGCATTACCCATAAAGATTAAAGGAATTAAATAATGGCGATATTAAAAACGCACTTAGTTTTAATCAGCCGCTACTCCTTATTAAACGAATACAATCACAGTACGCATTGTGTCAGCGCCGACAGATATTAAACAAATCTCAAGTGGGTCAAGCCTGAAGGCTCGAACACCTAAATATTCCCGTTTTTCCCCCGAAGGGATAAAAACGGTTATTTAGGTTTCAGCCAAAAGGCTTGACCCACCGATTTAAAAACTTGTCGGCTTTAGCCTTCGTTCTTAAATTATAATGACTAGAGAAACCTTCCGCGCTGACACACCAACACCCCCCCACTCCTCGTAGCCACTCCCCGCGGGCGGTGTTGCCACTCAAAGAAACCCATAGTTTCATTGGACATAGACTAGATGGCGCTGATGTTCAAGAGGTTAATCTCAAGTGGGTCAAGCCTTTTGGCTGAAACCTAAATAACCGTTTTTATCCCTTCGGGGGAAAAACGGGAATATTAATTACTTTGAGCAGTTTTTAAATTTTCTTTGGAATAAAAATAATGTATGTACAATGTAGATTGTACACTAAACACCGTTTCTATGAATTTTGACGTGTTTTAGTCAAACAGTAGATTTATTACTTTGAATGAACATGTTTACTGTATTTACTGTTTTTTAGGCTGCCGTTGTTTTTTTAGCTGTTAGGGTTGGCAACACTGTCTGTGACGGTCACTGTCACTGTCAGCAAATTATTGTATTTATTTTCGTTTTTTGTGCGCTTTAATCAAAAACAAAATATTATTTTATAGTTTAAGAATAACAGGATGATTTCTGCGATGAAAAGAAAATAATCCATCTATAACAGCAATAACCCAAACGCAGTGCTTGACAAAATGAAGTCTTTTAAACTCATTGTTCACCAATCGAGTTTTAGCCGTATGTTTTGAAATCTTGGTGTTCCTTTCACAGCATAGCTGATTCATAGCTTATTTTATTTCTTTATTTTAAAACTTTAAATCAAATTTCTCCTTTTAGCGGTGGATTTGATCATAAATTTGAAAGATTACCCTGGTTTAACGGAAAAGGATATTGTTGAAATATATCACCCAGAAAATGATTATCCAAGGTTACTATTGCAAGTCAACAAAGTGGATGCGCGTGGTAGAGGTATGCATTCTTTCTTTAGCAATAGCATTGACTGTTTAACTATGTGGCGCTACAACATGCCCCTACTATAATAAACTACTTAGATAATACAAGATCAAAGTAGGTGGGTATATTTTGTCCACCTACTAACTACATACTCCAATACAATTTACCTAGACCTAGCATCCTAGAACTATCTCATGTCAACAGCTATCATGTCAAAAATACCAGTTTACTGTAAGTTAAGTGTACACTTGTGTGCGTGTAAGTATTTGAGAAGGGTGGTGATGGCTAAGTCAAAAACCATGAGAAAAAAACCTAAAAGGAGTTATGCCCTCAGTTTACTAAACTATAACCCACACCTACCTACTACCCCTACCACTACACTGACCAAAACAAATCATGTATTGTAAGATTTTCTGCAAATTGTGTTCTTGCTAGTAAATATCTGATCTGATACTGAAACAGTAGTGTAGTATTTGTTGATTTGGGTCTGAAAAAGGATTTTTCTTGACTTTCAGATACCATTAGTGTGGAACAGAGCATTGCAACCACATTCCAACTCAGAACATTTGCAGATGTTTATGTTAATATTGTCAATGTTTCTGATGTTGCCTTGGACTCGGTGGAGCTCACATTCCGAGACCAGTACATGGGCCGGTCTGAAATGTGGAGGCTTAAGAATAGCTTGGTAAGACAAGCAGGGTTATAATATTATTGCAGTAGTAAATGCCATAAATAGACTACTTCCAAATGTCAGGTCTCTATGTTATATCTAGCAGTTTGGATTGTACCACAGAATTAATAATAGTGCTACACAGGTAGCTGTACATTTTAGCGTAGCACCTTTTACTATTATTTATTGTTATGTTAGGAAAATATGTGAGTGCACATAGACAGGTACTAAATTTGGGGGCGAAATTCTTCTACCCCAAAAGTGGCTAAATACCAACAATAATTTCAGGTCAGCACATGTGTATACTTGAATAAAAAGATTGAATACTGTGGTGGAGCAATTCGATGTCAAGTCTACGAGATGTGGTCGCAAGGTGATAGAGTAGCTTGTGGAGTAATAACAGAAGAAACAAAGATTGTGTTCCGGTCGTCCACTTCAATGGTGTATCTATTCATACAGATGTCTTCCGAAATGTGGGACTTTGATATTCACGGCGACTTATATTTTGAGAAAGCAGTCAATGGATTTCTTGCTGACCTTTTTGCTAAATGGAAAGTAAGTAATGCATTAAGTGCCTCAATAGTTTGTTTTACAAGTACTTACCTTATTTTCTGTTAATATAATTCAAGCAAGTAGGTATGGTATTCTGGGTTGAAGTAGTTTTTATTAATATGTGATAAGGTTGCATTTTACCATGTGTCGTTAATACACTGCCTAAGCAAAACTAAATTAAATACCAGGCCAATAAACATTATGTGATGCCATCAACACCACTGTACCTATAAATTTAATTTTTTATCTCTTTTTTTATTACTATTCCTATGTACAGATTAATTTGTAATGGAAAAATTAGAATCACGAGCGGGGATTGAACCCGTATCCTCAAGCCGGGATATGCTTTACTTAAGCTACCGTGGCAAATGGACTCGTGTCCAAATTTTTCCTTCACCTTAACGACCAACTTACGGGGTTGGTAGCGCCATCTAATGAGTGATTCTTAAGAATCATCCCAACCAGCATGGTCAAGTTACATCAACACATGCTGTACAGATAACGCCTCCCAAATCAATATTTATGATTTTAATAGTATTTTTCCTTTACAAAATAATCTGTAGATTACGCTGAGCAGGCGGTACTGCCATTAAAATCATAAATATTCCTATGTAATTTTGTATTCTTGTTATTTTTTGTTAGTGTTGAATAAATATTTTTTCTTTCTTTCAATGAATGTATTGTATACTTGATGAGTATTTGACTGGACCTTACATTTCGGCCTGATTCAGCCAAGAATAGAAACAGTGTCTAGACATTTCACTTTGGTGATAAAAGCAAACTGTCAATTTAGCAAACAAAATCTTTTCTTTCATTTCTTTAGTAAATAGAGCCAGTGACCTCAAACTGTTTTACAGAAAAACGGGAGCAACCATGAAGTGACTATAGTATTGTTCTCGAGGACATTTTACAAAGCGAAATCTTTGGAAGAATTTCCACAGCATATGAAAGAGTGCTTGCAAAAAGATTACAGAGGCAGATTTTATGAAGATTTCTATAGGTAATTCTTTTTAACATCAAAGCTATTTAACTGCAAAGATTTAGTATCATATGATATGATGGCTATGTATATTTTTAAGGGTCGCTGTTCAAAATGAAAGATATGAAGACTGGTCCAATGTCCTACTTCAGCTGCGAAGATTATTTACTGATTACCAGAAGATAGTTTTGCAATATCACGAGAGACCCAACATTGAAATACCAACTGCCATTAACTCTACTGCAGCTCAAGGAAACTTTCTTGAAGTTCTTAATATGAGTTTAAACGGTAAGGTGTAACAAACTTAATTATGTTTTGGCAACCAATGATCCATTCCAATTGACCCATAACTTGGTCGAATTATTTTATTACCAGCGACAAATTAAATCACTTGTATAGTATAAGTAATTAATTCCACAAGAGTTTTCCGTTACCATGATAATTAAATTTGAATTTCGTGATTAGAACATAGTAATTACTTTATTTGCCTTGCCCGTTGAGGAAAGAACCCAACCCAGGGATGGTTCTTCGATGGCCTTGCTCTTGCTTGAGCTGTTGATAAAGAGAATAGTGAACCCTTCAGTAAAGGAGCTGTCATCAAACGTCTAACATCAGTGTATTCCGGCAGTCTATCTTGGGAGCCAGTTTAGTTTTACGGTTGGGACCACATCGACGACGATGTAGCTCACATTGCAATAGTCCTTAGATCACGGTGATCACTTAGGTACCTTCAAGAAAGTCTGCTTGGTTGCCGTCTATAATAACAAAAACGTCGGCCAATTTTATGCCTGATATCGATTTATCATTTTCAGTATTTGAAAAACATTACCTGGACAGATGTTTCGACCGTACCGGTCAGCTGAGCGTCGTCATAACGCCAGGCGTCGGCGTTTTTGAAGTCGACAGAGAACTCACCAACGTTACAAAACAACGGATCATTGATAACGGAGTCGGCAGCGATTTAGTTTGTGTCGGCGAACAACCGTTACACGCCGTGCCTTTACTCAAATTCCATAACAAGGATAACAACTTAAACTCAATAGACGACTACTCTATGCCGCATTGGATAAACTTATCATTTTACTCGACGAACAAAAAGGTCGCATATTCGAACTTTATACCGAGGATTAAGTTGCCGCCCAGGAAAAGTCAGGAGCCGTTGAGGAAGATGTACGAAGATGAGAGGAAAGGGAAGCTGTTGAAAGAAGACGAGTATATGCACAACTCGATATTTGATTTCGACGCGTATGATGCTCAAGTGTTTCAGTTGCCACCTGCTCATAGCACTTGGTAAGTTTTGTAGTGTTCGAATTTTGATTACTTACGATACAATTTGTAGTGGGTAGGTGGATATTCCCCCCCCCTTCCGGATAAGATACCAATTCAGGTTCATGTTGTATAATTTTTTTAACCAGCAATGTTTTAAAAAATGTTGTGTTGTTTCTTTTAGTGTACAAAGAGTGACCCGCACAAAGAAAACTTCAGTAGCTGGTCTTGAAGGTATAAGCAGGAGGAGTCCGCCCACATCGCATATCCATCATAGGAAGATGTCGGACCCAGACATCCATCATAGCCTTGGTGATATCTTGACAACTACCGGTGGGTAGCTAGTAGTCTCTAAACATTAGCAGCCAGTGGAATATGAATCTGCGCCTACTAATAAGCGTCATAAAATATGTTTAAATGAAGGCAATGATTAAAAAAATTAGTAAAATCGGTAAATTGATCACGGATTAATAAGCTTTTAAAGTTTCTGGAGGGGGAATCGCCTGTCCATTTCTCGCAAAACCCATGAAAACGCACGTTGTGACGTAACGTCGCATCGCAAAAAGATTGTATAAAAAGCTACCACAGCTTAGTAATGAGATACTATGAAGGAGCAATAACTGACGTCACTGCTCTTTTGAACTGTCTCTTTCTATTATTTCGAAATGCTTGTAACTTTGTCATTTTTGAGATACTTAATTGTTGTTTTTACGGCTTTTTTGAGGAATATTATTAATTATGCAATAGCAGGGCACTATCCTATTCACCAGATTGTACGCTCTTCCAACTGAACTTTGCTCGCATTCCTCGGTGGCTGCGAAAATCGTGAGGACTATTCTTATAGATATAACTTTAAAGTGCTTTACACTTCAAAATCCATACCATTGATATAATTTTTTTAATTTCATATTACAGCAAAGAACGGCTATGACACTAGTAGCGACGCACCCGACTCTCCCCTATTAAGCAGCCGTTTGTCCCCACGAAGCTCTATTTCGTGCCATAAGCCGGTCATACGCACTGGCCGCGCACTAATAAACCCTTTCGATCCGTCACACGTCACCGTCAAACTAACTAGCAACAGGCGCCGGTGGACGCATATATTTCCTAAAGGCAAGTATACCTCCATTCAAAGATCATAAAGCCCGTGAATAGCTCGAGAACATAATTTCTTCTACAAACCCGACACTTGCGTGGGCAGGGGGCGAAGTAACAAAACAAGACAGTCATACGAAATTATAAAGAACCTCTGCCTTCTTCCTTCCTTACCTTATTTATTACTTTATTATTTACCTTCTTTATAATTTCGTATTAATGTCTCGTAGAGCAGGATGGAATAAAAGACACATTGGCTGTCCTGTTTCCTCTCATAGAATTAGCGGTTGTAATACATCAATAATTTTCGTATGAGGGAAAATTGTATGATTGGTCAACTGGATTTATAGTCATCTCATCTATTTGAAACAATATATTTTGTTGGTCCTCCAATAAATGTGAGAAAAATAGATTGCCTCTCCCCGGTTTATGTCACTTGCTTTATGTCAAGTGGAGTAAACGGGGGAATGACAATTTGTCTACCATTCGTGCAGAAGTCCAAAATCTAGAGGTGATGAACGTGCTTCAAATGGTCTGACACCTATGTCAGTTTGTCACTGAAGCTCCTACCTAGCGAGAGGTACCAATTTCAATACAATACAGTACAATACAATAATACTTTATAGAACACCAATAAATAAGAATGCACATAGATACAAAATAAATTAAAGAATGCTAGAACAACGGGCGGCCTTATCGCATTAAGCGATTTCTTCCAGCCTACCTTTGTATGGACAGGAATTAAAACAAAAATCAATGCACTTTATTATGAAGCAAAGAAATTGAATGGGTTCAGTTCTTAGCCCAGCAGCATCATCATCATCATCGATGTTGCAATGTTCCCAGGCCCAACTGGGGTGTTAATACAGCAGCATCACTACCAAGCGAGGCCGGCTGGCGAACCGGCCTCAAGGACCGAAGACAGAGAAAACAATGCCCCCAAGGAAAACGGATCCGCCGTCATGGCCAACAATCATCCTATTTATCAGGTTGATGGTGAGTTCCGTTATAATTCATATTACAATAATAATAATAAACCATTTTATTTCAGGCAAGCTTATAAAATAAACATAGGCCCATATTATAGATACCTTAAAGACTAACATACATATTTTATAACACTAAACTAAAACTTCATTGAGCACGTAGAGTCGGCGTGCTGAGCTGGCTGGAGGTGTCACGTAGCCTTCCTCGGAACTTGCGGTACATTACACCTCTAGGCCAAAAATCCTCCTTGGTGAAGACAGCTGGGTTGGTAGTAGGAACTCGCACGACAAAGGATTTAAAATTGACGTTGTGGCGAGATTCCAGAAGCTGTACCCTCAGGTTGAGCTTTGTTTTTACCAGCATGAACTGCACTAAGTCTTCCTCCTTAGTGGTAAAATGCAGCCGCGACACATACATTAGAGTCGTCGGCTCAGCGGGATGCAACAAATGGTTAGCACTGGTCGCTCCGGTACCGCACTGGTTGCGGTTAGTCGGTTTCTTCTGCTTTCGCTCCACCTTAGTGAAACCCTCTTTATCCGTCTCAGCGCTGGGTCGTGATGATACGCCTTTAACAGGTTGTGCCGTCTCCAGCTTCGATGTTTGCCGCTGTTTTTGTTTCGGTGGTTGCTTAGCGTCTTTTGCATAATCGCAACGAGGAATTGCTGCGATTGCATTTTTCGGCTCCACCGTCACAAGGGGAGCGGGGCGGGGCAGTGCATCACAATTGTGGTATCACATTTCACTCCCAGATATATTTTTTTTCCAAATGGGAAATACGTTGGAAAGAGAGGCGACTAGAAGTAAGTATACTTTTACTTTGTATACTTTCTTTTGCTGGGCAAGCATGCATCATCCTAGGCCGCGTAAAGACACATGAAGAAATGCTCCATAGAGCCTTCGCAGTGGGAGCGACATGCGGGTAAACGGACAGAGTGGAGAAATCTCGTTAAAACCAGAGTCTCTGATTATGAAACACTACGTCGCGCTGAGCTGGACGCTAAGCGCGATGAATTGAAAGCCCGACCACCTGTGGCTATCAATTATCATTATGTGAACGGTGTGCTCACGTGCCCTGAATGTGCAAGGGTCTTCTCAAGAAAGATTGGCTATATCAGCCACATGAGAGCACACGACAGAAAAGAAAAAAGTCAAAGGAGATGAAAGCAGTCGCCGTGGCCGAAATCGGCTAGGACACCATCAATATCACTTACCATCAGGTGAGACAGTGATCAAATGTTAAACCTATATATTATGAAAAAAAGTTTTCAACGCTCCATGATCGTCATCCTTTATTTTGACATATAAAAGTGCTAAACATCGCTATACAAGGTGTATTGGTAGAATTGGTATATTATCCCGAAATGGGGGGACTGGGATCATGATACCCTTCAAGTTGTGAGAGCCTTACTTGAAACTGGGTGTTTCAAAACCTCCACGGTAAAAAATAAATCCACTCGCAAAATTGCACGTGCGATCCATACGAGAGTTAACAAGATACTACAAATTCATTTCTAAAAACAGGTCATTTATGTGCACTCGGTCAAGGACGAAGTTCAACCACCCAGCTGCGCTAAGGCTATTTTCGAACGTAAACTTTCACATGGCATTTCTTTAATGAAAAACTATTAATTTAGTACAGTCGTAGAAGAAACATTGTCTACCTTGGGGTGTTGATTAACCCCCTTTCGTGATAACATACTAATTCAAGGTCACCTTGAATATTGGCAATAAGTTATTGGATTTTGATTTCGACTTGGTTTGCTGAACATCAGGCCGCCACAGAGCACTACTGTGAATGATTACTCGCCTCAAATATAAGGCGACTGCCCGCGGCCGTAGTAACCATCAACATAGTATTATATGGACGGCGGACATTCACAAAACGCCTGTCCATGTTCTGTTGGTGTGAGTATTTAAATATGCATTAGTATGCGTGAGTAGGGAAGTGACCTCTATTACACAATATATCGATATATAATAAACCTAACCAAACAGTGCTGCAGAATTTCGATACTTCTTAGTTTTAATACAATAAAGAAAATTAGATATTCGTAGAACCAGAAGACGCAGCTTAGGCCGGCCCCCACTTGGTGGACCGACGATCTGGTGAAAACTACGGGCAGCTGATTGATGCAGGAGGCGAGTGGCCGCTCAAGGTGGCACTCTATGGGGAAGGCCTATGTTCAGCAGTTGACGTCTTCGGGCTGTTAATGATGATAATGATGATGATGACCCTAGTAAAAGTATATTGAAACATTATATGAAATAACGTTTGTAAGTAACATTTTTATATGTGTGTTGCCAGTGATGACTTGTGGAACTGAGACGTGGTCTGTAACTGTTGGCCTCATTACTAAGCTCAAAGTCGCGCAACGAGCTATGGAGAGAGCAATGCTCGGTGTTTCCCTGCGAGATAAGATCCGAAATGAGGAGATCCGCAGAAGAACTAAAGTGACCGATGTGGCTCTTAGGATTAACAAGTTGAAATGGCAATGGGCAGGCCACATCGCTCGTAGAGCTGACAACCGATGGGAAGAAAGGTTTTCGAGTGGCGACCACGAACTGAAAGACGCAGCGTAGGCCGGCCCCCCACTAGGTGGACCGACGACCTGGTGAAAGCCGCGGGGAGCCGATGGATGCAGGAGGCGAGCAGCCGCTCTAAGTGGCGCTCCCTGGGGGAGGCCTATGATCAGCAGTGGACGTCTTCAGGCTGTTCAAATAACATTGTTCCATAATAGTTAGTTTTTATTTTACATTCGCGTTTTCTTATTCTATTCATAAAAATGATGGTTACATTTGTAAAAAGGGTTCCGTACCATTATCTATAAAAACGAGCAAAAAATCACGTTTGTTGTATTGAAGCCCCTATATTTATTTTAGGGAAAAATATAGGGGAAATGGATGAATGGATGGGACGGGTGCGCCTGTCTCCCTTCGCCGTCCCATCTATCCATCCTTTTCCCCTATATTTTTCACTTTTGCTTCTCTCTTACCCAGAAACAGGGTAAGGCATAAAACTAATAAACCCGTGCGAAACCGGGGCGGGTCACCTAGTTTATTATTAATTTCATAACTCATATTGAAGCCAGACGACACTGGCCTACCTATTGTATTTTATAAAAGTAGGTTAGGTGCCTATTTTTAAATTGCCAGATTTACACCTACTTTTTCATTCTGTTTGCACTTTGATCTAAATCCATTCAGCCACTTTTAAGGAAAGAGATTTTCTACTTTTTAATCTCCCCAAAACCAAAGTAATTTTGTGCAAATGTATGAAGATTTACGAATATCGACAAAATGTAATGGACAGTGTAGGTACATCACTATTCGAGAGGCGTAAAATCGCCCATCCCAAAAATATCAATTAAAGCATTAAATCTTTCAGTAATTGCAATCGCATGGTAATTATACGGTGGAAAAAACGTATATTCTTAATATGAAATGCATATTTACTTCGAAACTTCGATGTTTAACATAAAAATAGCCAGTAAACTTTAACGTATAAAATGATGATTCTGGTTTTCCTTCGACTCCTCGGGTTACTCTTGATGCACAAAACACAGCACAACACGACACAATTTCACTATTGATACAATATTTAGCCCTAATAACAATATAATCACTAAATTTTCACGTTTTATGCTCTCGCATTTAATTTCATGACACACCAAACTGTCAGAACATGACACGCGGTGTCGGTACAGACAGAGATACAAGACAGTATGTTTACACGAAGGATGCGGAGCGGCAACGCCGCATTGGCAGATTTTGGCTCTCCATAGACCTCCATGGTAGTAACATATTCAGTAATCTGTGATTGCGCTGGGTAACCTGAATAACCAGGGGGTCTAGCAAAGATACCAACCACTAACGCTAACGCCTCACGCTAACTCCAAAAATGTATTGAAATGACATTCGCTGCGGAAAAGTTATCGATTTCCGAAATGTCATCCTAGTACATGTTGGAGTTAGCGTGAGGCGTTAGCGTTAGCGATTGTGATCTTTGGTAGACCCCCAGCACTTTGGTTCATTTTTTTTATTGCGGAATACAGTTTTTGTACCCTTACTTTTATTTATTTATTGTTATATTAAATAAATAACAAAAAAATGTGTCTCAGGAAACATTCCAAGCCGCAAGCGTATGATCAGCACATCAGGAGTGCTAAGCGTCATAGGAGCGTTAGGTACTCCGTCCACAACAAACAACGCTTCGCTCGCATTGCTATGGGGCGCTACTGGCGAACAAGAGTGGACGCCTGCCCTTACCACCGGTATGTACTATCTATACTTCTTTGTTTTATGTTTGGCTCTCAGATAACACAAAAAATATACTTATATCAAATAAGATAAAAAATATAAACCCATAATTAGAAATGGCAGCCAAAAAAAGAACACGAAACGTAAAGTCAGACCATTGACCATGCCCTGTTGATGGGGGTGCTTTTATTGGTGTTTCCGTAGAATTAATGAAGCGTGAGATATATAAAAATAAGCGTGTAATAATCAAATAAAAAAATACATTTACTTAAACAATCTAAACATAGGTACATTTTGTTTTGGTGTGCTTAGGTAATTAAGCATAGAAGCAATTTATTATATAAGCATTTTATTCTGTAATTTCCAATTCATTATTTGAGGTTCTAAAGAGCATGATTGTGTGTTATCTAATATTGTAATACGGTTTTTAACGCACGACCAAACAGATGGGTATTATAAGTTAAACATGTCTGTATGTGCTATCTGGGCTTCCAAATGGATAGACCCTTTTAGATTTTTCTTTTTTGTTTGTAAGGTGGCTCGATCGAGAGTGTTCTGATTCTTAGCTAATATTCGAGATAATTCAATTACTTAGTCGTTGGAGGATTATCAAGCTCTTTTCTAGTTTAAAACGAAAAGGAGGGTGTTGGACGGGCCTAATAGCTCAGTTGATAGTATCCCTGCCTTCTGAACTGAGGGCTGTGGGTTCAATTCCTACCCAGGACAAACATTTGGGTGATGAACATAGATGTTTGTGTTGCGGCTGGTTGTTATATTGTATTCTATGAATGTATTTACAAACAAAAAAGTATATAAGTATTGTATCAGTTATCTGGTTCCCATAGTACAAGCTATGCTTAGTTTGGGGCTAGATGGCGCTGTGTGAAATGTCCAAACATTTATTTATTTATTTAAAAAAACTTGTTTCATTCATAAATGATCGTCCTTTACTATTAGTGCGTGCATATTTTAGGCTAGGCCGCAAAAACTAATAAGGTTTATGATCTTATAACAGTTTCAGGAGCGTATTTTTTGCGCTTTATCCCTTTCTATCGCTCAGGTTATTCCTGGAGAGACAAGGATAGCGTAGGTAGGGTTATCGCGCGCGGTAGCGTCGGCGATGCTATAGCGCTCATTCTTACTATCTTTCTCTAAAAAATTATAGAGTGTGGGGAAATGCTATTCCGTGCCAGCTGATGCACCTCAACCCTGTATTCTTCATAATAAATTAGTCAGTGACTTGATTTTAAAAAAATAATACGCATAAAGCGCGCTTTCTCATAAAACTTCGCAAGTACATGTTTAATTGTTTCATTAATTTCACAATTTTGATTTACAATTTTACATTCCATGATTTTAACTAATAGAAATCATTTCACTTATACATATATCATGATTTCCATTGTGTGACATCCTTTATTTTATAACATTATCAGACTTCGATCCGATCGAGACAATACTTGAATTATCTGCCTTGACTTGTTGAGAATAAAACTTGAATGTAATTATTTTAGTGTAAATAATGATAAATAACAAATCTTTATATCTAACTGTGTGGTGGCTCAATTCAAATGCAGAAATTAGGCTTAACTAGAATTAGGAATTTTAATTTTGTGTAAGCTACCTGAGTGATCCTTAGTACGGATTTGTGTTTTTGTTTGGTATTGTGGTTGAAAATAAATAATATTAATTTAGTTAGTACTTAATAAACACACAAGTACCTTATCGCAGTAAAATTGTTTTATTTGTCACAAAATTAAATTTCTCAGCCTTTATTCTCTGTGACAAAGTACTTCGGTGTTTAATTTTGTTATTTTTTTCTCGTTGGCTGAGCTTTATTGTTTTTTTTTTTAAACTGAGCCATTTTTATAGGCTTATAAATAGTCACGGAGTAATAGAAATGTATTCATCATTTTATCACATTACATTTACTAAATATATCACTTCATTTTTGATGTTTCATGATATCGCCGCATTGAAAAAATATCTTCGCATTGGAACGGTCGCGACCAAAAGCAAACAAAGCCATAGGTTTGAATTTCATTTATTGGATTTGCATCTAGTAGATGTCGCATTTATTAATTTTACATTCTAAATACGCACGCTGAAATGTATCTGTGAAATATTATTATAAATAAACAAGAAAAATTCTCAATTTAATCAATCCAAGGAATGTCGGAAAAACGGGCGCCTGTGGGGAGCTTTTAATTGTTAAAGCAGTTGTTATGAAAACTCAGCGTTCGACTGGTTGATAGAAATCTTTGAAATATGGATAAGTACTCTTATTACCGACCTTCCGAAGCAAGACACGCAAAACAGGTGTCCTTATTATTATGATCCATAGAGAGACAGAAAGATAGAAAGAGATTTGAAATTATCATTAAAAGACGAAACGCATTTCATAAAATCACAATGCTCACACAGGGGGAAGCTAATGTTACAACGTTCGGCCTACTCTCTTCCTGCGAGACGAGGCCCGTGTCCTAGCAATATTGATGATATTTACTTACTGATTGTATATTTGATTGGTTTGTCGTTTATAAAATTAAAAAGAAGATCGTAAAGTTACGTAGACGGCATTTTTGTATCGGATACATTTCGGCGTCGTTTTTGGGGTAACAGCAAAAAGTATTTCTATAGCGCTAAGGGATATTTTTTTATTTAAAACAATCGCTTTATATTTTAATAGCAAATCCAAATGCCACGTTTTATGTAAGTAACAATGTGTTAAAACCATGCCTTTATTCGTTTTTATTTTCGATATTTTGTTAGTTAAGCATGATTCTATGATACTGATTTATGTTATTATTTTTTAATTGCATGATTTTTCTCATAATTCTTATTATGACCTCATACCTCACATACTGTATACTTTGCCATTTCATGTTTACTATTCCTTGTTTAAAAATGAAACACAGACATTCTTCAAAATACGCAAGTTTTTATAGTTCTTTAGTTAGCTTTATAGTTCTTTTAACTAACTACTTCGTAGTCGTAGTTGTACCGCTACTCACTAGCTATAGTAACCCTGCTTGCATGGCTCTCGCCAATACCTTATTTTATGTTTCATTAGTACAGAGACCGAACGCACCTTCTACGTTGTTAGCTTTATTCGTTTACTTGAATTCGCAAATCGACGTCGTGCATGAAACTAATGACGTTCCAACCAATCTTATTCATCGTTACCTATCTATCTGGGATTCTAAATGGATAGGTAGATTCTGCAATGTTCTACTCGTAGGGAATGGTTTATTTATACGGTCGCATTATCAGAAAATACAGCTTATTCCTTATGAGCAATCTGGACGGACTTCAGCCCAGGTCCCAAATCCTCTTGATTTCTCATGGTTTTAAAATAAAACCATTTAAATAAAGTTTTAGCAAAAATACATAATTTTCTTCATGACGCGAATCCGATTGACAAGTAAAAAAAGATAACTCTATTTCCTCCATACAAACGAGGTCCGAATACAATCTACAAAAAGACGAGCTTACTGTCTGCATTTGCTGCTTCTAGTTCGCATTCTACTCGGGTACAAACGGGTTATTATTAGTAAAACTGCAACATTTTACGCATCTTTTAGTATGTCGAAAAAAGCATGGCTATTATTTAATATAATAGTATCAGATGTTTAAACCAAGTCTCCACTTGACAGGTGTGGACTGGAAATCCCTAACGATACCCGCTTGCTTGCCGATCACAACGGATTACTTCCCTGATAAGCGATCTCTGCAGAATGACTATCTAGTGTCTGATTATAATTTACTGCCGGACGATGTGAATGCGGACTTTGCACAGAACAGAGCTATTTATAAAGAGCCGCTTACGACCATGGAAGTGTTCAAGGAACTGGTCTCACAGAGACTGGCGCAGGTAAGTTTACCAGTTTTCATTTCTTGGTTGTAATAAATCTCATATCTTTCCGTGCGTATCGTAACAGCCGGCATTGCGAACACCAAGACGCCTGGTGCCAAGCTAACCATGGTAGGTAAGGGTATCTTTTATTTTCTGAGAGAAAGATATTGAAGTACCTGTGAAATAAAATAACTTAAATTTCAACGATTTGTTTTTTGGGGTTAAACCACACATAAAGCAACATTCCACACCAAAATAAAGTAAAATTTGGTATTTAGAAAAATATCCTCAGAAATTTTAAAGTACCACCGGTGGACGCTAGGCTTTTTCCTCTATCAAACCAATATAGAATTAACATTAAAATTGCATTTGGGATCGATTAGCTTGGTAGCCATAGAATTATATTATTTATTTCAGGGTTTTCAGCTAATCGTAGGCGTGAATGAGAGTGAAGTGATCGAATCTCGCTGTCCGTCTACATCGACACCGCCGCCCTCTAAAGTAGCCCCACAGTGCAGCAAGCCTAACTTGGCGCCGGCCAAGCGATACCTTCTCTCCATCGGCAGAATATTCCACAAGCTAACGCTGTTTGGGTCTACCATCACAGTTACGAGATATAGACCCAGGTGAGTGGTACTAAAGTGACGGACATAGCTCTTAGGATTGGCAAGTTGAAATGGCAATGGGTAGGCCACATCGCTCGCAGACCTGACAACCGACGGGAAAGAAAGGTTCTCGAGTGGCGACCACGAACCGGAAGACGCAGCGTCGGCCGGCCCCCCACTGGGTGTACCGACGATCTGGTGAAAACCGCGGGGAGCCGATGGATGCGGGAGGCGAGCAGCTGCTCAAGGTGGCGCTCCCTGGGGTAGGCCTATGTTCAGCAGTGGATGTCTTTAGACTGTTAATGATGATGATGAATGGTACTTGAAACAATAAAATATAATCTGGAAGTTTTCAAGGCAAGAGTGAACCGGTATCTTCGAGGCAACGCGCGTCGTCACTTACCATCAGGTGGTTAAATGCAGGCCTATCATTGGTAAAAAAAGATCCAGTATGGAGATCTGCTTATTTCAAATAGAGTTTCCGCTAAAGACATCGCACCATAGGTGGTAGGTTGGAGTTCAGACCAAATAAAGTCTAAGAAAAATGTTGGTGAAAGAAAACATCCTATTAGTTAGAACATCAAAAAAGTAGCCAACTAGTTAAATTGGTGTTTATTTATACAAGGTGACTTTGAATTGATATGTTATCCCGAAAGGGGGTAAATCTACACCCCAAGGTAGACAATGCTTCTTCTACGACTTTACTAAATTAATAGTTTTTCATTGAAGAAATGCCATGTAAAGTTTACGTTCGAAAATAGCCTTAGCGCAGCTGGGTGGTTGAACTTCGTCCTTGGCCGAGTGCACATAAATGAGTTTAACGACCTCAAATCAATTTATAGTATCTTGGTTAACGCTCGTAGCGATCGCACGTGCAATTTTGCTAGTGAATTTATTTTTTCCATGGAGGCTTTGAAGCACCGAGTTTCAAGTAAGGCTCTCACATCTTGTAGGGTATCATGGTCCCAGTCTCCTCATTTCGGGATAACATACTAATTCAAGGTCACCTTGTATGTGATGACCTGGTAGCTGTGTGTAAGGTCCGGTTTACCCAGTTCTCATTCTAAGTTCTGCGTGTTTTTATAATCGACCGTTCCATCACGTACCTATCAGAAGATTAGAGTTACTTAGAAACATAAGATACAGTTACAAAAAAAAGGGCGGGTTTGAATTCAAAGCTGATGTCGCGATGATGAGCTTGATGAATGCACATAATCTACAAACTTAAATTGGTGACAGCAAAAGTAAATTATCTGGGTATGTTTGAATTGCATATCTTTATTTCTCCTTACGCGAGAATGGGCCCGCTGATGTACTAAAAATCTGTACCTATAGCACAGAATAGAATTATAGTACTACGTACCTATAGTGGCGTGCGCCAGGCCTGATTTAAGGCCTTCATCATCATCATCATCATTAGCAGCCTGAAGACGTCCACTGCTGAACATAGGCCTCCCCCCGGGAGCGCCACTGAGAGCGGCTGCTCGCCTCCTGCATCCATCGGCTCCCCGCGGCTTTCACCAGGTCGTCGGTCCACCTAGGGGGGGGGGGGGGGGCGGCCTACGCTGCGTCTTCCAGTTCGTGGTCACCACTCGAGAACCTTTCTTTCCCATCGGTTGTCAGTTCTACGAGCGATGTGGCCTGCCCATTGCCATTTCAACTTGCTAATCCTAAGAGCTACATCGGTCACTTTAGTTCTCCTGCGGATCTCCTCCTTTCGGATCTTATCTCGCAGGGAAACACCGAGCATTGCTCTCTCCATAGCTCGTTAAGGTCTTTACTTTGGATATAAACTAAATTAATTTTGAATGTGACGAAGCACAGAAGGTTTTTTAAATCCCCTCAAATTTCAGACACCCGTATCCGCCTTTCAATATCCACTACCGGTACCGTTTCCACGCCCCGAACCACGACACTTACGAGGTATCCTGGGTATCGTTCACCACTGAAAAGCTCGAGAACTACAATTGGAACTATATGGATCACTACATTTGCACCAGGGGCGATACAGATTTTGCCCTTGTCGAGGTAGTAAGTTTCATACCCTGTTCGTTCATTATTCGTTAACCGTCAGCTCATTGGTTCGATGTCCTGCATGCATGATCTGCTAATATTCACTGCATGTTTCATGCGGACGTTGGTACGTAAAACATTGAAAATATTCTAATAGTAATTTTTTTTTTATTGGAATGAATGACGTGGCGAGCTTGTCGTTCACCTGATGTTAAGCAATACGGCCGCCCATAACAGTTGCAGTGTCACTCGGAACTTCAAAATAATAAAGTTTCGCGTGACACTGCACTGCGCACGTCATCCTGAGACATCACACAGTCTAGTAATCAGATTACTACACTGTGTAATCAGGTCATAAAGTCTCATTTGCCCAGTAATTTCACTAGCTACAATGCCCTTCAAACCGGAACACAGAAGTGCTTACACACTACTGCTTGGCGGCAGAATAACTGGCAAAGCGGTGGTACCTACCTAGACGAACTTTGCAGAAAAGTCCTACCACCTAATATAATACCAATAAGGACTTGGGATATTAGGTACTATGAGTCAGTCACTAGGCGGACCGACGATCTTTAAACCGTGGGAAGCCGATGGATGCAGGGGCAAGCAGCCGCTCAAAGTGGTGCTCTGCAGGGAAGGCCTATGTTCAGCAGTTGACGTCTTCAGGCTGTTGATAATGTGAGACATTCTAAACCTTATTAGCTCAACAAACTGACATTCTGGACTTTGTTTTGATTGGTGACTTTCAATATCCATCTGTGTGCATTAAAACGAAGAAAAAAAGGACAAAATTAGTTCCTGATTTTTAATTACAAAAGCATTTTTAATTAATTGTATTGTTAATATAACTAGCAGGTGTTTAAAATCATTGCTCAGATATTTTAATATTTTAATTCAATAGTGCCTTTCAAATTTTCAGCCATTAAAGCACTGGCGGTTCCGTACGCTTCTTCTGCCGTTGTTCAATCCAGCGACAAAGCAAATACTAGAAGACGAGAGTACTCACTGCGACATCTACCCAACGCCAACACGCCTGGATTTAGACCAACTCACCGACGGATTCCTGAAAATGACCGAACAGTACTTCAACAAGGTCAAACGGCCTAACAAACAGCGGGTAAGTACGATATATCGATTAAAATATATCAAATAATCGAATAAAGTAGCGATTCGATTGAAATCGATTTGTCTCGGATTTGTCCTCGTAATTCTGGATGGCGACACATACTCATAGACTGTTGATGCTAATGATAATTTGCACAATATGTTAGCTTGGACTATGTTTTATTTAAACTAGCTCATATATTTTTTTTGTTTAATACTACTATACTGATTTTATAGTCTACCTGAAAAAGGTTTTCAGTCAATTTTAATAACAGTATTTCACTTAGGCAATTATTTTTACTTTTGTACATATTGTTTATATTCTTGTGTGCTCCTTTTGTTTATAAATCTTTTGATAATTAATAGAAACATTTATAAAAAAGAGGGAAGTACAAGCATGAGTATTGTTTATTTGCACTAGTTACACATAGTTACGTATGCACCGCATGCCATGTAGATTTGCACTTTCTTCTAAATATAATATAATGATAATGAACAATGCAGAATCGCTTGAAATAATCAATTCACAATTTATATAACTACAAATAAGAATACTAAATGTTCACTCAAACATGAAATTTTAAATTTCACTCCTACAGTTATCCAAATGCATGTAGTTTAAATATTTTAAGAAAAACTTATTATTTTATGAATTGCAAATTCTTTTTGCAAGCAGACTGTAACTGTGTATGTGTGTCGTCTGCATGAAATTATTCATTTTGTTGCATCTATGTGTTATTTGTAATTTCCTGTTTGAGACCCGATGCATGGTAATATATAATACAACCTAGCATAAAAGCTCAGAGGACGATCCAAAGCAAGCGCACGCGTTTCGCTTACATGCAAATCAATTGCACGATACGCGAGAAACGCGCTCGCTTACGATCGGCAAGCAAAACAAAAACGTATTCTGTGATCTGAGTGACGTAAAACGGGGAAGTTAAAATAATGCCTCGTGACCTCGGCTCTCAATGTAAAACTGTTGTGGGCGTGCGGTCGGTGAGGCGACAGAGAAGCCGGGAATGGCGAAAGGGGATAGTGGGCCGATGTAAGGTGTGGGATGATGCAGATGGCGCCCGGCGGGACGGCCGACTCGGCGCTCACCCGGCGGCGACACTCGACATCCATCCTCACACGGAGCGCCCAGGTACCTCGGCACACTAAATAATAATGGATATTACCAAATATTACGAACATATTCGATTAAATTTCTAGATAGTTTCTAAACAAATGAAGGTGGAATGTTGGAGAGTTTAAAATCGTGGTGGTGGTCTTTGTGCCAACCAAAAGAAAGTGAAGCGAGTATGTTACTATTTAATTACGATCAATTTTGTTTTTCATTGTGTGACTATACTCAAAGTATGACTCAAATTTTTAAAATAATTTACGCTCCTGTTTATTCCTTAGAAAACTTGCAGAATGATAAAATACAAGTTGCCATCGCAAGACTTTATTTGTATTAACTTAATTAAAGGTCCAACTAAATCCACCCACGTCGGATTAAGGCGTCCATGCAAGAAAACACCTTTGTATACATGATCAGAGGAAGCTGACCTCCCATAGTCTCGACTATAAGACATACCTCTGCAAATGTAATTTTATCTGTAACATGTAGATAGGTGGTTGCTGCAACAGCATGTTGAAACAAAGATAAAGGCAAGGTCAAAAACAAAACATGCAAAAATATTTTAGAAAGGATCTGAAAATCAAATTTAAAATCAATGGCTAAATTATATTAACCTTTATTTGTTTATTATTATTTACCTTTAAAAACTAGACACAGAATAAAACCACAATCACAAAAATTGCACTACATGTTACAGGTAATGTTAGGCTCGTGAAACGTTTAGCGCTACACCAAGAAAACACCTACGTTAGTCCTCCATCCAACATACAGATAGTCGCACGCCGGTTTTTAATTTACAATTCGAAATCAAAATTTTCGTTTCAATGTTATTTTTCTGTGGCATATATTCGCGCACTCATTTCATTGGTACCAACAAAATTGGGTTTGTAACAAAATCGATTAACAAACAGGAGTGGCGTTTTATATTGACACTTCTAACTTTCGAGGACTAATCGTAACGATATGTATTTAGTCATGACAAACTAATCTTGCCGCAATTTTATAGATAACAGTGCAGTGATATACTACTTTCTTTCGAGGGGTTAAGAGCCAGGTGAATGTGACTTCTATAAAGCAAGCACTCTTTATTTGCCAGATCTCCCATTGTTAATGCAACCTGCTTAAATGTTACAACTTTGAATCTAAGAATAAATAAAATTATGCTGTTGATTTGTATGTAACAGGCTGTATGTGCCTAATTTATTGACGTAAATACTAATCGAATGTAATTTATCCAATTGCCGTAATGTTTTAGTCTTCCGTAATTTTGTTCTTGTTACATCAATATCGATATGGTATGATTTAAAGTTGTAGAGTCCTGTACCAAAAAAAATGTCAAACAAGAGCGAACACATTGTATGCAAAACGCGTATATATTTGCACTGCTTTTTATAAAATTATGCAACTGTAAATGCACGGAATGCACCTCAATACTACTATGATATAATTTATGTTTGCTCGCTTATTTTGTTTATTTTATATCGTTATTTATACTGTAAAATATAACGTTCAATTAAATTCATTCAAATATTAAAGACTCCTAAAATAATCAGATCCGTAAATTAGAAATTCATTAATTTAAATTAGAACATTGATTCACACGCATTCTACGTACGCGCACGCACTCAGCAGCGTGTGTCAACTAACTTAACCGTATTCGTTTATTGAACGTTATGTTTGAAGTGGTGTAACGTTCACTCCAGTTACGTTAATTGAATGTTGTGTGTGGTATCAGGGCGGTGTATCGAGCTCCCCGTTCAGAGAGCGTGTGGGGAGCACACGCCTACCCGACCGTCCTCGACTCAGGATCGAAGCTATGTCAGTAAATTCATGTGGACAATGCAATATGCGATAGCGGACCTTGACCGTTTCAAATATGAAAACTGCCGACCTAAATCAAATGCCGTGCAATCCATCATGATGATATTGAACCCAAAAAATAGTCATAGTCATGGTTACGAATGTTGTAACGAATTAGGACAGCAGTTTTCCACTGAAGAAAGTATGGCGATTTATATGTTGTGAAAGTTACGAAGGAACGTTGTCGCACATTGCATTCTCTTCTACGTAGACATCTTGTTCATTATAGCACGTCACGGGTATGAAAGAACTGTTACAAGGAAACGGCACATTTCATAACAAACTAAATCGTATGGCACATTTTGGTCCGCTTCTAATGAAAATTAAGCTTAAAACCATGCTGGAATCCTATTTGCCAGTTATAAGGCATTGCGACACCTTTTCTTTGTATTGTTAAGTTGGTATGGTAACAGTTCTCATTGTAATAAAATGTAATGATTTCGCTTCATATGTGTGTGTGTGTGTGTGTGTGTTGGCGCATGGTAGCAGACGCTTTAGCAGATTTTTTCACTTAGCACCTTTATCTTTTGGCTTTTTTGCCTTTTTTTTATTTATAGATTGTTGATGATCAAAGAAACAAAAGGGTTCTCACATTTCTTGGCATCTTTTTATGTTGTTGTTTATTTTAGTACCATACTTTAATTTAGATCTATCACTACATATTAAATAATTTACTTTACTCAGACTTTTTTAATTTAACCAAGTGGCAATCGTGTAGCATTTTTTACTTCGGATATGGAAGGGTTTAAATTTACAATGAATTAACTTGTGTTAAAATATAATAGGCATGATGACTAAAATTTTTTTTTTGATAAATAATCAATATTTACAAAGCATAACCATTTGTGAAAACAAAAATTAAATATCTCAAAAAATGACCAAGTTACAAGCATTTTAAAACCGGTCGTTCTAGTACCTCATTACTAACCTGTGGCAGTTTTTCAATCTCTTTGGCATGTGACGTCACGAGTGGGGTTTTCATAGTAACTGTGAACGGCGCTCTGTTTCGCGAGAAAGGGACAGGAGATGCCTCCTGTAGAAACTTTAAAAGCTTATTACTCCGTGATTCATTTACCGATTTTACTTGTTTTTTCAATTATTGCATTCGTTTTTAATCTTCTTTATGAAAGTAATATTTACTTGTTCATTTTTAATAGTAGCATCATGCCTATTGTACATTTACAAATGTTGAAACCAATATTTTAGTACATTTAATATTAACCGACTAAAGGAGTATTTTCAATATAAAATGCTTGTTTGCCAATCTAAAAACTTTATTTTTTCCAGATTTCTTATTCCCATTAAACTGCTACGGTATACTCGTGCTATGTACCTATATGCTATCACGACTGTTGGAATGCTTGCTCAAGCCGATTCTATCAGTTGCTTGTTCTTATCCTATCGAATGTTTCATTGCAGCAAGTATCACCTACTAAGTCACTAAACCATAGTCACTGCAACAAGTAAGTATGAATACTGCCTCATTATTTTCTGTGGCACACTGACCAGACCACTCGTTTCCCAAAAATCACACTTTTGTCAAATAACAACAATTTCCGACGAGATTAATAACGTTACTGTTAATATGTTCACAAAATGTGTACATACGCCATCAGTGGCCTTACCGCGTAAGCCCGGTGGCAATCGTAATCGTGTGCTCTCTTGCTCGCACTCAAGGGCTTGTACATTGGCGCAAGCAGGATGGCAGGCGATGTTCATTACCAGAATGCTTACGCGGTAGGGCTGCTGCTCAGTATCTCTTTTAAAAATGATCTAAATCCCAGTATCGAAAATTTTTATGCTCGACTGGCTGAAGACTGCTTGATATCTCATTAATATCAAGCAGTCTGTCACGGCGTGAGATTTTGAGGTCTTTTGTACTGATTAGAACACAATATAGTTAAAGAGGCTCTATAATTTGGTTGAATCGGAATATATTAACAAATCCGGCTCGAAGGACCATTTATTAAGCACTGATTGCGCTCATACAAGTCTTTAGTATCCATACATCTGGTTCTAATGATTTATTTTAATGATTAGTAGATAAATAATATGATGATTCTTTATGATGATGAATGATAATGATGATGGTCGTTTCATTTGTTATCTTAAATTCCGTGTCAGTGTGCCTCAGATTTAACCATCCATCTCATACAATTTCATTTAACTGAATTGTTTTGCTTGGTAGCTATGGCGTCTGCGTTCATGAGCTTGGTTATTACATCACATTTGTTGGTTTTGATGCTTTGAATATTTTTTGAACAATGTTTTGACATGAATACAGGCAAGCGGCGAAAAATCACCCGTTTTTGGAAAGGGCGCAATCTCAGAGTGGTGAATGTGATGACACCTACGATGACGGGTAAGAAAAGAAATTAAATTATTTATTTTGCACGTAATCACGGAATAAATATGGTCACAATTTTATTTATCAACAATTATGTTATAATTATGTTTATGGTGTTAGAAGGGAATTCGAGGAAAACGACTATGATATAATATTTAGTCATTAATTATGTAATAATACCAGTTTTTTGCTAATACTATTTTGTTTATGTTCAAACACAGGTGAACATTGGATTTACGTTGTAATAAGTACGATGTTCCGAATTGGACGTTTAAATAAGTATATTATATTATATCCTACGCTATCTTTGATGTTACTCGACAGATTTGCGATGATTTTTAGTGGTCGGGGAAGCCCTCAATATCATTTTATCAATATAGACATTAATTAGCAAAACAGTAGATTTAAATTAAAAAGCGTATGACTGTCGTGCAATTAACATTCCTTGAATGAAAAAAGTCTGTGGAGAAAAACCACCTCACCTTTTATATTGACACCAGTTAACGCTAAGGAACCATTCCTTCATTCTCAGTAAATAATTCAATTTCAATTACAGAGTAATAGAACCAAAATTGAAAGCGAACGCGACTATAGCCGAGATCGTCGAGCGCATGCGTCACCCAACATTGGGCGTGGGCTTCCTACAGCAAACCGTCAGCCTGCCATCACACGCTTTTGTCTCAATATACGCGATACACTGGCTACAAGCCAACATGGAGGGGATGACTTACGAAAAAGCTACGAGTGTTATGGAGGTAAATAACTGCTTTTTATATTATATTTTTCAGGTTAGTCTTTTTTACCTATGATAGGCTTGCATTTGGACTCTGTCTCTGTCTTACCTGATGGTAAGTGAAGATGCAGTCGACGACGGAACATGCTTGTTTAAAGGTACTGGTTCACTCCTGCCCTGAAAACACCCACGAAACATAGATGCTGGTTAGATGTTCCATACCTTTACCGTTCGCGAAATAAATCCTGCGCGTGTTGCTAAGTGGCGGTACAGCTGAAGGTGGTTACAAACAACGCTTGAATTAAGAAGTTTAAGAACTGCTTGAGAACTTTCAGAACGCAATGTATAAGTGCTTTGTGACAGATTTTTAGCTAGCTACTCTTCGTAAGAACGAGAAAATGCGCCACTAGTCTTGTAAATGTACAAAGCTTTGGTTTCACCACGATGACGCTATGCTTTACTGAAGCCCTATAGCAGAAATAGAACCGTCAAATCGCTAAATCGACGTCACTTCCGAAGAACTAAACGAAGAAACAATATTGATGCAAGTAAGAATATCTGTTGTTTTTTACAGAAACTGTTGCAAGAGAGGATGATTTGTCACGCGTCCGGCGATACGAGCAAGCGTTTCATAGTTGGTTACTACATGTATCACATACTCCCACAGAAAAATAGCAAAGGTAAATAAAAGTCGTTGTCACGTCATCAGCCTAATATGTTATGCTGTACTTCACAGTTGTATGAGCGAATGCAAAAATGTATTATTAGCTTTAATCGTGTTTTAACATCGAGTCCTTCGAAAGGGATTTTTTAGGATAAACGAGCCATATCTTCCCGTGTGTGTATAAGAGCCAGCTAAAGAAGTATCCAGGGAATAGGCAACAGCATTATCTTCGATATATTAAAATCTGCGATTACGAAGAGGCCTGCCAAGTGTGGTGTTTATGGCAACTGTCCCTATGATAAGCAACTAAAGTGACATTTTATGGAGAAGCCGATGTTCAGCAGTGGACGTTTTTCGGCATATGATGTGATGAGTTTAAACAGTAAAAAAATTACACATTCCAGAAATAAACGACTACGTGAAGCCTCTAGGCGACCTGCAGAGCTTCGAGAACGAGTGGATGGAAGTGGAAGTTTTAGGGCCGCGCTCGCCCCTACTTCCCCTCGAGTCGCCTTCCGGAGCCATCGATATATCCGGCTCGTGTCCCGTCACCGACGATACCGGCGTCCCCGCCTTCCTCTGCGACAACATCGACCCTAACTATATGCTGGACAGCGATAGTGATAGTAAGTTCACATGCTAGGTGTGATTTACGCGAGCCGTACCCCGCGTGAGGCACGGATTCAAACCTTCATAAACATTTTAAATGGTTCGGTTCATGCTATACCGAACCCATCAACGCGGACGCCGCCCGGTATAGCTTGAACAGCACCATATAAAATGTTTGTGCCGCCATGGTCTAGCATATACAATCTCTTACTTGGTGACATGCACTTTTTAATACTCACTATTGAATAAACGATTTTCTATCATTTATTTATATGTAATATCACATAGAAGCAGTATAAAATTGCTTAGTCACTCAGGAAGTAACATTCTGAGGTCAGTTAACACTTAAACTTACATAAAATACAATACAACTAAAATAACCGCACTGATTCAAAAAGGCCCCCTCGCATCGTTCCCGGACCGAACGTCCCCAACACTCGCAGCGTTCCCTCGCTGAATGGCCAAAGATATTTGCTGGACCACGAACCAGCCCGACCGGGAGTCCCGCTATTTTCTATTGTATTGATTAATAATAGTAGGTATAGTTTAGTGTTATTGATAGCGACATCATATGAATTGACAGAATATTTTTGTGGTCAAAAAATGTTTAGGAATTTTGTCCCACGGATATTACCAAAAATGCATGCTATTTTGAACCCTATTTCGTTGTCCATAGTGCCTCTGTACAAGAATACTCACCTGGACATAGACGTGAACAACAAGAGCGATCGCATTGAGTGGGGTCACGCGCGGTATCAAGCCACCTTCCGCCCGGACCAGGCTTACGAGATGTGCATACAATGGTGTGTCGCCAGCGGAAACATTGTTTGGGATCTGGTCACTATTTCAATTTATTTATTTATTAGATGCTCTATGAGACGTAAATGTATACCTCTGCACTTGCATGGCTTAAAATTGAAATCAAAAAGGTCCAAAACGGAATCGACAAAGGCGCTCCATATTATTTATCGTACATGCTCATATTTCAAGAGAATCGGTTGAGAAATGCGAGCTCCTTGGAGTTGAGGAATCTTCAAATAAAGAGTGAACAGGTATCTTCTAGGCAAGCATGCAGCATTGTAGCCTGCTTCATCATTTTCCATCACGTGAGATAGTGGCCAAATGCTTTGTCTATAAACAATTTAAAAAGAACAGCCGGACATCCGGGCAGACATGCGAAAACATTTGTGCCAAGCAAACATCATCATCATCAACATCAACGGACTGAAGACGTCCAGTAAACATAGGCCTTCCCCATAGACCGACTGCTCGCCTCCTGCATCAAATTCAAATATTTTTATTTCAGTCTATAACACATTACTAAAATTATATTATAGTCCATATACTCCTATTATTACTAGCGGGCCACGCTCAATCATATTCTCAAACCACAGCTAAGTTGAGTTTATTAAATAGGTCTGTAATTAGTTCTCTCTACGTATCGCACCTACAACATCAGGTTCCCTTCCTTATCTTAAACGCAAGTGCCAAAAGTCTTGGCCGAGATATTTAAACTGAAGCCGCCATTTGGGCAGATTAGGTAAGATGTCAGGGTCAGCTTTGACAGTCTAACAACAGTCAAGTTAGAAGTTGACCCATAGCTACTTAAGTACATACTGTGAACCAAAATCATATTATTAAATATTATTTATCAGATCTTCGGTTGGGCGCGTAAAGCTCAGAACTGCCGTCTACAAATGGTGCCGATTCCTGCGGATCCACTCGCGTTGCCTTTCACATTAAAATCGGACCCGTTACGAGGACCTATCTATGTTCCGTTGAACGAAGAACCGCTGCTTAGGAATAAAAGTGCGTCTTTTGAAGGTAAACACACTTTTCTATGTTTATCTAACAATTTCACATTTTATATTTTTTCCGAAAGACACAGCACAGCATAGGCCGGCCGCCCACTAGGTGGACAGACGATCTGGCTAAATCGCGGTGAGCCGATGGATGCAGACGGTAAGCAGCCACTCAAAGTGGCGCCCTGTGGGGAAGCCTACGTTCACAGTAGGCGTCTTCAGACTGTTGACTGTCAGCATCTCTTAAACTTCTATTTATTCTTCATTCTTCAATATACATTTTGAATGTTGCAGTTAACTAGTAGGTAGCCCAAAAACTCAACCGCCCAACTTGGCCTCTCGTCCAATGAGTGTTGCCATTGTTGCCAACCAGAAAATAAAATCAGCCAGATTAATAAATTCATGACTTTTAGGTTTCCCCGAAGACACATGGCTAGAGCGGTTATTCCTTTTCCAAGAGGCCATTGTCGGCCGGTTTGGCTTCATCAAATGCACGGTGGAGAGTACATCGCACGAGGCCGGCGTTGGCGACCATTTGTATGTTCATGTCACAGGAAACATGTTCATATTGATCCCCACCACTGTTAAGACTGAACATAAGAGAACGAAGCCGCCGGTCCGCGCTGTCAACACTGGCAGGTACGTTGATCAGATCTATAGGGCCGCGCCGTACTGTGAGCTCTTAGCGCCATTCAAAACAGAGGCTCTGTTTTGAATATTGGATCGCTTGTCAAAATCCTCATACAAAAAAAACAAAGCGATCCACTTATAGGGTCTGTTTTGAATCGCGCTGAAAGTTGACAGTACGCTCCTGTGCATCATCTTTCCACTGCCAGGACATTGGCGTTCCCTTACAGCTGCCCTAGCACGGACGGTAGACGATGGTTTTACCTCAAAATAAAAAAAAAATGTAATAGAAAAAACATGCTCCGGGTATTGGTTCGATGCACGAAGCAAAAGCCTTAAAGGCTTTTACAGATTAATATATAAAGGAAAAACTTGAATCACGAACGACGGAGGGATGGATGGATGCGGGTTCATATATCGTTCGTGATTAAAGCTTTTCCTTTACAAATTAATTTATAGATTACGCTGAGCAGGAGTTACTGCTATAAAAATCATAAATACTTGTGTTGAAATTACCCCTATGCTTAGGGATCAAAGAAGGAAGAACCTGCAGGTGAAACAGTTGAGCACAGCTATAATATTTGTTGGCAGGTACCCCGTCGTAGAAGCAGCGCCAAGTCCTCACGCGCCTTTCATCACCAGACACGTGGACGAGAATGTCAAGAACGACTATGATAATAGCCGAAGGGTAAGAGATTCATCATCATCATCATCATCATCTTCAGTCTGAAGGCGTCCACTGCTGAACATAGGCCTCCACCATAGAGCGACACTTTGAGTGGCTGCTTGCCTCCTGCATCTATCGGCTCCTCGCGGTTCTGACCCAGGTTTTCGGACAACAAATAGTGAAGAAAGGTCTTCGAATGGCGACCACGAACCGGAAGACGCGTAGGTAAGGGATTAACTTAACAATTTACTGAATTTACACACTATATTTCAATTCCTCACTTTATTCGAGTTAATTTTAAGAATCATCGACAGATTGTGATACATTTTTCATTCATCTATAATATGCTGTTATCCGCAACAGAAAGATTTGTGTACAGTTTATGTATAAATTAACATTGTCTTTAATTGCTGGATGAATGTTGTAATGTAAAACTTGTATGAGGTTGGTCCTTATCCTAACTGCATAATGTCAAGGCACTGTCAGTAGTCAGACGACTATAATAGTAGAGTATAAACCCCTAAGCGTTAAGAGCTGAATTTATCGGCAACAACGCCACGAGGGCTGTCCTTGTCCTCGGCTCAAATCTATTGTTCATGTACTGACGAATATTCAGTACTTCATTCATTTATCACACTAACTATCACCAAGTGTTTATACTGCGTGGAAGTAGATAATTATAATTAGTTATAGGTTCTATAAACAAAATATTATTTGAACCGTGAAAACAAAAGAAATGACGTCTCATTCAATACATCAACAGTTGAACTGATTAAACGTTTAATAACAGTTGTATTTTATCTTTAGTAGTTATACTTAGTACTAGCTGTTTAGTAGTACTAGATGGATAGGTAGCGATAAACAAATGCTTGCAAAATTGCAAATAGAGCTGGATCGCGGTACCTACTCATATATATATTATATAAAGGGCCATGCACAAAGGGTGATAATAATAAATGTATAATGGCTAATGAAATCAGTTGAGAATATGTTTCTAGCACAGTACTTATTAATAGCTATTCCCAAAGCATATCACCACTATATGAATGGATGCAGTTTCAAATTTAAAAATCCACATTTTTTTTTAGTATATAAAATAAGTTTAAATAATGATTAAGCAGACTAAATGGTTATAAATTAAACATATCAAAAAACTTTCGAGTCTCAGTATCTAGATTCTAGACTACTAGAAAACTACGAGGACCATCGTCCCACAGACCCCAGACACAATACAAGTACTTTTCGCTTTTTTTCTGTGCACCTGTAAGGGCTTACTTGTCCTGTCGCGGGAATCAAATGACCTGCTTAACCACCACACCACCGGGGCTATCAACCGTAACGTTATCTATTGATTTAAATTAAATGTTGGACTTGTTTGTATTATTAACAGATGGGCTTCCTATGGTCCTGGAACCACATGATATCAAAGAAATGGAAGTGGTCTCAAATTCCCGCCACGGGGGATGAAACCTTCCAAATGAGGATGTTGAGAGACTTCAAACATTTCTGTGCGAACCAAGAGCAAAGGCTCAGTCAATTCTGGGACCAGTGCTGGGAACTAAAGGAGAAAGCTAGTGGTATAGATCTGTAGTTATTTATAATGCTAAATATGTTATGTAATAAAGTTTATATAATAATCAAGTGTTTTAATTTATATGAGGTACTAGTTATTTACATAGGCCATACAGTAGGTACTACTATTTTAATATCTGTGGCCATACTAATTTGTTATTTGCATAGAAGTCTATGCCAGATTTTGATGGCTTTAAATTTCATCTGTTGGTGGAGGTTGATGGAAACAATCTAACCTAAAACTAATAATAATAATATAAATAAGCAAAAGGGTTTAAAGTTATATTAACATCATGCAGTATTCCTGAACTTCAAAATTTTCAAGAAAACTGGATATTTATATGTATATTCCCAGTCACTCTCACATGGATTTCCCCCAAATAGCAATAATGGGACTCGCCTAATATTGTGATAATTAAAAAAAAGGAAATTCGCATCATGGAAGATATTATTTATTGCTCGTAAATATATAAAATGTAATATAACATAATACGTCCTTCGTTGAATCAAAATTCTATTAGGAGACTTGGCCAACCAACATTTTATTTCAGATCTATGGATAACAAAATACATAAAATCTCGTTTTCCATTGGAAGGCAGGAAGGACAAAACTTTATTATTATCAAACTAAAAAATGTGTGCTAAGTACAATTTCAATCTCCTTATAGACATTAATCTTACAATACCATAATACATATAATTTTTAAATCAGTCATTACTTTTTACTATTATCACACATCATGAGAACAATGTTTCCAAAAATCGATATTATTTTTATCATTACATATTATAATTATATAAAATTATAAGTAGGTACCTATAATAATTATGTAAATACTATACAAATGTGTAATGTGTTCTAGATATCAAATGCACCGTTCCAAGAACCATACAAGGAATCGCAAGGGCAAGTAGAATTTGTTCTAAAATGGCAGTTCTTTGTTCTATTAAATGCTAGCTGCTATATTAAAAAACAATCTGCAACTACATAATTATTAAGTTAAATAGTTTAGTTTTAATTATTTTAGTAGTTAGCTTGAGTAATAATGGCATATTGCTGGTATAAAAAAAAGTTAAATATTATATGTACCATTTGCTATTACAAATATCTCCATCATTGATCATTCTAAAACCCCTTTTTTGAAACATTGGGGCAAAATATTGGTAAATAACTCAATACGACATGATGTAATGTGGTCAAAATTTTTATTTTTATGCAATACTAATTATGATATGCCTTTTCTGTATAATATAATTATTTCTTCCTTAACAATATTTTGTTACTACAATTGTTTACTTTGATAATGGCAAAAGCAGAATACTGTTAAGTACACACAATAACATAATTAATATTACATTAATTTTGATTATTTACTAAATATGTTACATAAAATTATTATAAAAGCAATTTTTTTTGAGCAAATTCATATTGTAATACAACTTTAGTCTAATAATCAAAAATTTTTGTGCCCTACCTTAATTGCATTAACAATATTTAGATCATTTTTATGAAAACTACATTAATATAATTATTGCTAATCTCCAAAATAAGTTTCCCTTGTAGTACAAACAAATAAGTTTTATACTTTGAAGTATAATAACTATTTCCTCATAATTTTTTTTTAACTTTTGTGCATGAATGCTCTCCCCCAATACAAACATAATAGGTACAAAACAAATTGTGAAATTGGCCAGAAGAGATGTTTAACTTCATATAGGTAAAAAGAGGAAAATAATAAACTAAATGAGGAAATATTAAAGAACAGAACCCTTGGGAAACTGAAATTTGTGACATGACACAACTACACACTTAAAATCATTAGAGTAGGTAGGTGGTGGGTGGGTGAGGTTAGGATACCCAATACCTATTAAACATTAACTATCAACACAAGCTTATTTCAAAACAAAATGCACAACAGTTCTCAAAAAATACTTTCTATTTTACTTAAAAAAAAAACGTAAAATATTATCTTGGTATAGCCACTGGTGTTATACTAGCAGCAGCATATGTCGCTGTTACTTGGAAAGAAAATAATCTTACAAGCCTTACTTATAAGCATTGGTTCAAAGTTAACAGGATTTCCTGTTAACTTCTCACTAAAGTGAAAATAAGATATTTAACCATTGATTAATAAGTAATAATAATATTGCAAAAGTATACTGTATAACAAACTCAATGACCGCTGTGAAGTATGCTGCAAGCTCCCCCTCCGCATGCTGCATGCACTGCTTACCTCTTCCCACGCAAATCTAATTTATGATACTGCGCAGCGTTTTGGTTGCAGCAGCCATTAAGTTTTAATCACACTATACCTATAGTTTAATTAATTCCTGTTCCTTGCACTAACACATGTAACATTAATTTAATAACAGCAGACAGCAGTAAACAGACTTACAACTCAAATTACATCATAACCTAAAATGGCCAAGAGAACCTTCTTGTGAACTAATTAAAACAATTAGAAAAATAACAAAACTAAGTCAGTGGGTCGGTTATTTTTTAGCAAATCTAAGGAGGCGAGTGAGCATACTGGTGACACATGGCACCTGCTTCTGCTGGTGCATTGTGGGCATGTCTGGAGTGTTTGACTCATAATCCAGTGCTACTTTCTGACAAACAAAGGTCAAAAGAGTCAAAATATCTCTTTCTGCTGCATAATAACGTAGCTCTTCACAAAGGGCTTGCATAAACCAAGAACCGCGAGTTGTATTCCTCCATGAATAAAAACCAGGCACGGTAGAGTAGACAATCAAGAAGTCAGCATGAATAGGGATCCTGTATGGTGCGCTTGGTGATCCATCTGTCTCAGTACGATTGCTCAAGGTGATTCCACCATCAAGCTTGTCACCTTGACATGCTTGTATAAAGAATAGCTTTGGTTTTCCTGCTAGGCTAGGACATTTATCAGCTGTGAAATAGTACCACAGGTTGTCAGGTTTATAATGAGTATCTTTGGCATACAACATTCCTAACTCCCCATGAGTTAACACTGCAATCAGCAAGCAATCATTGTCAGAGTGATCCATCTCAGATGTTTGTTGGATGTATCTATTAATGTCTTCACATTTCATATTCTGCAATACAGTGACGCG
This sequence comes from Ennomos erosarius, assembly GCA_963580505.1. Lineage (NCBI taxonomy): Eukaryota > Metazoa > Arthropoda > Insecta > Lepidoptera > Geometridae > Ennomos > Ennomos erosarius. The sequence continues at coordinate 10,610,762 of OY756981.1, read as the reverse complement.
GAACCCTAAAGTCTTTAGAACTTTTGCAAGGTTGTCGCTGTCTACATTGGTACCAGTCCGTGGTTTTAGACTGTGAATGTCGAAGTGTTCATGATTGAAAATTATAGCGAAACCGCGATTCTTATGGTTCATATTGTAGTAAATCGCGTTTCTATCAGTAGGCATCCGAGCGACGCGGCGTACTTGAGAATTCTCGTGACTACCCCATGCGTCGCTTTCATCGCCACCACCGTTAGGTCTTTGTTCCGGCTCCTGTTGTCCATTACTTGAAGATCCTTCTTCCATTTTCACTTTTCGATAATTATCTCCTCTCACAATTATTTGAGAATTTGTATTTCTGTCTGAGCTTATCAACCAGCCATCAGTAAGTTATAAACAATTTCATTTCATTTCATAACAAAGCAAAGAAACCACGATGATGCGATCTCGTTAATTACGTAGCAAATTATATACTCTTTGTCAGTGCTGCTAACACTGATTCGCCAAAGAGAGCTAAAGTGTCATAAAAAAAGAGCAAAATAGAGCTAAAATTTTCATAAAGGAGCTAAACCAAGGAAATACCAATTTCTATCTCAATCAAAACAATTCTGCTTTTTGCATTTTATGTGATTCAATAAGTCAGCCTTCTCGGGGGTTAACTCGCAGCGACGACTACAGTATGCTTTGGTCTTTTTATTACTCGCTTCTTTCAGCCAATTTTGAAATGGTGCCTCTTCAAAGCCATTCATCACGGGGTTTTTGACTGAAAAGCTATATAAATGATTATTTTGATTAATAGTTCTACAACACAACACCATATCCAGGTAATGCGTAGAAGTTGAAAAGAATTTAACTTTTAAAGGAGATAGATAGATACTATCGGAGATCGAACTATAATTTTTGGAAAATTCCCGGTTTAATAGAATTCTATCAAGAACAGAGAATATCTTTATTAACATGATATTTTAATGTCAAAATTAAGAGATAGTGTCAGACAGCCACTTTTTTGGCCACATCACTTTCGTTTGTAAGGTGTGAGCTAAAAAAAATACATTTATTTCAGGCAAATTACACCCATAAAATTAAAATTACACTATTAAAATAAAAACAGAACACATAAGGACCACAGAATTCCCCCTATTACATAGGTCCAGAACCGAAGTCTCCATACTTAACCTTGTTTGAACATGAATCAAAACATTGAGCACATTTTTTTTTTCTTCTAATGTCCGTTCCTATTTCAACATACCATATAAATAGTATTACCCGATTTAGTCGGGTACCTAAATAAAAATCTAGCTAGATGTAAAATGTAAATAATAAAAATTATATAACGCCTACATTAAAAAAATATAAAATAATAAAATTAATTACCATCATAATACTATCTATAGACAAGAAAAAGGTCTATAGATAGCTCATGCAATCTTTTAATAAAAAGGATTCAAATTAAGTATAACCAGCAGTTTATCCAACATTTCTTTTAATAACTCACTAGTTTTTCAATATTACCAAGTTAAAGGGTTTAAAGAACAACAGTTATGTAGGTACAGAGGGTCTAGCAAAGATACCAAACACTAACGCCAAACGCTAACTCCAAAATGTACTGAAATGACATTTCGATAATCGCTAACTTTTCCGTAGCGAATGTCAGTTCGATACATTTTTGAAGTTAGCGTGAGGCGTTAGCGTTAGCGATTGTGATCTTTGCTAGACCCCCTGGGCCTCAACCAAAATAATGTTTCATATATTAGGATAAAAAAAATAACCTTAAAAATGGAAAAACAGTGGGCGCGTGGAACGTTTATAGTTGACAATAAAACTATTATCAGTAATTGCACTTCTGTGTTCTGTGTGTTCTTTACTATAGAAATGCGCTGAACATATTGTTGAGCGAGTATTAGGTTTCCACCAATCTTTATTTCGACTTTTTCGAACTACTTTTATCCAACGATCAGCTAGACATGGATCTATTGGAAATCCATACAAAAGAAATCGGGTAATTATTCAGATGTCGTGTGGCAATACTGATTTTGACATGTCAACTTTTTATTGTAAAATGGTTCTAACTCTTCGTCAAATAGAAATAATTAAAATAATCCTATAAAAATACATGATTAAGGCCACTTACAAGTGAAATGTGATCGTGTGCTTCTGTGATTCGTGCCTCGAGTGATTTCGGCACAGTTTTATCACGCAAGACGGCATTTTTTTGGTATGTATTCAAAAGCACACCCAAGTAACGACTGATTTTGATTTTGACAGCTGAGAATCAATCACACCCAAAGTGGTGTGTACGGTTTTGCCCTGCTTTAAAATCGTATTAGTGGTCTGGATAAAAAGTCTTTGATAAGGACATAAAAAAAAAACTAAAATAAAATAAATAAATGAAACACAGACAAAACATTTAAAATAATACTTAGAATCTAACCGGTATTGCAGTGACATGTCTGTCACAGCAATGCCGTATGTAGGGGCAGTCCCATCTCCCCGCGATCATTATCAGGACCGTGTTGGAGCTGGCCCGCACTCTGCGCACCAGGGACGCGGCTCGCGCCCGCATGCTCGCGTGGAAGCAGCTGATGCGCGCTTCCGTGAACATGCCCGAGGCACTGCAGAAGTAAGGCAGCCCCAACACTGCCCAACCTGCTAACTAATGAGTATTTTATTTATAATAATTTATAGGCATAGCATTTGACCACTTTCTCACCTGCAGGTAAGTGATGATATGACCTACGGTGGTGCGTACTTGCCTAAAAAAGTATGTACCTAATGAAACAAAAAGGAGCCAAAATCCTTCCAAAAAAGGAGCTAAGGAGCTAAACACTATTTTTTAGTGCTGTCGATGTGAAAAAAGAGCTAAATTTAGCTCTAAAAGAACTGAGTTGGCAACATTGCTCTTTGGTTAATTAAATCAAAGAGTATATAATTTACTAATTAAATTATAACTTTGCTTTGAGAGTTTTGGCGGGAACGCGGAAAAATTCACGTCGTTGCATTGTATTATTTATCAAAACTTTTGCTTTTTCCAGTGTTAATGTTTAAAATTGGTGGCGTTTTACGCATTAAGTGCTGAATTACGAGCATGAGTGAGGGCAAGTGATATAATGTGGTGAAACGTGATTTTTCGTGTTGCTTCCAAAACTCCATGATAGCTTCTAGTAAAGTTGCCACCACTTTGCCGGAGCATGACTAAGACTGGACTATGACTACCTGACTTAAACTGGACTATGACTATGACTAGGACATTGTTTTGCGTAAAATATTTTATAACACGATGAAAATATAATACTTGACACTGGCTAAATACACTAAGTGTGGAGCCAAAATATAAGAAAAAAAAAAAAAAAACTGCTTTGGTGCAGAGTATATAATGTACTAGGTGGATGTTTCAGTTTTTACACAGATTAGAGAAAAAAAATGTTTTTGCCACAGGTTCGAGAAAAAAAATTGTGGTTTTTTTTTGTTGGTACTCTGTGGATACTACTGTGTGCATCAACATACCTCCATGACTGTGTGACATGGACCAAGAGCACAGACTATATAGAGGTAGAGATAGTAGGTAATGACGGCTGTCAATCGTTACTCGATTTATTGATTATTAAAATAATCGAATGGATACATCACTTTCAATCATTTGAGCTTGCTTCGGGCATTTACAATTTTTACATGATGGAAAACGTTCTAATCGGCAAACATGATTTTCTGTTCCATTTACTGCCGATTTTAACGGGGGCCGAGGTAAACACGCACAGCAAACGCTCAAATCAAAATATTATTCATATAATGTATAACAAATAATAACAATCTCGCCCAAACACAATTTTAAAATACGCACACAGTCATATTGGTTATATAGGTGGTACACGCACACCATGATAATCTTTAGTGATGGGCATTCACTAAGAAAAATGAACGTTAATAGAATGAATGAATAAAATCAACGTGCACCTACGGCCTTATTAATAAACGCTTTAACGAAATAATCTTAGCTCCAACTTATGTCTTTTTTTGGCATTGAAATATCGAACTCGACCGAAAAAGACCAAATCCGGATTAACTAGTCCAAAACTACTCCACGTTTATTAATAAGGCCGGATGGTATTAATCTAGTTCTTCTAATAGTTGCCTTAATGTACTGACTTTTCTTTTTAAATATTTTATTTTTGCCTGTAGTCTACGAATTTTTTTATATTTAAATTGCAGCTCTGCTTTTAGTTTTCTCTTTCGAAGACTGTTTGCCAGTGATGTCGACGGTTTCAATTCATCATAGTCTATGATGTTGCAGATTTCAGCCGCGGAACCCTAAAAACGAAAATATTTACTTATGACTTTTTAAATACAGTTTTCAACTTGATTATTTCAGAAAACTAACAACTATACCTTCTTGCTGTGTTGATCAGTACTAGGAACATTCGATGTTGAAAGAACACCAATGTATTTTAATGATTCCACATTTTCCTGTAAGCATAATAAACATTAGAAGATTTTGGTAATAAAGTTACTTGTTGTTGTAGTAATCTGCCATTTGAATTTTATTTGTAAAATAATTTACTTAGGTATATAAGGAAAACATTGATTATTACCATGCACTGGCAGGATTGTATTGTTGGGATTGCACCGTCAACCAATTTTCTTTTACTATTCGTAAGATTTTTTAAACATTCTGGCGTAAAATGTTCTGAGCAAATTACACTCGTTCTTTTAGCAGTCCAAGACACTTTTTGACCACATAACATTGTCCACAGTTCATTAAGTTTTCGATCTTTTGGGAACCTGTAAAAATTAATAAAAATTGTCTAAGTAGGTAACACCGCTTTGCCAGGAGTACACACACTAGCATTACTGAGTACCGGTTTGAAGGGCAGGGAAATCACTGGGCAAATAATAACATCATCATCATCATTAGCATTAGTACTCCGAGTGATCCTGTAAGCTGTTATGAGCAGCCGTGGCCCTGAACATCAGGTGAACGAGTAGACATCACGTTATTCATTAACATAAAAAAAATATTCATTAGGTAGTCACATCGCAAGTGAATTAATAATTTGATGGTCAATGCGTCATTCATTCATTTATTCATTCATTCAAATTTCACTTAACTTGTCCCCGCACTACGTCTACGCCTTCTATCAAGACGATAGCGTGGTAAAATTGCATATTGCAATACGTAGTATCTCCTAATAGTCTGTGTAAAATTGTAGCTAATCTGTCGTAACTGGTAATTCATTTCATTTGGATCTAACTAAATTACACAAAATAACAAACGCGATTGACAAAAATGACACTTACCTGTGATAGGAAATACCGTGTTCTCGTAGGTTTGATGTTTCTGATCGCCTTTTACAGACTAATACCGCACAATTCACCATTTTCACGGAGCACTAAGTACTTCGTAATACGCGAATGCAAGTGGAACAAATACCTACTTAACTTGTGCGACCAAGTAGTGTTATGACCAGCAGAGGGGTACAGCTTGCCTTGCTGTTTCCATTTGTAAATGCTCGAAGACAGTGTTGCCAACGACGACGGGACTAATATCGCCATTTTTCTCAGCTTAAGTAGTCGATTTTCAGGTTCGGTTTCAAATAAAAAAAAATCAAAGGGTTCCGTAACCTAAAAGGTTTACGCCTTATCTCAGTAAGAGAAAAAGATATGGGGAAAGGATGAAACCGGGCAGGCGGATTGAGGGCAGGTGCGCCAGTACGTTGTAAAGTATAAGTATAGATGAGTAAAAAAAAAACGGGTACCTACTTTAAAAACACTAAGAACTCCCCATTCCAAAATTGTAGGTCATCATCAACAGCCTGAAGACGTGCACTGCTGAACATAATCCCCCCTAGTGGGAGGCCGGCCTACGCTTCGTCTTCCGGTACCTACGTGGTCGCCGCGCGAGTTTCGGTCAAATAAAGTAAACTACCATTTAAAAAATATATATTTTTTGCACTGTTTTGGTTTACATAAAATATCTAAGATTCTGGAATGGGGTGTTCTTTGATTATGCTTCGTCCACCAGCTATAATAGGCATCAGCATAACAAGACAAAACTTTCGTCAATGTCATTTAATTTAGTCGTGGTGGAAAATTTTCTTAAATTTTTTACATTTTGTTGCCTTTTTACTAAAGCTAGCTAAAGCTAACACTTTAAACATAAGGCTGATAGTTTAGATAACTAAACTATCAGCCGTATCTGCGAAGTGTTAAAGTATCAACATTATTCACAGCTTATGTCATCTGAACTTTAGATGATATAATATGTGAAGTGTTGACAGAATGTGAAGCTAACCTTGCCCGGACGTTTAAGTTACTTTTACACAAAATTCGCCTTATTTACATAGCATTTACGATACAAAATCGATTAAATTTTGTAGTTTTTTGGTAATTCGTGTATACTTCGCGCTCACGTCACAACATCATCATTCTTACTTAATTTTTTCTGTTCTTTATTAATATCACAGACCTTTAAAGTGGCTATAACTTTTATGAAAACAATTTTATTTATGATTTGGCTAATTTATATGACTTGCCCCTGAAGTAGCCTAAAAGGCGACTAGTCGCCAATCAGATTTTAATGTCACCAACTCCTAGTCCTGAGTAGCCTAAATGGCGATATATCGCCTACGTTGACCACACTGTCGAAGAAGCTGTTTTTTTTTCTTTGGCTATAAACGGCCGGGGTCTAGCAATGATCCCAATCGCTAACGCTAACGCCTCAGGCTAACTCCAAAAATGTATCGAAATGACATTCGCTACGGAAAAGTTAGCGATTTCCGAAATGTCATTTCAATACATTTTGGAGTTAGCGTGAGGCGTTAGCGTCAGAGGTTGGTATCTTTGCTAGACCCCCAGGATTCAAATCCAAGTCCTTTTGGCCGAATCTTGAATCTTTTTACCTATATTTACGCTCTTATAGAATATTTCACGTACAGTCAAGTCCCAGACAGATAGTCACAGTCCAGCGTAAGTCATGCTCCAGTAAAGTGGTGGCCACTTTACTAGAATTTTGGATACAACACGAAAAATCATCACATTATAATAATATCACTTGTCCACACTCATGCTCGTAATTCAGCACTCAATGCGTAAAACGCTACCGATTTTAAACATTAACACTGGAAAACGTACACCTCTCTTAGCTCGTGGTGCCCTCAATTATTGGTACACTAGCTGCCGCCGGCTTAATTATTTTTAAGTCCTAACCCTGTTTATGGGTAAGAGAGAAGGGAAAGGTAAAAAATAGGGGAAAAGGATGAATGAATGGGGTGGGTGGCTCCCAACTGCAGTCAAAATTTTCCAAAAATATTCAATGCAATTCAATGATATAGCCCAGTTACAGTTTTATTATTATGTACGTATTGATTATGATACAAGTGTGGTATTCACCCCGTCACGTCGTCGCCGCCCAAGACACGTCTTGAGCGACCCGGAAGATCCGTTATTTCGGCTGAGCTAGGATCACCGTACCAGTCTAGCCCTTCTGGCTCAGGTACCGATTTCGACACCGGTATAGGATACCAGCGTAATACAATCAGACACTGACCCCACCGGCGAGATCGAAGTACCCCCGTAGGATAGTTAGAATTGGCGCGACTTTCCATAGGGCACCACTTTTCCAGCGGACGTAGCCTTCTCGATCCTCTTATCCCGGCAACAGCTCAAGCCGAGGCTCGCACCCCAGGGGTGAGCTAGTTGCCCCCCACTTTTGTCGGCTGGGTACCTTAAGCGCCTGCCCTACCGCCCGGTGACGCTGTAAAGGTCGGTAGAGACCAATAGCATTAGCCCGTTCAAAAAAAATGATACAAGTATGGCAGCCAAGAGTGCAATGATCAACACACACGCCCACATTTGCAAGGAAAACAACAGTATTTTCACAAGCCGTATTAATACTCAATACTCAATCATTTATTGCAAACATTATTGGTTACATGCATTAGTTATTACATTATGAAGGTCTAACCTTCTATAACACTGACGCCCGTGCTTCGCTGCAGGGTGTGAACCACAGATTAGATAATTAGATAAGAGAAAAAACCAAGTTGATGGCGCGAACATAATCGACATCGATGAAACGAAACCGAAACTAAAACCGAAATCAAAACCGAATCCGAATCTGAAACAGAAACTGAAATTGAAACCAAAACGGAAACTGAAATGGAAACGGAATTGGTATCGGAATCGATTTCGGAAAATCAGAAACGGAATCGGAATCGTAATCGGATGGATGCAGGAGGCGTTCGATCCGCTCAAAGTGGCTCTCTGTGGGAGGCATATGTTCAGCAGTGGCCGTCTTCAGGCCTTCAGAATGATGATGATAAGGATAAAATATGCGTACCTATAACTTGTCATCATCATCATATTGTAGGTACTTAATGTAAAATCAAAAGTACGCATTGGAAATTTCTTGGATTTTCATCCTAAAAGCGGTGAAGACATTATGAGCCACTTTACGAGCAACTGTGATGAAATAGTACATTGTGATACGAGTGTGGGAAGTTGATCATTACACTCGAGGCGGTAATATGCATGTGAGCCGCAGGCGAGCGCGATGTTGAAGCCAAGAGTGTAATGATCAACCCCACTTGCGTGTCATACGATATTTTTTATCACATTTGCGAGGAAAAAACTGAGTTGTATTATTAATTAACTTTTGTGAAAAATATCGTGTAATGTTCTTACATTGTGAAGTGTTACCTAGGAACCGATACCGAAACCGAATCGGAACAAACGGAACGAAACGAAACAGAACGGAACGGAATGAATTAAGCATGGTGATTATGGGAAATATGAAATCAGTTCCTCTAATAAGGAGTTAGGTACGTACAGATATTTTTAGACAAAGGCCAAAACCAGAACCAAGGAGTAGCTGTATGCAATGCAGTTAATAAGCCCGTGCGAACCCGGGCGGGTCAGGTCAGCTAATGATAAAATAACACAGCACCGACTCCTGTAAAATGCGCACGTCGAAGTTTTGTGTACGGTAAGGTTGCTAAGGCTACCCTTTTAACAAAACACCTGTCTTTATCTATACCTACTGTGCACAAACAAAGAATAATATCGTGGTATAAGTAATCTTGCAGTAGGTACTACACAATGTCGTTATTTAAGGTAAAGCACTGGTGGTCCAACAGTGATACCCAAAATGAGCAGACCAACGTTGGGCTTCAAAATGCCCATTGCCTCAAAGTAGATAGGTTTACTACACATAGCGACAGCGACTGTATCTTGGTAGGAGAGGGCTCCTTGCTTAAGGTTTACAAACCGAGTGTTGACCGAGACGTGTCCCACACGCTGCTCGAGTCAGAATTGGGTAATGTGGTGTTGCAGGTGGAAACTGGAAAATTTATTGTGTAAGTAAAAATATTAGAGCTGCTTTAGGAAATTAGGAAGTTTTTTTTTGATGATAGGTCCGTCTCTCATAAGTGCAGCAGTGAAGTACTGAAGCGTTGCTTAACCAACTACCGCTAGTATCTTCATACTAATATTAATACTTAAGTACTTAGTTTATAAGATAAGACACATACAAACCCATAACCCTCCTTTTTCCATTAATCGGGTAAAAACTAAACACGCCGTGCCTCTGCGGTTTCACCTGATTAATGTTTTTCCGCTGAAACTCAATTTTCCGGAAAGAAATTACCCTATTTTTGGTACCTACCTAGCAGGTATAATAGTGGTACCTAAAGATAGAGGCGAGTTTCCTACTTTCGATTTCGAGTTTTTATAAAGGTTCACTATCGCCGGCAATTAAAATCTATACGTAAGTAGCTGCTATTGATTATTCGATGAATAGGTAGTCAAGTATATGTACCTACTTTTTCATTTACCATAATATAATATATTATCTAGTATATATATATTATATCATCATTGGCTTATAATATAATAGTATCTATAAAAGATAATTACATTTATCATCCTGCATGAAGACATCTGAACTACTGAAGATAGGTCTCCCCCACAGAGCGACACTGAGAGACTAACTCGCCTCCTGTATCAATCGGCTCCCGTCGGTTTTACCCAGATCGACGGTACACCTATAGCCAATATGATTAGGATTTCAAGTCTATGTAGCTTTAGATAAAAAAAAATTCTGAATGTTCCAGTGGTTGTGAAAATCGGCAAATTTTGGTGCTACATCCTAAAAGTTACGCAATATACCAGTTGAAACGTAATGAGGGTCATACAGATGCGGGTAAATGTTTTACCACCTAAATCACCTCTCATCTTATATCTAACAGTTATTTAAGTCATCATCATCATTAACAGCCTGAAGACGTCCACTGCTGAACATAGGCCTCCCCCCGGGAGCGCCACTTAGAGCGGCTGCTCGCCTCCTGCATCCATCGGCTCCCCGCGGCTTTCACCAGGTCGTCGGTCCACCTAGTGGGGGGCCGGCCTACGCTGCATTTTCCAGTTCGTGGTCGCCACTCGAGAACCTTTCTTCCCCATCGGTTGTCAGTTCTACGAGCGATGTGGCCTGCCCATTGCCATTTCAACTTGTTATTTAAGTACTTGAAAGAAATTAAGAAAGATATTTGAAACGTTTTTAATAGTACTTACGGGATATACTGGACTCCATTATTAGGTTGCATTAAAAATAATACTCCTCCAAAATGTGATAAGATCATATGCAGTGATACAGTGAGTGTGTATTGTCGTGAGTTACGAACTTTTTATCATCCACCCGCATCTTCAGTCAACCCGTGATAATGGTGCATGTAACCGTGCCGAAATATCGGGAACTCAAAAATGATTCTAATCACGGTAAATATCCCGTAAGTACTATTAAAAACGTAGTAAACAACCGTGAAAGTTTAAAACAGTGAGAAATTTGAAATTTAATATATCTGTTTCACACACTAGGGATGCCAAAAGTCGGTACTTTTGAGAGGAGAGAGAGAGAGATAGATAGGGAGAGAGAGAGAGAGAAACCAATACTCATCATCATCATTAGCAGCCCGAAGATGTCCACTGCTGAACATAAGCCTCCCCCAAAGAGCGCCACCTTGAGCGGCCACTCGCCTCCCCGCGGTTTTCACCAGACCAACACTACATACCTACACCAAACCTACACTCAGTTAATACTGACGTTAAATACATGTGCAACATAAAACTGAGGATGTGTGTTTTTACCACAGAGCAAAAATAAATGCTTCGCCTGTAAAAGCGTCAATTTTTTAAAGCTCTGTAGTTTTTCCATATGGTAGGCCAGTTTACAGGAACCATCAATCCATCATACTAAACTCTAACATTTTCCAGGTGATCAAAACTCCTTAGCGCCAGTCATAAAACATTCATTCACGAGAAGAGCTGACAGCCTCACTTGTGGTCCTTTCGGCAGTATAAAAACTAGAGACTTCATATGCATTCAAAGCCTAGACGGTACCTTGAGCTTCTTCGATCAGGATACGTTTCTTTTTATGTGTATTTTTAACGATATCATTGTGCCAGCGCCCGTTTGCTACATCGCCAACTGCGATTCGTTTGTCATTTGCAAGTCTACGTGGGTGATGGAAATATATAGGTAAGTTTTTTATAGGAATAAGATAACACCATAACCTGCCAGAATATATTCTGCTCGGGTTACCTTTTGGAGTGGAGCTGTTCTGATCGTTAAGTGAGCACGCCATCTAGTGATAAAACCATAGTTATAATTGCTGTTATATTTTCAGAAAAGTGCCATTAATCATAAGTTTATTGTACGTTAAAATTTTATATGTTCTAGTTACCAACAGCTCAGGGAATATAGCGAACTAACACTTAGGCAGAATAAAAAGAATATTCCACAGTGGGTATACAATGCAGGTGAAGAAATAACGCACCTCCAAGTGATACAGGTACCTAGACAATAATACTTTTCCAGATTTACAAAACTCCGTGTGTTTCACTTATTGATTTTCTTATTTTCCAGACTAGTAACAATTTTTCTAGTATTCTTGCGCTTGGCGAAAGGCACCTCTATTGCTTCCAGGATAATGGGCTAATGAAGTCCACAATCAAGTTCGAATTTATGCCGATTTGTTTCCACGCATATCTGATAGGATGGTTTTACGGTAGGTACTCTAACAGTAGTGAACTATAACCTGGGTGTCTTTAAGTCAAGAGTGAACAGGTTCTTTTAGGCAAGCATGCACCACCGTAGGCCGCGTCATCACTTACCATCAGGTGAGACAGTGGTATGCCTATAAATTATAAAAAATGTACCAGTACTGTTACTAATACATATTTTGATGATGGATGCAAATTTTTTAAACTTTCAAGGCACAAACAATACACAAATTATAAAAATAAAAGTGAATCAAACACATATTTCGTGACTATTAAAAATGATTGAATATTGTGTTCACAGAGCCAGCAGCAAGATTATTAGTAATGGTAGCATCAGACGATTCTAAGCTATTCATATACGAAGGTACAACTTTGCTATGGTCTTGCGAATTGCTAGCACCGGCTATATCAATATCTCGATGTTTTTTAAAGCCTCTACCTGGAGGACTGGTAACACTAACAGCTGGTGGTGTTGTCAATGTTGGATATTTAGGCACCGAACCAGACTTGAATAGTAACGTAACTCTTATGGCAAATGAGATAATTGATCCGCAGCAAATACAAGCTGAGTTGGAAGAAGTAGAAGAATCGCTGGAAAAGATTTTGGAAAACAAAGATGGTACGTGCACGTACCTATTTTCGAATTTTTAATCGATTTTTGTGTTGGTAGAACATCCGAGAATTATTTTTCCTACTTGTTCTATTAGTAGAACAGGTGGGATTTTTTTTCCTGTTTGTTCTATTGGTAGAACAAATAGTAGAACGGATGGGAACGACCCTTTACGTAAGCTATATACACTACAACACGATATTTATAAGTATAAGACGTCTCATAATATCTAAGGCAGAAGAAAATACCCTCTAGTACCTATTATACACAAGAAAAGTATAGGTGCATATTTTATTTATATGAAGAAGGTCGAAAGTAATATGCCATATTTCCTGATGGTTTTACCTTTGGTTTTTCTGTTATAGTCATAAAAACATTTCCCTAATTTTTAGATACTAGCAGCTATTCAAGTATTGATCAAGTACTAAAAATAAAGGCTGATGTCGGAAAACCCATTCAGAACTTATACCAGGAAGGCGGATATAACAACGACATCTCATTACATTTGCTCATGTGCCCTGTAGTTGTAATTCTAACTTGTGACGACCCGAAGCAGTTACAGAGCGTCCAGATTACTTACGTGTGCTGTCCACCTTTCGAATGTTCCGAATCTACAATATGTTTGGACAACGTGAACGGTACAGAAATCATCGAAACGCAGGTGTTTTTGACAAGCGAATTTGATATCTCAGAAACGCGAGTTAAGATACTTTTTACGGTAACAGACTCTATGGGTAAAATTGCAATACTTTCTAGGAAAGTTTTGTTGCCACTTAGTCTTTATTGCTCGCCAGTGGAGTCTGTAACAGAAAGTAAACTCAAGATATGTGTTGAGGGAAATCATCCTTGCGTAGAAATTGCGAAGATTTTTACAGGTAAGTAACATATACGAATCTCTGTAAATTACTCAAGTAACTTATTTGCGCGAAGAACCAAGAACTCAATAATAATCATTATAATTACAGATTTCACCGAGGATGATTTAGCGAAACACGAAACAACTGGTGAATCTAACTCCATAACATTTGCATACAGGTCTTCAAAAAAGACTGTTACCCTAAAATATTCATCATCACAATACTATTTAGAAGCAAACGAGATACCGGAAATGGCGTCCATATTGGACCATTTCCTACTCCGTTTAACTGACCATTATAAAAGGAATGGAGTTAAAGATTTTAATGTCCGCTTGAAATATGACAAGGAGTTTGTGAAGTTACTCATTGTTAGATTTTTGAAGAGTATTGAGGCACATGCAAAGGAACGTATAAAGTTGAAAACGTATGAGGCAAGTTTGTTTGAAAATTCTGGTTTATATAAACCTTATTACCTAGGCACATGTCGCGAAACATTTCAGAAATTAATCACCAAAATGGACATCAGCACCCCTATTCCCAACCTAACGGAAACGTTTCGATTCGAAACCTACACTCTCCGTCTCACTTAGATTTCGAATCAAAAGGTTTCCGATAGGTTGGGAATAGGGGTGCTGGTACCCTTTGTATAAAGTAGCTCAACTCATGACTGATACCTAACTTTAAAATAGTGTTTTATTTTTAGGATGAACTGAACGTTCTCCATAAACAGTTTATAATAATCCAGAAAAAGCTGTTGGTTCAGTACGGATCCCTGCCACCAGGTGACTGCGATCCCTTGGAGTATCTGATGAAAGACACCCACGCTCGCTTGATTGTGTGTGTACAAGAAATCCTCACGTGCAGAGAAAGTGTTTGGAGGTAAATAGACGCAGACCACCACCGTGATTGTCCTAATTAGTTCTTAGGCAATCGTTCTTGCGAGTTTTAATAAATTGTTTGGGTTTTACAGAGCGAGTAGTACTATGACAGCAATAGGCTATTTCATCGTTTATTTACTGAAGCAAGTAACGAAAGACGATTTCAAAGTAAAGCTGATCGAAGAAATGATGACGCTAACTTCACTTTATGAACATTATCAAGTAAGCATCCAGAACGGCTTGATTGACAGTTCATCGGAAAAGCTTCGATTCGAAATCTACATTTTCCGTCTCTTTCATTCTGAATGTCGACAAAAGAGACGAAAAGTACCGATGGATAGTGAATCAGAGTACTAAATATATTTTTAATACTAATTATAAAATTATGAAATAGCAAAGTAAAATCCTAAACTAAAATTATTAATTAAATTATTAAATTAACCTCACCATAATAATAAAATCAAATTATTGTACGTGTGTACTACGTGTGTGTAGAGTGGGTACTTGAATTCTGCCTATTTGGGCGATTACGTAACATCTGGGAAAAAATTAATCCAGGCCAAGTGTTTCGCGATTTATTTACTTTACATAATAACCCAGCCAATCCTTTGTAAACAGCTGCAATTAGGGGTACATAATCCTCAATACGACTTTGCAACAATTAGAGGCTTAAAATCGATGGTAATAGGTCCAAAACATGTACGCAATCTTAAATAAAATGTTAGGTTTATTTCATTATAAATGACATTTATTTACCAGGAGTGGGAGGAAGCCGTCGCGCAGGCGTTGACATACATTCTGAACAGCGTGATAAAAAGGTCCGATAAAGACAAAGAAAAGTTGGCTACAGTCACTGAGCAAGCAATTTTATCACAAATCAATCTAAAGCGATTCCTGAAGCAACTGCGCATCGTTCTAGATAGAATGTTCACCGAAGCTGATACAGACACTCAAACGGATAAAGTGACACGCATAGAAGAAATAGTCGAAGTGTTATAATTTATATATGTACTTATCATTATTCTTAAATTTAAATAAACTACATTATACAAACAACAACATGTTTATTCCATTACTTACAGACACTTTGATCATAAATAATTTATGTATAAAAAGTCCTTATGGTTTAAGCCAGGTGAAGTAGAGAATACAGAGTAAGATTCAAGTACAGTAAATGTACCAAAAGTAAAAGTACCTTGTCACGTCATTTTTTCTTAGCATCCTTTAGTCCGGCGCCGGCGTTGAACTTAAAGAAGATGATGTCGCCATCTTCTACTACGTAATTTCGGCCTGAAAATAGGAAAAATCGTTTTGAACATGACTCTAATAGCATTGCTTACGCAGACTGGCTAAATATGCATACCGCATGAAGCCTATAAAAATTGCTTTTTGGCAGTTAAGCGATCATTTTTTGATTGCAGCTCAGTTGGTCATCATTATCAACATCAGTCTGAAGACGTTCACTGCTGAATATAGGCCTCGCCTTATAACGCCACTTTAGGCGCTTATCACCCCTATGATAGGGATCTCTGCGTTACTGCCCATTCTCTGGTTATTTCCTTGCTCGTAATTACGGCACCCACTACATTTATATTTTACAATCATTATTTGACTTTATATTTTAATGTTTTACACTACATCATTCATGTTTCACAGTTGTTTATTACATTTTTAGGAGCATGTAATGTAACTGTGCCGAAATATCAGCAGGAACACAGAAATTACTCCAATCACGGTAAAGATCTTGTAAGCGCAATATTTAAAAAACCGGCTAAGGGCGAGTCGGACTCGCGCACAAAGGATTCCGTACCATTAACTAGAAAAACGAGCAAGAAAAATCAAGTTTGTTGTATGGGAGCCCTCATAAGCTATAGCGGCAACAGAAATACTGTGAATTTTTCAACTGGCTAACTATCACGGTTCATGAGATACAGCCTCGTGACTGGGACAGACGGACGGATAGCGGAGCCTTAGTATGCCCGTTTTACCCTTTGGGCATGGAACCCTAAAAATGTTTTGTACATACCTTGTTGGCGATATTTTCCGGCAGATTTACAGGCGGCTTCGGTGCCCTCTTCTTTGAAGTCCTTAAAGTGCATAACTTCCGCCATTATGAATCCCTTCTCGAAGTCAGTGTGGATCCTGCCTGCCGCTTGCGGCGCTTTCGTGCCTTTCTGTTCAAACACACATCATTTTATAATAACATATTAGAAGTATTTTCATGGCGAACGATAACTCAGTTGGCGTACATGTACTACTAAGATAGCTGTAACCGATTGGTAAAGTATAACCGATTGCGCGCCGCGTGGTCGATGTCGGCCTTATTGCAATCTTATCGATATTTAATTTAAAACTGTTGTTTAAACGAGTTTTTTAACTGTACAGTTAAGAAACTTAGGTTTTCGCGCTGTCGCTGCTATAATATTAACTTGGATGAATGATTATTAACAGCGAGTGGGATTCAATAACTGAGCTAACAGAGTAGTTAAGCTGGCGATACTAGTAGTTGCCGGAAAACAACAGTGGTTAAGCCGTGTATGTAATAGACGAAAAATAACAGTGGTTTAGCCATCGATCCCATTAGTTGCAGGAAAACAACAGATGATAAGACGTCGATCCCAGTTGTTGGAGAAAAACAACAGTTGATAAGTCATCGGTCCTAGTAGTTGCCAGTAAACAACAGTAGATAAGTCATCGGTCCTAGTAGTTGCCAGTAAACAACAGTAGATAAGTCATCGGTCCTAGTAGTTGCCAGTAAACAACAGTAGATAAGTCATCGGTCCTAGTAGTTGCCAGTAAACAACAGT
The DNA here is from genome assembly GCA_963580505.1 of Ennomos erosarius. Taxonomy (NCBI): domain Eukaryota; kingdom Metazoa; phylum Arthropoda; class Insecta; order Lepidoptera; family Geometridae; genus Ennomos; species Ennomos erosarius. The sequence continues at coordinate 10,593,583 of OY756981.1, read as the reverse complement.
GGTTAAGCCATCGGTTCCATTTGTTGCCGGAAAACAACAGTGGTTAAGCTGTCAGTCCCAAAACACAACAATGGTTCAAAAATTACAAAATGAGCCCAAAAACACGGCTACTTATGCTAAAGAGAAATTACTAATAACCTGTTTAAATAACACACCTGAATAGTCCATGCTTTAACCTCATCCGCTCCAGCGGTAAAGAAATATTCTAGATTGAGTGCCTTGTATCCTTGCACGATGATTTTCTCTAACGCACTGAAAAAAAAAACGGTTGCAGAATAATGCTTACATATGTACTAATATCTGTCAGCATCTCATTTTTCGACGCTCCATATTTAATTTATCATATACAAAATAAATATGCCTCTGCTACAGCCTGGCTACAGAACATTTATTTGTAAAAAAGGCTTATAACGAGAGGTGATCTTTCTGACAAGTTAACAAACTGTGAACTGTGCATATTATTATGTTAAGTTACTGCGTGTGAAAAGGAAAGCAAGAGGAACAGGAAACAAATATGCGAACAAAACAATACAATAAATAGGAGAAGTAATATCAGCAGTCAGCCCATTCTTTTTCAGAAAACCACTACTGCAGTGGCGCTTACCATTACATGAACGTCGACCTCGTAACTTAACATAATTACACACATCTTTGACAGCATCCTCAATCATCAGGAGACATCATGGCAAAACGAAAGTTAATTTATAAATATTTACTTTCAAATATATTATATTCCTAAAAATTAGTGTGGTTTGCAATTTAAAATCCACTCCATGATAATATTATACCTTGTAACATTGTGTTCCTTCAAATACGCCTTGCGTTCATCGGCGTCCATCTCCAACAATTTGGTTTCTAAAACGCCTGAGAACGGAATTAGGGGCGCCCCGGGATCATTCTTGTCAATCCACTCCTTCAGTTTTGGCAGCCTACAAAAAAACATGATAAAATGTAACAAAAATCTAGAACTGTTCTTGCAAATTCCATTGAGAACTTATCTGGACTACAATTAACCTCCCAAGTTCGCACTTATCTCTCTAACCCAAAGATTATAAAACCCGTTTATAGGTCGTGAACATAATTTCTCCTACAAAACGATTCACATGCGTGGACAGGGGGCGATGTAATAAAGAGAGACAGTCATACGAAATTACAAAAAAACCAGAGCAGGGCGGTTATTCTCTATGGAATCACAGATTCCACACGATTCAAAACCACGTCGTTATCGTGTCTTGTTCAAATCGTGTCACAGCGTTAGAAATACCTTCACTTTACATTAAAATTATCTTTATTTTGAATAAAATATATTGACATAAGTAGTCATATCTTTAGACCTGTTGATGTTTCGGAACGCGTCTCAGTAGAACATACGATTTTTGGCAGTCCAAATCCCGTCAATTCCAAATTCATTTCACGCAGTTTCGTTTTCATTTCATAGAGAATAGACTTTTGCAGATTTCTTATCTAAGACAAGGAATTCGCGTGGTTTCGAAGTAAGGAATCGATACGGAATAATGGCCCTGAATAGAACAAAAGACACTACGGGTGTCCCGTTTCCTCGCAATGGTTTAGTGGTTGAAATACAGCAAATATAAAATAATTATATCATGAGGGGAAGTTGTATCATTGGTCAACTGGGTTTATAATCAATGCTCTAACCCTTGGTTTCTAGTTTCACGTCAAACGCAGTACACGTAAAATCAACACACCAAAATACTGTGCCAAAAAGGATCGCGTGGGCCGCAAGAAACTGTGTGAAGTGTATTTTCGTGGCGTTATGTGCTAATAAACTGTTATCCATAACTGTACGCTCATTTGATGAAGACAGCCGATGTTCAACAGGCAACCAGGCGTTCAGCGTTTGGTGTGCCAAGTTGACAAACACTAACAAATGTGCGAGAACCCGGGGAGTGTTGCTTAGCCAAATTGTGTTATAATAGACTTTAGTGCAAACGTGCATTAAAGCTCCGAGTAGCACTGCAACTGTCACATGATGTAAATTTACTTACATCATTACTTTGTATCTTACAAATTGTAAGATAAAAACTCTTTTATCTTTTTCAAAATCATAAAATGTAGAGCTCTAATGTAGAATCTAATTAGTATTAAGATAGTTTGACATAAATATAATGGTTTTGGCGCAATTTACACCCCTGAAAACAAAAGAAGTCTAAAGCGTTTGAGCAGCTAGCCCCCCCACTAGGTGTACCGACGATCTGGTGAATGCCGCGGCGAGCCGATGGATGCAGGAGGCGAGCAGCCGCTCAAAGTGGCGCTCCCTGGGGAAGGCCTATGTTCAGCAGTGTACGTGATCAGACTGATGATGATTATAGTTTATATTGGAGGAGGCCTATATTCAGCAGTCGAGGTCTTGACTTCACGCTAATGATGATTGTCATAAAATAAGCTATTTACAAACCATTTATTCTTTTTTCTAATGTAATCCTTTTCCGACAAGTTGACAAGGTATAGGGCAGGCTTTGACGTCAGGAACAAGTACTTGTTTAGGACTTCAATCTGGAAATATTTTCAATGTATTAAGGTCTACGTACGAATAATACTACACGTAATAAGGATCGCCAATCACATACACCCCGATCCTTAATTATGATTATCAACTGGAAGACGTAAAATCTAACAATAAGTCTCTCAAAAATGAAACACTTAACAGAACACTTTTATAAACTCGACAGGAGTCTCTTTGTTTGTTACGTTTTCACGATTGGGCATTCGACAGAGGTTACCCTTAAGGACGAAGGAAGGACCTGGGGTGTAAAACTTTCGACCTTATGCTGCTGACTACAATATATTTAACGGAAAGTTCTAATAAATCATCTTTGGAGCATTTGACCAATGAAAACCTGCTTTGTTTGTTCGGGATAATAATCCCAGTCAATCAACAGAGCTAGATTTCAATTTATCGACAGTTTCTAACCAAAGACCGTTTAAGTATTGAGCCCAGCTTTATCTTCACAAGTTTTATAATAAAAAAGATTTAGGAATACCTACATCAGCCGCACTCCAGTCGCCGAAACGGATGTGTTTCTTCTCGTCCACCAAAATGGCTTTGATTCGCGTTAGTGCATCCTGTAATTTGATATTGTTGGGTTAGCGTTTTCAACACAATTTTGGACAATGTTAGGTGACTCTATAATTTCATGGAGCCAGTTGATTCCGTTATATTTCATTTACTTGTGTTTTTAAGTTTAATGCTCATCAGCTTTATTAATAAAAAAAAACGGGACGCGCAGTAGTTTTGGGTTAGTTACTCTAACTTTTATCTTTTTTGTCATTGGAATATCGAATTCGAACGAAAAAGACAAAAGCCGGTTTAAATAATCCAAAGCTAGTCCGCGTTTATTAATAAATCCATTTAGCTGGAAGTATATTTGCAAGTCATTTGTTTTATTTTTTAATATTTACATTCACACCTACCTACTGTAGGTGTGAATGGCAAACATCATGGGGCTCTGCTTCAGATATTGGATATAGCGATAAATCTTGCAAACCACTTTACTTGTTCACATCTAATCAGTACTAACATATTCAGGCTTTAGTTTCTTATCGCCGCCGCGGCTGACGACGCGGTCGAGCTTCTCAAAGTTGGCCATCAGCTGTTCCTCATCCTTCAGCCTCAACTCTTCGCCGATGGTCTCTAGGTCACGCACGGGATTTACGTCACCGTCTACATGGATTACATCTTCATCATCGAACGCACCTGAAAGTTTACCAATAATGCTATAGAGTGAGTTACCTACACCCACTAAATAAAATCATTCTAGTAGGTAAGGTTGAGGGTTGCACCTCATCTGTCAGTACGAAATAGTATTTTTCTGTGCTGTTTTTTTCTATTGCTCAGGACCGTCATTTTATAGAGCAAGATAGCGTGTGTTATCGCGCAGCAACAATGTTAGCGATTCGATTCCGTGCTGACAGATGAGGTTCAACTTGTGAGATCTTACGGCAAAGATTGAAGATGGCGTCGCAAGCCTTGATGTGCGAAAGAAAAGCGTTGCCAAGACCCTGCCCTTCAGCCGCGCCTCGCACTAAACCCGCGATGTCGACCACGTTAAGAAATGCTGGGACTTTACTGCAATATAATAACACTCTATGTAATGTCTTGTTCAGCTGTTTAAAAACTGTGGCGCAAAACGGAATCAATCTATGTATTCCAGATACACATTCAGTTTGTATAGAAGAGCCCAATCAAAACGTTTGCTCTCACCTTGCTGGCTTGTGATACTCGACGAGGTAGTCATATCTCTCGTCTGGCACTGGTACCCTACTTGCTGAAACAATACAAAATACTGTTAAATTTAAAATCATTATACACATTACTTTTAATTTACTTTAGGAGAATATTACCTTCATAGATCTCTCATTCAAACACCTCGTCAAAAAGGAAATGAAATAGTGATTTTATTGAAATGTTTTAATTAACAAACTAAGCAATAACTAAAATACTTATATAGACAATCAAATGTCGAAGGTTACTTCAGATGTAGTAACAGAACGTTTAGTGGAGAGCTTTGAACCACTACATTGTTTCTTTGATTCAGCGTTATGTTCGCTTTTAGTGCAACATGCGGGGTATTTCGCAAAGGGATTGTCCATGGAACGGAGAAACTCTGAAATATGCGATAAGAGTTTACATTTCGCATCATATTTTTTCGATGCTTCCAAGTACAACGGCAATGTTGCCTTGTTAATGCGAGGATTATGTGTTTTCAGATACAGGGCAATATGCAACAGCCCAGACAACTGAAAGCTAAGCCCAGGGTACTTCGGTCTAAGAACATTCACCGAACAACAAGCTTCAGTAATCAAGTTGCCGACTGTTTGTTCGAGGTAACCAATATTCGGCAAACCTTTGAGAGTCAGCGACGGGAATTTTTTTGTTTCCTTGCATATAGTGATGTCGTAGTAAAGATGCGGTTTTGCCAAAAACTTATCTCGACATGCTTTGCTGCAAAATAAGTAGGTATGCCCCTTGTAACTTGCCGCATATTTATTAGTTCCTTCTACGATGAACTGAGCCGGAAGGTGTTCAGCATATGTCACTATACAAAATCCATTTTCGTATAGGATGGTTTTGTTGAATGTCTTCACTATGGCTGGTATTTCGGGAAGATCTTCTTTTGGTGGCGCTAAGTAACAATGAGGATTCTTTAACACAGCACTCATGTGTTCTGAACATATCCAGTAAAATCTATTTTTATATAGTATAACGCCTTTTTTATCTACTGGGCAGGTATTATTTCTTAGTATATTTTTACGAAGACATAAGGGGCACAAATTTTTAAAATTAGATTGCCTTTTTTCGAATTCCTCATTTGATATACACATAACAAAAACAGGAACGGCCGCAGTTTTAATGTTGTGTAAGAAATAATGCACTCCAGGGCGTGTATATTTAATAGCATCGACTGCATCTTGGAAACACTTCCATTTCGAATTGTTCCCATCAAGAACGTACATATTCTGATAATCGCTATTGATCCACTTTCTAATACTGTAACTTTTGTCATGCCACTTCCTGTACCTGTTCTCAATAAACGAACGAGAGTACGGCGGATTCCATTTCAATATATCATAATAAACTTCGTTCTGTGAATTGTCACATACTTTTTTAAGGCCGGCCGAGATATCGAACACCATATTGGGATATATGCCATCTTTAACCAATTCCATTGCCTCTGACGCAGTTTCAGGAAATCCATCAAACACGAAGCCATTGGTGTTTGTTCGATGATCCATTGCCATAGCTTGAACTGCTTTCATAATATGATCTGAATTTATGCACTGTCCTGAATTCAGAGCTGATAGTGTTTTTGTTGCCAACTCTGTCCAATGTTTGTGATCTAATACATTCCGCACAGCTATTCCTCTAGATAGACATATCAATCCATAGCGCTTTGCAAGTTTTGCAGCTAGCGAACTTTTTCCAGATTTAGGAGCCCCAATAACGGCAACTCTCAAAGGATAATATATGTATTTACTTAGGTTGTCACACGTTATGTATTTCAGAGGGTTCATCCTAAATTTTTTCACGCTATCTTTTTCACAAACGAAGTAAATATAAGCACGATGCACAACAGGAAACACAATGCCTTTTTTTCTGCTCACGTTGTAGATACCTTGTATTGCATTCGGGTTTTCGAACATGTATACAGGACATTTTCTGTAAAACTTACTAAAGAAGCAAAAGCCCTGTAAAAGTAGCATTTCTGCACTGTCAGGATCGATGACAATAGTTCTCTCGAAAAATGATTCCGATCTATTTCTTAAATTTGATACTTTAGACAACGCTAATCTCTTGACTTTGATTAAAGATTTATTTCCATTGAGAGAAACTGTTTTAATTCTGTGCTCAGTCAGTAAATCCTTTAATGCCTGAATATTTTCTTCGTCGCTTTCGTATATACCTGCGATTCTTTCTTCAATCTTGTCACGTACTTCGTCTGCTTTTTCCCATATATTTTGATCTACTGGCTCGGGAAATTCATGTACCATATCATTATAAGTATTAAACAAATTTATATCAACCACAGATCCCGATGGATTTGCATCTAGTATGACACTGTCATTAGAAAGTTCTTTTGTAACTCCAGTAGAAAAAATCATTTTTTCTAGAATTTCGTCGCAAATAAGCTTCACAACAATATTTTTAGTCAAAAAATCTATCCATTCCTTTTTTTCAGTAGCAAGTTTTATTCTTGCCTTTTCTTTGGCTTCAGTCAGTTGCATTTTCCAAGTTTTAAACATGTTAGAAGAGAGCCTTTGAACCGAGTTCTCGGAACTTCCTTCTACTTCTATGACTAAATCCGGTACACAAAAACACGCCACCATATCTTCAACATCAGTTGGTAGTCTTGGATATCCATCTAAAACAAATCCGGTGTTAACAAACGGATCTTGAAACCACAGTTTAGTTATAACTCTTTGCATAAGCTGCGGAAGTACTTGTGCACCACGTTCAAAATAATTATATAACATTTTTCTCAGTTCCGTTTCGTTAGACAAAATGTCGGAAATAAGATTTTCATTACCTTCATCCATTTGAAACTCTGTAACAGCTTCATCATCGATTGGGATATCAGTAAAGGTATTCTCATAGTGACGACCTACTTTCTTGAAATGCTTTGGCAGTATAAAATCATTTATTACTTCAGCAAAATCAATATGCATGAGACCAAGCTCTTTAGCTAATAGCTTAGATATTGATGTTTTTCCACTGCCAATGCAACCTATGACACAAATTCGCAAAGGAGGCACAGCCTTAAAAGGTTTATTGTATGACTGATATTTGGTTACATCTTTTTGAAACAGTTCTGAACATTCTTCTTTACAAAATAAGTATAATTTGCTGTCAAACTTTACGCTGAACTCAGGATTTCCTTCCCATAGCACTCCATGATCATAATAAGAAATCGGACAATAACTTCCAATTTCGCCAAAATTGTTGGGGTTATTATAGGTCATCATATCCTTCTGAGGGTTATCATCATCGTTATCATCATCTTGTTCGACTAAATCGTCATCTTCACCAACTTCAGATATCAAATAAAAGCCTTTTCGTAGTTTCAGCAATACTTCCTCAACGACTTGAACGTCGGATTTATTTTCCAGTTCAACATCAATAAAACATCTGTAATATTCTTCTAATCTAATCTTAATACTATCCCAATTTTCTTTGAATTTTTCTATACTTCCAGCAAATGATGACCATGGATCTGTATCAGGACTAACTTCAGCTTTTAGATGGACTAAATTAGAATCTGCGATAGCATCATGTAAGAACATTTTGGTATCCGGAGCTTTGGTGAAGGATTTCTGGAACTTTGTTTTTAGTTTGATTTTTATCAAAGGGTCATTAGCTAATACATATCTTTCCTCATGACGCTTAATAGTTTTAGCAATGCTTTTATAGGTTTCAATCAGTTCTTCCTCAATTTCTCTATTTTCGATGAGACCTATTGTATAATCTGGTAATAATCTTGAATCAGTCAACATGTCCCAGTACTCTGGATCAGATGGGAATCCATCAATTATATATTTTCCGTACATACATTCAAAATTTGTATCTTTTTGGCATTTTGCGTCTATTGAAGCAATAATGCTTATTAACGCATTCATTGATTCTTCAATATTTGGTTCGATCTCTTTCTGTAATTCGTTAGCTGTGATGTAAGCAGAAATGGCATCCCTAACATCTTCGTCTTTTAGAGTAGGCAATGGAGGCTTTTCCATTTGCGTTATAAGGTCTGTTGGAGCGTATTGCGAGATATCTTTGCTTAATAAAACCTTTTCACACTCATCTATATCGTCCAAAATTGGTAAAAAAGAAAGAAGGCCTCTGGCCGTATTATAGTCACTAAGGAATTTAAAGTTCGGAGATTTTTCTTTTTCTTCTATGCCTTCGATTGGGTTTTTAGGTATCAATCTATGATATTCTTTTAAAAGTGAAGTGTACTGTCTGAGAGACTTTAGAGTTCTTTTATTGAATTCATCTAAATTAGACAATCTTATCATTTCCACGCTTTGCCATTTTGCCAATCGCGCGTCTTCTATTGTAGCTATGATTTCAGATAATATAGTTCCAGCATAAGTATCATATTTCTTTTGAGCTTCTGCTTGTATTAATTCGTTGTATTTTATTATCGGAGTATCAAACAGCCACGACAAACATTCTGATATCATAGTCTTCCCAGAACATTTCGTACCCGTTACTATTATCCTACAAGTGGGCTCAAGGTACTTCAATTTTAGGTAAGGGCGCGGATTTCTACAAAATGCAACCATGTTATCAAGTGAAGCACAGAGATAAACACATTTTAAGAATGCTACAGCAAGTCTTGGATTTCCTCTCACAGATAGCCTTTTTTTGAGTTCAACAGGGCATCTCTCTAGCCATGGTGAAGCAGTGCGCTTAAAAGCTACTGAACCAACATGAATGATATTTAGTTCACCAACAAACTTCCAAAACTCTTCCATATCATCCGAGGGTTCTTCTATTAAAAGAGGCTCTGGTATTATCACAGGCATAATTGGCATTAAAAGAAGCCTTTCTGATATATTATGCATCAGTTCACCAAGAGATAAACGACCATCGAGTTTTAAAACAGATTTAGGATCGTAATTCAGCAATTTCTTTTCAATGAAAGCAGCTATATCATTTCTGTAATTACACATTTGTTCCACAGATTTGGGCTGGAAGTTAATTGGTTGTTTACAGCAGTACTTTGGGTTAAAGCTGAAGCTGTCGGAAGGATTTGTGAAACAGTCTGTGGTATATCTAATGGGCCATCTTGTTTCTAATGTAGGTTTGGAAATGAAAGGTTCAAACATTTGTAAATTTTTCTTGTAATGTATGTATTTGTGGAACTTTTTTGTTATCAAAGCTTCATCTGGGCAGCTGAGGTATATTATTTTATCTGCATTCAGATTTAAATTAAACAAATCGTTTAGCTGCTGCAGTGACACAGCCTTTCTTGTATTGTAATATGCTTTTATAGGGTGTATAACATTAGAGCAAGTGTTAAGCAAAAATTTCGGAAGCTCAATTTTTAATTCTTCTTCTTCTACTATTTCTTCAGGTTCCCGTTCAGGTTCCATATCTTCATCTCCTTCCCCAGGTATTTCAGCATCACTGGTTAATGATGTGTGCGAGGAACCAGCTAGTGGTTGAATCTTTTTTGTCTTTTTTTTCTTCAAATTTGCTATTATATCAAACAATAAGCCATCTATGACTTCAAGTGCCTCTTCACCATTCAATGAATTTATCAAATAGCTTGTATCTCTACTAGATGTCACTAAAGGAAAACCAGATATAATGTATCCCCTGTGTTGAATTGCTGGAGACTCTAATTTCATCTTTAACATTTTCAACAGTATCTCAAATGTTATAGCTTTGCCACATTTCATATTGAAGTCTACGCACATTCCTGTGGTACTTTTTTGTTCAATTTCATCTTCAATAATACTTTGAGGGCAGAGGTGAATGCACTTATACTTTTTAGCCATTTCTTGACCAAGGTCATAAGCACCAGCTCCTGGTTTACCAAGAATTAAGTAGCATGTAGGTTTTGAGCTAAGGTATAACTCCAGTGCATCTATATCACTGAAAGGATTGTAAAATTCAATATTTGTAGGGAATGGTGATGCAGTATTATTTATGCCTACAACAGCAGCAGCTAAAGGTTGCTTTGAATTGTCCACTTCTTCTTTTTTCTTTTTGTGTATAATGTCAACATCTCCTCTGTATATTATAGACTTTTCAATAGGCAGGTCATTTAAGCTAAGTTTATCATCTAATTCAAAGTTTTTTTTATAATTTTCAAACTCAATCATGATTAATTTATTTCAACATGATTTCAACAAACACAATCTGTCATAAGCAATGACATAGCAAAGTTCTCTGTGGCAATGACATAGGAAGTCATATTCACTTTTTTAATTGACATTTAATTGGCCCAGTATTATAATATGTCACTGGAACTCATTTATGTCTCTTCACCGAAAATGGGCAGCCTTATTGCTGACAGCAATGTCTTCTATCCAATAGATAGGGATATTACACACAGTTTTTTTCTCTAATCTGTGATATTACACCTCCGGAAATGGCCAAATGAAGCTCATTTATTGATTACAATAATTGAGTTACACAATAGGGGGCAGTCAACCATTTGCTTGTGAAAAGTAACAACCAGGGGGCCGATTCTCTTATATAATTGCATTTGAATGGCTATAGAATGGTGTCAGAATTGTTGATTTTTGTGTTGGCAACTTTATTTTTTAAGGGATCGTACAAATTTGTCTACAAAATTCATCAACATTTCAATGAAACAATGTGAAATTATTTAAATACGCAATGTTATAATAAGTTTGAATCAATATAATATGAGAGTACACAACATTTAGGGTTAATTAAATTAAATTATAAAACTCCGAATCAAGACCAATGATGAGGTAGGTAGTAGGTACGCTGCGGTCTATCAAGTGTTAGTGGGATAAAGTTTAACAAACTATTGGTTGCGGTCATAAGCCTAAGTATACAAATAAAAAGAGTTCTTTCTAAGTCTGTTATCATCGAATTTTCAACAAAATGAACTTAATATATACTTATTTTTTATGTTTCTACAAAGTTGACTTGAAAAGCCCGTATGTCCTGTGTAAGCTTTCGAATATGTGATCATACATAGTATCAATCAGCACCAAAAAGATCGTTAAAATACGATTTATATTGTGCAGTTGGCAACATTAGTGAGAGGCATACAACTATTCCAAGACAATTTAAACACAATTACAATAGCAGAATCAAGGGCCAGGGCCCGAAGTCTGGTTTTCTGTGTCATAATGGTTCATGAATGGTACCATAATGACAGATTTTGACACTAATGTTAGTCTAAAAACCATACGTAGGGTACCATTAGTGTCAAAATCTATCAAGATGACAGATTTTGGCACTAATGATAGTCTACAAACCATAAGTAGACTACCATTAGTATCAAAATCTATCATTATGGCACCATTATTACACAATAGAAATAGCAGACTTCGGGCCCAGATGGAGTTATTTTGGAATTTATATCAGATAAAAAAAAGTATTCGGATTTTGACTTGGTATATGCTAAAATAGCCTGTTAGCAATAGATTATTTGACTGACTATAATATGGATCAGTGGATAAGTACAAGAGGATGTTGCCAAGTTCAGCACCCCTACCATGTAACCGTTCTGGTAATGGACATCACCTGCCATCCTACATGCATCAATTTACAACTCATGTGAGTGGAAGCAAGAGAGCATGCAATTACCATTGCCACTAGACTTATGCGGTAAGGCTGTTTAGTTAAAATTTGTTTCATTTAGTTGTTGCACTATGATATAGCAGAAAGAATCATGTAGTAGTGATTCCTACCTACAGGAAAGCTATTGAGTACTAAAATGATACTTATTCTCATTAGGATCAATAGTGCAGAATGGGAAGTTCTCCGCTGCTGCTTGGCTTTTTGTCAGCACATTGAAAAAAGTTGACTTTCCTACATTGGGCACACCAACTATGCCCACTTTCAAGTTGGTTCCCACTCGGCCGATGAGCGGTTTCCTTTCAGGCTCTTCTACTTTTTTGGGGGGCATTCTGAAAAAAGTGATGTACACATGCTTAATTGGACATTTACGGATATTACAATATACTTGTTACTTCTTTATCTAACTAGAATAACAGATTGCTTACAGGAGCTCATTTTAGGTGCTATACAGAACAGAACAATCTATATTGATGCACTTCTCACTCACACCTGTTATTTTGAATGACCCCCTTGTAGGACCTGTAGCCCTTCAATATGCTGGTCTGACTTAAGCATTACACAAGGTTTCTTTCATATCCCCCGATAGAAAACACACCAAAATTGCTTGTTCTTTCCAATAGTCCTACCTTTCCTTAAATATAATTATGAGCTAGCAAAAGTAAAAATAGTAAAAGAGAATGAAAGGGATCTTTATACTGTTAACTTATGTAGCCGAACCGCTAAATAAACAAAAATAATGTATACGTTTAAAAAATTAGGTAGTTTTTTTCGTTTTTACTCCCAAAGATAACCTATCCCCGGGTCGTCTAATATGAACTTACCTGGTTCTTTTTGAACCAAAATTCAGACTAGATTCTTCAGCTGTAAAAAAAAATCTTTTTATTGGTTGATAGCTATTTATTGACTCACAAATAAACAGAAAAATATTAACCACAAACAGCCACGAACGTGGACACGGCGCGGCACCAAATTCCACAGATTAAGTAGCAAATAGGCGTGAGGCGTATTTATCGACACAGGTAAAAGTCACTGATAATAATTGTCATTTTTGGCGGGAACGCGGAAAAGTTCAGGTCGTTGCATTGTATTATTTGTCAAAGCTTTTGCTTTTTCCAGTGTTAATGTTTAAAATTGGTGGCCTTTTACGCATTAAGTGCTGAATTACGAGCATGAGTGAGGGCAACTGATATAATGTGGTGAAACGAGATTTTTCGTTTTGCTTCCAAAACTCCATAGAAGCTTCTAGTAAAGTTGCCACCACTTTGCTGGAGCATGACTTAGACTGGACTATGACTATGACTAGGACATGACTTTGCGTGAAATATTTTATAACACGATGAAAATATAATACTTGACACTGGCTAAATACACTATGTGTGGAGCCAAAATATATATATATATATATATATATATAAAAAAAAAGTTACAATAAATTCAACATGGCGGATTATATTTAAAAAAATCGGGGACAAAAAAATATATTTTTTCGATAAACATGTCATGTTTGGTATTAAATGAAAGGTCCAAATGAGTACGTTTAGAATATGTATAATTTGTATATCTATGTATAACTATGTATAGCCTACGTATAAAAATAGGCGCCAATTTTCTGGTTTTGTTGTTCCCTGGTTGTGCCTAAACTACTCATCATATTTTATCAAATTTGATACCAACCGATGCGTATTGATACTCTGGGTGACATAGGGTACATTAAATTATACTAAACCCAATATGGCGGATTTTATGACCAATCCATTCCACCACATAATAAAAAACTCGCTAAACATTAGGCAAATAGCCGAAATCATTCGTGTAGTCTTAAAAATTGGCACAGTTATCATTTGAAGTATACTGATGATTATACTAAAAATTTCCGAGGGTGAGGGAAGGGCTTGAATATCACTTTTTCGGATATTTGCTTATATCCCAGAAACCTTTAGGATTAGTTTTACAATTACTTCTGTGAAATTAAATCATATTACATACGCCATAAAAAACATTGTATTCATTTTTACTGTAGGTTCAAATTTCAATACTTTAGGAATTAAACGATGTTGGAATTTGAAAAAGTAGCTTCCTCCCATCTCCTTATAACGCGCAACTGCATAGCGCTTGTAAAGTTATAGCATAGATGATAGAAGTATCTAGGTACTTAAAAGTATAATTAACAAAAAAAATTAAAATCTCTAATCATGTAAACACACATTTTTGCAAATAGGTAAGTGTTACCATTAGTTATAAAATACAACACCCCTTCATTTGGACGAAGGTAAAAATGCCATCATAAATAATTAGGTAGTCAGCAAAAAATTATGTAATAGGGGGAATTCTGTGGTAGTCTGGTATAATTAGTTTTTGAACTCTATCTTGTCCCACGAAGGCATCTGTAGCGTGTCAGAGAGGAACAAACCTAGTATTTTTTCACCGGAGCTGTGACAGCGACATGTTTTGCCAGCCGCGAGTTCAAAAGTAATAGGTGCCATCCTTTTTTGACATTGGCGTCAGTATTGGTCTAGAGAGGGACGCATCTGTTATTTTTTCCCAGGAACTGAGATGGAGTATCTTCATTATCGCGTTAATATTTATGGCGCGCAAAATAATCTTCATTGGCTATACGCGATGTTTTAACAGCGCGCCAATATTAGTGTCTTAAGATACCAACCACTAACGCTAACGCCAAACGCTAACTCCAAAACTGTATTGAAATGACATTAGCTGTGGAAAAGTAAGCGATTTCCGAAATGTCATCCTAGTACATTTTGGAGTTAGCGTTTGGCGTTAGCGTTAGTGGTTGGTTTCTTTGCTAGACCCCCTGGACACACGGCCAATTTGTTTGCCTTCTGCGCGGCCGACGTGGGCTAAATAAAATGGAGATAGCAGTGGCGTTGTATTGTACACCAGGAGATAATTATTTGTTAAACTGTACGAGTTTTAGGTATTTGCTATTACAAAAATACATTTTAAAGCTAATTTAAAATTTTATATCCCTTTGTATCCCATTAAATCCCTTATTGACATGTAATTACTTAAAACCATTTTTTAAATTATTTTGCTGTCTGTCCTTTAAACATGCATCACGCTACTACTAGACAACCACAAACTACTAGATGGATTTAATAAAACTTATTATATTTACAGTCAAATTTTCAAATTTTGTAATTATTATAATAAGTAACATCTATTACTATCCTCAAGCAGAGTTGCAAAAGTTTGTTCCCGCGAGGTTCACTGTTCATAGAACTATTAGTTTTATAATATAACATGATACAAGTAGTTACCTAACTTACATTGTAAATAAGCATGTAGGATATAGGTATAAATCTTCTTCTTCTCGTGTAGGCAAATGGTCAGCCCATGTCAGAATTTTTAGGCCACCCAGAGGCTTCTGATTCGGCTTAACAACTATTGTCTTAGCAAAACAGCCGGGACTGACAGCTTAACTGTAACAGTACCATGAATATCTAATGACTACTCACACAACATAAATTATTTAGAATTGGATTATCTGCTGCCTCAAACCTAACTTTACTTGAGTAGGCATGTACCTATAGTATTATAAATATATATGCTGTATTGTATAACTGTAGTTCACAGCTGTACTCACATTTGTAATGATTATAAAACTACATCTATTCAATAACATTTGACTTCCTGTCTAGTTTTCACAGTATTCACTCTCCTGTAAAATGTGTAATAGTTACTACTTCGAGCTGCAATACTTACAAACATTTTTATGAAGTTTGTTAAGGATTTAAAACATGCCAGTAATTTGATAATTATATATTAAATTAAATACAGCTGGAACTATTTCGATTAGGTAGACCCTGCTTGCCAAGGTAAAGTCATGGGTGCCGGATTTTGAAGATAGGACATAACTACAGCAGATATGGACAGCATAAAGGAGCTCACAATCTGAAAAGACAGATAAGTACTATATTTTATTCCTTCTATTGAGGTATAACTATTAAAACTAAAAAAACGATGTGAATCTAGATAGCTTGCTCATAAATAAGATTCCAAAAAATAGCAAGTTTAAAAATAACATGATCAACAATGATCTGTTGTATAATTTTGATCCATTACTTATTAGAGCTTTATTAAAAAAAGAGTTGGTGTCACTGGCAATTTAATTAGTACTTATCAACTGAGCCAGTAGTTAACAAAATACAGACCTGCTTTGTATCATCTGACACTCGAGCATTAGCAAAGCTTATGCTTGAGCAGAATACAGCAGTCCATGCTGACCATTTGAGGCGCATCATCAGACCACACATAGAGAACACCATACCTGAAATTATACAAACAGTTATTAATGCTATTTCTCCTAATGGTTGCAGCACAATTTTTCCAGTAACATGAGTGATAGATAAAGTAATAAACTGCAATAAACAACACAAACAGGCCTTCTCATGTTTTATTTTTAAAGCATGTACATTTGTATTCAAATATCAGCTTTTGATGTGTAAAGTTAAGATTTTTGATTAAATGTAGTTAATAATTACAACAATAACTGGCACTGTTAAAATAACAGATACCTGCAGAGATAGTGTACAGTAGCATTCCTTCATCTCTTGCTGTCCGAGAGACATGTTTTGGTAATAATAGATGTAATAACATCAATTTTATTACTCTTAGCCAAGTAGCTTTCCAAGACCATTGATTGGCCCTTCGCAGTACAGTAATTATACTAGAAAATTAAGTTACTGAAATAATTTTTCTTGTGTTGTCATGTAAAATACTAAAAATGTAGGTCAAGGTTCTATAACAAGGTTCAATAAGCATTTTTACCAAGAATATTCATATAATCTGTGGTGAGGTCTTCAGCAGGTGCAGATGTAGGCGGTGGAGGTTTGAACCTGCGCTCTCTATCGGCTCTGCGAGGATCTGATGTCAATTGCATCTGTAATAAAATGTAAGTGGGTACACGATATTAATGAATATGTTAAAAAGCATGAGATTAAGTACAACATCGTAGCTAAAGCAGCAAACAGGGTTAATGCGCTGTTGATTACGATTTAAAATTTTATACTTAAAATTAAAGGATCATGCCCCACAGACCATTGGGAAATTTCTTTAAGAGTTGATCAGTCATACAAACCTTTACCTTTTGTTGTTTTACCACCGGCCCACAAATAATTGAATCAGGTGAATTAAGACCAGTTATTATTCACAGATTGCAGTGAGTTGGGTTAGATCTTAAATTTCCTAAAAAAGTTAATTGAAATTACTCTGTAAACTTAGAAAAGGTTAGAATTAAACAGTCTTTACCAATGTACTCTGTGATTAAACACACAGAGCATATATTAAACAATCAAAAACTAAAATCACAGAGTACATTGGACTAAAATCGAACATCGAACATAAGTAGTGCTGCCAGATGACCATGTGAACTTCCCCTCCACTTTTTGTCGAAAATTACCTCCGAAAATTATCTTTATGCTAAAAAAAAGGCTCTAAAACAGTTTTATGAATATTTCGACACCAAATATGATCGTATCGTGCTTGAGTGTTGATATCGTCGAAAATGTGGCCATGAATGGTGTTTCTTATATGTATATTTATCCCTATATGGCAACTTGGCAACGACATTCAACGCCAGCTGACAGACAGTGAGTGAAGGATTAGTTGTGAATGACACTGACAGCAACGACAGCTTATGATAGTGTGACGTGCCAACCACAGAGTATAGTAGATTTTTTTCTCTTACCTGTGGTGACCGCCCCATTTGACAGTGGTAGAATCAGGCTAAATAGGGTATTGTATTTTCCTTACTATCCCTCAACAAAGGTTTTTCTGACAGCTGGCGGGGCATAATTCTACAGCCATAAATAGATGGCGCAAAATAGACCGGCAATTGTATTACGTAAAAATTGCAACAGCAGTAGCAAAGCAACAGCAGTTAGCAATGCGACAACGAACACTTAGCAATCGGTCGCAAGATGGCCGCCAGTTGCTCGAATACACTTTGACCTTAGACACTAGCGCCACTAGCAACAGAACGGCAATAGATGGAAACAAAAGAATGAACTTCTTACACTTTTTAGTTCATCGATTGGTGTCAAACGTCACTTCGCTGCCAAAGTCATGTTTGACAGCAATGATTGCGAAATTTACACCTGTTGCAAAAATTACGTAATAACCCGCCGTTTTTTTCTCTTTGCGACTGATTTTTCCCCTGTCATAGCGCACCAGTGTTGCCAACCGTACGATTTAAATCGTATTTATACGATCTTTTTGGCTCTGGTACGATGTACGATCGTGAATCAGAAATCGTACGCAAAACATACGACCTTTTCAAAGCTTGTAATTTTCGTAACCAAATTAATAAATTAAGTTCATTTTGTCCAAAAGTCAATAACGATAGAGCCGAAAGAGCTATAAACCAAACCGTCACACGACAAAACCTAATCATCGTCTTACTCATTTTATTTATTAACGTAGTTGCTATCTAAATAATTTTACACTACGCATGTGTATTTCAATTTGATTTCAGTTCTTTCGTTTGTCGGTTTTTTAATTAAAATGTACTACCTACTCATTTTTTTGCGTTTCGTGTGGAATTCTCATTCATTATTATGAAATGTGGCCGGAGTCTGGTAACCAGAGTTCCAGACAATTGCTCAACGTGTGTATCTAAAATGCTAAAATAGCCTTTGCCCGTTATAAAAAACAAATATAATAATTATGAAATGCCAAATGTGAAATATTGTGTACTAATAAAATATTGTATCAACGTAACTAAATAACTAAAAAATACTACTAATGCACTTATAAAAACTAATAACTAATTATTTAAATAATTTCGCATTTTTCATTGAAATTTCTACGCGTACTATTTTTTTCGGGAAATTGCAGGAAAATACGATCTTTTCACGTCAAAGGTACGATTCCCTAAAAAATAAAGTTGGCAACACTGTAGCGCACCTCAGTGTCACTAAAAAATAGTAGAGGTTAGCAACATTCCGTCGCGCGAATGTGGCAACGCGGCCGCGGGACTTCTTTCCTGAGACGGAGTTTATCTTTTTATTTTTTGTATTTTGGCTCCTCGCATATTGTATTTAGCCAGTATCAAGTATTAATTTTTGAACATTATTATTTTTACATTATGTGTTATGAAATATTTCCCATAAAGTCAAACCATAGTCACATACTGCGTCAAAAATTTGAGTACTTATAGAATGGTCCGGTGATCCTAGCGCCGCCAAAAGAACGGCTGCGCTAGGATCACCGGACCACAGAGTGACCCTTCTGGCTCAGGTACAGATTTCGGCACCGGTAACACAATCAGTCACCGACCCTACGTCCACTCCTACAGTGGACGTAGGTTGCCTTCTCGATCCTCTTATCCCGGCAACAGCCCAAGCCGAGGGTTGCCCTTGCCCAGCCAGGGCCCTTGAGCTAGTTGCCCCCACATTTATTTGTAGGCTGGGCGCCTTAAGCTCCTGCCCTCCCGCCCGTTGATACTGTAAAGGCCCGTAGAGACCAACAGCATTAACCCGTTCAAAAAAGTAGTAGTCTCACAGGAAACGCTGAAAAGATCACGTCGGCGTCGCCGTCGGCGTCGTTGTCGTTGCTTTGTAGGTAGGTAGGTATTATTTTCCAAAACTTATGCTTATAAACAAGTGTTCATTGATATACATTAAAATAGGACAGAACAACAAAAAAAATGTTGATTCTTTTAATGTAAGTACCTGTTTTTGTAGGTACTTAAAGTGCTATCCAGACTCAATGGCGGCTGTGAGGTCGATGCGAAACGCTACGCAATAGCAAAAATTAGGTGTGCCCTGGAAGAGGTAAGCGGTGTGCACAGGTGGTTAGTTTCAATCACGCCCTACGAAAAGTTTTGATTAATGTGATTACTTTGATTGACCATTATTTGTGATGTTATTTTTAAGGTTTTTCTAGGGATACAATTTTTTTATGTAAGTTCTACCATAATTGTTTTACTAAGTACCTTCAAAAGAGCCAGATACAGGATGCATGAATATAAGCTGGCCTTAAGCACAGATATTAAAATAAATAGTAATAAAATAATAAATAAATATATGTGGACATTTCACACAGCGCCATCTAGCCCCAAACTAAGCATAGTGTATGGAACTTGGAGGGGACTTACGGGCGGTCGCTGGTTTCCGTATAGGTGAAAATTCCACACAGTTCACTTTCTTCAAACTTTGAGTTTCTCGCGATGATTTTGGGCCAATCAGCTGATCGACCCTAACGCCTCCGGTATATCGGATAGAGGTGTTGCGCGCGCGGTGTCTTACGAGCTTCTTTTTTTCCTGTATGTTGACCGTTGGTGGTAGGAGCGGGGGTGCGGGGTAGGATTTTGAATGCGTGAGTATGTGTGAGTAAAGTGAATGCGTGTATGCGTGCGTGTTGCCTTCTTGTACTATGGGAACCAGATAACTGATATAATACTTATATACTTTTTTTGTTTGTAAATACATACATAGAATACAATATAACACTCAGACGCAGAACAAACATCTATGTTCATCACACAAATGTTTGTTCCGGGTAGGAATCGAACCCACGGCCCTCAGTTCAGAAGGCAGGGATACTACCAACTGAGCTATCAGGCCCGTCAATAGTATCTTAAGTAATTTCTTTCCTTAAAAATCTGCAGATACTAGGTAACTTAATATTATACTAAAAACTGGCTATCGGATATTTTTCATGGATAATGGTCAAAATATGTTAATACGTCAATTAAAGTAACTGGCCAGTTGAAAAAAGGAAAATATTTTGGAGGCTTTGGAGTTGGCGCGGTAAATAAGGCTTCGTCATTGGTCAGCTGCGCAGCGCACGCCCACCGCCCGAAGGTACGCATGCCGCACGCCTCGTCCGGCCATTTACATGTGAAATCTAAAATAATACACTTACCCAGTACCTACTACTAAATACTTTCAATTTTTATTATTCGGTAACATGCAAAACTGCAGTTTTCAAGAAACGTCGGGTCTCGAAATTAGATGAAACTGGTGCCGCCACCCAGCGGCTAGTAGCGCAACTTTTCACAATAATGTGTAGAGTCAAGTTTATTTGAGTAAGTACCTACGTGTTTAAGTTTTTAACATACTAAGTACTTAGATATATGTTTTTAATAAAATTAGGAAATTGCATTGCACTTCAATCAAATCAAACTACCTACAAAGACTTCCTATTGAGTTTTTCATACGTTTGTAAGAGTGACTGACCCATACCTATTTTATTGATGTAAAACTAAAGTGCTTATAAATAAATGATATACTTACTTACCAGGTATATCGAGGTTCCTTTCACCCATCTTCTATGATGAATACCTAGGTACCTACTTAGACCTATTTAGATAGGTACCTAGGTACTTAGGTTATGAATATTATGCCCAGTAGGTACCTTAAGTAAGGCCTAATATTTTTTACTTTAGCTTAATAGATACCTAGGCCTGCATTTGAACCCAGTGGTCAAATGCAGGTCCGACCTGATGGTACAAGTGATAACGCGGTCGACGATGGAACAATGCACTTCCTGGAAGATATCAGTCTCATGCCTTGAAAACTCCCTTCATATAGCTTAGGTACCTATATGCACCTATAGGTAGGTTCATTCATAACTAGGATTTCCTGTATCTAAGGACCTAGGAGGAACTACGAGGATCATGGTCCTAGAAGCACAACACACAGAAACAGGAGAAGTATTTGTTCAGAGGAAAAAACAAGCGAAAATAAGTAGATACTTGTATACCTAATCTATGCTGTGTCTTGGTTGTTATAGGACCATGGTCCTCGTAGTTCCTGTGTCCCTAGATACAGGGAATCTTATGGGTATAGTCCAGGATATATGTATGCGATCGTTGGGCGTTATTTAATTAATATTACCATTAGTATTATCAAAATAATAACGCCCATCGATGACATTGCCAACTACATTTTCATCTAAAACGAAACCCCTATAGGTAGGTACTACCAATTATTACATACGATCGTTATACCTAATTGACACAACCGTTGATAACAGGCAGCCTGTAACGCGTTCACAGAGAAGCTACTAATTAGCCCGCCATATTAGTTAATTGTTCATTGCCCTCCCCGCGTGTTTCTCCCTCCCGCTATGGCTCGCGGATAATTGCATATCTTCGGTTTCCGTTACTGTGGTTTTAATTTAATTACCTATGTTGGCACAATACGCAAGGCAACACTGAATGATTATAAATACCTACCTACTTGGTGTTCTTGGCCTCGGAAGTTCGAGACTAACCCTCGTATTCCAAAACATTTCTCCAAAAATCCTTCACTTGACTTCTACTTAACTTTGAGGGAAACTCAAAATACATCGCGACATACCTTGAGTTGACATTTGCCTCGCTTCTCTCGTTTGAGAAAAATTGACGCAGAAATGTCAAGTTGATTATTTATTGTCAACTAAAAATACCAAAACACAAAAATTGAGCTTAATGAATATGGGGGTAAGCCTAGAATATGGGGGGTGAGATTTATTTTGTTATAGCTTAAATAAATCTCATACACTTACAGTAGGTACTGTTTCTACGTGTCTATGTGTCTACGTGTTATGTGACTATTTATATGTGTCCATGTACGATTTCTGTTAGTCAGTTGTCTTGTCTATGTGTGTCTACAAATGTCTAATACGTATCTATTTACGCCCCTCCCTTCTATTGCCGTCCCATCCATTCATCGTTTTCCTGCATTTTGCCCTATATTTTCCTTTTTGCTTCTCTCTTATCCACAAACAGGGTTATGACTAAACTAATTAACCTGTGTGAAGCCGGGGCGGGTCAGCTAGTACTTAATAATAATTATGAAGTAATGTAATCAAATTTTCCGTTTCTTTAAACAAAGGTATGATACCTAAGTAGCTACATAAGTATACTGACAATTCCTCTACGTCCCTTCAGGTGCTCTAATTCTCTGCTCAATTAGGAAACCACGATTCCCGAAACCTAATTTCGCACCAATCTGTATTCATAACCCAAAGTCTGATTCAGTCATGATTCTCGCGAAATCAGCTCAAATTACGTGGCGAGCCTAATTTTATTAGCGATTCGAGTTAATGCTCGTCATTACACTTTGATCGTTGGGAAAAACAATGGTTGGCTGTTATTTAGATAAGATATTTATTATTTAAATGGGCGCGGTAAGTATAGGCGAGGAGCACTGGTAATTCGGTAATCACGGTGCTGGTGCATGCCGGGACAAGGTCACGAGAATTTGATAATTTTGGTCAAGAGGACGTGGTGACGTGTGACTGTGTTTTTATAGTAAAGTGGTGGGTGGAGGCCTAGATTTAGGTATTGGTATCATCAGCCAGTCTTCTCTAATTAGTTGTAGATTATAGGTTATACTGGCATAGGATTGGTAGGTATGTTTTTCTTAGATAATTAAGTTGTAATAAACTGTCTAGACTCTAGACTATATAGGTAGGTAGCTTGGTGTTGCCGACGACGGTGATGTTTCCGTAGAAAAGATATAAATAAAGTGCGATATAAAAGGGAGCTTGTATTGTGGCAAAAATCCAAAACGAATAAAAATTATATAATTTACAAAGAAAAATCAAAACGACATATTTTTCCTCTAAATTCAACTCAAATATTATTTTAAAAGACAAACAAAAATCTGAATAAATGAGGCTACGAACCAACCTCCATCATGGAGGTTGGTTCGTAGCATGGAGGCTCCATGTCGCTCACTCTTGATGGAGTACATATAAGCAAGGTAGGTAGGTTCTCGGTTCTTATAGAGTCAAGATATTTACAACCATGTAAAGTAAGTGTTCATCAGCTCCCCCCGGTTTAGGCCAGGTCGTCCGTGCATGCAGGGGAGATGCCAGAGGCAAACAGCCGCTCAAAGTAGGTACCTATAGGTAAGTAAGTACCTACCTAATACTGTGGTTGTAAAAATGTTGAAGAGCTTCATATTTCAATCCGTTAGAATTTTGCAAAGCTCTAAATGCCTCTAAATTAAAACGTCAAGGTGTCAAAAATGTGACACGTGCTGACTTTACTCTCTCAATCTTGCGGGGCGGAGTCCCTGCCACAATAGGAGTCCTGGAGAGTCTAAGGTGCCCTAATTTCAGGGTGAGGGCTCCACTTCCGGAGACTGCTGCGCGGCAAATTGTTGAAGAAAGGGTGCTTTTGTCAACCGATTCCGACGAATAAAACATTGTTGAAAATGTGTAGCCGATAGGCCCTTTGTGCCTTCGCGTACTCCTTAATTATGTCGAACAGTGAAAGGGTCATATTTTCTATTAAATTTACACAATTATTTGTTAGTAGGTAGATACAGAGTGTTTGGTTATTGATATGTAAGTATAAATAATAGAATTACTGACTGAAACCCAGTTTCTAGACATTCATATTGAGAAGAAACTTTCTCAACGTTGCACAGAATAGAAAACGTGAGGCAGTAGGTAGGTATTGGTACCTACTTATTACATTATTTTCGTTCCACGATCAATAGGTAAACCTATGTCTCCTTAATGAGTCAAATTTGTTTATCTATCTATCTATTACTTACATAAGGTAGCGACTCTACCTATTAGGTACTAAGTACTGTATAGTGTATACCTATACTAATCACTAAGACCTCTATTACGAACACTACCAGTACCTACACTAACCTATAACTTCCATCATTTAAAAAAATGCAATCCTTTCTTTCAACATTGAACACCCTGTAGCTGGGACCCTGAGCGCACGCGGTGGGCCGGGGAGTGCACCATTGTGCTCACAAGCAGATTACTATAATCATTGCTCACGTAATGTGGTAAATGATAAGGTCCGCTCTAGTGCTCAAAACATATGCTGTTGGAACTCATTCGTTACGCCACTGACTCTTTCCCTGTTTCGGGTAAACAGTTCCAAATAGCTGTTCTATATAATTTCCTTTTCAAAAAAGAGGATCAGCCACTGCTAATATGGCTTGTCAATCAATTGTCTTAATATCTTAATAGCATTGTACACATTATAAAATAAATAATAAAATAAAAATAAAAAATAAAATAAAAAAGCCTTTTATATCATGCATATCACAAAATTTTCGAATAAGTATCAAATTTAACTTTTTTACAATTAACTATTACAATTAATTAAGTAGGTCTTTCTTGTACACATTATCACATCACAAATAATGTAAGTAAAAAAACCACTTCGAAATTTTGATAAGTATTCCTACTTATACCTAGCACAGAATTCGCCTATAAATGTCACCTATAGGTAAGTACCAACCCAATTACAATGTAACTTAAATTACTACCTATACTTATCTAGTTTTATAATACTATATATAGTATAGTACAAAACCAGGTCACCTATATATTAAGTCCATCATCAGATATTTCACCATCAAAGATTGTAGCTAGTTATTTAAATTATGTGGTAAAACCTTTACTTTTGAATGTGAATAGCCCTTATAATTTTTATCAGGTACGTCACTTGTCAAGTGGCGAGCTTCATTCAAAAAGCGTTTTAAAGGAATTAGAGTGATAAAAGACTTTTCGAAATGTTATACTACAGAGATAATAAAAAAAAGCCTGCAAAACAAATAAAACGTTTCAGGATTGTCAAAGTATGATATTTCGTGTTCGTGTATCTACGTACAATTCCAGCAAGGTACAACTAGAAATGACTAGAAAATTCGTGCTTTCCTTTTGTATTTAAATCAGCTTCATTTTAGATCTATCGACAAGGATCGGCTTATTATGCAAGCTCTACACTGCGGCCTTTCATTATTGCAAATGGAGGCAAATTGCGCGCGTCTAACGCACTGCCTGTAATGCGGCTGCCGGCGAAACCGTGCTCTCGATTCCACGGTGTCTATGGTAATGAGACAGGTGGATGGAATTATCTTGGTATGCTCTGAAATTAAAGTTTTCAGCAGAAGTGCCAATACTCAGTTGAAAATCTAAAGAGCGAGGTATATCATAAGCAGAGATACCAGACCATAGCAGAGATAGCGCTCTTTAGATCTTAGATCTCCACATAATATGTGGCACCTGGTGCACTAAGCGCTTGTACAGTACCTTGGTGTGGGTAGTAATCAGACCAACCAAAAAGTCTTTCCCGTAATAAGTGCTAAGTAGGTATACCATCACGCTCACACGGAAAGTTATTTTTGCCCATGGTACTAAAATCTGTTAGGCATAACTTATAAACTTTAAAGGCAACATTTGGTCTATCGGTTCATGGTAGCCCCACTAGAGAACCTTTCTTCCTCATTTCAGTAAGAGACCACGTCTCAGTTCCATAAGTCATCACTGGAGTTTTGTTTCGTAACTTACATTTTTGTCCTGTTATCATCACATCATCAGGTGGAAGACGCCGTAGGTCTGGGGCAGGGGTTGGCCATATTCATCACTCATGATCATGAGCATAGATTATAATTCAGTCTGAGGAGAATCATCATCAACATTAACAGCCTGAAGACGTCCACTGATGAACATACAGGGAGCGCCACTTTGAGCAGCTGCTCGCCTCCTGCATCCATCAGTTCCCCGTGGCTTTCACTAGATCGTCGGTTCACCTAGTGGGGGACGGCCTACGCTGCGTGCGTATTTCGGTTCGTGGTCGCCACTCGAGAGCCTTTCTTCTCCATCGGTTGTCAGTTCTGCGAGCGATGTGCACCGAGGAGAATGCTACTGTCTATTTCCTGGATGAGTATCCAACCGGCTCAACAGAAAAAGTTTTTTTTTATTTCCCACCGATCACTTACATAGATCCTGGACCCTTCCTAGGATTCCCTATATCTTGGGACCCAGGAACTACGACACCCAGACACAGAACAAGTATTTGCGCTTTTTTTTTTTCGGGCACAAATACTTGCCCTGTCGCGGGAATCGAGCCGCCATCTCCGGGTTATGAGCCGACTTGCTCAACCACCACACCACGGAGGCTGTCAAAGTAACAGATGGAGCAATATAATATGTTCCTTAGGTACTTATAACGGGTTAAAACTTCCTTAAAATACAGAATTTCGCCTGATTTTTGCGAATCGGGCAGTAATAGTTTGTTTCACTGAATGTAACTGATTGTACTTTGACTGGAAATGTAATAACATAAAAATAAAATAAGTAAAAAAGTGAAATATTTGTTTAATAATGTAATTGCCTTTTAATAAACGTGGCAAATTGATTTAATAATTAGTTACTTCTCTTGTATCCATTGCCTATTGTCTATGTATGCATAACCAGATTTAATATAGCAGCATGTATAGGTAGGTGGAAGAGACCAAACGTAGTCATTCTTACTCATTAAAAGGAATCATCCAACTGATCACCAAGCTGTTATTTGTAGTCATTTGCGTAACAACCAGTGCCCTTGATGGTAAGTGCTATGTGCTACTTATTATGGATGCAACACATAAGTAGCTCAAAGTAAAGGTGCATGTACTTATACTTACGTATAATACATGGGTGAGTCATCATCAGTGAAAAAGCTATGTTTTGAATATTGAGTTATAATACTTACCGTAATAGTCGAAGAGTATGACTTGATGTTTAGGCACCTGTTTAATGAGGTTGCAGGCAATCCGATGGAGACCAAGCTGATGAGTGGAAAATTAAGAGACCAAAAATGTGAGAATGTGGTGGAGAAACCATTCTCAACATTGATAGAAAAAGCGTCCATGCATGTAAGATAAGATAAGATAAGATAAGATAAGATAAGATAAGATAAGATAAGATAAGATAAGATAAGATAAGATAAGATAAGATAAGATAAGATAAGATAAGATAAGATAAGATAAGATAAGATAAGATAAGATAAGATAAGATAAGATAAGATAAGATAAGATAAGATAAGATAAGATAAGATAAGATAAGATAAGATAAGATAAGATAAGATAAGATAAGATAAGATAAGATAAGATAAGATAAGATAAGATAAGATAAGATAAGATAAGATAAGATAAGATAAGATAAGATAAGATAAGATAAGATAAGATAAGATAAGATAAGATAAGATAAGATAAGATAAGATAAGATAAGATAAGATAAGATAAGATAAGATAAGATAAGATAAGATAAGATAAGATAAGATAAGATAAGATAAGATAAGATAAGATAAGATAAGATAAGATAAGATAAGATAAGATAAGATAAGATAAGATAAGATAAGATTTATTTCGAAAAATACATGGCAACGATAACAATATCATCCTTAACTTAAGTATATTACTTGCACTTAATCAAAAACAAAAAACAAAACAAAGATCATAATTTTGGCCGACAGGTGAGTAGATAATATCATTATTCGAGCCCTGATCTCCACACTAGGATTCCCTGTGTCGTGGAGACCAGTTTTACAAACATTTGAAATTTAATTTGTTGGGACGTTACAAATGTGCATATATGCAACGAATATTAATTTATTAGCTAAAAGATGCTGCATGTTGAATTGCATCTGAGTTGTTTAAATAGCTAGTAGGTAGGTAGGTAGGTAGGTATATAAATAGCAAGTAGGTATGTGTAGTGTAGATACTTGTGTATGGACTAAAGATCTGGTGAAAACCGAGGGGAGCCGATGGATGCAGAAAGTAAGCAGCCTCTCAAGGTGGAGCTCTCTGAAAGAGGCCTGTGTTCAGCAGTGGATGTCTTCAGGCTGTTGATGATGGAGGATGGTGATGATGATAATGATGAGATATGTATTACCTACTTATCAAAGAAAGAATATATTGCATTTTATTGGGTTTAAGACCACTTATCACGGTGACGGTAGTTTCACGATAGGGACGGATGGATGCCAATTAAAATCCAATTCATGTTGAAAAAACCATCAACCAAAATTTTCGTTTATAATTATAAATCTAACATACATACCTACCCCACAGTACCTAAAAGACTGCAGGACCCTATTATCAGAAAATTCAAAGAATTAAATTGTTTGTATAAATTAGTATCCTACCGATTCAGAGCAGTGGCTTTATAATAAAATATCCTTCGATTGCTTTTTTTAGTGACTACGAAAGTATATAATTACTTAAGAGGCAATATTTCTGGGCATACACCTTTACAGCTATAAGCACAGTTCTAGTCCAGGAGCCATTGCAAGAGTCCTCGCAATAGAGGAATTACGCGCACCAGAGCGCGCCGTAACGAGCGAAATGACAACAAAAATTATGAAAATTATTTTTAATCGCGTGCAATTGGCGTGGAGGTAACCACAGGGTACTAGTAGTCCGTGGTCTAAGCTAGCCGAGCGTGGCCTTACTTAATTAAACGGTAGCTGTACACTGTCCCAGCTTTGAGTTCCTCTCTGCGACTAATAGTTCGTATCTAATCTAACTTAGGTAGGTACTTTATAAAATAAATAAGTAAATATGCACAGAAGTCTTTAGGAGATACCAAAAAACCCTATATACTTGCATCTACCTAATACCTGCTCGTTTCTTCTTAAAACGTTCTGCGTTATTATTTAGTAGCTTTAGTATATTAGGTATCGGTATATAGATAACTACATACGATGATTGCCTTGGCTTGCGTTTCACTTATTTTTTTAATTTTTATTTAAGGTAATTTCAGTTTATATACAGCGGTACGTAATAAGTATTCTATTTAATTTGCCTACATTGATCCTGGTGCAAGCATTATCACGTTTCAACCGCCTAGCTTGACCGTAATCATTAGCTACTGAAATATTTCAGACCACTTACCGTAATTTCTCGCATTATACCACTATCAGCACCATAATTACGTTACAGTGGAAACAATAAGAAATAATAAAATGGGTGTGGGGCACATTTGCATTTCCGTCCGATTTCTCGATTGCAGGTTTTCCTTTCTGGCACTAGAAAAGCATGCGAGTTAGAAAGAGATGATTGATGCAAGCTTGTTCTCCATTTCAGGCTCGAAATTATTATTTTGATTACGTTTAATTTGCATACCGGCCGGAGCAACCGTCGCCTCGGGGCAGGCGCGCCCGTTGTAACAACCCCTGTACTTTTCTGTAATGTTTTCGCCATTTTCAACAAAATTCCATACAAATCATATAATTTCAGGTATCATCATGATTATTACGAAGAAGCGCCCGTGGTCCTCATACCGGTGTAATAGGTCTGTCGATGCTCAAATTCTTGATAACTATACGAGTAATCGCCATAGAACCATGGCCGGCAAGCTTAATGATCCGACGTCTTCAATTATTGGTAATATCGGACTCTTAAACGTTCTTAGGAAGCCGTCTGGCAGGTCCGCTCGGATGGGGGAGATGAGACTGCCCATTATAAGTATCTGAGGCATCTGAGGTCACTATAATTCGATGAATGTAACGCTCATCTTTGTGTGGGATATTTTGTAGAGGTTTTCCGTCCTAAAGCTTCATGCAAATATTTTTATTTATTACATATTCTAGCATAGGCCCTTTTTTGAATAAAATGTTTATTAGGCATGTATTAAGCTTGAACGAATGTGTGGATGTGGAGGCTACCGTGCGCGAGCACGCATTGGCGCTGGCCAGCCCAATAGGCGGCGGCGGGCACGCCCACTTGCGCACGAGCATTTATTTTACTTCAGTATGAGATAAACTGACTGTATTATGTACATACTTAATACTTAGTAAAGTCACTGTACCTTGAAATTTGCATTAAGATTTGAACAAATCCTGACAGTTTTTATTGGTTCATCACTTTGGTAGAGTAGGTATAGGTGGGTAGAGTCAAGAGACCTCTTTATGGAAAAACAAATAAAGGTCATCCATCG
The DNA here is from genome assembly GCA_963580505.1 of Ennomos erosarius. Taxonomy (NCBI): domain Eukaryota; kingdom Metazoa; phylum Arthropoda; class Insecta; order Lepidoptera; family Geometridae; genus Ennomos; species Ennomos erosarius. Next base: position 10,563,084 of record OY756981.1, on the reverse strand, counting down.
CAGTTTAAAATGACACAGGATGTGCATTGTTTGATTGATTTTCTGCGCCTTTGATGTATGTGTAGGTCTAGGTAAGTAAGTAGGTATGAGGTACCTATTAAGTATACTTAGGTTTTTCCTTTGAGTCATAGCAAACACTAATAAGTAGGTAGGGAGACACCTATAAAAATTATTGAAAGTGAACAGATTAGTATAATTGAATTATTATCGCACTTAAGTATCTAATAGGTATAGGTACCGGTAGATAGATAAGTGTTTCTTTGATATCAAACGTAGCCTAGGTAATAAGTAAATGATTAGAAAGCACAATTTCAAGCTTCTAATGTACTTTCCAATTGACAAAGAATTGATTGAGACAAATTGGCTTTCAACCGCTGTAGGCTAGATTTGAACTGTTGGCTATCAGCGATAGGGCTGTCCTTTAAAGCTTCAGCCATGCCAGCGCGTCTAGTGGCGTCAATACAGCGTCAAAATAGGCCATAACCCATGACTGTCTATAGACTGTCGTGCCGCGATCACCAGCGTCAGCGATGGATGCCGAATAGTTTCGCGTCGCTGACGTTGCCGCTACGCAGACGTGCTGGTGGGGCTGAAGCTTTAATCCGCTATTGCTGGCTTTCAATCGCTATTCGGGACATCGAGAGGGACATAATGACATAATGTCAGCCCGCGGGTTGGCGAACGCTGGCGACAGATCACCATGATTAGAGCTCGACGAGCGTAGCGAAAAGCGGGGCGGCCAGCGGATGCAAATTGATTCGTGCCATGGGCGAGCTAGGTATCGGAGGCGCACCTGACCTGACTGTGCGACTGTTGTAAAGATGGCTTACCGCTAGCCGAACTGGATCAAAGTCAAGCCATGTTTACCAATAGGTATACTAATTTCAGCCTATAGAACCCATGGAAGCTCTAAAGGTGTAATTAAACACTTATTTTTCAAAGGTATACAGACTGCAGATGTTAACTAATGTTTTTAATTGGTTAATAGGATTGCATTTTACCATTTCTCACGCAGTGGAGTATTGATGTGGTCTAGGCTATAACATGCTCTTCTAAAAGATACCATGTTCCTCTTGATTTGGAGACTCCAAAATTTGTTTATCGGGAAATACAAAAGAACAGACCCTGTCAATCCAGGTGGGGTAGGTAAGGTACTCCTTGGCTGTTGTATGGTAAACGTGGAAGCAAATCACTTTATTGCACATGACCACAGAATAGATATGGTACTTATAACCTATGTACCCAGTGTTGCCAACCCTACTGTTTTAACAGTAGATTTGCTGTTTTTTCATTATCAACCCTGTTTTCTGTTTTAGGTACAAATTCTACTGTTTTTCTATAATTTTAGAGCCATCTGATACAAATTGCAATAAACATACAACATAGGGTATAAAAAAGTTGCAACTACTTAATTACTTACTCTACATTATTATAGGAGAAGATCCTGTAACTCGTTATTTTCAATTCTCTGTTTTCGGCAAGTTGAAACAAGATCAATAATTATTTTGTTTATTACGTATTTGGGTCATTTTATACCATACTTACATATACTATTATTAACACCTGCATGTAACCAATAATGTTTGAGTATTTGAGTATTTTCGAAAATGGTCATTTTAAACAATGAGTACTGATTTATCTTGTGAACAAACTCCCCAAAGAAAAAGTGATTAAGAACGAACAAAAGCCCAAAAATCTTAAGATTCAAAACAAAAAGTAAGTATATAGAGAAAGTGAAGTCAAAATGGCTTGCTTTATAGCCGAGCATTTTTATTTTATTTTATTTTTTTAGCAAAATCGGGTTTTGAATATCACGGCTAATTTTCGTTAGAAAATTAAAAATATTATAAACTTCTTTGAGCACTTCTTAAATTTTCTTTGGAATATAAATAATGTGTGTACATTAAACACCGTTTCTATGAATTTTAACGTGTTTTATTTAAACAGTTGATTTGTTGTTTCGAAATAACAAGTTTACTGTTTTTTACTGTTTTTTTTAAGCTGTCGTACTGTTTTTTAAGCTGTTAGGGTTGGCAACACTGTATGTACCTATCTACTACCTAATTTAAAAAGGAATTTCAGCGAAAAAGACAATAAGTAAGTACCACTTTTTTATGCAGCAAAGGTGTCGAATAACTGCTATTAATGAAAGCCTCTGCATGTTTTCTTGTCTAATGACAGCCCGCGGGGAAAAATAAAGAAACCGAAGCGTTTAGGTGTAATTGTTTTATTAAAATTTAATTATTCCGCACTGTATTGTCACAACATGCACTACAGCCTTGTAGTAAGGTATAGTTAGTGTGTTAAAAATGCAGCTTTGACGCTTCGTGCGCCTCATACGCTATGCTATAATGGAAGATAATGACTTTTGATTTTCCATGAAGCCATGGGAGTTTTTTGCATTGTCCACCATTGCGCATAATGGTCGGTTAGTGGATGATTGTAGGCTGCTTGCAGTGATACCTGTGTTTCCGTGAGACCAGTACGTAACGGGGACACTAACAAAGGCCTGGCATTGTGTCTCCGCTACCATACCATTTCCCGAGCGGCAAACCACAAAGAAACTTGGTTGGATAATTTTTGCTAAATGTATAGGCGTAAGGAACTACAAACAGCATAAATAATGTAAAACGCCGGTTTATAGTTCGATGTATTGAATATAAGTATGTAATGTTTAATTTTTTTAATAATTTATAGGCTTAGCACCACCACCATTCCTAATGGAAGAGAACCTAAGGTTGGTAAGGTTGGTTCTTTAATATAAATTACATATACACTGTCATAGTACTTAGATGTTTTTTCTTCTATTTACCTATACTTACAATACTAACCATTTGTTGCTGTACTAGTGTTTTATTTTTTTAAACCATATAAACCACTCTTCTAAGCATACGTGACACCAAAGAATACCTACCTAATGAACCAACCAAAACATTTCATCGCAGTTTAGTATTTTCTCGAAGTTTTCTCTACTTATATTATAAGTATCAACATTCAATAGCAGATGTTGTCAACCTTAATAAGAACCATTTAAGGCCACGTTGTCGCTCAAATAATGATTATTTAGAAAGCCATCATCCGTTAACCATGAGTCAATTGGCCGATGATAACTGCTTGTCCCATTCGGGTTCCTAGTCCCTTTGTCTGATAATTACACGTTTCAGATACCACATCAAAGTAAATGTGATATAAAACTTCATTTTATTACCCTAAATTGACTCAAATTTGACAAGATTGTATCACAATCAACCTTATCGGAATGGAATGACCATTCTTGAGACCAATTTATTTCTTTTATTTAATTCAAAGTGTAACTACCTACCTCCTGATAGGTACGACAGTAAGTATGTAAGTACAACGTAGGTAGGTAGGTACACGAGGCTACGTAGTACTTACTTATGGTAAGTATAATTTATTCTGTGATGGGGCGCCTTTTATAAGTATATGTGCTGCCACTTCTAAAAAGAAAAAGAACAATAATTAATTATTACTTTATTGCTTATTAGATATATAGTTTTCATACTGAACTTCAGACTTTAGCACAACTGAACAGTTAATGTCTATTTTTACAAGCCTTTTACTCTCTATTTGCTATTTGTAACGGATGTTTATATGTGCTTTTCTAAATAAATAAAACAGAATAGTTGCTACTCCCCGACAGATGGCGCTAGCCGTATGTAAAACAGGCGCGTCGTCGAGAGATTGGGAGCTTAAAAAGCTTAACTCAGATGGCGCTACCAGGATGGTTCAAAAGCTCAAAAAGCTTCAAAAATTGTATTTCAGCCAATTTTAGATGTTTCCAATGAATGCCAATCTTGGGAGGATTTTTTTTCAACTAGACGCCATTCTTTAATTGGCTCTTAATATTTTATTAAGGTTACCACAATCTTGGTTCAAGATGGCAGTTAGGAAGGTAGTCGAAGGACCAAACGTAGCCCATCTTCTGCCTTGCTTGGCTTTGAAGATCATTTTCATAGAAGGACAACATACATAAAAATAAAATTATTTATTCATCGAAGTAGAAAACTGATTATTTCTTCATTTTATTCCCTGTATCTTATAAGTAATATTACTATTCTTACGTATTAACGTAGGTATACCTACCTACTTCCCTACCCACACACTTATACCTAATAAATATAATAATCATAATAACAAAACAATGGGTTCCCTATTTTAAACTGAACTTTACTTTTTACGTTTTGATGTTTGTTTAAATTTAGTTTGTTTGGTTTTTAGTTTGTTTATCCTTTTATATTTTAATATCGATTGATAATTTTAACATAAATTACTTTTTGTAATTAGTATAATTACGTAAACAACTTATTTAAATAAGGATGAAGTACTTACATAAATAAAAAAGAAAACTAATTACATTATACTTGTAGGTACTGTTTTCAGCTGTAGGAAGGCACCAATGTCATTTATTGCCAATATGGAAAAATGTAAATTTCCGCTAATTTAAATCAATTTAGGTACTGTTAGTTATATCTTGCTTGCGTGGGTAGGTAACTATAATATTTTTCATTCAATTACGGTATCCAACAATTTCATGTAAACTGCAAAATTCAATTGAAACTGGCAGCGCACATAACATTTTCCTATTAAATTAGCGTCTAATATCGCGCATTAGATACTTAAATATAAAGCATGTCCAAAGGTGGGCGTGGGCTTCTGTCGTTTATGCCACAAATGGCGGAAAAAACATGGAACGCTCCGCCTACAATATGCATTCATATTCGTCATCCATCCTGTGCAGCGGACGTAACTTAACTGTGTCCGGACATGCAATGCGACATAAATGATGCAACTTTGTAGATACCATGAATGAACCATCAATTGCCTGTTTTTACGCTATTAAATAAACTTATTTTTTGCTATTAGTGGGTAATGTATTTTATTGCTTTTGAATGAGAGATTTCATCACACCATGTTTTGGTAACTTGTTGTTTGACCTCAGTGTGTGATATTGGATTGACATTACCTAAGTATTACAATTATTAACTCGACCCCATCCGTTCCACCACCACTTATCTGTTTAGTAAGAAACAAAGGAAGAAAATTAAGAAGTTTATTAGTCATTCAGTGACACGCTGAAGTTCATTATAGCTATGAGGTACCTATACTTAACGTTTATCTCGTTTAGTTAGTGGAGCCATGCGGCAATGCTAGTATTATTCAACGATATAATTGATGAGCTCTGCAGCTATAACGCGTATGTGAAAGGTAAATAATTCGCGTTTGCAAATTTTATTTCAGGTGTATACTTAGATAATAATATATTACGTATATTCATAAGATAAGTGCATTTTACCTACATGTATAGCGAAACTCGATGTATAGGTACCTATACTTTGATGGGTGACTGCTATACGTAGATAAATTATATTATATGAAAATGTGGTATATTATGAGCGCTACCGTGCTTCAGGGGCACGTTAAACCTCCAGTGCCGGCTGTTGTAGTTAAGCCTAATCACCCACTAATCAGAAGAATTAGGGTGGTCTAAAAATTCTGACACCAGAGGACTTACCACTTGCTTATTGAGAAGATCAGTGGCTTAGACTTTCTTTTTTGCTCTAGTATTTGTCCGCACTGATTTGCTTTAAGTCGCTTGATTAACAAACTTGGTGTTATGGAAGATATCACAAGATCACTGATTTTTCTAGCAAACGCTTCATTGAAAACAGACAAAAAACTGTTGCAAACTTAAAACTCTCATCCAAATGAATACCAAAACCTTACAGCGTCTGCTTTGATAGGCTTGGCCAACACGTGTGCCAAGGAGCATCAGGGGCGGCCGGGGCGTACCGGGCCCGCCTCGATCATTGTTGCTACAGGGTTATGGTAAGAACCACCGGCTCATTTATACGGATAAAGAACTAGACATCCCCGTAAAATTAATTACGTTACGCTTCTTATCATTTTGAGTAGGTAAGCGTGTTTAATTGGAAGAATGAAGTTTTCATGTTTTTATTTTGCTTGTGTCATTTTTTGTCGTAGCTTTTGAGCTATTTAGCTAATATCGGTTAATAATAGCGCTTTTCTTATACTAGGTAATTTTCCAAAACCGAAGAAATATTTGTTGAACTCCTTATACATATTAATCGTCATTTTATATGGACGCCTATGAAAGCAACTTTTTGTAAATAAATATAACTAACCATTAGTTATATTTATTTTCACTTCGTTGACAATCCTACAAAAATATGTATTTATATAATCCTCACCCTGGCTTTAAGGTGCTGACAGAACCCAATGTGAGCACGTTTGTTACAGCCGACGAACTTGAAACTTATTTTCAACGTTATAGGGTCGCTTTATGCATAGCAAAAATATGGCGATTACGTTGCGTTGCACTTCGACTTTTCCATTTTTTGGTACAAATAATTAGTTATACAAGAAATGCTTATTGTTATAAAAAAAACAAGCTTATAGACGGATGCATTGAAATATAACTTATCACTATGCTTTATTTTAATGGGGTGTCTTATTATAATGTAACATTTTAGGACGTTTGAATGATTTTTTAGAGGTCACTTCACGATTATTTTCTATCGAGAAAACTTTTCGTAAACGTGTTTCAGTTTCGGCAGATGGAAAGAAGATATGACCAGTATTAACGTGAATTTTTTTCAATCCTGTAAATGGTATACGTATTGAGATAATCACGTTCAAAATAGTCGATTTGGGAGCATTCAGCGCCTTAATCATATATAAGTACCTACATACAGACTTTCATATTATACAAAATTAAATACTGCTTAGGCAGATAAGTAACCTACCTACCCAAGTGATGGCTTTATGGAAAACTGTTAAGGAATGAAAAATTTGCCGCTTCGGTTTAATATCAACTGGCATGCAAATTTATATTAGTGCAAATGCAGTTAAATTTAATTTAAAGTTGTGAAGCCTGTGAAGGTCATCCTTTAGTCAGCCAGCGCAGTTGAACAGACAATCGGTCATATTTTTGCGTGCAACAAAGTATTTGCGACGTCATCGCGTGTAATACACGATGCTCAATCGTTCCCGCAATAAAACCGATCGTATTTTACGAAGTTCCATAAATAATGGTCAATATGTCGAGCGGCATTGTCGATAGTGACAAATTGCCGCAGTCGCTTGCCGCCGCATTGTTGGCTACCAACACTGCCGAGCTCTGTACAAACCAAGAGGGATGCCTTTGTCGACTCTCCGCGCACAATGCTTCAACATACATAATACCGAATGACTTTTGTCAGCTATCATTTTCACTTCTGTAGATTTGCGATTCGGTTTTATTATGTCTTGCGGGTCACAAGAGGTGTTCACAAATTTCACGATATGATAAATGGGAAATTTTGTTTTGCATTGTGTTCCATTTGATTCTAAAAGCGATAAATGTTTGCTTTGTGCGTTGTTAACTGCCGGAATATTTAAGAATGAGATAACTCTAAAATTGTCACGTTGTCGGCGTGGCTATAAAAATAGGTAAGTATTTGGGATGAGTTTGGTGTCCAACTGTGACATGGAGTTGTTTAGCCGATAGGTTAGTACAAAACTATTTTTTAATTTTCTTTCCTTTTTGTCCATCTGAAAACATGTGCACATATAAATTATACATTTTTTGATTCTAAACTGGCAAACAAAAATTCAGCCAGAAGATAATACAAAAGTCATAAACGTATTTATGATTTTTATAGCAGTATCGCCTGCTCAGCGTAATCTACAGATTAATTTGTAAAGGAAAAAAAGCTTGAGGGATGGATGGATGCGGGTTCAATCCCCACTCGTGATTCTAATTTTTCCTATACAAATTAATCTGTAGCCATAATAAACGTATAATTAAGTACATGACTGTAGGATACGTAAGACTATAGAACTACAATTTTAAGGTGCATGGAATAAAATATATATAAGTAGGTACCTTAAAACCTTATCATAGCCTTAGTATAGAGTATCTGATAAAAGACATTTTTCAACTAAATTGAATATTTTAATAACGTTCATGTTTAAGTAGGTGTGACCCGTGTCCCCGACACTCCTTCAAAACTCACGCATATTTGCTTTAAAATCGAAATTCACAATAACATTATTGTTGCTTAACAAAAGCAAATCACTGTGAAAATGAAATAAAACCCTCTCTCATCCCCTGCTATTAGGCCATGATGCAGCGATACATTGCGCAGGCGCAACTGTGGAACGTTTCGATACTTTGACATTTGGTGATTTTGATTCGAAGTTGTGAAACTCAAAATATACTTTATAACAAAATGAATAGGATACATATTTGAACGTGCATGTTTGGGAGTTTGAGTCAAGGGAATACAATATAAAGTAACCATGACGGGTGAATAGAGCATAAAAAACTCATAAATCAAAGTCAAAAAGGCATAGAGAATCGGCAGAACTGTTTGTCACCAGCTGTTCCGCGGGCCGCGGCCGGTTTTGATGCATTATACTGGTCCCATCAATAATGAGGGTAATTTTCGGCATTTTGTCACATTACCCAGACGTATTAACTATTGTTGTTGAAGAATTGTACGTTTGTGTAATAAACAGCAATTATTTAGCAGAGTTCGGCAAGATAGACTGAACTTTTGAATGTGTGAACTTTGCCAAGAGATTGTAATTTAGTTCAATAACTTATTAGGTGTCCATCTATCCCCACATTTTTTTTATATTAAATAGGCACCTAGGTACTGAAAGAGGCAATATTTGGTGTCTTAAACACAAATGGCAAGTAGGTAGGTAAGTACTTAAGATACTTATAAATTGCCAAACATATAAAAAAATCTCTTGAATCTATTAGGTACTATGACCAATAGATTAGTAAAATGAATAGTTGAAAACCGCTTGAACGTCGAGTAAGCCAGCCAATTTGTGGTTACTCAATCAAATTTAAATTCTAACCATCCTGATGTCTTCATTGCAAATTAGTGAATTTCGTAGAAGGAAGGTGGATTTCATGTCGTAAGTAAGCGCATTAGTAAAATTATGTTGTCACGATTTAAATAAACTTTACCAACATGTAATATGTAAATACATAAACATAAAAGAGGGAAGGCAATAACATAACACGAATCCAACCGAAATAATCGAATACTTTGCAATCAACTTTAAGCTCCGAACAAAATTTAGTAAGTAGGTAAGTATGCTATTTGCCTAAATTTAGTAAAATATTATTAGCATTTAGGTACTTACTATGTACCTACATAGACATCATCACACGAAGTCTCCTCTTTCACTTCCATTAATAAATAATCATTTATTAACTATCAAACCGTTTTATCAAAGCGACCAAAAGTATGCAATAGCATAAAAAGATCTACTTGACTAATTAGTACCACCAACTCGAAAATACGCATTGGCATTTGACTCTAAATTACCACATTATTTTAACAGATATTGGCTTCGGCACGTGTTTCCCAGGCATTGTGTACCTACTGAAGTCTTGTGGTTACACTCAAAGCTAATTCTTTACTTCAAACGTTGCGCCATCTGCCTAATAACCTGCTCTGTTCAACCCGATCTGTACGACTGTCTTTTGTTGTATAGAGCTAAATTAGCTCAAAAATAATAAAAATATTCCTTTTTTGAAGTTATTTATGAAAGAATAAAGAAATAAGAAAGTAAGCCACACAATGCGCCCGGTAGAAAGTTTCCACCGATTTGGTCGGGGTATAGCATACTGCCATCGTCAAACTGCCGTGAAATTGTTGGTTTGCTGCAAACCGCAGTTTTTATTTCCATCTATAATTCTATTTATAATGTAAAGTTACGATAAATATGGGCTATAAAAATAATGGTACTTATTTTATGCACGCGAGTTTTTAAAAATTATTAATAAACCTTTTCACACAAAATGTTTGTAATTAAGTAGCGTAACATAACCTATACTTTACATAAAGCGAAAAATAAAATCATTTTTCGTCACTATAGCATAATCTAATGAAAGAATATGATTGTGGAGTCTATTTTAATATTTCTAAAGACTACACTGCATTATACTAACAAGTTAATAACTTAATTAGTAGGATTGTAAGTTCGATCGTAACTTAATTTCCACAAAGTGCCTCCTAATTTTCATTAGGGTATTTTAATTTATTTGAATGTTGTACTTTCTTCTATCAATAAACAATATCTCGAAATGCAGAGCACGTAGAGTCGGTTACATAAAGTTTTACTACTCGACACTAGATGGCGGTAAAAGTGTCTTCCTACTCTACTATTGAATTGAGATACGTTACTATCAGCTGATACTACCAGAAGCCCAATTCTCATAATTAATAAGTAATTAGTAATTTCAAGGAGTCTAGTTTCAATGAAATAGTATTTTCGTAGATAGTTAAAGCCATGTTTTGTCCTGGATCTGGACTCCATGCAGTTTTAGAGTACTTAATCCTATGCTAATTTAGGAAAAAAATGAAAATGTTAAAGAAAAAGATCGTGCATGAAAAGAAATTAGAATTTGATTTAGTGCTATCGAGCCAAATTACCAGAATATTACCTATCAGATAGGTATAACGATTTTAGGAGTATTTTGATAAAAATCTGCCTGCCGTTGCCAATTTTTATTTTTAATACCTACTAGATTATGAAAATAACCTCCGTGGTTAATTATTTGAAGGGATGAATGTTCCCGTACAGACTAAAACAATGCTTTAATCAAATTAAACCAAGCGATCTCATCACCACAGCTTTTAATTACGGCATGTCCAAACATTTTAGCAACCGACGTGTTGGCTCCTCTCAACCGATATAATTCGATTAATTTATTTTGTGCCAGTAATTAATAAATAAGGGAAAAGCGACCGAGCTTGAAAACGCGAACAAAATACGACTATTTATTATTTCCCTCTTTGTTTTCTATACAAAACAGAAGTTGGGCGGCGTCGACTTCACAATGGACCATGAACCATTATTCGATAAAACAATAAACCTCTGTATTAAAAAGACATTCAATTAATTTATTTTATTCATATTTTATTTGCACCGGACTGGCTCTGGACAAAAGTGTTCACAACAGCAGATAGTATACAATAGGATTGGTTTAGATTTACAATCGATTCACACCTGTTTCATGAATTTAATTATGGTTATAAATCTGTGAAAGAGAAGGTTTTTTGGGTTGATCCAACTTCTTATAAGTATAACTTCTATTATAATTTGTAATACAAGTACCTACCTACTAATAGTTTTAATTTTTATAAAGACTACTAATCTTGGAAAAAAAATGACTAGTGTGGTGCCTATATGAGAGCTTTCTGTAGTAACAATGCACTTGAGCAAGTATACAAAAAAGATTTGGGAAGTGAAAATGTTTGGGAAATAATAGGGAATAGAATATGAGTGAAGTTATTAATCAGAAATTAGTGTTTTCTGAAACTCTTACGCATTAGCAGCAGGAGTGTGCAGAAAGCATTGGAAAGTGCTAACCGCACCAACAGCTGAACTATTCACGGAATGCATGAACAATGCGGAGCGCGCCATCTGTCGCGCGCCGATTGAGACATTTTTGCAAAATATCAGCGTAATTACGCACTTCCGCATCCGCCGGCGCGTGCGCTGACGTCGCCCGCCCACCGCATTTCGGATTTCATGAAACTTAACACCTCTCAGTAGTTAACTTGTTACCAAATTGTAGGGAAGTTGCAGCTGCTTTGACAATAGTTTTTGGCGATTCGTAGCATTTTTGCGGTATTATGTTTCAAGTGTCTTTAGGGTATCTAAATCTATTAAACTTGGTTTTATATATCTAAAGTCGTAAAATCTTGGTTATATTTACTTATAAACCAAAGAGAATATACCTAACCGCTATGGTATAAACTACTGGGTTTTTACTCTATTGGGCCTACGATGAAAACATCGCTATGAGCGCTAGAACCTAGGTCATCCTAAAATTGAAACTCTATTAAGGTGCTGACAGGACCCAATGCGAGCACGTTTATTACAGCTGACGAACTTGAAACTTATTTTCTACGTTATAGGGTGGCTTTATGCATAGCAAAAATATGGCGATTACGTTGCGTTGCACTTCGACTTTTCCATTTTTCGGTACAAATAATTAGTTATAAAAGAAATGCTTATTGTTATAAAAAAAACAAGCTTATATACGGATGCATTGAAAGATAACTTATCACTATGATTTATTTCAATGGGGTATCTGATTATGATGTAACATTTTAGGACGTTTGAATGATTTTTTAGAGGTCACTTCACGATTTTTTTCTATCGAGAAAACTTTTCATAAACATGTTTCGGTTTCGGCAGATGGAAAGAAGATATGACCAGTATTAACGTGAATTTTTTTCAATCCTGTAAATGGTATACGTTTTGAGATAATCACGTTCAAAATAGTCGATTTGGGAGCGTTCAACTCCTTAAGTAGGTGTTTTTATTTATAGGTAGGTTACATAAACTTTATACCTGACCCAACAGAAACCCGAAATCGAAGCATGTAAAGATATATAAAGATAAGAATGTATTGCAAACACTTTTCTAACTGAGCATCTATAAGAAGTTAAGAAGTCACAAGAGTTCAAGGTTCAGTGACAGGAATTCTCATAAATTAATTAAGACCCTAGCACCTTATAGCCGAGTGATTTATCTGCTTGCTAGCTTGTTAGAATGTTCGCTTTTTGCGGTGACACACGACAGTCATTATGTGAAAGGTGTCACATAGTTGGGAGACGAAGTGTTTCGAAATTTGTCCCATTTTCTAAATTTCTTTTACATTTCGTAAACTTTTTTTAAAAAGGAGCTTTTCAGTACATATGGTTAGAATTACGTTTTACGTGGTTGATCATCTCGTGGTTTTTTTGCAGTTGACATTGTCCGCCACCGCAGTAGACAACAATATACAATGAATTGCTGGTTAGGTATTTCTTAAAATCTTCTGCAGTCACTGTCTACTAATTTTCAATGCAACTAACATTTATGTTTACTTAAATGTATTTTAAACGTATTCGTACCTACCCTACCTATATATTTCCAACAACTTTTTGCATATTTCCATTACAAGACATCCTCAGATCCCGCACCGCAGACATCATTACCTAACAGAAGAAACGGCAAAAGTGAATTTCATTATTGACATTCGGAGCAAACAGAATGTGAATGAGGCGAAGGCGACGTGAATGATAAAGTTGATGCAAATGGCTTTGTCGGCGAGGGATTGAGTAATGTCGGTACATTTGCCAATCAAAAGACATCTTGGGGAGGTAAGTAATGTGGGTAGGTACTGTATACTTACATATACTTCCTAGGTATTTATTTAAATGAACCAACCGCTGTTTTAATGTCTGACAAAGCGATGTGACTGAAATTCCTTGTCTTAAGGCGTCGATCACAACATTGTTACTTAACATCAGGAGAAATGTGGTCAAACTGTAGCCTATATAATTTAATCAATCAATCAATCAATCATTTTTTTGTTTGCAAGAATACACTGTTAATTTGGGTACAAGATCATAGAGTAAGTAGTGGACACGTGGATTCAGCCTGCAAGCAAGCGTGCAAATATTAAAAAATATTTTTGTTACTAGTACATGTTACATATTCCTTGACACTATAGAAACATTTGCTTAAAAGCCAGTCACTCAAATTATTTTTAAACATATTTCCTTCTAAAGATTTGAGTTAATTTGGTAAATTATTAAAAATAGTTATACACATATTATATACGTTTTTCTTATAAATGTCTTTGCGGCAAGGAGGTTGGTACAGCAGGTTCGCGAACTTTGATCTTTTTTGTCTAGTAAAGACATCGCTTCGTTTTTTAAAGAAATCGGGGTGAGTCTTGGTAAAAAGACAAATGTCCATAATATACATGCAAGGCAGAGGGAGAATATTGCATGACTTAAAAAGAGGCTTACAACTATCCAGAAACCAAGCCTTGTTTATAACCCGAACACACCTCTTTTGAACTTTGAAGGCCATGTCTATTTCAACTGAGTTGCCCCACATTATCAACCCATAACTGAGAATGGAGGAAACATATCCATGGTAAGCTGCTAAAGCCGCTTCAATAGAAACGGTTTGCCTGAGTTTCTTCAAAACAAAAACATAACGTTTTAGTCTTTGGCAAACTTGCTCCACATGCACTTTCCAATTCAAATGACAGTCCATGTTAATTCCAAGGAATTTGTATGTATCTACTTCATCAACTTTGTCGTTATTGTAAGCAATGTCAAGATCTATGGGAATGTTATTATATGAATTATTTTGTTTTTTTTTAATGTTGATATTCAAATTATTACTTTCCATCCAACAAATTATATCTTTTAGGGCTTTGTTAATTGTAAGCTGGGATTGTTCCTTTTTATCGCATTTTATAACCACGGTGGTGTCGTCAGCAAAAAGAATACATTTATGCGGGAGAGCTTCCGGGAGGTCATTTATATAAATCAAAAAAAGTAATGTTCCCAGAATGCTGCCTTGAGGTACTCCGGTTTTATTTATGAGAGATTCTGATCCAAATTTATTCCTAAAAAGTATTTTATTATTATTATTTATTAATTTCGTAATTTGAGTATACTGCTTTCTATTTCTCAGATAGCTCGACAGCCATTCCAATGCTTTACCTCGTATTCCATAAAAATCCAATTTATACAGGAGCTTTGAGTGATTTACAAAATCAAATGCCTTTGTCATGTCCAAAAAGAGTGAAACTACTGGTTTGCCATTATTAATACTATCTGTGACATACTTTACGAAATCAAAGCAGGCAAGTGTAGTGGACTTACCTTTACGAAAACCAAATTGGTCCTTCTGCAGTATTCTATATTTTGATAAAAAAGAGTTCAATCTAATGAGCATTGCTTTTTCGAATATTTTCGAAATAATTGGGACTAAGGTTATCGGTCGGTAGTAAGGCTTTCAGTCTAGATACATTTTCGAATTCCGAGAAAAAAAAATCAAGACTCGGCCCGGTCTCGAAATTCCCGAGAAAAACGAGACTTTCGAGACTATTTCAAAATTAGGTTTCCTACTTATAGACTAGGCAATTAGGCATTCAAAACAAGATATTTCAATGAGTACTTTATTAATCAAAATATAAAACAAGTAAATTATTTGTGTAAATCCTTTTCATTTTTGTAATGAGCACGCAAAAAACAAAGAGCATTTAATGTGCTTTCTGACAGAGGAGATCTAATTTTGTTGCAGAAGTAACCCGCGTTGGAAAAAGCTCTTTCTGCTTCTACGCTGGTGGGAGGGATAGACATGAGGTAATTAAAACAATGGGTTAAATATTTCCCTCTGTCGCCACCATTCTAAAAAGAGCTTTTTCCACGTGCAAGGTCGTACGCAAGTCATGTAACATGGAAGTTTTGTTTTCCCCGTCTAGTTGGGGCTTTAACAAATTATTAAGTTCATGTTCTAGCTGCTCTTTTGTTGTTAGAGACGAATTCACAATCATCATTTCATTTGAATCATCGCTGGTGTTCGCTGGATAGCTGGAGTCAGCCGGTTTTTTAGGTGAAGATTTATTTAATCTTTCGTACAACATTTTTAGAGAAAGTGTAATTTCATCGTTGCTTAAAGTTTGAAAGGCTCTTGGATCCAGTTTATTTTCAAAAAATTGAGAAGGATTGTGTAAGTATTGTAAGATACTTGCCTCAGTCAGTCTATTTTCTTTAATACGAACACGAAGCGAATTAGCGAGGCTTACGCTCAAAGAACTTTGCTGTGAACCTAATTTCTTTAGGCAGAAATTTAATGCAGTATCTGCTGTCAAAAGAGTTGCGTCTCGCCTACACAGTGCTTCTAAGGTCATTTTAATGATACCAAGTGAATTTGAAATTGCTTCGAGTGTACTATATTCTGATTCAGTGAACTCTATTCCAGACCCTACATCGATCAAAGCTTTTCGAACGCATGTCTTTATCTTAAGAAAACGTTCAAGCATTTCAGCTAAACTTGACCATCTCGTCTTGCAATCAATTATTAATTTTAGTTCTCTTTGAAACTCTTCCTCTACGTATTTCTTTAGTACAGTTTGTTTTGTTGGTGATTTCCTGAACAACTTTGTTACTTATCTTACTTTATTGATAACATGTTCATAAACGACTTCTTGTTTTGGCGGCTTGCGGCTGTCAATTATTTCAAAACTTCCATTTTCATCGTTTTCTTCATCCTCATCTTCATCATCATCATCGTTAATATTCTGTAATACGTCATTTAGTACTTCATCTACTTTTGTTTTTTTATACAACACATCTAGTATTGCTAATTGGATACCATGAGCCAGACACTTTTGGTGGTAAGCATTGACTGCCCTTCCCATTTTTTTCATTACACTGCAACCATATGTTGTTAGACTAATAATGTCCGTGTCTAAATCAATTTCAAACTCCAACAAACGTCCTTTTAATAAACTTACACAAATATCAGCAGGCATAGTACCAGATATCTTAACAAGACCCAAGTTTTTGTAGTTATGACCATCAAAAAATGGCGAATGTATATTTACATTTATGTACCTCTTATTTTGAGTTGAGGTCCACTCGTCTAAAGTACAACTAAATTTGGCTCCAGTTGCCTTCAATTTTTTTATTTCAAGAATTGTTTGCAACTTAACGTAGTCAAACTGTTTTTTTACCATATTGGATATGGTAGCCACCGACGAAGGTAGCGTGCCTTGTGATTTTTTAAAGAGCTCGCGTAAATCTTTGGACTCTATAAAAGTTCGAAATGGTATTCCATCTAGCGATGCCATTCTCGAAACTTTAACTTCGATTCCGTCAACCCTTTGGAAGAAATCTGTCATCTTACATTTTTTTTCAGGTGGTTTATCAACTTCATCTTGTCTTTTTGATTCGCCTGTTGTAGTTATGCGAGCAATATTATCAGATGTTGAAGCAGATCGTACATCTTCCTTTGACAGCAAGATAAGGTTGTGTATGCTTTTAAGGTGTTTATGAAGACCACTTGTATTCCCTCCTAAAGTTTTAAATATTCTATTACATTTTTTGAATTTAGCAGAAGTATTATCATTGGCTCGCAAAAAATAGCACCAGACTGAAGATTTATCATGCATTTGAGCAAGTACATCGCAATAAAGCATGCTGTTATCTAAAACAATGCAAAAGCGCCATCAGAAAAATATCAATAGATACAAACCACCCGAATATTGCAAATAACTAACATTATTATTTCAAATAAATACATACTACAGAGCAGAAAAAAAATATCTCACAATATAACTTGCCTGCACTTTTCCTACAAGTCAAGCGTGTCATGTCACGTTTTAAAAAATCTACGGTTCACCTACGCAAGACTTAATAATTATATTTAATGATATATTAATTTGATTATCTAAATACATTAGTGTAAGCTTGATAAAAAATACGCCCGATGTTTTTTCTCTGATCTGTGGCTCGGCACGAATATTGTTTACCTATTTTAGTAGAGTGTGATCGTCTTATTTTTCCTGCCCTGTGACACACTCACACAAACACCGATTCCTGAGTACCAGAGAACTACGAATACGATTTGGATTACATTACTTTTTCTTCTTTTTTATCAATTGTAATCAATTTGTGTTTAACACTTCATCTGCTAACTGCACCCTTAAGCTAAACTCACTTTTTATTTTATTAATGAAATTTGAAATACAAACAATTCGTGGTCCTCCGGGACGGGGTCTCAGGGATCACGGTACTTACTTAAGCAGTAAACCGGCAATATAACCTCAACTTGTAGGAAAAACAATATTGTGGTAAATGTATATTATTAAATCAATAGCACACCATCACCAATGGTTAGTAATATTGAATATAGTAATGAATTAAAATTATTCCGCTCCGTCAAGTAGCTAGAGTTATCAAAAAAAGCAAAACAAGTTAAAACCAGTATTCAACAACACGTCCCAAACAATTCCATAATGTAAATATACATATTGATTAAGTACATAACTTTTTTCTTACGTACCTTTCAATTTATCTGCCATTGCAGCTATCACAGAATTCCCCCTATTACATAGGTCCAGAATCGAAGTCTCCATACTTAACCTTGTTTGAACGTGAATCAAACCATAGAGCACATTTTTTTTTTCTTCTAATGTCAGTTCTTATTTCAACATACCATATAAATAGTATTACCTGATTTAGTCGGGTACCTAAATAAAAATCTAGCTAGATGTAAAATGTAAATAATAAAAATTATATAACGCCTACATTAAAAAAATATAAAATAATAAAATTAATTACCATCATACTACCTAGACCTTTTCCTAGATAGTATCTATAGACAAGAAAAAGGTCTATAGATAGTTCATGCAATCTTTTAATAAAAAGGATTCAAATTAAGTAAAACCAGCAGTTTATCCAACATTTCTTTTAATAACTCACGAGTTTTTCAATATTACCAAGTTAAAGGGATTAAAGAACAACAGTTATGTAGGTACAGGGGGTCTAGCAAAGATACCAACAACTAACGCTAACGCCTCACGCTAACTCCAAAATGTACTGAAATGACATTTCGGAAATCGCTAACTTTTCCGTAGCGAATGTCATTTCGATACATTTTTGGAGTTAGCGTGAGGCGTTAGCGTTAGCGATTGTGATCTTTGCTAGACCCCCTGGGCCTCAACAAAAATAATGTTTCATATTTTAGGATAAAAAAAAAATAACCTTAAAAATGGAAAATCAGTGGGCGCATGGAACGTTTATAGTTGACAATAAAACTATTATCAGTAATTGCACTTCTGTGTTCTGTGTGTTCTTTACTATAGAAATGCGTTGAACATATTGTTGAGCGAGTATTAGGTTTCCACCAATCTTCATTTCGACTTTTTTGAACTACTTTTATCCAAAGATCAGCTAGACATGGATCTGTTGGAAATCCATACAAAAGAAATCGGGTAATTATTCAGATGTCGTTTGGCAATACTGATTTTGACATGTCAACTTTTTATTGTAAAATGGTTCTAACTCTTCGTCAAATAGAAATAATTAAAATAATCTTATAAAAATACATGATTAAGGCCACTTACAAGTGAAATGTGATCGTGTGCTTCTGTGATTCGTGCCTCGAGTGATTTCGGCACAGTTTTATCACGCAAGACGGATTTTTTTTGGTATGTATTCAAAAGCACACCCAAGTAACGACTGATTTTGATTTTGACAGCTGAGAATCAATCACACCCAAAGTGGTGTGTACGGTTTTGCCCTGCTTTAATTTCGTATTAGTGGTCTGGATAAAAAGTCTTTGGCAGCTATTAATTTCGCACTTTTTGCAATGTAGTTATCTCAAGTTCTCAACAACGCTAGGTTTTCCAAGAAAAAGTACTCCGTTCCGTGGTTAGGTTAAGTAAGTTGCAATCAAAGAGTATATAATATAAACTCCTAGTCACAGAGTAAGGTATTATTCCCTTTTTTTCTCTAATCTGCCCCTCAATTACGCAATTAGCTAGCAGCGCTGCTGACGCGGGTCTGCCGCTCAGCTAGTGTCATAATTGTATGAACTTTGACAGCAATATCGCGCATCGCGCATCCGTAGCGCTACTAGCTGAATCGTAATAGTGAGACTTTCCTGAATTTTAATTTACAGTGTTGCCGCATAACCGAAATAAAAAAATGTTGGGTAGATTTTTGAGTCTCAAAAGTCTCGTTATTCCCGAGAATGAATCGAGTCTCGAAAATACGAAAAAATCATCGAGACTCAAAATTTTCGAGACCGAGACTCCCGGGATGAAAGCCTTAGTCGGTAGTTGTTTGGGTCAGACTTTTCTCCTTTTTTGTACAGTGGTTTAACAATAGCCATCTTAAGTTGTTCCGGGAAAACCTCTTCCGTAAATGATAAATTTATAATATGACAAATCCATGCTGCGCAAAATTTAAGGACCTTAGTGGAAATATCATCAAAACCACTAGCTTTACTGTTTTTCAGGGACATAATAATATTATAAATTTCACTAGATTCAACCGGGTTTAAAAATATTGTTTTAAGTACTCTATTATTGTTATTCAATTTCATATTAGTTATACTATGAGGGTTATCAGTTTTAGTCAAGTTAATAAAATAATGGTTAAATAAATTACAAATGTCAAGAGGGTTAGTATATGTCACATTATTCAATTTTATCATTTCAATGACATCATTGTCAGCATTATTACACACCGTTGAACTAATCACATTCCAAATAGCTTTACTTTTATTTTTCATATTTTGTGTACTTTTTGCATTTACCGCTTTTTGAGAAGCTCTTACACATTTTTTAAAAATTGCATTGTATTTATTGAATTTTATTTTATTATATTGTTTATTTTTATTTATTTATAATAATTTATATACAGTTTACGTTTAGTTTTACTTGATCTCTTTAAACTTTTTGTTAGCCATCTAAGTTTACTCGACTTATTGTTAACTTTTACTTGGATGACTGGAAAGCATAAATTATAGAAAAGACAGATCGTATTATAAAAACTTTCAAAAGCAAATGCAAGTGAGTTTGACTCTATAACTTCTGAAAATGAGAGGGCAGACACACATTTGCAATACTTAATCATATTATCCTCACCGTAATCTCGTCTTTGTTCAAACCAGCTAGTAAACGCGTTGCCTTTATTTGCTTTCAGTGTTACTGTTTGAGCTGTTTCATGATCTGATAGCCCAAGAACATGTATATCAGATCGCACATTTTTAATGTTACTTGCTATTTGATCTAAACAAGCATTCAACCGAGTAGCCGTTCTAATATGGGGCTCAAAATTATAATTTTGCAGTTATTTTGTTGTCATCATTAACAGCCTGAAGACGTCCACTGCTGAGCATAGGTCTCCCCCAGAGAGCACCACTTTGAGCGGCTGCTCGCCTCCTGCGACTTTTAACTTTGAGCTTAAACTCTGTGGTAGTTAGTTTAATAATAAAGGCAATTTTTGATAAATGGAACATAGGTAAGTATTTATTACAGATACTTACAAACCCATGCATAATGCATTTTTAATAGGTAGCCAATACCTATAATATTACTACTTACATAATCTCTAGACTTCTTTTTTATATTTTAGTAGAGCAAGCAAAAATCTTCATTAAATCTTTTATTCATCACAAAATTACCATTGACAAACGGACAGTCGCAAAGTAGCCGATTGCTTTCAAACATCAAAAGAACAAAATAAAGCAGGAGCTAATAAAGTGACGCAATACGAGATTGCTTTAATGCTTAGTCCCCAACGAGCGCCGATTCAACTCTCCCCTATCTACCCTAAGCACCCTTAAATGACAGAGCCGAGTTTTCATTTTTGTCAATAGATGCTGTAATTTGCATCATCTTTGTGCGAACTTCGAATGCTGACTACCCTTTGCAAATTGACTAGGACCCACCCATTGATCGAAATTATTTTTATTGAAACTTGGTTACACTATTTGGTTTGGTTTTAAAGAAACTTGAATGCTCTATAATTTATAACTTATGCTAGAAACAACAATTATGAAGAAGGTACCTACCTATATAGGTACTTAATTAAAGCGAGCAAAGTATTTTTAAAATTCGAACGTTTCTATTTAGTAATATTCTCGCCAACCACAGAGCTACAATTCGTTATTTAACCACAGATCTGCTTGAAATTAACCTTTTTACTTTTTTTTCTTATGTAATAGCTACACACACACATACACACACATACACACACAGTGTATTTAGTCAGTGTCAAGTATTGACTTCACAGTGATTTCACCTACTTGATACTGATCTCCTAAAATATACCTATAATACTTTTCGTTTTCTCATTCGCCAACCAACCAATTAGTATTTATATACACTATCAAGCACGGTAACTGCATGAAAATGGATTAATAACACTTTTTCTCTTTAATATTCAAAGAATGACGGGACGAGCTAGTCTTTTACCTGATGGTAAGCGTTACGGCCACCCATAACTATGAATAAGCTAAGTTTTTCTTAGCTTTTTAAGCTGTTTCCTTGGTTTTCCTCGCTGTAGTGAGGTGAAAAGTTGTGTGTTTCACTCGGCTGCAAAGTTCTTTTGCGTCTCGTACCTTTGAGACCTTCGCTATGCTCAGGTTTTTTCATTTGAACCGTTCGCTACGCTCGCGGTTCAATCCTAGGATCCTTTGCTTGCTCAGGTTTCAATTTAAGTACTCGCGCCAAAATCCAACTTTGCGCCCTTGTATAGCAAATAACCATTTTCTCCTGCAGTTTCTCTCTGATATGAATTAGTGAGACTGACAGTACATTTCAAGCAATACATAAATTTATCGTAAGGCTAGGTTAGATCGTAACGTTTACAGTAAGGCCTCAAAGTTTTGTTTGCGTAGGCAAAAACTCAGGTAGCATTGCAAAGTAAATAGCAATCTGTAAAAACGTTGTGGCAGCCCTGCAGCCCCTCGTCTTTATTGGTGTTGTCGTCTCGCCTCTCTTTATTAACTAGTATTTGATCTCTGACGCAAGAGGAAATAGATAAACTGTTTGTTTTCCGTCTCACGTTAAATACGAGGGAGTATTTTTATATTGTTAAAGGTAGACCCTTTTGTTTCTGGTACGTACTATAAAATCAAAATGAAAAATAAATGTGTATATAGAGATGCAAGACCACACACAATTAATAATCGATGAAGGGAAGAATGAAGTCAATTAATAAACCAATGGCAATCATACGCAGTAAGGTAATAAAAATATGAATACAAAGGTTTGTCTGAGTAGGTGGTGTGTTTACTAACATGTGGACATAAAATGTGTGATGGTGTGATGAGTATTGGTCTAATAATAATAATAATTATCATACTGTAACGATCCAGGGTGTCTCGTGACGTCACATTTATTAGGAATGTTTGTTCATCAATAAAAAATATTTAAATCATTAAATCTTATCAATTTTGCTTATAAGAATAATTCAAATTAAAGCAATAGTCGTAGGCATTACGCTCATTACTGAAAAATATGAAGATAGGTATTGGAGTAGTTATCTGAATATGAAATGAAGTGAAATTAGTAGAAATCAAACCTTCGTTATAATATTGCATACAGAGTTCATATCAAAGATTTGGGAGCTCTTAGTCGTAGAGCGGTCGATCATTGAATGTGTCAAAAATTTTCCTTGGATTCCAAATTTAAGCGTGACGGATTTTTTATGTTTCTTAATTAATTCCTGAAGTTTGCGCGGTGTAAGGAGGGATTAGGCGTGAAATTTTGTTAAGGGCCAGGGTATTTTTCATGAGCATCGGCTGAAAGATGATTACTGAAGGATAAAGTACTTTATTACCCTTTTCACATAAAATTTTAATACTTAGGCATATAGGGAAGGAGTTATTTTATGTGTTATTATCTATTTAGATGTGATTGTGCTTATGGATTCGGCTTAAAGCGATTTACTCTGTCACAGAGATAGTTCAGGAACTAAAAGGTCTTAGATTATTATTTTAATATATGACTTCAGTTGTATTGATAGAGCTTTATGTTATTAATAACATTATCAAGTGGTATTGGAAAGTTGTATTGATTTATTTGTAAATATCTACATAAAAATATAAAACACGTAAGCGGAACATCTAGCATTCGGATAATTATGACTTTTGTTGTCGGTTTCCTATAGATTTGTGGAAGTTTGGAGGAATTTTCAGGAATGCAAGTTATGTTTTAAAGTTCATATTAATTTTCGAAATTACGTTACATAATATTTAGATGATTATTACTTTAGAACGAGTAGGATGGGTACTTTTGAATTAGGTTTTCATGATATTTTCGAATTTTCCATCTAGATTGAACGATTTGCGATACCCACCCCTCTTAAATTTTCTCAAGCAGAAGCAATCGTGTGGCTAATATTGAGCTGTCAAAAGAAAATAGATTTTCATTTGTTTAAGTGAAGTATCACAACCATACCAATGTAGATGAGACTAAGATCGGCACCTGGCTTTGCTTGTGAGGTGACAGGAAAAACAGTACAAAAAACTTAGCAAATGAGGAACTAAAATTTGATGATAATCTGAAGAGAATATCACTTAAAACATGGGATTGGCATTATTGATTTATTTAGTATACTTAGGAGCTAGTTCACAAGTAGATTATATTATTTTTGAAATTATTTAGGGAAAAGGATGTACTTAATAGGATGTATAATCTCGGGAAAAGTGTAAACAGTATTAAGAGTAATCAAATAACGATTTAAATAATAGATTAGACATAGATTACGTAGTTATCTGCGATTTTTCCATACAAAACTAAAATACAATATTATAGACTTTTATTTTTCTATCAAAACAAAAACTTATTTTTTTAGTCTGTTACGATATAAAAATACAATTTTCATGCTTCAAAATAGGTTTTATTATGAATAATGGGGTCAAAATTTTGTATGTAAATTAGTCAGACAAATTTTGTTTTCAATATAGATTTTGACCATTTCGGCGCGCGCACTACAAAATGAAACCAGGGGAAACTATAAAACAGAGCCGAGGATCTGTCAAAGGGTTCATTCATTAAGCATTCGCGGGGATCACTACATGATACCTGTCAGTGCACATGAGATTTTCGGTTAACTTCAAGTTAGAGTCGTCCTCTCAAGTAATTCTGGTTCTGAGGAAGAATCCTTGGTTCCAGAAACCCCAGTCAGAAACAAGTTGAAACATGTGATATACGAAGCTTGTTTTCCTCCTACTTTTGCGTTAGGGCAGATCGCGTGTTCTGTGGAGACCTGCACCAGATTTTGCCTCCGTTATAGGATCTGGATCCACCTTTTTGGTTTGGTTTGCATTCTGGCTGAAAGGAGGGCTGAAAAGATTAGCTGACCCGTCTTCGTGTATACGATACCCGGATCCTAAATGTAAATCAAACTGAACTGTCCCACACAATAGGGTTTTGTCTTCTATGCACTTATGAGACTTCGGTCCGCATACAAGATAAAAAATAGGTGGCAATAGGATTTATTAGCTTTGGAGAGCTTTTGTCACAGCTCGTTTTCTTATAGGCTAGATTAGGTATGTTCTCATTGCACACTTGAGAACAGACATGCACGCTTAAAAGTAAATATGAGATTTGTAGCAATCTCTAGTTTTAGGGGTACACACCAGATGTTAAAAAAAGCTATAAGTTGAGGAACACACATGGGAGGGAAAGTTAGGGTTAAAATACTAAAATTTGCAGTAAAATAAATGTTTTAGGGAAATAGGTAAAAATCGATTGTACAAAGGTACATAAATATAGATTCAAAATTATTATAAAATTGGTAGTAATAAAAAACGGTGAGGGAAATAGGCAAAACTCGGTTTTATAAAAATGCTTAAGATTAGGGTTAAAATTATAAATCATGTGGTAAAATAAAATGGTTAGGAAAATAGGGAAAATCAAAATTCTAATAAATGCTTAATTCTAAAAAACAAAATAATGACAATATTCTACCAAAATAATAATTTACCTTTAAAATTTAGGTCAAATCGGAAAAATGAATTGTGAGGGAAATAAAAAAACTCTAAATACAAAATCTAACTATAATAGATAAATAAGTAAAAATTAAATTAAAGTAAATAAATAATAAAATAAAAACCAATGATTTAAAATATTAGAGAATTTGTTATTATTCTATACTTCTTGGTGGTGTGCGGTTTGAGAGAAGTAGGTAGGATTTTCTCTAATCGGATCCTGAAGGAAAAGTCCTAATCAAACGTATGTAATTGAATATCGTCCTGTTAGTTCAAAACAGGTAATGGATTAGTTGCGTTAGTTATGTAACAGTTGGGAAACTAGGTTTCGAATGATTGCATTTGCAAGTATAATAGCATCTTCCTGAATTAAGTTTAATTTCACTCTATTAGCTTCAAAATAAGTAGGGTTGATTATGTTGCGTTAGGTGCGTAAAAGTTAACGGAACGAGACTTAGGATATCAAATATCGATCTATAAGGTTCAAGATAGGTAAAGAAATGACGCAGAATTTATTTTAGATTGGGATCATTCTCGTAATGCTTAATTATCAATATCTATTTATCTCAATTCTATGAATATGGTTCAGTTTGTTGAAATTCAGGTCTGACACTGTTCAAATGAACTTTCAATAAAAACAAAACATTTATTTTATAACAAAACGTTAGTAGGTATAATTCTTTAGGAAAATCGTTTGATAGTTAAAACTGGTACATTGACTAAAACGTGATAATTGAAGCTAAAGTAATATCGGCAATTTTTATAGTGGAAATTTAGGAAGGCTTTAGACTTTGGGCTGTATGAGATGAGACAGGGGGGGAAGTTCAGCTGGAAGGCTAACTTTAGGGTCTCTCATATACTGAATTTAGTACGTATTTGATAGACTCACAATGGTCTCACATTAGGTGATGAAGGATAAGTATGAGGTTTTGCTTTGCTAACAAATTAACGTAGAGTTCCCTTGAATGTATTGAGGACGTATGTTGTTAGGGCTTGCTAAAAGATCATGTCCTCTCTGTCCTTAGTGTTTTGAAGACAAAACTAGACATACTGACCTGGAATGAATAGTAACAAATAGTAAAATCAATTTCCCCAACAGTGTCTTGAAAACCTCAAGTGGAGGCAATTTCATACACAACATAGTGGAGGGCTGTCCCGTCAGGTGTCGAAGCTCACAGTTATGGAGCGGGGAGGTGCTCCGTAGCCGAATGTTATGATAAGCAGATAGATTATCATGACTTCGCTAATTTAAACAAACTTAACTTCAGAATGTATGATTTATTACAACATTTACGTGAAGCCTTAGTACTACTTATTAGGTTAATGTGAATTGTTTTGGGGCAATCTACGTTTTCGAAATTTCCAGCAAATATAGGATTAGCGCTCATCATAGGTTCAGATTGCAAAGCTTAGTAAAATAAAGAAATTACATTCTACTAAATTAATCTTGCATTGAGTTGGCGTCAGTTAGGAATTGTCTCATTACTTTAAAAGGAATTGGATTACTACATTATCACAACGTACGGGTTCTACCACTATTAGGAGACGATCACTTGGCCATAACAAATCTAGAACATACAACAAACTTAGGTTACTTCTAGGTTCTTTCTATCAACAAGTTTAGGTTCTTTTCAACGGTATTAGATTGTTAGCGGTTATTTAAATTCAATTTATAGTTTATTTAAACTTAGGTATTTAGGTTCCGTAAATTAAAGATACAACAACTATAATAATTATGAATATAAGGGGAAAGGGGGGTTAGAAAGGGGGGGTTCTTACAATACCAGTCACACTATCGTCAAATTTTGAAGTCACATCACTTGTAAAATTCACTTTATATTACCTATATGTAGGAGGACAATCAGTCAAAATAATAATTATCTTTTTCCGACCATTCGACGTCATAATTTGAGCGAAACATTAAACGCGAACGAGCAAGTAAAGGGTTGTTTTCATTTCCGTGATTAGTGTGTCGTTTGCCTTAGATTTATTGCCTCTCAGAAAGCGAGAGTCGGATGGCGGAGAGCGTCAAATATCCTGAGAATTAAATGGCGGAATGGCGGATGTCGGATGTGCCGGTGTGACGAAGTGCACCACTAAATTAAAACATTTTAACTTGACAGACGGTGTCACGGCTATGTTCAATGCGTTTTAACGGGATTTGCCTTTCAGCGAATAGTGACGTGAATTGAATCACTTCACCATTCCATTCATAAATATATTCTATTAGTTTTTTAATTAGCAAGTTGAAGTGGCAGTGGGCTGGCCACATCGCTCGTAGAACTAACAGCCGATGGGGAAGAAAGGTTCTTGAGTGGCGACTATGAACTGGAAGACGCAGCGTAGGCCGGCCCCCCACTAGGTCGACGACCTGGTCAGAACTGAAAGGAACTGATGGATGTAAGAGGCAAGCAGCCGCTGAAAGTAGCACTCTTTGGGGGAGGGCTGTGTATATGTATATGTTAATTTTTTTTATTGATGGATAGGCTTGCGCTTGACCACTATCTCACCTGATGGTAAGTGAAGATGTGGTCTAGGACGTAACGCGCTTGCCTAGAAGATACCTATTCACTCTCGATTTGAAGACTCCAAGATTGTAATTACAGTAGTAATGTGTTTTTCTTATATCAGACAGGATAGCGTTTCATTATATTTCACCTGATGGCTAAAGGTCGCCACCTTTACAGGCTAAAGTCACGCTGAGCCTGAATTAGGGCTGCAGTTCCCAAACCAGGCGTAGCGTGGCTGTGCGCCTGCCATAAACTACAAAATTACTAATAAGAAATTAAAAAAAGTTATAGTAATTCGCAGACTCTATACCTTTTCTGTGCCAGCCGCGGCTATATGTCACTAACGCTGAGAAGATGACAGATATTGCTTCTGTCTTATGATGCTCGTTGACAGTTTAAATAGTCGTGTCGCCTCTTTACAAAAAAAAAAAACAAAAAAAGCACCACTCTTTTGTTTTTGACATAATATATTATCTATTTATATACATACATTCTACAAAATGTGCAGCCTATATAAACACAGTAAAATGTAATTAATTAGCTTTTAAAAACTTGTTTGTCTTAACTAGATTGACCCGTGATTTTCCTGCATTTTTCCTTTTACCTGCAGATGTTCAACTTTTCCGGAATGAAGTGCAACCTACGTTAATCTTGGTAGTCTACACAGATTGCTAGTACTTACAAGACTGTGTGCAAAATTTAATCAAGTCCATTAAATATTTTTTTGTCTGGACATTTCGTCTGGACAAACAAATAGTTAGACACCGTTTCAAGTTTAGGTATAGGTAAAGTAGGAAAATATGCATGGAGAAGGGAAGTAAGTAGAGATTTTAATAAATAAGAAATAAATAAATATGTGTGGACATTGCATACAGCGCCATCTAGCCCCAAACTAAGCATAGCTTGTACTAAGGGAACCAGATAACTGATACAATACTTATATACTTTTTTGTTTGTAAATACATACATAGAATACAATAATAGTTAGTTAATAGTTTCACTACGGATGCTTAAAATCGATTTGATTGAAATGGAAAATACTATGTATCTTGTAATAGGCATGATGACGAAAATTTTTTTTTGCATATATTAAAAATATTCCTCAAAAAATAACATTTGTGAAAACAAAAATAAAATATCTCAAAAAACGACAGTTACAAGCATTTTAAAAACCGGAATAGAAAGAGATAGCTCAAACGGCCAGTGACGTCAGAGCAATGTCGTCATAGTACCTCATTACTAAGCTGTGGTAGCTTTTCATACAATCTCTTTGGCATGTGACGTCATAAGTGGATTTTTCATAGTAACTGTGGGGGCGCTCTGTTTCGCGAGAAAGGGACAGGAGATGCCTCCAATAGAAACTTTAAAAGCTTATTACTCCGTGATTTATTTACCGATTTTAGTTATTTTTTCAATTATTGTATTCATTTTTAATCTTCTTTATGAAAGTATTATTTACTTGTTCGTTTTTAATAGTAGTCATCATGCCTATTATGATTACTGCCGCAACTCTCAGCCTTAGTAATTTCAAAATGTGAGTTAGTATACTTATTTTTTTCCTTCTTATGTTGTAGTTTATTTCGCGTTAGCTGAATTTGTTAACGCTTTTGTAAGACGTTTCCTTTCTCAAGTTGAAGTATGGCAGATTAATGCGTGTTCGAAGAAGTCGATATTGCTCCAGAAAGGGTCCTACTTCGTGATTTAGTGCGACGGAGCCGCGCTGTTAAAAAGTTGTAAACTGCCTGTGTTTCCGCCGGTACTTGCAACAATGTTACATTTGGTTAAGTAGGTATACCTACTGGATATTTTTTGTGAATGTGACATGAAACTTACCTATACCTATTTAAGTCTGCTGTGCCTACATTTACTAGGTACCTACTACCTACGCTTTGAGAGAAAGTAAAATTGTTAAGTACTTAGGACGTAAGATAAAACTAAGTTTTATAATAGACTCTTAAAATAGATCTTAAAACCGATTCATTAAGTTCTGACGGCGGAAAATGAGATTTCACTTAACCTCTGTAGGTATAATCTTCATTCATTACGATTTTTTTACATAGACCATTTTTTTTAAAAAAGTCTACAATATAAACATGTCTGAACATCCTGTGCAATAAAGATTTAAAAGTAGCCTAATTTAGCCAGCTTTAGTCAGTAATACCTACTGTTCTTGGAAGGTGTCCACAGATCCACACACGTGCTGCGGCGTCTTTGTCCCGTCTCGAGATGACGATTTATGAGCGCTTATTTATCACAACTTGTTAATTAGTCCACTTGTAGCAGATATACTATTGAGATTTTTATAGGATACTTAGTTTGCGAAGACAGACCACTCTCGGCATCTTTGATTTTTTAGATACACATTGTTTATTTTGTAAGTACATTTTGTAGTCATTGTCGGTTAATCGGTACTAACTCTTATAATCACAGACAACACGACTCTATATCGACTTTTAACCTTTCTAAGGTTTCTATAAAATTTGTCATCACGGGGCCATTGAGTACACTTTAGCTTAAGTTATCAACCTACTGAAGAAGAATAGCTAGAAGCATAATAGTGTAACGGAAATTTGTGTAAAACTTACTTTCAGCACAACATTTCTACTTATATTAAAAAGACTCCCCGTAGCCAAGAATCTTTAGTAAGTAGTAAAGTTTTCAAAGTAGGTGGCATAAGAAACGGCGCATGAAATGTATTCCTTTGAAGTATGCCATCTTCCTCATCTTCGGTCGTTGTGGAAAACATAGTAAAGTAGTTGAGTATGCTTCGCCACATAAACTTGAAGCTCAAAGGGTTTTATTTAGCATCAGGTGTACCTACCTATTTCGCAGGGTAGTTTCGTTCGTTACAGTGGCTAAGTACGTTATACGTACAACATAGGTATACTTCATCATCATCATCATCATCATTAACAGCCTGAAGACGTCCACTGCTGGACATAGGCCTCCCCCAGGGAGCGCCACTTAGAGCGGCTGCTCGCCTCCTGCATTCATCGGCTCCCCGCGGCGTTCACCAGGTCGTCGGTCCACCTAGTGGGGGGCCGGCCTACGCTGCGTCTTCCAGTTCGTGGTCGCCACTCGAGAACTTTTCTTTCCCATCGATTGTCAGTTCTACGAGCGATGTGGCCTGCTCATTGCCATTTCAACTTGCTAATCGGTATACTTATGTTATGTTTATTATCTCTTATCTACCCGAAGGAAGTTCCCGTCTAGTATAGATAGTAGATAGACCCGACTAGATATTATAGAATATAGATACTATGAAAGTAAGGATGCGAGCGTGCCTATACAAAAATACATCAGTATGACAGAACAGAAACAAGCCTATACTCTTTTTTCTGTTCTGTGACCTCATACTGACGTATTTTTGTAATACCAAGTTACTATCGAATTGACACCGCGACAGGACAAGTATTTGTGACTATGACTAGGACTATGTGCACATAGAAAAGAAAGCACAAATAGTTGTTTTGTTTCTGGGTGTTGAGGGGCCGTGGTCCTTTTAGTTCCTGGGTCCCCAAGATACAGGGAATCCTGTTAGGGCCCAGGATGTATGTATGTGAACAGTGGTTTTTTTTAATACGGTATTACTTATAGTAGTTCACTAACTTTATGTACAACTGTTCCTCCTTTAGGATCATCTTGGTTTTAGATTTTACCAGCTTTTTCTGGCATAAACAAGTAACGCCATCTTTTACACACCTTATCATCTAATAAATGAAGAGGTAACTTCAGTTACATAAATACCAGATAGGGCGATGATAAGATTTGGCGACGTGCCTCACATATCTGTGTTGCTCCCTTAAACTTTGCACCCTCATTTCTCGCGCTCAATCAGTTTTCGGATAATTCAGTTAGGGACGATAAATCTGTGTTTAGTAGGGACTTAACTTCGTTACTGGAGGACTGTACCATAACAACCGGATTATATGATTATAGAGGTCACCTTATCTCTGATTAATTGTGTAATCTAAAGCATAATCAGATATGAACGGCTGTAGTAAATTCAATTATGGGTCTCAATTCTGCTGTATCGTTTTTGTGTTATTGCATAAACACATTAATAACAATAAAACATTATTTTCTTGTATTGTGTAAGGAGATAGGTAAGAAATGCGTTTTCGGTATTTATTTGATCCGGTTTTTCGTACGGTTCAAAATATTAAAATAAAAGAAGCAAATATCAACAATGCTATCTGTGTACCTATACATAACATTATATCCAAGACCATGTGCAAATTTTACAATAAAATATTAATTAGGTAATAAATTAGAATATTGTAAAATTAGACCTATAGAATAGAGGTGTTGATATGAAAGACGTGCCAACTCATTATCCCTGATTCAGTTTACGCGGGGAACGGTTTTTTGCGAATGAAAATGGTGAAAAAAATCATCAGCATTTCTTACTTAGCTACGACCAAACCTAGCAATATCTTATAGCATTAAAGTTTCATAGTTTTGTTATAAAGGTAACTTTTCATTAATAAATAAACTCAACTTCAGTTATTTTTCTTACCGAGTAGTGAAGCAATAGAGCCATCAACACCGCGCCGTCGTGACAAGTCTTGTATCGAGGGTTACCGCCACCGCCATTAATAAAGCGTTGATTAAGCTAGACTGATGGAGCCGGCAGATGAGCTCGGTTTTTACGGCACGAGCGCGCCCACCCGCAGAGACGAGCTCCCCTCATTATTTGCGGTTTCAATTCACTTTTTACGAACGTCGCCCTCTTTCCAGCACTTTGCTATTGCTAGACCAAAAAATCTTAATCAACGGTTAACATATATGGCAAACTCGCCTCTCTTGCTTGAGTGTAGAGTTGAAATTCCTTGCATAATCATTGCAAATATTTGCCTATTTGCATGCCATGTATCGTAAAAAAAAAATTGTTTTCAATGCGATGATTAAATAGTTGTCGTAGCCTTTCTCTGATACATCCCAATTTTTTTTAGCACTAATATTGCGTGATATCTAAATAATCAAAGATTGTTTAATGCCTATTCTTATTTTAAAGTGAGAGATTTTATGTGCGAGTATTATTTTGTTACACTCAGCGCTCAATTGGTGGAATGGATTTTGTTGTGTTCTGTATAGAACAAAAGAAGTTTTAAGTACTTAGAAATACGTAGAACTTCCTTGGTGTAGATAGGTAACTAGACCATACCTAGAATTGGGTGCGTTCCAGTTGGACTGAATATTTGTTATTTTCGATATTTTGACCGTCAAAAGCTTTCTTGTGTCCACTCACAGAGTACCTACATTGGTAAAAATGATCACTTTTGTCACAGAACTTTTATTGATAACAATTTTTATCGAGGTTTGGTAAGTTCAGATGTTTTTTTGCCTAATTATGAACACGTTTACTGTAACGTATAATGTACCTACCATGAATAGGTACATAAATTATGAAAAATATTAAAAATAATGAATTAGCTTGGCAGGAAGCAGTATTATCTTTGGTCAGCATTATAATCCACTTAAAAGATCACTAAGAAGCCTGCCAAGAGTGATAATTATGGCATCCTTCCACTAATACGAGATGCCTATCAACCTATCATCAGCAGTTAAATGGTGATTTCATTTTTATAATTAGGTATATTTATATTTCTTGTGAAAGCCGCGAGGAGCCGATGGATGCAGGAGGCGAGCAGCCGCTCTAAGTGGAGCTCTCTGGGGGAGGCCTATGTTCAGCAGTGGACGTCTTCAGGCTGTTAATGATGATGATGATATTTCTTGTAAAGTAATCTAATCGGAGTT
Source organism: Ennomos erosarius (assembly GCA_963580505.1). Lineage (NCBI taxonomy): Eukaryota > Metazoa > Arthropoda > Insecta > Lepidoptera > Geometridae > Ennomos > Ennomos erosarius. The sequence goes on along the minus strand of OY756981.1, from coordinate 10,529,455 downwards.
TTGGCGGGAACGCGGAAAAGTTCACGTCGTTGCATTGTATTATTTTTCAAAACTTGTGCTTTTTCCAGTGTTAATGTTTAAAATTGGTGGCGTTTTATGCATTAAGTGCTGAATTACGAGCATGAGCAGTGAGGGCAAGTGATATAATGTGGTGAAACGTGACTTTTCGTGTTGCTTCCAAAACTCCATAGAAGCTTCTAGTAAAGTTGCCACCACTTTGCTGGAGCATGACTTAGACTGGACTATGACTACCTGACTTAGACTGGACTTATGACTATGACTAGGACATGACTTTGCGTGAAATATTTTGTAACACGATTAAAATATAATACTTGACACTGGCTAAATACACTATGTGTGGAACCAAAATATAAGAAAAAAAAAATCTAATCTTTAACCACTTTTATGAACGAAATTTATGAACGATGTTTTGCATGTCATCTTCCCTAGTTTAAACTGTTTAGTAATCTGAGTAGAATCATAGTGTGTATTTATTACACTATGGTAGAGTGTTGTGTGATGCATTATATTATTGTTACTTTACCATAATTTTGTTTTAGCTGAACAAAAAATAACAACATAATGTATTATGCTATTTACTATTCCTATTAAAGAAAAATAAAGAAATCTCTAATACTTAGGTTAAATTATTATTTTTATATGGTTATTATTACAAAATATTATTTAAAATAGTAACCATAAGGTAGGTAGGTACATAATATTTTTTTAAAGAAATGCTTTATTTCTTCCTGTTATCTCTCTAATACGTATCTGTCTTTTTATTTTACTAATCAAGTAACACAACAGTAAACCTAGCATGTAAATTTACGCGCGCGTAAGTGTAACGTTAACGTAAGGCAGTTGTATGGGGCACTGATCAAATGCCATACAACTGACGTACGCTAACGTTACACTTACTCCCGCGTAAATATTCGTGCTAGGCCCACAGTTTTTAAATGTATGGGAGTAATAATACAAATGTCCACTCGGAAAAAATATATTTAAATTTTTATAAAATCAATTTCAGGCATTTTTAAATCGCAGCATTTTGTACACTTTACATCATAATATATAATAAGTACTTCTAACTTTTACATATAATATGATACACACATTATGTCTTTAATACGCTGCTAGTTGAAGTGATAAAATCATTATACATTGATAATTTCATTATTTTTAGAGAGATCGTGAAATACTTATAATATAAAATCTTGACCAAAGAAATTGTGTGAAATCTAATATATTCAATATAAGCATCATAACATAATATAAATGTCAGTCATATTATTAGCACACCCACAAGATCGGCGTATTATTATTTTGGTGATTATTTTTCTATAAAACGTCTAATAATGTGTCTATTATACAGGCAAATGGTATTTGTAGGTACTATTTGAAACTACAACAAGATTGCGAGCATCAAGTAAGTAGGTAAAGGTAAGAAAGTAGGTAGGTAGGTATATCAACATAAGATATTTAATTAGGTAAACTTTTTCACATCACTTCCAGCAATAACATTTGATGACTGATGGATATAATATATAACGATATAATAATAATTTATAAGTAACAAAAACATTATTAATTTACAAATATTGTCTAAGCATTCAACAATATTCATACTTTTTTATTTTATATTGAACCTATAGTGTATGAAAAAATAAATGTTATTACTTTTTCATGAAATGATGAGGTATTTGTTAGAAATAAATAGTTAAACCTGACAATTTGGACTAAAAGAGTGAATCTACTTAGCCTAGTTAACATATTACAAATTCTATAATTATATAATAATAATAAGAGATAATTATTTTTAATAATATCTATACTGTACAACACTTTAAGTTTCACATCAAATACGTACACAAGAGCGCGCCGAGCGCCTCAATGTCTATAATTTATTTAATTACAGGTCCGTTTTATTCACATTGTATTGATATGTGGTATGTACAGGAGCGAGCAGCGGCACGCGGTGCGGCCGGCGGCTGCGGAGCAGCGTGAGTATCACAGGAGCGGCGACATGTGGTGCGGCACAGCGAGCGCCGCGCGCCCCCGTCACACCAGCGTGCTCGGCTTCACGTCCAGCGGGTGCTCCGGCGACCGCCCACCACCACCCCCTTCCCCTTGGCTGTTCTCCTCGGAGTCCGAACAAGAGTCCGAACTGCCTTTCTTTCCACCATTATGGGTCTTTACATGCTTGGCGAGGTGATCCGATCGCATAAATCGCTTATTACACACCGGACAAGCGAACCTTTTTTCTCCCGTGTGTGTGCGCAGGTGCCGCTGCAGCTCATCGGAGCGCGTAAACCTCTTTCCGCAGAACAACCAGTTGCACACGAATGGTCGTTCGCCGGTGTGCCAACGAAGATGTGCTTTTAGATGGGATGTTTTTCCGTAAACTTTTCCGCAACCGGGTATGTGACAACTGTGTATGTTTTTCTTCCTAAGATGGGCTCCAGCAGGACCGAGTCTCTCCGCTTCTTGGCAGTTTGGACAATCACAGGTAGCTCGACCCGCGTACCGTCGTTGCGACCGAGGCGATGGTGCTTGAGCCGGTGGCGCTGGAGAACCGGGACCGTGCAGGCCAAACGATCCTTGCGTCGGTAGCACCGACTTGTATGCATCTTGCAAGAGGTGTGGTGCTGGTGGCAGTAAATGTGCTCCACCCGACAACGAATGTGTAAGTTGAGAGTAATCTTGGCCAGCATAGTTTGCCATCTGCCCGCCGACATCTAGCCAACCACTATGGACGTCCCACCAGGTGCCTCCTACTGCACCTACACCACTCATTTCAGCTGCCTTCAAAGCTCCACTTCCACCACCGGTTCCGACGTTAAAGGGCCACGACTCATAGGGGTGCCGAGAGTACATCGAGCCGAGACTCGCACTTGATTCACTTTTGCCTAGAAGTTGGTCGCCCGATGACGGGAAGTAGATGTCGTTGCCGTATGAGGGGGCTGCTGCACAAGAGGTCGGGCCGCGACCGTATGGCGAGCACGAAGGTGGTTGTGAGCGAGGCACGTTGTTGGGGCCGGGTGGGGAGTGCGTGCCAGGGCTCTTCTTCCACGGATGGAAGCCTTTCCCGACGGCCGCGTCCGCCAGCGGCGGTGGAGACTTGCTGGATAGCTTGTTGCACTGGGCCGCGAGCATCGCCAGGGGCGTGCCGCGTAAGCTCGGGTGTTCCTGGAAAGACAGAGAATGAATAGTTAATTATTTTGAATGGAAAAAAGACGATAATTCTTTATTCGAGTTTAATTATCGGGCTGTGTTTATACCGTGAGAATCGTCCTGAGACGTCAGATAAGATTTATGACCTCATTTATATGTGTAGTAATGCTGCGGTGTTCCGAGCCTGGAGCGGTTAGACCGAGTATAAATAAATTATGAGCAGTTTATAGGTGGCGTATTTACAATTAGCGGCGCGGTGACAGCTTCTGACCGCTACTGCCGCCACCACGCCGCACGGTGCCGCTGGCTCTTGAGACGTCGTTATTAATAAGTGCACTGCAGTGGCTCTCGTAAAACGTACCTACAGTAAACATCTATTTTTAAATGCTAATGGGATTAACCACATTTATAACATGACATTTCAACCGATTTATTGCTTTCATGCAAAGGTAAAATCCAAATGGCGACAGACCTATCTAATTTTGAATGTATAATAAAATGAAGGATGATCCAATGACTATAAAATTACGTTTTAACAGGAAGAACGACAAATGAGAAAATATTGAGATATAAGTAGAAATAGAATCATATAGCAACAAAATTATTCATCTTTCTTCATCATCCAAATTAATGATATTAGGTACTTAGTTTACCTACTGCTATACGTGAGCTTGCCTATATTCCCCATTACATAACAATAAAAGGTAAAACACGTTTATGGATCCATAATCCGTTCCCAGTTGTTCACTTCGCCCCAAATAAAGGTGAGCGCAGAGAACATCCGGCAGGATACCCACCCTGGTATCGAACAATGGGCCGGTAAAAAAGTTCCATTGTACGCAATAATGTAATCCGGGGATCACGCACGGGGGAAGTGAAGGTACGGGGTGCAGCCACGCCCCTTTTATTGTGATTGGCGCAGCTGTTGCGCTACAGTGTGCGCCAGCCCTTACAGTTGCTGGTTACGAGCTGATGTTTTAGGAAATAGGGCAGTATGACACTTTTATAAAGTAAAATAGATTAAATAGACCAACTGTAACCTACAAATGCTAAACTGTAAGCATTGTACTTAGTGATAAGAAGGTATAATACTAGTATTAAGAGAGGCTGTTTACAACTTCCTTATTATTTATTTTACATGCCATCAAGACAGAGACAGTTGATAATAGACGTATTAAATGCTTAAAAGCTATCATTAAATTGGTGGTAGATGTGATGTAGGCCAACAGCAGCGTTGTTCTAGCAAATAGAAATAATGGGGCGGGCCAAGCACTATCGCCGGCAGATCTCCAGACCAGTTGTAAATATGGCTGCTCTCTCAATTAACCAACGACAATTACAATTACCATAAAAAAATAATAAAGAACAGCCAAATTGCCGCGCCGGCACTTATGTCGCCCGCGCATGAACCGCGGCGTAGACATTACTAAGAATTATTATTTGCTCTAAATGAAAGAATTGCGTTTGTTGTCTCTATATTCAATGCTTTTAATCTCACATAATTGTTTCTTCAATTTTAAATAGCTCTAACGTTTCTACGGATGCTCTGAAGTGTGACGACGCGATGTTGCCATTGCCCCACACCACACAGTTTAAAATTGTATGGGAAAGAATAACAATAAAATTGATCGAGAGTTAATATGTCACATCGACAAAAGAATCATAAAATCGACACGTCCGCATCAAAAGCTATTTCGGAGCAATTTAGAGATAATAGGTATTAGGCGATGAGAGTGGTGGATGGAGCCGAGCGGCCGTCTGTGGCGGCTGAAGTCATAATTACCCTAGGCATTATGCTCCATTTGGGCTCGGGCCGAAACAGAGTGATATCGCCCTCGTAATTGGTCGTCAACTCAGAACTGGCCGCCAGCTCCGCGCGAGATTGGATCAACGGAGATGACTCTCGGGGCCGACTCACCGGCGCCACCGCCGCATTATACAAAGTTGATGGCCTTTTCCTTGTCAAAAATGACGAAGATCTTTTGTTGTAAAAAATACGAGATGAAATAAAATGAGATTACCTAATGTGAGCACGAAATTGTAGTATCACAGGTCAGGTAGATACGCCGCGTGATGCTTCACGGAATCGGGTTTGCGGTAAACAAATATTACAGTAAAATGTTTAACGTGAGAATGTAGAAATTGGCTTTTTCGAGACACAAGATGGCATAATTATGATGTATGAGTTACAACTAAAATTAAAAACTTCTTTTAAATGGCCACATTTCTCTACATATTTTATAATTGATTTAATTTTTTTAAGAAGCGATGTCTATCTACTTATTCTTGATTTTGTAGAAGGTCATTAGATACCTGAGTAGATTGTTTAAAACATATTGCTTATGTACTAAAGATTTTTAAATTATATAAAACTTAAGTACCTACCGCAAAAATTATCATACAATATCTAAAATAATAAGTAATTAGGTCAAATATTTGCGATGTGTAATAACAAAATTTGATACTTATTTATTGGTTCCTATGTGAGCCACTGCGTAATATGTAAATATAAGTAAGTATGAATTGTAAATTGAAAGTATAGTTTTTAACAAGTGCGATCATAGATACGAACTCTTCGACACATTTTACTCCATCAGTCACTATTAGTCAAGAATAATTTATTTTAAAATAATAGTCTAGTAATAATACCTATAAAAGTTTACCCTATCAACGCGTAAATAAATTAAAATACTTAGGTAGCAATAAAACGTAGCATCGGATGCTACATGGGCTTGTCTATAAGATTCTTCTCATCTCACAGACAAGTCCCACGTAGCTCAGCCGAACCGAAGTGACTCCTTAGATTGGCTAATTTAAAATTATCTACCAAAATGATGAACCAAAATGAATATTCAAGCGAAACGCTTATGCCTCGATGTGTTATTAAGATGATCGTGAACTTGTTACCGACGAAATTGTATTTCATAAAATTCATAACTATACTTATGAGCTAATATTTTTCGACAACACGTTATTGAAAATGATGAGTCTAATCATCGTTTATGGATAGAGTGAATATTATAACGGAGTTATAGATGTTATTTTCTTAGTTCATAGAGATGGTTGTTACATTTTATAACGTTAATTTAAGTAGAAAAATAAAAATAAAATAGATAACTATAAGTAAGTAGGTACCTATAATGATTTTGATTTTAGCAGTTTCACCTAAAGTTTCTGCTACAGGTTCAAGTCCCCGTTCTTGATTAATTTCATCCTTCACATAAAACCCATACATACAGAATATATTACATTATTTTTATCTTATACCTTTTTTATTGTATATAATTATATATATTATTTGTATATATATATTTGAATATTATATTGTTTATATTATATACCCCATATACACAGATTAACCTCATAGCTATTAGTTTCGTTATAATATTGTTTTTCATGATATTTCATTACAAAATCAAAGCCAAATAGAAGCTAGCAAAGCAAATTGAGCCGGGAGCAAATTGCCTATGGATAATTACACAATTAGGGAATTATCGAGTTAATTCCGAGTGAAACAGTACGCGAACGCTCGCGTTTCGCCGCACCACCCCTAGTCGTTGCCTTGCTGTCATTCTAATGCTAACTACTGTGATTTATGACTATTTATAGTTTTGATTGCTATCAAAATTCAATGATAGTAGGTAGGGAATAGTTGTTTCATTGCGTAGACGTCAGGTGACTATCGAAATTACACATTACAGAAAAACGACCTAATTGTTAATGTCTTTACAAATTTTAAAAGTAATTCAGTCCTTTTAGTGTGGTGAAAATATAAATTCCGGAAAGTATCTACGGTTACAGTCCAATTTATTGACGCTTATAGTTTAAGTTAAAAATATCTAAGCAGCTGCCTAGTATCCCAGATAATTTAATACCTACAGTACAGATGCCTCATCCCATACAACGGCATAACGCGGGCTATTTTGCGAATTATTTTATTTCTGCATAACGCAAGATTATCAAGCGACATTTATTGCGTGTTGGCAAAGTATTGGGCCTAATGAATACACTGTACACTAACTAGTAACTCTCTAGACACGATAACTAAATTTTTTCATGTTCGGGATTTTTTTCGTTTGTACCTGATGGGACCCCATGCTAGTATATAGGTATTTCTGGTTACCTACTTACATAATATTGAAAAAAGATACGATTTCATATTTACTTATAACACAGACATTATAATAGCTTATAATAAGAATATGATCTTAAACAACGAAGTTATTTACAAGTATAGTTGTGGTTAATTAACTGTGTGGCGCATTATGCCACCAGCCGGCTAAATTATAGCCACCGAGTAGGGTTCGGGAGTCGGTCGTCATTTGACACTTGAGATATCGATCGATACTACGTATACCAGGAACGGTGGCGTTTCAAATGTTTTGTTTCAATATTGGTTGGATCGTTGCAGGAACTGAAATTACAGGAATAGAACAAACTGCACCTATGGATGTCCCTTTCTGCAAGCGTAGCAACGTATACGTAGCTGCTTCGTAGGTGAATTATTCGTGTCAATGTATTATTGACGGGCCCGATAGCTCAGTTGGTAGTATCCCTGCCATCTGAACTGAGGCCTGTGGGTTCGATTCCTACCCAGGGCAAACATTTGTGTGATGAACATAGTTGTTTGTTCTGCGTCTGGGTGTTATATTGTATTCTATGTATGTATTTACAAAACAAAAAAGTATATAAGTATTGTATCAGTTATCTGGTTCCCATAGTACAAGCTATGCTTAGTTTGGGGCTAGATGGCGCTGTGTGAAATGTCCACACATATATATTTATTATGAAATAAACTTATTTCCCGTTACAGTAGGTTGTTTTAGTGCAGTAGTCAATGTGTTAAAAATAATCCTAAAATATCATGCGATACTAAAAATTCACACATAGTCTATTAGGTAGTAAAATTAAGTATTTCAAAATGTTTTTAAGCTCAACCATCTAAGCCACGATTTCGTATTCAGTGAGGTGGTTTCAACGAATAACATTATATATTATATAGGTACACATTACACGTTGGTATACGAATGTCGTAACAAGTATTATGGATTAAGTAAAAAGTAAAAGATAATGACCCCGAAACATTATTTCTACATTAACGGTCCACGCACACGCATACTCTATCGCCGATGTGTGAAACCAACATTGTAAGTTAATAATTATCGATACTTAGAATATTCTTAAAGCCTATATTCCTATTATCGTAAACTTTAACGGTGATCTTTTCATAATTTTATGTTTTTAACATTGTAATAGTTCAAGGAAATCATAAATTATTGGGTCTAAATATGCAATGATAAAAATAAAACTGCTCTACCTACATTATGACAAATTAATAAAAGTAATATTTTATATGGTGTTAATTATTATACAATGGACGCATCTGCTGTTGGGTGCAGTAAAAGCTATTTTTAGTAGCTACAGGTAGGTATAGTATAGCAGCGTGTGTATGTTAAATGGTGCCTGCCTATATTACCTACCATTATTAATTTTCAAACTGCCGCAGGGCTTATACTACTTATCCAAAAGAAAGCTTATAATACCTAGAAATATTCAATTGTAAACCCATCTTATTACGTTATTTTTGGTAAACCGATTAATGCACCACTAGACTAGAGTGTCGAGAGCTGCCTCCATTTTCACCAAACGGTGTGATCAGAGGCGTGAAACCGCGCTGTTAGCCGAGGTCATTAGGCGCTTCATGGAGCCACATGGTCGCTTTGCCGATCGGCTGAATTGGGCCGAAACAAATTATTCATTTAAATGGAAATTATTCCTGACCTTCCAACGCAGGGAGTCTTAATTTTACTGACATGTGCGACAACCAAGCGTTTTTGTGAGTGGAGAAGTTGTCGCGGTCCAATGAATGAAGTTTTTTTGCGGTGTCAAATGAGAGGTTGTCATGATATAGCGTTGTTTAACATGTTTTTATTTTTTATAACATCTGATTGTAACCAATAAAGCCTTTAAACACCTGCTACGGTTGTTACGCCATAACTTAATTTGTGTACCTTAGTGGATTGAAATAGATTCATAGTTCTGAATTTGACACAAATACGTAATCACTCTAAATTGTATTTCCAAGTAAAAAGGCAGCTTACTTTGTATGATATAAACGTGAACGATAAAGGCGCATTTGTGACCATAATTATTAACGTAAATAGACCGGTTACTATAAGATTAAAATCAGTCTAAACCTCTTTGCCAAACTGCTACAAACGCAACTAACTGACCCAAATGCGTCGTAACAATCATTATCAACATTATAAAAATGGTAACATCATAACAAAAGAAAGATTATTAACATTATTATACATTTAAGCCGTCTATAATGTGTTTAAATTTGATAAGTCGATGAAATTGTGTGGTAATGTGGCGAACAGCGTTGCGCCCACTCCCCACTCGCTCCAACTTTAGCCCGAGGCTGACTTCAAAACGCTATCTGAGAATACGGCACAGATGGTAAAAGAATGCAATGTAAGTACAATTTTACAGCAAAGCTTTGGAAATCGAGAGATATGTGGATATATATGGGGATAAGTGTACCATAGCGTTGCGGAAGGTTGGAGTTACATTCATAGTAATCCCCCATAATCTAAAGCATTAGTACCTATAGCTATAGCTAAGAGAATAAAAATGAGATATCTGATACGGCACAACACAAATTACCTTCATCTTAAGTACACAATAGTTATTTGTTATAGAAGGGTGCAAAGTTGGTTTTTGGCGCGAGTACTTCAATTGAAACCTGAGCGTAGCGCAGGTTACAAAGGTACGAGCTGCAAATAAACTTTGCAACCGAGTGAAACACAACTTTTCACCTCACTACAGCGAGGAAAAACCAAAGAAACAGCTTAAAAAGCTAAGACAATCTTAGCTTATTCATAGTTATGAGTGGCCGTAACGTTTATACTCTCAGACAGTGCTGCCGTGCTGCGAGCCCTACAACGCAATGACCACTCTACGGGGCTTACAATACAATGCCACAATCTACTGGAAGAAGTAAGTAGTAGGAATACAGTTACTCTCCAATGGATCAAGGGGCACAGCGGCTCCAGAGGAAATGATGCGGCTGATGAACTGGCAAGGAGAGGCTCGGATTTACGCCCCGTAGGACCAGAGCCAATGATACCTCTGCCATTCAGTCAGATTCAATCCTGGATCCGCGGGAGAACTGCTAAACGACATCAAGAGAACTGGTCAAGTATAAGGGATTGTAGGCAGTCGAGGGAGGCGTTTCCGGTTCTCAACCGGAGATACTCCCGAAAGCTCCTAAATCTTAAACGGGACAAACTCCGGCGAGTCGTCGGTATTGTCACTGGTCACTGTTCCCTAAACAAACACCTGTTTACAATAGGTGTCACAGACAGCCCCTTGTGCAGAGGCTGCATGGGGGCAGAAGAAACTGCCGCACATGTGCTGCTAGAGTGTAGCAGTGTGGCCACGCAGCGAACGGAGTTCCTTGGGACTCCGGGAACAACCCAGGAGGCCTGCGCCGACATTTCCGGTCTGCTGGCCTTCCTGGATGACATCGGGTGGCTGGACTAATGTGTGCCACCTCACGCAAAAAGAGCCGCTGTGCGGCCTAGTTGCGGAAAAGGAGCTCGCACACCAAGTACCAAGTACCAAGTGGCCGTAACGCTTAACATCAGGTAAAAGACTAGTTCGTTCCGTCATTCTTTGAAAATTAAAGAAAAAGTGTTATTAATCCATTTTCATGCAGTTGCCGTGCTTGATAGCGTATATAAATACTATTTGGTATTGGACAGTGCGATTATTCTAAAAATAAGGTTGGCGAATGAGAAAAGTAAGAAGTATATACCATACATATATCCTAGTGCATTTTTAAGAGGAATGGTGGGATACAATTCGCTGGAAGTAAGACGCATCGTGTCTCTAATGGTTTATGTTTTAAATATCCTGGTAGGCCGTAAGTGCAATCCGTTTTTGCTTGCCAAAATATCATTGGCAGTTCCAGACAGGTACATAAGGGCTAGGTGGCATGACTTGTTTGGAGTACCCGTGTGCCGGACTGAGCTCAGGCGGCAGTAGTATGTTTGTTGCGGGCGCTGCGCTTGCTCAATGCGGTGGGACGCCAATACCAACATCTTGACCTATTTCATTGTACGCCAATGGAGTTCCATAGAAGGGCATTGCAGTTTGTAGAGACTACTCTAAGTTGTAATTTGACTCTTGTTTTGACTTTTATTGTTTAATTTTTATGTTCTCTTTTTATTATTATTGTTCTCTTTTATGGTTTTGTGTGTACTAGTTTATAGGACCTCGAGTGGGAGAATTAGGAAACTGTAATGCCTACTCGATGGTATGGCATTCAAATAAATAAATAAATAAAATATTATAGATATATTTTAGTAGATATCAATGAATTTTCAGTGGATTGGCAGTATCAAGAAGGTTAAATCAATACTTGACACTGGCTAAATACACTGTGTGTGTGTGGAGCCATATAATAAGAAAAATAAATAAAAAAGGTTAATTTGAAGCAGATCTCTGTGGTTAAATCTTCAATTATTATTGGCGAAGTAACAAATTCTAGCTCCGTGATTGGCAAGAATATTATTAAATAGAAACGTTCGAATTTTAAAAACACTGCGCGCTAGTGATTATTATGCGTTTTTGGGAGTTTTGGCGCGAACATGGAATAGTTCACGTCGTTGCATTGTATTATTTCTCAAAATTTGTGTTTTTTCCAGTGTTAATGTTTAAAATTGGTGGCGTTTTCGGCATTAAGTGCTGAATTACGAGCATGAGTGTAGGCAAGTGAAATAATGTGGTGGTACGTGATTTTTCGTGTTGCTTCCAAAATTCCATAGAAGCTTCTAGTGAAGTTGCCACCACTTTACTGGAGCATGACTTAGGCTGGACTATGACTACCTGACTCAGACTGGACTATGACTATGACTAAACTAAGACTTGAATTTACTTGAAATATTCAATTAACATGATGAAAAATTACAATACTGATACAATTGACACTGGCTAAATACATTATGTGTGGAGCCGAAATATAAGAAAATAATAAAATGCGTTTTTGCGCCCAGATTTCGAATGCCAAAGAGAATCTTTCCGAGGCAGTGAGGTGAAAAAGCAATTTTTTTACTCCCAACGATTACATACATTGCTCCTGGCATGAACCCTAACTAGGATTCACTGTATCTAGGGACCCAAGAACTAAGAGAACCATGGTCCCACAACACCCAGACACAGAACATTTTTTTTCCTGTTCACATACTTGTCCTTGCAAATGCGTATATACGTAGCCTACGCAGGTATAGCGTGGTGCCATCTTCAGCAATTTTATCACCTAAAATCTGCAGAAATATGGCCACTAGGAGTATAGTGTTCTGTGGCCAATGCTGCCATAATATAAAACCCAACATCGGGCCCTAAACTAGGGTATGCCAGGGACATTATAATGGTGATTGAAACGCGTCAAGGCAAAATGATATATTTACGATTGATTACCCATCAATATAATATTTTGCGTGTCGGAATTTAGTCGAAAATGTTGAAATTACGGCCGACCTTCACCACCACCAGCCGGGTCCGGATAATAGTCGCACCAATTTGAGGAACCAGTTCAGAGATGATAAAAAACAAACTGATGTAATGTAACCGTCGAATGGAAACAAGGGACTCCTTTTTCTGACTTTATCCTGTTTGGATATTTTGATGATAGCATAAATATAATAAAAACTGTTAATAAATTAGATTTTAGCACTTAAATATTTTTACATAGGTACGTAACTTTTGAAACAATTCTTTGTTCCTATGGAAGTGAACCACCAAGTAACGAGAATATCAGGTGATATTTTTAAAAACTATCGTTGAGAATCAGTATTGATTTTAAGACACAGAGATAAATAAATATATTAGGTACTGAATTAAACATAAATAGGTACTGCCTTCTGAACTGAGGGCGCATGCGTTCGATTCCCACCCAGGACGAACATTTGTGTGATGAACATAGATGGTTGTTCTGTGTCTGGGTGTTATATTATATTCTATGTATGTATTAGCAAAAAAAAACAAAAAGTATTTAAGTATTGTATCCGTTATCTGGTTCCCATAGCACAAGCTATGCTTAGTTTGGGAGTAGATGGCGCTGTGTGAAATGTCCAAACTGTTTTTTTTTAAATAGCATGAAGTACGCACCTATATAGGTATTTATTTATCCATAAACAATTTAGATATATTAATTTTATTAAAGCTAAATGTTCACACTATTATATTATATAGTAAAAATGTAACCAGCAAATAAATTAGTGTCTCTAATATTTTTCAGTGCACTATTAATGTGCTATAGAAAAGCACATTTGGTCATCAGCAACGTTGCGGCTACGTATTGTTATACACTATCTTGATACTAAAAGTATTAAAGTCTAGACCGGAGTTATACCAGAGTAGTCAATCCAAGGCCCAAGGTCACGTTGGCATTGCAAATCCCAACACAATGTTGGCGTTGGGATTGCTTGCGTGCGTCTGACATCGCCGTCGGCTCAATCCCTCAGCCGCCAGTTCCGAGAAAAAGTCGTTAAACTCACGTATTTTTGGTAGCAACATAATGCCAGTAATTTCCAATGAAATTATTATAATTAGCTCCATTTATACGATAGTAACAAACAAATAAAATGCTCGGAACACACCGCCCGAGGCTTGCGTTGCTAGTCGGTCGAGTTTTCCATTACGTTTCGCTTTGATTTATCTGTTGCGTTCAAGAAATTATGTAAACAATGTTGTCTGGATTGGATAATATTTTAACATTCACTTTTCCTCTTAAATACGGAACTAAGGAAAAGTTTTAGATTTAAAAAAAATTATATCAGATTGATTTTTAAGCCACTCGTAAAGGTTTCTCTCTTACTTTCCCGATGTGGTGTGGCGTATCAAATAGGCTTATTTTAAAGCAGCCATGTTTTGTGTCAACCGACAAGTTCTACAAAGACAAATTATTGTAAATTGATAGATAATAATTGGTAAGTAGCTGTAGTGCCACCATACATTACATGTCTGCTATAAAACGACATTCCCGTAGAAACCACATGGCACATGTCAATACAATGGCGCGGGTGCAATTAGCCAACAGCTCATCCGTTACATTCGTACGACAAACTGTTTTCAATGCTCCTGCTACTTTTGTCTCACATTTTTTCATTTTGTACTAATTGAACGGTGTAAAACATTAATTGCTGAGAAAATTGCTAACGTACAAGCCCCGGAGGCCTAAACCGCAAAACAACGCTCGCGAAAGAAAAAAATGGAGTCTCAACGTACATGCTATGTGAAGAATAAACTTTGTTATCATACTCTTTATTCATTTGTTTTTTTAACCAAGACTTCATGAAGAAGTTTGTTATGTATGTATAAGTTATGTTTTTATATAAAATTTCCACCAGGTATTGCATTATCTGGGCTTCCAGTCATCCGATACGAGCGTTTTTTTTTTTGCATTTTTTCTGTTTTAATTAATATGCTGAATATTTACCTACTACCAACAATAGGTTACCGCAGTACGTATATGGGTAGTTCTCATCGATGCTCAAATTTGATAGTCACGAGGTAATATTTCCTAAACGGCTTATGATACAAACAGAATTTGTGAATTAAATGATGAAACATCTATTAGGCTACAACAGAAATAAAGCTTGTCATAATAAAAGCAAAAATAATACCTTAAAATAACACGAAATGGTCAAAAACGGGGTAATTTTTCGTGTTCTCATCGTGTCACACTCTCCGATGCAGTAAAACATTTGCTTACCACTTCACCAAATTTCACTGTATTTGTATGTAACATATACTAAAATTATCGTAATTAAATAAACTTTACACTAAATAGTCTAAAATAAATCTCTTCATCATTATTTTCAATTTAAAACAACATATGCGTCGGTCACGCGGATATGGGTTCTTTAAATTCGCGTGATATAACCGCTGCCTGTTAAACAAAACATCAGCAATCAAACACTGAGTGTGGTCCAGTCGAACGTCAGTCGTGTACTGGCATCGCAGACGTAAGACGTGTGGCTCAACGTGCCGGAAAAAAAAAATATCGGTAAGCTTGTATTTGTTCATAGGTTTACCGATCACACGTGTACTACATTTTTTGGGCATTGTATTTCAGCAATTGAAATCAAAGTTAGCTCATCGAAACCCTAAAATGTGCGAGATATTTATGTAGTATTTGATTTAAATCGATACACTTAACTTTGCAGCAATTTTACAAAAAAGGGATAATTTTGTCAGTTTCGTGTCATAAACTTCGTGGCATTTTAGTCATGAAACTGATTTTGGTCTATGAAACTGATTTTATGGATTCTTTTATTTAGAAATATAGCGACTGGTGTGAGTTTATTGAAACAATTCTAGTTATTGTAGTATGACAGATGTAAGATAGTGTTTTGAATAATTATGTAAACGTGTTTTTATCAAGAAAAGATGGGTCAATTCGAACTCACTCATCATTGATTAATAATCATAGCCTAAAAATGGATGAGTTCGAATTGGTAGGTATGTCATGTTATCGCGAAAAGGGGTGATCTGGACTGTGGTAGCCTAGTAACTCTCAAGTTGGGAGAACCTTCCTTCGAAACTAGCATTGTATTATGTTTAATAATAGGTACCTAAAGGGGAAGAGCTAGTAACAGTACCTACGTTTGGTAGGTAGTAGATTAAAAGATTATGGTTACATACCATTTTTCTGGTTTCCGGGAGAAGCAGCCTATTGCGAAGATTCCGGTAGGTAGCTAGGTAAAAGGTACCTATAGCCCAAGTTCACATTCTATGAACACTTTTCTCCACACACGTTTACCGTCGGATATTATGTACCTAAAGTATGTAGGAATTAGGAACTATCACCAAAAGGTTCTGAAATTATTAATAACGTCACGTCATATCACAATACTACATATTCTTGACGTAAGTACGTATATAGGTACTAGGTAGGGAGGTAGGTACCTACTAGGTACATTTTGGTCCCCCCTGCCATCATTTCAATCATAATTTAATTATTTTGCTCGTAGGCCCAACTCCGAACACGTAAAGCTCATATTTAAAAGTTTATGGAAAAATCACGAAATTAGGAGTTTCTAATCAAAAAGAGTACCTAAAGATGTGCCAGATACTGTCTTTTGTAGTGAGATTTGTTTTTATATATAAATCGTTATAATATAAGTATAGATTATTTCTATTGTAGTGAAGGTTGTTGTTCTATTGAAAAAATAACGCAACTCATAAATAAATACACTTTTTAAATACTCATGATGCTTCTTAATTAATAAAGCTATTAATACGATAACTATCTGTTTTTTGTCAGCAGAGGCTTATTACCTATAATATGTAGTTAAGTGGATTAGTATTCGTATTTCGTAGGATGAACAAACTCAGGACCGAACTGATAATAATAATATACATAGTTTTGGTTATTAATACCATTTTTTTGCCAGTTTAATTATGAAAACAAGATTACGTTGTTATTTTATGAACATTTAGTCTTATAAACAGTAGCAAAGCGTGAGAAAATGATAGCTGTAAAGTTACTGAGTCATTTTCGTGATCCGATGCGTCGCTTTCGTGGCCTTTAAAACTTCAAAACCATTTAACACCCAAACAAGACTTTCTATTTGATTAACTTATATATTAATTTACTCGTCTTATAAAGCGCTATAATTTACTGTACAAAAATATTTGAAATAAGCACAATATAAAATTGTACATGAAACTGACGATGAGAATCGTAAAAATGAGAACGAGCCATATACCAGTTATTTTTACGGTTGATAACTACTCAGTAACTTTGTTTACTTGAAAATTATGTAGACCAGGTAATTAATTATAAATGGAACATGGTTAACGTAAAAGATAATAATCGCTTTTAATTCATACAAAGTCAAGGGCCCGTTTTACTACAACAGCGGTCGGTGCTACGAAGGTAGCATGCGCGAGACAATATCACAGTTTTATCAACCGTAATTGTGTGTCGAATGTCGATGATAGAGATTATAGCATTCCAGCACTTATTGGGAACAATAGCAACAATTAGGTAATAAAACAAAAGACTATAATTTAGCATCACGTAAAGAGTTGGTGCGGAACAATCGGAGAGACAGCGAGAGATTACAAGGCGCTGAGTGGTCGACCGTAGATCGTCACGTAGTGGCACGCCGGTGAAGAACAAAGCCACGCCATCAGACAATTGAACGCAACGGCACAAAAAGTCCCATAATTCAATTTGCATCCCGCTAGATGAGCGAGTGTAATCGTGTAGTAGTGTAGGTACGGTTAGAGCCGCAGAGCCGCGGGCGGCAACGCTGTGAGAACGGCTTTCGCCACAACTCAACACATCGGCGAATCGATTAGATTGTTGTTTCATTCCGTGATTTTAAACATTAGCGGTTCGGGTTACGTTTGATGTTATCATGAGAAGTTTCGGTCTATGGTGTAACAAGGCATCTCGTTTATCCATTTGTCTAATTAAAATTTTCTTACACCTTTCATGAATAAAGCGGTTAAGTGGTTTTTTTACGGCTGATCTTACAATACCTATTGAACTTAGTTTAATAAAAATTCACCAAGTTAATTAATTTATATTGCAATTGAAAATATGCTCTTGCAAGGTCGTCCTAATAGAAGGATTTAGTTTTGCTATAGGAATTTCTATATGCCGCATATCATACCTATTTTTCACCTCTACACCTGAAACAGCTGTATGCAGAACTGTTAGTCTTTATGACTTGCATGCGCCTTTCCTAAGCTAAGTATTGTATCTCTTACATAACAGAGCTTTAGCTATGCCTTGGCATATATCGATGGTGCCGACAGCACCGGTCCACGAGGTGACTCGCACATTATTATGATAATGCGGACAGGGCGGTGGTATCACGGCCATCTCTAACACAATTGAATTAGCATAGAGCGCGGCCCACAGCGGGCGGTCGGCCAGCCGCGCCACGCGACCACCAGAGCAACGGAGCCGAATCAAAACGTAACTAGAACTAATGTGAGGATAGTATAAGTGGTCTTACAAAATCCTAATTGTATCTAAGTGACGTGAGTTTCCGCACGTGAAATTGTTTTCGAACTCCATTCAGGCGTCGTGTAGAGTAGACGGTCGAAAGTTCTGGAGATTGCCTATGAGTTAGTCCCGATCGGTCACAGGTCCATAAAAACGTCCATAAAAAACTAGTACCATTCGGTCACACTTTTCCACGTTAAGCTGGGGATGGTGATGATGAGGCAGTGGTGACGCTATAATGGATTTAATAAACGGGAGCTTCACTAATGTGCAAAGATATATTGTTGTAATATTATAGGTATTTTCTATTCCGATTATCAGTGACTACAAAAGGAAAACCTAAAAAATTATACAACTACGGCGAGGCTGCCTTTTTCTACAGCTAAAAGCTCCGCATACTGAACGGCAGCTTAAATTCTACCTAAGCTTTTTCTACGTCGAAGCGTTAGTGACCAATTGCGGTGGCGGTGAATGAAAAATGATGACTGAATGAAGTGACCGCAGTGACCGCAACACAGGGTGAAGGCTAAAACACCCATTTTACATTTGCGTATTTTTAACCAATGCACCTAAAAATTATATTTAACTCAACATAAAGTTTATTTTTCGATTAAAATACGACCGATGGTGAGCAAACCCAAACGAAACTTACGAAAGCATTTTTTAAAGAAAGTAAGAAGAAGAAGCATCTCTATCCATACTAATAAACGTAAAACGGAATCTGGTTGTTTATTTAATTTATTTAATGCTACCAAAATAAAATTATTCTAGAAAATTAAGAGTTCCCGTGGGAAAACAGGTAAATATTGGGTGAACCGCGGAGTTTCTCTATATAGATTATAGAGAATTATATTATACACAAATATTTTAATGAAGAACATTATTCAGTAACCGTTAAGTACTTACAGCTAGTTTCACTATGAACTGAGTTTACAACATCAGGCAATACTTTGATAATGACAAAGATTAATAGCATAAAAGTCCAAACATCGAGCTATCAATTCCAGACATCGTTTAGGTAAGTATACGCCCTCCACAACGAGGACCGAATTCAAGTATTCATGGAGGAGCTTCGAAAGGAGGTAGTGACATACGACTTTATAATATAAGTAAAGGGGCTGATGATGAAACGTAAGTAGTACAAGCATTTATATCTAAGGATATCTGACCTTTATGAACAGGTAATTTGTGATTTGCGATAGAGTAGGTACCTACCTAAGGGGAATCTGTAAAACTGTGAAACTGTAAGTTTGGGATCTTTGAAATTAGAATCTATAACGGAAATCTGTAGAATTTAGAATAATCTCTACCTACTTTAGGAGTTCACGGCTTTTACGTTTGTGGTGTTGCGAGCATATTTTTTTGCGCAGCATAGAATATGGAATGTCGGAAAAACACTTTACATCCTTACTTAATACTTATAAACGTTAAAAATTACACAATATTTTTGTTATGAGGCTTATGAGTAGAGCTTAATAAATAATGGTGAATTTAAGCAAGGTGAATAAAAAAATTAATGTTTAAGTTTTTTTCGCTATAACGTTCATTCATACCCCAAGCTGTCTTCATCGAGTGCGTTTAATGGCCACTCCACACAAGCACTATACTTTGTTTGAACTACTCCCCGGGATATTGCAACCGGAAAATTTACACTTAAAAGCCGGATGCCACTGCAAATAGTTGCGATTTCCTATGTATCTTGTAATGGGTAATGCGACGCGTGCAGGCAGCTAATGCAGGCGAATTTATTGTCCGCCACGATAGGATGACGAGCTTTATTGTGCTGTCTGCTACAGCTACAAACAAAATTGATGGCTATTTTTATTTTCTGTAAAATCTGCAGTTGTCACTGGCACTTAATAATAAAAGTGATGGGTAGGTATGAGATAAATGTCTGGAAATATATTACGTAAGTAAAAATAAACATATGCGTTACATCCTAAAATATTTTTTTAAATAACGTTTAGTAAATCCCTAACTTATTGACGTTGGGAAACGAATATCTACTAAATAGTTTTTTTTTTTTTAATTTATTTGGAGGGCTTTGTCGCTTAGCGTCCACATCGCCCTGTAACTAAATAGTTAGATGAGTGTTTCTTCTCACATTGTATTCTATTTTATAAAAAGAACATTAATACACTCAACATATAGTCTGTTGTGTAAAGAAGTGACAGTCACTGCGCTATAAACAGTCCGTTGTTGTGGTGATATGATAAGTAAGATTCAGTCTGGATCGGACCGGATCTGAATGGCGCTATCGGTGTCGCCGCGCCACAGGGGGCGAATGCCCACTGCGTCTCACCAGGGGGCATTCGCAGCGGACCCATCTCTCTATACCCTGGTTAAGTGTTAAATTAATTGTCGGCCACACACACTTCCTACACAGACAAAAGATTATAAAACATTTCCAACAGCACCGCTCCAGTTTCATATTTCAACACGCCCGATGTTGACACTAGAACAATGAACCGGCCGCTTCTTAAAACTTTTTTATGTCCGGTAGAAGGCATTAATTAGTGGTGCTGCATCTTCGAAAATAACCTTCTCCGTTGTCAGGCCATCAGCCCATCACGGATTGACAGGGCGCGCGATGACGGCGACGACGGGCTGCGGTGGCGGCGCCTCTGGCCCCGTGACTTGCACGTCGCCTTCATTACGCGCCTCCAAGCCGCCAGCGCTCGCTCCACTAACAAGCCAGGCTAATGCAATGAGTTGCAAAAACCCCTCAACGTCGTCTAATCCAACCCGAAATCTCCCATTCAATTCTCCTCCTTTAAACAAACCTTAAAAGACACATATTAGTTCAGCATGATCGGTATCCAGAAGCCGACTAGAGCTATTCCGATGACACTAATGACTCCCAAATCGGCCGATACTTTTAGATCTCGAGGGGTTCTGTATTAGTTACCCTTGCAGCGATCGAATCCATTATCCAAGGGCGGTAACAACAAAGACGCACAAAGGTCCCTTGGAGAGCAATCATTGACGGTGATTGTGGCGGCAAACTGGCAGATACTGACACATTGTAACCTGAAGTTTGTTTAGTGGTGATTGAGCTTTGATTGCATAGCTCGAACTGTTTGAAAATATTACTTAGGTACGTGATTTGATTATTTATGGCAAATAATTTACTCAACTCTCTATAAGTACCTATTTATCTCATTATAGGTAATGTAACAAGGGAATATTCCTCCTTCTGAATAAAACTATGATTTTTGAATAAACCAACAGTGCAAAGGTTCCTGACAGTTGCTTGACGATAATGACACTCACAGAGCTTTGAAAAATATGACGCGAAGAAGGCGAAGCGTTGTTTTTGCTCTGTGATGACACGATACTTTATGAAATTCTAAAGTATTATAGCCGCTATAATATAAACAGTTTCTAAAGCCATTTTACAGCCGGTCGTTAAGGCCCGTATAGCATGTGGTGCTTCAAACACTGCAGTAACTGGTCAAAACATGAACTCTATTTACTCATGCGAGGCCGTACGTCTTTTTGACGACTTCTCACATTTGGCGAGCTCGTGTGGATGTAAAAATGAGTGTTAACTGAGTTTGTGCTGCTTGTCTGTTGGTTTTATGCGTGCATGTCTGTGTACACGAGGGCTATAAATAGGCAATGTATGTATGTATAACAAATAATAATAAATATTGTTACCTGTGACTTGATGAATTACTTGTTTTGTTTTATCATCTTACTGGACTCAGGTATTCCTTGTAATACGCATACCTTTGTATAAACTAAATAGATATAGAAAGTTGAAGGATGCACAGTTTAATAGTTTTAGGAACTGTGTATTGATATGACTGTAGGTACTTATAATAACTTCATGATTTCCTGTGCTATAAGCTTTTGTCTATGAAGAGTTTTGCAGTAGGGTGCCTTGAAATTCCAACGTCAAGTTATTTGGCCACTGATGCAGGTCCCTAGATGACGAATGAATTACGATTTAGCCGTAGAGTACCTGCCTATATTATTATAACACACCAAAACATAATAAAAATTTGAATTTAGAACCATCTTTTTTAGTTGGAGTCCCTTATTATGTCTAAGTAGTTCGATCTAAAACAATGTTTTAGTGGCGTTGTACCTACTCATAGGTATAGTTGGTATAGTGAAAAAATAAAGGTATCGGAAAACAGAAACATCAACACGTAGCAACAAACCACCATCCACCTCAAATGCGCGATAGTAAACACAGGTAATATTTACCGTCAACAATTAGCTTACCGTTACACGGTAGAATTAACATCGGTAACAAGTAACAAGCAGTATTAAAAGGGCATTTGTGGTGGTGGCAGGAAACAGTGCAGTTGGCTTGTGGTCGGCCCGTTTTTGTGCGATTGCACTATGTGGTGAATGTATAACTCATGTTATTAAATGCGTGGAACGGGTAGCTGTGGCCTATCTACTTTGACAAGCCAATCTTTGGCCGAATTGCCGTGATCTAATTTGTGTGAATTTAGGCATAGTATTCCGACTTGATACCGTCAAATGATCCCGTACATTTTTCAAGTTAAACAAATTGTTTAAATATTTTCACTTGCAGTAACTGAACGTGAAATTGAATAAACTGCAGTGCGGGTGAAGCCAGAGATGCCATTTTTGGCTTTTTTCCTGTTGTTCATCTTGACCAATTTTATAGATAAATATAGGTTTAAAATTCTATTTTGTTTTTCAACTAATACTTATTATACAAAAAGAGGTTTTGAAACTGATATTGCCATTATTGGTGACTAGCTAGTCAAGTAATTCTTAAGTATACTTTTTTCAAATATTAATTTGTTAAGTATATCAAACCAATAGGTTTTATACTAATTCCTCCGCAGGGAAGCTTACCGAATGCGTGCAGTTTCCTGCGTCGCAGGACTAGAGGATTAAAGTGGAAGTAGCGTATGTAATGTAACAAATATAATTATCTAAAAGTCTTATAGTTTTAGACGACATTAAAAAAAGCTCTTGCACGACATTTTTCCTTTTCACGTTCAAAATTTCCTTAGTACCTACTTATATCATAAACCTGAATATTTAAGTTATTTCCTTTTTAATAAATCGACATCTGGAAGTAGGTACAAAAGTTAGCAAAAGTAGCCGAGCCGCGTCGCTGAAATAAACCGCGAAATTGTACCAATGCAAAACAATTACCCGCAGAAACTATAAATCGCAGATTACACGCTCACAGACAGATTTGCAGTTTATTAACTGTTCTGTTTGAGAGTCAAACGAGACATGGTATGTCGGCTAGTAATGTACGGCTTACGTCGTTAAATTTGTTGCTGGCCAGCCGTAGCATTGACAGATGGCTGCATAAATAACTACAATAAATAGAATAAGCACTTGTGGGGTTTGTATTAGGTAAACCAAAAATGTTTCTTTTTTCTTATCAAAAACAAAATTATCTAAAATCAGCTGTTTTACCGAAGCTGCCGCTGAAGGTAGACATTTTCAAATGAGGCAAACAGAACCGGAACCATTGAGTTAATAATCTTTGCCCAGAATAGATTACAGCGACAGGTTTCTTAACTTGGTGGTGCTGGCTAGCCAGGCGAGCACTAGAAAATGTCACACTGAAAATGTGTCTTAACAAAGTATCAACTTAAACTCAGTGGGTCGTTGGTTCAAATCCTGCTTCCAAAGCTTAGGGTATTTTTTTTTATTCATAGCTGAGGTAACCAATGGGCAAAACTAGTTAGAGTTTTTTTATCATTGGTTCACCAGGATTTGAACCAACACCCACTGAGCTTAAGTTGACATCTTCACTATCAAGTTAAGTATAAACTGAGCTATCATCGTTATAAGACTTTACGGTACCTGCTTAAGTAGTTTTGTTACTCAACTATTACTCTAGGTCTAGAGTACCTACTTATACTCAAACTAGACCATAGACTTTACTTTGTATCAAACAATTTTGCAGATCAATACATCAAGCAAGTGCTCTGAAACTAAATACTTACTTAGTGCATGAGATAGGTAAAGTAAGTTTTAACATCGAGATATAATACCAAGCCAACACAAGCCGTTTAATGTTCTCAAAGAATTTCTAAACCGATGCGCGCACGCAGTAAATATCATCCCAGAGACAGCTTCATTTAAATACCTTTTGTCAATGAACGGGTTGAGTGCGATAAAAAAGAATTATGAAGGGGTGCTGTCGCCACCGAGATACGATGTACTTTTTTGGTGCAATTAGCTCATGCGAGAAGCATTTTAATTAGAATAGTTGAGGCTATTCCCGTAGTGGTTGCGTCATTTGAATCATCTGTCTTAAGTTTTAGTTTCTTTACACTTTGAATTGAATATCTTATAGACATAAGTAGGTACCTATCTATTGTTTGAAACTTGTAGAGCATTTACAAATGCTCGAAGTTTTTATGTGTCCTTATTTTGACTTCACGATTTGTAAGGTCAATAATTAGATAGCTATTGTAACTCAATGTGTTTAATAAATCTATTCGTAACTAATTTAGAAATGTATATGTTATTGTTTGGTTTTCTTTTGATTTACTTACATCTAAAAGACAGGTTTTTAAGTTTCAGTACGTAAATATTTGTTTTCACAATTTCCCATCTAATTTAAAAACAAAACTGAATCTAATTAACCCATGCAAAGCGATGCGATATAGTGATTTAATAAATTCTTCACCCATAAATATTAAATTCTAGTAAAGTTATAAAATAAACACCATCCCGTGAGTGGCTCTCCAAAATTGAAGTGCTAATCCACCGTGTAAACCGGAACACAATGGACCTTCACTATCAAAACTGACAGATCTCAAGAACCCTTTGTGGCCATTTGGAGCTAATGTCATTTCGGTAATACCTTCAAGGAAAAAATATTGTTTCGATCAGAAAAAGCTAGCTTCGTTCCGATTAGGTGACAGTTTGCTAAGGTAGATTTGTCAAAGTGTAGTACCAATGACAAAGCGTCACCCTAATCCCCACAACAGCCATTTAGTGCTATTACAAATAAAAGTTTGCCGGTCGTTGGTCGGTCGCAGTCCCAAATGCCACAATAGCCATTGACGGGGCTCACGCTGTGCCAGTGAATGAGCGAGCGCTAAAAAAATCTATTAGGCACGCATAATAGACCGATGTGTTCAGTATGAGATGAAAGTTTGTGATATACTTACGACGATGTAAAATAGGCTTATCTTTTAAGTAGTACAGTTTTTAGAGTTATCATCGTTGATTTTGAAAATCATTATATTTTTAAAGTATAAGTAGGTAGGTATCTACTTGCCGATACAATACTATATTTATTGTTTTGGTGTCATTTTTTTATAATTCGAGATCAATTTTGCGCAATCCAGAACTTACTCCGATTATAATTTTTACAAATGTATAAACCAATACGCCATCAAGACATAATTGAGATTTAAAAAAATATTGTTCGTCATAAAACTCTGAGAGATTCTAGAAAACCACGGTGATCGGTCGGAAATTTTTACGATAAAAATTATTGTCTATCAAATTATTCAAGTTGATTCAAAACAAAAATGTACTTAATAATAAAAAAAGATCGAGCCCCTAAGTATCTTAACAATAGATATCGATTACATGAGATTACAAAATAGTATCACGACATCAAACAATGATAGGTACCTAAGTACTATTACAAATGCACTGAAAAAACTTGTAACTTGTAAATATAGAATTAAATATTCACTTACAAACATATTTCAATAGAACAATGCTATCATTGTTCTCGAGTTGAAAGCTCAATAAAATCGATAACTGTCAATTTTATGTGAATGGGATATATTTGATTTATGTCCAATTTTGTAATTTTGTTCTCTTTGACAAATATTTGTGAAGATTGATGTCGAAAGGAAACAATAGGGATTGAAGCGGAAGCTGTTGGTAAAAGGATTTTGATATGATTGAACAGTTGAACACCTTTAGCCAATTTAAGGGGATACCCGTAAAGCTTTGGTAATTTTCTATCAGATAAGTATTACTAAACCGGTACACTAGACAGGTACCTGAATTTAATAAATGAAGACACTCACAAGAACATGTTTCATAGACGTAGGTACCTAGGTAATAGTTAGGTAACCTGTCTAAATATAAATTAAGTAGACCCTACCTATGTAAAATAGTAGGTGATAAAGTATTTGTTTTAATATTTTAATTTATACCTATGGTCGAATCCAATATTTTATTAAGTAGAATTACGAAAAATTACTGAAAATCCTGCAAGCTATTATATCTGATTTCAACTTATTTTTATATTGTTTTGATAATTTATATGAGTTGGTCTCGTCATATAATTATAAATGTCACCGTTTTTTTTTACAAAGACGCTTTGTTTATAATTAAAACGAAAATAAAACCGGTTTTTTATAAACTATCAATTTATTGCAAACTGACAAGTTGTATTACAATAAAACGGATGATTTTTCGATTATTCATAAATACTCGGTGCCCAGCGGTGAGATTAAACAAAACAATTTTAGTAGCGTTTAATTGTGAACAAGCCCGTATTGATGTTACAACAATGTTTCACGGAATGATCCTTTACTTAGGATGTGTCGCACATATGATGGATTAACCGATCCCAGAGACATGTTTTCGTGTAGTTTTATATCTTTTAAGTTTGCTGTCAATAGTTTCTTTAAGTAATTAATTTCTGTTCTTTACTCACACACAGTTACTCGCTACTGCATAGTTAATGTAACGCATTTACATAGTGTCAATATGTCTATACTTATTTAAGCTGTGTACGGTTATTACTGGACTTTAGGTTTATAATGCTGTGTTAACGTTGGTGGTGTATATTGTATAATGGCCTATTGTCTGTTACCGAACCAATTGTAATAAAAAATAAATAAAAATAAAAATGATGCACCAATTTTTGCTGTAATTTATTGTTTTTTTAGAGTCACTAGTGGCTAACCAGTTGGTTACGACGACGAGAGAAGCGAGGAGGAGTTTTAGGTTAGTTTTGACCGCACTAGAAGTGAACAATCACAATTAAACAAAGTGATGCCGATTAATTATAAATGACCGAAAAATCGACCGTCTTATTGAGAGCAATAAGTCGACAGTTTATAAATAACCACGTTTTTTAAAAACAAACGGTTCTTATACAAAAAGACGGTGACAGTTATTAATAGTACCTACAGTTACTGATGCTTGTATATAATGACGATACCAAATACTTAACCTATATAAATGATCAAAAGAATATAGTTAAAATAAGTTGAAATCAGAGGTAAAAGTTAAAATCAGGAAATATTATTATAGTGATTTCATTGTTTTGTCATTATACTTATTTATTATTTATTTCACACAAAGTTTTCCACGTTTTCCTTTATTTTTGAATGAAACAAGAAAACCCACAAAAAACAAAACTAATGTCACAATTTAATTTAAAGAAATAAGAAATAGTATTGATAACTTACAATCGATTTATTAGAAGGCGCCGGAAACGGCGCATACATGTCGGTGATCATGTCAAACACTAAACGCACATGGAGAACAAAAAATTACAGTCACTGTACGAAAAGACACTGTTCGTGAAATGTCACTATTTTTTATTGAAGTCACACTGTGTTGTTGAAGTTAGTCACATTTGTTTATTAGCGCGGTAGCGGCGTGTGCACATGAGTGACGGTTGACGCGCGCGCTGCTCCGCGGCTGACAATGCAGGCCGTACGGCTCGAGCGAGGCGGGGCGGTGCCAATCCCGGCCTCTTACCGCGCCCCGCCCACGCCGCTCCGCCCGCAAGGTCGCGGGGCGGGCGTATTGATCGCACGCGCGACTGTAGAGACTCCATTTTATTTCGGCTGCTCCGATTTGCATAAACTTTTTGTTTCAGATTATTACATGGTTTTACATGGATAGAGTATCTATTTTTTTTTATTGTATAAGGTTTACTTACAGTATAATTTGTTTCATGGATTTAAGAAAACAATTTGGTAGGTAAGTATTTACATTAATTGCTTTTCCTAAACATCAAACAACTTTTAATGTAGGTCAATATAAAATGCATGAAAAGAAGGAACACAAAGTCAAATGCATAAGAAATTAAAGTTCTGCTTATAACCTCAAACAAATTCTTCAAAAGTGTTGCAATAATAAAATAAAATACGGCTGAAAAAAACAGCCTAACAATTCTTAATAGGACATAAAACGCACCACAAACGTACCTAACTTACCTCAAAAAAATATTATAGCGCCTTTCCGCACCCCTTAAGTTCCTTTAGAGCTTCAAATATTCTCAAAGAAACGTCGTCACTTTAAGAATAGCTTAAGCGGCTAATAGTTTTATGACACGCATAACGCAGATAAAACGTTCGATCGTTTAAGCGTGAAGCTATGAACTTTACACCGTTGTGTTAAGGTGTAATCTTGCTAAATGTAGAGACCGGATATGACAGTCGCACGGCATTATAGCGACATTAGACAGGGGTACCATCGAGTTCATAAAATAGTGAAATTGTAGCAAGAGGTGAGAGGAAAGCGGGGGTGAAGACGAGGGGGCTGGGCGTGTCCGGGATAACGAAATAAAAATGCTCGAGGCCGCTTATGGACGACCGTGCGAACTCCGCTTAACGCAATAAACATTTTAATTTGAACACGAAACTCACGCTGTGATGTAAAATTACGGATGAGATGCAAAAGGGCGGCGAGCGTGAAAGAAATCAAATAAGTAACCAGAATATTATTTTTACTGAAAATTAGAATTTGAAAATACAGACTAATGTACCTTTGTAGTAGCTACTTAGGTGTCGTACCTAATGAGTATAATGGACTTGCATACTACCTACCAAAGGTTGTACTGAGAGCTTGAATAGTAGGTAGGCAGGGCATGGACAGAATAGGTAGCAACTAGCTACGTTTTTTACGATTTTAGGTAAGGCGACCATTTCAAAATAGCCAGTTACTATATATAGTACGAATAGGTAGGTTAATAAAAAATATAGAAATATATTTTCAATTTAACAAATAAATTTAAAAAAGCTCATTTTTTTATTCTTACCAAAAGACTTCAACGAGGTCATTAACGAATTAGATTTTCGTACTTAGTCCATTAAATTTGATAAATTACTACATATTATAATTTGCACAATCGTGATATTTTTTAACAAATTATGTTAGTAAACTCTAAAAGCTGTAAGCTGGATGAAACAAAACATAAAATAGGATATAGGTGTACCTATAGGTAAGGAATTAATTACTATCTACGTTTGTAAATTTCCTATAAAAACTTTGTACATAGTTCGTCACAAAAAATCAAAGTATATATATAGGTATAGGCGGTCTGTATCTAATGTTAATAAAATCAAACATTTTCCAGTTCCAAAAATATATTAGGTACAATATTATTATCCCTGTTTTCTATTAAGGAATTGATTATTATATAGGCAGATTAATATTAGGCGCCTGAATTTATTGAATTTCCTAGCAAAGAATTATGACTAAGTAGTAGTTCTGCGAACTGTAGACCTCGCGAGCACAAACGGATTCGCAACCACCTCATCTCATGGTGTGAAATATGATGTTCAAAAAAATATTTTCATATATTTGTTTTGTTTGCTGTTGGTACCCTTTAACGGAAAAGTATGTCCCGAACTCAGACGATTCCGGAAAATCTTGTCACCACGATTTAAAAATTGGTGCTCGAAGCAATCTGCCATCCTACCTAAAAGTCGTCGTACTAATTGAGTAATTATATACTTTCAAAATCAGAACTTCCAGAAACCTCACAATACCGAGGTACACCGACCCGTCCTAAACTCAAGACTTAGCAGCTTATATTTCGACAACCTCTTGACTGATTTTGCTCATATTTGTAATATTTATTTAGAATGGAATACCCACTATTTCTACCAAATAGTACCAAAATCAGTCGGTAAATGGTGCTACAGCAAAGTTCCCCCTTTTTGGAGCAAATACCCCCACAATCAAAAATTCCCTGGATCTGTAGAACTTGTGTACCAACTTTCGTCAAGATTGGTTCAAAATGTGACCTGTATACGCGAGTACGTACATCTGGACAGAAAAAGCAAATTTTGGCAAGTTGAAGCATAGACTTTCGCTCACGTTTGCTCGGTCAGTAATAACTAAATTCCCTATAGGCTACAGGTACCTATACCTACTGACCCAAAAAATATAAAAAATAATAAGTAAACGGTAAGTAGTTACCTAGGTATCATATCAGTATAGGTAGGTACTTATACCTACTCTGCTTTTAGAAAAACCCTGACCTCGTAATATATAAGCACAGTGCAGTGTTTTGGCCATATGGTCCCGGCAGTGTGTGAATTTAGAACCACCCCCTCTCATTCCGTGAGTGCCGTTAGAGCCGGCTAAGGGAATATCTAAGAAATAGGCAAGCAGTTCGTTTATTTCCGTTAGAATAAGTACAAAGTTTGACCTTCTCCTCGGTACATTAAAAATCTGCGATCACCAAGCCGCCTTCCAAGCACGCTGATTATGGCAAACCCCTTTGATAATCGTCCAAAGTGGAGATTTATGTAGGAGGCAGTGGACGTTGCGAGTGTATTTCAGCTCAAACGTTTCCTGATGGTTGGTTAAATAATGGCTTACAACGTCTAGTAAGACATATGCGTAGAAAATATTAACAAAGTCAAAGTAAAGATTTAAATAAACATGCCTAGCTTTTGCTATTAACCAAGTTCGTTGGAGGCGGCGGCAGGCCGGCGTCGTCTGAGTCCGTTCTATAACCGGAGGAAATGGGCTGAATTGAATGACGCCGGCCGGCTGGATACAGTCTAGGTGAGATAGGTAAGTAAGTAGGTACCTATGTGTAAATGGACTGTGATGTGTCATGTTATAAACTAAACCGAATTTGTACAAAAAATTTACTCAAGAATTAAATTAACATTCAGTCAATAAAAGCTCCGTGTTTCAAGCTCAAACTCAAAGTGCTATTCATAGCACTTTTACAAGTCAAATGTCGTTAGGTTAGGTTTAGGTACTTAAGTTAAATTATTATAATTACTGAGCAGATAAAATTCACAAAGTGCACAATGGGGGCAATTTTAAAGGCTTTAGTTGACAGATCTAAAGCTCCTAAAACTGTTGCTGGCCTTGTCAAATAGACGGCAATGTAAAAGACGGATATATTTTTAGCATTTTTAAAACTGTCAACCAAAGCCTTCAAAATTACCCCTAATGTCAAATATTATAACTATTTATAGCAAGCCTTACAATAAGGCCGACTTGCGCGTTCACTCTAACCTCGTGTTACCTGAATAAATGCCTAACTCGGATTATTTCTGTATTTTATCTTGCACGTTAGAAAATTGACCACTTATCCCGTTATATATTTAACCCGGGGGTAATTTGACATGTTGATCCTTAAGCGGCTTTCACATACTTGGCAAACAGCGAACATCAAATAGCAAACACGAACTTGAGGATGGGTGTGTGTATTTTTATTTTGGTGTTTGCCTGTTTGCAAACACACATGTATCACTGGCAAACACCATTGATCGGTATCAGTGTCGGAATTGTGCATAGTTCTAAGGATTTGACAAATACGTTTGTCGAACGACAAAGCTGTTTGTGATGTATTCAAACGTTTGACAGTAGTACGCGCGTAGGGTTGCTAACCATACGATAATATAACTGCACTATATTTCAAGGCTGTGTGCTAAACGCTGTGCGCAACTAGTAGGTTCTATATATCTCTTCGAATACTGCCCGCGAATAATTGAGATTATTCGCTGCGGCTTAAATAAAAGAGGTAATCAGTATCCTATGTGTTCCAGTATCCAGCATAAAATATAAGCTATAGCTAGCATGCTACTCCTTCGATCGCATCGTCACTTTCAAGTTGCCTGTTGCCAAGTTTCAACATGCGGTCAGTAGCTATGCCAATATAACCTACTTCATTTAGGGCCTCACTTATAAACGCCGCTTAAAGTTAGCCATTGCTTAAAACCTTCTGTCAACTTTTGACTGATTTGAAATGTCACGCGGGAAAACACTGACTAACTTTAAGCGGCATTTATAAGTAAGACCCTTAAAGTAATGTCGTTCCTGCTTTCTATTCCCGCCATATTCACACGAAGGAAATTCCGATATGAATTTAAAATCGCGGAGAACAAAGAAACAGATAG
This sequence comes from Ennomos erosarius, assembly GCA_963580505.1. Lineage (NCBI taxonomy): Eukaryota > Metazoa > Arthropoda > Insecta > Lepidoptera > Geometridae > Ennomos > Ennomos erosarius. The sequence continues at coordinate 10,497,154 of OY756981.1, read as the reverse complement.
TAATAAATATCCCTTTTGATTTTACTTAATGCATATTTTATGATACTTTTAATTTAAAAAAAGACATTAGATAGTGTTTATAAAAATGAATATTTGATAAATAATATATTTGTTTATCTTTTGTTTTTTATTATATTAAAAAGATGCTATATATTTCTCCGAAAAAAAATGTTGGCAGCCCTAACACGCTCGTCGCCTGCCATTTTTGCCCATCCATAACTTTTGACTATCCTGTGGATGCAGTGTATGTGTTGAGTAATTTGTGGTCGGTGTTTGGGGTACTAGGTGTTTGTGGCAAACATCAAGCATGTAGAGGCGGCTTTGGGTATGTACGTTTTATAAGTTTTAAATTGACACTGGCTGAAAATGTTCTATTGATACCTCTCCAAGAAGTTCTATAATAGTACTTATATTCCATACTAACTGGAACAAGCACTTCGAACAGAAATGATAAGTTTTTCAAGAAGTTTTTTTTGTGTCTCGAGTTGTGAATGAGTTTAAAATAAAGTAGTAGGCCCGCAGTTTCATCTCTTCAATCACATAAGAACCGTGTGTAGCATAGGATGCTTAAACAGCATGTGCTATGAATACAAATAACAAAGGATGTACCTTTGTTGGTTATATTGTTACATACATAGACTGCTAAAGGCATGCCTAGCTCTTCCTCCGGTAGGTGGTATATTCCCAGTTGCCCCCACATGGATCGCCCCCAGTTTAGTACATGCATGCTACAGCTTCTAATTTTACTAAATCTGATAAAATTTAGTTGATTAATTTACGAAGTAACGGTATTATGCTATCCCATAGAAAGTATGATTTCTGTGCGATTGACTACTCTATTGTTTTTTAGTAAAAGTAAGTAGGTAAGTCAATTTTACCTAATTTCATTATTTTACATTCATCGAGAATTTACGAAGTTGAGTTTATTATGCATGTAGAATCTGGTTGGTGCTCGTGAAAATGAAACGATGGGGGGCTTGAGGCAGCAAAGTCTTCTATATTTTCCGACAAAACTATTTTTAATTATTAACACCGCAGAAAAAAACTCTCACGTCTTCCATTCACATCTTGCATGTCTCTCTTTCTTCCTTCGTTCATAAACTCTCACACCTTTTTTACATTTAGAATGTCCGTTCATAAACTTTATCAGATTTTTAATCCTACATGTATTCCCATGAAAACAGGTTAACTACCTCCGATAATAAGGCATAAGAAAAAGACAGACTACTCCATGGGTACACAACGTACTAACTTCCTCAGACCACGTTTCTCTCCAAACACGATAGTCTAATGTAAATTTTACGGCATTAAAATTAAAGTTTAGTTTTGTATAATTTACGATGCTATGAGCTTATTCCAGTTAGTATAGAATATGTATAGCTTGTACCTTTCAACTTCAAATACATAAGTCAGGTGTAATATTGTTTTACTCTGTGCATTGAGCCGGAGGTTTACCAACTTAAAGCCCGTCACACACGTAGCTATAATATATATTAATATATTTATAGCTAGACATATTACCTTATGTTTTCTATACAAATTCTCGAGGGACCGCACACGCAGCTATAATATATATTTCTGTGACCAACCTATACCGTAATATATATTATGGTATATTTTTATATTATTGTATATTAATATATATTATGGTATAGCGAGACATATTTTGAATGTACAGCATGTTTCAACATATCCGACGCGCTCCTCGGACGCTTCTCCCCTCTTACCATTCCTGCCGCTTTGCCTGGGGGTCTAGCAAAGATCCCAAATGCTAACGCTATCTCCAAAAATGTATTGAAATGACATTAATCGCTTACTTTTCCACAAAAGTAAGCGATTTCCGAAATGTCATTCCAGTACATTTTGGAGTTAGCCCGAAGCTTTTGGGATCCCGAACGATCCCAAAAGCAAAATTTGGCGATAGCGTTAGCGTTTGGAATCTTAGCTAGACCCCCTGGGCCGCCTCCGCCCGACCAGTGTGGTCAATTTAGGCGATATATCGCCATTTAGTCTACTCGGGACTAGGCATCGGCGATGTAAAAGTCTGATTGGCGACTGGTCACTTTTTATACTACCTCAGGTACAAGTCATTTAAATTAGCCAAATTATAAATAAACTACTTTTCATAAAAACTATATCCACCTTATTAGGAGTGTGTGATATTAATCGGAATGGTCGTCTGAAGAACTATCAAGTAAATCCAATAACAATGCACTTCTTGTTGAATTCATAATTACCTACTGTATTTTGAAATCAACCTTTATTACAAAACATGTGTAAACGCTAGGCCGACCATCAATGAAATGAAGGAAAATATATATATTATAGCATCGTCTCCGTGTGTGGTAGCTTGCTATAATATATATTATAGTACGGTATATTAATATACATTATTGCTACGTGTGTGACGGGCTTAACCCCTGTCAATATTCCGAACGTGCAAGAGAAAATGTCTGGATATTTCTGTTTACCAACTTAACTCGAATTACTAGCTCTGGGTTAGGTATTCAGTTATAATTTTAAACCGAGAACGTGCAAGAGGGCCTAAGTGTTTCAAAAAAAGAAGTTCTCTCTTCCACTACAGGTGCAAGCAATACTGCACAATGCAGAATAGACAACTCCGATCCATAGCTTCGATTACACCTGTAAAGAAGAAGCTACAAAAAAATTTACTGTGACGTCATTTTTTGTGTTGGACACAAAAAGCCTAAACAGAGGTTTTACTCGTTCAACTTTCTAATTGCTAGCCAGTCAAGAAAATGATAGCCTATCATTGTCTCAGTAAACAAAACAGAAGTAGGAAATATGACAGTTATTAAGTATAACGTGCTTAAAATAAATTGTACCTACGTACCTACGTACGTACGTAGGTACAATGTCCGTAGGTACCTACCAAAACAATAGTTATTTGTGCAACAAGAGAGCAAAGTTGATTTTTGTGTCGAGTGCTAATGTGAACGTGTAACGAGTGCGAGCGAGGGATTCAAAGGCACGAGATGCAAAAACTTTGCTCTCGAGTAGCACATACAATTTTTCACTTCAGCAGTGAGAACATCATTACAGGTTAACGAAACACTATCGCGTTCCCGCCAAAAGAAATGACAGAAAAAAAATTCACGTTATCTTCAAAACTCCATATAAATGTAACCTAAAGCTGGCTAAATACACTTACCACAAAGTCATAATATTAAAAAATTACTTTGTCTCACGCAGTGGACAAAATACGATTTTGCACACTGTTTTCTTGTAGCAAAGGGTGCCATTTTGAGCTGCTGAGGTGAAAAATATTTTTTTTATTGTTGTTTTGTTTGCTGACTCCTGTCTCAGTCGAACTACTTACAAATAAGGAACGTTATCGAAAAATACGTGATCTAGTAACTAGAGGCAGTGACCACCCATCAATATCTTTAACTGAACCATGCAACAGCAATCCAAATACAAAATCAAGGCGGTTCAATATTGGTAAGACAAGTCTACATTGAGTCATACGATTCGGCCACACGCGGCTCTCTATACATTTCCCCCGCAGCGATGCCTGCTCTCCGAGACCCTGAATGCTCATTGTGCATATAAAATTATTTATTGATAGCCTTTTCAATTGCATATTCAATCGGATACAAACTCTTCAATGCTTAGAAATACTGAACGTTTTGTCTGTAAGCTATCGCCTGATAATGTACTAGAAATAGAAAGCACCGTTATAAAAGTTTGTATTGATTTATGTGGTCATAGAGCTTTCAGCGGCGGAAAAGCTAGGCAACGAGTTATTGCTGGCGATATAATATAATACATATTTATGAGCGTTTTATGTTAATTTAGTATAAAAGTAGCTATATTATAATATAAAATGTATTGATAACGTCGCTATTTTCATAAACATAATGAACACGCAATAATGATCAGCATAAATGGTAAATGATTTGCAGTACATTGTTACCTTTCAAAGTTTTCAAGAATTATTTTAATTTTAGATGACTAGAAACTTGAATTTTAAGTTTATAATAGTCCGGAGCCGTCGCGTTGTCACGTGTAGAATAGACGCGCGCGCCAAACCCGTGGCGAATCCATTTCGCGTCTCTCATGCCACAATGCCCGGCGAATAGCCGCCCGTGTCCGTCCGATCATCGGACGACAATTCAAAATCACCGATTTCTTCATTCGACATTCGTTCCGATATAATTTCCCAACTTCGTGCCGGAAAATCATAATACGTCTACACCGTGAAACGGACCGTCCAGATATCATTAAGAAATTACCGGTAATAAATTAGAATTATCTCTGTGCAATTCATATTATGCCTACGATTGCATTATGTATTGATTTGATCTGATCGCCTGTCACCGGTAAGGGAAGCTTTCATCATCACTGATGGACTCGAAAGCTCAGAAGGATAAAATAATAGATACCTACTCTATTAAATCAGCAGATGTTGTTGTGTATATGTAAAATAATTATGTATACCTTTGATAAAACATATATAAATATACATAAATACGGTACGGTATACTTACTAAGATCTTCATGTCCTTGTGATCGGTGGATACGGAGTCGATACTAACCTGAAACAAAATTAAAGAAATAAATTAGACGAGTCAAACTTGTGAACAAATTGCCTCAAAATTAAATAACTTTTCCTATGTTTAAACATATTAGAAAGTGGGTAGATAAAAAGTTAATATCATAAGTCGGGCCTGTACACACGAGCGAATTTAATTTGGAGCTTTTTTAATTATGACTGGCTGGAGATTCATTTGGCGTAATTGCGAGACCCAACAGTGCACCCGCGCCCTTACTTCCCCCGCGTCTAGTAAAGTATAGCGTCATTGAAAATGGAGTTGGGACAGCTTGTGTTGGTGGACTGGAGGATGAATTCTGTTAATTATACATTTTACGGTAGGTAACGCATACTTAAAACCACTGTCATTTTGTTTTGACCATCGTCCAGCACAGTATTTCAATACCTAAGTCCACTGAATGTTATTGAAATATGTAGGTACCTACTGCATTTGAATAATACAGAAAAATTAAGTAAGTAGTACCTACGTAAGTAGGTACGGTGCCTAGAAAAGAAGTACCGGCCAGTTAAATATAATAAAAAGTAGGTAGGTACTGGTAGGTTGTAGCATGCTCACTTCCACCGCCATTCCAAATAATCATCATCATCAACCATCCTTCTTTATACTGTCTGTATTTATTACCTCCTTTACAGCTACGTACTTATGAAAAGAAAAGAAAAAATGAAAAAAGACTTGCGGTTGTCAGAGGGGAGACGAAAAAAATGAGAGCTTGGACGAGGAGAGATCTGCAGAAAAAGCGAGAGAAGGTGTCCTGTTGGCAGTCTGAAGACCTCGATCTTCACTCGGAGGCATATTCTGCTCCATTATAAAGTGGATCAAGCACCACCTTCGCACCTACCTCATATTGAGAGACTGAAGCTGTGCTACCTGGATCTAGCCGCTCCCTCTGACGTAGAGGTCGTAGAGCCCATCATACCAGCTCAAGACCTAGACGAGAAACCGGCCTTTCCGCTTGTCTTCACTCCACCGGTTACGTAACCTATCCCTTGACTACCTACTTCCTCCATCCCTGGTGTTCAACTCGTATACCATACCTGTGCCGTGCTAGCCATTATAGAGACTTTAAACTATTCTTCCGTATCTCTTTATATTTATTATATCTTACTGTTTACTCTAACGTGCTCTTTCTTTCAGTCCTACTCTACTCTCCTATATACCTACCTCATGTCGCCGTCTTCCTCCAGGGTCTGATTAGGTAGGATTAGGACCTAGTCAGGCATCCTAAGACCCTGGGCGGAGCCGTAACGTGACAAGGTATGAGTAAGTAACTATAGCAGCTAGAATAAACAGAGAAAAGTTACAAGTTTGTAATATTAAATAACTTTCATTCAAGTCAGAAGCCTTCGGGCGGCCTAAAAATTCTGATACCAGGGCTGACCACTTGCCTACACGAGAAGAAGAAGAAGATTCAAATTGTGCAATTTATTTTAGTACGAATTCATATATTTATTGAATTATTTACAACACAACCATAGAAGCTTTTATAAACTAAAAGCGTTACAAAAATAGTTTCCTGATAACAACCGAATGCCAGCACGTCCACAAATCCGTGAAGTTGTGAGGTCGCGGCCAAAACGTACGCACACTCGTACACGACACGGGAGGTGTTTGTACTCCATAATCACACCAATTAAATATTTTTGTTCCCATTGTACCTTTGTTAGAAATCAAGGTGTGCTTTTGTTACCTCATTTCTGTTCACTTATAGAAATATATATGAACCTTACGACTTTGAAATAAAGATCACAAAATTATTCAGTGAAATCCCGTGTGAGCTTTTATCTTTTGTCTCGAAATGTTCGTTTTTTGTCAATATTCAATCTCGCTAATTTGGATGTAATGAGCCTAATTGGTCATATTAATTTGGTTGGGATTCTTAAATATATTCAATTGTTAGACGTTTTTGTTCATTGTTGTAAAGTTTTCTGGTTTGACACCTGAGGGGAATATTTATCGGTAATGTACCTATAATAGGCTTTTACTTGTACAGATTACTACGTGTGTCGTTGCAGTGTTGTTAGTGTACCTACACTATAAAAATTATATTTATAAATTTATGTACCGAGTAATTGACTCACTGACTGACAAACATCGTATACAGTAGGTATCTACATTGTTCAGCCTACCTACAACCCAAATCGTTAGACGTAGAGACTTCCATATTAAATGGCATTGCATGTGACTGTAAAATCGACAGGTTAGTGTAGATCTTGTAGACATAGATCTATATGGGGATGATTCTATTCTAATACAGTATTATTACTTAAATTGATATATTTTTAATTTTTTCAGTTTAAATAACTTTACTTAATTATTTCATAGAATACAAAATTATACCAAACATAATCTAATCAAGCTGTCTTGAATATGAAATTGGTCATAGGCAAATTTTACATAGTTATTAAATAATATAATATCTAAAAACTAATGTAAAATTGTAAACTCTCATGATCACTAACATTAAAAACAGTAGTTTAATAACTAAACTACAAGAAATAAAATTTAGAATCACTTTCAACAAAGCAGTGATACATTAATTTTCATGAATGTAAATATATAATTATACCTATTCAAATGGATAGGTAGTCACAAGAAAATTAATTCTTAAGTATATTATTTTAAAATATATCTGCGTTTTGTAAATGTAAAAATAGCATGTAATAAGTAAATCTATTTATATTAATAATAAATACTACGTTTTAGCAATTTCAAAATACAAATATTGAGAAGGTAGAATGAGTACTTTCCTATATTTATTTAAGGCAAATTAAAAAATATTTGTTTAATGTTAAATAAGAAAGAAGATATTACTTTACCTCATTGAAATAGCTGTTGTTCACATTATGGTTAGCAGGGTGCGGGCCCCCGTGCTGCTGATAATACGTGCAATTCATCCCATAGGATTCTAGCTGGACCGTTGTTTCACTGTCACTACACTCGCGGGAGAAAATCCATGAAAATTCTTCGGAGCAATTATCTCGTAACGAATCGATGCGGCGAACGAATCTCGCCTACTAATTGTAGGGTCGTGGTTCGCCGAGTTGGGCGCCCCTCTCTCTCGCTCGTCTTCTGTCTCTGTTACGCTACGTGGTCGTTTACGCGGGGCGGCGCAAGTGACGCAGGGCGGCCGCCGCGTAGGGCGGGCGCTTAGACACACGCAAAACTAACATAAGTGATAACGCACTTTTTCTCTAATCAAATTCTGTATTACAAGGGGATGAAAACAGAAATAAAAATGTAATTTTACATCGTGATTTTTTCCCATATTTTTATATTTTACCGTCGGTAATAAATGTTTCCGGTTTGTAATAAAGAACATCGGGATCGTTACCCCTGTAACTATTATGAGGAATTGGTCCATTTTTTACCGTCCCAATCTGTGCGGGGGCGGATACGGGTCGTATGACAGGATACGCTTTCTTACACCATTGATATCACGCGAGTGCAGTCACGTGATACTGTAACAGATGTTCAGATAATTATGAGATGAAATTTTATATTTATATCAATGGTAATAATAGTACTCTGGAAAATCGTTTATAATACAGACGTAAAATTGCGTGAAACTTGAAATAATGAGCGTAAAGTACATATTTAAAAATTCTATATAGAAGCTGTGGTAAAATTTCCTAAAAATTCTGCGTAGATTACTCTACTTCTTATTATAGCTTTGCTCTTTATCACTTCCTGCAGGCACCACAAACTAATACAACACCATCATGGTTCGTGACGGTAATGCTTCAAGGTTACAAGAATATTGTTCGAATTCGTACCATGAACTTATAAAGCATTCCTGCGCGAGAATGAGACGTCTACATTTTTATATAGCGTTATCACTGTCGCACGTCGGTGTCAACATGATGTATTTGAGTGAACGATTTAACGTGACGTCATCAAAACTGCTCTGCGTCTACAACATTATAGTATTCTTACTTTTATGTAATTTTTCAAAGTATGATTGAAGTAATAAGCTATAAGAGGTTGTGGTAAGCCCCCTGACACTTAAATCGGATAGCTCGAAGTTGACATGGACCGTTAGCTGTTAACGTCATCGCGTCATAACCGATGTCACGATAGGGCAAAGCATTTCGTACGGAATACAGAATAACATGTGCAAATGATAGTGATTACGGCAGGCGGGTGTGCGCGTGCTGTGTAATTATTGTAATCTCGAGTGCGCCGCGGACTTGGCTCACTGCTGCTCTATTGTACTGTGGCGTGTACCCATTCATGAGAGGTGAATGAATATGGATTAAAAATAGACGCTGTTTACATGAAAGCTCAAAGTCCAAGTGTTAAACTAGATGTTGAAGTTTCGGTTTCTTTTTAACATATAGGTTTTGGTTTTATACAGTTGTACTAAACAATTTTCATGCCTGTTCTAGGTATAGCTAACTGTATTAATAACTTTGGGGGAAAACTAACCTTCAGGTTTTACTACCGACAAATATTGTTTTTCTTTATTTTTTCTCAATGGACACTATATTATTCAATCTACATAAAATCAATTGTTCCCAATTCTTTTTCGACCCTTTTTGTAACAAGGTTGTGTACAAAGAGTCGCGTGCGCATCTGGCGCAGCGCTGCCGCCCAATCGCCGCCCAACCCCGCCCAGCCGCCTAGCAATCGGCGAGTATCGAATTGCAATCACAAAACAAATGGACCTTCAATTATGGCGCTCGTTTTTCATTTATTGTTGCAAATAACTGTTATTGAATTCATTCACGCATTCTGTAACTCAGTGGGAATTACTTTTTGGAAATAAAAAGTGGTGCTGTGCCAGATTATGTTTTTGTTTTCAGAAATTAAGTATGATTACCTACGTTTAGATTTATTTAGGAGGTAACTAAACATCCCAAAAGAGTTTTTTTTACTTCTTTTGCGAGAAGTAGGTAAACAGAATATTATAGAATCTTTTTCCAATATTGTCTAAAATTAATAATTTCTTTAAAATAACAATATTATTATGTTAAATTGAAATTACAATTTGCCCTGCCATATAATTAACAAAATCAAACATTTTTGCGTGTTTATGTTATTTTTATGTTTGTTTATGGTATTTGTGTTGACAGACACACACCAAACGACTGCATCAATTAAGATGAAATTGAAACTGTGAAAAGCGATTCAAAATTAGTTTATTTATTTTAAGACAAATGAGGCTTCATCATCTAACTAAACTAACTGCAATTTACTTACGTTAGTTTACCATTTCACAAGCCAAACGACTAAATCCGGTATCCCATGACACAATCGGTTCCTTTACGTTTGTATTGTGCAATCTACGACAGTTGCCGTATTGAAGGGGTGCAACTGCATCCGGTTGCAATCTTACACCGACTTCCGCCGTGCTTGGCTCACCGGCACCGGCTTAACTGACGTTTTCGAGAGCTTTGGTCACTTGAGTACATTGGTCAGTACTTGAGTACAGGAAATTCTAGTTTGGATAACTGGTGAGCATAGCCACCTCAGTTCAGACCACTAAATTAAAAAGGTTATGGGTTTTTTAAATGGGCGGCCACTTATCAACGACTTTAGAAAAGCGGTTGCATTATTACTAGATATTAAATAATACTGCTGGATACCTAAGCTATACATAAATATATAGCTACCTACCTACCTAAAATATGCAAGTTTAAATAAGATTCCCACGATTTTTCATATTTCAAGAAATTATTTGTGATAGAGATTATTTTGTTCCATTTCTATCGTTCAAAGTTATTTGTTTGATATCTCTAAAAATCCGATGAAGCTCACAAAGATAATCTCCGGATTACCATCACAAACATTGTTCAAATCTCATTCATAACACGTGTGATCATTCCTTTCAGAACTGCAGTATTATTGTCAGGCTTAGCTCCATTCATAGTAGTTCATTCAGCACGATTCAATGCCGGGACATTTGACGACCGCTTCCTATGCAAAATTTCGCGTAATCCCGGAATAAAGGCGTACATCTGAATGTTTCCGCTGCTCTGACACAAGTGTCGGCGAACAATGAATGTCGCCATCCAATGCTCACTTGACGGAGAGACATTACTGAGATGTCACCACTCGACACTGTTTACTAACATAATAGGATTAAATTTGAAGAGGAAACTGTGTTTTGAAATATTGAAATGTTGTTGAATGTTCACTTGAAAGATTAGATCGTTCTATGATAAAGAATAGATAGAAGGTATGCAATACGGTCAATCTTTTTCCCCATGGGTGCATATAAATGAGGCTACATATTATTTGCAATGAAGCTATAAAATTCGAAGCACTATGTTACTTACTCACTTGTTGCTTGAACAATTCATTGAGCTAAAAACTCATGTATATAGCTTCATGCTTGTGTTTTATTAAAACTACATGTCAAGGGATATTATGATGGCGTGTATTCTACTGCAGGCGCGAAGCTTCAACGTAACTCATGACATGCCAACGCGCTGCGACGAGCCAAACAACAAACTGAACCAGCAAACCCGTGTAATAATGGTGTTTCCACCCCGTAACAATAACTACATAATAGTTGAGTGCTTTTACGAGCTTTTGTGAGCTTGTCGAAGCTCCTACTTTGCGTTTTTTGTGATGAATGTTGTTCTCGTTGTGCCGCAGCTCACTTTATGGCCGAGCGTATTTTATTGAATACTTATTCTGGACTTAAAGAATCAGCAATGGTCGAAAATGGGGCTTAAATCGGTTTACTGTTTGTGTTATCACATTGTTGGGCGAATGAAATACTTTCTCTTACAATTTCTGTTCACAAGGAAACCATATGTGCATATTTCATACATGTATGAGCTTGTTTCGAGACACTGACGAAGCACCGATTACCATATAAGTGCGCGGCTTGGAAGAGTGTGTATAAGAGTGTATCTTGCATTGGAAATATTTTCCAATAAAAACAAGAGAACTGCGACCAATAAAGAGTTAAGTGCACTTGTTTATTGAAAAATTAATTGTACACAACTTGCGATTTAATTATTGGTTTTACGACTATCACTCCTAAAATCGATTATATGCTATTTGTTGCCGGTATCGACATATATTGCCAATGACAAAAATATCTATATAAGTCAGTATAGTGTCGACCAGGTACAGCTACGAAGTTATTAATAATGATGTAGAGAAAGATTGTTTTTAATAGATTCCTAATCCTAAGTACTTATCGAGTGGAAAACATGGTTTAACAAACCCGTCGCTGGTATTGGTCGCTATTGAGATAAAATTAATTGTGGCTATTAAACCGCGAAAGTCCGCGGAAGACTTCATTAATTTCTTGCAACACACTCCGCCTACAAATTCCTGAGATAATCTGACGATAGATTATTAATTTATTGAACATTACTATAGCCATCTATTGTTATATAGATAGGAATCGATTAAATTACCAATAGGCATAATTATTGCGCACAGTTAGGTACAAGTATTAGCTATTCAGCATATCAATATTTCTTGATAATGCCAATAACGTTCTAACTAATATTACATACTTTGTATTACGTTTAAGGTACTAAGACGTACCTATTATTATCATCATCATCATCATCATCATCATCATCATCATCAACAGACCGTAGACGTCCACTGCTGAACATAGGTCTCCTACAGAGAGCGCCACTTTGAGCGGCTGCTCACCTCCTGCATCCATCGGCTCCCCGCGGTACCTACTATAAGTTTATATAAACATAAAAATAGTAATTTAATTTTCTAAGGTTTTCCTAGTAGGTTATTTTGACATGATTAATTCGTTCATTTATCAAAATGTCCAATAGGCCAAAATACAATGACAAGAGTTAGAATAATAAAATAAATAAATAAATAAATAAATATGTGTGGACATTTCACACAGCGCCATCTAGCCCCAAACTAAGCATAGCTTGTACTATGGGAACCAGATAACTGATATAATACTTAAATACTTTTTGTTTGTAAATACATACATAATATGTAATGTAGTATGTTTTTCAACAAAATGAAGACGATGACCGCATTGCAGTCACTGGGATTGCAACCAGGTGAGTTCAGAGGTGCAAGGCAAAGTAGGGGAGAGGTAGGGGTAAAGGGAAGAGGGGTCGATAGCCGCAATAAATCAAGATATTATCTTCGCGAGCATTACCGCGCCGATACCGAGGGCAAGTCGCCGGTCCTCGTATATGGTGCCAACACTATGCATATACTCATCTATCTCTTACCTGTAGTAAAAGTGTAGGTATGCATAGCTTGTTTTCCATTACACCTAGAGGTAGAGGCCCCTCGGTTTTCCTCGAAAATTAGCGTTTCTTGCTAAAAGTCTTTTAAATGTTGATTACTTCTTCGTCATCAATTTATGAATTCTGATGAATGTCGATTTGTTTTGGATCTGCCGAAAGTAGAATCTAGTGGGATTTGACCTAAATCTTAGGAGATAAATAGTGGATGTGTGTAATACAGATTTTATAATGATCCCGTTCTAGTGTAAGCAATCTGTGTGCAAAATTTAATCCAAAAAGGTTTAGGTGTTTTTGTGCTGGTATGGTGCTTACCATTGAACTGCTATGGTATGATTATCTTAGGTATCAGTGATGTACCCACCAAGTATAAGTATACTACATAGCATGTAATATCCAGGAATATTGAGATTTGTTTCAGAAATATCTTTGGCTTCACGGCGTCGGTAGGTACCTACCTATTCCTGGGGGTACCTATCAGGTGCCTACTCTACTTAGTGGCTATGCACGTACCTAATACTTCAAGTCTAATCTGTATTTCATTTCAAATGTATAATTCCAAGAACACGGGTATTCGACTGAAATATTATGCTCAATAAAGTTTCAACCCGCAGTGATAAATTCCAATCATCCTTCTAAAAGCAATAATCAATAACGCTACAATGTATTATTACATACATAAACGTATAATTTAGAAGCTATTAATTAAAATTCAACTAAAGATGGAAACAACGTGGAGCTACAAATCAAAGGCAAGTCGGCGATGGCCGGGGGGTAATAAATCTGGCGCGCTTAGGCCTTCTTAGCTTTTCTAGATAGAGATTTATCCCGTAATACCATGTTGTTTTTGAGTAAATCAACCTCCGAATTATCCGGTAGAGCTAGGATGATTAATCGGCGCGGCTGCCGATGTAATGTCGGCACTCGGGAATCGCGAGGCACGACATTGGAAAACGGAGCTGGGTATTTCTTGGAGTCGACTCTGTTCGGTGTCTCAAAGATCTTTGAACCTATATTTTGATCCAACAGATAACAACATTTTTAAACTGAAACTTTTTCTATCGGTTTTTATAACAGTAGTTTTATAAAATCTTGAAATTGAACAATAATGCTATATCATTTATGATTTTTAATCTTTGGTAGATATAAATGTCTATATAAACCATAACACTTTATTGATTCTACTTTAGTAATACCTTCAATACATGTAAACAGGTATATATGTACCTGATTAGTATAGCCACTGATAGAAGATAATATAGATATAGGTAAGGTAGGTAGATGTAACCTCGATTGAGACCGTGGTCTCGAGGAAAGCGCGACATGCTGTTCCAGCTCGTAAATCTTTCTGTATCCAGCCACTTGCACTTGTAACCAGCTATATAGTGGCTCTTTTACTAGAAATCTGTTCTACGTTTTAACTAGAGAAACGATTTTGTAACCTTCTATGTTTTTTACCACTTTTATTTGATACTCAAAGGCGCCTTCTTCTAGTTTCTCCCGCTATTTACACGTTTTAATCCAGCGGCTTTTAATTTTACAGGATTAAATGTAAGTACCTTTACTTACTCAATGTTGATCTTGGGTGTATTATCAATCTATGGGCGAGATTTTATTCAAATCGGTTCAGCCGTCTCTCTCGTTTCTTTTTTATATATTAGTAACGATCTAACGATATGCAGTTCGAACTTGCGCAGTGCAGTATCTCGAATTCAGGTAGTACTACTAATCATAGTGAAACTGCAATCTGTTATGGGTGGCCGTGACGTTTAATACCAGGCAAACGAGTAGCTCGTCATGTAGTCTTTTACATAAAAGAAGCAGATGTTACATAATATAGTGCCTTTATTACTCAAGCTAACTACTACAATAATAAAAACTAAACTAAACTAAAACTAACTACACTACACACTAACTAGCTACACTATACCTACTACAAAGAACATATGGACTGTATAATAGACCGCGATGGCCTATAGATAGTCCAAATTCATAACTTCATCACTATCTAAGTAGGTACCTAAGTATAATCAATTATATTTACCTCAATGTTGCGGTATTGCCTATAGGTATAGAATAGCGAGTGCGTTATGTTATGTAGGTATGTTGTATTTCAAAGCGAGTTGGTCCTTCATGTCAGCTCCTGCTGTACTTACTTGAAACGAATTTCATCTAACCATCCATCTGTTCAACGATTAACTTTAATTAAACGCTATCTTCAATTAAACTTACAAGCATCGGCGCGAGCATTTCATACAAATAAAATAAGGTTGTGCACCTAGGAAGTCTTTATTAAGATTGCGACTGCAAAGAGGCGGGCCGACGACTTGTTGGAGAATTTGAATAATCGGCACATTACAACTTAGCATTATTATTTTATTATGTAGAAAGACGGCCAAATATAACGTGCTTCTAAAGTATAATTATATACGGCCCGTACCAGAATACTCCACGATAATCTATTACAATACTTGGTCAAGACGTTATCTTTTTATAAAGTGCTATTTTACCACTCATTTTTGAACGTTAATTACAATTAATAACATTTAATTACAGATCAGCTGCGCCGACTCAATCTTTTTGTGCGGATTCAGGTTTACCTGTCAACGGTTTGTTTGTAGATGTTTGCAAAGTTGCGTTTTAATTTGAGTGCCGTAAAATCGTGCTTCCTGGTTCCTCTATCATCTAAATTACGACAGACCGAATTATTGATGAGCGTACACAAATCTAGCATATAAAAGTGTTTCTTTTTATTGATACTTATCTGATAAATACGTGGAACACGGTTACACGGTTACACGGTTACGCAGAAGATTGATCAAAAGCACACATACACAGCGAATTCCAAAGTTTGCATACAAAGCAACGAGCGGCCCATATTTCAACAATAATGATACCGAGCGCGCGTGATAATCATTGTTATTACTATGATCCACATCTGCTATTATTTTATAATTGAGGCTTTTGGGTGAAACCCCACAATTATAAGGAGAGCTTGGAGCAACAGCGAGCAACATGCAACGAGGTGAGCCAGTTTTTGCCTCGCTCCCAAATTATGATATATTTTATACCAAAACGCATTCTTGCAATAGTGAACGCTCGAAAGCTTTACATCTCTTTACGATTTGAAAATTTTTCGTATATTTTAGTAGTCGATTAGCCATTGATGTAATGACGAACGCTGTTCAGTAAAAAACGATCAGATAAAATCATCGAATCGGGCATTATTTGCGATGGTGCGACTCAAGCGAGCGAGCGACGGCTGCGATCGTTCGATTAACCCTCCAAATATTAATCGGCCTACAATCTATACGCCATAATCCGTCGAGAGTCCTGAGAACACAGAGTTCATTATTTATTATGAATATTAGTCAATTTTTATTTAGTCAAAAAAAGCGAGCGACGTACGGCGGGACGAGCCTGCCTGCAATTAAGTGAGCCAACCCTGTAATTATGGACAGTAAATTTCTGGACGCGTCCTGACCGTCTGTATATTGTTCTATCCAAGGATTAGCTCACCGCTGCCAGGCACAGGTAAGATTCATTTTTAATGTTGCTGGATTTTATCATTTGTTTCGATATTTGGATGATGACGAAATTAATTGTGATTTAAAAGTCTTCAACCTTCAACCCTATTACTTACAAGTGGCTAAATAATTTATTGCTAAAGAAACATTTCGTTAAAAATGTTAAATATAAGTAGTATATTAAATAGTAACTGCGACCTTTTCAAAGTACCTAAATCAGAAAAAACAACTAAATTAGGCATAAATATTATATTTTAGTAGAATAGATTACATTAGTATTTAGTGCGTCATTAATATTTTCATGCTTGTAATGTCTGTATATAAGTAATTCCAATCATACAAGGCGAAGGGTCCCCATTCCAAAGAAACTGCTACTAACACGATGGAAGCTTTAACTCCATCGCATATAGTAGAGAGGGCAGAGAAAAAACTTTCAAAGTTAATTACATGTGGGCTCTATCTGGCCCAAGAATCAGCGCAGTGACTCGTAATTGAGTTTCCTATTTAAATAATTCAAACTCGAAACCGAACGATCAGATATACATAAAATATATGATAATTATAGATATTTGATCATTTTAATAATAACTGTAGACGATACATTGTCCTTGAATAATAAGTAGAGTCGAAAGATGTTGGATGTCATATTTCGTGTTAGAAATGAAATGATATTCATAACAGGAAATAAGTATCAATATAAAAGCTTGGCATGCCGATCTTTGACCTCCATTCATTCACAATTAGAGGCATGATGCGACGCGATGCCATAGGCATAGGGTTGCCATGCAGTACCTCACAAAGGTTTTCTCTTAAACTTTGCTTAAGAGCCTAAAGGTTACACGAATCGGTTGTTTTAAAAAACTATTTGTGATCCGGGTTAACGATATAGTAAATTACGATACAAGTGTAGGAAGTTGATCATTGCACTCGAGGTGGTAATATGCGCGCGAGCCGCAGGCGAGCGCAATATGAGAACCGAGAGTGCAATGATCAACCCACACACGTGTCATACGACATTTATCATCCCATTTGCGAGGAAAAAACAGAGTTGTAGGTATTGTCGATTAGCTTTTGTGAAAAATGTCGTGAGGCTTCTTATTTAACGCGCGACCTGTGCGGGAAACATGTTCAGCAGTAGACGTCTTCAGGCTGTTGATGATGATGACAATGATAAAATATGTCGATGGATGCAGAGGGCGAGCAGCCACTCAAAGTGGCACTCTGTGCGGCAAACCTATGTTCAGCAGAAGACGTCTTCAGGCTGTCGATGATGACAATGATAAAATATGTCGATGGATGCAGAGGGCGAGCAGCCACTCAAAGTGGCACTCTGTGGGGGAGGCCTATGTTAATCAGTGGATGTCTTCAGGCTGTCGATGTTGATGATAAAATATGCGTATAACTTGAGTGAGACACAAACTTAACTGAATCGGGTTATCATCAGTAATGTAAAAGCACGCGTCGGAAATTTCTTGGATTTTCATTCTAAAAGCGATGAGGATACGAGCCGGTTTACGAGCAACTGTGATGAAAAATACATTTTTTCAGACAACTAAAAACGAACTCGAGCTCGTCTAGCAAATCAAACTAATTGATAATCAGAATTGTTCCTTAATAAAAACGACTGAACTAAAAAATTATAAGTACCTACCTAAGTACATACAGACCTACTTAAAAATAAAATATGTTAATTATACTTCTTTAGACAGTGGTTTCTTTAACACGCAACTCTTGTAACTGGCTGGCAACCCTGCGTGGCGTGTCATTGTCGTGTTCTCGTGATTTCTCGATACAATGCCTTACAATGGGAATCCCGTCTCATGACTTGGCAGAATAGGCGCCATTCATACTCTTCACCACGCGAGTACCGCTTGCTTGCAGTAACCACTTCGATTAATTTCAACTGCCAATAGATAAATTAGTTCAAATTGTAAGTACAAGTGAGTATTATTTATTAAACAAATAGACTATTATAAATAGACTATTAGCAATTTGAAAGTAAAATATAGTTATTCAACTTGTCACATCCTGGGCCCTTACCACAAAATAATACAAAACCATCATGGTTCGTGACATTAATGCTTCAAGGTTACAATAATATTGTTCGAATTCGTACCATGAACTTAAAAAGTATTCCTGCGAGAAAATGAGACGTCTATATTTTTATATAGCGTTATCACTGTCGCACGTTGGTGTTAACATGATGTATTTGAGTGAACGATTTAACGTGACGTCATCAAAACTGCTCTGCGTCAACAACATTACAGTATTCTTACTTTTATGTCATTTTTCAAAGTATGACTGAAGTAATAATGCTATAAAAGGTTGTAGTAGGCCCTCGTCCAGAACGCCCTCGGTCGCAATAACGAGGCCCTGCTGCGAGGTCCGCAGCGGGTCATTGCGACGAGGGCGATCCGCGGATACCGGATGGTGTCCTGGACGGCGGCGTGCGTGCTGGCCGGTGATCCTCCCTGGGAGCTCGAAGCGGAAACCCTCGCCGAAGTTTACCACTTTGTGGCGGCGAGGAGGTTCCGTGGAGAGCCCCCAGCGTGGGAGGAGGTCAAGCGCCTGCGGACGCAGGCGCGGGCCGCCCTGTTGCAGCGGTGGACGGAGGAACTGGCTCCACCGGTGCCTGGGCAGAGGACGGTGGAGGCTATCCGCCCGGTCCTCCGGGAGTGGGTGCGGCGGCCATTTGGGTCGCTGACCTTCCGATTGGTGCAGTACCTGCACCAGATCGCGAGACGGGAGGCGACCCCGGCCTGCCACGAATGTGGGGCGCCGTAAGATACGGCGCCCCACACGCTGGAGGTGTGTGCTGCTTGGGACTCTGAGCGGCGCACACTTTTAGCGGTCGTTGGCCGGGATCTCTCGTTGCCGAGTGTTGTGACGCCATGCTCGACAGCGAGAGAGCGTGGCAGGCAACGGTCTCCTTTTGCGAGGTGGTAATGTCGCAAAAGGAGGCTGCGGAGCGGGTCAGGGAGGACGATGCCAACTCTGACCCCCTCCAGCGTAGACGGGGAGGGGGACGGAGGAGGCGCTTCGGGCGCCTTCTTCGTCCTCCGTAGTGGGGCCGGCGGCGGAGAGTCGGGGGACTCTCCGCTGCGCTTCCACGGCCCCACACGTCTGGTGGGTAACTGAGGTGGAAGGTTACCCACCCACTGGCGCAGAGATCCGAAAGGGCCTACCGCTGGGCGAGATAGTGAATGCCAGCGTGACCCTATCTCGCCCCGTCCCGGCGGCGGACGGATCACGGGGGGGTTATAGTGGGTTCGAGTCCCACATAACCCCTGCCATCACCCTCGTGGTGGCAGGGAAGTGCGAGGGCATTTCCCCCCTCAAAAAAAAAAGCCCCCGTCCAGAAAAATGCGGCCGACGCAAACTAAGATGACCAATCCATCTAATCTGTTTTGCTATACACACCTAGCTATGTTTCTGTTTTGTTTTTGTTTTGGTATCTCACCAGTGGTCTTTCTTGCATAACCTCAGGCATAGATGGTAAATAAGCTTCCATTGCCATATATAAAGAGGTTTGATGGTTTTTAAGTTACATTTCATAGAATGTAGCAATGAAAGTTGGACGAAAGATTTGTTCTGCTACTAGAGCTACTATATCGACATTAGTTACCGTCCTTAGCTTCAAGTTCTTATATAAATTGATAATATTAAAAGTTAATCCATCACCAACCACAGACATCGACCAATAAGGGCACAAAGGACGCTGTACCGTGCGCTTGTGCACGAATGACGACCTGCGACCCGCGATTTGCATACAATGTGCTGTGCGTGGGTGACGCGGGCGCATTCCCTGAGCACACGTGCTTTGTAATGGTCTATAATATGTGTACCATTATTGTGTTTCAGTTTATTTTCATACTTGGTTTATTTGGATGGCTGCAGTGACAAGTGAACTGCTCTCAGGATGTGAAGCATCAATGTTCTTTTGTAACTTTCTATAGCTCCATAGAAAGTTAATTAACCATTCATGATAATTACGTACCGCTCCCATACTATATTTTTTGCCAGTTAAACTTGCATGAAACCAAAAATTGAATTAGGTATGTCGAAATTATTTTCATGAAGTAAAGACCGCATGCTGGTTCTTGATACAATAGTTAGTTTTCCCATATGCAGGTATAGGTAGGTACTTATACTACACCCTATAGGTATACGAAATTGAACACTTAAGGATGTTCCCAAGGCTTGAACACTGGCAAGTTACCAAAATATGTGTCATTGCATATGCATAGTGGGATTGGCAAGGCACAACACTTGGTGGGTGTTCGTTTATCACAGTATGCATGAGTCCAACTGATCACTCGATCACTGCGGCATGTTTATTTCAATCGGCAATTTTTCAACGTGCCGCAATGCAGCCGCCTGTAATTTATCGGCTGATCTAGAGTTCGACGAGTATAGACTTTGGAGCTTGTGACATGAGATTAATGGGAACTGCGGTGTGTTACACTGTAACAATTTAATTTAGATCTTTCAGCACACTTTTGTAAAGATACTTTAACTTATCCTGCGACATTTTTGTACATTTTTATTTCAAATTCCTACTAGATAATTTTGTTATGATATTATGGGTGAAACATTTCCTATATTAGCCAGTTGCAAAAAGATACTAAGAAGGTAAGTACATATTATTATATAAAAGACTTTGTCTAGATGACATGATAGTGCCGGAGAGATACAGCCTAAATGGCTGATTGTAAAAGGGTATCTATCTACCTTATATGGTGAAGCGATACTTGTAAATTACATTGTACTGTGAAAAGAGTTTTTGAATTTTCAACCCACAAGTGGATCAATTGGAGTTGTTAGTTTCCTTCAAGAAACGTTGGCTTCAACATAAGATAGAAAATATTAAGAAAATATCCTGCAGGTCTTCATTGTAGTTTCAAATTACTGAGGAAATCTAATTCACTGGTAAAAGTTTTGATTCGAATCCTTCCTATACTAATGTTATTAATTCGAAAGTATGGGGGTGTGTGTATGTTTATTACCATTAATCTCCGTAACTATTGCTGAACCAATTTTGATGAACTTTGTAATGCAGATAGTTAAGGATACACTGAATAAACACAGCACAACTAGTGAGGTATACAAGTCTGGTGTTATGGCTAAAAACCTTGGTAAGTTAGGCTAATAAGTTCTATTGCTGTTCAATCATCAAAACACGCACCATATTACCTAGATAAGCTAAAAGTGATGCTCACCGAAAGCAATAACTTCATCAAAAATCTACTGACTTGGAACAAAACGAGTGCAAATTAAAACGGTGATAAATTCTCAACACAACAAACATTCCCGTTCCCTCTCTGTTCCCATCTCATTCCCATACCGCTACCGGAGGGCACAGTACATTACTTGCACCCTTGCACCCCACGTTGACCGCATTAGAGCGACAAAGCGCCGCTGCACCCCTAAAGACTATTTATCAAATGATCATTTGATTTTCTTGTGTTTGATCACTGAACACATTAGAATTTGCATCAACCGTGCGTTGTGTAGCTTCACTCTACATTCATCATGTATTTTTTGATTTTAGGTTCTGGTAGGTATTATATTATCTGGGGTTCTGGTAATGCGATGCTTGTAAATACTTTCAGCCAACCAAAGTGATTTAAAAGAGGTAGACAATATTGATGATATTACTGTGTATATTCTGCAAACACTATCACTTTACAAAAATAACACTCTTAAAATAAAGCAATATTTGTTTTTTAATTTTTAATAGGTATGTTCTAGCTATATGTACTTAACATATCGAAATCAAGAACTGAATACTGATTATTGGATTGACTAACAATAAAATACGAGGCATTAACAGCTATTATCTTATTCTATAGTGTACTCTGTGCCAGAACTAATAAGTGTCAAGTTGATGATGATAACTTTGGAATCGAGACGAGAATCGAATCCCGACCACATCACTCACTCCCACAATACTGCTCCTACGCCGCACCCTCGCCCTTTCCACTTCGGATACGTCTTATAAAATACGATCTGTTTTGATTGTGGCCCGGGGCACAAATCAATTAGGGCTCCCCCGGCGCCCCGGCGCCCCGCCGCGGCGACACCCGAACCAGTGGCTCGTTTTATGACAACTCACAAACCGAAGCGATTCATTACCATTCACCGACTTTATTAAAGCGTTAGAGCCAATTGACGGGAGCTTGGTATTGATTGGGTTTTTGTTTATGGCTTTGAATATTTTATTGTTTCATGGTGGGATCAGAAGAGAAGAGGCGAGAAAAATTTTTCGATTTATCGGTCCATAGGCTTGCATTTCGGTATGCACTGGCACGCTTGCAGATTTATATATTTGTAGAAACAAATAAAATACTTGATTTTTCAGCGATATAGATCGCCTCTACCATGTTACCCAAAATAGGCCAACTATGTCAACACCGCACCAGTCATTATTTTAAATTGATTTTGGTGGAGTAGATTTCGGTCCTTATGCCGTTCATAGATCGATAGCCCGTATACAGGTACACGACCGCATTATTAACTGTATCGATTTACTATTAATCTTCCATTTAATATAAATTCTAATATAGAAAATAATGACGTAATAGAGGCCGCCGGCGACAGGGTCGTTTCCCACGCCGCCGCGGACAATCTTCATTTTTTATATATGGAAATAAATTAAGTTTCGGTAATCAGACCCCGACCTGATTCCTGACCCGTTTCTTCGCAATATTTCTAAAAGCTATTACAAATACATTTATATCGCCGCACAAAAAATCTCTTGAGCAATTTTCGCCACATAATGAGCCCATTATGGTAATTTTGTTTTACCAACATAATAACACCGCCTTTTATTCGTGCGATCCCGTCCGCGAAGGACTTCGTGTTCCAAAGGACAATATCATTCCCGGTTTGATGAGATTTTCGTGCAAAATTTTTAAATCTAAATTGCCTTCATTATGTATTTAGTGCCGAGGATTAAGACGAGAGCGGTCAAATAGGTCGTTCCTCTAATGTGACCGGTTTCAGTTGTATATAAGTCATACATTTTTTTTATATACAACTTGCCTACACCTGTGCTTCGGTTAGTATGCATTGAGAAAAAAACCATACAAATACTCAATACCAAAAAACAATTTAATAAAAAACTACACAAAATTTAACAAAATAAAAAACTAAATAAAACAAATCAACAAATAAATACCAACAGAAATAAATGTGAAACAAATTACGTCAAAAGAAATACGAGTATAAAGTTTCAGGGCAAAATTAGGTAGGTACCTAACTATATAAGTAGTTGTAAGTGTTCTTGAAAATGAAAGCTCATAATTACATAATTACAAAAAAAGTAGAAAAAGAGCCAAGGGGTTCTATGTAAACAGAAATACAATCTTCTACGTTACAAAGGCGTCAGTGCACTAATATATACACCAGGATTTTTAATCGACACAAATTACTTTCTATAAGACTGTAATATATTAACCCTTTTCATACAAATCAATTATTTGAATGATTATGATAGATAGATAAAACTCTTTATTGAAACACAAATTTACAGAAAACAATCAAACTGGAACTCAAACTGGCACTCAAACTGGCCATGCGCAGTTGCGCACGCGTTGATGTCTTTTTCATTGAGATATTATATAAGAATAATTATTGTAGAAAATTAATAAGTTTTTTTTTATAATTGAAATAAATTATCAAGACTAAATAAATTCCAAATATAAATATAGACTGAAATTCTAAAACCACCTTTTTATTAGTTTTTGTCAGTTTATCTAATAAACAGCCGACAAGGCCTTATTGTACGAGAGAGGCTGAGCCAAGAAATAATATCAGCTATCGAAACTGCAATTACGTGACACGTGACGAGGCGAGCCCAACAGATTAAGTTCCTTTTTGTTTGATAACCCTAATTACCGCGTGCTCAGGCGAGGTCACCTATCCGAGCCTAAAGAGGTAGTAAAATAACTTAGATTGAGTTGATTTTGGCACGTCATAAGGTTGTAAGCTGCGTATATCTGTGCGCCCGCGCAGCCATCGCTCCCGCCCGACATTATCCTTGTAATTGGCGATTTTGTGCAATTTATGGCGATTCGCACAATTTACGAGCAGCGGACAAGTGGGCGACGCGAGCTTTTTTCCTCGGCCCGCAGCGAAATTGACTCGCAGTTTCAATTAAAATTTTATGTTCCGCAAATTACCTGCCAATTATATTCCATTAGCCTAAGCAAAACAGCCAAGGAACCATTATACCGTCTAGTTTTTATTCTATGAATTATTATAAGTTATAATCTATCTATTCCAATGCGATAACCTCTCTTTATATACTTACATTAAAAATAAAATCGCTTTAGCAGATCTTAAGAACACTACGCTGCGAAGCAACGAAATAAGTATTATAACTTAATAAGTAGAAGATGTCCTCATTATTGACCATGCTCAGTGCATGAGAAATACTTTGTCGACGATAAAACTTTGATGAAATAATTGTTTGTAAATTACTATATGATAATTTAATATGGCCTTTGGGCAATAAATTGCACGTAATTTTGTGTAGAGTGTAGTGAAGTTGGCTCTCTCGGTAGTGCATCGTCCGGCATGCAGCTAAGATAAATATTGCAAGCAAAATAACTGGACTTGACCGCTCTTACTGGCCATGTCCTACGTATACTTATAATAATAAAAGTAGATACTATATGACACGCAGCTGCGGCCTGATTAAATGCCACGGTAATTGTTTTATACTCAGAACTCGTTCATTTTTCGTTTTGAAATTCTGTTGGCTCAACAACCGCGTTTATGATTAGTTGATTACGGTTACATTAATTATATCCACGAGACGTAGAGTCTTGATAAGTGCTTGGTGGAAGTGGTACTTACATACATAGGCATAGCTTAATTCTAAAACTGGGGGAACATTAAATTCATCGTCACGTCATTTGTTCTCAAATTAAGAAACATGAAGTACGTAGTCTTTAAGTTTATCAAAAACAATCGACTAATGAATATACGACGCACGCAAGTCTTTATTATGAGACAAATAGTCGGTGGAATGGAAGGCGTCTCAAGTCCAAAATAGCCGCGGCCAGAGATCCGAGTTCTTATGACAGCGCAGCCGATATTTATGTCGCGCGGCCCCGCCCACCGCCGTGGCTCCATTCAGCCTGTTTGTATTTATTTCGTGCCTATTTATTTGTATTTGCCTTTGCCTTTGAATAATTCATGAGCGGAGCGTTTCCGTCGTGTGTAGGCAGCGTGACGCCGTCGCTTGTCGCGCGTCCCTGCCACTCGGCCACTTTTGGACTCGAGTTGCAAAGCCTTTGTAATTGTTCGAAATGTTGAAGAGCTGCGTTCAGCGTTTTTAAATTTTGTAGCTCGAAAATTGGTAACAGACAGTCGTGAGGTCACTGGTTTCCAATAATTAACCGACTGTAACTAATAAACTTTGATTAGAATCAAAAGCTTTACAACTCTATTAAAAATGTTAGTAGATGTAAATTTTTTAATCGAATAATTTCTAGCTTTCGCAGAGCGTTCTCACGGAGTTAATTAACATAGGGTGGAGACTAACGAAATTAATTATCGATAACAGCATTCGATTGGTATATGCGATCATTCGGTGGGTAAATCACGCGGTATCACGGCGGTGCATCGCTTGCCACGCCCCACACGATACGCCGGCTAACTTTAGTGGCACCAAGTTTACAACTATTGAAATGTGACTAACCACTAGCTGATTAACCACTTTTCAATAATAGCGTCGTGCTCATGTTTAGTGACGGTCATTTGTTTCTACAAGTTTCATAATTTTGATTTTGATGCATCTAAATTTCCTATAATTTATTTATAATTACTTACCTACAACAAATAACTCTCAATAACATTTTTTATTTGAAATGACGGAACTTGAAAAACGTCTCTGAAGAGTCTTTATTCAACTCATATTAAAATATCAAACCACCGTAATTATGTCATAATATATTATTTCAATGCCTTTGCTTACATGCAGCTATAAGATTAATAGTCTATTTAAAGTTTACAAATATTAAAGTACATGAATTCATTACCCACTGAGATTACATAGCGCATATTAACAATCTATGTAATGGACTTATGTAAAAAGGTTATGATATCGTCAATTATTCATTGACAACGTGCAATTGTTGACTTCTTATTATAGTGTGACTAAGACATTATTTCAATGTAAAATGTAAATGTAAATATTGAATATAAAAAAAAATTGTGTAGGTAGGTACGTTCCTAAATAAAAAAAAACTGGATTCGAAGTGATAAAATAATATGGATCTCAGTCTCAGGGAACAACTTATTTGGCTTACTTCTGGATGGAGTACACATGAGTAATCTTTGAAACTAATACACGGATGTAAGGTGAATGTATCGGTACCTACCCACTTCGAAACTCTCGGTAACAAGAGACGATAATATATGTTAAGATATTTCAAACGTATAAATTTTTTTTTTTAATGAGAATGAATTACGTGACGAGCTGGTCGTTCACCTGATGTTAAGCAATACGGCCACCCATAACAGTTACAGTGTCACTCGGAACTTTAAAATAATAAAGTTTTGCGTGACTGCACTGCGCACGTCATCCTGAGACATCACACAGTCAAGTAATCAGATTACTACACTGTGTAATCAGGTCATAAAGTCTCATTTGCCCAGTAATTTCACTAGCTACAATGCCCTTCAACCCGGAACACAGTAGTGCTTGCACACTACTGCTCGGCGGCAGAATAACTGGCAAAGCGGTGGTACCTACCTAGACGAACTTTGCAGAAAAGTCCTATACCACCTAGTCTTGGTTTAGTAAAATAAATTAAGTCGACAATAGCAAGATGAGATTTGAACCCGGTTCAAAGTTCTTCCCCAAACTCGAGACAAGTTTTTTGAAAGCTACTTATAGCCTGATTATACCTGCCGAGTAAAACGGCGAGTCAGTGCTGTTGCCGAGTACTCGGTGTTTGTAAATACACGTGGAGTGCCACTCATACACCGAGTATTATATACGAGTACTATTATATTACCGCGTAACTAGACGTGATCTTATGTCCAATCCTTCGCTTTTTACAACCTAGGTACCTATACCTACCTGATTAGGTTGGTTGGTTGGTACCATTCGGAAATTCTTGAGAATCATCTGAAACAGCGTTACCTATATGTTACATTAAAATACTGTAAAGCCACTGCCACCCGATTCGGAAAAATTATGCTTTACAGCAGTTTTAACGGATTATGTTATGCGGTCTATGTTTAACATAATAATTATTATGATTACGATACATTGATTAAAAAATGTTCTTGTCCTGGTCAGCATGGTCAAACTGTATCAAATTATAATTACTAGCTGCTTCACTGCCTAGCTGACTCGCTGAGAGCTCGCCACAGTTTTACGAAATCCTCAATTAGACTTTGTACAAACGCGATCGGTCGATTGATCATTTCAACACGGAGTCTAGCTTGTGTTGATTTGTTACTTCTATCTGTGGTTATTAAATACGGCAATTAGTTACGTAAGTTCAATGTAAAGTGGAATGGACTACTTTGTAACAGCAGTTTTCATTAACGCATAAGAATGAATTTTAGCATATCCATATATGGCTACCTATTCTGAAATTCATTCTAATGCACTGCAGCCCTACCACAAACTAATACAAAACCATCACGGTTCGTGGCAGTAATGCTTCAAGGTTACAATAATATTGTTCGAATTCGTACCATGAACTTATAAAGTATTCCGGCGCGAGAACGAGACGTCTACATGTTTATATAGCGTTATCACTGTCGCACGTCGGTGTCAACATGATTAACGGTATAACATGACAGTTGTATTTGAGTGAACGATTTTACGTGACATCATCAAAACTGCTCTGCGTCAACAAAATTACAATATTCATACTTTTATGTCATTTTTCAAAGTATGATTGAAGTTATAATGCTATAATATATGCTTGTGGTGACCCCCTGATCCTTTTATCGATCATCTTTTGATTCTAGACCCCAAGGTTATCACCTGTCGCTAGTTTGTAAATACTCAAACTTTACTACCTTCTAAAGATTTAGGGATTTAATAACGTTATTGTATTTTTATAGTCAGCCGAAGTAGGAACGGACGCTACAAATAACGTGACGTGGCTAATATAGGACATCATCATCATCAACAGCCTGAAGACCTCCACTGCTGAACATAGGCCTCCCCCAGAGAGCAGCTGCTCGCCTCTTACATCGATCGCCTCCCCGCGGTGTTCACCAGATCGTCGGGTCGTCGACTAAGTACAAATAATATACCTACAACTAAGCGTAGCTGCTAATCAGAAGACCTAAACTACTACTACGAGAGATAGATATACAATATAAAGCATTTTAGTCTGAATTTAATAGGCACTATAATTCTAAAAGCAGCACGTGCGCGCATCGCATGCTGCAGCTCATCAGCGCAGAGATCTCGACCGTTTATGTTCTATTGATTGTCTGTAGAAACACGAATGTTACTTCACTTGACTTCAATAGACTGCATGAAGACTTATAAAGTCATGTGTAGTAGTCAAGACTTTGCAGCCATTGAGCTTTTGGTTCTTTGAACGTTGTTACATATTTCAGAACTTCAACTTCAATAGATAGGCGTTTTTTACATAGGAGTGAACGAGATAGTATTTGGCTATACCATATCACTTGACGCCGGCCCGATGAGCGAAATTTACCAATATCAACATTTTGTCATTGAGATCCATGAATTTCATGCGAGATACTAAAATCTCGAAACGTTTACCTTCTTAACTTACATAACTCCCTAAGTGCCCTCAACCCCTGTACCATGAAGCCTCTACATAACAGGGGTTGCCATGACAACGTGGCTGTCTTTCGGATCGCTACCTCTCTTCAGTTTATGTGTTCATTAAGTGGTGCCGGTTTATTTATATCCCCACGGGCTATTGTGGCTTCGGAGATTAGGCAGTTCTTTGTCTCGCTGACTTCGCTCTCCAGAGAGGGGATCGTGATAAATAATTTTGCTCTGAGATTTGTACAACACTTATTTAACTGTGCACTTTGTAAGTTATTTTATTAACCGTTTGTGTGTAGTAAAGAGTAGACATTATTTTATGTAATGCATGGTGTTCTAAATCTGATGCAGACAAATCGAATTTCAGAAAGTAAGACTTTTAAACACGACGATGTCTCGGAGTGTATCTGTCACAAATGTATGATTAACGTATCATGCCGGTTACATTCCTTGGCGGTGGCCGCCCGTTACAAGTTCATCCCATTTAAATTTAGCACGGCGCGTGCCGGTCGTAGGTCTCCCCGGGGGAAACAGGGAGAGAGGGGAGTGAAGATCAGGGGGCGGGACGCTTTACCATCACTCAAGTGACGAAAATTGACGGAAAATGGGCGGACACCGGTTGCCCGCGACGTCATCAATTACCGCGTCCCGACGGTCACCGATGCAGTCGACGCCGTCGCCGCCACCGCTGCATACCTAATGTCCTTTCTAAGACGCCATTATTAGCGCTCGACTTAATCTGTCACCCGTGACATGTCAGAATTTACACACTTGTGTCCCAATCAAAGATTTATACCAGCTTATCTACCACATTGAATTAGTCCAGCTCCCAATAAAAAGTAACTTTATGGGGCCCCCGGAAGATGCGTCGCGTTAGACGCAAGCTCACCGCAATTTGCTGATATCTCGAGCACGGATTATTGAGATGCAATCTAGGAGCCATCAATCGATCGATAATTCCATCTAACTGCGGCCGCCTTGTGCAACCACTCATCAGATCTAAGCTGCGATACTCCATGATACCTTTATTAAATGGTAGCCGGTAAAGATAGGCTACTTTTCTCCTCCTCATATATCTCTAGAATATAAAAGAGACAACGACTGTTCAACATTAAACTTATTTTATTTAAAACCGCTTTTACAAACAGTAAGCATTTATACCAAGAATGTTTACAACTTAGCTCGTGAAGTGAACGAGCTAACGCAGGGAGCCACAAGCAGTGCGAAAGCTCGACGATCGATTTTGAAAATTGCCCATAATTAGCATGTATCTCAGTCGTCCGGACGACTGTGCGTTTAAACTGGGATCTGAACCACAGACTACAGTATTCCAGTAGCGTTTACCGGGTAACGGCAAGCGAAGGCGACGGACACAAATTGCCGGAGGAGCTGCCACTACGCAAATTGTAGTTGAAGGTTTTCGAGAGCGATCGATTGTTCCCCTCGCAGACATCTCACCCGCGGTGCTCTGCTACTCATGGTTTATCTGTCCAACGTCATTCACTCGCACTTTTCTTTGGGCGCTAAGAACTTTACGAGCAGTGGTCTCGAACGTCCAACTGCGAAATCGGTAGAGCTGTCCACTAAAATCGGTATATTTGTACCTATTTGTTCCCAAAATCGGTATATGACAAAAAAAATACAAAGTTCAATTAAATTCGTTTATTTGTAATGAAATAGTTAACTTACAAACTAATTACAAACACACTTAAGACTTACTAATTATTAGTAGCTTATTTAAAAAAAAACTACAACAAAACAGCTAAATAGGCTGTCAACATAAAAATACTTACATAATTATTTTTAGTACCAATAATAACAATGTAGGTAAATAGATTATAGGTTGTAAAAAATTATTGAACATTTTTAATTTTTTACCTTATTTAACTAGTGTATCAGATTTTTGAGTTTTTTTTCACAGTAAATGATGATATCTTCGGTTGTGATTTTATATTCTTTGATGACACCAAGTGTCCTTGTGAAGAACTATGTTTCTTTAGAGCATCTTTCCCTGATGTTATGTTAATATCCTTATTACAACTCTTACAATAGGCATAGTTTACGCCTTTACTACTTTCTTGCAGCCATCCTGAAAATTCTTCCTCCCATTCTTTTCTATAAAATTGTAGATATTTTTTTCTTTTTGCGCTTGTACTCGGTTCCTCGTCACACGACATTTTAACTTAATAATCTTCACAATTTTAAATTAACCCCGAAATCCTGTATATATAGCCGAGCAAAAGTGAATTCCCGAACGGGAATCCCCTACAACAGGGATTTCTAAGCTGTGCGCTTACTATTGCTATTGAGGGATTTCCCTTAACGTAAAACATTAATGAAGAGGGCTGCCAGGTTAGAAGTGTGAAATCGGTAAAAAAAATTGGGAGAATGTCCACATATTCTCTGAAATCGTGGAAAAATCGTTGCATTTCGGTATTTCGGAAGGACAGAGCCAATATCGGTAAAAATACCGAAAAAGCGGTAGGTTCGAGACCACTGTTTACGAGTGCCTTACCCCAGCCTCAAAGCAAAATGAGTAAAGTACGTATCGTAATAATACCATTGTTACTTACGTTTTCTACAAACAACTGAATTATTTTAACGCTACGCCCACATCCATAGTCAGGGCGCCATTATTGTTGTGGCTTTGTACGAGACCATTAATATAGAGCCGACACCTTTGGGCTCAACTTAATCGCCTCAATAATTTCGATGCGATGTCGATTCCTATACAACATTTTACACGTCAAAAATGGTTCACATTAGATATGCATTAAAAGCAACAGCGTTGCAACACATTATGCAGTCATTATGAATGCCACTTATTCTGCCCTTGAGGTTAGACGTATAACAGGCGCCTTGTGGTCGCGCTTGTGAATAATTTATTGAATCTAGATAATGCATCTCGTACTCTCGCATTGGTAGCGGTGGGAGTCACGTCCGATACATTTGATCGGGTAACAAGAAGTGCGGTGTTTGAGCATGCAGCCGGTGGGTAATGGCGGGTAATTACGGCAGGCATTATCGGGTGACCCCATATTGCGGTCGCCGGGCCCACAGTACTCGCCAGCGGCCAACGCTTTAATGGACACAATACGACTAAATATACATGAACGATGACAGGCAAAACGTCTCTTGTAAATGCATTTCAACTAGCACTCCAATCGACTGTTAGTCTAACACGTAAGCATTATGGAGATTTCAGATGGAAGGAACTGTGATTTACGTTAATCAAGTTGTCGCGTTCAAACTAAGCTTAGATATTCCTTTTACATGAGCAAAATATACAGACATACTGGGATACATTAGAAAAAAAGAAAGCAAAAATGTATATTCATGACAACATCAGATAAAATTAGTAGAATATTCTTCAAATAACAACTACACTGACAGTTGCCACGAATCGGTCCCAACTCAGCATACTGCCGGTCGTACGTCTCACGACTAACGCTGGGGGTTTAGCAAAGATACCAACCACTAACGCTAACGGAAATTGCTAACTTTTCCGCAGCGAATGTCATTTCAGTACATTTTGGAGTTAGCGTTTGGCATTAGCGTTAGTGGTTGGTATCTTTGCTAAACCCCCCAGGTCTGCCGTTGGAGCCATTTCAGTGTCGTAATAACTCAGCTTACAGCAATATACAACAAAGTACTATAATATAAGAAAAAATAAAATAAAATACGCACCAGAGTTTCAGCCGTCAGCAGTGCGTTTCTGCATATTACAATCTTTGACAACTCGTTTGTTTGACACTAGCTTATGATACGCTCGGAATTCAACTCTAGAATACTTTGATTTAAACAATCGCCCTCGCCCTAAATACATATTTTGGTTCCTTGTGAGATAATCTAATATTTAGCATTTTTATTTTCAAAGCCTTGATATGAAATCAATTTTTACCATCAATTTTTATCATTAAGATATTCGCGTTAGGTATTTACGTAGACTCGGATATAAGCTCAAAAACAAAGTGAAATAACAAAGCTGGGTAGGTATAGTATTGAGCGTCTGGCGACAGAGCGACGCCGCTCTTTGATGTCACAATTAGTAACGCGAGCGGGTAATTGTGGCGAAAATTAATTCGCGAGCGCGTTTGAGCTTCCCCTTTCAAGGGCTTACTGTTACAAGGGGTAAAATACTGAAAATATTTATGAGGCTATTAGAAATAGTACTTATTCCAGTATCTAAGTATTTATGTTAATATTTTAAGATTTCGTAAAATTCAGTTGTCAATATAAAATTCAGAGTTCTGAATAAACAACAAATAAAATAGTTTTTTACAGAGGGACCGTTTATTGCTGTCGTTTAAATCATCTTATAAATTATTTTACTTTATCTGAAGAAGTATAAAAGCGTTCTTAGTAAGCTTTTAAAGAGAATCTCCATCTGCCTTTTTAAAGGAACAATCCATTACAATAATCGTATCTACTTCCATTTCTACTTTAAACATCAATAAGTTTTCAATAGCACACCGGAAGTGACTAGACGCAACCGTGTAATGCATTTCACACCGATCCAGAGGAGCCTTAATAAACCAATTACAGTTCATTACCTAATGCAACCGGAAGCGAGGCATTACTCGCTCATCATTAGAGACCACAACCTCCCCATAAATATAACATTTCACATGTTTGTCGAGAAGTACGGCGTGGGTGTTAGCTTGCTACGGACGCGGGGGTGCGAAATTCGAATGCGCTAGTTTTAGGTAGATTTCGCTAACTATATCATAATTCATAATAATAATGAGTGCTTGTTTATAATGAATCAAAAATGGATAAGACAAGCTTATAAGTTAAATGACAGAGTATTATGAATGTATGAGCTATTACATCAGAATATTTTTGGCAAATTTATGAGTTTGAGAGGATATCATTATTATTTAAAATAATAAAAATGTCATGCTATGCTCGTAGATTTACAAAAATTTATTAAATACTTGCCATAATTGATTTCTCTGAATTTGACATGATGTAAGCAGTTTGTCAAATATTATTCTTCGTTGTAGCAAACTAATAACGTAGCGTAGAGCAAAATCTACCTACCCGACTTTATAGTTTCTTTTTTAAAGCATGGTGAAAATGAAAACGTGGCTGTTGCGGTAGAATGATGAATGTTGGCGGTCATTTGCCGCCGGCCCATTACGCATGTCACAGCATATGGCCCTCACGAGGGCTCGGCTATTGTTTGTTTTGTTTCCATTGAAGAAATTGAAGGCCGGTTTTGTACTTTCCAGTTTCCTGTTACTTTGTAAAGTAGTGGGACTGAGTTATAAGTAGCCTGACCTGTCCTGCAAGTAATCATATTAATGAAACATATCACGGTTTTTTGTGTGATAATGCCTGCTATATAAATATTACGTAAATATTATGATTAGGCACAGCCTGTGTGGTATATATAGCTCTATCCTTGTCCCTACTATCCCTAATATATTACACATTAAAGTGAAAAGTGGTTTGTTTGTTATGTGATTTTTACGTCAAAACGACGAATATTGGGACGAAACTTTGTACACACATAGGTTATTTTACTGATGTCATCATGGAGTACTATTAAACCCGAATTAAAAGGAAACACCTACAAAAGCGGGTTTATTGCGGGTGACCTCGCAGATCTCTAGTACAACATAACGCTATTTAACTTTTGAACGTTTTGGTGTAGTCAAAGTAAGTGTACCAACCTACCAACTGTACTGTAGCAAAGGTGATATTTTTTCTATAACTCTCGCCCGACACAACTCCAAAGTATTAAACTGCCGTAACCCGTAACAGTGTGTAAGTTACAAAGAAAGAAACTGAAATGTTCAGAGGGGAACACACAATGAGGCTGGAAGAGGCATGCCCATAAAAGTCACATTAAGTCAAGAGCAAAGACCTCGACGACGCGAAGCGAACGGTTTGAATTTATCAGCCGAACATGGAGTTCTTCCATCGATTTTGTCTAAACTTTAGAGCGTCACTTTAAAAGGTTTTTGTTCCGATATAAATGACGTTGTGATTGTTAGTTTTAGTTGAAGTGAAATGTTCTTGATTATGCATGCAAATATAGGTTTTGCATACAGCTACACAAGGTGGTTTAGCTAAAAGGTGATCTATTCCAGACATATTTTGATACTCCAAAGTGGCCCTTAAATTGACGTCCAGTAGGTACAGATATAAGTATAATACTCTACAAATTTTATGTGTCAGAGAATATTACATTTTTGTTGGGATAAGTATACAACTGCTACATTAAATGCCTGTTTTGTTGCGTCAGCATTTAGTAAATAATACCTAGGTATAACAATTTAGATACATGATATCCCTTTCGATTTTAATATGGCTAGAACACCGATGCTAGAATGTCAGTCGTATTTTAAATATTTCATAGCAGAAAGGCACGCTAAAGACACGCCTCAAGTAATTTCCTATAATAGGAGCTTTTAATTATCTGTGGCCATTAGACACAATTCATGCCGCTCCAAAGCTTATTTCAGGTGTTATTTGATCAAAAATTTAAACTCACACAATTAAATTTCCGCGTTGGATAATTTTGGTCACGTATTTCGTACCGAAGACGTTGAATTTTAAATTCGGTGTGGTCTATAATCATGGATAATAACTCCAGGCGGACAAATAGGGCAAAGGACATAATTACACATATATGGATTTAATTAAAGCTAGTTATGGGAAAGGTGGCCACTTTCACGCGCACAAAGCGGGAACATGAAAACTTTAAACTTCGATTGCCGTTCGATATAAAATTATTATTTTCGGTTTGAACTTTTAAATAACGTTAAAATTAACATTAAAGTCTAAAAATTATCACTTGCGTTAAAAATTAACTATAACGTTGAGAATTCATAAATCATCGACACTGTGTCCATTATAAATCAAAAATCGTAGACGGTAATTAAAAACACGATTTCAGGTAAAATTCGAGAACACAACATATAATTATGTTTTGTTTCTTCAGAATTTAGATGAATCACCGTTGATTAGGTACGTGCAAGTTAGAGATTTCCCAAAGTCAGTGGATGCAGATGTTGATATTATAATTACTCAACTAAATAACCCTTTCTTGAAGAGTTAAAATTTATATATCATAGCAATTCACGTGTAATAAATTAACGAATGCTACGCAGCTGTCTATAGTACAATAACCGATAAATCACTGTGATATTCCCTTAAAATTGTTTTTCGCACGTCCTTATGGGCGCGATTATAGCTAAATTATAATAATTGTGCGCGCCATAATTACGTGACGTAATGTAAGGCCAGCGATGTATAGCGGTCAGTTTGGATTTATGTAAAATATCGCGCAATAAATTATAAATAAATAAAATAAATAATAAATATGTGTGGACATTTCACACAACGCCATCTAGCCCCAAACTAAGCATAGCTTGTATTATGGGAACCAGATAACTGATATAATACTTAGATGCTTTTTTGTTTGTAAATACATACATAGAATACAATATAACACCCAGACGCAGAACAAACATCTATGTTCATCACACAAATGTTTGTCCTGGGTAGGAATCGAACCCACAGCCCTCAGTTCAGAAGGCAGGGATACTACCAACTGAGCTATCGGGCCCGTCAAAATTTACATTTTATAAGTCCGTGGCGATCGACGTGGGCGCTTTAATCTCTGTTTAGGATCAAAACCTCGTATCTGCAAATTGCGCATACCTATCTACGGTTTGCGTCAATGAATTTTTACTTTTGTATAACTAAGTTGGAGGTGTTATGTATTTTTGCTTCTATAGGTAGGTACCTACCATGGGAAATAGGGTATGTACCTACTTATTTGCATTGCTGGTCCGTTTTAAAAAGTAATAGTGAAATGAATATTATTTATGTCAACAGTATAGTAAATATTTAAAATCAGATATGCATTGGTTGAATGACCAACATGATTTAGGTATATAAAAAAGTTACAATTATCGGAGACGTTAAACAACATAACCTTTGCCCACGTGAGACATTCTCGATTTGATAATGCTTAATTCTTGACATATATAATGCAAGCCTGAGGCAAGCCAACCGACACTATGTCTAATAAATTTATGGACGTCCATTTTCATGTTGATCGGAGCTCGAAATTATAATCGTCGTGCTTGGGGCGCGGCAAGTCGCGTGACGCTTGCTCTTGCGCACCGAGCGCCGACGCAAACCGCTATCATCTTGATTTGACAAGTTGGATGACCAAATTGACATTCAAAAACGCATCGTTTATTGATACAAATCTAAAAACGAACCATCAAAGAATGACCAAAAATTATTTACTTACAATCTCTTGATCACACAACATGCAATTTCAATTTACAAAAAGAAAATTCTTGGAGTACCTTTAATAAGTTTAATAGGAGGTCATCGAGCTTATTTTTACTTAATACCTACATTCGAAATTCAAAATTCCATCACGTTCATTTATTTGGGTCAGGATTCATTTAAATTTAAATTTAAGTAGGTATACAAGGTGACCTTGGATTGGTATGTTATACCGAAAGGGAGTAAATCTACATCCCAAGGTAGACAATGTTTCTTCTACGACTTTACTAAATTAATAGTTTTTCATTGAAGAAATGCCATGTAAAGTTTACGTTCAAAAATAGCCTTTGTGCAACTTTGTCCTTGACCAAGTGCATATAAATGAGTTTAACGACTTGTGTTTAGAAATGAATCTTGTTAACTCTCGTAGCGATCGCACAATGCAATTTTGCGAGTAGATTTATTTTTATCATGGAAGTTTGGAAAGTTTCAAGTAAGGCGCTTACCAACTTGTAGGGTTACATGGTCCTAGTTCCCATTTGGTCCCATTTCGGGATAACATACCAATTCAAGGTCACCTTGTATATGTAGCTTACAAGCATTCTGTGGCCATTATAACATACATTTTTCTCGTTCACACAGACTGCAGTAAAAAGCGCAACAACGGAGGCAAGCAACAAAAAACACGAATATAAATCTCAAAGGTAGCATAAAATTATATACTTAAATAGTGTTATTTTAGTATATTTATGGATTTTGCACGGATATGCTATGCGGGGTTAAATGATGTGGAAACTTTGGTAGCGGGCGGAGAGAGTCGAGGCAACTTTGTATCTGTGGAGTCAAAGATAATAATAATGCTATACATAGTAGCGT
Source organism: Ennomos erosarius (assembly GCA_963580505.1). Taxonomy (NCBI): domain Eukaryota; kingdom Metazoa; phylum Arthropoda; class Insecta; order Lepidoptera; family Geometridae; genus Ennomos; species Ennomos erosarius. The sequence continues at coordinate 10,458,939 of OY756981.1, read as the reverse complement.
CAAAAAGCGCATAGTTTGTTACATTTGTGTTGAAATATTTCTATTCATTGAATTTTTACGTGATGCTTACATACCTGATCAAATTCTTAAGAAACCCAAAGTTATTCTTGACTGATAAAAAAGCAAACCTGTCTGTACTTACCGGACATCATTTTAAACAAATTATTTATTTTATTCGTTCCTAACATATGACTTTCATCTATTTTTTTTTTCGATAAACAAAAATATTCAAAGGCTTGTTTTAAGTAATATTGAACAAACATCTAACATATTATTACAGATTTACATTGGTGATTCGATAACAGTAAGTTAAAAAAAAAAGAAAACAAAAAAGCAGCAGTAAGAAAATTTTGTACTTGTCACTTAAGTGTAAAGATATAGGTATATACCCGCATTACCTAATAACTAGATGCACCCCGTGGTTTCACTAACACTATTTACCCATTTTTGAAGTAACTTAATTTTCCGGGATGAATACTTTTATTTTAATCTTTATAGGTAACTACTATAGGTACTAGCAATCTGTGCGTTTCATCCAAATCGGTTCAGCTGATTTGAGGGGAAAGCCACACTAATCAATACATACTATAATATAACTGTAACTGGGCTAGCTCTGTACATTGAATATTTTTTGAAAATGTTGATTGCTTTACTCTTCTAAGTCAATAAAACAAACATATTTTTTTTTAGAATTTTTTGTCTGTGTCTCTGTCTGTCCCTTTGAACACGTATCACGCTGGAACTACTGAACGGATTTTGCTGAAATTTGGTATGGTTATAGCTGATTATGCAGAATAACATTTAGGATACTTTTTGTTTTCTAAAACGGCCAAGTGCGGGTTGACCAAGCAATAAGGATGTAATTTTTATTCAAGAGTTTTTGTTTGTATATTATAATTATATTTGTTTATCAATTTTAATATAATAAAAAAAAAACAAAAAACATACAGAGTAAAGACTTAAAACTAATTACCCCGTGCGAAGCCGGGGCGGGTCAGCTAGTAAATAATAAGTATATGCAACAACGTCTATAAATAAAAAAAACCCTATAAAATTTTAAAAAGACCTTATTGTTTATCTGGCAATAGCATATCTAAAACTAATGTAAGTCATAAGGAAAAGAACAGAACCATTATTCTTAAAAGGTTGCTCTTAATTGTCATATTGTTATAAATGAATTCATATCATATTTTCCAGATAAAGTAATGTTGTATAACCAGTCGTGGTTTACCCAGTATCCATTACAATAATTACGTGTAATGCTGCCAACATTGTAGGTAATGTTCTGAACAAAGAGAAGCGGCAACATGCGCTTGCGCACGATCCACGGCGCGGGTGCAAAGTTAACGGCCAGATTGACTGTTTGCGATCGTTATCAAAGGGGTAATGTGTTGTAAATATCATGTGACGCGCTTGTATTTCACACTTTTAAAATAGGTCACTTTATCTATTACATTTTTTATGAGCTCACTTCACGCACGCAAAGTCCGCTACAACAAAGAAAGTAATTGACAGCCTCTGTTTGGGTAGATGGGTGCATGGACAAGCTCGGCCCATAACCCGGAGGCGCCGGGTTCGGTTCTCGCTATAAGACAAGTATTTGTACACAGAAAAAAAGCGTTATTAGATACCTACTTGTTTGAGTCTGAGTTTTGTGGAACTATGGACTGCGTGGTTTCTGGGTCCCTAGGTACAGGCATCTTAGTGAGGCCCGGATATAACAATATGACAGCGTAAAAAATTACATCACTAGATTTCAAACCCCCTGCAAGAATGCACACTAAGCCTGGATCTGTATTATTACTAGTCGTTATAAATACCTACTATTTTACCTTGAATGCGAATAATGTGGCTGAGAATAAAATAATAGCAGGCTACGTCTATATTAATTAGTGTTTACGTATAATTACTATCATTGCAATTACTATTACTGTAGTATTAGATTAATTGCCAACTTATCATGCAATAAGTTACAATGATATAGTGATTGTAACTATGAAATAGCTTTGGTATTCGTTTGTTGAGAAAAATGTGATGACAGTCTTTATTCATGTTCCATAATGATTATAGCTGTGACCATAAATAATCATTCTGACTTGACTGAGTTTCAACACGTTTTTATCTTTATTTTTCCTTGGTTGAAATATTTTTCCTATAAGTACCTGAATTTACCTACATATACTATTACAATCAATGATATTTCCAACTCACTGGTCTCAATATTTAACATGAAATAATCTAAAATAGATTAACTGCAAATACTTAGCAGAAATAAAAGAGTAAATTTACTTGTCACTAATGTTGTCTGATGGTTTATAAGGCAAACAAGCAAAACCCTGGCATTGCACCACGTGACCTGCGCAGAAAACTACTCATTGAACATAGAGATGGCTTGCGAATTCACCCGCAATATACCCACTCTCCCATTAGAATTTATAATTTAATGGGATAAATAGTAGGGACACTACGTTGAGACGTAGTTTAAGGAATCTGCGTGCAAATTTCATCAAAATTATTTCAGTCATTTTGACGTGAACACCACACAACAACCAAGAAATGAACAGATAACGTACAAATTTTGTATCTTAGATAGATAGATTAACTCTTTATTGTACACCAAATAAATTAACATACAAAAAGAAACAAAACTTAATTTACTTATAATGGGCGGTCTTATCGCTTAAAGCGATTTCTTCCAGACAACCTTGGGATGGAGAGGACTTTGAAAAATTAATTTGGGACTACGTTGTACCTACAGCCAAACTTAGAAATGATATTACACTCATTTTGCAATTAAAAGAAGATTATAATAAGTAATAATAACAATCTACGTGCTATATTTTAATAATAATTATACTAAAGATAATCCTTTCTAATATTAAAAAATACGTAAAAGGGGCTGCACGAATTTGGACTAGTGCTGTGATAGAGATTTCTGCCACTATACGCATCTTACCTACGTAGTTCTATTTGGTGTTTCACTCAGAATAACAATGCATGCGTGTTTGATATCGACGGGAGTTCAAGAGTTAAGATGTCTTGTTATACTTTGATGTTACCTATCATAGACGTAAGTACACAAAACGTTATTGTTTTGCCACGTGCGTTAGTACTTACTGGGAAAAGCACAAAACAAACTGCTGTTTTATGGAAATGCGACCATTCATACCGGAAAATATGCAACGACAAAGCGACTTGTCCCGGAAATGAAGCACTCCAAGCGCGAGTAGATTTATCTCTTTTTGTGTCACAAAATATCGCATGTGACGTAAAAAATGTAATACTCGTTTTCGGTTTGTTGTGAAAACGTTATGTTATGGTGAGGGTTCAACCCTCTTTTTTGACCAATTTTCAAAAAGAGGTTCTTCATTTGGATTATTTATTGAAATGTTGATTTCAAAACATGATTTATGTTATTTGTTGAATAGAGCCAACACAGTGTAGGCACGCCCATAACTTTGTAAAACTCCAACCAGCTCTCTTTTTACTTTAACAATAATTGAAGTCAAAAATATGAGTTGCTGTACTGTAATGAACCTACACAGTTTTTCTCGTTTATTGATGCGCGAAACACTATTAAATGTAGCAAAAGCATAACACTGTAAGTACTTTTTGGCCTTAGATATTATTTGCGGTTGAAGTTGTTCGGGAATATGTCTACCTAGGGCAAACGCTCCAACTAGGGAAGAACAACTTCGAGAAAGAAGTCAACAAGAGAATTCAGCTAGGCTGGGCAGCATTTGGTAAGCTTCGTCGAGTCTTCTCGTTGGGAATACCTCAGTGCCTGAAGACAAAAGTATTTAACCAGTGCGTTCTACCGGTTATGACATACGGAGCCGAGTCGTGGACACTCACGGTACGGCTAGTCTACCGATTTAAAGTCGCTCAGAGAGCTATGGAGAGGGCTATGCTTGGAGTCTCTCTGAAGGATTGAATCAGGAATGAGGTGATCCGACAGAGAACCAATGTCACCGATATAGCCCACCGAATTAGCAAACTGAAGTGGCAGTGGGCTGGTCATATTTGCCGAAGAACCGACAATCGTTGGGGAAGACGCGTCTTGAGTGGAGACCGCGACTTGGCAAACGTAGTGTAGGACGCCCACCGACTAGGTGGAGCGACGACTTGCGCCGAGTGGCTGGCAGTAATTGGATGAGAAGATCCGAAGATCGGGCTCAATGGCGTACCGTGGGAGAGGCCTATGTCCAGCAGTGTACTATTACAGGCTGATGATGATGATGATGATTATTTGGCCACTATACCTAGATAATTCTTAGATTTAGCAGCACAGAAGAGAACTCTATGGGTCCATAATTCACATTTATATAATACCTACCGATCCATCATTTTTTGTCATCATAGCCTGAATAAGTCCGCTGCTGAACATTCCTCATACAGTGAGCGCCGATATAAGCGGCTGCTTGCTTTTTGAATCTATCGCCTCCCAGTGCTTTTAGTCTGGCCTACGGAGGCTGGCCTACGCTGCGCCTTCCGGTTCGTGGTTGCAACTCGAGAACCTTTCTTCCCCATCGGTTGTATGTTCTACGAGCGATATGGAACACCTATTGCCATTTCAAAATGCTATTTTTTTTTTAATATTCTTATGATTTTTATGTATGTCAAACACTACTTATATTATTTTTTATGCTGTTACTAGGTATATCCTATAATGATTTTTTGTAGCACTTATAGTACCTAAGTGTTATATAGAGAAGCGCACAGTGTGTATAAATGGTAGTAATACACATGCTTTAAGAAATTTTTCACCCATAACAACCCCAATCATTTTTTATGTAAGTATTGCTAAGTATGCGAATAAGCTGAAACTTCGTAACTCGCCGGACGTTCGTCAACACATCGGCATGAGCACAAATGCCAGAATCGCACTTCTCGATGATCTCACTAGCGGGAATATTTTATAGCACTTTGCAATAATGAATACAGTCTAACTAGGCCACGATTATGCATAGTATCTTTATTATAAGCTATGATTTACCATGTTCTATAAGTATTTTAACGGTAAGCTTCTAGCGTAAAATTGGACAATCAATTTTATTGCAATAAATGATAGAGTGTATGAACAACAGAATACCGGAGCTAATTTGCTTATTGGATGATAAATCGATTCACAACTTCGATTGCTTTGTGAAGATTGCCTGTTTTCATTCATGGCATGACAAAGCCTACAGGAATCGCTTTGCATGGAAAATCAGGTTTGCGTTTTATATTTAGGTGACTTCAGTCCAAATGGGATATCCACGTTGAGCTGGGAATTCCAAAAATTATACAGCGATGGTAGTGGTATTGACCTGCTAATGAAAAACGCGGGCAAAGAGATTATATTATACTTTACATCATATCTACTTATCAGGTTTAAAAGAAGCTATAAGCCATATGTTGTGTGTATGTAAGGTCTCAGAGCCCAGGACCAGTTTTCACTTCACGACCCGACCATTCACTAACGGAGGGCCGACCCGATGCGATTGGTCATCCAGATGATATCTCGGGACATTTCTCCCTTTTTATACATTACAAATGATGTTTCTTTTTATGTTGGACATAGTAATGGCTCATGTTTGAGTTATCGAATCTGGTTGGCTTTTACATTTTATTTTTGTATCAAAGTGCTTGATGCGGTTTCAAATTTTAGAATGAGTTCTAAGTTTAAGCGTAGTACTTTATATATTCATATTCATATTCATTTATTGTGCTCACATATAATACAGACTATATATTAAACAGTAGCTTGTCTTAGGGATCAATATATGTGCCCTGCAAGGGCGCTGCACATTTTAGTACATTTTGAGTGGTTTCTAAAATAAAAGTTATGTTGTTACATGTCAATAATCCTATTCCTATTTAATTCTAATTGTATTATTTACGTCAAATCTAATTACTATTGTTATTATTATTATTATTATCATTATCATTAAATTAATAATAGTCAGGAGCGTACAACATTTAAAAAGATTATTATTAATATATACTATCTACACTTCACATCCTATTCCTTCATGCGCAGGATCACACCCCACATTATAGCACCTAGTACCTATCATACCTATCCATATACCACAAGTTTAAATATATCTATGTATAAGTATCTATGTGTAAGTGTAAATATATATATTATGTATTCTGTGGTTTGAGGTAGGACTTTCGCACTACTTGACAGACTTACCTCTTGCATCAACCACGGGCACGTGTCTGTACACACAAAAAAGTAGAAGTTAGATCATAGAGCAAAAAAAAAAAACTTCGCCTCCCGATGCGAATCATATTTTTCATATCTCTGTATTAGGTATCTATTGTAATAGGATTTATTTGTATTTTATCAAGGAAACAAGGTAAAAGTTTTTTAATTAAGTATACTTAAATATTTCAGTTTCGTAATTTTTTCCAGTTTTATCAGGCATTATTATAAAATAAGAAAATGACTTATTGTTATAACAATAACAATAAAGGTACCTCCATAAGGTTGTCTATCTACCGATTAGGTATTATTTTTAAATATCCATTCGAGTTTGAAATTATGTTGTGTATCATCAAAAATATTGCTTTAAAAGTTTTATCTGTTAAAACGATCTGGGATTTAATGAGTAAATTAATTGGTTCGCGAACGGCGGTCAGTGCTTCTATAATTGTTGAGACCGGTTGGAGAAGAACACTCCGAGTTCTTGTAGCTTTATTTTTCTGGTTGTAATATCATGTAGGTACAAAGATTTATGAAAAATATTGATTCTCAAAAAGGTCCAAATAATTAAAAGATAATGAAAAGGATATTCACAAAAATATAAATGAAGTAAGTTCGCTTTTACATACATTATTAGCACCTAAGTAACTATTACATTCCATGACTGTCAATTAATTTCATTTTTTTGTCTAACCCATCTATTATACTTAAACATTTATATGAAAGCCTATGTAGTGTTTCTAGTCGCCCCATGTCTATATAAGAAGATAAGGAAAGAAAGGATCCAGTTGCACGTATTTTCTAAATCAACATTACGCTACCTAACATTTCATAAAAGACTATACTCCACTACTACTCTACACTACTACTACTTCTCTACGTTTGTGCTTTTATGTAATTTAAGACGAAATTGGGCTGCATGGGAACCTATCACTCTCTCAGCAGCCACTTCTCTCATAAAAATATGCATATTCTTAATCATAAAAATATGCATATTCTTAATCAAGTACAAGCTAATCAATTATCGCCTATACGATATTAAGGGACGACTATTTATTTTTTTAATATAATATCTTAACTAGGTAACACGTGGCGTGGTCTCCAATACTATACGATTAAACTATAAGTACCAGTGATTATCGAGACGAGACATTACCATAGAAAACTGCTTAATGATCATTACTGTTATTTAAAGTTAAAAGAATAAGAGAGGTTGCACCTGCCATTCGCTAACATTAATGATATGGGCGTAACTAGGTACCTATTATGGTATTAGGTATGTTTGTAAAACATTGAGTATACTTCTAACAAACATTTTGTAGTCTAAGGTATTGCTCACAAGATCACAAGGGCACTTACAAATCTTTGACATGGATTATACTGTAATTCCGAATATAATATAATAACACTATGTTGGCTATTACAATGATGAATATAACGACACCAACGCTTTTACTTTTTCAATGCAGCTCGTCGCGCACTTTAAAACCTCTGGAATCCCAGCATTAAGATGACAATTGAATAACAATGCATAATTATGTGTGCAATATCGGGTCGCTGGGAGTTAGAGAGCTAAAGAATGATTATGTTACCCGCCTAAGGTTTAAGGTTTGTGTCAAAATGTCAATGGCGCTGGCAGCGACTCGCGCACGCATCGATATGTTTCCTATTAATGCAAAATAACTATTATTTAGCTACTTGCTGCACTCGTAGCGATTGGCGTTAACCGCCAGCTCTGGAAAGGCGACGGAAGCCTGTCACAAGCGCAATTACAGTACCGAGAATTACCCAGAATCGGCATTAGTTCCAACTATTTATGTATGTAAAATAAGAGCAACCTCCCGTACGGGGAAACGGCGATTGCACGCATCGCTCATTAAGCACTTTAGAGCAATTTGAGGAGAGGAGAAAAAGTCGGACGAGAGCGGCACAACATCGCGTGGTCAATTAAAATGTAGCCGCGCACGGCTGCCGAGTGCCACTCCTCGGCTACAGAATAATTAGCGTGTCAGTGTCGAAGATGATAACATTTTTGTAGATGAACAACTACTAAGATCGTAACGATAGAACTGCCTCTTTTCTGAGAGCAATTGTTGAAGCTCACGAGAAGAAGTATATCATTTTGTACGAACCTATTATTTGTCCTCTATGTTTTATATTCACGTAGTATGTTGCGTGATGTCCTGAATAAATTTAAATTCGTCTTGATTCTAATTTTTTCAAAGCACCTACCTACTATTAAGGATTATTCATGCTCTCTGTACCTATTTATTTTCCAATATCATAAAATGCATTCATTAACGTGAGTGTTTAACATTCTTTGTGTCCTTCTTTTTCCCACGCCTTTCCACGTGAGCGATAAAATCAACTTACACGGAATTCGACTACTGCTTACGCTAGCTTTCCTAACGGTGCTTTCAGCTAAGTAAGTAGGTATACAAGACGGCGAAATAGCTAGCACACCTGACTTGTTTTAAAATTGCTTGCATCCTCTGCTATCTAATTAAGTGGCTTGTCAGCGTTGAGGACAACTTATTAGCATTAGACTGTTTAGGTGACTGATAGGTGCTTTTACTATTTGACACTTCGTTTAAGTGTCAAGTAGAAGAACTAAAATCATTACCTACCTTGGTATCTTCCACGTAGATAATATTAAGTGTTACGAGTTCAATGTTTCTTCTAGCTTTCCGGAACATTTTTTATAATATATAGGCTTGAATTTTACCACATTTTTCCTGCTGCTCTAGCACGGATGGTTCACAAAATTGTCTTTGCCCTGACTAGTAATCAAGTATCGAGAAAGTAACATTGCATAAAACGAAAAAAGACACCTTTTGTACTGTCTGTGCTAACCCTGCTAATGTTAAGCGCTAATGACGCTGTCGACTATGGAGCACCCTTTTGCCTATAAGTGAAAGATCTATTTGATATAGACAGCTACATACTTCATTTTTAGTAGTATCTGCTATAACTGATTCGTATATCCACACCATGGTAGAGGTAAGTTAAAAAAGCATAATTTACTTGTTAGATTAATTTGAAGTTCATCAAGCGTTAAAAGACGCCCTTAACACCACTCTGGGCAAACTGCTTGGTGATCGTAGATTTGAATGTACCGAGGAGAATTCTGCTGCCTCTTTCTGCTGCTGGATATTTCCTGAATCGGCTCTTATATACGGTACCCACGGGAAGAGATGGGAGAGATATAAGTCACTTGCCTACTACAATATAGCTTTCAACAGAAAAGAAAGGCATGTTTTAGCAACCATTGCAGTCTCTTTTATTCCCAATACAAAGGTTTGTACTCATCTCAAAGCTCATTTACCTGTCCATCATCGAGCAAGTCATGTTGGTAGCTTTATAAAACAAATATTCATGGCGTATGGCGTCCATTTCACCCGGTAGAGGTTGCTATGACGTTGCAACTTGCGAGCGGGTCACTTTGAAAGGAAACCTGCGCCTACGCAGGTCCTACACCTTGGCATGGGCTTGGAACAGGTTTGTTTACCCGTATGCTCAATTTAAAGTATCATAATTGGGAAAATGGAGGACAAATGGATATAATTATATAGTTTAAAAAAATAGTAGGTACGTAACCTCGAGTTTGACTAGACTACTAATTAGGTGGTGGATATGTTTATTATGTTTATGATATTATGTATAAGTACCTACAATATATACTTCTATACATGCAGCCCACGGGCTCGTAATGGCGGCGGTTTATTTCGATAATTGTTATTATATTACCTACTTTGGCGTTCCCAAGGGTTCAAGCTATCTCTATACCAAGTTTCAAGATCAGTTCAGTTATTTTGAACTCACAATAGGTACTTAAGTGTTTATTTGATTATTAGTTATTATTTGAATATTTATTATGGATGAGTTCTTATTTTTTATCAATCTTTTTAATTAGTTTACAGAGGCCTATGCTGTAGATACCTACTCTACCTTTTCTTGATAACATTAGTAACTAGTTCAACAATTAAATAGAGCTCTGTTCCAAGCTAATTGTAGCTGTCCAGGCGAGCATCAATCACTGTGAACGCTACAACGAAAACACTGTTAGTTTTGCCGCCGAATTATTAATTACAATCCCACAAAAACTCACACACGACGCCGAAACGCATAAATTTCTTCCTTTTTCACCGCACAAAGGACCGGCGCCCTACAATATAACGCTAAACAGATTAGCCGCGCCCGACACGGCCGTCGCGGCATAATTTTTGGCGCCAGTAGTCTTGCCTTTAGATTAAACTAATATGAAAAGGAAATTGGGTAGAAAATGGACTAAGGCTCTATGTGTCATTAGGGATTCGTTACGCTGCTCCGGAGTGCGCGCTACCTTTATTTATTTGGCTTCGTTTAATTGAATTAACATTTTGAAAGGTTTACGAACTGCCGATAATGTGTTGGAACGAAATAGGATGACCGTTTTCAGGTAATACAATCACGGTTATGGGACAGATATTGCATTATAAATAATTTATTTATTATTATTTTATTTTTATGATATAAACAAAACAAAGGTTACGATCCAGGTATCAGCTTCTATTCTGTTTTTATAATTTTTATGGTGTTTTATTTAGCAGGTTCGTTTAGATTTGTTGTTTTGAAAATTCAATTAATTTGAACATTATGGTAGGTATGACATAAATTACCATCAACAAGAACAGGCAGGTAGAGCTTTTGAGGTTGTAGGTACCACACATTTTATTTTAGCTCGAGTTGATTTTTTATTACAATAAATAACATGGCACTTAAGTATGAACTGTCCAAATAGTCCATTCTTCTTTGCCATTGAAGTAGACTTATCGACCTCCATTAGTTATTCAAAAGCAGGAATAAATATGATGAAAATCCCATAACATTTCCTTGCATGGCGTTGGCGTTAGATATTTCCAAGAGGACGGGCACGGTGGGTCATTTGGACCCGGCGAGGTTTGCCATGAATAGTAAGTAAGTATAGAGATTGGGGCTCTGCGTAGATCTGTGTTGCTAGTATCTGGAGCTCTTTTCAATATGGTAGATAGTAGGTAAGTTTTCAGATGGTGTTTTGTCGCACTTCCTACCATATTATCATGCTTTTATATGGATAACAACTTTAATTGACACCCATACCAAATAAACTTAACTCGATTAGTTTAAGATGTTTACTTCACCATAACAAACTTATTTCCACGTCATTTCATCGCATTACTGAAATAATATGTAAAAAATAATATATAACCTGCTTATTTATTTATTTATAAATAAATTTTAACCTATCTTCTACTAGTTATCTGTTTTCCATACATCCAAGTCCCATAGTCACACTGCTTATATGGTGTAGAGTTTGATGGCGCTGTGTGATATTCCGACAAGCTTTTTTATAAATAATAAATAAATAACGCACAACGATCACATACATAGTATATACAAGTATATACCTATCCTTTGTATCTTTTTCTATTTTACCTGTATTCTTCATCATCATCATCATCGTCATCATTAACAGCCTGAAGACGTCCACTGCTGAACATAGGCCTCCCCCAGGGAGCGCCACTTAGAGCGGCTGCTCGCCTCCTGCATCCATCGGCTCGCCGCGGCTTTCACCAGGTCGTCGGTTCACTTGTATTCTTGCCTAACCTTAATCTAAACAAAATAGAACAAAAATAAAATTAATTTAATTTGTACAAAAAATATTGTAACTACCTACAGGACAGGTTCTAATGTTGTATCTATAGATACAATAAATGGAAACAATAGATGCAATCTTACTACCTATACCTTACCTATACGCAATTAAAAAGCTACCATTCTGTACAAGATCTACAATCTGGCAACACCGCTGGACTCCAGGGAGACACCACAGCCCTCGCGGATAACACGCTGCTTATGGTCCGTGCTAAATCGACAATACCCCAGGGTCACTGGGCGATAGTCGCTTGCTAACTTAACATTTCACGGACTGGCTTATTTGGAGAGGTTTGTCCTTTAGATTAGTTACGAAAGCGTGAATTGTTAATTTATAAACGGTAGAGGGTCACTTCGTAGGGTAGATTTGACGCTACATGTTGAGCTTGTTGATGACTTATGGTAATACGATTGGACAAACCTACCTAAGTTTGTAACGTTGTCGAAAAAAAAGAAGCCTTGTATCAGTAAGATTCAAAGATAGTAATCAAATGTTTTAACATCTCAAAAGACAGCGTTGTCTCATACAGGCTGTCGTATAGAAAGAGAAATCAAAATTTAAATATTTTGTAAAGAAGTACCTACCTATCTTTGAAAATAATTATGTAGACACTTAGGTAGGTACAGTAAGGACATCAAAGTAAAGCCCAAGATGAGGCACCAAGTGAAATGCGCATCAGGGAAAATTTATAACAAAAACAGGTACCTAAGTACTATAAATACTTATGTGTACTGCGAAGGTCATGTGGTGTCTAACCACGGCTCACCTTGTTTGCCTCTTTACTCTATCAAAATAGAAAGAGCCGTATATCAGGACTTAATAATGGCTACTTTCAGTTCGATTTTATTTCTTAGCATAAAAATACGTGATAGAAATACTTAGGATGGATTACTCCCTGAGAAACCCCGATCGCCAAGGCTCCCGTCCCGGAGGACCACAATACAATTGATTTGATTATTTCATTTCTTTTTTTTCTATAGTTTTATATTTTTCTAACTTGTACCCTACGTGTGCTTATATGTAACGTATTACTAAGCTAACTAAGGTGTAGATACATAGGTGTTAATAAGCCAGACCGGGCGACAGAGCCGAAGCGGTGTTAGGTAAGGTTGCCAGTCGGACTCACATTCATGAGCAGGTCCGGCGAGGAGGATCCCTTTCCGCTCATGTCTGTCGGGTGTGAGGCGCATGTCACAGTCACAACACTCGCGAGCGAGGCGGCGCAGGCGGCGCGGGCGGTTTGCGTGCGCCGAGCGGTCGCGACTGCCGCGCTGCCGGCCCCCACCGCCCGCGATCCCCACCGCTACCGGCTGCCTCATTTCTCACTATAATTTGCGTGCTGCTCGTTTTTTACCATTATTACTCCCTCGTTTTGTTTTACGTATTATCGAGTGCATCCCGCTCGCACCGGCCGCGGCCGCCATGCGCGCTGAGCCCGCCCAGATAATCGCTCCGCGCAATTACGAGCTGTGACGCGACCCTGTGTACTAGTCACGCCATCTAGTGTCGGGAGGCAACACTAAGAACCGCGATTTGTTTCATCTCAATTTTATATTACAAGTCTTGTATATGTTAGCTATCTACTAAGTAGGTAGATAAAGAATTTTCTCCAATGTACGTCAAGTAGGTATAGAATTTAATGAACCTATATATAAGTATTACACAATACAAAGCGATTGACATGACACAGATTAAATCACTTGAAAATAAAAAAGAATAACTAAAATATTTCTATCTAATAAAATCTCGTCTATTGTAAATATTGACCAAACGAATGAAAACAAATAGGGGCATGATTAAATGTAGGTACAATACACTATTAGCTCCCACTCAAATTAAGTGCAAACGCTTAAAATAGGTAGTAAGTAAGTAGGTAATTATAAAATTATCTAACATCGCGAATATTCATAAGCTCATTTAAAATTATTGGCCACTACTTAGGTATAAGATTATGACGCCACTTGCATTACCAATTAATTATCCAAGTAATTTTTCGTTTGTAGGTAATCCAACAAACGAGAATTACTAAGAAAGACGTTAGTAATAAGTGGAATTAAGTGCTAACAAAATGGATTAAGAAAAGTCCCAAATAAGTAATTTTTGATTAGATTAATGGTTAAAAAAGAACAACGAAACTAAACAATAAAATTCGTGTTAAATAACAAACAATCGAAAAATAAAAAAGAGAATATTTAGTATTCATAACACATAAATCTTTTAAATGTAAAGGAAACAATTATTATATTGTCTAACTTGAGTAATTGCTTTTTTTTAATAAATTGTGTCAAAAAGACATAAACGTGATCTGCGTAGCAATGTGTAAAACGGCGTAGCACCGTAGCAAGCGCGTAGCGCGTAGTACCTATATATCATAGATTACTGGCATACTTAAATACGAGACTTTTTTATTTAAAAATTGTTATCATGTACCTAAATCACATTATTACATTATTCAAATACTATTTAATACGTGTTTAATATATTTTTTTCTAACGCAACAATGTCAAAAGACAGACATCTTCAAAAAACGAATTATCCCTACATCCCTATCCCTCCCTACATATAATAAATGTGTAATTCAGGCGCGCTACGGAACACACACATAATGATGTCTAGTCTAATTTATCCCATAGGTTCTATTGTTCAAAAAATATCGTAACCGCGATGCAGGACTACAAGACTTTTTGCCCTTCTCCATACATTCTCTAATTTATCGTATCTAACGCCATCTAGGGACAATAATTTGTAGCTGTTTGTTTGTTTGTTTGTTTGTTATTGAACAAAACCCTAGATACTGAACTGATTTTCATGCGGGTTGCACTAATATGCTTAGAAATAACCAGCGCACAACATAGGATATATTAAAATACAAATATCATTAAAAATTTTTGGTCAAAATTATTAAAATATCATTACGAAACCGGACGGAATTTTATACAACATGGCCGCTTCATGGTGAATTTTTTTGGCTACTGACGGTTAGTTTATGTCACATATTATGGCTCCACACATAGTGTATTTAGCCAGTGTTAAGTATAGTCACAGAGCAAAAAAAAAAACGCAGGCGAAGTGTCATTTGTTTCATAGCTCTGTGAGTATAGTAATTTTTCGTCGTGTTGTTATTGAATATTTCACATGTTTCACGTAAAGTCCACAGATTAAAGAAAAAAAACAACGTGTGTAAGGCCATGAACAAAGAGTAATAGGAGTTAATTTCGGTAGTAAATATGCATTAAACAGTGGAATGAAATTTTACAATTTATTAGATTTGATTAACAATTATTAGTTTTTCTATTTAAGCCCTTGCAGGTTGTTTGGGGTTTTTGGAGTAAAATAGATATACCATCAAATAATATGTGAGTAGTATGAATCGATTGCATTCAAGATACCAACATGTTACTTATACTTAAGTGCCCGCAGATTTGAGAAATAACCAGCCAAGTGCGAGTTGGGCTCGCACACGAAGGGTTCCGTATCATTATCTATAAAAACTAGCAAAAAAACGCTTGTTGTATGAGAGAGAAAAAATACTAAAATACAGAATAAAATAAGTATTTAAGGGGTTAAATACTTATTTTATTCTGTATTTTTTGTAATAGCGGCAACAAAAATATATTTATCATCTGTGAAGATTTCAGCTGTCTAACTATCACGGTTCATGAGATACAGCCTGATGGTGACAGACGGACAGACGGACAGCGGAGCCTTAGTAATAGGGTTCCGAACCCAAAACGGACTGACGAAGTCTGTCAGGCTGTCTGTCCTTCTGTCCGTCTGTCACCAGGCTGTATCTCATGAACCGTGATAGTTAGAGCTTTACCCTTGGGAGTATAATCTTGACCCTTGCTACGCATTGCTAAACTTATTTTTGGCATTTTATGTTTGGCCCACAGGTCTGAGGGCCAATGCATACTATTACCACCATAGGCTAATGCAGTGGACCAATGATACTCTTACGTTACGTAATAAATTATATACTCTTTGAATGATACAGAAGTATAATAATACTCTTTGGAATGATACGAAGTAGATTTTTTTCCCTAATCTGTGTACGAAACATGTCATGTAAAATGCCCTGGGGGTCTAGCAAAGATCACAATCATGTCACAATCACTAACGCTAACGCCTCACGCTAACTCCAAAAATGTATCGAAATGACATTCGCTACGGAAAAGTTAGCGATTTCCGAAACGTCATTTCAGTACATTTTGGAGTTATCGTTTGGCGTTAGCGTTAGCGGTTGATATCTTTGCTAGACTAGACTTTGCCCTATTGTAAAAATGTTTTGAAAGCCTAGATTTTAATATAATATAGGTTTTAATTAATCATGAGTTCGATGATACTTATCAAAATATCATCGAAAATTTTTCTATAGTTAAGTAGCCATGAGTGGAGATTACATCAAAATTGGTCCAGGAATATCGAGGATAATAATTAGCGTACCTACGTTGTTTTGGAAAATATTATAATTAATTATTTCATCCATGATTAAGACATGTCATTTTTACTTCTTGGAAGTGATTATACGAGCAGAAAACTCAGTGTGGCTGATAGAAAATCAGTTTTTAAAAATAAAGCCATTACCCAAACCGAAACCTGAAAAGTAATGTAGTCCACGCGTGGCAACGCCGCGGGCAGTAGCTAGTACTTAATAATTGTAGTTTTCTATAGAATGAGAAAAAACATTAAATTTAAATTTGGAACAGTGCGGTATTAACTCTTTTAGAAAACCATAGTAGAAAACGTTTCATCCATCAGCCTGAAGTCATTGACAGAGGCCTTGATATTTTGGAAAAGATTGGCCGCGTAAAATATAGGTACAACTACGTAAATTACTCGACAATAACAAAACAAAATCAGATTGTTTGAAGGTACAACCTAAAATAGTTTTTACGGGATCTTTACCTAATCTCTTCTTTTATCTTTTCTATATCTTTACCTTTTTTTAACTTACGACTAGCTCATCACGCTATTCGTTTATAAAAAAAATACGGTAAATTATAATTTTATATTTCTAACGGTAACTTTGGTTGCGGCACCGATCAATATGTTAATATCAGAAATTGAATGATCCGTCGCTCCGCCCACAAAGCAATTTTGTAATTGGCATGTAATATTTATGAGGTCAAAGGTCACATTACATTTTCCTATACCTAATTTGACAGACAAAGTAGTAGGTATTGGTAAGTGAAGTATATTGTAAGATTTGTAAGTTAGTTAATATTATATGCACACGCTCAAATAATTATGTATATTAACGAAAAAGTTACTTTTTTGTCGTTACATGTTAGTTCAATAAGTATTGTTCAAAATAGCCTTGAGCTTTAGATAATAGCTATATATTAAGTAATTAAGTCGGTAAATAAATAAATAAATTATAATCGTAATTTAATACATCGTCCGTACAAAAAGTTACGCTGATTTTTAGAAATTATTATAAACTACTTACCTAGTACCTACCTCACCTGACTCTGTAACTAAACTACATATTTTTTGGAACAAGACGACATAATAAGACAAAGTGAATGTAATTTATTGAATTTATTACTTCGAAACGAAAAACAATATTTTTGAAAAGGCACATGTCTTTACAACTGAAATGGCATACATCTATCATATACACATGACAAATAAAAATATGGTAACTTAAACACAATTTATACACAATTTTTTTCACGTCATCATTGTATCTATTCTGGCACTTTATTACACCTACCGATTCACATACAGTCTATGCAAGTATATTTTTATCATTAATTGTAAAATTTTGTTAGATATTTACTGTCCCAAAGCTACCGGAGGTTGAAAGTTGTAATGCCCTTGGAAAACAGCATAGTTTTCTTTCGTAGCACATGGATACGTTGGATACTGCTGATATGCTCTGTGGTCTCTCATAGGAGCGTGCGCGTACAAACCGTCTTGCCTCATCTCGGGGTACCAGCCGGTCATCATCCCACTCCCACTGAACATTGTACCACTGTTGTACCCGCTCGGAGCACTAGACACCACCGGGGCAGGAGCAACCGTAGCGTAGTTCAAAGACATCGGCTTTGAGGTGACACTCGTGAACGGCACTGTTCCATAGTTAGAACTTCCGACTGAAGCTACAGGCACTGGTAGTGTTCCATGCGTCACAGGGTTATCAGCCTTCTCTGCAACAGGCGGTGAAGGGGACCCTTCTTTCTCATCCTCTTTAGACTTCTTGCTCTTTCGAGAAACGTTCGCGTGAGTCTTCACATGTTTTGCGAGGTGATCCGATCTCATGAAGCGCTTAGTGCAGAGCTGGCACGCGAATCTTTTCTCGCCAGTGTGTGTACGAAGATGACGCTGTAACTCATCAGAACGCGTGAAACGCTTGCCACAAAACAGCCAGTTGCAAACAAACGGGCGTTCTCCAGTGTGCCAGCGGAGATGAGCTTTCAGATGCGAGGTCTTGCCGTAGACTTTTCCGCAGCCGGGGACATGGCAGACGTGTTCTCGTTTCGCTCCGTCTTTGCCGTAGTTGGGGCCGAAGCCGGCGGCTTCTGTGAGACAGTTGGGGCAGCGGCACTTAGCGCAGCGGCGCTGGAGCTCGCGGGCGTCCTCAGCAGCGGCGGCGGGTGCCGGCGGCCAATACGCGGAGTACTGAGGGTACGGCGGCAGGTCACGCCACGCTGCCGGACCGCACCAGGCACCTGATGATGCACTACTGCACGACGACAGATCCGACGCAGGAGACAGAGTATCTCCGCGCCCATAACCACAACCGTAACCAGTCATCATGTTCATCATCTGTAACAAGGAGAAGCTGTTGCATTAACAATTCACAAAAAAAATCAAAATGATTTAAAACTTCGTTTAAATTTACAAGGGAACACAATTCAATTTAAACTTTCCATTTAATTTAATCATTCTATATTTAAGTTTACTTGCTCGAGATTTTCGTATAAAAGTCAATATAATAACACTAATAGTAACACCAGAGTAATATAACAGCAAAAGTTCTAACTTTAAAGCCTATTGACCGAGTAAAAATATGACTGCACTATAATTTTCACACTTCCACAGGACAACTATAAATTAAATGTTGTAAATTTAATTACAACCAGTGAAATTGTTTTAAAATAAATAAACTGTCAATTAAGTATAGCCCTTGAACGTGGGCGGACGAACCTGTTGCGCGGGCGGATCCATATACTGCATTTCCGGCTTCAGTGGTGACAACGTAGCGCGACTTAAGTTTCGATAATTACAGGGCGCGCACCGCTCGCGCCGAGACGTTTTTAATAACTGGCTTGGGATAGACGTAACAAGCGGTTGTCACCTCGCCCCCCGGCCCGCCCGAGGCGCGCGCGCACCCTGCCCCGCCGGCCCCGGCGCAGCCTCCGACTCACCCCGCCCCGACCCGTGAGTTATGAGCTTATGAGCTTACCAGTCCCTTACCTGCCCCATACAACCTATTACTCAATCTATGCCCCACTCGCCTTATAAGAAAAGGAAAGCCGCGAGCGAGATGCCATGACACGCTCTCAAAGGTTATGTTTACATTCGCCCGCTCTACTTCAGTTGGGTAACATAATCGTTCCGTCGTTATTAGCCGTTGAACATCCAGCAAATATTTGGAGAGGATTAGCACTTGAAATATTGACTCTCTATAAATAAACTCGGTTCGTTTGCAAAAATAGAGGTTAATTAAATATTACTTACACCATTTGTGTTGACTCTACACCCTAGAGACAGCAGGTTCAATTCCTGCGACAGAACAAGTATTTGTGCTAAAAAAAGCGCAAATACTTATTCAATGTCTGGGTGTTGTTGGACCATAATAAAATTATGGTCCTTGTAGTTCCTGGGTCCATGATACAGGGAATCCTAATTTGAGTCCAAGATCTATGTATGTAATCGTTGAGTGTTTTATTTATTTATTTATGTATATAATACATAAACACATTTAAGAAGTAAAGTATTTATAAGGGCCATAAAATTTAGTATAAGTATATACAAAGAAAAAAAAATACAATACTCAAAAACGCTGCTCAACGCTCAACGTAACAATATCTCTTGCATAAATTAGAAATCAAGCTTTCTTTGCGAATGATCTTAGCTAGCTTACAGCTAACTGTATAGTGCGCATTTACGATATTTGCATAATATTTGAATATACGCCACTTGCCCCCACATCAATGTTTTTTTTATCAACTCATCACAACTAGGAACCAAATACAATCGGTAAGCGCATCTCTCTTATTGAATTTAGTTTACGTAGGTACCTATAGGAGATTATTATTTCTCCGTTTGTAAGTTCCCAACCACTTAATGTATTTAATTTTTTCTCTATTTCGGTCGGCAGTTCGCGGCGGAGCATGATTTATGCATATTCGACCGAAACCTTTAATTACACGTTGTTAAAATATGGCAGTTTGTTAAATCGTTTCTCCAGCTTTTGTTTTATTAAACGCCGCGCTCTTAGAGAGAACTACATTTCCTTTTCTTCCTTTCCTTCACCGATGTTCTATTTTTTTCTCTTAATTACGGCGATTTCGGAGCTTTGGATGTAAACAAAAAGTAGTAAGTATCATCTAATTATTAGGTTTTACAAAATGAATTATAATTGTTTTAATTAAATATGACTAGCAGATAAATATTGTTTATCAAACATAATAAAACCTAAGTATGCGGACATCCTAGCCTAGGCATAGCCCTAGCGCTAACCTAGCCTAGGTTAGCGCTAGGGCTAGGGTGAACATAGGTTCGGCAGTGGACGTCTTGAGGCTGTTGATGATGCAGACACTTCCAATTGACAACAAAATGTGAATTCATGTTATGCCCATAAAGTAAACTATACCGAAATTCTCTACCAAACTTTACATTTGCAAAGCTGAGAGTTAGTGCTTAGTGTTGTGGTTCCATGACATGAAACTTATGATCAGCTAGGTATCTAAGTATTTACCTAATTATTAAGTTATAAATACTTAGTGATATGTGTGTGTAAGCCCCTACTCTTATCTAAGTTTAGTGACTATAGATTATATAGATTATATAGATATATACTTCCCACAAGGTTGTGAGAGATGAGAACTCGCCGATAAGATTCTACGAAACACTTGCTGATATTAATTTTTGAAACCTATTATCACCAGTTCCATACAATGCAAGCTAACCTGTCGACAAGTTTACGATGCTAAAGAACAATAAGTTCGACGCTGGACATCAATCCTTCACTCGACAACAAAACGCAGCCACTGAGCTACTGTGCCCCAGTCGGTACGTCACAAAGGACACATGGAGAGGACAAAGTAGGCTACTAATGTAGTATGATCGCTCTGGTAGCCCATAAATCTTAGAGGACAGTGACGCTACAGAGTTTTTGTTGTGAGAACTCAGAAAATGCGTCCCTTGGTCTGCCGCTGTCTTCCGACATGTTCCGAAAGATGTATTGAGTCGGGTGACCGATGGGGGTTGCAAAATCAGAATATTAAATCAAGTTCCCTACTTATGCTGACGGAAGATAAATGATAAAAAACAAGAACTTTGCGAGTAGATTTTATGTAAGTATTTACCTAGTACATATAATATTTAAAATGAATCATACTCATGAGAATGTCAATCCTAAAATACTTACCTAGTATATATTATATACGTTGTTGTTGTGTTAACTCCCTTAGGGGGAGATAAGAGTTTTCTGCAAAGTGCACCTAAGAAGGTACCATAGGAGGGTCCTCCTTCTACACCGCTTTGCCAGAGATTCCGCGCCGATTTATTATGAAAGTCATATTTTTAAAGACGGCTGTACTTTAATTAAGTACTGAAATTACTGGGAAAGTGAGACTATATACCTAACCTGATAGACTGTGAATAAAATATATATCATATTATCAGGTTATATAAGCTGCGCTTCGATGTCGCAGCTGAATTGTGCATGCAGTGTCACGCAAAACTTCAAAACAACTTATTATAGGTAACTTAAAGTAAGTTTCATTGCACGAAATGTTCCCTTTTTCTCGACTGATATTATTACTATTTAGTGGGTAAGATAGTACCAACCTAAGGTGTCATAATATGCTTCGTCATAGAGCAAACTTAACAAAGAAACAAAAATTGCAATGCAAAAGTTCGCAATACGACCCGGGTCTCATTTCCGTCCAGCTCGGATATTTTACACTAATTACTGGTTTCTTATATCGTGGGCGGGTAATTGGTCCCTCTCATCCACTTCCTGTGCTTTGGGCGCCCGTCAATGGGTCCAAACGTTCAAAGACTCCAGAGAGTACGAGCCTGCGGTGTCAAGTTGCATCACCATTGTGGAGCAGCCAGCGCGGCACCCACGCTATCGGTGAATCAGTGCGTGATCTCATAATCTAAGAATTGCAGGTTGATAAATATTGATTTTGTTGCTATTAGCTACCACAGAATAAATAATAGCACTATTTCATCATATTAGGTCATATTAGTACGTACATCACTCACCATGCACCGTGAGACGTGAAAGCTGTCAAATAAACTCGGACTAGACTCTCTGGTGGAAACAGCGGGGAGCCGATGGTAGCAGAGGCGAGCAGCCGCTCAAGGTGGCGTTCTCTGGGGGACGCCTATGTTCAGCAGTAAACGTCTTCAGGCTGTTGACGATGAAGATGAGTATCCAGCACACAGCTACACAATTAATAATTAACATAAGTACCTATACCTAATATAAAACAACATGATAGAGACATCCGGTTAGGTATAGGTAGTTAGGTACCTCTACCACTTGGATAACATACCGTCAAGTTTCACATTTCACTACCTTCCTCAAAAAAGCTACATTTGCCACGGCATTTGATTTTTAAGGATACTTGACACCTACAAGAAGCTTGTGCAGGTTGCGAAGAATTCAATTGCTTTTGTATCGAAACGGATGGTTGTGTTATCTGATCGGAATTCCGCTCAGTTTCCCATAAAAAGATAATACCGCTTTACAAACTTAACTGTGTAGGTGGTAGAACTTGGTAGCCAGTAATTCATTTACCTAATTTCATGAATTTGTATCAAGAACGTGGCTTAGCTTGCCTTCTCAAAGTAACAATGCACTCACAAAAATAAGTTGGCCAGCCGTGAAAGAGTGAAGATCGGTTTTGCTATTGTAAAGGTGTAACAAGATCGCCGAATGTACCTGTTCTTCACAATGAAGACTTGTCAAGCTATTGAAATTAGGTTTTACATTGTAATACGGTAGCTGCATATTTTTTGTAATAATTAAATGTAATTTTTTTAACAAATAACAGGACGTTTTTTAGCACTTACCTACCTAATAATAGCCGTTTATATACCACTCAGTTGTTATTATATGGTTTGGACGAACATGTTAGAAAGGCGATTTCGTTAGTTAGGCAGGTACCTACTAAAACACTGCAGTTTTAAACTTTCACGGTTGTTCGCAGGGATCTATCACGGTAAAGATCCGTAAGAACTTAGGTACCTGCTATTGAAAACCTACCTACTTAAGTTTTAAAAAAGCTACTGTAACGTCACATACCTACCAAACATAGACTAGGTAGTTTTGTATAATGTACCAAACATACAATATTACGTCTATTCTCAGTTCAATTGATTAACTGCTGAGATTTTTTATACACACTAGTTATCAAGCGAAATTGGCACAGAACATTCAGTCTTATTTTATAGGCAACTTCGTCCCTCGAAGATCGGTCAGACACAAAAAATAAAGAGTAGGTAAAGAAATTCCGCGTATCGTAGGCGCCCCGTAGGGTCGCGGCGGCTTTCAAAAGCTCGGTTTCTCTGACCAGTGACAGCCGAAATTACTCTAAATCAGTATAATGCCTGTAAAAACTACTTTTGGAACCGTGTGTTTTACACGACAAGTGATTCGGAACGATATGGCTGTGTGTCGGTGACACATTTTTGACGCCGGTAGAGGCTCTTATTCTTATTAGCAATTTTTTTAACGGGTAGTATTGAAATTGCTATGGTTGGGCTGAACTTGGGTTATCTATTGTAGGTATGCACCTACGGTACCTACTGTCGATTATGTATGTTATTAGTTTATTATTTGCTCTCCTGACTTACTATAGGCATACCTAATAACTTTTATACCATCCAATCCATGCTCATTGATCTATCTCTATCCATCCAAAGGTTGTCTGGAAGAGATCGCTTTTTAGCGATAAGACCGCCCATTGTAAACTACTTATTACGAAGTTATTTGCCATTTTTGTTTTACCTTGATGGCAATAAAGAGCTTATCTATCTTATAGCAAAACGGAGTGCCATATTTAGGAACCCTTGAAGAATTCTAAGTACCTACCTAAATTCATAGTGTCTTAATCTTGTATATCTAAGAAAATCATAGTAAATCCTCTGGCAAAGAACACATCGAAATGAAGGCTCCAAAAATTTATTACAACACACGTCACAAGACATACATTTGTACAACTCACGTTTCACATTATACATAAAATAGTTGACTACTAGTATATAGCTTGAGGAATGTTTTATCTCGTACTTGAAACAGAAAATTTCTCATTATAAATTTCAATGATTATTATAGAAACAATTCCTGAAAGTAAGAGATAACTATTGTTGTGTAAAAATAGAGAGTGCAAGCACAGACTTTACCAACTCGCAGCGGAGCGGGACGGAGCGCATCGCACAATAAACAATCCGCTACGTAATAATAATAATGACCCGAGGCATCGTCCCAGAAAAGTGAGCTATGGGTTTTGACGTCGCTGCTGTACAAAATCCTACGAAATATGTCATATCTAGAAAAATTTACTGTCCCTTTTCATATACAGGTGTAATTGAATTTATTAGCATCCTTTGAAACTAGGTACCTACTCCTGATACCGGTCACGTGTGGACCAAAATGTTTGAACTCCAACACATTGGTTTGGTAATAATAATAACTTCAAAAAATGGAATAACTTAATCAAAGGCTACAATACAAAATTTAATTAAAATAATGAAGTCCTGTTTTTAATAAGTACATAAAAGGTATAAAAACGTTTAAATGTAACAAAATCATCCGTTCCAACTGCGTTAGGCGCCGCGGCAATCTTCACAATTTTCTATAAAAATATTTTCATTTACACACTTTACTCTTTAATAATCATCTATAAATGATGTACTATCATGGGCTCAATTTATGCTAATGAATTAAATTAAATCCTGTAGATAGACCGTATAAGAAAGACCGTGATAGTTCAAAAGATTTGAGAAATTGCACAGCAGACTTTACGACTTCAAAACCATTATGTAGATAGAGCCTTTTTACCTGTGGACCATTAATGCCTGAGTCGACCCATTAATGGATCCCCGTAGATCCGTGACATAGAAGTTGTAGATAAATGCATGCGACTTTTTGCGCTCAGATCCACAAACCGCCCGCTTACCCGATAAAGTATGTGCTGACCTTTAGAAGTACTTCGTTGACGACCTAATAATACATACATAAGTCACTCAGGACAAGTCATTCAGGACATTCGGATTATTGCTATACAGTAGGCCTAGCACGAATATATACGCGCGCGTAAGTGTAACGTTAACGTAACGCTGATCAAATGCCATACAACTGCTTCACGTTAACGTTACACTTACGCGCGTGTAAATATTCGTGCTAGGCCTACAGTACTTCATACAGATTATTACAATATAGACAAATGTTATTTGAGTTCATAATCATGAAAAGTTAAAACATCTGATAAATCTATTTTATCAATGATGTATGTGTATTTTGCACCGAATTCGCCCTATTTACACTGGTCATTACTTCTTATTAAAAATTATGTTAAAATAGGTTCTAAGTAAATTACTCGGTAGTTTAACAGAGCAAGTGCAATCCAACTATTTCACTAAAACATTTTTAACCTCAACTAAAGTCGCTTATTATTATTGTTTTTTATTTAGAAAATTAGATAACAAAGACGTGCCTCTTTTAATATTTAAAATAAATTCATTGATGATTTTAATAAAATAAATACTTAATTACACAACTGCTTTATATTTAGCAACAATATTATATAAAGCCAATTTTAATAATACAATTAAATTTAAATGTGTTTTAATTTATATCTAAATAAAATCTAGAATTTTACTAATTTACAATTTAAATAAATGTAGATGCGTTACAAATGTGAATGGTTTCATATAGCATTATTTATAACATAAATAGTAGTTTCAATCATAAACAATAGATTACATAAATATTAAATATCAAATTCACAGAAACAAACAAATAAATAGCGGGCATCGGAACAACGTTACAAAGTATTAAAACAAAATGACCTACTTTACGTACGCCATTATTAAAAAGAAGTTTTAAGTATGACTTACTATTATTTCATGTTTACCCAAGAGTCAGATCTACCTCGGATATAGGACTCTCCGTCAAAGCAAATAAGGTTTAAAATGCGGGTAAAATAGTTTTTAAAACTCATATCAAATTCAAAGTAAAACAGTAGGTACTCATTTTGAGATTACATTAATATTCACAACTTTCAATTGAATAAATAAGTAGAAAAATAAATTCAACGAATTTAGAATATAAAACGAGATAAAACTATTTTTTTTACAAAATATCTAAGGGTTAACTTACACTAAAGCCTGTTATATTATACTTTGATTAGTTCACTTTTATTTTTATACTTAGACCAAACTCGAATTTTTGCGATAATTTTAGATTTTTACTATGAACTATATTAGTGACGAAAAATGCTAATGTATCAAGTTTGCCCTAAGTTATTATAATTTTTAAAGTCCAGATGTAAAAATACTATGTGTAGAAAGACTACAGACAGACATTTTAGATAATTCTCCTTTATTCATAAACGCTCGACAAACTAAACTGCTGCATAACATTTGTGGTTTTTTGTCGTGGTCTCGCTTCCACGCGTTGAATTTTCCTTCGGCGAAAAGTAGACAATAGATATGTCCATTTTATAGAATATAATACATAGTTTGTTAAGCGTTCATGAATAAGTGTGAAATGTAAAAACAAATTTATCGCTTTTGGACCCTTTGACAAGTGATTCTCTCGACTTATATTATCCAACTGAACTGTATAACTAAATAACTTACAGTAATCTCTAATCAAAGTTTAAGGGTATGCATAACAAACGCCAGCGACAGTCAAGGATACGAACTTCGTTATTACCAGAGTAATAGAAATAAATAATAAGAAATGTGAGCTGATTCATTCGCTAGCATGGAATTAGAGCGTTTTACATTCGGCGATAATAGTTTTTTTTTATTTTTTATAACTGCATAGGCCCGCATTTGACCGCAATCTCACCTGATGGAAAGTGACGATGCGGTCTACGGTGGTACATGCTTGCCTAGAAGATACCTATTCACTCGCGACTTGAAGAGCTCCAGATAGTAAATAAAAAACACTGGTCATTTCACACATTGCCATCTATCCCCAAAGTAAGCAGAGCTTATACTAAGGGAAACAGACAAAATGTTTGTCCTGGGAGTGAATCGAACCTACTACCTATAGTTCAGAAAGCGGAGCTATTACCGACTGAGCTGGTCAGCCTATATAGCGAGATCCTTGTCGACCATCGTTGTCTGAAAGAGACAAAATCTTGCACTGGAATCGGCTACCTGCCGATCATATTTTCGTCCTTTTCAGACAAGACTCCCGGCAACAATATATCGGATAGGAGAATGTAAAAAGTTCTAATAACCAAATACCATGCCGCCTGTTTTAAAATACAATCTAAAAAGTAAAACACATTATGTTTGATGAAGAATCGCAGATGATAGAAAAAAGGCTTAGTAGGCTACTTATACGTGTATGGAAAATAGGTACGAATTACGAAATATCACATGGTTTCAGCCGAGCATTCTTTCACTGTCACCGCTACCGTCTATTTGCATAACCTTTGAGGTCCTCTACGCAATGGATTACGATGAACAACCTACCAAACTACGACCAAGACCTATTTTGAACATATTACGGAGCTAGTATTGCTCATTTATTCCGCTAGGTGGCACATGGCCGTTCCATTCTGCGACTATTTTCAGATTTACGTCAACGACACAAACATCATAACCATCAAAGTGTAGAGGATTTTTTTAATATAAACCAGGCGTAAATTGGGTGTTCTATTACTTTAATTTTTTTATAACTCGTCCCGGAGTAACGTGTACCGGTTTTTGGAGGGCGCCAGTTTCTTGAAGGTAGATTCTGGCGGAGTGGTCACTTTGACGTCAGAGTCTATTTGGTTCGGGTCAGGACCGTAGTGGAATTCCCTGAAAATATAATAAAAAATGATAATTCATGTATCCAAACGATATTACGCCAAGTCTGTACAATCCATCAACACAGAAAGTATTGCTTGAATGTTCTAAATGTTTTCCAATGGCTATGAATTGAAGTGTCAATTACAAGATGATAATAAATGATACACAACCATAGATTTATATATCAGGATATGCCTGAAGAAACATTTTATTTGGTCAAAATGGCGTGGGAAAAGTCAGCGCCATCTATTAGATTTCGCGTGAACTACGACAAGTTGAGAAAATTAGGTGCCTATCGCTGCCATTATGTCCGTCAATGTTTATGTTTACAATGATTATTGTAAATATAAATTCGATTATTTTGTTACAAAACAGAGTGTAATATTGAAAATATTGAATTACTTGAGGTAAGAAACTTGGTCTTTCTTTTTACTGCACTTTTGAGTATAGATTGTGCAACCCTTCACAATACAACTTGGCATATTTTGTTTGTGACATTCGACCGATGCCTTCTAACTTCCATCACAGACTGAGCGCTAGTGGATGCCAATCTGTGAAATTGGCTCCCACTTTGAAGCGACGTTTTAACCTGTCATTATTAGGCCTGTCTTAATATATATTTCTATGTACACAACATAAGCCGAAAGATGTCCACTGCTGAGAGCAGAGGCTTATGTCCACGCATAAAAAGCCACTTTTTCTTTGTTTTTGGGTTTAACCGGGCCGGATTCAGTCCTTTTGGCCGAATCTTGAATATTTTTTCCTTCTTATATTTTGGTTCTTATAGAATATTTCACGTACAGTCAAGTGCCAGTCATAGTCACAGTCTAGTCTAGGTCAGGTAGTCACAGTCCAGTCTAAGTCATGCTCCAGTAAAATGGTGGCAACTTTACTAGATGCTTATATGGAATTTCGGAAGCAACACGAAAAATCACGTTTCACCACATTATATCACTTGACCACACTCATGCTCGTAATTCAGCACTTAATGCGTAAAACGCCACCAATTTTAAACATTAACACTGGAGAAAGCACAAGTTTTGAGAAATAGTATACAATGCAACGACGTGAACTTTTCCGCGTTCCCGCCAAAACTTCATAAAACGCCATTCGCCGGGAGTTGCCATAATGAGAGGAGAATGCTTTTGCCTATTCCCTGGTTATTCCCATAGCAGACTCTTACGGCACCCACGGGAACTTATAAATTAGATCTTAGATACACAATATTTATTATTTTAAACTGTACAAAGTCAACATTAACCGATTCAGAAAACAGGAAGGTTCATAAAAAAGAAATAATATGAATTTTGCATGTATCTTAATAAATGCAAAATTCCTATAGCACAAACGAGACAGGTCAATTGACCTCATTGTCCTAATGACTTTTACTCTCAGTGCAATAGTCGTTAAGACAAGTCAGAAGCCTTCGGGCGGCCTAAAAATTCTGACACCAGGGCTGACCACTTGCCTACAAGAGAAGAAGAAGTGCAATAAAGATTATAAACACCTGATAAAATACCTTCGCAAATACACATTAACTCCTTATCATGTTTTTAGTATCAGAGTTAAAATCAAACATAATTAAGTGCCGTCATACTTTTATCAGCGGTTCCTATTAAAACTATAAACATAGGTACTGATATAGTTTTCATTTGTTTTTAAACACCGCTAACGAACTTGAAAGATTTGATGAGGATTTTTACGTAAACAAAAGCTATCGGCGATATCACACAATTTATCGCGATAAATATCCTTTGTCTTTTCTGAGGGTTCAAACTCCTCCCTTCATTCAAAATTTTATCTTTCGTGAAAAGGTATCAAGGGCTTTACTTTGCCGCGTAGTTACTGTCCAAGAGTAGAGCTAACCTGTCTCATCCTTCGGAAACATTTCTCTTCGAAATGTATACTCGACGTCTCCTTCTTTCTGAATGTAAATGATGACGGAAAGTGTAAATTCCCATTCGAAACGTTTTCGATGGGTTGTGAATCAGAGAGCCTAGTCCGAGTTTATTTTTATTTGATCATTTTTATGTTTCACGGTGTTTGGTGAGTGATGCATTTTTGTATCATCATCATCATCATTAACAGCCTGAAGACGTCCACTGCTGAACATAGGCCTCCCCCCGGGAGCGCCACATAGAGCGGCTGCTCGCCTCCTGCATCCATCAGCACCCCGCGGCTTTCACAAGGTCGACGGCCCACCTAGTGGGGGGCCGGCCTACGCTGCGTCTTCCAGTTCGTGGTCGCCACTCGAGAACCTTTCTTCCCCATCGGTTGTCAGTTCTACGAGCGATGTGGCCTGCCCATTGCCATTTCAACTTGCTAATCCTAAGAGCTACATCGGTCACTTTAGTTCTCCTGCGGATCTCCTCATTTCGGATCTTATCTCGCAAGGAAACACCGAGCATTTATCTCTCCATAGCTCGTTACGCAACTCTCGCACGACGTACTCTGGTCCTGTAGTCGGACTGACATAGTGGCCTTACTGTACAAGCATTTTTGTATGGTTTCACGATAAGCGCCCCTAGTGAGCGAGTTGTGATTGTAAACCACTGATTCTCCATACAAAAACGCACCATACACCATGCACCGTGAGACGTAAAAGCTGTCAAATATACTCCGACTAGGCTCTCGGGCTGCAGAACCAACGCTCCGTCGTGAATCCTCGAGTCGAGGTCTCATTCAGAAAATGATGATTCTCTGAATGAATTTTCGACTAGAGCCAAGAACGACGGTAGTACGGGCTTCAGACTCGCGCTGTGTCGTAAAAGTCAACTTAGGGAGTTTTAAGACATACACAGACTTCTATAGCGCTTTCGGACACCCAAGCGGTGGCGGGTAAATCACTTAATAACATTCCCAAAAAAGTGATGAGAGCTAGGCAGGCGATCAATTAAAAATTATGCCAAATTGTTCTTGAGTACTTATCATATGATTGAGTTACACAGACTAGAAATAAAAAAGGATATAATTATTATACTACGACAAACATTAACATAATAATTTTTTGAAATAAATAATGAAAATATTACATCTGTTAAAACTATGTAAAATGTAATTGTGTAAGTATTTTAATATCAGTTTTTATTTTAATCCAATCAATTAGTTTCAATCGTTTTTATTATTGTATAGAATAAAAATCCAAAAATGTTTAACTATGTATTCCGAGACTTCCATAGATTATTTGAACAGCTGTTAAAATTCACTTCTTTTATTACGCACATAGTCTTTACCGGTAACTGTGATGACACTCAGCAATGTTCCCTTTTAATTGTTTTATTGTTAGCTCCGGTGTACATTATGTTGGTAATCGTAAGAAATAAATAACCTGATCTTTGATTGACCCCCGCAGAAAAAAAATAAAGATCTATTCAAATCAGCGTTGGCGCATTATTCGGTACCGCTGTGATTAGCGTTATACCGTGCGGCATTCCGC
Organism: Ennomos erosarius; assembly: GCA_963580505.1. Classification (NCBI taxonomy): domain Eukaryota; kingdom Metazoa; phylum Arthropoda; class Insecta; order Lepidoptera; family Geometridae; genus Ennomos; species Ennomos erosarius. Next base: position 10,427,415 of record OY756981.1, on the reverse strand, counting down.
CCTGGTACTTTGTATAAAGTTTCCCTCTAGTCGCGGAACTTCATAAAAAATACCGCGCGATTTACCGCTACCCACAGCGGTAGCGAATAACGCGCCGGTTTGAATAGGCCTTAAGTTTGGCTTTTACCTGTGCAGTTTCCCCGAGTACAAATCCTGCAAGAACTGCTTCAACCGGCCAGGGATGTCCATGTCCTTATAGTTGGGAAACAGGTACATGTGCCGGAACGAGTCAATGGCTATAAGCGGCAGGTCTGATACAGACTTGCCCAGGTGATGCAGCGGATGCTCGAAACGAACCCCATCCGCGGTCAGGAAATTTATGTTCTCTGAAAATATTAAATTATAAACTATTACTTGGTGATTATAATGTTGATTAAGTGGTAAATTGGGCCTTAAGCAGCACTTAACTAAATATATATCCATCTTTTACAATGCCATCTATTCTACAAGAACAGAAACAACTTTAGGAGTCTCAGGATGACGTGCGCAGTGCAGTGTCACGCGAAACTTTATTATTTTAAAGTTCCGAGTGACACTGCAACTGTTATGGGCGGCCGTATTGCTTACCATCAGGTGAACGACCAGCTCGTCACGTTATTCGTTCTCATAAAAAAAAAAATATTGCTGACCCTTTCTTATACTTGTGTTGACATATCGAGGAAGAATGGGAATAGTTTTTCAACTGTTTTAAGTTTTAAGTTTAGGGTTTTGTTAATTATTCTATCGCTAATTTAGATGTAGAATGCTACTCAATAGAAGTTTTTATCAATAGTTTGTATTATCAGTTGCTGCATAACTAAAGTGTAAATTATTAAATTGTTTCTTTGACTTATTCAGTTGATTAAAAATTAACTATACCCCAGATAATATAATACCTACAGTACAGATGCCTCATCCCATACAACGGTATAACGCGGGCTATTTTAGGAATTATTTTACTTCTGCATAACGCAAGATTGTCAAGCGACATTTATTGCGTGTTGGGGAAGTATTGGGCCAAATGAATACACTGGACACTAACTAGTAACTCTCTAGACACGATTACTACATTTTTTTCAAGTTCGGGCTATTTTTATTTTGTACCTGATGGGACCCCATGACTATACTAAAAATATTGTGGTCCTTGTCATTTCGATGTAAATATAAAAAAGACATCAAAATTTAGTTCACTAATTGAAAATAATCGTCATATCATCACAACCGTTGTAAATAACATAACTAAATAACACCATCCCGGCTAACGTTTTCTCGTGAGAGACAGTGGCAACACTATTGTAGCGCCTACGTGTGCCTCACACTAACAACGATACCAACCACTAACGCTAACGCCAAACGCTAACTACAAAAATGTATTGAAATGACATTCGCAGCGGAAAAGTTAGCGATTTCCGAAATGTCATCCTAGTACATTTCGGAGTTAGCGTTTGGCGTTAGCGTTAGTGGTTGGTATCTTTGCTAGACCGCCTGGTTTATTCATTTTGAATGACTCATAATTATTATTGACTCGCAAACCTTTTAAAGATATGCACTAAAAATACAGCTATATGACGTATCAACACAGCCAACGTAATCGGGCGATTTAACACGTACACGGTGTTTTGTTCGTTACCCGGCGATTAACACCACTCGTGTTGTGTATAATTTTCAATTAACTTATCGCCTAGTACGTGCTAGGACTTAATAAGATTTGCCGTGACGGTTAATCTATATTACTTAATTATTAATACTTATCTAATATTAATAACATAATATTATTAATTTATTAATATAACTAAACTGTAACTAGGCTAATAACTAGGCTAAATCTGTACATTGAATATTTTTAGAAAATTTTGATTGCATTACACTACTCTATCTTTTGATGTGACTTTTTATTGTCTATCTGTCTGTCCCTTTGAACATGCATGACACTGGAACTACTGAACGAATTTTGCTGAAAGGTATGGTTAAGTATAGCAAATTTTTCAGAACAACGTTAAGGATAGTTTGTGTTTTCTAAAACAGCCAAGATGTAAAACTAATATTTGTGGAAAAGCCTTAAAAATAACAATCTCAAATATTCAACGAAACAATCACATTAACCCAAGCAAATTTTCATACATTAAAACTGAATCAAAAGCTTTTTTCGTTCGGTCTTGCTTGTATGTATGAAAACTTGTTTGTATTCATGTGATTTTTGTTGAACAATTTTGTCGTGATGTTATTTTGAAGGTTCTACCATTTAATAACTTCAATACTGTCGCAAAGCGCGAGCGAGATGGACAATTCATGAATATATGGGATTTAAACTTCAGTTTTGTACAACTACTACTTACGTTTCTCTGACACCAATTCTTTTGATATAATATCCTTATACTTTTTAATACTTTCGGTATCTGATGGGTTATGGAACAAGATTAGGAATGGCAATCCTTCTTCGGTCAATTCTTCTGCATTCTCAAACGTAATTTCACGGACTAATGGTATGCAATTTTTCTGAACCCAAGCATGCAGTTCATCAAAGTTTAATAGAGATCCAGTGTATGTGGCGTCTGCATCCACAGATGTCTTTTTGTCTGGTCTGAACACAACAATAGGCTGGCCTGGAAACATAAATATCTTTAATCTTCTAAACGACCAAAAGTAAGATTGATACAATTTATTTATACATATTTTCCTTATAAATGTTGAGATAAAACTGATAGAATTATATCATGTTTTTATATTTATGTGAAATACCTATTGAGTAATGATTGTAAGTGAACATCACAGAGCTATGAAATAAATGACACTTCGTGTAGAGGAAGCGTATTTTTGCTCTGTGGTGAACATGAACCAGGTTATTTAGTTAAACTGATATAACATTTTTTTAATGAAGGTTAAGGTTACAACATTATTATCACAATAATAGATTAATATTACTGACATGAGTTACAATATTAAATTATACTACAAGAACAAAACGTTAGAAAGTCAATTTAACATTACTTATTTTACATTTACCTGCAGGATGCATTTGCTGTGATGCATCTCCGAATCCAGCGTGAAACTGACATTCATCTTTGAGAGTAGCTGCCACTCTCCTGACAGTTTCATATTCAGGCTGGTCCCGCCTGTCCATGTACGCGATAATGTGCCTCTTATCTCCACTGAGGTCAAGTAACTCTTTTATTGAACTGAATTCAATAATCGAGTCTGTCAATTGCTTTTTGATAAAGTCTGCGAATGCCTCTACCGATCTCTGGCCTGAAAGACAAAGGTTGTAAGTTGTTTAATGTTATAAAATATATCTAAATTGATCAAAGATATTTAAGTATTTACTCTTTCAAGTGATATTAAGTTTGAATAATTTTTTTAAACATTATGTAGTTTCAGCAAATTTTTTTTAACATAATCTTGAGAGCAATTTAGAGAAAATCACTGAATATAATAATCAGTTATTTGTTTTTGAACGAAGTCCACAAATGCTTTTATAGTTTGTTGGCCTGTAAAGAAATAATAATATATTCGTATCAGGCACAGGATTTTTATGTTTTTTAGTAGACACAGTAACAATCCTAGTTTCTTAAATAACACAACAGTAAGAACAGATTAGTATTTTTAATATCAATACATATAATAAAACTGTAACTGGGTAAATCTGTACATTGAATATTTTTGGAAAATGTTGACTGCAATATGCTTCTTAATCAAATTGAAATAGAAACAATTTTTTTTCAATTTTTTGTCTGTCTTTCTTTCTGTCCCTTTGAACACGCATCACGCTGCAACCACCGAACGGATTTTTCTGAAATTTGGTATGGTAATAGAATGCAGAATTTTTCTTCATGCAGAATAATATTTAGGATACTTTTTGTTTTCTAAAACGGCCAATTTGTTGCCCAAGCAATAAGGATGTAATTTTTATTCAAGATTTTTTGTTCGCATATTATTATATTTGATAACAATTTCAATTTCAATAAAAAAAATTAAATTTAAAGAATATACTCACACTGTCGAAGTCTTACACATAAACAGGGTTAGCACTTAAAACTAATTAACCCATGCGAAGCCGGGGCGGGTCAGCTAGTTTAACTAACAGTTTAATGTCAAAAGAAATTTGAATGTGAATATATTTCATACTAACTACTGTCATATGCTATATGCGAATATTTCTGTGGCATAACACATACCTCTGTACTCTTTCTTAGCCGGCAATCCGTTGCGGAATAGTTTCAATGTAGGATACTTGGTAATATGGAATCTAGTAGCAACAGCACCTTCTTTGTCACAATCAACTTTACCCATGACAACTTTTCCCGTGTCATACCCAGCCTTAGTGACTTCATCAGCGGCATCATCAAATATGGGCATCAACATATTACTGAACTTACACCATTCCGCATAAAAGTTAATAAACACTATTTCATTGGATGCTGAAAGAAAAATTATTTATTTTATTTTACCATAATACTAAACTTAATAATTTTAATGGCATAAATTTTAATCAATAATAATAATTAGAAATGATAATTAATTATAAATTATTGGTATCATGCTAAAACCAATTAACAAGTTCAAAGTTAACCTCTATATTATTGTTACAGTATGTAGTATTTGAATTCTCTTTGAGAGTAAGGGTTGAAGGTTGTGTATAAAATTATGTATAGCAACTATTGACGCATCAATAAAATACAATTAAGTCTAAAAACCATCTAGTTCAAGAACTTGAGTCCACCTCTGACAATAAACTGTGACATGTGAAAACTGATTTATTTTTATGTTTATTTATGGAAGCAGACTTTACAATTATTTTACAGTTTTACAAATAGCTTGGTGTGCTTAAATGCAATAAACATGTCTTTTAATGTTAATTATGCGAGTTTCGAAAATATGAATTTTCATATTTTTTTCATTAATAATATAATACAATGTTGTTTATTGTTTGGTATTGATAACAATTTACCTAATTACCTAGCGTTCATTTTTGGCATTTGCAAAATTAGCGTTGATGTAAAGCGTTTGTTTAGGAAATTTTACCAATAATGGCAATTTTAATATTTTGACAGTTCACGATTTCATTTTTACTGTTTTTTAACTATTCAAACGATGAACGAAAACAGTAAAAAATGTGCTGCATGTAGTCATTTTTGGCATTTTTAACTGTTTATTTTGCCATCTGTGGCTATCCAAATGGGCCTTTAGAGGTACAATTTACAGAATACAAAATGTTATAAACAAGTATCATGCATGACAGATCAACACGCAAACATCACTTAAGAAATAAAGCTGGATTCAAGAAAATCAAATTATGTGACCGATGTACATATATATGTATTTATTTAGTAAGTACCAACCTATAATGTGGGATAATACTTCTGAGCATTTTCTAATGTCAGTACGTAGGTTATAGGTAGAAGAGTGTTAAGAAGCAAGAAACATAATTATACCCTCTGCAAGAAGACAGCGAAGAAAACAACAGAAAAATGTCGTGTACACTTTTTTACTTACCTAATACCATATCTAAATTGCTTTGAGTAATTTGCACCGCCCCGCTATCGGTGGGATTGTAAAAACTGTGACACAACTGCAAAAATAACAATCCACATCTGAGTACACCAATTAATTGTTCGTAATTCACCATAAAATCAACAATCAATCGGAAAGTCGGAATACCTATTTGAGCAAATTGGGCACCCGATTCGTGTCACATTCAAATAAGATTAATAAACACGACTATTACTTACCAATATTAAAACGCATGCTATAAATTTCTTGCTATTTAAATCAGGAGAAATCAAATACATCGCGAGAGTCGGTGACCAAAAATTCTTTGAAAAAGGAAAATGGTGCTTCTTCCGCTTCAAGAATCAGAAACCGAATCCACAGATTAGGCAGTGTTGCCAACGACGAGGGGACTAATTTCGCCATTTTTCTCAGCTTAAGTAGCCTAAGGTAGCCGAATTTCAGGCTCAGTCGCCTAAAGGAGTAGCCTAAACCACTCAAACGTCAAAATATTGTAAAATTAAGTAAAATAGTAGTTTTTGACGTACTTTATTTTTTAATAGCTGAACCGCCCCATCTTATATGGGCAGAGAGAAGGAAGAGGGGAAAAAGATAAGGGAAAAGGATGGATGCATCGGCAAATAATTGGAGGTGCTGGGGCAGGGGCACCTGCTTCCCTTCACCTTCACCCATTCATCCTATTCCCGTATCTATCCCTTCCCTACTTTCTCGGTCGCCAATGTTCTTCTCCCTGCGTTTGTACAATTTTATTTTGAGATTTTGGTCCGTTTTCTGTTAAGTTTGATCAATTTCATCCGGAAATTCGTTTGCGAAATGGATCCTCAGCCAGGTCTGTCGACCTCAAGAAACTTGTCAAGAACAGAAGATCTGTCGCAAGTCAAAAAGCGGCCGTGGGAAGTCTTTGAATGCCACGCAAAACTCGTAGCAATAAATATGCGTGTCACCGTCTTTTTACAAAAGACGTTTATTAATAAAAAACGAAAATAAAACCGGTTATTTATAAACTGTCGATTTATTGCAAACTGACAATTTGTCTTACAATAAAACGGATGGTTTTTCGATTATTTATAAATAGTTGGTGCCTAGCGGTGAGTTTATAAAAAAAACGGTTCTTAGTAGCATTAAATTTAGGTATAAAGTTGTGGTAAAGTGGACGAAGAGTCATGCATGACTCGTGGTCATGGAACAACAAATCAGGTATTCTCCCAAGGGAAGGAACAACGAAGCAGGTGGAAGTGGGCATAGCGGAACTATGCAAACCTACTGCAACGGAAGTGAGAAGCCTAAGTGTGAGTAGCCTAAATGGTGATTTTCGCCTACGTTGACCACACTGAGATTAGGTAGTGAATAGTGATATTACAACTAGTGATGGGCGTTTTCGCTATTTTTTGATACCGACGCGCATCGTTATCAGGGCACCGGCATCCGATTCACGCATCGTTATTTTTGGCATCGTTTCACAGTGTCCGGTTACGGTATTGTAAACTGATGCGGATGATACGATTGGCTTGGAAGTTGGATCCCTACCTAGGCGATGTGCGTTGCTTCTACCTACTTTTTGATTGATATGAATAGATGCACAACGATATTTTGGGTTTATGCGTTTATACTGAAGTTTTTAAAATGAAATATATACACTTAAAAATAATTCAGTAAGTAATCAGTTAGGTAGGTACGTTTATTATTACATTTTTAAATTAAAATTTAAGAAAACCAACTTTTCTAGTTTTTGAGCTGATAAAAAAGTTAAAAAATAAGTTCTCTTAACCGAATAATTACAGGCAAATCCAATAGATGGCGTTAAAAGATACTCCACGGTGGAGACCACGCACGATTTGGTCAATATCGGCATCATCGCCCATCGGTGATTGTATCGGTGTGCGTGTGAACGAGACCGCATCGCATCGAGCAATCCGCTCCGCATCGCGGCAACGCAACGCAGAGATAATACGGTGCCCGGTGCCGCGATCCGTACGGTCTGTTTCGCATCTGTTTGTCTATATTTGTGGAATCGGATGCCGGCATCGGGTACTGGCATCGATATCCCGCACCGTTTTTTTAATAACGGCCAAGACTAATTACAACCGACCGACCGGAGTTTTGGCGGGAACGCGGAAAAGTTCACGTCGTTGCATTGTATTATTTTTCAAAACTTGTGCTTTTTCCAGTGTTAATGTTGAAAATTGGTGGCGTTTTATGCATTAAGTGCTGAATTACGAGCATGAGTGAGGGCAAGTGATATAATGTGGTGAAACGTGACTTTTTGTGTTGCTTCTAAAACTCAATAGAAGCTTCTAGTAAAGTTGCCACCACTTTGCTGGAGCATGACTTAGATTGGACTATGACTACCCGACTTAGACAGTCTAAGTCAGGTAGTCATAGTCCAGCTGGACGCATGACTATGACTAGGACATGACTTTGCGTGAAATATTTTATAACACGATGAAAATATAATACTTGACACTGGCTAAATACACTATGTGTGGAGCCAAAATATAAGAAAAAAAAACCGACCGACCGTCCGACCGACCGCCTGGCAGTAGTAGGGATGTTAATAAATTTTTTTTATTATTTTTAAAAAAAAAAAGGTTTTATATATCGGTTTTTATTTCCGAAAAATTAGATTAATAAAAATCTATTTTTTCCGCTGGTATTAAAAATAGTAACGCAACACCCCTACCAAATACACGGGTGTTCAGTGTAAATCACAAGGGTGGGATTCAGGGGTCAATTTATTTTCGTGCTCGTTGCGCAAACGGTTATAATTTTTATTTGCTTCATTTTCAATCAACCAAGGTTCATGTACTGTCAAGTTTATTACGATAACTTGATGCCCGCAGCAGCAACACTGCTCAGTACAGACAGACGGAGAGTGGAGCCTTAGTAATAGGGTTTGCTTTACCCTTTGGGTATGGAACCCTAAAAAACGCATGTGAAGCAAGTGCCAGAATTACCCAACCACACCCTGAGATATTTTGCAAATTTATTTTGTAAAGAACCTCACGCAGGCACACTCAGCCTGTCTCTGTGTATACGCCCTATAGCTAAACCTCCATCTGTCCATCTGTCCGTCTATCTGTTTGTCTGTCTGTCTGTCTGTCTGTCCACCAGGTTGTGAGTCATGAACCGTGATAGTTAGACTATTGAAATTTTGACACAATCACAATATGATGTATTTGTGTTGCCGCTATAACAACGAATACTAAAAAACAGAATAATATTATGTAAGGGGCTGTATGGGAGCCCCTTATATAATGTTATTCTGTTTTTTAATAAAAAGTGATGTTTTTGCTCTGTTTTATAAATACGATTAAATTCTTAAAATAATCAATTATTAAAAAATCGATTTTACCCTCCTTAGGCCACATCCCTACCTGGCAATGTTGCCAGTGTTGCCAATACTGATTCACCAAAGACAGCTAAAATGTCGTAAAAAAAAAAAGAACTAAAATATTCAGAAAAAAGGAGCTAAACACACATTTTTTTCTCTAATCTGTGGCTAAAGTGGCTCTTTATAAAACGAATTATTTCAATTTTTTTTGTCTGTGTTACCAGGGGGTCTAGCAAAGATACCAACCACTAACGCTAACGCCTCAGGCTAACTCCAAAAATGTATCGAAATGACATTCGCTACGGAAAAGTTAGCGATTTCCGGAATGTCATTTCAGTACATTTTGGAGATAGCGTTTGGCGATAGCGTTAGCGTCAGGTATCTTTGCTAGACCCCCAGGGGGTCTAGCAAAGATCCCTTTCCATTGGCGTTAATGCTTAACGCTAACGCCAAAATGTATGGGGATGACAGTACCTGCGGATAAGCGACATCGGGTCACGCTAACTCGGTCGCAAACATCAACGTGGATAACGCCCACTGCGATAGCGTGATGTGTTGAGGCCTATGTTTAGCTTTTGACAAACGCTATCGCTTATTTTGTCGTAGTCGTTCACGCTCCCTGCGCGTCCGCCCGAACTCATGTCAAGTCATAATAACGCTCGCTACTCGAACCTGGGGGTCTAGCAGAGATACCAACCACTAACGCTAACGCCAAACGCTAACTCCAAAATGTACTGAAATGACATTTAGGAAATCGCGAACTTTTCCGCAGCGCGAATGTCATTTCCATACATTTTTGGAGTTAGCGTGAGGCGTTAGCGTTAGTGGTTGGTATCTTTGCTAGACCCCCTGTCGATCGATAACTTGTTGTTGGATTTCGTGAAGCAAATCTACATCAATTTTGTGTTAAAGTTGTTGAGATAAGGTAAAGTCTAGCTATTGCCCCAAATAATATAATACCTACAGTACAGATGCCTCATTCCATACAACGGAATAACGTGGGCTATTTTACGAATTATTTTATTACTGCATAACGCAAGATTATCAAGCAGCATTTATTGGGTGTTGGCGAAGTATTGGGCCAAATGAATACACTGGACACTAACTAGTAACGCTCACGACATGATCACTACATTTATTTCACGTTCGGGCTATTTTCTATTTAAGTTATTATGCCCTGGTTGTGGGCCTGTTGCCACTCTATCAGTGGTAAAAATGAGAATCCCCTTCTCATCAGATTTTTGTGGGACAGACTTGCACGTGGTCTATCCATCTAAAATACAATAAAATAAAAGTTATTTTACCAAGTTTGCTTTACTTTCGTAAAAATAAATAGGTATCATGGATGAAATTTTTTAATAGCTCCATGTGTGATATCCGTAATCTATACATATAATAAAACTGTAGAGATAAAAAAATCTGTAAATGCAAGATATCGAAAAAAAAATGACACAGGTTGGCTTGAAATTTTTCGGTGATCACGTTAAGCTACTTTTTAAACATTTTGTAAGTTTGTTTGTTTGTTTGTTTGTTTGTTTGTTTGTTTGTTTGTTTGTTGTTACGGCACAACTCCGAAGATACTGAACAGATTTTCATGCGGTTTTCACTAATAAGCTTAGAAAAACCCAGCGCACAACATAGGATATATTAAATTTTAATATAGTTAATTTTTTTTTTGGTGAAAATGTGTAAGATTTCACTATGAAACGGAACGGGATTTTAACAAGATGGCCGCTTCAAAGGTTCAAGTTAAGTTTTTTTTTCTTATGTTTTGGCTCCACACATAGTGCCTATTTAGCCAGTGTCAAAAGGTAAGTTTTATTTTGGCTACTAATCATAGATGAGGGAAAAAAAATTCTCTCTCTCTGATGGTTATTTTATCTCTGGTATATCCGGAGACACAGATTAAAGAAAAAAATATCTGTTACTATTATGGCGCGGCTTCATATACCTTCGCTGTTGAGTTGGCGCGCAATAACATCTCTATTGACTATCCTCGAGGTTTTTGTAGCGAACGAACCCGGACACACAGTCAATTTGTTTGTCTGCTGCGCGACCGACGTGGGCTAAATAAAATGGAGGAAGCAGTAGCGTTATATTGCATGTCGGCGAATAAATATGTTTTACAAACAGTGAGAGTATTATTTGCGATTACAAAAATAAATTTTAATAGTTTTAATTTATAATTCCTTATCAATATGAAGTAAAGCATTTTTTTTATTATTTGTATGTTTATCTGTCCCTTTGAATACGGATCACGGTTGTTATAGCGGCAACAGAAATATGTCATCTGTGAAAAATTCAACTGTCTAACTATCGCGATTCATGAGTAAATCCTGGTGACTGATGGACAGACAGACAGACAGACGGACAGCGGAGGTTTAGTAATAAGGATTTACCCTATGAGCACGGAACCCCAATCATTTTTATTTTAATCTGAACAATCCCCACTGCACTAAGCAATAAGGAAGTAAATTAATGCATGTTTTTATTTATAACGTAAAAGACAAAAAACAGTAAATAGCAATTGGCACGCCTCCATTACCGGCAGTGTACAGTGCTTTTCGGGCTACGGCGAAATACATCGCGCGATAACTTCGTCTGAGCTCGATGCAATGCGATTAGAGAAAAACAATGTGTGAACACATATGTAAGTAACTATACCCAAGGAAGTCATATGTATTTACATATAAATAAATTTTTCCGTTAATCTGTGGTCCAAACTAAAAAAGAGGATAGGTATGCGAACCTTCTTGAATATGGGCACGACACAGAGAACAAGGAATCTAGAAAATTAAAAACTTCTTAGACTTTTTTATAAGTTTTAAGGCTTCACGCGTTATCATATTTAGCCAATATTGAAATATAACTAAATTATTCTTAATGTTTTTGATTTATTGAGTTCTGGCGAGGGCAAAATTCTTTATTGGCGATCTGGTATTATGTATTAGTTTTCAAAAATTTACTACCATTAGCATTCAAATAAGTATTTAAAATTGTATTTATAGTACCTATAGCTTATTTTTTTTGTATTAACATATTCAGTAATCTGTGCCTATTGACTCTTGCTTTTGCTACGCATTGTAAACTCTTTTTTATTTTGGCATTAGACAAAATTTGTATTTAGCCAATGATAGGAAGTATTTTATGAAAACTGTTTAAAAGGGTAGGTACTTAGACTTTTTATAATTATTCATAAGGCTTCACGCGATTATCATACTTAGCCAATATTGAAGCTTACATTTTTATTCAAGTTTTCGATTTATAGGGTTTTAGCGGGAGCAATGTTCTTTATTGGCGATCTGGTAAAATGTATTATTTACATACCTTACTACACGTTACCATTCTAATTAAGTAGATAAAATTATTTTTGCGCTATTGCTACATTCTTGATCGACCCCAAGGAAGTTTTAACGTACCTGGGGGTCTAGCAATGATCCCAATCGCTAACGCTAATGCCTCACGCTAACTCCAAAATGTATTGGAATGACGTTTCAGAAATCGCTAACTTTTCCGCAGCGAATGTCATTTCAGTACATTTTTGGAGTTAGCGTGAGGCGTTAGCGTTAGTAGTTGGTATCTTTGCTAAACCCCCTGTAGTATTTATAGCTACTTAAGTTATAGACCCTTACCATTGCTACGCAATAAAACCTTTTTTATTTTGGCTTACTTTAATAGCCAGAGGGCGTGCTATTATTTGTATTTAGCCAATGATACGCAATATTTTAGGAAAAATGTTAAAAAAGGGTAGGTACTTAGATATAATAATATGTAGGTATTCATTATGGCAATTGTATCCTCGAATTAACAACAACATGGCGCGTAACGTTGGTTTTTGACCTTTTTCTGATTTGTTCTTCTTCTTCTTGCATGTTGAAATAAGTTTTTAATAGTTAAAATATTTTAAATCTGTGGGTTCTATCTTTGGGTGTAAGTAATAATTATGTAATGACGATTTAACCTACTTCCTCACTTTCATCACTAGGTAGGTATGTTGAATGTGCAGTGGTAATGAGACAGCGTGGAAAATAGTGAACATAATAATAATTATAACTTTCGATTCTTTAAGGAGTGGTGGTTTAGTATTTGTAATTCCTAATTAATATTAAGAAAATTAATTATGTACGCATCGTACAGGTAAATGCATATGTTCAGCAATTTATAAACTTATTATTGACACTGGCTAAATGTAGGTAAGTACACAATTCGTATGGAGTCAAACTTAAGAATGTAAAAAAATGGAACAAAAAGCATCATCGTGTGTGATTCTTCCATATTTTTCTAACTGTACCTGCCTGCTTAGGTAACTACTGCCTAAACATAATTTACTGAAACTTCTGTTAAAGCTAAATAGCTTCCACTCACGGCTATACTTGCGTTATACCTATACCTATGCTAATACAGGTTTACTGTGCTCAGCTTCGAATAGATTTAGTGGATTTTGTTGTTTGGTACGAAATGCATGATCTATTATTAGACTATAACGTAAAAATAACATAACACAACCGTGCGAAGCCGCGGGCAAAAGCTAGTATCATATAAAACTTCTTATTTCCATTTTACAATTTTGCTTGCAATCAGCATTTAGAACAATATTATGAAAATAATAAAAAAGCAGTTTTTATTTTACCATTCAACTTTTGGAACTAAATTATTTCAAATCCTTACATAGATTGTGAGCCGTGGACATGAGGGCTTCAAGGTCTACAATGAGGGCCTGCACAAATTTAAATTTATTTGTCATGAGTAGGTTGGGCTGTGGACTCCACAGACACAAACGGTAGTTTTAATTTTAAAAACGTGCAGCCTATCTATTATATAATTTAGGTAGATTATTATAGTACCTACTGCTCATTAAATTAATCATTTTCTATATTCTATGCATTGTAATAGGGCGAATTCTGTGATTCTATGCTACTATCGCCACTTACCATGTGAGATAGTAGTCAAGCGCAAGCCTATTAAAATTAAAAAAGAAATATTCTTTATATTTTAATGACAATTCGGGAGTTATTATTTAGATACAACTAAAAATGTCAAAGATACTACATTCAGTTTCAACAATTTATTCGACTCATAAAAATATAACTATACTTCTTCTATAAAATGTACATTATAAAACAATATGACCTCGTCACTTTCTTAAGTATTTTTCTCTTCCACTTTGCAGCGATCACTTCGTTTATAGGAATCCTAGAAACATTGTTAAAGTTAAATAATACTACTGCAACGAGTCAGCTTATGTTTATTCACACCTAATAAGTGGTCAGGGTAGGTAGGTAGGTAGGTACATATATCTCATTGAAAATAGATTACTCGTGATATAGTCTACAAAAAGTAAGTAAGTTGGATCAAAATAAAGATGAATATATTGTAGTTTTTTCTTATAATCATCATCAACAGCCTGAAGGCGTCCACCGTTGAACATAATTAAGCCTTCACAATTAAATTCCACTTTAGACGCTTATCATGGAGAGGAGTCGTCTTCCATAATAATCACGCTTGATGATCGCAGATTTTAATGTAGGTACTGAGAAGACTTACAACCGGGCTACAGGGAATATGGACACCCTACTGCAGCAATATATTGAAAGCTTGAAAAATAGCTCATCTGAAGTTTAGTCGCGCATTTATTTCTGAAACTATTTACATAACACACGATTTCAACAATCAAAATAAACTGCAGTCACAATTTACGAAAAGATAATTGAATATACAGATGAAAATCCCGCCATGTTTTTTCTTCTTTTTTTCTTTTATAAGCAGTGTGGCCGCATAATTAATTAAATTAAATACTACTAATGATGATATTGTCATCTATTTTATTACCGATTTTCCAGTGCACTAATACATCCATGTTATAGACAGAGATAGATATCTATTCCTAGGCTATCTCACGTGGCTCGATTTTCTACTCTAACATATTGCAAATGAAAATGTACCTTATTTCTGTGTGCTCAGAGTATGAATTTGAATGACTATTAAATTGTCAAATTACGAAGTGCGCTATCAAGTTCTAATACCCCCGTTTTAATAAAAAAAAAAAGACCACAACTTCCAAAATACATACCCATCTAAACTAACATCAAGAAGTTGTCAAGAAGTTACATCTTGGATCTTGCTATAATTAGGGAGCCACTCCCTAGCTACGATACGATGACAAAAGAAATATTGGCTTGAAGAAAATACACAGAAAAACACAGCAGGAAACAGACACTGGTAGCACTACATTATCGACTTTTCCCAGCACTATCCATTATTGATAGCTGCGATATTGCTAATCTGTGGACGGATACGATTTCAGATGTCAGGTTTTTTGTTGGCAGCACTGTATTATGATGTAAAAGCTGTCACTTTAAGGACTAGATTCCTTAAAAACACGATGTTCTAAGTTCACCCTCTCCTAGCGAAGCGTTACATGCTCTTTGTCTATCACTGAACTTTGAATATGTCGGTCTAACGTCTCTTAAGAAAAATGATTTTATTTAACGTGTTTATTTAAATATAGAGAAGCTAATGGACATGAAAATGTGGTTTTAATGAAGGAAAACCCATTTCCTAAGTCTCCAACTTCAACATGGTAGCAGAGCGGCCAAAGTTTGTCTGATATGTTTCAGGTGCTGAAAAACAAAAGAATTGATAAGGAGTGAAAAAGTTGCTGAACTGTTGGGAGTTATTGAGTAGAAAAAGAACAAGTAAGTGGGAATAAATAAAGATGGATAGTGGTAGCAAAGAAGAATTTAAGGTGCCGATTTTCGACGGGTCGGATTATGAACTTTGGAAGTTCAGATTAAAACTGCTACTGAAACTGAAAAAATGCGATGAGGCTATCGAACGTGAAATAAAGGCAGGGGATATTGATCTAAGAGCACAAAACTATATCGTAAATAGTATTAGCAATTCCCAACTTGACATAATAATATCAGAAGATACAGCATACAGGTGATTAAAAAACTTGATAGTTTGTACCTAGTAAAAGGCTGCGCGAATAAACTTTTATTGAAAAGAAAATTGCTGGAGACAAAATTTAAGGATGGTGGAGACCCAACTGAATTCTTTCAAAATTTTGAAAAACAAATAAATGAATTAAAAAGTGCAGGGGAAACAGTATGCGAAGAGGACAAATTGAATTACTTATTATTGGCTTTACCTAAAAAATTCTCTCACATTGTCAACATTGTAGACGCACTGCCCACATCGAACCAAACCGTTGAATACGTGAAATCTAAGCTGTTTTTGGAATATAAAAAGAATGAAGCGGAGAATGTACAACAAACTTTTGTGAGTAGTTCACATACAAGATGTTATGAGTGTCACCAAGAAGGTCATTTTAAAAGAGATTGTCCCAAGCTGCGGAATAATAGGCGCGGACAATATACTTAACCCCAGATATCGCGGTGGACAAGGTGGAGGTTGACGAAATTACCGAGGACGCAGAGGTACCTATAGAGGATTTAGAGGTCAACAAGGTAACAACTCAAATTATATTGAATGTACAGATGGAAATTCGGATTCATGCTTCAATGTAGAAGTGATGACTGCGGGCGCGAGTACAGCGACGACGAATTGGCTTCTTGACAGCGGATGCAGCGACCATATCGTGAACAACGATGAATACTTTTGTGAGTATAAAAAATTTGACAATCCAGTCAACATAAAAGTAGATGGTTTTGCTCTAAAGTCTGAAAAAATAGGAAAAATAGTAATGTTTTGCCAGGCAAATAATAAGTCGCATAGAATTGAAATTGATAACGTACACTATGTGCCAAGTATGAAAAGAAATCTTTTGAGCGTATCGTCGATTGTTACTAAAGGAAATATGGTAAAATTTCAAAACGATACCGCATGTATTTACAATTCGCAACATGTGTTAGTAGCTATAGCCAAAAAGAAGAATAGGTTATATGAGCTAGAAGGTGATATAGTCAATGATAGTAATGTGTATGCAGGTGAACAGGGTATGTCAATGTCATCGAAAGAGAAATGGCATCGACTATTAGGTCACGTAAATTTTTCAAAGTTAAAAGATATGTGTAGGCACGAAATATTAGATGGTTTACCGGAAAAACTTAATGAAAGTTACGTACAGTGTGAACTATGTTTGCAAAACAAAATGACGAATTTACCGTTTGAAAATAATCGGCGCAGAGCAACAGATATTTTGGAAATTATACACACGGATGTGAACGGCCCAATAACACCAGTAGGTTATGATCAAAGATATTTCGTAACATTTATTGACGATTATAGCAGACATGCAGTTGTGTGTGTAATACGAAATAAAAGTGACGTATTTGATTGCTTCAGGACGTACGTGAATGCAGTTCAAAATCAAACCGGAAAGCGAGTCAAGGAAATCAGATGCGACAACGGATCCGAATATATAAACAGAGATTTTTATGAATTTGCAAAAGCTAACGGAATTTATCTAAAGCCAGGACCAGCATATACACATCAATTAAATGGAGTTGCCGAGAGATATAACAGAACAATAATGGACAGAGCCAGATGTTTGATGAAGGAAGCTAATTTAGTGAAAAAGTATTGGCCTGAATGTGTGTTAACAGCAACTTATCTAGGAAACAGGATACTAACAAACACAAAAGAGAAGAAGAGTCCATTTGAAATATTTTTTGGTAGAAAGCCGGACATTAAAAACTTAAGGATATATGGCAGTAAATGCTTTGTAAGAATACCGGAAGAAAAACGAACGTCAAAATTGAATCCAAAAGGAATGAAGGGAACTTTAGTTGGATATACGGATACTGGATATAAAATTTTGACAGGTGGTAAAATAACAATAAGCCGTCATGTAATATTTATTGATCATGAAGCAGAAGTGATCAGTTTTGAAATAACAAATGACGAAGAGAAAATCGATAGAAAAATTATTACTGAAGAAGTTGAGACGAAGGATACAAAGACAAATGAAAATGTAAGGTCAAGAGAAACAAGTGATAACGATATTGATGAATTTTATGACACTATTGAAGATGAAGATGATAAAAGAATGAAATTTAATGTTGAGGAGGTGAGTGGACCTAGTCGTCCAAAAAGAGAAAGAAGATTGCCAAGAAAATTTGATGATCATGTTGTTTATGTCAATGTATGTAATGCTAGTGTACCTGAAACGTATGAAGAAGCAGTAAATAGTTTAGACGCAAAAAAATGGAAAAATGCAATGGACGATGAGATGAATAGTTTAAAACAAAATGAAATGTTATAGAAGTAAAATGGATTTTCAGAATTAAATCGAATAGAAGATATAAAGCACGTGTAGTGGCGAGAGGATTCCAACAAACTTATGATGAAAATTAAGAAATATACTCGCCTGTAGCAAGAATGATAACGATGAAAGCTTTGATGTCAATAGCATGTGTCAGAGGTTGGCATATTGAAAGTATGGATGTAGAAACAGTATTTTTAAATGGAACTATAAAATCTGAAGTTTATATTTATCCTCCAGATGGTTACGAACTGGGAGATAACAAAGTTTGCAAGCTAAGAAAAGCTTTATATGGATTGCGAGAAAGCCCAAGAGATTTGTATGAGTGTTATAATGAATTTATGTTAAGCATACACTTCAAAAGATCCGATTACGATTACTGTTTATACACAGGGTGTATTAATGATGAAAAAGTTTATATATGTCTTTATGTAGATGATATTTTAATATCTTCAAAAAATGAAAGCACAATTAAAATTGTTAAAGAAATGCTGAGTAATAGATTTCGGATGAAGGATTTAGGAAAAGTGAAACAGTATTTGGGAATAGATATTGATTATACACCGGAAGAGAAGAAAATGGCTTTGAGTCAGACCAAATACATCGAAAGTTTAGCAGAAAAATATAACATAAAAGATTCTAAGAAGTATGAAACACCAATGGAACAGAATTTATCGATTGAAGCTGGGGAAATAAATAATGTAAATAATTTGAAATATAGAAATTTGATTGGAGCACTTTTATACATAGCGAGTGGAACACGTCCCGATGTATCGTTCAGCGTTAATTATCTGAGCCGATTTCAAAACTCGTACAATGAAACACATTACAAGTATGCCATAAGAGTTTTAAAATACTTGTATCACACGCGTAATATGAAAATTAAATTATAACGAGGAACATGATGATTGTTTTGATGCATTTGTTGATGCAGACTGGGCTGCTGATAAAAACGATCGTAAATCAACATCAGGAATTATGTTAAGAATATTTAACAATCCAGTGCTATGGAAGACACAGAAACAGAAGATTGTGTCACGTGCATCTACGCACGCAGAGTATTATGCTTTAGCTGATTGCGTTTCAGAAGTTTTACCAGTAATAGGTGTGCTAAAGGGTTTTGATATTAACATTACAAAACCGATTGTAATTTACGAGGATAATAGCGGCGCCATAGCTCTTTCGAAAAATGGTAAATTTTGTAAAAATTCGAAGCACATTGATGTGAGCTATCATTTCGTTTATGACTATGAAAGGAAAGGTATTATTAAAGTTACCAAGGTAAACACTGATGATCAGTTATCAGATATATTGACCAAGGCTCTAGGTAAAAACAAATTTCAGAAACTAAGAAGTTTAATCAATGTTTATTAATTTTTATGTTGTTGTATTCGAATATTTTTTTGTTATGAGCTGTAGATTTTTAGGATTTGTTATTGTTTGTCAGAATAAGGAATTTGTATTTATTTTATGGTCAATGTTGAAAATGTTAAGTTAATCTAGGTATTTGTGAATACTGAATAGGTAGTTAATGTAGTATCTAAATGGTTTAGATTTAAAAGGTATCTGTGGAATACAAAACTCAAGGTGTGTTAAAGCAAAGAGTTCGTTTTGTATTCTATACTCTGTGGTTAATGTTTTCTATAGATTTGTCTATCACTGAACTTCGAATATGTCGGTCTAACGTCTCTTAAGAAAAATGATTTTATTTAACGTGTTTATTTAAATATAGAGAAGCTAATGGACATGAAAATCGGGGGGAATTAATAAACTGAGAAAACTGGCGATATTAGTCCCACAGATTAGTCCCGTCGTCGTTGGCAACAAAGTTCTCTGAGGTTGGCAACACTATTGCTATATAGGCGTCAGTGCTGCCAACTCCGGGGAAAATCCCCGATTTGCGGGGATTTGACGGTTACAGCCGGGAAGAGCGCGGGGAATGACCAAAATCGGGAAATTTCGGGGAATTCAGACCAATTGTTTTTGGTGGGTAAAAACATTTTTTTGTCGGGTCATCCGAAGACAAAAATTTTTTCGCTCTCGCTTTACTCGCGCTATTAATGTTTCTATACATTATTTTAATCTGAAACCAGCGTGCTGTTATAATACTTCGCAAAAATGTTTATAACAATGATTTGGTGCCAGCCAGCAGCAGCAGCAGCACTGTTTAGCCTAACTAAATACTAGTGTAAATTAAATTCCATAACTATATTTAATTCTATATTATTCGAGAATTGGTGATTGTAATAGATTTCCGGAAAAAATATGTACAAATTACTTAAGGTGATTTATTGCACATACACACTGTGGAATCAATTACTCAAATGGCCATACTTATTTTCTGGATTATAAAATGTGGCAAATATAGATAATTTTTCGCTCGCGCTTTCATCTTTAGTTTGTGCATTATTTTAGTTTATGATCAGTGCGCTTGTACTGACATGGTAAGAGATAAAATCTACTCCAGCATCACATTTCCAAGATACGCTTTCAAAACACCGGTGGCGGCGGTGGGCAGGGCCACCATTGCGCCATCGAAAAGATGTCTTGAAGTTAGGACTTTGCTCGAAGTCACTTCGTGTAGTGGTCGGGAAAAATAATCAGGGGGACCCAGCATGATAAATTCCGGATTTGACCCAGGGGGCAAAGAGTATGCAAACTATAATGCAGAGGGGGGGCAATACGTAAGACTACGGATTTAGTCTAGATGTAAGTTGTAGCAGTAGTACTTAGTATGAAACAGTGTTTTTATTGCAAAATTATCGTTTCGGTAAATTAATCATAAAGAAGCGGGGAATTTCGGGGAATTGGTGACACTGACGCGGGGAATGGATAAATTTTTATTGGCAGCACTGATAGGCGTTGGCTTTCAGTTTTTACCAATATACTCTGTGGCGTTGGCGTATTTGAAGTTGTGAACGTTGTTTGTTATTGTTTATTTGCAATATAAAAATATACATGTACCTTGTTATTTACATGAATCGGCCATTATGTATTTAATTAATATTGTCTCCCTTTTAATTATTGTAGTTGTTGCTGTTACAAAAGGTTAGGTTATCCACTTCAAAACATTGAACCACATGTAAGCACTTTATTTTACAGTATGTTATTTAATTTCAGTTTTGTCCCTCGAATGCTACGTTTGTGAAAACCAGGATGATAATAATGAAAAGTGTGTGAAAACTATCAGGACCTGTGAATATGGGCAGGATGTTTGTTTGACTGAAATCAAATGGGGGACCATGCCATACTGGTCTCAAGGTGCTAAAAAGCAATACTATATATCTAAACGATGTTCTAATAAGACGGAATGCGCCACAACTAGGCAACGAAACATGCCTTTATGTACTCATATTTGGTATCAGGACTGGGTGTGTTCTGATTGCTGTCTTGGTGATCGCTGCAACTACTATGTTATTGTAAGTGAACAAGCATTTGCATCAGCAATTAACTCATCATGTTTTCCAAAGTTTATCAAAACGCCTGATTGATATTACGACGTATGATTAAGATGTACTTATTTGGCACAACAAATCAGCAATACAATTTCACAGGCCAATGCTTCCAACATGTTGGATATACTACCTACTGGTAATGGGCTGGAATATTTGGACTGTAAAGGTCACAGAGCTAGAATTCATTGGGTATAGATTGTTGCTGCTAGTATACAGTTCTAATGTATTTTGTGTATCAGGTAGCAAGTAGCATTTAGTAGTAGATGCTATTACTGTGCTTAGTAGTTAGTTCAACTTAGTAGGTACTTTGTCCATAAAGTAAAGTATTACCTATCAATATATTTTATAATGAGATTTAGCTGTCTTGAATGCCCAGGATTGCACTAAAGTTAGTTTGCACTTAGGTATCACTTTAGACTCTAGGGAGGTATGTCATACCCCGTATTCCGAGTCACGCTATAATCGCTCATAGCGCTCCCAGCGTTCATGTTGATTTTTCAGCGTTCCGATTCAGTTATTGCACTCAATGACTTTGACCGCTGTCAATGACTCGGAACAACCAATCACGGACGGTGATATCGCAAGATGGCGTCGGTCATGACGTTTACAAAAGATTTCGTTGTCGCGCTCACGGCAATTCTTACGCGTTTTTAGCGCAATAATATCGATATTATCGATTTTAGCGTGATAAGAGTAATAAGTGCAAACTTAGGAGCTGTCAAACATGCAGACGGTTAAGTTTTGTTGCTCAGCCCCTGCATTATGCGACATGTTACTGATTGAATTCCAAAATAAGATTTTTACAGTTTCAACTTGCAATTTAAGTGTAGTTACAAATAAAAAAATTAAAATAAGTAGGTATATTGCCTTTGCCTTTTGATTTAAAGTTACATAATACCCTCCTTGATAATTTCATTGCAACAATAACTAATAAGTTCCGTCACTTGTTATATCTGCTTTCTATCGTAATAAAATGAATTAACCCAATACATTTTGATTGCAGAGTGGGAGCTCCATCAAGAAACCATTCATAGTTGCTACAATAGGTGTAGTCCTATTCCAACTTTTCTACAGGTCAATGTATTGACTATGATTAAACTAAGTACCTATTTATAATCTATTAATATTTTTATACAGACTTTATAGAATCTCATAGGGATAAATTTTTATAAATGCACTTTATTAGATTTTTACTATCCCAATCTAGCTGGTCACTCACAGACAATAATGTAATAATAAGTTTATTTTTAGAGTTATTTAAGTACAAAATTTTACAAACTGTTTAATAGGACCTACCAGTAGTAAAAGATACCAATGTTTGTTTCTGCATGGTCATTAGCTAGCACTACTTCCATTATTATATTGTTTTATTTGTAGCTACAGTATACTGGCCATTTTTATTTATTAAGACTTAGTTTTTATTTACTTACAAGTTTTTTAATTTTCTATTCAGTATGTTTAGTATGTATGTAGTTCTACAGTATAAGGGATTTGCATGATAGTATCAATTATTTGCTCATTAATAGTCATTATACATATTGTCATAAGTACCTGCTAAAATCTTTCCCGTCCATGTTGTTTTAATTTTTTTTGCTCACTGAGGGTATAATTGCTGTAGGGCCACGTGGATTGCTCCAGGGTGGCAATCGGTAATGATATGATACCCATTTTGTTGCCGATTGGGAAGCTATTGCCCCCACTTCAAATTGCTCATTGCTCTACACAGCTGCGTGGATTAGTGCCTTCTTAGGGTAAAAATAGTTTACGTTGTTGTAAGTTACATAATTATAATTAACTGAGTATTTTAATCTAAACAGTTTACTTTATGATACCAACACCAAATTTTAGTGTGTTGTTAAACATGTTATTCTATGTTAAAAACCGTCGGGACCCCACCTGTAAAGGGGTTACTCCTGCAGGCCCACGTCCTGGAATACCACAATTAATTTTTATCGTCATAAACATGGAGCTAATAAAAAAAGAAGGAGGGACTCCCGTCTGATCCGAAACTGAAGCACCCTTAGGAAGCCGGAACGCTTCGTACGTACGAGCAGGGCACGCACACACTCACATCATAGGCAGCCGGTCGCCATACTTTCATCTGACACACATATGTAATATGTCCGCCATTTTGGGCTTCAGTTCCATGTCGATCAAAACTCAATCCTTCTTTTTTTTATTTCATCCATGGTCATAAACTCAATTAAAAGTCAGTTTACGTTAAAAGTAACGTCAGCAGAAGAAGTGTTAATAAACTATAATAAAATTTCATTACTGGACATAACTTCCTTTAAAAAACCAAACAAAATATGATTCTAATACTAAATTAAATCTAAACTAAAGTAAATAATAGTAATAATAAATATGTGTGGACATCTCTCACAGCGCCATCTAGCCCCAAACTAAGCACAGCTTGTACTATGGGAACCAAATAACTGATACAATACTTATATACTTTTTTGTTTGTAAATACATACATAGAACACTGTTGTGGGCGGCCGTGTTACTTACCATCACGTGACTGACTAGGTCGTCACGTTTTCTTTTACATAAAAATAAGGTATATATTTTTATTTATTTATTTGACATGCCTTTGGGTGGACATTACAGTTGCCCAATTCGCCCACTAAATGCCTTAAATAATAGAATATAAGCATAGATTTATATATCTTGAGAAAATTAGGTGCCTATCGCTGCCATTATGTCCGTCACACACGTCCGTCGAATTTCCCCTATTACATAGGTCACAGAGCTATGAAACAAATGACACTTCGCCTATATATAGAGACGAAATCAATCATATTATTGCTGCCGAACTTCGGTACGGGGTACTCCTCTGTGTCAGTTTGACATTATAGGGTAATTTCGCTAGTTTCCGACCACTTAGTGGAGTTGTCAAGTTTAGAATGCATAATAAAATGTACCAGTATCATTTTTTGACTTGATGCTACTAAGCTACGTTTCAAATATTATACTCTATATTTTTATCAGATTATCAATCATTTTTTAAAATAACCCACCTTTTTATAAATATCTAAGCCAAAGGCTAATAGTAACTATTTTGCTAGTTTTCGATCACTAAATTATGTATACGACCACTTTTTCGCTAGTTTCCTACCACTATAAATTGAAAGACGTAGGTGCCTGACTGCCTGTGGTAAATAAATGATAGAAACAATGATCAGAAAGGCTTCTTTAGATCCTCTGTCTTGTATTTTCATGATTTCTCCAGCTTTGAGGCACTTACTCATATAAAAAAAGCATGACCTTTTTTATTACTGAGACCGCCAAAAATTATTTAAGGATATGGCTGAAAAATTCAGCTATAACAAAAAAAATATTGGCTAACGTAGTTTATAAACATAGTTATGTTTACAAACTAAATACGCTACTTTTTTTGTAATAAAGGCAGCCCACATTACACCCTGGGCGAGAAATATTCAATGATGGTTCGATCAGTTGGTCACGCCTATTTTGCGACCACCAGCATTAATCGTTTTTTTTTTAATCGTGTCTGGTTTAATTAGTTAAACTTACAAAGTAATCGACTATTTATGTACTTTTATATGTAAATAAATACGTATTTATAATGTTCTTGATATAGTTTGCTTTTGCGGTCGAATAGCATTTTTCTGCAGCTGGATTAGTTTTCGACCATGAGTGATTTTGGGTATCTGTAGTTTTTATACCAGATGGTGGATAAATGTGGTCGAAAACTGGCAGTTAAAATGCTTTTAAGCTTCAAAGCTTTAAAATAGAATTGGGGATTTCTTGTATAATATTTGTTACAAAACTGAACCTATTTGGACATAATTGTGTAGGCATAATATATTTTAGAGATGTGTTCACCGCAAGCTTTTTATTTTTTGTATTTTTTCATCAAATGTACATTAAACGGTCGGATATAGGAAGTGGTCGCAAAACCGGCGAACTTACCCTATGGCAGAAGTACCGATAGTGATGTAATGCGTTGGTTAACCTTATAATTATTGATACATCGATAGTTTCTATTATGCCATCCGGAAATTGGTTACAATAAGTTTTAAATGTTTTCAATTTATTTTGTGGTTAAATTGACTTCTACTAATTAAACTTTTAATATCTTTTATGTTTATTAGGTTTCCTACAGATCCTAATATAAAAGATAAATAGATATTCGCAACTGGACAGTGCAATTGGTTTCCTCAAAAACATGATACGGTTTGCTCTCAGCATTTTGAAGCTGAATGTTTTATGAAAATGTCTAACCATATACGTTTATATTTTGACGCTATTCCCACATTGAACCTCTATCCTATTTTTAACGAGGTACTAGGTGGACCGATGACCTGGTGAAAACCGCGGGGAGCCGGTGGATGCAGGAGGCGAGCAGCCGTTCAAAGTGGCGCTTTCTGGGGGAGGCTTATGTTCAGCTGTGGACATCTACGGGCTGATGATGATGACTATAATTTCTCTTATCCGCATTTATTATTTGATGAGGACATTATAATGATGTGGCGTGCTCGCCCATGAAAGAGTTTTCATGTAGACTCCATGGAGCTATTAAAAAAAGAAGGAGGGAATCCCGTCTGATCCGAAACTGAAGCTCCCTTAGGAAGCCGGAACGCTTCGTACGTACGAGCGGAACACGCACACGCTCACATCATATGCAGCCGGTCGTCGTACTTTCAGCTGACACACATATGTAATATGTCCGCCATTTTGGGCTTCAGTTCGATGTCAATCAAAACTCAATCCTTCTTTTTTTTATTTCATCCATGGTAGCCTCATAGAAAACCATTGCTCTTGGTTGCTAAGGACAACTGATCTCGTTGATTCTACGTCTTAGTCGATATTGCATGAAAAAAAAATTCACTTGCTTTTTATTTTGTAAATAGCTGTAAATTAAAATATACATCGCATGGTGAGCTGAAAAATTACCTTTATTTACTGCCAAACTAAGGACCTCCTTCTATTAAATAAGTGTTTACCGACAACACCTCAATGATACTCAATATTATTATTATTTTTCCTTAAAATTCATCTGATAATTGTATTTTCAGATGAATTCTATCAAAAAGAAACATGACGCAACAAATTAATCATCAGCAAAACGTGTTACCTATATATTTGGAGTTTTAATATATTTTCTCGTTTTATAACTTGTTATGTTTCTTCTATTTCAAACTTTAGTTTATAGATATAATTATACTATCACACATCATCAGCCGGCAGACGTCCACTGCTAAACACTGCCTCCCCCATAAAACCTCACTTTGGACGCCTATCGGATTTGCTTCTTTATAACCATAAACTGACGATAAACTACCTCTATACTTATTTATTTATATTTATTTATTTATTTTAGATTTATACCGGTATGTTTATCGGCTGGCCATTGTCGACCCAGAATAGAGTATAATAGAATAAAATAACACTATTACACATAGAAATACGCACAAAAGGCACAAAAGATATAGGTAGTTACTAAAGTGTACCTAATGATACAATCAGGTAAGAGGTACCTTACCGCGTACTTAACTCATATCAAACTATCGATAAAAATATATCGACTCAACCCACAGCACGTTTTGCTGACAGCAGTGGCACTAATGACAAGACAATTGATATATATGTCATCTGCGCAGGTAAACCATAGAGGTTTCATTGTAATACCTGACACGCTTGAATTGTATGAGAAGTGTCGAAAAGGCGCCTCTATGTAGAGGGGAAGCGTTTTTTTTTTTTTTTTGCTCTGTGACATAGGTCCAGAACCGAAGTCTCCATACTTAACCCACAGAATTCCCCCTATTACATAGGTCCAGAATCGAAGTCTCCATACTTAACCTTGTTTGAACATGAATCAAACCATAGAGCACATTTTTTTTTTCTTCTAATGTCAGTTCCTCTTTCAACATACCATATAAATAGTATTACCCGATTTAATCGGGTACCTAAATAAAAATCTAGCTAGATGTAAAATGTAAATAATAAAAATTATATAACGCCAACATTAAAAAAATATAAAATAATAAAATTAATTACCATCATACTACTATCTATAGACAAGAAAAAGGTCTATAGATAGCTCATGCAATCTTTTAATAAAAAGGATTCAAATTAAGTAAAACCAGCAGTTTATCCAACATTTCTTTTAATAACTCACGAGTTTTTCAATATTACCAAGTTAAAAGGATTAAAGAACAATAGTTATGTAGGCACAGGGGGTCTAGCAAAGATACCAACCACTAACGCTAACGCCTCACGCTAACTCCAAAATGTACTGAAATGACATTTCGGAATTCGCTAACTTTTCCGTAGCGAATGTCATTTCGATACATTTTTGGAGTTAACGTAAGGCGTTAGCGTTAGCGATTGTGATCTTTGCTAGACCCCCTGGGCCTCAACAAAAATAATGTTTCATATTTTAGGATAAAAAAAAATCATAAAAATGGAAAATCAGTGGGCGCGTGGAACGTTTATAGTTGACAATAAAACTATTATCAGTAATTGCACTTCTGTGTTCTGTGTATTCTTTACTATAGAAATGCGTTGAACATATTGTTGAGCGAGTATTAGGTTTCCACCAATCTTCATTTCGACCTTTTCGAACTACTTTTATCCAAAGATCAGCTAGACATGGATCTGTTGGAAATCCATACAAAAGAAATCGGCTAATTATTCAGATGTCGTGTGGCAATACTGCTTTTGACATGTCAACTTTTTATTGTAAAATGGTTCTAACTCTTCGTCAAATAGAAATAATTAAAATAATCTTATAAAAATACATGATTAAGGCCACTTACAAGTGAAATGTGATCGTGTGCTTCTGTGATTCGTGCCTCGAGTGATTTCGGCACTGTTTTATCACGCAAGACGGAATTTTTTGGTATGTATTCAAAAGCACACCCAAGTAACGACTGATTTTGATTTTGACAGCTGAGAATCAATCACACCCAAAGTAGTGTGTACGGTTTTGCTCTGCTTTAATTTCGTATTAGTGGTCTGGATAAAAAGTCTTTGGTCTATGAATATAAGTAATATTATGGCCTGTGTTCTTCAGCAGTGCACGTCTTCAGGCTGTTAATGATGATGATGAATATTACATAATTTTTAGAGCATTTACAGGTTAATTAATTATTATCACATAGCTCTCAATAAGTACAGAAAATGAAAATACAATCAAAAATGCTTTTATAAACTGCTTAGTAGCTTCAACTTATCAAAACAGTTGAGAGGGTACTTGAGAGTGCTGAGCATCATAAAAAACAAACAACAACGTTAGTAAAAAAATTATATTGTATTGTCATAAATTGTAAAATTAATTAATTTGTTAATGTACCATTTGAAAATAGCATCATCAACAGCCTCCAGACGTCCTCTGCTGAACATAGGCCTCCACCAGAGAGCGCCACCTCCAGCGGCTGCCTGCCTCCTACATCCATATTCGGCTCCCCGGTGCTTTCACCAGATCGTCGGTCCACCTAGTAGTAGAGGGCCTGCCTAGGCTGCGTCCTACGGTTTGAGGTCGCCACTCGAGAACCTTTCTTCCCCTACAGTTCACAGTTCTGCAAGAGATGTGGCCTGCCCATTGCCACTTTAACTTGCAATCCTAATAGCTATATCAGTCACTTTAGTTCTCCCGCGGATGTCCTCATCCCGGATTTGATCTCGCAGGGAAACACCAAGCATAGCTCTCTCCATAGCTCGTTGCGCGACTTTGAGCTTAGTAATTAGGCCAATAGTTAAGAGACCAAAGCTTTTTTATTCGGTTTATAGGCTGGCGTTTGACTACTATCTGATGGGAAGTAATAAACGTGGAAGTAGAACGCTTGTCGGCGTCGGTCATGACGTTTACAGTCCGGCAAGTATAACTTGGCGCGGCTGTGCGCCTCTGTGTTCAATGTCAGTGTTGCCACTGCACAGAAGATGACGCGTCATTTTATTATTAGTATTTATTTAATTTACTTGCCTGTCTTTGTATTAATAGATATATTTAAACATAGATGAATACTGATATGTTTTTAACTAAGTTAGAATTAGAGGTGAGTGTGTTGGGGTTCGACCAAAATAAAACAGTTTTTGTTAGTACATTATTTATTACTAGAATATGTGTGATCTAATAAATGATCTTCTAGATCTTCCAAGTCCGACGCAGAACTGTCAGATGGGGTATCACTGTCGCTAGCAAGACATATATTAAAACTTTCTAAGTCGACATCATCATTGTGATATTCATCTTCTAACCGCTCAACGTGATCGCAATGCGTTTTCCATGTAGCAGCCGTTATAGTCTGAAAAGCATCTTGTGCCAGACCCAATATTTCCGATTTCGATCGACCCACATTAAATTCTGCCACCTTGCGCTTTACCGACGCCCAAACTAGCTCTATCGGGTTCAGGTCGCAATGATAGGGCGGTAATCTCACAACTTGGTGCCCATGCTGTTTCAACAGTTCGTCTGCTTCAAACACATCAGGTTTTTTGTGCATTTTAATAATTTCATACAATTCAGATTTCTTCATGCTATCTAAATAAGACAGCCCGTTACTTCTGATCCATTCTTGCATAACCTTCTTTTAGTTTGATATGGTTGGTGACTTATTTAATTTCACACAATGGTATGGCGCGTTATCCATGACGACGATGGATTGCGATGGTAAATTGGGGATTAATTTTTCAACTAGCCATTTTTTGAAATTTGTGGCATTCATCTCATCGTGGTAATCTCCGCTTTTGGTGTTTGATTTAAAAATTAACAATGCATTCGGCACAAATCCTTGTTCACTTCCAGCGTGGACAATAATCCATCGCTGTCCTAAAGATATTTCTTTAATACTGCCAGCAACTTCTTCAGCTGGCCAGCATTTGTTGACACCATATGACGAGTGAATGTAAGTTTCATCTAGGTATACAACTGGACGTCGATTTGCACTCTCTCGATTTGCTTTCAATATTCTCAAATAACGAGACCTCCATGCTGCTATGTCATATCTTTCCATGAGAACTTTTCGTTTTGATTGGCATTTCCGGAATTTAAACCTCAACCTGAAATATTGAGAAGATTTGTTACAATCACATTATTTAAGTTATATCTATAAGTAAATAGGCTATGATTAGTCAAATGCACACTTTCGAAGACCACATCATTGCTAATCTTATTATTTATTTATACTTATCTATACATCTCTAGTCTAGGAGTCCAATAAAGATATTTAGGTAGTTAAAAAATAAAAACTTTCGTCAAAGCAATGAAAAATTTGAAACCACCATGGAGTGTAACATCAAAATTAAAAATAGTCACCTTAATATAATTTTTCTTAAAGTTTCATGGCTACCTTCAAATTGGATATCATTTCTTAGTTCCACCAAAAGCTTCGGTAATGTCGGAATTTCTTTTTTTACGGTATAAAATTGATGTATCTTTTTTCCGAACTACACCCAAATCAAAGTCATCCAAATTACTCTTGGTTTCCAGCCTTTTTCTTTTTTTTCCTGGTGTAACAATTTTTGACGAGCTAGCTTCCGCTTGTTTCCCTTCTGCAACAATTCTTTGAACAGAACGTTCAGAAACACCTGAAACAAAATATGTATAAATGTAACCATGAAATTAGTTTAGGTAGGTAAATTTATAAAGTTTGCATAGCATTATAATTATAAATGTTTCGCGAGTCAAGGCAAAATGACCATGAAAGTAAATTCTAAGAACAATTAGTACTTAAATCATTTTGATATTTTATAAGCAACATTAACTTTTTGTATTAACATTATCATCTAGATTATAGACAACAAATTGTTTATCACCAGTGTATATCACTTCACCAACATTTCCTCATTTTACTAACAGTTTTTTAATGTATCATCCAGCATCCAGCATCCTCATCTTTGGTGCCCCGGAATATGTTTGGTATTTTACCAAACATCTTCGTAAGCATAATTCGAGCGATACATTGAGCTAATTTATAGAAACTCGATGTGTCGCCAGTGCACCTTTTACCACCGCGGAGAACGGGCATTCTTAACATTAACATCAACATTCTTAACGTTTTAACATTTAATCTTAGAAAATAGTGAATAAATTAGTGAACAAACATTTATCATTGTACTACTTTTTGTAAAATGTTTGTTCATTAGGCACCTACTTGTGTAGTAGGTATCTGTTGTGTAATATGTGTTTTGGTGTGCAATAAAGTGTTCTTCTATTCTATTCTATTCTATTCTATCTTTTAAAATCACTGCAACCTCGCCACGCACCCTTCAATAATTCATCATTACCTATACACAACCACATTTTATTTAACCACATATTAGACATAAACATTTCGTTATCCCCACGGGTAATATTTACGTGTAATGTTGACAACACTCACCAGTCATTGCCGCCACCCTTGCATTTACGGATTTTAGTGGTATAATCGATTCGTTCTTTTCACATTCTTGTGTACAAAACGAATGTACTTTTATAACTGCTTCTCTTGTACCACTTTTTATCACTTTAGGCATGATGATAGCACAGTAGTTCGCAAAATATTCGCAACGATGTTTACTATGAACTCGGAAGTGTCAAAGTGAATTTTCAAGATGGCCGTTTTAGTTCCTCAAATCGCCACCGCCAACTTATACTTTTTTTTTTTCTTAGATTTTGGCTCCACATATCGTGTATTTAGCCAGTGTCAAGTATTGTAATTTATATATCACGTAAAGTCTAGTCTTAGTCATGGTCCAGTCTAAGTCATGCTCCAGTAAAGTGGTGGCAACTTTACTAGAAGCTTCTATGGAATTTTGGATGCAACACGAAAACTCACGTTTTACCACATTATATCACTTGCCCACACCCATGCTCGTAATTCACTATGCACTAAATGCGTAAAACGCCACCAATTTTAAACATTAATACTGGAAAAAGCACAAGTTTTGAGAAATAATACAATGCAACGACGTGAACATTTCCGCGTTCCCGCCAAAAAACTCCAACTTATACTTGCCGGACTGTACAAGAGATTTCGTTGTCGCGCTCACGGCAATTCGGTACGCGTTTTTAGCGCAATAATATCGATTTTAGCGTGAATCGGAATAGGGCCTTGACTTCTCAAAATGGCGGCCGCCGTATTTTTATAATTAAATATTTCTGATTCTATGAAGCCTACCTACAACCTACAACTAAACAAGTTTCAATACGAAAAGTTTAACGCTGGCTAAATACATCAGTAGCGAGTAGTCAATTTAGGGAGAAAAAAATAACAAAAAAGTTTTATATGGACATGGAGGTATAAGGAGAGAGCCAAAATCTGCCAATGCGGCGTTGCCGCTCCTCATCCTTCGTGTAAACATACTATCTTGTATCTCTGTCTAATACACGAATCGTCGCATAGAGTATGCGAGAAAGCGACTGTAGGAACGGCAACCTCGTCTTACCTACCACCGCGTGTCATGTCTTGACAGTTTGGTGTGTCAAGAAATAAAACGTGAAAATATAGTGATTATATTGTTATTAGGGCTAAATATTGTGTCAATAGTGAAATTGTTGTGCTGTGTTTTGTGCATCAAGAGTAACCCGAGGAGTCGAAGGAAAACAGAATCATCATTTTATACGTTAAGTTTACTGGCTATGATTCTATGTTGATGATTATGGATGTGTTACGTTGTTAAGTCAACGTCAGCTGGCAAAAATTTGTCAACTGTCTGGTAGAATGACGTGAGAAATAATTAAAAATATTATAATTTTATTAACGAGTTTTGGCGGGAACGCGGAAGAGTTCACTTCGTTGCATTGTATTATTTTTCAAAACTTTTGCTTTTTCCAGTGTGAATGTATAAAATAGGTGGCGTTTAACGCATTATTCATTTTATTCATTCATTTCATTTATTGTGCTCACATATAATACAGACTATATATTAAACAGTAAGTGCTGAATTACTAGCATAAGGGAGGGCAAGTGATATAATGTGGTGAAACGTGACTTATCGTGTTGCTTCCAAAACTCCATAGAAGCTTTTAGTAAAGTTGCCACCACTTTGCTGGAGCATGACTTAGACTGGACTATGACTACCTGACTTAGACTGGACTATGACTATCTAGGACATGACTTTGCGTGAAATATTTTATAACACAATGAAAATATAATACTTGACACTGGCTAAATACACTATGTGTGGAGCCAAAATATATAAAAAAAAATTAATTAACCAAACAAGCGGGTGTCGGTATAAAACAAAAATCTGTGTAAAAATAAAAAATCTTAGAGATGTGAATGTGTGACTACCTGTGGTGACTACAAATTGTGAAGCTGACTTCAGTGGATATAATTAATCATAACCACTGGCATTCAATGCTCGTGTGTTGTTTAAATAATTACAAATTACAAATAGCAAATGAGCATGAACACAAGAGAATAAAGTGACTGAATGAGGATGCATTTATCTATACCAGGCATAACCAGGGCATTATGATGATGTCTGCGGCAGCTTAGTTCTAGTTTTGCTAGCCATGGCTGCTTTCCGGATCAACGGGGGCTCTGAGATCGCCGCTGGCGTCAGTGCAGTCCCCGTTTTGGACTTATTCTCTGCAGTGGCGATAGTATTTTTTTGTGCTGAAGGGAACTTAGCCATTAGTTGTTCGATCTCATCCGTAGTCGCAATTCGTTTGCGACCATTATTAGGCAACTTAACGAAGACGGCTCCATCCCGTGTCCAGCAGTGATGAATGCCCAAATTAGATTTCGTGTGGCAATGTCAGTAAACTAGACTACGGACTAGTATAGGGCGCGCTCGAGAGGAGTTTTTAGTGCCGAAGCGATGGCAGGAGTATACACATGAGGCCTGAATATCAGTTAACCTCACATTGGATTGTATGACATTGATTACTAACGCTTTACAGTCCTCAGTGTCTGACTCTTCAACGCCTGCGCCTGCGACTGAGAGATAGACTGCACCTATTGTAGGTCTCTAAGTCATCAGTCTGAAGTACTACTGTGAACGAAGAAGTGGCAGGATGGACCAAACATTGCCTTTGAAGTTTTTGTAGTCCTGTGCCAGCTTATCCAGACTGAGCTTGCTGTCTGAGCTAGATGTAGCCTTGAAAATCTTTTCAAAATCCGCCATCCTGGCTAACAGGATGACTCTTCAATCCGTTTTTGGTTGTCCAGACTATCTTGCACATGTGCCATCATATATCCAAGTGAAGAAATAGAGTAACCAGCAGGTAAATGCACTAATTATAAACACTAGGATATTAAAATACTTTAGGAAGTAGTTTTGTAGTGTCGACACTTTTAGCGCCTACCTGCAAAAAAAAAAGAAAATAAAAAAAGCTGATAATCATTATCATAATTACATAAAATATGCAAGTGTATAATACAAACAAAACGTTATCAATGGTTAAAAACTAACAAATTCTAACCAATGGTCAAGATTTCTTAGAGTGTTTAACCGTTGGTTACCTATTGGTTAACTATTGGTGAAAAAACCTGCCCTAAAGGTCGTGATCACCGAACGGTCGAGACAACCAACGTAACTTTGTAAAGCCATCAACATAGAATCATATGGACGGTGGACATTCACAAAATGCCTGTCCATTTTCTGTTGGTGTGAGTATTTAAATATGCATTAGTATGCGTGAGTAGGGAAGTGACCCCTATTACACAATATATCGATGTATAATAAACCTAACCAAACAGTGCTGCAGAATTTCGATACTTTTTAGTTTTAATACAAAAAATAAAATAAGATATTCGTAGAACCAGAAGACGCAGCTTAGGCCGGCCCCCACTCGGTGGACCGACGATCTGGTGAAAACCACGGGGAGCTGATGGATGCAGAAGGCGAGTGGCCGCTCATGGTGGCACTCTATGGGGAAGGCCTATGTTCACCAGTTGACGTCTTCAGGCTGTTAATGATGATGATGATGATGATGATGATGACCCATCCTAGTAAAAGTATATTGAAACACATTATATGAAATAACGTTTGTAAGTAACATTTTTATATGTGTGTTGCCAGTGATGACTTATGGAACTGAGACGTGGTCTCTAACTGTTGGCCTCATTACTAAGCTCAAAGTCGTGCAACGAGCTATGGAGAGAGCAATGCTTGGTGTTCCCCTGCGAGATAAGATCCGAAATGAGGAGATCCGCAGAAGAACTAAAGTGACCGATGTAGCTCTTAAGATTAACAAGTTGAAATGGCAATGGGCAGGCCACATTGCTCGTAGAACTGATAACCGATGGGGAAGAAAGGTTCTCGAGTGGCGACCACGAACTGGAAGACGCAGCGTAGGCCGGCCCCCCACTAGGTGGACCGACGACCTGGTGAAAGCCGCGGGGAGCCGTTGGATGCAGGAGGTGAGCAGCCGCTCTAAGTGGCGCTCCCTGGGGGAGGCCTATGATCAGCAGTGGACGTCTTCAGGCTGTTCAAATAACATTGTTCCATAATAGTTAGTTTTTATTTTACATTCGCCTTTTCTTATTCGATTCATTAAAATGATGGTTAAATTTGTAAAAAGTGCTCCGTACCATTATCTAGTATAAAAACGAGCAAAAAATCACGTTTATTGTATTGAAGCCCCTATATTTATTTTAGGGAAAAATATAGGGAAAAAAGATGAATGGAGACAGGTGCAGCCGTTCCATCCATTCATCTTTTTTCCTATATTTTTCACTTTTGCTTCTCTCTTACCCATAAACAGGGTAAGGGCATAAAACTAATAAACCCGTGCGAAACCGGGGCGGGTCAGCTAGTTTATTATAAATTTCATAACTCATATTGAAGCCAGACGACACTGGCCTACCTACTGTAGTTTATAAAAGTAGGTTAGGTGCCTATTTTTAAATTGCCAGATTTGCACCTACTTTTTCATTCTGTTTGCACTTTGATCTAAATCTATTCAGCCACTTTTAGGAAAAGAGATTTTCTACTTTTTAATCTCCCCAAAACCAAACTAATTTTGTGCAAATGTATGAAGATTTACGAATATCGACAAAATGTAATGGACAGTGTAGGTACATCACTATTCGAGAAGCGTAAAATCGCCCATCCCAAAAATATCAATGAAAGCATTAAATCTTTCAGTAATTGCAATCGCATGGTAATTATACGATGGGAAAAACGTATATTCTTATAATATGAAATGCATATTTACTTCGAAACTTCGATGTTTAATATAAAAATAGCCAGTAAACTTTAACGTATAAAATGATGATTCTGGTTTTCCTTCGACTCCTCGGGTTACTCTTGATGCACAAAACACAGCACAACACGACATAATATCACTATTGACACAATATTTAGCCCTAATAACAATATAATCACTATATTTTCACGTTTTATGCTCTGGCATTTAATTTCTTGACACACCAAACTGTCAAGACATGACACGCGGTGAGGTAAGGCGAGGTTGCCGTACCTACAGTCGCTTTCTCGCATACTCTAAACGACGATTCGTGTATTAGACAGAGATACAAGATAGTATGTTTACACGAAGGATGCGGAGCGGCAACGCCGCATTGGCAGATTTTGGCTCTCTCCTAATACCTCCATACGTTATAAACGTAATATTATGGTTTAATTTGCCGTTTCAGATCAAACAAACGACGTAACTTTGACAAAACGTTGCTTTTGTAAAAAAATTGTTTGTTGAATTTACCGTACTAACTGATAATTATCATGAATAATGTATGCATGGAGCTAATAAAAAAGAAGGAGGGAATCCCATCTGATCCGAAACTGAAGCACCCTTAGGAAGCCGGAACGCTTCGTACGTACGAGCGAGGCACGCACACACACATCATATGCAGCCGGTCGCCCTACTTTCATCTGACACACATATGTAATATGTCCGCCATTTTGGGCTTCAGCTCGATGTCAATCAAAACTCAATCCTTCTTTTTTATAAGTCATCACTGGCAACACACATATAAAAATGTTACTTACAAACGTTATTTCATATAATGTGTTTCAATATACTTTTACTAGGATGGGTCATCATCATCATCATCATCATTAACAGCCCGATGACGTCAACTGGTGAACATAGGCCTTCCCCATAGAGTGCCACCTTGAGCGGCCACTCGCCTCCTGCATCCATCAGCTCCCCGTGGTTTTCACCAGATCGTCGGTCCACCAAGTGGGGGCCGGCCTAAGCTTCGTCTCCTGGTTCTACGAATATCTAATTTTCTATATTGTATTAAAACTAAAAAGTATCGAAATTCTGCAGCACTGTTTGGTTAGGTTTATTATACATCGATATATTGTGTAATAGGGGTCACTTCCCTACTCTCGCATACTAATGCATATATAAATACTCACACCAACAGAAAATGGACAGGCATTTTGTGAATGTCCGCCGTCCATATGATTCTATGTTGATGGATTATATTATCTTTGGTCAGCAGCACAGATTAGGTAGTGATAGAGTCTGGCTAATGAAAGAGAGACTTACCCCCATATTCTAAGACGTTACCTCGCGATTACTCCACTCGATTCAACCTCGAATTAACCTCATTTTTGTGTTTTGGTATTTTTAGTTGACAAAAAATAAAAACTTGACATTTCTGCGTCAATTTTTCTCAAACGAGAGAAGCGAAGCAACTGTCAACTCAAGGTAAGTCGCGATGTATTTTCCCTCAAAGTTAAGTAGAAGTCAGGTGATGGATTTTTGGAGAAATGTTTTGTAATACGGAGGTGAAAATCGCGCGCCAAAAAGCATCACCATGCCAGCCCCAAACTAAGATAAGATTTGTTAATATTTATGCAAATCGGTAAAACATAACATTTATTGTGGAATCAAAGTGAGTTGTTCCAACTTTTCTTCTTAGTTTGGGCTGCAATGCTGATATTTTTTAAATTTACCGCACTTTTTCAGTCTCTACTTTCATTAGCCAGACTACTACGTCAGCAGCGCTGCGAGAGCTGGGGGTGGGGGCTGTGAACAAAAGAGAAAAATAATATACTGTGGTGAATTCACAGAGAACTTTTGAATTCACCTAATTTTAATAATATTGACAAAAATTTAAATTGGAAAATGCATGTCGATTTCGTATGTCAAAGACTTGATCGGTACGTTTTTGCCCTAAAAAAACTGAGACAGACTGTATCTATGGAAGCTGCATTAACAGCTTACCATGGCTACGTGTCGTCTATTCTGAGCTATGGAATTATAATGTGGGGAAATTCAGTCGATATTGATAGAGTATTTAAAATTCAAAAACGATGTATTCGTGTGATGAACAAGGCCTGGTTTCAGGATAGCTGCAAACCACTATTTAAAAAATGTAACATCCTTCCTCTGCCATGCATCTTCATCAAAGAAATTTGTATTTTCGTTAAAGCTAATTCACTTTTTTTCCATAAACGCAGTGAAATTATTAAACGACAGAAAAGAGCCAAATTTGTTAACCTACTGCATCAATCTCCTTGTCGTAAAGATATATATAAGAAAAATGTCTACAATATGTGCATATCAATATATAACTGTATACCTAATGATTTAAAAATGTTAACAGGCAATTTATTCAAGAAATCTTTGTATGACTGGTTATTACAACACACATTTTATAGTGTTAAGGAATTTCAAATGTACTGTAACAAAAATACTTTTTAATATTTGCACACTTGCATGCAAGTTGAACGCAATATGTCTACATATGTTATTTTAAGACCTTCCTTGTGAATTGTGCTTGTGTTCTCGCAAATAAATGATTGATTGATTGATTGATTGACCGTTGTGAATGTTTTTACCGATATACTCTGTGGTGATTGTGAATTGATTGTTTGTTTCAATTTTATAGAGGTGGGTCGTACTAGGTAAGTTGAGATACTAGGTGACTCTGTGACTGTGACTCAGCCATACCTGTGACAAATACCTGTGAATAAATACTAGCGAGTATTTTTTACTCGCGGCACAAGTCATGGTTACAGGATGTAGATATATAATAGGTGTGTCTTTCTCTGACGCCTTTGTGGAAAAAGGATGCACCTATTACTTTTGAATTGACGGCTGGCAAAACATGTCGCTGTCACAGCTCCTGTGAAAAAAATACTAGGTTTGTCCCTCTCTGGCACGCTACAGACTCCTTCGTGAGAAAAGGATGCACCTATTACTTTTGAATTGACGCCTGGCAAAACATGTCGCTGTCACAGCTCCTGTGAAAAAAATACTAGGTTTGTCCCTCTCTGACACGCTACAGACGCCTTCGTGAGAAAAGGATGCACCTATTACTTTTGAATTGACGGCTGGCAAAACATGTCGCTGTCACAGTTCCTGTGAAAAAAATACTAGGTTTGTCCCTCTCTGGCACGCTACAGACGCCTTCGTGAGAAAAGGATGCACCTATTACTTTAGCACGCTCTCATAGATTCGCGCGCAAGTCACAGTGTCGCTGCTCCCGGAGGTATTTTGTCGCTGTGACTGACTGTGACTTTCTTTTATCATTGACTTTTACCTGTGACGATAAATACGCCTCACGCCTAAATTTTACCTTTACCAATGTACTCTGTGGTTTTTACCAATGTACCACAATGTACTCCTTGATTGATTGAAATCTCCAGAAATTTTTACAAGAAAATTTTAGTTTTATAATTTATTTTGTATCTTAGCTTGGCATGGTCAACCACATACATATAGTTAATATTATTTAGTTACTACTGTATTATTGCGTATTTAAACATCCGACAAAAACAAATTATTCCTTGTATTTACTAAATGGAAGGAATTTTATGGAAGTGGACAAATTATTGGAACGGTAAAACCTCATTAAATAGAAAAAATACCTGTGCAGTGCAATACAAGTGAAAGGATTTGCCTTGATTTGATAGTACTGTTTTGTTGTTCCAGGCTGGCAGACCCGATGGTTTGTTTTGGAAAATGGAATTCTTTCTTATTACAAGTCCCAGGAAGAAGTAATTCAGGGATGTAAAGGATCAGTTAAAGTTTCTGTTTGCCAAATAAATGGTATGTTATGTTTGACTAAACTAATTTAATTATGATTTTGCCACCATTAATTTGCTTGGTACATTGCATATCTATATTTTAGACATGAATGAAATAATGAATATGAACAAGTACCTTAATGATTTCAATTTATTCACAACACATCATTCAGTAAATGAACATAATAGGTAGTGCAAGTTTGACTAACCTTAGCATATGGGTTACTACCCTATGAATGTATTAGTTTTTACATAACAATAGATGGACAAATAAAAAGTGTATAAATGAGTGTTGCACATTGAACATTCCTTTGATTATGCATCAATCACTGTAGTCAGAACTTACATTATGTAGATTAGGTATTATCAGTGTTGTTTATAACTGGCGTACTTACTTCCTAGTAGGTCAACTCAGGATTTGGAATGAAATCCGGAATATGTGAACCGAATTTGTTTGTGCGGGAAATCTCTTTACATAGGTATGACTCCGTACGGGGAGGCGAGGTGACTGTGGCTCGCACGTCGCGAGTGAGGTGTCTATGCTAAAACTGCATACCTTGCAATTGACTGCGACGTGTGCCTCCACAATCAGTATCATCAATCTTAGATTATCAGCTAAGTCAAATTATCAGTCAAAGGCTAGTCATTCAAATGTATTTTTTTTTTCAGTAAATAATATTGACAACACCAGGTTGGACTTGGTGATTCCTGGCCAACAGCACATGTACCTGAGAGCACCATCCCCACAAGATAGGCAAAAGTGGCTGGTAGCACTTGGCAGTGCGAAGGCTTGTGTTGACTCTAAATCTGATATCAAAGGTAGCCTAATTTTTAATATGAACATAAAATTAAATCCAATCGAAAGGCCTCATTAAATGAATAAATATTATTTTTCCCTTTATCTCTTATCTATAAATCATTTGCATTTTTTTGATTTAGTGTACCCACTTTTGTTTGAGTTACATAGGTATTATTACTGGTGGTAGACAGAGCCATCATATCATGATTAGTAATAAGTAACAGTGGAACCACTGGTGGTTACAATACAATATATTTTGCTGCGCTGTTGCAAGTCAATTATTTTTTAACTTTATTTGACCGAGTTGTACTTGTTTTGTATTTTACATGTTTTATATCAGAAAGTCAGCAACCATCTTTCAGTTACAGTTCTGGAAGACCCCAATTCTCTGAGCCACAAGAAGTCTGAGCTGCGGTTGTATTGTGATCTAATGATGCAGCAAGTGCATGCCGTGAAGAGTGCTACTACTGCTGAGGGGGGCCCTGAGATACAGGTTACTAACATTAAATACAATCATAGATTTACGACCCCTGTGGAAGAAGTCCTGTTTAGCGCACCTCTTAAGTGCCAGAGTGGCATGATGCCTAGGCGTATCAGCCAATAACATAAATTAATTTCCTGGGTGGTTATTCTCTATGGAAACACAGATTCCACACGATACGAAACCACGTCGTTATCGTGTCTTGTTCAAATCGTGTCACAGGGTTAGATATACCTTCACTTTACATTAAGGTTATCTTTAGTTTGAATAAAATATATTGACATAAGTGGTCATACCTTTTGATATGTTGATGTTACGGAACGCGTCTCGGTAAAACGTATGATTTTTGACAGTTCAAATCGCGCCAATTCCAAATTCATTTAGCGCGGTTTTGTTTTCGTTTCATAGAGAATAGACTTTTGCAGATTTCTTATGTAAGACAAGGAATTCGCGTGGTTTC
The DNA here is from genome assembly GCA_963580505.1 of Ennomos erosarius. Taxonomy (NCBI): domain Eukaryota; kingdom Metazoa; phylum Arthropoda; class Insecta; order Lepidoptera; family Geometridae; genus Ennomos; species Ennomos erosarius. The sequence goes on along the minus strand of OY756981.1, from coordinate 10,385,276 downwards.
GAAGTAAGGAATCGATAGAGAATAACCACCCTGGAAACTTATAGAATTCCAAGTACTGACCACTAATATTGTTAAAAAAAGTATCTTGAATATCTATTTTTAGTTATTCTGAGATTGTAACTATTAATTATTGTACATGTATACAGTACTCTCATTCTCACATCACATTACTAATCTGGTACTTAAAATGCATCAATTTGCAGTAGGCCACTGTGTCACCTGATGATAGCAAGTGACAATGCGGTTGATGACGGAGCATGGTTGCCTAGACCTAGAAGATACTGGTTCACTCTTATTTTTCACACCTCCACTACTCCCAAACAGCTCCTGCTCAGTGTGAAGTAAAATTAGCTCTCTTAAACACATACCATATAATTATTATACTGTAGTAGTGATTTGTCATCTGTAAATTCTAATAATTTTAAATTTTGTTTCAGAAAATTGATGATGCTTCAAGTCTGCTTACGGCAACGTGCGACACATTTATCAGAACCCTAGAAGACATAATGAAGTTAACTTATAATGCCACCACTACAGTACCATATGAAATGCCTATCCCGAACATCACCGCTGTGAAAAGCAATTGCTCTAAACCACTCAGACAAAGTTTAACAAGGTCTATATCACAAGAGAACAGATGAATCATGTCAATAGGTACTTTACAATGTAGTAACATATAAAAAAATGTATAAAATATAAAAGCTAATGTCCCAATTCAATATGTGATTTGTATAGCAGCTGATAATGTAAAACTGGTTAATGTAACTTTATGAATTGGTCTAGAATTTTCATAACAACCATTTAAATATCATATCCTACGACAACTATGTATAAAAAGATGTCATTTTCCTACTTTCAACTATTACATATTTTATTACCTGGATGATAAATTTAACATAATTTATGCACAAAAAAATTATGTATAATATTAATAATAATTTTGTACTTAATTGTAATTGGCATCAAAATAAAATATGTAACTATGTAGGTGCAGACAGCTGCAGCATCATACTCATAAAAAGTCAAAACAAACCCCTGTTTGCAATAAATAAATATCTTGCCAATTACGAATTAAAATCTTACACAAACTTCAGTTGCATGAAGCAGTTAGGCCGTTTAGGTAAGGGTTGTTAGGAACAATCCCTTACTAGGCACTATACTTCTATATCGGTTGTAGTAAGCTCGCAGCTGATTAAACGATATTGGCAGCAGTCTATGTGAGTAGTTGTGTACCTATATTATTTACATTAGATTACTAAGGCTTTCAAGTAATCATTGTTGATTTACTAGAAAATATCTATTATTTTACTAGGCATTCTATCATCAAAATTTACATGGTAAAAAACTACCCTATTAATTTAGTTTATTAAGTAGTAGTAGTAGTAGTAGTGTAGTTTTAGTTGTTTTTTTTGTTTATTTATTATGAAAAACAGTATACATTCCTGGGATAGGCATTTAAATTACATGCATGTTGTATAAAATATTCTCTCCTGGCAGCTAGACTAACTTCATAGAAGAGTTACCATGCAAAATTATACCTATAAAATATAATATTAACGCATATTATTACGTTTTAGATCTGACAACAAACTACACAATATCACTCTTGATCATAAACATGATCTGTCAACTTCTCGCTGATTAGAAATATAACATGTAAATTATGGAATGTTTATGAATCAGAGGTTAGGTATTATTTTTATAAATTCTAAGTAGGTATAAAGTGTATTAGTACTAAGAAAATTGTAAATCTTAACACAAAAATGAAATAAATATATCATAATAAAACATCGACTTTTTTATTAACAATTTAGAGATAGTACCTACCTACACAATCGGCACATAAACTACATTAATCATAATTTATTTATCACCAAATTGGTTCACCAAATCTAGAGGTATTCTTTTCTTGAGCATCCAATTCAATACCCATTTTTTTTCTCATATAGAAAATTGTACAATCTCTGTTGGTGCACAAAACCTCTTCATGAAGACTGCCTTGGCATCTTTGACATTCAGTCCAAAGTCTGGAGAACTTTTCTTGGAGTTGTCTCAACTTGAATACTTCTGTTATGTATAACTGTCCTTCTTTATGCATACAATGACTACACAAAGCACGTGTTGTATTGTTTGGCATTACTGTTTTGCATCCAATGCACTTTTCTGTCTTTTTGGTAAATTTTGCCAAAGCTCCAACTTTGGATGTGACCATTGCTTTAGTTCTTGTATGTTCTCCTTTTAGAAGAAGAGATTCAGCTTTATCACCTAGAATAGGTTCAAATATTCGTAAGAGAGGTTTTGAAAGTTGATTTTCCAAGTAATGGTTGAAATCTATTGGAACACTGTTTTCCAATACATAGATTGGGTCTTCTGCTTTCATATAAGCAGGGGTATTCTTAGCAGCACATGTCAGAATATAGGGAACTCTATCTCCTAATTTAGGTGCTGTGCCAGGATCACGCTTTTTCATTTTATTTGCTAGTTCCACATGAGCTTGTTTTGCAGCATAATCATTCTTTGTGAGTTCTTTAGTTATCACAAGTTGTGATATATCAATGCGATTGCATAGCAAATCAGATATGATCTGTTTTGCATAGTTCACTGCACCATCTGGATCTCTATCTATGAGAAGCTTTTGAAGACATGTGCTCATCATGTTTGAAACAAGGGGGCAATTGTCTCTCCTTACGGTTTCTATGCCTTTGCAATCCATTTTGTCATACTTCTCAGGCTTTGTAAAATACAAACCAGCATACCTCTTTTTGTTTATAAGCAGGTATGGATAATATACCTTCTCAAACTCAAGCTTGATTGGTTTCACAAATTTGGATGAGACAAAGTCAGCTGCATCTCTACCCAATTCCATACTTTCTTCTAGTGTTTTAACACCAAACTTTACCATTACCGAGTCAGTATCTCCATATATTACTACTGCATCTTCCTTGTACCCGTTTGCCTTTGTATATTTTTTCTCAACTTCAGTCTTTGTGAATTCAATCATGGTGCGGCCATAAGCTGTTACACTACCAGAAATCTCAAGACAAGGCAACTTGCCTACCTGGGCACCAGTGAATCCATAGACAGAATTTGCACTGATTTTCAATGCTAGTTGTCTGCCATCAAGCACTGATCTTTTGAAAGGATCTTTTTCCTGTTTTAAATCTGCCTTTGCTTTTTTTCGTGCTGTAAGTAGGGATTCTAAGATTTCAGGCAGTAAACCTTTCCTTACATTCGATTTTACGAACATGTTCTTGGAGGGTGTAGTGGTAACATCATCACTATCCTGAAACTTGTTATGCATGTTGGGCGGCACTAGTGTAGTATAGCATAGATTGTGTGCCATCATTATACTAGGATACAGGGATGCAAAATCTAACGTTGATATAGGATCAGCATAATACCCTCTTTTAGGTTCAATTACAGTTGCTCCTTCAAACTGATCATCAGAACCTTGACCACTGTAAGCTGGCATCAAATATCCTGCCTCTTTTGCCTTCCTAAGAAGTTGGCTTACAACTTTAATTTGCTGACCTCTAGTTAGCAAACATAGCAATGGAACACCAGTTACTCTTGCCATTTCCATGTAATTAATAATGCACATTAATTTGTTCAACAGTTTCAGAGGTAAATATGCATCTTTCAGACAGTACATGGCCAGTCTTCTTCTAGTCTGTTCATTTTCATTTTGCAAGTCCGATATTATGCTATGATGGACATCTTCCTTTTGCTCCTGGAGAAAGTGGTAGCTCACAGCATTTAAAGTATATGACCGGAGTTTGTAATCTCGCACAAGGACAAGCAAAAGGTCAAATGGTACACGTCCTTCAAAGTTTATACTTTTATTTTCTCTTCTGCCCATTTGTTTCGACTGCAGTATGGAATCTTTAATGACAGATCTAAAGTTCTTAATTCGGCCCAAGAAATCAAAATCTTTGACTTTTAGGTGCTTTGCTCGGTTTATAAGGTAAGGCCAATCAAAGTTACTGATATTGTAGCCAGTGATTATATCAGGATCTAATTCACGGAAGAAGTCTGACCACTTGGCTAACATTTCAGCTTCAGATTGAAAGCTTAGAACTTGAGAGCCTACTATTGGAGCACATGTATTCAGCGTGAACACATTTCTAAGATAAGGCTCTGTTTCACCCTGCTTGATTACCATAGAAGCTATCTGAATAACAGGATCATGATTTGGTTCAGGAAAAATCCCTTTCCTACCGGCACATTCAATATCAAAGCTTAGAATTCTAAATGGTGCAACTTTGGACCATTCACCTTCAGGCTGGTGAGCGATGAATTCATTCCATGCAACATCTACTTCAATTTGACATCTGGATTCACACTTTAAATGTGAATTATTGTTTCTGAGCAACCATTTACCAACTGGCAACTCAATCCAACTGCAACCAACTACTGCTGTATCCACCATGAATCTAATATCAAAATCTATGTTAGTCTCAAAAAATCTTGGATCCATAAGGCCAAAAGATAGAGGTTGTCTTTCAATCAATCTCTTTGATGGGGTGATCAGTTTTGGTAATGCTACTGATACTCGAGCAAATGTTATGTCATCGTCTCCCTTGTAATACATTATGGACTTGGCATTTACCAGGCGCACTTCCAGGACAGCTTCTTTGATATTGTCTTTATTAGATCTCAGATCTTCTAATAATGCTCTGGAAAGGTTTTTTTTCATTTCATTGCAGGAAGATTCAGTAAAATTTAATGGAACTGTTACATAAAAGTAGGGTGTGAAGCCATGAACATGACAACATATGGAGTTCCCTTCCATATTGATGCCATACATTCTCATAATTGGCACAGGTGCTAGTTGAGATCCAGGCATACCTTGAATTGGTTGGCCATTGTAATGATCAATATCAAGTTGCTGGAATACAAGTGGATGTTTTTTAGGGTCTAGGTGTGGCGGAGGTGGTCTAGACCATTTCATGTTTGTAGCTTGATTCTCCGGTCCTTCACCCAAAACTTGTAGAGAATCGAACTCATTCGTGTCCATTCCAGCGAGTTGATCTTCAAAACTACATGGCACTTCATTGTCATCTTCATCATCGTGCGATTTAAATTTCTTTGGTGGCGGACCCCTATATTGCTTATGTTTTTCCATTTTAGTGATTTGCTTTTTGATGTCAGTCTTTTGAAACGTGCCGTTCTTTTCTGCCAAAATCTGTAAATATACAATAAGAAGAATCAAGATGGTTTGCAGTAAACCAGTAAACATTAACTATAAATCAGAGGATATCATTATCTTGGGCAGTAAGCATAACCGCCGCGCCGCGCGCCACTTTCCTACGCTTCGAGCCGCTTTATTTACCTTCGGCGAACTGAATAGGCACTATTTTCTCCTGTTTGCTTGTTTGCAATGTATAAAAGTAAAGCTCACAATTGTTCAATAAATACTATCTTCACAACTTGGCTTTTAATTTGCTTGTTCTTTGTTAATCGAAAACAAAAAAATAAGCGCCAATGAAAGAAAGAGCTTTCAGTATATAGCAAAGTTTTCTGTGGAAAGAGCCAACGAGTATAGTAACCACCATAGATTAGAGAAAAAAAATTACTCTGTGGTATCCACAGAATACTATTACTTCTCCCGAGAAGAATAACGACTCCATAGTAAAAAATAAGATCAAAAAGAAGAGCGCCATCTCTGCGTGGCCCCGCTCGGATGGGTTTAATATGGCGGGAACTTCAAATGTACCTACTTATACATATAGGCATGGAGCTATTAAAAAAAGGAGGGAATCCAGTCTGATCCGAAACTGAAGCACCCTTAGGAAGCCGGGACGCTTTGTACGTACGAGCGAAGCACGCACACACTCCCATCATATGCATCCGGTCGCCCTACTTTCATCTGGCACACGTATGTAATATGTCCGCCATTTTGGGATTCAATTTTTTTTTTCTTATAATTTGGCTTTCACGCAAAGTCATGTCCTAGTCATAGTCATAGTCTAAGTCAGGTAGTCATAGTCCAGTCTAAGTCAGGTAGGTAGTCATAGTCCAGTCTAAGTCATGGTCCAGCAAAGTGGTGGCAACTTTACTAGAAGCTTCTATCTAAATCTGCCCTAAGTCTTATTTTATGAGGCGTTTTATTAATAAGAGAATATTGTATTCTCCTTGATTCGATTAGCCTGATAGCTCACCCTTCTCTCTCTCTCTTATTACGAAGGAGTTAGCAGCGCTGCTGAAGCGCGTCTGCCGCTCAACTGCTGTCAAAATTGTATGAAAATTGACAGCAATTGAGCGGCAGACGCTGGTTAGCAGCGCTGCTAGCTCATTCGTAATACAGTTAGTAGTAGCTCTGGAGGTCTAGCAAAGATCCCAAACGCTAATGCTATCGCCAAACGCTAACTCCAAAATGTACTAAATTGACATTTCGGAAATCGCTTGGGCTAGATGGCGTTGGGTAAAATATCCACACAACATAAATTTATTTATTTATTAACTTTGTTCTAATGTCAAATTCTTGTTCCGCGTTGTAATTACTCTCTCAATGCGTGGAGCATTTACACGAGTGATGGATTAATTAGCATTCGCATTAATTTTTAGCATGCGAAATCTCAATTAGCATTTAGCAAATGAAATGTAGTTGCGAAATCCTGTGCAATATGAAATTTCATTTCAATTCATTTGATTAATTTTTAATTTATTTTTTAATATAAAGTTTTATTTCATTTTTAATTTATGTTTCATTTAATTTTTCATTTCATTTTGCATTTAATTTTTCATTTCATTTTGCGTTTAATTTTTCATATAAAGTTTCATTTCATTTTTCATTTCATATTTTATTTCATATTTCATTTCAATTTTATTGCATTTTAGCAAATAACATAGCAATAGCAACAAGCATGCTAAGACTCGTGAATTAGCATGTTTATGTAATTTACGCAAAATCGCATTAATTGCCATCGCTAATTTACACACATAGTGCTTTGCATAATAAACTTCCATAGTCACTAAAATATTGTTTATTAATATACCATTAATAAACAATAATTATGTTAGTAGTGCATAACGTAGCGTAATACGCTATGGTATTTCAGACAAACGGAAGGCACGGACAAACAGATAGACGGACAGACGAGCAGTGGAGCTTTAGGAATAGGGCATATACTTACACAGAGACGGACTGAGTGTGCCTGCGTGAGGTTCTTTCTAAAATAAAGTCAAAATCTCTCAGGGTGTGGTTGGATAATTTTGGCACTAGCTTCGCTTGCATTTTTTAGGGATCCATACCCAAAGGGTAAAGCAAACCCTATTACTAAGGCTGCACTCTCCATCTGTCTGTACTGCTGCGGGCATTAAATTATTGTAATAAACTTGTGCAACATGCACCTTGGTTGATTGAAAATAAAGCACATAAAAATTACACCGCATGCGCAGCGAGCGCGAAAATAAATTGTAATAATTATTATTGTAAAATCAATAGATCTAAATCCACCCCTGAATCCACCCTTGTGATTTACACTAAACACCCGTGTATTTGGTAGGGGTGTTCTCTTATTATTTTTAATATCAGCGGAAAAAAACTCGAACTAAAATAAAAAAATTGATTTTTAAATAATCGATTTTGTGTTAAATAAAATTCAATAATAAAAATCGATTTTTTTTAAAAAAACAATCGATCTTTTTAATAATCTTTTTTTTAACATCTCTAAGTTTGAACTTCAGCGGGGCGCTTACACCCGTCCATGTTCCTTTTCCTACAGATATATCTTGTTTGCTTGTATCCAATGATCCTGATATTTATCATTGTCTATCTATGTATATAATATCTAATAACATAAAGTTATGAATCTTATTTTGTACCTAGATCTTCCATATTACTCGTATATGTATATATATAATATAATTTTCCTATCCTGCATTCCTGATCCAATAGAGTTTCCGAATTTCCTATCCTAAAGTTTTCAATTTTAACCGCGTTAAGTTTCCCCGCTTTTAACAACAGTCGAAAGCCTTAAAAACTCAATGCTCCAAGCAAAATACAAAAACGAAAATAAAAACAGAAAAAAAAAACGAGGAACTCGACACTGGCAGAATGCATGAATAATGCGATGCCAAATAAAAAAAAAAAAACAACGCACGAAATGATTTTTGAAAGTTTTGAATGAATATCTATTTTCCAAGGAACTTATATAGTATACGTATTACGTATAAGTTCCTTGCTATTTTCAGAATTGTGAAGTCATCAGTCATCACATTATGTTTGTTTGTTGGTTTATACCTCCATGGTTGGGCATCCCTTACCTACACTATTTCAGTCTAAAGGAAGAGAGAAGGAAGAGAGAATAAGATAAGAGAAAAGGATGAATGCATGAATCGGCGAATGCAGCCTGGAGGAAGGCAGGTGCGAATTGATGAATCGTTTATGTGCCAACGACATTTAAGTAACAGTAGGTTGTACCATATAAAATAATTAAAGTCGTTCATATTTTAGGTCCATGTTTAGAAAGTTGGAAAATTATGACTGTCGCTAACTAAGCAAAAATTAACCACTTTAATTATTTCATAAGTTGCAAAGCTACTGTTACTGGACTAATTTTACGTACCTACTTAGTACCTACCTAACTAGAGTTTCAGCACGTGCCCATTCACGAGAACTTATAAAGTTCACACGTCAATTCGTTCTTGGCCACGAAAGAAACACACGGGCCTTTTAATACATTTTATGTTTTTCTAGGCCATCTAACTGTGTTAGACACATATAAATAAGGTACTTATACCTAACTTAGCTCACTAAATTACTTAATACTTAGATACAACATAAATCATTCTCATAAAAAAACATTGTTTAGGTATGAGATCGTTACCAATATGTCTTATGAAAGCTCTAATAATAAGTTGGTATTATAATTGTAGCCTTTAAAACTTTTAATCGTGATTTACCTACGATATCCAATCCAATGAGAAAATTAAATCTACATTATCCCCTGATGGAACTACTGAGATTGACCGTTTTCACTATTTCGCTACGTAGGTAAATCAAAAAGAGTGTCCACGACACCATTATTATATTTCCTTCATGCACCAAATATCGGGTCGCGGATGCGCGGACAGGCGAGTGCAAGGTGGGGGCGCAACTCGAATCGACTGAGGACGCAGTGCGGGCACATTTTTCCAGCCAAGCAATTTCGCCCACGCTTACACTGCATGTCCAACTATGGCCACACAAAAAATTAGGGAATCATAAACTTATTATTAGTAGGATTTCATTAAAATTAATGAATAAATTTCTAATTTATAGATGCTTAATTATAATAATTATAATAAACACACAGCGTGCGAGCAAAGTTAATGGCGGTTGTGCCCCCCACGCTGCGCACACATCTTCTACTTCTTCCCGCGCAAAGCTATATTTTGCTATTGCGCAGCGTTTCGCACCGACTTCACAGCCACCTGGATCGAGTTCAGGTGATGCAAAACCGGTTCACCTGCAAGCCCACCCACCTGGATCGACTTCAGGTGATCCAAAACCGCTTCATCCGTAAAGTGGTCGGGGCTCGCTGGTACCAGCGACACGCCGACCTCTATTGCGATCTCGAACTCCCATCCACCCGTCAGTTTATGAAGGATGCATCTCGCCGCTATTTTGACTCTGCCCCTCATTACCCCAACCCTTTCGTAGTCCAAGCATCAAGCTATACTCTACACCACCCCGTCGTCGCCGCCCAAGACATGTCTTGAGCGGAAGATCCTATAGCAGCCGTTGTTTCGGTTGCGCTAGGATCACCGGACCACTCGAGCCCTTCTGGCTCAGGTACCGATTTCGGCACCGGTATAGGATACCAGCGTAACACAATCAGACACCGACTCCGACGGCGAGGTCGACGTACCCCCCGTAGGTTAACTAGAATGGTCGCGACTTTCCATAGGGTCCACTCCTCCAGCGGCCTGCCCTCCCGCCCGGTGACGCCGTAAAGGTCGGTAGAGACCAACAGCATAAGCCCGTTTAAAAAAAAAAACGACTTCACAGCCGCCGTTGAGTTTGCATTGCACTTATTTTATTCTCATTACTTTCGAGTAGGATTAGGTTCTATTGTATTTTTACCTGACTACCAAAAAGGAGGGTTATGAGTTTGACTGTGTGTGTGTGTATGTATGTATGTTCATATGTTCCCTCGAATCTCCTAAATTACTTATCCTATTTCAATCAGCAAGGTGTCAATCGATAGATCTTAACACTCTGCGTGTCATAGGCTATATAAAGTTACAATAAATTAATATGGCGGATTAAATTTAAAAAATTCGCGGAAAAAATATATTTTGTGATAAACATGTCAACTTTGGTGTCAAATGAAAGGTCTTTATGAGTACCTTTTGAATATGTATAATTTTTATATCTATCTATAACTATGTATAGCCTACGTATAAAAAATAGGCGCGAATTTTCTGTTTTAGTTGTTCCCTGTTTGTGCCTAAACTACTCATCGTATTTTATCAAACTTGATACCAAGCGATGTGTATTGACACTCTGGGTGATATAGGGCACATTAAATTATAATTAACCCAATATGGCGAATTTTATGACCTTTCCATTACACCTCATAGTAAGAAAATTCGCTAAACATTAGGCAAACAGCCGAAATCATTCGTGTAGTCTTAAAAATTGGCACAGTTATACTTTGAATTGTACTGATGAATATACTAATAATATCCGAGGGTAGGGGGTAAGTAGGAGAGGGGGAAGGATTTGAATATCACTTTTTTCGGATATTTGTTTATATCTCAGAAACCTTTAGGATAAGTATTACAGTTACTTCTGTGAAATTAAATTATATTACTTCCGCTATATAAAATATTTTATTCATTTTATTGTAGGATCAATACTTTAGGCATTAAACGATTTTGGAATTTAAAAAATAGCAACTGCATAGCGTTTATAAAGTTGTAGCATAGATGATAGAAGTACCTACTTAAAAGTACAAATAAATTAAAATCATTTTTGCACATAGGTGAGTTTAAGCATTAGTTAGACAATACAACACCCCTTCATTTGGGCGAGGGTAAAAATGCCATCATAAATAATAATAATAAATATGTGCGGACATTTAACACAGCGCCATCTAGCCCCAAACTAAGCATAGCTTGTACTATGGGAACCAGATAACTGATACGATACTTATATACTTTCTTGTACTATACATACATAGAATACAATATAACACCCAGACACTGAACAAACATCTATGTTCATCACACAAATGTTTGTCCTGGGTAGGAATCGAACCCACAGCCCTCAGTTCAGAAGGCAGGGATACTACCAACTAAGCTATCGGGCCAGTCTAAAATAATTATGTAGTCGGGTTTTAGTTTTTGAACTCTATCTTGTACCAATTAATACCTATGCCACGGGGCCTCATCAAGTACTAATGAAAAATAGCCCGAACGTGAAAAAATATGTGATCGTGTCGTGAGCGTTACTAGTTAGTGTTCAGTGGATTCTTTTGGCCCAATACTTAGCCAACACACTATAAATTTCGTTTGATAATCTTGCGTTATGAAGAAATAAAATAATTCGTAAAACGAGTTATTCCGTTGTATGGGATGAGGCATCTTTACTGTAGGTATTATATTATCTGGGCCTATACCAAATAGTACGAATTGATACTGGCCAGCTGCAGTGAAAACATCCCTATCCCTATCCTCCCTACATATAATAAATGTGTAATTCTGATGCGCTACGGAACACACACATAAAGATGTCAAATCTGATTTATCCCATAGGTTCTATTGTTCAAAAAATATCGTAACCGCGATGCAGGACTACAAGGTTTTTTGCTCTTCTCCATACATTTTCTAATTTATCGTATCTAACGCCATCTAGGGACAATAATTTGTAGCTGTTTGTTTGTTTGTTTGTTTGTTATTGAACAAATCCCTAGATACTGAACTGATTTTCATGCGGGTTGCACTAATATGCTTAGAAATAACCAGCGCACAACATAGGATATATTAAAATACAAATATTATTAAAAAAATTTGGTCAAAATTATTAAATATCATTACGAAACCGGACGGAATTTTATACAACATGGCCGCTTCATGGTGAATTTTTTTTGGCTACTGACGGTTAGTTTGTGTCACAGTAATTTTTTTTATGTTGTATTATGGCTCCACACATAGTGTATTTAGCCAAGTGTTAAGTATAGTAATTTTTCGTCGTGTTGTTATTGAATATTTCACATGTTTCACGTAAAGTACATCTGGAAGCACAGATTAAAGAAAAAAAACGTGTGTAAGGCCATGAACAAAGAGTAATAGGAGTTAATTTCAGTAGTAAATATGCATTAAACAGTGGAATGTAATATTACAAGTTATTAGATTTGATTAACCATTATTAGTTTTTCTATTTAAGCCCTTGCAGGTTGTTTGGGGTTTTTGGAGTAAAATAGATATACCATCAAATAATATGTAAGTAGTATGAATCGATTGCATTCAAGATACAAACATGTTAATTATACTTAGTGCCCACAGATTAGAGAAATAACCGGCCAAGTGCGAGTTGGGCTCGCGCACGAAGGGTTCCGTATCATTATCTATAAAAACTAGCAAAAAAACGTTTGATGTATGAGAGAGAAAAAATACTAAAATACAGAATGAAATAAATTAATTAAGGGGTTAAATACTTATTTTATTCTGAATTTTTTGTAATAGCGGCAACAAAAATATATTTATCATCTGTGAAGATTTCAGCTGTCTAACTATCACGGTTCATGACATACAGCCTGATGGTGACAGACGGACAGACGGACAGCGGAGCCTTAGTAATAGGGTTCCGTACCCAAAACGGACTGTCGACGTCTGTCAGGCTGTCTGTCCGTCTGTCACCAGGCTGTATATCATGAACCGTGATAGTTAGAGCTTTACCCTTGAGAGTATAATCTTGACCCTTGCTACGCCTATTTTTGGCATTACATGACGTTTATGTTTGGCCCACAGGTCTGAGGGCCAATGCACACTATTACCACCATAGGCTAATGCAGTGGGCCAATGATACTCTTACGTTACGTATAAATTATATACTCTGTGAATGATACAGAAGTATGATAATACTCTTTGGAATGATACGAAGTAGATTTTTTCTCTAATTTGTGTACGAAACATGTTATGTAAAATATAGGTTTTAATTAATCATGAGTTCGATGATACTTATCGAAATATCATCGAAAATTTTTCTATAGTTAAGTAGCCATGAGTGGAGATTTCATCAAAATTGGTCCAGGAATATCAAGGATAATAATTAGCGTAATAGCCATATATAATGTAGTCCACGCGTGGCAACGCCGCGGGCAGTAGCTAGTAATAATATAAGAAAAGAGCTGTAATTTTCGAATCTCCGAGTACAGAGCTCGGGACAATGAGAAAATTCCACGAAAAGCTATACCTAAGTACGAAATGTGGTAACGTATGTTCTCAGTGATAAATACAAATTAACACGACATGAACAATTGAGTGGCGACGAAGCCTTGCCAGTTGGTTAATTAGATTCTAAGATGCATCTGGCTTATCGTCTTATTAGGTCTTTGCTGTTTGCTAGTGTTGCTATGCGAGACTGGGTGGGTAATACCTACTTCTATTTACTTTCTCAGTTGTCTGTTAGATTATGTATTTTTTCTTAGCCATAAGCTTAATGACAGATTTCCAGGTCAGCTTCCCATTTCAACAGATTTTCAATCCTGTAGTTTCCCAATTTTACAGTTTACGATTCCTGTTTCCTACTTAAGCCGTTTTTGACGTTAAGCGTTTCTACGAACGTTCGCGTGATCATATCTGTGTGAAGCTACCATAAAATTATTTTGAATCATAATTCCGCGGCAAAATCGTCACAACCCATCAGAAAAGATGCATAAGTGGTTCTGGGGTGACTTTCCACTGGTAAGCTATTAATTTTATTACTTTTGTAAAATCTTTCAAATACTTACAAAAAAATAGACTACGTTTTGAGACGGCGCGCAGCGTTTGTTTGGTTACTTACCTACCTTCTATTAGGTACTGTTCTATGCTAAATACATTATCTGACTGGTAGTAAAAATGGTTAAACGACTATTATATAGGTCCTACATACAATGTATGAATGACATGAACTCGTTAATTACGACACCTAGTAAGTAGGTAAATACCTACTATATTATACTTATTAAATACCTACCATTCAACACGTGTCTTCGTTTAATTATGAAAGAAAAATACCATTGTTGTTTAGAAATAATTATATAAAGAACATAATTAAGACGTTTGTTCATCACATTAACGACGCTATGACGGCTATGACCTCCGTAGTCTAATATGTTGAAAAACAAGTCTGGTTTTTGACTTCTAATGCTTCAGGATAGAGAACAGAATTGTTCAGGCGTGAGAAACAGTTGTACGGCGACGAAGATATCTATCAGCAGTTCTGAGGTCATAGCCGGACGGTTGGAACATTCGACGTAAATCACTCAGCACCGCGGCCGCGACATTGCTTCTCAGTATCGATAATTGAATAAACTCCGTCGTTATTACCAAGTTATAAAACAGGACAAACGATACGATTGTACCGTTTTACGAGCTCGAGCAGATGCATTACTCCGACATGGGTATCTTTATTGGTCTTGCATTGACCTCTATGGCTCTATCAGTTTCTTCTGCGATACAGATGAAGATTGACAAAAGTCAAAGTCAATGCTGACTTGGTCAACGAACGTTAGGTAGGTTTGAATATAGATTTTGCAGTTCCTTTATTGCAAGACGTAAAATACAAAATGTCGAAAAACATAATTAAACTGAAATCTATTAGGCTAGGTATGGTAATATCTCAGTCTTAATATACTAACTACCGTACTATGAAACGCCAAAAAATCACTAAGTTACCAACATTTTTGTAGTAGCCCGTTCAAAAGTTCACCAAAGTTGATTTTACTTGCTGTAAGTTCACATGCTGATAAAATGGTTAATGAACGTAGAGTTTGTTACATTCATAATTGCTAATTTAGCCGGGACGTCTGGGAATTTGCGTATGACGGCACAAATAGCAGTTCGCACGAACTGTTTGGACAGGACGTGAAGAAGCAAACACTGCATCAGTGGTGAGAATGATGAGTGAGCAGATCGCAATGCAGTATGGAACTTGAGGGATTTAACGCTATCTTATCTCGGGAATGTGCCATCCCTCGCCGTGGGTTGCCACTTAACGCCACGCTGCAAAAGGAAATAGACTTTTGTTAAGGTTCGTTACTCAAAATCAATAATGCCTATCTCACCCGCTTTGTGTGCATAACGGTTGCATTATACGGCTCACTCAAAGATAAATGGTGAAATTGAGTCATTAAAATGTGATAAGTTCGTGCGTGATGTATAACCACATATTGCTCGAATTTTGCTGAACACACTATTAATTAAGTATTGTCGTACTCAGCTTGCGGTTCTGAAGGTGCTTCAATGCTTGCCTTTTCGATACCCTACCACCGATGTTTACAGTAGGGCCGATGTTCTTAGCATAAGAAAAATATTTATATACGAAAGTATGTACGCAGGTATCACAGAAAAACTGTACCATCTCTGCCTGAGAATACCAAAAGAGTAGATCGGTGCCCTGTCCCTAGAGCTAAAAGTAGGTTTGCGCAGAAGCAATAGGTACAATATGGTTGCTCCTCACTTATATGACAAAATCAATCAGTTACACAAGATTAAGAAGATGAGTAATAATGAAATAAAAAGCATCATATTAAGCTGGCTAAAACAGTTCGACTATGAGGGGGTAGAAAATCTTTTAAAAAGCTTACTCTTAGTGTTGTTATAACTATATGCATACATAATTATACTTACACACACACACACACCCTCGCATACATCTACTCATACATAAACACACCTACATACACATAAACTCAAACATACGCAGTCACATACACAACACATACACATTCACATACACATACACATGCATTTGCACATACACATACATATACACATATACATACACAGTACACACATATATACATATATACATACACATACGTACTAAAATGAACTACTTAAGCTGAATATTTAACTTAGAACATTTCATTTAAATTCTTATATAACATTTTTATATCACTAGTTATATTATGAGGTTAGACATTTATCTAAAACTATTCAAGTATCTACTATTTTGTATGACATAATATAATTTGAAACATATTATAAGGGGAGAAGCCATGGCTCCTGAAACACAGTGTTAGACTAGTTCAGGAGTCTATGGACTCATTATTATGCACTGTAAAACCTTTATGTTAATAAAATATTATTTGATTTGATTTGATTGTTTTTATCGTTATAGTAAAAAAGAAATAAAGCCTTTTGGACATGCAATGCCTTGATCTGCGGGCCAGAAGCCACCTATTTTAAATACAGAAGAAAATAGACGAATACAAAACGTAACTAGTTCGATCAACCGCTATAGAAGAAGACCACCAACCGCGAAGGAACAACTACAGACCCCCATTACCACTACCACGGTGTCACTTTCAGCTACTTATTTTTTATTGTTGGTTCGACGACTTTGAGAGTGAAACGTACAATAATTATGAAAGTAAGTACAGTTCAGTAGAGGAACAAAACAAACATGATCGGTGTCGCATAATTGATCCGAATTGCATTTAATTTCAATCATGTCCAAAATAAGATCCGGTTATCATTATCACACAATGACAGTGAAAAACGACAACAAATAATTTATCTGGTGCATGGCGAGCAACGACTTGCATTGGGGACAATAAACTCTGCGAGGGTGAATCGATTGGTGTTTTCTCTCAAAATGCATCTCTTGTCTTCGAGTGCACTTATCGGTTCTGTAATTTCACACAATAAGATGTTTTATAAAGGTCGGTTGATCCTTCGTCTCGTGACACATGAATAAGTACCTATAGGTAACTATGTACTTCCAATTTAAGAGCATGACTTGCTTGACTGAACGATTGTAATATCGAAGTTATTGCTATAAGTAGGTCCGTAATTTTATGCATCTACTCTACCGCACTTTGAAGACTAAGATGTTATTAAGTTTAGTGCTATTTATAATAGGTATAAGTAGTACTGATATATTTGTTTTAATTTAAGGATGAGACTCAGGCAAACATAATTTGCTAATTTTTCGTTTCTCTATTTTCTAGTTTTCGCCGTCTTTTGTGAGTGTATCTGGCCTGAAACCGAAGTAAACAACATGAAAATATATTTGACCGTGTACAAGATGGATGTAGGCACAACAGTAGGCACCTAATTTAATTTACGGGCTAAACAAACAAGATAAGTATTAGATAAATAAGTTCGTCTACGGAACAAGCCGACCGTTTAGTTATTTACTACGAACATAAATTCATCACAAGTAAAATATCGTCTTTGAGCTTTGATATATTGTATTATGTATTTATGCAACTGATAACTTACATTAATAATATTAGCCCTACTTTCGCCCTCCTGTTTTGTTGTGCGGACTGCGGCCGATCAGTGGCAAAGGTTGCCGATAACAACAAGTTTATGTCCGAAGATATTTGTTTATGCTTGATATCTTTGGCAATTTGCCGGATGTTTCGATAACGCTTCTAATGTGCGTTAAGTCAATGGACACCCACTGCGTTATTTCGCACTTAAGGAATTTACATTTTTTAAGACGTTTAAAACTTGGCAGAGATAGTGTTGAGATTTGGCTAGGGTACTGCATATAAGCGCACCTACTTAAAAATATTATATTGCCTATCTGAGAAAGAGCAAGAAAAAGCTTTCTATTTGTTCGAATAAGTAGTGATAAATAAATTATACCAACTTACCAAGGGAGATATACACACGCGGTTAGGCACCTATTTCACAATAATGGAGCGATAAGAAGGTACGATGACGCAAATTAATACACGTTGTTAGAGCTTGCATGAAAGCTACTCGCATTGAGTGTTTGTACAGGCATTCTACCGTGTGTAAAAATAGGTTTTACTCGTTATAGAGTTACAGGCACTCAATGCAGATAGCGTTACATTGGAGTGTGGTGATGAAGGCGTGGGTGTTGTCATTAGAGAGGACATTCAGTGGTTCACCATCGTGCGTCAATATGCTTAACTTAATCGCGAATTGTCGTCACTACAGGGCCATTATTCCGTATCGATTCCTTACTTCAAAACCACGCGAATTCCTTGTCTTACATAAGAAATCTGCAAAACTGTATTCTCTATGAAACAAAAACAAAACCGCGCGAAATTAATTTGGAATTGGCGCGATTTGAACTGTCAAAAATCGTATGTTTTACCGAGACGCGTTCCAAAACATCAACACATCAAAAGATAAGTCTCGGTAAAACATACGATTTTTGACAGTTCAAATCGCGCCAATTTCAAATTCATTTCGCGCGGTTTTGTTTTCGTTTCATAGAGAATACAGTTTCGCAGATTTCTTACGTAAGACAAGGAATTCGCGTGGTTTCGAAGTAAGGAATCGATACGGAATAATGGCCCTGGTGTGAACTGGGAACCAGGGTTGGATGTAGTGAAGGGCTGTAAATTACATTAATCTATAAGGATCTAAACAAGCCACCTGCCAAGGCAAACCAAAGCTCAAAGTGGCGCTCTTTGGAGTCTATGTTCAGCAGTGGACGTCTTCAGGCTGATGGTGATGATCATAATAATATGGATCTAACAGGTTGGGGTCTATAATCAAATGTGAAATTCGAGTTGAAATTTTGTCTGGTTTGATAAATTCTGTAGTGTTCTCTATACATGATTGAGGAGGTTTTTTTTACTTTATTATTTTAAGTTTGCAATCTTTACATACATCAGTCATCAGCAAAAAATCTCTAAGTGACGTTTGATCAAAATTATATACTTAGGAGGTACATTTAGGTAGTACCTAAATAGTTACATTCAAAACCATTTACAAAAAGAAGGAGATTTTCAATTCTGTTTAGGTTTTTTGTATTTGTTGCCTCATATCTCGTCATTTACGAACTGATTTTTTATTTGAAAAAAATTTTTAGATTAGTCTCATAGAAGTTTTATCAAAATAAGTCAAGCAGTTTGGTTTTTAAATCAAAATGATTGGAAAAATGTTTAGATGATAATAATCACCCAAGTGTTTCTCAATATTTGTGATATTAAGGCGATTGAGGTCGGGTTAACCCATTGTTTCAGAATCACTTTTTTTGTTAAGTAATAAGTATGTAAACAAACGTTTATTTTCAAATCAAACAGTTCTCTCTATAAAAGAGCTTTAGGGCTCTGATCTACAGTTTTCTCAGTGATTCGTACCCCCATTGTAAATCCTGAGTTCGCCCACAGACATCTTTATTGTAGGTTTTGCAAAATGACGTCATTGCATTCACAGTGACCCGTGTGTGTTCTATAAACATTTGCTTTGATAAATTGCTAAGGCTAGACGCAGACGGTAGTAATAATTGTTATGACTGCATTAGACTGTTAATCAGCTTAATTGCGTGTCGCTGACGGGCATGATGGTAACTATTACACGAAATACGAGTGGTTATTCACGGCTTACAGTAGCCAGTAAGTAAAAAAATCGCTGATGCAATACGTTTAAATAAAACTTAGGAAAATACCTGCGATTCAGTTATACGCAAGGCACTTCATACGTATATCTAGTTATGGGTAAGTAGAGCTAGGTAGGTACCAAACGTTATCGCTTACACAGCGAAGCGGTTTTCATAATTTTCCTATACCTACTCTCCGTTCATTAAGGTGACAATAGGCATGATGACTACTATTAAAAAAGAACAAGTAAATAGGTATTACTTTAATAAAGACAAAAAATAAATGCAATAATTGAAAAATAAGCAAAGTCGGTAAATAAATCACGGAGTAATAAGCTTTTAAAGTTTCTACAGGAGGCATTTCCTGTCCCTTTCTCGCGAAACAGAGCGCCCCCACAGTTACTATGTGAAAAGCTACCACGGCTTAGTAATGAGGTACTATTGCGGCGAGGTGAACCTCCTCGCTGCAGTACTAACCTACGTGCTTGCCATAGCCTAGGAAATATAATTGACAGCAGTTGTCTAGTGTGTAACAGTTAGTAGTTGGTGAAAATCAATACGGCAAATTTTGTACTTTTTATTAATGTTTTAATTTGTATATAATTCCTATTTCACAGTCAACACAGTATTATTTCTCCTCTCACCATATCATATCAGATAGCCCCCACACTATAACGACCTTCCTCTGACGTCACTCGCCGTTTGAGCTATCTCTTTCTATTTCGGTTTTTAAAATGCTTGTAACTCGGTAATTTTTTGAGGAGTTTTGGCGGGAACGTGGAAAAATTCACGTCGTTGCATTGTATTATTTATCAAAACTTTTGCTTTTTCCAGTGTTAATGTTTAAAATTGGTGGCGTTTTACGCATTAAGTGTTGAATTACGAGCATGAGTGAGGGCAAGTGATATAATGTGGTGAAACGTGATTTTTCGTTTTGCTTCCAAAACTCCATAGAAGCTTCTAGTAAAGTTGCCACCACTTTGCCGGAGCATGACTTAGACAGGACTATGACTACCTGACTTAAACTGGACTATGACTATGACTAGGACATGACTTTGTGTAAAATATTTTATAACACTATGAAAATATAATACTTGACACTGGCTTAATACACTAATATAAGTGTGGAGCCAAAGTACAAGAAAAAAAATTTTTTTTTGAGATATTTAATTTTTGTTTTTGCAAATATTATCTTTTGAGGAATATAATTAATATATCCAAAAAAAAATTTTAGGCATCAGGCCTATTAAAACGATAATCCCGTAAGGCGCTAATTCAAACTTTATTAGATGTTATAGCTTTTGCTGGCAGTTGATACAGCGCAATATTTATGTCGTAGGTTGGGGAGATGGTAGAGTCCATTTAACGACAAAGTAACCTACCTACTTTATGTGTACTTATTTAGATTTATCACAAAGAAACGAAGATTGTTTTCCTGGTATTTGGGTTCTTGTAGGTTTTAACCCATTTAAGCTGCTGGCGATAGGCCCCAAGGAATTGGGGTTACTCATGGTCCTATACAATGTAAAACGTGTAATGTGGTGCAAATTATGTAGGTCCACGAGGAAACATCCTTTGGGTTTTTTTATGTTTATACCACTACGTAACGCTACTTGCCGTGATGGTGTCCGTAGCAGTAACTTACGCATACCATACTTATTACAGTAAGTAAGTCCTCCTTGGGATGAGCAGGAATTAAGTACCTGTAACGCCACCGGAGGAAGCAATGCACCTATCGTGGCCACATCGCCTTTACTCTAATCTTACAAAACAATTTCTATTCTGAAATTCTGCACTGCAGCCAATTAAAAATTATAAATACGAATGAAGGTAACTCTTTCTGTTTGTTTAACCTTTTCACGGTTGGTTATTGGTTGGTTGTTGGTTATTGGTTATTATTGGTTATATGATTGGTTTAGCTGTTAGCTAAACCAATTTTGATAATATTTGCATATCGTTGAAATAGAGGCGTCCACTGCTGAACATAGGTCGCCTCGGAGTGCCACTTTGAGCGGCTGCTCGCCTCCTGCTTCCATCGGCTCTCTGCGGTTTTCACCAGATCGTCAAAGGCTAGGGGCTGGCCTACGCTGCGTCTTCCGGTTCGTGGGGAAATATATGGGATACTTTTAATCGCGATAAACTATAAATTACGAGCGTGCGCCACAGTCCAGCAGTTAGTTGTTTCACAAGTTACAATGTAAAAAATTGCATCTTATATTAGCTGTTTAAATGGTCTATCAAAATGAAATGATCCAGACAATTGAACCGTATCAAGCAAGGCTGATGGCTTCAATTTATATAGTGACACAGCTGGAGGTTAACAAGCGTAATCATTTGATCGTTTTGAAAGGCTGCCTCGTGAGGGTTTATTAAAAATAAAAATAAATAAATATGTGTGGACATTTCACACAGCGCCATCTACCCCCAAACTAAGCATAGCTTGTACTATGGGAACCAGATAACGGATATAATACTTAGGCTGAGTTGCACCATAATCACAGTTAAAGTTAGTGTCAAATTTTGACATTAGCCCGCCCGGCGAAGCGTGGACGGTGACAGTTAGCAGTTAAAGTTAGCGTTAAAGTAAGCTGGTGCAACTCAGCCTTAGATAACTTTTTGTTTGTAAATACATACTAGAATACAATATAACACCCAGACACAGAACAAACATCTATGTTCATCACACAAATGTTTGTCCTGGGTATCGTTTTTAAAGAGCTTATATCTTAAAAACTGGGAAGAAGAATTGATTGAGTCAATATAGCGAGATTTTGTGTTACTTAAATAATTTTAGGAACTAAAAATTTATCGGATAATACCCATTATTATCTGAGTTTGAAGAAGAAAATTAATTCTGCTAAACATACGGAAATAATTGTATCATGCTTTCTGCGCTCATTAGAGGTTTCATTTTGTTCCGAGTTTAGACAAGTAATTGAAAAGAATGCATGACTTTTAAACAACTAAACTTGGACCTGGACTGAATATATATTTTTTGATACACTCTAGCTAGATTAAATCCGTTCAGGCATCACCTTTTAAAAAAATAAAAAAAATAACAGTTTCCCCGTTTTGGGAACTTCGAACCCGGACAGCCAAACAGATACCTAAATAGAAAATTTCAAAAGGTATTATAGTTATCGACGCATACTAAGTGTTTCTGATCAGTGAAATTCTTTAGCCTGTTCATACATTACAGAGCTCATAATTTACGAGAAAAGAATAATTTAGGTGAACATTTTTACGATAACATTATCAATTGACTGGTCAACAATTTATCTACCACAGGTCTGTTTCACTGGGCCTCATTACATCGTATTCGTACCTACAACTAGGGCCTTCCTAATTTACTCGAGTTGGGGTCAAATCTTAAATAGAACGAGTGATAAACTGTCGTTGGAAAAATAAATTATAATGTTAGTAAATAAATGGTTAAATAAGTCGAGCATGGTATTAAATTTTACTACTTAGGTGGTAGGACTTTTCTGCAAAGTTCGTTTAGGTAGCTACCACCGCTTTATCAGTTATTCGGCCGTCAGGAAGTAGGTAGTGTGCAAGCACTACTGTGGTCCGGTTTAAAGGGCATTGTAGCTAGTGAAATTACTGGGCAAATGAGACTATGACCTGCTCTCACAGTCTAGCCATCTGCAATGATTACTAGACTGAGTGTGATGTCTCAGGATGGCGCGCACAGTGCAGTGTCACGAAAACTTTATTATTTTAAAGTTCCGAGTGTCACCGCAACATGGGCGGCCGTGTCGCTTAACATCAGGTGAACGACTAGCTCGTCACGTCATCCATTCTCATAAAAAACAAAATAAAAAATTACAAAATAATTTATGAAAATAACATATTGTGGCAGTGTTTAGTTAGTTTAGTGTTGTAAGCTCACTTGAGAGCCAGCTCCAAACCGAATCCATTCAGGCGAAAATAGCATAGCGCACGATAACGAAAATTATATAGGTACTGAAGTACTTACCTACAAAATTATATAAATTAAATAATCATAAAGAGAATACCAAAAAAGGCTAACGTTAAAAATTAAGATGTCATCATCATCATCATCATTAACAGCCTGAAGACGTCCACTGCTGAACATAGGCCTCCCCCAGGGAGCGCCACTTAGAGCGGCTGCTCGCCTCCTGCATCCATCGGCTCCCCGCAGCTTTCACCAGATCGTCGGTCCACCATGGGGGGGGCGGCCTATGCTGCGTCTTCCGGTTCGTGGTCGCCACTCGCGAAACTTTCTTCCCCATCGGTTGTCAGTTCTACGAGCGATGTGGTCTGCCCATTGCCATTTTAACTTGCTAATCCTAAGAGCTACATCGGTCACTTTAGTTCTCCTGCGGATCTCCTCATTTCGGATCTTATCTCATTTATAATATTATGATGTGACTGTTAATAATTAATTGGCTAAACTTTGCCCTAGATAATTACGACCACTCCGTCAGCAAAACAGTAAAATGGGTCTTCTGCACGTCTGGCACAAACCCAACGCTAATATTTTTATAAGGATCTACGGAGCATGAAAAATGGCTTTTCTACAGTGCTTTTCTTTTGTTTTATGAAAACGGCTGGCAGAAAATGCATGTGGAAAATTTAGTGCCTATTAGTTTAGTGGTAGTCAAAGAGAATTTATGGGCACTACGCTATACCAAATAAATGTATTGTCCAATCAGCTCTGCATAAGCTCAAATGCCAGTGAATATGTGCGTTGCAATATAAAAAAGGGCGAACTTGGTTTTCAGCGGTAGCTTTGTTAAAATAACGTAAAAATACACCTATAACCATGGATGAAATAAAAAAAAAGAAGGATTGAGTTTTGATTGACATCGAACTGAAGCCCAAAATGGCGGACATATTACATATGTGTGTCAGATTGAAGTAGGGCGACCGGCTGCATATGATGTGAGTATGTGCGTGCCCCGCTCGTACGTACGAAGCGTTTCGGCTTCCTAAGGGTGCTTCAGTTTCGGATCAGACGGGATTCCTCCTTTTTTTTTTATTAGCTCCATGCTTTTAACTATACATTTCCTTCCTTTGACGTGTCGGTATCATAACCAGCAACAATAATTAAACGTTTATATTTAAGTGCAAGTTATTACGGTATGGCCTGTAGTTAAAATGTATATATTCCTACACGTAGATATTATTATCTACAGCTTTGTTATAATTCCAGAGCTTTTTACTGAAACAGAGTGGCCTCTAATCATAAGCTGCCAATGCTATATCGATACTTATTAAAACGTATATGATTACCTACGTCAATACAATTATTGAACTAATTATTTTAATTATTACAGTTTCCAGCCGAGAAATTCTACAAAGGAAACGCCGACGGTCAAAAGGGCCATTAGTATGCAATTGTCGTGCGTAGAAATAAAATAATAATCTGATTCTGCGAGACGCACATTGTTTCATACTCATTGCTTGTTTCACAGATTACCTGTACAAATATATACGCAGAAGGTAAAGTTAAACGAAGGCAGGTCTACTGTCTCCACAGTGTTAATGCTAGTAAATAGGCCTGTAGTATTCAGAAAACTGATCCTTAAGTTTATTTCTTAATTTTACTTTCTTTCTTAATAACTCAATTAAGACGTGATTTTGTTTTCACGCTTTTTCACAAAACTACGTAAGAATAAAATGTCAATTACACACAGTTTCTGAGACGATTTGTAAGTTGCTCTGTTGAAACACCTAAGTATACCTCATCATCATCATCAACAATAGCCTGAAAACGTCCACTGCCGAACATAGGTCTCTCACAGAGAGCGCCACTTTGAGCGGCTTCACGCTTTTTGCATGCATCGGCTCACCGCGGCTGTAACTAGATCGTCGGTCCACCTAGTGTGGGGTCGGCGGCGGAGAGTCGGGGGACTCTCCGCTGCGCTTACACGGCCCCACACGTCTGTAACTGAGGTAACTGAGGTGAAAAGTTACCTACCCACTGGCGCAGAGGCTCGAAAGGGCCTACCGCTGGGGCAAGATAGTGAATTTCAACGCGACCCTATCTCGCCCCGTCCCGGCGGCGGACGCATCACGGGGGGGTTTTAGTGGGTTCGAGTCCCACATACCCCCTGCCATCACCGCCATGGTGGCAGGGGAGTGCGAGGGCATTTCCCCCCTCAAAAAAAAGCCTTCGCTGCGTCTTCCGGTCGCGCGGTCGCCACTCGAGAACTTTTATTCCCAATCGGGTAATTAGTTCTACGAGCGCTGTGGCCTGCCTGCCTATTGCCATTTCAACTTGCTCAGTAAACCAAACTCGAATATTATAGTATTAAGCTAAAGTTTTGTAGGCACATACTTTTTATGGTTTTGGCACTACTACACAGTTTAGTAAGTTGGTCTTACTCTAAGAAATATTGGAATGTGCACAGTCGTTTTTGATATTTGCTTTATTTCTTTCCAGCTTCCTTTTTACACCACCATCCTGTGAAATTTACAAAACAGTTGAGTTAACGATTGACTTTTTCTTGTTTCAAAAGAATCATGGGTTGCATAATCTTGCGGTTGCTGTCAACGACTGCCTGAGTGAGCGTAACGTCCGCAATAACAGACTACTGTCTGTCTGTCATGTCTACTGATACGAAATTATTCTAAGAAAATCAAAATTCTGCATCCGAATTATATAAAATGTCGACAGCCTCCGCGGTGTGGTGGTTGAGCAGGTCGGCTCATAACCCGGAGGTGGCGGGTTCGATTCCCGCGACAGGACAAGTATTTGGGCCCGAAAAAAACAAAAGTGCAAATACTTGTTCTGTGTCTGGGTGTTGTGGATCCATGGTCCTCATAGTTCCTGGGTCTCTAGATACAGGGAATCCTAGTTAGGGTCCAGGATCTATGTATGTGATCGTTGTACAAAATTTGATATGTATTGAATTTGTTACATTCTATTAAAAAAAAAACTCAAAAGCATGACAGGTACACGCAAATAACAACTCATTTCATGATCTACCGCTACCGGTGTAGCGAATAAATTATTACATTTTTTTAAAGTCCTCAATATAAAATCTTTTAGCTTCTTATGCCTCAGTTCAAGCTTCGTCACCATAAGTACCTACCTATAGTCATAAGTCAGAACACTTGTCCACCGAGCCGAGTCCCAAATAGGTAGGCTCGTCACATAGTCTGCTAGTGATAAAACTCCGCCACTGTGTCGCCGAAGGCTTCGTCATTAAGAAAATATACATCAAATGAATGAACCGAGGGGCGCCCACACGCTAGCACACAATGAGACAAAAGCTCTTAAATGGTCTCTGTATAAACTATAAATGGTATCGTATTGTACTTGCCTATAAAAGGCCTCGTTGTGTTCTTTGAATTAATTACGTATTTGTTGTTACATCTTAATACATAATTATATCCAGCCTGGTTGACTAATACTTTATACCATACTAATACTTAAAACTTAAATCATCGCAATGTCACCCTTGTAACGCATTTTTTTTTGTTTTGTTTTCTTTTTTTTGTTTTTTGTTTTTTGTAGCACCGTGGTTTCTTTTAAAAGTTTCATAATTTTTTAAGATGTTTCAAGCTCTTTACCTGTCGAGTGAAGTTCAGAACGAAGTGATTAAAGAAATTGGAATAAAAACAGCGCGGCGTTACGGTTACGGAGAAGTCATTGCATATTCTGCAGCAGTAGACTTAAATACGATGTAACTACTTGAATTGTTTTTAATTGATGCAATTAGGGAATTTGCGATGTGTCGCGAACTCACACGTCCCTCTCACATATCGCGCGTGACCAC
Source organism: Ennomos erosarius (assembly GCA_963580505.1). Lineage (NCBI taxonomy): Eukaryota > Metazoa > Arthropoda > Insecta > Lepidoptera > Geometridae > Ennomos > Ennomos erosarius. The sequence goes on along the minus strand of OY756981.1, from coordinate 10,358,018 downwards.
GTCCACAGATGTGTACTGAATAACTTAATGAGACTAACATAAATACAATTTTTTATCGCTGCGTTAAACGCTTCTCAAGAATCTCATGTCGATGACCTAAACTTGATAAATGGCACCAAATTGATCACTGATATCTGATATGGGACAGTAGATGGCAACCTCTTGGGTTTTCCAAGAATGTGTAGTAAGTACTTGCCTGTATTATACTAGGTAGTATATGTGTAGGTTTTGGACAATAAGTTAATACATCAACTAGTGATGGATTAATTAGCATTTCGCAAATGAAATGTAGTTGCGAAATTCTGTGAAATATGAAATTTCATTTCATTAATTTAGTTCATTTTGAATTTAAATTTTAATATAGTTTCATTTATCGTTTCGTTCATTTTTCATTTCATTCTTCATAATAATTTTTCATTTTAATTTTCATTTCATTTTTCATTTCCATTTCATTTTTCACTTCCATTTCATTTTAGCAAATAGCATAGCAATAGCAATTAGCATGCTAAGACTCGTGAATTAGCATGTTTATGAAATTTACGCAAAATTGCATTAATTGCCATCGCTATCATCAACTGGTTATTTTATTATATAAAAATTCCTTGTTATTAGGTATATCTATATCTAAGTTAGGTATAGTATGTTACCTACTCACTAGTTACTTATTTTCCTACCTAGCTACAAGATTTATGTATAGGTATTTAAGCTTATCTCTAACGAGGTATAAAATGCTGTCACTTTAAAGTTTTGTATCTCACTAAATCCACTTTTTGTTAGTGATAGTACCAACAGATATTTTTAGAATTTTAGCCTGGTTTACTAATTAATAATGAAGAATTTATGGAAATTAATATTAGAATATGTATCGAATAAATATAAATGAGCGGATGTGTTAATTATGAGATCTATTTTTGCACAGTTTCCGTAAACATTATAAATTTACCGTTATTTTCCATATAAACGACGCTGTTAATTTTTTTAATTGTTTAGTTAACCGTTATTTTGTACTATTCAAGGTACAATTAAAATTAAAACTTATTATATTAATTTATAGGTACCTACTCAGCTAAAGTAGATGACGTTATCCTGTCAAAGTACTTATAGTCTAGTATAATTATTGTCAATTTTGTAACAAGCTTTTGTACTTCTATTCAAACAAATTGTCATATAACTTTTTGTAACGTCAAAATATCACGTCTTATACAAAAAAAAAAAAACGCCACCTCGCTACTTGACAAAACGTCCCTAAGCACACTCGCGGTGTTCTCTCGCTGGAATATCTGCTGGACCACAACAGCCTGACCGGCATTCTTCACCCTTTCTTCCTTAAGCGATGACCTCCAGCACAAACCTCAAAACTTCGGAGCGCCATGGCTCCGACGCTTCGATCGCAAACAGAATAAAGCCAAACGCTGACTCCAATCAAACGTATTTGAAGTTTTTGCCCCTAGCTGCTTCCTCCGCATCGCCCAGCTGTCTGCTAGGTGGCGGGGAGGTGGCAGGATACAAACAAACGAATTAACTAATACTTACATTATAATAATTATGCTGCAGCGACAGTCAATCGTGTTTGCCTTACATGAAAATTTTTAACTTAAATAATAAAAAATCCACACTGCGATGACCAAGTTATATCTCAGTCACTTCTCTTCGTACTATCATTTATTAAAACTACCATAAATTAAAAAGCTTTCATTTAATCATCCATAATGGTCACAGAAAGGAAACCGCTATCTCTCCTATCTAGCCGCACCTACGTACTGTGGTTCACAATCGCAATGTGTTTAGCTGAATTTATCTACAGACAGGCTACAGACCTAGAATTTTAAATCTAGGTTTACTCGTTTAGCCTATTGTCGGTACTTTTGTTCGACACTGAATTTGGCACAGGGGTCCGAGAGTCACGTCTAGAAGTCAATAGGTGAAGTAATTTTAAAGCGAGGATGGTAACACATGGCTATCTGCCAGTTATTAGCCATTTCGTATGTGAAGCACACGTTAAATTGCTAAGCCACGAAGAAAAATATAGGAACTTATAGCATAGATACTATAACATAAAAAGAGTACAGTAAGCTTCAATTTTCGACAAATATAGGAGGGCAACCACATCGTCTTACAGCATTATTACTTCAATATTACTCCAATCATACATTGACAAATATGACATAAAAGTAAGAATACTTTAATGTTGCAAAGCCAGAGCAGTTTTGATGACGTCACGTTAAATCGTTCACTCAAATACAACTGTCATACCTTTACATCATGTTGACACCGAGGTGTGACAGTGATAACGCTATATAAAAATGAAGACGTCTCGTTCACACGCAGGAATTCTTTATCAGTTCATGGTACGAATTCGAACAATATTATTGTAACCTCGAAATAATAATGCCATGAAACATGATGGTTTTGTATTAGCTTGTGGTAGCCCAGCAGGTACCTAATTTTTTAAAGACTGTTGTCATAATGCTTTTTTAAATGACTGATTTGTGTGATGAACATAGATGTTTGTTCTGCGTCTGGGTGTTATATTGTATTCTATGTATGTATTTACAAACAAAAAAAGTATATAAGTATTGTATCAGTTATCTGGTTCCCATAGTACAAGCTATGCTTAGTTTGGGGCTAGATGGCACTGTGTGAAATGTCCACACATATTTATTTATTTATTTATTTATTCTTTACAACTTCTTGTATCATCCACTTGTAACGCAATAGATTTGATTACAGTGCCTGTGATTTTAGCACCTGCTGCCAATATCAAACTAGTAATTTCTGAAACACTTAGGCAAGATACTAGGACTCATCGCATCGGAATGAAGATGTTCCACTGCGATAGGCTCATGTTTTGGTATTGCATGAATGACGCCTTTCATTGCTACTGCACACGAAATTCAATTAGTCACAGCGTAGAATTAGTTGAGAAGAGCTTTGTTTAATGTTTCTATTTGTACAATATATTACGTATTTAAAATATCATCTCCATCATCATCATTGACAGCCTGAAGGAGTCCACTGCTAAACATAGGCCTCCCCCAGAGAGCGCCACTTTGAGCGACTGCTCGCCTCCTGCATTTATTATCTCCCCGCGGTTTTCACCAGATCGTCGGTTTACCCAGTTGAGGGCCGGCCTACGTTGCGAGCTATGTTTAAAATTTATATCAGCTAGGTTTAAAATTTAGATATTACTTATATAACAATTTTTATCTAAATCAGGTCTTATGTTCAGCTACTACTTACCTACAATATATAATACCTATACGATATACCTACGTCTAATACGAAAAATTGTCAATAATATAGGAGACAAATTGGTTTTCGAGTGAAATGCATTTCATCTATAATAGCGGATTTTAGTTTAGTTATACCAAAAATGGAAACAATTTGTGCTTCCCGTGGCTGCTCTAGTACGTATAGTACAAAAACCTCTGCTTTGAAGCGGGGCTCGCTCAATAAAATCAAGTAAGTAGGTTAGAACTAGAACTCAAAAATACGATTTGCTAACTGGTAACGGTGCAGACGGCAATTAGGATTACCGCCCACGACTTAAGCACACAATATTGGAAAGTTAAGCACGTGCGATGGAGTGAACTATTGGAAACAGGACACAGTCAAGTGCGATGCCCAATAAAAATAACACAATGACTAATAATGCAAAGTGAAATACAAACACTTTGGACAGGAAAAGAGGCAGAAACTGAAAATCAGGCATAAAATCTTCAAAAAATCTGAAAATATTGTAACAAGTATAATAGTTTTAAAAATTTTAGAAATGGATTTTAAATACTTTAGGGAGATTTATCACCTGCTTCGATTTTTATTACCTTTGGTGCGTTGCGATTTAATAAACCTAAATCGATAAATCTTGCACGAATAACAAAGTTCATTTTATGCGTCGTCGCACAAGCGTTCGATATTTATTGATTGATTGACGAGATAGGTACTATTACAACTTATTTATCTTGCGACTAGCAATTGCCCATGGTATGGTACGTTACATTAATTGGTACTTACCTAACTAATAAAAATGTCGTGCATTTATTTTTTCAACCTTTCGATGGGCAACCTGCGCCATTCCCCACTACGGAGGATATAGAGACGGCGCGAAACGCCTCTGTCGTCCAGTCCGTCTGCGCCGGAGCGGGTCAGAGTTGGCATCATCCGCCCTGACCGGCTTCAAAGTCTCCTTCTGCGTCAGCACCGCCTCGCAGAAAGAGACCGTCTCTGCCACTGTCGCTGTCAAGCTGGCGTTCACCACGCAATTGAGAGCTTTTTTTTTTAACGGGCTAATGCTGTTGGTCTCTAACGACCTTTACAGGGTCACCGGGCGGGAGGGCAGGCGCTTAAGGCACCCAGCCGACAAAAGTGGGGGGCAACTAGCTCAAGGGCACCCCAGCAGGGTTAGTACGGACGGTAGACAAAATTGTCTTTCCCTTGTTTTACTCCACTTGACATGTAAATTGTATGAAGAATTTGACAATTTTGTCTACCGTCCGTGCTAGCCCGGCTGGGGTGCGAGCCTCAGCTTGGGCTGTTGCCGGGATAAGAGGATCGAGAAGGCTACGTCCGCTGGAGGAGTGGACCCTATGGAAAGTGGACCATATGGAAAGACGCAATCGAGAGCTGTCTGCAACAACGAGGTATACCTAAAGTGAATGTGAATAGGTACACGACTAATCCTAGACCTTGACGGGCCCGATAGCTCAGTTGGTAGTATCCCTGCCTTCTGAACTGAGGGCTGTGGGTTCGATTCCTACCCAGGACAAACATTTGTGTGATGAACATAGATGTTTGTTCTGCGTCTGGGTGTTATATTGTATTCTATGTATGTATTTACAAACAAAAAAGTATATAAGTATTGTATCAGTTATCTGGTTCCCATAGTACAAGCTATGCTTAGTTTGGGGCTAGATGGCGCTGTGTGAAATGTCCACACATATTTATTATTTATTTACACCTATTTTCCGACGTGTAATTTTGGCGGAAAAGGAAAAGAAACGCGAGTTAGCCGTGTATTTATCAATATAATATGCATCATACCCACGATCGTTTTCAAACGGCGTAATTAGATAAAAGCGCTGTGAGCGCGGCAATGCGTTGCAAAGTATATAATCCGACAGACAGTTCCAACTTCTTACGCATTAATCCTGACTAGAATTCTGCGTATAAAATGCGGTGTAAAGTGCAACTAAGGTTGCTATAGTGACGCATTAGCATAATCGTTCCTTGCAAGAAGCCGCCTGGCGCCTGTCTCTGCGAATAAGATACCTACAACAAGAAATTATATACCTTGTTGAAATACAGAGAATAAATAACTATTTACAAGATAATTGTGCTCGTTTATCTATTCGAGAAGTAATCAAACATTTTAATGTATAATTATTAGTTACATAACGAATAACGATGGGACAAACAGCTTGTTTACCTATAGGTGTTTATTTTGTTACTAGCTGTGTACTGCGGTTTCACCCTCGCATGGACAGAATTTACCGGGATAAAAAGTAACCTATCTCACCCATAAAGTTAGGTATACCTATGCTTAAGATTAATTTATCACTGTGTAAAAAGACATCAAACCAACAAACACGATTTCGCACCTATATATATATATATTCCACAGCTTTTGTTACCTCTCTAGAACATTAATATATCTATTATATGGATTAAGTATACCTACTACATTTTATAGGCCACTGCCACCCATACATACCCTTTATAAGGTTATCAGGGGTAGGAATTTTCAAATACCCTTTCTTTGTAAGTATAAGGAATAACACGCCCCCATCCAAATAAGTAAAGTCTTATGTCCAGCTGTTTTTGAGCTATATATCTACATTCTGTAAACCCTGATAGTTATACAGCACTAACCAGAGCAAACTGGGTTACATGGGATCACATAATACTCGTATCTTGGTGGCTAGCTCCCTTGTTGAGGCACTGTTTATAACTCATAGAACCTATAAAACTATTTTTACAAAATTAAATTGTTTGTACACTAGGTACAAACAATTTAATTTGGTTGGTTTTTGTATCAGATTTTTGTAAGTATAATCTGGTTTTCAGATAAATAATGAACATTGCATTTACGGTGTAATTGGTAGTTTACCTGAGCTAGGACAAAGGCGATTTGCTGCAGAAATGTAATCAATTCGGCGGCACTGCGCCACAGATGAATTAGCAACTACTAAGGTACTTAGATCTTGCTGAGATTGTCTAGGTTGTTATTATTGGTGCCATTATCACTTTAGTTAGTAAATCATACCTCTCGATAATATCGGATAATGATCCGAGTCAGGCGTCAAGTGTGAGTTGTGAAACCGCAACCTCTGAGTGGCGCCGTCCGAGCTGTGAAGGTACTTACGCACTGCGTATGCGCATGCATAGATTTACCAAGATCTGGTACTTTCAGTAAGTTATCTGCAGTAAAGTTTTTTTTTATTTTTCATTTTTAATTGAAACTGTTTGTTAAATTTAGTAGTCCTATTTTTTTCTCTATCAGGTTCAAATGGCAATGGGCAGGCAACATTGCTCGTAGAACTGAGAAGGGGGAAGAAAGGTTCTTGAGTGGTGACCATGATCTGAAGACGCAGCGTAGGCCGGCCCCCACTAGGTAGACCGATGATAAAATATGCTGGTCAAAACCACAGGGAAGCATTACATGCAAAAGGCAAGCATAGGCTAGCCAAGCATAGCCAGTGACGTTTTCAGGCTGTCGATCATGACGATCACAGAGCAAAAAAAAAACGCTTCTCTATAGGCGAAGCGACATTTGTTTCATAGCTCTGTGATGACGATGATCCGATCATCATGGTATTATATATCAGTATTTTTTATATTACAGATTTAATTATAAATGTTGCGCATTCCCTTATTTTAATGTTTTTTTTTTTTTGTGAAAAACGCATTGTTTCGTGACAGACACCTCAGCATTGACTAAATTTAATTAACGTTAATTAGGTAATAAGCCCCTTGTGGCGCATTGTTGTTGAATATTAACCTGCATCCTCAGAATGTCATTTTTCAAATTATGTACATCACAACATATACCCACTTCTCTGATTCGAGTAGTCAGAAATTTAGAAGTATGGCTACATACACCCACCTATATACATACACCCTAGCCCTACATATAATATTCATCACGTGCGAGGTTTAGGTATAATATCATTCTGTAAGAATATTCATGTCTGTTATCTTAAAGCCCTTACATAATGCATGATTACTAATTAGTCGATGTATAAAATAATTCTTAATTAAGATAATAATTATAAGTATAAATATAATAAACTATATCACATTATTATTTTGTTGCCATGTGAATAATTTTGGTTACTAGTTATAGAAATAGGAAAATGTTGGCTAGTCCTGGTAAGGTGTAACAAAAACCCGCTGGCGGAAATACTAAGCCCAAGGGTAAAGTGAACCATAACTAAGGTTTCGCTGTGCGTCTGTCTGCCTGTATGTCTGCCTGCCTGTCTGTATGTCTGTTTGTCTGTCTATCTGTCTGTAGACAGACAGGATAATGTATTTATGTTGCCGCTATAACAACAAATACTAAAAAACAGACAAAAATAAATATTTAATGGGGCTACAACAAACGTGATTTTATGTTCGTTTTTATATAGATAAGTAATGGTATACGGAACCATCGTGCGCGAGTCCGACTCGCACTTGGCTGGTTATTATACTTGTGTTATCAGTCAAACGATTACGTAGCGTAGGCCATGTGTTTTATCGTCTACGGACAATTGGTATCAGCAAGTCAGCTGTACGATACCAGAATCTTTATCTAAAGGAAAACTTGTCAAGGTATCGAGAAATACGTCATTTGATTTGTTCTTGTTATTACATTACTCACGAACAATAACACCGCAGTTCCGGTATTTCCAAGTCTTCAGAACGGAACTCGACGATAACACGCGGGGTACCAAGAAACAATGATTCGGAAAATGATATCTTTGCTTAAGTCCTTGTCGAAATATTTACCGTATATTGTCACCGAATACTGAGTTTCACAATATTATACTTATGTATTTTGCTACTCACCATCATCATCATCAAACAGCCTGAAGGTCCACTGCTTAACATAGAGCTCAGCGGCTGCTCATCTGCTGCATCCATAGACTTCCCGCGTTTTTAACCAGATTGTCGGTCCACCTAGTGGCGGGCTGGCCTACGCTGCGTCTTCCGGTTCATAGTCGCCACTCGAGAACATTTCTTTCCTATCGGTTGTCAGTTCTACGAGCAATGTGGCCTACCAATTTCAATTTCAACTTGCTGATTCTAATAGCTATATCGGTCACTTTAATTCTCCAACGGATCTCTTCATTTCGGATTTTATCTCGCAGGGAAACACCGAGCATAGCTCTCTACATAGCTCATTGCGCGACTGAGCCTAAGTACTAAAGGTAATACTTATCTATTCGCATGTCGAAGTCACAAATTTGCATTATCCGGCCTGTTTTGTTGTGTGGTTAACAAAACGTACAGGAGTGGAAGGAATATTTCAGAAAAACTAAAAAGAGAACCCCGACATTTTTGTTCAAATAGAAATATTTCTTTAATCAATCCATTGAAAATCAAAATTAGTTCGTCCATTGACACTAAACACACGTTAAACTAATAACAACCCTCCGTTTGGTCACCATCATCATCATTAACAGCCCGAAGACGTCTACTGCTGAACACAGGTAGGCCTCCCAATAAAGCGCCACCTTGAGCGGCTGCTCGTCTCCTGCATCCATCGGCTCCCTGTAGCGCTCACCAGATCGTCGGTCTCTGTTTTGTCTTGGGTTTAAAATCATGTATGACTACGAATAGATTCGGCAGGCTACAGAGTGTTGTGTAACTGACACCAAGGTATAGCGTGACCCACTAACCACCGTAGCGCCACACGTCTGCGGTTTGCTCTGATTGATTAACTTGATAAAACAGTTTTTCTAATACCAGCGCAGGTGCGCGATTAAGCTTTATTGGACTAGATACATTTACTCATTTGCTGCTTAAATGCATTTTAAAATCTAAGGTTTTATTTATTTCTTGGTGTTGCAAAATGCAGTTTAAATTAGAACTGAAACAGCTTGAACTCATACTATTTATTCGTTAAAGACGCCTATCTACAGGATTGGTTACGAATAAATCAAAAAAATTACATATAAATCGCAATATCCACAATTCCACACTGAAAATTTCGGAAAACTATTCTGAATCTTACGGTCCTGAATTTTGTAGAAATGGCAATAAACATTCGTCACCGTGAGTATAACGAGCAACATTTAAAAAAAACATGATAAGTATAAAAATAAAACACTTCAGAAAAATATGGCTTCTTTATTTATTTATTCTAGGTACCTAGAAGTCTATGCCAATATGTATACAGAGATTAGTCAGTATTGATCTTTGTAGACAAAAACCTAATTTGCCGTCGCGTACGTCAGCGATAAAGTTTAATGCAGTATTACGTAGTAGTGCATCCGGTTTGTCAGAACCTGATCTCAAAATACCTGCAAAATACCCAATCCTAAAACGTCTTTGTCACGTAACAACTGAAACCGTAATGAGTGCACCACAGAGCAAAAATTAAAAAAACGCTTAAGCGTCATTTGTTTCATAGCTCTGTGAGTGCAACCTTAATGGACAATACATGTTTGATCCGTATAGGGAGGGATAAAGATCATATCGGATACTGAAATCTATGAAATGTGATGGTATCTTCATTTATGTGTTTGTAGGTAAGTAGGTGTCTGCTGAGAAATTGCCATAGTTCGCATCTACACTTAACTATACAATTAAAGGCCGTCTGCACTAAAATTAGACAGCTGCTAAGTTCGCATTTATCCCTCTATGACATGCCTAATGCAACACATTTGGTTATGCTCTAGAGATAAGTTCAAACTTAGCTGTCAAACTCTATTGCAGACGGGCATACGTCATATTGTCACTTAGGAAAGCGATCTCATTATTTTCCAAGGATTTCAACGTGCCCTAAAATTCAGACACTGGATATTGACCAGTTCGAAATAGCACCGTTTGTCTAAGAAGATAATTATGAGAAATCACCTAGTTCCCTACCATTAGCTATCAGGGGGTCTAAATAAATAAAATAAATAAGTTAGCAAAAATCCCTTTCCGCTCAAAATATATGGGACCTGTGGAAAAATATTTTCTACACGTAATGTCGTTCCCATACATTTTGAGTTATCGTTTCGCATTAATAGAAAGGGATCTTTGGTAGACCCCCAGGTGATCTAGCTGAGCGTTCCCTAAATAGGTGAAGAAAACCAGCAATTGGTAGTGCAGCAAGCACGTCGCGTGCTGCAGGCAGTCAGGCAGTAGTGGCGAGTGCGCGGCGGCAGAACGGGCGCGGGAGGCTGCAGCACAGGAACAGGTCCGACGCACGCGCGGGGCAGAGTCTCGCGGCGGCCGGCCGCGGCGCGCCACCGGCTCCGAACTCCGAGCCACTCAGTGCACGCGCTGCCTTGCCGCCGTTAACCTGCGTGCTCACACCGCACCACTCACGCACCTCGCGACGACACTACCCGCGAACCATCCCTTCACGCGAACTCGCAACCCCAACTCGACCCTTCACTACTTTCCCAACATAAAAGCTGTTGCTCTGACTGCTACCCTTTCGTTAGTGATCGCGAGTGAAGTTATTATTTTTTACCAGTGCTGCAGTGACCACGATCTCAATTTTAAGGTAAGATTATAATTATTAAATAAAGAGCATAATAATTAATATCAAGACGGCAGCTGACTGAAATACTGTATGAGGTATTAGAAAGTCACTTGCATAGCAACGAAACAAGTTAAAGCTATACACGTATCTACTGTAAGTACGCGAGGAGGTACTCGAGTTGATGTAACCTCGTTATGTTGGAGCAAGTTAAATAAAGTTCGATTCTTCAAACACATTTGCATATTTGGCTAAATTCAAAAAAGTCTGTAATGTACGCGAATCGATCACTATTTTTCTTTTTGTCAATGCTTCGTTTAGAACTTGAATAAGTAAACACGAGTTATCCAAATACCTACCTGTTATTCAAACACGCAACGATGATACGTCGGTGTTTGTTGTTATTGAGAGGAAAACTTAAATTCCACACGAAGATAAGTATTATGTGAGACCAGTAAACGAGTTGACAGGGTCAGGTGGAGCGTAATAGTAGCGCGAGTATTGGAAGGTAACACGAATACTATAAACTAGTTAATGATGTGGTAACTAACTCCAATATGAAATTCATCCTATACCTACAAGTTAAAGACACGCGCATTATTGCTTTGGTTATCCGAATGCCACTTATCATACTCGTCGAATAAATTTAGAAAGCTATCATCATAAATAAGGTAATAATAAACTAATTTAATCACTGATTCCGAATATAACTGTAATTTAATTAGACAAACATTATCTCGGCATGTTTTATATTTTGTAATAAAAATGTTATGTGCCTCAGAAAATGTGTTAGCAGTCCCTTTTGATTAACCTACCGATATTTTGATGGCATTCAATAAAATTTTATTCTTACCGACCGAAAGAACCTTTGATTATTTATACCTAAACTATATTACTTACTTTATTTTGGTACAAATCCAATTAACATAAAATATATTATGTGCAAGAGGACATCACTTATTCACATGAAAAAAATGGGTTGATGTTAAACGTTTTAACCTTGTATTATAAAAAAATATGATGATGATGACGTCTTTAGGAAATAAATAAATAAGAAAGAAATAAAGAAAATATATTTATAACGGCGACCCTTACAATAATCCTAGCATGTGCCATACTAAATTTAGTTTTAAATGTGCGAGCACATGCACGGTACGGTGAAGTTGCCCATCATTAACATTATTTATTCTGAAGTATAAGACGCAACAGTCTGATTAAATGACAGTAATGAGCTACCTGCTTCAGCCCCCTTATTCCGTATGACCATTCACGCACGTAACGCGGCGCGTTACGATATCTTCGTGGAATGGTTTAGTGTTTAAAATGCTATTCTGTATGCCGTTGTCAAATTTGACAAACACGACAACACACGTTACAGGCACGTCAAAAAACAGAAAACACTGGGCACTAACAATCTAACGCGTGGCATACAGAATACAATTTTTTGATTCCATGTTAATTCCTTGTCGTGGCGCGTTAAAGCCCGCGTTTACGTTTGGAGCATGTTACACGTCACGCGTTATTGGCAAGGAATCTCATGTGTCATAGCGAATAACCCCCCAGGTGCAACTTATACTGCAACTCCAATTAAGTCGCTCAACTTTTACAATTTTAATATACCTACCGTGCGTGTATACCTAATTCTCATACTGTTCGCTGTAACTACTGAAGTGGTAACTTTCAGCTGCAGGTTAGGTCAGAACCAACTAATCTTTTTATTCACTTACATTTTTTATTGTTTGATAAGCATGCATTTTCTAAATCATGTGTCATGTGTCCTATGTAAATTATCTTTAGCAATTATTTTAATGTAGTAATGAAAATCATTCATACTAAACTTCTCAGTAGTTAAAATATTAATTAAAACCGAATCGGGAAGAAAGTTTTAATTTGACTTGAATCAAATTTATACCTAGGTAGGTATACTATATAGATCGACAACACGATGCGATGGTAATAATAATAATAACGTACAGATAAATATATCTCTAGATAAATCTTCCCTTTGATTTATATGCCTTTAAAGCATACAATGCCATATAAAAGACTATAATAAGTATAATGGCAACACACACACAATGATGCAATATAAACACAGAACTTCATAGTGGAGATAATATATGCATGCATATCCTAATAACATGGTTTCATAAATTGAAAACTCTGAAGCTTTAATCTCGCTAAATTTAAATGCCATATTTGCACGAAAATATCACGTTGTTATATTCCCGAATGTGCGATAGTTTGAAGGCAATAAAGCATGACATTTATTTGCCTGGACTGGACTAGTCCTATGAGGAGGTCGTTATGTTTCATCGTTTCAGCGAAAGATTGCATGTGTCAGCAACCATTCAGACAGGCGTTTCCCGTACCAACTCATTCATTATTTATTACCAAGATAGGTAGTGTAAAGCAGCTGCACTGCCATGTGGACATTCATAGAGCTTGCATTGCAAAAAGTTTGCACTCAAAGCAAACATTCACGCGAAGAATCTCAGATGTCTTTCAGTTCATTCATAAATGTATGATCCTTTTTTATATGTACCTGTCTATCTCTTAATTGCATAGCAACTAGTATTGATGTTCTTTAACTATATTTAAAAGGTGTCATTGGCTATTGTTTTGCAGGAGCTGCATGTATAAATAGACGGTTGGCTTAAATAGCACTTGAAGTCTAGACACTCTTAAAACGGCTTGCGTTGATTTTTACCTGATTTTAAATGGGAGAGAAGTTCGATGTCCCGCCGACAGTTGTTTCATCACATATTAGAGAAAAAACAATCGAACATTCAATCGAATGGAATATGCACGGTCGTTGTATCAGAAATATGCTTTTTAAAAAAGGGTTTCAAACGTAAATATTCTGTGGGTTAAACCCATTTCAATAAAAGAACAAACTTACTTTCAAATAAAAAAAAGGTTTTTCCAAATCGGTTTTTTAAATAACGGGGGTATAAAGTAACAAACATAAAAAAAGAAAACAATTTTCAATTGAATTGAGAACCTCCTCTTTTAAGTCGGCCGAAAATGGTTTATTGTATTTCTTTATGCCAAACGGGCTGAACCTATTTGGTAGAAATTTCACATATAGGTAGATGCAGATTGCTAATACTACTCGTACTGCCGGGATTAAAATACATAAAGTAGGTACATTTTATTCCGGAAAATCAAAATTTCCCTAGAGAATACGGAAAAATAGAGGAAAAACCGCGAGGCGTCACTAAATTAAAATAAAATCAATATAATTACTTTACCATACATACATGAGAGACTTTTGAAGTTTCTCTAAGTATACCTACACCTTTTGTGCAAAACCTATATCAGGATGATGCGCTTTTAACTAGCCTAAGTATAAATATAAACCTAACCTAACTACTTAAAAAAATTGAAGGAAAGAAACTAAAACGATGAAAGAACATTAATTGCTTCATAAAGTTACGATCTCTAACTATAAGTCGTGTTTTATCGTAATGAAAACAAAGTTAAACATTGATATAACCTTTAAAGCTCTGAGATAAAGCTTGAACACATTTTATTGGAAGAGTTCTCACGGAGCTAATTAGAACATGCTTAAGTGGAGCCCCATTGGAACACTCTTGGGCAATTAATTCTAATAGAACATTTACTTTATCACCCCTGTAAAACTTGTAAAGTTAATATTGGTTTGGAAGAAAGGTCCATCTATGTGGTACAGCATTAATTATTGAAGCCCTCATCAAGCTTTTAGAAGTTAACGCTACTATCTATAGAAGTTGAAGTACCAATATAATGCCAGATTGCAGTGCCCGTTTTCACATTTAAAAGTTGCTATTTTACAATTACTTACTAGGTAGGTATCTTTACCTACCATCTAATGATCTACTATGAAAAACTAAGCGCGGAAGATCAAGGAGTAGATCACTTACAATAAAATCACGTCAAATTAGGCAATAATAGTTGAAGAGTGGAATGGCAAATAAAGAAAGTAGGTAAGAGATAATTTAGCCTGCAGTGGGAACTACACGAAAAGAAATAATAATTTAGTAGTGTCACAGAATCCAGTGTTGTATGTGATAAACAAAAAACATACTACAATAAAAGTAATTGCAAAAGAAAGATGACTTAATTACAGTGACAATTCGATAAAGTTATGAAATGCAACAATCTAAACGAATTGATATCAGTGGTGACGTAATCAAAATATTCAATTGAAGCGTGCGTAATGGCCCTAATCTTTATGTAATCGTTGAAGGAATGTACTGTTTATCAAGTGCCTGTGCCGATGAGGATACGGTGAAGATGATTGTTTTTCAATAATCTTTGATTGCCCGTAGATAGGTAATTACATTCCATTGCAGTTGTTGTTGTAGGCGACGCGACGGCGTAATCTTCTTCTATATATACTTATAATAAAACTGTAGCTTGCTGGGCTAAATCTGGCCAAGAATATTATTTTTAAATTTTTCATTTCACTTCTTTATTGATATAAAAAGAAATAGAAACAAATTTATTAAATTTTTGGTGTGTCTGCCTGTCGCTTTGGACACCCATCACGCTGGAACTACTGAAAAGATTTCGCTGAAATTAAGTATATTTATAGCAAGTTTTATAAATTAACATTTAGGATACTTTTTGTTTTCTAAAAAGGCTTTTTCTAAAACGGCGTAATTTTTATGCAACAATGGAATGCAAGGCAGGCTGCGACTGCCTCCCTTCTTTTGCCGTCCCATCCATTCATCCTTTTCCCCTATCTTTTTCCATTTCCCTTCTCTCTTACCAATAAACACGGTTAGGTCGTAAATCAAATTAACCCGTGCGGACCCGGAGCGGGTCGGCTAGTCTCTGATAAAGCTGGGCATAGTGCGTTGTTTATATAGTTCTATAAAACGTGTGGTTCTATAATGATTACCTACTTTAATTAGGGCTGAGAATAGCAATGAATAATGAGATTATTTTATACCTACATTACCTGTATTTCATCATCATCATCAGCAGCCTGAAGACGTCCAATGCTGAAGATAAGGCTTCCTGAGAGAGCCACTTTGAGCGACTGCTCGCAGCTCGTTGGTCCACCTATGTAGTGGAAGGCCGACCTATAATGCGTCTTACAGTGGTGAGACAGTGGTCAAACGCTATATGCGCTATGCCTATATCATAAAAATAAAAAACTTGGTAATATTAGTACAGTTCGTATTAAGCATTTTGAAGTTTAATCTTAGTTATAGAACTATTAAATAATCTTAGTTATTAGTAATAGATTGGATCAACCTCAATTTAAGGCCGGCAAATATTTTTCTTGACTTAGGTTCCACTTAAGTCATGGATGGACTTAGGTCCCACCAAGTCAAGGATGGACTTAGGTAACCACCTAAGTCAAGGATGTACAAAATTATATTTCTCTTTGTTTTATTAATAGTTTTAATGATTTGTTCTTTGTGGTGACATTGTCTATATAAATTGATATATCTGTAAGAGTGAATAAAATACTGAGAATTTCTTAATGCGGGTATTAAAATTAACTTGCGCAGTAGTCATTCATTTATTTTAATTACAACTTACTTGAATGAATAGCCGGCGACCCCCGTTATCAGGAGTCAAAGTGCCGAGTGGTGGTCGTGCTCAATCCGCCTTATTACTTCGAATTGTGTTGTACACGTCACAAACTACGATAAATTGGGAATTTTGTAGAAAAAAACTTTGGTTTAATGCGAATATCAACTGTATAATAAACGATATCTCTTTTGACGTAGCTTCCTTCCGGAGTGATAGATATGATTATTCGGTCAGAAAAAAGAAGTTAGCTTTTTGATTGCAGTTTAGGCAGATGTAAAAATACCCTCATTATTATAACGTAAATATTCCATAGGACAACATGTGGAAGTTGACCTAGCTAGATTTAATATTTTGATTTTATTAGATATGCATTTTGATTCTTTTAATTAAGGTAAGATAATAAATTGGATTAACCTCGCATATTGCTCTCATTTTTAACTGAGGATTCAAACAATTTGATAAATGGTTAGCGTGCGTGCTGTAACTAAGCTCGAATGAAAAGGTGTCGTCTATTAACTGTTATTGAAAATTTCTTCTTAACGCACCTATGGACCTATCTAGTTGAATGATATTGAGTGAAAAAACCTCTGGAGTCAGTGATGTTGTGTTTCGGGTTGTTGGCGACAATCAGGCTGCGTGGGCACTATCGGCGGCGAGCACGAGGTCGCGCCGCTCACCCCGCTATCGCGGCTCGCAGAGCGCGCCTCATTAACTCTATTAATAATTCATCTCGTATCTCAGCCCTATTGTTCTGCGAGATTATTTTCCACTCGTCATGTGCACCTCGTATGAACTCAATTACCGATACAACACATTGTTGCCGCTTGGGTGAGTTATTGTTGCGCCTTTCACGTCTTAAATTTACTAATGTTATGGTTTTCCCACTAGGCGTGTAAGTGTTGACCGGAATGCCAAGTAGCAATGTATAAACTTATGAAGTTGACACTGTTATTGCGGACTGTGGTCATTGAGTAGTGGGCTTTCCCAGTTTCTATTATTTTGCCAATAACCACAATTGCACATGCGGTGTAAAAGTGCCGTAGACTATCAAATTTTATTTTACACAAACGTTGCTAGTATAATTTAAATCCAAGAGATTGCAAACTGTTATTATCAATGCCTCTTATTGCGTGACATCTAGTTTCACATCCTTCATTTCTAGTTAAGATTTTAGTCATGCCGGCATCGTTGGCAAGCTGCAACTTTCATCTAACGCTGGCTGGTTGGCTTGGCATGCTGCAGGCAGCTGGGGGCGTGACCAGGTAGAGGGCGTGGCTACTACCCCGCATCACACCTACCTGTTATTTTACCCCCACCCTTGGAGGCTTTTGCTTTCAACCATATTGAGTAGATGGGTACTAATGCATGATTTAAAGTGACTCTTTAGAGCATTATGTAATTGAAGCGTAATACAACTGGAGAACATGAGTTTTCTTCCCGAGGGTCTTGAACGCTTGAGGAATATTCTCAATGCGTCATTATGTTCTTTCTAAAACAAAATATGTCTGACAATATACAATTTGTTACAGTAATTTGTAAAGTTAAGAGCGTTATTCATTTTGCAATGAAATAGGTATAAAATACAATATAACTACAAACTAACTTAGTGTATAGGGCTGTGCAAACTGTGCAGCGTAGATAGAGATGGAAGAAGCAAAGTGGTACCAAAAGCAGAAGCAGAAGAAAGTGAAGATAGGGCTCAGTAGCAAGCTGTTTAAGGAGTTACAACCATGAAAAGTGAATTCCATCAGATTTCTAAAGGTTTGAGATCAGGTCAGCACCATTCGATGCCACAAAGATGTTAATAAAAAATAAATTTGTTTTTATTTTCTTTCGTCTTGTTACCGTCCAGACTTAAAAGAGCACGCAATGCAAATGGCAGAGAATTCAATGCTCGTTGTTTTCTAAGAGCAATACGTAATACGTATTGGTGTTTATAATTAGGTAGGTAATCCCGAATATAAACACGGGAACACGTTCCTGTGTTTATATTATATACACAGCTAATGGACATGTTGTGTTCACGTTTGTTAATTGAATTACCAGCGAGCCGCACGTTGGTGCGCCAATCAACGGCTCTCGTTGTTCTTAACGCCACAATGAAATCGTTTAACGAACTTTGGGTGAACTTGGAGAGGTTTCTGTTTGGCAAACATTCCCTAATGTTTGACAAACAGAAATCTCTGTCCTTAATTTGTTTGATCGTTTTACGAGTCATTTATTCAACGCAATCAAATGGCACTTTACTATAGCTATTTGAAACTACTTAAATTAAGGTAAATAATAGTTGCGTTGTAGCTAAGTTGAATTTCTTAAAAATATAACCAGAGTTAACTACTGACAAAATCAATTTTTTTTAGTGTAGCTAGTTAGTGTGTAGTGTAGTTAGTTTAGTTTAGATTTTATTATTGTAGTAGTTAGCTTGAGCAATATAGGCATATTGCCCATTAAAATAAAAAAAATTGCGTAAGCTTTAGCTTTTTATTTTATTTAATTTTTTTGGTTGCTATTGACTGAAACTATTTGTTTGCATTGGACAGTTTCTTTGTATTAAGTAGGTAAGTATGATTCTTTTGGCCGATATAAGATATCACTTATTTTCTATTATTTTTTATTATTTTCTTATTTTTTTATTTTCTATTTTTTGTATTGCACATAAATAGTATAACATATTATAATCATTTATCTAACTGCTGAGATCGAGAAAAGTATTCACAAAAAAAATCCTGATGAAGTTTGTATGATTGGGACACATCCTCTTCTTTCCTATGACTTTTGACAATAATTGATAAACAAACAAAACCTTTAAATATTTCAATTTTGTGATAGGAATCTAGACTTCTCTTATGGAATTACCGTCTTAACAATAAAACGATTTTATGGTGAGTCAGCCAAGTATCGATAAAACTTAGATAAATAGGTACCTACGCATTGTTTAATATCAAAAGTATCATCCTTAATTTTATGTAGGTCTACCGTTTGTCATGTATAGACATGTTTGTGAAATGATAACAATTGCACGTATCCTTGAAGTCGTTACCTAATCTCAATTATAAAATGGAAAAACGAGTGTAACATCACTGGTGCGGTCATGACACTATAGACAGGTAGGTAGGTACTGGTTGGAAATGCGTTAAAACTTTTGTAGATTTGTGCATAGGCTTTTCACTATACAGAATTAAAAACAATAATTCTTCATAGCTGAAGCTTCCTACTAGAAGAATCTAGCAGGTGTCTTTACATTTTCATTTTCACTATCAAGTTTTTTGCATTGATAATATTTTAGCGGAGTCAGCTAAATAGGTACTTACATTCAATTTTTTCTGCTATACAAAGACTCTACTAAAACAACGCAAGTATAAAAAGAAATATACCCATTCGAAGTTAAGTGCGATCCAAATTTATCTTATGTCTGCAAACAAGAGCTAATTACGGCTCGGCTCTAATATTTGCGAGAGATAAATCGCAGGACAGTGGCATAACGATAATCTCCGTATTAATGGGATTATAAATTACACATTTACTAGAGCGGTCAGAACAAGAACATTTTAACTTGGAAGCTAATATTTTCGGAAAACAGGTTTATAATAAAATTATTTAAAAAAAATTGCTTCACTTACTTACTATTTTACGAAGCGTGGCAAAACGAGCTTAGCTTCCTATCAGATCCGGTAGGCAGTTGAATGCAGAAATTACAAACCGATATAAATAGGACAAGAAAATATGAGAGAAGTGCTAACTTGTGCTGCATAAGACATGACGTTACCAGCAAGCGGCACAAGCGAGTGTGACGTCGACGACCCGACGACAGGCACCGCGTGACCCTCCCAGAAGTGCACCCTGGGTGCGAACGTCGAACCTGCAGCGAAAAAACCTGATCTTGTTACTCTCCGCTAGTACAGTTAGGTGCGCATTAAGTAATCGGAGTCGAGAGCTACGAGATAATGTTGCGCACGCGTGAAATATATCCGACCGTTTTTATTGCGACCGCGTTCCGCACTTGGACTGGTATGCGAGTGTCTTTGCGCCGAAGAAATTCTGTCGACGAGTGGTTTGCCTCAAGCGACCTTGCTGCGCCCCGCCCTGCCCCGCAGGCCACGCGGTGCTTCTCCAACTCTGCCTCCGTGAAAGTAGGTGACTGCGCTGCCGCACCGTCCGCCTCGGTGGCATGGCACCCGTCTTCACTCACATGCGAGCGCAGCTTGCAGGCCCTACGACACTTTTACAGACGTGCAGCTTTCTAAATCTCTACATGCATGTTGCGATGCCTGACAACAACTTTGGAATCTGAATTCAGAAGGGCTTTACATTCAGATGATTTCCATAAATTGTTTTTGCACCCAATGATGTGCATCCAATTGTGGAAATACTGTTATATTATGCGTGCTTTTTAGGTAGCTGTAAAGTTCTATGGCGTCGTTAATGTTACATTGGCTTCCATCTAATCATCTAATATACTCATGATTGAATTGTTGATTGAAAAGCTGTTCATTCTAAATGAAGAGCTAATTAAATATTACTACACAGCGCATTAGAGCACGAGTCACCTTGCTAATGTTTGAGTCACGACCGATTTTGCCTTATCTGTTTGCCCTGCTACCTGGTAGAAAAATAACGTTTTACTTAGTTATTAATTATTCGCTTGAAACATGTCTTATGAATTACACATGCAATTAGTCGTAAGCCTACAGACATATTTTTACGTAGAGGTACGACATATCGTACCAATAATTAAATTCCATTTTTATAAAAACAAATGCTTCTAAGACTTTCCGATACCTTGAGTACTTATAGTTAAACATGTGTGCAGTTGGTACTGCGATCACATGAAGCATGAGATAAAAATAATATAAAAGGATTCATAAAAGAGTCATCGCATATTGAAAAGTACGCCGATAAGCGATTCCCTTTGTAATATTTATCAGTAGGTGGATTACTCAACGCGTTCGAAGAAATGTGGTATTGTGAATATCGCCCGCGTTGATGAAACTGAACACATTCTGTCGAATGCTTAGCGTGGTCTTCCTGGAGAGCTGCTTAAGTGCTCACTGCTCGCCCGCCATCTCTTCGGGTTGCTTGTCGCTTTCAACTTGTCTGCAGTAGTTGGCACTTTGTCTTTAAAGACAGGTCACTCCTGTGACACTTTCGTATACACTTCGCACCATGTCTTCTGGTATACAAGTGAGTGAGACTTACTTTTGTCTTTTGTTTATCTTTCACGAACCGTTCAATTAAAAATTGAAGATAACCAAGTTCATTTAACTACACGACAATTAATTTAAGTTTAATTGTGAGCAGTCATTAATAACAAAGCAGACTGCGATAACATTATGAGCATATACTTGTCTAATAATGTGTTTGTTATTCTTGTATCAACTTTAACTTTTTATCGGTTCTATTGTCCATTCGGTATTTTCTCGATTAACAACGGATTGATTGACATGTGGGACAAAAAATTAAACAATAACTAGGAGCGGATGCTGCTACTGGCTCCAAGCTCTGAGACATCTCGAGCGTGTGCCACTCCTATGTTATTGTCTGATACATCATTAGATATCGCTTCCCGGTAATCATTAATGTTTTCTGTATAGCTACGAATAGGTACGTTAGGTACATTCTGTTCTGCTACCTAAATTGGAGAATTTTCATTATTTACTTTAATTAGAACATTGTTATTTGGTTCCGTGTTATATATTACGTCTAAATTAACTGCGTATGTTCCATTTGCAACATAAAGAGTAAATAGTACGTAAAACATTTCAATTAGCTTTTTTTGGTATTTTTTGCATTAGCAAGGAGGATCTGAAACCGGAACTAGGTGTAATTGACAATGTGGCTGAGTGCTAGCGAGTTCTTCTCGAACAGCAATCGCGGCGTGTAAACGCACTTAATATGAACCACTTTTTGCTCCAATGTGTTATTAATGAATAAATGCTATATGTCCGAGTACCGAGGTCAACGCTCCAGCGGAATGCTGTAAAAAGTGCGCTAAGGACATCAGTCCGGCACTCCACTATATCAACCGTGGCCGATGTTCCACTATGCTCGGGGTCATTAATTCTCTGATTAACTTTGAATAATTAATTAGTGTAACAGTCGTAGCCTACGTTTATTTTAATTTCAACAACGTTTGTTGATTTGCGTCTGGTAACTTTTGTATTTCTTGTACCTACAACAACTACAAGCACGTATGCAAATACATATATAACAGGAAAATACTTGCCTCGAACCATAATTCTACAAAACGTGGCTATGGACTCTATTTATTTAATTTATTGTTTAAGCTCTAAGTTTGTATATCAAAGTCCACTTGCTATCTATGACGCGCACGAACGATGACGTATTTAGAAATATAAAAAAAAACGATTTTTTTAGATTTTATAGTGTTCTATGGCATACAGTTTTATTTTAAATATACTTAGAAGTTTACTATCACTGTCCTGCTAACATGCATGGTCCCAGATTCCAGAGACGCCATGGATTTTGTCTTCTACTTATTCGAATACAATACACCGTTTTTCAAGTATCATATTCTCTTTGAATTTGCCAGGTTATTATAACTAGTATATCATGAAATCTGGTCATCCTGCGTCTTCTCATGGCGGACGTCACACAGATACGTTTCCCATAAGACTTAAGTAATGTTTTTTTATCTTATTATTACATAATACCTACACAGCGTTAGGGATCTCATGTGATAACGGCGTGATTTTATAGGGGGTATTTATTATAAATCATAGAAATTCCGATCGTATCTACTATCTATACAACATTTTAAGGCAATAATAGTATCATAAAGATTTAAAACACGCGGAAAAACAGTGAAAGGTGACGTCAAAAAGTAAATAAACGTTCAAAGCTACGTTTAGAATGTGTGTGGAATGCGACGGCTTTATTGGTTACACGCGTTTTGAATTGCTTAATTTTATGTTTGAATTCATCTGACCAGCATTATCCGGAACTTATTTACCTTAAAGCATTCTTGCTCTTCGATCTCGTGAAGTGTACGATTCTGCTATTATTGTCTCTTTATTAGGTACCTATTACAATCACCATATCAATTGACACATTTGACCTCGGTTTTTATAAAAGTCAAAATACAGAGAGATTTGTTATTTATGTTAAGTTTATATTCATTAAAAGTATGTAAATCGTACGGTTTGAAGATATTCAACCACTTTTAAATTTTATCATAACAACATTTATGAACTTGGACGTACAAGTTTATTATTTTAATTTAAGCACTCAATTTAAGACTTTTAATACTTTGGTGATGAATTCACAACCAAAAATAGATGTACAACAGTACAGATATTAAACACCTTAAATATCTGGAACCCAACTTTTAGATCGTTATCTTTGAAATGACTATAATAGATCACCTTTACTTTCATAGGTTGATAAAATAACTGGGCACCGTATCATGTGTATCTGATACAGGTACTAATCGGTGATAATACTTGGTATGTAAAAATAAGGAAGCATAAAGGTCAGTTCATGCTGGATGGAAGGGAGGGAAGTTCATAAATTATGAGATTGTGATCAAGGTGCATAAATGAAGATAAAAGCTCACTTAGGCTTAATTATAAATACCCAGATTGAAATTTCATGTATAAATCCATAATTACCGGAAAACGCATTTAACACGCCGAAAATCTATACATGTGTCTCGTTACCGATGTCGGTACCCGTTAAGGGTAAGCGATACAAACAATTTTATCAACAAATCAATTTTTTTAACAACTTTGTTGAAATGGCAGCCATTTTAATTTTTATTTCGACTAAGCAAGGGTACTTGCATTTATTTAGCAATTTCTCATGGTGTACTAGCCGCAGAGACACAAAACTAGTTTTGTTCGAAAGCTAAAAAGGTACCCAACAAATTAGTGTTACATATTGTCTAATTTTGTCAGAAAAAAATAGTAAACTGAAAAAAACATGACAAAAAATTAGCTAAGATTTTTGTGTAAACTATGTAATTAACCTGCTTGTTTATTGTATGTTTTAGATAGAACATAATATTTTCTAAGAATTAACACCAAAATGTAAGCTTTTTATCAAATAGTTTAGGAGTTATGACAGTTTGAATATGGCCTTTTATGAGCATCCTGTAATATTGACAGAATTAAAAACGATATAAATCATAATAATGGATTTGCTTGAAAAAAATTTGATTTGTCGATAACATTTTTTTATTTTATAAATAAATCTGTGTGGACATTTTACACATCTAGCCCCAAACTAAGCATACCTTGTACCATGGTAACCAGATAACTGATAGAACACTTAGATACTTTTTGTTTATAAATACATACATAAAATACAATATGACACCCAGACACAGAACAAACATCTATGTTCATCACACAAATGTTTGTCCTGCGTGGGAATCGAACCCACAGCCCTCAGTTCAGAAGGCAGCGGGACTACCAACTGAGCTATCAGGCCCGTCAAACAAACATTGTTTGTATTGCTTATCCTTAACGGGTCCGACATCGGTAACCAGACAGATTGTATATTTATATAGATATTCAGACTTCAAAAATCATCGTAATCGGAAAACGTTTTAAGGGTGGAAAAGTGTTAGCCCTTTTTATTGGACAAGAAGGTGGTGGGGGAGGGGGAGGGAGTATACCTATACTCTCCTCTTAACTATTTTAACACATAAAATATAGGTTTGTAAACACTACCTATTGATAATTTTGTTTAAAAAATATTATCGGTCAATGTTCCAAAAGAAAGTATTAGAGTATCTATCTCTAATAAATGTAATGATTTGATAGATAAATGATATGATAAGTATTGTGACGTCACAGAAACGTAATTTGTTTGTGGCGAAAGTTGTAACCATATTGCAAATTATTAGATTTTACTTATCATCGTTAGCTTAGCAATAGATTATATTATTTGTCGGTTCCAATCTAATTCAACCTCAATTCAAAACCCTAATCAAATTAACCCAGGATTGTTTTATGACAAATAAAAGGATACAATACCCACTAATGAATGAACTACGGGCAGACTACGTAGGTATTCTTTATCATTGCTTTCACGATAAGCAAACAAATTAGGGAAATTGGACTCATTAATCAGACAGACTACATCGTAATAAGCCATATTATCTATTTCAACTTACGTTTTCTTTGATCTAGTAATTTGAGTGTGTTACTAAGGACAATACCTTGTAGATACCATGCATTTGATTTTTACTAGATGTAGCCTGTGGTTTCACCCGTATTTGTTCATAGATTATTTAACAAACCATTCATTGATACACGTACGTTCAGCCATCAGCCCCAGCTGTTTTCGTAATAAGACATTAGTCGTAAAACCAAGCCAGAAGCCTTTGGGGGGTGCCGTAAGAGCCGGCTAAGGGAATATCCAGAGAATGGGTAGAAGCATGATTCTCTTTAGTAGGTATATTAAAATCTTTTGCGATCCCAAGCCGCCTGCGTGGGTGTGAGTATAGCAATACCCTCTCTCCGATTGATGAGCGTCCAACCTGGCGGTTGATGGGGAGGCCTGCGTTCAGCAGTGGAAGTCTTCCAGCTTTTGAATGTTATATGATCTTCTTCTTGTGTAGGCAAATTATCAGAATTTTTAGGTCGCCCAAAGTACCCTGGCTTAGCTTAACGATTGATTGTTGTCTTACATCAACAGCCCTAAACAACGTGCTCTCAGAAGCATGGTAGCACTACGGTAGTGTGGTACAATGATAATGATGTAAGTATTATGTTTGCTCCAGGTGTTGCGCACGAGTGGCGTGGCGCTAAGGTGTGATGCGAGGGCGGCGGGGTGGAAGGCGCAGGCGCCGCGAGTAGCGACCATGCGGGGCCCGCGCGTCGCCGCCGCCTGCCTGCTTGTTCTTGCCGCTGTGGTCGACGTCGCGTTTGCCTCCACTGACGTTATTAGCCTCCGTATGTATATCTTGGCTTTCCCAGACACATTTTTAGTCTTAGCGCTCATAGCAAAGCGTGACTAGCCGTTAACCGATCAATCAACCAAGAAGTCTTCTTCTCTTTTTGTAGAACAAAGCTTATTGTCATTTCAATCAATTGGGCTGCATCGTCGCTTTCCATTAGGTGAGATGTAGTCAAACGCAGGCTTATTCTACATAAAAAAACAAAAACCAAAAAATAACCCTCGATCAAAACAAGCGTGTTAAGGCAATAGGTACTTGCACACAAATTCCTAATTTACTAGAAGGGGATAAATAGATCAAGCCAGAGGCAATGATGATCTGGGACTTTTTCCAGACCATCGATGCATCTCCCTGTAAAATGTTTCCGGAGGGCATATCAGTTCTCATGTTTCGCCAAAAACACTACCCAAACCCATACTGGAAAGAAAATAAAATTCTATTAGGTACTCTTCAGAGGTAAGTACATAAAAATGCTGGAAGATAAGTAGATTAATTAACCAGCATTATGCTGAGTTGGGACCGATTCGTGGCAACTGTCAGATGTGTATTTGTTAGTAAACTTAAAAATATTCAACTAATTTATCTGCTGTTGTCATGAATAAAACATTTTTCTTTCTTTCTTTCTTTCTTTTTTTCTTTCTGTCTAGATAAATATGAAAGCTCTCTCTGATTTTCAAGGCACTCTACAAGTCTAACTAGGTATATTATATTAGTAACAAAGGAGTTACAAGAAAAATACGTGTCACATGCACTCGATTCAAAGAAACAAATTGGAAAGAAATGGAAAGAAGCAAATTTTATCAAAATTGGTGATATAAAAGTCTTATTTATTGCGTTCGTATAGATGTTATGACTTTCATTGCGGTTCCGTCGAAGTTTCACAAGTATAGATAGCCTCACAATAAAAGGCAGAATGGTTACCTACCGTACCGGTTGCACAAGGTGCCAGCGACAATTCTTCGGTTGCGAAACTCCGGGTCCCAACCGGGTTCCCACATCGATCACGCGTGCTCGCCTCTCGTTCGCTGCATCGAATTCATTTGTTATTCCACCAATAGCTGATAGCACGCTTAACTAGACAGCAGTGTACAGATAGCTGTCGCTGTCGCAGAGACCTAGTGTTATTTATACATTAACATAAAAAATATCACTATCATGAAAACCATAAGGTTATATTGACTTTCATAAAAGGCTGTTATGGACTTATTTTCCAATTAAGAGTTATAGAAACAACATAAATATGTTTTTATCCTATAAAAGATACGTTTTATTATGTGGTATTGAGAAGCTGATAATCTTGGTGGGGTCCTTGGTGGAGCTCGTTACCATGGAAACTCTCTCGGTTTATGGACAATAATGTATTAAATGATCATTTTATGAATTATTCAACATCAACAAAATCACCCTTAAACGTAGACGTTATGAGAATTTCTAAGTACATTTCGCGTCCAACTGAAATACTGTAATCAAACTGTGTGCAGTGTTTAAAGTACAGGTTATTTTCGATATTTGCATAATTTGTTGTCGCCGACCAGAATAATATCATTTATCGGTTAACGTAATATCCTGACAGTGCTTGTCGATCGCAACAAACCTTAATTTAAAGAATTATGATACGCACTGGATTGTATAAAGTTTACTACAGGAAATTAATGGGAAAAATAAAGCCAATGAATTTATTGAGGCATTAAACCTTATTATTTAAGGTGCTTTTAAAATTTCGTTCTGATATTTTATTATACGTACTTACTTACTTACTTACCTTATCAGTGCAATGTTTATATGTGCTCTCAAAAGGATCTTACAGTGCTGAAGCTCAGAGAGCGAAAAGTGACACCTTTATATGGACTATTATTTAGATAAAGGTAGCATTTAGTTTGTTTGTCGAGACGCGATTAAAATTAAGATGGTTATGCGAAAAGATGTAAAACAAAATGACCTACGATAAGCGGTCGAGTTCCAATTAAGGACACTGACTTCGAAGGTCAAGTTCATACAGTAAACCGTTTCGAGCTGTGCTGACATTGATACGCGAACATATAGGCTTATCTATCAATCCATATCTCATAACACTCATCTACTGGCCGGCACTTAAGGCCAAGCGTGACCAGAATTTTATTAGATTACGTATCCAAGCAACCCGAATTATTACGAGTTCCATATCCCCGGTCTGATATGTTGCCAACTTTCTGATACACGACTATGTGCTTTCATGATAATCAGATGTTTTTTTATATGCTAATAGAGTCCTCAAAGGTAGGCACGCATCGGCAACGCCCCTGGTGTTGCAGGTGTCTATAGGCGACGGTAACTGCTTACCATCAGGCGGGCCGTCTGCTTATTTGTTTTTCCATGTTATAAAAAAAAATATGAGCATACATTTGACAATCATCTAAGTAACGAAGTAACGAAAGCGAAGTAAGTGACGAAATTGTCTAAGGTAGAGCACGTTTGCTCATGAGATGCCCATTTATTCTTGACATGAAAAGACTACGTATCCAGGAGGAAATACTGTTCCTGGAAGAGCGTTCTATTTCATGGCCGTTCGAACTGTGAAAGACTCAGCAAAACGCTTGGTGCAGACTAGTAGTGCCCTTACAACGTAAGGATGTGAAGAATCGCCAAACCCTGTAGTTCTATGATGAAAAGGGGTTGACAGAATGGGCTGATGAAGGGTACAGTCTCCTAAATGTAGCCAATAAAAGATCAATATGTTTGAGTATTATTTGTGAACCTAATCGTCGTTAAAACATTTAGATATACTGATAGTATAATTGTATAGGTACCAAGATATTTTTTTATTTGGAATTTAATTTGGATGTTTGACAATATGAATTATCTATCAAAGTGAGATAATTTACAATTCAGCGAGTTATTTATAAATTCGTTTGCCTTGAGATCCACTGGTTGCTATGAGATTATTAAGAAATGTAAATACGGCTCGTCTAATATGTGAAGATTCAAGTTTGGCTATAATACTGTGGAGTATTTGAATAACTGTTACTAATTTCACAAGAGATTAATATTTTGTTAACAGAATGCTTAGTTCAATCGTTGTTGGTTTTGTAAAGTAAATAGGGTTGGAGTCGATCGGGTCTTTACTGATGATAATAAACAATGCTGTAGTGTTTGGCGAGCGAGGTGTGGGTAAACAGACATTGAAGATGAAGAATATTAACGTTTGAAGACTAGCTCATTAATTACGAACCAAAATATTTACGCGGATGACCAGTCAGTGTGACCGGTGGCGCCCGCGGTACGTACTAAGAATGCGGATCTGAGGATCTGAATCAAGGTAATGTGGAATCCGCGGTCGCCACATACACGCATTTCGATATCACCTTTATTTGTTTTGTTGGCGTTTAAATTATTATTACGGTTATAAAAGAATTACCGGAAAAGATAAAATGAACTGAAAACTATAAAATGAAATTTCACATTCATAATTATATTATTATTCCACTTAAGTTTAATTATGTATATTGTATATAGGTACTGTATAGGTAGGCACTTTCGCGTTGTAGCACTAATAGTTCTAGAGATTCTGAGTTTGAAGTTTTGGGCCATCAGAACTATATTTAATTAATTATGTAAAATGAAAGACAGTTATTATTAAGTTATTGTCTTATTATTAGTTAGTATAGGTAGGTCTAAAACACGAGCCAGACAATAATAAGAGCCAGAGAGCCATACTGGTAACTATTTGTCCTTTTTTATTATTACAAGTTTTTATTATATTCATGGCAACTTTATTTATTAATTTATGTTTGTAACAAATCAAAACGATTGTAAGATTACTTTCAGCGGACTTATCTGCTGAGATGAGCTTTCTATGATATTTTGAAACGGGTCTGATGATGACTATCGGAGGCAGGTTTTCATTAGCAGTCAATTGTTTCAGAACTCTATCAAACACTTGGTATTTTGAAAACAATAACAATATAGGTACTTTTGATATACTTATTCAGAATTAGGGCGTTAGATACATGTTGATAGGTATAGGTACATAATTTAAAGTCTAACATTCATACTCTATACGAAATATTGATATGAAATATTGAGATTTAGCGCTAGCAGAATAAATAACAAATTATGTTGATTTTTTTTAATAGCTCTCCAATTACATTGGAATTCATATGACGAAGGACGCCAACATTGATTAAGCTGTTCCGGCAATACGACTATCTTTCACTATAAGCATAGGTATACTTATGTTCTTGGGTATTTAGAGATACTGTGATGTAATATATTACGCGACTTATGACTACAGAAATATCTAATAGTTCTTACAACGACAGCTCTGAGCTTTACTATTGAATAAAATTGAACGTGACTAGATAAGAAGTAATACAGGCGACCGGTATGTAGCACCTTTTATATTTGAGACTTTACTAAGATGTATTATATTATCTGTGCTAAGATTAGTGACACGGTCAACTTAGCGCCTAAAGATTCATCATCAGCCTACTCTCGTCCACTGTTGGACATAGGCCTCTCCAAGAGCACGCCACTGAGCTCGGTCTTCAACTCTCTGTATCCAGTCTCTACCAGCCGCTTTCCGCAAGTCGTCACTCCACCTGGCCGCAGGGCACCCTACACTACGTTTGACTAAACGTGGTCTCCACTCAAGAATCCGTCTATCCCAGCGGTTATCAGTTCTTCGAGAAATGTGGCCAGCCCACTGCCACTTCAGCTTACTAATCCTCTGCGCTATGTAGACTACTTTGGTTCTCTGTCGGATCTTTTCGTTTCGTATCTTGTTCTTCCCTAAAGATTACTGGTATTTAAAAACAGACTATATTAAATTCTATACTTAGTTCTGCTTAAATCGCCAAATCAACTAAGACTGTTATTTGAAGTTCTGTCGATTTATTTGCTATAGCTGTCCTCAATTTAATGCAAAACTGTAGATTATATTGTTACAGTGCAATGGACGGTGTACGGTGGTTGTATATAGGACGTTTGTTTCCCACGCGTGTTGCTAAACCACAACTCCTCCGAACCGCTTGGTCACTCGGACACTTGACAATACTACGAGAAACTCAGAACCTCTGCACACAAGCCGTCAAACTGCAATGATCGTCTCAGGTCTGTGCAAAAGTTAGCACAACGCATACGCATCCTTTTCAAGCATTAGCATGTATGTAAATGTTTTATTGACCTGTTGTTGTAATAATTTTTTATTCATAGAGTAATATTATATTTAAATTTTAAAGATATTTAAAGCAAAGTAGTGTTATATCCATAGTTTGGTTCTCCCAAGTAGTATTAAAACTGGGGCATAATGTTATCGAAAGGTACGATATTTTTGACCCGATTCCCGGCCAACCAAATCATTTCAGGTTACTTATTGGATTAGCAGGCTCATCATCATCATCATCATCATTAACAGCCTGAAGACGTCCACTGCTGAACATAGGCCTCCCCCAGGGAGCGCCACTTAGAGCGGCTGCTCGCCTCCTGCATCCATCGGCTCCCCGCGGCTTTCACCAGGTCGTCGGTCCACCTAGCAGGCTCATAAATGAATAATATTCTGCATCATTTTACACTGTTTACTTTATTACATCAGAGATTTATGGGTAGATAGCTACAAGCTATCACAGGCAGAGGAAGCCCACAAAAAGTTGCTCGTTTGAGGTGACCATTAGTTTGTTGTTATTGCTATCAATGACCTATAAGCCTAGAATAACATACGTATAATGTTTGCTCCTTGTAACACAAGTATGTTGTTACATAACGGCGATCAAATTAATAGAACTTCATGATGCACATCGATTTGATAATTGATATTTGACAATAGGGTCTTAACGAATCAGGTGTTGAGATTAATAATATAACATCTTCAGATGACAAGGTTAAGTAAGCCTCGTAGTAATGGATACTCCTTTAATATATTGAGCGGTAGGTACCTATGTAACTATACAATTAATTAGCAACATACTCAGCGTCAGTCATGGTCATCTTCGATTTAGTCACTTTGTGACGTTATGTGAGAAGATATTTAGATTTGTTTAGAGATCTACTTATATAGAATTATTAGTGCCTAGTTATGATATTTTGAAAAAGGGGTCTAAGTGATTTCAATCCCTTATTTTCGTAGGATATCTTTCCCACAATCAGGACAGTTATTAACTGATAGCTTCCCGGATAGCTATATATCGTATAGCCATCTCCAACTTTTATGTAACAATATATTGGGAGGAGAGTTAAATATTTCTGTGTTAAATAATAGTCTGTAAAGAAAATTTTATTGATGCCCTTTTTCCAGGAGGTCAACGTGCCCCTTGCTCCAACGAAGGAGAGCCGGTAAAACTTCCGGATTCAAGACTAGAGCAAGACTTCAGTAGCTGCTTTAGCTGCATTTGTAAGGTAAGTTTCTTTTATATTAAAGTTAAACAAGGCTTGAAGACTATTTTATCAACTGTTATACCGCCGTTTGGAGTTAATACTTATTTAAAAAAATTATTCAAACTTAATATTTTTTTTGTCAGAAGAAAACGAGACTAAAAATATACACAAACAAACATAGTTAACTTTTCACTTTTACTAAAGTAAGTAACAGTAGGGAAAGGACTTGTATACTATGTAGCTTTAGTGTCCGCCCACTTATATAATTTCTAGAAAAAAGTTCTCAAAATGCCCTTGCAAAGCAATAGCTAAAACCAAGGAAAAAAGCTAAAAAACATGGTTTGCTTAAAAGCTTACGTACTCAACCCAGTTGGGCTGAATATGTAAGCTTCTAACCAAACCTTAGTAGTAAAATTTTTTTCTCTAACCTGTGAACCAAACTGTTTTTCTTTTAACTTTTCAGTTATATTAGTATTTCAGTTATTATTTAGGCCTAGACAGGGAGGTTGTTCATTTTATTTAGGTAGGTAAGTAGGAACTAAGGATTTTTTGCAAAATTGCATATCAAGGCTATTCACAAACCGACTTGGTTTTCCATACTAACGCTGATAATTGTGATGCAAAAATATTAATTTATGCAAACACTTATTACCACAGGCCACAATCCTTTCAAAGATTCTCTTATTTCACAGATCTATGCTTTGATCACACGTGCTCACATACTAAAACGAAGTTGATAAATTACACTTTACGGTGTAAAGGTCAAATCTTTGAAAAGGTTTACTTAAATCACGTGTATTATTAAGATAAGGATTATTCTTTAATGACATCTACTTGCGATATTTTATATATTAATTATTATAAGTAAGGCCATTTCTATAACCAGGCGTGATTCAGTGTAGGTACCTATCTAATTTTGATTGTATGAGCTTTAAGCTTTAATAGTAACTAAATAAATACCTTTATGATTAAGGTATTTATTTAGTACTTAAAAAGTACTAAGAGGAGTATGATTGCAATCTTTTGTACAAGCAGCAAGTTGTAGAAAACGTTGCTATTTTGCATAGACATATATTAAGGACAGGCCTAATGACTGGTTATAGGTCGCATCAAAGTGGGAGCCAATTTCACAGATTGGCATCCACATCCACTAGCGCTCAGTCTGTGATGGAAGTTAGAAGGCATCGGTCGAATGTCACAAACATAATATGCCAAGTTGTATTGTGAAGGGTTGCACAATCTATACTCAAAAGTGCAGTAAAAAGAAAGACCAAGTTTCTTACCTCAAGTAATTCAATATTTTCATGTTTTGTGACAAAATAATCGAATTTATATTTGGAATAATCATTGTAAACATTAACATTGACGGACATAATGGCAGCGATAGGCACCTAATTTTCACAACTTGTCGTAGTTCACGCGAAATCTAATAGATGGTGCAGACTTTTCCCACGCCATTTTGACAAAATAAAATGTTCCTTCGGGCATATCCTGATATATAAATCTATGCTATTTTGATATCAAAATGGAAATTCGATTGATGTGATGGATTCCATTTATTAAATCCATCCAATTAATGATCAATGACATTTGAATTGGTTACGTCTGTTATCTTGGTCAAAATTGCAATAAAGGCAGCTCGGCAAAATATGTTTTTTTTTTTTATAATTTGGCTCCACACATTTTGTATTTAGTCAGTGTCAAGTATTATATTTTCATCGTGTTATAAAATATTTCACGCAAAGTCATGTCCTAGTCATAGCCATAGTCCAGTCTTGGTCAGGCAGTCATAGTCCAATCTAAGTCATGCTCCAGCAAAGTGGTGCCAATTTTACTAAAAGCTATGGAATTTTGTAAGCAACACGAAAAATCACGTTTCACCACATTATATCACTTGCCCTCACTCATGCTCGTAATTCAGCACTTAATGCGTAAAACGCCACCAATTTTAAACATTAACATTGGAAAAAGCAAAAGTTTTGAAAAATAATACAATGCAACGACGTGAACTTTTCCGCGTTCCCGCCAAAAACTCCAAATATGTATTTAAAGGTGTGACACAAGAAAAGCTGTCAAACGCGTTTTATAGCAATAAACACATAAAAGATAGGTGTGAAGTACAGAATACCAGACTCGTAATTGTCTCTTCGCTTATGAGACGTTTGTATGCCCACACGGCTTCCACTGTCACCAAATAAATTTATCACGCACCAAGTTTAGAATAGTAATTCTAACTCGCGCGTGCGACAAGTTCGCACCTAGACCATAACTAAATAATTTGATTAGAAGACGTTTCAGAAATTTTAGAATTTAATGGAAACGGAAAATGTCGTAAACTCTCATAGCAATTATAAATGGTGAATACTCGATTTCAGTTTAAATGGGCTGTCGATGGTGATTTTTGTATAAAACTACACATAAGATGTCATAAATAGCATGCGGAAATTTCATCGACCATATAACATCAACTGTAATTTCTTGAAACCTCATAGTGTAGTTTATAAGTAGATACCTACTAAGGAGCAGCCTTACACTTACAGTCGCATATAATGAGAAAATAAAAATAAAATAGTTTATGATGATATTTAGGAACTATTTGCGATGTGATGGACTAAATTGACCAAAGTCTTTGACTGTAGGTATTAGATATTTAAATATTTTTACTGTAAGTACCTCTATAAGGCCCTGCATAACTTTGACGTCAATTTTATCAGTTGGGTACCGTGACACTTTGATTTCATATTTTAAAATGAGTAACAAAGGTAGCTACTAAGTATTAAGTAACGGTACCTATTTGTATGCAACAACCTTCGGAGTTCAGCTTCACAATTCGCATAACCGGTATTTCAGCAATTTAATAATCTGTGTAATGTCAGCCAATGTGATAATCATTCGAGCAACTACGCTACGTGACGTTTTCAACATGCCTTCTGCGGCGTGGCGACGCAACCTGTTATGTCCATTTTACGTGTCGCGAAGTGTAGGTAACTTTATTATTGCCTTATTTGTGCTTTCAAGTAGACATCTTATAATTACAAAATGTGTCATTAGTTTTCTATGGGTAATGGGTATAACTTCCAAATGTGAAGGGATATAGGCACGTAATTTAAACCAAATTTTTTACGCATCACTAACAGTTGAAGCTACTTGTGTTGAGTTGGATACTAGATATTTTTGTAAATTGGAATTTTTTTTAATTATTTTTAATTATTTTTTTTTTAATTATTTTTAATTTAGTTCTTGGTGTAGTTTAATTTTTAATGAATAGTTAATGCCAAAAATTTAACTAGTTATGTACGTGTGAATAAATTAAATTGGAATTAAAATGCATACTATCATTTTCATTTTTAAAAATTACGGTTTCACAGCCAGTTGCAAAGCCATACATAGGCTTATGAATTGCTTCTTTTTATTTATTTTTCTTTATATATTTTCATTAACACAGCCTGAACATAGGCCTCCCGCAGGGTGCGCCACTTTGAGTGGCTGCTCGCCTTTTGCATCCATCGGCTCCCCGCGGCTTTCACCAGATCGTCGGTCCACCTAGTGAGTGGCCTACGTTGCGTCTTCCGGTTCCCTTATATATAGTAGGTGTAATTCGAACTTAATGGCGGCTGCGAAGTCGCATTAAGTGATCAAAAATTAGAAGTACGCAGGCAGGGTATGCCGTGTGTGCTGGTGTGTGCGTAGAAGCGTGCGGGGGGCTTGCAGCGCACTTCAAATCCGCTATTGAGGTTTAATCACGGTGGATGTATGTTATGTACACACTACGAATTAAAAAAGAACTATGAAAATTTGTTTACAACTGATGGCATATGATATACAAAAAACAAGCACCTGAAATAGTTTATAAAGATTAACCAGTACTGACACTAAGATACTAAATACAATTAAACTATTTTATACCAGTACTTAAATATGATTAGATTAACTCTTAACTCCCAGTTACTCGATATCGAACACGCATGCATTGTTATTCTATTGTCATATGCTGGTATTCCACAGGATAATATGATTGAATTTTTTAAAGTTGTTTATGCATTTTATTACAGTGTTATGGGATTATTATAATGCATGCTAATACGTAGCTTGATTTTCATGTGATTAGATTTGCCTCAAATTTTGCTGTGTGCGCTCCACAGGTTTCTACTTTATTATTATAGCAAATTCCTCAACCAAACGAGTATCTTCATACTGTCATACATAATTATATACTCCTTTTCTTAGAATAGAGATATGATGGCATGCTAATGACACTAGACAAAATACTTGCAAATACTTGTTTTGTGCCTGGGTGTTGTGAGACCATAATAATATTGTCCTCGTAGGTCCTAGATAAAGGGAATCCTAGTTAGTGTGGTGTGGTTAGTTAGGATCTATGGTATGTGTTTGTTTGGGCTGTTTCATTAACAGCCCAGACCAACTGGGCTGTTAATGAAACCATGTGTCTTTTTCTTTAAATTCTCAAGTATTTCAAAAGGCACACATTTAATTAATAGATTTAAGCACCTCAAAGCCGCAAGAGAGTTTTACCTAAATACTTTAATGGACTGCAGCTTTCGTAAAATACATCACATCAAGTCAAGAGTTAGTATAAACTTAATACAGGTCTTATAAACTAGTTATTGCCATGACGATATAGACATCATTTTGCAATTCCATTTCGAAAAGAAGCAGCTAGTTAATTGGATATGTCAATTATCTAGCAAGGTACAAGCAGACTGTCACGTGGCAGTAGCAAAGCATCGGCCGCGGTGCTGCAGGGGGGTTATTCGCTATGACACATGAGATTCCTTGCCAATAACGCGTGACGTGTAACATGCTCCAAACGTAAACGCGGGCTTTAACGCGCCACGACAAGGAATTAGCATAGAATCAAACAATTGTATTCTGTATGCCACGCGTTAGATTGTTTGTGCCCAGTGTTTTCTGTTTTTTGACGTGCCTGTAACGTGTGTTGTCGTGTTTGTCAAATTTGACAACGGCATTCAGAATAGCATTTTAAACACTAAACCATTCCACGAAGATATCGTAACGTGCCGCGTTACGTGCGTGAATGGTCATACGGAATAAGGGGGCAGATTATGTTATGAACCGGCCAGACTTAAGGGAGGACGGCGAAGCATCGCGGTTGAAAGCTTGTGTGTGCGTACAGCGATGCATCGGGCGAATACTTCGTCTGCGCTCGTCCATAATAGCTATGTAAGGGCCAGCATACACTATATGTAGGTACACTCACTATACACATACAGCTACGAGTCGAGAACAAACACAAACAAAACAACTACAAAAACTAAAACAAACAAAGACACTACAAAAATTAACTTTTATATTTCGACATTAGATCAGGAACAAGATTGTGGAGATAAATACATTTTTTCAGTTACTTATTATATTCACAGATATAAAAGTAAGCGAGGTAAATAATAGAAGGGAATGAGAGGAAGAAAGCGCGATAAGTACTTATCTTACTTTAGTCAGTTAATGAGTTCCCAAACTAATGTCCTTTTTAATAAAATATATCTTAGCGTTTTGTTCCGTATCTTGTTTGAATATTTATCGTCATCCGACGTAATTGCTGTTTTTACGTTTTTTTTTTGCTCGACTACAAATTCGATCGGTACAAATTCTAAGTGCAGTGTGTGCGTGCGCTGGCGCCCACGGCGTCGGTCGCGCAAAAACACTCAATGCGGAACCCAGACCACTGCTCAGGAATCCGCCGCAACTGTTCCTAACATGCCAACATTCCATTTATTATTCGCGTTCTATAGCTCCTTTTCGTTATCTACAAAAAGTACAAAATAAAATAAATCCGTTGCATTTTATTAATCTAGTCTACGCCGACATGACACCAAACGTAAGTATGACAACTACGTATGTATAGCATACACATACATGGTATTTCCCAGTCGATCTCACCTCGTCGGATGACTTGCGCGGAATTCGAAAGCCCATTGCGAGATTTATCGCTTATTCTGTATTAAAATATACATTTGCCTACCTAATGGGCGTTTTTTGTCGCGTGCCAAATAACCACGGGATTCTGTCTTGGAATTGATGGAATTTTTATGATTTATCAATCTTATTTGACAGCTATTAAACGCGGTACGTAATGTAATGGCAGTTTTTTGAAAGATCCTTTAGAAACTTGAACTTTTATTTAAAAAGTAGTGAACAGCTTGATTTGAGGCGAGGGGTGCCGGTGGCACGCCATTTCGTGTAAGGCCGGTAGCCGTTGATAACATCTCACTGCTACCGCGCACCGCTTACTTTAATGAGCCATGTCATTTATCGAGCTGTCGATTATATAGACAACTCTCCATCGAGCCTAAGACCGGGTTCCATGAGTAGGTTTTGAGTTGTTCAATAGGTAATTTGGTGTATCATTTTCCAAGTAGTCAATGTTTTGATCGTCGATAGTTTATGTCTGCAGTTTCATTGCAGGCACCGCTGGTATTATTTTGTAAATTTTATTCAGTTCCGCAAAGTGTGCGTACTAAACCAAATGACCGTAATAATAGCCCTAAGGGCCTTCACGACAATTTAATTGAACCGTAGCCAGTAATTTTCTAATGTTGGCAAAACGACGCTCTACGACGAAGTGTCCTCTATTCACTTGGTTAGGACCAATTTGCAATCAATGTAATGTT
This sequence comes from Ennomos erosarius, assembly GCA_963580505.1. Classification (NCBI taxonomy): domain Eukaryota; kingdom Metazoa; phylum Arthropoda; class Insecta; order Lepidoptera; family Geometridae; genus Ennomos; species Ennomos erosarius. The sequence goes on along the minus strand of OY756981.1, from coordinate 10,318,891 downwards.
TTCTATACTTACATCTAGATTTTTGTCACCACTTTTCGCCCTATGTATTATGTACAACGTTGGTATACCCAGATTTGTACGGCATTTAACATAAAAGTGTATATCTTACAGGGTTTTCTTTATTATTTAAAGCGTCTTACCTCTTAGAAAAGATAAAGAGATAACAGAACTAATAGACGTAAATGCGTGGAAGCAAAACTGCAGTTATAATCTAAACATTTTTATACCTATAATAAATACTAATGCTTGTGCTAATAGTCATAACATAATATATAATAAGTGTATAAGTATATAAGAAAGAGTACCTAAGCTAATTAATCAGTCAAGTACCTGCCCGCAACGATTACGCACAGTTTGATCCAGAAACTGAGGGCGATAATAATATATGGGATATATTTTAAGAAGGTTAGTCATAATTTCCCGATCCCTGTGTTATCTTTAATGTGATTCACGAGTAATTTAATTTTAACTGGGAACTACTATGTGACTAATTTATTTAATTTTGAGCTAGTTTGAACTAGAGACACAGCAAACTTTTGTTTTCTTTTGCTGGTAGGATAGAAAAATTACGAGGATTCTTAAAATAAAGTTGAATGTCATTAACCAGCACAAAGAAAACGAAAAGAATGATATCATTATTATATCACTTAGGTACAACGTTATTTTTGGTAAGGTCAAACCTGAAAACCCCTCCAAAAAGTTAGACTATCGATTAAGAATACCTTGGTGTAATGAAAACCTAGGCTTAATTATTATTTTGGGTATTTTACTAATGTAATTTTTCTGTAGAAGACAATTTTATTCCCCGCTGAAAATAAACATAAAATATCATAACAATGTTGTGTTGAAATTCTCTATTGGTGGGTATTGTAGCACGAAAACACAGATATCTAGTCGACAGATGATGCTTAAAACATGAGCGGTTGAAGTAAAGTTCGCATAAAAATACTTTTCCTTCGCCGGATACATAACAAATTGATTATGGCTCGTGGCCATTAGTATAGTGGTTTTAGAAATGAGGAATCAGAAATATGTTCAAGGTAAAGATGTAGGTACTGCATCAGCAGCCTGAAAATAGGCCGCCCCCACAAAGCGCCACTTTGAGTGGATGCTTGCCTCCTGCATCTATTGGCTTCCCGCGGTTTTCACCAGAACGTCGGCTGGCCTACGCTGCGTCTTCCGGTTCGTGGTCACCATTGATAACTTTTCTTCCCCTGCAGTTGTCAGATGTACGAGCATGGGGCCTGCCCATTGCCATTTCAAGTTACTACTTCTAAAAGCTATATATTAGGTCACTTTGGTCGTTGTTTATTTTAATAATAACGCCAAAGCTCACTTAAAATCATTGCAGTAAACTGTTTGAAAAGGGATTGTGTGGCTCTCTATCATCTACAGCCGTTTACGCTCTATGCCTACAGCATTAATACTTATTGCCCTTGCTCTACCTGCGTTGTTTACTTACCTTCAACATGAGAGAGTTATTTGTACCAATGTTGTTCGCTGGGTGTGCTACGGGAAATTATTCGTTGGCTCTTGTAGTTCCGTTTGCTGATGCTGTTTTGTAAGAGCTGAAGCGGAGGCGGGCGGCTTGGCCACGCGCACTCGCGCAGGTGCCAGCGAGGCCTTGCCGCAAGCGCGCGCTAGGTATGCGGTCGCACCGGTTCTTCTAGCAACGCGTATTTTTTACACACCAGCACACATCATCCACATTGTTGTTACGTTTTGCTATGATGCAAAAAACAACTCAAATCAGTTGCAGGTTCCTTGCACGGTCTTTGTGCCGTTACAGTATAGATATATGTGTCTATATAGAAAGTAGAAGAACTGAACCCTGTATCCGTGTTTGCTAGGATGTCACCTAGCAACTAACTGTAGAGAATTATAACTTAAGATAATTGTCTACAGTTAGTTGCTAGATGACATCGAAGATCAATGAAAAGATTTTAATATCGCTTATAGGAAATATTGGATGAGTCAATTTGTGGTTAATTTGAATTAAACTTTGGAATCTTTATATTTGAAACATAGAAACTGATTTAAAATTAGAGCATATTTAGCTCATCATCCGCTACCTTTAACCGACTACCAGGTGGGGGCGGTGTAGTGTAGCGTGTCTTCACGATCATGCTGCTGTAAAGTATTGTCTTTTTTTTACGACCAGCCGGCTTCCTGACGTCAAACCTCCTCTGAAATCTTTGGTGCACCTACGAAGATATTATGGAACAGCCAGACGGCTATTTTCGAACATTTAACGTAAGAGGTACCCATAGTATTTCCCTTTGTTGGATCTTACAACATCTAAAGGGTAGAGATGGATCAGTCTTCTATCATTAATAAATATTGTCGTGAGTGAGAGACTTAGACTCGATATATGGAGAATAGCCCCGCAATAAAAAAAATGTTATTGTTTGATTCTTATGGTGTCAATTACAGATTGTTTCTAGAAACGCAGGCGCTGGAACCAAGGGCCACCTCTAGTGTCTGCTCGTAAATGAGCATTTTATAATATAAATATTCATAGCTAAGTAATGCAAACATAATGGATATTGATGTAAATTTCATCAAATGCATACGCAAATTAGTTTTTATTTTCATTTCAGAATAATGTGAAAAACACTTGTTAATTGGGTATGAACTTAATACTCTTCTTTATGGGATGTTCTCTAAAGGAAAATCATAATAACGTACAATGTAAACGGAATCTAATTTTCTTCATCTGCAAGAAGGCGTAGATTCTTATCTTTCCAACCGTATGTAGCTTAATAACATCAACTATATTATTACACTTTACACAGGTGATTTACAAACGCTCCACACGCAAAAAAGTGTAACTTCACTTCAAAGGTGCCTAGCATGCGCCCACGCGGCCTTGCACCGCTCTCTTGTCCCCTGGATAATTTACTCAGCTACCTATAATAGATTCTGTTACACTTCTTTTTATACTATAACCCCTTACCATTAAAATCATTATGTTGGTACGGGAGGATAGAATTGTTATATTTTGTTTTGTTTCACTCTATCAAAATTTAAAAGGCAAAACTTTATAGGTTATAGGACTTTTCTGCAAACTTCGACAAGGAAGGTACCAGCGCTTTACCGGTTATTCTGCCCTCAAGCAACAGTGTGCATGCATTACTGTGTTTCGGGTTTTGGTTTAAAGGAACAGTAGCTAGTGAAATTACTGGGCAAATGAGACTTTAGGAGCTGATCTCACAGTCTAGTAATCTGTTTACTAGACTGTGCTGATGTCTCAGGATGACGTGCGCAGGGCAGTTTCACGCGAAATGTTACATTTTTGAGTTCGGGGTGAGACACTGCGATTGTTATGGGCAGCCGAGTCACTTGACATCAGGGGCCTTACCACAAAGTAATACAAAACCATCAAGGTTCGTGACAGTAATGCTTCAAGCAATAATATTGTTCGGATTCGTACCATGAACTTATAAAGTACTCCTGCGTGAGAACGAGACGTCTACATTTTTATATAGCGTTATCACTGTCGCACGTTGGTGTCAACATGATGTATTTGAGTGAACGATTTAACGTGACGTCATCAAAACTGCTCTGCGTCAACAACATTACACTATTCATACTTTTATGACATTTTTCTAAGTATAATTGAAGTAATAATGCTATAAGAGGTTGTGGTAAGCCCCCTGGTGAACGCCTAGCTCGTCACGTGATTCAATTACATTAAAAAAAAGATAAAACAAGAACAAAGAAAAATGAGGCTATTCCACTGTTAAGTATGCAGTGTTTATTAGTAAGTCAGTAAATATGAATAATATAAGCACGCTTTTATAAACTCACTGAATATCGGTAACAATAAATACTTACCATCGTAGAGTTGATATTGATCGAAAAGGAGCATGTCTGTGCAATTTTATTGTTGCAAATTCAAGTCGCGCTGGCCACTGACCGTAGGTTGAAACGGGGGAACTAATAAAATAATTTTATGCAATAATATAAGTATTAGTTGGTTAAATATCGGACTAATAGGTGCTTACATAAATATAAACGAGTGTCCTCAGTGGAGAGTCCCCGAGCAGTCTGAGCAGAGCGCGGCACCATTATGCAAATTAAGAGATAAACATTTTAAATGAATGTTAACGTCCACGTATTTATACATATATCCAGTATTTCTGCAATATAACAAGCCACTGAGATCTTCAAATTAGCAGATATTTCAATGCAAATATACCTATGTTCGTGTCTACCCAACCTTCGGTTGATTAAAGCGCTAATTCAAACTCTAAGGGTGGAGTTCACCGACTTTTAAACGACAAATTATCAGTTATCAGCTGATTAAAAATATTAATTTTTTTAACATTTTCTATTGTTTTGTATAGATAATCTATTCTTGACGTTAACCTGGGCCTAAAGAAATTATTTAGTTACAGTATTTTTTAACTACTATGTTTATAAATTGTTTTATTACTAAAACTGCGAATTCACAATTTTAATTATCAGAATTATACTACATATATTTTTACACAAGCCCCGCGGCTTCAATTGCAATTTACATTTTTTGCCTAACAACAACCAAATAGTAACGGTTTAGTACGGAAATAAAGGAAGAACTATCTTAATGATAAAAATGTTTATCATGGTGGGAATCGAATCCACAACACCGTTTACAAGGCAGACCTACTACAAACTGCGGTGTGAGTAATTAAACAAAAAATTTAAACAAAAATGATTATAAGCTCGAGTGAATTTTATAAATTCATATGAAGAAGTGATATCGCAGTTGTATTGAAGGAGTTCTCTGGTAACGTTACGCAAGCTTCCAGGAAACGACGAGGATATTTGATGCTCGAACATAGTTTATCAGTATAATAACGGGAAGTGGCTTGGCGGTCGCCAAAAACCCGTGATATTGTGCTCCAGAAGTGATTGATCTTGTTATTAATTTTGTATTTTTTTATCTGTATCTATACTGGTTTTGCGACGACAATGTATACACAAACACAAATCTATCCCACTAATGGGCAGATGAATATGTAAAGGAAAAATTTGAATCACGGACGGAATCACTTGGCACTGTAGCTGTAAAATATGTCCCGGCTTTGAAGGATGGAAGCGGGTTCCAATCCCGTTCATGATTATAATTTTTTCTTTATATATTAATTCTGTTCATTACGCTACGCAGGCGATATTTCTATATTTCTATTTTTTCTAAATCACATGTCCAAATTGTAAATCACTCAGATCGCGTAAGTACAATTGAAAAGGTTAATTGATGGTTCTATTGTTTAAAAGTAATGCCTACAATACGATGTTGCCCACGTTACTGTCAATTTAATTACCATATTTATTATAATGTTATGTGTAATTCGATCAACGACGAACAAGAACTTTGTCTATCTGCCCTAATGGGTCAAGGCTAGCTTGCTTATGTCTGTATACTTTAAGGTCAAGGTAATAGAGACAACTGGACCAATAAAGATCTTCGTTTCTTTATCTTCATCAAAAGGCAGTCCTCTTGCTTTGTATGAAGTAAACATTCCAAACATTTCCTTGTTACGGGACTGAAGAGGATTTTGTAACCAATTTTTTAAAAGCAGGTACACTGTAAGCACTTGACCTTTATTACTATTTTGTACTAACTTACATAATATTTATATAAACGAGAAATGTAGTTTTTGGCGTAGCTTTCTTGCCAAACTGATTTATATGGGATCCGACCAACATTGAATATTCACAGAAAATTAACTATACTATATTTTGTAGGAAAACGGGTCAAACGAGAGTGAAACTACTACTTACTACTTATATGCCAAAATACATTTGGCATATAAGTACAAGAGTACAAAAATGCACGCATAAACAATGTCGTGAAGTTTATCACCTTCCACTCTGACGTCATAATGACTTTACCCACAATTTTTTTCCAAAGACATATAAATAAAATTCCACCAGAATGAGCCGGTTATATAAGATCTGGAGGTGTGGTAGGTAACCTGCTTTATTTCACTCGACACTCTGATTAAATAATTGTAAGAAAGTAGGTAAGTTTAAACGTAGTGGTTAGATGAAGGCAGATATAGCAAGTTAAACTGTTAATAGTTTTAGATCCGTTTGCGCGAATGCAAAGGAATTTAGTTCCGGTTTCTTCTCTGGATGTGTGACTTTAATAATTTAACACTTTTATTAATAAAAAAATCAAAATTGTATCGTGTTGTTAATGTTGACCTACTAGCTACTACTATTATATATTATATCTACTTAAAAATAAAAATAAATGTCTAAAGAATACTTGAACTATCTATTTCTCGTTTCTTCTTTTGAATTTAAGGGATTGACTTCCAGCGAACAATATTAATTAACTAAAAATTGTGAAAACTTAGTTATATATAATGCTCTAACATTAATTTTGGATTGACAAACCCACACTGGATTCTACCACAATAAATTTGTAACCAATAATTAATTCTTGTCTTTAGGTTATGATTTGTCTGACTACATCTCACTCTCACTTCGAATTGTAACCTATGGTATCCAGCAATGCGATTTCAATGGTATTTGGTTTTCAATCCAATTATGCCAACGGCATTCGATAATAAGATGCCTTCAATTCAAGGAATATCGAAAAAACGGAGGCCAGTATCTACAGCTTTTAGTTGATAATTAATTGTTCAAAACGTCAGCATTCCACTGATTAAAAAGAACTTAGTGATTTTAGTAAGTAATTTAATTTGGACGTTCTAAAACTAACTAATGAATAACCAATGGGGGCAACAACGACGTATCAAGACGTCCCCCCTGGGGAGTTTGTCCCTACTAATGGATCAGGGAAATGAAAAGCCTTTTTTTGTAGTCTCCATCACTGGAAACATGGAAACAGAGACAACGAGAGTACACCATGTTTATTGTTATACACGAACTTTTCTGTCATAATTATCTCGTAGCGTTTCGTAGCACCTGCGTAGATTGTTTTTATTTTCACCATTTTGTTCATGTTTCACTACTGTTTTTCTATGTAAAGAAGTAGTACATTGCAGTGTACTAAGTCCGTAGATATATAAATAGTAGGTGGCTTGGTATCGCTTACTGACGCCTAATAAATATAATGATTATTAAAATAATTTAACTTTAGTAACTTTAAAATATTGAAAACAATGCACAGGTATTTAATATCACAGGATATGGATTAACGTAAAGAATAAATAATAATAATATTCTATTAATGAGCAATTTTGTATTTAGTATCATACATATATAATTATATATATATTTAAGTTGTTTAGTTTAGTGTATATATATTGTTATTTAAGTTTTTGTACTAATAAATAATCTAGCTCTCTATTATATATAGTTTATATCATTAATCGAGTGATATCTGCCATTAGATTTTTCATTATTTCATTCCAAAAAAGGCCCTATACTCAAAATGAAAACTGAAAAGATAATCTGTTACACTTAACTGTGTTTACTTAACTTCTGTTATTATCTATTGTTATCTTTTAGTATACAGTTATCAGCAAGATTTGTAGAAATGCACTGACCTAATATTTAAATGATTAAGTAAAACTTTTTAGAATGTTTATTTCCAAGTGATGCCGACAATAATACCAAAATGATATCTCATAATACGAGGAACTTACCCAGAAGGTAGGTAAAAATTATGATAATATCACTAATCATATACTTGTACACGTGTAATTTTTACCTGAGGTTTGATTGTTAAACAAAACTGTAGTAATTGTGGATAAAACTATATTAAATATAAAATAATTAAATAACGCTCAATGATCATATACATAGCTACTGGATCCTAATTTGGATTCCCTGTACCTAGGGACCCAGGAACTACAAGGACCATGGTCCCACAACACCCAGACACAAAACGAGTATTTGCGCTTGTTTTTCTGTGCACAAATACTTGTCCTGTCGCGGGAATCGAACCCGCCACCTCCAGGTTGTGAGCTGACCTGCTCAACCACTACACCGCGGAGGCTGTCGATTATCAGTAAGGCTGTAGAGATTTTAGTAGAAAAATAAGTAGTACTCACGGTTGTCTAAATTATTGTAATGTAAAAAGTGTAATTTTTTCTAACTTAAGATTTGACAGTAACCCTACAGTAGTATCCAGCTAAAACAATTTTCTTCAAATAAAATAGGAATAGTTGTCTATAATATACTAAATGTTGTTTGAACAAGTAATTATAGGCCATCGATCCTCTATTATATCGCCATCTGACTCAATAAAATAACGTCGAATCAATGTTAGCTTGATTGAAATGCATCTTTATGGCTTAGTCAAGATTATCATTCTTCCATCTTGTCCTAATTTGTGGATTTATTGGTGTTTCTAGGCCGTATTGTTATTTATTCGGGAATAAAGTTTACTTCCAAAAGAATTTGACTAGACTAATGAAATTTTGATTTAGTTCTGTATTTTGAATTTCAATTTTTAGGGGTAACGTTTAACCAAAATTTATTACGGAAAGCATCTTACTTTATTTTATTATAATATAATATTAGTTTGATTATTAATATAATACAAAAGGTATTAATCAAAGGTAAAGGTAATAAGTTTGTAAATATTTAAGTTCTAAAACTCACCTATCTAGCACCGCCCGAACTGACTTTGTTGAATTTTACTCTAATGTTAAAATTGGTACGTTAAAAAATTGACCCCTTGGGTAAAAACTACGAGACGCATATACTTATAAAATAATTTAAAAAAGAAACAGATTCAAGATTCGAATTTATGGATGCAATTACTTAGTATACTAATATATAAGTAATATACTATAATGTAAATATCTAATCATGTGTTGTGTCTTACAACCAAAATGATTGTCGAGGGATACTAAAATATACTTACTTATCCAGATATCTACACGGCGTTGCTTTTTACGCTGTTCTATTTTATTCTGTACACCATTATGGCGAGTAATGACCAGTCGACAGACTTACAGTTATTATCCAACGCGTAACGTAAATATTTCGCTTTTTGAGGGTGATTTCAAAGGGCGCCGCGGTGTTACTCTGCCGAAGTATTGAAAAACAATAAACATCACCAAGCGGGCGACCTCGACTGGTAAGGTAAGTACGCCACTCTTAAACCAATAACTTTACAAGAGCATATTGCGACATGTTTATTGTAGGGTTCCATAGGTATTCATGAAAAAATATATATAAGTGTACCTATAAGTTTTAAAACATTTTCTAAGGGTAGGCAACGCACAGGCAATGCCCTCGGTGTTGCGCAAGTCCATAGGCGGCTGTGACCACTTACCATCAAGTAGGCAGCCTGTATGTTTGCCAATGAGATATCATTAAAAAAACCATACAACCTAAGTACGACGCCTCATGTTTCCTATTCCTATTCCACAAATTTCTCTCCCAAGTAATTATTTGGGCAATTATAGTCGAACGAAATCTTTTTATAGGTTTCCAAAATCGTTTACAGGTTTCTACGTTGCATAGTTTAGAAATGTCACGAGGCATAATTGCAAGCCACTTTGGCAACCCTTATTCCTAGAAAAATTATATCACTGATGTACGAAACTTTGTCAATAGTTCTTATTCATTGAACTATTCACGATAGAGTGTAGCGATAATAGTGTTTTTGATCATCCTTTCATGTGCTACATACAATACGCAGCTAAAATACCGAAGCAATGACGCATACCTACTTATTTCATTCTTTTAAAACGTATGTCGATATCTAAACTATTTCCGCCCTTACGTTTGTTACTTCTACGTTAGTTATTTCCAAAAGATTACCTTGGACAGTCTGACGTACCAACCCTTGGAAGTATCTTACGGAACTCTAAAGATGAGAGAGGTCCTCTTTGTTACCAACGTGGCATGGCAAGGCAGATGCTCTTGAAAATATAGAGATTCAATACCAGTTTTGAACTAAAATTAAACCTAAGCCACCTCTTAAACATCAACAACCTTAAAAGCTCATACTTATAAAGACTTCTAATGTAAATAGCAGTAGGTACTTGTCTGGATAGTACCGTTATGAACATAAAAACAAACCTGCGTAACGTTTTGCAAAGTACTTATCTACACCATACAATTAATCTTTCATAATTGACTCAATGGCGCCAGAATTGATGATTAATCATCAATCAAGTATTTGACGTAATACATTCTTGTAATTGATATCTAGACTTGATCAGAATCTGATAGCGCGTCATGTGACGACTGTATTCATAATGCAGAATTTATTATTAAGAAATAACGAATAATTAATTAACAATCCATATTTGTATAGACACTTACAGTTATTTTAGTTTATCGAACTATAGCTGTTACATAACGAAGTCGTGTTTTCATATTGCTATAAAATACTCAACTTTTGTTGACGGATTCGCAAAAAATATTAGATTGTTTCGTAGAATATTATACCTACACCAACCTCATCTGGCATCTATGTTTAATTTGAGAAGATTTACTGTAAAACATCACGCGATCGGATATAAATTATATCCAAGAACGCAACGTTGACTAACATTAAGCAGAATTGGTTAAAAATATACCTTCTCCCTAACCTAACTCTACAATCATAAATATGTCTACCTTAGTCATAGTCTAGCCATCATTTCAGCCCCAGGGATGCATTCTCATCGCCCAGATATAATAATTGACTGGAATTAGAAAGAAAACGTTTTACATGGAGTGCATCAATCACGAAACGCCGTAACGTAAAATTAACAATACCTACACTGTTTCCAATTTATAGACTAGCTTTTGCCCGCGGCTTCGCACGCTTGTGTTATGTTATTTTTACGTTATAGTCTAATAATAGATCATGCATTTCGTACCAAACAACAAAATCCAATAAATCTTTTCGAAGCTGAGCACAGTAACCTGTATTAGCATAGGTATAGGTATAACGCAAGCATAGCCGTGAGTGGAAGCTATTTAAGCCATTACCTAAAATTGAATGTTTTGAGTCTAATATAGATTTATAACAGTGAAAGAAGTTTCAAACAAAATACTACAGTTTTAAAGTTTCAAACAAAATACTACACAATGGTAACTATTTATTGCCCTCGCCAGAACCCAATAAATCGAAAACATGAATAATAAATAGTTTCAATATTGGCTAAATATGATACCGCGTGAAGCCTTAAAACTTATAATAAAAAGTCTAAGAAGTTCTTAGTTTACGAAATTCCTTGTTCTCTTTGTCGTGCTCATATTCAAGAAGGTTCTCATACCTATCCTCTTTTTTAGTTTGGACCACATATTAACGAAAAAACTTATCTTAAGTAATACCACAGATTAGAGAAAAAAAATACATATGACTTCCTTGATTTTTTTTCTCTAATCTGCACTGCATCAAATAATCGCGCGATGTATTTCGCCGTAGCCCGAAAAGTGTGATACGCTGCCGGTAATGCAGGCGCACCAGTTGTTTTTTGTCTTTTAAGTTATAAATAAAAACATGCATTAAATTACTTATTTATTGCTTATTGCAGTGGGGATTGTTCAGAATGAAATAAAATTGATTGAGGTTCCGTACTCAAAGGGTAAATCCTTATTACTAAACCTCCGCTCTCCGTCTGTCTGTCTGTCTGTCCATCAGACACCAGGATGTACTCATGAATCGTGATAGTTAGACAGTTGAATTTTTCACAGATGATATATTTCTGTTGCCACTATAACAACCGTGATTCGTATTCAAAGGGACAGATAAACAGACAAATAAAAAAAAATTGGTTTTACTTCATATTGATAAGGAATTATAAATTAAAACTATTAAAATTTATTTTGTAATTGCAAATAATACTCCCACAGTTTGTAAAACATATTTATTCGCTGACATGCAATATAACGCTACCATCCTCCATTTTATTTAGCCCACGTCGGTCGCGCAACAGGCAAACAAATTGACTATGTGTCCGGGTTGGGGCGCTACAGAAACATCGAGGATAGTCAACAGAGATGTTTTTGCGCGCCAACTGAACAGCGAAGGTTCGGGCGTATATGAAGCCGCGCCATAATAGTAACAGAGTTTTTTCTTTAATCTGTGCATCCGGATAAACTCGAGATAATATTACCGTCAGTAGCACAGAGCACATTTATTTTCTGTCATCTATGATTAGTAGCCAAAACAAAACTTACTTTTTGACACTGGCTAAATACCTACACTATGTGTGGACCAAAATATTAAAAAAAAAAACTTACCTTGAAGCATTGAAGCGGCCATCTTGTGAAAATCCCGTTCCGTTTCATAATGAAATCTTAATCATTTTCACCAAAAAAATTTACGATATTTAAAATTTAATATATCCTATGTTGTGCGCCGGGTTTTTCTAAGCTTATTAGTGAAAACCGCATGAAAATCCATTCAGTATTTTCGGAGTTGTGCCATAACAAACAAACAAACAAACAAACAAACAGACAAAATGTCTAAAAAGTAGCTTAACGTGATCAGCAAAAAATTTCAAGCTAACCTGTGTCATTTTTTTTTCGATATCTTACATTTACAGATTTTTTTATCTCTACAGTTTTATTATATGTATAGAAGATAGATCGAAGATACTTTTATCTAATGTACGAGTTAAGACATTTTTGAAATCACACTCAATCAATATAATGTCTCAGGATGCCTTGTGCAGTGCAGTATCACGCGGAACGTAATATTTTAGAGTTCCGAGTGATTACTGCTACTGTTCCATTTTAATTAAATTGTTTTATAGGCGGCCATGTCGCTTAACATCAGGCAAACAACCAGCTTGACTTGTCATTATGTAACACTCAAAAAAGGTCATTATTCCACATGTTTCGCTGTTATTACTTCTTTGCCCAGCCCGTCCGACTATTAGAATCCGCTGTCAACATTTTGGTACATAGGGGGGGGGGGGGGGTCACCACAACGTCTTATAGCATTAATACTTCAATATTATTTCAATCATACATTGACAAATGACATAAAAGTAAGAATACTTCTTCTTCTTCTTCGTTAATGGCTTTCTATCGCTGTTTAGCAATAATTCTGCCAATGTCAAGTGAGTAAAGATTTGTACGGTTATGTCAAGTCAAAGTCATATTTTGTCAGTCAAAACGCCAACAGTAAAATGGTGGATATTTTACTGAAGGCTCTAAAAAAGGCCGTTGAAGCAAAAACGAAAATGAATGGTTTTATGATCTTGAAACTATTTGCCAACACTCGTGCACATTCACGAACACTTAACGGAAAATAATCCACCCTTATTACACATTAAAGTTCAAGATACACTAGTTTTGAAAAATAAATTCAAAATTCACAACCGCCATGTTCGGATTTTCTTCAACGACCTCAAAAGTAAGAATACTTTTGTTGCAGAGCCAGAGCAGTTTTGATGACGTCACGTTAAATCGTTCACTCAAATACAACTGTCATGTCATACCTTTACATCATGTTGACACTGACGTGCGACAGTGATAACGACATATAAAAATCTAGACGTCTCGTTTTAATTTTATTGTGTAATTTTTGTTCGAGTCGGTATACATAAATGAAGTTATTTCCAGCATCTTTGTAATACAATGAATGAGTTTCTGACAACTTGATCATAGATACCTATACTTACATAAATACATACCAGATAGGTCGGTAGGTAACTATATTGTTAGTTACTGTATGCCAATTGTATCATAAAATACTCCGCAACGTACTGGTTGAGTGCAAAACCTATTGACATTTTCCCAAGAGACACGTGCTCATAATTATCCAGAACAAAGAGCTAACAGAATAATGATTATGTGAATAGTCGGTGATTTTATTACTATATAAAACCTACTTACAACGTACCGGTCGCGTTTTATCGCGGTCATTATAATTATATGAAAATTATCATTATGGGTTTGAGTTAGATAATTTTAATGGATATGTTTGCAGCGTGCGTATTTATAATTTAATCATATCGTTTCCGCTCGTTATAAATTGCTTCTACCGTCCAGCTGTGGGAATTGACACTAATATTAGACATAATATAATTTATTATTAAATAGCGTAAGAAGTACATAAAGCTGTTTTAGGCATAAACTTTAATCGCATAAATGAGAAACCTATTATTTTAATTTTAATTAAATTTTTATATTAGTTTATAAATATGTGTGGACATTTCACACAGCGCCAACTAGCCCCAAACTAAGCATAGCTTGTACTATAGGAACCAGATAACTGATACAATACTTATATACTTTTTTGTTTGTAAATACATACATAGAATATAATATAACACCCAGACGCAGAACAAACATCTATGTTCATCACACAAATGTTTGTCCTGGGTAGGAATCGAAATCACGGCCCTCAATTCAGAAGGCAGGGATACTACCAACTGAGCTATCGGGCCCGTCAATTTATAGTATATATTATTATTTAGGATGAAATATTTTGGGGACAAAAAATGTACAAGACCTAAATTTCGTTTTAATTTTGTCAGGTTCACTGTACCACAATCTCAATTTTGTTTCACGCTATAATTCAAATTATAATGTTGTTACATTACATACTAACAAAGCCTTTGCTGATCCACGGAGGTAAATACCAGTTCTTATAAAACAAATAATAATACTTAAATGTAGGATACAATTATTAGATAAGCAGATTGATATTTTATTTTAATACTCATGCTAAAACTGTAGTAATGCAGAATGTGTTATTTTGGTGGAGAATTAAAAAAAATGTTGTAAAGTAGTATTAAAATCTAATAAAAATATTGCCTGCTATAATACCTGTCTGTCTGTCTGTCTGCACGAGTGTGTGAGTGGGGAAAGTGCAAGTCAAAGATTAGTGTGAGTACAGCAGGAGAAAAAAGGATAAAGAAGGAGAAAGGGACATTGGAAGAGGCGAAGTTTTCCGCCTTCAGCCTGATTTTGTCATAAAAATGTTAAATTAATTGACTCGTATGAAGCCGACGCGGGTCAGCTAGTGACTACGCGGAAGCTCATAAAGTCGAAGTTGTCGTATTAAAATTAAAATATTGTTAAGGATATTAATAATATTATAAGCAGGTACTTACCTACAGAATCTGTTGTGATACTTGTGATGCTGGCGAACCGTATCAATTACCTAAGTTTATTTTTAAATTATAAATACGTCATGGGAATGATTTTAAAGGCTCAGCCTCAGTTGGTAAAGCGCCCAATCCTGTGAGTTGGAGGGTGCGGGTTCAACTCCCGCTGGTTGCTAAATTTTGAGGACTATAATATCTTTATTAAAAACACGGTTAAATAAAAAGTAAATACAAAGCAGTGAGTGCAATATGCATTTTGTAATGCGCATAACACGTGCTTGATTTTATTCCCATGGCACACCTACGGGTACAGAATATGAATAACAAAGACATTCAAGACAAGGAAAAAATATATGAAACATTTTTATTGGAACAAAAACCACAACGCAGTCTGCAATGCAATCGTATTACATAGACTACCTACTAAAGGTGTTATTGTATTAGTTTCGTATATTATTTCGTATTTGTAGTAACAATATAGGCACACAGATGTTATTTGTGACCTCTATAAAGATGTAAGATGTGTAGATGTGTGTGATGTGTATGTTTATAACCACACTAAGGAAAAAAAGAGCCGGGTTTTTCAGAATAATCTTTCAGCTTTCACATAATTTTCGTAAGAAGTTAAATAGCGGTTCTATTCTATTCTATGTCCACACATATTTATTTATTTATTTTTATAAACTATAAGCTAACTGTTAATATTTATCTTGCTATTATTATTTTATTGTTAGTAAGTGCCTACTTTTAGAACATATTATTAAAATACTACACACAATATATAGTACTTGTATACCTTACTACATTAGTAGTAGTTTGTGTGATGACAGTAAAATCGTAGTTCTTATCTTACAATGTTCAGAGCCCCGCTTATATGCATGTGAACCCTTTGTGTAGTTAGATGTAGAAAAATCAGTGCTTAAAGGTAGATGTTGCCAAAAGAATGCTCCATCTTCCGACGTCTTTTTACCTCCATCTACAAGGAGATTCTATTTTTAAACAGTTTTTCTCCATTTCCATAGAACGGGTTCGTGGAGTGCCGCAGTGGCGTAGAAGAGTGCGGGCAGATGGACGACTGCGCTGTGGTGATGCCGCGGGAAGGCTGCTGCGCCAAGTGCAAGGGCTGCTGGTACAACGGGACCGAGCACGCTTCACACACCGAGTGGAACGAGGAAGATAAAACTCTGCGCTGCGAGGCTGGGGTCATCACCATATCGAGGCCGGAGTGCTATGTACCATGCGAGAGGCCGAAGCATCAGAGGCATACGCATTACAACTGTCCTGTTTGTGACGGTAAGTTTTTATTTATTCTTCTGTTTTTAAGAGGACTGTCCTGACATTTGAAAATGTTATGGCTGTCGCTCTGCTCTCCCTACGTATGATAGAGACAATATAGCCCATGAGTGAATAATTTACCGACATTTAAGGGTTTCAGGTGCCATCATAATGTATCGAATACAAATGATTTAGTATTCGTTGTACATGGTAGCAAGGAAGTACAATAAGCGGTAATAACAAAAACATTGGGTTGAGACTCTAGGTAGAAGAATTTTTAAAATGACAAGATGTTGGTACATGGTAACAAAATGCTGAAAGGTTTTTTGACTCAGTTACATTTATGATTTTCTGCGAGAATTGAAACACAAGGGTACTAAGTACGTATTTGGCTCTTTTTGCGGGCAGTTAAGAATTTGTTGATGTTAATGATATCATCTTTTTCTTGAAAACGTTTAGTTAGCGTTATGCAATTTCAAAGTACTGGCAGATTGAAGAGTAAAAAATTCAATCTCACGATGAAGCTCGACGCTCCCTCTTAACAGCCCATGATGTCAGCTCTAAACGTTTTTTAAAAAAGCTGCCTCTTATTGCTCTTCGTAATTAAAACCACAATGAGTCAGAACAATTCACTGACCATTTCACGCTGTCTTTTCTCACAACTGATGATTGCTTTGGTCCTCGTGTAATTGCCCAGCGGCCGGCGGAGGCCTGGCGCAGTCGTGTCTCGCGATCTCGCTCGCCCACCCAGATGCTCCCGGCCCCAACAAAAAGAACAACTTAATCCCTTACAAAAACAAACACACACCGCCACGTGAACTTAATAAAACCATAACGGCAACCAATTTACCTCCGCTTCCAAACCTTAACAAGTTTATTAAATTCCATATCGAATAATAGTAATTTACAAGATGACGACTTGGAATTGCTTTTGAATGTTGCCGACGCATTCCAAACTATCGGTTTATGGCCTATGTTTATATTTTATTAATTACCTTGCCTGTAAGTTGAGTTAATCACTCAGGACAGTAAAAAACAAGGAAGTAAAGAGTTCTTGGATAGTTAGGTACCTATTCTTCAATCCTTTTGTTAGTGCTGTTCAATTTTTCATGTGTCAAGCTTGCACACGATGTCGCCGCGATCTGCCCACGCGCAGCTCCCAACAATGGCAAAACATAAGAAACAAGTGTTGCGCAGTAGCATACCTCAGACAATGGACCAATCTGCCATTATAACCAGTCTCGTTGGCACCTCCATAATGAGCCAGAGATGACTATTGTAAAACAACGGAACGATTTAGACGATTGCCCATTAAAACTGGGTATAAACATTGAAGGTTACGTAGAACAAAACTAAACAAAACTAGATAACTATATTTACCTAAGTAGGGTCAACTAATAAAGACTTAGGTTTAGAGCTTTGCCGTAATAATAAATACTAACAAAATATTATGTTAGATACCTTCTGACGAGATTCGACTTATTATGACAAATAACTATTTTATGAGTATTGTACACATAGGTGGCGCCAAAGAGTAATCACTTCGAGTGTTGGCTCTAAATAAATAAAGTTCACATGCAATAAAATCTCGATGAACCGCGAAGAAGACGATATGAAAACACAGATTTATTTGTCTGAAGCTAATTATTATTGGTCTTTGTCGGTTTATGTTGTAAATGTAGGAAATTGATGTGAAATTGCGACTGGAGCTGGACCACCCAAAGAATTCGCGATTGACTCACGATTTTATACTTCGCCTTAGCTCCATTGGATACCAACACCATGGTGGAGAAAAAGAATTTTGACAAGGGAATTAACGTATTATACGTCCACAAGGGTTCATTAGAATTATGTTTTGTATATTTTGTGGTCAGAGTCTCCCACGGCGTTGCGTCTCTATTATTGATCATAAATCAAAAAGTTAACAACCTACTTAAAAGGTTGGAGCTGGTGGGTTTTTGTGGTGGCGGTCAAAGCGGCCGACTCCGGCGCGGCTGCGGGAACGCGCAGGCTACCTTTGATTGTTTGTTTTACGATCCCAACAGTGCATTAAGTTTTTTTGTTCTATTTCTTATTTCCTCACGATTCTCGCCTTATCAATGCGGGTATTCCTCTTTGGCCATAAGTGAATTATAATGATCGTCGGAATCAAATAAGAGATTCAGGCGTTAAGTTATATGTACTGTAATGTAGATCGCGTTTTAACGGTTTTGCTTACATATTGAGATGGCGTTGTGAGAGTCTGAACTATTAGGTAAGAAAACTGATAGCCCCTGACACATCCTAGAGTTGGGGATACGAGAATTGAATATAATGTATCTGTAATAGAAACTTCATTGAACTGAGTATGTTCGTAGTAATATGTAAATTTAAATTATGTTATATATCTACTTAGTTATAGCTCTATCATATCCAATTTAAAAGTAGAACTGGGTTTCCAGCATCGTTGGAGTTATGACATTAATTTAACTAATGACGACATGGCTAGATTTGTATAGAGGACGCCAGACGCTATTTGGTCTATTTTATTAGAGCTGGGGTTTTATTCTCTATGACAGAGTACATCGGTCATAAGTGCACGCACCGCCGGTGAATACGTAATTGTTTGCCTACAAAAGGACTGCCTACTTTGTGTAGCCGTCTCTAGTTTTACGACAGACACTTGACTGTTTTCATTGTCACAGATATAATGCGTCGAGGCGGTCGCGTCGAGCACCGCACAGAATCAACTCCGTGTGACTATTGAATTTAATGAAACCAATTCAATTCCAGCGCACTCACAAACAAAATGTAAACACTCGCCTCTATCATTACCTCTACATTACACTCAAGCTTTAATGATTTGATTATTTCAATATGTGTTTCAGAATTTGTATCTGACATTGCCATCGGCGTTGTCGGTTTCACTATTCACTATTCATTCTGCTTTGGCATGAACTTAATTCACGTTTAATTTGGTCTGCCACTGAACGTCTAATAATAATTTATTATCTGCTACCAAATTACGGTCATAAATTCGATGATGCCTTTAATTAAATGCAAAATTACGAAGATTTATACATGATAGCAGTTTGCGTGGTTGTAAATAGAAATATATTTCTTGGTATCAGAGTTTCGGAAGGGTCTGAGATAGGGCGCGTATCTGCGCCTCCAGGTGGTCACAGCACAGCGGTGGGCCAGCGCGCCGTGTGCGGCCGTCCTCGCCTCCCTTCATTTGTTGTCCCTGATTGATTCATCGTCCATCCTCACTAATTTATGAATCTTGCGCTTTGTCGCAGTCTCTTCGCCGCCGCATTCACCAAACAATAGCCTGCATTCTTTTTTAAAGTTTTACTGTTAATCTGCAGAATTCTTACCGCACAAAGGGACCTCCTTTGTATTCCTATTGCTTTTAATTACACATACCAATGTATGGGTCACAAATAAACGCTTAAACGCTTCATTGTTATTTGAAATTCAAATGAATTCGTGCATTGAATTCGCGAGTCTTGACTCTTGACGTAACAGAAATTCCTTAAAAAGTAACGTGTGCGCCTCAGACATGTTGTCTGCATTATTGTGTGACAATGATCTAGTGTGAGAATCAGATACGCTGGTTAAATGCGAAACGTTTTCGTTGTTAGGTAAATGACTAAATACTTACATTTAAAATGAATGATGATACTTAAGTTTCAGTATGTTATACCTATTCATTAGTGTAATGTAAGAAGTTGTTCATCTAAATAGGATTTTCCAGCTCATAACAATTTAGATATAAATAAAAATAGAGATACCTACTTACATTATATTGTACTTTTCATTTGGCCCTGCAATGTCCTATACAGGGTTACAGGAAAAATTGTGCTAGATCCGTTAAGGGCGTGGAGTACCCATCATTTCTGATTTATTTCACTATGAAACACCCTAGCCTAAACTTAACCCTTTTCGAGATATTCGACTTTTAATATTTTTATTGAAAATTGCCGATTTTTAGGCTACAAAATTTAATTTTGTTTATTTTGTGTGTCTTATTATTATTATTATTGCATTTTTACATGTGTAATAAGATGCTTTAGGACGTCAATCATTAAAATAGTACAAAAGTTAACTGAATAGACCGTAGTAGACAAGTGAAGTTAAGAACTAAAAAAAATATTAGAAACTGTAATTTTCTCTGAGGGATATCTAAAAAAAATATTATGGCAGTTGTTCGGCAGATGTGTTTTAAAATATCTACGTTTCATCAGCTATCTAATGAGGTACAATAATCTAGGGTTTGTATTACATTTCATGGAAAAAAAATAGTTGGGACGCTCCAGGTAGCAGTTCTAATGGTCTCGCGCCTATTGTCCTTCAAGTTAAGACGCACCGTGCGAGCGAGACAAGTGACGTTTTATGTAGGTGCGAATGAAAGAAAAAATGTGTAGAGACTGGTTAGGGCTGGGAATGCAACAGGGGGTATTGTTTTGGTTGTCAGTCTGCTTTTGTGCTTCGTACATAGTAGATGTGTTATCGTTTTGCTTTATTTCTCGACTTGGCTGTGATTCTGGACTTTTTCTTCTGATTGTTGTGATTACTGTGCTTGTTAACCGGACTCTGATTTGTACCTGTGATACGGAAGTGTTGAAGATGACGTCCTACACACCTGAGGAATATGCTGATATGCTTATTTGTTACGGATACTGCGTTTGTGTGTCTGCGCAAGCTCGCAACGAATACATAACTCGCTACCCCGGTTGTCGAGTGCCGGATGTGGCCGTTTTTGACAGAGCTTATCGAAGACTTCGAGAAACTGGCTCTGTTTTGAGACGAAATACAGACATGGGAAGACCACGAATTGACGACGAAGAACAGGACAATGAGATGGTGCAACGCTTTCGAACGGATCCGACTACTTCCACTAATATTGTTGCCCGTGATCTGGGACTTTCGCATGGAGAGTGTGGTTTACAGTGCATACTGCTGGCCTATACCCGTACCATTACATGCCGGTACACGTTATTGAAGAAGGAGACCCTGCGAGAAGACTAGACTTTTGCAGATTTATGCTAAATGCTGACGTAGAAGACCCAGATTTCCCAAGAAATATCTTGTGGACGGATGAGTCCAAATTTGATAAAGATGGCATAACCAACTATCACAACGCCCATTACTGGGCCCCAAAAGAACTAAGGAATCCCAATAAGAAAAGAGTGAAAGGGTCCCAACGAAGATTCAGCGTGAATGTGTGGATGGGCATTATATCCAATCATTTGATTGGACCTTACTTTCTCCCGGATAATCTAAATGGGGAAAGCTACGAAAATTACCTGAGAGCAGATTTGAGTGATATGCTGGATGATCTGCCACTCAACCTGATCAGGGACATGTGGTTCCAACACGATGGCTGCCCTGCCCATTTCAGAAGAAGTGTCAGAGACTGGCTGGACACAAATTACCAAAACAAATGGATAGGACGAGGTGGGCCGTTGCCATGGCCAGCAAGGAGTCCGGACCTAACCCCCATGGATTTTCATGTGTGGGGGCTCATGAAAAGTCTTAGTGTACAGCGAGCCAAATCCAGTTTCGTCTGTGGAAGACTTAAGAGAAAGGATTGTGAATGCAGCATATAAAATGAGGACCACGTTGACCACTGGAGTAGTGAAGACTGGTCTCCGTAGAAGAATGCGACAATGTATCAGAAATAGAGGCGGCCATGTTGAACATGAACTGTAGAATAAGAAAAAGTTTTGTGAAAACCTTTAAAAAATGACATTGCATGCTTACCTATTGTTTTATTTTGCTTTATAGGGCTAAGTATACATTTTCTTCTCCACTGTCGCCTATGAAACTAAATTATTTTCAATGCATTTGAATAAAATCCTAGATTATTATACCTCGTTAGATAGCTAATGAAACGTAGATATTTTAAAACACATCTGCCGAACAACTGCCATAATATTTTTTTTAGATATCCCTTAGAGAAAAATACAGTTTCTAATATTTATTTTTAATTCTTATCTTTCACTTGTCTACTACGGTCTATTCAGTTAATTTATGTACTATTTTAATGATTGACGTCCTAAAGCATCTTATTACACACGTAAAAATGCAATAATAATAATAATAAGACACACAAAATAAACAAAATTAAATTTTGTAGCCTAAAAATTGGCAATTTTCAATAAAAATATTAAAAGTCGAATATCTCGAAAAGGGTTAAGTTTAGGCTAGGGTGTTTCATAGTGAAATAAGTCAGAAATGATGGGTACTCCACGCCCTTAACGGATCTAGCACAATTTTTCCTGTAACCCTGTATAGCTTATTTATAGCCTATATATATCCTACGAGTATTAGGCACTACTTTCTTCTACTAGGTATATGACTTCTATCCTACTTCCTAAAGTATGCTGTTCAACTCCTATTTCTTAATTCCAGAGTGCGTAATCAACGGGCAACCAGTGAGGGAAGGCAGAGACGTCCGGATCCCCGAGGAGCCGTGCCTTTCATGCCGGTGCGTGCGCGGCGCGCTCTCGTGCGCCAAGCACGCGTGCCCCGTGCTGCCGTGCCCGCACTCGCAGCAGTTCACACCACCGGGGGAATGTTGTCCCAGATGTTCACATCCTACCGCGGATAAAATCCTACCGAGTAAGTTTACTTACTACGATGTTCGAAGAACGCCTAAGTAACAAAAACCAGTTCCATTTCCTACATACTTATTTTATGAAAATTTGTATTACTTCAAATGGAAGGCAAATTAGATACTGGCATTGGTTTTAGGTTTGAACAAGCGGTTTGCAAGTTAATGTTAGTTAGGAGTTATTGGTTTCACCAGTGTCCACTTGAAATCGTTTTTGGTGGATTTATCTGCTTTTAGTTCCAGTTGTGCTACTAATATATCCTATTACTAACAGGAGTTTGTTAGCAATAGGAGGTATTAGCAGCAAAACTGGAATTGATATTTGTTGCAGCTCTTATTGACCTACAATGTTAAAGTGCGATTTAAGGAGCTATTTACATGATTAATTTGTAGCGTCATTTCCCACAAAGTCTTTCAGGAGTTTTCACTAGTCGATGTAAAATTGGATTTTAAGTCGAATGGCATAGATAACTCATTTTGGTTCCTAGTGTCAGTTAGGAGGTCTTCGAACGTCGTCGTCGTTATACTGTATATTTTAAGCATTTTTTTTTAAACTAAGGTCAATAATTCCTAGAGCTAAAATGCCAAAGGATGACGAACGCAATGCAGTCACAAGAGACTTATTTGAGTTCTCATTTCCAATGCCAATCAATTTATCAGCCCATAATGTACCAGACTGTTCGTGCAAGCTTGATTACTATTGTCTGATGTATTAGGTTCTATTATCATTAGCTCCCAATTAGAGCTCAATTAGCAAAAAAAATTGCCTATTAACTCGTGTACAGCCGTCTCATTAGGATGACCTGGTTAGATGATAATTAGGTGCAGACCTGGATACGCTTCCAGATATTAGAAGGTCAAAGTGCCACTGATAAGATGTGACGTCAGTATATTTATACAGTATTCTCGCTGTACACAAAACATGTAAATAGTAGGTAACTAACCTAGTTTATCGTAAATGTAACAAACATTTTCCGTTGGTGAAAAACTACAATAGGCATGTTGCCGGGTTTTCTGACTTCCATAAAACTATGCAGGTGTTTTATTTTAGGTCATTATTGCATTTACCAATAATCAGGAACAATATTTCAAGATGCGTAATAAGGCATGGACATGCATTAATATGGGTAGAGTCAGAAAGCCATTTAATCTGGCATAGCAGCTGGTGGTTATTTGTTTATATTTTTTAAATGTGTACCACCAACTTAGAATATTAAAAAATCTAGAATAGAGAATAATTGCTTTGTTCTCAGTTTCAGGCAGCGTAATCTCAAAGCCCTGCATCATTGGAAATGATTTCCACTCGCATCGTAGCGCGTTTCGTGTTGATCCATGCACAGACTGCACTTGCATGAACGGAACTGCTGTTTGCATGCGGTACACGTGCCCCGTGCTCACGTGTGGGGCCCGCGCGGTGCCCCCCGCGCCGGGGAAGTGCTGCCCGGAGTGTCCGCAGGTTGAGGAGGCTAAGTCGGCCTGCATCATCGCCGGCAAAACTTACCAGGTACGTTCACATCTTGCTGACCTAAAAGACGTGATCACCGGTAACCTTGCAATAACTCATAATCATGATCAATAGTCTGAAGACGTCCACTGCTAAACATAGGCATACCCAAGAGAGCGACGCCTTGAGTGGCTGCTCGTCTCCTATATCCATCTTCTGCCCACGGTTTTTACCAGATCGTCGGTCCACTTAGTTGGGGGCCGAGCTACGCTGCATCTTCAAATTCGTGGTCGCCAGTCGAGAACCTTTCTTGCCCATCATTTGTCAGTTCTGTGAGAGATCGGACAGCCTCCGTGGTGTGGTGGTTGAGCAGGTCGGCTCATAACCCGGAGGTGGCGGGTTCGATTCCCGCAACAAGACAAGTATTTGTGCCCGAAAAAAAAAAGCGCAAATACTTGTTCTGTGTCTGGGTGTTGTGGGACCATGGTCCTCGTAGTTCCTGGGTCCCTAGATACAGGGAATCCTAGTTAGGGTCCAGGATCTGTATGTGATCGTTGGGCGTTATTTATTATTTATTTATTTATTATTTAGATGTGTCCTACCCGTTACCATTTCAACTTGCTAATCCGATAACTCACGTATGAAATTTTCTGTTTCTGTTTCCAGGATGGAGAAACGTGGCAGCTGGATGCCTGCAAGTCATGTGAATGCCGTGGGGGTGAACCGAGATGCGCCATGGAACGGTGCCCTCCTCTGACTTGTCCCTCAGATCAAAGTCTTATACAACTACCGGGACAATGTTGTCCGAAGTGCGTTGACGTGGACGGCATCTGTACGGTTTTCGGAGATCCTCATTACAAAACCTTCGATGGAAAGTTTTACAGCTTTCAAGGGTCGTGCAAATACCAACTGGCTTCGGACTGCGTTAATAACACATTTTCGATAAGAATATCGAATGATGCCAGAAATACTTCACATTCCTCGTGGACTCGAACGGCCACTCTCCGCATCGGATCTACCAAGATCAACATGGGAAAGAAAATGCGCATCAAAGTGAACGGAGCTCGCGTGCATCTCCCTCATAAAATCAACGGAGTCGCCGAGATAGTTCGCGGCAACGGATCCATTCAGTTACACGCCGACATAGGCGTTCACATTATGTGGGATGGAGACGGCTTCTTAGAAGTAACGGTGTCGAGCGTATACAAAGGAAAACTGTGTGGTCTTTGCGGGAACTTTAACTCAGTCGCCAGGGACGACATGAAAACCCGCAACGGAAGGCTAATGAGTGATACGTGGCGATTTGGTTCCTCGTGGCGGGTGGGAGGCACGCGAGCTTGCACGCGTCGTCAGAGAAGGCCAAACTTGAGCACACCGTACAGGCAGATGAGGGTGACGAAAGCGCGTCGGCTCTGTCGCGGGATCGAGAAGAACGAGGCGTTCTCGGACTGCGGGATGAAGGTGAACCCTCATCACTACCAGGAGGCGTGCGAGCTGGACGCAAGGAGTTGTGCAGGGACGCAGTGTCATTGTGCCGCGTACCGGGCGTACGCGCGCGAGTGTTCGCGAATGGGCTCGGAGCCTCGCGAGTGGGCGAAGAGCGCGTGGTGCGAGGGCGCCGCGCCGCCGTGGCTGACGCGCCGCCGGGGCCCCGGCCGCGGCGCCAAGCACAAGGACGCGAGTCTGCCGGACCTCAACACCATCGCCAAGCCAAACTCGCACCGCCCGCGCCCGCCACCACCGATTCTGCACTTGTAACTTGCGTGCGGCGACAATTCTACTAGTCAAACCTGCCAGTGTGGCGATGTGAGGTGAGCAATGAGCATGCTTTGAAACCTTTATTGAGTTTATCTACCTATTTAGGTAGATAAGGGCCTATCAAATATAACCTATTCTAATAAAGAACATATTATGCTATTGAAGTTCCTTGGTGCATATTATACACATGTACTAGGGGGAGTTCTGTGACACAGCAATAGTTTTGTTGTGGTAAGAATTAGGTACCTATGCAATTTTTTTTAGTAAGTAAGTATATATTAAATATCTGTGTGCCTACCTACTTACACAGGTAATTTTATTAGTAAGCAGGTAATATATTTACGACGCTGGCCTGTCATCGTGCAGTCGCCACAAACCACAAAACGCAAAGGCTTTATGATGACATTTACGTTTTGTGGTTTATGCTGATAATATCCTCAAGATCACCGATTCGCTTATTTTGAAGCTATTGGTGAAGGATTTTGCCTCGAGGCAATCAAACATTCCAAACATGTACCTATAGGGATTCTGAGGTTGATAGAAACATTGAGATATATTACCAAAAATTGTACTTTTGCTAACCTACAAATCAAGAGCGTATTTTTGACAATAAGTTTAGATGTGCTTAGATTATGTTTTGGCTAAGATAGGTACAAAATTTTATTACTATGGTAACTTCGTTCAACGTTTTACTCAATCATAAACACCTTTTTACTATGGGAGGTAATTTCAATAGAATACATACAATCTGACGATAATAGCATTATTTTTCTTTTTTCCAGAGTATTAAAAGAACATTGCAACTGGCCTGTACGTGGGAGCATCTGTAAGGCGCACCCGGCTTTATAAGGAACGAAGATCTATCTACTAAACAGTATTCATAAAGCTACTTTTAGTTAGGTAAACGAGAATTAATGATATGTTTATAATAGGACCACCTGTGTAGCTCGCTATTGCCTCGTGAATTCAACCAGCTCGCTACCGTACCTTTAAGACTTCAATTCAAGACAAAAATACATAATAGAAAAAGGAAATGGAATTATTGTACTATAATTGAGTAATACCCTATCTTGGCAAGGATTTTTCTTGTTAGTGGAACCTATATTGTTTTTACATTGGATAATTATTTTCTTCAAAGATTTTGATATTGCTAGAAGCTTTCTAGCAATAATCAGATCCAATTATTGTTAATTTATGTCACCTATTTATTAAATAATCTTGATAAATAGATAAACCGGACTATTCACTCAATCGCTGGTTGAAAAGTGGCAATCATGATATAAAATGTTACGAGTACTAAATGCTAAACGTGTTTTCAAAATGTGATAATTTAGCTTTGATTTCAGGCAGAAGAAGGACGTTTGGTTAAACATAGTTCAAATTGCGATCTCATCCGTAGGTAGTTTCTTTACGAAATCTTAGATAAAACTAGCTATCCGAAGCCAAGAAGCTATAATGAGATTGTGGGATGTGTACATACACAGAAAAGTTAAAAGTGATGTTTATTATATTGTACAACTTTTAACGTTTTTAAGACTTCTTTTTACATTACTTTTAGATAGTTTGCGGTCAATTTTGTCGACTGGCCATAAGCACGTAAATTGTGTAGGCATATATCTACTAGGTAGGTGTCCAAAACGGAAATCAAACTAATGTAAAATCTAAAAAGATGTTAAAACTTGTATGACTTAACGTGTAACAATCGCGAAAATCTAAGAAATTATAATATTAGTTACTTAGCTGTATTTTAAATGAAGACTCGTTGTAAAGCTTAGTGTTATATTCGTTACCAATGAATTTTTAATTTTGACTTTGAAGTATGTAATAATAAGATTTAATTTAGATAGCGAGATGTAAAGTTATTTGGAAGTCTAAATTGTTTGCTAAGTATTTATTATAAGGCGTAAGCTTTGTATATTATGTTGGAGCACAAAACATCGAATCATTCTTTCCACTAAACTATATGGTGCCATTATAAGTTGAAGCAGTTTTTAATTATTGTGATAATGTCTAATAATCAATATATTTTGAAATGGCGTTCGTCTGATCAATTAACAATCCAGTTCTTGACCAATTAATTAATTGATAGCTGTGTAATTAACTTTTACGATTTAATTTATTCGACATTTTATTTAAATCTTAAATGGAAATTATTATAAATTATAGAATAGATAATGTATTATATTGATAATTCTTGTCGAAAGCTACTCTCAAAGTTTACTGATAATTCCTATAATATTATTCATTCCCAATATATTTCGAGGGTTCCGTACCTAGCTCGTAAAAATCTGCTTACAAATATTACTATAAATACAGACACAAGAGATCCACCCGGCAGTAGGTACCGACGGCACTGATATACTTCGGTCGTGGTATAAGTAGTTCGGTAAAGACCAAAATACTGGTCTATAGATCTCCATAAAACCACGTGACCATTGGGTCCTTGAAATTATTTACTATATCCTAACTTTTTAGTTTTTAGGGTACCTAGGTACGGAATCCAATAGGTGTGAGTTGTTACTTCACAGAATTTATTTAATTTTAGTACTACTTACTTTGTATTATTATTAAGAAGAGTCTACGTTTTATGTAGGCTTTTAAGTTATTTAAGGATTAATTTGGTGTACTCTAATACCTACACACAACAGCTGGTTTTATATGAATAACTTGTACCTATCAATGTTATGCTCTTGTTTTGCACGGAATATACAAATTACTAAGTAGATATAGGTACTTTGGTCTTTGTAGTAGGTACAAGTGCTCTATTGTAAAAAAAGGATTCCATGCAAAATAACAGAATAACATTAACACGAGCTACGTATCTGCCAATACTGTACCTATACATGTATTATACTTACCATATTTTTGTATCACAAACAAAAAATATTTTTACGGGCAAGCACTAAAAAAACTAGGTGAATACTACTAGAGTCATACGAACTACTTAATTATTAAAGCTACATTTCCTACCTACTAAAAAAATCAATTGGACAGTATTGGTCGCACTAAACCAGAAATGTCCAAATGCTGAAAAACTACAATACAAAAATGTGTAAGTAATTTATTTTAATATTAACTATATGGGTGCCCTTAGTAAAAAGTTGATTTATTTCTAACCTAAAACTGTTCATGAATTATTAAATTGCCTGATTTTTTACACATCCTATTCCATCTATTCTATTATATAAAACAAAGGCTTTGTGAAAAGTTACGATCATACCTACTTTGGTGGCATAAACAAGTACTTACATAATGAACTTAAATCTCTCTTTCTTCATGTTTGGCCCAGCCCACCTATTACGAAGGAGCTAATAGCTATGCTATAGGGGGGCAGTACTATAAGATAAAACAATAAACTATATATTATAACGCTGAACAAAAAATTTAACTGCCTGTGTAGGGTAATTTTTTGAAATCAATTTAATGTTTGCGGCCATATTGTATTGTATTTATTTTGTACAAATTTTAATGGGTATTTGCTTTCACAAAGTGCTAAAGAAACCTATGTAGCCGGTATAAATGTGCTTATTGTGCTATTTTGTTATAAAACACTCAATAATTTTGAGCTATGTATTTGTTTAGATTGCTATGCTGAATTATTGTGAACTCGTTAAAAACTATTCAACGAACAAAGAATTAAGTAATAAATTATAATAATAATTATTGAAATATGTTTTATTTATAATTATTAAGCGAATTTTATTATTCGTGAATATTATTGCAACATCTAAAACATCCAGCAATCGTAACTGAAAGCTGTCGTGTTCTCTTCTCGCATTGGATCGAAGCCAACTTTACAGAAATTTCTTGTCATCAAAATTATGTAGGACAATTTGGCGTCCACTTTAGAAACAGGGAATCATTATATTTATCTGTAACAGAAATCTTAAGAAATGAAGGTTTTTATATCTCCACTAAAATTATTTTAAGAAGTCCACATCATGAGTTACATTCGTAAAGTGCGTGGAATAAAACATACATAGTAGAATAAAAGATTTATTAATAAGTACATATAAACATTATTCGCAATCACACACATCAATTAAACAAGAACATAAATATTATTTTGTACAATACATACATGATACTTGTATTTATAAGTATGAACCAATGAGTGAGGTGTTCCTATGGTCTTATTGTTAAGAAATGGTGTCCTATATGTTCCCAAGAGTCGAAAGGTTGAAGTACCGAAATGTTGAGTTTCCTTAAATATTAGATATAAATAAAAACGTAGAAATATATATATATTTATTATTCTCCCGTCATCATCTCCATGAATTCTGAAACAATTTAAAAATATGACAGTTATACATTTTTTATGAAAGATTGCGAAGTGTCAGCGTGGGTGGGTAGAGATGGTGAGTTGTATACAATGAGAATGGGCGAGCTTAAATAAATATAAAGCTGGCTGAAAATACTGAGGAGGAAAACAAACAAATTTACTATAAGATATTAAAACAGATGACGGTTTTTGGCGGGAACGCGGAAAAGTTCACGTCGTTGCATTGTATTATTTCTCAAAACTTGTGCTTTTCCAGTGTTAATGTTTAAAATTGGTGGCGTTTTACGCAATAAGTGCTGAATTACGAGCATAAGTGTGGGCAAGTGATATAATGTGGTGAAACGTGATTTTCCGTGTTGCTTCGAAAATTCCATACAAGCTTCTAGTAAAGTTGCCACCACTTTACTGGAGCATGACTTAGACTGGAATATGACTACCTGACTTAGACTGGACTATGACTATGACTAAGACTTGACTTTTCGTAAAATATTCTTTTAACATGATGAATAATTACAATACTTGACACTGGCTAAATACACTATGTGTAGAGCCAAAATAATAATAAAATAAAACAGATGACATTAGCATTCGTTTTTTTATTTTATTATTTTAGGCTTCAGCATAGTTAAGTATGACACGAGGTGCTGAATGGAACTTTAATATTCACACCAAAACCAAAATGGCGTGAGAAACATGACCTCTTTACAAACATATATCTTATGACTTAGGCTTAAAAACTGGCAGGCAGCCACATTTGTTATAGAAAGCATTGTTCTCTGTCATTCATTGTTTATTTTTTTCAATAAAGTATTATGTGTGTTTATCTTTACTAGAATAGAAAAACATTGGCAGAGTTCCCGAATGAAAATTTCAGATCAGAATATAAAAATCATGAGTTCATGAAATTGGAACCAATTAAGAAAGTTCATATAACAGTATATTGAATCGAGCATAGGTATAGGTATTATCAAACAATCATGATTTTATATTATCATAGGGGCAAGAATTCTGAATTTATCTTATACTTAGATATCTGCAAATGCCAAAAGCGGCAATCATAACATCCTAAAGTGTGTCCGGAATAATTCACCATAGCTAAATTATCTTGTTAAGATAAAATTTTAATTGTGATAAATTAAATGTGAAAAATCGTCAGAAAAAGCTCGACAAATAATTAAATGACCCACCTAATAAAAAGCGATTACCATCGTCTGCACCATGTAAAATATCTAACTATATTATGCAATGAAGTTGCTAAAATTGATGTATAAGTACCTACTTATAACGTTGAGAGTAACGAATTCTAGCTCTGTGGTATAAGTAACGCGAAAAAATCATGACTGTCTAGTTATTCGTTCACACAAGACATTTTCTTCAATTTTCAAATGATGCAATTTTGGAATCTTTAAATAAGGCCAGGAAACAGACGTGCAGTAGGTACATATCTACAATTTTAATCTAGCTCATGAAATCGATACATTATAAGATAAAACGTCATGCGAATAAAGATGACGGATAAGAAGTTTAAATGACTTGGATGTGTTTTATGTTGAGACCATCATCTGCATCATCAACATGAATAGCCTAAACCAGGGTGAGAAAAAAAGTAAAAGCTACGTACCATCAAAGTCAACGGTGCCGCTGCCGTCAGTGTCGATTTCTTGGATGAGGCCGTCGAGCTCTTCCTCCGTCAGCTGCTCGTCCAACTCGCGGAGGATCTCGCGCAGGCTCGACGTGGGAATGTATCCGTTGCCTGAAACAATCACGGGGTTTTATAATCTGATTTTATGATGGCTATGTAATGCTTTTGTACTGAGAAGCCAATAAAAGCTGCGTTGAAGTCTAATTACAATAAATAAAGTCAAGAGCGTCCTATACCCAATTTCAAAATTAGAAATTTTATGGTGCCCATCAAAGAACTCGGTGCATGTGAATGGTAACAGTTGCAGTAAGTGACGGGCTGAAGAGCCATTTAGTTCTTTTGTTTTTCCGTGTCTAGTCAGGATCATTCTGAGTGGGGAAGTAGTCAATTTATCATAGACGCGAAAATGTTGCTGACGTCAGGCGTCGGTATCTAATTGATCTTAACTTTTCTGAATGTTTAAACTAAAAAATCATTTGAAGGGGTAGCAAGAGTTAGAAGATTTTTGAGTATAATGTCGAATTAGTTAATGTTATATTTTTAGAGGAGGTACCTTTAGTGATTTTAGAGGTTTTCTTTATGAATAACCCATATACCTACAATTCGTCATCAGAAAGTGAAATCCGCCTTATATACACAACCGCTTAGTCTGTAAGTCTCGAGTTGACAAAGCTTTCTTTTATTTCAATTAAAAAATGTGATAAAAAGTAGAGTATTAAAATTAGGAAATAACTTTTTTTGAATGACAGCGATGCTATTGTTAGATAGTCTTTTGCTGCAACCGTCAAGTGTAGGTCTAGGTCAAAGACCTATGTAATAGGGGGAATTCTGTGGTCTAGGTATGCTGAATATAATTCCAATCAGTCTCATCTCATTGTTGTACATTTATTAAGTACCTACCTGTTAGCGACGCGCTCATGAAGGCTCTATATCTTAGGTTTTTAATAGATTCCCTTTTTAAGCTGTTGTCACCGCATACCTATTTTTTTTTTCTTAGATTTTGGCTCCACACGTCGTATATTTAGCCAGTGTCAAGTATTGTAATTTTTCATCGTTAAAGAATATATCACGTAAAGTCAAGTCTTAGTCATAGTCATAGTCCAGTCTAAGTCAGGTAGTCGTAGTCCAGTCTAAGTCATACTCCAGTAAAGTGGTGGCAACTTTACTAGAAGCTTCTATGGAATTTTGGAAGCAACACGAAAACTCACGTTTCACCACATTATATCACTTACCCACACTCATGCTCATAATTCAGCACTTAATGCGTAAAACGCCACCAATTTTAAACATTAATACTGGAAAAAGCACAAGTTTTGAGAAATAATACAATGCAACGACGTGAACATTTCCGCGTTCCCGCCAAAACTCCACCGCATACCTATGTAAATAATAGAACAAAAAAGTCTGTGTCAAACTGGGAACGCGAGCGGGCGTATTTTCTTGCGTTGCGCCATTTTTCTCTGTTTTTCTAGTTTATTTGTACATTTTACCTTCTTATTTGCATTATACACACGTTTGAGTTATACCTGCATCTATTATTTCGTCGCATCCGCGAGGCCCGACTTTAACACTACCTATATGCTGCGGTTGGATAATAGGGTAGTGAGATAAGATAATTTTTTCCAAAAAAAAACCGATCTATCTACAGAAATGATGATAATGGCGATAACCAAGACCTTTACTGTTAAAATTACGTTTAGGTAGGTACTTAAATAGGAACCTAATTAAGTTTTCACTCACCTTCCTTATCGTACAGTCTGAAAGCTTCCCTGAGTTCCTTTTGCATGGCCTCAGCGTCCTCTTCAACGATGAACTTAGCGGCCAAGGTCACGAACTCTCCGAACTCAAGACGACCAGACTCTGGAAACATACATTAGACATATTTTCAAACGCATAATGGGTGCCTAATAAATGTATATCCGAAAGCTCGAAATTTGATGTTTTACTTAATAGTGAAGACATGAAAAGCACCATCGTTGACTGACATTGTGTTTGTTATTATACTTTTAGTGATAACTCACATTCGGGAGTTAGTCATCATTATCACAGCCTGAAGACGTCTACTGCTGAACATAGGCCTCCCCCAGAGAGTGCTTTTTTGAAGCGGCTGCTTTCTCCTGCATACATCAGTTTCCCGCGGCTTTCATCAGATCGTTCCACCTAGTGGGGGCCGGCCAACGCTGCGTCTTCCGGTTCGTGGTAACTCGAGAACCTCTCTTTGCCATTATCAAATCTACGGGCGATGTAGCCTGCCTGCCATTGCCATAATTGAGTTACTTAGGACTTACATGGTTAATTTGCAATCTACTGGAACGAAATTTTAGTATCCTACTCATTCGACTTTTGCAAAAGAGATATTCTGCCTCGTTGAAGGCGTAATTTACTTTTAATATATTTAGAGAATATATATATACTCACTGTCAGCATCGACTTCCTCGATGAGTTCTTCAAGGATCTTCTTGTTGAAGGGCTGCCCCATCATCCTGAGGATGTCTGCTACGAAGTCGCAGGGGATGCTGCCCGAGCGGTTGTGGTCGAAGCCATCGAATGCTTTGCGGAGGACTGGAACAAACCACACTTCCCATTAGAACTGATTTAGATTACGTAACTAGCACATGAAATATAGTAATACCATCTATGTTGATCCCGGTCATTGTGTTAGTAAATAGCCTGAGGAACAAATAAGAAAGTATAGAAAATGCGCACTGGAGAAAGTGCACTGAAGTGTTGCACTGACAATAAAAAGAGCTAAACTGATCGTTTGGTGGCTAGGACAGGATTAGGACAGTTCAATGCACCGAGGTGTGGTACTGCAAATATTGTGCAACGCGTCTATTTTAGTGCACCAACGTGGTGCATCGGCATCTTATCCCGAGCCGCATGGCGCATCCCTCGAATGTAGGTCGCTGATAAATAAATAAACAACGACATGTAGCGTAGGTACCATACATCGAAAAACCGCAACGGCTATTATAATATTTTAGGTATTTGCAACAAAATGACTTCGGAATGAGAACGAGGCGATTACGTCTGCTTTCGTATGCGCCCATCAACAACGTTCTCAATGGACCGCAATGTGGGCCAATTCCAGATGGAATCCATGGAAATGTTCTGGCGTCTCTTAGTCTGTTGTATTTATAGACTTTTTATTAATGTTTAACCGGAACGGATTTTGTGAATTATTATAATGTTATTCAGAACGAGTGACACGGGAGAGCAAAATAGCTCGCTATCGCCTACAGAATTTCAAAGGGCAAAGACCTAATGGTTGAAAACTATAAAAATGTTTTCTTTGTAGAAAACAAAATGATTGTCATAAACTTTTCATCATGATGTTACTAACTATGACTACTTTTCATTTTCCGAAGACTTTAATGAGCTCTATTTAAATAGAATTACGGCGCACATAATTTTCTTTAAATAAATTTAATAATAGGTTTATTTATGAATCAAAAATAATTATATTAGGTACACTTCTTCCCTCTTTAATGACTTGCTTGATGGATAGACACTGTTGGAGTAATTTTTCAATCTTTTTAACTTTTGAAGATTTTTTTAAATAAGCTTTTGATCTTTCCTGGCGGTCAAAAAGTTTAAAATGTCGTAAATTATTTGTATTTGTAAGAGTAAGTGTGGCTCAGCGGTAACCAGTGCGACTTTCAAACCAAGCACACTAGTTCGTATCCCGCTCGATCCTGCACCGATGATCCTTCATATTCGGTGCGGAAATTGCATTAACTACATCGTGAGGAAACCGCGCAGCATATTCTAGTATTACAAATTCGAGAACATAAGTATTTTAGTTGACCCACACAGAAAAAAACAATGGACTACTGTGTGCGTTGACCAAATCTCATCTCTAAGAATACTTAGTACATAATCTATACAAATGTTTT
Organism: Ennomos erosarius; assembly: GCA_963580505.1. Lineage (NCBI taxonomy): Eukaryota > Metazoa > Arthropoda > Insecta > Lepidoptera > Geometridae > Ennomos > Ennomos erosarius. The sequence continues at coordinate 10,283,021 of OY756981.1, read as the reverse complement.
ACTGCAAATTTTTGGTCACCACCAACTCGGGCGAGCGAGTCCTACATGATGGCCTCGTTTGAGTGACAATCTTCTATACCTAACTCAAATATAGTCAAGCCATTAAGCTCTTCCCGAGATGTAAACCTGCTCACAAATGATACCTAAGTATTAAAGTTTTCTTTCATCATTGCAATTAGAAAGGAAACATTAAACGAACATATCCGCCGTAAAGCAATAAATCTGCATCCGGTACACAGCAGCGTAGGTACCTATACTTTTTGTTTCCTCAGTTATCATCACTGACGCAACTAGTGTTCTGATGACAGCTGCAATTACGTGGAAATTTTCACGAGTCGTGGAAACGACATGCTCTTTTCTTTTTATAATTACCAGATAATAGTTAACTAGTCCATGATAGCGGTGTTACAACATTTTGCAGCTGTTCCATGATATTTTGGCAACAAAATAGTTTTAAAAACATGAATTTTATTTCTGCCGGAACGTTGTGTTGTTAATTTTAATCGTCAAGAGACGTCTTGGCAGTTCACTCAAAGTTCCATGAGCTTTAGTGCGTTTTTTCTAGAATTCAGCTGTTTATTAATTACAACACCTACTAATAGCTCGTGCGGTCTGAAACCATTACAAACTCAACATTGCACGCTTTACTTCTGGTAATTTCGAATAATAGTTAAGTCGTAATTAACGGTAATTGTTTTCTCCGTGATTCTATACAGCTACGTTGATAGCTGCATCATGAGACGCATAGCTTCACGCCAAGTCTATCCAATTTATCTCAGGGATATAAAACGAAAAGAATTGGAACGTAAATACGTTTAAAATAGATCTGATGCAAGCGTAATGTATACAAAGTATTACAAAGCTTCATTTAGATCTATCTCTATCCATCATGGAGATGACGTTGTACAAATGTTTGCTTTAGATGGGCGTGCAAGGTTTGTAAATCACTTTAAAAGGGGCTATAAATCAGTTGTATATCAATTTTAGTTCTTTTTGTTTTTACTGTTGATGCAAAGCTATACATATTCTACGTTTGGCTGGTAAATTTACGTAGCTCATCATAATTTAAACTACTTGGCAAACTACCTATAGATATTATCATGTTACAAACTATTTTGTGCGAGGGTTTAGCGTTACTGTTTAAATAATATGTAATCTTTAGTGGGTGGAGAACTGACAAATAGCTGGAAATATTGCTAACATGTTGCAAATTGTTATGCCTATTCTACGTAATGTCTGCACGATGTAAAATAAACTGGAATAATATTTATAAGTATAAAATTATAAGCTGAACTTCCTCCAAATCGGTATCATGTGCCTAGCCGCATTAACATAGGTATAAATATGCGAAAACCTACCTGCCTACCTACAATCTTATATAGTCTATATACTAGCTTATGCCCCCGCGGCTTTGCCCGCATGGAATATCCCTGGGGAACCGAGGACATTTTCCAAAATAAGATACTTAAGTACACTGCAACTGTTATGGGCGGCCGTGTTGCTTAACATCAGGTGAACAACAAACTCGTCAAAATATTCATTCTCAAAAAAAGTAGAATGATGTAGGTAGGTAGTATTCCTTTTTTGCAAAACTGACTTTGCTTAGATTGATAGCATCTTTAAAGACCGTTTGGATTACTTTAGTGAAAATTTCTCAAGTCTAAGGATTATAATGCAAACAATAATGGTAAAGCAAGCATATTTTTCCCCTACTCTCTCTGCTCCCTATAAATATGATTTATGGTTGCAATATGACTGAGCAAGATCTTTTCACTTCAATATGATGGGTCCGATGCGGATGACTTATTACGTTAACATTTTTATTCTCACTGAAGTTTTCACTATTCCGATTTAAATGGCATGCATGATGCAACCTTCCTCTATTAGGTATATGAAATAAATGGGACACACAACAATAAAACATGAACCAGGCATTATACCTCATTGTGAACTTGTAACCGCTTGCTACTACGGTTCGGAAATAGGGCTGCGAATAAACATTAAACCGTAGCGGAGTGGCGAACTGTAAACTACTGAACTGCTCACCACTTGTATTTTAGAAACATCAATAATAACGTGTTTTGTAAATTACTCGGGAGTTTCGGGAATTTCGTTTTGCATCATCAGCTAGAGACGTAGATAGTAAAATACAGTTTTAAGTCGGTGACGTAATTTTCAGCATTAGTATTATAAACCGCCAAGTACTAATACTAATGTATTAGGGATAGAGAACGATACAATAGGTGGTAGGTAGCTATACGTACAGCGGACAGTACCTGTGAACATCGGCACAACCACTAACCATATCCCACTGCCTTTGCTGTCAAAAAATGTTTGGTCTACGTATGGTATCGAAGTATTTTCCTATTATTGATGTTGTAATCTACACAGTCAGCAAAAAAGTAATTTAGTTAAATTTTGTGCTACTAGTTATAAAATATTGATAATATAATATAAAAATAGGTATAATAACTTTCTAAGCTATGTGCGGAATTAGCACTCCTGATAAACCAGAGATATGTTTCACTCTAGTTCACGTAAGGGTTATGATCACGTCGGTCTGCCAGAGACGGTATTATAGTTCATTCATGCCGGTTCTGTTCAATTTGGTAATCCGTCCATTGAGCTAGTAAGCACATCACTATATACAATGATCGGACTATCTGATTCCATGGTAGATTGGCGCGCAGCCAACCGTGTTACTACGTGGTACGCGGCGTTGCCCACCGTTACCGCCGCGCCGCCCGCCCAAACCGCGCGCTTTTATGACGTGCTCACTAACTTTTTCTGCGTGCTAGGTATATGTATTTTCTGTAAGTTTGTCGTTTCTGTTTTATGTTTAGATAATAATTCTGCAGTTTATTGTTGTGAGAAATTTAACTTTGCCTTCTTTTTTTGTGCAAGTAGGCAGTATATTAACCTACCATCACTGGACATTCTGGGAATGGATCAAATAGGACAGTAATGAGTAGACTCTTTGCATACTAGACATTCTAGATATTATCAACCTCTTAGCCTGAACGCGCTTCACAGTAGGTACCTATAGCATGGTAAATAAAACCTTATAAAATAATCATAGAAAATATAGAACAGTACCTATCTACCTATACATAATTTCAATTTAATTAACTGTGACCTTTATCTTAAACATAAATTTTAACCATAAGCATATATTATTCGTCGTTACATGTGAAAGTTAATTAGCTCTTTAAAACTAAATTGACCTTTAACCAGCCAGTATACAATAAGTAGTTACTAATGTTAAATTATGGAATAATTTTGACAACATTTCAATTTAACTAGGATTTTAACTGCAGATTTGACCGTAAGTTAAAAGTTTACCATTCAATTATTATATGATGGAGTCCGGTTTTTCCTTACTGGAGTAGAATTATCCAGTAGGTACATCATAAGAAAAGAAAACTCCAGTGGTAAATCAAAATAAATTACACAATTTATAAGTTGTTATAACGAGCACGCGACAACGTGACATAAACAAAAATGCCCTTTTCAGGGTCTCAGCATGTATCAATGACAATATAAAGTAAGTATATATATTTATGTGTTTCATTGTGGCAAAATGAACAACAAGTAGAACTCTACCTATTCTATTCAGCAATGTAATGTAATGTCTATTCCTACCTACATGTTTGAGTTATCTTTAGTATAATCAATACTTACCAATGATCGGGGTTGGTAAGGATTATGATTATGTATGCATAAATATGAAATGAATGAGGAATCACCAATCGGTCTCTTATTATTTGAACCTAGTCCTACATATTTACGTAATCTAAGTACTATTGTATTCTTATCACGAGTATTAATTTTAATTTTTAATTTTATATTAACGAGGGAAGAGTGTTATTATGTTTTCTTTTACCGAAAGCTCAAAACAAGTAAAATTGTTTTCTACCTATTATTATTTTTGTTATCGGTGTCGTTGTTTTACCCATGATTATCTCGAAATAAGTACGTAGTCCTGTATAAATTTGTTTTCTTTCTATTTAACCCAGAACTTACCTACCTATACATAGTATTTGCACTAACATACATTAAATTAGAATCCCTTCAGTGGCTATCAGCGCTCTGAGATAACTAACCCCCGGATTATCTGGGTTTTTGGTACGTTTGTTAAAGTTAAGTAAAAGCTTATTTAAATGATATTCAAATTACGTACGAGATAGCGAGATACCGGGGGCAGTTGTTAATAAACATAATACATACAGATACACCACACAAACTTTCACATTTTATAATAGTAGTAATTAGGATCTGTCGTTTTATAACATACCTAACCATTGCCCATTCCATTAAGATAACTGGCCAAAATCACGATTATTTTGCAAAGACCTGTTTCAAGTATATAGTTGTTTTCCAATCGTGACCTATTTCAATAGTAGATCTTGATAATTCTTTAATTATACACTCATTTTTATTATCTAATGAGACCATCAGATATTTTTTCGTATGTGACCTAATTAGCGTCAAAGCTTCGCTCCAGCGCGTCGTCTCGTTCCAGATTTATTTCAGGGACGCATGAGGAAAAGTAATTTTAAATGCAAATGCAATCTCTACGATCAACATCTCTTTCAAAATGAAATCATCATCGTTACTGCATATCAAAATTGGGGCTAAAGATGACGTATTTTGTTTACTTTTATTACATGGTGCTATCCAAATTAAAAAAGATTTTAGTAGCAGTAGACTAGCTTATAGCTCTAATATTAATTATGTCTAGAATCTGTTATTTTTCATTAAGCATGGAACATTTTTCTGAGGTATATTATTTATGTACATATCCCAGAGATTATACAGAATAACCAAGACTGATTTAAAATAAAAACACGATGTTATGATTGTGTTTGTTCCTACCTTTTCTAAAATAATTATTACCGAGAGACCTACATAATATACCTACCTATTTTTTACGGGCAATGAGCCTTTATTACTCCAGCTAATTAGGTACTACAATAATAAACACTAAATTAGATACACTAACTACTACAAAGAACACTTAGGGTGTATACTAGCCACGATGGGCTATAGACAGTCCATATACCTACATTCTGTATAGCAAACAATGTAACCGTTCTCATTTTTGTCACAGACCACACCCTCCCCAGTATAATTGCGCCTGCGTAATTAAACCCACACGAAAAGTAAAGAATTAATATATAATTCTTTCCTCTATTTTTTATTATGTCGGCTTTTCTATTGTAAATGTTGGCGCTCTGCCAATAATTCAGTTTGCGTTTTCTTCATCATTTTATGTAAACATTACAACATTTTATTTATATTTATAAATATATTTTTGATGCAACATTAGAATTAGGATGTTACGTAAATGTGTAAATGGAACATAAAACTGTTTAATGATGGCTTAATGTAACTTACCGGCAATCTGTTCTGCGGGCAGCTCGTCAGCCTGAAAACAAGTGAAGTCATGAAATTAATTTACGTGTCAGTATAATGTTTAGGTTCGTACGTTGCAATTATTGAATGGGTTGTACAATACACATACAACACATCATCATTACCTAATTCAGCGACGCATCGTAGTTTTCGAAATCTACCCGTTTTGTCGTAATCTCATAAGAAAGAAGGACACCTAAGTCGTTCAGTATTTGGGAAGTTTTCTACATTTTCCTATCTATAAAAACTTAATACAGACTATTACAAACATTTAAAAAAATTTGCCATCAGCTCAAAATATTTTTTTTAAAAGTAAGTATCACATTTTATCTAACTGCATTGAACGATATAACTTAAGTTATTGTAATTACTTACAATCAAATTATCATCAATGTTTATGAGGGGTATAGAATATATGCTCATCACTGGTTATAATAAGGTCAACTTGAGGGTAACGAAAAATTTGTAGGTCTGTGTGGTTAACAACGTTAAAGCTCGGTAGGTACCGATATCTCAATTTTTATACGTTGTTTCTTTACGTGACAGCCAGCGTTACGACTACCAATAACTGTGTTAACTTTATATGTTAGTAAGTCATAGAATAGAATATACCTATAACGTAGTCACCACACTGAGCATAAGTAGTTATAAGTAGTAAATAATGAATACAGCTTCAGGCCCAGTTTCCCGCAAGAGCGTATTGCTGAATTACTGAAGCATAATAAATTTATTTTATGTGCAATTGAAACTGAAATAGAATTCATTGGAGTTGCGCACTCCTCACGGTCTGCGACCGGCGTCACGGGCAATTCTAAGTTTAATAGTATTTTTATGATATTCAAAGGAATTTATCTAGAGACCGAGAGCTCTGCTGCTAGTTGCCAATCTATATTCGCTCGGCATGCAAGTTTTCTGCTATTCAGTCTTGAGTTGAATTTCACTTACCCAGATAATTGGAATTACACGGGCATAGATGAAAGAAATTCTTGATTTGAATTATTGTATTCAAAAAATTTATTTTTATTTACCATGAATTTTGTTGGTTATTGTAGTGTGGTGTTTATTGGCTTCTTAGTTTAATTTTTAACTCAGAATATTTAGCCACTATTTTAATAATCATTATCATTTACCGAATATTTTTTAATTGTTGTAAGTAGGTAACTTATTTTATTTTTTAGTAAACGTATTAACTCTTCAATACCAAGTATTAATTCCTCAATTACCTACCTAAGTAAAATCTGGTCGAAAAAATAATAATTCTATAATTTGATTTAAAAATATAGAATAGGTGAGGTGAGTTAAGTTCTAACGCAGTATAAGGTAGAATATAGAATTTGCCGCTAAAAAAAGGGGTTTTGTGTTAAATAAGTGTTTTTTTATATAAAAAATAACTGTCAAGAATATAACATCAGCCTTAAACGTTAAGTTACTTATTGTTAGAGTTTGTAACGACTTCACTGCTTTTAACAACCGATTTTGTTTGTAGGTACCTACACATTGTGGCGCGCGGCGTTTGTTTTGGTGTGATTGAGTTGAGCTCTTGAATCATAATAGTTGTAGTATTCATACCTAAGGATTAATAAAATAATAACATTAAATAAAGTTAATAGGTTCATCGCATGCGCTGTCAGTCATCTGCTCTCTGCAACTCATTTAACAAACACGATGACAGCACCTGTTCGCGTCCACTCAACGCCGCGCCGGTCTGTTTGTTGTCTTTCCAAACCTTCTTCCATAACTCATTAATCAAAATGTTAACGAGAAACTCAAGCAGATTTTACATGTATAAGATCACTATTTCAATAAGCATTAATTGTTATTCCAGTGACTGAAGACACCTACCCAGTCTTCTGTGTCCAGAACCATTTTGGATTTCACTAGTTAACACTGTGAGACGCACAACACGACTGGCGGCGAGTCCGATGTTTCCAGCGTTCAGGGTTATTTTCTGCTTCTTCACGATAGTCTGGCCTTTCGGATACTTTCATGTAAGCGGGGCGGGGAGGAGAGGGGCCGGCGGCCCCTTGCGCAGAGTCCTCCCCGGCTTCCTGCGCTTGCGCTGACCAATCGCGTGAGCCTCAAACGGCAGGATGCTAAGGTATTTTTAGTAGAAACGTGGTTAGGCAAAACGTAAACAAGCGATGCGTGCGTTGCCGGGAGCGTGCTGTCCCGCCCGCCCTGAGTAACCTCGCCGCCCGCCTTGTAAATGACCCCAGTTTTTACTGTCATATTGTGAATAATTATAATTTTCAAGTCGTTTGTCGTGTGTAGGCCGTTTACGATGTCTATATGATGTAAGAATCACTGCGCAATACGATATGTTGTTTAATGTCGAATCTCGTAACTGTTTTATTGCTTGTCTTGATGTCATCTACCGTTTTGTGTCTCGTTTTTGTTTCATTAGTGTTTCGGTGACTATTTCTTGGAAAATTAGAGATCTATTTGTGACGTCATGCAATCCAGTGTAGGTACTAGTATATTTATCTATTTCACACATCAACAGCCGGATGAATATCACAGACCTCCCTCCTTTTCAAAACGACAGTTTTCATAGGTACGGGCGCTTATTATAGAGAGGGATAATAAAGTGAGCTTTCTATTTCATCTCATCTAAATTGTATAAAACTTTCCCATGAAATCATTAAATTAAAGATACATTTTTAATACCTAATACCATGGATAAATTAAAAAAAAGAAGGATTGAGTTTTGATTGACATCGAACTGAAGCCCAAAATGGCGGACATATTACACATGTGTGTCAGATGAAAGTAGGGCGATCGGCTTCCTATGATGTGAGTGTGTGCGTGCCCCGCCTCGTACGTACGAAGCGTTCCGTCTTCCTAAGGGTGCTTCAGTTTCGGATCAGACGGGATTCCCTCCTTCTTTTTTTATTAGCTCCATGCCTAATACGTACATAATGTATTACCAGATTTAATTGGCAAACGTTTAAGTGGAGCGATGACTTGCATAATTGCTTTGTCGTTGCGTGGCAGTAAATTGGTGAGAAGAGCTAAATATCGGGCTAAACGGTGCACCTTGCTATGTCCAGCAGTGGACTAACGTAGATTGTTGATGACGATGAAGATGATGATAATGATGATGATGATGATGAAGTAGTATATCTACGGGAAAATTCACTACATCTGATCTCTGCTAGATCAAACCTACGTGACAAAAAGGTAGATTTCAGAGTGCTTTAAACCATGGTATTCAAAGCTGTATGGACCATCGAACCTACTCAGAATATCCACAAGTTTTTTAATTCCTGTCTAAGTATCCAATTTTCAATTTTCAGCTATTTGATTGGGTAATTTGATATTAGTAGATGCAGATTCTATGGCAAGTTTTCTTCAAACTTCTTGAACATCATCAAATTTTTATTATAGTATTTTCATTCATGATAAAGCTTCATCAATGTCATCAAGAGGGGTCATCCAAATTCCCTGTATTAATAGCATTTGCAGTGACCTCTATGTAATAGCAATGACCTGTATAACGATCACTGCTCTACGAAAAAATAAGCAAAGCAAGGCGCATACAATCTTTCATCGCGCCAAATGATGCATACGGTGTGACATGACTGGGAAATTGGCACAGAAAGAAGACGAGTAGGTATCTAGTGACGTGGACTCTCAATGACATCCTTCCGTAGGGCGTTACCCTTTGCGTAGGTGGTAGTAATAATTTTATAACAACAGGATAATAAAAGTATGACATTTATTAGCTTTTAACCTACTAGAAAAGGGAGAAGGTCCGCAATTAAATTATGTTTCATAGTTTGTGCGTACCTACGGATTGGGTAATCTCGGTCGCTTCTTATTTTGATGAATTAATTTTGCTGGGTCATAACTTTAATGATTGATTTGAACTTGTGGTTGTATAATCAATCATTCACTATAAGTAGATAATAAAAAAAACGCCCAACGATCACATACTGGACACTACCTAAGATTCCCATAGATACACTAAGAGTACCATGGTTCCCTAACACGGATTATAGATGCTCAGTCGAGATTTCATTCACAAATTGTCAATTTTGTGAATGAATCTTGACTTAGCACTGATCGATGACTGATGATCATCGTTCTGTTATACCTACGGGCTCTAGACCCAGAGCTATTATTTGCGCTTTTTTACTCAGTGTTTGCAAATACTTGTCCTGTCGCGGGATCGGACCCGACCTACGTGTTGAATGCATTTAGGTTTAGGTAGGACGATCTTACGTTTATTGTGGCTCAGTCCAGTACCTACTGTTTTTTCTATCACATTTTTTAATAAATCAAGCAAATCCGCAGGATGAAGCTATAGGATATTAATAATAAACTATGTAGGTAGGTACCTACCGTGTTGCTTCCAGTGGATTAGTTATTTTAACTAGGTGGATAAAATGAAGCTAACGAAGTTATTTCTAGGAAAATTCTACATATTGCTACACTGCTACATTGTTAAACACGTTCAAAAATAATTATAGCTCAGTCGGAATCTGCTAATTTTCGTTACCTTGGTGTAATGAAACAGTGTAATAAAATGATTTGAAACTGTGTCGTCTACATCCGCTTGTTTTACACTTCGGAAAATTAAAATGCAGGCCCATTTCACATAATGTTCTAGAAAAATGTTATTCAAAACTACTTATAATGTAGAAGTAATGGGCGGGTGCCAATACAAATGTTAGTCACCGTAAATCAATCTCGTTTTTATGAGCGCTGGAAAACTCGAGAAGGGCTATTTTCAGATACAGTTATGAACTCTACGGTTCGTAAAACAATTCAAATTGAGAACGGGGTGTGGCCTCTGAACCATCTGTATATATAAAATTCAAAGTCCTGACTGACTGACTGACTGACTGACTTATATATCAACGTACAGCCTAAACCGCTGGTCGTAGAGATTTGAAATTTGGAGAGTATATTCTTCGTAAAGTGTAGACGTCCACTAAGAAAGGGTTTTTCGAAATTCCACCCCTAAGGGGGTGAAACGGGGGTTTTACGTTTGTATGAAACTTTTTAGTCTGTGGATCGATTAATATGAAATTTGGTGTGTATATTCTTCAGTTAAAATAAAAATAGACGTATGTCACGGTTTTCTGAAAATCATCTTCCATCAGGGTCTAAAAGAGCTTCAAAGTTTTATCTTTTGAAATCTATAGATCAACGCACAGCCTAAACCGCTGGTCGTAGAGATTTAAAATTTGGAGGGTATATTCTTCGTAAAGTGTAGATGTCCACTAAGAAAGGGTTTTTCGAAATTCCACCCTTAAAGAGGTGAAACGGGGGTTTTACGTTTGTATGAAACTTTTTACTCTATGGGTCGATTAGTTTGAAATTTAGTATGTATACTCTTCAATTAAAATAAGAATTGAAGTGTGTCACGGTTTTCTGAAAATCGTCTTCCATCAGGGTCAAAAGGATCGTCAAAGTGTTTTCTTTAAAATCCATAAATCAACGCAAAGCCTACACCGCTAGCCGTAGTTACATTAAATTTGGAGGGTGTGTTCTTCGTAAAGTGTAGATGTCCGCTAAAAAATAGTTATTTGAAATTCCGCCGCTGAGAAGATGAAATGGGGTGTTAACGTTTGTTTTATGTTAGCATGAAACTTTTTAATCTGTGGATCAATTAGTTTGAAATTTGGTGTGTATACTCTTCAGTAAAAATAAAAATAGGAGTGGGTCACGGTTTTCTGAAAATCACCTTCCATCAGGGTCAAACGGAGTCTCAAAGTTTATTCTATTGATATCTTGAAATCAACGAACAGCTTAAACTGCTGGTTGCAGAAGCTTCACCTGAGTTTCCTATACAAATTATTGTTTTGGAATAAATGAATTGCATGGAAAAAATTATTCGCGCTCGCTTTCGCGCGCGCTTTTGGAATATCTACTGTATTTTGTTTGTAATATAGCAAACGCGTTAATACCTACTGACTGACATGTAGTTCATGATTTAATTGCCACACGTGCTTTTTAAAACCAATACCTACAATCAAAAAATTTTTAGCGCTCGCTGTCACTCGCGCTTTTGATAGTTCTACTCTATTTTGTTTGTAATATAGCAAACGCGTTTAGATCTACTGACTGACATGTAGTGCATGATTTAATTGCCACACGTGCTTTTTAAAACCAATACCTACAATCAAAAAATTTTTAGCGCTCGCTGTCACTCGCGCTTTTGATAGTTCTACTCTATTTTGTTTGTAATATAGCAAACGCGTTTAGATCTACTGACTGACATGTAGTGCATGATTTAATTGCCACACGTGCTATTTGAAAACCAATACCTACAATCAAAAAATTTTTCGCGCTCGCTTTCGCTCGCGCTTTTGGTAGTTCAACTGTGTTTTATTTGTAATGTAGCAAACGCGTCTATATCCACCGACTGAAATGTAGTTCATGATTTAATTGCCACACAAGTTTTTTGAAAACCAATACCTACAATCAAAAAATTTTTCGCGCTCGCTGTCGCTCGCGCTTTTGATAGTACTACTCTATTTTGTTTGTAATATAGCAAACGCGTTTACATCTACTGACTGACATGTAGTCCATGATTTAATTCCCACACGTGCTATTTGAAAACCAATACCTACAATCAAAAAATTTTTCGCGCTCGCTCTCGCTCGCGCTTTTGGTACTTCAACTGTGTTTTGTTTGTAATATAGCAAACGCGTCTATACCTACTGACGGACATGTAGTTTATGATTTAATTGCCACACTTGTTTTTTGAAAACCAATACCTACAATCAAAAATTTTTTCGCGCTTGCTCTCGCTCGCGCTTTTGATAGTACTACTCTATTTTGTTTGTAATATAGCAAACGCGTTTACATCTACTGACTGACATGTAGTCCATGATTTAATTCCCACACGTGCTATTTGAAAACCAATACCTACAATCAAAAAATTTTTCGCGCTCGCTGTCGCTCGCGCTTTTGGTACTTCAACTGTGTTTTGTTTGTAATATAGCAAACGCGTCTATACCTACCGACTGAAATGTAGTTCATGATTTAATTGCCACACGTGTTTTTTGAAAACCAATACCTACAACATAGACATACATATAAGGACAGGCCTAATGACATTAAAACGTCGCTTCAAAAGAGGGAGCCAAGTTCACAGATTGGCATCCACTAGCGCTCAGTCTGTGATGGAAGTTAGAAGGCATCGGTCGAATGTCACAAACAAAATATGCCAAGTTGTATTGTGAAGGGTTGCACAATCTATACTCAAAAGTGCAGTAAAAAGAAAGACCCAAGTTTCTTACCTCAAGTAATTCAATATTTTCAATATAACACTCCGTTTTGTAACAAAATAATCGAATTTATGTTTGGAATAATCATTGTAAACATAAACATTGACGGACATAATGGCGGGGATAGGGCTGTTCCAATACCAGTATAAAGGAGTATGTACTCGATACTTTTCGTACGTTGCACGATCCTCGCACTAACAACACCCCTGAACCGCCACCGCACGCCGCCGTGCGACCGCCGCGTATCCGTCGCGTGACCGCCGCCAGCCCTACCGTGGGCTGTCCTCCCGTCTCGAGGGCCATCCGTGCGCGTGGCTTCGGTTTTTGCCGCACGATCCTCGATCCCGCACCCTAGCACCACTTCCTGGTCCAAGGGCCATCCGTGCGCGTGGCTCCGGCTTTTGCCGCACGACCCTTAGTCCTCACCAGGAGACCACCCTCACCACCGACCCGACCGTCAAACCGTACCGTAGTTCTCGCAGGCCGCCGCGCTCCTGCTTGAGAACGTCCCGTGGCCGCGCCGCCGCGGGCTCCGTCGCCCTCCCGTGCGTATCTGGTGCTTAGTGTTTAAGAGCGATATGATAAGCGAATTGTAAGCGGAACCATTGTGAACATTGAATATACCTGCCTATGTATTGTTACCCTGTGATTCGTGTTTCCATTGACAAAATCCCTACGGTTATCCCCCTATAGGTAGGTACATCCCGCGTCCCGCTTCTCGGAGACGCTAGGGCTCGACTTACCGCACATAACGAGGTGCCCAGGCGAGCTAGCCGAAAGGGCACCCCGTTACAATCCTGATTCAAAGCTCAGCTAGCTTTGTTTATTTTTCACTAGAATTACGCGGGCGAAGCCGCGGGCAAAAGCTAGTAGAATATAATACAGATAGAATTTATGTGGACGATCGATCGTGAAACCTTTTTTTCTGACTCGCTTATGACATCTTGTAAGTAGGTACCTACCTAATACTTGACGAGGTTCAACCAGCAATCCCTTTGCACGGATAATCGTATTACCTACTACCTATCTACTATTATTTATAACGTCATAAGCATAAACCAGTGTATAAGATGTGGTTTATCTCAGAGTCGGATCGAGATTGATGGTCCAAACGCGAAACCCATAGATGTAACCACCATCCCCATCAGAACCTTAAGGCACGACATAGAAATATTAATTTTACCTATCCTATATTACACAGCATAGTGGAACACGACGTTGAAACGTCGTACACGTATTTTATACCTGGTGTAGGATGGAAGGTAAGCCTGCACAATAGAACACGAAGCTATTTAATTAGTGAATTAAAGACCCAACAAACTCCAACAAATATTACGAACTAGATGGAAGAGGATGTAATTCTAAGCAGGATAAATACCTATAATACCTATAACGGTACTGAATCTTAATTAAGTAACTGTTAAGTACATTATAATATATGTAATAATATAATAAATATATGTAAACGCATTAATTAAATATAAATATAAGTAAATATTAATATTTGTGGACATTTCACACAGCGCCATCTAGCCCCAAATTAAGCATAGCTTGCTTGTACTATGGGAACCAGACTGATACAGTACTTATATACTTTTTAGTTTGTAAATACATACATAGAATACAATATAACACCCAATTAACACTATACCTACTAGATAAGAACAAAAGTTTAATCACTTTTAATAATAGTTAATGATAAACAACTACTAATAGTTGTGTATCTGAGTCATGTTTGTGAGATGCTGGGATAGATTATAGCTAATTACTTACTCAACCTACGTCTTCTCTATTGATAGCTAGAAGAAAATGTGATGTGACGCCTGAATTCATCAGTAGGTTTACGAACCATAAAATGTTTACGATGAGCTAAAATTATCTTCTACAGTTGTTATAGTTACTTATATAAAATTATAATACCTATAGGTACCTGTCTATTACAACTTTTGAGGTTCAATATCTGGCCTACACTATACATAAAACAATCTCTCGTCTTACTTCGAGCATTTTTAAATGCTCTAAGCTTTATTACGATGTAGGTATTAAATAATAAATAAAATAAATCTGTCCTCCTTCCCCCTAGATTCATACATAATTATGGTAGATCTAACGAAGAAATATACCATACAGGATGTAATTTAATTCATTAGCATAAATTGAGCCCATGTAATACATCATTTATAGATGATTATTAAAGAGTAAAGAGTGTAAATAAAAATATTTTTATTGAAAATTATGAAGATTGCCGCGGCGTCTAACGCGGTCGGCACGGATGATTTAGATACATTTAAACGTTTTTATACCTTGTATGTACTAAATAAAAACAGTACTCCATTATTCCAATTAAATTTGTAATTGTAGCATTGGATTAAATAAGTTATTAAATTTTTTGGAGTTATTATTATTACCAAACCAATGTGTTAGAATTCAAAAATTTTGGTCCACACGCGACCGGTATCAGGAGTAGGTACCTAGTTTCAAAGGATGCTAATGAATTCAATTACACCCAGTATACTTAATTATATAGATACATAAATCTTTGGTACATACCCATAAAACTAGAATTCGTTTGTCTCTATTGTAAATAGAGACATAACTTTATGTCTATGAATAGAACGTATAACCATACCATATTATGGTGTAGTGTAGCTTGTAGACCGTAGCTAGGTAGCTACTAGCTACCTATGTACTTTACCTTGATGTTAGCGGTTATTTAAATCTTAAGGCATCTCTCGCACCATCTAATTGCGTTATTTCAGCAAAAAATCTTTCAGCGACTGGAAAAATATAGCAAGACTGATTAAAACAAAATATGCTTTACTTATATCCCTATATACACAACCACCCACGCATTCTCTGTCTAATTTTGTTTACAGAATTGTGCACGGCCGCGGACTGATATGTTTCAACGTGAAATAATGCTGCCGAAGTTTAGCGCTTGTTTTATTGTATGCGATTCCGAGTTTTATCTCGTACAGTTGGTTGCCGGATAATCCGTATATAAATAGCGTATATACAACAAAGCGTCAACAATACGAGCATATCAAATACCCGCTTGCTGTCGATTTGTCGAATGGTTTTGCATTCTTCTGGTTTTTTTTTTGGTTTTTGTTTTCATGTAGGTAATGCGCACCACTCGCCTGTTTTTATTGTGGCAAGCATTAGAATTTAAAAAAATCCCCTTCTAGCTCGTGGATAAAACTATTAGTAGCTTCCATACGCAATACCACGATCTCCTTAGTACCTAGTAATAGTTCATTTATAGTAAAGTAAAATCCTGGATATACTTAGGTAAACTTTAGTTATTGCCACTTTATATTGATAGTAAAACTTATTACCTCACTTATTATTGTAAATACTTAAGTACCTAGCTTAATTACCATTAAGTTACTGTTCGCCTTATAAAGAAATAATTTATTGTAACCCTCTTGTCAGAGGACATATTATATTTGGTTAATCTAAGTTGTTTACTTAAGTACTAAGTTTCTATGTAAGCAAATAAATAAATACTAAATACTAAATACTATTATCCAGTCTGCGTGGAAATATTTTTTCACCACAGTTGCTCGTAAAGTGACTCGTATCATCATCGCTTTTAGAACGAAAATCCAAGAAATTTCCGACGCGTGCTTTTACATTACTGATGATAACCCGATTCAGTTAAGTTTGTGTCTCACTCAAGTTATACGCATATTTTATCATCATCATCATCATCATCGACAGCCTGAAGACGTCCACTGCTGAACATAGGCCTCCCCCACAGAGTGCCATTTTAAGTGGCTGCTCGCCCTCTGCATCCATCGACATATTTTATCATTGTCTTCATCATCAATAGCCTGAAGACATCCACTGATGAACATAGGCCTCCCGCACAGAGCGCCACTTTGAGCGGCTGCTGTCCTCCTGCATCCATCGGCATCTTTTATTATCATCATCGACCGCCTGAAAACGTCCATTGCTGAACATAGGCCTCTCCCACAGTATTATTTCAAATTAATTAATTTCAATTTCATTTCGTTGCGTTCCGATGTATTCTGTTTCGGTTTCTGGGTAATACTTATACCTTCACAATGTAATACGGCGCGTTAAGTAAGAAGCCTCACGACATTTTTCACAAAAGTTAATCAACAATACACTTCCGTTGTTTCCTCGCAAATGTGATGACAAACGTCGTATGACACGCGTCTGGGTTGATCATTGCATTGCGTATTACCGCCTCGAGTGCAATGATCAACTTCCCACACTTGTATCATAATGTACTATTAAAGAACCTTTCTATTAACTTTCTATACCGCCAGTCTACTGAAAATCTTAGACAATAAGCATTAAGCAATGCATTATTAATGCATCTTTTTCTTCTCTGATGTTAGCGCTTCAACCTTGAAGCTTTATTAAACATCTTGGCGCGAACCTCAGAATGACACACTGCCAGAGTCCAGGGCCCGAAGTGTTATTGGTTCATGAATGGTATAATGACAGATTTTGACATTAATTAGTAGTCTACTTATTACTTACTTATGGTTTAGTATGTAGATGGTACCATTCATGAACCATTATGACACAGTTGAAATAACAAACATCGAGCCCAGCTAGTACCTTATACTTAATACCTACCATGTACCTACCTACTACAAAGCGCTACGCTGCTAGTGCTTTACATGATTTTACACGTAGGTATATAGTTATAGTCCTTAATTTTATCTCACGTAAAACTACCTATGAGCTTATCATACGCTCTCTCATGTACAATAATATATACTACGTGCTCACACAACTATAGGCATCGGCTTTACAAACTCTCCATTTAGGCCAGTCAACAAATGGCCAAAAGGGGGGTGTAGAGTGAATGAGAGGACACCTAAGCGATTTCTTCTGAAACTTATTAAGAGTGCTTAGGAGACAAATATACTAAAAGTCCTGTCCCCCCCAGGAGTGAGCCGGAGTGGGGGTCAAAGGTGCCACTTTTGGATTTTTCGTCAATATCTCGGAAATGGTGCGTCCTAGAACAAAAAAATCCGTCTACCATATGAAATGTCTACAACTTTGTTGTAATACACTTTTCCGGATTCTCCGGACGCTCCGGAAAAGTGAAAAGGAGAAGGATTTTTTGTTCTAGGACGCACGGTTTCGGAGATATTGACGAAAAACCCAAAAGTGGCACCTTTGAACCCCCCTCCCTTCTCCGGCTCACCGCTGGGAGGCCAGGACTAGGGTATGTTTATCTCCTGAGCACCCTTAACAAGATTCAGAAGAAATCGCTTAGACATTCACTCTACAACTCCTTATTGACTGGACTAATTAGACACTTCTTCCCCCTACGATCCGACATTCCACACTGGCTAAATACATCCCAGACGCGTGGAGCCAACCCATAAAAACTTAAAGGTCAATGTTGTGTCAACGTCAAATGCAGCAGACTACTGTCACTGTATCTGTCTGCGTCTGCTGTCACTTGTCATTAATCAAAACATTATTGTTGGTTTTTTGGCGGGAACGCGGAAGAGTTCACGTCGCGCGTCGTTGCATTGTATTATTTTTCAAAACTTTTGCTATTTCCAGTGTTAATGTTTAAAATTGGTGGCGTTTTACGCATTAAGTGCTGAATTACGAGCAGGAGTGAGGGCAAGTGATATAATGTGGTGAAACGTGACTTTTCGTGTTGCTTCCAAAACTCCATAGAAGCTTCTAGTAAAGTTGCCACCACTTTGCTGGAGCATGACTTAGACTGGACTATGACTACCTGACTTAGACTGGACTATGACTAGGACTAGGACATGACTTTATGTGAAATATTTTATAACACGATGAATATAATACTTGACACTGGCTAAATACACCATGTGTGGAGCCAAAATATATAAAAAAAAAAACATTATTGTTTTTGGATTTTGGTTTTGTTTATAGATTTTATAATTTAATTATTTATCGCTTCTCGGCCTTTTGGCTAAGATCAAAGTAGTGTAATTTAATTATTTTCCAAATTCAGTCGTGATTTCGGTACAAATAAAACAAAGAATTGATGTCTCTGGTTCATCGATAATAATTTTATTAAGAAATAAATACTTGTGTGAATATTAAGGACATTAATTTATATTTAGCATGGAGAGTTACGTAGTTCTGTCTTTTATCGGAGAGGGGTCTTTTGGTCGAGTTTTTAAAGCAAAACACAAAGAAACTAACGCTATAGTTGCTCTGAAAGTGATAAGGAAGGTTCGTTCCGTCATATCTCCTGTGTTTCACTGGTAAAACATTGCCAAGTAGTATTATTTCAACTTCGTAAATTACAGTGGTTTTCTGGGGCTCTACGTAGTATAATACCCAAGCCCAATCAAAAATTAACGAACTATTTCATAATTGCAGAAAGGGCGTTCATCAAAAGACCTGAAAAATTTGAAACAAGAATGTGATATCCAACAACAGCTCAACCACCCAAACATTATTCGAATGATAGACAGTTTTGATACAGAATCAGAATTAGTTGTAGTCACAGAGTATGCAGAGAAGGAACTTCATAGTATATTAGCTAAAGAAGGGTGCTTGAATGAAGATAAAGTGAAGAAAATAACTTGGGATTTGGTGTCAGCATTGTATTATCTACATTCACACAGAGTACTCCACAGGTAAGATTTAATTTTTAAGAACTTATAAATAATTTTATTCTTCAACGATAAGAATAAAATTATTTATAAGTTTCTTATAAGTACACTGAAGATTTCATCTAAGCTGTTAATAGTTTTGAAATTTGTTTTCTAAACACATGTATATTACAGAGACCTCAAACCGCAAAATGTGCTACTTGATAGTTTGGGCCGTGCCAAATTGTGCGACTTTGGGCTTGCACGAATCATGACAAATGCAACTCACATACTAACTTCTATCAAAGGAACTCCATTGTATATGGCACCGGAATTAATTGAAGAAAAGCCGTATGATCATCAGGTATAAACATTACTATCATCTATTGACAATGGTAAAGACAAGCCAAAAAACCGACTATTATCTATAAAAATAAGCAAAAAAATCATGTTTGAGAGCCCCCTTAACTACTAATTTCATTATGTTTTTTTTTGTATTAGTTGTTAAAGCAGCAACAGAAATACATCATCTCTGATAATTTCAACTCTCTAACTATCACAGTTTGTGAATATACCTGCCTGGTGTCAGATGGATAGACAGACAGATGGACGGACAGCAGAGCTTTAGTAAGGGTTTTACCCTTGGGGTATGGAACCCTAATAAGAACAAGTCAATACTACTTATATATTGTGGAGACTAATGCTTAGCAATTCTGCAAGTCTGCCAGCTGATAATTTAATGTTATTCAAACAATTACTGTATACTTAAAAAATGTACAAGCTATGACATTCAAAATTGTGTGGTTGGGGGAAGCACCATTTAATCATATTTTTCAAAGGTGGTGGCGGTTTTGTTTGGTTCTGTCTATGTTGCAGGAATCGGGATACTATGTTGATTTAAGGCTCAAATTCTTTTACTCTTACTATAGAGGGTAGTGTGTAAGCAAAACTTTTTTAATTCTATTTTCAGGCAGATCTATGGTCATTGGGCTGCATAGTGTATGAACTGATGGCAGGCCAGCCACCATTCTGCACTATGTCCATTTGGCAGCTTGTGAGAATGATCAGGCACAAACCTGTGCAGTGGCCCAGTTTCATCAGTGTGGAGGCCAGATCTTTCTTACAGGTACACCTATATGTTTTTTTATCATATATTTTACTACCTATATTACCTACTTATGCTTTTTTTATATTCAAAGAATTATTTAGATTTAGTTAAACATGTTATTCATGATTGACCCTACTATAAATTTCTTTGACAGACAAATTAATTATCTGTTATCGGTAAAAGTAGTAAGATTGTAGGTTTAAAAAACAAAATTATTAAACTAACACTGACTTCTGAATCTACCTAATTTACTCTTGTAAAAGTGTTAAAGCCTCTAATCCTATTTAATCATTATCCGGAGAGGTACTATGTAACCCCAAATTAAGACTCGCCTCACCTTGTATTTTACTAATGCACTATATTCTTAATTCCTTTAAAACTGCTACCTACTGCTACTAGGTTGTAGGACTTTTCTGCAAAGTTCATCTAGGTAGGTACCACCGCTTTGCCAGTTATTCTGCCGCCAAGCAGTAGTGTGCAAGCACTACTGTGTTCCGGTTTGAAGGGCATTGTAGCTAGTGAAATTACTGGGCAAATGAGAATTTATGACCTGATTACACAGTGTGGTAATCTGATTACTAGACTGTGTGATGTCTCAGGATGACGTACACAGTGCAGTGACACGCGAAACTTTATTATTTTAAAGTTTCGAGTGTTGCTGAACATCAGGTGAACGACGTCATTCATTATCACAAAAAAAACCTATTCCAGGGATTACTTCACAAAGATCCTTTTAAGAGGATGAGCTGGCCCGAGATACTGGAGCATCCATTTGTTACGGGTCATGTGCTGATACTTCCTGAAGACAAGCAGAGTGAGTCTCCCTTCACAAAACCCTTGACTCATAGCCAGCAGGAAGCAAAGCAGCTTCAGAGAGACAAAATAAGTGGTAATTCAAGGTATGCTTCTTTTTACCTATTCAAGTCTAATATTGAGGAACAGATATCACACCCTCCCTTAACTTTTCTAAGCATTATAACATAATATAATCTTATAGTAAAGGCAGGAAAGCTCTTAATTATTAGTGCACTTGGGCGATTCACACCTCGGTGTGAAACACTTGCGGTGTTAAACACCCCATTACTCAATCGAAGAGACATGTAAATTAACAAAAGAATACTCAGTGTTAAATTCGAAATATGCTTTTAGATCATCAAAAGCTGAAAGTGATCCACCAAAGCCTGAGACAAGGGAACATGATTTGCGAAATGTGCGCGTAATGCACGCCTTAGAATGTGTTCCCATGTCTGACGACGATAGCGTGAGAGCAACCAGCGCATTCAGTGTACGCGACAGCTTGAAAACAGATGACGAGGATCAGGCCAATCTGATTACTGCAGCGAATGCGAAGCTTCTACGTCACGAGTATAACGTCATGAACAATTCCAATCTGGTTGTTGGTAACCTAGAAAATAACTTGGCGCAACTTATGGTAGCTAACAAGAAACAAACAGATTCTAATGTTAAGAAAATGGATAAAATTGAGGAAGAGAAACAAAATGTTGAAAAATTTGTAAAGGAAATAGAAAACAAATCACCGGTTGTAGAAAATAGGAAGGGAAGTTTAGATACAAAACAGAAGGTTAAATCTGTTGATACGGCTTCCCATAGTTTAGAAAACCCGAAAAGTTCGACCAAATGTAGCAGTGATATTAGCTCGGGTTTAAGTAAAAGTGTCCCGCCATCTTACAAACAAAAGATTTTGCAGTTTTCGAGAGATAAATTGAGATTCGGCAGCGGCGGGAACCGACTGACTAGAAGTATAAAGAGATCCTTCCATTTTAGTAAGAGTTGGGATAAAAATAAAGGAGAGAGCCAACGGCGGGGTAGTGAGCCTGCTGTTGAAATACCAAGTATTATTGATGATGATAAAGAAAAATGCTCTAAGGAAGACAAGGACGAAGATATTGAAAAGAGTGAGATAATTGAAGAAACTTCTGATGAGAAAGATGTCGCTGATAACGATAAAATGCTTAAACCTGAAGAAAAGACTGGAAGTATGTTAATTTTGCACATTGGTTTAAGTTTTTTTTTTCTGTTTTTGTTTTCATTATAAGTAAACTAAATGATACTTTTCTTCCAGCAAAAGAGCCTTCTGATATTGAATTAGAAGAATGGGAAGCATTTCTCAACTCTAATATTAGTGAAGTAATGGACGGTGATGTGGAATCTCTTACGCAATTAAACATGGTATGTATTTTGATTCATCTCTTCTTTATTGACGTTGGAATCTTTCCGTAGATTTTTGAGCAAAATTGATGAGAAATAAGATATATTTAAAGTGCCTGATGTAATTACAATAGCAATCGTAGAAGGGTACATTGCTATTACATTATATATGCTTTGACTGAGCTTTGCCTTGAATATATTGAATGCCTTGAATATTGCATTCATTATTTCACATATTTTCATATTTTTTTTTATATTTATGATTTTTATAGCAGTATCGCCTGCTCAGCCCCGTAAGTTGGTTGTAAAAGGTGAAGGAATAATTCGGACATGATACCACTTGTCACGGTAGCTTAAGTAAAGCATATCCCGGCTTGAGGGATGGATGAATGCGGGTTCAATCCCCGCTCGCGATTCTAATTTTTCCTTTACTTATTAATCTATATTTTATGACAATAATATTTACTTAGCCGTTTATTTGGCTTGGTCTCATCCTCCCCGGTGGCTCGTCCTCGTTACCGGGGAAGATGAGACAAAAACTTGAAGAAAAAAAAAAGTGTCATCCTCCCCGGTAGCTTCAACAATGGCGCTCACCGGCGACGATGAAACAGGCAAAGTGTCATCTTCATCTGCCCCGTTATAGTCGGATCGATGAATTCACGCACATAAAATAGGTGCGACGACGGGCGAAGCGAGGGAGGAGCGTTAGGTAAACTGTGACCACACGATGCAGAAGCCGAGCGAGCAAAGCGAAGCGTAGCGAGCGTGCCGCGGCAGCGGCTGGCAAGTGCCAAGTCACTTGTGTCAACGTCAAATTGACCTTGGGGTCTAGCAAAGATCCCGTTCCATTAGCGTTAACGCCAAACGATAACCCAAAATGTATGGGAATGACAGCCCTTGCAGAAAACTTTTCCGCAGCTAATGTCAAAGCTAATGTAATTCTCCATACATTTTGGGGCTATCGTTTGGCGTTAACGCTAATGAAAAGGAATCTTTGCTAGACCCCCTTGAGATCAAGTTATTATTTTTTCGATCCAACTATAACAGGGCAGATGACACGGGCTGACATTCAGAGACATGTATCGAGTTTACTCCGATCTAACTCACGTGAGTTCAAACTCCGGAGTCTGCGAGTATACTCCGCGTTTTTAAATTCACAGTCAAGTTGCAACATAAACTCCGCCCTCACTCCGCCGAGTAAACTCCGGCCAT
Organism: Ennomos erosarius; assembly: GCA_963580505.1. Lineage (NCBI taxonomy): Eukaryota > Metazoa > Arthropoda > Insecta > Lepidoptera > Geometridae > Ennomos > Ennomos erosarius. Next base: position 10,259,301 of record OY756981.1, on the reverse strand, counting down.
AGACAAGTGTAGTTTGACATTAGTGATTTACACGTTGCCTTTTTTATTTGGCAGTATTATGCTAAAAAGGGAGAAAAAATACCAAATATTGTATGAATAACTGAGTTCAAATTTACTGGTGATCACAGATTAGAGAAAAAACTGGTGATAATTATATACTCTTTGAAGGAGACTTTAAAAAGCGCGCCATTTCTCTTTATTTGTTTTTTCAATTATTATGATTATTGTGAATGTTGTTATTTACCTAACAAATAAAAAAACGAGTGAAATTAAAACTTACAATGGAAATGGAAATAGCAATGGAAAATAAATCGTCTCTATAGTGTTCACAGTACTTGTTCACAAAATCTGAGGGAGCTAATAGCTCCATACATATAAATTCTAGAAACTAAATAAAAATAAATGCTTCATTTTAATAATAGAAAAGAAGAACTATGGAGCCAACTTGCAAAGCATTGATGATTTCTTCATATGTGCATGGTAATTCCTAAAAGGTACCATATGAATTGATTTTTATTTAATAAACCTAGACCTACCATTAATTTAAGATTAATTCTATATTATTGGTTAGGTACCTACTCACAAACAACTTAAAAAGGCATGGAATAATGTGAATGTGAAGACACAAGCTGGAGAAGCAAAATCTATAATACAACAAAGAAAAGAAAACACACAGGATCTGCCAGTAAATTACTATTAGATTTTTTTTATTGTTATTTTCATTATAAATAAATCCATGAACCAACTAATTTTATATCGTAATTTATTCGTTTTATTCAATACTAAATACATTTCTTCACAAAAACCACATTAAAAATTCATTTTAAGCAGCATTGTTTTTAAAAACATGCGTGATAATAAAGATGGCGGTGCCTGAGCACGGCTCGAGTCACCGATTTCGTGGCTCAGCCCGTTTCATGCTCAGATGAGCATATACTCGTACTCCATAATGCTAAACTCGACTGTGAATGCCAATTCGATCGAAGTGCGAGTCTAGACTCCAATTTTGACATAACGGAGTTTGAGTTCGAACTCGAACTCGTCTGTGAATGTCAGCCTTTGTCTGTTTATCGTCCCGGGTAAGCGCCATTGTTGAGGCTACCAGGGAGGACACTTTAAGTTTTTGTCTCTCATCCTCCACCGGGGAGGATGAGACCAAGCCGTTTATTTTTAATAGCAGGCAACTAGCCTGTTATGTTAGAACTAGTATGATCCTAGGTGAGTATGGTGACAGGAGTGGTGGGAAGCGCGGCGCGAGGCTCGGCCGGCGGGCGGGTGTGCGGTGCGGTCGCGGCTTTACTCGCCCTGCCAGCGTTAGTTCACTCGCTGCCCAGGCATACCCTGCTCAATATACAAGATGTGAGTGGAACTGCGACCACAGGTTATAGAGGCCCTTGGAAATAGGAAGTTTTTCTGGATATAATTACGGTCTGCAATAAGGGTTGTAGCACCAGAGATGTGCGAGGGATGTGTTTATTCACGGGGTCCCATCAGGTACAAACGAAAATAGCCCGAACGTGAAAAAAATATAGTGATCGTGTCGTCAGCGTTACTAGTTAGTGCCCAGTGTATTCATTTGGCCCAATACTTCGCCAACACACAATAAAAGTCGCTTGATAATCTTGCGTTATACAGAAATAAAATAATTCGTAAAATAGCCCGAGTTATTCAGTTGTATGGGATGAGGCATCTGTACTGTAGGTATTATATTATCTGGGGTTTATTAAAACAAACGATAAGCAATTCTTTTTTTAAATGATTTAATTGCTTCTTAACACACATCCCTCGCTGCACATCCGCGCACATCTCTGGGGGAAAGGCACCCTAACTAAGGCATTTCGTCGAAAGATTCAGTTCCGTTTTCATTTGTTTTTCGCATCTGCACCTGTTAATGGAATTTGTATATCATGTCACATCACTGGTCATCACACATCATCAGCCGGAAGACTTTCACTGGTGAACGTAAACTGGGTTGCCATTATCAAAACGCATGGTGATCGCAGAAGAGCTAAAGAAGTAGAAGAATCTTATAAGAAATTTACTATATTGCGTTACAGTGCATAATAATTATTTCAATTCTCAAATATCACAGATAGGTAAATTTGCTATCATACACAGAATACCTACCATTTATGGTAGTCATCTTCATCCCTAAACCCCTAGTCTCGTTTGAGTTCAAATATCTCTTTATTTGTAGGTTTACCTCGAAGCGAAAGTGGTGTATCACTTCGTGGCAGCTATTAACACACTCATGAAGAATGCCAGCGATGCAGACGATGGTGCTGAAGACAGGTTAGTTCTGAAAACGGCAGATATCACCACCCAAATAGGACAAAACACACCACCACAGGGTCAGGTACAAATGTAAAATAACCCGTGAATAAAATGTAGTGATCGTGTCGAGACCGTATCCAGTCAGTCAATTGTTAGATCCAGTGTATTTATTTAGCCCAATACCTCGCCAACATGCAATACATGTCGTTTGTTAATCATGCGTTATGCAGAAATAAATTAATTTGTAAAATAGCCCGCGTTATTCCGTTGTATGGGATGAGCTATCTGTTCTGTAGGTATTATATTATCTGTGACACAACTGAACTGTGTTTGTGGGTGTTAAGCACTATGTGGGTCTATGCCCGTCTTTACTAAAGTTGAACAGCTCCTAAGTGCGCACTTATTTCTCTAGCCGTCGGTTTCGCGTACGTACGTTTGTTAAACTTGTAAGTCAACACACCAAACAGTGTACGCTCATTGGTCCAAGACAACCGTTGATCAACAGGCAATTCGATGAGCGTATACTATTTAGTGTGGCAAGTAGCACTTAGCATTAGCATTTTGAAATGGCAGTAGGCAGGCCGCATCGCTCGTAGAACTGACAACCAATGGGGAAGAAAGGTTCTACAGTAGAGACCACGAACCGGAAGACGCAGCGTAGGTGAATCAATGATCTGGTGAAAGCTGTGGATTACCGATGGATGCAGGAGGCGAGCAGCCGCTCAAAGTGTGGCTCTGTGGAGGAGGCCTATGTCCAGCAGTGGACGTCTTCAGGCTGTTGCTTATGATGACAATGACGAGAATCCAAGGGAAAATGTTGCTTAGCTAATAGCTTAGTAGTATTTTACTAGACTTGAAGGCATATAAGACTGCTCAAGTTTTTTTTTTGTTATATTTTGGCTCCACACATAGTGTGTTTAGCCAGTGTAGTCCAGTCTAAGTCAGGTAAGCATAGTCCAGTCTAAGTCATGCTCCAGCAAAGTGGTGGCAACTTTACTAGAAGCTTCTATGGAGTTTTGGAAGCAACACGAAAAATCTCGTTTCACCACATTATATCACTTGCCCTCACTCATGCTCGTAATTCAGCATTTAATGCGTACGCCCCCAATTTTAAACATTAAAGCTGCAAAGACCAAAACTTTAGAAAAATATTACAATGCAACGCCGTGAACTTTTCCGCGTTCCCGCCAAAACTCCTACTTATTTATTTATTTATTTATTTATTAAACAAAAACCACAGCTCTTAACTAAAAACAAATACATCTTTTAACAAAACCTACAGCCAAATAAGGTTTTACATTTTTTAAAATAGGTACATATGATTGTGTTGTTCGACTATCACTGAATAAGTAGGTATACAATGCAAGTAGGGTAATTTAACGTCAAATATCGTGCGTAGGTATGCATATTATTTTTGTGAGAAAGAGGGTGTGTATGTGTAATAATCTTATAATAATAATAATATAAATTTAGTGTGTAAATATAATTATAACACTTATATAACTATTATATATGTAACTTATATTCATATTACTTATAAAACATAATCAAAGGACCTACTGCTCAAGTTATTCAGTACTAACCTTAACGTGCAAACTTTTTTAGGTATTTCTTTTAAGAGATTATAAGTTCTATGGTCCTTATTAATAAACGCGTATTAGCTTTGGATTATTACTCCACTTTTTATCATTGTTTTTAATTGGAATGTCGAACTGGATCGAAAAAAACAAAAGCCGGTTTAACTAATCCAAAACAACTGCACGTTTATTAGTAAGGAATATAAGTGGAAATTTGTAATAAACTTATTTTTCTTTTGTATAATAATAATTATGTTCCGTTTTAGGCTTTTACTGTTTATTGAGCTGTAAGTTTGCCTTTGATGCATAAATAATATATTATGATCCCAGGTTACAAGGAGTGGGTCGAATGGTGGAAGTTTGCGCGTGGTTGTGCGTGCGATCGTGCCGCGCCGTGCGTCAGCTCGCCACGGCTCTCAGCGCTTGCAACGCGCATCCTGTGTTTACATCACTTCTCGGACTTTGTAAGTATTTACTAGTAAAATATATACATTTTAATAGGGCCGTTATTTCCTGGTGAAGCTGATGGATGCAAGGGGCAAGCGGGCGTTGAAATTGGCTCTCTGTGGGGGCCTATGTTCATCAGACGGACGTCTTTAATTAGATGATGATGATGATGACTTTTATATTATTAAAAAACGCGCTCGCCTCTTAGGTGTTAATCGACAGTGTAGTACCCACATTCGCTTAAAAGAAACCTGTCCCTCCTCTTGGCAATTTCCAGATTATAGCTAATGTATAATTATAGCAATTACCGATTAAATATAATATTATAACATGTTAGTACAATATAATCTCATCGCCATATAGTATTAGATATAACAAAGCGAAAGTACTCTAGGTCCGTGGTCCAACCCAACTTATTTATAGAAAATGCTATTTTTAGATTTATTAGCACATTTACAGGGTCAAATAAAAATGCAAACAAAAATCACGAGTCAATGTGCAACATAATAATATTAGACATACCTAGAACTAAGCGGAACTAACTCTAGATACGTGGTCAACACCCAAATTTTTTGTAGAAAAGGCTAATATTAGTATATTTAGCACATTTACAGGGCCGAATAAAATGCAAATAAAAATCACGTGTCATGCAAATGATAAGGTTCCGTTTCTGTCGGGATATTAGCCTGTTTTTTTCTTATCTCCGCTAGGTGGCGTTGAACGCTGCTATAAAAATTAATAGTGTCAATTTATAATAGTAGTACAATTCCTTAGGCTTTTGTATTTTTTTTTTACTTAATATTAAGTATGGTGAGGTTTAGTAATATTTATGATTTTTTATAGCAGTAAGTATCGCCTGCTTAGCGTAATCTACAGTACAGATTAATTTGTAAAGGAAAAATTAGAATCACGAGCTGGCATTGAACCCGAATCCATCCAACGCTCAAGCCGGGATATGCTTTACATAAGCTACCGTGACAAGTGGTCTCATGTCCGAATTTTTCCTTCACCTTTACAACCAACTTACGGGGTTGGTAGCGCCATCTATTGAGTGATTCTTGAGATGATTCTCAAGAATCATGACACGAGACCACTTGTCACGGTAGCTTAAGTAAAGCATATCCCGGCTTGAGGGATGGATGGATGCGGGTTCAATGCCCGCTCGTGATTCTAATTATTCCTTTACAAATTAATCTGTAGGTTTATTAATGGTTAAAACTTAAGAAATTTTGACCAATTGGTTAGAATTTGTTAGCATTCTTAACCATTTGGTTACCTTAACTATTGGTGAAAACCTCACCCTTAGTGGTTGTACAATAAAGGTAGTGCTAACGCGATACCAAGTTACGATCGCTCTATCATTGTGTTCTATAATAATAAATGATATTTGTTGAAATGATGTTGATAATTAGAATTACCATAGGAATTGATGACGCTGCCGCTGGACCTTTACTTATACCTATTCACTGTCAACATTTTGTTATTATTGTGAGCAATAAAAATAGCTTCCGCGTTGTAGTGACACTATTATACAGTAGGTTACCTACTTAAATTCGTACAATCGGAAATACAGTGTTTGATCGAAGTAATTCCTAGCACTACTGAGTCTGAGCTTTCAAACGTATTCACTAGATGGCGCTACAAGTATCATTCGTGATAAAAGTTTGAACTATCTCAAACTGTGAACTAACGGTTATATTTTCAGGTTTTTATTTTGTATGTTAACATTTTGTGATCTTTCACCAAAAGTCAAAGATCACAAAATACTGTGAAAGTATTACCACTTAGGGCTCTGTCATCAAAATAACGTCGACCTCGATGTGCAAATAAAAGCATTCCGGCAAGTGTAAATTCTCATAACATGCTCAAGATGAACTAATCCGCTTGTTCAACATTTCTCAACGGCTGCTTACAACGCGGTATCTTCATAATAAAATTACCAGACGTGATAATATTGCTGACTAAAGCATAATACCCACGTCTGATGAGCACTGCTGATTATCACATTATCTGTAGACGCTAGATAAATAAATATTTGTAAAGAAATTGCCTACTTAATTAGCTGAACTTTGTACTTTTGTGCTGCGGTTGTGTGACTCACGAAGGTTACACGCGTCCTAAAGATGTAAACTTTGTGTTTCACTGGAAGAGGAGCAGAAGAGCTAAGATAAATATACTTTTATATTTTGACCTTACAAATGATAGGTACCTACTATTACTAGTAGGTACCTATCATTTGTAATGTTTTGGTCCTATGTTGTAGGTGAAACCATGATTTTCCACAATAATCTATACCCTGTTATTTGGATGGACACGTCTCCGCAGCTCTACCAAGAAAGCTCAATAAGAACACATAGATAACCTTACTTATCCAACGTAACTTAAATCTAATCAATGCAAAAATTTCTAAAAAAATTAAAATTTTCTGCCTCGTTTTTAATTCAAGCTGGTAGGAAGTTGACAGGTAATTTTAAGCACTTAGGAACTAAATTAATAAGTAAGTAAAGGCCTAAACGTTACGTTAAGTACGATATAAGTATGACAAAATGATTATTGATTTCTTCTAAAATTTCCTTCGTAATTTGTTCAGTGAAGAAAAATGTAAAATTCATCGAAATCGATTTCGCCATAAGCAACGCATAAGTAGCACATCTAATGTTACAGATGTCCATAGGATTCGGTGACCAGTTCCCATAAGGAGGGCCGTATGCCTTTTTGCTATCTAAAGTATAAAAAATATCATTTTTTGGTAAGTACTTATGAACAAATTAAGAAAAATAAATTATTTCCATTTCCTTTGTTACAGATGCAAAAACGCCTCGCGTATCCCTCAACATAGTTGGTCTACTAATAACAATACTACAAGACTTACCGGAGCATGCGGATGTCGTAGAAAAAATACTATTCGATGACGATAAATTCAATTTCATGTGCCTTCTAGAACAATCGAGCGACGCCCTTAAAATGCGAGTTTGTATACTCATTAGCCTTCTTTGCACATTTTCTTGTACCGCATTTTCAGCTGCGATGGAATCGAAATGGACCAAATATGAGAGCGATTGCTTAGAAGCTTTGCACACACACTGCAATGTTACGTTAAACAGAGCAGCAAGACTGGCCACTAAGGAACTTGCTAACATGCCTTTTTATATCGATCGTTAATTCTTCTAGTTATATAAAAGTGCAATTTGTATTGGCTTTCGCGCCAAATAGCCGAAGCGTTTTGGACGAATTTTCGTAGTGTTTACTAAGGTCAAATTAAGACACTTTTCCGCCTAAAATTATTAGCTTGCAAATTTGATAATATGATGTGGGAGAGACCGCAAGGCGTATCTAGTTTACAATTTCCTTTACGCGTGTCTACAGTAAAGATGTTGTAATTGTTACACAGCAGTTTAAGAGTTTGAAACATCGACAGAATCGGTGCGAAAATGACTGAGATGTCAGTTAAAAGGTGCTTACATTACTCTTACATTGTTAAAAGAAAATAGCAGATATTTACATAATTAAGTAATAATAATTGTGTTCATGGCCTCTACTTGAAAACGGATAATGGTCAATATTAAGATGTATAAATGAATTTTTGTTAATATCTAGCCTACATGATTTCAGTGATCATAATAGATGACGGCTGGAAACAATTAATGGTTGACACCTTCTGGGCTACCACATGCTAATACAAAACCATGTTTCATGGCTTTATTATTTCAAGGTTACAATAATATTATTGTTCGAATTCGTACCATGAACTTATAAAGTATTCCTGCATGTGAACGAGACGTCTACATTTTTATATGGCGTTATCACTGTCGCACGTCAGTGTCAACGTGATGTAAAAGTATGACATGACAGTTGTATTTGAGTGAACAATTAACGTGACGTCATCAAAACTGCTCTGGCTCTGCAACATTAAAATATTCTTACTTTTATATCATTTGTCAATGGATGATTGAAGTAATAATGAAGTAATAATGCTATGAAACGTTGTGGTTGCCCCCCTTGACATCATTAATTGTTTCCATCTGTCATCAATCGACAGATTAAATTATTTATGGTTTATAGCAGTATCGCCTGCATAGCGCACAAACAAAAACAATGTAAAGGAATTATAATCACGAACGAGGTTTGAATCTGCGTTCGTCAGTTCCTATAGCCGGGACATGCTACTGTGATAAAAATTCTCATGTCAATACAAGTTTATCTGGCACCTATTTTACAACTTACTTATCGGAGTTGCCAGGCGTCATCTATTGAGGGTGTTGCTGTTGATGCGGGTTTACGGACGGATGGATGCGGGTTTAAATGACGTTCGTAAAGTTTTATTTTCTATCTAAAATTAATCCACCTATAATTATTGATAGTCGTAAACTAAAACGTGCATTGTGTTGTTATAGGGTTAAATTGTTATCACATAAATTAATATTCGCAATTTGGATATCTTTTTGATGTTAAATTTCACTGTTGTTAATTAGATTTAATATTATAATTATGATAACATTGAAATTGGTAATTAAATACCTACCTCTTTTCGAATTGAATCTCAAGATTGACTTTATATTATACTTACTAGTATAGTTATACTGTAGGTACTTATTAGTATTAAATTTTTAATTCTTAATTAAGTAAGTTAAGTAACTATGTTTTGCTTCAAGTGCCATAATAGCATTTTATAAATAAATCTAATTTTTATACATACCTATTTGTAATTTATTTATCGAAAAACACGCTCAGATAGTTATAATTTATCTACAAAAATAGGATCATAGGTAACCCAGAAGTAAGTATATAGTTCTAATAATTACTTATAATCGTAGTTACAAATTCGTATGGTGCGTTACACGCGAGTTAAAATTCAGCAGCTGAATTTAGGTGCGTCGTACGAACAGTATTCCGTACGCATACCTACGTGTGCGACATCCAAATAACCGCAACCGGACCACTACCTACCTCAAAAGTCAACGACCTGACGTTCTGGGAGCACAATTATATTTATAAACACCTGTACGTAAAAACAAACGTTAATCGGCCAACGTAGTGCATCAAGATCAAACGCCTGTCGTAGTATTTAGTCGAGGCGTGCACTTTATGGCAGGTTACATAAGGAGGTGATCGGCCGGCCTCGCCTCGTGCGTTCACCGACAAAATGCACCAACAAAATCACTAATATGCATTTTATAGCTCCATGATATCGGCTATTGAAATACTCACGCGACAGCAATATTTTTTGCCCAAGTCCGGTTTTACGACTGATAGTTGGTGACAGACAACTAACACAACTGCCGAGGTACCTACTTTGAGAATCAATTAATGAAGACCTAAATAAACATTTTTATGTCGAACCGTTTAAGAAATGCGGCCTCTAGTTTGGTCACTTTCATATTCCAAATAACTATCATCCATCTTTCATTTATCTTTGTCTTTATGAATGGTGACTGCGTAGCTGTGAGCGCAACCTCTTTATGTGTTTAGGTTCATATTATGTACCGCTATACGGATTTGAATGCAGTTTTACGCTGATTGATAGTTCCTTGAAAAGATTTAGCTTAAAATTGGTTTAGTTAGTACCTAGTCGTTAAATTGCAGCGTTCGAAGTCACAGATGAATAATGTTCCGCTCTTGTATTTAGTTCGTAGATTATCTCTGATTCATAAAACGGAATATAACCTACTAAGTTACCTCGAAATTGACCGACTGACCGACAACTAGATAACCGTTGAAAATTTCTCTCTAAAAATCTGACAGGTTTTAAATAAAAGTTAATATAGCGCGAATTTTAGCGCTACAATGAGAGTTTTCTTTTATAAAACCAATTAATGTTATGTACAGACCCAAAATATGAAGTTGTGTCCAAAATGAATTATTTTTTCGACATAAATCTACTGCTTGCCTATTACTCTAGGTACTGTATTATTATTAAACAACAACAAATGAGGGGAAATGCATTCGATACACAGAGAAGATAAGAGACTAGGTATTATCCTCACCAATAAATACAAGCACCTGGTTTTCCATAGCCACAACTACGCAAATGTGATTGAACTCCCTTCGACCAATACTCCAATTCTTTAGCATTGACGTCATAGTATCTTTCCTGACTAACAATCACCCGCATGCATTGTACTAACTTAAGTTATTACTATTAGATGAGAAAAATCCCTGCTATTTTTTCCCTTCCGCATAATAACTTAACTGCCTCTATGGAAATGCAGGCGAGGTGAATGAACTTTTCATTTTCCTTTTGTTTTTACTGAGTTCATTGTACCTATATTCATTTTCATTCATAGATATTTGACATGGAAGTATGGAGAGCTTAGTTATTCTTACTTCTCTTCATAGTTTGCGCTTTGTATTTTTTTTTAGTTTACATTAGCATGGTTTGATATATATTAAATAAGCACAAGTAAATAAGTACTTATAATTTTATGAAATGACTTTTTTGAAACGGTTGTGTAGATAAATAATAAATAAACAACGCCCAACGATCACATACATATACATCTAAGGACCCAGGAACTACAAAAGATAGATGCTTTATAGACCAACTAACCTAACCCCAACCGCAAACAAGATAAAAAATGTATTGTTTTAAATAAAAAAAAGTTACTTATTATTTTTGAAATGATCGTACAATAATTTTAATCAGTTTGTTCTCCCTTCTGTAAAGACATCTTGGAATAACGCGACATAGTTCCTATTTCATATTTATATGGTGTAATTATAAATTCTAGAAGGCTTATACCGAATAATACCTCCGGTACCTACACTATTTCGTGTAGGTTAGGTACAATATACATTACGCAGGAACATGTAAGAAACTTGTCTCTCTATAAATTGTATTTGTTACATACAGGCTAGCGATAAAAGATTCACGACTGAGTTATTTTTAAAGTGAGTTCACTATTACCTACCTACTAATATATTTCAATGTAGATTAGTAGGTACCTTACCTGTCATACTAAAGTACTAACTTTAACGCTTTAACTGTACGCGAGGTAACCGTGCTCGCGTATAAAATTACGAAAACTTGACATGAAACTAAAAGCTTTTGAAAATGCTGCCTAAGCAAAAAATCGCTCTACTTATAAGCCGCTGCAGTACTCTGGTAGATAAGAATGTATAATGATTATGGGCCTACCAATCGCTAAATACAGACACTAGTTAAAACATAATAAAATAAAACTAATAATGACTAAACTTGAACAGCTCCGGACACTAAGGTAGAGGGAGGCCTTATCTTTGCCATTTAGTTAGTGTAAAAAATCCACATAAGTACTATCTAGCTGGCCTTAATATAGGAACATTGCAAAAACTAAAGCATTCCTTTACCTAAGTACATTACAACGTATGTTTGGGGCTTTATCTGTCAACTCTGCCTTCCTAAAATTTGAACATATCTAGGCTAGATAATTCGATCAGTAAGTCATAATAATATCGATAATCCCGAGGTTACCCGTATATCGACCGATAGCGATTTTCGCATCGAGCGTTCCGAGTTATAGTGATCGCGTACGGAGATCGGGTTCGTCGACCCCGCGTATTCAGTGTACCATTAGGTCATGAGTATTTTGACAAGCAACCGCGGAAATTATCTAATCGGCACACGGCCGCGAGGACGGCGGGTCGACGACCCGACCGCGCAGCGGCCGCTGCCCGACGAAAGTGAATTGAGAAATGTATGGCCAGCTGGCAAGCTAACCACGAATTTGGACGTTGACTGCCCAGTTGCCAACTGTAGCTGCAGGATGTTGCCGTTTATGTTTTGAATTGTTTGGACCCATTCTAAGGGCGGCTCTTCACTTAGCATTACAATATTGTGCAAATACGTAAAATAATTACAAGCGCGATTTCGCTCGCAAAACGATTTGAAAACTCAATAAATTGTTCATATTAAATTGAAATTCGAACACGTAGCTAGCCCTAAAATTCAGAATCCAAAACTACCCGCAATAGGCACTTCATACATATTCTTGTAGAATTATTTCAATCAAAACACTGTTGCGCAAGTAACGGTCTACAACTCTACGCGTATGACCAAATGTATCTGGCCAATATTGATAACGCACCGCACCCGAAAATCCATATAATATGTATTATTTTCTCATTTGTTTTTAAATTAGTCTGAAGTAACACGTTTTCGCTATAAAAGAATAATGTTAGGGGACGTGCTACGGAAACCGTAGAGCTTTCGTAGCAGAAGCTACGCCAATATTCCCGTTTCGAGGATTTTTATGCTTAGATTAGCTTGCTTAGCTTGTGCAATTTTGTTTATTAATTATTATATGTAAGACTAGCTTTCCCCGCGGGATCGCTTATACTTAGTTTTTGTAGTTTTTATATAAGTACCTGTTCCTATAAATATTTGTCAAGTGTCACACTAATATCACAAATGAGAAAGTTTATGTGTTTGTGCGTGTTTGTCCCGTCTTTACGCCGCAACAGCTGAACTTATTTGAATGAAATTTGGAAAGAAAAAAGCTAAATATTCGCTTAAACTAAACCCAAGTTCGTGATTCTTCCTTCCTTCAGTTTAAGTACAAGTATATTTTAAACTTGTAAAGGAAATAATTCAAAGCACAGCATTGTGTATGCACTACTCCTTCTCAGTCGGAGAAAGCGTCAAACATATAGGCTACCTAGGTCATTGACCGGCCATTACAATTGTAATACTTGATAAATGGTAGGCATATCGTACAATAGATCCGTGAGAATTGACGCCCCACATCTCGTGAACTAGATTAAAGGAATAATAATACACATTTTTAGATGTAATCGATTTATTGAAATTGCATAGTTTTCAATACGCAATGTACTTATGTGTGAAAAAATCTTCACAGACATGGTGAAAATGTGTCTCTACCACAGACACTGACTGGATGTAATCTAGTTTTACGATAATAGTTAATAATATTAATATTTTGGAAAATCGTTAATTTTTGAATAAATTCTATGAGAGACCATTGAACTTACTTAGAGCATTTATAAAAGGAGGTGACAAGGCAAAGCGTTCCCCTCTGCCGGTCATATGGCGCTATTTGGTCATCAACAATATCATAGTGTGCGTGTAGACACTGCGTAACTACGCTAGTTTATATAACGCGGTACGCGCGTGTGCTATACGTGTTTACGTCGTCCCCCGTAGAAATTAGCAGAAAATTGTGCTTGCGGATTATAACGTTAACATTTCCAGTTATAGATGCTCCAAGCCATTTAACGATAATACTGTACGTATATTAATTTTTTTTCTTAATCAAATAAATATTTAATGACACCCATTGTAACCTACTTGTAGGATTTTTATTTTTTTAGTAGTTTTATTTTTTATTAACTGGGGTCAATAAAGAATTTATCTTATCCCTGTCATCATCATCAATAGCCTGAAGACGTCCACTGCTGAACATAGGCCTCCGCCATAGAGCGCCACCTTGAGCGGCTGCTTGCCTCCTGCATCCATCGGCTCCCTTTGGTTTTCACCAGATCGTCGGTCCACCTAGTAGAGGGCCGAGTTTATCTATCTAGATATCTTTTTGCGCAACGAATGCCTAGAATCACAGTGAAATAAGCGAGCATAATTTTTTTTTAATTATGACCACCTTTGGCATCATGCTACTTAACTACACAGTACAGTTCTGCAGATAAAGTTAGCTGCAAAACTTACCTATACTGTAATTTCATAATTTGTACACAGAGAACGAATGAAAACTAGTAACAACATAAATTAAAGATATTAGGATTAATTATCATCTGACACAAATCAATCCCAACTCAGCGTTCTAGCTTGTTATCCTGCTGTGCTGTTGGTTGCATCACGATGTTTTCTAACACCCGATAACTCCAACCAATTACCAGGATTCAAACCATGAACCACGGATTGCAAGTCCACCTAATCACTCCGCAAATTTTTTGAAACTTATTAATTTACAAACGAAATCATCATTATTTTAATAGTATAATAAAAAGGGTAGGCCTTACATGAATACATATTAAATGTATTTTTAATATTAATTCTGTACCCTGCCAATAATAGTTACCTACTTTTTGTAATATAGACCATGAACTATATAGGTTAAACGACCATTGACTTACACATGTTCCTTGACTAGCCATCTAACAAGACAAATCGTAAACACTTAGGGAAATACCGAGAGAAGCAAAAACACGTGTCTTTGAGCTTCCACTTACGTTACACCAGTTCATTACCATTGAACGGGTCGACGACCGATAGCTTAATTACTATAATAGTAAAATTTCTATTAATTAAACGCTGGTATAGTACGACAGCCAATTATGTGTCTTAAGTGTATAGCGTTAGAGTCGTGAAGACATTAGATTAGACAGGTATTAATTTGCTGATCAAAACACGTCAGTCAATCGTAACAAACGTCCTTGCGAGAGCGTTCAACCCGGAATACTATCGGGCGATAAAGGCCAATAAACTATGATCTAATCTTGTTTGCTTCTTATGTAAGTCCTTGGTCTGAGATTATGAGGTGACCTTCGTGGTCGATGACCTCTTATGTTTATGTTGCATATTATCTATTCCGGGGTTTAAACCGCGTGTTCTTTCTAAATACCAACCTTAAATGCCAGCTATATATACCTGCCACAAAATACCTTAATAGCCATAGCTATTTTTAAAACAACTTTGTAGAACTTGAGTAAGACTTGATCTGCTTATATTTTTAAAACTATTTACTTTTACTATCGTTACTTAGTATGATATGATTGTGTAAGTAAAAGCAACATTGTATCAAGTTGGTTGCTAAGAGAGTACAGGTCGTGTAACACTACATAAATTAAATACTGCTCTTTTCTCGGCTCTTAGTTTTACGGGAGGGTATATATGTTGGCATTAAAACAAGAACTTACTATGTACTTAATTAATTCTCTCAGACTTTTTCGGCTCTATTGTGCCATATTTAACGTTTTTCTAAGCTTCATGTGTTATCTAGAAATAGTATCTAGATAGTAACTATGGCTATGTCATCGCTTCGTCTGACTGGTGGTTTGCTTGTCTCATCTCCTGTTACGATTTTTATGTTTTGCTAATGCTATAAGAGATGAAACTTTTTAATACATAAAATATATAGTTTATCTTAATGACTTCCTGAAGTATATAAGTATATAACTTGTATATTATATTTTAATTGTGGAACAAAGAGTTCTCTATCTATTTATCTTTATAGCATGCTGGTATTGCTGGTGATAGAGTATTATATTGGTTTGACAAACAAACAACTTATGTTCTCGGTTTTTTTTAACTTTATTTCTTTACCATATTAATAAATATATAAATTTGCTCCTTTTTAGATTATGTAACAAATTACAGGGTTCTATATTTTCTTCCATTGTATCTTATAGTACTTAATTTTTTTTCAGTATATTTATTAAATAGTTGTACCTAAAACAAAGATGGTACCTTAATAGAATTGTACAATTCACCTGCAAATCTACAACGCTTCACGTACTAAATACCAAAAATATCGAAAATTCGCGAAACAAATTGATAAAACGCATTCACTCACTACTTTTAGCACGGATGCAGATATTATGCAGTAAGTCTTTGTGCTATCGGTCAATACCGAAAATGCTATAGCAATCTGCAGCAATCTATGCATAAGTACGATAAGTTGATAAACGACGACAGCGAATTCTAGTATCTGATTCGTATATAAACACGGCAATCTTCTGATCATTTCATTATTTAATACGCCTCACATTTGCGATACAGTGACACAGTTTCTATACATATTCAACGGCTTTGAATTAAATCAGCGAAATAATAGTGTATTTCGACACAGTGTACTTTAAATAGAACTATCTTAATTGGTTTGGTTTAACAATTAAGTATTGAATGAGAATGTGCACCTCGATTCATGATGTTTCTGCCAAAATAATATCAGCAGCATCAAAAATATCACCGTGGGAAATAAAAGTTGCATTTATTTCCATATTTATCTCGTGGTATATAGTGAAACAAATACATTACTATAAAAGTCTTCCACCAGGTAAGTCAATCAGTGTTAAATTGGCTTTGTTATAATTATTATGACCACTGCTTCATGCTTTACTTACGGTTGTTTTCTTTCCCTGTTATTATTGAAGCACATAGAATAGAATGTTCAATTGTAAAAGAATAACCATGACAATTAAAAGGCGTTACAAGTAATTAAGAAATAGTGTGTGTTAAAAAAAAGTGTTTTTATTACCGAAAAATTGACGACAATTTTTCTAATTATTAAATCTACCATAGGTGGTCTCAGTTTTTTTGGGTAAATAAAGTAATAGATTTTTAATAATTGAGATCCTGAAAAGTTTTGTGAGTGAAAGTGAAATAGCTAACAATCAAACAACTGAAATACTGAAATAAGATGATGTATTTCAGTTCAATAATGCACTAAATAGAACAAAATCATGGTATAAGAGTAGGTACTAAATTCTCTTCGTCATGGGAAGGAACGGTGCTTTATATTGTGCTCTTCCTCACCAAAATAATAACATACCTACCATGAAACAGTTCCCTATCTTTTATCTTTTCGGATGGTGTGTACTTCATGAAGAAAACTTTCGAAAAACAATATAAACTTTTAATGTTTTCAACTTATTTGAATTACAATAAATCCATTTTATTTATAACTATTTGTTTTTGCCACTGGTTATAAGTAAAGCACCGCGCTGCCCGCATTTATGTTGGTTAGGCGGATGGGTAATTTTTCTGAATTAAAATTTTTGCTGTATTATTGTTAAAGCCATGCAGGTGTGCATTATTTCACTTACCATATTGCGATTAATTTTACAGGTCCATGGGGCATCCCCTTCTTAGGATACTTACCATTTATGAGCAGTGCACCGCACTTATGGTACTTACAGCTTTCGGAACAATACGGTGATCTTTTCTCATTAAAGTTGGGAAACAATCTAGTAGTGGGTATCGGTTCAGTTAAGCTCTTGAAAGAGCTGTTCTGCAGACAGGACTCAACGGGACGACCTCATACACCTTTGAATAACCTATTAGGTGGAGTAGGTACGTATTAAATAATCAAAATAAGCGAAAAAAAATTTATGAACGTCCTAAGCTAAAAATAATTTTAACTTTTAGGTATCATCTTAAGCGAGGGGCCGTTATGGAAAAAACAACGGCAGTTTCTTCATGAAAAGTTTCGCAACCTCGGAGTTAAGCTTTACCCTAATCAACGTTTCGAAAAGTTCGTTTTTGTAAGTCATCCCATAAAAATATGTTTCAAATATATAAAGTTTAGAGTCATTTTCTGAAGAGACGTCAAAAAAGATTTCACGCATTTTGTAAAAATGATAATAGTAAGACATATAACATTTTCTTAATTTAAGCTGGAGATAAAAGAACTGCTTGAAAAATTGGAAAACACAAACGGAAATGCCGTAGACCCAGTGCAAATTTTTGGCAGACACATGCACAACATTATTTGTCAATTGATGATGAGCTTCCGTTTCGATGAAAATAATCCAGATTTTCAAATGTTTGGCGAGAGAGTTACCCGAGGCATGAAACTCTACGGATCTATACACTTTGGGGAATATGTGAAGTATTACATGGTATGTTTGATTTTTTTATATGGTTTGTTTCCGTTTACACTAATCCACTGTTAAAGTACATTGACGTTTTAATTAATTAACCTTTTCAAACGTTGAAACAGAGTAGGTACGTTGTTTCGTGAATTTTAAGCAGGCAGACCTGCTCCCAATATTGCTTAACGTTATTGGATTCCTTGACAAATGATTCTTACTCGATCTTTTTACCCTTATTTTTTCTAAACAACAGTATATTTTCACTTTGTTTTTGTCTGTTTAGAAGTTGCCCGGCAAGCATGCAGTGTTACAAGAAATAAAACGTAGTTTGAAAGATGTCAGTAAGTTCCACGCTGACCATGTAGAGGACCGTAAGCAGCTTCGGAAGAAAAATGGCTGTTACGAGCCAGCGGATTTGTTGGACCATTATTTGGAGATAATTGAACAAGAAAACAAACTGAATGATAATCATCCTTCAACCATTTTTCCTAACAAAACTGATACAGGTATGTAGCTTTACTGTAATAGGTATTTTAATGTTGTGTACGTTCATTTCTTTTCGTTTCATTTCATTTCATTTCAGTAATATCCTAAATTTTCGTTCAACGTTTTACGTATTTATTTTTATTAATCGACAAAATCACTAGAAATTCTCTTTATTATGGGCCCTAGTTAGTTGTTTGTTATGGGTGATGATCTTGCATTGAACTTTTGATTATAGATGCCCACTCACTCATGAATACTAAGTGAAGTATAAAAATAGAAAATATTACCTACAACGATCATCATCATCATCATCATTAACAGCCTGAAGACGTCCACTGCTGAACATAGGCCTCCCCCAGGGAGCGCCACTTAGAGCGGCTG
Source organism: Ennomos erosarius (assembly GCA_963580505.1). Classification (NCBI taxonomy): domain Eukaryota; kingdom Metazoa; phylum Arthropoda; class Insecta; order Lepidoptera; family Geometridae; genus Ennomos; species Ennomos erosarius. The sequence goes on along the minus strand of OY756981.1, from coordinate 10,240,594 downwards.
CTCGCCTCCTGCATCCATCGGCTCCCCGCGGCTTTCACCAGGTCGTCGGTCCACCTAGTGGGGGGCCGGCCTACGCTGCGTCTTCCAGTTCGTGGTCGCCACTCGAGAACCTTTCTTCCCCATTGCATTGGAGGATGTTTTCAAGCTCTTGGAGTGGAAAAGATGTGGCATCAACATAAATGGCGAGTATATCACTAACCTTCGTTTTGCCGATGATATAGTCATAATGGCGGAGTCGCTCGATGATCTCAGCACCATGCTCAACGACCTCAGTAGAGTCTCCCGACAGGTTGGTCTTAAGATGAACATGGACAAGACGAAAATCATGTCAAATGCCCATGTTCCACCTATACCGGTAATTGTCGGGAACGATACTCTCGAAGTTGTCGACAAATACGTCTATCTAGGGCAGATTGTCCAATTGGGTAGGTCCAACTTCGACAAAGAGGTCGCCCGAAGAATCCAACTCGGCTGGGCAGCGTTCGGGAAGCTTCGACCTATCTTTTCGTCCAAAATACCACAAAGCCTGAAAACAAAAGTTTTCAATCAATGTGTGTTGCCAGTGATGACTTATGGAACTGAGACGTGGTCTCTAACTGTTGGCCTCATTACTAAGCTCAAAGTCGCGCAACGAGCTATGGAGAGAGCAATGCTCGGTGTTTCCCTGCGAGATAGGATCCGAAATGAGGAGATCCGCAGGAGAACTAAAGTGACCGATGTAGCTCTTAGGATTGGCAAGTTGAAATGGCAATGGGCAGGCCACATCGCTCGTAGAACTGACAACCTACAACGATACTTATAACTAAATGATTACAGACAGTCAAATCGTCCAGGTCATGAACGATCTGTTCTCCGCTGGAATGGAAACAACGCGCACCGCTCTTCTTTGGTGCTTGATCATAATGCTGAGAGAGACGGAAGTGGCTCGGAAAGTTCGAGAAGAACTGAGTAAAATAGTTGAGGTCGGCCAGATGGTCACATTGGAGCATAGGCCTGCACTGGCTTACATTGAAGGCGTTATATATGAGACCCTTCGTGTCGTCTCAGTTGTGCCTTTAGGAACTACGCATGTAAACACCAGGTAAGATGACGAAGGTACTAAACTATTATTCGTATTTTATATTTTTCATAATTGATATGCTTTAGTGGCGTTTTTCCTACCCACACCTACGCTAAGAAACGGCTACGGTATTCTATTCACTGTACATCAGCTTGTTCGATAGGCATGCTCTCATATCTTACAATACTTTACATCATTATCATCAACAGACTGAAGACGTCTACTGCTGAACTTAGACCTTCCCCACAGAGTGCCACATTGAGCGGCTGCTCGCCTCCTGCATCCATCGGCTCCCAGTGGTTTCACTAGAGCGTCGTTCCACCTACCCATAGTTGCATAATCGATGTCAAACCATTTCCATATCACACATAGGGCAGCGTTTGATTTTATCTAATGTTAAGTGATAATATGCTGTGCCGTTAAGAAACTTCACCTCAAAGCATCACCTTCATAATAAAACTTCATTTGATAAGAGCTTGGCGACTGTTTCTTAAAGGGTCTTTCGCCATCATGCTTTCGCTGTTTATAATAATTAGTCCTTATAGTTGCGAGTCATAATGTTTTCTGCATAAAATATTTATTAATCACATCTTAGTGAAAACCAAGTTTTGCGTTTCTATATTTTCGTAACGGTCTATATTTTATTGTAGCCCTTGGAAAATCAACGGGCGCGTTATACCAGCCGGAACTCACATAATCCCGCTCATAAACAAAATGAACGTCGATCCTGAAATTTACCCCGAACCTCACAAGTTCAAACCAGAGAGATATATAAAGAACGAGCAGTTCCGCGCATCAGAAAACTTTATGTCATTCGGCGTTGGGCAAAGAATGTGCTTGGGAACGCAGCTGGCTAGAATGGAACTGTTCTTATTCTTTTCTAACTTGATGAACTACTTCGAGTTTTCGTTGCCCGAGGGGAAGCCAGTACCTGGGCTGGAAGGTGTACTGGGGTCTACGCATGCTCCTCTACCTTTTGAGCTATGTTTCAAGAAGTTGGAAAACTAAATAGAAATAGCAATAATAAAATGACGTGTCTTCTGGATTTTATGAAATAATATGAAGAAGGTGATGATGACTACCCGATCGTATGACGACACTTATTGTTCTTAGAATAAATTGGTGAGGGGTTAACTGCATGGTAAGGTACCATAATGTGTTCATTAATTTTAAGGACTTATAAAGTCATATTTCCTTTTTATAAAAACAGCCTTTGGATATTCCGCCTATTTGGATTTTTCAGCTTTTTAAGAGCTTGATATAATGACCTGTTAATCTTAAAAACAACAAAACAAAACAGAGTCCAGTGATTATTAGTTCAAAACTAAATTTTTTATTGTTTATTAGTACTTAGTTAGATACTTAGACGAAAGTTACTAGTTTCGCCTATTAGTAGTTAGTAGTAGTTGTAAGTATACAGTAAAATTTACACCATATTTTTTATTTTATTGTTATTGATGGCTGTAACAGTTTTATATAATTATATATTTATGTGAGTCAAGTTAAGGTTGTTTTAATCATTCTTTTCCTTAAGATTAAAATACATTAAAATCATCATTATCCCAATTTTCTTTAACAGAATCGGGTACTTAATTAGAACACTTTTTGTCTTGGAAAAATCCTTTGAAATATAATAATGCTAGATTTTGTTATTTTATCTCAAGTACAAGGTAAAATACTCTCGCAATTCTATTGAACTAGGTACTTTTATACGAGTTAATAAACGAAAAACGAAGAGGCCAGCAGCCGCTCAAAGTGGCGCTCTTTGGGGAGGCCTATGTTCAGCAGTGGAAGTCTTCAGGCTGATAATGACTAAACGAAAAAATATAATTCTGAAAATAGATTCTAGATCTTAATCATTCCAATAATAAGAGTCCAATAATACTTATCTATTAATTTTTTAGGGCAAGAATAGGAATAAGTTTTCTAATATAACGAATAACGTTTCAATATAATTATAATTACGTCACAAAAGGTACGTTTCCAAACATTGCTCGAAAATACAGCAGTGACGTATAGTTTTGGGATTTGATACTAACTCATTTTTATTTGCATGATAAACAATTATTTTAACACACAGAAACATAACATTAAAATTAAACTGGCAGGGCAATTACCCGAAGCAGGTGATAATGCTTCTATGTATGAATCATACATAGAAGGTATGTAACATACCTACATCTTTAGATATGGAAGGCGTTATCTTAACAGCATCTATGTGTTGATGTTACTTGACCACGCTGTTGAGGCTGATCCTCAAGAATCTCTCAATAGATGACGCTACCAGCTCCATAAGTGGTTAGTAAAACTTTCACAGTAGGTATATATAATATAGTATAAGAAAAGCATGTCCTGTCTGGATTTATAGGGTAGTGGAGGATGGATTTGGGAATCCCGTTCGTGATTTACATGGCTTTACATTAAAATTAATCTTTGGATTATCTGTTTTTTATTTGTTGTTGATTGTTGTTGTTGTTGTTTGTTGAGCAGGTGATATTGCTATAAGTAGGCATATTATAAATATTTAAATTATCTAGCTACTTCCAATAAACTAAGAAATATAAATTACATACTCGTTTGTAATCATCTCTAGATAGTTACCTTCATGATAATTAACCTGACCTGATTGCAGTCCATTACCATTACATAACCATGACAATGGCACGGTTACGTTACTCCATAAGTTATTAATTGTTTAAGGATAACTAGATAACGCAGATAAGTCAAGACTTCTATTATAAAGCCCGTTGATAGCTGAACATAATTTCTCGTACAAACACGACTCGCCTACCGGGGGCAGGGGCGAGGTAACAAAACGAGACAAAGTCGTACGAAATTAGAAAAGACAGAGCAGGATGGAACAAAAGACACATTGTTTGTCCCGCTTCCTCTCGTAGGATTCGCAGTTGAAATAAACTACTAATTTTCATACGAGGGGAAGTTGTGTCGTTGGTCAACTGGATCTTCTTTGCAACAATGATATTGTGTTTAGTAAGTTGGGAATATGATTCTTCGAGTTTTGCCAGAGGCTTATATAAAACTTCTTTTTTTTATTACTTATCTAACAATATAGAAGATCTGAAAGTCTTAAAATAGATTTAAGAAACACTGCCAGTCATCAACATTATTGTACCTACCTACATGGCTATTAAATCCATATATTTGTACATTATACCTACCTACATTAGCACGCAAAATTTTGTTTGCAAACGCTACAGCAAAAAATCATTGAATAAAGGGCAGCTTGACAATACATATGCAAAGATAAAAAACTTTTTTACTTTTCAATTCACTAATCTAAGGGAGAACGACCTCCCTTTAAAAAGCACTATTCAAATACTTTATTGAAATATTACATAAAGCCACGTAATACTACTCACATGAGTTATTTAACGGGCGTATTATTGTTCTGTTCGGGACTGGACCCTTTGAGAAATGGCCTCGAAATATTAAATCATTCAAAGGCCGGTAGGGAGAGGCTATTCAGTGCATAACGCCTAATCGACGCCATAATATGTGACCTCAGCAAGTTCAAGGTTATATAAGCTGGAGTTTCATTGCGGCGACATAATATTACTTTGACTCGTATAAAAAAAGTCGCAGGATCTCTCTTCATATACAATTAGTATTAATAAAATCGGAATTATAATATCGATATAAAATTTTAAAGTGAACTTTAGCATTAATTTGCTCGCATGCGTAATCGAAGCCTCGGGTCAAAGTTTTCTTTTCGTATTTGCGCTGGAATGCTGGATAAGGTACTCAAAACTACTTACTTACCCTCGTACTACTTTACACCAGTAAAAGAAAATAAAAATTATTTTTTTCAAGTTAATTTTTTTGCTATATTTTGTTTCACCGCTGTTTCATAAATATTTGCTTATTAAATTACTTAAGTAAGGACATTATTTTTAGGTATTGTAAATTTCACATTTAAAACTGCTAAAAATATGCTAATTACCTATTGGCATAAATATACCTTATAGTGAGTTTGCTGATTAAAGTTAAATGTATTTTATGAGTATTGTAATGTATTGTACGTTATGAGCCAACAAAAAAAATAACAATACAAACAACTTCAACAATCCAAAAAATTAATAAAGTTGTAGTTTAAGAAAAAATTGTTGCATTAAAAGAATATCTTAAATTACTAAATCAAAAAATGTCCTGATATTGAGAACCCATCCTTAAGCTTTCCACGTGTAAGTTATCATGCGAACCTGAGCATCAAGGCCAAAAGCATGAATGGACGCGCAGATGCGTCTGCGTCTACGAAATGCGAATTAAACTTCACAAAGTATATATAAATAAGATCCGGTATTGCAATTTGCAATGCAATCACTGAAAACATGATAATAATGATTACTTATTAGCAATAAGATAGTATAGCTTGAATAGGACAGGTAGTTGAACTTGAAAATTATAGTTCTATTGCTACTATGTATTTATTTACGTATTTTAAAGCAATATTTTTCTCTATTAAACCACTTACGTTACGTGATTCTAATAGTTGTAATCCTCCAAAGCAAATTATTTCATTTGTTTTACCGAGACTTATGATCTGTGGAGATTATAGAATCATGTAATAGATACTTAATAGAGTAGGGAATAAAGGTAGGTAGATATAGCTAATATACCTTTTCGAATTCATCTGTTCCAATTTTTCGACTCCAATGAAATTTTATTCAAGTTACAAAGGCCAAAGTCTTCATAATTCGCTACAGCCGCAGTCAAATTTTATTCAGTTTATACTCAATACATGTAGGCATAGGCTGGCGGCTCATTGCCAAATTATTTAGTTCAAGGATTTTGTTTTTCTGCAATCTCTATTCTTAGGACGCCAGGCTTCTAAGGCTCGTTAACTTCATGTTAAACAGAAAGAATAATTTGAAATATGTTCAGGTCGCCTTGAAGCAAGGAGTATTATTATCATTGTGCTCGATTTTCGTTTTATTTAAGTTACGAAAGCGTGCAAAATTAGATGATGGTAGTGACCTTACGCACAGCGATTGTTACGCAAGCGCGCACGAGAAGTTACACAATCGATCAGAGGTGCTAAGTTTGCCGAAAGTGTAGCAGCCGGTGCCTTAATTCGTCTGTTTCAGTAACGTGTCGAATTCTTATTCAACTAGAGTTAGCGTTTCGGTAGAGATTGCCACATCCGCGCTTGGTCAAGACGACATGGCAACAGAGTAGGCTCTCTATTTTGCGTTCGGCAAATCTTTTATTGACAACGCTTTAGCAGGGAATATTACGCAACAGCTTCAGCTGCCATTTCTTCATCATAAAACAGTTAACCAGTTTTCAAGACAAGAGGATATGCTTGGTAAATAACATTAAGAAAGATATGCCCTCATTCCCCTCGAAGATAGTGGACCTCTCTACTTCGCTATACTTTATAACATTTATAAAAAAGAGTGCAGCTTTCAGGCAAAAGTTTTTTATAAAAGAAGTAGACCAGCCCCGACGGTATGAAACAAGATTTAAACACAAACTTGCCGTACCAAGTTCTAAGCTAAAAATGCATAGTTCAGGCCCCAACATAATGGCAGTAAAAATATACAATAAAATCCCGAAAGAAATTCTCACTGAAGAAAAAGAATCTGTATTTAATAATGTTTTAAAAGACTTTCTGATAAAAAAATGCTACTATAGTTTGACAGATTTCTTTAATGATAAAAGTAAGCCATTTTAGTAAAATCATTGCCAAAGAGTTTTTGTAGATTTATTTAATGAATCGGCCTGGTCCTGGACCTAACTGTTGCTATACCCTAATGGGGTCATATGTCCTGCACTCTCATACATACCACCTGTATTAAAAATATGTACATATGTTGCAATAAATAATTGAGTATTGAGTATTGAGTAAAACGCTTTGCATCGATTTGGATGAAAATGTGCACACAGATTACTTACGCTACCGAAGTCAGAATTGGATGATTTTTGTCCCGAAAAGCGTGACTGATTGCGGAATGCGGACGAAGCTTTTGGGCGTTAGTAGGTACTATAATAGCTACCCTATAATAGGCATTAGCCCAGACAGTCAGCGTTCTTCTTGGAAGAAGTAATTAATAATGCAAATATTTCCAAATAGATCCCTAAATTAAAAAAAAATAGACAAACACACAAAATGAATTTATATATTTATTGGTACTTACTAGCTATGCTCACGATATCGTTCACGTGCTGATAAAACCATTTTAGAAATTTATGAATAATTACTAACTCAGTATGTATCTTCAGAAGAAAACCTATTTGCGACTTGTCTATAATAATGATAAATTTCTCACCTCGCCATTGAGATGTTAACGAGGCCAACGCTGTGTTTACAACTAATGTAATACATAAATAACGTTTGATGTCACGAAGTAAGAAACCAATGGAGTGGGTAAGTAAACATAATAGTGTCTATGATCATCATGAGTGCAGGTTTATTATGGGGCAAAACAAAGTGAAGCTATAAAAAGGTTTATAGCAATAAGCATACTCATTATTATCCAGCCATTGTCATCTCACTGCAGGGAAAATGTCTCATCCCCACTCTTCTCTTTTTTTTATCGATAGCTAAGATTAGCGTTTGACCGTTTTTTTCTCGGTCATAATATTAGCGGTCGGTAGTAGAAAATAAATAACCGAATAAGGAAAACAACAGAGATATAATACCTCTAACTGCACATAATTTATCGAATATAGGTATTCTCTGGTCATTAGCAGAGCAGTTTCACCTCGCCATTGAGATGACTAACGAGGACACTGCATCTACAACTATGTAATAAGTAAATAAACATTCATTTTGATCTCGCAAAGAAGCAGTAGGTTATAAAACGATGGAGTAGGTAGGTAAAAAAAGTATATTTTTTTAAGATATACTTACCTATATTATTATGCTTGCGTTTGGTAACATAACACTCATCTCCGTTGATCGGTTTTGATCTTTGTGTAGTTATATCTAGTTATTAGATTAGACGTAGAACCTTTGAATATTATATTATATTTTTGCAATATGGATGGTTAAAATGAGTAACATAGATACCTTTTATTCCTTAAGGAACATGTAATCAACATCCAAAGACAGTCGTTAATCAACTATAGTTGATTACTATATATATTATATTATTCCCGCTCTGGGTTGAGGGCTGGCATGATTTTTTTTATGTACACGAATGACGTAACGTGCTAGTCGATCTCCTGATGTTAAGTGTCATGCCGCCCATAACATATATAGCAGTGTCTAACGGGACTAAAAACTAAAGTAATTGTTGTTTTACTACATAATTAAATATGTAATCTTAGGATGTTACATCCTAAATTTTGCTGTTTGTCAGTATCCTCAAGATTCCCTCAAGATTTCCTCAAGATGTAGACGTACGTTTTGAAGCAAAGCTCTTAAGAAAAAACAACTGAATGTCTAGAAGCGACGACGAAGCGTTAAGAAAATCCACATGAGATAGGTACCTTACTACAAAAGTTTTATTTTCGCTTTGTGATTTAAGAAGAAAGAGACTTTAGTGACATTATAAAGTGAGTAGGTAAGTACGTTTGCACCTACACGAGATTTTTTAAACACGCGATGTAAATTCACGTGTTTCATGCTCACCCATTTGCGATGTATTCAGGCCAGACACGGACATAATAATATGTAACGTCATTGTATATTTAAACTTGCAATGAGGTCAATGGCGTATATTTTATTAATCACAACAGGTCGCCCGCGGTTTCACCCGCACATTACTCCTTCTCCCCGGTAGGTAATTGTTAATTATAGTCAGGAATATAATACCATACCTATCCTTATTTCGTTTTTAATCGCCTAATGACATAATGATAAGTAGGTACTTGGATGACTATTACCAGTTATTTTAATTAAAAAATCACTACTGAGCCGGTTTCGATGAAACTTCTGTATCGGACCAATCCAAAAATAAAACTATATCAATTAAAGGAAAAAATATTATTCGATTTTTTTTTTGACGAAGTGCCGAAGTAACAGTCATAAAAAATATCTACATTTGATTTGATAACCTCCTCCTTTTTTGAAGTCGATTTAAAAAGTACTTAAGTATGTAATAGTTCTTATAAAAGATCCTCTGTAACGTGTTGTGTGTAGCAACTACTTACTTGAAATACACTTCTCTCTCTACTAACATTGACCTTACCTCAGTCCCACACTAGTATATTACTTAAATTAAATTACAACTGAATCGAGACCCTCGTCTTATTTTGAAGTTGGATAAAAACAATTGAAGTTTGTTAGATTCAAAGAGGTACTACGTAACATAAAAGTCTTTGGTTAGATTCATATTATTTCAAAAAGAAAATTATCATAATTTATACGTTATAAATAACAGGAGGTATAATATAATGTGTACAGTGTACTAACCTGTTTGTGTTGAGGCCGCTTAAGTTAGATAAATCATATTTCATAGAGTAACGAACAAACATTCCAAGATTTGCAATTATGGTATTATTAGTAACTAGAAAGACTTAGGTAGTGGTAGACTAGGAATGGTGTGATGTCAATATCGTGATTTTCGTCCATTTTGATTGGTCGCGCCATGGTGTGCGTGAGTAGTGTGATCAACCAAATCGCTGCGGGTAAGGTCGTTATGGCTACCGGTGTTGGAAAGGGCACGGATTAAACTTTCAATATTAATAGCTGATTTTAAAAAAAGGAAAGCTATATATTCTATTAGAATAAGCTATATATTCTATTAGAATATATAGCTTTCCTCCGTCTTAAAATATTGTTCCAATTCCAAGAGAGTTTCATAAAAAAATATGGAAATCTGGAAATAGTCTTACGAAATAGGTCCATTCCCATGCAGTGAAATCGGGTGCTACATTATAGGTTAGTACATGATATCTCGACCTATCTTTTCGTCCAAAATACCACAAAGCCTGAAAACAAAAGTTTTCAATCAATGTGTGTTGCCAGTGATGACTTATGGAACTGAGACGTGGTCTCTAACTGTTGGCCTCATTATTAAGCTCAAAGTCGCGCAACGAGCTATGGAGAGAGCAATGCTCGGTGTTTCCTTGCGAGATAGGATCCGAAATGAGGAGATCCGCAGGAGAACTAAAGTGACCGACGTAGCTCTTAGGATTAGCAAGTTGAAATGGCAATGGGCAGGTCACATCGCTCGTAGAACTGACAACCGATGGGGAAGAAAGGTTCTCGAGTGGCGACCACGAACTGGAAGACGCAGCGTAGGCCGGCCCCCCACAAGGTGGACCGACGACCTGGTGAAAGCCGCGGGGAGCCGATGGATGCAGGAGGCGAGCAGCCGCTCTAAGTGGCGTTCCCTGGGGGAGGCCTATGTTCAGCAGTGGACGTCTTCAGGCTGTTGATGATGATGATGATGATGACATGATATAAGTACGTTAGAAGTGGATGCAGGTCCACATGGAAACAGGTTTATTTTTCTGGAGGTTAACTGGTCTATATCTTCTGTACTGTAGATTGTGAGTTCAATTCCTACCCAGAACAAACACTAATGTGATGAACACCATACTTGTTCTGTGTCTGAGTGTTATATTTGCAAACAAAAAGTATATCCTAGATATTTATTTCTTTTATCAATGACTGACCACAATCTCACAATATATAGATAGATAGAAAATGCTTTATTGCACAAGAGTAAATCAAGTACATAGGCGAACTTAATGCTAAGTAGCATTTTCTTCCAGTTAACCTTTGTGTAGTGTGGAAACGAGTTGTAGTGCTGGTTGAAAAAGAATAAGAAAAAGAATTACCCAAATAAAATAATCATAAGAAGTAGCAATAGATAATAATATGAGTTTAGATAGATAAGGTTTTAAACAAATAATACATACTTTTTAATAACTTACATATTTTATATTAAACTTATTGCAAATTAGAATAAAATATCTACATAATAAACAAGGACCTACTCATTTAATAACTATTTTAAGTGCTCAATTTTTCTAACTGTTTTGAATGGATATGAAGTGTTGATATAATTTGGATTTGAAGATTCCCATTGATGAGGCTCTCCGGATTTCCACTGGTAGTGAGTTCCAAAGACGAATAGCAGTGACAGTGAAAGAGTATGTGTAAAAGTTAGTATTATGCTGGGGAATGGTGAGTTCAAGATGATAGCAGCTGCGCATAGGGCGACCACGCGATGAGAAAAGAACAAAACGTTCTCTGAGGTACTCAGGAGAAAAAGGGTTATTGAGAATGTTAAAAAGAAGACAGAGTATATGGGTACGACGGTATCGGATTTTGAGCCATTTAAGCTGAGAGCGGTAGTATGAGACATGGTCATACTTACGCAGTCCATAAATATATCTTATACAGAGGTTTAATAGCCGCTCTAATTTGTTAAGCTGCTCTTCGGTCACGTCGGGGTAGCAGACATCCGCATAATCCAGGAGTGGCAGCATATATAAGTAGTATTGAATCAGTTGTATAGTTTCCATGGTGTGGTGGGACGATAATTATTCGTCCTAGGATTCCTCTAACATTACACTAGCTTTGCTTAGTTCGGGGTTAGAACGTAAGAAGGCGCTGTGTGATATGTCCACAAATACGTGTATAGAATTTTTTGATTAGCGAAATGACTGATGACCGTCAATAATTGTACCTGTAAATATTTATTTTGTGACAGCCGGCACTGAGATGCTAGCACCATGCAAGTTCCAAGTTTAGTATTTAATGTGCACTTTTTTATTGTATTTGTACAATAAAAAAACAAAAAATATTCGAAAGGTTAACAAATTCAGTTCTTAACATTTTATTACTGGTTATTTATCAGCTAGTCTTCAAGTGCATCGAGTTGCGCAATAGGGTGACATCACTAAGACAAATTTTAAGTTACTGCGCTCACCTTGACATTAAATTGGTATCATACATGATGCATTTATTTTATTTAATAGGTTACATGTTGTAGGAAATGCACTTCTCTCCAGAACCACGACATTGTTCATTTATTACCTACGTTTCTAATTTCTACTCTTACTCTTAACATTAAGGGACTATTAGATAGGTAAATAATTAGGTTCACTATTTTTAAATCGCCTGATGACAGAACATTCAAACATTTCTTTTGGAGAAAAGCTATTATAGCATAAATGAGTACTTGACCTAGCTTTGCGATAATGTTATGACATTTTTTTAAATTTGTTTTTGTGACTTATGCCTTATCATATGACATTACAATTATAAATAAATAAATAACTTATTATAAAACTATTTTAATTTGCATGCATACTAATCCAATTATTTTATTTTACAATACAATACAACACAACACAACACAACACAACACAACACAACACAACACAACACAACACAACACAACACAACACAACACAACACAACACAACACAACACAACACAACACAACACAACACAACACAACACAACACAACACAACACAACACAACACAACACAACACAACACAACACAACACAACACAACACAACACAACACAACACAACACAACACAACACAACACAACACAACACAACACAACACAACACAACACAACACAACACAACACAACACAACACAACACAACACAACACAACACAACACAACACAACACAACACAACACAACACAACACAACACAACACAACACAACACAACACAACACAACACAACACAACACAACACAACACAACACAACACAACACAACACAACACAACACAACACAACACAACACAACACAACACAACACAACACAACACAACACAACACAACACAACACAACACAACACAACACAACACAACACAACACAACACAACACAACACAACACAACACAACACAACACAACACAACACAACACAACACAACACAACACAACACAACACAACACAACACAACACAACACAACACAACACAACACAACACAACACAACACAACACAACACAACACAACACAACACAACACAACACAACACAACACAACACAACACAACACAACACAACACAACACAACACAACACAACACAACACAACACAACACAACACAACACAACACAACACAACACAACACAACACAACACAACACAACACAACACAACACAACACAACACAACACAACACAACACAACACAACACAACACAACACAACACAACACAACACAACACAACACAACACAACACAACACAACACAACACAACACAACACAACACAACACAACACAACACAACACAACACAACACAACACAACACAACACAACACAACACAACACAACACAACACAACACAACACAACACAACACAACACAACACAACACAACACAACACAACACAACACAATACAATACAATACAATACAATACAATACCGCCGTTTTTTAGTGAAAGCCGTTGGATGCAGGAGACGAGCAGCCACTTGAAACGGTGCTCTCTCGGAGAGACCTATGATCAGCAGTGGATATCTTCAGGCTATTGATGATGGTGATGATGATGCAAAACATAAGCGTAAATCATCTATGACACACAATGCGTTTTTATAGTTCTGTAAAGCTATTGATTGAAATAGGTAAGGTCGCTACGTAGAACAAAAGTTTCTTTGTTAAATGTATTATTAGGTGCATGAATTACGTACAATCAGCTGGTTTGGATAAAGGTGTTATATTACACATTATTACATACCTACAATGACCTTCCGTGCTTTAAATGGCGTTGAACCCTAAACAACCTACTCACACATAAACCTAGTACCTACTATACACACATTTATTGAAAAATAGCTATAAGTAAAATTACGATTATTTTTAACATCGTTTTAAAGGCTGCTTTACTGACTGACTGTATACGTATTATATTGTTGTGCTTTAGACAACTGGTGCTCTACGGTCTACTCTATGGCCTACGGCTAGTATTTTCCAATACAAAATTAAAAATGATCTCGTGACGGACATTGCGCGGCGTTGTTTGTACTTTTTCGTTTACGATGAGATTCAAAAGTTCGGTTTTGAATAAAAGTAGCAAAACAAAAGTAATTTGCTACGATGACGTAAGTACCTACAGAAGTTGATTTGAAGAGGTGGTTAGCCTTTTTATAATAACATAATAACACTATAGTCATCATCTAAGTATGATGATTATGATGATGAGATGATGTATAAAAAAATTAAAGCACACATCTATTTGCTTACTACATCTAATGACAACGAACTTATTCGACCATGATAATAAGCAAATGATATTCGTATTTGCTAATCCGCTAAGACAAGTACTCGATATTACAAGAGATCTTGCATCCGACATTAAGGAAGTATCGAACAAGAGACAAACAAGCTAGAAGTATGTATCAACTAGCTTTTTGTACCCAGAGCTAAGTTGTTTTGTAAACATACAAAAAATACTACGATGATTTTTAGTACCTGCTGAATTCTAAGAAAAAGCAAGCGTTTATATGAACGAAGCAAAAACAATGCTGAGTGCCTGTAATAATTATTTACTACTTTGATTTACTACGACTAGGTATAAGATATTAAATGGTAAAGTTTTTGATGATTCTACAAGTCTTGATATCGAATATCAACATCAAAGAAAACGAGTAAGTAATGGAAATTATAAACACTTATTTAAGCAATTTTCACATTTATTTAATTATAAATAATCAGTATAACGACACATTACACATAGTAAAGTGTGGCTGCATAGGTACAGGTGCATCTAAAACCAACCCAAGCCCAACCCCGAACCCTCGCATCCAAATCCAAATACCCAAACCCCCAAACCACAGCTCAAACCAAACCCAAACCCCAATCCTCCAAACCCAAACCCCAAACCCCCCATCCAAACCAAACCAAAGCTCTGACTAAAAGGGTGGGGACAGCCGTGCGCGCGCCGCGACGCATGAAAAAGCAGGAAACATAACTAAGTACCTATTTCACTTTTGGGAAGCGTGGTATCACGCATACTATGCCTCTGTTAGGAGCCTCTTATTATTCCTACTATAGTTCTACATCTGCCGCAGTCCTCGCATATAATCACACATGAATTCATGGTTGAAGCATGCCACGGTTTTATTTTATTTTATTTTATTAGGGGGCTTACAGCTAACATAACAAATTAAGCATCAAAACAAACATAGAGAGCCAATTAAAAGCCTCCACAACTAGTTATAAAAGTAAAAGTAAACGTTCATGCAATAGCCTAACACGAAATTAAACTAAATTAAGTAAATTATAACTAAGTAAATTATAACATTTACAAATCGACGAGTGGTTGCCGTGCATCACATTCGTTTTTAGGGGAAAGTGCCTTGTTCACCGATGCTACACTACTTGTGAAAAGGTCTATAACCGAAAAATCAGACTTCATGAGCTTTTACCCGCAGATTTAGGTTTTCCCGCGGGGACGTACCTATATCTCGGTATTATAAGTACCTACTTTATGATAATCTCGTATTTATAATCAATCAATGTAGAATTATCCAAATCGGTTCAAAAAGTTTTGGCGTAGTAGCTAGCAAAGATGCAAACGTACAGACATCATTTCGCACACTAATATCATACATCTCATCATAGACGGGCCCGATAGCTCAGTTGGTAGTATCCCCTGCCTTCTGAACTGAGGGCTGTGGGTTCGATTCCTACCCAGTACAAACATTTGTGTGATGAACATAGATGTTTGTTCTGCGTCTGGGTGTTATATTGTATTCTATGTATGTATTTACAAAAAAGTATCTAAGTATTATATCAGTTATCTGGTTCCCATAGTACAAGCTATGCTTAGTTTGGGGCTAGATGGCGCTGTGTGAAATGTCCACACATATTTATTTATTTATTTATTATTTATCTATCATCATCAACTCATCGTACATCTAATTGAACTTATAAGTTCCAGAATATTTTGACCTGCGATTAAACAACACCAACAATCAGATTAAACTACCTAATTCAAGTGTTATCGACTTCTCGTAAATATCATAACTATCGTAAGGTATCTTTTACGGTATTTCCAACACCAACTCCGAATAGTTATGGAAACCAATTTGCAACTAAGTTTTCCACTTCCTTATTTACAAGGGCGAACCCGGTTTTTCGCTCTTTTTTCCACTATTCCGATAAAAAACAAAACTTTATCATTTGTAGGTGTCACAAACAACATTTTTATCGTTGTATTTATTCTTTTGTTTATTCTTTAGCAGTAGTTAAAGGAAAAATAAGTTTGGTTCCTTATCGCACGAGTATTGTGATGTTTTCAAATAATATATTACAAAAATTGTTATTGAAGTACCCCTTTCATTATATGGATAGATAGGTTTTACCCAAGTACCTAATCTAATAACGATCGGTGTAAAAAGTAAATTATACTCTACATAAATAAATAATAATTATTATGCATAAGTAGTAAGTATAAACTAATTTGTTAAATTGGTTAGTTAGTCTTTGGTATCTTCGTAAACTTCTGTGCCAAGTAGGTAGTTAGTTGCATATATACCTAACGTAGGTAAGCGTGGTAAGTAGGTATAATATAACAGATGTAATGCAGTTCCGAACTAAATACGGCCTTCATCATCAAACGATCTGCACTGATCTGGCAAGTTTTTTACAAAATGCGACGTAAATTTTCCTCAAATTTAAAATAATAAAAAGCTGTTTAATCTTCCGAGAAATATAATTTTACATTCCTTTTTGATAACAGTCTAGAATAGGTAGTATAATTTTACGTCATGATGACATCATTCTCATACATTAACGCGTAGGTGCGAGCTATAGAACATTAAGCAAATTCCTATCTATTATTGGTGCTAGACATGCTTTTCTTGAACTACACCGAAATATTGTTGAACTTTAACAATCCTTATAAATAAATTTAGTATTTGACTAAAAACCCGTTAAGTTTTTTTTTATGAGAATGTTTGACGTGCCGATCCAGTCATTCACCTGATGTTAAGCGACACGGCCGCCCATAACCCTTGCAGTATCACTCGGAACTTGAAGTAATAAAGTTTCGCGTGACACTGCACTGCGCACGCACATACACAATCTAGTAATCAGATTACTAGACTGTGAGATCAGATCATAAAGTCTTATTTGTCCAGTAATTTCACTAGCTACAATGCTCTTCAAACCGACACAGTAATGCTTGCACACTACTGATTGGCGGCAGAATAACTGGCATGGCGGTGGTACCTACCTAGACGAATCATGCAGAAAAGTCCTACCACTTAGTACCTAGTAGTAATTACATTACCCAAAATGTGTCCAATTTTTGAAGAAATGTAAACTCAGTATTAAGAGCAGATGCAAGATAGGGAGAAAAGACTTAGTTTTTTAACACTAAACTCAGTATTAAGAGCAGATGCAAGATAGGGAGAAAAGACTTAGTTTTTTAACACCATAGTTTGATATTTTATGTGTCACTGAAGTTAGAATAAGGCCCGATTTTACCAAAGTAGAATAACGTTATTCCAAGTATAACGTTCCGAGAATAACCGAGTTACACGAATATAACTATTATTTATACCAATAATTTTGAAGCTCTTTCCTTGGATACAATCACGTTAGGGTCCTTCTAACCGTCATTTCATTTATCAATCAGCTGTATCCGAGGGTAACAATTAGCGTTATACTTGGAATAAAACTTATTCTACTTTGGTAAAATCCAGCCTAAGTAAACGTGCTAAACTCTGATGCAAAGAGTACCTATATATTTTCTCTGATGGCCTTATTAATAAACGTGGAGTAGCTTTGGATTAGCTACTCTAACTTTTGTCTTTTTTTGTCATCCGAATATAGAACTTGATCGAAAAAGACAAAAGGCAGTTTAACTCGCCAAAAGCTACTCCACGTATATTAATAACACAAACTAAGTAGAGGATGCATGATTAATAAGGCCGTGAAAGTCTCACTCATGAGACGTTCAGAGCTGGTGAGCCACTAATTTTTGCAAAACATACTATCATCGAAGAGCCGTTTCATATCAAGACTCGGTAAGTTAAGGACATCATCAACGAAAGTAGATACTTAAAAATTATGCAACAATAAAGCAGCCTCATTGGCGAAAGCTTTTACTTTTATTATTACCAGTCAGGTCAAGGTCGTGGAGCTACACAAACAGCTCGCAAAAAGACGATTGGCGCCGCGAGCACACTCTTAAATTTGAGCATATCCAATAAATTGTCTGCATCCATACGTAGAAACAATTTGCGACTAAGGACTGGTTTCTATTATAAACATCTTTAATTTATGACCTCGTTTGACACAGGTGTTTATCCGAATGATGTCTGGATGTTCTTAGAAACGTTGATAGAATATAAAAAATACACTACGTCTGGAATTTTACTTTGTTTAATATAAATACTGATTTTTAATTGGATATTAGCATAATATCGCCTTATTAACAGATTTATCGTAGATAGCTATTATTTTTATACTGTGGTATGTAGATAGGTTCCTTTTTGATTAGAGCAAAGAACCTATTTGTACAAGGCCTGTTATTAGGATATAGCGTCATAGCACTTCAGTACTGTATCGTTAGATGGTAATGATCCTTCGAGGAGCATGTTTTGTAGGTGATTACACCCATAAAATTATGTAAAGGCTTTTAATAATATGTTGACTCAAGCTTGCGTCATCAGTTGAATATATTTAACTGTGTGAGATGCTTGGATACGTAAACCGAATTTATTTAATCCTGGTATATTTAATATCTAGTAGGTAAGCTCATCATCATTTCTGTAAAAAGCAAATAATTTATTTTGGTTATTATCACAAGTGAACAAAATTGATACATTAAAAGACAAAAAAAATTATGTTAAAATAAATATACCTAATCACCTAATTCCATTTCTTAAATATGGCAAAATTGCAGTAGTTTTCGTAATTAATTCCAGAGCAGAAATCTGGACAAGCAGTTAAGAATTCCTACTTTAGGTTATTAAATTAAGTATTTAAATTATGAAAAACGAAAAATTTAAATTTTTAAGTTAAATTTTGAAGTGGTCTTACATTTTAAAAGTGGTTATTTGCTATCAAGTGCTGCAGTGTTTGCTGTGAGCAAGAAGGTTTTAATGTGTTGCCAAAAATGAGTAGGTACGACGCCTTCCCCCTTGACCCGATGGTTGCGAAACAGTTCCGAAGGTGCTCTACAAGGTTGTTTTGCGAGTTGCCCATCCTTTTCCCTGCCAAAATAAACTTGCTCATCAACGCCGAATTAAAGTGTGTTACGGCTTCCAAATAATGGTAGCAATTTTGTAGAATGTTGCAACTTTTATTTAAGTACTTACCTACTTCCCTCTTTAAACGTAGTAGTATATTAGTAGTGTAGTTAGTTGTTTATATAATCTGTGCTGTGACCAGCATCAGAACTTGCAGGTTGCTTGCTGGAGAAATCTTAGTTTAATACTAAAAAAGAGAAATGATTATAAAAACCAGAATACAAAACGCTTGCAGGCAAATGGGGTGATTTTACACACATTAAAGACAAATACAATACAATAGAAAGTATTTACTCCATAATCTAACATTAGGACTGGCTGCTTTGCAACTCGTTTTACTTGAGTTAATATTACTTAAATATTGTTTATGTTTCGAAGTTGCCAATATTTTAGTAATGTTAGTGACCATGGAAGTTTAAAATCTTGAGTTAATATTTAACAATTTCATAATATTTGCGTGTAAGTATACCTAAGACATCGCTTAATATTTAATTGGCGACACATTTCTCAACTTACTTAGGATAAATAGAGGCGTGGTCGTAAACATAATTTAAAAAAATCAGAAGCATTTGAGTTTTGCTATTAATAGTTACAGATTTACTTAGATGTGTTGGCTCCATAGATTTGTAATATATATGTCTATGGATGGCTCTCTGATTGGATCCACTGCTAGGATTGTGGTTCCGCGGATGCTTTTATATCCTCTTAAATCTACACTGAAGGGCTTCAAAAATAAACATTATTCTTATATAACCCTAAATTGCCCTTTTTGGGGGTTTTGCCCTCTAATAATGGAATATCGCATTTTATAAGAATAAAATGGTTCCAATGTTATTTCGGTTTCCAGGGCCCAAGCTACCTATGTAGTCAAAATTGATTTGAACATTTCGTTTGGATGTATTACAAACATTAAAAGACAGATACTTAATGAATACATCGGACAAGTCATTCATTTACATAAAAAAAATACCTAGTCACACTTTCGACTTTACAATTTTTGTAACTTGCAATGGGTTTGCGTTCGACTACATCTCTACAATATTAATACCTAGTTGAGTATTTAAATATGTATATGTATTGATAAAGGTATATTCAATCAGTTTAAATTAATGAGTCCAATATTTCAATCGTCTCAGTCACAGCTTGTTTACAAGTTGTAGGTTTTTGACTCGTGATTCCAACAACAGTGTGCATACGGAATGCACATTGTTGTTGGAATGCAACTATAATGTAGGTATCAATGAAAGGGAAAAACACATTACTTCAATGGGTTTTTGAAATGAGTAATACCTAGTAAACAGTTACGTAGCAGTTCCTAGACATCTGTGATACTTATCGTCACTTACGAAGAATCAACTTGATTGAATAATAGATATTGATTCATATGAATGAACAAGTAAAAGTGGTAATAGCTGGTAAAACCAGGAACTAAATTGCCCTAGCACAGGGCCCGAATCAATAGAAAGGTTAGAGGACTGGCAAATGGCACACAGATCAGAAAAACCGATAAAAGAAACCGAATAATAACACAAAGAAATACCTAATACAAAATGTTAGTCAATTAAGCGTACGGCCCACTTGATGGTGATCACCAAAGTCTATGAATTAAACGGGCATCACCAACACCTCCAATACTGTCTGTACTTTATAATGCGCTACTCGATGTTATCGCTCTGCGGAAACACCTGGCAGTGGCTAATTCAAGTACTCTCACTTACTCTGATGTCTCTAATATGCGAAGCGATTGTATGTGGCGTGGCGGGATAAAAACTCCTACCGTACCTATTCTGCGTATGTACATAAGCTAGCTGTAATAAGTCCATACATAGATCTTATACTTCTGTACATCCAAGACCTTGGCCAGAACTCGTTACGTAATGCAGAAATCATTCAGTTCCGCCGTGTTGTTTGTCTCTCTGCCGGGTTCATCCGCCGGCCATGATCGTTTTAGATAAAAAAAATGTTTATTCAATCAGTCTACGTACAAGTTGCTATGATTGATGATACTTGTATTTTTTATTTTGTCTGTTGGAACAATTATTATTAAATGCTTAGGTATATATACAAAATTATATACTAATACATTCATTATTATTTTATGCCAGCTGCGGCTTTTTCACATTTCATCCTCGAAGGGTCGACATTATAACATTTTATACTTTTGATAATAATTTTATTCATACTTCCTTTATTAAATCTATGATTCGTCAGTGCACAAACTTTAAAATCAATTAAGTACTTTCGTCTTATGTATTTCAAATATATAATACACATATTTAATGCTTGCATGTCTTAACGACTGGAATAGAGACACTATACACACTAGAATAAGACCACAATTTTTGTATTACCTATTTCGCAAGTTAATAAATTGTTTAATTGTTTAATTGTTTAATATTTAAACATACATATTTATTTGTGATCAAGTTGAAAAATATAAAAAAAGAAGAAAAAGAAAATGTAACCTTTATCGTTTCCGTGGTCCTCCGGGATATTATAATAATTTAATTTAAGTACCTAACGACATTTGACTTGTAAAACTGCTATGAATAGCCTATTTGCAATAAAACACTTTGATTGGTGTTATATTGTATTCTATGTATGTAATTACAAACAAAAAAGTATATAAGTATTATATCAGTTATCTGGCTCCCATAGTACAAGCTTTGCTTAGTTTGGGGCTAGATGGCGCTGAGTGAAATGTCCACACATATTTATTATATTTATTATTATTATGTCATTTATTTATATTTCTTAAATCTATGTTTTTTATAATACTTCTTATAAAATTAAAATTACAAAAATATTATAAAAAACCTAAACCTAGTGTCCCGCCGGCAGCGGGGCAGGGCCCAAGCTACCGGTGGTCAGGGCTGCAGAGTGAGGAACCTCCTGACAATACGTGCCGTGTCAAGGAGTACCGCCTTCTGAATCTGACCCTTGATCCAGCCGTCTAGCGAGAGCCTCTCGAGGTGTTGGTCGAGGCTCTTCGCTATAATATCGCTTATTATTATTATTATTATTTGATTTGACTAGGAATTTTCTGTAAGATTTTGTGTAAGAGGTAAAATTTCTAGACTTGGGTAATTGAGATTGTGATCTGATCCCACAGTCTATAAAATAACGTCCGTATATACTGCACAGTGTCACGTAGGACCATAGATCTATATATCAGGATATGCCCAAAGGAACATTTTATTTACTCAAAATGGTGTGGGGAAAAGTCAGCGCCATCTCTTAGATTACTCAGGAACTACGATGAGAACGGCCCTATCGCTGCCATTATGTCCGTCAATGTTTGTTTACAATGATTATCCCAAATATAAATTCGATTATTTTCGTACAAAACGGAGTGTAATATTGAAAATATTGACTTACTTGTGGTAAGAAACTTTGTATTTCTTTTTATTGCACTTTAGAGTGTAGTTTGTGCAACCCTTCACAACACAACTTGGCATATTTTCTTTGAGACACACGACCGATATCTTCTCACTTCTCACACAGACTGGGCGCTTGTGGAGGTCAATCTGTGAATTTGACTCCCTCTTTGAAGCGACGGTTTAATCTGTCATTAGGCCTGTCCTTATATATATGTCTATGCGTAGGACTTTATAATTATTTAGGGTACTGCGTAGCACTGCAACTGTGATGCAACTTTAATGGGCAGCTGTGAAGTTGCCATATCTAACATTTACTAACATAAAATACATATCCCAATAAACGCAATGAGCGAAATTGGGTTATTTCTATTGCGTAGGTAGATGGGACTTACCCAATTTACTTCTTATATACTTATTGATAAATAAAATAAGTTGTTATTCCGATGACTAAGTAACAGTAATTATCTGCAATGGGTCCCACCTATCTCACACGGGAAGGTATGAATAACTACAACTCCTTGACCTTTAGATATAATAAATTTGTACAATGAATTACAGAGAACATGGTCACACCCACAGAGACTAGATTGATTTTAATTATAAAATTACATATATAATAATACCTACAGTACAGATGCCTCATCCCATACAACGGAATAACGCGGGCTATTTTACGAATTATTTTATTACTGCATAACGCAAGATTATCAAGCGACATTTATTGCGTGTTGGTGAAGTATTGGGCCAAATGAATACACTGGACACTTACTAGTAACTCTCTAGACCCGATTACTACATTTTTCTCAAGTTCGGGCTATTTTTCGTTTGTACCGGATGGGACCCCATGCCTTCCCCTTTTTTGATGAACGAATGTTTATGCAGAGTTATCTTTTGTTTATATTTTTATATTAATATTACGGTGCTTGAATACCTCAAAAAAATTTTAATGTTAGGTGTATGCTATATGGATAATAAAAACCCCTGCAGCTGTCTAAAATTAATTACTACCACTACTTACCAGTTAGCCTCAGTAAGCTGCCCTCGTAGAACAACCCAGGCATATAGGTGCCCGCGGTTTAAAACCTTTAACCTTTCTTAAAAAAACTTTACCCCGCGTATAAGCTATCTGCATACCGAATTTCATCAAAATCGGTTCAGTAGTTACGGAGATAGAAGGTAACAAACATGCGCAATATTATAGTAATCAAAACAGCTTATTTCATAACTAGCTATTGCCCGCGGCTTCGCACGCTTGTGTTATGTTATTTTTACGTTATAAGTAGTCTAATAATAGATCATTCATTTCGTACCAAACAACAATATGCACCAAATCTTTTCAAAGCTGAGCACAGTAACCTGTATTAGCATAGGTATAGGTATAACGCAAACATAGCCGTGAGTGGAAGCTATTTAAGCCATTACCTAAAATTAAATGTTTTCAGTCAAATATAGATTTATAAAACAGTAAAAGAAAAGAAGTTTCAAACAAAAAACTACAATTTTATAAGTACCTCTTCATAATACAACAAAAAGAAATCATCACCACTTCACTCAGGTCTTTCACAGAAGTTTCAGTAAATTTTGTTTAGGCAGTAGTTACCTAAGCAGGCAGGTACAGTTTAGAAAAATATGAAAGAATGACACACACGCACGATGATGCTGCTTTGCTCAGTTTTACATATCCACGCGCTTTTTGTTCCATTTACCACTTTGTTTTTACCTTCTTAAGTTTGGCTCCATACGAATTGTTACCTACACTTAGCCAGTGTCAATAGATATATAAAAATAAGTGTATATAAAAATAAATAAATAAAATAAATAATTAAATAAAATAATTTTATATAAATTATTTTTCTTAATACTAATTAGGAATTACAAATACTAAACCACCACTCCATAAAGAATCGGCCGTTATAATTATTATTATGTCCACTATTTTCCACGCTGTCTCATTCCCACTGCACTTTCAACATACCTACCTAGCGATGAAAGTGAGGAAGTAGGTTAAATCGTCATTACATAATTATTAGTTACACCCAAAGATAGTTACTTACTAAAACTATAACCTTCTTGGAGTAACCGAGTAATCTAATCATTTTATCCGTGGTTTTTTAATAGCCCACAGATCTAAAATATTTTAACTATAATCAACATGCAAGAAGAAGAAGAAGAAGAACAAATCAAAAACAGCCAAAAACTAACCTTACGCGACATGTTATTGTTAATTCGAGGATACAATTGCCATAATGAATACCTACATATAATTATATTTAAGTACCTACCCTTTTTAAACATTTTTCATAAAATATTTCGTATCATTGGCTAAATACAAATAATAGCACGCGCTCCGGCTTACTTTAATCTCAAAATAAAAAAGGTTTTAAAATTTGTAGCAATGGTAAGGGTCTATAACTTAAGTAGCTATAAGTACTACAGGTACCTTAAAACTTCTTTGTGGTCGATACAGAATGTAGCATTAGCGCAAAAATAATTTTAACTACATATTTAGAATGGTAACGTGTAGTAACTTTATGTAAATAATACATTTGACCAGGGGCCGTACTGTGAGCTTTAGTGCGATTCAAACGAGAGCCTGTATTGGATCGCTTCGTTTTTTTTTGTATGAAGATTTTGACAAGCGATCCAATATTGGCTCAATTTTGAATCGCGCTAAGAGCTCACAGTACGGCCCCTGATCGGCAATAAAGAACATTGCTCCCGCCAAAACCGTATAAATCGAAAACTTCAATAAAAATGTTATTTAAGTTAGCTTCAATATTGGCTAAGTATGATAATCGCGTGAAGCCTTATAAATGATTATAAAAAGTCTAAGAATCTCCCCTTTAAACAGTTTTCATAAAATACTTCGTAACATTGGCTAAATACATGTTTTGTCTAATGCCAAAATAAAAAAAGGTTTTACAATGCGTAGCAAATGGTTTCCCCGTTTTAAACAACTGTAAAACATGTTTATACATAAATTCCTGAAAAGAGGAGTCTGAAAATCTTCACTTCTGAAAATATTGGGAAGAAGCAATAGAATAGAAGACGATGAAAAGTAAACATGAAGCTGGCAAATGCACAAGAAGTGCGACGCCAATCCTCAAGCGAGGAACAAAAAAAGGGGTCAATAAATTAAGTACCTATAGGCACAGATTACTGAATATGTTACTACTATAGGTTAAGCTATAGGTACTATAAATACAATTTTAAATACTTATTTCGAACGGTAACGCGTAGAAGATTTTTGAATACTAATACATAATAACAGATCGCCAATAAAGAATTTTGCCCCCGCCAGAACGCAATAAATCGAAAACATGAATAAAAATTTTAGTTAAGTATGTTTAAATATTGGCTAAATATGATATCGCGTGAAGCCTTAAAACTTATAAAAAAAAAGTCTAAGAAGTTTTTAGTTTTTGACATTCCTTGTTCTCTGTGTCGTGCTCATATTCAAGAAGGTTCTCATACCTATCCTCTTTTTTAGTTTGGACCACAGATTAACGAAAAAACTAATCTTTAAGGAATACATAATATTATGACTTCCTTGGGTATATGTAATTACATAATAACAGATTGTTTTTCTCTAATCTGCATTGCATCGAGCGCAGACGAAGTTATCGCGCGATGTATTTCGCCGTAGCCCGAAAAGTGTGATACACTGCCGGTAATGCAGACGCGCCAATTGTTATTTACTGTTTTTTAAGTTATAAATAAAACATGCATTAAATTACTTTCTTATTGCTTAGTGCAGTGGGGATTGTTCAGAATGAAATAAAAATGATTGGGGTTCCGTTCTGAATGGGTAAATTCTTATTACTAAACCTCCGCTGTCCGTCTGTCTGTCCATCAGTCACCAGGATGAATCGTGATAGTTAGACAGTTGAATTTTTCACAAATGATATATTTCTGTTGCCACTATAACAACCGTGATCCGTATTCAAAAGATCAGATAAACAGACAACAAAAAAAATTGGTTTTACTTCATATTGATAAGGAATTATAAATTAAAACTATTAAAATTTATTTTTGTAATCGCAAATAATACTCTCACAGTTTATAAAACATATTTATTCGCCGACATGCAATATAACGCTACTGCTTCCTCCATTTTATTTAGCCCACGTCGGTTGCGCAGTAGGCAAACAAATTGACCGTGTGTCCGGGTTGTGGCGCTATAAAAACTTCGAGGATATTCAACAGAGATGTTTTTGCGCGCCAACTCAACAGCGAAGGTTCGGGCGTATATGAAGCCGCTTCATAATACTAACAGATTTTTTTTTTTCTTTAACTTGTGCCTCCAGATAAACCCGAAATAAAATTACCGTCAATAGCACAGAGTAATTTTTTTTCCCTCTCATTTATGATTAGTAACTAAAATAAAACTTACCTTTTGACACTGGCTAAATACCTACACTATGTGTGGAGCCAAAATGTAAGAAAAAAAAATTTACCTTGAACCCTTGAAGCGGCCATCTTGTTAAAATCCCGTTCCGTTTCATAATGAAATCTTACACATTTTCACCAAAAAAAAAATTAACGATATATAAAATTTAATATATCCTATGTTGTGCGCCGGGTTTTTCTAAGCTTATTAGTGAAAACCGCATGAAAATCCGTTCAGTATCTTCGGAGTTGTGCCGTAACAAACAAACAAACAAACAAACAAACAAACAAACAAACAAACAAACAAACAAACTAACAAACAAACAGACAAAATGTTTAAAAAGTAGCTTAACGTAATCAGCGAAAAATTTCAAGCCAACCTGTGTAATTTTTTTTTCGATATCTTGCATTTACAGATTTTTTTATCTCTACAGTTTTATTATATGTATAGAATATGTATAGAATAGATAGAAGATACGAGTAGCTCCCAACGGATATAACGGATAGTACTAATAATGTACCTATTTTACGACATAACGACATTTAATGTCCGAGAGAGTTATACCGGGTGTAATTGAATTCATTAGCATCCTTTGCAACTAGGTACCTACTCCTGATACCGGTCACGTGTGGACCAAAATTTTTGAATTCTAACACATTGGTTTGGTAATAATAATAACTCCAAAAAATGGAATAACTTTCTTAATCCAATGCTACAATACAAAATTTAATTGCAATAATGGAGTACTGTTTTTACATACAAGGTATAAAAACGTTAAAATGTATCAAAATCATCCGTGCCAACTACGTTAGGCGCCGCGGCAATCTTCATAATTTTCAATAAAAATATTTTCATTTACACTCTTTACTCATTAATAATCATCTATAAATGATGTACTATCATGGGCTTAATTTATGCTAATGAATTAAATTACATCCTGTATAGTTACCACAAGAAAAATAAAATAAGAACGCTTTCTTGTATTTTTATTACTACTTGACCGTGAACCTGATCTCAATGCTATTAGAACCAATTGTGTCTTGCCAGGAATAGATGCCCGCCTGCTACCCGTATTGAATTTATTGCACTTCCTGCATGTCCACTCTAAACTGCGCATTACGGTCTAGCTCTATATCCGCGTTTTATCTCATGCATCTTCATTCAGCTACCGTAGCCGGAACAGGTAGTCACCAATGAGTGAGTTATTTAATTCTCAGTATCCTAGTTCTATAAAGATATGATATGAATTAATGAATAGTAAGAAGTATGCATTGGCTGTGCAATACATGTATTTGCATTATTGTACGGTTTGTTTATGCTACCTTATCTTATCTATACTATCTAATTAACTCCGTAATTGTTTTTTGCTCTAGCTAGAGATGCTCACTGTTATTCCGTAATTTATAAATTTTCCTGTAGGAAAATTTGTCTTGATTCTGTCTCGGTTTGTTGTTTTGTTTTACTTATACCTAATAATATACAAATAAGAGTTTGAGCCATATTAAGTTTATTTACTTTAGCCGTCAGGTGCATCTAGCCATTACAGTCCCGGGATTTTCGGGGCCAGAAAACGGTCGGGATCCCGGGATCCCGAGATTTGGGATCCCGGGATTGTATTCTCTAGGTGCACCGTACAATGTTAATGCCTGTCTTTTTAATATAACATCTAAAAACTAAAACGTTAGTACTTAGGTAAGGTACATAACAATCTGTTCTTTCTATAGGCTAGTTTCAATACGGAAAATGTCATAAAATATTTTTGACGTAAGCTCCGATTTTTTTTATTACATTATCTGAGGTCCACACGTTGTGTTTCATGAATACTAATCTTATTATCTAATCTAAGGCGACTGGTTGTGCGAAGGAAACCAATAAGTTTATGTGTATAATGTTGTCCGACTCCGTAGAGTAGGTCTGTACAACATGTCTGTCTTGCAGACAATTTAGAACAAGTGGTAGAATAGTCTCAATTTTTTATTGATTAAACGTCTATTTTCTGTGTTGTTTGTCCGTGATCCTCTATTAATGGCAATTAAAGATGTCTGTCCACTCAATTCGGAAAATTTACGTGTAACACGTGTATTTAACAATGTGTGTATGTGTAGGTACGATGTATGTACTAACTGCAATAATTTTGTAAAATAATAACCATGTGCCCCAGTGATGTACTTATCGATATTAGACGTTCGATAGATAATAGGGTAGCCTACTGTCAATCGATGAAACAAAAATTTTAACTTAAAAACACTCTGAAAAATAAAGAGAGGTGAGTTTATCTACCTATTTAAAAATAAGTACTTATTTCAATTATAATAGACTAAAAAAGCTATCTGTTGGCTAACATTTTTTTTTCGGATAAATTAATTATATTCCTCAGAAGAATTTTTGTTTTCACATTTGTGAAAATAAAAATTAAATATCTCAGAAATTGACCAAGTTACAAGCATTTTAAAAATCGGAATAGAAAGTGATAGCTCAAACGGCCAGTGACGTCAGAGGAAGGTCGTTATAGTACCTCATTACTAAGCTGTGGTAACTTTTCATACAATCTCTTTGGCATGTGACGTCACGAGTAGATTTTTCATAGTAACTGTGGGGGCGCTCTGTTTCGCGAGAAAAGGACAGGAGATGCCTCCTGTAGAAACTTTAAAAGCTTATTACTCCGTGATTTATTTACCGATTATGCTTATTTTTTCAATTATTGCATTCATTTTTAATCTTCTTTATGAAAGTAATATTTATTTGTTCGTTTTTAATTGTAGCCATCATGCCTATTAGAGTATCACATGGTAAATATATTTTAGACATGAGTTCACAGTAGCGTCAACGTATAAAAACTCATCCACGTGCTGAAGTAACATGAATGAGTACCATCAGCTTGGTCTTATCGTACAATGTTGTTATACAACATTACATACTGTGGGCAATCCCCAGCCAGTACGTACCAGTTTCAAGCGATTCTAGTTTTCTGATTATTTATTCCTCGTGCATAATTGAAATTTGCAACATTGGATGACGTCGCTACACTGTTGCCTTATGAATGAGTGTTACATAAAAGTTCATTGCTCTCATAACACAAATCTACGGGAATGCTAATCAACAATAGTAGTTACTCATACGTAACTCGGTAATGTGTCAATAAACCTTTGTTGTAGGTACAAAATATTTGTTTTATGAATGACGCACGTGAGTCATCACTAGTAAGTAACTAAAACCCCTTGGATGGCGTAAAACAATCCCACGTTGGTTGAATCACATCCTTTGGCCCATTATTTAAGTTAATGTAGAAATGGGATTTCATACTAGATGTAGCTACCTAGAAAGAGGTCGTTTACCTTTAACATTTTGATGTTTGAATATGTTTTAAATTAATACGCAACCGAATTTCAATAAGTTTCGATTTAAGCTACATATATTAGTCTACAATATCTATGATACACTAATGTCTACATTTCTTTAATATCTACAAGGATTTGATAGTATTTTCGTAGTGCGTTCCTAGGTAATTTCCGGAACCACTGAAGTGATTTTTTCTGTTTCTGTATAACGTAGATATCATCATTAACAGCCTGAAGACGTTCACTGCCGAACATAGGCCTCCCCCAGGGAGCGCCACTTAGAGCGGCTGCTCGCCTCCTGCATCCATCGGCTCCCCGCGGCTTTCACCAGGTCGGTCCATCTAGTGGGGGGCCGGCCTACGCTGCGTCTTCCGGTTTGCGGTCGCCACTCGAGAACCATTCTTCCCCATCGGTTGTCAGCTCTACGAGCAATGTGGACTGCCCTACCATTTCAACTTGCTAATCCTAATAACTAATATACTTATTGGTCACTTTAGTTCTCCTGCGGATCTCCTCATTTTAGTAGGTATACTTACTAGGTACTAATAGCTTCAACCAATGCTGTAACTCATAGAAATATAACGCTTCTGGAGTTATTTAAAACATGTTAGGTACCTCATGCACGCGTTCCAAGCTGCGGGAAATATATTACATTTTAGAATATCTGTTGTTGATAATCTTTATGGGTTGAATTCCTTCAGTCAATTCATATATTCAATCTTCAGCATTCAGTACAGGTAACCCAGAAATTTCACCAACCAAAACTTAGAACAATAAAGGGCGTGATAAAGTTTATAAGTGATTAGGCAGTGTAGATATAAATTCATTTATAAGTGTGGTCGGTAGACGGTACGTAGTCTCTAACGAATGGGTTATGTAATTATAAGAAAAATATATCGGAACAATTCTAAAGCTCAGAAAATAAATGTCAAGCGAGTATGTAAATGCATCTAAAAATTACACGGCGGTAGGTAAAGATCCGGGTGGTTTATGAATATCACAAAGACGCTCCAAGGAGAGAAGTCATTGCCCTCATTATATAAACCTAATAGGTACAAACATTACGTTAGTTTGTCTATGGTACCAGAACCTTATAAACCTAATAACTGTACCTACTTATATAATATATAAACTACCTGCAGAAACACCAGTAAAGCCAGGGCTTGCAGAGGCATTTTTAGAATCGCTAACATATAGGTTTAAGTACTCATCTTCGAAATAATTGAATATTAATTAGGTACCATAGAGGTGCACAGCTTCCTTGAAAATTTAATGGTACCTACTTAAATTCTTAAATGATGTTTAAGTAGGTAACTTGAATGACGCTTGTGGGATTCTGTACCAGCAGATAATAAATACCTTGCCCGGAGGCGCCCTTTGCAGCTCGCATTCGCAAGCTCGCATTGCCTTGCTAACCCTTGAGACCCCACAACGCTGTATGACTTTTTTAACGTATTTAATTTACACATTCCACTAGCTGTGGTGTTATTAGTATGACTTATTTACGGTTGAAATCTACCAGTCAGTAGTATCATAATCTTTATGAGTAAAACCGCGAGCGGTGCGATATAGGTATCATGCATAATTGCATACGGCACATATCGCTTAAGGTCATAAGGCTTATTTCCAACCTGCACTGCCAAAATTTTATAAATGTCACCTTGAGGATGATTTAGATAAGTATAATGAATTTAATTATCTATGACATTTCCAAGGTTGCATGTCAAAACCACTGCTATTTTGATAACGTGCATTTTGTGCTTACTTTAAATATTTTTGTTACTTTTTTTACAGTCGTAGCGCAATTGTACCATGGCTTAACTCGTGTATTTATTTAATAAAATCTTTACTGTCAGATCGAAATCTTTACACATTAGTTAAAATAAATAAATAACTAAATTGTCACTATCAACACAAAAAGAAATACAAATTAAGTAGTTCATGCGACGACGCAATAACTTTTCATTACCATCTTCCCAAAACGAGTCCCGCTAAAAAGTTCTAAGGTAGATTTTGGATGCATATTCACCTAATTTTTATACCTAACCATATCATGTCCGATTCAGAATGGAATTT
The DNA here is from genome assembly GCA_963580505.1 of Ennomos erosarius. NCBI lineage: Eukaryota > Metazoa > Arthropoda > Insecta > Lepidoptera > Geometridae > Ennomos > Ennomos erosarius. Next base: position 10,208,195 of record OY756981.1, on the reverse strand, counting down.
GCCAAAACTTTGCAGACTAACAAATTCCGTAGGATGTAATTACCAAGGTCTATTAACCTAGTTTTCCCTAATTGTTTGTACACCGTAGTAAGTAATTTATGATCAAATTGGTTTGTTTATAAAACAAGGTGACCCGTGTACAAATTGCCGAAATTATCGGTTAAAGGTGCCCTTTGTGTTGTGTTGATATTTTACAATTTTCATGGCTCGTTATAATCGTGACCTGTGATTAAAAAGTGTCAAAACACTTAATTTACTTACACACTTGTAGTGTAATGCTTTCAATCAATAAAGACAAGCCTATTATAGTATTGTTTCGTCGCGTTACAAAAAAACATCTTGCGGTGTGTAAAAAGAAACCTAAGTAATATTATTTGTTTTAAATAATCAGTAAAAATGAGATCACGTACCTAACGGGTAAAATTGTGTGTAGATATGTGCTCATGTTTGTTGGAATCTTCCGTGTTGTATAAGACTCCTGTTATGTAATGCGTCGTAAGGAAACTTCTTGAACACTTATAAAAGCCTGGTGCCTACTTTAAGTGAATAGGTATAGTTTAAAAAAGCATGAATGAAATTGGCCTAATTGTTAATGAATTAAAAATAAGTACCTACACATTTCCCCCTCTACCTCGGGAACCGTCTTACGGGATTTAATAAAAAGTATCATATAGCCTACATTGGAGTATGAAGTTAAAATATGCCAAGTTCCATTTGAATCCATTCAGTAGTTTCAGCATGATGCTCAGCCAAGATACAGCCAGACAGACAAACGAAAAGACAGACAGACCGACAAAAATGAATAAAATTAAACAAAATCAAACGTAAATATAATTTTTTTTATTCTTTACCTACCTATACCTAATACCACCGTCGGAAATAGGTAGGCCATACTTTTAAACAATAAATTTTTTAAAATGTTTTTTAATAAATTTGAACCCGTAGCGGTGAATCATTGCAGGGATAAGTAGGTTATTTGTAGGTATTGGATTGTATTAGGATTGTAGGTTAACATTGTCTTAAGTATTAATTTATATTTGTATTCATCTTTCGTTATAAACTTTGTACAAGTCAAATTAGAGAAGTTAAGATAAACATCCTAAATTTTAGCAACGCAATATGTTGAAAACTGGGTTATCAGTTGACCTAACCGTGCGTCGTTGATTATTTTGCGCAGTGACGTCACAGCTCATGCGTAAGGAAAAGATTCATCGATAGAATTAGGAATCTTATACACGTAGAAACTGTCCTAATTTTATATCTCTAAGATAAATAATTTCTATAGTAAATCAAATCTTTTCTTTCTTGATAAGTTTGTATATCTATATAATTGATTGAGTATAATTGCCCATATAGTATAGACTGTTCTCCACCGTTTTATTCCTTAGTTAAAACCTCTCCATCCCCATCAGGCACTTATAGGTATCAGTACAACAATGACTCGTTGTTAATATTTTATTATAATTACACCTGGAAGTAACAAATGCGGAAGCTTTAAAACTGATTACAGGCTGCATTTAGTCTATCTCGTTTGGCATGATAAGCCCTTGTGGCGTAACATAGCTTTCAGGGAAGTGAATAAAAGCACAGTATAATTATTGCATTTTGTGTATATCTCGTCTATTAACGTAGAGTCAGAACAGCATAATCGATAAGAGTTCCTTAAAGTAAATCCCTTAGGAGGGTGGGTAGGGCTCTTACGCAAGAGCTTATCGAATGGTTGCGCTTGTGCTGCGCCACGCTCACTCCGCTCTAAACAGATCATTGACCCCAGCCATTCACGCAAAACACGTAGATTTGGAAACTTCATGGACCAAGCGGGCAGCTGCATGCGGATTGAACTGGCTTCCTTGCCCTTTACCGCACAATGCATCGCCTTCCGCTCCGAGCTATACACGTTCATATCGCCTAGCCTTTCACACGGTTTCATCACACTGATAGTTAAATTACGATTGTTACGCAATCCGATAAATTATTACTGTGATGTTTTCGCCAAATTGAGTAAACAGGACCGCAGGCGAAAGAAATAATCCGATTAAACGAGTCGTAAAACTTCACGATCGGACTCGCGATGACGATGACGGTCTGAAGCAGGCGCCGCCGCAGCGTTTTACATGAGTTTAAAAAAATGACGAAACATTATTAGTTTCTTAGGATTATTATTGAGTATTTGATTGAAGATGCTATTGTGTGACATCGATTACATAAATTACAATATGATGTGAGTTATGTGGATTACAACGTAACATGAGGAACGTTTCGGGTTACGTCGCGCCGTTCGCAATCCCGGGAAGACATTATATTTCGACACGGCCTGCCTGGACAACACTTCCACGTAAAGACATGTGAAACTTGCGATACGACACCGTCGGGAAACTTTGTAAGCAAAAATTGAAAATATTAAACTGAAATTTAAATTAAGCTTGTCATAAATGTGACATAATAATAACAACCAACAAATTACATTGGCGTTCGCTTTGAGTGAGTCATTTTTTGGTGATGACGATGATATGTGATCATTAAATTATCTTAATGTAAAGTATAAAATATAAAATTTAATTTACTTATGCATAACATAGCAGCGGAAAAGTATGGTGAACCTTGTGATCTAGATATAAGATGAATCATGTAGGAAAGTTTGGTTATTATTTCCATCACCCGTATGTAGGTAGAGCTCCAATATCTGCTCCCGCGTAACAGACGGACGGACGGAAACTTTTGATAACATGGCAAGAGTAGAAATACAATGATTTTTATGAACTTTGCTCTGCTGCTTCGGTTATATCAAGGACTCAGTCTCCCAGAATAAAAATGTTACTATCCTGTTTGATTCTAATAATTGAAAATTCTTACTGAATTATAGTCTGATGCATTGAAGCACAAGCTCTTCGTATATTTTGGTCGAGAGATCATCTGCTTTGTACGGAACTGCTGAAAGCTAAATAAAGCTCCAGTTTTCCCTATGTCTTTATGTACGAAAACAAAACAATAATGCACGACTAATAACTTAGATTAAAATATAGCTAAGTGCCTTGTTATTAGTTTCACCCGCAGAAAGCGCCCCATCGAATATGGTTATTCTATAGCAAACCAACATCTGTCTCGTTCTTGTGTTACTAGAGATCTTAGTGTATTTATTGATAGCAAGCTCACTTATGAAAACCATATCGATCATATTGCGAAAAAGGCCTCCTCAGCTCTGGGGTTCGTTATGCGTAATGCTGGTTCCTTTAAATCGATGAAAACCGTAAAGATATTATACTGTGCTTATGTCCGTAGTCCCCTCGAATATGCGTGTCAAGTATGGAATCCTAATTATACAGTACACTCTTTTAGGCTAGAAAGGATTCAAAAAAAGTTCACATGGTATTTAGGCTATAAATTTAAGACACCAAGAGTAACATATGAAAATCGTTGCACTCGCTTTCATCTCCTTCCTCTTGCAGTTCGTAAAATATAGCAGATATACGTTTTTTGTTGAAATTGGCACAGTCTAAGGTAGACTGCCCTGAATTGGTCTCTAAAATCTCTCTGAATGTTCAACATCGACACTCACGTCCTAGAAACTTGCTACATGTCCCATTTGCACGCACTGTTCATCGCCAAAACTCTTATATCTTAAGATCCTGTACTTCCTTCAACAAGCTCATGAAGTCTGATTTTTCGTTTATAGACCTTTTAGTGTAGCGTAGGTCAGCAAGGCACTTTCCCCTAAAAACGAATGTGATGCACGGCAACCGCTCATCGATTTGTAATTGTTATAATTTACTTAAGTTAGTTTAATTTTGTGTTAGGCTATTGCATGAATGTTTACTTTTATAACTATTTGTGGACGCTTTTAATTGGCTCTCTATGTTTGTTTTGATGCTTAATTTGTTATGTTAGCTGTAAGCCCCCCTAATAAAATAAAATAAAATAAAATAAAATAAAAATGTTCATAAAAAAATATTTTTGTAATTACTTTTTTGTAATAGGATATTTTATTATTTTAAATGGCCTTCTTCTATCGATATCCAAACCAAGTACAAATAGTACAACCAAAGAAATTTAATTTCAAATGCGTAAACCCTAAGTACAAAATACGAAAAACTTTTCTCTACCTACGACGGGCCCGATAGCTCAGTTGGTAGTATCCCTGCCTTCTGAACTGAGGGCTGTGGGTTCGATTCCTACCTAGGACAAACATTTGTGTGATGAGCATAGGTGTTTGTTCTGCGTCTTGGTGTTATATTGTATTCTATGTATGTATTTACAAACAAAAAAGTATATAAGTATTGTATCAGTTATCTAGTTCCCATAGTACAAGCTATGCTTAGTTTGGGGCTAGATGGCGCTGTGTGAAATGTCCACACATATTTATTTATTTTATTTTATTTATTTATTATTACATGCGTATTAGGTAGGTTTCTCTAGTAGCAATCAGGGGGCCTACCACTACCTCTTATAGCATTATTACTTCAACATTACATTGAAAAATGACATAAAGTTAAGAAACTGTAATGTTGCAGAGGCAGAGCAGTTTTTATGACGTCACGTTAAATCGTTTACACAAATACAACTGGCATGTCATACCTTTACATCATGTTGACACTGACGTGTGACAGTGATACCGCTATATAAAAATGTAGACGTCTCGTTCTCACGCAGGAATACTTTATAAGCTCATGGTACGAATTCGAACAATATTATTGTAACCTTGAAACATTAATGTCATGAAACATGATGGTTTTGTATTAGTTTGTGGTAACCCTGCAGGATAGTAAACTAACGTACTGCTAACAGCATCACAATCACACACACCAGCCACTCACATTTACTTACGTGTTCAGATTCAGGCTGTTCAGTGTTCAGCATAGACCCGGCTTTTAAGAGAGTAACGTTTAAGACGATACACAATGCGATAGGCTTCTCGATTTACAATTATTTCTTTCGTTTCCATTAATTAATTAATTACATTACATCATTAATTAGGTATGTAATGCGAACATCTGGATCAAATTAGCTGAAATTAGTAAATATTGTTTTATCACTGTAACCCTGGATATAATAGGCTGGATTGGCTTCTGACCGTTGCACTCGATGCTTAGATTAGATACCATTACAGCTATTATAGTTCGATGACTTTTGTCATTGACAAACTATTGATAAACATGGATGTTAGCATATAATCATAATATTTACGATGATTATGAAACATGGAAGAATATTATTTAAAAGTAGCTGCGCCCCACGGTTTCACCCGCGGACTAAAAGTATCCTATGTGTTAATCAAGCATAATTATAATCAACTTATCTCTTCGTAAACATTCAAATCCGTTCAGTTGTTGCGTGAAGAAGGAACAAACACATTTAGACACAAATTTTCTTCGCATTTATAATACTAGTGTGAGATAAATAAATAAATATAAATATGTGTGGACATTTCACACGGCGCTATCTAGCCCCAAACTAAGCTGGTACTATGGGAACCAGATAACTGATATAATACTTAGATACTTTTTGCTTGTAAATACAAACATAGAATACAATATAACACCCAGACACAGAACAAACATCTATGTTCATCACACAAATGTTTGTCCTGGGTAGGAATCGAACCCACAGCCCTCAGCTCAGAAGGCAGGGCTACTACCAACTGAGCTATCGGGCCCGCCAAAGATGGATAGATAGGTAAACTCTTTACTGTACACACCAATAAATAATAAGTTACAAAGAATACATAGATTTCCAAGAAGTGTGGAACAACGGGCGACCTTATCGCTAAAAGCGATCTCGAGTGTAACGATGTGACGTGCTACTATTAGGCGCCTCAAGCAAGCTATGTTTATGTACGTAAACCATTATCGCGTGAAATTAAAGTTATGATACAAACATCACCTACACGTTTTACTTTATAAATAAGTACTTAGGGAATTATTTAGTTCTTAACGCACATTTTTCCTATTAGTCTAATTACCACTTTCTGACGGGAATTGTTAATTTTCCAGTATGATACATACATGATTCATACAAACTGAATTATCACATAGATAGACTGGATTAGTTTAAATAAACTAATAAACAAAAGAAATTATAAGTATTTTTGTGATAGTTAGGGTATTTGTAACATAACCCTAAATTAATGAAATATTTGAGAGTATAAGTAAAGTTACTTAGAAAATGTATAATAGAGTACCTAGTTACGTTATTTTTAATCTCATTATTTCATTCATTATTTTTCTTATCTTGTGCGTAAAATTATCTATTTCATAATTGTTTATAACAAGCGTTTTAGTAAACATAATTTATTGCTTCATTAATTACGCAATAATAAAAACAAAAAATTACGAAATATGTTCTTATCCACAAAAGACAGGGTGTTTTTTTTTATTTACATAGTTATATTATGGTATATTTATAATGAATATAATGATCAATGTTTCCTACAACAGATTTCAAATTGTACAATACATCTAAAAAATGTCTATTATTCACGATACACGATCTTGTTAAGATTATCGATACATCGATAAAATCCTACTTCAATAAAAAAATTTCTTCTTCCTTTCTTTCCTACTTAATCTTAACACAAACCATACACAACAACACATAACACATATAAATAAACACATAGTTTTAAAAATAATATAACATTATATCTACGTTAGCCCCTACCCCGGTAGTTTTCAATCAATGTGTGTTGCCAGTGATGACTTATGGAACTGAGACGTGGTCTCTAACTGTTGGCCTCATTACTAAGCTTAAAGTCGTGCAGCGAGCTATGGAGAGAGCAATGCTCGGTGTTTCCCTGCGAAATAAGATCCGAAATGAGGAGATCCGCAGGAGAACTAAAGTGACCGATGCAGCTTTTAGCATTAGCAAGTTGAAATGGCAATGGGCAGGCCACATCGCTCGTAGAACTAACAACCGATTGGGCAGAAAGGTTCTCGAGTGACGACCACGAACTGGAAGACGCAGCGTAGGCCGGGCCCCCACTAGGTGGACCGACGACCCGGTATGAAAGCCGCGGGGAGCCGATGGATGCAGGAGGCGAGCAGCCGCTCTAAGTGGCGCTCCCTGGGGGAGGCCTATGTTCGGCAGTGGACGTCTTCAGGCTGTTAATGATGATATCTACGTTATACCAAGGTATTACTCAATAATAAATTACTAATTATCTGGTAGCTGGTATACTTTACATGAGACATTTTTACGAGAACTACTATTTTATAGAGATAACAAATTACTTTATGCTATTTTTATTCAATAATAAAAGTTACGCACGTTCACGCATCGATGTGTATGTGTATCATATAGGGTTCCTTTTTATCACAATTGTTATCTCATTTATAGGTATTTATTGCAAAAATTGTGTCACCCACTTTTTACTCGTTGAAGGTCGCTGATTAACTGTTTTTTATTATTACAATAATAATTGTATAATCGTCAAATCTTTGAAACCACAATGATTTTCGTGTCAAGGGCATCTGTCTGTATCTAAGTAGATAGTAAAACCTAATTCTAAGTAGTTGTAGATAGCCATTTTTAAATAGGCGAGGCCTGAAACTGTAAGTTCTGCTACCGAGGTTTTATATTTGGGGTTTTTATTATCAGTGCAAAGTAAATAATAATATCATAACTGATTGCTTTGTAATTTGGTTTTGCGTGTAACGATTTTTAGGATAGTGATATTTTGCCTAGTAACATAGTCTGGAAGGTGACCTCTTATAAGCATTTTAGCTGTGCCAATGGAACACAAAACATACACACCACTTAGGTATACTACTTAAATTCTTATCATCATCTATACTGACTTGAAGAGATTATACTGTAAGCATATAATATCGTTATATACTTACAGATACAGATCAGGGGGGTCACCACAAGGTCTTATAGCATTATTACTTCAATATTACTTCAATCATACATTGACAAATGACATAAAAGTAAGAATACTTTAATGTTGCAGAGCCAGAGCAGTTTTGATGACGTCACGTTAAATCGTTCACTCAAATACAACTGTCATGTCATACCTTTACATCATGTTGACACTGACGTGCGACAGTGATAACGCCATATAAAAATGTAGACGTCTCGTTCACACGCAGGAATACTTTATGAGTTCATGGTACGAATTCGAACAATATTATTGTAACCTTGAAATAATAATGCCATAAAACATGATGGTTTTGTATTAGCTTGTTGCCCAGCAGGAGGTTCGGATGTTGCTACTCGCGTATACCTGCATAAGCGAGTAGGAAGGAACATCCGAACAGATGAAAGCAAATTTTTAGTTGAAGCAGATACTACGCTCACTTTGTCGGTCGGTCAATAAATTTTATTTTGACTTGACGACAACGGTATTTTATCTTCAGGAAAACTAAATTGCTTATTTGCCGATACTTAGAAATGCATTGTTAGATATAAAAAGTTCAAAAACATGAGATGTAGTTGGCTTAGAGTACACTGGGGTAAAACTATCTTCCTATATTTATAATTTTATTTTTTCATATATAAATATAATAGTTATTCATATACTTACTTACGTTACATAGGTTACATAAATAATATGTAGGGACTTAAATAAAAGTTACTTCATGATCATTCAGGGGACCTTTAATTAAGTATGAATGCAATGGTTTTATAATAATGTTATTGTATTTTTACAATCATAATAATATCATTGTGTTTATAAGTAATAAATAACTCAATAAGTTAGCACAAAGGGATAGCTATTTTTTTTTACTTATTACAATTATTTTAACTGATACAGATTAACGACAATACTTCTGGCAGACCTTTAACATGGTCACTGCAGCACAGCAATTAATAAAAACTCACTCACTACGTCATCACCTGCCAACATTATGATATAAGACAAAATTAGCAGTTGGCGTTCTCTCATTCTATAACCCAATGTCACCACCAACAATTATTTAAAAGTCATTAATTACCTATATATACAAAAAACAGTTTATAATATGCCACACCATACTTTGTCAGTTATAATAATTAATTTTATATTCAAAAAGGTTCTTGGTAGCTTCAGGCTCACCAATGTCTTCCAAATGTCCGGGCTAGACCCGAGAGTCTCAAGAAATATAATAAATAATAATAATCATAATAAGTATTCAAGAACAATACATAAAAGTGCCCATTCTACCCTACAGTTTGTTAATTATTTGTTTAGGCTTATAGTTTTTGCGGCGCACAAAGAAATGATGACGGCGGTGTTTATCGAGATCACTCGCTCGTAGCGTAATTAGCCGATATTAATCGATATATATCTCTAATAATGGAATCAAACACGTGTGAACTTTGGTTTCTCATTTTAACCATTAGATTTAAGTCAGATAGATAACATACATATTTGAAGATTTATTTAAGAATTCTTTCATAAATCATGAACAACCATGAACAATATTTAAAATCTTAGATCCATAAAAAACACAGATCTATGTAGAATATTTTCACTATTATCCTAACGCCCAGTTTTTGGAACGTTTGTTAAAGTTAAACTTATGTTAAATACTGAACGCTCATTGGTTGCCTGTTGATCACCGGCTATCGTCAACCAATGAACGGATAGTGTTTTGGTAAGTTAACATGACTTTGACCAACGTACGAAAAACTGGGGGTTACTCTATAACGCGCGGATAATCTTCGTAGAACAATATTATCCGAGTGTTAGATAAGACGTAAATTAAAGTAGCTTTAATGCACGATTTAATACGAACTAAAAACCCCAGGAGAACTAAAGTGACCAATATAGCTCTTAGGATTGGCAAGGTGAAATGGCAATGGGCGGGCCACATCGCTCGTAGAACTGACAATCGATGGGGATGGTGGTAGCGACCTTAAACCGGAAAACGTGGAGTATACACCCCCACTAGGTGGACCGACGATTTGGTGAAAACCGCGGGGCGCCGATGGATGCAGGAGACGAGCAGCTGTTCAATGTGGCGCTTCCTGGGGAGGTCTATATTCACCAGTGAACGTCTTCAAGCTGTTAATGATGATGCTGAAGATAATAAACTCAAGATATATATCCTGTCTCATTGATGTCCATTACATATAAAACGGTTAGTTAAATAAACAATTAAAACAACCAGTATGTCAGAGAAAATGGCAATTGTTTATATACAGCTGTATAAATATGTAGTAAGTTGAATGCGAATGTGGTTGTTAAGGCCATCGGATGCGTACACGTGAATTCATGTCAAGGAGGTGAAAAATCCAGGATAACCAAACAGTGGTAGGCACTTAGGCAGTGCTCACGCGCATCTGTCCACTGACGTCGTACTATTGTTATAGAGAGCAATGACCTAATTCGCGAATAATTTATTTATTACAGTTAACGAAACGTATTGTTTTGGCTGTGTGATATTTTTATGTGTCAAGAACAAGACACTACAAACAACAATTATGTGTACGATATTTTAATTCACTTTTAGTTGACGGTCATGAATGATTGTTAAGGTAGGTAGGTATAGGTACTTCGTTATTTTAATATCAATACGAAATTAAAAACATTGTGATCCCCTGTATAGTACAGTATTGAAAATCTATCGTGCTCATTCTATTCGTTTTTCTACCCATCGTAGCATCATGTTAAAGGTTTAAAAAAATACAGTCTCTCAAATTTAATTTATGTAAATTCTTGATTAAACCGATCCGATTTAACCAAGAATATTATAATTGTATCAAACATACAAAAAAACTATAGGTACCTACTGACATTGTTATCAAGACATTAAAACTGTATCTTCTCTACTTTTAACCATTGCAGGGTCCGTCATTTTCTACTGAAAATCTCCACACGTATTTATTTATGAAAGCTGTTGTTCTAAGGGTGGGGTTTTTCACCAATAAGGTAACTAATGGTTAAAAACTCTAACAAATTATAAGTTTATCTGTTAGTTTTTAACCATTGGTTACCATAACTACTGGTGAAAAACCCACCCTAAGTGGAACGACATGCACTTGAGGAGTTGTCATCGTTACTTAACAGGTATTATATTCCGAATCAAAATGTTTAATTCGAATAAATGTGTAATGCTTACCTATGTATTCGTAATAAGTTTACTTTATCAGTCTTATGTCCAAAAACGTGACTGATTTAATTTTTATTAATTTATTTATTACATGCTTTCATACAATGTCATTTAGTGTAACTAAAACTAAATACGTAGTCCTAAATATTTCATTGTATAAGCCCTGTGAGGGCGTTGCACTTCAGAGTGGAGCTGGAGCGTACATATCCTTTAAATTGTTACAATTTTTATACCTGTAGTCGTAATTTATGTCCTTAATATTTAGGTACGACATCTACTACTAAATAGGTACTATAATAATTATGGATTATAGAAAGTGCATCGCTAGCGAAACTTGACAATTTTGCAAATTAAATATACATTTAATTATGCAAATATATACCTACCTAATATTATATTATGTACTTAATAGGTAAGTAAATAGTCAATTTTTATTTAAATGTAGGTAACATTTCTGTTTTTCATAGAAAAGACATCAACGAGTGCAAGTTTACATATTTTCATAAATGATCTGTTTTGATTTTGGAATAATAAAATTAATAAATAAATAAAATAATAATAAAACTATATTATACTTCATAAATTGTATGTATTATATCCCTTTATGTTGTATTTAGCATTTTTACGATAACCTGATGTAGGAAGCACAAGCTAATGTGACTTTACACGATTAAGTTAATTTGGGTCAATGTAAAACCCAATAATATAATACACTTGATATACATTTTTGACATAATTAATGTTCGTGATATCATCACAAAGCTAATATTATAATAATCAAAATATATTATAAGATGATTATAATAACTCCTCAAATTACGGAACAAGAGAAATCCAGTTTTAACTGATTCTATAAATAATTATCTATTTAGCTATAAAGTACTTATACTTGTACGTATACTTGGCTTAGTACTTAAGAGTACTTACCCTTCTACCTTTTAAGTATTGATTAACTATAACTACTATTATTAGGAACTCAATCTTATTTAAAAAACTGTCAAGAAATCTTATAGAGGGACTTATTATTTAAAATGTACTCATTCTAATTCTGATTTAACTTGTTTTTTCAAGTGATATTGTATTATAAACCAAATAAAGTAAGTAATAATATATTCCAAATAAACTAGGTGTACCTATCTTTAGTGACAAGGTTATATATTATCAATTCAAAGTGGAATCAATAACCTCATGATAACATTCAAATCAGCTCACGAGTATTCTCTATTTGACATTACATAAGGGAGCACATAATATACATAAGCGGAGTTTAGTCTAAGGTGTAGTGTTAATTTTATATTCGAAAATAGCTGACAGAAAATTATGAAACCCGATAAACTATTGCGGCGTGGCTCTATAAATCGGTGCTGTAATGATAAGAAGGGCGGGTTCGTTGATCTTTCGGCCCAGTGAGCACAACGCGAGCGGTTATCCTATCTCCATTGGGCCCAAGTGCTGAAACTACAGGGCATTGTTATGATTTCACCAGATAAAGACAACAATCTTGATATTTTTTAATGGACATCATGATCATCATCATCATCAACAAAAAAATCAAAATCAAAGTGTTTCTTGCAAATAGGCTATTCATAGCACTTTTACGTCGTCAAATGCTATTTGTGATTTTCATATCAGTATCGCCTGCTCAGCGTAATCTACAGATCAATTTGTAAAGGAAAAATTTGAGTCCCGAGCGGGAATTGAACCATATTACTCAAGCCGGGATATGCTTTACATAAGCAACCGTGACAAGTGGTCTCACTGAGGCTCCCCGCGGTTTTCACCAGATCGTCGGTCCGGTACGTGATAGCCACTCAAGAACCTTTCTTCCCCATTGGTTGTCAGTTCTGCTAACGGTGTGACCTGCCCATTGCCGTTTTAACTTGCTGATTCTAAGAGCTATATCGGTATCTTTAGTCTTCCTGCTGATCTCCTACTATAAACGTGAAAAATAATACCTTACTGCAATGTATAGTAGTAGGTGGATTTACCCCTGTATCTACTAGTAAATTGTAATGTTTGGTACGTCTTCTTTTTTGGGGTTGTGCGATAATTTTACTTTACTGGTACCTGCCTGCCTATTTACAGAGATTTCGCCCTATTTACTCCCTACATAAGTCAATAATTTATTTCATTCTGCGTCCACCGTGTTACAATTTGTAACTGATTAATCAGCAAAGTTATTAAATGTGTAATCTCAATACGTCCCGGTCACTTTAGTAATTAAATAAAACTTGATAATTAATTGTAGGTACAGATTATTAAATCATCGTACGAGAAGTTGTATAAATAATTAAAAACTCATAAAAACTACAATCATTCGAGAGTTAATGAAAACAACATGATTATGTTATAGCCAAAACTTTTTACGCACAAGTTTTCTTCGGAGTTTTATAACTATTCAATTTCGAATTTAATACTTATGCAGCTTAGGTATGGAAATCTAACTACCTATTACTATTTGTATACCTATACTTTATAAAAAAGGATTTATTTATATATTTATTTCATGGAAAACAAACAGCTTAAAACCGTATACTATAGCTCAAAACGTGTCGTGTTGGTAAACTAGCTTTTAACAGTTTTCAGTTTTCCAATTTAAACCAACTTCTATCACCTTAATTTTATACTGAGGAGTACTTAGAATAGATGCCACATCATTTCCAGTTGTTTTGATTTAAAACTCCACTACTGAACCAATTAGGATGAAATTTCTAAAAATACATACAACCGAGTTGACAACAGTTTTGAATAAAAGAGTTTTTGGTCTACTTTAAATCTATTCTAATGCATCAGCCTGAAGACGTCCACTGCTGAACATAGGCCTCTCTTAAAGAGCGCCTTATTCAGCGGCTGCTTACCTCCTGCATCCATTGGCTTCCCGCGGTTCTGACCATCGGTCCACCTAGTGGGGGACCATTCTAATTACTTGTAATGTACTACATTTTTGAAAAAGTATGTCGGTCTTGTGTGCATCGAGACGTCGTGTCGGATGCACAGTTTACTTTCATTCATAAGTCTATTGCACAGACATCTAATGTAAAGATATTATAGTGGTATTATAGTATGGTTTACACTTTAAAAAATCATTCCCATGACATCTAATGTTATGAGTGCCGACGTTTCACCGGTTAATAACTTTACTCTTAGATCAATGTTCTAATAATAGGCTTTACTTCATTTATAATGTTATTTATCTCGCATATTAATGTGAGAGTGTAATACAAAATTCACAGAATAATATAAAAGTTATTTGTAAGCTCTATGTTTACAATAAATTTAAAAAACATTCTACTTTTCCTCGCGCGAGATAAATACCACTTTAGGTGTAATTACGATTTGGTATCGTTTATTACGTAAACAATTTTATGTAAGAGTGAGTTAAGACTAAATTCGTCAACAGGGAATACCACTTACGTTGAGGGAACGTAAGACAGTTAAGTATACAAAGATCCGGCTAGGTTTCATCAACTGAATAAAAACTGCATAAGGTTGGAACCAGAAACTGGAAAAACGTTTCGGTTTGCACTCAGATAAAGTATACATAATCGAAGTTTTCCGATCGCTCACCATCCTCGTAGAGGTCATTTATTAATAAAGGTGATATTAAAACAGAAATGTCGCTTAGAGGTCGGTTCGCGTAGTTTGCTCAAGGCTCAAATCGTGAGTCGTTGACCCTCCGTCACCTTGCACGCGCCAACTTACGCAACTCTTAATCTTATCATCTGCATGCGCACCCACGACCTCCCCTCCCCCCTCCTCCGAATTCGGACGCCTACATTAAACACCGATAGGCGAACGTTTGAGGTCAACCCTGAAGGCGCTCAATTCAAATTCGACGCGGGTAGGTAACACTGACGTAAGCTTTCGAATAGCTACGGCTCTTAGAGACGTTTATTATTCTGTTTTATATTATTGAAACAATGACTTTATCTCTATACAATACATTTTTAAGAAAAGGTCAATGCAACTTACCTCATCACCGTAATTTCATACTGAGAAGAGCCGTAGAGTATCTTTAAAGCTCTCAGTGAAATCAGTTGACCATTGGATTGATCTTTAAATAAATATTTCTTTATTAATAATATTTCATTGATGGGTTTCCTGTTTTTATCTAATACTAGTTCTATAATCAGATCCTTATATATATGGAACTCTGGAAAATACAGAAAAGAGCCTAATTGGTTATATACCTATTGTATCGTACACATGTAAAGACATAAGTACACGGGAATAGAGAAAATGGCTTTTTTAGAAGTAGCGTTAAAAATAGGTCTTAGTACCTACTTTATCAGATTACAGAACCAATATCAACCAATTTAAAAGTCCTTCTAAAAGTGATTATATTTTTGCAACAATGCAAATTTAATTATAATCGATTTGAATTGCAATTGATAACTCATTTACCCTATCTTATCTAGTACTATATAATATAGAAAAATGATTTAAAAATATCAGTGATGCGGTAGCTACGGCAGTGCTACGCGGAGTGCTACGCGAGCCGGCCGGCGGAAAAGCGACGGAGAGAGGCGCCCGCGCCCGCGGCCGGTAGGACGAGCCCATTGCTCGCGCCACCCCGCACACTCTGTATTTATTCGCAAGGCCACGCCAGCTGCCCGCCAGTGCGCACACGTCGCTCGCACGCGATATACCATCGCACCGTTGTCCGCATCGCACTTTTGCGATTTACGCTGCGCGCACTAATGTTCCGTTTTTTTCGCATTTGAACACTTTTGAACATTAATAAGTACAAAAATAAATATGTTACCGATACTTACCGATTCGAAACTGTTGTGGGGACTATGGCAAGTGATGAACTACTGTGTGACACGGACGTCGACGCCGCTACTGGTGGTATGCGGCGCAGCGGTGCTGGCGCTGCGGCTGGCGTCTCTGATGCGCGAGGTGCGCCGGTTGCCGCCGGGCCCTTGGGGACCGCCCGTCGTCGGCTACCTGCCCTTCCTCGGCGTGCGACACCAGACCTTTCTGCAGCTAGCGCGACACTACGGCACCATGTTCTCAGCAAGGCTCGGCAACCAGCTCACCGTCGTGCTCAGTGACTACAAACTCATCCGCGAGGCCTTCCGTCGTGAAGAGTTCACCGGCCGCCCCAGCACGCCGCTCATGCATACACTTGATGGCCTCGGTGAGTACAAAACACTCGCTTCCGTTAAAAAAATTTGAAATAAATTTTCACCAAATTAAAAAAAGAATCTTTCAAAATAAGAAACGATTTTTAGCAAAAATCTTCCGCCGAAATAGCGTAGCTAACCATACAAACTATGTTTATGAACAACGTCATATCAATTCGTAGGTGCTTGTAAATAAAGTTAGTAAATAATGCCGGTACGAAAGCACATGTTTATGGGCGGACGCATGCCGACGGCCCTCCCGTCGGGTGCGCACGCGCCGCCCACTATTAGCCATGGCTAACGCCTCTCTCGTCACACAGGCATCATCAACAGCGAAGGGCGTCTCTGGAAGAGCCAGCGTCGCTTCCTGCACGAAAAACTGCGGGAGTTCGGCATGACTTATATGGGAAATGGAAAGAAAGTCATGGAAGGTAGAATTAAGGTTAGTACCTACACCAAAAATTTTATACATTTCCCATGAAATTAAGTTTTTAAAGAATTATGAATGAGTTTTTATGTTTGTTTAGTATGTCTCTAACTCTCAATTTTCTTTATTAGAATGAAGTACACGAGCTTCTCGCTAACTTGCACCGTTCGGATGGGTCGGCTATTGACGCTAACCCCCTGCTGGCATTGGGCGTGTCCAACGTAATCTGCGGCATTACCATGTCCGTACGGTTCGGACACGGGGACGCGAGGTTCGAGCGTCTCAACAACCTCATTGAAGAAGGCATGCGTCTATTTGGAGAGGTTCACTATGGAGAATACGTTCCGCTGTACAATGTAAGCATTATTTCTAGCTATAAACTTAAATTTAATCAAAACAATACTATCATTTATTTAAAATTGAATTCTGAAACTCACTTGAATCTATTTTATTCTCATTAGCCATGTAGACTGCGATCATAACAATCATTTTATTTTTCTGTGCAGTACCTTCCTGGAAAAGCTCAAGCTCAAGGAAAAGTAGCGAAGAATCGCGAGGAGATGTTTGCATTTTACCAAACTTTGATCGATGAGCATCGCGCAACTCTTGATATGAACAATGCCAGGGATTTAATTGATGTCTATTTGATCGAGATTGAAAAGGCTAAAACCGAAGGCAGAGCGGGAGAACTTTTTGAAGGGAGAGATCACGGTAAGAATTTATATCAATAGATAGAATTTAGTCTACTTAAATTACATGAAAACTGAAATTATTAATTGAATACTTATTAGGTGCCAGTTAAAGATTTTTGGTAAAGCTCATAATCCTCTTTCAGAACTTCAGCTAAAGCAAATCCTAGGAGATCTCTTTTCTGCTGGCATGGAAACGATAAAATCATCTCTGCTGTGGATGATTGTGTTCATGCTAAGAAACCCTGATGTGAAAAGGCGAGTGCAGGAGGAAATCGATGCTGTCATCGGCCGCGACCGTCTTCCGACCATCGAAGACATGCCCAACCTTCCTTACACGGAAACCACAATCTTGGAAACTCTGCGAATGTCGAGCATCGTCCCGCTAGCCACAACCCACTCACCCACAAAGTAAGTTACGCTATTGTTTTCTTTAACTTACTTAGTGATGTTTTAGTTAGAATAAACGCTAACGGTAGCTCATCGTTTAACAGGGACGTCCACCTAAACGGCTACAGAATCCCGGCGGGGTCGCAAGTGGTGCCACTAATCAACTGCGTGCACATGGACCCCACGCTGTGGGACGAGCCGAACAAGTTCAACCCGAGCCGCTTCATTGACGAGACGGGCAAGATCCGGCGGCCAGAGTTCTTCATGCCTTTCGGCGTGGGGCGACGCATGTGCCTCGGAGACGTTCTCGCGCGGATGGAGATGTTTATGTTTTTCGCGGGGGTGATGCACCAGTTCGACGTGCAAATGGCGGGAGAGGACGCGCCGCCCTCGCTCGAGGGCACGGTGGGGGCCACGATCGCGCCCAAGGCGTTCCGCGTGCGGTTCGTGCCACGAGCGCGACCGGCGCCGCCCGCACCTGCGCCCGACCACCCGCACCTGCGCCACGTCGGCGCACACTAGCGCACAGATGCGCCGCGCCGGCGCAAGCGCACCCACACACCCACCAGTATTCAATGATCACTCGTAGAGCGCATCGAGGATCGTTTAATTAAGTCATTATTGTTTAAGTGACGACATCGCCGAGGCGAATGGTCGAGGCTGTGCATAAAGTGTTCAATTATAATAGTAACAGGATGTTTAGATTGTATTTAAAATTCCCATCGTTGAAATTATGATTTGTGAACGTTTGCAGTATTCGGAGGCATGTAGGATCGTTTGTAACGACAAATCACATTGTTGGAATAAATTAGTAGGTTACAGATTACCGTGTAAGCTATAGTACCAAAATAAATGTAGATTTTAGGTGATTATTTATTTAGTATGTATCGGTTGCGAGAGTGCTGTCGCTTGAGTGTGATCTCATGTTTGTTGCGTTACGCGTAGATAGAATCGATAAGGGTTAAAAGTGTTCATTTATTATTAGGTATCTAGTTTATTTAATCTAACCTATCGGAATCGTCAACATTCCATGGTATAGAGTAAACCAGCAGCTAGTCTAGAGCGATGTATCGCTATATCGATAAGTACTAATGTAAGTTTTGGTATAATAGTTCTCTAAAGTCTCTAAACAATGTTATTATTTGCAACCAAGTTGCTATGTACTGAAGTTCAGATGTAGAAATCTGTTTTACCATGCAGGTGCGTTTGTGTGCACCGTTAAATATAAGCAGCACAAATAATATCGACGGTGTGTCATTCTATACAAGTTTTAATCTTTGTCGTTTATAAATAACCGTTATATTTGTTAAACCTTTTAAATAATATCACACCGTATTTATTATTTGAACTGTTTATTTAGAAAGAAAAAGAATTTAGAAAAGTGAATAAAATGATACAATTACTATGCATATTTCATGTTTCATTCTATACTAGGGTTTCCCCCACGAATTACCCGTTTTTCCATCAGAGCTTCAATTTTCTGAGAAGTATATACCTATCCAATGTTGATCTCGGTAGTGTAAGCAATCGGTGTGCAAAATTTTCGTTTTCTTGGTTCAGCTGTTTTGGTGCGCAAGGAACACTAACAAACAGACATATATACTAAGTATACAATATGAGTACCTACTAAAAAGAAATCCATTTATTTTCGTCCTTTGACTTTAGGTTACATAGGTTTGTTTAATCTGTGCGGTACATAACATACACACTACACATCCTTGTGCGCAAAAAGTAGCAATTTTTGAGTGCATTCTGAGTAATACACATTGTATTTAGAAGCGAGGTCAACGACTTGTGTTAATTTAATATTATCGTTACCTACGTAGTTTCCCCGCTATGCAATTACTGTGAGTCAGGGCTTATTATGGGGAAATTCCTAGTGCATTCGACTTTCCGGTCGATATTTCGATCACTTACTTAATATGGCAATAGAGCTAATAGTTAATACGTAGAGCAACGACCCCTATCACGCGAGCTTTTGCAGATACTTACCTAATAAATAATGGGCACCTATTTGGTTAAATACGCCATCGCGTTTTGTATTGATTAAGTAGGTACTTATAGAGTGTTCAGTGAATGAAATGAGTAATAATTATTGCTATGGGTCCATCATTTATAGACGTAGGTATACATACTGCTTGTTTTGAGCTCAAATCATAACCCAACAATTACATTTTCATTAGTATTTTCTTAAGCGCGGCTATCTCGCTTGCACGCTCGTATAACTTTATGTAACCTACCTCGTCGAGGCTACCCGGTGCGGTTACACCGTATAGGCACGTTTATTCTGAAACTAAGGAGCATAGGTACTCTGTTTTGAAAAATCAATACTAAACTTGCTATCACCGTAACTTTTTTATTTGGGTAAACAACTGTTCATGGTTAAAACTTGCATGAAAAGTATTGCTAGTAGTATGCATAGTAGGCATGTATAGTAGGTACCTACGTACCTACAACTAAAGCCGCTTATCCGCATGTCGGGCCTGATAGCTCAGTTGGTAGTAGCCCTGCCTTCTGAACCGAGGGCTGTGGGTTCGATTCCTACCTAGCACAAACAAACATTTGTGTGATGAACATAGACATTTGTTCTGTGTCTGGGGTTATATTGTATTTTATGTATGTATTTACAAACAAAAAGTAAGTATATAAGTATTATATCAGTCTTTTGGTTCCCATAGTACAAGCTTTGCTTAGTTTGGGGCCAGACGGCGTTGTGTGAAATGTCCACACATATTTATTTATTTATTTATTTATCTATCCTATTAAAACTCTTTACCTAGGTACCAGAATAAAAACTGGTGCATTAAGTGATTTTGAATGGACTCACGTTTGACAATATCTCACCTGATGAAAAGGGATGATGCGGTGTTGGAGCACGTTTTCCATGAGGTGCCTATTCACTCTTGGTTTGAAGAGGCCCAGATCGTAACTAAGCTTGTTCTAAACAAGGAGCCAAGGCGGTTATTCTCTATCGATTCCTTACTTCGAAACCATTCGAAACGACGCCAATTCCTTGTCTTACATAAGAAATCTGCTAAACTCTATTCTCTATGAAACGAAAACCAAACCACGCGAAATGAATTTGGAATTGGCGCAATTGGAACTGTCCAAAATCACATGTTTTACCGAGATGCGTTCCGAAACATCAATACATCTAAATTTACCACCACTTGTGTCAATATATTTTATTCAAAATAAAAATAACTTAATGTAAAGCGAAGGTATTCCTAACGCTGTGATACGATTTGAACAAGACACGATAACGACGTGGTTTGGTATCGTGTGGAACCTGTGTTTTCATAGAGAATAATCTCCCAGGAAGTTATAATATGTACGCACCTATTAGTATTTATTAATGAGCAATTAGAGTTGGAGATTTTATTATTTATTTATTTATTGAAGAGAATTGAATTATCAACAGATAAATGCTAATACAATTGTTATTACTTACACGTAACGTCAATTCTCTCTCTCTCTATTTATTTTACCTAATTGATAGCTAATTTTAATGCATCTTTGTAAAACAAAAAAGTAAATGAATGAAACCGCTCTTTCATGCGCAAATGGACGATGATTTGAAATAACCGTTTCTACTTATAGCATGTTACAAGACAGCTTAATGAGGCTGTTTTATGAATGAAATATAAGTTTCCCTCATATTTATTTATTTATTTGTTTATTTATTGGAAAACCAACAGCTTATTTTAACAAAATAATTCACTAAGGTAGCTATAGAAAGCCAATTAAAGGTTCTCACGAATAGATCTAAGTTAAGGTAATTAAACATGCGTAAACACTGGGCCACAATACTTCTTAATACTGGAAAATTTTAAAGGTTGCAAAATAAGTACCTACTTAACTTACGTATTATTGTCATAATTATTGTCAACACATTACAACTGAAGTCAAACGTCCGCTAAGAACTCACTGCTCAGCCGTCGTCGCCTGGCCAAGGAAGCGCCGCACTGGTGCAAACACATACAACTACCTACGAATTATTATTTAGAACCTCAGGTGTATTTTGTATACTTTGTATGCATCTATTTGCTACACCTGCAACACCTAGAGTTGATATTACTTTTGTTTTAAAAAAAAAACTTTTTAAGTACCTAATTATGCACTACCAAAACGATTAGGTACGTAAGACTTCGATCTTAAAATGTAATAAGAGAAAAATCATTATTTACTTCACTAAATGCATTTATTTACCTACTTAAGTAACTCTAAAATAAAATAGGCTGTCTTTATAAAACTAGTATACTACTGATAAGCAAATACCGCATTAGGCCGATAACTTTAAATCGATGAATCGTTTATAGTGGATCACAATAATACTGTACTGTAGGTGGAGCGAGGGTGAGGCCGACTTTACCGTACATTGCGTCTTGAGAAGGCGGATCGCATCCCAGGCGGATGCGCATGCGACGGAACAGGCGAGTCACCAGTCCGCAGGAGAGCATACGGGAGAGTTCATCTCCTGGGCACATGCGCTTACCTGTAACAAGAAAAAAATTATATAAAAATCGGTTAAGTGCGAGTCGCGCACGATGGGTTCCGTACTATATCTATAAAAAAACCGAGCAAAAAAATCGCAGTTATTGTATGGAATATTTATTTTATTCTGGTTTTTAGTAGTTTTTAGTAGATATAGTAGTTATAGTTTTTAGTTTTTATAGCGGCAACAGAAATACATCATCTGTGAAAATTTCAGCTGTCTAACTATCACGATTCATGAAATACTGCCTGGTGACGGACGGACAGACAGACAGACAGCAGAGCCTTAGTAATAGGGTTTTCTTTATCCTTTGGGTACGGAACGCTAAAAATCACCTATTTACTACAAACAGGCGTGACTTGGCGGAAGTTTGATACAATAATTTATACTTAAGTAATGCAACTCCGCTAAAATACATAACATACATAAATTGATATTATGGAAATGGCCTATATGGGGCCGAATGCAACCGATCGTTGGTGCTAAAATGATAAGAACTTACAATAAAATATGTTAAGTATTACCTACAATACTTTTTATCTTTTGTTTTAGCGAAGGACATTTAAAGTGAACGACTGAACGTGTTTGTAAGTTTGTATATTGTTGTTATAATATTGGTTACATAGTTATACAGTGCATCTGTTAGTCGGTTGCTTAAACAACAATATTGTAATGGATCATATACCTTCATAGATCCGGACTCTCTAAAATGCCCTGTATCATAAGGACCCAGAAACTATATATAGGTATACGAGAACCATGGTCCTACAATATCGAGATGCAGAAGAGTTAGTGCCGATTGGTCATAGTCCCATTCAGTCACCGTTTTGCAAACCCATACGAGTCCCGATCGGTCACACATTCAAAATAAATACATTTATTCTATTTTTTCATACCCCCATCGGTCACACTTTTTTAATCACTATTAAAAGTACAGTCTGCTGAACAAGTAACAGTATAGGATAGTATTAAGTTTACAATTATCAGTGATATAGGTATCTAAGTGCTATTTATTATTCTGTACACAAACACTTACGTGCCCCAAAATTATAGTCTTAGTAATGGCACAGATAATATAATAGGTACCTAATGGTTTAGCTATAAAGTATTTGTATTGACAATATAAGACAGCTGTTCGCTGTTCTCATGTACAAAAGGAGGTATAATGTAGGTACCTTTAAGTACCTACCAAGACCTCATATTAAAGAAACCAACCTGTTTGAAAAGGTATGAACTCTTGAGGCTTTAGCAAACTGCCATCTGGTGCTAAAAACCGAGTTGGTCTGAATTCTTCCGGGTTCTCCCACACTTCAGGGTTCATATGGAGTGCCCATTGAAGAGGAATCACCATGGCTCCTCTTGGTATCCTGTAGTTTCCTAAATACGTGGTCTGTAATGGGAGTCATGGCATATCGTTAATCATCATCATCATCATCATCATCGGCCCGTAGATGTCCACTGCTGAATATAGGCCTCCCCCAGAGAGCGCCACTTTGAGCGGCTGCTCGCCTCCTGCATCCATCGGCTGTCCGCGGTTTTCACCAGGTCGTCGGTCCGCCTAGTAGGGGGTCTGCCTACGCTGCGCCTTCCGGTTCGTGATCGCCACTCGAGAACCTTTCTTCCCTATCGGTTGTCAGTTCTACGAGCGATGTGGTCTACCCATTGCCATTTCACCTTACTCACTTTAAGGGCTATATCGGTCACTTTAGTCCTTCTGCGGATATCTTTAATAATATAAAAGATTTACACGAATAATGTGCAAAAATAAAAATGCCCAAAGTCAATGACTATTGGTAAAAATGACCAATGATAAAAATGTTCAATGATAAAAAAAAGTTTGTAGGTACATTGCGATGTTTTGAAATATTATAAGTAAGTAATAGTTTTACCTCCACACAGCCATGGGGAATGCCAATAGGAACTATCGAGCGGATTCGTTGGGCCTCGCATATAGCTGCCATCAGACGGGGTAATCTTGAACTTTCAACAACGTCTTCTTCAGGGTACGCAGAAAGAATCTCGTTACGTACAATTTCCTGAAACGTTATATTGTTATACATTAGGTTATATAAGTGTAAAAGACATGTACATTGTCAAACAACAGTGAATAACCTGTTCTTCTTGATATATAGCCATATAAAGGAAAAACCAAGCTAAGGTGACTGCCGTAGTATCCAGGCCTGCTCCGAACATATCGCACAATAGAAACAGCAGCTGCTCATCCGTCATAAATCGTGCTTCCTCTTCACCGTTTTCGAAACGTCTCTTCTGCTCTATGAGAAAGTTATCCAATATGCAATCTCCGTCGGTCGGCATCAAAGATTGGGGATCGAAGAAATGCTCTTTATTATCCTTTTCGTAGCTGCTATATGTAATGCACTTAATGTGGCCCTCAGGATGTTCGTTGAAAATGTTTTCATGAGGCAGGTATGTAGCCCCTTCAGGTTTAGTGAGGCCCAGCATTGCTCGGCGCCTTGCTATGACACTCGCGTATAATCTGTGCGTTTGAGCTTGCCCGCGTGTTAATACTTCTATTGTGTTTTTCGTTGATGATGAAAAATACCTGAAATAGCATAGTTACGTTGAAAGTTTTGTATTGATAATTTGATATTGATTTTAGAATACGAATCTATCAGTACCTACGCCAGTGACGCCAGTCCTCCTAATCTAATCCTACTAATCCAATCCTACTGGTGGGCCCTTTTTAGCATATTCGTTTTTGTCCTAATACTGGATGTTTACCATCGTAATATGTAAATAATAGAAAGTTTTAAAAAATACGGAACAGATAAAAAATACTTGAACGTGAACTTAAACCACCGCTGCAGGGTTAGAACGGACGGTAGACAAAATTTTCTTTGCCCTGTTTTACTCCACTTGACAAGTAAATTGTATGAAAAATTTGACATAAAACAGGGAAAGACAATTTTGTCTACCGTCCGTGCTAGCCCGGCTGGTCTTCAGTTGGATCCACACAGTGAAAAAAATCCGTTCATCTGTTTTAGCACTGATTATCGAATATAGGTACTTACATAATATGCGTCCGCTTCGTATCTTCACTGCCAGCGAGGCAGCCATGCACCGATAAAGAAAATTAAAAAAATGATACTTTTTATATTTTATGTAAGTACCTATATATAACTAATTCCTAACTTATGTTTGATAAACAGCACTGAAACGGCGGAAGGATTTTTACACCGTTAACTTTATGTGCTTGCTGGAATAAGCTAAGGACAAGATTTATCGCGATACAGGCACGATGTGCCTCTATCAGTACCTCACCTAACAGATAAGGAAATGTTTGTGTTGGATGTCGTTATGTGATGAAGCATAAAAATAATTAGTAGATGCTTACCTTATGAATGGTAGGAAGTTAACGGCACCAGATACTCCCATTTCGTGACAGCCTTCTTCCTGTATTTTTCTGAGCCACAGCCATGTTTTATCGTTAGGAGGGAATTTGAAACCGAATATGAGTTCGTTAACAACATTTCCCATAGAATTAACAACTATGTGAGCTATATCTACTGGAAATCCGGCAACTCTTTCTACATTCTAAAAATACAAAGAACTAAGTTAAAAAAGGTTACCTAGACTTTGTCTTGGTAACGATATAATTCAAGCATAGTGTCTATGTTTGTTTCGTTCTTCGACAAGTATAAATATTAAATACGTAATAAATAAGAACGTAGGTAGATTTCCAAAATTTCATATAAATAAATAAATAAATATGTGTGGACATTTCACACAGCGCCATCTAGCCCCAAACTAAGCAAAGCTTACTATGGGAACCAGATAACTGATATAATACTTCAAGCAATCATTTTATTACCATAAACTGTATAATTATTATATACTTAATGCATTTTAAATCAGGTATACATACGTCAAGCACTTCAAAAGCACCGGAAGCAATGCGCTTTTCCAACTTTTCTCGCGAAACACTATGCTTACTCATTCCAAAACTTTTTAACCACATCGTTATCAGTTTCCTTTGATCTTTCCAGAGCGGTCCTTCCGCACAAATAATACCTTAAAATAAAATTTACGGCAAAGTTAAAAATTAAAAAGCATAAACATACCTAAAATACATGAAAATGTTTTCTTTCGAGGCGAATATGTAGTTGAGACATACCCTTTCCACAGGTTGTAGGGTAGGTTCGAATTCTCGAATGAGCAGCTTTCGGTGAGTAAGCGATGATGCTAAATTGTATACCTAAGTAATTCCTAATTATCCATTATAGCATGCATGCTATTAATAATTTAGAATTACCTACTTAGTTTAGGTAGATATTTGTTAAGGAATTTTCTAATGCTGTCTATTTAGGTACCAAACTAAAAAACATGTTTGTTGCAAGTATAAAAAATTCTTACCATTGCCTTGCATAATACCATGGGTCAGGTACAAAGGGGCACGTCCTGAGAAACTCTCTTTAGCGAAGGCTTCTCTAATCAATTTATGATCCGACAGCACAACGGCGTAAATGCTTCCCATGCCAATTCCGTAAATTGGACCGTATATGTTAGACAACTCGGTCAATGTAAAGTGTGGCTTGGAGCGGTCGATGAAGGGCAAATAGCCAACAATAGGCAGCCCCCAAGGTCCCGGAGGTAGGTTTTGCCATTCTTTTATTTTCTTAAAGCACCAAAAACCAGCCACAAATGTGACCAGCCAGACGAAAAATAGCTCCATTGTTAAAGAAAACAAAAATATATCTGGAAATCAGAAACATCGTTCCATGAATCTAGAAAACTTGCCTCGTTCTATACAGTAGCTACCGCATTACAGAATCAAAAATAACAAAGATTTTCAATTCTCATATTCTCTCATCAATCTATAATTACTTAGGCTGAGTTGCACCAGCTTACTTTAACGGTAACTTTAACCCTAACTATAACCGCTCCACGCTTCGCGGGGCGGGCTAATGTCAACATTTGACCGTAACTTTAACCGTGATTATGGTGCAACTCAGCCCTAGACCCACAATTTGTTTTAAATCTTACCTAATTTCTAAACCATTCCTGTAAAATTAAAAAAGGGTTGGTTTTACTTGATTCTGTTACAAAAAGCTATATTGGCATGTGTAGGTATGGGTACTCCTACCTACCTACCCACCTACCTGATAAGCTTGGGAGCCCACATATCAAGTGTGTGCACATGCAACGGCTGTCCATCTGTCCATCCAACCCAGGTAGACAAACGGACACAAAAGGTAAATTATAATAATGTATGCACTTTATACGCTGATTGTTATCGCACGAGAGATTAAATTGTAAATTAATATAAATCTAATTGAAAAGGCTTTTAAGCAACTTTAATTAGCTCTTAATTAGCATTTTAATTTGAATTACAACAATAAAATATTGGTGTCGTTATACGCAAATGTGTTGGGTTTAAAATTATCTTCAGTTTAATGGGATCTTAAAAATATATTCCGTGTATCTCCATACTTTATCAAGATGGTGGACAGATAACAAAGAGTGATTCATAATTATAATAAAGTAAAAAAATATAATGCTATGATCAAGCCAAGTTTTTGAACCAAAGAATATCATCATAATCATCTTAATCATAAGTTTTAGGTACTTTTCTCTACAAAATTTATTGAAACTGATATCAAATCAAACGAACTTCTGATATTTTTATGAAAGAAAGGTTCTCTCCTGCATCCATCGGCTTCCCGCGGTAAAAATATGTACTTACAAGTAAAATGAAAATGAACAGTAATATTAATATAGGTACATGCTAACTACAACAATCACATTCGCTACTACTAAATGCTACTCTATATGATTCTATTTATAGGATTAGGTAGCGTATTTTTATTAGGTATGTAGATGTACCTATGATATACAATCCTAGTATCAATGCTCTACACTTTTGCTCTAATGTATACTTTATTTTCGATATAATTGATCAGAGTACATGAATTGAATATTATACTCTGTTTACGAACGAACAAATATTATATGTGAAGCTTCCATACAATAAATCTATACAAAGTATCTCTACCAAGTTTGTGGTCCCTTCCTCTTCGCAATGAGGCGTTTTATTAAAAAAAAATGTAATTAAAGTATGACCCAATAGATGGCGTTAAATAGGTGTAGGCTTACCACTATCACGGGGTCTCATCTCATCCGGTACAAACGAAAAATAGCGCGAACGTGAAAAAGTGTAGTGATCGTGTCGTGAGCGTTACTAGTTAGTGTCCAGTGTATTCATTTGGCCCGATACTTCGCCGACACGCAATAAAGGTAGCTTGATAACGTTGATTTACGCTTTAAAAAAAAATTGTAAAATAGCCCGAGTTATTCCGTTGTATGGGATGAGGCTGTAGGTATTATATTATCTGTCACCGTCAACCACAGGTTAGAGAAAACGTATCAAGATACTGACTGATAACTCTAAGGTCTTTCGGGGAAACACCTCCTCTACATAGCTCGTTGCGCGACTTTGAACTTACTAATGAGGCCAATAGTAAGAGACATTACATCCATCATGGATCTGTAGAATGGATCTAGTGAAAAAAATATTCTCAATAGATCCTTAGTTTTAAAGAATGTAGGTATCAAGTGCAAAAGACTTTTCTCGTTACATCCATTATAATTCATAATACCATAAAAATGGATCTATTGAGAATAAAAAAATCTCATTAGATACATGTTGCGTTAGTCTTTGAAAATTGAACCAATAAGAAAATAAATTCTCACTAGGTCCATTATGGATCTGGCCCATGGATCTGCTGAGACTGAACCGTTTTTTCTTATTACCGCTGCGCGATAGCTCGGCTTTTTTTTAGATAAACGTTTAGTTTAAATGTTGTTGTTATTATTATTGCATTATTGTTACTACGGCATATAGGTAGGTACCCACGCACCTATTTGAGAACACAGATCCTATAAAAAACTTAGTGTAAATAGTTTTTTATAGGATTTGTGTTTGAGACTTGATTGATCAGTGATTTATATTTATAGCGTGAGATAGTACTTACTTACCTATTTTCTGAATTGTTTAAGCCTTTTCTAAAAAGTAGAACGTTATGTACACTCACTGAAACCAATTGTTAAGTAGTACCTAGGTAGGTACTATGTGAGTCCACTCGAGTGAGTGATATTGACTTTGGCAGTTTTCAGCATCTGGTTACTGCGCCATCTAGTAGCAAGGGCAGAACTAGCTTTTTTAATGAAACGCCTCAACATAATTATTATAGTATCCTTACAACGACTATAATAATTTATTATAAGATTAGTCTGCGACGCACGGGCGTAGCCTACCTACTTGGGTACTTGTTGTAATCTCCACCGGCGACAGTTCTGCCAACCGAATCACAAAAACACACGTTGCGTAACGTGACATATTGAATTTTGTTTATGCAAACACGTAGCCTCAAACCTATAAAAATTGAATAAATACTAACTTAACTACTAATATCACAATATAGAGAAGTAACATTTATAATTTAAAAAGACTTACCTAGTCTGAAAAGGAGAAAATGTAACTAAACTTCCGTAGATTTTGACTATGTTGGTTATCTATGACAGGACCAGCGATCACGTGCCCAGACGCCCATCGACTGTTGCTCGGACGGCGGTGTCGGACGTAGGCAGTCGTCATCGGAAATTAAAATTATCTGGCTTTATGTATACAAATTCAAAAGCGAACTTTGATTTTCAAATCCCATTTCCTTTCCGTCTGGACGTCAACGTACCTATACATGTGTGAGTTGATTTAAAGTTTTTTTAATCTATAATTTTTGGGAGCTTTAGTCGCATAGCAATTATGTCAGCTCCGATTAAAAGTTTATAAAATGAATTGAAATTATCTAATGGTTTATGTAAGAGCAAGAGCCATGGCATAGGATATATTAATGCCTTGCCTTTGATTATGGCTGTGTTTTAGTGTCTCTCTATTGTATGAAAGATATGCAGTTTTTTATTGCTTTTAAGCGTGTGATGTTTATTGCTTTATCAGTTTTCACACTTACGCTTAAATACCTTTGAATTGTGAACAGACATTGTCAGTGCCAACTTATCCGCTACCTAGTGCCTATCCTACCTATCAGTTAATATTCATTATGAAAATGACCATTAGGTAATTGGTAGTGAATAAGTTATGTAAAATATAGCTACCTATTTAATAGAAATAAAGCTTAAAATAATAAGTCTATTTGTTTTTTTTTTTTATTATAATGGACATTTCACACACGGCGCCATCTAGCCCCAAACTAAGCAAAGCTTGTACAATGGGAACCAGATAACTGATATAATACTTATATACTTTTTGTTATGTAAATACATACATAGAATACAATATAACACTCAGACGCAGAACAAACATTTATGTTCATCACACAAATATTTGTCCTGAGTAGGAATCAAACCCACAGCCCTCAGTTCAGAAGGCAGGGCTACTACCAACTGAGCTATCGGGCCCGTCAAAATTTTATATTTTATTTGAAAAGGGTGTTTCACTGGATTCTGGATGACTTCAGACGCAAAGGCGAGGTCGTCCGTACTGGTGTTGCCGTCAAGCGCGCGGCGTGCACTGTAGGTAGTGAAGGCCGGTCAACGCGCTGTCTTATCGCACCAATCGTATAATCTACATAGCACCCACGACCACACGACCACGACACATTAACTCGCACCTAATCTACGCACAACCAGTACTACCACGACCACGTGCCACTCTATCTAATAATAAAGATTACGGGAATGCACAATAGTTATTTGTTATGAAAGGCTGCAAAGTTGGTTTTTGGCGCGAATACTTGAATTAAAACCTGAGCAAGCTTCGCTTGATTCAAAGGTACTGTTATGTAGGTATCTCTGTTTATTTTATTATTAAGATGCCTACCCCCCGCGCTCAGAATTGTCAGTCAACCAATAAGTGGTGTCTCAATACGTTCGGTGCTTGTTATTTAACTCCTGCAGTACAGACTAGGTACGAGATGCGGAATAACTGTTGCCGTGCCGGATAGCGTAGCTGTGAAATATTATTTGGTGCGATAGCCACAGTGAGCTTATTAATTAGGTTGGCGCACTGACATGGAGTAAGTATTCGAGAAGAAGAAAAAGAAGTTTTCTACAGATTACTCGGAATTTTCAGTGTACTGGCGGTAAACCAAATTATTGAATAAGTACAAACATCGATTGTTAAAAATACTTTCCACGGTAGCAGTTAAAAAGGGCTTAGCCGCATCTCAGCCACATTCAATTATATACTCTTTGGCTACATCCATAACTTGTACCTATATAGGTACTAAACAGGTGGCTTGGCATACCTTGACGACCTCTTCAGTGACTGGCAATATAAGGCTTTCACCGGAACTACTCCACTTGGGATATTTTTGCCTATAATATGGAGCGCACACACACACATAATATGGAGCGAGGCTATAGAAATTATACGGAACCATTTGGCTGTTTCTCTTGATATTTCAAAAGCTTTCGACTGGGTTTGGCACGACATTCTTACGCATAAGCCCAGATAATATAATACCTACAGTACAGATGGCTCATCCCATACAACGGAATAACGCGGGCTATTTTACGAATTATTTTATTTTTGCATAACGCAAGGTTATCAAGCGATATTTATTGCGTGTTGGCGAAGTATTGGGCTAAATGAATACACTGGACAACACTAACTAGTAACTCTCAAAGACACGATTACTACATTTTTCTCAATTAGGGCTATTTTTCGTTTGTACCTGATGGGACCCCATGGTATAAGTAAGCTGCCTGCATAGGGCTTCCCTTCTGGAAACTCTGGACTATGCCTGCCTTTTTGAGGGATAGATCTATTCTGGTATAATCCTTGAAGAGTGATCTTTTGAATGAGATGGTTCTCAATGCCGGGTACCACAAGAATCGTTTTTTTGCGATGCGTTTTTGCTGCTTTATGTAAATGATCTACCCAAGATTAGTACTTTTGGTATGCGGTCGATATTACAGTAGTAAAATATTCAATGCTCGTGTATAGCCAGGCGAAGAATCAGTCTTATCGGGAGGCTATCGGCTATCGGTATAGGTACCTATTACCAAATGAAGTAAGCATTGCTTGCGTATCTGAGTGGGGCGATGCCAATCTAGTCAAGTTCGATGCTTTTAAAATGTTGTTTATTTTCCACTTAAAGGTTTATTGTTTTTATGTTTATTCCAATCTGGTTTCCACTTTCAAATGTATCTTTATAGGAGTACTGTTCTCACTGTGGGTCTCCCCACAAACATATTTGGAGACCACTGAGAGATGTATGTACCAAGAAACTCATTAAAACCGATGATGCTGTGGTTGAAGCGAATCTGCAGAGCCTTAAGCATCGATGCAAAGTTGCTAATCTACATATCGGTCTTCTATAGGATAGGATAGATACCTACTTTTCGGCGAGTACTGAGAGCATGATTGTAATTGAACCGGGGCGATAAAGGCCTGCACTGATGCTCCGCTTGGGGTGTTATGTGCTCACATACGTACACTATGGAAGCAATAAATATCTGAATCTGAAACGCGACCTCATGGATAAAATAAAAAAGAAGGATTCAGTTTTGATTGACATCGAACTGAAGCCCAAAATGGAGGACATATTACATATGTGTGTCAGATGAAAGTAGGGCGGCCGGCTGCATATGATGTGAGTGTGTGCGTACCCCGCTCGTACGTACGAAGCGTTTCGGCTTCCTAAGGGTGCTTCAGTTTTGGATCAGACGGGATTCCCTCCTTTTTTTTATTAGCTCCATGCGCGACCTTATATTTGTCCAATTTACCTTATTCTCAAGATAATAATTGTTTAATTTCATTAGTGCTTCAGAGGTGGCGTAGTTATTGGAAGTATTGACACCTTAATCATTGTTTACGACAGTGTTTACATTCTCGGATGTCTTTACTATTAGTATTCAGTTGAACAGTCAAAGTCCTGTGATATGATAAATACAGTGGGCTTTGACATCTCTCCAGACTCCATCCATTTAATAGAGTAAGGAAAGTGTTTTAATAAGTACAACATCGGTAAGCTAGTTACATTAATCATTCCAATAATACTAAGTATACAAACTTACATAATATGCATTTATGCATGCAATATTTAATCAAAAAAAGTCGGTTCCGCTTACATCTCAGAATAGTCTACACTTCATTTATTTATTTTTAGCTACCCTGCTATAATTTTACACAGGTAAAGTTATAAATAACCTGAGCACCATGTACGACATTCTAGGAATTTCTCGACTGCCTATTGTGCAACAGCTGCAAGCATGGGGTAAAAAGCCTCAGATACGTTGACCCAAGGCGCGACTGGTCTACCACCATTTTGCGCAAATAAAAAATAAAAGAAGGAGGACGAATGCATGGGTATGCCAGTTCTAGACTCACGGGTGTACCGGTGCGGACGTACTTATAGGCAAAAAAGAGTAAAAGGAGGCAGCTAGTACAGTGGCCCGAGAAGGAGTGGACGACCTGAAGCAGGGGCCGCCGACTTCTGTCTATTGTGCGATTGAAACCAACAGATACCTATAATAGAACTATCTCGATTGAGCCGTACTCACTGTCTCATTGACAGAAGCACCTCATTAGATATTCCATACTTCAGCCCTGTCTGCCGCGCAAAAGAAATGAAGCTATTGAATTTAATGAATAATGGTCTTGTAATGAGATGAATATTCCACGAGCCTTCGACTAGTTTTCTTATCTATACCTTTTATCGAATTTAATACACAAGTCGTTTAATGTTCGAATAATTGTTTCTAGTTAAGTGTAAGTAGGTAGGTAATGTAGGCATACAGATTTTACAGTGTAAAAGGTAAATTCCATTTCGGTGCAAGGTCAAGTGTATCCGTCTCGTCACGGTACATCTACCTACCTAACCAATTCGAGCTGGCGCCTGGATCACATCATGTTTTTATTTAAAAAGTTATCGTTAATGAATCGAAGCTGAGAATGATTTTGGATGCTGATTTAGTCTCTTTTATTCGTTTAATTGATTAAAAGATAAAATATATTTTTAAGTTTTTGCTTACACTCAGTAGGTACCTAGGCAGTTGTACGGCCGTCCACCTTAGGGTAA
The DNA here is from genome assembly GCA_963580505.1 of Ennomos erosarius. Classification (NCBI taxonomy): domain Eukaryota; kingdom Metazoa; phylum Arthropoda; class Insecta; order Lepidoptera; family Geometridae; genus Ennomos; species Ennomos erosarius. The sequence goes on along the minus strand of OY756981.1, from coordinate 10,173,976 downwards.
CCTTGCATGTGTCAGTAGCACCGCAGCACTGGGCGATCGCTGCATAAGTAACTGTGCTGTGCAGCGCAGTGCCTGAATGAAAATGTCAAAACGATCCGCAATCAGATACTTATACCTGCATATACTTACCTTACCTATGTATGTAAGTGCAGGAATTTGTAAATACACTATTGATAGAAGGTAAACCCGCAACCATAATAACACTAATGTATTGTCGACCGAGCGAGCGTGAAGAGTGAATCTTCATACTGATCAAAACTTGACGATTGGAAGACTTGACGAAAAGAGAATTTGTGAAAAACTGCAATTTGTCGAAAAAAATACTTGTCGTAATAACAACTTGACTTACAGCGAGTTTGACCTAAGTTATCGAACCCATAGGTATTGATCATCGCTTGTATGGTCGATCACTCATGCAATTGATTTTATCTAAGTGTTTTACCTCTATAACTGAGCTCCCTGTTGTTTTTGTTGTAAACACATCAATCGTTCAGTCCAGTCAAAAGGCTCAAAAGCCTACAGGTGGCCTAAAAATTATGACACCGAGGCTGGGGCTGACCACTTGATTATCTCTATACGAGAAGAAAAAAGATCGTCATTCCAAGCGAGAGGTGTTCAAGCCAAGGTTTTATTCATGAAATAATCATAATATTAAAGAAATCAGGACTTGTACACGAAAGCACATGCATGAAAGGTAGGTATGGACGACTCAGTCCACAATTCATTAATACTTAAGAGAAATTCGCGTAAATATTTGATATGAACCAGTGTACCTAGTAATTAGTTACAAAAGTACGTAAAGGTCATTGAAAGACGTTTGATAAAAACTAAACGCTATCTAGCAAATTACTATTTTAAACCCAGGAATTCACTACGATAACTAACGTTATTATTCCCTATTCCCTATTTCCCTATTTCCTTCCCTCCCTACATATAATAAATGTGTAATTCTGGCGCGCTACGGAACACACACATAATGATGTCAAATCTAATTTATCCCATAGGTTCTATTGTTCAAAAAATATCGTAACCGCGATGCAGGACTACAAGACTTTTAGCCCTTCTCCATACATTTTCTAATTTATCATATCTAACGCCATCTAGGGACAATAATTTGTAGCTGTTTGTTTGTTATTGAACAAAACCCTAGATACTGAACTGATTTTCATGCGGGTTGTACTAATATGCTTAGAAATAACCGGCGCACAACATAGGATATATTAAAATACAAATATCATTAAAAAAAAATTGGTCAAAATTATTAAAATATCATTACGAAACCGGACGGAATTTTATACAACATGGCCGCTTCATGGTGAATTTTTTTGGCTACTGACGGTTAGTTTATGTCACAGTAATTTTTTTATGTTGTATTATGGCTCCACACATAGTGTATTTAGCCAGTGTTAAGTATAGTAATTTTTCGTCGTGTTGTTATTGAATATTTCACATGTTTCACGTAAAGTCCATCTGGAGAAACAGATTAAAGAAAAAAAAACGTGTGTAAGGCCATGAACAGAGTAATAGGAGTTAATTTCGGTAGTAAATATGCATTAAATAGTGGAATGAAATTTTACAATTTATTAGAATTCTTTAACAATTATTAGTTTTTCTATTTAAGCCCTTGCAGGTTGTTTGAGGTTTTTGGAGTAAAATAGATATACCATCAAATAATATGGAAGTAGTATGAATCGATTGCATTCAAGATATAAACATGTTACTTATACTTAAGTGCCCGCAGATTAGAGAAATAAACGGCCAAGTGCGAGTTGGGCTCGCGCACGAAGGGTTCCGTATCATTATCTATAAAAACTAGCAAAAAAACGTTTGTTGTATGAGAAAGAAAAAATACCAAAATACAGAATAAAATAAGTATTTATTAAATACTTATTTTATTCTGTATTTATTGTAATAGCGGCAACAAAAATTTATTTATCATCTGTGAAGATTTCAGCTGTCTTTCTATCACGGTTCATGAGATACAGCCTGATGGTGACAAACGGACAGACGGACAGCGGAGCCTTAGTAATAGGGTTCCGTACCCAAAACGGACTGACGACGTCTGTCAGGCTGTCTGTCCTTCTGTCCGTCTGTCACCAGGCTGTATTTCATGAACCGTGATAGTTAGAGCTTTACCCTTGGGAGTATAATCTTGACCCTTGTTACGCATTGCTAAACCAATTTTTGGCATTACATGACGTTTATGTTTGGCTAACAGGTCTGAGGGCCAATGCATACTACCATAGGCTAATGCAGTGGACCAATGATACTCTTACGTTACGTAATAAATTATATACTCTTTGAATGATACAGAAGTATAATAATACTCTTTGGAATGATACGAAGTAGATTTTTTTCTCTAATCTGTGTACGAAACATATTATGTAAAATGCCCTGGGGGTCTAGCAAAGATCACAATCACTAACGCTAACGCCTCACGCTAACTCCAAAAATGTATCGAAATGACATTCGCTACGGAAAAGTTAGCGATTTCCGAAACGTCATTTCAGTACATTTTGGAGTTAGCGTTTGGCGTTAGCGTTAGCGGTTGGTATCTTTGCTAGACCCCCAGACTTTGCCCTATAGTAAAAATGTTTTGAAAGCCTAGATTTTAATATAATATAGGTTTTAATTAATCATGAGTTCGATGATACTTATCGAAATATCATCGAAAATTTTTCTATAGTTAAGTAGCCATGAGTGGAGATTTCATCAAAATTGGTCCAGGAATATCAAGGATAATAATTAGCGTACCTACGCTGTTTTGGAAAATATTATAATTAATTAATTCATCCATGATTAAGACATGTCATTTTTACTTCGTGGAAGTGATTATACGAGCAGAAAACTCAGTGTGGCTGATAGAAAATCAGTTTTTAAAAATAAAGCCATAGCCAAACCGAAACCTGAAAAGTAATGTAGTCCACGCACGGCAACGCCGCGGGCAGTAGCTAGCCAATAAAAAAAGAAGAAGGGAATCCGACGGGATTCCCTTCTTTTTTTTTTTTTTTTTTTGATCCGAAACTGAAGCACCCTTAGGAAGCCGGAACGCTTTTGAAATCTTAGTCCTTACCAAGTTACCACTGGCGCTTGGTTATCTTGTTTGAATCATCCATCACATCAGTTTATAAATAAAGCAGGCACTAGGCCTGTGGTGGTCATGATTCATACATTTTCTAAAGACACCTCTACTTACACTATTTTCCCGGGAGGAACACTTATCAGAATATCCTTACTTATATAATAAGTACGTATTTAAGTATTACTTATGTTACTTATGGCGTGTAGGTTGTGTAGGATTATTTTTTGTACACATTCAGTTTGTTTGTATTATGACTTGCTTTCCATTAGCCTGTAGATACAATTCAACAACATCTAATGCCCCCGACACCGTAACAATATTTTAACTTTCATTTTTAGTAAAAGTGGTCAAAAGCTTTTGACTGCTTTTGACATCCAAGGCACAGAGAACTTTGCTATATCCAAGGTGTCCACAGAGTACATATTGTGTCCAAGCATATTGACATATGAAAATGCCACCTCATCAAAAAATCTTACAAATAAGTAGTAATGGTATTAAGTATAAAGGGCTTTAATTATATTATAATCTTTGGACTTTATTTTCGTTTTCAAAATCTGTAAGTAAGGACTGCTTATTTTTTTCCTGTCCGGGCGCAAGGTCCGGCCCGCGAGCTAATTATCGTCCTTTCATAATGTAATGTTTTAAAACGATGACAAACCAACATCTATGGAGTCTGCGCCCGTGCTCCCAGAGATGAAACTCGGGTTCTGTTCTATAAACTCCACACGCTTTAGATGTTTGTTCTGCGTCTGGGTGTTATATTAAATGTATGTATTTACAAAAAAAAAGTATCTAAGTATTATATCAGTTATCTAGTTCCCATAGTACAAGCTTTGCTTAGTTTAGGGCTAGATGGCGCTGTGTGAAATGTCCACACTATTTATTTATTTATTTATTTATGAAATGAAATGAAATGAAATGAAGTGAAATTTAATTCGGAAATACATAGGGACTACCTACTCAAACATCGTAGGTAAAGTACTCACTATCCTTAAATACTTAGGTACCTAACCTTCTTAACCACGATTAGGTATGCAGTAAGTAATAATAATACATGAGTATCATAAATATAAGTAATCTAAGTAATATTTAAATTATGTTATGTGCGCTTCGTTCTCTATATTCGATTAAAGTTACGATTACCTAAGCCAGTGAGTAATACTGATCGGGACGTAAAGGCGGCGAGTAGTTCTTCCCAGTTTCACGAACGAAAACAGAGTTTCGATCAGTTACTCAGTGGGTAAAAATTTAGGGTGATCTGTAGCAACGTCAACTGTTCATTTCGTTCATTCAATAGTCACCCTGACTGCTGTCAGTGACGCCATTTCGGGTTTGTTTTTTATTTTTTTGACATTTTTATGTGCCAGCTATATGCTGCGGTGCGGTAGGTGCCCTTCAAAGAGTATTTATTCCCTACCTGAAAAACAGTAAGTAGGTAAGGATTTATTTACAAAATAGGGTATCAACTAATTAAATTAATGTAATGAGGAATGTAATACGAATTTAGATTACATACTTATAGGTACCTGAAATATGGTTGTATCTTGACGCAATAATAAAAATTAAAACAACACAAAACAAAAATATCAATCAAATATTATATAAGTATTTAAACATATTATAATTGAACAAAAACTTTTTTAGTAGTCATCATCATCATAATCATCAGCCTGAAGACGTCTACTGCTAAACATAGGCCTCCTCCAAAGAGCACCACTTTGAGCGGCTGCTAGCTTCCAGTATCCATCGGCTTCCCACGGTTCTGAGCGGACTGTTAGTAATTAAATACAATGATTTCTATATTCATAAGTATCTGATCTCGAAATAGAAACGAATAGTCGATGTTTTTATAGCAGTAGCGTAATCAACAGGGTTGGTACTTTTTAGTTCCGTAGATCTCAGTATTTGTTGCATGCAAACTATAATAGTAAATTACAAACACATGCGAGCTTGCAACAAGTTTTGCTATAGCCGTCGGTTAACCGTACTAATCGGCAGCTGATGTGTCCTGTAAGTAGCAGCCTGGTTTACGGGTCGGCTAGCGCTACTCGGACATTCTGAAATTCGTTACTGCAGTTAAAAGTGACATTACGTGGTGGCTAGCCAACTCGGAACTTTACTCGAATATAGAGAACGAAGGCCTTAGGCCTTCGTTCTTAATATTAAGTCGTCTTAATTTTCGTCATTGGATGTTGCTCAGTTTGGGGTTAATAAGTATCGTTGTCTTTCTAATCCTTTTAACCTTTATTTACTCTTTGTGCATTATATATATCAAGTTGCTCGCTTAACGTTATTTTAGAGAATTATATTCAATTTATACTACTGTAATACAATTCATTCTCAATTAAACAGCACAATCAACGTTACTACAATTAAGATTGGGACTGCTTATTAGTAGGTGTGTAATGTAAATATTATAAGGTACGTAGAAAATATAATATAGAAGATAGTTTTATTAAGTTCATTTGCGGGTTAAGCGTCCGCAAGTTTTAAAAACTTAAAAATATTTTGAGTCAGCTTTTATTGTATTTCTACAAACTTTACTTAACTTTACCTTTACTTACCTACCTACATCACAAAGGTGAAACCTTTAAAAGCTTATTTCGAAATGTTTGTAGGTATTTGGCAGTAAACAGATCGCGCAACACCTCTGCATTTACAGGCGCGAGTATAGCGAGGAGTTTATGCATTACAATACAAACATCTGCGAAAAGGGTAACGAGGCTGATAGAGTTGGATCACTCGAATCTCGCGCTCGCGCCCAGCGGTCCATCGACGATGTCCTTGCATTCTTCGAATTAATAGCAGAATGTTACCGGATCAATGACCCTTGACAATGTGAAGGGATCAGTTTGCTCTTGGGCCATGAGGTGTGGCTTTACGTAATGGAACTAATCGTGAGGGTCGCGATAGTTTGGCGGTCGCTAGTAGATCTTGCACTTTATATCGATACTGCATGTAATGGTGTAGCAGAGTGAGATAATAAATATAGGTAATAAAGATAGCTATGTATGTTTTATTTTGAACATAAATCATTCTGTTTCAGCCTTTTTGTACCTAGCTACCTAGCTAATTGGTTTTTTATTCTAATCAATGTTTAGTGTTTTCAGTGTTTAGTCTTTAGGTTATAGGTAATTAGTTAATTATAATATCAATAATTATAATTGAATAGGTACAGAGGTAAGAATAATACACCTATTACATAATTGAAGAAAATTCAAATATCCTGAATTATTAAAATACTTAGTTAAATTGTCATTGATTATGTTGTCGGTAACGGTAAAAGCTCTTACCTTACTTATGCTTAGTTCAAACATGTCGACATGTTTACGTAGGTGGCCAAATTTCACGAATAATACAGACAAATTTTTTATAATATACTTGTTTTCCGAAATTTGTTGATTGAGGGCGGGATAGTTAGCGGGCAGGCGCCTCCTAATTTTCTGTATGTTAATATTACGGTTCCTCTAGTTGGTACATAAGTAACTATTTTCAATGGGTTTCTATGGTTTCTATAAGATTACCATTTTATGACCCCTGACCAACATTTCAGGCAGTTTATGATAAAATAAAAAACGCAAAGAAGTAGCTTACCTACATTGTATTTACTTCTGCAGGTAACTTACAGGTGCCTACTAAAAAATAAGTCGATCGCCGTCTGATACCACTTAGGAACATTGTTAAAGATTATAAAAGTTTAATACCTATTTAACGAAGCGAGACAATATCTCACCAGCACAAAGATGAAAAGGATGATTAAATACAGCTATTTATATTTAGCCCATTACTGATGTCAGGACTAAGCATCGTCGTATGAATAAACATCATGCATTGAGGTCGAACCTCATGTAGGTACTGTTTATGTACCAGCTCACGACTGAGCTAAGCCCTGGTTTCACCAGCCCTTGATAAATGTTAACTGATAGATTAGATATTAAAAAGGTAATCTGGGCGAGTGGGCGGATTGCGAGGTGTGACTCAGCGCATCAGCGGTACCTAACTCGTAACTTTCAAACCGATACACCCAGGTTCTAATCCCACTCGGCCCTGCATCAATAACTTTTTAAATTATACGTGCAGAATTATTTAGGTACCTGATGGTAATGCAGTAGGTATGTAGTCTGATATAAGGGGAAATGTTACAGTTATTATAATACTTAGGTATACCTACAATTATCTTTGCGCTACAAAAGAAGTAACTAAAACTAACTAATTTAATTTGGTTGCTTAAACGTTAATAACCGATGGATTAAAAAAAGCAAAGAACATCTAGCGGCGGAATCAAAAGAAAAAGTTAGTTTTGGCTCCACCGGTGGAGCCTGGCCGTGGATTTACTTAATTGGTACCAAAGGGTACCTAATTAGAATCATAAACGTACTTTAAGTTGGTGAAACTGTCTTTGTAAGTAGTTAACTTTAGACAAACGATTTGCAATATTTGGGAAACAGTTTATGTATATAATGAACAACACAAGCAAACAGTGTCAATATTTCACTGCAACGTGTTTGCCAGAAATGTAGCAAATAAGACGTAAAATTAAAAGATAAGTAAGTATAAATTATCCCGCTTTACAGAGTTTTCTTCAGCTTTCAACATCGTAGAATATACCTAATGCATTTTAAAAGGGATATACCTACTTAGGTAATGAACAAAATAAATAGAATAAAGGAAAAAGAAACGAAATAAGTAAAATGATACAGCTAAGACAAAGTGTATAAAACTGATATTTTATGATTGGTGGTATAGTTTTATATATTATATTTTTTAATTGAAAGTAACCCAGCGCTCCGTCTCATGCAAATAGAATGCGGATGAAGCCATATCTTTGAAAGCTTGAAAATTCGCTCAGAGCTGCTACCTATTTCAACCGACGTAGGTACCAATAATGTAGGTGATTTTATTTCCGCATTATTTCTTCCCAGCAACAGCCCAAGCCGGGTTGCGGCGGCGCCCGCCCTCCATAGCCTGGTTACCAACAGCGAGCTCGCTCAGAAACCATCTAGGTAGGTAGGTAGGTACTATACACTTTCGAACAAAGAAAAACTTTTCAATGTTGTCAATAATTTTCTATTACTGATGTAAGTAGGTTTTTTCTTTTTATACAAGTACCTACTTACACCCATCCACCTAATAGTAGATAATAAATACTTGCATTACTAATTTTATTTATTTCCAAAAAAATAAGTGCTGCTTACAGACTAGGCCAAAACGCTAACACTTCACGATTAAAATACTTAATTACACATTTTATCAAATATAAAACGACTCGTGTACAAATAATATTTAATATATTTTATTCTGTAATAATAACCAGGATTATAAATAGGTATAACTATACTCGGGACAAAGATCATAAAGCCCGATTGTATAAGTAGATAAGAACAGAACATTTTAGCAAAGCTTATTCAAGATTAAAATAATTTTTTAACTAAGTAATTATTATTTAAAATATTCCAAGTTGAAAAATCCATTTGGTTAAGTATTTATTACCTACTGCAATAATAATGTTCATTAAATACAAAGCAAAAATGTGAACCTTTTATAAAGGAAATCCGTTGTATTGTTATAGCGACATCATATAGGTACGTAACTTACCTATACCTACCTAAGTACCTACCAATAAGCTTTCGAGTAGTAGGTATTAAATGATAACCCGTAACGTGTGAACCCGGTCCGGCGGCTCTGCTATCCAGTGACTCCGGTAGCGGTCACGGTAACGGCAGGGAAGGGGGTTCTAAGAATCCTCGGAAGACGCCCGGCTACCAACCCCACCGAACACGACCCCTGGCCCTGGCAAATGGGGGAGGCCTACGTTCAGCAGTGGACAAAAACATCTACGGGCTGATGATGAAGATGATGATGATGATGAAATGATAATATTTTTTATTTATTTACCAGTATTAAGTATACCTCCATTATAAGGATGCAAGTAGGCAAAGCAGCGATGTAAGTATTTGTACCTACTGTAGGCTGTGGATGGATGCAAGAAGCAAGCAGCCGCTCAGTGGCGCTCTTTGGGGGAAGCCTATGTTCAGCAGTGGACGTTTTCACGTTGATGATGATGTAGGCTGTAGGTGGTTGTAGGTATTATATTATCTGTGATATAGTTAGGTATTATATAAAAACAAACCATCAACAACGCAGTCTGACAGCTTACTACCCACATTGTATTAAAAGCATAATTCTACATCTGAGATTACAATACAAAACAATGTCCATTTAGAATTATTACTCGTGGCCTCACCTTCTGCAATAAACATAACCATTGTCCACTACCTAGATCATTAGAGTTAGATTCAAACATATCTTATACAAACCATATAACAATGTAACCCTGAAACATGATCCCTGCATTGACTGCGCCTGGCATACCTACCCACAGAGTCAGCAGAGCGTCCTCATTTTCACGAGCGTTTCTTTAACTTTCGCCATTTACAATCAACAGTTAGTGAAAACGTACAAAACCATCAAAAATTGGTCGCTAAGGGCGGGCGAGGCGCGCCGCACGCCGGCCGCCATGTTTACAAACAAAGAGAGCAACGCTCGCCAAGTAGGTTAGCGCAGCAGCGTGCGCCTGCGCCGCGCCGAGCTGAGCGCGCGGCTTGTTGCGCGGGTCGTGGTCTCATGCTCAACTCGCGCCCGAAATACATACTCCGATTATGCCATTTCATAACATTATTTGACGAAACGGTATCGCTAGGCAGATAAAAGTCTGTCTTAAGTAGTATTTTTTTTTCTACATTCGTACTCGTTGGACCTTTCACGCGAGAGAGAATGAGAGCTTTTTGGGGCTTAAACTGCACAGGGTACCTGAATCAGGGTACGTATCACTGAAAAATTACATTTTACATTTTTACTATTTTGCATCGCACTTGTCACCAATTTAAAGCGTAGTATCGCGATGAAACGTTGATGGGCTAGGCGTAGGGAAGTAGGTAGGTACTTGCAGAAGATTATTTATTTTATAGTGTTTTCGGCAAATAAATAAATAAATAAATAAATATGTGTGGACATTTCACACAATAGGACCTCACATGTAGAAGGTAAGATAAGTAAACTTATAAATATTATTATATGACTTTAATTGTATACGATGTGGTTGAAAAAAAAAGGTTAAGTAGGAGGCAATCTTACGCGGTAAACACAGACCCACCGTATACAATCCATAGGCTTACCTAAATTCTGTACAAACCTAAATAAACGTGGTACTTACAGGAATTTGATGAATTCTAAGTTATTGTTAGTTTACTTACATAATACTCTTTTATCCATTTCATTATTTAACCTTTGCGTGTTAGAGTGTAATTTGAAGTAAAAGCATGCGGTCAATGCTAGCCAAAACTACGCCTTGAACTTGAGCATGTCAAAACCTCTAATGTAGAGGTGAGAGTAGTACAAAAGCAGCTTTATAATACAATGTATTTTGACCCAGTGCCACAATTGCCTGAGTAACACAATATCATGACCATAGTGAGTTTAGGGAAGGCGAAAATCGTGCGGTTGCGGCGGAGAAATCGGTACAATGGCCTCTCTCCGCCCGCGCCGGAAGAAAGTTCCTAGCCATTTGCATAGCGCGGTTTGTTGCTGCGATCCCGCCGATGGCCTACTAAGACAGCCGTAGTTTATTGTCGCGGACCCATTTTCTTGATACCCCGCGCAAAGCTTGCCTGCACACCGGGCTCACAAGCTGACACACTTTGCTCACTCCGAAAGTTTCACCGACAGAGAAACTCTCAATATCTAATAGCACCAACATCCGTCTATGCAGATTTCCAGAGCAAGCCACCACTGTGACCTAAATAGGATATACAAAGCCTATAACACGTGGTGAGAGGTTGTTTATTCAATTTGATCTGACATTCATTCGCTTCGTAGAGCCACTGTATTTCTCTGCAGTGTCGATTTCCAAACCACAAGAACATGCGACATTAATGATTAAAAACTCTTTATTTGCGTTGTGCATATACCAAGGACATCTTTCTTTAAGCGACAGGCTATCAGCTCGACCTAATTTTTAAACAAAAGTGGGTTAAAGTTCAGCTGCACAGCAGACGTGCAGAAATCGATAACTATTCAAGGCGATTGAACAAACAGCAACTTCGTTTTCGTTTCATTCCGAATGGGAGGCGACGAGAAAAACTTGCACTGGTGTTGCGAGAAAGCGTAGACATTTCACCATAAAGCCTAGAAAGTGTTTACAAGAAGAAAGTGAAGAAGTAGAGCAAAAAGTGCACTATTCCAACCATTGAGAGACATAAATATATATAAACAGGTGCATAGCGAGAACGCGGAGAGTCTGAACAATGCCAATTCACTCCCAATTTACAAAGTTTCCACTTCCACTAGCATCACTTTTTCCCGCTACAGATGAAACCGCTGCATCGCTTGCGTTTCTAGCACAACACATGTTTGCCTAGTTCTTATATGAATGCACTCATTTTTACTTTCTTTTCCGTCCGCTCTTGTTTGTTTGGTTCTTTAAGCTTCCATCACACTGTATCGCTATTATGTGCTAAGTAGTTTATGCCTGTTACTTAGTTTCACTAAAATATAAATAAACGTAACTATTGTTTGCTATAGGTAGTTAAAATCAGATTTAGTGTAACAATAAATTAAAGGTAACGTAATTAATAGTTGTATTAGAATCTATAATGTCATATTGTATTTTGTGTATAATTGTGTGTTGTTTATTTTGTGTACCTATAACAAGTATTGTAGGTAAGTGAAGCTATTGTTACGTGTTATTTTTCTAACACGGTAAGTACTTATATTGATTTTTGTGATTGCATTTTAACGCTGTAGAAATAAAAGAAGAACTAGCATTACCAACTGTTTTAATGGCGATACTTAATATTAATGTTCACGCACTAAATTACATATGCCATTCAATTCATTTCATACGCTGAAGAAAATGCGCATTTTTCTCGCCTGAAAGTGAAAATCGCGCATTGTTCACACAAATCGCCGGTAATACGTGCATGATACTTTAATGACAGTTTCTTGTTTTAGTTCCGTTGAATAGTTAGGATGGTCACATGCAAGGCTCATCTTGGGAGAAAACGAAGAGTATACATCACGGCTCAGCACGACACAATCATGCACGCTCAAAGGTATTCTGATATCTGCCGGTTTCATGGAATATCAATAACCCTAATAGTAAACGAAATATTGTGTTTTTGTAAATGTATACTTACAATTAGTTACCACTCAATGTTGAAAATTAATTTGTTTCAAATTTTTTTGCTGTTTATATTTTTTTTTATGAGAATGAATGACGTGACGGGCTGGTCGTTCACCTGATGTTAAGCGATATGGCGGCCCATAATAGTTGCAGTGTCACTCGGAACTTTAAAATAATAAAGTTTCGCGTGACACTGCACTGCGCACATCATCCTGAGACATCACACAGTCTAGTAATCAGATTACTACATTGTGTAATCAGGTCATAAAGTCTCATTTGCCCAGTAATTTCACTTGCTACAATGCCCTTCAAACCGGAACACAGTAGTGGTTGCACACTACTGCTTGGCGGCAGAATAACTGGCAAAGCGGTGGTACCTACCTAGACGAACTTTGCAGAAAAGTCCCCTACCACCTAGTAAAGAGTAGAATACGTAAGGTCTTGGGGGATACCATGGGTAGACTAGGAAAGTATATGATTTTAACCATTATAATAAAAAACGTATGTTCAGAATGGATGAAAACACTGTCTAACCGGGAAGACTGTGTTGTTCTTTTGAGATAGTGTTATCATTTTATGCACGGGAAAAACTGTGAGGCACAGCTAGTCTTGGCATAAAACAAAGACTTGCAATAATAAATACATCGCCGAAATTTTTTTGAAGACGCATTAGCAAATATTTTTGTAAACAGCTAAGCTGATGCTTCCTATTGGTTATCCAACCCCAAAGCTGGTAGCACTGCCTATCACAAAACTTAAGTAACTATTGATTCATATATCGGGCTACAAATTGTGGGCATCGGTACGTCACATGTTAGGCGTGCTGTTGGGAAAGCCGGCACCGCGGTGGCGCTCGCGGTGCGGTGTCGAGAGAAAGAGTGTGAAGAGAGATGGGCATTTCACCGCGCGGGGTCAACGCGCCCGCGGTACTGTCGATTGTAACCCAATTGTCAATGTGGGTCTAGGCCGGCGTTCGTCGACCCCGCTGACACAGTTTGCGCCCGCGCCGTCCGCGGTGCTTTCACGCCCCGCGAGGGTGGGGCGATGCACGCGGAAAGCTGAGAAAACTTGACTGTCTTGTATGACAGGGCGGGCTAAGTGCACTAAGCGCATTCACACAACACTACAAGTAGTTGTGCTTAGCATTACCTATATACTGGGATGTTATTTAATTCATTAGCATAAATTGAATACGTGTTAGTACATCATTTACTGATGATTATTAAAGAGTAAAGAGTGTAAATGAAATTATTTTTTATTGAAAATGATGTAGATTGCCGCGGCGCCTAACGCAGTTGGCACGAATGATTTTGATACATTTAAACGTTTTATTACCTTGTATGTACTATGTACTATGTACTAGTTAAAAACAGTATTTCATTATTTTAATTAAAATTTTTACTGTAGCATTTGATTTAGTAAATTTTCTCATTTTTCGGAGTTATTATTATTACCAAATCAATGTCTTGATGAATTCTATTCAAAAATGTTGGTCCACACGTGACCGGTATTAGGAGTAGGTACCTACCTAGTTTCAAAGGATGCTAATGAATTCAATTACACCCGGTATATCCTGTTGTATTGGTAAGACCATAGACATATATATTAAGGACAGGCCTAATGACAGGTTAAAACGTCGCTTCAAAGTGGGAGCCAATTTCACAGATTGGCATCCACTAGCGCTCAGTCTGTGATGGAAGTTAGAAGGCATCGGACGAATGTCACAAACAAAATATGCCAAGTTGTATTGTGAAGGGTTGCACAATCTATACTCAAAAGTGCAGTAAAAAGAAAGACCAAGTTTCTTACCTCAAGTAATTCAATATTTTCAATATTACACTCTGTTTTGTAACAAAATAATCGAATTTATATTTGGAATAATCATTGTAAACAAACATAAACATCGACGGACATAATGGCAGCGATAGGCACCTAATTTTCTCAACTTGTCGTAGTTCACGCGAAATCTAATAGATGGCGCTGACTTTTCCCACGCCATTTTGACAAAATAAAATGTTCCTTCGGGCATATCCTGATATATAAATCTATGGGTAAGACACTTTAATTTACGTAAATGTTGACTTTCGAACTTAACGTATCGTGTGCTTACCCAATAATAGATCATGACAAACGTACATCTATATAATTATACATTAGTGCAATAGAAATCTTCGAGATCGATAGTGTATTTTATAGGTACCACTTGGTATTTAGATTACTTGCTCACAATCATTGTGGTACATTATGATATAAGACTTAGGTGTGCTGGGTTGATCATTACACTCTATAAATAAAATCGGTGCAGTAGTGACGGAGATTCATGGTAACAAACATTTACACAAATTTCGCATTTATAATATTAGTAGGATAAGATAGCAGGAAAACATCAAGATAATTCACATGTACTTTATCTAACGTTGAAGGATATAGTCACAGTTATTATCGCATCAACAGAGCTAATATTTATTTTCCTCAGTACCTAGTCGGCATTTGTCATGCTGGTAGATAATAGCAAAGGCACACAGCCACATCATCTTAGGGATAATGCATGTTGCCTTGCCTATAAGCATTTGACTCTAAGCAGATAGATACCCACCCCCTGGAACATAAATAATTAAATTATTTATTTATTTAATATACTTACTATATTATTAGTCACACGTTTTCCAAAAAAGACTACTGATTTTTTAGGGCACCATTTTCACAAAAACTTATACCTACTTGTCTGATTTTAGCAGTAATCAATTTTCCACAACTGCTTTTAGCCTCTTCTATTGAAATCAGGCATTAAATTGATCTGAATCTGATGAGCTAATTTTACACAATTATTTACGTTATATTTACGTAGATTGCAAAGACAGCCTCGCGAAGTCTACAGCTCATGGAGCCACTGGTTATGTAGAGTTGAAATAGTATTCCCACCAATTTTATCATTAGGTACATTAATTTGACTGAGCGAGCGCGAAAATTCAGCGATTTTTCTGATCTTATATGCCCTGCGCCGCTTATGTGCGGCTGTTGTTATCTATAGGTAGGTCGCATTTTTCAAACGATTGTCGTAATAAGTATAATGTGCTGTCGTGTGTAGGTTCAATAATTATATGGAATACCTGTGTTTCTTTGATTATTAACACGTCGAAATAATCAAGATTATTATTTGTCCATTCAGTTACCTACTAATTAGAAATTTTTCAAAGAGTGTAGGTAGTTGAAAATGTAATAAATAGTTTTGGGTTCTAAGCTACGCAAATACCGACTCTACAGCTCACAGAGCCACTAGTTTAGTATTACATTATATACTCGTAACATTTGAAAGTTATAACAGTTGCGTCACAATTACAACATGGACCTTGATATATGCACTTGTCACTTTGTCATGATCAGACCTTACTGCGGCCTCATAGTTCACGTGACTTCGCCCGCATAGCAATCATGCATTTAAGTTTTTCTATCATCAGTTACGTACTTTGAAGACTTGGTAACCCTCCCTGAAAATAACGAATGCTAATGTTTTGAGACGAACAATAAATCTGTAATTAGAATGATACCTACAGACGTACTCTAACAAAAAGACAAATTATCTTTTAAGAATGGAGCGCAGGGCATTGTACTAAAATGAGACGGTAAATTTATGAGGTACAATACGCAAAAACGCTTGAATCGTTCCAGTAAAAACAAAATCATCAAAGCGTAAGCTGACAAATTGGGATCCTCATTTTTTATTACACTGTGTTTTAAAGGTCTCAGTTTTTGTAGGTGTGTAGTGGGGACGAGCAGAACAATACGAATGACATTGGTCCTTATGGGAATGCAGCTCAATTAAGCGCAGTGGGCCAACAAATGCGACTAATGAATAAGTATGGTTAACATAACACGATATGCGTTTGTAAGTCGTTAGCTAGTAGAGAACAAGGTCAGATGGATGTGGAGCAAGGTCACAATGAGCAGTCTTCGAGTGATAGCGTGACCTCTGGCTACACTATCGGCGATAGATACCTACAGGCTAGCAGCATATATCGTACGCGTAAGTATACATACGTACACCTTTATCGACACATTCTCTCGACAATAAAATTAATATAACAGTTCCATTTTTCGTAATCGTTAAAATGAATGAGTCATAAATGTTAACAACGAAATTCAAGATAAGATTTATTAACATTTATATGTATAGTTCAATAAAAAAAAATTACGCCAAAGATCACGTACATAGATCCTGGACCCTAACTAGGATTCCCTGTATCTAGGGACCTAAGAACTACGAGAACCATGGTCCCACAACAGCTAGACACAGAACAAGTACCTATATGGGTTTGTATTTCCTGTGCTCAAATATTGTTCCTGTCGCAGGAATCGAACCCGCCGCCTCTGGGTTACGAGCCGACCTGCTCAACCACTGTGGTGTCATTGTTTGGATCATTCTGACGGTGAAAACCGCGCTATTACCTTTTTGTTAATTAAGTGGGAACAGAAATGTTTTAATTTTTTAATATTATTATCTCTATGGATATAATATATGCCAAATAAAAAGAAAATAAGAACTTTTCAGAACTCGAAGGATCTAAATTACTTATAATAGGACAGAACCTATACAAATCAAATATTATACGAAGGATAAACACGACGAAACATGTTACAGATCCATTACAAGACTAGGCTGTCGTCTCGATTCATTTAAGCTCAATCTGCCAGAGTGCCATCACACCACAATGGGCGGGATTCAGCTGTGCATATAAATGGTCCTTCAAATAGATCAGATGATGCGAGGCCATATTTCTGAGATACGACGTGGCTTTCAAGAACCAGTCTCGTCCCGACTTTAAAAGTCTGAGACCGTCTACAACAGTTCTGCATGAGCTGGTGACGTCATGCGATGGAGATGTTACAGAACAAAGGTAAAAAAATAGGAAACATAAGTGCCTATTACAGGTAACTACTATTTTAATATCTGTGCTATTACACTATGCTATCTGCTTCTGCGGAGAATTGGAAATGGAAAATAGAAATCTAAAAATAGGTAAAAATATCTATTACTATTTTTCCCTAATAAGATAAATCATCAAGGTTGAGAGTATAGAATTGTACTTATACTAAATTACACATTTTTTCAAAGCTTTTTTCCATTCTATAAACGTAGATTTTAGCCCAGCTTTCAATTTCTGAAAAAGAAGTACTTAGGATATATGAAGAGCTAGTTTATAAAAAGAGACCGCGTTTTGTGGTGCGGAGTTATGATCGCTATGGATGAATTAATGATGACATTACAGCTAAGTATATGAGTAAATATCCAAGTTAGTTAATATAATGTAGAAGGTTGGGCTTGAAAGGTACACATTTTCTTGCTGGTTATGTCTGCCATAAAATCTAGTTTAGTTTCATTAAAAGAATTGAGCCACAGAAGCCATAGGTAAACCATAGAAGTAAAATTCAGCCTACATTAATAAATTCAGGACTCAAGAGCTCTAGAGGGAAAACCCCGTTTGGCTTTACGGAAGCAGGAAAAAAGAGACTCGGTATGGGAATAACCAACAATAGTCCAATCCCGCTAAGCCTCTTTAATTTAAGTCGAGATGGAACTTTACTAAAGTAAAAATGCAACATGCAATTATACCTATACCTAATTATAATTATATTCACACGCACGCACCTATAAAAGTGTCACGGTCCAATGTTGAATTTGGTGGTTCAAGGTGGTACAAAAGTGGTAGATGATTTAGAGGTCGTTTTTGTGGAAATGAACGTAATGCAAACATGCATTACGTTCATTTGACGGATAAATACACATTATTACTATAAAGAAATTGAACAAAATATCACCTGACTAGGTAGGTAATGAGTAGCTTTAAAAACATGAAGAAGAAAGTTCTATTAGTAAGTACAGAATATACCTCGTATAGAACTTCATTGATCTAATAATACAAACAGTGGCATTACTTATCAAAGGACATTACTAATGCCTTGACCTATGATAACGCAATTTTATCGGATGAATAAAAGTCTGTTTTCATGGCATTTTCCTCATCTGGTCGAGGTTGCAGATCGTATGCATTCCTCTCAGGCGGCTCGCATGCGTCAGTCCGCAAAAAAACAACACAGCATATAAATGATAGCCGTTTTTCATTCATCCCTCGGAATGGGCTACGTCAGAGCTAATTTATGAGTCAGATTTGTTTTTAGCAATGTCCGTCCCTTGTGAGCCTGTGATGACCTGATGACGCATGGAAACAAACCATATAATGCATATCCGTTTAAAGTATTCTTTAGTGTTTTTGTTAACTTTTAGGAAACGTATTATTTAGACTAAGTGCCACTCTAAAAGTTTGACGGGCCTTTATTATGCAGTCCTATTGTAATCCACGTGAACGATAATCTGCACGCATCACTATCTACTTACATATCCTTGTGTATTTCTGAAATAAGTACCTTGCATATAATATCTGCCAGGTCGTTAGAAAAATACTAGCTTTACCTTTTGTAAAGGAAAATAGGAAACCTATCTGATACAGCTTGGCATTCAGAGTTATGACGAATTTCCCAATATCGAAAGATCTAAGTAGTCTGAAAATTAGGACCAACGCATTTGGTAAACTTTTAAATTAAGTACGTACATGTTTACCTAATTTACCTCGACGTCAATGCTTACGTATTTTGCGCTGATATAAATTGGGAATCTGTATATTCCAGCTGTTTCAACACCTTACGATTTATTTTCAACCAAAAAAGTTTCTTCGTCGAATTATACAAAGGTTTTTGTCACATATAAGATTTTATTATAAACAGCGCAACAAATCTAAGTTGTTAGTTCTGGTAGCTTAATTACTGTACAAGATAAACTTCAGTACCTAGGTTTAATGGTCCATGACGCTGGGGACGGCGACGATGACGGGTTCAGGAGCAGCGACCTCCACAGGGGTGACCACAGCGATGGGGACGGTTGGGACCTGGACCTCGGGGGCCACGGGTGCGGGGAGAACTACGGGTTCTGGGACAATTACGGGGAGCACGGGCACGGGTAGCACTACGGGCTCGGGCACAACCTCGGGGAGCACGGGGGCGGGGAGGACCACTGGCTCGGGAACAACAACAGGCTCAACATCTACGCTGTCGACAACGTTCACGGGGCCAGGGATGTGGACCTCAGGCACTGGCTTCTCAATAACGGGGTTGGGGTTGATGGGGCCCTCGATAGCAACGGGATTGTAGCCGGCGGGTGCGTCCACGTTGACGATCAGCTGCACCAGGGGCAAGGGGTTGGCCACAGCTACGGCCACAACGGCGAGGAAAGCGATGAATACCTTCATGATTGTTGCTGAAATAAACATTCAAAGCCAAATTACTCATTAGATTGGTTACCGTCAAACCTGTCCATTAAAATTAACCGACCGGACTTTAAATGACAATGTCACCCTGAAACACCAGTTCGTAGTATTCATATTCATGTAATACGCAGTTCAAACACAAAATTTTTGGTGCCATTATTTGATGTTGAAAATGACGATGGTAACTATTTCTTGAAAAACTCGCTACATCCATTTGGACACATATAAAACAATAACCGTGCATAGTTTAGCCAAATACCTTGTCATGTTTAGGGCAGTTCGGGTAATTAAATGAAACTTACTAAGAATCGCGGAAAAGCTACTCTGGTCTAAGAAAACAATCTCGGGATTTTTGCTCTACGGTTGAGGCGTTTTATTAGAAAGATTGTAACTTACCGTGTTTATGGAAGTCAATGACAACTATGCTACCGCAAATTTTTTCGATGCTTTTATATTAAATGGATTTATTGTATCAACCTTCGTTATCAGATTACAAGTTGCCCAATTTAGTATATCTTTACTGCAGCCATAATTTTTACTATATTATAAATATGAAATTACAGGAAAGGACAACGAACATGAAGATAATGATCATAAGCGATATAGATTTGAACTATCGGTTGTTTGGCTGGTTTTGATACAAAATTGTATTCCTATATATATAATATTACGTATGATGCATTTTAGCCGTTTAAGGTTTCTACTTTTTCTCTATAACTAAAGGGATTTCCTTTAGCAATGAATGCAGCGCAATTTGGGGGATATTTTGAAATCTAATAGGGATACATGACGATGGTAAAACCCGACAATATAATAATAATTCTAGACAGCTAACCAATTGAACTATTTTAAGATGGATCCCATGGAACAGAAAATCCCCCTGTCAGTTGCTGTGGACGCAACCTGTGTAGACTAGGTACTAAATAAGGCTGGCAGCGGATTCCACAGACTGTTAATGCATAAAGCGAAAAATAAAAACCCTATACATGGCGGCGTCTGACGGGGCCGTAGGTCTGAGTGCACATAAAATTTTCCAAGAATGTCCCAAGATATATTGGGCCGTCTGGCCGAGACAAACATGTGATCAAACAGCTGGACTCTACTTGGCTCATAGGTACCTACTAAGAACTGCCATTCATGGCGGCTGACACGAGCAAGTTGCCTAATACTATAGCAACGATTTGTTATAAGAATTATTAAGTACCTACTTAAGTATTTGACTGTAGGTGGTAGGTAAATACTAACAGTATTTAAAATTTACTTCGATGGAATCAGTAAGCGTTTAATGTTGATTATATTTGTATTGTTATAAGCACGGGGTCTCATCAAGTAGGTACAAACGAAAAATAGCCCAAACGTGAAAAAATATAGTGATTGTGTCGTGAGCGTTACTAGTTAGCGTTACCAGTGTATTCATTTAGCCCAATAATTCGCCAACACGCAATAAATTTCGCTTGATAATCTTGCGTTCGTAAAATAGCCCGAGTTATTCCGTCGTATGGGATGAGGCATCTGTACTGTAGGTATTATATTATACTGCTAAAGGTGGTAGTACTTTTCTGAAAAGTTTTTCTAGGTAGGTACCACCGCTGTGCCAGTTATTCTGCCGCCAAAGCAGTAGTGTGCAAGCACTACTGTGTTCCCGTTTGAAGGGCATTGTAGCTAGTGAAATTACTGGGAAAATGAGACTTTATGACCTGATCTCACAGTCTAGTAGTCTCGCAGAGCAGTGTCACGCGAAACTTATTATTTTAAAATTCCGAGTGACACTGCATCTGTTATGGGCAGCCGTGTTGCTTAGCATCAGATGAACGACTAGCTCGTCACGTCATTCATTCGCATAAAAAAAAATCTGGTGTTATCAGTAAATAAAAAAAAACCATTGTAAAATCTACAGTGGAATCCTAGGAGGAGCCACGGAGAGCCGCGGCTTGTATATAGGTACTTACCAACAAAATCCATCCATAAACACGTGGGGCTAAATGGATAACACTTGTGATTGGTATATAAATAGCACACATGAACACGGAGTAAACAATAAATAATATATTATTTTCGAAGTGATGCGATGGTGAGTCAGTACTACAATCAGCCGACGACTCGCGGGTCGTGGGTTCGATTCCCACATTGATCTTGACATTTTAGTGTAAAATAATCGTGAGTTGTCACAACATTGAGTACCTACCTATACTTATATGTTAGAGCACATTCCAAGAGAACTGTAGCGGTTTATTCCGGAATTTATAATTATATTAGGTAGGTACTTACTGCAAATATTCAATTAATGTAAATATCGTAGCGTACAATAGTAAGTACCAATAAGTAGGAACATAATAGTAGCTATATATAGGCATAAAACAATATAGCATAATAATCAATGTTTATCGTTCGTAAAAGACAAAACGGACGTGACTACCTTGGTGTATAAGTATAATAGGCTTTCAATAGTTTTATTGTGATCCATAAAATATAAAGTTTACCGAATCGTAAACGTAGCGATTACTTATCGAATGAATAGATGCCTAGATATCTTTTTTGTACCGTCATCGGCATATGTAATTGATTCGTGTCTGTGCGTCCGTTGATATGAGGAAACTCTGGAAACTCTCTAATCTCAGGTAGTGGTCACCTATACTCTAGAATCGAGTAGTGGAAAAGACGGAAAAGCAACGAGTTAGTGTTGACATGGCGCTGTCGTCTCATCCGGTGGCAGTTACCCATATATTAGTAATCCCGTACATTTCTCCGGACAGGTACCGCTCGTTAAACTAACACGGGAAAGCCTCCGCAGACGCCGCGCGACGGTCGTAGTGATGGGAAACGATCTAATTAGACATGCACATAAAACATTTTCTGTCTTATTCTATACGTACTTCGTATGTTTTATTAATATTAGCACATACTTATTAGTAATAAAGTGACGTTAGCGAACCTACCATCGGTTGGAACGTATAAAATATTTTGCATAAAAACCGAGTATCGAATCTCGCTCTACAAATTCATTGAGCACTAAAAACCACAGATGTTAAGGACAACTTTCAAAAGCTGCTCAGAGAAGATTAAATCAAGATTGACTGCCGAATTTGCCTGAAGTAGTGTAATGATGTATTATTAATTCGAATTTCGCAAAGATGAAGCGTAACAGAAAGTTGGAAAAATACTTATTTGACTTCTTGATTGCGATGCCGATATGCTGTACGGTGTGGCATGTTATTATCGCAAGTATTTTTTTATTGCTTGGCGATTATTTCCTATTGCGCGTTTTAATTTCTTTGTTACATTTTAATCCTTTTATACAATTCCTTGGTATCTGTAGCGAATGCCAGAAGCGGCGTGAGCGTGAGTCAGTTGTTCGTGATCGCGAGCCCTACAGTCCCGCGCCAGGGCACCGCACGCGCCGCACTACTTATCTATCTCGACGCGTGGAAACTGTGCCACGTCTCAGTAAAAGTACTTTCTTCTGACCGCTTTCGGAAACTTGCCTAGAACAAATTTCCTCGGGCGCGGTAACCTTGTACATGTGACATAAGTTGTTCGCCTGCGTGTGCACTATAATTAGAACCCAGTCGTTTATAGCCGTTCTGAGAACTGGCAATCGATACTCAACACCGCCTTAACTTACAATCGTGAGAAATAAAGCTCACTTATTATAACTACCTGTAAGCAATAAGATACCTGGTTCCTAGTGTTCGTCGAAATGTAAGCGGAGTCTCTTACTTACTAGTACCTACAACGTAGCGTGTCCTGATCTAAATAACGTACAACAATAGCGTATCTTCTAGCTAAAACACTGTAAAAGGAAGCAATATAACATTGCATAATAAGAAAGCTAAATGGCAAAATGAGAGAACATTTTTAATCTCTTCTGAAAGCACGCACAAGACGGCCATTACATTTAATTTTATGTAGCAGCACTGTTACGTATTTAAAAAATTGCGCAAGTAAATACTGTTAAGTACTTAAATTTTGAGGAGGTAAAATAAAAAGCGTTAGCAACACAAACACAAAAGCTTTGAAGTGTGTTTGTTTTTGGTAGCTATAACAACTGTCAGTACCTAAACAAGAGTTCTGTATAGGATTTGGGGCGAATAATCGCCGCGAGCGCAGCTACCTGCCACTTGGCTCAATGTATCAGACGGAAATCAAAACATGTCACGATCCCACTCGTGACTACAAGCTCGACTGCGTCCTGTTCAATTGCTGAACCTAGATTCATGTGCCAACTCAACTCTGCCACATTGAGTTGAAATGGATTAAAGTACAATTGCAATCGGAACGAGTTGGTCGAAGTTCAAGCGATTTCACGTTCTGAATACACTGAAAGCATCGAATGTTATTTTGCAAAATCCACTAACCTTTTTTTTTATGAGAAGGAATGACGTGACGAGTTGGTCGTTCACCTGATGTTACGCAAAACGGCCGCCCATAACAGTTGCAGTGTCACTCGAAACTTTAAAATAATAAAGTTTCGCGTGACAGTGCACTGCGCACGTCATCCTGAAACATCACACAGTCTAGTTATCAGATTACTACACTGTGTAATCAGGTCATAGTCTCATTTGCCCAGTAATTTCACTAGCTACAATGCCCTTCAAACCGGAACACAGTAGTGCTTGCACACTACTGCTTGGCGGCAGAATAACTGGCAAAGCGGTGTTACCTACCTAGACGAACTTTTCAGAAAAGTCCTACCACCTAGTAAAATACCTACAATTTAAAAGTAAACGTAAAAGAACATATTCATTTTGAACTTAATACAATAGGTCAAGCAATTACTAGTTTAGTTCTACTTTTAGGTTATACTAGACTAGTTTATATCCTACAAAATAAAAGCAGTCAATGAACAGTCCCAACGTCACCAGAAAAGTAATATTCATGAAGGTGTACCTATTCGCTTTGTGAGATAAAACTGCATTCGTGTTAAGATTAATGGGCACTCTTAAAATGTGTCTAGACAGGGTGGTTCCCTGTCTGCAAACTTAAAGTTCCGCTACGAAGGGAGGTGATTCCCATGAGCATTTACTAGGTACCTACAATCTGAATTTCCAAAGCGAATTATGGAAAGCTTTCTGTATTTAGTCTGATCGAATAAACTACGATAAGCTAGTAGAGTTGTAGTCGCATCTAGTGGCATATACTAAAACGATTTGCTACACGCACTCTATTTATATAACAGGTAAAGGCAGTAAATTAAAGCAGATATCGTGTACCATAGTTAGGTACATCACTAATTCTTGATATCAAAACAAAAACAACGTTATTGTTTTTTATCGACAAGGCAAGTTTTAGTTTCAAACCGAACATTAGCTTAATAATTTGGTGGTGTTTTGTTCAACGTTGAAAAAACGCTTAAAGAGGATAGCCTATCGTAACCGTCTAGCGATGCCCTAGTATTACTCTTATCTATATGGACATGCCCACCGTGTTTCATTTCTATGATTTTAATTCCTAATTTGCGGCAGCTGAAAAGAAAATAACATAAAGCGGAAAGTAATAATTTGTTTAATCACTTACCTATACTTATACATGCCTAGCTTGGCGGCCACTGATTATGATTTCCTATAAGCAGGCAAATTGCTATAAGTAAATAATAAATCTTTATGCAACGGAAACTTTACAATAACAACGAATACTCTAAAAGTAGGTACCCTAAAGATGTAGAGCCAAGATGTTAAGTATATAAATAAATAAACAGCAAATAAGTTTCACTCATACAAATAACTTCCTTGATAAAAAGGACGAAACGTTCTATGTAACTAAGAAGATATAGGATTATAATAACACCTAGAAATCATGAATAGATAATTGAGAAGATTTACATGTTTCAATTCTCCTTTACAGCCGCAGTTATTCAGTCCTTTTCTTTAAATAGATTTATTTCCAACATAACAAAAGGTCCGTTATTCGAAACGTCATAAAAAAGTTCCATCAGAAATTCGGCAGTTTTTATGTGTCTGGACTCGGACAAAGAGACGTTTAACTGTGTCCAATGGGAATAAAGGAGTTTCCTATACAAGAAGTTATGTTTCTTCCGCACACGTGCGGAATGAGGCCAGGAATCGATTCCTATAAACGTGCGCCCAGTATCAACATCTCAGGAATTTGTGGGTATGGTGTTGCATAAATTTTGGTCAGAAATGTTTACCAAGAAAAACAATGCTTGAAAAGTTGGTCGCAGTTTTGAAAGCACGTTACTTTGTTCCCTGACAGATTACTTCTTAATATCTCTACTTTTAAATATTCACTCATTCGTTTACTCATACATAACCCTCATAAGTTAACTTTGACGAAATATTAGTAGGTATAGGTAGGTATACCTACTTACTTAAGTAAACTAAACATTTATTTACAATATTAATGAATAATTTTAGGGTTTATGAGACATATTAGCAATGTATATTTAAAGTGTAAGAACTAATGATAATGCCATTTTAATCACTCTTCGAAATCGAAGCCGAACTAATATCTACTCGGCTATTAAACTGCTTATAGCAAATCATTATTTTGGAAAATCCCTGTTTGGTTTTCATGTAGGTACCTAGCCACCTATTTACATACTGGACTTATGTAATTGTATATCTAAAGTATCTACTGTGTAACCAAAATATAACCAACCAATGTCCTACTCATTTCACAGGATCAATAAACTATATATTAAATAGGTTCTCCTGTGCTCTATTATAGGTATGTTTAGTCACCATACGAGTAGCCCAAGTTAATAAATACTATGATGATGACATTCGCGGAAAGCGCAGATTATTCTATGTTCCCATAAACATGCAATAATTATTTCAAAATTTTTATTGTTAAAGAATATTTTGGAAAAGCTTTTTACCACAATTTTAGTAATTGGTTTTTATGTACTTAAGTATGTATACCTACCTATCTTCAAGATCAAACGTAGCTGGTCATAGCAATATTATGTGGTGAAAAACATGGTATAATTATAAGGTGGTACCTACACAACTCTAGAATATTTATGAAAACACTGAGAAGGGAATCACTTGAACGCTACCACGAGCGCACTCGTACGCTTCAATCAGCGCGTATTGTGTCCGCTCGAAGCAATGCGGGTGCAGCTGCGCGCGCGCAGACTCCACGGCGAATTTCGCCGCTCTCGCCCACTGATCTACATTTCACCTCCAATATGGGTCGATAACTGCCCACGCTCAGCCCCTCCGGCTGGGGCCATTCACCTCGCCACTCCAAATCATTGTTCGCCAAATGTAAAGCGTTGGCACTGTTGCCGGGGTCAACGGCCCACGAGTGCTGCGACTGCTGTCTTCTCCGAAC
Organism: Ennomos erosarius; assembly: GCA_963580505.1. NCBI lineage: Eukaryota > Metazoa > Arthropoda > Insecta > Lepidoptera > Geometridae > Ennomos > Ennomos erosarius. Next base: position 10,147,101 of record OY756981.1, on the reverse strand, counting down.
GACACTCGACACTACACCATTGTGCCCATCGGTGCCATCGGTTAACACAAACATCCTCTGTCTATTCATTATCGCTCATCAGATGCATCTTCATAGAGGTGTAAACAAGCTTATCATTAGGTGCGAACACCTACTTATTATGTTGTTATGCACTAAGCAGCGACATTTAATGATTTTACGTATGTGCTTGAGAAGTAGGCATATAATAACTATTAGAAATCTATTTTAAGTTCTATGAAAGCGGAATATGACACAAAGTAAGGTTTAAATTTTATGTAAGCCCGGTTGATGTGATTTATAATGTCAAAAACGCAATGAAAATCTGGCGTAGCTGTAAGTAACGCTAAAAATATTTTAATCAATTTTGGCATACCTATTTTAGATGCTGAACTAATTGGTAGAGCCGATACTGATTAATTTCACACGGATATACAATTACTTTAATTGCTTTAATACCGGTTGATGGTAATAACCCTCCTATTAAGGACATCAAATTGACAAAAGCTGACTTTCTAGTATTTCGCCGATGGACCGTAGAGAACTATCCAAATATTTGTGCGCAAGGAAAGTAGCGCGCTGAACGTTCGTGCACCGAGTCACTCAAAGTGTCACGTTGAACTCTTACATAAGGACTCGGGTGTGCTTTCGAAAATATTATTGGAGATTTTGGCTTTCCTCGACGAAACAATGCCTTAAACGCATATAAGGCACACAGAAGAAAGTACCTCATTATAACCGTGCTAACGAGTCCATTTCAGGTGCTATTGACGGCGTTATCTGCTTTTACCAATTAAGTATATAATAACCATTAAGCACTTAAACGTTCAGTGCAATAAATGCTATAGTCCACATTTATGTAACTATCTAAATGCCTATCTATATTTAAATATTTGTTGGCAATAAAATATTTAAATCCATGCCAAATGTTTTAGAAATAGTTGCACACGCGAAATGTGTGAAATGGAAACGAGGTTCGCATTTCGGCCCGGGGCGGAGTGGGCCCGCGGACACCGGACAGGTTGCGCGGCCCGAGGCCCGTGGCCCAAGGAGAAACATCGCTCGCTCTACATTCGTCGTTTGGAGCCGATGACTCCTCGTGACCGTGTCCTCCTTACCGAGTGCTGCTTTATCTCACCGAATTTCTCTCTTCTGTTCCGCACCATCATGAACAAAAAGTCGAGACCCGTTCGATGGAAACGCGGCCTAGTTGCAGCGCGCTTGCCCACACAGCGTCGCCGAGTGCGACTTGACGTGAGCCCAAACGCAACAAGCAGTATGTAGATGTACTTTCGCACCAACTAGTGCTAATTGTGGCTAAATGGGACAAACAACACTTATTTAAATGGAGTGGATCGTATATACGGTTGACAATAACAACAAAAGTAAACTATCAATAGGTTGTCACCGTCGTCAAACTTAATGCGTGTGGACAGTCCACCCATCGTACTTGTTGAACTTCGTGTACTCCAAAATAAACTCTACATGGGGACACTTGGGTTCAATTTTCAAATGCGAGTATGCTCGTTTACAATGTAACTGTGTGGGCCGTACGCACGACTTGTGCGAATATGAAACGTTTTAACTACCTAGCAACAATCTTTTTAGTTTACTATGATAAGTAACTGTTCATTACGTTATAACAGAACAGAATGAAACATTACATGGACATAATGAGAACAGAACAAGATTTTGTGAATTTAGGCCGAACTAGTGGGACGATTGATATTATGCATTAATGTGACGAATCTATAACTGCTCTTTACATTTTTGGAAATACTAGAAGCGAATTTTATTTCCTAAAGTTCCTAGGTGTCATTAATATAATAATAGTAAAATACTTTCGGAATCCCTTATTACGTTGATACGGGAGTAATGACATACCTACGGTAAACTTCAGGAAAATATTGGGTTTATTAAACTGCTTTAATTTTAACACCCACACACATACATACATACAGATATACATACATAGGTACATCAATACCGGTCATCACAACCCTCCTTTTTCCTTCGCCGTAGTCGGCAATAACCTAATAAATATCTGTGAACCTCTTATATCCCATTTCACTCATGAAATGAAAAAAATACAGTATTGTTGACGTGTATAAAGATAAACAAAATAAATAAACACTGGTCTCAACAATTTTTGAATTTCATCCCTTAAAGGAGGAATACGGTTCCTGAGGACACTCCACGCGGGCGAAGCCGCGGCGTGGAAACTAGTTTAAAATATTCTTGTATGAATATCTGTATCTGACCGCGAATAATATGACACATGTTTATTAAGTAACTAGCTACTGCCCGCGGCGTTGCCACGCGTGGACTACATTACTTTTCAGGTTTCGGTTTGGGTAATGGCTTTATTTTTAAAAACTGATTTTCTATCAGCCACACTGAGTTTTCTGCTCGTATAATCACTTCCACGAAGTAAAAATGACATGTCTTAATCATGGATGAAATAATTAATTATAATATTTCCCAAAACAGCGTAGGTACGCTAATTATTATCCTTGATATTCCTGGATCAATTTTGATGAAATCTCCACTCATGGCTACTTAACTATAGAAAAATTTTCGATGATATTTCGATAAGTATCATCGAACTCATGACTAATTAAAGCCTATATTATATTAAAATCTAGGCTTTCAAAACATTTTTACAATAGGGCAAAGTCTGGGGGTCTAGCAAAGATACCAACCGCTAACGCTAACGCCAAACGCTAACTCCAAAATGTACTGAAATGACGTTTTGGAAATCGCTAACTTTTCCGTAGCGTATGTCATTTCGATACATTTTTGGAGTTAGCGTGAGGCGTTAGCGTTAGTGATTGTGATCTTTGCTAGACCCCCAGGGCATTTTACATAACATGTTTCGTACACAGATTAGAGAAAAAAATCTACTTCGTATCATTCCAAAGAGTATTATTATACTTCTGTATCATTCAAAGAGTATATAATTTATACGTAACGTAAGAGTATCATTGGCCCACTGCATTAGCCTATGGTAGTAATAGTATGCATTGGCCCTCAGACCTGTGGGCTAAACATAAACGTCATGTAATGCCAAAAATAGGCGTAGCAAGGGTCAAGATTATACTCCCAAGGGTAAAGCTCTAATTATCACGGTTCATGAGATACAGCCTGGTGACAGACGGACAGACAGCCTGATAGACGTCGTCAGTCCGTTTTGGGTACGGAACCCTATTACTAAGGCTTCGCTGTCCGTCTGTCCGTCTGTCACCATCAGGCTGTATCTCATGAACCGTGATAGTTAGACAGCTGAAATCTTCACAGATGATAAATATATTTTTGTTGCCGCTATTACAAAAAATACAGAATAAAATAAGTATTTAACCCCTTAAATACTTATTGTATTCTGTATTTTAGTATTTTTTCTCTCTCATACATCAAACGTTTTTTTGCTAGTTTTTATAGATAATGATACGGAACCCTTCGTGCGCGAGCCCAACTCGCACTTGGCCGGTTATTTCTCTAATCTGCGGGCACTTAAGTATAATTAACATGTTTGTATCTTGAATGCAATCGATTCATACTACTTACATATTATTTGATGGTATATCTATTTTACTCCATAACCCCCAAACAACCTGCAAGGGCTTAAATAGAAAAACTAATAATGGTTAATCAAATCTAATAAATTGTAAAATTTCATTCCACTGTTTAATGCATATTTACTACCAAAATTAACTCCTATTACTCTTTGTTCATGGCCTTACATACGTTTTTTTTCTTTAATCTGTGCCTCCAGATGGACTTTACGTGAAATATGTGAAATATTCAATAACAACACGACGAAAAATTACTATACTTAACACTGGCTAAATACACTATGTGTGGAGCCATAATACAACATAAAAAAAATTACTGTGACACAAACTAACCGTCAGTAGCAAAAAAAATTCACCATGAAGCGGCCATGTTGTATAAAATTCCGTCCGGTTTCGTAATGATATTTAATAATTTTGACCAAAAATTTTTAATGATATTTGTATTTTAATATATCCTATGTTGTGCGCTGGTTATTTCTAAGCATATTAGTGCAACCCGCATGAAAATCAGTTCAGTATCTAGGGATTTGTTCAATAACAAACAAACAAACAAACAAACAGCTACAAATTATTGTTCCTAGATGGCGTTAGATACGATAAATTAGAAAATGTATAGAGAAGGCCAAAAAGCCTTGTAGTCCTGCATCGCGGTTACGATATTTTTTGAACAATAGAACCTATGGGATAAATTAGATTTGACATCATTATGAGTATGTTCCGTAGCGCATCAGAATTACACATTTATTATATGTAGGGAAGGGATTTAATGTATAATACTTTGAATCACATGACATGAAAGATTTCATTTCCAATGCGAATATGATTATGAGGCCTTGTATCAATTTCGTGAATGAGTGACGAGCCTCGAGGCAACTCACGTATCTCTGTTATACGAATTGATGAAAACACGTAAGTACGAAGTGCTCGTGACGACATGTTTCCCGTCTCATCTGAACCACGAGAAAGTGGGATGTGAAATTTGGAAGTCGATAGCAATTTCACTCGAAATAATGGTCGCAACGAGGGTTGAAAGTTTATTCTATAATTTGGTTCACCATCACCGATTATTGAGAGGTTGTAAAGAAATAATGGTAATTAGTCGAAATGAAGTGGTAACAAAACATTATGATCATTTAAATTATTTTGTTACCACATTAAAGTTTAATGAAACACGATCACATAAAATAATTTTATTAAGGCTCAAAAGCTACAATCCCTTATCGAAATACAAGCGGGGAGAAAGTGAGGAAAAGCTGCCAATTATATTAACTTCCGGCATATAACTAGAGTTACTTACAGGCAGGGGTTCGTTGAAGCCTGCAATGCAGGGTTTGCCTATGATATAATATCCTAGCCAAAAGGTACCTGGGTAGCGACTGCGCAATCCTCAAGTTTAGTATTAATTTTAGTCAACGAAATATTTTAAACTATGCGGTTTTGTCACTTTAGCCTTAAAGTGTTATTCCCCTTTGGTCGGATTGCAACACAGCACAGCTACTTATCGGCGAATGTGAGGAGGACAACATTGCGTTTCTTGAAGTGGTCAAATAAGATGGTTCGAACAATAAATATGTGGGTAGCTGAACTAAGCTAAACGAAAATATACTTTATTTGCAACCAATCCTTTTATCCTATTATCTACTTCATAAAAGGATTGGTTTTAAAATATTCGAATCTATTTGATTTCATTATAATCATGTAACTTTAGCAAGTTAGGGTTGTAACCTAATTTATTAGTTGTTAGGTTAGGCTCTTAGGCTAGTTTTAGAGAGTTAGAAAGTCCGCTCATTACTTAATAATGGCTATTTCTAGATTTGACTCTTTTTAATATGCATATTGAACTTAAAAACAAACCATATCGGGATATTACCTAAAGAACTGCTATTTTTTATCCAGTATCATTTGAAATGCAATTAGGTATGTAGGTACTTCATCATCATCATTAACAGCCCGAAGACGTCCACTGCTAAACTTAAGTGTTCCCCCAGGGAGCGCCACTTTGAGCGACTGCTCACCTCCTGCATCCATCGGCTCCCGGCGGCTTTCGCCGGTCGACCTAGAGGGGGCCGAGGTAGGTACTTACATTGAAGAAATTTGGAAAGCTAAGTATAGTTATATTAGTTAATATGTACCTAGTCATTCTATTCTTGTAATATCTTTAGCAAAAACAGAAATCATGGTACATATACTGCGACCTAATTGATGCCTTAATATCTGCCATCTACTCTCAGGTCAGTAACAACAGTTACAATCGAGTCCGGAAATAACATTTCAATGTTTCCGATAATTTAAAAGTGTAACATAATACAGTTAAAAAGAGTTTCGATCCCATTATAGTGTGCTTAAAGTTGCGTGAAGGCAAAACTGTAAAAAATATCCCGAGGATGCAATAGGCGCAATACCGGCGCGTGCCCATGCACCGATCAGCTAAATGTCACGCGCGCGGCCTCAGCACTCACAAACGGCCTTTGCAGTTCGGCGCGGTCGACGACCCGCCCCGGGGTCGATAACCATGCCCACATTTAGTTTTCACTTTCGTTCACTAAGGATAACTGTACCATATACGTCACGTACATGCCCACGATTCCGCCCGCGAACATATCGGTTCCTGGAGCCTGCGACGAATACGCAATACTGACACACATTTTAGGCAAAGCACGTATGCGAGAAATTGTTCATATTACCATAAGCTGCGTATACGCACCGCACCTCCAATATACCATAGCTCATGTACGTGCGTCTTTCCGAGATTTTTTTTAACCCAACTATGTACTTAAGTAAAATACCTGCAGGTATAGTTTACCAACGAATTGTATATTTAATACACCAACATAAGCTTAGGTTAGTGTACCAAACGCTAGGACCTCGTCACCTGCCTAGAAGATCGTTGCATTAAGGAGTACCGGTGTTGTAATTCGGGCATTAGACTCATGTCCTTTCAATGTATTTTGGTAACAATGAGGTAATTTAGTAGATGGTGGGGGAGCGATCCCCTCACCACTACGAAGGCGCGGTGCGTGGGGTTGCGGGTTCGGTGGTTACACAACAGCGGTCGTCGACTCGGTTATGTCAGCGATTTACGTAAGCGTCACCTCGCAACGGTCTTGGGGCAGGCGCCAATTGTGGGCCCGAGTTTCGCACTTCTCGTGAACTATTTGCGGACGGCTGAGGCTATTAGCGCTCCGCCACTGCACACCTCTTGACCGACTCGTTACATTGTTCCTCTAGCCCTCGACGTCTCGCTAATAACATTAGTCGTTCTGCGGTAATTACACACAGAAATATAAAGCGACCGCGTCCGATCCAACCTAAACATTGATGATGATAACTCTCCGTCTTAGGAGGTTAAGGAGAATGGATCGGTAATGTTTGAGTTGTTTGCATAGCATGCAAAGCGATTAACTCAGACTACATTAAGGTTGCATAACATCAAACAACCTCCAATTAAGTTCAACCTTTTATGAATCGATTAGCGTTAGAATCAAATCGTTCATTGTAGTTACAAGAACAGGTGTGCCCTAAAGGAGTAATTATGCGATATGGTTGCGGTGGGAAAGGAGAAGGGGCTAAAGCAGTTGCGTCAGCGCAGCATGCGGAGAGCGGCCGGACTCAACACACAAGGTTGCAGAGGTTCAATGCTCTAGAAATACGACACCCGACCTCAGGCAACCGCACTCTGCGAGCCGAGCCTGCACGCACGCCGCCCGCGGCCGCAACGCGCACGCAACGCACTCCGACAGCCGCACAACGCGTAGACCCTTCGACTACGCTCGTAGACAACGCATTAAACGCTTATTTGGCTCACTTCTTATGTACCGGTTTATTCTCAATAAAGCATTTCCATCAACTCTTAACACTAGTTTTATTGAACTCTTCCTGCGCTATACGATAAACGATTTAACACATCAAAATGATACTTAAAGATTTATATCTCGTTCGATGTAAGAAAGTTTTTCTGTTTTAGTACCTATTCTGATATTATAAAGCATTGTTAAACTAGTCCTCCCGAATGATGACAGTTTTGTTTTAACGGTACTTACACGACACGCAGCTTGTGGAGTAACCTTCAAAAGAGAGAACGTAGCGCCGTAAGCACGTCCAATGAGCCAACTCTTTTTATGTAGCCGTTTCGCAATTTTTTTATAAATCATTTTGCCTTCGACCTTTGTAAACCGCCCAATTCAGGCTGATTGGTATTCCTGTAGCAGGCTCGACGTGTGATTTTCGTAACTTGTGGTCAGCCGCAACAAAGCATGACGTGACTATCATACTGGGGTTATGCGTTAGCGCCATGCCGCCATGCGTGGCGTCATTTAGAAATCGCTGAAATAAAGCGCTGAATTATCTTGCGCGAGATTATTTTGGGCTAGCCGATTTGTAGCTTCACTTCAGTTTGACTATGCCTCTAAGAATGTTTACAAATAGATCGTTATTAGTAGGTTTTACTTCTTTGTCATCGTATTTTTGAATCGAAGTAAAAGATAGTAAATCACTGCAAGTAGACAAGGGAACACCAACAACGGATGCAACTTTATTTTCATGAATTTAGATAAAGGCAAGTGGTAATGATATGTATAATGTTGTATATGAAATTATCATTGGCATTTACGTCTGTTACAGACTATTTGAGCAGTATGACGGATTTGAAAGTCTTATTCATCATGTTGATGTATTATTATAATGTTCACGTGATTCATAGAGCAGGAAAAATTACCCCAAAGTAGCTATTCTGTCAATGATGTGACAGAATAGCTACTTAATGCTTAGTTAGCGTAGTCTATACATATAATAAAACTGTAGAGATAAAAAAATCTGTAAATGCAAGATATCGAAAAAAAATGACACAGGTTGGCTTGAAATTTTTCGCTGATCACGTTAAGCTACTTTTTAGACATTTTGTCTGTTTGTCTGTTTGTTTGTTTGTTTGTTTGTTTGTTTGTTTGTTTGTTTGTTTGTTTGTTTGTTTGTTTGTTTGTTACGGCACAACTCCGAAAATACTGAACGGATTTTCATGCGGTTTTCACTAATAAGCTTAGAAAAACCCGGCGCACAACATAGGATATATTAAATTTTAAATAATGAAACTTTTTTTTTGGTGAAAATGATTAAGATTTCATTATGAAACGGAACGGGATTTTAACAAGATGGCCGCTTCAAGGCTTCAAGGTAAGTTTTTTTTTCTTATATTTTGGTCCACAGTGTAGGTATTTAGCCAGTGTCAAAAGGTAAGTTTTATTTTAGCTACTAATCATAGATGAGAGAAAAAAAATGTGCTCTGTGCTACTGACGGTAATTTTATCTCGGGTTTATTCGGATGCACAGATTAAAGAAAAAACTCTGTTACTATTATGGGACGGCTTCATATACGCCCGAACCTTCGCTGTTGAGTTGGCGCGCAAAAACATCTCTGTTGACTATCCTCGATGTTTTTGTAGCGCCCCAACCTGGACACACAGTCAATTTGTTTGCCTGCTGCGCGACCGACGTGGGCTAAATGAAATGGAGGAAGCAGTAGTGTTATACCGCGTGTCGGCGAATAAATATGTTTTACAAACTGTGAGAGTATTATTTGTGATTACAAAAATAAATTGTAATAGTTTTAATTTATAATTCCTTATCAATATGAAGTCAAACCAATTTTTTTTATTTGTCTGTTTATCTGTCCCTTTGAATACGGACCACGGTTATTATAGTGGCAACAGAAATATATCATCTGTGAAAAATTCAACAGTCTAACTATCACGATTCATGAGTACATCCTGGTGGACAGACTGACAGACAGACAGACAGACGGACAGCGGAGGTTTAGTAATAAGGATTTACCCTTTGAGTACGGAACCCCAATCATTTTTATTTCATTCTGAACAATCCCCACTGCACTAAGCAATAAGGAAGTAATGTAATGCATGTTTGTATTTATAACATAAAAAACAAAAAACAGTAAATAACATTTGGCGCGCCTGCATTACCGGCAGTGTATCATGAGTGCATCACACTTTTCGGGCTACGGCGAAATACATCGCGCGATAACTTCGTCTGCGCCCGATGCAATGCAGATTAGAGAAAAACAATGTGTTCATTATGTAAGTACCTACCCAAGGAAGTCATATGTATTGCATATAGATAAGTTTTTTCGTTAATCTGTGGTCCAAACTAAAACTTAGGATAGGTATGAGAACCTTCTTAAATATGAGCACGACACAGAGAACAAGGAATTTCGAAAACTAAAAACTTCTTAGACTTTTTATTATAAGTTATAAGGCTTCACGCGATATCATATTTAGCCAATATTGAAACATAACTAAAATTATTATTCATGTTTTCGATTTAATGGGGTTTGGCGAGGGCAAAATTCTTTATTGGCGCTCTGGTATTATGTATTAGTTTTCAAAAATCTACTACGCGTTACCATTTGAAATAAGTATTTAAAATTGTATTGTATAGTACCTATAGCTTACCTTAACCTATAGTAGTAACATATTCAGTAATCTGTGCCTATAGGTTCTTCATTTATTGACCCTAGCTTTTGCTACGCATTGTAAAACCTTTTTTATTTTGGCATTAGACAAAATTTGTATTTAGCCAATGATAGGAAGTATTTTATGAAAACTGTTTAAAAGGGTAGGTTCTTGGACTTTTTATAATCATTCATAAGGCTTCACGCAATTATCATACTTAGCCAATATTGAAGCTTACTTAATTAATATTTTTATTCAAGTTTTCGATTTATAAGGTTTTGGCGGGAGCAATGTTCTTTATTGGCGATCTGGCCAAATGTATTATTTACAATTTACATAAACTTACTACACGTTACCATTCTAATTAGGTAGATAAAATTATTATTGCGCTACTGCTATATTCTTGATCGACCCCAAGGAAGTTTTAAGGTACCAGGGGTCTAGCAAAGATACCAACCACTAACTTTAACGCCAAACGCTAACCATAGAGTAACTTTTTATAATGGAGGACTGACGCTAACTCCAAAATGTACTGCGATGACATTTCGGAAATCGCTTACTTTTCCACAGCTACTGTCATTTCAATACAGTTTTGGAGTTAGCGTTAGGCGTTAGCGTTAGTGGTTGGTATTTTAGCTAGACCCTCTGTAGTACTTATAGCTACTTAAGTTATAGACCCTTACCATTGCTACGCATTTTAAAACCTTTTTTATTTTGGCATTAAAGTAAGCCGGAGTGCGATATTTGTATTTAGCCAATGATACGAAATATTTTATGAAAATTGTTTATGGGTAGGTACTTAGATATAATAATATGTAGGTATTCATTATGGCAATTGTATCCTCGAATTAACAACATGGCGCGTAACGTTCGTTTTTAACTGGTTTTTTTTATTTGTTCTTCTTCTTCTTCTTGCATGTTGAAATAAGTTTTTAATAGTTAAAATATTTTAGATCTGTGGGCTTTTAAATACACCACGGGAGCAAAAAATGATTTATTACTCAGTTATTTCAAGAAGGTTATAGTTATAGTAGGTAAGTAACTATCTTTGTAATGACGATTTTACCTACTTCCTCACTTTCATCACTAGGTAGGAACGTTGAAAGTGCAGTGGGAATGAGACAGCGTGGAAAATAGTGGACATAATAAAAATTATAACTTTCGATTCTTTAGGGAGTGGTGGTTTAGTATTAGTAATTCTTAATTAGTATTAAGAAAATTAATTATGTACGCATCGTACAGGTAAATGCATATCTCCAGCAATTTTTAAACTTATTATGGACACTGGCTAAGTGTAGGTACTCAATCCGTATGGAGCCAAACTTAAGAATCATCGTGTGTGATTCTTCCATATTTTTCTAAACCGTACCTGACTGCTTAGGTAACTACTACCTAAACAAAATTTACTGAAACATCTGTTAAAGACCTGAGTGAAGCGATGATGATTTCTTTTTGTTGTAATATGAAGAGGTACTTATAAAATTGTAGTTTTTTGTTTGAAACTTCTGTTACTGTTATAAATCTATATTAGACTCAAAACATTTAAATTTATGTAATGGCTTAAATAGCTTTCATTCCACATACAGGTTACTGTGCTCAGCTTCGAAAAGATTTAGTGGATTTTTTGTTTGGTACGAAATGTATTATCTATTATTAGACTATAACGTAAAAATAACATAACACAAGCGTGCGAAGCCGCGGGCAAAAGCTAGTTAAAAATATGAATGTTGCAGAAGAGCGTACCACATAAACCACTTTTCCCAACTCTTTTGTTTCCTTTTTTATATGAACCGTTACCGCAACGTTGACAATTTCTCCGCTCACTTCTTTGCTTATTCTGATTACGAGAAGGCGTAGAAAGCGCCACTTTGCTTATACAACTCTTTAGCATCGCACGTGATCGACACCACCAGGCTTCGATTCGCTCAGCCAAGCCTCTGCTGATTTGCGAATACTACATCGGCCCGAGTTCAACGACCTTAGAGTAGCCCCCCTTCTACGATAGTGATTACATTTCTCTGGCAGTTGCTAGGTGCCAAAATTCTACAGAACTGCGATTCTGATGCGTCGCATTCAGCTATTACCGGTATTTACCACAGTGCCGCTACTCTGCTAGCTCTGAAAGCTTAGAGAAATAAAGTAGTAGGTCGATCAGCAGGAAGGCTGGTCAGCGGTACTGCATAGTTACCGGAACGATTGCACGCAGCCTTTCACGCACTTAATTTGGCAGGACCCCCTTCTCGCCGCAGCACCGCACACTCCTCGCTCGTCCACCAAGAGAAAGTAGCTGGCCTACGCAATGCTAGGGTCAATGACCGTACTCGAAAATGCTTACTTCTGACAAGAGTGACACATTAACTGTGTGCATTTCATATTCAGTATGTGTGGTCAGTTTCTTGCGCGGTTGTCAAATGGCCTATGTGATTGGGTCAGGCTGCGCAGTGGCTATTGTTACGGTGAAGTATCGTGGGAGGCACGTAGGCAGGCCCCAGATGCGTTCGCTTCATGAAACAGTCCTCATATCCCTATGAGGACTGTTTCATGAAGCGAACGGACAACGTAGGTAGGTACATGGTTAACAAATTTACACTTTTGAAAAAAAGGCAACCGCTAAAGTCTTTATTACAGTTACTATAGTTATTAGTGCACTATAACATTATGTATTTCATCTCCATCGACTATCATCGAACATTGAGATCCCAAAGTTTAGGTTGTTATGTTTGGTACAGCTTATTCGACCATCTTGTTAAATTCAATTTAGGTATTAGCAGTTTTTGACCATATTATTTCGATGTTTTTGACCAGCAAATGGTAGTGTCGCACAAAGGTATGTGTACCTTCATAAAAATTCAATCAGATAACGAAGGGCTCGGCCTAAATCTGGGCATGATCAGGGTCATCGGCAAAAAAAGTAACCGTATTATAAACATAACAGAATAGTGCTCCACTGGTCCACTAAGCGCATAGCAATGCCAGCGTGCCTTGAGGCCATTTCGAATTAATAACTAAATTGTAACAGATGAATGTACTCTTACAATTGTTTGAGATGATTACAGTCTGTGACTGTGTCATGTAGACTCATTCGGTTGGGCAGCCTCCAGCAACCAAAATACCGTTAACTGTTTGCACACAAAAGAAAGTGATGATAGGCAATACAGAATCGCTAACTTTGTGTCAGTCAACGTCGGCGTCCGCAGAGATCACATGTAATGTTTTATAATTGCGATAAGGAAAAAGTACTTAGTAGGTATCCCCAGGCGAAGTGCACGACTATTACCAGTATCTAATTAAGGAAATCTCGAGATCAGGCTACAAGTACATGCATCTGCGCAGTTGTACCAAAGATAAGCTAAGCCGTGTTAATTCATTGAATTAACTTGCATTTGAAATGAGACGTCCGAGTGGGCACGTGAACAGTACCAACGGCTAGCAACGAGCACGTGCCATGGAAAATCACAGAAAACAAGGACACGATGCAATGGTTCATTCAACCGGACGTTATTATTCAACAAGCACACTGTGAGGAAACTACGCAGATCTTCATTATTATTAACAAAGACCATCGTTTCGAAATATTGGACCACGTACTGTAGGGCTCACGTACGGAGCCCTAAGGCACCGAACGCGGCACGCTAACAGCGAACGCAACGAAATTCACGTAGTAATGTTCTCTGAATACGCGATGATTGATGATAAGCAGTGAAACATATTGCTACACGACTTGGCAACAGAACAACGATGAATTTCAATAAGGAGCGTGAATAAAATATCTTCTAGTCCGTCTTGTTAGCGGTTCCAAATTTTTCCGCACGTGAACCCGCTCCATATCGACACAACTGACAAAAAACAAACAATCATGAACCGTCATGATTTACTTCGAGAATTAGTTATTAAACGTTTTGGTAGGTTTAACAAGGCAGTGTGTGTTTTCAGGCAGACCAATAATATCGTGAAAGAATTGAGTTCTATTCAAAATAAGAATTTCTTATGAGTCTCCAATAAGAGCCAATAACGAAATCTTGAATTTCAAATTGTGATGTTGAATATTTTTACATCTAGCCAGTAGGTAACACTAGATGACAAGATAAAGTTATGAAATATTCATAGCTTTCAGGAGAGACCCAAATCACTACCATGTACTTATTAGATATTATTTCATACTTTTTTAGTTTATGAGTATGCTGCAGGACGTATCAATAAGTTCATGTTTATGAGCTACGGGCATTTTGATCAAATCTCGCTTCTATTTCTAATTAGTTATTTATTGAGTTTAGTAAATAACTTTCATGGCATGTTTAAACCGTAATAAGCCAAAATCTTGCATTAAATATGGATGCGGTGACTGTACTGGAATAATTGTTGTCTATTATGTCGTGGGGTTATAACAAGCTTTTGCATTCAGTATAGTTAAGATATTCTTTTTATCTATTTTATTTGTTGTCCTACAAATTATTATTAGTAATTGCCCAATATTTCGTAGGTAATCTGAGTGGTTAAATTTAGCATTTAGCCAAACCAGAATTGTTTGAACTAAGCTTTACCTAATGCTTTTTAAGGATTGCTCTTGCTTGAACAATTTGCTTAACATAATGTAGGTCAAGTGTTAACAAACAAAAATCATAACATATTCTTTGTTATAGTACTTCATATGCATATTCTAATGTGGTTTAGGTAGGTATTTTAGTATACTTACCATAGTTAAAAAACTATGGTAAATATCATAAGTTTTCACAAGAATTTAGTTGTGGAAGTGGTTACTTCCTATAACCATTGTTTTTTAGGATCCGTATAACCCTTTGGATACGGAACTTTAAAATTCTACTGCTATTTGGAAGTACCTACTGCACTGGAATACGTAGTAACTGGTATAATAAGTATCCTCAATATTAAAATTACCAAGTCCAGCTGCGAGTCCCTTGCGTGATGTCTGACATGACCACACCTAATGATCTGATGGGCGTAGTCAGACTTTGATTGACCTCTTTCATTTTTATGGTGTAAGTAGTTAAATTTTTTGTCGTAATGTTAAAGCTAAACCTACAACCTAGTTGGGCTAGACTAATATCTTTTCTGAATATAGGGGAAATGAGTAAGATATTTTATTTGTCATTTGTCACCGACACTGGGTGTAATTAAATTCATTAGCTTCCCTTGAAACTAGATGCCTAGCACTGCGACACCGGTCACGTTTGAAACCAATATTATAACTCCAAATAATGGGACAACTTACTTAATGTACTGGCTGCACACAGTAGACAGTTTAATTAAAATAATTGGGTGGGTATACTGTGTTTAATTACTAATTAATATTACTCATACCATGCGTACTACGCGCTGGGAGGAGCATCTAGGTACACCTCTGCACCTCTGCTTGAACGAAAGGTACCTACTTATATCTATTTAAGGAGGGATATCTTTTTCTTCCCGTCCTATATACCTCATACCGATTAAAGACACAATCGTCTGCTGCCAATTAATTACGTGATGCGTCAAGTCTCATCTCTCATGTCGCGTATTAGGTATACAATTATGTACATGATTTATGCTAATGAATTCAATTGCACCCTGTATCTAATTTTAACTACGATACCTTCGAACTGAAACTCGGACACGGGTCGGGTCGGGTCGGGTCGGACTGAAATTTTTATACCATGTTGTTTGGCATTTCATGTTGTGAACGGAATAATAGCCGCACATTTCACGTTCAGCAAAATGTGCTACATATACCTAGTTAGATATAATATTATATAATAGAGAAACGATAATAGGAAAGAAATATAATATAATTTTCATTTAATTTCTTAGATAAACAGGTGAATGGTGGTATAATCTCAGTATAGCGTAGCACTCGTAGCGTGCGTAGCTCTATTAACGTTTTCACGAGGTTTTAGCAATGTTCGGTTTGCTTCGATAGGTTGACCGATAAGACTTAGTAGAGTGTATTATTAGGGACAACTACTACAGTATCGAATTGATAAAATTCACAAAAGCATGTACCAATGTTTATGTTTATTATATAAGTAGAGCGAAATTAAGCGAATCGTGTTTTGGGCCTTCGGCATTACAATACACATTTACCTATTTGCCAAAATTTCCCTTTGTCCCGTAATTCATACATTTAGCAAAGAAAAAAATAAGAGATAGATTTTACAAATGCTATCTAGTTGCAATTTGGCTACCGTTATACCTACCTACCTACTGTAATCAACTAGCACTCATGAGAAGACCCTGACTGACATGAGTAGACCTATGTCGAAACTAGCTTTTGTAGTACCTAGGCTATAATTTTTTCAAACAAATCAGCTAACGTTCCAATTTATAGGAGAACGACACAAATATAAATCAATCAAATCTTTTAAAATATTTTTATAAGTAATAAAAATAATAACATATCCGAAAGCTCGTTGATGTCTTTTGAACTAGCTAAATAATTATTATAGCTCAAGAATCAATGGTATTATTAAGTATGGTCACGCCACACCATATTGTAACGGATCAACAATTTTTTGTGACGCTACGTTCATAAAATTACGAGAGCAATGAACTAACTCCCTATACGTTGATTTTTTTAGGTATTTAAATATTTTTTTTGAACATTTGCTTGAATAGGTACTATTTACCTATCTAGGTATAATAATCATTTATTTACCTATACACTCAAAGAGCTTGCCAATAGCTATTATTGTGTCTCTCAGTAGCACTAGTAGTAGGTAAATCTACAGGTACCTACTCATTTTTGGAGCTTTCCGATTTGGCGGAAAAGTGGTTCGTTTCAACCACAGAGCTATGAAACAAATGATGCTTCGCCTATAGATAGAGACGAAATTAATCATATTATTGCTGCCAAACTTCGGTACGGGGTACTCTTCTGTGTCAGTTTGATATTATAGGGTAATTTCGCTAGTTTCCGACCACTTAGTGGAGTTGTCAAGTTTAGGTTGCATAATAAAATGTACCAGTATCATTTTTTGACTTGATGCTACTAAGCTACGTTTCAAATATTATACTCTATATTTTTATCAGATTATCAATCATTTTTTATAATAACCGACCCTTTTATAAATATCTAAACCAAAGGCTAATAGTAACTATTTTGCTAGTTTTCGATCACTAAATTATGTTTACGACCACTTTTTCGCTAGTTTCCTACCACTATAAATTGAAAGACGTAGGTGCCTGACTGCTTGTGGTAAATAAATGATAGAAACAATGATCAGAAAGGCTTCTTTAGATCCTCTGTCTTGTATTTTCATGATTTCTCCAGCTTTGAGGCACTTACTCATATAAAAAAGCATGATCTTTTTTCTTACTGAGACCGCCAAAAATTATTTAAGGATATGGCTAAAATATCAGCTATAACAAAAAAAAATTGGCTAACGTAGTTTATAAACATAGTTATGTTTACAAGCTAAATACGCTACCTTTTTTGTAATAAAGCCAGCCCACATTAGACCCTGGGCGAGAAATATTCAATGATGGTTCGATCAGTTCGTCACGCCTATTTTGCGACCACCAGCATTAATCGTTTTTTTTTAAATCGTGTCTGGTCTAATTAGTTAAACTTACAAAGTAATCGACTATTTATGTACTTTTATATGTAAATAAATACGTATTTATAATGTTTTTGATATAGTTTGCTTTTGCGGTCGAATAGCATTTTTCTGCAGCTGGATTAGTTTTCGACCACGAGCGATTTTGGGTATCTGTAGTTTTTAAACCAGATGGTGGATAAACGTGGTCGAAAACTGGCAGTTAAAAAGTATGTGCTTTTAAGTTTCAAAGCTTTAAAATAGAAGTGGGGATTTCTCGTATAATATTTGTTACAAAACTGAACCTATTTGGACATAAGATGTGTTCACCGCAAGCTTTTTATTTTTTGTATTTTTTCATCATATGTACATTAAACGGTCGGATATAGGAAGTGGTCGCAAAACCGGCGAACTTACCCTATGGCAGAAGTACCGATAGTGATGTAATGCGTTGGTTAACCTATAATTATCGACACATCGATAGTTTCTATTATGCCATCCGGAAATTTGTTACAATAAGTTTTAAATGTTTTCAATTTATTTTGTGGTTAGATTGACTTCTACTAATTAAACTTTTAATATCTTTTATGTTTATTAGGTTTCCTACAGATCCTAATATAAAAGATAAATAGATATTCGCAACTGGACAGTGCAATTGGTTTCCTCAAAAACATGATACGGTTTGCTCTCAGCATTTTGAAGCTGAATGTTTTATGAAAATGTCTAACCATATACGTTTATATTTTGACGCTATTCCCACATTGAAACTCTATCCTATTTTTAACGAGGTACTAGGTGGACCGATGACCTGGTGAAAACCGCGGGGAGCCGGTGGATGCAGGAGGCGAGCAGCCGTTCAAAGTGGCGCTTTCTGGGGGAGGCTTATGTTCAGCTGTGGACATCTACGGGCTGATGATGATGACTATAATTTCTCTTATACGCATTTATTATTTGATGAGGACATATATTATAATGATGTGGCGTGCTCGCCCATGAAAGAGTTTTCATGTAGCCTCCATGGAGCTATTAAAAAAAGAAGGAGGGAATCCCGTCTGATCCGAAACTGAAGCTCCCTTAGGAAGCCGGTCGCCCTACTTTCAGCTGACACACATATGTAATATGTCCGCCATTTTGGGCTTCAGTTCGATGTCAATCAAAACTCAATCCTTCTTTTTTTTTATTTCATCCATGGTAGCCTCATAGAAAACCATTGCTCTTGGTTGCTAAAGACAACTGATCTCGTTGATTCTACGGAAGAATCTACGTCTTAGTCGATATTGAATGAAAAAATTCACTTGCTTTTTATTTTGTAAACAGCTGTAAATTAAAATATACATCGCATGGTGAGCTGAAAAATTACCTTTATTTACTGTCAAACTAAGGACCTCCTTCTATTAAATAAGTGTTTACCTACAACACCTCAATGATACTCAATATTATTATTATTTTTCCTAAAAATTCATCTGAAAATTGTATTTTCAGATGAATTCTATCAAAAAGAAACATGACGCAACAATACTGATGAATCATACGTGTTACCTATGTATTTGGAGTTTTAATATATTATTTCGTTTTATAACTTGTTATGTTTCTTCTATTTCAAACTTTAGTTTATAGATATAATAATACTATCACACATCATCAGCCGGCAGACGTCTACTGCTAAACATTGCCTTCCCCATAAAACCTCACTTTGGACGCCTATCGGATTTGCTTATAAACTTAATCTTTATAACCATAAACTGACGATAAACTACCTCTATACTTACACACATTACATTTGCCATAAAATAGGTGAGGTGGACTGTATATCCGTGACGCGAACATGACGTACCTACCAATACCAATACATTCAATTTTATTTATTTTAGATTTATACCGGTATGTTTATCGGCTGGCCATTGTCGACCCGGAATAGAGTATAATAG
The DNA here is from genome assembly GCA_963580505.1 of Ennomos erosarius. Classification (NCBI taxonomy): domain Eukaryota; kingdom Metazoa; phylum Arthropoda; class Insecta; order Lepidoptera; family Geometridae; genus Ennomos; species Ennomos erosarius. The sequence continues at coordinate 10,127,617 of OY756981.1, read as the reverse complement.
AATAAAATAACACTATTACACATAGAAATACGCACAAAAGGCACAAAAGATATAGGTAGGTACTAAAGTGTACCTAATGATACAATCAGGTAAGAGGTACCTTACCGCGTACTTAACTCATATCAAACTATCGATAAAAATATATCGACTCAACCCACAGCACGTTTTGCTGACAGCAGTGGCACTAATGACAAGACAATTGCTATATATGTCATCTGCGCAGGTAAACCATAGAGGTTTCATTGTAATACCTGACACGCTTGAGTTGTATGAGAAGTGTCGAAAAGGCGCCTCTATGTAGAGGGAAGCATTTTTTTTTTGCTCTGTGGTTTCAACGAGCCATAATTACAACTTTTCGCATGGATGTGCATGTTATTTTAAGAGTGTCAAGTTTATGTAACCCCAAAGCCTGACTCATTCAGCGCGCCCATACCATATAAATTAAGTATCTCTATTTTTGGCCGTAAATAAGTTTATTAATAAAACAGATATGACAACAAAAGAACGGTACGTCTGTGGTTCGCGGAGAAATCTAAACAAGACAACCCTAAAGGAAGGTGGTATGTGGTATTAGTATGCGTGCCGGTGCGGCTAACGTAGCCAAAACCGAGCGGCTATGTGATGGTGTAACCGCGTGAGTGAGGTAGTAATGGGCAGGGTTCGTTTGCCGACAAAAGCGAAAGTGCTGCGTTCACTGGGACAACGACCGCCTCCTGCGGGCAGCCGTACCCTGCCTTCCTGCCACTCCGTCGTCAATGACCTCGCGATTGCTGATTCGTGTATCGCCAATTTCAACGGTTCCGCAAATAAACTAGTTGCCAAGCGAATGTTGTACCGCAAATTTTAAAACTATGCTTAATTGGATGTAAACAGTCAGGATTCCGTTATGACGTCGATTACTGTAGCTGATGCGTGCCTAAAACGCTGCGAAGCCTTTCACAGCCGCAGTTCAGGCTGTAAAAGTGTAAACCGTTCTTGGCGATTATATATACGACTACCGATATTTGAGCTGGTAAATTGGTGAGACACGCGAATATTTATTTGAATAGAGGCTTTTAGTAGATTGTTGTATGATTAAGCTGCTAGCTACCAACTTTATTATTGTTAACTTCTTGAAACTATCTATTAAACACCTAGACAGTTGCAGATTGAAATATAATCCTGTCTCATTTACTTATATGTAAAAATATGCGCAATGTTAATTATACTTAGAATGTGTAAGTAATTAGTGCAGTTTTAACAGGTTTTATGGAGATCTTAATGCATGAACTTTGATGATTTTTCTTTACAATATGGTTGACATCGTTGTCGATTTTCCATTTTATCCATTGAATGAGACAAATGACTAGACAAGTTACAAAAAAATAGTTTTTTAAATGTGACTAATAAATAAATAAGTGGGTGTGGGCATTATTTCATATAGCACCATCCAGCTTCAAGCTAAGCATGGTTTGTACTAGACGTTTTGGCACAGATGACTGATAGATTGCATTAAAGATTAGGTTCAAATAATTTCAGTAAGTATCTTCTACCTACGCTACTTATCACCTACCTCTACTTCTTTTTAAAAGCAATCGCATTCATAAAACAACAGTTGGTATATTAACCGTTCCTTTAGTTTTTATTTTTATGAAAGCAATCACTTTTGCATAGGACACTAAAAAGAATAAACGGTTAAATACCGTATTCTAAACACCCGTAAACAATCTAAGTATTACAAATTCATTGAGCATCAAACACGCATTCAACATCCTCGTCAAACTGGTAGAGCAGACTCTACCGGTTGTAAAACAATCTGAGACAACAAGGGCACGGCTAGTCTATGAATGTAGAGTATGTTAGAAATGCCCACATTGTATTTTACATAGCCTTTGCATTCCTAATAAAAACAACAATGATGAAAACAAATATTTCGCATAAGACATTCATTGACGCGACTCGAGGTGATCTCCCGCACGGTTAATGCTGTAAAGGCAGGTAGATAGATATTAACACAGATATTATAATAGTATATATTAATATTACAACATTGTTAGTCCATTCAAGTTTGTTTGTTTAACAATGTGCATTTAACCAGCCAGCCTGTTAGTGCATAAAATTGTGGGTAGTTTTAACCTCTACAACTAAACATATAAACAACTAAAGATATATACCGCATATTTTACAGTAACTATTTTGTTAGGTACCTATCAAAGTGTTATATTTTCTTTTTTGTAGTTATTATTATGATCTTTGTACTCATTATAATTTTTTTTATTTTTTCGAGTAAGCATATATCTACCGCATAGTGAATAATAATGGATGTAAGTACATACATTTTGATAAAAAGTGGGGACTGTGATACTAAATAACCAGGCAAATGCGAGTCGGACTCGCGCACGAAGTGTTCCGTACCATCACCTATAAAAATTAGCAAACATATCACATTTATTTTAAGTACTTACTCTGTTTTTTAGTATTTTCTTGTTATAGCGGCAATAGAAATACATCATCTGTGAAAATTTCACCTGTCTTATTATTACGGTTCATGACATACAGCCTGGTGACAGACGGACAGCGGAGCCTTAGTAATAGGGTTCGCTTTACCCCTTGGGTACGGAACCCTCAAGCCAAAGATGTTCAACTACAAAGTCTGAGTAAAAAAACATTTGACGTGCCCGATAGCTCAGTTGGTAGCCCTGCCTTCTGAACTGAGGGATGTGGGTTCGATTCCTACCCAGGACAAATATTTGTGATGTATTTGTGTTTGTTCTGTGTCTGCGTGTTATGTTGTATTCTATGGATGTGTTTACAAACAAAAAAGTATCTGAGTATTCTTATCAAATATCTGGTTCCCATAGTACAAGCTTTGCTTAGTTTGGGGCTACATATTTATTTATTTATAAGTATAAAACTGACACCAGGGCCCTTATTCCGTATCAATTCCTTACTTCGAAACCACGCGAATTCCTTGTCTTATATAAGAAATCTGCAAAACTCTATTCTCTATGAAATGAAGACAAAACCACGCGATATAAATTTGGAATTGGCGCGATTTGAACTGTCAAAAATCATATGTCTTACCGAGACGCGTTCCGAAACATCAACACATCAAAAGATATGACCACTTATGTCAATATATTTTATTCAAAATAAAAATAACTTAATGTAAAGTGAAGGTATTCCTAACGCTGTGATACGATTTGAACAAGACGATAACGACGTGGTTTCATATCGTGTGGAATCTGTGTTTTCATAGAGAATAACCGCCCTGTTAGTTTTTTGGGCTTAGTAATAATATTGTTCCGAATTTACTGTAAGTCTGATTACTCCAAAAGTGGCTAGAGTTCAAAGTGTAAGTTAAGCGCCAACACGTCCGCTCAAAGCAAAATACCTGGGTGCAACTTTATATATTTTCAAAATTAAACGCCTATCAAAATGTTGTGAGCTAATACTTAGATATGCGGCATATTTTTTAGACTTAATTGTAATCTATTCTTCAATCGAGAAAAATACTGTTGAGTTTTTTAAGCTTGATTAATTAAAAATATAATACAACGTAGCTAATAAGAAAAACAAGACGTTCTTAAATACTTATGACATGCTAAATATTTCTTTGATTTTATTAGCGCTGCGTACAGATTTATTATTCTTCCGCAATAATTTAACATTGATAGATTCATTCAGAATACATCGCACATTTACACATATTAAGTAGGTATACCTATACATAATAGACAGAAGACTTCAAGTTCTATGAATATATCTATAGACGCTATATTAATGATTATAAAAATCCGTCCATCGATCAAGTTCAATATCGCTATTGTTAGCCTAGAAAATAGATCACCTTCACGAGACAACAACAAAACAAACAAGTGATATGAGAGACTACAATAGTGACGCATTCGTTTGTTTGGTTTGGTGCATTGTTGAAATTTCCCTGGTGGCGGTGGAGACAGCTAGTCGCGTACCTGTCTGGCAGGCGCAATCGTTACCGAGCCGGTCTGCATCAACGGGCATGCGCAGAGCGCGAACCGCCGAGCAGCCGAGCCGAGACTCGAGTCTAGTTGGCTGGGAAGTGAGGAGGAACGGGCGCCGCGCTGCACGCCGGCCGCGAGTGGTCGCCGCGCCGCCCGCACCCGCAGTCCTTCCGCCGCGCCGGCTCCAAGCGCCCGAGCCGACACCAACATGGTGAGTCATTTCTAACTGCGAATCTCTTCGGTTGAGACGAACCACCATCACTTACGGACCGATATAAACCGACCCACTTCGATCAATCTCACTGTAATCCGGGGAATCCAATTACGACAAACGCCCACCTGATCTAAACAAGCACTCTTTAACCCAATTAAGCGCGAATTATACATAATAAAAGAAATCGAGTCTGCGCAGAGTATGAAGGTCAAATTATTAAGGCAAACACGCATTACCAACAAAGTAAATCTCGTTTTCAGGTAATGGACAACTGCATGAATGAAGATGTCGAGAACGAGCACAATTCCTCGATCTTTATAACGAACTTTCAAAATGGAGACGTCATAAACTATTCGCTTGTTCTCATCAAAGGATTTATAACACGAGGAAATTCTAATAATCAAGATAAAATATGGTGCACGGTCAAAAATGATGGAGAATCAATCAAATCTGAATGGACTGTCCATAACGGAGAATTCAAAGTATTAATTGATTTAAAAAGAGGAGAAAATGTAATTGAACTGGAATATACGGAGAATCAACGAAAGACGTTACTTTTAGATTACACACCAAGGAAGACGAATCTGAGAGTTACGCCTGTTTACATCATTTGCCAAGGTCATGATGGCTGCTTCCAAAGCCCCCCTGATGTTGATAACTCTATTGACAGCGCTTGTGCCAGAGTTGCATTGGGATCAAAGCTTATTCAAAGTGTCACAGCTGAAAAACTCTTCGAAAGTGGCGTTGGGAGAAAAACATTTCAACTTGAACACGAAGTCAATCCCAAAAAACCCGAGTGTATAGTTTTCAAAAGTAGTCTCAACGTAAATAAAGCGAGAAAAATGAAACAATCAGAGCTGTGGTCGCACTTTGGTAGAGAACTGATGTTATCCGATCTGGGAAGTAATGAGCGAAAATTTTTGGGATTCATCTCTTGCACTCGATTTAAAGGAACCGATATTGATAAGCCCATGTCTCATGAAGAAATTATTTCAATGACTGAAGGCTATGCTGCATTAGGAGGTGGAGGGCTAGCTTTGTTTGGGACCGCATGTATGTACACATGGCCAACAAATGTAGAAGAAGTAATCCCAAGATTCCTAGATTCAACGCCAGTGAACACCAAACGATTTATGGATGACAGCGGATATCGTGGAACCCTGGGTGCATGTTTTGCAACTACATTAGGATCAGTATTCCACGAACTGGGACACACTTTTGATCTTGGGCACACAAAAGATGGTATTATGGGAAGAGGCTTTGATAACATTGATCGAGTCTTCATTGTCGGGGAGAAAAGGTCAGCTTTAGTTAAAGATAACATGAACAATTTGAACGGCAAGCCAGTACAACATTCCACAGTATCTCTCCAACGTAACATAAGTGTAACAATGAATGTGGCGGAACCATTACGAGTATTAGGACCACGAAGTAAAACAACATTAGGAAACTTTGCCTCAATGTCGAAATCCGACATTATAAGAAGAGGCCCAAATATCACTCCGATAACCAGACCTTCCAGTGTTTATTCAAGTATGACAAATAAATTTTCGGATTCTAAGAAGAATATTAATCGAACAAATGGAAATGACTCAGTTTATTGGACGCGAAACTGTGCAGTATTGCTGTCTTACCATCGATGGTTCAACAACGAGTATGGTAGAGAGAGACAAGCCATCACTAGATATTTGAAGTTCGACAAAAATAAGATGATGATCATATCTACAGCCGGAATCAGAATAGTCGAAGTCAGAGACGACTCCAATGGGATGGTGATAGATTCGTATGAATTCACAAATCTTTTACCAGAAAAGAGATTCTTGGTTCCGTTCACATTTTCACCGAAAACAAAAGTTTTAACAATAGTGGTCGAGGACGACTTGGGAAATGTTTTGAAGCAAACCTTTTCCTACTAATCATAAGATGCATAATAATGTTGACAATAAAGTGGAAAGTGAAAACGAAAGTATTAAAAAGACACATCATCTCAGAATTGATTTTTGTAAGATAAATAATAGTTTTGTAATGAAAAAAGTGTCTCTAAAATATATATACCGTGCTAAAGGCGCAATTTTAATTTCTTCTAAATCTTGAGCTTTATTTTGTAGTGGCCACACAGATATCAAGTTGGCAACTGGATATAATGACATAACATAAGTCATCAAAATAAATAATGGACTTGTAATTTCGTTTCTAATGATAACATTTTAGTGAATTATCGTGATATAGTGATAGTTAGCATGTAAACGTGTGATAAATTAACGGTAATTATAAATCGTCAGCTAACGCATTGTACATAGCCACGGACGGATTGGACATGGCAAGCTCTACATCAGAAAAGAAAAACATTTTCAACTACTCGAAGCATTTTCCACCAGTTTTAGATGGGAGAATAAATGTAGTCCAGTTTTTAGAAGCATCGACTGATCTAGTAGCTTTAGTTGGTGAGTAAAACGTACAAGTATTAAACGTAATTAGTATTTTTCTTAATTACTTTACTCTACCAAAATATAAGCAAAGGAATATTTTGTATTTCACAGAACGCCTTGGGAGTATATTTGCGCCTGTGAAATATGACATGCAAGGAAACATTGATGTAAGTTGATATAACAAAAATTATTATATAAATTTATTTATGTTTTATTCAACATTAAAACAAAGTTGGGCGCTTCACTGGCGAAATTTTATAGCCAAATAAACAGTAAAAATGTAAACATAATTAAGAAACTAGGCCACTTACAGGTTTCCACTTATAGAATGTATCATCTGAGACGTACCTAGGTACTCTACATTTACGAATGACCTCCCCTGTGATAAAAATGCGTTTTTGTTGAGGAATATAATTTGTGTCTTATAATTAGTGCAGGCCCGAGAAATGCGGTGCCTTTTTGATTTAAGTAAGTACGCGATCTGTTTTCGGATATCGTTCCTATCTGGCGGATCGGCGCAGTGGTCAAACAATACATAGGTAATAATCAAGCCTATCAATGATTGTGTGAATGTAAAAAAAAAATAACAATAAATGACTAACTAAAACAACATAATACAAGTAACTTCATATTTTTTTACAGAAAATAATAAAGAATTTAAAATATGACGAAAATTCTTGCCTGCTTGAGCTACTGTTGCAAGAGTCATCGACATCAATCAGTAATAAGTTAACTTTAGTAACAGAAGGAGTCTTATGGCTAAACAGGTATTTATTACCTTCTACTCTTATCTTTTTGACCAACATAGTGCTCTACATTTTAATTGCTCTACACCTTTCTAAGCTGTGGTAGCTTTACGTTATAATCTCTTTGGCATGTGTTGTCACAACGGGCGTTTTCATCACACAATTCAGGTTTTCATAGTAACTATATGGGAAGCTCTGTTTTGCGAGAAAAGGACAAGCGATGCCCCCTTAAAATCTTTAAAAGCTTATAACTCCGTGATTTATTTACCAATTTTACTATATTTTTCAGTTATTGCTTTCATTTTTAACTTGACAATAACATTTATGTACTTGTTAAGTTTTAATAGCACGAAAGTAGCTGTGCCTAAACAGACTAAATTTCGGGTGATTGTTTTTATGGGCGCGCGCGGTTCTAGTGGCCTGACCACACTCATTGTTTTACGATATAATAATTAGTTCTAACATATTTTGAATTATTTAGAACGAGAATTGAAAACCTACTGAGCCTTTGTCAATATCACTGTTCAATCAGCTACACAGTATTAGATTATCCGCATTTAATAGGTACTTTAATTTGTTTATTAGGTAGATTGTTAAAATTTAATTTGATATCTTGCAGAGCTCTTCTATTTTTTGAACTGGCGTTTATAGAGATACTGCAGCACTTGAAGGACAATAATACAGATGTCAACACGAAGAGGATATTCACAGTTGCATACGAAGGGTCGGTCAAGAAATATCACAACTGGGTCACACAGCAAATGTTTAATGTAAGTGATTTTGGTGGTTACAGAGAAAACGAAAATCATATATTGTTGTTTGATATGATCCATGTCTCGAGTCGAGTGTGATATGATACAAATTTTTAGTCATGAGCCCTTATTAAGTTTGTACTTAATACTTGCTTATTACATACTAGCTTTTGCCCGCGGCTTCGCACGCTTGTGTTATGTTATTTTTACGTTATAAGTAGTCTAATAATTGATCATTCATTTCGTACCAAACAACAATATGCACCAAATCTTTTCGAAGCTGAGCACAGTAACCTGTATTAGCATAGATATAGGTATAACGCAAGCATAGCCGTGAGTGGAAGCTATTTAAGCCATTACCTAAAATTAAATGTTTTGAGTCTAATATAGATTTATAGCAGTAAAAGAAGTTTCAAACAAAAAACTACAATTTTATAAGTACCTCTTCATATTACAACAAAAAGAAATCATCACCACTTCACTCAGGTCTTTCACAGAAGTTTCAGTAAATTTTGTTTAGGCAGTAGTTACCTAAGCAGGCAGGTACAGTTGAAAAATATGAAAGAATGACACACACGCACGATGATGCTGCTTTGCTCAGTTTTACATATCCACGCGCTTTTTGTTCCATTTACCACATTGTTTTTAACTTCTTAAGTTTGGCTCCATACGAATTGGTACCTACACTTAGCCAGTGTAATAGATATATAAAAATAAGTGTATATAAAAATAAATGAATAAATTAAATATTTAATTTTAATTAGGAATTACTAATACTAAACCACCACTACTTAAAGAATCGGCCGTTATAATTATTATTATGTCCACTATTTTCCACGCTGTCTCATTCCCACTGCACTTTCAACATACCTAAGTACCTAGTGATGAAAGTGAGGAAGTAGGTTAAATCGTCATTACATAATTATTAGTTACACCCAAAGATAGTTACTTACTAAAACTTTAACCTTCTTGGAGTAACCGAGTAATCTAATCATTTTTACCCGTGGTTTTTTTAATAGCCCACAGATCTAAAATATTTTAACTATTATCAACATGCAAGAAGAAGAAGAAGAACAAATCAAAAACCAGTCAAAAACGAACCTTACGCGCCATGTTGTTGTTAATTCGAGGATATAATTGCCATAATGAATACCTACATATTATTATATCTAAGTACCTACCCTTTGTAAACATTTTTCATAAAATATTTCGTATCATTGGCTAAATACAAATAATAGCACGCGATCCGGCTTACTTTAATGCCAAAATAAAAAAGGTTTTAAAATGTGTAGCAATGGTAAGGGTCTATAACTTAAGTAGCTATAAGTACTACAGGTACCTTAAAACTTCTTTGGGGTCGATACAGAATGTAGCATTAGCGCAAAAATAATTTTAACTACATATTTAGAATGGTAACGTGTAGTAACTTTATGTAAATACATTTGACCAGATCGGCAATAAAGAACATTGCTCCCGCCAAAACCCTATAAATCGAAAATTTCAATAAAAAATGTTAATTAAGTAAGCTTCAATATTGGCTTAGTATGATAATCGCGTGAAGCCTTATGAATGATTATAAAAAGTCTAAGAATCTCCCCTTTAAACAGTTTTCATAAAATACTTCGTATCATTGGCTAAATGCATGTTTTGTCTAATGCCAAAATAAAAAAAGGTTTTACAATGCGTAGCAAATGGTTTCCCCGTTTTAAACAACTGTAAAACATGTTTATACATAAATTCCTCAAAAGAGGAGTCTGAAAATCTTCACTTCTGAAAATATTGGGAAGAAGCAGAAGCAATAGAATAGAAGACGATGAAAAGTAAACATGAAGCTGGCAAATGCACAAGACGTGCGACGCCAATCCTCAAGCGAGGAACAAAAAAAAGGGTCAATAAATTAAGTACCTTAGGCACAGATTACTGAATATGTTACTACTATAGGTTAAGCTATAGGTACTATAAATACAATTTTAAATACTTATTTCGAATGGTAACGCGTAGTAGATTTTTGAATACTAATACATAATAACAGATCGCCAATAAAGAATTTTGCCCTCGCCAGAACCCAATAAATCGAAAACATGAATAAAAATTTTAGTTATGTTTATATATTGGCTAAATATGATATCGCGTGAAGCCTTAAAACTTATAAAAAAAAAAGTCTAAGAAGTTGTTAGTTTTCGAAATTCCTTGTTCTCTGTGTCGTGATCATATTCAAGAAGGTTCTCATACTTATCCTCTTTTTTAGTTTGGACCACAGATTAACGAAAAAACTAATCTTTAAGGAATACATATTATGATTTCCTTGGGTATTGGTAATTACATAATAACAGATTGTTTTTCTCTAATCTGCATTGCATCGAGCGCAGACGAAGTTATCGCGCGATGTATTTCGCCGTAGCCCGAAAAGTGTGATACACTGCCGGTATACAGGCGCGCCAATTGTTATTTACTGTTTTTTTTAAGTTATAAATAAAAACATGCATTAAATTACTTTCTTATTGCTTAGTGCAGTGGGGATTGTTCAGAATGAAATAAAAATGATTGGGGTTCCGTCCTGAATGAGTAACTTCTTATTACTAAACCTCCGCTGTCCGTCTGTCTGTCCATCAGTCACCAGGATGAATCGTGATAGTTAGACAGTTGAATTTTTCACAGATGATATATTTCTGTTGCCACTATAACAACCGTGATCCGTATTCAAAAGGTCAGATAAACGGACAACAAAAAAAAAATTGGTTTACTTAATATTGATAAGGAATTATAAATTAATACTATTAAAATTTATTTTTTAATCGCAAATAATACTCTCACAATTTGTAAAACATATTTATTCGCCGACATGCAATATAACGCTACTGCTTCCTCCATTTTATTTAGCCCACGTCGGTTGCGCAGCAGGCAAACAAATTGACTGTGTGTCCGGGTTGTGGCGCTATAAAAACTTCGAGGATAGTCAACAGAGATGTTTTTGCGCGCCAACTCAACAGCGAAGGTTCGGGCGTATATGAAGCCGCGCCATAATACTAACAGAATTTTTTTTCTTTAACCTGTGCCTCCAGATAGACCCGAAATAAAATTACCGTCAATAGAACAGAGTAAATTTTTTTTCTCTCATCTATGATTAGAAGCCAAAATAAAACTTACCTTTTGACACTGGCTAAATACCTACACTATGTGTGGAGCCAAAATGTAAGAAAAAAAAATTACCTTGAACCCTTGAAGCGGCCATCTTGTTAAAATCCCGTTCCGTTTCACAATGAAACCTTACACATTTTCACCAAAAAAAAAAAACTAACGATATATAAAATGTAATATATCCTATGTTGTGCGCCGGGTTTTTCTAAGCTTATTAGTGAAAACCGCATGAAAATCCGTTCAGTATCTTCGGAGTTGTGCCGTAACAAACAAACAAACAAACAAACAAACAAACAAACAAACAAACAGACAAAATGTTTAAAAAGTAGCTTAACGTGATCAGCGAAAAATTTCAAGCCAACCCGTGTCATTTTTTTTTCGATATCTTGCATTTACAGATTTTTTTATCTCTACAATTTTATTATATGTATAGATTATTATATCTACACTGTGTTGAAGTAGAGTAGCTTTATTTTGTTTACATAAATCAGCCGTTTTGACGCGAAAACCACAGGAATCTTGAATCATTTTAACATTTTTATGACGCCTTAAAACACACTGATTTTGAAAATTTTCCTGTTTTCAGTTTATCTGCAAAATGTCACCTACACTACCTCAAGCATTGTCGTCTTTAGGAGCGGATCGAAACATCAAAGGGTTTGAAACAAACTTGGAAAGCTACAATATAAGTTTGCATTTGATTAGAAGTAAGATCGATGATTTCTTTAAAGATCATGGCTACTGAAATAAACAATTGCGAGCCAGAAATTATAGTGTGTTTACTGGAATACACAATCAGGTTGTGCGTAGGTACCTTTACTTAGCATGAAGTTAACTAGGTCATAATTATATTGACGGGCCCGATAGCTCAGTTGGTAGTATCCCTGCCTTCTGAACTGAGGGCCGTGGGTTCGATTCCTACCCGGGACAAACATTTGTGTGATGAACATAGATGTTTGTTCTGCGTCTGGGTGTTATATTGTATTCTATGTATGTATTTAAAAACAAAAAAAAGTATATAAGTATTGTATCAGTTATCTGGTTCCCATAGTACAAGCTATGCTTAGTTTGGGGCTAGATGGCGCTGTGTGAAATGTCCACACATATTTCTTTATTTATTTATATACCTTGCGGTATCGCAAATATAATGTAGCTATTGTCTTACAGGCGAACATTCGGTATGAGTTGCTACATAAGCATAACAACATAAATAAAATATACATAACTACAGGCGTAATGTAGATGGATGGATGTAGTGTAGGTACGTACGTAGTCTCATTGCTCATAGAAGCAAATAAAATAGCAAGTTGGGCAGAATTTGCTTTAATTATTTGCGAGTGATGTTTGTGTATTCCAGAATTACGGATAAGTATTCGAATAGACACAAATAAAATGAACCAAAAAAACAATTATAAATTTCGAACACAAACCTAAGATTTGCGCAGTGTGCTGTGATAGAATGTTAACGTGATTCAACATGTGCAATTAATTTATTTTATTACACAAGAAGCTATTTTTTTTTTATGAGAATGAATGACGTGACGAGCTGGTCGTTCACCTGATGTTATTTATTTCTATTATTGTAAAATTATATTCGTTTTTCATATAATTAGTTTACCAGCTCAACTACTCGATATGAAACATCCAGTGCCTTGAGATAATGAATTAGAACCAAAATCAAAATACAAAAATAATAATGTGTATTCAGAATGCAATATGTTTTATTGAAAAATTATATATTTGATACAGATTACCTAACACATTAGATTATAAATACAGTAATTCAGTAAATATAAACTATGATATTATTAAATTATGAATTGGATAAATAATGGCTATGAATGTATTAAGTAATTTAATATTTATAGATTATAATAATTATTATTATTTTAGATATTACATGATGTGAGGTAGCTGTTAAATATGGGTAGCTGGTACACTTTTAATTATCGTAATTAAATTATACTCATTTGTAATGTATATTCGATCTCAGGCTTTTTTGTGTAGTCAACCTAATTAACTTAAATTTTAATTACAATGTATTTCTTAACTAAATTAAGTTTCATTCATTTTTTATCACTTATATCGAAACTTATGCTTTTCCATGCCATTTACAGAACCATGAGTCCAAGCCTATTTGTAAAGTGGGTGGGTGGGTGTTGTCTAACAACAGAAATTAAAAATCTTTTGTGTACCTACCTATTTGTTTTTATCTTATCACTGGCAGTTTGTTGAGCGTTTCTTTCTCTAAAATGAGCATAGTAAACATTTGCAGCTGCAGCTGATGCCTCTTTTAACTCAAAATAGCCATACACAGCTTCCATGATGGCCAACACCCATAGAGATCCGCTCAGTATCGTTTCAACGGGCATGTTCCTCAAATAGGGATTAAATAGAAAAAAGCTTACAAGGGGGAGCTGCATAAAGATAGTTATCAGCAGGAAACCACCCATCTCAGGTACCTAGAAAATAAAATAATACCTATAGGTAATAGCTCCCACGAATTCATAAGCGTGGTCTACAGTTCATCACCAACCCGAAATACGTCTACTGCTAAACATAGACCTTCCTCATAAAATGCCACACGGACGCTTCATATGGACAATCTGCCATAACCACCACACTTGCAGGCGGCTTGGTGATCGCAGAGACGCAAGATCCAACTTTAATGTACTGACGAAAATGCTGCTGCTCATTCCCAGGATATTCCCATAGCCACTCTTACGGGACCACTTAAAAAAGATTGGTGCTCTTATCCGAAAAGACCATGCGGCTACAGTTGCAGGGTTCAAACTGTCCCCATGCCTTTCATCGAAACCGGTTTAACCATTTAGTTTATTGAAGTTACAAACAGAGAGTTTCTTTCCATCATCCGCCCTTCATGTTTCGATTCCCATGCGGCTACAGTTGCAGGGTTCAAACTGTCCCCATGCCTTTCATCGAAACCGGTTTAACCATTTAGTTTATTGAAGTTACAAACAGAGAGTTTCTTTCCATCATCCGCCCTTCATGTTTCGATTCGAACTTTACGCTCTCCGTCTCATTCATCTACATTAAGGATGAAGGAGACAGAGTGTAGACTTCAAATCTAAACATTTTCGATGGGTTGGGTTGGGAATGGAGGTTTACTCTACTGATCTCAGTCTAGAAATCTTATTATACTAGACAACAATCATAAGTAAGCTCAAAGTCACGCAGAGAGCTGTGGAGAGAGCTAAGCTCGGTGTTTCCTTGCGCGACAAGATCCGAAATGAGGAGATCCGCAGAACTAGTCACCGATATAACTTTCGGAACTTGAAGTGGCAGTGGGCGGGCCGCATCGCTCGTAGAACTGACAATCGAAGGTTCTCAAGTGGCGACCACGAACCAGAAATTGCAGCTGGCTGGCGCCACTGAACTGAAGACCTGGTCAAAACCGCGGAAAGCCCATGGATGCAGGAGGCAACCAGCTGCTCAAAGTGGCGCTCTTTGGGGGAGGCCTAGGTTTAGCAGTGGACATCTACGGGCCGATGATGATGATGATGATGATGATGATTATAATGAATCCTTTAAGGTAAGTATAAAGTACTTACCCTATTTCTTGTAGTAGCAACTTGTCCAATAGCTAACCGTACTGCCTCTAATATGACCAGCAATGCAAAAATTGTTACAGAGAGATAGGTTGTAAGCTTGCCCAGAAAATCTACCTGGAAATAATTAGGTAATTGTTAGGTTTCTTAGTCATCTGTTGAGGATCATGGTCCCACAACACATCAACACAGAGAACGAGTTGTCCCGGAGGTCCCCCAAAAGCTTCTTCCCGGCAGCTCAGAAGGGGAGGACACTCACGGGAACACGTAGGTACTAGTGGGAATTCCGGAGCGATTGAAATAAAATGGTAGATCTCGGTGAACTAGATTTATTGTATCGTGTAACGATAATTTAAGCTAGTGATGGTCCAAAATGCTGAAAAATAAGATCATAACTTGTTCCCAATTGAACTTTTACAGAACAACTAGTAGTAACACTATAACTTGAGGTACAAATAGCACTTTAAACTGTTAGTAACAGATATCTTATGAAAATTGGTTAAGCACCAACGAGGGCTGTCCGCCTCGGCGGTTGAACGAAGAATGACCAAATGTATGGAAAATGAAAAGAATGCGAGTAATGTTCTAATTTAGAATTTAAATCTAGATTATGTGACGCCAATATTTGATGCGAAAACTAAGAAAGCAAGTGAATAGCTGAAATGATGATGAAGGAGGATGACATCGTCACAAAGTATTGCATTTTTCTGTGTACAAATAATCTTGTTCTGTTGCGGGAATCGAACCGCTGCTTCCAGATTATGTGCCAACCTGCTCAACCACTACACCACAGCTGTTAATTGTATAATTTATTTGTTTGTTACCATAATCAATAAAATAAGTAACAAAATGAACATGAAGCCAAAGGTTACATGGCACAAACTGAGATTCAATGAGGTATTTAATTGGTTTAAAGTTTTAAACTTACCGTATATACTTTTTCTGCTAGGGTAATTCCAATCACAAGACTCCATACTTTATATATGTAACGGTTGAAGTAGAGACATTTTTGAAATAATAATTTATATTTGTACTGTGTCATGGTAACTCAAATAATGACCTGAAAATAAAAATCAATTAAGTGTTTTAAAATTGTTAAAAATGTGGATGGATCATACTACAGAATAAATAAAAGGAGACCAGTAGGTACCAACCAAACATGCCCTGTATATATAATGCCCTGCCTGATATATCAATAAGTACCTTATCCACCCAACATGGTTACAGCAAACTGTTGCAACTTTAATACAGAATTCATTGAATCTAACTTTGATGACATCAAGTGATATCACAATTCACCTGAAGCAATCTACAACACAATCAATAAGTAAACAATCATCATCGTGTCAACCCACTTTTCCACAACAGTAGGTTTGGTGGTGATTGTTGGCACAACTTTTTGATGACGGCAGAACAACTGGGTCTCTATGGTCTCTGGGGGCTTTAGAAGTAAATAAGAATTCTGATTTGTTGCACCAACAAGCTTCAGTTTAGGAGAGACTCGTTGGGAATAATCGGTCACTTTAGCTATGGTATATATCGCAATGACCCAGGCTTCCTTACTCTCCTTTACACGAGTCTGTACTGCTATCCAGCGATCTTGACTGTCATCAATCATCATACAAGTTTAAAATGTTTAGTTTGTTGATCAGAGCAAAAAATTATACCTACATAGTACATTATACCTCTTGGATACATATACTTGCTTTACCACCCTATTCTATCAGTATATTAACTTCTGTTCTGTTCAGCAGTATGTGACCTAATGTTACTATTTAGGTACTCTAGACAACATTTTCGTAATAATAGCAGCAGTGTAACATTTCCTAAAGTAGATAAGCGTGTACGTAGAATTCAACAGAGTAGGCAACTAGGTACCTACCATTTCTCCAGATTCACAGCGTAGCGGTCTTGCCGTTATTAATTGTACTCGTACTCTGTGTTGTACTCTTCCCCGGGCGGGTGCTCCGAATAGTGTTGTTTGTTTAGTATTTTTGTTTCGCTTCGATGCCCCAGGACTTTGCCTTAGCCTAGAAAGAAAGGTTAATATTTTACCATATTCTACTCAATACCTATCAATCCTTTCCTAATCGTAGTAGGTAATCAATTTGTGTCGTAATGCAATTTTGATTTCTAAATGTAATATTCTCATAATAATCTGATACTGATCATGAAATCTGAATTTCTGACTCTCCTAACTCCAAGTCTCCCTCCCCACTGAAATTGAAAAATTAATTTTTGCCGCTTTGTCAGGTCCGTGTGACCATCTGTAAATGGCAAATTCTGCCCTAAATAGGATGGGTAGAACAAATAGTGTACACTCAGTACACTGTACTGTACATGTTCTAAAGCTAGAAGTAGAAGTCTGCCGAAATCGGCCTGTAAAATAAGTCATGTTATTCATATTCTCCGTTTTTATTCATCATAGGCAGAGTGCGATTCAAACTCAATGGTAGGTATCTGAGAAGTGTACCTAGATACCTACTGCAAACACCCTGCACTCACTACAAATCTAATTTTTGCTAGGTACTACGGAGAGATTTGCTCCAATTTCACACGAGCCATTGAGTTGGAAAGGCAATATGATATCTATGGATAACATTCATATTTCGTCTCATTGTGTCCTTAGTTGGCCAAAGTGCAACACCGGCTTGTAATTTGCTAGTAACTAAATAAATGAACCTAACTTGTGCTTCTAAATTTAACGAAATTCAGAACATGGATTACACAAACTAAAGTACTTAAGTTGCTTCAGTTCTGCGCAAAATTATATACTATTGGGCCAATCTTGTGCACACAGATTAAAGTATGATGTTTGTAGGTAATTAGGTATATTATATTGGATGCACGGACTATTATTAACTGACTGACAAAGGAGTTTATAAAGTAACAACGGTTCCTACAAAAGAGCATCGAACATTTTTGTTGCCTGTCCACAATCCACCATTTAAAAAAATCACGATTTATTGGCCAATGATAAATGTCAATCGACAAAAAAATTAGAAGGAACTAAAAATGTTGTATGAAAAATCGCCTAAGTGAAATACATTCCGAGATATGTGGGAATGAAATTATTATTTTTTACACCAAGTGTTACATATATTTGCAGTGCAAATATACAGTACCTAGCGCTCATAGCGAAGAATGACCAGCCATACCAAACCGATCGGTGTTAAGAAACATTTGCTGCTGTTTTTTTTTCAAAATGCCGGACATTTGGACAGGCCAAAGAGGTTAGTGCACGTTCGAGTTTCGGTTTCGCAGCAATTTTGTCGATTATTTACTTCAAAATAGGCCTGCCTCATTTACTACATTAAATTAACTACAATGGTTGCAGGCACTGCCATCACACCACCTCGGAACACTGCTAGACAACAACACAAATCCGTCTAGCCATATCACTGCGCAACGGTGCTCCCTGTGTTGCTCCCCATCGATGCAAATGCGGTGAAAGGGTCAATAGTCTCGGCCACCATGGTCTATGATGCAGTAGAAGTGCTTTTTTTTTTCTTTTTTATTTTTATTTATAGGTTCGCAAACTGGACGTTACAGTGTGCATGACTTAAGTACAAACATTTATCAATATAGCGACCTTCTTGATGCGAACACAACATGCATCTGGCCGTATACCTCGCCATAGTGCTCTGAATGACGTCATATGTCAGGCCTTCGAAAACATCTACGACGCAGCTGTCTTAGAGCCCAATGGCCTTATTCGCGACGACGGTAAAAGGCCCGATGGTATGACGCTCATCCCCTGGAAGATGGGCCGGCCTTTAGTGTGGGACGCCACCTGTGTTGATACACTGCTACCGTCCCATCTTCCAGACACACCAGGTAGGCGGCGCTGCTACGGCTGCGGAATCCGCCAAGTGGCGCAAATATTCTAGCCTTGACAGAGGCTTCATATTTGTGCCTTATGGCGTAGAGACACTGAGGCCGTGGGGACCGGGTGCCTTCGACATTTACAAGGATTTGGCGGGGCGTTTGGTTGAATCGGCACATGACCACAATGCTGGCATCTACTTTGGTCAAAGGATCAGCCTCGCTATACAGCGGGGCAACGCTGCCAGCATTATGGGCACGTTGCCCGATTCCATGGATTGCTTGTACTATCTATAGACCTTCTACAGTCTATAGATAGTTCAAGTATTGACGCATTCAAGTATTCTTTAGACACTTTTTTTTTAATTTAAGTAGATATACTACAATGTGTAAATTAAAAAGTCAAAAATGTTTGAATGGCAGAATTCTACTACAAATGGTCACACTGCATCTTTCTTTTTTGTACTTCACTGTCAGTGTCAAATTTAATTGACAGTATTGACAATGACATGTTCACACACAGATTAGAGAAATTCAAGACTCGTTACTTTTTTTTTTAATTCAAGACTCGTTGCTTTTTTTTTACTAGCACCAAAAAGTTTATAAATGCTCAATTGGATCTGTCAAACCCAACTGTCGGGGAGTTTTGGCGGGAACGCGGAAAAGTTCACTTCGTTGCATTGTATTATTTATCAAAACTTGTGCTTTTTCCAGTGTTAATGTTTAAAATTGGTGGCGATTTACGCATTAAGTGCTGAATTACGAGCATGAGTGAGGGATATAATGTGGTGAAACGTGGTTTTTCGTGCTGCTTCCAAAATTCCATAGAAGCTTCTAGTAAAGTGGCCACCACTTTACTAGAAGATGATTTAGACTGGACTATGACTATGACTAAGACTTGACTTACGTGAAATATTCTATAACGATGAAAAATTACAATACTTGACACTGGCTAATGTGTGGAGCCATAATCTAAGAAAAAAAAACCCAACTGTCAATGTCAATACATGATGGACAAATATTTTCGATGTCAATGTCAGGTCAAAATTCAAATAAAGTTATTACAGATCTTTGATGAGGGAATTAAGAGTATGTGAAACATGCATTGAGATAGGATACATATATCTCAATGGAAACATGGCACGTGACGTGCGGCACTTGTTTACCACAATTATGGTGCCGACTCCGCCCCACTCCGCCCCATTGCTTACTGCGTTTGACAGTTGACGCTAGTTGACGACTGACGTACTAGCTCAAAATACCACCAGAACATGGCGGATTTTTTGCCACAGGCTGGTCTCAAGTGACGTCAGAGACAAATTATTATCAAAAATGAAAGTTGAAACGGAAAACTTGTCTCTTTTTAGCACGTTTAAAATGGTATTGGCTAATATGAAATGCGACTATTTTTGTCCATTCTTTAACGAAGTTGATCTAATAACTATAACATATCCTGTGTAGTTAGCTTTATGCCACATCCACGGACTTCTATACCCTAGGTACTCTGGATCGAGTACTTTTTCATAAAAACGAGCCAATCGAAAGGTACCCGGAGTAGAAATCGGTCTCTTTCTATTAGGGTGTACACAAGTTTACGGAGTATTCAGACTCACTCAGTCTGCACCACCATATCTACACAATTATAGGGTATCTTCATAAGTATAACACATTTCAAAAAAGGAAAAAGCAGATATTTCTGTTACCATCTCATTCTCAGGGCACTTAGACATAATGGTGACAGTGGGATCACAATATTTTCACTCTTTCATTGGGATCGTTTTTTGCTCGTTTTAATATTAGGATTGTTAGTTATTTGTTTACTGAGGCTCAAATCTTCACAGGAAATGAGGGCTTCAAGGTCTGCCATGAGGGCCTGCACAAATTCAAGCTTGCGTAGAGCCCTGGATGCTTCTGTGACCTGCACTGAAGCAGTAAACGATTGCACTGATGATTTTGGAAACATCTAAATAAATCCCGCAGAGGATCTGTGTGGAGATAAACCCCAACCTGAATCCCTTCGTGGATCTTTGTTAAGGGAGCCAAGTGGATGAAGAGCTGCCTTCGTGTCATGTTTTTGTGCTGTTGTTGTCTCATAGCTAGGTAAAATGCAATGAAGAAAAGAAAAATGAAATAGAAAAATAGCATTTTTTTTTTTTTTTTTTTTTTTTTTTTCTTTATTTATTTATTCCACAGCTCTTATCTTAATAAACACAATAAACCCATTATTACTTAAATTTACAGCCAAAAAAAGGAATAACATTTTTTAAAACAGAATAACTTAATATCGTTGATCAGCGACAAGTGACTTAGTACCTGCAAAGCCTAGGTAAGTAATTAAAGAAAATTATATTCAAAGTTCCTGACGTTACAGTAAGGTAAAACAATGTAATATTATATTATACATATACACAAATATTAATAAATAATCTTATATGTGTTAGAATTGAAATTACTTGGATAAAAAAAAAAATACTAATAATAGCTTTAGTTGTGTTTTTGTACATATAATTGCACGTGAAATTAAGGGTGACATGTGCATTTTAAAAGGGTATACATATAATAGGGAGTCATGCGTGTGTTGTTATGTGTAGGTACTTGTGTTCTATTAGCCTTTGTTACTCAGTATATCTAAAACAGAGTTCCTAAAAGCCTGTCTACCACAGCAGAAAAGGTCGAGGGAAGCAAATTTTTTATTATAAGTAGACTGAAGACGACTTACAACTGCATTCTGTGTATAATTTGTTTGACCAAAATGCGGAGCAAACAAACACGTGTGTCTTGTTCTAGTCCTGGGAACACAAAATCGTAAGAACATATTACTGAGCTCTATACTGTCTGTTCTACCATCGCAAATGTTATGCAGGAACATCATATCCAAGAGAGTTCGCCTATCTTCTAGAGACGTAACACGATGAATGCTACATGATTCTTCATAATGACTAGGTTTTACATAAGTTCTATAACTTAGGTGTTTTAAGAATTTCACCTGAATACTTTCTATATCTTGTTTATAAGTAACATAGTGCGGGGTCCACACGCTGCTACAATATTCAAGAATGGAACGAACATATGAATAGTATAGAATTTTCATACAAGTGACGTCAGAGAAAGGTTTACTAACTCTTAGGACAAAACCCATGGCCTTGTACGCTTTATTAACCATACATGTAATATGTTCCGAGTAGTCAAATTTGGATGTCAGCGTTATACCTAAATCTTTGACGCAGTTAGTCCTGTTTATTAAATTATTATTAATTTTATAAGTATAATTAAGTGGAATTCTTTTACGCGTAAATGTTATGCAGAGACACTTCCCTACATTGATAGCTATGAGATTGTCGTTATAATATTGATTTAATGCATCTAAATCATCTTGTAGTTTGATACAATCATTCATGTTGTTAATTTTTAAAAAAATTTTAGTATCATCGGCATACATTAAAAATTTTGAATACTGAAAGCATTTAGTGATATCATATAAATATGCCGCGTACATAAGAGGTCCTAATATCGATCCTTGTGGGACTCCGGAAGTGATATCTACATAGTTAGAGCGGCACCCACCAACAACTACGGCCTGACAGCGATTTCTCAGGTAAGAAGTTACCCATCTAAGCAGATTCCCGTGTATTCCTAGCTCTTGTAACTTTTGCAGAAGGATGATGTGATCCACACGATCGAAAGCCTTTTCGAAATCTGTGTAGATCACATCAATCTGCCCTCCACTTTCCATATCCCGGAGAACGTGATTTGAAAATAAGGCCAAGTTTGAATTTGTTGAGCGACCCTTCATGAAACCATGCTGCTCTTGTGGTATAGATCTAGATATAGTCGGATACATAAAAAAATGAACAATTTTTTCCATTACTTTACTGAGCACATTCAGAATAGAAATAGGTCTGTAGTTTTCAACTGACATCTTTAAACCTTTTTTATGAACAGGTACAATATGTGCAGTCTTCCAAATTCTAGGAAAGTAGCCCTCACTAAGACATCTGTTGAAAATCACAGTTAATGGCAGAGACAATGTGTCAGCACAGCGAGCGTATATAATGGGAGGCGTTCCATCACTGCCAGCACCCTTTGATGTATCTAAGTTTTTTAAGAGTTTATGGACAAAATCTGTATGAACAACAATATCATGAAGTAAGCTACTTGGATTCGCAGAACTTAGGCTATTACTGATACGATAACTAATGCTTGTAGACCCACTATTGAAATTCCTTACAAAAAAGTCATTAAATGCATTACATATATCCTGTTGGGTACTTACTTGCATACTACCATAACTCATAGTTTTTGGGTAGTTTGACTTAGTTCCCTTTTTAGATTTTACATATGTCCAGAAAAACTTAGGGTTATGTTTAATATTTCTTTGAGAGAACTCAATATAGTTCGCATAACAGGTACCCTCCATCCGTTTTATTTTAGCTCTAAGTTCGGCAAATTCGACGTAATCCACCGGGTTGCCATGTCTCTTCCAATGCCTATGCTTTACCACTTTTTCCTTAATCATCCTAATAAGTGATCTACTATACCATACTGGGTAAATATAAGTACTACTGGTTCTAACTTTAGGCACAAACTGACTAATAGCTGTGTTGACGTGATGGTAGAAAAATGTCAATAAATCATCTATATCTCTTATGTCATTGAGAGTTCCCCAGTCACATTCAAGGAAGTATTGATTTAGCAGCTCATAATCAGCTTTATAGAATAGGTACTTAGTTCGTGGGGGAGGCTTTAACTCCTGCGCCATTAAATCTGAGGCATTTATTAACAAAGAAGGGTGATGATGATCCTCTTTTACTAGGGGTAACGTAGCATTGACAATTTCTAAGGAGAAATTACTTAAAACTAAGTCTAAAGTTCTATTAAGAGAGTTGGTAATATAATTATACTGAGTTAAACCCAAATATGACATTTGTTGATTGAGTTCATTAGCAGCGTTTTGAATATCGATAGAACCTTGCCTAAGGCATATAGGTTCGTAATTAACCCACTTGAGGCAAGGTAGGTTAAAATCACCTGCAATCAATATATGGTCTGTGGGGTTATCAGTAATGATTTGGTTACTAATACGTATTAACTGTTCAATGCGCGATGGTATATCCCTATTAGGGGGGATATAAACAACAGCAATGTGGAGATTGTTTTGAGACGCCAGCGCGGAGGCCGGTACCGTTACCCAGACACACTCCAAGTCCGGCACCTGCCACTCCGGGCGGGCGAATGCCCCCAGGCTGGCGGCGCACAGCGCCATCACTCCGCCACCAAGCGAGCCGCGGTCGCGCCGAAATACGTCATGACTACCAGTACAAAGCTCAGAGTCAAGTATGCTATCACATAACCAGGTCTCAGTTATTAGAACAATGCCATAATTACAGGTACAAAAAATATTATAAAACTCATTAGTCTTGGTTCTTAAACCCCTTACATTTTGATAAAATATACTAAGTTTAATCTTATCCGGATCCATTTTTATATGAAAATAAAATTACTAAAAAATTGTTAATAAAACATTTTGAATGAGTTATGCGACTAGAAATTACTTGAACATAATATAGTTGCAGTATAAAGTATATAGTATAGGTCCAGAACAAATCTTTACCTACTTTAAATTGGTGAGATTGTAAACAAGGCCAATAGACACAAGTGTAGCAGGGTTTTGTATTATGTGGGTGAAAAATAAATAATATAAAATATATAGTGGAAAAAATATAATAATTTATTAACTTTGCATGAATTAAGTCACCTGATAAACATAGTTGATGGTTATTTAATTTCACAAAAGTCCTTAGATAAGGGGATATTATAAAAGTCATTCATCCTCAACTGTGACATTTTACACTACAAGATCATTTCAATTAGCATAAGAACTATGTAAGTAGTCTCTTGTTTAAATAGCAGAAACGATTATAGGAACGCAGAATACACCACTACGTCCAGTCGTCGACCACTGACTACAACTGAATGGTGGTTAGATAGAGCACACCTGAGCTGAGCGTACATTTAGAACGAATATTCAGATATTTCAGATGATGAGTCTGAAACAAACTCAATGGCGGCTGTGAAGTGCACTGCAAGCCCCCCCCCCCATGCCGTGCACACCAATTACATCTTCCCGCGCACATCTTATCTTGGTTACGGCGCAGCGTTTTGCGCCAACTTCACAGCCGCCATTATGTTTGATTCACACTCTACCTACTGAGCGTTAGCTCACAGCGCAGAAATGCTCACATTATTATGGGAATAGTCAAATTGAGCTAATTACAATCGACACTTATAAAAGAGTTTATTTTCTAGTAGACACGGTAACTATGTGCATTGAAAATAAAACAATTCATTAAATGTGATCACAATTATTTTATTTATTTACAAACCTTTCTAGGTATACTTATTTATTTATTTATTTCATCATAGGAAAACTTACAGCCAAATAAACAATAGAAAGTAACATAATAATTAATCATCATCAACAGCCTGAAGGCGTTCACCGTTGAACATAATTAAGCCTTCACTATCAAGTTCCACTTTAGATGCTTATCATGGGGAGGAGTCTTCCATAATAATCACGCTTGATGATCGCTGATTTTAATGTACTGAGAAGACTCACAACCGGACTACAGGGAATATGGACACCCTACTGCAGCAATATATTGAAATCTTGAAAAATAGCTCACCTGTAGATTAGTCACGCGCAACTGCGATACCATTTCTTTCTGCAATTATTTACATAACAATAAAACACAATTTCAACAATGAAATAAACTCCAGTCACAATTTACGAAAAGACAATTGAAAATACAGTTGAAAATCCCGCCATGTGTTTTTCATCTTTTTTTCTTTTCTAAGCAGTGTGGTCGCATAATTAATTAAATACTACTAATGATGATATTGTCATCTGTTTTATTCCCGATTTTCCAGTACACTCAATACATTCATGTAATAAAAAATAAAATATAAATTACTATTAATAATCAATCATCACAGTAAACTATACAACTTACGCAATTATTAAAATCATTCATTATCTCCCAAAACTACCAAACCAACTCGAAAGAAATTTCTTAGCATAATGGCAACTGCCAGACAGATAGATATCTACTCCTATGCTATCATGTGGCTCAATTTTCTACTCTAACATATTGCAAATGAAAATGTACCTTATTTCTGTGGACGAAGAGTATGAATTTGAGTGACTATTAAATTGTCAAATTACGAAGTGCGCTATCAAGTTCTAATACGAGATCAATGGCCACATCCTCTTACTTCCCTCATCAAAGTTATAGATACTCTTTGGTCTTTGGGAGTTTTGGCGGAAACGCGGAAAAGTTCACGTCGTTGCATTGTATTATTTTCTCAAAACATGTGCTTTTTTCAGAGTTAATATTTTAAATTGGTGGCGTTTTACGCATTAAGTGCTAAATTACGAGCATGAGTGTGGGCAAGTGATATAATGTGGTTTTTCGTGTTGCTTCCAAAATTCCATAGAAGCTTCTACTAAAGTTGCCACCACTTTATCGGAGCATGACTTAGAATGAACTATGACCTGACTTAGACTGGACTATGACTATGACTTGAGTACGTAAAATATTCTAAAACTCGATGAAAATAAATATACAACACTGGCTAAATACCTATGTGTGGAGTCAAATATAAGAAATTAAAAAAAAATGATACTCTTATATTTATTTTGGCTCCACACATAGTGTATTTAGCCAGTGTCAAGTATTATAATTTTTAATCATGTTAGTAGAATATTTCACGTAAAGTCAAGTCATAGTCATATTCCAGTCTAATTGAGTCTAAGTCATGCTCCAGTAAAGTGGTGGCAACTTTACTAGAAGCTTCTATGGAATTTTGGAAGCAACACGGAAAATCACGTTTCACCCATGTTTCACTGCATTATATCACTTGCCCACACTCATGCTCATAATTCAGCACTTAATGCGTAAAACGCCATCAATTTTAAACATTAAAACTGGAAAAAACTCAAGTTCTGAGAAATAATACAATGGAACGACGCGACGTAAATTTTCCGCGTTCCCGCCAAAACTCCAAAAAATGATACTCTTTGCTTTGCAAAATACCTAGGGATGAGCGTTTTATAAGCTCGATCAGGTTTTGTCGATCGATATGGATCGTAACGTCTCCATTTGATCCAATCTTCAAAAGATCGATCCATAAAAACACGAAAATACATCATTGAAATACTGACGGAAGTATTATCTCTTATCTCTTGTTTTTATATAATTAGACCAGGAGGTCTAGCAGAGATCACAATCGCTGACGCTAACGCCTCACGCTAACTCCTAAATGTTCTAGGATGACATTTCGGAAATCGCTTACTTTTCCGCAGTGAATGTCATTTCAACACATTTTTGGAGTTAGCGTGAGGCGTTAGCGTTAGTGGTTGCACAGACTATTATACGCTAACGCGTGAGTGGTTGGTATCTTTGCTAGACCCCCTGATACATGATTTTCTAGTCGGTGCCATTTAAGAATTAGTCTTGCTGTTTAAATTAACACAACGAAACAATGAATGAGGCGATAAACTATTCGGAATGCGCAGCGAGCGCGAAAATATATTATAATTATTATTATGTATTGTAAAATCACTGGAACTAAATCCACCCTTGTGATTTACGCTGAACACCCGTGTTTTTGTAATTTGGTAGGGGTGTTGCCTTATTATTCTTAATACCAGAGGAATAAAAATTGTAACCAAAACAAAAAAATCGATTAAATAAATCGATTATTCTGAAACAAAATTGTTTTCATTTAGTAATCGTTTTTTTAACATCCCTAGTTATTATTATTATTATTTATTTTATTTCGGAGTAATTTAATCAGTAAATTATTTAGGGTAATAGTGCTCTGTGTTACTGAGTAATTGAGTTAAAATGCTACAATCAATACGAATATCTATAGGTGTGAATTTTTGGTTTATTCAAAATTAAAGGATAGTAACTAACTTTACATGATCTTGACTCGATTATGCATCTAACATCTAACCTTTCATTCAACTTTGCAGAGTTTGCACAGCATAAGATTACTATTTATTTTAATGCACTTGCGAATGAAATTGTCAACAGTTACGATAACAACTTGTTTTCCACTTCTAGGACTCTTACGGGTAGCCGATGTGCAGCTAGCATCAGTTGCAGGAATAAAATATTTTCCACCACCCAAAAACTATGATCGTGAGTTACCTATTTACTTGACATGTGTGACATTCCACTGGTAAGATATGGTAGACTGGATAGATTTCCTTAAATCGTCTAAACTAGCTACCAAAAATAGTAGCATGCGTTTCGAGGTGTTGTTTGGAAACATATGCTTAAGAGGTACTTACTTATTCATGAAAGTTCAAGAAACTATTATCATCTCTATCTGCTTCTGCTCAATTATTAAAGGCTGCAGATAACTAAGGTAACAGTGAAAATGATAATAGCAGTCTCAAATAACTTTGTCTTTGGTAACTTAAAATGCTTGTCTCACTATATCGGTTGAAGTGCTCATGGCCAATATCAGCCAAATTACAATTGAATTCTCAGAAAACTATGTTGATTTCAACTCTTCTATTGTTTTAGACATTAAAATACCAGAAAGGCAGAGGCTGCGTGTTTACGATAAGGTGCCTCTGTACCCCGCCAACTTGAAACCCCCAAAAATGCAGAAGAGATTGCGTTATATGAGAGGACCTGAGTTATTACATAACAGTTTACAATTAAAGCAGTATGGTGTTGTGGTAAGAATATACTTTTATCTATAATTAAACAAATTATAATTAAAATGTTACAGCAGAAAGATATAAATGGTCTATGCTAGTAACAATAACTGTTACAACAGATACATGATATTCTATGTTGTACTGTTTGAGGAGATCTAAACCTCATTACAAAGCATTTACCAATGTTCCAATATCTAAAAATTATATTAACGTAATAAAATTCATTCTAAGTATGTATGGTGGAGGATTTTTGGAGGTAATGTACAGTAAGTTCTGAGGAAGGTTATGTGCACCTCCAGCTAGCTCAGCACACTGACTCTACATGCTCAATGAAGTTTAGTGTAATAAAATATGTATGTTAATCTAAGGTATTTATAATATGTTTATTTTATGAGCTTGTTGCCTGTAAATAAATTAATAAATAAAATGGTTCAATCAGTTCCTGTTTCTAGCATTCTATTTTAAGCATCATTCCACTTAGACTACAGCGTCAGCAAATTTTTTCCAAGTTAATATTCAAATTACTGTATGTTCTAGGCAACGGGAGGTGGTCGGTTAAGGTGGGAGCACTTTGAAATGGTGCGTTTAACTGTTGCAAGACATTTGGACCAGAAGAGAATGTTTGCTATCTGGCGAGTAGATCCCCCATGGCAGCCTGTTACTAAGAAGGGCCAAGGACAGCGAATGGGCGGTGGTAAAGGAGCAATAGACCACTATGTGACTCCAGTTAAATCTGGTAGAATTATCATTGAAATAGGTGGCAAGTGTGAATATGCTGAGGTATGTATTATTGTATTTTTTATTATAAGTATGTTTTACTCTAGTAGAGTTTTAACTACTAATAATAATTTTATCTCTGATTGATATCATTAAAAATTAACTAATTTAAAAAAGCACATTTGGCATATGTGATAAATAATTATTTATTTTTAAATACCTACAGAACAGTACATAAAGTGCACCATTGAGTTAAATTATTAACTATAATAAAATGTGCCTTACTTATGTTTGTGAGACAGAAAACATTTCCCTATCCCAATGCCTACTTTGCTATTTGTACATTATGTCTTTCACTTCAAAACAGCTGATTGGCATAAGTAAATAAATATGTGTGGACATTTCACACAGCGCCATCTAGCCCCAAACTAAGCAAAGCTTGTTAGCATAAATATTTGCGCTAAGATTGTTAACACTACTAAAATTAATATACAATACTTTTATCCGCGAAAATTGGTAGTACCTGAAACAGGTTGCGCTCCTAGTAAAACAATAAACCTGACATGCAATATTTTTACTTTACAGGTCCACAATATGCTGAAAATTGTAGCAGAAAGATTACCTTTTAAAGCAGAGGCAGTGTCGCAAGAAATCATGGAAAAGAATGCAGCTAAAGAGAAATGGTTAGAAGAAAACAACAAAAACCCTTATACAATGAAGTTTATCATTCAAAACAATATGGGTGGTTGTCATAAAATGCTGTCACCATTTGACCATCGGTGGTATGGAAAATATGTTTAAAATATGCTGTATTTAAGTATCTAATTATTTGTTAATAGTAAAGTAGGTGTCTGAAACTTCATTGGTTTCTTATTGATTCATCCGTTTTAAGTGGTGTCTATATTGTAGGTTCTATTCTATTCATCATACAGAGTAGCCTACGACAAAAAAGAAAAGCTACCTACCCTTCCCATAACAATGTACATCTGTAATTATAATCATAACCAAAATAGTTAAAAAATTAAGGTTTTGACATATCATCATTATCATCAACAGCCTGTAGACGTCCACTGCTGGACATAGGCCTCCCCCAGAGAGTGCCAGTTAGAGAAACTGCTCGTCTCCTGTATCCATCGGCTCCCCGTGGTTTTCACCAGGTTGTTGATCCACCTAGTGGGGGGTCTGCCTAGTGGGAATATTGTATGCCATTTGATAACTTCATAAGACGTATTTCATGTCTTTTTATATATCCAGAGAATGATTTATTATGTCATAAATAAGAAAGCCCTTGCATGCATTTATCAATACCTACTTGCCATCTGGACTGGACACACCTGCCGCATGTCGGACGAGTTGTGGGCTAAACTCAGCACTGTGGAATCCACGCAAAGTTAAACGATGTCGCGGCAGGCCCAGGCGGAGATGGCGGGACGAGCGTGACTTACTGGATGGATTGGCCACAGAAATCTTCTGACAGGGAGGAGTGGAAGGAGGGTAGGGGGGCCTTTGCCCTGCTGTGGGATGACTATGGCTGAATAATAATAATAATGACTTGCCATTTAATTTTATGTTACCTACTTCTGTAAGATAACTAACGCCTCTTTTACGTCACTGCAAAAAGAATAGAAATACACTAACATAGTGTGAATATAGATAATATTTTGGTCAAATACGGATTCATGGGGTTTGTGGGTAATTACTAATTAAATCCAGGTTAATACTTTATAATGGTTTATTTAAATTTGACATTTCATGAAAGGATTTTCGTGACAAGCCTCAGTTTGCGTACATTGTATAAATCTTGTAGCAATAATTTATAAATACCTTTCTTACAATTATGGCTAAAACTCAACAAAAACAAATTGTTATAGTAACAAATACTACAGCATAGATTACTAAGGATCTTATGATTTGTCTCTAACCTAACGACAAAAGCCAAACACACTATTAGATTAACTCTCTTTGTAATTACATCAATAGTGCAGTTTCTGAACAACTCCATACACCGCTATACTATAATAAAATTCAGCACACCCTAATAACAATGTTAAATGAAATATGTCCAGTTCCTTTTACACTCATTTTTATCCGGTTCAATAAAATTATTAATAGCCATTTTCATGACAGTTTGACAGACAGACAGTCAACATTGAATATATAGAAACATAGGTTCACATAAATTTCATTCAACAATATTACTAACATATTGTTTATTAACGCGATAATCTCGGTAATAAACAATATTTTAGTAATGATAGTGACCATGGAAGTTTGAAATCTTTCATTCAACAATGTTATATTTTCTCTATAACTGTCTGGCTTTTATTTTATTAGTTTAGGATCACATCAATACACAATACAAGATCAAAACATTTACTATTTCGTGTATAATGTTAACATAAGTGCTGCCATGGTGATAAAGGAGGCTGTATGTTTCATCGTCACAGCATAGCCCTCTTCATTTTCATGGCAGCAAGTAAATCTTTAGATAATGATATACTGGGTGCCGCTACTTTGTCCAAATCAAGCGCCTCTACCACATTTATTTATCGTCTAATATTTGAATTGTCATCTCCACCAAGAACCTATAAATTATATAACGTCATAACAATATTTACAAAGCCTAAGGTACTAACTTACAAGTAAATGCAATTTACATTTCTTCAATAAATTAATAGTGTTTACAATATCATACAAGCGCTAGGATTTATATATGATATGGCATTTTATTTATTAAATTGACTGCATTATTACACTAAATTAAAATGTTGCAGTCGACTTATCACAACAAAAATTATATTCATATTAAATCACTGCAAAGACGTAGCAGTATATTCTATCTTGAAAAATGCATTCGACAGATTTTCTTACAATAAATATTCAGATCTGACAATCTTCAGTTATATAAATTAGAGCCGATAGCATATAGGTACAGTATACATACACCTGAGCAAAATAATTAGCTCCCAGATAGATCTAATATAGTATAATATATTATAATAATATTTGACTAGTTTTGCCTCTTACTCTACACATCTTAATTATTCACTTACTAAACACTGGCATTTTGCAGTCTTTAAAACCTATTGTTTCACGAAAATAAAGGAAATGTTTCTGCTATCTAATTTACAAAATAAATTATTTTACACAATGCATACATAAAGGTTATTATTAGCTAAGCTATAAGTTAAGATAAAAGTGAGGTAGCGTTTTTACCTTCTAGTGGAAAAATATGTACAGATCTAGCTCAAATGCAAGTTTTATTTGTATTTGGTTTGAAAATTACAGCGATACCTGTTGTTTATTATTATCCGCAAGGAAGTTGGTTATAGAATAGCCTGACATTAGCCCGTAATTATAAGAACATTACACATCAATATACAGACATAACTTGCGTGTAGAGTATATATTATAGTAATTCATTGCCATAATAATTTTTACGAGTATTAACTACATGCACACCATTAAATAAGTTACATTAAATATGTGCAGCTTTGTAGATGACTAGAGTAAATATGTTTAACGATAACATTATGTATAAAACAGTTACATTTAGTTATAGTTCAATTTCGATCACTGCAAGGATCCAAGTGAGACACATATTGTTATCTACCGAGGATAATACCTTGACGTTTTTCACTTTATTCGTACGCTTCGCTCAAATGGTCTAATAAGAATTTCAGTTGTACTTTCATGAAATTGTTTTTGTGAGCGATGGAGTCGCATAGCATTTTGGTAGGTGCGACTGTATTGCCGTTGGTAACATTTTCGTAAATGTGTTCGTCGGTGGCATACGCGTTGTTATTGTGTGTGTCAACAGTACTATCCTGCGGCGGCGCGGCGGCCGGCGCACCGAACGCCTCGATCGGCGCCGCTTTGGCGGTTTGCTGATACTTAAACGTGGACAATATCTGCCGGATCTTTGCAATGATCTGCTCTACTCAGGCGTTCGATTCCTGCGAAAGATTTGAAAATACGTCAGAATTTTGCAACACTATCGAAAGTGATATCTAGATTGTGAATTTAACACTACGGTCTATGCTAGTGATCGAGATAGCTGCTTTCTACATGAATGGATGCATTAGAATTAGAAGACAGCGGTGGAATGTGTTAGGCGTACGCCCGAAACCGTTAAACAAAACTTAACAGATATAATACTGCACGGCGTTTAATAAACTCGTATAAAATACGTATAAAATATTAAATCTAATTTTTATTTAAATGCATCGATATTTAATTTTAGGCTTCGACATCGATAGGTGTGCGAGGAGGGGTCCGCAGGTCGCGCGATGGAAGCGAGACAGCAAACTATAACTCTAGAGTGTAGAAGCGTGTCTTGGTGCAGTTATACCTTGAGGTTGTGGAAGTAATGCATGATCTGGTCGTAGTCCATGTGCAGGTCGTCGAGGCCGAGCTCGCCGGGCGGCGCCGGGTGCGCGCGCGAGTACATCGGGTTGCCCACTATCGTGGCGCGCTTCACCTCCGGGCTGCTTTCTGGAATACCACACATCTCTCAGGTTTGCTATACTAATAAAAGGTTGTCATCATCACCTGTATAATATACAGGGTGTAATTTAATTCATTAGCATAAATTGAGCCCATGATAGCACATCATTTATAGATGATTATTAAAGAGTAAAAGTGTGTAAATGAAAATATTTTTATTGAAAATATGAAGATTGCCGCGGCGCCTAACGCAGTTGGCATGGATGATTTTGATACATCTAAACGTTTTATACCTTTTATGTACTAATTAAAAACAGTACTACATTATTTTAATTAAATTTTGTATTGTAGCATTTGATTAAGTAAGTTATTCCATTTTTGGACTTATTAATATTACTAAACCAATGTGTTAGGATTCAAAAATGTTGGTCCAGACGTAACCGGTACCAGTAGGTACTTAGTTTAAAAGGATGCTAATGAATTCAATTACACCCAGTATACCAGCAGGGACAGTATCAATTATAAAAACAGACATCTTTCAAAAACAGGAAACGTATAAACGATCACGCGGATCACGTCATAAACTTTTCTTGCGTTAACATTGGGCAAACGCTTTCTCGATACAAGAGGTATGTTAATTTTCATAATTCAGGGGCCAGTAGCCCAGTGCGAACTGAATGGCCTGGTAGCTGCTGATAGTAGCTCTGCCTTCCCAACTGTGGATTCTGTGCGATCCCGTGCAGTACTCAGTGATTCTGTGAGAAGTGATTGTCTTTATTGTTCTCAGCGGAATTGCACTAGATATTTCTGCATAAGTATTTTGTAACCCTAAATTTATTTGCATAGATACCAGGATTACCTGTTCCAAGCGGTTTGGTTTGTCTCAAAAACGCGATTCCGATAGAAATCGGGACCTAAGATCTGCTAGCAGGCCTTTAAAAGAATTAAGTTCTTTTTTCAGCACATTTCATTTTGTTTAATACTTATATAAGTTTATTTAATTTATACAAGTTTACCTTTGTTCTGGTTGGCAGCATCAACAAAATCTCCTTTCGACTCTTTGGACCTGTTCTTATGCCTCATCTGTACTTCCGGGAGTCCTGCAAACATTAAATCGTTCCATCAACACCAGTACAAGTACCTACATAATTAATTAGTATGAGGTAAGTCTGTTGGAGATGGTGATTTGTGTGCTCTCTTGCTCACACTGACGGAATTGCAAATTAGTGCATGCAGGATGGCAGACGAGACGAAGTCCATGTCCATAACAGTCACGCCATATGCTGCCTGCTGGCCTATAGAAATTGTGATTCCAACTTACCAATTCCAGAATCGTGCATATAGTCCGGGCTTTCAGGCTTGGCGAAAGTGCGTCGTGAGTCATCAGTGCCTCTATTCAGGCCAACGATCTCTCTATAGTCCTTATTCTCCATGATCAAAGGGGCGTCGTTGTCGAACTCGAACAGCCTTGCGCAATCGTCCTTGCTTAGCTTCTCTACGGGGTTGTCTTCAAAATCAGGGGTGGGGGTGGAATCGCGACGGTATTGCTCTTTCATCTCTCGGCTCGATATGTACGGGGCGTCGGCTTTGTTCAAATCAATAATTCTGGAAACAACTAGCTGGTCACAAGTTTTTCCAGATTTATGGAGAAGTTTCAATGACACCTTAGTTTAAGTGAAAAGGTTAGTGTGGATAGG
The DNA here is from genome assembly GCA_963580505.1 of Ennomos erosarius. Taxonomy (NCBI): domain Eukaryota; kingdom Metazoa; phylum Arthropoda; class Insecta; order Lepidoptera; family Geometridae; genus Ennomos; species Ennomos erosarius. The sequence goes on along the minus strand of OY756981.1, from coordinate 10,092,386 downwards.
TACTTTTAGAAGGCGAAGGAAAGTGGTCCAGGTAGATGATAATTTTATTTGTGATAAAAGTTTTTATGCATTCGTTTTACCTGTCCGGGCGGCGTCCATTTTCCGGAGAACGTTTGGTAAACTCGTGGTCCCGGTCGTGTTTTTTGTGATGATTTCTGGAATGACTCCGTCGATTTGGTGGCATGACGGTGTCGGGCAAAATCTGAAAGCAAAGTAACTAGTTAGTTCTTGTTTACATAATAGTCAATATGGAGGGGAAACGACACTGCTGCTGCTGCTGCATCACAGTTTTGATTAAAGTTATGTCTAGTTTACCAAGGGAATTGAAAAATATTCCAATGTCTTTATTGGTCAAAGGTTTATGCAAGCTTTACAATCTGCAGAGCTATGTTACTGGGTGAAAGGCAGGGATCGGGAACACTAACTGGAGGCGACTCTACTTGCGACATCTACACTCTATTTGACATGAAACCTTCGTATAGTAAGTAAGTACGTACCCACTTCTACTTACTAAACAGATTATTAATAGGCGTAGCTTTTGTTAATAAAAGGCACCACATCACATGATTTGCGTGGTACCATCACGATTTATATAAAAATTTTGCTAAAGAGCCGCCGATCGTGGCCAAGGCTTTGGTTTTTCCAGGATCAAATAGAGTTTCTATGCTCACATCACCAGCCCATATGTCTGTTTGGACACATTCTCTCTCTCTCGCAGGTCAAAACTTCATGAAGCCACCACGCTGGTCAGGTTAGTGGATGATACAGTCAAGAAGTTTTTAATGTACTGAGGAGAATGCTGCAGCCCTTTCCCTGGATATTCCCTTAGGGCTCATATGGCCTCTCTGGTAGAGATGGGGGTGGTCGTATCCTCACACCGGGACCACACGGACGGTGGCAGTTATTGTACCCACTCACTTTGTTGTTATTCCTGGCAGGCACGGGCGCGGGTGGCTGTGGAGTGGAAGAGTTCCGGTGCGGAGGCACGGGCGGTCGGTAGTCGTCGGCCGGGGCGGAAGGCTCGGCCCTGCAGACCGAATGTAGGAAATTATACCCTAATTATTAAAACACACACAGATTCACTACGCACATTTTAAGCGGGATTTTGGGATCAGCTTCAAGAGTCTTAGATATACTAATTTACTAAACTATCGATTTTGAGCTCCGTAACCGAAAGATGGCACTGCTCCATATTTACATATTCGCATCACATCAGTCTGTTTTGCGTCCAAAGCTGAACATAGGTGGTAGGGTAAAGTATTTTTTATGTTCTAGTAGACAGCTAGTATTTGACCACTGACTAAATGACTAAAATTTTATTTTTGGATATTTTAATCATATTCCTCAAAAGGTAAACATTTGTGAAAACAAAAATTAAATATCTCAAAAAATGGCCAAGTTCCAAGCATTTTAAAACCGGAATAGAAAGAGATAGCTCAAACGGCTGGTGACGTCAGAGGAATGTCATTATAGTACCTCATTACTAGGCTGTGGCAGCTTTTCATACTATCTCTGTCATGTGACGTCACGAGTAGATTTTTTATAATAACTGTGGGTGCGCTCTGTTTTGCGAGAAAGGGACAGGAGATGCTTCTTGTAGAAACTTTAAAAGCTTATTACTCCGTTATTTATTTACCGATTTTGCTTATTTTTTCAATTATTGCATTCATTTTTAATCTTCTTTATGAAAATAATATTAACTTGTCCATTTTTAATAGTAGCCATCATGCCTATTCAAAATGTTGCTATTGTTAGGGTGACTGAATGGCCTAAGGTGGCGCGTAGACCGTGGTGCTACGCTATGTTGATCAGGAACTGGCTCTGAACTCAAGTGAGACTAACAAAATAGGTGATTCACTTGACGACAGATTATTTTAACTTGACGATCACTAGCTATACGAGCAGCCATGATTTTGCTATTCTTTTAACACGTTTCTTTAGTATAGTGTGATTCAAAATTTATGGCGGCTGTGAAATGCCAAACCCGCGCTGCGCTCACAGCTCATCTCTGCCCGCGCACACCAAATTTTCGCTACTGCGCAACGTTTTACGCCGGCTTCACAGCAGCCATTGGGTTTTAATCACACTCTAACGAATTTCTTCAAGTTTTATTTATTCTCAGTACCGGTAGGGAGGAACAGCATAGCATACAATAGACAAGGACATAAACAGGGCAATAAAAAATAAAACAAATAGTTACTTACTGCCAGTGTCCATCTCCCGACTGAGTCCTCGTGTGCTTTGAAGGTTTCTTGCAGTACGTCGTCGAATCGATCACTCTCTCCCTCCTATCGTTTTGTGACGGCAGTTCTATGGAGTTAGGGTTGTCGAAACTAGTAACCATGACGTTTCCATTCTCTCTGATAGCGTCATCAGGGTCGACGTAGTTGTAGTTCAGAGGGTTGGCAGTGATCCGCATCTCTTTCGCGTTGTCGTTTATGGGTTGGGTTGAATTTCGGTTGGCTGGGTGGCGGTTGCCGTTGCGTTCAATAGTTGCCCGCCCTAAAAAAGGTATGTAAATGATAAGGTAATGTCATAGAAACGTAATTTAATATTTAAAATTAAGTTGTACAAGAAAGACCAGCCATGGAGCGAGAGCTCAGTTTCAGTTTTTGGATATTTTTTAAATTGATGGTTGAAAACTTAAAAAAATGGATTTTCAGTTTTGAGCTGTGCAGACTCGCGAAGTCTACAGCTCTCAGACCCACCATTCAAAAAGTACTTAATAATAGACTTAATAAAAGAATCCTCCATAGCCTTAGCCCCCTCCCCCCCCCAGAGACTGCCATTTTGAGCGACTGCTCGCCTCCTGCGTCCATCGACTCGCGGCGGTTTTACCCAGATCGTGATTCCATCAGTTTGGGGGGGCCGGCCTACGCTGCGCTTTTCGGTTTGTGGTCGCCACTCGAGAACCTTTATTGCAGTCGGTATTTTTTTTATCACCGATAGGCTAACATTTGACCACGATCTCACCTGATAGTAAGTGATGACGTAGTCGACGATGGAGCATGCTTGCCTAGAAGATACCGGTTCACTCTAGTCTTAAAAACTCCCAGATTATATTTGTCAGGAAACAATGACGCTGGTAAGGAGTTCTATTCCTTCGCTGTCCGAATTATAAACGAGGAATCAAACCGTATTTGTACGCTTTGTCAGTTCTGAAAGCGATGTGGCATGCCCATTGCCATTTCAACCCCCTACCATTTGCCATTTTGACCCTTATTTATTGTTACACAATTTAAAGACTGGACATAGTCAATGATAGCTTACCTAACCAAACCCAATCATGCGCATTAGTCGTGGACGAAGGCTTTTCCCTTGCCAATCCTAGAGTGGTTCCCACCAGACCGGCCACTTGCAGCCTCCCACCTTCAGCGACCGCGGGCATCTTGCGACCGCCAGAGATTGCCGTGTCGGACGACGCTGGCTTAAGTCGGGAAGCGTACACTACGCATGATACTACGAACACCTGCAAAAATTGTACAGATTATTAAGATATTCATAGGTAAGAATTTGATTTTATAAACTAATTAAGTACTTAGGTAATAGTCAATTTAATTTTTATGCGCCTTAGTCGTAATGTTTTCTTTAGCGATCTGTTATTTTTTTGGGATAAAATTATTCTATGATAGCTTTTAGTTCAGTCATTTTTATGTGAAATCTACACAGCATACAAAAATCATACAAACAAACAAACAGCATTTAACTGTTATAGTATTAGAGAAAATTTTCTATTCGGACCTTTAAAATTAAGTTTTCTTATGTGGTAGTAGTCAACTTTTTGGCGATGGCTAAAATATACTTTAAGGAGTTTGATTGACAGCGAATAAGTATCAGGTTTATCGCAGCTTGTTAATTCGAACCAGGTCGGTCATATGGACCCATATGGTCCACGTGCATATTGTAATTATATCTAGAATCCGAAAAACTTACCACAATCGCAAAGCAGAAAGCTCCGAGAAGGACGTACATCCCTGAAAGCAGAATAAGTGTAATATTAGTACTTACAATTCTTATTTTTACAGAACAATAATTGAGCATTTCGAATTATACTTATAGTTAGTTTTCTTACCGATTTCAACTGGAGTCATGTGTGGCGCTTGGTGCCGCGTCTGATGGGGAATGTTGCCGCGGAAGATCGAGTTGTAATGTTGCGCTTGAACGGTGGGCTCGTGGTTATTCTCATCCTTGAAAGGAGAAATTCCTGGAAACGAAATTGCCATCTTCAATTCAAAATAACGTAACAGGTACCTATTGTCTTACTTGTTGTAATGTTTTCATATAGATAGATAGGCTTGCGTTAGACCACATTTCTAGTGATGTTAATTGACAATATAAATAAATAATTATGTGTGGACATGTCACACAGCGCCTGCTAGCCCCGAACTAAGCATAGCTTGTACTATGGGAACCAGATAACTGATACAATACTTAGATACTTTTTGTTTGTAAATACATACATAGAATACAATATAACACCAAGACGCAGAACAAACATCTATGATCATCACACAAAATGTTTGTCCTGAGTAGGAATCGAACCCACAGCCCTCAGTTCAGAAGGCAGGGATACTACCAACTGAGCTATCGGGCCCGTCTTATATGGCCAATGATCGCCTATAAAAAACCCGTTTACACATAACAAACATATGAATTGCTCTGGACAAAAGAAAAATAAACAGGAACTATTGATCAACATCGAAATAAAGACCACTCGAACTTATTTGCCAATTTGTTCGATACTACTAACGCAGCCAGAAATGTATTTCAGACACCCAATCTGACAAAGATAATTCGTAAAATGTTTATCTACTAGCGGGAGTTCAACCTTCTCCGCATCAGTCGTTTTGCCAACTGAGCTATAATAAAAAGAGCTGGTAATCTTACCTTTGAGTACATCTCCAAGGTCAGCCAGCCCGCTCCTCAGTCCACCCCTCGCCATGATATCATCGTTCTGCGGAGTATCCGGTCTCTGCGGCGCATCTCCCCCACTAAAGTCCACGTCCACACTAGCAGCCGCCGTGGCTAGGGCTCCGGGGATGTTCTTTATATTGGCTGGAGTCTTTGTATCGCCTTTCCCCGGGAGAGCTACTCGACGGAGTGGACCGGAGCGGCATTGGTCCGGAGTTAGCAGTGTTACCCGAAGTAGTTCGCCGCTGCCTGGATTAGAGGTAGGAAATTTTAGTTATTGTCTATTCCTTTTAAAAGTTTTGTTAAAATATAGTTTTTTATCAATTACTCTTTATGTCGGTTAATTCTTAAGATTAGAAATATAAATGGTTCAATGGCACGTTGCCTATGTATATAGAACAATTGGTATCTTGGAGATCAAGCAAATTGTAGAAAACGCCCATTCACTGAGTTATAAACATTTATTTTAAAAGAAGATCCTTAGATAGCTATTTATCATACCTTCTCCCACAGCTATGACTCGCGGGTGCCTCGAAGCTAGCATCGGAGCGAACGCCACCACTTCAGGATCCAAGCTCTCGACGAGCAGATAGTAATCAGAGACCGCCACGTCTCGCAGAGCTGTGCGGCTGCCGTCTGAGAACTCCAAGTCGATGTCTAACAAGCCTTCCTGTAAGAAAGAACATAATTTTTATAATGTAGTAAATAGAAGCTAAATCACTCGCAGAACAGACAACCGAATGGGAAAGAAAGGTTCTCGAGTGGCGATCACGAATCCGAAGACGCAGCGTAGGCCGGGCTCCCATTTTAAAACCGCGGAACCCGTTGGATACAAGAGGCAAGCACTGGCTATATGTTCAGCAGTGGACGTTTTCAGGCTGTTGATGATGAATAACTAGAGACGCCTTAATATTACACCTGCATTTACCTGTTTTCTTGGGAAACATACATTTTCTCAGTCACTTCTAAACCGTAAGGTTTATACAAACCTGGTACTGAGCCGTAAGCCTCCTCGTAACGGTAGTTTCTGAGACGTATCCATTTTCTATAGCTGTATCCGGCGAGATGTTTAGCTGGAGTCCTGAGATCACACGAACCAGTAGCCGTGAGATCGATACTTTGTCATTGACAACTCGGACCTCGCGCAGACCGATCACGCGACCTGTAATAGTCATCCCTTTGACCAACCATCGAATGTATTTTCATAACCATACTAAAACAGATTCGATGAAAGAATTCTGGCAAGTAAGACGGGAATCAAAACTGATGAGATGAGACTTACTAAAAGCTTTCATTCAACGTTGTAGGTAAGGACGAATGCGATTTCTGCACATAACTTTATTTAACTTGAAAAGCCATCGTGTGAGACTAAGAGGGATTCGAAGGATCGAGGATTCTCTCAGTTGTGTTGTATTGAAAATCGCAAATGCCACCGCTAAGTCATATCCACACTTCGAGAAATTATATAACTTCTAGGAACAAAGAGGCACGCAACGAAGAATGAAAATTGTAAAATTGTTAATAGAATCTAATCACAGTATTTTTAGAAAGAGTCAATTTCGGGAGAGTCCCTTTATCTCGAACAAAATTTCTAAGATAACTATTGATAAAAATAAAATTTTACACCCCTTTTCATATATATTTGAATTCTAAAACTACAGCGTACAGTTAAAATAAAATTTTCTACATAAATTCAAAGGCCAACATACCAGTAATAGGTGACAGCACTTGAACCTCAGTTCTGCCCGTACTCCTTCCTTGCAGGACCCTGCCGCGGAGCGTCGCGATGCGAGGATCGGCTACTCTCATCAGAGACATCACCAGTTCGGTGATCTTTAGCCACGTGCGACGCGACACGAAGTATGACACGCGACCTGAGTCGTGGTCTTTGGCCAGGAAACGGGCATACACCTGGTAAAGAAAACAACCTTTATTTAGATGAATGGATGAATGAAGTTGTGTAGACTAACTTCTACAAAACATCAAAGCTCGGATAGGTGTAGAACGTACTATTAAAATTTCAAAACGTCTATAATCTGAAATACTGTCAAATTGGTTTTCATCTCATAAATAACTTCTATTGTTACGACATGCAATAATCTTATGAGGCTTACTTGGTTACTTCTTTACTGATAATGGTGACTTGTCTTGTACGTGAAATACCGGGTCATTGTAACCCCTAATTTCTATGAAAATTAACCTTAATTGTTTGCGACTCCCTCTTATCTGTTAGAGAAGCTCTTCTCTAGTTTCAAAATCAATGGTATTATTATATTTTTGTGTCACTATCACTTTTTCGATAAAAGAAAGGAAGAAAATAACATTTATTCAGGACATCACACAACATTACATCTAATCCCATCTGTGCAACCTTTGTATCGAAAAACCCCCTGAAAGATACGAACCTCGACATTGCTCTGCTGGTATCTTAGTCGGCAGGAGCGTTGTTCCGACAGCGAGTTGGCAGCGTCGGGTCTTGCGCCTCCCCATCCGCGGGCCGACAGCGATCGCTTCAATCGGTCCTTTGTATTTGCGTCGTCGGACACTTTCCAACCTGTACACAATCAAAATGTCAAGTCATAAAACTTTTTTATCATAAAAGCCTTTAATCTCCTCACTTTTATCATAACTAAACAATCCGCCTCTAAAAAATTTAAGCAAAAATTATAACAAGTATTGTTCGGTAAAAACAACGATCTGACTTTATTTCAGTCCATGAGATCGATTGGTAGGATTGTCAGGCCCTTATTTGTGGCCCAGTATTAATGGGCAGGATTTGGAATAGAACAGAATAACTCTTTATTGCACATACCAACATGAAAGAAATTTGAACATTAAAGTACTTATAGTTAGTTAGTACAATGGGCGGCCTTATCACTAAGAGTGATCTCTTCCAGGCAACCTTTGGATGGATAGAATCCCAGGAACAAGGAGTAGTCAGCGGTGCGCATTATAAACAAAACAAGAAAAAACAAATAACTTAAACATTAACTAATATTAGACAAACTAGTTATTTGTGGGCAACAATTTTACAAAATAATGCTATGATACTATAATATTCATAAACATAAATAAATAAATATATAGGTGTGTATAATAAAAAATATATATTATATATATATTATATACATATTATATAAATATATGTAATTAATAATACGTTACATATACTTACTTACATAAATATATATTTATAGAGCAGCGTTAAGTATGGAACAGGTAATGCAGTTTTAACATGTTTTTAAAAATTGGCAAGGACTTAGCACGTCTTATATCTTCCAGTAGAGCATTCCAGAGACGAGTGGCTTCCACAGTGAAAGATTTGTCATAGAAGCGAGAGGATTTAGGTATTTCTTTAAAAACTCCAATGCTCAGAGGTTCAACTCTTAAGACTTCAGAATTTCGAAGTCTAATTTCAAATTTTGATGTGGCTAGGTACCTACATTACGTCGTTTAATAGCCCAGCTGGCTATACATTCAAGTTCAGTAAATAAACAGCAATAAGGATTCAAGAGGATACTCCCGACTTCTAGTGACCTATTATCGTCACGGGCACTCAATAAAGTAATAAGTACCTACGTATTACACCCCTAGCTATAGAAATGGGTACCTATATCGGTCTATTTTGAGGAACCGCGATCAACTTCAGTTCTGTTCACGTCATTATTCTTTCACACAATCACCACTTACATAACTTACCAGAGCCCTTTATGCATTACATTTCGCCTTACCACATCTTCTATACATATAATAAAACTGTAGAGATAAAAAAATCTGTAAATGCAAGATATCGAAAAAAAAAATGACACAGGTTGGCTTGAAATTTTTCGCTGATCACGTTAAGCTACTTTTTAGACATTTTGTCTGTTTGTTTGTTTGTTTGTTTGTTTGTTTGTTACGGCACAAGTCCGAAAATACTGAACGGATTTTCATGCGGTTTTCACTAATAAGCTTAGAAAAACCCGGCGCAAAACATAGGATATATTAAATTTTATATATCGTTAATTTTTTTTTGGTGATAATGATTAAGATTTCATTATGAAACGGAACGGGATTTTAACAAGATGGCTGCTTCAAGGTGTCAAGGTAAGTTTTTGTCTTATATTTTGGCTCCACACATAGTGTAGGTATTTAGCCAGTGTCAAAAGGTAAGTTATATTTTGGCTACTAACCATAGATGAAAGAAAAAAAAATGTTACTCTGCTATACTGCTACTGACGGTAATTTTATCTCGGGTTTATTCGGATGCACAGATTAAAGAAAAAAACTCTGTTACTATTATGGGACGGCTTCATATACGCCCGAACCTTCGCTGTTGAGTTGGCGCGCAAAAACATCTCTGTTGACTATCCTCGATGTTTTTGTAGCGCCCCAACCTGGACACACAGTCAATTTGTTTGCCTGCTGCGCGACCGACGTGGGCTAAATAAAATGGAGGAAGCAGTAGTGTTATATTGCATGTCGGCGAATAAATATGTTTTACAAACTGTGAGAGTATTATTTGTGATTACAAAAATAAATTGTAATAGTTTTAATTTATAATTCCTTATCAATATGAAGTCAACCCAATTTTTTTTATTTGTCTGTTTATCTGTCCCTTTGAATACGGACCACGGTTATTATAGTGGCAACAGAAATATATCATCTGTGAAAAATTCAACAGTCTAACTATCACGATTCATGAGTACATCCTGGTGGACAGACTGACAGACAGACAGACAGACAGACGGACAGCGGAGGTTTAGTAATAAGGATTTACTCTTTGAGTACGGAACTCCTATATTTTTGTATTTCATTCTGAACAATCCCCACTGCACTAAGCAATAAGGAAGTAATTTAATGCATGTTTTACAACAGTAAATAACAATTGGTGCGTCTGCATTACCGGTAGTGTATCACACTTTTCGGGCTACGGCGAAATACAACGCGCGATAACTTCGTCTGCGCTCGATGCAATGCAGATTAGAGAAAAACAATATGTTCATTATGTAAGTACCTATACCCAAAAAAATCATATGTATTTACATATAGATAACATTTTCGTTAATCTGTGGTCTAAACTAAAAAAAGAGGATAGGTATGAGAACCTTCTTGAATATGAGCACGACACAGAGAACAAGGAATTTAGAAAACTAAAAACTTCTTAGACTTTTTTTATAAGTTTTAAGGCTTCACGCGATATCATATTTAGCCAATATTGAAACATAATTAAATTATTATTCATGTTTTCGATTTATTGGGTTCTGGAGAGGGCAAAATTCTTTATTGGCGATCTGGTATTATGTATTAGTTTTCAAAAATCTACTACGCGTTACCATTCGAAATAAGTATTTAAAATTGTATTTATAGTACCTATAGCTTAACCTTTAGTAGTAACATATTCAGTAATCTGTGCCTATTCACCCTTGCTTTTGCTGCGCATTGTAAACCCTTTTTTATTTTGGCATTAGGCAAAATTTGTATTTAGCCAATGATAGGAAGTACTTATTTTATGAAAACTGTTTAAAAGGGTAGGTACTTACTTAGACTTTTTATAATTATTCATAAGGCTTCACGCGATTATCATACTTAGCCAATATTGAAGCTTAGATTTTTATTCATGTTTTCGATTTATAAGGTTTTGGCGGGAGTAATGTTCTTTATTGGCGATCTGGTAAAATGTATTATTTACATGAACTTACTACACGTTACCATTCGAATTAGCTAGATAAAATTTATTTTTGCGCTACTGCTACATTCTTGATCAACCTCAAGGAAGTTTTAAGGTACCTGGGAGTCTAGCAAAGAAACCAACCACTAACGCTAACGCCAAACGCTAACTCCAAAATGTACTAGGATGACATTTCGGAAATCGCTAACTTTTCCACAGCGAATGTCATTTCAATACAGTTTCGGAGTTAGCGTTTGGCGTTAGCGTTAGTGGTTGGTATCTTTGCTAGACCCCCTGTAGTACTTATAGCTACTTAAGTTATATACCCTTATCATTGCTACGCATTTTAAACCTTTTTTATTTTGGCATTAAAGTAAGCCGGAGGTGCTATTATTTGTATTTAGCCAATGATACGAAATATTTGATGAAAAATGTTTAAAAAGGGTAGGTACTTAGATATAATAATTAATATGTAGGTATTCATTATGGCAATAAAATTTTATCCTCGAATTAACAACATAGCGCGTAACGTTCGTTCGTTTTTGATTTGTTCTTCTTCTTCTTCTTGCATGTTGAAATAAGTTTTTAATAATTAAAATATTTTAGATCTGTGGGCTTTTAAATAAACCACGGGAGCAGAAAATGATTGATTACTCGGTTACTTCAAGAAGGTTCTTCTAGAGGTGGGTCGTACTAGGTAAATCGAGATACTAGGTGACTCTGTGACTGTGACTCAGCCATACCTGTGACAAATACCTGTGAATAAATACTAGCGAGTATTTTTTACTCGCGGCACAAGTCACGGTTACAGGATGTAAATATTTAATAGGTGTGTCTTTCTCTGACGCCTATGTGGAAAAAGGATGCACCTATTACTTTTGAATTGACGGCTGGCAATACATGTCGCTGTCACAGCTCCTGTGAAAAAAATACTAGGTTTGTCCCTCTCTGGCACGCTACAGACTGCTTCGTGAGAAAAGGATGCACCTATTACTTTTGAATTGACGCCTGGCAAAACATGTCGCTGTCACAGCTCCTGTGAAAAAAATACTAGGTTTGTCCCTCTCTGACACGCTACAGACGCCTTCGTGAGAAAAGGATGCACCTATTACTTTTGAATTGACGGCTGGCAAAACATGTCGCTGTCACAGCTCCTGTGAAAAAAATACTAGGTTTGTCCCTCTCTGGCACGCTACAGACGCCTTCGTGAGAAAAGGACGCACCTATTACTTTAGCACGCTCTCATAGATTCGCGCGCAAGTCACAGTGTCGCTGCTCCCGGAGGTATTTTGTCGCTGTGACTGACTGTGACTTTCTTTTATCAGTGACTTTTACCTGTGACGATAAATACGCCTCACGCCTAGAAGGAGTTATAGTAGGTAAGTAACTTTGGGTGTTAGTAATAATTATGTAATGACGATTTAACCTACTTCCTCACTTTACTCACTAGGTAGGTATGTTGGGAATGAGACAGCGTGGAAAATAGTGGACATAATAATAATTATAACTGTCGACTCTTTAAGGAGTGGTGGTTTAGTATTTGTGATTCCTAATTAGTATTAAGAAAATTAATTATGTATGCGTCGTACAGGTAAATGCATATCTCCAGCATTTTGTAAACTTATTATTGACACTGGCTATGTGTAGGTAGTTAGGTACTCAATTCGTATGGAACCAAACTTAAGAAGGTAAAAAAATGTAGTAAATGGAACAAAAAGCGCGCGGATAATATGTAAAACTGAGCAAAACAGGATCATCGTGTGTGATTCTTCCATATTTTTCTAAACTGTACCTGCCTGCTTAGGTAACTACTACCTAAACAAAACTTACTGAAGCTTCTGTTAAAGACCTGAGTGAAGTGATGATGATTTCTTTTTGTTGTAATATGAAGAGGTACTTATAAAATTGTAGTTTTTTGTTTGAAACTTCTTTTACTGTTATAAATTTATATTAGACTCAAAACATTTAATTTTAGGTAATGGCTTAAATAGCTTCCACTCACGGCTATGCTTGCGTTATACCTATACCTATGCTAATACAGGTTACTGTGCTCAGCTTCGAAAAGATTTAGTGGATTTTGTTGTTTGGTACGAAATGCATGATCTATTATTAGACTATAACGTAAAAATAACATAACACAAGCGTGCGAAGCCGCGGGCAAAAGCTAGTTTGGAATAAAGCTCAATTTCCAGTTGATTTGCTACCCACCTACACTATGTCTATACGTGTGGGACGCTTGGGGATAAAAATAGATCAGAGCTTTGGGGTTGTTGCGTGAATTTACGGTAACGGCGAAGAATTGGACAATAACTTCGTCAGCGATTGATAGAAACGGCCCTGATTGTAATGTATTGAATCCGTCTGGCAGCGGTATTTTCACTATCGTTTTGGCAGTTCCCTCTGAGACTTGACCAAAAAATACGTGAAACGAATGTAGATTTACAATGCTGGAATATTTCGAAATATTGATGTCGTTGGTAAGTCAACTTGGGCAAAAAGCCAAAGTAATATTCACGGACTGTTCCTGGCGCACAAAAATGTTTTACAGACATTGCTGGAATTCCTATAAGAAAAGAAGTTTTAAGTTATTGCTCTTTAGGTGTAGGAATTAAGGCGAGCAAATTATACATATTTCTGATCAGCTTAAAAGCCTAACAAACCTCAACCAAGTGACTAAGTTAAATCACAAAAGACCCATCTAACAGATGTCAGCGTCAATCTTACTGCCAAGAAAACTAACGTTAAACAGTACTATACCATCATCTAAGTACTGTAACTGAACACTAGGTAGTTACAGAAGAAAGTATTGAATTTTCAATAAGCAATATGTTATTCTCCCAAGACGAGTTATTTTTCCTCACATTTTTTCCTTAACTATTAAATGTCATTGACATCTCAAGTGTCGCCTTTACCTTTAATTTGTGAAAGTCTATTGTCATCCACGTCGATTTCCAGGGGATACTCCGGCATCCAAACAGTAAATCTCGCTAGGCCGGTGTAGGTTCCGTACTTCACTATAACCGACGCGTTGGAAGACCCTCGGATTTCAGAGCCGTCCACGTACACTGAACTGCATGATGATGAAACCTGAAAAACGAAAAGTATGTCAAAACCAGTGAAGCACACTTCAAAACTGATCAATTCTCAGATGGGTTTCTAATCACTTATTTTGTATGGAGCAGATACAGAGCTCCGAAGCTGCGAGATAAGAACCGAAATGAGGAGATCCGCAGGAGAACTAAAGTGACCGATATAGCTCTTAGGATAAGCAAGTTGAAATTGAAATAGCAATGGGCAGGCCACATCGCTCGTAGAACTGACAACCTTAGAGCATTTAGAAAAGGAGGTGGCAAGGCAAGGTGTTCGCCTCTGCCGGTCATATGGCGCTGCATGGTCATCTACAATATCATAATGTGCGTGTAGACACTGCGTAACTACGCAAGTTTTATATAACGGTGTGCGGCGTGCGTTTACACGCGCGGTTTGCGCGTATGCTGTACGTGTCTACCTCGTCCCCCGTAGAAAATGGCAGAAAAATGGTGATTCCGGATTATAACTTTTTTTTTTACGAGCTTAATCACACATGCGATTATGACGCTCAGTAGGCAAAATCACTATAACTACTAAAGGATTATAACGTTAACATCTCCATTTACAGATGCTCTAAGCTGACAACCGATATGGAATAAAGGTTCTCGATTGGCGACCACGAACCGGAAGACGCAGTGTAGGCACGCCCCCCACTAGGTGGTCCGACGATCTGGTGAAAACCGCGGGAACCGATGAATGCAGGAGTCGAACAGCCTATGTTCAGCAGTGGACGTCTTCAGGCTCTTAATGATGATGATGATGATGATGATGAGATACAAAGGTCAATTAGTGAATTAGTTAGTGAATTTGAAGTCTTGAATCATATCATTATCGAATCAGAATAGGTGTTGGCGACACCATGTAGGTTTGTACCTAATATTCGTATCAAAGTCACTGCTGCAGACTACAACTACTGTTACCTACTTTGATTTATGGGAAAGACCAAAACAGCGATAAATTTTAAAACCCATGAAATCTAAATTGGTGTATAAAAATAAGCAACAAACAGAACTGATTTATTGCTACTACTAATCGCATTATATCCGTTTACTTTTTACAGCCAGTCCTACGAACATGCCAAATATTAACTAAAATGAACCCTAAATACATGTCCAGAAATATAGGTAAACAAAACATTACGAATGTTGAAAGAAAGGACGAAAGCAAAAAAAAAGAACATCCATAAATCATAAAGCCTTCGAAGTGCCAATAAACTGTATAGATGACATGGCATAAAGTTCGGACGTAATCAATATTGCTACTCGAAGATATCCTATATTTATCCGTCGAGTAAGGAAACCGGCCGGAATTATTGTTAAGATCAATATACAAGATTGGCCACAGTCGGGGTTGGCTCGTCGGGGTTTATTAACCGTCCAATTCATAAATCCTATACGTTTTATGATATTCCTTGAGCGTTGTTTTAGACCGCACTTACTTAGTGCTCTAGGCATTATTACTTTATCTACGATGGTCGGTCAACCTACTATTTAGCACTTCATTTCCAGTAGTTTCTAGATACAACTTGTCACGTTTTAACGGAGTTTGCAACTTTCTAGCTGAGATAAAATCGATCGATCGTGCTCCTAGTATATCTAAGAAGCATTATAATAACTGAACCAACTTAAGAAATGTTTAACAAAACAAAAAATTAGGACCTTATCTTACTTTTATTACCTATTATAAGAGAATGTTAGATAAAATCTTTACAAAGGCGAACATCAACCTATAATTACACTACATTAGCGAAACCTGCTCGGGCGATATTAGCATAACTGCTCCACAGTGAGAAACTTTACTAACCTTGAGTACGCTCTCGTCCTCAGAATGGCAGGAGCTTTGCAGTGTGACGTCGGCCACTTGCCCTGCTTGCGAGACGATCAGCACCTTCATAGCTTGCGAGACCTGACGGCCCGTCAGTACTGCGGTGTTCAGGACCTCCCAATTCTAGACCAAAGAAATTATTGTAAGTCTACGTACGCAAGTCGACAGCTTAAAAGTATTGATGATAAAATGGTGGTAGCAAATTTTAATGTACGCCTGACTTGCGAACTTTCTTGCTGGTAATCTGCCGCTATTATAAAGTATTGATCATTACATATTGGAGTGTTTCGGGGCTTGTGCTTGAATGTTAGTTGTCATATCAAAATATTAAGTTTTGCATGATATTCTGATGGTTACCGAGACTAGAAATTACTTTGTTTTCATGTTGATTTACTTTGCACTATCATTTACCAGATCGTCTCTGGACGTAACTTTATGTACCTGCGGCCCTAGACATATTGCAAGCTTAAATTACATTTAGCTAAACAAACAACAACCAACCTTTATACTAGGTGGTAGGACTTTTCTGCAAAGTTCGTCTAGGTAGGTACCACCGCTTTGCCAGTTATTCTGCCTTCAAGCAGTAGTGTGCAAGCACTACTGTGTTCCGGTTTGAAGGGCATTGTAGCTAGTGAAATCACTGGGCAAATGAGACTATGACCTGATCTCACAGTCTAGCAATATGATTACTAGACTGTGTGATGTCTCGGGATGACGTGCGCAGTGCAGTGTCACGCAAAATTTTTTTTTAAAGTTCCGAGTGACGCTGCAACTGTTATGTGCGGCCGTGTCGCTTAACATCAGGTGAACGACCGGCTCGTCACAACATCTATTCTCATAAAAAAAACCAACCAACCAACCACCATTTTCATCTACCCAAGTCAATTAAGCGTAATTAAATAACAAGACGCGTAGACAATGCTCCTATTTCTAATTCCAATAACGTTTCCAGCTAAACTTGCTCGCATCACGGCTAAACTTTGTCTGCACTGCAATACCGCAACTAAATCTGATATTAGAATAGCTTCGCTTTACCATTATATGGCTTCAAATTAATCCTGAGCGAGATTACTTAAACGGATTATTGTGCAGCTACGATCCTAGTGTTATTACGGCGAGCCAAATATTGCTTGCACAATGCACTTCATCAGTCACGTCTAGATTAATTGGTTTAATCATGCAGCGCAAGGAGCGCTCAGGCGTCAGTAAGCGGATATGAAGAGGCCGCCTTGCTTATAGCGTACAACTTTAGACAGTGTCTAAGCTTTAGATCCTCGTTCAGATAACGCTGCTGTGTTAGATCGAGCACATATTTACCGTAAGAACTTATTTCGGAGCTACATAACTGTACACGAGAATTAGGTACTCTTGTTAATATTAGCGTGTAATGCAAATAGCAATTCAAACTCGACTCGGGTCTGAATTGCTAACATAATAGTATACTGTAGACGTGCGTCTCAGCCATATCAAACGGCTTTCATGAAGCTCCCATACTGTTTGTTTTGTACATTGCCTCAGGCATGTTAATACCTCCACGCTAATATTGAGATAAACTAATTGCTTTATAAATATCACTGTAAGTTCATTAAAACGGGCCCGGGAGCGGGACCTCACACGGCGCTACATGAAATGGCTCCCTGCGTACAATCGTTTCATTTGGGCCAATTGTTCGACGCATAACGTTAATAACTCAATGTTTCCGACCTGTAATCAGACCAAATTGCTGTTGTAAAACGTGATTGATGAGCAAACACACACATTTGAACTTTTTAACGAACCATAAAGTTCCGTTGCTTTGTTATCAATAAAGATATTTCTACTGTCGGAGGATCAATTTAAATATTTAAACGAGTTGTAAACATTATATGGATCGGATACGTTGATTAATATTAATTAAAGAACAACATGAGCCGCAAACAACGGCACGCTCGCACTGCGTAACCGATGTGGGCGTTTCCATCTTCTAAAGCCTCCATTAGCCGACGATAAAGCTCCCATTACAGCACTTCATTCATGCTAAGAGTGCACCATTAGACGTTAATCTCGACGATTTGTTGCGATCACGCCTGCTCCCACAGCATTAATGCTATACAAATTATTATAATAAACCACCTAATGAATATTTTACGTATTTTTATCACAGCTGACGATATAGCTGCTACAATTCAACGTAAATTCTCACGGTCCAATTCGCAGACAATAGTCGCCCAAACGGCCGAGCCTCGTAAAAACCTTCGAAACTTAATAAAGATATCGTTATAGCAATAAAAGGGAGCCCCCTTAGCTTCCATTAATTACCGAGAAAATACCTTTTGGTTAATTTATCGCCGCAATCGACGTCTCAATAAATTGTTGATTTCGGCCACCTCTACAATATTATTGAGTGTCGGAGATTGTAATCACCGTTCGCATTTGTATCGCATTTAGAATGAAAAGTTATAATTTACGGACCGGGGGGATAGAACTAGCGCCTATACAACTATTTATCAATATCAACATGTCAATAGCCTTGGCTGCAATCATAATATCAAGTGGGGTTCTTGTTTGGATTTTAATCTACTTCCTATCTGAATGAAGCCTACACAGTATGCGCAGTAATAAATTCAGAGCGAGCGGGCGCCGTCCAGCTAGATGACAGTGCGACGACCTGTAAAATGCGTATTGTGTGCAGAAAACCGAAGACTTGATTTGGATTGGAACTTCAGTTTGTAGAACAAATTGCTACGAACGTAAATAGAAAACGTCCAATGTCAAAGCTCACCTTTGAGATAGGCAGTACGGCTTGAATGTCGTCCTTTTCAATGTCAAGTCGGGTGTTGACCCTGTGCTCGTGTGGTGGCTCCTCTGTCGTTGATGCAGTAGTGGACGCCGCGGACACCTTGGCGGACCAGCTCAGGCGGGCAGTTCCTCGGCCGGACTCGCCCTCGGACCCCTCGCCGTCGCCTTCGCCTTCAGCCCCTACTTCCACAAGCCACGTCAAGACCTCCTCCCAACCTGGGCCCCCAGCGCCACTGTCTTCCGTATCTCTATAAAAATATAGATAATTACATTAACAAATATCATATGCCAATTAATATATCTGGCCACTAAAGATAATTCATTTACGAATTTCGATATCTTCACCTTTGGTTCGAAAGGTTCTTAAAGGGCGTAAGGTCATAAAGGGTGAGCAGAAAGGGGAACGGAGTCACGATAAATCAATAATTCACGAAGGCAGCTCTTCAACGCGTCTTTTGTTTTCACCAATTTCATTTTCTGTGAAACTCTGAAATTGTCTAAACAATGATAAGTCCGAAAGTCGTGACATGGAGTTTCATTAAGCGCACAAGCTCGCTCGCCCGATTTATAGCTCTCAGCAAATGCAAAGTGGTCGTGAGCGAAATTGTGAACAAATCTCGACCGAGGAAATGAGAAAGGGGCCTTATTTCATTACTGAATACACCGAATAAGAAATATGTTTTCATTTCTGTACCAAAGTTGTGTAATGGATATATCAACGCGCGTCTCATAGGAAGTAGATATTAGTCCTTTATAAACGTGACACACGTAACGTGAGGAGCATATAAAGTGCGTAATATGGAACATTGAGACAGTGATCCAGTTGTCTTATTTATCAAGTTAGTAAAGTTCACAAACTAAGTAGAGGATACAAGGTATAGTTGACAATAAAGCGCGTTGTGCGTTGTGTACTCTCTTGTTGATTGTGATATCACTTAGAATTTGGAATGGTTTAACGGAGACTGAGAAATAGTTGACATCATCGCAATAATGTCACGCAATGTCTCCGAGGCGTGGTTGAGAAAATAGAAATTCGAGTGAATCCTGCTACGAAGATGGTATAACTATGACAGTTCTAAGACTGCTATGTCCGCCAGAGCGAGCGGAGTGGACGCAACTCTTCTGCGACTACCGATAGCAATCTCGTTTCATATGATTAAAGAAAATAGATTCTCATATTCCACTGGTTTTATGTAGGTAATATAATTTCCGAGAACCGGGCTCATAAATAAACATCTAAGTATGTATGCCTAGTTTTTGTGTGTAAATTTTGTTTTTGATAATGTGGGAATGGTTTAAAAACTTTAGTTCAGCTCTGATCTTTAATTTATACTGAAGACTGACGGCTGAAGCACTTTGACTTCGAGGAAAACTAACCAAAAGACTACCGGCATTGAGTAGAAGTTTTTTGACGTCATTCTGTAATCACAAATCTACAGTGACGTAAAAGGTTTTTCGTAGTAGCGCATTACAAGCTATACGATTCCGTTTTATTGACTAATAAAACTGGTGCATTTTAGTGTGGAAAATGTCTGTTCACAATCCGAGTGACTTTTATTCAAATAGTTTTGAATCTAAAAATATAAATATCTATTTTCGATGTTGAGATTTTTCCCTTGTCAATTTCTAAAATTCAGCGTGTTACTAAAAAGAAAGTCATTGTAACTTAATTTATTTATTTATTTAAAATGGATTGAAGAAGAGTCTGCTCTATGTTGCATATGGATATCTTTCACGAGTAGACAGTAACATTGAAATGGAATTCAAGTAACTTTATAATTGGTGCAGTTCTTGCTTACATAATAAAAGATACTTAGCAGGTAGAAGTTTCCGTTGAGCTCGAGGCTTTGCAGCTTTATTGCCAGCAGCGTCGTCTTTCACATCGCTGGATAGAGTTCATTAAAATCGCTAGTGGGTTTATTTATATTGGTATTGTTGGTAGGTATAGTTAGTACTTACGTATCAAAATCATCATCGTCTCGTAAGGGTTGTTCTAGTCTGGTCGCCGTGACGGTGGCAGTTCGCGGCTTCACCTCCGCCGTTACTGCCCATCGGGAATTGGCCGCTGTCACGCTCACTAACCTTAGGCCTGACTTTACTTTCATCCTGGGGACAACATTTAGAATTATTACAGGTCATACGGCTTCAAAGGCGACACCAATGTTAGTCTGTTTTAGTATTGAATTTGCCAAATGTCTCTTTCTTTTAATCGGGTTGGCGGTTGATTTCATACTCCTTAATACCCGCGGGTAATCTACTCACTATAATAGAGAGGTAACGCACATCGAACATCTACTGCTTGCGCAAACAACAAATATCCAGTACAGAATGAATCTATGCATTGCAGTGCATTCCCGTTTAAGTCAACACTAGAATATCCGAAGCGCTCGTTCCTCGGCGAAATTGTCGCATGCTATACTATCTAAAACCGGAATTTATTTCGTATGGAAGCCAAGACGTTATAAATTTCCATTTAGGTACACGCGGCGTTATTCCCGCGCCCGGCCTCGAGCCGGGTGCCCGTAGAGTCGTAACTCAAAAGTAGAAACAGATGCATGTATCTATGATGTTTTAGAACAGGTGGCGCACATAATATATGGCGTCATGCGAGATTTCTCCTAAAACAATATTCTCCCTGAGGACAGCCGACTTTATAAACACGTGATATTTCCCTCTGCTTTTGGCGCTACAGGAAGTCAATTATCTAAGAACAAGAACATTTGGGCTTCCAATAAAGAAGATAAATAATATTTCAATATGGTGAAAAAAATCAAATCTCAGTCGATTATTAGGTAGGTACTTAAGGGGTAAGTATAAAAAGCCCTGTTTTATTTAGAAGACTTCAAAAATGTCTTTCTTGTTAGGCTACTTAATTGTCTAAGACAAATACTGAAGTTCGCTGTGTTCCAGACATCCCTTGTAGTGTCAGTTGCTCATGGCTTAGATAAATATAATATCTTCCGAGCCCTGAGCAACTGACAATAAGTATAAGCTCTACTAGAAATAAATGAGATACCCCTACGTGACAAAGTGGAGCGAGTTGTTTCCGGTACTGATCAATGACAACGATTAAATGCGATCGGAAATCAATAGTCCTGTGTATAGTTGAATGTAGCGTATACTTGAATAAATAATGTGACAGTGAAAAATTCGCTTTTCCCCAACCGACCCCATAATATTATCGTCATGCAACAAGGGTATCCGTACTTGATAATCACGCGACACCACGTAAATGTGTACGTGCTGAATTCGTAACTTATACTTACTAAGGCTACATTTATTATGAAAGTGAACTTTAAAACAGCACTGAATAAAATTAACGGTTGCACTAGTAGTCAGACGGCCATTTGGAATTACAGTTCCTAATTTATGCTCAATTCCGTGCATAGCGAGTGGTACATTACGCAGGTAACTGCCTAGCTTTACACCTTCCTTGCACGTAATGTTACAAAGAGTGGGAAAATTCAGAGCTCCTTGTAGCCTGGCGCATTTATTACGTGCACGTAGGAGCGGCGTATATCAAAATTTCGTGCAAAGCATTCTTTGGAGTGCCGTTTCGCGAATATCGTTGTGAGCGGATGTAATTTACTTTAGTGCCCGTGCAGAGTTATTATTCGGAAGCAAGGTGGCGTAGGTCAAATATATGCCTATCATAACCATTCATGTATTAGGAATATGTTCCAAAAATGTCTTGATCCACCAATGTTTTGTTTGCAGATTGCTATCGCTGTTCAAGTACTAGTCACTTTACAAAGTTGTAATTGCAAAAGTAGCTAGGCCACATTCATTAAACTTTTACGAAAAGCCTTTTTCTTTCAAGCTTTTATGCTTTTATAGACGTCTAGACGAAGGATTACTAAGGGAATAATATAAAGTAAAAAGTAATTTCATGAAAGCTTGAGTGTAACTTTTTCACCAGAGCTTTTAAAACAATATTGTTTGTAGAGAACAATAAAACCTTATTATTAGTTCACGTTATGGCCAAAGTTTTAATTGGTGCATTGGGGTCGACAGCACCGACAAAACTGTACCGCAAGGTGCTTCTACAAAAGAGTACATTAAATGCCAACTAACGTAGGTACCTACCTAGTTTCTAGGAGACTCATTCGTTTACAATCCACCAAGTAAGCAAAAGCTTGCCAAGCGGTTTACAAGGGACGTTATTCTCTTTGCACAGTGATGCGGTGTTTTCATTTTGCATCTCTTTAAAAGGGTGAACTGTCGCCTTCGTCGTCAGTGTCGTTTGAAGTTAGTTTCTTCCTACGCAAAACGGGATAGTTGACATGCAATAAACCAGTCGCACTAGGCGGAATACCGAGTGGGTACAAGTGTGACGGACAGTATAGAGAGATGTTCGAACGAGTGGTCGCGCATACGTGAAGTGGCTCGTTCAGGCGGTGACAGCATCTCTCGACGACACTGGACCGCTGTGGCAGGGCTAAACACCGCCTGTGTGGCGACATGTCAACGTCGATTGCTTAATTTGACACTTCCGAGTTCGACGACATCGCCGCGCATTCGCCGCGTCTACGTTGATTGATTATGTTATGCTAATGCGAGTTGTATGATGATAACTTTCCAATTATCTGACTACAGGCGGGTTTGAAGTATCATATTTACTTAAAAGTTTTGAAGTTATAGTAAGAAATCTTTATATTCACACGGGCCAAGCAGTTAAGCAGTGTTAGCTGTACTTCATGATAAAAAAATTGAAAAAAGGATAAATGCCTACCTTATGACGACATGTCCTATGTCGTGGCTCGTGTCCTTGCGCACCACGAAGGGTAGATGTAGTCGCGAGTGCGGGTAGAGCGGCGCCCGCGGGAGCAGTAGCGCGGTGTCTCCGGCGCGCGCCTCGCGGTACCCGGCGCGCGCGCCCGCCAGCGTTACCGCGGCCAGCGGCCACGCCGGCTGCACCGACACGCGCCCGCATGCGTCGTCCCCGGCCTCGCCGCCGCCCGCCTCGGCGGCGCTGTACGCGAGTCTCACGCTGCGCGGCGGCCGCTTTCCTTTCCCGTCCGCCGGCCACCACGCAGCCGGCACCGTCAGCTCAGCCAAGCACGCGCCCTCCTCGCCTTCCGGCCCGCACGTCGCCGTTAACGTCCTCGTACCCAGCGTCGCGTGCAGCGTGATACACACCCGCCGCGGCCGAGCGGCCGAGCGGCGAGCCCCACCTTCCCCTCCCGTGTGAAAAAGCACACGTAGTACCGGCGCGTCGCGAGGCAGCTCTCGAAACACGAGGTGCGCTGACACGTCCAACCTGTGCGCCGTCGCATCTTGCAGCTCCATCAGAGATGCGTTTCTCCGAGGCGGCTCCAAAGGATCCGGCACCGCGTACCGCGCCGGTACCGTTTGTTTGGTGGAAAAGGGTCCGTACGTAGCTCGCACCGAGGCCGGCGCGGAGCCTTGTAAGACCGTGAATCGATCTAGAGACAGGAGCGCGCCAGGCAGAGCCGTGCCCATGGGCTCGGGAGGCGGGCCCGCACCGTTCCATCTTGCCGTGTGCTTCAAAAAGAAACCGCTATCTTTGTTCTCGAAGTGCACTTCGACACCGAGCGCTGCTCCTGTAACAAAAGAAACAATATTTTGCAATAAAGTTACGTCACTAGGATAAGAATACATAACATGTGTAAAATGTTAAATAAGCGTTTTATTTTAGTGTTTTGACGAGAGATAAAAGGGCGTCGAAGCACGTCTTGGCGCTGCGCCAACCGCATCGTCCTGCCACGGCACATCAGTTTACCTCGTTAGGTACCTACGTGTTTACAAACACATCGATATTTTTAACGTGACGTATTGTCCTGATGCGATTAATCGTGCCCATCGATCTTTATACTCTGTATGAAACTGTTTCTCCACTGGCATTATTAATCGAATAAATTAAAGACAGTCTAAAAGCCATTTATGTCTAAGAAAATACTCAAGATTAGATTTGTAAGTGGGCGCTTTCGTTATGACGGATGGTCTGGCGTCACACCGTCACGCGTGCTCGTCTCTTATATTGAGCCAGGATTTGTGTCACGTTCCTAAGCGAACCACGCCACGCGCCCTCTTCACGGAATTCATTATGACCCTATTTATAATGCTTAGCAGTCGGTCCCTTATAAAATACTTTGTTATTTTTGTAATTGACTTATAGGGAATTGGACACTTTGGGACCCATAAACCAGGGTTTGTGATACGACTGTTTTAAAATTTAGAAATCAACAAGACAGATTCATTTCATGAAATAGTCCTGTGGCGAAAACTCGTAAGTATGTAAGCATTACAAACACGTATTCATTACAGATACAGTACAAATTCAAATGCGATTAAGCTTAATTCTCGCTTGCGGTGGCAAGCAATTGCTTCATTTGCAAGGAAACGGCAGCGTTCCAACACTGTAAGACACGTAGGTACGTAAGGGGGAGTTCAGAGTTCAGATAATAAAAGGCTTTTGCACGTGACACGCTTGGAACAAAGAAAAATGTTACAAAGCTTTACAGATTCAGCCATTTTAGAGATTCATTGGGTGTTCACTGTTTTCATTATAAATTCGTATGTTTTCAATAAATGCAGTTGAACGACTAGACCGTTACGTCATTCATTCCCATAAAAATAAAACGACTAAGTCTGAAAAAAAAACAAAATTGATAAGGACAATAAAATAAATAAAGCATCCCGAGAATCATCTTCTAGATTTCAATAACCGTTAATACGATCGCGACGAATTTCCTACTCTTTAATTTCGCTCGTAGCGTAGCCGGTACAAAAAGAGAAGTATTGCGAATTGATATCGGTTTCTGATCGCAACCTCTATTGCTTAGGGTAGTGAGGGGGGAGGAGGTAGGGGCGTAATAACTGCCAGTATTGCCACACATGTGATTCCTTAGATACGGGTCGGGGGTGTCCACTATCTTTTATGTCTTGTCTTTGAATGACCATTTCTCGCAGTATTGATAGATGACTATATTCATTTCTATTTAGCCAATGAGGTTGATGGAATGTTGTCAGAAAAATCTTGGAAAAGAAAAAGTAAACATTTTCTTACGACAAAAAATTAAAATCACTAACCCGAGTAATTTCAAAGAAGTATTTTTTGCAACGTAATTAGCTTCGAATGAATCTACAGCCGTAACCTAATTAAATTAAGCGACCGCAGGTAACAAGGATCCCTTCTCAAATTTACGCAAAGAGAAAATCTTCCTTGGAAATATCTAAGATGCAATGAGGAAAACCTGGAACCATTTTATGGAAAATACTATTTGTATTCTATCTGCTTGCGTCAACAGTGTCGTAACTCCGGCACAGAGCAGGAAGATAAGAGAGCTTTCCAATTAAAATTACGAGGTTGTGCCGCGCGGTTTATACCTATACTTGGTAATAAGTAATGTGCACAATGGGGCCAATTTTAAAGGCTTTAGTTGACAGATCTAAAGCTCCTAAAACTGTTGCTGTCCTTGTCAAATAGACGGCAATGTAAAAGACGGATATATTTTTAGCATTTTTAAAACTGTCAACTAAAGCCTTCAAAATTAGGCCTAATACATAGATATGATAGATGATGCGCCAACAGGCCGGCCATAAAGCGGAGCCAATATTGTGCCCTCCATTAACGGGCAAATATTTGTCCATTTGTCATTGGTTGTTGCCGATGGCCGTTTGACGTCATCCCGTAACCAAGGATCATTTACATAACTGCCACAGTATATCTCTTCATTTTCGGCTGCTGATTTATTGGCGCTTAACAGGAATGTGCGGGAAGCGGCGTTCTGTTCTCTGCTAAAACGGTATTGTTATTTATTTATAGTTTCCCGGATAAGCCGGCTGTGTTCAGTTAGTACAGCCGCGTGTTTCTCAGCTCATAATTATTGACATATTTAATAAATAGATGCTAAGTAAACAGCGGTTTACGCAGCTTTTCCGTATCATTTATTTGGGTCACCCTATACAAATAACTTCCGGTGGGTCAGTCCAGCAACTCGCCATGTATTTGGCTCAACAAGCCTTCAACAAGTGTAGATTTTGAATTTAACTTGATTTGCATTCATTCGATCGTATCTCCAGCTATTGTCTTCTTTTTATTATAATGTAGATCTATCATATCCCCCCACACACGCCACGTGGTCTGTTCCCTAGTATACAGGTGTACCTAACATAGAGATGGGTCAGTACTAGTACAGAGGCCTCCTCCGAAATTATAAGAGTAAATAAGTATGTTCTTGAAAACAAATCTGTACCAACCATCAGATAAGATAAAAGCAGTTTTTCTCATGTCTAAAATGGACGTCATGATCCCAAATAACATATTTATGTACCTCTGTGTCGGTCATCGGGTAACTGACTGACCCATCTGTACCTACCCTGATCACAGAAAAATGCAATTTTTCCGAGCTGCTTTAGTACAGCTAGTATTATAGCTAGTACTAGGTGCTGTAACTATGAATAAATTACAAATGATATCACGTACGGGGACGCCACCAGTTTTCCCGTCCAATAAACAGGTCGATAGGTAACGTGACTCTCTGCGCATAAGGGATTACTTACGTACGATGAAATACATCGACAATTTCATATTCGTTTTCGATATGTTATTTTATTTGACGTATCTACAAATACCTCGAAATGCGAAGGAATACAGTTATCTAATAAAGGAGACATGCCCGTCCCTATAGGTAGAATAAGCCTGCTGATTAATGTTGCACTCACTTCTCTACAGTACTAGACCACAAATTACCCTCAAGATGCACTCAAAATGAAAGATACTATGGAATAGTCGACCTTTGACTGTGTAAGTCTTAAATTTTATAAAAATTCCCTATTCGTTTTGCTTAATTTTTGAGCATTGGCATTTAATTTACCTACGATTATTAATTGGTATTTTCATAAAAACAAATACCACTACCGTTGATTGTTTTATATTTTAGCTTACAGAACCAATCATCGCAAGTTTTGTATTTTTAGTTGGATTAAGAGATTAAGCATTTCATGTGCCAAGATGAAAAACTGTTAATTGGTATCTTGTCGCTGGTCTCGTCTAAAGAAATGGCCGCCTACTAAATAAGCACGCGTTACACTCAATAGATATTCTATTGTGTTTAACTTTATTTTGACAACCGTTATCATATACCTACACCACCTATAGGCAGTTACTAGTTAGGAGGATAGGTATAGTGCAGGTAAAAGTAGAGCCGTAAATGATAATGTTTACCTATTATCATCGTATTTATCTAGATGTGCATTATCCACAGCCAATTTTTGTTAGAAACATCATAAAATAAATATTCCTTAAGTAAAACCGATCCAAATAGCCCCTAAAATTTGTATGAAACGACAATAAACTGGAAAAATTGAGGTAAGGGTGGGTAACGTAAAAAATAATGGCCCCTCCGAAAACGTAAAAGGGGGCGCTTGCTAAATAAATTGTACGCGGCCTTTTCAATTTTACACGCTAGGTAAAACAAAATGTTGGTAAGATTTGTACCGCACCTGAGCTGGTAGTTTAAGTGAGTCCTATTTATACTCCAGTAGATTAAACTTATTAAAAAATCTGGGGATTAGCATAACTTAACCAATTCGTACAAGTTTAAATAAAGTCTGCGGTTTTCCTTTGAAACTGTAGCACCAAACGCGTAAAATTAAAGAATAACGAGGTTTGCCAGTAAGCTCCCTGGTTCTGGGTTTCGTAAACAGTGACTTAGCTACATAAACTAGAAGTTTTACGTTAAACCTGATATTTTAGCTGTGGTTTTGTGGATTTCAATAACGGAGGAAAGTATACTTAAGGCATTTTATAGTAAAGTAGTTACATTGGATTTATTAAAAGTGACTTCTATATAGTTACGGTAAAGTAAATAGAGTGGATAATACATATAATACTACACCAGTCTATAGGTACCACTTATTGGATTTTGAACAAGGAAAACTCTCGCGTCGCTTCGTTTAAAGGTTTGTGGCAGAAGTTCCTCATTACTTCCCTAGCTCCCCATCAATAATACCGACACACCGGATTGAAAAGCTTTGTAAAACCGTATGAAAACTGAGTTCGTTGAACATGCCCCCTTATGTTTGCGGCTTTCTGTTACGGCGACGAGCTTGTCACGTAGAATTACGTAACGTACTCGTATAAAATGTAAGGAGATAACATTGTACTCCTTTTTACGTTAGTAACAAACTTGAAACATCTTCGAATACGTTTTTGCTACCATAGAACGTGGTAGTTTCACGAAATGTGCAGTTGTAACATCCTTCTAGGTACGTTACGTATAATATTTATTTTTGAATAGCTAAAATTTCAAATAAAGAATATACCTACTAAAATTTTTAGCTTTTACGGAACTTTCTTTTCACACACAACAATTGGTGCCTCGGTGCGTCTAGAAGAAATTCGGCTTGCTTAGCTTTTAATTATAAGCTGTTGTGCATTTTACATGCGGCAGGGTGATAATTATATAGGGTTGGATCACAATACGCTCTCAGAATTTCGCACGCTTGTAGATAAGTAGGTACTTATCTCAGTGAGGCTGATGGATGCTTTACAAACCACAAAAACAAAAACTGAAAGTACATCGCGAATTTTACCTTCCGCTAGCCCAGCCTATTTATTATTCCAGTAAAAATTGTAACAAAAGAACATGTCTGCGCTGAGTAACGTGTGGCGAGACAGTAGCAATCGAGCGAGTATGCGCACATGTCTCCTGCACAGTACTCAAAGAAAGTTCGGCGAACCTGTATCCCTTAAACGCAGGAACGTAAGACTCAAAGTAAATGAAGTCATAAAGCTTTATTAACTGTACTTACAAATTCGTACGTAACTTATTACAGACAAGATTCCCGGAACACGGCGTGACTCATAGAACGATAATTTAGTGGAGCCAGATATAGAAGCTGCAGGAATTTGTCAACATGAGCTATGGCATTAACGATGCGTTTGAGCAATGCACGTAATGAATGATTAAATTAGCTTTCCCATAATATTTTGGAGGTTTACTGGTTAGTAAGAATTATTTGATGGAGACGGTGAACTCGGTAGCAAAGAAGATAATACATGTTCCTACAAAATATACTATATAGCTTTAGGGCTTAGAGTGATTTTCATTTTAAATGCTACAATAACTACATACCAGTAGATAAAATAGTAAACAGACGTTGTATAATTATTATAATAAACATCAAACAACAGGAATCACTGTTCGTAATACCTACCTAGATACTTATCTACAACTACTTACATATGCGTTAGAAAGTATGCAAGAAATGTTTGATTCTCAACTGTTATTAAATAAATATTCGATTCTTTGGCATATTTATCATTAGCAAGTTTTTCAATAAGATCAAAGGATACGCGTAACTTCTAATACTTTACAATATGCAGGAGTTAGGTATTTTAGGTACCCATAAGTAGGTATAGGAAACTTCTAGATAATTTGACAATAGTACATTATGATACAAGTGTGGGAAGTTGATCATTGCACTCGAGGCGGTAATATGTGCGCAAGCCGCAGGCGAGCGCGATATAGGATGATCAACGCACACGCGTGTCATACGACGTTTTTCATCACATTTGCGAAGAAAAATTGGTTGTATTCTTCATCAACTTTCGTGAAAAATGTCGCGCGAGTTTCTTATTTTCACGCGCCGTATTACATTGTGAAGTTATAAGTATTGCCTAATAATGCCCGTGCTAGGCTGCAGGAATCACATATATATTGGCTGTGAACCACAGTTTAGATAAGAGAAAAAACTATGTTGATGGCGCGAACAAAATCGACATCGATCCGAATCCGAATCCTAATCCGACTCCTAATCCGAAATTGAAACTGAAGCCAAAACGGAAACGGAAACTGAAACTGAAACGAAAAGGGAAATGGAAACGGAATTGGAATAGGAATCGGTATCGGAATCGGATGGATGCAGGGGGCGTGCAGCCGCTCAAAGTGGCTCTCTGTGGAGGAAACCTATGTTCAGCAGTGGCCGTCTTCTGCCTGATGATGATAATGATAAAATATGCGATAACTTGTGATGCAAACTTCACTGAATCGGATTATCATTATGTACTTAATGTAAAATCATAAGCACGCGTCGGAAATCTCTTGGATCATAAAAGCGGTGAGAATAGAATCCACTTTACGAGCAACTGTGATGAAAATTAATATTTACTTATTTATTATATTTATTTATTTAATGTTTCATACAATGTCATTTAGTGTAACTAGTGTATTTATAGTCTTAGGGGTAATACCATTTAAGTGTCTATGTAGGAGCGAGACATATTCCAATTAATTTGAAAAAGTAGCGCTTTCATACCCATCCATAGGGGGAAGGATCGTGACTCCGTGACTGAGTACTTAAGTGTTGTAGGTAAGTAGTCCCTGCATTGCGTAACAGTAACTATGATACCTCGTCAGGCCTCTCGAAGCAGCCATCCAGGGACGTCAGCCTCTCAAACAACACTCGATTCAAGAGCCCTCCGAAAGCAAAAGCACCTACGCATCATACCCTTTCAAGATGATTCACTCTTCACTACATGATTAAATAAACTCGAAGAATGTATGAATATCTTGTTTTCACATCCCGGAGGAAATCAAGCGAATTGAAGGTTTTTTTTTCTGTTAAATAATTTAATTTGTGGATTCTGGGTCGGATCGCTTTGAAAAATTAATTTGGCTATCGAGCGCATCAGTTAATGAAATTTTTACAGCCGATGCTTTCAGTGTTCAAATGAGGAATTCTACAATTTCTTCACCAAAAACATGCTATCTAAATGCTCAAGTCTGGATGTTTTTTGTATTTCATACCCGAAGTGAGTGCTGAACACATTTAAACAAACATTTTGGGAAAAATTAAGATATGGAAACCATATTAAACAGTAAGTAGTCAGTACCTACTGAAATTACGTGTGTATCAGGTATGTTTATACATGTTTAATTTAAAGTATGCGGAACTTAACAGTTTTTCAAGGCGCGCAATGTTTCTCTCTCAAAGGGGCCGAAAACGTGGGGCTCGTTGGGATAACTCTACTTTTCAACAAGCTTATCCTTTATAGACACTTCTAGTAAAGACAGATTAAGAGCAATTAGTAACAGGAACTGTTGCGACTTATTACACGAGTTTAACTAATCGTCGGCCATCCTCGGCTCAAGACGAATCGCCCCCGTACATTCCAACCTTGTTTACAATCCATCTTGGCCCGTGATCCGTGAGACTAGGCTTTGACGCGCTTTTCCTTTGCAAGACCAAGGCTTGCGTGCTTGGCTTGCGAAGTTGCGACTTAGCGAAACTGAGTTTAAATTAAATCAGCGATAAGTGTTGGTGGTCAAAGATAAATCTCTTAGGTTCAATGAATTTAGAGCTGATGCGCTTTCAAAGGCTTTTTGCTAATGCTTTTATTTTACCCGCAAGGCCGTATTGAATTTTAGTATTGAAACCTAACCGAGTGTTTCCGTATCGTGGTTATGCATAACAATTCGGATGCCAACCACGTTAAATTGATCGTCAGCCACGAGTGCAGCATCGCTTTGTTTCCGTTGATTAAATTCGTGTTAACATTTTGTGCGAAGTTTGCTGCACAACATGAAAGCTTGAGGCAAACTCATAATTATGAGTTTGCCTTACTATGAATCTCAGCTAAGCCTAGATTACGGTGAAGAGACTTGTCGCCACTTCATAACGGCGTCTTATCGGGTTTTCTGATGGCAGGGTTTACTTACAAACCGGCCACTTGCTTCAGTTCTTGAAATAAACTTTGATAAAGTCTAACAGGTTAGATCTCAGCTCATTATCTCTCCTGGCTTATTCAGTGTACTTTTCCTTTATATTTTTACGTTTTTATATCGAATTAAAATAACATATTAATAGTTTTTTGTCCTGATTGAGTGACTGACTGACTGACAGATACGTATATTACTTAAAAAACACGGGTAAAACCGGGGGCTACCTATAGATTATCTCATATTACTTACCAGTTCTAAAACCGACAACGGTTGTTTTCACTCTGCAATTACTTAAGAGTGATTGTTACTCTAACCGTCGTAATTAGTGTCGGAAGAGAGTGGTGGGTGCGGCGACGATTGTGTGGCGACAGTGGCTGCCACTGCCACCCTTATGGGCGATACCACTTATCGCGCCCATATAAATGCAAATAAAGGCGCCAGGTCACCCCTAGATATTGTCCCTTTATCTTTGTTTGCTTATCCCTCATTTGTCTACTTTGTGGCTTGTTAAATACGGCTGCCATTGAAACCACGTATCGCCACGGTGCCGGGACGTGATGTTATGTTTGAAAATGTGACGCATATCGCAAGGGATCCCACTGTTCTCTTGGTGTGACGAGATTCGAGAAAAGAGGCCACAAATTATTCACAGTTGTTGAAAAGGAACAGTTAGGTTAGTCAGATTCAGTACCCACATACCTTATAATTATTAGTGCTAATTACTTACACTTATTCAATTAAGTCATTGTTGTAATAAGTAAGTATAAAAACACAAGATCCACTTTAACGTATGGATATTTATTTCAAGAGAATTAGGTGCAGAGTTATTATAAGTAACCTACAGCGCATACGGGGGCATAATAGAGCAAGAGCGGCATAACAAACCTTTTGGAAAATGGTTTAGCATTTTTCGACACTGCTTAGAGTTAGAGTAATCAACAACATAATTAGTTTAAAATTTGATTGTAAAGGATAATGTGAATCACGAGCGAGACTTACCTATAACTATACCTTTCTGACGAAAGAAATAATCGGGATCATTCATAACAAACATCTCTCAAATACGGAAAGTCGTTGAATAAAGTCGATTCGTAGCGTAACGAGGTTCGAAGTTATAAAAGGCGGGAAAATAGGATTAGGTCGGATAAGGAGCTATTGCCTGATAGAGACCGCTGCTTCTTTTGTTCGCTGAAAATGTAAATTGGACGCGGACCTCTCGCATATACGGCTTTGACAATACTTCATGTTTTCCGCGCTAACGTTGTTTACATTATGTTTCTACTGTATTACGTGAGTTCGCCGAGCGGTAAATATGAGGCCGTTTCTTTATTTTGTAGCGAAAAGACAACGCCTCTCAGAGACAAACTCTTGTTTAATATACGTATACGGTACCTACAACCAACATATCTACATTAAGCTAAGTACCTATACTTACATTTATACAGGTATGTGAATAGAAGAGATTTGGTTGTCTAAAAAGTAGAGCGCTTCTATTTTAATGAAAAAGCACCGAACAGCTTTGTAAGCCATAGAGGACGAAGTGTAGGAGCAAGCTATCAGGTACATTATTACGATTAGCGCCAATAGTAACCGACAGCCGAGTCAACTTTACAAACTCGGCACAGGTACACACCAAAATTCTGTTAGCGACGAGGAAAACTATTTTAACTTCGACTGCCGTCCGCGTCGGCGTCGTTACTGACCGAAGCATTTCATGGATGTTACAATCGCTTAAAACTATGTTATCAAATCATACTCACATACATGAGTATTTTAGGTATACCTACATAATTTTGCTACATAATTTCGTGCTTTAAAAAATAGGTAGGTACTCGTTCATAGACAAAACAGTGCACTGTATTACTTTTAAAATCACAATACCTAAACTTATTATTTTATCTGCGTAATGGACCTTGTGTCTATAACATTGTGCATTGTGCAATTCAAATTGGGTCCATAGCGAGAACTGAGTTGTGAGACATATTCTTGTTTGTGAATGGAGCGACATTCTGTTCCAAGATAAGGTATCACAGCTTACAAATTACTTGAACTATACGATAAGCTGCACCGACCTCTAATAATATAACCGCTTTACTGTACTTATATCCGATATTTACGAGACATTTTTATCGGTGCTGTTTAGTTACGCTGGGAAACTAAATAAGTGAATGAAGTAAACTTTTTACAGTTGTTTGATTTGACAAGAATAGACGATACAAAACGGTATGGCATGAGGAATAAACCATATTATTTTAAATTAGAGTTTATTCGGTCAGTGAAATTGTAATCGTGACCAAATGCAGTAAGTAACGTAGACCCCCGCTGTGTCTGTGGCGCGTGCGCAGCGGGGCGTCATCGCGGAACGTGCAATCGCCACAGTTCACGCTGCACCGTCACTCATAGCTCACGCCCTATTGTCATGTTTATTAAATCTTAGTAAAGTCGAAAATACCGTAGTAGAACGCATCAGTACATTTAGACGGGCCCTTTGTATCCCACAGATGGCCGTCCCTTATCCACGTATACGTTGCTCGCAACGAGACAGGTTGATGGTAAAGTACACGATTACTCACAATTATTTAATTGCTTACACACTGCCTTGGCAATGCTTTAAATACCTACAATGTCGTTTGTACAATTTAACTTGAAACCAATCTAATGTAACTATACTTACTTAATATTAATTCCGTATGGAGAGGAGAGTATCTTGTTATAACCACAATACGGACCCCTACACAAACTTATTCTGACAATTTTGTTCAAAGTTACAGCACCTTATTAAATGCTCCATGCTAAATTGCTCACGCTGGCAGAAAGAAAGGTGCAATTCATAACCCTGGAATTATAGTGAAAATGCCTTACAGAAAATCTCTGCTCTCATTCTCATCACGGGAGCCCACTCAGACTTAAGTCATCATTTATCTTTTTGTTGAGTTTCTGTATTTGTTGGGATTTATCATATCATAGGTACTTACGATCAAGAAAATTTAGCACAGTTTGGTTTGGTTAGAAAATAATGCTATTGGTAAAAAAAATCTAAGCACGCACAGATCCGAAGGCATCTAATCTGCAAAAGATCCATTTGCGAGGCGCACCCACTACATGAGGTTGCATGGCGCAAAGCAAGATGCACTCTCTTTGCTTTCAGAGATATTGTTGCTGCGGTGTGTGCTTAGTTTGCTTTTGTATAAGGGCACCGTATTGTTACCGGGATACACCACCGCCGCGCTTTAAGTAACATGCAGGTAACTCTCAGAATGTCGCAGTCCATGGACCAACTTCCCGACTTCTACCGTGCATTTCCTTAATTACGTACTTTCGGCGCCAGACTCTTGAAAGTCACAAACTAAGTAGAGAATACAATTGAAAGTCATACAGACTTGGCAGGTAGCGCAATTGTCATTTGATATTTTCTCTTTCATTAATGCTCTGTGCTTTAAGAATTATCTGGGATCTTTTCAGATCAATTAGGGACCTGGTGTGTTTATTAACAAGTGTACCGGGGTAATGCTCTCCCACTTTAAGGACACTTCAACCAAGTGGCTTTATTGCTTTTAATATCTATTGATTACGCAACGCCACCTAATTTTTTTCAATTGATGCGGCATCTATTGATATTTTATGATCGAATGGATCTATTGATTCATAGACCGAATACATTCAAACAATAACGTATTGTATTTAAACGATACGATTGTGCTCAATTGGATAAATTAATGTGAACTTGACAATGTGAAACAATTTAGGACCGGATTCTAAAAGCGTCTAACTGTGTACGACAATTCATGTGATAAAGCGAATGTAATAAAACGAAGATGTATATTTGTCGAGCTCGAGAGTGTGTGAATCGTCTATTTTATCACTCGATTACGCCCAATTTAATTTGTTCGCTTGTTGAGACAAAGAGCTAAGCTCTTAAGCTTCTCGATCTCGAGTGATTTATTTCAGCTCAATACATTGGCGATACGGACGCTGCGTCGTTGTGATAGTGGCAGGAATTTTCTTCTATAATGTATAAGTATCTACGTACGGAATAGAAGATCTTAGAATGCTCGTAGATACGTTTTTCACATATAATTTGGGGAAAGCTCCTTTTGCTGATCAGGATAAAACGTTCGCTTAATTTGAGTACCTACTTTTCTAAAAGGACAAGGAAAATTGTAGATCGGAGGAGGCTATCGGCGGCGCTTTCATGCACTTCTATTTGAGCGAACCGGGGCCAGGCACGACGCTGCGCTGCGGCAACGGGCGTTTCAAAGCACATCTCGATTGCGCGAACTGTAATTTAATTAAACCGAGAGCGCATTAGAGATGCCGAAGAGAAGAGGTAAACGGGAACGTGCCGGCTCTCAACTCTCGGCAGCGTATACTAAGAATTTGCTCTTATTTGAACTACAGAAAATTCAAGCCACTTCCTTTGTAGAAAGTCGAGATACCTAATCTAATTGCTGAAAGCAAAAGTTAGTGTAGAACCGCACTGAGTGAGAATCTCAAACCGGAACCACAGAATATTTATAATAGTAGGTATAGGTTGTACCTACATACGTACCGAAACTGCTAAGCCGTAGGCCATCATAAGCCAACGTGCTACACCTTCGACTGCATCGTCGCAACGTTGGCCTATCTCCTACAAAAATAAGTCCCTACATTTTTAAAATATGCATCCGGCCTCTAAGGTTTATCGAGCAACGGCGTTTCTATTAGAATACAAGTGCAATTAATTCTTTCCGATCACGCTCAGTTTTTAAAACAATAAAATGCAGGGAATCATAATAGGTGATATAGGTACATTTACATAATTGCTTTGTGGTTGTCACCGAATACATAAACGCAAGCTAATCGCTTTGTCCGGGCGGTATACGGCCGCATGATTTTTAGACACAAAGCATTTGTTTATGAAACTTGCGTGAGCAAATAAACTTTCACGGGATTACTTTATTAACTTAACTCCCTTATTTACATAATATTCCGATTTAGCGTGCATGATATTCAGCGTGCTCTTATAAAGTATTCGTTAGGGACTTTTATTAAATTACTTACGTAAATAGATTTATAAATAAAGCAAATGTTATCACGAGTTAGTACTAATCGGTCACAGTCTCTTTCGGTCATGCATAAAAAACTAGGGCCGTTCTGTCACACATTCCAAAAAAATAATATATTTTTAAAAATCGTATACCGATCGGTCACACTTTTCCATAAGTACCAAAAATGAGAAAAAGTACAGTCAGCAACACTATGTATGTAGCAATTTACATTTTAATAAGCTAGTTGTGGCATCTATCACGCAAAATTTAATCAACCTACTATGTAGATCAAGGTTCATTCTTATGACCTTCGACGCAGAATTTGACATGCTAGGTGAGAAAGAGCACTATAATATATTATCACGTGCTACAGTGCGGTAAGTATAGAGCGATGCTACTGATTTTTAACTCCAAGCCGCTTTTATGACTACTACCTACTAAATGTCCTTAGGCAGAGGGATTATTTCATACTAGGTCAGAAGGGGACAACTATATCCAGGTAGCTACTATTATTTGCACATTTCGAAGTTTGGAATTGATAAGAAACTATAGTAATTTAGGTCACTGCAGTTATTAAGCAGACAATACAGTGTAAACTGAGAAGTAATTAATCGTATATATACTGATTTTATTGATGTTTAGGATATTTTTATAGAAAGGTTTGTAAAAAGACATTTTTTTAACGCTTGATAGGCTTGCGCTTGACCACTATCCCACCAGGGAATTGGGAAATGACGATGCGGTCTAGGTGTCACGCTTGCCTAGATGTTGATTTTTTTTAATTATGTTAGTTTTCAAATATTTAGTAGGTAAATAGATGTTGTTGATTTGTTTTATCATACTTATCGTCAATCTTATGTATAAAACTGGAGTAACCGATATTGTTGTTGATTTAGTAATTAATAAACAAAGACTGATCTTTGAAAAAAAAAATAAGTTTTTTTAATAAAAATGTTTGTAAAAAGACATTTTATCGTTATTATGCTCTTTTTAAACTAATTCTTAGATGTTGTCTTTTATATTATGGTAGTTTTAAAATATTTTGTAGTTAAATAAATGTTGTGGATTTGTTTATCATACTTACTTATTTATAAAACTTGAATAACTGATATTATTGTTGAATAAGTAATTAGTGATCTAAGAGACTGTTTTTTAAATGTTCTATTTATAGAAATGTTTGTAAAAAGAATTCACATCACATCATCAGCCTGAAAACGTCCACTGCTGAACACAGGCCTCCCCCATATAACGCCAACTATCATAGGGAGGATTTGCCTTAATCACCATGTAAAAAGACTTATTCTTAGTAATGTTATTTTTTTAATATTTTGTATAATGATGTTGATTTGCTTTTTATGATGTTAATTTTAATCATAATAATTCACGTCTCTTTTGTTAAATATTACATTATTATGAATGTTTAGTGTGATATTAATAATATGATCATATAAATAAATCAATAAAAATATTGAGCCCTTTTTTGTTGAATGCACCACAGCAAAATCAAGTTAATTAATGTGAGGTTTAAATTCTAAACTAATCACTTATTATTCACTTCATCTTTCAAAGTATCCATCCATACTACAGCCTAAGTATCATAGAAGAGCGAGAGAGCCAGGCGAATCACCGTAGAGCACTTACATTACTTATAATTACAATATGTAAAAATATCAACTATGTACACTATCTTGTTTAAGATGGCGCTACTATCAAGTGAACACATTTTCTTGAGTTAGAATACATATGCCTTGAGTGATCAAGTCTTATTTAATTTAATATAGAACTAATGTGAATGGACTTTTTCAGCTGACTGTACTTTTAAACGAGTGAGTAAAAAAGTGTGACCGATTCGGATATGAAGAAATAAAATAAATGTATTTATTTTGAAGGTGTGACCGATCGAAACTCGTTGTATGGGTTTGCAAAACTGTGACCGAAAGAGACTGTGACCGATCAGTACTAACTCTTATCACGACCTATTAAATGCTTTCCTTTAGGTATATCTAATTAGATAAAACACAATCCAAGCATACGCATCCTTCAGGTATAATCCGATAATCTGAGCCAAATATTCCTGTGAATAAACGAGGTTACCGTGAAACCTCTCTATGAAAATGTAATTTCGATGTGCCTGGCAGGCTATCAGAAAAAATCCCTCAAAGCTTTGAATAGAGACCTTTCCTTTGAAACCGCCAGTTTGATTAGGTGGACATGGAATCAAAGCAAACCGTAATTAAACATGCACGAATCGGTAGTTACAGTACAGTACCTAAAGACAAGCAAAAATAAACGTAAGTAAAACACAGTTTTAGACTTTCACGGTTGTTCTAATCACGGTAAATATCCCGTAAGTATATACTATTAATAACGTAGTAAACGTAAGTACTCCAGGAAAATTACTAAAACTCTGTAAAATATATATATAAAAGTATATAATTAATTATCCAATTTGTCACAATAAAGTAATTAATTTTTAGGTACCTTTACAAGGTGACGTTGTGACTTGTTAGTAGTATATCGGCGAATAAATAGAACGAAATAAGCATGCTCGATATAACTTGTCTATACTATGTTTTATACTAGCACTAGTTTATAGGCTAAATCGTCTATTAGCCACCTCAACGTATGGTAACAATCCTTTGAACAGACAGCCTGTTGGTTTCTAAACTAATTAGCAGCATTTACGGCTTCAAAGGGTGACACCACTCCATTTAGCAATAGATAGGTAAGTAGCTGAATGAATATGCATAGACGTTCTACGTATAACAATAAAGTCTATAGATCCTACCGGCATGAACGGCACAGGAAAACAATGGTAATAGAATTAGAAAGATCACGACATTCAGTACAAAGAAGTCGGTAAATTAAATTGTGTGCACGAAAGGTAAATAAAATTAGCATATTTATCAAGCTTTTTTTTGATTATGATTTGGATTTATTGTTCAGAGTTACAATTAGGTAGGTAATTTTATTTGTACAATCACCCTTGTGAATCAAATCAAATCAGAATCAAAGTGTTTTATTGTTAAGTACCTACTTACCTATATTCTAACAACTTTTCAAGTCAAATGAGAATTTATAGGTATCTACTTCAGCCTACAACTTTCAGCTTTCCCTTGCCAGGAAAAACATAATTATTTGCTTAGAAAATTATTTGTTTAAAAACATTGTATGAATGTATGATAATTAGGACTGAAAAAAATAATACGAATACGATATTAAATATTTACGCAAAACAATAAGACGACAGCTTGTGGTTCTTTACTGATCTTGCTAATGTATTTCACCGTTTTCAAAATATTCGCTTCACGAACGATAAAACGAATAAACAATATCATTCTGGGGTTAATCAGGTAAATAAATAAAACATTTTGGTAGCGGGGTGGGAAGTCTCGGGTCAAGGAAACTGATAGCGCGGCGCGGCGCGTGCAAAGTGTAAATGAGGTCTTGGGGCTCACCCGATGGGCTGTTTTGTTCACTATATGAAGATTTTTAGAACATAACATTCACATCATATCGGCATAGGTATTCGATTGGCAGTGCTGACAGTATTTTAAAACTTTGTATTCAGCTGCAAGTAGTACAATATCAGGGTATCAGTATGTATTATAAGTTTCATCATGCTTATAGCAAATGTATTTGCCTAAAAGGCTTGTAAACGTCAAAACACAAAATACTCTTGATGGTTAACCCTTAATATTTGCCCTACCTAAGTAATGAGCTAGGTGCCTACACATATTTTAATTCCCGTTTTTTATAGGTAAGTCCCTAATACAAGTTATTGCCAATAATATTAATAGAAAGTAGAGAAAATTTCGTTTCATTGACGTTCCTTGAGCCAGTTAGATATTTTTCTAGCAGCATGCGCTCATTGCCGGCACTTGGCATACGGGACCATTTGCATAACCGGACGTGTCACGAATAACATGGAAATGACCTCCGCCCGAGGAAAACGTTGCACTGCGACCCGATACTGGCCCGAAAAGCAATCGCTTCCGTGAGATTTATGTGGGAATTCGAACACTATTGTATTGTGATGTAAGAATTATCTGAATTTTAGAGAGCACTTGTCTTGTATTTTTTTACGTTGTAATTGGATGTCACGAGCTTTATAAGAAGTTAAACATGTAATGAATGTTAGTTCACATACTTAAATTTAAAATATAGAAGATAGAATTAAATATAAAAGGTACCTATCATTGGTATACCTATACAGCCTCACGTTAGCGCGCGGGCGTTGACAATACTTCATAGGATGGGCCTGACTCTGAATATAGTTACTTGTTCCACTTGCATTTACATCAGGGTCGATACGGCATCGATTTACAGCGATAGCC
Organism: Ennomos erosarius; assembly: GCA_963580505.1. Taxonomy (NCBI): domain Eukaryota; kingdom Metazoa; phylum Arthropoda; class Insecta; order Lepidoptera; family Geometridae; genus Ennomos; species Ennomos erosarius. The sequence goes on along the minus strand of OY756981.1, from coordinate 10,051,078 downwards.
TGAACCTGATTTACGTGGGAATTCGGAACGGCTACCGCCACGTGTAAATCATGGCCAACGGTCTGTTGCGAGCATTGCATAGAAATTTAAAATGGAACCGCTTTATTCAACCTGAGAATTGAATATAACAATACGTGCTAAAATAGAACATTTATTGATACGCAAAGCAAAATGTGTTGATGCATTCAATACCACCTATTAGCGTAGTTGCTATTCTTTTGTTAAAATACACAATATTGGAGTTACAAATGCCTTTAGGACTGCATTGGGTTTTCATTGAGGTTAAAATTTGTTTGGCATGCAGTAAGTTTGAAATATCACCTCAATACAAATGCGGTTTAAGCACAAGAATTATTAATAGATTTCAGCTCTGTGCAATTGGTTATTATAATCAGACTGATGGAGTTGCGATACTTCAAAATAGGTTATGTAATACAGAAGTATCAAAAGACATTTGCGAAGAAATTAGCAGAACACGCTAATCACAGTATCTTCAAAACAATTTCCAATGTGCTAACGACGTGTGCGAATTACGTGAGGCTGACAGCATAATTTCAATTAATTATCTCTTTCCCTCGGGCAGATAAATGAGCCTCCAGGGCGTCGTCCGCGCTGAAAACATGAAACTTTGCACACATCCTGCCCGCCCACTGGCTGCTTCAGGATCCTAAATTTTGAATAATGTATCTTTTTAACGTTTTATGCTCAATCGAAATGCCAAAGATTGATGTTTTGTGAGCGAACAGGGCTTAAACTTCAAGGTAAAAATCATGCGAAAGGATTGTAGATTGGAATTGAATATCATGCAGCGTGCCCGCTGATAGTAAGTAGGTAAGTAGATAGGTTCCTACGTCCGCTGTAGCTGTAGGAGTGGCAGCCGCCAGCCAGTTCCCGAAGCGAACAATGACTTCAGCGGGTCGAACTCAATTTCACGCGTGATTTGTGCACTTTTATTTCATTTCCACTACGGGCCGGGAAAACTGCTGTCGAAACAAGCTGAATCTCGGGACTAGATTTATATCGAAGCACCGACACTGGAATGATTTGAAACTTTGTTATAAAATTCAAAATGCTATTGATTCTGCTTTGTTTGGTGATCGTTGTTCATTGTGCGAGTTTCCGTAGATTGGAGCTAGACGAGATCAATGAATATTCCAGTTTTCAGTGAACTATGCTCTGTAAATCAAGCAGGTGTGTCGCGGTGCGAGTTGACAAACAGTGGGTTGTGTAGCAACATCTCGCGGCTCACGGTAAAGTCGAGCCGACAACTTGATATATTGTACTGTTTTGTGAGGGTCCGGGCAAACACACGCAACAGAGCGCAGCCAAGATAACGTACTTCAGCAGGAGGCTATTAAATTATTTTTATCTTTGACTTGCACGACTGACTCGCTCTTATCTTTAAACTTGCACAAATTTAAGCGAGTTCCTTATTGGGCCCTTTTGGTTTTGTTTACCCCTAAAACGGTAATCAGAGCACGTACAAAATTTTAGCCATGTAAACTGAAGGGGTGAATTTTACTGTGAAGAGGTAGGTAAGAGTTTTAAAACCACAAGTCCAAGTATTCGTCAGTCCAGCTACGTAAACTAGCATTCATTCAGTAACATGATAACATCAGTCATAAGCATATGTCATTGAAAAAACTCGCGTTCCTAAATAGCCATTTGGAATATTATGATCATGTTATAGAATGCTGCGGCTCGGTAGAGTCGGTAGACATAGACAACCAGCGTTGCTTGAAACTTTATGACCAACAAACGATGCGTGTGTGCACGACAGAAAGGCGGTACGTCGATAAAAAGTCCATTGTCGGCACCGGGGCGCTTATAAGGGCTTCGCAAATGACGGGAGGAGCACGGGGTAATGCGATAAAAACTGCGACCGCCAGTCTAGGTGGCTTCAACGAGAAACGAATGGTATGTTTGCCTGGAACCCGACAGGCGTGAAATTTGATTGGCGTCTCGGAGACATTGTACCAAGGTGAGGCATCTCGTTTCAGACTTAACTACACTATATATACATACTGTATACTTTTACAACAGATTACAAACTTACTAGAGTGCAGTAGTGCAATCTATGACATCTTTAGGTTTACAATGTACCTACGTACTTTGGGTGACACCGTTGCTTCACCATATTATATTATTCTACCCCGTTGCTGCATCAGCGTTAATGCAAGAAGAATGATGATTATTGTAGACGGTAGACGTATAATAGTTTACCTGAAACAAACAAAAATTGCGTTTGTTATTATATTATCAAGCAAGGTGCAAGCTTCACATATTTTAAAACAACTGCTTTAGAGTTGTAAGCTTTAATGCTAAATTAAATAAATCCAATGAAGTTCACAACACAAAATACCTAATATACCTACTTTGATCAAGATCGGAATTTATCGTTTGATTAAGAAATTCTTGGGATAAAAATACTCCAATATTTGGACAATATAAGTACGTACTACAAATAGGGTGAAATTAAATCAAACTGTTCGAGATATTTTAGGACTAGCTGCTCCCACGGTTTTATCGGTGTAAGTAGACAATTTTTTGGCTTCAAAAGAAACCTGCCACTCTCCGCACCATAAACTACCTACTACCACAATAACGGGTCAGGTAACAGGTCGACACTTTCAATAATTCGCTACTTTCGTAAATACGACACTTTCCTCGATTCGACACTTTTCTTACTGGACACTTTACCATTTTGATACTTTGGTGCAGTCATTGATAAAATTTAAATAGACAAGCCATATAAAGCTCCGATGTGGTTTTAATCAAGGACGCATTTTTTATAATAAGTTCTCTCCAGCACAAAAGCATGACAAGTCATACAATAAACCATCCTTCTTCACTTCGAAGTTAAAAATACCCAACAGTTTAATTTATTCAAACTGGTCATTCCATAAAATAGAATAGACGTAAGATTTGATTTTGGCGTAAACCTTTAACATAATCATAAGCGAAAAATGCTCCAAAAAGTACCTACCTACTGGACAAGATTAGCTAAACCGCGGACTTTATTCGGCCTATAAGCCAAGGAAAATATCTAGATACTTATAGCCATAGAGCTATTAAAAAAAGAAGGAGGGCATCCCATCTGATCCGAAACTGAAGCACCCTTAGGAAGCCGGAACGCTTCGTACGTACGAGCGGAACACGCACACACACATCATATGTAGCCGGTCGCCCTACTTTCATTTGACACACATATGTAATATGTCCGCCATTTTCGGCTTCAGTGCGATGTCAATCAAAACTCAATCCTTCTTTTTTTATTTCATCCATGCTTATAGCATGTTTCTTCAAAAAGTGTAAATAACGGAGCACACAGCGTTTGTGTTTTTATCGCCGCCTCTCGCGTCAGTTTTCTCTTCGTTTTTACAAAGTGTTGAATATTTCCGCAAATCCGATTCTCTGTTTCAGAGTTCGATTATGCTGCTGTGGTCGGAGGCGGAGGGCGTCGGCTGTCCATTATGCAAATGGAGGCTCTGTGCAGCGAACGTATTTAGCCGGTCTATTCACAGCTTGCACCGAGCGTCGTCCAACGACAGCATTTCACACGAACTTTGATCAGCCCGGCGGAGAGCCTGACTCCTGACTCAAAACTAAATCAAAACAACGTACACCAGACCAGTTTCCTGCAAGCGCCGGAACGTGAACAATGCAAGTGTTTTTCCACTATAAAATGCATAGTCGAACTATAGTATAAAACAAAACCACTTTTTTAGTTTGCCTGGCTTCAACTTTTTACGATCGGAAACTTAACGCCGTGGAGACTTAACTGCTTTAAAAACTATGTATTTTATGTATCATAATAATATAAGCGTGCGTTTACGTATGAAATGACCTTTTCAATAGGTATCGCCTACATGTGAATGCTCTGCAGCAGTCAAACCTTAACATTTCGTAGTGAAGTAAAACACAGAGAACCTTTTCAATTCTATCCTTGTATATTCTTTCTACTATAAATATTCGGTACATAATAAGTACACAATAAACGAACAGAAGCAATAATACATCTTGACGCTTCGGCTGCTTAAGCAGAATTGACTGCTTTTCGGACCTTGTCGTCCCTCCAAAACTTCCCTCCTAAACCTCAATATTATTTTACCGGAACTACCAAGGCAGCCATCGTAATTGGCTGATGGTTCAGCGGACGCTCCTTCCGCCAGTGTAGCCAACCAAAAATGGTATTTTTAAACAGTCTACCAACCTCTTAATATTAAAATAAATTATAAAATTCACGACAGTAGCTATAGTACAATCTTGAACTCTGTCGTTATCTGCAATCTCACAACAAATCTGTCCTATAAAACATAACGTTACTTAATGGTTTTCATAATAACCATCGGTACGTGTTCGGTCCCATGGGCGCGGCCGTTCCATAAAGGAAAGTGGCGGCATGCGCTGACAAGTGTTTTGATGGTATCGCGCTAATGTGTGTCGCCATGATCGATACTTCCCCATCGAGGCGGAGTTTTCTATCTGTTCGCAAGATATTGAAAATATTGAAATATCTGCTCTCTAATTGTTTACAAAGCTTTTGATGTTATTAACATACTTTGTAAAGATCCGGGGGTCGTTTAATTAGAGGAAATTTACCTATTCGTAACTTTAATTAACTTTCGGCAAAGCTTTGATGAGTTGTGATGACGTGTCAAATAAAATTTCGATCTCGTACAAGTATTTATATTAATTACGGTATTAGGAAAAACCTTGCCAACCTGCATAACATTTTATGAACAACGATAACGTAACAAGTTTATTCATTTCAATATAAACGCTTACCTACCTGTTGTTTTTTTTTCATAAACCAACTTTACAATTATTTTTCGAGTGAAAACAGTCAATTATACGTAGTATAGTACTACTGGTATCTGGGGTACTAAACACTTTAAAAGAGAAAACTCAATATTTTTTTTATTAAACTTAAGTATATCGGAGGTACTTACGTAAATTACACGTAGGTACCTACCTAAATATAATTTTATATTACGTCTTTTAAAGAGAGAATAGTATGATTTATGAGGTACGGAAGAACAGTACCTATACTAAAGGTATCGTTAAGAATATACGTAAGTACTTACATATATACATAGGTACCTACTTAGTGCAGTTTACATCAAAGAAACAAAGCCACTATAAGCATCACAATCAAGATAGAAATATACCTACTACCTACACGGTATTGGATGGTAGATTCCCACGATTCCACGATCAAGCTCTCCCCGGATGTTTATAAGCTATTGGTACAATAAAAGACACGCACATGTATTCCACCCCATGTCATCTTCGACACAAGTTGATGCTACAATAATGCTATCCAAACACTACATAATCGAGAAATCGTATTACACGTACCTTTGTAGTCTGTAGATATGATGCTAGGGACAGTAGGTACCTAAGTAAGGTGGTAAGTAAGGTGGTAAGTAAGGTATATTACCTACTTATACATTTTCTCTGAAAGCATTAAAAAAATTACAGATTGATTTATTTTGTGTGTCAGATAAAGTTTATGAAAGCGCCAAGTATATGATTTCTTGAAGTAAATGTCAATGCTTTGACGAAGTTTAAAACAAGTAAGTAGTAGGGTATTTTATAAGTACCTACAAAGAAAGGTAAAATAAACCGGTCAATTGCGAGATGGATCCTGGCACTGAACGTCGTTCATTAATTATGGTTAATTAATTTTACTTTTACGTCCAAAATACCACAAAGCCTGAAAACAAAAGTTTTCAACCAGTGACGACTTATGGAACTGAAACGTGGTCTCTAACTGTTGGCCTCATTACTAAGCTCAGAGTCGCACAACGGGCTATGGAGAGAGCAATGCTCGGTGTTTCCCTGCGAGATAAGATCCGTAATGAGGAGATCCGCAGGAGAACTAAAGTGACCGATATAGCTCTTAGGATTAGCAAGTTGAAATGGCAATGGGCAGGCCACATCGCTAGTAGAACTGACAACCGATGGGGAAGAAAGGTTCTCGAGTGGCGACCACGAACTGGAAGACGCAGCGTAGGCCGGTCCTCCACTAGGTGGACCGACGACCTGGTGAAAGGGTCGCGGGGAGCCGATGGATGCAGGAGGCGAGCAGCCGCTCTAAGTGGCGCTCCCGGGGGGAGGCCTATGTTCAGCAGTGGACGTCTTCAGGCTGTTAATGATGAAAATGATGATGAATTTTACTCCCTAACTCTGGTCAAGGAAAAAAGGAAACCGAAGTAAAAAATGATTTAATTCTCCGATATCGACAAAGAAGTGTACCAACTGTACTAAAAAAATCAAAAATCAAAAAATATTCAATGTAATAGATTTAGTCCAGTTACAGATTTATTAATATTATGTACCTATAAATGAGGTTACATATTGGACTTGAGTTATTATTTACCTATATTGTCATCCGTTTCTCACTAGTTCTAGTTTGTGCGAAAGCTAAATAAAATATGTAGTTCACAAGGGCTTATTCCCGACGGACTTTACATAGGTCGGTATTACTTACGTTCGGTTGACTAGAACGACGTCCAATATTACTTGGCTGAAATAGAAAACACTGAAATATATTAGTGTAAATAACGAATCACAGGTACCAATTTTACAACAAAGCACACAAAATAATAAAAACGAGATTTCCATTTTATTGAATGTGGTCTGTATTGCCTGGAAAATTCTTTTTGGCGTGTTTTTGATAAAACTCCAGAAGATTACCTTCATCTTTGAAGAGCTTACTCAAATATAAATTAAGATTTCACGCGTAAAATTTTACACCTTGTTTATTCTTTTATTACGAATTCTGAAAAAACGTAAAAGTGGACCTACGTAGCGAGCAGTTTCAGCTCGTTTGCGGAAGTTCCGCAGCGTCTTTAAATGAAATTTTTATGTGAATATATCGCAGCCTCCTGCCGGCTTTCAAAAATTGACTTCTTGATCTTCCAGGCTAGACTTATGTTAACATAGCAAATACAACATGATCCTTACTTGTAGAAGCCGATGATCAACAGACAACCAAATGAGCGTTCAGTACATATTTATAAGTTGACATGAATTTTACTTTATCAAAAGAACGAGAAACCGAGGGTAAGAGCCTAAACGAGTGATGCTACAGAAGGGACCTACCATATATTTATGATTTATAGGTAACCATCGAAACAATACCTATTTTGATGTTTATAACAGTATCACTTGATTAGCGTAACATTTTAAAAGGATACGGATTCAGATCCCATTCGTGATTTTAAGTACTTAGGTTGGTACCTATAAGGTTTTGATTATAGGTACCAACCTACTTATATTCCGGGGTGGTGTGGTACCACAGAATTCGTCCTATATTGTGGTACCTAGGTACTAAATATATATTATTTTGATATTATGTGGAAATAGAACCTACTTATAAAAAAGATTTTTGAAGGGGTAAGTATAAGATTTGATTATGTATGAAAAACACGTAAGTGAAACCCAAGTGAACCCGCATGGGCTGGAATATCAAGATCAGATTAAATTAATAGAATTACATTTAATTCCTCTAAGTAAGTGCCTAACTAATCTAAATTCACCTCGTGTCTAATAATTGCTGATAGCAACTAATTAATTCAAGTTTAGTTATAGGTAACTTTGGGCTCAGTAAATTTCGATTTTACTTTAGCAACCTCTGGGACTTTATCGAATAAGTCAATAACCAATACTTATATTTCCAATTTCCAATAGATAGAGGTAGTAAGGTAACTAGTCGAAGTAAGTTCGATTCGAAGTGTAGTCGGCACACATCCATTGGACCGAAGACAGCAATCCAGCCTCAGTCACGTCCTTACCCGAGGAAACTTCACGAGAAAACTTTAATTGGAAAATACTTCCATTCCTTGCGACATAAGACGTATTTTGTAAATAATAGACGTATCCACATATTACAAGGCCAATGTAACACTGCAGCAGCAACTGCAGGATCAAGAGAAACTACTGAACAACCAGATGTTGTGTCTGAATCGCAATCTTTGATACCCTGATACTGTTCTCCACATCCAACACCTTAGTTTTTACGCGGGCGAAGGCGCAGGGCACAGCTAGTGGAAAAATAAATAGCGGTGTGACATTATCATTAAAGTATCTATTTTAATTTAAGTAAAGTACAACAAAATAACTATCGCATATTCTTCTCGCAGGGAGCCGATGGATGCTGGAGGCGAGCAGCCGCTCTGAGTGGCGCTCCCGGGGGGAGGCCTATGTTCAGCAGTGGACGTCTTCAGGCTGTTAATGATGATGATGATGATGATGATGATTCTTCTCGCCTCATCAGAACTATTTAGTCTAATATAAGTAGAGCTACAACAGGTTCAGCAGATTTTTTTCTTTGCCTTTTATCCCTTTTGGGCTTTTTGGGGCATAACAGACTATCAGACGACGTTATTAGTTCCAACGTAAATATTTGGGCGCCAAATGTAATTTCTCTGAAAGCAATATCTGTAATAGGTACATGTTTATGTCACGGGTGTATCAAGAAAAACATTTATTTTTCTTGATTATCTACGGGCTAGAAAAGTTAATAGCCATTTAGCAATACCTCGGCTGCTCAAACTCCTATAAGTAGGTAAACTTACTTATCCGAAACGTGACTTTTATAATTTTATTAGTATGGTACCTACCTACAAATTTTGCTGGCTAGGTATTCCCTAAAGGTCGATGGGTCCTAATTAAAACTTTACAAACTGTATTAGCTCCAGCTAAACAGTAATATTTCAAAGCGTGTACAACATCTGTGCAGCGGCATGCGGCACTGGTTCTATTCTATAATGCAGCCCCTCACAAGCGAGGGCGGTGAAACCACGGCGACCGCGGGCGGCATGGCTGTATGCGTAAACTTCTTCGCTCGCTATGCTAATTGGCCGGATAAGCTGCCAGCACACAGCCGCCAATCTAATTAGAATCCATGGATTAACCCTATTTGTTTACATTACTAGACTAGGTACGGTATTTATATAAGACGGGAAGCACCCCGCGGTCTCGCTCACGTTTCTTTACACTATTCTTATCTATCGATTTGGCCCCCAACGAGGTTGAATTTTCAAACATCCTCTGTTATGTTAAATATGTTTATGTATATGTTTATTATATGTTAAATGTATAGCCTACGTATAAAAATAGGCGCTAATTTTCTGGTTTTGTTGTTCCCTGGTTGTGCCTAAACTACTCATCATATTTTATCAAATTTGATACCAATCGATGCCTATTGACACTCTGGGTGACATTGGGTACATTAAATTATACTAAACACAATATGGCGGATTTTATGACCTATCCATTCCACCTCATAGTAAGAAAATTCGCTAAACATTAGGCAAACAGCCGAAATCATTCGTGTAGTCTTAAATATTGGCACAGTTATACTTTGAAGGTATACTGATGAATATACTAAAAATGTCCGAGGGTGGGAGGTAAGTAGAGGGAGGGGGAAGGGTTTGAATATCACTTTTTCGGATATTTGCTTATATCTCAGAAACCTTTAGGATTAGTATTACAATTACTGCTGTGAAATTAAAATATATTACATCCGCCAAAAAAAGATTCTATTCATTTTTACTGTAGGTTCAATACTTTAGGAAATAAACGATGTTGGAATTTGAAAAAGTAGCTTCCTCCCACCTCGTTATAACGCGCAACTGCATAGCGTAGCATAGATGATAGAAGTAGGTACGTAATCAAAAGTATAATAAACAAAAAAAAATAATTAAAATCTCTATTGTTGTAAACACACATTTTTGCACATAGGTAAGTGTAACCATTAGTTATACACCCCTTCATTTGGGCGAGGGTAAAAATGCCATCATAAATAATTAGGTAGTCGGATGTAGTCGGGTATTAGTTTTTGGACTCTATCTTGTTATTGATTGATAGATATGCGCTTGGTTTTATAGTCTTTCTTAAAATATTTATAATGTAATCCTAACCTACGCAGAATAATTTACTTTATATTAGCTCTACGTCTATTTTTCTTTAGAATTTAGAACAAAAAAAATGTAGGTATAGGTTTGCCTCTGCTTATAAGTTTTGAACTAAAGTTTTTCTGCATTCAAAAGGAAGAATGTTTAGATAAAATAGGTACTTAACAAAAAACATAGGTATATTAGAAACTAGTGCAAAATAACGCTTATCTTCATACAATGGTTAGACGATAGCTACTGTTGACCATCGTCATGTTGCCTTATAAAAGCAAACATGAATTCTATAGTAAACGCAGCATTCTATAGTAAACACGGTAATTTACCTATTTCACCATTTAAGGCCTTCAAGTAAACATTTCATTCGTAATTACTGTTCAGTGTTCAGCATAATACAGATTACCGACACTTACCTAAATACAGGGTTAAGAAAGCTTAAAGCTCTGGATCTACTAAGCTTATCGCTGGAAATCTGTTAACCATTGGAATTAGCGTAAATTAGCGTGTTTAGGTCTTAGCTATCGGCTTATGCATTAATTCTAAAGTACAGATATTTAATTATTCAGTATATTAATTCCAAAGTAGAGTTAGTTATGTTTTAAATACTTTGGTAAACAACATAATCTTGCCATATTTTTTGTTGGCACAAAAGGCTTTGTAGGGATTTTCTTTTTGTTATAATTCATAGAAATAGTGAGATCCATCAACGTCTAATGCTACGTGCCCTAAGTAAATGAATGATCCAATTGCGGTAAAACCACTTTATATCCTTGTCATACGAATACCTATATCAACTAGTAAAGCCACACAAAATTGTGCCTACACCAACATTAAAGTTATGTAGATACAGTTACCTAATATTAGTAGAGTGCGATCCAAACTCAATGGCGGCTGTGAAGGCGGAACGAAACGCTGCGCACCTTCAAACATTAGATGTGCGCGGGAAGAGCTAAGCGGTGTGCACAGCATGCGGGGGGCTTGCAGCGCACTGCACAGTACACTCTACTACAGTAATAAGTATAGATTGAATTGCTGAAAGCGTTGCCATATCAAATTAGGGAAACCGATGTTCATTTACCTGCATTAAGAATCTCTCAAATACTACGGTACCTATACGTTACTACGTATTATGTTTTTAATTATATACATAGTTATAGGTACATAAACCTATTCCTATCCAAACCAAACCAAAACGTGTCAATTGGCCGGGATCTCTCGTTTCCGTGCGTGGTAAACGCCATGCTCGACAGCGAGAGAGCGTGGCAGGCAACGGTCTCCTTTTGCGAGGTGGTGATGTCGCAAAAGGAAGCTGCGGAGCGGGTCAGGGAGGACGATGCCAACTCTGACCCCCTCCGGCGCAGACGAAGAGGGGTACGGAGGAGGCGTTTCGGGCGCCTTCTTCGTCCTCCGTAGTGGGGCCGGCGGCGGAGAGTTGGGGGACTCTCCGCTGCGCTTACACGGCCCCACACGTCTGGTGGGTAACTGAGGTGGAAAGTTACCCACCCACTGGCGCAGAGGCCCGAAAGGGCCTACCGCTGGGGCGAGATAGCGACCCTCCCGGCGGCGGACGGATCACGGGGGGTTTTAGTAGGTTCGAGTCCCACATACCCCCTGCCATCACCCCCGTGGTGGCAGGGAAGTGCGATCGCATTTCCCCCCCCAAAAAAAAAAATAAGGTTGTTTGCCAGTGTTCTTTTATTAATTAGTATATTGTTTATTAAATAAGCAACACAACCAGTTTTGTGACCCTTTAATAAAAAGAAAAAACTATACGTGCTGCTTAAATACTGAAATTAAGCATCTTATTTCAAAATACACAAAAATTTTCTCATTAATAATATTATTACTTAGGTAAGATAAATTATCCTAATTCAGCATACCGAATCATAAGCAAATGCAATGCATGATTTACTGTTATGCTACAATGCTATAAAAGAGCAGTCTTCGAAAGTGGCAGAAACATAAATGAAATATCTATGCTTTGTATTGTAGGTAGGTAATCTAATTTTGAAATATTGTCAAACGTTCATAACATAATTCGGAAGATTTCTCTAGCAAATTCTACGGGCCGCGAATACCGCGGAAGGCTAATAAACGTTTTTTATTGCGATCCATAAATAGAATACGGTGATAGGATTTTTATCTTCAATATTTCTGCTACTGTACGCCCATAACTGAACTCCTACGCGCAATCTAAAGCCTCTGAAAAACATTATATTATTATAGCTTTGGCTAGTATAGTAGGTATACTATTTATCTATCTGTAGCTTTGACAATGCAGAGTATTTTTGCGAGAGCCCTAAAACCCTTGCGTGTTAGCTGGTTTTTACATACAAGCTTATAAACAACATGAGTATGTACCTGCAGAAGCATAGGTAGGGCCTTATCCACATAAAAATCCGGTAGCTATTTTCATTGCCAACACAGGCTATTTATGCAGGTAGAGCGCTTGAGCAAAGGCAGATACAATTTATTCAAAAGTCCGGGCACCGGGGAATACCTCGCTGGCTGGACAAAGGACTGGAATTGCTTTTATAAAAGTGAATCCCGAAAAACATATTCAATTTTAAATAACAAAGGTCTATTACGAAAACGGTAACTAAGTCGCCAATGAACATAAACAACGATGTAAAATCGAACGTGTAAGCAAACGTGGTGAAACTGAAAATGTAATCACGATCAGATTATAACGCAGAGGATCATCAACATAAGTATGACTTCTATGAGTTTTCCTTTTTAGGGAAGAAAGGGTTCATCTCTAATTTTTATCATAGGTTTGATTTCCTTATTCCTATAATTGGGTTTTTTTACCTTGACATTTGCAATTTGCTCTACTTAACTTCAACATTACGCTCCTCTCTGTGCTGAAATGCTCGTAAAATGATGGCTCAATTTGACTAGTACTTAGTCTTATATATTATATTTAGGTTTTCTATTGATGCCTAACAGGCGTTGTTCTAATAATAATACGTATTATATTTGTTAACTGGTAATAGGTACCTGTAGATAATAATATAGCGATGATTTGGATGGCGTTAAAACGCAGCGGTTTGACTTATCGGTCTAAAGTAGCAACTAAATGTTGGTTGATTAAACACCATGGAAATTCGGTTTATCAATCCAAGTATGACTCAGCACAGAAGGGCCGTAGCCTGAAGCAAAGTTTAATTGGAAACGTCTTCTTCTAAAATTGATAGGCGCCTTACAAACTTTAGCCAATTGGCTTTGGGAATTCGAGCACCATTCTGGATTCCATTTCCGCGAACCCTATGATGGTCCTTCAAATTTTCAGTTGAAGCATTAAGTGAGAGTTTAAAGATTTTGAGAATAATACGCCACAAAGTTACCGATGTTTGAGTGTTCTTCAGAATAAGACATAATCAAATACTTATAGACATCAAAAGTCGGAGTCGAATTCTACAGTTGATTTAAAGAATGCCCTAACTCCACCTAATATAATTATGACGATCAGTCGAACATTTGTTACAATTCTTTTTGGACAACTTCGTGTTAGCGTGCCTAAATAAAACTACTTATGTCATCCATGTGCGTCGCCGTAGTATTGTACCCTACCCACAGACATTTAACAGATAATATTAGATGTCTGTGTACCTATATACCTATCTTCTACCTACGTATTCTACGTAGGTAGAAGATAGGTATACATGATGGCCTAGCATGCGCATCACTAATAGAAAACTTGTCGTCACTGTTAGAGTGAGACACACTTAGGCGCTACCATAGCCTTGTCACGGTCTCTCACGAGAAAAAGTGTCGAGAAAATTTTGTCGGGGTGAGCATGCTAGCTGGAATGCTCTGGTGCATCACGCTTAAAATGTAACCAATCACAATCAACACACCCGCTTTTGTAAAGGACGACAGATTAAGCTACTGTACCGAATTGAGGATCTGACTTAACAACGGTCCATCGACAAAGCAACCAAGTGCATCGAAGTATTCTGGCGGTACTTCAAAACACATTAACATTACTCGCCCGATGAAGCTTATGCATATAGTATGGCACTTATTTACTCTGTGGCCTGAGGGAGACGGAAAACTTAAGAGACGGTTTCTAAAGGCAAGTCCGGCAACAGCGAGGTCAATGTTAAATTGCTCTTCACCAGTCTGATTAGGTATAAAGTATAAGCAAACGCGATTCAATGACAGGTACTTACATAGGTTTTTACATATCACAATGAATAATACAACCTCTATAGAAGTTAAATGAATTGTCTAACAATAAATAATGCATTAAATTGTTCGTGAAATTACCTAACAACGTAACAACTGTTCTGCGTTCACGATCCGTGAACGATCTCGGTGTTTCCGATCGTGCTCAGTTAAGAGGATATTAAGCTCTAAATCAGATTTACGGTTGAAATGCGCTACTGGGAAATATGAGTGGGAACTTATCTCGAATGAATCAAAGTACTCACGGAAAGCTAATAAATGAGAAATTCTCGATGGCAAAGTCAAGCTTGTATTTTGTTACACTTATTATGATGTTGAATTTAATTTTGCCGTTTATATGCAGGCTTATAAACACAGTGGGCGACATTGACTCGTTGATTATGTTAATTGGACATGTTTAAGGATTCAAAATTACTTTAGTTACGTTCAACTAGGTATACCTATGTAATAAAAAACGCTACAACATTTTAATATGCAATCATTGCAGAAAACAGATATCTGGTTTTGATCCTGAATACCACTGAGACACTAGGTAGGTATGTACCACTTACACTTATAGGCGTACCTATAAGAGGTTTTTAAAATTGCACTTTTGTAAGATGAAGATAAATAAAATGCATTCTAACTATCGAGATATATACCTACTTGTATATAAGTAGGTAAGTGGTTGTTTTGTTTTTCATATAGTATTTTTTGGCGGGCAATGAGCCTTTTATATTCAAACTGACTACTACACTAACTAGAACTACTACTACACTACCTACTACAAATAACATTTGAACTGTAAACTAGCCAGGATGGCCTATAAACTATTGTTTTGTTTGTTATGTTACAGCAACTAATAAAAATATATAAGTACTACTTATAAATATGTATATTATCATTTGTTGCTGTGAGCTACTTTAGGTAAGTATAAGATATTTATTTTCTACGAACTACGAATTTGGGGCTTATAAACCCCCAATTCGTGCGGGCATTCTAGGAAAATTCCATCTCGATGCCGACATAAAATAAGGATCTTCTTTATATTTATACCTACTATTTCTCGTTCTCACTAATATTCTACCCATATCTAGATAAGATTTTAGGCTCCAGATAGGGGTCAAAGCAACCTACCACAACCTACCTACTACTCTTTACATGCGGTACCTACAAATTGAATAATAGGCATATAGGCACTCTTCAGGATTTTGATCCAATGTTTTTACAACATAAAATGATATACTAGAGACCAAGTAGAGTAGAGAGTACGTGCAGCATACTACGTAACGTAATAATGATAAGGCAGGCTGTCTTGATTCTTTATTAAACTTCATAAAGTGAGAGTTTCACCTTCAGTCTTATTTCTGCTGAGACCGAGCAAATTCCCAGTTTTTCTTATTATCATTTTTATGATTTTATCACTCTAAGTATATTCAAGGAAAGGAACATTTACAGTTAATAATTGTGATCGCGTGCCTGTTGATCTGTTTAAATACAAGCCTCCTATAGCTGGTGCTTTAAACACCTAGCCACTTACGTCTCGAGTGACCGTAAGCTGCTTTTTGCTGTAACATGCTTTCCGAAAATGACGAATCAATGACAACCATTATTTAACAACTCTTGAAAACGTGTGGATGACAATATAACCTACAACTATACTGTACCATCTGGGTATTTTCCTGGCAGATAAGCATCAGTGCCTTACAGCTTTTAAAGTAGGTACTTATACCTACTAGCCGACTACCTACTTATATTTTCTTTGCGTTCGGAGCCTTTCTTGCATTTACAATCCTTGTATTTCTATGAAGCTTGGTAACTCTTTAGTGCTTACTATTCAAAACGCAACTCAAACAACTTTCGAGCTTTTAAGCAGTGAGATGTTGACTTTGCTTCAATTTTTATAGCTGAAGCTTTGGGCGAGCGCTGGATGATGTCCGGAGGCGCTTACTGCTTTTGACAATATTTGAACAATGCCTTGTACAAACGTTTACAGAAACATTTTGAAGACTGTGATGCTCGTATAGACATTACATAAGCTAGACGATTTAAATCCACTGAGGTCCTTGTAAAATGAAGAGTAAAATACTGAACATGAAATGTTTCTAACTGCAAGGGAAGTTATCAGCAACACTTGTGGTTGATAAAGATGTTAACCCACAATTTATTCTGCAGATATAAGATTATTTTTATAGACTACCCAGATTGTACATAACATGTTTATGTGAAATAAATAAATACCTACTTAAGTAAAGTTATCTTCATTTTCCAAGTACCGATAACTATAATTTATACAAGGTGTAAACTTTTCTGTAATTAAGAGAAGGTTCATTTATTTAAATTGAATGAGAAGATATCTAATTAGCTTTTATTAAATCTAGTGTAATCAATAGTAATTAGGTACCTACTAAAAGCAATATTACTACCTTACAACATACTACTAACATACTAACGTACAATTTTCATCGACCCATCGAAATGTAGTACTTACCAATTTGCTTACCAAATCGATTTAATAAGTCCATATTCACACAGGCACGAGTAAAAATCTCAGCAAGCTAAATACTATCCCAACTACACATATAATAATAATAGGTATCCCTACCTACTTAGCAAATAAATGGTTAGAATAGTCGGACATGAGACCGTGCGGTAACGCCGGCCGAGGGAACCCGGAAGATAAGTTTTATTACATTCCTAACACAAGGGAAGGAATTACTGAGGAGCTTCCCTACGTGCGCGGTCAAACATTTCCTTCCCGGTCATTCAACAATACCCCATTATGGGGACAATGCTCCATGCCTTCAGTTCACAATTATAACCAACCTATTTTGTTACAGAAGTTCATTCAAAAGGCGTCCCAATTCCGCGTCGTGATGTAGGTAATTTCCTGCGGCTCATTCCGATGCACGTCTACAAAACTTTGTTATCAAGATTGTGGCTTCAGCTGCTTTGTGAAGTTTTGTAGAAATTTGATTTCTATCTTACTCAAGTGGAACTCTGTGGAACCGTTATGGAAATGGCTCGCTGAAAGTTTTTAACTGAGTGACGCACTTTATGAATGGGATAGGTACTACAGAAAACTGATTTCTCTTATTCTATTATTTATCTTAGGGAAGATTGGAAAGGAACAAAAAAAAACATAAAGGTGTGGGCGATACGTTCCATACTCAGGGATTTCCACATTCCATTTTTCCAATCTCTACCTAGCTATACGTACCTAAGTATATACCTACTTACGCAATCTTATTAGTCCAAATAAATAATAGAGACTTATGGTTGTAGTTCTATGTGGGAAGAACCAGTCAACTTTGAATAAACTTTTAATGATTAATAGGTATAGGAAGATACTTATCACAGAGTTCATTAAAATAACTGAAGAAACTTATTCATTTAAGACGAATTTCATGAATAATAAACGATGAAGCAATGGTTCTAGATGGTGGACAATGTTGACCTACTAAGTACGCAGGGTCCACAAACCGAGCCCTCCGAGGAATGTTTCATTAATATTTATGGCCGGAAAATTATCGTTAAATATATTTTGACCCACGATTGTAGCATCACCGATACGCCTCGTTCAATTATTCCTTTACAAGATATATACGCTTATTGGATTTTTTATTCTAAATAACCCGTGGAAAATAATCTCAAATCTACATCAAATGAACTAAAAATATACGACACTTCATTACTTAAAAATATTTAAGTGCTCTCTCATTGTGAAGGACCGGTGTGGGGAGGCAAGCTTTTATTTAACCGCCAGCGTCCATTTAATAACCCATCACGCATGCAGGTTTCAAGCGGTCGGCATTTTTATGTAAGAATTAATTTCGGGTGTAGTTAGTCGCCACATTAAAATTCACCGCTGTTTTAAAGCAAATAAAATGTAGGTGCGTAACATATTTAAGCGTGCTTAACTATACTTATTACAGGATCGTAAACAACTTGAGCTCACGGATGCCAGAACACACCATAACCAATTTGCTTAGCATATGTATCAAGTGTTGAAATTCAAATATTTATCGTCAGTTCCCAGGCACATGCAGGCCGACCGTTGACCCTGCGCCCGAGCCGCCGCGTCGAGAATGCGTCTGCTGCACTGCGGCGATGCGCCCGCGCACCCGGCGCGGCGACCCGAGGGACACGCCAAACAACTACACTACAGGTTCTGTTTCAACATCACAGATTAAACGCTAATAGTTAAAGCACTACGTGATGCGATGACGCTGACTCTAGTAGGTACGAACGCTGTTACAGTAAAATCGCAACCTCTTTTATACGCCCGTCAGCAGCAAGGCTTCAAAGTTTTATAAAATTAAAACAGGCCCTCAACTTTTATTAGAGCTCTAGAAGAGGACGTAAAAAGCAGCAGCTACAAAGTAAAAAACATCCCGGAAACTTCACGAGTTATCTGCGACTCTACATTTTACGGATAACAAAGTATCGATTTGTAAGGGTTTACGCAATCTACCAGCTTCCACTAGGTTCTCTTATTTCACCATTTCATAGGAAACGCACGGTCGAGAGTCGAGAGCAAAGCTCAGCTCAAATTAATGTAAACATCTCACAATAAATATGGCAAGTAGGTCACATATACAAAGTAGTTTCAGTATATTATATGAAACTGGAATGGCATTGCAGTATTTCAATATTCTTCATGGGGATTTTAAGGGGATTTACTTTAATTGAGGAATTAAATTCAATAATTACTGTGGCTGCATTACGCTTCAGTCAAAGGCCACAAATGAATCGGCTGACAGCGCAGCCATAACGAACAAACGTAAAAAGATATTGTATTGGAACCCGGTTAAATACCGTTCATTAAGCTCCAATTAAATTGATTTTTATAACATTTTGCGAAGTCGGCAATCACGGCCGTCGAATGTTTTATGCCTCTATAAATTAAAAGGGGAACGTGGGACAATAAAACCTACAGGCAACAAGTTCAATGATTGCTAAAGCGAAAAGGTTAATCCTACCAGATGACCGGTTCGCAAAATGTTTTCATTTACACCGAACATGATACTTTTGAAGGAAAGTATGATAATGGTCTTTAAAAAGGGTTATTTGCGTGTAATAATAACGTACGAAGTTGAATTAGGAACGTCATACTAAAATGCTTGTATGGTTGAATGTAAATTACCTCTCCGGTCTGTCTGGTCTGACGAGCTAAGCCGTTGACTAACTAGTTAGTATAGTTATCATCCTGATTCTATCCACGGTAAAGCCAGTTACGCTTAGATATATACGATGTTGTATTAACAGGAAATTGTGCTTCACTACGTCTCCCGGAAATAATTGATTTGATTAAAGTGCCATTACGAACATAAACACACGTCGTTCCACGTTCCACTCGCAATGAAAGTAATTAAAGTACCTACGTTTTTGTTATGAACAGTATTTTACATCAGTGTTTCAAGTGACGATGCGCGATCGAAGTTAGGTGTAGGTATTGGAAGCTTCAATAAAATTACCAAACACCATATCTTACTTACTTTTGAAATCTGTCGATTTTAAACGTGTAGCAGGACCCTACAATATGATATACACCCAATTAATATCAGTGTTCACTGTGAATGCTGTGATAGACAGCCAGTCAGCCAATCATGTCAACAGCTATATACGAATTCATTAACACCGTGCAGAATTGCCGAATTGAAGATCGTAAAACAATACTGAAGCTATTTAAGTAGGTACCAGTCATCAGTCGCACTTAAAAAATTGGTTCATCATCATCATCATCATTAACAGCCTGAAGACGTCCACTGCTGAACATAGGCCTACCCCCGGGAGCGCCACTTAGAGCGGCTGCTCGCCTCCTGCATCCATCGGCTCCCCGCGGCTTTCACCAAGTCGTCGGTCCACCTAGTGGGGGGCCAGCCTACGCTGCGTCTTCCAGTTCGTGGTTGCTTACTAAAAAATTGGTTGCTTACTTAGAATAGGTAGGCTCTTGTAAGCTCTATCTATACAAATGGGTACTTCATTAAACCCTCATTTGATGAGAAAATAATTATAGAGAAAATAAAATAAGTACGTAATAACCTACCTAATAATAGTAGTAAGTATAGGCACAAAATTGTGTGGATATCATTTTTCCAAACGTACCTCCCATGTTACTTTATGATAGTTATGATCAGACAGCAACACCATCATCACATCGGCACCAGAAGCAACACAAATAAATGTGAATGGTCCTCAAATGGAAATTAAAGGGCACCCATTATTAATATCGAGTTAAAAAGGACTCTACCTGAAGAGCTCTCAGCACTGGCTCCATTATGGGATGGTCGTAATGAAGGCGCCTTATGTTACGACCTCTCCCCGCGTTAATGGCGTTAGACCTTAATGCTTTTAGGAATCTTGATTAAGACGTACTAAACTCGTTTAGATTGTTATATTCAGTTAATGAGACGTTTTCTTTTAAGTGCGGTGACAGATTCACATTATAACTGGAATTAAGATTTGTAATCAGTAAGTTACGAGAGAAATAAAGAGCTGGTTGGATGGGTTCTACTTCAATTTTCAATTTCATAAATATATTCTTAACTAAGCAAATTAGCACTTTAGCTACATTAATAATAATTAAAGAAGAGAACTAACGCTTACGAGCTAAGTTAAAGAGCTTACGAGTAGTTATATATAAAATATATTAATATTATATAATATTACATTCGACTTTATTTTAAAGTTCTCGTATTTAGGGTAATAACTAGGTAGGGATAGGTAGGTTAGCCACAGAAGATTAAAAGCTTCAAGCAGGTCGCACACAGCAATAAAGTTTATCTATAAATAAAGTTTTGAATTAATTTAATGTAGAGCTTTCTACAGAAAAGCTTCGGATAAAGTTAGCAGCATAGCTTAGTAAATCCTGTGGCAGCTTCTCGCGTGTGGGTGAAGCATCGGTTTCGGCTGATTGAGCACTCGCTGGACTGAGCCGGTTAATCACGGTTACACGGCGTGTTGCCTCATTATTGGCGATTTGTGATCTGCTTTACTGGATTAACGCTGTTGGGTAACATAATAAACTCATAGAACAAGTCTCTGATCAAAGATTACTCATCCTTGGAACTTTACGTTTTAGATTCGAGCTGATTTACTGAAATTCCTAAGAGAGGTAATTTATATTGGCTGATTGAGCGTCCGCTAGACTGTAACTTCTATCTGATGATATATTCCCCCTGAGCGTTTTAATGGTGTCAGCGATAAATTCCATATTCAGGATTTTCCACATTCTATATTTTCAGACTTTTTAATAATACACAATCTTATTAATCCTAATTTTTAAATTTACAAATTACGACTCCAGTAGGTAAACTACTACCGAAGACAATCTTTCAATCATCACCACCAGAATTCAGAGCTGGTGGAGAAGCCTGCCCAGCTCACCAGATATCGCTAGCAATACCACCAGCGCTATCATGCCAACACAACGAGAGACCCACCAGAGCTTCTTCTGGCATTACATGAATACCCAGCAAGAGGACTCTCCCATTATCTTAGTCAATTTCTAATCCAACTGATTGTACCTTGTACCATGTTTTATTGCACATCCAGGTTTACCTACTGTTGGTTTACCAATACCCAATAATACACACGATTTGATTTGCCATTTATAAATAAATTCAAAAAGATGAATTTTGCACATTGTATTGTTCATTTATCAGTTTTGCTTGACTAAGCTTATAGCTAGATACTCTACCTTGCCTATCGAATATAGCTTCACTGTTCACAACCGCGTACTTATGTCTAAAAGTTCTAAAACCAGTGCTTACGTATTAACATATTCAGTAATCTGTGCCAGTGCGTGCTGTGGTTGGTACAGGTGCTGTGTTTTACTAGTACTGAAAAGTCTTATTCAGAATTCAGAAGAGAATTTGGATTCAGGTACCATGCAGTAACAAAATTATAACACAATTCTGCTCTTTCTAATTCGAAGTGTCGGAAGCAACAAATATGTGTGAAGACTCAACTAGAATATTAGGTTAATATACGGAAGTCTAAATTATACACCCAGCATAGTGTATCTGCATATCCCAACTTTAACCTCCTATTTATCTTAATCTTAGTGAAGCTGAACGTACAAACTTCCAGGTTCAATCTTTCTCGACCTAATCAAAACTGAAGTTTGCAGAAAATAGTGTCAGAAGTTTTCCTACAGTGCAAGCTAGTGCAAACTTGACGCTCGGGACTGTGAAATGTTCCTTAGAGCAGAGACATCACTGTCTTCAGCAACTTTTTGCAAATACAAGTTTCAATAAAACAGTCGTTATATATCGTTATCGTTTGTAGTCCTTCTATATTTCATTGGTGAGACAATAAATAATTCTTTAAGTATCTTTGTATCTATCTATCTAATCAACGATTTTATGAATTTCATCTATCTGAGTGAACTAACCTAACCATAAGCGGATATTATGTATGACTTCAGAGTAGAGCCTAAGTAAGTTCGTTCTTACCTAATTGTAACGCTCCCACTCCCTACTAAAGTCTACTTATACTTTGTAACACTTGTATAAATAGGTACTTTCCAATCACAAATTAACTTAATATTATGTCATATAATTAATTATTAAGTACCTACCTAAAGTCACATAAGTCGGTACACACTTACAAATATACATGGGCTTATTTATGATTAAGTTAGCTATATTTGGTGATTTGAGATACCGCCAGGTAATTAAAAAGTATTATAAGTACCCTACACGGCCTACTAATAGGACCAGAGGAGTTAGTGCTTACTTACACCACAATAAGTAAGTACCTAAAGACTTTATGCAAACAAATAATTAAAAGTTATTCAAATGAACAACTGTATAAAATATAAAAAGCTCTGGAATTCTACTTATATGTTCATTTAAATAAAAAAATATAAATAAATATATTGCCAAATCCACAACGATTAATTAGCAAAGTCATTTATCTAATGAGTAGGTAATTATACTAAATACCTACAACTAAAATCGGATTTAATTAAGGACATTCTACTAAAACTGAGTTGTTTTAAACTATAAACCTCAAACTAATCGGACACACAAAAAGAGATAACGTAAAGGCTGCTCCAATAACAATATTCTACTCGTCTCTGCTATTACTTTTCTAAATTAGACAAAGAAAAAGGCAATGATTATCTTTAATAGGCTCCGAACATTTAGATGCGCCATTCGGCGACCGTAATTACGCCTCGGCTCAAGTGGCTCCAAGGAAGTAAGTGTCGAAAGCACCAGCTTTGCGCGACAAATATAAAGAACCAAATAAAGCTATATTAACAGAACGGCTGGGCTGGGGTCTGGGAGCAAAGCTCAAGGAAAGCCACAGTGTCATTGAAGATTCACGACCGTTCAAAGCTCATGGACCATCTGTTTCATAACAGGTAAAAACTGTTCACGTTTTTGTGAACAAAACAAACCCATCATCACCGTTTTAATACCATTAAGTACATATTCATTATTTAAATTAAAAAAACAGGTACAGAAGTTGTACGATACAGTAGGTTGGGTGTGTATGAACTACTGCAGTACCTACCAACGGAACATGTACAATGTATAGATACATTATATGAAGTTTTAAAATATTCTAGAGAATTTATCTACAGTATAGTATGGTGAATTCATCGTGAAAAGCAAATAAGCGTTCACATATAAATATAAGTTCTAATAGACAACTGACGATCAGTCAAAATACCCTTCCCCAAGTTAACTACCCCCATCCAAACGAGACACTCACAGTGGCGGCAGTGGATGGCTAGACGGCGCGGCACCATCATCTCCACAATACGACTTATACGGCCTATTTGTACAAACTATTTACAAATTCCACGTGATATTTCCCAGGTTCAAGAGCATTTGGATGCCCTTTGTGTAATTACTGTAACAAATTGGAGCAGCTGGAGCACAAATTAGCCAAGACGTAGATACGTATATAATAATATACATTATGAAGCTTGTGACAACATAGGCAAGAAGAAATCACATTTAGTGATTTACAAATTTTCAGCTGGAATTATGGTCATAGGTCACCTATATCATACGAAGAGAACATTGAAAGGAGATCTTATCTATATATATACTACAACAAAGTAAGCCTTCTCAGAAGTAGGTACCATGAACAAGAAATAATATATAACAGACAATATATAATAAATAACAGGAATAAATTAACATAATCCGATAACGTTAACTTAGACCACAAAATAGAAAAATACTTAGGCCCTTGCATAATTAAAGATTAACTAACTGTACTTATAGCTAAAATACTGTCTGTAACTTATTTTTCATTCACCCGTTTCGAAAGTACAATAAGAAATCGATCCGAAATAAAAGGAGACTTCATTATCGTCCTTCAGAGGGCGAACGGACAAAAGGTGAAAGTTCGTAGGTCAGAACACTACAATAATATATTTAGATAATACTTCGTAAACAGAATAGTTTTCATTTGCGTTTAAACCACAAAGGTTCGGCCTGTTTTTGCCTTTGGTCTACTATAGACAGTTGCTAGTGCCAAATTACGGTACGGTTCAGCCAAACGACGCAAACGTTGCGAAATTAATGGATCCGATGTGATGCAACCATAATTTATCTTTCACCGAAAGCTGACATAGAATAACTGATAATCTGATAGGTACATGAACTTCACGATGCTGTGACTGCGTGTGTGTGAGTGTAACTATTCACGATGACGAATGCACCAGCTTCAGTCAGCTGCAATCTTTTTTCTACAAAACATATTTGTGAGCTATTAAATGATTTACGTAGGTAATACGATTCTGTAACCTAAAAGATCAAGAGTAAGATTACTTACTGTGACTGCTCTTAGCTCTAGTATTTCTTATTATTATCAATATGAAATACTAGCTGAGAGCAATCGCAGTAATTTCGTCGTAGGCATAGATTTAGGACGTACTAACGATACAATTCTAGGTCTGTGGTCCGAGGTAATCCTAGTACGTACGTACGCCATTCGGCTCGCATGTTTTATTAAGACTGTGTGACCTGCACTGGGTGCTTTGACTTGGCACTAGAGAACGATCACTTGATCAGTTAGTTACATCAAGTCACATAAGCACTAGTACTTAGTTGGAGTTTTCGGCCTAAAATTGACGTAAACTTTCTCGTTTAATTAAAAACAAAATTATTAATTAACCTATATTTAAATAGCCTATCCTGGAAGAGGAAGCTGGTTTTGGCGGCCTACGTAATTAGCTCGTTTTTAATTATGAAACCATAATCCTGTACATAGTGTAGGCATAACAACGAAGTAGGTACGATATGGTCGTACATAATTTAAGGATTGATGAATTTTTTATTCATAAAAAAAATACTAAAAACAGTACTTAAATGTGTAAAGCATAGAATAACTACCTAAGGTGTAAAGTTTTAAAACGTTCCTAGCGCTATTTATATCTTTTTGCTTTTAATACATACTTATAGGTAGCAACTAGAGGTTCAGTTTTGTTTCAGTTTCATTCAGTAGTAGGTACCAAGGAAAATAGAAACTAAACTAATAAATGGCGACGGTATATCGGCATATGCAATACGGTGGAAATCGCGTGATAAAGTGACCCGTTTTTAACGACCACGGAGAACCAGTTCACCACATTACCAGGGTATCGTTCACAATGGAAGAATAGCGTCGATTGAGTCGATACCAGCGTTTCTTCAACAAAAGAAGTTGTTTTATGTTACGGCACGCACGACGATGCTGTGCTTTCACGTTAAACATGTTTTAATAGTGGTTTCATATCGGGTATTGAAAGGGATTATCGCTTATGTCGGTATAAAACATGCACATGCAAATGCTAGGGAGATTGAGTTGTTTGCCAGATGAATATTATGAATGGCCCTTGGTATTTCTAATGTACCTAATTTCTTTCGATTGTACTTATTGTGCAGCGGTCGTTTGTTAACATCAGTGTTTTTGGGCACGTTACTATTATACAATTATGGCCACTAAGTTTTAATTTCGGTTAAAGTTATCATTTTGTTAAAGATATGAAACTTTAGCATTATTTTACGCGATGATTACAATGCGTGCCACGCGCACCGAAAGACCAAGTTACCCGACTCCAAGCATGAGAAAATAACAAGTTTCCTCCGAACGCCGAACTTTTGCTGTTTACGACACACGCGATATTAAAGTTAATCAGTCATCGCATTACAATAATTCCGTTTTTTTTCCACGAAAATAATAAATTTTAGGTTATTTTGTAACCTCGTTAGTGAAATTGTGGCTGTGTAGCCTGCGTTGATATGATGAACTGAAATTGATATAATTTTAGGAATGGTGGATTAGGTATACATACGCATGGTACTGGTACATTTGAGAGGCCCGATAGCTCAGTTGGTAGTAACCCTGCCTTCTGAACTGAGAGCTGTGGGTTCGATTCCTACCCAGGACAAACATTTGTGTGATGAACATCGACGTTTGTTCGGTGTCTGGGTGTTATATTGTATTCTATGTATGTATTTACAAACAAAAAAGTATCTAAGTATTATATCCGTTATCTGGTTCCCATAGTACAAGCTATGTTTAGTTTGGGGCTAGATGGCGCTGTGTGAAAATGTCCACACATATTTATTTATTTATTTTATTTGCATAATCAAGAAATGCTATTGGTGCATATTATATATGCTGTTGGTTCTATCTTCTAAAATTCTAATAATTTTATAGTCCTATCTTCATCAGCTCATCACACAATCCTACCTAGTTAATATACTTTCTTGATATAGATATATAAATAAATAAACTCGTATAATAAATAATAAATAAATATGTGTGGACATTTCACACAGCGCCTTCTAGCCCGAAACTAAGCATAGCTTGTACTATGGGAACCAGATAACTGATACAATACTTAGATACTTTTTGTTTGTAAATACATACATAGAATACAATATAACACCTAGACGCAGAAAAAACATCTATGTTCATCACACAAATGTTTGTCCTTGGTAGGAATCGAACCCACAGCCCTCAGTTCAGAAGGCAGGAATACTACCAACTGAGCTATCGGGCCCGTCGAATAATACCTAAGTTTCTTTTTTTATTTTATATCTGATCCATGTTTCATTTCTCTCGTTTTAATTTTATTATAATTTATTACAATCCAATAAATAATAATTGTGCTAACTGAATTGAATAAAAAAATAAATTGAAAAGCTAAGTGCATGGGAGTCACATTGTTAGAGCACTCAACTTCAGCTGTTCTTAGGAACGTTAAAACTGAACTTTTCGCCTAAAAACAAGTTTAGCAACAGTGCGTGGCTTGAATGGTGGGCGAGTCGTTAACTTTGACTTGGTTATAAATCTCCAGAATGGCCGGCCTAAACGACGGCTGCTAGGCGAGGATCCCGCAGACTGACGCTTCAAAGCTATATCAAAGAGAATTTAATTGCTTACTCGACCAGAGTTTACAAACATTAAAACTCGAATATTCGTCCTTTTATGATGATGATAATTACTGAGTAAAGACTACCAGTTAAAGCCTGGACGTTTATTAGATTTCATGGGAAATATTTTAGCTTTTTATTGAGCAATTGGTTGATACCCGTTAGATGCGGTTTGAGCTGAAATAAAATATCTTTGTAGGTCAGCTACTTCTTTACGCAAGTGTTAGCTTAGTGGCTTAGTCAATGGCTTTGATACACAAATGCATTCACAACTAAAAGCTTTGCCGAGAAAACTTAAGCGTCACTTAGCTATAAATTGCGAGAACTGAAGCACTACAAGTGAAGGGGGAAAACAGCTTGCTAAAGATTAATGGACTTAAAATTGCATCGCAACAGTAAAATAGAAGCAACCCGGTGCCTATACGGTAGATGCAGCAAACGTTGTGTTTTATCACATAAAAAGCATCCGAGCTATGTTGCCGGAATTAAAAGCGTAGATATGGTTAGGGTAAATTTAAATAAGATGCGAGAAAGTAAAAGCCGTTACCGAGTGGATAATAGCTCCACGTGATAAATACTGAATATCAATAAATTAACTTGATTGAATAGAGAAACCACTTCCAAAACATTTAATTAACAATTTTTCTGGATAACCTAAAATAAAACAAATACTTATACAGAATGCTAACACTGGGAGCAAAGAGCAGATGGCAACCTTAAACACAGATGAATTTTTAATATGTCCCGAGTATACTAGATCTAGCAAAGCAGTATCTATAGGTATACCTAGGTACAAGAATTACGCAAATTATCTAATAGTTACTATAGCGCAGAGTTCCTATCTACCACAGAGTTTCCCTTTACAAGCTGTGGGCCTAGCACGAATATTTACGCGCGCGTAAGTGTAACGTTAACGTAAGGCAGTTGTATGGCATTTGATCTGTCCCCCTATTACGATTGAGCTAGCAGCGATGCTGACACGCGTGTGCCGCTCAACTGCTGTCAAAATTGTACTGATGTTGTTATGAAATCATCATCACCATCAACAGCCTGAAGACGTCTACTGCTGAACATATGCCTTCCCCAGAGAGCGCCACCTCGAGCTAGGCGGAGTGTTATAATATATCTATTAGAAACTTAACGTAATCAGCCATTCAATTTGTTCGTAGACAACTTACCTACTACATTACATTGATGAATAAAAAGGTAATCAGGAATAAACTTCACGTCTTGTGAAAGTATCCACTGCAGTCACCAGTTTGTACCTACCAATTTACAGTAATTTGAACCCTAACCAATAGAATCTACGTCCACTAAAACTCGAATCACAGAATCTACCGAGTAAAACTAATTTCGATCACCCTCAGCGTTCGGTAATAGAACGAATGAGTTCGGGGAAACTCAATGTAACGCGAATGTGGTCCCTATTCCGGCTATTAGGAATTCAGCGCTCCAGGCTGTGGCTGAACCTCCTGCAATTAGCCCCTTTTATAATCAGGAGGTCGGGATTCTAAAGCTTGAACTGGACCACATCGATTAGCGCCGCAACTTCGATTATGTAGGTCAAGATACCTACTCAACAGATATTGAAGAGTTATCTAGCGTAGACCTACGTACATGACGACGTGATAGAGAAATCTTTTACTGCACATCTTATAATAGGCACCTATACTTGCTTTGCTTATACCTACTTTTAGATATGGGACCCTTTGAAAAATTGCGATCGGTTTGAATAGCGTAGGTAACAAACTATAATATCTACAGTACCGATGCCTCATCCCATACAACGGAATAACGCGGGCTATTTTACGAATTATTTTATTTCTGCATAACGCAAGATTATTAGGCGACATTTATTGCGTGTTAGCGAAGTATTGGGCCAAATGAATACACTGGACACTAACTCTCTAGACACGATATCTACATTTTTTTCAAGTTAGGGCTATTTTTCGTTTGTACCTGATGGGACCCTATGGTAACAGTAAAGTAGCTTGGCTGGAGCAGCTATTTTTTGTCGTAAAAAAACAAAGAAATTAAATAAGTACATGTACATTTCTTTAAAATAAATTCCATAAGATGTGACCAAACACCAGCTTTCTTATATCTGCCTTCCAACAGGTTTTCTATTTCAACGTTTCCCAGCAAAGCAATAGAAAATACAGACGTTTTCATGTTTCCACAGCGCCATGTCGTGCCCACAATGCACATCCTACACAAGATAAAATTCTTAAAATGGAAGTCCACAATACTTAGACACATCCCTTTGTAGTTCACGTGGTTCTAGACTATTATCATAAAGAGAACTGCTCTTCGCGGGCATGAAATCATTTCCCAATTTTGCTTTGATACTTACCTACTTTCTATAAAATGTCTCACAAACGACGTTACAGTAAATAGAAAATTGTCCTTTTGCATATTTTCAGATGTCCATAGTTCCATACTTACCTACACAAGTACACACTCACAGTGAATCCGCAGAAGTCAATTTCTTAGGCGAAACAAAAAGAATAAGTACGTGTAGGCTGAATATTAAAACTACGAATGAATATTAGAAGAGCTTTTTCTCTTGTTATATTATTTCGGAGAGATTTTGGGAACGAAATAGTACAATCATTTTCCCAGAATAATAATATCCAGTTCCCAACCTAATACGCTTCTGTAGGTACTTCTGCCAATTTCTTAGACTTAAATAATTGTGTAAAATGGACTGGCTGTAGTTTCTTACATATCAGGGTAGTTAAGTAGCTGGGCGCAAAACCTTGAAGTGGTGATCAACATAATCATCATTAACAGCCCGAAGACGACCACTGCTTAACCTCCCCATAGTGCGCTACCTTGAGCGGCCACTAGCTCCTGCATTCATCGGCTCCCCGCGGTTTTCACTACCCTTTTTAAACTAGGCACTCATATTTTTTAAAGCCTTTTGTCCGTTTGTAAATATCTAATATTGTCGATTATGTATGTCTTTAGGACGGTATGAACTAACTAACTAACTAGGATGGCGCAGTGACCCAAAATGAGTCTTGGCCTCCGATAATAAGAGCCGCCACTTCGATCTATCCTGAGCTAGCTCCTGCCAGTTTTCGGCCTGGAGTTCGCGCAGGTCCTTGTCCACTTCATCACTCCAGAGATATCTAGGACGGCCTACTGGACGTCGGCCACTTGGCCGTCCCACATATGCTCGTTTCACCGCCCGATCCTCACCCATCCGTTCGACGTGGCTAAGCCAGCGAAGTCTGTGAGCTTTTATTTCGCCGATGATGTTTGGCTCAGCCTCTAGATTTTCAAGCCATCTATTCTTCCTTCTCCGCCACGATCCATCTTATCTTTGTACTGGACCCAGAATTTTTCTCCATATCTTTCTTTCCGTAACATGAAGTTTATTCTCCTCTTTAAGGGTCAGTGTCCAGGCCTCTCAGACGTACATTAGGATTGGCCTTATCACGGTTTTATAAATACGGATTTTAGTGCGCTTGCTGAGAAGCTTGGACACGAAAACTTTATGCAGGGCTGCACTACAACGGAAGGTATTCTGTACTCGGATCTCTATCTCTTCTTCCCTGGTGTTTATATCTGTTATAGTGCAACCCAGGTATTTAAACCTATCCACGCCCTTAAAAGTGACATTCCCTACATCAAGGTTATTGCGAGGTATTCTAACATTTTTGTATCGGCGCATGCAAAGGTACTCTGTTTTATCATTGTTCACCATTAAGCCTAACTTTTTTGCCTCTTTTTCTAATGCTTCAGCCGCCCTAATCACCTGTTCGAGTTTTGGCGGGAACGCGGAATAGTTCATGTCGTTGCATTGGATTATTTTTCAAAACTTGTGCTTTATCCAGTGTTATTGTTTAAAATTGGTGGCGATTTACGCATTAAGTGCTGAATTACGAGCATGAGTGAGCGCAAGTGATATAATGTGGTGAAACGTGATTTTTCGTGTTGCTTCCAAAACTCCATAGAAGCTTCTAGTAAAGTTGCCACCACTTTGCTGGAGCATGACTTAGACTGGACAATGACTTGACTAGGACATGACTGCGTGAAATATATTATAACACGATGAAAATTATAATACTACACTGGCTAAATACAACTAAGTGTGGAGCCAAAATATAACAAAAAAAATACCTGTTGTTCTCTTTCACCTAATAAAGCAAGGTCATCCGCGTAGCCGACCACCCTATGCTGCCCATTTAGCACTTGTCTTATTACATGCTCGAGTGCCAAATTGAACAACATGTGTGACAGCGCGTCACCCTGCTTTAGTCCTGTAACCACCTCAAATTCTTTCATTAATTCTGTCCCGATTCGGACTACCACTCTGCTTTCCCGTGTTGCTACTTTAATCATCCTAGTTAGTTTGTTGGATACTCTAAAATTTCCTGGAATTGTATACAGGGCTTCGCGATTTACACTATCATATGCTTTGGCAAAGTCCACAAATAGCGAATGAATGCTCTGCGCATACTCCCATTTCTTTTCCATTAGTTGTCTAAGGAGGAATATTTGATCAACTGTGCTACGGCTGTGTCTGAAACCGCACTGGTAATCACCTATTATTTTCTCAGCATATGGTTCCAGTCTCTTCAGCAACACATAGGATAAAATCTTGAATGCAGTTGGTAGCAGAGCAATCCCTCCGTAGTTCGAGCACTTTTTTCTTGGCCCTTTTTTGTGTATTGGGCATATGACATAGCTTCCTCTTATAGGAAGATTATATAGAGAATAAAGGTTTCACCAGTTACTCCGGAGGTGGTTCTTAGAAAAGCACTTTAGATAACGCACGTCACCCGGATAGGGCTAACTTTAAGCGACTCGCGAAACCTCAGGGGTAGGGTTCTAACGAACTTGCTGATTATTTCAATTTTTCCAAGAGCTTTAGGCAGCTAGAGATTTCAAGATAATACCAGAAGTAGACTCAAGATGAAACCACAAGATAGACTGACCATGGGAGTGCCCATGTTCCGTTTATATACCCTGGACCTGTCACCAAGGCATCATTCCAATAATCTGAAAATAGAAAGGAAAAGTGTTTGAAAACCTGTCCTGATTTTATAGATAGCTAGTATTCAAATAGGTCAAAGCGTGAGGTTTACACACGCTTGACGAAAACATATAAATCCTCCCGGACAGAATCTCTTTTAGCGATTTGGCAAAGTCAAAATGTGACGTATGTCAAAAACATAAATAAACCTTTGAAACGATATATCACTGAAACCAATGGAAGAAAAACGATGGAAATCATGTGAAAAGCCCTAATAAAATCGGCTTAACAAACTGTGCAATTTGGGACGAGATCCGTGAGGTAAGTTGAAAAAGTAATTTCATCTAAAAACACTCGTAAACGAGTAAAAAGCGTGAAGAAAAAACACGAAAGGTGATCCTACGATCTGTACCTATCGCTCCACTGCCAAAGTAACCCATATCAAAGCCTTTAACCACAATTTTAGAACGTAAAGTTTATTGAAGAATATAACAACCTAACATGAAAACGTATCTAACGTCTGTAATAGAGTATTACAAGCTTTTAATTCATTCCAGGAGCCTGCACGGGTTGTCCGGCGCACTCTTCATGGAGGATGAGGCGACGTCAACAGCCAGATGCCTAAAATACTATGCAAAAGGACTGAGGCGTAGGGGTAACCCTACAGCTTATATTTATCTTATTGAAACAGTTAAGCTCAAACTTGCAAGTTTACGCACAGAATACATAGCTACACATACGTCTACATTTAAAGCCAAAATATATGTTGTGTCCAATTTTAACATTTACTTATAATACACGGATGAAGTAAAAAGGGGAGGGATTGAGTTTTGATTGACATCGAACTGAAGCCCAAAATGGCGGACATATTACACATGTGTGTCAGATGAAAGTAGGGCGATCGGCTTCCTATGATGTGAGTGTGTGCGTGCCCCGCCTCGTACCTACGAAGCGTTCCGTCTTCCTAAGGGTGCTTCAGTTTCGGATCAGACGGGATTCCCTCCTTCTTTTTTTTATTATCTCCATGTTATAATACTCCTATGAAACATATAACATAAGTAAATGGTCGCTTTATGTCCATTTATTTATTTATTGGTCCTTGATCTGGTGTTGCGAGGTCTTTTCGTGATGTAAACATTTGCTCTTTTGCTTTACAATTACTTACATTATAAATCTATTGAATAAAATTGATAATGATAATATTATAGAATCAATTTAATTCAATTTCTATATTAGGTCAAACGCTTCATCTGACGTTCATAAACAGCTCATATCTGTGATGGGTCCTCGTTCGTTATTCCGCCTGACTTCTAAGTAGACGCTTGGCAATAAACATTTTATGATCATTTTATCTAAGCAGTAAACAGTGTCTCGGGTTTTAATATGCGCAAAATTAAACGAAAGCTTAGTTCAGGTAGGGTATTATGTTACGGAGGTGTATCATTGAGCTTTATGCAGACAATTGGCTATTTAATTTTTTTAAGCATAAGTATAGGTTTGAGATGGTTTTCATTAAGTATCTTTTGCTACTTGAATAAACTTACTTATATCACTTTCTCAATTACATCAAATAATCGCTTTCGACTATTTAACTAATATCTAACAGTATTTATGTCAGCCAGCATCTAAAAAAGGTATAGCTGTTTTCGTTCGGGGATTAGAAGTTGCTCTTCGAAGTCTATGTTCTCATTATCGTACATCAATAAAGTAAATCTAGGTACCTACCTACCTACCGCTTATATCTACGCGAATATTTATCAGTACAAACAAACAATAGCGAAGCGTATTTTCAATAGTTAATGTAATGAATGAACAACTTACTTATCATTAAATTAATGGTAGTGATTGACATCATTGACATCAATAAATATGAATCGAAATAAGTATTCAGTTGGTCGGTATTCATTGGACGGATCTTCTTCTGACGCAATGGAATGAGCATTTTAATAAAGTTGACTCACGCATTAAGTACAAAGAATTTCATTTAGGATCCATTGTTTTATCCCTTACATAGGAACCTTTTAAATAAACATGTGTATCTATTATCATAAAGGTATTCAAGGGTACCTACGCTATATTATATCGGTAAGAAGGCGCCACTTCATACCTTGATAAGGCATCTTATGAATACAGATATGGTGGAACATTCGATATACTTACCTACTAAGGCAGAAGAAAATAAGTTGGGTTTGAAATTCAAGTGTTGAATAAAAACAGCAATTTAATTATATCGCTCGCTTCTTATGCCATAATTTATTCACTCATGCAAATGTATGAAGCTCACCATCCTTATGTGGCTGATATATTTCTCCTGGCCGGCCCAAAACGATGCGTTACGTACGACATTCATCATTATTAGAGAAAAACTTGTGACCACTATCTGGTGCGATGAGATTTTAAATGATTACCTACCCATAGAAACAATTAAGGCCTTTAATGTTCATGCACATGAGAACGGGTTAAACTCTCAGAGCTAAACCAACTGCTCACTGAAAACAAACCACAGCGTTTACATAAAACAATGAACCATCCCGTAGTGTCTACAACATAAGCACTAGGTATATCTAACAAAAGCTATAGCTAACAAATTGGGCGAATTCGCAATGACTTCGAGCGGATCGATAGCTAGATAAACAACTTGGGGGCATCGGGACCTCGGGGACTTGCACAGTATACTACGTTTTTCAGAGCGGTAGATCATCCACAAAATGGGTCATGTTCTCCGCAGACCGCCGGAGTACATTATTGTCATGGGAGCCAGTCCTCGTAGCAGGCCCAAGCCGGGAAAGGTTAGACATTGGGACATGAGAGCCAATGGACTTATCATTGTGCCGATGACCGTGCATACAAAATAAAGAAGGGGATTCAAAACATTGGATCGCTTGTCAAAATCTTCGTACAAAAAAGACAAAGCAATCCAATATATGTGCCTAGCATGCACACTGCGAGAAAATTTATCGTCGCTGTTAGAGTGAGACACACTTAGGCGCTACCATAGTTTTGTCACAGTCACTCACGAGAAACAGTGTCGAGAAAATTTTGTCGCGGTGCGCATGCTAGCCGTCGCGGTAAAAGCTCACAGTACGGGCCCACATCCTGGCTAAAGTCAGGAAATCGCTATAGGATTATGTAGATCATACAGTATAGATTGAAACACATACCTACGCCGGAAGCTACTTTTGATAAAGCTGTGTAGCTGTGTAGGTAGTAGTAGTACGTATCTATGTGACTAGGTTACATTAAAAAGTACTTTAGTTTATCAGCAGGCCATAATATTATTTTCTGATGGAACGTAACTTTTTTTTCTTCCTCATACTAAATAATAATAACGTCGCGTGACGTCTTGTGTATTTGCCAGTGTCTGTTATATTCTCCATTTTTATTTCTTCTGACTTGCTATTTTTTAGATAGGTACACAGAATTCTATAAAATAAGGAAGTGCGAATATTGTACCTAGATCATAATGGCAAACATGTGACCATCGTCTCGGCTCGGTTGTCTACAGATTATTTACTGGTGAAGAAGTTTATGTTGGGCACATTGGGTGGGGCGGCGACCCCTCACTCTTGAGGACGCAGATGCCCATGCATGCTACAAACGTCGCAATCTAATGTTACTGCCAGACGGTTTAATCTGGTCCCCAGATACTGAGGGGACAGACATTAAAATATTACAACGTAATGTGCTTGCAGCAGAATCCTTTTGTTGGTGAGGGAATGAGCACCTAATGCGATACTAGGTGAATACTATTTGCACACTGCTTACAAGCATAATGATGCATCTATTCGTTAAAAGCGTGTATGGTGTCACTTGCCGGTCCAACGGAAAACCAGTGCTGGTTGCTTGCAACTAGCATTTTACCGAGTTGGGGCGGATTGTGGAAAACACTATTAGGCCAGTAGTTATTTTGTTAAAATTGTTGTTGTAGTTGTCTTAGTGTTTGACACAAATAAATATCTTTGAAACTGAAAAGTATCCATAGCAGACAGCAAATTAATAAATTTAGAACCCGCAGATCGTTATAATCCCTCAAAGCTACACCGACATATTTACTTAATATAAATATTTTATGTGCTTAGTCAAACACCCACAAAAAACGAAAACACACACGCACAGAAGGGTCTTTAACAGTCTAATCCCCCAGCGATCTGGCGCCAGCGTCTCTGACGCGACAATCTGGGCCAGCCGTCGACAACTCGACACAACACCCCTGCCCTCTCCTGGCGATACACTTCTTGATAAAATACTGCTCTAGAAAGCGACATTTGAACTGCAAATCTATGCCAATGCAAGAAAACACGATGAGTGAAAACTGCCGTCTCGTCGATCTCTAAAAATCTCGAGGTTTTTCTGGTGTATATTTTATGCACCGAGTTATTCAAACAACACAAAATAACAGATGAGGATGTTAGCAGTCTGATCCCCGGTTTATACTGGCGGCCGCCAACATTTCTAATACGTCCCTGTGTGACCCAGATGGGTCACACAGGGACGTATCAATTACTCTACATTACTGAACTTTAAACTCGATTTTATAGGGAACTGAATTACAAATAAGTAGTAATAGGTAATGTGCCAGTATGTAGGTATTCGTAAGAATATAGTACAATTTATTTATGGCTTTTTATGCATGTTGATAAAAAATAAATGTTATGGTAGTTACCATTACCACTCAAAAAGACGGTTGCACGCGAGCTTATAACTGAATAGGTAGGTATCTATTAGTTTTAATATCTGTGCTATTAGCTACAACAATAACCGGGACAATAGATGAACAGCTAACTATTAGTAAATTAAATGGTGTCTACATCTTGCTTGGTGTGACAATGTGAGACAGGAAGATAAGATAGCTGCCAAGAAATTAACCTCAACAGCATTCCGTCGTCTCCGTAATTGACTTAATTAGAACCCAGGCAATCAGCTGTTCGGAATCTGTACCCCAAGCTTAGAGAACTATCTAATTGTACAAAAATTACAGAGCTGTATTTTTAATAGCGTTTTTCTGACAGAGCACGTCTTCAAACAAAAATAATTGAGGGAAACGTGAAACCATTTTCCTTCTAATCAAACTCTCGGCAAGGCGGAATTACTCAGTGGAAATTCGCTGTAAAGAATGGGGAGCGGTGGTTTGATGAGGTAGGAGTTTCAGGTTACATTTCAGATCAGATAGCCGGTGGGTTACATACCTACCGCATTTTGTGGCTTCGGTGAGCCACCGCAAACGGTCTCCCCAAGGTTTATACCGTATATCTTAGCTACTTATTGGTCTGATAGAGAAAGCCATTTCAACCTTTGCTTTTCAGCTATGTTATATAGTACAATTAATGAATCACTGGTTTCTTTTTATCTCTTCCGTTAAATATTACAATGATTTATGTAGATATGTTATTATTAATCTTCGGTAACAAAGAATTATTTAAATCAAGAGGCAACCCGCAGTTTCCCCCGCGTTTCTCCGTACAATATTTGAACCCTAACTGATCCGCTTAAGGGTTGAATTATCTAAAATATTTTAGTAAGTACCTACCCACGTTATAAAAGGATGAAAAATGTGCGATAAAACACACATAAATATCAAGTCTCAACATCCAACCTTTTGTCTGTCTCTCCATAACTCGATTAGATCAAAATTCTTCATCCAAGCTCGTTACGGATCTTGAGCTTTATAAATAGTTAGGTAGGCAACTTCGGCGCTAAAACAAAGGATCGATAGGTCGTGCTTAAAATAAATGTAACAATAGCCACAGAGACAGTCGCTAGCCGCTTAAAATGCTTTCCGTGTTCAAACTCATCCGGCGGTGACCGCTGCGCTGCCCGGAGCCGGAAGTGCGACATGGAACTCTAATCACACGCTTATCTCGTGTCGAATGTTTGTAGCTAAGTTGGTCATAATGCCTTATTTAGGTAAACATAATGTGAAAATTCCGATAACAATCATTTTACAATAAAAATAGAATCAGCGAAACTATTAGTGCCTATACATTGTTGTTAACTACCGCATGGTATGACAACAGAAAACCGCCACAGCATTATTACCTAACCTACTTACATGACCTACGTTTAGCCAAGTAGTCAAAATAGTACCTATATATTTTCAAACTTCTCAACAAAACAATTCTTTAAAGGATATGAAATGAAAATAAGTATACCTATTACCTACATGAGTTACACAACATTTATGGCTATCATATCTATATATAAATATTATAGTGCGTCGCAGCAGTGAGAAGGCAATACTATCGCTACCCTAACAATGTTAGAAAAATCGTCGTGTCAAAAATGCATTAATTTCACTTGAAAACAGGATGCGAGTTGTGACTTAGAAACGCGAGATTCTTTTACGATAAGCACATTGCACTTAATAATGTTTACGAGCATATTGTAGAGCTCTTCATAGCTTAAAGCATTGGTTTTTACGACTTTACCTAACTAAGCTATACCTACGTAGTCATTTCACTAAAGCTTATGATGTAAATACATAGGTAAGTGCTGATAATTATGCTACCCATAGTGGTGTAATGTAATAATGCTTATCAGATTTTGACACTAACGATCAACTTACACTAACAACGTTAATTTGGTACTTGCACGCATTGGTATTTGATGCTAACAGGACCATGCAGACCTATTTATTAGCATTAAATCTTAATTTATTTATTTTACTGAATCTGTATACACCCTACTCGTGGAAGTGTACTTTTAATTTAGTACTAGCGGTTTTTTGATTGGTTGGTATGGACATTTGAGATAGATATTTTAGTGTACCTACCTAAAACTGTTCATGCTCCACCATTTTTGAGTTAGCTTTTCCAGAGTACATAAAGATTTTTTTGTCGTTTTAGCATAGTTTTAGGTATAAATACCAAATTATGTACAATCATTTATGTTCGGAGCTCGGATCAATAGAAGTAGTGTGTAACACTGTACAACTCAATGTAATTTCTTTTTGTAAAGCAGAGTTACACTTAAAGTAAGAAAGTAGGTAGGTACTACTTTATAAAGGTCGGGTCTCAGAAATGGTGAAGTGTGATTATAAGTTCATTAAAAGTAAATCAGGCTATTTCAAAGAATTTCCAGGAATATTTTTACTATAGAAA
This sequence comes from Ennomos erosarius, assembly GCA_963580505.1. NCBI lineage: Eukaryota > Metazoa > Arthropoda > Insecta > Lepidoptera > Geometridae > Ennomos > Ennomos erosarius. The sequence continues at coordinate 10,011,516 of OY756981.1, read as the reverse complement.
TGTTTGCATAACATAGATTGAGGTGCCCTCAAAAAGCGAAGTGATTCGGCAAGTCGTAACTAATGGATACCCCAAAGGATGACTCATGGATCCCACATGTCACTCTACGTAAGCTACAGACGGATTTTATAGAGACGCGGGTACGGGACTCGTTATTTTTGGGGCTAAGTAGAAAGGGAACCGCGACGCAAAAACACCCTCGAAATATGTCAGCTGAGGGTTATAGAAATGTAAACGAAGACACCTAACGTCAAAGGTGAAACCCCGGTTTTTATTATGCACTATCTAACGTTTCCGCGACTGAAAACATGACGAACACGTTTCTAACTTCCCAAATTGAACAATGAGACTTAAGTCTGTCTACTCTAATGAATTAACTTAGTCTGTGAAATAACGAAGAGCAAAAACGCTATTAGTCAATCACGTTATCTCTTGAAGTATTTCACCAGTCGTAAAAATACTAAATGTCTCAATCGAAATTGAATAATCAATAGGGATTATTATTTAGATCGCTGGCAGTGTCAGCGTAATCGGATTAAAAAATAAATTGGGGTTTAGAGCGCTTCCAACACAGATTCCCATTGCGTAAACAGCAATCCCAACTTCTAAGCACATATGCGCACTTAATAAATCTCCCGTCATTCGGGCAAAGGCGAGTTTGTATCATAAATACGGCGTATATGTGTGTCAAAACATGGGGATTGGAAGTTCTCTCCGCGCCCTTACTCGCCTGGCGAGATAATGAAAAAAAAGATTTATGATCATCTGTAATCAAATTTTATTACCCCCTACACGACCCCTTAGTCGCTACGCCGCCATAGTTTTCCATCATCGATTTGTTAAGTCCATGTCATCCGCCCGGCCTAAATGTTAACATTTTTCATTTGGCTTGGCTTTACGGTACTGCCGCGTAAGTAAATTAAAATATAAATATGAAAGCTGACGGCAGCCAAGTTTTCTCGGCCAAAGGGGTCGTCATTTCCATAAAGTTTCCAGTACGGAATGTGGTGTTGTAATATAGGAGGCAATAATATAGCCATTCGTAAGCAACGTGGAATAACGCTTGGGGGTTCCCCTCCCACTCCACCATGGTCCCGTCCTTCACCTCTGACCTAATTATATCGAGTAGGTATATTGCTTTTTAGCTTTTAGCCGCAACACATAAAGTTTGACATTTTGCCATCTATAAATAATTAATCGAGTTTTTTTGTACCTAAACATCCTAAGTAGGTATTATTAATCTTTTATGTTATTTATTATTTTTTACAGGATATTAATTGTAATTTCATTGGATAAGAGACATATCTAATTACTTATAGTTATGTCATCTTAATGTTTATGTTTATTCGAAATAAATAGACTGTTTTTATATTTTTCTATGTAATGATCATCCTTTTAGTTTCAGCTTTTTCTTTGTAGGTATGTACTGATGTAAGTATATGGAGATAATTATATACCTACCTTTAACGTTAGTGCCTATACAATAATAAGTATCTATACCTATATAATACCTTGTATACTTAAGTGAATACGTGACGTAGTAGGTAAGCATGTTTTTTTTTTTTTTACTTTTATACAAATTCCACTTTAGCAAGAAACCTGAGAAGGCTTGTACTATCTGTAATTATGCCGCGCTATTGCCAAACAGTCTAGCTTCAAAAACAAGCGCAAGGTGATCCTTCGACCTTTGAATCAACTAAGTAACCTTTTAATAGCCGAAAGGTATTGTCATTAATTTTATATTGGTATTCCCTGCAGCACTGCGCTTAATTAAATTCAAACTGGTTCCAATATTAAATAGACCAATTTGAATAACGTAATTAGTAATCACGGCTTTGAATACCAACCTCTCATTAAGGCTGAAAGCATTTCAAAATATTTCTGCAAACACATCCTCGAAATGACCCTTGCCGAGAGCCGCACAAAAAGCCATTATAAAAAGTAAAGCGCAATGACTTGAATTAGTTATTCAGTTGATTATGCCTCCCCTCCGGGCACTCTATCATTATCGTTTTACTTGCCGCACGTGCCGACTTGCTAGGGCAACCCTCGTACTCTTCAAGGTCGATAATTATAGACTGACTAGCTAGACTTTGTATGTCTTTTGTTCGTATACTCGACCCCCTTTCTGTTTATCTTGCTTGTACACATTGTTTTGTCTGTACATATATTGTCATGTCGCGCAGCTTTCGAGAATATCCTGATGGTTGTAAGAAATTGCTTCCTTTGTTTGTAACATGCTCCGCATCTTTTTCCCTAAAGAGGATATTGGTAAGATGATTACTTTCTATGTTGATACCGATCAATGTTTTTTTTTTGCACTCTTCTGTAGGATATATATGTCAAGCATCGTATCGCTTTTTCGTTCAAACGATTTTATGCTAGGACGTTATTATAGTTTTGCCTTGCACTTTAAATTAGCAGCACATAAGTAGATGGTTACATTACATATTATATGTTTGTAAACTTATAATCACTACGAACTAAATAGAGATTAATTAGCGTAATTCCTCTATGATCACCAATACATCAATTTTGATTTGTCATACGTAGGGTATGTACCTACGCCCTGCAGTCATTGGCGACGCCAACACAGGGCCTTCAGGGAAATAACTTGCCAGATATTACAGCGTGTGATACTGATAGTTAATTCTAGATAACACTGCCGATTAATGCTGGCATTGGCGCCGTATCGTATGCGTTCCCAGAAGATTTAAGCATAATGCGAAATTGGCCTAAAACAAAAGATTCAACTGACTGATCATGCAATATCATCTTTGCATAGAAATATATAAGTATCAGAGACATAACCAAGAAAGTAGCTGAGCTTATCTAAATAAACCTTATTCCACGGTGGAAGGCCGAGAAGACAAATTCATTTTGCAACTTTGACAAAGTACCACAAACCCGTGTTCTTCTTCATAAGTGGCAAATGAGGAAACTTTTGTAACATGTTTATTTATACTGAGATGGCGTTTGTGTACTACAAGGCTCTCGCGGTCCGGGGCCCTTCAGGGAAATTTAAAAGCAGCCCAATTTACACTTGGGAAATATCCACAAGAATGTTGTGAACAACTTTACGTCCATTTTGTAATCAGATCTAGTCTCCTTAATGTGGCCTTTTCGAAAGTGATTGTTGGCATTCTTGTTGAAAAGGCTGAGATACCTAAGGAAGGATTCCTCTACAATCTCTACCTATTTTCCTACTTTATTGGTGTCAGAATTATGAAATCGGCATCAACATTATGCGCATGACTACACCACTTTTTCGTTCAATCGATTTATTCGATGACAAAACAAACCTAAAAAAATACAAACCACTTATTTGCCTTATAATGAAGTACGTACTAACCTACATATATAAGAACATAGACAGTACAGTTCACTTTAATATCCTCCGAGCTGGATGTTGTGTAAAAATCAACCATCTCGAAGAACATTGCTCGGTTTATTATCACAAAAAAAAACCGATACACGCCGCTGAGAAGAGAGAACGACATCGTAATCAGAAAACACATAAATAAAACTAGCGACCCTTGAATTGCATGTGCGAGAAAGAAAGTCAGTATTGAAGTTTCAAGTAAAGCGTTGAAGTTGGTTTCATGTCATGTACAGTTTTGGCTATAAAATTACGCTGGTAACTACTACCTGCAATTTTCATCGTAAACTTAAATTTTTACTTCTCAATCAAGTTTATAGTACAGTGATACCTCCTCGACAGGAAGTTACTGATTTAGTCTACTACCAAACCACAACCTACTGTCAAAATGTCATTGGGTCTTCGCCAAAGAATGGAACTTCAATAACAACTGCGGTTATACCTACTGCGTTGATGACAGGCGCTTCGCAAACTGTGCTCTTCTGGGTTCACAGGGTTATATGATATCATAGAAAAGACATTCAACTTCCGTGATGATATCATAGACGAGCCAGTTATGCAGGTATTACTATCAGCATCGCACATCCTTCTTTATCGTGTGATCTTTGTAACTGTTCAATTGTTCTCAGATGCGCGGACGCAGTGCAGCCGCCTGCGCAGCCGTCCGAGTGTAAATACACACACTGCGACCGAAACCGAGATGAAAGCGGCGCCGGGTACTTATCAACTCCCTGCAACAGTACGATTATACCTTCTCTGTCAGCACCCCGAAATAGACGTAAACAAGCTGCATTCCTTTACACCAGTGGATTAGGTAACCGATATTATTGTGAACAGCTCTCTACACAATACCTACCACCAATGGTGTGATTGCACCATACGTTACGTTTAGAGATAAACGGCGTATTGTAACAGTGAGTGTTGCTGACCTAATCATATCTGATGTGGATAAACATAACTCCGCAGTTTGAAACGGCTCACAGTATGCTGAGAAGAGATATTAACGAGCTCGTGTTCGGAAACGTCCTGTTTGCGTTCCTATTAATCTAACTATTACTTAATACAAACCTCGTTTTAATGGACGTCGGAGATAATCGAAGGAGGGATTAGCGCAAGATAACTTCACCTGGCCGGCTTACTTATTCAACTATTCAGAAACCAGATTGAAAAAAAAACTGTTTTTTAGCCAAAAGGGTCTTGAAAAGGCCTCGGAGCATTGGGAGCCGGGGCCAGGTGCGGGCAACATCCGTTCGGATAGCAACAAAAAGTAGAGTACAAGACTCTGCGACGAAACAAGATACAATATTGCACCCAAAGTAACTCAAAGCCCGACGAAGTTAAGAACTAAAGTTTTAAATTTTCTACACGCTATAATTTTGCCAATAGGTAGCTTAAACCTCGTGTGCACTAAAGTTTGACAGCTCATAAGTTCGTACTTATCCTTCTATTATGGCATTATATACTTCTATAAGCACTGGGAACGATTCCTTGAGAGTTAAGCATAGATCTATATATCAGGATATGCCCGAAGGAACATTTTATTTACTCAAAATGGTGTGGGGAAAAGTCAGCGCCATCTCTTAGATTACTCAGGAACTACGATGAGAACGGCCCTATCGCTGCCATTATGCCCGTCAATGTTTATGTTTACAATGATTATCCCAAATATAAATTCGATTATTTTCGTACAAAACGGAGTGTAATATTGAAAATATTGACTTACTTGTGGTAAGAAACTTTGTATTTCTTTTTATTGCACTTTAGAGTGTAGTTTGTGCAACCCTTCACAACACAACTTGGCATATTTTCTTTGAGACACACGACCGATATCTTCTCACTTCCAACACAGACTGGGCGCTAGTGGATGTCAATCTGTGAAATTGACACCCTCTTTGAAGCGACGGTTTAATCTGTCATTAGGCCTGTCCTTATATATATGTCTATGGAGTTAAGTGTAAACTTATATCCTTGTTGTGCAAACGAGCATTGGAGTTGTACTTTTTTTTAAACCGTGCTAATTGTTGAAAATTACTAGACTGAAATTGGAGCTTTTTTGGAAAACTCATTGATTATATACTTAGGTACCAATATCCTGTAGTAATGAATATTTTATACTTAATTACATACATTATTATCTAGTGTCACACACCATCAACATCAAACACCGATGTGGTGCAGACATTTTTAACATAGAGGAAAAACACAATAGATAGGTATTAAAAAGAGTGATTTATCTAGAAACGTTTTAGTGGCAGATAGAATCTGCAGAAAAGTTTCGTTTCGGCGTGAGCACAAAAAAGAATAAGACATGCTAACCTGCCAAAATCGAGACCGTTGATACTTTGAATAAACTGAATTCGCTTTAGAGCATAAAAGCTCTTCTTTGGAGAAGTTATACGTAAGTTAGAATAAAGCCCAGATTCATGCAAGAATATAATCGATATTGCCAATTTCCAACTCGTCGATTGGAAAACCGAAGTTCCATAGTACCTACCTAGTTACCTACCCATATTCTATCCAATAATCCACTTCGATTTTTTGTGTAGTGCTTTAGCGATTTTATTTCTAAGGGAAAAAATTGGATTCTTTGGAGTTTGGATATCTGTTCTGGCTTTTACCTGCATTGAACACCTGTCGCTGGCAGTTCTAAATAAAAGAACCCTTGATCCCGGTTTTTATTTCTGTTTCGTGGGATTCGCAGGCTGGAAGAGCTTATTAAAGTCGTCTTACTGATCGCTTTATCGATCACAGCAAACCATCTGCTAAAAGTGCTAACACCTTCTTAGAAATTATGGCGGCAGGCACGAAAGCTCTATGTTACCAAGAAGAAACTAAACAATGTAATTAATGTGCCGCATCATGGCCCATTGGACGGCACGGAACCAATTCCCATAGATAGATGATACCGGCAGATGTCCGTGTAACAATGACGTGCTTTCGTCAATAGTGTAATATCTATCCGTTGTATCTCATTCGGAATCCTTTGTGAATAGTCGGGAACATTACATAGAAAATAATTGAAACAAAACACAATTTACTAACATAGAAAAGGCCTTTAATAATAATTGAATTAGTTAATAATTATTTCAATTAGATAATACTAAAATACTATTCGTTCACGCACGAGCAATTTAAATTTTTGTTAAAAGCATTGGGACCAGCAGAGCAACCTCAACTGTTCGCAGAAAATGAGATCGCACGCAAAAAATTGCCCTTTCTCTCAAACCGTCCCATTTGTTCTTTGAATCGCTCGGGACGAGGGTCTTTTGGCGGCCTTATAACTTATTTTTCGAGGCAAGTGATGTATGGAACCAAACTGCATGACGTTACGAGAGAGGGTACCATATATTATAGATATTGAATTGGTAAAACTAAACTAAGGCTGTAACTTTACTTTTGGATATGAATAATAATAAATATAGGTAGCTAGATCACTGGATGGGGTATCCGTCAGTGATCCAGCTATATTAATTTTGGATGGGTAAGGATTATAAAACTCGTGGTAATCACATAAATCTACACGAAAAAGCCACACACAGGTACAGTTGCTTGTGATAGAAAAATAGGATTATATTTAACTACGTTAAAAACTGGATAAACAACTCCCCAACCGGGCAGCACGGGAATGAAATAGAGGCTATATAGATATACTATAAATGCATGAGTGAAACAGGAAACTCTGAATTATAACTTAAAATCTATAAGTTTGAATGATGATCATGCATTTTACCTGTTAGCAGGAGCAGCAGGGTCAAACGCCGCATTTCGAAGACTTTCAGGCTATGTTTATATGACTACGCGCGCGTCCCGGTCCGAGCCATAGCCGGCAGCCCGGTAGAGTTAGGCCAATGTTTATGCGACTCAGCTGACAGCCCCGTTATCGTATTAGCCAATTAATCACACACTCGCGCACTGCGGGATCCGCACGCTGCAGTGTCAACGGCCACAAGGAAAACCAGACACTAAGCGAAAGCTGGCCAGGTGGGTGCCGAACGGAAACGTCTCGTACGGTGAGTTATTCGCGCGGGTTATTCATTCATGTTGCGGAATACGAAGTGCGGAAGCTAGACGTGAGCGATCCTCTGTGATGAAAACATGACACATGGCTCGAGCGTGGCGGAAAGCTCGGTCGCGCGCGGTCGGTGCGCCCGACGGCTGACTCGCGAGTTGCGTGAGTGGGCCGGAGCCGGAGCGCGGGGGACGCCCGCCACGCCTGCGCACCGCGCGCGCACCGCACCACCTCCAGTATTGACCGACGACGCCTCCTTCCTACATTTCACATCCTTAACTAGCTACGAGTTCTCCTTTGAAAAATCCCCTAATTCCACCTCACGCGATTGAGATAGGCCACGTCTATATAGCCAAGGAATAATCGCATCTGCATACAATCGATTCTGATCAATATTTCAAATGTACCAGTCTTTGGTCCTTCGACCTATTTAAAATATGAAGAATAATAGTCGACAGGGCGGGCGGCTGAAGTACCTACTGCTTCGCAAGTTATGCAATCAAAATTCAAAAGGAAGAAAGAGGAGACGAGAATACAACAATGTTTGCCAACATTTTGAACTTCATAAATAAGGCTTAAGAGTCGGTTACGTTACGTCCAAATAGTTAACCTTGCCGAAGTAACATTTTTATTCCCTTGAGTTTCTTTTTTTATTTAAGCTTGATATGCTTGCACTTGACCACTATCCCACCTGATGGGAAGTGATGATGCGGTCTAGGATGTAGCACGCTTGCCTAGAAGATACCTGTTCACTCTCGATTTGAAGACCCCCAGGTTGTAGTTTTCGGGAAATATTGACTGGCAAAGCCATTTTTGCAACTGAAATACCTACTTTTATGATGATGAAATAGGCTGTATAAATATTTAAGGTGCACATTTACCCGACTCTCCACAACTTTATAAACAAGTTAATTTTCCTCGCACGCCTAAAGGCGGAATGTAAAATTGAGGTTTTTAACTATTTTCTCATTTCGACGCTTGGTTCCCCTATAAACTTCAAAGTCGTTTGCATCGTGCCACCATAATTTATGCATTAAAAATCTGGAATTGTCCAAAAAGAAAAGATTATTAACATTATCATGTTCAATGTTCATACGACATGAAAAAAGGAGGTTTTCAATTCGGTTGTATTTTTTCTACTTTTATAACCTAACCTTAGAACTTCGTCATTTATAAACCGATTTAGAAAATTATTTTACTATCTGCAAGTAAATACTTTTAGATTAGGACCATGGAAATTTCATCAAAATCTGTCCAGCAGTAACGAAATTAAAATACATGAAAAACGTAACTATATCATTCAGGTATTTCTCAGTGTGCAATAAAGGCGATTAAAGTCAGTTTAACTCCTTTTTTAAGGATAATATTATGGATCTATGCCCGTTTAAAAAACAAAGTAAACATCACTATTGTCCACCTGTAAATAGTTATGTTTCTCTTGGTCTGACTAGCAACGCATATAACTAAACTTATCAGCCTGAAAACATTGTTAGGATCAAGATTTCCACCTTCAATGGTAGACGTGAATGTTTATAAAATTACATTGTTCAAAGGAATATGGACCCTGCGGGCACGTAAAAAAAGGATATGACGACACAAATTGCTTTAATCACATAAATAAATGTGAATTTGCGTCTCCACATGTCCCTATAAATGACGAACTTTTAAAGAGATTTCTTGTAGTACGATGTTTTCGAATTTATATACTTACGTCCAAAGCATATCGCAATGAAAATCATTCAAAGTGATCAATACCCTATTGCGGCTTCATCCAAAACGAGGTGAAGTTAGATTTCATGAACCCGTGACCCTATTAGCACCGATGTAAATTATCCGCCCTGCGGACTACTAATGCAAACCGATCTGGCCAGCCTCATAAAGAGTTCGTCTGCGGCAGACTTCGAGACATACCTACTCGCAGAGTAATGTGTCTAGAGATATTCTGTTCTAGGCCTACAGACAACCTATTTGGCCTGCAGCCTACATACGCAGTAGATGACGTCAACCAAGTTGGCATCAGATAAAGATGCCCGCAAAGCGAATCAACTTAAATGGAACACGGCAAATAAAGAAGGGAACAAGATAAAATCGCTTGCGATATAAATTAAATACTTTCGTGTAATTTAACTTCTTTTTCTCTTGAGAAAGGCAATAAAGTGAGGAACTGCGCCCTGTTTGTGTACATTGAGCGGAGAAAATACTCAGCAGTAATTTAAAAAGGAAGATAACCTTCCGCTTTTCTTAAGATAGAAGCTTCTAGTAAAGTTGCCACCACTTTGCTGGAGGATGACTTAGACTGGACTATGACTATGACTAGGACATGACTTTGCGTGAAATATTTTATAACACGATGAAAATATATTACTTGACATTGGCTAAATACACTATGTGTGGAGCCAAAATATAAGAAAAAAAAAACATATGATTCATTCGTGTCTGGTTCGTTAGAACCAAAATACCTGTACTCATACGGCTACTGGAAATATAACCCCCAAGGCATGCCATTGAGTATGGTCTTCGGTTCATCTTGTCCAAGTGCAGCTATCAATCAGCTCCTCGGCAAAAGGCGTCACTTCCGTCGTCATTTCATGTAGTCGCCGGTACATGTCCAATATCGCATTTTTTGTAAGTCTCCACTAGTTCTTCACTCAAAATAATGTCTGCCTTTACAGATGGCGGTTCTGCAGCTTATGTCGTTAGCCCACTGCTATTTCAGATCCAATAAACCATATCTTGCCTAATACTTTACGGTTCCGTGCAAGATTCACATAATATGAGTTATTATGATCCTCTAAATATTAAAATTATCTAAAAAATCGTATATGTATATAAAACAGATTTATTAACCAGATAGAATAATCGGCGGACGTATGGGCAGCCTACCCGTCCACCGAGCTGAATTGACACAGTAGGAACTAACTAACGCACTAATTAGGCTTGTTCGGATGTACCGAGTACAAATTGCTCCTAGCATATGCTGTAATGGATGTCTAACAAGCTATCTATCTATCTATCTGAATTAACAGGCAAGGTACATACTTACTTTCGGATATGTAGTTAATTCCTCGGTAACTATGATATACTCAGCTGTTGTGGCATTCAAACCTTTTTAAGAAAACTTTCGGGTATTAATTGTAACTAATCCTAGCGCGCGTATGGAAACATTAAAAAAAAAACGGTAGTGTTGAAGCCTATGATCCAACGGAAACATCAGGGTTGCAATGTTATCTATGCACCTGCAACCTTCGTGTGGCTTCATCTGACGGAATTTCCCGGAGGTAATTTATCAAACAATGTTTCCTTTTTCGGCTTGCTTACATACTTACTGCAATTTATAAGTTCGAGGAAACTAGAACCGCAAATTTTTCATGACCATACATGAACCCGCATATCATTCGTGTGGCTCCATCTAACGGAATTTTCCACAAAAATCTCCAAAACGGTATTTTTCATAAATCTCTTGCTACCGCTTTTAAAAATTAACAATCGAAGATTTTCAAAGCTCATAAACTTTCGCTTGGCGCCATCTGGCGGAATGTTTCATAATTAGGATCAAGGTTAGTTGCCAGACGATTATGGTTCGGTTTGGTTTGGGGTGCTGAGAAAATAAGTACCCTATTTAATAGAGTACTTATTTTATTGGTTCTCTCTCTCTGTCTCTATTTATTTTTGTACTACCTAACCTACAAGGTGTTGTGAGATCTTAGTATAGGTACTTGTATAGTATTATATAGTTTCCCGCCCGGTGACGCTGTAAAGGTCGGTAGAGACCAACAGAATTAGACCATTAAAAAAAAGTATTATATTAGTATCTGTGGTGTAGGTAACCTTCATCTATCTTTGAAAGTTTTTAATGGATTAACTTTAGTCACAAATATGGAAAATACTATAAGTACTTTGGTCTAATCTAATAGGTTCTACGCCAAGATAGCTTTGATATTTATTATGGCCCACTTGCATCAACCACGATTAACAAATTAACAAGTTTTATACCCAATAGAAATAATGCCTGAATGTTAAAATTAAGTCACATTTGAATATAACTCGGAACTCAGATGTTTGTGATACGAAGTGGAATGTTGCGATTGTTTTTTCATTGTAATCGTGTTCTTTATGTCCTCAAGTAATGTTTTGTCTTTACTTTACTTTGTACATTTCTACAAAGTACTTAAACATTTCTTTTTGTGATTTTACTCAATATACAAATAGCATAATAAAATAATATCATCCTGGTTAATGCAAGCTATTTTAATATCTGTGATGCAAGTCCAAAGAAGAAGTTTTGATACAGAGATAATGAGGAAAGTTCAAAGATTCAAATTCAAATCAATCTCTATAATACTAGAAGAAATACACTACTTAATAATGAAACATATTTACAAGCTAAGTAGCTGCACTCCAGGCTTCATCCTCTTTTATTTTCCTCCATGCTTGAATAAGTTGTTTTCTGATTTCAAAAGCGATAACTGCTGTGGCCATTCCTGTGTTCAAACTGTCTACTCCTCTTTGGAGTGGTATATGCAATCTTAGGCCATTTCTATTTGCTGCTAACCTGCAATGCAAATGGTAGAAGCTATTAGGAATATTTTCAGTTGATTAAATCATAATTCATAATAATTAGTAAAATTATTGAACAAGAAACTGAGGTTCCTTTCTTATTTGATATAAGCAATTTTTATATATACAACAATTTTTTGATTTGATTAAATGTGGCGACTTAAACATTTTAGCCAGTGACATAAAGAAGTGTGGTTAAATTGAGCGTTCATACTTACTCATAGCTATCATCGCTTATACCCTCAGTTTCACCCCCAATCACAAGTGTAATGTGCTTCATTGAAGCAAACTCCACCCCATAGTAAGGCAATACAGGTATTTGCATATTTTCATCGTCACCTTCTCCTGACTCCACCTCATCTACCCTTGTGTTGCTATCAGCAATAAATACTGATGTATTAGGTACTAATAGCCGTTTCATTTCTGGCCATTCTATTGAGTGGTGAATGGGTAATCTGAAGTGAGCGCCTGCAGCGCTTCTAAGTACTTTGGGGTCCCATACATCTACACAACCTGAATATAAAAGTACAATCACATGTAATAAACAATATTTTTATGTTATTAATCTATGTATTATTCAATTTAAAGTTGATTGCCTTGCCACTATGATAGTTTCTTACTACCCTTTCCATCCTAGTATTCCGGAAGAGATTGCATTAAATTCTTTGATGTGCCCCGCTGTTACAATCATTTATCGTTCAAAATAAATCAAATTTATAATTTGTTTTTTTTTTTTGAATTCGTTGTGCGTTTATGAGTTGCTGTACTGTATTAAAATAAGATTTATATAAATTTTTGCTTGGTTGGTAACTGGTAAGTATTACCAGAGCACAAATATTATTTGTTTATAGTAGTTTTATAATGGTCATACAACTCATAAATATGATATTAAACGGCATGCTGTGTTACCCTATATGTATATGTGGTGAACTCTTTGTGTGGTGTTAAATCAGTATCTTTTAGTGATAATGACAATAATATTGACAAACCTTTGGTAAGCAGTACTTTCTCACAGCCTGCTCCAACTGCAGCTCTAAGTATGGCACCAAGATTCCCCGGTATACGGATATTGTCACAAATGAATTGCAGAGGCAGTGGGTTTGTCTGCTTCTTTATGTGTTCTGCTGTTGGAATTTCAAAAACTCCTGAAATTTAAGAGAATTTTTAGTGTAGTTTCTAAGCTGAAATCTATGATTATAATTTATTTAAATAAAATAATACATAATTTTGTACTGGATACTAATTATCCATAAATCATGGGAAATAATGCAACTGTCATTATTTGTGCCAGTATGGTAGCATTCTGTTACCATTAAAATATGACATTAACCATTTACCAAAAATTCCAGAAGGTGTTTCTACATCAGAAAACAGCTCAATTTCTTTGTAGGGTATCTTGTATATCACCACTCCAGTTTGTGGCAGCAATGGCTTCACTTTATTCAATTCTTCAGACCGGCTGAACATAATGTACTTCAGTTTACATTTGGCTACAAGACCATCATTTATTAGTCTCCATCCTTCTACTAGAGTATGCCCTGACCTCATCCTTTCTTTCTTGGATTTCAGTTTCACCATCAGAGTTCTAAAAATATAAAAGCCAGTATATTTAATACCAAAGAAAAATACACCTGAAAGGTTAACTAATAACTTTCAATTTGGAGGGAGGTCCTACTGCTTTAAGACAAGCAAGCACAACTAAATTATCAGGGGTTACTACACTAAAACTAGTAGTATAAACTATAGTAAACGAACCCAATTCTGCCATCATTTTCATTCAACTTCTCAAAAACAATTTCACCATTGTCATCGAATACTTTTTTTTGGCTGAGATAAAATTTACGTTTTTTTAGTTTATCTTCCCGCTTCGTTTTGATATCCTTTGATTTTCCTTTTGGTAAGTATTGCCGCTGTTCCTCGTCAGAGTCGCTGGTATCATCATCGATTTCCGTAGCATTTATGACTTTTTCTGTAGACTTCTTTATGATGCTGGAATCCAAATCTATAATTTTCTCCTTTTTCAGGTTTACTTTAGAAGTAGGTTCAAAGGGTAACATCACTTTGCCAGGATTTCGGTGCGTCCACCTTGAGTAAAATCTTATCGAACTGTTGTTGTTGATGGCCACTTTTTGATGAATTACCATTTGTAAAACTAAACGTGGAATATTTCTAGCCATTATTATTTAGTAAATCCAGCGTGGTCGCTACAGCCTTTTTGTAACTAATACGAGTCGTATTACGACTTGGTATGATAGCGCAATATTCTAAATTCCTTTAAATATATTTATCTATTAACATTTAAGCTAAAAATTTTAAATTTCTAAAGTGCTCTAAAGTATAAGCAGTTAAGCACAGAATTCCCCCTAAAAACGGTAAAAATTGTAAACAAACAATAGGGTTATTTATAGGGCATTTTCTACCAGCTGTTAAAAAAATTGTTTCAAGAATCCGCTAGGTGGCGTGGACAAAACCCGAACTTTTCACAGAGCAACTAGACTACATCTAGACTTGTGTAACTCCTGAACGAGTCGTTCCCAAGAACTGCTCAGTTGCGGTGAACGAAAGGAACTCGTTCGCCTCCACGGACTAATTTCGTTCTGTCGTTCCCAGTTCCCAGTTCCAACTCCGTGAACTCGAGCGAGCTGCGGGACTGGGAGTTGCGTCCGCCCGCAAGTAACTCCCAGTCCCAGGAGTAATTTCGTTCACAGTTCATATCGAGAACTTTGAACCTTGAAGCCTCCTTGCAGTGGATCGTAGATGGATGAGATTGAATTCAATATTTTACTTACACATACGTATTTCCGGTCATAAATAGCTTACTCTCTAAACGAGTCGTCATTCTTGACATATCAGTCAATTTTAGACTTTATTTTTTAACGGAGTAAGTTAAAGTGTATTTGCTTACTTCTATTATTTAAAACCATAGTAACTTATGTTGTTAAATGTGTCTTGGGAGCATTGTTTTAAAGTCGAAATTAATTTATTACCTATACATAAATTGTAATAAGAAATAAGAACATATTTTATTTTTCCATAACTGCTACAGTATAAGTATAAATCATGTGTTTACACTACATAATATAATATTATCTATAAAAGATCAGATTAGGCTACCAAGGCCCTTAACCTAACAAGGAGTTACTGAACGAGTTCCTTGTACTGAACGAGATTTGAAGAACTAGGTTACCGAGGTGAACGAGTTTGCTCAAGCCTAACTACATCACTGTGTAACTGAAAATTAAAAAGCACTATTCCCTTATAGTGTTGCCACTTTATAGCGTTCTTTAATATTCATATAAACCCAAATGAAATTGCCTAATGCACAAACATAACATTGCACAAAATTTTTGTGGTTTCAAGACTTGTGAGCATTATGATGGGTTCAGGATATTTTATTTGACATAATTTGGTAACTGAAGTAATGTAAGGCCGTATTCTGATTCACGCAAAAATCGATAATATCGTTATTATCGCGCTAAAAACGCGTACTGAATGGCCGTGAGCACGGCAACGAAATCTCTTGTAAACGTCATGACCGACGCAATATCGCCGTTCGTGATTGGTCGTTCAGAGTCATTGACAGTGCTCAAAGTCGTGAGTGTAATATTTGAATCGGAACGCTGAATAATCAACGTGAGCGTTGTGAGCGATTGTGGCAATTACAACGTTAATACAGCGGAATACAGGGTTAGTGACACTGAAACCGTGCGCTATGAGAGGACAACATCAGCCACAACGGGAAGACAAAAATCCGAGTCTCTTTTGCGCCATCTAGGCTGTAGAACTACGCTCCACCAGCTCTCAGAAAATATCCTATTACTGTTTTTTTTTTCTTATATTTTAGCTCCACACATAGTGTATTTAGCCAGAGTCAAGTATTATATTTTCATCGTGTTAATAAATATTTCACGTAAAGTAATGTCCTAGTCATAGTCATAGTCCAGTTTAAAAGTTTTTAAAAATAATACAATGCAACGACGTGAATTTTTCCGCGTTCCCGCTTAAACTCCCCCTATTACTGTTACAACTGTTATTGTCAATGTCAACGTCAATTCATTATAGAGAAATAATCTTTATGAGACATTTTATATAAAAAAAAACTATACAGCTTGGAAAAAAAAAGTATAGAAACGGAACTATTTTTTTTGTCTTCTAGCAACACTCTCATTTTGTTCTTCCATTCCATTTCCATGATCGGCCCGTTCGGATTAGCCACAGATGGCAAAATTAATAGTTAAAAATGCCAAAAATGATCACAATCATTGTTCGCTTTGGAAATGTGGCATTTTTAACTGGTTTCGATAGCTCAAAAATGTCATCGTGACTGTCAATTTTGACTCGTGGACAAAAATACCAAATTGGCATTATTGGTATAAAACGAACGCTTTACATCATCGCTAATTTTGCAAATGCCATTAATGCCACCGGGGCTAAAACGAACGAACGCAGGGCATGAACACAGATTAGAGAAAAAAATCTGTGGCATGTAACAAAGCATAGAGAAAAATATGATCTTGTCTATGCCAATCAACTCAATTCATTTTATATACTCTTTGCAATTCATCAGCTGAACATAATTTGTGAATGCGTAGTGATATTTTTATTTTGTGATTATTTTTAAATCTACAAGGAAACTAGCTCGTTGCAACAACATGGCAACAGGAGTAAAACCTCGTGATGAAGACATTCAATTCACGCGATCAGATATCGATGCCATACAAGACGCCATGAAGAACAAGAAGTTTCGAGACTTGTTAGTCGACTACTGCGAAGAAATACGTGACCCGGCTAATCAGGCTCTCTACCAGAAAGAAATGGTTCAACTCGAGAAGGAACGTGGCTACAACGTCACATTTATAAATCCTAAGGGAGGTTATGTTATCAAAACAAGTGTCGCCGGCGACAGAAAAGCGTTTATAAATATTTGCAGTAACGACAACGTCGGCAAACCCTCGTACAAGGTTGAAGAAGTGGACGGTAAAAGAGGTATGAGCTGGCAGATCCCATACTCGATGATTCCCCCAAGAGAAGATTTCGATCACAAAAAAGAGCGATGCGTGATATATGACGTCGTATTTCATCCTGATACGCTGCGCATGGCAGAGGTTAACAAGCAGTTTCGAGACCTTGTTAACAAGACCGCGTTCGACGGCCTGCAGGATGCATACAAGATTCACTTTGATAGCAACAATTTTCGATTTCCCAAATCTCACTACAAGGGAATGACGACACCAGCCGTTATACGCAAAGAAGACCCCAACTACAAACCACCGGCTGATGACGAAAATGAGGTGCTTACACCTGAAATGATGGAAAAGTTGTACCCCCAGCGTACTTATTCTAACTTGGAAAAGAACAATAACAAAAATGCAAAGAAAGCAGATGTAAAAGAAAATGCTGATGCAATAAAGCATGCAAGTAAACTTAGAAAGGAAAAGCCAGAGTTCATCCACAAAACAGATGAAGGTTATACAGTACCAAAATATATCATAAAGCAACAGAAGAATGTGGACATGCAGGAGTTTACTTACCATAGAGACAGCAAACAGCATTCTGCCATTCCAACCCAGATAGTTGTAGAAATCAACCTACCACTTTTATCTTCTACAAAGGACTGTGCTTTAGATGTTCGAAAAAAGTCACTAACATTAACTTCTGAGAAACCTTCTAAATACAAACTTGACATCACCCTTCCTTATTCTGTAAATGATGAATGTGGCAATGCTAAATTTGATAAATCAAAACGTAAGCTCATAGTGTCTCTACCAGTGATGAAGCAGAACTTTACCAGTGAAAACAACTCTAAAATAGATAGTGGTGTTGAAAGTGAAGAAAATTCTGGATCTCAAAGTGATGACGACCACCCAAACTTGGTTGAGGAGTTATCTTCAACTCCCAGCGAACCTTCATCTGCTCCTTCTGTTGAGGTTCCCAATAAGCCTCACTCTGATTCTGACTTCTTTGATACTACTCTTGGTTATATACTGCCTCCTTACACAAATAATGTTTTAGATGACATTGTAGCACTCACTTTCCATGTTAAAAACACCGAGCCTGATTCTGTCCATGTTAAAAATGAAGGTAACACAATCTACATTAAATTCACATCTATTGGTTCAGGATTTGTGCCTGTACATTATGCTGCTATACTATCATTTGATGATAATGTTAAGTTTGACAATGTCTCTGGAGAAGCTTGGGACAACAATGTCATTCTTCAGTTAGAGCTAGTAGGAGATGTGCCTCAGAAATTTCAAATTGGTTTAAACAGCGAAAGCATGGTCAGCGAATATTTTGATATGTCTCAGGTTAAGAAGGAACCTAAACAGATTATGGAGACTGTTAAGCAAGCCGATGAGGAAACTGCAAATCCTGTGTTTGAAGTGACAAACCTGGGGAGTGAAACTAACATTGTTGTCTCATCTAGCACTAGTTATGATGAAGATGATGAAGACGATGATGAATCGCCTACTAATGAAAGAGAAATTGTTTGGATAGAATCAAACAGTGTTAGTAAAGAAAAGAGCATTCTACGAAAACCCATGATGAGAAGCTTCTCCGAATCAAGCGCAGGAAATGTCGCCTCTTCTATGGACTATGTCAGCTCTGATTGCATCCCAGAAGAATCTAGTTACAAAAAGACTGTTAGGTTTAATAATGTTATTTCAAAACAATTTTATAGGTGAGAGTCTTGTTCTGTTTTACATTTTATTTACTTTTTTATTGGTTTTTACAAGCAAACATTTTACCAACTAAATTTTGATTCTAGGCCAATTCAATACCCCCGAAAGTTGTTTACAATACTGGTGCCAAAACAGTAGAATGATCTAGGCTTGTTGTGACTGAAAAATGTAATCGCCTACAGTACTTATCAATGTAGGTTATCATATCATAAAAATATACATACTCATGGCCATTGTAATTATATATCTCATGGCAGTTGAGATAGCATTAAATGAGAATTAACAAAGAGGTGTTATGTACATTTAGGTGGGCTGGCACTTTCGATTCAGGGTTTGCTGGCCTGCCCACATAAGTGTAGCAACCCTTACATAATACATTACTTGTCCAAATGTGAACCTAGAAAAATCTCATTAGAAAGAAACCGTTATTCCAAAATTAATAAATGTGTGACATGTTTAATAATAAAAAGAAATGGCCCTAAGTAGCTAATAAAGTATGTTTCTATTTGGAATAAGCAGGAAGTAAAAAAACTGCTCAGTGTGTCATTCATTGGCCAGCGTTCTTACGTGACTTAACTATACCTACTTTAAAATACAAATGTCAGCTTATCATATCAACATTGCACAGTCTCGATTATCTCTGACACATTAATGATAAGGCCTAACATTGTAAATATTGAAATTTTTCCATCAACATTACATAGATAATGTAATAACCAAACACTGGTCAATCCACCTATCTAGCTCGCTTGCTAATCAACAAACACTCGGCAATTTCCACCATCGGTAATAATTGCTTGTATTTATGGTTTCAGGTACAACTCATCAATTGAAGGTCAGAAGAAAAAGAATCAACGTAAGAAGAGTAAAAAACGTACATTGGAGAGGCGGAAAAGCGAAAGTGAAGCTGAGGATGATTCTAACAATAATGCACAGGTAGGTATATTATCTGATAGAAAATATTTATTTTACTAACCACCACCATTAATGATTTTTGAAGGAAATAGTACTAGTATTAAAAGTGCTTAGACTCTAATCTGACTAGTTGACTATTCACTCAAACATAAACGCGTTGCATTACGCGTATTGCGTTGCATTACGCGTATTGCATTTCAGATACGTATTCGTACCTACGCGTTTTTTCTTTAATGGCAATTGTTTAGCACCAGCCAGTGTCATGTCTACGCGTTTCATGGTTTTCATTTTAATAGTCTACATTTATATCACTTGCTGACAGCTTTCAATTATGTTATGTAGTCACGGAAACAAAATCCTAAGCATAATGTTTTTTCTTTCCAGTCTAAAACGAGATTGAAGTCCGTGCTGAAGCAGAGGCGCGACAGCGGCCTCGCTGACACTTCAGATGCAGAAGGAGAGTGCAAGAACTCGCAGGACGAAGGATCATACACTCCTAACAACACTGAAAATTCTAATGGACATTCCACCAAGTCCATGCTTAACATCGTTGACAACACAGACCAATCACCGGAAATATGGGAAACGAAAAAAGAAAAGGTTCAGAAATCTGATCCCATAACCTGTGAAACTTTAAAGCATAACACAGACTTGTATAACCCAGATAAGTTAAACAAGGGCCAGTATCCAGAAGTTACTTTTAAGAATGATCTCATATTTGATTTGGACATGTGAGTTTTCTATGCCATACTATAATAAATACCTCATGAGTTCTTTTCACAAGGACATAATTGAATGTTTAGTATAAAAAGGTGAACCTAGCCTTTAATATTGATAGATATTTTTTGTTTGTGTAGAGATATCTATTAGAAGTATTATTTTCTTTTAACGATTTCAGTGTTCCTTTCCATAGTGATTAGTAATTTAGTATGTAATTTTGATTTGCAAAGTTTATGGCAATGGTCTTTTGAATTTGAAATCTAGAACTGTTAAGTTTAAGACTTAATAAATTATGTTTTAGCTAGTATTTCATTCAACATGTCAAAAGTCGAGGGTACTAAACGGTATGAACTAGATTTATATATTCAGTACTAGAAATTTTAGTCAAATTGAATGACTACCTACTTAAAGTCTGAGTGACTATTATGTGATATGGACACAGTTGTATATTTCTGTATTTATTGGGAATGATTTTAATTGTGATACTGACATTACATAACAATATTTTAAATCTTCTCATACTTCTACATACACTTAACCCTAGCCAATTCACTGTTACAAATCGTAAATATATCAACTCTGTTCATATTTATAATATCCTGACTTACAAATTAAGCTCATGTTAGAGACAATATTTCATAGTAATAATATTGTTTAATGGTACAAAATAGGTTTAATATTTGATAATCATGTTTATCTCTGCATTTAGTACTAGATCATTTGCACTGCGTTATACACAGTAATGTTATAATATTTAGTAGTTTCACTGTTTATACACGTAAAAAAACCGATCCAATTTTATAAGCTGCAAAATATTTGAAAGTTTTAAAACTAATTATGTAAGTAATATACATGGACATACAAAAAAAAAAAAATGATGTCCCATTATAATAAAATGCCTACCCTGTGAATTCTAATTAGTAACATGACTTATTTTGTGGGCCTGTATCACTCCACTGCTGGACTGCTCAACATACAAACCTTGTGATAGTTAACATTCATGGGGCTAGATGGCGCTGTGTGAAATTTCAACACATATTTATTATTTTATTATTATTATTATTATTAAAAAACTATAAAACCTAATTTTTCACATATTACGCTTGGGGCAAATTTTATTATAGTGACGAATTTTCATTAAATCTTCATAAACAAAGTGCAATTACTTCAACCACAATTATAAGATTTTTGCATTATTTTATAGTCATATATTTTAAAAACTACAATTTTCATTCGTGTTTTAATGGACACAAAAAGCCCCCTTTTTATTTTCATGTGTTTTGTTATTATTAGCCTCAGATTTTGAAGAGTACGTAATACAAGTTGATAGCCTCCGTGGTGCACCACTTATACCAACTTATAATACCATGTAGTGCTCGAGCACAGCTGGTCATGGCGGGTTCGATTCTCGCGACAACACTAGTATTTGTGCACAGAAAAATCGCAAATGGGTGGGTTCAATCGTTCTGGGTGTTGTAGGACATGGTCCTCGAGGAACAACCTATAATTCCTGGGTCCTAGATACAGGTAATCCTAGTTAGGGCTCGGGATATAATATATATGTGGATCATTGTATTCGTTGGGCGTTATTTATATATTTATTTGGGGTTTTAGTAAAATTCAAATACGTTTTATAAGTACTAAAATATTTTTAACGCGTCAGTAAATATAACTTTTTAATCACACGGGTTCTTGCCTGCCCTGTTTTATTTCGTGGACTAAACTAAAAACCTCTTGGGCTGCAGCATTGGTATATTTTGAGTCATGTTACTACTCATCGCTGTTGTCATAAACCAAGCATTTTATTTATATTTAATTATTATTTATAAGTGTCTTATATGAGAGTTATGTTTTGTGTAGTTTAAATTCAAGAATGAATATTGGTGACTAATGAATAAATGCAATGAAATTAATTCACATTACTTTTTTATTTGTGGACTACTTAGTTGACCCGCCCCGGTTTCGCACGGGTTAATTAGTTTTACGACCTATTAAGTGTTTATGGGTAAGAGAGAAGCAAAATAGCACCTTTTCCCGCTTTGCCTTATCTTCACTTCGACAGGATGAGTGTAAATAAAAAAAATTACAAACAGTAAATTCTTGCATAAAAATTACGTCCTTATTGCTTCGTACAACCCGCACGTGTTTGTCCTGGGTGGGAATTGAACCCACACCTACAGTTAAGGTAGGGTTAGGTACTACCTACCAACTGATTGGGTGCTCACATTATATTGTTCTCGAATAAAGCCGCTTTTCTCACATTGTTCCTTCGCTGCATTGTATAAAAGCGAGTGGAAATTCCGCACATAAGCAGACTCTACTCAAAAATAAAAAATAAAAGTTTTTTTAAAGTTAACCACACTAATGTATTAAGTCATGAGTGTTGGAACATTCATAACATAAGTGTGATTGCCGATAGCATAACCCTATAGATACCTACATGTATTAATTACTTATTAATACTTACATGTATAGGTATCTATATAATATAGGGTTATTAGGGATTACTTACCTATATTTATGATTTTTAAAGCAGTATCGCCTGCTCAGCGTAATCTACAGATTAATCTGTAAAGGAAAAATTAGAATCACGAGCGGGGATTGAACCCGCATCCATCCATCCCTCAAGCCGGGATATGTCTGATATGCAGACAAGTGGCCTCATGTCCGAATCATCGGACATGAGACCACTTGTCACGGTAGCTTAAGTAAAGCATATCCCGGCTTGAGGGATGGATGGATGCGGATTCAATCCCCGCTCGTGATTCTAATTTTTCCTTTACAAATTAATCTGTACTTACCTATATCTCCGTGGTCGAAGTATTACAGAGTTTCCACTATATGTACTATAATACCTACCAATCCACAGTAACCTATACGTAATTATATAGGTCCTGAACCTATTAGGTGCTTACCCATTCACTATCCAGAAGACATGATCTCTCGCCACAATGGGACTGGAATCACGTCCTAAATCACACGGGTTTTGCGTCTAATATAAGGGAGTCGTAGCTTTCTTGAACCTACTAAAGATAGATGCCTCGGCAAATAGGTTAACGTTGCCCCATTTCACGATAATACTTCTTTTCGTCCAAATCCGATATTTGAGAACAAAGGATCTCATTTAGCCATCTATTACGAAAATCTGACAGATTATTTTTTACGATGTCGCGTTATAAAATACAATGATTCGTTGGGGAAGTAAACCCGAAGTTAGATGGTAGGTATTATTGTTGACCGTGTAACAATGCAGTGATTAATGGTACGGAAGCGTAGAAACCTTGTACAGAACTCGTGCGATCGCCGAATAGAAGATTGTGCTATTTTAATCTTATATTTTACTTATGTTTTACTGCAATTATGGAATTATGCAATACAATCTCATATATACAGCTCATATTATTAGATACTTACTTAGTATTAGTACCATAGACATATATATAAGGACAGTCCTAAGGACAGATTAAACCGTCGCTTCAAAAAGGGTGTCAATTTCACAGATTGACATCCACTAGCGCCCAGTCTGTGTTGGAAGTGAGAAGATATCGGTCGTGTGTCTCAAAGAAAATATGCCAAGTTGTGTTGTGAAGGGTTGCACAAACTACACTCTAAAGTGCAATAAAAAGAAATACAAAGTTTCTTACCACAAGTAAGTCAATATTTTCAATATTACACTCCGTTTTGTACGAAAATAATCGAATTTATATTTGGGATAATCATTGTAAACATAAACATTGACGGGCATAATGGCAGCGATAGGGCCGTTCTCATCGTAGTTCCTGAGTAATCTAAGAGATGGCGCTGACTTTTCCCCACACCATTTTAAGTAAATAAAATGTTCCTTCGGGCATATCCTGATATATAGATCTATGATTAGTACTGTATGTAGGTATTATATTATCTGGGGTATTAGGGAGCGGATATTTTGCTGAAAGTGTAGAATATTTTACACTGTACACTGAAATATTTAGAACTTGATCATTATGCAAACCTACATTCTTAGATCACCATTCACTTCAAACCATTCAAATGTTGTATCTAAGTATCTACCTACTAGCTTTTCATAAAACTTAAAAGTGTAAGTAATTCATAGTGAAATATTTATTCTAAGTATTTAGGTACTCATCCTGAAATACGTGATTGTACTTATACCTCTCAGCTTCTAATTTTATTCGTGTGCTGGTTTGAACTTTAGCTTTACTTAGGTGAACATTATTTTAAGCGAAATCAAACAAAGTCATTGGAATGAAGCCCTGAAGGTATTAATCCATATCTCGGGCCCTTCTTGAAATAATATAAAATAACAACCAGCCAAGTGCAAGTTCTCTTACTGTTGGCCTCATTCGTTCTAGTGTTTTAAACCTTAATAATTAAACCTTAAAAATAAACAAACTAAAACCTATATAGCATATATGTACGCCACGTAGTACGACTCTACTTAAAGAGCTCTATAATATGCTACAAACCAGAAAATGATTATTCGGTGCCTTTTCTACATGGAAGTTCCCCCATTTGATGACGCGACATCAGTTATTTAAATTCTGTGGTCTTTATTATAGGAATATGGCAATAATGGTCATTTACTTCGTTCTGGGCACGTGATCCTAAAACGGCATCAGACAGCCACTTGATAGATATCTAGTTACCTCCATAAACTCAACTCGTAAAACCTAAGAAAACCCAAACGTATAACCAACATTGAAAGTAACGGGAGGAGGTAGGTAACCGACTTACCGACATTTCTTTGAAAATTCAATAACGTCTTCCATTACGTCGCTATAGTTACTTTGTTGATAAACAGTCTTTGATATGTGCTCTATGCTCGTATTTGTAAGAATGGAGCTAATGTATCTCTTGAGCGCGTTAGGCGTACCCGGCGGTTACCCATTTTTCTCTCGAGGCAATACGGTAGGTAGGAAATCAATTGGGATTTGTCTGTATTAATGCTCTTATCAGTACCTATAGTATGAGGTATTGGGTCCATTATACTGTTTTGGTAATGGAAATCGATACTGAGTCACAATCTTGTCGAGACCCTTTCTCGTAGAGGCTGGGGTTCGTTTAAACACTCGTAGCGAACCGCCCGAGTGACTTGCAAGGATTCGTTGTTGTACCTACTTACTTGTTCACAGCTATTGTAACCATATAGTTGAGTCCAAAACTGACTTTCGGAATCTAATCTAAGTTACCTACCCTTTTTAGACACAATAAAATTGCAAGTAGGTAAAACGTTAAACTGGTAAAACAGTTATTATTATTATTATTATAATTACCTGCGGCTACCTCGAATCATCGGTATCGTCGTCATCAGCCTGAAGACTTCTACCTACTGTTGATCACAGGCCTCTCCCACAGAGTGCCACTTTGAGCGGCTGAATATGCCTCCTGCATCCATCGGTTCCACGCGGTTTTGGCTCCAACAATCTCGTCTACCAATCCACCTAGTGGAGGGTCCCTACGCTGCCGGAAGACGGAATTTAAAACTATAGGTAGTACTACTTACCTAGATAAAGACCTAGGTAATAATTATATAATATCACATGTAGGTACCTACCTAATACCACAGATTTTATAATAGTAAGTACCTACTACTGATAAGTACTTAATAGTATATATCCTTTTCTCCTTTTGTGTTTAAGTGTAAAATGTAGAAACTTTTTAGTAAATTACCCTTTCCCTTTCTTACCTTTACGTATCTAGGTAACATTATTTTAAAACCCATTTGTATCATAAAACATTGCTTCACGGTGAAATGGGTTTTATTTCAGCGTTTTATTTTATCTTACACACCCCACTTCATTCAACCCTTTTATTTCTCGTCCCTGAGGTACCCTTGTGGCCTTGCCGGTGGTCCCTGAAATCGCTAAACGTGACCGTGCGGGAGTCATATTCCATTGAATCAGTCAAATAGCACTTGGATGTATTATACATAGCCTACCCAGTTGCCACAGTAACATATTTGTTATAACTTAGTAAACATTTTATTATTCCTTTCGGTTATAATTTATCTACCCACATAGACTTGGAACCTAATTAAATGAGATAAAATCTCATTTTGTACTGTCAGTATTGACTGAAGTAGTTGCCGAATTGGTAAGAACTCACAATTATTTTACTCGTCCTACGCACATTTGCAATAAAACATTTTATTGGTATTATATATTTTACGCCGTTTGATACACCTAGGTACCTACAATAAATAACTTTAGGCTGCGAAAGAAATACGAAAGTCGCAGTTCTACTGGCACGAAAATTAAAAGAGACCAATTATAACATTTATAAATCATTAGGAGCACATGTGTGTTATACGACATTGCTGCAAGCTTTAGGCGGGAATTAAGCCCACCCATTGTACCCACGGAATGACCAAGGGCAAGCGGACTTATGTGCTTGTTTTGTGTTGGTCTTAGTCTGGGTTTATCGTAATAATATAGAGTGTTTTGTGGCCAAGTTCTACACCCATACCATACTTAGCTAGGGACCTCTAGACTCTAGACGCCTATAGTAGGTATACAAAGGCAAGGGTTACCCTATTATGGCATCGAATATATTTAAGTCACTGGTAGCATACTGCGTATATATGCCTACTCTTTGTCTTATGCGTAGGAATATATCATTGCAAGTGTATATCCATAACAGACACTGCTCATACGTTACCTCCTACATTTTCATATTTTACAGGCACATAGATATTGAATATCTATAATTGCGGTCCAAACTATCACCAATCGAAATCTAAAGTAAGCTGATTCAAGAAACGAGGACGTTATTTACACATGACGACCATTACATCCTATCGTGAAGCGCTGGTAATCAGAGTTAATGCGTTTATCGTACCAACGACATTGAGATTTCATATTAGGGCAAAGTAAAGCATTTTTAACGTGTATCTATCTCATATTATAATAATCTGATAAATTTTATCAAGTAACGGCATTGATGTATTCCTACCTAACCTACCTATCTAACCTATACCTACCTACGGTACCTACTTAATTTATAGGTACGTTTTTACTCCGCTAAAACGCTCTGCTTTGCTGCGGGGTCCCCCTAACGGGTTTTTTGTATTTATATTAACTACTGCGTGTTCACGCCGGTGTCAGTCAAATTACTTCATTTATTATTTGCAAAGCAGAAATGTTAAATAATTTATAGTAACGAACTTTAGCTCTGTTGTTATAGGTAACCTTCTGCAGTTTTGGAATGAAAGCTCACGTCGGGGTAGGTTTCAAGTGATAAAGTGGAGACGCGTAGGTCTCGTAGTCGAAGGTGCTGAGGTATCGCGAAGATGAGGATGTAAATGGGAGCGCGCAGGGCGCGGGCGGCAAGGTGCCCGGGCCGCCCAACCTGTGGCACCGTGCCGCCGCGCGCCGCCGCCGCCCGCCGTATCTGTTGCGCCGCCCTAGCGGCCGGAGTCCGGGAGTCGCGGCCAGTCCGTGTCATCGCGCCGCCAACGCTGACGCCGCGCCGTTCTCGCGCTTTCCGGAAAACATCTACTTTTTCGCTCTAAAACACGTGCAAATAACGAACGTTCAAAAATCCCGCCACTTCAGGCGACGCGACATTAACGAGTGAGGAGATTTTCTTAATATTTTTACTCCTGATTTTGGTTGCTTTGACATTTGGTTTTCGACGTTTTGGATGATGCTGTTTATTGGATTCGAGTTTTCTGATTTTTATTTAGTCCGTTGAACTATACCTAGTAGGTAAGTAGGTTTTTTTAAAAAGATATATGTAAACAAACTACGTTAAAATAAATCTGTGGATCACAGATCCTATAAAAAACTCTGTGGATGAATGTTATTGATGATATTAGTTATTGAAACCTATACCTAATGTTGCCAAGTTCTGGCGTATATCGATTCCAGTTTTTACTATTATAAAAAAATACTGTTGCTTTTAAGCTTAACATATTTATTTTTGAGAAAATTTTACACTACCACTAGCGGGTTGGCATAATTTTAATTAATATACGTGCCCCTTTGATGTCATTGTTTTACAGTTTATGTTTCGACGTTTCTCAAGCACACGTAATACAAAAAAGAAATGAGTCAATATAGGGTAGATCTAACATAATTATTTAAAACCTCGGAAATAGGCACCTACAAGTTATAGGTATACTAGTCATTTTTTATATTAGTAGTCAATTCATTATATTTTATGAAAATAGATCCTGAATAGAGAAACGTTTTATTTAAATTTGAAGCTCAAATAAGACTATTGTTAGCTCCCAAATAATTCAATAACATCTCGTTTTTGGCTTAGAAAAATTAATTTAGAAGATATTTCTCCCATGAACGTTACGCGCCAATTTAATAAAATATGAGCTTAAGCTGCTTAACAACACTAATTTGATTTTAAACTAAAATTTCAACGTCAATCACGAGCGCTGTAATCCAATAAACAAAAAGGTGGTAAATCCATCAGATTAGCCGTGATTGTCCAACAAATTAGATTAGGTACTACCAGATGCTCCCCTGATATGAAATTGGTAAACGTAAGCTTTAATAAAGGCCAAGCCAAGGCCCTAAGATTTTATTTTACCCGAAATATAGTTGGGCTGTTGGAAGATATTAAATAGGCAGCTTTCAGAAATCTTAGAACCGCAAGATCGTTCAATAAACAAACGACGTATGTTAAATTATTACCTATAACTTTTTATTATTTTTAAGAACAACTTCTTACACCAGAATAAGGTGTAATATACTTTGGATTTACATATTACTTTGGTTTCCATTTTGTTATGTTTTTTGTTAAACAATCAAATCAGACAAAACAATGATTTCATGAACAATTTCTTGAATGATGTCATTAGGCGCCGCAACATTATCATCTCCTGGGAGTCCATGATTTTCCGCACTTTGCTATTCACTATTTACATTTTCACAAAAGAACCTTTTCCCGG
Source organism: Ennomos erosarius (assembly GCA_963580505.1). Lineage (NCBI taxonomy): Eukaryota > Metazoa > Arthropoda > Insecta > Lepidoptera > Geometridae > Ennomos > Ennomos erosarius. The sequence goes on along the minus strand of OY756981.1, from coordinate 9,982,348 downwards.
ACCCTGAGGATTTTATCTTTTATTATTTGAGTGTGTCCTTCGCAAATTTGTATAAGGATAAAAATGTGATTGGTAACCGAATTCTGAAAGCTTTTAATATAATTTTTAATAAATTACAGGTACAAGCTTTAAGCACGTTGAATTTATTCTAATAAAATAACTCCCTAGCATTCTAATGTATTAGCAGACAAGTTGGTAATGCTATTAAACTATCGTTTAAATATCAATAAATGAATTTAACCATAAGGAAAACCAATTTTCCTCAGGTGGATGTTCAACGTGTGGAATGATATATAGTTAATTTATAGCCAGTTTAGATAGGCCACATTCATTTTGCAGAATTATTCCCGACGCCCACGACAAAATGGAAGCGTTTACGAAGATTTATCGATATTTCTTATCGGATCCAAGCGAATAGCAGATCGTTTATTTAAATTTATTTCACAAACTTGCCTAATGTTTTATCGACATACAATGTTAAGATATAGAAAATCCGCAATCATAGTCATGGGCCTCGCCACCCATTGGTTTATCCTAGGTCATTAGGCTGCCGACCTACCTCCGATAAGCTATCTCCGTTATCGAGATCGATACATGTAATGCAATTCAAACTGAAATATCTCACTGTAGATAATGAAGCAACTGACAACTGGCATGTCCATGAAAACTCAATCCAATGATTAGCATTTTAAACCATTGATGTAAGATCAGAAAGATATATTTTTAGCTGCTGTTTCTCGTGTCTGTGCGGAAGACGAGTGTTTGTTTGAAGTTGAAGAGAATGTTTTGAAGAAAAGTGCAGTGTTGTGCTTGTGACTGGGAGTCATTACTCCCGATGGCCGGGACAGGCCAACCGCGCTAGATCGATCCGGCCAGAGCGGCGCAGCTAACGACGTAAGTGCATTCTACATACTATCCGCTGGCTGTAAACATGTAGGTATGATGTGTGCAGCTCCGCATCAAGCTTTCCAATCGTACCTATACCTAATAGCGATAACATAGGTATTAATCGAGCAAAAAAGCTTGTGGCTTGATTGAAACGTAGTAGAAATAAATATACTTCGCTGGTAGCTAGCTATACGTATGCTTTGTGGTACATTGTGGTACATGTACAACAATCCGGATGACCAAGATTAAAAAATCCAAACATTTTACGTTCCTATTTACGAGCAGGTAAACTTGGAGCAGTGCCAGATTTGTCGTCTTCTGTTTATCTTTAATCAAAAGCGTTTATCGATAAATTAAGTCCGTGTATTTATTAGAACAAAGCAGTGGTTCCTTACAAAAATACGTGCACCAAAACACCGGATCGTCGTAACGGCCTAGCCCGAGATATTTGTTTATGTTACCGTACAAATTCTGTGGAAACATTAATGCTAATATCCACATAGTAAATCGGGTTTGGGCGTAATTCGTATATAACCAGTATCATCAGTGTACGGTTTAGTTCATTATTGAACGATATTCGTTCTGTTTAGTTTAGTGTGGTTTTATATTAGAGAGAAGAAAGCCCTTACAGTCCTCTGTGTGTATGTAAGTTACACGTACGAAACGCAGCAGCAGCAACACACGATAAGACAATCAATCCTGTATATTATGTTGAGCTAGTAAGTTGTGAAATGGATCCCAGCATGACCAATGACCAACGGTTCCATAACTTGTCGCCAGAACATTGGACATTTATTAGGCCTTCATTTTCGTCCGTAAATTCATACGGCAGCTAAGGAAGTTCCATAGCGCAACACATGGTTTTTTATGGGATGTTACAATTTTGTTTCAATCAATTTCAATTAATTGAGGAAGTGTTCCGCACAGTCTACATAAATCAAGTATTTGGTTAGTCAGTGTTTCAATTGAACGCTTGTTTATGAACGTCAAAATCCTCCGTAGGAACGCGAATTTCGAGCCATGATAGCTTCATTCACTCATATGACGAATTATAGTTTGAAAATTGTAAAATGATGCCTGTAAATATAGTCAAATCCACAGAGATTTCGTTTTCGTTATCAAACTATTATTATCTTATTATATAAAGGAAATTCACGTACTAATGCTACTTATTGATCACGAAAGGTATAGGTAGGCAAGAATTCTTATAGATACAATTCTGCTGGCTTTGAAATCTTTGAAAATGAGGAAAAATTGAGGGAACAAAAGAAACTTAACGGACATATTTTTCCTCGGAGTAGTTATGTGGACGAATTGTACAAAACATTTCCTGGTTAACTTCCCAATGTTCCAAAAAAGTCTACACAAGCGTAAAACATAATCAATTATTATTGTTGGTACCTTCTTACTTTTTGATTGCGAATATAAGGAAGTAGGTATGCAAGCGGTCATAAGTCAATGTTTGCGCATATACGTTTTCCTACAAAATTTTCAATTACTTGCGTACGAAAATAAATTCGTCAAACTAAATTATCTCTGATTTGAGATTTTGGCAATTTCTGTTATTAGGCGTTGATTGAATTCTCCACTGAAAAGATTACACTTTTGGGTTGCACAGAAAATGGAGTGACTTCATATCGGCGTCGTGATTATACACAGATTCAAATTGGAAGTGTAGAGTGTAGACTCCTATTCCTTTCTGTTAATCTATTCACAAAAGATTTATATGACGAAGGCTTATTTTCTGATAATTTCAATGTTACAATTTTATGAATTTTTTATCAATGTTTTTAATAGTTAATGTACTACCTAGCTCCTTTATGCCTCTTCAACTTTTTTTTTAGCAACAACTTACTTTGTTGGGCCCTATTGCCTTGGTCTATAAATAAGGTGTCACATGTCTGATACCTCGGTAGAATACTCGCTTAGGTATCACGCTAATTTCAGGCGAGATCAATATGTTAAGTATTCTAATTTACAATTACAGGGGCGTTTGTACACTCAAGACCTTTTTGTTTTCATTCATTACCGTCGTAATAAACGAATGGTAAAAGGTTTCTGAACAAAAGCTTGGGAAAATTAAACAATCTGAGGTTTGTAATTATGAAAATATTCAGGAGTATTATGGGTGCTTTATTTTACCAAATATTTTCGCTGTAGAGATTTGTTTGACTAATATAAAGAATTTTTAAATAAATAGTTATCTAGGTATTAAAAGTAATTTTTTTCCAGAATCTATTTTTTAAAAATATATAATAAATGTCAATTGTAATACCTACTTAATTGATTTAAAGTTTCCTGAGATTGACAGAAGCTCTATGTCGCAGACTGTTTATACAATCGCGATTGCTTTTACTAGTCAGGTATCTGTCATAAAATGTCATACATAAATTTGACGGGCCCGATAGCTCAGTTGGTAGTATCCCTGCCTTCTGAACTGAGGGCCGTGGGTTCGATTCCTACCCGGGACAAACATTTGTGTGATGAACATAGATGTTTGTTCTGCGTCTGGTTGTTATATTGTATTCTATGTATGTATTTACAAACAAAAAAAGTATATATGTATTACTAGCTACTGCCCGCGGCGTCGCCACGCGTGGACTACATTATATATGGCTATTACGCTAATAATTATCCTTGATATTCCTGGACCAATTTTGATGAAATCTCCACTCATGGCTACTTAACTATAGGGATTGACTGAAGCTCTATGTCGCAGACTGTTTATACAATCGCGATTGCTTTTACTAGTCGGGTAGGTATCTGTCATAAAATGTCATACATAAATTTGACGGGCCCGATAGCTCAGTTGGTAGTACCCCTGCCTTCTGAACTGAGGGTCGTGGGTTCGATTCCTACCCGGGACAAACATTTGTGTGATGAACATAGATGTTTGTTCTGCGTCTGGTTGTTATATTGTATTCTATGTATGTATTTACAAACAAAAAAGTATATATGTATTACTAGCTACTGCCCGCGGCGTTGCCACGCGTGGACTACATTATATATGGCTATTACGCTAATTATTATCCTTGATATTCCTGGACCAATTTTGATGAAATCTCCACTCATGGCTACTTAACTATAGAAAAGTTTTCGATGATATTTCGATAAGTATCATCGAACTCATGATTAATTAAAACCTATATTATATTAAAATCTAGGCTTTCAAAACATTTTTACAATAGGGCAAAGTCTGGGGGTCTAGCAAAGATACCAACCGCTAACGCTAACGCCAAACGCTAACTCCAAAATGTACTGAAATGACGTTTCGGAAATCGCTAACTTTTCCGTAGCGAATGTCATTTCGATACATTTTTGGATTTAGCGTGAGGCGTTAGCGTTAGTGATTGTGATCTTTGCTAGACCCCCAGGGCATTTTACAAAATATGTTTCGTACACAGATTAGAGAAAAAATCTACTTCGTATCATTCCAAAGAGTATTATTATACTTCTGTATCATTCAAAGAGTATATAATTTATACGTAACGTAAGAGTATCATTGGCCCACTGCATTAGCCTATGGTGGTAATAGTATGCATTGGCCCTCAGACCTGTGGGCCAAACATAAACGTCATGTGATGCCAAAAATAGGCGTAGCAAGGGTCAAGATTATACTCCCAAGGGTAAAGCTCTAACTATCACGGTTCATGAGATACAGCCTGGTGACAGACGGACAGACAGCCTGACAGACGTCGTCAGTCCGTTTTGGGTACGGAACCCTATTACTAAGGCTTTGCTGTCCGTCTGTCCGTCTGTCACCATCAGGCTGTATCTCATGAACCATGATAGTTAGACAGCTGAAATCTTCACAGATGATAAATATATTTTGTTGCCGCTATTACAAAAAACACAGAATAAAATAAGTATTTAACCCCTTAAATACTTATTTTATTATGTATTTTAGTATTTTTTCTCTCTCATACATCAAACGTTTTTTTGCTAGTTTTTATAGATAATGATACGGAACCCTTCGTGCGCGAGCCCAACTCGCACTTGGCCGGTTATTTCTCTAATCTGCGGGCACTAAGTATAATTAACATGTTTGTATCTTGAATGCAATCGATTCATACTACTTACATATTATTTGATGGTATATCTATTTTACTCCAAAAACCCCAAACAACCTGCAAGGGCTTAAATAGAAAAACTAATAATGGTTAATCAAATCCAATAAATTGTAAAATTTCATTCCACTGTTTAATGCATATTTACTACCGAAATTAACTCCTATTACTCTTTGTTCATGGCCTTACACACGTTTTTTTTATTGAATCTGTGTCTCCAGATGGACTTTACGTAAAACATGTGAAATGTTCAATAACAACACGACGAAAAATTACTATACTTAACACTGGCTAAATACACTATGTGTGGAGCCATAATACAACATAAAAAAAATTACTGTGACACAAACTAACCGTCAGTAGCCAAAAAAAATTCACCATGAAGCGGCCATGTTGTATAAAATTCCGTCCGGTTTCGTAATGATATTTAATAATTTTGACCAAAAATTTTTAATGATATTTGTATATTAATATATCCTATGTTGTGCGCTGGTTATTTCTAAGCATATTAGTGCAACCCGCATGAAAATCAGTCCAGTATCTAGGGATTTGTTCAATAACAAACAAACAAACAAACAAACAAACGGCTACAAATTATTGTCCCTAGATGGCGTTAGATACGATAAATTAGAAAATGTATGGAGAAGGGCAAAAAGCCTTGTAGTCCTGCATCGCGGTTACGATATTTTTTGAACAATAGAACCTATGGGATAAATTAGATTTGACATCATTATGTGTGTGTTCCCTAGCGCATCAGAATTACACATTTATTATATGTAGGGAGAATAGGGAGAATAGGGAGATATCAGTTATCTGGTTCCCATAGTACAAGCTATGCTTAGTTTTGGGGCTAGATGGCGCTGTGTGAAATGTCCACACATATTTAATTAATTTAATAAATAATAATGTGAAATAATTTTCTATGTTCTTGGAATTATTTTAAATCTAGCTCTTAGTTTTATAATAAAAAACTGTTTATGCTAAATCAATATGCTTGTGATAAACAACCAAACGTGAAACTCTGTTCTAATAGTTCTAATCCAAGTGATCAATGGATATACTTAAATCCGACACCAAAAGAGCAGGCAGAGTTTAAAAATCTGACCGGCTTGTGATCAATAGGTTACTACAGACCTATACTCGCTCCTGTTTATCCGGAGTCTGTTGAAGCGTTTTTCGACGAAAACAAATTGATTCGCCATCGTCGCGTCAACACCAACCTAGACCTCCTGTTATTGGCAAGCTACGGGCCACCAGGTGTCGCTGACGGTTCTACAAAAAATCTTTATCGGTGCTCGTGACCATTTTCTGCCCTATTCTTTGCCGAAAACAATTTGAACGTTGAAAGCGGGCTGTAAATTAACGCGGGATTTTGATGAGGTTCATTAGGTAAACTCAGCATAAAACTGTCATTCTGCATGTTAAGGCCAGCGTTTTTGTAGCTTAAATTTATGTGCTTGGGTTCACTGAAATACCCTTTTTAAATTTTGATCCTTTTCACTTAACATATAAGTAGGTACTTACTATATATATAATTCACGCTAACGTTTAAAATGTCTTTTATTCCTGAAACGGTACTGGTTTATTGTTCCACATGTCAGCGTTGGTCATTGCCAGCTCAATGTGGACGTCCTACGTGCTCAAGTTAGAACTTCCGGCGAAGTTCGCCGAACAAAACCACATAATCTGATTATCCTGAACGATTGACGATACATTTTGGGTCAGGCTCAGCCTGTGATGTATCGAGGAAAGTCGCAAACAGAAATTATGCGACCACGTTAGTATGCAGACGTTACTACAATAAAGTAGCATCCCCCTTCGGATTTCGATTGGGTTGAAGCCAATTAGTCTGTAAGCTTTCATTTCAGTGGATTTTAAACCCACGGCAGAAAAACAAACAAACGCCAAAATATTATGATATCGGCAGCGTTTTCGATAAACTGTGAAATTATGTAGGATGAAAATGAGTTTTACTAAAACTTTTTATAAATATCATCGCACCTTATTGCGAACTTTGATGGCATTCATATTTTATAGGTATAGCTTATATTTTTCTTATGAAAAAAAAAATATAGTGCATCATCATCATCATCACCTGAAGATTTCCCTTCTGAACATATCCCTCCTTGCATCCATCGACTCCCCGCAGTCTTCACCAGGTCGTCGGTTCACGTAGTGGGGGGCTGGCTTTCGCTGCGTCTTCCGATTCGTGGTCGCCACTCGAGGACATTTACCCCCATTCAGTTGTAAGTTCTATAAACGAGCGATGTGGCGTGCCCATTGCCATTTCAACTTGCTAATTAATTCTAAAAAGAGCTATATCGGTCACTTTAGTTCTCCTATAAACATAGCTAATAGGTACTCGTGTTATAAAATATTTCACGCAAAGTCATGTCCTAGTCATAGTCATAGTCCAGTTTAAGTCAGATAGTCATAGTCCAGTCTAACAGTGGTATTCATAAACAAAGGTTGAAAACCCCCCCAAAAACCTATCATTCCACTTTTTTTTAGAGGTGAAATGCTGAATCATTCTTCTTTCACTTTCATAAACAATCGCTGGAGAAACCCCTAACTGAAAAGCATTTTAATCAAATACTCTACGATTTCAATAAAGTTGTATTTGAAAATTCTGTCGAGTATCATTTTGACGCGACTTTTGAACTATCAAAAGTCGCGCCAAAATGTCACCCACCATGCCAGATTAAAATAAAATAAAAATAAATAAAATAAATATGTGTGGACATTTCACACAGCGCCATCTAGCCTCAAATTAAGCATAGCTTGTACTATGGGAACCAGATAACTGATATAATACTTAGATACTTTTTGTTTGTAAATACATACATAGAATACAATATAACACCCAGACACAGAACAAACATCTATGTTCATCACACAAATTTTGTCCTGGGTAGGAATCGAACCCACAGCCCTCAGTTCAGAAGGCAGGGCTACTACCAACTGAGCTATTGGGTCCGTTGGGATTGAGGGCTGCTTTTGTTTATGAAATGCATAAAGCTATATAGAATTTGCCGCACAGCGCCTGATTCATCCTCTAGAAGAGCCCCCGCCTCGACTATGAATTCCAGTGTAAGTCATGCTCCAGCAAAGTGGTGGCAACTTTACTAGAAACTTCTATGGAGTTTTGGAAGCAAAACGAAAAATCACGTTTTACCACATTATATCACTTGCCTTAACTCATGCTTGTAATTCAGCACTTAATGCGTAAAACGCCACCAATTTTAACATTAACACTGGAAAAAGCACAAGTTTGGAAAAATAATACAATGCAACAACGTGAACTTTTCCGCGTTCCCGCTAAAACTCCAACTTATGTACTCATAATGATAAAAAGTTGCTTTGCTGAAGTTTGAATTTCAGCAAGCGTAATCGTCTCATTAAAGCTCTATTCAACACGAGGGCGCGGATTTAAATTTGAATGGATTGGAAACATAAAAAGTTGGACGGGACTGCAGACTCAATTGATTCATTCTAACTAACCAATTGATAATATTGAGCTTGAGTTTCCAATAAAGAAGTGGATGTGACTTGAATTATATTATAGTGATGACTAGTAGGTATTTTCCCGTGTACATTTGAATGGCAGCCATAATTAAAAGTAAAGGAAGACCAAATTTTTTTAGAGTTCAAGGGGTAACGTGGACCCTATTACCATGGCTTCGCTGTACGTTTTTCTGTCCATCTGTCCGTCTGTCACTCACACATCGCGGTGAAATCTCATGTCCTTCTCCAGGGTTCAAACTGTCGGATCATTCTCCATACCAAATTTTATCAAGATCAGCTCAGCCGTTTAATCACGAAAAGATCACAAATACGCCAAGGGCTTTTAAATTATCATATCGTTGGCTACGTAGGTGGGTATATAGTAGGTACATCCAGAAAAGAAATTAAGAAAATAACATTTCTTCTAACAAAGTTAAATGTAATTGTATTGTGAGACATATGTCTATATCTACACGTCCGAAAACTATCAAGGGAACCGTAAACTTGCCTAATGCGACACATAAAATGTTAAATCGCGTGCCGTTTTATGTTTATACTTTCCGCTGAAAAAATGCAACTTTGTCTGTGCAACAAATTTAAATTAATACTATTGACTAATAGGCATTTTCACCTTTGTTAACTACCGAAACATCTGGCGCCTAAAATAAACAAAATAAACGTGTAGACCACGATCAAGGAAAAATGCTGCGTCTATTTCGGCTGGTTCAGAAAGCCATTACCTACCCACCATGCGGGTTTGCTTATAAACAATGCTGTGCACTTTTACACGAATTTTTATTGCCTCCAAAAAAGTAGCCAATTAACTTGGAATGAGTCAAGGAGAACGTATTGTTCCGCAGCTGGCATTATGCCAAAGTCGGCTACTAATTAATAGGAGTTTTCACGAATATATAGGTTAAAATCCCGACCCATTGAACTGCCGTGCGTTCGTGCATCTCCCTTTGTGAATCGAAAATGGAAAGGTATTTTCGCTTCGTTTTAGAGCAGTGAATTGGCGATGGTGCTCGGCACGAGTGCTTCTGGCGATGTAAAAGTGGAGTGCGGACCAAACTGAAATATTGAGAGAGTCTATTGGAAAATTATAGGAACTTGAAAGCTGCAATAAGTAGTTTGCCTATAAATACATCTATTCATTTCTAATGTTGATATTCGTCACGCTTGCATACTTCTATTATATCCGTACTTATAAAGTAAAAAGTTATGTATTAGTTTGTAATTAATAGATATGTTATTTGTGACTTTCATGCCAAAAAAGCTGTATAATAATTAGGAAAAAAATTAGCACACGGGTTACTTAATATGCTTAAGTATTACCGCAATCAACAACATGTCTAGACAAACCTTACCTAGGTTCAAGGCGTATTATACCAAACAGTTGTATTTCCTTATGTATTAAATAAATAAATAAAATCACAACATACTTTTTATTCAACCGCTCCCACGAATAAACTATAGGACACTCTTTATTCATTTTATTATACTAATGCCCACACGGTGTAGGCTACCTACATCATTAAAAAGACCAGCAAAATTTGAGGTAATTATTACTTCAAATAAATCAATCACTACAGCAGTAAACTAACAGAGCATTTGATTTTTATCACTTCTCCAAGGCTATTCACACGGATATAGGTTTGTATTAGGTTATATATAAGGATAGTAAGCGCAAATGATGTCATGGCGATGAATTCCAGAGATAACAACAGATTAATCCCAGCATTATGCTAATCACAGCTAAACATAGATGATTCAATGTAAATGACAAGACAAAACGAATTGTTATGTCTGAAGTCAGGATTTTTCAAGTTGTTTGGTCTGAAGAAACTAACTGCACAGTTTATTACGATCTTTAGAGAAGATAAGCAATAACTTTCTACGCGAGTTTTGTTATGAAGAGATAATTGATGGCCAAGGTCATACATGTTCGGAAAAATAAGTGAACAAAACATTTCGATGTCGAGGCTTCGACAATACATGCATCCTATAGAAGTATAGATACCTATACTTACATTACAGGGGAGTAAATTGAAGTGGATTATTAGGAATAATCTGGTAGTAAGGAATTTTAGTAGGATATACTATAGCGACGTAATTCCCATGTATGTTGCCCGTAATAGCTAGGTACCTAATTATATATTTTGAGAGCTACTTATTGTGATCTGTTTATAATTCTCAGCGAGTTACTACACTGTAAGTAAACTAATAGCCACATATTTCTGTTTTCTTAGTGTAAGGTCTCCGATCATGGGTCTTTTATAAAATACCACTGCAGTTTTGATACAACCTTAAATGGCAAAAAGTTGATATTTATTTAAATTTTTTGGTAAGTAAAAGTAGGAAAAGCCATTATCCAAAAAAAGTAGGTATAGTATTTTTTAACCGTGTCGCATTACCAGAACATTTAAACCAAAAAAACATTTTATATTAGTCTCAGTGATATTTGAGCCAAAATCTGGGAATTCCCTAAAAATGATAAAAATTCCCGTAGCCCCCAACTATAAAAAAACCGATAGGTACTGGTACTACCACGCTTCCTGTGACCAACTTATCAATTTTATCAACCTGTATTTTGAAGTAGATATCTTTCAAGCACCAAGAGTTATTTCAGCTAGAGTATTAGCCCAATTACCAATAGATAAGGGGCTTCCCTTACCTATCGATAATTGGTTTGTTGATTGGTTCTCTTGGTTGCTATATTTAGATATATTGTATAATTCAACTCTTAGTACCTATACAATATACATGTTAGATATCTAAAGACCTCTGAAGCGGGCTTAGACTTGTTCGCACTCTGCGCACCAACCACAGGGAACTGAGTTTCAAATCAAACTAAAACGACTCAACTAGTATAGGTATATTATTATATCTGTCGCTGGCAACATCGGCAAAGTCTCTACTATGACCGCAAGCCTGATTAGTTCGGTATTAAGACAAGACTTTAGGTTGCGAAACTACGCTAGAGCACCAGTTTCAACTCCTAGAGGGATTGAGTATATAAATACATACATAGTATGTATGCGTATACGACAAGTTAGTAATTAGTAGGTAGGTAAAAAATAAAAATGTAGGTACACAATATTAGGAAGATATAGAGCTAATATAGAGCTAATGGCGTATTGGCTCAGCGGTAGACTTTCAACTGTCCCACCCAGGTTTGAATCCCGCTCAGCTTCACCAATTGCACAACGGTGAAGGAAATCATATAATCGGTATGTTCAAGAATCAAGAATCAAAAATTCAAGAAAATTTTGTGTAATTCACCATCCTGCCTTGGCCAGAGAGATGGCTTACGCCTACACTGTCTCCATTTGAGAGAAGTCTCGCTACCCAGCAGTGGGGAAGTGTTGGGCTGATTTGAGCTTAGAAATGAAATATATTAAGTACGTTAATTAAATCATATTATTATATCGTGGAATTAAACATACCTAAGTACTTAGAAGACACGTAAGTATACTTATTCACAAAACTCTTCTATTTTTTAGCTATGCTTCCATCCTTCAAGAGTTTACTCCAGATACAAGCAGTGTCAGTGCATCTGTTGCTCTAATATCACAACAAATAGCAAAACTGGAACTTTGCCAAATATGTGACCAAAACTTGGTGATAATATCTCGCCATCTATCATCGCTGTTAACTTTATTAGTTTATTCGCCTCCATCTATAAATATCTTCAAAAGACACCCATTTCGTGTGTATGTACTTTCATATTTTGGTGAAACAAAACCCAGGCGGCTGCTCACACAGCTGTCTGATGTTTAAAAATTGAGCTGAGTGATTTCCGATCACTAGAATAATATGTTCAGAATGTTGCAGAATGCTGGTAGGCCATTAATGTCTACCAGTTTGCTTTTAAACAGATGTAACTCGTTCCAGATTCTTTAAAAATAGGTAATATTTAACTAGTAAAGTTGATAATTAGAAAGGCATAAATATCCGTTTTCACTGCTTGTTAAATTCGACTTCGACTGACGTAAACATAATCAAAGAGATTGATACCTTCCATCGAACAAAAATAAAGGACAGAATGTACCTATATTATTTGCGTGAGCAATATAGAAAGCTGATTCACTGATATTTGGAACCACATGCTTACACCCTCACTCTCCCATTACTTATATTATAAGTACTTAGGTACTTCTAGTAAAAGAACAATAAGATATTGTTATGTACACATAGCAAAGACTTGCTGGTAAATATCATTACACTTGGGTACCATAAAAGTAGGTGAGAACGGTTTATGCGGTCATTATGTGATTATATATTGATGTACGGTCCCTGTGGTAATATATTTGGATGTCAGCTTTCGGCCGCATGAACCACACTTTAAAGCCTCCAAATAAGAAGAGCTACCTTTGTTATCTGCTTAACATTTAGAAAACACAAATCGCACGATATGTGAAGGTACATATTGTACCTATTTTACCTTATTACCTATTACTTAAACACACACACACACAATCTGTTCTGCGGCTGATTTAAATATTCTTTTCAAAGTTCTCTGGCATTAAATGAACCATTTTTACCTTTCAATAGACTGAAATTTATAGCATTCATTGAAAAATTTAAAATTGTAAATTAGAAAGGTTTAAAGGTATGAAATGAAAGGTATGGGGTAAGTATCTAATAATACGGGAATTAAATGTGGCAGTTTGCTGAACCGTTGATTTACGGTGTATATTTTATTTCCTCAGCAGTAAAGTTTATTTCAAGCCACGAATAATGACTATTACCAGCTTTTGTGTAGGAAGTATAACTGTGGAGCTTTGTAGCCATTTTCTAATGAGAAGGCTCCCTATCTCGATGACTCGATAAGCCCTTGGTTGTTCGAGGATAGAGAGCCATGATAAACGATTTATGTCCCTATTCAATTATCATAAAGATTATTAGATCCCATTAAACAAGGTTGAATTGAGAATTATAGAGCCTAAAATACCGAATCAACGGCCTTTCATAAACCACGAAAAGGAAAACTGAATCGAGATTGCGGGATCTTTTCCTTATCTCTCAAAACTTTTCATCAGATTTTTGAACAGAACAAAATCTCTATCAAGTATGATCGTAATGGGAATTTGCAATAAATCTACTGGGTACAGCAGAGGCAATAAAATGTTATTGAATTTTTTATTACTTCGAAGTCATTCACGTTTCTTGCAATTTAATTTGCTGAAGCTATCTTATGGCTTCGGTTTGTAATACAACACTTACTAATAGTCGTGAAATAAATTAATAACATTCTTACCCCCGTATTCTAAAACATTTCACCAAAAATCCTTCACTTGACTTCTACTTAACTTTGAGGGAAACTCAAAATACATCGCGACGTACCTTGAGTTGACAGTTGCTTCGCTTCTCTCGTTTAAGAAAAATTGACGCAGAAATGTCAAGTTGATTATATATTGTCAACTAAAAATACCAAAACACAAAAATGAGGTTAATTCGAGGTTGAGTCGAGTGGAGTAATCTCGTGCTAACGACTTAGAATATGGGGGTTAGAATTTGGCGTACTTAAGGTCTCTAGCGTTGTTATAAAGATAGATACTGTATTTCAATTAAGGTGTACAAATGCGTACCTATGTAACGTACACTGCTATTAATGTCATATAATTTTAATCTTGATTGCGTGGAATTTACTATTAAATGCTTTGCCAAAGGATGTATTAAAGGTAATATCTGTCCTCCCATTTCTAAATAATGACCATGAGCAACCTTCGTTGGTTATGAGGATTAGAAAACTCATGACATATGAACAAACATAAATGCATTGTAAAAAGTTCCTCTATTACAAGCGTTGTTCACTAATAAAAGTAGGTAAATAACGTAGGTAATTCTTTAGTGAACTTATAGTAGGTACGTAAATATGTATCATCATGTTGCCTTGTACTTAGGTTTTTCATGACATACATGTATACAAATAAACACCACAAACATTTTTAGAAAAATGTCTGTCGAGATATATGTATCTATCTAAACGACGACGGGCCTGATAGCTCAGTTGGTAGTATCCCTGCCTTCTGAACTGAGGGCTGTGGGTTCGATTCCTACCCAGGGCAAACATTTGTGTGATGAACATACCTTTAACCAATTTTTACCAGCCGTATCTTCTATTTGATGACTAGTTAATATAAGGTAGATGACCTCTGATAATAGTCAAGGAATGTATACTCAATATTCAAATATTCTACTGTGGCTAGGTATTTTATTACTTTTTTTTATGTAAATTCATCTTTATTTTGAACGGCCTTTAAACACTTGACGGGCCCGATAGCTCAGTTGGTAGTATCCCTGCCTTCTGAACTGAGGGCTGTGGGTTCGATTCCTACCCAGGTCAAACATTTGTGTGATGAACGTAGATGTTTGTTCTGCGTCTGGGTGTTATATTGTACTCTATGTATGTATTTACAAACAAAAAGTATATAAGTATTGTATCAGTTATCTGGTTCCCATAGTACAAGCTATGCTTAGTTTGGGGCTAGATGGCGCTGTGTGAAATGTCCACACACATATATATATCTTGCAACTTAAACTAACTAAAATAACTAAATATTAATTATTCGAGCAAATACCTATTGTAATATTGTATGGGTGTCATTTCAACGTTATGTCATATTAATTATAAATTATATTATACCTATAGATTATGCCTATTTGTTCGAGAATCGGCCCCTAAGTACCTACCACTTATATATTCTGACCCTAGGTCCCCTTGCTCTTTCTTATTTACTGCCGCACTCAACGTGGGCCATCAATTAGAACTTCGCCATTCAGTATAATCGATTCGTTACCATTTACCTGTTATTTATGATATCGGAATATTGGGTTTCAATTACACAGATGGTGTCATTTATAACTTCAGTATTGAAGCCGTGAAATGGGTTTCATAATGAGGTCGGTTCCACTCATTCAGAAACGGTCAGGAAAATCAATTTATTATTCGAGTGGTTGAAAGAGCGTATTTTATCGTAGATAAGTAATTTTAATGTCATGTGCATATTTCTTTTAATCTGCATTATAAATTATGGTATTCCTAGAGGACTCACAACCAATACATCATCAGACCTATGATTACCTATAGCATCAGACGTCCACTGCTGAATATATTAGGCCCAAGGAACTTATAGGTATACTATTAGGTCATATTGAAAGCTGTCATTTTGGGAAGTGTGAAGTGAAGTCATTATGTGCCTGTAGGGTATAAAAACATTGCTTGAATTATCTTGGTAAAATACGATCCGAGAAGTTGAAGTTTAGCGTTAGGTACCATATAAGGTCCAATAAGTTAAAATAGGTAGGTGGGTGTTATACAAATTTGATCAAAATTGCACGAAATCTCACTTTTCACATAAGCGTTGATACGCCTTACATAAACAGAACCATAGGCAAGTAAAGTAAAGCTCGAAGTCGAATTTGTTTTGTTATAAAATATGCAAAGTTGAAATTGTCTATTTAAACGAATTTCTAAACAGCTAATTTAAAGTCGTTGTTTTGGTTCTATATGAAATTACTTACCTACTGCTAAACCTTTGGTGTAAATGGACTTCTATTTACATCAATATTTTCCAGTCATAGCCAAGCAACATTTGTAAGTATTAAAAGCTCCATTTTATCAATACTTAAAGATTTGTTTGGTCGTAACCTGAGAATACTATTTGTCACCGCTTGTGATGCTGGCAGCGGTTGAGCATAGTAACATTCTACGTGGCCATGTAATTGGTTAAAGTTAAAATAGAAATAGCACTAACTTCTATATAAATGTCCACATTAACATTTCGTTAAGAACTGTAAACGGTTTTATGTAACGATACCTACGTATACATATGTGTATATTACATATACCAATATAATACTGATTCGAGGCCGAATCAACGCGTGTTCACATACTTACTATTAGTATGTGTACCTATTGTTTTTGTACGTGTACGGGTATTTTATTAATTGTATTTTTAGAAACCGATATTGTGATTATTTATTTATCAGAAGGTTTATTATCCAAAATATTGCAGGATGTAACATTGAAACATGGTAATGATTAGAGAGTTATTTTGACCCAATAATATAGTAGGTTTTAAAAACAGAAGTCTAATAATTTAGGTAGGTCTTAGGGTAAGTACACTACTTATAAAAGATAGTCTTATGTAATAAGTAGGTACCTACACCTAAGTCGAAAAACGATTTATCTCATCGAATAGGTAGCTTAACTCCTATAATCCTCGATAAAAGCTGTTCTCCACTTTCACCTGTTAAATTCAACTCGAGGACAAGGTTACTTAAAGCACAAAAGCTTTCTAAGTGCGGATTATTTGAGTAAATTACAATAACAAATTAACTTGGGAGGTGAAAATCTAAAACGTAATCGTTGGCCGTGTTTGTGAGATATGTATGGAGACAACTGACTAAAATATACTGGGTGTAATTGAATTCATTAGCATCCTTTGAAACTAGGTACCTATACTCCTGATACCGGTCACGTGTGGACCAAAATTTTTGAATTCTAACACATTGGTTTGGTAATAATAATAACTCCAAAAAATGGAATAACTTACCTACTTAATCAAATGCTACAATACAAAATTTAATTATAGTAATGAAGTACTGTTTTTAATTAGTATATACATACAATGTATAAAAACGTTTAAATGTAACAGTCACCCGTGCCAACTGCGTTAGGCGCCGCGGCAATCTTCATAATTTTCAATAAAAATATTTTCATTTACACTCTTTACTCTTTAATAATCATCTATAAATGATGTACTATCATGGGCTCAATTTATACGAATGTATTAAATTACACCCTGTATGTACTTAAGTTACAGTCAGAAGAAGCCTGAAACTACTTAGGTAGTTATATACGTATTAATTTGGCTTTGAGCAGATGCTATACATGAAGTTAAACGTGGTTTAATTTGAATATAAGAGTAACTAGTTAATTTTAGGCACGTGTTTACCGACCTACATTATATTACCAACCTTTTTAATATATAATAATAAATTTGTAAGTATGCCAATTTGTGATTTGTAATCAAAATTCGCAAATTGATTATATCAAAACAAAGGTCTAAAAAGAACAATTTCGTAACATCTACGCGACTTTACGAAGCCGAGACGTGAAAATTAAAAGAAACGTCCCAATATAAAAAATAAACGTGATTTATGCCGTCTGAAATTCGTCATTTCCTTAAATGGTTTATGCGAAACTGCTTAACGGAAGGCCTGGAAGTGGCGTGCGTCTAAATGGACATAAATATTTTACAAGTAAATTGAAATGGAGGCTGTGGAGTCAACTGTAAGCCAGGGTGAGAGGGGAAATAGAGGGAGTGAGAGGTTCACCTTGATGAGATTTCATACTTTCCATCACCCAAAAATTAGTAACCTCCATGAGAATACTTACGTAGGTACATGAATAACCGGCCAAATGAAAGTCAGACTCGCGCCCGAATGGTTCCGTGTACCATTATCTATAGAAATGAGCAAAAATATCACGTGGGGGGAGCCCGCTTATTTAAGCGGGCTCTCCCCACGTAATATTTATTTTATTCTATTTTTTTGGGTAATGGGGCGTTTCACACCACGAGTGGTTCGCACCGCGGTGTGAATCGACCTCTGCTATTATAACACTTGGCCGATTCACACCGCGGTGTGAACCGCCTATATATTTGTTTTGGTTGGGGACATTCGCACCACTATCAAAAGAAAACAAAATATTTTCCGTTTTGTACTGGCGCGTAGAAAATGCTTAGTGCAAACAACCTAAATCCAAAAATCTCAATACAATTTTGTCAATGAGGCGTTTTATTAAAAATAAAAGGTGTAATTTTATAAAGATCCGATAGATGGCATTCAAATTGGGGTTTTAACTTATATTGTCAAGATAATTATGTATCGAGTTTAGTATCCTTTCCATATCCGAAGGATACATTGTAGTATGATATTCTAGGATCGCAAGCGAAATCAGAATGAACGAAACACCATTTGTCGAAATCTTTAAATATACAAAGTCTGTGATCCACTCAACTGAATTTGACATTTCCTTGTACTCTGTGGTTTGAAAGCTTTGAAATGCGTGTTGCTATATACTACGCTATCTAGTAAAAGACGCGGAACTAGTTTTTAAAATAAAACGCCTCATTAGAGGTAAATATAGTTTGAGTTCCAAGAATCTCAGGAAAAAACAGGTAATTATAGGGTATTTTTTGACAGCTGGCGGGGCGTAATTTTACAGCCAAAAAGAGACCCGGTTGGCGCAAGAGACCCGGTTTTTTTCTCGTTGTGGCTGATTTCGCCCGTCATAGCGCAGCTCAGTGTCACTTAGTTTACTTCGTTCACCAAATTATGTTAAATAAAATATCCTGAACCCATCATAGTGCTCGAAAGTCTTGAAAATGTAGTTTAATCAATGAACTGTGCAATAAAGTATAAATGTAAATTTCATTTGAGCTATCACATAATGCCCTATTTCATGACATCTGTCAAAATGACATCTTTTTTTCTTCTTCTTTGTTAATGGCTTTCTATCGCTGTTTAGCAATAATTCTGCCAATTTCAAGTGAGATGACATCTTTCAATATGACATCCGTTTAAATGACATCTGTCAAAATGACATCTGTCAAAATGGCAACCACGAACCGAAAGACGCAGCGTAGGCCGGCCCCCCCACTAGATGGACTGACGATCTGGTGAAAGCCGCGGGGAGCCGATAGATGCAGGAGGCGAGCAGTCGCTCTAAGTGGCGCTCCCTGGGGAGGCCTATGTTAAGCAGTGGACGTCTTCAGGCTGTTAATGATGATGATGATGATGATGAAATTAGGAAAAAGACGAGATAAGAACAGAGTACTAATCCTAAGAAGTGAACAGTTTAGGAACACGATAGCGCTCAGTTATATATAACACTTTTTGCTAGAGCGGTCACCCAACATAGTAGTGACCGCAGCTAAACACTTGCTTAGCTCTACCGATCGGTTAGGAACGGCTAGTTATGCTTCGCTATGAGCGCTATTCTAGGAAGTGGTGGCTTTAAAAGTTGTGAAATTAGGATGAAGATAAAAGTGGGTAACTTAGGGAATGGATAAAATAAGAAGAGGACTAATCAGGAAGTGAACAAGTTTGAAAGTAGCGGCCTTGGATATCAACCAATTTTGGAAATAGACAATTTAAGAAGTGGATTAAACCAACTGGATTTGAGGGTTGTGGTGGATATAACTATGTATGAAAAAGTCAGAACAAAGAGCACTGACTTATGCAGAAGTACCAACAAAGACTCCAGTAAATGTTATTATCACCAACAGCCTGAAGACGTCCACTGCTGAACATAGGCTTCCTCCAGAAAGCACCACTTTTAGCAGCTGCTTGCCTTCGGTATCCATCACCTACCCGTGGCCATCCACCAGATCGTCGGTTAGGGGAGCCGCCTACGCTGCAAAGTCAGTGTAAGACCAGAAAAACATTAAAAATTTATGTTTGCTGACTAGAAAAAAGATATGATAAAATATTTACAACAACGTAAACGATATTTTGCAGATGGCATACTTAAGATCCGCCCCAAGTGTTTTTGCCAATCATACGCCATTCATGCGGATGTCGGATGAAAGAGTAACAAACTTACGTACTACTACAACACACATACAAAATTTCGCATTCATAATATTAATTTGATAATAAAATGTTATTATGAGTAAACGTTTTTCTACCTGCCAGTACAATTTTACACTGTTTTTTTACTTCTGTCGATAGTGGTGCGAATGTCCCAATCAAAAATAAATACATAGGCGGTTCACACCGCGGTGTGAACCGCCCAAGTGTTATAATAGCAGAGGTCGATTCACACCGCGGTGCGAAAGAGCCTATTCATTTAGGGCACTTGGGCGATTCACACCGCGGTGCGAACCACTCGTGGTGTGAAACGCCCCATTACCCATTTTTTTGTATTTGTTGTTTTAATGGCAACAGAAATACCTACTGACATCATTGCATTTGTGAAAATTACAACTGTCTAACTATCACGGTTCATGAGATACACAGACGAACAGACAGAGAGACAGACAGACAGAGAAGTGGAGCTTTAGTATATTATAGAAGTCTGTTTTACCCTTTGGACAAAAAACCCTAAAAGTATTCTGATTTCTTCTACACGAAGTGAATTAACAACATTCAAATATACGAGAGTGAGTGAGGGCGAGTTTTCTGAAGATTTTTAAGAATCAAAGACAGCCATGTGATAATACATATGTGTATGAAAATATAATAAAATTAAGTAATTAATTACATCAACAATGTTCAACAATAAGAAGAGAAAATACGAGAAAATAATTCAGCAATAACCTATATACAAAATATTTTACTGGAGATTATGGAAGAGCTTTTTTCTGAGCTTGCTCATTCATATAGAGAAGGTAGTCAATAAAAGCTTGTAATAAATAGGGCACGTGAAATCGGTGAGCTTTCAAAGATTTCCTCATTTCAATATTCTCAATAACTTATCAAGTACACTTGTAACTTCAACAAATGTCGGTAAGGCCGTTATATGCAAAAAGTTATATCGATCCCGCGAACTCTGAACAAAACGTGTTGATTGTTTGTTTATGTCTCAGCTATTTCGTTGCGAAAATTATATTATGATGATGACATGACGTCTTTGACAAGATCTTTCTATTTGATCAATTGAATCACAATTTGTTTGACCACTGAAATAACAAACATGTAGATGTAGGTATCATCATCATCATCATCATCATCAACAGCCTGAAGACGTCCACTGCTGAACATAGGCCTCCCCCCAGGGAGCGCCACTTAGAGCGGCTGCTCGCCTCCTGCATCCATCGGCTCCCCGCGGCTTTCACCAGGTCGTCGGTCCACCTAGTGGGGGCCGGCCTACGCTGCGTTTTCCAGTTCGTGGTCGCCATTCGAGAACCTTTCTTCCCCATCGGTTGTTAGTTCTACGAGCAATGTGCATGGCCTGCCCATTGCCATTTCAACTTGCTAATCCTAAGAGCAACATCGGTCACTTTAGTTCTCCTGCGGATTTCCTCATTTCGGATCTTATCTCGCAGGGAAACACCGAGCATTGCTCTCTCCATATCTCGTTGCGCGACTCTGAGGTTAGTAATGAGGCCAACAGTTAGAGACCACGTCTCAGTTCCATGAGTCATCACTGGCAACACACATTGATTGAAAACTTTTGTTTTGAGGCTTTGTGGTATTTTGGACGAAAAGATAGGTATAATTTAATTTAACTTATTGATTATTAAAGCGGCGTTCGATAATGGGGCAGTCCTAAGTTCAGCAGTGGAAGTCTTAGGGCTGTTGATGATCATGATGATCGTTATACTTCTACAGGTATTTAGAAAAGATAGATTTATAGTACTATAGATTCTGCATGAATAAATGTTAATAAAGACGTCAGAAACCTAATTAAGTTGCGCTCTCGTCCTAAGTAAAACAATTGAGCTTTTGGCATCCGGGATAATTTTAGCATAGCTTTGAGGAAGATAGGTAACCTTGAAGGGGAACTAAACGCTGTTCTACTGTACAGCTGCTGTAATGTATCATCATGTATAGATCATATCAGTAGCCATTATTGACGTGAATTCGTTTATTTTGTATTTTTCGTAATTAAATCGAGCAGTTGACAGCAGTCATCATTAAGAATGGGAGTTTAAAAGGTTCCCTGCATGGTTTTTATTTATAACAATAGTAATTTAGTAATAAGTAGGTTCGCTCGTAGGTAGGCTCGGCGGACCGACGATCTGGTGAAAACCGCGGGGAGCCGATAGATGCAGGAGGCGAGTGGCTCCTCAAGGTGGCGCTCTTTGGAGGAGGCCTATGATCAGCAGTGGACGTCTTCGGGCTTTTAATGATGATGATGATGATGAATAGGTTTATAAAGTTATTTAGGAATAAAACATTCTGATTCACATAAGTAAATGGTGCAATTCCAAACATTAGCTTATCTTACGAAACAACCACTCATTCAACAATAATAATGTTGAATTATGTTGAAAATTTTGATGTCTGTAGTCAAGAACTCGAGATGAAGCGGCAAACCCTAGCCGCGAGTAACATTTGCAAATGACGCCATTACTCTTCCTCTTGTTTTAGAAAATAGGAGCACAAACAACTCCTCTGTTATGGCAATTGCATAAAAAGCAGGTGCTTTAGGAAGCGGAGTTAGTGGAGTCACTTTTCAGGGGAATAAACAACAATATATTATTGTAATGTTTTGTTTTCTTTTTACTTTACAAGGTTAGTTCATTTAGCTCTATCGTATTATGGCAGTTTGAATTTCTGGAAATAACTACAGGGTAGAGAAATAAAATGGCTTGGCCAACTTTTCGGTTGTTATTCATTTACGTAACTTAACTATTTGGAATAAACGATGCCACACTCGGTTCGGCATAGGTCTTGCTTGGTGACTCATAACAGTGCAGCGTGAGCTCACATTTTCATAGAAATGACCTATTCAGTATTTTCAAGATTAAATTGTATGCCGATAAATAAGTGACACAAATTTAAAAGCTTGGCTTTTTAGGCCCTCAGAGAGTATGAGTGACCCAAAGTAAATACCTACTACTTATGGGTATAGTAATTCTTAAGTACTTAATTAGATACCTAATACACTTCTGAAAATCATTTTTTTTTCTCGTTATAGCAAATGTATGCATGTATAGCTAGCTACATATGTATAAATGTAGCTTATACATATGTATATGCTCTAACATCATGAGATAATAATACAATCTTGAAACAGAGCAAGCCAAATATCAATATTGCAACTCACATTCCCTCGGGGATGAATGCACGCAAATCTAACAGATAGCGGTTGAAATAAAATAAAAGAAAAATATCCGAGATTTGCACACAGGAACTGTTCAATTGAATAGTATCAACAATTCCACAGAGTACATTGGTATGGTATAAACTGAAAATAGTATCGCTCACGATAGATATGTTGTTGGTATTGGTTGGTTTTCTTAAATTTGTTAGTGATTTTGGGTTTAGTAGGTATTACTAGCGTCTATCAATCTTTTGTAGGCCCTTATACATTTCCTATACACATAATATTTTGAAAAGGAATGTTTTCTCAGCTATGTTTCTTGGGAAGAAATGAATAACAAATAATGTTTCATGACGATTAATTTTGCTACACTCAAGCACGTTCACAAAATAAGTTATTGCAAGTTAGCGCCGAAGTACTCGACACAAGTTTTGAAATGTAATCAAAGCCTGATTACAGTTATTTAAATTAAAAACAATCAAAATATTAATATCTAAGGTGACGTTCAAAAACTTATAAGAACAAGTAAAACTCTTGCATAGCACTCTTGTACACTTGCGCATTGGTCCGACGGGTTCGTATCGGTATACCTACTACGAAAATAAATCTAGGCAATCGTGGTAACACAAACATTTCCCTTGTAACTGGGAATAAATTTCTCTTCTCTGACACGACGCTAGAAATACGGTACTCGTGGACTTTTCGCTAATCTACTGTACTGTATGACTGTACCTACGTTAGCTGAATAGTTTAGTATTTGAATTAACAAATTAAAAAGTTTCACGTCTATGAAAGAAAAAAAGGGGAGTCGTTATTACGTCTGCTATTTCGACGTATATAGAATGAATTGTAGACCAATACCTATGTGTCCTGGTATTACTAGTGTGAATTCTATGTATGTGTTACATGCGCTACTCTACCAGTATCTAGGCCCTCGTGGCTAGTCTACAGTCCAAATGATTTTTTGTCATAGGCAGTGTAGCTAGTAGCTATTAATAAATAGTACCTATAGTTTAAATTATTGTAGCAGTTATAATTACTTTGAGGAAAAAAGGCATATTGCCCGTTGAAAAAAAATAATAATACTTGTCTTCCGTTTATTTCATTTCAACGTTAAAAAATCGCTGGTGCGAATGGGGTCTTACTTGTTTGTCTAATACAACTTTATCATTGCAACACCTTTTAATTATGCCGCTCCATGTTGATGGTTGATCCAATCCATCTAACAATCGATCGGGGCCGGCCTTGTGTCTTCCGACACCGACAACTTGTTGATGCCCCCAAACACCGGGTTTGCGGGTCAATATTCCAACTAGAAAATTTAGGTATCATACAAGTAATACTATCACTGCTTATTTTGTTGTTTTCATAAAGACTACAAATTGTTGGAAAATCGAAGAATTAGTCGTGTAGACACATAAATACCTACTTAATTATTTACAACAAAACTCCACTCAATAGATAGTAGTCTATTCAACTAGCAATGTTTTTACTATGCCTAATATACGATACGTTTATTTGGGTTTACTAATGCCTATTTAAGTACCTATCTATTTTTCCTGTATCTACACGTGTAAAAAATCTCTTAAGTTTAAGTAAAATCTACTTTAAATAACTTCTTTATACCGACACATATTTGAGTAACGGTATATAACGAGATGAAGACTTGTAACAACAAACATACGTTATGAATATTGACGAGACTCGACTTAAGAATTTCCTCATTGTTTGATGTAAAAATAACACTTCAGATCAATCTGTATCGTGCATAAAGTAACCAGTTCTGAAGTTCTACGGAACAGTGGCGCGTCGTGACTCCAATCTAAAGATCAAAGGAGTGATAGCAAAGAGCTACAAAGCGTGCAGATAATGTAAACTGAGGTTTGATGTACCTTCTCGACAAGGGGCGACGTTTATCGTCCGTTTGTAGATTTATATGGTGTGATCTCGAAATTTGCAAACATAGTAACTTTGGTTGCGATAAAACTGTTTTACGTAAAACAGGAATCAATGTGAGAAAATGAAAATGCTTTGTATCGCCGCATAATCTATCACGCAGGCCAAGTGCAAGTTGGTGGATAACACAGCATATACAGGGTTACAGGAAAAATCGTGCTAGATCCGTTAAGAGCGTGGAGTACCCATCACTTCTGACTTATTTCACTATGAAACACCCTAGGCTAAACTTTACCCTTTTCGAGATATTCAATTTTTAATTTTTTCATTGAAATATTTTGTGTCTTCTTATTATTATTATTATTGCATTTTTACATGTGTAATAAGATGCTTTAGGACGTCAATCATTAAAATAGTACATAAGTTAATTGAATAGACCGTAGTAGACAAGTGAAAGTTAAGATATAAAAAAAATATTAGAAACTGTATTGTTTTCTAAGGGATATCTACAAAAATATTATTAGTTTAGCCTAGGGTGTTTCATAGTGAAATAAGTCAGAAATCATGGGTACTCCACGCTCTTAACGGATCTAGCACAATTTTTCCTGTAACCCTGTATAATGATAATGATGATGATTTTAAATGTTCAACAATTATACAGTTCACATACACACAGCCAATGGAAAAGAATGCGAACTGTCCCTATACAATTTGTGTAAAATTTCGTTTAAATTGTTGATGGTTTGTAATGAACACTTAAGTACTTACGTTAAACCAGTTACATTGTATGTGTATTGATGTATGAAGCCATTATATACTTGCTCTCTAATGTTATTAGCAACAATAATACAGCAACTCTGCATCACTGTTGCATTAATAACCTATTTTTACCATCACTGTATCCAGCCAGGCATGCCTATGACGAATAGCAGCTGTAACAAGGGTTTGTTTACATGCATTACGAATCAAGAGCACCAAACAATCGCATGTTATGAAATGCACCTATTTTTAACGCTCCACGTGCAATTCTGATACACGTAGGAAGTACGTAAGAAGTTGGAATGGAATTATAAATGGAGTACAGCGGATCGCAACACACGGGCGCGACCTGACGCGAGCCTGTGACGCGATCCACGCGACCTCACCAGTCTGTTGCCACCACCAGTGCTGCCAATAAAAAATTCTCCATTCCCCGCGTCAGTTTCGCCAATTCCCCGAAATTCCCCGCATCTTTATGATTAATTTACCGAAACGACATTTTTGGAACAAAAACACTACGTTTTACTTTACTTTTTATACATAATTTGTTTAATATACTACTATATACAACTTACATCTAGACTAAATCCGTAGTCTTACTATTCACAGATTTGCCCCCCTGCATTATAGTTTCAATTTCAATTAACTAATTGCAATTGTTTTTTTTGTTTCTGTTTATTGTTTGTTTGTTTATTAGTTTACATACTCTTTGCCTTCCCTGGGCCAAATCCGGAATTTCTCATGCCGGATCCATCTGAATATTTTGCCCTACAACTACACGACGCGACTTAGTGCTAAGTCCTTACTTAAGACAACTTTTCTGTGGCGCAGCGCGATGGTAGTATGGCGCCGCCAGCGGTGTTTTGAAAGCAGCAATGACTGTAATATTATACCGAAAGAACCGAGCGCGAAACATTTCTGTATTTGCCACATTTTATAATACAGAAAATAAGTATGGCCCTTTGAGCAATTGATTCCACAGTGCCCATGTGCAATAAATCCTCTTAAGTAATTTGTATTTAAATTTTGGGTAAATCAATAATAATTACCAATTCTCGAATAATATAAATAAAATTCAATAGTTAAGGAATTTAATTTATACTGGCATTTAGGCTGAACAGTGCTGCGCTGCTGGCACCAAACCAGTGTTATAAACAATTTTGCAGAATTATTATGTCAGTACAAGCGCGCTGGTTTCAGATTAAAATAATGTATGTATAGAAACAATGAAAGTGCGAGCGAAGCGAGCGCGAAACACTTTTTTATCTTCGGATGATCAACAAAAAAAATATTTTTACCCACCAAAACAAAGGTTTGAATTCCCCGAAATTCCCCGATTTTTGTCATTCCCCGCGCTCTCCCCGCTGCAACCCTCAATTCCCCGCAAATCGGGGATTTTCCCCGCAATTGGCAGCACTGGCCACCACCTCTCTAAGAAGTTTCTCATTCTGCAAAAATGTTGTTATCTTTTACAACTTTAACGGGGAAAGTGCCTTTTTAATCTGTAAGCTAATTACTACATTCATAATGACTGCTCTGTAGCTACACGTACTATATCTAATACTATTAACATTTGAACGTAGGTACCTACTGCCCGTGGTGACATAATTATATAAGAGTCTTAAATCTATATTTTTAAAGAGATTCCTAAAACAATGCAGTGAATAATATTAATAATCTCGTCTCGTGAAAAATAATCTGTTGTGGTGTTTGTTGATACTTTTTTTTTCTTATATTTTGGCTCCACACACAGTGTATTTAGCCAGTGTCAAGTATTGTAATTTTTCATCGTTAAAGAATATATCACGTAAAGTCAAGTCTTAGTCATAGTCATAGTCCAGTCTAAGTCAGGTAGTCGTAGTGCAGTCTAAGTCATGCTCCAGTAAAGTGGTGGCAACTTTACTAGAAGCTTCTATGGAATTTTGGAAGCAACACAAAAACTCACGTTTCACCACATTATATCTCTTGCCCACACTCATGCTCGTAATTCAGTACTTAATGCGTAAAACGCCACTAATTTTAAACATTAATACTGGAAAAGGCACAAGTTTTGAGAAATAATACAATGCAACGACGTGAACATTTCCGCGTTCCCGCCAAAACTCCTTGTTGGTTTCTTTCGGTAAGAAAATCGGCCCTATCGAGATTAAATCAGGCTCAAACATTTACGACATACACCATCATATTAACAGCAAGTGGTTTAATAACGGTTAAGATTAAGACCACGTTAAATATGCACCATTCTTTATATACTAATGTTCGCACGCATTTTTAAACTTTATAGGTAGCCTACCTACACTACCTACTCTGAAACCTTCAGCTTTACAATGACATGTTGCTATACTTAGCCTATATTATAACTTTCAGGTTACAGCTTTTGTTAAATGGGTGCAGAAAGGGATGCTTTACGGAACAGCGAGCAAGGGCTGAGTTTCAGGGTTGGGTCAAAGATCGTCCCTAAGGTTCCTATTACCTTCACGTAGGTAATTATTTCATGTTCACGTATTTATATTATATTGCCCTGCGCTGCGTGATCCTTTTCACCTTTAGTCTCTTGAAGGTAAATGTTTAAATTAAATGTTGCTTGTTACAAAGCCCGTGTTTATTTAGCGTATTTATCTAATAGGTAAGGTAATATAATATTATGCATTGGAAGTTTTGATGTCTTGATATCTTGATAGCAGTCATGGTATAATTGACAGGTGTCCATACTGTCCACAGAGCAAAAAAAAAACGCTTCCCCTCCGAAGCGTCAATTGTTTCATAGCTCTGTGATACTGTCCATGAAATAACTGTATATAGGTACCAGCAACAAGGCAATCTTGGGCAATTAATAAATCGAGACCTATCTTATACCGCCTGCCTTGAAATTACGAGTTTTCAGTGAACTTACCTATACAACTTTCTGCTCCATCTTATCGTATTTATTAATCAAGACTTTCAAATTGGCTTATTTACATAATTATGAGTGTACTTAAATGATTGATTTTAACTTATTATCATATAACGCGATATATGGTAACGGTAAATCCTGTATAGTGTGAGACTGTAATGAAATAATACGTGATTCTATACGAAAGCTTATGACTCCAGACTCCAGTAATCTCCGGAGCAGCTTTGTGTGAGGCTCGCATAAGTCGCTCTTGCTTTATTGATGAGTTACTTCGGGATTGATGTTTAAATCCCTGTAATTGAAATTAACCTTAATGCCTGGCTCAGATTTTCATTTACTGTACATGATACTTAGAGCTAAACACTTGAATGTTCAACAATGACCAGATTTTTGTTTAGGTATAACGCACCCACGTACCTATAGGTACCTAGACTATTTTACTAATAAATAAAGACTATTTTAGTAGCTTATGTGTAAGACCGATGGTCTTTTTGTCTAAATCTGTGGTCCAGGGTTTTTTATTTGCTGGCGGCCCGACTGACGTTGTTCTGGCCCACAGAGCAAAAAAGAAAAAAAAACGTTTCGCCTCTACATAGGTGCGATGCGTCAAGCGTCATACTTTTCATAGCTCTGTGTTCTGGCCACTGATATACAAAAATCCATTACGAAAAAGGATGTTCTACTTCTGCATTTCTTTTTTTTTTGGTGGACCAATATTTACTTCAACATAAACTTATTAACTGTTTAAAACAAAAGTTCCCAAATTGGTACACTGCTCAACTAACAGCATTATATTATTATTTAGGTATACTTTTATATAGGCAAAACATTTGACCTCTAGCTTGCCCTCGGCTGATGATAATCGACATGTGCTTTGAGAGTAACGATTCACGAAGGAGCACGCTTGCCTAGAAAACATCTATTCACTCTTGAATTGAAGACTCCAGAAGTACCTAACTTTCCCAAAATCTATTCAGCATTAGATGATAATAAACTTACCTACCAAACTTCTGAGACAGAAGTAAGACGTTACACGTGTTATGTGTAAAGCTCCACAGGTCACAAGAAACGGATAAAAGAAAAATAAACGTGTATCTTTTCTCCCGAAAATAGTTTTATATAAAGTAAGTATAAATAATAAAACCACCAGCGCACAAGTACCTACCTAACACACTACTTAGGTTACGTATTGGTGCAAGGAGTGCGCTACACGGCTTAGTACGGATACTCATCCGATACTTAGATAATATTGAATTAGTATATCCAAAAGCTCTAGCCTTTTCAGTTGATATAACGCGACACATCTGAATAACTTTACGAGCTCTTAAAAATTTAGACACGTAGGTAGATATTTAGACATTTATTTTTATTAGACGCGTTCTTGTTGTTCTTATATCGCGTATCATAAAAACTCCAGTAAAACAGGTGATTCAGATAAACGCCGCGGCGGGTACGTTTCGGTAAGTCAATATGTTCATATCAAATGCGCAAACAGGGTGGAATCAGAAATTCAATAAAGAAGCACGGCACTCGTTTTGGTCGTAAGTATTAGGTAATAGGTATATCACTTTTTGGTATCAGTATCTGCAGAGCTTCACAGGAACTTCCAACCACCTAGCTAGTGTAAGTAATATTACACTATCGAGATAGATTCAAAGTAAATAGTATGTCATGCTCTATGTACTTACTGAGCAACATAAAACCAAAAATGCGATTTTTTTAAAAGCCCCATCTAGCCCCAATCTAAGCATAGCTTGTACTATGGGAACCAGATAACTGGGGCCGTACTGTGAGCTCTTAGCGCGATCCAAAACAGAGCGTATATTGGATAGCTTGTCAAAATCTTCATACAATAAAAACACAGCGATCCAAGATAGGCTCCGTTTTGAATCGCGCTAAGAGCTCACAGTACGGCCCCAGATATAATACTTATATACTTTTTTGTTTGTAAATACATACATAGAATACAATATAACACCCAGACGCAGAACAAACATCTATGTTCATCATACAAATGTTTGTCCCGGGCAGGAATCGAACCCACGGCCCTCAGTTCAAAGGGCAGGGGTACTCCAACTGAGCTATCGGACCCGTCAAATGTAATTGTTGAATTTCTGTTACGTATACGAAAACTGTCAAGTAATCATTTTAAAGCTAGGTAGTGTCACATAAATACCTATTCTAGTTTCTCTCTAGTTAGCTTAAAGCTTCTAAAATATATCTGCAAAGTTAAAGGTTAATTAAACCGAAAGGACGGCAACAAATTAGTTGCGAAACGTTTTAATTTTACCTAAGTACGTACCTACCTACTTATATTTGTCTCTTGATCCTTGGTTTGAACTGAACTGTTTCCGTGGGGTGTTTACAAGGGATTAACGGTAGTTTGCCGGTACTTTGTTTTATTGTAGGTTAATTTCTGACCATTACGGTCTTAAATTTGCTGTCTATACGATGTACCCACTCCAGTGTACATAGCGGTTTTAGTTACCGTTCCCTGGAGATAACAAAAAAAAGAATCTTTTTGACACCATGATTTCCTGTACCTATAGCTTACATATTTACCACCAATCATTGACTGACCGAATGACCGATGACCGATGTCAATAGGGTGAATTCTGTGCCCATCCAATAATTTGAATAAATACCGTTAACCTACTTAAAATATTTTTACAATAAAGGTTCTGTAAGTACATAATTATGCCACTCTCATTATAATGACATATTACCAATATAACATCCAATAAATTTATGTAGTATGTACACGTTCTTGGACTAATTTAGCTGACCTAATTACAAAATAACCTACACTATGTATGCCTTGTAATACCTACCGACAATAAATTGCTAAAACCATAATAATGGATAATAGCACGTAATCCGGCTTACTTTACGTAAAAATTACGTCGATTAACTAAGTGTTCGGGCAATAAAGATGCCCATCCTCAGAGTGTGGGAAGTTAGCCCCCAACTTTTTGAAATCAGGATTTTTTTTTGTTGTGCTGAATTGTTCTCGGTTTGTTCTATATTGTTCCAAAATAAAAAAAATCTAGGGTGAAAATTGTAGAAGAAAAACAAAAAAAACAATTTTTCACCGTAGCCCCCATATTTTGAAAAATCCAATTTTTCTTTTTTGTTCTGGATTGTTCTAGGTTTGTTCTCAATTGTTCCAAGATATAACGATCCTAGCATAAAAACTGAAGCCAGAAAATAAAAAAAACTTTTTTGTCGTAGCCCCCCTTTTTTGGAAAATCCAAAATTTTAATTTTGTTCTAGATTGTTCTAGATTTGTTCTACATTGTTCCAAAATAAAAAACTTCTAGAGCCATAATTGAGGCCAAAAATTAATAAAAACCTTTTCATGGTAGCCCCTCATTCTTGGATATTCATTATTTTTTTTATTGTGCTGGGTTGTTCTAGGTCTATTCTACATTGTTCCAGAACATGGTTCGTCTAGAACGAAAGCTGCGGCCAGAAAATGAGAATAAGTAAATTGAGGACCAGCATGACGTCGTCTAGATAAACAAAGCAAAAAGTTAGCCCCCAATTTTTTAAATTTCTTAAATTTCTCTTTTGTGCTGGACTATGATAGGCCCATGTTACATTGTTCCAGAATATGAGACTTCTAAAGCAAGTATTGGTGTCAGAACACAAACAATAAATTTCCATAATAATTTGACGGTAGGCATAATTTTATGGCGTAGGTAGATAATCTTTATTTTTTTTATTGTGCTGGATTGTTCTAGGTCTATTCTACATTGTTCCAGAACATGGGTCGTCTAGAACGAAAGCTGCGGCCAGAAAATGAGAATTAGTAAATTGAGAACCAGCATGACGTCGTCTAGATAAACCAAGCAAAAAGTTAGCCCCCAATTTTTTTAATTTCTTAAATTTCTCTTTTTGCTGGACTATGATAGGCCCATGTTACATTGTTCCAGAATATGAGACTTCTAAAGAAAATATTGGTGTCAGAACACAAAAAATAAATTTCCATAATAATTTGACGGTAGGCATAATTTTAAGGCGTGGGTAGATAATCTTTATTTTTTTTATTGTGCTGGATTGTTCTAGGTCTATTCTACATTGTTCCAGAACATGGGTCGTCTAGAACGAAAGCTGCGGCAAGAAAATGATAATAAGTAAATTGAGAACCAGCATGACGTCGTCTAGATAAACCAAGCAAAAAGTTAGCCCCCAATTTTTTTAATTTCTTAAATTTCTCTTTTGTGCTGGACTATGATAGGCTCATGTTACATTGTTCCAGAATATGAGACTTCTAAAGAAAATATTGGTGTCAGAACACAAAAAATAAATTTCCATAATAATTTGACGGTAGGCATAATTTTAAGGCGTGGGTAGATAATCTTTATTTTTTTTATTGTGCTGGATTGTTCTAGGTCTATTCTACATTGTTCCAGAACATGGGTCGTCTAGAACGAAAGCTGCGGCAAGAAAATGATAATAAGTAAATTGAGAACCAGCATGACGTCGTCTAGATAAACCAAGCAAAAAGTTAGCCCCCAATTTTTTTAATTTCTTAAATTTCTCTTTTGTGCTGGACTATGATAGGCCCATGTTACATTGTTCCAGAATATGAGACTTCTAAAGAAAATATTGGTGTCAGAACACAAAAAATAAATTTCCATAATAATTTGACGGTAGGCATAATTTTAAGGCGTGGGTAGATAATCTTTATTTTTTTTATTGTGCTGGATTGTTCTAGGTCTATTCTACATTGTTCCAGAACATGGGTCGTCTAGAACGAAAGCTGCGGCAAGAAAATGATAATAAGTAAATTGAGAACCAGCATGACGTCGTCTAGATAAACCAAGCAAAAAGTTAGCCCCCAATTTTTTTAATTTCTTAAATTTCTCTTTTGTGCTGGACTATGATAGGCTCATGTTACATTGTTCCAGAATATGTGACTTCTAAAGAAAATATTGGTGTCAGAACACAAAAAATAAATTTCCATAATAATTTGACGGTAGGCATAATTTTAAGGCGTGGGTAGATAATCTTTATTTTTTTTATTGTGCTGGATTGTTCTAGGTCTATTCTACATTGTTCCAGAACATGGGTCGTCTAGAACGAAAGCTGCGGCAAGAAAATGATAATAAGTAAATTGAGAACCAGCATGACGTCGTCTAGATAAACCAAGCAAAAAGTTAGCCCCCAATTTTTTTAATTTCTTAAATTTCTCTTTTGTGCTGGACTATGATAGGCTCATGTTACATTGTTCCAGAATATGAGACTTCTAAAGCAAGTATTGGTGTCAGAACACAAACAATAAATTTCCATAATAATTTGACGGTAGGCATAATTTTATGGCGTAGGTAGATAATCTTTATTTTTTTTATTGTGCTGGATTGTTCTAGGTCTATTCTACATTGTTCCAGAACATGGGTCGTCTAGAACGAAAGCTGCGGCCAGAAAATGAGAATTAGTAAATTGAGAACCAGCATGACGTCGTCTAGATAAACCAAGCAAAAAGTTAGCCCCCAATTTTTTTAATTTCTTAAATTTCTCTTTTGTGCTGGACTATGATAGGCTCATGTTACATTGTTCCAGAATATGTGACTTCTAAAGAAAATATTGGTGTCAGAACACAAAAAATAAATTTCCATAATAATTTGACGGTAGGCATAATTTTAAGGCGTGGGTAGATAATCTTTATTTTTTTTATTGTGCTGGATTGTTCTAGGTCTATTCTACATTGTTCCAGAACATGGGTCGTCTAGAACGAAAGCTGCGGCAAGAAAATGATAATAAGTAAATTGAGAACCAGCATGACGTCGTCTAGATAAACCAAGCAAAAAGTTAGCCCCCAATTTTTTTAATTTCTTAAATTTCTCTTTTGTGCTGGACTATGATAGGCTCATGTTACATTGTTCCAGAATATGTGACTTCTAAAGAAAATATTGGTGTCAGAACACAAAAAATAAATTTCCATAATAATTTGACGGTAGGCATAATTTTAAGGCGTGGGTAGATAATCTTTATTTTTTTTATTGTGCTGGATTGTTCTAGGTCTATTCTACATTGTTCCAGAACATGGGTCGTCTAGAACGAAAGCTGCGGCCAGAAAATGAGAATAAGTAAATTGAGAACCAGCATGACGTCGTCTAGATAAACAAAGCAAAAAGTTAGCCCCCAATTTTTTAAATTTCTTAAATTTCTCTTTTGTGCTGGTCTATGATAGGCCCATGTTACATTGTTCCAGAATATGAGACTTCTAAAGCCAATATTGGTGTCAGAACACAAAAAATAAATTTCCATAATAATTTGACGGTAGGCATAATATTATGGCGAAGGTAGATAATCTTTATTTTTTTATTGTGCTGGATTGTTCTAGGTCTATTCTACATTGTTCCAGAACATGGGTCGTCTAGAACGAAAGCTGCGGCCAGAAAATGAGAATAAGTAAATTGAGAACCAGCATGACGTCGTCTAGATAAACCAAGCAAAAAGTTAGCCCCCAATTTTTTTAATTTCTTAAATTTCTCTTTTGTGCTGGACTATGATAGGCTCATGTTACATTGTTCCAGAGTATGAGACTTCTAAAGCAAGTATTGGTGTCAGAACACAAACAATAAATTTCTATAATAATTTGACGGTAGGCATAATTTTATGGCGTAGGTAGATAATCTTTATTTTTTTTTATTGTGCTGGATTGTTCTAGGTCTATTCTACATTGATCCAGAACATGGTTCGTCTAGAACGAAAGCTGCGGCCAGAAAATGAGAATAAGTAAATTAATAACCAGCATGACGTCGTCTAGATAAACAAAGCAAAAAGTTAGCCCCCACTTTTTTAAATTTCTTAAATTTCTCTTTTGTGCTGGACTATGATAGGCCCATGTTACATTGTTCCAGAATATGAGACTTCTAAAGCCTTAAATATCATTGGGGAGGCCTATGTACAGCAGTGGACGTCTTCAGAAGACTAATACAGATACTAGAATACCTACCATACAATTACTATACCTATTCTGTTCAGATAAATTTGTTTACGAACGAACTGAGACATAACTTTCAAGTTCAAACTAATCACAACCATAGTACCTGGCAATAAAGCCACAAATCGCCACGCACGAGTAAAGCACTGCAACCGTCACTTCAAAATGAAACGATGTAGGTGAAATACCAATTATTATGAAATCAACCTTAAGAACTAACGCATAGAGTAGTTTTTGAACTGATTTGAAATAAGTGCTTTTTTACCGAGACTGTCGGTGTTTCTCAAACACCGCCGGTCGCGTGCCGACAAAGGTTTCGCGGCACTTTGCGGTGAAATACAAAGAGCCGCGAATCCCAGAGCCGGCCTTAGCTCTGGTTTGGGTGGAGCGAGATTACCATTCGACGCCCTTTGCTTGGCGACGACGACACCCGCACATCAAATAATTTGTACTTCAGTTTATGTTAAAAAATAGCCTTTCAAGTGCGAGTCGGACTCACGCCATAAAATTATGCCTACCGTCAAATTATTATGGAAATTTGTTTTTTGTGTTCTGTCACCAATATTGGCTTTAGAAGTCTCATATTCTGGAACAATGTAACATGGGCCTATCATAGTCCAGCACAAAAGAGAAATTTAAGAAATTTAAAAAAGTGGGGGCTAACTTTTTGCTTTGTTTATCTAGACGACGTCATGCTGGTTCTCAATTTACTTAATCTCATTTTCTGGCCGCAGCTTTCGTTCTAGACGACCCATGTTCTGGAACAATGTAGAATAGACCTAGAACAATCCAGCACAATAAAAAAAATAAAGATTATCTACCTACGCCATAAAATTATGCCTACCGTCAAATTATTATGGAAATTTGTTTTTTGTGTTCTGTCACCAATATTGGCTTTAGAAGTCTCATATTCTGGAACAATGTAACATGGGCCTATCATAGTCCAGCACAAAAGAGAAATTTAAGAAATTTAAAAAAGTGGGGGCTAACTTTTTGCTTTGTTTATCTAGACGACGTCATGCTGGTTCTCAATTTACTTAATCTCATTTTCTGGCCGCAGCTTTCGTTCTAGACGACCCATGTTCTGGAACAATGTAGAATAGACCTAGAACAATCCAGCACAATAAAAAAAATAAAGATTATCTACCTACGCCATAAAATTATGCCTACCGTCAAATTATTATGGAAATTTGTTTTTTGTGTTCTGTCACCAATATTGGCTTTAGAAGTCTCATATTCTGGAACAATGTAACATGGGCCTATCATAGTCCAGCACAAAAGAGAAATTTAAGAAATTTAAAAAAGTGGGGGCTCACTTTTTGCTTTGTTTATCTAGACGACGTCATGCTGGTTATTAATTTACTTATTCTCATTTTCTGGCCGCAGCTTTCGTTCTAGACGACCCATGTTCTGGAACAATGTAGAATAGACCTAGAACAATCCAGCACAATAAAAAAAATAAAGATTATCTACCTACGCCATAAAATTATGCCTACCGTCAAATTATTATGAAAATTTGTTTTTTTGTGTTCTGTCACCAATATTGGCTTTAGAAGTCTCATATTCTGGAACAATGTAACATGGGCCTATCATAGTCCAGCACAAAAGAGAAATTTAAGAAATTTAAAAAAGTGGGGGCTAACTTTTTGCTTTGTTTATCTAGACGACGTCATGCTGGTTATTAATTTACTTATTCTCATTTTCTGGCCGCAGCTTTCGTTCTAGACGACCCATGTTCTGGAACAATGTAGAATAGACCTAGAACAATCCAGCACAATAAAAAAAATAAAGATTATCTACCTACGCCATAAAATTATGCCTACCGTCAAATTATTATGGAAATTTATTGTTTGTGTTCTGACACCAATACTTGCTTTAGAAGTCTCATATTCTGGAACAATGTAACATGGGCCTATCATAGTCCAGCACAAAAGAGAAATTTAAGAAATTTAAAAAATTGGGGGCTAACTTTTTGCTTTGTTTATCTAGACGACGTCATGCTGGTCCTCAATTTACTTATTCTCATTTTCTGGCCGCAGCTTTCGTTCTAGACGAACCATGTTCTGGAACAATGTAGAATAGACCTAGAACAACCCAGCACAATAAAAAAAATAATGAATATCCAAGAATGAGGGGCTACCATGAAAAGGTTTTTATTAATTTTTGGCCTCAATTATGGCTCTAGAAGTTTTTTATTTTGGAACAATGTAGAACAAATCTAGAACAATCTAGAACAAAATTAAAATTTTGGATTTTCCAAAAAAGGGGGGCTACGACAAAAAAGTTTTTTTTATTTTCTGGCTTCAGTTTTTATGCTAGGATCGTTATATCTTGGAACAATTGAGAACAAACCTAGAACAATCCAGAACAAAAAAGAAAAATTGGATTTTTCAAAATATGGGGGCTACGGTGAAAAATTGTTTTTTTTGTTTTTCTTCTACAATTTTCACCCTAGATTTTTTTTATTTTGGAACAATATAGAACAAACCGAGAACAATTCAGCACAACAAAAAAAATCCTGATTTCAAAAAGTTGGGGGCTAACTTCCCACACTCCCATCCTCACGGAGTATGCGCGGCGCCGATGGCAGCTCTGCGATGACCCGTGAGGATGGGCATCTTTATTGCCCGAACACCGGTCGAGTTAATCGACGTAATTTTTACGTAAAATAAGCCGGATTACGTGCTATTATGAGTTCTACTTACGTTACCTTCTATAATTATAAGCGAGCGAGTAACATCTTTTCATTTTGCTCCACTAGTTTTATTCATAAAATGCAGTTTTTAGAAGTTTTTTTTTCTAAATTGGCAATAGTTTGTTAAGTAAATCAGTGGGTTTCTCAGTGAAGTGATTGTTGTAATTCTACAAAGTATTTTTATAGTGATTATTCCGCAATTTAACTTCAAATTCATATTTTTTCGCATCGTTTGACGAAAACGCGTAAGAGACGCGACCTGCATGGCGCTTGAGCCTTTTCGTGCGCGACGTTGCATCGATTCATAGCATTTTGTGCTGCATAGATTGGTGCTTCCTACCTGCATTGCATTTAATAGTTATTTTGAAAAATTAAGCAATGAGTACTACTTGCTCTGGATGCCCGGACACCATGAGTGGAATTGGCTTCTTACAGTGTAGTCGATGCCCAGACAAGTACCACTATACGTGTGTGAATTTTGTTAAGAAAGATTTTGAAAAGCTTGACAAGGATTTTAAGGATAATTGGGTGTGCCCCTCTTGTCGCTGTAAAGAACGTAAGCGGGGAGATAATACTAATACGCCTGTACGTCTGCAAGTCACCACGGCAGCCGCGGGATTGGCACCCGCCCGACTGGTAGACTGCGCCCCTAGCCTACAGCCATCGCGTGACAACGTCACTCTGCGTTCTAAG
The DNA here is from genome assembly GCA_963580505.1 of Ennomos erosarius. NCBI lineage: Eukaryota > Metazoa > Arthropoda > Insecta > Lepidoptera > Geometridae > Ennomos > Ennomos erosarius. Next base: position 9,943,216 of record OY756981.1, on the reverse strand, counting down.
CCGCGCTCCCCGAGTTCTTGCAATTGCTTGTCGGCAGACGTAATTAGAGAGATTATAAGAGAGGAACTTGATAGAAAGCTTGACGCTGATATACAAAACATACACATTAAGATCGATAAATTGGAAGAGTCACTTGCGTTATCTAATTCGGAGCGTGATATAATTAAAATTGAAACTGAATCTCAGAAGGCACAAATACTCCACCTTAAAAAAGAGAACGACGACCTACGTACCATCACCTGCGATCTCTCAAACCGGCTGCGTCTGCAGGAACAACTGTCTCGTTCGAACAACCTCGAGATTCACTGTGTTCCCGAGCATAATAGTGAAAACCTTTATACCACGGTGCAGCAGCTGGGTAACACTATCAAGTGTCCCATTACGGATACCGACCTGCAGTACTGCAGCCGTGTGGCCAAATTGAACCCTGCAAGTCCTCGTCCGCGGTCTATCTTGGTGAAGTTTAGCAGCCGCCGCCTGCGCGATACATTTCTGGCTGGAGTTATAAAACTTAACAAAAACAACCCCAGTGACCGGCTAAACACTAGCCACTTAGGCTACGGTGGTAACAAAAAGTCTGCGGTGTATGTGTCGGAGCATCTCACTTCGGAGGCGAAGACCCTGCACGCTGCGGCTCGTCTGAAGGCCAGACAGCTTGGCTACAGATTTGTGTGGGTGCGGGACGGCAAAGTTTTTCTTCGTAAAACGGATACGTCTGGCTTTATACTGGTCAAGGATCTCAGCGTGATAGAAAATCTTTCCTAAGCATAATTTTTAACTCTAAATATATCGTTACTTAATATAAAATATTTTGAGCGGCTCGTTTTTGTTGTTTTTTTTCTTGTTTTATTAATGATAAACTTTTATTATCAAAACGTCAGAGGCTTGAGAACAAAAACTATTGATTTTTTTAATAACGTTGTTTGTAATAATTATGATATAATAGCTTTAAGTGAAACTTGGTTAAATGACAGTATCTATGATTCCGAGCTGTTTGATTGTCGATATGTCGTTTATAGAAGGGATAGAGAGACTAGCGGCTTTCACGGAGGTAAGAATGGTGGGGGTGTTATGGTTGCTGTATCTAAAAAGTTTAATTCTAGGCGATTACTAAGCTTTGAGTCTAACTGCGAAGATCTATGGGTGGAGGTTGAGTGCCGTAACAACAAGGGTTCAGTGGAACGGTTGTACTTATGTGCTGCTTACCTTCCTCCTCCTATTCAAAAACACGTTCTCGATGAGTTTATAAACACTTCTAATAAAAATATTGAACAAAATAATTTGGAGAGAGTAATGTTTGTTGGCGACTTTAACTTAGGCTCTATAGATTGGAATTTTTCTAGTGACACTGACTTATTGGTCAACTCTGCGGATAATAGTTTATTTAATACTTCGCTGGTCGATTTTTGCATGTTAAATGATATGAAACAATATAATAATGTTTTAAATGTCAAAGGAAAGATTTTAGACTTAGTCATTAGTACCGCTGAGATTTCTAATCTTCGTGTCAATGATGATCCTCTCACTAAAATTGATGTTTTTCATCCCCCCCTTCAGTTTTCTCTGTCATTTAGCTATCACACTAGTCTCAAATATAACAATGTTGACCACTATTGTTTTTTTAAGGCCGACTATGCTAAGATTATTAACGATCTCAATAATCTACATTGGGAGGAGGAGTTTGAAGTGTGTGCTACTGTCAATGATATGCTCTCAGTATTTTACAGTCATATACATAGAATGCTTATTAAATATGTCCCTAAAACTAAAAGCAGGTCACGAAACTATCCGATATGGTTTTCCCGTGAATTAATATGTCTATTACGTGAAAAGCTCAAATATCGGAATAAGCTGCGTAAATTTAATAATAATCCTCTTGATCAGATAGCCTTCGATTTAGCTAGAAAACGGTCTGAACAGTTGATGACAACGTGCTACCAAAAGTATATTGTAAGGCTTGAGCAAAACTTGCGATCTAATCCAAAACTTTTCTGGTCATTCATTAAAGCTAAAAAGAGGTGTACTAATTCCTACCCAGATAAAATGTTTTATGGGGATCAAGCTTCTAATAGTGCTAAGGACGTCTGTAACTTATTCGCTGATAATTTTAAATCCAACCATGTTTGCCATAGCTCTGTTAGCGCCTGCTCGAATTGTTATCGTACGGTGACCAGTGACTATTTAACGTTTATAAAATTTAAGGACGACCAGGTTTTAAAAGTTTTAAAGAGACTCGACTTATACAAAGGGGCAGGTTCTGACGGAATCCCATCAGTGTTTGTTGCAAATTGTGCACCGGCGTTGGTAAGACCACTGCGTCTTATTTATAATAGGTCGCTTAGCACTGGTATTTTTCCCGATGAATGGAAGATGGCCTTAGTAGTCCCACTATTCAAAAGCGGTAAAAAAGAGCAGATTACTAATTATAGGCCGATTTCGATTCTCCCGGTTTTCGCTAAGATTTTTGAACAGCTACTCTGTCCTTTGCTCTCTTGGCATCTTAAGCAGGTAATTAATCAATATCAGCATGGTTTCACAAAGGCTAGATCTACAACGACTAATCTAACGTCTTTCATAAATGAAGTTTCGCTAATTGTGGATGGTCGGTCTTCCGTGGACGCAATCTACACTGATTTTAGTAAGGCCTTCGATAGGGTAAATCACCATGTTCTCCTTCAAAAGCTTTCACATCTTGGCATCGCCGAGCCTTTACTGAGTTGGTGCGCATCTTATCTTTCTGGTCGGCAGTCTAAGGTAGTGGTAGGTGGTTACTGTTCTGACCCTTTTTCGGTTATGTCAGGGGTGCCACAGGGATCTCATTTGGGTCCCTTGCTATTTAATGTATTTATTAACGACATAGGAGACTGTTTTCAGCATTCCCGTTACTATCTTTTTGCCGATGACTTGAAATTTTTTAGGCCTGTTAACACTACTTTGGATGCTGATCTCTTACAAGATGATCTAAACCGCTTAGTCGATTGGTGTAGACATAATTTCATGGAACTGAATACCTCTAAGTGTTATTATATGCAGTTTTCTAAAAAGAAAAAAACTCTGAATACATGTTACAACATAAATTTCAGACATCTTGAAAAAGTTAGTTCAATAAGAGATTTAGGCGTACATCTCGACTCTAAATTAAAATTTGACATTCATACTGACAATATTTGTTCCAAGGGATTTAAGAATCTGGGTTTTATTCTTCGTAATTGCAAGGATTTTAAATCACCAAAGACTAAACTTTTATTATACAACTCGTTCGTTCGAAGTGGTCTGGAGTACTGCAGTGTTGTGTGGAATCCCTTTTATAATATTTATATTACAAGACTGGAAAGGATACAAAAGAGATTTTTGTGGCATTTGATCTATTCGCTAAATTTGGGGAAAGTTCTTTTGTCATACAAAGAAAGATTGAAGCACTTTAAAATAACATCTCTCGCCGATCGTAGACAGTTGGCTGACCTAATTTTTCTTTACAAGCTTGCGAATGGTATCCTAGATACACCAGAGCTCCTAGCCTCTCTATCTTTTTCTACTCCTCCGCGGCTACCAAGAGCGTCACGATTCCAATTATTAAGAAATACCTTATGTAAGTCAAACCTGGGTCTCAATGCACCTCTTAACAGACTTATAAGAGAGTTTAATGATTACGCGAAGTCGAACAGCATAGATCTTTTTGTCCTTAACGTAAGTAGGTTCAAACAATGCATAACTTATGATTACAGCTAACTAATTAATAGATGGTATATGTATGTAGTTTTAGTATAGTTACCCATGTGTGATTTTATTAATTTTGTTTTTTTTTTGTTTTGTAATAATTATAGTGTATGGAATTTTTATTTTGCTTTATATTATTACTTTATTTGTAGTTGGAAGCTGGATAAATGCCATGTTTTTTGTTTTTTTTTTTTGTAGTTGGGTAGATAGTACCTACCTACTTACTTTAAACTAATATTCTATCTAACCGTTCTAATTTTACGTTTACAGTTTTATGTCTGCGGATTGTTATTATTATAATATCTATTCTTAAACTTTTTGTCATTATTATAAAATGTAAATTTTATTCAAAATTATGAAAGGTAAATTCTTAAACTTTTTTTGTCATTACAATAATTCTGGATGTTCAATTAAGTTGTTCTAAACTTTTATTTTATGTTATTCTTTTTACTTTGAATACTCGCTAAATGTAAGCAGTCAACGCCTATAATTGCGATGACATTAACCATGTTACCCTTAGTATTTAGTCACATTCAATAGTAATAATGTACATTGTGTTGGTGTTCAATAAATAAATAAATAAATAAATATCATAATAATGGATTTATGAGCTTTGGCTAACCTGCAAGATCAACACAGCTTGTTTATGTCAAACGAAAAAAAACACGGATACTAGGAGCTCCCTCCTAGTATCCGTGTTTTTTTCGTTAACGTTAACGTTAACCTTGGAAAACCATTAATTCATATTTACTGTTATATAGGTACCTATAACATATTATTTATGGAACATAAAAAATTTACGATAAGGTAGAAAGGCTGCAGGCGCGTTATTTAGACCTCGGGGTTTATAGGTCACCCTTAAATAGCCGTTTAATTATACAGCTAGATTTATGAGCCGTTAATTAAATCTGAGCTTATTAAGGAAATAAAATCAGGCAATCAATTTAGTTTTCGGCGCACTTGGCTATGTTTATTAATGAGTTACTTAACCAATTTGGAAATTAACACATCAAACAAGCTGCGAGAGTTCACTTTCATATCAAAGGAGTGTTCGGGAACCCAAATTGGTTTGTCGTTTCGCTTTAACTAAGATTAATCATAGTAATATATCACCTGTGACTAATCTTAATGTTAATTATCATGTTCCATTACGTAGAAGTTGTGATCAGTAACACAGGATAATGTTTAGTTGACGAATAAATCTGCATGCTATAAGCCTATAAGAAGGTAAGTATGTGGAATGTTGGGTGATGGATGAAAGAGGTTGATGAATCAGCAGCTTAAATGCGGTAAAATGTAGTGTTGTGTATTGACTGTAACGAGAATGGACTTAAATCATAAATGATTGTGTTAGGGGAAGTCTGAAAGTATCAAAGAAGTTGAAAAAGGGGTAGTAGCTGGTTCGACTGAATTTCAGCCAATGCATCGAAATAAGACTTTTTTTAAACTATATCATACATATTGATTGAATGTATCACCTGCAGTTGAGGTCCAAATTAAAGAAGATAACGTGGACATGATACGTACCTTTCATGTTGCTTTCATGCGAGATATAAAATCAACGAATAAATTTTGGATTTGAATAACAAAAAATGGTAGAGCGACCAATGTATGGCTGGACTCAGCTGTGTAATAGATGATAATGAATACTAATGAAAGTGAATATTGATACGACATCTGCAAAAGTGAATCAAAAGTAGACATGCTACACCGCCGACTCTATACACTTGACATTAACTTGAGTTTATACTCAAAGATGGGATAGTACAAGGATGATCTGCTAAAATGCGTAAGCAAAAAGTTAGTTCCTCGGGTTGAAGTTAATTTAATGTTTAATGGCATTTTAATTTGCGATACTGTGATCTAGCAGGTTCAGAGAAAATTGCTCTTCTCATGACCGAACAAAAAATATTATGAAAATATCTAAGTTGAAGGTTGAATGTGAAGAATATACAATTCACAAAATATTTTATAAAATATACATTGTTCCAAATATATTGTTAAATGTGGCAGTTGCCTAACAATGAATTTCGGAACAATGTACTATTGTATGAAAATTAATAAAAACTTTAATATGTTTCCCGAAGGAAAGAAATGAAAGCATTGTTATACGACTTCAGTCTTTCACGAATAAAACTTTTTACAGGAATGGCTTTAGGGAGTGAATTTCAGCTGCGGGTGTTTCTTTGTATCCATAAATAATGTCTGTCATAAAGGGTGTCTGTTTGTCATTCCTCTTGCAAACATCTCCGGTTGTTTGTTGTCTTGACCCAGTTTTAAAGCTCTAAGGAATAATAAACTTATTACATTACGTATAGCTATATAAATAGGTATATTAAACTATCTAGGATTTGTTTTAGTAGAATCTCCTCCAAACCGCAAGAAATCAATGGATTCGCGGATTGTTGAACTCCTGAGGGCATCTGAGTTTGCTGATAACCACGATCCGGTTGTTTTCAAGTCTGGAACCAATAGATTTGGAATGTAACGAGTAACGCGCCATCGCATCAGCATCATGTGGCTACTTACTTTCGGTATAGGTTACCTATGCCTAAAGTAAGTACCTAACTTTGTTCCCACTGTAGGTAGGTATATAAGGATACCTATTTAAATGAATATTGTAAGTGCGTATATTTAGATCAAGGCGCTGAATGCTCCCAAATCGACTATTTTGAACGTGATTATCTCAAAACGTATACCATTTACAGGATTGAAAAAAATGCACGTTAATACTGGTCATATCTTCTTTCCATCTGCCGAAACCAAAACACGTTTACGAAAAGTTTTCTCGATTGAAAAAAATCGTGAAATAACCTCTAAAAAATCATTCAAACGTCCTAAAATGTTACATTATAATAAGACATAATAATAATAAGACATTGAAATAAATCATACTGATAAGCTATGTTTCAATGCATCCGTCTATAAGCTTATTTTTTTTATAATGTAATGCTACATGTATGTATATATCATAATATATTACCTGGTTTCTATTATTCATTCACAACTTTCACATCACAGCACTTGACAGTCCTTTTCACAGTAATTTAAGCACAAAAAAAACTTGATTTTTCTCAAAAATTTTACATCACTTTATCGATTTTGCGCGCGGGTCACGGGCCCGATTTCTAGACACGACTGCTCGGATGGCAGTTGTTTTGAAACTGTTTTTTTTGTTTCGAATTTAGTTTCTCTTCAAATTCATATTTTTCTTTTTCTACTGTCAATTTCAGTGAGGTATTTTATAGTTTGGCCATGATTGTATGTATTTTGACTCTAGATTTATTTTTTTTACTATTCTGTATTCAAAATTTTGAAAACTGCAAAAATCTAGAACCTTGGAATGTTAGCGAGGTTTCTTTAGAAAAGCTGTCGCTATGGAATGGCAGTCTCAATTTACTCCTCGAACGAGGAACACTAAATTGATATAAGGCCATTCCCGGGCCAGGCAAGGCCCGGGAACTCAAGAACGCCTTCAAAAACCATCTTTGGCTATCCAACACCAAAATCGTGAAGTGAATCTCCATCTACGTCAATCGCTGCGCCACGACATATCCATTGTCAAATCGCCGATCGCCGAGCTACATCCGCTACAGCCAGTCGCGAGACTACGACGAATCTATCGCCGAGAGCTGATCGCCGAAACTACATCTGTTGTCACCGTCGGCCGCCGTATCTACCACGACGAATCTATCGCCGAGCGTCAACCAGTGAGACGACCGGCTTGCCTTTTTCAAACATTGAGTGGCAATATAACTTCATCACCAGGTTCCGGCCCGTCGTCCGTCAAAGCTTTGACGACTAATACCTGCGTGTCTCCTGCTCCTGCATCTTGAATCTGAGCTGCGTAATAATACTTCATCGACGGTGGAAGGACGAGAATCTTCTTCTGGATCCAGAAGCTAATAACTGAATGAGCTAGCCGCTGAACTCTGGAAGTCGGACAAACTAAAGGCAACGAATTCCTCAGTCTCTATAACGACAGTGGGCCTTGTTTGAATAAAGACCCGGAAGTGGGCCTTGTTTGTTTGAAGACCCGGAAGTGGGCGTCGTTAAAGACCGGAAGCGGGCTTTGTTTATCTGAAGACCCGGAAGTGGGCCTTGTTTGGATCCAATAACATTCTAATTCTACCGTGATAACTTGTAGGCCGTAAACAACTTAAATTTCGCGTTATTCCGCATCATCTAGAGACTCTTTTTTTTGCTTTCTACAAAGCTTGTAAAATTTACGAAAATAAATATCTGTTACCAATTCCTTTTTTTCTCTTCAGCTCTTAGGATCCTGTCAACCTAGGCACTGTTTAGGTAGGGGAGGAGCTGCTCATTAACTTGTAGCGTTCCATTCTACCTTTTTCACGAAAGGAACGGATGTAACGTGACAATAACAACCAGCATTTCTTTTATAACTAATTATTTGTACCGAAAAATGGAAAAGTCGAAGTGCAACGCAACGTAATCGCCATATTTTTGCTATGCATAAAGCGACCCTATAGGGTACAAAATAAGTTTCAAGTTTGTCTGCTGTAATAAACGTGCTCGCATTGGGTCATGTCAGGGCCTTAAGACCTTATTGTTTTAGATAATTGTACCTTTATGATTCTTATATGCGCGTAATTATCTACAGTGCTGTGTAAGTAGTTGTAGGTAATTAATGTTATTGCATTAACATTGTATCAACATAAGTTTGAGCCCAGTGTAGAAAGGTTTTTTAGACAGATGTCCGAACGGGGAGCTCTACACCGAGGGAGGGACGGTTTTACGGTGGAACCCTGTGATGGTCCTCAAGATATAGTTCTCTATGACAGATACAGGGAATCCTTATAGTTGAGTCCAGAACCAGGATCTATATGTAGGTACCTATGTGATTGGGCGTTAATTATTTCCAAGTGTATTTATACTGACTGACATTGATTTGCATTTGCACCTTCCTTAAAGCTATTAAAATAAGGTTTGTATTGTTGTAGGTGGTGGGAGCAGTGCGCGGGGTGCGCGGCGGGAGGGGATGCCCGTGCGCAAGGGGCTTCTCGCGCCCCAGAACACCTTCCTCGATACCATCGCCACGCGCTTCGATGGGACCCGTAAGTAAACTTCCATCACTATTATGCCTTAGTTTTAAACAAATAGTTTATTGATTATTTCATTTTAAAGTAACATTTTGTGTCCATTACTTACTCAATTAGAATACCGGCAGTACTTACAATCATTTTGATTTTTTTCAATGTTCATATTTTTCGATCGGTATAGGGGGTGGCACCACTATTAGTCGCTGTACAATCAAGAGAAGTAATAAGATTGAACCTTTCAATAAGCTCCTTTTTTCAGTAGAATTTCGTAAGTAGGTTATTTTTTTTTAAATTCTAGATTGATACGAAATTAGTAGGAACTTACCTATTCCAACGAAATAATAAATAACGCAGATCAAAGAAACTTGTAGTAGTGTGTGTAGGCTGATGTTATCTACCAATAGCATTAATTAATTTATTTTATTTTCGAAGTATATCGACTATAATTATAAACTATAAGTAAACACTGAATTTAAATAACATAGAAGTCATTAAACCTTTTCAATTGGAGTTTTTCCACAATCTTATAATCAAACCGAGCATAACTAACGGTTGGGTTGTTTTATTTCTAAAAGTAATGTTCTGTAGAGCAATAATACAGAAATATGGTGACGTATTGTTTAAACTCGTATGATTAACGCTTCCTTTTACCGCCTCATAACGTCTGGGTTGAATACCAACGTAACAGTAGCTCAAGCACGAATATTTACGCGCGAGTAAGTGTAACGTTTGCGTACGTCCGTTGTATGGCATTTGATCAGCGCCCCTACCGGGCGTAAATGGAAACAAATTCGGCAACAGGAATCCTATCGTATCGCCGCAGGATGACGTCACTGTCGAGGACTCGATAGTGGTAAAATACGATTCGTGCTTCCGTCTGCGTAAGTGTACGGTAAACTCGATACGCTTACTATACGAAAGACCGAAAAATTCGTGCTTGGGCTACTGATCTTTATTAACAGCCAGTACCTAGTACCTACTATCTAGCTTAATATTACCAACAACCAACAGTTTAATCTGAAAAGTAGTAGTAGTAGAAAACATGTCACATTCTGCTTGAAAACTTTAGAATAACTTGTTTATTAAACGTTCAGCGGAGGTGCCTAGGTAGATCTAGATACTATATTAAAAGTATGCTGGTGAGCAACATTTTTTATTTCCACAATAGGTACTTAGGTACTTGTACAAACGTCGAACTAATCTCTCCATAAAAAATTGTAAATCAATATATCTAGTACCTATCACCTTCCTAATATTATTTACTTTTTACTGCGTATTTTATGCAGAGAGGAAGTGTTGACATTTCCCTGGAAATTTCTAGAGCGTTACTTTAATAGCTTCGGGACTAAGCCCTCTTTATTTTCCTCAAAGGAACATAGCTTTTGGAGTCTATTATAAAATATACTTGCTGTCAAAGTAGTGCTCCATGATGTTTGATATTTAGAAATAAATAAATAAATAAAAATAAATTGTCTACGTAAAGTTTAGTTGTTCTTTCACACATAAAGTTTTTTGTTATTTCTGCCTCCAAAACCATTACCTCTCAACTTCTCACAAACACAAAGGGTTCGGTGAACCAGCTTCAATATCCATTTTTTGCGTGCTCAAGTATAGTTGCTGTTATGGTATGCTTATGTAACATTTGCAAACAATATGTTGATGTTGATTAAAAAGGTGTAAGTAAGTACTAAAATTTTAACAACCGTAGATTGCGTAGTCAAAACCAGCCTTGTCAGTATCTCTATTATCATTCAAGTTATGGTTAAAAAATATCTGTTTCATCTGTTTGTTACACACGGCTAATTGAGTAGGTATGTTGCACCTTAATGCGGTCCAATTTCTAGGGACCGCGATATTCCGTCGTGTATTCTATTCCGAAGGTTAAATCCTCAATTCATTGGTTCAATTCCTTACAATCTCAAAAGTAAAAATATAAATCTCAAATACTTACATGGAAATGTGGATTGATTTAAAATGTGCGTTCCCGGTTGGACACTCATATTAGCATTGAAACCACAGAGCTAGAGTTCGTTTTGAAACCTATAACTGGACATTGATTAAAGGAGCAAAAGCTGCAAAAAAACTGGCTAAAGCTGGTTATCAAAGGCAAGCGTTATTATAATGTTAGACATCACCATAATTACGAGTTAAATTAAAACATGTCGAGACCCTGTTATCCCAAACCGTCAGCTAAAGGTTAGAGGGCCTCAGGTGTAAATTACAGTCTTTCGAGGCGTGACGAATAAAAATTGCTTTGACCCGACATTAGTTCAATGTTCCTGGTTGTGTTGCTGTCAGTAATGGCGTTGGAAGTTCCGTTAAAAACGTGACTCAAATTAAAGAGGTATGTAAATTGCTATTCTGAAAAGTGAGAAAAATATAGCGCAATTTCTAACAGGGTTTTACAATTTCTATTTTTAAAGCTAAGTTAGGTATAAGTTATGCTATGACAGATAGAGCTGTGCTTAATGATAATTAGCCTTTTTATACAATTTCCTACATGTTTTACTGTCTATTAACCTAATAGTCTACTCTGAGACCTCAGATGAAGTTTAAGACTGTAGTTAGTCCTCATTCCAAGTCTGAGACTATTTAAAAAGTCTAGTACCTACCTATACATTACAAAAGTAGGTATACAGTATATTACTACACGTAATAAGTATACATTTTTTTTAAAATATATACTTAATATAATAAAGTTTCTTTATTAACATTGTGTCAAGAAACTTTTGAATGTCGTTTTTCGATTACTTAGGTAAGTTATTTTCCATAGACGTTTTAGTAACATCTACGTATATGGCTTTGGGAATACCTACTTAGTGGTTTTTTTGCTAATATAATTTGTACTTGTGTAGGTGTAGTAACATATCGCTACTGAGTTGATAATCGTCAGATTATGAAATGCAACTGTCCATAAGACAACCCTATAGAAAGGCTTTAATCTCGGCATAAATTAAGGCACATTAGATCACAATAAAGTTAGAGGAGGTAAACCTTAAAAGATATTTTAAACCTCTTTATCAAAAGGTATCTTTACAGAAAAGCCGTGCGTAATGTTTCCACTTCTAAAAATTGTTGCTGACAAATTTCGCCATGAAAAGGTACTTACTCGAAAAAACGACTCGTGGAGAGGCATTGAAAACAGCCTTAATCTGTGTATTCAAAAAGCAATCGTAAGATTTCTCCCCGTAAGGATTCATAAGGAATTACCGCTTAGAGGAAGCCGGGTAGATGTTGTCGGATGAAAGAAAAGCAATAAAAGGCGTATTTATTGTACCTCAAAAGATAGATGGTTTGGACATATAGGTATTATTAAAATCATAGGTATAATTCTCACGGTAAGTACATAGTATAGTACCTATTATTATGATCCTGCATAGCACATTACTTTGATTCATTTTTTGACGGGATCTCTATAAGGTACATCACCCTCTCCCTGTTTAAACTTAAAAATAATAATAATAATAAATGTGTGGACATTTTACACAGCGCCATCTAGCCCCAAACTAAGCATAACTTGTACTATGGGAACCAGATAACTTATACAATACTTATATACTTTTTTGTTTGTAAATACATACATGTGTGGCGTGTGTACGCGCCACTATATTGCATTGATTTATATTCTCTGTTTCCATGTGTAAATGTGTATGTAGCTTAAGCGTAATATTAAGAACGAACTATGGAACGGATTCCATAGTTCGGCAGCGCCCTCTGGCGCCACAGAGAATAACCTCTCTTCTGGTTCCTCATCGTCGCGAGCGCGCATGTCGTTCCGCGAATAATTTATAATTAAATTGTAAAATAGTTCGTGTGGCCCGTGGAGGCCCTTTTTGTGTAGTCGCAATAACTCGTGTATATAACAGCAAATACAAGACTGTTCGTGAACTCAACAACTGCAGTTTTACTACCGACGGACTACACCCAGAATCCTCACCACGATCGCCACCAAATACGAGCTAAATTGGTGACCACCGACGCTGAGCAACGCGCAGCTTCGATCAGAGCTGCCATCGGAAGCTACGCGTGTGGAGGCCCATGCCCGCACGCTCTCCGACCAGCCTCGCAGCAAACTCGACGGGGCGAAGCTCTACCACGCATGCGCCGCGACGGAGCTAAAAGTGTCCCTGAGGACCGCCAAGGAGCCTGCAGCATCGTGTCGTATGCGGAGGCACCTTTCCCGCATACGCACCAGATCAGTTTGTGCAGCCCTTTATATTTTCATTCATCTTTTTGTACATAATTCCGCCATTCTTTGCTTACACCGAGTCATAAACTCGTGCGCAAATCGCGTTGATAGTGGCGCCACCAAACATATCGGACGCTTTGGTGCACTAACATTTGAATTTGTGTGGTGTGTTTCGTGCAGTCGTGCAGTTCAGTTGAACGTTCATTCGTACTGCACGACACGAACCGTGAGTGTCAACGTCAACGAACTGTCAGAATCACTCACGTCAAGTCGCCGAACTGTCATAATCAGCTGTGACTTGTTATTTACTCTGTGTTTTTATTATTCGTAATTGTAAATTCTTTGTTTGTTTTCATTTGTTTTATTGTGTTTTTGGACAGTTTATTGCTGCAATATTGTGTTTAGTTATAAGAAAATTGCGTTCATTAACCCAATTGCATTTTTTGTGTGATTGCACGTGGTTTTTACGACTGCTTGGGTACTTATACACTTTTGTTTATGTTTATTTTTGCGCATATTTACTTTTGTTTTGTGTTGCCTAGTTTTAAGTGCGTTTTTGCATTAGTTTTAAGGGTGTGTGTGGTAGCTATTCTAACCCTCATACGGAGAAAAATTAAGCGTTTTCTTTGTGTTTTTTGTGTTTGTTATCGCCTATCACTAACTTTTGCACTTTAAAATGGCTGAAAGTGATAACAAGGGGTCACTTGACAGTGCTAGCTGTAACAGCATGCAAGACCCGCCGCAAGAAGTGCACCGCATATCCATCCGCACCCCTCCCTTCTGTAAAGACAGACCCGCACTCTGGTTTGCCAGCTTAGAGGCACAGTTTGCTATCAACCAAATTACCAGGGAAGCAACTAAATTCAGCTACGCAGTATCAATGCTGGATACCAACTGCGCCGTTGAGGTTGAGGATTTGATCATTTCTCCCCCGCAGACTGATCCATATACGGCACTTAAATCAACAATAATTTCTAGGTTTTCGCAGTCGTATGAGGAGAAGACCAGGCGACTCCTAGACAACGAACAGATGGGCGACAGGAGGCCGTCATCATTCCTCCGTCACCTCCGGTCACTTGCAGGACCTGCATTTCCGGACAGGTTACTGAAGTCCATCTGGTCCAGCCGACTTCCCCGACAGCTGCAAATAGTTCTGGCCGCACAACGCCTAGATCAACTTGGTGAGCTAGCCGAGCTAGCAGATACGCTCATGGACATTCAGTCCCAGCCACCAGAGGTATGTACTACAACTGCATTACATACCCCCCCACTGCCGGAACAGAACACCATACTTGCGCTACAAAATCAAGTAGCAGAATTGACACGTGTTGTTGCTGCCCTCTCAGCCACTGGAGGGCCATCTACCAACAGGTCACATGGCCGCAGCGCGAACCGTTCGCGCAGCCGTAGTCGCTCACGTCCGCGTAACCCTGACCTATGCTGGTACCATGACTGTTTTGGGGCTCGAGCACAAAAATGTACTCAGCCATGTACCTGGAACAATAGTTCGGGAAACATGACGAGCGGTCGGTAGTGGCGAGTACCGACCGCCCACACGCAAGTCGTCGCCTCTTTGTTCAGGACCGGGGTACGAACCAAAAATTTTTGGTAGACACCGGTTCAGACATCTGTTGCTTTCCCCGAAGACTAGCTAGAGGCCGCCTTACTAGCAGTGGTTATGACCTCAGCGCTGCAAACAGGCACATCCATAAAAACTTATGGCAGTATTTCCCTAAATTTAAACATAGGGCTACGCCGTGACTTTGTGTGGAACTTCGTAATAGCTGATGTTAGTACCCCTATTATCGGATCAGACTTCCTGAGTTTTTACAATCTCTTACCTGATTGCAGGCATGAACGGGTGATCGATGGCACCACCAAACTGTGGATACCAGCTGCCGCAGCACAGACCGCCCAGGACAGCATCAAAGCCGTGACAGGCGGGAACTCACCCTTCGAGCGACTGCTCGCTGAGTACCCTGACGTCACGCGCCCCCCGGGCATCGACAGAGTGATCAAGCATTCCACTGTCCACCACATCAACACTACTGATGGTCCACCGGTCACCTGCCGTCCCCGCCGCCTAGCACCAGACAAACTACGCATCGCGCAGCAGGAGTTTGATGCGATGGTCCGCGCCGGTACTGCCAGACCCTCGAGCAGCTCGTGGTCGTCCCCCCTACACCTCGCGCCCAAGAAGGATGCGACATGGCGCCCGTGCGGCGATTACAGAACGCTCAACGCCCGCACCATTCCGGACCGATATCCGGTGCGTCATATAGGGGACTTTTCTCAAAATCTGGCTGGCTCCTCCATCTACTCAACAATCGATTTAGTCAAAGCGTACCAACAAATTCCCGTAAGTAGTGCAGATATTTGTAAAACCGCCATCATCACACCTTTTGGCCTTTACGAATTTCCCTATATGACCTTCGGATTGCGGAACGCCGGTCAAACCTTTCAAAGGTTCATCGACGAGGTGGTGCGCGGCCTGGACTTCTGTTATGCCTATGTGGATGATATCCTGGTACACTCAGTGGACAGTACCCAGCATATCCAGCACCTCAGGCTGCTTTTCGACCGCCTGCACCAGTACGGGGTGATGGTCAACCCAGCTAAATGTGTTTTTGGGGCAGCGGAAGTGTCGTTCTTGGGCTACCGCATTAACGCTCAAGGCACCCACCCACCCGAAGACCGCATCCAAGCACTGCGTGATTTCCCCCCTCCTAAAACCGTGCAAGGCATGCGTAGGTTTCTAGGAATGATTAACTTCTACCGTAGATACCTACCCAACGCTGCTAAGTTTCAGGCACCGCTGATCGACGCCGTAGCCGCCACGCACAGCAAGGGACCTAAACCGTTTCCGTGGACACCTGAGCTTGAAGCGAGCTTCGACGCATGCAGGACGAGCCTCGCATCTGCTACTATGCTGGCACACCCGGACAGTAGCGCACAACTTGCCCTGTTCACGGACGCCTCAGGTACGCACGTTGGTTCATGCTTACAACAACGCCGCGACAACACGGCGCCCTGGCAACCTCTGGCTTATTTTAGTCGTAAGCTGACAACTAAACAGTCTGAGTGGCCTACTTACTACCGAGAGCTCCTCGCCGTTTATGATAGCGTACAGCACTTCAGGCACTTGTTAGAGGTCCAACACGTGACCATCTACACCGACCACAAGCCACTTATGTACGCTTTTCAGCAACGGCGAGAAAAGCTTCCGCCCGCACAGCTAAACCAGCTTAGCTTTATAAGTCAGTTCAGCACTGACATTGTGCACATCAAAGGCGAGGACAACGTAGTAGCAGATGCGATGTCCCGCATTGAAGCCGTCTCTCTCACCGACGACTACGCCGCTCTCGCACAAGCTCAAGCTGTCGACGACGAACTTGTTAAGTTGCAGACCGACTCATCCCTCATACTAGTGCCTACTCATATTCCAGGCACCGACACCACCATCATGTGCGACACCTCAACGGGAAAGCCGCGACCTTACCTTCCGGCTTCCTTCCGTCGTGCTGCATTTCAGAGGCTCCACAACCTCAGCCACCCCAGCGCGCGCGCCAGCGCCCGCCTGGCGGCTGACCGCTACGTGTGGCCTCACATCCGCAAGGACTGCAGCTCCTGGGCGCGCGCCTGCGTCGCGTGCCAACGCAGCAAGGTTACCCGGCATATTACCGCACCTCTGGGTAATTTTACAAGTACCTCTGGACGCTTCCAGCACGTCCACCTGGACATCATTGGCCCGCTTCCTTCCTCCGACGGCTACTCATACTGTCTGACAGCCGTCGACAGATTTTCGCGTTGGCCGGAGGTATGGCCAATGACGTGCATCACTGCTGAACAAGTAGCCGACACCTTCGTTAACGGATGGATCTCCCGCTTTGGGGTTCCACTTGTCGTTACGACCGACCAGGGCAGGCAGTTCGAATCTGCCTTGTTCAGCCGCTTGTTGCAAGTGTGTGCCACTAAGCGCATCCGCACAACGAGCTACCACCCGCAAGCGAACGGCATGGTAGAGCGCCTCCATCGGCAACTTAAGGCAGCCTTGATGTGCCACGCTGAAACTTGGAGCAAAGCCCTACCACTCGTCCTGCTTGGCATCCGCACAGCATTGAAGGAAGACCTTCAGTGTTCCTCTGCCGAGATCGTGTACGGAGAACCTCTGCGGTTACCCGGAGAGCTCGTCGTACCGGCATCGGCAGACCACAGCGACACCAGCACGGAGGACTTCGTGGCCCGGCTTCGCTCCAAGATGGTCAGTCTTCGCGCCATTCCTGCATCGCGGCACTCACAGCAGTCGACATTCGTCTTCAAAGACCTGCCGTCTGCTACGCACGCTTTCCTGCGCGACGATACTGTAAGGAGACCGCTCCAACCACCATACACCGGTCCTTACAAGATCTTGGCCAGAAGTCCCAAGACCGTCACACTGGATGTTGCAGGCAAGAGACACGAGGTCAGCGTCGACCGCGTCAAACCGGCGCACCTGGAAGTCGAGCAAGACGCACGAGCGTCTAGCGCAGCTCCTTCCGCACCCGCTCCGGTCAGCACGCCGCCTCCTGCTCCACAGCCTCCGTCCCCCGCACCCTCCGCCCACCCACAATCCGTCCCCTCCCCTACTCCCGCAGTCGTCACCCGCACCGGTCGCAGAGTCAGGTTCCGTGACATCCTGGATCTATAATGTTAAATGTATATAATTTTACACTTGTTATATTTTTTTTTTACTCCGGCTGTATTTTTCTCCGTAGGGGGGTGATGTGGCGTGTGTACGCGCCACTATATTGCATTGATTTATATTCTCTGTTTCCATGTGTAAATGTGTATGTAGCTTAAGCGTAATATTAAGAACGAACTATGGAACGGATTCCATAGTTCGGCAGCGCCCTCTGGCGCCACAGAGAATAACCTCTCTTCTGGTTCCTCATCGTCGCGAGCGCGCATGTCGTTCCGCGAATAATTTATAATTAAATTGTAAAATAGTTCGTGTGGCCCGTGGAGGCCCTTTTTGTGTAGTCGCAATAACTCGTGTATATAACAGCAAATACAAGACTGTTCGTGAACTCAACAACTGCAGTTTTACTACCGACGGACTACACCCAGAATCCTCACCACGATCGCCACCAAATACGAGCTAAACATGGAATACAATATAACACCCAGACGCAGAACAAACATCTATGTTCATCACACAAATGTTTGTCCTGGGTAGGAATCGAACCCACAGCCCTCAGTTCAGAAGGCAGGGATACTACCAACTGAGCTATCGGGCCCGTCACAGTCAAATCTCAGTTTATAGGTATTTTCATGTCAAACATGAGTCTGGGCTAAAAATGTGTTAGTATTGCGGGCTTTGTAGATTACATGTAATATGATATCAAATAAATAGGTATTAATACCAAGGAGGCTTTTGCTGCCCTTTCTCTGGATACTTCTTTAGCAGGTTCTAACGACACCCCTGGGAAGAGATGGGGTGGGAGTTCACAAGCAAATTATGATGAATAATGATAGCTGCATTTAATATACTAAGGATGATATTACACGTGCCTTATGCTTCTGGAGTGCGCTCGATTGCGCATTATTATCTGAGAATTGGCGCCAGCTTCAATTAACTGTTATTTCTGGTGCATATTACGGTCGGGTATCGGAAACGGTAAGCGCAATGACCGTACAGTTAGAACATTTTGATGCGCCTACCTAATTTAATCTTTTGTATGTTGCCTGCACAGAGCTAAAAAATACGCTTCAACAACTCTTTCTTGAAACACTTCATTACAGGAACAAACAATAAGACAAACTTAAAATTAAGTGTCAGACAACCCAGAAATATATCAAAAAGAACAATACAAGAACATCTGAAGTAGGTACTAGGTATAGTTGACAGTTTATCATTGTTCCTGTCCTATTACCCTATTACGGACGAACTAGCAGCGCTGCTGACGCGCGTCAGCGGCGCTGCTAGTACAGGAACAATGATAAACTGTCAACTTCAGATGGTGGGCAACTAGACATAAAAACTAGGTAAACTTAATTACATAATATAACGATACGCAAAATGCAAGCACTAGATTTCGGTAAAACCGATTTGCTCTAGCTCGGAAGGCCCCAGGCTAATATCTAGAGGCTAAATATTCGAAATCTAAGATTCTGCTGCGTAGTAATATTATCGATTCCGTGATTCTGATAAGCTAACACGTAGGATAGCAAATTTCGTACTAAAATACGTATAGTTACATACGTCTGCAGCAAAGTTGGCTTTATAGATTTAATTTAAGGTACCTAATGGTAAGCTGAAATGTCAGATTTACTTTAATAAGCCTTTTATTTGGCTCTACTTATACTAAGCTACTCTGTATTTCGTACATAAAATATGTAGGTACCTATAAGAAGATAGTGGTACCAAAAAAACAAACTCAATAAATACTAAAATAAAGTAATCATCAAAATGGCACTAAGTCGTAGCTCACATAGGTACTGCAAGGCAAATACAACACAGCTCAGAGTCGATTTATTCTCAATTTTGTACCTACTACGTGTTGTGGTTTATGGTACGTATGTTGTTTGTAATGCTGTTGTTGTAGAGTTTCAACTTTTAGTTAAAATATCATGAGTCAGATCGGACCCTTAGTAACATATTTTAGTAATCTGTATCCTCAGTCATAATTGTTGATCAAGTCCGAGCTTCACCCGCACATTGACCGGTTCAGGACCGAGCACAACATGATCAAACTTTCTACTGGTCCATAGTTGCACATCCGAGTGCAAAAATAGCGTGAGCTCGCATGCAGTGCATGCAGTCAGGATCACAATAAAGTTATTTCCAGTTTAAAACAGACTATCAATGGTGCTGCTTATATTAGTCGGTAACGTTAAATAATCATTATTGTAGCCTTATTTTTTAATAAATATTAACACCGGAAACTTGAGCAATGAGCAATGAGTATGTACTGATACAAAAGGCAACCTAAGTACCTAAGTACTGATAGAAAACCTTCATCTAAATACTTAGGTTATAAAAAAAATTAATTCGCCATTCAAATAAAGTTTGTGACAAAAAGGAATTCCTTTTACGTCTAAAATTTAATAAAAATACGTTTTTCATAGAGCTGTTAAAACGAGCTCAAGTTTAAACTGTTCTATTTTTATACCAGTCCCGCCGTCTGAGAATATAAAAGAGTCGCGTGTGAGGAAGCATAGCACCCAGACGGTTAAAGAATTACCGCTTAGTACGAAGACCTTTGTTTATACGACCGAGCTCATGAAACGTTATAGCTTGTAACTTGTTTGAAGAATTATCAAGCTTTTTTTATTGTTCTTGAGAAGAATTATAGTAAGCCTATAAGATAGTTAAAATGCAGGCTAAGTCGCAGAGAAGGCTAGGATACAAAGTGACGCTATAAGAGCCTTTATGATCAGACTGCCTAAAAAGCACAGATATCTTATAATATACAGTAAAGGACCTATCTAATAGGGGGAACTCTGTGACAGTAAGATAGTATTATATGTCTGCTAAAAAGCAAATTGCCTAAAAAGTAAATTGTCAAAAAACGATGTCGAACTTGCAAATTGCCGGGAATAAATATAGGGAATATTGACACTGACAGTTAGTATATAGTAATGCAGACACCACAGAATTCGCCCTATTTACATAGACTTATGGTGAAATTGCTGCAGATGCCACTAAAAGTTTAAATTGGATTCAATACATAGGTCTATGGTTGAAACAAAATTAAATATGATATAAATCAATCCAAAAATGGAAATCTGTAAAGAGAGCTTCTGGAGCGAGAAGGAGCGTAGCGAGACCTTTCACGGTAAGTCTCGAACTCCGTCTTCGTTGAAGACAAACTTTGGTTCCAGGCGAAAATTGGTTTTTAATCTCATAATAATAATTTTACAGTCTGATAAATCACAGTCTTCAAAAACATTAGAGACGGATGCAGTATGAGATTGGAATCTGAGAACTTGAGTAACAAACTACACCGAGGATAAGTCGGAGAACAAGTTATAGCAATAGAATCGGGATAAATTATTCATTAGCTGACGATTAATTGGGGTTGAGAACTTAGAAGATTAGTAAGTACCAACTTAATCAATTGCTTCTAGTTACATTATCTGTCTTAAAAGTGGTATTGAAGCCTATAGAATTCGAAAGGTATTTTAATTATAAGTGCTATTGAAGCGGAGTTTATTCCTAGTTTGTATCTAATACTATTATGTATTCTGCTGCTTGGTGTGGGTTTTCGAGCAACGTAAACAATCTATTATTGAAAAACAATTTGCGCAAACTTTTATGTATAAATTGAGTTAGGTGGTGGAATATTGTAAGTAAGGCTTGCCGTCTGCGGACTCTTAATAAAGTTATATATTGTTATTTATATACCTATAGTTAAGTTTTTAATTTTGACGGGAGCATTTTTTAGCGTGAAAAAAGCATTTGGGATTTTTAGGCATATGATGGATGATGCCTAGTTAGCCCAATTCCTTAGAATCCCAAAGAATTCAATGGACTCCTCCTTAGTTCTAAAGTCATAAAGTCCAATTTTTTAAGTTATTTTAAAGTGTCATGCTTGTCTTTTTGCAAAATGTTTCTTTGTCTTTAAAAAACATTGTGTTTTGTGTTTTTCGTTTGTTCCCTATTAAGAGAAAAGATTCGTTAAAAAACGTATATACCTACATATACATTATATACCTACCCGTCAAGAAATTATAAGCAATGACGGGCCCGATAGCTCAGTTGGTAGTATCCCTGCCTTCTGAAAGGGCTGTGGGTTCAATTCCTACCCGGGACAAACATTTGTGTGATGAACATAGATGTTTGTTCTGCGTCTGGGTGTTATATTGTATTCTATGTATGTATTTACAAACAAAAAGTATCTGAGTATTGTATCAGTTATCTGGTTCCCATAGTACAAGCTATGCTTAGTTTGGGGCTAGATGGCGCTGTGTGAAATGTCCACACATATTTATTTATTTATAATGCAACTAAAAACTCGCAAAACAGAAAATCACAAAGCTACACATAAAGTCCTTAATTTAACCGGATTCATATCCATTAATCTATTTAAATTAAGTACAATAATGGCATTTGTTCATAATTCTCAATAAATAATGTGGATTTGTCAAAGCTCATATAAAGCTCATACGTGGCTATAAGCATTATAAGTATATAGAGTAAGTATACGGTTTTCCGAAATTCATTGTTAGTAGTTATTACATTGTTCCAAACTAAGTAACACTTATTTCGTATTCAAGCACATGACTCTACTTCATACTTCATTACTTAATAAAGTATGAAGTACATACTTATGTGTGAACTTGGAATCCAAGTTCGGTCGTAGCTTATGAACAGTTGTATGCCTCTATTTAACTAAATAATTTAGTACTTAAATAAACTGTTTTTGGAAGTTTTGAGTTAGAAAAGAGCGATATATAGCTCTTAGGTAAGCCTATGCAATTACTTTCCGGTGAATTTGAAAGAAATACTCAGCGTTGAAGTGGGTTTCGTGACTGAGAATAAACTTCGAGTGTTTACTTTCACGCTCATACCGAGAGAGTAGGTAAGTGACTCAACGCTGTACGTTGACGTGAGTCGTGAGACCTATTTATGTAAATAAAGGAAAGGGTGAGATTCCGCTCCTGTAACTTTGTAACCTTCCCCCTCATCAATCTTGGCGTTTTTTTGCTAACTTATCAAGTTTCGCGGCCGTCTAAACTGAATCAGAACGGACAATATTAATGTATGTTATATTTCACAAGAAATCGACACAAAAGTTCGCGTTTTTGTACGACCGTCCGCTCGACTCGATGGTAATGTTAGTTTGAAATATTATCGAAATTGTTACTTGCTATTCTTGTTACTCTTTGTTTTCCCTTTATTTGGGTCAGTTTTCCTTTTCCAATTATTATTGCTGGAATGGTTTTCTAGAAATCTGTAGAGATAAGTGCTCTAGACCTATACAATAGAAAAATATTTATATCATAAAGATCTTATTTTATCTTATTTTTGAGCTTAAATCTTAGGATTCACCGTAGTTCGGGCTTTTACAGTATCGTGTTCACAGGACACTGGGGTACGTAGAACGTTTGTTTATACGTAACCGGGGAATAACGAACGGACCCTCTAGGCGTATCTGTTGTACCCTCACTTAAAGCCATATTGTTCTCAAGTACCTTTCGCCTCTGCGGACGATTGCTTTAAATTATGGAACATTTCGTTTTCCGTGGAGTTACAATAAAAAATGTCATAGAATCATGTCTATCAAAAGCTAGCTAACGTGAGCTATGAACAAAGTTCTGGGAGATTTTAGTACTCGCAGTTTAGCCAGCTAGGGGTGCCCAACTGTGCCTGTGTTTAGCTGCCGAAGCAATCAAAACTTTAGCGTGCAAGCACTTACTGTTGCTTCAGTCGTCGTAAGCTGGTACCGGGCACCCACATCATTCCACGAGCCAATTTCACTGCTAAAACAAATTACGACGTACATTTGGAGAAACTTTCAGATTGTAAACCTATATTATTTGAGCTGAAATTTATTAATCTCTACTTTAATTCTGTCTCTGTTTACATTGCCAAAAGTATTCCTTGAAATTGACTCGACGCGAGGCTGGTGTGGATCAATAAGCCAGTTCATTTTGAGTGCTTTTATGCTTAAGTACATGTTGGGCTTTATTTTTATAACTCCTTGCTTCTCCTTTTTATGGTATCAGAAGTTTCAGGCCTTTTGCTCTGTCTTAACGATTATTATTTTGTTATTATATTAGAGCCATAAGTAGCTCTTGTTAAAACGTACTAGAAGCTTTTTTTCTGCTGAAAACGAGAATTCCATATTGCACACGATGGTAAAAATACATTCGAAAGGATAATGGACATATACATACATAATTTAGTGCGACAGCGAGCCCGATACTCGGGACGAAGGATCGGTGAACCTTTTATGAAACCAACTAAATGACCTATCCATATATAGATCTGGCTAGGTAGTATTATGCAGATACATAAACTAACTAGGCTGATGGACGACCTAAATTATATTTATAATACGTAATAAATACAGATACCTACATTAATGTACTAAGATAAAAACTATGACAGTTCTGTGGACCTTGAACTTTGAATAGAGCTTTTAGCACCTACAAATATTGCACACTTTCAACGACATCATTGTGCTTCTTCTACAGAAATCAACAAGGTAGTACAAGATTGTCCTAATCGCATTTATTTATTTATTTATACCTTAGCACAAAATAATGTACAAGGTATGTACATCAAGTACATGTCGAACGCACACCGAACAGGCAGCCAAAAGTTCATCATTGTCTGATGTTCCGAAAACGGTCCTGAAACAGGAACGTGCTAAAACTCTTACCTATAAATATCTATACTCCTACACGAACAAAGCCGATCCTGGTATCGACACAAATCAATTATATTCTGATGTTACCGATTAATCTGATGTTGTGTTAACCTGATTGCAAATTAAGGTTACAACATACAGCCACGGCGCGGCGGCTGAGTGCGTGGCCTCCGTGACCTACGACAGACGCGCCGTCTCAGGCCGCATAGTGTTTTTTAATCTTTTTGTGTATATTATAAATAACGCCCAACGATCACATACATAGATCCTGGACCCTAACTAGGATTCCCTGTATCTAGGGACCCAGGAACTACGAGGACCATGGTCCCACAACACCCAGACACAGAACAAGTGGTTTGCGCTGTTTTTTTTTTCGGCCACAAATACTTGTCCTGTCGCGGGAATCGAACCCGCCACCTCCAGGTTATGAGCCGACCTGCTCAACCACCACACCACGGAGGCTGTCCGCCCCCTGTTATGGTGTAGGTTATACATAAGTTCCTTTCTCTAATTTTGAATTCATAGCTTCATCAAAGGCATCATTGAAAATCGATGTTTAATAAAAGGTAAAAAATATGAAGTGCGGTCTAAGTAGCTACACACTTTGCCTTTTGCTTGATATCTATCATCATCATCATCATCAGCCCGAAGACGTCCACTGCTGAACATAGGCATCCCCCAAAGTGCAGCTGCTTGTCTCTTTGATCCCTCGGCTCCCCGCGGTTTTGACCGGCAATCTTAAAGCTTAACTGTTTCGGTGCATGAGTAGTAACGTAATGTATAGGAGGTAGATAACTCGGTAACTCTCCATCTGGTCAGAGATATAAGTAGGAACTCAACTCATCCAGGCTCTGCTGGTAAATGCATTACGTTATCAAAATTAGATAAAAAATCAGGCATCCTATATCTTAACTATAAAACTTTCAAAAATGTAAAATAATTCCCTGATTTGATACATTTAGAAATTATATATATGTATGTTGTTGTTGTTGTGGAGCCAAAAATACGGCACAAACGCAAGAAACACCAAACGCTACTTTTTCTGTTTGTTCATTGGATTGGAACAGACTATTTCTCAGATACTCAGATACTCAGATACTCATTTATTCATAAATAAGATTATACGTCACACATGAAAACAAGTAAGAGGTACATTTTGTACAACTATTTAAAAAAAAAAAGACAATTATAATATTCATAATTCAATCAAACATCGGTAATAAAATATAAATAAATCAAATATAAATAAATCAGTAGGGGTAAAAATAAGAAGTTAATAATTTGAATATACTATAACATTGATAAATATCAAAAATAATTTGCGTCATTTATTGTCATAAGCACTTGGCTTGGTTCTTACGAATTCGTCAAACGTGTAGAAGGTTTGGTCCACAAGCCAGCGCTTCAGTCTCATTTTGAAACTGTTAAGGCTAGGAGCTGAGGTGATACTATCGGGCAGCTTGTTGTATACCGTCAGCCCCATGACATAAGTCAACTTCCCAGATTTAGCAAGCGTATGGCGCACACAAGACAGTTTCCCGGCGCTGCGGGTGTAGTGTGTATGTCGGTCACCATTCTTTGGATACAAAGACAGGTTCGTTCTTACATATACTGCCACCTGGTATATTACAATACAGGGCAGCGTTAGCACCTTTAGTCTCTTGAAATGCGGCCTAGCGGAGGAGTCCCGCGGGATTCGTGCTATAGCGCGGACGGCCCGCTTCTGCATGCGGAAGGCGCGTAACCAGTCGGCTGAGCGACCCCAGAGCTCTGCTCCATACTGCAGTACAGAGTGGACCGTCGCAAAATAGCACGAGCGCACAACCTCCTCCGGTAAGCATCTCGCTAACCTGCTCAGAGCAAAGCATGCGCTGCCCAGCTTTCCGCATGTTTTGTGAACATGAGCTTCCCAGGTGAGGGCCCTATCTAATTCGAAGCCCAAGAATGTAGTGCGCTCACATTGCTCAATTTTAATACCACCACCTACTGAAACCCGCAAAGGTCTAGGTCTTCGGCCTCCCAGATTGAAATGGGTAAAGTGGGTTTTTGACAGGTTAAGAACTAGTCCGTTCTCACTGAACCACTTTGCCAGTTGGCTGGCCACACTATTTAATTCCTGTTCAAGTTGATCAACCGACGAAGCCGTGACTACTGCCGCTACGTCATCGGCGTACATAACAATTTTAGCTAAGTGTATTGCGTCTGGCAGGTCGTTCAGGAGCAGTGAAAACAAAATATTAGAGACAGATGATCCCTGTGCTACACCCATAGTCAATGGTAATGGATCTGACCTCTCGTTGCCTCCATCTCCAACAACCACCTGCCACCTGCTATTCAGCATGTCTTGTAACACGCCAAGTGCCGCGCCCTGAATTCCATAATGCCGAAGTTTAGTGGCGAGAATGTTGTGATTAACCACATCAAATGCTTTTGAGAGGTCACAGCACATTACTGCTACGTGCTGTTTCCTCTCACGAGCATCCATTACTAGACGAACCACCTGACGCGTTAGGCACGTAGTAGATTTGCCCTCGCGATAAGCGTACTGGCTATCCGATAGCGCGTTCCAAGTAGATAGGTAGTTGATTAATCGCGAGCTTAGTCCGTTTTCCAACACTTTAGCGATCGCTGGTATAATGGATACGGGCCTATACGAATCTATATCTTGGCGTTTCCCCTTACCCTTAAAAAGTGGTGAAACTTTGCTCAGCTTGAGAGGACGTGGGTAAACGCCATTCTTTAAATATAAATTAAACACGTCGGCCAACACAGGTGCCAAAGAAGCCGCTACCATGCTGAGAATTTTCATGGAGATTCCATACGCATCTTTAGACGGTTTAGGGGGGATTTTTTTAGTAATTATATAAAAAACTACATCCGCTGTAAACGGGCGCATCCTTAGTGAACGATCTGCTGGCGCACGGGTCGCACTCAGGGTGCTCTGCACGCAGGCTGGGGCGCCCCGCACGCGCTCGCCGCAGATGCGTTTCCCATGTGTTTCCCTCTACAAAATGCCTGACGAATTAAAATACCTACGGGATTATTTCCTGAAACGTTGGTGTACCGATGTTAGTTAAGAAATGTAGTAAAATAACGAACATACTCGCTGGTTATATTTTTTGATATCAAGTTCAAAACTGGAAGAAGCTGAACCTCTAGATTGTAATTTTGGCATCTCCAATGCATGGAAAACATTACTTTAGTCGTTGAATTATTGTTAGTTTTATAAAAATAATATAAGTAGAAAGCTTAGGTACGCTGGGTTAACACAAATAGGATACTTTTTATACGTGGGTGAAGCAACTAATTATTTAACTAATGTAAATGACAATAATGGATTTTTCCTTTGTTAACAGACAGCAACTTCGTGCTCGGCAACGCTCAAGTGCCAGCGTACCCAATCGTGTACTGCTCAGACGGGTTCGTGGAGCTGACTGGCTGGACGAGAGCTCACATCATGCAGAAAGGCTGCGCTTGCAAGTTTCTCCACGGAGTGGATACGAGGGAAGAACATCGGAAGGAAATTGACTCAGCGCTTGATACTAAATCCGAGTTGAAACTGGAACTCATATTTTACAAAAAAAACGGTGAGCGTAAAGAATATCATATTTATATGAAAGAAAGAAAGAAAAGAAAGAAACAAAATGAGTTTATTGAGCACATCAATACATATGGGTATATAATATGTCACAGTCTTTTTGTAATAACCGTTTGTGTATAAAAAAACGCGGTTATATATAAACTGTCGATTTATTGTAAACGGGCAATATGTCACACAATAAAACAGTTAATTTTTCGGTTGTAACATGTCAGTAATCGAGAAGTTAGGGGATGATCAGAATTTGATTTTCTTATTTTCATTTTTACACCCCTTGTTCCGTATATAGGTACTGATGTATAGCTTTGATGAGTTTCGTAGGTAGGTATGTACAACTTACACCATAGAAGCAAAACTCTTCTTAGTTCTAGAGCATACCTAAGTCTTTACAAAACGTACACAACAAAAGTATGTACTGGTTTAATCCATGAACTAACATATTATAAAATATTTATTTGCTAGATTAAACCTGTCCAGCTGTTATTCTTCTGAAATACACAATGTACCTACACATTGAAAGCTATATATCATTTACGATACCGGGCGTATTTTGACAGATTGGCTCAAACAAATTTTGCTTTACAAATAAATGGAAATGAGCTTATAAATATAACTGAATTGATGATGAGTTATAACTAACGTCATCTTTGGTCATATTTATACAACAATAATCCGGCCATCATTTCTATTTCTCTTTTCTATGATATTGAATACGAAAGGTATAACACAATATAGTTTTACGTATCCTACAATGAACCCACATGCGCGTTTACTGCTGAACATAAGGTGCCGTATATAGAACGCCGCGTTGAGTTGTTGTTTGTCTCTTGCATCAAAGTCCAAAGGGCTTCCTGTGGTTTTGACCATCAGGTCGTTCGGTCCATATAGGGGGCTATAATATAACGGTCTGCGCTGCGTCTCCCGGTTCGTGGTCGCACAGCACATATTCTCTAGAAAATTAACGTTTCGTGCTTAAACAATTATTCAACATTGAGTTTAGTATAGTTTACTGACAACCGATGGGGAAGAAAGGTTCTCGAGTGGCGACCACGAACCGGAAGACGCAGCGTAAGCCGGACCCCACTAGGTGGACCGACGACCTGGTGAAAGTCGCGGGGATCCGATTGATGCAAGAGGCGAGCAGCCGCTCTAAGTGGCGCTCCCTGGGGGAGTCTTCATGCTGTTAATGATGATGATGAGTTTAATATAGTCAGTATAGCCAAGCATCATTGTCAGTCATACTTTCGAGCTCCCATGATAGATCACAAAAGCACATTAATAGAAATGATACAATAACGTCCGTTCCGTACACTTGGTAAATGTCCTGCTTTTAGAATCTGCTTTTTCATGACTGTTGCACCACAAAGTGAACCCGTTTCGTCTGTCCCTCATCCCTTTAGTGCATTCAAGGCTTTCTCTTTGCTTTGCACCATACTGGCACTGTTTTCAGTGCTCAAACACCGGCTCGCATTTAGTGATTACATTACCCTTGTGTGCTCCGGTAAGCTTACCAACATTGCGTTAAGGCTATTATTAGTTTGCCGGATGAGCCGATGGCCTATCCCTCTCCAGTGTTTACGATTGACCTAAATTCTAGAAATACTTTGCGTTGTGATAAAGTTGGTTTGATAAATCCAATGGCCGAAAATTTGTCAAATGCCAAATAAAAAGGCGTTCAAAGCAGCAATTTTCCTTGAACAGTATAAAAATCAGCAAACAGTAATGGTAGGTATGTTTGAGTGCTGTAATAAATATATGCTGTCTTTGTTGCAATCATATTGTCCCTTTAAATTCATGCTCAGCCACACAGAGTGATATTCAATATTTGGAAAGCGTAGCATGAATATAAAAAAAAACAGCAACAAATTGAATGAGTGGCAGAAACTGCCACTCATTCAATTTCAGGAGCTAGCTCTATATTCATTGTGAATTTGTCTAAATCTGGGGCTACAGTTGGTAGGTATTACACCCCACAATCTGAACTGATCAATGATTCTAAGTAGGTACAGCTTTGCAAAACACCGTCCATGCCGCCCTCGTAAACAAAAACCAATAAGGGGTTTACGATTTCATTCGACAAAATTAAACTTTTATAAGCACCAGCTGCTCGTCGTCAACAAGCGTTTACTGCCTCTAGATACGATTCTGCATGCACTAACCCGTACTTCAAGATAATGTTCGCATAACATTTCCAAGACCATCGGGAATTAGAGGATTATATACATATTCCTTTGATCTCTCAAGCGTAATGTAATGGATGAACAGTGAACGTAATTTAATTTGTGATTAAATGTTATTTACAGTCAGTGAATTTACAGGCTCACCGTTTTGGTGTCTTCTCGACATCGTCCCAATTAAGAATGAAAAACGGGAGGTGGTTTTATTCCTCGCCTCATTCAAGGATATCACCAACACCAAAATGGCCGCCATGAACACTAATGAGGACTTCGACAGCGGTAAGTAATGTTTATAACAAAAAAAAAACAATCAACTAAACTATAAAAAAGTGTTAGTTACATAGTCTTATAATGAAGCGTCCTGAACTATTGAATACTAATAATTGATATGTTTTATAATAATAACCACTATTTGTGCTTTTGTTATAATTTCTAATTCATATTAAGCACGTTGTTTTAGTGCTATAGGTACACCTATAATGTTGATAGCGTTAGACTGAGCTCCTGTAGCTCCTGATTCACTAGCGAGTTGCGACCATCACCGCACGGTAAAGTTCCTTTACGACTGTTTGTATTGTTCTGTCCATTGTTTAGAGTTGAACAAATTAGTCTGTAGCTAGACAGGCAATAAGTCTGAGTAGATAGTAACAGCAAACACTACGCATACACTAATTAATACGTATACAATAATTGATTTAGGGACATCGTGTAGTCCGTTACGTATTAGGTAGCTAGTTAAAGTGAAACACACCACTGTTTGATAGTTCTTTGTTTACGAAGGACCTAAAAGGGATGTGTGAAGGAAAGGTAAAGCTTCAAAGTATGTTATAATATCAATAATTTTAAAAACCCTGTGGGTGTTCTTCCTGCCATCCTAATTTTACATGAATTTTCAAATGGTTAATAAAAATTCACTCATTATTTCCAAATTTTCTCGTTGCACTTAAAATATTTGTCAAACACTTACAAAATTAAACACTAAATTAATTACTAGATATCAATAATTATGTGTTTAGATGTAATGTGGATAATGTATATACATTTTTTTCTATTTCTAAAGACTTGATAAACCACCCTGTATTTTTCTTCTTTTAAATTATGTCGCCAGCTGCGATGTCCTTTAACGCAGACGATAATATTTACTTATTATAATTTTTAAACTGCAGCTTTCATTTCAGTTTGCACGAGTTGATGCAACGTTTTGTTCTTATAACGTTTTTAACTGCATGACTTCTTCATGAAATATTTTTTTAACATATATATTTTATCCTAATCCGGTAGGTAAATAATGAATGAAAGACCAACGCATGCATTGTTATTTTAAATCATAACACTTTTTGTTCATATGCCCCTTCAGAAAGTGAATCACCTAATAAGATTCAGTATTTACTTATCAATGTACTTCTAGATCTCCAGGCATATGAAATGTCAAACCTTTAATATTTTGTAGTAAGGTACCTACAATATTGTTTTTGTACACTTAAATTAAGCCTTTTATCTCAGAAGTATTTTAATTAGATTAATTAATTATTTTTATTTTCCTTAAGTCGCTTCATGTTTGCTTAAATATGTCTGGCGACATTTCTGTTGGTACCAATTATATTTTCCCTTATTCAGACATTTTACTAATTGACCGGACCCTTTTCATAAGTTCGTTAAAATTATCGTTAACGATTCTCCTTACAATTATATTTATATTAATAATTGGTATCAAAAATTTGCGTAAATGCTTACAACGTTTTCCGTTTAAAACTTTCTTTATATTTTCCACAAAACGAGTCTCGAGTCGAGACGATATTGTTGTCAAATTGCTGGAATTCTGGACTAAAATAACTAAAATAACTAAAGCTTTATTTATTCCAAGACCCTTTACATAATAGAGCTGGATATCTATTCTCAGAAATAATTACATATCTTTACATGGAAAATATTGTATCATTTGCTCTCAGGCTCGTAGCCAGGGTCATTTAGGACTATACGTAATTTTTTGTATAATTATTGTTTTTTAATGGATTTAGAAATTGCCTAAGCCTGGCTACTGGCCGTCTATTTAGCGCTAGGTCTGTAGTATTAGTGAATAACAGGGTGGTTTGTGCACGCAGGAGCCGCGGTGCGGCCTTCGGCTGGCGTGGTCACTCTAGCGTTATCCCCATTTGTACCCGCAGCGGCTCTCTTGGGCGCCCGGTTCCGAGCTGAATCTAGTTGCCTACTTCCAGACCCGAATGGCAATCTTGACCCTGAAGCACCGTCGCCCGCCAACATGGGCAGGCGACGCTCCCGGGCGGTATTGTACCAGCTTTCAGGACACTATAAACCAGATAAAATGAAGACTAAACTAAAGCTCAATAATGTAAGACCAACTTCACTTACCTACCTAACCTATTTATTTTGAGTACCTAGTTCAAAGTATCACATACATCCTCGTTGGTTTAGGTGTGATATCTTAATTATTATTCCTATTCTTTCAGAGTATTTGAACAGAATAATGATGTCACGTCCTGACGACCTATATATGACTCATTGAATGACACAATACCCATCGTAGGAAAAACGGCGTATATCTAGTTCTTTGCGCATAGATCATGATCGCGTGAGAGTTACTATTCTCGTTATCTCTCCGGCTTTTATTTAAATTAATTTATCCAGTAATATGAAAAGAACTGATTAATTATACCTTACACTCAAAGATATACAGCTTGAACAAAAGCCTCAGTCGCACTTACTTATGTAATTGTATGTCATGGCTCTTTTTAGGTACGATACGCGTAGGTGTTAGCAGTGTGTAGGCGATGTTGTGACTAGACAAGTATAGACATATAATTCCAATAACTTCGGCCTTTTATTTCAGTGTTCTCTTATATTTTCAGAATCTCTTACATTCATCCGATCCTCCGCTCCCCGAATACAAAACGTCAGCGATAAAGAAATCAAGGTTAATAATATCACATTACGGCGTGTTCAAAACGTTTTGGGACTGGCTCATTCTTATCGCGACGTTCTACGTGGCGGTCGTGGTTCCATACAATGCTAGTTTCGTTGATGAGGGCCATCCGAGGATCAGTGTCACGAGTGACGTAGTAGTGGAAGCGCTCTTCATTATAGGTACGGTATATTTCATTTGGCAATTCCAATTTTATCTTAGGGATCGTCATATGATGAAATTGGAACTTTATATCAGTATTTGGGTAGATTGTTTTATTTGAGTATGGCAAACCTTGTATTATAAGTAGGTAATACCAGAGAAAAATAATATGCAATGACATTAGCATAAAACAGACATGGCCAAAAGGACTTGACTCCAGGCCAGAAAAAAAAAAAAAAAAAAAAACAAAAAAAAAAAAAGTAGGTAATTGGAGATTTATTATATATTAAAAAAATAATGATCATATTTCAAATTGCTCTGAAGTTAGGTTAAACGCAATCCCATAAGGATGTAGAGATGATGTTATAAGAGCGCAGTTATAATTAAAAACAAATTAGAATTCCGTTCGCAAAACGGGATGAAGTTAGATGGTAAAATTTAATTTTCCGCACTCGCGCAGTTCAGCGCTCAGCTAAATTAACATGTAGCATACTTTTCAGATATAGTACTTAATTTCCGAACGACGTTTGTGAGCAAAAAAGGCGAAGTGGTGTCAGACTCCAAGCTGATAGCCCTTAACTACATTCGATCATGGTTCGTGGTGGACCTGCTCGCAGCACTCCCCTTCGACCTACTTTACGCCTCGGATGTTTACAGCGGAGCGGTGAGCTTGCCAGATTAATTATAAAATTAATTCTCGATTTATTTCGGTTCAGGAAAACTTCCTTAGGCGTGAGGAACAAGCTCCGCCATGACTTGGCTCTGATACTATTAACGCATTGAGGATTGTCGATCAGCAGAGTGATTAACTGATTCCGTAGGTATAGCTTTGATAGCAATGGAATAGATAGAGGTTCCATTTTATTTTAACGTGTAATTATCCTTTATTCTTTAATCTGACTAAGTACTACAATAATAAAAACTATACTGTGTACTACAAGCTACTAATTCTTAACAACTATATGCACATAAACCGTGTATTTAATTTAAACTATCGAATTCACATGGAAGTCCATCAAGTTCAAATAATCGCTTTGGAGGAAACTTCATCTAAAACGCTTCATCTAAGTTTCATGCAGTTGTAAAGATGCACTATTAATATAATTACACATAGCAACGTTTTTGTTGCTGAATAATACCAGCTTTTGAAATGACAATAGAATAACAATGCATACGTGTTCAATATCAAGGCGCTACAGTTAAAAATAAACACACCGGCGAAACTCTATGAAATGATTAATGACAGTGCCTACCTATGAATACGCAAAGCTACGACTACTTCCTTTTCGGACATTTAATAAAAGCTACTACTAAGCACAGCCTTACGGGCTCTTGAAAAACCATCATAGAATTTTTCCCATATACTTTTTTTAATCTACTACTTAACTAACTTTACTGCATTATAGAGACTTCTTCGGTTAATAGTAGCTTAAGTAAAAGTTAGAAATAGGTAGGTGGCTCGCATTGTTTAATAGAGGGGGTTTTAGTTCAAGTGTCCAAAAGTTTCCAACGGTGTGGTTAGCGGTTAGTTTTACGTTTTGGACGACAACCTCAAGCTGCGAGCGGCAGTACGGTAGCGGCCACCACTAATCAATTAAATGTTGTTTTATTATCGCCTGAATTTTAGCTCCCAAGTACTAAGTAAACCGTAAATAATGGATATGGTTATTTAAAGCGTAGTATAGTGCAGTTATTCTTGTTACTCGCGTGGATTTTGTAGTATCAGCGGAAATTTTGCGTTTTTGTGAGCCTAAAAATGGAATGGCTTCACTGACATCACATCTACCTAAACCAAAACTATTTCATGTGTCGCCCTAACTTTCTTTGAGAACTCAATGAATTTCAATGACACTATAGTACTTATTTAAAGTGTCATCATCATCATCAGCCCGTAGATGTCCACTGCCGAACATAGGCCTCCCCCAGAGAGCGCCACTTTGAGCGGCTGCTCGCCTCTTGCATCTATCGGCTCCCCACGGTTTTCACCAGGTCGGCGGTCCACCTAGTGGGGGTATGCCTAGCCTGCGCCTTCGTATATATAAAGTGTGATGTAAAGTTATCCCTTTACATGAACTGCATATTGAACCTGTCAAACCCATACAAAATGAGTTTCGATGTTAGCGTGTGCTTGAAGGCACAAAGTTACGTAATGGCCAGGATGTTAGGACAAAATGATCAAACATAACTTTACAAAGATTAGGATCGCTACCGATCATCATA
Organism: Ennomos erosarius; assembly: GCA_963580505.1. Taxonomy (NCBI): domain Eukaryota; kingdom Metazoa; phylum Arthropoda; class Insecta; order Lepidoptera; family Geometridae; genus Ennomos; species Ennomos erosarius. The sequence goes on along the minus strand of OY756981.1, from coordinate 9,907,813 downwards.
TTTTAAGGGTGCCTGATCACACTGTTTATCATGATGTAATTGTTTAGCAGGAATCAACTCACGGGAACGTCCACCTAGTAAAGCTGACGCGGTTGCTGCGACTGGCGCGACTTATGCAGAAGATGGATCGATACGCGCAGTACTCCGCGTTGATACTCACTCTGCTGATGCTCTCGTTCACGCTGCTGGCGCACTGGCTCGCTTGCATCTGGTTCATTATAGCTGATAAGGAAATTGAAATACACCAGGATGAGAACTGGGATTTAGGTAAGTACCTAACAATATAATATACCTGATTGGCATGTAAGTATAGGTTATATTAACAAAGGTTTTTCACGTCGTTTACAGCTCGGCGTTTTCACATAAGCTGCATGACGGTCTCACTATTGTGAGCCTACGTCTACCTAGATAGATGAATACCAAGTGTTTGCTCATACATATATTTAGAGAGATAATTCCAGACACATAAAAAGATTTTGTATAACCTTTAAAGTGGCATAACGTGCGAATTCAGTTTTGGATTTTGACAAATTCCGGTTTGATCAACAACCGCCGCTCAAAGTGGCGCTCCCTGGGGGAGGCCTATGTTTAGCAGTGGACGGCTTCAGGCTATTAATGACGATAGGTGGTATTCATTCACATAAAACAAAGAAATATGTAGGAAAACCTCAAGGAAGAGTATGGACTCTACCAACTCTTACATAATTCTAGTAAGTAGCTACGTCATGCATGATTCAGAGCTCATGCAAGAATTTTCGTATTACTTGAATTAAGTATCTATTTGCTCTGACTTTTATTCTTAGGTTGAATGAAAACTTTAGGTAATCAAAGAGTAAAGTTCGCTGTAATGTAAAAAATTGCGAACCATTGCAGCTTTCCACAAGTTTATTTATTTTGAAAGCTTGAAATTTTTACAGCAAAAGCTATTAGGAATTCCGAGAAACAAATTATAGGAAAGTTGGTTCCAGTGATTTCCTACCCGCTACAAACTCGCAAACTTCTTCTTTTAAAGTCCAATGGTTTACACAGTCCGATACGATATCGTTGTCGGAAACTATAGCCGATATCAGTGAAAATTATTATCGTTTTCACGTTCCATCTTGTTTCAATAGATATCGTAGGCATGCATATATTATTTTCAGTACATAGGTACAGAAAATTGCACTAAACCTAATTTCAATGAAAATACTAATTTAATCTATGCGATTAAGTACCTTGGGAGCATAAAAAAATACCTTGAGAGAATTTCGAGTGTCCCAATTCAGGTGTACCGTGGTGCAACCTGAGGCCCTAGCACGAACATTTACGCGGGAGTAAGTGTAACGTTAACGTAAGTCAGTGGTATGGCATTTGATCAGCGCCCCATACAACTGACTTACATTAACGTTACACTTACTCCCGCGTAAATGTTCGTGCTAGGCCTACAGTAGTCATATTTTCACTTAACATCAGGAGAAATGAGGTCAAACGTTACCCTGCCTGATATACAAAAATGGTCCAGCCAGCCATACAAAAACGCACTTTATAATTTTTCCTGAAACACGGTTAAAATGAACACAAAGCAACAAGGAATAGAGACACTTGCTTCGGCTTTTAACAAACATACCCGAAATGTAGTAGAAACATTGTAGAAAATACTTATAGTTTTTTCCTAGAGCTGTCACGTCCGCTTTGCGTTATCTGGCTGATCCGTATTCACTGAATGCTAATGCAATAGTACACTGAGCCGACAATTTTTTGTAATATAATGGTTAAAATTCTATTTTCATGGTTCTGCGTCGAGGCTTTGATTCGTCATATTATAGGTTTCAGTATGATGTTTGTGTTGGACCTTGTTGAATAGGTAATGTCGCCTGCTTTTTGGGCACCTTACCCGCGGACAGCGACTTAAATGCGGTCTTTTATTTATAAGTGTATATTATAAGTTTATATAGTTTTCGTTTTAGATAAGTACTTAGATTAGGTTTAATTTAGTTTTTAGTAATTGTATTTTGTATGGTTTACTTTGTGTTGTGTTGTGCCTATAATATTTTATTCAGGCGTAAATAGTTAAATAAGTCGATAATATTTATTTTGTTACACTGACTTATGACAGGGCATTGTAGTTTTGATCCGAATTTAATAGCTCTTTTTCTATAGCGGTATAAATAAATATTTAAGTATAGGGAGCTTAAGAACCTAGGTTTATTATGAACCACGTCGGGCTTAGCATAATTATGGAAAAAAAGAATATTTTTTTTTTATATTAAGTTTTTTCATTGTCATTTATCTGTTAATATGTATTAACGGTGAAATGACAATGTGGACGTGGCGGTGGACTATTTTACATTTATCATTTATATAAGTTTTTTTCTCTATATTTATTCTCTTTTTATTAATGTAAAGTTGTAAACATTAATCAGGTAGATTTATATGGATCGTTCAGCAGCCTTCCAGGCTTCATAATTTTATTTTTCTTTACACTACTATAACTAAAACACTACTACTCCTAAGCATCCTACTGCTAATGAAATTCAGCGTGAAATTCCGTATGTTATATATTTCACGCTATAACACTTGTTCAATATCTTCAACTAGCATTTGCCCGCGGCTTCGCCCACGTAATGCTAGTGAAAAATAAACAAAGCTAGCTGAGCTTTGAATCAGGATAAAAGAAACTTATAGTAATTGACCCTTTCTTCATTCTAACGAAAAATGCAGGTACACCTACAAAAAGGTATTATCTCTTTATGTATAGCTTCACAAGTGCGCCGCTCATGGTTCAGCAAACAGAGCAAATATTTTTATTGTAGGTATTGGTTTTCAAAAAGCATGTGTGGCAATTAAATCATAAAATACATGTCAGTCAGTAGGTATAGACGCGCTTGCTATATTACAAACAAAATACAGTAGAACTATCAAAAGCGCGAGTGACAGCGAGCGCGAAAGATTTTTTGATTGTAGGTATTGGTTTTCAAAAAGCATGTGTAGCAATTAAATCTTAAACTACATGTCAGTCAGTAGATATAAACGCGTTTGCTATGTTACAAACAAAACACAGTAGAAATACCAAAAGCGCGAGCGATAGCGAGCTCGAAAAATTTTTTTATTGTAGGTAGGTATTGGTTTTCAAAAAGCATGTGTGGCAATTTAATCATGAACTACATGTCCGTCAGTAGGTATAGACGCGTTTGCTATATTACAAACAAAACACAGTAGAACTATCAAAAGCGCGAGCGACAGCGAGCGCGAAAAATTTTTTGATTGTAGGTAGGTATTGGTTTTCAAAAAGCACGTGTGGCAATTAAATCATGAACTACACGTCAGTCAGTAGATATAGACGCATTTGCTATATTACAAACATAATGCAGTAGAACAACCTAAAGCGCGAGCGAGAGCAAGCACGAAAAATTTTTTGATTTTAGGTATTGGTTTTCAAAAAGCACGCGTGGCAATTAAATCGTAAACTACATGTCAGTCAGTAGATATAAACGCGTTTGCTATGTTACAAACCAAACACAGTAGAAACACCAACAGCGCGAGCGATAGCGAGCGCGAAAAATTTTTTAATTGTAGGTATTGGTTTCAAGAAGCACGTGTAGCAATTAAATCATGAACTACATGTCAGTCAGTAGGTATAAACGCGTTTGCTATATTACAAACAAAATACAGTAGAACAACCTAAAGCGCGGCCGACAGCGAGCACGAAAAATTTTTTGATTGTAGGAATTGGTTTTCAAAAAGCACGTGTGGCAATTAAATCATGAACTACATGTCAGTCAGTAGGTACAAACGCTGTGCTATTATTACAAACAAAATATAGTAGAAATTCCAAATGCGCGAGCGAAAGCGAGCGCGAATAATTATTTTCATGCAATTCATTTATTCAAAAACAATCATTTGTATAGGAAACTCATGTAAAGCTTCTGCAACCAGCAGTTTAAGCTGTGCGTTGATTTCTAGATTTCAATAGACAAAACTTTGAGACTCCTTTTAACCCTGATGGAAGGTGATTTTCAGAAAACCGTGACACACTTCTATTTTTATTTTTACTGAAGACTATACACACCAAGTTTCAAACTAATTGATCCACAGATTAAAAAGTTTCATGCTAACATAAAAGAAACGTTAACACCCCATTTCATCTTCTCAGCGGCGGAATTTCAAAAAACTATTTTTTAGCGGACATCTACACTTTACGAAGAACACACCCTCCAAATTTAATGTATCTACGGCTAGCGGTGTAGTCTGTGCGTTGATTTATAGATTTTAAAAGAAAAAACTTTGACGCTCCTTTTGACCCTGATGGAAGATGATTTTCAGAAAACCGTGACACGTCTATTTTTATTTTAACTGAAGAATATACCAAATTTCAAATTAATCGATCCACAGACTAAAAAGTTTCATACAAACGTAAAACCCCCGTTTCACCCCCTTAGGGGTGGAATTTGGAAAAACCCTTTCTTAGTGGACGTCTACACTTTACGAAGAATATACCCTCTAAATTTCAAATCTCTACGACCAGCGGTTTAGGCTGTACGTTGATATATAAGTCAGTCAGTCAGTCAGTCAGGACTTTGAATTTTATATATACAGATTCTAAAGCTAAATAGAAATATTAATTTACATAAAGCGATTTTAAGTTTGAATCTATTGATCTTCTTCTTCTTCTCGAATAGGCAAGTTTTCAGCCGTGGTGTCAGAATGTTTAGGCCGCTCGAAGGCTTCTGACTTGGCTTAACGACTCACGACAACAGCCGGGACCGACGGCTCTATTGATGATTGAATTCGATTACTATTCAATAAGTAAACACGTTAAATGAAATTTAGAATTTCTTGGAGCGGGAATAACATTTTATTGCTTTTTGAATTGATAAACGTAAACCTAAACTTGATTTCTCGTGAAGTAGGTAAACACTAAACCAGTTTATTGGTCTTTCATTCAAAATTACCTAACTTTGTCAACTTTGTCATACATGGGCTTGCCTTTGACTAATTTCACCTGATGAAAAGTGAAGATAAGGTCGACGATGAGATGAATCACGCTTGCCCAGATGTTACCTATTTAATTTAGGTACCTACTCTTGTTTTGAAAACCCAAGATTGTGTGTGGCAGGGAACTGCGCTGGGCGCTCGTTCCACTTCATTGCTGTTCGTATGATAAATAAATTAGCAAATCAAATATACATATCTTGCCTGATATTTATTCTTTGATTATTTAATCATCAAACTACTATAAGAAAGTATAGAAGTTTATTTAAGTATAATCCATCCAGGCAAACCACGCGGTATTTTACATTTTAGTTATTTTTATTCCAACTGTCTAATCTTTACTAACTTATAGAGTAGAGCTCTGTATAAAATTAGATTTTATTAAATCGTGTTTATTTGTAAACAACTCCGGCCGTGACTCTCAAAATCCATTTTGCTTCCAGGTTGGATAAACAACCTAGCGGAGAGGCTAAAAGTGCCGATAATCAATATATCTCACAGCGAGAGCTACGTCACCGCTCTCTACTTCACTTGCTCTTCACTCACGAGCGTCGGTTTTGGTAACGTGTCTGCCAACACTCTGCCAGAGAAAATATTCAGTATTATCACCATGTTAATAGGAGGTGAGTGGTATTTTATACAAGCTGTGGTTTAAACAGGTTCAATATTTATAGTTGTATACTGCTTGTAATGGACTTGAATCAACAACAATCATAATTTGAAATTAAACATCATTGCGAATATTCACTGCTGTCTTGCTCACACGTTCGTGCAACTTTAGGTAACTTACTGCGATGAGGTCGTTGACCTCACCGAGTCCACTGGGCCCCGTAATACGTATAAACCACAAAGCAGTAGCAAAGCAACAGCCGTAGCAAAACGACAGCAAATACTTAGCAATCAGTCGCAAGATGTCCGCCTGCCGCTAAATGCCTTTGATACCTTCTAGTGCCACTAGCAACAGAACAGCAGAAAGAAACAATATAATGCACGTTTTAGTTCATCGATTGTCTGACAGTCGGTGATCAAGCGCTCGAACTCTTTCTGCTCAAGTGACGTTCGACAGCAATTATTCCGCCTGTTGCAACTTGTTGCGAGTTACGTAATAAGCCAGCGCCGATGCCGTCGCCGGGTGCGGTGTGCTTTTGTCTATTCTGATATTAGAGAGCCTATTCCGCTTTGCATTATAAAGCCAATATTTAGTTACTCAGTCTAATCTATTTTACCCTAGAGTTTTGTCTAGAAGCCAAAATGTATATTAGATAGTATTATTATGTCCGAATATTTGCAGACCACAAACTTTACAATACAACATGTGTACTATAGACATTAATATTGTAAACACCTTCCTGACAGATAACAGCAATCTTATGATCGTTTTAAAATTGTAAAATAAATTTAAACAACGCAACAGGTGCCTAATGCCGCAGCGTGAGCTTTTATGCTTCTTTGTTAGCTCTCCGTTCTCCAGCGACGATTTCCATACTTATAGAGCATCGCAAACTTAGCTCAGCTCGTCCTATATACAAGATAGTGAGTATAAACATAATCTGCGGGAACCAACATTCGTGAACAAACAAATTCTTTTTACTCACACACACTTGAGCGTTGGCTTTATGAAAGGCGACAGTGTTGAACGCGTCTATATAGGGCGGAACTCGTATAATATACACATTGGGCTGTCTAATTAGCTTGTGGAATTAGCTTTGTTCAAGAATTTGAATGCGATGCCGAGATTTGGAGCATGTAATTATTCAAAATGTGTCACAACACTCACGAGCTCTTAATCTCACGTCGCATCATCGCTTTGTTTACGTATCAAGTGTCGCGCATGGCTTTACACAAGACACTTTAATTAAGATCTCCCTTTACCTAATTAATTAATTACTCATAAAATTCCGTGCTTATTACGGAAGGATATGTGAATTATACCTACAGAGCCAAAAGACTCACTGGTAATGATGAGTTGGTGGAAGCTAAGCTCCACAGTTTAGAGCACCGACGTAAAGTTGCCAGTTTATCGGTTTTTTATAGACTGCATTTTGGAGAGTGTACGAAGGAATTACACGATTTTGTTCCTCCATCTCCTTTCTTTCATCGGACATCAAGGCGCAACAAAACACGGCACCCTTATAGGCATGGTTGAAATACCATCAACTCACACTAAGCCTTTTGCTATGCACTTCATAGTGCGAACTGCTAATGAGTGGAACGCCTTGCCGGTCTCCTTGTTTCCAGTTAACTATGATCTGAGAGTCTTCAAGTCTAGAGTGCACAGGTATCTTCTAGGCAGGCTTGCACCATCGTAGACTGCTTCTTCACTTTTCATCAGGTGAGACAGTGGTCAAATGCTTTGCCTATACAGAATAAAAAAAACATAGATAGTCATAGTATTAGCAATTATTGTGGTAAACCAAATTGGACAAACGGGATACGCAAACTGCACTCATAGATATTTTTCCTTATTAACATTCATTCTATCCAATATAATCCAGAATTGAAAAAATCACTGCAGAGCGGCGATCCATCATACCACTGGCCAAATACAATAAGTGATTTCTAAGTAATAAATCAAAGCAAACTGAAATATATTATTATGCTTTAGTGATTTGATTTAGTCCATATTTCTTGGCGCAAAAATGAAGTAGAAGTTTGATTTAGTTCAGAACCTCGGTCACTGATTGTATCCAGCTTCCCGTCGTAGTAAATAATTCAGCAACATCACCGCTGATAGGCGATAACTTCGCCAAGTTATAATACTTATCGCTCGAGTTTGCGAAACACGATCCCAGTTTGTATAACTATTTCCTGGAATGTTGCGAACTCGTTCGCGGCATAATGGCCTCCGATTCAAGTATGCTTATCTAGATACCGATAGCGATTAATCCGTATTCAACTTGAACAAAGTATCACTAATTGATCATTACGTTAAGAGAATGAACCTTCTATTATACTTACAAAGATCCGATTTATGAATTGCAAATTATTGCTTCGGCTCCATTATTATACTTTAAGCTGGAGCTTATCGTGCCTATTGTATAAGTTTATAGTCTGTTTACATTGTCAATGAAGTGCTTGGTTAGGTTATTGTTGTACCGTTATCACAAATTACATTGTAGAGTAATAGAAGTTTCTTCGGTGCGATTGTCTTTTGTTCAGTCCATTTTCTAAAATTATGCCGTATCCCCAGACTACGCTCAGTCGTGAATCTTCAATTAAGACTAGAATTAGAAATCTCGAGTTGTGCAATGTACCCAATAGACAACTGTACCCCTAAAGCCCTAGTACGAGTTTTCTAATACGTGAATACGCGCGAATCCATTTAAAACTTGTACACATTTTGTCCACTCACAACATGTCCACTAGGGGCGCTGCAGAGAAATGTATGGGAGAAAAGGGAGAAAACGTAAACGCATTAGTAAACTATCGAAACTCGTACTAGGGGTACTGAGTACTAAGCATCGTTCTGTAATACGGTTTACCTACCTTTTACCTTTTATCAGTTAAAGAACTGATATGCCTACCTACATACGTATGTATACCTCTACTGGAGTGGATATCCTAAATAATTCTAAACAAAAGTCGGATGTAACTGAAATATTTTAGCTCTAATGCATGCCGTGGTATTCGGTAACGTGACGGCCATAATACAACGGATGTACTCCCGCCGGTCCATGTACCAGAGCAAATGGCGAGACTTGAAGGACTTCCTCACCCTGAACCAAGTGCCGAAGGAACTGAAGCAAAGGATGCAGGATTACTTTCAGACGATGTGGTCACTCAATCATGGCATTGATATCCATGAGGTTAGTAAAATTTTGGTATGTACATTACTAACCCCGATATTTATTATATGCATGCCTTATGCATTATTTTTAATATTCCAGCCAGTAAGGTAGAAAATTTTTATTACAGCTACTTTTTGCACAGTTTTTAATACATACATAATATCTACCGTAAACGAAAAAATAGTGCCTCATTTTTCCTTTTTTAATATCCTGCATACTCACTCATTAATAAACATGACCCGTATATCACTTATTATTTTTATTACATTTCGTCCTTAGTCAATAGTCCTTACTGTGCTTTTAAGCCACCTGCTTTTAGCAACACCGTTGTTTGGTTTCTATCGTTAGAATATGCACTTGACCTTTCATCGTATTTTTCTCCGCGATATAAATGGAATGAAATTTCTCGTAAACGCTTATTGTAACTTCCTTTATTCAATCTGAAACTTGACCTGCTTTATATTCAATAGAAAATAATTATATTCATTAAAATATGTACTAGGTATAATTAGTACTTATAAATATGATTGCAAAAAACACGTTTTTAATCCGAGATATTAAAATACCCATAAAAACATAATCTTCTCTCATAATTTCAACCCTTATCTTTCGCAATTGTTTTTAACGAGCTCTTAAAAAATAGGCTAATGAGTCATTTCATTCCTCAATAAAAAATAATCCTTAAAATAATTATACTGGCTTATTTTCAAATGTAATAGAGATAAAACTTACTTATGCACTGTAAGTCCCAATAGACTTTTCTATAAAACTAAAAAGAAACCGTATGTATACCAGTACAGCCTGAGGCAGAGCGATTTACCCTTGTCTTGGGAAACTAGGTATATTACAGTAACTAGTTTAAAGTTATGGAGCCATTTGAAATAAACACGCATCATTAGAGCGGCACGGACCTTCAGATAGTAGATTCGGCAGATCTACCATAAACCAGCTCTTTGAAGTCCCAAAACTCAGCTGAATTAAATGGTCTGGAAACGAAATATAACGCGATAACGCGATAAAATTTAATCTCCCTAAAGCTTCACTAGCCACATTTTCTCTAGAGATAATATTTTATTAAGCCTTTATTATTTTAGTAAATCTTTTTTTATATTGAGGTTATCGTTAATCTGTCTTCATTATCCGTAATGAAGTACCTAACCGTGGCACGTGCCATCCAAGGCTACTTTTCTTCTAGGAAAACTATTAAGAGAATTTAGTTTCATGTTTTTAGACGCTAAAAGAGTTTCCTGAAGAACTAAGAGGTGACGTGTCGTTACATTTGCACCGAGAGATACTGTCCCTTCCGATATTCGAGTCGGCGTCTCAGGGATGCCTCAAGCTACTTTCGCTACACATCCGGAACAACTTCTGCGCGCCCGGAGAGTACTTGGTGCACAAGGGAGATGCTCTCACATACATTTACTATATTTGCAACGGGTCCATGGAAGTCATGCAGAATGATATGGTCGTCGCTATTCTTGGTGAGTGTTTCTTTAATTTTAAAGCTTACATTGTGTTGGAGTTTAATGATCCAGCGGACTATACGCGCTGCATCAATATACCAATTCTAGAACGGTATATTATTTTCATAGAACTGACAACCGATGGGGAAGAAACGTTCTCGAGTGGCGACCGCGAACCGGAAGACGCAGCGTAGGGCGGCCCCCTATACTAGGTGCACCGACGATCTGATGAAAACCGCGGGGAGCCGATGGATGTAGGGGGCGAGCAGTCGCTCAAAGTGGCGCTCTCTGGGGGAGGCATATGTTCAGCAGTGGCCATCTGCAGGCTGTTGATGATGATGAGAACGGTATATTATACCTGTTGCCGTTAACTTAAATGTCATTTTTAGGATGTAACTTTGATAGTTATAGCATTCTATTACACGGGCTGTTAGTTGAGAGGGCTGTCCGAAACCAATCGATGAGCACTAACGGCCGTCCTAGGTTTATATTTATTACATGGCGGTCATAGGCAGCAGATATCTGTTGAACTATAACATCACTGGCAGGCTATCAGAATCTACGTATAAGGGATTGTAAATTAGTACTTACAATAGCTGCTGCACGTTGTACACATCACATAAGTACATCATTTTTCTCGGTCTACATTATAATCTACTGCGGTCACCAAGAATCCAAAGTGTTAATTATGGTAAATCTTCCCTATGATAAGCATCCAAAGTATGGCGTTTTATGGGGATGACTTATGTTCACCAGTGGCCGTCTTCAGGCTGGTGATGATGATACAAATAAATATGATACAGGCAATATAATGGAGGTTAGTTATATCATGCAGTCCATATAAATTAAAGCTATAAACTTGTATGTGTGGAATGGACTGTGTAGTGTGTACCATGGAGCTAATAAAAAAAGAAGGAGGGAATCCCGTCTGATCCGAAACTGAAGCACCCTTAGGAAGACGGAACGCTTCGTACGTACGAGGCGGGGCACGCACACACTCACATCATAGGAAGCCGATCGCCCTACTTTCATCTGACACACATGTGTAATATGTCCGCCATTTTGGGCTTCAGTTCGATGTCAATCAAAACTCAATCCTTCTTTTTTTTATTTCATCCATGGTGTGTACATACAAATTATAGAGCACTAACGATCAAGCATTGGCATTGTACAGCTTACTTGCATGTTTGCATACAGCTCTGGGGATGAACCCAATGAGCGTTGTTTATAAATCATGTAACAGAGAGTTGTATGGAAAGATAGCATTGCTTTATACCTTTAGTACTATATACTTAGTTCTAAAAACTAAAATAACTGTAGAACTTATCTAAAATGTTTATGAGTGACTAGGTAAAATAAGCAGTATAGGGATACATATGTATATAGAGATAATTCTGGAGGATTATTTTATCTCACTATTATTATCTGTTGCTTTCCCAACTACAAGACGAGATTTCGTTCCGTAGAGACTCGATATAGTCGAGGAGAAAAATTATAAACACCAGCTGAGTAGGAAAACAAACTGAGCTTATATAAACAGTGATAAAAGTAAATAAATTGATAAAAGCATGAGTCTCCTCAATATTTTCAAACCGTTTCTTTGGTTACACCGTTTTTTTAAAACGAATCTAATCTCCATTTCTCAAGGTGTTTTGTGAGATTTATGAAAAATGCCGTTTTGCTTCTTTTTATTGTACAATAAATACAAATCGAATAAAGGCCATCAAATTAGAAATAATTTAAGTAGCTATAAGTACTTCAATTTACATAATAAGGTGTTCTAGTAAAGTACCCTAATAAAGACCACCGTTTGTGGAGCGTGATCCATGGTGCGAAGTACATATATTTCAAGGAAAACTATAACTGACGTACTATATGAACATGAATATCATCATTATCATCATCATCATCATCATTAACAGCCTGAAGACGTTCACTGCTGAACATAGGCCTCCCCCAGGGAGCGCCACTCCCACCACACCACACACCAGCACACATATCAGCATAGATAAAATATGTAAATATAAGTAATTATCCAACAGACTGTCCAATTTGGTAGGTCTAACTTCGACAAAGAGGTCGCCCGAAGAATCCAACTTGTCTGGGCAGCGTTCGGGAAGCTTCGACCTATCTTTTCGTCCAAAATACCACAAAGCCTGAAAACAAAAGTTTTCAATCAATGTGTATTGCCAGTGATGACTTATGCAACTGAGACGTGGTCTCTAACTGTTGGCCTCATTACTAAGCTCAGAGTCGCGCAACGAGCTATGGAGAGAGCAATGTTCGGTGTTTCCGTGCGAGATAAGATCCGAAATGAGGAGATGCAGGAGAACTAATGTGACTGATGTAGCTCTTAGGATTAGCAAGTTGAGATGGCAATGGGCAGGCCACATCGCTCGTAGAACTGACAACCAATGGGGAAGAAAGGTTCTCGAGTGGCGACCACGAACTGGAAGAAGCAGCGTAGGCCGGCCCCCCACTAGGTGGACCGACGATCTGGTGAAAGCCGCGGGGAGCCGATGGATGCAGGAGGCGAGCAACCGCTCTAAGTGGCGCTCCCGGGGGGAGGCCTATGTTCAGCAGTGGACGTCTTCAGGCTGTTAATGATGATGATGATGATGATGAAGTAATTATATAGGTACCTCCTCTTTGTTACGCAATGTTGGAAAGATGACTGAGGTGCATCGCCAACAGTGCAGCGTATGAATAATGTCAGCCACTTTATTTCATTTTAGCCGTTACATTGTGAAAACAAAACAATTCTTGAAGTTAGGTATAATCAATTTATTAACACAAACTAATTCACCAACAAATTACAACGACAAACGCTACAACAAAATTCCTAAATTGTTACAATTTCAAATTAACTAAATAGTGCCCCTACTCATCAAATAGGCAAAGGAGATCTGGTGGGATGCGATATGAATACCCATTTGCAAGCGTTCAACGGCACAGGCACGTCACAGGGCAATAATCCGGACGTCGTTGTCAAATCCAGCAGTGACGTTAAGGTAATATTAAATATTCATTCGCGCATTTAGCTTCATAGGTGAAGGCACAAAAGGGATACTGCTTGTGACGTGACAGCGAATATTACCTACGTATCTTGCATATTTGCTGGTATTAAATCTTCGACAATAACTGTGGTGTACCTACATTAACAATAAGCATTTTCTGTACATTGAGTAGGTACCTTTTTTGTATATTTTGTTATGTTTGTGCAAGCCTGTCTCAATGCAGTCATATCATGTATCAGGACTTTGGCTGATCTGACTTACTGTTATTTATTCTGTTCCATTACGACCCCCTGGTATGTATGTCACGTATATGCGTATCTGATGGTATTTCTCGCAAATATATACTTCAACTGAAATTAAATGGTTAATAATAATTATTGTTATCATTGTATAATATCCCACTGTGTGCCTTCACCCTTCTCTCTCACTTCACATACCCGGATTGATGGTTTTTTTTTCCATAACTCCGTGTACAGGCGTTGACGTACTGTGACCTCAAGTGCGTTCACATGGGCGGACTAGCTGAAGTACTACGGCTGTACCCGGAGTACCAACAAGAGTTCATCCACGATATACAGCATGATTTAACGTACAATCTGAGGGAAGGTTACGAAGCGGAACAAGAATCGGACGGGAACGGACACCCGTCACTCACGCTTCCCTCGATATCGGAAGATGACGAGAACGCGGGCGACGAACATGCGCCTTCCCCGAAAAAACTGCCCGGTTCTAACACGAGTAGTCCCCGACATGCGAAATTCAGGTAAGAGAGTTTTAGAAGCCACGTTGCCTGTACTATTTAAGCTTAATAATTTTTTATATGTGACTTTTTTTGTTAATTTCCCATTTTACTGGGTCAGGCTAAGATCATTACGACCCATACCTTGTCTTGCGTGTTTTTCTTTCAGTTGATTATATTGTTAGTTAGGTGATATTCATATTTAAAGTAGAGTCAAAGTCACGTTCATGTCCAATCTAGTCACGGTTAAGTCAAAGCACGGTAAGCTCCAGTAAAGTGGTGGATACTCGATACTGCAAATATTAAGTCGAAAACGGGACATTACCTTACTTTAGACATTACCAGTAACAAAACCTTTTTCTCTTTGTGTTTCAAATGAAATAGTGTACCAAAATAAACGATAAGTAATGATTTTACAAATCGTCTTATGACACGTAGTTACTTCGTAGGGTATCAAAGCGTCAAAGGAAACTTCCAAACACAGAAGAACACAAATTACTATGTTATTTCCAGCTTAGAAGTGATATACTTAGTTTTCGATATGCCTATCTAAAATTATGAATTATTCATAGGGCGACCCTTAACATTTTTATGAAATACGAGCCCCGGAAAATATTTTTTGCGACCCACTTTGTAAACTTCATTTAAACCAACACGGAGTTCCTATTTAATTTTGCAAATAACAAACGAAAGTCTCGAAGGAGTCATTAGATATTCAAGACTAAGACGTTAAAACTTTTTAACAGACTACAAGCTACTCTATCTTCATTGATAACTTTTAAGTGTTTGTCAGTGAAAAGGGTAACAATTATTTTCCTGACTTTTCTAACTTTGCTAAACACCGGCTTATTCTGTTTTACAAAAATACCTACCTACTTATTTTTTTTTGCAAACAGGTTGTTTTTTCGCTTAATTTATTTTGCCACCTGAAGCTAAGCTCTCGTGATTTTTTTCTCGTCTTGAGTATATTTCACTACCTCTCTCTTTCTTTCCCATAAACGTCAATAGATAGGGAGTCAGAATATTTTTCTTTAATAGTATAGCTACCTTTAATAGTATAGCTACCTTCTTCTTCTCGTGTAGGCAGGTGATCAGCCCTGAAGTCAGAATTTTTGGACCGTCTTAAGACCTCTGACAGTCGGAGTCCGACTTAGCTTAACGACTAGGAATTTATTGTCTTACGACATGCTTGTATTATAACATGGATGAAAAGTCGATGCGACATTACAGCTACTGCGGTAATACATATAATTCTCGTATGTCAAATCTGGGTCACGATTTTGACTCATGCGACAGTAAAATAATCAATTGATTAAATTCTAGGTCGGATGGACAACAACGTATATCTCACAAAGAACTGCGTGAGAGAATAGAACGGCAGCGTTCAGTGGCGACGCCCAAAATTTCCAGATCTGATTCGCTTGAAGGATTGAACTTGGAGGTGCACAACACACGCTCGTCAGTGGAGAGGCTTGACACACAGGTCTCCAGTCTCCATCACGACGTGGCTGCTCTAAGTATGGAGGTATGTCTTTACAACGTTTACTCGTAATAGATAATGTCAAAGTATTGAGGCTGGTTCTTACTATTAAATGTCGGTAGACTGGTTGTACTCACCATAAAAATTCATGTTTAATTTCTTTTCACGATAAAGCGTAGTTTGTCCCTCTACTAGGTGGACCGACGATCTAGTGAAAGCCGCGGGGAGCCGATGGATGCAGGAGGCGACTAGCCGCTCAAGGTGGCGCTCTACGGGGGGAGGCCTGTGTTCAGCAGTGGACGTTTTCAGGGTGTTGATGATGATGATGATGATGAATCTCTTCTCGGAATTGTAATGTAAAGTTGTGTCATAATAACTATGGTATTTTTTGAAAGAACTACTTTATTTATGCCGTAAAAAAAACACAATCGTGGCGAGATATTTGCCTTCAATTATAATGTTCAGTTTAGTTTACGTAGACTAAATAACTACCTTTAGCAGCACTTACAAAATTTATGAAATTTGGGAATCCTTTAAAAATTATTTTACTCAACATCACCAAGTTTTCAGCTAAACTTGAAGCAAAAGACGCCAAGATTATAATTTCAGATTTCGAATACAAAATAAACATTGACGTCGCGACGGCAAAAAGTGTTGGTACGTTGGTACAGAATACATAATAGTACTACGTATTGTTGGCATATTTGTCGGTACAAGGATTCGTTATTAAGATATGATATCACTCTGATAAGCGGAAAAAATACTCATGCTTTTATTTAGCTTTTACTACTTTTTTGACAGGATCGAAGCGTGATAACTAAAATACCGCGTTTATTTTTAGACCTCGTTGTTCTAAAGTGTTTTATATAACTGTTTATACTTATACGGCGTATTTATACATGTTTCGTCAATATCAAAGTTGCTTAAATAAAAGTGGGACTTAAGACTTGGGACGTCGGTGGTGGGTACATATAGGTACCACCCCGCTTAAACTTACAAACAACAACTACGACTGCTTATTTGTTTAGCTGTTTTTGCGTCAGTAAACTCACAAACAAACTTACATTGTTACGCTGTAGGAATTCTGTGTTTTCCCATAATTTCCTAAATCCACATTACATGCGTAAGCCGGGATTCAGATATATAAAGGTTTGGGAGTCAACAGCAAAAAGTCTTACGCCACTTCAAAATGAGATACTCTTCACTGAAACTTTCACGGTTTTTTGTGCTTTTAACCAGTTCTGAAATTATCATTAAGTGTTAAAAGAGTCCTCTCTGAGTGTAGGCAACGCACCGGCAATGCCCTTGGTGTTGCAGATGTTCATAGGCGGCGGTGACCACTTGCCATCAGGTGGGCCGCCTGCTTGTTTGTCACTCATTACATAAAAAAATCTAATTTGTTATTGAACTATTTGAACGTTACCTAATCAGCTTATCCTCTACATGTCGTAAGTGTTTATACTGATGGCTCCTGTAGTACAGAGAGATTTATTTAAACAACTGATTAGGTTTTTTTCAACAACGGATGTTAATTACGAATGTTGGAATTACAAGGCTAATGGATTCATTATAGTTTGTAGCTGGTGCTACGCCGTAGCATGACGTAAATGTTTGCACTGACGGCTCCTGTACTATAGAGAGATTTATTAAAACAGCTGATTAGGTTCTTGTCAACAACGGATGCTTGACGTTTACTTATGTTGGCATTTCAAGACTAATTAATTATTTGCTGTAGTGTGTAGCTGGTGTTACGCCGTAGCACGTCGTAAGCGTTTATACTGAAGGCTCCTGTACTATGGAGAGATTTATTAAAACAGCTAATTGAGTTCATTTCAATAACGGATGCTTGCCGTTTACTTATGACTGTTTGCATTACCATTAATTTGTCAGTGCGTAGGTGTTGCTACACCCCAGATAATATAATACCTACAGTACAGATGCCACATCACATACAGCGGAATAATGCGACCTACTTTACGAATTATTTTATTTCTGTATAACGCAAGATTATCAAGCGACATTTATTGCGTGTTGGCGAAGTATATTGAATACACTGGACACTAACTAGTAACTCTCTAGACACGATTACTACATTTTTCTCAAGTTCGGGCTATTTTTCGTTTGTACTTGAGGGGACCCCATGAAATATATAAATAAAATAATAAATATAAATATTACATAGAAGTATTATACAATATTATGAACTATACAGTGATTCGAGTAATGTATTCATTTATTACTGAATATAGACATTTTACATAGTATAAAATACGGCATAGAAATTTAAAATAGCTTAAAGAAGTAAAACAGTAAAACTGCTCTATACCGCTATGATATTCATATATAACTAAGCGCAATTTCTCATAATTATAATATTACTTGGATTCACGATAACGAATAACCCGTACTTTTCCATTAAAAATAATTCATGAACCAGAGTTGTTTTTTAAAGGAGGTATCAACTTAAATCACTATGTTAAAGTTAGCCGGTTTCCAAAGCAAAAAGTACCTATGTTATTCAGATAAAGGATAAAATTACAAGAAAAATCTGTTCTTGCGTCTTCTATATGTTAATTTAATTAGTATCATTAGCATAAAACACGTATAACATGTGGAACCATTTATCTGGTAAGGGAACGAAAACGGCTTTTAATTAAATAAACTTCGCCTTCTCCATACTTATACGTACCTAACTTGTAATGATATCCGTTACCATCTTTACAAGTTTCTTTAGACATCTAATTTTTTGAAATGGTGCTCGTATACGACCTACGGAATACTGTATTTATTTTGTCAAACACTATTCAGTGTCCCAACAAATAAGGTTCAAATTGCCCTAAACTATTATACTACTACTTAAGCATTAATAAATAGCACTAAAAACTTATTCATTTGGAGTAGGCATCCACTGCTGAACATAGGGCTCCCCCAGAGAGCGCCACTTTGAGCGGCTACTCACCTCGTTAGTTCTATGCTCCTCTAATAATACAGAACTTTCATTGTAAAGGTCCGGCACGCGATTCAAGCTTTGCAAGAAATGACCGCTCCTAGTGGGTGGCACGCAGCACATTCCAACCCCAACCTGCAGTGGAACACTCCGCCCAACCAGCTCGCCAGGAGCTGCAGCCATCCACCAGACGTCTTCTGTTGGGACCAGGTAATAGGTCTCAGCCAACCAATCATTTATAACACTTATTTGGCGACTCATTTGTTGTTCCAACCAACATGTAGTGTAGTGTAGACAGTTTCTGAATGTCTTGTCGAGAAAATTCGTGTCGTGTTTTCTTTTCTTTCTTCCACGATTACTATTTTCTATAGTAAATAAAGCAGACAATAACTATTTTTGCTAGCATTATTATACTTTTAGTAACAAGTTTATCGACGATTTCATTAGCCAAGATTGAAAGTATTCCAAGCAATTTTCTTAAAACCTCTCTTCCTCCAACAGAACGAGCGGCCGACCACGCCAGAACGTCCTAAAGTGCACCGCTGCACACAAACCGAACCATTCCTCCACTGCGTCACGCAGTATATCATGGAGCATCCAGCTACCGTAATGCTTCTCTTAGGTCTCGATCCTATGGCCGGCCTCACTCCCGTCCCCGTCACAACCGTAGACTATTACGACTCGCGGGGGCGCCGGCCGAGCGTCCTCGAGCAAATAGTAGAGTCGGAAAACGGAAGTCAAACTCCTTCAAGTACGACGAGCGAGCGATTTGAACCGACTCGAAGCCTCAGTGGCAGTGCCAAGGATCTTAATGTTCAGCCAGAGATGCAGAAACTGCTTGAAAATGAGACTAAGATTACAATCATGAAGAGAAGCCGGCATTCGACTAGTGACCTCAATGAGGCTTCAGAGCGGCTGCTCGCGGAGAAAGGCTCTCACCCTAGTAGTCGCAGTCTCAAGTTCAACATCAACAGTTAATTCCATTTTGTTTCTATGCTCATTAGCTGTTATCTACCAAAAGTATTATTTCGATTAGGTTCGTAGGTGCGTGTAAGTTTACTTCGTTTCTACATTTTCAATCAACGAAGTGTTTCGACTAATTTATTGTTAGAACTTATATTAGGTTTACGAATACAATGAAAATATTGTACATATCAAGTTTCGGGATAAGTGCTATTTTTTCGATGTGTTTATTTTTCTAGTCAATGTCAATAAATGAGGGAGTGATTTAAAAAGAGAAAATGGTATTATGATTGTGAAATAAGTTAATTTTCTTCAAAGACCGTCAGTTAATGAAATTCATTATTTATATTGTCAAGTTAAGTGAAACAACTTTGGTATTTCTCATAGTTTCACGAGATTGCTATATTTGTAATAAAAAAGGATAAATCTATAAATTATGTGCAAAGTGGAAGCTATTAGCTATGACAAATAAAAAAAAGTATGTCAACGTTTATTAGAATGGCATTTATATAATTTTTTGATGTAAATATTTCCAAAATGTACCGTATACAATCGGTATGCTTGTTTAAGACAATACTGACGAAATATCTTAAATTGTTAATGCACCTAAGTAGTAATAATTTAAAATGCATGAATATCATAATTATTTACTATATGTATAGTTATTTATTTACTTATAAAGTAGGTAAATTATTATTTTGATCTCACATACCTGTGTGGGTATAATATACCTATTTACTTGATATCATAGTCTTCCTATTAACAGAACTTCCAACAATAAGAGACACTATAATTTCTCTCACAAAACCTTTGTGCCAAATTATATTACAGTAGATATTTCCACTCTTTAGTGTAATTACGTATAATTACAAATAATAACAAAATGTAAATTCTACACTTTTTAGTAACATACTCTATGAAATACCTATCTGTGAACAATAATTATTGAACTGTTGCCAAATAAGTATCTAATTTCGTTACTACATTTTATTAAATACATAATAGGGACCATCATCGAATGTCTCTCATTAAGATATGATATATCAGAAAAGTACATAAAAAAGAACATATCTTTTATTTGCTCTGGACGGAATACATGTGAGCAAATAAGTATCATAGGTACCTATATTATTTATGAAGTCATTGCAAGTATCGCGCAATTATATCTTTATAAGTAGATTGTTACATAAATTATTAAATATAAAAATCAGATTAAAATGTTTAACAACTAAGCAATGTTGTTGTTATAGGTGTACCTATTACTAAATGTTCTACTCAAAATATTATTTTACTATTTATGCATTTTTTGTATAATTTTCCTAAAATGAAACAAAAAGAGCGGCTGCTCGCCTCCTGCATCCATCGGCTCCCCGCGGCTTTCACCAGGTCGTCGGTCCACCTAGTGGGGGGCCGGCCTACGCTGCGTCTTCCAGTTCGTGGTCGCCACTCGAGAACCTTTCTTCCCCATCGGTTGTCAGGCTCCCTGGGGGAGGCCTATGTTCAGCAGTGGACGTCTTCAGGCTGTTAATGATGATAATGAAACAAAAAGTGTAAGCATGGTACAAGTGCAGTGGGATATTAAACAATAGAGTTCCTTATTTCAGAGCGAGTAGAAACGATCGTATTATAGATACTTTATGCTAAAATGATATGACAATATATCGAAACGATATAGTAAATATTCTTGTAAATTTTGGATTAACTTAAATCACGCTCTATTCTATTGAATAAACGCACACAACAAAGTATATCAGTAACTTTTTAAACAAACCCACTTCATGAATAAGTAACAATGAACAGAAAGTACACAAACAAGCTTTAAAACTTGCTTGTTGTGTACGTTCTTACAGAAATAATCTCTTATTTTATATATACAAAAATAGTCTCAGTTAGGTTCTGTTTCCCAATAAACACTGAAACTGTATCAAATGCTATTTACCGAGACAAACGTGTAGGAGGTATGGGTTTTCTGTAACTTTCCCTTTCTACTGTGTATGTACTTCCTTCTTTTCGATACTATAAGTAATTCTATTTCAATGTTGTTTTTTTAAATAATAATAAAATTGTTATAAGAACGGAGACGCTTACTAGAATAATGATTATATTGATCTATAATCGCGGTGTACCTACTTGTGTATAGGCCAAGAATGTGATATGACTTTAAAATGCGCAGTGCCTAAATTCTCATTTATTTTTATTTGTTTAATTACCCTACTTATATCTTTTCATTGATATCTGAACTATTTTACTACACGTTATGAATGTTTAAGAGTAACGTTATAAGCGTATTTTGTACATAATGAAATCTTTATCTTGTAGTACTACGAGGTATTAGTTACCGTAAAGTTTAATAAAGACAACTCGATGTTAAAACGTTGTTTTAATTATAATTATAAAGCCATCTTAGTTCATAAATATCAATAATTGTTTAGACATGGTAAAATATGATAAATAATGAAGAAAGTTACACGGAATATTCTAGTCACAACCGAATGGAGAGAGACGAAATCGCAATATTCAGAGCGCAACGGAAGTTGTAAATGCTAACTAAATAAACGACAATACGGTTTGTAAATCTGAAATCAGTTTTAACATAAATAAATACCATGCTATTATAAACGTACAAGTATTAAATTAGAACGAATCATCGTAGCTATAATTACCAGTGCAATGTTATTTCTACAAAATAACGAAGTCTGAGAAATAACATAGAATGTGTCTTCATATTCCGAGTACGTATCAATAACCGTATATCAGTGATATAGATAGTCGGTTAGACCCAACATCGTACTTTCTATTCAAATGAGATTTTCATCATAAAATCGAACTGTAATACCCTTAAGCCAAATACCATAATATAACAGCGGTTGCGTAAGAACAGTCAAAATATCAACAAATAATGACGGCAGTGACATAGTTTACATAATAGCTCTATTTTTTAATGTTTAAAACCAATAAACCACACTAAGGGTAAGTGTTTTGATTCATAGTTAAAGTACGGCCAACCAATGGTTAGAAACTGTAAAAAATATTGGCAATTGTTTAGAATTTGTTAGATATTTTAACTATTTTTATCACCACAATTCTGCACCCGTAGCAGCCGCTGGGAATGCGACCACAGCTTTGCTGGTAGAGCATCAAATCCGGTGAGTTGTACAAAACCCGCTGGTTGCTTATATTTATAGGGACTGTCATATTTTCAAACTATCTTCTTTATTTTACAAATAAGAAAACTCTTTGCACGTCATTCATTCCGGTTTGCTATCAAACCGGTAATTAAAGCTTACTGCTGCTATCGAGTATAATGATGCCTTCGTTTTATTGAAGTTTTAACAAGACGGCCTTTACCGAGCCGCGGCCCTTTCATCTTTGGAAGGTCGATCAATCAAAAGTCGATTGCGATATTAACATCGTAGAGTAAATAAAGTTAACTTCAGAACATCTTAGGAATTTGCTACAGGAAAAGTATGAAAATTTATATCAAATTTAAACTGAAAAGCTTCTGTGATTTCTTAAGAATTGATTTGTATTATTGACATAATTAGGTCACGTTCCGCCCGGTAGCTTTTTTAGCTTTAGATTGCAATGACAATGGGACCGAACGTTTCAGTAAATCAGGTATATTATAGGCTTTTCATCTATAGTTATCAGTTTTTACCCTCAATTTTGCTACCGTTACTATACAGTTAGGTATCGGTTTTTTTTGTACAGAGTACGATATTTTATTTATAATACAAACCACGCTGCCAAACTGCTTTGCAATTTGTCAGCTAGCTCATTTCTATTCTATGTTTGTCTATTTATTCAATAAAAACATAACATTAAAAACCATAATTAAAACACATGACAAAAACAAACCATATAAAAAAAACTACAGCTAAAACATTATTTACAAAATTTACAATATAAACACGCCATCCAACTCACCACCGCGTGGCAAGGTTCCCAGAATACTGGCAGCATTACCTCGCTGAATCAGAAGGCTGAGCTTCTGAGCGAAGTATGTGCCAGCTCTGGGATCCCCCGAGGCAAGGACCAATCTGGTAGAAATTTCTTTGCAGAAAATTCTCGTGTCGGACGACCACGGGCCAAGCGTTTCTACAGCCAGCGCAAGGAATTCGTGAATTCTATGTTTATATGTATAAAGACACCTACTTAATCCAAATATTTACAAATATAGATATACCGTTAATGCAGTATATGTATTAGAGTAAGTAACTCTATTAACTGCCTAGTTTGGCTTTATATAGAAACCCTAGCTCACTGCGTTGGAAGGGAGTCGAACGTCATCCCTACATCCCTATCCCTACATATAATAAATGTGTAATTCTGATGCGCTATGGAACACACACATAATGATGTCAAAACTAATTTATTCCATAGGTTCTATTGTTCAAAAAATATCGTAACCGCGATGCAGGACTACAAGGCTTTTTACCCTTCTCCATACATTTTCTAATTAATCGTATCTAACGCCATCTAGGGACAATAATTTGTAGCTGTTTGTTTGTTTGTTTGTTTGTTATTGAACAAATCCCTAGATACTGAACTGATTTTCATGCGGGTTGCACTAATATGCTTAGAAATAACCAGCGCACAACATAGGATATATTAAAATACAAATATCATTAAAAAAATTTGGTCAAAATTATTAAATATCATTACGAAACCGGACGGAATTTTATACAACATGGCCGCTTCATGGTGAATTTTTTTGGCTACTGACGGTTAGTTTGTGTCACAGCAATTTTTTTTATGTTGTATTATGGCTCCACACATGGTGTATTTAGCCAGTGTTAAGTATAGTAATTTTTCGTCGTGTTGTTATTGAATATTTCACATGTTTCACGTAAAGTCCATCTGGAGGCACAAATTAAAGAAAAAAAACGTGTGTAAGGCCATGAACAAAGAGTAATAGAAGTTAATTTCGGTAGTAATATGCATTAAACAGTAGAATGAAATTTTACAATTTATTAGATTTGATTAACCATTATTAGTTTTTCTATTTAAGCCCTTGCAGGTTGTTTGGGGTTTTTGGAGTAAAATAGATATACCATCAAATAATATGTAAGTAGTATGAATCGATTGCATTCAAGATACAAACATGTTAATTATACTTAGTGCCCGCAGATTAGAGAAATAACCGGCCAAGTGCGAGTTGGGCTCGCGCACGAAGGGTTCCGTATCATTATCTATAAAAACTAGCAAAAAAACGTTTGATGTATGAGAGAGAAAAAATACTAAAATACAGAATAAAATAAGTATTTAAGGGGTTAAATACTTATTTTATTCTGTATTTTTTGTAATAGCGGCAACAAAAATATATCATCTGTGAAGATTTCAGCTGTCTAACTATCACGGTTCATGAGATACAGCCTGATGGTGACAGACGGACAGACGGACAGCGAAGCCTTAGTAATAGGGTTCCGTACCCAAAACGGACTGACGACGTCTGTCAGGCTGTCTGTCTGTCTGTCACCAGGCTGTATCTCATGAACCGTGATAGTTAGAACTTTACCCTTGGGAGTATAATCTTGACCCTTGCTACGCCTATTTTTGTCATTACATGACGTTTATGTTTGGCCCACAGGTCTGAGGGCCAATGCATACTATTACCACCATAGGCTAATGCAGTGGGCCAATGATACTCTTACGTTACGTATAAATTATATACTCTTTGAATGATACAGAAGTATAATAATACTCTTTGGAATGATACAAAGTAGATTTTTTCTCTAATCTGTGTACGAAACATGTTATGTAAAATGCCCTGGGGGTCTAGCAAAGATCACAATCACTAACGCTAACGCCTCACGCTAACTCCAAAAATGTATCGAAATGACATTCGCTACGGAAAAGTTAGCGATTTCCGAAACGTCATTTCAGTACATTTTGGAGTTAGTATTTGGCGTTAACGTTAGCGGTTGGTATCTTTGCTAGACTTTTCCCTATTGTAAAAATGTTTTGAAAGCCTAGATTTTAATTTAATATAGGTTTTAATTAATCATGAGTTCGATGATACTTATCGAAATATCATCGAAAATTCTATATTTAAGTAGCCATGAGTGGAGATTTCATCAAAATTGGTCCAGGAATATCAAGGATAATAATTAGCGTAATAGCCATATATAATGTAGTCCACGCGTGGCAACGCCGCGGGTAGTAGCTAGTCTCACATACAATATGCAGGTAGTTTTAAACCGAGACCATAATAACAGCGTAACAAGGTAATGATGTGGGATAGTGAGCCTCAACATTTTCTGCAATGTATGGTTACAAGTTTTTGTTTCTACAGTGAACATCGTATTACGTATTCTGTAGTAGGTATACAGCTACAATTTGTCGGTTCTGAATACGATGAAGAAATCAGCTAGGCGAGCACGTGACTTGATTGGAATCGATAGAAACACAAGTAGATTTAACAGTTTTAATGCGCAGTTTATGTGCATACCTAGTACCTACATATTAGCTACTGAGGATAAAAAAAACCAGTCACTTACATTGCAATTTGCAATCAAAGTTACGTTAAGTTACAAAAGGTCCCTCTACAAAAGTGAAACGAATGCCTATTGGTTTTTATGTGTGTTGAGATTTATGGGATTTATTATTATTTGTGTTTTTTTTTAAACATTGGTGGTGATGAAGGGCGATGATCAACATTTGGGCAAGCATCGGAATATCATTCAGCATCGCTATGCAACTCGTGATCATGAAAGAGGATTAATTGGGGCAAAGTAGTTTTCCTTAATGAAAGGGAACTCGGAACAAAAGTTTGGCAGCCTGTGATGCACCGAGTATCTAGGTCGCAGAGTTACTGAGCTGTAATTGGCCCCACCACCCACCGTAACAGGAAGGTCCGGGAAAATTCTGCCTGTTACTAATACCTGGAATTCAAATTGGTATAATAAGTGTGTGCGCTAGAGCTTTATCATCGCAAAGTTTCAAATTATGAGGTAAGGTAACGCTAAAATTAATAAAATGTAGGGTCTTTTTGCAAATTTACTTAAACCTTTACGTATGCAATGTGGAAATGAAAAACATGTAGGTGTGAGTATCTCATATAATATTAAAATGTTTACAGTCCTACTTATAGACCAAAACAGAATAAAATAAAAACTTTTATTCATTTATTTATTTTGCTAGTACCTAGTCATCTACGACCTAGACCTAGAGTATAAATAGTGTCGGATTACAATATTAAATCACAATTTCCCACCCCATTTAACGCCTCGTTGGTAACAAGCACATTATATCCTATGTATTTGATGACATTACATGGCAGTTTCCGCTTCCGGTAGCGCCTAACGACGCAAACGTGTGTAACGCTGGAGGGTAGGTTACAACAACCTAACAGGTATGTAGGTATACATACTTACACAGAATAATAATACGAGTGACGATATTTTCAATAAAACATTTAGTGAAGATTTTGCCACAAATCTAGTTTTTTTTTTATGAGAATGAACGACGTTACGAGCAAGTCGTCCACCTGATGTTAAGCGACATGGCTGCCCATAACAGCTGCAGTGTCACTCGGAACTTTAAAATAATAAAGTTTTGCGTGGCACTGCACTGCGCATTTTCCTGAGACATTACACAGTCTAGTAATCAGATTACTACACTGTGTAATCAGGTCATAAAGTCTCATTTGCCCAGTCATTTCACTAGCTACAATGCTCTTCAAACCGGAACGCAGTAGTGGTTGCACACTACTGCTTGGCGGAAGAATAACTGGCAAAGCGGTACCTACCTAGACGAACTTTGCGGAAAAGTCCTACTACCTAGAAGTAATGTTAAGCGTGTCTACTATTGAAGACATTATTACTGGTGTCACGTTACATCCGTTCCTTTCGTGAAAAAGGTAGAATGGAACGCTACAAGTTAATGAGCAGCTCCTCCCCTACCTAAACAGTGCCTAGGTTGACAGGATCCTAAGAGCTGAAGAGAAAAAAAGGAATTGGTAACAGATATTTATTTTCGTAAATTTTACAAGCTTTGTAGAAAGCAAAAAAAAAAGAGTCTAGATGATGCGGAAGAACGCGAAATTTAAGTTGTTTACGGCCTACAAGTTATCACGGTAGAATTAGAATGTTATTGGATCCAAACAAGGCCCACTTCTGGGTCTTCAGATAAACAAAGCCCGCTTCCGGTCTTCAACGAGGCCCACTTCCGGGTCTTCAAACAAACAAGGCCCACTTCCGGGTCTTTATTCAAACAAGGCCCACTGTCGTTATAGAGACTGAGGAATTCGTTGCCTTTAGTTTGTCCGACTTCCAGAGTTCAGCGGCTAGCTCATTCAGTTATTAGCTTCTGGATCCAGAAGAAGATTCTCGTCCTTCCACCGTCGATGAAGTATTATTACGCAGCTCAGATTCAAGATGCAGGAGCAGGAGACACGCAGGTATTAGTCGTCAAAGCTTTGACGGACGACGGGCCGGAACATGGTGATGAAGTTATATTGCCACTCAATGTTTGAAAAAGGCAAGCCGGTCGTCTCACTGGTTGACGCTCGGCGATAGATTCGTCGTGGTAGATACGGCGGCCGACGGTGACAACAGATGTAGTTTCGGCGATCAGCTCTCGGCGATAGATTCGTCGTAGTTTCGCGACTGGCTGTAGCGGATGTAGCTCGGCGATCGGCGATTTGACAATGGATATGTCGTGGCGCAGCGATTGACGTAGATGGAGATTCACTTCACAATTTTGGTGTTGGATAGCCAAAGATGGTTTTTGAAGGCGTTCTTGAGTTCCCGGGCCTTGCCTGGCCCGGGAATGGCCTTATATCAATTTAGTGTTCCTCGTTCGAGGAGTAAATTGAGACTGCCATTCCATAGCGACAGCTTTTCTAAAGAAACCTCGCTAGCATTCCAAGGTTCTAGATTTTTGCAGTTTTCAAAATTTTGAATACAGAATAGTAAAAAAAATAAATCTAGAGTCAAAATACATACAATCATGGCCAAACTATAAAATACCTCACTGAAATTGACAGTAGAAAAAGAAAAATATGAATTTGAAGAGAAACTAAATTCGAAACAAAAAAAACAGTTTCAAAACAACTGCCATCCGAGCAGTCGTGTCTAGAAATCGGGCCCGTGACCCGCGCGCAAAATCGATAAAGTGATGTAAAATTTTGAGAAAATCAAGTTTTTTTGTGCTTAAATTACTGTGAAAAGGACTGTCAAGTGCTGTGATGTGAAAGTTGTGAATGAATAATAGAAACCAGGTAATATATTATGATATATACATACATGTAGCATTACACTGGCAAGCAGCATATACGTACAAGAATGTTTTTATTAATGAGTCTAACAAAGACTAATGTGTGTAAATACTATAAAGGTAGGTATTAAGTACGTGTTTGAACGGAACCTAGTTATTAATTTAATCATCATCATCATCATCATCATTAACAGCCTGAAGACGTCCACTGCTGAACATAGGCCTCCCCCAGGGAGCGCCACTTAGAGCGGCTGCTCGCCTCCTGCATCCATCGGCTCCCCGCGGCTTTCACCAGGTCGTCGGTCCACCTAGTGGGGGGCCGGCCTACGCTGCGTCTTCCAGTTCGTGGTCGCCACTCGAGAACCTTTCTTCCCCATCGGTTGTCAGTTCTACGAGCGATGTGGCCTGCCCATTGCCATTTCAACTTGCCAATCCTAAGAGCTACATCGGTCACTTTAGTTCTCCTGCGGATCTCCTCATTTCGGATCCTATCTCGCAGGGAAACACCGAGCATTGCTCTCTCCATAGCTCGTTGCGCGACTTTGAGCTTAGTAATGAGGCCAACAGTTAGAGACCACGTCTCAGTTCCATAAGTCATCACTGGCAACACACATTGATTGAAAACTTTTGTTTTCAGGCTTTGTGGTATTTTGGACGAAAAGATAGGTCGAAGCTTCCCGAACGCTGCCCAGCCGAGTTGGATTCTTCGGGTGACCTCTTTGTCGAAGTTGGACCTACCCAATTGGACAGTCTGCCCTAGATAGACGTATTTGTCGACAACTTCGAGAGTATCGTTCCCAACAATTACCGGTATAGGTGGAACATGGGCATTTGACATGATTTTCGTCTTGTCCATGTTCATCTTAAGACCAACCTGTCGGGAGACTCTACTGAGGTCGTTGAGCATAATGCTGAGATCATCGAGCGACTCCGCTATTATGACTATATCATCGGCAAAACGAAGGTTAGTGATATACTCGCCATTTATGTTGATGCCACATCTTTTCCACTCCAAGAGCTTGAAAACATCCTCCAATGCGTTTGTGAACAGTTTCGGAGAAATAACGTCTCCCTGTCTCACGCCTCTCTGCAATGGGATCTGTCCCGTACTCTGGTCCTGTAGTTGGACTGACATAGTGGCCTTACTGTACAAACACTTCAACACTTCGATATACCTATAGTCAATTTGGCTTAGCTGTAAGGACTGCAGCACCGCCCAAGTCTCGATTGAATCGAAGGCTTTCTCATAGTCCACAAACGCTAGGCATAGCGGCCGATTATACTCTTCGGTCTTCTGTATAATCTGGCGTAGCGTATGGATGTGGTCTATGGTGCTAAAGCCTTTTCGGAAACCGGCTTGTTCGGGAGGCTGGAATTCATAAAACCTGCGTGCGAGACGATTCGTAATGACCCTCGAAAACAGCTTATACACATGACTCAAGAGCGAGATGGGCCTATAGTTCTTCAATAAGGTGTTATCACCTTTTTTGAAGAAGAGTACCACCACGCTCTTGTGCCATGCCTCCGGCGTTGTACCTAATAATAAATTAATTTAATAAGCTAAAGTGAATAAGAAAATAATATAAGCTTTAATTTAAGCCTATATTAAGAAAAGAGGACACCTATAAAGATACATTTTGATACGTCATTAGATAAATAGATAGATAGATAAACCCTTTATTGAAAAACACCATTCTACAGATAAATGTAGTGGGAAATCTTTTAACTAAATGTCAGAATGGGCGGTTTTATCGCTTAAAGCGATCTCTTCCAGACAACCCAGAAGTATAGAGAGATTCATTATACTAGTTTAAAAGTTTATAGGCACGAATTTGTTTTGACAGCCAAAACGCCACATTAACAGTGGTATTCATAGTCAAGCGGTGAACAACGCCCCAAAATCTATCATTCAACTTTCACATAGAGGTTGAATGTAAAATCATTCTTCTTTCCTTTTCATAGCATTGTGCCTTTGACTATGTCAGAATTGTCAGATTGGGGCTACTTAATTTTGTTTATGAAATGCATAAAACTAGACTTCACTACACAGCGCCTGAATCATCCCCTAGAGGAACCCCCACCTTGACTATGAATTTCAGTGTTAGTAGCGTGAGTCCGTCTTTGCTCTCGCTATTTGTTACTGTTGATAGTAGTTGATGTAGTGTTGGCTAAAATCTTATAAGCCGATCTTGCAAAGTATTATACAATAGTGCAACCAACAATTTTGCGCGAAATTTTTCAGCTAAGAATGCCATTTCTATGTTGATATAAAACGTGAGTAAAACATAATTATATCGTTCCGGTTTGATATTGAAATTATTTTGAATACCACACCTCTCGCTTCTTTGCGGTAAATCTTATATTAGAATGTAATGACAAAGAGACTTAGACTGACATTTTAATTTAAAAACGCTGCGAGACCGTAATCAGGCTTAATAACATGAGATAGGTTTAACCAAATATGAAACGTAAAGGAGTTAGAGGGGATTAAAGGTAAATGAGTTTCACGGAGAGCGGCACAAGTTCAGTCGTCAGAGGTGGATGGGTTTTATGAAAAACTTAAGCGGTTGTTCATATTTTATAACTATTTTCCTTGTGACTTTTATCCATGTCAAAGGGCAAGCAAAGCTCAGTGAATATGATAAATTTTTACCCATATTGTCTCTAAAGTAAGACACACGCCAAGTTCCGAGTGACACTGCAACTGTTATGGGCGGCCGTATCGCTTAACATCAGGTGAACGTCCAGCTCGTCACGTCATTCATTCTCATAAAAATAAAAAAATAAAAAAACACGCAGATAATCAGGCAGAAGTCGTCCAACTGTCGAACATAGGCCTCCCCTATATAATGCCACTTTGGGCGCTTATCATAGGGGGAATGTGCCATTATCATCACGCAGATTTCAACGTATCGAGGAAAACGCTGCTGCCCATTCCCTGGATATTCCCTTAGCCGGCTCTTAGTCTTATGGCACCCACGGGAAGCGATCCGGTGGTCCTATTTGCAAACCACTTATTATCTGGGGTAGTACTAAGTATGCATCAAGTAGTTATGAAATTAGAAGTAGCTAGATGTATCATCGTAAAACATTCCCATAGACTAAAACACAGTTATTTTATCATTATTTTACACCTCCATTTGCTAATCTTTAGCTTTGTATTATCAGCTGGCCTTTATAAATGTCACCTGACAATGATAAAGTTATTAGTCAACTATCTACATAGTATCCACAGGGCGAATTCTGTGATTATACATGTGTACATCCTGTCAAATTATGAGTAGGTAACTCGCACTAAACAAACAAACAAAAAAACATAAATAAACAAAAAAGAACTAATAAACTAACTAACTAATTGAGTTCATTTTATTACTTAAACTAGCTTTTGCCCGCGGCTTCGCACGCTTGTGTTATATTATTTTTACGTTATAGTCTAATAATAGATCATGCATTTCGTACCAAACAATAAAATCCAATAAATCTTTTCGAAGCTGAGCACAGTAACCTGTATTAGCATAGGTATAGGTATAACGCAAGCATAGCCGTGAGTGGAAGCTATTTAAGCCATTACCTAAAATTAAATGTTTTGAGTCTAATATAGATTTATAACAGTAAAAGAAGTTTCAAACAAAAAACTACAATTATATAAGTACCTCTTCATATTACAATAAAAAGAAATCATCATCACTTCACTTAGGTCTTTAACAGAAGTTTCAGTAAATTTTGTTTAGGTAGTAGTTACCTAAGCAGGCAGGTACAGTTTAGAAAAATATGGAAGAATCACACGCGATGATCCTGTTTTGCTGTTTTACATATTATCCGCGCGCTTTTTTTCCATTTACCACATTTTTTTTTTCTTTCTTAAGTTTGGTTCCAACGAATTGAGTACTTAACTACCTACACATAAGATAGTTACTTACCTACTATAACTATAACCTTCTTGAAGTAACCGAGTAATCAATCATTTTCTGCTCCCCTGGTTTATTTAAAAGCCCACAGATCTAAAATATTTTAACTATTAAAAACTTATTTCAACATGCAAGAAGAAGAAGAAGAACAAATCAAAAACAGTCAAAAACGAACGTTACGCGCCATGTTGTTAATTCGAGGATACAATTTTATTGCCATAAAATAATGAATACCTACATATTATTATATCTAAGTAGGTACCTACCCTTTTTAAACATTTTTCATCAAATATTTCGTATCATTGGCTAAATACAAATAATAGCACCTCCGGCTTACTTTAATGCCAAAATAAAAAAGGTTTTAAAATGCGTAGCAATGGTAAGGGTCTATAACTTAATTAACTATAAGTACTACAGGGGGTCTAGCAAAGATACCAACCACTAACGCTGACGCCAAACGCTAACTTCAAAACTGTATTGAACAGACATTGGAAAAGGAATTTCCGAAATTTCATCCTAGTATATTTTGGAGTTAGGGCTTGGCGTTAGCGTTAGTGGTTGGTATCTTTGCTAAACCCCCAGGTACCTTAAAACTTCCTTGGGGTCGATCAAGAATGTAGCAGTAGCGCAAAAATAATTTTATCTACCTAATTAGAATGGTAACGTGTAGAAGTTTAATACATTTTACCAGATCGCCAATAAAGAACATTGCTCCCGCCAAAACCCTATAAATCGAAAACTTGAATAAAAATGTAAGCTTCAATATTGGCTAAGTATGATAATCGCGTGAAGCCTTATGAATAATTATAAAAAGTCTAAGTACCTACATCTATGTTGATGACCTGCCCTTTTAAACAGTTTTCATAAAATACTTCCTATTGGCTAAATACAAATTTTGTCTAATGCCAAAGTAAAAAAGGTTTTACAATGCATAGCAAAAGCAAGGGTCAAAAAAATTAAGTGCACAGATTACTGAATATGTTACTACTATAGGTTAAGCTATATGTACTACGTACTATACGCGTAGTAGATTTTTGAAAACTAATACATAATACCAGATTGCCAATAAAGAATTTTGCCCTCGCCAGAACCCAATAAATCGAAAACATGAATAATAATTTCAGTTATGTTTCAATATTGGCTAAATATGATATCGCGTGAAGCCTTAAAACTTATAATAAAAAGTCTAAGAAGTTCTTAGTTTTTAAAATTCCTTGTTCTCTTTGTCGTGCTCATATTCAAGAAGGTTCTCATACCTATCCTATTTTTAGTTTGGACCACAGATTAACGAAAAAACTTATCTTTAGTAATACCACAGATTAGAGAAAAAAAATACATATGACTTCCTTGATTGTTTTTATCTAATCTGCACTGCATCGAGTGCAGACGAAGTAATCGCGTGATGTATTTCGCCGTAGCCCGAAAAGTGTGATACACTGCCGGTAATGCAGGCGCGCCAATTGTTATTTACTGTTTTTTGTCTTTAAAGTTATAAATAAAAACATGCATTAAATTACTTCCTTTTTGCTTAGTCCAGTGGGGATTGTTCAGAATGAAATAAAAATGACTGGGGTTCCGTACTCAAAGGGTAAATCCTTATTACTAAACCTCCGCTGTCCGTCTGTCTGTCTGTCTGTCTCTCCATCAGTCACCAGGATGGACTCATGAATCGTGATAGTTAGACTGTTAAATTTTTCATAGATGATATATTTCTGCTGCCACTATAACAACCGAGATCCGTATTCAAAACGACAGATAAACAGACAAATAAAAAAAATTGGTTTTACTTCATTTTGATAAGAAATTATAAATTAAAACTATTAAAATTTATTTATGTAGTCGCAAATAATACTCTCAAAGTTTGTAAAACATATTTATTCGCCGACATGCAATATAACGCTACTGCTTTCTCCATTTTATTTAGCCCACGTCGGTCGCGCAGTAGGCAAACAAATTGACTGTGTGTCCAGGTTGGGGCGCTACCAAAACATCGAGGATAGTCAACAGAGATATTTTTCCGCGCCAACTCAACAGCAAAGGTTCGGGCGTATATGAAGCCGCGCCATAATAGTAACAGTGTTTTTTTCTTTAATCTGTGCATCCGGATAAACCCGAGATAAAATTACCGTCAGTAGCAGTGTAGCAGAGTAACATTTTTTTTCTCTCATCTATGGTTAGTAGCCAAAATATAACTTACCTTTTGACACTGGCTAAATACCTACACTATGTGTGGAGCCAAAATATAAGAAAAAAAATTTACCTTGAGGCCTTGAAGCAGCCATCTTGTTAAAATCCCGTTCCGTTTCATAATGAAATCTTAATCATTTTCACCAAAAAAAAATTAACGATATTTAAAATTTAATATATCCTATGTTTTGCGCCGGGTTTTTCTAAGCTTATTAGTGAAAACCGCATGAAAATCCGTTCAGTATTTTCGGACTTGTGCCGTAACAAACAAACAAACAAACAAACAAACAAACAAACAAACAAACAAACAAACAAACAAACAAACAAACAGACAAAATGTCTAAAAAGTAGCTTAACGTGATCAGCGGAAAATTTCAAGCCAACCTGTGTCATTTTTTTTCGATATCTTGCATTTACAGATTTTTTATCTCTACAGTTTTATTATATGTATAGATATAGATTAAAAATAAAATTAATAAATAATAAATAATCTACAAGTATATTTGAGATTTATGTTTAATTATAATAAAGAGTTCAAGCACTAGGTGGTAGGACTTTTCTGCAAAGTTCGTCTAGGTAGGTACCACCGCCCTGCCAGTTATACTGCCGCCAAGCAGTAGTATGCAAGTACTACTGTGTTCCGGTTTGAAGGGCATTGCAGTTAGTGAAATTACTGGGCAAATGAGACTTTATGACCTGATTATACAGTGTAGTAATCTGATTACTAGACTGTGTGATGTCTCAGGATGACGTGCGCAGTGCAGTGCGAGTGACACTGCAACTGTTATGGGCGGCCGTGTCGCTTAACATTAGGTGAACGACTAGCTCGGTACCTCATTCATTGACATAAAAAAAAACACATAATAAGTACTTTAGTTTTCTAACAATATTCAAGACAATTTTAAATTTTTTGGTCTGTGATATACAGAGACTACCTTTAACGGAACTTTCACTACATGAGTAATGCATCTAATACGATAAAAAAAACAGTGTAGGCTAGCTACGAGGTCGCTACGAGCTTTTGGGTTCCCAGGCGTGAAATGCAATTTGCTGTCGTTGCTACGAGCGAGCTACGACTACGTTGCCGCTACGCTACACCGTAGAAGCTACGTTGCATTTTGTTTTTTTTTATGAGAATGAATGACGTGACGAGCAAGTCGTTCCCCTGATTTTAAGCGACACGGCCGCCCATAACAGTTGCATTGTCACTCGGAACATTAAAATAGTAATGTTTTGCGTGACACTGTAATCAGGTCATAAAGTCTCATTTGCCCAGTAATTTCACTAGATGCAATGCCTTTCAAACCGGAACACAGTAGTGCTTGCACACTACTGCTTGGCGGCAGAATAGTTATTCACACAGCGGTGGTACCTACCTAATCGAACTTTGCAGAAAAGTCCATATATTTCTCAACAGATTTACTGGCTTTTTCTGTGTCATTTTTTATTGATATTCATAGATTTTTTCATGAGAAGCAGACTGCATGCAAAAGCTTTTATAGTTTTCTGACGGCTATAGGGAGGGTAAGTTTCTTAAGCGTCATAATGTGAGTAGGTTTTCTACCCGCTATTTCGACCCAATGCTAATTTGCTTATAAAATTACGTACGAACTATGTTCATAGTTTATAATGTCAATGTTATCAGAAAATTTTCACCCTGGTAAACTGAATTAAATTCTCTGTCTCTAGCACTGAGTTTGCTTTGTGCAACAGAGCACGTTCTGTCTAGCTTCATAATATTTTAACTTGATTCAGTTTTAGCGAAAATAACTCTATACTTCGTATACTTTCATAGACGTTCTATTACCTTAATTTTGTAGTTTACCAAGTTGATTGAAACACAGAAACATAGGGTAAATAAGTGAATATAAACCATGCGACCGTGTAACAACTCGATTTGTTTTTGTAAAGCGGACGTGTGTGACAATCACACGGACCCTGGGGCGGGCGGTTTGATTGATTGTCTGCAAATTGTACCATTGTGGAACTCACGTGGAAACAGAATACTTAACAGTACCTACTGTTTTATTTACAAAACTAAAATCGACCTTTAAAACGAGGTTATTTGTATGAAACCGTGGGTTAGTAATAATCTTTTTTTTTTTCTTATATTTTGGTTCCACACATAGTGTATTTATTTAGCCAGTATCAAGTATTGTTATTTTTCATCGTTAAAGAATATATCACGTAAAGTCAACTGTTAGTCATAGTCATAGTCCAGTCTAAGTCATGCTCCAGTAAAGTGGTGGCAACTTTACTAGAAGCTCCTATGGAATTTTGGAAGCAACACGAAAACTAACGTTTCGCCAAATTGTATCACTTGCCTACACTCGTGCTCGTAATTCAGCACATAATGCGTAAAACGCCACCAATTTTAAAAATTAACACTGGACAAAGCACAAGTTTTGAGAAATAATACAATGCAACGACGTGGACATTTCCGCGTTCCCGCCAAAACTCCTTAGTAATAATTACACTCTTGAGTTCTAAACGAGAGCGCAGCTCACAGAAAAAGTATGGTAGGTATGTTTCATGTAGCAATTAGACCCCGAAGCGAGCGTCGCGTCGTTGTGACGTAATGTGGCGAATGACGAGGTGCATGTATATGACTTTTATTTACATTTGAAAAGGAACTGTTTAATCACAAATTGCACAAAAACTTACCTAATCATCAACAAGCTGAAGATTTCGGATGCTGAACATTGGCCTCCCCCAGAAAATGCTTCTTTCAGCGGCTGCTCGCTTTCTGCATCCATCGGCTTCCCACGGTTTTCACCAGCTCGTCGGTCTACATAATGGAAAACTTACCTACTTGTACTTATTGAAAGTTAGAATTCAGTTACATTAATTAGTTATACGGCCTGATAGCTCAGTTGGTAGTAGCCCTACCTTCTGAACTAAGGGCTGTGGGTTCGATTCCTACCCAAAACAAACATCTGTGTGATGAACATGATAGATGTTTGTTCTGTGTCTGGGTGTTATATTGTATTCTATGTATGTATTTACAAACAAAAAGTATCTAAGTATTATATCAGTTATCAGCATAGCGATTCAAGAGACCTCAGCGCTGAGGCCTCGATTTAACCAACTTTTATTTGAAAATAGAACAGAAATAGCGTCATCGTTTCTGCAAAAGGCATGAGCTAGGGGAGAGCTCTCCGTAAAAGTTGGTAGAATCGAGGCCTCAGCGCTGAGGTCTCCTGAATCGCTATGCTGGTTCCCATAGTACAAGCTATGCTTAGTTTGGGGCTAGATGGCGCTGTGTGAAATGTCCACACATTATTTATTTTATTTACTAATTTTATTTTATTAAGTCGTTAATATAACCGAATTCTAATGTTAAAATAAACTTCGCAATGATTAATTAATTTTCGGCCCTAACCCCTCCCCCTGTCCCACTTTATTTGCCCTTTCTCTATAATTTTCTGCACCCTCCTAAAAACCTGGAAACTTTCAACCTAAATATAAGCCTCATAGTGTAGGTAGTATTTAAATGTTCAGAATTTATTTAAATAAAATATGTAAGATATTAATATGTATTATTTGTTTAAAACCTTATCTATCTAAACTCATATTATTATCTATTGCTACTTCTTATGATTTTATTTGGGTAATTCTTTTTCT
This sequence comes from Ennomos erosarius, assembly GCA_963580505.1. Taxonomy (NCBI): domain Eukaryota; kingdom Metazoa; phylum Arthropoda; class Insecta; order Lepidoptera; family Geometridae; genus Ennomos; species Ennomos erosarius. The sequence continues at coordinate 9,869,507 of OY756981.1, read as the reverse complement.
TATTCTTTTTCAATCAGCACTACAACTCGTTCCACACTACACAAAGGTTAACTGGAAGAAAATGCTACTTAGCATTAAGTTCGCCTATGTACTTGATTTACTCTTGTGCAATAAAGCATTTTCTATCTATCTATCTATCTAAGTACTTTATTATTTCACCATGGTTCAAGAAAAAAATGCTTACTACGTCACCTATGTTAGCTGACACATACTTTTGATAGCACGAAAATTTGGAAAAATCTTTTATAAAATATCTATTTGTGCACTAACTAAATCATTTTATTCGTCATTACAGATACCTGTGAGCAATTTTAGAGTTTCATACACGATTGTTAATGATTTTACGAATATAATTTAGTTAAGCCTAAGCCACATGTTTCTTGAAGGTTTTCACCATTTTATTTATTTATTCATTTATTTATTTAGGTCCGCCAACAGTTAATGATAACATGAACTTATGCTAATGAAAGTCACTTAAGATATCTAAACTACATGCTCAACCAATCACAGGCAGACACCGCGTGCACCTATAATATAACTTGTATAAAGTGTGTAATAATACTGCACTACGTATAGTTAAACACTAAAGGTGAAAAGAAAATGAAACGTAATATTTTAACAAATAGAATTTTAATGCAAAGGAAAAAATACGAATCACAAGCAGAGCTTGAGCCCGCCTTCATACAAGGCCCTATTGCAGAACATGATTTGTTCAAACGTCTGACAAGCGATCTCATATCCTTTATCCTTCGCACTTTACAAGCAACTTACAACAAATGCCTACCTACTAACAATTATGTAACAATATAACATGTAACACAGCAGTCTGAAAGACCTCGAGTTATATCTACTTAGGGAGAACTTCAAAGTGCCTGCATACTAATATACTAAAAACCTGCGACTTCAAAACGCAATTGTGTCAAGCTCTCACAGAATATATCAATTTTATCGTGAAGATTTACAAGCTTGATTAAGCGCGGGAGGGTGGAGTTACTACCTAGAACTGTTTTTCTAAAAGGTGCAGAGAACCATTTTATTTTACTACGAGGATATCTAGACGGCACCCTCAGCTTAACCTTTTCGACTAGCACTGTACAATCAATTTGATTTCTAAGAATTTTGTATATGAACTGCAAATCCAAGAGATCTCTTCTTTTCTCTAGTGATAGTATATTAAAATATCATAATATTTTAACCCTCTATTGGTTCACAACCAACTCTGCATAGAGAATAAAGGGATCTAATCCGGCTGCATAAATCCAACACAAAGGTATATCCAACAAAGGGAATCGATCGATTCGCTGTCTGTTGGATTGTCCAATTGTCCGTGCCTATTCTATACTTTACCGTTTCTATTTACGTGAAAAACTGCACGCTTTGAAATTCAAATCGAAAGAATACTGAAGCTAAAAGTTAATTGGCTAGATCTTGATCAACCCGATACGAATTCTTTCAATGATTTAAGAGCCCGTATACTAAACCGAGACGGGCGGAATTAGGTATTCGAGGCCGTGCGCGTTTCATATCCTAGGTGCGATTTTCAGAGCGCAGAGCGACACGTCCACTCTCTGTAAGCGCGCGGCCTGCTGACTCGACGCTTGCGTCGTGTATTGTAACGCGATATTTGGGTGGTTTTAAAAGATTTTTTACTGCCCATTTTTAAAATATTTATAATTTTTTTTTCGTAGGATGATTGATTTTTAACATATAACAATATAATAAATACATAGAAGTACATTTCTGATGTTTTTATTTTATAAACGAGTGTACAATGTAGCTGAAATCAAAAGCAATTCTTTGCCCATTTTCTCTAAAATTTGACTAACTTAAATATTTTTTTACTCAATTTCTTTATGAAACTGGCAAAAAGTGATTCGTATAGACGACTTTCACAAGAATACATTGTAATTTTTTCATGCGTTTTAGACGCAAAAATGATTCGTAAATATACGATATTCCAAACCACTTACAGCAAAAATTCACAAAAGTCGTTAGTTTTATGTCGATTAATCAAAATTATATAGCACAAATAAAAAGTAGCTCATACATCAGATCATGATTGGAATGATATTTCATTTTTTACACTAATTATATAGATATATAGTATTATATATAACTGTAAAACCACGTCTGTAAAATCAGAGAAAACGGCCACATTTCGTATGCGGGTTGTTAAGCAGCTTAGGTTACAACGAAATCGGGTTACAAATACAAACCAGTTATACTTATTTTTCCTAAATTTTTAGGAAAAATAAGTATAAGGAGCAACCAGATAAATAATTGTAGACAGGGAAGTGGAGGTTACCTAGCTACTACACAAATTAACATCGCAAACAACACCGTGTAACTCAATGAAAGATTCTTTCCACCTCAAATTTTTACTTTGGTGTAAAAAAGAAGAATTTACTGATCACTAAAAAAACATCGAACACAAAAGAAACTAAAGAAGAGCTTTAGAAAGTAAAGCAAAAACTTGAACAAAGAGGGGACGGAGACTAAGTAGCAATAGCTAGGGAACAGCTTTGTTTATTTTTTAAGTAAGTAAAGTGGGTGTTTACTATTATGTTTATACATACGTACCTAATGTGGAAATTACACTTCGCCATTAATCTAACAAAGCGGCAGCGCGACCACCCGCCGTTTACGGAGGATGTTGGTAACACCCACAGTGTAGTGCACATGTGGGACCTAACACAATACTACCAACAGTAAGGGCCCTTACGTTTGTAACTATAGTATTAGGTTGTTATGTAGTAAAGTAAAATGTGGTACAATGAGAACTGGTAAAAGGTCAGCCGGGAGTAATTGCTATAGGTTAATACCTACCACCCTACCACCTATACTTATTTAATACCGATCTATACAATTGTTATACCTACACAACACAATAATAAAAAATAATAAAAGCAAACCAAAGCAAAATACACAAAAGAATTGTAATTGTTAATTATACTTTTAGGCATTAATTATAGTTGCACATACCTAGGTACACTATTTTGTAGCCTAAAGCCTCTGCAATTTCCGAGGCGGCAGTTTTCAAACAGCGTTTCTATTATTAGGTACCTACTTACTTTTGCTTTATTACGTAGTATCCAAAGATGGTCCGTACTGCCTCTACTTTCGACATGATATTTCATTTTTGTAATGGATGACTCAACAAAAACGCGGCAGTGATACAAAAAGCCGGCCAGCCCGACACAAGCATTTCCACTCGTATCATACCTATTATCGAAATAAGGATGTTGAATTCAATCGTGCAAATTGAGATGACATTTAGAGTAATGATTATAATCAACGAGATTGCAGTCTACACAACTTTCACATTACCAGATAATTTATATTACCCACGCTAATTAAAGAATAGATACTTAGTAGAGATGCTTTGGTATGCTCTGTATGCTCTAGCTAGACTCTAGCTAGAGCATTCATAAGGCTACGATTTTAAACGAGCTCTAAAGGAGGAAATATTTTTTTTCAGACAAATTATTACTTATCTCATGAATACCTACATATAAGTACCTACTTATCTAAATTGATATCTCATTTTAGAGCCTACCCTAAAAACCGTAGCTATATACAACGCCCGTAACCTTAGCTCTATTCATAGGTAGAGGAATCTAACATCTGTAGGTAGATAGGTATGTTAGATTCTTCATCATTATCAGCCGCCTAAAGACGTTCACGAACATGGTTTTCTCCAGAGATCGCTCGCCTCCTACATTCATCCGCTCCCCGCGGCTTTCACCAATTCGTTGGGCCAGGGGGTCTAGCAAAGATCCCTTTCCATTAGAGTTAACGCCAAACTATAACTCAAAATGTATTAGAATGACAGCCCTTGCGGAAAACTTTACCGCAGCCAATGTTAAAGCTAATGTCATTCTCCATACATTTTGGGGCATCTGAGTTTTGGGGCTATCGTTTGGCGTCACGGAGTAAATTTTGGTGTTAACTAATGGAAAGGAATCTTTGCTAGACCCCCATATTCACCTTGATAACAGGGAAAAAGGACGAGTTCTTTATAAACTCAGCACATTAAGGTATACCTAGTACCTACCACAGATATTATACTTACTTATAATACCTTTATACATATAGGTAGTTACGTCATTAAGATGTGTACCTAACTTACACAGCTTATTATGTGCTCTATACTTATATAATACCCACTCATAATGGCTAGCCCAACCCCCTTCCGGCCGGCCGTGCGAACGTGTCTTAACTTTTTAACTATCGCTGAGCAGGCGTGAAAGAAAACCTTCCTGCTAGTATTTTGTTCAGTAAACTTGTATGAGGTTTTTCGGTAGTATTCCGAAGTCATGCCGATAAGTGGCTACATTAGCGATGTTTCCGCTTAACGGTTTACGCTCAGACTATAAAATGGATAGGCGCCGCGCGTAGAACTAGGGAATGAAGCAAATCGAAGTGGAACACCATCCGCATAGCTAAACTAACACCATCCCACATGCTCCACATGCATCGTACCTACTCAGCAGAGGCTTAATTAAGTACTTAGAGACGACGCCTGTTTCATATTTTAAATTTGGATTTGAGGGTATTTTCCGTCGGTCCCGGCTGCTGTCGTAAGACAATAGTCATTAAGCTAAGTCTTCGGGCGGCCTAAAAATTCTGACACCAGGGCTGACCACTTGCCTACACGAGAAGAAGAATAAGGGTATTTTCTTTGTGTCGGTAAATTTACACTCCTGCAACCCCTGCGTTCTTAAAACTGACACAATTTTAGTATCAAAACTAGAGGATGGGTAGACATACGGTATAACCCCCTATATAACTTATACCGTATACCTGACTAGGTAGGTATAAGTTATAACCTAAGTAAACCCCCTCGAATGTCAAATATATGCATCGAGACCGTGGCGGATTGGGTTTGCACGTTTGCAGTTTTGTGAGCACAGAATAAATAATCTAATATTATATCCTACGTAGTATAGACCTTCACTTTTATTTAGAAGTAGGTACTTATTAGTATTTATCTACTAGATAGTAGGTACTATAAAGCTACATTTTTAGTGAATAATAATGTATTTTATCAACTTTATTGTGAAATAAGAGATAGGTTACCTTCACTCCCTATACTTCTACGCGCGCCATCCAGCATTTTCTTTAAGCCAGAGGTTCGGGGCCTGTCACGATCACGTCCCACCTCGCACACGCTATGATTGATGTGTTGCTGAAATAAATAGCATCTCTGAAGCCTCTGCAGCTAATGCTCACGGGTATTAACGCGATAGTCACACCACCAGCTTATGTATAATAGGCTCTATATACGCCTTAACGACGTTCAAACATCAAGACTTCGTGTTCCAAGGTAGGTAGGAATGAAGCGTTTTTTAGTAATTTTAAGAGCTAATATTAGGTAAGCTAAGCAGGAGTATAGCCGAGTCGAAATGGCAATGGGCTTTTCTCAATCCACATCGCTCGTAGAACTGACAACTGATGCGAAAGAAAGGTTCTCGAGTGGCGACCACGAACCGGCTCCACTAGATGGACCATCAATCTGGTGATAGCCGCGGGGAGCCGATGGATGCAGGAGGCGAGCAGCCGCTCAGTGGTGCTCTCTGGACAATGGACGTCTTCAACAATGGACGTCTTCAGCCTATTGATGATGATGACGATTAAGTATAGGTGTTTAGTACCTATACCTAAGTAGGTACCTTACGTCATTGGTGGTGCATATTATGTGCTCTCGTTGTTGGTCTGCGACCAAATCAAGTAGGTACTTATCCAAATTAAATTCAGATGGTAAATTTAAGTACTTACCTATATAGTACCGTAGGTAAAAAGTTGTGCCTGAGCTGCCTATGCCTAGCCGCGTAGTTTATACCTATAGGTTGAGTCAAAGGATTTAAATTATCTTTTCTTTACTCCAAAATATCTGAACAAGCCGTAAATCTTCATAATCATATTTCGTTAATGAAAATTTATGAGTTTCATAATTAAATAACGAGATCGTAACAAGATATTACGTTAAACTTAGCTTCTTAAATCTTTTCTCTCCTTTTTTGATTATTTACCAAATATTTATAGGTCCTACCAACCATAATTAATTTATGTTATGCTAAAGATTATAAAGCCCTGGTTTCATAGTCAATGTGTTATGCCTATTAATAGGCATAACTAACATTAATACATTAATAGGCACTTAAGTGCCTACCTATTTTATCTACCTATCTAACCTACTTTTAGGCATGCTTCGTTACGTTGTTATAGCTTGTATAAGCTTGTAGGTATAGGGTTTACCTAAAACAACAAAATAAATTATCGTGTCTTTTGGTTGGTGATCAAGTGGAAGCAACTGGACTGGGAGTAGGTAGGTGCCTACATTTTGCTCGCCAGTCGCTACACCAACCAAGGGGTCTCATCCGGTACAAATAAAAAATAGCCCGAACGTGAAAAAAATGTAGTGATCGTGTCCACCAGTGTGTTACCAGTTAGTGTTCAGTGTATTCATTTGGCCCAATACTTTGCCAACATGCAATAAATGTCGCTTGATAATATTGCGTTATGCAGAAAAAAAAATTGTAAAATAGCCCGAGTTATTCCGTTGTATGGGATGAGGCATCTGTCCTGTAGGTATATTATCTGGGAACCAAGTAATTTCTAAAGTAACGTAACTGTGGATTTGTATCAGACATGAATTAAGTAGATACTTACATAGGCTAGCGTTTGAACACTATCTCACCTGATGAGAAGTGACCATGTAGGTAGGTATGTTGTTCTTGATCCTGGCTTATTTTCACAATCTAAATAAGTATACATCCGACTAATTGCGCTAAAGTTCGCTTAAAATGCGCAGACTTCTTCGTCGTCTTTCATGCGTAAATCCTCGATAATGGAACTTCTGTGTTGGTACGAAATGTGCTAGACGGTACAACATTATTTAACTCGGTAAGAGACAAGTTTAGGAGGCGATCAACTATGTATTATGTAAGTACCTACATTATAATTAACCGAGAGAACGAAGTCTCTGCTTCAACTTGCCAAATTTTGCTTTCGTCTGTCTAGATGTACGTACTCGCGTACGACATATTTTCCGGTAAAGCTGTCAAGGTAGCAACAGCAAAAATCCTGTTAATATGAAAATACAATTTTAAAATCATACATCATGGCGCGTGGTGATTGTAAACCCGTTTGTGCTCACGAGGTCTACAGTTCGCAGAACTACTGGTTTATAAGTATTCTATTTATTAGCTCACCCGCCTCGCTTCGCACGAGGTAGTTTGCTTTACACCCTAACCTTGTCCAGGGTAAGAAAGAGAAGGTAGAGGGGAAATATATAGAGGAAAGGATGAATGGATGACGGTGAAGAAAATGCGAATCCTCGAGTCCGCGCCGCGACCGCGACAGCTTCAATTTCACGACACAGAAAACCCGTGGCTCCGAGAGGAAAAGACCTATTTAATACCTACCTACCTAATGTAAGACTTTATAGATTACATTCGACTTCGATGCCCCCAAAATACACTTAGAAGGGACATCTAAAAATACCTATGCATTATTTTGCTAACGGGTGGATATTCGCGTCGCGGGAATGTTCAGGATGATTATTTTAATTACTAACTATAAAGTAAAAGAACAAAAAGCGTTTGAATACTCTTATTACTTTATTTGTACATCTCTCAAGAACGCCAAAATACAGATCTACATGCTTTAAATAAGCCCAATATTTGATTTTTTAAGGAAAACCTTTATTTCGCATTGGCGACATTCGATTGCGTCTAGTCGAGACAAACTATTGACTTTGCCTAGTCTAGACTAGATGCAGTCGAAAATGTAAATAAGGTACTTTTATCATATGAATAAAAAAAACGTAGCTCCAATATAACAAGTACCTATTAAGTATTATTTAATTATACAGGACGTAAATGAAACCAGGACATTAAATAGCCAGGGGTCCACTGTTGCAAAAGTAGATTATAATTATGATTATTTTATACTGTTTATTTTGAGACTTCAAAATACGAAGTAATATTTCCATGTCTCTAGCTAAATATCCAGTTCATGATTACAAAAAGAAAATCAACCATATAGATACTATAGGGTACTTTCACGTGGATTCCATTTAATAATATACTTGAAACCATAAAAAAACCACACGGCCCGATTTTTTAAATTGTCTTTATGTCAATAATCGATCCGATATAATGTAGAATGCCCAAATATCGATTGGCCCCCATATTGGCTGTAGAACAATAATTTTGGAATAACATTCAATCAGCTTTAAGATTAAAACAATAGAAATATTTTATCTGTACTGGCTATACTACGTGTTTATTAATGACTAGGTATCGTTTACGCCGCTTACTTAGGTACCTACATCAACCGCTAACACACTTTCTTTTAAAGACTGTAACTATTTACATAGAAATTGTCTATGACATGCATCTTTTCAACAATATACATCAACATTATGTAGTCAAATGTAACTAGCTAAGGCTAGGAACACAAGATTACTGATCAGCAGTCACATTACAGTATATGCTTTGTTTCAAGACTATATTTTGTAAATATTATGAATAGCATAGCCTGCATAGCTGTTAGCATATCCGACCGCATAGGTGATAGCACAGCTGATAGGATAGCCTGTTATAATATAATATTCGTTGTAACTATCGCTAAAATAATTTATTATATCACAAGCTATAAGAAATTTATAACGCTATAATTTTCGATAAAGGTTCCATAGCTGAGTGATGTGATACCATAGCTGCCACGTGGTTAAGCTTGTACTGTTTATATATTCTTTTTGATGAATTTATCATATCAAATGGTTTAGAAATGCAGTCACTGGTATCACTAATGACTGCTCTAAACCTTCTGTGTGTTCCTAGCCTATATATAATTATACTAGTATTACAACATATACAGATAAGTAAATATACCTATGATAAACATATTTTATTAACATTATTGCATTGCTTTGTTGATCTGGTATCTAAAGCAAAGATGGTAGAAGTGGTTACAAACAAGTTGTAAACTACGTTTTTACACAGTTTTTTATATACATATTTAAACCTGAGTTGTTTGCCTCTATAATTACTCTATCATATTAAACGATAAAAACAAATAACAATCAACCCAATGGCCGTTTATAAAATTGTTTGTAGGTAAATGAGCCGCCCACTGATTGCATATTAGTAATTGCAACTTAAGTATTACTATCACATATGAATGAGGCAATTGAATGGTACAAGAAAATTAGATACAGTTTCATAGTCTGACCCCCGTATTCAAAAACATTTCTCCAAAAATCCTTCACTTGACTTCAACTTAACTTTGAGGGAAACTCAAAATACATCGCGACGTACCTTGAGTTGAGAGTTGCTTCGCTTCTCTCGTTTGAGAAAAATTGACGCAGAAATGTTAAGTTTATTATTTATTAAACCAACTAAAAATACCTAAACACAAAAATGAGGTTAATTCGAGGTTGAGTCGAGTAGAGTAATCTCGAGGTAACGTCTTAGAATATGGGGGTGAGACTCATATAATCAGTGCTCAAGTCGAAAAATTGATAAAATTGATTATTATGAAATCCCTACTTGCGCATTGATTGACGCTTGCTAATAAATGGAATGGTTTCTTACAATGTTGCAGAATAGCATATCATAACTAAAAGTTATCCATAATTATTATTATTATTATAACTGGAACCTTGATATTAAATCTGCTGTTATCTTTCATGCATAACTGCATACAGACACAATTTACGTGTTCACTGTGCAAGTGTTAATATAGCAGATATATGATAATTTAATATAAAAATCTATTACAGTACTATTTTTAAGACTGATAATGACTTAAACCATTTAAGCCATGTAATTTAAGTAAGATTTCACTGAAGGCATAATTGTTATTTTACAAAATGCACTTAAGTAAATGATCCAATGCTGTTTAGATGGGGTTGCATGCTAAAACAGTCATAAATACAATTGCTTATGACTCCAATTAATTTGCATACTATACTGTTCTGGCCTGCAAAACATTTGTATTATTCCATCTGACAGCCTGACTCATAGAAAAATTCCCTGTAACATACCTAGTACTTATTACACCATTCTAATTGCAGTATGTGAATAAAAATGACTCATAATGTAACCGTTCATGTGTATCTAATGTTGAATGAGAGTAACAAGGTATTAGTTCTACGCCATTAAGTATTATTTAAGTATTGTGCAACTCACACATGCGCACATAGCAGACACCAAATCACATGTCTGTGATATTTTAAAATTGAACCCAGTTCTGTTGATTCCCCGGTGTTGTCGGCTTCTGGCTTTGTGCACTGTAAAATAAATTGTTTCAATTAAATTATACATGTCAGCTAGACGATACATAGTATGAATAAAACATGTTAAAGTGTAATCATGAATAAATCCTAATAGGTACCGTTTGATGAACGCAAACATGTTTTGAAAACTACATTGTAGAATCAGTATGGGTTAGTGTCGTAATATAGTCTTGTATGTTTGGACAAAAACTATGTTCAGAAAGGAAAAATCTGAATCATGAGCGGGGCTTGAACTATGTTTGCTAAAGTTATGTAACATTCCCAAGTCTACTTAAGCTCATCATTTTCATAAGACACAAGCTTAACCTTGTTAAAGACTAGTGATAGACAGTTAAAGCAACAAATCCATATTACGATTGTGAAGCCCTTTTACAGTCCAATATTTTAGCTCCGTACATAAGCTACCACCCGCAAGAACACTATTTTTTCTATAACAATTTTTTATGCAAGCTTAACTTATACAAGTGATTATTGAATTAAAGACAGTATCAAAAATGCATATAGGTACATTGAGTATAGATCAATTTATATAGGTGGGTAGGTACCACAGCTTGTGCTCAACTTATTTGCCACTCGCTTAGTGTATGTGTAACAATTGAATAGGCATGTAGTAACATATTATAGTTTGTAAAAAACTTAGTGGTTGCAAAAAATTTTTAGTGTCTAAAATATCTTTGCAATATTATATACCTGGCCGAGTTAAAGTCTCCCCATTCCGAGTTACCAGCATTGGGAACAGCAGTAGCAGATGGTGTAGGGCCATGTTGTGGTGAAGGAGGAGGCGGCAGTCTAGAGCCTCCTGGCGGCGGCGGCAGCAGGCCTGCGCCACCTCCAGCCCCAACACCACGTCGCGGCTTAGTAGTTTCACTACCATCCTTTTTCTGAAGGTATATTAAAATAAAATAATATTAGAACTGCTGTAGGTAAATTAAATTACTTGTTGTTCACTTCTCGTATTGATTTCGTGCAAAAAGACCTGGCATCCCTAAGATGCCAGGCAACTTAGTAGTTTTTTAACTAGCAATCCCGTCTTGTCATCTACTTAGATCCGAAGAAATTCTCGTTTTCATTCACCCAATTTTTCATCGTCGCATACAGTCCAAAAAAACGAAGAATAAATGATAAAATAACAGCTTAATCATACACTTGTTATTATTCTTTGTTTTATCAACTAAAATATGGCTTGTTATACTTGATTAAAATGTGCAATACAAATAAAAGTATGTTAATGACAATATAACTCACAGTAATCTTCATATTGATTTTAATGGTTTCTCCATCCTTGAATCCAAGGTCCAGTTGCTGAGGTGTTGCTTGTTCACCTTCCTGTTCTTTCCTTAGCCATTTGAAATGATCTTGAAGAGCTACATTGAGGTCAAAAGAATCTGACCTGTCCCCAAAACCTAGGCCTATGTAAGCACTGCGGCCTGTAATCAGTTTTAAATTAATAATTTTTTTTTAAGTATATTAGGATCAACAAACAGTACACAACCAAAATAATCTTAAAATAATATGGGCCAAAAATTTAAGTGGTTGCTGCACCAACTTTGTTGACCACAGATTGATAATATGTATATAATACACAGGATGTAATTTAATTCATTAGCATAAATTGAGCCCATGATACTACATCATTTATTGATGATTATTAAAGAGTAAAGAGTGAAAATGAAAATATTTTTATTGAAAATTGTGAAGATTGCCGCGGCGCCTAACGCGGTTGGCACAGATGATTTTGATACATCTAAACGTTTTTATACCTTGTATGTACTAATTAATTGTAGCATTTAATTAAGTAAGTTATTCCATTTTTTGAAGTTATTATTGTTACCAAACCAATGTGTTAGAATTCATAAATTTTGGTCCACACGTGACCGGAATCAGGAGTAGGTACCTTGTTTCAAAGGATGCTAATGAATTCAATTACACCCAGTATATGAAAAACAGAACAAATGTTGAAATATTGGTAGCTGATTAGTAACTATCGCCTAAAAGAGAGTAAATTTAAGTAATACTTTATACTATTGTAGTGTCTAACATTTAATTTACAAATATAGACAAATGAATACAGAAATATAAATCCAATTTTTGTTAGATTAGAATCGCACAAGGTAGGCATCGTAGGCACACACGGCAACAGAATCAGTTGCCAGTCAGTGGGCTAAGAGCATTGGCGTATTTAGAAATATTTTCCAGGGGGGCCGGGCCCCTGAAAACTTGGAGCGGATGGAGCTTCACCTAACAATCAATAATTATAATAATGTAAATTTGATGCCCTTTTGTACTTAGCATTTTGATCTAATTTTCTTTTTCTGTTCTGTTCTGCTGCCTTACCGCGTAAGCCCGGTGGCAATTGTAATCTTGTGCTCTCTTGCTTGCACTCAAGGGCTTGTGCATTGGCACAAGCAGGATGGCAGACGATCTTCATTACCAGAGTGCTTACGCGGTAGGGCTGCTGATCTGTTAATAAACATCTTACCTATGGCGGAAATAGGAAAACGCGAGCGCAGCGAGCGCGAAATTTCACCAATTTAGCGCTATAGGACTATAATAATAATATTTAGAAATAAACGCCACCGCGTCACAAGTCACAAACTAATTGAAAAAGCGCAAGCAGAGTGAGAGAGAGAGTGAAAATTTCTCTAACATACCCTGACAGATTTTGGCAAAAAATGATGTTAGGAAGAGTTTCAGATGCTTTTCGTTTGAACTTGAGCCCCTTAGCCAACGGAATCCATAACTGCTCAGAAATTCATTTTAAAAAAAGCAAGCGAAGCGAGCGCGAATTTTTTTCCACGGCACAATACAATACCTAGGAAACAATATATATGATACAATTAAAATGATCGTTATAACATTTAGTCATGCGGTGGTGAACGTTGGCCCGAGTTGGTGCATAGAGTAGCCGTAAAAAATGTTTTATGCTCAGTTTGTGAGTGGATTTTAAACGGAACTTTATAAACAAGCCTATTTACCAGCTCGGGGCAGTCATAACGATGGTGACAGATGTCATACAACAACATTGCACTAAGTTGCAATCTTTTAGATTTTAGGTTGACTAGCTTATATTTTTTAAGTAGATTTTCAAATGACATAAAACTATGATTACATTTATAATTCATACAGTGTAAAAACTTCTTTTGAACTCTCTCAATATCATTAATATAACAATTATAAAAAGGGTTCCATACAGGTTTTACATACATTATAACCATGTATCTGCATGTGACAATGTTAGCGGCCAGATGCTTAAATAGATATATTGTGTACATGTATGAATTAATGATGCAATTTTAAAGAGAAAGTTTGTAAAGGTAGCTGAAGGTTGAGAAAAAATCTGTAATTCTCACCATTATCATCTTGGATCTTCACAACGAAGTATCGTGAGCTGTCAGTAACAGACTCCAGAGCTACTCCAGGATATTTATCTATCGGGCATTTGGCAAACAGTTCGCCAGAAGCTTTGTCTTCCAATTTCATTATAAGCTCTTCCCCTTTGGCCACCAATCGCATACGTCCAGTCCATTGAGGTTCTTGCAAGTTCCAATCCGCCGCCCTACAAACGCCCACCTTTATAAAATATTGATAAGAAAACCACAATAACTTTACGTGTGTATCTTACCTGTATCCTCGGTTTGATGTTTTCGGGGGTATTTTAAACACAAAAACCTCGTTTTTGACAAGTAGAACGCTTTCGTACGTATCCATTATACAAGTTAACTGTGCAAAATTAATTAACGAATTACGAAAATCAAAAGAAAGATAGTAAAATTCCACAAAATACTTGAATAATAAATACGAAAATGTAAATAGGGCGATCTTTCAGTATATAGCAAAAGTTCTCTGTGGTATATAGGTATATAGCAAAGTTCTCTGTGGTTATCTGTGGCTGTGGGCGAATCGAATTCTCTCAAATCAAACCAAACCAAAGAGTATATAATTTACTACAGTATATATTTTCCATATTTATATACTCTTTGTAATTTGCCACATATACGTACTTTAGATTTAAGCTGTGGGTTATATACAAGGACTTATATATACCTCTGGAATACCTACGGCGGATAGAAACGCGGTCAAATGGAGAGGACGGGCGAGGTGCTTGTCTTTTTCAGTAGGGTGACCATGAAATAGTTTGAAGAGGTCTTCAATCCCTAGTAATTCAAAATTGTTTAGGCGCTACGCTGAAACATATGTAAATACAAACATACATACACGGGAAAAAGTTTTCGAGTGGCGCCCACGAATTCGTTGTCGAAGAGGCAACGTATCCTACGGACGATTTAGTGAAAACCTGAGGGAGCTGTTGGATGCTGCAATCAGCCGCTCAAAGTAGTGTTCTGGTGGCCTGCGTTTGTGCGTCGTGGCGTACTTGTACATATAAACTATAAGTACTTGCATAGTCATCATCATCATCATTAACAGCCTGAAGACGTCCACTGCTGAACATAGGCCTCCCCCTGGGAGCGCCACTTAGAGCGGCTGCTCGCCTCCGTTAGAATTAATATTAAATTGATCATTTTAATAGCTTCGTTTATAAACTACTCAATATCATGGTCACCCTACACACTAGAGAAGTGATAATATCAAAATGCACTTACATAGATGAAAGCAACCCGCTTTCAGCATATGATTCACTAATAACCCTCGATGCAACATTTCTTAATCATGATATTTTCAGAATGACTAAAAATAAACGAAAATACGTGTCCGTTATACTTGTAAAAGGCAGTGCCTAGTAGGCACTTACTCAAAACAATAGTAAATATAGGCGACATCCTACTTCTTCCAAAGTTGACACATTTGGCGTAAGCATATTCTACTAATGTTCTCTTCACAGATAATTTAATACCTACAGGTTCCCATCTTACGACTGAGATAGAGACTCTAAATTAGAATATAAGATCACACTCTTTTGTACTACCTATTTCGCAAGAAAATAAATTGTTTAATTGTTTAAATTATATTCATTAGAAATCCTATGTAGTAGAAGGAAGAATTGTGTATTTATATTCAAATAAAATAAAAACTCGAGTCCGAAACAATAGAAAGAGTTTCTTGTGTTATAAAACCTTAATGAAATATTAAAAAATATTCCTACCAAGTTAGAGTATTTATTTGCACTGGTATTCTTAAGAAAAAGAGAACCGGCTCTCACACGTTACCTATCTCCCTCGGACCGCGTTTTGGCTCTTGACACGATCGATTCAGCCTATCGGCTTTATTGCTTTTAAAGGGTAGTATTGTATAATGTTTGATTCCTTGTTAGTCTGTGGTAAGCGTTCCACAGGTATATGAGAGGTATAGTTTTTTTTTTCTTATATTTTGGCTCCACACATAGTGTATTTAGCCAGTGTCAAGTATTATATTTTCATCGTGTTATCAAATATATCACGCAGTCATGTCCTAGTCATAGTCATAGTCCAGTCTAAGTCAGGTAGTCATAGTCCAGTCTAAGTCATGCTCCAGCAAAGTGGTGGCAACTTTACTAGAAGCTCCTATGGAATTTTGGAAGCAACACGAAAACTAACGTTTCGCCAAATTGTATCACTTGCCTACACTCGTGCTCGTAATTCAGCACATAATGCGTAAAACGCCACCAATTTTAAAAATTAACACTGGACAAAGCACAAGTTTTGAGAAATAATACAATGCAACGACGTGAACTTTTCCGCGTTCCCGCCAAAACTCCGAGGTATAGTTATTCATCATGGTCATTGCAGTAGGGTTCCCTGTGTTTGCGATGACCAGTACTCTTCCAAGGATTTCGTGTGAAATGTTTGATTTAAAAATTAAGCAAAACTGGCGAAAACTTGAATCCCATTTGAATGAATGCTGAAAAAAAAACTCAGTTTTATTCATGTAATTATTTATACTTTAGCATACCTACCTACTTGTCTATTTGACGGGCCAAATAGCTCAGTTGGTAGTATCCCTGCCTTCTGAACTGAGGGCTGTAGGTTCGATTCCTACTCAGGACAAACATTTGTGTGATGAACATAGATGTTTGTTCTGGTCTGGGTGTTATATTGTATTCTATGTATGTATTTACAAACAAAAAAGTATATAAGTATTGTATCAGTTATCTGGTTCCCATAGTACAAGCTATGCTTAGTTTGGGGCTAGATGGCGCTGTGTGAAATGTCCACAAAAAAAAAAAAAAAAAAAAAAAGTAAGTGTTCGTGTTTGGAAAAAGAGGTGAAATACCTGGGTTTCATTGTGGATCGAAATGGTATTAGGCCTGACCCGGAAAAACTCAATGCGCTCAAAAACATGCCTGGCCCTAATAGCGTAACGGATGCGCGATTCGTTCAAAATCTCAGCGAAATACTCCACCCGTTGCACGGGCTGTTGCGTGACGGCGTGCGGTGGGAGTGGACGGCTCGGCACGCGGACGCGTTCGACCGCGTGAAGCAGCTGCTGGTGAGCAGCCGCGTGCTGGCGCACTACGACCCGAGCCGCGAGCTGGTGCTCACGTGCGACGCGAGCGCAGTTGGTGTCGGCGGCGTGCTGTCGCAGCGTGACGCGCGGGGGGACGAGCGCGCCATCGCGTACGTGTCTAGAAAGCTCACCAAAGCTGAGCAGGCATACGCACAGATACACAGGGAGGCGCTTGCCATCGTCTACTGTGCTAATAAATTCCATCAGTACTTGTACGGGCGGAAGTTTAAACTGAAAACTGACCACAAGCCGTTAGTTAGCATTTTTGGACCGCAAAAGGGTATTCCTACGATGGCTGCGAGCCGGATGCAAAGATGGGCCCTCATTTTGTCGGCGTATGATTTTGACATTGAGTACATAAATACAAACAGTAATTGCGCGGATATATTGTCGCGGCTACCGGTAGCCGAGAACACTGGCTATGAGCCTCCTGAGCAAACATAACTACACTTCGCAACGGAGGCCATGTTGTTAGATAATAATGCGATAAGAAAGGAAACTACAGTACTACGAGTATAAGTCTGCCTTTTTGTGGTCCCATGGTATTGTATGTATAGAATTTGAAAACTTGTTATATTAACTCAATGGTTTGTTTTGGTAGACGCTCTATGGGCGCCGGGGATAACATTAAAATACAAAAAAAAAACATTATCAACTAAAATAATAAAAATTGATCCCTTTGGTTTGCCGTATGGCTCAGTGGCATGGTGGTTTAAGTATTTTTCATGTAGTCAAATATTGTGCCCATGCCATCAAAAGAGGTAGGCCTACTTACCTACAGTTGGTAACTTATGGCGCACTGGGGAATTAATATGCTCAAAATGTCATATCTACTTACGTATTTTCTGAAATACAATATGGCACATGTGGATTTTTTTCACGCTCGCTTCGCTTGCGCTCTTTATATATTTTATAGTACGGGTGTGTTGATGTATTCCAGTATACGCTAAGAATTTCAAGAACGCCAAAACATTTACATTCGAACTGTCAAAGACTCCCACAGTGATCACTTTTATTGTTACTGGAACGACTTTTGTGATCGAAAATAATGAAAACGGCAAAATAACGAGAACTGGAACGCACCATAATTAATGAAATTGTTACTTTTGTTTTGATATAAAAACATTTGACTTGCTATGGGTATTATTTGATGGCCAAGCTCTGGCAGCACTTCAAATATCAATTTTAACAAAAATAACTGTAATAATTTAATTATTAACAGTTCTATTGTAAATTATATACTCTTGAGTTCTATCATTCTTTCATTTCATTCATATAGCAAAGTTCTCTGTGATTTCATTCTATCATATAATCTATAATCATATCATAAGTATTCAGGTAAATTATATACTCTTTGGTATCCACTACCAAAGAGTATAGAAACGACCTATCAATGCCTGTCTGTGAAAAAAGGAAAATAACAACGAGTTTCAATACTTTCAATTTCATCCAAATTTCATCAATTACTCAGTTCTACTTTAATTCTAGCTTTTAAAAACCGGTGGGCTGTTGTAGTATTCCCCGAAACAATAGTAGGTTGCGCTTTCCCTATTAAGATCGTAAGTAAAATCTTAGCACTAAAAATAATAAATACAAGACTAGTCAATGATCAACTTAATTCTCTATACCCACAGACTACCTTTTTATAAACCGAAACCTTTCCTCTACCTTGATAATATTATACCCCTCCTATTGTAACAAACATTATTTGCTACATTATTTTTTTAGTGCTTACTACATGCTATGTTAAGGGATTAGTAGGTACTAAAAATCTTACACATGACATATTTCTGAAGGATCACTGTGCCATAATTTATTGTTTTGAAAAGGCACATGCCAAGAAAGTTGTTAGGTACTGGTTGTGTGTAGAATTAAAAATGCTGATATTTAAAAAGCACTACAGCTAGCAGCATGGCAGCATCATCTACTCTGCAGTCATGACTTTTTAACTACCACAACATCCACACCTTTGTTGTAGAATTTGTATCTTATCAAGAATATAATGTACCTATCTACCTAGGTACTGGACTATTAATGCTAATTACTATTGAAAAGTAAATGATGTCAATGCCTAGAGAGTGATTCAAACTCAGTTGGTGCAACATGCTGCACAGTATTGAAACTTAGATGTGCATGGGCAGAGGTAAGCAGTGTGTGCACATCCACCATTGAGATTGAATCACACTCTACCAGGGCAAGTGATAGTATTAACATATTATTTATATATTTCTCATGGATTTTTTTGGCTAGCCTTGTTTAACTACCATGTTATTAAACCTATTTTGTTTAGTTCTGCGTTAACTGTTGTTGATTTATTGTCACCCACTACATTATTTTCAGATCTTCAAACAAGCAGACAAGCAGTCATAATGGAATACTATGTGAGTATAAATGAATTACAAATTTAAAAAAAAAATATTATGTTTGTTGCAATAATTTCTTTAAATTAATTGAAATATGTCTATAGTATGTACTGAAAGACGTAATTTATTATCGCGGACACTTAAATAGATCCTGTGGGATAGCATTATCACTTAACTTCGACATTACGCTCGCGCTTTTGTTTTGTTTGCAATATAGCAAGCACGTTTGTACCTACTGACTGACATGTAATTTATGTTTGAATAGACACACGTGTATTTTTAAACACAATACGGCAGTAAAAAAATTTTCGCACTCACTGTCGCTCGCGCTTTTGTTGCTTTTACTATATTTTGTTTGTAATATGGAGAGAGCAATGCTCAGTGTTTCCCTGCGAGATAGGATCCGAAATGAGGAGATCCGCAGGAGAACTAAAGTGACCGATGTAGCTCTTAGGATTGGCAAGTTGAAATGGCAATGGGCAGGCCACATCGCTGGCCACAACTGACAACCGATGGGGAAGAAAGGTTCTCGAGTGGCGACCACGAACTGGAAGACGCAGCGTAGGCCGGCCCCCCACTAGGTGGACTGACGACCTGGTGAAAGCCGCGGGGAGCCGATGGATGCAGAAGGCGAGCAGCCGCTCTAAGTGGTGCTCCCTGGGGGAGGCCTATGTTCAGCAGTGGACGTCTTCAGGCTGTTAATGATGATGATGGTAGCAAGCGCATTTGTACCTATTGACTGACATGTAATTCATGTTTGAATATCCACACGTGTTTCTTGAAATACAATACGGCAATCAAAAAATTTTTCGCGCTCACTCGCTCGCTCGCGCTTTTAGTACTTATAATATGTTTTGTTTGTAATATAGCAAGCGCATTTGTACCTACTGACTGACATGTAATTCATGTTTGAATAGCCACACGTGTTTCTTGAAATACAATACGGCAAACAAACGATTTTTCACGCTCGCTATTGCTCGCGCTTTAGGTACTTCTACTATATTTCGTTTGCAATATAGCAAGCGCGTTTGTACCTATTGACTGATATGTAATTCATGTAGGAATAGCCACACGTGTATTTTTAAAATACAATACGGCAATCAATGCAAAAGGTGTTGCGTATAATTTGGTTATATAAATATTAAATTTGGTTTAACACATAGGTATGCTATGCATGGGCTACTTTTGATCCGCGTGTGAAACCGCAGTGTGCAGCTAGTTATAAAACCGAGCAAAAACATCACGTTTGTTGTATGGGAGCCCCTTGCATAAATTTATATTATTCTGTTTTTTAGTATTTGTTGTTATAGTGGTAACATAAATACATCTTGTGTGAAAATTTCTATAGTATAACTAATTAACTGTCACGGTTCATGACTCACAGCCAGGTGACGGACGGACAGACAGACAGACAAACAGATAGACAAACAGACGGACAGTAGAGGTTTAGTTATAGGGCGTATACACAGAGACTGGCTGAGTGTGCATGCGTGAGGTTCTATCTAGAATAAATTTGTCAAAATCTCTCAGGGTGTGGTTGGATAATTTTGGCACTCGCTTTGCTTGCGTTTTTAAGGTTCCATACTCAAAGCGTATAGCAAACCCTATTAATAAGGCTCCACTCTTCGTCGGTCTGTACTCAGCAGTGTTGATGCTGCGGGCATCAAATTATTGTAATAAACTTGTCAGTACATGCACCTTGATTGATTGAAAATAAAGCACTTAAAAAGTATAATCGAATGCGCAGCGAGCGCGAAAATAAATTATAATAATTATTATTGTAAAATCATTAGATCTAAATCCACCCTTGTGATTCACACTGAACACCCGTTAGTCCCACCGTTAGTAGTTTAGGGTCAAAAAGGCCCGAATAGTTCACGTTGTGATACCAGTACCAAATTTTAGTATGTTGTTAAACATGTTATTTTATGTCAAAAACCGTTTGGACCCCACCTGTAAAGTACCTGGATCCGAAGATATGACGACATCAAAATGGCGGCCGCCGTATTTTAAAATTGCAAATATTTCTGATTCTATGAACCCAATATACAAGTGTGGGGCGTCAAATGAAAGACAATGAAATGCTTTATGATACTGGAATACACGAAATTCGCTCAATAGTACAAAAACATAAAAAAATTATATGTAAATTGAATTGGTAAAAACTACAAATTTTTAATTACAGTATCGGACGCAATAGCCAAAAGTTGTGTATGGCAAACATAACGAGCAATTCACCATCTAATAAAAAAAACCGGAACTCAATCGGATAAATAATGTCTTAGTTAAGCAGTTGTTAGTAAGTCGTTCCCCCAAGCCCCGCACGGGTGTTATTAGGTGAAAAATAGTTCACTTTGCACCAAATCACCCAACCAGCATCAAATCTATAAAATATTTAAGTATGCTGTTAAACATGTTATTCTATGTTAAAAACCATCAGGACCCCATCCGTGAAATATTTGGATCCGGATTTATGACGTCATCAAAATGGCAGCCGTCATAATTTGAAAATTGCAGGTATGTCTGATTCTATGAACTATATATACAAGTGTGGGGTGTCAAATGAAAGATAATTAAATGTTCTATAATGCTGTTATACACAAAATTCGCTCAATTGTACAATTACGAAAATATTTTAAATTATATGGAAAGTGAATCTATAAAAACACCTATTTCCAATTACAGCATCGGAAGTACGCACGATATACAAAAGTAATATACAGTAAAAATACCGAGCAATACATCTGCTATCTAATAAAAAAAACGGGAACTCAATCGGATGAACAATGTCTAAGTTAGACCGTTGTTAGTAAGCCGCTCTGTCAAGTCCGCGCGGGTGTTAAAATAGTCAACTTAGTGAATACCAGCTGTTATTCTTTCGATTGAGTTGCTGTTTTTTTTGTTGCACAGCTGATGGATTTTGCGTTATGCCTGCCGTAAATAATTTTTGCCTATAGTATATATTTCCGATGCTGTTATTAAAAATAGGTGGTTTTTATCGATTCAGCTTCCAAATAAATATAATTTTTTCGTAACTGTCCTAATGAGCGAATGTTGTGTGTTACAGCATTATAGAAAATTTTGTTTTCTTTCATTTGACACCCCAAACATGTATATAAGATTCATAAAATCAGAAATATTCGCAATTTTCAAAATACGTCGTCCGCCATATTGATGACGTCATATCTCCCGATCCAAATACTATACTGGTGGGGTCCTGACGGTTTTTAACATAAAATAACATGTTTAACAGCATACTAAATTATTTTATAGATTTGGTGTTACTATTCTCAAATTCAAACATTTTCCACCTAATAACACCCGCGGGGAATTGAGGGAGCGGCTTACTAACAACGGCCTTACATTACAGCATCATTCATGACATTATTCATCCGATTGCGTCCCGGTTTTTTTGTTGGATAGCTGATGAATTGCTTGTTAGGTCTGCTATACATAGTTCTTACCTAACGTGTATACTTTCGATGCAGTAATTGAAAATAGGTATTTTTTTTAGATTCAATTTTCATATATTTTGAAATATTTTCGTATGTGTACCATTGAGCTAATGGTGTGGTTAATAGCATTATAGAGCATTTCATTCACTTTCATTTGACACCCCACACATGTGTAATAGGGTTTATAGAATCAGAAATATTCGCAATTATAAAATTACGGCGGCCGCCATTTTGATGACGTCATATCTTTGGATCCAGGTACTTTACAGGAAACAACATACTAAAAGGATCATGTACAGATTGGGCCTGTCAAATACGATTTAACTATTTGTCATGGATAATTATGGCTTATACCTTTAAAAAATCCTATTTTTTTGTTCTAATTAAATCACAAACTTGGATAAATTTTTTCTATCTCTAAAATATTTAAATCCATATTAACCTTTTGCATTAATATAGCTATTCAAATCACTACCAAAGAGTACAATGTTAATCACTTATTACGAACCACAGATAGTCACAGTATACTCAATGACTCGGTGTAAATAAACATGCATTAATTATTTAATATTATAATCCGGTTATTAAATAATTTATTTTTATATTTATTATGTTTTTGTACCTCGTGTAATGTTAAACGGAACGTAATTTAAGTTGTGAATGTCAAACCTAAGACAGTGTTGCCAGAACGTTACTTTGTTAACATTTTTCGTTACTTTTGACCCTTATTCGGTACTGTCCCCCAGACTAAAATCGTTACTTTATCGTTACTTTCTGAGGCGAGGGTTAAAATGTTATTAACTATGACAGATAATGTAATACCTACAGGGAACAATATTAGAAAACAATACCTACTTCCCCAAGTTGCAAGCAAGTGCATATTTGTTCAATTCCATAGTTGAGGATTATGGTCGCAACCTTAGAGCTAACCAAGAGTCTTAGATAACGGCATTCTTAGTACTCCTAGTACAAAGATTGCCGTTATGGGACCGTAGTATTGTCAATATGAAATTCGAAAACTGGAAACCAAGTAATATTAACTTGATGTTTTGGGGGATGCTCTATAGGCGTCTAGGTGTCTTAGCGTCGTTATAAGTGTGCAAGCATTTATGAATAAATAAATAAATAAATAGGCGCCAGAGGTAACAGGTCCACCTCATGGTGCCCCTGTATGATGTGGCGGTGCTACTGATTTTTATGTATAGTCAAATCTGTTTGCTCATGCCTTCAAATAGGTACAGTTGGTAAGGTGTTGTTTTTAATGACGCACTGGGGAATCAATTGCTCGAAATTCCATACTTAGGTATGGATTTTATCATCGCTCGTTTTGCTCAGGCTTTTTATATTTGTCTTTTCTTTTACTTTAATACTATTGCACTGCTATTATAATTCTACTAGAAATACAATACCTACTCGCTCCACCCTGGCGAATGGCCAGAGCTACCGGCGCTGCCCGTCACTCAAAAACTATAAAAAATTAACAACATAAATGGAGGTTACATCGATAGCCATCGGTACCCACTTATATCGTCAAAAAAATCCGTTGATCCACTTATCAATTATTTCATCTTATTACAATAGCCCCGCTGACATTAAGTCTATTTTTCTATAGTAATAGGTAATGAAGTTGTTAATTTTGATATGAAAACGGGACTTTTGACTTGCTAAACGTTACTTTTGATGGACGAGCTCTGGCAGCACTGATGACTGGTTGATTGATCGTCAAAATGTCAATGTCAAAATCTCAAAGTAATATTAACACTAATCAAAAAAGAAGAAGAAGAATATATATATCAATGGGTAATTATTAGTCAAAATAGACTGTGTTGTAAATGTATTTAAGTCTCTTGGGGTGGAGATCAGGTTGATAGGTATCTACTCTTATAATAGAGGATTCATCTCATGCCTAGTAGCTAGTACCCATATTAACAAAGTACCCTGTGCTTAGTACCTACAAGAAAGATGTCATAACATAACCTCAAACTTCATAAAGAAAGATCTCTTTTATCACATTGAGAACGTAAGTGATATTTTAATAAACGTTTCCAAGATCATTAATAATTATTATTACTCACGACTTACAATTATCCACTAACTAGACAAAAATACGGTTGACAGGGTTTTCGATGTATGGGACCTGAGCATCCTCCTTTGGTGCTGGTATCACAAAGTGAACTATTTTTACCCTAAGCGAAGGGACTACGTGTATTTGTTAGTAGGTAGTATTTGTTGCCTTATTAATTTTAATACCAGAGGAAAAAAAATCGAAACCAAGATTAAATAATCGATTATTTGGTAAATAAAAATCGATTTTTCTGAAAGAATAATCAATTTTTTTGACATCCCTACATAGGGAGAATTTTGTGATCCCTACGCTGTGCTCTCTGTGGCTATATGGATTTGTTGGTCTTTGCGTTTTGGATTGGATAACAAAACAAAAAAAGAGTTTTGGCGGGAACGCGGAAAATTTCACGTCGTTCCATTGTATTATTTCTCAAAACTTGTGCTTTTTCCAGTGTTAATGTTAAAAATTGGTAGCGTTTTAAGCATTAAGTGCTGAATTACGAGCATGATATACTGTGGTGAAACGTGATTTTTCGTGTTGCTTCCAAAATTCTATAGAAGCTTCTAGTAAAGTTGCCACCACTTTACTGGAGCATGACTTAGACTGGACTATGACTTGATTTTACGTGGAATATTCAGTATTCTATTACTACTATATTATACTTGACACTGGCTAAATACACTATGTGTGGAGCCAAAATATAAGAAAAAAAAACTAAAAAAGTCAAGCAAGCTAGAAAATGGCGGACAAAATGTATTGTCGTAAATATGTTGCGATGAATTCGAATCCATTTTCGTGCTGAATAAAATGCAAATTAGCGTGTAGTAACTGCAAGTGTAATGCTTTTCTAACAAAAGTTAAAGCGTGTTGATTTACAATTTGAAATTATGTAAGGAGTGAGAGATATTTGCATATAAATGTACCAAACGGACATCGACACCAATGCATAAAAATGGGAGACTCCTATTTGTTATTGTTATTATCGATATTATTGCTGACATGCTATACAAATGCGCAAAGCTTCGAGTGCCCCCAAAAGTGCGCCTGTTTGGAAAAATATATTGATTGTTCAAAAAACAATTTCATAACTGTGCCAAAAATTCCCAAGTGGGTGGAACAATTGGATCTCAGCCGCAATAGGCTGAACGAAAATGTTACGGATTACTTCGACAAACTATCCAACTTGAAGAAGTTGAAGCTGGATAAAAATATCTTGCATAACATACCAGACCTCCTAAAACATGAACAATTGCATGAACTGAGCATAAATAGAAACAATATTAGATCTATTGATTCAGGAAAGTTTCCTGAAAATAACTCTATGAAAATACTGAATATTATCAGTAACCATATAAATCATATTCAAGAGGGAGCTCTGAACAATTTGACAAATTTAGAAGTACTAAAATTGAACAAAAATGAAATAAAGTCTCTGCCTGCCCACCTTTTCAAATACCAGACCAATTTAAGAACACTAGAACTCTGTAACAATAAATTAGCAAACATAACTGGACTATTATTCAAAGGATTGTCTAATTTAACAACAATGAAACTGAAATACAATTATATTGAAAATTTGCCGGATGGTGCCTTCTTTGGTTTCAAGAGTGTGAATTTACTCCAACTAGATCATAACAAGATAAGGAGTATTTCTAAAGGATGGATGTATGGACTGGAGTCTCTGGTAACATTATCTTTGTCAAACAACATGATATCATTTGTTGACTCTGGAAGCTGGGAACTCTGTAGAAACCTTGAAGTGTTAGATTTATCACATAATTATTTGATGGAAATAGAAGGGAAAACTTTCCAACACTTGATAAACCTTAGGACTCTCAATCTGAGCCATAACAAAATTTCTGCCATTTCACAAGAAGCTTTTAGCTATGTAGTAGAGCTCCAGACATTAAATCTCAGTAATAACAAAATATCTTGGACCGTAGAAGACATGTCTGGTCCCTTCTCAAAGTTACATAAATTGATGACATTTAGTTTGGCAGCTAATCATATAAAGTCTATAAACTCCAGAGCTTTTGAGGGTTTGATCAATCTGAATGAGTTGGATTTGAATGGGAATAATATCACATCAATACAGCAACATGCTTTTGAATCAATGACAAAATTGAGGAGACTGCATCTAAATTCATCAGCGCTTCTCTGTGATTGCAATATTTTATGGATTGTAAAATGGATGAAAGAAAAAACTGAACACAAATATATTACTGCAAACTGCCTCTATCCAGCCGATGTAAGAGGCACATCTATCACCAAGCTGAAAGAAGACAACTGTGGGGATTCGCCTAAACCTAAAATGGTAGTGCATCCTAAAACTCATCTTGCAATCAAAGGCCGTTCAGCAAATTTAATTTGTTCAGCAACTTCTAACCCATTCAATAATATGACGTTCCTGTGGAGAAAGAACAATACTAATATAAGTAACCCGGTTGTATATGAAAATATAACCATATCCAGCAATGGACAACCTCGTGCCACTTCAGTCTTAGTTATTCCTAATGTGACCAATTCGGATTCAGGAAAATACCAATGTGTAGTCAGTAACAATTTTGGGGCAACCTACTCATCTAAAGCAAAAGTGAACATTGTCACATTTCCCCAGTTTACTCAGATACCTACAAATATCACAGTGAAAACTGGTGACACAGTGAAACTCATCTGTGCTGCTTCGGGTGACCCTACTCCCGAAATATCATGGAAAAAGGATGGTGGGAATGATTTTCCAGCAGCTAGAGAGAGAAGAATGAATGTAATGCCTACTGATCATCTGTTTTTTATAGTTAATGCAAAGACCACTGATATGGGCGTTTACAGTTGTGCAGCTAAAAATCCAGCAGGAACCATTATAGCCAACTCTTCATTGACAGTATTACAGGAGCCATCTTTTGTCAGAGTCATGGAAAACAAAGAAGTTACTAGTGGCGGGTCTGTTGTGTTACAGTGCATGATATCAGGATCACCTAAACCTATTTTAAAATGGTTAAAAGATGGAATACCAATAGCCCCCTCTGATCGCCACTATTTGACTGCTGAAGACCAGTTACTGATCATACTTGGAGCAGAATCTAGTGATGCAGGGAGGTATGAATGTGAAATAACTAATGAGTTGGGAACTAAAAAAGATATGATTGAACTGCGTGTGTTGCCGCCTGTTGCAATACTTGTAAATGAAGAAGATATGACAGGCATTATAATAATAACAGTTGTGTGCTGTGCTGTAGGGACTTCCATAATTTGGGTGATAATCATTTATTACACAAGAAGACGTACGGCAGGTGCTGTACACACTTTCCCTGGAGAAAGTATAAAAATGACACAAGTTGTGCACAGTGAAAGTGAATCGCCTCAAGTTTTTTCAGATAATTTGTCAGAGCATTCATCATGCAAAGACAGTGGGACTGGTGACTCTGCCAAACAAACGAGTTTTGATGGTGTACCTACAGACAGAAGTGAACAAGTGCATTTTGAGACTGCAATTGGCCGAAGTTACTCCCCTGTGCCTGAAGCACACAAACTACTTCCTTCATCTTTTAAGCCATCTATTCAAGTGTGTGTAAATACATCGGTAACACCAGCTACTTATAGTTTTTCTAGTCACAGTAGTAATGTTTAGGGTTGTTAAAATATTTCTATGAATATTCTAGATAAGTTGAAACTTTGGCACTTTCACTGATTACTTTTATTGCAATATATTTTATTGCAATATATTTTATTGTCTAGACTACCAGATGTAATATGTATTGGCTTATAGTTGTTTTGTAGATGCAAATATTATGCTCTATGATAATTTTTTTCACTTGATTTAACCCCTGAATAGATGGTTTAGTGAACTATAAGGTGTTGATAATAATGTATTTTAGTGTAAGGATAAAGGTATATGATATGAGTTTGAAGCCTTTGAACAACCAACATTTAAATATAATATGATAAAACAAACCTGGAATTACAGTAATTTGATACTTAATGCAATAATGATGCTCATAATAAAATGGTTGCAGCTAAATGAGAAAATTGAATTATGTCATTAATAAAAATCTTTTAAACTATAATTTCTTCCCTGATCAAATTGTTTCAACCTAATGCTGAAGAAATGTTTATTTTTCCCATAAACATTATTTTATTAATTTGTGAAAAGTAGTGAAAAGGCACTGATAGAATGATTGCTTAGTACAAAATGTAACAAACTTGCCAGTATTGGTTTTGATATAAAAGACTGAATGTCATTAGATGTAAGTTAATAGGACAGCTATGTTTATTGTTATTTTTTCATATGAAATACTTAGCCAATAAATTTAATTTAATACACACACTGTTATAGTTATCATTATCAATAATAATTACATTATACTGCAATTCGAGTTTCTCAAAAAATCTGTGAAGTAGGGTCAACATTTGTGATTTTAATGGTAGCTCTTATATTAAGTAATATGCCTAAATTAAGTATTTTGTAGTATAATCTATAGTATTTAATTTATTAAGCTAGATATAATGTTATATTTTATGACCATGGCACTTAAATAATGTCATGTAAGATACTGATACATAACATAAAATAAAATATTCCTATAACTTATAATCTCTAATGCTCTAAAAGCAAAATTTACACATAACCTGTTTTGTAAAATTAGATACAGTCATGTTGTAACATGTATTGATAGAGATATTATTAACCTTTAAATAGCAGACACAAACATTACTGGTTTTATGAAATGAATGATCGAGTTAAAAACGAATAGATAAGTATGTAAAATTATTATAGCATTTCTTTTAGTGTTTTTGTTATGGATTTTAACTTGAATGAGAATGATTTAAATTAGATTAAGATATTTTTGTCTAATTATATTTTGCTTCTTATGTATTTACAATTTTACATTACTTATTAATACCAACCTCGGTTCCTGTTACCCTATCTGCCAGATTCTACCTATCAACACAAAATAGAAATATTTCTTAAGTTTTGTAAAGTTACTTATGTATGGCTGTTTAACTTATTGAAGTTGTATATCTATCGACTTGAAAACGGACTAAAATTATAATGCAGAATGGGGTAAACTTTGCCTTACTTATGTAAAATAAGATTGATAATCCAGTGTACAGTAGCATAGTTTTTTGCATAGAAAGTATGCAGTTTTGTATTGTTTATACTTACCCATTATGTAAATATGGTAACTATTTATACAACCTATAGAATAAATTTGTCCATGAAAACATTGTTTGAATTGACCTTAGAACAGATATTTATATTATATACTTTCTATATTATGGTATACAAGGTGAGGTTTATACTTTTTATGTTATTTTTAAGTGTTAGCAGTTGGTACAGCGGCTTACCCGTAAAATAAAATAGCAACTGAATATAAGTATTATAATTACTTTTCAATGTAAAACTATTTACCGGTATTTTCTAGGCAAACATGCTCCATCGTCGACCGCGTCGTCACTTACCACCAGGTGAGACCGTGGTCAAATGTTAGCCTATCGTTGATAAAAAAACTGATACAATAAACAAAAGTACCCAGAAGATCCATGTAATTGATTTCTAAAGTGTAAACCACACCTGTCGGTAGGTGTATGTTTTGGAAACTATAATCTATAACATATAATATTATATATATCTACAAAAGTACACAGCATCGAGTGCCTGGATGGGGTCGATGACCTCGCCGCGGTAGGTTATCTAAAGTTGCACGAGCGTGCGAGCGAGGTAGCTGCGCATATGCTCGCAAATAATGTGTAATTTTTCGGATATTTTATTTTTGTTGATCGATTTCAGTAAAACGCAGTACGATACCCAGAAAGTATAGGGACGTACGTAGTCGTACTCGTACCCTATATTATATTTCAATGAACGTATGGGTATGCTGTTTCGCGAGAAAGGGACAGGCGTACTCCCTCTAGAAACTTAAAAAGCTTGTTACTCCGTCCCTGATTTATTTACCTATTATTCCATTGCATTTATTTTTATACCTACCCATTCTTGGCCTTGGCAAAAAACCCCAATCATTAAAATAATTTATGTTTATAGCCAGGTCATGGCCAACAACAGGGCTATGGAGGTCAAGCCCAGGGGCCGTATGGTCAACCCCCGTATGGAGGTCAACCACCACAGGGGCCATATGGACAACCCGGTCAAGGACCATACGGGCAACCGCCGGGAGCAGGAGGAGAACAGTTAGAGATGGGACATGGACCCTACCCATCGATCGGCGCTGGTGGTACCGTCTCGCCCCAAGTGCAGCAATGGTTCCGTGCAGTCGACAAGGACCAATCGGGATTTATTACCGCGCCGGAACTCAAGTCAGCGTTGGTGAATGCTCAAGGGAAAACCTTTTCCGAAATGGCATGCAATCTCATGATTGGTAAAAAACCCATTACCTACTGTAATTATACCTAAGTAGATTATGAGGATCTTATTGAGGAGCATTTTCTCTAAGTTTACGTACCTACGTAGAGCACACAGCGCCATCTACATCTAGCCAAACCAATCTTGTACCAGAACCAGATAACTGATAGAATATAGAATACTTTGATACTTTTTGTTTGTAAATAAATCCATACATAGAATGCAATGTAACACCCAGGCCCAGGACCCAGACACAGAACAAACATCAACATCACACAAATGTAGGTATTTCCTGAGTGGGAGTGGGAATCGAATCTACAACCTATAGTTCAGAAGGCAGAGCTACTACTAATTGAAATAACAGGCCAGTTATAATCCGTTTATTCATAATTTAAATTCATACATTATGACAATGTTTACAGGTATGTTTGATAAAGATCGATCGGGTCACATTAACATTGAAGAATTCGATAAACTCTACACTTACATAAACCAATGGCTCGCGGTGTTTAAAACTTACGACGTGGACCAGTCTGGACACATCGATGAGCAGGAACTCTCTAAAGGTAAGCTAGTGGTGTCGATGTCATGTCATTTCTTATTCTCTTCTCTTTAACAGCTAATGGATCTGTGAAGTTCGTCAAGGTAGGAACCACCGCTTTGCCAGTTCTGCCGCCGAACAGTAGTGAGCAAGCGCAGAGGACGCTCATCATCAACAGCCTGAAGACGTGCACTGTTGAACATAGTCTCATTTGCCCAGGATCCCTAGTTAACCTGATCTCACATCAGTCATAATCAGTCTAGTATAGATATTATTATTACTAGACTGCTAATGCCTCAACAGGGTAACGTGTACAGTAGGCCTAGCACGAATATTTACGCGCGCGTAAGTGTAACGTTAACGTAAACCCCCCCTATTACGATTGCGTCTGCCGCTCAACTGCTGTCAAAGTTCATACAATTTTGACAGGAGTTGAGCGGCAGACGCGCGTCAGCAGCGCTGCTAGCTCAATCGTAATAGGGGGGCAAATCAAACGCCATACAACTGGCTTACGTTAACGTTACACTTACGCGCGTGTAAATATTCGTGCTAGGCCCACAGTAGTGTCACGCGAAGCTTTATATTATAGAGCACTTATAGCAGTATGTTTTCCTAGTGATTCTGCATCGGTTACGGGCGGTCATTACGCTTAACATCAGGCGAACGACTAGCGTCACGTCAATCATTAACAATTAAAAAAGTATTAACATTAAAATTACTTATGTAAAATAAATAAATAATAAATATGTGTGGACATTTCACACAGCGCCATCTAGCCCCAAACTAAGCATAGCTTGAACTATGGGAACCAGATAACTGATACAATACTTATATACTTTTTTGTTTGTAAATACAACACCCAGATGCAGAACAAACATCTATGTTCATCACACAAATGTTTGTCCTGGATAGGAATCGAACCCACAGCCCAGTTCAGAAGGCAGGGATACTACCAACTGAGCTATCGGGCCCGTCAAATAGACAAGTAGGTAGGTATGCTAAAGTATAAATAATTACATGAATAAAACTGAGTTTTTTTTTCAGCATTCATTCAAATGGGATTCAAGTTTTCGCCAGAGTTCGTCACGTTTCTATCCAAGAGATGCGACACGGAGGGTAAAATCTCTGTGGACAGCTTTATAGTCCTGTGCGTGCAAGTACAGCGTTTCACGGAGGCCTTTAGAGCTAGAGATACGCAGCAAAACGGGACTGTTACCATTGGCTTTGAAGATTTCCTCAACGTAGCTCTCAGTTGCTCTATTTAAATATAGGCACAATAATATTTCAGACCAGAAAGTAGTATTCCCAGTATAATGTACCTACTAGGCCTAATATTGAAGGCTATAATTGACAGTATTTAAAATACTAAAAATATGTCTGTCTTTTTCATTTCCGTCTATTTGACAAGAACAGCAACAGTTTTAGGAGTATTAGATCTGCCAACTAAAGCCTTTGATTTAAAATTGGCCTGACTTCCTACCTATAGATATACCCAGCATCGATAGTGGGGGGTCGATGGGAACAATCCATACTATTATTTATTCTGTGTTAGTTGCGGTTTGGATCAGGTGGTGACTGACTAGTAGGTACACTGTTACTTTTTCTAGCCAGCTAGCGCTCAGTTCCTGTTGGACAAAGGCATCCCCTGGATTCTTCCACTGTTTTCGGTCTTGTTCACACAAACCTAAAAATGGTCCGTTACACTAAATCTATGCTTCTGCAGATATTTGCCAGTCCCTGACAAAGGTGTCAAGGTCAAGCTCACCACTCCACCTTTGAGACTCCACTTGGTTAAATATTGACCCAGAACACTGGGTATAGCGTCTCCTTTAGTTTGACTTAGCAGCCTTATACATATAAGCAAGTGCCTATAGGTAGTTAATTATATTTTCATCACCCGTCTCGTAAAATGACTTTGTGGTGTACCTATTATTTATGTTGATAATCCCAGAAATTGTATACGCGTGCTCTTCTGGGTGCTATTTCAGAAATAAACACTTAATTACTTTAAGTGATTATTTCCTCACAAGTGTGATGAAAAACGTAATATGACGTGCGTGTGCGTTGATCATTACATCATATGTACCATAATAATATTCTTTTTTGCTTAGGCGTGTGGCGCTCTCGTATGCTTTAATATATTATATGCACTGGGCTGAATAGCAATATAAACTTACGACATTCTAAAAAGTATTGAGAATATTTTGTTGCACTAAGCAAATAATAAAATATTATATTACGATAAACTTGTTATTAAAATTGTCATTCAAAATACAATCTCATTGCATTAAAATAATTATTATCTTTAATCACCACCGATTTTTTTATATTGTGACAGGTTGAATAGGGCACAAACTGTATTATTCAAATAAATGCATTAAGTAATTGATTAGCATAATGATATTTCTAATAATTTATGATTCTAATAATCATGTATTTTGCTGTGCAATGAATCTGGCTACCTCTAAATGTGTAAAAGTGACTTCCTTGCCACTGCATTTAGTAGTAAAATATCTTACTTGTAATATAATAATAATTAAGTATTAATATTATTATAGAACGTTATTATTTTTGCACTGCTATGGTGCAGTGAAAGTTTTAAGCCTATATTTATGGTAGTAAGAGAGTTGGTGAATAAAATATTTTTACTAAAATTTTGTGTTTTATTTAGCAAACATCTGGGCTCAAATTCAATGACAGACACCACCAAGATTAGAAATCAATAGATGTATCTGAAACAAGGAAAAATTAATAAAATATCTATAAAGGACATGTAATACCAATATTATATTATATTGAATAGATGTCGATTTTATCGCTAATTTAGTGATTTAAGCCAGGTGGAGGCCCCTATTCACTGAGCTACTACTAATTTGACAGTAATCCCGGTTTATCATCATCATCATCAGCCTGAAGACGTCCACTGCTGAACACGGCCTCCCCCCAAAGAGCGCAACTTTGAGTGGCTGCTTGCCTCTTGCATCCATCGACTCATCATGTTTGTTTCTTGTTGGTTCTGACCAGGTTGTCGGGCTGGCCTATGCTGCAGTTTCTCATACACTTTGTGAAAATATGGTATTCTGGTTGCCTTTAGGTAGCTCTCTTAAATCAATGAGTGTTCAGTATTTATAACATATGAGAAACCAGGGGTAAGTGCCAAGGAAAAGCCTGACACCCCAGATAATCCTGACACACACATTTTGCATTTTTAAGGGCTTCTGCCGTTCTTAGTTAGTTTGGTTTTGAGGGGGCTGACAAAATCATTACACTTACTTGCATCATTCCTTCTCCTTATAGCTTCCGACTTTTCTAATGAAAACACTACTTCTTGAAAATTCTTCACAGCTGTCCTCATGTTTGCTTGATGTTTAGCATTCTCCGGAGCACTGTCATCCAATAAAGTGTATATAGTAGGGACATCATCCAATTTTAAACTCTTGGCATTACCCGGTCTGAACACAATAGAAACTTTGCCAGTCTTTGGATGTATACTGAATGGAGATTTTAGTAAGTGGTTGAACCCCTTCGTTACATTCACATCAAGTCTAGGATAGCAATACTGAATTTTTATCTCTTCAACCAGATATTTAATTTTCCGTACTGCATTTCCATTCTGTGGAATAAAATAGAAATAGTTACATATTAACTGTATTAATAAAAGGTTCTATCCTGATTGACTGACTGACAGACAAAATTATAGCCCAAACTGCTGGACCTAAAGATGTGAAAGTAGTGTATGTTCCATTCAAGTCATGGGTATATTAAAGATAAAGACAAGATACACCGTGAAATTCTAATTTTTTCTTATAATAATCACAGGTAAACTTACTTCTCTGCAATAAGTTTCATAATTCTGTACAAATGATTTCCATCTGTCTAAAGATGAATCATGCATTTTTTCTAATACTTTTTGAACCTGTGACTGCAATGTTTCATCTGGTATCATTTTTAGAAACTTATTCAACCTCTCTGTTGTTGATAAAAACTCTTGATCTTGTAAAAGCTCTTCAAAGTGCTTATCTATTACTGTAAGAGCCCTCCTGCAAATATCAATAGATTAAACATTATTATTAGATATTAAATGAACTTCTTGTATTACACTAATGTTATAAAGGGGAAAGTTTGTGTGTGTGTGTGTTCCCTCTTCACATCATAATGGCTGAACAGATTTGGATGAAATTTGCAATAGAGATAGATGAACACAGAGCCTAAGTTATGTTATGTGTCAGTATATAAGCTTTAATATTATAAAGACAGCAGAAAATTGTAAAACCAACACTGGGAAATAACAGGATAATGGTGAATATTCAGATGGCTGCGAAATGGCGAAATGGCTGTTTGATCCTTTGATGAGGGAACTTCCCTCATCAAAGGATCAAACAGCCATTTCGAAATTAGAACATCATTATTTTTATTATGATATTGATTGTGCAGTTGTCTGTTGCATCTCAATGTTACACCTGTAATATATACATAATATACAGAAACATGCCACATTAGTTAGATATTTAAATAGTACCTACTTTATACTGGAATGTAGATTATCACTACCCAAGTGCACTTTCTTGTTCTGGTTGTCACCTCCAGTGATCAAGCACAGGTAATCTGCCACAGCACCTCTTCCTGGACTGTCAAGGGTTCTCGCTTCATAATCTGATACCCAACAATGAATACCTCTCCGTCCTGAGAATACCCATAAGATACTTTGGAAGCCAAAGTCTTCTGCAAATGCAAATGTACATTATGTTACAAAACCAATATAGCAAGGTCTCTTTGGTCTGTCACCACACCAATACAAAGTAATTTTATATCAAGGAGCATGATTGTTGCCAGCTAGTATCACTTGTATCTTGAAAGGAAAGAATCTAGTTAAAACATAAATACACATACATTTGTATATTACTGCAAAGGTCCACATGTGGGTGTGTGTTTGTTTACTCTTCACGGTGCAACAACTAAACAGAATTGAATTAAATTTGGAATGGGTAAGGCTAATAATATGCCGGTTTAAAACATAGGATACTTTTATCCACAAGTGAAACTGCAGGGTGCAGCTAATCTTTAATAGTTAATGACTAAAAATTTATTCAAAAAATTAAATCAAATTGTGTCAAATTTTACTTTCAACTAGGACTAGTGTAACATAACAGCATACTGGACCGATGTCTTCGGTTAACTATACATCAAAAACAGCATTAAAACTCATAGGAACTCATAAAACTCTGATAAGCTCAGTAAAAAGTACCTTTCAAGGATTTGTCAATGATTTCACAGGCAATGACCATGTACTTCCAGCACTTTTCACACACCTTAGCTTCCTGGCAGCATGTTCTAACTTCATCATAATCTGTTAGATCAATGTCAAATACCAGCTCTCGAGACAGCACTACTGCATCATGCCGGCCGATAGATGGCCTGGAAGGTAATTACTACAATTTTTACTAATATTAGACAACTTAATAAGAAATGTATTATTAAAATTATCTATGGCAAAGCTGCCGTCATGGTGCATGGTGCACACTCAAATAAGATAAGAGCCAATTTTAGGTTTTTTATTACAATTTGCATGCTATTTTGTTTGGAGGCTTATTATCTGGGAAAAATAAGTTAAGTGTGCAGAATTTCATATCAATATTTTACAACATTCAGTTACATAATGAGCAGGATATTCAAATAAACTTGTACTAAAGGGTACAGATGCAGAACTCTCAAGCAGGAGCTTCACCCACTTGTTACCCATAACTAACCTTGTATTATAAACAGCTCCTATATCCAATTTGTAAGGACATTTTTTTAGAAGCAGGGTCTGGAAGTCTTTCTGGTTTGCTATTGACAAATATCTCAAATACACATCATCAGCCAGTGTGAAAGACAATTCTCTATTGGACAGAGGCTGAGGAGCACTGCCGCAACTCAGCCACCTGCAGAAGATATTCTGTGGGAATAGTCGAGTGTAGTATATCGGCAACATGTCCGATAGCATGTTTTCGTCATAGTTACCCACCTGAAATCAATTATGATAATAAACTGGAAGTATCCCTAAAACACAATTTTATTATAATTTAGAATATAAAGTACGCTGCCCAACATTTTTACACCATACTATTACTACCATCACGATTGCAAAAGTAGGCTTACCATGTCGTTTATTTTAAATTAAAGATTCTGAGGGTTTCTGTTTGTTTACTAGTACTAAAAAAATGTTATAGGTTTTTTAACAATTCCAAGAATAATTTCCGTAAATTCGTAAACATAAACGAACTTTACGAAACCAATGCCATAGAGTAACTTTTTATACCAATGCTAGCAAAGTTCTCTGCAAGACGAAGGTTTTTTTTTTATTATCTTATTTTTTGGCTCCACACACAGTGTATTTAGCCAGTGTCAAGTATAGTTATTTTTCATCGTTAAAGGTCAAGTCTTAGTCATAGTCCAGTCTAAGTCAGGTAGTCAAAGTCCAGTCTAAATCATCTTCTAGTAAAGTGGTGGCAACTTTACTAGAAGCTTTTATGGAATTTTGGAAGCAACACGAAAAACCAAGTTTCATCATATTATATCACCTGCCCACACTCATGCTCGTATTTCAGCACTTAATGCGTAGAACTCCACCAATTTTAAACATTAACACTGGAAAAAGCACAAGTTTTGATAAATAATAACAATGCAACGAAGTGAACTTTTCCGCGTTCCGCCACAAAACTCCCAAAACAAAGTTAACCACAGAGAACTTTGCTATATGAAGGCCCTA
Organism: Ennomos erosarius; assembly: GCA_963580505.1. Taxonomy (NCBI): domain Eukaryota; kingdom Metazoa; phylum Arthropoda; class Insecta; order Lepidoptera; family Geometridae; genus Ennomos; species Ennomos erosarius. Next base: position 9,831,230 of record OY756981.1, on the reverse strand, counting down.
TTCCGATTCACGCTAAAATCGATAATATCGATATTATTGCGCTAAAAACGCGTACCGAATTGCCGTAAGCGCGACAACGAAATCTCTTGTAAACGTCATGACCGACGCCATCTTGCGATATCGCCGTCCGTGATTGGTTGTTCTGAGTCATTGACAGCGGTCAAAGTCATTGACGCAATATCTGAATCGGAACGCTGAAAAATCAACGTGATCGCTAGGAGCGCTATGAGCGATTATAGCGTGACTCGGAATACGGGGGAAGTTAATGAAGTGATCTCCTGAAGTGAAGTAAAGTGAGTCCTCTTGCTCTTTGGTTCTCTGTGCCAATGCCACACACAACCAATGCACAGATTAGGTAGTGATATGCACCAATGTAAACAGCACTGGGGGTCTAGCAAAGATACCAACCACCACAGAATTCCCCCTATTACATAGGTCAGTCTTTGCCAACCACTAACGCTAACGCCTTACGCTAACTCCAAAATGTATTGAAATGACATTCGCTTCGGAAAAGTTAGCGATTTCCGAAATGTAATGTCAGTACATTTTGGAGTTAGCGTGAGGCGATAGCGTTAGCGTGAGGGAGCTTTGCTAGACCCCTAGTGTGAACAAATACTATTAGATTAGATTAGTTTTATTCATTATGTATCACTTAATGCGTAAAATGCCACCAATTTTAAACATTGTCCACACATATTTATTTATTTATTTATTAACACTGGAAAAAACAAAAGTTTTGATAAATGCTACAATCTAATGGAATGACGTGAACTTTTTTTTTTCTTATGTTTTGACTCCACACATCGTGTATTTAGCCAGTGTCAAGTATTGTAATTTTTCATCGTTTAAGAATATATCAAGTCTAAGGCTGAGTTGCACCAGCTTACTTTAACTCTAACTTTAACGCTAACTATAACCGTTCCACGCTTTGCGGGGCGGGCTAATGTCAAAGTTTGACCGTAACTTTAACCGTGATTATGGTGCAACTCAGCCTTAGTCATAGTCATTGTCCAGTCTAAGTCAAGTAGTCGTAGTTCAGTCTAAGTCATGCTCCAGTAAAGTGGTGGCAACTTTACTAGAAGCTTCTATGGAATTTTGGAAGCAACACGAAAACTCACGTTTCATCACGTCATATCACTTGCCCACACTCATGCTCGTAATTCAGCACTTAATGCGTAAAACGCCACCAATTTTAAACGCTAATACTGGAAAAAGCACAAGTGTTGAGAAATAATACAATGCAACGACGTGAACATTTCCGCGTTCCCGCCAAAACTCGACGTGAACTTTTCCGCGTTCCCGCCAAAACTCCTGTAGCTGAGTTAATCTTGACTTCCGGCCATCAACATAGAACCTCCATGCTTCCGGCTGCATTCAGGCTGGTATATAGTAAACTGTGACTTCCGCCTTGTATCCTCTACTTGGTTTGTGACTTCCGCTGAAATCATTTTCACGGAAATGATTTTAAATTAGAGTGTAAACAAAAACCACACTATTATCTTTATAGAAACCATTTAGTTTCGTTTGATAACATTCATAATTATCTCCTCTCTGACTTTGGAAGCTACTTGCTAAGCTACCTGCTTATAATTTCAGAGAATAAATTATAATACCTAACTAATTGTTGGTGAACATGGAAATAAACGTAGAAAACGCGTTTCCCATTGCCGTCAAAATCTCAATTCGTAAGTTCATGATTTTTTATTTATTTTCTATGTAGTTCTTATAAGTACGTAGGTTTTATTTTTATTTTAAACTAATAACGTGGCGAGTTAGTCGTTCACCTACGGCCACCCATAAAAGATTGCAGTTTCCATAAAAGATAATTTTGGAAGTATTTAACGGAAAGTATTTAATACAATATTCGGTAATTATTCGGCACTTTAACCGAATATTCCGCCGAAAGCTGAACATGATAAAACATGCCGAATATTCGGTATACCGAATAATTACCGAACATTCGGCGCATCCCTAGTATATACCTACCTAAGTCATAAAATAAAATTGTCATACATAACAAAGTATAATAAATTATACGTGATATATAACGAACCTAAATATTTAAAAAAATATTGGAATTATGAAGTCTTAGCGTAGGTAGTAGATTTTCTGCAGCTACCACAAAACAAAAGTTTGATTTGTTCATTTTATTGTTCTAGGTATTAGGTAATATAATTTTGATACTTGCCTAATCGAGACAAGGTATTAGGTAGGTAATGTATTATTATCTATGGTATAAGCATTTATGTGTTATAAAGTGAACCTTGAGGATGGATTTTTTTGGAGATGGGAGAATTCTAACCGATGGTTTAGTTTTTATTTTAATCATTGGTTACCTTAACTGTGGGCCATAAAACCTTTAGTCAGTACCTATTTATTATACATTATGTATATGCTCTTAAGAACAGCACCGGGATGAGTCGATGATAAGTATTACAAACTGGTCGAATATGGACTGATTAGATTAACATAGGGCCAAGACGAATTAGGGTCGGTGATGGAGAGTCCCCGACTATCCGTCGCTGACCTTAATTTGTCAACACCTACATAACACCTCTGGTGGGTTACCGAGGTAGAAACTTAGCCACTCACAGACGGCAATCGGCATGAATCCCACCGCCCGGGGCTAGACGGTGAAGTGGTGAATGCTAGCGCTATTAGCGCTACTGCATCTCGCCCCATCCCAGTGGATGAATTATTATGCAGAGGTTTTAGTGGGCTCAAGTCCCGTACATTTAGGAATCTGTAGAATTGGGAATTCGTTCACTTAACGATCTGTAAAATTGAGAATATGTAGAAAGAGGAATCTGTAAAACAAGAAAACTGTTGAATCTGTAATGAAAATCAGTAGAATTGGGAATAATCGCCACATACTACACCCATGTGGTAGAGAAGTGCAAAGGCATTTAAAAAAGGGCCAAGGTGAATGGCCTAAATCTATTTATATTATGTACAATGAGAGGCCTTCACCCAGCCGCGAGACGGCAAAGGCTGTGTACGATGATTATTGTGTAGGTAGGGTACCTACATAATCTTATTATTGTTATTAATGCATATCCATATATTGTTTCCAGGACCTTTTCGATCCAGTTTCAACACCATATCTCAAAAGATTCAAAATGGAAGTCACAAAGTTCTCTGTAATATTTTGGAAGAGCCGTTAATATCAACATTACTTATTACGGGCACATTTGTAATACTCCTGAGTATTTTAACAATGTCTTTGATCGTAGTGGCCGCGGCTTCCTGCGTTATTTTTGTCATAATAATATTTGAAGGTAAGACTAATAATAATTAGGATACTATCTTTTTGAATGTTAGTATTTTTTAGAAGTTCAGGATACCTACTAACTTATGTACAAAGCTAGTATGTAGGTACAATAGTAGGCTGGTCAACAACAGTAGGTTACTGGCAGGTACTGACTGAACTGACAGCGATCGCCAACACAGCATCCTGCACCCAAACTTAAGCTCATAGATTATTAATGTTAAGTATTTGGATTTGATATTTACTGAAGACCGAAGAGTAAATCGTTATGCCTGGCGTTTGTGGACTATGAGATGGCCTTCGATTCAATCGAGACATGGGCGGTGCTGCAGGCCTTACAGCGATGCCAAATTGACTATAGGTATATCGAAGTGTTGAAGTGTTTGTTGAACAAGATCTGACGGAAAGGATCTGGCATCAACATAAATAGCGAGTACATTGCCAACCTTTGCCTTGCTGATGATAATTATAGTCATAATGGCGGGGTCACTCGAGGACCTTAGCGCCATGCTCAATGACTTCAGTAGGGTGTCCCAACAGGTCGGTCTTAGGATGAACATGGACAAGACGAAAGTTATGTCTAAATTGTCTAATGCCCATGTTCCACCTATACCGGTCATTGTTGGGAACGATACTCTCGAAGTTGTCGGCAAATATGTGTATCTAGGACAAACTGTTCAATTAGGTAGGTTCAAATTCGATAAAGAGGTAGCACCGTAGCACGAAAAATTCAACACGGCTGGGCAGCGTTCGGGAAGCTTCGACCCATCTTTTCGTCAAAAATACCGCAGAACCTGAAAACAAAGGTTTTCGATCAGTGTGTGTTGCCAGTGATGACTTATGGAACTGAGACATGGTCTTTTACAGTTGGCCTCATTAATTTGCTCAAAGTCGCGCAACGAGCTATGGAGAGAGCTATGCTAGGGGTTCCCCTGCGAGATAAGATCCCCAATGAGGAGATCCGTAGGAGAACTAAAGTGAATGATATAGCTATCAGAATTAGCAAGTGGAAATGGCAATGGGCAGGCCACATCGCTCGCAGAACTGGCATCCGATGGGGAAGAAAGGTTCTCAAGTGGCATCCAAGAACCGGAACCCGCACCCAGGCCGGCCCCCCAGTTGGTGGACCGACGATCTGGTGAAAACTGCGGGGAGCCGATGGATGCAGGAGGCGAGTGGCCGCTCAAGGTGGCGCTCTTTGGGGAAGGTCTATGTTCAGCAGTGGACGTCTTCGGGCGGTTAATGATGATGATGATGATTTGGATCTAACAGCTAACCAGTATTAAGAGAGCGAACTACCCTGTAATCAAAGTCCTGTGTGAGTGACTCCCACAAAGAGATTACCAAAAGCTTAACACGATTCTAGGATATGTAGGTATCTCGAAGATTTATCTGCGCTTGTTTACAGAGCGGTAAGTCCCGCAGCTTCTATGAGGAAAGAACCATAAGGAAATTGGTATTTAAAAATAAATAAATTGTGGTGTAATAAAAAAATAAAAATAAAAATATATGTGTGGACATTTCACACAGCGTCATCTAGCCCCAAACTAAGCAAAGCTTGTACTATGGGAACCGGATAACTGTAACTGTAATGTTGTAATATTTTATCTTTTCAGGTCTTATTTTTGGAGTTATTCTGATTCTGTCTGCTGTCACCACAATATTATCCATAAGTTTTCTTATTCTGTTAATGGGAATCAAACAATGGTACGAAAAACAAACCGAACCAAATGAGACCGAACTTAATATATAGGACTAAAAGTTTAGTAAATTGTCATTCCTCTAATGTTAAAAATTAATTATAAAAGATGAAAATACTTACTCATCTTTAATGCTACTTACATGTAGAGTGGTTAGTTCATAGATCGTATCTTTTCAGGACAATGTTTTAAAATGCCTTGGTCTTATTTTCGGCTATTTTTTAAGCGTTACAGTACCTACTTGGTTAAGTGATTTTTGATTGTTTATCGTATGTCCAAATAACATCTAATTAGAAAGCCTTTGAAAAGTATAGGTACCTACGTTTTTAAAGAAGTTAACAAGAACGAAATCATTTTTCATTTTAATAACTTTATTACCAGGGTCAGTATTTAAAATATTTTTGGTCATAATATTGCACACAAGTAGACCCGCCCCAGCTTTACGCTTTTAACGTCCTAACCCTGTTCTTGGGAAAAGGAAGCCAAAGGGAAATGATAGGGGAAAGGATGAATGGATGGGACGGCAATAGAAAAAAGAGCAGGCTTATCCATTCGTCCTTTTCCTTTACCTTTTCTTGCCTCCCTTCTATTGCCGTCCCATCCTGAATGCTTTTCCCCGGATTGATGAGACGGCAATAGAAGGAAGGAAGGCGCAGCCTTTGACAGGACAATAATAAATAAATAATAATATGCAAACAAAATACTTTTAAAAACATAAGTACATTATTATTGGTTCGTGCACCCCGCGTTTAGCCATTTTAGAAAACAAAAAGTGCCCTAAGTATTCTAATATATTGCTATAACTCAACTATGCCAAATTTCAGAGATAACCATTCAGTAGCTTAGATAAAAATTGAAAAAGAAACTTTCTACTATTTCTATATCGACCAAGAAGTGTATTAGTACATAATACAGTAAAAATTTTCAAAAAATGTTCATTGTAGAGGTTTAGACAGTTTTAAATTGTATTGATGATTTTTTTTTATGTAATTAATATCAAAATTGTATCAGTTAAAACCCGTGCCGTGCTATGCCCGTGCTATTAAAAATCGGGGATATAAAATCCAAAATGAAAAAAAATTCAATTTTTACAATATATTCTAATGTTTAATACAAAAATTAAACATCACTGAAGAAATGTAAACCTAAACCTAAATACCTATACTTTACTTACCCTCAAAGAATAGTGTCTATAATACAAACCAACCAGCCTGTACCTATTCCCGCGCAGGATAAGACAGTATTTGTGCACAAAAAAAAGCGAAGATAAGTAGATACCTACTTAGTCTGTGTCTGGCTGGGTGTTGTAGGACCATGGTCCTCATAGCTCCTGGGTCCCTAGATACAGGCATTCCTAGTTAAGGTCCAGGATCTATGTATATGTCACCGTCTTATTACTAACTGTAAATTTATTGCAAACGGGCATTGCATCTCACATAAACACTGACAATATTTCGGTTGTTTATAATTAATCGGCATCACTTCGTTTTATTGTAATTGTATACTTCTAGTGTGGTCAAAACTAACCTAACACTCCTCCTCGCTTCGCTCGTCGTCGTAGCCACTAGCGACTAAAAAAAAACAATAAATTACCGCGATAATTACAGGATTGTTCACATGTAAACGCCACTAAAATTCGTTTTTTATAAACTCAGGCACCGACTGTTTATAAATAATCGTAATATCATCCGTGTTATTGTAAGACAGATTGTCAGTTTGCAATAAATCGACAGTTTATAAATAACCAGTTTTATTTTAGTTTTTTTTTTTATAAAAAAACGGTTTTTACAATAAGTACGGTGACATATACCCTATGTGATCGTTGGGCGTTTTTTATTGTTACTTGTTTATTTATAAGATGTTTGTTAAAGTATACATTTAGCATTAAAAAATTGGGTGCTTATTTAATAAAATGATTTCTTCTTCTTCTTTAATGGCTTTCTATCGCTTTTTGCCATAATTCTGCCAATGTCAAGTGGTAAAATTTGTACGGCTATGTCAAGTCAAAGTCATATTTTGTCAGTCAAAACGCCAACAGTAAAATGGTAGCGGTCATCCATCAAAGGAGTGACAGCAGCAAACGTTAACACCGAATGGTTAGGAATGGCTAGTAGTCCTTTGCTTTAAGTCCTACTATATTTTATATATGCACTACAAATATAAGTAACGTATTGTGTAAAAAATAATGATTTCATTCTTACATATCTCAGAAAGTATATCACTTAGGTGGTTAGTCATAGAAATTTTTTTGTTTCCTATATTTTTATCCATCTATTGACACTAGTTTCATAACTGGCCATGAAATCGGGTTTTTTCCAAAATAGCGGCTTATAGTCGGTCCACGCTCCATACAAAAATGTTAGATGCTCTTTGCCGCGCGTTTTTCAGTCTCTACTTTCATTAGCCAGACTTTATCACCTTAACTGTGTGTGTTCCAGTACACGCTAAGTATGCCAAGAACGCCAAAAACGAGTTTTGGCGGGAACGCGGAAAAGTTCATATCGTTGCATTGTATTATTTTCCAAAACTTTTGCTTTTTCCAGTGTTAATGTTTAAAATTGGTGGCGTTTTACGCATTAAGTACTGAATTACGAGCATGAGTAAGGGAAAGTGATATAATGTGGTGAAACGTGATTTTTCGTGTTGCTTCCAAAACTCCATAGAAGCTTGTAGTAAAGTTGCCACCACTTTACTGGAGCATGACTTAGACTGGACTATGACTACCTGACTTAGACAGGACTATGACTATGACTAGGACATGACTGCGTGAAATATTTTATAACACGATGAAAATATAATACTTTACACTGGCTAAATGCACTATGTGTGGAGCCAATATTTAAGAAGAAGAAAAAACCGCTAAAAACGATCACATTCAAACTGTCAAATACTCCCAAAGTGACACTTTTATTGCTAATAGATCTATGTAATGGCTAATGGATGACTTTTGTGATTTGTATGACATACTCCCATCAGAAATACCCCGCCCATGGATGAAATAAAAAAAAGATTGAATTTTGATTGACATCGAACTGAAGCCCAAAATGGCGGACATATTACATATGTGTGTCAGATGAAAGTAAAGCGACCGGCTGCATATGATGTGAGTGTGTGCGTGCCCCGCTCGTACGTACAAAGCGTTTCGGCTTCCTAAGGGTGCTTCAGTTTTGGATCAGACGGGATTCCCTCCTTTTTTTTATTAGATCCATGACCCCGCCCTACCAAATTTAGTCCTCTCTTGTCTCTTGCTTTTACTCCATTTCTTAATATATTACGTAAATTTATTCAGACTAATAAAATAAAATTATAATCACTAGAACTAACACATCTATACTTTGTAATCATCGTGGACCCGCAGAAGCCATATAAGAAGAAGTTGAAGTTGACTTTTGTGATCGAAAATGACGCACCAACTATCAGCCTCATACAGATAAAAATAGATTTTTTTTCTGTTCGGGTTCGGAATAAACTAACATTCGGTTTCCTAACATACGTTCCAGGCGAATTCCGTATCTGAATTTCTGGACGGTCTAGCAAAGATTCCTTTCCAAAAGCCAAAAGATAGCCCCATTCCCCAAAATGTATAGAGAATGACATTAGCTTTGACATAAATAAATAAATAAATACTGTGACATAAGCTGCGGAAAAGTTTTCCGCAGGGGCTGTCACCCCCCTACATTTTGAGTTATCGTTTGGCGTTAACGCTAATGGAAAGGTATCTTTGCTAGACCCATAAGTACATGCATAGTAGGGATGCAGGAATACTACGATACTAGAAGGCCGTATTCCGATTCACGCTAAAATCAATAATATCGATATTATTGCGCTAAAAACGCGTACCGAATGGCCGTGAGAGCGACAACGATATCTCTTGTAAACGTCATGACCAACGCTATCTTGCGGTATCGCAGACCGTGATTGGTTGGATGTTGTTTGTTGGAGTTAGCGTGAGGCGTAAGCGTTTGCAGTTGGGATCTTTGCTAGACCCCCGGGGTCAGTCCAGTCTAAATCGGGTAGTCATAGTCCAGTCTAAGTCATGCTCCAGCAAAGTGGTGGCAACTTTACTAGAAGCTTCTATGGAGTTTTGGAAGCAACAAGAAAAGTCACGTTTCACCATAATATATCACTTGCCCTCACTTATGCTCGTAATTCAGCACATAATGCGTAAAACGCCACCAATTTTAAACATTAACACTGGAAAAAGCAAAAGTTTTGATAAATAATACAATGCGACGACGTGAACTCTTCCGCGTTCCCGCCAAAACTTATATTCAGCGTTTCAATTCAGATATTGCGCTCACGAATTTGAGCGCTGTCAATGAATCTGAACAACCAATCACGGACTGCTATATCGCAAGATGGAGTCAGTCATGACGTTTACAAGAGATTTCGTTGTCGCACTCACGGCCTTTTGGTACACAGATTACTTATATGTACGCGTTTTTAGCGCGGTAATATCGATCGATATTATCGATTTTTGCGTGTCTCGGAATACGGCCAGGTTATAATAATACTCTTTGGTTTGCGCAACTTTACCAATGTACCTACCATGGAGGTATAAGGAGAGAGCCAAAATCTGCCAATGCGGCGTTGCCGCTCCGCCTCCTTCGTGTAAACATACTATCTTGTATCTCTGTCTAATACACGAATCGTCGCATAGAGTATGCGAGAAAGCGACTGTAGGTACGGCAACCTCGTCTTACCTACCACCGCATGTCATGTCTTGACAGTTTGGTGTGTCAAGAAATTAAATGCGAGAGCATAAAACGTGAAAATATAGTGATTATATTGTTATTAGGGCTAAATATTGTGTCAATAGTGAAATTGTGTCGTGTTGTGCTGTGTTTTGTGCATCAAGAGTAACCCGAGGAGTCGAAGGAAAACCAGAATCATCATTTTATACGTTAAAGTTTACTGGCTATTTTTATCTTAAACATCGAAGTTTCGAAGTAAATATGCATTTCATATTAAAAATATACGTTTTTTCCATCGTATAATTACCATGCGATTGCAATTACTGAAAGATTTAATGCTTTGATTGATATTTTTGGGATGGGCGATTTTACGCCTCTCGAATAGTGATGTACCTACACTGTCCATTACATTTTGTCGATATTCGTAAATCTTCATACATTTGCACAAAATTACTTTGGTTTTGGGGAGATTAAAAAGTAGAAAACCTCTTTCCCTAAAAGTGGCTGAATGGATTTAGATCAAAGTGCAAACAGAATGAAAAAGTAGGTGCAAATCTGGCAATTCAAAAATAGGCACCTAACCTACTTTTATAAAATACAGTAGGTTGGCCAGTGTCGTCTGGCTTCAATATGAGTTATGAAATTTAAAATAAACTAGCTGACCCGCCCCGGTTTCGCACGGGTTTATTAGTTTTATGCCCTTACCCTGTTTATGGGTAAGAGAGAAGCAAAAGTGAAAAATATAGGGGAAAAGGATGAATACATGGGACTGCGAAGGGAGACAAGCGCAGCCGTCCCATCCATTCATCCTTTTCCCCTATATTTTTCCCTAAAATAAATATAGGGGCTTCAATACAATAAACGTGATTTTTTTTATAGATAACGGTACGGAACACTTTTTACAAATTTAACCATCATTTTAATGAATAGAATAAGAAAAGGCGAATGTAAAATAAAAACTAACTATTATGGAACAATGTTATTTGAACAGCCTGAAGACGTCCACTGCTGATCATAGGCCTCCCCCAGGAAGCGCCACTTAGAGCGGCTGCTCGCCTCCTGCATCAATCGGCTCCCCGCAGCTTTCACCAGATCGTCGTTCCACCAAGTGGGGGCCGGCCTAAGCTGCGTCTTCTGGTTCTACGAATATCTAATTTTCTTTATTGTATTAAAACTAAAAAGCATCGAAATTCTGTAGCACTGTTTGGTTAGGTTTATTATATATATATATATTGTGTAATAGGGGTCACTTCCCTACTCACGCATACTAATGTATATTTAAATACTCACACCAACAGAAAATGGACATGGAGGCATATTGTGAATGTCCGCCGTCCATATGATTCTATGTTGATGGTACCTACGTAGTAAATTATATCAATGTACATTGTACTCTGTGAATTATATACTCTTTGCAATGGACTCTGTGCTGCAACGGAATAACTTATATTATGTTCAGTTTATTTACAAGATAATTTTGAAATGAACTTATTTCACTTATGTATGCAGTACAAGTACATAGTACATACATACATGCGAATTAGTGCAATTTGATTTTGTTATATATTTAGTGCTCCAATCGATGTGGTGTGCAGTTCTACATAATTAGATAATTTGGTTGTACTTACTGGTGCTGAACCCGTGAAAGAATGGAGCCTCTAACAATTTGGACAGCGAGGTCACATTTGCAGCTATAATGTAATGTAAGACGGGTAAGGGAAATGTTAACTGTAACATTGTGTTACGATCAACCCAGTGTTTGTAACAGCCTGCCTTACATGATCGCACTGCTGGTTTCAGTAATAATTGTAAATACAAATATAATACTATTTAGAAATGTACGGAAGCAACATCAGTGTGAACATTATCTGATTCATATTGGACACATGATTCAGATGATTCACTAAGTAGTAGTAGTAGTAGTAGTAGTAGTAGTAGTAGTAGTGTGTAGGAAAGGATGAATGGATAAGACGGCAATAGTAGAGAGGCAGGCGGCGCCTGCCATTTTTCGGTTCAAGTGGGTGTATAGTTAGTAGAGTTGGTTACTATATTAGGAAGAGAAAAAAGTGGTCATAACCGGCAAAGAGCGAGTCGGACTCTCGCATGGAGGGTTCTGTACCATGGGAAAAATGACATGTTTGTTGTATGAGAGCCCCCCTAAGTATTTATTTTATTTTGTTTATTAGTATTTGCTGTTATAGCAGCAATAGACATACATCAGTTGTAAAAATTTGAACTGTCTAACGATCACTGCTCGTGAGCTTTAGTAGTGAATCCGACACTTTGGATATAGACACATCAGCAGTCATGCTGCTCGTTTATCAACGAATAATAATATTAATAATTTTTCATACAAAAAAAAAATTTAATATGTTAAACCATAGCTTTTTCTAATGTATTATTATTATTGGTTGATAGACAAGCAGCATGACGGCTGATGTGTCTATATCCACAGTGTTGGATTCACTTCTAAAGTTCATTTTTGTAACAGTGATAGTTTGTTAGCTTGTAACCAGTTGTTGAGTTTGTTCTTGAAGTTGTTCGAAAAAATTCATCATCATCATTATTAGAACCCTTCACAACCCCCTCTGCATGCGAGTTCAACTCGCACTTGTGCAGTTTTGTAAGTGAAAGTCAGTCCCTGACCACTCCGTCAGTCCCGAGTCGTATTCAATGCAAGGGCCTGATGGGTCAGGGACTGACGATTTGAGAGAAAACTACAGAATCCACTGATTGAACATAAATAATACAATATCTAATGCCATTTTTTGCACAAGACCAACAAAGCACTACTTATTAATAATTAAGTATAAATAATGACTTATTATTTAACAATAAAATTGCTTAACGAGGGGCTGATCAAGTGACTGGAAAAGCGCGTGCTTGCACAACATACGCGGCTTTTGCCATGATTTACAAAATCGCCAATGCAATCCGAGTGGCGTTTGCGGATAACTTCATGCCTTACTTTAAAATCAAGGGCTTTAATTTATTCGTTCGTTAGTTATTTACGCGTAATTTTAAAATTCGTAAGCAGCTAGGGCCTGATGGTTAAAGTCGTGGACACTTAATTGACATGAGAAAACCAAGTGAATTTTTCTTTTAAATAATTTTAATTCATATTAGTTGTTATTTACTCTATTTCTAAATAGATTTGAATTAAAATAAAAGTTTATAGACTGAATGTTCTTCGAAATATGGTTGACCAAATACAAAATTTCGGTGTGTGGTTGTGTGGACACGGCTAGGGACTGACATTTGGGGTCATTAGAAAGGATTCCTGAAGAACATGATAGTATAATTTTTAAACAAAGTTAGGGTATTAACAAAACACATTTGTATCTGTTATTTAGGAACCATATAATACGATAAATTTACTTTTATAATGTTGCAAAGTGGATTTTGAGTTGCGCAACTTCTATGGAATCACCCAAATAAGTGATGCTTTTAATAGTGATGAATATTTATCTGTGTTAATGATTTACTTTTATTGCTAGAATTCATAGTCGATTCAATCTATATGTATATGTCCCCTTATTTTTGTAAGAACCAATTGTTTATAAAAAACACCGTTATTTATAATAAACCATTGAGTTATTGTAAAGTAATTTGCCCTGTAAGAAAACGGGTGACATTTCGATTATTTATTTTATAATTAATCTGTATCACTTCGTTTTATTGTATTGTGGTGTGTACTTCTAGTGTGGTCAAACAAAACTAACCTAACATATTATAATATGTAATAATTTAATAAAAAATAATATATAAATACATAACAAAATCAAAATAGGTAACTTTACACATTGCTAGTGGACCAGTAGGCATTGTATTTAATATATTAAAGTCGTTGGGCTGGAGGTGGATTAAATGTTGAGTGTGCTAGCCCTAGGCAAACACCCATCGATGCCCCTTGGGGCGTCCATTCTTGAGGCAATTGAAATTATTCTAATTAATATATAATTATATTATTGTATATCTCAATATTAAGTGACATTATTACAAAAGTTATTTAAATGATTGAATTAAATATGTTTAAAAAAGTTTATACACCTATTTCAAATATTTTTTTTAAAACTATTGTTTATGATCATCAAAATAATACCTATAGAAGTATAATACGAGGTCCGAAATGGCCAAACGCAAATGCAACCGCTGTGGGTGGGGCTTAATTTTGCAACCGCGCGTGGCGCCATTCGCATCGCGACCGCCACGCTGTGAAGTAGTCTTACTTGGACTGTGTTATGAAATAACGACACAAGCGATGTTTTGGTGAAAATGACTTTCAAACTTTTAAAATTTGTTTTAGTTGTTGTGAGCTGTATTATATTGGATTTTTAATGTAATTTTTACTTATAAGGCTTTTTCTGTGGTATAATTTTAATTTTGTATTGCTTTTTAGTATTTGTTGTTATAGCGGCAACATAAATACATCATCTGTGAAATCAATAACTGTCACGGTTCAAGAGATGCAAGCCTGGTGAGTGGTGACAGACGGACAGCGGAGCCTTAGTAATAGGGTTTCCTTTACCCTTTGGATGCGGAACCCTAAATAAGCGATAAAAAACAACAAACAGATAAATGATGAATTAACGTGTACTGTAATGTAACCGAATTTCACGCAAATACATTTTGCCGTGATGTAGTTTGTTGGTTGTTGGGTTAACACACCTACTCATTGAAATAATTATACCTGAACATACAGACGTATAAACATTCGTATTTATTTCTATTGAAATTCTAGGTCTGTGGTGTGATATGATTACAAAAATTCGTTCTAAGTAATTTTTCTATTTTATATTATACATGTTATCCATACTCGTAGTTTTAATGCATAACACCATCCCAAATCACCAGTCACTGTGTCATAGTTAGGGAGCTAGGTGTCGAAATTTTTTTGCGGTTTCTTTATATGGCAGACATCACATCACACTATTATCTCACTCAACCATAATTATTATTACCATTTAACCGAATTTCACGCAAATCCATTTTGCCGTGATGTAGTTTGTTGGTTGTTGGGTTAACACACCTACTCATTGAAATAATTATACCTGAACATACAGGGGAGCTAGGTGTCGAAATTTTTTTGCGGTTTCTTTATATGGCAGACATCACATCACACTATTATCTCACTGAACCATAATTATTATTACCATTGTTATTATTTATTGTTATGGTGGACTGTGATAATAGTATTCAGTCCGAACGCGACTTTGAAATTCTTATAGGTTCGTACTCTAGGTACAACTGATTTCTCACGTTTGTACGTAAGTTTAGCTGCTTGTAAACAAAACATTATGTAACAAACTAATCGAATATTGTATTGAATACTAACTGACCTGACTCACCTCGAAATTTGCACGGATTTATTAGTTTTATGTCCTTACCCTGTTCATGGGAAGAGGTAAGGTGTCGCAGTTTTTCAGTTTCTCAGAATGAGACTGCCAAAATTGACCATTTAACGTAAAAATAACGGTTGAAATGCAAGAGCGCTCTTAGTTGACCGAACCAAATCGATTTGTGCTGATCTGAACTATCCGCATCCGTATCGGTGTTTCTAAACATGAAGAAATCTTATATCAAAACCAGTTAGCTCCCCAACTATAATGCCGATATGTAGAGAGAGACGCAGCTATGCATCTACATAGCTGTGTCCCTCTTATCGAGCGTCAAAAGAAGTCACTGATCAGCCAATCAGGGAACGACCACTATGCTGGCGGTATTGGTTAGAGTAAAGTCTTATGTGATTGACTTTGTAGGTTGAAATGCACCTAATCTCAATGGAGTAAGGTTGTTTTTATATTGGTGTGTAGACGTAAGTAGATATAAATAAAAATAAATATAGTACAACGTTCGTTTGGTTACAAAACTGGGCGATCTTGCTTAGAGTTATTTTTCTATGCGTATTATTTCGATGTTTATGATACTAACCCTGTGAGCTATACAGTGCACACACTAGGTAGGGTATACAGTATACACCCTGTCCAGTGGGACTGGGACTGTGCCAATATGCTGGGGATACTCGGCATAGACCCACAGTCCTGTTCCTGACAATACAGTAGTCTATTCAGTTTGGTACAATGATAACTGATAAGTTACTCAATCATTTTTCACACGGAAACATTTGAGGAGTTAAAAATTAATTAAATAGTAGTTGTGTAACAAATTTATTTTATAATTATATGTCATTCACAACATAAAATTAAATAATTTAAATAAATAATAACACTAAGATACTAAATACAATTGTAACTACTAACAATACAGTAAATGTAACTAGTTTAACTTATTGAAATTCTGTAATAATATATTTAAATTAAAAATATTTTTACAGGTTTTCATTAATTTACATGGGAGTCTACTAAATTGTTCTTGTAAGTACTCAAGAATAAAAGATTTATTTGATAAATATAAAGCAGTTTTACCATTAAACTAGCTGACCAGCTCCAGCTTCACGCGGTTTAATTCGTTTTATGCCCTGACCATATCCAAGGCATAAAAGGAGGGAAGAGATAGGGGAACAGGATGAATTAAATTTCTCTTTCCTTCAATAGGGTGATTATAGTGAATTCATCGCCATTGTCGGTTTGCATGAGTCATTTTAAAGGCAATGACAGCTAGGTAACTTTTTTCACATAATCTGTTTGTTGCTGGAACTCTAGATAATATCCCATCCCAGATAATATAATACCTAAAGTACAGATGCCTTATCCCATACAACGGAATAATTCGGGCTTGTTTACAAATTATTATTTTCTGCATAACGCAAGATTATCCAAGCGACATTTATTGCGTGTTGGCGAATTATTGGGCCAAATGAATATACTGGACACTAACTGGTAACGCTCGCGACACGATCACTACATTTTTTTCGGGTTCGAAAAATATTTCGTTTGTACCGGATGAGACCCCGTGATAATATGTACCTAAGTCAGTAATCTTCTGCTGTGGGCTGCTAGTAGTTTCTTCTGATTGTAAAACATTGCTTCTTCCAAAACTGTCTAAATGCTCTAAGTCCACAACGTAAAATTAAGAATGTTAGGTGTTTGTGTTAGTGTTACCCATAGTTGTACATACCTACTACCTAGCATATGTTTGTACGTGTGTTTGTTTGTAGGACAGTTCGTCAAGCTGGCGGCCCTCCAGGATGCGGTTCGCGTGCCCTCGCTAGCACCGCGCGCAACACGCAACGTCTCCACACTAACTGGTAATTACGTGTTTATTTTACTGTTTGCTTATACCCATTAATACTTATAATAGCTTGCGTAAGTTATCACAATATTGATTGGCCATATATAAATATTATAACCACCATGCACACGCACAACGACCAACTCACCTTGACCTATTCGCGAACGCGGCGCGTGCACTTCGACGGTTCGACCCATCGAGAAATGGTTCGACCAAACGAGGTGCGGGGCATGTCTACGTTAGTGACATATTTAGTAATCTGTGTCTCCTGAACTACATGATATCGACCAAGCTAAAAGCACATGAAGATAATTTAGTTTTTTTTTTGAGGGCACCTATTAGCTAACTGTCTACGTATAGATTAAACGCGCAGAAAAAAATATATGGCTTTTAGTTTAGGACTTCTGTTTGTCACGGTGGACATACCTTTCGCAAAAACTATTGCATGGATTTTGATACGCTATTGCTATGTATTTTTTGGGAGTCTTGAGCAGGCTCTAACGTTTGTTTTATCTAAGCGGATCCATCCGAAAAGGAGTCATAGACATTTTTAGATAATGGATAAAGCATGGTACAACCGCCGCGCCGTGCGCCCGGTGCGCCGGTCGGAATCGAAGGTCGTGGATCATATACTGGGTGTAATTGAATTCATTAGCATCCTTTGAAACTACATACCTACTCCCGATACCGGTCGCGTGTGGACCAAAATTTTTGAATTCTGACACATAGGTTTGGTAATAATAATAAGTAAAAAAAATGGAATAATTTACTTTATCAAATGCTACAATACAAAATTTAATTAAAATAATGAATCACTGTTTTTAATTAATACATACAAGGTATAAAAACGTTTAAATGTATCAAAATCATCCGTGCCATCTGCGTTAGGCGCCGCGGCAATCTTCATAATTTTCAATAAAAATTATTTCATTTACACTCTTTACTGTTTAATAATCATCTATAAATGATGTACTATCATGGGCTCAATTTATGCTAATGAATTAAATTACATCCTGTAAATCATCCACTACAGCTTGAAGCTGACTGGTGTAATAAGTTAAATACGCTTCTGTTCATTTCGTTTTAATGATTTGTTATGTAGTATTTCAATAAATTAAAAGTTTATCTATATATCTACCCTAGAAAGGATCTATAGGTATAAGCACCATGGCTGTGGCATATTATTTCTTAATGTAACATTGCATTTCGCATAACTAGAAAGATATTAGTTATTGACGGCGCAGATTGGGAAAAATTTGGAGCTCTTGATATTTGCACCTATGAAATCCATTCCAATCTCAAACTGTTGAAGATTTATTTGCCCTTTAACTTTTAACTAAATTTCTAGACTCTCTCGTTTTGGAATAAAGAAAGAAATAAAAGTGCTCATCACTGGACGGGGTGGTGGTACAGCTTTCAGAATTAACTAGTTGATGTGGGGAGCCGATGGATGCAAGAGGCAAGCAGCCGCTCAAAGTGGCACTCTTTGGGGGAGGCCTATGTTCAGCAGCGGACGTTTTTAGGCTGATGATGATGATGAATGAGAATATATTATCTGAAATATCTTGGTAATTTTGCGGGTACCTACAATATTTCAGATTCGCGATTGGTTCGTTCACAGTAATTGAACAAACCTAGTTTCATTGAGTAACTAACATCAGTTCCGCCCACATTAAGTTACGGTGTCATATTATCGCCTGCCCTAATTCATAGTAGATATAAAAATTGTTTTAATCCTAACTATACTATAGGTTTTACTATTCATATGTATGTTTTTTAGATTGTATAACTGTTCCTACTTATACATATATACATATACTAGTTGATTGATTCGTCCAAGTAAGTACATAATCAATACCATAGACATAAAAATGACATAATCAATTCTCATAATGCAAAATGGTTTTCAACTTGACTGGAGTATCATTAACTGCCAATATTTAACATGCAATTGCTATTTACTTACTAACAGTTGAAAGGTTTTACAGCTAAAGGTTTATGAATGGGGTGAAACCGCGGTGGCTTGTGATTGGCTGCTGGCCAAACTGCAGCTATTCTCGCTTGGGCGGGCGGCGCGCGAGCATTTTCAGTATAGCGCCGCGCTTACTTCTAAACGCTCTAACTTGCGCGCACCCCGTATTCGCGCTTGACCGATTTCTTTATTTTTCATTTGTTTTCTATGACAACATAGCAAACCGTCTATTTCAAACACCAACCTCAACTTTTAAGTCGTAGAAACTTTAAACTTAGACAATTAGTTGGCATTCTCTATAAACTTAAATGGTTTTTGTTAAAGCTAGACGCATATAAACAAGCGAAAAGTATTTGACTATTTACGTTATAAACAACAACAATCGATGATGTAATTACATAAGTGTATCATCTATTCGTTTGTCGCCAGGTACCAGCCTGAGTCTTCAATTTTATACAACAGCTATGAAAGGTACAATATCTCTTATCATGAAAGTTTTAAAAGGCATGCTCACATTAAATCACATAATATTGTGTCGTTTGCCTCCTTTCCATTAACAGAGTCGAAATATATATGAATATTTCAAATGGTAACTGAGTATAGATAACTGCTTTTTCTACTCGGACTATTGCAACAAAAATTGCAAATAATATGCGTTTAACACCTTTATGTAAACTGGTTGCCAAAACTCGATGTAGGTGAATCATTGAATACTAACTAACCTATCGGGTTTCAGGTAAGTATTCAGCTCATGATTATCTAAAATACACGTTTCTTGAAATGTGTCTTATTTTGATATAGGTGTGTTATCTATTATGCTTTCCTTATCAATTGTCGACAATTAATGCTATCTGTAATAATGATGAACGAGACTTAGTAAAAAGTATAATTATTATTTGCAAATCTAAATAAGAATTTTAAATTCTGATCTTGTAAGATAAAAGAAGATAGTTAAAATTATCTTATTAATCAATCGATCCTTTGTGCTTTCAATCACAATGTCACTGACACTACGATAGCAAAACTGAAAGTAAATCGAGTTGAAAGCGAATGAACGGTGCCAAAGAAAAATATCTAATTAATCTTACATCGGTCGCGTCACGTGAATGAACATAATGCCACACACACATACTTATATAACGATTATATTGACTGCACTTCTTTACACAATCCATGCAAATATTCGTGAGTGTGTAGTTGGGGCAATAGCATGACTCATGAGATGACATTTAAAATGCGTGTAATGACACGGTGACATCGAACTCGTATACAATGTGTGATCGTTACATAACTGTTTGTGGGCATGGGCCTATTCGAATGGTTTCCTCTAATTATGGTTAGGATAGCCCTTGCTATTGATGCAAGGTCGAATCGAAACAGTTGCGTCAACTGAGCGGGGCAGCCCGGTGTTGAGGTGACCCCGCTATGGTGGCGATGCCAACATATTGACGACATCCTTATTTTTATTTATTCGATTGAGTGCGTCGACCGTGCCGCCTCCACGCCGAACTGTGCGTGTGGCCTCGCACTCGTTCTATTTACAGGGATCTGTCTAACGTACATCATTAATATAATAACTTTTAATTTAACATCACCATAAAGAACATATTTTAACCCAGTTGTTGTGTATAAAGCGTGCTATAGAGATATGGGATTCTTATAATCGGTCATATAACTATCTACTTAAAACCAGACATTAAACTAACTAATGTACGGGCGGGCAGTCAATGAGGTTTGAGTCCACAACAATATTAAATTGGTTCCATTGAAAGTTACAATTACACTAGTAAATAGCTTACCAAATAACTGTAAAAAAAACTTAGAATAAAGTATAAAAAGCTGTTTGTAGCCGTGGTATCGGTGATAGATAACGATCTATAATCGAACTGTCCATTGAATAAGTCGTGAGAAAAGAAAGGTGTCTGATGTTAGACAAACGTTAGATACTATCAAATAGAGAAGTCAATTAATTTGATATTAGTGACAAGTAGTTATAAATGCAATTGTTTTTAAGGAATTGGATTACATCATAAATACATTGAGTTAAATAACACGGCGCAAATAGCAAATTAATAACCATCTGTTTAAATAGCAGAATGAATCAAATCATTACATTAGCCTTTCTCGTCTAAGCGAGTGTTGTTAGCTAAAGCTATGGTGTTAGAATTTTGAAGCCGCCCCGAGGCTTCTTTCTTAATTTTTTGTTTTTTTTTTTATCATTGACTAGGCCAGTGTTGTACCACAATCTCACCTGATGGGAAGCGACGATATGGTCTATGGTGTATGTAGCATGCTGGTCTAGTAAAAACGATTAACTACTGTTGTCCTTCGACAACAGCTGGTACGCGGACGGTAGTGCTTCAGATGTAAATACCTACCATTTTTTGTTGTGGTCACTCATCCTAGTGATGACAACGAGTTAAGCTTTGATATAAGCACTAAGACTAGTTTTTAAATTTTTTATATCATACCATTTATAATTTATTGCACCAAATCCATTATTAAGTCAAAGGTCATTGAATATTAATGACGCTTCTAATTCTATGAATCGGCTGCGATAACTATAAATGTTTATTTTCTTCTTTTATTGCAATGTTATATTTATTTTTGCGTAACGTTATCAGTAAAGCAGATGGTTACTGATAAGACCGCCGGCAATCTTTTTATTTGCAGTAGCGACTGAAGGTCGATAAATGCATTATCATTTATAGATATAAATAAACTGAACTGATCTTTTGTTAGGAGACGAGCATCACTGAAAAGTTACTCTAGAAAATATACGTAATGGAATAAACATGACGTGAAATGGTTACGATACGGATTAGGTGTGGCATTGGTTTAATTCATTTGATTCGTCGTTATTTAGTAAACTGAATCTTTCTACATGTGTTGCGCACCCTAGGATAGTCACGTAGCTACAAATAGTACTTAGATGCACACTGTACTTAGGCTTTATAAAAAACTCACGTGAAGTTATTTGTTAGAACATTTTCAGATCTAATGATATTGAAGATTTAAATAATTTCTTCACAAACAATACAATTCAAATACTAGTTCTGTATTTATTAAAGGTGTGAGAATTAACAGCCATTGAAGAGCTGCACTTTTAATTTCATAACTTATTTTCTGTAATCAGTATAATTCAGTTCTTGGGAACAATGAACTGTTGAACTCACATTCTTATTATGGCCGCTACGGTGCGTATATGTGATCCAACAAGAGTCTTTATTTCCCTACGGTGATCGTCGCCAGTTGAAACTCACCGGTTTAGCTAGCTGTTATCGGATTTTATGACGATATAATATTTATCTGGTATCTATACACAAATTATATCGGTTGATTACAAGCTTATTCGTTACACAGTGCACGTCCGCAGAGCTAGCTGTAAAAGTGTTTCCGTAATATTGTTTGTTGTGATGTGACGGTCAAAACTGAAGTGATATCCAAGCATCCATAAGGGTGTTTATGTGCAAAGATATGACAGAGAGGATCAAACGGCCGCGGCCGCGTCGTCGTGATGCTTTGCACGAGAAAAGGCAAGACTTGCTCCAGGCTTGGACCGATGGTGAGTCGCTGACGGGGAGTTTTGTGAATAACAACTTTCATGCATTGGTCATACATAAACATTATAGAAAGGCACACTGCGTACAAACAACGTTGCTATTACTTATGCCCTTACATCACACTAGTTATAAGTCCAACTGATATCAATCAAATCAATCTGTTCTTCGATGCAAAAGAGCTCATTATAAAAGCATCATGCAGCTGAATTGAACCGGTGTTAATGAGTTACGTCGCTTTCTAGCACTGTTAATCTCACGTGCACGGAGGTGGTCGTCAGTCGAAGATGATGGTTTGTTTACAAATTACCACCCAAACGTTAATTGGCCAGTTTGTAAGTATATGCGAGTCACATCGCTCAGCTTAAAGTTTATTTATTTCCATTGAATGTAAATAAGACCATGGCTTTCATTCCCTGAGAGTTTCTCCTATTATTGATTTTGTATTGATTCTCCGTTTTCCATTGTGAATTGTTTTTACGCTTACTTAATTGCAGTTTGTCGTCAAATCCGTATTTTTCCGCTCCTTGTCATACTCTGCGTTTACTCGATAAGATAGCGCGTAAGCTGTGAGTGGGATGCCGTTCGATGCTTTTATATTAGGTAGCTTTGATAACGAAAAGCTTTTATCATTCATTTTCAGTTCAGATGTTTAAGTACTCCTAAACTAGTCTATTACCCGCGGGAAATTTTTCCCGGGATTAAAAGTACTGAGGCTTTCGGCAGTGTATATCAATCTGCGTACAATTTCATTCAAATCGTTCAATCAATCAGTCAGGTAAAGGTGTTTTAATTAAAATATATATTAGTAGAGAGGACAAGAGAGACGACACAGGAATAAAAACATTACTTAAAAGTAACGAGCGTCAGTTCAGTGGTTATAGGTGTTATTTAGCTAATTAATAAATAAAATCAAATACTTATACTTCGCTAAATTATGACTATGCTGCGAGCGATACTAAGATAACTGAAGGCAATGTAGAGCACCCACAAAACACGTAACGTTGGAGCATCTTATAATATAAGTATAGGTAGGTGTTTATTTTTTGGTAACGTTAGTTTTCCATGAAGATATTATATTTACGTAACCAACGATTTTGGATGCTACCCAACGGATATTCTAAAATAAACGTATTGAATATGTTACAATACATTCTCTGGGACTCAATACAATCAGTGTTGTACTCTACCTACCGTACCTAACTTCTCTGACGTAATATTCGTATTAAATAATCCGTTATTCAACTCGTTATCATTAATCAGACCCGAAACGAGTCTGTGGAAAGCAATCACCGCTTAATCACGTGTTGGTAGTGGTGCCGTTAAATGAGCGAAAACCGTGTACCAACATTATAGGGCTTTTATGTATTAAGTGTGCGAGACGCATGTCACACGACGTTTTTCATCACAGTATGCGAGGAAAAAACAGATTTGTATTGCTACAAAATGTGTAGTTTCTTATTCTCACGCGCCTAGTGAGCGTAGTAGTAACTAAGGGTTATATGCTGTGGTGAGCGAATCACAGATTAGAGAAAAAACGTTTCGTATCGATGCAGCCATAATAAATTAAGAAATACCTAGAAATAATATAATAAAGCAAATAACAATGTAATCAGAACATAACTTACTGTAAATAATTCATAAAATTAAATGTTTACTAAGGGTACCTGTCAGATTTATTTTTTTCTCTAATCAGTGGTAATATCAGTTACGAAAATATTCTAGCATCCCTATTCTGAACGCACCGAAAACGTTTTGGGTTGAAACCTACACTCCGTCTCTTTCATTCTAAATGTAGATGAAGGAGATGGATAGCGTAAGTTTCGAATCGAAACGTTCAAAAGTATTTTTTTTTCTCTCTAATCTGTGTCTGTGGCAATACTGAATCTGTATAAAGCCGGGTAAATTAAAAATTCTTCTTCTGTATATGTATTACTTGAAACGAGATACATGCTTAACTGATTCGGGTTATCATCATAAACCACTAGTGCGGTAATGTAAAGTAAAAAGCACACGTTGGAAATTTCTTGGATTATGATCCTAAAAGCGGTAGGATAAGAGCCCATTTACGAGCAACTGTGATGAAAAATTACATTAATGACGTCACTAATGTGACGTGATGTCTCAAAGCAATCATAAAAACATCTTATTTTTGAATATGGACTAGATTCTTTATTTAGGTATGAAAAAAATGTGTAAATAGAAAACGAAACGAAAAACAGGAATAACCGAACAAAACTGAACTACCTAAGTAGTTCAATGCTTAAGTACTTTAGTTTAAAAAAAAATTGTAGTCATGGACCCAAAACAATCCTTTATAAACATAGTTTTCCTAATTTTCAGCGATATTATAACCTTTTTTTTAAAGGAATAATCAGATGATTTTTTTTTTATTTTTTTTTATTTATTTATATCAGAAAAAAAGGTTTACAACTTGCCTAAAAACACCAATAAAACCAAATAAGGTTTGTCTCTGGTGTTGTATTCCTCTATTATACCGTAAGATATACTTAATATGTATAAATATAAATATACATAAAGTGGTTACCAAAAAACTATTATTTTAACTATTTGATTCCATATTTTACGTATAATCTACAAAAACTTGTAAAATAAACACATTTTCATACGCACATCCAGTTTGACATCAAATTATGACTGCTACTTATTTTCAATTTTAAACAGATCGCTGTAGTACATACCCCGTCAAAAACGTTATGACGCGGCTTAACGTTTGCATGGCAAAAAATCAATAATTGACATTCTTTCTTTCTTATTTCAACGTGCTGATATATTGCAGTAGCTGGAAATGGCCTAACTGAGCTAGAGCTTCAGTGACTCACTGTAAGTCCAAATTGGGATTCGCATAACCAATGCAGTGTCTAAGCCAAATGTTGTCTCTTAATCATGATTCTAATTATGTACGTATTTTGTCAATTTGTCGTTTTATTATTTCGCGTGAGTTATTGCCAAATATATTTAAGTACTTAAACAATTTTAAATACCTACTCGTGCAAAAAGTCACGCGTGATAAAGTCAAATGTCAAACCGCTCAGAGTGGCGCTCTCTGGGGGAGGACTATGTTCAGCAGTGGACGTCTTCAGGCTGTTGATGGTGGTGATGATGATGATGATGATGATGATGATGATGATGATGATGATGATGATGAAAATGTCTTGTCAACTTCTCCCTGACGAGAAAAATTATGAGTGGAAATGAGAGGAGAATAGGTTTGTTTTGTAATAAAATCTAAATGGTGTGAAGTTTATTTTAACATACATGAATTCTCATCAGTGCATCGCCGTTGTCTGAAATAGATTTTGTTTTGATATCGTGTGAGAAGTGAATGAAAATATTTAAATTTTAAAAGTCATCTAATGTGTAATGGACTTATGGCGTCCATACTTATGTTATGTGGTCTCTTCTAGATAGACCATTAGACCGTTGTGGTAAAATAGTAAATATAGTATATAGTATGGGATTTAGAGAAACATAAAATGAAAGCTATACTATTACTTATTCTGTTACTGTCAAGTTTATGAAATGATCGTCTGTATTCAAATTATCTTCAATTTGGTATGATATGTTTCTTTGGAATCGCATAAACAAAGGAAACGCATCACATCAGCGAGATCATACTAACAAGTCACACTTATGCGTTGTGTCTGCAATTGCGACGTGCTACATGCTTTACAAAGAAAAACTCCCTAAATTAAACCTGACTGTATTGCAATAAGGTCTATTTGCGTCGTATGCAAGTGAAAGGGTGTGCTGAACAGTGTACTTAGATGGTGTGAGAGAATTCCCGGAGTGCATGGCCTTACAGACGCGGTCATCCGCCGCGCCAGGAAGAGAGGCGAGAGGGGGTGACTATCGATTTTGTCTGCTGTTTCTACACTAAATAAGGAATGTAGTTGTAGACGCACTTCGAAGTTGTATGGACTAAGCTCTAACACTGCATTGCGCTCAAGTTCACTACACCAGTCACGACATTCCTTTCTAACTTGTTGCTTTCCAACACAATGAATTAAACTAACCGATATGTTTTATTTATCACAGAGTACCTATATTCTTCTTTAATATTTTGATTCCTCGTTCTGCAAGCAATCCTTAGAAGTCTGAATGTTTTGTTAAGAATTTGAAACTGCAATACAGTTGCCTGATTAAAACGAACTTTCAAAACAGCCAGTGTCTAAATTATCATTCTCTTGAAGTATTTGGCCCTGCTCTATCACGTTTGGTTAAAATCCAATATTTTGTCTTGTATGCCGAACTATTACTTTGATAATATTTATTTATGATTGTGGTTCGTTAATGTTTGTTCTTTTGCCCACAGAGGTGTGCAATAGCGAGGAAGTGCCTGAGGTGGAAATCGTCAGCCTTCTTCAGGAACACATACCGAAATATCGCTTAAGAGCCGACAGTCTCACGCAATTTGGAGGTAGGTATTGTTCACTACATAATATTTTGTAAATTACAGTTATCATGTTAAAACAAATCAATCAATTTAAAAATTAGTATAGACTACTACCATTATAAGCTTTAGCTGAAGTAAGTATTGTTGAACATAAATATTCAACAATACTCCGGCAATATATATTTTTATTCCGTTGCTCAAATAAAAGGAAGTTTTAAATACAATCAAGTAGGTATAGCCAACTAAGCTGCTTCCAGCAATTTAATGCAAACGTCTCAGTGGTGTGCTTTGGTAGCGGCGGCATATGTATGTATACTTGTGCTAATGAAGTGTCCTTGTTATTTCATGTTCTAAAATGCAATAGGCATTTTTGTTAGTGGATTCAACATGCACCGTTGACGTCAACGGACAACTGAAACAGACTAAATGTTATCCACTATCTAGCAATAAAATACGGAACAAACAATAGGTAACATCATATAAATATAACAATTCTTCTAAGGGTGACAATAACATAATATTTTGAATTTGAACGTGGTAGATTACATTCAGTGATAGGTTACCCAGGTTACAGATTAAATATAAGCTGCCCAGATGGTCGTTTAAATGTGCTTATCAACCAAGCCACATTTTCATTTGAGGTTTTCATTTACTGAAGGTTACTTAGAAAGTTTTAACGTAGGTACCATAACCAAAAACATCTACATCGTTATTAATGCATTGACTGAGGTGGATTGTAAATTTATTTAAAACGTTTACAATGAAATTAAAGTCGATGTGAAAGTTAAAAGGGTCTTGCCATGCCATACCCAACACCCATACTGTGCTTCCGTTTGTATTATGCGATAAAGACGGCAGGTGGACAAACCTTTAGTTCAACGCTTTCTATGAGACTTGAATGGACTATACGTTTTATTGTATCGTGAGAAGACTGTGTTTTTGTGACGGACTAATTTTTATACACCAGCACCACCTCTTAATCTATGACCTTGTTAGTATTAAATTGGTCCGTCTGCTGTAATTAAAGTTTCCTAGTCCTTCCATAGTCCTACATATTGGCAAATTAAAGAACCTTTCAAAGTCACATTTATCCGTATTAAATGTATAAGAAGCTACCCGGGCGGGAACAAAAACTGCGACTGTGACACCGTCGACCTTTCGCTAAATTTGTCCTCGCGATAATCATTATCAGCGAAAGGCACAACATGGTACAACTTTCATGCGATCCAAACAAAAGGGAGATATTTAATGCTTTTATAATTAAAGTATCGGTAAGTCGATGAAGCCTAGAAGCCATTTGCTATCATCAGATGAAAGATCTATTAGATCATTCCATTCATTCTGTTGTTTTTTTCTTTGTAATTTCACGATGCCTTTGCCGCTGACGCTTACATGCCAACAAAAATAATACGATAGAAAACACGTAACTTTAAAATGAATACTCTCATTTTCTGCCCTAGTTCTGTTTCAGTCGTTCGTAAATCACATTCGCTAGGTCAATGTTCCGAAACTAGGGCATAGACTGTTTCTGCAAATAACACCTTGTTAACTGACGAGTATAAGATAAACGCATCCAAATTGAGGGTGCATCACGAGACTGTTTTCCTAGCTTATATAATTACCGTCACCAGATGAGACCAGTTAGATGCTTTATTATTTTTTCAGCAATAATATTTTTGTGAGATTGGTAACAACGAGATTTTGGGCCAAATTAGAGAATCTTAAGATTCTAAAGTATTTAACTTTTTAAATAAATTATATTAACTGTAACTATGTATTATGTAAAAAATAGTTTTGTCTTCTACAATAAAATTAATTAAAAAAAAAAATTATCGTAATTTATATTGACTCTCTGGTCTAAATTGCTATTTTTACTACTGGCACATTTTACATTGGGATGCTTGGCACGTTGAAAAAAGTGATGCGTTTCGTTTGTCACCTAATTACTTGGCCTTCAATAACGGCAACTTTAATTTTATGTACAGTTGCACTCCACGAGTTGAGTATGACTTGTATGCTTTACCGTAAGAGACAACTTGTTTTTCTCGATAACCCTCTGAGAACTGCCATTCCACTTGTAGTACTTTGAATATATTAAGCTGTTCTGTGAGAGATGCGAACTCTAGAATCTGAGCTAACTTATGATTTGTTTCTTGAAAGGTAAAGAAATGTGCACTAAGTATATTATTTTATTTCGCCGTATACTCAATTGGCTTTTAGTTAACTTAAACAGTGTTTATTATTACTAAGGAAAGTTTTAGATATACCCGTGTTCTCTTAAATCTGCTCTTATGTAACATTTGATTGAATACTTTCTCAAGCAATTAATCGCTCACTAGAGAGATTCATCACGAAATATGCTCCCCATAAAGTCATCAATTTTCTCTGAATAAAGCGGACACTGTGATGTGAACTTAGAATGATGTTTATAAGTTTTTCAATTTCACGTGAATTTTTATTTTATACTTCCTGATACGGTTCTTTTTGTATTAAATTCTAAGGATTCTATATTGGTGGTTCCGTCCCAGCCCAGTAAGTGTTCGAGGTACGGTTTCCGGCGCAGGCGCCATTCTGACGCTATAAATAATGGTGTCTCATCGCTCGAGTCATCGCCCGCCGGCAGCGGCCGCGTCTCCAACCGGTCTCTAACATTCTGATGCGGCCCATCTGTCACCCGTGTCTCTAGAACACCTCTAGTCCGCTGGAATGCACGCATTAATGGTCAGAGATGCCACGGAAATAACGTACACACAGACGCTTTTACGACCGGTGGAAATCAGATAACACCAAATTATATAATGAAGAAAAACTTGAATGGCTTCCTACTATGCCTTCGGTCTTGGTAGTAAACGCTGCTGTTGTATCTTGTATCATTTGTGAGCTCTAATTTATATACTACTGCTAGAGTGAGTCATTGTTAACTGATATTTTAATGTATATCGTATCTAGTAAAGAAATCGAAAGTATTAAGATTTTTATTGAGTTGAATTGTTGTCGAACAAGTCCTGGGGCTGATACACGTCGTTTAATGTTGAGGTGTGGCTGTAATTGGACTGAACTGGATACTAAGC
The DNA here is from genome assembly GCA_963580505.1 of Ennomos erosarius. Taxonomy (NCBI): domain Eukaryota; kingdom Metazoa; phylum Arthropoda; class Insecta; order Lepidoptera; family Geometridae; genus Ennomos; species Ennomos erosarius. The sequence continues at coordinate 9,801,357 of OY756981.1, read as the reverse complement.
GGTTGAGGAGTGAATCAGCGTTCCTGTGACGTCATGGCGACGCGGCTGCGGCCTTTTGTAATTTGTATTTATTAACATCATCCAGTCTACTACGGCTGAGGCAGTTTTTGTATTGATGATATAAGTCATATTTTAGCAGTGGCATGCAAAATTCTTCGCTAGCATTATGTGAGTTGCATTTTATATTGTCATCTTCATAATATTCGAGCTTGAGGTCGAGCAGACAAAATTTGATTTGGCCTATCCATTCGAAATTTACTTCGCGTAGGTAAAGGTTTCTACAGAATTTGCCCTTTACTTTCAATTTGGGATCACTATTATATATTATATGTTTCTTGGGTTGACCTTCAGTCTTATAGGTCTACTATCTCTTGATGGCTACAGTTCTCGGCTATCATTGATTGCATATTTTATTCCGGAATATTACATCGATAATGATTAATCGTTCAAAATTTCTACATAAATATACGAGTACGACTGATTATTTAATTATGTAACATTCCGTATTGCACTGATATTTATATTAAAAATTAAAACTATTCTTTATCATTTCATTATCAATAACTTCTTTTATTCAATGTGATATATCGAGTTTTTATCGATCATCGTATTCTTCAGCTTCTTTTTACTTCAGGACACCAATATTATTATATATTTCCCTCTTTCTCAACGGTGACATGTTGCTAAAATTTTGGTATAATCCCATCATCTGACATTGTAAAATGAGTCTAAACTTCATGTCTCAGAATTATGACATCAATAATATTCACTTCCTATAAGTTTTCTATATTAATTTGTGTGGTGTTATTCCAGGGTACGAGAACCAAGATTGGTTCATTCCATCGCCGGCGCTGCCCGTAAGCTCCACGGACCTCGCACTAACGCCTGACCAGATCAGGGAAACTCTCAATTACTTCCGTGAGTATGATTATGTTTCTACTTCTAGCTATAATCTAGTTAGTTGTCGTAGATCTTAAGAGGTCATTTGCATACTTGACGGCACAAGGATAATACTATTAGTCCTGGAGCGGAAATGAAGAATGAATGCGTGATTTATTTACAACCGGGGGAATTTTTGGCTTTGTGTAAGAAATGGTATAGTTGTTATGAGATTAATAAGTAATTCTATTCATGATCATGTGCTAAACATTCTGAATAAGTAAAACATTATAAAAGTTCAAATGTGTTAAATGATGACGCAATTTTCATGAGTCAACTGTGGAATGAATGCTTCACAATTCACAATAATTATTATGTGATTCTCGCACGCCTTTCTTTGGATTTAGTGCGGGAAATGTATAATATTAATTTGTTACAATCTTATTATTAATGTTAGTTTAATAAATAGTTAAGTACTTACTTATAAGGATTTAAATATTGTCATTTAGATTTATTTTTCCCAGCTTGTACTTTACCTTCCTAAATTTCACGTTATTGCGAATTAGTCATAACTAAATCTTGTGTTTTCGTTTTCTTTTCGTGTTAAGTCCGACCTATTTAAATGTCATAGTTATGCGGAATGAAAGGAGATATTAATGAAGGAATGTTCATCTTGGCACTCTGCGCGTTGCAATTCAATTTACCCTAGGTGTTATTAATGATATTGAATCATTTAATGTCTCGATATATTTTATAATGTACCGTAAATTAGTTGTCAACGAATTGAATGAAATAGTTATCGAATGCAAGTTTCTTTCATTCAAGTTTGTCAGTCTAAGCTTCAGGCTTCTACAAAACATGATAAGAGGACACGATTAATAAAGTGTTTTAGTGTTAATTCACAATTTTAGCATGTTTACATTATGGTATTAATGTTCTAAGCAAATCAAATTTAATAAGTGCTTCAAATATAAGTATAGTAATAAAACAAAAAGGTTCTCTTCCGTGACCGGCTGTTATTATAATATTTGAGAAATGTAAAGGTACAGCCTTTATATTTCTCTAGATAATGATGAAAGAATAGTGAACGGAGGGTAGTAGGTGATAAGTGACCATCATCATCATTATCATTAACAGCCCGAAGACTTCCACTGCTGAACATAGGCCTTCCCCAGGGAGCGCCACTTTGAGCGGCTGCTCGCTTCTTACATCCATAGGCTCCATGGAGTTACGGACGGCATTTAGAAGAAGCGAGCAAGTGAAGTCAAGAATGAAGGCGTAAACTAATTATCGATGCGATGTCGGAGTGGGCATGCTGCCACCAGTGAACATAAACACAAGGGTGGGTCGCACGACGGTCCGAAAGTACTGCCGAGCGGTGAACGGGCGGTACGGTGAAGGAACGACAGCGGAAATAAACGAAAAATTTTCAGAATTGCAAAATTCGAGGACTATTCGCCAACCTGCACTTGGCCAGCGTGGTGGATTTTAGCCTGCATTACCTATCACCCTGTGAGAGCAGTTCCTTGAGAACGTTAGCGGACTGATGATAAATATAATTTGTAATACCAAATTAAATAGATAAAAAGCTTCATCTCATAGAACAGTGGAGGGAACTGCATTAGTAGGCGGGACGTATACGATGCCGACGCTGTCAAGTAACCGGGTACGGATTGTATGTAGGTAACTGTTGTTCAATCTGTACGGTTTCCTGTGGCTGTGGGCAAGGCAAGGTGGTGTGTGCACGACGCACGCGCGAAGCTCTCGCGACCGCGTCGTCCAGTGCCGGTCGCGCCGGTAGCCACGAGGCACGCGTGCCCTTCGACACAGACGCCGCGCCTCGATCGATACCACCGCGACACCCCAACGCGCCGTGCGCCGTAACTAACGCGCATACAAAACGCCTCGACTCTAAACATAGAAAGGTGCAACGCTGCACTCGATAAACCACGCTGCTCGTCACGTACCCTCGCCCTTATCCAGTGCGCGAACCTGAACCATTCCCATTTTGTCGTAAACGTTTCATAATCGTCATTTCTCATAATCCTCTAAAATTCTGGATAAATAATATAGTAAATCCGCCCCGTCTGCGTCATCGATCGGCGCTGGAGGGACGCGTCTCGGCGGTCGGTGCGGCGTCGCAGCAACAGCTGTGAACCAGATCTGTTATCTTGACCGTGAGAGCATCATGTTCATTGTTTGTGTAGAACACTATTGGATACAATAGTAACAGCAACTATATTACTTAATAATTGCTATATTATCTCTATCTATGTAATTATATGTACTGCATTCTACTAGGCTTTAAATTGAAATTGTTTTAGCGATCGTATACTGTTTATTACTATTAGAGTTGTTTTAGTGGCCGCAGTTATTAAAAGCTTTTCCGGTAAAGAGCAGTACTCAGTTCAGTACGCTGCTTTAGTAGTGATGTAATTTTATTGTTATACAATAGCTTGTATTATATTGGGAACAGTGTCGTTATCGTTACAATACAATAATATGCCTGTGTAAGTTTGTCTTCAAGAAGTGTTATTCATTCAAGTTCTGTAGCAGTGTTAAGAGTTTGCAAGTATTTCGAAACAGTTTACAATATTTCAACATCATCATTTTTGCCTTCACTTGGCATACAATCTCTTCATTGTTTTGAACTTTCATTTCGCCAAATGTCAATTCCCATATTATGTTTGTAAGGTTTGTACCTTTGCGATCCCTTCGCTTTTATCCATGGGTTTGAGTTGTCGCCATTTGTGCTCTTATAACTTGTTTTTAGATTGAGATCCAAATTGTTTTCAACACAGTTTCTAAGCTGAATTATTTACCTTTCTGTGCGGTTATTTGCTTCAATACTTATTACAAATATTTTAGGCATCGCAGTAAATTGATTGTTGCGTACAATACTGTGACTATGAACTAGGAAATGTAGTACCCGCAACAGAACCATCATGCGTAACGAACCAAGTTTCATTTAAGCCTTCAGAGTTTAGTCATTAAATTGTCTAAAGTTGGACCGGCTGATGACGAAGCTATTAGGACAAAACGACTTAATAATCATCATTTTAAAGTATTTCACTCAAATTCTTCTACATACTTCAAGGATAACTGTTGGCTTATTACTATTAAATTTTATTCTGCAAGTTTATTACGTCGTGTAGCAAATAATATAGGTCTTTTTCGTAAAAGCAGTAATGTCTTTTGTGCTTGAATAATTACCAGAAGCATTTGCTTTGTCGTTTTTCCTGTTTTTTTTTTAATTATTTTGCATTTTCGTTGGGGAATTAGTCTGACCGTTGTTCTGTAAGCAATTTTTTTATATGTATTTATATGATATGTATGTGCCCAAGTCTCTTTATGAATGTCTAATATTTAAATTCATTATGCAACTATGAAAGCAGAAATAGTTATTTGAATAGCAAAATTACTTTGATATTTAAACGAACCATCATAAAATTGTATAAATGAACTGATGCACGTTACTTTTTGAGCCAATTTGTTAAATCAAAGAATCAATGTGACAACATTTTTATAATAATTACAGCATATTAATATTCATATTTTTGATAATTATAGACATAATATACTCTTGATCTAAAACACCACATTACAGAAACAATAATAAAACTTATATAAATAAATGTCACAAATGGCACTCATCTCTTCCTGATGACTCAGAAAGACTATAGAATCGGACAAAATAAAAATTTTTGGGCGCTATAAATTTCAGTGGTAATTATTTAAAAAGATTTTAATTCAGTAGTATTTAGTGGTCTTAGGAATGTAAAATGAGCAAGCTAAGTCATATGCTTATTTTAAATATTAAACATAAATATTCATAATTTATTCACTACCTAAGGCACAATCTGACCAAAGCCAGAAGAAAAGTGAAAGGTTGAAACAAGACAAACTTGTCGAAGCCTATTATTATGTACATAATCAAGTGGTTGCACTTAAGTGCTTGAATATTCTAGTTACGGTCATGATACGGCCTTTGAAAGCGACAACACTTTGCAATTTAGTAGCATAGGCATTGGGCATGGCATGGCCATCATAAATGTATGAAGGTGTTTAAAGAATTCTTCTTTAATCCATATTTTCAAAACACACATCACGCGCAATGTGGTATTTGGTTTTGTAGAATTACTTATATTCTTACAAAAACAGGGTAAATTCTTAGATTTGTAGTCATTCATCATGGTAAACATAAAACCTACCGAATGACTACTACGTAAAAATTAGATATTTGCAGGGTTATTTAAAATTCAAACCTTTTAGGTCATAACTAACTCATAATAACACCAACTAACATAGCAGGTAAAGCAGGTACTGCAATTAAAAAACAAAATTATTTTGACGTTAAATGGAATAAGCAATGGCGTATTGTTATGCAAACCGCTAGAACTCCACCACTAACTAATGATACTCCGTTATTCAAAGAATCCAATGCACTGAATAATTGCTACACGTAAAGATAGAAAATTACGTTTTAAAGCAGTTTTAAGCATGCCCTGGCTTTTTAGGGACTGGTGGATGCGGGATCAATAACCGTTCGCGATTCAAATTTCCCCTTTACATTAAAAATTAATCGGTTGAGATAAGTATTCCATTGAAATTGTTAATAAGTAACAAATTGACGTGCACTATCGGTGTATCTGGCCGAGTATCAGTATCAGTATGCGAGTTGACTGAGCTATGTTGTTACTTGTTTAGTTATCGGTATGGCATCGTCAGAAGTGGACGTTTCGTCCGACGCGGCGATATTCGTTCCGAAACCGTTCACATGTGCCGTGTCGTGCTCGTGATAGCGCAATTCGCGTGCTAACTACGTTCTGCAGCCGCCTGCACTTGATCGTGAAAGTTTATTACCACTGGCCTCAAACACTGGGACCGTTACTAAAAGAAATCGCCCCCGTCTTGAGATAAAGGTTGTTTTGTCCGTTTCAGTGGTTGTAGTGAATTTCAGTTATTATCACAGACACAATCAACATAGTGGTCTTATAATTCTTTCTTATCAAAACTGCTATTTCGATTGCTTCGTCCGAAAGAACATTATTTACATGTGTAGTGTTTGCCTATCTATGATCAGTAAACTATTTACGGACCGTGTACGGGTACGCACAGGGTCGAAATTTCGTCATGTATTTCAAGTAACCTACTTTCGTTTAATGTACATTGTTAAGGTATTGTTGTAGACGCAAGTAATGGTCTTATAAATATTCGATTACTGATGCAGAAAAAAATGAATGTGTAATGCGATGCTTCTAACTCCCTTTACCAGAATCTGAAAAGTTACTGTAACAAAAGGATTTTAATTCTGTTTGAACTTTGTTCCGAATTGTGTATTATTATTTACTAGGAATCTGATAGTAATGGTTCTCGGTCTAGTGACCATACTACGAGAAGTGATCGTTACGCATCATTGCAAATTTAACCGTGCAGTGATAGATACCTACCTAATACCTAATCTTAGTTATCAAATCGAGTAATTACGAATAAGTGACGTAAAATGCGCAAGAGTCAAGGCTATCGACTATGACACTGTTAACATGATGTTTTTTTCTGTACTTATTAGATTTTTTGTAGTAAGTACGTACCTGTTTGGTACAGATGAAAAAGGTATAAACTTACGAACACTGTTATTATAACTTTGAAAACACATACAGTCATATACATTTAAATTTTGAACGATATGAAAAAAAGCAAATGACCCCCAAAATGCAAATTGTAACGTGAATTTACTGAAGACCATAGTCTTGAACTGTCATTTTTCATGTTGAACAATTGATATGCTGATATGCGTGAAACACTCATTAATAACTACGTTTGGTCTCTCTAAATACCACTGACATCGGAATAATATAGGCAAAAAGATTAAAATTTACTTACTTACCAAAGTCTTGACAGAACATGTTAATTTAGGCTGTTATGTTAGATCTGATGGTGATATTTTATTGCTAGCGTCTGCAGCTTTAAGGTTAGTTCAACGTCATCTGGTGAATCACGTGCGGGACGGCCTTCAAGCTCCGGCCGGCGAACAGCTTCTTAGCATAAGTAGGAAACTCTCTGCAATATGACATTCGAGTAGACGTGGTTCAAGTAAAACAAGCCTTGAGTATTCGACAGTTCTATATGTATATATATCTGGCCCTAAATATCTGATTCTTTTCCCGTAACTTTGAACTTGTGTAAAAGTGGTTTGCACTAGTCACAACATAAATGATAACTCAGTTGAGGCTACTGTGTAATTACAGGTAAATCCTTGCTTTTTCTCTAATTTGACCGTGAAACTTGCTCATCTGAAAATGGTAGTCATTAACCAGTCTATTGACTATTGAAACTGTGCTCCACGGCGAATGAATAGATCCGTTTCCACTTGTCTTTCCACTTGTCATAGTTTTATCCATAGGTAGCCCATTGTTATGTCTACAAGTAAAGTTTTCTTTAACATAATTGAAAATGCGGATTGCCTTTACATTTCCATTGTTCGAAGCATGCCATGTTTTATAAATAATTCTGTCTATTTAATTAAAATCATCGCCGTGTCTGCTGCCGCAATTTTCAACGGAAACATTACATTACCTATCATTTCCGTAATATTTCTTACATAATAAAAAATAGTTAACCGCTAGCGTTTAGCTCTTTCGTATTATAGGATGAAAATATAATCTTCGATCCTCTTCCTTCCTTCCTTCATACTCTAAAAGCTTTATATTATTCTAGGTTAAGCTGTCGGCCGTCTGTGGTGTAGTTGCTTACTTGTGGTTATACTTATATAGATGACCTACTTCTGCATTCGCGCAATTCACTTCCCCCGCGCCAGTGGTAGGCCCGTCACAACGTTATTTCGTTACGAACTAATCAACCTGAATCATCACGATTATTCCCATGACTTATAAGTATGTATAATGGTCCTATAGACGGATATGCAAATGCTCATAAAGTTCGTGCCATGAGATAGTTACTTATGTAATTTGCTCTGCATTAACTTCGGACCTGCCATGTCACGAATTTATTACGAATAGATTTCTATAATATCTTCACATTTATATAATTTCTGCAGTTTTAACTTTTTATTCTTATTACCTCCATAGCCTTTGTAACGTCTGTCTGGTCAATAGCATTTATGACGTTGTAAGTATGTAACCTTCACAAACATACTTTATAACTTGCAAACTGCAACCCGTATTCATTTTAACCAGTTATTATCATCACCACAATCATCTTTAAAAGTGTCCGCGTCTACCTTACATGCGGTCGTGTTTCACACATTATTGCCAATTTCATAAGAGAGTTAATTTAAAGATCTCGCTTGAGCACCCGAGCGTGCTGCGGCTAGCTGCTTACCTATGTTATGTGTGGGTATCTGTATCGATCTACGTTCTGCTCGTCAGAAGTGTTCCATTGGACCAGTCAATAAGTGTTCGGCACGATTTTACAGGTGTTACTTAGGTGTTATTGTTAAACTCGTTTATAGGGGAGTGTAAAATGTTTGATCAGTTCAGTACAATGGGAACATCTTTGTGGATACGTTGTGAATAGGATATTGATGGGATAGTAGTGGAGAAGTAAGAAGTGTTAGTGCACAAGCGGAGAGGAGGATCGGTGACTTGAGGCGGGCGGAGTCGATGGTCGCGGGCCGGGCGCGTCACGGCGGAGGGCTGTGCCGGCTCGGGCGCGGGGTGCGCGGGCCCGTCGCGTGCCTCGCCGCCGCTCGGCTTCGATCTTGAGCTCTTCCACGAGCTGAGCCAGCTCCCTGACGCGGAACTCCGAGAGTGCCTCGGCGAGTACCCGGACTTCATCTACCACGTTGCGAGAGACAGATTCGGCCGGCTCTACTTTCGCGTCATCCGGAACTTGCTCCTTGATCGAGGTATGCTACGATCCCGACGGGTGTGATTCCATCTTCGACCTCATTATCGCTAGCTGCAGTTTCTGGTGCTATCTAACCATAACCTTGCTTTTCTCGCAGTCCTTTCGCGTTCGTGTTCATTTCAGCCACGCTTACCTTAACTGTCATCGTATAACACATGATCCGCTTATCAACCTAATCTTAATTAAATAACCATGACCGACTATATTTTTTTGATGGCTTAATAACATGCTTGGCAGGTGGCACTTCGAACAACATGCATCCTCCCACATAGCCACATTATTTATTTATTTCTTTCTCACTTTTTATACCATGTCGCTCGGTGCATTGTTGGAAAATGTTATGAAATTTTCCGAGTAGGGTGAAGTGTGGTTTATACGAGAATCGTCACAAAAACGGCGAAAGTCTATCTTCGCATGAGACGTAACCACCATCACAATCAATATCCGTTGTAATAGTAATGTTAGGTAAGAGTGGGAACACTCGCATATCTGCCGCACTCAATGGAGCTATTATTACTGTATGTTCCCATGTTTTTTTTACTCTGTGAAGCAGTGCGTTAGTCTCTATAACGTAACGTAACTTAATTTAGCGTAATTCTCATCATTTTCAAATGCTCCATTAGTTTCTGATGAAGCCAAACTGGTTGTTTATTAAAATGTTCAACTGACGATTCAAACATGCAGCTTCTGCTATACATACTGGATTTAACGCGTCAATCGAAATCTAACGTAACAATGGCTGTCGATAAACACAAAAAGGTAATAACGTTTACATAAAAATATTTGATGCGTTTGTTGTCTTATTCAATAGAGTTTTCCCACAGGCGTATACAATAGAACGGTTTGTTTTGCCTGTCCCCTGTAGAAGCGGCGCGAGCAGGCTCGTTGCGTGGTGCGTACTCCACATCGCAGTTACTAACTCGATCGGCTGGTTCGCGCCCGTATTTGTTGATTTGTCGCTTGCCTCATTGGCTTCACCTTTATTGATACAATCGAAGTATTGAAATGTTCCGAGAATTTCTAACATAATAGTGTTACAGTGCAGTGCTACGAAACTGTAAATAGGTTCGATGAACGCCTCGAGTCTGAATATAGATGACATTTTCCCAGGTCAGTCAGTACTCTACTCACAGTACCTTGTTGTACAATCTGCGGTTGTAATCTAGCGACGCAAAGGTGATTGGTAAATAATTTGATCACTAATATTTTACTTAACAATCGTATCTTATCAGCGCTCGGGCAAGCCGGCTACGAACTCTATTCAAGCCTGAGTGCTCTTCAATAATCGTCGTTTTTCGATATTGTGATTTGAGCTCGTGTTTTATTGAATTATTTGTCTATTGTTTTGTGTACTGGTTTACTAAGAAAGCGAGACGTTTTTATGTGTTATTGAAATGGCTGAATGTTTTGATTAATCTGAACCAATAGGTTCGCATTATGAATGTTATGAAGGATAAGACAGCCACTACACAAGACTCGAGTCATTGTGGTATGTAAACATGTGTAATGTAGATATATATTACAAAGTAAATTAAACCAGTTCATGGATAGCTTGTTTAAGTACCTACTCGTAAAATACTTCACTGGCGCCACTAGTACACGCATCCAACACCAGCACATTTTTTGCTTATGAGTTTAAAACTCTAAATATGAAAGATTCTGATTGCAGAATTACTGAATTATATTCAATGTCTAGTAGGTATGTCTTTGCTTTGCACCTCACTAGTAGCTACTTATAGTTTAAGGCGCTGAATGCTCCCAAATCTACTATTTTGAACGTGATTATTTCGAAACGTATACCATTTACAGGATTGAAAAAAATTCACGTTAATACTGGTCATGTCTTCTTTCCATCTGCTGAAACTAAAACACGTTTACGAAAAGTTTTCTCGATAGAAAAAATCGTGAAGTGACCTCTAAAAAATCATTCAAACGTCCTAAAATGTTACATTATAATCAGATAACATTGAAATAGTAATAAGTTATGTTTCAATGCATCCGTCTATAAGCTTGTTTTTTTATAACAATAAGCATTTCTTTTATAACTAATTATTTGTACCGAAAAATGGAAAAGTCGAAGTGCAACGCAACGTAATCGCCATATTTTTGCTATGCATAAAGCGACCCTATAACGTACAAAATAAGTTTCAAGTTCGTCTGCTGTAATAAACGTGCTCGCATTGGGTCCTGTCAGCACCTTAAGGACACATTCTTCAGTGTTAGTGTAAGAAAAGCTGCGCAAAGTTTCCCAATAACTTTATGCTAAGTAAAAAATATAAAGACGTGTTATTAAAGTAGGTAATATCGAACGGGCCTTTCTAAAATAATTACAACGAAATGTGGTAAAGCTATCAAGTAATAAATTACGAATCTATTTATAAGGGCACTTGTAAGCGTTTAAATACCTAAAGATCGAAAATAAACAGTCCTTATGCGATACCACGTTTTATTATCGTTGGTATAGGTACATACGGGCTATATAAGTATGAGCTAAGAGGGCCTTGCTGGAAATTCTTGTTTATCAATGCTGTGATCAAAACCTAAAAATGATGCAGTAATTTCTTAATGCTCTGAAATTAGTTTTATTTTATTCTCGGGAAATAAACGTTATGCACTTAATATATCGCAGTACAATAAATTTTGATAAAATAACATATTACTATGTACATGGAACAAGTAAAACGATTCATGTGATTCTGTAGTCAGACTGTAATACCGTATTTCTATAATTTTATTAATTCTTAACATTTTAATGTGTGATGTAAGTGTGATTCATTCGTGAGACGGAAGTCACGGAAACACTAATTTAAAGTCGTTTGATTATTGAATAACGTTTCATAAGGTTCCCAGATTTTGGTGTATCAATTTATTAGTGCAATTATTATAAAACTTTATTTATATATTAATTAAAAGTGTTCCAAAGCTCTATCTATATAGATACTCCATTTTGGTGCTTCATTAGCGTCATGGTCTATCCTTAAGTTTTATACGTCCATGTGTAATGTGAAAAGTTTCGGAAATCTGTAAATAATTAATTTCGCTAATTCTAAGCTCTTTTGCGTGTTATTTGCTTTACTTCTATAGTTTCTTCTTCGAAATTGGCTAATGGCTTTGCTGACATTTGATATGATCTTTATGTAATAAATGAATAGAACATACAATACATCGAGTTAATCTTACAAGAATTGTTAGATAAACTCGATTTAAATGTTCTATTATTTAATGTTATGTTATATAGTTATATAGGTTTCTGTATTTAATTTCAACAAATTGTATTTCAGTGTTCTGCTGCATCTAACATCTATATTTATTCCATAGTAGTACATACACACCACATACTACATGTTATTATATTAAGTATATTCTGTCCTATTCTTTTGTTCAGTTGTGTACAAACAAATATATGTTATCGTGTCCTCTTATCAATGTAATAGTAAACAAATATTACAGAGCTGTATGCCTGGACTAGTATAGATTATAGACGATACCCTTCTAGTGAAGCATTCGTACTTTTCAGCGTTAGAAGTACTCATCAGTACGTAGTGTAAATAAGTTTAATATTTGCAGAATTTTGGGCTATATAACCCGACTTGATTTCCTTTCGCATTGGCATTCGTCCAAAGAATCTCGACGACCTTGGTATAAGTGTGCTAAATATGAATAAATTTTACACGTGCATGTGTTTGACAATTATTAATTGTAATTTGTCGTACCTTCATAATATGAGGTAATGAGTAAACGGAGTGTAGTGGTACATCGCCGAGTTGCAACGTTTGCGATGGGCGAACATCAGTACAAAAAAAGTCCCACACGTATGCGTTTAAAATAACGCCAAATATTGCAATCTGCAAGAATCTTAGAAAATTTTAGACTTCTTCACACCCTTTGACGGTTTCAAAGGTAAACACTATTTTAAATGAGATGACATTTTTTCAGTTCTATGCAGCAACAGGGTGAGCCAAATGACAAAAACCTACAATGACATCGAAGCGGTAACAAGGCTCTTAGAAGAAGTAAGTTTTTTTGCCATCAATTATTCTGCTACTATAGGCTTTTAGGCAATATATTTTACGCCTTTTCTGTAAATTAATGCGCTTATCTTTATTTTAATGCAGCCCAATCAGAGTATAAACGATACGATGCATTAATTAACATTATGGCTGTTATATAATCTGTTGTTTTTCAAAAGATAAAAAATGAATTATAGGTAATTTTAGGATAGATTTAAATCACAAGTATACCAATACAAAGAGATAATTATCTTAATCATGAGGTTCGGTCATGTTTTTTCGAAAAAGTAATTAGATAATTTATGCCAGTATACCTTAACATGGTCATGACTTCCTTTCCACGTAAATATATTTAGGGTACGACAGAAGAAGAACAAAACCGTAAGTTACCGTTTAAATATAAGACCGTCGCGTTGGATACTGCACACAACTTATAAATACTCTTGAAAATTTCAGGTTAACAAATAGTAAGTGTTATACATTATGCATTTTGTTACAGAAAGAGAAGGACCTAGAATTGACAGCGCGCATCGGCAAGGAGCTCCTCACAACGCAAGGTAGACTTGAATCGCGCGTCAGTGACCTAGAGGGAGAGCTTCGCAGCGCGCGGGATCTCATCACGCAACTGCGACACGACCTCAACGCGAAGACTGATCTGCTGCAGGTGCGTACTTAACAGGTTACAATTCATTGAACATTAGGGTACTAATGTACTAATATTTACTAATTACCAAACCACAGGTACTTAAATAGCAACCATATCTCGCTACGAAAAGGTTCCAATTGGTAATCTACACTTTCAATCCTGAAATAATAACACCTAACGATCACATACTTAGATCCGGAACCTAATAAACTATTGCAGCTGCTGTATCCAGAAACCCAGGAACCTGTTCAACCACCACACCACAGAGGCTGGCAGAATGTAAATTAAGGAGAAAGCATAGTATTACGAGTCGAGTAAAGATTTAAGTGTGACTTACCTGTGCAGATTACAGTGTATCAGTACACAGTTATTATATACTAACATATGGATTCAAAGCCCTGACGCGAGACAGACACATATACATAGGACAGTATACACACGGTGTACAAAATGTATTAAACTCACTCAACGCATTACAGATTAGAGTAAACTTTATTAACAGACTAGCTACTGCCCGCGGCGTTGCCACGCGTGGACTACATTACTTTTCAGGTTTCGGTTTGGGTAATGGCTTTATTTTTAAAAACTGTTTTTCTATCAACCACACTAAGTTTTCTGCTCGTATAATCACTTCCACGAAGTAAAAATGACATGTCTTAATCATGGATAAAATAATTAATTATAATATTTTCCAAAACAGCGTAGGTACGCTAATTAATCCTTGATATTCTTGGACCAATTTTGATGAAATCTCCACTCATGGCTACTTAACTATAGAAAATTTTTGGTGGTTGTCTCTTACGTCAGCTTTGTGTTGCCTGAAAAAACGTAGCAACAAACATCGTTTCACAAGTCAGAGATTTCGATAGACGAGTTTTGGCTGAAACTTCTCTAAGCGATGAAAGGCCTCTTGTATCCGGTAACAAACTAATGACGTTGAAATGGAGCTGGCCAATTATGCGTAGTCATTTTAGGCGTGAAGTAGTTCGATGAGTTTGGGGCGAGTCTATTTTTACGTTATGCTTTTATGGTTTCAGAGGAAGGCCCCCTTATTGAATTAGGTTGATGGTTTTTTACACTCTCGCTGATTAACGGCGGTTCTTTATTTTGTCAGACCTAACTCAGAAGTAATAAAACAATGCTGTTTAAAAAAGGATAAAATCTGTTCTTTCGGGGTCAGAAACGGACTGCGCCCAAACTGTCGAACGCAGTCAGGGTGTGAAGGGTTATCCTATACTTGTAAGCCGTGACCTTGATAGAAACTAAATATCGTAACTTATTAAGATAAGCGGTATTTTATGTTCAGTAAATATAAAAACTTTACGAGCAAAATGAGATAAAATTTTATGTTGGATATAGAGATCACAAACAGTCTGTATTAGTCCACTGCTGGACAACGGTTTCTTTTAATCACTGAGCACTGTATCACCGGCACATCTCGTCCAATGGCTGACGTGAAGGCACTCGCCGTACTCCTTCGTTCCTCACTAAGTTTTGCCAAGCCGCGGTCTCCACCTGGCCCTTTAATACTTTACATGTTTCACTGTAGTGGTAAGTATTAACGGTATGGTATTCCGACAGGTGCTAACAAATGACACAGAGGAAGGCAGCTCACCCGAAGAGCAGGAGGCGGCGAGTGCGGCGCTGCTGCGCAAGCGCACCGGCGCGCTGGAGCGAGAGAACCGCGCGTTGCGTGAGGAGGCGCACCGACTGGCCGCCGGCGCTGACACTGCCGAGGAGGCCGAGGCGCGCCTGCTGAGGGACATCGCGCATCAGCTAGGTAACTAACGTATAATGTAATGCTTTAGCTAGCTTTTTCTTTTGCCAGGTAACTGACGTATAACGTACCTGTAACTGATGTACAATGTATCACACCAGCTAGGTAGCTAACATACAGTGTAGTGCACCAGCTATATAGGTCCTTATTACTACGTTAACTTTGTAGATTAACTAACGTAAAGCTAGGCTGTAGCGCACCAGCTAGGTAACTAACGCCAGCTAGGCAGGGCGCCAGCTGTTCTAGAGTGGATTTCCTCGCTACTTTCGCTAATCTAAAGTACTTCGCTCCGCTCTAGATTCAAAGAAACATGAACTCTTCGGTAAACAAACTACTATTTCATAGCTTGTCAAGTAGCAGTCTATCCATTAATAGCACTATTTGACTATCAAACTTTATCGCAGTCCCCCCGCGGCGCTCAAACAGTGAACACACGCTAGTTATTGCTCCGTTGTTTTTAATTCATAAAGCGTGCAAAAAGCTTAAAGTTATTGTTGAAGCTTATATCAATCGAATCAGCTATACATGCTGTGTAAGGTTTCAGAATTTATTTCTTCATACAGAAACGGAACGAGTAAATAATAGTGATTATCTTTCCAAAATCTTCCGTTGAGATCGTGTCGACGACCCGAGTACGGTGAGTCATTGACACTGTGACACGTACAAATCAGCTAAGATAGCAGCGGATGACCGCACGCACAGTAACCGTAGCTTGTTTTCGACAAACTATCCTAATGACAAGTGGCGTGGGGGAGCGCTTACGCACTATTAAGTGCGTGAAGCTGGCGACGTTATAGACTTCGAATCCCGACAGCGATTATAAATTTTGCAGATTATTATTTATTTATTTTACTGTTTTTCTTTTTCATTTGATTTTAACCATAAAAAAATGGAAAGCGCGGCGGACAATATTACGGTAAGGAAGAACTGCGGGAGAAGAATATCAGATGAATCTATAGATCGTTCATTTATTTCGCTGCATTCCGATGGAAGAGCCATGAGCCTACCTGATTTATCAACTGATTTTAATGAAAGCAACATACTTTTGGAAGAAAATAAAACATTAAAATTAAGCCTAGAAAGTGCAAATAAAGAAATAGAAGATTTATCGTTAAAAGTAATATCACAGGAGAAACAGTTAAATGAAAAGCGCAATATAATTCTTCAATTAAAAAATATTTGTACTGGAACAATAGGAAATAGCTGTCGGAAAAAATCAAATAAAAAAATCAGGCAAGTTCGTAACCTATTATTAAACTCGAGTGCAGTTGATCTTGGGTTACCAACCGAGGAACAGTCAACTCAGGAAGAGATAACTTTATTGGCAAAGCAGATAGATAAGACCCTAGACAAGGCCGGTGGTAGTTCCACCCATGACCTTAAGGAATTAGCACCCCCACCGCAAAATAAACAATTGCCTACAGAGGGCGCTTTGTTCGACCAGTCTAGTATCAGTGGTGAATGGGACAGAAACCAAGTAAACAAAAAAGTAAAGCGTATACTTAATACGGACGAATCTAAAGAAACAAATACTCGAAAACCACATTTATTAATATTGGGAAGTCAACAATTTTGCGGATTATCCAGTATTTTAACAGAACTGAGGAAATTGGTGACACGTTACCAACAGTACAGTGTTTCGGCTTTTATTAAACCATTTGCTATGACAGAGGATATTTTAAGCACATGTCAATCGTATAACTTCACTGAGAGCGATCAAGTTGTTTTATGCGTCGGAGAAAATGACACAAACCTCACGCAACTACTTCAGGAGCTTTCTGGTGCAGTGAAGTCGTTGAAATGCAATGTCCTTATTGTTAGCGTTAACCACAGTGTACATTTAAATACGGTCAGAGTGAATAATGTAATTAAAAATTTATGTATTCAATTAAATAATTGTGAATTTATATCAATCAACAAAACAGTATTGCTATCTAACATTGAATATTTGAATTATTTATCTAGGAAAATCAATTTCATACTTGATTCCCGCTATTATAATGACATGTATTTGAATTCGATTAAATCTTACATGAGCCGAATTTTAAACAAAAATAATAATACATCTATTGAAAGGCCGAAAAAAGGTACAATACCATACTATTTTAGAATTTTGAAAAATGAAAGCTCTCATACTGAAAACAGAGTAAACCAAGTTACTATCGCGCCAAAGAAGGGGACTATTCCTTATTATTTTCGGACTGTCAATAAGGTAGTGAAAAGTAGAGATGAGAGTGTACACGCTCAGCTTTTTCGTGAATAAAGTAGCGTCACACAGTATTACCATATTCCACCAAAATATTGCTGGTTTGCTAAATAAGCTCGATTTCCTTGAACTTTGTATTGATGACTTTTCACACAATAATAAAGAAATAGATATTATATGTCTTACAGAAACATTCGTAAAATCAGGCAGTGAAACAAATATAAGCCTAAAGAGTTTTAAATTAGTAAGTACCTTTTCTAGGGTTAACGAGAAACGAGGTGGTGTTTGTATACTAGTGCGTAATTCACTTAGTTGCAAAAAAATTAATATTAGCAAAGACATTCCTGTTGAAAAATCATTTGAGATCTGTGCGTTAACAATTTCAACAATCAATTATATAATACTATGTATATATAGGACTCCAGCTAGTGATGTTAATCTATTCTTTAATAAAATCGAGCTTTTGTTAAATAAGTATGTTGTGAAGCAGTCCAAAAAAGTGATTATCGTTGGGGATCTTAATATTGATATATTGAAGCAAAGTACAGCAGCCTCTAGATTACAAGATCTTGCTCTAAATTATAATCTTAAGTTGCATATAACACAACCTACCCGACAGAATAGCTGCATCGATCACATTATTAGTAACGTTTATGACGCAGTAGGTAGAACTCATTTAACCTATCTTTCTGATCATGATACCAGTCAGACTTTGACTTTTTCTGTTGAACATAAAAAGGAGCGAATCAATCATTGGTACATTGAATCACGAAACTACTGTCAAGAGAATATCGACATATTTCTGAAACACTTATCAGCCTTATCATGGTCTGATGTTTTTAATGAAAATGATCTAAATGTAGCTTTCAGTAACTTTCATGATCTATTCTGTCTGGTGTATAATTTGTGTTTTCCAATAGAGAGACACAAAATTCAGTCTAATTCAAAATCTGCAAAGTGGATAACAAAGGGTTTAAAAATTTCAACAAAACATAAACGAGAACTACGGTATCGTTGTTATAAATTCAAATCACCTAATGTCAAAACAACGTATAAAAAGTACAGCAAAGTTTTAAGAAAATGCATAGATGTGTCTAGAAAAACCATGAATCATAAATTCTTATCAAAATCAAAAAACAAATGTAGAGCTACATGGCATATTATTAAGGACAAAGTGGACTGTGAACAATCTTTAGATGGTATCGATGCTATTAATTTTAATGGAAACATTATAACTGAACCCCATCAGATAGCGGAGGCTTTTAATGAATACTTTATTGGCGTTACTAAGAACAGTCAAACGATTAACAAAGTGAATGGTCCTCTAAATATACAAAATAATGTTTTTAGTATATTTTTGGAACCATTGACGGACTCTGAAGTAACTAAGATCGTTTTCTCATTGACCAATACTAAATCTGTGGGTTTTGACGGCATATCTACTCACATACTGAAGGAATGTGTATTTTTAATTGTTCCGGTATTAACACATCTTTTAAACCATTCCATTTCAGAAGGTGTGTTCCCGGATAGACTGAAGCTATCCGTTGTAAAGCCTCTACATAAGAAAGACTGTAAAAAAGACCTAAATAATTACAGGCCCATTACTCTTATTCCAATCTTAGCCAAAATATTTGAAAAGGCTATGCATCACCGTATAACTAGTTTTTTTGATAAATATGGAATAATTAAAGAAGAGCAAAATGGTTTTCAGGAAAAAAAAGTCAACTTCTTTGGCAGCTTTTACTTTAGTACATAGAGTAACTGATTTAATTGATAAGCGTATACCTGTGTCTGTTGTGTTTTTTGACATGAGTAAGGCGTTTGATTTCGTGAATCACCATATACTGCTAAAAAAGTGCGAGCTGTATGGAATAAGAGGCCCTGCTCTAGAATGGCTTAAAAGTTACTTAGAGGGACGCAAGCAGTACGTAGAAGTCAAGAGTGTTGATGAACAACTCGTGTCTACTAGTTATAAATCAAGCAGTAAAAACAATAATATAGGTGTACCACAGGGCAGTATCTTAGGCCCGTTGCTGTTTCTTATTTACATTAACGATTTACCAAATATTACAAAAAATCAATGTGTTCTTTTTGCTGATGACGTGTCGATCGTAGTGGCGGATGATAAAAAGAACGGAAATTTAGAAGAATCTTTGCGCATTGAAATAGAATCAGTTATAGGCTGGTTAGAACAAAATAATTTAAGACCAAATTTATCCAAAACTAAATTTATCAAATTTCAAAATTATCACAATAATAACAATTTAAATATTAACTTGACATGTAGAAATGAGTGCATTGACATAACAGATGAAATTAAATTTCTTGGAATCGTTTTAGACAAACATCTAAACTGGAAATCGCATATTGAGCAGATGTGCAAGAGATTGAACAGATTCGTCTTTGCTCTCAAAAAGCTTAGACGTACCACAGGCCAGAGTACAGCACTGACTGCATATCACGGGTATGTTGCTTCAGTCTTAAGGTATGGTCTTATTATTTGGGGTAACTCTACCCACATAAAGAGAGCTTTCATTGTTCAAAAAAAGTGTGTTCGAGCTGTATGTGGTCTCGGACCATTAGAATCCTGCAAACCTATTTTAAAAAAATTAAACTTGCTATCTCTACCTAGTCTATATATTTATCAGATTGGATGTTTTGTGAGGGAATATCCAACATTTTTTGAACTGCTCAAAGAAAAGGTCAATTCTAGATTAAGATGTACTGACCCAACAAAGCTTTTGTTGCCCTTGCGTAAATCTGCCTTGTGTCATAGGCATTGTTTTATGATGTGTATCAAAGTTTTTAATAAATTACCAAGAGAGATAAGGGAACTACCTACTCGGCCATTTAAGACAAAACTGTTCAAGTGGCTGGTAGATAAATGTTTTTATGACCTCAAAGAGCTCTTTTTGTGACTGTTTTTTTATAAGTAATTATTTATTGTATTTGACATTATGATCATTATGCGCCTTATTAATATTATTCTAATTATAATACTAATGTTTAATGTAGACTCAAATAATATATTGCATGTCCGTCATGGACAAACTGTTGACCCTATTGTGCTAATATTAGTTATTTTTAAGACCTAAATGTACACAGTTTCTGCAATAATAAATCATTCATTCATTCATTCATTCATTCATTCATTCATTCATTCATTCATTCGTATGCAATTATCTTATTGTCAGAAAAAATTAGGCTGCGATGTGCGATATGGTGATAAGATGCAAACCATTTATTTACAAAAATGCTAAAGTCATGCACTATGGATAACGATAACAGCTATTATTTAGATTTTTATGCCACGTGTACTGTTTCTTTTTGTGGCACATAGGTTTACGTTTGTCCACCCATTTAACGTTTAGCACTAAAGATAACGTTATAATATAGCGTATTGGTATTAGGAAGGTATCCTTTTACGGCTTTAGAGTGTGTCTGTAATTATTATAGTTCTTAATGGCACTGCAACTATTATGGGCAGCCTTGTTGCTTTATATCAGGTGATTAACCTCCATTCGCTATAGTTTTTTGGCAATTTCAATTGAAAATATTTTTGGTTAGAAGAAGAGTTATTCAGACCACGATGCCCGATGCTTAGGTCTCACTGGATTGGTCAAGGCACAAGACCGAAAAGGGTGGCAGGCAATGGGAGAGGTCCAGAAATGGACCAGATAGAGCTCATGAAGAAGAGAACTATTGGCACGGCATGTTCACCCTTCTAGAACCATTCGAATTAGTCTATCAAATCATAATCAACATTAATAAAAAGCACAACATATAAAATTATCTACTTAAATTATACTTAATGTGTACCTACTCAACTTATCGCATTATTCAAGTACTTGGGCCGGTACTAATCGCAGTTATTTGTGGTACCTATAACGCTTATCGGTTTGCTTCGATATAATACGTAGCCCACGTTTTCATCCGCGTATTTTTTTCATCACAGTAATATCATAAAATGCGGAAGTTTCTATGTGTATGTGTGTATTGTATGTTTGTTCCTTTTTCACATATCACGGTTGGTAGTATGGCCCCAGCGTTAGCGGGTGTCTTGTGTACCTTTAAAGCAGAATGTGTGTGCGCAGTGTCGGCTTTGTTGGTTATGTAGCGTCCGAGAATTCGTGAGTAGTATTTTGCTGTTATTATAATATTAGCCGATATTATGATAATGGCATACAAGAATTACAAAATGATAAAAAAGAAAGGAAAGTCTAATTTTTACGGATGAATAAATTAATTATGAATATTACTTGCGATGGTGGTTTAGGACACCGAATGAATGAATTTGCTATTAATAAAAACAGGTTTCTATTAAGGGACTAAACTGAGAACTGTCGAAACATACAATTACAGTTAGATTTACTTATGTTTAGTTTGTTATTGTAAAGTGTTTGCTTTGTTTGTTCTTGTGGATTTATAATGCGAGCTATTGCATTATTTGTACCTATATTTACTATATTGCGTCTCGGTGCGCATTACCATGTCACCAACATTTAAAACTACCGGACCTTTTTAAAATGAGACGAAGAAGGAAGCAAGATGAAGGAAGAAAATGATAGGACTTGGTGAGGCAAGGTGGCCTAGCAGCGTGTTCTTTATAGGTTTCACACCCTGTCAGACCATACTTGTTTCAACTGGTTCCATAACATCACTACGAAGACCGACGAAGATAACGAGAATCATTATGAACTCACAAAATATTGACTGACTAACACCCAGTTGCAGAAACGATCATTAATATTAAGGCAGCATTAAAGGTAATGGAGACCTTAAGCTGTAGGGAAGAAATCAGTTTAATGGAAAATTAAGCTTTAAAGTCGACTTTAAAAGTTAATGATCGTTTCTGCAACTGGGTGTTAGTTAGACTAGTTATAGTTTAAAATAACAAAACCATTATTTGTTTATCTATACGACATTCAAAAAAATAAATAAAAATAAAGCGATATAAATTTTATATTTGTGTGTTAAAGCGTTTTATGGCGCGGATTTCTAGAAAGAAGTCGATTTTGTCATATCGGTGTCGGTACTCTGTGTCTAAATACTGTTTGATACAATATTTTAAAACGATTGTAGACGAGAACATTTCTGTTTATTTCTATATGAAAAAAGTTGTTAATGAATGTGAAACGTATGAACGATTGTTCAACCTACACATTAAATTTCTAAAAAGATGATCAATGGTGTTTGTTTGTTTACTCAACGTTAGCACTTTCTATTTTACTGTAACTCATGAGATCTATTAGTTATAAAACTCGCTGCATTTGTTTTGTAAAAATTCGTTTCATTGAATATTAACGCGAAAAATGTTTCCAATAAAATTTGAACGTTATTTTAACTTATTTAAATGTTATTTTTTTATTGTACAGCTAGTGCAAATACCGAAGCGAGCGTGCTTGGTACAGAACTTATAGAAGAAAGACAGCGTGCGACGGATTTACAAAACCAATTGGACTCAGTTAATACGAGGCTCACAGTAAATGAGAGGAACTTCCAACAAGTACGTATCTAATTAATCACGAACCATAGTTTAATTTACTAACCCCCGGTTTCTCGCACGTTTATCAAACTCATGTTAACAAATATTCTATACGCTCATTGGTTGAAGACAGCTGATGATCAACAGGCAATCAATAAGCGTTCAGTATGTCTATGTTGCCGTGAGTTCAACATTAACAAACGTACCAGAAACCGGGGGTAAGTGACAAACAGAACGCATCAATTAAATGAGATTCTACAGTGTGGAAGTTGTTATGATACTTTTAAGATACGATATAGGCCCGTAATACAGATCGGCAACCAGATTTAAATCGATGCTCTCGAATTTTCAGTCATTCATTGACCAATCATTTAGCTCGACTTAAGATCGATCTACTTACAATAAGCGTTGTTCTGTAATACGAACCTCACAATGTTTGCTTAAATCATTCATTTGGTTTTAATATAATATTACTAATAGAACACAATTATAATATCTGTGATATTACTATAGAAATAACATTTTCTTTGTAATATCTTTAATTACTTCTCAATGCCAGCTTGGCGATGTAATAACTGATATAGTATCGTACTCAATCGTCCCCATCTTATTATACCTGCTTACCCCACATAGGTAATCGATTACGTACCGTCTGGCCTTGGTACTAAAGTGGATCAAATAAAATATAGTGCTTGTATCTATTGGATTAACAGCAAATTTTGGAGCGAGCTTCTTAAAAACTCGTGAATCCTATGTTAGAGCTCTTATGTGAAGGCATTACGTAAAAGTATAGTAATTATACCTTAAGGTGGTACGTCACACTCAGCGCGCGTAATCATATTTTTTACTAATAAAAGTGTAGTTTTTCAACGTTATTAACTACGAACTGGGATATTTTTTAACCATCTATTATGCAAGAGAGAATTTGCTGAAAAGGTTGGCCCAAACACGCAGTGACGTCACAAGTTGGTCCTTCACAGTACATCCTTGCTAAGCTGTGGTAGCTTTACATAGTAACTGTGGGGATGGTCTGTTTAGCGAGAATGGGACAGGCGACGTCCCCTCCAGGAACTTTAAAAGCTCCGATATTTATTTACAGATTTCACTCATTTTTTTCAATTATTGCATTAAATTTAAACTATTTCATGAAAATAATATTTACTTGTTCATTTTAAATAGTACTCATAATGCCTATTTAAGACACAATATTCCCATTGGTCGCATCAGCATTGTAAAAGCCTAAATGGTGATGTTATGCCAAAAGTCTGTTGCATGGCTCTTAACTCTTGCAAAAGTTACCAGACAAAAAAAAACTTAATGGACAAAACACGTCAACATACTGAGCTAGATTATCCTATTAAGCGAATAGGTCAGCATAACAATAGGAGAAGATGGTGGTTTGGCTAAAAATCAAGTATTTAACAGTAATTTTGACAATTGTTCGCTACTTGTCTATTTTAGCAATAGTTAGCAACACGTTGTTCTCCCTATATAGGTTTTGAATCACTTCCATAGTCCATAGTCCGTTAAGTTACACATGTCGCGGTCTAGAATACTAATATGCTATCTGTATATTTACAGTTAACTGCAGAACACGAGCACACGTTGCGGATATTAGAAATAACAAAGGATAATCAAAATGCTCTCGCCGCCGAGTTGGCCGATTACAAGGTAATTTGTTATCAGATTTTATCTTATTTTGCAGTGTTTTGCTATTTTATGACTGTTAAGAAAGTACTTAATAGATTATAGTCTCAGTTGCTTTTATCAAGTGTTTGTTAATATTGTGGTATATTACAATGAAACCCAAATTCATACAAGTTGAAGCGGTCTAGTTTAGTGTTTGATTTTATTTCTTAAACTGTATACAGTTGGGGACACGGTAAAACGGTTTTCCTGAGTCGAGGGTTCAAGTTCCGCTTCGAGTTTGTTATTACCTTTCAAACTTGACCTTGGACTTCTTTTTATATGCGCTTATGTGATTTAAAATCATTGGTAGGTACGGTATATAGTTGTTTTGTAATTGATGAATAGAAATTGACTAGATGTTGTAAATGTATTTACAAAGGCTGGTCGTTGCGTTATGTCACGAGGTAAGAATAGCCTCGGAGTACTGATTACAGTTGATACAATGAATTAATGTTTACATGTCTAACCGACCTTGACCAGTTTCATTACCAGCTGTTTATTGCGTGTGACGAAAGTAGGTTAATAATTTTATACGGTATCGGTAACGCCACGAATTTATTTCCTTCCTAACTCAGAAGTAGGAAAAACAAACCCATTTTTGCCTACCTTAATGTTGTCATTTGCGGAAGGTCAAGCGTTACGTCAGGGATGTTCATCAGGAAAAAGCACGGATAAATAAATTTTGTTTACGTTTTGATTATTATCTAAAAATGCCCGATGTAGGTTAAGTACTATTCATGGGGTACAAACGAAAAATAGCCCGAACGTGAAAAAAAATGTAGTGTTAATAAATGTCGCTTGATAATCTTGCATTATGCAGAAAAAAATAATTTGTCAAACAGCCCGAGTTATTCCGTTGTATGGGATGAGGCATCTGTGCTGCAGGTATTATATTGTCTGTGCTACTATTATTTATTCTGTGCTGACGTTACTGGTATTACAAAAATATTTCCCGGTCGGTAAGTTACAATGAGGCAATTCATTTAACGTGTCCGAGTGTTTCTGAAAATGATTGGTCATCCTATTTGAATATTAAACGAGGTGTATGATTTGAATAATAATATGATTATCATGCAAAATCTGGTTTTAACTTCATTCATTATAATAATACATATTTTTATTGAATGGAAACTCACATCAGTCACCACTCATCCAACGTATACGACAATTCAAAAATTAATGATGTTGGTTTAAAATTGTGTTGTTGGCTTTGAAGGTGATACCAATACGTTTGAGCCACTGACTTCCATTATACTAGTACTTGTATACAAGAGATCAGTGGTTTGAGCACTTTGATGACAGTTTGGTGTGTGGTTTAGTGAAACAAAAGAAATAAATAATTGAATTATTGGAAAAATAGCCAAATACTTTTTGCTCTGGTAAAAACTTTTCTGAAGTCCTTATCGTTCAAATTAGCAGTCAGCTTTTCAATACGAACGAAAAGGTAAATTTAAATTGAATGGTACTCGTTTACTTTGTTCACCTACATCGGGTCTCCTGTGTCAAATGGAGTTTTCCCACACAGATCCTCTGCGGGATTTCGTACGGCCCTGGACTATTATTTAATATGAAGATAACATTAAGTTTTGCGTTTCAGGAGCGATATGCAGAGATCGCGGCGCATTTGGCCGAAGCGCAAGAACAGCTGCGTCAGCTTCGAAAGCGCAATGAGCCGACGCGCGGCCTTATGCCGAGCGTGGCGGCTGCCGCCGGGCTTCTACCGGCCAGTTTGCATCGAGAGATGCACTCATCGGTTTTCTCCGAGCTTAGCCTCGACTCTGGCATCGGCGATCCGCTCGCACAGTGAGTACCTTATCTTTGTATGACTTAATATTAATATATACTTCAGCTTTGTAAGTGTACGGGCCTACATACCGAGGTTGCATGCAGTGTGTGACAGCTACCCGCGGACTCGTTCTGGCCAGTTTACATCGAGAGATACATTCTACTGTGTTTTCCGAGCTTAGCCTTGACTTGGATATCGGCTTGTACAGTCAGTATGAAATTATTTTAGGAAAGGGCTTTTTATACACAACTGAACTTTCCTTTCCTTTGAGGAGGACATAGTAATGCGTCATTGCGATGAAATGTAGTCTAAAAACTGTATCAAGTTAATAACGAAAAGCGATTTGGTCGCAACATGTAGAATATTGTTGTTTCCCCCTCCCACCACCATGTTGCATGTGCAGCGAGAGTGAGACAGTAATTTTAGTTTTCAAGACTTTTTCTTTCCCGCGAGTATTATCAAATGCCTGTTTGTCCACAGCTCAAGCATGCAGAAAGTGTTTGAGACGGTGCAATGCGCGTCGCGATGGTCGAGTGGCTCCGGAGCTTCTCTGCCGGGCTCCGACGTAGCTGACGGGCCTCCCCCTGTTAACTTGAAGCCGCCTTTACCCCTTTCCAGTGACTCCTTCTTAGATTACTCGTCTGATGCTGAATCTGACGACCTTTACCCGTGAGTATTCTTAAGTGACACACATCACAGACCATTTCATCATTCATTATAGTATTTTATTCATTTCGTTTCTTGTTGGGAGCCGTGTATTCCGGTGGGAGAATAGGCCACCCCATCTCGTCCCGCTGGTGTCGTTAAAGCCGGTTAAGGGGATATCTAGGAAGCATTGTCCTCGGCACTCAAATCTTCTGTGATCACAAAAACGTGGTGATAAGTGTCCAAAGTGCCGTTTATAGGCCAACTTTCAGCTGTGGACGTCTTCTGGTTGTTGATGAAATGTGATTTTTTTAGAAGTGATTCTTTTTCATAATTTTTATTCATTCCGTTATCCGTATAGAATTATTTTGACACATTGTATCCGATATCAGATTCTATGAGTTGAAATTTATTTTTAATTTGAATGCCTATCAATCAGATTTTTATGGGGGTAAACACTAGTAGACCGACTCGCTAGACTCCCGGGTGACATTACACACAACAGGTGAATGGTCCCGCAAAGTCCTGGGTTCACAATTTGGTTTACAACGTTTATACGGAAGGGCCCACATCTCCGCAGAGTACACTAACCCGAGTGAACATTCCAGTGACTTTGATTCACAATGTTTATAAGTACGGAAGGGTCCACATCTTCGCAGAGTACACTAACCCGAGTGAAACATTCCAGTGGCTTTGATTCACAATGTTTATAAGTACAGAAGGGTCCACATCTCCGCAGAGTACACTAACCCGAGGGAAACATTCCAGTGGCTTTGATTCACGATGTTTATAAGTACGGAAAGGTCCACATCTCCACAGAGTACACTAACCCGAGTGAAACATTCCAGTGGCTTTGATTCACAATGTTTATAAGTACGGAAGGGTCCACATCTCCGCAGAGTACACTAACCTGAGAGAAACATTCCAGTGGCTTTGATTCACAATGTTTATAAGTACGGAAGGGTCCACATCTCCGCAGAGTACACTAACCCGAGGGAAACATTCCAGTGGCTTTGATTCACAATGTTTATAAGTATGGAAGGGTCCACATCTCCACAGAGTACACTAACCCGAGTGAAACATTCCAGTGGCTTTGATTCACAATGTTTATAAGTACGGAAGGGTCCACATCTTCGCAGAGTACACTAACCCGAGTGAAACATTCCAGTGGCTTTGATTCACAATGTTTATAAGTACAGAAGGGTCCACATCTCCGCAGAGTACACTAACCCGAGGGAAACATTCCAGTGGCTTTGATTCACGATGTTTATAAGTACGGAAGGGTCCACATCTCCACAGAGTACACTAACCCGAGTGAAACATTCCAGTGGCTTTGATTCACAATGTTTATAAGTACGGAAGGGTCCACATCTCCGCAGAGTACACTAACCCGAGAGAAACATTCCAGTGGCTTTGATTCACAATGTTTATAAGTACGGAAGGGTCCACATCTCCGCAGAGTACACTAACCCGAGGGAAACATTCCAGTGGCTTTGATTCACAATGTTTATAAGTATGGAAGGGTCCACATCTCCACAGAGTACACTAACCCGAGTGAAACATTCCAGTGGCTTTGATTCACAATGTTTATAAGTACGGAAGGGTCCACATCTCCGCAGAGTACACTAACCCGAGTGAAACATTCCAGTGGCTTTGATTCACAATGTTTATAAGTACGGAAGGGTCCACATCTCCGCAGAGTACACTAACCCGAGGGAAACATTCCAGTGGCTTTGATTCACGATGTTTATAAGTACGGATGGGTCCACATCTCCGCAGAGCACACTAACCCGAGGGAAACATTCCAGTGGCTTTGATTCACAATGTTTATAAGTATGTAAGGGTCCACATCTCCACAGAGTACACTAACCCGAGTGAAACATTCCAGTGGCTTTGATTCACAATGTTTATAAGTACGGAAGGGTCCACATCTCCGCAGAGTACACTAACCCGAGTGAAACATTCCAGTGGCTTTGATTCACAATGTTTATAAGTACGGAAGGGTCCACATCTCCGCAGAGTACACTAACCCGAGGGAAACATTCCAGTGGCTTTGAGTCACAATTTTTATAAGTACGGAAGGGTCCACATCTCCACAGAGTACAGTAATCTCAGTGAAACATTCCAGTAGCTTTGATTCACAATTTTTATAAGTACGGAAGGGTCCACATCTCCACAGAGTACAGTAATCTCAGTGAAACATTCCAGTGGCTTTGATTCACAATGTTTATAAGTACGGAAGGGTCCACATCTCCGCAGAGTACACTAACCCGAGTGAAACATTCCAGTGGCTTTGATTCACAATGTTTATAAGTACGGAAGGGTCCACATCTCCGCAGAGTACACTAACCCGAGGGAAACATTCCAGTGGCTTTGATTCACAATTTTTATAAGTACGGAAGGGTCCACATCTCCGCAGAGTACACTAACCCGAGGGAAACATTCCAGTGGCTTTGAGTCACAATTTTTATAAGTACGGAAGGGTCCACATCTCCACAGAGTACAGTAATCTCAGTGAAACATTCCAGTGGCGGTACAGCGGTGGGAGTGCCGGGCGCGCCGGGAGCCGCGGAGCTGGCGGCGGCGCTGCGTCGCCTCACGCCGCAGGAAATCAACTCGCGCCGCGCCTCTCTCGCCGCTTCGCATGTACTGCGCTACCGAAGGCATACTGGTAAGGATAACATGCTATGTAATATGTAATGTTCCTATTCAACCAGCACTACAACTCGTTCCACACTACACAAAGGTTAACTGGAAGAAAATGAATTGGCTACACATATAATGCTACTTAGCATTAAGTTCGCCTATGTACTTGATTTACTCTGGTGCAATAAAGCATTTTCTATCTATCTATCTATCTATCTTAATAGCATGGGCACCCATCAGGTACAAACGAAAAAAAGCCCGAACGTGAAAAAATTTAGTAATCGTGTCTAGAGAGTTTCTAGTTAGTGTCCAGTGTATTCATTTGGCCCAATACTTCGCCAACACGCAATAAGTGTCGCTTGATAATCTTGCGTTATGCACAAATAAAATAATTCGTAAAGTAGCTCGCGTTATTCCGTTGTATGGGATGAGGCATCTGTACTGTAGGTATTATATTATCTAGGGCAATAGTAACTTTAATTCTCGCCACTTGAGAACTTGCCATGTGGTTAAAACCGTGGGAGCCGATAGATGCACAAGGCATGCAGCCGCTCAAAATGACGCTATGTAGACTACTTTAGGCTGTTGATGATGATTAAAGGTTTTCTTATGTCATTACTTCCCAGAATTCAATCCTTATCAGCAACACTTTCGAATGGTGGTTAGGTGGTTTTTAGGGTTCCTTACCCAAAGGGTAAACAAAACCCTATTACTAAGGCTCCGCTGTCCGTCTGGTCTGTCGTGTTTGTCTGTCTGTCCGTCTGTCCCCAGGCTGTATCTCATGGAGGGTGATAGTAAGACAGTTGCAAGTTTTCACAGATGATGTATTTCTGTTGCCGCTAAAAATACAAAAAAAAAACAGAATAAAATGAATATTTAAGGTGGCTCCCGTACAACAAACGTGATATTTTGGCTCGTTTTGCAGGATAGGACTATTGGTTATCCAAAAATTTTATGATTCAGTTTTAGTTTTCGTCAAAATTGGGCCATGTACAGTCAAACCATATCAGTTGTAGACAGTTGGATTGTCAATAATATTGCGTGTGAACGGCCTAGCCATATACATATAATAAAATGATTGTTACAGAGCGCGGTGAGAGTGAGGAAAGTGCGGTGTGGGGCGCAGGCGCAGGCGGGGGTCTGGTGCGGTTCCGCGCTCCGCACAAACTGCAGATAGTGAAGCCTATGGAGGGATCGCTTACACTGCACACGTGGGCACAGCTCGCCAAGCCGAACATGTCAGGTATACTTCACAAATCTACTCACTGATTGCAACTACTTTTGTGCCAGAGTTAATAGGAACGTAGGTACCTTCTAGATTTACGTCCTCCACCTTCGGCCACACCGTCGCTTATTATCACTCAGGCGAGTTGGTGGTCAACGTACATCTATAAGGGCTAAAGACTTTAGTAGGTTAGTACATTTTTATGGCAGTTTCCGGTTTGGTGGGTTGTCCAGAAAATGATCTCGTGCTCAAAATTATCCTGTTT
This sequence comes from Ennomos erosarius, assembly GCA_963580505.1. NCBI lineage: Eukaryota > Metazoa > Arthropoda > Insecta > Lepidoptera > Geometridae > Ennomos > Ennomos erosarius. The sequence continues at coordinate 9,770,226 of OY756981.1, read as the reverse complement.
TTCAAATGAAATTTCTGGTTGATCTCTCAATCATTTTCTGTTGCGGTTGAAGCTCTTACGGTTATTAAATTTTGTGCAGGACAAGAACTGAAAATCAAATGGCTAGCAAATAGCAATAGAAAAAAAAGAAGGTTGCAATACCAAAAAAGAGTTGATAAAAACTGAAGTATTCAGAGTAGTGCTGCTTTTTAACCGGAGGGTGGTATCTAGCACTTGACAACGTTGTACCACCATGTCAAGGTTTCATCACGACGTTTTCATCCACCAAAATCCCAACCTCAAGCGCTCTGAAACCAAAATCTATTTTGTTGGTTCCAGGCTTGCTAGAAGAGCAAGAAGGCGTAGGTGTTCGTGGAACGAGATCAGCAGCTACACTCGGCCTTCGCACATATCGCCTCTCCGACGTAGAAGAGGACGATGACATGCCGCGATTGCCGCATGCAAGCCATATATACACCTTTACCAACAGGTAATAAATACATTATTAGTATCAGAACACTGCACCGTGAGTTTGAGTTATGCAGTGTTTAAATTTGTTAGCGATATTGCTTGCTGTTATCGTTGTTTACGATTTTGCGGTATGCGTTGTAAAAAAGGGTGTATTTGAGCATTATTATCCATGGGTTGGTATATATTGAAAAATAAAGTAAAGGATGTTTAATTTGGTTGTTAGTTTTAAAATATGGCACGTGGCGTGTAACGTACGATACTCATTAAATATCAGGCTATTAGACCGACCTGCTCACTTTTTTTTGGATTGCTGATTTTCTAGATGCATGCATATCAAGCACGCTTTATTATATCTGAAACACAACCCAGAGCATGCACCTTACAATTTGTTTATAAAGCGTGGACTCGGTCAACAGTACGGTGCTGCACCCCAACGACGGCAGCCTGGCGGGTTCCACCTGCGCGTCCGTAATAGCGTCCGCGACCGCATCCGGGGCTAGTTCCCTCGCCGGCAGCGTGCTGGGCAGCGCCTGGAGTTCGCGGCGGACGTCGCGGCGGTCCTCCGCTGCGGGCTCGCCCGTCCGCTCGCGGCGAGAGTCGCGCGGACACTGGTCGCCTACAGCCACGCCCGCCAACTCCCCGCTGCTCGGTTCCCCCGACGCCTCTCCCCCCGCCACCCCTCGTCCGGGCGACGCGCCCCCCTCCCTCCACGCGTTGATAGCGTCCGGAACATCGATCTTACGGCGTCGTCATTACGGTGCCGGTTCGCCCGCTGGAGAAGGATCGCCGGCGCCGCTCGCGTTGCAGACTCCCGGTTCGTTGTATACAGGGTTAGTGCATCGTAGTCCGATGGAGCAGCTGACGTGTTTGAAGCGCACGTTGCGGTCGCCCGCTGCGCCTGCGCCGGTGGTGGAGGAGCGGTGCGAGACGCCGCTGGGCGTGCCCGCGCCGGCGGGGTCGGGAGCGCTGGAGGGGGCGGGGGGTGGGGGGGCGGGGCGCGCGCGCCGCGGGCGGCCGCGCGCGCCCCGCCCGCGAGCCGACCTCGGCACGGTGGACGTGCCGCCGCCCGCCCCGCACTCCGCACCCACCGCATTCGGAACGCTCAGCCTGCTGTTCGGACGGAAGGGCGGACTACTCTAGACCTAGATCCGCCTTAGGTGGTATCACCCACCGGAGATGTGAGGTAAATTGCGCGAGGAACAAATGCACCAATCGCATCCAAGAAAAGCACTAATGGGGAATGTCCGAAACTTTTTACCGTCCCATTTTTGTTCATTGGCTCCGGCATTTTTTATATTTAGCCACGACGTCATCATAAGGTCAGATTAAGGTCGTTCAATTAAAGCCTGAAATAATAATATGTTTTGTGATTAAAACAAATGAAAAAATTAACTATCTCCATTGGTGCATTTTTGCCTCATTGCTCATCTCTGGTGGTGGGTGTACTAGTATTTAGCGTGAGCGCAGTCAGATGTCGTTACTTCCCTCGATGTTCGAATCGGTGCGACGAAAATGATCGTCTCGAGATTTTATCAATTTTGATTAATGATTGTGTGTCGATTTTGTATTGTGCAGTCGATATTTTATCTATTGACCTAATTTTTTTGTAGTTTTTATTTTGTTATTTGTTTGCATTTATTGGCCCCGCCTGTGAGGCTTTATTGTAAATCGAATCCGAGTGGTCCGGTGCGGCCGTGATAACTATTCGATTTTATAAGGAAAGATCAGCTTTAACGGTGGCTGCCCGGCCGCGGATACCACTTACCTTTCCTCTTTCTGTCGTAGACATTCCTGGTTAAGGTAGGTTTTGTTTTTGCTCTACCTAGAAAAAAGAGATTTGAGTAGCATCCAAGCGCGCTTTTCGTAGAGTTAAAATTATAATTACGTATGAAAATATCGAAGCCGACATTTCTTTTAACGAAACGAATAATCATCACACGAATTATTAGTTATTATATTTGTTTTATTTAATTTGAGATACTTATTAATTATGTGGTTGTTGATTAACTTTTTTCTGTAGAAGAAAATGATCCTGTCATAAAGTCTGTAGTATTACTTTTTAAGGGTTGTAATAATTTAATGATTATATTGAATTAGTATTTAGGTAAAATAGTGAGACTTAACTCTAGTTTGTAGGTGCTTCTACGGAAAATAATAATCATTTCAGGTATCTTAATCTCATTTTTGCATTATTAGTAAATAATGTCATTTTGTATTTGTTTAGTGATAAAACGTGTATTGTGTCATTGTAAATAATTGAATTTTCCATTAATTTAGCAGAGTACAAATTATTTATGATTAGCAATCTGACTTTAGTGTAATTCGTAATGAATAGTCGATTTTTTATGTATGAGTATTGAGGTTCATCATCCGAGTTTGCCAAAAGAACACTGCATAGGCTACTACTACATACCAAATTAGAAAAGGAATAAGTATGTTTTGTCACTGAATTTGATCCGTTTATACTTCCATCGCTTGAATTTTGATATTGAATAGTTGTTACTAACATAGGGTCTGAATAAAATAATGGTGCATGCCATAGTGTAAGTAGCGTTGAATTTGATAATGATGCTGTGTGAGCTATACACAATGAAACATGAGGCATTTGTTCAATAAAATCTATTTTGTTTTCTTAAACCAGTTCATAGTTTAATTTTCTATTGTTAGGTTATTGAAATTGGTGCTAGATAGTTTTATATGCCACTTATATGTTTCGTTGAAACCTTTAGATAGAAAAAATCCGGAGGCAATCCAGACAACGTATTGCCTGTCCTCCATTCAGCACAATTTATGTCTAGTTGTGCTAGTTTTGTCTTAAGAAAATCGATACATAGATGGGATGTGCTTTCTTCCAAATAGTTTTGCTATGTTCGCTCTCCGGATTTACCTATCTTTATGGTTAAACCATACATGTGTGAGATTGAAACCTCACTTTTTATTGTAATTGGCTTGTGTTGCAGTGATACTATTTCAAATCAAATCATAGAAAACAATCAATGTGCGAGCGAGTACGGTCTTCAATATGCGATTATGCTAGAAGATGTGTGGTATTATCGATTTATCCAGAAACACCACAATTTGATTTGTCTCAGTGGGATAGGCACAAATTGCGTAGTCTTTAAAGGCAACTTGTTAAGATTTTTGACGATTACAACAAAGCAATGATAATAATTGTAAAATAAATAATATCAGAAATATAATTTATTCACAAAATGATTGACTTTTATTTCAAATCGCAGCTCAGTACAGCTCGTTTTACTAGTTGGTTGTCACATAAGCTCACATCACAGAGGAAATTCTTCTATGAGCTCACAATAATTGTGAGATAATTTTTTGTGAGCTCATAGTAGAATTTCCTCTAAGCTCTAATCTTAACTGGTGATACATTTTTGACTCAAAGCAAAAATAGTACTTGTAGCACTGACCAGCAGGTACCTAAACACCTAGTCTGTGTGTTGGTTACCTATTGTTTACGTTAGCGTATCAGTTTTATACCTGTGTACTCTGTGGCTATTATAGTCTCAAAGGCCGTATATATCTAATGGGTAAGGTAGGATGAATATTAACGATTCATCTGAAATCTGATATATTATATCTGATATTAATATAGTTATGGATAGATTATTATATCTGGTTCGTTCACCATAGCGGCCAGTAGCTATTCATTAATCTTTGAATAATCTTTAATATCACCTTTATGGGTTCGTATGTTGTTATAGCAGTGGGTGGTTTCTATAAAAAGTTGTTGAAAATCAATGGCAACGCGGTTACATTCTCTTTGATGGCAACTCTGTTTGGCAACTTGGCAACTAAATTCAAAATTCTCTATGGAAACTGCGCTATCAACAAAAGTGAAATAGAAATAATTTTGTTACTTATAATTAATATAAAAGTAATTCAGTTTCTAGTATAGTATTATAAAGTGAAATTACAAAATGACTGAGCAAATGAAGTTTATAGTGAAAGAGCTGAACTCTACATTGGGTAGAAACTACGATCTGATTAAATTCGACGCTTTAACTGAAAAGCAGCTTTTGCAGTTGTTGGTGGACCTTCTAGTTCATTTCAACGCTGGAGAAAAGGTAGAATGCTTTAATTCAATGTCCTATGTTATAGTAGAAATTATTGTGGATCTTTTACCTGTAGGTAAAATGGTGTGTTCGCGGTTTGCCCCCTTTATGATTTTGTCCCATAATCGTGCCATCCATACAAATTCAACTCTAACTGTTGGCCTCATTACTAAGCTCAGAGTCGCACAACGGGCTATGGAGAGAGCAATGCTCGGTGTTTCCCTGCGAGATAAGATCCTTAATGAGGAGATCCGCAGGAGAACTAAAGTTACCGATGTAGCTCTTAGGATTAGCAAGCTGAAATGGCAATGGGCAGGGCACATCGCTCGTAGAACTGACAACCGATGGGGAAGAAAGGTTCTCGAGTGGCGACCACGAACTGGAAGACGCAGCGTAGGCCGGCCCCCCACTAGGTGGACCGACGACCTGGTGAAAGCCGCGGGGAGCCGATAGATGCAGGAGGCGAGCAGCCGCTCTGAGTGGCGCTCCCGGGGGGAGGCCTATATTCAGCAGTGGACGTCTTCAGGCTGTTAATGATGATGATGATGATGATACAAATTCAAGATCTTTGCCCCCTTTTTGGAATCCACTGCTTTTTATTCTATCCAGAATACCTACTTCTATCTGACTTATATTAGTTGCTGCCTTCCGTTGCAGGCGTGTGTAGGTACTGTGTAGGCCTGCGTGTGGCCTTTCATAGCATTGAAAAAGTAGATATCGTGTCCGTTCCCAGGGCCAAAACTATGAAGTTTCATCAAGCATGGTCCAGCCGTTCATTCGTGACGTGGAAAGTTACAAATAGACGGAGATACACAGAATTAGATAGGTAGGTAGGTATGTAGTTAGGTACTCTAGAATTATCTTTTTCATTAAAGGACTGTAGAGGTTTCTATATTAGGAAGGTATTATTTATTTATGTTATTTTTATAGAAATATAAAAACTTAGGCAAGAAGAGAAGAGAGGAAAATAAATACCTACTACCAATCTTTGCTACCAAACCAATAAGGTAGTTATACCAAAGTGCGATTATTTACCTACTTGTCCTTGGGATAACTAATTTATTATTAATTCTCATTAAAGAAACTATTACAGCTGGATGTAAATGAAGACGACACTGAAACTGTATCAGTGAGCCTGCTGGAAATGCTAGGGAACGTGAAGTATCGACCTCCGGCCGGCGTCGAACCGGCTAGGTTCCGTGCAGACCTTCTAGCAGGAGACGCGAGGACAATCCAGCACGTGCTCCACTGGCTTTTAACCAACAAGGAACAGGTTAAAAACACTGCGTATCTTGCCAAGTGAGTAGGAAAAGGTCTTGTAACATTGCTAGCATATTTTAAGTAGGCACTGTACCTAGGTACTACCGTACTACCATGGTTGTAGGTATCTACTCAAAAATTGCGAATTAACTTAGGAAATTGGGATCAACAGCAGCTGTACGTGAACAATTATACTTTTACGACTAGACCCGAAAATCGGGAACCCGAGCTGTCCGGTCTCCCGACAAAATATGATAAACACTTCTATGCTAGCGTTGTTTTGCGGACCATCCATTATCTTTAACTAGCTGTGCCACGGGTTTCAGCCGCGTGAATTATGAGTTATGAATGATGCTATTATATTCTATCTAAATGTGCACATTCCCGACCCTCCACTAAACTTTGTATTAATAATAATAATGTATTGGTAAAAGTTCGAGGCCCCAGGCCTGCACATTATGTAGAGTGAAAATATCTCTACTTTATGGTAACATTATTTGCTAAGATACCATTGAAAGAATTGAGTTAACATCAGAATGAAGTACTAACTACCTACCTAGATCAGCAGCCTCCCAATAAACACTGCACGCATGTAACAAGTAGGTGCCTAGATAATAAAAAAAAATAAAAACGCTTTAATTAAAATGTTATGAAGGTATTTGAAGATTCCCGACATCCCAAACGACGTGGCACGGAATAACACTGTTCAAGACTTGCTTGATTTATATCAAAATTTGATAGACGAGTTCAAAGACGTGCACAAAAGGACAAGAGTACTACAGAAAGAAAACGCCTCGGAAATTATTAATGACATCAAAGAGATGGCGGTCGAGAGAGACATCGGTAAGTATTTAGCTATAACGACTCTCCAAACAACACTCATTAACAATGCGATTGTCTATGTAAAATTATTCCCAACTCAAGTAATTATTTTGAAGTTTTGACGTCTGTATTTAAGTACCTACTTAGATACTTAAAATGTTCAACCTTGGAAACGACTTTGAATGCGCTCCACGATAAGGGTAATTATTCGCCCTACGTGACTTGTGTTTCAGTGATCAAGAGGCTAGAAAACGTTCAGATAAATCTTGTAGACGTAAGTAATAAAGAGGAACTTTTAAACGTCAGCAAAGCTCTGAGGCTTCAACAGGAAAAGTGTAAGGAGTTGGGGAACCAGGTAAACTTGATCGTAAACTCAAATAGCGTGTTAAAACTTTGCGCTTCATTGTTCAACCTTCCTGTTCCACTTTGCAGTTTGAAACTCAACAATCGCATACGAAATTCGCGTCGGACCAATTAAAACGATACCTAAACGTGATACACGGTCAAAGCGCAGCTCCTAAAAACGTGAACGACGTAATAAAACACTTGCAAGAGGAAATTCAGGTTGGAAACAATTTGACTTCTGAAATGAGCTTGTTACATTGTAGTGTGAAGCGTGCTCTCACCGAGTAGTTTCATTTTAGCTGAACAGTTACCTTGTTAAGGAGAAGTTGCCGCAGGAAAGTTCGCATTTGCAAAAAGAATTGAATATTATGCAGACGATCGCTACGGAACAACACCCGACCCGGTCCGACCTACTTACCGTGCAGGATAAGGTAAGCGGACGATAGGTATGAAGGCTAGTAGGTAATTTGACTTTAGCCCCTGAACTGAATTTATTTAGCTGGCAAATTGCTTGTGGGCATGATCTCCAAAGAATGAATGAATGAATGAATGAATGAATGATTTATTATTGCAGAAACTGTGTACATTTAGGTCTTAAAAATAACTAATATTAGCACAGTAGGGTCAACAGTTTGTCCATGACGGACATGCAATATATGATTGAGTCTACATTAAACATTATTATTATAATTAGAATAATTTTAATAAGTCGCATAATGATGATCATAATGTCAAATAATTACTTATAAAAAAAAACAGTCACAATAACAGCTCTTTGGTGGTCATAAAAACATTTATCTACCAGCCACTTGAACAGTTTTGTCTTAAATGGCCGAGTAGAAGGATGGCGATCGACTGCCACGTATTTTTAGACAGCCTTTTTGACGAAATATTTATGCTATAGTGGGTAATACATCTATAACGCATGAAGAGCGTTTTTTTTAATGTTGGCTCAAGAGTCGCCAGTATTCTTTAGTTTTACCTTAAGATACTTTTTCAAACACTCATCAAATTAAACATAAGATAGGTAATAAGTCGTACTGGACTAAAATAAAACAGAATTAAGAGCATATTTAATTTATTTTCTGATTGCAGTTTCCTGTGGGACATGGCTGATAGAATAACAAATTATTTTTTTATACTTAGTTTGTTGCATTAATTCTCTTGGTGAGATATTCCACAAATGTTCAAAAGCACATTGATCGTCTGTTTCTAAGTTTTATTTGGTGACGAACTTCGTGCCCCTTATCTAATTATTATAAGCGTTTTCTTAAAAATTAACAAAACATTCATAGGTGGATATGAAAGGTCAGATGGTGGATTAAAGGAGCTTATCGCTCACTTTATGGCTATGAATTTGTTGTGACAACATCTGTGGTGCGGTGGTTGAGCAGGACAGCTCATAGCCCGGGGGCAGCGAGTTCGATTCTCGTGACACGACAAGTAGGTATTTGTGCACAGGAAAAAAGCGCAAAAATACGTGCTATGTCTGGGTGCTGTGGTACCATGGTCCTCGTAGTTCCTGGGTCTTTAGATAATCCTAGTTAGTTAGGGTCCAGGCTCTATGTACGTATGTGATCATTGGGCGTTATTGAGTTATTATTATTATGTATCTCTAGATAGCTATAGTAAATGGAGAAATGGAGCAACTGGTCCAAAGGAAGCTTGCAACAGCTGGGCCTCAGGAGGACAAGCTGGCGCCGTTTCGTCAGCAAGCTGCTGTGATCAGGAGGAACAAGGATTCCAGTGCGGCGAGAGTTCATGAATTAGCGGCTACGCTTAAAGAACATGAAGCTACGTTGGCTGATTTACAGTCTCAAGTAAGATTTTCATTATTATTTACACGTACACACTAATATAATAATGCGAAGATCGCGACAACACAACATCGAGAATCATGACTGCATATAAATAAGCATATATGCATATAAGTAAGCAAAAGAATAATTTTACTTTAAAAATCGATCCGCGGCTGACGAAATGTCGATGTACTTATACATAAAAAAATACATACCTCGAGACGAACATAGTACCTCCTTCTTTTTAATTATGTAAAAATATTTATGTCTATAAACTATTTTGTATTTGTATAAATTAGTATTTGTATTTTTTAAAGTCGGAAGAAAGACAAAAGTTTAGTAAGTATAGGTACTTACCTACACCTAATTATAAGTAGGTAACCTACTTAAGTACTTTGTTTTTCTTTTTATTATTTAAGTACCTGATATATTTATTACTTATTTACTTTGTGAGTGGTGCTGTGAGCACAATAATTCATTATTACCTACGTACTTATACCAAAGTAGGCTTTTAAAGTAAGTACTTATTTGAAAATCACAAGCATTTATTCCTTTTCATAACTGCATAAGTTAATTGTATACAGGTAGGTTTCCTACCTAAGTAAACAGTGTACCTAATGCAAATTAACACCAGACAATACAAATATTGTCTAGTTTTAAATTACGTCACAAATGCGACACGCTTCTCTGTTATCCGATGGTAAGTAATGTCACGTCCCATGTTGTGTTGGCCCATTGTTGCCATTGGTGCGCGCTGCACGTATCCCGACCTCAGCATTATTAGCGCTGCGATTTGCCGGTTGGTCGATCCGACGAAGCTGCTTGGTGAAGGTTTTATTCCACTGTTAGCATTAAACATGTCTCCATTTTACTAGAGTGCTTGATCAGCAGGAAAAGTAGGGCAATTCTATGTATTTTTGCTTTCGATCGTTGCTTTCGGTAGAAAGTTTTATCAAGGGGGGATAGCGCAGGGTTTATCGATATTAAATCTGCTCTTCGAAGAATTTTAGAATGGACTGAATTTCAGTTGGAAAAGTAGAGCAAGTCGTTCGGGCTCTAGCAAAATGTTTTGGATTATTACCGCTCATGGGAAGTAGGTTCTTTTTGGGATAGGAAATAGCCTATGAGAGTAGCGGTTTCCAGAAGTATACAATGTATCCATATGTTAGTAATTTTGAGTAGTGGATTTTGTACATATACTTAAGACAAAAGCACTAGACAACGTAATGCATTTTCTACATGAAAGCAACTTGAGATTAATAAATAATTGCTATAATCTAGCTAGGTCTCTAATAATGAGAATGATGATATTATTTTGGCGTTGTTTTCACTTGTACCACGATCAATCCTGTAATTCATCAATTCCGTAGAAAGTAGTCGGTTAAGCCGATATTAGGTATTCACTAAAAATAGGCCTCTGCGATTGTGGCACACTGCTCAGTTTCTCTTAAGACTGGGCTGGGCGAGACAAATAAGTATGGAGAATATAGTGAAAAATGCTCGGAGTCTCGGGGCAGTTTTCTTACACAGGAATTAAAAGTGGCGATTATGCTAAAGTAACCTTGTATTATTGCGCCATTCTAATATAGTGAGGGAAAGGGTTAAATTCTAAGGGCAGTTTGATATTTTTATTATAAACAAATTTAGCAAATATAAGTAGCTATTTATTTCCAACCCGCACTCATACTTATTCGTAAAAGGCAAAACTCAATGAAGCATGAAACATGACTGAAATATACCATTTACATATCAATGAAATGACCTTCTCGCATATTTAAAACAGGAATGTGACGTGTGTGCTAACGCGCGCTTAGTGGTCTCACCATTTAGTCGTAGTGAAATGGAAAACAAAGGTAAAACTATGTTCCCCCAATAATCCAACAAATATAGGTAGTAGGTACTTACCTACTTTTTAAAATAATTTGGTTCAGTCATCATCATTTTTTTCTCTTGGCACGTTAAAGCTCGGTTTCTCCTAAGTATAGGTTTATTAAAGTTAAACCCATCTAAGCTTAAAAATACTGAACGCTCATTGGTCGCCTGTTGATCCTCGGCTGTCTTCAACCAATGAGCATAATTATAGTATTTTGTATGTTAAAATAACACGAGTTTGACAAGCTTACGAGAAACCGGGGGTTAGTCATAAAATCAAATACTTACATAAAACATTTTTCTCGTTCCAAATAAATCGCTCATTTATGTCCGGGCGCACGAGATTTAACTCCAGATAATGCGCCGTCCTTATTGAGATTTATGTTCAAAGAAATGCTTTTATCTGATTTATTGTATGAATATTTTTGTGCTCTGATTGCGTTGCACTGTCGCTGTGAGATTAATGACGGGACATTGATAAATAGTTACAAAGAGAATAAAAGAGCAGCGAAACAGCTTAGAAAACAACAAGGAAAAGAATTGGAATTAATTGTTAAGTCATTCATTAGGAAGTAGTCCAAGTAATAAAATGTAAATTAATTTGCTTTCCGTCTAATCAACCCACTGTATTTTTTTATCATTTGCTATCTTTAAAGAATTGGTATAGGCTATAAAAGGCATTTATCCTTAAACATAAAAAAATAATACTGGAGGTTCGACAATTAATTTTTTGCCTTTGCACACCTTATTCAATTCTGGGTTTGCCTTTGTAAAATTTGAATACCTCGAGGCAAGATATCGTCTTAAAATATTCGTTTTTTATCTTATTGTTTACTTAACAGGTTAGACAGCTCCTTGGAGACACGGTTCTGAGGGGTGAAGAATTGAAGAAGTACGTTAATTCTTTACGAACAAAGAGCACTGTCTACAAAAGGCAAAGAGCTAATCTTTCAACATTCAAGGTGAGCATTTCATTTTCTTAATGACTAAGAATTTTTAGAAAAATAATAATAGATGCCGTGTGAGAGGGAATGCGATCTTCTTTCGGAAGCAGCTATCCGTACTTCCTTTGAAAACTCTCTTTGTAAATAAAGCGTTTTTGAAGTCTCCACATTTTTAGCCATGCTGGTTGAGTCAACGGCTATTTTCACATGACATTAAAATAAAATCAAAGAATGTGTAATAAGTACTGAATTATAAAAACAGGTCTTCTGTGTTTTTATATGTAGGTAAAGTATCAGAAGAAAAAAGGAAAGTAAATTTATTGTAGGTATTGCATTTTGATACAGGTAGAAGCAGGAATATTGGCTAGAACGATTCAGATTATCAGCACAGCTGATCCTACAGTGGAAATGGCTTTAGTTAATCACAAGAAAATGAGAATAGAAGATGTTGATGCAACGGAAAAGAATTACGATAAACCAGACGATTTATCCAAGAAATCTTTACATGATTTATCTCAGGTAAGTTTGTATTTAATTTCGTGGCTAACTTGTAAGTAGGGAGTTATGTACCTTCTAATTAGGTACTTTACTTACTAAAGCAATGAAAACTGAATTTGGCTGAATCGTCATCGTAAGCAACGTATGTAGAAAAATATTTCAACTGAGAGCAAAAAAAAACGCTTCCTCTGGATGAAGCGTGATTTGTTTCATAGCTCTATGGTACCTTCTTACTTTCCAAGAGTGCTTTCGACCCTCTTATAAAGGTCTGTCCAGAGTTCTTTTGCAAAAACTTTGCTGCAGAGAAAGGTCAAATTGTTGTTTACAGTTGGTTGCGCAAACAGCTCAAAAGTTGTCTCAAGTCCGTCAAGACATTCAACCACTCGCTGACAAAATCAAACCTGTGAAAGAGGAGTTCCAAACAGTACAACAACAATATGAACAAAAGAAGAGAGTTTACGAAGCCACCTCTATAAATATCACCTCGCAAATGGAGCCCATTAAAAACCAAGTAAAGGAGTTCACAGACCGGCTAAACAGTAAAGAGGACGAATGGAAAACCTTGCGGCAAAAAATTACTAAAGCAGAAAGTTTGCAAGAAGTCGTCATGTTTGAAATGAAAAATTCTATGCAATCCCCCAGGAAACCATCTAAAATGGAAGCTTTAAAGAAAAAAGTTGCCGATGTGGAACAAATTGTAAAAAATTTAGAAGAGGTGAGATTAATAAAATCCTTTTCTCGGGGTTGAAATTAATTAACGAGTTACTTGTTTTATTGTTGGGCGTTTCTTTTATAAGACGTCGTAACTTTTGTAATTAATTACCCACCTGGAGAAAAACCCGGTAACATGACATGCATATGACATGACTGTTTTAATTGTCGATCTGTCGTTATTTGTTTGTCTGTCATGCCTCTTTTCTAAGAACACTGACTGAACTGACTAAAACCGTAAAGCTGAATTTCAAAACAAAAACAGTCTGTCTCTGGACTCATAATCTGGTAAAAGTACCTTCATCATATATAATAGGTAAATACTGACTCTATGTAATAAAAAAGTATGACTACCACGACAATACCTTGATTTTTGAACTAATTTGGATGTCATTCAGGCGTGATCATCAAAACATGTTACCCTGGATATTATACGTTAAGTACCCAAAAATTTAAAAATTTTTCATATTTAAATTAAAGTTTACCCCAAAGGAAAAGTTCGAAAATGGTTAATTTCCAATTAAAATTATTACTTAATATAAAAAAAAATTTAACTGTGCTTCTATCCATAGGTACATATTGATATTGTTTTATTATTATTATTTTTCTATTTAATTTGACTCTCGGGTCTAGCCCGGACATTTGGGAGGCATTGGTGGGGCCGTAGCCAACACCAAGAGGCCCTTTTTAATACAAAAGTTACTATATTGTTTATAGTTTTATTTTAGGCCGATTCCAGTATAGGCCATTTAGGTCCCCACCTAAATGGCCTCTACTGGAATCGGGCGTTAAAAACAAATAATTTTTATATTACCTACCTATATTATTGTTGTTACGGTGGTTAAATGTTGACCAACGCATTTTCTAGGAGCAAAGAGCCATCAGTTCACGCCAGGGCGCTGTCGAAGAGCAGACCCGGTACTGGGAGAACACCATCAAGCTTCTGCGGTGCAAGATGCGCGCGCGCAGCGAACCTGCCGCCAGACAAGGCCGAATGCACATTACGCAGAAAACTCAAATGCTCACTCTTAATTGACGATTAAAATATTTAAAATTAACCAGACGATTCTTCTTTGTCTAATTTGTTAAGGAAACTGTCTATTATGAAATCATCTTAGTAAATATTCTGTAGGTAGGTAAGTAGGTACCTACTACCGTACGGGGCGTGTTCCAGTCGCAGTTAATTTTGGGTCCTCTATATCTTATTCGTGCATTTTCAGATATTTGATGATTGATTTTTGTATTTCGTAAACTAATTAAATTCAAAAGCTCTAAGCTAACCGCTGCTAGGATATTAAATAACATCAAAAACGAATCTTGCCAGTTTTACCCGTACCTACTATTATATTAGGAAGAGTATAACGAGAGATTTCATCTAGTACGTACGGCTGTACTACCTTAGAGATTCGCTCGTTTGGAACTTCGAACGCTACCAGGAATAACACGAGATACTAATTGATTTAGTGCTACTGGTGGTACAACCATGGATACTAATCCACAGATAATAATAATACCTACAGACTAAACGATAGCAAACAAGCTAGTGGCTACGGCGATCAGATATACAACCCGGGCATACCTGATCGAAGTTTGGCTACAACCAAACCGTTGAGCCTGAACACAAGATATTGAGCGTGGATCGTGAGGATTTTGAGAGGTTTCGAGTGTGACGTTAGAGAGGATGTCTGAAAGGCGCGGGTGGCAGCGGGCGGTGCTGTGGTGAAGCGGAGAGGCGCGCTCGCTCGGCGTTGCACCTAGCTCGCCTATGATACTAGGTATCTGTTGCGAGCCGACGGTAGACGCGGTAGACGACTGTTTTCGTGACTCTTCAACCATTTTGGCAGTGAAACGACTGGAGTAAACGTTTTCATCGTCCACGGATTATAGTAAGTAAGTTTCTACTACTTTTTAGTACCTACCCACGACAGGCCATTTCACTGTGCAAAATGCACCGAAAAAGAATTGCACTGAGGTAGAATGATGCAGACAAGTTTCATAAATACCATGTGAAAAAAAATCTCTAGGTATTAAAGCAAAAAATACATATGATCGAAATACTTAACTACTTATATGCCTCAACATGGTTTAACGTATTAATTATAAACCTTTTAGATTAATTTAAGAGGTATGTAGGTATTAATTAATGTTTCGTTTCAGATCATCGTTGATGTTATATTTTTTTTTGTATGTAAGTAGGTACACCTACCCATATATATTTATTTATTTATACAGGCGAATTTTATGTAAAAGAAGTCCTTACATTATACCCCAGATAATTTATACTTACCTACACGTCTTAAATGTCCACAATTATTTATAACTAGCTTTTGCCCGCGGCTTCGCACGCTTGTGTTATGTTATTTTTACGTTATAGTCTAATAATAGATCATGCATTTCGTACCAAACAATAAAATCCAATAAATCTTTTCGAAGCTGAGCACAGTAACCTGTATTAGCATAGGTATAGGTATAACGCAAGCATAGCCGTGAGTGGAAGCTATTAAGCCATCACCTAAGATTAAATGTTTTAAGTCTAATATAGATTTATAACAGTAAAATAAATTTCAAACAAAAAACTACAATTTTATAAGTACCTCTTCATATTACAACAAAAAGAAATCATTATCACTTCATTCAGGTCTTTAACAGAAGTTCCAGTAAATTTTGTTCAGGTAGTAGTTATATACCTAAGCAGGCATGTACAGTTTAGAAAAATATGGAAGAATCACACACGATGATCCTGTTTTGCTCAGTAATACATATTATCGACGCGCTTTTTGTTCCATTTAACACATTTTTTTACCTTAAGTTTGGTTACATACGAATTAAGTACATAACTACAGCCAGTGTCAATAATAAGTTTATAAAATGCTGGAGATATGCATTTACCTATACGACGCGTACATAATTAATTTTTTAATACTAATTAGGAATTATTAATACTAAACCACCACTCCTTAAAGAATCGACAGTTATAATTATTATTATGACCACTATTTTCCACGCTGACTCATTCCCAATTCCCAACATACCTACCTAGTGAGATGAAAGTGAGGAAGTAGGTTAAATCGACATTACATAATTATTACTTACACCCAAAGATATTACTTACCTACTATAAGTAACCAAGTAATCCAGAGTAATTAATCATTTTTTGCTCCCCTGGTTTATTTAAAAGCCCACAGATCTAAAATATTTTAACTATTAAAAACTTATTTCAACATGCAAGAAGAAGAAGAAGAACAAATCAAAAACAGTCAAAAACGAACGTTACGCGCCATGTTGTTAATTCGTGGATACAATTTTATTGCCATAATGAATACCTACATATTATTATATCTAAGTACCTACCCTTTTTAAAAATTCTTCATCAAATATTTCGTATCATTGGCTAAATACAAATAATAGTACCTCCGGCTTACTTTAATGCCAAAATAAAAAAGGTTTTAAAATGCGTAGCAATGGTAAGGGTATATAAATTAAATAGCTATAAGTACTACAGGGGGTCTAGCAAAGATACTAACCACTAACCTAACTCCAAAACTGTATTGAAATAACATTAGCTGTGGAAATGTAAGCGATTTCCGAAATTTCATCCCAGTACATTTTGGAGTTAGCGTTTGGCGTTAACGTTAGTGGTTGGTATCTTTGCTAGACCCCCAGGTACCTTAAAACTTCCTTGGGGTCGATCAAGAATGTAGCAGTAGCGAAAAAATAATTTTATCTACCTAATTAGAATGGTAACGTGTAGTAAGTTCATGTAAATAATACATTTTACCAGATCGCCAATAAAGAACATTGCTCCCGCCAAAACCCTATAAATCGAAAAATTAAATAAAAATGTAAGCTTCAATATTGGCTAAGTATGATAATCGCGTGAAGCCTTATGAATAATTATAAAAAGTCTAAGTACCTATCCTTTTAAACAGTTTTCATAAAATACTTCCTATCATTGGCTAAATACAAATTTTGTCTAATGTCAAAATAAAAAAGGTTTTACAATGCGTAGCAAAAGCAAGGGTCAATAAATTAAGTACCTTTATGCACAGATTACTGAACATGTTACTGCTATAGGTTAACCTATAGGTACTATAAATACAATTTTAAATGCTATTTCGAATGGTAACGCGTAGTAGATTTTTGAAACTAATACATAATACCAGATCGCCAATAAAGAATTTTGCCCTCGTCAGAACCCAATAAATCGAAAACATGAATAATAATTTAGTTATGTTTCAATATTGGCTAAATATGATATCGCGTGAAGCCTTAAAACTTATAAAAAAAGTCCACGAAGTTTTTAGTTTTCTAAATTCCTTGTTCTCTGTGTCGTGCTCATATTCAAGAAGGTTCTCATACCTATCCTCTTTTTTAGTTTGGACCACAGAGTAACGAAAAAACTTATCTATATGTAAATACATATGACAAATACACTATGTGTGGAGCCAAAATATAAAAAAAAAAATTGTGACGTAAAAAATTTGTACCGTTAACGCAGGCGCACCAATTGTTATTTACTGTTGTAAAACATGCATTAAATTACTTCCTTATTGCTTAGTGCAGTGGGGATTGTTCAGAATGAAATACAAAAACATAGGAGTTCCGTACTCAAAGAGTAAATCCTTATTACTAAACCTCCGCTGTCCGTCTGTCTGTCGGTCTGTCCACCAGGATGTACTCATGAATCGTGATAGTTAGACAGTTGAATTTTTCACAGATGATATATTTCTGTTGCTACTATAACAAACGTAATCCGTATTCAAAGGGACAGATAAACAGACAAATAAAAAAAAATGGTTTTACTTCATATTGATAAGGAATTATAAATTAAAACTATAACAATTTATTTTTGTAATCGCAAATAATACTCTCACAGTTTGTAAAACATATTTATTCGCCGACATGCAATAAAATAAAAATAAATAAATATGTGTAGACATTTCACACAGCGCCATCGCAATATAACGCTACTGCTTCCTCCATTTTATTTAGCCTACGTCGGTTGCGCAGCAGGCAAACAAATTGACTGTGTGTCCGGGTTGGGGCGCTACAAAAACATCGAGGATAGTCAACAGAGATGTTTTTGCGCGCCAACTCAACAGCGAAGTTTCGGGCTTATATGAAGCCGCGCCATAATAGTAAGAGTTTTTTTCTTTAATTTGTGCATCTGGATAAACCCGAGATAAAATTACCGTCAGTAGCAGTGTAGCAGAGTAAAATTTTTTTTTTCTCATCTATGGTTAGTAGCCAAAATATAACTTACCTTTTGACACTGGCTAAATACCTACACTAAGTGTGGAGCCAAAATATAAGAAAAAAAAACTTACCTTGAGGCCTTGAAGCGGCCATCTTGTTAAAATCCCGTTCCGTTTCATAACGAAATCTTAATCACAAAAAAAAATTAACGATATGTAAAATTTAATATGTACTATGTTTTGCGCCGGGTTTTTCTAAGCTTATTAGTGAAAACCGCATGAAAATCCGTTCAGTATTTTCGGACTTGTGCCGTAACAAACAAACAAACAAACAAACAAACAAACAAACAAACAGACAAAATGTCTAAAAAGTAGCCTAACGTGATCAGCAAAAAATTTCAAGCCAACCTGTGTAATTTTTTTTTCGATATCTTGCATTTACAGATTTTTTTATCTCTACAGTTTTATTATATGTATAGATAAAAATAAATAACGCCCAACGATCACATAAGTACAAAATCCTGGACCCTAACTAGGATTCCCTGTTTATTAAATTATTGATTCTCATTGCGGCACCATAGAGGGGGGTGACATAATGACCACGTTTATGAGGAGTTCAGCATATACACGACGGTCATAGGTATCTCAAATATTTTATAAATATTAAGATTTTACTTCCAAATCTATCCTATGTTGCAGGGGTTATATCTATTACTTCAAAAATATAGTAATTTTTTCTCCAATTTTTTTGAGGGCCCTTTTCACAAACCCCATGCGATGTGAAGTGCCTCGTTTATCCTCTTTATTCATATCAACAGTCGGAACATAAACTTTCGGTACAGTATTTTTTCTAGTCTTTTCCAATTAGTTTCAGAATGAAGGCTACCCTTGTCCTGTTAGTGTTGGCGTGCACGGTGGCTGTCGCGTACGGTATCGTCTGCCCGCCCAACTACTGCGAGCAGCAATCGTGC
This sequence comes from Ennomos erosarius, assembly GCA_963580505.1. Taxonomy (NCBI): domain Eukaryota; kingdom Metazoa; phylum Arthropoda; class Insecta; order Lepidoptera; family Geometridae; genus Ennomos; species Ennomos erosarius. Next base: position 9,751,289 of record OY756981.1, on the reverse strand, counting down.
GAACCACTGGAACCCTGCGACTGCATGCCCCCCCAAGCTTACCGCGAAAGTGCCACCTTTTGTGGTTGCTGCCCCGCCTGCATTACTATGCTAGGTAAGCCTTATTAACTCAATGTCGTACTCCTCATATTCCTGATAGTTTTGGATTTGGCCGACCACGCCACGGCTATTTGAATAATTCACCTTGTAATATTCCAAGCATATCGCATAGTGAGTCGTTCGAGCAACCATGAAAGACGAGGGGAGGCGCGGCCATAGAAATGTACCGGGACTTGACCAAACGTTTGGTGGATGCATCAGGTGACTACATCGATAGCCTACTTTCCCAAAAATAAGCATTGCAATAATTCAAAGTGTCAATGCTGCCAGTATTCTGGGCACTTTTTTCTCCACCAACGGTTTATATAAAGTTTTATATTTTAGTTTTAAAGTTTGTAGCTAGGTATACCTATAGCCCAGATAATATTATAATACCTACAGTATAGATGCCTCATCCCATACAACGGAATAACGCGGGCTATTTTACGAATTATTTTATTGCTGTGTAGCGCAATATTATCAAGCGACATTTATTGCGTGTCTGCGAAGTATTGGGCCAAATGAATACACTGGACTACAATGGACTGGACTAGTTACTCTCTAGAGACGATTACTTACTACTTTTTTTCTTGAAATTCTAGGTTTGAACATGTACCTGTTTTTAGATTGCTTTTCAAAGACATGTCAAAGCCATGAACAGTATTTGGTTTCTGACAAGATATGTATTGTGTTAAAAGCATTATGGAATTCCATTGTCATAACTAAATTTTTATTATTACAGGTGAGAACGATCGCTGCCTGACTTTAAGCGGGTCTCCCCCAAAGGCCGTCTGCACGCCGCCTTTAGTATGTCGCAGTGGAGTCTGTTCCGAGCCGGAACAGACGGAAGGAACGTATGCTGCACCTTAATAAGGACTGAAGCCGTAATTGCAATCATAATTATTACCAGTACTTTTTATATATCATTTATTTTTGTACTATTCTATAATAGTTTATGATAGTATTATATTTATACAAACAATCTATAGGTTTTTGGCGGGAACGCCGAAAAGTTAACGTCGTTGCATTGTATTACTTCTCAAAACTTGTGCTTTTTGCAGAGTTAATGTTTAAAAATTGGTGGCGTTTTACGCATTAAGTGCTGAATTATGAGCATGAGTGTGGGCAAGTGATATAATGTGGTGAAACGTGGTTTTTCGTGTTGCTTCCAAAATTCCATAGAAGCTTCTAGTAAAGTTGGCATCACTTTACTGGAGCATGACTTAGACTGGATTATGACCTGACTTAGACTGGACTATGACTATGACTAAGACTTGACTTTACGTGAAATATTCTAATAACATGATGGAAAATTACAATACTTGACACTGGCTAAATACACAATGTGTGGAGCCAAAATATAACAAAAAAAAAAACAATCTATGAATGGAATAAAACTGGCTGGAATTTTTCGTTTTTCATTTTAGCTACGGTAAATAAATAATAATAAATAAACCTATTTTTTATCTAGGGAGTAAATAATACTTTTTCATTACTCATACTCGGAAAGTAGGTCTGAAGTTGCCTGAGGAGCGGGTTGTAAGTGATACTTTTCAGCCCTAGAGAGAATCGATTTTAACTGACAGCTGCCAATTATAAAAAACCTAGTTTGATTTCACATTTATATTGAACCATGCTTCAACTTTCTCTACAGCCACTTAATTACAGTGCAATAAAATTGAAATTAATTATAATATTGGTATCATTATATATTAAGTAAGTATTAGTACTGTAGGTATTATATTATCTAGGATATTAGTAAAAAATTAAAAATTCAGCGTCTTCATTTGTCGGATTTTCTTCAAAGACTTTGTGTGGTTATTAATTTTAGGAATGACATTTGGTTGTCTTAACAAAGTAGGTAGGGACAATAATAATTGTTCTTGACTAACAATTGTGGCCTGATCAACTAGTAATATTTTTATGCAATGTTTATATAGATATCCATAGGTCCATGATATAGGTACAGATGATATAATACATATGTATAGAGTATTGTTTAGCACAGCATGAGTGCATGCTGCTCGCACCTGCATGTGGTGAATAAAAAATTAATGGTGAACTGCTGGATTAATGGCGGCCAAAATGCGCGTCTAAATTAATTGTTTTCCTCGTATGCATTGCGTTTGCCAAGAGTTTTATTGCTTGAGTATATATTTTTATTTATCAATTTATGCACAAAATAAATTACTATCGTAGAAAAATTAAGAATTAAAAAATAAAATGAAAAAATGAAGTGAGTGTTGACAATAAATATAATAATAGTGTATGGGACTGTGCATAAATTGGAACTCGTGCTGTACCTGCTATTAAAACTTACAATCATATTTTAATATCCCTGATAACAATTTCATAAACTATTAATAATTCTTACTACATATACCTACCTACTTATATACTGAACTACATAATTATCTATAATTTTGTATTTAGGTGACATCAGCCTTGGACACTGAAGTCAGAACCGATCAATTTAATATGGTCGATACATAATATTTACCTGATTTCGTCAAGTTGTAGGCTCAATTGAAGGCATTTAATTATTTCATGAATGGAATAGATAATAATTAATTACGCCTATTATATCAACCCATGAATGACGACTGATAAAACATTACTATTGGATTTCATTGTACAAAATGAAGAAACAAAGAGTTTCCAATTTGTATGAATTCTAAGTTAAAATATAGGTATTTTATGTCATATGCAAACAAAGAAAGCCAAATCATGTCAACCTATTCTAGTAACGTGAAGCCCACGCTGTCACAGCTTGCCGACACCCTGGAGATATGAGATAAGAGATTCCTATTCGAAAACACAAAGCCCATTGTGAAACGTTTTTCTTGTAACTGCCATTAAAAGCTGAACGAACCTGAATGCCTGAGGTTTACATTTATGCTTACCTATTCTTTATTTATATTTTTATTTAAAGGAAACTTATGCGATGCATGTTTAAATAGGAACATTATCGCTGACACATCGTTATGTCGTTACGTAAAAGGCATGATAGCAAAAACAAACATAATAAATAATAAAACGCAACGTGAAAAATGTAATTACATTTTCCATAAAAAAGCGACTTTCTGATGAACAGCCAGCAGAGTAAAGTCAGTGTTTGTTTTGATAATTTATTTTGTGATTGAAGACTTAATAAGCTTGTAAAAGCTAATTAACATTGTTGATTTTATATCATGTAAGTATTTAGCGATAATGCGTTATGCGTTTACCATTAATTTTAATACCGATAACTAATAACAGATTCTGAAACACATCTCCGACAAATGTTTCTCTGCCGGAAGAGCCGCCGACAGAATGTTTCGTTTATGGGTCACCGACAGAACCTTTCAACTACGAACGATTATATAAGGATTATATGATTTAAGAAGTAACAGATAGATAATGTAAGGTCAAATTAACGAAATTAAAAATGCTATATGTTTCATAAAGCGTAGTGGCAGTGCTACGCCTGCTACGTCGTAGCTGAACCATCAAACACGGCCGAACTTCGTGTCAGTCATTATCGCAAGTTTAGAGCTGAATTGGTTCAACCACTTCGGACAGCTGACAGTTGGGTAATGAGTTTCCAGCTGAAACAAAAACTTCGTCACTTGTTGGCATGAACTTACTACAGCAGGGCTAGCGCGGCTGGCAGACAAAATTGCCTTTCGTGTTTTCTTCATACAATTCACTTGTCAAGTGGAGTAAAACAGGGGAAAGACATACCGTCCGTGCATCCGTGCATACCCTACTGGTAAGGATTGGAGGGTGAAATAAAAATCGATACAACCTTCAACTGGGGTATTACCGTGCTCCACCTCCAGACATCTGGGTGTACCCACAGAATACTTTGTTATATACGGAAAGGGTGTACCTACCACGGGAATTTATTTTTCCCGTAGCCCGTCTATGTATTTAATTATTAAGTATATTGTGTTAATAATTTATTGCCCGTAGTCCACCCAGGACAGACAATAGCTGAGGCGAATGTTCTAATAATTTTTATTTGAAAGTTCGTTTCAGTTCCAACTTCAACGCCAACTTTGTATTATTTAGAATGAGTAAAATAATTGGAGATATTATCACTATATATTATAACGTTTATAAATTAAAAGACACTTATAGTTATAACCAAAACAACGTAGATTCCTATTTCCTACAAATTAGTCGTCTGCCGAGAAACCACTCATCTAAGATTATACAAGAAAAAGGATACGAGAAAAAGTTCTAATTGTTTTCAACAATAAGGAAGGCGATCCTCCAAACAGAAAAGTCTGGTTTGGACGGAAGTGATATAAATTTAAATTTTTATAACGGCACCGCATTAAAAGTTTGGAACGATCTGCGAGTTGTAAGCGGTTTCGGGCATCCGATATTTGGCATCGGCCGAACAAATTTGTGGCGAAACTGTCAACTAACTAATCTAAATTAAAACTCGAATGATCCATACGTAGATTAACTATAGACTCTGAATAGTCCTTCAAATAGATGGAATCCAATATTTTTCGTGAGTTACAAGGTTTAATATTATAGGTCGCGGCTCACACGTTCGGTTATTTCAAGAGCGCCAACGAAATTAGCACCGATGTAAATGGTTGGGTTAGGATTAAAAACTAAAATAAACAACAGCACAAACGAAACACACAACATTAATTTTAACATTGTTCTTTTTTTCCTGTATCTAATAATTGGTGTTTGGTATCCAATGATATAATGTTTAATTAGTAATATACCTCGGATACTTATACCCGCAGTTAATTTCTTTTGAGTTGGTTCCTCGATGCTTCTGGGCAAGGATAGGTAACCTCTTAACTATTTCGTTATTAGATATACTCTCAAAATGAAATTAATTTTAAGGCTACAGCTCTACTGGTAAATTATACTTAAGTATACCCTTTGCTCTACTGAATAACAAAGACGTTTGATGTTGCGTGTCAAGGAATGAAGTGTACGACTTGGTCTTTAATTAACCACTTCTCTTTCAAGTCAAACACTCCGAAAACCCATATGCCTACGCTATTCTCAAAGTTTGTGTGAATACAATATTAATTTCTCAAGATGAAAATAATTGCAAAGACAAGCACCTTCGAAAATAATCAACGATGGCGTTTGACATTCTCCTTGCTACATTTAATTATTAAAATAGGGAACGTACAAATTAGCGGCTTGAAACGTTACGAATTAAAATAGCTAATTGGAATAGATGTTCATATTCCCGGTAACTTTCATACAGTGTGTGCATATTAATCATCGGCATACGATAGGTTCCGGTTTCAATGCGAGGCTCACACGACTAAATTCATCTGAATTGCAAATGAACTTTACTTCACCGTCAGTACGATGATGTGCCTGCGGATAGTTAGTTTCAAAAGTCTGGCGAATAGAGTTCGAAATTCAATAACACTTTTCAATACATAATTTAATCAAAATAAGTTATAGTGCGACTCAATATCAATGGCGGCGGGGGGAATCAATGGTGAAGTCGGCGCGAAACGCTGTGCAGTGTAAAAGTTAAATGTGCGCAGGCAGAGTTTGCAGCGCACTTCACTGCCGCCATTGAGTTTAAATCACACCTACCCATTTTTGTTGAGAATAGACAATGATTGTGAACGTTTATTTTTGTGTTATTGAAAATGTCCTTTTATGTTGTGCTCACAACTATTGGAAAAGTTGTACTGATTACTTATCTATATTATTTCGAAGTGCTTAAGTAAATATGTAATGGCGAAGCATTGTGCTTGTCTATAGACTTTAGCCAAGAACATATTTTTTTTTTAAATATTTCACTCACGTACATCAAATAACACAGGATTCGCCTTATTTACAATACAAAATATAATATATTTACCTACAAGGTTCTTTGAAGTTAGAAAAGGTATTCCAACTAACGTCTTGGAATACCTACCTATAGAAGAGTTTTCAATTCAGTCTGAAGAGATCATAGGGATCTCTAATATACCTACTTATTTATGTCAATGGCCTAATACCTACCTACTAGGTTATTTGAGGTAGGTACAAACTTTGTACTATCTTTGTACTACAAAGTATAAGTCATGTGTAGGTATATTTATCTATTTATATTTACTTTCATCGATATTGTATAATGATGTGGGCACTTAAAAGCTTAACCTTGAAAATCACATGTATTAAAGAGCAATTATATAGATAAACTGTTTCCTGGATGTTAATCAATACCTACTAGTTTTATAATAGTCCTAAATATAAAAATGACAATAAAAAAATTAACTATATACGTGCAAGCATATTAATACGTACTTACATTATTAATTTATATTATACGTGTTTTTATGACATACCTATAAAATAGATACGTAAGGTATATCATGATTTCTTAGAACGATGCCTAGGTGTACCTATAATATATTGTTCGCCCTTCACTTTAGCTAAAAATTCTAACAACGCGACTCTTTATAATATAACCGTTTATAAAGGGCTTCGTTCTTCATATTTATGTCGGTACCTACATAACACAAGTGTGTAATGTAGGTACCGACCTATGTGTAAGTAATAAAAAAAGGTGAGTAAATTTTTTTTAATACATTTTAAACAACAAAAACTAGGTAGGGTATAGGGTATAGCTGTAATTTGTTATCATTTGTACTCCCAAAATTTTCACACGAGAATATAACCGCACGACCTTTTGTTTGCCGAAAGAACAATAACGGATTAATATTAATACACGAGACATTGGGCACAGTCATCGTCACAATAGGGGCAGACTCACCGAAATACTATTTTGCGAGCTGCCACTATTTTGACCAAGTAGTCTTATGAGAAAGAATGTCGCTCACTTAAGTATGAGGTTCAGTTTAGAATGCTATACTTAGCATCCACAGAGCAGAAAAAAAAGTGCGAAGCGTCATTTGTTTCATAGCTCTGTGTTAGCATCGCTTCTAAAAACATTCCCCTAATGAAAAATCATAATGTAAGAATGCGCTGCTACAAAAAGGCGGTTAAAGCACATTGAAGATATTAACGAATTAACGTTAAACGCATTTTGTAGTCCAAGCAACGGTGGGTGTCAAAAAAGTAAGGCCTTTTTCATTATATCCTTCTCTTATCTTGTAAAAGCACTTAACAAAAACAAAACGACGAGCGGACAAAAAAATATCAAGGAAAAGTAGATTAAAAACGGGACGGTGATTGTGGGACAGCGGCAGCGTCGCATGTGACGCGGGTCGTATTTAAGGGCTCTAAGGACAGAGGTCCCTAATTAAAGGGACCCTTGCTTAGGTCGCGAAGACACGTAGCACCGCTTTTTATGCCTTTCTTCCGCTCGATACAATAGTCGTATATCCTGGGTAAATGCTTGAAAGTAGGCCATTTTGCAATCTTGTTTTGTTATCTACGCGAAACAATGAAACAGCTGGATTATTAAGGCTAGTAAAAAGAATCAACCTCGATTACATTGACGGCCTGCAGCCAGTTCATTAGCATATTGCAATGGCACTTATTAATGTTGGAAACACAGAACACGAAAAAATTGACGCTTCGCTCCCAGACAGAGACGAAATTCTACATGAATTTCGTGATCAACAATAAGCGCAAGCGCATACAACATGGCGCTTCTACTTACCTGGATGCGAAGAGTCATTTTTAGTGCTCTGTTGTTGGTATATTATAAACAGTCATATATAATAATATACTTAGTATTACATGTTATAAGGGATATCCCTACATATAATATATGTTGCGTATATAGAAAACTGTATCGGTTGGTATAATGAGTACTAAAATGCACCTGAAAAATAAACATTGCGCTGTTAAGTTAATACACATCCGCATAGCACGATGCTATTCAATTTTATCTCCGTAGTTAAGCGAACAAAACTTACAATTTATACAATATTGGTCCATAACTATTCCCATTTCAGAGATAATGCCTCCCAAATGATAAGGTTGCGTGTGTTGCGCTATTATCCGTCGAGCGCTTCACCTCACTTCAATATGGAGGTCGATAATATAGACTTACCAGCGCGGATTGACGATGTAGAGACAGGGGTTAGTGAGATCATTGCAGACTGTTCAACGACCAAGCGTATTTTTCTCACTACAACAAAAAAAAACACAAAAAAAATTAATTGAACAGTATTTGCTTTCTCGTGATAAATTATACCATCATCATCATCACCATCAAAAGCCTGAAAATGTCCACTGACAATGATGAGCTAGGCTTTGAGTGGCTGCTCACCTCCTGATCCATCGGCTCCTTGCCATTTTAACCTGATCGTCGGTCCACCATTAGTAAAAGGCTGGCCTATATACTTACTTACGTTGCGTCTTCCGGTTCGTGGTCGCCACTCGAGAACGTTTCTTCCCCATCGGTTGTCAGTTCTACGCACGATGTGGCTTGCCTATTGCGATTAAACCTTGCTAATTCTAAAGCACATTCAACTACAATTCGTAGTTTAAAGGGGATAGGTTAACGAATCTTCAAAGAAGCGGTACCTACTACCTAAGCCACTAAGATAGTGTCACAAGCCGGTCAATAACTATTACTATTAATTACCTACGTTAATTGGTGGTAGCCGGTTGCTTCAGCATCTTTTCGAAAATTCTTTAGAGATTAGCCCCAAAAACTATCCCTCGCCTACAGACCTGCATAAGTGTAATTCGAATCGGTGACCTCTCACCGCCTATCGTCTATTCCATGCGAGTTATTTAATTGCGAGTTATCGGTAAGCACCTGAATTATTTAAGCATGAAGGACGCTTAGTTACAAGTAATGATATTATGTGAGAAGAAACTCCTTATTCTTTACACCAAACTTTCAATAACGCTTCGAGATAATAATTGATTAGAAATCAACCTAGGTACCTTTCTTTATACATAACCATGCATTGGCACCAACAAAATTTTATATAATTGTCTCCCAAAAACTTATAACTAACTTTTCTTAGTTTAACTGTACTCACCTATTATACAGGGTTACAGGAAAAATTGTGCTAGATCCGTTAAGGGCGTGGAGTACCCATCATTTCTGATTTATTTCACTATGAAACACCCTAGCCTAAACTTAACCCTTTTCGAGATATTCGACTTTTAATATTTTTATTGAAAATTGCCGATTTTTAGGCTACAAAATTTAATTTTGTTTATTTTGTGTGTCTTATTATTATTATTATTATTGCATTTTTACATGTGTAATAAGATGCTTTAGGACGTCAATCATTAAAATAGTACAAAAGTTAACTGAATAGACCGTAGTAGACAAGTGAAAGTTAAGAACTAAAAAAAATATTAGAAACTGTAATTTTCTCTGAGGGATATCTAAAAAAAATATTATGGCAGTTGTTCGGCAGATGTGTTTTAAAATATCTACGTTTCATCAGCTATCTAACGAGGTACAATAATCTAGGGTTTGTAATACATTTCATGGAAAAAAAATAGTTGGGATGCTCCAGGTAGCAGTTCTAATGGTCTCGCGCCTATTGTCCTTCAAGTTAAGACGCACCGTGCGAGCGAGACAAGTGACGTTTTATGTAGGTGCGAATGAAAGAAAAAATGTGTAGAGACTGGTTAGGGCTGGGAATGCAACAGGGGGTATTGTTTTGGTTGTCAGTCTGCTTTTGTGCTTCGTACATAGTAGATGTGTTATCGTTTTGCTTTATTTCTCGACTTGGCTGTGATTCTGGACTTTTTCTTCTGATTGTTGTGATTACTGTGCTTGTTAACCGGACTTTGATTTGTACCTGTGATACGGAATTGTTGAAGATGACGTCCTACACACCTGAGGAATATGCTGATAATATGCTTATTTGTTACGGATACTGCGATTGTGTGTCTGCGCAAGCTCGCAACGAATACATAACTCGCTACCCCGGTCGTCGAGTGCCGGATGTGGCCGTTTTTGACAGAGCTTATCGAAGACTTCGAGAAACTGGCTCTGTTTTGAGACGAAATACAGACATGGGAAGACCACGAATTGACGACGAAGAACAGGACAATGAGATGGTGCAACGCTTTCGAACGGATCCGACTACTTCCACTAATATTGTTGCCCGTGATCTGGGACTTTCGCAATGGAGAGTGTGGTTTACAGTGCATACTGCTGGCCTATACCCGTACCATTACACGCTGGTACACGTTATTGAAGAAGGAGACCCTGCGAGAAGACTGGACTTTTGCAGATTTATGCTAAATGCTGACGTAGAAGACCCAGATTTCCTAAGAAATATCTTGTGGACGGATGAGTCCAAATTTGATAAAGATGGCATAACCAACTATCACAACGCCCATTACTGGGCCCCAAAAGAACTAAGGAATCCCAATAAGAAAAGAGTGAAAGATGGAACCCAACGAAGATTCAGCGTGAATGTGAATTGGACCTTACTTTCTCCCGGATAATCTAAATGGGGAAAGCTACGAAAATTTCCTGAGAGCAGATTTGAGTGATATGCTGGATGATCTGCCACTCAACCTGATCAGGGACATGTGGTTCCAACACGATGGCTGCCCTGCCCATTTCAGAAGAAGTGTCAGAGACTGGCTGGACACAAATTACCAAAACAAATGGATAGGACGAAGTGGGCCGTTGCCATGGCCAGCAAGGAGTCCGGACCTAACCCCCATGGATTTTCGTGTGTGGGGGCTCATGAAAAGTCTTAGTGTACAGCGAGCCAAATCCAGTTTCGTCTGTGGAAGACTTAAGAGAAAGGATTGTGAATGCAGCAACTAAAATGAGGACCACGTTGAGCACTGGAGTAGTGAAGACTGGTCTCCGTAGAAGAATGCGACAATGTATCAGAAATAGAGGCGGCCATGTTGAACATGAACTGTAGAATAAGAAAAAGTTTTGTGAAAACCTTTAAAAAATGACATTGCATGCTTACCTATTGTTTTATTTTGCTTTATAGGGCTAAGTATACATTTTCTTCTCCACTGTCGCCTATGAAACTAAATTATTTTCAATGCATTTGAATAAAATCCTAGATTATTATACCTCGTTAGATAGCTAATGAAACGTAGATATTTTAAAACACATCTGCCGAACAACTGCCATAATATTTTTTTTAGATATCCCTTAGAGAAAAATACAGTTTCTAATATTTATTTTTAATTCTTAACTTTCACTTGTCTACTACGGTCTATTCAGTTAACTTATGTACTATTTTAATGATTGACGTCCTAAAGCATCTTATTACACACGTAAAAATGCAATAATAATAATAATAAGACACACAAAATAAACAAAATTAAATTTTGTAGCCTAAAAATTGGCAATTTTCAATAAAAAATATTAAAAGTCGAATATCTCGAAAAGGGTGAAGTTTAGGCTAGGGTGTTTCATAGTGAAATAAGTCAGAAATGATGGGTACTCCACGCCCTTAACGGATCTAGCACAATTTTTCCTGTAACCCTGTATATTCGGCTTGGTCTCATCCTCCCCGGTAGCGCTGCTCCGTTACCGGCAGCGGCTGGCAAGTGCCAAATGTCACTTGTGTCAGCAACGTCAAATTTACCTTGAGATCAAGCCATTTTTTTTCGTTTCTTTTGTTTGTTTTTTTTTTGGTTGGGGAGTTGTTGGTTATTGGTGAAAATTTTGATAGTGCCCCGTTTTGTATTGTTTGACCGAATTCATCGATCTGACTATAACGGGGCAGATGACACTTTGTCTTTTTCATCGGCCCCGGTATGCGCCATTGTTGAGACTACCGGGGAGGATGAACTTTTTTAAAGTTTTTGTCTCATCCTCCCCGGTAACGGGACAGCGGGGAGGATGAGACCAAGCCATATCCTCGAGATATAATAATAAATCTATGGGTGGTATACATGTAAAGCTTTGACTGTTCAAACATGTAAAGATTCGCCTTAACCCAAAAATAAAATAATAGACCAGACAACAGATATAAATCTAGTGAACAACTTGAAGCTATAGCTCATATCAATTTTATTACGTTTAATCATGTCCTGTTTATTCGTAAAAAGGCAAAATATGGTATAATTTAGGTAAAATATAGCCGTATACAGCAATTTTTGCTTATTTCTTTATGTGCACGCCTTTTCTAACTATTTCTCTGCACGCCTTGGTTGACTGGTAGAAAATGCTGTCCTTCGTTGTACATGTTATCTGCATAAAGTATTAAATATATAAACAATTAAATAGGTAAGGATATTATTATGTTAAAACCAAGGAACTTATACGGAAAAATTGTGCTAGATCCGTTAAGGGCGTGGAGTACCCATCATTTCTGACTTATTTCACTATGAAACACCCTAGCCTAAACTTAACCCTTTTCGACATATTCGACTTTTAATATTTTTAATGAAAATTGCCGATTTTTATGCAACAAAATTTAATTTTGTTTATTTTGTGTGTCTTTTTACTATTATTATTGCATTTTTATATATGTAATAATATGCTTTAGGACGTCAATCATTAAAATAGTACATAAGTTAATTGAATAGACCGTAGTAGACAAGTGAAAGTTAAGAAATAAACAAAAAAATTATAAACTGTATTGTTCTCTAAAGGATATCTAAAAAAAATATTATGGCAGTTGTTCGGCAGATGTGTTATAAAATATCTACGTTTCATCAGCTTTCTAACGAGGTATAATAATCTAGGGTTTGTATTACATTTCGGGTAAAAAAATAGTTGGAACGCTCCAGATAGCAGTTCTAACGGTCTCGGTATCTTGGTTGTCAGACTGCTTTTGTGCTTCGTACATAGTAGATGTGATATCGTTTTGCTCTATTTCTCGACTTGGCTGTGATTCTGGACTATTTCTTCTGATTTGTGATTACTATGCTTGTTAACCGGACTCTGATTTGTACCTGTGATACGGAAGTGTTGAAGATGACGTCCTACACACCTGAGGAATATGCTGATATGCTTATTTGTTACGGATACTGCGATTGTGTGTCTGCGCAAGCTCGCAACGAATACATAACTCGCTACCCCGGTCGTCGAGTGCCGGATGTGGCCGTTCTTGACAGAGCTTATCGAAGACTTCGAGAAACTGGCTCTGTTTTGAGACCCTGCGAGAAGATTGGACTTTTGCAGATTTATGCTAAATGCTGACGTAGAAGACCCAGATTTTCTAAGAAATATCTTGTGAACGAATGAGTCCAAATTTGATAAAGATGACATAACTAACTATCACAAGGCCCACCCATTACTGGGCCCCAAAATAACTAAGGAATCCCAATATCCAATCATTTGATTGGACCTTACTTTCTCCCGGATAATGTAAATGGGGAAAGCTACGAAAATTTCCTGAGAGCAGACTTGAGTGATATGCTGGATGATCTGCCACTCAACCTGATCAGGGACATGTGGTTCCAACACGATGGCTGCCCTGCCCATTTCAGGAGAAGTGTCAGAGACTGGCTGGACACAAATTACCAAACCAAATGGATTAGACGAGGTGGGCCGTTGCCATGGCCAGCAAGGAGTCCGGACCTAACCCCCATGGATTTTCATGTATGGGGGCTCATGAAAAGTCTTGTGTACAGCGAGCTAAATCCACTTTCGTCTGTGGCAGACTTCAGAGAAAGGATTGTGGATGCAGCAAATAAAATGAGGACCACGTTGACCACTGGAGTAGTGAAGACTGGTCTCCGTAGAAGGATGCGACAATGTATCAGAAATAGAGACGGCCATGTTGAACATGAACTGTAGAATAAGAAAAATTTGTGTGAAAACCTTTAATAACTGACATTGCATGCTTACCTATTGTTTTATTTTACTTTTTAGGGCTAAGTTTAAATTTTCTTCTCCACTGTCGCCTATGAAACTAATTTTTTTTCAATGCATTTGAATAAAATCCTAGATTATTATACCTCGTTAGATAGCTGATGAAACGTAGATATTTTAAAACACATTTGCCGAACTACTGCCATAATATTTTTTTTAGATATCCTTTAGAGAACAATACAGTTTATAATTTTTTTGTTTATTTCTTAACTTTCACTTGTCTACTACGGCCTATTCAATTAACTTATGTACTATTTTAATGATTGACGTCCTAAAGCATATTATTACACATATAAAAATGCAATAATAATAGTAATAAGACACACAAAATAAACAAAATTAAATTTTGTAGCCTAAAAAACGGCAATTTTCAATAAAAAAATTAAAAGTCGAATATCTGGAAAAGAGTTAAGTTTAGGCTAGAGTGTTTCATAGTGAAATAAGTCTGAAATGATGGGTACTCCACGCCCTTAATGGATCTAGCACGATTTTTCCTGTAACCCTGTATATTAATGTATGATTGTAGGTAGATAGGTAATCTTGAAAATTTAAATATAAGTACCTACGCAATAACAAAAAAGTCTATCTATCTAATAATAACATAATTCCAGAATCGCGGTTTTATAATCGCACTGCACGTCACCGTCAAAAAGCCCATCCACACCTCGTGGACCCATGGAAATCTCGCACAGTCCGTTTGTCGAGGTCATTTTTGCTACTCACGTGTAAGTGTGGAATGAGCTTCCCTCTGAGGTGTTTCCGCTGAGCTACAACATGGGGCACTTCAAACGACAGGTAAATAGAGTCCTTAAAGGTAGGCAACGCATCGGCAACGCCCCCGGTGTTGCAGGTGTCTATAGGCGAAGGTAACTGCTTACCATCAGGCGGGCCGTCTGCTTGTATGTCTGTCCGTGTTGTAAAAAAAAGTATCCAATTCACAACTTCATAGGTATCTAACATATATGACTATGATTTCGTAAGGTGGGTGGTCACTACTTCCCCACTGCTCAACTAAATTGCTCAACTGCATCAAGTTGAGCAGTGGGTAATACCGACAGCTCAACTGGTAACTACTCAACTATCTTAGTTGAGCAGTGGGTAATACCCACTGCTCAACTAAAATTTTTAACCACTGCTCAATTAGTTAAGCAGTTGAGTAATAGGACATAGTTTATTACCAAACATTTTACGCCCTATAGCTCAACTGGTTTTGCTCAACTTAGTTGATCAGTAGGTCATCCTGTTATAAAATCGAATTTATAGCCTACTGCTCAACTGCTCTTGCGGCACTGGCTGCTTATAATCTATTGAGACCTTTTAAACCCTTTTTTGTAATTGACATTATTATTGTCACTTATTGTAAAAGTTATGTTTATTGATGTAATAAGAACTTCATTGTTGGGTTTATTACTGCGTAAATAAGTAAATATTATACTCGTGCATCAATTTTTTCATTTCCGCAAACTGTTATAAAATTAAATATATGCAAATGGATGGTGAAGATTCGACTCCAACCACTTAGTGTAAGTGAAAAATAACTAGATAGGTACTTAGTATTTATGTGCAGTCATGTGCAGTTATATATTCAATTTTGAAATATATATCTCTTAATAGTAGTATATTAGCGATCGTACTAATTTATCTAATACGGTTAAGCACCAAGCGAGGACAACGAGATGAAAATCATCGATCATTCGAGATTCATATTAATGACGGTAAATAAGAAATGATGAGATTTGTAGTTTTATTTCATATGGATACAGAAAAAAAGACTTATTTTTTAAAGATGCTTTGCGGAATTAATAAAAGTAATTAACGGAAGCACTTCAACCATAGAATTTCTAAGAGATATCAAATATAAAGAAATTGTTTTCCTGACGTGGTTTGGTTGATTCAAGTTTTTAAATAATGAAACGTGTCAAAAATACGACATATGTAAAAAAAATCAAACTTAAAAAATTGTCTGAAATGACATCTGCTGTCAAAAAATGACGTCTGTCAAAAGCGACATCTATCAAAAATGACACCTGTCAAAAGTGACATCTGTCAATGGCATGTCATTTCACAAATTAGACATTTTGGCTACATAGTGATTCTGCGACTACGATATTTTGGACACACAGACGTTTTACAACACAGACGATATGACCCTAACCCTATTATCCTCCACTGCTGAGAATTACCAGTTGAGCCATCGGTATTACCCACTGCTCAACTTGATGCAGTTGAGCAATTTGGTTGAGCAGTGGGGAAGGAGCACAATTTTATAACAGGATGACCTACTGATCAACTTAGTTGAGCAAAATACAGTTGAGCTATAGGGCATAAAATGGTCGGTAATACAAACTATGTCCTACTGCTCAACTGCTCAACTGGTTGAGCAATTTAGTTGAGCAGTGGGGAAGTACTGTGGGTGGTACCACGGATGTTATAATAGTACGAAATTTAGAAATTAATTTATTTTTACTAAACAGAATAGTTCGATATTATTATCTACTATCTACTATTAGTTAACATCGTGCTAAATAATATTTGTAATTAGTATTGTTATAAGGAGACAGAAAACGTAAGTAGTACAACAGAATTAAATAAAGAAAGGTGCTTTGGTAACTTTTTATTTTCAGTCAACTTTTGCGAAGACTTGCCTCTGTCGTCGGGTAACCATCCATCATGCAGCCGTCAACTGTCGATATTCCAATCAAGGTTACTATGACATCGTGGTTTTCACTTCAAGTTTGGAAAATAGGTTTATTTTAGGATATTGGAATAATTTTTAAAACCATTCCGGAATAATGATAGATCGGAAAATTAGGTTGAATTTATGATAGTCGTCTTCTATACATATAATAAAACTGTAGAGATAAAAAAATCTGTAAATGCAAGATATCGAAAAAAAATGACACAAGTTGGCTTGAAATTTTTCGCTGATCACGTTAAGCTACTTTTTAGACATTTTGTCTGTTTGTTTGTTTGTTCGTTTGTTTGTTTGTTTGTTTGTTTGTTACGGCACAAGTCCGAAAATACTGAATGGATTTACATGCGGTTTTCACGAATAAGCTTAGAAAAACCCGGCGCAAAACATAGGATATATTAAATTTTAAATATCGTTAATTTTTTTTTGGTGAAAATGATTAAGATTTCATTATGAAACGGAACGGGATTTTAACAAGATGGCCGCTTCAAGGCCTCAAGGTAAGTTTTTTGTCTTATATTTTGGCTCCACACATCGTGTAGGTATTTAGCCAGTGTCAAGAGGTAAGTTATATTTTGGCTACTAACCATAGATAAAAGAAAAAAAAAATTACTCTGCTACACTGATACTGACGGTAATTTATTTCGGGTTTCTCCGGATGCACAGATTAAAGAAAAAACCTCTGTTACTATTATGGCACGGCTTCATATACGCCCGAACCTTCGCTGTTGAGTTGGCGCGCAAAAACATCTCTGTTGGCTATCCTCGATGTTTTTGTTGCGCCTCAATCTGGACACACAGTCAATTTGTTTGCCTGCTGCGCGACCGACGTGGGCTAAATAAAATGGAGGAAGCAGTAGCGTTATATTGCATGTCGGCGAATAAATATGTTTTACAAACTGTGAGAGTGTTTACACTTTGTGATTACAAAAATAAATTGTAATAGTTTTAATTTATAATTCCTTATCAATATGAAGTAAAACCAATTTTTTTTTATTTGTCTGTTTATCTGTCCCTTTGAATACGGACCACGGTTATTATAGTGGTAACAGAAATATATCATCTGTGAAAAATTCAACTGTCTAACTATCACGATTCCTGAGTGCATCCTGGTGGACAGACCGACAGACAGACGGACAGCGGAGGTTTAGTAATAAGGATTTACTCTTTGAGTACGGAACTCCTATATTTTTGTATTTCATTCTGAACCATCCCCACTGCACTAAGCAATAAGGAAGTAATTTAATGCATGTTTTACAACAGTAAATAACAATTGGTGCGCCTGCATTACCGGCAGTGTATCACACATTTCGGGCTACGGCGAAATACAACGCGCGATAACTTCGTCTGCGCTCGATGCAATGCAGATTAGAGAAAAACAATGTGTTAATTATGTAAGTACCTATACCCAAAAAAATCATATAGATAAGTTTTTTCGTTAATCTGTGGTCTAAACTAAAAAAAGAGGATAGGTATGAGAACCTTCTTGAATATGAGCACGACACAGAGAACATGGAATTTAGAAAACTAAAAACTTCTTTTTCATAAGTTTTAAGGCTTCACGCGATATCATATTTAGCCAATATTGAAACACAACTAAATTATTATTCATGTTTTCGATTTATTGGGTTCTGGAGAGGGCAAAATTCTTTATTGGCCATCTGGTATTATGTATTAGTTTTCAAAAATCTACTACGCGTTACCATTCGAAATAAGTATTAAAAATTGTATTTATAGTACCTATAGCTTAACCTTTAGTAGTAACATATTCAGTAATCTGTGCACATTGACCCTTGCTTTTGCCACGCATTTTAAACCCTTTTTTATTTTGGCATTAGACAAAATTTGTATTTAGCCAATGATAGGAAGTATTTTATGAAAACTGTTTAAAAGGGTAGGTACTTAGACTTTTTATAATTATTCATAAGGCTTCACACGATTATCATACTTAGCCAATATTGAAACTTACATTTTTATTCAAGTTTTCGATTTATAGGGTTTTGGCGGGAGTAATGTTCTTTATTGGCGATCTGGTAAAATGTATTATTTACATGAACTTACTACACGTTACCATTCTAATTAGGTAGATAAAATTATTTTTGCGCTACTGCTACATTCTTGATCAACCCCAAGGAAGTTTTAAGGTACCTGGGGGTCTAGCAAAGAAACCAACCACTAACGCTAACGCCAAACGCTAACTCCAAAATGTACTAGGATGACATTTCGGAAATCGCTTACTTTTCCACAGCTAATGTCATTTCAATACAGTTTTGGAGTTAGCGTTTGGCGTTAGCGGTTGGTATCTTTGCTAGACCCCCTGTAGTACTTGTAGCCACTTAAGTTATATACCCTGATCATTGCTACGCATTTTAAACCTTTTTTATTTTGGCATTAAAGTAAGCCAGAGGTGGTATTATTTGTATTTAGCCAATGATACGAAATATTGTTTAAAAAGTTTAAAAAGTGTAGGTACTTAGATATAATAATTAATATGTAGGTATTCATTATGGCAATAAAATTGTATCCTCGAATTAACAACATGGCGCGTAACGTTCGTTCGTTTTTGATTTGTTCTTCTTCTTCTTGCATGTTGAAAGAAGTTTTTAATAGTTAAAATATTTTAGATCTGTGGGCTTTTAAATAAACCACGGGAGCAGAAAATGATTGATTACTCGGTTACTTCAAGAAGGTTATAGTTATAGTAGGTAAGTAACTTTGGGTGTTAGACGATTTAACCTACTTCCTCACTTTCATCACTAGGTAGGTATGTTGGGAATGAGACAGCGTGGAAAATAATAACTGTCGATTCTTTAAGGAGTGGTGGTTTAGTATTTGTAATTCCTAATTAGTATTAAGAAAATTAATTATGTACGCGTCGTACAGGTAAATGCATATCTCCAGAAATTTATAAACTTATTATTGACACTGGCTATGTGTAGGTAGTTAGGTACTCAATTCGTATGGAACCAAACTTAAGAAGGTAAAAAAAATGTGGTAAATTGAACAAAAAGCGCGCGGATAATAATTATGTAAAACTGAGCAAAACAGGATCATCGTGTGTGATTCTTCCATATTTTTCTAAACTGTACCTGCCTGCTTAGGTAACTACTACCTAAACAAAACTTACTGAAACTTCTGTTAAAGACCTGAGTGAAGTGATGATGATTTCTTTTTGTTGTAATATGAAGAGGTACTTATAAAATTGTAGTTTTTTGTTTGAAACTTCTTTCACTGTAATCCCGCCGTATGAGATTTCCACGTGTCTACAATATGTGGATGCGCTTTTTCACGCTGCCGAGAAGTTCGATAATAAAATCGGGACGGCGCGATGAGGTTAAATATTTCTTCAGAGCATTCCGCATGATAGTAACGGTAGAAGAGACTCAGAGAACCGATATCACGTCGTAAACTTAAAGGCTCTAGCTTGTTGGTGAGTTGGGGTCGCTCACAATTCTAACGACTCTTCGATGTAGGGAGTCAAGTGGATGCAACAAGTCTTCGGTCCCCATAGTAAATTATTTGCCCCACTCCAAAGATGAGAGCAGTACTCCATGTGCGCCTGAACCTGGGCTTTCCAACGTTTTGCAGAATAGATTCACACAGATATGATTTGATAGATTTAGGTACCTACCTATATACCTACCTATGTACCTACTGTAGGATGCTGTAGGTATTATATTATCTGGTAGATACTATAAGTAATGAGTACTGATTAGATTGATATTTGTGTAGTGTATACCTACCTAAATACCTACAAATTTTTGCTTGAAATACTTTAAATGTAGTCTTCACAAAGTTTTAATTAAATAAAGTTCCCCAGCGATCAATATTTCAAATAAAAAATCTGAGTAAGGCTGCCAGCCTCTGCCAACGTAGCGCGACGGCAGCTCATTTGCGCCCTCAATTAACTACAATTAACGACGAATGGCGAGTCATTTGAGCCCGGCCTGGCTCACTTAGATGAAAAATACGATGCTATTGAAGAAATCGTTATGTTAAAGTGTCAAACCAACATCTATCTATATATATCTTATCGATATCGACATCGTATCTTCATTGCGCTATTCTAAAATATACAAAAGGTGGTACGGACTAGAAGATAAAGTTTTGGATAAAAGTTTTGAGCAGTAAGTAACTAACCTGCAGTTACAATAGTTAATAATTATGTAAATTCTCATTATATTTTTTTTATGTGAATGACACGGCGCCCATAACAGTTGCAGTGTCACTCGGAACTTTAAAATAATAAAGTTTTGCGTGACATTGCACTGCACACGTCATGCTGAGACATCACACAGTCTAGTAATCAGATTACTACACTGTGTAATCAGGTCATAAAGTCTCATTTACCCACTAATTTCACTAGCTACAATGCCCTTCAAACCGGAACACAGTAGTGTTTGCACACTACTGCTTGGCGGCAGAATAACTGGCAGAGCGGTGGTACCTACCTAGACGAACTTTGCAGAAAAGTCCTACCACCTAGTAAAAAGTCCTACCACCTAGTATTATATCTACTGTAACTAATATTATCCCCTTTTTAACGTAGAATCTTCATCTTAAAATCTCATAATAGACTCATAAGAATGGTTTTACATATTTTATAGTCTAATCCGGTGAGCTGTAGGGCTCGGGTTCAAATCCCGCTTGTTGCTAGAAATTGAAGGACTGTAATATCCTTAGGTATAATAGACAGAGTTACCTACACACATAACGTTAATAGTAGACTGTGCTGATCTGATGATTCAAGATAACGTGCATTGCAATGTCACGCCTAATTTTATAATTTAAAGTTTTTTGAGTGACACTGCTGCAACTATTATGGTCAGCACATCAGGTGAACGACAATCATACACTAAAAAAACTTAATTATTAAGTACGTATTAACAGTAAGTTTTCTTTATTTTCAGTTTCACTAGGAAAATAATTACAGTATCTAACTTTTTTTTTACTGAGAATTAATGACGTGACGGACTTTTCGTTCACTTGATGTTACGCAACACGGCCGCCCATAACAGTTGCAGTGTCACTCAAAACTTTTAAATAACCTAAATGAGTTTACTGTGAAGCTAAACCAAATAACAAAAAAAAAAAGTATTAGAGTCGTTTCGTTTTTAAAGTTTTTTCAAACAAAATTTCCTAATAGATTTGAAATTGCTGGCTCATTTGCACTGTCAAATAACTGCTATTAACCACAGATGGCGGCTAATTTGTCGCACTCCCGGTAATAACGAGTTTGAAACGTCGGAAGTAGGTGCCTACATAGGCCGCTATAGGTATAAAGCTTAGGTATAAAGCACAGATCAGAGGAAAAAAATAGCGCCTAATGTACTTGATACGCTATGGTCGCAACTGGTTCACTTACAGCACTGCTAAGCCTCCGTAGAACGTTTTATTACCTTTTAATGTAATTAATAAATAGTGCACCGTTCAAAAATCGTTCTAGCTTTTATGTCGTCATTATTGAATAAGCAAGTGAGACAGCTGCGTGTTACCGCAGCGGCTAAATCTAAATAAACTTAGTTTACTTAAACAATAAATCATTTTGTAGCTTTACTAAGTCACTTTCAAAAGGAGAAGCCTCATTGTTTCGAAATAAATAACTCAAGGTAAAGTTGCAGCGCCAAATGCTTAGCATTTCTTATCGATCTCTCAAGAGTTATGGACTTTGTAGTCTAACGAAAATGAGCGAATGAAATTAATTTATAAAGCATTTACCGTTTTTAATACGGAGTAAAAGTACTTTTTACTTGATGGAAATTATGTGAAAATATAATGCATAATACTACTAAAACTAAAAATAGAAACTAAGCTCAATTAAAATTGAGCATTGTTACTGAAGGGTATTTATTTTAAAAGTTAAAGCATATAACTTAAAATTCATTTGTGAAGGGCTCAGCGGGATTTGTAGCTAAGTGCGTTAGTCGAAAGTGTCACGGGCTACTGCGCAACCACACTTGCTTTCAAAATTATAACAGTGCATTTGTATTAGGGTCAACTATTTTTATTATAGGTGTGCCAACGACAAAAATGTAATGTCAAAATAACTAGCCTTCCAGTACCTACTTAATGTACCTGCCTTCCGTCTTAGATTTCATGAACTGTAAACGTAGATAAATCATGATCTTACTATACGATGTATATAATGCAGCTAATATAGGTATGAATCCCTGATATCACCGTTCTTGTTAAAGCGAGAGAAGCGAGGGATTCGTGCGTGCTAATTAACAGCGTAAATGTAAATGCCTATGGGTTTTACCTAATTTCAACGAAGTGTTACGTACGCTTAATACCCTGGTTGTGTTTAATGTAATCCTTCCTTTAATTTAAATAAAGTAGATTGCAAGCATTGCAATTTTCTGCCTCAATTTTCCGATAAAGTAGAGGCTGAAGTAATTTCTCTTTGCGGAGAATATTATCCCGTTTAACTGCGATGGCTTGTTTATGAAGCACCGAATGGGGATTTAGTCGCCGGATTTTATTTCTGTCACGTCGCATTTCTTGTTGAATAAAGAAACCCACTTCCTTTATTCTTTGGGTTGGGCACTTATTTCTGCAAGTTTTTTGGGGTGCGGTGGATAATTTCTAAAAACCATATTTGTATAAGTACAGGTACGTAGGTAGTTATATTTTGTACTTCGACTTTTTTAAAAATCCCTACGCCAAACTACCTAGTTACAGTTTCGTCTAGTCTGATTATTTGCTCTAATTTTAAGTAAGTGCATACAACACCGAATTGAGTTTTTTTAGAATAATCGAACCGTACCGTATAACCTAAAAAAAACTACGTACATGGGAATCAAACGTTTAATAAATATGGTAAGTTATTAATGAACCAAGCTTATAATGCTAAAATAGTGATGCACACACTAAAATCAATTAAGCCAGAGTTTAATAGAGTTTGTAGTATGATAGATACTAGGTATTATATTATCTGGGATGATAGGCATACAACGTTAACGTGGCTGGGTGCTATCGTATTTGATGATCTCGTGCTTCCAGCTATATTTATCTATTACACATTCAATACGTTATTAGGATTCCGTCGCCGTGGCTCGCCGTCGCAAAAGAGATTGCGGACGTGTATTGAATATCACCCTGTGTGCCACAAATCTACAGTCACCTTTTAAATGTACTTACGTTCCTTTGGTTTCAATAAAATATTTGTTCTGATTTTGTAAATGCTGACCGTTGTTACTCATTCTCATTTACCGAAATCAAACCCTTCCCATGTAATTAGTTAAGTAATTTGTCATCCCTGGTAGATCAAATCAGGATTATAATAATGCGTATTGTGTATCAGACGCTATTTAGTAGGTAGCTAACCTACATGAAAAGCTTTCAGTCGATATTGCTGATCCATTCATTGGATATGATTAGATAAACACCTCGATAATGTTAAAGCTTCAGGCTTGGAATGGAGTTTAATTGCACGAAAAGAATACAGAATACTCATTTATCACAGTTAAGTTAGAGCAAGTTGCGGCGACACGCATTGCCGCAACTCGAGACGACAAGCCACATCTTAATTAGCAGATTTGTAATTCTAAATAGGGAATGGTGGCGGCTGCGAGTGCCCTCGCTCTCTCTTATTGTGGGGAGTTAAGCATTCTGGGCTATTCACTTAGATGAAACAGCGATTTGCGCTCATACTATTTGTATTCATGAAGTTGAACTTTGTGCCCCAGTCTCTGACTATATTAAACGGTATAAATATTAAGTTAGTCTATGCAATCTGCCTACTTCACTATTCATTACCATAGGCCCAGATAATATAATAGCATAAGCATAAGCGTTCAAAAATATGTACAGATAGAGCAGATATTTCCTTTCATGTGGTAATTTATGAGTGTAGATACCTTTGTCATAATCCTTTGGCGATGGCGCAATAAATTGCGAGATCACTGTGCAATATATCAAGATTAAAATTATCTTATGGTATCTCAAATAAATTAATAGATAAAAGGCACGTGCTTTTTCACGTGGATAACTCTGCATCATAGGTTCAGTGGTTCTATCTATTATTTTCTCAAAGCTGACTCTCTATATTAGGTATGTTTTTTTATATAGTAACGATGTTCTTGTTAACCATGGAATTGATTTTTAAAGTAGGTATATCTATAATGATATGTTATTCTATGTATAACAATTATCTCTTTTCTTGATAACATTAAAAAAAAGGTTTTGACGGCCAGCAGCAGCTCTTTTGGTCTTTGGTCTTATGAAAGATTTCATATAGGTTATTTATAAGTAAACCACGTTGACAAAACATGCACACCATTCAGATATTTTTACGAGCTGACCGGTACGGTATAGACTCGTATAAAGTGGTAATGATATGGCTCCTTTTGGATCCGGACCCTTGGTTCTATTACATATTCTGTGTCCTCGGGTAAGGAGCCTGAAAACATAGAGCTAATCAAGAGCCGAGCGGACCTCACAAGTGGCTGACTAAATAAATATTAGTATATGCTGAAAGGGTGTTTGCCCTGCTCCTGTAATTCAGACAAATCTGTGTTTTCTTACCCCCGTCCGCTAGTCGACATTAAGTGGGAAATCATAGCCTTTATTTTCGTTTGTCAATGTTGTGTTTTCTATCTAACCATTATCTAGCAAGACTTCCTCATTGCCCCATTTCAGGTAAAATATGGACCATTTATAAATGTATTAAGTATATATACCTATATACAACCAAAACAAAATGACAAATATGCTTACGCTACTTCAGCGCCGTCATTGCGTTCTCAGGCGACGTCCTGTGTACCCAGCATGCACACCGGAAGAAAACTTGTGGCTTTTGAAGAAAATGCGACAATGACGGTTGTGAATTTTAATTTTTTTACCAAAAGCTGAGTAAATCTGAATTTTAATGTGTAATAAGGGTTGATTATTATCCGTTAAGTGTTCGTGAACGTGCACGAGTGTTGGAAAATGGATTCAAATTCATAAAACGATGCATTTTCGTTTTCCCTTCAACGGCTTTTTTGAGCCTTCAGTAACATATCCACCATTTTACTGATGGCGTTTTGACTGACAAAATACGACTTTGACTTGACATAACCGTACAAATTATACTCACTTGACATTGGCAGAATTATTGCTAAAAAGCGATAAAAGGCCATTAATGAAGAAGAAGAAGAAGAAGAATGAAACTTGTCATCGCTGTCAGAGTGAGAGACACTTACAGTGGTATTCATAAACAAAGGTTGAACCAACCCCGAAAATCTATCATTCCACTTTTGCCTAGAGATTAAATGCGTAATCATTCTTCTTTCACTTTCATAAATAATCCCTGGAGAAACCCCTAACGGAACTGCATTTTACAGTGGTATTCATAAACAAAGGTTGAACAAACCCCGAAAATCTATCATTCCACTTTTGCCTAGAGATTAAATGCGTAATCATTCTTCTTTCACTTTCATAAACAATCCCTGGCGAAACCCCTAACGGAACTGCATTTTAATTAAATACTCTACGATTTCAATCAAGCTGTTTATGAAAATTTTGTCGAGTGTCATATTGACGCGACTTTTGAACTATCAAAAGTCGCGCCAAAATGTCACCCGTCACTCACTCACAAAAAAGTTAGAAAAAATATTATTTTTGTATACTTTGTGTGCCTATTTTGTGTGAAATATATTATTTTAACTGATTAATGTTGAAGAAACGGTGCCAATATACCTTATTCGTATTTTAAATGTCACGACACTTCACAAAATAATAAAATAACACGTAATGAAAGCAAGTGGACCGATTGGTTGACGAAATTCGGACAAACAGCATCCAACCTCGGATCATGCCAGATTGGAGGCTGCTTTTGTTTATGAAATGCATAAAGCTAGAATTTGCCGCACAGCGTCTGAATCATCCTCTAGAGGAGCCCCAACTATGAATTCCAGTGTTAATTAAATACTCTACGATTTCAATCAAGCTGTCTATGAAAATTTTGTCGAGTGTCATATTGACGCGACTTTTGAACTATCAAAAGTCGCGCCAAAATGTCACCCCTCACAAAAAAGTTAAATGAAATATTATTTTTGTATATTTTGTGTGCCTATTTTGTTTAAATATATTATTTTAACTGGTAAATGTTGAAGAAACGGTACCGATATACCTTATTCGTATTTTAAATATCACGACACTTCATAAAATAATTAAATAACACGATTTGAAAGCAAGGAGACCGTTTGGTTGACGAAATTCGGACGATCAGCGTCCAGCCTCTGATCATGCCAGATCGGGGGCTGCTTTTGTTTATGAAATGCATAAAGCTAGAATTTGCCGCACAGCGTCTGATTCATGCTCTGGAGCAGCCCCTGCCTTGACTATGAATTCCAGTGTGAGGCACCACCATAGTCTTTTCACGGACTGTCACGAGAAAAAATGTCGAGAAAATTTTGTCGCAGTGCACATGCTAGCTCCTCCGGTGACGGTGCGGTGGACAAACGACGTTACCGTGATATTGTTTTTAAAATATTGGTCAGAAATCGGGGGCATGCAGCCTCTACAGGTAGAGGCATTTGTTCAAAATTCCATACATATTACTTATACATGTACTCTGTATGGGTACATCCTATCCACTAACAAACCTTGTAACTAATAAAAGGTTAGGTAATGCAACAAATTCCTGCTACCGATTCTACTTAAGTAGGTACTTATATTAAAAATCTTAAATATTAAAAAATACTAAACTAATACAAAACTTCCCTGTAGAGTGCATTTTAAACCGACTTCAAAAAAGGAAGACGTTTTACCATTCGGTTGTATTTTATTTTAAATTTGTTATCTCAGAACACTGGCAATTTAATAAATTGATTATGAGAATTATTTTTTTAATTCAGACGATGCGATATAAGCCTTCCAGAGTGATCTCATAGAAATTTTATCAAAATTGGTTCAGTATATAGTTTTTCAAATCAGAATAATTAGATAATACGGTAATACCGGTATACTTTTCAACAAGAAATTAATGCGACTGAAGTCACGTTAGGGCCTTTTCTTAAAAGTTCGGTAGACAATTCGAGTTTAGTTAAAATTGTGGTAACTCTGAAAATATCGTTGTTTTCTGAGTTCTAACAATGTTGGACGATATCACTTTGATCCTATCGCTTGAACGAAATGGCTTAATTTCCCCTCCGTATCATCGAGAGTGACAATCGAAAATTCATCGCTCAAATACATCGATCGCTTCCAGCGGCGATAAAATATCACCATAATGAAGAGATAAAAACATCGTTTTTTAGAAATCTTCATTTTTTGAATTTTTTTATCTCTCAGTCTTCTTACTTTGAAAATACCGGGTAAGGCTACAAGTAGGCCGGCCCCTCACTATGTGGACCGACGACCTGGTCAGAACTGTGGGGAGCCGATGGATGTAAGAGGCAAGCAGCCGCTCAAAGTGGCGCTCTTTGGGCGAGGCCTACGTTCAGCAGTGGACGTATTCAGGTTGACGATGATGATGATGATGATGATGAAGGTTACAAGTAATAAAAAGAAAATAGAAAAAAAGAAAAACTAGATAACATTGGTACTCGTCAACTCGTCGCATGTCTATAGAGGTAGTCTTTATTAAAAGATATGTTCTACATTTATCCTTATCCCGACTGATGGAAAGTGATGATGAAACCGAATGTGTGGCACGCCCACCCAATTATTCACCCCTGGCTTGAAAAGAACCAGAGATATTTTTCTTGGCTTTTCCTTCCGCCTCGCTACGTTGCATGATAAAATATTCTGTGTTTTGACATTATTTCGAAGAGTCATATATTATGTTGTTATTCAAGATAATTTATGTAATTTGGTTGCTAAAACTGCGTAGATGCATTCTGATATTTCATTTACGTCATTGAAATAAATAGAGGCTCAGTTACAATGTACGATAGGTATATGCTATTACTGGAACACTAAAGTCACAGAAAGTTACAATAAATAATAGCTGTTGCGCCTGACGTTGTCCTGTTCCGTTTCCCATAGAAAAAATTCATTAAAAATTCAGACTACTCATTTTCAAAATATTTTAACATACAAACCAGCCTGTTCAGTACGGCCATTTTCAAGTGATGAATTTTTATATATTAGGTGGTATTGGATACCTTCTAATACACCCAACTACCAACTACTAAGAAATAAACCTATAAATCAAATAACAAGAATAGAATCATTGATTGCTTTCCAACTTATGGCCATATAAACAATATCTCCTCCAACAATACGTAGGTAAACATCTCGATCTGTATTAAGATACAAACTTACAAAGGTAAAGCCAACATCAATAGCTCGGCGCCTGTCTTGTCCATTACGGAGACGGAGTAAGCCCTGATAAGTCCAATCAATGCTGTTTCTGCGTCCGGTGGTCCAATTATCCTGCGGTCGCTTTGTCCTGAGCAAATTTTGTCGCTGAGCCCGATAAGAGCATTGTTTACTCCTCGTTTTATAGGAGACTGGCAGCAGTCGTACCGCAATCTAAGTACGTATCATTTTAACTGAAATGCAAATGTCGGGTTGTCCGGATACTTACCTAACGTACCTATACCTATTGTATAAGTTATGTGCTTTTATTTTTGTGCGATAATAATAAATCGTGGTACCTACTCAGGGAGTAACCCGAAATATTTAGCGTAATTTTTCTGAGGGTTTCTAGAGGTTTGAGAATTCTATTTTAAATATGTAATAATACTAACTCTACTCCCTGGGAAAGAGGTTTATGTTACCTAAATTTAATTTTAGCTTAATATAATACTCCGTCATTATTTAATTTTAATTATACTTACTTACTTCAGACTCTCTCAGATACAGCGCTCACCTGCATTAATCCGATATTCTGGGAACTACGGTGAAGGTTTGTAATGCCTGGAATTATAACATATTACGCCTTTTATCATGGTCGCAAGTAAAGCAAAGCTTTGGAAGTGCTTTTAGTCGAATAACAAAAATAGATTGCTGTCATGTGCGTACCACAGGGGCTTTTTTGTGCTCTACATATTGATTCGGAAATTGTTCGGATGCCTCATAAATATTTATAATTTACCCATTTGGTACCCGTACGGAATCAGTTAAAGCTTCATTTGAATAGTTTCGGGGTGTTTCATGCGTCGCCTTTGAATTTAATTACGTAGGATTGTTTGTTTGGCGTCGGGTATTAAGTCAAGGTTATTTGTATTAGTTCGAAGCGAAACGAATAGCCTCGCGCGTGCTGGAAATAGAATTCTGGAAATTCCTATTTATTATTTGTGGTTTTTAGGAAATTTGATAAAAAAATAAAGGCATATTTATCTTAATGCAAGCGTATAGCGTGGTTCGTTTTTGACCATGTTGGCATTTAAAATCTAGCAAAGTGTGTTCTATAGGTATTATATCAGTGTGTTTAACTACTTTAGGTATACAGCCTGCTTTGACTTGACTACAGTCACCAAGAGAACTAAGAGTATGTTTTTTCACCAATAGTTAAGGTAACCAATGGTTAAAAACAAATAAATTCTAATCAATGGTCAAAAATTTTTAGAGTGGTTTACCTTAAATATTGGTGCAAAAATCTACCCTAAAGTCATCGATATAGCTCTTAGAATTAGTAAGTTGAAATAGCAATAGGCAGCAGGCCACATCGCTCGTGGAGCTGATAACCGATGGAAAAAAAGATTCTCGACCACGAACTGGAATACGCAGCGTAAATACCTATTAATAGGGTGGCCCCTACTAGTTAGAATGGTGACCTGGTCTTGAGACCATGATGATGAGACTTTAGTAGACACATCCACACATTCTAAGTCAAATAGATACATATGCATGTGCATGTACATTGTACAATATCAAATGTGACAGAGATTCTCTCAAGGTGTAATACCAAGCTAAGGGAAAAGCGCCCGTGGGAACAATATATACCTACGAGTAAATAGAAGTACCTATCCAATTTATCACGCAAGTTATCAAGAAGACTACGAACTTGTTTTATACTCAAAACCTTATTTTTATGGTTTTAATAAATAGCTACCAAGTAACTATCCCGAACGGTAATCCAAGTTACATAGGAATAACGCGGTCCTTTATGGGTCGCACACTTCCTCTTCCACCTCAAGGAATTTAAATTACGTTAACTGTTGCCACAGAAACTTTGTAGTGCACAATGTTGATTCGAAAACCAGTCCCTTTGTGGAAGTCTGACAATTCTATCATAATTGATAATTAAAATAACATTGTCTGCTTATCTTGTAAAAATAATAGCCTTTTTTTTTATGTATTAACAAACAAAAAAGTATCTAAGTATTCTATCAGTTATTTGGTTCCCATAGTACAAGCTTTGCTTAGTTTGGGGCTGGATGGCGTTGTGTGAAATGTCCACACATATTTATTTATTTATTTTCACTTCACAATTCACCAAACTTACCCATATAAAGGTACTTAGTTTATAATCATAATTATTCAGGTAGGTACCTATTTATCTACCTATACTCATAAATTACTAACTTTTTCATTCCTGATTACCTAATATCACAAAGCTATGAAACAAATGACGCTTTGCCTATAGAGGGAAGCGGGTTTTTTTTGCTCTGTGCCTAATATAGAAGGAAACATCTATTTGATTTAGTATTTTTTCTTTCTATCACTGTCAAGAGATGACACTACCAAAACAAACGTTTTCTGGCAATACATGAATGCAGTCAATCACGGGGCAACATATTAACTAAGTACTAACTTATTATTAACTAAGTACTTACCTATTGCATCATCATTGTACGAAATCTAAAACCAACTTTTTGTGTTGAACAAGCTTACTGTTTACAGTGTCCTGCTGCCTTTCCACCCAAAGGCATTGATTATTATCTTTGTCCAAAGGTTTCATTAGCTTTCAGCAAACACCGTCCAGTCATCTAACTCTATCACGTGGGCAGATATTCTCTCATATTTAATCGTTAAAATAGGTTGGTACATATATCACACGAGTTGACGAGGCTCGGTTATGCTCGACGCGTACAAAGCCCTCTTCGGCACTCACCTCTCACACTTACCCGCCGTCCATTACCTAATGGCCGTAATGGCGACTTGAGGCAGCTCATAGTACCTACTCTCTTAACGTAACGTAACGTACAGCACTTAACTTCACGACGCAAGTTACCTCGTGTATTGGTTGGGCTTATAAAGAACTCGGTACCAGATGACTTTTACCTGCGCTGTTAGCATACACAGGTACTTTCTTCATTGGTGCCATAACTTTCGAATCTTGCCATACCTACTCGTTGCTATACCAACTTGATCATGTAGATATCTACCAACACTAACTGTATAACTTGACGCTTTACACTTACTTATTTATGCAAGAAGGTTATTGATCACTAAAGTATTGAATAGGTTTGGAAATAGCTAATGGATCCGCTTTTTATACTCTATTTATTTTTTCGTACACGTATATTATGTGTGTGACTGATAGGTATATTGATTCCAAAACATCTGAAAAGAAAAAGAACCCTTATAAAAACCATAAGAGGCTCGAACCTTTATAGAAAATTGACCTCAAAGATAAGCAGTTATGTACATAAAGTGTAGTAACGCAAACTCTGCATGGATTTTCTACTGCATTAGTTTGTCAATGTGTACAAAAGAAAGCTTTTCTCTTCGAATCTGGGGCATTTCAAGTAGTCCTTTGGCTCGGGGCGAAGCCGATGCGGTGCCGGCTAGGAAAACTTGCTATAAGCGCAAGCGACAAAAATACTTTTTATGATTTTATTTTCCTTCATTTCAATATCATGAGTAATGTGTGTGTGATATCGTGAATTTTTCGAGGATATGGAATTTTGAGGGTGGGGGCGTTCAAAGTATATTTAATCTCAGATAGTACCTTATAGACTAATCAGGTGGGTCAATTCTTTTAAATTCGTTACAATTACATTCTATTTATTTTGTCACTCTATTTATGTAAGTACACCTGCGTAAATAAAATACTTAGGTATCACTTAATACTTACACTTAGTATATATTTATTTATTTGCAGGTATAAGGTACATATAATTTTACCCTAACATGCTTCGCATTTCCCCCATGACCCTACTGAAAAAAAAGGAAACGTTGAAGATAGGATCTGGCAATGGGAACTGTAAAGATGTAACTCTACGTTAACAAATTTTGAGACGACTTTGTATAATACATTTAAAAATCAAGTGGTATATACTGGTATATACAAAAAAATTAAGATCTGTGACCTCGTATATTATACATATTTGACCATTGCCGCTTCCGCTACCTCTTCTAAGCAAAGCTCTTTTTGCAAAATCATGGATAGGGAGGGAACGCCGAGCTTGTTGCAAGGAAGTTTTAACAATTCATATCTCGAGTATGGATACAGCGTGTCCGCTGAAAAGATTTAATTGCGAGGCTGCTTCAGTTGGCCTTTTCCTTACATTTTATTTGCATTTGTGTTCAGTCTACAATTCTGCAAAAGGTATTGCTGCCAATATAACTACACGCTGCTCGTTATTTTAATTGTGAAAAGGTTTTTATTAGTGTTCTCTAACAAAAGTAACAAAGATATCTGTTATGATTGTTTGGTTTGCTGGTAGCTGAATACAGTTTTATGATTGCTTTTCAAGGTTCGAACCCACAAGAACGCCAGGTTTGACCGATGTTTACTAACTCATTGCTCATCTGACATAAACAAACCAGTGTTTAGAATATTTTTGAAATATGAAGTACTTTCTATCTAATTATTACTTACCTACTAACTATTTGTGGCGCTTCCGGGGGGAGGCCTATGTTCAGCAGTGGACGTCTTCAGGCTGTTAATGATGATGATGACGATGATGATGATGATGAACTATTTGTGAGTTTTAGTTAACACATCAGGAACATTTTGTAAATTTGTCAATATATTTTGCCAAGTAAGTAAGGATGTAGTCGTCTATCGAACCAGTAAATTGAAGCTCCAATTTCCTAATTGACAAGCCAATTACAATGGCTGCCATGCTAATAACGGACCATTACCGCTCGTAGTTTCTGTCCAGCGGCGGATGGTAGTGTCCGATGGCGCGTGATTAACGACCGCCTTCCCCTCTATTATTCACACTTTAGTGATCAATCACAGCATTCACAACTTACCTGTTGCTGCTATTATGCTGATGTTAGTTTATAAACATGAAACGTAATGTTAGTGTCACGTCCCACAATCACTCCAAAGGGAAAATCCAAAATATCAATACGTTAGTGATTAAATAATTAACGCCCCACGATCACATATCACATACATAAACCCTAACTAATACCTACATATTTTACTAAGATTTTCTGTATCGGTCCCAGGAACTACAAGGACCATGGTCCCACAACACCCTGACACAGAACAAGTATTTGTGATTTTTTACTGTGCCTTAAAGTTAGCAAGTTGAAATGGCAATGGGCAGGCCACATCGCTCGCAGAACTGACAACCGATGGGGAAGAAAGGTTCTTGAGTGGCGACCACGAACCGGAAGGCGCAGCATAGGCAGAACCTCCACTAGGTGGACCGACGACCTGGTGAAAACCGCGGGGAATCGATGGATGCAGGAGGCGAGCAGCCGATTAAAGTAGCGCTCTCTGTGGGAGGCCTATGTTCAGCAGTGGACGTCTCCAGGCTGATGATGATGATGACTGTGCACAAATACTTGTCCTGGCGGCAATCAAATCCACCGCCTCCGGGTTATGAGCCAACCTACTCAACCACCACACCACAGAGGTTGATTACTATAGCTATGCCGCATATAATTATAATCAGAGCATCATGGAGTAGTTTGGACACCTGCGGCTCCTAGAAAATTAAATATTTTTACAATGAAACATCCATCCAAATATGTTGACATTACTATGTGGTAGTTTAGGTCGAAAGCCTTCGTGTATTCCATATTTTAGACCTCGATGGAACTGTATATACTTCTATGGATAGAAGATTTTGTCTGGCTTGCACAAGGTAAATGGAAGAAAGGAGATGGGAAGGGAAGGGTCGATGCAGTGATGCTTTAACACCATATTTTCTTCACTTTTATGTCATCATCATCACCATCAGTCTGATGAACTCTATTGCTGAACATAGAGTTCTCCTGTAGTGCCACTTGAAGCTGCTGCTGCTTGTATTTCATGTTTGACTAATTACAAATAACGAATTGTCAAGCACAAAGTTTATTTATTTTTTCATAATGTTTAAAAAAGCTTCTTTATTTGATTGATGTTACCAATACAAGAGCTGCTGGGTTAGTACATAAACGAGCTTTAATAAGATTCTATCGTGAACTAATATTAAAGTGCTATGCGTTGGCATTCTTGTTGTTTTTTTTTCATGCGTTGTCTCATTGCCATTTCATAGTTTAAAAAAATCAAATTGCTATTTTAGTTTAGTCATGTCCCATTGCAACATCCTACGCGGAACTTAAAGAATAGTGTTAGGGTAGTAGTAGTTGTAGAATGTACTATACAACTTTCCTTGCACTGGACAGCATTTACCTCTACAGTTTTCTATTCTCTATTACTTAAAAAGGTCAAAAACTCACTCAACAAATAACTATACATACCTACAGCACTGGAAATGCGCGGTCTTCTAATTTAAAGGTATTATAGTGCTACCCTCTAAAATGAAATAGAAGCTATATTGTTTCACTTTGCTCTTTATACTACTGCTCTGTCGTTCTGCGATGGTAACGAGTAACGACATGCTCAGAACCAGTTAATTACCGACACGTACAGTGTATAATTATTTACTATGTATTGCAAAGAGAGATAGAAAATGAAAGTTGAGGGCCCTTTGATGTTATTAGAAATAACGTCAACAATTTAACTCGTGCTTGTAACCTTGTAAATCGGTAATAAACGAGCGTCGTAGCTCGTTCCGTAGCAAAAGCTGTAGCACTACACACTTTTTTCGTAGCACCTGGTGCTACAATCGTGGCATTTATAAAATAAACTTTTGTAGTTATCCGACCACTTGCCAGATATCTACAAAGTTTTCTTTAGCTTCGTAAGTAATAAAGTTATGCCGGTTACCTTTCGCTGTTTCATTTTCGCTATCATATTCGCTATAATATTGTTGTATTTTTGTGAAAAATAGATTCCTTCCTTTTCGTTTAGGCAAGTGACGTAACGGTCTTGTGTCAGAATTCTAAGCTACCCGATTAAAGCAAGAGCCCACGACGGCCAGACCTTCATTATTTTACAAAAGTTGAAATTTTCTCTGTACATGTCTCCTATACAGGTAAGAACGACCAGCGACTATAGAGTTTGGGTTGTGGTTACCTGGGCAGGTAACAGGTAGTGAAGGTGTATAAAATAGTACTTAAAATTATATAATAATAAACAAGTTTTACCTGTAATCATACTTTTTATTATATTTTTATGATATTAAACTAATATTTTTTACTTTATACAACATGGCTATGAACGTAATAAAATTATTTTTTATTAGATATCTTAAAATATAGTAATCGACTAAGTATTCGCGCTCGCATCTACAGTGGATTTTCGTTGTGTCTGGCAAGATGTAAAAACTACAAAAACTGTCCGGCTATTGAGGTAACATCTTTTTATAGGTCCCCAAGTAACATATATAAAATTTAGCTTTTATACTATAATGAAAATATAATAATTGTAATTTATCAAAGTTTAGGGGTGTCTGGCAAGGGGTAGCAACTGTCATAAGTGTCCGGCAATGGATGACGAGATTTCTATAGTTATCCCGAAGAAAATATAAAAAAATTGAGCTTTATGCTCTAACAAATTTTAAGTACCATTTTATACACCTTTACTACCTGTTACCTGCCCAGGTAACCACAACCCAAACTCTATAGTCGCTGGTCGTTCTTACCTGTATAGGAGACATGTACAGAGAAAATTTCAACTTTTATAAAATAATGAAGGTCTGGCCGTCGTGGGCTCTTGGGCTAGATGGTTACTATCTTGACTTAATTACTAATGTCTCATATTGATTTCGTGTTAGTTTATATTTAACAATCCAATATAATATCT
This sequence comes from Ennomos erosarius, assembly GCA_963580505.1. NCBI lineage: Eukaryota > Metazoa > Arthropoda > Insecta > Lepidoptera > Geometridae > Ennomos > Ennomos erosarius. Next base: position 9,714,830 of record OY756981.1, on the reverse strand, counting down.
CACAACTAGTTTCACGTCTATGGTATGTATTAGTATTTTTACGCTGTGTGGCTTTATTAATACTTTTTATCCTGTATTAGAGAAAAGAGAAGGCACTATATAATATATTATATTGTGCATACTCTTTGAGAGAAGGGAGAGTGTGGTCGACACGGAGACAGGGAGGCAGGTGCACGCGCCTGCCTCTTCATTGTTATCCATTTATCCTGTTCCCCTATCCTTTCTTTCGTCTTTTGGACAGTGGTAGGGCGTAAAACTAACCAGTCCGTACAAAGCCAGGCGGAGTTAGCTATAGTCGTAAATAAATCAAAAATAAGTTAAGTAGTAACCAATGGCCACTTTTATTAAAACTCTGACAAACGTGCAAACGTAACGCTTAAATAGCATAACTCGGTCAGATTTATTAACATAATAACTAATTAGTGATTAATCAGAGTGGAACGCAAGCCATAGGCACATTTTGCGGTGAGTACCGGTTAAATTGCACGTGCTGTAATAATTTAATTACGCATATAACGTGCCCGTAATACGCCTATTAACGTGATTAATTTAGCAATTAAGGTTTATCGTCACACGTAGCGCTGGGGTCTTACAAATGGACTTTTTAATCTCCACGTGTGAGTTATGTTTCCGTGTTAGGCTCCATTTTTAATGTAAATTAGGAGTTGTGTTTTCAGAGCGATTACTTACCTACACCTACATGTCTGGATTATGCTAATTATTCTGAAAGTGTTTCAATAACATAACCAAAAGTTGCGCATACATGAAAGCAAATTGTACGCAAACGTAAAGTATCCTATAAGCTCGCAGCCTTCGTTTATCTGGGATTGTTACTCTTATCATTAATCCGTCAATTACCAAAAATAAGATAGCTAAGCCTTCGCACTCACAGAACAAAAACGTTCAGTCGTAATTCGAAGGATCAATAGGTACAAACCATCGCCAAAGCTCATTCAGCCGTTAAGTTTTTGTGGACGAACAAAGCTTTTCTCCATTGGTCACATTATTTTTGTGCGCAGTAGAGAGTAAAAATAAGATATCGACACAAACCCTTTTAAATCTTTCTTTATACGACTTCTGAAGAACGAACTTTGTTATCTTTTGAGAAATAGTTTCAACTGGCAATTGGCACATTGCCACTGTTTCAGTGCCATTTCATATCATTAACGACCCTTTCTTTGTGTCCAAAATAAACATACTTTTTGTTTTTTCTGCGATTTTCATTGGTCTACTTAGGTACTTATTGTTTCAGTCTAATTTCTGCGCAAGGCGCGCTAACATGACACAATAGATTTCTAAAACTCAAAATCTACATTGTGAGAACTATATTCGTCGATAACACAGAACATCTAAGTAGTTATAGTTATCTTTGTGTCAATGAAGACTTTATCTATCTCTACTTGCTCGTTATGGAAAGCATTAATTTATTATTATTATTATTATTATTTAGCCTGTCTTGTCCCACTGCTGGGCAAAGGCCTCCCTACCCTCTTTCCACGCATCACGGTGTATTGCTATTTCTTGCCATTCTTTACAATAAAAGTCCAGTTCATCCCGCCATCTCTTTCTGGGCCTGCCGCGACGTCGTCTAACATTCTGTGAGTATGGTAACAGTAGTGAGTTTAGCCCACTGGTCATCCGACATGCGGCAGACGTGACCAGCCCAGTTCCACTTCAAGCTGGCAGCTTTTTGACCAACGTCGGCGATTTGTGTTTTGGAACGCAGTGTACTGTTTCTGATGCGGTCGGTTAATCTGACCCCCAGAATGCTGCGCTCCATTGCTCGCTGGCATACCCCGAGTGTGTGCTTTTGATGCTCTGTCAAAGACCAAGATTGAGCGCCGTAGGTGAGGATGGGGAGAATGCATATGTCCATGAGCTTCTTTTTAAGGGTTAGCGGAAGGTTACCCTTCATTAGGTCTTTCATGGACCAATAGCTCTTCCAGGCGTTTACGGTTCGTCTGGCAATTTCTAGTTCCTGTCTCGCCTGGAAAGAGACTAATTGGCCCAGATATAAGTAGTCATGGACATATTCAATCTCAACCCCTTCAACTTCTAACCTACGTCGCACGTTATTCGTCATAAGCTTGGTCTTTGACATATTCATCTTTAGGCCCACCTCGAGGCTAGCGCTGTGTAACTCGTTGATCATTAAGCTAAGTTCTGTGGCTGAGGAGGAGAAAAGGACTATGTCGTCAGCAAATCGGAGGTTTGTGAGCCTCTTCTCACCCACAACAATGCCCTTGTCCTCCCAACTAGGTACCAGAGTTTTGAATACTTCTTCTAATGTTGCTGTGAAGAGCTTGGGAGATAACGGGTCTCCCTGTTTTACCCCTTTCTGTATGGGGAAGGATGGTCCTGTTGTGTCTAGTTTTATAGATGCAGTGCTATTCTGGTAAATGTTTTGTAAAAGCTGAATGTAGGTGAAATTTATTTCCTGGTTACGTAACGAATCGAATACTTAAGTGTGGTGTAGACTGTCAAATGCCTTGGCGTAGTCAATGAAACCGAGGTAAAGGGGCAAGTTAAATTCGTAGTGTTTCTCTATTATCTGGTTTAACGTGTGTAAGTGGTCAGTAGTAGAAAGGCCACGGCGAAATCCAGCCTGTTCTGTAGGTTGATGTAGATCTAACTTTCCAGATATTCTGTTTTCTATAACCTTAATGAAGGCTTTGTACAGGTGAGAAACAAGGCTGATGGGCCTGTAGTTAGCTAGATCGGACTTATCCCCTTTTTTGTGTAAGAGTGTGATATTAGAATGACAAAATTTGGTGGGAAAGGTGCCGTTTTCTAATATTGTGTTGAAAAGATTGGTTATTTTTGGAAGGAGTACTGATTCTCCAACTTTTAGAGCTTCAGTGGTTAAGCCATCTTCGCCGGGACTTCTGCTGTACTTCATGCTCTTTATAGCTTGATGTACCTCGTAGCCTGTTATTGATGGTATGTTCTCAGAGTATGAGTATGCATCAGTACTTTTTTTGGGGGTCCGGTTACATTCATGAGTATACAGTGATTTGTAAAAGTCTGTAGCAATCCGAAGGACTTTGTTTCTGTCGCCTTGTTTCATTCCGTTACTATCTTTTAAACTGCCTATGGGTGTTCGTCCGTTCTCTGTTCCTCTAATAGCTGTTCTTAAAGATTGGTTCTTCTCTAATGCTATCTTTACTATTTCTACGTTATAATTCCTGATATCTTTGCGTATGTTTCTCTTAACTTCTTTATCTTTATTTTTATATTCAGGTGTGTACATGTTTAATTTTTGCCTTTCATCTAATAAAGTTTTGGTGACATTGCTGAGCTTGTTTCTTTTACTTCCTATTGATTTTACTTTTTGGCTAGCTAGTTTTATACCATGTAATATATTAGAATATTGCGTTTGAACATCGTTGCGAGAGTCTTCTAGTGGTAAAACATCGAAGCTATTTTTAAGGTCGATACAGAACTGTTCTTTGTTAGGTAGTAATAATGAGTTGTTTAGTCGTTTGATTGTGCTTTTGATCAAACGAATCCGGTATATTTGGAAATCGAATTTTAATATTATTCTAAGTGGACGGTGGTCTGAACTGAATTTGAGGGTGTTAAGAACTTCAACGTTTTTGATGATTTGTTTGTTTGATGATAGACAATAATCTATTTCGTTCCTTGTGCGACCGTCTGGACAGAACCAGGTCCACCGACGTTGGGGTTGTTTTGCGAAGAAGCTATTACTAATACTAAGGTTTTGGCCAAATGCAAATTGTAGTAATCGAGTGCCTCGATCATTTCTGTTGCCAAGACCATGCGGTCCGAGAATGTTGGTATCATCAGAGTCTAATCGTGGTCCAACTTTAGCATTGAAGTCTCCTAGAGCCAGAGTCCAGGTACCTCTATGTACATCACACGCATCGTTGAGAAGATCATAAAAATATTCGACCTCATCGTCTGTATGCGATGACGTAGGCGCGTAAACCTGGATAATAGTAAGGGTCTTTTTATCGTCTATTTCAAACTTCAATATTGCTATTCTATCAGAAATGGCGATGAATTCTTTTATGTTGTTCGCCCATTTTTTGTTAACTAAGAAACCAACGCCGTATCGGCTATTAGTTTGGCCTGTGTGAAAGAATATGTTCTCGTTTCTTTCTATAATGTTCTCTCCTTCTCTTCTTACTTCAGCTAAACCTATTATGTCCCATTTTACGGACTGTAAAGCATGTTCAAGTTCAGTTAATCTTTCTTCTGTTCTCAAAGTCCGGACGTTATATGAAAGGATGTTGAGATTTTCGGTATCCATATAACTAGCCTTGGTTATTTGACAGTGGGACCTCACCCGGTGATTGTATGCGCCCCCTGCTCCAGGGGTCTGCTGCCTACTGTCATCGGTGGCGTTCCTGCTGGAGACGCCGGGCACTTGGGGCCTGTTTTTATCTTTGTGATTCATGTTGAGGGTTGGGGTTTAGACTATTATATTAACCCACCACGCTTGTCTAATGCGGGTTGGTGGGATGCAGTAGGTCATCTGACTCGACCCGTGGACGCCGCCGTTGGTACACTAGGTACTCTTCCGCCGCCGCCCTAAACGGACATCCTGCACTGATGCCGGTTGTTCTGTCTTAGCCTCGCAGGACAATCGCGTCCATGAGCCCAAGACAGCTTGTGGTTGCTGTGTGGTCGGGGACTGCCGAAACAGCGAGCAGTGATATCTCACCGCCGATCCATATTGAGTGATGCTTTGATTTGGTCACTAAAAAGAGCGGAAAATTCCCGTAATAGTGTAACTAATACAAATACAATACACACGCTTTTTAACACGATGATGCACATGCCTAACGTGTCTTGTTTAATGTCAATGTTACCTTGTAATACGTAATTTATTACTTGTGCGATGCCATCGCTAACCACACCTAAATAAATACGTAAACGTGCTGACGTTTATTTCGGGGGGTTTCCCAAGGAATCCGATCCCAACTAAGTATATATGTATTCAGTTACATGTATATACAGGCCACTATATATAGTGCAAACGTGTTTTTTGTGTGTTGTTTGTGTAGCTGTAACTACTACTATAGTGGAATTAATTAGAAGTGTAGTAGATAGAGTTGGTATGTTTCGGTAGTTAGCTACTAAATTTTTTTAGTTTACTACTTACTAAGTTTGCGTTAGTAAAGGAATATTTCCCGTTCAAAGTATTATGTTACTTATAACATATAGAGGTTACCTACATAATCATGAAGCATAATGGGGCGTGTTGACACAAAGTAGACGCTTGCGTGTAAGTAGATAATTATTATGCGTAGTACGAAACGGATTTCAGCTGATAATAGAATATATTTATTAAGAGAATGTACATAAGAATATTTACAACTTAATAATATTATACACTGTACTAACAGTCTGATGTAAATAATCTATAATTACAATAATGTTCGCGTTAATGTTAAAATAGAGTAGGTGTAATTTAATCCATTTAAATTCAAGCGTTGCTTTGGGATAATAGCGCGTATCGGAAACTAAAATTTAGATTTAAGAAGAAAGGTTCTACATTCTTTTAATGTTATATGAGCGACAAATGATACGACCCGCCTGGTCGAAAGCGGTAAGCCTACATGGACCTCTGCAAAATCGACACGACTAGACGTATTTTCTAGCATTGGAGGAAGGTATAGGGGGAAAAGGATGAATTGAGATGGACGGTGAACACGTAAAATGAAAACTATACCGGAAACGAGAAATAGATTGGCGCAGTTTTACAAGAAAATTCCACTTTTCGCTGTAACGGTCACCCATGACCGCAGTAAACTGAGTGAACGTTAGAAACAACTAGTCGTGCTTCGCTATATGAGCATGGTATTTACAATGAGCGCTACTGTGCTTTTGCTACATTAAGCCTCTCAGTTGGGTGGCCGAAAAATTCTACCCTAACCTTACTATCTAATGTATCCAATATCAAGTTAAGAACCTCGTACACTGATATAAATACTGTAATATACTCCAAAGCCAAAAAAAGCAGCGCTTTGAAGGTTGAATAAAATAAGCGCAGAGAAACGCGGATATCATAATATTTGAAGCAATATAAACCAGTCTGTTATTGTATTCCACTTAGGATTTCCATTTACCCTCAAATCGAATTTGATAGCATCATGTTTTGATGTACACAGGCTGTTTCTCGTTTCATGCCGAACGTCTCGGGTTCGATACTGCTTTCATTTTGCAAATGGAGCGGAAAGTTAAGTTCTGAGCCGTTTAGGCTTGGTTTCCACTAAGTATTTATGTTAGTTTCTTGTAGCTTCTGCTTAATGTGTAATCGAAGCAACGGATCGGAGTTTTCTTTAATGCATTGTGCTGGATTGCTTGCTAGTACACTGGGAAATATAACTTCTTTTTCTTGATACTCATTCATCTACCTGCTATATTTGACATTAAGTAGGTACCTTCTTTGTAATTTCGTATACATAAAATAACACAATATTAAAATTAGGGTACAAAATAAAACAAGAATATTTAGTGTATGAGGAAGCAGGTTTTTTTTTTGGGTTTTCCTAATCCTGCGCAAAAAATGTTGGACCAATATTAGCCTTCCCAGATTGTTGTAATAAAACTGTCATAACAATAATTTTATAATTCTTTGTCACATACATTTACCAGCAACAATCCCTTGCAGCTTTCCTAATATAGATAATCTTATAGTTTTATTTTAGCGGAATTACACTAAATATTTTTGTTTCATTTTGTATTTAAGATGAACTTCCGCGAGGTCACACCTTATTCAATCAATTATCTAAAATTAAGGTTTTTTAAGATTTCCGATTTTTTGACTTGTAAAAGTGCTAAAATTAGTTAAATTAGCCTATCATCATCAACAGCCTGAACATGTCTACTGCTGAATATAGGCCTCTCCCACAGAGCACCACTTTGAGCGTTTACTCGCCTCCTGCATCCACCGGCTCCCCACGGTTTTCACCAGACCATCTAGTGGGGGACCTATATATACTACTAGTAGTCTATACTAGTAGATACTATCATAAAATCTGTGTCTATATTTATTTGCAATGAATTGTTTGAGTTTTGAGTGGAATAGGAAAATGAAGGGAAAAAGAAATAAAATTAACTTTGTAATAAAACGAATAGTTTACAGGTGAAAGGCTGGCTATCGCAACTTCGGTATAAAGCCCAACTTGTTAGGATGCTCTAACTTCGTACCCTTTGGGAACAAAGTTGGGAGCGCTATACAGTGAGTTCGCGGTTTTAGGTAGGCCCTAAAATTTCGTAGTTATTACGCCGAAGCCAAACGAAGGGTTGGTGATTGATTGCCCGAGGTAGGGCAGTCGCTGTATTCTCGTTTGGTAAACGCTATACCTACCTACACAATGAGTTTAAGTAGCATATGGCATTTGAGAAAACAGATATTATCTTTGATGTTTTGAATGTTTTGATAGAGTGGCTAAGTACTACCTGTAAGGACTTCTATTAATCCTCGTTAAGTCTTATCAGTTATAATCGACGGGCCCGATAGCTCAGTTGGTAGTAGCGCTGCCTTCTGAACTGAGGGCGGTGGGTTCGATTCCTACCCAAGACAAACATTTGTGTGATGAACATAGGTGTTTGTTCTGTGTCTGGGTGTTATATTGTATTCTATGTATGTATTTACAAACAAAAAAGTATCTAAGTATCATATCAGTTATCTGGTTCCCATAGTACAAACTATGCTTAGTTTGGGACTAGATGGCGCTGTATGAAATGTCGACACAAATTTATTTATTTATTTATTTATTTATTCATATAGGTGGTATTCATAGATGCGAAAAGGTTAAGGTAAAAAAATATCCCTTGAGTTTACAGAGTTGATGTTAGGATTTGTGTCTCATGTCAATAATAACATAGACTACCTATTGTAGCTATCTTCTTATATAATATTATATAAGTACGTGAATTACATTAATTAATCAATTAATATTAGGTTGAGGAGCAAGTGTGGCCTTGGCTCAGCGGTAATTGTATGGACTTTCAAGCTTACGCACCCATATTCTAATTCCACTAGATTTTGCACCTTTATTTGTTAAATTCTCTGATAAAGCGTAGACCACCTACTACGTGGACTGACGATCTGGTAAAAACCGTGGGGAGCCGATGGATGCAGGAGGCAAGCAGCCGCTCAAAGTGGCTCTGTGGGGGAGGTAAATATTGCCGCCGCTCTCACGACGATGAAGAAAATCTTCGTGTGTGAGAAATATTCCAAAACTACTAATCCGGACACCACCAACCCGCACTTGCCGGCTTACACGCCAAAATAGAGCAGAGCCTCACCTCAGTGGACACTTGATAACATCATCATCTTAATAATAAGCAATAATCATATTTATGCACAAAAATACGTACGCAAAAACAATTACTTACGTCAACTATAGGGACGTCTTTCTTGATCCCCTTGTACTTAACAATATCGTCTTTTAAAACGAGAGCAGCAGGTGCTTAGACATTATATTTAATATTCAGTCGCCGATTCATCATCCGCTTCGCCTCGTCCAATAACTCCTGTAACTGACAATCTGAAGTTTATTAGATATGTTTCATCTATTTTCCCATTAATAAATGTCAGACGTGAACAGTTACCAAATTAAATTATCGAGAAACACATAGTTAAAGTCACGCTACATAATTGAGTAATAGATAGTTAAAACTTTGGTAAACAGGGTGCTGGAATATTCCTGGAATATTTAAGTTGGAGTTTCCTCATATTGGGGAGATTAATTATTAAAGTAGGGACTTATATTTGAAGAAACCTTTTTACGTTTTTAAATAAACTGGAAGTGTGAGTAAGAAGGTAAAGTGGAAAACCATGTTCACGATAGTAATGCAAAAAAAAGTGCTTCCTAATTTATGCGCGTTGATAAAACGAATGAACTGGTGATATTATTCATCGCTGAAAAAAGCAACTAAGTACATAAGTTTAGTAGGTTAGTTCATAAATCCCCATGACAACTTTTCCCATCATGAAGGATTTGTAGGGGTTATTGGTGTGTGTGTGATTTGTGTGTTTTGGGGAATTTGTGCATGTTGAAGAACTGCATATGGCAATATTTGTTTTCTCTATGAACCCTATTTGTGCCGCGCGTTGGCCATGTGGGGACAATGTGACATTGCGCTGCCTCTTTCACCAAATAAGCTATCATGTCTTAAAACAATAAGTTTAAAAAGTTCCCATTGAATTTAAATTGGAGATAAGTATATGTGAATGACTTGTTTATTTTTTATATCGTTTATTAATGACGACTTAGGATCAAGACAAATTAGGAAGATGGCAATTTTGGAAATGGTCAATTTAAAAAGTGGACCAAACCGACCGGAGGGTAATGATATTTAAGCACTTGTATAAATTACCTTAATATGTGAAAACACTTATAAGCTAAAAAATCTGAAATTACAAATACTGTGGGTGTTATATAAGTATTTCAAAAGTTGCTATTCGCCCTTTGTAAGGCGCAATAATTAAATAAGGATTAATTTATTAACTACACGCACCAGAACTCTGCTGAGCGTCCTGTATAATTGAGTAAGTCATAGTTAAACTCCGGAGCGGAAGGATGTCGGCCTGACTTTGTTTATGTCCAAAGTTACGTTAAGTTTACAACTAGATTATGGTGATTGATCAGACGTTTCCGCTATGGGACGTAAATATAGACCTTTGAACAGACAGAATACATGTACGTGTTGCTGTAGAGATACCATGGTTATTTGGTAGTTAAGTTGTCTATAGGCCATCGCAGCCATTAGACAGTTTGTTTTTTTTTTTTGGTTTAACTGGCCTTGATTCAAAGTCCTTTTGGCCGAATCTTGAATATTTTTTCTTCTTATATGTTGGTTCTTATAAAATATTTCACTTACAGTCAAGTCCCAGTCATAGTCACAGTTCAGTCTAGGTCAGGTAGTCACAGTCCAGTCTAAGTCATGCTCCAGTAAAGTGGCGGTAACTTTACTAGAAGCTTCTAATATGGAATTTTGGAAGCAACACGAAAAAATCACGTTTCACCACATTATATCAATTGCCCACACTCATGCTCGTAATTCAGCGCTTAATGCGTAAAACGCCACCAATTTTAAACATTAACACTGGAAAATGCACAAGTTTTGAGAACTAATACAGCGACGTAAACTTTTCCACGTTCCTGAAAAAATTCCTTATGTTGTTTGTAGTAGGTAGAGTTGCTAGTTTAGTTTTATTAATGTAGCAGTTTGAGTAATAAAGGCACATTGCCGGTAAGAAAAAGTTTTCAAACGGTGGACTGAATCAAACCTAATGGCAGCTGTGAAGTTAGCGCAAAACGATGCGCAGTAGCAAACATTAGTAGCGCGTATTGGAATGCAGTGAGCGCAGCGGTTTGCAGCGGTATAGGTAAGTACTTCACGGATGCACACTATTAAAATTGTATCACACTCTAGCTACTTTTCTTATTTACATCATTATATGTATAGGCATCAACATAATTTCATGCGCTTTTTATCTAAATTATACTTATAAGTAACGTGTGCCATTGTTTTGTCTTCGTATATTCTACTCAGACGTCGTCCATTGTCCACCACTCAGTGTGAACGTACCCAATTGTAAGCGGAGCTTTTAAACTCGGTCACATCCTCTCGGCCTCTAACGTGCGAAGCAGTCAGTCGACCGGATTACGTATGGCACAATAGAATTTGCTTTTATTGTGAACCCAGCTTAATGAATTAATGAGTCTTAATTCAGCTACATTCACCGGGAAAAGCAACTAAGCGTAGCTTTTGATTTCTGAAACGTTCGTATAATGTATTTGTGTTTGTCAACCGGATTTACCGATCGATCGCTCAGTGACGCGCTCAACCTAAATCATCCAATAAAAATCGACTTTACTTGACAAAAGTTGAGACAGATGGTGGTGTGTGGTGTTCTTGCAACGATTTATTTTTCTTCGTTCAATTGATGAGTGGTTTGGTGCAACCGATAGTCATTTGATTGAAAGCAATCAAGCCCCAAACAGTTTCGACGTTCAGACGATTGTGTATGTTAATAACTGATAATAATGGCAATATTTTGCTGTATTTGTGTTTCCTTAACAATTTATCCATGGACGTATTATCCTCAGTATCAGGATGGTACTCCGTTATCTAGCTTTAAAAACGAGCAGTAAAAGTAAGACGTCATTTCATTTCGAATAGAAAATACAAATTGTTTAGATTTAAATTTAAATAGACTGTAGTAAAGTGCTAATGAAATGTACCGTTTATTCGGCAATGATAAGGCTAAACGACTGAACTTATCTCTAGGTAATAATAATAAAACAGGTTATTGTTCGTCCACAGACGTATAAGGACAAGCAGGGAATCTAATAGCACATTAAAGTTATGGGCATTTTCATCGTTAAAAGACACTCGGAGGTTTTACGGTTAATATAACACCATATTTTTGTAGTGGAAAATTTTGCCAGAATCAGAGCATTTGTCGCCGGCATTCTTCTCGGTAACGTGTGGTAAGTAAATGGGACGGAAATGTGGTGAACACGATTTTTCCATCACACTCGAATACAGAGAGTACCTACAATATCTAACGCACTTAAATTACTATTGTTTTATTAAAAATACTTCATGTAGGTAAGTATTACTACTGTTGTAATAAAGTTTATAGACTGTACGAAGACTCCATAGGTTTAGATATACCTACTTTGATAATTATTATACTACAACACACTTTAAGATAATGTGATCAAATTCTGCAGCACTAAGATCAAGAAATAGGATGCCTATCTGGTTTTCCCATTTATTTTTATCCCGAATTAGCTCTTATTTTTTGCTTAGGTCCACAGACACCAATAACCACTTACCGTTTTCATGTCTCGAGTACTTTCACTGCTCCAGGGAATCAAATTCAGAACAGGACTTTTGTATAAAATCTTATGTTCTTTCTTTATAACCTTTTAAAACTTTGATCTCTGGGGTCCATGATTTAGGAGTAGGTACCTTCATCTTTATACGTATTTGTAAGTAGACGGTTAGTTTTTATTGTATACTAAAAGGTTGGGTTTTTGTCAAGCTACATTAGGATAGGATCTACGTTGTGTTATGTGTATTTAAGACCGATGTCAAGGACGACCGATCTGAAATGAAACAGAAGTAAAAAAGAGAATTTGTGATTTATTAACTAGATAGGTTTCGTTATTAACATTTATCACGTACAAAAAATAAAGGGGTGTAAATATATCTCTGAAAATGTAACAAGGTAACATAAGGTGATGTTCGAACAAGACGCGGTCAGTCAGGAGGGGTGAAAGAGTCTACGGGGCGGGAACGCGACGGCGGCGCGCGCGGCGGCCGCACAGCAGCCGCTGGAACGCGTGCCGGAACTCGGGGCTGAATACCGTGTAGATGATCGGGTTCAGCGTCGAGTTGAAGTAGCCCAGCCACAGCGACAGCGACATTAGCACTGGGCTCACCTCGCAGTCGCACGTCGGCACAAGAATCGCTAACACGAAGAATGGAAGCCAGCACGCTACAAACGCGCCGGTTATTATTGCCAATGTTTTCGCCGCCTTTCTTTCTCGCTTGGAATCCGCTGCCTCTTTTGGCTTTCTCCGCACTAAGGTTGGGTAGTAGGCAGCGGCGACAGCGCCGTACCCGGTGGTTGGGGGGTCAGCCTCGAGGCCGTTCGCGCACGACTGCTTTTCAGGGCTCGTGTTGTTCGACGAAACGTTCGTGAACCCGGTCGTGGTGGTTTCTGAGATAGTGGGTAAGGGGCGGCCGATGACGGCGACGACGGCGGCTGCGATGCCGCCACTGCCACCGGCCGCCACGAGCGCTCCGCCTGCCGGCACCGGCGGCGGCCCACCGCGGGCTGTCGCTCCTCTCCTTCTACGTATTCTTTTTCTCGCAGTTTGATAGATCCTCCAATAAAGGATTAATATTATAAGCACTGGCACGTAAAACGACGACGCAGTCGCGAATATTTGGTAACCAATGTCTTGGCTCACAACACATCGCAGGTCCTCAGAAACGCGGCGGTTCCAGTCGGGATCCTTCCAACCCAACTGCGGAGCTATGCACACTCCAATGCTAACCGTCCATACGCACACTATCATTTGAATCGAGCGACGTGGCGTTCGCGAATGGATATAGTCAATGTTGGTCACAGCCCGATACCTTTGAACAAAATAACAATAGTTCAGAATTTATCCAAGCTCAAGGAATGGTCTGGGTAATAACTAGTAATAAGAGTAGGTAGCAAAATGTTGACTTACCTATCAAAAGCGATAGCGACGAGGTGTAGTATAGAAGCAGTGCAGCACAGCACATCTCCCGAAGTCCACATGTCGCAGAGGCGTGGGCCGAGAGTCCAGCGCTGGGCGATCTCGTACACGGCTCCGAGGGGCATCACGAGGCAGGCCACCAGGAGGTCCGCCACGGCCAGTGACAGGATAAGGTGGTTGGCGGCGCTGCGCAGGTGCCTTTCTAATAATATTGCAGCTATTACGAATACGTTACCTAGAAAATAAAGTCTTTGTTATTCCATAAGACATATTATACTTAGAATTAACTAACAAAACGAATTAGATTCTCAATTCCACCCACTCAATTTGGTATTTTTTAAACATAAGCTCTCCGAAATACTTAGGTTATGTATTTTTTTAATGTTCAAGGGAATTATGTCAGGCCTACATTTTCAATATATTTTCACTTTCATTTGGACGAGTTTTGTTTCTTAGAATTTTTTGAAACTAATGCCTCCGTATTCCGAACATATAAAAAAGAACATGGTTATGACTAAAAACGCATGAAATGCGTTGGTGGCTCTATTTGATGTTTGAATCTTACAACAAATACAAGCAACAAAACGTGCATTTTTATCCCGGCGGCATACCTATCATCACTGTTTAGTCTAGGTAATGTTAATTGAAAAATTCACGCAAGTCGCGGTCGATGAAAATGTTTGATGTCGGTAATATCGCATTATTTTGATCGATGTTGGCCGTAACGTGTCTATCAATAACACGGTGCAGAAAATACGAAAAATATTTTAGTCGATTTGTAGTATCGAAACCGATTAAATACCTATACCAGTTACTTCGTTATATATAAAGCGTAGACGATCGTTAATGTTAATTATCCGAGTCCGATTTGTTCGGTTGTCTTCGCATGGAAAACGTTCTATTATTTCACGAGGCATTTCAGGATTGATATTTAAATAAATATATAAGTAGTAGGTAACAGGTACCTACTTATTAAACTGTTCACTTGTTTTGGTTTAAGAACTGCTTAGTGAGTACCTACGTGTACCTACCATACGATTTTAGTGGGTACCTCAATGAAATGATGGGCTGGTGATTTATGCGGAAAGAGCTAGAAGCTCTACCCAAAAAGGTGTGTCTGGCATAACTCGCGACAATAATGTAATGTACATAAACTTAGAAAAATCTATTCGCGCTATATCTAATCTATGATAATAATTGATATATAAAATGATTTTGATGCGATTTATTCTAAGATTTTCTTTTGGTTCTCTTTAAACATACCTACGACCTTATGATGCTCATATCGAGATATATGTATAAAGTTGGCAGGGATAGACCTAGTAACTTTTACAGCAGCATTTTGCTGTAAATTAATCTCTAATCTATACATTTTATTTAAAACCTTGTATGCATAATGGGAACTGACCTACAACTGTAGCTAGAATGAGCAGGCCAAGGGCAATGGCCTTGATCACGGCGCGGACGAGCGCGGCGGGCGAGTCGAAGGGCGCTGCGTGGTCCCACCAGGTGGCGTTAGGCACCACGGTCACGTTCCACAGCCCTGGCTCCCAATCGGTGGAGTTCCACGTGAGGTTCTGTAGAGGCAGGCGCAGGGACAGCGCCTCCCAGTCCACTGGATCATCGTCGTCCGCGCCCCCCATTCCCTCTCACCGGGACTCCACCTCACTTACTGTAACAAGTAACAAACAATTTTATTTCTTGGTTTGTTTTCGTAGACTAGTCATATTTAGTTCAATGTTAATACATTTTTTAGGTTGTCGTTCGCCTAGTGTTAAGCGACGTAGCCGCCCATAACAGTTACGGGGTCACTCCGGAACTCTACAATGTAAACTTTGGCGTGACACTGCACTGCGCAGTGCGAATATCATCCAGAGACATCAGTACAGTCTAGCAATAAGACTGTGTGATCATCAAGTCATTAATTCTCATTTTGCCCAATCAATTTCAAGTAGATGAAAGTCGACAGTTAACAGATGACTGTGAGGCAAGCGTATTACCAAGTATCACATCTTAGAAGACATCTTCAGTAATTTGTAGTCGTATATTTTGAAATAATGGGCATGTAAGTTACGGCTCTATGATTTGACTCCTCTAAAACCATTGCTGAGATATTCTGGCACCAAGCAGTAGTACCTACGCAAGCACTATGCTCTGTTCGAGTTTGAAGCCAGTGTAGCTATATACTGAAATTAATAGGCATGACACATACTTGTTTAGAAATCTTTACTAGACTATATGTCTCAGGAAGATGAGTGCAGTGCAACGTCTCGTGTTATTTTATTTAAGAGTTCCAAGTGGACTGCAGTGCAACTGTATGAGCGGAGCAAGATCTTCACATCATACGTTTAATTAAAAAAAATCAATGACAACTGCAAACAAAGATTTTATACGCTTTTGCTTTTGCTTTTTGATTCAACTGAATCAATCTTATTCCAGGCGCTTGACTGTTATTTGCACCTTCTTCTAATTGTCTAAGTATCTATTATCATGTAAATAATGTGTTAGCAATTTAATATAACTTGTTGTTCTTGACTTATTTTGTATAATCCCAAATGTTTCATCAAACGTCCACAAACTTCCGTTAAACTGTCAAACACTTTATTGTATCTATATTGAACTTAACACTTGCCTCGCCTTCTAAGACGTAACCTCTATCAATTACCCAACCCAAACCATTGTCTCTGAACTCAAAATGTATTTCTGCGAAATTATCTTCATCTATTCCAGGAGATCGCGCTTCCAGAGCTGGCAAACAACACACGAGTGGGCTCGTCTAAATTTAACTTCTAAGCAGTGAAACAACAAACAGGTTGGTAATTTGTCGCCATAACTGTGGCTTTGTTACTCAGGTTCATTAACAATTATTGTGTGGTACAGTCATTGGAGTAAATTGTACATTTTCGCACATAATACAAGCAAACAAGGCAAGGGGCAAGGAATCTACTTAATAATACAGGTAATATGAAAGTAAGAATTTGTGTAGCTGTCTAAGATGCTGACTGTACCTACCAGTATTGCGGCTTACTCACTATTTGTGGCGTACTTTCGGAAGATATAGCTCAAAGCCCGGTCCACCATCGTTATCTTTATTTATCGCTGGCGTTCCAATCTGTAAACAAAGAGAATTTGTTACGCGAAAAACAACGGTGGTGTCGTTTCTTTGTCGCATTGTCTAAATCTAAATTAAACTTAAAGTAATCGTGGTATAGGTTTTGTTAAATGGGCAATGAAAAAGACGGAGATACGTAACATTTTAAATGCGGGTTTTTCAGCCACTGGGTAGTGCCAAGTGGATGAGATACAGGATGATAGAAGACACGGGTTTATAGTACGCTGGTTCAATATCATTTTTATGGGCTTTTATTTTTTGTGAGTGTGGCGCAGCCTGTAGCCCGCGCGACTTTGAAACCGAAGCATACCTACAGTTCAAATCACACTCGCCTCTGCACCACGAAGTCTTGAAATTATGTGCGGAATTTGCACTCTCTCCTCTCATAACGATGAAAAAAAATATCGTGAGGAAACTGGCATTTTTAAGAATCACTAAATCCTGTGTGTCATCCACAAACCAGCACTCGGTCTATGTGGTGGATAGCCTTCACTCTTTCCATGTGAGAGAAGGCCCGTGCTTCAGGTATGTTGGGCTGATTACATGACTTATTATAGGAAACCCATCAAATGATTTAAAATATTTCAGTAATAACAATAGCCACGTCAGTCAATGGCCGACCTGTATAGAAGACAAGCCAATAAGAAGATTCAAGGTGAAAGCTGTTAGACCTTCGTCTGCATTATTGGAAGGGCATTGTGGCCTAAAATGAAAGTCATGCTACAATATTAAAGGCTAGTATTCTTGTAAGGTCCGATGAATATAAAGTTTCAATGCAAAATAGCTGTCGGTACCCAAGTTGCTTACTAGCAGGTGTAATTTGTTCAGCATGATATGGCAATTTAAGGTAGGTCTGGGTAGTTTGCCTCCAAAGTTCTAAAAACGCCGAGGTTGTGGGAAAGGCCCCGCAGGTGCACAGGTATTTAGTTACTGCAAGCAGTTTTGAACTGGTAAGTAGATTTATATACGAAATTGACGTTGTAGAAATGGATTTACCATGATTGCTTTGGATTTATTATAGAATATTAGAGACCTATATTATAGAGAATGTAATGTATATGTAGAAGACCGACAGACCGGCGACCTTGTGTCTGTGTTCATGACTTCGAATTCTCCTTTTAACCTAATTACTTTGTACTTAGTTATTATGAACGGGGAGCCGATGTATGCAAGAGGCGAGCAGCCACTCAAAGTGGCACTCTCTCAGGGAGGCCTATGTTCAGCAGTGGACGTCTTCAGACTGTTCATGATAATAAGTTATAATTATTCACAATAACGAAAATCACCCCAAGTTCTTCCAAGTTTTTCTTTCATTTTATTTTTAGATCTTTTCCATCGAAAAACTATGAAAAACCTCCGGATATAAAAGTAGGTATTGTTTGGAAAATGAAAGATAGCACATGTTTTAAAAATAGTCGTGTCACGTATTGATGTTTATGAACGATTAGAGTGTTTTAGTTGATATGATGATATCCATTAAAAATATTGAAATAATAATAGACCTAACGCAATTATTGTAAAAGCTCTTGATTGTTACTAAACGTAATGATATAAAACAAAAGGCAAAGCTACAGGTTAATGGATTTATAATAGTTATAATGTAGATAACAAAGACCGACAACCTGGTCAAGCAGCCGGTCAAAGTGGCGGTCTTTGGGGGAGGCCTATGTTTAGCAGTGAACGTCTTCAGGCTGATGATGACGATGATGATGATGATGATATGATGATGATGATGATGATGATGATGATGATATAATAAAGATCTTGATTAAAATTATTTATGTATGGAATTGTATTATGATGAGCAACGGAGAGCATAAACGGATGGTTGGCAAATGAACAAGAGCGCGGGTTTGATTTCCGCATTGGTTGATTTCGAGTCGGACTTTCAAAATGAGCAGATAAATTAGCCAACATTGATTTGTAAAATTGCTGTTCCGGTACCAGTGGTTTGCAAGAGTCAATGAGCGACGAAGAAAAAATTACAATACTATAAATATAAGTTTTTTTTTATTTAATTTAAAGGGCTTTGTCGCAGAGCAACTACATCGCCCAGTAAGAAGACAAAAAATTACATTATTTAACTAAGCCTAACTCTGCTAGTTTATATAAAGCTATGGCCTGATCTGACGTAGGACATGATAATATGCAGTTACACAGACCGACATCTAAATTAAATAAATATAAGTATTTGATGGTTAATCTCACAGAGAATAAAACAACACGATTTGTTTTTCTCTAATCTGTGAAAAACAAATCGATTTTCTCTAAGATATAGTTTTCAGTGATAAAAAGCAAGTATCTATGTATATGTCAAAAAATCTACATAATTTAGGAATAACAATTACCTATTGATAAATGCCACGAACGGCCTGACAGGGAAGATTCAAGATAGGTACATGAAAGCATGTTTACATGATTTTTTAGTTACTGATTCAATTAATGCAATGGCATTAGTGAATCCGAGAAACAAATCAAACTCTAACCATACAGATTTCATAACACATTAGTTAACACAAATAAAACACACTTAATTCTGTTTACATGTTATTATCGGGTAACAAATTATTATACGAATAATAACATTTGATTAACAGACGGACGGTCTTAACTTTCCACGTCAGAGTTACACTATAGGTACATCCTTGTTGGAATTGTTACATAGTTTCTAATATTTATCGAAAATTCTTAAATATAACTAACACAACACAATAACATAACATAACATAATCATTTATTGCTCGTTCACAAAACACGTTAACAATCCTTAACTGTAATAAGTGTAAGTACTTAATTAATTTTAACATTGTAAACTTGCTTTGTGAGGGACTGGTGCCTGATGTAGGTTTAGAAAACCTGTATTACAGGTCACCAGGATCCCACTCCGCGGATGTCTACTGATATGTTTACATTAGGTGGATAAGGTGGTTGTTTCCTTCCCTTTTAAAGATGGTACCTACATATAAGTTATGCAAATGTTAACTGCAGCAGATTGTGTGACCCTGGTTCATGTGACATTACACAATCCACGATCAATCAAAAAATTGGCAACTAAAAGCAAAGCCGGAGAAAGGAAGGAAATTTCAATGATTATTTTTATAAGTACCCTGAAGGTACAAAGGTAGAATTCACCTTAAAATATATAAGAATTTAGGTAACCCTACGTAAATTCTTATATATTTTATACAAGTAACTATTAAAGTATTCAAATCTCAATGACAAGGAGTGAATGTTTCGCAAATTTATTTGTAAAGATATTTCTTAAAATCGTCATTTTAATGATACCTTTAACTTTATTTATCCATATAATAACTAACTACAAATTTAATAACTAAATACAAAATACAATTACTAAAAACTAAATTAAATCTATAATAAGTGACACTTACTTAAAACTAAAACTATCTAAACTTATAAAATACACTTATAAATTACTTACTTAATAAAAATTTTGAAGTTTTATACCAACTTTTCTTTGAATTACTCATTTACTCATATTATAAAGACATAGCAAATATGACAGATTCAATATCCCCTATGCCCTATGGGAGTTCAAGCTCAGGATGCATACTCAAGAAGTATCGGTAATCACTTTCTAGCTCATAATAAAATTATTTCTTGGATTAAATTACATAGCATAGCCTTTACGAACTTTCGTATGTTCACTATTGGTTTTCTGGTTCACCTATCTATACCTACTTTTAAAAGTTCTGTATTTTAGCCCGGGGTATTCAACGTTCCATTAAAGTTCCATTCTTGGCAGAGTTTTCAAAGAAACAGGGTTAAGAAGTCACGCGCTACATAAAATCTGATAAAAATAAAAGGAAAAACATTCACGATACGTTTTCTATTTATTTTGGTGTTTGTACTAAGAAATCCACTAAATTAACCTGTTATTATTAGGTACGTCAATTTCTATAAGTAAATGTGTAGGCAATTACCTTGGGATCTAAAGTGCGTCGCCTTGATTGAATGAGACCCACATAATGCTCCAATTTTGTGCAATATTGGGTGTAGGATACTTACGCCTCAATTCTTTGAAACGGTAAGTATAGCCAACTTGTTTACGGTACTTAAATTAATTTTACCTCAATTGCAATATATTTTTGGAAGCCCTGGAATGTTTCCTATAATATTTACCTTAATATATTTATAATAGTTACCTGTGGGGTGATCACGTAACTTTGACAGCAATGCAACAGGAGAAATTTCATTCCGAATATGAAAATTTTGACAGTAACTATGCACATAAACTGCGTATTGAAACTTTTAAAACCATACATTTTTGTGTTTCTATTGGTTGCAATCAAGTTACATAATCGCCTAGCTGATTACCTAAGCTTGATATTTACCTCTACCAATAAGGAACAATGTTTCAATGTATATATATTTTACCAACAACAATGTACCACCCAATCGGTCTATGTATTTACCTTAAACTTAGGTTTTTCACAAAGATATTCCTTGTTTAAAAGAACAACGGAAGAGCAAGAGCACTAAAATAAACGTAGGTAAATCTCAGTTAATTTGTTTTTCTCATCTCTTTTCGTTTGTTCGTATAGCGATTATAAAAAAAATTATACATATTTGATATGTTTATTATGATAAGATACTCAAGCAACAGCTGTCAAATTAGATAAACTCCAGAGTAAAACGTACAGTAACATCCTTTGTTCGTTGTGGAATTATTCAAACATAAATAAGCCGTAAAATACTTATTGCACATTGAAATAAAACAGCGCAATAACACGGAAGATATCTGGTTACGCTGACGTTCATAGAATGAATTGTACCCTTGTCTAACAGCTGATACCTATACTTACTAGAAAATGGATGACGAGTTAGATTTGTAATAGCTAATGATGCCGGTGATAGACTAATCATAACTAATAATTGTTCTGAAGCATGAATTATGTAAAGAAAAGTCAGCGTTTCGATGACAGAGAAAAGTGTTTATATGTAATTAAATATATAAAATAATTTATATGTACTACGATAAATTGTTAATACACAGCAATGGAGTACTAACTATAAGCAACTAACCAAGCACGGTCGATAAGTTAGCTCGATATTTATAACAATATTCAAAAAGTCGTTAAAATCTCTAAAACCTACACAACATTTAGCAATCGCTGCAACAGAACAAACGGTAAAATCAAATCAACGTCGGTAAAAATCAATGTAATCTAATTTACTTACATTTGTTTTGTGATCTATTTAGATCCGTAAAACGCAGGTGGTGCAGTAGACATTTTACTGCTGGTCTACACAAAAATACACCTATATGCGAATGATGAAACAAGAATACCTACTAGATCAATGTATATCCATAATTATTTGAAGCTACGAAACGTTGCTCTTATAATTATTATATCTATAAATATGACACTGCTGCATAAAAATTACCCAAGATAAAGGTACCTAAGAGTACCTAAATATGACAGCGTCCCAAGTGTTAGCTATCTTACTCTAAACAACTAAACGAACAAAGACCAAACTAATGGTAAGTTAATGCTGATTATATAATTTAACAACATTTACCTAACATTATTTATGATTTAAAAATTTTAATATTTATTTAATTAATTTTACACTTTTTCTTCTGACTATACTTAAATTATGCTTCTCGTCTCATAGCAGCATAAATCTGTTTAAATAAGAATATGAAAACTAGCCACAAAATTTAGGTAAATCATTTAAACTTGTATTCGGGGAAATAATTACCTACCTCGTTGATCTAAATTAATGTTTTTCTTAGCTAAAACTTTGTTTAGAATCCGCCTTCGCTTAGACTGAACTTAGAAAGCTAATTTAACTCACAATATTCCAAAGTTTGAGCATTCACGGCAAAACAATAACCATTCAAACAATAATTGAGAAACTTCTAATACCCTATGGCGTATTGTACCTACCCAATACTTGGCAATGATTCTTTTTAATTTTAATACACCCTTACGCCATAAACATAAGTCACGCTGAAATAGCAATGAGTTAGTTCACTGGTTTGGGCTGTACGTTGTTTGTCACAGGCTAAATTACCCTTACTCTTTTGCACTGTTTTACACACGTAACTAATACAGTTTACCGTGATAAAAAGCACTCTGGGTATTCTCATTACCTATCCATCTCATAAGTGAATTTCCCTGAAAAAGCCATTCCCTAGAATTACTTAAAACTGGTAAATAAAATATTTTGGTACAGTTAAAACTGTGCACAAACAGATGGAAATTTAGAGATTATTATGAGGGACAGACTTGCTATAGAATTTTATAAATGGGTTATTTATTTCGTTGTTGCTCTATGGAATGTAGGTCGAGTTTTACAGGATTTATAACACCATCAGTTGTAGATAACGCTGCAATCTATTGCAAAATATTTTACTGAAAACGTGCTTGTGAAACACGAAGTATCTGGAGATTTTGTTTTAAGTTGTTCTTTAATTATAATAAGATAATAATATAAGAATCTTATTATCGGCAAAGAGCTAGACTCAAACGCTTTAAGGATTTATGAATGAAATAAAAACAGTCCTTCTTATTTTATATTTTAAAGAGACCAAAGTAATTGCGGTATGTATAAAAGTTCAGCATTTTTAGCTTTAAACTGTATTTATTCATCTTATTGTCATATATTGAGCTTAACTTTAATAACAGTTAAAGTTAAGCTCAATATATTTTTCTTTTATCTACCTGTTTCAGATTTGGTAATCAGACTGTTGACTCAGCTCAATATAAGCCTTAATAAAATCTAAGTGGTACAAATCTTTCAAACTCACAGCTCATCCAGGCTCATAAACGCGTCATTCAATTTTCACTATAAAAATCATTGGCATCCACTTTAAGCAATGTGGGCCTCTGCGGTAGGTCTAATATACTACAATAAAATAAATGCGTCCTATGGTTATAATAGTTGATGAAATCCACGGAAACCTGACCTCCATTTCATCTCCGCAGGGAAGCATATACTAACCAATCACGTGAAATATTGTTATTGATATTATGTTTTTATTACCGAACCGTATCGAGTAATAAATTAGCCTAAAATAGCTTTAATGGCGACCGCTTGCGGTGGATTAAGTATTATCAATTGAATCACCTCGGGTCGATTCTGAAACCTTCCTCAATCTTGGAAATCTTGTCTGTAAAGGTCACCTGCCTAATGAAGGTTGGACTTGGAAGTACTGTGTATTATATTTGCGTAATTTAAGTAGATTGGGGCGGGTATTTTTAGTTCACGTAGGTATCATGTTTGTCGTAACTCCGAAAAGATTAAACATGCGAATATTAACTCACGTCACGTGTTAGAATTATGTATAATATTGGAAATTCTAGGAAAATATGTCTTAAAAATATTCGTGGAACTAAACCGGAGCGTTTAAAAGTGCAATTAGTATGATTTCGGGATGAATATAGTTCTTGTGGGCACCCAGCCGCCAAACCAACATGCATCGTGCTTTGACGGTGTGACGATGCATGCTCATGTGGTAGAGTGATTGAGTTACACACACTAGCACTCGTGCAGTCGATATCGAGCACACGAGGAGATTTCGGCTCATGGATGAAATAAAAAAAAAGAAGGATTGAGTTTTGATTGACATCGAACTGAAGCCCAAAATGGCGGACATATTACATATGTGTGTCAGATGAAAGTAGGGCGACCGGCTTGATATGATGTGAGTGTGTGCGTGTTCCGCTCGTACGTACGAAGCGTTCCGGCTTCCTAAGGGTGCTTCAGTTTCGGATCAGACGGGATTCCCTCCTTTTTTTAATAGCTCCATGTTTCGGCTGTGAGTTTTTGTTTTTAGGATTCCGTACACCAAACTAAATAACCTAACCCTTAAAGTAAGATCAATGTTGTCCATAATTATATCAGTCTGTCCCATTCAAATTGATAACAAATACTAAGAGATTTTTTCTAGCACTTCTCTACGCGCGATTGTGGGCTAGTAATATTTAATCAATGTTATTTTCTGTACTTAGATGTAGAGTTGTCTACCATTGTAGGCAACTCTACATCTACAGAAAATTGTCTACTATTACTATTTGCCTGAGTTTCCCACAATTACATTGGTAAGTCGTAGCACTCCCAGCGAAACTCAACTATTCTTAACCGATAGGTAACGTCAAAGCAACGTTCGCTGCGGTCACTGCTTGGATGAGTGATCGATCACTATAATAACATTTAAAACTAAATATTACTGTGCTTTGGCATTATCGCAAATCAACAGCAGTTAAGCCAAGTCAGAAGCATTTGGGCGACTATTCTAGTACCAGTACCACTTGCCTACAGAAGAAGGTAGAACAAGTTTATAACTACAAGTTCTTACAGACTCTACAGGTGTGAGCAAGTATAATATTTTTAAGGAACCCAGCATAGACTACGGGTTCTATTCTCACTTGTCAGTGGTTATTTATAGCCGTTATTTATATGCTTAACAATGTTAAAAGGAACGTTGGAATTCCAATTCCAAATATAGGTACCTAATTTAGTACAGGTTGATGTAAATAATAAAAGTATATCACGTAGGAGGCTCGTGCTTACAACTAAACTGGTAACAGAAATACAACACGCGCCGCATTTTTACGAGTGCTGTTGTGGCAAAGTTTGTTTTTTACTTCCCGTAAAACAAAATGCGACATCAAACGTTGCAGATGACAATTGACGATTCAAATTTTTTAAACGAAAATCCTTTAGAGAAAGTAGGTACGTTCAGACATCCAAGCTTTACAAATACATACATTCCTATTTAGGTAATATAATGTAGGTATATGCTAATATTACGTTACGTAGAGTGTTTTAAATTGGTATTCTATTTCTATTGGTATTGGTACCTTTAGATGACTAAGTATAGGCTTTGGTATAACTTTATGAGGAAGTGTGGTAATATTTTAAATAATAGCAGGACATAAGTCAACTTCTCTTTTTAAGTTAATCCATATAAAAGCCTATTCATAGGAAATGTTTCGATTTCTAGTTAAAATTAGTTTAAGTATTTTAACCGCTATCCATCTAGCAAAATGAGTTTGTAAGAGGGTGGCGGTGTTTCAGCCGGCACGGAAGATATAGTGCTCTAAAGATTTATGTACGATCAGAAAATTCAGAAAATAATCCTGAACTCTTAGAATACCTGACATTAATAGACTTTTAAATTTCCAAAGCAAAATGTTGAAATAAATGTAGCAGTGACTGTAAGTTGGGAAAATTATCAAATGTCTTTTTACATACTGGTTCTATACCAAATATTCAAACGTAAACTCATTTAAAATATAAAAGAATACTTTAATAATTGTACTCTTTAGCTGTGAAAATATTAAACATTGTCATCGGAGTACAAACCAATCCATGTGCTATAGGATTATAATACCGCATTTTACGCAAAGTAAAATGGACTATGATTTACATAAATACCACAAATAACATACAAAAATAAATGCATATTAAGATGTAAAAATACTACGAAAATGAAAATCTGAAGACACTTTAAACGGCGCCAGCGCTCGCATGCAAAATTTTGTTTCAGTAATCTGCACACGAATTTCACGTCTGAAAAGCAGAAACAAGAATTTTCTGTGACATTCTTGTGTGTCGTTCACTCTGGTATCGCAGATGTGAAAGGAGAAATAGTCACGTTTTTTGAATATTAAACAGGCCGATGCCTCGGAATTCTTATCACCGGTACCTACCCTTCATGCATGTATGCCTTTTTAATAAACTATGATTTCCTAGGACTTGCAAAACGGTGACGTTATAAGAGCTAATAGTGTTTGAAGACTGCAGAGAGGCTGTATAGTAGGTACTATGATATTTTAATATAAGGGCATTAGGCAGTAAACTGTGTACACTGTACGACCTATTGGAGCGCGTGCAAACCTATTAGTGTAAATCGATTGAGCGCCCGCATTAGGGTGGATAAAGATAAGGCACGCAGAATACATCGCCACTAGCGGATTCAATTATGAATTAGTTGTAACCGTTTTCCTTTGTTATGTGTTTGCGGATTGATTAGATATAATTGTAATAAAACCCATAATGCAACCTTAATTTTGTTTTACTGTTATGTTATAATTTAGAGGTGTGTAACTGAGCTAGTGGAGCAAAGTTACAAAAGTTCAGTCAATTGAACTAGTGGGAACAATGTTACAATAGTTAAGTCAACTCCAGGATTATGTAATCATTTAAAGATCGAGGTTCCACCAATAGAACAATAATAATAAGTACATTCTTTTTTATTTCACTTTTTATTTCTTTTCTTCATTTCTTTATTGCTCTTTTTGATAGTCGTAAAACGAACATAATTACAATACCATTTGTTATTAATCATAACAATTAATCATTTAAAACATGTGCATGTTGATAGATAGCGACTGTGATAATGCCATTTCCTTAGAGGCCTTTTCAATTATCCCTAACTGTAAATGTAATTTGTCATGAAGTGAAGAATCCTTTAGCATAGCCTAGCATAGAGTATATTATCTGTGGTATAACTCATACAATAACCTCTAAACTTACAACTTTATAGTACTTAGTTCAAGTTACGAACAGTTAGAGTGTTTAGCCATTTATGTGGTAACTATTATTATATTATGGTAACGTAATATTGGAGAATACGCTTCAGCGAAATCGTGTTAGCTCAGACTCATACAGCGAGCACTCTTGAATTAAGCTCCAAGTATAAATTGTAAGTAGCAGTAAACAAGGGTAAAAAATATTTTCTTGATAAATATATAATTGGGTTTTTTTTTTTATGTAGAATAAGCCTGCGTTGACCACATCTCACCTGATGGAAAGCGACGATGTAGCCGAAGGTGTAGCACGCAGACTCATGAGGTACCTATTCACTCTTGTCTTAAATAGACCCAAATTATATTTGTTAGGAAACAAGACCGACGGGAGCAAATTCCATTCCCTAGCAGTCCGCATAATGAAGGACTCAGCAAAACGCTTGGTGCGGCATGTTGGCAAATCTACTACATAGGGATGAAACTAAAACTATTTATAATTAAAATTAGTTTGATACATAGTTATAAATAGCAAAATTGCATTGAAGATGATATTTATATTATATTTATATATTAGCCATTAAATATATACGCACCTACTGTACGATTTATGAACTATTTTTTCTTATAGATTGGCGAAATAGTGCGGATATATTTATAAAAAAATACTTACTTACTTTTAAATGAAAACATGATCTTTAATTTTTATTTTGCAGGTTAAATAGCGAATCTCCATTACGTCCGCTAATAACCAATTAACCAACTCTGTTACCAATATTTCAAGTCAATTTTCTTCAATTTGTTCAATCGTCAGGCACAATCTTAAACGCCCGTCTATTGCAATCTACGACTGTTGTTTATTGACTAGACCGCGGCCCCGGCGCCACATCGAGTTTCTTTTTATGCGTATTGTATTTAGGTACCAGCTGTTTCCCTCGGTTTGCATGCGTTGTCTACATGTATACACTACACCATGTCCTTTTCCAAGGACATTAATTGCAAAAATAGTCGTAAAAGGTAAAGACAGACAGAGACTTTCTACTTTAGAATGGATGTAGTTTAGGATAGATAATGGAAATAATTAGTACCTATATTATTCATATTTTTATTGTTATGCAGACCATGGAGAATGCTTCTTCCCATTCCCTGAATATTTCTTAGGTGGTTTTTACTTCAACCACAGGAAGAGACGTAAGCGATCAGAAAGAAGAACGAGGCGCATCTTGGTAGTGAATATAATGTCTTCAAATGGTACGGTCTAATCTAAGTAGCGATCACCTTTCTTAGGATGATTCATCATCTTATGAAAGAAGCCTAAGAAATATTCAGGGAATGGGAAGAAGCATTCTCCATGGTCTGCATAACAATACTCTACTATAATTATAATATATACGATTACCTATATACGCATGCCGCAAGACCGGTGGTTTCTTTTTCTTTTTTTTATGAGAATAAATGACATGACGAGCTAGGTATATAGGAACCTCCCCAGTAAATCTATGTTCAGCAGTGGACTGCACAAAAAGGCTGATTATGTGTATATGTCACCGTCTTATTGTAAAAACCGATTGTTTATAAAAAAACGAAAATAATACCGGTTATTTATAAACTGTCGATTTATTGCAAACTGACACTTTGTCTTACAATAAAACGGATGATTTTTCGATTATTTAAAAACAGTCGGTGCCCAGCGGTGAGTTTAAAAAAAACGGGGTTTGGTTGCGTTTAATTGTGAACAATGCACCAATTTTTGCTGTAACCAATTGTTTTGTTAGAGACACTAGTGGCTAACCAGTAGGTTACGACGACAAGCGAAGCGAGGAGGAGTGTTAGGTTAGTTTTGACCACACTAGAAGTACACATTTACGAAAAAAACGAATAGATGCCGATTAATTATAAATAAATATTGACCGTTTTATTGTGAGAAGCATTGCCCGTTTGCAATAAATCGACAGTTTATAAATAACGGTTTTTACAAAAAGACGGTGACATATACATATACATTAGTAATTATTATGATTATATTTTTTTTAATTTATAGGCATAGCATTATAATTATTGAGGTAGCTTTACATTCGAGGATCAATCATGGACAGTAGATAATCATGCGGTCAGAATGCGGTAAGGTAAGGAAGCGATGTCATACACGATTACACTTTAACAAACAAGAAATCTTTGTTGATATGTTCTTTATTGTATTTTTATAAGATACAGCTTAGAATATAGGTACTTAGTCTAAGAATGACAGACTACATAGTCGTTTGACCATGAATTATCATATTCCTTTTTCTGTTCGAGTTTCCCAGTATACCAACCTACCTATCTATATTATATAAATTACATAGCTGTATGCCTACCTAATAATGTTCGACCTTCAAACGTACATTTGCAGCTATAACTTTTGATTCCCGTACACTAAATCACGGTTAATGTCTTTTTAATTAAATTAAGCAAGATTTGCATACTTATTACTTAGGTCTAGGTATTAATAAAGAGGGATTTATACACGACAGTTTGGATAAGCTCAGAATCTGGTCCTATGATTTAATATTTGCACAGAATTCCTGACAGGATCTTGCTAACTAGGACAGGAGAATTAAGTATTATTACAAAAACAGGCATCCCAAAACTATGTCCTGAATGAAAATTAATGACAAAGATTATGAGAGTGGTGATAAATGCCATCCCATGTTGCTTGTGAGGTGAAACACCTACCTACTAAGAGCAATAATTTCATGTTTATTATAATAAATGAAATGAAATGAAATTATTTATTGCCAGATATACACATCCAATTATTACAAGAAACTAAAATAAAATAACTAAAATTAAAATTAAATTAAATTGGGCACTGATATAAAATTATAAATAATAGGAGCGCCCGCTATTAAGTAATAGGAGCGTGGTATTTAAACCACGTCCTGTGCAATGGGCTGAGGTGCCAATCGCGTGTCGCAACCACCTGGCTGTTGTCAGAGCGATGCAGCGCAGAGCGCTCGGCGGCCGACCGGCTCCGGAGCAACGCTTGCCAGCAGGGCGCGCGGCCCGCGGCGAACATACCGCTCGCGCTGCACCACCGGGGCAGCCGGAACATCGCACGCCATGCATTATTGTACTGCACCCTCATCTCGCTCATGGCGGCCTTGGTGTGGTTTGCCCATAGTTCCACCGTGTAGACGCTCGTGCAGTAGCTGATAAAAAGTTGGCCTTTCACGGCTTCGCTGCAGCGACTAAATCTTCTAGCCAGCATATTCCCGCGCACCGCAATGGCTCTCCTCTGTCTCTCAATGTCTGCGTGGTCGCATAGGTCGGCTGTTACGATGTGGCCCAGGTACTTAACCTCCTGAACCTTCTCAAGAGGCGCATTGTACAGTGCCAGTGGGGGTAGATCCGAGTAGCTGTTCCCGGCTGAGAACACCATGTACACCGATTTGTCGGGGTTGTATTTCATATTGTGTTGTTCTGCATACTTTTCACAGACTTCTAGCAGTCTACGCATTGCTGATATTGAAGCCCTTGGCCCTTGAAGGTTAGTGTAGATACATTTTTCTTCAGGCTGTCAATGATGATGATGATGATGAGATACATTTTTAGGCTCATAATGCATTTTTGGGATAATTTTCGTGACAGTGTTTGTATGGTGGGGTCCTGCTGGCCTGTAGGTACGTATTATGATAGCTCCTAAGTCCCCACTTAGGTACCTCTCTAGCCCCCGGTTTCTCGTACTTAATATTAGTCAAACCTGCTTGTGTCACCAGATATTGTTCGCTTATTGATTGAAGGTAGCTGATGAACAATAGGCAAACAATGAACGTCCAGCATTTGGTCTGCCAAGATGATACAAAAACAAATGTACAAGAACCCGGAGTATAAGTTGTATTTTTATAGATATTACTATTAAAATACATCTCATATGCCCATTTGTACTAGTACAAATGGGCATATTCTTAACTACAAATGCGGACACTTCATAACAAGTGAATACACATGGTATAAAGGGTTGTTGTACATTCGTCACAAAGCAAATTTGTCACATTTTTTTAAACTCCATACAATTGCATGTGACAGGGCCTGCTAAATATACCCACAATTACCCACAAGCATTTTAATTTGACCCAGTTTGCATAAACATTATTACAAGTAGGTAAGTACTTACTCCACGTTGTAAAATATACGCAAACTAAGTTTTATATAGTAAGTATACTTTACAACAAAAGTTCCTTTTATGCTAATGCAAACAAATGACATCTTCGCAGGGAGTAACGGAATATGTATTATGTTGTTCCGGTGTCGGTGTATACGGAAGGAACCGAGCTTCCGACACTCAGCTTTATTATACACCTATACATACTGACGTGACCCATTTCTTCCTGTGCCTTAAGAGCTGGCTAAGAGAATATACAGACATTTTCCTCGGTACATTAAAATCTTCTGCGATCACCAAGCCCCTAACCTAAGGGTGATTATGGCAACCCTCATGATAAGCATCCATGTGGTTTTAATTGGGGAGGCCTGTGATCAGCAGTGGACGTCTTCCGGCCGATACTTCCGGTTATTGATGTGATACTGTAGGTATATACTGACCATGTAAGGCGTTGTTACGTTGCATTATAACATGAGAGTGGGAGTTTTGGCGGGAACGCGGAAATGTTCACGTCGTTGCATTGTATTATTTTTCAAAACGTTTGCTTTTCCAGTATTAATGTTTAAAATTAGTGGCGTTTTACGCATTAAGTGCTGAATTACGAGCAATGAGTGAGGGCAAGTGATAAAATGTGGTGAAACGTGATTTTTCGTGATGCTTCCAAAACTCCATAGAAGCTTGTAATAAAGTTGCCACCACTTTGCTGGAGCATGACTTAGACTGGACTATGACTACCTGACTTAGACAGGACTTGATACTGGCTAAATACACTATGTGTGGAGCCAAATTATAAGAAAAAAAATATGAGAGTGGTTCTAACAAGGTGGTTCTTCTTCATCTCAGATAAATTGAAAAGTAGGCTAGATATATTTCCTAGCTTTATACAGTTAGTAATGATAAAATATACAAAGTTATTTAAATAAACTTCAGCTACTTTAAAATTTTATTGGAATGAATATTCGTATTATTTAGATTTACCATGTTCCGAATATTATATTTTTCCAATAAGTTAATAATCATGGGTCAATAATCTCATAAGTCGTATACAACCAGCATTTTCGACATAAACTTTTTATTCAGGTTTTTTAATGGAATCATCGCGAAAACTTAATTAACCTAATTAGCAACAGTCAAAATTTTCCAGACTTTTAATCTAAGGTTTCTAACATTGAGCTAATCGTATGCTCAGACGTATTTTTAGACATATTTTCAACACATTTGCTCAAAAAATGCATTTAAGAATCCTGTATACATTGTTCGAAAATTAATTATGACGCACCTTACAACGGACCGTGCGGACAAAACTCTCACCTAAGTACCTATTTTACCGGCTCCTCCGTTGTATAGCGCCGTGCGATTTCCATTACGGTCACAGATTAAAGAGAAAATGTAGATTTATTTTTCTCTAATCTGTGAAAAATCTGTACGGTTTTCTTTTTAATTTCCATAAAAAAATATATAAGAATTTCACCAAGGAGTTTCTCATTACGTAAATAAATAAGCTGAATGAACGAAGCTCCTTGGAAGCGCATTGCTGAATAAGTTTGTCTCACTTTAATTCTAAAGCGAAAATGAAACTAATTCTAATTATTTATAATTTTCACGACACGCAGGTGGCACCATCCATTTACAATGCGCCATTTTAGACCATTTTTTCTTCTTCTTATGGTATGTACATCAATGTATTTAGCTAGAGTCAAGTATTGCAATACAATTTTTCATCGTGTTATAGAATTATACATAATCATGGTCCAGTTTAAGTTATGCTCTAGTAGAGTGGTGGCAACTGTACCTACAGGATTTTCACATTAGATTAGAAACGTCAAAGATTGTTTATTGCTAATTTCCCACTAATAAACAAAGTTTGTTTCAGTAGGTACCTTAGGGTACTGTTTTCTCGTAAATGTGTTGAAAAACGTTGTATGATACACGGGCGGATATTGGTTTTTACAAACTCGTGGCTATAGTAAACCCTCGACTACGTCTCAGGCTAACATTTGTCTACTCGTTAGTAAAAACCAACTTACCGCCCTAATATCATAAATAACTATTATAGGTTAGGATCCAAATACACCCTACTATTACTGGACTAATAGTCCACAGTTCAATTTCTTGGTACTTATAGTAATGTATAACATACTGCTATCTAAAATGTATATACAACCCATAGTTTATCCCTCGAACAGCTTAATTTTCAGAGCCTGGGTAAATAATAATAATATACTTAGTCAAACCAATTAACTACTCTTAAAAAGTTACTTAAGTTAATATACTAGA
Source organism: Ennomos erosarius (assembly GCA_963580505.1). Classification (NCBI taxonomy): domain Eukaryota; kingdom Metazoa; phylum Arthropoda; class Insecta; order Lepidoptera; family Geometridae; genus Ennomos; species Ennomos erosarius. Next base: position 9,681,551 of record OY756981.1, on the reverse strand, counting down.
TATTATCATGTTTTATATAAAAATAGATGGAACCTCAAATTAACAAAGTGAAAAGTGAAAGAACGAAAGAAAAATAAGTTTTGTTCGCAGTGGCCGTCCGTAGGTCGCACGTGAACTTTTTTATCTGAATTAAAAATAAAAGTCTCCCTCTTCCTTTGAAATTTCAGATAAGAAACTGTGGATTAGTGTCAAAAAAAAATTAACAATGTAATGCGATATTGTTGCGATCAGATTACAAAGAACTCCAATACCTTGGAATACCTATACTTAAAGATTTACAAAATCAATATTAAGTATAACGTTTACTTGGAAATAGGGTAAATGGGGAAAATAAAGTTGTCACTTGATAGGTTTGGTCATTATTTTTTCTACTCTAACTCTCTATTCGTCTTTACATCTAGGTTTGTTTCTGATGTGCCCATAGTTTGTTCGTAACTATTTCTTTCTATATATTTTTGTAGGAGCACAGCACATACCTACTAAAATATTACACATAGCTATTCCATAGAGCTTTGCTGCTTAGATTCCTCCATAAAATCTAGTACCTCATACAAAAACGGTTTACTATAATCTAGTCGAACCACTTTATAGGAAACACTGATGAAGACTACATACCTAATAGTAAGTATGTATAAACATATCCAACTGGAAAAGTTTGAGAACACGAATTCATACAAATGGGACAAACCAAATGCGAAGTCCTAATGACCCTATTCATGGAGCTATTCCCAAACCACAGTGATATTCAGCTGTAGTAATATAACTGACAATTTAGTCACAGAGCAACTCCGTAACACAATAAGGTGAGTTAGTTTCAGAAGTTTGGAATAATAATTCCATTTAGTCATATGTATACTTAGGTAAGTCTTTGTTATGCGCAAATGTAAACTGTCAACACATTACACAGTAGAGCGGTACCTAAATACGAAAATGACTACACACGAGTACACAGTACACAGTCATTTTCGTCACTAAATAATTTATTTTCTAGAATGATAATGGGTGTTTTCTGCTTTTGACATCTTCCGAAGTTTCGTCTGATAATAATGAGGATCATGGTCATCTTAAAAGAGTAGGTACCAACTTATAACCTATTTTTTAATCAGATTTATAATTCAATTACTTTTTTTCTTATATTTTGGCTCCACACATTGTTTATTTAGCCAGTGGCAAGTATTATATTTTCATCGTGTTATAATATATTTCACGCAAAGTCATGTCCTAGTCATAGTCATAGTCCAGTCTAAGTCAGGTAGTCATAGTCCAGTCTAAGTCATGCTCCAGTAAAGTGGTAGTTTTTTTTTTGAACGGACTAATGCTGTTGTTCTCTAACGACCTTTACAGCGTCACCGGGCGGGACATAGTCATAGTTCAGTCTAAGTCATGCTCCAGCAAAGTGGTGACAACTTTACTTAGAAGCTTCTATGGAGTTTTGGAAGCAACACGAAAAATCACGTTTCACCACATTATATCACTTGCCCTCGCTCATGCTCGTAATTCAGCACTTAATGCGTAAAACGCCACCAATTTTAAACATTAACACTGGAAAACGCAAGTTTTGAGAAATAATACAATGCAACGACGTGAACTTTTCCGCGTTCCCGCCAAAACCCATTCAATTACTTACATGTCGGTTCTGTTGTTCGCGATAAGTATTTACCAATATGATTATGGTAGCGTTATTACGTAGGGATTCACTTCGAAGTGATTTTAGTTATTTGTATTTTACACAATCTATATAAAAGTCATGTTATGAAAGCTTCGCGCAGGTTCCAGAGCCATTGATATTATTTAATCAACGATCCTATATTGAGCTCAAAATTGAAACGGCTTATTTTTATCAAATTTCCGAAACGCTTGCTGAAATTGAAACTCAAATTGTTTCATGTCACAAGTAGACACGTTGGTGTTGTGTAAATGTATACGAAAATTCATTTCATAACAACTTTTTTAACGCTACAAAAAATGGGACATTTGTGCGTAGAGTCCCAAAATTGTTTTGCGCTAGCATGAACGTCTACATTTCGATGTTTTAGTAGAACAAGTTTACTGATGAAGGACACGACGTAGACGGAAAAGTTATTTATTTCATTGAAACGAGAAATTGTATTGAACTCTTGCAGATATATCATTACAGTGAGCGACGTGTTCTCTTCTTGTTGCGTCAAAAATCTATACAGAAAGAATGTTATGTAAAAAGCAAACGTAACATATACCTACATTTGGACTGTCTACGGACTATTATACCACAGCTAATATACAGTCCATACATTGTAGTAGATTAATGTAGCTAGTTTTGTTTAGTTTTTATTAATCTAGTAGTTAGTTTGAGTAATAAGGGGCATTGCCCTTTAAAAAAACGACATATACATAAGATACCTAATTATAAACTAAATAAATTTAGAAAATATAAAAGATTTGGTGAGACATTATGAACGACTCTTACAATAAACACCCGTAGCCCTCAGTCTAATTTACTTTTATCTGAAGCTTAGTTACTCGCCCACGTAAGCCTTTTTATTTACCGTCAGTGATCTCAAAACAAACATCTTACGAAAAAGTAAACACCGCACGCGTCTTGGCTTTTACTGTGGTAACGAAATTTCGTGAAAGGTAGTAAGCCTTTCTAAAAAGATCGGGCCGTAAATAGATTAAATAAAGAGAATTCCCATGAACCCTATATTGCTGCTGCGGGGAATAGATACAGCGCACATGTCGCAGATTGCCGCATCTAAGTGGATATACTTACATGAATATACCTACTTTTTACATTAGATATAACTACCTACATATATTATTGTTTCGTTATATTTAAACTTGTGTGTTTATAACGCTATATTTGGCGAAGAATGGTATTAGCTATGTGGGGAAGCGCTTGCCGTTTCTTTAGACGTCTGGCATGATAGCCTTATTAACAAGCTTCCATCATACAGATTGCCCACCAGCCTCTGTGCATGGATATCAGATTTCTTGAGGGAACGTTCGTTACGAGTAGTTTTGAATTTGAATTTGAATTGATCGTTGCACGTCCGAACAATTGGCAATTAACGCTGGGGTACCTCAAGGGTCTGTTCTCTCTGCAACGTTTTTCCTGCTGCATATTAACGATTTACTGAAACCCGCGGCGGTATCTTTGGGTACGCATACGACAGCACCGTTGTACACATCTGATGCACGAGCTAGTAGGGAACAAATTGAGTCTCTGAGAGGGGCCATGGTAGAGCGCATTGATCTGGCCTTCCAGGCAGTCTCCAATTGGGGCGATGCCAATCTGGTCAGATTAAATGCGTCCAAAACTCAGGCGTGTCTATTTACCGCCAAAAAGAGTCCATTACAGCTGACTCCCACTTTCCGTAATGTAGCAGTAGAAGTATCTGACCACCTTAAGCTCTTAGGTGTTACGTTAACATCCAATTTTGGCTCTTATACCGAGTCCATGGCTAAGCTGGCTGCGAAAAAGTTAGGAGTTCTCGGGAAGGTCCGCCGGTATTTCACTCCTGGACTTTTAAACTTATACCAAGCACAAGTTCGATTTTGTATGGAATACTGCGGCCATCTCTGGGACGGTTCCGCTACATACCAGCTACAGGCCTTGGACTCGATTGAAAGGCGAGCAAAAAAGCTAATTGGTGATGATAAAATGGTGAATACTAGGCTCCAGAGCTTAGAGCAGATTGCATTTCGGTGAGTGTGCTGCGGAGCTACACAATCTAATTTCACCTTCTCCATTTCACCATCGGACGACAAGACGTACAGCTACACGCCATCCATTTATGGTTGATATTCCTTCAATTCGTACAAAGCGTTTCGACTCGACATTTATAATCCGAGCAGCGAAAGAATGGAACACATTACCAGCATCTTTGTTTCCCGATAAGTACAATCTGGAGCTCTTCAAGTCGCGAGTGAATAGGTATCTTCTATGCAAGCATGTACCACCGTAGACCGCATCATCACTTTCCATCAGGTGAGATTGCGGTCAAATGCGGGGCCTATCCAGTTATAAAAAAAAAGTTTTCTATTAAGTTTGATTTATATCCGTTTTCTTATTCACCGGTTTTTTATAGAAAAGGCTTTCAGCGTTGAGCGGCTCGAAGCTGGCCGCACCCGTACCTATACTTACCGCACAATGTAATAGTAAGTAGGGATTTATAGCTGACTATAAGCAATATTACGGTATCTATACGGTTTGAGTTGCCTATAAGGACCTGTATATTCTGTGACAACGATTACTCTGATTTTTAAAGCCATATAAAGTATAAATTTCCATAATAAAGTATACGTTATATAACGTCATTAACTTTAGACTGTTTGTGTTGACAACTAGCTGAGATACCTCAAAAGCGATGCGACGTTCTGTTTTTCCCAAATTAGTTAATTTTTAGATAAACTTTCCAAACCAATTACTTCATGTTTAAAAAAATCTGTAAGTACCTGCTAAATTATTATAGTAAGCTGTGAAAAAACAGTTAACATTTAGACAACGATACTCGTATTATCTTTCAGTTTTCAGATTACAAAGTTAGCTTCCGCGTATTATGCTTCCGGTGCTATTAAGAGTCTCGGAATTCAAATTAAAACGCGAAGGGAACGGTACGGCCTCTTCGAACTTGGACAATGCGGACAATGATGGGAAAATGTCAAGAACGGAAGGCAGTGGGCTGGTTCCGTGACGACTGCACGCATCATTGCCCGCGCCGTCTCGCACCCACTGGACTAGAAACGGGTTGATTTCAAACTCGGCGCCCTGCCATAGAACTAATAGCAGTTATTACGGCCTCTTGACCGCAGACTGAAACCTTAAACCACCACCGCTACCTATCCACGCACGTGGCCCCATTTGTACCTAATCGCTTACAACCGTACCCCAAACATTAACCGGCCTCAACCGAAACTCAAACATTCTAATTGGGAAATCTATCGAATCGCTCAAGGTCATGCGATGGGTAAATAATTGGTCGGACCACTCGTGCTATCACGTCACCAGCCCCCGCCGTCAGTGATAACCTAATAAAACGCTCATTGATTTCCACGAAAGAAGCACTGCCAAGTTTCTAATAAACCTTTACAATGTATCCTTTCATGTTTCGCCGAAGCCGACGAAGGTCAAAGAGAGCCAATTCATATTTTGTATTGAAATTGAAGTTGTCAAAGGCCACCGCTATTGATAAGATGAGATTAGTAAAATACTAGCGTTGCCACGCGTGGACTACATTACTTTTCAGGTTTCGGTTTGGGTAATGGCTTTATTTTTAAAAACGGATTTTCTATTAGCCACACTGAGTTTTCTGCTCGTATAATCACTTCCACGAAGTAAAAATGACATATCTTAATCATGGATGAAATAATTAATTATAATATTTCCCAAAACAGCGCAGGTACGCTGATTATTATCCTTGATATTCCTGGACCAATTTTGATGAAATCTCCATTCATGGTTACTTAACTATAGAAAAATTTTCGATGATATTTCGATAAGTATCATCGAACTCATGATTAATTAAAACCTATATTATATTAAAATCTAGGCTTTCAAAACATTTTTACAATAGGGCAAAGTCTGGGGGTCTAGCAAAGATACCAACCGCTAACGCTAACGCCAAACGCTAACTCCAAGATGTACTGAAATGACGTTTCGGAAATCGCTAACTTTTCCGTAGCGAATGTCACTTCGATACATTTTTGGAGTTAGCGTGAAGCGTTAGCGTTAGTGATTGTGATCTTTGCTAGACCCCCAGGGCATTTTACATAACATGTTTCGTACACAGATTAGAGAAAAAAATCTACTTCGTATCATTCCAAAGAGTATTATTATACTTCTGTATCATTCAAAGAGTATATAATTTATACGTAACGTAAGAGTATCATTGGCCCACTGCATTAGCCTATGGTGGTAATAGTATGCATTGGCCCTCAGACCTGTGGGCCATACATAAACGTCATGTAATGCCAAAAATAGGCGTAGCAAGGGTCAAGATTATACTCCCAAGGGTAAAGCTCTAACTATCACGGTTCATGAGATACAGCCTGGTGACAGACGGACAGACAGCCTGACAGACGTCGTCAGTCCGTTTTGGGTACTGTACCCTATTACTAAGGCTTACAATATTGTATACCTAACCAACTACTTACTTTAGAAATAAGTAAGTAACAAAAATGTATATGTCACCGTCTTATTGTAAAAACAGTTTGTTTATAAAAAAAAGCGGGTATTTGTAAACTGTCGATTTAATACAAACGGGCAATGCGTCTCACAATAAAACGGTCGATGTTTCGGTTATTTATAATTAATCGGCATAACTTAGTTTTTTCGTAATTGCGTACTTCTAGTGTGGTAAAAACCAACCTAACACTCCTCCTCGCTTCGCTCGTTGTTGTAACCTACTGGTTAACCACTAGTGACAAAAAACAATAAATAACAGCAATAATTGGTGCATTGTTCACAATTAAACGCTCCTTAAACCCGCTTTTTTTTATAAAATCACCGCTAGGCACCAACTGTTTATAAATAATCGAAATATCATCTGCGTTATTGTAAGACAGATTGTCAGTTTGCAATAAATCGTCAGTTTAAAATAACCGGTTTTATTTTCGTTTTTTTATGAACACGGTTTTTACAATAAGACGGTGACAGATACAATATTAGAATAGAATTACGTTAACAATACAAAGGTACTCATTTTAGACATGTTTAGACACTGTTAGACGGCAGATTAACCACCTACGTTCCTCGCTTAATTATTCAAGAAGTGAATAGAGTCTTGTCACGCTTGTTGCCGTTTCAGGCTGATGACTACATCCATTACTTTGACAGCCACAAATTTTAATATTATGTAATGTTCTCAGACAACATTATGATTTTGTGACAAACTCAAACGACGTTGTCATTATATGTATATTAACACATGCAAATGAATTCCTTAAAAGGAAGTATGTACGAAAGTATGGTAAGTAATTATACTTGGTATTTTGTCGTATAGGTACCTATTTTTTTGTATATTATAAATAAATTAATGGTTGAATTGGACTAGAAAATGAGCCGTAACACGTTTTCTCAAAGTTCCTGATTTTTAGATAAATAAAAGAAAACCGCAGTTTTGTAAATAAGTTGTCATTTCGTGATGGATCAAGCTCTTCGTATACCTACGCTTACATTCTTGTCATCTATTTCTAATATGGTTAAGTTTTAGTAAATAGTTTATTAGGTACCACTGCTTTGTCAGATATTCTGCCTCCAAGCAGTTACCTATAGTGTGCAATGTGCAAGCACTACTGTGCTCCACTTTTAAGGGCACTAGTGGAATTATTGGGAAACCAGTCTAAAACCCTTAGTACTAGAATATGATGTCTCAGGATGTCACGCGAAACTTTATAGTTTGGAGATCCCGTGACACTGCAACTACTGTGATACTTAATTTCAGGTGAACGACTCGCTCGGTTAGTAAGTACATCATAGATTTACATGTGAAAAAAGTTAGACGTATAAGCTTGCGTATAATTTTTAGTGTTTATGATATAAACTTCTGGATAAGGTTGGTTGGTTATATTGTTTCGTCAGCTTTCCGTCCCGTGTACCCTCGTAAAGCCTGCTCTACATCAAATTGTATACGACGCCCTTTCTAAAAGCAAATATGTAGGTAGTAACAGCTCAACTAAATAGTGTTTCCCACTTCAGAACAGTAAATATTCGAGTATTTCATAAAAGGACAAAATACGTTTGAGAGAAATGAGGTAGTGTTGTAACGTGTTGTAAGGAAAAGGATTTAATATATTGGGATTACGCACTACTTATCCGTTCTCCGTTATTTGAAGATGCGTACTTTATATCTGTTTCAAATAGTTTATAGGTAAGTATACCTAGGTACTATCCGTAGGTTATATAAATGACTTTGTAGTCCGTCTCCGAATAGGACCACCTCACCTCTTACCGTTAGTGCCCTAAGAGCCAGCTAAGGGAATATCCAGGGAACGGCCAGCAGAATTGTCTTCGGTACTTTTAAAATCGTCTGTGATCACCAAGCCGCCAGCCAGTGTGGTGATTATGGCAAATTCTCCCCTACGATAGTGGCGTTTTATGGGGGAGGCCCATAGATAAGAGTATATGGGAGGCCATTGTTCACTTAAAAAAGATAACTATGATATAACTAGACATGACCGAAATGACAAACTTTTTATTACAAGCCTAGAAGCAAACTGGTTGACGAAGGGCCAGTTTTACAGCAGATCTACTGTAAGACGCAGGTATAAACAGTTTTTATATTTGGCCTAGACCTCAAGTCGGCTGTCGCTTCACAATATTATTCTACGAATGTTAAGCAGGTATACATAGGTGCAGTCAAAGAGCTTATACTCTACGCAAAAAAAACCTTTTGTAAGCGATTGGCTTGATAGATTTGTCGTTAACTTTTGCCTGATGATAAGCGTCACGGCTGATGCCCATTTTGCAGTGAAGCTCAAACTATTCATCCTTCCTTTTCGTGCTATGTATTTAGCGTGTACCTAGCCTCTCCGAAATACAGACCTGAGATTGTAGGTCACAAAGTCTTATTTATGGGCAGTAATTTCATTGCTCGTAGAACTAACAACCAATGGGGAAGAAAGGATCCCGAGTGGTGACCATGAACCGAAATATGCACCGTAGGCCAGCCCCCACTAGGTAGGCCGACGAACTGGTTAACACCGCAAGGAGCCGATGGATGCAGGACTCTGACAGCTCCATTATACTAGTACGCTGGACTACGTATTGACTGAAGCCATTTGATTTTCGCCATTTTGGCGCTGACTGCTAAAAGAGATGCTCAAAGTAGCACTCAGCGGGGAAGGCCTATGTTCAGCAGTGGATGTCTTCAGCCTATTGATGATGATGAATTTCAGAAGCCCACAATGCCCTTCAAATACAACAGTTCTTTTAATTGTCTATGTTTTATAGGAACACGGTTATTATTAAAATTAATTCCAGTCGGCCAGTTTGGAAACAAAAAGGTGAACTGAGTAGGTGGACCACGACCAATGTCCGATATAATGTATTATTTGTTGGAAGAGTGTATTTTTTAAACCCTATTTTTTGGTTTGAATTTAAACAAACTCGGCTTCTTTAAGTACTTTTGAATGAATGAAGCTGTAAAATATCAATGAATTAAAAGATTAACATCATTCGTAGATGTTAATAAAATAATATTGACTGATTCAAACCAGATACTGTCAGCAATCGCAAATCAATCTTTTGAAAAGTAACACTGTCTGTAAAACTTTATCATACAATAACAGGAAATACCTGATTTTGTTTGATGTTTCAACTATCAAAAAAATAAGATAAGATAAGAGACGAAGATTGAAAGAACTCGGTAAAACTGCTGACTAATATTTACACTTTTCAGAATAAAAGTATCATAAGTAGGTATAATATTGGTCACAATGGTGTTAAACTAATAAACCAAAATTTTATCCAAAACTGTTCAGCTGTTTAGTCGTGGGAATCACATTAAAAATAAACATCAAAAGTTTCATATCTAAGGTAGCATAGTAGGGGTTATATGCTGGTTTGTTGTGCGTGTGCGTGTGTAAAATAAAGAGATAAATTATCAATTAAGAAGGCGCTTTATTAAAAAAAAAGCTGTCATTTCATAAAGACCCGATAGATGGCGTTAAAATGGGGGTTTACGTTCTGTCATTGTTAAGATAATTATATATCGAGTTTAGTATTCTATCCTTATTTTATGGAAGGCATATACCTCTAATCCTTTCAATCGACAAATCGACAAAGTACTCTGTGATCCACTCAACTGAATTTGACTTATCTTGTACTGCGTGGTTTAAAACTACGAAAATGTTTTAAATACGTTGTTACTACGCCATCAAGTAACAGAAGCGGAACTAGTTTTTTTTTTAAATAAAACGTCTCATTCAAAAGCTATTTCAAAATACTGACCGAATATATCCGAGTCGCGTCATTCTTCTTTCATAATTTCTAGAAATAGATACCTCCGTTTTTATTTCTTGGTAATCGAATCGTGGCATGGTGAAATTAAATTTAATGTATTCAATTTCATAAGTTTCTGACTCATTTAAAGTAAACCAGCCGTCTTGTGAAATTTACAAGGTATAATTTGACGTTACTCAGTCATCTATTGCGCCGCTAGGGAGATTCGTGTTCGTAAATGCCACTTTCATCAGTGGTTCCATCAAAACTAAATTAACCGTGAGCAGTCGACGAGTCGACGTGACTGAAAAGTTTGCTGTAACATACCCAAGTACATCATCAAAACGATATCACATAATAAATTATAATAGTACTGCGTAATGATATTCATAACTCATCTCAGAGACTCTACAGCACGACCACTTTAAAGTTCTTTTTATCTAACGACGTAATATGAAAAGAAAATGAACTGACTTTATACAATAAACGACTATTTATTACACTTCGTCACGCCCAAATTGTTCGGAATATTAAGGGTATTAAAAATAAAACCATCAAAAGATCAGTCGACATAATCCGGAAAATGAGAAAAATCGGTTAACGGACCAAATAGAAAAATATACAGGCCAGAAAGGGAAGGAGTAAGAAAATGTGAAAAAGAAATGATGAGCTCTCTAATAACCATGTAAAATAAGAAAAAACCTATATTATGTACAATTTTGGAAAAACTTTACAACTTGATATACTTAGGTATAGTATAAGTATAGTTAAGGTATTATTATATTTTTAAGTTAGGAATTGTTGGGCTAAATACACCAAGTCTAAATTGCACAATCGATTTTTAGTAATATTTTTGGACGCAATCTTTAAACTTATGAAACTAATCTTCTTGTAACTCTACGTTTAGATATCTCTCTACTAACAAACTAATAGGGAAGTAGAAGCGTGGCTTGAAACTGATTTTATAGCAAAACTCCCGCAATTGGATAGCAATAAAATGAAGCTGCATAATCTTTATCGCCGCCCTACAAAACGATTCCAAAGGTTTTATTGCTTTGACAATCTTTTGTAGGCGTTTCACTTCGGCTAATACCATTTCTAATTTGTGTAGTGGTAAGTCTAAAAAGATAGACTTTGAAAAAGAATGCGATAGTACGAGCAACTTGGATTTTCCACTGAATGTTATTTTTGTACTGTGAGTAGTTTGTTCGCTATGAGGTTTTCATCTGAGCTAGGCACAGCTATCTAATATACGAGCTAGGTACTTGGATTTCTCGCAACGACTGCGATTTTCAACTGACTTTAAAAATGAGAGATTTTGTCTTTCTTTGTTACTTCAAGGAGGTTTAATGTATTATTTTATGTGCGTTCTTCGATTTCTCCGAGATTTCTGGATCAATTTACTTTACTTAAACGTATGTTTTTGTTTGGTAGGAAAACTGCGGTTGGTAGTTTAATGTTTTAGTAAAGATCCGATGAAAATCTTTGGAGATTTACAATGTAAGGCCTGGGATTAACGATTGGTGTCTTCCGACAATAATAGTAGACTCGACAAATATGCCCCGAAAAGCACGCGGTCGTGCCTTTTTGTAACAATCAGTCAACCATATAGGTAAGTGATCGCAGCAGAAGTTGCTATACTTTCGAACGGATGTCCGAGCTCCACTATCTGCACTACGATATGCTACGTTTAGTGGCCGGATATAACGCAGGGATCACAACAGTAACGACATTCGACAATAACGTAATATCGTAACAAATAATAAATCAACGTGACGCACCTTTCCTGGAAAATCTTTCAATCGCATCCGAATAAATCACTCTGTATATCAGTCAGATTGATGAGAGATCAATGGCTCTTCAGAAGTACTTTGGGAAACAGAAAATTTATTATACATCGTTATTAAAATTGATGAGTAATAAAGGGGTAAGCTTCGCTTCAGAGTGTTTTACTTTTGAACCTTTATTTTTTGATGTTTTGCGTAACTGTTGTTTCGTAGGTAATTAAAATTACAGATACCTACTTACATTAATTTAATGCAAAAGAAAATATTAATTAGGATCCGATGGACCTGGATTATTTCCTTTACTTACATTCAAATTAAGAGATCAATTATGCTAACTCAGCAGGTAGTATTGATAAACATAAAGAAAGTGTTTAGGTACTAATTATATAGGTAGCTAGGTAACCTTACTCAGTATCAGTAATTAATCTCGGCATTTTATTACTTTTTTTTTATGTAATGAGTGGCAAACAAGCAAGCGGCCCACCTGATGGTAAGTGGTCACCGCCGCCTATGGACATCTGCAACACCAAGGGCATTGCCGGTGCGTTGCCTACCCTTAGAGAGGACTCTTTTAACACTTTTCTTGAAGCTCCCCATACTATAGTTATGCGGAATAACCTCAGGTGGAAGATCATTCCACATCTTGCAGGTTCGTGGAAGAAACGAGCGCAAGAATCGCGTCGTATGAGATTTCCACGTGTCTACAATATGCGGATGCGCTTTTTCACGTTGCCGAGAAGTTCCATGATAAAATCGAGAAGGTGGAATGAGGTTAAAGATTTCTTCAGAGCATTCCCCGTGATAGTAACGGTAAAAGAGACTCAGAGAACCGATATCTCGTCGTAGACTTAAAGGCTCTAGCTTGTTACTTGTCAATTTACGCAACTTATATGGATACCTAATACAGTTTAGTTTAGCGATCCACAAGGTCATCTCAGATCTTAAATCGTCTCTGAACTTGTGGTATCTGGACGATGGCACCCTTGGAGGATCACCGGAAGACGTTTACCAGGATCTAGAGGCTCTTATTCCTCGCCTTAGGGAACTAGGTTTGGAGGTGAACCCCTCCAAGTGCGAATTCTTCCCATGCGGTGCTGGAGCTCTTCACGTTTCTGTTCTATGTTGCCTGGGCTCAAAGAAATTTCATCACACTCTTTCAACCTTCTGGGGTCTCCTATCTTTCTTGATGGAGTACCAGAAGCTATTTCATCTCGCAAACAGATTCTCCTTACTGCTCAGGAACGTCTCGGGGACCTTTCCGCGCACGCGGCCCTTGTGTTATTACGTATGTGCTTCGCCCTTCCCAAAATAACGTATCTATTGCGGACTACCCCTACCTGGCTTTGTCCGGAGGAAGTTTCTTCTTTTGACGAAGCTTTAAAATCAACGGTTGAGTCGATCCTAAATGTCTCTTTTAATGAGCCTCAATGGACACAGGCGGCTCTTCCTATCCGGTACGGGGGCCTCGGGGTGCGGTGCGCACGTGATGTGGCTTTCCTGGCGTCGGCGCATGGGGTAGCAGACCTCGTCACTATAATTCTTCGTTCCAACGGTGACAGGGCGAGCATACCCTTTGAGTCAGATGCTGAGTCAGCTTGGTCGGTTCTCAACACGGGTGCGACAAGCCCTGTGGCTTCGCATATCCAGCGTGCTTGGGATGATGTCACATCTAAACGGGTCCAGGAAAAAATGTTGAAGGATGCCTCGGGGGCTGATCGGGCCAGACTCAGGGCTGTGTCGCAGTCGGAATCAGGAGCATGGTTGCACGCGCTGCCTTCGCCTCATCTGGGCACTTTCCTGGATGACGACTCTTTGCGTGTGGCGGTAGCTCTCCGCCTGGGCTGTAAGGTGTGTGAACCCCACGTATGCACCTGCGGTTCCATGGTGGAGGCTGATGGTCATCACGCTCTGAGTTGTCGTCGTTGCGCAGGGAGGTTTTCGCGACACCATGCTCTGAATGACATAGTCCGGAGAGCTCTTGTATCGGCAGACGTCCCATGCGTGCTTGAGCCGCCAGGTCTAAGCAGGTCTGATGGTAAGAGGCCGGGCGGGCTGACCCTGGTGCCATGGAAAAACGGTAGGTGCCTCGTGTGGGACGCCACTTGCGTCAGCACTGTTGCTGACAGTCACCTGGGTCGCACCGTCCACTCTTCGGCGGCTGCTGCGGAGGACGCTGCCGGTAAAAAGCGGTCGAAGTATGCGGCATTGGAAGCACGGTATATTTTTGTGCCCATCGCTGTGGATACTATGGGTTGTTGGGGGGCTAAGGCCAAGAGTCGGGTGGTGGAGATAGGGTGCAGAATCAGGGAGAAAACCCGTGACTCCCGCTCCGGCTCGTACCTGGTGCAACGGTTGGCCATAGCCATCCAGCGCGGCAATGCAGCCAGTGTTATGGGCACTTTTGCACCGGGTACATTTCGGGGTGGGTTATTCGAATAGGTTTTTTTTTTATATATATATATTGGTATTGTTTTTCTTTATATTAGTTTAATTTGTATATTGACTTGAAATTTCTATGACATGACTTTTTTAATTATTTTAATTAGAATATGTAATTAATGTGAATAATTAAAACCTAATACATAAATATAAATATGCATTTGACTAAAATGCTTTACCTTTAATTTACCTATCTCGCTCGAGGATAAACCAAAAACTATTTGCGGTTGAGACTCCGCTCGTCTCTATAAGGGCTTAAATTTTCAATTTCACGTTTCTATAGAAAGGAAATGAAAACATCGATGTTCAGCACTGAAAGTGCATGCTTAGATAGGTCCACGACGACGAAACCAGAATTCCTTAGCTATCCGAATTATAAACGAGGAATCAAAACTCTTTGTACGTATTCTAGGAATCTCTACCATATTAGGCTACTTATTTACTAGTCTACCTACTCCGAATCTAAGCTGGCAAGGTTAGCAGATAAGGTGGAAATCGTGTGGCACAAAATAGGGGGCGGGGAAAGGGAAATGGGAAGGGGCTTCCCATCCGCAACACTTTCTACGTATTTCAGGTATATTTAATCTGGCATGTAATTTTAATTTCAGACTGAAGACGTCCACTGCTGAACATAGGCCTATGTTCAGCAGTGGACTTCTATCGTTCTAATCGTTCTATGGAATTAGACACTTATCCATTTTTTTTGCCATAATCACCACTCTTGGAAGGTCTTGGTGGTCACGGAATATTTTAATGAACCGAAGACAATGCTGCTGCTCATCATTCCCTGGATATTGGCCGGCATTAATTATCAATTAGGGCAACTCAATGTAAAAATACCATATTTAAGAAAAAAGAAAAAGAAAGTACGAAATATTATTAGCCATCGCAACGGCAACGCCGAAGATGACGTCCGAGGAGAGAGAGGACAGACTATATAAGAAGCAGCTGAATGGGCTCTCGCTCTCTCCACCCGCCCGGTGACGCTCCCGCCCGGTGACGCTCCCGCCCGGTGACGCTGTAAAGGTCGCTAGAGACAAACAGCATTAGCCCGTTCAAAAAAAAAAAAAAAACTCTTGCTCTCTTACTTCACCTGACATCGTGCTAAACGGACGTAGTTGTGCTCGTGTGGCGTTTCTATGCTATCTTCGGACATATTTTCGGTCAATATTTAAAATAATGTTAAACTGCTATAACTAACTGTTATATTAAAGATCTTAAATGTTAAAAAGTTGTTGATTTCACTTCTGATTCCTATTAATATATTTTAAAAATGTCTACAAAAATATCATGAGGAGTAAAGTGTCGACAGAAGTTATCGCAGTTCAAATAGTATGAGACTGCGTGCCGCGACAAAATTATAATATGTTTTGATGAATTTCTGTGTGCGAAGACCCGTCTTAACTTTTATGATAAAATAGTAAACTTATAACTAGTTTACGTTATATTTGATTGAATATTACAAGTGGGACGGGAGTTTATATTACTTTTTCTATTTCTATTTGTCCTTATACAAAATATTCCCGAGACTCCCCAGTTCATTTTCTTCTAAAGCAGATGGTAATCATTTATAATTATTATTATTGTGTTAGATAAATCATAACAGACTTTTATGGATATGCAGTGATAGTTATTCAAGCGTATAAGTTACATAAATTAACATTTTGAGGCTGTATGGATGTCAATTTCTTTTACAAAGTTTTACTTAGTGCCTTGTAAATCGCTATTTTACCCAAGTATTTGGTCTGTATTTCGTCTTTCAAAATAGCTATTTCATAGATATACAGACGTTATTCTCAACTTACTTAGGTATCAATTGTATTATTTAGTGTGTACAATGAAGAGGTTATCTATCTTACATATTCACGATATCTGGAGACGCGGAAGTTCCAAGATGGTCTTGTACTAGAATCGTATGATTCCGTCCAAAGGAAGTGATAAGCGGGCGACCCTATCCTCCTCTAAAATTAAACCAATTTACATTGAAATATGTATTCAATGAATAAGTTATAAAGGCGGTGCCGCTGTTTGGATATTTAATTGTAAATTTAGCTTTATTGAACTGAACCCAGCTGTTAAAACAATTTGAGTTCAATGGATTGTTAAGTATAATTCAACGCATTTTCAGAATTATCTCTAATGAGCTATTGAAGAGAATTTCATTGAAAAGCCGATTTAAAAATAAACATTACGTATTCATATTATTATGTACCTACTAGAGACGTGATCTCTTACTGTACTCTTAGCCTTATGAGTAAGCTTTAAGTCGCACATAGAGCTACGGAGTCGGCTATGCTTGGAGTTTCTATGCGAAGGTACGACCCGAAATGAAGAGATTCGCTCCGATATAGCTCTTAGAATCAGCAAGTTGAAGTGGCAGCGGGCAGGTCACATCGCTCGTGTCGTGAATTTTATAATTTATTCTCACTTTTCAATATTAAGAGGTTGGTAGACTGTTTAAAAATAATATTTTGGTTGGCCACACTGGCGGAAGGAGCGTCCGCTGAACCATCAGCCAATTACGATGGCTGCCTTGGTAGTTCCGATAAAATAATATTGAGGTTTAGGAGGGAAGTTTTGGAGGGATGACAAGGTCCAAAAAGCAGTCAATTCTGGTTAAGCAGCCGAAGCGTCTTGACGCTTCGGCTGCTTAACCAGATTGCTTCTCTGTTCGTTTATTGTGTACTGAGTGTGTACTGAATATTTATAGAAGAAAGAATACAAGGATTGAATTGAAAAGGTAAAAGGTACTCTGTGTTTTACTTCACTCGCAAAACTGATAACCAATGCGGAAGATAGATTCTCGAGTTGCGACCACGAAAAGCGGAAGACCGACGACGAACGGCGGATCGACGAACTGCGGGGAACCGATAGATGCAGGAAGCAAGCTGCTGCTCAAAGTGGCGCTCTGTGGGGGACGTTTTCTGATGATGATAAGATACTCCAGAAATGCAGTTTAATTACATTGTAAGTATGTGAAATATTTTATTTGTGTAAATACGGCCGTTATGAAATAAAATTAATCATTTCTTATCTTATTTAGTTAATTAGGCACCCTTGATTACAGAGTTGCTACAGCGACAGATTAGAAAGCCTCAGACGATATCATTTGCATATTACTATAGTCGTGTTGGTTAGTGACGTAACAAAGCAAAAGTTGTAATTACGTGCCCGACAGGGTCCATGATGAGCTGTAACTACGTAAACGAACATCTTTAAACAACATTGTGGAATGCAAATAAACAATTGAATTGAAAAATTGTACTTATAGGTATGCCATATTCGGCTAAAATCGATTGTCTCCGAATCATGCGTACACAGAATAAGTAAGACGCGAGTGGCGTTATTTGAACACCTGCACTATTATTTATATATAAAATAAGATAACTGAAATGTAAATTGCGAACTATACATAAAATACCTAAAGAAATATCATGAAAATTAAAAATGTCGACGGAAATTATCGCAGTTCAAATTATACAAGACAGCGACCCACGACAGCTCTGGAACGAAATATTTTATTAGTTTAAATATATTCGTACATCTGTTCTTATTTTTTTTTATTGAAATAGCTAAGTATTAGGACCATTGACATATAAATATATTCTTAAGAACACGGTTGTTTACTACGTTTTTAATAGTACTTACGGGATATTTACCGTGATTAGAATGATTTTTGAGTTCCCGATATTTCGGCACAGTTACATGCACCATTTTCTCGGGTAGACTGAAGTTGCGGGTGGATGATAAAAAGTTCAAAATGTTAGGAGCAGTTCTAATCACGGTAAATATCCCGTAAGTACTATTAAAAACGTATTCTCAAGAAGTTATTTATTAGAGTGCGGCACAGAATATTCTATAAACGTAGGTACTTATATCTATAAAAGTTAAAGAAAAAAAAAGTAAAAGTAAACATATATCAGTCTAGTACCAATCCAAAAGCTGTCTATGCTTCAGAAATTGTAATGACCATTTCATTTCATTCCCAATATAAGGTAGTGCTCGATGTATATATTGATTTCTAATGAGGATTATCTCAAAATCCATTATAAGATGCCCATTGCTCAACCGACAACCAACCAATCAAATGTAAACGATATAGAATTATTTTATCAAAACAAATATTAAACTAAATAGAAGTGTAATTGACTTATATACTCATTGGACTGTTGTGGAGGTTTGTCTGTGGAATCACCTGGTGGCGCTATTGTTGACTGTCATACTCTGGTAAATTATATACTCTTTGGGTTGTCATTGTTCTGGGGCCTTTAAAAACGGCAGAGGAGTTTTGGCGGTAACGCGGAAAAGTTCACTTCGTTGCATTGTATTATTTATCAAAACCTGTGCTTTTTCCAGTGTTAATGTTTTAAATTGATGGAGTTTTACACATTAAGTTCTGAATTACGAGCATGAGTGTGGGCAAGTGATATAATGTGGTGAAACGTGGTTTTTCGTGTTGCTTCCAAAATTCCATAGAAGCTTCTAGTAAAGTTGCCACCACTTTACTAGAAGATGATTTAGACTGGACTTTGACTACCTGACTTAGACTGGACTATGACTAAGACTTGACCTTACGTGATATATTCTTTAACGATGATAAATAACTATACTTGACACTGGCTAAATGCACTATGTGTGGAGCCAAAATATAAGAAAAAAAAAAGAGGCTAGACTGAAACTTCACTTTTGGTCTAGCAGCGCGTGGAGAACACCACCAGACCTCCACCACAGTCTTATTATGACTGAGCCATGAGCTATTGGTAAACAGCTCGAAGTTGGATACCACAGTCCTCAGAAGTCTTGTGAAGCTCTTTACAGTAGTTGCTTATTAATGGTGCTGTAAATGTGTATTAAGTTTACACAACCAATTTATACCTATAGGAAGTTGGGAACACCCTGGTAATGGGTAGGTGCTTTGTGTAAGTACGGTACTTACACTCTACAGAATAGTTTAACATAAGTACCCAAACAAAATACATACACCAGAATAGAAAAATTATAGAGACTGTTATGGGTGGCTGTGTTGCTTAGCATCAGGTGAACTACAAGCTCGTCACGTAATTCATTCGCATAAAAAAAACAAGCAAACAAACTTGTCCTCTCTTGAGGGAACAATCTCGTTATTTGAAGTGTTTGTGTGGTGATTTTTGTGAATTTAAGATGCTTAGCTTACACTCATTAACAAGAATAACAATTAAATTGAAGGTACCATCAACAGAACCGGCCACCCTCGTCATTCCTTTGTTTTTGCATTGAAGAGACGAATGTGGAAGAAAATCTGCCTTTGCCTAACCCAGACATAAGGCACCAAGCATAAGACGAAGGACTTTTTCACCTATAAATATTGGTGAAAAAGTATAGGTACCGTAACCCACTTAAGGTTGATGTGATAAGTACAAACTAAATAAGCCAGCCCTGAAGCTTCATGCAGACCACACGTAACAATATAGAATAACGTTGTGGGTACTTGATATTGTTCGATGCTCATGCATTAAGCATCGGCGTACCGTGAGGACACCCTCTTCAATGAATAATAGATTTGCAAACACCGCATCAAAATATCCACTACACTGACACATGAATAACAAGGTATGAGCCGATAATACCGATAAACCTGTAATGCTGATATATGGCACCATCACGTATTTACCTAACGTGCAATAGTCTCCATTTACAGTTTGTAGCTAATTCTAATTTGAAGTATATAGAACGCTTCGACTGTCTATGAAACCGGAACATCGTAACTGGGAAAAATAGTAGCGAACTGACATGCATGTATGTAAACGGCACGCGAGCAATACGCGTGAAGCTTGCGCGCATCAAGTCAGCAGAGGCGCAGGCGCACAAAGAGTTGCAGTAGCAGCACGCGTCCACGGTATAGCTATACGTGAAAACACGGGCGCGGGCGGTACACGAGTGGTGCATTCGCTAGATCTATACACACCCCTAGATACACACGTTGATCATCTATACATATAATAAAACTGTAGAGATACAAAAATATGTAAATGAAAGATATCGAAAAAAAAATGACACAGGTGAGCTTGAAATTTTTCGCTGATCACGTTAAGCTACTTTTTAGACATTTTGTCTGTTTGTTTGTTTGTTTGTTTGTTTGTTTGTTTGTTTGTTTGTTTGTTTGTTTGTTTGTTTGTTTGTTTGTTTGTTATGGCACAAGTCCGAAAATACTGAACAGATTTTCATGCGGTTTTTACTAATAAGCTTAGAAAAACCCGGCGCACAACATAGGATATATTAAATTTTATATATCGTTAATTTTGTTTTTGGTGAAAATGTGTAAGATTTCATTATGAAATGGAACGGGCTTTTAACAAGATGGCCGCTTCAAGGGTTCAAGGCAAATTTTTTTTTCTTACAATTTGGCTCCACACATAGTGTAGGTATTTAGTCAGAGTCAAAAGGTAAGTTTTATTTTAGCTACTAATCATAGATGAGAGAAAAAAAAATTTACTCTGTGCTATTGACGGTAATTTTATTTCGGGTTTATCTGGAGGCACAGGTTAAAGAAAAAAAATTCTGTTAGTATTATGGTGCGGCTTCATATACGCCCGAACCTTCGCTGTTGAGTTGGCGCGCAAAAACATCTCTGTTGACTATCCTCGAAGTTTTTATAGCGCCACAACCCCGACAAACAGTCAATTTGTTTGCCTGCTGCGCAACCGACGTGGGCTAAATAAAATGGAGGAAGCAGTAGCGTTATATTGCATGTCGGCGAATAAATATGTTTTACAAACTGAAAGAGTATTATTTGCGATTACAAAAATAAATTTTAATAGTTTTAATTTATAATTCCTTATCAATATGAAGTAAAACCAATTTTTTTTGATCATGGTTGTTATAGTGGCAACAGAAATATATCATCAGTGAAAAATTCAATTGTCTAACTATCACAATTCATCCTGGTGACTGATGGACAGACAGACGGACAGCGGAGGTTTAGTAATAAGAATTTACCCATTCAGGACGGAACCCCAATCATTTTTATTTCATTCTGAACAATCCCCACTGCACTAAACAATAAGAAAGTAATTTAATGCATGTTTTTATTTATAACTTAAAAAACAGTAAATAACAATTGGCGCGCCTGCATTACCGGCAGTGTATCACACTTCGGGCTACGGCGAAATACATCGCGCGATAACTTCGTCTGCGCTCGATGCAATGCAGATTAGAGAAAAACAATCTGTTATTATGTAATTACCTATACCCAAGGAAGTCATAATATGTATTCCTTAAAGATTAGTTTTTTCGTTAATCTGTGGTCCAAACTAAAAAAGAGGATAGGTATGAGAACCTTCTTGAATATGACCACGACACAGAGAAAAAGGAATTTTGAAAACTAAAAACTTCTTAGACTTTTTATTATAAGTTTTAAGGCATCACACGATATCATATTTAGCCAATATTGAAACATAACTAAAATTATTATTCATGTTTTCGATTTATTGGGTTCTGGCGAGGGCAAAATTCTTTATTGGCGATCTGTTATTATGTATTAGTATTCGAAAAATCTACTACGCGTTACCATTCGAAATATATATTTAAAATTGTATTTATAGTACCTATAGCTTAACCTATAGTAGTAACATATTCAGTAATCTGTGCCTATAGGTTCTTCATTTATTGACCCTAGCTTTTGCTACGCATTGTAAAACCTTTTTTATTTTGGCATTAGACAAAACATGTAATTAGCCAATGATACGAAGTATTTTATGAAAACTGTTTAAAGGGGAGATTCTTAGACTTTTTATTACGTATCATGCTATTATCATACGTAGGCAATATTGAAGCTTACTTAATTAACATTTTTATTAAAGTTTTCGATTTATAGGGTTTTGGCGGGAGCAATGTTCTTTATTGTGGCGATCTGGTCAAATGCATTATTTACATAAAGTTACTACACGTTACCATTCTAAATATGTAGTTAAAATTATTTTTGCCCTAATGCTACATTCTGTATTGACCCCAAAGAAGTTTTAAGGTACTTAGGCCGACTTGCGCGTTCTCTCTAATCTCGTGTTACCTGAATAAATCGCCTAACTCGGATTATTTCTGTATTTTATCTTGCACGTTAGAAAATTGACTACTTATCCCGTTATATATTTATACCGGGGGTAATTTGACATGTTGATCCTTAAGCGGCTTTCACATACTTGGCAAACAGCGAACATCAAATAGCAAACACGAACTTGAGAATGGGTGTGTGTATTTTTATTTTGGTGTTTGCCTGTTTGCAAACACACATGTATCACTGGCAAACACCAAAGATCGGTATCAGTGTCGGAATTGTGCATAGTTCTAAGGATTTGACAAATACGTTTGTCGAACGACAAAGCTATTTGTGATGTATTCAAACGTTTGACAGTAGTACGCGTGTAGGGTTGCTAACCATATATTAATATATAGAACTGCACTATATTTCAAGGCTGTGTGCTAAACGCTGTGCGCAACTAGTAGGTTCTATATATCTCTTCGAATACTGCCCGCGAATAATTGAGATTATTCGCTGCGGCTTAAATAAAAGAGGTAATCAGTATCCTATGTGTTCCAGTATCCAGCATAAAATATAAGCTATAGCTAGCATGCTACTCCTTCGATCGCATCGTCACTTTCAAGTTGCCTGTTGCCAAGTTTCAACATGCGGTCAGTAGCTATGTCAATATAACCTTCTTCATTTAGGGCCTCACTTATAAACGCTAAAGTTAGCCATTGCTTAAAACCTTCTATCAACTTTTGACTGATTTGAAATGTCACGCGGAAAAAAACTGACTAATTTTAAGCGGCATTTATAAGTAAGACCCTTAAAGTAATGTCGTTCCTGCTTTCTATTCCCGCCATATTCACACGAAGGAAATTCCGATATGAATTTAAAATCGCGGAGAACAAAGAAACAGATAGTAATAAATATCCCTTTTGATTTTACTTAATGCATATTTTATGATACTTTTAATTTAAAAAAAGACATTAGATAGTGTTTATAAAAATGAATATTTGATAAATAATATATTTGTTTATCTTTTGTTTTTTATTATATTAAAAAGATGCTCGTCGCCTGCCATTTTTGCCCATCCATACCTAGCACTTTTGACTATCCTGTGAATGCAGTGTATGTGTTGAGTAATTTGTGGTCGGTGTTTGGGGTACTAGGTGTTTGTGGCAAACATCAAGCATGTAGAGGCGGCTTTAGGTATGTACGTTTTATAAGTTTTAAATTGACACTGGCTGAAAATGTTCTATTGATACCTCTCCAAGAAGTTCTATATTAGTACTTATATTCCATACTAACTGGAACAAGTACTTCGAACAGAAACGATAAGTTTTTCGAGAAGTTTTTTTTGTGTCTCGAGTTATGAATGAGTTTAAAATAAAGTAGTAGGCCCGCAGTTTCATCTCTTCAATCACATAAGAACCGTGTGTAGCATAGGATGCTTAAACAGCATGTGCTATGAATACAAACAACAAAGGTACATTACATACATAGACTGCTAAAGGCATGCCTGGCTCTTCCTCCGGTAGGTGGTATATTCCCAGTTGCCCCCACATGGATCGCCCCCAGTTTAGTACATGCATGCTACAGCTTCTAATTTTACTAAATCTGATAAAATTTAGTTGATTAATTTACGAAGTAACGGTATTATGCTATCCCATAGAAAGTATGATTTCTGTGCGATTGACTACTGTATTGTTTTTTAGTACAGTTTTAGTAAAAGTAAGTAGGTAAGTCAATTTTATCTAATTTCATTATTTTACATTCATCGAGAATTTACGAAGTTGAGTTTATTATGCATTGTTTAGTTGAGTTTATCTGGTTGGTGCTCGTGAAAATGAAACGATGGGGGGCTTGAGGCAGCAAAGTCTTCTATATTTTCCGACAAAACTATTTTTAATTATTAACACCGCAGGAAAAAACTCTCACGTCTTCCATTCACATCTTGCAGGTCTCTCTTTCTTCCTTCGTTCATAAACTCTCACACCTTTTTTATATTTAGATTGTCCGTTCATAAACTTTATCAGATTTTTAATCCTACATGTATTCCCATGAAAACAGGTTAACTACCTCCGATAATAAGGCATAAGAAAAAGACAGACTACTCCATGGG
This sequence comes from Ennomos erosarius, assembly GCA_963580505.1. NCBI lineage: Eukaryota > Metazoa > Arthropoda > Insecta > Lepidoptera > Geometridae > Ennomos > Ennomos erosarius. The sequence goes on along the minus strand of OY756981.1, from coordinate 9,657,285 downwards.
TACACAACGTACTATCTTCCTCAGACCACGTTTCTCTCCAAACACGATAGTCTAATGTAAATTTTACGGCATTAAAATTAAAGTTTAGTTTTGTATAATTTACGATGCTATGAGCTTATTCCAGTTAGTATAGAATATGTATACCTTGTACCTTTCAACTTCAAATACATAAGTCAGGTGTAATTTTGTTTTACTCTGTGCATTGAGCCGGAGGTTTACCAACTTAAAGCCCGTCACACACGTAGCTATAATATATATTAATATATTTATAGCTAGACATATTACCTTATGTTTTCTATACAAATTCTCGAGGGACCGCACACGCAGCTATAATATATATTTCTGTGACCAACCTATACCGTAATATATATTATGGTATATTTTTATATTATTGTATATTAATATATATTATGGTATAGCGAGACATATTTTGAATGTACTGCATGTTTCAACAAATCCGACGCGCTCCTCGGACGCTTCTCCCCTCTTACCATTCCTGCCGCTTTGTCTGGGGGTCTAGCAAAGATCCCAAATGCTAACGCTATCTCCAAAAATGTATTGAAATGACATTAATCGCTTACTTTTCCACAAAAGTAAGCGATTTCCGAAATGTCATTCCAGTACATTTTGGGGTTAGCCCGAAGCTTTTGGGATCCCGAACGATCCCAAAAGCAAAATTTGGCGATAGCGTTAGCGTTTGGAATCTTAGCTAGACCCCCTGGGCCGCCTCCGCCCGACCAGTGTGGTCAATTTAGGCGATATATCGCCATTTATTCTACTCGGGACTAGGCATCGGCGATGTAAATATCTGATTGGCGACTGGTCACTTTTTATACTACCTCAGGTACAAGTCATTTAAATTAGCCAAATTATAAATAAACTACTTTTCATAAAAACTATATCCACCTTATTAGGAGTGTGTGATATTAATCGGAATGGTCGTCTGAAGAACTATCAAGTAAATCCAATAACAATGCACTTCTTGTTGCATTCATAATTACCTACTGTGTTTTGAAATCAACCTTTATTACAAAACACGTGTAAACGCTAGGCCGACCATCAATGAAATGAAGGAAAATATATATATTATAGCATCGTCTCCGTGTGTGGTAGCTTGCTATAATATATATTATAGTACGGTATATTAATATATATTATTGCTACGTGTGTGACGGGCTTAACCCCTGTCAATATTCCGAACGTGCAAGAGAAAATGTCTGGATATTTCTGTTTACCAACTTAACTCGAATTACTAGCGCTGGGTTAGGTATTCAGTTATAATTTTAATCCGAGAACGTGCAAGAGGGCCTTATAGTACTTATAGCTACTTAAGTTATAGACCCTTACCATTGCTACACATTTTAAAACCTTTTTTATTTTGGCATTAAAGTAAGCCGGAGCGCGTGCTATTATTTGTATTTAGCCAATGATACGAAATATTTTATGAAAAATGTTTAAAAAGGGTAGGTACTTAGATATAATAATATGTAGGTATTCATTATGGCAATTGTATCCTCGAATTAACAACAGCATGGCGCGTAAGGTTCGTTTTTGACTGTTTTTGATTTGTTCTTCTTCTTCTTCTTGCATGTTGATAATAGTTAAAATATTTTAGATCTGTAGGCTATTAAAAAAACCACGGGTAAAAATGATTAGATTACTCGGTTACTCCAAGAAGGTTAAAGTTTTAGTAAGTAACTATCTTTGGGTGTAACTAATAATTATGTAATGACGATTTAACCTACTTCCTCACTTTCATCACTAGGTAGGTATGTTGAAAGTGCAGTGGGAATGAAACAGCGTGGAAAATAGTGGACATAATAATAATTATAACGGTCGATTCTTTAAGGAGTGGTGGTTTAGTATTTGTAATTCCTAATTAGTATTAAAGTAAAATTAATTATTTATTTTTATATACACTTATTTTTATATATCTATTGACACTGGCAAAGCGTAGGTACCAATTCGTATGGAGCCAAACTTAAGAAGGTAAAAACAATGTGGTAAATGGAACAAAAAGCGCGCGGATATGTAAAACTGAGCAAAGCAGCATCATCGTGCGTGTGTGTCATTCTTTCATATTTTTCTAAACTGTACCTGCCTGCTTAGGTAACTACTGCCTAAACAAAATTTTCCGAAACATCTGTGAAAGACCTGAGTGAAGTGATGATGATTTCTTTTTGTTGTAATATGAAGAGGTATTTATAAAATTGTAGTTTTTTGTTTGAAACTTCTTTTCTTTTACTGTTTTATAAATCTATATTTGACTCAAAACATTTAATTTTAGGTAATGGCTTAAATAACTTCCACTCACGGCTATGCTTGCGTTATACCTATATCTATGCTAATACAGGTTACTGTGCTCAGCTTCGAAAAGATTTAGTGCATATTGTTGTTTGGTACGAAATGAATGATCTATTATTAGACTACTTATAACGTAAAAATAACATAACACAAGCGTGCGAAGCCGCGGGCAAAAGCTAGTATATTATAAAATCCCGTTAGTATAAAAATTTGTTCGTTCTATCCGACACAGAAGCAAAATTCTCTACCATAAGAACGAAAGAACATTCTAAAATCTTTCTGCTTATTTATAGACCGTTTCCATCCTTTCTACAAAAATGAACAGCTTTCTTTATAAATATCGTTATTCCATTGACAATTACTGACGGAAATAACGATATTCTGTTAAATCTAACCTTCCTACCAAAAATACTTTAGTACCGCTTAGGAAAATACAAGTCGGCTACATTGTTTATTGTTTCCTTTTGCAACCAAAACACAATTTGGATTACAGAGTAACAGAAAATAAAAAATTAATTACCGCAAAGGATCTGGAGTATCACGAAGACTTTCTGCGTATTTTTCTCTTTATATCTACTGAGTAATGAGTTTACGCAAATTTTGAGTTAATATTTCCAGTCTTTGCCATCGCAAAGCATTTAAATGCTGATTGAATTTATCATTTGTCGAATTCAGTTTTATGAATCATACTTGTTTGTTTTTGTTTTTCGAGATTTTATCGTAGAAAAATAAATTTGCGTTTTATTTTTCTATAACTAAAAATAATTATATTTAGGTATATAATAGGTTCAATTTTGTTTTATAATATAAGGCGGCACCATCTTCCAAACTAAACTAAACGTTACTACAATTTTTGTGTCTTTCTACAGAAAGCATTTTTCAAATAGAGCACTTATTCATGTTTTTATCATTTATTAAATAGGTTAATAAAAATATCTACTAATTTAATAATATTTTAAGTGGAATAACGGTCCTCAGTGGATACTATGTAGGTACGTACTTTATTTTAATTCCTGTTCTCAATTCATTCAACATCTTCATTAATCACATACTACCATGAATCGTAAAATTAGATGTGCTCTACAAATTTTAAGATTTTGTTTTATCATATCTATCTATCGTTTGTTCCTCGCAAACAGGGACTAAATAGTTCTTTAACCTAGGGATTAAAAGTGATTTGAATTTGGACTGTAGATGTTGTTAGTAAAAATTCCATTCACCAAAGATAATTGATTAATTGATAATTAATAATATTAGGTACCTATATGAAGATAAGTAGATGAATCACAGATAAATACCAATACAAACAAAGCGCAAAAAAATAAAAGAAAATTGTGAAAAAAAAAATACCCGAAATACATTCGGCCTTTGTTTACTCAAGCTCTGGTTTTACTTGATTTTATGAAAAATTTATGTTTTTTAATAAGTGATTTCATTTTATTTTGTAAACAGCTTTTTCCTTGACTTTGGACGGAGGTGATTGATGGTCCTAAACAACACCGTAGTATTTATTTGAGGAGATCGTAAAATAATATTGACGATGGATTCAATCAGCTGACGCTTCTTTCATTGCTTTTTATTAATGCAAGTGAGATTTCGGTTTTTTATTTGTGCATTTTTTTAACCTTTCTTATTTACTATGTCAGGTACCTCACGAATTGGTTAAAACTTATCACCCACCTGAGTCCGGTGCTTTATTGGTGCATTCGCCGTGGGCTGGTCTGTCGTGGTTACTACAACAGCCGTACTATACAGTCCGTGGGCGATAGACAGACCGTTTAAACCCAGACGATGCTCGTCTCACTGCCTAAAGGATCGAAAAGAGTCACACAAACTCGTAAACCACAAAAATAACAAGAATGGTAGTGATGTTTTTCACATAAAACATGATTTATTCGAGTGAGTGCGCGTTATATGTAATTTGTTTACGGTCGCGAGTAGTAGGGCGGGCGGCGAACGGCGCGAGTGTAGAGTCGCGGGCGAGAGTCGCGGGCGTCCACCGCGCTCGGCGCGCAACAGATAGTACCTAGCGAGCTGGATGCAACGGCGAGCGAGCGCCGCGCCGCCGCCGCCGGGGCTGCTCGGCGCGCGCCTCTCTCCGCCTCGCCCTGCCGCCCGCCGCCCGCCTCTGCCCTGCCACCGACCCCACTGACGTCACACTCAAAACCTCCCAAAATCCCCACTACGCTCTACGTCTTGCGTTGCGGCCGCTAGAGTTTTCCAATCTCATCTACGGTCGGGTTCAACGGTTCGGTTGTGGCCACTTGATACACTTCGGGATTATGTTTATATGCAAAGAATAACGTAGGGATCCGCTCGTTTGGAACTTGGAACGCTAGAAACTTCTTCAATTTGGCAGAACTCGAGATAACGAAATTTATACTTGAATTCAGCGTTAGCAGCTGTTTATAGTTTGAAATCTCGATACAATTCTCATTTATAGTGTATTCAACTTAGAGATTCCTTTTTGTGAAACTCGACATTAGATTAGAGTGCAACGAGATTAAACCTTAACTTGATGGTTTAGATTTGCCGCTTACAAAGTCAGCTACGTGTTCTAATTTGAGCCATTTCGCGGTAAAAATATCATTTTGGTTTAAATTGGGCGGGAACGCTCGTGCGGCGTGGCGACGCTATATTATGTCTCAGTACCTATGTACAGCGTAGGTACTTTATGAGCACAAGAGGGGACAAACAATGCCAAGTGAGAATTAACAAAGAGCGTATGTTTGTGACGGGAGGTAGTTTAACTGCGCGCAATAAGCTGCCTTTGTCAGGCGTTTAATCCACTTAACAGTTTGAAGCCCTCCGAGAAGCGGACTCTTAGCTATTGTCGCCAAAAAATATTACTTCCGATAGCCGTACCCTCGGCCCTCGTCTGTCTCGGGCCTCGCAATGAGATATAATGGCAAGTCTCGGTTACAGACCTCGAACGAGTAATCACTACTATTATTGTCCATCTGTCTTTATTTGTTCGTATGACACAAAGATTATAAAGCCCGGTATGACAAAAACGGGCAATGTGTATACCATGGATGAAATAAAAAAAAGAAGGATTGAGTTTTGATTGACATCGAACTGAAGCCCAAAATGGCGGACATATTACATATTATGTGTGTCAGATGAAAGTAGGGCGACCGGCTGCATATGATGTGAGTGTGTGCGTGTTTCGCTCGTACGTACGAAGCGTTCCGGCTTCCTAAGGATGCTTCAGTTTCGGATCAGACGGGATTCCCTCCTTCTTTTTTTAATAGCTCCATGGTGTATACGAAGATTATGAATCTAGAGACACGTACAATTGTACATCATTATTAGCTCTTACATTGTAATTCCTATACTATAATATCTATACTATAGGTACATATGTACCTATGTACCTACATATGTACCAGTTACAGTTTATTATAATTATATATACAAAATGAAACAAGAATATCTAGTGTAATTACGCTAAAATAAAACTATAAGATTATCTACATATTGGGAAAGCTGTAAGGGATTGTTGCTGGTAAATGTATGTGACAAAGAATAAGAAAAATATTTGTTAAGACAGTTTTATTACAACAATCTGGGAAGGCTAAAATTGGTCCAACATTTGTTGCGCAGGATTAGGAAAACCCCAGAAAAACCTAATCAGACCAATGACAAATCGGTACGGTCATTTTGTATTTAAGATGAACTTCCGCGAGGTCACGCCTGATTCAATCAATTATAATGATATAATTAATAATCATAATAACACTGTAACTGGGCTTAGTACTTATGTAGTGAGCGGGTGATCGTAGGTACATAATTATTTAAATTAAAGAGGTAGTAGAATCAAAAGGTACTTCATTAAATAAATTATCTCTTAATTTATCGAAGAGCAAATTATCTTTTTCATTATCAGATAATCACATTAAGATTCATCACCCCACCTAGGGATTTTATCTCATTAAGCTTCATTAAAATGATTGTATAGGTACATGAACCTCTCAATTTGTAATGTTCAAGGTTGGACTTGAAACTGGAATAGATATTATATATAACTACACAGACTACACAAATATTGTCAAAATATTTTTATGAAAAAATTGAACTAATACCTACAGTTATTTTTTGATCGTTTAAAGATTCAAAACCTTACTAAGTACATACTTTTATTTTGTATTAATCATCTGGAAAGATGCCAAGATGCTGGAGGGATGCCGATGGATGCAGGAGGCGAGCAGCCGCTCTGAGTGGCGCTCCCGGGGGGAGGCCTATGTTCAGCAGTGGACGTCTTCAGGCTGTTAATGATGATGATGATGATGATGATGATCTGGAAAGAGTTGGTGAATTTTTATAGAACGTATAATACATAGTTGTTATGAATGCTAGTCTGTATTTTGGCCCCACGTATTTGACATATAGAAAAGCATAAAGTACTTATCGCTATATTTAGTTATAAAAACACTGATCTGTGTTCCCCAAAAAGGATTGTAGGACCTACTAGAAAGAAAGAAATAAAATACATTTATTCAAGACATCACACAACATTACATCTGTAAGTACCTATAGGAACTATCCACAATCCACATGCGCATAGTCTGGATTATCACCATCACTAAATTCAATTTTGCTCATATTTAAAGAGCGCTCGCGTGAACTTTGCGATAAAGCTTATCTAAATTGTAAAATGATTCTGTAAGCTTTCATTATCGGTAGGTATTAGTTACGGCGAAACCGCAGTAAAACGTGACATAATTGAAATGAAACTTTTTCACATCTATTGTACACGTCGATTTTTATCACCATAGCCACATTATAGATGTCAACGTCTTTTTGTAAAACCGATTGTTTATAAAAAACGAAAATAAAACCGGTTATTTATAAACTGTTGATTTATTACAAACTAAGAATTTGTGTTACAATAAAACGGATGATTTTTCGATCATTTATAAATAGTCGGTACCCAGCGGTGAGTTTATAAAAAAACGGTTTTTAGCAGCGTTTTATTGTGAACAAACCCGTTTTAATGCACCAATTTTTGCTGTAATTTATGGTTTTTTTATAGTCACTAGTGGCTTACCAGTAGGTTACGACGATGAGCGAAGCGAGGAGGAGTGTTGGGTTAGTTTCAACCATACTAGAAGTACAAAAAACATTGACATAGATACTATTCAAAAATCATTAATAAGTAGGTACATACTATCTATATAAGACCCACAATGACCGTACCTAATGGTCTGACTACTAGTAGTACCTACAACCAAAAAAGAGTTGTGAACTGGTTCGAGATTGAGTGGATCAGTTTAGGTATATTTTGGAGTAGAGTGCAAGGGAAGGGCGTGCGGCTTGACTTGACCTTTGGCATTCAAGCGTGATCCGCGAATACCACGCGGTACAAAGCCTGCCCGTCGCCAGAGCCTCGCCCGCCCCGGCTGAATAATTGAATACACACGCACGTTGTAATTATTTACCGTGTTTTTGTACCATTATCTACGAGCGTTCTACCAAAACATTTGTTTTCTCACAAACTTTACAGCATTGTTGTACGGCGTTTTCGCCTTTGTGGGGAAGTTATTCGGGCAAACGTAAATTAACGTTTACTCGTTCTCTTATTTACTCGTGTGTTTTAGTACTTTACCTCTTTATACATGTTTGCTGAGTTAAGTAGGAAGCTCATTTTCATTACCTGCACAGTTGTTTTTGTTTCTCTGCGAAAGAGTGTATCTTATTTTTTTTTATAGATAAAAAATGAAGTATTTTTGTAACATCCGTGAAAAACGATGTGTCACATACATTAATTAATAAAACTACAATATAAATAAACAAAGATTTAATACTTAGTACTAAATTAGGATAAAGAGAGTATATAAGTAAGGTAGAGAACCAAAGGGACAAAATTATTTCAAGTAGTACTATACCTAAAAGGACTTGGCACCAACAAAAATATAATAATGTAGAACCTTATATTGTCAGCTGATCGCAGCCCATCTATCATGAAAAGGTCGGCGTCCTCGGAAATCTGTTCCTTTTTGCATTATTTCTCGCGTGACATAACGCGTGGGATCATAATCCCGTGATATCCCACTAGAGTCGTTCATAAACTACTAATAAACATGTCTGGGACGAGGTTCGGCTTGATAAAGTGCGTCCAGGGAACACGGCAGCTCGGATAAATGACATTAAGTGGCCAACTTGAGATTTTGAGGGTAAAAAGAAAGTTACGGACAAAATATTATAATAAAGCTTAATGAGGTAAAATATGTAGATGCCGTTGATACAATTTGTAGTGAAGGTGTTACTAACCGTTTTTTAAGTAAGTAAGTTTAGTTTAATAATAAAAAATAAGGGTACTTGAAAGTACGTAAATTAAAAAACGTGTAAGTTGTGGAATGAGCTTCCCTCAGAGGTGTTTCCGCTGAGCTACAACATGGGGCACTTCAAACGACGGGTAAATAGAGTCCTTAAAGGTAGGCAACGCATCGGCAACGCCCCTGGTGTTGCAGGTGTCTATAGGCGACGGTAACTGCTTACCATCAGGCGAGCCGTCTGCTTGTTTGTCTGTCCATGTTATAAAAAAAAAAATTAAAAAATTAAAAAATTAGAGATCTTTGAAAATAGTAAAGATTCTCGATAGCGTAGCTCTTGCAGTTCCCTCCATTTCTTTCGGATCAAAGCGATTTCTTTTTTAGCTCCTGGAACAACGTGTCACCGTTAAACTTTTCTTTTGATTGAATGACAATAGATGGACTATGAAAAGTATATAGTAGAACATACATGATGAAAATTTATGTGTATAGGCTACATAACTTTTCCTCTTCTGCTGTTGATTCTTAAGAATTGAGGGATAACTATTTTGAAATTAAAAACCATATACCTAATTAATAACCACAGAATTCGCCCTAAGTATCGTTATAATTACGTCACACGATGACGATGTGAAGTACTTAGTGAAACCATGGTAAATAATTGCCTTGTGTTATAATAAAATGCATGAAATTCTAAAATAAACGTTGTTATCATACTTTCATACTAATAGAATTGTTATTGTTATGAAAGTAAGGTATGATAACAACGTTTATATAACGTTACTTCAGTATGCCCATACAAAGATCTCATCGGAAAATACGTATTCCAATTCCATTTTGCAAACAATGTCCGCAAACGGCTGAATCCAATCAAACTATAAATTACTCATCAAACGGCCGTTAACAGAGCTCTATAATGAAAATGCACGACATCAACACGTCATATACTCTACATAAGTACTTATAGGCATATGCTTACCAGCGTCGCGGTCGGTTCGAGTGTAGGTATAACCTATCTAATTACTGACGTGGAACAGTGACCGCAATCTTGATTACCTATTTCATTTGACCTAGTGATTATTTCGTGTTGATGAATAAATGAGAATATGAGTGATATGTACGGAAGTCCCAAGATGATTCTCCTAAAAAGGTTTTTGTGCTGAAAATTTATTTAAAATAGAAATCTCTCATGTATTATATGGTAATAATATGTAAGTAGGTATATTGAGTGCATTATTTCCTTCAGAAAATTAAGTCTCAGGGGAAAATGGGTGTAGGCGCTGGTTTACTATTGCTCAATAAAGCTTTAAAATGTACATAATAAACTTATTTGAAAAAAAAATTATGAAATCTACGAAATAAACTAACAAAATGTCAATCATATTCCTTTTATTAGTTTGTATTGAGGATATCTTTTTAACTAATTAACTAATTTTATAATAAAAAAATAATGTCGTCAACCAAAGCTTGGAATTGGAACACAAGAAAATCCTTTCGAAATCCATTGACGTTGACATGTTTATCGCTCTTTCGCAAAAGGCATGCATAAGTATAACAAGACCCCGCAATGTTTTACGTGAACGGGCTAGCGACTGTCCCATTTATATGTTATATGTTGTGTTGAACCGGCATACATCTTTCTGAATTGCGGATGCAATAGATTATGAGCTACCATTGAACCATTCGATAGCATTGAATTCGACAGTAGATGGAGAGAACGGAAATAACTTTCAAAGGCTCAACGAATGAAATCTAAGTAAGTAGTAACTTATATCTTAAGTAGGTAATTATTCCTGCCCAGACGAAACGATTATTTTGTACTTATTTAAAGAATTGAGAAGTGTTATATAACTTACAAAAATAATTGAATGCTATAATCATTTCAGTTTCTATACTGCAGCTTCAAAAGTTTTGTTTTGTTATTTAAGCTCAAATAATGTTTTACAAAGCCAGCAGCCGCTAGAAGCTTTGCGTGGTTAGAACTAATATGTATTGTGCGCCACAGTTGCGGACCACAGACGTGACCCCCACAAACATATCACAGAGTATCTACAGCTTCCCTTGCTGTGTATTTTGACCGGAGATTGCATTGCGCACTGAGCGCAATAAATATCCATGAGAGAGACGTTATTCAAAGCAACCGTTTTACTACATTAAGTTCATATGAGTTATGGGGTTGCAAAACTTACAGGGCTAATCCGAGCCTCAAGATAATAAATGAACACTTTCCGTTGATTTAAAAACGTGGACTGTTTCTACATTTGTTTGTTCCCAACAACTGTACGATTCAAACGAATATTTACTGCGCTCATTATGCCTAAAAATCTAAATTGTTTCTGTCTTAGGAAAGTGACCTAGGTATCTATACAATCATATGTAAATACTGTATAAGTGCCTACTGAACCGGATACTAAGATTCAGTTTTCACATCGCATCATTCTCGGCTCATTAACTTGCCAAACTATTCCAGAAGGGAGAGTAATCGTATTCCATGACACGGTTACTTGAAAATTGTATCTCGTCGTAGGAATATATGGAAGTGTTTATTTAGGGGAACATCGTAAGACTTAATGTAATGGTTATTAGGGCGAGAATGCAATCAAGAATCATGTTGGTAATCTTCGTGCTATAACAGAAACGTCTGATGAAATTGGGGATCCCACTTTAGCTTTATACGATTGCGTCTACGAAATTCTGAATGCTGAAAGTTTCAATGAACATGACCGTCGTCTAAACTTTATGAAGGCTTCCTATAAAGCTTAGCTATTGACAAGTCAACGTAAATGACTTACAAACTCACATACATTAAAGGTACTTGGTAAGTTATAGTTAGTACCTACTCGCACCATGTGATATGTGAATCCAATAGAAATATTTTTTTAAGAAATGTGTTATTTATGAATGAACATTTCTTGAAGAAATACTTACCCTAATTTGTTTTATCGTTTCGCTGAGCTTATTTTCTCGAGCTTTGGTATTAGTACTTACACATCGTACTTAAACGTCTATATAAAGATTAACTCAATTAAAACTTTGCCTCAGTATATAAAACCAATCATTTTCCCCGCAATTTCAACAAGTTAAATAAAAGTTGTTCCCTCAGGCTCACGATTTCTAACTTTTGTTAAAAATCCTCTACAAAACGTAACAAATAACCCGAACGGCTCTGTAATGAAGCCTTGAACTCACAGAATAGGCCGCGTGAAGTTCTTGATAGCATCGAGTACCTACGAGTTTGGCTTCCAAGATGACTGTGGCCATTAATCTGGCAGGTCTGAACTTCTGCAAGTTAGTTAAGATTCACCCGAAGGCGTATCTGTCGGATTGAAGAATGCTCGAAAGTCTCAAAACGTCCAACTTTTGAATCGACCCCGATAAGTCTGAGTAGTTCTTATAGAAATAATGTTGTTTGTTACCGAAAATGGTCGTGAGAGTGCTTACGAGTTTCCCATTTAGTTCATCAACGTGTCCACTAGGGGCGCTGCAGAGAAATGTATGAGAGAAAAGGGAGGAAACGTAAACGAATCAAGTATTAGTAAACTATCGAAACTCGTACTAGGGGTACAGGTAATAATAAATATCTATAGAACTTGGCTCGGAATGTTTAATCAGCAACCTTAAAGTACCTACCTAAGTTTGAATTTAAATCATAAATGCATATCAGATGTCAGTGCCTAACTTACTATATAAGCTTAGGTTAAGTAAGTATATTTATTTAAATTGGTAAACATTTGTTTGTGAACGTGTGCGAGTGTTAATAGGTGGTTAAACGATTGCACTCATTTTTTAAATGGAAACGAATGACGTGCATGGCGATCTAGTAGTGCCTAATAAAGTGTCCAAAGCGCCCATAACCATTGCAATACCACTCGGAACTCTATTCTATAAAGTTTTGCGTGGTACCATTGCGCATTGCACGTCTGGAGACATAACACCATTAGATTTCTAATTGAAACTTGATTGAAACTCTTCTAGTGTCACGTTACATCCGTTCCTTTCGTGAAAAAGGTAGAATGGAACGCTACAAGTTAATGAGCAGCTCCTCCCCTACCTAAACAGTGCCTAGGTTGACAGGATCCTAAGAGCTGAAGAGAAAAAAAGGAATTGGTAACAGATATTTATTTTCGTAAATTTTACAAGCTTTGTAGAAAGCAAAAAAAAGAGTCTCTAGATGATGCGGAAGAACGCGAAATTTAAGTTGTTATGTTATTGGATCCAAACAAGGCCCACTTCCGGGGCTTCAGATAAACAAAGCCCGCTTCCGGTCTTTAACGAGGCCCACTTCCGGGTCTTCAAACAAACAAGGCCCACTTCCGGGTCTTTATTCAAACAAGGCCCACTGTCGTTATAGAGACTGAGGAATTCGTTGCCTTTAGTTTGTCCGACTTCCAGAGTTCAGCGGCTAGCTCATTCAGTTATTAGCTTCTGGATCCAGAAGAAGATTCTCGTCCTTCCACCGTCGATGAAGTATTATTACGCAGCTCAGATTCAAGATGCAGGAGCAGGAGACACGCAGGTATTAGTCGTCAAAGCTTTGACGGACGACGGGCCGGAACATGGTGATGAAGTTATATTGCCACTCAATGTTTGAAAAAGGCAAGCCGGTCGTCTCACTGGTTGACGCTCGGCGATAGATTCGTCGTGGTAGATACGGCGGCCGACGGTGACAACAGATGTAGTTTCGGCGATCAGCTCTCGGCGATAGATTCGTCGTAGTTTCGCGACTGGCTGTAGCGGATGTAGCTCGGCGATCGGCGATTTGACAATGGATATGTCGTGGCGCAGCGATTGACGTAGATGGAGATTCACTTCACAATTTTGGTGTTGGATAGCCAAAGATGGTTTTTGAAGGCGTTCTTGAGTTCCCGGGCCTTGCCTGGCCCGGGAATGGCCTTATATCAATTTAGTGTTCCTCGTTCGAGGAGTAAATTGAGACTGCCATTCCATAGCGACAGCTTTTCTAAAGAAACCTCGCTAGCATTCCAAGGTTCTAGATTTTTGCAGTTTTCAAAATTTTGAATACAGAATAGTAAAAAAAATAAATCTAGAGTCAAAATACATACAATCATGGCCAAACTATAAAATACCTCACTGAAATTGACAGTAGAAAAAGAAAAATATGAATTTGAAGAGAAACTAAATTCGAAACAAAAAAAACAGTTTCAAAACAACTGCCATCCGAGCAGTCGTGTCTAGAAATCGGGCCCGTGACCCGCGCGCAAAATCGATAAAGTGATGTAAAATTTTTGAGAAAAATCAAGTTTTTTTGTGCTTAAATTACTGTGAAAAGGACTGTCAAGTGCTGTGATGTGAAAGTTGTGAATGAATAATAGAAACCAGGTAATATATTATGATATATACATACATGTAGCATTACACTAGTTATAAAACTCTGAAATAATTGTAAATGTTATATTTACTTAAGAATTTATTTATTTTATTATTTATTTTAATGGACAGCCTCCGTGGTGTGGTGGTTGAGCAGGTCGGCTCATAACCCGGAGGTGGCGGGTTCGGTTCCCGTGACAGGACAAGTATTTGTACCCGAAAAAAAAAAAGCGCAAATACTTCTTCTGTGCCTGGGTGTTGTGGGACCATGGTTCTCGTAGTTCCTGGGTCCCTAGATACAGGGAATCCTAGTTAGGGTCCAGGATCTATGTATGTGATCGTTGGGCGTTAAAAAAAAATATTTCTACGATTTGATTTGTTTTGTGCAAAACTAAATAATTACTAGGTAAGTAAAGAATTCTTTGATCCAAATATTCACCAGCACACGTTTAACATTCGCATTTTCTTTTATAGCACAATGCTCAAAAATAGGTGCTTACACGCTTTCAGCTTTGGGCAAAGTGAGCAAATAAATATCTCCGCTCCCTCTCTTTTAAAGTGCTAAATGCAGTGCAGTGGTTCACTTAAGCTTTATTTCAGGCTATTCTTTTACGGAGGCGTCCACCGTAACGGTTGAAATTAAAAACATTTTAGTTATAGGAATGAAAGTTTGTTTACGTCCTTTTGCTATGTTGTCTGCTATAATCTTTGATTTACTGAGCGAATAGAGAACATAATATTATTATGTGTACCTGGTGGGTGGATAAATGATGTTTATTTTTAGACAAGTATTTCAATCCCTATCTTTTGTCGCTGCTACAAGCTTACAGACATTTTGTAGATACAGAACTAATGGCTACTATTGCGTTTTTATAAAATAGTACTTATAAGTGTGACTTTCCTTTTTTTGTGTTTTTAGGCTTATAAAACTTTGACAGCCTCCGTGGTGTGGTGGTTGAGCAGGTCGGCTCGTAACCCGAAGGCGGCGGGTTGGATTCCCGCGACAGGACAAGTATTTGTGCACAGAAAAAAAGCGCAAATACTCGCACTTGTTCTGTGTCTGGGTACTGTGGGACCATGGTCCTCGTAGTTCCTGGGTCCCTAGATACAGGGAATCCTAGTTAGAGTCCAGGATCTATGTACATATGTGATCGTTGGGCGTTATTATTATAGATAGATAGATAGATAGAAAATGCTTTATTGCACAAGAGTAAATCAAGTAAATAAGCGAACTTAATGCTAAGTAGCCTTTTTTTCCAGTTAACCTTATTATAAGAGAAAAAAAATGAAAATCTCCGAATATTATAACAGAGCGGGCTACTAGAAGTAGTTGTAATAGTATATCTTTTATATCTTATAAGTTTATATTTAAAATGATCTTATTTAATTTAGTGAGATCATGTAATAATATCACTGGTTTTTATTTAGTCCAACGCCTGACAAATAACACGGCAATTTTATCACAAAGCTTACCTCCAACATTCAATCGTTTGCTAGAAGAATAAGGCATTTATTTGGTATTTATTTCTCGACGCGGAATTCACGGTATTCAAACAATTTTAATTGGCTGGCAGGAAATGGTGTGAATCTACATGCGCGAAATGCCCGGGAATATTGTTCCTGACCTAATATAGAGACAAACATAAACAACTCGTGGGTGTCAAACTATTTCAGCGATAATTTTTGTAAAGGTAAAGGTAGGTTTTAGCCCAGGTTTTAGTAAGTTTGTATATGTATTGTTTGTGCTGAAATTAGGTTTGTTTTAGTTTTTAGTGAATTTATTTCCCCATAAAATTAATCAACACTTGCAGTAAAGTAATACTTACACAATAATTCGTGCGAAGAAAAATTTGTGGTACTAACCTATACACGCCACATTAAGGTTCTTCAAAGTCAAGTTTAAGTTCATAAGCAGAACGAGCTGTAGAACGAGAAAATGGCCAATCAAGCGACCTTCGGATCAGAGTTTTCTTTTCTGTGTTATGCTGGATTGATTGCACTATGCATTAATAGGAATGAGAACTTCCTTTTTTCCGATTCCTTTAGGTATAATTATAGCTAAGTATTATAAATTAAGCTGTTTTTAGTATACCTAAGTACTTTTGTAATAAGTAATTTGACTTTGACTTTGCTTATAGAAGGGCTGACATCCCTTTGTAAATTTAATTATTTTAAATCTATTATTTTGAAAAGACTGATCTATTTCTGTTCCAATTTCCCTATAAGTAGATTTCCACTTAAACGAAATTGTCAAGTGAGTCCTCGTCGGTGAAGTTTTAGTCCCTTTGTCTTTGATTTATTCAAAGGATTCTCCACGTTAATATATTTGTTAGACAAGCTACATGTACTTAGTTGTATAAATAGCTGATGGACCGGACATCAGAAACCATTTTGTAATGTATCTGAGAGTGAGGACAAAATATGTGAGCTTGGTAAAAGAACACATTACAAATAATGTCTCTTATGAAAGAGGCTCGGCAAATGACAAGTTTGGACCCTTGTCACGGTGCCAATACACGGCTTTGCATCTACATATTGAAGACTAAAAATAAAATATTAACAAAAAGATTCTGCCAACAAAGCCCCAATCTTCGGGCTCTACAGGATCACAGGTAATTTCAAGACAAACGACTAAATCACTACCGACCCTAACTTGATTGTAAGGGCGAAAGGGTGCACCCAAGGCACCCATGGTTATCAGGATGTACAGGGTGTCCAATGTCTATGTAATGAAGGATATCCCTATTACTGCGGGTCTCATCATACCCTACTAAACGGTAAAACTTTAACACAAAAGTAAAGTATTTTTGAAAAGAAAACAATTTTATACATTTTTTACGAAAAAATGTTTTTTGCCCTTTTTATTTCATGCGATTTCTACAAATGATGACTTTTACACTCTGTTTTTTAGTAGGTACTCTGTAGGTTAGGCACAACCTACTCGAGTTCAAACATGCTTTATGAGTTAGTTCCGATCGGCCACAGGTCTATATTTTATTTTATATTCTTTATAGGAATACAGAATTTATTGGTAAAAAATAAATTTACAGGTCAAAGCATTTGACCACTGTCTCGCCTAATGGAAAGTGATGAAGCAGTTTACGATGGTGCATGCTTGCCTAGAAGATACCTGTTCACTCATAATAATTTTATACCTACGACTGCATTCATCCTAACGGACGGCTCCATCATAACCTACGCAATATCAACTAATGAAATTGATGGTCATCATCATCAACAGCCTGAAGACGTCCACTGCTGAACATATAGGCCTCCCACAGAGAGCGCCACTTTGATTCGCTGCATCAGCTTTCACCATTCACCAGATCGTCGGTCCACTTAGTAAGGGGCCGGCCTACGTCTTCCGGTTCATGGTCGCCACTCAAGAACCTTTCTTCCCATCGGTTGTCAGTTCTACGAGCGATGTGTGGTGCGATATGGATAATAGCACTTACGGGTTTTCGCCGTGATTAAAATCATTTTTGAGGTCCCGTACGTACATTAAAAATGTATATTCATGTTGCTTGCTGGAGTTAGATCATTATACTTATGTGAAAATCGGCAGTTTTTCGAGATCAAACAGCATACAGCTGTTTAAATCTTTTCCTATAAATGCCATTGGATCTAGATATCAGATAGCTCACATTCGGTTTTTCATGATTTCCAGTCACTTTTTTTTATTCTACGAGTGTGTTAAGTTATGCTACCCCATAATACTTAGGTACCTCGTTTTTTATGTGATTTCGATGGTTCTACTTAAGTAAGCGTTTATGTTGTTAAAAGTAACAAATACATTTTTGTATTATTTATAAGCTAAGCTCTAGGCCAAATCTCCCATTTGACGGTAAGTGATGACGCCTTCGAAGGTAAATTCATATCTGTAAAAAGAAAGATACAGTTATTTTCAAATAATGGTTGTACTGCGTATAATTCACCAAGACGTAGGTAACTACATGTTTTATTAGGAAGATAGAAAAAAAATAATAAACGCGTATGCGTACTGTGCTATCGATTTTCAGTGAAGTTATTCCCCGTAATAGTGAGTTCACTGCCATCTCTTATCAACGTGCACTAATTGATAAAACATGTAACACTTATTATATCCATGCTTAAAAGCATTCGAAATCCCGCCGACAAAAGAATACATATCTGTACTAAAACGAAACCATCAGGTATGAGTGCCATTAAGATGTACAACAAACTACAAGCACTACTCTTTGACAATAGGTAGTGAGTATTTACATGTTGTTGATGTTGTCTATTACTGCATGCACATACTTGCAAGCGGTAATATCTCTTGTTGCAGTATCTTTAACGACACATTTCTGTCACAACTTCTTAGCTATAATTATATCATGCTTATATAATTTATAGCGTGTATCTAAGCCATCGGCGGGCACAATCTTCTGCAGTTGCCAAGTTGTTAAATTAATTTTCAGACACGTCCTTCTCAAGTTTAATGATTTTTGTAATTCATTAAGCTTGGTGGTTGGAACTTTCAATGGGCGGAAACTTTTTTGCTTTTAGATATTGCGAAAGTATATGTTTGGCTATTATTTAGAATAATAAAAATGTGAAAATAAACACTAATCTGTGCGTATACGAGCGAATACTTTATCTCTGATAGATAAGTAAAATTAAATGTCCAAAAACAAGCAGATTTCATTGTACATTATTTAATACTTGACACAGCTTATAGTACTGTAGACTGTAACTGTATAGATAACTATAATAATTGTTACCTCAATTATAGTGTTAATGCCACCAACGCTTCTATTCAATGGAATCTTTTTGAAAGATAGGACAAAAAGCAACTTTTTCAACCTAATTTTATGGTATCGTTTGAAGTTGTCCGCACTGCAACTGTTTTTCAACAGCAAAAAGTTTTCCTAGCTTTAATATTATCGTTCTTTGGGGGTTAAAAACCTGTGGATGTTTATAAATGGTTCAATTGGCAGCAGTCAAAGGCAACGACTTATTAAAATAAAACTTAATTTGCCGTTTTGCTTTATTAAAATCTTAACGAGATTTAACATAATTATTTTAGCTAAGAGATGCCAAGTGCCAATCTAAAATTAATTTTGCATTTTAACTTAGCCATTTATTTAAATTTGGTACAATAATGTACACCTTTATTTTTAGTAGCTGCATGCCCTCTCCAAAAATTGATCCTATATATAGACAATTTTAAAGTGTAATAGTACGACTAAAAGGTATCTTACAGTAGATTATACTTACACGTTATTAGTCCTCCAGGACCACATATGTAGATCTTTACATGATGTCAAACTGGAAAACTATAGAATTGGGATCTGTTGAATTGGGAATCTGTAATGAAAATCTGTAGAATTGGGAATAATTCATCCAGGAGTAGTGATGCCTATAGGAACCAATTCAACATTTTAATGTTACTCGTCAATTCAATTTATGCTTCTTTGACAGAAGCTATGTGCGTTCTACCTGTGAAAATGGTGCATGTAACTGTGCCGAAATATCGGGAACTCAAAAATGATTCTAATCACGGTAAATATTCCGTAAGTATTATTAAAAACGTAATAAACAACCGTGAAAGTTTAAAACAGTGTTTTATGTGCGTTTCTCTCGGAGGAATGAGTCCTTCTTCAAGGCGCTTACTTAACATTGCACCAGTCTCTAATTTCAACTTTTACGGCACTGTTTATTCCCGGATCGTGATCTTATAAAATACGTTATTTACAACCAGCAGTACTAATACCAGCTATATATTTACAGGATCAAAGGATTTTTATCCAATTTTCATGGCAAACAAAATAACAGCATAGGTAATACACGTCCAACGATAAATATACCTTTTTCTATATTGGATTTAAAAACGTGCAAGTTTATACTGAACGCTTTTTTTATTGAGACTATTTTTTGTAATGTTTTGTAGATGAAAGAAGCAAATTCTTTTAAAAAGTATTTTTATAATGTTATATAAGGTTCAATTTATAAAAAAAAATAAGTTTACTGAAAATTGCGTGGCGGTGCGCTCGCATGCGGACTCGCAGAAGGGCTCCTACACAAACTGCAAAGCTGCAGCGGCACTCTGTAGTTTAGAGTTATGTGTCATGCAATGGCGATTATTTGATAATACAACAAAGGCCACGGTTAGCTGAAAGACACGCGCGGTGTCCTTGGCGGCCTTCAGTCTGCAGTAGGTAAAGTTTATGGTAGTTATACCAGGCTGTGACTATGTGTATATGTATACGTGTGAGTGTATTCACCGTGTGTTAGCTCTCACCCAAACTGCAACTTGTAACTGGGGCCTTACCACAAACTAATATAAAACCATCATGGTTCGTGACAGTAATGCTTCAAGGTTACAATAATATTGTTCGAATTAGTACCATGAACTTATAAAGTATTCCTGCGTGAGAACGAGACGTAGACGTAGACGTCTCGTTCTTATACTGTCCTAGCATTTTTATACTGTCGCACGTTGGTGTCCACATGATGTATTTGAGTGAACTATTTAACTTGACGTCATCAAAACTGCTCTGCGTCAAAAACATTACAGTATTCTTACTTTTATGTAATTTTTCAAAGTATGATTGAAGTAATAATGCTTTAAGAGGTTGTGGTAAGCCCCGTTAGTAAAAAGTTAAACTAGATCTATTCACGAATATAATTTTCTACATATTGGTATCCACGAATAGACCTGATTTAACTTTTACGTACGTAGAGCCTACTATAATATTATAGACACTAGTGGTAAACTAAATTAATAGGGCCGTACCTTTATAATTAGGTACGTTCATTCAAATTTTAAGATAGGTTTCGTGTATAAGAACCAGCCAAAAAATCAACTATGTAGGTAGTTGTCGTTAATATAGGCCAAGCAAGTGGCTGACATTTGAGAATTTGCGTTCATATTCACAACGTAAGATGATATGCCAATTGCCACTCAATTCGGGCTAGGGTACACAAAATTTCATTAGAAGGTCCATACAAGTCCATTAGGCACCTGCGGCATCGGCAGAGAGAATGCCAAAGGGCGACCTCAGGAATCATCACATCTCTTGCTCAGGTACCTGACATTAACAAAATGTTTGAGCAATTACAAGCAGATGTATCCGCAGCTGTATGTTGGGAAACATGGGACATTTAAATATAATTGACGTCGTGTTTTATTTACATAAACATTGCCTCATCTCATTATATATTATAATAGAGCTCAAGTCTTCGGTGCCAGTTTTATCGAAATAAATATATACGCGGATCCACTATCTCGCTCGCGCATTGCTACATTTTTGAAGATAAATAACCTTACGAAAAGTCTGGTTAAACTATGTTCTTATGAATAGCGATTGATATGTATTAGGTACATAATATTACAAATATTCAAAAAAAAATGTCATAGGAATCCAAACAAACTTTCATACTTTATATTATACTTAGGTATTTTATAAGTAGGTACTTTTAGGAGGGTACTATAAAGTTATAAAGCTAACTTTGAATGCCCTGTACATAATTGAACTTGTTGTTGAATGCCGCAGTAAAAATATTGTACATCAACACCATATTACTTACATTAAACTGAAAAACCTAAACAAAATAATTAAACAAATAATTTTGGCTATGGCCATACCGTACGTACTACAGGACACACTTACAAGATAATACGAGAGATATGATAGCTATGGGTTATCTACTAACATAACCTCAATTATTACTTTTTCCCCAACTGCTGCAATCAATTCAATTTGCTTTTTTATGCTTTATGGGTTTATTAACTGTAGCACTACCTGTAGGTACTGTGCGTCGCGTCGTCGAAAAGGCTGGATCTCGATGGAGTCGCGTCGCTATCCGTCGTAACGTTTATTTATTGGACTAAAAAAATCCCGCCCGGTGTAAACAGCATTAGCCCGTTAAAAAAAAAATGACAAGCATTTCCGATGCTAGATATCATCTATCATCTATCTACTTCATAATCGCATGCCCGATACAACTGATAGAATAAACTACCTATGTCTACATGTAATTTTATCTTATCGTGATTATTTGATATTTTATAATCATTTATGAAACTGATTTAATTATACCTAAACAAAACTTTTTTTTAAGAAGGTGGCAATGCAAGGCGTTCCCCTCTGCTGATCATATGAACTTTAATCTAAACTCCATAAGTGTTGACTTTTACATTAAACTTTATTTTCAAAACTCAGCAATTATTCTTGGTTATACCCCAGATAATATAATACCTACAGTGTTATACCTACCTACATACTTTAAGGTAGCCATGCTGTTTTAATTGACGAATTAGATTAGGTATGTACACCAATTTATTTTGTGCTCTCTTTAAGACTGCAATGCCAAAATATAGCTCTTCTAGCAGCAGACATAGGTACCTTAGTTTATGCTTTCTGTCGGCTACAGGTTACTGCGTTTGGCTCGTTCTCATTTTTACGATTCTCATCGTCAGTTTCATGTACAATTTTATATTGTGCTTATTTCAAATATTTTTGTACAGTAAATTATAGCGCTTTATAAGACGAGTAAATTAATATATAAGTTAATCAAATAGAAAGTCTTGTTTGGGTGATAAATGGTTTTGAAGTTTTAGAGGCCACGAAAGCGACGCATCGGATCACGAAAATGACTCAGTAACTTTACAGCTATCATTTTCTCACGTTTTGCTACTGTTTATAAGACTAAATGTTCATAAAATAACAACGTAATCTTGTTTTCATAATTAAACTGGCAAACAAATGGTATTAATAACCAAAACTATGTATATTATTATTATCAGTTCGGTCCTGAGTTTGTTCATCCTACGAAATACGAATACTAATCCACTTAACTACATATTATAGGTAATAAGCCTCTGCTGACAAAAAACAGATAGTTATCGTATTAATAGCTTTATTAATTAAGAAGCATCATGAGTATTTAAAAAGTGTATTTATTTATGAGTTGCGTTATTTTTTCAATAGAACAACAACCTTCACTACACTCACTAGACTTATATTATAACGATTTATATATAAAAACAAAAACAAATCTCACTACAAAAGACAATATCTGGCACATCTTTAGGTACTCTTTTGGATTAGAAACTCCTGATTTCGTGATTTTTCCATAAACTTTTAAATATGAGCTTTACGTGTTCGGAGTCGGGCCTACGAGCAAAATAATTAAAGTGTGATTGAAATGTTGGCAGGCGGGGACCAAAATGTACCTCCCTACCTAGTACCTATATACGTACTTACGTCAAGAATAGGTAGTATTGTGATATGACGTGACATTATTAATAATTTCAGAACCTTTTGGTGATAGTTCCTAATACCTACATACTTTAAGTACATAATATCCGACGGTAAACGTGTGTGGAGAAAACTGTTCATAGAATGTGAACTTGGGCTATAGGTACCTTTTACCTACCGGAATCTTCGCAATAGGCTGCCTTCTCCCGGAAACCAGAAAAATGGTATGTAACCATAATCTTTTAATCTACTACCTACCAAACGTAGGTACTGTTACTAGCTCTTCCCCTTTAAGTGCCTATTATTAAACATAATACAATGCTAGTTTCGAAGGAAGGTTCTCCCAACTTGAGAGTTACTAGGCTACCACGGTCCAGATCACCCCTTTTCGCGATACCTACCAATTCGAACTCATCCATTTTTAGGCTATGATTATTAATCACAATGAATGATGAGTGAGTTCGAATTGACCCATCTTTTCTCAATAAAAACACGTTTACATAATTATTCAAAACACTATCTTACATCTGTCATACAACAATAACTAGAATTGTTTCAATAAACTCACACCAGTCGCTACATTTCTAAATAAAAGAATGCATATAATCAGTTTCATGGGCCAAAATCAGTTTCATGACTAAAATGCCACGAAGTTTATGACACGAAACTGACGAAATTATCCCTTTTTTTGTAAAATTGCTGCAAAGTTAAGTGTATCGATTTAAATCAAATACTACATAAATATCTCTCACATTTTAGGGTTTCGATGAGCTAACTTTGATTTCAATTCCTGAAGTACAATGCCCAAAAAATGTAGTGCACGTGTGATCGGTAAACCTATGAACAAATACAAGCTTACCGATATTTTTTTTTTCGGCACGTTGAGCCACACGTCTTACGTCTGCGATGCCAGTACACGACTGACGTTCGACCGGACCACACTCAGTGTTTGATTGCTGATGTTTTGTTTAACAGGCAGCCGTTATATTACGTGAATTTAAAGAACCCATATCCGCGTGACCGACGCGTATGTTGTTTTAAATTGAAAATAATGATGAAAAGATTTATTTTAGACTATTTAGTGTAAAGTTTATTTAATTACGATAATTTTAGTATATGTTACATACAAATACAGTGAAATTTGGTGAAGTGGTAAGCAAATGTTTTACTGCATCGGAGAGTGTGACACGATGAGAACACGAAAAATTACCCCGTTTTTGACCATTTCGTGTTAATTTAAGGTATTATTTTTGCTTTTATTATGACAAGCTTTATTTCTGTTGTAGCCTAATAGATGTGTCATCATTTAATTCACAAATAGGAAATATAACCTCGTGACCATCAAATTTGAGCATCGATGAGAACTACCCGTTTACCTCCTTGCCTATTACGAATGATAATGATTGCAGAAGTATGAAATCTACGAGTGAATTGATATAATTAATGATCATAGAACCGACTCAAGTCTTTACCTACCTAAAAAAATAAGACTTCCATAAAACACTTGGTTACTCTATTGCCCTGTCGGTTGCTTACTCTTGTTGTAAAGTTCGTTGCACGCAGCCTAGAGGCTAGGATTAGTAATTAATCCGTCTCCCCGAAGTAATTTAGACGAGGACCTATAAGGTACACGTATATAATGCTACTCACGACTGTCATTAGCCGAATGCAAGCTGTGGATTCATTACGTTAACGAGATCAGCCCCCCTATTACGGACGAGCTAGCAGCGCTCCTGACGCGCGTCTGCCGCTCGACTGCTGTCAATTTTCATACAGTTTTGACAGCAGTTGAGCGGCAGACGCACGTCAGCGGCGCTGCTAGCTCGTCCGTAATAGGGGGGCAGAACCCTTGTATTCGCTGATGGTTCCTCACACACTTCGTAAAACATATTTATGGCCTTTAGGAATCTAAAATACAGGTTCTGAGTCTAGAGCATCGCAAGATAAGCGGCGTTAGAGTTTTCAATCTGAATTCTGTGTACAATTTTATTTTATCTTAATACTGTTGGTCTCTTAATAAATAAATAAATAAATAATTAACTAATTACATATTGCCCAACCACGTAAACTGCAACGATAGCGCGACATACTTTATTACACGAGGCGCAGTAACGAGAATCTAGGTGCCGAGTCAGCGGGATGGCGAAACAGCGCTGGAAGCCGACACCGACATTCCGTAGCGCGTCACTTTTAGTTCTCACATCGAACTGAGTGGATAGCATAATTTTAACTTAGAATATTTTAATGTAATTTTGATTTTTAATTAAATTAGTGCTTTTGAATTTTGGTTTTTTTTAAGTCCTTCGGCTGCTGCTCGCTTAATTGGCGCAGACGGTAGGATTCTAGAGTCAGTGCGCGAACGTCAAAATCTCCAAAAATCGGCGAATCTCCGTTCGTGCTGCTGGCAGGCTCCTGAGTCTTCATCTGGAATCCGAATCTACGCGGGCGCATCACCGAGGACGAGTATCCGACCATTGATACGCGGAGGAAACCAGAATGCAACTGTAAGTGCGCAAAACTTTCTTTTTGTGTTGCTTCCTTCCTAATTTCTAATCCTTATAACTATTCAAAATTTTTCATTCTACAAATAAGGGTGCTAGCGAGGCTGCATCACGTCAGTCTCGCCGCAATAGAGAGTTAGATAGTATTAGGCAGATAGAAGACGAAATTGATTTAACTTCGTTGTTTGATTTAAGTGATACAAAAATGCCTTACGACCCAGATGTAATTTATAAGGCCTTACGCCCAGTTCCTGATTTCGATGGAAATCCGAATATATTAACTAGATTTATTAATATATGTGATCAAATTGTTGCGACTTATATGAGCAACGAGCCCGGTAGCAATTTACCTAATCTGTGCTTATTAAATGGTATTTTAAATAAAATCACCGGGCCCGCCGCCACAATCATCAACTCTAATGGCATCCCTGATAACTGGCTAGGAATTCGTGATTCCCTCATTAATAATTTTGCAGATCAGAGGGACGAAACCGCATTGTATAATGATCTTTCTCTAGCCACACAAGGTCACAAGACCCCTCAGGAATTTTACGACCATTGTCAGAGTTTATTCAGTACAATAATGACATACATCTCGTTGCATGAAACCATCCCGACTACTATTGAGTCGAAGCGCATGCTATACAGAACGCTCACTATGCAAGCGTTTGTACGCGGATTGCAAGAGCCCCTCGGTTCTCGAATTAGGTGTATGAGACCATCCACTATAGAGAAGGCATTGGAATTCGTACAAGAAGAGCTCAATATATTGTATTTACAACAGCGCAATAACGAAGTGCACAAAGCCCAGCCATCAGTTAAAGCTCAGATCCCAATTCAAATGCCTCCTCCGCCTAGACCAGGTTTTCAGCTTCCACCGCACATGATTTTACCAGCATCTAATCAGAGACCGGCATTTACGCCGCCTCAGGCGCCTCAGGCATTTAAATTCGCTCAGCCACATAACCAGTACAGATTTAACTCAGGCCCTCAGCATAATCCCCAATACAGAATGCCTACACGTACACAACAAATGTTCGCCGCGCCGCCACCGAATTATAGCGCGCGTAGTAATGTATTCCGTATGGGACCTCGTAATCCTCCTCATAATTTTGGCCCGAAGCCAATGAGCGGAGTACAGCATTTCACCCCTAGAGCGCTACCACCGACAGGGCGACTTACTGGACATGACTGGACTAAACACGGTAATCCACCACCTACGAATTATTTTAAGAGCCGCGAAATGAACTTTAACGAGTGCGCTAATGACGGTTATTCAGGCTATGTAGACTACTACTACGAGAATGAACCGAATTACTACCACGACTATTACGAGTACCCGACGTACCCTGACACGCAGGACTATAACGTTTACTATGACCCTGAGAGCTACGGCTCCGAGACAGCCCAAGTGCATGACTTTACTGACACGACCACTGAGACACAGACCTCCCCTGGTCATCACGAAAATTTTCAGAAGGCTTCAGCGTCAGACAGGCCAAAATAGAAGTAAATTTACAGACTCAAAGACAACTGCCGTTCATTCAGATCGCGAACCCGCCGCTAAAACTTCTTATCGACACCGGTGCGAATCAGTCCTTCTTAAGCCCGGATGCTATAGAAAATTTCTATCCACACGTGCAGTTAGATTATGACCCCTTCGAGGTCACGAACGTCCATGCAGTTAGTCAAAACGATTATTCAATAACAGTACCGTGTTTTATCGAAATTAACGACCACGAACCTATAAAACTTTTTGTATATAGGTTCCACGATCATTTTGACGGACTGATCGGCCTCGATTTACTTACGAAATGGGAGGCAAAAATCGATCTAAAAGAGCTGCGTTTAAATACCAAGCACGCGGTGAATCCGATTTTGTTATACAACTCGCGGAATGTTAATTTGTACGAGGACATTATCCCGGCAAAAAGTACGAAGCTATCCCGGATACCGATTGACACATCCGATGGCGAAGTTTACATTCCCGAACAAATTCTGTGTAACTGTATTATTCACGAATGCGTAACTAGCGTAACTCAGAGCAGAGGGTATTTAGAGATCGAAAACCCTAACGAAAATGACGTTGTATTCTCACTAGACCGTCCGGCTCACGCGGAGCTGTTTAATATTGAGTGCACGCAAACCTATGCACCGCCCGCGTCGGCGCGAGTTAGAGACGTCGTATCGCGACTTCGTACGGATCATCTTAACGAGGAAGAAAAGGCAAACCTAGTAGCTCTTTGCTCAAAGTATGCGGACGTTTTTTATATTGAAGGCGAAGATTTAACTTTCACCAATCAAGTAAAACATCGTATTCGCACAACCGATGAAACCCCGGTGTATACAAAGAGCTATCGGTACCCTTTTGTTCATCGACAAGAAGTCAGCGAACAAATCGGCAAAATGTTAGCCCAAGGTATTATACGTCCTTCCGAGTCAGCGTGGAGCTCACCAATTTGGATAGTTCCCAACAAGGCGGACTCCTCGGGCAAACAAAAGTGGCGTCTAGTGGTTGACTTTCGTAAAATCAACGAAAAAACCATGGACGACAAGTACCCCATCCCTAACATCACGGATGTTCTGGATAAGTTAGGGAAGTGCCAATACTTCACTACCTTGGACCTGGCCAGTGGGTTCCACCAAGTAGAGATGGACCCCATCGACGTTCCTAAGACGGCATTCAATGTGGAACATGGCCACTTTGAATTCCTTAGAATGCCGATGGGCTTGAAGAACGCACCATCCACGTTCCAAAGGGTGATGGATAATATTCTCAGAGGTCTCCAGAATCAGATCTGCCTGGTGTATCTCGACGATATTATTGTATTCAGCACCTCCTTGCAGGAACACATGATTAACTTGGAGAAAGTGTTCCAAAGACTCAGAGAATCCAACTTCAAAGTACAAATGAATAAGACCGAATTTTTGAAGTTGGAGACGGCTTTCTTAGGTCATGTTATTAGCAGCGAGGGAGTGAAGCCTAACCCGGATAAAATAACAGCGATCGAGAAGTATCCGATTCCTAAAACGCCAAAAGAAATTAAACAATTTTTAGGCTTGCTCGGATACTATCGGAAATTCATACCGGACTTTGCACGAATCACGAAACCGTTAACTCAGTGCCTCAAGAAGGGTAAAAAGATAACATTCGATCCTGAGTACGTTAAAAGTTTCGAGATGTGCAAAACTCTGTTAACGAATGACCCGATACTCCAATACCCTGACTTTGACAAGGAGTTTATCCTTACCATGGACGCGTCCAACGTAGCAATAGGCGCTATTCTATCTCAGGGACCAGTTGGCTCTGATAAGCCTATTTCCTACGCCTCACGTACACTGAATGATAGTGAGCTCAACTACAGCACCATCGAGAAGGAGCTCCTAGCAATAGTTTGGGCCACAAAGTATTTTAGACCCTACCTCTTTGGACGAAAGTTTAAAATACTTACCGACCACAAACCCTTGCAGTGGATAATGAGCCTAAAAGAGCCTAATTCACGTCTTACCCGATGGCGCTTAAAGCTCAGTGAGTACAACTTCACGGTAGTGTACAAGAAGGGTAAAGCAAATACGAACGCAGATGCTTTATCTCGGGTGGAAATACACAATGAGGAGACTAACTCGCTCATAGTGAACTCCTCGGAACGGCCAATACAAGATAACGGCTCTACAACCGTTACGGTACACACCAGCCAAGAAAATCCTATACTGGAAGTCCCTATAAGCGACGAACCACTAAATAAGTTTCACCGCCAGTTAGTTTTTTCAATCGTTAATGACGTTAAAAGGCGACCCGCAGTATCAAAGCCGTTTGATACTCACACACGCGTTTCTGTACAAGTTACAGAGTCTAACCTAGAACAGGATGTTATTAACGCCATTAAGGAATATGTCACCCCGAAGATTAAAACCGGAATTTTAATCGACCCGCCTTTAGGCATGTATTCTATAATACCTGTCATACAAAATCATTTTAAAAGTTCCGCCATGAACCTTGTCCTAACGAAACACGAACTCGAGAACGTCAAACCGTATCTTAGGCAGCAGGAAATTATCAGGCATTATCACGACGGCAAGACGAACCATAGGGGCATTAACGAATGCTATCTGTCTCTTTCTAAGAAATATTACTGGCCGAAAATGAATGAACAAATAAGTAAATTCATTAACGAATGCACTGTGTGCGGTCAAGGGAAATATGATCGCAATCCCATCCAACAACGGTTTAATATCGTACCGCCTCCTAGTAAACCACTGGAGATAGTGCACATGGACCTACTTACAATAGATAGTGAAAAATACGTTACATTCGTTGACGTATTCTCAAAGTATGGTCAGGCGTATCATCTCCGAGATGGTACCGCTATCAGCGTATTACAAGCGTTATTAAAGTATAGTACACACCACGGACTGCCATTAACCATAGTCACCGATAACGGCCCGGAATTCAGTAACCAGTTGTTCTTAGAATTTCTACGTACACACAGCGTCAACCACCACAAGGTACTCCCACATTCGCCCAACGATAACGGCATCATAGAACGATTCCACTCAACTATACTCGAACATCTGCGACTTCTCAAGTTACAGCGTAAAGACGAACCGGTAACGAACTTAGTACCATATGCGATTATCGCTTACAATAGCTCGGTCCACAGCTTTACTAAGTGCAGACCGTTTGACATAATTACAGGCCACTTCGATCCGAGAGATCCAGTTAGTATAGATTTAACACAACATTTGCTACAACAATACACTCAAACCCACAGGGATCAGATGAAATTAGTCTATGAGATCATTAACGAATCTGCCCTGCATAATTGCACGGTTTTAATAGAGAATAGGAACAAGGACAGGGAACCAGAGATACAATACGAACCCGAGCAGCAAATCTTTGTTAAGAATCCGCTCGCTAGCCGTCAGAAGTTGGCGCCAAGGTACACCAAGGATACCGTACTTGCCAACCTACCCATACATATATACACCTCACGGAAGCGTGACCCAGTGGCCAAAGCTCGCCTTAAGCGAGTACCTAATAGCGCCAAATTGTTTCAGAATTCTGCTGATGATGCTGGCGCATCTTGCTCGCACGCAGGAGATAAGACTTGAGAGTCTTAACGACGGTCCGGGACTTCTACCTTACAAACTAGGACCGACTCGTTTAGTCACACATTACCACAGTTTCCTACAACACATTCAGATAGACGATATAGAAAGCAAAGCTACCGCGGTTAAAGAACAGCTATTAGAATTTGAGCACAAACTTAATAATGACACGTTCGCTTTATACGAGCTCCAAATTTATTACTTGTCGCATAAAATTAGTAAAGTTTTAATTCATTTAAAAGGGTTAGAGCCTACTCGTGCTAAAAGAGGCCTAATCGACGGATTAGGATCCGTAATTAAAAGTATAACAGGCAACTTAGACTATCAGGATGCAATTAAATTTGATAACGCGATTAAAAGCTTAAATAAAAATCAAGACAAAGTTATGACCGAATTCAATGCTCACATAAGTCTTAGTAAAGAATGGATGACGCAACATAATGACGTCATCGACCAGTTAGTTAGAAATCAGCAATCGATTAATTCCACGTTGGAACTTTTATTAGACAGCAACGCGTATAAAGACACTAGCTTAGTAAAATATGCTCGATTTGCCCAATTATTGACGATTATAACTGAAAACGTAGACGATTTATTAGAAGAAATACTTAGGATAGAAAATGTTTTAGCTCTTGTGCGCGCATTAAGCACGCACCATTCTATGGTAGATATAGATACGTTAGGTAAAATGATAGATAGACTTCGGATAGTATACGGAGACAGTAGGTTATTAAGTTTAGATTTACGCGATTATTATAGTATAATAAAACCTGGGTCTTATTTCATCGAGAAACAGATCGTTATAGTTTTTAAAGTACCGATAGTTAGCGCAGAAAAGTTCGATTTTTATAAACTCTCTATAGCTCCGAATAGTTATAATCAAATCCTCATTCCACCCCATCCATTCCTCGCAACCAATAAGGAAGCGTACGCGTACATGGAGGCTGAATGCCCGAAGGTAGACAAGCAGTACCTCTGCGTAGGAGATAACATCAAAGGGGTCCACAACCAGCAGGATTGCGCTCGAAACTTCATCATCAACCACACCCTGGGAGACACCTGTAACCTGACCACTGTAACACTGAAGAGTGAAGCCATGGAGCAGCTGGATGACAAGAACTATGTCATGTCATTCCCTCACCCAACAAAAGCACATCTGCAATGCGGAAGAGAAGAATATAAGCAACTTCAAGGCAGCTACCTAGTCACGGTACCCGTAAACTGTACCGTGATGACGTCAGAGTTCACCATAGTCAACGAGAATAATCAAGTACACGGCCAGCCTCTACTAATCACTGGCATCTCATACAACTTCGAACAGGAACGCACATCCCCGCACAAGCTGATGCTGCAGTCCGTCGACCTCAGAAAACTACATAACGCCTACAATCAAGTCATGATGCAGCCAAAACTGGAACGAGATGTGACGTCAGACGTACTATACCATACCACTGTGCCCTTCTACGTGGTACTACTCAGTGCACTCACACTAGCACTGGTCATAATGCTACGACGATTCAACTTATGCAAACCCAAAACGCCTCAACGCCCAGACGACAAGAAAGAAAGAGATGACAAGAAACCTGCGAAGCATGTATATGAAGACCCTGAAAACCCTACAGATTTTCCAGCAACATTTTCACTAAAAGTTGGAAAATAGTTGCTGATCTGGGGATGGAGGAATTACATATTGCCCAACCACGTAAACTGCAACGATAGCGCGACATACTTTATTACACGAGGCGCAGTAACGAGAATCTAGGTGCCGAGTCAGCGGGATGGCGAAACAGCGCTGGAAGCCGACACCGACATTCCGTAGCGCGTCACTTTTAGTTCTCACATCGAACTGAGTGGATAGCATAATTTTAACTTAGAATATTTTAATGTAATTTTGATTTTTAATTAAATTAGTGCTTTTGAATTTTGTTTTTTTTTAAGTCCTTCGGCTGCTGCTCGCTTAATTAACTAAATAAATAAATAAACATTGACAATTTTATCATCATCATCATCATCATTTTTATTAGGTATTAATGAATGCGAAAGTTTGCGTGTGGTTTTTTGTGTTATACATATTATGTAACTCACCCCCCACATACATTCAAATCCCCCCACCCGCACAAACATACTATCTAACGAAAGGTGAACGAACAGCTCGTGACGTCATTCATTCTCATGAAAAAAACTAAATAAACATCAATTCATCACTAAATAACCGAATATTAGATTTTTAGTCTACTCTAATGCATAAAGGTACTTGAAATAAGTAAATGAATTTTAATTTTTAATACACATGCTACGTTATAAGTAGCTACGAGCAATCTTTCCCACAAACGCTGAAAATAGATCTAATTCCCAACAGCTATTTCATTTAGCTAATATTATTGCTATTTTTAAAACATGTATCTATATACGTACATAATATCGCGCTAGGCAACCGCGATGCGACTATATTTTCACATAGTAACACACTAAAGAATCAAAGTTTCTGGAAGTAATATATATTCACTGAGAACATTTCGTACAATAGGTAATAATAAAGTTCTGAGAACGATTCCAGTCATAAGAAGTGAGATAAAAACAAAAGATAATAACAATCATGCGAGCAAGTAAACTAATAAACACGACAGGGTTATCTGTGACAATTCTTAATAATTGGTTTGGAGCTTTCCATACAGCATTCAGTTACTGCTGATCAGTTTGGACGAAAGTCTCCTCCTGTAAATCAAGTAAGTTAAGGGCCCAATTTTACCAAAGAAGGATCAATTTTATTACATGTTCAAATGTCCAAAACTACTATTTACTCTTGGATAGCCATTTTTTCATTTCACCAACTACTTATTCCAAGAACAACCGAGTTATACGAGTATAACCCAGGAAGTTATTCTGAGATTATCATCTCTCAAAATAATTATTTGTCTTTGACGTCTTTGATTCCAGCTTTGCGTTTTGAACAACTCTAAACCATCCATAAACGTACGTAATTTTATACTTATTATTATTATAATTCATGGAATAACTAGATAGTTATTCTATGATTATAATTATTAATTATATTATGACTATAATTAATTATAATTTTATAAAGGCAAGATTTCATTCACAGAGCAAAAAAAAACGCTTCCTTTCATAGCTCTGTGATTTCATTAGAGACTATTTATAGCTTCTCGAAAGTGGTCTGCTTAAGTCATAAGCAATGCACACAGTTTGCCATGACTGGTATAGAAAACTATAAGAACACGCGTCTTGGGAGACAAGATTATAGAGTGCCAGTTTTTGACTAATCGATGTGAGGACGTACGGTATATCTTATTATATCCTCCAAAACGTACCTTTTAATTTTTGAACGGTATATTATTATGCCAGTTTTGTTGGCTATTCCGTCGCGAATTCATTTTAGCTAAACGAAATTATAAAATTTCCTTTTTTTCCCTTCATAAGAAGATCACGGAAGACAATGCGACATAGTAGCAACACCAATTATTTAAATGAGCTTATAATCAATTTGGATGGATGCAGGAGGCGAGCAGCTTCCTATGCAGTGGACGTCGTCTTCAGGCTGTTAATGATGTGTGATGATTATGATGATAATCAGTTTTTGCTTTATAATGTACTTATTTTAATGTTTTAATTGTCAATTATTATAAAGCTGTTTCTGCCATTCTGTAATATAAATTACGAATCGACTCGCCCAGTGGAATTTGGGGTAGGTATAGGTACCTAGTTCTATTAGTAGTAGTATTTCGTTTTGGTTTGAATATTTCATTCTAAGCACGTTCCCCGGCTATCGTCACAGAGCGCCGACGAGACTAAGGTCCAGACAGGGCTTGGACCACTATTCCCAAGTATACTCTTATTGCCTTCTAACGGTATTGTTTAGTTCCCACACGTCCTCTTATACTTTCAAGTTAAATGAAAGCAAATAAATCTTTTACTAATCGTAGCAAGTACTTTTTCTCTAAACTATCTAATAATTTTGAAGTGGGTAAGCATTTACATAAACCATTTTACAACGTCCTAGCATTGTGATACGACAGACTCTATCACATCACATCGTATAAGTATAATAATATGTAGGTATATCTTTTTTCTTTTTTTTTTCTTTTTTTTTCATTCGCTAGACGCAACTATTAGGTAAGTATATAAAAATATATAAAAGTAATAAGTAATACCTATCATTCAAATTACTTACCAATGAAAAAAATTTCTGAGATTATAAAACTGTTTAATGGAATATTTGATCCGGTGACAGCTGTTGGTACATGCAGCGAAAATGTTATTTCAGCTGGCAGGTACATATTTGTCTGAAAACATAAAACTTGACTCTCATTTTAATATTCTCAGCTTTTCTGACAAAAGTTGGTACTATGTAATAAAGTTTTCTGCGAGAGAGTTCTTCTCATTCTGTCATCATACTGTTTCAATCACTGGATTACCTTACCTATCGGCTCCAAATCACAATTATTCCGTTATTACCTACCCTGTACTGTCTATCCTTTACTGTAAATGGATAAAATAATTTATAGAGGTACTTATAAATAAATATTTTCATTCAATTAAAGCACTTAGGTGATAAATTACAGCACTTTTATACTTAATTGAATTTTTTTAACATCTTTAACGACTAACTGTTACAGTATTTTTTCATGTTTTCCTATTCGTTTCAGAATGAAGACGACCCTCGTGTTTTTAGTCCTAGCGTGCGCCATGGCCGTAGTGTACGGTGACCTGGTCTGCGGCAGCGACTACTGCAAGCTGCACCCATGCACCACACCGGTGGCAAAGAGCAGCTGCCGCTCCCCCTCAATATACCAACCGAACCACGCTGGCAAATGCGCTTGCTGCCCCGCTTGCGTCTCTCTGCTAGGTAAGCACTCACTCCATACTATTACATTTATATTATTTGTCTCATTCTTGTGCAAAAAAAACTTTTTAGTAATTCATTCGCCTAAGCCTTAATCTATTTAGATCTGTACAGACCTACATTATCAATCTTAATCAATTAATTAATTGAGTCAATGTAATTCAATTGTCGCCATTTTTAATTTTTATATTGATTAAACCGTTGTTAGTTTATTCTGGTTACTAGATGCCCCCACCTAACGTTTGGCCAAGACTCTTTTATGACTATTTATTCGACTATAGCGGCTGGCCTCCGTGGACCCATGGATTTCGACCACTATATGGCTATGGGTATGGCTCTTATGTTAGTCTAATATCAACGTCCATTTAGCATACTTATTAAGTTGTCACGCAAATTATTCTCGATAAAAGATTTTATAAACAATTTAACCAAAAACAAGTTATAAGTAGCTATAAATTTAGGTATTAAGTTTATAATTTGGGCACTTTGCCTACTGGTAGTAATTTGCTAGATTAGTTTTGTATTATAGGTATTGTTAATTTTATAATTTTATAAACATTGTATATTTGACATGCCTAATGTAACTGATTTGTTATAAGGTCAATAAAATTATTCTATTCTATTCTACACCTGCCTATGCCTAATTATGCTAACAATAATGTATTCTTACGTAAGTACACGATTTGGTTAGCTTATTTAATTGCTGATGGGTATATTTAATGTAACAGCATAATATTTTTATAATAAAATTCATAAACAAGATAACATTTTCACAACATTGCATATCTGTCGTGATATCAATTCTTAAACATAGTACTTTTCCGTTTAAATAGGTAGGTAAAACTTGTCATAAGCCTTTTTTTACTACTTATTATACGTAGTAGGATTTCTTATTATAATTAAAATAAAAAAGTGAACAAGCAAGATGTTTACAAACTTAAATATCTCTATAGAGTTCAACTTTGCTTCTAATAATGCCTAGATGCATTCCGAATATTTCCTACTTCAACAGCTTGGTCAAAAATCTCGAAAGAATTGCAAATTGAAATCTACCGCTAGGGGCTTAGGCACTCAATTTAAGTGCTTGCGTTTGAGCTAAACTCTAGAATTTACTGCTTAGTGGATTAAATACTCTACTAAGCGCTTATACAATGTAGGGCAGATGACATAATTCTGGGTTAGGTATTATGAGCTTTAAATGTTATACTCACTACACAGTAAATGTTATGTTATACGTTACTACGTATAAATACGTTACATAAATACGTACTTTACACGAACATAAACACACAAACATAAACATAACTGTGTGTGTCAACATAAATTTACTGAAAATAAGCCTAAGTTTATAGTTTCTTCTATCTTTCGGCTAAAGTGCAGCTCCTTGGCTAAAACTGTAGAAAGAAATGAAAATGAAATCATAGAATAAAATAATTAATAGTATATACAGGGTTACAGGAAAAATCGTGCTAGATCCGTTAAGGGCGTGGAGTACCCATCATTTCTGACTTATTTCACTATGAAACACCCTAGCCTAAACTTAACCCTTTTCGAAATATTCGACTTTTAATTTTTTTTTTTTAAATATTTTGTGCGTCTTATTATTATTATTATTGCATTTTTACATGTGTAATAAGATGCTTTGGGACGTCAATCAATAAAATAGTACATAATATAATATTTAATAGACTATAGTAGACAAGTGAAAGTTAAGAAATAAAAAAATATTTAAATCTGTATTTTTTTCTAACGGATATCTAAAAATAATATTATAAGTTTAGGCTAGGGTGTTTCATAGTGAAATAAATTAGTAATGGTGGGAACTCCACGCCCTTAGCGGATCTAGCACAATTTTTCCTGTAACCCTGTATATAATATATTTCGTCACAGAAAGTTATATAAATCAATTTTATATATTAAAAGTATTATTATATATATATAAATTTATATATTATTATATATATAAATCAATTTTTGATACTAGCCTACTTAATTCATTTATGAATATCAGAGTTGGCCGTAATAGGTTAAAAAACTATAAGGCGGAAGCGAAGCCCTTTCTCTTTGTGGTTATTTTTTATACACAGAATAATCTATCTTGGTCGTCAAAAAGATGGAATGTCACGACACAAATTAACATTTTTTTTTAACACAAGACTCTAGAAGATAAACCAAAGTTTAGCAAGCTAATTTCACACTTAAGCACAGGTTTAGTCTTATCCTTTATACTCTACCTATATAATGATAATCATAAAAAACTATATAAGTAGGTCCTCCTAAAAATTCATCATCATCACTATCAACAGCCTGAAGACGTCCACTGCTGAACATAGGCCTCCCCCAGAGAGCGCTACCTTGAGCGGCTGCTCGCCTCCTGCATCCGTAGGCTCCCCGTGGCTTTCACCAGATAGTTCGTCCACCTAGTGGGAGCCAGCCCAATTTCTGAAGCAAAATATAAATTGTATTCAAGAACAGTAATTTGGCTTATCATGCTACATGTTAAGGCCCTGACAGGACCCAATGCGAGCACGTTATTACAGCAGACAAACTTGAAACTTATTTTGTATTTGATAGGGTCGCTTTATGCATAGCAAAAATATGGCGATTACGTTGCGTTGCAATTCGACTTTTCCATTTTTCGGTACAAATAATAAGTTATAAAAGAAATGCTTATTGTTAAAAATAAGCTTATAGACGGATGCATTGAAACATAGCTTATCACTATGATTTATTTCAATGGGGTGACTTATTTCAATCTAACATTTCAGGACGTTTGAATGATTTTTTAGAGGTCACTTCACGATTTTTTTCTATCAAGAAAACTTTTCGTAAACGTGTTTCGGTTTCAGCAGATGGAAAGAAGATATGACCAGTATTAACGTGTATTTTTTTCAATCCTGTATATGGTATACGTTTTGAGATAATCACGTTCAAAATGGTCGATTTGGGAGCATTCAGCGCCTTAAAGCTCTGTGGAAATGTACAATGCCATCTCCTAACCACAGACCTACATTTTTTTGTTACACTCTTATATATGCTCCTAACCGTTGATGACAGAATGACCAGCTTTTTTTTGACTACAGGTGAGGGCTCTGCCTGCAAGGTTTACAGCAAGGAGCTTGGAGAGACTCCCTCTTCAGTCTGTCGCTCCCCTTTGTTGTGTCTCAAAGGAGTCTGTACCAAGGTAACGAAGCCTCCAAGAAGATAAAACATTTACCCATACAAGAACAAACAAGACGGACTATGTAAATAGTGTCTATGTAGGTATACGACCGCATTTTAATATGATATGCTATTTTTAGTATTTTATTCTCATAACATAAAAAATGCCTGTATACCTATTTAAACTGAAATTGAAAAGATGTTTGCATTGTATAAATCTAGATATTCATATATATATTTGCTAGATTTCATTGTTCATTTTTTAACTTTTATCTTAATACAATAAAAACACATCAATTACATTTGTTTGAATTTTATTTGTGCCTGACTTTAATAATATAGCTATATATATATTTAGCTAGGTGTTATTTAGTCAATATTGCCATTTATGTATGAATAATAAATAACCTTTTCGTAATTATTATAAGCGACTAACGACATCTCCAGCAAGGAGTCAAGGAGTCTCCAGTGATACATATGACCTGCAAGCAACTAACCAACGACATACAAGTCATACCGCTGGAGACTCCTAGTTTCTAAGAAATAATAGCTGTACCTACTCATAGTTTTCTCTATTTTATTATGTGTGGAGAATTCACACTGCACCATCTAGCCCCAAACTACAATAATATGCATAGCTATCACAGACCTAGAATATTAGAGCTATGTACAAGCTATCAGATAACTGATAGAGTACAGATATCATATACTTTTGTTTATAGATACATACATAGAATACTATACACAATGAACAAATATTGATGTTCATCACAAAAATGTTTGTCCTGGACGGGAATCAAACCCACAACCTACCGCTCAGAAGGCAGGGCGCTAGGTACCAACCGAGCTTGAGGCCGGTCAAAAATCACGGGCTAGGACCAGTTAGGAAAAGGACAATTATTTTGGAAATGGACAATCGACCAATTATTTTTAACAAATTCTTCTTTTGTCTTTTCAATACTTAATACTTTTTGTACAAAAAGATTTCCTACCTATTTTATTCATTTTCGGAGAGTGCAAGTGGTCGAATGCCGCTTTGATTTAAAATTCAGGAACGTGTGCACGGAGCCCACACCATACATGTTTCCAATTCGTTGTTTTCACACCAACAAAACGAGCATTGCGGGCAATATTTCTTGTATCCGTCTAAAAATGTATGTAAATAGGATGGAAATTTATAATCTAAACCTAAAATATTCTGCCCTGCATCCCTGGATTTAGGGTAGGTATATTTTTATATAAAATGTGTCAGTTTTTTAATGCTAAAATTGGCGTACGTTTGACAACTAAGATGTTGTCAAACGTACGCCAATTTTAGCATGGTAACGACATGGTGATGGTAACGACGAAGTTGTATAAGGTGGCTGCCCAGATTTGCCCATGAAATGCCCATTCACTTTAGACTTGAAAAGACCCAGGCTATACTCAGGCAAGAGGAAATATTGTTGCTGGAAGAGCATTTCATTCCTTTGCCTTTTGGACTATGAATGACAGTAAAAAATTGAATAATTAAATAGTACAAAATTCAAATAATTGAATAATAAAATGTTATGTTTTTATTGCATAAATACCACAACACACAATACAACAAAAAAAATTACTTGTTAAAAAATATTAATAATAATTTTATTGATTGTAAGGTGTAAAATCTTTAAAAAGTATCAAAATTAATCGTGCTTAGAACTACGCTATAGAGTATTACTAACTATATAGTATTGTACAAACTATTCTCCACCATTACCTTCCTAAATAAGGACGTGCTATTTTGGTATAATAATATACCTATACTTACTTAGAATTAACTTGTAAAGGAAAATTTGAACCAAAAACGGGATTTTAACCCGCATCCATCGTTGTCACGGTAGCTTAAGTAAAGCATATCCCGGTTTGAGGGGTGAATGGATTCACGAGCGGGTTCAAGTCCCGCTCGTGATTCTAATTTCCTTTACAAATTAATCTGTAGATTACGCTGAGCAGGCTATACTCCTATAAAAATCATAAATAATAATATACCTTTGATCCAATACCCACCAACAATCATTTCGTAGGTATGTGACAGGGGGATCTGTGTGTTCATCATGAATATGGTAAAAGTTAAGCATGTTTCGTACAAATTGAATTTGTAGGCCATCTTTGACGGTAATATTATTATTTTACACGTGAATATGAATTTTTATTTTTATTTATAGATAATAATATGTCTTGGTTTGAGATATCATTTTAATTTAATATGGGTTTACTTACCTACTCCTTTTGGCAAGCACCAAGTTACATCAAGATTCGTTGAAAAATGCGACCCTGTACTTCGTTCAAGAACTTCGTGCACTCAGTCAAAAAAATTCGGTTATGTAATAAAGTGAAAATCGGTTATAATTATAAAAAGACAAAGTAAAAGCAAATATAATAATTATTATGGCCGAAATGAAAAATATAGCATCATACCTACCTGACTCCATCACTGCAGACTTGGTGGATTTACTAAATTAGGTACCCGCTCAACCAATTTAGGACAAAAGAGCGTGAAATTAAATAAATTAGGTATGTACACCTAACTACAAAATACAGACTCGAGACCATCGAGACTTTGTTCAAATACGTCAGCTGTCAACCGGCCGATGTAACATAGACTGCGATTTCTCTTGGTGTTGCTAACACGTGGGTATCTGCTGAGCTCAAATAAAATTATCTCC
Source organism: Ennomos erosarius (assembly GCA_963580505.1). Taxonomy (NCBI): domain Eukaryota; kingdom Metazoa; phylum Arthropoda; class Insecta; order Lepidoptera; family Geometridae; genus Ennomos; species Ennomos erosarius. The sequence continues at coordinate 9,615,831 of OY756981.1, read as the reverse complement.
ATTTAACTACAGAAAGCAGGCCTTGATTGCAATGGATTTATAATAAGTATAGTATACGGCTGGTACCGTGGTGCGAAGGTGATTCCGGAACAATGAAAGCTCATAAAGTTTTTATAGTTATTCATTGTTTACTGCGCGCTCCGCCTCTCCGGTTGCGGCATTATGACTATTTAACTAGCAACTGAAAAATAAAGGTTTCCTTTACTGTATTAAAGGATTAGATGGAGCGTCATAACTATATAAGTATTAATTACTCTGACGTCCGCATTGATATTTATATTTTGTTTTATTCTAGATTCTAGATGTGAGTCGGTAGTCTTTCTTTATGCATATCGGGTGTTGTTTTGCATCGTCTCCATATTCGTACAATGAATTGTAGTGCATACACTGAATCATCTGACGTCGTCATGATGTTGATTACGATGAGGTTCACTGGTTCAGTATTTTCATGACAACGATACTCTTCTTAGATTCTATTTCACCCACTAAATGTAGCGTGAAGCGATTATTGACATTGGAATAAATCCGTCAAAATCAAATGATATTGCTACGAGCTACGAAGCGCTACGCTAACGCAAACATATTATCATAATTTTCTTCTCGCTGAGAATTTCGTTTTGAAGTTTTCAGAAGATATTATAGTCGCAAATACTTCATAGTGATTTATTCTAATAAAAAGAAGCATGCAATGGCGCGAGGTTGCTAAAGTGATAGAAATGCGATAGGTAATGGTAGCTCAGCGACAGAGCCTTTTCAGTCCTGCAATAAATATCATCATCATCATCATCATCATCATCATCAACAACTCGTAGACGTCCACCGCTGAACATAGACCTCCCCCAGAGAGCGCCACTTTGAGCGGCTGCTCGCCTCCTGCATCCAATGGCTCCCCGAGGTAGGCTATAGGGCACTTTGAATCCCAAAACTCAGCACAGTTCCTTCGGGAGAGGGGATGAAAGTGAAAAATGTACCTACTTAAGAGTTGTAATTCATCAATGCGTGGTCCGATATCATTCGTTTTTTTTGTTAGAAAGGGGGTAGGTACTTTACGTAAAATTTGTCTAAGTGCGGGTTGCACGAAGCAATATAATACGTAATTTTTATGCAAGACTTTTTGGTTGTTATATTATTTTTTTATTTACCTATTTATTTATACTCATCCTGTCGAAGGGAAGATAGAAGGCAAAGGGAAAATATAGGGGAAAAGGATGAATGGATGGGACGGCGAAAGAAGGCAGGCTGGGCCTGCCTGCCTTCTTTTATCGTGCATCCATTCATCCTTTTCCCCTATATTTTTCCCTTTTGCTTATCTCTTACCCATAAACAGGGTTAGGACTTAAAACTAATTAAGCCGTGCGAAGCTGAGGCGTGTCAGCTAGTTTGTAAAACTAATTATCAGGTTGTGCATATCCATCAATTTTGTTACTCTACTTGTTACAAGATTAAACAGTAATTATTTAGTAAATTATACAATTGAATATCAATTGTTAGTAATATATAGTGTTCTTCCTAATTTTGTTTGTATATTACAGTAGGCATTTTTAGTCCATACAATAAAACCTGCCTCTCCTCGTCTCGTTCTCATCTATTCATCCTTTTCTCCTATTTTTGTCCCTCTTCCTTCCTTCTTCCCTTCGACAGGAGGAGTAGTGGCTCCATTTTCATTACCGGTATATTTCATCGTAGCGTATGGACACACCACGTACCTAGCTGAGCGTTATTTTAACATATTATAATAAGAAGTCTTTCAAAAATAAAAAGCACTTGATATAGGTGCCTACTTACTAAGCTGTAGGTATAGGTATTCGAAATCTAGACCTCAAGCACAGCCCGAGTAATTGGAGTAAATGTTTCGCGGTACCTAAACGTTTTAACCAAGCCTTCACTTAGTAACCGGAGATCCTTTCAAGTCTGGCCTACGCCTTCCAGAAAAATTAATGGTAGTCTGATATTTATGCCTCTCTTTTTCAGTATCTTTAGAATAGATTATAGGTAGATTTATAAAGTACCTGAGGATACCCATAGTGTAATCTATCTAACTATTCGAGCTTTGTTGCTCGAAGATCTAACTGTATGCAGTTAAGTACCTACAACAGCGCAATGAGAAAATAGTTTTGTAGGTACGTGTTGCTATCGAACATGATTTAATTTTTCAACTTTACCTAATACAGCACCCCTATATACTATAGATGAATCTAATTTATACACATAAATAGCCCTATTTACATAGTGATATTCATGATTAACTTATCACCTGTTTAAAGTAAATCTGTTAATGGACTAATGCCCAAAATTTCTCGACCTTCATTTTCATATAAGCATTAGGTTATGAAAATATTTGGAATATATAGAGCTTGCTAGTTTTAACTAGCAGAAACCCATTTAATTTTTTTTTTGTTGAATTTTTTGTGGTTATTTATTATATAATTATGGGTAGGTAGGTTTATGTCCACTTGCTAATCCGAAGAGCTACATCGGTTACTTTAGTTCTCCTGCGGATCTCCTCATTTCGGATCTTATCTCGCAGGGAAACACCGGGCATTGCTCTCTCCACAGCTCGTTGCGCAAGTAGCAAGTGGAAATGGCAATGGGCAGGCCACATCGCTCGTAGAACTGACAACCGATGGGGAAGTTCTCGAGTGGCGACCACGAATTGAAAGACGCATCGTAGGCCGGCTCCCCACTAGGTGGACCGACGACCTGGTGAAAGCCGCGGGGAACCGATGGATGCAGGAGGCGAGCAGCCGCTCTAAGTGGCGCTCCCTGTGGGAGGCCTATGTTCAGCAGTGGTCTTCAGGCTGTTAATGATGATGATGATGATGATGATGAGGTTTATGTCCATGTATATTTAACTATAGTTATTGACATTTGGTTTCCCATGGCTGATGACATCATACTTAGCTAACAGCAATTTAGGCCCATTGCCTCTACATAAAAAGGTGAGTAGAGAGAGCGGAGTAGATTGAAGTAGAGCGGAGTGGAGTGGAGAAGACTGGAGTAGAGAAGAGTAGAGAGAAGTAAAGAGGAGTAGAGAGGAGTGGAGCAGAGAAGATAGTATAAAGTTTTCTATTCTACTCTACACAACTCCACTCTATGGAGTAGAGTGAAGTAGAGTGGAGTAGAATGGAGGAGAGAGGAGAGTGGGGTAGAGTGGGGTTGTGTAGAGTAGAAAACTTTATTGCACACCAAAATACACACAATATTTAAGATATGTACTATAAATGCATAAATAGTAAAGAACTAACGAACAAAAGTTTTTACGGCAGGCAGTACATACAATGGGTGCGCGGGTCTTATCGCTTAAAGCGATTTCTTCCAAAACCCCTTTTAAATGTTCAGAAACCCTAAAAATATTATAAATGCGAAAGTTTGTATCTTCCTTCGCCGGCCCATCCATTCATCCTGTTACCCTGTTTTTCCTTTCGCATAGGTACCTAGGACGTAGGTACCTAGGTCGTTCTCATTGTCACGTAACTCATCGTCACCTTCGTGTCAAATTTTATTTAGTCTTCGACGACAAGACTTCTATTTGTGTAACCAACATTACTCGTCGTAGTAAGCACTATCAGCTATTTTACAAAAATAGTAGAATTAAGGACTGAATAAAATTTGACACGAAGGTGATGATGAGAATCGTGACAGTGAGAACGACCCACCTATAACTAATTACCCGTGGGAAGCAGGGGCTGGTAAGCTATTTAAGAATAAAATTAAGGATTTACCCACAGATCTGCCCGAATTTAATCTTCTTGATACTGCCAGTCCAGTCCATTGAAAATTCATGAATATCACAGACTACCTGCTAAAATACACCAATAGGCAATAACATTTCTTCGTTTTCTAATTCGCCAACCTCATTTTTAGAATAATCGCACTGTCACTAATGAATATTTCTATATACGCTAATATCTTCTACTTAGTTTGTGTACGCTAAGCACGTAAACTGCATGAAAAATGGATTAACGACACTTTTTCTCTCCATGCTTTTTCTTTAATGTTCAATGAATGACGTGACGAGCACGAGACGATGACGAGTCGTTTACCTGATGTTTAGCGCCACCCATCACTAAATAAAAATACCTTACCTAAACACAAACTAAAATAAATAAATAAATTTAAACTAATATTTTCTTAGCTTTTTAAACTGTTTTTCTTGACTTTTCCTCGCTGTAGTGACGTGAAAAGTTGTGTGTTTCACTCGGCAGCAAAGTTTTTCTGCGTCTCGTGCCTTTGATATGAAATGAAGTTTATTTTCTTGTACACTTACAATGGGCATTTCACACAAAAAATCTTATTTTAATCATATACTTAGGTAAACTTACACTAATGCTATAATATAGGTAACTAGGTACTTGCTATATTATAATGTAGGTATTATATCATCTGGGATTATAACATTGTGAATAAAGTGGCAGATCCCTGAACCCCACACTAGGATAAATCCCGTGTTGCGAAGTTCAGTCTTTTTCGTTCTGTAGTATAATATTCAATAACAATTGAATATATTGTGGTACCTACAGTGTATAACATAAATAAACTTTGTAAAATAGCCATATTTATACAGATGTATATTATTATAAATCACAATTTCGTTTACTTGATTTATTCATATCAACAATTTGCTCGTTCTATTACTTACCTAAAGGTTGTGTTCCATACATTAATAATAATTACGTTTTGTTAATTTTGGTACCTATATACTCATTAAGTAATTTAAGATTTTTTATCGGGTTATTTATCACATACATTATAGGTAGGTACTCACTAATTTCACTATGCTCAGGTTTATTTCAAATACTCACGCTAAAAACCTACTTTGCAGCCTTGCATAACAATAGTAGGCTACATTATGATACAAGTGTGGGAAATTGACCATTGCCCTCGCGGTGGTAACATACGCGCGAGCCGCAGGCGAGCCCGATACGGGAGCCGAGAATGTAATGATCAATCCACATGCGTCATACGACGTGTTTCATCGCATTTGCGAAGAAAAAACAGAGTTGTATTGTTATTTAACTTTTGTGAAAAATGTCGAGCAGAATTCTTATTTTCACGCGCCGTCGTACATTGTGAAGGTATAAGTAGGTATTAACCTAGAAACCGAAACCGAAACGGAATGAAACGAAACGCACCGGAACGCACCGGAACGCACCAGAACGCAACAGGACACAACGAAATGAAATTGAAATTAATTAACTTGAAATATATATAAGATAATGCCGATGGATGCAGGAAGCGAGCAGCCGCTCAAAGTGGTGCTCTGTGTGGGAGGCCTATGTTCAGCAGTCGACGGCTTTAGCTTGGTGTTGATGATGATGATGATGATGATGATGATGATGATGATGATAAAATATGCTGATGGATGCAGGAGGCGAGCAGCCGCTCAATGTGGCTCTCTGTTGGGGAGGCTTATGTTCAGCAGTGGGCGTCTTTGGGCTGTCGATGATAATGATGATGTTAAAATATGCGTGCATGAGATACAAACTTAACTGAATCGGGTTATCATCGTGTAATGAACAAGCACGCGTCGGAAATTTCTTATAAGTATTTTGATTCTAAAAGCGGTGCCAAACATTGTTTCACATTTAAGCACTGTCTTTAAAAACTATGGCTAACTATGATGAAATTTAGTGTCAGTGTCAGTAGAGTTATTGGGGTTTTTTTTATGTAATTAACATCAAAACTTATTAATTAATACCAGTACTTTCAGAAATCAGTGATTTAAGGCCGAAAACGGGTAATTTTTCCGATGTCCACAAAATATAGAATAACTCAAAAATTAAAAAAAAATCGCTCAACTTATGTAAAGCTTAAAGCTAAAAGATAGCCTAAGTAGCCCTTAGGCTATCTTTTAAACTACCTGTTTGAGCACACCCTGAAAGGATACGTACGGTCTACAAACCAATCACCCTGTATATAATATACTAGCTTTTGCCCGCGGCTTCGCACGTTTGTGTTATGTTATTTTTACGTTATAGTCTAATAATAGATAATGCATTTCGTACCAAACAAAAAATCCACTAAACCTTTTCGAAGCTGAGCACAGTAACCTGTATTTGCATAGGTATAGGTATAACGCAAGCATAGCCGTGAGTGGAAGCTATTTAAGCCATTACCTTAATTTAAATGTTTTGAGTCTAATATAGATTTATAACAGTAAAAGAAGTTTCAAACAAAAAACTACAATTTTATAAGTACCTCTTAATATTACAACAAAAAGAAATCATCATCACTTCACTCGGGTCTTTAACAAAAGTTTCAGTAAATTTTGTTTAGGTAATAGTTACCTAAGCAGTCAAGTACGGTTTAGAAAAATATGGAAGAATCACACACGATGATTCTTAAGTTTGGCTCCATACGAATTGAGTACCTACACTTAGCCAGTGTCCATAATAAGTTTATAAATTGCTGGAGATATGCATTTACCTGTACGATGCGTACATAATTAATTTTCTTAATACTAATTAGGAATTACAAATACTAAACCACCACTCCTTAAAGAATCGACAGTAATAATTATTATTATGTCCACTATTTTCCACGCTGTCTCATTCCCACTGCACTTTCAACGTACCTTCCTAGTGATGAAAGTGAGGAAATAGGTAATATCGTCATTACAAAGATAGTTACTTACCTACTATAACTATAACCTTCTTGAAGTAACCGAGTAATCAATAATTTTTTGCTCCCGTGGTGTATTTAAAAGCCCACAGATCTAAAATATTTTAACTATTAAAAACTTATTTCAACATGCAAGAAGAAGAAGAACAAATAAAAAAAACAGTCAAAAACGAACGTTACGCGCCATATTGTTGTTAATTCGAGGATACAATTGCCATAAATACAATTTTTGTCTAATGCCAAAATAAAAAAGGTTTTACAATGCGTAGTAAAAGCTAGGGTCAATAAATGAAGAACCTATAGGCACAGATTACTGAATATGTTACTACTATAGGTTAAGCTATAGGTACTATACAATACAATTTTAACTACTTATTTCGAATGGTAACGCGTAGTAGATTTTTGAAAACTAATACATAATACCAGATCGCCAATAAAGAATTTTGCCCTCGCCAGAACCCATTAAATCGAAAACATGAATAATAATTTTAGTTATGTTTCAATATTGGCTAAATATGATATAATATTTTCGAGGTTGTATACATTTTAATTGTCATAAACCGCTAGCGCTTTACAGCAGCTGCACGTAAGTACCTAAATAGGTAATAGTAGGTCTGCGGTAAGACGACTACAAAACGATCTACATAGTTTACTAAATCATGAACCTGTTAGTAAAGATAAATCATTATAATCATAATACGTTTTTAATATTACTTACTGGATATTTACCGTGATTAGAATCATATTTGAGTTCCCGGTAAATATCCAGTAAGTAATATTAAAAACAAGTGAAAGTTTAAAACAGTGTTATACTCATAATATTTAGAAGTTGTTTGATATCGGCCATATAAGGGCAAAAGTGAATTCTAGGCTGCATTGGATATGGTGGCCAAAACAAGGTCAGCAAAACGAAAGTACCTACTCGTTAACTCGAACGTGGATATAATGATGTATTAAATTTCAGACGTCGAACAATGGTGGAAAGTACACTCCGTCATCGTACAAAACCAACCAAAGCACATAACGGAATTACCAACCATGAAAAACAACTCAAAGAAGTTCCAGAGTTTCAAATAAGGGAATCACCTCTCACGATTCTGATGGACACATCGGCGAGTATAAGATCGATATACCACATATTTATAGTAATACTTATAGTACTGCGCTGTGACACTGCCATATACGATCTTGTTGAGAATGGAAAGTAAGTGATTTCAAAACTTATATTTCTTGGTCATCTTGATGACGCCATTTATCTGATGATGAGTCAGGTAATAGTTACCGGCTTCGCACCAGTTTATTAGTTTTATGTCCGTCTAAAGGAGAGAAGAGAAGCAAGAGGGAAAAATATAAGACAAAAGGATGAATCGGCGAATCTTGAAGATTCGATGCTCAGCCAAAGAACAGACAGACTGACGAAAACGAAAAATATATAGGTTTGGCTTCAGTATCCATAATAGCCACCCAAAATATTTATACAAAAACTTTTTAATGTGCTGAAGACCTGTTACAAAATTTGTAACAGGTCTTAATGGAGGTCTTAAGGATTTTATAATATTATTATAATTGTAACTTACAGTAAGTAGATAAATTGACTAAAACTAAATGAATCTAAACTAAAATAAACTACTTATCTAAATCTAAAGTAAAAATACAATATACAATATACTTACAATGATAATAATATTAAATAATAATATTATAAGTATAGATGTGTAATTTATTGCAATATATATTTAAATACTGTTTTACGGGTATTACCTCAGCTGACTTGTTTTACATTAAATGGATTGACTTCATTTTTTCACCTAATGAAGGAAAGACTGATGCCGCCAGTATGAATCGTAGTAAAATATACACACACAGTGATCATCATCACCATCATTAACGGTTCGTGGTCGCCACTCGAGAACCTTTCTTCCTCATCGGTTGTCAGTTCTACGAGCGATGTGGCCTGCCCATTGCCATTTCAACTTGCTGATTCTGGGAGCTATATTCGTCGCTTTAGTCTCATGCGGATCTCCTCATTGCGGATCTTATCCCCCTTAATCGATTAACCCATCGATTAGTGTGGTCCTGGGTTGTAGAATAGGACCACTCCATGTGTTCCCCTGGGTGCCGTGAAAGTCGACTAAGGGAATATCCAGTGTATGTGTCGCAGCATACTCCATGGTTTTTTAGTTTAATCTACTGGGATCACCAAGCCGCCTGGCAAGCGTGGGGATTATGGCAACCCCCCCCCCCCCCCTCCTCTAATAACACACAGTGATACATGGCCAAATTTTGAAAGCATTGAATAATAATAGCGTTGGAACAGAATAATATATCGGAGCCCACTAGACACCGTTAACATTTACACCCCGCCCCCCTTACTATTGATTAGTAAGGGGGTAAATGTTGAATGGACTACCGTTTGGCATGTTGTAAACACACAGTACACAGTGTGACCATCTGTTCTGTGACATATTTCTGGCATTAAGGCAGAATTAAATGTGAAACAATTTTTGGCACCGCTTTTAGAATCAAAATATAAGAAATTTCCGACACGTGCTTGTTCATTACACGATGATAACCCGATTTAGTTAAGTTTGTATCTCACTGCAAGTTATACGCATATCTTAACATCAGCATCATCATCGACAGCCTGAAGACATTCACTGCTGAACATATGCCTCCACCAAAGAGTTTGGCGGCTGCTTGCCACCTGCATCCATCGGCTCCCCGCCGTATTAGATTCGATATTTGGTATCTTTAGCGTGCGGCAGCCTCAGCGATGCGATAGACCTCACGCTCGCTATCTATCTCAAAAAAATGTCAATCCTGAGCAATGGAGCATGAAAACAATGACTCCGTATATGGACCGATATGTGGCTCAACCCTTACTCTCGCTAGAGTGCAGCGATAATTTCGTCTAACGGGCTGCCGTTATACAAAATCTGCATTGCATTGGTTTTTTCAGGATAAATGTCGGGCAAAATGCGGTGGTCCATGGTTTTGGGGACATAAAACGAGGTGCCACACTTTGGATGTATGTGTTTTTAGTAGCTGTAGCATTGTATCCGCTGCTCCTAGGATATGCAGTGGTGGCAAAAATTATGACAAAAAGTTCAGGTGCGTACAATCTTCTTTTATTTTATGATTGCTTTTGCTGTAGATACTTTTATCTTCATTTTTTCTAATTTGCTATCAATGCATTCTACTTAGCATTTCTTGTTATAAGTAGGTTGGTGAAGTCTTTCATAATCATCATCATTATCAGCCGGAGGAGGTGTATTCGGCAAAGCCTATTGATGAAACAGAAAAAAAAACTGCTGAACATACGCATTCACCAAAGAACTTTGAGCAGCTGCTTGCTTCCTGTATCCATCGGCTCCTCGCCGTTCTGACCAGCAGGGTCACTCTTGAGTCAAGAGTAACCTAGCTAAATTAGATTTATTATGATTATTATGTGTCAAGAGTCTTGACTTCACACATAGGTAAGTAATAATCTATTTTAGCTATGAGGATGACGTAATCTTTTGTCAGACTCATAACACTGAAAATCTCTTCACATCTATCCCTAACAGTTAGTTATTATAGAGTTGCGGCGAATATGGGTGATATGCGGATGGATAGGACTAGCTGGCCTGCAAGGGGCGATGATCTCGGTGCCAATATGGGACCTCAGTAGGAAGCAACTCGCAGTAGCTTCTTCAGCCACTGTCACTTGTGAAATGGTAAATTGGTAATGCCATGGCCTATATCTTACAATAGTTTGTGAAGGTGGCAGGTTCACCATGTGAAGATGTGGTCCTCTGGCAGGTTGCCATGTGAAGGTTCTGGTGTGCTGGTGTCAATGAAATATATTTGTTATGCATGGCTGCAAAGTTGTTTTTTGAAGGTACGAGATGCAGAAGTTTACTGCCGAGCAAAACACACAACTTTTCACTTCACTACAGCCAGGAAAATGCAAGAAAAACACCGTAAAACCTAAGAAATGCTTAGTTTTAGCTTATTAAATTATTTATGGGTGGCCTTTATGCTTAACATTAGGTAAACGACTAGCTCATCATGTCATCCATTAAACATTAAAGAAAAGGTGTTTTTAATCCATTTTCCATGCAGTCGCCATGCTGGATAGCGCAATTATATAGTATGAATATTATTTGGTGCTGGACAGTGCGATAATTCTAAAAATGAGGTTCAATTCAAAAACCAACTTTGCAGCCATGTGTAACAAATAACTATTATGCAGCTAAAATAGTAGTTTAAATGGGCGTGTTGCCTAAAACCGCGATGCCACAACAGCATATGCATTTGTTTGCCTATACAATGCGTTGCATGCATATACTTCCTTAGTAACTTATTCATAATAAGCTATAATAATATTCTAAATAAATAAATATTTATTCACTTTATTTTGTAATTTCTAGATAGGTATTTTTAATTGCTTATAATAATTATTTTAATTTAAGCTTGTTTTTCCTCTTCATTGTGCTGAAAAACGTCGTATGAAACGTGTAGTACTGAAATGTACACTGTACATTGACCATTACACTCTGTTAACCATAAAAAAATCTAGGTCTATGCTCTAAGCACACTTTCAAATGTACCTGCTATTTCATTATTCCAGTTCCGGTTTGCAATGAAAATCCATGCAGCGGCCGTTGAATGCGGACCCCGTTGCTTCAGCGGCAACACTCCACTTCCTTCGTTTAGCCACTATGTCTATTTTTTATTTGCACCCACTCTTCTCTACAAGGATCAGTATCCAAGGTAGGTAACTTATTGTTAACTAACTATAAGTTTAAGATTTAAGTAGGAGCACAGATATTATAATAGTATTCTACGTAGGAGTAACCGGGACGCTTTATCATTTTGCTTTTTGAACTCGGTTTTTTTATGGTCTCTACTTGATGAAACCCTCCCAAGGTTACGCAACACATACATGCAAAAATAAGGAAAGAGGATTTAAAATAAAGTTAGTAGTCAACCGTCCGTGTTGAATCGCACATTAAAAGAATCTTACCTCAGCTTTGCATTCATAAATACCCCATAATGCCATTAATAAGTAATTTCTTAACTTCGACTACCACCGAACTAATCGACGCCGCTCGACTCGAAGGTACATCATCATTATGAACACCAGCAGGCTGAAGACGCCCACTGCTGAATATAGGCCTCCATAGAGAGCGCCACTTTGAGCGACTCTCGCCTCCTGCATCCAACGGCTCTCCGTGGCTCCACCAGATCATCGGTTCCACCTTGTGGAGGGCTGGCCAACCCTGCATCTTCCGGTTCGTGGTCGACAAACGAGAGCCTTTCTTCCCTATCGGTGGTCAGTTTTAAGAGCGACGAGGCCTGCCCATTGTGAGTCCAACTTCCTAATTCTAAGTACGGTCACTTAAGTTCTCCGGCGGATATTCTCATTAGCAAACAAACAAAACATACATCAAGTAATTTTTATTAGTACAAAAACTTAAATAACAATATATATACACTAAACTAAACAACTTAAATATACTTTAAACCTATCTTAATAAATATATACACCTAACTAAAAACGAAAACCCTATCAAAAAAAAAGCTATGCCGCAAACAAAAAAAAATACTATAAATAAAACACAGAATTTAGGTTGCTTTCTGCGGGGAGCGTGCCCAAAAAGCTGGCGACATTCCCTCGTTGTATTGCCAAGCTGATTCGTTGGCCGAGGTATGCGCCAGCCCTTTGGTCACGTGTTAGGTCGACCAACCGTCTGGACAGCTCCTTAACAAGAAGCCGCGCCTTTGGGCCCCAGGGACCCATTGTTTCAACCCCAAACGGAGCAAATATGTATCCATCGCCTATGGATTCATACTTCCTCCGTTTGAGATCTTCTGCAGCTTCAGCCGCTGCACATGCCGCCCGAGCTGAGTTGTTAACGTGGGAAGGCGCTAGCGTGTCAACGCAGGTAGCATCCCACACCAGCGGCCTTCCACGGCTCGGGATTAACGTCATACCATCAGGCCTCTTACCATCGTCACGTGAAATACCGTTCGGCTCTAAGATAGCCGGCACGTTGTTACATCAAGTTACAAATCATGTTTATTTTTCATTCAGGACAACGAAGATTCGATGGGGCGTGGTGGTGTATCATTTCTTGGAAGTGGCTGCGATTATATTTTACGCTAGCTCTTTTTGGGAAAGATTCATCCTTGTATATTGGTCGGACTTTGGCAATACCCCTAAAGTAAGTAACTAGGTGTAATTGCATTCAACAGCATCATTTGGACCTACAATTTTTGTAATTAAACGCATTGATTTTGGTATTGATAAAGATAATTCCAAAATGTAATAACATACTTTTCATCACAGTTGCTCGTATAGTGGCTCTTATCAAACCGCTTTTATGGCGTGCTTTTTACATTAAATTACTGAACTAGTTTGACGGGCCTGATAGCTCAGTTGGTAGTAACCCTGCCTTATGAACTGAGGCCAGTGGGTTCGATTTCTACCCAGACCAAACATTTTTGTGATTAACATAGGTACTTGTTCTGTGTCTGGGTGTTATATTGTATTCTATGTATGTATTTACAAACAAAAAGTATCTAAGTATTGTATCCGTTATCTGGTTTCCATAGTACAAGCTTTGCTTAGTTTGGGGCTAGATGGCGCTGTGTAAAATGTCCACACATATTTATTTAACTATTTTTATTTTTTGTATTATCATTATTACAAAAACCCTTAAAGTTAGGTAAAGGTAGGTACGCAACACATCCATGCTGAAAATATGAAAAGAGGAGTTTTAAATTTAAATTATTTATCTTATTTGTTTTTTAGTTTGGAAACACAGTTTCAAGTAAGGCTCTCACAACTTGTAGGCTATCATGGTCATTACCAATGTACTCTGTGATCATGGTCCCAGCCTTTCCCTCCCCCTTCCTTTCGGGATAACTGTCGGGTTTTATTCACACTGCGACAAACCTTTCCGTGTTTTAAGGGTGCACAACGCCATCTAGTTTATATTTAGGGATCTAATTTCTATTAACTCTATTAATGTTTATAAAAAAAATTATAAGATATTATTATTACTATTTTTTTACAAATTGGAATTGGAACTACAAAATTAATTCAACTTTGTATTAAACAGATTTACTAGCAAAAAATTACTAGCATTATTTGAGTAAAGCACTACACACGCCTTGGTCCAGAATGACTACAGTGCTGGCCAGTGGCCACGCTTTGATGGCCTCGCGCTCAGCGTAGCTCCGCCCCCCGGCCTTCAAGCTTGGTCATCATTCTATCCGCGCTATAAAGGTCTCGACCTCGGCCCGGGCTTTTATTCCAGCTTGTCCATCAAAGGCTACATTGCTGACCACGCTGTGATGGACCTGCGCTACGCCATTATTCATAGCAGCCAGCAACACACTCATTACTGACCGCTGCAGTAATGGACTATATATATTGCACCCCGTATAAATACATGTACTTTTCCTTATTTGTATAAGCTAAAAAGAAATAGATTGCGATTTCTTTGTGTTTCTCGTAATTCACTTACCCTACTAAGGCACATTTTGCACACCGATTTAGCATTGCATTGCATGCTGCTTCTGCTGCAGGCCGCTGAATTGGTTGTACCTGAATGAGCTGGCATTGTAGTGTTATATTATAAACTATAAATTAACAATTATAAAAGCATCGATTTTAGTATTCGATCATCGAACGCGCACACGTAGCCCGTCACTCGCCCACGGCGACGGGCCGCTACGGTTACTATTTTTATTACTAGTCCGAACCGCGAGGATGCGATGAATGCGGGAGGCAAGCAGCCGCTCAAAGTAGAGTTTTATGAGGGAAGCCTATGTTCAGCAATGGACGTTTTCAGGCTGATGATGATTACTGTAGAATCGATAGTTGGTACTAACGTGCGTACCGACTCCCTGACTTCTGTACATTTTAATACATGCTGATACCTAATCATTAAGCATGTGAACCAGGTGCGCCTAAATTTTCTATGCAAGTATTGTGTGTATTACTAGTATACACTGTTATGGGCGGCCGTATTGCTTAACATCAGGTGAACGACCAGCTCGTCACGTCATGCAATCTCATAAAAAAAAAATACAATAATTGACAACATTAAATTTTTTGAAATGTACCGATATTCAAAAGCATTTTGAGATTATCTTTCGAGGTTAGACTTTTAAATGTTCAGTATATTTTCGTCTCATCTATTCTAAAAAGGGGGTCGTGTGACACAATACGATTATTTCCAGGTAGAAGCAGGGACAGTAGTGAGAGGAATGTTCGCGTGCGTACTTCCCGGAGTGATATCGTTCCTGTGTGGATTTTACGGTGTACTTCACTCGTGGCAGAATGCCTTCGCCGAAATGATGACCTTCGGAGACAGACTGTTTTACGAGGTATATTTTTATAACTCTGAAGTTTTGGTAGCCTTTGATGAAAGGATTTTGATGATGGGGCTTATAATTATGGATAAATGAATATAGCAAAGACGGTAATACTCCTTGTTTCATCATCAAATCATCGTTTAAGTTGTGCGTAGCTGTTGCTACGACAATCGTAGCACGTGCCACGATTACGTAACCATTTACATAGTCGTAGCATGTGTTGCTACAGAAAATGCGAAACGCATAGAGAGTGGGTGTTAGCCCAGATAATATAATACCTACAGTACAGATGCCTCATCCCATACAACGGAATAACGCGGGCTATTTTACGAATTATTTTATTTCTGCATAACGCAAGATTATTGCATGTTGGCGAAGTATTGGGTCAAATGAATACACTGGACTAGTTATTTCAAGTTCGAGCTATTTTTCGTTTGTATCTGATGGGACCCCATGGTGTTAGTAAGGTGTTACGGGAAAAGGGATAACCATTTGGTCTGCTTACCTAGATTGTGAATTTTCCTTTGTAGGAATGGTGGACAGCATCACGTTTCTCCAACTTCTTCCGCCTCTGGAACCGCATCGTGCACTTTTGGCTGCGCGACAATTTGTACAGACCGTTGGAGCCGCGCACCGGCCGGGTGTTTTCTACATTCATGGTTTTCTTTGTGAGTCTGGTTTTCTTCCTAGTTTTGGCATCGTTAACAATAACAAAATGTTTTGTTAACAAAAGTTTTCAATCACTGTGTGTTGCCAGTGATGACTTGTGGCACTGAGACGCAGTCTCTTTCTGTTGGCCTGATGAGTAAGCTAAAAGTCGCGCAGCGATATGGAGACAGCTACGCTCGGTGTTTCCTTGTGAGACAACATCGGAAATGTGGGGATCCATCAGAGAAGTTGAAGTGGCTGTAGGCGGGCTGCATCGCTCGTAGACCTCATAACCGATGGGGATGAGAGGTATTCGCGTGGCGACCATAAACCGGAAGGCGCAGCGTAGACCAGCCCTCCACTAAGTGGACCGATGACCTGGTCAGAACCGTGGGGAGCCGATGGATGCAGGAGGCAAGCAGCCGCTCAAAGTGGCGCTCTTTGAGGCAGGCCTATCTTCAGTAGTGGACGTCTTCAAGCTGGTAATGCAGATGATACGACAAAAGCGAAAATATTGTCCAGAAGCTCATCTGACTTTGACCTACTTGAATTAAAGATATTATAGTTCTCAAAATTTTAGGAACCAGCGGGATTTGAACCCGCGCCTTCCAACTCACCGGATTGAATTACCGGATTTATCACTTGAATTAATATAGAACTCTTTTCGGAACTTTAACCTCAGTCTGTACATAGTTCTATACCTAATGTTTGTTTAAAAATAGAAAGAAAGACTAAACATCTGTGATACACATTTATTCAGCTAGAACATCATTATATTAATTATACCTACTATTTTCATCACACAACACTACATTACAATACAATACATGATAAACCATACAATATAATTAACTAAAAAAACTTATAATAAAATTGTAACAGGTCCAATTCTGTAGATTGAAGAAATATTAAAAATTATTTTAAATAAATAATAAATAAATATGTGTGGACATTTCACACAGCGCCATCTAGCCCCAAACTAAGCATAGCTTGTACTATGGGAACCAGATAACTGATATAATACTTATATACTTTTTTGTTTGTAAATACATACATAGAATACAATATAACACCCAGACGCAGAACAAACATCTATGTTCATCACACAAATGTTTGTCCTGGGTAGGAATCGAACCCACAGCCCTCAGTTCAGAAGGCAGGGGTGCTACCAACTGAGCTATCGGACCCGTCAAATATTTTGGAGGTGCTAAAACTAAAGCTATATTTTTTTGTCTTTGAGTTCATATTACGTGCTAGGCTATCCCGATATTTAGCACGGTCACAGATTAGTGAATATGTTGCGCACGGTTCCCCGGGAGAACGGATGAAAGTAAAAATATGTAAGTACTTAGTTATAAAAACGCGTGATCCAATTTTATTCATAAATAGATAAATAAATAACGCCGAACGATCTCATACATAAATCATCATATCATATTTATTATATTCATTCTTTTTTTGGTAGAAAATAAGGAGGCAGGTGGGCCACCACCTGAGCACAGCTTGTACTGTGGGAACCAGATAAATGATAGACTGATACTTTAGACACTTTTCTTTCGCTTGTAAATACATACATAGAATACAATATAACCCAGACACATAGCAGCCATCGATGTTCTTCACACAAATGTTTGTCCCGGGTGGGAATCGAACCCAGGTGGCAGAGCTACTGAGTCATCAGGCCAGTCAAAAAAAAGTGTTGGTAATGTTGGCTTCATGAAAACCAGGAACCCATTGCACTTTTCGAAAAAGAAAAACCAATTTTAAAATTAGATAAGACATATTTATGTACTACTTTGTGATACCATATTTCCTTTCAGATATCATCAGTAACCCATGAAATAATTCTTGCGCTGTCATTTGGATTCTTTTACCCCGTGCTACTGATGCAGTTCGGAGTGTTCGGTCTCTTGATGCTGCCGCTCACCTCAACCAGTGGGCGCCGGTACCCTAACGCAATGAACCTGATGATGTGGATACTCTTCTTTATAGGGAACGGTGAGCATCATGCTATCCCTATCATACATATCATCATCAACATAAGCCTGAGGACGTTCCACTGCTGCAACACAGGCCTCCCCGGTACCACTGAGCGCCTTTTTGAACAACTTCTCGCTACCTGCAGCCATCGGCTCCCCACGGTTTTAACGATTGGGTTGGTTAAACTGTCATCTTTGTTATGTATTATATAATAGGCTTTGACCTGATTGGGTGACAGACAACGCACAGCCCAAACCTGGACGTGAAGACTTGTTTGAAGGGTGGCTTCCTATTATGACGTTGGCGCGCGCTAAGAAAGAATTTCTAGAAATTCAACCCCTAAGTGGGTCAAACACGAAAAAAACGTTTAATGAAAAAACTACATTTCCTGATGCATCGTTTTGAAACTTAACACATACAAACAGGTATAAAAATAAAAGAAATTTATCTCTTAGTTTTAATTTGGCGGCTGCCATTTTGATGATGTCATATCTTCGGACCCAGGTACTTTACAGGTGGGGTCCCGACGGTTTTACCATAGAATAACATGTTTAACAACATACTTTGGTGCTGGTATCACAATATGAACTAATTTCCCCTAAGCGAAGGCACTATCAGCCGAACGACGTCCACAACACAAGAATTCGTGAAACGTCACTTTAGACGCTTATCAAGGGAAGATTGGCCATAATCATTGGGTGATCGCATTCTAACGTACCGAGGAGAATGCTGGTTGGGTACCAACGAACATTCCCTGGATATTCTTTTTGCCGGCATTTACGGCACCGACGGGCAGAGATGGCACACCTACCAAAACAGGAGGCTTTTTTGGAAGTTAATTTTATCCAAAAAAACCGGCCAAGTGTGAGTCGCACGCGCACACGTAGTAGGGTTCCGTACCATTATCTATAATAACCGGTCAAGTGCGAGTCGGACTCACGCACGAAGAGTTCCGTACCATTATCTATATAAACGAGCAAAAAAATCACGTTTGATGTATGGGAGCCCCTTTAAATATTTATTTTATTCTGTTTCTT
This sequence comes from Ennomos erosarius, assembly GCA_963580505.1. Taxonomy (NCBI): domain Eukaryota; kingdom Metazoa; phylum Arthropoda; class Insecta; order Lepidoptera; family Geometridae; genus Ennomos; species Ennomos erosarius. The sequence goes on along the minus strand of OY756981.1, from coordinate 9,597,175 downwards.
TGTATTGTTGTTATAGAGGCTACAGATACACCATCTGTGAAAATTTCATCTGGCTAACTGTCACGGTCTGGTGATAGACGGACAGCGGAGCCTTAGTAATAAGGGTCCGTTTTACCCTTTGCGTACGGAACCCTAAAAATAAATGATTCCTGAGGGATAAGTAAGCCCGCGAGTGAAGCCGCGCGGGCACAAGCTACTTAGATATATATAGAACGGCAATAGAAGAGAGGCATGCGAAACCTGCCTTCCTTCGCCAGCCTACCCAAATCCTTTTTCTCTATCTTTTTCCTTTTCGCTTCCCTCTTCCTATAAATAGGATTACGAAGTAAAATATTAACCGGTGCGAAGCCAGGGCGGGTCAACTAGTCTATAATATTTCATACAATTATTATAGTTTCCCCTTTCTAACATGACTTTCCTAGAGATAAGTTAACGATTTTAGACTAATTATTCCCTTTTTTGCAGGAATTCTGTGGAGCCTATACCCAATGGAATACTACGCTCGCAAAAACTGTCCGCCTTCAGAAAACGACAGTTTCTTTGTGCCGAAATCGTGGTCATGTCCAGAAATTATCCTCAAACCAAACTGGAGCTTCCAAAATCCGTTGACTGTATTCTACCCGTAAAAGTAAATAAATAAATAAATATGTGTAGACAATTGGACATTTCACACAGCGCCATCTAGCCCCAAACCATAGTGTAATAATTATTACACAATGCCCAAACTAAGCATAGCTTGTACTATGGAAACCAGATAACGGATATAATACTTAGATACCTTTTTGTTTGTAAATACATACATAGAATACAATATAACACCCAGACATAGAACAACCATCTATATTCTATGTTCATGACGCAAATATTTGTCCTGGGTGGCAATCGAACCCACAGCCCTTATAGTTCAGAAGGCAGGGTTACTACCGACTAAGCTATCAGGCCCCAAGTAGCTAAGCGTAAGCAATACAATGTACGTATTACATAATTTGTTGTAATTACTTTTAAAAATAACTAGCAGTCAGTTACTTGTAATCAAGAGAGTACCTGCCTACATCGAAAATAGGTATTCCATGTCTGTGGTTTTTATAATGACTATCATGTCAAATGAGAAATGTTTATATATATAATAGGTAGGTATATCACCGTCTTCTTGTCAGAACCGATTGTTTATAAAAAAATCGTGGTTATTGTAAACGAACAATTTCCCTTTTTTTTATGAGATTGAATAACGTGACGAGCTGGTCGTTGTTACGATGTTAAGCAACACGGCCGCCCATAACAGTAACTCGGAACTTTAAAATAATAAACTTTCGCATGACACTGCACTGCGCAGGTCATCCTGAGACATCACACAGTCTATCATCTATAATCAGGTCATAAAGTCTCATTTGCCCTGTAATTTCACTAGCTACAATGCTCTCAAACCGGAACACAGCTATAAATCAGATAATTTTTCGCTTATTTATAATTAGTCGTTACCTAGCGGTGATTTTATAAACAAACGATTTCTGTAGCGTGTAGTTGTGAACAAACCCGCATTAATGCACCAATTTCTGCTGTATTTTATTGTTTTTTACAGTCACTAGTGGCTAAACAATCGGTTCTTACAAAAAGATGGTGACATACCTACATACACACACACACACACACACACACACACACACACACACACACACACACACACACACACACACACACACACACACACGCACATACACCCACACACACTCACAAACACATACGTGGTAATCAAGTTAGATGGAATATGGTTAATGGGTTATACGATAAAAAGAATATACTTAGCAAGAGTTTTTTGTAAGGAAGTAAATATATTATCAAAATACATAATTATAATATTCATAAAATATTTTATTCTATGTATAGTTACTTAAAACACACAGTAATTAAGTCAGGAAACTGGTTTTGTTAATTAATAAACTTTTACACGTCACCTAATAAATAGTGTTCGTATAATACCTACTTTTGTTTGTTTGTTACAGAAGCAGATTTAGTCCATATAGTAGTGAAATAAAACTTACCTATCTTTGTCACCATCCTATAATATTCATTCATCCTTTTCCTCTTTTTTCCTCTATCTTTTTCCCTATCCCTTCCTTCTTCCTTTCGACGGGAAGTGTAGTTGGCTTCATTTTCGTTACCGGCGAAATTTTGTCTTCAGCGGTTTTGGTTTCAGCATAGATAATAGGGATGCCCTCCAAAAAAATGTAAACATCTTCAATGTATAGAATTGGACTAGTTACAGTTTTATTGAAAGTATGGATAGTGAGGTGAAGTGAATCCGTTGAAATCTGCTAGGCGATGACGTAACTGTTTCAATAGGTACGCAGTTTGTTTGCTTAACAAAATTACTTTGGAACATGTAAGATTAAGAATGAAGTTTCTCTTATCGCATTGCAAAGTCAAACAAATATAATTATGCAATGATCCTGGCATGGATATGGCAAATGTACTATTTGGGTACCACGTGACCTACCAATTTTAAATCATTTTTTTATCGCTCTATTATGCGCAATGTTTTGGCCGTTAAAATTAGTTTTGACCGCTTAGGTACACCAAAAAATATAAGTAGGTAGGTAGGTAATCCCGGTTATTTGTAACACATTTTATATTTATTCCGTTACCTATCACAGTATATATCTATGATGACCCTACCTACCTAATCTATATAGATTATAAAATTATCTTGTAAATATGTACTACGCACCTATACTTGTACCTACATATTCATAAAAATACGATATAATTGCCGAGGTAAACACACATACATACATACTTTAATAAATGCCAGTCTAATATATTTCGGTTATCTACCTACCCATAGAGGAATTATTTTTCTATGTACCTACCTATCTACCAAAAGTCTACAATTTATCGAATGACTGATAGTCCGTGTATTTTATCGATTACTCGACAATAGACGATAATATTAATTTAGTTTCATCTGATAGTGGTAGATACAAACAAATTATATATTGTTTATTTCCAGTTGCTAATTGGTAAACTGCAACGAAGGGCGCGTGTATCATCCGAACACAATTAAATTTTTTTAATAAGTACCTAGCTATAATCAACAGTGTAGTGAAACTATTTAGAAGTATTAGTAAACAAAAATTCAGTAATGACTTTATCATGATTTAAAAAACATTAATTTATTAGCTGCTAGTTTTTTTAACTACCTACACGATGTGAAGTTTACGAGAATTCATAACATGATTTCATAACTGAATTATATATAATTATTACTCAATTGATCCGGACAATAAATAGAGAGTTATATCTTTATGTGTTATCTCGTATGAAAGGTTAGTTGAATAAACTAACTGTTCATTTATGTTATCTTGCGTGTATTTAGAATAGTGAGTGCTTCTGCTCGAGGAAGGGAGTCCGCGTGTACCCGCATAATCGTCATTTGACCATGTTGTTTGGTCTTTCGTTATCGGTTTGTTTGTGCAAATAATAACAAAACATTAGTTGATCTTGTTGAGTTATTGCTTTATTATTGCATGAATTAGTTACTTGACTTACATGTTTTGTGGTAATTTAGAAGAACATCGTAGAGTGTGCGTGTCGGTCTTCGCAAAAGTTTTAAGTGTTATCGTATAGTAATTATACAGTAAAGTATTTATAAGTAAGTTAGTGTATTTTTACAGTAAGTTTATGCTTGTTAATAAGAATGTTAGTATCATGATTATAGCACATCACTCGTTTGTTTTTAAACCTATGTATTCATGTAATATTTGCCACATATTTCTTTAATCGTTTAAATATAGGTTTCATATTGCCTTAAAATAATAAAAAACTGGGTTTAAATTCATCGCAATAATATAACTTAGCTAAATCAATCCAGTTTCGGTTGTAACATTGCCCCTTGAAACTGAATCCTGAATATGGAACTTGTCGCTGATACCATATAGGTAACTCTCATATACTTGCAGGACAAGATTGCTGGAGTAAAGCTTTTTACACAATTGTGGGTACAAACGTTTTATTTAGGTAGTAGGTACTACTATTTTAATATCTGTGATTTAGGTAATTAATTGGACTATTTTCAGCTTGTTATATTTATTCCCATGCAGGTGTTCGATATCGTGGCGAAAGAATTCCTAATTAATCGAATTACTTAATCTCTTTCGTTTGATAAGAAATCTTGATTTGGTTAATGATTTTGATTTGTGGATAATGTTTAATTTGTAACTGCATAATTATATATTTATAGATTAGTACTTTGGGAGAGAACATCAAATATTATCTTCTAAGTATGACACGATAAAGTCTTGATACGGGACAGTCATTTCGCATTGTATGGCTACAGATTACTGAATATGTTACTATGGCAGATGAAAGGATTGTCACCCAATTTAAATTACTTTGTTCATCTGCATAATTATGATCCGGTTAATTCTTTCTTGCAGAATTAAACAATGGGGGAAAGTATACTCCGGAATCGTACAAAAACAACCGAAACACAAAACGGGATTACCAATCATGAAAAAATCAAAGAAGAGGTTCCAGAGTTTCAAATAAGGGAATCGCCTCTCACGATTCTGATGGACACATCGGCGAATATAAGATCGATATACCATATATTTATAGTAATACTTGTCGTACTGCTATGTGACACTGCCATATACGATCTTGTTGAGAGTGGAAAGTAAGTTATTTTAAAAGAGACGTTTTAGAAATGTATGAGCCTGGGCCACCTATATCATAAGTATGCTGTATTATAAAATCAGCTTATGATATATTAGAAACGTTTTTAATCATCCATTTTTTATAACATTTTTAGTTTTTTGTTTTGAAACCAAATAACGTAATATGTTTATGCTCGCAACACTAAGCCAGTACCTAAGTGGTTTAGAAATTACAGACATCCTACCTTCAGAATTAGATCCAGAGTCACTCCTATCCTGTACTATGGCAAAGAGACAAGAGAAGGGGGGAAAGATAAGGGAAAGGATGAGTAGATGAAGGTGAAAAGAGGCAGGTGTGACTATGATAAGGTGTATAAAGCCGTGGAAGCCAGGGCGGGTCAGCTAGTTTATAATAAAAATTTCAAGTGGTTTTACTTTATATTTAAATGGAATCATCACAGTTTTTGAACGTTCGCGAAAGGTCTGTATTACAAAGTTATCAGTACCAATCCCAACTCAACAGAAACTACGCTAATTAAGCGCTTGCAGCAGCAATTTGTTATTTCCGATCGACGTTTTTGAAACCGTGCGCTTGGTTCCAAGTTCCAACTTCCTACTTCCAACACATCATTTCCTATTCATTGTTTTAAACTTATAAGCTTTCCATGCACCTTTTTCCTGAGATAATAATAGAAGTTTGTTTTTAAAGCTACGTCTGTAGAATTTGGACCGTTATCCGCTGTTAATTTCATTCAATCTCACTGGATGTGCCATTAATCTCGCTTAGAGTGCAGCGATAATTTCGTCTAGACGGCAAGATGCGCCAGCAATATCTAAACCTAAGCATTGGTTGTTTCAGGATAAACGTCGGTCAAGATACGGTGGTCCATGGTTTCGGGGACATAAAACGAGGTGCTAAACTCTGGGCGTACGTGTTTTTAGTTGCTGTAGCGTTTTATCCGCTGCTCTTAGTATATGCAGCGGTGGCAAAAGTTGTGGATAAAAATTCAGGTAAATGTATTTTACCTGAAAATTACCTACTTGAGAAATACGAGCTCAAGTCTGGACAGATGAAAACATGTTTTTAAATGAATAAACACGTAGGTAAGCCAAAAACAAATGCTTTCAAAATGGAATTATACCTAAGCACTGGATACTATGTATTTATTTGAGCATGTTATATCCACAACCATAAAACATTAGTAACTTAAGTATATGACCGGAGGATCGACCTTATGTAAGCCTCTCAAACCGGCGCCAAGATGAAGTTTCCTGTAGACAAAACGTCATTAATCTCAAAGTGCAGATTCCGGCTGCGGTACAACAAAACCTCTACGACTATATATAGCAAAAAACACGATGCTACAAACTTAATGGAAGCAAGCCAAAACTTATCTTCGAAGAGTAAACCCGTTGTACTTGTTCGGCTGATAAATCCGGGCCCGATAGCTCAGTTGGTCAGTATCCCTGCCTTCTGAACTGAGGGCTGTGGGTTCGATTCCTACCCAGGACAAACATTTGTGTGATGAACATAGATGTTTGTTCTGCGTCTGGGTGTTATATTGTATTCTATGTATGTATTTAAAAACAAAAAAGTATATAAGTATTGTATCAGTTATCTTGTTCCCATAGTACAAGCTATGCTTAGTTTGGGGCTAGATGGCGATGTGTGAATTGTCAACACATATAAAAAAAAAAGTGAAAAGTTGTGGTTTAAGATCTTTATTTCTCAAAAGAGTTAATAGGTGATTGAGCATTAAACGACGGAGGGGATTGCAAGTGGCATTCACTCTCCATAATGCTCAAGAATCGAAATCAGATAGTACCTTTATAATAGGTATCTAACCAGTTGGTCCCAGCCCTCCAATTAGTCACTTTTGGTTATGGTTAGCCGCGTACCTAAAGTACGTACCTACGTGCGCTCGGAACTAATGAGAGTTCAGCACATTTACACGTTGCCGTGCGCAACTTCTGAAACGAACATCAAAACAGGAAACCTCACAATGAAACACTTTACATTTTCCACCCTATAATTTTGAAAAGACTCAAGAACATTCCTTTTGTTTGTAACTGGCATAACTTAAAAGTCAAACAGTCTTGTGTAAAATATTTTGAATAAGAATTTATGAAGGAATGTATAAGTCGAGTTTATTGTATCCTATCATGCCAGGGGTGCCTTCAAGATATGGACGGACTGAGACATTCGACGCAATTGTGTCTTAAACTAATAGAATCAATGTCATGTTGCTTGTGTAGGTATATTACGAAACAGAGCCGTTTTTCTGGAGACTTGGTTTATGCCTGAACTCAGTTATACAGCTCCGATGTGCCTTCCAATTTTCCTCATCGATGAGTTCCATACTCGTTCACATTTGTTATTGCCCTACCTCTGTCACGTTCCATACATGGTATTCAACGTGAAGATACTGCCTGATATTAAGAATGCTACTAAAACGGTTCGAGCAGAAAATTACCTATAAACTATAGTAAATATCTCTTTTTTGTCAGTAGGGAACTGCTAACTACCTAGGTTGTGAAATAGCGGTTTGAAATGAAGGTTCTAAGTTTGCAGTTTCTAAGCAGGCCTAACTTCAGCAGAAGATGTCGTCCGGTTGATGTTAATGATGATATGGGTGCAAAAAAAACAAAGGTCCATAGAATATAAATATTCTCAGCTGTTTAGATGAAATAATTATATTTTTTTTTTTTAGATTACAGAAAAAATATTACTGAGACACCTATACTGAATTCGCTTAAGTAATGACCATTTCAAAGTATTGAATGTTAAAAATCGATTACAGATAGCATGTGTACTTTATTAAATAGTCAAAGATAAAGGTACTTAGGTAAAAAAGTAATTAAAGGTAATTAAAGGTACCTTTAATAGGTTTAAAAACACTGAGTCAACGAGACAAACTTTGACAAATTGATTTTTAAAATAAACATCGGCGTCTACTCATAGATACCTACTTATTATATTGATATTATTTAGCACCACTCGCTTCAGAGAAAGTTTTGATTATTATATTTAGAAAGTTTTAATTAGGAGCCTTTGACTTTTGTTGGTTTTCTGGTGTAACACAATTTAAATTTAACGTTTTATCGGTTTTAATCTTCATGTGATTACATTTTCAACTACTATAAGACTTTGAGTACAAAATATGCTTTTCAGATAAGTTTAATCCTAATCTTTTATAAAGGACCTCTGGCTAAGACTAACAAAACCGTAGAAGGTACCTACTTACTAAATAGCCATTCTCAGTAATGTCCGTTATTTCTAAGAACTTATAAAGCAATTTATCCTTATACTGTTCTTTACTTAAGTACAGTAAAGAATAAAGTAGTTAGTAGAGATAGGCATGATGGCTACTATTAAAAATGAACAACTATAAATATTACTTTCATAAAGAAGATTAAAAATGAATGCAATAATTGAAAAAAAATAAGTGAAATCGGTAAATAAATTAAGGAGTAATAAGCTTAAGTGATCTCCTGTCCCTTTCTCGCGAAACAGAGTGCCTCCGCAGTTAATATGAAAAATCTACTTGTGACGTCACATGCCAAAGAGATTGTATGTAAAGTTACCACAGCTTAGTAATGAGGTACTATCAACGAACTTGCTCTGACGTCACTGGCCGTTTGAGCTATCTCTTTCTATTCCGATTTTTAAAATTGTTGTAACTTGGTCATTTTTGAGATATTTTATTTTTGTTTTCACAAATGTTTATCTTTTGAGGAATACTATTAATTTAATATGCAAAAAAATTAATTTAGTCATCATGCCTAATAGATTATTGATTATTATTGTCAGTAAATAACGTGTAGGTATATGTGTATCTGCCAGCCACAGGCATTGGCTAACTGAAACCAAGGTGTTGGATAAGTTTTCAAATCTCATAATACTTTAAAAAATGGATTACTTGTTGTTACAGGGTTGCGGCGAATATGGGTGATATGTGGATGGATAGGACTAGCCGGATTGCAGGGGGCACTGGTTTCGATGCCAACTTGGGACCTCGGCAGGAAGCATCTCGCATTAGCCTCTTCAGTTACTGTCACTTGTGAAATGGTAAATTCGTTATGCCGGGTCCCATGCCATAATGTTGCTTCCTGACCCGAATATCAAAGTCATTATCACTAGACATTACAATTGTTTAGGTACAGGATGGGAGACCCTGTGGATTATTCTAGAATGACGCTCAGCTTTGAACCGGTGCTTTGTATAAACACCTATATAAAACCTACATAACTTAATGATGCCATTCGGAGTCGCTTCGCAAAGAATGCTAAAGCTGTTAACAGTTTTAATTACACATTTAGTTACCATCCCGCCAGAAACCAAGGCTTCGCCTTACCTATTCTCTTTATACCTACCGTCATTAAAAGTTAATGGTGTTCTATTCAAAATATCTTCTAGCCTACACTTATTTGATCCACGGAATTTCAATAGCGATGAAGGCACCTTATTGAAAAAATCATCGCTAACGTCTAAAAACCATTCTTATTTTGACGTGAAACAGTGTTTTTAATGTTTTAATAGTATTATACTATACAGTGAATGAAAACATCTATTCTCAGAATAAGATTAGTTATTATAGTATCCTTATTAAATGAAACAAGAGATGAGTCCCGGCCGCACCGGATTAAAATGCCTGAAATCTCAGATTATCATGATGTACGTAGATTGAAGGTAGGTTTACCTATACAGTTATCTACTTATGCATAATACATAAGTGCCTAAGTTAAACCTTCGAACGGTTTGAATAGAATAAATTATTCCTACACAAACAAAACATAAAAGGTTTTTCAATGAAGATAAATACCTACCTGACTGGGAATATTTGTGCCCACGGCTACAATAAGGTTCATCAACATGCGATCCAATTTACTTATTAGTGTTAATCTGACCCGAAATAATCCGATTTGCAAATCGATGTAGGCTGTCATTAAGTTGTTTTGGATATCGATTGATGAACTTAGTTTAGCCACGTAAATTATTTATGTATTTATCCATCTCGAAAGTCGTTTGTTTTACCGTTTTTGTTTCTATGGCCAACAGAAAGCTTTACAGAGATCGAAACGTCGATGATTAATATAATAGTAGAAAAGGCGCGTAATTTATAACACTGTAAAAGGTCCACACATATTTGTTTATTTTTTATTTACTGTTTTAACTTAACCGACTTCTTAAACCCAGCCCAACCCGCGCGTCTGCGAAGCGGCAGCGTCAGCGATGCGGAACTATTCGGGACCCATCGCTGCTCGCGGGGATCGCAGCGCGGCCGTCTACGAACTCGGACAGCGATGGGTTCTAAATAGGCAATTTTGACGCTTCAATGACGCCACTTGCCGCGCCAGTGTGGCTCAAGCTTTATAGTTCCAAGGCTCCAAGTACACACGGTCAGCAATACATTTTTTGGGTAATTTGTTTAGTAAATGAAAGTAAACTTTTTTAAATGACAGAAGAGGCTTTGGTGTAACACGATAACCGCCTTTATATCTATTAGGTGTGAAGTTTATCGAACTAAGTTAAGGTAGCAATTACCTTAAGCTATAAAGGGAAAGTCAGTCAACTTCTATTAGCGTTAATACCTATTCATTAACTAAGTATTCAGGAGTTATAACGTTAAAACTTACCTTGGAAAATCCTACTTACAAATAAAAAAAAAAACAACTAAATCAAAAACAATGACGGGTTGCCTTTCTGATAGCAGTAAACTCAACCTTTTTAGTGTACGTTGGAGATAAATATCTTAGTAGGTACGTGGCGAAAAACGTTTAAAACGATGTATAGACCTACTATGATACAGAATTATACTGAATTCAGATTAAGTACTTCTGTAAATAGATCTCTGATAAATTCTTAACATAAAACAACCATGGTTTCCCGGAAAAGTAGCATAAAATAGATTACTTATACCTACTTGCTTAACATAATAGTAGATACTTACCAATATAAAACCCAAACCAACTTCATTCTCTTAACAATTTATGTGCAGCATTAACGGAATAAATATGCCCAAATATGTTTTAAAAGTATTAGAAATAAGGTGGTATTACAAAAGCTTGAGGGTAAAACCGCGTTGAAAGTGAAATGTTACATAAATCACCTGGGCAGAACCCTTGTCAGTGTTGGCAGCAGTAAATAAGGGCACCGGCCTGGCTGCAGCTGACGAGGCTGTGAGCACCATTACCCAGTCTCATCGGGGTGGCAGCCCAATTGAGTCATTAGATTTATATTATTTATTTTGTAAAATAGTAAGGTATTATACAATACCAAAAATCAAAAAGACTTCTATAATACTAGACTATATATTTTTGTCTGTATAGATAGGTACTGAATTACTAATTATATAATAATAAATAAGACATGTGCATATGTTACTCATCTGTATTAGTTTCATGTGATATGTGATCTTCAGAGTATACCAAAACTAAACCATCTCAGTGATCCATCATTTAAGCATTTATATTTTTCCAGTTCCGGTTTGCAATGAAAATCCATGCAGCGGCCGTTGAATGCGGACCCCGTTGCTTCGGCGGCAACACCCCACTTCCCTCGTTCAGCCAATATCTCTATTTTCTATTTGCACCCACACTTCTCTACAAGGATCAGTATCCAAGGTAAAATTTAAATGTTAAGGCAATAACGGCTGCGTTCGCGGACATCTCTTTTGCATATCAATTATAGTTAGTATTTCTTAGATTTTCGCGATTTGAACACATAGTTTTACGTTTCACACAGGACTTAATCGCGCTAAAAACATTATTTATTTACCTCGACATTTCGGCCAAGTTTCTTTGGCAGTTGTCACGAGAAGACTGGAGAATGAATTATAGTTACTTCTCGTTGAAATTGTACACTAAACATCTTCTAGGCAAGCATGCTTCATTGTAGACCGCGTTATCACTTACCACCAGGTGAGACTGTAGTCCAATGTAAAACTATCTATGATAGAATTTTACCCCATAACAATTCACGTATTATTGAATAAATCTGTAAAGAGGTAGGTACATATTTTCTAGTTGCCTTAATGACAAACTCGGCGGTCACCAGTTAACATGTTGACCCTTCTAAGTATCATATTTTCACACACGACATATTTCTTTTAACCCTGATAATGGGGTGTCTAATCTCAAAACGCATCCATTCACCCAAAAATATCCACGTACTCGACCCCGGCCCTTAATAATAAATGAGATCTCACGTGCGACTACCCCATAAATCATTCAGCGTAACAAATCATGTTTATTTTTCATTTCATATTCAGGACAAAGAAGATTAGATGGGGCGTGGTAGTGTCTCATTTCATGGAAGTGGCTGCGATTATATTTTACAATAGCTTCCTTTGGGAGAGGTTCATTCTTCCGTATTGGTCGGACTTTGGTAAAAGCCCTAGAGTAAGTACCTACCTGCACAAAATACATACATTTTCTTGCTTTTGTCGAAATCGATCGTGTTCGTGATTCACTGACCCTGACTAAAGGCATCACATTCGGCAAAGCGTATCAGCATTTCAATTCAACGGGAAACGGGTGTGGGGGCATGCTGTGTACGCTGCCACACTGGTGCTTAGTGGACTGGAGAATTTAGATGATGATTCTTTTCGACTTTTGATCGATTTCATGTTAAACCGTACCAAAGTTATACTTTGATATCAAAGTTAAGAGTTGTTTGTTTGTTCGTTTGTATATTTAATAATAAAGTTAAAGGAACTGCGGAATGGCTCTAGTTTTAAAAATAACATTTTATTATAAATGTAGTTCCCTACTTAAGTGTTTAAAACAATACAATTCTTTACAGGTAGAAGCAGGGACAGTTGTGAGAGGAATGTTCGCGTGTGTACTTCCCGGAGTGATATCGTTCCTGTGTGGATTTTACTGTTTGCTCCACGCCTGGCTCAATGCCTTCGCTGAAATGATGACCTTCGGAGACAGGCTGTTTTACGAGGTAATATTCGTGAGGTACAACGTTGATCTGTGCAAGCTTGTAAAGATTTTAATGACCGTGATGATGATGATGAATAAGATAAATTAATAAAGCGGTAATACCATTTTTTCAAAATCACAGTTTACTAATCGCAGTTGTGCATAGTTTGCACCGATTTGCGTAGCTTATGCTACGGTTGTAGACCCAGTTACGTAATCGTAGCCAGTGGTGCTACAGAAAGCGGGTGCTACGTGAAAAATATCAGCCATTTTGGTCTGCTTTTTTAAAATAAATTTATTTGTAGGAATGGTGGACAGCATCACGTTTCTCCAACTTCTTCCGCCTCTGGAACCGCGTCGTGCACTGTTGGCTGCGCGACAATTTGTACAGACCGTTGGCGCCGCGCACCGGCCGGGTGTTTTCTACATTCATGGTTTTCTTCGTGAGTGTGGTTTTCTTTCTGGTTTTAGTACCTACTTATACACGACGAAACATGCTTGAAATAATAACAAATTATTTTTAGGATGAATGTACAGCCTGTACCTACCTACTATAGTATTACTATATCTGTGGTAACATTTGGTTGACAAGGTTTTAAATTTTCTACCGAGCCTGTCGCGAACGTGAAATTACAAAGCAAAATGCCCCAACGAAAGTAAGTTCTATAAATTTGATGTTTTTCCTTATTTTTCCACCCTACTGTTTTCTAACTAAAGTCTAACTGAGTCGTAATCGGGTGTCTCGACGTCGTGTCGCGCAAATTAGTCCTAATCAAAAGTCATGGCCTTCGTACATTCATAATATACTTAATTGAATATTGTTAGGGCTTTAATTGCCATCAGTTACAATAACAATAGATTTCCTATTTTTGGGTCATTTGGATAACGGGAGCTAGTGCATAATTACCTACACTGTTACCCACGCAACGTGTATCACAAGTCAAATCACAAATCAAATGATAAGACGTTTATGACCATGTTTATTTAGACTACAAAAATTATAGGTAGGTACGAATCCGAGTTCAGTGAACGAATGGGGTGAAAATATGCTTCCATTATTGAAAATGACGCTGCATGTAACCAAATTACCTGCCAATGCTAACGTTTAGTCGAGGTACCTATAATAAAAAATATCAATGGTTAATCAACACAACCTTCAGACCGCGATCTTTTTAAAAACATGGACCGAAGATTTCGTGTGATTGATCATTTCAATTGTCTTTTTATAGCTGGGTAGTGGATACTTAATAATACTAGTAAAAAAGGTGTAGCACGTAATGTATCTGATACTGTATCAGTCTGCAAGTGGATGCGACTCGTCCGTGGTCACCGGGTGTACGAGGTAGTTTACTAAGGTATTATATACTCTTTGGTTTACTAAAACTTGATTCGTTTAAGTTTTCTCCCTTTTCTCCCATACATTTCTCTGCAGCGCCCCTAGCGGACACGTTGATGAACTAAAAATGGCAGTACAAATTTTAAATGGATTCGCGCGTATTCACGTATTGGAAAACTCATACTAGGGGTACTGCTCTCTTGATACAGTATCAAACACACAAAGTACGCAGTCGTACTAAGTACACCTCTAATAAGTGATTACCCAGTACCCAAACAAAATATAAAGTATTAACGAGCTTTTGAACACAGAAAGTATGGTTAGGTACCTACTTAAAGTATCGTGTTACAAGCACCACATTATATATCCAGTTGAATTACAAGCAATAAAGCAAGCAAGAAGCCTCCATAGATCAACACTACATCACAAACTACGCTCATTATGTAACTAAGTAGAATCATGGGGTCCCATCAGGTACAAACGAAAAATAGCCCGATCTTGAAAAATATGTAGTAATCGTGTATAGAGAATTACTAGTTAGTGTCCAGTGCATTCATACACTAACCATCTACTAACCATCCATCTCTCTTTTCAGATATCATCAGTAGCCCATGAAATAGTCCTTGCGCTGTCATTCGGGTTCTTTTACCCCGTGCTGCTGATGGAGTTCGGAGTGTTCGGTCTCTTGATGCTGCCGCTCACCTCAGCCAGTGGGCGCCGGTACCCCAATGCACTGAACCTCATCATGTGGCTAACCTTCTTCATAGGAAACGGTGAGCTTCCTGCTACCCTTATTCCACTTATAATAAGTAACTTCAAAAAATGGGTTAAGGCTTCAGTCATACTGAGAAGTAGTTTTACGACATTTTTCAAATTTATTTTGATTTTATGATTTCGATTAATTTTCTATAGGACGAATCTGAAAGTACCTATAAATATCATTTCAAATAGAATTTCCAAATCGGTTTATTCAGTGACGGAGTTCTGAGGTAATAAACATAAAAACTACAAACGAATTCAGTACCTCCTCCTTTGTTGAAGTCTGTTGATTAAGTATAGGTAAGTTTGTAGTATGCTTTTCACATTCAAACGGCTGTCCATATGTGGATTTTTTATAAGTAGGTATACAGTTTGTATACCACCTAGACGTAGGTACAATACAAATCAGTCCGACACAATGGTTGCCTATTTAAGTAGGTACCTACCTTATAACCCGGAAAATGTAGTAAGCATACTTGTATCTTCGGTAAAATAGGTAAATGTTTAGGATTTTATAGGTACCTTGGTATATAAGATCATAAAATAAAAATTATAAACATAGCAAGTACTTAATCAGCTTTATATATTTATACAATAAAATAAATCACTTTTATTATTGTCAGTATTTCTATTCATCATTTTATATTACAAGTGGTGAGTATAATAAGTAAATAAGCAACTTATCTCTATGACCAAAAGGTCAAACGTGCATGTGGAGTTGGAAAATAACTAACGAGGACAGATATACAAGCGTTTCCAAAACACGATTAGTGACCGCAACATCAATTGCATTTGCATAATAAACTGATCCGTCCGAGGCCCGAGACCAAAGATAAATAAACTGTTGCCACAAATTCACTTATATGTTTCTGTAGGTACTTTGGGATAGTTTGTGTATTTTGAATAGTTTATTTTATTAAGTTAATGTACAACACTGAAATAAATAAAGTAGGTAGAGGTACCTACTTGTCTGCCCTTGTAGGTACCTAAGTAACGGGCTGACGCTTTCGTCACTTTTTGCATGTACTTATACATAATTATTTACCTAGGTGGGTAATGTTTTTTTTTTCTATAGGTACTTGTGCATTTTTCATTGACTGTGGACCACTTCATTATTTTTTTTCACGAATAAATTAGGTAGGTTACCTACATCACGTTACTGTTTTAGACCAAATCTCAGACAAACTGGACGCCCATCAGGCGTCAACTCAACTATATGCATAGGTATCAATAATACCTTGTTAGCAATCACAGGCCTAGAATATTTTTCCTCTTATTACAATACTTTACCTTAGGTAAGTATACTAGAGATAAGTTAACGATTTTGGACTAATTATTCCCTTTTTTACAGGAATTCTGTGGAGCCTATACCCAATGGAATACTTCGCTCGGAAAAACTGTCCGCCTTCAGAAAACGACAGTTTCTTTGTGCCGAAATCGTGGTCATGTCCAGAAATTATCCTCAAACCAAACTGGAGTTTCCAAAATCCATTGACTGTATTCTATCGATAAAAGTAGAGATAGATATAGTTATACTGTGATATAATTGTATCATAATACTTAGGGTGTACATAATGAGAAAAAGTTTGTTATTCTAGTAGGCACTTAATATAAGCTTATTTCATGCCAAATTGGAATTGGTTTGTTAGGAAACTTGGTTGTTAATTGAATAAATACTATTCTTAATTTTGCATTAATTTCGTTTTTTTACTACTAAGGCCCGATTTTACCAAAGTAGAATAACGTTATTCCAAGTATAACGTTCCGAGAGTTACACGAATATAACTATTATACCAACAATTTTGAAGCTCTTTCCTTGGATACAATCAGGATAGGGTCCTTTTAATCGTCATTTCATTTGTCAATCAGTTGTATCTGAGGATAACAATTAGCGTTATACTTGGAATAAAATTTATTCTACTTTGGTAAAATCCAGCCTTAGTTTAATAACATTTAGTCCATAGTTGTGAAATAAAATCAATTTTTCATACATTAAGTTTATTCGTATAAATATTAATAAATATGTCTATTAATTACCAATAATCATAATGATCTGGTTTTCTAGTTTCAGACATCTTTTACTTTAAAACATGGCAGATATTTTTTTGGCTTTTTCCAGATCTCAATGTTGTACGAGCAAACTTTGAACTTCATAATTAACATAATGAATTGACTGCCTGTGATAATCACGGCCATAATCTTAGCTAATATAACAATTTACATAAAGGAATAATAATCTCAAAACGACGATTAAGTTATAGTCTTAAAATTGGATGATCCTTATTAATAAAGAGGCACTCTATTACAGCGTATGGTAAAAATAACTACATAATTGTCTAAAATCTGAAGGAATGTAAAGATTATTTAAAAATGTATGCTATTTATATTTTAGAATTAAACGTTAGTATGAGAAAATCAAAACCTACGTCAGCACCGTGTTAGAATTTAGCATTTTTGGCAGTACTGAAACACACGGCACTCTAGTTTGTTCATCACTAAATGCTACTCGCCTTTTACACATACAGATAACATTGTATTTTTCATCGCCAACTCGCTTGCTGATAATATTAAAACAGTCTAATTTTACAGTTCTAAAAAAGTTGCTGTCTCTTTCAATTTAATCAAAATAACAAAGACCGCAATAGATTTAAGGCGGTCAAAACAAGTTTTGACATTTATATGTATATCGACTAGAATCGACACTATTGACTAATTTTTAATGCTACTTTGTGATATTTGGCGCGCTGGTTAGTGTGAATTTTTGCACACCAATGTTATCTTTATGTGGACCCTACAATCCTAGGATGTCAGTTATCTCACAGCCCTGACTAAATAGTGCTACAAATACAACAATACACATAACTTAATACTAGATAATATGGACAAGTGCAGATTAGTATGACGAAAACATTCTAAACTTCTAGGCCAAATTGACGTAAAATATAAAATATGAATTTTCCACGCCAATTTTCTGTAGACAATTTTAACATAACATAAACTTAAACAATATCATACATTTTTAAAGATGTTTTTATAGAAAATCTCAACTTACAGTACAATACTAATGTTCAATGTCTAAATAATTTACTTACAATGATAATATTTTAAACAAAGGTGCCCCGTAATATAGATGAAAATAACGTGAATAGAATGAGAGTATAAATTCGTGTCTTGTGAAAGGATATTATAAAAAATCGTTTACAATAATTAGAAAATCGAGGCAAGACAATTTAGTTACAATTACAATTATCCAAAATAAACATTAACTACATTTTATGTCGACTTCTAGTTTTTTATTTTACTTCTATAAGGTAGTAGGTACGTACTATAAATATATACATATATATATATACACAATAGGGCCTTTTCCGTAATGATTTAGTCATGCACTGGACACCACATTCAATATAATAATACTGTATGCTGTAGTAGAGTATGAAGTGGCGACAGATTGTCCTTTCCAAATTTCCAGAAAAACCCTATAAAAAGAATGTTCATTCTAAATATAAACATAATCTACCAATACTAATGAACAGCATTTCATTTTCATATAATATACATTACCTTTTATTCATACTTAAAAATATAAACTTAATTTTGTGACTTTTACAATAACTTCAGATGAAGATTCAAAAGGTAGATGAAACAGAATTGTGAACTTCTTTTCGCCCCAGATAATATAATACATACAGTACAGATGCCTCATCCCATACAACGGAATAACGCGGGCTATTTTACGAATTATTTTATTTCTGTATAACGCAAGATTATCAAGCGACATTTATTGCGTGTTGGCGAAGTATTGGGCCAAATGAATACACTGGACACTAACTAGTAACTCTAAACACGATTACTACATTTTCTTTCAAGTTCGGGCTATTTTTCGTTTGTATCTGATGGGACCCCATGCTTTCGCTAAATAAGTAAAATTAAATGATAAGTAAATAACATAACACAATTCTTATAACTAAATTTTCTTGCCTCTGTAATAATAATTCTTGATTTATTAAATCGCTGGTGTGCGGTCTAGTTCCTTGAACAGAGATGAAGACATCCTGAAATGGACAAACAGACATTTTTATAATGAGTAAGTATAAAATTTCAAGTTAAGTATATTATTTTCATTAAGTACTTGTATTAATAATTTTGAGTTGTAATTATACAAACTAATTTATAGAATATTCGTTGCTTTATACTTTGCACAATACAATTGTTTATTGTTATGCAGTTATAGGTTAATTGATTCAGAGGTTTTTGACAAAGACCATTGAAATCATAGATTTATAAATTTATATCTAGTGCTATGATATTAAACAGATTCTGATGAAAATATATTAAGGCCCGATAGCTGTTGGTAGTAGCCCTGCCTTCTGAACTGAGGGCTGTGGGTTTGATTCCTACCCAGGACAACATTTGTGTGACGAACATAGATGTTTGTTCTGCATCTGGGTGTTATGTTGTGTTCTATGTATGTATTTACAAACAAAAAAGTATCTAAGTATTCTATCAGTTATCTGGCGTTATGTGAAATGTAAAAAAAGGTAGGTGTTGAAAAATGATACAAGTCATGGAATAATACATAATATGTACTATTTTATCCTGCTAAAATGTCCATTTTAGTGAAACCGGAGAGGAAGCTAGGTCAATAAGCAGAATAGTGAACAGTATATTATTTTAATATTATTGCAAACATTACTCACTTGCTTATCATGTGCTGATATATGTAGGTTGGAATAACAGTAATGTTCACAACCGACGGGCTTGCAGCAATAACTTTAGATATGTCCTTATCTTTCATGCCAACCACATTGACTGTGTTCACTTCCAGCAACTGGTGATCAGTCAATACTCCGTTTCGAGCTGCCGATGAGTCCTTTACGAGACTGACAATCTTGCCATCTTTGAACTGAAATCCAACATGACCAAGAGAATCCTTGTGGAGAGTAATAGTCCTCTCAAATGGCCTGTGATCAAAAGATAAATGTTTTTATCATAAAATATAAGACATACCTACTACATGAGTCATTGCTTCACATAGAGAAACAAAACAAATAATAAATCTTTGTTATGAATATTGCCATGATAATTCACAGACAGATAAAATTCACTCAATTAAACACAAACAATCCTTCAAATCAAAACCCAAAGTCAACAGGAAAATCTACTTTTCAAATGAATCATCACTGGTAAATACCCAGCACATTGAAGCTTTGAAACTAAACTGTTTTAATATTTCTTAGAAACAGTTACTTTTTAATATTGAACACTACTATAACTTTAAAACTTAGAACCTCAATTCAGACAAAAACATTTCTGTCCTTTTGTGTTGTGGAATGTTTTTATCTGCATAATATTTCTTAAAATGAAAAGGAAACCAACACACCTGTCTCTAACAGCCATCATAATTCCATTAGATGGAGCCTTTTTCAATAGTCCATGGCATTGATCCATGGACATCCCAGCGAGAGCCACATTGTTAATCTCCAATACTTGATCTCCAAACCTCAGTCCTGCCAAGGCAGCTGGGCTGTTTGCAGCCACATAGCACACAAAAACTCCATTATTGACAGAATGGAGTCTCAGTCCACACTTGCCATCTCTATCCTTGCAAAGCACCACTGGTCTTATAGCACCAGTGACAGTTGCTTTCAGTAAAGAAGGTGACTGCGATGAGATGGGGGCAATTAGGTTGGTCAATGCTGCTCTTGGTTGCACCTATTAAAGAGCAATAGATAGTAAACATTAGCATGATCTTGTTTATCAAATGAATTAGTATTATTTCACAATGTTGGTTCAAGAGGCTGACTCATACATTCATACAATGCAGATAGTGTTAGGTAATAGAGATAGTGCGGTTAGTGTCAATGGCATCTGCAGACGGTGTAAAACTGTGCAGTAGCAAAAATTAGATGTGCGCAGGCAGAAATAAGTGAGTGCAGCATGTGGGGAGCTTGCAAGTTGCAGCACACTTTACAGTTGCTATTGAGTGTTAACCACACTCTACTTAGGCTGCTCTTTGCATGCTGCTTTTGTAATATTATTAAAATTACCTACAAAACTAAAAACAATAACAATAATAGTGGGTGCAGTATGTTTAAGTACTCACCGTTTGAACTTGATACTCGGGCATGTTTTGAGCAATAACATCAGCAGACAGTTCTAGACCCATGTAGTCTCCCAGAGCAGGGTATACATGTGCACTGGGGGCGCTTGCAGCCACGGAAGCTGGTGGAAGGGCGTAAGCAGGTGGCGCATGATACTGCGGTGCTTGATCCTGGGCCACAATGTGTTGGGACATCTGGGCTCGTGCCATGGCATCCACTTTCATGTCTTCCAGAGACGGATAGAGCGACATTTTAGATAAGAACAATAATACTGGAGTACAGGTTATGTAGTAATAATAGTAATGTATCTCTTTATTCTCAGAACAGTAGAGCACTGACCTAACCGATAGATAGAACTCAGAAGTGAAAACCACAACCCTCAAAATCTAACATAACAAGACAAATAAATTACAAAATAGATATGCGTGCGTGAGTCACAGCCAGTGTTGCCAAATGTCGTTCATCAAAAGCAACGTTTTGTTGGCAAGTAAAAAAAAGTAACGATTTTGACATCAAAATCAAACGCTTAGAGCATCTATAAATGGAGATGTTACCGCAAGCACCATTTTTCTGCAAATTTCTACGGGGAACGAGGTAGACACGCATAGCACACGTGCAAACCGTGCGCGTGCGTGTAAATGCACGCCGCATACCATCTTAAAACACGCACACCATTATATAAACTAGCGTAGTTACGCAGTGTCTACACGCTCATTATGATATTGTAGATGACCAAGTAGCGCCATATGACCGGCATAGGGAACGCCTTGCCTTGCCACCTTCTTTTTTAAATGCTCTAAGCATCATACGTAACGATTTCATTTCTACTATTTATAACATAAAATTTAATGTCAAAGGGGGCTGTTTTGTAATAAGCTGTAATTATTGATAAGTGGATAAACGGCAGTCTTTGGCGATAGCAGTGGGTACCGATTAAGGCTTTCAATCTCGCTATATATTCGAGTCCCGGGAAAAAAATTCGAGACTCGACCCGGTCTCGAAATTCCCGAGAAAAACGAGACTTTCGAGACTACATCAAAAGTAGGTTTAAACCAGTTTAAGCAGTATATACGAGCTAATCAAACTGTTAAAAACTCAAATACAAGCAAAAATAACAACTATTTGCAAGATTTTTCTCTAATTTATCTGGTAGCGAACACGTCGCATCTATTATTTTTCACTTTTATGAAGAAATGTTGAATACATTTCTTCATAAAAGTGAAAAATAATACAGCTTCAACAGCCAAAAGAGTTCACTGCTAAACGTAGACCTACCCCATAAAACGCCACTTTCGACGCTTATCATTGGATTTGCCATAATCACTTCGCTTGGCAGATGGCTTGGTATTCACAGAAGATTTTAATGTACCAAGGACCTTCTTTAGCGTAGGGAATCATCAAAAGCCTATAGGGCGCCAAAATGCTTGAAAAGGTTCCCGTAATTCCGTGTCCTATCAACAATATTGCAGCAATAACATAGAATTTAATATAAGTTTAGTATGATAAAGTTCAGGACTTAAGTCTAATGAATAGCGTAAACACGAATTAATAATGTTATCTAGATGGAAAAAAATTAAATAGTCACCTCCAAACCGTACAAATAAAGCGCGTTTATTCAATAAATACTTTAAATAAGATCATGAAACTTTGTGTAGTAGTTGAACTAAATACAATGGAGGTCTTATGTATAGTGGATTTTAAAAATACCTATTATATTCACTGTAATAATATGTCGCCTACAATCGCCGCTCAGCCTCCTGACTTTGGCCTAGTACCATATATTATTAATTATTCTATTGCTTTGGCTTGGATTCACGCTGGCATACACGCCCTTAAATAGGTCTCTTAAAATGAAAGTAAAGCTTCCTACATAATTATTTCGTCAGATATACCGCTTGCGAAATAATGTGCCACAAAATTAGCTTGCAGCTGGTAGCTGGCTTATCCTCAGTTGAAAGCCATGGTAGAAGACTAGTCAAAACCCTTTCAAAATCATTATTCTTAAGCAGCTGCTCTATGGGGGAAGTCTATATTCAACAGTGGACGTTACCAGGTGAGATGATGATTATCAGACCTTAGATTATTGTGATCAAGCAAGACCCTCAGACTCTTTGAATATTGAATAAATATGAAAACTCACGACTAAAAACCATGCCAGAAAACTATGTTGTAAGACCAATGCTATTTTTCAAGAAGGCTAGTTGTAGTTTCTATAGATTAAGAACCTTAATAAAAAAATACTGGTGGGTTAGTACATTTTTGAATAGTTTAACTCGAGTCTCAAAAGTCTCGTTATTCCCGAGACTGGAGGTAGCAGTCTCGAGTCTCGAAATTACGAAAATATCGTCGAGACTCTCGAAATTTTAGAGACCGAGACTCCCGGGATGAAAGTCCTAGTACCGATGGTTATCGATGTAACCCCCATGTATGATGGTGATTTTTAATAGTTTTAGAGTGGAGGCAGCGCACAGCCATGGGCCAGGGTGGAGTAAGTGAGTATTTCTAGTAGAATTTTTAGTATAGTAAAAGTGCGATTTTTAACGGAAAAGAAGTCAAATTAATGTAAAAAGTGCCAGAAAAGCGAGCGTGAAAAATTTCGTATTTGCCATATTGTACTTCAGAAAATACGTAAGTATGATATTTTGAAAATTGATTCCCCAGAGGGCCATAAAAGTCCGTCGTTTCCTCGTGGTCTTACTAGTTTGTCACACCCTGCTAGGAAAACAAAATAATTGCTAACTATTACAAAAAAGAACTCTTTTGTATAGAGATACTCATTATATTTTTTCACAGTTTAAGAGTAATCTGTGAAAAAATATAATGAATTTGAAGGAATTAGACAGAAAATGCGTATTTAATTAGAAATATTTCAATGAAAAATAAAACCTTTACAAAAAAAATGCTCGTAATTGTGATCATTATTTTCAACAACATTTTTTCAGCAAAGTTGGCGTTGCTGTGCCGTTTTATTTTTGACAGCTGATGTTATTTTTGACAGCTAATGTCCTTTTTGCCGGCTGATCAACTGTACCTATTTTTAAGGCATGAGCAAAAAGATTTGACTACATAAAAATAACTTACACTGCCTCGTTTACAGGGGTATCAAAAGGTGGATCTGTTACCTTTAGTGCCTTGAGAACATTCGCCAAATTATCGAGTTTATATTACGTGGGTTCAAGTTGAAAACTTTAACTTTAATTCCACTGGAGAATACCATGGGTCCATAACGGCGATACTTGCATTAGGAGAACTGAGATTATAGACCCTAGGTTAGTTCTAAGGTTGCGTTGCGACCAATATTGTCTTTAACTGCGCATTGAACAAATAATGCAGTTGCTTGCAACTTGGGAAAGTAGGTAGGTATTGTTTTTCTAATATTGTTCATGTTTAATGAGGCGTTTTATTATAAAAGAAAGCTTCTGCCCTTGCTACTAGACGACGCACTCTTTAAATCACTCGAGTGAATTCACAGAGTAAAAATTGTTTTCAGCGAGTACTTACTTCTTGTACTTTTCTTAAATAGACTTAGACAATTCTGAAAATAGGTTAATTATGTACTATATCAAAATATAAAACGAAACAGTTTAGAGTCGTCAGCTTAGCTTGAAACGGTAACAGTGACAAATAGTTGTACACACCAATTTATCGCCATCTATTGGGTCATTTAAATTACAATTTCTTTTTTATAATAAAACGGCTTATTGTTCACGTGTTTATTAATAATAACTTTTTAACCCTTGCCTCAGAAAGAAACGAAAAAGTAACGATTTTAGGCTGGTTATGGGAAAGTAACGGAAAGGGGTCAAAAGTAACGAAAAACGTAACCAAAGTAACGTTCTGGTAACACTCATTGCACTTGTTTTCTTTAATCTGTGCATAGCACAGCCCCCCTATTACGAAGGTCTAGTAGCGAGCTAACGCGAGTCTACCGCTTAACTGCTGTCACTTTTCATACAATTTTGACAGCAGTTGAGCGGCTAACGCGCGTAAGCGTCAATGCTAGCTCCTTCGTAATAGGGAGGCAGCACAGAGTTAGCACAGACTACAGTCACAGCCATAGAGAAAAATAATCATTCAGGGATGTTAAAAAACAATCGATTATTAAAAAAGTTATTGTATTTATATGAAAATTGATTTTATTGTTCGATTATTATTTGTCAAAAAATCGATAATTTAAAAACAGATTTTATATTATGGGCATAATAATAAAATCTGTTTTGGTTTTTTTTTTTTTTGGCGGGAACGTGAAAAAGTTCACGTCGTTGCATTGTATTATTTTTCAAAACTTGTGCTTTTTCCATGTTTAAAATTGGTGGCATTTTACGCATTAAGTGCTGAATTACGAGCATGAGTGTGGTCAAGTGATATAATGTGGTGTAACGTGGTTTTTCGTGTTGCTTCCAAAATTCCATAGAAGCTTCTTGTAAAGTTGCCACCACTTTACTTGAGCATGACTTAGACTGGACAATGACCCGACTTAGACTGGACTATGACTAAGACTAAGACTTGACTACGTAAAATATTCTAAAACTCGATGAAAATATACAATACTTGACACTGGCTAAATACACTATGTGTGGAGCCAACATTAACTAAAAAAAAAAAAAATAATCTGTTTTTCTGAACGCACGACTTTGACATTGATAGATGACAGATCGGTTCGCGCGCCAATTCGGCGGTTACGAGAAGAACTTTTCACAACAGAGAACTTCTCAACTTTTGCTACGGCAACCAAGTGATTTATGTTATCTGACTGCTGTAATTAATTAGTGTAGCTCTAGCCTAACTACTTACCACCTTGACTGTGAAACTACTATTTGTGTTGTGCAACGAGTGCGGACATTATATACTTATACACTAAACAGTGATTTTATTGAAAGAGATCCGCACCCTGCAACCGACTAGGAATCAAGTTCGACAGAACAGACAACCGGGACTGCCACAGGCACCCGCAATGGTGACCCTCAACTTCAACTACGCGAACGCGAGTCTACGGTCATCTCATTGTTGGATGACCCTACAACTGCGTAAAGTACGACGTGAGTCCTTCGTCTTCGTCACCTCAATCGACGGTGCCAGCTCTCCGAGTCCATTGACACCTTACAGTGACCTCAACATCACTGCGGCGGCGACTACTCAACGAGTACGACGAGACTCACATCTTCACTGCCAGGAAAGGCTAACTGCATCCTGCGCGGCTGTGGAAACCAGGGACCAGCGACCTGCACTGTTACATCGTGACAAACGTGATTGGAAGCCTACAGCATCCTGTGGATCTCCCAACACACAGTGCAGCATCCCGCAGAACAGGCCCTTTACACCTGCAACAGCATCCCGCAGGCAGTCTTTCAACTCCGGTGTGGTATCCTGAGGATTCTCATCATCACCCGGACTGGTGCACGCACGTACAACTTTTACTTTAATAACAAAGACTTTTAACTTAAAAAATTGGTGATTTGCTCGGTATTACTAATTTATTAACATTTACTGTATGAACATTACCGGTTTGCACATTCACTTAAAATGCATAGCAGCTGTGTCCAGCCTTGCTAAACTAATATTAATTAGGTGGTAATTAACACAGCAAGTATCATTGTTGCTCATAACAAACCTTAGAATTTAGCTTTAAATGCTAACTTATTAAGGCGCAACAGTTCTCATTGTTTGTTAAGGGTGACTACCACAGTATCAAGTGCCAATATTTGCCACAGTTTGCCATTTATTGTGTTTGTGTGTGTTTTACCGCAGCTATTTTAAATTTATTTTGCTGATATTTTTTGTGTACTTGCTAACGGTGAACGGTTTTGTTTTAATTTTAAGATTTTATAATTTTGATTTGAAATGGAGCCTAACATGCAAGCTATGAATGAAGCTAACGCTTTGTTGCAGCAGCAAAACGCAATTTTGTTGGCCGAATTGCAAAAACTAAAGACTTTGCACACAGACAGCTGTGTCCCTCTATATGCAGGGTGGCCCTGAAACTTCCCCCCTTCTGGCCTGATCGGCCCGCTTTATGGTTTGCACAGGTGGAAGCACAATTTACTATTTCAGGCATCTCCGCGGACCAGACCAAATTCAACCATGTTGTTGCTCAGTTGGATACCCGGGTTATTGGAGAAGTTGAAGACCTTATTCTTCAGCCGCCGCCTGAAGACAAATATGGTAGGCTCAAATCGGAGCTTATTCGTAGGCTTTCCACATCCGAGGAGCAACGCGTCCGACAGCTTGTTAGCAACGAGGAGCTGGGCGACCGCCGCCCTTCTCAGTTTTTAAGACATCTTAGGTCTTTAGCTGGGACTGCTCTTACGGACGAAAATTTGCTCCGCCAGCTTTGGATGCGCCGCCTTCCACAACACCTGCAAGCGATTTCGGCCGCACAGTCAGAGCTTTCGTTAAGCTTCGCCTGGCATTGCCGCTCCCCGCTCGACAGCTGTTTTCTCAGCGAGCACTTCCGCCCCCGCGCCTGCATCACTTGATGACATTACGCGGCGCCTAGATGATCTCACGCGACAAATCGCTGCACTTACAACTGACCGTGGTAGGGACAGAACAAGGAGTCGCTCAAACCAGCGTGACCGCTCGCAGACTCCCGGTAAAAACAAAACTTGTTTTTACCATCGGAAGTTCGGGACCGAAGCCACTAAATGTGTAAAACCTTGCACATGGACGCCGCCACCGCCGTCGGCGGTCGCAGTCATTACCGGCAGTCATTAGCGGCGACGACTGACTGCTTACCGGAGAGTCGCCGATTATTCGTGACCGAGAGCTTTTCCAAGCGCCGGTACCTAATTGACATTGGCTCAGACCTCTCCTGCTATTTATTTCAATGGTTAGCGAACAAGCCAACACGGTCGAACTATACACTGGCTGCCGCCAATGGTAGTGAGATTCGTACATTTGGCTATATTGAGATGACGATAAATCTGGGACTGCGTCGAGCCTTTCAGTGGCAGTTCATAGTCGCTGACGTCAGCACCGCCATCATCGGGTCCGATTTTCTGGCGCACTATCGGCTGATGCCAGATTGTGCCAACAAAAGGCTTGTCGACAGCAGTACCGGGTTGTCATGCATTGCCGCCGTCGCAACTTTGGGTCAGACTACCGTCAAAGTGGTGTCCGCTCCATCGTCCGAATTTGGTGCGCTTCTCGCGGAATTCCCGTCGATAACTAAGCCACCAAGACTTATTCAAAAGCCGAAGCATAGCACGGTCCATCATATTTTGACCGGGTGCCCCGTTCTCTTGTCGTCCAAGACGCCTTGCACCTCAGAAGCTTCAGGAGACCAAAAAAGTTTTTGACGACATGGTACAGTGCGGGACAGCTAGACCTTCAAAAAGTTCGTGGTCCTCATCCCTCCATATGGTCCCTAAACGCGATGGCACCTGGTGACCTTGTGGGGATTATCGCGCGTTGAATTCGCGCACAGTACCCGACAGGTACCCAGTCCGCCACATTGGTGATGTTGGCCACAACATCTCCGGTTGTACTATATTTAGTACAATAGACCTCGTCAAGGCCTACCAACAAATACCTGTTGCGCCTGAGGATATTTGTAAGACGGTCATCACCACACCCTTCGGACTGTACGAATTCAACTACATGACCTTTGGTCTGCGTAACGCAGGCCAAACATTTCAAAGGTTCATAGATGAAGTCGTCCAGGGCCTTGAATTCTGCTTCGCTTATGTTGATGACATACTGGTCTACTCACGCGATGCTCGTCAGCACACGCAGCACCTCCGTATACTCTTCAAACGTCTTGAAGAGTACGGAATTGTCATCAACGCCGCAAAGTGCGTGTTTGGTGCTCCTGAGGTCACTTTCCTCGGGAACCGCATCTCCGCTGACGGAACGCGACCACCAACTGAGCGCATTCAAGCCTTGAAGGACTTTCCTCTGCCCAAGACCGTACAGGGACTCCGCCGTTTTCTTGGGAGGGTCAATTACTATCGACGATTTTTGCGTAATGCTGCAGAACTGCAAGCACCGCTAGTCAACGCGATCGTGGCCTCCCAAGGCAAAGGTTCCACCCCGGTCACTTGGACACCTGACCTTGAACAATGCTTTAAGGCATGCAAAGACAGCTTGTCTTCTGCTGCTCTTCTGGCTCACCCACTGCCAAATGCTGAGTTAGGGCTTTTCACCGACGCTTCCAGCTCTCATGTCGGTGCCTGCCTTCAGCAGAAGGTCGGTGATGCTTGGGAACCTTTGAGATTCTTCAGCAAGAAGCTGAACTCCCGACAGTCCCAATCACCAGCCTACTACAGAGAGCTTCTCGCGATATACGAGAGTGTACAGCACTATCGGCACTTCCTGGCTGCGCAGCATATCAGGATTTACACGGACCACAAACCATTGGTTTACGCGTTCGCACAGCGTCGCGAAAGGCTCCCGCCGGTCCAGCTAAATCAGCTCTCGTTTATCTCGCAGTTCACCACGGACATTGTTCATGTGAAAGGGGTAGACAACATGGTAGCGGACGCCATGTCCCGCATCGAAGCTATTAGTTTCGATGCTGACCATTCTGCCCTCGCTTCCTGCCAGAACTACGACGACGAATTGAAGAAGTATCGTGACGATACAAATTCTTCTCTTAAATTAGAGAACGTCGTTATCCCTGGCACCAACACAACTCTGGTCTGCGACATGTCCACTGGACGACCGCGACCATTTATCCCGGAGCCTATGCGGAAGAAAATCTTTGCCCAATTGCATAACCTTAGCCATCCTGGCGCCAGAGCAACCATCCGGCTTGTCTCTGACCGCTTTGTATGGCCCGGTGTTGCCAAAGATTGTCGCCATTGGTGCCAATCTTGCCTAGCTTGCCAGCGAAGCAAAGTGACTCGGCATACCCAAGCTCCGCCCGGACATATCTCCAGCCCTTCATCTCGGCTCAAGCATGTCCACATCGACATCATTGGACCTCTGCCATCTTGTTCTGGTTTCCAATATTGCCTCACTGCTATTGACCGCTATACTCGGTGGCCCGAAGCGAAGCCTATGAGTGGTATTACCGCAGAAGAGGTAGCGAGGACCTTTGTAGCCGGCTGGATTTCCCGATTCGGAGTCCCTGCTGTCATCACTACTGACCAGGGACGACAATTCGAATCCGACCTTTTTAGACGCTTTACTGACATGTGCGGTGCGAAACGTATCCGCACTACCAGTTACCACCCTTGCGCCAATGGGCTCGTTGAGCGCATGCATAGGCAACTGAAGGCCTCTCTGATGTGTCACGATGATTCGTGGCTGAGCGCATTACCTCTGGTCTTGCTTGGGATGCGCTCCGTATTTAAAGAAGACTTGCAAGCGACAAATGCGGAACTACTCTATGGAGAAACGTTAACGCTTCCAGGGGAACTACTGGTACCTCCAGGACCTACCGGCTATGACGATCCGTCGGACTTCGTTGTCAAATTAAGACACCAAATGTCCAGGTTGCGACCCACTCCGGCTTCTCAACATGCCAAGCCCACTCCGGCCCTCATAGAGTCATCTCTCCCTCTTCGCAAACACCGCAGTATACCACCCGGTCAGGTCGCAGAGTCCATTTTGCTAAACCTTTTGACCTCTAATTTTTTTCCTTTCTCTACGGATTCTCCTTCTCCGTAGGGGGGTGGTGTGGCGTTCGGAACGCACCTCTACTGTGTTTCTGAACGCACGACTTTGACATTGATAGATGACAGATCGGTTCGCGCGCCAATTCGGCGGTTACGAGAAGAACTTTTCACAACAGAGAACTTTCAACTTTTGCTACGGCAACCAAGTGATTTATGTTATCTGACTACTGTAATTAATTAGTGTAGCTCTAGCCTAACTACTTACCACCTTGACTGTGAACCTACTATTTGTGTTGTGCAACGAGTGCGGACATTATATACTTATACACTAAACAGTGATTTTATTGAAAGAGATCCGCACCCTGCAATCGACTAGGAATCAAGTTCGACAGAACAGACAACCGGGACTGCCACAGGCACCCGCAAAGCTATTAAGCATCTGAGTTCTTCCTTAAATTTTTTTTACTTAAATCTGTCCGGGTGTATGATTCAAAAATGTTTGAGCTTGCTCTGCTTGCACATTTTAAATATGTTTGTGTCTTGTGTTGCAGTGGCGTTCAGGGGCCGTACTGTGAGCTCTTAACGCGATCCAAAACAGAGCGTATATTGGATAGCTTGTCAAAATCTTCATACAAAAAAAACAAAGCGATCCAAGATAGGCTCCGTTATGAATCGCGTTAAGAGCTCACAGTACGGCCTCAGTTCTTCATATTGTCAGAGCCAGATGGTGAATTTTCGCTCTCGCTACGCTAATCATATCAGCTCCATCGATCACTTTTCACTGTACGCTTTGGTCTTTGCCGTAGTGGTTATAATATGTGATTACATATATTTTGTGTTATAATTCCATTAAATATATAAATAAATCATCATCATCATCATCATCAACAGCCTGAAGACGTCCACTGTTGAACATAGGCCTCCCCCAGGGAACGCCACTTAGAGCGGCTGCTCGCCTCCTGCATCCATCGGCTCCCCGCGGCTTTCACCAGGTCGTCGGTCCACCTTGTGGGGGGCCGGCCTACGCTGCGTCTTCAAGTTCGTGGTCGTCACTCGAAAAAAAATAATTAATCACTTAATTTTTTATAAATAAATAATTAATCGATATTTTTCTTTAAATTATGGATATATCGGTAATCGATTTATTTAGTCCAAAAGTAAATCGATTATTAAAGATTTCTCCTTTCTTAGGTCACATCCCTAAATAATATATGAGTGTGTTCCTGGGGGTCACAGATTAGAGAGAAAAAGATCAAGTAATGGGGGTCTAGCTCTCCCAAGATCCCTTTCCATTAGCGTTAACGCCAAACGATAACTCAAAATGTATGGAGAATGACATTAGCTGCGGAATAGTTATCCGCGGGAGCTGTCATTTCAATACATTTTGGAGTTAGCGTTTGGCGTTAGCGTTAGCGTGAGGGAGCTTTGCTAGACCCTCTCCCTCACGCTAACGCTATCGCGTCACGCTAACTCCAAAAATGTTGGGCTCCGTTGGCAACATTTGCTGCTGAAAAGTTAGCGTTTTCCAAAATGTCATTTCAATACAGTTTTGGAGTTAGCGTTTGGCGTTAGCGTGAGTGGTTGGTATCTTTGCTAGACCCCCTGAAATGACATTTCGGAAATCGCTAACATTTCCGTAGCGAACGTCATTTCGATACATTTTTGGACTTAGCGTGAGCCGTTAACGTTAGCGATTGTGATCTTTGCAAAACCCCCAGGGGGTCTGGCAAAGATCACAATCTGGCCACCCTACTCCTAATAAATTATATTCTCTTTGATTTTCCTTTCCTTTCCATTCCATTTCCATTTCCAATATTTATTTTAACTTTTGTTGTTGGTTCGTGTTTTGTTTTGTTGGAATGTCATTGATTATTGTAGACTTTTTGACTATTGCAATATAATCACTTCGAATAGTGCACAGCACAGAGAACTTTGCTGGTGCTGGTGTACAGAGTACATTGGTAAAAACTGCTAGAAATGAAATAATATATGAGGAGACCAAACTCAGAATTTCTCATTGATATTGTGTCCGTGCTTATTCACTACTTAGTTTGTGCGTGCTTCGCCAGATAGATATTTACTTATTGCTCGCAATAATGACCACTGTAGAAACCACCACGAAAAACCGCTCCAGGTAAAGAATTAGTGCTCTAATTATTTACACTAAAGCACCTAAAATATTTTGCCTGTAAGCCAATGATTGACGATGTCCCAGAAGATAATAATAATACCTACGATGTTTGAGTACATTTTTGTGAAGCATAATGATTGATGTACCTGTATACTTGGCCGGCGAGGCCGCACTTTTCTGTATAAAATTACTAATAAATCAATGCAGTGCAGAGCGCAGACTAGTTACATCAGTAGGCAATATGATCTGAAATAACACTCATGATTTTCATTTGGTATGGCCAAGTGTATAGATTATTATCTTATAAATCTTAATGTTCATGCAAAATAATCATCTCAATGTTACCCCACACCTTTATTTTCATTCTATGCAGAGAATGGGAAAGAAACCGTCGGAACAAATTCAATGATGCAATTACTAAACTTGGGGAAGTGGTAAGAGCTATTGACAAGGCAAATGAACCTAAGTATTTGGATTCTGGGAAAGACTGTGACAATACCAAGTATGCCAAGATTGAAATTGTACAGAAAGCCATTCTGTGTCTAACCAACAGTGCTCAAGAGAAAACGCAGCTCAGTAAGTGAAAGGGAGAGGTAATGGATGTGCTATTGATAATTTCTAATGAGATTGATGTGAGCTGTGTGGTCCCGGTTACGAATAGGACCACCCCATCTCTTCCCGTGGGTGTCGGCTAAGGGAATGGGCTGCAGCATTCTCCTTGGTCTTCACTATTATAATCTACTGCAATCACCAAGCCGCCTGCCAAGCGTGATGATTATGAAAATTTTCTCGTAATCTAGCCTGATATTAACTCTGACTGATTTTTTAATGGCTAGATAAAGGTTATTTTGCATATTAATACTGCAGGCGATGCTGCTATAAAAATCATAACTATAAGGTTATTCTGGTTTAATAACTACCTAAGAAATGAGTAACTGACTAAATCAAAGAACACTATGATTCAGTATTCCGTTCAAAGCATTCTTATTTTATTTTCACTGTGCTTTGTTTTATCCTATGAATAACTTTTATAGAAGTAATGAGAAATTGTACCTAGAAGGTCGGATTATTAATTTGATAGCTGAAACAAGTTTGTTTATTTGCAGGGGCTGAAATCCTAGCCCTTCAAGTACAGTTGGAAGCAACTAAAGAAAACAAAATAAGTTCAAAGGATGTATCAACCCAAGTTTATATTGAAGCAAATAAGAGAAATAAAAGTGAGTATTTATAACCAATCAAAGATTTTTTAGCTAACATGCTTTGACTGGCCCGATAGTTCAGTTGGTAGTAGCCCTGCCTTCTGAACTGAGGGCTGTGGGTTCGATTCCTACCCAGGACAAACATTTGTGTGATGAACATAGATGTTTGTTCTGTGTCTGGGTGTTATAATGGATTCTTGGAAATGTATTTATAAACAAAAAGTATCTAAGTATTATATCAGTTATCTGGTATAGGCCATACCAATTGGGAGAAACTGGCTGAAGATCGAGACCAGTGGAGAAAGACTGGCTGAAGGTCTACTCAAACATGATGAAGCATGGTTCAAAGTTCTTGCTTCTAAGTGCACAAAGAGACACTAATGCGCTAATTTAACTGATGCGCCTCTAATTATCCATAAATGTCAACTATGTGGATGTGGCTGCCGCTCCCATATCGGCCTTATTTAGTCACTCACGAAAATGCAGTAAAACTCTTCAAAATGCTGTTTAAATCATCTCACGTAGATGTAACAAGGCAAAGCTTGTACTATGGGAACCATCATTGGATGATGGTTCCCATAGTACAAGCTATGCTTAGTTTGGGGCTAGAATCTAGATGGCGCTGTGTTAAATATCCACACATATTTATTTACTTATGCTTTTTTTCTTGTAGGCCCCTTCAAAAAAATGTTTTTTTAGATAGGTTTGTCTAGGCATAATATTTTGTAAGAGCATTTGTTGATTGTTCACCAGCTCTTCATTTGGACTATCATCTTCATCATCATCATCAGCCCGTAGATGTCCACTGCTGAACATAGGCCTCTGCTACTTTGAGTGGCTGCTCGCCTCCTGCATCCATCGGCTCCCCGCGGTTATCACCAGGTCGTCGGTCCACCTAGTGGGGGGTCTGCCTACGCTGCGCCTTCCGGTTCGTGGTCAAGAGAGACATCAAGATCTCAAAAAATATGAAACCAAACCAAAAATTATTGTTGATCAGTATAAAAAATGTGCCAAAGATGTGGGATCATTTTCAGAAAGCAAATACATGAGAATCCTGGTGACGCAAAACTCTCAACATCATGGTATTCAAGAGGAGCCTAAATGCTTGAAAGAAAATAAAACAAAGAGTGCTTTAATGCCAAAGCTACCAAACATATTACCTCGAAATGTTTTTGATAAGAAAGGTATGTTATACGTAGCTGTTTGACAACACTCCATTTGTCACACATGTATATTAAAGAACTTTAAAATATATAATTAAATTTCTATTTCAGCACCAGAGAATGCAATTGTAGTTCTTCCAGCAGCTCCATATATCTTCCCACAAAGACAACTACTCTTCCCCACCATGCCTCCAACAATAGTTGTAGTAGACCATAATATTCAAGCCCTAAACAAATCAGTTCCTATTGTCAGTAGAAGTAATGGTGATATCACAAAAACTACAATGGTCAATATTTTACCAATATCGGCATATTCCTGTGCATTATCGGCTACTAAACATAAGAAAAGTGTGAAATTAAAACCTGATACAGTTAAAAAGGCTGCTTATAAACATAAACCAGACTGCAAAAAACCTATCCAGAGTAGTGACACATCAAAATCTGAAACTTCACCATCAATAGAAAAGAAAGGCCCTATTGAAACTGCAACTCTAAATAAAGAAATAAATAAATTACAAGGTCCGGATGAATCCACTTCTACTAAAGTTGTATCATCTGAAGACGATTCAAAAGAAATTATTAAAACTAGCAAAAGTAATAATATTGCAGTACCGGTTGAAGACCCACCTAAACTAGTAAAAGATTTACCCGATATGATTGAAAAGCCTCCACGTTTTAATATCGAGATTCCCCAACGTACAGCCTCGGTGTCCACCACTACAAACGTTACAACAGTAGTTGCTGTTACTTCCGATCCATTAGAGAAAAACAAATCTGCTGAATCACTCAACAAACTTAATAATAAATCTTCTTTAGATAAAAACATACAGCAAGAACAAAAAGATAAAAATAAAATACCAACTATCGATACGACATTATGTGATGGTGGTAACGTTCGTCTTGAATTAGCGGAAGAATTACTAGCTGCGTCTCCTACAGCAGCATTTTTAATGTCATTTCCATTGGTCAGTGGAAACAGAGCTGACAGCCCTGCTGAAGAACCCTCAAGCGCCCTGCAACCTCAATCTAAAGATACCAATTACAAACGAAAT
This sequence comes from Ennomos erosarius, assembly GCA_963580505.1. Classification (NCBI taxonomy): domain Eukaryota; kingdom Metazoa; phylum Arthropoda; class Insecta; order Lepidoptera; family Geometridae; genus Ennomos; species Ennomos erosarius. The sequence continues at coordinate 9,561,290 of OY756981.1, read as the reverse complement.
GATATACTAACGCAACAGGTAATGCAACAAACTACAACAGGTACCTTTTTAGAAAAAGCTCACAATAACGACACTAAGATAAAAACCAATATAAATAAAACAATTCCACAATCTATGGAAAATAAACTCATTTGTTTAGAAAAACACACAGAACCTATAGTACCTAAAGGTTCAGAAGTTAAAACTTCCATCTCAGTGGCACAGTGCAATGTTACTCATGAGAATCCATTTTTGAACCTGCCTATGCCATCATTGCTAACCACAAGCTGTACACTGTCGGATAATACCTTTGGATTAGATTTCGATTGTAATCTAAACAAACCAATACCGTCTCAACCAAGCAGTTACGTAAGCAACAATAACATATTTTACAAGAATGACCCATTCAGCACAGTAAAGAATACTATCTACAGCACAAGTAGCATTTCTTCGAGTCATGATTTCAGTCTTTATCCTTGTGCAATGGAAAAGTATACATCTAAGAACAAGTCGGAATTTGCTAACATGGATGACAGTAGCCTAATGAAAATGGGGTCATCACGATTGACATACGATATTGACCTAGGCTGGTCACATAAAGGATTTGACTTCGTAAATTGTACCACAAGTACACCTACATTTACCAAGGACATTTTGACCACTGTATCTTCTAATGCTTTCTGCACGTCATATAATCCGTTCAATCCAGAATTCCATGTTCCTTTGGTATCCACCGCAGGTACTAAGAAAGAAGGTTCGAATAAAACTAATTCGTCTTACGCTGATACCATTACAAATTTTTACTCACAACCTTCAAATCTATGGACGGAAGAACCGTTTTATACAAATTCTAATGTATCCAAAACATTAAGCTCAAAACACCACAATTATCTGCCTGTAGAAAATTTGCAAGCAAACTCAAATTTAAAGCAAAGCAGTGTAAAACATTATGAAGTAAAAGACACCGCTGTATCAAATGTTAATAACAATGGAATAAAGTCTACGAACCATTCAATCGGCCACCAACTCAATGAAAAATATACGAAAAAATCACCTAGTAAAATGCACATTAATTGGATGACTTCTGAAATTAGACCTATGCAAAATATCTGCAATCCGACCCATTCGGAAATCAAAGAGCCTCAAAAGTTATCTTACAGTCATCTGGACAACACCATTAAAAGGCAAGATAACAATGAAAGCAATAATTACTTTCCCTTTTCGATGCACAATTTTCCTACACAGACAGCTCAGGAAGAGTTTCAAGTTTGGCCTTCAGTGCGGCCTTTGGGTACTACAGAAATTAGTATCGATCCGCCTCCATTAAATTTACCTACATTAGTAGGAGATCTAGCATTGGGACCACACGATAAAAAGAAAAACTTAGATTCAGCTACAAGGGCAATGCCTCAACAAGATCTACAAAACTGTACCAACTTTTTTTCTGTCACTCAACTGATGAATCGCTCAAATGATAACTTGTCATCACGATATCAACCGGCACTGATAGAAACTACAAAACCGTTTCCAGCAAAACAGAATGTTTCACAGTATACACATGACAGTGGCCGAAAAGTATTACCTTCGCGAGTTGAAAGTCATATACCGCAGCCGTATGTTTTTAACGACCCGAAGCCGCCTCATTCGTATGAAAATATGGCTCAATTTCCACAAGCTAAAACGAAATCAAACAGTAAACCGGATAAAACGGCTAAAACACAAAAAAATAATTATTCGGCTGAAGCATTGTTACGAGGAGGTAGCTACACACAGAAACTTCCAGACAATAACAACAAGCTCCTGTCATCTACACAAAAATATGGAGACTTCAGGGCTCCACAAGATACTAGTGTGGCGCAGGTCTCACATTTTCCACCTATTATGGATTACTCTGAGAATGGCTACACCGGTCAACAGTTTTCAGGAACGTCTTTGTACAATACCACAACAAACACAATATCAAATTCGTTTTATTCCAATTTTATGCCCGGAAGCAGCAATTTGATGTCTAGTAATTACGCGAGTGGACCTTTTACCGGTGAATTTATAGATTACAATCAATCGACAGAATGCAATTACTCCAACCACAAATACGAAGAACTTAAAATGAGGAATAATCCGCCGACTTTTCACGGTGATAAGGTCCCATCGAATTATAAGAGCTCACGTAGAGACTCGGCCGCGAAACACAAATTGGAATGCTCTAAAAAAGAGTCTAGTAAAAAATATCAAAGTAAACGGACGAAAGTGCATAATGATGTTGAAGAATGGAATGATCCTGGCCATGCGTTGTGGCATAATAAGGGACAAAGTCGAAAGCACTCAAACATGATGTCTGAAGAGTTGCCTTTCCCAAACTACGTCAGTAACCAGATGCCCTCGCAGTACCAGCCTGAGATCTTCAACAGTCACTTGATGCCCTCAAATATGCAGCCTGTTGGCCACAACGTAGACAGGTTCCCTGTCACGTCTCGAGCGAATTTCAATTTGAGCACCATATTTCCGGAAATCACAATGGTAAAATTATATTTTCCAGTAAACTTAATTCTGCTTTGCTAATAATATCAACTACTCCCATCCTTCGACTAAGCATATTTTTGTTTGTTTCAGAAAGTGCAATAATTTTACACTAGGTACAACGTAATGTAACAAAATGGCCATGCCACCGTCATTCGTCTGCTCACATAAAGATAAGTAGATATTTATAACAAAATATTTTAAGGAAACTATGAAAATAAATCTAACATTTGGACTACCTTCTGCTTTTCATTTGTAAGTATGAAGAATTGTCTATTTATATACCTACTGATTTGAGTGGCACTAGTAAACATAATAATAAAACATGTATTTAAATACAAAAACAAGTTATTTATTTCCTAACGAACGCTAGAAATTATAAAGAAATTGTTTTATAACATCATGTATGTTACGTTTGTTATACTTGCACGCAAAATCTTGTAATCTTCCCAAACTGGCAAATTCTAAATTATTTTGTAAGAACATTGCAGATCTTGGCCCGTAGTTTTTTAGGATTTCGATGAAAAGCGGAAAATTCTTAACAAACTAAAACTGTTGTACTGTAAGTACCTACGTGCTAACCAACACAAAAGTTGATTATCAGTTTAGTAAAGCAGCCCCTGCTTTAATTATTGCACGATTGTTCCGAAATTCCGCAAAGAGTTAGATTTTCCTAACTTCTTATTAATGGAGTCAAGCTTACAAACACTCCACGGTCAAGATAATGCCGTGATTAATGACTGAGCATCGCACAGTTCTTCCTTTTTGTTTACAATTCCGAACGAAAGCTACTGATAAGCTTACTTAATTAAGCGTTATAATATAACTTATAAGTACAGTTAGAACTCTGATCACAAATTATGCTGTCAAAAATTTGACTTCGAATTGGTTTAGGTACCGAATAGGTACAAAGTTTATTCATCAGTTTTCTAACAGATTAGTCTCCACCTAAAGTATGAAAATTCCTGCAAATATTTGATCTCTTGGGTGTAGGCTCTTAGATATACCTACAGGGCTTGGGTATGTTCTTAGGTTATACAAGGTGGAATTTAATTCGTTAGCATAGATTATTTACATAATATTATATCATAGACATGTTATTTATTCTGTGTAACTTCTATAAAATATGAATCTAATTAATTAAGCACGCACGATCGATAAGCCATAAGAAAGAGGGCCATATCTTTTCGGTCTATAGCGAGCAGGCACTCCGTATGTCTAACTCTTCTATCCATGTTCGTTTAATTTATGAAAGCCAAACAGTTATTTTGCGTTTCACACATCAAAAGCTGGAAGACATTCACTGCTAAACATAGGCCTCCCCGTAAACGCCACTGGATTATTATCAGGTTTGCCATAATCACCACCCTTAGTAGGCGGCTGGGTATAATCGTAGAAGATTTTAATATACTAAGGCCCGATTTTACCAAAGTAGAATAACGTTATTCCAAGTATAACGTTCCAAGAATAACTGAGTTACACGAATATAACTATTATACTAACAATTTTGAATCTCTTTCCTTTGATACAATCAGGATAGTATATTTTGATCGTCTTTTGATTTGTCAATCAGCTGTATCCGAGGGTAACAATTAGTGTTATACTTGGAATAAAACTTATTCTACTTTGGTAAAATCCAGCCTTACTTAGGAGAATGCTGTTGCTCACTCTCCGGATATTCGCTGAGTCAACTCTTACGGCACCCACGGGAAGAGACGGGGTGGTCCTGTCCTCACTCCGAGCTGGGGCCGTACGACCAACAGGTTTAGGTAAAGGTACTATATTTTATACTTACATTACACTGTACTTTTATCATTGGCAATGGCAACGTGAGGTTCTGCAGGTAATGAAGTTCTTGTCCATAGTCCGCTAATCCGCATGATCATTAGGCCAATAATAGTTTGCGTTTGATTACCTATTATTGGCCTAATGCAACGTTGCTGCAACTTAATTATTGTAATTAACTTGGTGACGGGCCCGATAGCTCAGTTGGTAGCATACCTTGTGCCGTTTGCCCCTTTGGTTAGACCTACCTACCTAGATTGGTAGGAAGAAATAAGTAACACAAAGGTATACGCATCAATGTTTTTTTTTTTTAATTTATAATTTACAAAAGAAAGGAGGGAAAAAAAAACAAGAAAAACCGGCAAGATCAGTGGGAGGGCACATAAATTTGTAGGGCCGCGGGTTTGGGCACTTTAACCAGTCACCACCTTCCACACACTACCGCGGGAAAAGTACTCTCCTGGTCTGGTACGGGGGCCCCTGGATGGTGAGTGGCCCCAAGGCAGCAGCGTCAAGGCAGAGACACAGCAAGAGTGTCCCAAAGATGGCTGCGGTGGAGGTGGTCGACTTCCGTTGGATTATGGAAGGCAGAAAGGTTTTACGGCGGCGCGGTGGTACGGCGGTGCCGGTGGTGTAGACTCAGCTTTGGCGAATTTTGGTGTTGTAGTTAAGTCCGTTCTTTGTTCCTGGAAGCGACAAAATTCCACCATGTTAAAATGGGAATCTGCCTAGCTTCCGTTCTGGGAACCCACCGACGGCTACGAAAGTACCAGAAAATACTCACCCGCAGTGTAGCATTGCCGTGGTGGTAAAACCAGAACGGAGTTCACAATAAAAGTGGAAATTAGGCAAAAAGATATTGTTTGAAGCTGAAGGCTATTATTACAAGCATACGGCAATGAAAATTAAATAAGGGAAATGGATTTAAATTACATAAATTTAGCATTTTATAAAATATTAGCAAAAAGATCGAAAAGTTAAGGTAGACGCAAAAGAAAAGATGTTGAAACTTAACGTATAGAAACTAGTGCATGATTAAGCAATTTAGAAAAAGAAAACTATGATTTGAACACTGTAAATTAAAACAATATTAGTACAATTTAAAAATTAACGGTTATTAAGAATACATTTTGGTTTTTTTATGTGCCATTTAAAACTTACCCTATGTCGGGAACACACAAAGAACTCTCAATAAGTGTTTAGAAAACAATAAAAAGGATTTTAAAATAATAATTTGTAGAATTAAGTTTCCGAATTTCAAATGCACAGTCGGCTAGGGCGCTCGGAACTGGCAAAAGTTACACGGATCAGTGGCCTTACCGCGTAAGCCCGGTGGCAATCGTAATCGTGTGCTCTCTTGCTCGCACTCAAGGGCTTGTACATTGGCGTAAGCAGGATGGCAGGCGATGTTCATTACCAGAATGCTTACACGGTAGGGCTGCTGCTTACGACCAAGTCTAGTGACGACTGTGAGCGATGCCGGCCACAGAGTACATTGGTATAAAGCCGGCGGCCGTGGTCCAGCGTCGACCACCACCTCCCCGGTACATACCCCTCGGAGCTCTTATGAACCGGTCGGACGTAATAAGGATGCGTTGATTCAATAAGCGCTAAGAAACAGGTGCCGCACTTAGGATCTAGATCCTCGTAGTTATTTAATATAGGTTTATTATAATAATAAGTTAGAATAAGGCTGTATTGTACATATTTTTATTAGTTTAATTTTTTAAGTAGGCTAAGGTTGTAAATATTATTTTTAAAAATACAAATTAATATTAAATGAGTAACGTTCCGTTACATTACCCGCTCGTCCCTCATAAGGATTTTATTTTAAAAATAAAATCCGCATTAAGTATTTACTTTGTACCAAATTCTTTGCAATTACCTATCACACTACCATTCATAACATTCAATCCTCATTGTACATCGTGCATTCGTTCGAAGACATAGAACTTTTAACATGCAGCAGTCCCATTTGCTGGCAACATAAACGCAACTTTAGAGCCTCCATAGAGCCCTAAAACAAAAAACTAAACACACCCTAGTCTATGTCACGCGTCCTGTCAAAGTCACTTGTCTTATTTTGCGGTGCAAAACACGCAACGTTTTTAACTTTAATTTTCTTTAACTTTGTATTTTTCTACTAAAATTATTAAGAAAACGAGTTCAGGGATATTATTTTTCAGCCAAAGCGTCCTAAGGGACGGAATATGTGAAATATTACCTAAAGAAAATAATAACTTAACACCAAAGACTTAACACCAAACAATGCTACAATGGTAAGACTACGATATTTTATATCCGTAGGAAGCCAGTATCCCAGGTAAAGAATGATCAGGAACTGAAATCAGATTCGGAGATGCAAATAAAAAGAGGAAGACAGCCGGTTTCTTCATAACCTCAAAATGGGTGGCACACGTCGAGGTTATGCTTGGTGTAAAAACCGAAGACACGGGTGGCACACGAGATGTGTCGACGTGGTTGTGACTCTTGGGTTTCATACGCGATATGAAGACAAGAGATCTATGACGTAAAGATAGTTTTTCAAAGCCTTACCTACCACTGTCTGCTCATACCTGGTGAAAAAACCGAAGACACGGGTGGCACACGAGATGTGTCGACGTGGTTGTGACTCTTGGGTTTCATACGCGATATGAGGACAAGAGATCTATGACGTAAAGGTAGTTATTCAAAGCTTTACCTACCACTGTCTGCTCATACCTGGTGAAAAAACTGAAGACACGGGCGGCACACGAGATGTGTCGACGTGGTTGAGACTCTTGGGTTTCATACGCGACATGAAGACAAGAAATCTATGATGTAAAGGTAGCTTTCAAAGCTCTACCACTATCTGCCTATATCTAGTTTAAAAACCGAAGACACGGGTGGCACGCCAGATGTGTCAACGTAGGTATAACTGTTGGATTTCATATGCGACATGAAGACAAGAGATCTATTATGTAAAAGTAGCTTTCAAAGCTTTACCACTGTCGGCTGGTACCTGGTCTAAGTTTCAATGGCTCATGTTACCTAATTGGCTGCAGTCACACAATGTGGCAATGAGTCTTTCACTTTGGGCCTAGTATTAATAGCTCATTATTACCATCATGATCTTATGGCCCCACAGGGTACTGTATTGTAAATGATCTAGAGTTCCAGAGTTTCAGGCAGTAGCGCAGAAGGAATAATGTAAAATTAATAATTCCCCTGAATTAATATATAAAGAACGAAAAGAGAAATAAAACAACAAATCACCGCAGCGACAACCGACAGCCTTGAGCATTGAAATTGAGGTGGAAGTTTACCATCTACCAGTCAAGACATACTATTGGCATTAGGAGACCTAACGCCTAAAGCAGCCTAAATATGGACCACCAATAAATGAAAGAAAGACCACATCTGGACTGACCGCAGTTCTTAAGTCTTTATTACAAAAGAAAAATAAACAAAAATTAATGAATCAACTGATACCACAAAACTGTACCCTAATGCAGGCAATAAAGGTGAATCTTGAAATAAACAGTTCTCTAACTGATTCTGTAACTAATTGAGACAACAAATTCGAATCGGAATCAACACAGCCGGCTATTGGCCTATCTATATTAGGAAATACCACATTACTCTTAATTAAAAAAGAGGATAAATAATCTAATTGGAAAAATTAAAACCTCAAAGGCACACTGCTTAATATTATAAAAAAGGCCATAAAGAAATCACAAATGGTGGGCCTGGCTACCACCAAAGGTTGACGCAGGTATAGACATAAGAAAACCTAGCCTTCAATTTCTTGAAAAACATTACAACTCCAGCCAAAAAGTGCTATTACCAGCTATTACAAGCCACCCTACCAGTGGAGTGAAAGCGACTGAAACCAACTCAGGCCAAGACAACTGCTTGTCCATAGAGGTGAGTCATACCAATGATTGTCCCAATATCTGAACTGTTGGAGAAAAGTGCAAAGACTGTACATTTTATTTTAACCCGTATGGTATGAGTATGTGATTTCAGATAATTTCTTTCTTAATTCAACTTCAAAAGTTATGCAATGCCAATAAAATACTTATGATTTTTATGGCAGTATTGCCTACTCACCATAATTCACAGATTAATTAGTATAAGAAAAAGTTGAATCACAAACGGGGCTTGACCTCAATTTATACTAATATGTCTAACATATTAGTATATTTTGTATAATACGCTAAAATATGGGTGCAATCTTAGGATGCAATCTATCTATCTTGTTAATCAAAATATCCGACCACAGCTCATATTAAAATGGATTTATTCATTTAATGCTCTGCTATAATTTATATAGCACCCATTACCCAATGTATAATTACAAAAGTAATATAAAAGTAATAGTTATAGACTAGTATACAAATCAGTCCAAATTATGAAACAAGTAATGGTTGTTATACTTGCCTTGGGTTAGTTATAAAACTTTTATGAAAACATTATTTAACCCATAGAAAGTTGTCAATTTTGGGGTTTTATATTTGACACCAGAGAACTATGCCAGTACAGTTACCTAGGCACAAAAGAATATCAAAAATAACTCAATACAAAGACACCTTCACTAAATGGATGTTGCACATGAGATCTTGCCAAGATTATAGGTACTTTGATTGCAGTGTGCTCTGCACTCCTAAAGCACCACAAAGCTAAGTCAAGGGAGGGACCTATGCTATGATATTCCCTAAGGGGTAAACTTGATCTGTCTTGGTGGGCCAACAGTATTAAAAATATAATAAATAAATTGATAAATAATATATGATGATGAAATCATTATTGATGCAAATAGAACAGGATGTACACGTGACTATAGTCGAAAAATAAATGGAATGTGGAAACAAGAAGCACACACAAAACACACATTTTGCGTAGCTTATCACATAATTTTAATTTTTGGAATTATTAACAATATTTCTCAGTTTAAAATTCTTTATGAAACATTAAATATATCCACATTTAAGTATGAGTAAATAATAAATAAATAAATATGTGTGGATATTTCACAGTGCCATCTAGCCCCATACTAAGCATAGCTTGTACTATGGGAATCAGATAACTGATACAATATTTATATACTTTTTGTTTGTAAATACATACATAGAATGCAATATGACACCCGGACACAGAACAAACATCTATGTTCATCACACAAATGTTTGTCCTGGGTAGGAATCGATCCCACAGCCTTCAGTTCAGAAAGCAGGGATACTACCAACTGAGCTATCAGGCCCGTCGAAATCATCAGATAACAGATGCCGATAAATAGTCACAGAAAACTATTAACCCAACACAAATTTGTTTGCATCTAGGGTTGAAGCTAAATGTCACTTATATACCTTGGCGACCCAGATCCAGATACCAAGTAAATGTGATGCCTTTACTGTAAACCAGTTCCAATATTTCTTTTATGCTTTTACCCCACTTAAGTTTAATATTAAAATATATACAAAAATTAGAAACTTTACAACTACAAAAATAATTATAGTTCCATATTGGTCGTCTCAGCCAGGTTGGCTAGTTATACAAACCATGCCATATTCAGACTTAATGATGTTTTCAAACTGAAAAAGATTGATTGCACTCTTCTTTCAGAGACATCCCTCCCCTGCACAAATAGCTTACACTGATTGCAGGAGTTCTATCAAGCAAGCATGGTTGAGATTGAGACAGACCATTCCACCAACATGCTATGCTTTCTTACATGGAACATGTTAAAACAATATGATGTAGGATCTGGGGCAGATATTTAGCCAAGAGAGAAATATAGATCCATTTATACCTTCAGTACCGAATGTTATTTAATTTCTAACAAAATTATTTAAATCCGGAGAGGCTTATGGCTCTGTAAATCAGCAATATCACAAATTAACAACTCTAAAATTGGGGATGATGACCATTTAAAAGAGATTATGAAGGATCCTATAAATTTAAAAATCCACCTTTGGCAAAATACCAAACCACGGGGTTCTATAATAGTTCTGTGTCTTACAGACCTGGACACACAATCAGTCACCAAGTTTAACCTGTAATACTACTAGCATTGAGTAGGTACAGCATAGGGAGCACAAACCTTGTCATTAATAAAACTCTAACACTTCATTTCATAATGAAGGGGTTCATGTCATAAATCTTAGTCTGCTCCAGGGTAAGTCAAGCCTATCTTATACTTGCAATTATCTGAATAATAAAATCTGCCCAGCAAAAAAGTACCTTGAATATTATGCCTCATAAAATATTTCAAACAATATAAATAAATCATTTGATATTGTCATTGAACAACAATTAATAGATGCGTTAAAGAAACTGACATCTTGTCACAGACTAGGTAGGGGATACTACCGGTCGTACTCAAAAACACGTAAAAAAAAAAAAAAAAAAAAATTACTTTTGTCAACTTTAAATTAAAAGATGTGTTTCTTGGAGATAATAAGACGAACAGCGGGTTGGACTAATAGCTCGTCAACATTTACAAAATTTTATAGCAGACCCATAGCTAATGCTCCGGGACAATTTTCCAATGCTATGATCAATGACAAAACATAATTATAATACTACAAAATTTTAAGCTTGTAGCCCTAGGTACAAGAATTACACTACATAATTATAATAAGTAGTGTAATTTATATTACGTTGTTGCCAATTTTATGTGTGTGCCAAACTACACTCCACTGATTATTAATAATTTTTACTTAGGCGATTCATTCATTATCAATAATTGATTAGACTGATTTTATTGTTTAAAGTAAAAATACCAGTTTAGAAATCCTTGATAACTTGAGTGTGACTGGCCACGCAGCCAATATATACTGGAGTGAATGGATTTTATGGAAATCACTACCTACAGAATTAAGAAATAATTATTTAATGGTAACTAATTACGAAGGTACCAACCTATCACTACTGGATTACAATAATTACATTTACTAAGGCGATTAAAATGAAACAACTGTTTTTATTACAACAAACATTTTAATACTTAATTCTTATCTCAACTTTACCATTAATTGTCTCTGAACATCTGCATGTTAAAAGTTCTATGTCTTCGAACGAATGCACGATGTACAATAAGTGATCAAACTACTTACCTGACGTTCGATCATTATTGTACGAAGTGCTTCGTTCGAAGACATACACACCCTTCCCACCCTACCCATGGGTAAAGTTGAGTACAAGCTCTGAAGAAAGTGACTTTGACAGGACGCGTGACATAGACTAGGGTGTGTTTAGTTTTTTGTTTTAGGGCTCTATGGAGGCTCTAAAGTTGCGTTTATGTTGCCAGCAAATGGGACTGCTGCATGTTAAAAGTTCTATGTCTTCGAACGAAGCACTTCGTACAATAATGATCGAACGTCAGGTAAGTAGTTTGATCACTTATTATTCATACAGCCTTTCAGAAAAACATCAGATAATTATTATAAAATTCCCTTCTGAACTAAGGGCTGTAGGTTCCATTCCTACCCAGAACAAACATTTGTGTGATGAACATAGATGTTTGTTCTGTGTCTGGGTGTCATATTGTATTCTATGTTCCTATGTATTGTAATGCTACATGTATGTATATATCATAATATATTACCTGGTTTCTATTATTCATTCACAACTTTCACATCACAGCACTTGACAGTCCTTTTCACAGTAATTTAAGCACAAAAAAACTTGATTTTTCTCAAAAATTTTACATCACTTTATCGATTTTGCGCGCGGGTCACGGGCCCGATTTCTAGACACGACTGCTCGGATGGCAGTTGTTTTGAAACTGTTTTTTTTGTTTCGAATTTAGTTTCTCTTCAAATTCATATTTTTCTTTTTCTACTGTCAATTTCAGTGAGGTATTTTATAGTTTGGCCATGATTGTATGTATTTTGACTCTAGATTTATTTTTTTTACTATTCTGTATTCAAAATTTTGAAAACTGCAAAAATCTAGAACCTTGGAATGCTAGCGAGGTTTCTTTAGAAAAGCTGTCGCTATGGAATGGCAGTCTCAATTTACTCCTCGAACGAGGAACACTAAATTGATATAAGGCCATTCCCGGGCCAGGCAAGGCCCGGGAACTCAAGAACGCCTTCAAAAACCATCTTTGGCTATCCAACACCAAAATTGTGAAGTGAATCTCCATCTACGTCAATCGCTGCGCCACGACATATCCATTGTCAAATCGCCGATCGCCGAGCTACATCCGCTACAGCCAGTCGCGAAACTACGACGAATCTATCGCCGAGAGCTGATCGCCGAAACTACATCTGTTGTCACCGTCGGCCGCCGTATCTACCACGACGAATCTATCGCCGAGCGTCAACCAGTGAGACGACCGGCTTGCCTTTTTCAAACATTGAGTGGCAATATAACTTCATCACCATGTTCCGGCCCGTCGTCCGTCAAAGCTTTGACGACTAATACCTGCGTGTCTCCTGCTGCTGCATCTTGAATCTGAGCTGCGTAATAATACTTCATCGACGGTGGAAGGACGAGAATCTTCTTCTGGATCCAGAAGCTAATAACTGAATGAGCTAGCCGCTGAACTCTGGAAGTCGGACAAACTAAAGGCAACGAATTCCTCAGTCTCTATAACGACAGTGGGCCTTGTTTGAATAAAGACCCGGAAGTGGGCCTTGTTTGTTTGAAGACCCGGAAGTGGGCCTCGTTGAAGACCGGAAGCGGGCTTTGTTTATCTGAAGACCCGGAAGTGGGCCTTGTTTGGATCCAATAACATTCTAATTCTACCGTGATAACTTGTAGGCCGTAAACAACTTAAATTTCGCGTTCTTCCGCATCATCTAGAGACTCTTTTTTTTTGCTTTCTACAAAGCTTGTAAAATTTACGAAAATAAATATCTGTTACCAATTCCTTTTTTTCTCTTCAGCTCTTAGGATCCTGTCAACCTAGGCACTGTTTAGGTAGGGGAGGAGCTGCTCATTAACTTGTAGCGTTCCATTCTACCTTTTTCACGAAAGGAACGGATGTAACGTGACAGTTTGGCGCCCAACTAAAATGAACCCTCTAAAACATTCTTCTAAATTCTAAAATAATACTTACTCAAGTAGGCTAAAATTTGATATTGACTTTTGGCTCTAACGTAATATCTTAGGTACTTGCTTAATTTATTTTTATACAGGCAGGACACGCGGAACATCACACTTACATTCTACAACACTGGCATAGTACTTAATACTTAAACGAACTTAAACTTGACTTGATTTTATCCTTGACTATTGACTTCAACTTGTGACTATGGCGAGACCAATTAAATACTCGTTTCTAAACAAACTTGAACTGGAATATGAAGTGACTATCAGAGGTGAAAAACCAGCTGACACTTTGACAACTCTTAAGGAGCAGCTGGCAAAATTGAGTCACATTCAACCTGAGGACATAAAATCTTCTCCAATACCTCTCAAACATGACCTCTCCCAAGCAGAGATCACGTTTAATTACGTCGAGGGTAAAATCTCGCACCTCGAAGCCACGGATGATAAAAGTAACCTGAGGAAAGTTGAATCTTTCGTAAATCATCTTCATTATCGCCTCGAACGCTTTAACGCCGTTCCACCATTTGTTGAGTCATGCTCAAACATACGATCTCGCTTCTTCACGCTCCAAAAACGGTTTGAAGTCTTAACTTCAGATTATTCAGGATCTTCTGAAGAAGTGTTAGTTGACATTCACAATCCTTGTCCTCAGACTCAGCCTAGCCCTCCCTCGATTTATCAATTACTACCTATGACTGGAACCAATCAAACTTTGGAAGTACTGAGTACTCCTCAACCCACTTTACCTTCAAGCATTCTGACTAGTATACCACTGGCTTCCGAGTCTGTACAAAACTATCACACTTCGGATAATTTTGTGAAGGAGCTCAAAACGTTTTCTTTCAATGGAAAATCGTGCCCTAGATCATTCCTTCAAAGGTTGGACGAGTTTAGGATTTCTCGAAACATTCCGGAAGGTATGCTTTGCAAGCACGCCTTTGAGATTTTCACAGGTGATGCCCTTCATTGGTTTCGTTTTCAGTATAATCGAAATCCTACCTTATTGTGGAAAGATATTTGCACATTGCTGATTCGAGATTTTGGTATACATGATTACGACTATAAGCTGTTGGAAGCTATAAGGAATAGAACGCAAGGAGCAACTGAGACCATTATCGTTTACGTCTCAATTATGTTCGGTATGTTTGCTCGTCTTTCAAAGAAACTTAGCGAGAGCGAACAATTAGAGATTTTACTCCATAATATAAGACCGTGCTATTCAGTTTTTGTTGCACTTAAAGATATTAAAACGGTAGATTCTTTAATTTCTACTTGTCAAAGTTACGAACGCATTTCTGAACGAGACAAAAATTTTCATGAGCCTAGATCTGAAGACACTTCTTGTGCTGCTGAATTTGCCTATCTTCCTTCATTTTCTAAAGCTTCATTTCCTAAAGCGTCTCCAAACGTAAGGTACACTAATGCAGTGCAGGAAGATAAACATCCACGCTCGTCATCTCAAACTAATGACATTTCTAAAGAAGAATTCTGTTATCGCTGTCGTATCACAGGCCATTCTTTACAAACTTGTACTAAGCCTAGATACCTCATTTGTTTTAAATGTGGTCGTAAAGGCGTGAGAATCAGCGAATGTCCAAAATGTGCTCCATCAAATCAACAAAAAAACTAGCTGACGACTTGAATGGTTTCACTAAATCACATAACAATAATTTTGATCTTAACGACTGGAATCAATGGTTAAATACTATTCGAAATTTTATGTTTTGCTACAAAACAACTTCTGTTTTCTACGACAAAGAAAAAGACTTTAACAGACCTTTTATTAACGTGTCTATAAACAATATACCTTTTTCCGGTCTTTTAGATAGTGGAAGTTGTATAACTATTTTAGGTAATAACTCTCATAAAGATATCCAAAAGTTAGGCTTTAAACTATTCAAGTCTCCAACTCAAGTTATGGTTGCTAATAAACAAAAAGCAATGTCTTCTGGTTATTTTCATTTGCCATTGAGATTTCATAATCAGACACATGTTATCAAAGCTTATGTTTTCCCTGATATTTATCCTTCTTTGATACTTGGGTGGGATTTCTGGAAAGAATTCGAACTCTCCCCAAAGATACTTTCTCTTGAACTCAATCTCGAATCTAAAGATCATACAACTTGTGCTGTTGAAAATCAAATATCAACATTTGATCATCTGTCTGGGAATCAAGTAGAAATTGCTAATGACATAATCAAGCGTTTCAAAAGTATTTCTTTTGAACAACGAGGTAAATTAGGCCGTACTAGTTTAGTTAGTCATCGGATCAATACTGGTGATGCTTTACCTATAAAACAACGTTGTTATCGTCTCTCTCCAGAAAAGCAAAAAGCACTCATCAATGAGGTCGATAAAATGCTAGAATTAAAAGTTATAGAAAAATGTGAGAGTCCTTGGTTATCTCCAGTACTTATCACTCCAAAAA
Source organism: Ennomos erosarius (assembly GCA_963580505.1). NCBI lineage: Eukaryota > Metazoa > Arthropoda > Insecta > Lepidoptera > Geometridae > Ennomos > Ennomos erosarius. The sequence goes on along the minus strand of OY756981.1, from coordinate 9,545,539 downwards.
AGAACGGAGAATGGCGTTTCTGCGTCGACAGCAGAAAGCTGAATGCAATTACTCGTAAAGATGCCTACAGCCTCCCTTTTGTTTCTGAGATACTAGATAACCTCAAAAATGCTAAATATTTGTCTAGTATCGATATAGCAAAGGCTTTTTGGGAAATTCCATTACATCTCAAAGACAGAGATAAAACTGGTTTTTACGTACCTGGTAAAGGAATGTATAGATTCACTGTTATGCCCTTCGGATTGACAAACGCTCCAGCAACTCAACAAAGACTTATGGACAGTTTATTCACTCCAGAGTTTGAGAATAAAGTGTTCTGTTACTTAGATGACATAATAATCATAGGTGCGACATTTGAGGAACATATTTCACTCCTACTTAAAGTTCATCAGAAACTTTCTTATGCTGGTCTAACCATTAACTTTGAAAAGAGTCAATTCTTTCGCAAAGAACTGAAATATCTTGGCTACATAGTAGATGAGCAAGGATTGCGGGCTGATCCCAGTAAAATTGAAGCGATTCTAGCTTACGCTGCTCCTACCTCTAAAAAAGAAGTAAGAAAATTTTTAGGTACATGCAGTTGGTTTCGCCGATTCATACCTAATTTCAGTACTATTGCTTCACCACTCTGTAAATTAACGTCATCTGGAAAAAAATCTCCAAAAAAATTTGTCTGGAATGCTGAGGCTGACTCTGCTTTTGCTAAATTAAAAGAATGCTTGACTACAACACCAATACTATCTTGCCCTGACTTTGACTATCCATTTTCCGTTCACTGCGACGCTTCTAACTTTGGGATAGGTGCTATGCTGACTCAGGAAAAAGACAATAAAGAAGTTGTTATTGCATATATGAGTAGATCTCTAAACAAGCATGAGCAGAATTATTCAACTACAGAACGTGAGACTTTAGCTGTCATTACTGCACTTGAGCATTGGCGTTGTTATCTTGATAACGGTAAACGATTTACAGTATACACTGACCATGCAGCATTAAAGTGGTTCCAAAATTTGTCTAATCCTTCTGGCAGATTGGCACGATGGAGTCTTCGTCTGTCTTGTTTTAACTACGACCTAAAACATAAAAAAGGAAAAGAAAATGTTGTCCCAGACCTTCTGTCGCGTCATAAAATACCCGATACTGCTATTATTGGTGGTGTTGAACCCATATCTAGAGACAATGCATCACAATTGGAACTATATAATAGACTTTTTACTAACTGTCGAGATAATCCTGATGCTTATCCAAATTACAAAATTCTCAACAATAATTTATACCGTTTTAATAACTCACCTGATTATCTAAATGAAGATTTTGCTTGGAAAGAAGTTCCACTTCCCTCTGAGAGAATGAATCTCATCAAAACTTGCCATGGTGACTCAGAAAGTAATCCCCATACTGGCATTTTCAAAACATACAAGAAGCTTTCTTTAAGATACTATTGGTCTGGTATGTTTAAAGATGTGGCTAAAATGTGTTCTTCTTGTGAAACATGCCTCTCTTATAAGCATTCGAATCATTCTCCATATGGTCCTATGGGTAAACCAAAAATTTGTTCAAGACCTTTTCAAAGCCTCTCATTAGATCTAATGGGCCCTTTTCCACTCACAAGACAACGTAATCAATTCATACTAGTGGTTACATGTTCTTTTTCAAAGTATTGCCTTATTTTCCCTATCAAGCGCGCTACATCTTCCAATATCATCATGTATTTGGAAAATAATGTGTTTCTGGTACACGGTGTGCCACAAACCATCATCATGGACAATGGTTCACAATTTCAATCTAATGAGTTTCAAAGTTTTCTGAATAAGTATAAAATTCCTTTTATATTTTATTCACCTCGATACTGCCCTCAAGTAAATCCCACAGAACGGTATAATAGAACAATTATCACCGCACTTTCACAGTTGGTCGGAGATGATCACCGTTCATGGGACAAACATTTGCAGAAAATCCAATATGCACTCAACAGTTCTGTAAATTCTACAACTGGGTTTTCTCCATCCTTTCTGGTCTTTGGACGTGAAACCATACCATGTGGTTCACTATACACTAACTGCTCCAACCTTGATAATTTCATTTTTCTTCCTCGTGACATCTACGCCGCTAATTTAGGATTATTATCTAACATCTTCGATAAAGTACAGGTTGCATTACACACTGCACACACAAAAAATGCTGCTCATTACAACACGAGACACACCTTTAAAGAGTTCAACGTTGGCGACACAGTCTGGCGTAAAAATTACGTCCAGAGTAACGCTGGTGCATATTTCAGTTCAAAGTTGGCTCCCAAATATGTCAAATGCAAAGTTGTTGAGAAGCTCTCACCTCTCGTCTTTATTTTAGAGGATCCTAACGGCTTAAGAGGAAAGTGGCATGTAAAAGATTTTAAAGTGTAAATAGTGTAGCGGTTGTATTCTGTTTTTTTCTCTAAATTGTATACTTATTCTGTAAATAGCTTTAGCGTATATTATTTTTGTATTGTACAAGGAAACTAGACCCTTTCGGCTTATTTTTTTTAAATCCATTTTACAAACGTTATTTTTTTTCACTCTTTTTGTTTTATCCTTTAACACGAATCGTGTGGGTAAGAAGCCATTGTGTTTACTCATTTTTTTTTATACTTTCTTAGTTGCACATGTTGTTACTCTAATCTTAATTTCCTTGCAATTTCTTAAATACAAGGTTCTTGAATATTAATTTCCTTGACGTCTTCAATACCCAAGGGTGTGTGTAATATTCTTAAAGAGCGGTACACAACTCGTTAAATAAGCCTTTGTGTTGTACATTTTCTTAATTGTAAATACTTATTATCTTTACTCGGGTTTTCAAAAAGGTGCGGATAACGACACCTAATTAAAAAAAATAAGCCTTCGTTATGTATAATGAATAGTTCCTTGTGGAGTATGCGTCATCAAATATGTGAACCATATCCCCTAAGTATGTTTGTGAGCGAGTAAAAGAAGAAGTGCAAGATTTAAGTATGAAAGAGCAAGGTTTTATTCCTAACCTTCAAAATTTTCAATGGAGTTGAAAATTTTCTGGGGTCGTGGGGGAAATATGTAATGCTACATGTATGTATATATCATAATATATTACCTGGTTTCTATTATTCATTCACAACTTTCACATCACAGCACTTGACAGTCCTTTTCACAGTAATTTAAGCACAAAAAAACTTGATTTTTCTCAAAAATTTTACATCACTTTATCGATTTTGCGCGCGGGTCACGGGCCCGATTTCTAGACACGACTGCTCGGATGGCAGTTGTTTTGAAACTGTTTTTTTTGTTTCGAATTTAGTTTCTCTTCAAATTCATATTTTTCTTTTTCTACTGTCAATTTCAGTGAGGTATTTTATAGTTTGGCCATGATTGTATGTATTTTGACTCTAGATTTATTTTTTTTACTATTCTGTATTCAAAATTTTGAAAACTGCAAAAATCTAGAACCTTGGAATGCTAGCGAGGTTTCTTTAGAAAAGCTGTCGCTATGGAATGGCTCAAGAACGCCTTCAAAAACCATCTTTGGCTATCCAACACCAAAATTGTGAAGTGAATCTCCATCTACGTCAATCGCTGCGCCACGACATATCCATTGTCAAATCGCCGATCGCCGAGCTACATCCGCTACAGCCAGTCGCGAAACTACGACGAATCTATCGCCGAGAGCTGATCGCCGAAACTACATCTGTTGTCACCGTCGGCCGCCGTATCTACCACGACGAATCTATCGCCGAGCGTCAACCAGTGAGACGACCGGCTTGCCTTTTTCAAACATTGAGTGGCAATATAACTTCATCACCATGTTCCGGCCCGTCGTCCGTCAAAGCTTTGACGACTAATACCTGCGTGTCTCCTGCTGCTGCATCTTGAATCTGAGCTGCGTAATAATACTTCATCGACGGTGGAAGGACGAGAATCTTCTTCTGGATCCAGAAGCTAATAACTGAATGAGCTAGCCGCTGAACTCTGGAAGTCGGACAAACTAAAGGCAACGAATTCCTCAGTCTCTATAACGACAGTGGGCCTTGTTTGAATAAAGACCCGGAAGTGGGCCTTGTTTGTTTGAAGACCCGGAAGTGGGCCTCGTTGAAGACCGGAAGCGGGCTTTGTTTATCTGAAGACCCGGAAGTGGGCCTTGTTTGGATCCAATAACATTCTAATTCTACCGTGATAACTTGTAGGCCGTAAACAACTTAAATTTCGCGTTCTTCCGCATCATCTAGAGACTCTTTTTTTTTGCTTTCTACAAAGCTTGTAAAATTTACGAAAATAAATATCTGTTACCAATTCCTTTTTTTCTCTTCAGCTCTTAGGATCCTGTCAACCTAGGCACTGTTTAGGTAGGGGAGGAGCTGCTCATTAACTTGTAGCGTTCCATTCTACCTTTTTCACGAAAGGAACGGATGTAACGTGACAGTATTTACAAACAAAAAAGTATCTAAGTATTATATCCGCTATGCTTAGTTTGGGGCTAGATAGTGCTGTGTGAAATGTCCACACATATTTATTTATATAATATAACTGTGCTTCCGTCCTTTAGGCAGCAGCCAAAATGCCAGTTCGTTGTCACTCAAACCTGACTGACCTGACCTAGCGGATGTAGGTAGGTATTTACACCGGTGTTGGCCCTATTTCATACAATTTTAGAGGTCAATTTCGGCGAAACGCAAGGCTTATTTATTCCGTTGCCCTTGAGCTAAAGTCATGCGAAGTAGCGACATTACGAAAAATTCGACGTCTTGTTGACGAATTAAGAAAAGAGGTTATCAAATCTCTTGAATCAGAGGCGCGATTCTGGTAATTATAACTTGGTTTATAGTCTCGATATAATCGCATCTTAATATCATTTCAATCTCATGTTTGCTCATATCATAATAGTGTACCTCTATAATACAGTACTTGTATTATAGAGGTGTGGCTCAGGAGTATGTAGGTACCACAGATTAGAGAAAAAACAATTGACCATAGTATTAACTCGCCTGGAGTTTATCTTTTTAACAAAATAGCTACACAAATGTGTGACTAATGCCGTCTGCAGTCTGCACTAAAGATTGGCAGCACCTAAACTCGCACTTATCTGTAAGTGAAAGTGGTTCCCACTTCCCATAGTAAAAGCTATGCTTAGTGTGGGGCTAGATGGCGATATTTATTACATTTATTTATTTGAACGCATTAAATTACAAGAATTAGCCTTTTTATCTAGACCTCGGATCTATCTATATGCTTTAGTGTTTTTCTTTTTGTGTATGGGCATTTGGGCAATAATTAGAATAGCAGCGGCATGCTCTCATTTTACTTTCGATCAAGCTTTTTACCATTTATTGATCAAGCTATTTATTTAGGTGCATGGGTTACCTACGAACAATAATAGAGCAATATTATAGTTAGGTATAATCCGTAACTATAATAGCTGTTGGGCCTGTTCACTTACTGTTGGTTGTCCAAATAAAATAACACTTATTGATAAGATTTGATTTGACAACAAGAAACAACATTAACTCTTCAAAAAGAGTTTTTTTTCATCGGTAGTTTAATTTTATTCCATAGATCTTGATTTAGAACTAGCCTCATTCAATTTATTTTTAATTAACTATCTACAGAGAATCGGCATCTACCTGGTATGTTAGTACGATACGGCGACAATACATTCGGCTTTAGGTAATTTAGTTCTGACATGCACTTGCGTCATATAAAACTATGTATAGGTACATGTATTTTATTTAGCATGTATAAGTTACTTGTTTATAATGTGCACTTGTAAGAAGCAAGTTCTCCTTGACCGCACTCCGATAATAAGTAGGTACTTAGGTTAGTAAAGTGTCATGTGCTTATAGTTTTCATTCATACGCCCATACATCGTTTTGCCTTCTGGCTGCCATGTTCACATATCTAGTTCTAAATCAACGTACATTGGTTCTTGTGAACGTGTCATAGGCACGTACTACGCACATCACATCAAATCTGATAATCATTTGATACAGATTTTTATATAAAGTGCGTCAAGCATGAATCCGATAGTAAGGATCGCACTCGTAGTCAAGCAGCTGCAGTCCAAACCAATATCATAACATCGACAGCCATACCATTAATACCATACCGCAGCACTTGTGACATGGTTACTCATCATAGGAAAGCAAGCACTTGCGCTGGTCTGCAGCGCGGATCCAGTCATCGGGCATAACATCACTTTCTGTCAGGCAGTCTGTGTTAGGCGTTCAAAGACGACAGACGCGCGCAATAGCTTTCAGCCGGCCGCCGCGATCGCGGAAAACTTTTCGACATGGCGGGAAAGATATAATAAAATTATCTTTCGTTGATTTTTTTTAATTTTCTTGTGTTAAATGGATGCATAGTTTTCAGTTTCAGAGCATTATAAGAGTGCTTCCCAGTGAAATAAGTTTTTGTGCAATGGACAAAATGAAGTTTTCTGTATGGATCCTGGTAAGTTATTTTTATTTTGAAAAATGAATATTTTAGTAGGTACCGTAACCTCGATTTTCATTATTACACATCCTCTGCTGAATATAATTAATAGGAAGGTATTCTATACAGTCTCTATGCTCAATATTAAAAAGCAGCTAATAAATTATTTATTAAAATTTAGTTTGGTAAAGAGTATTAAGTACCCCTTGCGTATTAAGGTTAACATAATTTTAAAAGTATATCTTTTATAGTACCTAAACTACCTAAGTACTTACTTGAGGATTATTTATCCTATTTCAATGTCTTTCTCTCTATCCGTTTGTTATCTTTTCACGAATAACCAATCTAGCATTTGTTTTATAGCAGTATTTCCTGCTTATTTATCGTAATCAACAGATCAGTCAGAAGACAACACATTGGTTCACTTGCACAGTCTGTGTTTGAGGAATGCTCTCAGCTCTCACAGCGCTTTGAAAATTTCACGCTTCGCACGCGAAGCGTTTTTTTTTCTCTGTGAATACTCTGAATATTTGATAACCCCACATCGGCCTTCCGTCGCCTCGCTACCGTGAAAAAGCTCATCCACATATTTTGCGAGAATGGAAATTTCGTACGACCCGCTTCGTGCGTTCATTCGTACCCCACACTTGCAAGATGTGGAATTATCTTCCCCCAGAAATATGCCCACGATGCTTCAGTGTGCTTCAGTGTCTTTATAGGGCATCAGAAAAGCCTGAGCTGGCAACGCATCGACAACGCGTTTTTGTAAATGTCCTTAGGCGACCTACGCTATGGTTACCACTTTCCACCAGGCGTGACTTACGGGAGCTTAGAAATTATAATACATTTACTACCTACGGTAGTAAGTAACATATTTAGTAATCTGTACCTACGTGGCGACCGAAGCCTCACAATCAGTCGTGCCTAAAATTTGCATCTCGTTACCTAATTCTAAGCACAAGCACGACTTATCAATTGAAACGCTTTAACGCTTAAATCAATCGTAAATCAGTATCGGCATACCTGACATGACAACCGTTGAATAGAAATCTATAAATAATCGCACATAATACTAGTTTTTGACTAATAATAAAATGCCATCATCCAGAATAACGACCAGAATAAAAAAATGCAATACGACCTTTATCCCGGAAAAGAGATCCGCGGGTAGGTATAGGAACCACGGGGTGCCTTTATTAGACATCTAATAAATAAAGTAGTCATATAAAAAAAGCATCTGGCAACAGTTAACATGCAAAGGAGTAAATTAAATAGGGCATGCCATTTTATTTATGTAACATAATTGTAACATTCTTTTTTATTAGGTACCTACTTACCAATTTTTCAGCAACAAGATAACTAGTCAGATTACCTAATTGAAATATGACATATCAAATCTAAAACGTAGACGTAGAGAAAGCTATAGTAACAAGCGTTTATCGACGACAAGTAAGAAGTATATTAATGTAGAGCTAAATGGGGACAAAGTAGTAATTGTAATTTTTGTGTTGTCTTTGGTTCCTAGATTTACTTATTGAAAAAATATATTAATAGCAATACACTATACCTCTGATTAATAGCAACAATGTGTATTACCAATTTCAGATGAATAAATTTATGCCAGCATTTACTATTTTTATACTTAGCTTAGGTAGGTATCTATTTATTAATAGGTAGGTACCTACACTATCTAAAAAAATCTTATCACTGGTCCTTTTATGACAAATACAAGTTGGTAGTTTAGTGAACCCCTAAAAAATATCACCAATACATTCGCTATTATGTCTGAATTTTATTCCCGAAAGAAAGGATTTTGTAAATAATGTGCACGTATAAGAGCAAAAACTCCATAAATAAGGATGATAGATTAAGGAGAAAGGAAAGATACAATACGTCATATTCCATTGTGCTAAATTAATGGGGCGCAAAAGTAACATGTCATTTAGTCCTTAAATCGATGTGAAGCATAACATTAATATGTATTGAGCGCGCCAAAGCGACAAGAAGGCTGCGCGGGCGCGCCCGCGGCGCGACGGGATCAGACATTGTTTTTCGACGATACGGGTACTATCGACAACACAATGTATACGGGCTGATCCCTCACGCATACAAATGAAAGGCTTTTTCTTGCGAAATATGGGTGGTATATAATTGTGAATTTTAATTCTACACTTGCAGTACCTAACTGTATTCGATACACGATTCTTACCGGATAATTAAAAAGTAGCAAGAAACTGGAAGTTCGGACACGCTGTATTTAGATAGATTACGAATGATTGCGAACACCAGAATAAAATCTCTTTGATCTCGGTTTCGTAGACTTTGAGGAGAGTTCTAAGAACCTCGATAGCTTTTACTTGGGCCATTGTAGAAGGAGAGGAGAACTTTATTTATCAACACGATATTCAATTATATTAAGAGAGAGAATAGAACAATTTTACGCATTAAAACTAAAATTAAAACGTTAAGTTGAGAAAAAAATGATAAAAGTTGAACCGTATTTAAAAAGGTTTTGGACTCAAAGACTCAAATAGTACCTACTCACAGACATGTGACCTAACTACAGAATACCTATACATTAAAAGATGCCACATAAAAGTAGGCGTAAGTACTAAACTCAGTTTACAAATTATTCTGGATCAGGGGCCTAGCAAAGATCCCTTTCCATTAGCGTTAACGCCAAACGATAACTCAAAATGTATGGGAATGACAGCCCCTGCGGAAAACTTTTTCGCAGCTAATGTTATTCTCCATACATTTTGGGGTTATCGTTTGTCGTTAACGCTAATGGAAAGGAATCTTTGCTAGACCCCCTGGACGTCCATGTGCTCTTTTCTGTAAAGACAATGAGGTAACAGTACCTAGGTATTTCGTAAAATATAATTTTCGCTTAATTGCTTTCGTTGATTATGACTATAGATACCATCAAAGTTATCAGGTAAAGTATTTGGCATGTTGGCGTGCGCCCGCGTGGGGCCGTTGACGCTTTGCCGCGGCAACTATGTCAATGCCACGCTCGCGCCTGCGGCACGCTATCGCGAACTCTTATCGACCATTTCGATGTATTGGAAAATTACGTCGTAAACTACTATACAACTATGTAATCATTGTTGTAATCTATGACCAAAAATTATAGTGTTGTGAGATTATCATAAAATAGCAGCGCAGGACCATTTCTTGATGGAAGATGGGTCTTCATGAAGTTATTATCAATATCCTAGTGCTGAAAGTCCGAAGAGAGCTTTTTCTTTTTATTTAATTTATGTATTTATCTCTGTCCATCTTTTGGCTTGTCATTGATATTACATATGACAATAAACTTCCTCGTTTTATTAAAAGAAAGGAGATAAACGGACAAACATTTTAATATACAAATAATAGGCAATACTTGTGGGTGACAGACTGGCAGTATCGACCAACAGTTTTAATTGCATCACGTTTAATCCATAATTTTCTTTGAAAACTAATCTGTTTAGCATAATTATAACATTGGTCAGCAAGGCAGATACCGTAGCCGAAATAAATTAACAAACATAAATAATCACATATCTAGCAAGGTAATTGACAACGCTATAAAATTAAATTACCTCAAGCAATCACAATAACAAACTTGTTAATTTGAAATTTGATTAATCTTCAAGGCTTAAAATTTATCTGCATCTAATTTAAACATCAATGTTGTTCATATTACCGTTAAAACAAATGTATGTTGAAATTAAGTGCAGGGTAGCAATTTTGAACCCTATTTATGTCACTTGCTGACTTAACCCGGTCATAGTTACATAAATATCTCCCACGGGCGCTATTTTTATATACATTGTACGCAGAATGAGTCCCATCTAGCGCCATCGAGCACCAGTGCGTGGAATGTCAGCAAATGCGAAATTTTGTGTTACACGTTTTGGACGTGACTGTAGATCACGTCACAGGGATAGTTCTACATCAACAGTCTGAAATATTGCGTGCTCCTTTAAACCATTAAAATTCTTATGTTTGTTTGTGGATTTTCGCTTTATAATGATTCTAAAATTAGCCGACTTCTCGTTAAAACATCTGCTGTATCTATCATTAAACGAACTCATTGTACGGGGTGATATGAACGTGTGTACATAGGTATGTGTATATTTTTCTAATTATTTTGACGAGACTTCACTACTTATACTATACATATAGCCCAGACTATATGACCCTAACTTTACCATGCACCACTTTGACAGATATTTTGCTGTCAAGCGTAATATTCAAGCATGTGTTCCGGCATGAATAAAGGGCACTGCAGCTAGTAAAATTGCTGGGCAAATGAGACTTTATGACCCGATATCAGTTTAGAAATCTTATTCTTGGACTGTGCTGATGTCTGGATGACACGGTGCAGTGGGGATGCGAAGCAAGACTTTGGAAAGAGTTTTGAGTGGTAGTGTCGCTTAACACCAGGCAAACGACCAGCTCACGTCATTCAATTACAATATTACTTATAAAAAAACAGAAATACACCGTTCAGTGGTTCGTCAGGGTAACTTGACCAGGGTAACTTTCACATGTGAATCAAATTGTATATGCGCCAGAAAACAAGTTTTATGTCATTATATTGATTCGGTTGCATCATTTGTGGACGGACATTACAGCTCTTAAAAGATTTTTATAAGTACTAAACCAATATAAATTATAGGCACTACACTACACTTGAAGACGCTTGAATCGAATAAAGAAGGAAGCTACACAAATGCAATTAAATGTGGGGTGGCACTAAATCTTAACAACTGCGTGCACAAATAATATGTTATCAGATCAATGTCTGACAGGAAAGAAGAAAACCTCTTAGAGTGGGTAATTGATGTTTTTGTGGAAAGCCCGTTAAAAGAAATAGCACCACTGTATTCCTGTTGGTCACTTTTATAGAAACCATTATCGAACAGCATAAATCAAAACCTACACGCAGATATTGCGAGGTTGTTTTTAGCAGATATAAGTAGTAAAATCGGTGATAAAATAGGATGTTTGACCTACATATTACTTTTTATATCATATCAAAAATAAAGTTTCCAATTTATGGATCCTCCGGAATCTCTTCGGTGTTGTTTTGAATTTATACAACGCATTAGTTTTTGGTGTTGATTATTATCTATTATTATAAGTTTATAAGGCAAATATACGGCTATAACCGCAGCGCGGAAGCGTGTGTTTTAAAGCTTCCTCGGGCACCGGAGGCACTTTACGGGCGGGTGATATTGGAAAAATGTTTGTCGCACGTGCACTAAAAACGATTTGCAGCTGTGAAATTTTTAAATTTGTGCTTAGCTTTTTTGTTCACTGTTTCTTAAAACCTAAATATAATTTTATTATGAGTTACGTAGGTAGGTACTCTCTATAATATAATGAGCATTTATTCTAACCTATTTACTTTTGTTCCCAGTGCCGTTGGAGTTGGTGTCTTCTAGTAGGAATATTGAGCAGCGCATGCGGAGAAAAAATTACTCTTGGATACCTGACTGGTTCACAGCGGCGACCAGGGGATTACACTTACCAAACACCAGGAAGAGTTATATCAGGTAACAGGATCATCTGGACCATATTTTAATTGACCGCTGAGTCTTCCAACATAGGTATTAATTAGGTGTAAACACAATACAGTTTATCGTCATATCTATAAGTAGGTATTTATGTGTATTGTTACTTCTTACCTAATCAAAATTATGTATTAACTTGCATGTCGGTGAAAGTTTTCTTTGGCGCACCAATTATTATCTGGCATTATGTAAAATAACAGACATAACCTAGTACCTGTTTTGTGTGTTCATCCTGGATCATCTTAGATCACGTATGCAAATAACACAGCTCTAAATCCATTATTATTTGCATATACGATCAAAGCTCAATATGTTTACTATAAACGTTATCGCCAGATAGACCCGACCCACTAAGATTAATGCATGCCATGATTCGGCTCGCACAACATGCGCACGCGCACTTTATTAATATAAGTACATGCTATATTAAACAAATCTTTATACCACACTATCGACATTAAATTAAACACTATTTTCAACAGGAGCAATTTCAATGGCGGTAGATGAAATAAATGAAAAACTGTTTGCACCATTGGGCCATTCCCTGGACTTCGTTGTTGCTGAAACTTTCGGCCAAGAAGAAGTTTCCATACGACAGGTGCGTGCTACCTCGTTATTAAATTAAATTAAATAGCGGCTTGTGATCTTCAATGGGTCGAGATAAAATCAGAACATAGACTTTGAGTGTCGTAAAAGCTTTTCAATTTTTGTCTCCGGGCGCTTTTTCTTTTCCAATAGGTCGCAAAATTACTTCGAGTTGAAGCCTTTACGCTCGTTACCATTATTCTTTCATAGATTCCTGAACACCGACCGATATATTCGCATAAAGTGCACTACGTAGTTTACTGATGATGTGTTTTATGGTTATCTATAAGTTATTGTGTATCGGTAGCCCTACTTTCATGACGGTATATTTTAATTTGCGCTATTATAGAATGTTGCTTTGAAACTGATTTTCTGAACCTACTTATACGTAGTATAGTAAGTAACCATGTGTCTTGTGAGTACCTATGTAAATTATTTTTAAATGGGTACACTTCCTAAGAATTCCATTGTACGCTTTCCGATGTCCTAATAATGGAGCCAAATTACGGATGCCGTCGCCAGGCCCGCCATAAAGTCTTGATCGTGAGTGTCCAAGTCATTAAAACGAGGTAACTGACAGATCTATGCGTCTGAAATTTTAATTAGTCATATAATTATTATTTTTCGCGAAGTATCCTCGCCAGTTTTAGCGACCTATACAAGCATAAGTACCTACTTACCTACACAATATACATACTTACGAACAAACGATCATTAGGTTCTTATAATAGTGATGCAGTATAAATACATCACCAGCTGTGCTGTGCTGTCTGTCTACCGTAAGAGACAACTAAAAACTGTTTATGAAATTAACTAATTGCTGGTGATCAATCCGCTGCATGATGTCCTCAAATTATTTAAGTGCTTAATAACCCACGCGCTTTGTAGATATTGAATTTGAAGCCAAGATTTATAATATTTAATATGTAAAAACTTTATTGGTTTAAGAGCGTAAGTGATATTAGTTAATTAAACTAATTATTGTACTGTTTGTTTCTCTTAAACATTAATAAATAAATAAATAAAATATTGCGTACGATGGTGCTGGTGTTAGGTGTAAAAACGAGATTTTGTAAAGACATATAAATTCTTATTTGAGGGCTTATTACTACTCTACCATACCTAACCTACATAACTATCACGTGCGTTTCTCGTTCTCGCATACCATTACCAACATTATTTTAAACCCAAAGTGCCTGCGGAACTAAATGCAGCAGATGCAAAACAGAAATAGTTCAACGATGCAAATTCATGTAAATCTCGACGAGCTATGATAGACGCTTTAGGTGGTACCGCGTACTCGGCAATCTAAAGCTCTTTTAGAGTCCAAATTAAATCCTCTTTGCAACGGCACTTCTTTCCTGTAATGAGCCACTGTAAGATGCTAATTCGCGGTCATTGAATATCTATAAATAGGTACTTTGATATAAAACGTCTTTATTTTGGGAAATAGAGATAGATAGGCATAAAGATTCCTTTACAAGTTCTATTTGTTTTTCTATTCTATGAGTCTCTTGATCCGCCTTGTAAGCACCACATAACTTAATTAATTGCCGATATCAGTTTTAATCTGTTCCATTTATACATTTGATGATCTGGGCAGGATCATCCTTCAACTCATAATCTGTTTCAGTACCTAATCGATAAAAAAAATATTAGAAGCATTGAGCTTTTTTATTCTAAATCATTTTGTAAAAGTAACTTATATTCCATAGTACATTTAGGTCGCCAATAACGTGACCACCCTCTGCGCGTAGCTTGACGTATTATGTAACCTAATGTATAAAATGGAAATTGTGTGTGGATTCCGTATTTCTTTACAAGAGTGGTAGGCATGTTAGTCCATGTTAATACATTTTATGTAAATTCATGGAAGTATTAAAACGGCCGCGTATGTAGCTCAAACGTTTTAGGAGCATCTCTCGCGTCACTAAATGAGCCGTGTTCTGCTAGAAAAGGTCATAGCTTCCCTGTAGGTTCTTTATCTTTGTCGTAACTAGAACAGGAAATGTTATTGGCGCCCTTTTAACTTTTATCATCGGTTTTTTATTTATGCCTTTTATCTGCAAGGTCCCATGGAAATTTATGGAACCTTTGTAATATGCTCGTAAAGTTGGCGAGCTTGAGGCGGCGGCGAAGGCGTTACTAGGGGTGCATAAAACTGACATCAATCTCATTGTCTCTCACACGCCTGTAGGCAAATCAGAAATCAGTGTTACCCATGACACCATTTAGGAGGAATCTATTGTTACCATCTACACTTTAGCAGGAAGACTAACCATTGTGAGATTTTTTTCGAGATTTGATACCAGTCAATGCAGTAAAATGTTAGAGTCAACGTTATATCAAAACATTAAATCAAACGTGAAAGTAGCATTACCGTTTTATGAAACGTTTATTACCCATCTTCCGAGTGAAAAAGATTCAATGGAGGCGGAATTTCTAAAATTGAATCTGATTCAGCAATATTCGCTGGAAAAGGTTCTTAAAGGCTGAAGTTTGAAGAGTTAGAACAGCTGGAATTGGCGTTTGACCTCGTTTATATTCTTAATGAAGGACTAAGACAACTTGCTAATTGCTTCCAGTCATTATCGGCGTTCGACCGCCCTCGATGATAAGGGAAATAAACATGATACGAGTTAGAAGTTTTGCTCTACTAATAGCTAATTAAAATTATCCTAGTTTCCTATTAAACAGTTCTTTTCATCCCATAATTATACACATACTTAATAGTTTATCATATTTTGTAATTTGAGTGCGTAATTGCGTATATAGGGAAAAGTTTACAGAGCAGCTGCCCATTGCTATATTCAAATTTTGAGACCTATGCTCATACCTATGTTATTAATATGTTGTTGGCGGTTATTATTCTTGGGGATCTCTTCTCACCGGATTTTATCAAGCAATAAAACAAGAAACCCCAAGCACTAATAGGTCTTTCCATAGCTAGTTACTCGACTTTGAGCTTACCATGAGTACCAAACATGAATAAGTAGAACAAAAAATTGTCTGTTGGCTTACAATTACAATAATCGTCTGATACTGAGATGATTACTGGAACTGCATGCAGCCAATGATGATATTGTATGACACCATCCTTTCGAAACCTTTATTGGTTTTCCTTAAACCAAGTAATTTCGAAATATTTTTATGTAGGTACGCCGACCAAGTGAAACGCGAGGTCTCGAACCTTATAAGTATATCTATTGTACTTAGTGTTAACGTATCTTGCTAACAAAGGGACGGTGACAGAAGAAACGCATTTGGAATGTGTACAGTAAATTACAATAGTGCCAAATAAAGTAACATTTGTTAATCCTTAGTAGGCTTCGGAAGCGGATGCAATATATTTATTTCTATCATTATCATCATCAGCCTGAAGACGTCCACTACTGAACATAGGCCGCGCCATTGAAGCCACTTTGAGTGGCTGCCTGATTCTTGCATCCATCGGCTCCCCGTGGTTTTCACTAGTCGTCGGTTTAGCTAGTGAGTAGTGATCTACGCTGCATCTCCGGTTCGTGGTCAACCACTCCAAACCATTCTATATATTCATATACCACTCGGGATTCTTCATTCTACTCCTAATTGATGAGATGACTGTATCTATAGCAAGAAAAAAAAACAGAAATAATGCTGTAATATAAGTGTCGTGAATTTTATAATTTATTCTCACTTTTTAATATTAAGAGGTTGGTAGACTATTTAAAAATACTATTTTGGTTGGCCACACTGGCGGAAGGAGCGTCCGCTGAACCATCAGCCAATTACGATGGCTGCCTTGGTAGTTCCGGTAAAATAATATTGAGGTTTAGGAGGGAAGTTTTGGAGGGAGGACAAGGTCCAAAAAGGCGTGCTATTCTGGTTAAGGAACCGAAGCGTCAAGACGTATTATTGCTCCTGTTCGTTTATTATGTACCGAGTGTGTACTGAATATTTATAGAAGAAAGAATATACAAGAATTGAAAAGGTTCTCTGTGTTTTACTTCAATTCAGAAGAGGAGATGAACCCACATGAAACAAGGTACCGTAATTTTTCTCTGAGAACCTGTGAATTTATGACCATGCCCACGATTGATCTTGATTTGTAACTGTAATTTTTACCAACGCCCGTAATTTAAGCTATACTGCAATATTGATAAAATAGTGAGATTATGTCAGCGCGGCCGGTCAGCTAGACTGAGACAATCCGGTTGTGTTAACTTAATCGAAACATAAACTTGATTTTATTTATTGAGATTGTGCAATTATGAAACGCTGGATAACATATATCATCATTTGAATTTGACACTTGAAGTTTGAGAAGCATGGGCGGTCTGCATTGACGGAGTCTTCCCGCCCGTGCTAATTGAACCTGATAAAGTGTACAGTGTCGTGTCAGGGGTTTCATACTCGTTTGGTCAGGGCCACACTCTGACAACGATAAGGGAACTGCTGACTGGGCACAGCTGTTAAATTGGATTGATGGTAATGATTGTAAAATGGTGCTTAGACTGTAAAGTATTGTCTTTTTCCAATACGATTGGGCTTGCATTTAAGATTTTAATTGTAATGCCTACACGATTAATCTCAATTGAGGGTACTCTAAGATTATTAAAAAAATATATTTAATGGTGAATATTAAGTAGAAATTCCTGAGAAGTAAGAATAATAGACGAATATTTTAATCATTATGACTTGTTCACATGGCCTAATGTAGTTGTCTATAGAATTTTGATTTCAAATGTAGGTATCTATATCACACACACACAACAGGTATACTGAGTCAAAAGAATTCGTTTACGAAAGCACAAAATAGAAAAGTGACGATAGTGTCTCAGGAGTCTAATATTTTAGTGTACTTAAACCAATAATAGTTAGCATCTTTGGAGTGAATTTGGTGTAATGACGGGTGGTCAGCATTGTTTTAGATAATTTTGTGTATGGTCTACTAGCATTGTAACATGGGCCCCGTAATATCGCTCGCACACAACACACAATACACAACACACCATCCACACATACAATTATTACACATTTAAGTATTGTTATTTTCAAATGTTATTTGAGCATTGTAGAAAGAGAGAGCGATAGATATGATTTATGGTTATTGCATTATTTTAAAATGAAATAAACCTGTTGTCCAGTGGTCTATTCGTTTGTAGATTTATAAGCCTCAGAATCACTGGGAGGAAACTTGTATGTTCGACAAATTATTAGCGAAAACAAAGTTCCACGAAGTTTACCTAACAGTTACCAAATTGGAGTATCTTGTTTTAAACTTTTATTTTATTTCGTACGAGTAGTTATTTTATTTCACCCAGGTAGATAGGTATCAATAATTTGTTGCTATTTTTAATTTACTTTTACATTGTTCTGTCCATTTTATTGAAGGTATCGATAAATACTTTTTAATTTTCATATTTGTCATTTTTAAATTATACAACTAAAATGATTCAATTCAATTCAATTGTTTATTTGCATTCCACAATGTTGTTTAAAGATGTTCGTGTGATTGAAAGTTCCCTGTTGAGTTTGACTTGATTACATTATCTTGAATTACATTTTTATATTTATGGAACCCATACCGCGATTAGAATCATTTCAGTTCCCGATGTTCCAGTATTTGGTATATTATGATAATGCAATGAACAACCGTAAATGGTTAAAACAACGATACTGTTTTTTTAAAATCTAATCATCCTAAGACTTAGTCGCTGTTCTGTAGAAGTTACGTTTGCGTTTATTTCAAGTGGCTGTAAAACAATTAATTACTATTCACGAAATCCTGGCTCCAACTTCGATCGCCATCATCAGACCAGTTAGTAGAAGGTGCTAGCGGTTAAGCGTATAAAAAGGTAGTGCTAACACCAATAAGAAGTGCATCATGCCACTTTCCCACTACTGGTTTTGCCAGTGTAAAGTCGCACTGTATTATGAAATGTTTTAGTGCGAGTATTATTTCGTATTCATATTCATTTATTTGTATTCATGTGCCAAAAATATGTGAAGTCTACCCATCGACTAATTCACTACCTATTTCGAAATGGAGTAAACTCTCACTAGTGCCACAATTTTAACGTGCCAGTTACCACCTACTCCAATCAGATATAGCTTAATTATTATGTCATAGATAATATAATACCTACAGTTGGTACTTATGTTGACAGTAGATCAGGTTTGCAATCCTATGTATATTATAATAGCGCTCATGGTTTAACAGAAAAATCATATTTGATATTTACGCCACTACGTTGTTTGCCTTGTTAAACTTGTCACAGATTTAAATTAAAGACTAGTATTTCAATATAGTACCCAGGTTTAATACAGATTATTTTATGACAATCAGAATGCGCGTACTGGGCGGTTATTCTCTATGGAAACACAGATTCCACACGATACGAAACCACGTCGTTATCGTGTCTTGTTCAAATCGTGTCACAGATATACCTTCACTTTACATTAAAGTTATCTTTATTTTGAATAAAATATATTGACATAAGTGGTCATATCTTTTGATGTGTTGATGTTTCGGAACGCGTCTCGGTAAAACATACGATTTTTGACAGTTCAGATCGCGCCAATCCCAAATTCATTTTGCGCGGTTTTGTTTTCGTTTCATAGAGAATACAGTTTCGCAGATTTCTTATGTGAGACAAGAAACTCTGGTAGTTTCGAAGTAAGGAATCGATACGGAATAATGGCCCTGTTGATTACCGAGGTGTCAGGTGCACAGTTTCATTTCCAGTGAGATGCAGTGTGCCGACATTCCATGGGTAGGACCGTATTAGATGAAAGGAAAAAGTGGGAGGATAGGCTAGTTAATAATTTGATACTATCTTGATACAGCTCTCGATACAGCTCTTGATACAGCTCTTGATACAGCTCTTGATACAGCTCTTGACACAGCTTTTAACGGATTTGATGCGGTTTCCAAAAGATTCTATGTACGGCTTTTGAATATGGTTTGCAAATTTTGTACAGCTAAGGTGCAGTTTATGATTAAGTTGTGACCGAACACCACCACATCACCACTATCACACCTACATACCATCACCACATTCGCCTACTAAATTTAAATAGTTACAAACTGAGCTGATTACCTTCACCTTGGATTATAGTTTAAAGATTTTAGTCGTGAAAGTTTTGCACACATTGAGGCTATCATTTCAAATAATTTGTACTGCTATAGAGATATAGTATGGGCTTCAATTCGATATTATAGTTTGGACTATAGTTAGACTATACGGTTCAAGATGCAGCTGGGCTTCAAACTGGGTTACTCTGTAAAATTCGGTTTAGAATATGAAATTTGATCAGTTTGATATAAAGTTAATTGATATACAGCTAATTATTAAGCTATTTGAGATACAGCTATCTGGAATAAGCTGCTATTTGATATGAAGACTTTTAATGCACTGATTCATGTACGGGTATTTGAAATGTATGGTTTGATATATAGGTTTTGTTTAATGTATTGCGTTATCACCATACTTATCCGCCGTTTAGTAAGTATATATGACAACTTGGTATTTAGATTTGAATTAATTTCGATATAAATATAAAATATGAACAGCTATTTTGTAGACGGATATTTAAGGCACGTGATGATTAAGTTTGATACAGTCGATGGTTTGATTTGGTTTCGTAGTTACAAAGATATAAGGTATTAGTGTGATTTGGTTTTCGTACAGTATAATTTATGGTTGGATACAGTTCGTTTTGATACAGTCTAAAGTTTGATACAGCTTAAGGATTTGATACAATTGAGTTTGAAATCGTTTGAGTTTTTTGTTAGATAGATTTTATGGTTTAATACAGTTTGTTTTAATATAATAGTCTATGGTTTGATAAGTTGATGGAGGTAATAAAGGCTATGAGTCAAATCATTTGATACAACTGAATCCGTTGATACAGTCTAAACAGTTGAAACCATCGAAACAGTTGAGACAGTCCAAACAGTTGTTAGTCGAGATAGTCGAGATAGTCGAGTTAGTCGAGTTAGTCGAGATAGTCGAGATAGTCGAGATAGTCGAGATAGTCGAGATAGTCGAGATAGTCGAGATAGTCGAGATAGTCGAGATAGGTTAAGACGGGACAGTTGAGATATTTGAAACAGTAACAACAGTTGAGACTGGCGATACAGTTGAGATAGTTAAACAGTCTGTGATAGTTAAACAGTTAGATGGTCGAAACAATTTGTGACAGTAGAAACAGTTTGAGATAGTTGAAGCAGTTGAGGTAGTTGAAACAGTTATAGTGGTTATGTGTGCCACCGGCTATGTATGCCGAGGAATAGTGGTTATGTGTGCCACCGGCTATGTATGCCGAGGAATAGTGGTTATGTGTGCCACCGGCTAAGTATGCCGAGGAATAGTGGTTATGTGTGCCACAGGATAATTGTGCTAATGTATAGTGGTTATGTGTGCCACAGGGTAAGTGTGCTAATGTATAGTGGTTATGTGTGCCATAGGCTAAAACAGGATGATTAGTAATGGTGGGATGCACTTATCAAGGTGTATTGACTAATTTTGCTATGAAAATATTATAAAATATAAATGCTGGTGGCCAAGTGCGCCGTTTTAACTAATGCTGTTTTTATTCTGCATAGCAGTTAAATGTTGATGAATCTGTTGATGTTGTTTGTATTGTATTGTATTGTCATAGTAATCTTATCTTGAAACAACTTTAATTAAATCGTATTTTAAAATGTCGACTCAAGACGCGATGAATGCCAGCATCTAAATTGGCTTGTCTGATATTTAGTAACTGATACACCGATAGCTACTCAGCTAGTGTTATGTTCACTTACGTAAATTATGATTGTGCTAATGCAAGTTTTATTTTTGCGAGGACATGAACTCTGATGAAGCTGGAAGTCGCCTCTACCAAGGACTCAAGGCATTTAAAGGTGCACGAAGCGTATCCTGCATCCAGCAGCACTATGGAAAATATACTGAAGGAATGCTACTAGAAAAAAGAATGCGTGTACAATGCGTTTCCTACAGCGACACCACGAAGAATATAATGAAGGGTTGATTGCAGACTGAGGCAAGAAATGAAGATGCATTTTGGCGATTAGTTGACAAGTTACGATCACGCGTAAATTTACAGTAACTTTGACCAGGAATACTTAGACTTTTAATTCTTGAGTATTATGTAAATATCGTATCCTGCAGTAATATAAAACGCAATAGGTTAATTCCATGAAATATCTTAAAGAATTTGTAGTGTTTAAGTGTAAGTAAACCGAATGTCGTGAAGTTGAATTACAAAAGCAAACTAGAATAGGACTGTTAAGAATAATATAAGTTAGTCATTACATTATAACTGATAAATAACAATACCTGCTGTTATTCAAGGAATTGCAGATATATTTAATATTGTTTATTATAAATAGCTTTGTTTAGTTCATATTTTTATGGTATTGGTACAATAATACGCGGTTGACATCAAAGTTATTGACTTTATATGTAGTTAGGTTTTAATTACTATGACTCGTTTGATTTTTAGTGTTGACTTAGATTGTGCAGGCCTGTAATTATAGTTGTGCTCGAATATTGTAGTTATTTATGTTGTGATCACAGTCAATATCTACTTATACTACGCAATGGATTTTAGTTTTGCTTTAGCTACGTGTACATGTAGTATAAAATAATGATGTATAAAATATAATGATTCTTAGCTGTACTAATGAAATATGTGCTCAAATAAGAAATTGTATAGCTACAACAAGAACTGACCGCTAAGTGGACGAGCGCCAGGAGGCAGCTCTGTGTCGGATGGCCGAATGTCGTGAATTTTATAATTTATTCTCACTTTTTAATATTAAGAGGTTGGTAGACTGTTTAAAAATACTATTTTGGTTGGCCACACTGGCGGAAGGAGCGTCCGCTGAACCATCAGCCAATTACGATGGCTGCCTTGGTAGTTCCGGTAAAATAATATTGAGGTTTAGGAGGGAAGTTTTGGAGGGAGGACAAGGTCCAAAAAGGCGTGCTATTCTGGTTAAGGAACCGAAGCGTCAAGACGTATTATTGCTCCTGTTCGTTTATTATGTACCGAGTGTGTACTGAATATTTATAGAAGAAAGAATATACAAGAATTGAAAAGGTTCTCTGTGTTTTACTTCATAAGTACCTACTGTCTGTATAAACGAGTCTATCCTATGATCTGAAACTCACGACATCGATATACTTTTGATGGCCTCATCATCGGAAAGTGCAAATTGAGTCGTTAAGTTTTTATATCATTGTATCAAAAAAGGGCTTAATATTTCTTAGTTTTACAATACGACTAAAGTCTAACATCGGACAAAAGATGTGCAAAACGTCGTAAATAATTTACAAAGGAACTTTAAAACGGTTTATCATAGATACTGGCAGAGGCAGAGATGTTTATATACAACAAAATGTTTCTCTATGACGTTTTGCCCGTCTGTTTGTCTTTAAAAAAAGTTTTTTCCCCTTTCATCGGTTATTGTGAAACGATTAAAGCCACAGAGCAAAAAACACTTCGCCTCGAAGCGTCATTTGTATCTATGCTCTGTGCCTATGACCTATCTGACCTATCCTTTTACTGATTAAAGAGCATCCCAAGTTACTTACTATACTATACAATTTGAAATCATAAAATTTAACACACGCTTAATAAAGCATCTTCTCCATAGGTTGCTTCGCTATGGGCTGCCAACGTGACTGCGTTCATTGGGCCGCAGGAGACGTGTGTCCACGAGGGACGAATGGCAGCTGCCTTCAACTTGCCAATGATTAGCTATGTGAGTATAACTCTATGTTTGTCCAGTTTTATTAATTTATACTTAGCAGCTTTAACCTTAGTACAACTTTTGATGAAAATCTCACATTTCCGGAAAATATCATACACGAGACGAAGTCAAATCTCAACACCATAATTTTGAAATGAATTAAATCTTAGTGTCTTCTGCGGCAATTTCATCACATTTTGCTAATGAAATAGGCATCAACAACAACATATTACATGTCCTTATGTCGGTGCATGACATTTTCCTTTTCGCATCCCATGTGTTTCCAAAACCATTAACCATTTTGGGGTCGTCAATTGTTTGAAGTACTGCTATTTCATGTTTTATTATTTACGTAGATGACCTAACATCTACGTAAATAATAAATCAGATAGTACACTTACTTACATGAATCACCAAAAGCACTCGCACAGCCATCACGACTCATTAACTTTCAATAGATATTGTCAGTGAGATTCATTCTTAATGCGTAGAATGCGGATAGTTTGTGGAAATTCCAATTACATTATAGCACTTTGGTGTCAGCAATTTATCACTAGCCTGTCGAACGAGTAAATAATTATTGTTATTGATGGTTCTATTTTGGCGAACCCTGCAGCGAAAGCTGAAAGGAAACGATTTGAACACTGCCCAAGTGCCCAATGCTCTAGACTTTTCGGGGTGATAGGCGATTGTTTGATATTCATATCTTCTTCTTCTTCTCGTGTAGGCAAGTGGTCAGCCTTTGTGAAAGAAGTTTTAGGCCGCCCAAAGGCTTCTAACTTGGCTTAACGACTATTGTCTTACGACAACAGCCAGGACTGACGGCTTAACGTGCCGTCACAAGCACGTTAGCGCTCAGTTGTAAATACCACTTTTAGCTGTAGCGGTCACCCATATTCATATCTGATCCCAAAAGATGTTCCCAATCCCGACCCAATATATTTGCATTTTTTTTGTTTGAAGATTCCCATTTATATAGCATGATTTTCATCTTCCTTGAATAGTGACACACGTGATGGTCTAAGGATAAGTAGATAGATATATTACAGCACAATGTAAATGGAAGTCTATACTTAGGCACATACAATGTATATGAATGGTGCATTGTTGTATTTCGGGCTCTAGTGAATCTGGAACCGCTTGCGGCGCTACATAAGTATACCTACATCGGTTATTCGTATGCTTCTCTTCCATGCTGCACGTTTCAGTTGTATATTTCAGTTTATTATTTTAATTGAAAAGCTATTTGTAAAGCTTATTTGTATTTTCAGTACCTAAATAATATGTTTATAACACAGAGCTGCATCGTATATAGGTGTCCTACTGTAAGTTTAATCTGTGGATATATTGTGGTCAAAAACAAATGGCTTTTAGATTATTTGCTGTTATTAACTTATAATTCAGATAATAACTAATATGGTAGCTAAACTGATCATATGAAACGTCTCATATGTATATGTACATATAGGATTTTGTATCAATTTTCCAGCAGTTTAGTAAGTATTTTATGTCTATGTAGTACGTACCTATAACCATGAACTTTTACATTTCTAAGTAAACCTATGTAGGTACATTTATGATATTTATTATGTTGAAGCTGAGCTGCTCATAAACTATAATATAGTATGGGAACATTATAAAGGCATTGAAACTGGCTACGAGTAAGGGCTAAACTATTATGCTGTCCACTATGCAGTTAACCGTTCTCGGTCATCCCATAAACCACATGTAACCTATAATTTTATTATTGTTGTAAACTGGTAACTGGTATAACGTTTAGAAAAGACCTGATATCCATGGTGATATTCGAACAAAGCAATATAACAGTATAAGTTACAAAAGCTTTTGCCAAACCCAGATGAATTCTAGCAGAATATTCCGACCACCTGATAAACGAAACTAATATGAAACTTTAGGATTGGGTTGTATAAAGTTTGAAAGGGTTTCTGATATAGTTTCAAAATTTTAATACTTTGGCTTACTTCTCCAAGCCGATGCAAATGGGATTGGAGTATAGTGAATTTGGTGATTTGTTGTAAAATATGTCAAAGATCACCACTCACTAAGTGGACCGACGACCAGGCAGCCTATGCATGCAGGAGGCAAGCAGCGGCTCAAAATGGTGCTCTTTGCGGGAGACCTATGGTTAGTGGACGACTTCAGGCTTTTGATGATGATGTCAAAGATTATGAAATAAAAAATTAAATGCGATTACCCATTTGGGCCACTGAAAAATAAGTCCTTATCTAAACATGTGCACTTTATTGCCTTGTGGGTACCCACAGAGCAAAAAAAACGCTCCGTGTGGGTACCTAAGATGAATGACTGCACCACAAAATACAGAGAGGCTGCACTGTGAAGTGGCGCATGTCAAGGATCATTGGGGGTTGCTTACAATGCCCATATAAGCTTCCTTTAGTCGTAGAGAAATCTATAGCTATGGCTTAGAAGTTAAAGGTTCTGAAACCTTTCTGATAGTAATTTTAACCATTTTCATTATTTTTTTCTATATTTTTCATAGACTTTGGAATGGCACGTATATAGTTGGTAAGCAATGCATTAGTTGCTTTAGTGTTACAGAAATCCATAATCTACTAATTAATGTTAATTTCTGCATACTAAAACTGAATTGTTACTTTCACACTGGTGTACTTAGTTGTAGAGAAGGTTTCCATGGGTATCATTGACTTTGGAAGTCAAGAGTAACTTGGTCCAAGCCTCTACCTACAGGTCGTACATCATAATTATCGTTAAGTAGATTCAATGATTGGTTTCCTTTTGTCCACAGTACTGCCGTGATGTGGCGAGCTCCAACAAACGTGTGTACGCAACCTTCGCTCGGACCCGTCCCTCTGACATCGACATCTCTCGCTCAGTCGTTGCCGTCCTCAAACATTTCAATTTCATGCATGTAAACATGATACCTACTTATTTTAGAACCACTTTTTTTTAAGTGTAGTACATACTTACGGGTGCTGGAAGTCTTTTTTTATAGCCAGATAGATGGAAAGTGACGATGTGGTCTACGTTGGCACACCGCTTACCTCTTACCGCGCTCATTTAGTTTTTGCCACTACGTAGCATTTCGCGCTGATGTAACTGATTTTACAGCAGCCGTTGATTTTGGGGTCTCAAAGCAAGATGATTTAAATGAATTGGATGGATTTATGCTGATCTTTTTAGGGCGATGGACATTATGTTAGTTGTGTTTCGCTAACACTTTAATCCCACTCCAAAGAATGTTAATCTTCGTAGATAAACTGTGTATTATTATTGTTCACTAAATCCACACACGCATGTCACAATAAAAAGTTAAGTAAGACGTCTAATCTATTTAAATACTTACAACCTACCAAATATCATCAAGATTAGTTCAATCCACTAGCATACTGTTCAATTTAACCAGAAAAGGTTATGTTGCAAAAGGTATGTTTACAAATAGATGTTAGAACAGAGAACCAAAGAAACAAACGGAAATTTCACGCGTTGACTTCACTCTTTGATATTTAAATTTCATGCATGTTGTCTGCCTTATTTACATAGCAGTTATTTATCACTTCCGACTACAATACTGTATGCTATTGGCTTCTTCCTGAAGCAATATTGTTTCAAACAGAGTGTGAAAAACGAAATGTTCACGGTTGTCACAGTAGGTATGGGTGAACAATTTCAACATAAAAAACTCATTGAATGTCTATGACTTTTGCTGTAAAAGATAGCAACCGGCGTCCTTGTGTGTAGGAGTCATGCACTATCGTAGACTGGTCATCATTTTCCATCGAGTGAGGCAGTGATCAAAGGCTTTGTCTCTACTATAATATAACCAATTCAAAAAATTTATATTATGACGTCACAGGCTCCTTAAGGTAGTTGAGAAGCAGTATTTAAAAGGACTAATAAAGTCATTTTTTTCACAGGTAGGCTTCATATACCTAAAAGGAACAAACCACGACTTTTCCCGTTTAGCACTGGCCATTATTGCATCCGCCAGAGAAAAGCAGATATCCGTCCGCACGATACAAGTGTACAGGAAACCTTATATCTACGAGAACCGCCGGGAAAACTTCTCTAGAAACCCCTTTCTGGATATTGTACGCGACACTTATAAGGACACTAGAAGTGAGTTGCTACAGTATATTCTTATTTTGCGCTATATTTCGGATTTAAGTAGTGTAATGTAAATCTTACAGAAAATAAATTACCGGCCAAGTGCGAGTCGGACGCGCACGAAAGGTTCCGTATCATTATCTATAAAAACGAGTAAAAAAATCACGTTTGTTCTTTGGGAGCTCCCTCAAATGTTTCTTTTATTCTGCGTTTTTCTGTTATACCGGCAACATCAGAAATACATGATCTGTGAAAATTTCAACTCTCTAGCTATCACGGTTCGTGGGATACCTACCTACAGCCTGGTGACAGACAGACAGAAGGACAGCGGAGCCTTAGTTAGTAGTGGGATTCGCTTTATCCTTTGGGTATGGAACCCTAAAAAGAAGCAAGTTGTCACTTCTTCTGTGTTTACAGCTGATGATTCTTTTTTGAACTGGGCGTGGATGCTCAAATCCGATAATTTTAGTTTTATCAAAATCGGTCTCCGAATATTTTTTGAGTATTTTTCGCTATTTTTCCCCATAATTTCGGATTTTTCCATGCACGCCCATAGTTAAAATATTCGCCCAGCATACTTAATAAGAAAAACAAGTAAGCTTGACTACTATTAAAAATGTTTAAGTAGTGAAATATCATAATAAAAAAACAGTACTTATGTGAGTTTGCAAGCAGATTCAAATGTTTCTAATGTTTTCAGTATACGTCACCGTGGGTTATTACCATGACCACATCGGGCTCATGCTAGCATTGGATGCCATGCAACTGTTGGACTCTGGTGAGTGACGTTTCTGCCTTGTTGAAGTTGGAATGAATCCTACACTAATCTTATGAGCGTCTGTTGGAAGATGACAACGTAATAAAATTTCTAATAGGGGTAATACAAGTAATACCATAGGTACCTAATTTATCGTCAAGTTTCGTCAGTGTCTTGTAATGGTTGTAGGTACTTGTGAATGAGGTGTTACTCGGTTGAGCTTTATTCGGTCATACTTGATATTACTTACCTACTGCTAATCATCCGGAGAGATAGTTTGGTGGCCGCATTATACAGAATGGTTTGTACCATAGACTAAGAATTTTTATACGTCAATATTTATTTATTTTAACTTTTCTACAAATGTTACGTTAAATAGTGCATTTATTATTAACTAGTATTAGCTTCGAGTAAAAACAAGTCATAAAAACAAATACAAATGTAATAAGGCCGCCCAATTTATTACAAAACGGAGGTCAAACTATGTAAAATGCGATCAGATAAAAAATTGTCAACTAAAAGTGCCGTGTAATTCAGAACTCGAGTCTTTGGCGAATAATATTTACAGCTCTACTCTCTAGATAGGTAGAAATTGAAACCACGTTAAAGTAAAATTAAAATTATCATGAGAACCATTGAATAGTAATTGTCATACCTTTACGTAGGTAGACATCCCACCCACGCATTTTTAAATCCACAATTGTAACTCTTGGTAGAGCCATATATCCCGCGGCTGACTTCTGAAAGAAGTCTACGTGTATGATTTCCATAAGCTTAGCTGATATATTTGTCTAGGTCGTTCCTTTGTTGGCTCGACAATGCGCCATTATAAGATGACTGCTGCTTGTGAAGGTTTCATTTATAACATGAATGCTTTCAAATAATCGCTTTGTGTGAGATTCATCTTCAATTAGCTGAAATGTTGTCTCCAATTACCTTTTTTTTGTTTTTCAGTCAAGCTTGATGTTTCGTTAGCTTAATATTTTTGCTAAGTGCTTATGCATTAAGATGTTATATGTAGGTACATAGAATAATAACGGTGTATATGATTATCTAATTATTTCGTTGCACTTTAAGCAAAAATGATCGTCTACGGCTTCATATTGCATTTTCCGATAAAATCTGTATACACTTCTTGAAACAATTCAAGAAGTGAACAATAATTAATCAGAAAGAAAAGCGGCTTGTAATTAATTACTTATGCAATATCAGGATAAACAGCAACCCGGATCCTCTATCTAAATGAGCTTTCGTCGCTGGAAAACGAGTTTTGCGTCTGAAGCATCCTGAACGTTGGAATGTAATAAGCTTATCGGTCGTACCCGCCCTATAGAAAACTATTTCAAAGAGCTTTTAGAAACGCCTTCAACTGAATATTGTATTTATCGCAAAGTACTTCCGATCAATCATCGCGTAAATCGACAACTATTAAAGAAGGCAGTAACCTACTTGAATATCGATGGCGCCAGTTCAAGACTGACTTATAAAATATAAACACGTAATTAATCCGAAATATTTGAAATGTTTTACACCAAAACAAAATCACATAAGTTACAGTACAGTAGCATGTTGGCGCTCCGTCCATTCATGTTTTTATTACGCACACCGGTTGCACGGAAACGATGTGTTTGGCAGTTTTCCCGCATATTTTTATGAATGCTTTTCACCTACAGTTGATTAATGAAATAAATTTGAGATAGTTCAGATTTTCGTATAGCATCATAACTCTAACGGAACACCAACCGGAGTAAACCAAACCTTTTCAGTATTGTAGCGAGCTTTGTAATTAAAACTTTCTGGGTCAGCTCAACTAGTTATAGGACACGAGGTTCATTCGTAGGCAAAATCATTGAGCTGCTAAATTACTTCCAACTGAAGCTGTCCACATGGATTTCATTATAAACTGTACTTGGTTAACATCCTAGGGGCCATTGAGTCGGTATGGATAAACTCTCTCAATGTGGAAGTTTGAGCAACTGTTTTGGGTATATAGCAGATAGGCACGTTCTGGCTCAAAGCTCTTAAACTCATTAATCATTAACATAATCATTTATTGCTCGTTCACAAAACACGTTAACAATCCTTAACTGTAATAAGTGTAAGTACTTAATTAATTTTAACATTGTAAACTTGCTTTGTGAGAGACTGGTGCCTGATGTAGGTTTAGAAAACCTGTATTACAGGTCACCAGGATCCCACTCCGCGGATGTCTACTGGTATGTTTACATTAGGTGGATAAGGTGGTTGTTTCCTTCCCTTTTAAAGATGGTACCTACATATATGTTATGCATATGTTAACTGCAGCAGATTGTGCGACCCTGGTTCATGTGACATTACACAAAATTAAAAGCAGGGGGAAGCAGGAGCTTATAATAGGTATTATAGTGAGAGGATACTTATTAAGATTTCGTTGATCAAACAAAAATATTATGTTCATGAACCAAGGGGTATCAGGATAATAAACAAACGTATAATATAAGGAAACAAGAGAAACAGATCGACAAAAATAAACAATAATAGGCAGGTAAGCCATGGACATTCCTAAATATAAAATTAGTGAAGGTAGCTTCTTATAATGTAAGTACGCATAACATCAATAAATATTCACACTTTCTCAGAGTAAGTATACATTAGGTAATACATCCCAATATTATTGTGATCAATATATATCGATCGGAATCCAGGTGTGTGACAATTTATATGTACAAAGTGAGTAAGGTGAGGGTGTGTTAGGGTTCTTTAATGAAGATGTAGGGTATGCTAGGTAAAATAATTTACGCAACAAAAGAATAAGTACCTACAACATTTTTAAGTAGACTATTCTTCTATGGGTTGTGTATTGTAGTGTGGTGTGGTTGAGTAGTTATGTAGGTAGTGTGAGTCCTTACAACTGTGTAGGGTGCAGTAAGCGGTAGAAACACTCCAATCCGTAGGTAGATTTACACTGCCCCAAACTCCAAACACAAGTAATGTGTTGAGCGGGGGACTCTAAGGGCTTACTTTATAAGTAGTTGGAAACTACAGATGACTATTGATCTTATCTGTAAGGTTATATTAGGATCGAGAACGGACGTCTTTAATACGTAAACCATTCTGAAAGTGTACCTATGAGTTTTAAGAAACGATATTTGTACAATTTGATAAGCATAAATATCTAAATGCGTTTACCCTTTGATCTCGCTTTTATTAGCTTATCTGTTACCTAATGGGGATTAGGTAAGGCACTAAAAATCTTATAATCAAATGATTGTAAGATGTATGTAAATTTCTTTAAGAAAAAGAGTTAAATTTTCAGAACTCCGTATGCATTTCTACCCATCCACATACAGAATTAAGAATTTTTGATTCAACATCCTATACTTAATGAATTTGGTTAATTTGATGCCTGACGTGCACGATATGTGGAGTACGGTTATAAATTTGCATTGTTAATACCGATAGCATATCGTCACCAAAATTAAAATAACGTATTCACGACAGGTGAATACGCTGTTATCGGCGTGGACGTCGACAAATACGAAGCGGAGGAAGCTGTCAAGTATCTCTCGGGGCCTTTGGGGAAAGAACCGCCCGCGAGAACCATACGCGCATTCCGCTCCTTCATAGCAGTGACGCCGTCCCCTTCACCTTCGTACCCAGCCTTCGCTAAAGAAGTCAACAGAAGACTCCAAATGCCGCCGTTCAACTTTACTAATCCACTTCTAGCCTTAGGCGGAGGCAAAGTCGTAAGTATCTAATTGCCACAAGGTCTTTTGTCGTGACTGAAAGTGGTCCGTTTACTTTCTAAATAACATGTGACGAACCTAATAATTGTAAACACAAATACTTGTATAGGTATCGTATTACCTCTATAGTTGTTCGTGTTTGTAAACGTTCCGTAAGCCTAAGTACAGTAACCTTTTACTTCAACGAAAGACGTGTCCCAGCATTCATATTGATCTCCAAATGAGATCTGTTAATGGTTAAGTGACAACTGGATTCGTTATTGAGTTCATTTTATTGGCTGCTTGAAGTTCTAGAGAATTGAGTAATACTGTTAGAGATGGTCTAAAATTTATAAAATACCTATCCATATTGAAATTCTGCCCGGAGAGCGACTAGCAGCACTCAGCAAAGTTAACTGAAAACCCGGTGACACTGGCCACCTAAATTAACACACAGAAATAGAAACTGCAAAATTATGCACTGGCAGACGCCATTCGCCAGTGTAATTAAGTCTGCAACCAAAAAGTAATTCATTTAACGCGAGAATAGCGTCATAAAGCTACGGGAAGCAAGGGTGCGGTAATCAAATGACAAAAATCCAATTAGATTGGGACACTGAGAGTAAATTGCTACAAGTCTTCTCGGTTGTGTTTAATAACGTTATCAGAGGGCAAGATTGGTTGTTAAGCCACTTAGGGTCAGATTTTTTGTTGTTAGATAGATAGATAGAAAATGCTTTATTGCACAAGAGTAAATCAAGTACATAGGCGAACTTAATGCTAAGTAGCATTTGTTGTTATGTTGTTATGTTAGTAATAATATTTATTTTCGTGCTACAGGTATTTACTACCAACATGAGCCATCCTTAACCTTAACTATCAATATATTATAAGAGTAACGTTGTCTGATTGTTTTTTGTGTGGCTTTAACGCCTAAACGGCTGGACTGATTTGGATGAAATTTTAGACACAGATTTCTGATCAACTTCAACATAGCATACTTTTGTCCCGGAAGATGAGGATTTCCCATGGGAAAATGAGTAAACAGCGCATCAGGTATCGTGGGGTACCTCTAGTAGATGCCTACGAAAATAATGCTAACGATCAACTGCCACTCAACTCTACATGTTTAGTTAAGCAATATTGTTCGTTATTTTTTCTGATAACACTGCCACTATCATTGACAGCGTTTGCACTAACCCAGATCCAATAGTAATCTAAATCTAGCGATTAGTTAGGTAAACACACGCTGAAGACAGGTTCATGACCCGGCGAGCGCGGTGTGGCGACAAGCCATATATCCACAGAATCCACACATATAACAAATAAGTATACTGTATGTTTATATGCATTACATTATAATTGATTTATAGTATACATTATAGATTAATGAAGTACATTCCGCTGCGATGCAGGTACAACATTAGGTATTATTATGTCACTGTACGAAGTTCGGCATGACTTATTCTCCTCTGTCTACATGCATCACATAGTAAGCGGTCACGATAATATGATGAAGATGAATAGTGGGTTTTGTCTGTTCAAGTGGTTACTGAGGTATTTTAAGTGCATTCTGGCTTATAGAAGATAAACCAGTTAATTTTTGACTGGTAGGTAAATACTGAATGACTATGAAATAACTACATATTTTTTAGGTTTTGCGAAGGATTCCTTGTTCTTACGAGTAGGTAGGTATAATATGGAAATGTGTGCAAGATCTCACGGTGTGAATGTGTATTTCTCACGACTTCCAATCACGAACGCTCTGATTTCAAATAAATTAGCCGTTATTTGCGTTTAATGTGATGTTTTTATAACTTTACTTTGTCAAGTCCAGGTTAGAAATGATTAGACGCGAGCTAAAACTCCGGTCACGTAAGGCATCCTGACTTTAAAGGCACCGAAGTCGTTAGTGTTGCCGTTATTCTATTTTGGTTGGTCCGAGAGTAGAAACTAATCTTTTTTGACGTTTCTACTTTTCTGGACTTAAGTTATGCACCAAGAATTCACCTACTCTATGTGCACCATGTGGGTAAAATGCGAATTGCTCTGAAAAGATAAGGACATTTTAAGTGTTTTTTTTAATTTTATGGCTGTAATTCGAAATGTTACTAATTTGGGCAAGGGCAAATTTAACGCCGGTCTACATTTATGAGCAAAGTTTGCAACTATATTAGATCTAGAGCTCCAAATTAATTCCAATAGAACGCAGTTTAGATTATAGAAGCTGAAGAAATAAGCGACGGCTGGTATAGAAAGTTAATAATTTTCATTCAAATCCAATAACTTTTCCTTATCAGCAATCGCTAACTTTCGGAAACAAAATTACCACCCTAAATATTCCTTTCAATTCCTCGCGCTCTCCAAAAATAGAAGCGTGATTTTCGTTAACTCATGCTAAACTTTTCCCTCTTTGAATCGATGTACTGGCGAGCTATTGAAAGACCGAAGACGGCTCTTCCTAATACGAGTGGTTCAGGCAATCGTACTGACTTAAATTGTTGCTCATATCTATCATTTCTTTGTGTAAAAATAGATCCTAAATGCTTTAACGAACAGAATTTGGACCCACTTCCTCGCCTCCGTGTCATACGCTTACTTGCTGAAAAAAGGATTTGATAAATAAGTAGATAGATAGAACTCTTTACCGTCTCACCAATAAAATGTACATGTAGGAACTGGAAACTTGAACGTACGGAGATCACAACCTTGGATTAGGTGAGAGTGCAAATTAATTTTAGTATTATTTTATCTTATATGTATCTTTTTGTATTTTTGTATTTTAACATATGGGTTTTTTGCCTGAAATAAAACATTTTATTATTTTATTATTATTATTATTATTAAGGCACTTGTATAAAACTTCGCTAATTTGCCAATTTATGTTGGTTCTTTTTATCCCGTCTTTTTTTTTTATTCTTTATAGGTAAAGCATTTGACTACTGTCTCACCTGATGGAAAGCGATGACGCAGTCTACGATGGTGCATGCTTGCCTAGAAGGTACCTGTTCACTCTAGACTTGAAAACTCCCAGATCATAATTAGCTGGAAACAAGGAGGCCGGCAAGGTGTTCCACTCATTGGCTGTTCGCACTATGAAGTGCATAGCAAAACGCTTAGTGCGGGTTGATGGAATTTTAACCATATAAGGATGCCGAGTTTTGGTGCGCCTTACTGTTTATTCTTGTTAGATACCAGTAGAGGCGGCGTGGCTCCACGACGCGGTTTGGCTGTACGCTCGAGCGCTGGTGTCTGCACTTACCACGGGCGAGGGCTTGAGGGATGGCAGAGCGATCGCTGCTCGTATGAGAAACACAACCTACCAGAGTGTTATGGGGTAAGTTGGATACATGGTCTGGAATCCAGATTTTAGATATCTAGACTCTGGATATTCAAAATCTCTAGAACTCATAGGTTACATCTGCTAACGTCTACGGGGGATGATGATCTTTTCCTCTCTTTCTTTATCCCTCTTCCATTCTTTCTGCCTTCTCTTTTGAGTTAGGCCTGAGTATCAGTATTAGAAATGCGATAACATTTTGCGTAAGGTGTTAGCGTAGAGACGCTGCATAATTGTACTCTGTGGTATAGTCTATAGCTAGACTCTACATACCAGATATAAAAAGCTAGATAGGAATGCGAAAGATCTCTAAGTTGACTTCCAATTTTACACTTCACTGAGGTTTTTCACTGTGCGGAATATTAAACAGAAAATCCGGAAAGTCGACAACAAATTCTGTTTCCTTTGCTAAAAGATTTGTACATGTGAGAGCAGCTATGGTGTGATTTGTAAAAAAAATATTATTCGAACTTTTTTTTCAATGGTATCACTGGCATTGCTATTTCATTTGATTTATTTTTATTTTATTTTATTTTCAAAGGAAAACTTACGGCTAGTTATATATACATAAATAATTTAATACACTAAAACAGAAGTCTAATTAAAAGTTTTCACAAATATCTTGTAGTGTTTATCTATCTATCTTATATTGTGACGCAAATATTTGTTTGATAAAATATCCGTTTAGAACGTTATAACGTTGGCAGCAAGAAAACGACAGTGAATAACGAATTAAAATAATCAATCAAAATGATGAGCTAACTCGTCTTTTGTCAAGCGGCTGACGCACATCGATATTAGAGACGGATGTCTTTGAAACAATATCCAGCTGTCTTGTTTAGTATTTTCCTGAAATCACGAGTATATTTTACCGCAACGCGAGCTTTAAATCTGTGTAGTCACACTAACAATAATTATTATTTTAGGTGACGTTTCATAGTTTCATTTTATGGTTCCAAATCAAAAATAAAAAGGAACCAATAAGATAAGACATAAGTCCGCTAGAGTTTTTTAGTTTATTACATACACCTACATTTTGTAGACGGCCAAATTTTTATCAAAATTCTTCGCTACGTAAACTAAAGAGAAATATTTAACTATAGGGTATACTACAGACTCTGTGGTTTGGTAGTTGAGCAGGTCGGCTTATAAATTCGGAGGCAGCGTGTTCGATTCTGCGACAGAATATCTAATTGTGCACAGGGGAAAAGCTTAAATACTTGTTCTGTATCTGAGTGATGGACGTGGGTCCATAGTCCTCGTAGTTTCTTGCTTTCTAGATACAGGGAAGCCTTAGTTATGGTCCAGGATCTATGTGTGTGATCGACAAGCAGCGTTATTATTAAAATTATTATATACTCTGGGTTGTAGCACAAACCAGATAAGTGTAGTTTTGTGGTTGTACTTGCCTATATAACTTTAAAGTAGGTTCCTAAACAGCTTAACGAGCACTTAATAAGGCATAAAGTTAAGTGTACCATATGCACAGGTACTGGATACATATGGACGACAACGGCGATGCCGAGGGGAACTACACGCTGCTCTCTGTCGACCCTTCTAAGCCGCCGGGGCTCTACCCACTCGCTGTTCTGCACAAAACTACTCCGGTAAGTACTTACTTACATTGTACAGATTACTTTGTTTAATTTCCCGAAACATGTGTTGTTAAATGCAAGTACTGTGCACTGTACATAGGTACCATAACCTATATAAACGGTGATCGCTAAGGTCAGAGGTTTTACTTTCCAAATAATGTGACGCCGTATTACTGCACTGGAGGTAGCGTGTAGTTTAAGCCCACGACATTTTCATAATTTTTTTAATTTAAATGTTGAAAACTGTGTCAATAACTCTTTCTTACTTATTACTTATCCTAGGCCTACACCATGCGTACACCATGAAAAGGACACCCTTCTAAATATCAGTACTTACCTATCTACGTCCAGCGATTCAGGATAATAATCTTGGAATAAAATCCCTTTATAACTCAAAGTACGCCCACATCGAGGGTTTATTATGTCACCAATACAAGATAATAGTAACCAATTAAGCACAAAACGAAGAAATGACAGCGACGTAATAATATTTCGATTAATCAGAATATATTAGAACAAAGCATCTATTGAGTATTGACAGGTTATCAATGAAAATTACTATTGAACAGATAAAAGTTTTATAAGGCAATCGTCTAGCGACATAAAGTTTGTATTAATGTTTTGTAGATATCTACTAAATTAACTAATATGGTCCTCCAAAAATAGTACACAACAAGTTCAGATTTGGGATCAATATCTAAACAATAATTGAGCTAAGTATATTTGCTCTTATTGAATTTTTGTTTCGCGATGTAAGTAACCACAGAAAATCAATTGGTTACAGATTAATTTGTGAAGGAAAAATTAGAATCACGAGCGGGGATTGAACCCGCATCTATCCATCCCTCAAGCCGGGATATGCAAATTAATCTGTAGACGCTACGCTGAGCAGGGGATACTGCTTTAAAAATCATAAATATTGATTTGGGAGGCGTTATCTGTACAGCATTTGTGTTGATGTAACTTGACCATGCTGGTTGGGATGATACTTAAAAATCACTCAATAGATGGCGCTACCAACCCCTTAAGTTATAAAGGTGAAGGAAAAATTCGGACATGATACCACTTGTCACGGTAGCTTAAATAAAGCATATCCCGGCTTGAGGGATTGATGGATGCGGGTTCAATCCCCGCTCGTGATTCTAATTTTTTCTTTACAAATTAATCTATAGATTACGCTGAGCAGGCGATACTGCTTTAAAAATCATAAATATCAATTGGTTAGTCGTTGTCCTGTTAGCAAGCCTGCGATATTAAAAAAAACTCAGCTTCCGCAAGGTTTTTATTATTCCGCACACAGAGCAAAAAAAAAAGTGTCATTTGTTTCATAGCTCTGTGATTCCGCATCTGCTGGACGACAATAAAATGAGATCCACCAAAATTAATTAAAACACTGAGTTAAGTAAGAACAAAATTTTTCTAAGTTGTTAAGAAACCAAACAAATGTCGCAAAAAAATACGGGGAAACCGGAAAATTACGCTACGGAGAGAAATTACAATTTTCCCAATATTCCTTCTGTTAAACAAGTGCTGAGTGCCGCTGACCCTAAAACAAATTGGGCAGGACCAAGCTCGTAGATAATTGGTTTTGTTCCTTTTAATGAAAGTCGAGAAGGCTATAAAAATGGTACATTGAAAATAAATTGAATACTTTTGGGAATGTATTTTTTAATAGGCTATTTTGCTGAGCGCGCCAGAGTTTGCATTTGGTATCCAATTTAAATTCGTGTCTAGTTCGTGAATCACACTATGATATCGGCATAAGTAGTATATAAAGATTTTGCATGTGAAAGCACCATAACATTGCCAACTTAGTCTTGGGGTGTACTGGGGCCAATATCCATTTTGTGTCAGCATTTGATCTAGGTATCTTATCTTTAAAGAAAAGAGCCTATTCCTACGTACCGGGTTGCAAGCTGCAAGCCGGTAAAGAATAGTAGGGTAGGTATTAAGTACTTATGAGGGCCAATACCAAGGACATTTAATTTTAAAATCAATTTGACGTTAATTGTGTAAACACTGGTGCAAAATCTTACAAATCTACAAGATTTACTCCAGGTATTTTCTCTAGCTTATAATAAAGATCCTCGAATTAACCGGCGACGCACGTCCACAGCAAATCTGAACGTGTGCAGAATAACTACTACAACTGTTTAGTAGTTTACGTCACTTTTGGCTTGGA
Source organism: Ennomos erosarius (assembly GCA_963580505.1). Lineage (NCBI taxonomy): Eukaryota > Metazoa > Arthropoda > Insecta > Lepidoptera > Geometridae > Ennomos > Ennomos erosarius. The sequence continues at coordinate 9,506,524 of OY756981.1, read as the reverse complement.
AGATGCACTTTGGTGCCAAATGCGAAGAGTCGATTCGAATCAATGCTGAGGTCCTAAAATCTGGAACGATTATATTATCAAGATAGCTTTTTAGTGCAAATATATCGAGTAAATGCAAAGGTTTAACTATTTAGATTTGAAATTATTTCATAAACGTAGGTACCTATAAGTATAAAATCGGTACCTACTACTTATAATTATAATTTTATGTATTTGTTATTTATTTAGGTATACTTACTTATTATTATTATTAGCCTGTGCCTATATTGAGGTCAAGCGAAGCCTTCATGGCTTCGCTTGAGCTTTGTAATTCTAAAGTTTCTTGAGCTTTATAATTCTAAAATATCTGCGATATAGTGTTCGCCCATCCTGGTTTGAGAATAGGACCACTCCATCTTTTCCTGTGGGTGTCGTATGAGCCGGCTAAAAGAATGACCAGCAGCTCGGTACATTAAAATCTTCTGCATTCATCCAGCCGCCTGCCAAGCGTGAAGGGTGATTATGGCAAATCCTGATTGAAGTGGCGTTTTATAGGGAGGCCTATGTTCAGCAGTGGTCGTGTACGTCTTCTGGCTGACGATGTGAACGCAATTCGCAATGCATCCCTCACATAAAATCTGTTAGAACGGACATGAGTATAATTCACGAGAAAATTCTAAAACATGAAATACTAGAATATCTATTTCAGCCCCCGTCTAAATTATAGTTTAGGTTCTGAGGCGTGTGCAGCAGGTTCTTTACAGAGATGAATTGCACTGCACACGCCAAAGTTCGTGCAACAAATGACTTGCACTGCTAAAGGTTACCTCGAGAGATAATCTACATTGTTCTGTGTCATTTGTCTTGTATGGGAAGCTATTGACATAGGTGCAGAGCGGTTTAGGAATTCGCTTCCTAGAGAAATAAAGGGAATTCCACGTAGCCCACGTTATATGACCTTGAGTTATTTTACTTTCCAAGCGTTTCTTCAGAAATAAGTATAAGCTAAAGGCTTCTTTGTTATTCAATCACATTGTTTTAAATTCCAGTAAGTAATTTATGGTATTTCCATTTAAATATTAGTTAAATGAAGAATTTATAAAGTGCTTAATAAATTCTATTCATGATTTAATTCTGAGCTTCAATTGGACATTTAAATTTTAATTTTGTGTTTAGGAGGTGAGGTTTCTTCGGGACATGATGTGGCCAGGCGGACAGGTGCCGCTTTCCGAGCCACCCTGCGGGTTTAGAGGCGAAAAGTGTGTCAGTGAGTAAATTTTAGTTACGAAAAATGCCCACTATGACTCTTCTTGTCGCACATGCTTATTTAGTAGCCAAAGACTATTAGCAGCAGTAATATTTGTAAATCGCGACGTAACAAAGAAAGCGACGCGACCGTGACCATGAAAACCTTTTCACTCGCCCTAATGCGTAACATATGTAAGTAGCCGATAGAATCAGCAAGTGGGCCCTGGCAACACTGAACAGTCCATTACGCCCGGATCGAGATTCCTTACGCTTTACTGGCGATCTGAAATACAAATGCGTTGTGTCCAGGGTCGGCTCGGTGGCTCAGCATTAAGCGCAAGTGTTGTACTTCTACTCAGCTACTAAGTAGGGTGGGTCGTAAAAGCGTCGTCTCGTAACGGGTCTGTGACAAGCAATGCGAAGCAGCTAGCCATCGGCCGCACGCCATCCCGCTGCGCCGTCTAATGCCCCCTACATAACTACCCACACAGAACAGTGCTTAGCCATACTCCCAACATGAGAAAGGCTTTACATTACACTACAACCTATATTACATATTTACCATACAGAAAGATCAGCTTGAGTGCCTAAAAGCTAAGTGGCCTGCTTATGGGAAAAATATAAGCATTAATATTTTCTATTTGATTTGTAAATAGGTATTACCAAGACACATCATATCTGTTGTAGTGCTTCGACTTTGAAGTCCTCGTAGAAGTGGCTTATTGTAGGTTTACTTAAATAAGGTTGATAAATATTTTTGTCGTCAGATAAACTTCAGGCATCATATCTCAATGACTACAGTAATAAAATGGTCTATACAAGGTGACCTTGAATTGGTATGTTATCCCGAAAGGGGGTAAATCTACACCCCAAGGTAGACAATGTTTCTTCTACGACTTTATTAAATTAATAGTTTTTCATTGAAGAAATGCCATGTAAAGTTCACGTTCGAAAATAGCCTTAGCGCAGCTGGGTGGTTGAACTTCGTCCTTGAACGAGTGCACATAAATGAGTTTAACGAACTGTGTTTAGAAATGAATTTATAGTATCTTGTTAACCCACGTAGCGATCGCATGTGCAATTTTGCGAGTGCATTTATTTACCATGGAAGTTTGGAAACACCCAGTTTCAAGAAAGACTCTCACAACTTGTAGGGTACCATGGTTCCAGTCCCCCCATTTCGGGATAACATACCAATTCAAGGTCACCTTGTATACCTCTAACCTGCTCTATTTATTACGTATATTTCGCTAACATAATAGGTCCAGTTTGTTATAGGGCAGAGCGTTTTATTGGCATAAATTGATTTGTCTATTTATAGGTACTTAGTTATTACTCCCCGTTTAACTCTAGTAGTGTTCTGTGATACTAAGGTAGGTACCTACTTACCTAAGAAACTTAGAATCAGGCGACTGCAGAAAATTGTGTACTTACAAACTTACTAAAGTTTCTAGAGCATTACGCATTCTTTTCATAGTCTTGTTAAAATAAACTCTTTCTATTGTGATCATAAATTTTATACATTTGTGAAAAATGTATTTTAAAACTGGAAACATTTCTGATTAAATTACCTAGATGTTAAATACATCTTATCCTATCCCCGGTCACTTCACTGGTTTGACTTTAGATAGAGACACGTGAGTTAGTGCGCGTAATCTACTGACTTTAAACTTCAGGATTAAGAAGTTCCGTCTCTAGTCCCAGCGGGATTGAATGTATCTTTATAGTTGACGGCAGAAACTTTGATGCCCTTTATTAAATTAAAAGATTTACGGAAAGATGTGTTGACTGAAAACTTAAATGATGTTTTTTTCACACTCTCTCTATTACTTTCTTTTCTTTCTTTCTTTTACAAAAAAGTGAACACATGCTGTCTGTGTAAGATTGTTTTTACTTTACGCCACACACAAACAATTAGGTAGGGGTGGATATTTAGGGGCTAAAATCCGCAGTAAGCCCGCGGAAAAGAATGCGGGTCTGACCGTAACAGCTTGTTTAATTACACCTCGCTCCAAATTTTATTAAAATTCCTTTACTAAAACGTTCGAGAATGATTTATAATACATAGGTAATAAATTACGGAGATATAAAGAATCGCGAATTAAATAAATAAATAGAGTTATGAAAAATATTAAAATTAGTATTTGTATATTTTTTTTAATGATTTTTATTGTAGTTTAGGTTTTGTAGTTGATTTTTCTTAAAGTTATAAACATTTTTCGTAACTTAAACTAAAACACATAATTACTTGTATTTGTATAGAATGAATTTCCGATAATTTTAATTCAAATAGAAGTGAGTAGGTGTCTAGGTACTTATAGTGAACAGAAAGAAAATGTAATTCATACTTCATATTAATAATCCTAGTTACATTTTAGTCATATGGGATCTACCATTACCCCTCCTGATCAAACAGGACTTTTAGCAACAAAAGGGTATTATAAAGTAAAAAATCCTTAGGTCACATCGGAGCCTGGGCATTGGGCGCTTCAGGCGGAACACTTGTGCTCCTAGTGTTAGCCGCCTTAGCACTTTACAGAGGATGGCGCTACGAACAAGAACTGGACTCTTTGCTCTGGAAGATAGATTTCAGGGACCTGCATCTACCAGACGATGAGCAGCGAGCCAACAAACTGAGTAGGTAAAATGAACTTATATATGTTGTTTGCATGATCTTTGGTTACGATCACAGAGCAGAAAACCAGTTGAAACCAGTTGAAAGAACTTCCTTGCACTCATGCAAGGAAGTTCCATAATATAAGTATTAATATCTATACTAACATTGTGCGTCCTACTTAAAAATTACCACTAAGTTTCAAATTCATATCGACTCATTATTCGCGGGGCAAGGTCTAGAAATAAGCTTCCCGATTGGTTGCTTAAAATTCATTCATATGGATTCGGCCAGTTATGTTTTCCATGTTTTCATCTCCGAGTCGAAGTACTATAATTTCACGTGAGCTACTTTTTGGTATCTCATTGAAAAGATTAATTTATATTATTTAAATAATACCCGTTTAAAACCTGCTTCAATCGTTTTAATTTCATATCATACTGAGAAGTAATCAGATGACATATTTTTTCTAGTAAGTACTTAATTTTTTATTTAAATCCTAACTACTGAGCCGATTTCAATGAATTTTACAAATCGGTATAGGTAAATGACGGAGTTCTGAAGTAAGAAACGTTTTTAAAAACACAACTGATTAGAGAACCTTTTTGAAGTCGCTTAAAAACATGTTTTTTATATTATTGCAATGTTTCCATAATTATGAAACGTATTTCTTCCTTTGTTTGTGTGGGGAATGGTGGCAGGGCCAGCTATTCCCTTTGCATGTACCAAGCTTGTAGTAGGTACCGCGAAACATTGAAACATTTCTATAGCCTTTTCAAACATTCAACCCCACATCAAAGCTAAGGTACCTAGTTTGTTCAAGCGAGTGGTTTCCCATCCGCTGTGCAAATTGGTGGTTTGGCAATCAACTTTATCGACAGATATTTCAACTAATGGATTTTTTTTATAAAAGCTCTACCCCTTGATGCGTGGGTGTGTAATCCAAGATCAACAACGGTTTCATTGCACGCTTCTTCTTGAAATTTTTTTAGTTATGCGTTCACTGATTTTGCTATCACCAAGCTGAATGTTCTCTAAATGTACCTATATTTTAACGAGGTTTGGAACGCAGGTATACCTATTATACAAGCTTTTTGCTTTATAAGTAATGAATGCTATTGCCCAAAATATTTAAACACTAGAATAACCATGTAGGTAGTGCAATCTCCAGCTTAAAAGTCAAGATATTAATAATAGCTGCAAACTTCAAGCAAATTGGTCAGAGCTGATTTTTTCCAGCAAGATAGCAGCGCGGGCGCTATCGCCAACTCTGCCAACAACGTCGTAAGCAGCGAGAAGAATGGCGGGAGCACCGGCGGTGTCCGGTCCAGCCAGGTGTCTCTCAGCTCCAACCCTGACCTGGACTTTAGGCAAGTAAATAAAATAACCCATCGATTACCCACAAAGCACATAAGTAATTAGATCCTATATCCGCGGAATTATTCATCAGCGTTCAAGGGATATTTAAAATAATGAATCGAGATCTTAGTTTTACTATCATAATTTATGAAGTCATAAAACGAAAAGGTGATTTGATATGAGTGCCATCATGGGTGCGTGATCCAAATGCTATGAGTATAATACTTATAATATTATTTAAGTGTAAGTAAATTTTTGCCTATTCAAACAAGGAGTTAATACTATGCTGCATTCTGCTGACTATACACAACACATTTCTTGCGGCACCAAATCAGGTGGTCGTAAACGCAAATTATAAAAATCAACGTATTGTTTCAGGTACTCGGCCATATTTACAGAAGTAGCGTTGTATAGAGGAAGGTTACTGTCCGTGAAACGAGTGAGGCGGCACCATATAGACATCAGCAGGGAAATTAAGAAGGAACTAAAAATTGTGAGTACCTACTTATGTTCTTGTAACAAAAACATATCCATTTAGGTATACTTATTGTTTTCGGTAACTACGTCGCATGCTCATCCATCAACTCTGGACTTGTTTAATCCGTGCATTGGTTGTGTAAAACACGTGATCTACTATATCAACATACATGATTACCACATTTTATCGTTAAAACTGTTGAGCATTTTCTTCTATAATGTAGCATATAAAGATATCCTATTGTTAATTGTTAACACAATAGCTAGTGTGGGATGAATATTTATTTTTACACCATATTATTTATATTATAGTATAACAAGTTACAATCATAGACATACCTACTTACGAATTCATAGGTATTAAAGCTAGGTACTGAAGGTGGGGAGCCAATGGAAGAATGGCAATGGCAGCCGCTCAAAGTGGCACTCTTTGGGGGAGGCCTACGTTCAGCAGTGGATGTCTGCAGGCAGATAATGATGAAAGCTAGCTTGGTGGGCTACATACCTACAGTACATATTGGGGCCAATTTTAAAGGCTTTAGTTTAGTTGATAGATCTAAAACTCCTAAAACTGTTCTTACTGTTGTACTGCTGTTCTTGTCAAATAGACGGCGATAAAAATATTTTTAGTATTTTAAATACTGTCAACTAAAGCCTTCATAATTAGGCCTATTATCTTATTATCTCTCTTAAGTCCCAACGAAGACGGTCTTGTAACTACAACTTCAATAACGGGTGTAATTGTATTCATTAGCATCCTTTGAAACTGGATACCTACTCCTGATACCGGTCACGTGTGGACCAATATTTTTGAATTCTAACACATTGGTTTGGTAATAATAATAACTCCAAAAAATGGAATAACTTACTTAATCAAATGCTACAATACAAAATTTAATTAAAATAATGAAGTACTGATTTTAATTAGTACCTAGAAGGTATAAAAACGTTTAAATGTATCAAAATCATCCGCGCCAACTGCGTTAGGCGCCACGGCAATCTTCATAATTTTCAATAAAAATATTTTCATTTACACTCTTTACGTTTTAATAATCATCTATAAATTATGTAGTATCATGGGCTCAATTTATGCTAATGAATTAAATTACATTCTGTATATTCAGTACCTATACCTATATCAACTCTATTTTTGACGTGATTTATGTATGTTCAAAAATCGACCTTGTTGAACCTATCCAATTTGTTTTATAATATCACTCCTATTCCCCCACATCATTATACTTGATCCAACATTAGCTTATTCGCGACACGATAGATTTACATTCCGAATAGGCGCAGAATGTTTGCTCAGCGCCGCGCCGTGATGTATTTACGTGGATCCTACATGAGCCACGCATAATGGAACAAGTCTTCCGCTAAACAAACAAAATGTACTGAGAGCTTTTCCTTCGTGACAGTGACTGAAATAAATTGCTTAAATTTTAGATACCTATGTATATACCTGTCAACTTGTAAGTATAGCTCAAGTAGCAATTAATCTTGCGGTAGCAATAAATTTTTTTGGTATTTAGATATTTTGTGGTAATGCCATATTTTTGCCATTATAAAAAGCTTATAAAAAACAAGCAAAAACTTCAGTGAGTGACGTAGATAGTATTTTAAACAAGCCACTTTAATGTTAGAACTGCAGTTGTTTATTTAGATTATAAATGATTCTTCATTTATAAACATAATCTTCATCTTTACTGAATCCACAAGACATGTAAACGTAACGCCGGTAACATTACTAATAACTACTTATCAAAAAAACAAGGCGGTACCTAAATAGAAATTATTTATTTATTCTGAAGATTGGTTCTTCTTGTTCTCGACTGAAAAAAGTATTTCAGCGAGTTTCAATCCTGACAAACAAACGCTTTGATCCAGTTCAGTTCAGCCTCAGGTTAAATACAAATACTTCAAGAATAATCCCGAAATCTACACTAATAAAGCCCAAAGACTACGACAAAGCAAACATATAAAAGGTAGATGTTCCGACATGAAAGACTCAGACTGTAACAAATCGCTTAATTCATTCACCTCCTTAATGCCTCAGTTAGGGGTATAAATAAATAGACCTGTTTGTGCACCTTTGAAAATATGTTTCGGAAATGGTTACATATCTATCTTGTCACTAGAACAGCAACATTCGCCTACTTCGGAACAACTTGGCTATTTGCTATTTGTTACTTTGCCAAGTGAACATGGTTCTATGTCATTAATTTTATAAATTGAGTGATAGAGGAGATTTATATGCGTTTCTTTTTACATTTTGAAACCTACACAAATATAACTTCAACGCGTACAAAAATACTGACATATTTTTTCCAGATAGATCGTTATCCATCATAGCTTAACTTTTCGTGGGTAACTTTTGAGAAATTCTATTTTGTATTCGGAAAAGAAACAATATAAATACGTATTTTTCCGTATGAGCCTCTTCATCATTAAGCAAACTTGAAGATATTTCTTACAACGGAATTTGATTTTGCATTAATTTTTGAATTTTCTCAAATTTTCTTATACGGTTTTTTTCATTGCAACACAATGAATGCGTATAGCTGCAGAAAGTAGTGACAGTGTTTTTCAGCTTTATAAAGTTGAGAATACGGTTTAAAATAGTAAGTATCAACATCTTAGACGAAGTCTCGAGAGTGCTAATAATCAAACATTCCCAGAAGAAAGTAAATAAATGCAGTTTACTCAGGTGCGGATAACTGTTAACTTACACTTCGTTCTCTGGATTCAGTATAGGACTTCATAACATAGTTACTCAACAGCTTATAGCAATCACGAATGATTTGAACACGCCTACCGTTGCTACATATATTTTAAAACTGATACCTTACCTACTATTTTAATATCAGTGCCTTAACTAATTCATATCTGACGTCGCCGTAGTAAAATATGCCTTTGGCAAAAATAAAAGTGTCCCAGCTCAGCACCTTCGCTTCAATAAAAAATGAGGTATTGCTGTTAAAATTTAAACCGGTGTTGCTCATAAAATAACTCTGGCGCTAGGTCTGCCTACACTGGTAGAATTATTATTTACGCTTCTCGCGATGACGTCAAGAATCCAGTCAGAAGTGATATGTTTACTAACATTTATAGCTCATAACCTGACGATGTACTGTGTATTATTTACTAACCTAAATATCGAAGAAATATTTTACTGCTATCTTCCAACGCATAGCTACCTAGATATACCTACCAGAGTACATTGAGCGCCGTGAATGACAGGTTACAACGACTATAAAATATAATAAGAAATAAGTGGTGCTTACCTACTTCACATCACATGATTTCACAGCATAAAAAATGTGTCCAGACTTCAGAAAGATTTTTAATTTATTGCGTTATATAGTGGTGGGAAGGTGGGAAGGTACCTACCGTATACTACCTACTTACCTATCTATATGGGGACAATAAAATTACTATTTTCACTTTATTTTTTGTCGTACTTGTTTAACGTCAATTATATGTTTTACTTATATTTACGAAGGCGCATTCCTCAAAAACTTTTAGAGTAAATTAACGTATAATATACTAGAAATATAGTCGATCATGTGAAAGAATTTTCCAATTAGTTTGAAGCGGAGGGCCTTCACGCTCCTCCTACGCGAGCTTTGGATGTTTCGTTTGGTTCAAACTCTTGTGGGAATTGTTTGTTTTCTAATGCAATTTAATAGGTAACTTATCGTACCTATAGAAAGCTGGGCCTGATGGACTATTATTAGGTACTTACTTATTACGAGGCATGTATAGAACAAAAACACCTTATTCATTGTATCTTTAGTAACTCAATCACATACCTAGTACTTAACACTATTATTTTCTATGAACGACGGTATTATAAGTATCGTTTTCCTAACACCTTCGACACCTACCTAGGAATATAGGTATATGCACTGTAAACCTATCGTATCACTGTATGCTTACTCCATGTAGGTATAACTAAGCCTACGCCACTATACCCGGCTCAATTTAAATTTGAGTAGAAGTAGATTTGACTGGCAAGTCCGTAAAGCTTTTGCAAATGGTATGTTTTGTTTACAAAGGTGTTATACCGGCAGATGCGGGATTTGCAACACGACAACGTGAATGGATTTGTGGGAGCTTGCATTGAGCCGCCTAATGTTTGCGCTCTATCCGAGTACTGTACGAGAGGCAGCCTAAAGGTAAGACTTACCTACTAACTACTCGACGTATTTACTTAACTAAAAGCTGTGGATAGAGTAGGATTTTGAACCGATATCAATCAGTGCCAGGCACTCTCAAGGTAAAAAATTGCTTGCCGATTCTAGTGTGTTCCAGCATGCGGTCGCTCTTCAGTCATAAATAAATTCTTCCTTTTTAAGGGAATCTCATACTGAGTGCGCCATTCTAAAAGTAGGTATTTCTATTCTACTTTGAAGAGTTCTTTTAGATTTCCTTAAAACCAAAAAACCAAATTACTTACCTACCTGTACCCCTAGTACGAGTTTTCCAATACGTGAATACGCGCGAATCCATTTAAAATTTGTACTGCCATTTTTAGTTCATCATCGTGTCCGCTAGGGGCGCTGCAGAGAAATGTATGGGAGAAAAGGGGGAAAACGTAAACAAATCAAGTTTTAGTAAACTATCGAAACTCGTACTAGGGGTACTGATGTCAAGATAACACCGGCTCAAATAGTCATCATACACAATCAAAAAAAGGCTATTTTAATGCTGTTTCCAAACAATAATGGGTTGTATTTTTTTTAAATAGTTAAAAGTTTTAATTTTGTTCAGATACATTTTTAATGAATAGAAAATATTTTATTGTCTAGCGAGATTTGAACCAGTTCTTTCTGTCTCTCTCGCAAGCGAATTCTAGATTTTATTGTAGGTAAATACGAACGTAACGTTGTAAAGAATCTGGGAGTACTGATGGACAGAAAGATGTCATGGGTCAAGCTCTTTGCCTCTGCGTCTTCTCTCAGGAGACTGCGTAACTTTCTACCTACTACCACCAAAATTTCACTTGCACAATCTCTTTTACTTCTTAGATTACGCTGACGCCGCATACCTAGATTTAACTGAAGAGCAGCTTAATAAGCTTGAACGCTTACAAAATTATTGCATAAGGTTCATATATGGCCTCCGCAAATATGACCACATCTCTGAAATTCGAAAAAAGCTGCTATGGTTACCGATTCGCTGTCGCCGGAATACTCGCATTCTCTCTCTCTCTCTCTTATATAATATACTTTTCAATCCTTCCACTCCTATCTAGAACGCAAAAGAACGCTTTAAGTTCTTGTACCTCACCCAATCCCGATACTTCCGCTCCTCTGAAACCCTGTAACTTCGGATGCCTGTCCACACCACTAGTTTTTATGATAAGTCGTTCACTGTAGAAGCTGTCCGACTTTGGAATGCGCTGCCAGAAGAAGTAAGACGCGCAAAATCCTTACCAATTTTTAATCGGATGGTAAAGCTCCATTATCTGTCTTCCATCTAATACTGCTATGTATATTTATTTATATTTATTTTATGTTTGATAAGTATTTATTTTATTTTATTTATTTATTTATTTATTATTTATATATAATTATGTATAATTAGTAGTTATAATATGTATTTTATGGATGATAAATAGTATTATAAGTCAAATATTATTATTACTGTTGTTTTTCTTTGTTTGTGCCATTAATTTATATTAATACTTATTTTAATATCAAATTTGTCTCAAACATTCTTAATAAAAACTTAATTAATGTATAGGTTCTTATTGTACACCACCGTCCACTCCTACTTCATCCAATACTGTCCATCCAAAGGTTGCCTGGAAGAGATCGCTTTTAGTGATAAGGCTGCCGATTGTAATACCTACTATAAGCTGTTATGTATTATTGATTGTTTCTGTGGTATACAATAAAGAGTTTTTGTATTGTATTGTATTGTAAATTTAATTAACAGTAGTTTTAGTATACACTAGTTGTGAATAAGAACAAATAAGTAACTTTCTGTATCATTGTTTCAGGATATTCTTGAAAACGATGACATCAAGCTCGACAACATGTTCATCGCGTCTTTAGTTGGAGACATAATCAGGGTGAGTTTCATATACCTCGCGTATGAACAGATGGATACTTTGCTTAGATATAGGTACGAAATATAAATGTACTTTTACGTCAGAGAATGACAATGCACTTATTGTAAGATCCAATATTGGAGCACTAATAAAAAAAACAAATAGTCTAGCCATGTGAAGTTTAGGAAAAAATCGGGGATTTGAACAAAAATCACAAGAAGTTCCCGTAGCTCCTAAACTATTTAAAAAATTGTTCACACATGGGAGGATTTAAACATATATACCAGAAGGTGCTCTACTTCTGGGGTGCTCTTCTTTCGTTGACACTAATTCCTGAGGCACCTATACCTATCTAGAACCATCTAGAAGGATCTCAAAGTTCTATCACCTTCCAACCCACAATTTTGACCAAAACGAGAGTCCTAACACAGTCCAAACTCTCCTGCCTTTGGTCTGAACCTCAACACATCACTTTAATATAATTATTATGCTGCTAATTGATGACTTAGAGAACATTTTTGTTTTCCAGGGTATGATATTCATCCACGAATCGCCTCTACAATTCCACGGCGCGTTGCGTCCGTCCAACTGCCTCGTGGATGCTCGATGGGTGGTGAAGTTAGCAGACTTTGGTCTCAAGGAGTTCAGGCGAGGGGAGCTACCGCCCTCGGACCCAACCGCCTTGCGATCTTTTATAGACAGTAAGATATTCTCAATACTTTCTGGAGTACCATGGTATTTTCCCCTTTTAATAAAAGATTTGCCTATACCTACCAGGAGAGACTAACCCCCATATTCTAAGTTGTTACCACGAGTTTACTCCACTCAACTCAATCTCGACTTAACCTCATTTTTGTGTGTTTGGTATTTTTAATTGACAATATATAATCAACTTGACATTACTGCGTCAATTTTTCTTAAACGAGAGAAACGAAACAACTGTCAACTCAAGGTACGTCGCGATGTACTTTGAGTTTCCCTCAAAGTTAAGTGGAAGTCGAGTGAAGGATTTATGGTGAAATGTTTTAGAATACAGAGGTAAGTGCAGCGAGTGGAAGGAATAAAAGGTTATTTAATGTTAATGCAATGTTAGTGCTTCACCCTGTGACATTGTAATGGTACAGATACAGAAAATTCATTCCATTAAGTCACTCAAATAAATAGCGACTCTTGCAACAACGCAATAAAGTGCAGTTTAGCTCACACAGCGCTACAAGCCTACCTTAAACAGCTGCCTCTCTTTCTATCGCTATAGCGCTGCTCTTCTTACGTGTAACGGATCGACCCGGACGGGCTGGTCCTATTTAGTTAGTTATAACTTCGTACCTAAAGCGCAAATATAAGATGCACAGTGTTAGACAGCCCCTGCGGCGTGGTGGTTGAGTAAGCTGGCTCATAACCTGGAGTTGGTGGGTTCGGTTCCCGTAAGAAGACAAGTAGTGTAGTAAGAAAAAAGCGCAATTATACTTGTTCTGAGTCTGGGTATTGTATGGCCACGGTCCTATTAGTCTGGATCCCTAGTTATAGGGAATCCTAGCTAGGGTCCAAGATATACATCCAGGGCGGTTATTCTCTATGAATACGCAGATTCCACACGATACGAAACCACGCCGTTATCGTGTCTTGTTCAAATCGTGTCACAGCGTTAGATATACCTTCACTTTACATTAAAGTTATCTTTAATTTGAATAAAATATATTGACATAAGTGGTCATATCTTTTGATGTGTTAATGTTTCGGAACGCGTCTCGGTAAAACATATGATTTTTGACAGTTCAAATTGCGCCAATTCCAAATTGATTTCGCGCGGTTTTGTTTTCGTTTCATAGAGGATAGACTTTTGCAGATTTCTTATGTAAGACAAGGAATTCGCGTGGTTTCGAAGTAAGGAATCGATACGGAATAAGAGCCCTGTGCGATCTGGATTCCCTGTATGTGATCGTTGGGCGTTATTTCTATTTACATTGTTATGTTTCCTCCCAGATATAGCATACTTATCCCCGGAGCTACTCCGCGCGGCCGGGTGGGGTAAGGAAGGGTTCTCGCTGTCCGAGGAGGCCCGTCGCGGGTCGCCGCCGGCCGACGTGTACGCGTTCGGGCTGGTGCTGTACGAGCTGCACACGCGGCGCGGCCCGTTCGGGCCGGACGCGCCGCCCGTGGCCGCGCTACTGCGGCGGCTCGCGGTGCCGGACCCCGCGCCTTATAGGTAGGTATGTGTCCTGGCTGCTAATTATGACGTCACATTTCAGCTATGTGACGCTCTAACGTTTTTCTTTCTTATTTGTATAACTTTATTTTTTCATCATCGTCACCAGCCTGAAGACACCCACTGTTGAACATAGGCCTCTCCCAAGCTGGCTGCTTGCCTCTTGCATCGATCGGCTCCCCGCGGTTTCAACCAAGTCCAGTCCAGTTGCCCGACGCTGCAATTTTTTTTGTGTTAGTCTAAATCTTGTAAACAAGCTCAGACTAAAAAAAAACTAAAGTATACGCACACACATACATCACAATCATCGTCTACAGCTGAACATAAGCATGGGATTTGCCATTATGACCACGACCACATAAATTAACTGGAAGACAATGCTCTCTACCGCATTAAGTTCGCCTATGTAAATCTACATTTTGTTGTTTGTGCAAATAAAGTATCTTTATCTATCTATGTTCTCAGGCCTCCTTTAGAGTCATTGGCGGGTCGTTTGGATTGTGTGCGCGAGTGCTGCGTCGAGTGCTGGGCTGAGGAAGCGGCTGCGAGGCCCGACTTCAAAGCGATCCGGACCAAGCTGCGACCTCTACGGAAGGGCATGTTAGTACATAAAAATCTGGCTTATTCCAATCTGCTGTTTACTGTTTGATGTTTTGAATGAACTCCACTGTGTGTTATTGTCATTTGAAAAACTTAATTGCCAAAATTACTGTGGAACAATGTAAAATCACTCAATAAAGACTCACTCGTCTAAACTCATACATACATAATATTGAATACCTGATGTGGGTAAACTGGCCTCTACATGTGCAATTTAGACCTAACATCACAATTGTCAGTTACTCAATTAAAAAAATATGATTCAGACGGTCTTAATGCCGTTCATTCTTTTCAGGAAACCCAATATATTTGACAATATGATAGCGATGATGGAGAAGTACGCGAATAACCTGGAAGCTCTCGTGGACGAGCGGACTGATCAACTACAGGAGGAGAAAAAAAAGACTGGTGAGATATTTTTAATGTATTGATCCCGCTCTAAACATTTTAGCTTAGTTTTTCGAATATCGACCCCAGGATCGTGAAAGCGGTTTCACTCCTTCACAGTTTGTAAAAGTAGAATTTAATTTAGTTTTTTTTGACTTACTAGATCTTTTCCTACAGTCTAGAAGTCTGATACACCTTTTAATATCACACACCGTTTTATGTAGTGTTTATTGTGTTATGTGTTTCCCAGAGGCTTTACTAGAGGAAATGCTACCGGCGCCGGTGGCGGAACAATTGAAGCGCGGCCGGCGCGTGATGCCGGAGAGCTATGACTCTGTGACGATATACTTCAGCGACATCGTCGGCTTTACTGCTATGTCCGCTGAAAGCACGCCGCTGCAGGTAAACTAAACATAATAATGGGATTAATTTGTAAAGGAAAAATTAGAATCACGAGCGGGAATTGAATCCGCATCCATCCATCCCTCAAGCCGGGATATGCTTTACTTAAACTACCGTGACAAGTGATCTCATCGCCGAATTCACCTTTCACAACCAACTTAAGGGCTGAGCAGGCGATACCCCAAAAAAATACATAAATAATAATGAGAATCGATTTTAAAATAACCAAGATGCCAACCGCCGTTACTTTTGTTAGAATCAATCTCTCAATTATTCAATGATATTTTGTTCTGTTAATAAAATGTGTGTATTAAGAATGCGTAGGTACATTTCTTCATTTTCTCAGCAAACCTCATTTGATAACATATCATGGGCGTGCATAATAAATAGTACGAGGCCGCCATATTGGATATAGATAGAATCATATAGCAAAGTTCTCTGTGGATAGAATGGCGTCAATCAATAAGCAAACCATGTCTTCATCCAAACTAAATAAATCAATAAATAAAGTCACGGCCCTTTTTCTTTTGCAGGTAGTAGATTTTTTGAACGACTTGTACACGTGTTTTGATTCGATATTGGAAAGCTTTGATGTTTACAAAGTGGAGACCATCGGCGACGCTTACATGGTGGTAAGTATTACATAGGCATAGGATATTTTATGCACGTTTACATGGTTTTGTCCCTACAATGATGTAATAATAAATGAGTATGAAAAAAGGTTCTCATTCCCACTCACGTTACACTTAAGCGCGCGTAAATATTCGTGCTAGGCCCACTGGTACAAACGAAAAATAGCCCGAACTTGAAAAAAAATTTGTAACCGTATCTAGAGAGTTACCAGTTAGTGTCCAGTGTATTCATTTGGCCCAATACTTCGCCAACACGCAATAAATGTCGCTTGATAATATTGCGTTATGCAGAAATAAAATAATTCGTAAAATAGCCCGCGTTATTCCGTTGTATGGGATGAGGCATCTGTACTGTAGGTATTATCGGAGCCGGTTACCGGTTTGGTAGGTGCGCAAAAAAAGCGCATCTCTAGTGCGGCGAGTACGGGGTTGTGGTAATAGCATGGTGACGGTCATGGCAGAAAGAATAGATTGTCCCATTGTCCCTATATAAACCGCTGTTGTCATCTCCACATGACGTATAATAATATTTACAAACCCATTTATCGGTGACTAAGTGTATGTATGTTTATTTAATGTTATGTAAGTGTCTAATAATCTAATATCTATATAATTTTAATGGAATTGTAATTTATATAATGTGACTGACTTGATGATGAATTGTTTGTGAATATGAGCCCATTGTAGCTTGGAATAAATGTTTTTTTTTTTATTTATATTATCTGGGGTGTATAGTGTATATCATGTGTTCCACGGCGCAGGTGTCAGGTCTCCCGATCCGCAACGGTATAGTGCACGCGGGCGAGGTGGCCTCGATGGCCCTCGCGCTGCTCGCGGCCACGCGCGCCTTCCGCGTGCGGCACCGCCCCGACCACCGCCTGCTGCTGCGCGTCGGCTTGCACTCCGGTAACTATACGCACTCACACGCCCACTGCCCACGCCCACATGCTCACTGGCCTTGGAAACATATTGACTGGCCTTAACCACTTATTGACTGGCCATAGCCACATGTTGACAGGCCTTGGCCACATATTGACTGGCCTTGGCATTACGTTGACTGGCCTTGGCAGCACATTGACTGGCCTATGACTTACTTAGACTGGTCGTGGCAACACATTGATTAGCCTTGGCCACGTGTTGACTGGCCATAGCCACATGTTGACTGGCCTTAGCCATGATTGGCCTTGGTCACGTATTGACTGGCCTTGGCCACATATGGACTGGCCTTGGCATTACGTTGACTGGCATTGGCAGCACATTGACTAGCCTTGTCCATAATTGATTGACCTTGGTCTTACATTGACTGGTCGTGGCAGCATATTGACTGGCCTTGGCCACTTATTGACTGACCTTAGCCGCATATTTACTGGCCTTAGCTACACATTTACTGGCATTTGAAGCACCTCATGTACCTACGCAGACTTCCGGCACGGCTACACCCACATATCAAAAATGCTCGACGTGAAATAAGTATCATAATAATAAGTCGTATGGAATTATATTTCACGGATAAATAACACATAATATAATATTTAAAATCGGTTAGCCACTCACCCATTATCCGTCGTCCTCGTTCACTTACAGCACTTTTGTTCACTTGCGTCTCGCCATGTGGAATCCGTAGATTATATACGTCCATGGATTTGTAATAGACTGTTTTGTTTCAGGACCGGTTTGTGCAGGTGTTGTTGGGTTGAAAATGCCGAGGTATTGCTTGTTCGGTGACACCGTCAATACTGCCAGCCGATTTGAATCGACGGGTGCACGTGAGTTTTCTTTATTGATTAACATTGATAAAGGAACCCTGAAAAATAAAGGCTACCTACAGCGCCACTAAAAAATACCCCTAGTACGAGTTTCGATAGTTTACTAAAACTTGATTCGTTTACGTTTTCTCCCTTTTCTCCCATACATTTCTCTGCAGCGCCCCTAGCGGATACGTTGATGAACTAAAAATGGCAGTACAAATGTTAAATGGATTCGGGCGTATTCACGTTTTGGAAAACTCGTACTAGGAGTACTGTTCAGTTAGCTAGCTCCTCTGCCGTCTCTTTCTAATAATACACAATGGAATGTGTTTTATGTTGGCACGATTCGTCCTGTAGGTACTTATGCTTGATTTTTATATCTGATGATGTACAAAAGTAAAAAAGTCAGTGTTATTGCTACAACCAATTTACACACACCTTACACGTTTTATCATAATCATAATAACAGCTTTTATATTTTCTTTTCAGCGTTGAAAATCCACTGCAGCGCCACATGCAAGTTACTTTTAGATCAATTAGGAGGCTATGTTCTCGAGGAACGGGGGATCATTTCAATGAAAGGCAAACGAGATCAGGTAAGTTCCATTCACATAACTTGAAATAATGCTTTTTAAATCTAGTGGTGAATGATTGAATTAGTCAAACTAGTGAAAGATTGATATAGCGTTCGTCTGCCTTTTGTAAGGCAACTAACGCGCTATAAAATTTGATATGATGTAATTATACCTATTTTATAAACAAGAAATCATTGTAGATGGTACCTGGTACTGATGGTACTTAATTATTTTACTCCAGTTCGGGGACGGTCAGAAATTATATTCTTGTTTGTCTCCGAATTTGAATTCGGTGACAGACAGGAATAATCTCAGACACTTCTACGTTACGTTTACCACACGTCTGCATTACAAACTGGGCGGTTATTCTCTATGGAAACACAGATTTCACACGATACGAAACCACGTCGTTATCGTGTCTTGTTCAAATCGTGTTACAGCGTTAGGAGTATCTTTACATTACATTGAGTTATTTTTATTTTGAATAAAATATATTGACACAAGTGGTCATATCTTTTGATATGTTGATGTTTCGGAACGCGTCTCGGTAAAACATATGATTTTTGACAGTTCAAATCGCGCCAATTCCAAATTTATTTCGCGCGGTTTTGTTTTCGTTTCATAGAGAATAGAGTTTTGCAGATTTCTTATGTAAGACAAGGAATCGGCGTGGTTTCGAAGTAAGGAATCGATACGGAATAAGGGCCCTGGCTGGTTGACAGCGCGAGACTGATATTTTAGTTCAGAGTGACGCTGCAACTGTTACTGTTATGGGCTATTCGCTTAACATCTGGTGAACGACTAGCTCGGCACGTCATTCATTGCCATAATAAAAAATATCGGTCAATAACACAATAGAATTCTTGGAAATCTACATTTTTAAGCTTAATATAGTTAAGGTGTACGATAAAACACATGAGTAATTTTTCGACGATATGCAAATAATGCAATGCGTTTCCACCATGAACCATTATGCAGTGATATAATTTTTTTTATAAGTGGATGTGTGTGTAAATAGCATTGTTCTTGATAAACACAGATGACATACTGGTTGCGAGGCGAGGAGCCGAGCGCGGCGGCGGCGCGCGCGCGGCGGCGAGCGCAGCGCGATGACGTCACACAGCCCGCGGAGAAACGCGGACAGAGGAGCTCGCTCAAAACGAAGAACTGGAAGAATCAAGTTGGAGGACTACATAGGTAAACGCTGATATAACCTGTCCATCTTCTTTTCGTCGCCACCGGGCGATAGATTTCTGGCTCACTATAGAGAACTAAAGTAACCGCTATAGCTCTTAGAATTTAGCAAGTTGAAATGGCAGTGGGTGGGCAGGCCATATCGCTCATAGAACTGACAACCGATGGGGAAGAAATTCTCAAGTGGCAACCACGAAGACTCAGCATAGACCGGCCTCCTACTAGGTGGACCGACGATCTGGTGAAATCCGCGGGCAGCAGCCACTCAAACTATGAACTAGGTTTCAGAAGTGGGACGTTTTCAGGCTGATGCTGATTATGATCCATTATGATTATAAGACAAACAGCATAACCCATAAAGAAGGTTGTAGATCCATAGAATTAATATTTGTTATGCCGTCTTTCCAGATGTTGCAGTTTAGAATCTCCAAAGAAATTGCGTTTCGCGTCGGGGAATCATTTAGAATCTCATACAGATAGTGTGCTACATCATCGGAGTGATGAATATCTAATGGAGGTATGTGTTACAAATTAAAGTATTCCATTTATCTGCTAAATGGTTTATGAATAACACTGTAACCAAGTATTTTCAGTAAAACATATTAGTGTTACTTTGTCTATGGTTTCAAGCTGTCTTGTAGGCATGCGTCTGATGTGAGAAAACTTCCTTTATCAGAGATTTCTTTACTTATAAAGTGCCTACCATAAACTTGTCAGTCGCATTCAACTGCACAATAATCTTGGTAGCAATTTAATCGCATATCGTAAACCACACCAGAAGATGGAGCGTAAGTCGGCCCCCATTAGGTGGATCGTCTATCTGATGAAAACCGCGGGGAGGCGATGGATGCAGGTGAGCAGCAGCCCAAAGCGGCGCTCTTTGAGGGATGCCTATGTTCAGCAACGGACGTCTTCAGGCTGATGATGACGATGATCGTAAATCTTTGTAAGTAAACAATTGGGTTATTCCTGTTGTCCCCCGCGTTTTTGGCCCCATGGGGCCTAACAGGATTTTTTGTTCCTTTCCTCCCCACGCGGGGCCATCAAGAATAAATAACAGGAATAAATATTCCTGTTGGGCCCCACTTATATTAAAAATTATAATTTGTTTTTCACCAGGTGGTTGGCGAAGGCCGGTTAGCGCCATCGCAGCGCAAAGACTTATTAGAAGCGCCGAGCCTTCGACATGAATACACAAGCGTATCGTGTCCCATCATAGAACACACGGAATGTCCCGCGGCGCCGCTAGCCGCCTCATCTTGCGTCCCTCTCATACAAGAGAAGGAATGCGATATCAAACTCGTCATCAACGGATGCTCTATAGCGGAAGGCGACGGCGCTGGTATTCCTCTTCTAGCAGACGCATAACTAATTTAAGCTCTCCTTTTCTGTACTTAAACGGAAATGTTCCCTTTTCTGTACTTAATAGTCCCCTAGTCAACGTCTGCGTCACGACAGATCCTAACTTATTTGGATGATAGATTAAATCTTATTGTAAATTGCTCATACATGTTGCACGAATTTCCGCCAATAAACTATGCCACTTGTCATTGATTTGGAACGAATCGGAAAAATATTGACATTCAGCGATTTCACGAAGTGATGACTAAAGAATTTGGAAAGTGTTTATAGGACACTCGGTCAACATGCGTGGGCAGTTCTATATAGTATAGGTGTAACGTGATCTACGTCAGTATTACTAAGACAA
The DNA here is from genome assembly GCA_963580505.1 of Ennomos erosarius. NCBI lineage: Eukaryota > Metazoa > Arthropoda > Insecta > Lepidoptera > Geometridae > Ennomos > Ennomos erosarius. The sequence continues at coordinate 9,485,337 of OY756981.1, read as the reverse complement.
TCGTTCAATAGAAATTATTTAATAACATTAAACTCTTATTTCACAATTGACGGTAACATCGTTTTACTTACACATATTATTTACAGCGGCTTTCATATACATACATATTATATATAGGATAATAGTAAATAGAACTACAACGCCAAGAAACGGAGTCCCGTACTATGGCAATTAAATGTCATAATTTTATTATGGCTTTGTTCGAAACAATCATTTATATCAGGCGATTCTTGAAAAAAAAGGTTGCATCAATATACATTAAAATAAATACACAACGATATAGCACTTAGAATTAGCAAGTTGAATCGGCAATGGGCGGGCCAAATCGCTCGTATAACTTACAACCGATATGGAGAAGAATGGTTATCGAGTGGCGACCACAAACTAGAAGACGCAGCGTAGGCCACGTAGGCCACTAGGTGGACTGACGATCAGGTGAAAGCTGCGGGGAGCTGATGGATGTTGGAGGCGAGCAGCCGCTCATAGTGGCGCTCTGGGAGAGGCATGTTCAGCAGTAACGTCTTCATCTATTGATGATGATGATTAAAATATAAATGGTATAACAAGGGGAAAGACTTTGCAAAAGCAAAAAAAGCATAAAAATCTTTCACTGCGCAGGTCACGTGGTGCTTTGCCAGGGCTTGATTTGGCCTCCTTTTCTGCCAAGTACGCACCTTTCCCTTTAATTTCTTGCCTCACTTCAGATTATCATGGCATCCTTTCCTGGCGTCGCATTTCCCTAATAAAATTATACAGATCAGACTGCGGACTCGCGGTCTAATAGCGGCGGCGCACGACGCAACGAAGCACTAGAGCCCCGCGGCGCACCACCAAAGAAACCAAGCAACCACGAGCGAATAGCAAACCGTGGCATCTTACGTTCGCCCTTCCCATCATTAACGTTCTCAAGCGAACGCCACCGCTTGTAGAACTCTATGTAGGACGCATCGCGTACTTTAGGCCGCGACCTATCAAGCTTATTGTATAAACTGCACTTGCGAAGTAGTGGGCTGTCTTCGGTACGGGGCGGATCGTCGGTGACTATTCCGACTATGGTTCCGTTGAAGATAGGGTCGCCGCACACTGTGGAGACGGGTGCGTCCGCGTCTGCGTCTGCGTCTAACGAGCGCGTGGTCTGATGTCGCCGGATGCGCGGCGCGGCGAGCGTGTCGAGCGAGCGAGCGCACCGCAGCGCGGACGTCGCCCCGCAACCGACCGACTCGCACTCCGCCTCGCATGCCGTCGATGACGCGATCGAACTCAGCGCGTGTCTGGAAGAGAGATATTGGTGTTATAGTGTAGAATAGAATAATAATTTATTGCACACAAGATACACACTTAGATACTACATAAGTACCTAACGAACAATAATTCCTCCCTCTTCCAGATAATCTTAGAATGATGAGTGTATTTGTTTGGAAAGCTTTTAGGTAATATTGTTGTCACTACGAGTGAACTTACCTAACTTTTACGGATATAATTTTTTTTATTAACTTCAATCCTTATTTTGTTTTGGGTGCACCAAAGGGTGTTCGGCACATTTGGTATGTACTGCCAACCGAATACTACGGACGAATTCAGCCGCCAAATGACGGCAGGTGTATAACTACAATACAAACAAAGTAAATCGATGCAGTACACATTGTATTGTAGAGCTAGCGATTCCCTTAACGTCTTAAATGATTGAATGTGACAGTTAGATTCCTGATAAACTTTGGAAAAGAGCGTTTTTGATTAGGAGGGTTGTGTAATAGTGTCATGTTATGTAGGTATATGTGGTATGTAGTGTACATATGCGTATAGTTATGTATGTGTGTTGGGGTGTGTGTACGCACGTACCGGGCGCGGGTGCGGTCGGGCGGGCCGGGCGGGCCGGGCGGGCCGGGCGGGCCGGGCGCGGGCAGCGAGCACCGCGACCCGCGCATGCCCGCCTCGCCGTGCTGGACCACGCGCTGCCGGACCCCGCCTGCACCGCAGTACCGTCATGTTACACATTCAGTTTTATAGTGTCCAACAAGCAGAGGCAGGCAGTCGTAACAACAAAAATTTCATTTGAGTAAATGAAAAAGTTGCAACCGTTTGAAGGTCCGTATAAAAAAGATGTCATTCACAATATCATCAAACAGGCCTAATACACAAAAATAAACAGAGACAACCAATAGCCACTTAAACACGCAGTGACGTCGCAAATTATTCTTTCACGGTCAATAAAACTTAGATAACCTTGGACTGTTTTAATGCCAATACACCGTAGTGTTCTCACCTGACAAAGAAGCATGCCTCGAGTCCGCAAGGCGAGGGCTGCGCCTCGGTCGCCGGAACAATGGCCGCTCCTCGCCATCCACCGCGCGCTTCTGAATGGCCTTCTCTGTGGCGCTCACTAGCCAATATGTTTGTAGCTGGAATAATGACATCAAACATCATTGCCTCAGCCTGATAGGTGGTCCCATCATCATGAAAATATCATCATCAGACTGAAGACGACACTCCACTTTTGAAAATAGTTCTCGCCCATAGAGCACCACTTTGAGCGGCGGCTAGATAGACCAACGAACTGGTCAGAACCGCAGAGAGCCGATGGATGCAAAAGGCAAGCAGCCACGCAAAGTAGCGCTCGGTAAGGGAGCCTATGTTCAGTAGTGAACGTCTTCAAGCTATCGATGATGATGATGATGATTGCAATTTCAACTTGCTTATCTATAAAGCTAGGTTTAGGTTTTAGTTCTACGGATCTCCTCATTCTGGATTTTATCACGCTAGGAAACCCCACATCATAAAGACTATAAAACACCATCCACTTCTGATGCAGGTTCAAAGTGAATGGGAGCCTGAGCATTGAACAATATTCGATTTTGCACGCAATATAAAAAAATGAAACTCGATTTCGAACGCTATACTAATCCAACTGAATATAAATGATGTTGACTAAACTCACCTGCCCTTTTCCCTTAATCGGGATCGACCCTCTCGGCTCGACGATATACCCGCCGAGTTTGTCGAGCGCTTGCTTGCAACTCGGCGATATGTGGATACGTAGCGGTTCGCCGTTAGACTCCATGCGAGATGCAGTGTTTACTGTGTCGCCGAAGAGACAGTATCGAGGCATTGTAAGCCCGACCACACCAGCTACTACTGCGCCTAAAGATACCAAGAGAACTTTAGGTACGACGAAAGGTCTTGGGGCCCATACAGTGAATGTTGAAGCCCGTTTGCCGCTCAACTGCGGTTTAAATTGTATAAACTTTGACAGCAGTTGAGCGGCAATAGCGCTATCATAATAAAGGGCAGTATTGTTTTATTTGACAGGTTCTTCTGTCTCATCATCATCACCAGCCTGAAGACGTCCACTGCTGAACAAAGGCCTCCCCCAAACAGAGGTTATGTTCATATATGTGGTGGTCTTCTGTCTAAGTATAAAGCTTATATTACGGCACTGCATAAACGCGCTATTGTTAAACAGAGTAAACAATTCAAGTGGCGTGGCTGATCACTCTTGTACATCTTATGATTTGCCCATCCTCGTCTGCTCGATAAGTTTACCCGATATAGGTAAAATATCTGTAATGGCTTTTTCTGAAATTTTTCATTTCAAAAATAGGCTTGTCCTGCTATTAAAAATTAATAAGATAATTTTCATAAAGTAGGTTAAAAATTAATGCAATAATTGAAAGAGTTAGTAAAATCGGTAAATAAATCACGGAGTAATAAGCTTAAATTTCATCGCCTGTCCCTTTCTCGCAGAACAGAGCATCCCCTACGGTTACTAAACTATGTAACTGCGGGTTATGACGTCACATGCTAAAGAGATTGTATGTAAATCTACCAAAGCTTAGTAATGGAGTACTATGAAAGTGGAAGAAGTGACGTCATTGCGCGTTTGAACTGTCTCTTTCTATTCCTGTGTCTTAAAATGCTTGTAACTTTGTAATTTTTTGAGATATTTTTTTTGTGTTCACGACTGTTTATATTTTTAGGAATATTATTAATTCGTGATATAAAAAATTAGCACTACACAGACCTATTGTATTGGTGACTTACCAGTGTGAATGCCTATTCGCAACTTTAGTGTTTCGTTCGGTCTGTGCGATATCTTGTGACTCTTCACTGCGTTCAGCAGTTCGAGCGCCATCGATGCAATCTCACCCACGTGCCTGTCGTTATTCCTTATCGGTAGACCTGACACCTACCAAAACAACAAGAGATGAATATACAGACACAGTTACAGCAGTTTTGAGGAGTAATAATACTTACCACCATATAAGCATCTCCGATAGTCTCCACTTTGTAAACATCGTAGCCTCTTATAATCCTATCGAAGACGGTGTACAGGTCATTGAGGAAGTTGACGACTTGCAGCGGGGTGCTCTCGGCAGACATGGATGTGAATCCGACGATGTCGCTGAAGTATATCGTGACAGAGTCGAACGACTCCGGCTCCACGCCTTCTCCGGTCGTGAGACGACGGGCCACTGACCTGGAACAATGGATCACACCTTCACAAACAAATTTAAAGAGGGACACAGTTGCGTTCGAAGCTAATTTATTTCTAGAGTTCGCCGCAGCTGAAGTAAACTAATTAGGTATATCTTTACATTCATGCATCACACGCCTCTAATGAATCTACTGAAGATGCACTACTGCTACACAAAGTAAAAAAATAAAGTGTGACTTCATAAATAAATTATTAATTTATAACGTAACGTGTATGTATAAATTAAATAATAGTCTAAATAACAGTATGTACTTATTATGTCGAAATTCATGCTCATACAATACCTGTAAGATAAAAACGTAAGTGCAATATCTACTCAAAAGATGCAATAAACAAATGTTAATTTTATCATCAAATTAATAAACCAGCTAGAGTTCACAGAGATGATTACAAAATTAACATTAATATAGTGACCGATTCCGTTATGTGATAATTCCCGAAAGGTGTGCCAATGAGAAAGTTCACAAACCGCGAAGCTAGACTAACGTTATCTACAGCAAGAGAATGTCCATCACCGAGCGGGAAGTGTCGCGTCTCACGGCACCAGACCCCAAGCAAGCTCTACTCTACTCAAACTCTGTTAATGACAAAAGTGAGGCGTCACGACTGCGGCGAGGCAGTGCGTCGTGATCCGGCACCTGTGAGGCAAACCGTATTAACTACAATCACCAATAGGGAGTTAATTACCTCAAGATATTTTCACGAATAATGGATTCAACCTCCACATCTGGAAAAGAACACAAGTACAACAAAGTGATTATAATTTTTTTAAGAGAATGCACGACTGTTTTACATCAAGTCCATGTCGATGCGCCAACAGGTTTGTGTTAAATAAAACAGCATGATGTTATTTCGTTTATTTACAAATAATACAGCTTTGACATTGTTTAGCGGTCACTGAAACAGGCGTGTTTATCGGGCAATCGATTATTAGGGGTAATATAGTTATAATAATAACAACCTCATGAAACAAGTTTTCGAAAATAGGTTAAGGGGGTACGTTTTACTCAGCGCGGCAAATTCAAAGAGCATCTAACATTTTTGTATGGAGCGTGGACTCTCCATAATCCGCCATTTTGAAAAACCCCGATTTGATGGCCAGTGATGAAACTGGTGTCACATTTTTTGTTTCGGACAACCATCAAAAGAGTGACAGCAGCAAACTTTAACACCGGTTGGTTAAGAATGGCTAGTAGTCCTTCGCTATGAGTGCTATTGTTGCACTACAAATATAAGTAACGTATTGAGTAAAAAATATTAATTTCATTCTCACATATCTCAGAAAGTATATCACTTAGGTGGTTAGTCATAGAACATATTTTGTTTCCCATATTTTTATCTATCGATTGACACCACTGGCGATGAAATCGGGTTTTTTTCAAAATGACGGACTGTTGGACAGGCCAAAAAGGTTAGTGCTCTTTCTAGCGGTTTTTGCCAATCATAGCTTAATTACTCAACGAGATTACATGAAAACTGATTTTGCGCAAGTAAATAGAATGTATCAACAAATTAGGATTGAAAGTATCACCTAAATAATGGTAGTGGTGGTGTTTGTTGCGAAACTAGTGATAGTTTAGTAACAAATGGCTACAGCCTAAAAAATCAAGATGAAATTTACTTATTGGCATTTGTTGCTAAACTAGTGATATCTAGGTGATACTTTCAATCCTAATTTGTTGATACATTCTATTTACTTGCGCAAAATCAGTTTTCACGTAATCACGTTGAGTAATTAAGCTATGATTGGCAAAAAACCCAAGAAAATTTGAATTTGCCGCGCTGAGTGAAACGTTCCACCTTAACATAGTTTCCTACATACCAAAACGTGAATTTTGCGGTTACCTGAGACCCTGGCGTTTGCCGAAACCGGATTGGTATTTCTACCCAGATTTTAATGTGTGGCGGTTTAATTCACCCAACATTTGATACAGATACTTTTACGCCAGTGCAAGTGTTTACAAATATTTTTAATAATTATACTTTATGATTTTGATGTGTTCAATGTGTTCTACCAGTTAAATGTTCTACACAAAAGTCACTAATCAATTTCTAAGTTCTGACTGCATGTTTGGCACCAACGCATCGCGATGACTACTCGTTATTTCATTTATTGTACCTACCTTTATGCTTTCTTGCATCAACCAACCCTGGGAGAATCGAGAGATACACAAATACAATACGACTAAACGAAATCGTTTTTGAATAAGTGGGCTTCCTTAATAGTCGTTTCGCTTTCATAGTTAGACTGGAAATTAGTACAAAACTGCGAGTTTCAAAAGCCTTATACTTAACTAACGACTTGGACTAAATGTAAAGCAGTGCGCACATATTGCGCCGCCCATGTATATCGTACAGCTTGTTGTATTTGCGTCTTCGTGCTTACTTCATAACACCAAACTTACAACAAACCCTGAATTAGTACATAAAGAGAACAATTTAACTTTGCTTAAAACTATAAACGAAAATGTACACAGGTTATGATAACATGTACATGCATGTAACTAAAGCCCACCAAAGCTTCGACTTGCCTGTGCCGGGTGCTACGGCCGTTTGGGTATGATTATATTTGCTTTATTTTTCAATACACATGGAAGTACGTTGGCAGACGTTAAAAGATATCGGAGACTGGTATTGTTTTAGTGAATTATTACATTTATGGATGATACTTACTTAGGTAGCATTCTGTGTAGCAGATCTTCGGTTTTCTGTTTCTCTTCAATGAGCAGCCTTGTTCTCTCGCTGACTATTTCTTCCAAATTGTTGGCATACTTCTCCATCATGTCCATCATTTGGTCCATAATGTTCCGAGACCTGAAAACCAAATTCAAGACTTATTTAGTTTTAGGATGTCTTGCTGAGTATGTTTGTATAGATTATCAAGTACATTTTTAAGACCCATTAAAATGCATATATTATATTATTGAAGAATATTGAAACACGAATCTGAACTATGAATAACAACAGATAGATCAATTGTTGCCAATTGATATTTTATTTATTATTATATTGTTTATTTTAATTTTTTTCATTTTTTTTTACTTATTGATATTTTTTTATAGCTTAAAAGAACACTACTGTGTCCCGGTTTGAAGGGCATTATAGCTAGTGAAATTACTGGGCAAATGAGACTTTATGACCTGATTACACAGTGTAGTAATCTGATTACTAGACTGTGTGATGTCTCAGGATGATGTGCGCAGTGCAGTGTCACGCGAAACTTTATTATTTTCAAGTTCCGAGTAACACTGCAACTGTTATGGGCGGCCGTATAGCTTAACATCAGGTGAACGGCCGGCTCGTCACGTCATTCATCCTCATAAAAAAAATAACACTACTCCAATTCTCAATGAAGTTTTTGATAACAATACCCTTCAATAAATCTTTCTAAATATTTCGTGGTGATTTGTATGTTTGTTTGTTGAGTCTATAAACTACTTACTTGCCAGACTTGAGTTTCTTTAGGCGGCCCCGGATTGTGGGGAAGTCTGGCCTAACGCTAGGATCCTCTGCCCAGCAGTCCTTCATACACGACACTATGTAGTCTTCTACGGTGTCGCCGAGCACATTCGTGTCAGGCCGGAAATAGTCCTCGCCTTCTAACTTTGGTCTTTTCAGTCTAGCTATTATATCTGTAATGATTATTAGAACACTTCTAAAAAGGCGTGGTTATTCTTACTTTTACCTAGGTTAGTACTTATTAGTAATATTGAAGTGCTAGTATTATTTTCGAATAAAAATTTGTATCGTTTTACGGAAGCAACACAATTGAAAAATTGTGAATTAAACGTTTTAATTTTTTAATGTAGTACAGTAACATCATAACTCTGTGCAGATGAATTTTCCCCATCTCTTTCCAACGAGACCATGTTTTGCATTATTAGAAAGTGATGGCAAAAAATCCAATTGATCAGATACGGTGGCGGCATAGTATATAATTATGTTGTTGTCTAGATCAATAACAAAATTACAATACAACCAACAACTCGGCATCGACTCCATTACCACAACATATCAGCAACGATAACGAAAGCGGCGACAAAAATCTAAATAACTAATAGACAATGTAGCACATACCTTTTGGTTCCATAGCTGTAACTCCAAACGGGCCTCTCCTGGCGATTATCTCGTAAAGAATGATCCCGAATGCGTAAACGTCTCCTTTTTGTGTACCGCCGATTAAACCATTGGGGTTGTCCATCTCTCGCAGTAACTCAGGAGACTTCCACAATAACCCTGTTACAACCAAAATTAAGATTCAAAAACATATTTCTGGTTTAAGATCATTTATTCTCAAAGAACATAGTTCACTTAATGAGAAAGTACTTATAGCTAAATTACAAATAGGTACATAGTTTGCCTTTAGCATGCAGGCGTAACAAGAATAAAATATTAATATAAGTAAGGTAGGTAAGCAAAAAACATTTCAACACAAGTTTGGTCAAAGATTAAGTAGACTACAGAAGTAAAGCTGGATCACTCAAAATGTGGATTTTCAATAGCTTTTTAAACAATTGGAATGATTTAGCTTCTTTAATAGGTTTAGGTAGTTTGTTATACAGTTCGGCTCCTTCATATAAAATTGTCTTTTTTCCATAGTTAGTTCTAGGGTGTCGTAAATGTATGTTATGAGCATTTCTTGTATTTAATTTATTTATTTCGATGTTTTTAGTAAATAGGATTTCTGAATGTATATCTTTGTTCAGTATTTTTCTTATCAATATGCATGTGTTTGAAACATATATTTGTTTAATACTCAAAAGTTTGGTTTCGTTATAGATTTTAACTGTTGATTCTAAAAAATTGTAATTAAAAAGTATTTTAATGATTTTATTCTGAGCAACTTGAATCATGCTCAAATTAGTTTTAGCAGCACACCCCCATATTTCTACGAGGTGGTCGAGGTGAGGCTTTATGAGTGAGTTATATATAAGATATTTGACTTTTCGTGGTAAACACTTCACAAAGCTTCGTAAAAGCCCCATTAATGATTGTAGTTTTGATTTTAAGTGTTCTAAATGCGGTTTCCATGTCAAGTTATTATCTAATATTAGCCCTAAGTATTTTTCACAACTTGATTTATTTATAATTTGTCCGTCAATATGTAATGGTAAGTGCACTTCTATTTTTTTCTGGGGTGCAGCAAAAATTATGTAACTAGTTTTTGAAATGTTGATAGTAAGCAGGTTAGTCTGAAACCACGTATTTATTTTATCCAGATCTGACTGGGCACTTTTAATTACGCCATGAATAGAAGATCCAAAATAAAATAAGCATGTATCATCTGCATAAAGTGTCAAGTGCCCATTTAGTCCAATGTCACTGATGCCATTAATATAAATTAAAAAGAGCAACGGACCAAGAATCGAGCCTTGTGGTACTCCGCAAGTTATCAACCTAGGTGAACTTTCGGAACTTCCAATTTTGACTACCTGAAACCGCGAGCTGAGATAGGATGCAAAAATTTTGTGTGCGTTTCCTGTAATTCCTATGGTCAGAAGCTTCTGTAGTAGGATGGAATGGCTCACCGTGTCAAATGCTTTCTTCAAATCTATAAATACTCCCAGAGCTAACTGTTTTTGATCGATACTAGTTTTGATTTTAGTGATTAAGTCAATGGTGGCCGATAAAGTATTTGATTTGGGTCGAAAACCATATTGCCTGTCAAACAGGAAGTTTGTTGATAAAAGATAAGAGTCGAGTCTATTGTAAATTACTTTTTCATAAATTTTTGAAACTACTGGTAATACCGAGATCGGTCGGTAATTACCAGGATCTGTCTTACGGCCAGATTTATATATGGGACTAACTTTGGCTACTTTACTAACTTTGGCTACTTTCGATTAAGATTATATTTCGATTAAGACATGTAAGAAATGCATCTATTTTAATCATCGGGAGTTGCTTGATGATTTGGTTAATGGCATAATTAAATGTTAATAATGTATGCTGAAAATACATGCCTCTATAATGCTGATGCTCTCCTACATTAAATTCGAATGAATTGTCAGCGCAATAGCGCAGTTCGTGAAGACCAAAATCGGTCACCTGAAAAATTAGAACACATTGTTAAAACATCCTGTTTATAAAAACTGGTCAAGAAAATAACAACTAAAATGAGTCTAGATATTCGGACTCCTTGTATTATAAAATTATACTAACCTGTAGCATCCATCTAGACGTAACTACACAATTCGAGGATTTGAGATTCCCGTGAAAAACTAATGGCGATGTATGAATAAAAATCATACCCTGAAATAAAACATTTACAATAATTACAATTACTATAAAATTCAAGTATAAGATAACCAGTCGACCGCGCACAGTAACCCGTACTAAAACAGTATGTTTTATTACAATACTAGTGTTTACTTGAGTTTGCGATTGGACAAATAGTATGAATGAACTTCAAGCAACCGATTGGAAACGCGTATTTCGTTAATGAATTTCGGGACGTGGCATAGCAAGTGCTACTTTGCCTCGCATAGTTTATGGTGACCTGCTATCAACTGGTTTTCTGATCTGTAATATTTACCTTTATGAGATCATGTACCAGCGAAGATATAAACATTCTATCCAATTTTATATCTTCATTTTCTATTATATCCTGAAAACAAAAAAATAACTTATGTATTTTTGCTATTGTTCAACACCATATAGAAAAGCACTTAACTTGGCATCTATTAGCTATTGTATATTGTTACGACGAGTTTGTTGTATAATCACGAAATTATCACGAACGTGATGAAAAAACCTTTTGTCATACAAATTTTTCCTTTACAAATCAATCTGTAGATTACGCTAAGCAGGCGATACTGCTATAAAATCGTAAATATTTGTTGTATGACTCAAAACAATACAATTAATGTGTAGATATTTGGCATCCAAATCCACAGTTTATTAAAAATTAAAATTAAAAATTAAAATTATTCAAACTGTGTGTCGATCATCCTGAACGTAGATAAAGGAGAAGGACAGAGTGTAGAAACTTCAATCACTATAACTTAGGCCTATATTAGTTCAGAAAGCGATTCTTAGTAAATAAATAAATGAACCCATTTTAATGAATTTCATGAACCTCGTCTCTGAAATCATGGGGTGAATAAATAACAGCTTGCATAATATCAACTGAAACCACAGCTTAGACGTATTTAATAACTTGGTCTGGATCTCAAAACCTTTTCGCTACGCTTTAAGTCGTAGTATAGCAAAATAAAGAAAGAAGAGGCATTACTGTCTCGTATTAAATAGTTAAAAGAACTTACATACAAGCTTCCTTTGGCGCAGTAGTCAGTCAGTAGCAGAACTCGCATCGGCTCGACCACAGCGCCTATGAACGAGTTGAGGTTGTCGTGGCGCAGCTCACGTAACAGGCGCATTTCTTTCATCACAACTCGGGTTATATCCTGAGAGAGAAAGATTTTATGTTGTCGGTATAAGGTTCAAATCAGTGTACTGTATGCAATGAGACATACGCTGAAACATTTAGGTACTAATAATTATTAGAAAAATGCTCTGGGCATCCAGAGCTAAATAAAGGTCTAATAAAAAAGTGGTCCTGACGAAAACTTAAGAATGTGGTTTCTCACTCTTTCCACTGTCCAAAGTGTAGAGGGAGTGAGATAGCAATAGATGCGTTCGCTTTTTTCAGTGGACGAGAGTATTACAGACAAAGCTTTAAGAACATTAAATAGCATACAATATACCTTCTTTTTAGTAAATTTCAGCTCTTTTATCCTAACCACATTGCCCTTGTACTGCGCAGTCGTAGTAAATATTTGCGTGTAGCATCTACTCTCGTATGATATGCCGCTGGCCAAACTTAACTGTAAAAAAAGGAATGTACAATAATAAACTATTGACTACTGCATAATAGTTAGCGGCAAACAAGTTGAGCACTAGCGAGCTACCATATGGTAGAAAAAACGTTTCACGTGGCTTAACTTGTTTAGCTCTTTCTCATTGCATACAAAAATTCTCCTTAACTGCAAAAGGTTACCTTACTAGGCGAACACACGAGCCCGCCTCCAAAGTAACCGGCAATCTCTTGCGGGTCCACTTTCCAAAGCAAACCTTCTATTTCTTGCTCTATTTTCCACTTGCGGTATATACTGACGGTAACAACAAGCGCACAGAATAGAGTGACGGCCAGTGTACCGGCGACCACTAGGGATGTGATCTGGGAGTCGTCTTTGGGACACTTTTCGTTGTTGAACCCACAGGACGGCTCGTCTTCAGGTTTCACGTTATCGGGCCAGTCGATTTGCAGCCGGTAGTTCAGTTTGTAATCCTGGAACGTGATAAATGTTTGTTGGAAATATTCGGCTTATTAGACAGAAATAGGCTTGATGACTAGTATTAAAAATGAACAAGTAAATATTACTTTGATAAAGAAAATTAAAAATGAATGCAATAATTGAAAAAATAAGTAAAATTGTTAAATAAATCACGGATTAATTAGCTTTTAAAGTTTCTATAGGAGGCATCTCCTGTCCCTTTCTCGCGAAACAGAGCGCCCCTACAGTTACTATGAAAAATCCACTCGTGACGTCACATGCCGAAGAGATTGTATGAAAAGCTACCACAGCTTAATAATGAGGTAGTATGAACGACCTTCCTCTGACGTCACTGGCCGTTTGAGCTATCTCTTTCTATTCCGGTTTTTAAAATGCTTGTAACTTGGTCATTTTTTGATATATTTAATTTTTGTTTTCACAAATGTTTATCTTTCGAGGAATATAATTAATTTAAGCAACAAAAAATATTTTAGTCATCATGACTATTGTGGACATAGCTTTCAAAATTATCGAGTTGAAATGGGCAGGGTACATCGCTCGATGAACCAAAGCCCTATCTACTCTATCACCTCCCTATTTAGCTGAATCTGCATTATTTAAGGCCGGTATTTGTTTTCGTTTTATTTATTATCAAGTATGTATTAGCATTGCGGTGTTTTTACTACAGTTACAGTGTACTCAGTATTTAACTGCAACGTAACAAAAACCCTTCATACCACAACAAATGGGTTTTGAAATATTGTCATTGTTTGGAATGACCCGCCTACGATTTTACGTAAAAAGTAGAGAAACAATTAATAAGTTTTATGTTATGACGATTAACTTTGACAACGCTGTAAGGGCGTGACCGCTGCACCATGTTTTGGACAAACAGTGTTCATGAACAATATTCTGTTCAAAACATGGTGCAGCGGTCACGCATTCATGCATTGCTACTTGCGTACAAAACAATTCCAAACAAAAACAGTTTCAAATCAAAACAAGTAAATAAAATACGATCAAAATTACTGTGTTTACTTCTCAATTTTCCTCATAAACAATTTTCAGAGAGTACTTTTTTATGTATAATTTGTATAATTATATATACTTCGTAAACAAGAAAATACCCGTTCTTCTATTTCTAACATAACCACACACAAGCATTATTTCCTCATCATTTATTGATTCTATAATTAGAGCAAGCTATAATGACTTCCACGACATAATAATATTAATACCCTAATTATTATTATTATGTTAATAAATAACATGACATCTATAATCAATCACAAATTTTAATGAGACAATCACAATACGCTAGTGTATCAGTACAAACCCCTTTAGTATACTTTTTTATGTATTAACGACACGACGAGCTAGTCGTTTGCCTGATGTTAAGGGTCAAGGGCCGCGGATAGCAGTTGCAGTGCCAGTACCACTGGGACCTCTAAAATATCAAACCTCACGTGAACTGGTCAACTCATAGTCTCATTTGCTCAGTAATTTCGCTAGCTACAATTTCCTTAAACCGGAACACAGTAGAGCTTTCACACTAAACTGTTTTGCGTCAGAGTTTGGTTGGTAGTGCGTAGTGCATGTTATGCATGGACTTTTTAGTAATGGAAGCCTTCGACATAAAATGCTGTCAATTGGATATTCTTTTTCGAAAATATTCCATGGAATGATGTTATAATACACCTTATGACGGCCATGCAAAATGGCGTAGTTGTAAACACCTTTTTAACTCGATATTTGACGTCATTTTACGCACGATCATGGGGTCCCATCAGGCACAAACCAAAAATAGCACGAACTTGAAAATAATGTAGTAATTGTGTCTAGAGAGTTACTAGTTAGTGTCCAGTGTATTCATTTGGCCCAATACCTTGCCAAAACGCAATAAATGTCGCTGGATAAACTTGCGTTATGCAGAAATAAAATAATTCGTAAAATAGCCGGCGTTATTCCGTTGTATGGGATGAGGAATCTGTACTGTAGGTATTACATTATCTGGGCGCACGATATTTTTTCCGGGAATCACATGACCTGCCCCAACAAACGAACTCCATTGTATGGCTTTTTTCAGCGCCTTTTGTTGTCACCAATACGGACGACGACAATTAGGTATGCATTGATCTTATTTTAAGACCGTAATTTATAAGATTCTTATAAACTACGGTTTCCTTTGCTCAAAATATAACCCCGATAGCTATCAGTAGTTAAGGATTTCTATTTGCTAATACACTTTTTGGCTTTCTGACCTAGCGAGTCAAATACACAGTCAACATAACCCTATGCTAACCAATCATTTAAATACTTACAGGAAATTCCTTGGTGCTTTGGTGGAAATGTCCGACCGGTATCATGCTGTAGGAACAATTAATGTTGCTATCACTGAAATTGTACGGCTTGAAGGCGAGCACCGAAAAGTTGCCTTCGGAGTCCGCTCGCTCGTCGAGACGGATCGACATGCCCGATATACCTAGGATAACACAAAAGCAACTTATTAAATACATTACAATAGTAATCACTATAAATCTGAATCGAACTAGTTCCGGATTTAAATCCACTAAGTCGATTGGAGATAAAACCCTTGGGAGTGTTCACATTAGAGTCAAAATTAGTTCCAAAATATATATTGTAAAATTTCTTGGCCTCTCGATCAGACTTGTGCGTGCCACATGCAAGCAGTCTTGCGAAGTGTTTTGACACTACCTCTATACCATTCGCCATGGCGCCGAATCATGTTATAGTCAAGCTGCATTGAATTAATGTTTGAAAAAGATTTCAATTATTCACGAGACAAAAATATTTTCGTTTTGATTACTTAATATTAAGTTAGTAACCCTAATGAGGTAATACAGAATGCAATCACGGATTCCAATTATAGCATAATACCTATGTCCATTCAAATAATAATTGTGCCTACACTATTAGCCACAGGAAAACATAATTCACGTGCGTAGTTTAGTGACTAAACTGTGATTCATGTTCCAGAAACTCGCCTACCGCAGATGTAAAACTATGTTACATTTACATGCCTGCTATTTCAGAGACTTTAAAAGATAGCACAATTTGAATAGTACGTTCAAAATATGCCTTAAATATATAATAATATTTACAGCAACATAAATATAAATTAATCTACTAATTTGCGTTAAAACGCCGATGCGTTAACTACATAAAAAACAAACTGACCGAAAACTGTCATGGGCAGCCGTGTCGCTTAACATCAGGTGAGCGACTAGGTCGTAACGTCACTCAATCTCATAAAAAAATGACAGAAAAGTTCAGTGACTGCTTAAAATTCACACCGCGGTGCGAACCACTTGTGGTGTGAAACGCCCCATTACCCTAAAATAGTCGATCCCAAATAGATTTTATACCCCTTAATAATAAAAACCACATAACAGCAGAATAGATGTAAAAATTAGCTGCATTACGGTAAAATAATAGTAACAATAACTCGATATGACTTACTTTTGTAAGGCGTGCTATTGATCATCCGTGCGACAAGCCGCGGTCCGTTGGTAGCGATGCTCATCAGTTTCGAGTACGTAAGCTTTTCCTGCTTCGTGTCATTTCTAATTAGGTCATCCAACGCCGTTGCGTACAATCTCACCGAATCGTACAAGTACGCCGCGTAAATGGAAACAAACTGTAACAAATAAAACGACATTCTTTTTCGTAGCTCTAGTCTCCTGGTACTTTCTTAGAAAACCATAAAATAGTAATACGTACGCATTTTGATTGCGATTGCGGAATCGAACTGAATGGACCACAAGGAATGCATCCTTATTTGAATTAATTACTTATTAGTCTATTTGGGGGCCTATATTCAGCAGTGGACGTCTTTCAGGCTGTTGTCTATTGCTTATCATAATAAGTTCAGTCAGAACTTATGTAGGTGATGGTACAAACAATAAACTTTGATGTAGAATTTGATGGCAACTTTTTAAAAATAGCTTTTGTGGTATCCTTTGGGTCCCACCCAAGCTATGTGTCTATCCAGATTTATAAATTATATCGAAGAACCAAGACATTGGAACCACAGTAACGCGACTAAAGTGGAGCTGGGCAGGACACATGGTCAGGCTAAATGATAATAGATGGAGTAAAGTGCTTACAGTGGTGGCCGAGACAAGGTAAGCGAAGCATAGGCCGTCCAGCAGCAAGATGAGTTGACGATATTGCAAAGATTGCGGGTCAAACATGGACCCGATTGCCACAGGACCGAGGCGAATGGCGTGTACAAAGGGAGGCCTATACCCAGCAGTGGGATAACAAAGGCTGTGGATGATGACGATAATGATGATGATAGTGATGATGATGATCTTTTAGAAATTTGATATACTACATAGTCTATAATATAACCCAGATATATGCCTCTAATTCTTTAACAAGGGTAGCTCGCATTACATTACTTTTATCTTTTTTTATATAGATTTATTTATTTATTTATTTATTTATTTATTCAAAACAAATTACAACTATTATTACAGTTTCCCAATTCAATAGCGTAAGTCAGCATACAAATGAAATAAAACATAAAATTATTAGTTAGCTATCTAAGTATACATAATAATAATCTAAATATAGTTAAAGTCAATGTAGGTAATATATACACACACAATCAATAACTAGGTATACGGTCAATCTGATTAAACTGTAATTAATATAAAAAATAAAGATTATATTTCTTTAGCCATACCTTATTCAACTCCAATCCGCTTACATTCTCGATCCCTCCAGGGAAGTTAAACGGCTCCGCTTGGTTGTACTGTCGCACTTTATTGGTGAACTCTTGGTAGCTGCTAGAGGGCTCCGAAGACACCACCACTAGAAGTGATTGTGCACGTTTCTTGAACTCCGGAGTATTAGGGCAGACCAGTTGAGAAGCGCTGCGATCTTCAGTCTCTGTAATAAACACAGATAACAAATAACTACACGTAAGACTTATTTTGTCAGAAAGTCGCCTTCATTGGTCTTTTTTCTATCAGACGTAACTTGGTTTTCGATAATGTGATTATAAATTACATTCTTGTATATTTACAACAATACCACACATTTTATTATCTGCAGATCTAAATTACCAGGGATCAAGTTTTTAGGTCGCTCGCTGACGGATCTGAAACCACACCCATGACAAATATCTTAATCATAAACCAAATATATTTACAAGGGAAATCCTGGAATAAATGTATCAATTGATAGCCAGATATGAATAATCCTTTGAAGATATGATTAATACTTGATCCATCCTAGACATCATAACAAAATAATTTTATACTGACATAATCTTATCATATAAAATTTACATTTATTGTAAGTATGGAAGTTTACAATGCCATTTCATTGTCCCATAATATTATGTATGTAGGTGATGTTGATGATGCTGTTGTTGGTTGTGTTGTTTGCAGACTGTATTCTGTTTTCTATTTCTCACTTTATTTTGTTTTTAGGGTTCCATGCCCAAAGGGTATGCGATCCCTATTACTAAGGCTCCGCTGTACGTCTGTCTGTCTGTCTATCACCAGCTGTAATCTAAATTGTTAAATTGTTTTTAAGGCTTAGTGTACATGGATATGTTTATAAATAAAGATGCTCGATAAATCTACCGAAAGAAATTAATTACCATGCGGACTTATTTTAAATAAATATTAAATCTTTGATAGAGATTTTTAAATTTTATCACGGTCATAAAAGCTATGTAGAAAAAAAAACAAATAATTTAGATTTATATACTGCCGTCGATTCTATCTAGGATTTTTAAAGCTAATATTTTGCTACTATTCTGATAAGGTCACTTATTATATATCAGAACTGTCATATCGTTTAGCGAAAGGTGTATAAAATTGGCACTATTGTTTACATTGTACATATATTATTATTGTAATTAATGTACCCATTACAGTGTAGGTACTCTTTGGTATAAGCTTAGGTATCGAGTCTGATGACGTAGCGTCAAACGTTAGTTCCAGCTCCAACGTCATGATCAAGGTTTATTCCCGCAATGAAACCATAAGACACTTAAACCTAAATCTATGGACGTTCTAAAATGTTTGAGAACTTTGAACTGGTCTACAATATATCTAAAAACTTAAGAAATCTCGGTGTGGTCGCAATAAAGGAATATGTAGTGTTATGATAATTAATGACATACTTATCAAGTAATTAAGAGCTTGCTTAGGCGTGTATGTCATCATGTCGACGAATATGACCATGTATTCTCCTTTAGCGAAAAGTTGAAGCGACTCCATCGCCGTCATCATGTCTATAAGTCCTGCTGTTGAGCCCAGAAACACGTAAACTGAAAACAAAGACAATCACAAAAAATAATAAAATACATAGAGCTTTTGTTGAAGTTTTATAGACTGAATGAAGATTCACGTAAAATAAACCGAATAGTTCAGCAGAATAATGTTCGTATTCTGTTCGGTTCAAAAACCCATGTTCGGCGGCATATCCCTATTAATTAGTAACCTAATTTGGCTTTAGTGTGGCTGTACCTTTATTCAAGGTCGGTTTAGCTGTTAAGGCGGAATCTGATCTGTGGGGTGATTACGTAACTTTGACAGCAATGCAACAGGAGAAATTTCATTCCGAATATGAAAATTTTCATAGTAACTATGCACATAAACTGCGTATTGAAACTGTCAAATCCATACATTTTTGTGTTTCTATTGATTGCAATCAAGTTACATAATCGTCTAGCTGATCACAAAATCAACAAAAACCCGGATTTTGAAAGCCCAGTGCAACTCGACCGACCTCGACGTGGCGAAATAGTCAGATGAAAAAAACAGTCAAAAAACAGATGATGACGATAATGATTATCGTCATCATCATCCACCGTCCGCTACATCCACTGATCAAAGGCCCCCCGCATCACTTTGAGCGGCTGCTTGCCCCCTATTTCCATTGACCTCCCCACGGTTTCGACCAGGTTGTCGGTCCACCTAGTGAGGGGGGGCCGGCATAAGCTGCGTCTTCCTGTTCGTGGTTGCCGCTCGAGAACCTTTTCCCCATCGGTTGTCAGTT
Organism: Ennomos erosarius; assembly: GCA_963580505.1. Taxonomy (NCBI): domain Eukaryota; kingdom Metazoa; phylum Arthropoda; class Insecta; order Lepidoptera; family Geometridae; genus Ennomos; species Ennomos erosarius. Next base: position 9,465,528 of record OY756981.1, on the reverse strand, counting down.
AGTTCGGGCGATGTAGCCTGCCCACTGCCACTTCAACCTGTAAATTCCGAGCTATATCGGGGACTTTAGTTCTCTTGCGGATCTCGAAAAAATAGTGAAAATGGGAAATTACACTAATAAAAACGGTGATCGAATACAGTTTTTCCATTATTTGGGGGGGGGGGGATCGCAGAATGGCACCCCAATAACTACTTTGTTAACGTAGTATATTTAACACCTTTTTTACGAAATAATAAAAATAAGCCAGATTGCTTTTTTACTTATCACGAGTTTTTTTTATTTGATATGCCTGCGTCTGAGTGTTATATTGTATTCTATGTATGTATTTACAAAAAAAAAGTATACAAGTATTATATCAGTTATCTGTTTCCCATAGTACAAGCTATGCTTAGTTTGGGGCTAGATGGCGGTGTGTGAATTGTGCACACATATTTATTTTTTTATTTATTTATTTATATGACAAAAATTCCGCAAAATAGCACATTTTTAAGCGCAGACCAAGTTTGACAACGAATAATAATTATGATATGCAATTTTAAATTTTGAATAAAGCCTTTTAGAGAGTAGACCCCCCTCCCCCATAAACAACGCATGCTTAGAAAAAATCGTAACAACAAGATAGTCCCCGTTAGATAGACATTAAAAAATCTTATCCACCTATAAATTATACTGGTAGTCACTTTCGAATTTATAATAACTGTTGGAAGTGCATAAAATACATTAAAATTAATTATGTTAAGTGAATTTTGAAATAACTATGTTAAAACCACTATATTTTTCCGAAACTGGAGATTGTGCATTTTAATTAATTGTAAAATATATTAAAATTCATCAGACACGTTATTTTCCTTCAGAAATAGCATCAATTGCTTAGAATGTGTGTATTTTGAAATAATTAAAAACTTTAAAGCCACTATATTTTTTAGAAACTGGGAGATAGCTGTGCATTTTAATTAATTATAACCTGTAGTATAATTCATTAGACATAATTATTTTTCTCCAGTAGTAGCATCGATTGCTTAGAATTTACAGCTTATCTTCGATGTGCCAAAGCAAAAATGGCTGTTATTAACTTATTAACGTACTTAATAAACTGGGGTATAGTACAGTTATATAGTAACCAGATAAGCTATTGTTTTAGGCATAGATTAGGTGGGTTTGTATTGTATACTATACGCTATTTTCCACTTGCAACTTGTGTCTTGCGACTCGCTATTAAGCATTTTATTTTATTATCCTTATGCTCTGCCTCTGATCAAATGCATGAGAATGGGTATTATAAAAATATCTTTATTTTTATATTTAGAAAAAAAAAATATCAAATCAAACCATAGAAACCGAAGTTTCACTTTGCAAAGTCGCCGATTATTGCAAGTTAAATATTATGCAGTAAAGTGCAGTTCAACATTGCAAGTCAACCCTAAACGGTGTCTCTCTTTCTATTGCTCTGCTCCTGTACATAAAGTGCGGAATGCGACAGGCCTACCTAAACTAAGTATATTTTGTTTACCTTTGTGTTACCGAATAACGTTTCTGGTGCGAGGATAAAATGTCCAGAGCCTCTCATCTGTACTTTCCATACTCAAGCCATTTGCTATCAAAAGGCAGAAACAGAAACAGTCGTAGCGCAAGTAGATCGTTAATACATGGAAGAACCCCTAGTCATGAAAGAAACTCAAGCGACAGCCTGACGTGAACATCTTTTAAGATTATGATAAGTGCTTGAATGTTTGATCCATTCAATATCAGGATTTCCTTTGATCATTTTCATTGCAAACAAGAAAGTAAGAAGAGAAAAGATGTGCGCGGGAAGAGGCAGCTCACTTCACAGGCGCCGAAACGGTTGGCGCGGACTCTACCAAGAGTTGAAAAGTAGGAACCATGAAGAGTGAAATAAATTCCACACACAAAAGTTCTAAGTAAATAAAGTACGTACTTCTAGTCTTATTTTTTGTGTCCAGTATGAATTGGTACCAGAACCCTGGTGCACAGCACGTAAGTTTCTCTTCGCAACATTTGAAACCATCAATAACCGGCCGCTGGTGGTTAACTGTCATGTTGTTTTTCTTGGCATGGTTTTCAAGAGTCAACGCCACCGTCACCCACGACTCCTCGTACAGAATGGAGAATTTATTCCATCTGTAGTACCGCAGCAGTGATATCACAGATTTGGTAGCCTGTAACAGTTAACCTATTTAAAACTGATACACATAAGAAAAATACAATATAGGCTAATGAATTTTAGTATTGTTTGTTTTACCTGAGCACCGGGTGGCTCCAGTCTAGCAAAATTCGGCAGCGTCGATGTTTGGTAATCAGCACATCTCTGCGGAAAAGAAAAATTGTACTTTCATTCCAGCCGTCAGCATCAACCGCCTATTACCTACATTCCTATATTTAAACTGCTGTATCTGAATAATCAAAAGTATTTTTTACTAGAACATAATCTATAAAAAGATACTAGCAAGGTCAAATATCAGAAACAACGGACTTGAACAGCGGGCTTACCGCGGAAGGATTCCGATCTTCATCGTACTGAAGTTCATTGCCGGCCAGCCAATCACAAGCGATGAGTCGGCTTCAGCGTACCGGCTATGATTCCCACCGATCGGCATCGAACTCCATTCAGAGTGAGTGAACAAAAGCAGTGTTTTTGACAGATATTCGTACCGTCTAAGTCCAATGACAGTACTCAATCGGAATCAATCTGTCAAATGAAACTGGCAGGTATTTCGGTATGGGCTTCAAGTATTATTATATGTTTTCGCGGTTATATCTCCATTTTTTATTCATTTGACGAGTGTAGATTTAGGTCTAAGTTTGATTAGATTTATTGTGATATTTTAAGCATCTCGACATTGATATATGGAAAAAGTGAAAACACCGAACTAAAATGGACGTTGGTACCTACCTATTCCAATGAATACAAACAAACAATGAATAAGTGCTACAAATTATCCATTTAAGTATGTCTACCACCCTACATACCTATCCCACAGAATTACAGAAACTTATGGTGGAATTTACAGCTGCATGAATAAAATGTCAATAACAGTTGCAGAAGTCTTCTAATGTCCTTGGACTTTTTAACATCGATGCTCTATCGAGGGCTCTATACGTATATATGGTGAATTCTGTGGCTCTACGACGATATATTTTCTTGCCTGAAACGAAGTTTGTGGGTTCATCATGAAAATCGCAGTTATAAGTGTCCAAGGACTTTAAACACAATGATGAAAAATAGCAATTAACTTGTTGAAAAAACCACAGTTGCTGGTAGGTATACTATGTAAACTTTGCTCAAGCAAGACCTTGCAGTACTTGCAGGCATGGTAATATTATAATAAAAGTACCTAGTCTTTATTTCTACACCAACCTCCTTCTATAGGTAAACATTGCATAAAATTGGAATAGTTAATACATGCTTTCTTTGGGGTTTTGGTTAACTACTTATTCCTCTGATACTACTAATTATACCTAAGGGGATTAATCTATACGTACCTACTTATTATATACACAGGTAAGTATACCAACTTCAACAAACTGTTATAATGTTAAGCTTATTCAAAGATGGGTAGATAGCGTGTATCTGTGTGGGAGCAACTGGGTAGCTTTCTATCAGTGAATTTTTTCCAAAGTATTAATAGTCAGTGGAACTAAAACATTCAGTTTAAAAAATCCTATGTGTTAGCTTAAAATCTTTAGTTAACATACCAAACTGTTAAACCATCAAATATACTGTATACAGTTTACCCGCACAAGCTTTCACATTTTCATAATCATCATGCAGGATAATATAATTCATTCATTTTATAATATGTATAATTCAGGTAAAAAATTATTGATATATTTATGTTTTTTACCTACATTACCAGTACCTATACTAAAAGCAGAGAGGTAGTGTTAATGTAAATAGCCAATCTATAAGAGATTGGCTTTAAAACATCTCAGTAGTTCAATCAATTGAATTGTTAAAAGGACTACTGAGAATAGACAAGCTATGTATACTACTTCTTTGAATACTAGTAGGTACTACACCTATTTATTTTTTAAATGTTATTATGAGTGGTAAAGGGGCAGACAGGCAGCCCACATGGTAGATAGTAAGTGGAAGTAGGATACTAACCCTACAAATACCTAATCATTTATTTATTAGAATACATATTGCAAACCTGTGTAAGATGCTTGATGTAGGCATAAACAGTCTGTATCACAGGTTGCCAGGCCCCACTTCCCAGACAATAATCATATCTATTATGTGTTGACAACCCTTTTTGACTAAATATTGCAAAAATAATATAACAATTGTTAATATACTTACTTATATTTCAGGCATCACACACACACCTCTACTATCTTGTCTACAGTGCTGGCACTGCTGTTGATGAAGACTGATGCGACTAAGCCAAAACTATACAGCCATAAAATTAAAAGTACTTAGGTTAACTGCCTACATCAAATTTGCCTTGCCTATTTTATGAACCAGGGACATGTTAAAAAGATAAAGAATTAATAGGTATGTAAGTAAAACAAATCAAATTTTTCATAATATATTAATAATTGTGTAATCAATAAAGTAATAATCCAAAAATACAAATTATGAACATAACTAGCTCCCACGTTTGGTACCTACTTAGAAGAAATGCAAGAAATAAAAGGCTTTTTTTATGTTATTTTTATTATTTTTTTAAAGTAAAACAATATACTTTTTGTTTCCATAAACCATTTATTTTAGGTTTAATTAAATAAAGTAAATTTGGTTACTTAATAATATCATTTATCGTTTTAGTTATCCTTGTAGGTAAGTTACAATATCAATTTGTACTCTAGACTTAAATACTAGAATGAAATTGTTAAGATACTTAGAATGCACCATTTCTAGATTTTCATGACTGCAATGCACTGACAGGCACAGCACAGTAACTTCCTGATTGAACGCATTGTGTGTCTATAATAATTAATTAGGCAGCATATAGGATTGCAGATGCAGTCATACTAATCCATAGTTGAACATCTATAATTATAGTATTTTTTCAGATACCTGTAACAAAATATAGCTTATTGAGGTACCTACATATTCACAGAATAGGAGTACCTATCTATGTAATGAAGATTTGAAGGTAGGTATGAGATGCACTATGTATTTCCTAAATCCCCCTGCCAGCGCAGCACACCAACTTTCTAGTTGAACGCTTTGTGCAGCTGTAATTATTACACAGAATATAGAAATGCAGGTGCAGTCATACTAATCCATACCTATAACAAAATAGGGCCTTATAAACACCACTTAAAGTTAGTCTGTTTTAAATGTTCCGCCTCGTTTTCCCGCTTGAATTGTCTTGTGGCTATAGAAAACACCCGTGTGGTTCTGCCAGTATTTTACTACAAGTGCAAGACTTGCAGCTTTATAAAACGCAGAATGCAATGTATAGTTCTCTGGCTTATGGGTGCCTACCTTGAACTGAAGGCTATAGCCTTTTATCATTCGGAAGGGCTCCTTTTATCGTTACAACCTCTGAGCGAATCAGCACTGCAAGTGCGTCGTCACAGCCATGTCACAGTATAATTAGTTGCGATGTGAAAAAAGGACGAATCATGTTGAATCGGAAGCCTGCCTCGTCATAGAAGAATAACGCCGCCCAGTGATATTGAACGCCATCAGCATTTGAATGCTTCACGCTTCACTTAAATCACATATCGTATTTTCATAAAAGCTGAAAGAGAATACCTAATTACCTACACTAACCGAATTATTTAACTAGATTAAGAGTTTTAATAGAAAAGTTCGAAAATATCATTTTGCAAACAATTCTTGCTATTGCCTAATTTGTTAGTGTTGCCAAGTCAACAAAACAATAGAATAGCTAAGTAATTGTGTAAAACGGCCAAATGCGTGTTACGGTGCGTTGCAGTGAAGCAAGATTTCGTTGAGAACAAGTCTAGGGATATTAGAAATAATCGATTTTTAATGGTCAATTATTATTTATTAAAAAGTGGATTACTATTTAAAATCGATTTTTATTGGTCTATTAATTTATCAAAAAATCGATTATTTTAAAATAGATTTTACTATTCTGGTTTAAATTTTTTCTACTGGGATAATATTATAATAAGGCAACATCACTACCATATTCAATCAAAACAAACGTTTTGGTTTTGATTGAATATGGTAGTGGAGCAGTGAATGGAGCAGACATCGCGAATATGGAACCAAAGGTGTGAAACTGAAAATAATTTACTTATGTAGGTACTCAAAGTTTTTTTTTTATATACTTATCGATCTTTTTTAAATGACTATATAGTTCTATAAATAATCGAATATTACATACAATATTACATTACAAGAAAACCGATATTTGTATCGACTTTTTATATCGATTTTAGGATAATCGATTTATTTCTCTTTAAAATCGTGTTTGAAATAGTCGTTTTTTTTTAGTCAAGATATAATCGATGGTTAAAAAGTCGATTTTTCCTCCCCAATCAATGATCATCATGTCATCAATAGCAACATATTAATAAAAAAAAACTAAAACAAATAAATATCTTTTTTTTTTCTTTCTTTCTAAATTAAGTAAAGTTCGTATTAAATAAATCCGCCAAAACAGCGTCACGGCTTTCACTACCACTAGAATAAAACAAAACATACGACGTTGTTCTGTGAAAAGCAACTGTCGTACCTATCGATCTCTCGACGTATTAAAACAGAATTAGTAGTACAAATAGGTAACGTAATTCGATTATGAAAGTGAATTAGTTGCTAATTTCATAATCGATTATAAACATTAGTAATAGCAAATAAATCGATTATACGAATGATTCATATTCACCCACGACTAGTGTAAAGCCGGGCCTGGGGCTACTTAGTTAATTAATAATAATAAATTAATCAAAAGCACAAACTTTTTCAACCACAAAATATCTGTTATTGATATATAAAAATAATGTGAATTTTATAGCTTCGGCCACATTTTTCGATTTAGGTAAAGAAAGTACATAAATATAATAATATTAATAAAGTTATTTACTTTCAAATTATAGCTAAAAATGGCCATTTGAGCTAAATTATTCATTTACTGGCAGCATACGCATATCGCATAATACAAAAATAAAAAAAAATTGACAACAACAGTAGGTCACTTTTGACACTGACAGTCGGGACAGAAAAAGCGTTTCGATATTACTATAATTTCGGAATAAAAATTTAAAGCGCATTACATGGCAAATGTAGACATATTAACATACTTTAGCTCATCTTACAGCTTAATAAACATTGTTACTAATATTACAAATCTCTGTTCCACATCTTTCGACATTATTTTAATGCCCCCATGTCAAGCCCCACGTGCCCCTTAATTTTTTATTTGCTGAAACGAAACGCAAATCGGGGGCGAATTGGGTTCATTCTGTGTTCAATTCTGGTAGTTCATTTCATGTCCATTACGATCCAAGCTCATAGACAATCCCCTTTAATCGGCATCAAATAATCGTAATGAAGATCATTGAAACGTGGTGAAGTTCGATGGATGAAGACGACCGGTACTAGACAATAGGCCCACAGATCATGGAAGCTAATTAATATTATAATAAACATTAATCAATATTGCAATTATTTTTGTAGTGTATACCGATAACCGCAAATTTATCTTTCGTTAGTACGTTTTGGAGCGTTAAAGTCACGATTTCAAGTGGTTGTACCTACTTTTCAAAGTTTGGCCAGCAGGGTTACTCTTGACACTAGATTTCAATCGTAATTTGGGTTAAGGAATGAAATCGAGGCATTTGGAATTCTTAAATCCGATATTCGCGTTCGGGAAGCTTCGACCTATCGTTTCACGTAGAACTGACAACCGATGGGTAAGAAAGGTTCTCGAATGGCGACCACGAACCGGAAGACGCAGCGTAGACCGGCCCCCACTCGGTGGACCGACGTTCTGGTGAAAGCCGCGGGGAGCTGATGGATGCAGGAGGCGAGCAGCCGGTCTAAGTGGCGCTCCCTGGGGGAGGTCTATGTTCAGCAGTGGACGTCTCCAAGCTGTTAATGATGATGATTATGATGAAATCTGATAGTAGCTCACAATTGGAATTTTTGTCCATGGAATTTTATGAAACTGTAATCCACTCATTTCTACACCATCCGCATCTACACCAAATTATTTAACATTGGAATTGGTAATTGATTCGGATTAGAATTTGAGTGAAATTTGGATTGGATTCAAGAGTAACCCTACAGAACCGATTAAAATATTCCAATAAGTCCGAGGTATTCATTGATATTAGGTGGAGGAGTGATCGTTTGACTAGGGTTTTGATTTAACTTTGCGTTGATATTCTTTACGAATGATAAATCGAACTCACGTAAGAGATCATGGGAAGGTTCCGTGACTGCGCGATGATGGCCTCAGTGTGGCAGCGGCCCTCGGGCCCGAAGAAGGCAACGACGCCGGCGCAACTCATGTCTGTCAGCAGCCGCGTTGCTGTCACCGTGTCAAACTTTGTATCGTGCCATTCCATCAATATCTCCACCTCCGGAAGGATCTTCGTGCTGTTGTTTAGCTAGGAATAAGAAACCACTTACAATCAAATAATACTCGGTGGCAACTTTATTGGTGTATGTATGTTCACCTAAACGAAGCATTTTTTTTTTGCTCTGTAGTATGTTCACAAAATGTATACATACAAAAATGTATTGTAAATAAAATAATATAATTAAATACTTCTGCTAGAGGTGTAATTTTATATGTATTGCCCAACGCAACGACATATTTTTGGGCCCTGCATTTAGTTTAATATACTGAAAATGTGCCGTGTGGTCCCGGTTACGAATAGGACCACCCCATCTCTTCCCGTGGGTGCCGTAAAAGTCGGCTAAGGGAACATCCAGGGAATGGGCTGCAGCATTCTCCTTGGTCTCCACCATCATAATCTACTGCGATCACCAAGCCGCCTGCCAAGCGTGGTGATTATGGCAAACCCCCCCCCTAATGACAAGCACAAACAATAACGGCCCCCAGTCCCCGGCGGCTCTGCTATCCCGTGGCTCCGGTACCGGTCACGGTAACGGCAGGGCAGGGGGTGCGAAGAATCACCGGAAGACGCCCGGCTACCAACCCCACCAAACACGACCCCTGGCCCTGGCAACTTATAACGTGCGCACGTTGAGGGCTGACGAAAGGATGGTCGAATTGGAGGAGGAGATGAGTAAGTTACGCTGGGATGTAATGGGATTGTCAGAAGTCCGAAGACAGGGACAGGACACGATAATCCTAAATTCCGGTAACTTATTCTTCTACCGGGAGGGAGACCAACTTTCCCAAGGTGGTGTCGGGTTCCTCGTCCGCAAGTCTCTCGTCAACAACGTGATCAAAGTCGACAGTGTGTCGACCAGGGTAGCGTACCTGATACTCAGAATAACCAAACGGTATTCGTTGAAGGTCATCCAGGTATACGCACCGACCTCGGCACACTCCGACGATGAAGTAGAAGCTATGTATGAGGATATATCCGAAGCCATGCATACTTCCGAAACATACTTCACCGTTGTGATGGGAGACTTTAATGCGAAGTTGGGCACAAGGAATGGCGATGAGCTGAGAGTGGGGCCATTTGGATACGGGCAGCGGAACCCTCGGGGACAAAGGCTGGCTGACTTCATGGAGAAGGAGGGCCTCTTTATGATGAACTCCTTCTACAAGAAGCGGCCATCCAGGAAGTGGACGTGGATAAGCCCCGACGATTCCACGAAAAATGAGATAGATTTCATGATGACGACCAAGAAGCGAATATTCGATGATGTCTCTGTGATCAGCAAGGTGAAAACCGTTAGCGATCACCGTATTGTAAGAGGCACATTGAATATCAATGTCAAGCTTGAAAGGTCGCGTCTGGTGAGGTCTACGCTCCGTCCAAACCCTGTCCAAATCCAAAACCCCGAAGGCTTTCAGCTGGAACTCCAAAATCGCTTCCAGTGCCTTGCCGATTGCAACACAGTGGACGAGTTGAACAACGGGTTGGTGGAAACTGTCCAAGCTGTTGGAGCTGAGTTCTTCAAGACCGAACGCCGAAAGAGGACTCAGAAACTCTCAGGAAACACTCTTAAATTAATGGCAGACCGGAGCGAAATGAAACTACAGTCTTCAGTTGATATGTCAGCCTACGGTGAACTCAATAGACGTATCTGGAGTTCCATGCGACACGACTTGCGTGCTTTAAGTACTTCACGTATTGAGGCCGCAATTGAGCGGAACCAAGGCTGTAAGGTGTTCGCAAAAGATTCGTCTATTGGGCAAAGCCAAATGACAAAACTGAAGACCGAGAATGGTAGTGTCATTTCATCCAAGCCTGAGATCCTGAGAGAGATTGAGAACTTCTATGGACAGTTATACACCTCGACACGTGAGCCCGCTACTAACACAGCTAAGGACACCATAGCCAAGTTAGTCCGACACTATACCGAAGATATCTCGGACGTCAGCCTGTACGAGATTAGAATGGCCCTCAAACAGCTTTAAAAAAACAAGGCGCCAGGTGAGGATGGAATTACGACCGAACTTCTGAGAGCGGGTGGTAGACCGGTACTTATAGTCCTCCAGAAGTTATTCAATTCTGTCATCCTTGAAGGTACAACGCCGGAGGCATGGCACAAGAGCGTGGTGGTGCTCTTCTTCAAAAAAGGTGATAACACCTTATTGAAGAACTATAGGCCCATCTCGCTCTTGAGTCATGTGTATAAGCTGTTTTCGAGGGTCATTACGAATCGTCTCGCACGCAGGTTTGATGAATTCCAGCCTCCCGAACAAGCCGGTTTCCGAAAAGGCTTTAGCACCATAGACCACATCCATACGCTACGCCAGATTATACAGAAGACCGAAGAGTATAATCGGCCGCTATGCCTAGCGTTTGTGGACTATGAGAAAGCCTTCGATTCAATCGAGACTTGGGCGGTGCTGCAGTCCTTACAGCGATGCCAAATTGACTATAAGTATATCGAAGTGTTGAAGTGTTTGTACAGTAAGGCCACTATGTCAGTCCGACTACAGGACCAGAGTACGGAACAGATCCCATTGCAGAGAGGCGTGAGACAGGGAGACGTTATTTCTCCGAAACTGTTCACAAACGCATTGGAGGATGTTTTCAAGCTCTTGGAGTGGAAAAGATGTGGCATCAACATAAATGGCGAGTATATCACTAACCTTCGTTTTGCCGATGATATAGTCATAATGGCGGAGTCGCTCGATGATCTCAGCACCATGCTCAACGACCTCAGTAGAGTCTCCCAACAGGTTGGTCTTAAGACGAACATGGACAAGACGAAAATCATGTCAAATGCCCATGTTCCACCTATACCGGTAATTGTTGGGAACGATACTCTCGAAGTTGTCGACAAATACGTCTATCTAGGGCAGACTGTCCAATTGGGTAGGTCCAACTTCGACAAAGAGGTCGCCCGAAGAATCCAACTCGGCTGGGCAGCGTTCGGGAAGCTTCGACCTATCTTTTCGTCCAAAATACCACAAAGCCTGAAAACAAAAGTTTTCAATCAATGTGTGTTGCCAGTGATGACTTATGGAACTGAGACGTGGTCTCTAACTGTTGGCCTCATTACTAAGCTCAAAGTCGCGCAACGAGCTATGGACAGAGCAATGCTCGGTGTTTCCCTGCGAGATAGGATCCGAAATGAGGAGATCCGCAGGAGAACTAAAGTGACCGATGTAGCTCTTAGGATTGGCAAGTTGAAATGGCAATGGGCAGGCCACATCGCTCGTAGAACTGACAACCGATGGGGAAGAAAGGTTCTCGAGTGACGACCACGAACTGGAAGACGCAGCGTAGGCCGGCCCCCCACTAGGTGGACCGACGACCTGGTGAAAGTCGCGGGGAGCCGATGGATGCAGGAGGCGAGCAGCCGCTCTAAATGGCGCTCCCTGGGGGAGGCCTATGTTCAGCAGTGGACGTCTTCAGGCTGTTAATGATGATGATGACTGAAAATGTGTGGGATGAAATTGACATTTTTATGTACTGATTAAACTTTATTTATAACACTAGTTGTCCTGCCTTAGCTTCATACGGGCCAATTGATTTTATGCCTAATTCGTGCCCTCTGCTCCCTTCACCGTCCCTGTCTGTTCTTACCCTACACTTTCCTCTTTCCCTAAAACTAAAACTATGAAGATGTCAACAGATCTGAATGTTTGTTGAGAATGAATACACACATTTTTTAGGGTTCCGTATCTAAAGGGTAAAACAGACCCTATTACTAAGGCTCCGCTGTCTGTCTGTCTGTCTGTCCGTCTGTCACCAAGCTGTATCTCATGAAGCGTAATAGTTATAAGTCGAAATTTTCAAAGATTATGTGTTTCTGTTGCCGTTATAACAACAAATACTAAAAAATAATAATATAAATATAATAAATATTTAAGGGGCTCCCATACAAACTTGATTTTTTATAGATAATGGTACCTACGGAACCCTTCGTGCGCGAGTCCGCCTAAATCCCGCTCCCGCTCATGATTCAACCCTTTATTAAAATAATCTTATTAGATAATTTTGTATTATAACAATAAAATAATTCGATATAAACCACAGATATTAAAATAGTAGTACATTAAAGCATGTTTTTTCTAAATTCTCTTCCATATACACTTTTCCTTTGTTATAAATTTTTACTATTACTTATGTAAGTATAATTTATTATGTCCATGATGGTACAAAAAAAGTATAGACTGATAATAACATAAAAGCAGTTGACTAAATTAATAATGTCCTCGTCCATTCGATTTTTAATCGGCTTAAAATAATAATTACAGTACAGTTCATAGAACTTAGAATATAATTATTTTATTAAATTATAGCTTTCATAGCATGCTAAAAAGCAGAAATACCCGCATGCAAGAAGTGCATTTGATTAAAATTATGTAACTATTGAATGTAAGTAGGTACTAAAAATAGAAACGCCACCACCTACATACCACATTTAGCTTTATGCCTAAAGCAATAAACTATGTGACCCGTAACCAAATATTGTTATTACCTTGGCCTCCACACTAAATGATATTTTACACATGATTTAGCGAATAGTATTCAAAAAGTGTTTGTCCTCCTTCTAAAAATAGCTACGGAAGTGTACATTGCAATCTGATCTAACAAAGTTTATCTTTGTATGTATCTATGCCAGAGTTATTAATAATAATAAAGAGTTTACTAGTAGTGGTAGGACTTTTCTGCAAAGTTCGTCTAGGTAGGTACCACCGCTTTGCCAGTTATTCTGCTGCCAAGCAGTAGTGTGCAAGCACTACTATGTTCCGGTATGTCCGGCCATTTACGATTAGGAAACGACATAATTAATATAATGTGTACCAAGCACCAACATCGTTTAAAATCGTTATTCGAAGTTATCACGCGGATAACTCTGACATCCATCTGAGTGGGACTAAAAATAAACACATTACATATATTTATTCGAGCGGAGTATGATAGGTATGTGGCTAATGGAAAGATTAAAAGGAGTGAAATCATTTTAATGCTGTTCCTGCAAGTACATTCATATCTTTTGCGAATATTGTTCATTTCGTCTGCTTTAGACTCGCAAGGTCGAGTGCGGACGTATGAATTGCGGTAAATGAAGATGTTGAGACGGAAATCCTTTGCAGGTACGTAAACTTTGTCGCAACCGGTCATATGCTGATAAAATTGATGTTCACAGGACTTCCAAAAGGACAAGGATTTTGTAGTAGGTAGGCTGCACTACACTACCACATTCGGTTTCATTATGACTAATTTGACCAATCGATGCAGGATAAAGAAAGCCGTCATAATTCAGTGCAGACTGAATAACTTAAAAAGAAAAGTTTTGCCTAAAACTCGTAGTTAAAGAAAACTTTAAATCTTTTTAGGGAAGCAAATGCTTTGTCAAATATAATGTAACGAGTGATTCAAAAAGCGGTCCCAATCAGCTGAGGGTGATATGTACAGTTTGATATTAGCCAAAAGGTACAGAAGACATGATCGGTGGAGAGTGGACAGGAAAAACATTTATCTCCTCCGATGACACTCAATAATATACAGCACAATGTCATCATCATCATCATCATTAACAGCCTGAAGACGTCCACTGCTGAACATAGGCCTCCCCCCGGGAGCGCCACTCAGAGCGGCTGCTCGCCTCCTGCATCCATCGGCTTTCACCAGGTCGTCGGTCCACCTAGTGGGGGGCCGGCCTACGCTGCGTCTTCCAGTTCGTGGTCGCCACTCGAGAACCTTTCTTCTCCATCGGTTGTCAGTTCTACGAGCGATGTGGCCTGCCCATTGCCATTTCAACTTGCTAATCCTAAGAGCTACATCGGTCAATTTAGTTCTCCTGCGGATCTCCTCATTACGGATCTTATCCCGCAGGGAAACACCGAGCATTGCTCTCTCCATAGCCCGTTGTGCGACTCTGAGCTTAGTAATGAGGCCAACAGTTAGAGACCACGTTTCAGTTGAGGTTGGTAGCCGGGCGTCTTCCGGTGATTCTTCGCACCCCCTGCCCTGCCGTGGAGACCAAGGAGAATGCTGCAGCCCATTCCCTGGATGTTCCCTTAGCCGACTTTTACGGCACCCACGGGAAGAGATGGGGTGGTCCTATTCGTAACCTTGACCACACGGCGAAGAGTGGAGAGTGGACAGGAAAAACATTTATCTCCGCCGATGACACTCAATAATATACAGCACAATGTATTCAATGTATTGCGTGTAATGTGTTTTAGTTTTATGATATTGTGTGTGTCTATGGAATAAATGTTATTTTCTTTCTTTCTTTCTTCTTTCAAGTTCTAATGCAAGCCAACCATATTATATACGCAATAACTTACAACAAAAATGGCCATAAATAACATAAAGCTTCAAGTTTTTTTTATTTAAAATAATTTAGATTTGGTTGGTTTGTTTTGGTTTGGTTTGGTTGGTTTGGTGGTTTGGTTTTGGTTTAGGTATGGTTTGGGTTTGGTTTGGTTTGGTTTTGGTTTTGGTTTTTAGATTTGGATTTTGGTTTTTTTCTTCCTTAAACTTCAAATCAATAGAATCAAATTGCCATTCAGCGTGGCAATGCAGCCAGCGTTCTAGGAACATTCCCCTCCACCAAGGGTCTTTTTGATTTTTATTTATTATAATGTTTTGATTTTAGGTTTCGTTTCTAGGTTTAGTTATTAATCTAGTTTAGTTTAATTTAATATGCAATTTTAAGTTTCTTAGAAATAAACAATTCTAACAGAATCAAACAAAATATTTCCGAATACTGCACGGTCACACAAAAATTATCAAAGACAGTTCCCGGATGATAAAAGCAAGAAGAAACTTCTACAATCCGGAGAAGCTGCGTTTCAAAACCATTCAGGAAAAAGCAAGATTTCGGCGGGGGGTTATCAGGTAATACCCGTGTGAAGATATAAAGTAAATAATAAACACAAGGAGATGTAAGAAATGTCTTATGAATAGAATTGGAATGATCCTTGTTTAAAGTGACGACCATAAAAATATAAATCAACGAAGATAGTTACCTCTTCAAGGGCGATGGTGAATGCCCCGGAGATGGTAAGGCCCTGGCGATCATGCAGCGTGCCGGTAATGGAAGGCAGGTAGCCGACGGTGATGTTATACTTCTTGTCGACGGCCCCGGCCAGCAGGCCTAGCGCCGCGAGCAGCCACACCCGCGCGCCGACCCACATGCCGACGCCTTCACCGCGGCACGCTCACCTGTACACAACAACCAGACATGCTCATTTTTATACCTTGCTATTGACTTAAAGCTGCCCCTCTCAGCTGGTGGTGAAATGTACGGTATTTTTTATTGTAAGTCTGTCTAATGTGATAGACTAGGATGGTCCAACTTTTTTTAAAGAACATCTGTTTATTATTTAGGTAGCGATAATCTGGTAAAAAGGACGTCTGTAAAGCGCGCTACTGATTGGTCGTTGATACTTAGATTTATTTATGCACTACGCATTCAGTTAGTGCATAAATATATGTAAGCCATTTGTAAGAGTGCAATTTAAACCACGTGAGTCGTGAATTATGGCTAAATAAAAACAAACTGCAAGACTCCGGTGTTACTTTGCATCCAGCACCTCTAAACAGCAAACCTTGAACTAGATAGCTAACGACTTAAATGCTAGCACGAAGTGAATAATCTTTTGTATGGCAGACGTAGATTCGTGGCACTCATAATGTCCAGTCACATGAAACAATTGGGATTAGCACTTAGATAATATACTTAATACGAATAATCGTGCGATAAAAAGCCATTAGTTGTTTTCTCTGTGGTCAACACCAACAGCACCGATTCGTAGCAGCCCATCACCATGAGGCCATCCAAACAATGATCAACAATGAAGGTAAATAAAATCTTGATTATCATGAGACATAAGACATTATGATCGATCGTTACCATTTGCAATGCATAAGATTTAGTGAAAGTTCCTAAGGAAAGTCCTTGCCCTTTCACGTAACAACGTGAATGATAGGTCTCTATAGTTTCGCGTTGATCAAAATCTTAGCTAGCAGGAACTTATTTAGTTTTATCTAGATAGTAAAAATATCAATTAGTATGTTAAGTGTGCAGTCAAATGAGAAATTACGAACACTACCTAAGAAGGGAATGTAGAAACAAGATAATTGACTGATAAATCATGATTAACTGTGAAAATATCGTCCAAACAAATATACTCTTAACCTAGCTTTCACACATTTATTATAATATTTTCAAGAATTCTAATAAAATGGTTAATGATTATAAATAATATACAACTTTGGAAAAGTGGTCTAACATAAGATTTCGATTAGATAACCATAGCGATGTAATTTTTGGATCAATATTAAATCCTGGTAAGTAGATAATAGAAACCTAACAGTCACAGGGGAGTGGGAGAGATGACGATGGCGACAATAAACGTCTATTTCTGTAACTCAATAAAGGGAAGTCTTCCTGCAGCGTTTTCCGCCCTCAAATGTAGGAATTGCTTCCATGCTGTCAAGTAAGTAATTGGCTCGCAGCCGGCAGCTGATTACATCAATTGACTTGCCGCTGTTTTGACAGCATGCATATGTATGCAAGACAACGTGTCTTTATGTAGAATTAGGTAAATTTTTTTTACCCACTAATCCTGTGGGTTCTACCAACTTGACAGCGTAACCGGGCTATTGTGTAAAGTCACCGTACAAGTGGACAATACCTCCAAACTCAGTTATCTTAAAAATTAGTTAGCAGAGCTTCAATATCCAAGCAAGTAAAATAGCATAGTATTTCTAAACGTATTATGTTACCGCGTTAGGAACGTAGTAGTATTAATATCTGATTATTCATATAAATGAATATAGGTTAAAACGCGATCGCAAATATTGGTATCTGCCTTTAGTCGAGTCAATAACCGCAGATGGCCCTGTACGTCGCTGTGGGCATCAGCTCGCTGCCTCGGCGACTGGGCAGTCTCGCAGGGCATGCTCGCTGCTGTGACACAATGACAACGCGGCATGATCTCGCCTTGAGATAACGTCAGCGATAACGCTCTCACGGGCTATAAATAGAACTTAAAAAAAGGTAATGTAGTTATGATTACATTTCTCGTTGCAAACGTTTGAGCTCTACACTCTCAAAATACATTATACAGA
Source organism: Ennomos erosarius (assembly GCA_963580505.1). NCBI lineage: Eukaryota > Metazoa > Arthropoda > Insecta > Lepidoptera > Geometridae > Ennomos > Ennomos erosarius. The sequence goes on along the minus strand of OY756981.1, from coordinate 9,447,888 downwards.
ACTAGAAATTCATCCATTTGCATATTATAGCATCATACGGTTTGTTTGTTCGTTATCAGCGGTTAGGCGAGATCGGGAGTGCTTTATATCGAGCCGGCCGACGTAAACACTTCAAGGCTTCAGTGATATTTTGTTTTTGGTATAATAAAGGCTTACTACTTATAATTACCACTTCGTCACTCTAAAAAAATACAATGAAATTGCAGTTTTCCCAAGTATTAAATGTCTTATTTACAAAAACACTACCTGACCTACCCGGGCTTCGCACGGATTAAATACTTAATACGCCCTAAACTTGTCCAAGGGAAGAAGAGAAAAACGAGACTACAGGCTACTACTGCCGTCCTATTCCAGCCGAAATAGGCCTCCGTGGTAGGGGATAGGCGCGGCAGAGCGCGGCGGAACTTACTCGGCCCTACACGTCTGGTAACCTAGGTTTAAGTTTACCCATCCACTAGCGCAGGGTCTCAAAAGGGCCTACTGCCCCGCAACGAGATGAAGAATGCTAGCGCGATCCCATCTCGCCCGACCAGGGGTTTAGTGGGTTCGTTCGAATGCCACATATATACTCCCTGCCATCACCCCTATCATGGGCGAGAAGTGCGAGGGCAGTTCTCCTTCTAAGAAAAGGGTAGGTCAGCCTTCACACTTTCGCACACAAAATTAAATGGATGTCATTACAGATTTGACTCATAACAAAATATGCTAGCCACATTCTATCAACAAAATAAACGGAAACAATTATTTACGTATTTATTATATATTATTAACGCAATTTATTTTCTTCGTAGCCCATAAGTAGGTAACCTAAGGGTAACCTATCAACATGAGCGATATGCAAATCGTGCATTCCTATATAAGTATGTATATAATAAGCATGCATTACAAAGAAATTGTTCCTATTAGTATAATTATGGGGCAAGTATATTAAAAGTAACGACTGTTCACTGGCCCTAGAATTTTAGCAACTATCGCCTAAGACACTTAACATTTGCAAAATTTATAATTACTTGTGTATGTCATAATATTATTTTAAAACTGTTAAGAAAATGTCCCACTCGTATGACGCGGCGATAAGCATTCACCATACCTAATACCTAAGCTGCTCAAATTATGCTAGATGCTCTACCAAAATAGAGACTTCGATCGCTTAATACCGAGTTCCGGTATTTTCAAAGGTTTGATTAACTGACAAGTACTTTTAAACTGTAATCGCCGATGAGCTGACCAACCGCCAATTCTTTGACAGGCTTGGCTTAATGATTTCATTTCCAATCCAATACAACACACTAATGCTATCAGTTGTAAAATAAAATTATGGTACCTTCTAAATCCATGGTCATGAAGGATACTTTGGCGGTAAAATTGGCGTAGAACGTCAAACAAAAATTTTGACATCCCTTCTTAAACTGATTTTTTATTCTTTAGTAATAATATGATTATGTATGTACTTTACTACTCAGTCAACTTTAATTGACCTATTCAACGAAACCACACACGAAGGGGTTAGGTAACGCTTTGCATCCCCCTTTAACATGTGCTCCCCACAATACCAAAAGACTATCGTAGGCGTAGGTATTCGCGTAATAAAGAGTGAGATGAACTAATTTGAATTTAAAGTAGGTAGTGAGGTTTGTAAAGTGTCGCAAACGGAATAGTCCGTAGTGCTATCGATCTCGCCGATGTTTGGTCTGGCGCTCCCGACCGCACCTATCTACAAGTTCATAAAAATCGACCGCACCACGAGCGGCGGAGCTTCGAGCACATTACAGTGTACGGACTTTTATTGAATACATACTCAAAAACTAACTATCAATCCCAACTATCTAGACTAGATACATGTATATGTCACCGTATTTTTGTAAAAACCAGTTTGTTTATAATAAAAACAAAAATAAAACCGGATTTTTATAAACTGACGATGCAAACTGACCATTTGTCTTACAATAAAACCTTAGAGCATCTATAAATGGAGATGTTAACGTTATAATCCGCAAGCACCATTTTCTACGGGGAACGAGGTAAACACGCATAGCACACGCGCGAACCGCGCGTTTAAACGCACGCCGCCCACCATCTTAAAACACGCACACCGTTATACAAACTAGCGTATTTACGTAGTGTTTACACACACACTATGATATTGTAGATGACCAAATAGCGCCATACGACCGGCAGAGGAGTACGCCTTGCCTTGCCACCTCTTTCTATAAATACTCTAAGAATAAAACGGATGATTATTCGATTATTTATAAATAGTCAGGCAACGAATATTTATAAATAAGCGGTGAGTTTTTAAACTAACGGTTTTTAGTAGCGTTTAATTGTGAACTAACCCATATTAATGCACCAATTTTTGCTGTAATTTTTTGTTTTATTAGTGTCACTAGTGGCTAACCAGCAGGTAACGACGACGAGCGAAACGAGGAGTGTTAGGTTAGTTTTGACCACACTAGAAGTACACATTTACAATAAAACAAAGCGATAGCGATTAATTATAAATAAGCGAAAATCGATTGCAATAAATCGACAGTTATTAAATAACCTCGTTATTTTATTTAAAAAACGGTTTTTACAAAAAGACGGTGACATAAAATTCAGAGTACTGACTGACTTATACATCAATGCATCGCCTAAACCGCTGGTCCTAGAGACTAACCCCCGTATTCCAAAACATTTCACCAAAAATCCTTCACTTGACTTCCACTTAACTATGAGGGATACTCAAGGTACATCGCGACGTACCCTGAGTTGACAGTCACTTCGCTTCCCTCGTTTGAGAAAAATTGACGCAGAAATGTCAATTTGATTATATCTTATTTAAGGTTGAGTCGAGTGGAGTAATTTTAACCCCCATATTGACTTAGAATATGGGGGTTAAAATTTGGAGGGTGTGTTCTTTGTAAAGTGTAGGTATCCAGTATTCACTAAGAACGAGATTCTCGAAATTTTACGCCTGAGGGGGTGAATTCAGGTTTGACGCATGTTTTAAGTTTGTTTGTATGTAACTTTACACTTTATTGGGTCGATTAGTTTGAAACTTGGTGTGTGTGTGTATACTCTTCATTAAAATAAAGTTAAGTGTGTCACGGTGTTTTGATAATCACGGCGTTTAACGGGGTCTCAAAGCTTTTTCTATCAAAATCTATAAATCAATGCACAGCCTAAACCACTGGTCATAGACACACGTGGAGGGTATGTTCTTTGTGAAGGTTAAGTGTCTACTAAGAAAGGGGTTTTCGAAATACCACTCCTAAAAGGGTGAAATGGGGGAGCAGGTTGAGTTTACTACGAAACTTTTTATTCTCAGCCTTGAGTACTCAAAAAGTTACTAAGATTGTAATGTAAGACATGTCTTAACAGTTTTTTCAATATCGTCCCCCAACAGTCAAAGGTCATTACGAAAATTCTACACGGAAGAGTAAATGCTGAAGCTATTTAAATTAAATTAATTTAAAATGCAATTGGAAATAAAATTAGATTCTGTAAGCATATATTATACAATCTGTCTGGTTACCTATGTCGGACCCATTAAGGGTAAGCGATATAAACAATTTTATTGACAAATCAATTTTGTCATTAAGATACAAAAAAAAATAGTATACCGAAAAATATGACAAAAAATTAGGTTCTTTATTGTTTTTAAGAGTTTTGTGAAGACTAGGTTATTAACCTACTTGTTTTTTGCAAGCTTTGGATATAACAAGATATTTCCTAAAACAAGTATAATTTTTTATCTGTAAATTAAGTAGTTATGGCGGTTTGAGAAAGGTCTCAGGGGTATTTGCGATCTACTCAACACGTGGCAAATGGCAATACGAGCCACCGCATGTCTCTAACGCGACGGAGGTCATTTCGAACAATTCTTATAACGATTTTATGTGATTTTCTGCTAAATTAAGAGCCATATTTTGATTGATATTGGTTTTTATTTCTGTCCATATTACATGATGCTCATAAAAGGTCATATTCAAACTGTCATAACTCCTAAACTATTTGATTTTGCTTTGCTTTCATTTTGGTGTTAATTTTTAGAAAAAATGTTAATTGTTCTATCTAAAACATACAAAAAACAAAAACGTTAATTAGTTTTGTGTCTGTAGGACTGCGACATCATGAGAAATTGCTAAATAAATGCAAGTACCCTAATGAAAATTAAAATGGCTGCCATTTCCACAAAGTTGATTAAAAAAAATTTATTTGTCGATAACATTGTATCGCTTACCCTTAACGGGTTCGATATCGGCTTGGCAACCAGACAAATTGTATATTATATTAAATATGTCACCGTGTATTTGTAAAAACCGTTTGTTTATAAAACATCTAGAATAAAACCAGTTATTTATAAACTGTCGATTTATTGCAAACTGACAGTTTGCAATAAAGTTTATCTTATCAATAAAGTTTATCTTTATCTAAAGTTTGTCTTACAATTAATAATGGATGATTTTTAAATTACTACTTACTACTACTACTATTTATAAATAGTCGGTGGCCAGCAGAGAGTTTATAAAAAAACGGGTTTTAGTAGTGTTTAATTGTGAACAGACACGTAATTTTTGCGTAATTCATTGTTTTTTCGAGTCACTAGTGGCTAACCACGGTAGGTTACGACGAGCGAAGCGAGGAGGAGTGTTAGGTTAGTGTTGACCACGATTACAATAAAACGAAGGAATGCCGATTAATTATAAATAACAAATTCGACGACCGTTTTATTGTGAGAGACATTGCTTGTTTGCAATAAATCGACAGTTTATAAATAACCGTATTTTTATAGGCTAACGGTTCTTACAATAAGACGGTGGCATATATAAGTATATATATATATATATTATGATATATAATGGTACAGCAGAGCCTTTCGTGCGCGAGTCCAACGCACTTAGCCGGCTATTTTTTTTAAGACGGTCTAGTCATTAGTTTGCTCGTTTCGGCGCAACCGCCGAAACGTATTTCCGATCGCTAAGAAAATAATTAACTCCAATCCAAGGTATCATCATCATCATCATTAGCAGCCCGAAGACGTCGACTGCTGAACATAGGCCTCCCTCAAAGAGCGCCACCTTAAGCGGCCGCTCGCATCCTGCATCCATCGGCTTCCCGCGGTTTTCACCAGATATTCGGTTCACCGTGTGGGGGGCCGGCCTACGCTGCGTCTTCTGGTTAGTTGTCTCCACTGGAGAACCTTCTTCCCCATCGGTTGTCAGTTCTACGAGCAATGTGGCCTGCCCATTGCCATTTTAACTTGCTTTTTCTGAGAGCTACATCGGTCACTTTAGTTCTCCTGCGGATCTCATTTCGGATCTTATCTCGCAGGGAACCACCGAGCATTGCTCTCTCCATAGCTCGTTGCGCGACTTTGAGCTCAGTAATGAGGCCAACAGTTAGAGACCACGTCTCAGTTCCATAAGTCGTCAGTCATCACTGGCAATACACATTGATTGAAAACTTTTGTTTTCAAGCTTTGTGGTATTTTGGACGAAAAGATAGGTCGAAGCTTCCCGAATGCTGCCCAGCCGAGTTGGATTCTTCGGGCGACCTCTTTGTCGAAGTTGGACCTACCCAATTGGACAGCCTGCCCTAGATAGACGTATTTGGCAACAACTTCGAGAGTATCGTTCCCAACAATTACCGGTATGGGTGGAACATGGGCATTTGACATGATTTTCGTCTTGTCCATGTTCATCTTAAGACCAACCTGACGGGAGACTACTGAGGTCGTTGAGCATGGTGCTGAGATCATCGAGCGACTCCGCCATTATGACTATATCATCGGCAAAACGAAGGTTACTGATATACTCGCCATTTATGTTGATGCCAAATCTTTTCCACTCCAAGAGCTTGAAAACATCCTCCAATGCGTTTGTGAACAGTTTCGGAGAAATAACGTCTCCCTGTCTCACGCCTCTCTTCAATGGGATCTGTTCCGCACTCTGGTCCTGTAGTCGGACTGACATAGTGGCCATACTGTACAAACACTTCAACACTTCGATATACCTATAGTCAAAATGGCATCGCTGTATGGACTGCAGCACGGCCCAAGTCTCAATTGAATCGAAGGCTTTTTCATAGTCCACAAATGCTAGGCATAGCGGCCGATTATACTCTTCGGTCTTCTGTATAATCTGGCGTAGCGTATAGATGTGGTCTATGGTGCTAAAGCCTTTTCGGAAACCGGCTTGTTCCGGTATTGTTCGGGAGGCTGGAATTCATCAAACCTGCGTCCGAGACGATTCGTAATGACCCTCGAAAACAGCTTATACACATGACTCAAGAGCGAGATGGGCTTATAGTTCTTCAATAAGGTGTTATCACCTTTTTTGAAGAAGAGCACCACCACGCTCTTGTGCCACGCCTCTGGCGTTGTACCTTCAAGGATAACAGAATTGAATAACTTCTGGATGACTATAAGTACCGGTCTACCACCCGCTCTCAGAAGCTCGGTCGTAATTTCATCCTCACCTGGCGCCTTGTTGTTTTTAAGCTGTTTGAGGGCCATTCTAATCTCGTACAGGATGACGTCCGGGATATCTTCGGTATGGTGTCGGACTAACTTGGCTCTGGTGTCCTGAGCTGTGTTAGTAGCGGGCTCACGTGTCGAGGTGTATAACTACCCATAGAAGTTCTCAATCTCTCTCAGAATCTCAGGCTTGGATGAAATGACACTACCATTCTCGGTCTTCAGTTTTGTCATTTGGCTTTGCCCAATAGACGAATCTTTTGCGAACACTTTAGAGCCTTGGTTCCGCTCAATTGCGGCCTCAATACGTGAAGTACTAAAAGCACGCAAGTCGTATCGCATGGAACTCCTGATACGTCTATTGAGTTCACCGTAGGCAGGCAGACATATCAACTGAAGACTGTAGTTTCATTTCGCTCCGGTCTGCCATTAATTTAAGAGTGTTTCCTGAGAGTTTCTGAATCGTCTTTCGGCGTTGGGTCTTGAAGAACTTAGCTCCAACAGCTTGGACAGTTTCCACCAACCCGTTGTTCAACTCGTCCACTGTGTTGCAATCGGCAAGGCACTGGAAGCGATTTTGGAGTTCCAGCTGAAAACCTTCGGGGTTTTGGATTTGGACAGGATTTGGACGAAGCGTAGACTTCACCAGACGCGACCATTCAAGCTTAACATTGATATTCAATGTGCCTCTTACAATACGGTGATCACTACCGGTTTTCACTTTGCTGATCACAGAGACATCATCGAATATGCGCTTCTTGGTCGTCATCATGAAGTCTATCTCATTTTTCGTGGAACCGTCGGGGTTTATCAACATCCACTTCCTGGATGGCCGCTTCTTGTAGATGGAGTTCATCATAAAGAGGCCCTCCTTCTCCATGAAGTCAGCCAGCCTTTGTCCCCGAGGGTTCCGCTGCCCGTATCCAAATGGCACCACTCTCAGCTCATCGCCATTCCTTGTGCCCAACTTCGCATTGAAGTTTCCCATCACAACGGTGAAGTATGTTTCGGAAGTATGTATGGTTTCGGATATATCCTCATACATAGCTTCTACTTCATCGTCGGAGTGGGCCGAGGTCGGTGCGTATACACTTTCCATCTTCTTCATCTACATTTAGAATGAAAGAGACGGAGAGTGTAGATTTCGAATCGAAACGTTTCCGATAGGTTGGGAATAGAGGTGCTGAATGACCTTCAACGAATACCTTTCGGTTATTCTGAGTATCAGGTACGCTACCCTGGTCGACACACTGTCGACTTTGATCACGTTGTTGACGAGAGACTTGCGGACTAGGAACCCGACACCACCTTGGAAGAGTTGGTCTCCCTCCCGGTAGAAGAATAAGTTACAGGAATTTAGAATAATCGAGTCCTGTCCCTGTCTTCAGACTTCTGACAATCTCATTACATCCCAGCGTATCGACAGTTTATAAATAACCACGTTTTTTTATAAACTAACGGTTTTTACAATAAGACGGTGACATATAATATAGTATACTTAGGTATTTATACGGAAATGTTTCACTGTTCATGTTGTAACCATTAGAAAAATACTATAAAAACCAAAAGTATTACTTTATCATTTCCCATGGTGGGTGGTTATATCAGAAATTAGACAGTAATGAATGACTCTCGAAAACAGCTTATACACATGTTGTTATATACATGACTCACGAGCGATATGGGCCTATAGTTCTTCAATAAGGTGTTATCACTAGTGATGTACGCATTCGCGTTCGCGAATACTCGCATATTTTCTCATATTCGCATTCGCAGAATTTCTGCGAATGTTTTGCGAATATGGTTAAGTATCAGAAAGAAAAATAATTTGAAGATAACAGTCGGTTAGTAAAATCTAAGTTCATTCATTTTTCAGGTTTTGTAATGCAAGGAATGTAACTAAATCTCGGAAGCACATTGGGCCTTACATAAAAACGCTATTTAATGTTAGCCATTGCTTAAAATCTTCTATCAACTGTTGACTTATTTGAAATGTCACGCGGGAAAACGAGACGGAATATTTAAAACACTGATTTTAAGCGGCGTTTATAAGTAAGGCCCATTATCTTGAATGAAACTTCAGTGGAATGAGTGCGTATCAACTGGGCAACTCTGGGAACAAAATACAAACGGAACGCACGAGTTTTGGCGTGAACGCGGAAAATATCACGTCGTTACATTGTATTACTTCTCATTTGTGCTTTTTCCATATTATATTTAAAATTGGTGGCGTTTTACTAAGTGCTGAATTATTAGCATGAGTGTGGGCAGTTGATCAATTTAATGTGCTGAAATGTGGTTTTTCGTGTTGCTTTGAAAATTCCATAGAGATGCTTCTATGAAATTAGCTTATGTGAAATTGCCCGGCCACATTACTAGGGCATGACTTAGACTGAACTATGACTACCTTAATTAGACTGGGCTATGTGTACAGGAAAAACTGTGTTTACATGGCACCTCTTATTTATAACTACCTTCCACAATCCTTAGTGGATCTACCATATTATAAGTTTTATATTGTACACCGGAAACGGTAGAATATTCGAAACACAAAAATGTAATATCTTAAGCACAATATTCTGACAAATATTTTATTTTATTTTATTTATTTATTTGCAGGGAGTTGAACAAATGGCTAGTGACGGAATGCTTCTACATATATGGTTCAAGAGTTTCTTAAAAAGGGTTCATGCCGCAATTTTAATTATAGAAATGCTTGCAAATAACATAATAATTAGGTATAAATTTGACATTATTTAAATTTAAAAGTTGACAATTAATATTATATTATTTTACAATTATTAAGCGTATAAGAAACCACCCATTATAAAGTTGCACACCAGATTTGGTAGATTAGGATGATAATCATAATATCATAATTATTATTATAAGAACTAAATGTACCCTTTTTATGCAAATAAATGATATGATTTGATTTGATTTGATATAAGACTTGAGTATGTTTTTAAAAGTACTTACGGGATATTTACCGTGATTAGAATACTATTAAAAACGTAGTAAACAACCGTGAAAGTTTAAAACAGTGTGTTAGACTTGAGTATGACTAAGACTTGACGTGAAATATTCTATAACACCATGAAAAATGACAATACTTACACAATACTGGCTAATTACACTATGTGTGGAGCCAAAACATAAGAGAAAAAAACGAACGCTCCTCGAGACTGCCGCCAAGGCATAGATGATTGGTGCAGATATTTGCATTCGCATTCGCGAATGTTCAAAAAGTTACATTCGTTACATCACTAGTAATCACCTTTTTTGAAGAACAGTAAGTACCACCATGCTCTTACGCCACGCTTCTGGCGTTGTACCTTCAAGGATGATCCAAGGTTTGCCAGGAGCCTATTGTTCAGCAAACGTTTCATAGTCTTGCAGAGTATGGACGTGACTTATATTGCCATGTAGTTACCAGGGCCCGCGCGACTAATTTTTTTGGCACCCGTTGCACGTTAGCATCCTTCCAAGATTTTGGCACTGGACCAGTCTCCATAGGAATCCGAAATAGACGTGTTAGCACAGGTGACAACCCTGGTGCATATGCCTTTAACACTACAGCTGGAATTCCATCAGGGCCTACAGACTTTATTCACGTCACAGTCACGATTGCGTAACGATTTGCGTACTTCGGGACGGTGCAGGAGGCGAGCAGCTGCTCGGGGTGGCGCTCTCTGAGAGAGGCCTATGTTTAGCAGTATGATGGAAGCATATACTCTTGAGAGCTTTTTTTGCATGATTTGGCAGCCCTATTAAAGGCTCCATTCTTTTCGCAACATCCTTTGCTATGCAGTGTGGAGTTTGCACGCTTCAGTGCATCCACATTTGGTTCCACACCATGGCCATAGTGTATTAGTATTTATTACACAATGCCATAACGCTTGCTGAACAAGGGTATCTCAGAAAGTGGAATAAAGTATCCCATTGCCTGGCGTAGCATATCAGGTACAGCTTCCACGCAAGTCAAAAGATTGCTAGAAGAGAAGCATGTAGACTGCAAGAGGACAGAATGCAAAGAAAGACCGAGAAGCTGAGCTTTTGTTATGTTATAGGAGAATTCATTTTATATGCTTTTCTCAAACATGCTTGGAAATTTGAGCATTATTTTAACAACCTTCTTCGAAATCGCTGTACTGGCAAACAGCGGCCGGCAAAGTTTGTATGAAAATTCATATCTGTTGTGGTGTAGCGGCCAGATAAATTACAAAGTAAACTCATATCTGTCATACTAGTTTTCAAACAAAAAGCTCATGGAATATATTTTAAAAGTATAAACCACAATATCAACCAAAAAATACCAAAAAAAAATTAATTTTTTAGGTATAAAATTTTAACAACCATCGGTATTTGAACCCGCGCCCCCCTGCTCGTAGGGTAGGACGCACTATCAACTAGGCTATGGTCACACTACCGATAGCTGCAAAAATCTTTAGGACTAAAATTTTTAGAACTATGTGTCGCCAACTCAGCACGATGAAACACTGATTTTATTTCTGCATAACGCAAGATTATCAAGCAACATTTATTGCGTATTGGCGAAGTATTGGGCCAAATGTATACACTGGACACTAACTATTAACTCACTAGACACGATTACTACATTTTTTCGGGTTAGTATTAGACTGACTAGATCGCAAAATGACTACATCGCGTAGCGACTACAACGTAAGTGTGCTTCATCGCAGAGAGACGAAATCACAAAATGACTACATCTTAATGTGACTAGTTCTTAAAATTACCACATCACTAAAACGTAGATACATATAATGACTTCATCGTAAAATACACTTAACGCAGAAAGTGTAGATAGAAAAAGCCTGAGTTGCAAAAAGTCTACCTACTTCGTACAGTCATGGTCAGATTAGATTATAAAATATGCATTTTTGATACTGTAACTTTATTAACTAAAACTCTTGGTTAATGGCCTCTAAGGCTGACATTCAGAGACAATGCGTCGAGTTTACTCCGATCGAACTCACGTGAGTTCAAACTCCGGACACGGCGAGTATACTCCGCGTTTTTAAATTCACAGACGAGTTCCAACGTAAACTCCGCCCTCACTCCGCCGAGTAAACTCCGGCCATAGACAAGTATAGTTTGACATTAGTGACACGTTGTCTTTTTTATTTGGCAGTATTATGCTAAAAAGGGAGAAAAAATAGCAAATATTGTACGAATAACTGAAACAGGAGATCAAATTTACTGGTGATCACAGATTAGAGAAAAAAACTGGTGATAATTATATACTCTTTGAAGGAGACTTTAAAAAGCGCGCCATTTCTCTTTATGAGTTTTTTTCAATTGTTATGATTATTGTGAATGTTGTTATTTACCTAAATAATAAAAAAACGAGTGAAATTAAAACTTACAATGGAAATGGAAATAGCAATGGAAAATAAATCGTCTCTATAGTGTTCACAGTATCTACTTGTTCACAAAATCTGAGCTAATAACTCCATTCATATAAATTCTAGAAACTAAATAAAAATAAATGCTTCATTTTAATAATAGAAAAGAAGAACTATGGAGCCAACTTGCAAAGCATTGATGATTTCTTCATATGTGCATGGTAATTCCTAAAAGGTACCATATGAATTGATTTTTATTTAATAAACCTAGACCCAACATTAATTTAAGATTAATTCTATATTATAGGTTAGGTACCTACTCACAAACAACTTAAAAAGGCATGGAATAATGCGAATGTGAAGACACAAGCCGGGGAAGCAAAATCTATAATACAACAAAGAAAAGAAAACACACAGGATCTGCCAGTAAATTACTATTAGATTTTTTTATTGTTATTTTCATTATAAATAAATCTATGAAGTAACTAATTTTATTTCGTAATTTATTCGTTTTATTCAATACTAAATACATTTCTTCACAAAAACCACATTAAAAATTGATTTTAAGCAGGATTGTTTTTAAAAACATGCGTGATAATAAAGATGGCGGTGCCTGAGCACGGCTCGAGTCACCGATTTCGTGGCTCAGCCCGTCTCATGCTCAGTTGAGTATATACTCGTACTCCATTATGCTAAACTCGACTGTGAATGCCAATTCGATCGAAGTACGAGTCTAGACTCCAATTTTGACATAACGGAGTTCGAGTTAGAACTTGAACTCGTCTGTGAATGTCAGCCTTAATGCTCTAAGGCTGACATTCAGAGACAATGCATCGAGTTTACTCCGACCGAACTCACGTGAGTTCAAACTCCGGACACGGCGAGTATACATATATATCCATAAGCGTAAAAAAAAATAAAAAAAACTATTATCCATACTCCGCGTTTTTAAATTCACAGTCGAGTTCCAACGTAAACTCCGCCCTCACTCCGCCGAGTAAACTCCAGCCATAGACAAGTGTAGTTTGACATTAGTGACTTACACGTTGTCTTTTTTATTTGGCAGTATTATGCTAAAAAGGGAGAAAAAATAGGAAATATTGTATGAATAACTGAAACAGGAGATCAAATTTACTGGTGATCACATATTAGAGAAAAAAACTGGTGATAATTATATACTCTTTGAAGGAGACTTTAAAAAGCGCACCATTTCTCTTTATTAGTTTTTTTCAATTGTTATGATTATTGTGAATGTTGTTATTTACCTAAATAATAAAAAAACGAGTGAAATTAAAACTTACAATGGAAATGGAAATAGCAATGGAAAATTAATCGTCTCTATAGTGTTCACAGTATCTACTTGTTCACAAAATCTGAGCTAATAACTCCATTCATATAAATTCTAGAAACTAAATAAAAATAAATGCTTCATTTTAATAATAGAAAAGAAGAACTATGGAGCCAACTTGCAAAGCATTGATGATTTTTTTTTTTTTTTTAAATTTGCTTTACCTGACACCTGGGTCCGTGCTCTTTGTTAGCTTATCACTTATTGTTATATTTTTATTTTATTTTATTGAACAAAATATTATACTAGAGAGGACAATTAAGTACTTAACCAATTTTTTTTTTTTTTTTATGTTTTTTTTTTTTCGTTTTGTTTTTTTTTTCCGATTTGTGCATACACCGCGAGCAGACCAGCTCCCGCAAGCAGCGCCCGTTCACGAGCTTGACGCATGCGCCAGCCATCGCCCTCCTCAACCATTTTTGAGGGAAGAGGACGAACCGACGCACGACGCCGCCGCAAGAAGAAGCTTTTTAGTGAGCGTGAGTGCTCCCGGTGTACACACAATAATCATTTACATTCTAGTACTATTTTCTTCATACGAGCGGGATAATTGACAGGCTCTTTTGAGTCCGTCAATGATCCCGCTCGTACATGTCGTTGTTAATCCGCCTTCTCCTCCCGGACCAGGACTTCTGTTACCGCCACGTTTCGATCTTTGATGGCCATCTGCAAGTTGTACTCGCGGATGGCCCTCGGTGATGCAGCCATCGCACGCTGCACGAAACGGCTGATGGCATCTTCCTCATCGTCGGCGTAGTAAACGAAAGTCCCGGTGTGCCGCGAGACTGCAACCACCGCGTGCGGAACGCTCTCGTGCAGTCTCATCTTGCCCTTAGTCTTGATGACGATGACCGACTCGTATGTCAGTCCCTGTGCTTCATGGATGGTGAGGATGCGCGACCCCGTGCCTCCGCCATAACCCTTGTTGGATAGGGTCTCCTTTTCTTCCTGAGTGTGTACTAGGAATAGGGTGTTGGGGAGGGTGCTGGATATTTGCGCACCTGTGTACCTTCTCTGCTCCAGGGACTTGACACGTGGGGCCGAGGAATATATACCAGAGTATATTTCTCTCAGCGCGTAAGCGACATCCATGGGATTCCTATGTGTGCATAACAACTCCTGGTTGATGGTGGCCACCAGGTTTGGGCGATTGTATCTTAGCTCGAAGAGGTTCTCTCTGTCGATATAAGGTAACTGGTTGACGTCTCCGATAAGGACTACCTCGCGAGCACCAGCCAGCCGTGCAGCCATTACAATGGCCCCAAAGTGGTTCATAAGAGCTTCGTCTACCATAAGGCGAACGTTGCTCTGACCTCTTCGGATGCCATTTACGAGTACAGAAGCCATGGTGCGCACTTTGGTTTTCACCAAGTCACCTATGCGGTGCGCTAGCTTCTCCCTCAAGTCTTTGGCTGCTTCAGTTGTTGTGGTGATGATCACGTCTTTGTCCACATCGAAGTGTCTGACCACCCATGTTGTCTTCCCACAGCCAGGAACCCCGTTGACCCATCGAATCTTAGGTACCTCCCAATTTTCCCAAGACTTTGCATCGACTCCAGGGCTCCTTTCAATAGTTTTAGCCATTTCTAGGATCCTATCATCTAACATTATCTTGGTACACCGGGCGGTGACCACGATGGGGTCGTTCGGTGGTGCCTCATACTTCGGCTTTCCGGTCCGCTCCGTTTCGCTCTCATCTAGAGCCACAAAACCACTTCCAGAACAATATGCTGCCATATATCGACCCTCCATCGTTCCCTTGATCACGAGGGAGGTGTCGTTGTTATATATGGCTGCATCGGCCTCCTCGAGCCTCACCTTTAAGAGGCCTTCGTTTCCCTGCCTAAAGGACTGCAAGATGTTTTTGCAGTTCCTGAGATTGACTACCTTAGTCGCTCTCGTGATGGCAAGAAACTCGAGAAATGCGTTTCTGGCATGGTCTGGTGGCTCCAAGGCCAAGATATAACGGGGCGGACTAACCTGTCCCATGTCGGCTCTCGTCCGGGCTGCCTGCTGTGGCGGCGGCGCTGCCCTAGGAGCCTGCTTTTCTGGGGATGGCTCTTTTTGAGGTGAGACCCGGAACAAGCTCTGCGCTGCTACGCTGAACGCCGTAAGGAAAGTTGAGATAGGGCCTCGGCCTTCCTGTCGACCATCGCTCCGGCGTGATGCGGCTTCCTCGGCAGCTGCTTTCTGCTGGACTCTCTCCGAACCACTGATGGCGGTCGCACATGGGACGGGATGCCCCCAGCTATCTGTTGCATTTATACGGTCGTGTGTGGGAGTCCTAAGATAACTTAAGTTTTCTCCCCTGTCCTCGTACACGACGACCTCATGATGTTCAGAGGCCTTTATGCAACCTAGCCGGTCTTCGGTTTCTCCAGTAAAATGTTCGACCACCATCGCGTCTATGCTTATTACCCGGGGGGTGCCGTCTGTACAATCACTCAGCTTTGTAAGCAGCGAGCTTACCTGTGCAAAAGGCGTCTGGGCCGTCCATTCGAACAGTGCAATCGTTTTGTTTTTCGATCGCACTAATCGACAGCGGTGGCCCAGGACCTCCAGCACCGGCATAGCATCGTACGCTTTCCGCTTCATTGTGACTTTGGAAGTACTTCCGTTGAGCAGACTTGCTAATCCAGGTGACAAACGGG
This sequence comes from Ennomos erosarius, assembly GCA_963580505.1. Taxonomy (NCBI): domain Eukaryota; kingdom Metazoa; phylum Arthropoda; class Insecta; order Lepidoptera; family Geometridae; genus Ennomos; species Ennomos erosarius. The sequence continues at coordinate 9,432,063 of OY756981.1, read as the reverse complement.
CTCGTTTCTTGTTCGGGGGCTTCGGGGCTAAGCAAAAGCTCATTCCGAATCTCTCTTTGTTACCTTCCATGAAGAGAGCCACACCGCGGGTCCTAATCCCTGGCACTCCTCTGACTGCATAAGCTAGAAGGTGTTCAGCTTCTATGCTCTTGGAGGTTACGTGCTGGTGCTGGAGATTGGCATTGTGTGTGGCGTCTATGAATGGGGGTGCAATAATCGTGGGGCGGGGTATGGTAGAGTTTCTTTTGGTCGCAATACGGAAGGACTTTTCGGTGAAGGACAAAAAATAGGGTCTACAATCCGGATCTGCAAGGATGTTAGAAAGATCTGATTCCATTAGCCTTCTGTCCATCAGGCATTCTAGTTCCCTCCGTGCTGCGATGAAGCGAGGGCATTCGAGGAGCACATGCCATACCGTCTCGGGGATGTTCGGGTCGCATTCGCATCCAGGGGTTTCCTTAAGCTTAAATCTGTACAGGTATTCGGCTATACCTCCGTGTCCCGTCAAAGCTTGCACTTGATGTGGAGTCAGTTTTGTTGTTCGCGTCAACCGGTATGCTTTTGCGATATCCGGGAGGAACTTTTTTGTGACTGCACCAGTGACGGAGGTCTCATACCGGTCCTGCCACTTCCGGATTGACTCCTCACGGATCTTCTTTTTGACGCAAGACAAAGGGATCCCCTCATAGTCCCAAGAGCTGCCAGTGAGTGCTGCTGATTTGGCGAGCTCATCAGCTCTTTCATTACCAGCAGTCCCTACATGCGCTCTCAACCAGAACAGGTGAATGGATCTACCTTCTGCACTGATCTTTCCAATGTTTTCCTTCACGCCCTTCGCCAGGGGATGACTCGTCCTGGGATTCCGTAGCAGTTCGAGCGATGATCTTGAATCACTCAGAATACTGACCTGAGGGTCTTTGCTAGACATCACAAGTTGAGTCGCTCGGTAGAGAGCGTAAAGTTCCGATTGGAAGACCGTGCACTCAGGGTGAAGCCCGAAAGTAGAGTGTCTGACCTCTTCCCCATTCTCCCACCAACTGAGGGCTGCGCCCACCCGACCTTCGATCTTACTACCGTCTGTGTAGATCTGGGGTCCTTCCAGCTGGGTTTGAACGTCTTCTAGAAGCTCGAAATCCACTGATGTCTGAGTGGACGGATGCGGCTGGTCCAGCGGACTGACATGCTTTTCGAGTTCCATGTTTGTAGGGAGGTAGTCTGATGAGACACTCTTCTTTACTTTGTACAGAGTTGCCGCTTCCTGGATTCTCAGGTCTAGTGGGAGCAGACCTGAGAGGGCGAGTGCTGACGTGAGTGAAACAGTTCGGTATGATTTGCAGATTTTCTGGGCGAAGCCTCTTTGAAGCGCGTTCAGGTGGGACCTGTTTACTTCGAGGTCAATCGCCGGTGCCCATACACTCGAGGCGTACATTATAATGGGTTCCACCACTGCGACGTATATCGTTCTTATGATTTCGCTGTTTAGACCCCAGGTCACCTTCGCAGCGCGCGCCATCTGCTTGTATATCTCCGCAGCCTTTTTACATTGCATGCAAGCATTGATGATTTCTTCATATGTGCATGGTTCGTTTTATTCAATACTAAATACATTTCTTCACAAAAACCACATTAAAAATTGATTTTAAGCAGTATTGTTTTTAAGAACATGCGTGATAATAAAGATGGCGGTGTCTGAGCACGGCTCGAGTCACCGATTTCGTGACTCATCCCGTCTCATTCTCAGATGAGCATATACTCGTACTCCATTATGCTAAACTCGACTGTGAATGCCAATTCGACCGAAGTCCGAGTCTAGACTCCAATTTTGACATAACGGAGTTTGAGTTCGAACTTGAACTCGTCTGTGAATGTCAGCCTAAGCCTCTGTGGTGTTGCCATCCCACAATTTTTTTTTTACCAAAAGATCAGAAATAGATAATAATGTAAATTGGAATGACGTCTCCTTCGATTTTTTTACTTTATTTGAAAGAAAGAAAAAATATTTATTCAACACTCACAAATAAAATAACAAGAATACAAAATTACGTAGGAATAGCAATAAAAAGAAGTAAAAAAATAAATAAATAAATATTTCATATTTTTATAGACTTAGTTCTGGCCACTGAGCTGTTTTCTTTTAGGCATTATAAGTTTAGTTGATTTATCATCATCAAGAAATGGCGCTCGTGTTCATTTCCTTATAATTTTGTAGGTTTTTTTTGTTATATTTTGGCTCCATACATAGTGTATTTAGCCAGTGTCAAGTATTATAAATTTCATCTATTGTTAAATATTTCACGCAGTCATGTCCTAGTCAAAGTCCAGTCTAAGTCAGGTAGTCATAGTCCAGTCTAAGTCATGCTCCAGCAGAGTGGTGGCAACTTTACTAGAAGCTTCTATGGAGTTTTGGAAGCAACACGAAAAATCACTTTTCACCACATTTTATCACTTGCCCTCACTCATGCTCGTAATTCATCACTTAATTCGGGAAACGCCACCAATTTTAAACATTAACACTGGAAAATGCACAAGTTTTTAAAAATAATACAGTGCAACGACGTAAACTTTTCCGAGTTCCCGCCAAAAAACTCATCTTGTAGGTTATCTTGGAAGTGGAGGACTTTGTTCAACCAACGTGTAAAATAGTTAAAAAATAAATCCTCCTTGGTCACCACACTACCGATCCCAAAACGGTCACCAATGACGTCCAGCGAGAGATATATAATGCTAAAACGACATTAGAAAACTACTCAATGCTCAATCGAACTGCAGTCAAGCAATTATTCTCTTTAAGTTTTTCCCTAAATTCATCATGACATTGTTATTTAAATAACAATAATTATGTTTGTGACTGTCCAGACTTATTGCTGCGTAGTCATTTTACGACTTAGCGATTCTGATACTTGGACTTTTTGTGATGATATCTAGTAGCGATGTAGTCATTTTCCTAATTGGGCATTTTGAGATGTTGACTATATGAGATCAAGTCAAATTACGACTTCGGTATTTTGAGATATGGCCTATGTGAGATGAAGTCATTTTGCGATCTAGCCATTCTAATACTAACCCATTTTTTCAAGTGGGTTTATATAGTGGGGGGGTTTATGTTTGCATCTGATGGGACCCCATGACCGAACTAAGCATAGCTTGTACCATGGGAACCAGATAACTGATACAATATTTATATATTTTTTTGTTTGTAAATACTTAAGTACATAGAATACAATATAACACCCAGACGCAGAACAAACATCTATGTTCCTCACACAAATGTTTGTCCTGCGTAGGAATCGATGCCACAGCCCTCAGTTCAAAGGGCAGGGATACTACCAACTGAGCTATCGAGCCTGTCCGTATTTGCTAAAAGGATCTATAAACAGACCTCATTTTCAATAAGCAATAAGTTTGCATAATAATAGATAATAGATTAATTATAAATCAGTATGAGTGATGGTATATCCATCATTCTTTGGATTAAGCATTACAAGGCCCAAAATTCCTTTGACAAGTTATTTATTAGTCTTTATATTTTGCATTATAAAAGGTATGTTAGTCATAACCCAGGTTCTATTTAACCTAATTTATTCATAGCAGTAGACTGCATGTTAAAACTTTAATTTATCACCCATCTATCTATTATTTAGTGGCGCTCCCTGGGGGAGGCCTATGTTCAGCAGTGGACGTCTTCAGGCTGTTAATGATGATGATGATGATTAATACTATTATTTAAAAAGTGGGAAGGGGGAAGATGGTACGCAGGAGGAGGGGTAATTCTCTCTAAAACTCATTGGTGCTGTTTTAAAGCCAATAAAGTTGGTAGCATACATAATTATAGCATATCTTAATTTCATCATGTTATGGCAAATATACATCGAAAAACTCTCTTTCCAAAAAACTTAGCAGGTAAGTTCTAACTAGAAGTTCAATAATACATACTCAATAATACATACATCTAGACAGAACTCATTACGATACTATAAACATACTATACTGTGTAGTTATTTACTTACCATGAATGCCGAATTATCCTTTGCAGAATGTCTTTGTTTGCACTTCAAACACTCATATTTCATCACAATATTGTAGAATAACTATGAGCTTATAAAACACTGAATAATTCACAGAAAACTCAAAAATTTTTACAAAGAAATCAAGCAAGATTCATTGCATACATAGTAGAACAAACATAATGTAACATAGGTTGGGTTCTAAAAATACATCAACATTCAACATGATAAAATGGCATGAATGTGCTAACATAAAAACAACACAATACGACATTATGTGAATCGTGAATGTGGTTGGATAATCTACTTGAAATGTTGGAACTCTGATTTATGTAAGTACATTACATGTACCAGTGTACCTAGCTCCCGTAAAGTTAATCTATTTTGATTACTTGATCCGTTTGAACGTACTGCTAATATGTACCTGGCTTCCCATTGATAGGTTTAGCGAGGTCTCATGAGGCAGAGCGTACGAACGATAGATACGGAACTCATCATTTTACATTATCACTGGACATAGGTTCTTACTACACAAACTAAGTAGAGGCTCCGGAGGGTTGATTAATTTGATATGCCTGGTGACTGGTGCAATGAAATCAAAATCACAAATAAACGAAAGCAATGTTACAAAATATACTACGCAAAACACTTGCTTGATAGAACACACCACAGAGAACTTTGATGGAACTTTGTTATAGAACGCACAGACTACGAAAACGCAGTGATTTTTTATCCTCTTTGCAGACTACTAACCAAAGAGAATGTAATATACCTACTAACACAGAGAACTTTGCTATATAATGAAACCTACTAACTAGGAAAGTAAAAAAAAAACGATTATTAAAAAACCGATTACTTTTTAGAAAAATCTATTTTTTTAAATCGATTTTTTTATTATGATGTCGATTTTTTTTCCGGTGGTATTCCAAATAATAAGGCAACACCCCTAAGTTCACGTTCAGTGTAAATCACAAGGGTGGATTCGGAGTTCAAGTTTGGAACGCGGCAATGTTCACGTCGTTGCATTGTATTATTTCTTAAAACTTGTGCTTTTTCCAGTATTAATGTTTAAAATTGGTGGCGTTTTACGCATTAAGTGCTGAATTACGAGCATGAGTGTAGGCAAGTGATATGATGTGGTGAAACGTGAGTTTTCATGTTGCTTCCAAAATTCCATAGAAGCTTCTAGTAAAGTTGCCACCACTTTACTGGAGCATGACTAAGACTTGACTTTACGTGATATATTCTTTAACGATGAAAAATTACAATACTTGACACTGGCTAAATACACGATGTGTGGAGCTAAAATATAAGAAGTTACAACAATTTTTTACAAAGTTTTTTACAACAATTTGATGCCCGCAGCAGCAACACTGCTCAGGGGAAAGAACCTCACGCAGGCACGCCCTAAAACTAAACCTCCACTGTCCATATATTCGTCTATCTCTTTGTCTGTCTGTCTATCTTCCCGTCTGTGGTGAAAGCCGCGGGGAGCCGATGGATGCAGGAAGCGAGCAGCCGCTCTGAGTGGCACTCCCAGGGGGAGGCCTATGTTCAGCAGTGGACGTCTTCAGGCTGTTAATTATGATGATGATGATCATGGAGCTAATAAAAAAAGAAGGAGGGAATCCCGTCTGATCGGAAACTGAAGCACCCTTAGGAAGACGGAACGCTTCGTACGTACGAAGCGGGGCACGCACACACTCACATCATAGGAAGCCGATCGCCCTACTTTCATCTGACACACATGTGTAATATGTCCGCCATTTTGGGCTTCAGTTCGATGTCAATCAAAACTCAATCCTTCTTTCTTTTATTTCATCCATGATGATGATGACAAATTTTTCAAAAATAGTTACGAATTTTTTATTCTAATGCTCCCTCTGGTTACTCTGTGGGTGCTATTCTATAAAATATGGTCATATACTCTTTGTTTATTAATAATAATATTATCACAGAATACTATTACTTTTCCCGAGAATATTATTGAATACGCTGTTTGTAATCATGATGTAATCATGTAATGTAATCTAGGATGAATATAGGAGTAATAGTATTCTGTGAATGTAATGTCAAAGAAAACGAATTGAATTTATCCTCTTTGATCAAAGAGTTTATAATTTTATGTCAATTGTCAATATGATTAAATAAAAATCGAAAGAAAAGTTATCACGATTTAAATTATTACAATTATATATGTAATTTCATAATCCTACAACTTATTCACAAACTAAGTAGAGGATACGAGGATACAATACAAGTATAACTTATTGAAATTATTATACACTCGTTTTCCTACATAGCCTAAGTATCAAGTTCTGTGGTAAAAAATGGGGAAAGGATTCAATAATTATATGTGTAAGAAATTCTTCCATCCAGCATCCAGGGATAATTTAAAGAGAGTAAGTGAAACTTTTGTTATTTATCTATGACATTACAACATAAACATTTGAATTATGCAGTCTATTTCTTTTTTAACCTTATTCTCCTTATTCTATTCTAAAGGTATGGATGGCAGAACAAAAAACTGATGCCTACAAAAAAAAACAAGAGGAGTTACGTGTACAGTATGAAAAAGAGCAAGAATTGCATGAGAATAAGTACGTATTTACAGAAATGGACTGTAGGCAACGGGGCACAGGAAAAAAGACTTGTTAATATAACCCGTTCTTTTTATGATGCCATTCTATAGGGGGTGTTAAAAGAAGATTATTTTGTTAGGGTCATTCATGAAGCTAATAAAAAAGGAGGGAATCCCGTCTGATCCGAAACTGAAGCACCCTTAGAAAGCCAGAACGCTTCGTATATACAAGCGGGGCACACACTCACACCATATGCAGCCGACCACCCTACTTTCATCTGACACAGATACAATATGTCTGCCATTTTGGGCTTCAGTCCGATGTCAATCAAAACTCAATCCTTCTTTTTTTATTTAATTAAATGGGGTCACCAATTAAAAAACTTAATGACCTCTGAGTTATAAGGTCAAAACTATATTTAGAGGACTTAGAGAAAAAAGCTCAAATGTTTATTTTCACCTCAAAATCATATATTTGAGCTTGACACAAAGGACTTCGGGCAATTGCCTGCCTCTGCCGCAGCACGCTTGCTGAGCTTGTGCATTGTGTGGTCACTGTTCACCTTAAAGCGTGTCTCCTGTACAAAAAATTACACAAAACATCGCAAAAAGGGGTGTATAGGCATAGAAAAATGTGTACAGACATGTGTGAACACATTTGTCTATGCCTACACAAAGTTTCTGTCTTCCGAGGTGCATATATAAACAAAAACATTCCCCGAGCGGGGGAAGAGGGGACCCCAGGGGGTCCAGCAAAGATCCAAACGCTAACTCCAAAAATGTATTGAAATGACATTTTGGAAAACGCTAACTTTTCCGCAGCAAATGTCATTTCAGTTCAATTTTGGAGTTAGCGTTTGGGATCTTTGCTAGACCCCCTGGTTTGTCTCAACCATAGCCTTTATAGATTAACTTCTTACTCTGTGGCTTCTGTGGGTAATCATAATTCTGCAAATTTCAATAACTTCAACCATACTAGGGTGATTCCATAAAATTAGAGCATCTTTTGGAAGTATTTTATCCTAACTCATTTTTAGATGCTATTTGATTTCCCATAAGTGCAGGGGTGATTAATTTATTATGTCATACCTGAAAAAGGCCAGTCACTTTATGTAGTAATTTATGGGAAATTTAGGATTTTGTTAATTTAGGAATCTAGGGACTGACAGGTATAGTTAGGGACTGACGAAAAATATTTTTATTGTAATAATAGGACTTTTATTTAATACGTATCCATAGATAGATAGATAGATAGAATAGAAAATGCTTTGTTGCACAAGAGTAAATCAAGTACATAGGCGAACTTAATGCTAAGTAGCATTTTCTATGTTACAAGATAAAAAATAACAATCACATCAAAATCAACCTAGTTATTAGAAATTATGCAGTTAAAATATTAAGCAGACTCCTTACCAATATCAGTCTAAAGCAACATTCTTAACATCTAGATAGTAAGACACAAATAGTTCTTTGCAACACAAACTTATCAGACTACTTTGCAGTTTTACTGTACCCTTAACAAGTAGCATAATTATACGCTCGGCTACCAACCCCACCAAAGACGACCCTTGGCCCTGGCAACATATAACGTTAGAACCCTGAGGGCAGATGAAAAGATGATCAAGGAGGAGGAGGAGATGATTATTAGGGATATACTGAAATTATCAGAAGACCGAAACCAGGGACAGGACACGATAATCCTAAATTCCAGTAACTTATTCTTCCACCGGGAGACCTACTAAACAGACAAAAAACATCATCATCATTATTAGAACACTTCAAGATCCTCTCTCTCCACTTTCATCTCGCACTTGCCCGGTTTTGTAGGTGAACATCAGTCCCTGACCATCCCGTCAGTCCCTAGTTTAGTTCACGCGTTCTTTAATTATTTCAGCGTAATTTCAAAATTCGTAAGCAGGAAGAAGGCGAAGGGAGGCAGGCGCAGCCTACGATAAATTTATTTTTATCATGTCGAAAAGTGCTGCGGACATAGAGTTTTAGAGCCCGATTTTTATGGAATCACCCACTATTTATTTCTCGTTTAAACTTATTTTTACATCTATACAACTAAAGATAATGGAATATAGTTTTGACCCTCTAACTCAGAGGTCATTGAACTTTTTGGTTGATGACTCTTACTAAATAATCTGCTTTTAACAACCTCTATTGAATTGCATCATACAAAATAGACGATCGGGGCCAACCACCAACCAAAGTCACATTTGTCTTGGGTTGGTGTTAAATCCGACCGTGTGGATGGTGGTTGGTGTCTTCATTCGGTCGCCAACCGCCATCCACACTAGTGCGAAATCCCACAGTAGGAATACCTACGTCATCGAGTACCTCAAGATGCTATCTGTAGATCGTTAACAGACACATAAACATGTAAAAAAAACAGGTCTGCCAATTCCGGTCCTGCCGGATCATAGAAATCCAAGAAAAATTTTGACTTTTTTTATTTTAACAATTTCGTCTTAACCGTTCGATAGGTAGTTACTATGCTCTTTGGGTGCCCGAATAAAAATGCTGGCAACAGTTAACCATTGATTAATTACGTAAAAAAAATTGGTCTGCCATCGCACGTCCTGCCGGAAGTACCTGGCAGACCCTTACGAATTTACGAAGATCCCTTCACACCATTTACCTACCTCAACGAATACCTCGATGAAACCTATACCCATTAATAGCCAAGGTGTCCCTGATAATAGATTAAAAGGTCTGCCAGGTCTAAACTTTCCGGAACTTAGTGTTCAAAGCATTTGAAGTTTGATTTCCATGACCTGGCAGGACCGGAATTGGTAGACCCGTTTTTTTTTTCATGTTAAAGTGTCAGCTAACGATCTAAAGATAGCCTATAGAGGTACTCGGTGACGTAGGTATTTGTATGAATTTGTGCTGTCGGATCTCGCACTACACGGTCGAATTTTACACCATCCCGACCAAGGTGAGACAAATGTGACATTGGTCGGTGGTTGGTCCCGATCGTCTATTTTGCTTTTTAATGGAGGCTGTGAAGTGTGCTGTAATACTAAGGTACAAGAATTCGCAAAAAAATTTTTTCAGTCTATTCCCAATTGTTGCTAAACCAATGATATTTAGGTGATACTTTTAATCCTAATTGGTTGATACATTCTATTTATTTGCGGTAAACTAGTTTTCATGTAATTGCGTTGGGTAATTAAGTTGTAATTAGCAAAAAACGCAAGAAAATTTTAATTTCGCGCGCTGATCGTGACATACCACCTTATACGCGATGATTTCCGCTGTCATCTAATTTTTGGTACTAAATAAATAAAACTTTATATTTTTATTTTCACAAACATTACATTACTTCTTACTTACAATATAACAATTTTTAAACACTATAATTATAGTTTGCATGTACTTTATACTTAGGTACTTACTGTATGTTATTATCCACAGAGCAAAAAAAAACGCTTCGCGTCAAAGCGTCATGTTTTATATTATCCTACTACAATAATTATTGTCAACCTGACTGTACCAGCATGAAGTCGATCCTGCTGCATACTTCACAGCTTCTATTAAGATTGCATTGAAGTTTCAACTGATGTATTCTGGCTTATACTTATTCTGTTTTCTAATAAGGTTTATAATTTCTCTAGAGCATTGCTGAGTAAAGACAGCAAAGACAAGCTGAGTTTGAATTTCATGTATGAGCCACCCCCTGGTGTGAAAAAAGAGAGGGAGCGAGAAGATAACGAACCAGAATACAAGTTTGAGTGGCAAAGAAAATACAATGCACCAAGAGAGAGCTACTGCAAGGGTGATAACGAGATCAGAGACCAGCCCTTTGGCATATTGGTTAGGAATGTACGCTGTATCAAATGCCATAAATGGGGACACATTAACACAGGTACCAACTTGATTATTCCTAACCAAGTATATTCGTGGTGGAGGAAAGTGGGGAACTTACTCCCCCCCCCCCCCCCTTCTAATTTGCTTGTATGCCCATTTGTATTCCAAAGATATACCTATATTTTTTATTTTTATAATTTTGCCCTATATTAAAATAGTAGACAAAAAACAGTCATTGGCTGTTGCTGCCTAAACATTTGCCATCTGCTATTACAATATAAGTTTTGTGACGCCTTACGCCTAAAGTAAAATTTGAAGTGTGGCTTAAATTAGAGTTAGAATTAGAGTTTGACCAAGTAGTTCTTAGTATATTACTAAAAAACAAAATGGACTGGTTCAACCTTCACGGAGATTAGCTGGTTCAGCTAACCCATGCTAGATCAACGGAGAAAAATATAGTGTTCCAAAATAGGCATGATGACTACTATTTAAAATTAACAAGTAAATACTACTTTCATAAAGAAGATTAAAAATGATTGCAATAATTGAAAAAATAAGTAAAATCGGTAAATTAATCAAGGAGTAATAAACTCTTAAAATTTCTGGAGGGGTTTCGGGGGGTTTTCGGTTTCATCACCTGTCCCTTTCTCGCGGAACAGAGCGCCTCTGCAGTTACTATGAAATATCCACTTGTGACGTCACACGCCAAAGAGATTGTAGCCGTATTCCGATTCACGCTATTATCGCGCTTAAGAGCACTAACCTTTTTGGCCAGACCAACTGTCCCCCATTTTGAAAAAAATCATGATTTCATAGCCATTGATGAAACTGGTGTCAATCGATAGAAAAACGTGTAGGCTACAAAAAGTATTGTATGACAAAATCGCCTAAGTGATATACTTTCTGAGATATTTGAGTTAGAATTTTTTGTGTCATTAACTATCGGCATTAACTCTTTATGCATTCCAAACATAGACTTTAAATGTTCTTACACAATAATTAAAACACAGTCACGTTAAACATCATAATTCTGCAAACACTATTGCTGCGATGAACAATAAATGGTTCATCAAAATAGATGAGCTTGTAATTATTATACATCTCTGCTTTGCCGATAATACAAACATAACGGAGATGGCGCTAGATTTTGACACCATGCTCGACGAGCTCAGTATAGTTTCTTGGGGTGAGTTGGCCTGGAGATGAAAAGACGAAGAAGATGGGAAGATGAAAATCAGCTCAGTGACCAGTGCAGTGGATCTAAAACGGAGGCCTATGTTCAACAGTGGACGTTTTCAGGCTGTTGATGATGATGTCGTCGCTGTTTGGCGGTATTATGTGCGAATGTTGAAATCAATGTTGCAGGCAATTATTCTGAACTGCACCATCCTATGGTTACACTTTTTTGTCATTGAGGCAAGTGGGCACTTGGGCAGCCTTAGTAGCAGAATTTTTAGGCCGCCCCAAGGCTTTTGACATGGCTTAATGACTATTGTCTTCCAATAGCAGCCGGAATCTTTGCTAGACCCCCTGAATCGGAACACGGGGTGTATGTAAAGCTACCACAGCATAGTAATAAGGTACTATGAACGACCCAGCTCTGACGTCACTGGCCGTTTGAGCTATCTCTTTCTATTCCGGTTTTTAAAATGCTTGTAACTTTGTCATTTTTTGAGACACTGTATTTTTGTTTTCACGAATGTTTATCATTTTAGTATTTCTAAAGTTATTAATTTATGCAAAATAAAATTTGAGTCATCATGATTATTGTTTTGTAGGTCGCATTGATTTGTGTTTCAATAGATAATGCATAGTTTCTAAGGAATATGTCGTAGTGTGTATGAAATTCTGAATCGCGGTAGCTACCTCTAGATAAATAGCAGTTTTGATGTGAAAGCTATGCCTGATAGCTGAGTTGGTAGTAGCCCTGCCTTCTGAACTGAGGGCTGTGGGTTCGATTCCTACCCAGGACAAACATTTGTGTGATGAACGTAGATGTTTGTTCTGTGTCTGTCTGGGTGTCATATTGTATAATAATGTAGGTTACTGTATTTACAAACGAAAAGTATATAAGTATTCTATCAGTTATCTGGTTCCCATAGTACAAGCTTTGCTTAGTTTGGGGCTAGTTGGCGTTGTGTGAAATATCCACACAATGTATTTATTTTATTCTATAGGATTTTAGTATGGAAGGTTAATGTCTACCAACTATATGATTTATTTCAGATAAAATACACAACATTAAACTGAAACTCTTAAAAATAAACTTAAATACATAAAGAAACTATCTACCTGTGGGGCTAGCAGGGATGGTAGAAAAAATTGTCTTCCCCGTGTTATGTCACATTCTTCATACAATTTACTTGTCGAGTGGAGTAAAACCGGGGATAGACAATTTTGTCTACCGTCTGTGCTAACCCTGCAGCAGTAGCCTAAGGCCGACTTGCGCGTTCTCTCTAACCTCGTGTTACCTGAATAAATAGCCTAACTCGGATCATTTCTGTATTTTATCTTGCACGTTAGAAAATTGACCATTTATCCCGTTATATATTTAACCCGGTAATTTGACATGTTGATTCATCCTTAAGCGGCTTTCACATACTTGGCAAACAGCGAACACCAAATAGCAAACACGAACTTGAGGATTTGCCTGTTTGTAAACACACACCTATCACTGGCAAACGCCAGTGATCGGTATCAGTGTCGGATTTGTGCATAGTTCTAAGGATTTGACAAATACGTTTCTCGAACGACAAAGCTGTTTGTGATGTATTCAAGCGTTTGACAGTAGTACGCGCGTAGGGTTGCTAACCATACATTAATATATAGAACTGCACTATATTTCAAGGCTGTGTGCTAAACGCTGTGCGCAACAATTAGGTTCTATATATCTCTTCGAATACTGCCCTATGTGTTCCAGTATCCAGCATGAAATATAAGCTATAGCTAGCATATTACACCTTCGATCGCATCGTCACTTTCCATCAGGTGAGAGCGTGGTCAAAAGTTAGATATGTCCAAAGTAAAAAAAAATTTAATGTCATCAAAACTTTTTCAGTAGTTACGGAGATTAAAGGTAACAAACACGAATACTCGCAAACCTTCGTATTTATTATATTTTTATGACTAGGGGCAATAATACGATATTTTCAAAGCGACCATGAGAGCTCGCTATTTAAAAAAAAAACAAGGTAGCGGGCAGCAGCTATGCCAATATATTCAACCTTCTTCATTTAGGGCCTTACTTATAAACGCCGCTTAAAGTTAGCCATTGCTTAAAACCTTCTGTCAACTTTTGACTGATTTGAAATGTCACGCGGGAAAACACTGACTAACTTTAAGCGGCCCCTGGCAGAATTGTGACAACAACCACAGAAGTCATAAACCAAGAAGTCAAGTCAAGTAAGGCCCCTAAAGTAAAGTCGTTCCTGCTTTCTATTCCCGCCATATTCACACGAAGGAAATTTCGAGTTATGAATTTAAAATGGCGGAGAACAAAGAAACAGATAGTTATAAATAGCCCTTTTGATTTTAATTAATGCATATTTTATGATTTTTTTACAAAGACATTAGAAGTTTAGTGTTTATAAAAATGAATATTTGATAAATGATATTTTTGTTTATCTTTTGGTATTGGCTTTTGTTGTTGAAAAGATGCTGTATATTTCCCCGAAAAAAATGTTGGCAGCCCTAGCACGCTCGTCGCCCGCCATTTTTGCCCATCCATACCTAGCATTTTTGACTTAACTAAGGATGCAGTGTATGTGTTAAGTAATTTGTGGTCGGTGTTTGGGGGTACTGGGTGTTTGTGGCAAACATCAAGCATGTAGAGGCGGCTTTAGGTATGTACGTTTTATCAGTTTTAAATTGACACTGGCCGAAAATGTTCTATTGATACCTCTCCAAGAAGTTCTATAATATATGAATAGTACTTATATTCCATACTAACTGGAACAAGCACTTCGCAGAAACGATAAGTTTTTCGAGACGTTTTTTTTTGTGTCTCGAGTTGTGAATGAGTTTAAAATAAATTAGTAGGCCCGCAGTTTCATCTCTTCAATCTCATAAGAACCGTGTTTAAGAATCCTATGCTACTGCATACATGCTATGAATAGGATTCTTAAGTAAGAAACAGCAAAGGTACATTGCATACATAGACTGCTAAAGGCATGCGTAGCTGTTCCTCCGGTAGGTGGTATATCCCCAGTTGCCTCCACATGGATCGTCCCCAGTTCGGTACATTGCATGCTACAGCTTCTAAGTTTACTAATTCTGATAAAATTCAGTTGAATAATTTACGAAGTAACGGTATTATGCTATCCCATAGAAAGTATCATTTCTGTGCGATGAACCACTGTATTGTTTTTATTACCTGTTTTTTAGTACAGTTTTAGTTAGTACAAGTAAGTAGGTAAGTCAATTTTACCTAATTTCATTATTTTACATTCGTCAAGAATTTACGAAGTTGAATTTATTATGCATTCCCATGAAAACACGTTAACTACCTCCGATAATAAGGCGTAAGAAAAAGACAGACTACTCCCTGGGTACACAACGTACTATCTTCCTCAGACCACGTTTCTCTCCAAACACGATAGTCTAATGTCAATTTTACGGCTTTAAAATTAATGTTTAGTTTTGTATAATTTACGATGCTATGAGCTTATTCCAGTTAGTATAGAATAGGTATACCTTGTACCTTTCAACTTTAAATACATGTCAGGTGTAATTTTGGTTTACTCTGTGAATTGAGCCGGAGGTTTACCAACTTAAAGCCCGTCACACACGTAGATATAATATATATTTCTGTGACGTCACCAACCTATACCGTAATATATATTATGGTATATTTTTATATTATTGTATATCAATATATATTATGGTATAGCGAGACATATTTTGAATGTACAGCATGTTTCAACATATCCGACGCGCTCGTCGGATACAAACTTCTCCCCTCATACCATTCCTGCCGCTTTGCCTGGGGGTCTAGCAAAGATCCCAAATGCTAACGCTATCTCCAAAAATGTATTGAAATGACATTAATCGCTTACTTTTCCACAAAAACTTACTTACTTTTGTGGAAAAGTAAGCGATTTCCGAAATGTCATTCCAGTACATTTTGGAGTTAGCCCCAAGCTTTTGGGATCCCAAACGATCCCAAAAGCAAAATTTGGCGATAGCGTTAGCGTTTGGAATCTTAGCTAGACCCCCTGGGCCGCCCCCGCCCGACCAGTGTGGTAAATTTAGGCAATATATCGCCATTTAGTCTACTCGGGACTAGGCATCGGCGATGTAAAAATCTAAAAATCTGATTGGCGACTAGTCACTTTATACTACCTCAGGTACAAGTCATTTAAGTTAGCCAAATCATAAATAAACTACTTTTCATAAAAACTATATCCACCTTATTAGGAGTGTGTGATATTAATCGGAATGGTCGTCTGAAGAACTGTCAATGAAATCCAATAACAATGCACTTCTTGTTGAATTCATAATTACCCACTGTGTTTTGAAATCATCCATTATTATAAAACACGTGTAAACGCTAGGCCGACCATCAATGAAATGAAGGAAAATATATAATAAACAAATATATAAAAAACAAAAAAGAATCGTTTCGTTCACAGTACCGCTTAAATGAGTTTGGAGTGCCACAAGGCAGCGTTTTGGGACCACTGTTGTTCCTCCTCTACATAAATGATTTGCCTGATGCCACGAAACATCAATGTTTGCTGTTTGCAGATGACACAACAATAATGATCAAATGTGAAGATAGACTTTCATTTGAAAGGGAAGTCAATGAGGCTCTAAATGGCATCATGAATTGGCTTCATGCAAATAATCTTTCAGTAAACCTCACCAAAACAAAAGTAGTTGAGTTTCAAACTTACAACGGGAATCCTACAAATATTTGCGTTTCGTATGGATGTAATGTAATAGATAGAGTTAATGAGACAATGTTCCTAGGTGTAACAATAGACAAATTTTGTAACTGGAAAGCTCATGTTAATAATCTTTGCGGTAAATTAGACAGATTTGTATATGTCCTGTATCGGCTCAGACAGGTTGCAACTAAGGAAGCTGCTCTGTTGGCGTATCATGGCTGTGTCTCATCCTGCCTTAGGTATGGGATAATTCTTTGGGGCTTTTCCGTTGATGCAGAACGAGCATTTCTCGTGCAAAAAAAGTGCATACGTTCACTCTGTGGCGCAGGATTTTTGGATAGCTGTAAGCCACTTTTTAAAATAAAATCTTGCCTTTACCTTCGCTCTATGTGTATGAAATATGCCTATTTGTAAAAAAGCACCCATATTTGTTTAAAAGACAAAATGAGGTAATAAAACGAAGTCGTAATGTCCATGAGCTATATGTTCCGATACAAAGGCTCCAATTAAACAGTCAAAATGTAAATTGTATGGCAATTAGAGTATTCAATAAATTACCTGACATTTTCAAAATGCACGACATTAATGAATTTAAGAAAAAAATATTTGACTTCCTGCTGGATAAATGTTATTACTCTGTTAAAGACTTTCTAAATGACGCGTCGATTAGTAATTATAGATATAGATTAGTCTGACCAATTTAATGTATAATACATTTTGTTAATAATTAAAAATACAATAATCAATAATAATAACTATAATTAAATTATTCCAACTCATTATTAACACTGACATAATTATGTAATTAAATTAAGTTAAATCCAATTTAAATATTTGTACGCCTGCACCTATAGGCAGAATTTTGTTGGAAGAATTATGTGCTATTCCATCTTTGCAATACTGTAACCCAAATTTCTTACAAATAAATTATTTCATTTCATTTCATTTCATATATTATAGCATCGTCTCCGTGTGTGGTAGCTTGCTATAATATATATTATAGTACGGTATATTAATATATATTATTGCTACGTGTGTGACGGGCTTAACCTCTGTCATTATTCCGAACGTGCAAGAGAAAATGTCTGGATATTTCTGTTTACCAATTTAACTCGAGTTACTAGCTCTGGGTTAGCTATTCAGTTATAATTTTAACCCGAGAACGTGCAAGTGGGCCTAAGTAATCTATTTAAAATAAATGTCTAAAGAAAAGTTAACTATCTATAGCCTAAAAAAGGTCCATAGATAGTTAAGCAATCCATAAAATCTGGCAATGTGCCCATAATGCTCTTCTATATATCGAGGCTGATCCTTTGACCGAAAAGTAGATGCCAGGTCACATGCTGGTTCAACAAAACGCCGTCGTGTCAGTTAGTAAAGATAATAAAACTATCAGGGAATTGGGTTAGGAATAACATTAACCTCTGGTTAGTTTGTTACTGAGACAAAGCTTATTTTATGATTCTTTTGATTGCTGGTTTTTTCAGATAAGGAATGTTCAATGTACTCATTATCAATGAGTGAGGCTCGGGCCCTGCAAGCATCAGCATCGAGCTCAGCACCAGAGGAAGAAGAGGAGAAACCTGACATACCAACGCTAATGCAGCATATGCGTGACACTGGCCTTGTCATGAAACCTGGTGCACTACCACTGGCAGCCCCAAAGATTGAAGAAAATGATCCCTCTAATCTTACAGAGATGGACTTAATAAGTCAGCTTACTAAAAAACAGAAAAAGAAACTGTTGAAGTAAGTGAAACTAAAGGCATACCCCCTTACTAATAAACATCGTCATTCAGTGTAGTTATCTGATTACTTGACTGTGTGATGTCTCAAGATGACGTGCGCAGTGCAGTGTCATGCGAAATTTTATTATTTCAAAGTTTCGAGTGACCCTGAAACTGTTATGAGCAGCCGTGTCACTTAACATCAGGTGAACGACTAGCTCGTCCCGTCATTCATTCTCATAAAAAAAAACATTTCAGTCCGTTTCTACCCACTCTTGGATATAACGCCCAACAATCACATACATAGATTCTGGACCCTAACAAGAATTCCCTGTATCTAGGGACCTAGGAACTATGAGAACCATGGTCCCACAACACCCAGACACAGTATAAGAGTTTGTGCTTTTTTCCTGAGCACAAAATACTTGTCCTGTCGCGGGAATCGAACTTGCCGCCTCCGAGTTATAAGCCGAGCTGCTTTCCCACAACACAGGAGCAGTCAATTCATATAAACCCCTTTTCCTTCACGCCATCTTTTCCGGTCCTGTGCGAGTCTCTGCCACTGCTTTCCTGTGTCTACGTCCGTTTAGAGACATTTCTGTCACTGCCTCGGTCCACTTGCCGCCATCGCTTCTAGTTACGTGTCCCGCCCATCTAGGGTTGCCATCTCTAAAATGTGGAAACCAGGACAAGACGCGTAAAAACCCCGGATTTTACAGCTCAGAACCCGGACAAGTCATATGTCAACAGGTTTTTTAAAATATATAAAAAAACAGTTAAAATTATCATAAATTAACTTTTTATTTATTTTCAGACCTTAAAATTAAAATAAGTCATCTTTTATCATCATTTTAAATGTACTAACAAAACAGAATCTTAGTACTACAGTTTGTTATAAATTTTCTTAATTACCAGTTAAAATTCTGACAAGACTTAGACGAAAAATTAGATCGTTATGACTGTAGAAATGGACGCCAACTTAATATAAAGGGTACCAATATTAATAAGAAAATCCCGAGCGAAGCGAGTGCGAAAATTTTGGAAACATGTTCTGGCAGATTTCAGAAAAATAATGTTTGTGATGGGTAGTATTTTAACGGAAATTTATTTTTTTAAATGAAAAAACAGAGAATTTTATAACACGGAAGCACGAGCGCAGCGCGCGTAAAAAATCAGCCCGTATAAACTGTGAATGAACGCCACTGTAATAAATGCGCGAGCGGAGCAACCGCAAAATTTTTTGAAACATGTCCTGGCAGATTTTAGAAAAATAACCATTGTGATGGGTAGTATTTTAGTAGCGTGCGCAAAAAATCTGAGCGTTTAGACTTTGGACTGTAGAAATGAATGCCACTGTAATTATGAGGGGTATCACATCACACACACATCAACAGCCTGAAGAGATCCACCTGAACAAAGGCTTCCCATAAAACGCCACTATGAACCCTTATCTAAGGGGGGTTGGCCATAATCACCATGCTTGGCAGGCGGCTTGGTGATTGCAGAAAAATTTGATGTACCTAGAGAATGCTGCTGTCCATTCTATGGTAGCCAGCTCTCATGGCACCCACGGGATGAGATGGAGTTTGTAATTTAGTAATTTTGACTTACACAAAAAATTCAAAACAAACCAGCACTAATTTACTTTGAACCATCGATTTATTATAACCCAACTAGGATCGATAGCAATTAATTCCACTGTCAATATAATGGGTATAACGGCTAATTCAAAATTTTCGTAGGTGCACCTCGAATGTCTGGTGGTTTAGCACCTATGCTATGTAAAAGTGCACCTGAATTGACTCAAAAGTACTAAATGTCTCGGGTGGCCCGAAACTAGATTTTTGAACCCGGACTACAAGTGAAGTCCTCCGGACGCCCTCTACACTAGGACAAATCCAGGGAAACCCGGACGGATGGCAACCCTACGCCCATCTCCACTTTAGCCATCCTATACGTACATACTACACCCACATCTTCGACGTCTGTATGACGTCGGATTTCTATGTTGGGTGTGGTATGCACTATCCCAGATAATAATATACAGGATGTAATTTAATTCATTAGCATAGCCCACTCCATGGCTATTTGTGCAGTGCAACCTTTATCGGCCGCTATGCCTAGCGTTTGTGGACTATGAGAAAGCCTCCAATTCAATTGAGACTTGGGCCGTGCTGCAGTCCATACAGCGATGCCATTTTGACTATAGGTATATCGAAGTATTGAAGTGTTTGTATAGTATGGCCACTATAGCCAGCACACACCTTGACGGTAAGGGGTATGAACTGATTACGGAGGAGAGTGCTCTGGAAGGCATTTCACCCTCTTGGAACATGTACACAGACGGTGCAAAAAATAAGACAGGGGCAGGTTGCGGCTATTATTCGCCGGAACTTGGGATCTCGGATTCCAGAGCCCTGCACAAAAACACCTCAGCGTTTCAAGCAGAGAACATGGGGCTGTTAATGGCGGCCAGAGCAATCCTATCATCGGATGTACTAACTGTCCCGCAACGACCTGATGAGAAGGGAATTCTTATGTTTACCACTGATAGCGCGGCAATAGTCTATGCACTCAGAAGGCCCACAACCAGGTCGAGAGTTCTAGCAGAGTGCCACGCGACTCTACAGAAACTGTCTCACAAATGTAGAGCAATAGTAAGATGGACGAAGAGCCACAGCTCATGCCCAGGTAACCTTAGGGCAGATTTTCTTGCCAAAGAGGGAACCAAGAAAGAAGTTCATGCTGACGTGGGAGGACTCTGCAAACCATCAGCGATGGAAGTGCGGGACTCACTACGTCGGCACACTGAAAAAGAGCAGCAGAAAATCTGGGACAAGAAAACGGACTGTAGACAGGCTAAGGCCGTGTTTCCAACCATTGATAGAAAGATCACAAATGACTTGCTAAAGTTGCAACGGCAGGATCTTAGGCTTATAGTTGGCCTCATCACTGGCCACTGCAATTTAAACTATCATCTGTATAAGACTGGGGCCACGGATAGCCCCCTATGCAGAGGGTGCCTGAAAGAAGACGAGACTGTGGAACACGTACTGAGATACTGCACAGCTACAGAGGAAGCCAGATACACATCAGGAATGTTAACACGAGTAGACACACAACAGTCTACTCAGGACATTACGAATGTCTCATCGTCATTACTCCAACACCCATCATCAGTGCCACTGGAGCAGTTGTGCCAGCAGCCTAGAGCCACACTTCGTTATTTTAAGGAGTTGGGGTGGCTCGGTTAGATGCTGGCAGGGGGAAATGCACAATACACCCCTAGCGGGACGTCAGTGCAGGACTTAGCGCCCCCATATTGAATAAGAATAAGAATAAGATGGCCACTATGTCAGTCCGACTACAGGACCAGAGTACGGAACAGATCCCATCGGAGACAGGCGTGAGAGAGGGAGACGTTATTTCTCCGAAACTGTTCACAAACGCATTGGAGGATGTTTTCAAGCTCTTGGAGTGGAAAAGATTTGGCATCAACATAAATGGCGAGTATATCACTAACCTTCGTTTTGCCGATGATATAGTCATAATGGCGGAGTCACTCGATGATCTCAGCACCATGCTCAACGACCTCAGTAGAATCTCCCGACAGGTTGGTTTTAAGATGAACATGGACAAGACGAAAATCATGTCAAATGCCCATGTTCCACCTATACCGGTAATTGTTGGGAACGATACTCTCGAAGTTGTCGACAAATACGTCTATCTAGGGCAGACTGTCCAATTGGGTAGGTCCAACTTCGTCAAAGAGGTCGCCCGAAGAATCCAACTCGGCTGGGCAGCGTTCGGGAACCTTCGACCTATCTTTTCGTCCAAAATACCACAAAGCCTGAAAACAAAAGTTTTCAATGAATGTGTGTTGCCAGTGATGACTTATGGAACTGAGACGTGGTCTCTAACTGTTGACCTCATTACTAAGCTCAAAGTCGCGCAACGAATTATGGAGAGAGCAATGCTCGGTGTTTCCCTGCGAGATAAGATCCCAAATGAGGAGATCCGCAGGAGAACTAAAGTGACCGATGTAGCTCTTAGGATTAGCAAGTTGAGATGGCAGTGGGCAGGCCACATCGCTCGTAGAACTGACAATCGATGGGGAAGGTTTTCGTCTGGCGACCACGAACTGGAAGACGTAGCGTAGGCCGGCCCCCCACTAGGTGGACCGACGACCTGGTGAAAGCCGCGGGGAGCCGATGGATGCAGGAGGCAAGGTGGCGCTCCCTGGGGGAGGCCTATGTTCAGCAGTGGACGTCTTCAGGCTGTTAATGATGATGAACCTTTATTTAATGGGCACATTCTTTCATCAGTGGCCAAGTTACAAATAAACATAGCTATGGCAGAATAATTTGTGCAGTTGCTTTGTTTCTCTCTATCAAGTTTGAAATAGGCAAGAGTGAATACTTATCTGTTATATAATTCCACTGTTATGCACTGTTTATTAGTAACGGGGATATTGTTTAAATCTGTCTAATTTTAAATACTTTATAATAATTTATTAAACGCTTTTCTTGTTCCAGGAAGCTAGAAAAAATGGAAAAGAAGAAGGATAAAAAACTCAAACACAAATCTAGAAGAAATGATTAATTTTTTTGTTAACCTTACTATATACAATATATACAATTAGATAAGTGATGTACATAATACAAAACATTCTGATGATAAAATTATAATACATGGGATTGTTATTCAGATAAATATTTTGAAGGTGTTTACCTTACACTATAATTATGGTGCAGAAGACAATAGTACAGTTAGGATGAAGTCTTTTACGAAGATTTTACATTAAAAAACTACTGTCATCAACTCATCATACCAAACATTATAATAACCAAAGCATAGCCGTTGGCCTATGCTTTAGTTTTATGTCACTACGTACTTTTGTCCCGGAAAATAAAGTTTCCACGCGAACGACGCCAACTTGTCTCTAAGAGTAAATTGCATGGTAAATTGAAACAAAAAGACCCATCATGTACCTACCTCAGCCGGGCGAATGTATTTTTTCAATTCATATTGTGGAATTGCCAGTATACGTAACTATGATTACCTATAATATAATAGATAGTCATAGGACCGTACCTATTACTAGTAGGTAATACTATTTTAATATCTGTGCTATTACTCAGGCTTTTATAATTTTTCTAGGCTGCATTTGCAGCTTCATTCAGCCCTGCCAATATAACACCTATGTTGGTGTCATCTTGGCAGTAAGATTTGCATTATTGTTACATTTCATTATTAACAAGATATTTGATTTCCGCAACTAACGACGTTATCCACGCCGTTTTAGGACAGTAATTACATGTTACTACTCTACTACACAGTATACAATCATATTCTAAGATTATATCATGGGGTCCCATCAGCTCAAAACGAAATATAGCCCAAACTTGAAAAAATGTAGTAATCGTGTCTAGAGAGTTACTAGTTAGTATCCAGTGTATTCATTTGGCCCAATACTTCGCCAACACGCAATAAATGTCGCTTGATAATCTTGCGTTAAGCAGATATAAAATAATTCGTAACATAGCCCGCGTTATTCTGTTGTATGGAATGAGGCATCTGTACTGTAGGTATTATATTATCTGGGATTATATTAAGACCAGCCAGGCTAGCATGTGCACCGCGACAAAATTATCTCGACACTTTCTCGTGAGAGACCGTGACAAGGCTATGGTAGCGCCCAAGTGTGTCTCACTCTAACAGCGACGACAAGTTTTCTTGCGGTGCGCATGTTAAGGTGCGTACGGACTGCGCGTTCCTGTGTTACGCGTAGTCAGAATATGCTGTCCACGCGTACATTAGATACGCGTACAGAGGGCCTAGCACGAACATTTACGCGGGAGTAAGTGTAACGTTAACGTAAGCCAGTTGTATGGCATTTGATCAGCGCCCCATACAACTGATTTACGTTAACGTTACACTTACTCCCGCGTAAATGTTCGTGGTAGGCCCTCAGCTCCTGTACGGACCGCCGCGATCCTGAATGCGAGATCAATCGATCCATAGCGCTACCGCTACGCGCCAGTCATTATTGAAACTAGATCACGCTTGTCTATCCATTTTGCCGTCTAAATATAGCGTACCCGGGCGTGCGCGTCCCCTTTGACGCGCGACCAAAAACCGGACGACGGCGGCTCGCGCGCCAAGCTAGCTCACGCGGCACGCGTTACCCAAGAGTGCGTAGAAGCAAGTACGGACATGGCGTTCCAGGACACGCGTAACCGACTACGCGTACCAATGTTCGCGCTGTCCGTACGCACCTTTAGACCACCAACCAGGGGGTCTAGCAGAGATGCCAACCACTAAAGCTAACGCCAAACGCGAACTCCAAAATATACTGAAATGACATTTCTGAAATCGCTTACTTTTCCGCAGCGAATGTCAACAGTGTTAGAGTTAGCGTTTGGCGTTAGCGTTAGTATCTTTGCTAGACCCCCTGGATCTCCGTGCATCCTCTATCTCGCTCGCGCATTACGTCATTTTTGAAGGTATTAAATGGCAGAACCACAGAGCAAAAAAAAAAAAAAACGCTTCCCCTCTACATAGAGGCGCCTTTTCGACACTTCTCATACAATTCAAGCGTGTCAGGTATTACAATGAAACCTCTATGGTTTACCTGCGCAGATGACATATATAGCAATTGTCTTGTCATTAGTGCCACTGCTGTCAGCAAAACGTGCTGTGGGTTGAGTCGATATATTTTTATCGATAGTTTGATATGAGTTAAGTACGCGGTAAGGTACCTCTTACCGGATTGTATCTTTAGGTACACTTTAGTACCTACCTATATCTTTTGTGCATTTTGTGCGTATTTCTATGTGTAATAGTGTTATTTTATTCAATTATACTCTATTCTGGGTCGACAATGGCCAGCCGATAAACATACCGGTATAAATCTAAAATAAATAAAATTGAATGTATTGGTATTGGTAGGTACGTCATGTTCGCGTCACGGCTATACAGTCCACCTCTCAACTATTTTATGGCAAATGTAATGTGTGTAAGTATAGAGGTAGTTTATCGTCAGTTTATGGTTATAAAGATTAAGTTTATAATTTGAAAATATAATTTTCAGATGAATTTTTAGGAAAATAATAATAATATTGAGTATCATTGAGGTGTTGTAGGTAAACACTTATTTAATAGAAGGTAGGTCCTTAGTTTGGCAGTAAATAAAGGTAATTTTTCAGCTCACCATGCGATGTATATTTTAATTTACAGCTATTTACAAAATAATAAGCAAGTGAATTTTTTCATTCAATATCGACTAAGACGTAGATTCTTACGTAGAATTAATGAGATCAGTTGTCCTTAGCAACCAAGAGCAATGATTTTCTATGAGGCTACCATGGATGAAATAAAAAAAAGAAGGATTGAGTTTTGATTGACATCGAACTGAAGCCCAAAATGGCGGACATATTACATATGTGTGTCAGCTGAAAGTAGGGCGACCGGCTGCATATGATGTGAGCGTGTGCGTGTTCCGCTCGTACGTACGAAGCGTTCCGGCTTCCTAAGGGAGCTTCAGTTTCGGATCAGACGGGATTCCCTCCTTCTTTTTTTAATAGCTCCATGGAGGCTACATGAAAACTCTTTCATGGGCGAGCACGCCACATCATTATAATGTCCTCATTATTATTATAATATATAAAGTTCGTTACCCACTCACTCACTGACTGACATTTTTGATCTCAGCTCCTGGAAGTGGTGGAAAAAAACCGAGTATGAGGTTGTATAGAGATGGGTCACGTGACCACCAGAAAAAGCTGACATCAGCAAAAAGTCGTCTCCTTGATGGAACTGGTCAACGGCTCTCGGAAACTATAAGTCGGATGGGTGACCTGTTCTAACTAAAGTTGTAGTAAACCTTGGGACGCTTGGAGAGAAATAAAAAAAAATAGGGGTTGCCATACAAAAAAATAAAAATTCCATACAAAATTGAAACGCTTATAAATCGGAAACGGTAAGAGGTAGGTGGGGTGTGTTCGACCAAATGTCATAGAGGAGGATGGGCGCTTTTGGATGGTCGTCATGAAAATCCAAGATGGCGGATCCAAGATGGCGGCCATTTTGAAAGTTGGTCCGATCGGGCTGATTTTTTGCATCGGGGGGTTTTTGGGGTCCTTGATTTGATATTTGAAAAAATATTTTGGATCCCGCCATTTTTAAAGATGGCTGCCATACAAATTTTTTTTTTCATTTTTGGCTCATTGTTTCTCGATACCTATGGTAAATTTTGATCCTATTTTTATAAATTTGTATGAAAGTGGACAATCGAAATTCAAAATATTTCATGAACTGGTCTTCTGACCTTCCATCATCGTGACCATCAACGGCCTGGCTAAACGATGTGAGATGGGTCATATGCGTTCTCAGGAATGTCATAGCAAACCCTAGGACGATTTTAGAGAAAATAAAAAAAAACCAAAATGGCGGAAAAAAAAATCTTCCATACAAATTTAAACCGGAAATGACGTCGAAACCATGATACTTTAGTATAAAGAGCTCGAACTAATATTGTTTGGAGGCCAAAAGAGAAAAGAACACCAAATTTTTTTATCAAAATGGCGGAAATTTTGGTCATAGCGGAAAAAAAAATTCTCCGATCCGGATCAAAATCGATATCTGACGGTCCCCAAGGATGCTGATCAACATTCTAAAATCAAATTTTGACATGCGCCATTTTTCAATAGGGTTGCCATACAAAGGTGATTTTAACGAAATATGAACTTTCCTTTTTTACGCCTCCAATATGAATGTAATAGAAAAGTTGTTTCGGGGGATCGAGTAAAGATGTATAAAGGAACAAAACAAAACACTAATAAAATAGATTTTTTTCAAGATGGCGGATGGAGACGTATCGACTTACAAAAAAAGTTATCCGATCAGGATCAAAATCGATATCTAAGACTCCCCCTAGATACTCAGTAAGAATATGGGAAAAAATTTTGATTCCGCCATTTTGAAAAATTTCATACATTTTACTGAACTTTTTTATGGATCTCCAATCCGTATGAAAATTGATATCTGAGTGTCCCTAAGGATACTGATTAACATGCTTTAGCTTCTTTTAGACATCCACCGTTTTTCAAAATGGCTGCCATACATACTGTCAAAATCACCAACGCGACGACGAGCGAAGCGAGGAGGAGCTTCAAACTACCTATCGCGACGACGAGCGAAGCGAGGAGGAGCTTCAAACTACCTACCGCGACGACGAGCGAAGCGAGGAGGAGCTTCAAACTACTTACCGCGACGACGAGCGAAGCGAGGAGGAGCTTCAAACTACTTATCGCGACGACGAGCGAAGCGAGGAGGAGCTTCAAACTACCTACCGCGACGACGAGCGAAGCGAGGAGGAGCTTCAAACTACCTACCGCGACGACGAGCGAAGCGAGGAGGAGCTTCAAACTACTTACCGCGACGACGAGCGAAGCGAGGAGGAGCTTCAAACTACCTATCGCGACGACGAGCGAAGCGAGGAGGAGCTTCAAACTACCCAACGCGACGACGAGCGAAGCGAGGAGGAGCTTCAAACTACCTACCGCGACGACGAGCGAAGCGAGGAGGAGCTTCAAACTACCTACTGCGACGACGAGCGAAGCGAGGAGGAGCTTCAAACTACCTACCGCGACGACGAGCGAAGCGAGGAGGAGCTTCAAACTACCTATTGCGACGACGAGCGAAGCGAGGAGGAGCTTCAAACTACCCACGCGAGGAGGAGCTTCAAACTACCCATCGCTACATTTACAATGTTTTACTAATGCGTCCTTTTTAATTGATTTTAGCTTATCTAACTAACCTATCTTACCTAAGATCTAAATATTTTCGGGATCCTTGATTGAAATTGACATATTACTGATAAACAAAACAAAATGACCGCCATACAAAATTAAAACACGCACACAATCGGAACTTATAGAAGCCGACAAGGCGTGTTTGGACTCATAACAAAGGAACAACGGAGGCTTTCTCATAGACTTAAAATAATTCCAAGATGGCAGATTCAAAATGGCGTCCGATTTTATAGTAACTCAGATCCGGCTGATATTTTATATTTGGGGATTTTAAAAGAGGCTGATTTCAAATTTTGACCTTTTACATGACTGACAGCATTTTTCAAGATGGCCGCCATGCAAAAGTCAGATCAATTATCATTTTCTTTGAAAAATACCGCTGTTTTGTACTAATACTTGCAAAATTACAAGTTTAAAGTAAAGTATAACATTTTTATTAATACAACAGCCACGAAAACACCCACGCGGGCCGCTCGCGGCCCGCGCACGGAGCAAAATACTAGTCAAATAATAAATGCGGATAAGAGAAATTATAGTCATCATCATCAGCCCGTAGATGTCCACAGCTGAACATAAGCCTCCCCCAGAAAGCGCCAATTAGAACGGCTGCTCGCCTCCTGCATCCTTCGGCTCCCCGCGGTTTTCACCAGGTCATCGGTCCACCTAGTGGGGGGAAATTATAGTACCTCGTTAAAAATAGGATAGTTTCAATGTGGGAATAGCGTCAAAATATAAACGTATATGGTTAGACATTTTCATAAAACATTCAGCTTCAAAATGCTGAGAGCAAACCGTATCATGTTTGTGAGGAAACTAATTGCACTGTCCAGTTGCGAATATCTATTTATCTTTTATATTAGGATCTGTAGGAAACCTAATAAACATAAAAGATATTAAAAGTTTAATTAGTAGAAGTCAATTTAACCACAAAATAAATTGAAAACATTTACAATAAGTGTAACAAATTTCCGGATGGCATAATTGAAACTATCGATGTATCGATAATTATAAGGTTAACCAACGCATTACATCACTATCGGTACTTCTGCCATAGGGTAAGTTCGCCGGTTTTGCGACCACTTCCTATATCCGACCATTTAATGTACATATGATGAAAAAATATAAAAAATAAAAAGCTTGCGGTGAACACATCTCTAAAATATATTATGCCTACACAATTATGTCCAAATAGGTTCAGTTTTGTAACAAATATACGAGAAATTCCCAATTCTATTTTAAAGCTATGAAGCTTAAAAGCACATACATTTTAACTGCCAGTTTTCGACCACGTTTATCCACCATCTGGCATAAAAACTTCAGATACCCAAAATCGCTCGTGGTCGAAAACTGATCCAGCTGCAGAAAAATGCTATTCGACCGCAAAAGCAAACTATATCAAAAACATTATAAATACGTATTTATCTTAACAGATATTTACATATAAAAGTACATAAATAGTCGATTAGTTTGTAAGGTTAACTAATTAGACCAGACACGATTAAAAAAAACGATTAATGCTGGTGGTCGCAAAATAGGCGTGACCAACTGATCGAACCATCATTGAATATTTCTCGCCCAGGGTGTAATGTGGGCTGGCTTTATTACAAAAAAAAAGTAGCGTATTTAGTTTGTAAACATTACTATGTTTATAAACTACGTTAGCCAATATTTTTTTTGTTATAGCTGAATTTTTCAGCCATATCCTTAAATAAGTTTTGGCGGTCTCAGTAAGAAAAAAGATCATGCTTTTTACGTCTTGCAATTTATAGTGGTAGGAAACTAGCGAAAAAGTGGTCGTTAATATAATTTGCTGATCGAAAACTAGCAAAATAGTCACTATTAGCCTTTGGTTTAGATATTATAAAAGGGTGGGTTAAAAAATGATTGATAATCTGATAAAAATATAGAGTATAATATTTGAAACGTAGCCTAGTAGCATCAAGTCAAAAAATGATACCGGTACATTTTATTATGCATCCTAAACTTGACAACTCCACTAAGTGGTCGGAAACTAGCGAAATTACCCTATAATATCAAACTGACACAGAAGAGTACCCCGTACCGAAGTTCGGCAGCAATAATATGATTAATTTCGTCTCTATATAGAGGCGAAGCGTCATTTGTTTCATAGCTCTGTGGGTAGAACTTACTTACGAAAATTCCAACCGTTGAAAAACCTGCAGAATAACGTCACAAATGTTCAACAAAAAAATTACATTCATCCAAACAAGTTTTCATAACATTAAAACAGGAGAAGCGAAAATTATCTGGTGATTGAGTTTTAATGTTATGAAATCTTTTTTGAATTAATGAGATTATTTTGTTGATGTGTGACGTTATTTTGCTGGTTTTTTAACGGTTGAAATTTTCTGAAGTTCTTCCATCCCTCAAAAAAGTCTCAATGCGCGAGCGAGATAGAGGAGGCACAAAGATCCAGGCCAATAATACTGTGCAAATAAGTAGGTACACATAATACATTTAAATATAAATAGTAATTTTCTAGGATACAGCATAAGTTTTAGATATATATTTCATTAAATTATCTACCACAATAATTGTAATATCACAGAATTTGTAAAATAACATAATATTAAAATAAAGATTACATAATATACACCACTAATTTTGTAATTTATTCACCTAGTATGATATAATTTTATTTACAAAATGAAATAAGAACAATAATTATCTAGTGGTTATTCCGCTAAAAATAAGATTATCTATATTGGGAAAACTAATGAGCAAAATACACGATCGGGACCAACCACCAACCAAGGTTACATATTGTCTCACCTGGGTTAGGTTGATGTAAAATCCGACCATGTGGATGTTGGTTGGCGAACGAATGAAGACATCAACCACCATCAACACGGATGGAAATTACACCAACCCAACCAAGGTGAGACAAATGTGACCTTGGTTGGTGGTTGGTCCCGATCATCTATTTTGCTTATTAGGGATAAGGTAAGGGGGGTGTAAGATATTCTTATTTAAGATGAACTTCCGCGAGGCCACGCTTCAATCATTAATAATTTTATTTTTTTAATAATAGGTTGAAGCAACGACAAATGAATTAGATTCTATACCTACTAATCTAAATATTACAAAATAAAACTTGTAATATCATGGCAAACCTCCTAGACATAATAAATATAGATAGACCAAAATTGCACTTTTTATTGAAACTAGCTGATGATGAATCTACTGAAATAAGAGTTTAGTAACCGTGTGATATCCCCAGTTGCTAACGATTACTTTGCGTGATTTACAACTTGTGTTTAGCAATTGAAATTTAACTTTCTTTAGAAAGAAAATAATTATCCAGTAGTGTCACAACTCACAGCTACCGCTACTGGTGGTTAGCACCCCAGTTGGGGTAGTTGGGAACAATCCACATCACAGTGATACTCAATTGTAATCTAATTATTATCTCCTAAATCTTGACATATGTCTTCTCATCAATCTCAATGACATCTTGACGGTCATTCCTTTCTTTCCAATGAAGGTACAGAACACATCCGGTAATGATAATAATGATGGCAGTCAATACAAATACACTCTTTAAAATAACTTTACTAGGAGTGACAAATAGTTGTGCTTTCCATTGTGATGGATCATTTGGTGGTGCCGGTATTACCACTATCTGAGAATTGGGTATTATTTGAGTCCAACTTTTGGAGTACCCTGATAGTCCCACATTTAGTGTGTCAACAAAATTTGGTGTTCGGTCCAAGCCAAATATTGAGTATGGGAGCTGGAGAGCATAGTATGCAGATTGAGATAACTGTGCACAAACTCCAGTTCTGTAGTTGCCCTCTTGAGACCATGTGTTGTAGCCAATTTTGGGTCCTGGCAAATTTGTGCCTGAAAACGGTATAAAATGTTATTATTCATAAAACAACAGTGCTCTGTAGTGTGTATATGTTTAATAGATACATACCAAATGTCCCTTTTCTGTTGTACAAAGTCCTGTTGATAAAAGGCATCTTTTCATTAGTAAGACCCGTAACAACAATGACTTTGATGAAGTTTGTATCATAATCAAGCTCATTTCGAAATGAATGCATTGTGTACTTTTGAGTTGTGATATTCTTTTTAACATAAATTATGTCTAAAACACCATCCATGTAAAAATCATAAAATGTAGCCATCACTACTTCTTTTCCAAAGGAGTCAAATAAGTCCCATTGAACTTCAAATGTTCTTTGGAATTTACACCCTGGCAAGCTGCATGGGCTGTTGTGAAGTAGAAATACTTTTGTTTCGTTGCTATTCACAGGAGCAAGAGTCATCAATATGTCAGGGTAACCATCCATGTTGTAATCTCCACTTCGCATGGTTATAGTATCTAGATACAATTCATTTTTAGGAGGTACAAAACGCCACAATGTTCCTTTGCCATCATTAAAGTCTACCTGCAAATCATGCCACTGATGGTTGTCATTTATTAATATTGTGCTGTTCACACATTCTACATCATAACAGATTGGCACAACTAGGTAAAACTGTCCAGAAAGTGCAACATCAATGAAGAGAGCTTGTCCATATATTGCAGGATGGCCAACAAGTAGCTCTATACTGCTGTTATACCTGAATCCTTCTATCTCATCACTCAGCCAAACTTCAACATCTGAGGTGGTAGTCACAAGTAAATCGGCAGCATTGTCATCATTTACATCAAGAAATGAATGGGAATGTGGAATTTTTATGTGTTTGAATAAATCATCTCCCATTTTCTGTTCTGTAGGTTGTGATCTCGTCTTATCGAATAACCAAAATACCCTGTCCTGATCAACGTTGAGACCAAACAGATCTAAAGTCATGTCGCGATTGTAATCTATTGCAAGAGGTTGGCCGATCGAGATAGCTTTAACTATAAGAGCATCTGAACAATTTAAAGTGTCCTGTCCACCCCATAGGATTCTAACTTCGTGTGCTATCGAGGTGTCATTTTGAATCTGCGTAGTAAACATAATGTCCATGTATGCATCCCCATCGTAATCGCCTGGCACAATACTTGTTACGACAATGTTTGTAAAATTGCAAGCGTATGATGATGGCCTCAGAAATGGTTCTTTATCATAAGCTAAAAACACTTCTACTGTAGAAGAGTTTATAACAATAAACGCATCTGTTAGCTCATCAGAGTTGAAATCCCCAAATGCAGCTAAAACTCCTTCTGTGTTTTTCCCGAAAGAATTTTCTGTCATATCACTTAAACATAGACATTGCGTTATTATAAGACTTATAAGAAAGATTATCGGAATCATAATTTTAATTATAAAACGTAAAAAAGTAAAAACTGAGGCCTCTCTCTTCTCTTCCCTTTGTTTACGTATACCACAGAACTTGATGTATAGTATCCACTAGACTTGTGTAACTCCGGAACGAGTCATTCCTAGGAACTGCTCCGTTGTGGTGAACGAAAGGAACTCGTTCGCCTCCACGGACTGTTTTCGTTCAGTCGTTCCCAGTTCTAACTCCGTGAACTCGAGCAAGCGCCGGGACTGGGAGTTGCGTACGCCCGAAAGTAACTCCCAGTCCTAGGAGTGATTTCGTTCTCAGTATTGAGAACTTTTAACCTTGAAGCCTCTTTGCAGCGGATTGAGAATGGATGTGATTGAATTCGATATTACACATACGTATTTCTGGTCATAAATAGCTTACTCTCTAAACGAATTGTCATTCTTGACACATCAGTCATTTTTATGGTCTATTCCATAACGGAGTAAGTTGAAGTTCATTTACATCTATTATTAAAAAACATAGTATCTAACGTTGTTAAATGTGTACTACGGGCATTGATTTAAAGTCGAAACTAATTTATTACCTATACATAAATTGTAATACAAAATAAGAACATTTATTTTTTCATAACTGCTACAGTATAAGTAAATCATGTATTTATTTATTTAATTTATTTATTATTACTGCATTCATGTACATCATTAGAATAGGTAACATACAATAACAAGTATTATATAATACACAAGATCTTAAATAATTAGGTTGGTAGGTTGACATGAGCCCTGGAAGGGCGTTTGCAAGTAAGTATGTGTGAGTCAAACCACAACAATATTATTATTATACATCAGTCAATTCTATGGTAGTAGCATTATTCTATGGTAGTCTATAACATTTATACCTATTGTTTTTCTTTTAATCTGCGCATTGCTATTAATTTAATTTTCGTAGTCAACTTCAATTAATCCATTTACACTACACATATTATCTAAGTATAGTTAAAAGATCTGATTAGCACAGTCACGTACATTATAATTTATAATCAACTCCTAACTCCTTGCAAATAAATATTTCCGCAGTTCTGTGAATCCGAACGAGTCGCAGAGACTCGCACATCGTCTCGTTCGTTCGGATTCACAGAACGAGTCAGAAGAACGAGTTCCTTGTTCGGAACGAGATTTGAAGAACGAGATTGCCAAAGTGAACGAGTTTGCCCAAGCCTAGTATCCACAGATTAGTAGTATGTTGTAGTATCACTACCTAATCTTTATTTACAACAAAACAAATATGTCGTCCTATGAACAATTATTTTCTCTATCAGTGTTGCCAACGACGAAGGGACTAATATCGCCATTTTCTCAGCTTAAGTAGCCTAAAGTAGCCGAATTTCAAGTTCCGTCGCCTAAAATAGTAGCCTAATTCTCAAATGTCAAGATATCGTAAAAGCAGGGCCGTCTTTACCCGGGGGTTCAAGGGGTGCAAGGCACCCGGGCGCAGGGTCCTAGGGGGCGCAAGCCGTCCGCCATACATTTCGATAGGTCCTACTAAACTGAGACCACGCGAGCCAAACCGCGGGCACAGCCAGTTCAGACGCCGCATGCCCCTTTCGGCAAGTCATGTGCAAGTTAATTTCACCTACACTATGAATTTCGATTATTCAACCACGTAAATTGCAAGATATCCAGTTCAAAGAGCGCAGTTTGCCTTTTGACATAGCACTTGAAGAGAAAGAACTTCTAAGGTGCAACTTTTTTCAATTTGACACATCACACAGATAAATGTATAGGCATGGCGGGTGGGGCGCCCAGTGAATATCGGTCATTAGCAGGGGTGTATTTTCCCTAGGGCCAAAAGAACCGTAGTCCGAGGCAGCAGACTGCGAGAGGCAGCGCAAGCCACGTTTCGTGCTAAGCTCTGATCTGGGGGTCTAGCAAAAATACCAACCACTAACGCTAACGCCTCACGCTAACTCAAAAATGTACTGAAATGACATTCCGGAAATCGCTAACTTTTCTGCAGTGAATATCATTTCAATACATTTTGGAGTTAGGGTTTGGCGATAGCGTTAGGGTGAGGGAGCTTTGCTAGACCCCGAACGTAGCGACGCTCTTCAGTTCACAGATAACTTGGTAAGACTATAACAAGCGTTTTATAAACCTACAAATCATCGATTACAAGTATAATTCACACACAGACGTCTATACCCTAGGTAAAATGGATCGAGTACTTTTTCATAAAAACGAGCCAACCGAAAGGTCCTAAGACTAGACGTTGGCTAAATACACTTTGTGTGGAGCCAAAATATAAGAAAAAAAAAATTACAATACTTGACACTGGCTAAATACACTATGTGTGAATGAAACCAAAATATAAGAAAAAAAAGAAAATGGGTGCGACATGGAGCTATATTCTGATTCTATGTTGATGGGGTGCGATGCTACCTTATCTGTGGTGCGATGCGAGCACCAGTGTTGCCAACTCAGCTATTTATTGTGCTAAACTTAGCTCTTTTTTCACATCAGCAGCTCTAAGAAATTGTCTTTAGCTCCTTAGCTCCTTTTTTGGAAGGATTTTGGCTCTTTTTTGTTTCATTAGGTACATACTTATTTTAGGCAAATGCACCACTGTAGGCCATGTCATCACTTACCTTCAGGATGAGAAGGTGGTCAAATGCTATGCCTATAAATTATTATAAATAAAAATACTCATTAGTTTGCTCACACCACACAAAAGAAAGTGATGTGGCCAAAAAAGTGGCTCTGTCTTTGACACTTTCTTAATTTTGACATTAAAATGTTATGTTAATTAGATATTCTCTATTCTTGATTGAATTGTATTAAACGGGAAATTTTCCTAAATTTGTAGTCCGAAATCCATTAGTCCAATCTCCTTTGTTTGTAAGTTTTTTTTACAACTTAAATTCATTTCAACTTCTGAGCATTGCCTGGATCACCTGGATGTGGTGTTACTGGTGATGTGTTGTATAGAATAGAATAGAATAGAATATCATTTATTGCAGAATGTAGTACATAAATATTTGTTATACACTCTGATGGCGGTTATGTAAGCATTCCTTCTGTACAGCTCTAGCTTGCACTTGTAGATATATTCATCGAAACCATCATTTATATATATTATTATATCGCTTTTTAGTCTAAAACTCCGTGATGAATGGCTTTGAAGAGGCGCCATTTCAAGATTGGCTGAAAAAAGCGAGTAATAAAAAGCCCAAAGCATATTGTAGTCATAGTCGCTGCGAGTTAAATCCAAGAAGGCTGACTTATTGAATCACATAAAGTGCAAAAAGCATGTTAAAGCTGCATAATCGTTTTCATTGAAACAGAAATTGGTATTTCCTTGGTTTAGCTTAAATTTTAG
Source organism: Ennomos erosarius (assembly GCA_963580505.1). NCBI lineage: Eukaryota > Metazoa > Arthropoda > Insecta > Lepidoptera > Geometridae > Ennomos > Ennomos erosarius. The sequence goes on along the minus strand of OY756981.1, from coordinate 9,395,610 downwards.
CTCTTTTATAGCCCCTTTTTTTACGACACTAGCTTTTGCGAATCAGTGTTGGCAGCACTGGCGAGCACAGAGTACATTGCTAGCGAAGCGTTACATACTCTTTGGCAAAGAGTATATAATTTACTATGGGTACATTGGTAAAAACTGAAAATGGCTGCTCAAGTTTGCTTGCTGTGATTAGCGCAAAATTTTATAGTGGGACATCAAACGTAATTCACGTCTAAGTTTTCAAAAGTAGCAAAGTTTACTTCACGCGCACAAGAATGGCGGATCCTGTTCAAATATTAAGACGTAACCGACCCGGTTCTAAAGCGAAGGTAAAAACACCGCGTAGCAATATTCAGCAGTTTTCCTTTCCTTCAAGAAGTAAATAAAACACATTACTTTCAGGACTTTTGTCGTTGGCCTGATGAACCTTTTGAGGAAATGGATAGTACCCTGGCGGTACAACAATTTATTCAACAAACAATTCGACGAGACCCTTCGAATCTTGAAGCGATATTAAAAATGCCTGAAGCGCAAGATGAAGGTGTTTGGAAATATGAGCATTTAAGGTAGGTATTCGTTAAATTCGCTTTTGAGATTATGTTATAAATTCGACCCGAAAACTTAAGCGTAATATTTTCAGGCAGTTCTGCATGGAACTGAATGGACTAGCAGTCAGGTTGCAAAGTGAATGCAAGCCTGAGACCTGCACACAAATGACTGCTACAGAACAATGGATATTCTTGTGTGCAGCACACAAGACACCTAAAGAATGTCCTGCAATTGACTATACAAGACACACCCTGGATGGTGCAGCATGCTTGCTCAACAGTAACAAATATTTTCCCAGCAGGTAACATAATACTCAATTAAGTCATTACATTTTCGATAAGTGCTGAAAGCAGTAAAAACATTCCAATTTCCATATTTTACAGAGTAAGTATTAAGGAGTCATCGGTTGCCAAGCTGGGATCAGTCTGCAGAAGAGTTTACAGAATATTTTCTCATGCATACTTCCACCATCGAGCTATATTTGATGCATTTGAGAAGGAGACACACTTATGCAAGAGATTTACTTACTTTGTCACCAAGTACTCTATAATTTCAAAGGAGATTTTGATATTGCCCAAACTGGATGATGAGACGCCCATTGCTCCACCTGTGGGTGAATCGGAAGCCTGAGGGTTACTAAAATTACACATAAGTTCACACCACACTAACATAATGAATTAATTTACTTACTCAAGTATTAGGAACATGTTCAAGGTAGTATAATGATATTCCTTTGTCATGGGTGCACTTGGTATCTCTATACAGCTCGTTGTTGCTATTTTCAATGTGTGTTAGTAGATGTTATAAAATTTCATCATAAAAATTATTGTTACAGTGAAGTACTATTTATTCTTTTCTAAAAAACTCGTACCATTTTAAGGATTATTAGTATTTTTGAATAATGTGTATTCATTTACCATTTGTTCATTTTGATTTTCTTTATAATTTCTGAGATGTAGAAATTATCCGAATCTCAAGAAAATTAAAGTAATGCAATTAGTTTTATACATTGAAATTATTTCAATTATTGTAGTTCCATAGGTATACATTATTATAATATTTATCCCTTTAAAAGTGTTTGTACTTTGTAAGATATGGACCTAGAACCTAGCATTGCAATTCCACTACCAAAGGAAACATTCCAAATACACCTGTCTGAAATCTGAACACCCTAGCCAAAATTGGGCTGATAGCATAATATTTATGTCTCTGATTGAGAAACCTAAGAATCATAATTTTTAATACAAGGAATGTCAGATGTGTATGGACAATAGGCATGATGCCTAAATTTTTTTTTGCATAAATTAATATTATTCGTCGAAAATAAAAATAAAATATCTCAAAAAATGACAAATTTTAAAAACCGGAATTTAGAGATAGCTCAAACGGCCAGTGACGTCAGAGCAAGGTCGTTCATAGTACCTCATTACTAAGCTGTGGTAGCTTTACATACAATCCCCTTGGCATGTGACGTCACAAGTGGATTTTTCATAGTAAACTGTGGAGGCACTCTGTTTTGCGAGAAAGGGACAGGAGGTGCCCCCTACATAAGCTTATTACTCCGTGATTTATTTACTGATTTTACTTATTTTTTCAATTATTGCATTCATTTTTAATCTTCTTTATGAAAGTAATGTTTACTTGTTCATTTTTAATAGTAGTCATCATGCCTATTGATATGCAGACAACTTTTAATTATTGTCATGCAATACTTGCAATACATTCGACTGGATAGTGTGGCATAACTAATTGTTTATTTCTGTTAGCTATGTTTTTAAGAACTGTCAATAATTTTTATTATTATGATCTGGTATGAAACACACAATATTCAAAAACATGCTTGTGTGTTGCTGGTGTCACACTAGCATGTTTTTTCATATTTGTTTCCCAAGCAGAGCTTATAATCTGGAAGAGCAGAGAATATAACACATACTTATTATAAATATTCTACATAATTAATTATTGTAATATCAAAAGGTTATTATTACTTACTTTACCTACCTGTACTTTTCGAATAAAAAAATTAATATTTAATTTTGTTTTGATTTTGAATACCTATACTATAGCCATCATTGAGATATGATATATATCCATAGATAGCCATAAATATTTTGACTGCAGACCTTACACTATAGGGATATGTGGAGCACGTGTGAGTAGGACTAGATGAATTAAACAGAATTAATGTATCACTCTGCATTTGTTGATCCTCATGCTCTAGGGCACCAATCACAATCACTCAGATCTTTTGATTATCTACCTCTCCCTTTTCTAAACGGAGAATATATAGATGTAGGAATAAAAATACAGGGTTATACACAGATGGTATAATACCATCTTTAATTACTTCAATGCTAAACCAATGATGAAATTTCTGTGAAGTCTGATGTGATAATTAAAAAAATCAAAACAATAAGAACTTTCAGCTTTTCCCAAGTTTGTTGCAACAAAATCTGCATGAAAAAAATTATTGAAAAATCTGCTGCATAATTGGTAAAATTATTGTGGAACAGCATATTTACTACAAGCGGCTACTGTTAAACCCCTTGGCCAGACAATTTAACCATTTTCCTAGTACCCCAGCCATTTGCCTCTCACTCGATTTCACAGGTTAATGACGGTAGGATAATGACGATTTCGTAATAAAACACTTAATAAAATTACAAAGAAAACCCATAGGTATAAGAGATATATATTATTGAACTTACCTATTGTTGTATATTTACTGCACAGACTATCACTAGTTAATTATCACGCATTCGGTAAATAAATGTAGCCAGACTATATGATAATTTGTCTGGACCAGACACACCCTCCAGCTCTAAACAAGACTGTACGGACAATTGAGAGAATGGAGTGTGGAATAGAAAAGAGCGTGAAACGGCCGCTTTATAGACAAATACTTGAGACTCAATGCATAACGCGTTCCCGCCTTTTTTTGAGTTTAATGTTTTGGCGGGGTTATGGTTGCGAAGTCCATTACACATAAAGTTGCGACATTTTCACAAAATCTATAAGTTATAGTAGTGCTCTATTAAAAATATTTAGTCATGTAATGTTTACACTATCAATTAAAACAATAAAACTAACAGTATTACCAATTTTAAGTAATCTTCTTAGAGTAAACAGTTGCAACATGGGGGCATTACATGTCAGGAATATGATTTTCAAGGTCAAATATTGCGAAAATAGTTTATTCCGGTTAATTCTATGCTGCGTGTGAGTTAGGATTATAAAAGTAGAGTATTTTTAGATGTATGAAGGTAATAAATTCTGATATATTATAATTCTTATTTGGTCAAAATTTGTCAATACGTGAATTTGTCCATTTTTCTGAGATTGACCCATATACTAGTTGACCCGCCCCAGCCTCACACAGGTTAATTAGTTTTGTTCATGACAGCAAAGCAGCATTCCAAAATGCATATCTGCATACATCTAGCAACTATATCAAGTTTGGTATCGTTTCCTTATAATTCGAAGACGGGGAAATCATTTCTGGAACAAAATTTTTACTCGCCCATACAAAAATAAAATAAAATTAAAAAATTTGATCACAATTTTTTTTTCGAAAATCCTGTCTTAAATTTAAACTATGAGGATTCACTCCAGAAAAAAATACGTGTAAATAGCCCAGTTATTTTACTATATAAAATTATAAACTCGTCAGACATTTTTGTCCAACAATTGTGTTAAAAAAAATAAATTACCGCGGCACACCTCGTAAAGTAGGTAGCAGTGACTAGGAACGTATTCCTATTTCAGTAAATATGCACGCATGCGTTTTAGATCCATTGAATTTAACAAGATCACTACTGCCCCAATTGGAGACTGCTTGTGAAGCCTAATTCATACGCTCAATCATGTCTTCCCTGAGAGCATAGATACATGCAAAGGCAAAGGGTTCGTGGCACACATCACACAATTTTATTATTTTTTTTTCTAAAGTAAATCCTCATGGTTTAAATTCTAGAGAGGATTTTCGAAAAATAAAATGATGAATTTTTTTTATTTTTTTATTTCTCGTGTTTTTTGTATGGACGAGTAAAAATTTTGTTCCAGAAATGAATTCCTCGTCCTCGATTTATAAGGAAACGATACCAAACTTGATATAGTTGCTAGATGTACGCAGATATGACGCAGATATAAATATTAAAATGACGCGCGGCGGATGCACCCTTCTCCCCCCCTCCCCTGCCCACCTGCTGGAGGGGACCTCATGGCAACCGGGCTAAATCAGCTCAGATCGGCCCCAGGAATACCTGTTCCAAGCGGTTTGCTTTGTCTCAAAAATGCAAGGTCATGTAGATCTCGCACTATATATAGTTAATTAAATAGAACACCAACAAAAATATTGCTCACAACCCCAAGGTGATAAAAAAATGCCTTTAGTTTTGTCACCATCGATAGGTGTATTTGGCCACACTAATGTAAAATAATCTCTTAAACATTCATCATCACTTATGGTCCTTTTTATTTTTGTAGTATTTTTTAGATCTGTGTTCCCGGTTTTTATTTGAGTTATTGCCAGAAGAGTCTGTCTGCCAAAATCTCTTGCCTTCTAATGTTTGGTACCTGTAAAAGAAATTATAACTTTTCTTTTTCTCAACATTACAATATTATAACCGTTGTTTTTGTGTAAAACACTGTTTTAAACTTTCACAATTGTTTACCACGATTTTAATAGTACTTACGGGATATTTGCCGTGATTTGAATCATTTTTGAGTTCCTGATATTTCGGCACAGTTACATGCACCATTTTCACGAGTAGAAATATCGGGAACTCAAAAATGATTCTAATCACGGTAAATATCCCGTAAGTACTATTAAAAACGTTGTTTTTGTGTATTGTGTTTGTTACCCTATTTGATCCTTGTCTGCGATATCATCAACTGATAGCATTATGTGAATAACAGGTATTTGGCGTTTCACCACAATAGTTTCCAGGCCATCTAACTTGGGTTCCCAAAACTCTTTGTCTCTGAAATTAGTAGTATTAATATTATTATTTATATTATGATTTCATGACCTGATTGAAGTAAAGCAAAAAAATCTAATGTTTTAACTCTTACTTCCAGCAACCCTATATCAAACACACAGGCATGGCATTGCTATTGCATTGTCATCTCAGTGCTGGTATTCCAGAGGTTAAAACAACATGCATGTTTAGCCATCATGGTATCTAAACTATAATATTATGTAGGAGAGTTTATAGTATTGTATAGGTACCTACCTGGGCAATTGTAAGCATAATAGAAACTAAGCCACTAAAAATAATGGTGTGGATGTACTTACATTTTATAAGTAAGTCTGGTAATTTGATGAGGGATCTCAGAATTTCTTTTCACTATTTCAGCACATGATATTGTTTTAGGTATGGCAACTCCAGCTCCTGTCCATACCACAACCTTCACTGCTTTATCCTGCATGAGGCCCCCAGCATGTGACAGCAAATTTGGCATTTTACTACCCCCTCTAACCTAAAGTAAATAATTATAATGATAACCTTATGATAACATTGTTTTGGTAACCAATAAAATAACTATAATAGGCACCTACATAAAAAGCTAGAATCTTTAACGCCAGTTGCAACGTGTCTTCTTATTTACTTAGTTAAGAAATAAATAGGGCAGATAATTCGCAAATAGGGTAAACATTGTACTGATGATACCTGCATCCATAAAAAGTTTTCTGGCAAATCTTTGAATGGAATTTTGCTACGATCCAACTCTTCCTCCAAGTTTTTTCCTTTAGTATAATTATCCATTTCGGTTATAAGGCGGTTTTACTTTTATTTACTATTTCAGTAATTTTTATTTGACAATATTTACCACAACAAATTGCGAGTGAACTTTCAACAACTCTTGGTTAATGGCCTTTGTGGAGAGGTGACCACAATTTTGCCAGTGTCACGTGGACTAAGATAGAACATCAAACGAAGATTGTTCAATGAGAAATTTTGGCATATGTAGGTAATGAGTATGAAGACAGCTATGAGCTACGAGTGGTGATGAATCTAAAATACTGAAACAAGCGAGTGAACTTTGCTGGTGAAATGTGTGAATTTCACCTGAATTTCATTATTTCACACACATTCTGGTTGAGTTATATGAGCTATGAGGCAAGCCATTTTGACTTCAATTTCTTTTGCTATTTGTTTTGGATTTTATGATTTTTGGACTTTATAGTTCGTAATTAATCCCTTTATTTCTGTTTAGGGGGAATTAGTCACAAGATAAATCACTACTCATTGTTTTAAAATGGTGTCACTTTCGAAAATACGTAATAAAGAAAATAATGGATCTTGCTTCAACCTGCTAGAAACAGAGATATGAAAATAATGATTTACAGGATCTTCCCGTATAATAATGTAGAGTAAATAATTAAGTAGCAGCGACTTTTCTATGCACTATGTTGTATGTTGATTGCAATTTGTATCAGATGGCCCTGAAATTATAGAAAAACAGTAGAATTTGTACCTAAAACAGAAAACAGTAGGGCGATTATGTAACTTTTATTTCAATCAGTTTCATTAAGAGATATGTATTTATTATAGTTTTGCGATTATGTACGACATTCTGTATCAATCAAAGTCATTAAAAGTTCGATTGCAACAAGTTTGCTACAGAAAAGGATTTGACAGAACAAAAATTTCATCGATATGAACATTTGCGATTACGTACATAGATTTCAGCCGAAAAGACGGCAGAAATTACATTCTCCATAGAAACAGGCTAGAGGTTGTTTCTTGCGAACTTTTATTGTTGTTTTTTTTTCACATTGAGCATCTTCAAGCAATATAAACGCATAAGTAGTAAATCATAAAATACTTACTTACTATATCCAGTGTGACCATCTAAATTGCAGATTCTGCCCTAAATAGGCTAGAGATCTTCCTCAACAAAGAAATATGCCTCAAGTCTTTTATAATATATTGCTAGTTGACCCAACCCGGCTCGCGCGGGTTAATAATTTTTACGTCTTACCTAACCCTGCTTAAGCGGCTTCAATATTGATCGATTGTTCGTGTTACGTTGGCGCGCAAAAACGTCGTTGGCTGTACGCGATTATCAATAGTTATGTATCCTCCTCTCTTCTAATTTTTGCGTGCCCGACAAGGCCCATGACGTTTATGTTTATGTTTCAGCCCTTTGGGAGCTGACCAATGAAAAAAAAAGTAATCATATTGTAATGCTACATGTATGTATATATCATAATATATTACCTGGTTTCTATTATTCATTCACAACTTTCACATCACAGCACTTGACAGTCCTTTTCACAGTAATTTAAGCACAAAAAAACTTGATTTTTCTCAAAAATTTTACATCACTTTATCGATTTTGCGCGCGGGTCACGGGCCCGATTTCTAGACACGACTGCTCGGATGGCAGTTGTTTTGAAACTGTTTTTTTTGTTTCGAATTTAGTTTCTCTTCAAATTCATATTTTTCTTTTTCTACTGTCAATTTCAGTGAGGTATTTTATAGTTTGGCCATGATTGTATGTATTTTGACTCTAGATTTATTTTTTTTACTATTCTGTATTCAAAATTTTGAAAACTGCAAAAATCTAGAACCTTGGAATGCTAGCGAGGTTTCTTTAGAAAAGCTGTCGCTATGGAATGGCAGTCTCAATTTACTCCTCGAACGAGGAACACTAAATTGATATAAGGCCATTCCCGGGCCAGGCAAGGCCCGGGAACTCAAGAACGCCTTCAAAAACCATCTTTGGCTATCCAACACCAAAATTGTGAAGTGAATCTCCATCTACGTCAATCGCTGCGCCACGACATATCCATTGTCAAATCGCCGATCGCCGAGCTACATCCGCTACAGCCAGTCGCGAAACTACGACGAATCTATCGCCGAGAGCTGATCGCCGAAACTACATCTGTTGTCACCGTCGGCCGCCGTATCTACCACGACGAATCTATCGCCGAGCGTCAACCAGTGAGACGACCGGCTTGCCTTTTTCAAACATTGAGTGGCAATATAACTTCATCACCATGTTCCGGCCCGTCGTCCGTCAAAGCTTTGACGAGTAATACCTGCGTGTCTCCTGCTCCTGCATCTTGAATCTGAGCTGCGTAATAATACTTCATCGACGGTGGAAGGACGAGAATCTTCTTCTGGATCCAGAAGCTAATAACTGAATGAGCCAGCCGCTGAACTCTGGAAGTCGGACAAACTAAAGGCAACGAATTCCTCAGTCTCTATAACGACAGTGGGCCTTGTTTGTTTGAAGACCCGGAAGTGGGCCTCGTTAAAGACCGGAAGCGGGCTTTGTTTATCTGAAGACCCGGAAGTGGGCCTTGTTTGGATCCAATAACATTCTAATTCTACCGTGATACCTTGTAGGCCGTAAACAACTTAAATTTCGCGTTCTTCCGCATCATCTAGAGACTCTTTTTTTTGCTTTCTACAAAGCTTGTAAAATTTACGAAAATAAATATCTGTTACCAATTCCTTTTTTTCTCTTCAGCTCTTAGGATCCTGTCAACCTAGGCACTGTTTAGGTAGGGGAGGAGCTGCTCATTAACTTGTAGCGTTCCATTCTACCTTTTTCACGAAAGGAACGGATGTAACGTGACAGTTTGGCGCCCAACTAAAATGAACCCTCTAAAACATTCTTCTAAATGCTAAAATAATACTTACTCAAGTAGGCTAAAATTTGATATTGACTTTTGGCTCTAACGTAATATCTTAGGTACTTGCTTAATTTATTTTTATACAGGCAGGACACGCGGAACATCACACTTACATTCTACAACACTCGCATAGTACTTAATACTTAAACGAACTTAAACTTGACTTGATTTTATCCTTGACTATTGACTTCAACTTGTGACTATGGCGAGACCAATTAAATACTCGTTTCTAAACAAACTTGAACTGGAATATGAAGTGACTATCAGAGGTGAAAAACCAGCTGACACTTTGACAACTCTTAAGGAGCAGCTGGCAAAATTGAGTCACATTCAACCTGAGGACATAAAATCTTCTCCAATACCTCTCAAACATGACCTCTCCCAAGCAGAGATCACGTTTAATTACGTCGAGGGTAAAATCTCGCACCTCGAAGCCACGGATGATAAAAGTAACCTGAGGAAAGTTGAATCTTTCGTAAATCATCTTCATTATCGCCTCGAACGCTTTAACGCCGTTCCACCATTTGTTGAGTCATGCTCAAACATACGATCTCGCTTCTTCACGCTCCAAAAACGGTTTGAAGTCTTAACTTCAGATTATTCAGGATCTTCTGAAGAAGGGTTAGTTGACATTCACAATCCTTGTCCTCAGACTCAGCCTAGCCCTCCCTCGATTTATCAATTACTACCTATGACTGGAACCAATCAAACTTTGGAAGTACTGAGTACTCCTCAACCCACTTTACCTTCAAGCATTCTGACTAGTATACCACTGGCTTCCGAGTCTGTACAAAACTATCACACTTCGGATAATTTTGTGAAAGAGCTCAAAACGTTTTCTTTCAATGGAAAATCGTGCCCTAGATCATTTCTTCAAAGATTGGACGAGTTTAGGATTTCTCGAAACATTCCGGAAGGTATGCTTTGCAAGCACGCCTTTGAGATTTTCACAGGTGATGCCCTTCATTGGTTTCGTTTTCAGTATAATCGAAATCCTACCTTATCGTGGAAAGATATTTGCACATTGCTGATTCGAGATTTTGGTATACATGATTACGACTATAAGCTGTTGGAAGCTATAAGGAATAGAACGCAAGGAGCAACTGAGACCATTATCGTTTACGTCTCAATTATGTTCGGTATGTTTGCTCGTCTTTCAAAGAAACTTAGCGAGAGCGAACAATTAGAGATTTTACTCCATAATATAAGACCGTGCTATTCAGTTTTTGTTGCACTTAAAGATATTAAAACGGTAGATTCTTTAATTTCTACTTGTCAAAGTTACGAACGCATTTCTGAACGAGACAAAAATTTTCATGAGCCTAGATCTGAAGACACTTCTTGTGCTGCTGAATTTGCCTATCTTCCTTCATTTTCTAAAGCTTCACTTCCTAAAGCGTCTCCAAACGTAAGGTACACTAATGCAGTGCAGGAAGATAAACATCCACGCTCGTCATCTCAAACTAATGACATTTCTAAAGAAGAATTCTGTTATCGCTGTCGTATCACAGGCCATTCTTTACAAACTTGTACTAAGCCTAGATACCTCATTTGTTTTAAATGTGGTCGTAAAGGCGTGAGAATCAGCGAATGTCCAAAATGTGCTCCATCAAATCAACAAAAAAACTAGCTGACGACTTGAATGGTTTCACTAAATCACATAACAATAATTTTGATCTTAACGACTGGAATCAATGGTTAAATACTATTCGAAATTTTATGTTTTGCTACAAAACAACTTCTGTTTTCTACGACAAAGAAAAAGACTTTAACAGACCTTTTATTAACGTGTCTATAAACAATATACCTTTTTCCGGTCTTTTAGATAGTGGAAGTTGTATAACTATTTTAGGTAATAACTCTCATAAAGATATCCAAAAGTTAGGCTTTAAACTATTCAAGTCTCCAACTCAAGTTATGGTTGCTAATAAACAAAAAGCAATGTCTTCTGGTTATTTTCATTTGCCATTGAGATTTCATAATCAGACACATGTTATCAAAGCTTATGTTTTCCCTGATATTTATCCTTCTTTGATACTTGGGTGGGATTTCTGGAAAGAATTCGAACTCTCCCCAAAGATACTTTCTCTTGAACTCAATCTCGAATCTAAAGATCATACAACTTGTGCTGTTGAAAATCAAATATCAACATTTGATCATCTGTCTGGGAATCAAGTAGAAATTGCTAATGACATAATCAAGCGTTTCAAAAGTATTTCTTTTGAACAACGAGGTAAATTAGGCCGTACTAGTTTAGTTAGTCATCGGATCAATACTGGTGATGCTTTACCTATAAAACAACGTTGTTATCGTCTCTCTCCAGAAAAGCAAAAAGCACTCATCAATGAGGTCGATAAAATGCTAGAATTAAAAGTTATAGAAAAATGTGAGAGTCCTTGGTTATCTCCAGTACTTATCACTCCAAAAAAGAACGGAGAATGGCGTTTCTGCGTCGACAGCAGAAAGCTGAATGCAATTACTCGTAAAGATGCCTACAGCCTCCCTTTTGTTTCTGAGATACTAGATAACCTCAAAAATGCTAAATATTTGTCTAGTATCGATATAGCAAAGGCTTTTTGGGAAATTCCATTACATCCCAAAGACAGAGATAAAACTGGTTTTTACGTACCTGGTAGAGGAATGTATAGATTCACTGTTATGCCCTTCGGATTGACAAACGCTCCAGCAACTCAACAAAGACTCATGGACAGTTTATTCACTCCAGAGTTTGAGAATAAAGTGTTCTGTTACTTAGATGACATAATAATCATAGGTGCGACATTTGAGGAACATATTTCACTCCTACTTAAAGTTCATCAGAAACTTTCTTATGCTGGTCTAACCATTAACTTTGAAAAGAGTCAATTCTTTCGCAAAGAACTGAAATATCTTGGCTACATAGTAGATGAGCAAGGATTGCGGGCTGATCCCAGTAAAATTGAAGCGATTCTAGCTTACGCTGCTCCTACCTCTAAAAAAGAAGTAAGAAAATTTTTAGGTACGTGCAGTTGGTTTCGCCGATTCATACCTAATTTCAGTACTATTGCTTCACCACTCTGTAAATTAACGTCATCTGGAAAAAAATCTCCAAAAAAATTTGTCTGGAATGCTGAGGCTGACTCTGCTTTTGCTAAATTAAAAGAATGCTTGACTACAACACCAATACTATCTTGCCCTGACTTTGACTATCCATTTTCCGTTCACTGCGACGCTTCTAACTTTGGGATAGGTGCTATGCTGACTCAGGAAAAAGACAATAAAGAAGTTGTTATTGCATATATGAGTAGATCTCTAAACAAGCATGAGCAGAATTATTCAACTACAGAACGTGAGACTTTAGCTGTCATTACTGCACTTGAGCATTGGCGTTGTTATCTTGATAACGGTAAACGATTTACAGTATACACTGACCATGCAGCATTAAAGTGGTTCCAAAATTTGTCTAATCCTTCTGGCAGATTGGCACGATGGAGTCTTCGTCTGTCTTGTTTTAACTTCGACCTAAAACATAAAAAAGGAAAAGAAAATGTTGTCCCAGACCTTCTGTCGCGTCATAAAATACCCGATACTGCTATTATTGGTGGTGTTGAACCCATATCTAGAGACAATGCATCACAATTGGAACTATATAATAGACTTTTTACTAACTGTCGAGATAATCCTGATGCTTATCCAAATTACAAAATTCTCAACAATAATTTATACCGTTTTAATAACTCACCTGATTATCTAAATGAAGATTTTGCTTGGAAAGAAGTTCCACTTCCCTCTGAGAGAATGAATCTCATCAAAACTTGCCATGGTGACTCAGAAAGTAATCCCCATACTGGCATTTTCAAAACATACAAGAAGCTTTCTTTAAGATACTATTGGTCTGGTATGTTTAAAGATGTGGCTAAAATGTGTTCTTCTTGTGAAACATGCCTCTCTTATAAGCATTCGAATCATTCTCCATATGGTCCTATGGGTAAACCAAAAATTTGTTCAAGACCTTTTCAAAGCCTCTCATTAGATCTAATGGGCCCTTTTCCACTCACAAGACAACGTAATCAATTCATACTAGTGGTTACATGTTCTTTTTCAAAGTATTGCCTTATTTTCCCTATCAAGCGCGCTACATCTTCCAATATCATCATGTATTTGGAAAATAATGTGTTTCTGGTACACGGTGTGCCACAAACCATCATCATGGACAATGGTTCACAATTTCAATCTAATGAGTTTCAAAGTTTTCTGAATAAGTATAAAATTCCTTTTATATTTTATTCACCTCGATACTGCCCTCAAGTAAATCCCACAGAACGGTATAATAGAACAATTATCACCGCACTTTCACAGTTGGTCGGAGATGATCACCGTTCATGGGACAAACATTTGCAGAAAATCCAATATGCACTCAACAGTTCTGTAAATTCTACAACTGGGTTTTCTCCATCCTTTCTGGTCTTTGGACGTGAAACCATACCATGTGGTTCACTATACACTAACTGCTCCAACCTTGATAATTTCATTTTTCTTCCTCGTGACATCTACGCCGCTAATTTAGGATTATTATCTAACATCTTCGATAAAGTACAGGTTGCATTACACACTGCACACACAAAAAATGCTGCTCATTACAACACGAGACACACCTTTAAAGAGTTCAACGTTGGCGACACAGTTTGGCGTAAAAATTACGTCCAGAGTAACGCTGGTGCATATTTCAGTTCAAAGTTGGCTCCCAAATATGTCAAATGCACAGTTGTTGAGAAGCTCTCACCTCTCGTCTTTATTTTAGAGGATCCTAACGGCTTAAGAGGAAAGTGGCATGTAAAAGATTTTAAAGTGTAAATAGTGTAGCGGTTGTATTCTGTTTTTTTCTCTAAATTGTATACTTATTCTGTAAATAGCTTTAGCGTATATTATTTTTGTATTGTACAAGGAAACTAGACCCTTTCGGCTTATTTTTTTTAAATCCATTTTACAAACGTTATTTTTTTTCACTCTTTTTGTTTTATCCTTTAACACGAGTCGTGTGGGTAAGAAGCCATTGTGTTTACTCATTTTTTTTATACTTTCTTAGTTACACATGTTGTTACTCTAATCTTAATTTCCTTGCAATTTCTTAAATACAAGGTTCTTGAATATTAATTTCCTTGAAATCTTCAATACCCAAGGGTGTGTGTAATATTCTTAAAGAGCGGTACACAACTCGTTAAATAAGCCTTTGTGTTGTACATTTTCTTAATTGTAAATACTTATTATCTTTACTCGGGTTTTCAAAAAGGTGCGGATAACGACACCTAATTAAAAAAAATAAGCCTTCGTTATGTATAATGAATAGTTCCTTGTGGAGTATGCGTCATCAAATATGTGAACCATATCCCCTAAGTATGTTTGTGAGCGAGTAAAAGAAGAAGTGCAAGATTTAAGTATGAAAGAGCAAGGTTTTATTCCTAACCTTCAAAATTTTCAATGGAGTTGAAAATTTTCTGGGGTCGTGGGGGAAATATGTAATGCTACATGTATGTATATATCATAATATATTACCTGGTTTCTATTATTCATTCACAACTTTCACATCACAGCACTTGACAGTCCTTTTCACAGTAATTTAAGCACAAAAAAACTTGATTTTTCTCAAAAATTTTACATCACTTTATCGATTTTGCGCGCGGGTCACGGGCCCGATTTCTAGACACGACTGCTCGGATGGCAGTTGTTTTGAAACTGTTTTTTTTGTTTCGAATTTAGTTTCTCTTCAAATTCATATTTTTCTTTTTCTACTGTCAATTTCAGTGAGGTATTTTATAGTTTGGCCATGATTGTATGTATTTTGACTCTAGATTTATTTTTTTTACTATTCTGTATTCAAAATTTTGAAAACTGCAAAAATCTAGAACCTTGGAATGCTAGCGAGGTTTCTTTAGAAAAGCTGTCGCTATGGAATGGCAGTCTCAATTTACTCCTCGAACGAGGAACACTAAATTGATATAAGGCCATTCCCGGGCCAGGCAAGGCCCGGGAACTCAAGAACGCCTTCAAAAACCATCTTTGGCTATCCAACACCAAAATTGTGAAGTGAATATCCATCTACGTCAATCGCTGCGCCACGACATATCCATTGTCAAATCGCCGATCGCCGAGCTACATCCGCTACAGCCAGTCGCGAAACTACGACGAATCTATCGCCGAGAGCTGATCGCCGAAACTACATCTGTTGTCACCGTCGGCCGCCGTATCTACCACGACGAATCTATCGCCGAGCGTCAACCAGTGAGACGACCGGCTTGCCTTTTTCAAACATTGAGTGGCAATATAACTTCATCACCATGTTCCGGCCCGTCGTCCGTCAAAGCTTTGACGAGTAATACCTGCGTGTCTCCTGCTCCTGCATCTTGAATCTGAGCTGCGTAATAATACTTCATCGACGGTGGAAGGACGAGAATCTTCTTCTGGATCCAGAAGCTAATAACTGAATGAGCCAGCCGCTGAACTCTGGAAGTCGGACAAACTAAAGGCAACGAATTCCTCAGTCTCTATAACGACAGTGGGCCTTGTTTGTTTGAAGACCCGGAAGTGGGCCTCGTTAAAGACCGGAAGCGGGCTTTGTTTATCTGAAGACCCGGAAGTGGGCCTTGTTTGGATCCAATAACATTCTAATTCTACCGTGATACCTTGTAGGCCGTAAACAACTTAAATTTCGCGTTCTTCCGCATCATCTAGAGACTCTTTTTTTTGCTTTCTACAAAGCTTGTAAAATTTACGAAAATAAATATCTGTTACCAATTCCTTTTTTTCTCTTCAGCTCTTAGGATCCTGTCAACCTAGGCACTGTTTAGGTAGGGGAGGAGCTGCTCATTAACTTGTAGCGTTCCATTCTACCTTTTTCACGAAAGGAACGGATGTAACGTGACAATATGCAATTTTTATTTATATCTTAAAAGACAAATAACAGTCAATTAGCGCGCCAGTTTACCGGCAGTAGGATATTGATCGGATGAAAACTATCTTAGTTACATGGTTGCTAGTGAGGCACTCCCTCTAGTCCGCATGGCAGGTATGGTATTTAGTTTCTTCTAGTTTCAGTGAGGAAGTCTGATGAATGAATTACAAATTAATATTATTAAGTTATTAAAACTAATAAAGAGCTGCAGCTATGAGACCTCCGATTTTTACTTCAAAATATCAATAACCCCCATATCTGCCGAAAGATGCCACATTTTTAAAATAGTAAACTTGAGAGCTAGTTCTGCCAAATGGCAGAAATCTGCCACAAATGGTCACAATTATTATAACTTTATTTTTTCATTGACAATGACAATGACATTTCCTGTTTCAACAATAACATAGGCCAAAGAACCGTATAATGCAGCCAAATAAAAATGATTAGTCATTTCAACACGTTTTCTATATAAACCTTGCTTTTTAAATTGGTCGGGATGGCTGCAACTTCACTTTGGTTGTTATCGATAAAAACCGATTGAAATAGAAATAAAAACCCTTACGCAATCGCAAATTATCGATACACACATGTAGCTATTTCAAATGTGTTTCAATCAACCCAGTGTTTGTAACAGCTTTACATAATCGCTCTACAGGTATGCTAATCAAAAAACAGCAAATCTACTGTTAAAACAGTAGGGTTGGCAACACTGCCACGACATGACAAGCAAGACCACAAACTAAAGCAGGGTTGCCAGATGAGTGCAAGTGAATTATCGTATCAATATACCAAAACTATCGTACCAGATGTAAAATTATCGTACAACTGCCAAATAACACTAAATATATACCTAAAAGTAAAAAATAAACTCAATTAAATATTTAATAAACTAGTTTGTAATGGTAGTAATTTTGCATAATTAGAAAAACAGGGAAGCTCGTAAACGGAAGCGTAAGCGCAGCGAGCGCGAAAAATCGGAGCATTTGGAGTATAGAAATGAACGCCACTGTAACAGGAGGGGTATACAGAAACGCGCGAGCGAAGCGAGCGCAAAAATTTTTGAAACAGTCATGTCCTGGCTAATTTTTACAAAAAATAAGTATGTAATGGGTCGACATTTTGCTCAATCAGAAAATCGGAAGGTCGTAAAATGGCAGCGCAAGCGCAGTGAACGCGAAATTTCAGTGTGCTTGGACTGCACAAAATGATCGCCACTGTACTAGGAAGGGAATACTAAAAAGAAAAGCGCGAGCAAAGCGAACGCGAAAATATTTGTTAGTCATGTCTTAGCAGATTTTTATAAAAAACTCAGTCAGAAAAACAGGGAAGGTCGTAAAACGGCAGTGCGAAATTTCAGCGCGTTAGGACTGACAAATGAACGAGTGAAGCGAGCGCGAAAATTTTTGACACAATCACGTCCTGGCAGATTTCAGACAAATAATGTAATGGTAAGTAGTTTAGCTCAATCAGAAAAAGAAAGAAAGTGGCAAAACAGTAGTGCGAGCGCAGCGAGCGATAAAAATCTGAGCGTTTTGATTGTAGAAATAAACGCCACTGTAACAAAAGGAACGTATTTGTATTTCAAAATTAGGCTTTTGCACTTGCGCTACGTTTGCGGGCTTCCCTGTTTTTCTCATGAAGCAAAATTACCACCCATTCCAAACTTATTTTTCTGAAATCTGATAGCCGCTCAGGCGCTTCATTCAACCACATGTGCGGCCGGCATCGCGCAACGTGGACCGCTCCCCATCCCCACCACAATTGTGGCTTACAGCTGATTGCGCTACTAGGGATGGCAATCAACTTTTAGAGGTGTCACTCGTTATAAATCGACTAAAATTGAAACTAGTTGAACATCACTATCGAATAAAGTAAAAGTTTCTATAGTTCAGGAGAAAAAAAAACGCCTCAGCCTAAATTGCATCTCGCGCCGAGCCGGCGCGCGCCGGCGACGGAGTAATTTCCTTTAGGTACGGCGGAGCGTCAATTATTATGTGTAGTGTTATTGTGTGTATTTTTTATACTGCAACACACGTAAAAATGCATTTGTTTAGATAGCCAAGTAATGCTACTTATCAAAACTAGTTTTGAAATTTTAAAACACAGCTTAATTTATTCGTATAAACCGTAAATATGCAAAACCATACCGCGCTATTTGAGGAGCGCTTTGGGACCTACCTACGCCCGCCGCACCGCGCCTGAGTGGCTAGGACATGTTTCAAAATTAGGCTTTTGGAAAGCCGTAGTGGTTTTCTTTAGGGCTTTTGATTCGGTGATTCGTAGCTCTGGAGAGTAGAACCCGCATTAGGATGCGGCCCCTGTCTTGTTTTTTGCAGATGTTACAATGGTTATATATATCTGAGTTATCATTTTCTGAGATGTCTACTGTCGTATATAGCTCGTACCATGCTCGTACCTTTTGTTGTCTAGGTAGGAACTCACTATCTTGTCAGTGCCTTGACAGGCTTCCGGGATAATTCTCGTTGCCCTATCTATAATCCTGCAGTGGTTTGTCATGCACCCAGAGCACTTCCACTGATTTACCGATTTAATCCTTAGGGCGGACGCAATTGCTTGTTGTATATGAAGATGTAGTGGTGTCAAGCCCAGGATTACGTCAAGGGCAGCAGATGGCGTTGTTTTTGTACATCCGCTGATTAATGAGCATGCCAATCTTTGGACTTGCTGCAGCTTAGTGATTGTTGTGACCAAGTTTGTTCTTGGCCACCACTGGTCGTACTATCACTGTGTACAGCCAGCGGCATAATTTTGGCTTAAGTCCCCAATCTGTGCCGACTGCTTTTGTGGACTGCCATAGTATGTTTGTTGCTTTTGTGGTATCATGCTCGAGCTGTTTGGCCCACAGCAGTTTACTGTCCAGCCAAGTGCCCAAATATTTGACCTCTTTACTGAGAGAGAGTTGTATATTTTATACCTAATAAGGTAGGTAGTTTAAGATTCGCTATCTTCGTTTTCCGGGTAAATAAGACCATCTCCGTCTTCTGTGGATTTACAGATAGACTGTGGACCCTCTGCATTTTCTCACATAAAGTCGCTTCAAAAAGCCCTGAAATCATTATAGCCATATCATCTGCATATCCAATGGGAAACATTACGCGTACACACGCCACAGTATTAATCCCATCTTTGTTCAAGAGTTCCAGTAGCTCATTTGCTACTATGACCCACAATAGAGGAGATAGCACCCCTCCCTGAGGGCAGCCTCTTGTTACTACACAACGCGATTCTTTTGAAGTTTCGATACTAGCCGCTCTATTTCACAGCATTGTAATGACCCAGTTGTTCACTCTTTCATCCACGCCTCAGTTCCTCAGTCCATCTTCTATTCTGTGTAAAGTGGTCTTATCAAAGGCCCTTCAATATCGATGAAGGTATCGAGGCATGATTGCTTGATCTCCAAAGCGGATTCAATCTTATATACCACCTGATGCAGAGCAGTTTCTGTCGATTTGCCTGACTGATAGGCATGTTGATTTATGTGTATCGGGGTTTTTACCAGCGATCCACTTCGGATGTGTTTGTCACATAGTCTCTCCAGCGTTTTCAGAAGAAACGAGCTTAGACTGATGGGCCTAAAAGACTTTGGGTTTGTGTAATCGGATTTGCCTGGTTTGGGCAGAAACACTACTTTTACTTCCCTCCATGCCTTTGGGATGTATTTCCAGGCAAGACAAGCTCTGAAAATAGCCGCAAGGTAGGGTTTTATTTTATGCACACTCCAAAGTAGCAGTGCCGGAAATATTCCATCTGCACCAGCAGCCTTGAAAGGCTGAAACGTGCTCGCTGCCCATAGAAGAGCTTCTTCCGTAACAATAGAACTCGCGAAATCCTAGTCTTCTTCACTAGGCTCGTGAGATGTCTGTGTTGCCCATCCCTCTTCGCTATCTTGTTGACATTCCGGGAAATCGGTTTGCAAGAGTAAATTGAATTGCTCTTGTTCCGATGTGGCGTATGCACCATCCGGTTTTTTTAGAGTACCCAGTCTAACCTGTTTATTTTTGATATCAGCTTTCTTAGTCTTGCCGTCTCACTCACCTTTTGGATTGAGGTGCTATAGTTTCTCCACGATTTGTTCCGACTCTTATTTATCTCCAGTTTTAGTTTGTGTCGTGCCTTTCTGTACTCTTTCCAATCCACTGTCGCGTCAGTGTTCATGGCTCTGTTGAAATGGTGTCGGATCTTTTTCCTCATTTTGCCTTAGTATTTGTTCCACCATTTATATTTTTTGTGTTGTATCCTACTGCCTTCAATCTTCAAAGGACATGCTTTCTCGTAGCTTCCTTTCAGGGCACTCACCATGTGATCAATGGTTTTTTCAATTCCCTCTGGCGTAAGTTCAGCCATTCCTACCACTTGCTGTAATTTCTCCAGCGATTTATCTAAACTTTCCCTAATATAAAGATTTGTCGGTTTTCTTGGGATTTCGGTAAGTGCGTGGTTCCTGCTTTCCCACTTCTATGCTGAACCTAATCCGCCTGTGGTCCGTACAAGATATCTCGTCAGTCGCCACTCGCCAGTCGTTAATCGTGTCCGTGATTTCGCCAGTGGCTATTGTGACATCAATTATCGTCCTGGCCCAGGACGTCACAAACGTGGGTTCCGAGCCACGGTTTAAAATATTTAGGTTATATCTTAAAGTGAAGTCTAAAAGATCCTTCCCCCTTTTGTTTGAGTCCGGACAGCGCCACACAGTGCAGTGGGCGTTCGCATCGCAGCCCACAATACATTCTATATTATTGCCCACGCAAAATTGCATTAGGTCTTCTAGTGCTTGAGGCGGTACTTCCGCGGCAATGTCCATATACACTGAGGCTATAAGAATAGTATGAAGCTTACCTTGCAGACCTGTTTCCAGTCTAACTACCGTTTGGTCGTGTCGGTACACAAGTGTGTAACCAAAGACGCTGCGAATACATACTGCTATCGAAATTGCTTTTTTCATGCTAAAATGGGCATACAGACTATGAGACTATTATTCGCTCGAGTAGAGGACACAGATTAGAGAAAAAAAAACTACTAGTAGAGCATATGATTATTTTTTTCCAATATTTAGGCTCCACACATAGTGTATTTAGCCCGTGTTAAGTATTGTAATTTTTCATCATATTAATAGAATACTGAATTTTTGAGAAAATAATACAATGCAACGACGTGAACTTTTCCGCGTTCCCGCCAAAACCCGAGGATATTTATGATATTACAACACAAGACTAGGGATGTTAAAAACTTGTATTCTCTACTTATATAGTGGATAAAAAAAAATTTTTTTTAAAATAAAATCGATTTTTGTTGATCAAAAAGTCGGTGATTTATAAATCGAATTTTGGTTTCGATATTTTTCTATTGGTATTAAAAGTAATGGCGGATTATCCCCTAAGGCATAGTAGCCGTGCCTAGGGGCGCGAGGCCACGAGAGGGCGCGCGCGCAGAAGTTTTATAATAAATTATCTAACTTATACTACACAACATGAAACAGTATTTAGTTGTATTTTTACTTATCTAGTAGTTGTAGTTTTAGTTACTTCTAAAAAGTAACCCGCCTTCTTGATTATCACTATATCGCACAGTTTTATACAAGAAGTTGGTAAGAAGATACAAAGCTGCAATGATTATGGTTGAGCGTTTGTTGCGCGCGTCTAAGTATTCCTTAGTGGCGTACCTACGTTGCTAGATTGCGGGGTCGAGGGCGCAGCGCGGCGGGTAAGCGGCCGGTGCGGACGCTGAACTAACAAGCAAAGCTAGCACGAAAATTGTCTTTGAACGATCCAAATGTTGAAACTTTACAGTAAATTAAACCAGTTTTGCTGCTGCGGAAATCAATTGATTGTACCTAAAAACTTTTGTTGAGTTGTTATTATTCAAATTAATTATAATATTATAAATGTAATAAAAATAAAGCAGGTAAGTATAAAAACAAACCCCCAAGGAGTAAAGCGAATGAAAATAACTTGCACATCGCGAATGGTATGACCTGCCGAAAGCGGCATGTGGCATCGTAGTATAACAATAACCATGATGTGTAATGAAATGAACTAGCTGTCCCGCGGCTCCGCTCCTATCGAAATGAATGGCGGTCGGCTTGCTCCCCCTAGGACCCTGCGCCCGAGTGCCCCGCACGCCTTGAACCCCTGGGTAAAGACAGCCTTGCTACCTACCAGTCTAAATGGTCCTTTCGTAATGA
Organism: Ennomos erosarius; assembly: GCA_963580505.1. Classification (NCBI taxonomy): domain Eukaryota; kingdom Metazoa; phylum Arthropoda; class Insecta; order Lepidoptera; family Geometridae; genus Ennomos; species Ennomos erosarius. The sequence continues at coordinate 9,373,293 of OY756981.1, read as the reverse complement.
ATTTTGTGATTCTAGATTCACTCAAATCTTTAGGACACTGTATCAAAGAATCTTAATGGAACTAACCGAAGATACTACTATCTACCTAAACTGTTATGTACCTACGTACATCATTCATTTACGCCACAATGAAGATCTAAAGGTTATCGGTTGCGATATTATGCGTAAATAACTACTGCTATCTACTACATTCGTTAATATAAGTCATGGCTAAACACTTATCGAGCTGCTCTTCTTACTTTGATTCGAACAGCAGTGTCGTATTTGATTATTATAAGATTTATAAGCAGACTTATTAATATAAAATATTTATTAAACAGAGCAAAATGTTATTAAAACCTTTAATTCTTTTGTTTACATCGTTGGCAATTACTTCAGCTCGGTTTACTCTCACGATGGACGAGCGCTGGGTGTGTAGTGTTAAAAAGTCGTGTTTAGAATGTTTAAAACTAACTCACTGTACGTGGTGTAAAACAGAAAATAAATGTTTCTCCCAAAATTTACCAATGTACAATGACTTCTGCCTGAACAGAACTATTAATCACAATGAAGATTACGGATGTAAGTATTCTGCATGTATGTAGGTATAAGCACCTGCTACCTGCTTTTAGTTAACAATGAATCTATACTTACCTACATAAAATATAATAAAACTGTATCTGGGCTAAATCAGTACCCCTAGTACGAGTTTTCCAATACGTGAATACGCGCGAATCCATTTAAAAATTGTATTTTGTACTGCCATTTTTAGTTCATCAACGTGTCCACTAGGGGCGCTGCAGAGAAATGTATGGGAGAAAAGGGAGAAAACTTAAACGAATCAAATTTTAGTAAAGTATCGAAACTCGTATTAGGGGTACTGTATCTGCATTGAATATTTTTTGAAAATTTAATGGTGTAATAGAAAGAAACATTTGTTTGATTTTTTTTCCGTGGCGTCTTATGAGACTCCATTTCGGACGTTTATCATGGGGGAAGAGATGGAGTGATCCCGGCGGTGTCAGAAAAGTCAATAGGACCACGGACCACCGCATATCTTCCCGTGGGTACCGTAAGTGCCAGCTAAGGGCATATCCAGGGAATAGGCAGCAGCAGTCTCTGTGCATTAAAATTTTCTGCGATGACCAAAGCCGCCTGCCACCCCTTGATAAGCGTCGAAAGTGGCTTGTTATGGGGAGGCCTGTGTGCTACTTACCATGTACCTAACTTACAATGCGCTGACACCGCTGATTTGTATTTGTACATATTGAATGACGTTGGTAGGTACCTACTAGGTACTTTTTCTTTCTCAAAAACAAGAGAGGAAGCTATAATTACCTAAGTACCTTTAAATATTAATAAAGAAAAGTTTTTATATAGCAGGTAAGTATTAGGTGCATCTTCTACATTATAGACTCTAATAGAAGACGTACCTAAGGTCTAAACTAAAAGATGGTGATGAGGCTCTAGAACCTAGAACCTTATTACCGGTATCTTAAAGATCTAAAGCGCACAATAAAGTGGGTGCTAACATTTGGAAAAAAAATCTGAGGATTATTTTTTGTATTGTCACAATATGTTATAATCCCGAAAATACTTATGGCATTTTCAGCAATTGGTTCATGAATTGATTCAACACTGCGCATGCGTAATAAATCACCTTATTTCAAGGCTCCCTGTAATTTTCAGTAAGTTTGGCGGAGAACGCGGAGTGCTCATGCGCGGATGGTAAGAAAGACCTGCAGTGCTACCCGCCTGGCATTTCTGATGGCCCGCAGTGTTCTGGCCGAGGGGAGTGCAAATGCGGTCATTGTCTCTGCAATCTCAATCCTGACCCCGAAAATCCAACGAAGGTAAGATTGAACGTGAGAAATCCAAAAACGTACGTTTTCGTCGTCGTAATAAGTATTCTAAGGCGCAAGCCACATAATAGGCGTGTCCTATAATATGGCGTCGGGCGTGGACATGGAGAGGAGCGCCTTCCTATTCCATTCCATACAAAATGCATGGCAATAAAGCTAAGTTTAAGACGCGCGGGCGCCTACATGGAGTTGCAAGCGCATTCATAACCACGTCGCGTTTATCCTAGCAACGACATACCGTGTCCGTGGGCGTGGGCCTGCGCCTTTAGACTTCAACCATTACATATAAATTATAAGTAACGGTTGAAGTGAGATTTTGTCGAACGTATGCCCATTTCAGCATAAAAAAAAAGCTAAGAATTTGATCGAACAATGGGTCAAACGAGGTAATAAAAAAGTTATAATAGCATATGGAATTACCGATATACTATTGGCTACAGAATAAATAGGAGGTATCTATAGTTACTTATCAATTTTTATTTCCTCGTTTGACCCATTGTATGTAATTTGATCGACAAATACATAGCAAATTTTTTTATGCTGAAATGGGCATACGTTCGACAAAATCTCACCGGGATGGTAAGCGACAATGTTGTTTAAGGTGGGGCACGCTTGCCCATGAGATGCCCATTTACTCTTATTAAGACAAGTGAGAAATAACATAATTATTATGCACAGTTATAATTTGTGCATTATCTCTTGCGCGAGTGTTCGAAGCAGTAGAGTAATATTGTTCTATGGTTCGAAGAGTGATAAAAAGCTTAGAATACTCAAAAATAATATTGTATAAATGGTGTGTAGTGCCACAGTGCTCCAGTACTTTAATCATAAATCAAAACACCAGAGAAACTTTTTATTCAGGTTCCCATCAATCCTGCTACACGCAGGTTAGCTCGCCGAGATGCTAAAAGCATAGCATATATTTTTATTTTATTTTCAAAGGAAAACTTACAAACTTATTTATGTGTATTAGTTATACATAAATAATACACTTAAACAGAAGACTATTAAAAGTATCATTAGCAAATTGTATGATTTGTCTCTGACTTTATGTTCGGGGCATGGATGATGTAGCTAATAAAAAAAAAACTCAATTGTTCTTTTTTTTTCATTCATGGTTCGGGGCACATTTTGCATTTGATTGTGCAGTCCTGATTCCCGATTCAGCTGCACATAGCCAATAGCATAATCCCCATATGATCCTCTTGCAGACCTGTAAAAGGAAAAGAATAGAATTTTTTAAATCTCTTTGACTTGTAATTGTAAATCCTATACCTACTCGCAGTAGATACCTATAAGGTACTTAACCTAAAACGCGAGTTCCAAGTAATGATAGTATTAACTTGAATGATTTACAAATAAATAATGAAATAATAATACTTACAGTGCTGATTTTACGTTTTTAGTCCCGCAGCCATGGAGCTAATAAAAAAAGAAGAAGGGAATCCCGTCTGATCCAAAACTGAAGCAGCCTTAGGAAGCCGAAACGCTTCGTACGTACGAGCGGGGCACGCACACAGTCACATCATACGCAGCCGGTCGCCCTACTTTCATCTGACACACATATGTAATATGTCCGCCATTTTAGGCTTCAGTTCGATGTCAATCAAAACTCAATCTTTTTTTTTTCATCCATGCCCGCAGCATAAAAAACAACATTATCTTTAAAGAACAAGACTTGAAACTTTAAAGAACACTTTGAGTAGATTAAATATACTAAGGTACTGTTGCCGCTCCATTTTTGTGGTAGAATTTAAACAAATAGCTCGCAAATGGCTTGATAACTTTAAAGATACCTGTTTAAAGAACGTAATATTAAAGTGAAATCCGTTTGTAGTGGTTTATAAGTAACGTAGGCACAATCTCTTTGGGCACAATTTATCACAGAGCAAGTAGATGATACTATATGATTTTCAAGTAGCGGATGTCTATTGAGGAGTTTTGGCGGGAACGCGGAAAAGTTCACGTCGTTGCATTGTATTATTTTTCAAAATATTTGCTTTTTCCAGTGTTAATGTTTAAAATTGGTGGCGTTTTACGCATTAAGTGCTGAATTAGGAGCATGAGTGAGGGCAAGTGATATAATGTGGTGAAACGTGATTTTTCGTGTTGCTTCCAAAACTCCATAGAAGCTTGTAGTAAAGTTGCCACCACTTTGCTGGAGCATGACTTAGACTGGACGATGACTACCTGACTTAGACTGGACTATGACTATGACTAAGACATGACTTTGCGTGAAATATTTTATAACACGATGAAAATATAATACATGACACTGACACTATGTGTGGAGCCAAAATATAAGAAAATAAATAAGTGTCTATTGCTTGTGTTGACGTCATCACAGTTGCCTGCCACCAATCACAAAACGTTTCAAATCTTTTATTAATTTATCCTTCAAAAAATTATGAATTTTGTTACATAATTTAAAGAGAATAATCATAATTATGTATTTTAGTTTTAAAGTGATTGTTTTCAGCTTAATTAGGTCCTAATTTGTTTTTTTTTGTGGACATTTTACACAGTGCCATCTAGCCCCAAACTAAGCATAGCTTGTACTATGGGAACCAGATAACTGATACAAAACTTATATACTTTTTTGTTTGTAAATACATACATAGAATACAATATAACACCCAGACGCAGAACAAACATCTATGTTCATCACACAAATGATTGTCCCGGGTAGGAATCGAACCCACAGCCCTCCGTTCAGAAGGCAGGGATACTACCAACTGAGCTATCGGGCCCGTCAAAGTTAGGATGAACATATTTTACATATTTTTATATGAGTCAAATAGCCTATTGTGACATCTTATTTTTTACAGATGATAATGGGCGACTACTGCGAATTTGATAACTTCTCCTGCAACGACCCCAAGTGCAACGAAGGTCCGTACTCCTTAAGCCAACCGGTGATCGTTGATGACGATCAAGACGATGATGATGACAACAGAAATGATGATTTTGATGACACCGGCCGTTGACCCAAAGATTTGATTCTGAATATCTTATTAAAAACGGCTTGATAAGTTACTAACCTATACTTAGTTGCAGTTAATATTACGTAGTGGGAAGATATAGATATAATTATATTAATGTGACCCATGAGTAATTAATAATACTTACAGGGTTACCCTGTAGCTTAAAATTACTACCTTATTATAAGCCCTATAGATAATATTATTTTTTAGATGATAGTATATGATTATGTTTTGTTTTTAAATTATGACGAGTAATAAGTTGTTATCACAGAGCTTCCCCTCTACACGAAGCGTCATTTGTTTCATAGCTCTGTGGTTGTTATAGTAGTTGAGTTGTTATGTATGTATGTTAATATGTAGGTACTTTCTAATACCTAAAACATTAAAGTTTTGTGTACCTAGTCCTATTTCTCTTTTAGTAACTTTAAAACTTCCCTTAGAATTTCCTCAAAATGTAGTAAGTAAAAGGCTTTCCGGGGCTCGAAGAATGAGAAAAATTTGTTTAGGTGAGTACTTAATCCTTTTTCTAAATAGATTAAAGTTCGCGGATCCAGACAGAGTCAGCAATGTGAAAGTGGTTGGGTTGGGTGCTCCGCTCACTCGCTCGAAGCAATGAGGTTTTCAGAAGGAGCGTTCGAGCGAAGAAACGCCTCAATTAAGGAATTGATATGAGCCAAGCGTCTGTCGCGGATGGCTCATCGCTCTCGAGTGCCTGCCCGTTATGGTTACGCGAAATTAGATTTCAACGAGTCTATTTTCTTTTCCACTACGAGTTCTACCTTTTATTTCCTCGATATTTATTGAGCATCTGCTTCGAGATGTCATAAAAATCCGTCGGCGTTGGCGGATGTTGTGCCGTTCGCTTGTTGTTCTCTGCGTGGGCTATTAACAATATGGCTCGGTGTTGAGCATTTTATTTGTGAGGACTAATTGAAACTAGCCGATAAAAAAAACAATACTTAATTAAAGCATTTAAAGCTAGTTTATATTGAAATTCAATTGACTCAGCCTGTACCTGATATTATTATGGTAGCGATTTAGTTTATAGCAAATTAGTTTTTGGTCAAATCCTTGATTTCGTCAAATTCTATCCATTCGTCAAGCTCTGATTTCGTCAAATTCTATATTCGTTAAATACTATTTTCACAAGATGATACAGAAATATTTAGATAAATACTAGATATTTTTGAATCATTTTATTTTCAGCGGAATTATCTGCTTACTAAACTTATTTAGCAAATAAGTACCTAGTAGGTACCTAATTCTGATGAAAAGAATATAGGTACAAAATCACTAATCTTCTATTCTACAATATTTCTAAAGATATTAATATTTCTTAAAATTTATTTATTTATATTTCTTATAATTCTTTTTTTTTTCTATTAAAGAGGAAATATTTGATTGTTTGTTTGTTTGTGTGCATTGAATAGGCTCTGAAACTAATGAACCGATTTGAAAAGTTCTTCGCTGTTGGGAAGCTATATCCGAGTGTAGCTACGGGGATAGTCCCCGAAGGTTTAGTGGCATAGGCTACATTGTATTTTCAAATATAATGTAAACCGAGGTGTAAAAAAGCACCTAAACATTCTTTACATCGCGTGCGCTGCGTAATCTATTGATCATAGAATAAAATAATGTAGGTACTAGGTACTACGACTTTGCAGAACACAAATCATTACCGTATGGCAGATAGAAGGGTTTATGTGTGTGTAATTATGTTTATTAATTTTGTCATGAAATATATAATTTTGTGAATTGCAGGTGAAATATCACTGAGTACAAGTCTGGTTATTTTTCTCAAAAGTGTGATGAAAAGCGTCAAATAAAACGCGTGTGCATTGATTATTACATACACTCTCGGCTCACGCATAATACCATCTCGAGTACAATGATCAACTTAGCATATGCACAAATATCATTATTTCATAATGTTAACAGTGATTACCTTACCTGACTATGATTGCGGTACCTAGTTTTATGGTGGCGATAAGAAAATGGATGGACACGTTTACGTTGTTGTTGCTACTTGCTGCTCTGTCTATCTACTCATCCTGCGCAGTTTAACACTTAGTCTGTACGCTTAGTCTGTAGGTACCTACTTCTACAAAACATTTCAACTAAGTAAGTTTGTAAGTGTCGAAGTTGTAGACAAATACGTCTACCTAGGTGTAATGTTTAATTTAAATAAACATTAAGGTAGTAGGGCTCCATGACGTTATTGAATTTGCGTTTAATAATTGCATCGGTTGAGACGGAGCGGGCGGTGGAAGTTAAGTTATAGGGCGCTCGCTCGCGACTTTATCTGATTAAAGAAGCAGCACCTAAATTGTTTTACCCCGGCATCGGCATTGGCATAGTGATCGTCTCAGGAGAAACCGTTACTTGATAATGATATCGTTTAAGAATAAATACATATTCTTGCTCGCCTAAGGACTTTGTCTCAGTAACGTTCAGGCATCAAATTAAATAGTAGGTAGGTAGGTAGGTGGTACCTATTTGAGATATAATAAAATATACACTCCCTTATAAAGTCACAGATCACACATTAACAGCCGGAAGACGTCCACAAATAAATAAATATGAATAACGCCCAACGATCACATACATAGATCCTGAACCCTAACTAGGATTCCCTGTATCTAGGGATCCAGGAACTACGAACACCATGGTCCCACAACACCCAGACACAGAACAAGTATTAAGTAAAGGGTTCTATTCTATTTAACCCACAGGTTTGTAGTTATCAACTTCAATTCGCGTGCTTTCTCCTGTCCCTGAATCCGTACCTATGTTGGGTTGGTTTATAATAGCTAACTCGCGTCGAGTTAAATTATAGTAAAGTAAACCGCGTTACCCTGGTTAGTTTGGTAGGTTGTTTATACTTTTTGAAAAATCATTAAAAGTTTTCCTGAAAAATAAACTTTGTTTAAAAGTCTGTAGTCCGCCTCGCACTTGGCTGATTTTTCAAATCTAGGTACCCTAGAATTAAGTCAAATTTAGTATAGGTACCTACGTATACAGTAGGTAGCTTAAGTTATTGAATAATTCGAAGGAACGTGATCGGCGTCCATAAGCGTTGAATGAGATATCTTGAAGGTTATGCCTAGATGTAGGGCACAATATTTGCACAATACATTTCAAGTCCAGTATGAAACCATCGCACGACACTACATTTGCATTGGTTTACTAGCTTATAAAAAAAATGTTAGGTTTTATTCCATTATAATAAAATTCTAGGTCTGTCTGTAATCATAACCATAATACTTACTGTAGCAGCCCGTTTAATTGGATTGGTTTGGTCAAATGGTCGTTAATCCAAATATAATAAAAAATCAGATGAAGAAAGTACATAGGTAGGTACTAGGTATACCACCCCACGAGTGTTTTATTATGTCGAAGGATGCGCAAGCACATGGTATTGCCATCATCCTTCCTACACCTAAGGAAATATTGAGCTACTAAATAGTCATTGTTTTCCCTCTAACTGTGGTACAAAGTTTTATTGATAATTGAAAGTGCTTGCATTCAAGTAGTACGAAATTTTCCCATGCTACACTTTCCAATCCACATTTTTTATTTGATATTTATCGTGGGGCATTTGCAATTTTACATTTTTTAAAGCTTAAGCTCTACGTGCTATATTTGCGCCAGGAAACCCACCTAAAAATACCTCATCATTTTCGTGTTTTGGTTCTACCCTTCACCATAAGTAATCCTTTTGACATATTTGCTTAGTGGATGCAGGAGGCCAGCAGCCGCTCAAAGTGGCGCTCCCTGGGGGAAGCCTATGGTCAGCAGTGATATAGCGACATTTTCTTGGTGATTTTTTTACTCTGAATTTTCCAATGAATATTTTTCCGTAATGATTGAAATTGCCCATAAGTACACGTTTTCATTCGACATTTTCCGCTGCTCGTCTCAGCATAAAAGTGCTTAAGTAGTTATTTTTGATAAGATATCCTCCTGACTCCGATATGTATTGCGGTATGGTCGAGATCACATAATAATATGGCAGTGGTATGCGGGGGTGAGAAGAATGCGAATGCCGACGTCGAGCCGGCGACTCTTCGGCGTGCCTTCCCCGATATAAGTAAGATCTCATTGTAAAGTTAGATTTCCATTTCAGTTCATTTAAAAATGTTTTGATGGGCAAGGTGAAAATATAAAATCCCAGTAGTTTATTTATAAATAGGTATAATGTACACTAGGTGGACCGACGATGTGGTGAAAACCGCTGGCGCTCTCTGAGGGAGGCCTATGTTCAGCAGTAGACATCTTCAGGCTGTGTTGAGCATGACGATGAATAAAATAAAAAGCTGGTTAGTATTAATAACCATGAACAAAAGATTTCAACGCGCGCCCCATAATTAATTTACATGTGTGTGTAATTTATTACTTTAAAGGTATACCATTTATTGGGTAGGTAGGTACTTACCTAACTACATTATTTTTTGCTGTCCAGCACATCGAATAGATCCTTTTAAAAAAGGCGCAGAGCTTCAATCGCTTTAAATTTATACTGAGAAGACTTATGGCTCAAACCATTGAACATTTCATCAGCCCTTGGAGCCGATGGAGCCCTTGTAAAAAAATCTTTTAAAAGAAAAATTTTCAAAATTGATTTATAAATGGCGAAGATCTGAGATACAACACAAAAAACATCAGAAAAGTAGAGGCGAAGCGAAGTGATAAGCTTAACGGCGAAACAGAATAGATAATAATGGTATACATACTACATGTCCGAATGTTTGCGTAGCAAAATGGTCTACTTTTGCCCTTACTACAATAATTTTATTTTTACCCGACTACCAAAAGAGGGTTACGAGTTTGACTGTCTATGTATATATGTATGTATGTATGTATGTATGTATGTTCATATGTTCCCTCGTATCGCCTAAATTACTTATCCTATTTCAAACAGCAAGGTGTCAATCGATGGATCTTAACACTCTGCGTCTCATAGGCTATATAAACATAGACATATATATTAAGTACAGGCCTAATGACTGGATAAAGGTCGCTTCAAAGTGGGAGCCAATTTCAGAGATTGGCATCCACTAGCGCTCAGTCTGTGATGGAAGTTAGAAGGCATCGGTCGAATGTCACAAACAAAATATGCCAAGTTGTATTGTGAAGGGTTGCACAATCTATACTCAAAAGTGCAGTAAAAAGAAAGACCAAGTTTCTTACTTCAAGTAATTCAATATTTTCAATATTACACTCTGTTTTGTAACAAAATAATCGAATTTATATTTGGAATAATCATTGTAAACATAAACATTGACGGACATAATGGCAGCGATAGGCACCTAATTTTCTCAACTTGTCGTTGTTCATGCGCTGAATTTTCCCACGCCATTTTGACAAAATAAAATGTTCCTTCGGGCATATCCTGATATATAAATCTATGTATATAAAGTTACATTAAATTCAATATGGCGAATTATATTGAAAAAAATCGCGGACAAAAAAAATAATTTTTTTCGATAAACATATCATGTTTGGTATCAAATGAAAGGTCTTTATGAGTACGTTTAGAATATGTATAATGTGTATATCTATGTATAACTATGTGTAGCCTACGTTTTCTGGTTTTGTTGTTCCCTGGTTGTGCCTAAACTACTCATCATATTTTATCAAATTTGATACCAATCGATGCGTGTTGACACTCTGGGTGACATAGGGTACATTAAATTATACTAAACCCAATATGGCGGATTTTATGACCTATCCATTCCACCTCAGAGTAAGAAAATTCGCTAAACATTAGACAAACAGCCGAAATCATTCGTGTAGTCTTAAGAATTGGCACAGTTATACTTTGAAGGTGTACTGACATATATACTAAAAATTTCTGAGGGTGGGGGGTAAGTAGAGGGAGGGGGAAGGGTTTAAATATCACTTTTTCCGGATATTTGCTTATATCTCAGAAACCTTTAGGATTAGTATTACAATTACTTCTGTGAAATTAAATTATATTACATCCACCATTAATAAGATTCTATTTATTTTTCCTGTAGTATCAATACTTTAGGAATTAAACGATGTTGGAATTTGGAAAAGTACCATCCTCCCACGTTATAACGCGCAACTGCATAGCGCTTGTAAAGTTGTAGCATAGATGATAGAAGTAGGTACCTACTTAAAAGTATAATTAACAAAAAAAAGTAAAATCTCTAGTCATGTAAACACACATTTTTGCATATAGGTAAGTGAACCATTAGTTATACAATACAACACCCCTTCATTTGGGCGAGGGTAAAAATGCCATCATAAATACTTAGGTAGTCGGGTATTAGTTTTTGAACTCTATCTTGTTTAATTCAACCGTGGCGCCGAGGAACTGTGGTATACGGAAATAACTCAAATTAGCTGGTTTTTTTTTCTAATGTGCTGGATTCCGTTGATTTTTTTCTCATATCTCATTAGCTTGTATCTCATTTATAAACCTAAGTACTTATCAGATGAAATATATTTTTATTTGAACGGATAATATAATCTTGGGAATGATATTTGCAGCGTAAACCACAACTTGAGGACTATAATATATTTAAATACTTTCAGAATAGGTCCCAAAGAATTAAGTTCAGTTTAGTGTTTAAATCAAAATAACTGGAAAAAATATATGGATGATAACATCATCTAAGTATATTTTCTGAGTATGAAAGCAGTATGAGGGCGTTTGATATATCCCCCCATTTTAACTGGAATAAAATTATTTCTTAATGCTGAGTGATTCTTTTTGAATTTCAAAGGGGATTACGTTGAATGAAGTGACAATCTAGGCGGACTAGTAGGTATGAGTGTTCCGGTTGAGGAGATGAACCCTGAATATTCATGCGGCCGAGCTCAGCCACTTGAGAGGCAAGAATGTACTCTTTCACCAATTTTGGCGCTTATCAATTATTTATAACCAACTTAGCTGCCGGATTATCCTGAGCTGATGACAGGAGTAAGAGAAAGGTTTGTGATTTAAAGTTTTGTTTTAAGGCTGCGAGTGCGACTGACATGAACATTTGCTTGATGTGAGTACGTCGAATATTCGGCATGTCGGCATAGCAAACCGAAGAGCTGATGGACGGAACAAATGTTCACAACGAATATTCACATTGGGCGAATGCTAATTGCCTATGTGAATGTGACCTACGTATGTCAGTCGCCGTAGAGCAGTAGGCACCTACTGATACTTTTATTTTGTGTATGGACTTTGTAGATATGTGTTTATATTAATTTATAAATGTATGCTTTGTCCTCATATAGGTAAGTATAAATGGAAACAAGTAACAAAAATTTATAAGAAGTATCTGGAAGTATCATTGGCAGTTTTGCAAAATAGATTTTCGGCCTGTCCACTCATCAGGACCGTTTAGGCAACGCATAAGCAATGCCTTCGGTATTGCAGGCATGCAAAGGCGGTGCTGACCTAAGCACTTTCTATCAGGAGGGCTGCCTGCTTGTTTGCCAAAGTAAAAAGTAATGCAAGGTATCAATTTTTCCTTGGCTGCACAACCAAGGAAAATTACTACTTAAAATATTGAAATTGTTAACACCATTGAATTTATAAAAATCGTGCAGATGCCTACTTACTTAGAAGGGAAGCATTCAGCTGACACAATGGAGTGGCGTCGAGAGCGGGCGCGGCGGCGCGGCGGCGGCCGGCATACATTGGCCGGGCGGACTAAAGGCCGCCCTACGGCACGAGCGGAGCGGAAGCGGTAGCGGGGACCCTTGGTTTGTGTCACTTTTATAAAGTTTACTGTAACAAATAGTTATTTAATTAAAGTTAAGTAGTAGTGAAAGCCGCGGGGAGCCGATGGATGCAGGAGGCGAGCAGCCGCTCTAAGTGGCGCTCCCTGGGGGAGGCCTATGTTCAGCAGTGGACGTCTTCAGGCTGTTAATGATAATGATGATGAGTAGTAGTTTTATTATATTTCATGATGGACTAAAATCGGCCTTGTTTACCCATTCAGCGCGAGATTTATTTGTTTACCGAGTTAAATAATTTCCTAAGGTTAATCCCGGTACTAGTATTTAGTATTTATTTATAATCAGTGGTCCCGGTAATATCTTGCGCTCTGTGTACAAAATTTGGTTCAGTTCAGGCCTTTTTGTGTGAGAGCATCGAGGTGAGAGTTACACATACAAATACAAACAGACAACGTTGTATTTTAGTAGAGTTAGGGATATCGATATAGTCACTCGATAACTATTATAGTAGGGACCTCTAATAGGTCTGTGTAATTTTTAATTCCTCTGATGTTCTAACTAGCGTGCCCACCGCCTATGTCTTGAGACTCAGCCGCAAAGAAAGGAGCGCGCCTTCACGCTCGCATCTACCCCCGCGCACTCCACCCTTCCTCTCAACCGCAAGAGTGCCGACCGCGGCCGTCGAGTCAGCCGGAGGCCGTCGCGGCGCTGACATCGCAGCGCATGCACCCACCGTTCCCAATCAAAAACACTTCAAGTAAAAGTTACCCACCACAACCGTTCTCAAAGTTTGCCAAAGTTAGTTAAAAGTTAACAACCATGGATGTGGAAGAGTTCCGGGTTAGGGGCAAAGAGATGGTGGACTATATTTGCACGTACATGAACACGCTGCAATCAAGGCGAGTGGTGCCGTCTGTAGAACCAGGGTACCTTCGCGCCGCGCTGCCTGCCGAGGCTCCGCACTACCCTGAACCCTGGGAGAAGGTGATGGAGGACGTGGAGAAAAAGATAATGCCAGGAGTGACCCACTGGCAGCATCCACGATTCCACGCCTACTTCCCGGCGGGCAACGGGTACCCCTCGATCCTGGGTGATATGCTGTCGGGCGGCATTGGATGCATTGGATTTTCTTGGGTAGGTTGTATTTATTTAGATTTGGTTAACTAAACTATATTGTAGAGTCTACAACAAAGTAACTCTTTATCACTCGTATCTGAAGGAGACGTGAAGGAAGAAAGGAAACCTAAAGGCTTGATAATAATAACTACCCATATAACTTTTATAAGTTTTATAGCAGTAGGTACTTACCTATCCTTTTGAAAAAAATAACAAAGTACTACATACGCGTAGGTACGCGGGTTAGATATACTTAGGTAATAAGTTAACCTATAACGACCCACAAACTCTACTCTCTTTGAGAAAACCTGAGTCCCAAAAGTGGGACTGCATATATGGAAACATATTTAAAATCTAAAATGAGTTCATAAATGTGTACTATGTACGGTATGTACCTACTTATATAGGGGTTTACCTACATAGATACCTACGTAGCGCGTATAAAGAACTGCTCGCAATGTGGGGGCGAACAACATAAAGCGTTTATACGATATGGTTTGATTGATCGGGGACTAATTGCAGAATACGGATGGATACATACTCAGCAAACTATATCATATTTCAGGCAAGAGCGTGTAAACAGATGATGAATGGCTCTAGATAAATAATGAAAATATCAATTCTAAAAAAAGTAACGAAAATATTCCAGACACCAACACCAAGCACTTTACAATCATACACTTCATTATTCAACACAAAATGCAATTGAATTCATTAAAATAATAATAATCGATTACATCTTAGCACTTATATCATTTATTGATGATTGATAAAGTCTGAAGAGACCAACGAAAAATATTTCTTTTATTGAAAATTATGAAGATTGCTGGGCGCCTAACGTAGTTGGCACGAACGATTTTTGATACTACCTTATTACGTAATAATTAAGGTAAGATAGGTACTTTTATTTTAATTTAATTTGGTACTGTAGTAGTTGATACGGTTAATTTTTTTATAGATTTCATCAAGTTTGGTCTACTTATTATAAATAATAATAAATAACGCCCAACGATCACATACATAGATCCTGGACCCTAACTAGGATTCCCTGTATCTAGGGACCCAGGACCTACGAGGATCATACGAGGTCCCACAACACCCAGTATGTCTGGGTGTTGTGGGAACAAGTATTTGCGCTTTTTTTTTTTCGGACTCAAATACTTGTCCTGTCGCGGGAATCGAACCCGCCACCTCCGGGTTATGAGCCGACCTGCTCAAAAACCACACCAAAGAGGCTATTCATATGTGAATGGTGTCAGGAAACTCAGGAATGAATACAATTACACCCAGTATACCAACAACACTAAAGTTCTCAACATAATTGTGATTTAGATTACATTAAGCGAAATTAAAATGAACTATAGGTACAGGAGATCAACTGATTACTCAAAGAGAGCATAATTATAATAAGTACCTCGTACCTACTTTGGTTTATAATACCCTATCATGCAGGACGCAGGCCTAGCAAATGTCACATGCCTTTGAATTTGTGCTTCAAAGTTCTTTACATTATGCAAAATAATCCAACAAAAGTCGCCACTCTATAGATCTCACATACCTATACCTAATGTCGCTTACATGCATGTCATGTCCCCAGCATTACACTATTTTAGAACTGAATAAATCGATTGCAGTGTAATAAGTGTTTAAATAATTGATGCCGGCTTCCTTTGACCTCTTTCCTTTTAAAAAAAGCATGCAAGAAAGAAAAGAAAGAAAAGTAAGGTAAGGTAAGCATCAGTAATTCAGTATAGTTCAATGCTATATTTCTGTCGAGACTAATATATGGCTCAGTAAACCAATCGATTGAACTGTTAACTGAACTAGCTGAGATTTTGAAGTGTAGATTAACTCTTAAACCCAGCAACTCGATATCGAACACGCATGCATTATGTTGTCATCTCAAATGCTGGTAATACAAAGGTTATAAGGGTTAGTAATTTAGGAAAATATCTCTGCATTCTTCTTCTTCTTCTCGTGTAGGCAAGTGGTCAGACCTGCGGGTCTAGCAAAGATCACAATCGCTAACGCTAACGCCTCACGCTAACTCCAAAAATGTATCGAAATAACATTCGTTACGGAAAAGTTAGCAATTTCCAAAATGTCATTTCAGTACATTTTGGAGTTAGCGTTTGGCATTAGCGTTAGCGATTGTGATCTTTGCTAGACCCGTGTCAGAATTTTTAGGCCGCCCGAAGGCTTCTGACTTGGCTTAACGACTATTGTCTTACGACAGCAGCCGGGGCCGACGGCTTAACGTGCCCTACGAAGCACGAATCTCTGCATTTATGAGCTTCCTGAGAAAAACTGAACTATATATACCAGGGCTGGCCAAACTTTTAAAGTACTCGGTCTACATTATGATTCAAAATAATCCAGCGGTCTACCGATACCCCCAGCAATAGGCATGATGACTACTATTAAAACTGAACAAGTAATTATTACTTTCATTAAGAAGATTAAAAATGAATGCAATAATTGTAAAAATAAGCAAAATCGGTAAATAAATCACGGAGTAATAAGCTTTTAGTTTCTACACGAGGCATCTCCTGTCCCTTTCTCGCGAAATAAAGCGCCCCACAGTTACTATGAAAAATCTACTCGTGACGTCACATGCCAAAGAGATTGCATGAAAAGCTACCACAGCTTAGTAATGAGGTACTATAACGAACTTCCTCTGACGTCACTGGCCGTTTGAGCTATCTCTTTCTATTCCGGTTTTTAAAATGCTTGTAACTTGGTCATTTTTTGAGATATTTAATATTTGTTTTCACAAATGTTTACTAAAGTACTAGCACAAAACCGTCAAAAAAAGTCGTAAAATGATAATAAAGTTTTTCGTTGCATTTGCTTCACAGGCTGCCAGCCCTGCATGCACAGAACTTGAAATTATAATGCTCGATTGGATGGGTAAAGTATCTTCCTGCTATTTCATCTTTTCAAAGTTAAGTAGGTATCTGCTTTTAATAGACTATAATCATTATTGTAATTTCAGGTAAAGCAATCGGCTTACCACCCGCTTTCTTAGCGTTAGAAGAAGGAAGCAAAGGCGGCGGTGTTATCAATGTAAGCATAATCATAACACAGTTCTATTTTATTTCCTCCGACTGTTTCTAAATGTTCGGAACGCAACAGGTTATGGCTTTGTTTCCCAGTACGATTAGATGTGGCATAATCTTGGATACAAGTAGGTCTGCCAGCATTTACTCTTGTTATTATGACAGTAGGTTAAAAAAGTAATCTAATAATGTGATCACAGGGTTCAGCCAGTGAGTGTGTGCTGGTTTCCATGCTTGCTGCTCGAGCCAACGGCATCAAACGGTTAAAGCACCAGTTCCCAAATGTGGACGAAGGTCTTCTTCTTTCGAAGCTAATCGCATACTGCTCGAAGGAAGCGCATTCTTGCGTGGAAAAAGCAGCAATGATCTGTTTTGTGAAGCTACGAATTTTACAACCTGATGAGCATGGATCGTTACGAGGAGATACTTTGAAAGAGGTAAATAAATAAACTAAGTACTTATAATAAAATATTTTGTCACATTTAGGAACATTTCAGTATGGGTTACGACGGGGTACAATTTGTGGTTTTGATTGAGCATTTAAATTGAAGTTTTGTACTATTTTTTTTGCGTTTAAAGTAGGTTAGTTTCCCAATCAAAAGGTACTTCATTCATTTGTTTTTAAAATCCCTAAGACCCAAACCTAATGAAGACGTCAGTACCTATTTTATGAATTGAAACAATAGTTATTAGCTTTAATCATTCATCTGGGTATTCTCTAAATTAGGCTCAATAAAACGTCACGTAACATTGAATTTTCAAATTGGGGTGAAATGAAGCTAGCAGCTCGCACAGGACGGAAGGGTGCAGATAATCGGGCGGTAATTGAAGCGGCAGGCTGTAGAGTGGCGATGGCGGGCGTCCCGACTGTGCCCGCGTTTAATGACTCCCTGGCATCCCTGGATTCCGGAAATACGTTGCGCGGCCGTCGGTAATGGAGCCGCATTGTGTGCCACTTTCTATGCCGCAAATATTGAAATTTCACGATACGACCCTCCTACGAGTGACTTTTTAATTACGCTCCAGTTACGTATAATTTTGATAGTGGATGCTTGAAGATATGTCGACAAATTACGCAGTACGACTTAAGTATACGGTATATAGACAGACATAGGCACAATATGTCCCCCTTATGACAAGCGTTTAAAGTGACGTTTGATGTACCTAATACTTACTTAAATGAAGTTTTAACATCGTTTTATTTTTAGGCTATGGAAGAAGACGAGGAAGCGGGTCGCGTGCCCTTCTTCGTATCCACCACATTGGGCACGACATCCTGCTGCTCCTATGATAATGTGCCAGAAATCGGTCAAGTCGTCCGAAAATTCCCATGTGTTTGGCTTCACGTAGACGCCGCTTACGCTGGAAGCTCGTTCCTTTGCTCTGAACATAGGCATCGCCTCACCGGCATAGAAAACGCTGACTCATTCAACACCAATCCTAACAAACTGATGCTGACCAGCTTCGACTGCTCCCTCCTGTGGGTCACTAACCGCTACTTACTGACGTCCGCGCTGGTCGTTGACCCACTTTACTTGCAGCACTGCTACGACCACACGGCCATCGATTACAGACACTGGGGGGTGCCGTTGAGTCGTCGATTCCGGTCGCTCAAACTGTGGTTTATGTTGAGGAGCTATGGCATTAGCGGATTACAGAAATATGTTCGAAAGCACTGCGAGCTAGCGAAGTATTTTGAGAAGCTCGTAAAGAAGGATGATAGATTTGAAGTCTGCAACGAAGTAACGGTAAGGTATTCGCTCTATCTATGCAATTTCAATAACAGCAAATCACATGTAACTTGGCATTTCAAGACAAACGCATAGTTTTCAAAACACTCGATAACTGGGGCAAAAAAAACCCAACTATTTTAGATTATGTTATCACTCGTATGTAGTAGTACCGAGTACCGAAGCTTACTTTAAGATACCCTATTTACTTTTTATCCCAGAAACCTAAAAATTCCCGATGGGAAACCGCGGCCTCTAGTTTATTTTATTTTTTAGTTGGGGCTGGTCTGTTTCCGTCTGGTGGGAGGTCCAGGTGATACAAGGGAGCAGATAGACGACATGAACAAGAAACTTCTGACCAACATCAATGCATCAGGGAAACTGCACATGGTACCTGCATCGGTGCGCGAGTACTTCGTCATTCGGTTCTGCGTGGTTAACCAGCACGCCACTCGTGAAGACATCGGTAAGTAATATAAGATTTCATTTACATGGACAGAAGATAGCCCCTACCCTGTGTGATATTAATACAAGGTTTCTTCTGTAACATACGGCAAGACGCGTATGGCAAGCGGTTATATCGGTACCAAATGCATTAGAGACAATATTTACCAGACGAAGATTAGTTGTTTGCAAACCAATCGTATGAGATTCGAAATCATAAACAGGACAGCATGACTCTATCGCTGAGCAGTTGCTTCAGTGAAACATTTCTCATAATTTAATTTCCTTTTCAGAAATAGCTTGGGACATCATAACGGACTTCGCTACTGAACTGCTGGAAGGACCCGACAAGGAGAGGGTAAGACTGGTTAAATTATAACCCCTTGCGTTACTGATTTTATTGAAACGAAGACTATGTTTATTCTTCTTCCCCTCTTTAAAACCAGGATTTGAACGAAGAGCGCGCCCGTCGTAACCGCGCAGCGCTGGCGCACAAGCGTTCGTTCTTCGTGCGCATGGTCAGCGACCCGAAGATCTACAACCCAGCGATCAACAAGACTCCGCCGCCCGTGGCCACGTCGCCTACATCCCCTGCCGTGGCGGCCGCGCCTGCTACTCCCGACACACCTGGACAGGACATGTCACTGCTACCGCCTACCCCGTAAGAAATTGATCCACACAAAGATCCTTCATAGTTTGGAACAACACTACTTGACAATGGCAGTAATATCTCTCACGCTCTAATACGAGAGATCAGGGGGTCTAGCAAAGATACCAACCACTAACGCTAACGCCAAACGCTAACTCTAAAACTGTATTGAAATGACATTCGCTGCGGAAAAGTAAGCTATTTCAGAAATGTCATTTCAGTACATTTTGGAGTTAGCGTTTGGCGTTAGCGTTAGTGGTTGGTATCTTTGCTAGACCCCCAGTTGCCATTCAAAAAAAAATTCTACAATATAACAAAATATATAGAACTTAATAGTACGGGTGTTCGATCGCGGCGCGAAAGGTCCAAAAAGCCTTATTTCGAAATTCCATAAGGTTTCTTTACTCCAAGAAATAAAACACGTTTTTAACAATATGTGCAGTGTTGCCAACCCCAACAGCTTAAAAAACAGTACGACAGCCTAAAAAAAACAGTAAAAAAAACAGTAAACTTGTCATTACAAAACAATAAATCTACTGTTTGAATAAAACACGTTAAAATTCATAGAAACGGTGTTTAATGTACACACATTATTTATATTGCAAAGAAAATTCAAGAAGTGCTCAAAGAAGTTAATACGATATTTTTAAAATTTTCACGAAAATTTGCCGTGATATTCAAAAACAGGCAACGCATCGGCGACGCCCCTGGGGGTCTAGCAACGATACCAACCACTAACGCTAACACCAAACGCTAACTCCAAAATTTACTGAAATGACATTTCTGAAATAGTTTACTTTTCCGCAGCGGATGTCATTTCAATACAGTTTTAGAGTTAGCGTTTGGTGTTAGCGTTAGTGGTTGGCATCTTTGCTAGACCCCCCGGTGTTGCAGGTGTCTATAGGCGACAGTAACTGCTTACCATCAGGCGGGCCGTCTGGTAGTTTGTCTGTCCATGTTATAAAAAAAAATTGATTATTCTCAGCTATAAAGTAAGCCATTTTGATTTCACTTTCTTTGCTATTTGTTTTGGATCTTATGGGTTTTTGTTCGTATTTAATTATTATTACTTATTTCTTTTTGGAGAGTTTGTTCACAAGATAAATCAGTACTCATTATTTTAAAATGACCAATTTCGAAAACACGTAATATACAAAATAATAATTGATCTTGTTTCAACTTGCCGAAAACAGAGAAATGAAAATAATGTATTACAGGATCTTTCTCAATAATAATGTAGTAGCAACTTTTGTATGCCCTATGTTGTATGTTTATTGCAATTTGTATCAGATGGCTCTAAAATTATAGAAAAACAGTAGAATTTGTACCTAAAACCGAAAACACGGTAGATAATGAAAAAACAACAAATCTACTGTTAAAACAGTAGGGTTGGCAACACTGAAAATGTGCTTAATTGCTACGAATGAAACGCCACCGCGAGCTAATCTTTCCACTAGCGCCATCTAGTTTAAATAGGCTTAACTTAATACTTTAATATTGATCGAATCTTACTATATGGACTCAAAAATGGGGCCGAGCGGAGTTCGAATCATCTTGCGTCGGTTTATAGTAGCACAGGATACCGCTTAGCTACATTTGCTTTAAAAAACAAAAGTCTAATTAAATTAGGTAGGTATGTGTATCAAAAACTTACCATGGTTTTATTTCAGGAAACAATCATCATGGATCAGCTGGCCGCTCGGATTCTTCTTCCAGAGCGTCGATCACGATGCCAATGATTTACCGCTAAGGTACTTTACCGTAAACTTTTTCCTTGAAACATCATTAAATTAAAAGGTACTTATTTAATGAAAGTGGTCAAGTGCAAGCCTATCAAACAATAATAAACAGCCAAGTGCGAGTCGGATTCGCGCTTGAACGGTTCCAAATCCATTATGTATAATAAGTCTTAAGTGACAGACGAACAGCGGACCCTTAGTAATAGGGTTCGCTTTACCCTTTGGGTACGGAACCCTAAAAACCTACATTACTATATGCATAGTCTTTTCTTTTTTTTTACTCCCGGACCGGCCCGCTAGTGTTACCGGGCAGGTCTAATCTGCTTGGTAACTATCTATAATCTATATTCATATTTTCAAGATATCATTGCAGAATACATACGTACATGTAATTAATTATGTGCCTACCTAAGATTTGTTGTTATTCTAGGTTCCGTCACTTGGACACAATGGTCCGTCTCAAGAGCCCCGGCGGCGGCGGTCGACGCGGCTCCTCGCCCTGCGCCTCGCCGGAGCACCGAGCGCCTTCGCCCTCCAATTGAATCCGCATACAATAACCACAGTGTATCCATACTACAATACATTACCTGAGCATTTCATTGTGTATCATTTCACTAAGTAGGTACCATTACAGTACAGGTGACCCAATTCAAGAAAGGGCTCCAAAAACTGATTTTAGTGACACAGCTCACAGAGTCACTGATTATTATAGTAGGAACACACAACAACTACAGAGAGTATGTTTTGTATTATTAAAGAGATGGGGAAAGCCGGACATTCAAAAATATCTACTGAATACTATGACGGATTAGGTTCTAAGATCAATGCTAATGTATCTAAACTCCATGAACTTTTGAATCACATATAATCTTGCACAATCAAATTATTTTCTTAATGTTAGAGTGAGGGAACTTGAGATCTACAATCATACAATACTATGAGATTTTATGGCACTGTCCCAACCGAGTGTATGGAGAATGTTCTTTTGCTGATGGTCCCATGTGAGTCCTCTGACAAACTTGCTGTGCATATGCCTGTCATGATATACCACGTTGCACTTGGAATCTTCGCTTATTTCACAAACTGATACTATCGAGTTATCACAGATTACAGCCACTTTGTCTTTCCTGTAAACAAATTAATATCTTATGTAATGTTTGTAAGTAAAAATAAAAAGTATAGTAAAGAATAGAGAGATGCAAATTGTCTAATCATTATATTCTAATAGAAAATACGAATTTTAACGAATGTACATGATAAAGATCTCTCATCTCGAGTGACCGACTGACAGACACCGTGAAGTGAAAACTACTAAACGTAAATACTTGAGATTTGCTGTTCCTTGACTATAGTGGTCTAATACGAAATGATTTTTGAAATTCAACCCTTAATGTAGTCAAATGAGGTATTCAATATTCTACAAAGAAACAAGGGAGAAATCAGATACTGCCTCCAGTCTAGTTTTATATTTTATACATATTATAAGCTTATATATTATAGATTAGTGTAGACGTAGTAAGTCCGTCGCTCAATCTATTCTATTCCTACTTACTGAAGAAACAATAAATAGCACATTTCAATATTTGGTTTTTTCTTTTTGGAAGCTTCACAGGGCCTTGACTAGACCTTCTCACTGTCTATGTAATTTATTTGTAACGTTAATTAATGATGTGAGGAGCTAGTCGAACGCCTGATGTTAAGCGGCACGATCACCAATAACAGTTGCAGTGTCACTTAGAAATCTAATAATTATTTTAGTCTGAGAACGAAAAAGTCCGCCAGTGTCGATCAAAATCATCGGCACCTACATAACAGCCTAATAAAAACATCAAAATCTACACATGAATAAGGGTAAAATAACTCACTCTTCATTAAACGCCAGTTTATGTACTGCAGCGGGAAATTCGGTGAGCTTGAATGATGATTCAGTGTTCCTGACATCGAGCAGTCTCAGTACACCAGCTTCATCTCCAAACACCAATCTGTTTACATCCACCCACTGTATGCAGCGAATACCACAGTCATTCTTAACCAAGTCTGAAAAGATAACACTCATATTTCATTGAAAATCGTAATGTAATATTAGATATTTTCAAATGTCATGTCCACCTTTCCCCATCTTTTTAATAATACTCTATTGTGTTCCTACTCAAACAATAAATGAAAAGGTGAGAATATTGTTAGCCAATGGTGGTAGTGGTTTGTTATCACTGTAAAATAGATTGATAACATTAAGCAGCTGCCCATGAAATTCCTTGCGTAGGCTACTTAATTTTTAAGTCTCTCCGTTTTTGAAAATAAGGAACCAATTAAATGTTGGAATATAACAGTTTTAATATTTTAATATCTTTTGTGAGAATAATTTATAATAAACAGATTATAAATGCCTTTTACCTAATGCTGGTTTTGCAATATTGTCATCCCATAGAGTAGCATATGCATCGCAAGAGCAGGTAGCAAAGTTGTTAGTGGACATGGGCCTTACTGAGACACCTAAAGTTGCCATAGTGTGAGCTTCATAATGCCTCATACATATCAGTTCATTGATATCCCAAACCTGTAAATATATAATCAATTTATTTCCTTTGTTTATAATGTGGTGTTTCAAGATGTAAAAAATATATAAATAAATATGTGTGGACATTTCACACAGCGCCATCTAGCCTCAAACTAAGCAAAGCTTGTACTATGGGAAGCAGATAACTGATATAATACATAGATCCTTTTTTTTAAAATAAATAAATAAATAACGCCTAAAAATCACACATTATAATAAATCCTGGACCCTAACTAGGATGCCCTGTATCAAGGGACCCAGGAACTACAAGATTCATGGTCCTACAACACCCAGACATAGTTTAATTTTCTCGTACACAAGTAAACGTCATATCGCGGAATCAACCCCGCGTTATGAGCTGATTGCTCAACCAACACACCACAAAAGCCATCGAATTTATTGCAGGATTCAAACCCACAAATTTAAATGAGTCTCCTTGTAAATTAAATTTAAAAATCATACCTTTGCATTGCCATCAGCCCCGACGGTGACATACTCTTTACCAGGGTCAAGACAATCCACAGCCATGGCACAAGCATCATGTTCAACTACTGATTTCTCCTCTCTCCACAACTGCCAAGCCTGGTGATCTTCAGGGGTAGTCCATATACTGACAGCTCCGCTATCTTCACATAGAAGTACCTGAAGTATGTACAAGACTGGTTTGTTTTTGATGGTATAGTAAAAAAGAACAGAATCACATAATACTACCTAGATAGAGAAAAGATTTGGAGAGTACTAATTTTTAAAACATTGCTAATACATACAGTTTACGAGTAAATTTCCAGTTGTCTACATGTACAATACTTTTACCCTAATCCCTGAGTTACTTTTATAGGGTATACCTTATAATGTATGTAATACCTACACTTCTCCAAAAGGTAACAATGACCATTCCTCACAAGGATGGGTGGATACTACAAAATGGTTTTAAATAAAGTGGCAGTTTCCTAAAATTCTACAGATTTCCAAGAACTTAATTTTGTTATTGAGTGCTGATATACTGTATGATTACTAACAGACTCACCAAAATTCTCTATAAATAGTGCAATGCGAGTAGGTACTTACTTTTTGGTAGCTGTCAACAAAACAACCATCAGCGGTTCCGCTAGTAAGACTGATACATCTTTTATCCTGTCCATGTGAGCTTTTAGCTTCAGCAATATCTTTAAATATGCTTGCCCCTCCATCCCAATATCGGCCTGTCAACTCAGAGCTTCCAACCAGCACACTGCCATCTGAAAACATTAAATAAATACATATTATATGACCTCTTTTCTCATAATACACATAAATATTAATCATACAATAAAAGTTGAATGCATCAGATTGGCTTTTGAGGGTATGAACTATGAGAGATATCCATAGACGTATTCAATCAGGGCAATATTAAGTAGTAAACTCTCACACATACACGCAATCATATACAAAATACATACCTATAGCATAGAGCATCTATAAATGGAGATGTTAATGTTATAATCTGCAAGCACCATTTTCTGCCAACTTCTATGGGGAATGAGGTAGACATGCATAGCAAACGCGCAAATCGCATGTGTAAACGCACGCTGCACACTATCTTAAAACATGAACTCCATTATACAATCTAGCATATTCACGCAGTGTCTACACACACACTATGATATTGTAGATGACCAAATAGCGACATATGACCGGCAGAGGGGAACGCCTTGCCTTGTCGACTCCTTTTATAAATGCTCTAAGACCTATAGTCACAGTTTGAATGTTGTGCAATGTATTGAAGGACTATGATATAAGAAAGCAGAAGGCATTATTCCAGCTTCACGAATAATGCTTTTGTAACTAGAATGATAAATATGTGTTACGCAAACAGTAATAGGCATGATGACTAAATTTTTTTTGTATTAATTAATTATATTCCTCAAAAGATAAACATTTGTGAAAACAAAAATTAATTATCTCAAAAAATGACCAAGTTACAAGCATTTTCAAAACCAGAATAGAAAGAGATAACTCAAACGGCCAGTAATGTCAGAGGAAAGTCGTTATAGTACCCCATTACTAAGCTGTGGTAGCTTTTCATACAATCTCTTTGGCACATGATGTCACGAGTAGATATTTCATAGTAACTGTGGGGGCACTCTGTTTTGCAAGAAAGGGAATAGGAGATGCCTTCTCTTGAAACTTTAAAAGCTTATTACTCCGTGATTTATTTACCGATTTTGCTTATTTTTTCAATTGTTGCATTCTATTTTAATCTTCTTTATAAATAAATAACGCCCACCAGTAATATTTACTTGTTCATTTTTAATAGTAGTCATCATGCCTATTCAATAGTGACTAAGCTCAATTATAAGCTTTTGACCTAATTCATGAGGTCCTTCACAGTTCATGCCTGAGAAGATAGTGACTACCTATAGTTTTACATTTAGCGCGATTAAGTCCTGTGTGAAACGTAAAACTATGTGTTCAAATCGCGAAAATCTAAGAAATACTAGTGACTACCATCTTTTCTTTTTTAAGCTGGACAATCCATTCTTAAGGTAGCAATGTTTGCTAGTGTCACTTGGATGGGTGACTGCTACAATAAGTGGTTTTGGTGGTCCAACCGGTGCAGTGTTTACAACCGAGCGATACAGTCCTTCGGAGGGTACCAACGATGAGGACCTTACACGAAGGAAGGACCCTAATAAGACAAACGCTGAGATATTGATAGTCATGCACAACCATAAAGGGTAGTAGTAGGTAGCATTTAAGATTTATAGCATGGTTTCACCTGAGTGGATACGAATATAGTCCAAATAAGACACATTGCAGTTTCCAGTAGTGTCTGTTCTATAAACCTCTGCATTTAGATGTGGTGCCACGATTTTATACAGATTTTCCATTTCCATGGTTACTTTTTAATTAGAAAACTTAGCTAAGAACTACAGCAACTGCAACAGCTGAAAGAATTAAGAAATAAACAGTAAGTCGGAAAGAAAACAGAAAAATAACCTAAATTTTTTTTGTCTTGGCAATTTTTTTTTTAAGTCGGGCAAAGTGTATGCCTATATATACCAATGTACTCTGTGGTGTATGCTACACTTCCCGGTGGCAAAGAGGATATAAATTATAATCACTTCGTTTTGCCCGGTGGCTGGTTTCTAGCTTTTTCTCTTGGTGCGTTCGGATAGCCCATCTTTAACTTTTTTTATAGATCAGCAAAGATTCCATTCCATTAGCGTTAACGCCAAACGCTAACTCCAAAATGGATTGAAATGACAGCCCCTGCGGATAACTTTTCCGTAGCGAATGTCAAGCTTATGTCATTCCAATACATGTTGGAGTGAGCTATTGGCGTAAGTTAGCGTTTGGCATCTTTGCTAGACCCCGTACTTATAGGCTAGTATTGTATGGATTGATATTGATATTACCGATTAACTTTATATAATTATATGTAACCCTGTATCTTATGCCACTTCTGATTATATTTAACGATTAACATTAAATAACACCCACTTATAACCCTCTCCTTTTTGAGCTATCCAAACCGTGAACAAAAACAGTTATAAATGCAACTTTTTGTGAAGTACCTATGTCTTACGATAAGACCTACTTACAAGATCGATACTTGTGAAGTGACAGACTTAGCGTTTGACTAATGTACCTTTCAGATCTCTATTAATATTATATTTCCATTTACTTAATAATACCTATTTAAAACTACCTCAGCGCACGTTTCTTTATAGGGTAGCAGAGAATAAAAAATTACGAGAAATATGTAAAACCCATCAGCGATCGAAAATGTCGAGTTCGAGAATCGACCCTCTTACGAGAGAAAATTACGATACTTGGGTGATACAGGCTGAGGCTATTTTAATTAAGCAAAAACTATGGAAATATATCGAGGCTCCCCCGAACGCTGATACTGCGGCTGACAAAGAAGGAGACAGACAGGCAAGGTCTGAACTTATATTAATAATCGCTCCTTCTGAGCTCAAACAAATTAAAAACTGCACTACTGCAAAGGCACTATGGGATAAGCTGAAAGAAACATACGCCAGTAAGGGACCTGCACGAAAGGCGTCTCTACTTAAACAGCTCATATTAACTAGACTAGATGGACAAGATGTACGGATTCACCTAGATAAGTTTATGGACACTGTGGATAAGCTGGCAGACATGGACGTACAAATCAACGAGGATCTGCTAACGATAATGATGCTATACAGTCTATCAGCAGAATATGATAACTTCAGGGTCGCTATTGAGTCACGAGATACTCTTCCAAAGCCAGATGAGCTTAAAATTAAAATTATTGAAGAATCTGAAGCACGACATAGCCAGAACATTTTGAAAATCGA
This sequence comes from Ennomos erosarius, assembly GCA_963580505.1. Taxonomy (NCBI): domain Eukaryota; kingdom Metazoa; phylum Arthropoda; class Insecta; order Lepidoptera; family Geometridae; genus Ennomos; species Ennomos erosarius. Next base: position 9,345,139 of record OY756981.1, on the reverse strand, counting down.
ACCTGAAACCTCATTGCCTGAAGAGGCTTTGTACGCAGCATGTAGGATATGCAAACAAAGAGGTAACATCTTTAAACGCAAAAATCATAAGGTATGCACAGACTGCTGGAGGAAGAACAAAGACAAGCCTAGCAACAGTAAAAAGAATTCAAATTCATCCAAAAATCATTTTGCTACGCATTGTCTCCTCACACAAAACAAGACTCTTGTTGACAACAAATGGGTCTTAGACAGCGGCTGCACGTCTCATATGACATATCAACAAAATTTATTTAAGACCATAAAGAGTACATCCAGAAAACTGAACTTCGCAACAGAAGAACATACGGCAGAGATTAAAGGAACAGGTACAGTCTCATTTACAACGAAAAATGGTGATGGCACTGCACTGACACATCTACAAGACACACTGTACGTACCTAGTCTGGCCATTAATTTGATGTCCGTCGGCAAGATGACAGATGCTGGCTGCTCTGTTCTGTTTACCAAAGATAAAGCGACGGTCAACAATCCAAAAGCTGGAATAACTCTCACGGGACATAAGCACGAAGATGGTCTTTACTATATCAAACCTAAACACGAGCGTAACAACCTGGCCAATGATAACGATGATACGACTCCAACCACCACTAAAAAGGGGCACTCATCAAACATCTACGACTGGCACAGAAAACTTGGTCACATGAACGCCAAAGATCTGAAATTAGCACTGCAAAACGAGAACCTAATTGGATTGAACTTTGATGCATCTGAAACTTTGCCAGAATGTGATACCTGCATTCAAGCAAAACTGCATCGAGTACCTGCTCCCCGTGAGAAAACAACTCAACCACAGAATTCCCCCTATTACATAGGTCCAGAATCCAAGTCTCCATACTTAACCTTGTTTGAACATGAATCAAACCATAGAGCACATTTTTTTTTTCTTCTAATGTCAGTTCCGCTTTCAACATACCATATAAATAGTATTACCCGATTTAATCGGGTACCTAAATAAAAATCTAGCTAGATGTAAATAATAAAAATTATATAACGCCTACATTAAAAAAATATAAAATAATAAAATTAATTACCATCATACTACTATCTATAGACAAGAAAAAGGTCTATAGATAGCTCATGCAATCTTTTAATAAAAAGGATTCAAATTAAGTAAAACCAGCAGTTTATCCAACATTTCTTTTAATAACTCACGAGTTTTTCAATATTACCAAGTTAAAAGGATTAAAGAACAATAGTTATGTAGGCACAGGGGGTCTAGCAAAGATACCAACCACTAACGCTAACGCCTCACGCTAACGCCTCACGCTAACGCCTCACGCTAACTCCAAAATGTACTGTAATGACATTTCGGAATTCGCTAACTTTTCCGTAGCGAATGTCATTTCGATACATTTTTGGAGTTAACGTGAGGCGTTAGCGTTAGCGATTGTGATCTTTGCTAGACCCCCTGGGCCTCAACAAAAATAATGTTTCATATTTTAGGATAAAAAAAAAATCTTAAAAATGGAAATTCAGTGGGCGCGTGGAACGTTTATAGTTGACAATAAAACTATTATCAGTAATTGCACTTCTGTGTTCTGTGTATTCTTTACTATAGAAATGCGTTGAACATATTGTTGAGCGAGTATTAGGTTTCCACCAATCTTCATTTCGACCTTTTCGAACTACTTTTATCCAAAGATCAGCTAGACATGGATCTGTTGGAAATCCATACAAAAGAAATCGGGTAATTATTCAGATGTCGTGTGGCAATACTGATTTTGACATGTCAACTTTTTATTGTAAAATGGTTCTAACTCTTCGTCAAATAGAAATAATTAAAATAATCTTATAAAAATACATGATTAAGGCCACTTACAAGTGAAATGTGATCGTGTGCTTCTGTGATTCGTGCCTCGAGTGATTTCGGCACAGTTTTATCACGCAAGACGGAATTTTTTGGTATGTATTCAAAAGCACACCCAAGTAACGACTGATTTTGATTTTGACAGCTGAGAATCAATCACACCCAAAGTAGTGTGTACGGTTTTGCCCTGCTTTAATTTCGTATTAGTGGTCTGGATAAAAAGTCTTTGAACTCAACGAACAACAGAACGCCTAGAAATCGTTCATAGTGACGTATGTGGACCTATCAGAACACCCACAGTAGGCGGAAACAAGTACTTCGTCACATTTATTGATGACTACAGTCGATACTGTCGAGTATTCATGATTAAAAACAAACACGAAGTCTTAGACAAATTCAAAGAGTTCAAGGAGTTAGCGGAGACACACACAGATAACAAAATCAAGTTCTTACAATCAGATAATGGCACAGAGTACGTGAACAAGGAGTTTGACGCTTATTTGAAACGATGTTATACCACCTGAATGAAGGTTAACCGCACCTTATACCCCGAACCAAAACGGAGTTGCTGAACGCAAGAACCGTACCCTCGTGGAGAAAGCGAGAGCAATGGTGATTGACGCAAAGGCACCATTAAAATTCTGGGGCGAAGCAATTTTTACTGCGAACTACCTATCAAACAGGAGTATAAACAACGCCATTCAGAACCAAATGCCATTTGAACGGTGGGTTGGCAGAAAGCCATGTATAAATCATCTGTACGTATTCGGGTGCAAGACCTACGTTTTAATAAAAGGGAAAAACGGTCACAAATTTGCACCAAAGGCGATCCCTGGAATGTTATGCCTGGTATGCCCCCTATTCCGATTCACGCTGTAATCGCTATAATAGCTCACAGCGCTCACGTTGATTATCCAGCGTTCCGATTCAGATAACGCACTCACTACTTTAAGCGCTGTCAATAACTCAAAACACCAATCACGGGCGGCGATATCGCAAGATGGCGTCGGTCATGACGATTACAAGAGAATATTTCGTTGTCATGCTCACGGTCATTCGGTACGCGTTTTTAGCTTAATTTGAGGTCAATCCTTAACCTTGGATATCCGTTGGATCTATCCATTATATTTAGGCACACCAAAGTCCAAAACATCTTGAGAAATCTCTATATCACTGCAACACATGACATTTTCAAATCTAAAGTATATACCACAGACTAATATAATCCTAAGGATATAGTTTTGTAGGGCTGGAGCAACACAAGAAGGTTTCTATACGAATGACTACCTATTTATAGTTCAACAGCGATAATATCGATATTATCGATTTTGGCGTGAATCGGAATACGGCCATGGTATTGTCAAAAATGAGATTGGCCGTCACTGTCAATGTCAAAGTCAGATGATTTTGGATTTCTCTTGTTTATGTTATGTTACGGGTTTTTAATTTCATAAATATATTTTGCCAGATTCAGGTTCTATCTCTATAATATGTAAGTTTTTTACTGTAAATATTCTGAGTGTTATGGTGAATAAAACAAATAACAGTTTACGGAACTCGAATATTTCTCAGGCTAGATAGATATAATAGGTTAATCCTGCGTTAGAGGTTATGTGAATTTTTAAATTCCCGTTTCATTTTATCCAGTTTGCCAGAGCAGGCAAAGGACCACTAAAAGCTAGTCATGGCGAAACTAGTTCTGGAACAGATATTAACTGGACACAAAGGTATTGTGTGGAATGTTTCGTGGCACCCCCTTGGGACAGTATTCGCGTCCTGTGGCGAAGACAAGACCATTAAATTATGGAACAGAGAAGGCCAAGAGTGGGCAATAAAGACAGTGCTTGTGGATGGTCATCAGCGCACAATCAGAGAAGTGGCATGGTCTCCCTGTGGTAACTATTTAGCATCAGCTAGCTTCGACGCTACCACAGCCATATGGGACAAGAAAAGCGGTCTGTATTGCACACTTAACAATCAAATCTTGAATAAGATATCGTAAAAACGATTATAGTCATATACTTATATGTATATTAATTTGTCATAGGTCAGTTTGAATGCAATGCAACACTAGAAGGGCATGAAAATGAAGTTAAAAGTGTATCATGGTCACCCTCCGGTCAGCTACTTGCAACCTGTGGCCGTGACAAATCTGTGTGGGTGTGGGAAGTGGCAGGGGATGATGAATATGAGTGTGAGGCAGTTCTCAACGCTCACAACCAAGATGTTAAGAAAGTATGTAGTAATCCTTTGAAGAACAGAACCCTCAAATGTACATTCTTATAGGTATGTCAAATATAAGAGAATTATTCTTTTTGTAGGTTGCTTGGCATCCTTCATTAGAAATCCTGGCCTCAGCTTCATATGACAACACGGTGAAACTTTTTAAAGAAGATCCAGCAGATAATGACTGGACCTGTATAGCTACTCTGCAGTCACATGAGTCTACTGTGTGGAGCCTGACCTTTGATAAAACAGGAGAGAGACTTGCCACTTGCAGCGATGATAAAACTGTCAAGATTTGGAAAGAATACAAACCCAATAATCAAGAAGGTGTGATTGTCACAGATAGAGAGTCTGTGTGGAAATGTGTTTGCACCCTATCTGGATATCACACACGTTGCGTTTATGATATTGCATGGTGTCACAAGACTGGACTCATTGCTACTGCTTGTGGTGATGATATCATAAGAATATTCAAAGAAACTGAGGACTCAGATCCTAATGCTCCAACATTTGAACTCATCTGTACACAATTAAATGCACACGCCCAAGATGTTAACAGAGTCACATGGAATCCCACTGGAAATCAAGAGCTACTATCATGTAGTGATGATGGTGAAATAAGAATATGGAAGTTCTCTGAAGAATAGTGCTATAAATTAACTAAGATCAAAAGTAGTATAGGCAATTATAATCAATCATGATTTATTAATTTATAGTTTTATTATGATGCTATTTGTAGGTACTAAGATAATGGGTTTAGTGGTAGTATGGTTGTATTTAAAAATACAAAACATGTTACTTATTTTGCTTGTAGTTTTATTATAGTTACATTTAGGAAGGTAATTAGAAAATTATTATAATGTTGCAGCATTTTATCATCAGAGTTTTGGTTATAAATTAACTTTTATGTTGATTTCAGTGCAAATCTAATGATCTTAAAGCTGGGAAGATATATATTTGCAAGTAAAGTAAATATAGTGCAAACATACTCGTCAGCAACTACTCCAAAAATGTCATCTTGCGATAAAGTTGGTGTGCCACTGAAAAAAGTGATGTCTGCTCTTGAAGCTTTTGCACCTAAAGCATTGTCGGAGAGTTGGGATAACACTGGTTTGTTGGTAGAGCCTTATACTCCAAGGTAGGTTAATCTGAGAATGTTTTTGCAATATTGTAATCAAGCCATTTCTGTATTAGAATTTTTTGCACTAGATATAGTATTAATTAGTCTATTGTATGTGTAGGCCCTGTATTAGGGTTTACTACTATACTGAAGTCTCCTTGATTTTTTTGATAAGTTCTTGATTATCTTATTAAGGTGAGTACTACCATACAATATACAATTATTTTTGTGAGAAGGGTGGATGATGGTCAAATTCGAAACCACGAGAGTTAGAGAAAAATCATGAAAGGAATGGTGCCTTTGACTTATAAGAAAAAACTAAACTGCATTTTTTCTAAATCTTTTATTTTTGTTTTGTAATAAATCCACCCAAAGGCTTGATATTGTAATACTAGGGCTAATTCTGTGTATCGAAGATAAACCCTGCAATGGTAACAAATGTTGGTAAGGTTTTTTCTGTTTTGTTTCTGCCTATCAAGTTCAAATAGGCTGGAAAAAAAACAAGAATAACCACTATTCTTCTATTACTATAATGCCGCGCTTCCACTGGGTCGGGATCGGAGCGTAAGGATTCGTTGCTTTGTATTGATTTGTATGGTACAGCGTGCACTGGATCGGCATAACTGCTCCTTTATTTTGTAAATATCGACGGGCGCGGGCGACGTGAACGCCTCGTACGCTCCGTACGCTCTGATGCCAACCTAGTGAACGCGCGACTTACCCCTGTATTCTAAAATATTTCACCAAAAATCCTTCACTCGACTTCCACTTAACTTTGAGGGAAACTCAAAGTACATCGCGACGTACCTTGAGTTAACAGTCGTTTCGCTTCTCTCGTTTAAGAAAAATTGACGCAGAAATGTCAAGTTGATTATATATTGTCAACTAGCTTTTGCCCGCGGCTTCGCACGCTTGTGTTATGTTATTTTTACGTTATAGTCTAATAATAGATCATGCATTTCGTACCAAACAACAAAATCCACTAAATCTATTCGAAGCTGAGCACAGTAAACCTGTATTAGCATAGGTATAGGTATAACGCAAGTATAGCCGTGAGTGGAAGCTATTTAGCTTTAACAGAAGTTTCAGTAAATTATGTTTAGGCAGTAGTTACCTAAGCAGGCAGGTACAGTTAGAAAAATATGGAAGAATCACACACGATGATGCTGTTTTACATATTATCCGCTTTTTGTTCCATTTTTTTACCTTCTTAAGTTTGACTCCATACGAATTGTGTACTTACCTACATTTAGCCAGTGTCAATAATAAGTTTATAAATTGCTGAACATATGCATTTACCTGTACGATGCGTACATAATTAATTTTCTTAATATTAATTAGGAATTACAAATACTAAACCACCACTCCTTAAAGAATCGAAAGTTATAATTATTATTATGTCCACTATTTTCCACGCTGTCTCATTACCACTGCACATTCAACATACCTACCTAGTGATGAAAGTGAGGAAGTAGGTTAAATCGTCATTACATAATTATTACTTACACCCAAAGATAGAACCCACAGATTTAAAATATTTTAACTATTAAAAACTTATTTCAACATGCAAGAAGAAGAAGAACAAAACAAAAAAAGGTCAAAAACGAACGTTACGCGCCATGCTGTTGTTAATTCGAGGATACAATTGCCACAATGAATACCTACATATTATTATATCTAAGTACCTACCCTTTTTTAACATTTTTCCTAAAATATTGCGTATCATTGGCTAAATACAAATAATAGCACGCCCTCTGGCTATTAAAGTAAGCCAAAATAAAAAAGGTTTTAATACGTAGCAATGGTAAGGGTCTATAACTTAAGTAGCTATAAATACTACAGGGGGTTTAGCAAAGATACCAACTACTAACGCTAACGCCTCACGCTAACTCCAAAAATGTATTGAAATGACATTCGCAAGTTAGCGATTTCCGAAACGTCATTCCAATACATTTTGGAGTTAGCGTGAGGCATTAGCGTTAGCGATTGGGATCATTGCTAGACCCCCAGGTACGTTAAAACTTCCTTGGGGTCGATCAAGAATGTAGCAATAGCGCAAAAATAATTTTATCTACTTAATTAGAATGGTAACGTGTAGTAAGGTCATGTAAATAATACATTTTACCAGATCGCCAATAAAGAACATTGCTCCCGCTAAAACCCTATAAATCGAAAACTTGAATAAAAATGTAAGCTTCAATATTGGCTAAGTATGATAATCGCGTGAAGCCTTATGAATAATTATAAAAAGTCTAAGTACCTACCCTTTTAAACAGTTTTCATAAAATACTTCCTATCATTGGCTAAATACAAATTTTGTCTAATGCCAAAATAAAAAAGAGTTTACAATGCGTAGCAAAAGCAAGAGTCAATAGGCACAGATTACTGAATATGTTACTACAAAAATAATAAACTATAGGTACTATAAATACAATTTTAAATACTTATTTGAATGCTAATGGTAGTAAATTTTTGAAAACTAATACATAATACCAGATCGCCAATAAAGAATTTTGCCCTCACCAGAACCCAATAAATCGAAAACATGAATAATAATTTAGTTATATTTCAATATTGGCTAAATATGATAACGCGTGAAGCCTTAAAACTTATAAAAAAAGTCTAAGAAGTTTTTAATTTTCTAGATTCCTTGTTCTCTGTGTCGTGCCCATATTCAAGAAGGTTCGCATACCTATCCTCTTTTTTAGTTTGGACCACAGATTAACGGAAAAATTTATTTATATGTAAATACATATGACTTCCTTAGGTATAGTTACTTACATAATGAACACATTGTTTTTCTCTAATCTGCATTGCATCGAGCTCAGACGAAGTTATCGCGCGATGTATTTCGCCGTAGCCCGAAAAGCACTGTACACTGCCGGTAATGCAGGCGAGCCAATTGCTATTTACTGTTTTTTGTCTTTTAAGTTATAAATAAAAACATGCATTAATTTACTTCCTTATTGCTTAGTGCAGTGGGGATTGTTCAGATTAAAATAAAAATGATTGGGGTTCCGTGCTCATAGGCTAAATCCTTATTACTAAACCTCCGCTGTCCGTCTGTCTGTCTGTCTGTCCATCAGTCACCAGGATTTACTCATGAATCGCGATAGTTAGACAGTTGAATTTTTCACAGATGACATATTTCTGTTGCCGCTATAACAACCGTGATCCGTATTCAAAGGGACAGATAAACATACAAATAATAAAAAAAATGCTTTACTTCATATTGATAAGGAATTATAAATTAAATCAAATCAAATCTAATCAAATTTCTTTATTATCGGACAAATAAATCCATTGGTTAGTGAGGTTTACTTACTTCTAATTAAAACTATTAAAATTTATTTTTGTAATCGCAAATAATACTCTCACTGTTTGTAAAACATATTTATTCGCCGACATGCAATATAACGCTACTGCTTCCTCCATTTTATTTAGCCCACGTCGGTCGCGCAGCAGACAAACAAATTGACTGTGTGTCCGGGTTCGTTCGCTACAAAAACCTCGAGGATAGTCAATAGAGATGTTATTGCGCGCCAACTCAACAGCGAAGGTATATGAAGCCGCGCCATAATAGTAACAGATATTTTTTTCTTTAATCTGTGTCTCCGGATATACCAGAGATAAAATAACCATCAGAGAGAGAGAATTTTTTTTCCCTCATCTATGATTAGTAGCCAAAATAAAACTTACCTTTTGACACTGGCTAAATAGGCACTATGTGTGGAGCCAAAACATAAGAAAAAAAAACTTGACTTGAACCTTTAAAGCGGCCATCTTGTTAAAATCCCGTTCCGTTTCATAGTGAAATCTTACACATTTTCACCAAAAAAAAAAAATTAACTATATTAAAATTTAATATATCCTATGTTGTGCGCCGGGTTTTTCTAAGCTTATTAGTGAAAACCGCATGAAAATCCGTTCAGTATCTTCGGAGTTGTGCCGTAACAAACAAACAAACAAACAAACAAACAAACAAACAAACAAACAGACAAAATGTTTAAAAAGTAGCTTAACGTGATCACCGAAAAATTTCAAGCCAACCTGTGTCATTTTTTTTTTGATATCTTGCATTTACAGATTTTTTTATCTCTACAGTTTTATTATATGTATAGATTAAAAATACCAAACACACAAAAATGAGGTTAAATCGAGATTGAGTTGAGTGGAGTAAACTCGTGGTAACAACTTAGAATATGGGGGTTAGTCTTTATTAGTACCTACTTATCTAAGGGCTAAGGGGGAGATGTTTACAGGGTATCAGACGGAACTCTTATGAGGCAAATTTCACGTGCTTTCAATTTCTCATAATCTTGTTACTTATATTATACATTGTAATATTCTTTCAGGAATATAACAAAAATTCTACTTACTAACGACCTAACAGAAGATGTGGCTTTAGAGGCAAACAATAAAGGCTGTGAAATGATTGTCTCGTATCATCCTCCTATATTTGCGCCATTGAAATCTGTGATACAAAGGTAATTATAAATTATTCAAAATTCAAGATATAAGTACCTAATGTTATTCGTTTTTTAAAATCATAATAAAGGGGCTTATCATAGCAAGTGTTTATTTAGGTGGGGGTTTACTTAACCGTTTGTTAATGACCATAAACACAATAATACACAGTAAAGGTACAGGTAGGTAGTTCTAGCAAATAAACTCATTAAACCTGTGTAAGCAAAGCCAATCGACAGAGACAAGTTCGATTCGATCATATAGCGTGGGTACATAGGTACCTACTGCCTACCTATATAGGTACTTAATTTTAATGTGATACAAGTAAAATATAAGATTAGCAGCTTGCCTAATACGGTCGGAAGTGTCGTGCCTGGGGGTCTAGCAAAGATCACAATCACTATCGCTAACGCCTCACGCTAACTCCAAAAATGTATCGAAATGACATTCGCTACGGAAAAGTTAGCGATTTCCGAAACGTCATTTCAGTACATTTTGGAGTTAGCTTTTGGCGATAGCGTTAGCGGTTGGTATCTTTGCTAGACCCCCAGGTCATCAATGGCATTGCTACTTAAAATTACATGGCATTGCACTCTAGTGCCGTAGTAAGACTATAAAATTAGTATCGGAATGCTGTTTGTTCGTGGTAGGTTTGTGGCTGGCTTGTCGTAAGTTTGGTGTAAATGTCTATAGTACAGATAGACCCACTGCCACTTCAACATGCTAATTCTATGAGCAATATCGGTGACTAGTTCTGCGGATCTCCTCGTTTCTGTTACCTACCTGAACCTACAACACCTAACTACATTATAATTTGGTTTCAGCGCCTGGAAGCAACGCATTGTAGCTTTTTTACTGGAGAATCGCATATCGTTGTATTCTCCACACACCAGCTGGGACTGCGTGAAGGGCGGCGTTAACGATTGGCTCGCATCTGCTTTTCATGTGGAAGAATCCACACCCATACTCCCTGGGGCTGATCCGAACGTAGGATCTGGAAGGTATGATATTGTCCGTGGTGCGGTATCTATCAATATACCTTTTCGATTCACAGTGACAAGACAAGACTACCACCCGGGCTAGCATGCGCACCGCGACAAAATTTTCTCGATCTCGTGAGTGACCGTGACAAGACTATGGTAGCGCCTAAGTGCGTCTCATTCTGACAGCGAGCGACGATAAGTTTTCTCGCGGTGCGCATGTTAGGCCATCACATCTATTCCATTTTCGGTTTTATTTGCCTTCTCTTATGGAGACGATCTTTTCACTGCCTGAAGACGTCTACTGCTGAACATAGACCCGCCCGCTCCCGAAGAGCGCCGCCTTGAGCGACTGATCACCTGAATCCATATCGGCCCTCTGCGGTTTTCATAAGATCGTCCGCGTCGGTCCACCCTTACAGATAGACATAATCCAAAGTATTATTACTTTTAAGTGAATACAATATTTGTGTTAAACGTCAATCACTAGGTAGGTAATTGATAAAAATTGTATATCCTAGAAATATTTATAAAATGTTTAATGTTTGATATATTTTTAATAAATAAAAGTAAAAGTAATTGATAAAAATATATCCTAGAAACATATATAAAATGCTTAAATCAGGAGTTAATTTTCAATCATGGTCAAATCCAAATTTCACAATTTCAAACTAATTATGCCAGATGTCTTTACTGGAGGCTTTTAACAAGATTCTTCCATTCAAATGTGGTCAAATACAACAAAAACCAGTGAAAATAACGATTTAAACAGACCTTATTTTCAAAATAAGCCAATTCCAGACAATCTTCCATTCATAATTGGTCTAATCCATTTGAACCAATCACGACGCAGCTACCCGCGTCAATCGCCATACGAAATCCAACTTGAGTAAACGCTGACCCTTGTGTTTTTTGTGATATCATTGTTCAAAACTAGTCAAATCCTGACAGCTTCCTTACAAAATTAGTCAAATCCAGTTACCTTTTATTAAAAAATGGCTAAATCCATACATTATAATCAAACGTAGCCAAATGCATTATTTAATAGCACTTTTCTCCGTCAATACAAGCGTTGGGCTTATTTATGTTATAACTCAATAACCCTGTACCCTCAAACTATCGATAGTTACCGTTCTAAACATTGTCACAGTGTCCTTCATTATTATACACTAAAGTTGTTTTTTCTCAATTTGGCGTAAAATGGATTTGACCATTATTGAAAATTAACTCCTGAAATGTTTTATCAATTACCTACCTAGTGATTGACGTTTAACACAAATATTGTATTTTTAGCTAGAACCAAAACTATTTCACATGTCTTTTTATGTCAATACACCCGTATCGGGACAATATAAGTACTACAGTGTAAACTGTAAATTTACAGCATTAATATTAAGTTGTTTATTGAGAAAAACCTGTGTAACATACAGATAGAACGATGGACATCGAAGTCTCGCCGTAAGGGTTCCTTTGTTGTATCGTTTACGGTCCGGAACTAAAAGTATTTTCTATCCGACAGTACCTAAACTTATTCACTTACGGACATTATGTGACCCTGGCCTAAACACATAAAGTAGTACTTATTTACTCACTATTTGTTTACCTATACGCCTATACCACATGTAACCTTAATGATTAGATAAAGATAATAAGGCTATTTGATGAAGATTTATACATAATAATTGTTTCAAATAGCCTACCTTACCTATGAAAGGGCTGACCAAACCGACTTCAATCGCCTTCATTTATATTGATTGATTTTTTACTCGGATGACATTATCACCTACATTTTCCTGTTAGTTTGATTTAAAATCTAAACTACTGAACCGATTTTGATAAAATTTCTGTGGGACTAATCTGAAAGCATATAAGTACTTTCAAATAAAAAGAATCTATATGGGTTTGTAAATAACAGAGATATGTTATAATAAACATTTTTTAAACAAATGAACGGAGAACCTCTTTAAAGTCGGAAAAACTCTTAAGCAAGAGGTGAGAGGTGTCAAAATTTTTAAGCCGCCCAAAGAGAGTTGTTGTTTGTTTACGATAAGAATCTAAATTAGTATTTATTTGTACAGGCTATTGAAGTTAAAATCGCCCGTGGCAATAGCGGAGACGATACTGAACGTGAAAGAGCTGACCGGCCTTCAACACGTAAGGATTGCCTTGGGGAAGGGCAAAACTTCGACTTCTGAAGTGAAAACTGTAGGGCTTTGTGCTGGATCCGGAGCGTCCGTCCTCAAGGGCGTTTCTGCAGACCTTTACCTAACAGGTAAGCAAGAGAAACTAGTGATGAAAAAAAAATTACTTCTAGGTACGGTAGTGTGATTCAAACTCAATGGCGGATGTGAAGTGAGCTGTAACCTAAGCCCCGCGCACCCTGCGCACACAGCTTACCTCTGCCCGCACACATCTAATTTTTGCTACTGCGCAGCGTTTTGCGTCGACTTCACAGCCGCCATTGAATTTGATTCGCACTCTAACCTATTACGATGTTTTTGTGTGTTCTGTTTTTAAGCAGCATTTATATACTTTGCAGGAGAAATGCTCCACCACGATATTTTAGATGCGGCTCAGAAAGGGATAAGTGTAATTTTAACAAACCACTCAGATTCCGAGAGAGGATTTTTGAAAGTGTTTTCACCTGAACTGCAAAGTAGACTGGATAACCAAGTCAAAGTCGTCGTGAGCCAAGTAGATAAAGACCCTCTTGTGACTGTGTAAGTTTAATTCTTAAGATTAAAAGGAAATAAATAGAATATAATCTAAATCTGTTATTTATTTATGTAATAAAATTATAGGTAGTTAAGTTAGGTAGTATAGGTATACGACGTGAGATCACCATTAACTTAAACTATTTACGATGTTTCTCGGTACTCGCAAACATTCACAATTTCACAGACACTTCATGGAAGCTTCATCGTTTTCAGACTAGTTAATCTTTCTGACTACAACATTTGGCAAGATCTCTGTACATGAGCTTTCGATTTCCGTTTTATTTCTCCACTGTATACATTCCTCTGATGATCTTCAGGCTGCACTGAAAGGTTTCATTTATATAGATGTGTTGATTTGTTGTTGTTAGAATTTTGTTAGAGCATGCACGGTTACTTACGCAGGGCTGCTTTGTCTGATGTTTTGTTTTTCAAGTTTTCTTTAAACTTTTCTTTTATAACTTCTTTTGTTGTTTTCTTTTTTCTAGCAGAATCGGACTCGGATCTGAGCTTGCGTACCGAAGATACTGTTCCATTCTTGTCGTCATAATTGATCACATATTCACTTTTTCTAGATTTGCTGCTGTGTCTTGGTTTTACGTCTCTACTGGTGGTGCTTTTATTTGTGGTAGAATTTTCTACTTTTGGTATTATTTTTACAGTCTCGCTCCTTGTGCTCGTTTTATCTTTTGATGTTCGCCTTTTAAAAGGTTTTGTATCGTTAGTGTTGGTCTCTGATTCGCCCGCAGATTTGCTTCTTAGTGAATCTTGTTTGTTTCTGGAAGACTCGTCTCTAGTCATAGCTTCTTTGGCAACTTCTTTAGTCAGGCGCCTATGTGGTGATCTACTTTTGTGCTCTAGTTTTAGTTTATCACTATTACTGGTATCATAGTGCGATTGTTTCTTTTCAATCAACCCATTAGATTTTTTAACATCATGCAAATCTGTATTCTCCTTTTTTAGACTATGATTTGGGTTTTGTATTTTCTTAGTATTTTCTTTTTGTTTATCACTATTTCTTTTATTTTTATTTTCTTCTGAATCGGACACACTGTGTAGTTTTTTAGAACAAGCTTTGTCAGCGCTACGACCGAGACTTGATGTTGGAGTTTCTAGCTTGCGACTTCTATTTGTAATAGAATCTTTCTTGTTCTGAATGTTTTGCTGCGTCGTCTTACGCGAATAAGAATCTACATTTGATTTATTTTTTCGAACAGTGTTGTTTTTCTCCGTTTTCTTAAGATTAGCATAAAGAGGTAGGTTATCATTTTCAGTTACTCTGTCTTTCTTTACGGTAGCTTTCGAGACTGGTGTTGTGTACACATCCATGTTTTCATTTATGATTTGCTCTCGTATGCACCTGTGAAATAAAAATATGATTGTTTTGCTTTTCATTTTTGTAGAACCATTTCCATCGATAATATTTAAATACATTTATCTTATTTTGGTTATCGCACAGTTTTTTATATTTTCTATTAGTGCCACATGCAGTAATTCTTGGCTTTGGGTTAGTTTGTGGTTGTGAGCTCTAAAGATGTAGTAAATTACAATTTATTAATCAATATGCATGTGAATATTTGGTTTTTCATACAGTTAATATGGTTAGAGCGGGTTAGCAAATAAATTATAGGTATAAAAATATCTATACCTTTCCGGTTGGTTTAACTGACGTTGAGGTTTTTCCAAACAGTTATTTTTGTAACTTTTTCTTGGTTCGGAGACACTACGGTTAGAGGTAAAACTTAGTTCTTCTTGTCTTCTGAACTTTGATCTTCGTGTTACAGTGTCTTCGTTTCTGATGTCTCTAACTTGTGCAATTACAGGTTTGGCCACCTTTATTTCATCTATTTGATTAGGTTTGTCGTCAAATTTGGAACGTACTCTTGGGGTGGGAACTGGAGCATAAATTGTATTAAACGGAATATTGATATATTCTGGAGCATCCTCAGTTTCGCTATCACACACACTACTGGACACTTGCTGTATTAGCTTGACAGATTGAAATTCGTCCAGATCAGATTCATCAATTGACATTTGCCTGTTGTAAGGTTTGTCATTATTCATGATCTTGGGTTGATTATCGATGCCAAAATACGTTAGGTCACTTTCTCGTAGCTGCCTAGTTTTATGTCTTCCTGGTGTCGGCGATCTTTTTATAGGGCGGATGTTCTTCGGTGAATTGATTGAGTTGTGGTCCTCTTGGATTTTAACGACTTTTTGGGTTTTTACTGCTCTAAACCCACAAGTATCGGCATTAAGTGTGCTGGTTTTTTGTAGACCTAAAATCATAAAATAAAATAAAACAATTCATAAAGAACTACCAGGTAAGAAAGAACGCTACATCGTCGACTATGTCGTTATTTAGAGGTCAAGATAGTGGTCAAATGCGAGCCTATAACCAAACCTACAAAATACGCGTTTTACGCTTACTAAAAAATTCAAATTTATATATGTACTTACCTTGATTTATGGCCCCGAACGCATCGTTTTTTACTAAAACTGCGTCGTTACGTATGAAGTTAGCTGCTTCAGTGTCGCACCGGTTTTCAGATTGCAATTGTTTGTTTATTAGTGAAACTGCTGTTAAAACGTGCGGTGCATCTTTAACTTTGCCATTTTGGAAAATGTCCTCAGACCCAAATGTCATGTTCTCTCCCAAGAGATATGGTTTGGGCTTCGGAATTTTATTTTTGAGAATACTCTTTGTAGCTGCTGTATTCTCATCGCTTTCATTTAACTCGCTAAAGCTGTGCTTCAGCGAGTCGATCCTCTGACTAATATCGGGAAAGTCGTGAACCTTTTCTCCAAATAACGTTATAGGTTTTTCAATCATCTCATGCATAGGAACAAATGCGCTTCTTCTTTTCCTGAAATCGTTTGTTGGTGGTGGTTTTTCATCAGTTGCTATTATATTTACTTTCCCTGTATCAACAGCAAAATGTAATTCAGTTTTACAGAATTCCACTTTTTTTACTTTGCGTTGACCATCCTCGCTCATATAGCTTTTCTGGTAATGATACCCGTCATCTGTTTCTACTTTAATCGGTAATGTTATTGAGACCTTTCCTGTTGATTGCAAGGTGATATTATTTTCAACTGGATCCTCTGCAACAACTTCATGTTCTCTGTAAGACTTGAATTTAGGCCCTTTATAATAGTTATTATTCTGTCTATTTTTAGAAAGCCAGTTTTGAAATGAATCATTCTGTTTATTAATTTCCCTCTCCTTGGAATCAAAATATCGTAAATGAGTATTGTCATCCATATGATCGTTAACAATTTCCGTTGATTTACAAATCCCGCTGTCTGTGGATGACTCCATTGCTAATGTATCATTGCTGTGTAAAATACTATCTGATAAAGGAGAGGTGTCTTCAAAACTGTAACTCTTTCGCCTGCTGTTCCAGTCATTACTGCCGTTAAGAAGAGATTTAAATTTAAGAGTACTAAGAGAAACTGGTGCATCTAAAAGTGGTGATACTCTACTGTTCCTTCCGTTGTGGGTTATATCACTGTTTTCTGAATCACATGAGTATTTTCTAAATATATTTTTATGAGTAGTTCTTGGATCTAGATCTATGATGCTGGCGTTATCTGTTGATGATGATTCTTCGCTGGGCATTCTCATACTTCCACCTTTTGAACTTTTCCATTTCGATGGTTCTGAAATTTCGAAATCGTCTGGTTCTGTTACTTTGTAATTTTCAGTATCAGTATCAATGTTTAAACCGGGTGCAGATTCAAAAGGAGTTGAGGATATCTCTAAAGGTTTCGTAGGTAGCGAGGGTGGTGATTCCAGGAAATTGAAGCCAGAAGAAAACACCTGAAACATGAGTTCGGTGGGGTTAAGTTATAAAAAAATACGGTGTAAATAATTGCTATATGGCAGATACGATAAATGCAGGATAGTTATGTGAACTTACTCTTCTAGAAGCATGCATCATGTAGGAAGAAGCTGGCACCCCTGGGCCGGCAGAAGTATGGTACGCGGCGCGCATGACTCGCACTTTCGCACCGGGCCCGCTTGCGTTTAGCACCTCCATCGCCCGCGCCACGCGCCGCGTCACGCCTCCTTCCACCACCTATAACGATAACAACACTAAAGTTACCTGTAACGTTGACCTAGACTGAAGAATAACAGCCAGGTGAGCTGAAAAGAGCCTGCGACATTTGACGTTATACCGGTTCTCAAGGACGCCGGTCTGCAAAGTAGAAAGTTTACTCACACAAAGGATTGACTGACAATTATTAATACCATTGTTTGAATAAGAGGCGAAACGAACGCATGTTCTGATATTTATAGGATAGTTACAGTGTAGGTATTGTTATAGTTAGTCTGATACCGCTAATCATCCCGTACAAAAGGTTTTCTCATGAATCTCGCTCTACCTGATAATTTGCTTTATTTTCCCAAGCTAAGCTAAATTCATTGCCCGCAGTTCGCACTTCAGACAAAGCACGGACGCCGTAGAGTAACGTGAATCATTGCGGACCGTTATATTTCACAATTACTTTGTCTGCAGAGATCATTATTAATTTTTTCACGATCATAACATGTTGTTACTTGTTAGTCAAGAATGTCGGTTAAGCATACAAATAACTGTTTTGGTTTGAAATGATTATATTATAATTCTAATGTACCGTGGCAGGTACCTCTTGTCTGTAAGTAGGTAGTCATTTGGTACAAATTAACTGTATAACCTACTATTGTTCAATTGACAAAACTTGGAAAGTAAACTACTGAACTAAACAAATAATTAAGAGAAGCATGAAACCTAGTTTCATTAAACAAAAACTTTGTTTAGTTGCACGGTTGCATCAAGGAACAGTCTGAGACCATTATTTTGCCGATTGTATCAATGTCATTGTCTAAGTTAAACAATTCAAAAAGTTTTAGTTAACCTACTTGTGCCTTCTCAGGACTGTTTAATCTTACCTAGTAGTGATAGGGATAGGTACTCTATTATAAATAACTAGGCAACTAGGCACCCCGTATTTTATACAATTTCCAACGGGAACTCAATTTTCTGAAATAAATAGTATCTTTCTAGTATTAATGTCAATATACTATTTTGTATTGTATCTATCCTAGATAGATCGATCTTGATAGTGTAAATAAACAATCTGTGCTATGCAAAATTGTATCCACCCAAAGCTGTTTCAGTTTATTAATAGATAGAGAATTCCCCAGAAAGAACTTAAGTCTACTAAAGGTAGCAAACCAACGGCAATGGTGCCTTCAGATCATGTGCGTTCAACATAGTTAAAATGCAGGCAATGACATGTACCGAGAATTTCGCGGCAAGTTGACATAACTAATGGCAGTGTCGCAATACCTACTGACGTGCAGCTTTCGTCTTGCAATGCCGATGCTATCTAAATATACGGCCGGAACCCGTGAAAATAAATACTGAACGCTCTCATACCTTTTCATGTTTTAAGAGTTAATCTTTTAGGCAAAATCAATATTGACTTTTCTAATCTAAGTAGTCTGGACTGTAACATTGACGGCGGTCGGCGTGGCATCGTTTGTAAAACCGCTGTATTTTACCTACGTACAGCAATTTGCCAATGCTCATTGAAATTGGCCTTCCTAGTAGGTTTAATGCCTTAACGCTCACCTCACAAACTTATTTGCTAGTGTGACGTGATCGAAGCGGGGGCGAAATGAAATGGCAGCTCTGCGAGTCGTGATTGCGATCTTTTCAATGAACTCACTCTTGTATTTTCGTGTGGGTGTAATGGATCCTATCTACCTAACAAATAAATCATCGTACTCGAATCAATTTGTAATGCCTATATGTTTTGTAACAGAGAGGAATAACGGTATAGTTTCTCGGGGAACACCTCATTGCCTACTTACAAGTTTAGAGTTTAGACTAGAGTGCACTCCATACAAAATGTTTACGACAACAAAGAACGACACATCTTATACGGTTTAGAGTTTCAAAGACACTTTACTAAATTTAATTTAAATATGGCAAAGTAGGAACTGTGCCATGCCATGACGTCAGCAAAGCCAATTCACGGTATAACCAGCACGTTCAATTACCTTTATGTTTCCATTTACGAAAATAATAGATAAGTGTTGTATTCGTACAAAAAAAGCTTGGCATGTTAATTCGTTATTGGTTGATTGGAATTACGGCGGTAGCCTTTTACTGGTTTATGGATCAAGGCGAGTTAATTCAGAGGATAGGCTGACGTCATCATTATAATCGAATACTAACTAAAATCAAAAGTAAGGTCGCTGTCGCAGCCCACAACAAACTGTCTGTCTTTATAACAATCAGCGTGGAGTAACTGCGAAATGGAAATCGTGCAATGCGATAGATAACTCATAAACCAATAGGATAGCCTGTAGATTGTATGTATCTGTTATTAGTACCTACTATAACATCGATACTTAACTAAAAACTATTTACAATCCATTAAAAACTGCGAAAAATGTTTGATCAGAAATAAGGTAATATTTATAGGTATATGAAATATCAAAGACATTGAAATGAATCCGACCGGTCACAAAATACAGGATTCGAACCTTATTCCAATAAGACAATTAGTATTTTTGTACACGGCCAGCAAAATCCTTAATCCCTTTGTAAAAATTAACACGCGAATCTAGTTTCTAATTTCAAATGTATATAAATAAAAGTGTAACATTGCCGTTGTCTGTTTGTTTGTGTGGCTTTCACGCTAAAACGGCCGAACCCATTCGGTCGAATGCAGATAGATCGTTAACACTACAAAGACCAAGATATTAGGTCCAAAAAATTTATCCCGAAAAACTAATTCTTTTTTTTTCTTTAAAATGGGCATGTAAGCATGCCAAAAATTACGAGTGAAACCGCAGGGCTCCCCTCCCTCTCGATTCGATAAAACATTGATTAATTAATTCGACCGTTGATTCATAGAGTTAACGGGCTAGTACCATTTGCGTCTACATTCGACATCTTAGAAATCGATAAATTTTTACTGTAAAACTGGTCAACGTTAATTAATATCAGCTTTTTTTTATATAGATAGATACCTAAGGTAGGTAGTACCTATAAAAAAAAAAAAAATATATGGAGGTGGTAGTAGAGATGATTTACACGAATAATGTCCAAAGAAAGGCATGTTTACATTTACAATTTTGGTGTTAGCTAGTACCTATTCTAGATATATCTCGACATTTTATCAGGCGTTTCCACCAAATAAATTTTGGTAAAATTAGAATTCAAAAATTTACACGTGCTCTTCGTTTGTATGATTACATAACGGCAAAACGGTGATAGCGATTAACATTGTTAGTGTTAATAAATACGTGTGAATTCGTATGGTACAAGAGTGGTGTGAAGGCGGAAGGTGGCGGAAGGCTGGGTGCTGGTGAGAGGGGGGCGTCCGTGACGCGCGGGGTCATCGACTACCGTACCCGCAGACTCGGCGCATCTGAGGGGCAACCACGCCATTCCGCGTCACTCGACTGTTTCACTAGAAACTCCGAAGGAAAACCCTGATACAACCTTATTGATTTCTAAATGATTCATCTCATTTTAGCGATATCATTCAAGAAACCAGATTTAAAAGTTGTCCTGTATGCAGTTCACACTCGTTCGATGAGTGTGAGTGTGCATTGTAATGTAATAGAACCGAATAAATAATAGTAGTAGGTACCTCTTACTGGCATATAGTAATAAGACTAATAAGTATGTCTACACAGGCAACAGGTTAGGTACTATAATATTCTTAGATATAAACTAAACACATCATCTGAGACTATCCGGTGAATTCTGACTCCTATATCCTATAGGTTGTCAAGTTTTTAAGTGGTTGTAAAAAATGCACTTAGCAATCTTAGCATACGTAGGTACTTAACCTTAAAGTACCTACCTAAATGTGAAAACGAATTGTAAACATTTCTCATTGAGTTCAACTTTGCATATTAATGGATGGAGGGTGGACGGTAAATGATGAGTTGATGACCGAATACCGCACAAAGTCATCATCATTTTCCGCAGTGGAATTCACCACAGGCGCGGAGATAGCTGCGTGCTCGTAAAGCAATGCCGCTCCAATGCGCATGATGACAACTTCATAAGTGGTTCGTTGTCATTCAACTCGAGGTGCTTTGTGTTTATTATGATAAATTGCCAGTAATTACGCGACAACAGGCAGATGCTTCCTCTGCCTGCACAAATAACACGGCACGGGGCGGATGACAGAGCATACGCGGCGCGGGCGCAGCCTCGCGTCCACGGCCTTAGCGCAGGATTTCCGGCACTACAAACACGAACCCTAATAATCAACGCTCCGTTGAATATTTTAACCAAGTCTATTTTATATGTCATAAAACAGTTCAGCCGACTGTCATAAATTAAAATCACAGAATTCCCTCTATCATTAAGTCTATTATTAAAATGTACAAAACCACCACCCGCGTAGAACAACATTTTGCAGCGCGTTGATGTCTTTTGTATGAAGAAACGAAATCATTCATCCTCATTATTTGTGAAAAGCTGTTCTATTAAGTTGGTAGTGTGTTATCCAAATAACATGATTCCTAAAATGATAATGTGTTGGTACTAAGTAGATACCACTAAGTTTACATAATAGATATAATATAATAGGTACCTACTTATAAATGCAGTGGAACGAACCACAGAGATAATGATTACTATTAGAAGTAGGTATGGATGCTCTAAGATTAGAAGTAGGTAATACGGACAGATAAAAAGTTACATAAGTTACTGAGGAACGACTTATTTGACTTTAGTTCTTTCTTATCTATAATAGGAAACTATTAAAATGAACGAGCTGTTTAGCAGCTTCCACACGTCTTATTGTCACTTTCACCATTCGGCTATTAGAATCCAATAGGCATATTTACCTGCCCACCGCTTCTGATTGAAACAAAAGATTTCAAGTAACAATAGCAGTTACCATCTTGAGATGCATTTACTATAATAGTTAATTCATTGTTTTTGTTTTGCTACTACGCTATTAGTAGTTTTAGGTTCGATGACACCCCGATCTGTGATAAAGATATAAAAGGTAGTCCTGATCCAGGGACTGTTGAATAAATACATAGCTCAATAAGCTCTACGTAGCTTGGTAAGTACATACACTACTCACTAATATAATAAGGCGGAATACTAGTTACACTTTTAGAGGTGACCTAACAACAGCGGTATAATCTTTAAGCCTTGTGCACCACCTGGTTTAAATGCTCAGAGAAGCACTACCTAACTAAAGGAACTCATGAAAAAAAATATTAAACTGGCTCTCAGACAGGTTTGCGCAACTTACTCGTCGTCAACATTAAACCGTATGCTAGTTGCATAAGTCTCATTTTGAAAAATAGGCAATTATTTATAAAACAGTCCAACTGTCTCGCTCCTCAGTTTTAACGCCATATTAGGATATGACCACTTTACTTTTAGCCTTTTGGCAATGACCGCTTGTAGATCGAAAGCCCAGAATGGCATAAAAATGAGATTTTCCACGTCTATGTTGTACATAGTAATTTAATTTTTAACTGGTGCGTGTGTACCATCACTATTCATTTAAATTTTTGGTTTCAATGTACAAAATTACTTTTAAAGTTTTTAGGATTAGGGAAGAGTTACAAAACATCTTCCTACTAGGAATAAAATTAAAAGCGTTGCAATAAAGTTATGACGCGTCGAGCAAGCTTAACTTTATGATGTTGTCATAATTACAAAGCTTTAATTTAAATAATTTTAATTGTATAAAATTTGCGAGATTACCTTTCCGTACTCGGCAGTTCCTGCCCACTCCCTCCGCCATTGACTCTCTGCCACTTCCATGTCTGAGATTTTTCTATTTTCGATCGCTGCAGCTACACTCGGGAGCGCCGGTGCTCGTTCGGTAAAGCGCACGCACACGTTCGTTGGGCGCGCCGGCTCGATGCCTACTGCTATGCCGCGGCAGCCAGTTCATTGGTATCCGGCCACCAGCAACAGCAACACCGCACCGCTCCGTGGTACAAGTTTCAACCCACAAAATGAATTTAAATAAGTATCGAGAATTCGTCATTGCCTTCCGCTGGCGCAAAAACCATACCTACTCGATGTCAACGCCCACTCCAGTTTAAGGTAGCAGGCCTGCTAACCAGACGTAGGTCGCAGCCCACGCGGCTCTTGAATGAGGTAAACATTGCAACTCCTGTTGGTGTATTGTGGCCTACACTCACCCTGATAGAGAAGGCCTGTGCGGCACAGGCCTATGCAATTTAACATGCTCCTACAGATATATGCAGGTGAACGCCTAGCTCGTCACGTCATTCAATCTCATAAAAAAAAAGATATATGAGTAACCAGCTGACCCGCCCCGGTGTCGCACAGGTTCATTAGTTTTACCTTATCTCAGTCTAAAGGAAGAGAGAAAAGAATGAATCGATGAAGGTGAAAGGAGGCAGGTGCACCTGCCTCCATTCGCCGATTCCTTTCACCTTTATCCATTCATCCTTTTCCCCCCTCCCTTCTCTCTTTCCCATAGTATAGGATGAGAGGAGTGGCTTTGGACCTGATATACTGAGGGTAGGTAGGATGTCGGTAATTTCTGAACCACAAAACCGATGACCTTGTAATATTTATGGGCCCATATTTAAACCACCGCAATTCTAACAAAAAAAGAATTAATGAAATCGGCTTACGTGTTAATGAATCAAAAATAAGTACACATTTTAACTTTCATCATCTTCCTGGCGGGAACCGTGCCAAATAAAATTTCGGGATAAAAAGTATACTATACTATAGCCCAGATAATATACCTACAGTAACTATAGTAAACTACGGAGTATCAAACCAAGTTATGCCAAGCTTCATTTGAATCCTCAGTAGTTTCGGCGTGATGCACAGCCAATATACAGGAGCCCTCTAAAATAATTTTAAAATATCTTCAATGTATAGAATTGGACCTGCTTGGATATTATTATAATAGGTTTTTATTGCTTTATTATACTGTATTGCTTATCAATACTAATAATAAAACTGTAACTGGGCTAAATCTGTACATTGAATATTTTTTGCAAATTTTGACTGCTTTCCACTACTATATTATCGATATAAAAAAAAGAAACTATTTTTTTTTGTCTGTCTGTCTGTCCCTTTGAATATGCCTCACACTGGAACTACTGAACGGATTTTGCTGTGTATGATAATAGCTAATTTTCCAGAATGACATTTAGGATACTTTCTGTTTTCTAAAACGGCCAAGTGCGGGTTGCACGAAGCAATAAGGATGTAATTTTTATGCAAGACTTTTTTCTTTGCGTATTATGTTTTTTTTATTTATCTATTTAATACACTTCCTGCCGAAGGGAAGATTGAAGGGAAAGGAAAAAATATACGGCGAAGGAAGGCAGGCTGCGCCATCTCCCTTCTTTTGCCGTCCCATCCATTCATCCTTTTCCCCTTTTGCTTCTCTCTTACCCATAAATAGGGTTAGAAAAATAAAATAAAAATCTATTAACTAGTTATTATGTTAGGTTAGGACTTCAAACTTCATCAACCTATCATGTGTAACGAGTTTTCTTAGCCCTCGTTACAGTGTTTGAAGGAATAATAAAACATTTAAAAATATTTCGACTTTTATTTAAAATTTGAATTTTGGCGCGTTATTTTTCTTGGTTATTCTGTGATCGATCGTTTTTCGATGCCGCTGTTGTGGTAGCGGAGCCGTCATATCTGCATTGGGAACTGTCAATGTCAGAGTCACGTCATCGAGATCTTCTTTTGACAGACTCACTTTTCTACGGCCCTCTGGACCGACATAATGCATTATTTCAATTTTGTTTAAATTCCATTTAATTAGTGGAATCATATGAGTTTTCCTCCTAGAATGGGTGGAAAACGCCTTCTAAACGGGCCAAGTGGGAGTTTTTGGCAATATTTCTTTATGATGGTGAGTATTTTCGAAGTTATTCCATTGAGGTGTGGTTGAACCGACATCTTCGTCGAGTCATATTTTTCAATATTTTCTTTGAATTGTTTCAGGTTTGACATCAGTTTTCTAAAGGCCACGTTTGGCATACTTGAACACTCTTTTAAATTCTTTTTGAAGAAAAACGGTGAGTTCCGATATATTTCGATGTTTAGGTTTTGGCCAGTAATTTTTATATTTTGTTTATGAACTTGGATTAATGGGTGCGTTGTTTTGTTGCAGCCTATGGCGTTTTTTTTTTTTTTTTTCGTACCAGTTTTTATTCTACGTATTTTTTTCCTGCAATTTTCCGATGAAATGATTCAGTGAAGACGTCTCATCGCGGAAGATTTGGCGGTCTTGGCAGCATCCGTGTGGTGGTTGATGAACCCTTGTGAAGACTCCCCGAGTGTCGCAGCTAAGATATTCTTTGTTTTGAAACCTTTTAAAATTTAAAAAAACAATTTATAATGATTTACTTCATTTTTTTTGAAACTAAAATCTTTCTAAAGAGTATGCGTCGTCGTTATCATATTGCTTAGCTTAAATTAGCTTAAAATTACCTAAATTAATTCTAGTAAACATTTGTCTATTTTAGTGTAGATTTAACTCAAAATTTAAAACCAGACTCTCCCCAATGAGATACCAAATTTAAAGTCACAATATAGAGTAAAGGACATTTTGGCATTTATATTCTCCCCGTCCCTGTGATTAATGGCCAAGGTCTCTGCGACTGACATATCCTGTGGTTTTGTTTGATGGTAAGTTGCTTCTGGCGCCCGGACCTTCTTTTCTTTTTTTTATATTGAAGTGGATTTATCATCGATACCCTTTTGCCTCCCTTATACCTTATATAGATATATAATGAAAAATAAAGATAAATAAATATTTTTTTTTATATTTTTTTATTTTTTTTTAACATTACAATTGGCGCGTGCGATTAGGGACTTGAAATTGGGGATATTTTCATAACCAGTTGAAAGCAATATTGAGCGTCTACGCATACTATTTTTTGTATGAATAATTTTGTTTATTGTTCATATACTTATGTATGTTTGTTTGCTATTTTGCAAGTATTGTTTTGTTTATGTGCATTTTAGGTACATTTGTATACTTTTACAAACATTTACAGACTATGTTGAGACTGTTTGTTATGTTGTGAAAACAAGGTTTGTTCATGAACATTGTGTGAATTTATAGGAATTAATTTTGCATTAAAACATACTTCTGTAAAACGTCACCGCATACTCAAACAATTTAAACTTAAATAATTTAATTTAAACTTCACTCAAACTTAAAAGAATTTAACCTTTAACATTCAACTTTTAATTTAACTTTTGATAAACTTGACTTATGATAAAATTTATTCATTTTGAAAATAACTTTTATAGCTTTCTTGCTGGATACTTTTGTTGAATACCTATTGTGTTTATATCTTGTTCAAGATGGACAAGGAAGTACAGTTTCCTCCGGTGATGGAACCTAAGGAAAATCCTATTTCTAGTGATACTTCTTCTCGTGTGGAACCGTGTGCTGCTGCAAGTGTACGGATTGATAGTAATTTGACGGAGATTGCTGATCCATTTTTGACGGATGTGAGAACGGCTCATTGTTCTTCTGCTTGTGTTCAACCTACTTCATTGCCTTCGTTTAATGCTTTGAATGTTCTAGTAAACGAACAAATTAGAAAAAATTTGCCTAGTACAAGTAAATTACCTGACTTGAAAAGAAGTAAGATTGTTTTTGATGGAAAGTCTTGTGTTAGAGAATTTATTACACAGATTGAAGAATACTTTTTATATAAAAACTTTGATGAGAATTTTTTGGTTGGTTCTTTCTCTGATTTACTTTCTGGTACTGCTGCTAAATGGTTTCGTAGTGTTCGAATTCGGATTGCGTCATGGCAAGCACTCAAAGTTGCTTTGTTGAATCGTTTTGACAAACCTGAGTTTGACTATTTTTTGGAATATGAACTTCGTACTCGAAAACAAAAATTTACAGAATCTCTTCCTGATTTTATTACTGAAGTCATGGACATGGCTAGTCGTCTTGCTTCTCCCGTGTCAGATGCGACAGTCATAAACATAATTAAACACAATATGTTATCAATTTATACTCCATACATATTTGGTAAAAATGTTGAAACTATTGATCAATTTATTAATCTTGGCAAGGAACTTGAAGTTTTTGTTAATAGAAAACCTTTGAAAGTTGAAAAGCAATCATTACAGTTTAATGCTGTTCAATCTGATAATTCAATTTGTTTAAAATGCAAGTCTAATGGACATAGTTATAGAAATTGCCCTACAATTCAAGGCGTTGTTTGTTTTAAATGCCATAAGGTTGGTGTTATCACAAAAGATTGTGATGTTTGTAACTCAGATAAGAAAAATTTAACTGAGGCAAAAAACTAGTTTGCCATCGGGCCCAAGTTTGTAGGAAAACTTCCGGTGACCCGATGATAAATAACTTTAGTCACAGACCTGATGATACCAGTTCTAAAAAAGAATTTTCTGATTGGTTGGATTACCTAAAGACATTTTTTAATGTTTACAGATCTGCACCTGTTTTATTTGTTAAAAATCATGATACTAGACCTTTCTTGAAGTTTTCAATTGAAAATATTATACTTTCTGGATTATTGGACAGCGGTTCAAATAGTTGTGTATTGGGTTCAAATAGCCACATACAATTTTTGAGGTTAGGCTATAAAATCAAACCTATTTCTAGTTCTGCTTATACTGCTGATGGTTCTTCACAGAAAATTATTGGAGTTCTTGAATTACCTGTAACTTGTGATAAAATAACTAAAGTTATTAAATTTTTAATAATACCTTCTTTTGACCTTCCAGTCATATTAGGTTTTGACTTTTGGATAAAATTTGACCTTGCTAAAGATTTATGGAAAAGTATTACTTTTGTTCATAATGAACAGCCACAGATTTGTGCTGTTACTTCTGCCGTTGAACTTTCTCCTTCTGAGAAACAGTTATTGAATGAAACCATTTCTTTGTTCGAAGATATTTCTTATGAAAAGAAAGGCTTAGGTCTTACTAACTTAGTTGAACATAAAATTAATGTTACTAGCGATCCTTTTAAGAGTAGGTATTGGCCTTTGAGTCCTGCTAAACAAAAAGAACTTTTTGATGAAGTGGAAGTTTTATTGAAGGAGGGAATTATTCAACCTTCTAAATCACCTTGGTGTTCACCAGTATTAGCTGTTGAAAAGAAAGATGGTGGTACTAGATTATGTTTAGATTCAAGACGTTTGAATTCAGTTACTGTTAAAGATTCTTATCCGCTTCCTTACCCTTCTAGAATATTAGATAACCTTCGTGGAGCACATTTCATTACAACAATTGATCTTTCTAAAGCCTTCCTGCAAATCAGCCTCGAGAAATCTTCTCGCGAGAAGACTGCTTTTGTTGTTCCTGGAAAAGGACTGTATGAATTTGTACGGATGCCTTTTGGTCTTACAAATGCACCCGCTGAGCTACAGCGACTTGTAGATAAACTGTTTGGTCCTGAATTTGATAATGTAGCCTTCTGCTATTTGGATGACCTTATACTGGTTAATTCTGATTTTAAAACTCATATAGAATACTTACATAAAATACATAAAATTTTGAAAGATGCTGGTCTGACTGTGAACTTGAAAAAGTGTGAATTTTGCAAAGATAGACTCCGTTACCTTGGTTATATTGTAGATAGTAGTGGTCTGCATACTGATCCTTCTAAACTAGAAACAATAGAAAATTTTCCTCGTCCTGAAACCATTAAACAACTCAGAAGTTTTCTTGGTTTATGTTCATACTATCGTAGGTTTGTTAATAAATTTGCTGATATTGCTTCTCCTTTGACTAAATTAACTGCTGGTAGTAAAAATTCTAAGAAATCTCTTATTTGGAATGACGAAGCTGAAATTGCATTTAATAATTTAAAACAAGTTTTAACCTCTTCACCGGTTTTACAATGCCCTAACTTCGAAAAACAATTCTTTTTACACTGTGACGCTAGTTCTGTAGGTATTGGTAGTGTTCTCAGTCAGGAAGATGATGACGGTGAACAACATCCTATTGCATTTTATTCTAGATCACTCAATAAATGTGAGCGAAATTATAGCACCACAGAACGCGAATTATTAGCGATTTTAGATTCAATTGAACATTTTAGACCTTACATTGAAGGAATGAAATTTTCTGTAATCACTGATCATGCTAGTTTAAAATGGCTTTTAAAACTCAGTAATCCTAGTGGACGTTTAGCACGTTGGGCTGCTAGAATATCACAATTTACTTTTGATATAATTCATAAAAAAGGTTCCTTACACTTAGTACCGGACGCTTTGTCTCGACTTAATATTGCTGCTATTAATGTTTCCCCTGATACTATCATATCTCCAGATGAAGATATTGAGGATCCTTGGTATAGGAGAGTGTTTGTTGATTGTCAGAAGTTTCCCTCTCGATTTAAAAACTTTAGAGTTGAAAATAATACACTTTATAAGTTTTGTAAAAATAAATTTAACCCTCAAAGTCGTTTGAATTGGAAAATTGTTATACCTAAAGAACATATTTTGGATACTATTCGCTCTAATCATGATGATATTAATTCTGGTCATCTTGGTATTCATAAAACATTAAGTAAATTAAAACAACATTATTTCTGGAAACAAATGTTCAAAGATACTCATGATTATATAAATTTTTGTGAAATTTGTAAAGCTTACAAACATTCCACTCATCCTCCACTTGGTACCATGGTTAACCCTAAAAAAGTTGATCAACCCATGCTCATGCTTTCTGTTGATATTATAGGAATTTTACCTAAAACTTATTCTGGTCATAAATACATACTTTCTGTTGTAGATGTATTTTCTAAGTATTGTTGGTTATTTCCCATGATAAATGCTACCACTAAAATAATTTGTAAACTACTTGAAAAAGAGATATTTCTTAAATTTGGTGTTTGTAAAATACTAGTTTGCGATAATGGCTCACAGTTCATTTCTAGATCATTTGTAGATTTTCTGAAGGGTTATAATGTAACTAAAATATTCTATAACTCCCTTTATACTCCGCAGAACAATCCTGTTGAACGATATAATAAAACTGTTGAAACTTGCATATCTTGTTTTGTAAAAGATGATCATAGGACTTGGTCAAAGTTTTTGTCCAATGTTCAATTAGCTTTGAATAGTAGTGTTAATCTTGCTACAGATTATACACCTAATTTTTTGATGTTTGGTCGAGAACTTATTTTTGATGCTTCTTTACATCGTTTTAGTAACTCTTTTGATAATTTAAACCAACTTCAAATGGGAAGTAGGTGTTCTTTTGCTAAATCTTTGAATTCACTTGGTGATGTTTTTGTAAAAGTTCAAGCTAATCTATTGAAAGCTTATAAACGTAATGCACGTTATTATAATGTGGGCCGAAAAGTCATTTCTTTTGATGTGGGTGATATTGTGTGGAGAAGAAGTTTTGTGCAGTCTAATGCTCCTATTTATTTTTCGGCAAAGTTTGCACCTAAGTTTGTTAAATGTGAAATAATAGAAAAAGTTTCTACTAATGTAAATATTTTGAAAGATTTGAACAAAGGTACTTCAGGCCGTTACCATGTTAAAGATATTATAAAATACTAATTTTTGAATTTTATGTTCTCATATTTTATTTTGTTTTTGATTTCGACGGAGTGATGAAGCGGACATTTGATAGGTGATGAATAAGATTTGATGTATGAATGGGATTGTCCTTATGGTAGATGATGCTTGTTAGGTAACTTCATATCATTTTACTCAATTCAATTTCAGGATAACACTAAACTATAACTTGGGTCATTTTGGATATTAATTAATACTTCTTCAACCTGCATAAAATATATTATCAACATCATCAGATCTTATGTATATTTTTGTATATTAAGTATATGGGATATTTTTCTTACCCCATGTATATTATTTTTGGGATATTCTCCTATCCTATTTGTATATTATTTTTGGATCTTATTTTATTAATTCTAAATTAATATAATGGATCTTATTCTTAATGGCATGCTTTGTATATTTTGTACAAATATTTGTTTTTGGTGTATTCACTTTTAATTAAGTAAAACACATTTATTTTTTGTGTCTCGGACATTACTTTTTTTTGAACGTTCATACCTACCGGATATACATACCTGGATTTGAAACTTGAGTTTATCTCAAAACTTTTTGTAGGTATTTCTGCCCCTTCAGTAGAGTACCTATTCTTTTGTACAATCTCGGACTTTCCATCCTTGATTTGTATTTTTTTTATGCACTGCTTGCGTACGGTAAGTCGGAAGGAGTTGTGCCGGCCGCAGCAGACATATTTTTATGGTGTTGCTTTCACAACATTCATAATTTTTTATGCTATTTGTGCCCGGAAAGTCGGAAGGAGTTGTGCCGATCACAATAGTCATATTTTTCCTTGTTGTTTTCCCAACAATGGAAATCTTTTTATGCTATTTGCGCCCGGAAAGTCGGAAGGAGTCGTGCCGATCGCAATAGTCATATTTTTAGTCCTTGTTGTTTTCCCAACAATGGAAACTTTTTGAATGTGTTTGTGCCCGGAAAGTCGGCAGGTGGTGAACCGATCACAACATGTTTCATTTTCTAATTTTTGTTAGAGCTTTTTGAATACCCACTTTTTAGTGTGTGT
This sequence comes from Ennomos erosarius, assembly GCA_963580505.1. Lineage (NCBI taxonomy): Eukaryota > Metazoa > Arthropoda > Insecta > Lepidoptera > Geometridae > Ennomos > Ennomos erosarius. The sequence goes on along the minus strand of OY756981.1, from coordinate 9,313,175 downwards.
ATAGTATAGAGGCGGCGGCGAGAGCTTAACCGTATAATTTATATAAAATTTATTTTATTTGGCTTTTGTGGTAGTAGAGTCGGCGACCATTGAGTCCAACCGAACTTGAGTTAGTCCGCAAATCATTTTTTCTTACTTGTTGATAGTAGAGTCGGTGATTATTTAATCGAACCGCACTTTCACTTATTTATATTGCACTTTCGTGTGATTTTTGTTACTTTTGGGTTTGATATAGATATAGAGCTGGTGGCGGTAGAGCCTAACCACGCTTGAGTAATTTGTAGAGATTGTTGGTAGAGACGATAGAGACAGTGGTCATAGAGCCTAACTGAGCTTTCATCGTAGAGTTTTTTGGTAGAGACTTTTGTAGAGTTGGTTTTAATAATTATTTTTTTTGGATTTCGTTTCAGAAGATACTTTCTTCGTTTTGGTTTGTCGGAGAGACATTATTTTTTGTTAGTTTTGAGTTTTTTTGATTGGTAGTTCTTTGGTAGAGCTTTTGCTTTTTGGCTTTTGTCATAAAAGAAAGTTCCTTTCTTTTATTTTTTTTGGGGAGGTATGTAATGTAACGAGTTTTCTTAGCCCTCGTTACAGTGTTTGAAGGAATAATAAAACATTTAAAAATATTTCGACTTTTATTTAAAATTTGAATTTTGGCGCGTTATTTTTCTTGGTTATTCTGTGATCGATCGTTTTTCGATGCCGCTGTTGTGGTAGCGGAGCCGTCATATCTGCATTGGGAACTGTCAATGTCAGAGTCACGTCATCGAGATCTTCTTTTGACAGACTCACTTTTCTACGGCCCTCTGGACCGACATAATGCATTATTTCAATTTTGTTTAAATTCCATTTAATTAGTGGAATCATATGAGTTTTCCTCCTAGAATGGGTGGAAAACGCCTTCTAAACGGGCCAAGTGGGAGTTTTTGGCAATATTTCTTTATGATGGTGAGTATTTTCGAAGTTATTCCATTGAGGTGTGGTTGAACCGACATCTTCGTCGAGTCATATTTTTCAATATTTTCTTTGAATTGTTTCAGGTTTGACATCAGTTTTCTAAAGGCCACGTTTGGCATACTTGAACACTCTTTTAAATTCTTTTTGAAGAAAAACGGTGAGTTCCGATATATTTCGATGTTTAGGTTTTGGCCAGTAATTTTTATATTTTGTTTATGAACTTGGATTAATGGGTGCGTTGTTTTGTTGCAGCCTATGGCGTTTTTTTTTTTTTTTTTCGTACCAGTTTTTATTCTACGTATTTTTTTCCTGCAATTTTCCGATGAAATGATTCAGTGAAGACGTCTCATCGCGGAAGATTTGGCGGTCTTGGCAGCATCCGTGTGGTGGTTGATGAACCCTTGTGAAGACTCCCCGAGTGTCGCAGCTAAGATATTCTTTGTTTTGAAACCTTTTAAAATTTAAAAAAACAATTTATAATGATTTACTTCATTTTTTTTGAAACTAAAATCTTTCTAAAGAGTATGCGTCGTCGTTATCATATTGCTTAGCTTAAATTAGCTTAAAATTACCTAAATTAATTCTAGTAAACATTTGTCTATTTTAGTGTAGATTTAACTCAAAATTTAAAACCAGACTCTCCCCAATGAGATACCAAATTTAAAGTCACAATATAGAGTAAAGGACATTTTGGCATTTATATTCTCCCCGTCCCTGTGATTAATGGCCAAGGTCTCTGCGACTGACATATCCTGTGGTTTTGTTTGATGGTAAGTTGCTTCTGGCGCCCGGACCTTCTTTTCTTTTTTTTATATTGAAGTGGATTTATCATCGATACCCTTTTGCCTCCCTTATACCTTATATAGATATATAATGAAAAATAAAGATAAATAAATATTTTTTTTTATATTTTTTTATTTTTTTTTAACATTACACATGGTCCCAGTCCCCCCCTCTTTCGGGATAACATGGCAATTCAAGATCACCTTGTTAAATAAAAGATTTAATTAAAACAGCCCATGATTCATTTTAACATACTATGTATGTAATTTCATTAAAATAAAATTGCTGGTACAGTTAAAGGACAAGACAACAAATCACAGTATATTAAAGGTACAGACAGCACAGATGTCCTGACCATTCTTATGTTTTTAGAGAATATTTTTGATTTTAATTTTATTCGTAAATTTCACACATTCAAACTATAAACAAATCCTGATTCACAATAATTTATAAAAAAGTGAAAAGATATCTAATGCTTTGTTGACTTACATACAACTCTAAGGAGATTACATAAAATGTCCAAAAGTACTAAAAAACTAGATGGAATTTATGTGTAAATCCTACTAGGTTATTTCACCAAGCCTATAAAGATCATGCTAATTGTAAAAAAAATTAAGAAGTATTTTTCCTTTACAAAAAAATGTTTTTAAACCACTCAAATACTGATGTTCGCTTAACAATGACAATTGAAAGCTCATTGTGTGTACATCTTTAAATACAAAGTTAATCAAGAGCTCTTATTATCAATAAAAAACAACTTGCAAAGTATAGCAAACGATTAAATACCAAGTTGAAGGGGACAAATTGTCAATATTTGTTTTTGCCCATGTTTTGAAGTTACTTACAAACCAATCCCTCCAATAAGTACATTTTATAAATAACTAAGGGCTGATACATCAATAAAAGTATATTTTTGCAGGTATAATGTAATAGCATAAATCATTATTATTTAGCTTTTAGTGATAAGGCCGCCGATTGTAATACCTACTATAAGCTGTTATGTATCATTGATTGATTCTGTGGTATACAATAAAGAGTTTTTGTATTGTATTGTATTATTATTTCAAGACTTATTATGAAACACAATTTTTGTTAGTAAGCAACCTCACTTGATCACATCCATAATGTTTTAACATTTAAAACTCCAGATAATTTTATTACGATGCTTATTGCATTAGTATAATACATAATATCATTCACATGGGGAAAGCAAAGATATTTTGTCAGCTTATTGGCTATACCTAAATCATAATTATATGAGTATGAATTAAATTAATTTGGCCTTATTATCACAGTTACTTATCATTGTTATGAAGATAGTTTGTGTATAAATCCAAAAAGTGTGTATCACATTTTCGAAGTTCCAAGACTTCAACCAAGGCTTCATCGTTGGAATTCTTCCGAGTATTCACACATTTCACAAACTTGGCAACAAGTACATCGCTACACTGATTAGTAGCACAAAAGTTGTAGAATAGTTTCTGTTCATGGCACAAAGCTGTATCTATTCCATTTTTAAAATACCTGTAGTACAGCTGCTGCCCTAGCAGACACAGGTTTTCTACTTCCTTCCATTCTTCAACAGTTAAACCAAATAACAGGCACACAGAATGGCCTTTGATAACACATGTGGTCTGACCTATTATGTCTCCTACTTTCAGAGTAGCAACTGATGTTATGCCATGGTTTCTGTGATTGATTTTTACTGATTCTAAATAATAGCCAGAGATTAGACCCCATCCTTTAGTATGCAATTTGATACTCCTCGCTTCGGTTAATTTTATAGGAGCCACCACGTCATAAAAGCCATACAGAGAATCTTTAATGTTCATAAATTTAAAAATTTACTCGTTTGGTACAGTTATTTACCCACATAAATTATGAAATAGAAATAGACAAAGATAATATAATCACTGGAAGTGGAAATAGAATATACAAAACAAAACGCAACTCATTCAGCAGCAGAAAATGCAGAAACACGGCGGCACGGGCAAACTTAAAACCAGTGTTTCTAACACTGATTCGCAAAAGAGAGCTAGTGTCGTAAAAAAAAGAGCTAAAATTTTCAGTAAAAAGGAGCTAAACCAAGGAAATACCAATTTCTGTTTCAATTAAAACGATTCTGCAGCTTTAACATGCTTTTTGCACTTTATGTGATTCAATAAGTCAGCCTTCTCGGGGTTTGACTCGCAGCGACAATGACCACAGTATGCTTTGGGCTTTTTATTACTCACTTTTTTCAGCCAATCTTGAAATGGCGCCTCTTCAAAGCCATCAAAGAGTTTTTGACTAAAAAGCCATATAAATGATTGTTTCGATTAGTATATCTACAACACAACACCAGTAACACCACATCCAGGGCCCCGTTTTATAAAGCTACAATTGTAGCTTACAATTGTAGCAGCTACAAGAACAAGTAACTACAAGTTACTAGTAAAGAGCGTTTTATAAACCTACCAATCATCGATTACAAGCAGTTTAATACCAATATACTCTGTGATTACAAGTATAATTCACATCACTACGAACCTCACGGCGTGGAACCACAGACAAAGCAGAGTATAAAATCTAGATTATGATGTTACAAGTTGCACATCACTATGAATAAACGTCACGGTCTATAGCTTATTTTTTAATTTGGCTTGCTTTTATTAATGAATTTAACCGGTGTCAAGTATACATTAAATCCCTACATAATATATAAATTAATAAAACAGTCTATTCGTTTGTTTCGGCTTACAAGCCATATTGGATGAATCTATTTGGATGAAGTTTGACACACATAAGGTAATATGGGTACTTATATTATCGGGACAGATGAGTTTTATTTCGGAAAATGAAAAGTTCCCACGGGAAAATAAATAAGTTGTGAGTGAAACCACGGGCGTCATTATTTCCACAGTTATTTATATTTTATGGCTTTTCTCACATTAGGTTTGTGATTTTCGTTCATTACTCATGGGCTACGCTTAAGGTGAATTTATCATTTTGTAAGGATATTTAATTCATATTTACTTAATTTTACTAATTGAACATTCATTAATACGTGACACAACCAATACAACCCACTTTCATAAATTTATCCACACTTGTAATTCATTTTACCTAGCTCTTTAGTTAGGTAAAAAATTTATAACTTGTAGTTCCGTACACTTGTAACGACCATAACAATTGTTCGATTTTACATATAAAAAATGAAAAAACACTATGGATTGTCTATCATCTACGAATAAGTGCTTGTAATTCAAAGAGTAAAGTAATATATCGGCCAATTTGCTTGTACACTTGTTAAGTTGTGGCTTTATAAAACGCATTATTTCAATTTTTTTTTTGGCTGTGTTGCCAGGTTTTTGCTACAAGTACAAGACTTGTAGCTTTATAAAACGGGGCCCAGGCAATGCTCAGAAGTTGAAAAGAATTTAAGTTGTTCGGACTACAATTTTAGGAAATTAATATGCTAATGACAATTTTCTAGAGCTGCCAATGTGAAAAAGAGCTTAATTTAGCTATATAAAAGCTAAGTTGGCAACACTGCCTAAAACAAACGTCACCACAGAGAACTTTGAAACGTGACTTTTGGCGGGAACGTGAAAAAGTTCATGTCGTTGCATTGTATTATTTCTCAAAACTTGTGCTTTTTCCGGTGTTAATGTTTAAAATTGGTGGCGTTTTACGCATTAAATGCTGAATTACGAGTATGAGTGTGGTGAAGTGATATAATGTGGTGTAACCACAGAATTCCCCCTATTACATAGGTCCAGAATCGAAGTCTCCATACTTAACCTTGTTTGAACATGAATCAAACCAAAGAGCACATTTTTTTCTTCTTCTAATGTCAGTTCCTCTTTCAACATACCATATAAATAGTATTACCCGATTTAGTCGGGTACCTAAATAAAAATCTGGCTAGATGTAAAATGTAAATAATAAAAATTATATAACGCCTTCATTAAAAAAATATAAAATAATAAAATTAATTACCATCATACTACTATCTATAGACAAGAAAAAGGTCTATAGATAGCTCATGCAATCTTTTAATAAAAAGGATTCAAATTAAGTAAAACCAGCAGTTTATCCAACATTTCTTTTAATAACTCACGAGTTTTTCAATATTACCAAGTTAAAAGGATTAAAGAACAATAGTTATGTAGGCACAGGGGGTCTAGCAAAGATACCAACCACTAACGCTAACGCCTCACGCTAACTCCAAAATGTACTGAAATGACATTTCGGAATTCGCTAACTTTTCCGTAGCGAATGTCATTTCGATACATTTTTGGAGTTAGCGTGAGGCGTTAGCGTTAGCGATTGTGATCTTTGCTAGACCCCCTGGGCCTCAACAAAAATAAGGTTTCATATTTTAGGATAAAAAAAAATCTTAAAAATGGAAAATCAGTGGGCGCGTGGAACGTTTATAGTTGACAATAAAACTATTATCAGTAATTGCACTTCTGTGTTCTGTGTATTCTTTACTATAGAAATGCGTTGAACATATTGTTGAGCGAGTATTAGGTTTCCACCAATCTTCATTTCGACCTTTTCGAACTACTTTTATCCAAAGATCAGCTAGACATGGATCTGTTGGAAATCCATACAAAAGAAATCGGGTAATTATTCAGATGTCGTGTGGCAATACTGATTTTGACATGTCAACTTTTTATTGTAAAATGGTTCTAACTCTTCGTCAAATAGAAATAATTAAAATAATCTTATAAAAATACATGATTAAGGCCACTTACAAGTGAAATGTGATCGTGTGCTTCTGTGATTCGTGCCTCGAGTGATTTCGGCACAGTTTTATCACGCAAGACGGAATTTTTTGGTATGTATTCAAAAGCACACCCAAGTAACGACTGATTTTGATTTTGACAGCTGAGAATCAATCACACCCAAAGTAGTGTGTACGGTTTTGCCCTGCTTTAATTTCGTATTTGTGGTCTGGATAAAAAGTCTTTGGGTGTAACGTGGTTTTTCGTGTTGCTTCCAAAATTCCATAGCTTCTTGTAAAGTTGCCACCACTTTACTAGAGCATGACTTAGACTGGACTATGACCCGACTTAGACTGGACTATGACTAAGACTAAGGCTTGACAACGTAAAATATCCTAAAACTCGATGAAAAATATACAATACTTGACACTGGCTAAATACACTATGTGTGGGGGGAAAAAAAATCTTTACAACACATATCAAAATTTTAAAACGTCATTTTTTCGGTTTTTTTTTAGATTATGGCTCCACACATAGTGTAATTAGCCAGTGTCAAGTATTGTATCATGGAGGAATACCTAGTATCACTACCTAATCTGTGGTAGTTTTTACCAATGTACCCTGTGCCAAAGAGTATGAACCAGAATCCATGCAGAATTCTGTTCGATTTCAATTTTACCTCTAAGCGTAGCGTTATATACTCTTTGATTTTACCAATGTACTCTGTGAATTTTAATTTCAATCATTTCAACACAGAGCATATAAAGGAAGAGGTGGGACTTCATAGACAACGACGTGAAAAAATATATGTCAAAGTCTGCGCAATTATATATTGGCAACTTTCAGCTAATTTGACGGATTGTACAAGACTACCACCATAATAAAAATAAAATAGTGCTGTACCCTGATATTTTATCGATATCGACATATTTACGAAACGGCAATCCATTGAATAATTTGAAGAATAATAATGATTACAGTTATCTGAAACTGAACCAAAATAATTAGGTATTGTTCGTTTTACTATCAAATTTGGTTCAGTTTCAGATTAGGATTAAATAAAAAAATTAAAAGTATAATAAATGTTTTATTCACTGAAGGGGTTTAACAACAAAAACGCTCTCATTAGCCTACACCTACCTTAAAAACGTATAAATGTGTATGTATTTATACGCGGATATATTTTTTTATCGGGCATATTGACCGATAGAAGTGTTTGCCACAGACGTGTCTAGATTCGTGCAATTTCTCAATTGGGACATACGCAAAGTCTTCTGTCCCTATCACTTTGACCCACAATCTACACCTGCAAAATTATTGAAGCAATAAACAATACGCGATGACATTATATCGATATCATCTTTGCCAGCACTATTATACAATTGAATTTCAATATGAAATTGTATTTATGATTTATGCATTAACGTATGGCTTACGACCAACTTGAAATAAATGTACTTGCGCTATATCGAATTGCGAATTATCTCATTTACTAACCGAGCTTCGTCGAGTGGAAATCTTGCCGCAAAACTCCTTTTTTGGTCATCTTTTCTTCCCGTCCTTATTCCACATATGACACATTTTTTGTATGATGGCATGCCGACGTTAAATATATTTTTATTCAATAATTACAATTTCCTACACAAAACACGATTTCTATTTAAAATATTTAATTATTTACACCCGCGTTTCAATTCATACAGATAAACAAGAGTAAACAATCAATTTGACAGCTCAGATGTCACAACGAGTGTGAGCGAGACTAAAGGTGAGGAAGTGAGAAGAGTTGATTCTTCATTAAAATTCACGCTTTCTCCATACATTTTCTAAGCCCCTCTTAGTTGCGACAGACTGCATTTCAATATTTTCAATTTTTAGTTCATTTTATCACTGCCTCATCTGTGTTTCATTTACTAAAACGGCACGACACATTTAACGTCCAATGAAAATTGGTTGGTTTCAAAAACTTGTGAACAAATGGCCAGGAAAAAAGACGTTTGGCATGTATAGATTCTTGCCTATGTTTTTCGTGCTTGGAGCAGGTCTTGAATTTTCGATGATCAACTGGAAGGTCGGTGAAGTGAACTTTTATAACACATTTAAAAAACGACAAGCTCACGAAATAGTTGAGGAAAAGATCAAGAAGTACGCAGCTGCTTAAAATGCCGGCGGGAGTAACCTGGGGTCAATACTTGACATTCTCTGCGGCAGCGATGCTGTCCATGCTAGCTGGATCACAGCTTGTGCACCAACATTACAAACCATTACAAAATTTACATGAATATGTCAATAGAGAACTTCGGAGTTTACCAGATCATGTGCAACTCAAGATTAGACAAGAGTTAAAAGAAGAAGGTATATTAAAGTAGTATTTATTCTAATAATGTAGGTACATATTATTTATATAATTATAAGCAATGTAGCTGTTGATCAATTTGGTTTTTATTTCTTTCGAACTATGATTATAGAATCCCCTCAGACAATGACTCAGTGAAAACCACAGCGGGCATGGGTGCAGGAGGTAAGTAGCCTCCCAAACTGGCACTCGTTGGAGGAGGCCTATATTCAGCAGACAACTGGATATGTTGATGATGATGAAGATTATAGAATAATTTAAGTAGTGATAAAGGGAGTTATGGTTCAGATGTACACAACACTTCTTATAATTAACACTGAATATCCATGGGTCACATCACTCATCAGGTTTTATAATGAATTTTGTTTTTTGTTCAATAAAATTGTGTACAACGATGAGGATAATAAAATAAATAGATTTATTTAGTAAGTTGTGCAACAATATTGTACTTACAGGTGTATACAGGGTTATTTTTAATTTACTGGAAACTGTTTAGGTTAGGTTATGAAACTGTGTATATACCCTGTTCATAAGTCTTAGATATTTTATGTAAACAAAGGGGATAACAGTGCACAAAATATCTTTTATAATGGTAGTTTACTATATTTGACCAAAACAATATTCAATTATTTATTTCTGGTAGTAAACTGATCAATTATAAAATGAACTTCATTTTGTACTATTAATTTTGATGATATATCTATGTTCTATAAAATTTTATGATAAAACAACAAATTTTTGGTAGAAAATATTTTATTATACTGGTAATATTGTAGAGGTTCTAAACATTTTCAAGAGGACATAATCTGCTTCCATAATTTTCCGTTTTATTCATTTTGTTTTCTTGAATGCGAATGTTCTTATTCCTGCGTTTGGGCAATTTTATTGTGATTTTTTTGTTCTATCTTTTGGTAAGTTTCATTAGTTTGATCTGGAAATTCGTTCGCAAAATGGATCCTTAGCTGGGTCTATCGATCTTAAAGACCTTGTCAAGAACACAAAATCTATCGCCAGTCAAAATCCGGCCCCGGAAAATCTTTGAATGTCACGGAAAACTTGTGGTGACGAATGTATACAAAGAGAGACAAACAAGAAGTAACCTGCAAGCGAATGTTAGTCACTAACAGACTATACAAACAAAACAGCTGAATTGTTAAGAATCAAAATGAACAAAACATATCTTTCATAAGGGAAAAATGTTTTGTGCAACTGGCATGTCACTTTGACTGACTTTTCGTGACATTACTTTGTTTACATAAAATGTCTAAGATTTATGAACAAGGTATAGGTAACTCGCACATCATTTAAAAACAAACAACTTTTGTTATACCATTTTTACTAATTTTAATATATTTCACTAATGTAATTAGTTAAACTTTGTTAAAAACTGTAGGTAATTATTTCTTTACTGTTTATTAGCTTACCTGGCCAAGCCTACCAAGGCCATAAGACACTGTAAATGTAAAGGATAGTAACTTTACTTTGGCGGTAGGACTTTTCTGTAGTTTTTCTAAGTAGATGCAATCCAAACTCAATGGTAGCTGAGAAGTCAGTGCGAAACAGTATCAAAAATTAGATGTGCGTGGAAAGAGGTTAAGAATAAATTAACGAAGTTGTATTCATCATCTCATAATGAAAATCATTATATTTTATTTAGTCATATTACAATTTTGGTTCTCATCTTATAATAATTTATTTACAGTAACACTGTACATTTTGAACAATACATCGGGTCATGTAACTCAAATAAATTAACTTATACTTAAAACACTATACAATCATACACTTTAATTATACACCTATGTAAAACTAGATCATTAAAATCCAACAAAACTTATTTTACAACAATGAAGTGAAATTACTGTCTAAAGAAACAACTTACAAAGTAATTTATTGGCAAAGTAGATTACGAATCATTTGCAGAATAAAATAAAGTAGTTGAGTTACCTTTTTAAGGAAGTTAGATTAACTTATAAGCTTAAATGATCTAAATATAAACTCCGGGTAGGGTAAATAATATGAACTGTCACCTCACATATCAAACACAATCAATTTTGATGCAGTCTTTACCAATATCTTACAACTCCGTGAGGTCACCTTGCAGAGTTTGAGATGGTGCGTCGTATCCAGTCGACGTGGGAAGATATGGAGTCATAGATCCTAGGTCGGCCTAGACCAATCTTCGTGCAAGCAATGCGCCATCCACTTACACCCATCAGCGACCAATGCTTTGTTTGTTTGTCGAAACACATCATTGAACTTCCAGCATACTCTTCTTCCTGTAGAATTTTTTTATATTAGTCTACTGGAAGTGGAGGAGGCATATTTATTGGATTCGTTCCACAGAATAGGTATTTTGTCTACCATCGTTCTAAACTAAGGTTTAAAACTAAACCATAGTTTATTCATAACTTTGCAAACTAATGTTGATTCTGTGTTGCATTCTCTAAAGCTAAAGAAAATTGAAATATCTCCATTATTTCATTTCCCCTACATCAGTACCGTCACATGACATGACACATAAGCTTAGCTGTAGATTTTAGATGATGCATCAGAAACTAAACTAGGACAAGCTTTATTAAGTGGCCTTTTCAACATCAGTATAAGCTTTATGCTACACAGTGCTACACCTAAGCACTCGCAAGCAAGGTTGCAAATGGGGGCAAATTGTCGCTCCATCTATTATAGTAGGTATTGTGTCCTGTATCAGTTAAACCGCGTAGGTTACACATTACGCCTATAGCGCTTACCAAATGTTGATTAGTTACTTACATCACAGTCGTCTTGGTCATACAACGGCTCAGCGCAGATCCCATTGACAGTGGCGATGCTAACATTTTCACAAGTGTTCATGGGGCTGGACATAACGTGGACCCGTTGCAACTGGTCTCTGTTTCTGGTCCAGCCAAGAGTGTTGCAGATGCTCTTCTCAATGCTGACTCCGTCATCTGGCAGACAAATCGGACGCACGAAATCTGTGGTTTCGACTGGTTCCTCCAACCGTACTAGGGCCAGCAAGCTGCCTTCCACTGGAGACCGCACCATGCCGACTATTCGCCGCTCTTGCTGCCAAGGTGTAGTGCTTTGGATTCTGACTGTGCCGAATCTTGCTGTCCATTCTGCCTTTGGCTGTCCCTGTGGACAATATGACAAGTTGTAGAAGTATAACGATATACAATATCTTAGGACAACAGGGTGGCGAGTTCGTTTTCATTAGGATCGTGATCGTGTATGGTCCAGACATAAAGATTTGAATCATGGAGATTGGAGAATCAATGCAGTCAGTGTTGAAGCATAGAAAATACTCTTATAAGGACGAGCAGAGTGGTGGCATGACAGGTTCGGTTCCATTAGACGGGCCCGATAGCTCAGTTGGTAGTATCCCTGCCTTCTGAACTGAGGGCTGTGGGTTCGATTCCTACCCAGGACAAACATTTGTGTAATGAACATAGATGTTTTTTCTGTGTCTGGATGTTATATTGTATTCTATGTATGTATTTACAAACAAAAAAAAGTATCTAAGTATTATATCAGTTATCTGGTTCCCATAGTACAAGCTATGCTTAGTTTGGGGCTAGATGGCGATGTGTGAAATGTCCACACATTTTTATTTATTTATTTATTTTATTAGGATCGTTCAGACCTAGAGTTTGAATCATGGAAAATCGATGCAGTCAGGGAGATCTGCTACTTAGGTAGATTTGGAGAATTGTAGATGCCAAGGCTATCTGTCTTTCTTTCATATGACTGAATGTTGTTACCTGGAAGCACGATGCAGTAGTGACCAGCCAAGAGGGATGTATGAGAGCGGCATCACAGGCGTGCACGTGAGTTCGCAATAAAGCAGCGTGCCACGGCCAGTCCCCGGGCTGTGCTGACCTGGATAAGCCTTCCACGCCTTTTGTAGCACTGGCGCCTCTTGCTGAACTTATTCCACATTCTAAAACGATAAACCGTCAATTTAGTACCATGATAAGCCAAATACAAAACCAAATCGCTAGTGAGAACTTACGTAAATGATCGCAAATGACTCTAATAACATTTCGCTCTGGGCATTTGCTTTTGACGAAAGATATTTCCGGTGCGAACGGGTCAACTATTTCGACGTACTGTGGTTCTTCGTGGCGTGGATTGTCTTGGTCTTCCTCAGGTTCTTCCGCGTCTGGTACTACTTCAGCGGTTATAGCTGATCTGCAATACAAAAAAATTGTAGATAAAGTAAAAAAGCAGTGAAAATGGTCACTTACCACTTGTCGGTACCTATGGTACCTACGGACGGAAAATTCTTTATGATGCTGAAATTCGTTGTCTTTTCATAAGCAATAATAAAATTGATCATTCCTATACATAGTAAGAAAAATTAAGCATTTTTGGCCACTCCCGAAAGCAAGTGTTGTCTGACGAGGACAATGGGCCTGCATGATGGTGGTGAACGTGCCCTTATAAGCATCTCTGTTCACTCCAGCTAGCGCTATTAGGTGCCACCTGTTTAATATATTACCTGTTAGTATAACTAATAGGAACAAAATTAAGTTTCACCCATTGTTTATAAGCTTACTTGAAAGTAAGAGCCCGGCAAAGAGACGTAGCAACGCTGGTGAGCGCCTTCTTATCATTTTCATAAGGTGCCGCGCATATCTTTCCATCCCGCCCTCGTTCCGCCCAAACCGCGTATCCAGCTCGACTTCTGATAGCTCCCAGGGTGCTTTCACTGTTTTCACGACGCCATGATGCCAGGGAACGAGAGATCCATACTGAAATTAAGTTTCTACATTTAATATTGCGTTATTTATTTTCATTTCTAAATGCAAATGGAACTCTACAACTCTATGGAATAGTCGTAGCCAAAGATTCTCCCATAGAGCTTAGGCACATACCTACTGTGCATTTTATCAATTTTAGCACCTACTTAATTTCACGTAAAATAAACTACCTTAAATAGAAAAATGCATAGTTAGTTAGTTAGTTTTGATCACACTAGAAGTACACAATTACAATAAAACGAAGTGATGCCGAATAATTATAAACAACCGAAATATCGACCGTTTTATTGTGAGACGCAATGCCCGTTTGCAATAAATCGACAGTTTATAAATAACCGCTATTTTTTATAAACTAACGGTTTTTACAATAATATGGTGACATATATAATATATAATATTTGAAATCGCTAAATAGGATAGGTATATTACGTAGAATACTTAATACATTGTAATATGTAAGCGTTGGGTAGGTATATTAAGGAACTACTACTACTTTTACTAGGTGGTAGGACTTTTCTGCAAAGTTCGTCTAGGTAGGTACCACCGCTTTACCAGTTATTCTGCCGCCAAGCAGTAGTGTACAAGGACTACTGTGTTCCGGTTTGAAGGGCATTGTAGCTAGTGAAATTACTGGGCAAATGAGACTTTTTGACCTGATTACACAGTGTAGTAATCTGATTACTAGACTGTGTGATATCTCAGGATGACGTGCGCAGTGCAGTGTCACGCGAAACTTTATTATTTTAAAGTTCCGAGTGACACTGCAACTGCGGCCGTGTCGCTTAACATCAGGTGAACGACCAGCACGTCACGTCATTCATTCTCATAAAAAAAAACTTTACTATTTATTACGTTAGTACTTATACTTAGGTACCCTTTTGTTTACTTTTCTCTAACCTCGTAGCTATTTGAAATCACTTTTCTGATGTTCCAAATTAAGTGGTAGGCTGGTGGGTAGGTATACATTATAATAGGGTGTTTTATCATTCATTTATGATTAATATGTAAATCATAGAAATTTGATTGGCTTAAGTGTAAGTATGGATGCAGGAGGCGAGCAGCCGCTCTAAGTGGCGCTCCCTGGGGGAGGCCTATGTTCAGCAGTGGACGTCTTCAGGCTGTTAATGATGATGATGATGAAGTGTAAGTAAGATTAGTTAATTAAGCTAAATATAGTGAGTACTGTTTGTTTTTCCTAGATATTGATAAAATAAAAATAAATGAAGTAAACATACAGCAGCCGGTCTCATCGCTGCCGTCCGGGCAGTCGGGCGTGCCGTCGCAGCGCAGATGCGCGGGCAGGCAGCGCGCGTGCAGCGCACAGCGCAGGCGCGCGCCGCTTGCGCCCGCGGCGCAGTGCGCGCACTCACGCTCGTCGCGCGCGTCCGCGCAGTCTGGCACGCCGTCGCACGCGCGTCGGGACAGCGCCAGCCGCTGCAGCCCGCCACGGCAGTCTGAGACATACAAAATGGCTAGGTAGAGAATGCTCATTTGGCATAAGAATAAAGGCGTAATCAAACCGGTGCGTTATTCGGTACCGCTGTGGGCAGCGGTAAATAGAGCGAAACATAAAACAAACCTCGTGCGGTATACCGCCCACAGTGGTAGCGAATAACGCACCGGTTTGAATAGGCTTTAAAACAAGTAAATACATAGACGAACTTCATATTCAGTGGAGGCCATACACGTTGGGGTTTGCATGAAGGTTTTAGCTGTGCACGCATGACCGACAGGCAAGCCCTAGCGCGTATCTATGTGATAAAACTGTACAGTTATTGGTAATATGAAACTCGGTTATGCGTGCACGGCTAAAACCATCATGCAGACCCTAACGTGTATGGCCACCTGTAGGATTGACGGGCCCGATGGCTCAGTTGGTAGTAGCCCTGTCTTCTGAACTGAGGGCTATGGGTTCGATTCCTACCCAGGACAAGCATTTGTGTGATGAACATAGATGTTTTTTCTGTGTCTGGATGTTATATTGTATTCTATGTATGTATTTACAAACAAAAAAAATGTATCTAAGTATTATATCAGTTATCTGGTTCCCATAGTACAAGCTTTGCTTAGTTTGGGGCTAGATGGCGCTGTGTGAAATGTCCACACATATTTATTATTATTATTATTATTTATTTTCTTTCAGTTAGCTTTGTGTAGTGTGGAACGAGTGGTAGTGCCGGAATGACTATGCGTAGGTAGGTAGGTAGTTAGGTCAGTAGGTATCTAATACGTAATCTTACCCGGTTCAGTAGTACAAGAGCCCTCGCCGAAGTAGTCCGGGAACCTGGCGCAGTCGAAGTGCGGACGCAGGCGGTCGGGGAGGCGCGCGCCGCAGCCCGCGTGGAAGGCGCGGCAGTACGCGCGGCACGGACGCACCACCCGCGAGCCCTCGCAACGAGGCTGCAGCATCTGGCATACGAAGTCCTGCCGATAGGTATGAGAATTAGTGATGGATTGATTAGCATTCGCATTAATTTTTAGCAAGCGAAAACTCAATTAGCATTTCGCAAAAGAAATTTAGTTGCGAAATTCTGTGAAAGATGATATTTCATTTCAAGTCATTTGGTTAATTTTGAATTTATTTTTTAATATAATGTTTCATTTCATTTATAATTCATGTTTCATTTCATTTTTCATATAAATTTCATTTCATTTTTCATATAAATTTTCATTTCATATTTCATTTCATTTTTAATTTCCATTTCATTTCATTTTATCAAATAGCATAGCAATAGCAATTAGCACGCTAAGACTCGTGAATTAGCATGTTTATGAAATTTACGCAAAATCGCATTAATTGCCATCGCTAATGAGAATACATTAGTTTGCTGCTCTGCGCATGCGTACTTTTGAGTATTCCTTTTCCTACCAGGTTCATGTCATGTTCATGTGCCCCACCAGTGCGTGGGGAGGCCAGGAACCTTAATTATTATCCTCTTTTGTCCTCTGGGAGCCGTTGTACCAGCAGTGGGGGCAGTGTAGGTGGGACCCCACCTACACTGTTTGGAATTATTATACCCATATAGAACTGATGACTATGTAATTTCCCGAAATCCGTATCATATTATTGCGGTTTTTTCTCTATACAATGTATTAAGTTTAAGTTTTGTTTTTAATTTCGTTTTGTAAAACCTTCGTTTGTCCCAACGACTACCGGAAGTAGGCGCCTATCACTGACCTCTGTAATACAAATTATACCTAGAGGTATCAGTGGTGTCTATACTAGCTAAGTAGGTACCTACCTTAGCTTTTGATCATAGGTAAAATTACTATTGGACGTAAAATATAGATTTTTAATCATCTTTTATTGAATTAGTAAAAGAAGAACGAGCGTTAGAATTTTTTTTTTCACGCTTTTATAGGCTTTTGTTTTTTCATCAAACTCGACTTAAGAAATTCAGCCGTTATGAGAAACTGATGGACAACGGACATTAAAATTATGAAGGATGTGTTTCTATCAATCACTCTAGCGCTCGTTAATTTACTACACAAAATTAGGTAAGTATAAGAGTATAACATTTAGGAACTTTTATAAGGACATCTGTAAACTATATGTGGGTATAGTATAAGTAACAAGCAATACATACTTGTTTACAATACTTACATACCTACCTACTTATTAAAGGATTACCTGAGCAAGGTGTGAGCATTCAGCGTCGAGGAGTTCTCTATAAGCCACCAAGTCCCGCATCAAGGCGTCTTTGGAAGTGTGTCCCACAAGGTTCGGGTACGAGGTGGAGTTGTAAGGCAGCTGCGAGCACAACCCCAGCGACACGGCGGAGCATTCCCTGAGCTCCTCCACCACCTCGGCGACTGGCTCGGTCGTCGGCGGCTCTATTGGGGTCGTTTCAGCCTCTTTCAATTCTAGCGAAGATATCATCGAGTTTTCCTGAAAGTTATGTTATGAATATGGTATTTCGTTTGTTTTTCTTTGTGTGGTTGTTTGTTCGGTGTTGTGTGTTGGGTACTTCGCTTATTGTCACCGAATACTTAGATATTCGCAAACTACGAGCCATGTTGCGGTTATTACCAACTTCAAAAAATGGAGAAGTTTCTAAATTAGATCTTCTTCTCTCTTTTTTATGTTTGTTACCTCAAAATTCAGTCAATTATAAACCAATTTGCTTTTTTATTTGAATCGATGTAGGTACTTTCAGATTGGAGCTTTAGAAGTTTCATCGAAATCGGTCCAGTATGGTTTTTAAATCAAAATAACTTTGAAAATATGTCGTCCAAGTAGGTTTAGAGATAAGTAATATTAGAACATTATGAAATTAAATTGGTTCAAGCCCTTTTTAGAAAGGAAATAATCGCACATATATTTTTCCTAAATGTAAAAAATTCTCTTCGTTGAATGGATTTCAATGAAATCTGGATATGATCAATGGAACTGGTGACACCTTATTAAGTTAATACAAGGCTACTTTTAATTGCGGGGGAAACCGCGGGGCGTAGCTAGTAAAATCATTTAATAGTGCGATCGATTTTCATTACAAGAAGGAGATTTAAATAAGAACCTCGATATGCAACGTGTCTGGCAGCGTAACGAAGTGGTCCAAGTAGACGGTAGGCTCCACCAACTCGCGCGCCAGCACATTGGTCACCTCGCTGGTGGTCACAGCCGTGAATATAGGCTCGAACGACACCTCGAAGTGGACTCGCGTGCCTTCTTCCACACTGCAATTAAAATGTTGCAAATTATAACATGGGACAAACATCTAAGCTACAGAGGGCTATTTAGTTTAATCTAAGCCCTGCTGAAAACCCGTAATCTGCGCATTAGTGAAAACTTAATTAGGTATGTAGGTATACGAATCTTTGAAATAAACAAGGATGGCCGAATCCGAAAGTGGCTAGTATGATTTTCTATACAATAATAGATTTAGTTTTTATCCACCAAATTCAGCCTCTAAAGTCTTTATCACTGGGTCAACCGTTGGTGCTAATATTCTTATGACCGATGACCATAGGCTACGGAAAAGTCAACTTGTATATTTTTAGAAACAACATCAAGTAATTCACGTAGGTATAAAATATTTAATAAACAAACAGTAAAAAAGTAGTTCAGTTAATTCATAAAGTTCATTAACTTCATCATCTTGATCTTATCGCTCATTATAATTTATAATTAGCTAAGAAAAATATTAAGTAGGTATAAGTACTTAATATTAACTGTGCCGCGTTAACATGCAAAAGACACAGCCTGCATAATTATTACATCACTCCATGCTACGTGTAAGTAGGTACGTGATATCTTACGTTGCGTAATACCTACCTACACTATTAATTTATTTTTTGTAGGAAACGACACAAATCTGGCCTTAACATGATCACGTAATTCATAATAAAAATCTGGGACACTCAATGTAAAAAGATATTGAATGTTCGCTGTGATCGTTATATGTTATACCCGTTCTTCCGCAATTTGAGCCGCTTTATTGATTATGTACACGTAAATACAACGGTATGTGATCGATTATGAATTTAAAAATCCAAGGATTCTACTTTGCATTAGCTATCTAATACTTACTTCTACTTATTGTAGCTAAGCATAGCTATACGCACGTGTACCAGTTCCGAATAATTTACCTATAAAACTTTTATAACAATCCTCAAATTGCTGCTCTAGTATTTGAAATTCAGCTCGCAAAGGGAAAGGGCCGTAACGTTTATTAGCATCGGCATCGAGAACATGACCTTCAATGTGGATCACTTCACAAACGTGCTCCGCATAGATAGCATGCGCTTCTATCGGGACACGTATTCGGTAGGAGCTTTCCCATGTTAACATGCAATGAACATTATGTTGTAGTTGTGGGTAGGCATGGCTATTGTTTGATAATGTGCACTGGAAAGCTGCAGTTCCGGTTCCACTTTGAGAACAAGGTCAAAAACTTCGATACAAAAAAAATATCTTATGACCCGGTGTACACTTGTCTGTGTCGTCTTTATTATTCAACATAGAGAAATATAAACCTTGCTGCAAGGTCCATGAGATGATATTTAAGACGCGCCTTTCATCAATAGCAGTGGGCATCGAGATCACTTACACGTTTAACTAAAACTTGACCCTGAACCGAAGCGGAGAACCAGAAATTCTCGATTTGTTATCCGACGAGGTGCATCGTCTGATATAAATCAATCATGTAATTGCATAAGTTTCGTCTTTGATTTGCATCATTTCAATTTGTCCGAGATGTTCGTGCAGCTTCGATTGCAGTGCTTTACTAAATATAGCGTGCGCACGCTCCATCGCAAGCTCGGATACGAGAAAGTTCACTTTCTCCGATTATCTATTGGCTGTTATTGCAGTAGTCGACTCAGATTGTTCATTCTTGTATCACATTTGTTTGAATCATATCTTCGAAATTTGAAAGTCACCGTGCGATACATTCAATTCATATGAACCGCTAAGCGTGTTATTGTAACGATCGTCATTTGAATGTAAATAAATTAGAGATTTCCAATCTATAAGTTTCTTTATATTAATCGACAAATGGCTTTAGTAATAAAAGTTAGTCAGGATCAGATTGCAATCAGTAGGTAGAGGTAAGCCTATCTATTGTACAAAAAGGTATTGTTCTTATAGTTACCTATCTAAAGCCAAAATATCACCAGATACGAAACAGGATCTGAGCTCCGAGTTCTGGTATAAGTTGTAGAGCGTGGTCTGCAACTGGCCTTCCCGGGTGCGATTGCCCTTGCGCTGGAGTTCCTTGCCCTCCGCGCTCTCGTCCTCAGGCCATGTGGACACTATGAACGACCCGCGGAACGTCTGCCGGTTTAATGGATCGCCGAAAAGGTACATATCTGCAACAATAATGTTACAATCAATAAATTGTTCGATACATTTGTGTTTGTGTCTGTGTATGATAAAGGTAGATAGGTGAATTGCCATGATAATGATATTGGTGTGGATCTAGTGAAGCGGAAATTACAGCCTTTGTCTGACTTGGTAATACAATGTATAGCGCGGGCGAGTCGTTTGGAGGTGATCAACTTTTAATTTTATATTTGGCGTCGACGCCTTACTACACCTACTTACATTCTACATATTATCTAAAATTCTACAACAATTGTAATTATAGAGGTCTTAGATTTTATGACCAAAATTAAGTTAGCAAAAACTTCTATTACATAATCAATATTAATAAATAATAAGAAAGAACTTAGCACTTGCTCAAAACTAATAAAATAGGCCCTACTTTAAAATAAGTAGGTACCTACTCAAAAGTTTCATTTTTGTACCTAACCTATTAGTTCAGATCGTTTAAGGAGACGACACACAACACTTTAATATATTATTTATTTAAATAAACCTTAAAACGAGAGTTGTTAAAAAATGCGTTGATGAAAATATAGGTCTGATGGCCTGACCTATAACCTCATCAAAATGCTTCACAATAAATCTATAATGTCTGTTTAGGCCCCCATCTCCATCAACGACATTTCTAATTAAAAACATAATTGATAAACAATTACCGGCCCGGAGGCTATGATTGGTGCCAATTTAGAGCTGATAAATTGATACAGATAGTGTACGTACAGGCTGCATCGTACACTTGTTGCGGCGGCTGCAAGGCCGCTCGGTCCGCTGGCCTTTGCTAGTGACGGGGTGTAGGACCAAATGTCGCCGGTCTGCTAGAAGCACTCATATTTACTAACAAAGCATCTATAATAACAGCTTAAAGCTCACGATCGTATTTTAATGGTTTGTGTAAATATCTAGAACATGAACTCTACGCGACTTTATTGTAGGTTACCTTGGTAGTGAAAGGGCGTATCGCCACAGAATAAAGAATATGGTAGTATCACGGTTCGCGTATTCATCTACATCCAAGTTAAGTACTTTTGGTGATTTTATCTATAAATAGCACTTTAATTTTTTAATAGCTGCCTAGCGTAAAAATGTTAATAGAGGTACAGGTTACGTACCTACCTACTTTTACGTAAACTTTTAGCGCTCGGCGCTATATCTTCGAGATAATAAATAAATATCAATTTATTCACTAAGTATTGTGTTATGTTGTGTTGTAGTGTTAGGATGAAGTTTAGTAGTCATCATCATCATCATCATCAACTGCCTGAAGAGATCCACTGCTGAACATAGGCCTCCCCCAGAGAGCGCCACCTAGTGTGGCTTTGACGGAAGTTTAGTACGTAAGTATCTAGTTGTTATTGAGCTTTATCAAAAGACCAAATCGTTAACTATTTATCATTTTTTTAAAATGTAAAAATAATTTTCAAATGCCTCTATCCTAATAGTTGGTATAAATGTAGCCTACCTACTAAACTCACTTCACATCTAAACACTCCACGTCTGCAAGATTTAGCAACATCAATTTAGATTCCGACTAGCGGGCAATTTTATCATAGCAAAAGATTAAGAAATCCAAGAACCATACCAGTCGACGGGTAAGACTGGAAAAGGGCAGACCAGTAAGTATTTTAGGAAGTGAATGTAATAGAATCCGGTCATGGCACCATAAATTAAAACCTGCTGCAAGAATTATACCTAACTCACCAAATAGAGACACTATTTACCGACTATACACCTGTTTCCCGATATCATCAACACTTTTACTTATTTGGTGGAAAGTGAAATCGGAACTAGGTATACGTTCATAGTTTAATGTACCTAGCGTTTCCTTTAATGAAATCATTTCTTCAATGACAGTAAAGTGTCCTATAAATTAAGTATATATACTAAAATATTTATCGATTTATAGCCTACCTTCATGTGTATACGCATGCAGCGTGCATGTAGGCAACTATGCTTGATGTCTTCTATAATTACGCCTCCAGAAAACGGCATCGCAACACACAAGGTGGACTCTAACCTACCACCTCTCAACCCAGAAACACAACAGAACTAATAAATTAAAAGGATTATTTTTAACCGTCACAAATAAACCAAGAAAAGCATACCTACTCGTAAAGGAATTTACTATTTATAGTTTTCCGTGCGGCAATGAGTAGCCATTGTAGCGAGTATATCTGAAAAGGAGCCACGGAAAAAATAAGGTAAGTAATACCCACGGCCCAGGTAGACTGCGACGGCAGCGAGCAGTAGCAGCACCAGCAGTGAGGCGACAGCAGCGCAGCATCCGCGACACCGGTCGCTGAGCTTGCGCCGCGTGAACCGGATGTCGCTGCTTACAGACATGGTGGACTCTGGTGCTCTGTGTCGCGTACATCTCTGCTGCCCACTCCGCGTCCATCCGTACCCCAGCTGCGAAAAAAGACGAGCAAAAGTTAAAAAGCGTTTCGGTTTTTTTAAGTAAGGAAGTAAGTACCTTTGGATGTTTAGCCTACACGTACACGTGAATCGCGCGGATAATAGTTGAATTTCCAGAAAAAGGTTGTGAAATTATTATTCAGGCCCGTAACATTTTGATTTATCCTGTATGAGTCCCTGGTTTTTTATTAAAGCAATTAATAAAACTTACGTGTACCTACGTATTACAATCTGTAATCCTTTGTGCTAAAATAAAATAAAACCGCTCAAATAGTTGCGAATGCGAAGTCAGCATAATCAACATGATGTTTTGGGACATGTCACGTTTTTTCGTGGAATTCGTGCTGGCTAGTCAGTATCTAAATACACATAATTACACGTCTTGAAGATTGAATGATGATGCGATCCATCTCCTTTTGTAATCTGCGTCGTAATGTCCGAGACATGGGGATCGAAGTGGTCAATTGTATTTTTAAGACAAGTAGGTACGTACCTATTAAGTAGGTACATTGACACCACATCTTTGGCATCACGACAACTTTCCAGTATTTTTATTTTGGACCTACCTCTACTTCTGCTGTTGAAACCAATAGCGTCTACTCTTTCCGAACAAATCCATCTATAGATAAGAATTTAAAAGATTGCCACAGTATTTCACTGTATCTCTAGATCACCGCTCAAGCTTGACGTAGGTATTCTCTATTTCCTAACAGCTAATGAGAATAGTCTATTTTCCGGGTATGTACGAACTATATAGAGGTGCCTACATAAAATGCTCTCTTCTTTTATGTTCTACACGATGCCGACGTTTATTGTTCATTATCGATGGATATCTAGAGATAGTATTGTTACAAGCAATTTGTTTCGAAACAATAGAAAACTACTTCGTTTTATAGCGTTACGACTTTCCCCGTCTTTATTGTAAAACTGGCAATCATACGTGCTTATCGATCGATGAGCTTTCATAATTACGTATTATTTTCTTCGACTAATTTTGTCAACAAATTACAAGACGTGTAACGTGTGTCTTATATACCCAGTTTTTGGTATTTATGATTTTTATAGCAGTATCGGCTGCTCAGCGTAAGTAATCTACAGATTAATTTTTCCTTTACATATTAATCTTTAGGTTTTGGTGATCTGAATACTTACATTTTCTGTATCTTATGTTATGCCGCTTGCCAGTAGTACCAACCGTTGCTTGTTTCACCTACTTGACCATTTTGTACAATGTCGAAACTATACTGTTACTCTATCGATCACCGATATTAGATAACAAAATGGCAAAATAATTTGTGTTGCGGCAACGTAGACCATTCCAAAGCTTTGTACTTACTTTGAATGCATTTTGATGGGGAAATTGTTCCAGCACGAAACATCGCGGGGACAAGAGTACCTATATTGTATTTCTACAGTAAGTATATGTACTTACATCAAATTGAGATAGGTATATAGTATTCTATAGTTATTGAACAGCTATTATATATAACTTGTATAAAATTACTTACACTTATATACCTACTTAAACATGGTAGAGTCGATTGGTAGAGATGCGGTGAAAGCTCTAATGGGATTAAAAACAACTTAACTACAAACACTTAATGATACTTAATTACTTACTTCATTTATTTTAATACCATCTATAGATTTAGGTAAAACTGAGTGTCTAGATTTATTTGTTGCTCTTATATCTATTTTAGGGAATATTAACTACCTATAGAATTCAAATTAACAGAAATGATGTTGTATTTCGTTAAGTACATAGTTTGGTTCACTTAATTTCTAATTAAGGAAGAAGTAAATGCGAGTTTAACCTTCAATTGTTTAACTAAGCTTTAAAGCTTTAGCTTTAAGACTCTATAAAACGAATATGGTATTGTAACAAGGATCAACAAATCCAGTCTCTACTAACTTGGGTGATGCTGATGTAAAATGATAATGTTGTATGTGAATACATAGGTAGTATACTTACCTATGTATACTTACTTTTATCTCTCTGGTAAAGGTTAACATAATTGATTGTAGGTATTTAACCGTAAACAATGATTGCTATTTGAGCATAAAAGATACTTACCAATTATATTTTACAATTCATAATGTATATCTTACAAAGCTAGAGATTCCAAGCAACGTTTAAGTACCGTAGTAGGTAGGGCTGCTAATAGAGCCTAGAAAAGCGTGACAACACTGACATACAAATGGCATTTGGCAAACATGCAGAACAAAGAGAATATTTTGAAGCCTTTTCAACAGCTAGTTCCTTCACTCGTACGAACAAGGTCAAGTAATCTCTACAAAAAGTTTTTGGTGTCACAATTTGTCTGAGTAATCGATAAGGTACGGTTGGTCGGTACGGACATAATATTTGTGCTGCTACTCCTAGATGTACGAACATCAATAAACAATGTTATGTTCTACATAATTACAATTTGAATATTTAACACACAACTGTGGAACCCATATGTACCTACACACACCTAGGTAGATAAATAAATAAATAAATAAATATGTGTGGACATTTCACACAGCGCCATCTAGCCCCAAACTAAGCATAGCTTGTACTATGGGAACCAGATAACTGATACAATACTTATATACTTTTTTGTTTGTAAATACATACATAGAATACAATATAACACCCAGACGCAGAACAAACATCTATGTTCATCACACAATTTTTCGTCCTGGGTAGGAATCGAACCCACAGCCCTCAGTTCAGAAGGCAGGGGTACTACCAACTGAGCTATCGGGCCCGATACTTTTAACTCTTATAAGTAGTTAGATATGAAAGTGATTTAAATTCACTCGCTATATCTTCGTGTTTATAAGAAAACGGGTTTTAGTAGCGTTTAATCGTGAACAAACCCGTTTTAATGCACCAATTTTTGCTGTATTTTTTCTTTACATATTAATTACTTACATATTATTTTTTTAGAGTCACTAGTGGCTAACCAGTAGGTTACGATGACGACCGAAGCGAGCAGGACTGTTAGGTTAGTTTTGACCACACTAGAAGTAGACAATTACGAAAAAATGAAGTGATGCCGATTAATTATAAACAACCGAAATATAGACCGTTTTATTGTGAGACACGTTGCCCGTTTGCAATAAATCGACAGTTTATAAATAACCGCGTTTTTTTTTATAAACTAACGGTTTTTACAGTAAGACGATGACATATATATATATATAGTTACCTATTGTGTTTTTAAAGCTGGCTATGTAGACTGTGCAATAGTGTCCATATAGTTTAGTCCTAGTACCTATTGGCATAAATGCAGCGCGTGTATTGTGCGCGGGCGCAGCGCAGCGTGCACTTGTCGCGACCTACATCCCGCTTCGACTCAAGTTTTTGCCCGCGTCTCTAAAAGCAATCCGCAGGCCGCCGCCGCCACTCGCTACCACCGCAGCCTTTTCGCTGTTTTCTAGATCTCTAGCGCTAACAATGCGGACGTCCTCGCTTTCGTTGGGTGCGTGCTCATTTCCAGATAATAGCGCTTACTACACCAGCTAATTTAGCTGAAGTAAGCAAACACCGCCCGCGGCAATGGTTGCAAATATTTCAAGTCTTAGTACCTACTTTACTGACATTTAGTCTTAAAGGTTGAAGGGTATAAATTATCAGAAACAGCTCTTGGTAGATGTGGTTTTCACAGAACCTAGTCAGTCTATGATAGGTATAGACAGTCTATGTTCTTATAGCAATAAAAAATACTAAATTGGTAAACCACTGTTTAATAGAATATTTGGCCTTCTGATAAATAAAACTATTTTCTACTCATTTAATCGACTTGTCGCACAGCTAGGTAGTTTGATACTACTAAATAAAATTGGTACTACTAAATACAAGTTCCAAAATAATTTAGCCTTGCACTGCAATTTTTGACCGAATCTACTAAAACTGTAGCACGCACTCGACCAAGAATGTTACACATCCGAATGTGTATGGTAATTAGCACAAAATTCAAGTGTTTCACGGTCTTGCATTATTCCGATCCCGTTCATACTTATCATGAATAGGGTCAATCAAACGAAATCTTCCGGTATAATAGCTGTTATCATGAAAGTAATATGAAATAAGTATTATAGAAGAATTTATGTGAATCAATTTTTCAAGTTGAAATGGCAATGGGCAGGGCACATCGCTCGTAGAATTGACAACCGATGCAGAAGAAAGGGGTTCTAGAGGGCCGACCACGAGCTGGAACCGCAGGTGGACCGACGACCTGGTGAAACCCGTGGGGAGCCGATGGATGTTGGAGGCGAGCAGTCACTCAGTGGCGCTCTGTAAGGGCATATGTGTATGCATATTTTCAGCTGTACACGTCTTCAGGTTGTTGATGATGATGATGATGATGAGTCTTTGTGAATTAAGAATAAGAATAAATTTATTTCTCAACATAAAGGGATACAGAAAGGTTATAATTATTATACTGTTGGTATCTTGACGAGGTTAACAATTTTCTGTTTAATAAAGTACACAGGTAGCTTATTGTTATGTAACTAATTAAGATGTAACATGTAATTAAAATTGAAGGTACCTAATTAAAAACCCAATGCAAAATCTCATTTATCATTGGTGTCGGTGTACATCGTCCCAAAAATGCTCCGAAAGAAATAAAATTCGGATTGTGATGAAAAAAAGTCATTTATTTAACACACTTGGTAAAACAGCAAGGCACCGCGAACCAAACGCTTGCGTGTTTTAGTGGACTACTAACGCCATCTAGTTTCATTTACATGAACCAAAATTTATTAACTTGGGCCTAAACATTCCGCCCGCTATGGACGAACCGTCCATCAAACAAAAGTAATTGAAAACATAGTTAATAACATACATAAGTAACCAAAAACAAACATTTCTACAAACATCTTCAAAAATGTGCCTACAACAAATTTTACTGTCTCCCAAGTACAAAAAAATTGATAAATATAACAAAACAAAACCTTAAATATCCTACAAGAAATTCACAACGTTAACAACATTTTTTAACGTCATTACGCATAACACAATAGCTTCTTTAACAAAAATAAACTTTAACATAGAACAGTGGACTGTAAATTAGTTCTTATCCGTATCTTGATCAACAACAGGTAATACAATTAATTTCGACAAAGGTCGTTTTACAATACTATTTTTACATTTTATGCTCACCACACGCGTAAGCTTGTCCGAACCAGTATGCTTCTCTGTGATAACTCCAAACAGCCATTTAGCTGGTGGGAGCTCATCTTCCTTGATTAACACAACATCGCCGATATTTGGCTCAGAAACTGCGTCCGTCCATTTATACCGATGCTGCATTTGAGTAAGATACTCCTTCGACCACTTGCGCCAGAATTCTTGACACATTCTTTGCACAAGGTGCCATCTACTCAAAGAAGAAATACTGCTATTTTCATAATTCCTATCAGGGACTACAACCAGTGGTTCACCTACTAAAAAGTGACCAGGGGTGAGAGGATACGGTTCGTCTGGGTAACTTGGTAACTGAGAAATCGGCCTTGAATTAAGGCACGCCTCAATTTGTGACAACAGAGTTGTCATCTCCTCAAAAGTCAGGGTACTATTGCCAATAATCCGCCTAAGATGGTGCTTTGTTGACCGCACTCCTGCCTCCCACAATCCTCCAAAATTTGGAGAATGCGGAGGTATAAAGTGCCAATTCGTACCATTAACTGCAACCCAATCAGCAATCTCAGGTGCTAGACTAGACCTTTCTGCATCGAACAACGCCTTTAACTCCTTAGCACTGCCAACAAATGTGGTTCCATTATCACTCCATACTTCGGCTACATGACCACGCCTGGCTACAAAGCGTTTGAAGGCAGCTATGAAACTTTGAGCTGTCATGTCGCTAACTACCTCCAAATGAATGGCTTTCGTAGCCATGCAGACAAATAAACAAATGTAGCCCTTAGTGGAGTGATGGCCACGGCCTTTAGTAGAGCGAATACTAATAGGACCTGCGTAGTCGACGCCACTTCGAAAGAAAGGTCGGCTAGCTGTTACTCGTACTTCGGGTAACTGGCCCATCATTTGTTGTCTAGTTTTAGCAGAGTGACGAACGCATACCACACACTTCCTAACGCATTGCCTGACGAGACTCCTTGCATTCAAAATCCAATATTTGGTTCTCAAATAATTTAGCATTAATTGAGGCCCTCCATGCAAAGTTCTCTGATGAGCGTCTGCAACCAACAGCTTTCCGAAATTTGAACCATGTGGTATCAATATAGGATGCTTCGTGCTATCTACAAGTTCAGCCTTCTGCAAACGTCCGCCAACCCTCAAGATCTCATCTGTGTCAAGGAAAGGATTCAACGAGGTAAGTTTACTTTTCTTATTTACTTTACCATTCTTCTTTAAACTTTCTATCTCTTCGTGAAACCAATGCCGTTGACACATTTTGATGCAACAATTTAAAGCCTGTTTTACTTCTTCTGCAGTCAAAGCGCCGTTTATTCTGGGAATCAAAAACCTCCTACAGTACGCGATGACTCTGGTAAGTCGTTTCAATGAAGAAAACTTCATAAACAACTCATTTTCTGCTTCATTACAGGTAATCGTATAAGTTTTTACCTTCTTTTCTTCCATTTTTGTGTCTATTTCTTCATGTCTATAATCTATCTTTTTCTGTTTCAGCCACTCCGGACCTTGCTGCCACAACTGGATTTGAGCGCATTCAGACGGTTTCACGCCCCTAGATGCGCAGTCTGCGGGATTCTGCTTCGACGGTACGTGCGACCACTGGTTTCCATCCATAACGGTAAGTATCTCTGCTACTCTATTCGCTATAAATGTCTTCCATCGACTAGGATGGCTCCTCAACCAGGCTAACACGACCAACGAATCCGTCCATGCATGCAGGTGTGATTTAGGTACATCTAAAACGTTTGAAACTTCCAGAAGTAGTTTCGCGAGCAACACGGCTCCACATAACTCGAGCCTGGGGATCGACACCTGCTTTATTGGAGCTACTTTTGTTTTAGACGTAATCAAATTCACGTGGGCCAAACCATTTTTGTCAATTACACGAGCATACACAACCGCAGCATATGCGACACTTGAAGCATCTGCAAATCCATGCAATTCAATGCATTGATCTTCAGCGGACGCTTCAATCCATCGTGGTATCCGAAAGTTGGTAAGTTTACTTAAATCCTTTCTAAAACTCAACCACTCTTTCAGTAACGATGGTGAC
Source organism: Ennomos erosarius (assembly GCA_963580505.1). NCBI lineage: Eukaryota > Metazoa > Arthropoda > Insecta > Lepidoptera > Geometridae > Ennomos > Ennomos erosarius. The sequence continues at coordinate 9,283,161 of OY756981.1, read as the reverse complement.
AGTTCCTGGTCCCATTCGATCCCTGAGAGCCAAATTTTTTGTATAAACACCTTTGCTGTTATTATTGCCGGAGCAATCCAGCCGAGGGGATCAAATAGTTTAGCTATATCTGAAACGACTCTACGCTTGGTTACAGGTGTTTCCAGTGGAGGAAGCTGTACAGTGTATTCGAACTCGTCGGATATCCTGTTCCAGGTAAGTCCTAATATTTTAGTTTTATCTGTTTTCAATTTCAGATTCTCTTCTAATACTTTTCTGTCTTCATTTATGTGTTCCAGCAAATCACTGCTATTAGTGGCCCACTTCTGAAGCTTGAAACCTCCACGACCAAGCAACTCATTCATCTCTCGATAGATGTCAGCACCTTCTGCCACAGTTTGGCACCCTGTCATCAAATCGTCCATATAGAAATCTCTCAGCACGCGATTCGACGCCAGTGGAAACTCTGTTCCTTCATCGAGTGCGACTTGCTGTAACGACTTAACGGCCAAATGTGGTGCACAAGATGTACCAAAGGTGACTCGTAAAAGTCGAAGATGTTGTAGTTCGTCATCGGGATTCTCTCGCCATAACAGACGCTGAAAATCTACATCACCTTCAGCCACTTTTACTTGTCTGTACATCTTGATGACGTCAGCCACGAGACATATCGGAAAGCAGCGCCAACGCATCAAGATATGGCGCAGCTCTGACTGGAGGGTTGGACCAACCATCAAATCTTGGTTCAACGACACCCCGTTCTTACCTTGGCAAGACGCGTCGAAAACCACCCTTACTTTTGTCGTCACTTTGTCATTCCTGACGACCGCATGATGTGGCAAATACACCGCATCTGATTTATTATGATCTTCGACGATCTCCATGTGGCCAAGACTCAAATATTCATTAATAACCCCAACGTATTCTTTTTTCAGTTCAGGGCTATTCAACAACCGTTTCTCTAATAGAAGAAACCTTTTACGGGCGATTAGCTGCGAGTCACCATATTTACACTGAGGATCTTGTGTGCGAAAGGGCAACCTGACAACATAACGACCAGACTTGTCTCTCTGTGTTGTTTCCGCAAACAACCTTTCACACTGCTTCTCTTCCTCAGTTAAATATTTCTTCTCATTAGAATAACGCTCTGACTCTAGCTCCCAAAATCGCTTCAAAAGCTCATTCTCCTCCGAATGAGCTGAGTGCATGCTAACTACTACATTATGACATGCATTTGAATCGCTGCTTACCTCGCCTACCTCACCAGAGAAGATCCAGCCAAGCGTAGTATTCTGCGCAATAGGAGAGCCTGGCGGACCTTTGATAAGACCACTCAACAAAATCTGGCTGTAGACCTCCGCTCCCAATAACAAATCTATTTTATTGGGCGTATCAAACGATGGATCGGCCAAGTCTACAGATGGCAACGAGGGCAACTCTTGAACGACAACCTTTCTTTCAGGAAGGAGTGTGGTAAGTTTGTTCATTACATACACTTTGACAGGAATGACAAAGCTGGGATCATAGCGGGATTGAATTTTGATGGAAACCATCCACCTACAAGCTAACGAGGCTTGTGAATCGCCGCCGAGACCTGATATGAAAGTCTTAATAGGACTTTTCTTTAACGCCAACAACTGGACTGCGGACTCCGTGATGAACGAAGCCTGAGACCCCTGATCTAGCAAGGATCTTAAGCAAACAGAAGTCCCTGTTCTTGACTCGACATTAACCAAGGCAGTGGCTAACAGTACCTGACTGCCAGCCTTTGCAAAACACGACATGGCCTTGGTGGACTCTCCCTTCGAGGACGATGACGCTTCTGGCGTCACAACGTCCTTACCAATAGACTGATCCGAATTTACCTCCTCAACAGCGGTCGGTGCATTTTTAGGATGGAGAAGAGAATGATGCTTCCTTTTGCATAGATGACACCTTGTAGACTGACGACATGCATAAACTAAATGATTCGCGTTCAAACAATTAAAACACAACTTACTGGTTTGGGCGAACTTACGTCGTTTGTCTACATCTTCTTTAGCAAAACTTTTGCAGTTACATAATTTGTGATTTTTGTCGGAACAAAAAACACAACCTGAATTTGTGGTGGTTACATGTAATGCCATAGCATTCTTATTCTTGAAATTACTTTGCTTAGTACACTGTGAGCCTAAACATTCTAGCGCTCGGAACCGAATTTCTAAAAACTGTTTAAATTGACAAAGATTAGGCAATTCCCCAGAACACTCATTATTCTTCGTCTCCCATAAGCGTCTAGACTCAGAATCTAATTTTTGACTGATAATATAAATCACCATTATGTCCCATGACCTAACATCAATCCCCAAATTTTCAAGCGCATGCAAACATTCATTTGTTACATCTAACAACTCTTTAATGGCGCTTGATGACACAACATTAACATTCTTTTGGTTCATGAACCGCTGCAGGATACAATTTGCAAGATACTTTTTATTATTGTACCTGTTTTCTAACTGGGACCAACAATTTTTATAATTATCAGCAGTGATAGGTATATGCCGTAACAGCTGATCTGCCTCTCCTTGTAGGTGACCCTTAAGGTAGTGCAGTTTTTGAACGTCATCCAAGTTTTCATTATTGTGGATGAGCGACACGAACAAATCTTTAAAGCTAGTCCATTCAACGTATTTGCCTGAAAAAGTAGGTATTGTAATCTTTGGTAACTGCACGCTCAAAGTTTTATTCGGTGAAGACACTTGCGTTGAGCTTTGAGTTGGCTTAAGCACCGCTTTAAACTTTGATATTGCTTCTTTCAATTTTGATTTAAACTCTACATAAATTTCTTCTACTTGTTCAAACAAATCGTTTTTATAATAATCTGTCGCTTCTAGCTCTACACTTTCGCTCTCCATTACAATTTTCTCATGATTGGAAGTAAATAACGTCCAAAAACTATCTAACGTTTCCAAGCGCGTCTCTAAATATGGTACAGTAATTCTATCTTTTGACTGTTTACCAAAATTAATCTTTGCCTTTGCTATTCTATCTTTAAGATTTTCTTGTGATCTAATTAATTTATCCATCATTACAATCATTTAAAACTATTGTCAATTAAAAACTCTACAAGAAATCACAAGTTCCAATAATAAACTCGGCAAATATTTTATAAGTGTTTAACAACTTCCGCGAATTATTCTAAGTCTATGAAAATACAAGCAGAAATTTTCTAAGTGTTTGAGAATTAATTAAAGTCTAAGTGAAATCGGGCATAGGTTCCCCGTCGGTTCACTTTTTCTTAAATTATTCTAAGTCCATGCAAACACTTGTAAAATTCTACAAAGTTAACTACAGTATTAATATTACTACAAATTATTCTAAGTTGATGAGAAATTTCTTGAAATTCGCGCTAAGTCCAGTTTTACTCGAAATAAGTTAAAGTTAAACTCTTCTAGGTAATAAGGTTCAAATTGTACTCACAGTTGCACTTCGCAACTCACTCACACACTTATGGCTCGTAACTGCTATCCAAGGGTGTCCAAGGGGGTGCTCCCCCCGCCGTTCAACTTCCCCTGCTCCTGCCAATATTGCTGGTTCGGCTCCGCACTTGGGTTTGACTCCCAATTGGCTCCAACTCCACTCCCCGCTCGCTTCAGTGCTCCTTCTGTGGCCACCAGTGGCCACTACCACTGCCACTGCCACTGGCTCCACTAGTATGACGCTGCTAGTATGAATTGCTCAATACTAACTGCTGCCAATACTGTGGCCAGCTAACCGCGATATTGATTGTCTTATACGGAAGACTGGGGAGTGGACCACGTACAAGTACGCCAACAAATCCCAAGTGCCAAATACAATTCGGCTACGAGAGGAACATGTACATCGTCCCAAAAATGCTCCGAAAGAAATAAAATTCGGATTGTGATGAAAAAAAGTCATTTATTTAACACACTTGGTAAAACAGCAAGGCACCGCGAACCAAACGCTTGCGTGTTTTAGTGGACTACTAACGCCATCTAGTTTCATTTACATGAACCAAAATTTATTAACTTGGGCCTAAACAGTCGGTTTGTCATATACATGCAATATGCATGCAATAATATGTAACCGAAATAGTTATTCTACTTGATCTATCAATTTAAAGTAAGTTGTACACTCCAATAAACTCATTACAAAAGTCACAATCAATCCCCTTAGGTCACCTGTCGTGCATCCCTGTGTAGACCCTGTAGTAGCAAGCGCAGCCTGCCTTCCTTCGCCGTTTTCCCCAATTTTTTTACCTTTCTCTTCCATCTTCCCTTCGACAGGGTGAGTATCGTATATTTTTGTTTTTTATTTTTTGTTTTTATTTTTTTTTATTTATTGAAATTAAAATTGATAAACAAATATAATTATAATATACTACCCTAAAAATCTTGAATAAAAATTACATCCTTGTTGCTTGGGCAACCTGCACTTGGCCGTTTTAGAAAACAAAAGTAATACAAAATGTTATTCTGCATAATCAGCTATAACCATACCAAATTTCAGCCAAATCCGTTCAGTAGTTCCAGCGTGATGCGTGTTCAAAGGGACAGACTGACAGACAGACAGACCGACACACAAAAAATTCAAAGAAAATTGAATTATTTATATCGGATTAGAAGTGTAAAGCAGTCAAAATTTTAAAAAAATATTCACCGTCTTACCACAAAAGATTTAGACGCGCTTTAAACACTTGTTGAACAGTTGTTTCATGAATTCCATACCACAAATCCCCGCCTAACACTCGTTTAAGATAGACGGGCGTTAAACACATGCTAAAATTTAAACATACTCAACCCCTTAGTTTAAGAGGTGTTACTGTCGCTGTCACCATAACACACATAGTCAAACTTCACGCTAATAACGTTCAGTTTTTTCTATGGTCACAGCTATGACGCTAACATGTATTGGATTTAAAAAATGTGGATCGAGTTAGACAGTGTTTAAGTAAACATGGTTTTGTAGTGACAAAAATAAAACATCCGTTTAAAGAGCATTTAACTTTTAGACGCTGTCTAACTAAACATGTATCTAAGCGATGTTTAAAATTATTTTTGTGGTAAGACGGTCAATGTTCAGATTTAGTCCAGTTACAGTTTTATTATTAGTATCTTGAGTATATTGATGATGATGATGATTGATTGTAAAACCACATTGGCTCTTTTAGGGTACATACTGCACAATAAATGAAATTAGTAATGGCAATATGATACAATGGAAAACTAAAAATACAGTAAGTAGAAAAAATTAAAATAGTCGTTGCACTTTCGTAGCAATTTCTGGGTGCGCGTTGATGTCTTTTGTATGGGGGCGAACAAGCATCGTCGTAGCCCGTAGCACTCGTAGCAGTGACAATATTGTCAATATTGCTTCGAATTGAAAATTAGAACAAAAAGCGAATTACAATAGTGTATGCGTAAAATACTAATAAAGGCACCTGGGATACAGATTTTCTAGTCCAGGTGCCAACACACCGCGATACTCAGATGAATAAGCATTTGTAATTAATACGTACTTAACTACTTACTTCTGTTTGTCTTACTTTAAATCTAACCTTAAATACCCTTTCTTATGCATATTGATTCATATAAATTCTACACACTTAATTTAAAAATTACTCGTGTATCTCCACTGATTCCCAGGATACAGATGTTCTGGACTGGATATCAGTGTGATGTTTTATTCACCTAGTTTGTAATCATTTTATTAAATCTAATTTTGCATGCGCTATTTGCTTAGTAGTAGAAAATTATGATTGTTAATAAGTAAGTGTTTATTTGTTTATATGTAATACTAGAAATGCCAATAAAGGATTATTATAAAGCTGTAACAAACAAACGCTAGAACAGATAGAACAGTTAAAAATACAGAAACAAAATTGACTGATCATACAAACCATGATCATTACCCGAGACCGGTAGCGCGTAACGTAAACGATATTTTTGAGTAACTAAGTTAGACATCATGGTCGATAAAATTAGCGCAGAAAGACAATCAGCTGCAGCGTATCAAATGACGACTGTAATCAGATAGCCGCGGTTCTTGACCGACTATGTTTTGAAATAAATACTCCAGCTCTGGCTGCACAAGATATAACTGCAATTGCATGTAGGTAGGTACCTAAGTATTCAAATCAAAGTTCACCTAGTTCTCAGTAATACAGCACTTGAGTAAGCTGCAGTAAAGTAAAATGGTGCATTCATTTCGATTTAAATTTCATATTGTTACGAAAACACTACGGAACAATGTTTCGTAGAATTTGAAAGCAAACCTAACAACTTGCAATAGAATAGAGATGAACTTCGTGACTAAACGGATAATGCAGAAGGTCGTGAACTTTTGTTCACCTTGCTTGCTACAGGTTTTACATTTTTAGGCATATCTAATTCCTACTCAAGCTTACCTGAATTTTATCGGGTATTTTGGGTATCAGGTGTTTTGAATTTCAGTACTTTTGAAGGACAATTAGAGATTTAGTCGTATTGCCGTATCTGTACGAGATTCGGTTATAACGAACCGGACGCGCTCAGTCAAATCGGTGTTCAAGTCGACATTCATAAAATGGGCACTGATTGACGAAATCACAAATGAGTGTTCTGAAATACGAGCCTTACACTTAGGTACTTAGTGCAGATATTACGGTGAATTTCAGTTTTCAGGAGAGCAAAGCGAAGGCGGGCTCCTGACCCTAAATAGCTGTTCCCTTGCGATCTCTAACATTATATCCAATATGCAGTGTTTGCAACCATGCAATTAATTGAGGAGTTCTTATAGTTCTAAATTCTATGTTATCAATGTAGGTTACAGTTGAATCGAGCAATCTCCTTTAGTGAGATGAAAACCATCGAGTTACTGTTCTAATTAACACCCCTGCCTGTCGTGTGTGTAGTCTTAAGTTAAATGGTTGGTTTGAGTTTAACACTAAAAAGTGTGTATAAAGAACTAAAATACAGAAATGCTAAGTAGTAAAGCAAATCTAACCGAACATTTACAGTCGAGGTTCGTGACAAAGTTTATTGTGGTCAATGGCGATGGATGGCGAAGCGTCCACGAGCCGGATCACGGACGACACCGCTATAAGCTACCGCAGCGACGCAGGTAGGTACTCGCTGACATACTGTACTCACTATGTCACAGTTACCTATTTATCGGTGATTTACCGAAACGAAATAACATCTTAATCGCCCTGCCAGTTCGGATACGAACGTTACCTAAATTGCCGCTCATGCGATGATAAAGTACTGTATAATACAAAAGATAGTCGACAGAGATCGTCGTCGTTCGTGCAGAAGATGTACTGATGTAGAGCTATTACGAGATTCTTTATATTCAATACCTACTATAAGAATACGAAACTACAGTATTAGTTATTTAAGAAATTCAATTAATCCGGTTTAATTAGCCTCCGATAAAAAAAGAATTTATGAAACGGTCATTAAGTTTGGCTGTAATTACAACTTTAGCCTAGATTAAATAGGCTAATCATCACACACTTTGCAAGTGCTTATATTTACAGAACGTGAAAAAGAGAATACTTATTCTTACTAATAAAAGTTCGTCACTTGTCAAAAAAGTTGTCGTCCTTAGAATAAGTACCTATAGAAGGTACGTCTCCAAACAACGCCTTCTTAATACGTAGGCTACCTTTTTTGTGATCAACAGCCTGAAGACTTCCACTACCGAACATAGGCTTCCCCGGGGCGCGCCACTTTGAGCGGCTGCTCGCCTCCTATATCCATCGGCTGGGGAGCCGATGGATGCAGGACCACGTAATGGAGGCTTTTTGATATTTTAGACGATATAGCCAGAAAATTAATACCAGTGGAAAGCCACAGAACTCTTATGCTGCTTTTCTGTTGGGTTGTAGCACGATTTCACCGCGCAATTGTCATTCAAAATAATTTTCTTTGAGCTCGTCACACAGCTCACTCTTCACATATGACCACACAACCGTTTGTACGGTGCCATATACCTATGGCTTTTTCATTAATTTACTGGGGTTCTATAGGTAGCACTTATTCTAAGTTGTCGACGTTGTCTGTGTAGATCGTCTACTTTGTTTGAGTTTTATGTAGCTGTAATCGTAGGTATTACGTAAACAGCCAAACTAATTACTTTGAAATTTTTCTCATACAACTTCCTAATACTTACCTAGCACCTAAATTACGGTGATGTAAAATAGTACAAAGTTCCTGCGGCAAAACGGAAAGTTGTACCTAGGTGAAACTGTGCGTGTGAGCAAGTACTTGAATCGGTGCCACTAGTATTTAAGATTGTTTGAAAAAAAATTCATCAGGCTTCTGCGGCTTCACCAAAATATACTCCACGGGAGCTCAAGAAAAGTAGAAATGTGTTGATCTCTCTCAATAGATCGTAAAGCTATACTGTACTATTTTTAGATTACAGAACATAGTTAAAAAAATAAGTAAGTAATCGTACGACGTTTTTCTTTTATACTATACCTAATACTATTATTTATTATGTGGTTACGGATACATCCAACGCAAATGTACATAAGTACGTTTATTTCTCTACCTCGTAGAAGTAGGTATACTTTAATGAGTCTTGACTTGAACACTTCCTACTCAAACTGGTCTAATAGTAATACGAGACCGGCGTCACTATCAATCACACGAGCTACGTATCAAGACAGTGGATAGACACTAACGAAAAGAGGGTTACTATGGCTGGTAAATATATTTTTAATTTCCTGATCACGACAAACTGTGACTGGACACCTGCACGAGCTTAGCAAGTTTTTGTAGCTTCAAGCTTCAAAGTCTTCGTTTTATTTTAATTGAGATAGGAAACTGGTAGTTCCAAGCTTTAAGAAACCGCCTTTTCCAAATAGGTAGAGGATAGTTCTCATGTCGACCCGTACATTTTTATTGTAAGTCACATCTTTTAATATTTTACATATTAAAAGATGGTTTTGGTCATAAATCGTCCGAACAGGATATTAGAGAAAGCTACCTACTACTGACCCCGGACGAAGTTCTGTCGCTCACATTCGGTCTCGCTAATTAATACAAACATTTGTGCTACTTTACTTACTATAAATACAAAAACCTATTTGTCTTTTTCCTTAAGAAAACCATACTAGATTTTCTTAATCGACAAAAGCTCTATACGAAAGGTTGGTTGGATAGATGGTTTTCTCTTGACGCCAGCAGCAATAAACAATAGATGGCAAAAAGTTATAATGGAAAAATGTTAATGAGGAGAAAGCGCTGATTAAAATACTGTCGCACGATTTAATGAAGTATCACATCACAATCTTATTCTCTCATCACTATAAACTCAAAGCTTTCAATTGTTTAGAGTTAGATACATATGCTAATTTTTATCAATTGTTTATTAATAAAGATGAATGAATTTAAATGTTCTTACCTCGGACTCCCACGAGTCTTTTCCGCGCGATTTACTCTCCTTCATGTTTCCAGAAAACGTCATGGCACGATCCTTTGTTCCGGCCGTTGCACTTTTCCACTTTGACCTTACGCACACGGCTCGGTGAGTACACCGGGGCCCACTGTTCACAAATAAGTATGGTTTATTGATCAGCACTATCGCTTTCTGTTACGTTTTGCCGATCGCTGGATGGTAAGGTAAACATTGTGCAGTACGCCGCGTAAGGTTTCGCGCCGCTCGCTCGGTGGCCGGCCGCGGACTGAGGCTCGTCTTTCGTCTCGCGGTAACGGGCACGCACTACAGTTAACTTTCTCTCAACCCAGTCGCACAAACATAGGTAAGCGCCATCGAAAGTCGCTACCGGTACAGCCTCATGGGTCAAAGCCTTCATTAATATTTTCCAGAAATCGGAAATATTTCAGCCAACTTATATTGTCCTTATTGTTTCTAGTTCGTAACTAACTATAATGTTTGTACTATAAAGCAATCGTCGTTAGTTTTATTTTGTTTGCAATCTTTGTCGAGGTCCAATTAAAAGAGCATGCATCAATTAAGACGTACGCACGTGTAATAGATATGTGGGTGGGTGCAGCGACAGCGGTACAGTCTAACGTAATCAACATGTATCTATGTAAGTAGTACATTGCTGTCGTGACGTCAGATTGGTTGGAGGCGAAACAAAAACAATCAAGTATAAAACTTAATGTATAATCATGATATTTACAGACTTACTTTATATAAAACAAGTAATTTTATGGCTATCAATATATACTTATACAACATGTCATTAATTTACAGAATATTAAAAATAAAAGCAACAGTATACAGATTACTGAAGATAGCAATTATGAATCGTAATAGCACAAAATATACGCGTAATATTATAATGGAAATAAAGAGATTCCATAATTTACACCGTAATAAATTATATACAGCAAATTTAAAACAAAATGTTTATCGATATAATTTTGAACTTTTATTATTAATCAATAATTTAAAAAACTTGCATAGATTTCAATTTCTATGAACCGTCTACAAACTGTGTATTGTCTTACCTGTCGTTTTCGACATAAATATAAAACTGTATTTTAGAATGCATTTTAATAAACAAGACAGAGATATATAGAAAATGCTATAATGCCCAAACTAGCACCATTATGCATTAGAATGAAAGTTGCAGATTGCCCGCAAGTAGTCACGAAGTTGAATAATACAAAACACGAAAATACGAATGGTATCACAATTTTATTGTTAAAATAACAATGCATCTACATATCTACTTGTGATGTCTGATTGTTTACATTATCGCCTCAAGTAACCGACTCACAGAGCCTTGTCTGCGCAGACCGCGAACATCGGTACGTTGTAATATGTAAGCTAAAAGAATTTAGTTGAGCCATAGATCTTTGGAAATCTGAATGTCTTATCCTTACAATATATCGATAAACATCTACATTATTAACCTTAACATTTAATTGCAAATCTAACAAAATTGTTTAGAAAAATATCGTCGTTAATAGTCGTTATTTTGGCTTTCCACTTTATTCTATAATGGAATGGTCTCAAGAATAACCATTAACAGTTTCTGTAGCTCGCTATCATTATAATATTGCGTGTACTATGATTCCGATTATACAAAATAACTAATGATGAAAATTGCACGATACCAAACAGATTTCAACATCCTACTGTTCATTAATTGTATTACGTTGCAATAAACGTTATCACGTCATCTAATGTAGTATAATATACAATTGTTAATTCCATACGAGAACTGCACCTCGAATCACACTTCATCGAAAACATCCCGATTCGAAATCTACTGTACCCTCTGTCTCCTTCATCTTGAATATAGATGAAAGAGACAGAGATAGTGGATATCCAATCAGAACGTTCCAGATGTACTGCGAATCGCGATACTTTTATCACTTCACTCCCGAAAACACGTTACACAAAATGGCACCGCTACTGAACATTACATCGCTTTTATAAAAAAATATTTATAACCGATTCCTATCTATGAGTTTATACTAAGAAGAATTATCTATACATTAATGTAAAAAATGCTCTTAAATTCTATTTTTGAATAATTTCACAATTCAGCTCGTGATGACGATAGCTGTATTATTGCTCCTTTATACTATCGATTCACTTTGAAAATACACTCACGACAAGAATTAATACTCACTTCGTAACAAACGCGATGGCGTGTTGTAACAGCTACAAAACAAGAGCTTCTACGTTCAACTATGAGGGATGACACAGGTTTGGTTCACGGGTACGGTTCTGATATATTACAATCTGATCATATACACGTTCTATACACATATCCATACCTCGTATCCTAGTATATTAGATATCTGTGCTCGCATCTGTCATCAACTTGTTCTCACTGAAATATCTCAATCAAGCGCGATGCCCTTCGCGCATGTCATCGTTGTTTTAAATCTCGTTCCAAGGATGATAATTATTATAGTGTTGTCAAATTATCCGACTTTTTGCCATCTCTTTATATTCAGGGAACGACCTCATTAAAAAGACCGTGGAGGATTCTACTGTACATTGAATCCACAAGCTGAGAGACTTACACCCCCGGTTTCTTATACAGTTGTTAAAGTTAAACTCATGTCGACTTATAAATACGGAACGCTCACTGGTTGCATGTTGATCATCAGCTGTTTTTAACCAATCAGCGTCCAGTATTTTAAAGTTGACATGAGTTTAACTCTACTTACGAGAAACCGTAGATGAGTATATCTTTGCACTCTGCGCTTGGGAAGTGAAGGGCCAACAACATCTTCAGTCTTATTGACTAGAACCGTGCCTGAAACGGAACATATGCCACCGCTCGTACAGTTGTCACGTAGTTCGACCAAGTTTCTAACGCTAGTCCTAGGCTAGAACACGCGCTGAATAACAAGTTTGTTCCCGCCGAAGATTGTCTTGTACAGGATGGATATAATAAAACCTACCTATTCAACTCGTTTTACATTGAGCTCGATATAATAGTATTTTCTGTGCTATTTTAATAACAACAGCGTTCTATTAGTGCGTTTATAATCACTGAGTCTTTCCCTGTACTTAGGAATCTCATTACTGGACCAGTTGTCTTAGTAAAATAATCACAAACGCAAATATACATCTAACTGGGTAAGTAATGATTATAGTCAGTTAATTTTAGGACATAATTGTAAATGGAATATTCATAAAATCACACTACGTTAAAATTATAATCGTATTTATAATACAAACTGTAATTAACTTGCCGGACGTAAAAATTTGTAACAATAAAAAGTTTAACAGTTTCAATTTCAATAATAGGTGGTATATTGGCGCCGCTTATGCATAGGATAAAATTGATATAATACACACATTGAGCAAACCGAAAATTATAGATCTACTGGTACTGAATAATATTAGGAGGACGCGACGTAAATTTATGTCAAAGATGTGCATGCGCTACTCCATTCATTATTGTTTCAGTGCACAGCATTTGGAAGCACTTTAGACAAGAGAAACATGATTATTCTTATAACTTCCAATTTCGATCACTACAGCTCAGCCAACAATCCAATATAACACCTATTTATCTGATTTACCAAATCTACCTAATAATAATAAAAATTCTTAAAAAAAAGTAATAAAACAGTTATATTTTAAAATACAGTTCGATTAAATACTATTTGTTCTTTAGATTTTTTTGGAAACCTTAAACTTATGGATAACATTTTGAAACAATATTGCAATCACGTATTAACAAATGCAGCTAACCGATGTCGATAGAGATAGTTATACAATTGAGTAAAATGTATAATATCAATGTACTGTTTAACATTGCATTGAATGCCGCGGTTTCTTCATATGTAATACAAACCGCAGGCGACTCAACTTGTTACTAATAAAAATTGTGACCATAAAATAAATACAATACAAACGTGAGAAATAAATAAAGTTAAATCGAATCTAGCTTAATGACTACCGAGCTAAAGGCTAGCAAATATAGTTATGAAAAATAAAATCACAAGCGAACAAGATGGATACGTCTCACATATCAAAACGATACACTCGCAATACAATTCACAGAGTTCGAAAGCGCATAATCTCCACCGCATAATCAGTATCACTAACCTTACTCGAAGGTCAATTCAAAGAATGTATAGGTTCGCCTACAATAACGTCAACTTAACATAAAACGATACCGCAGCAATAATATTAATTGTACTCGGCAATAACTGCGTGGCAGTAACGGGTAAGTCACGAGATCGTTCTCGCGGGCCGCATTCACAAACACAACTTCGTAGCGTCCGTGACGCAACTTTGGAGCAGCCGTATTGTAACTGAAGCGGTTGCAACCAAACTGCGAAGCGGTCGTGATATAACTTCGGAGCGGTCGCAACGCAGCTTCGAAGCAGCCATGACACAACTTCGGAGTGGTAGTGGTGCATCATCGTAGTGGTCGTAACGCAACTTTAGAATAATCAACACTTTACCAACGGATCTGTCGGGAGCTGAACCCGGGCGGAGAACGCTAGCCGCACGCGCGGTGCCACCGCAGCCGTCATGGTCTATGGAATCTGCAACAACATAACACCATCATAGCAACGCTATCATTTCACACAAAATTGATATACAACACCGATACAGGCAAAGATAAACGGAAAAGCCTAAAAAATAAAACAGCCGTTTGTATGTGGCATTCACGTTAATGGCTTAACCGATTCCAACTAAATTTTGTTCACAGCTTAACATTATTGCTTACATTACTAAAAGCAAGATAGAATACTTTAGAAAACAAAACGTTCCTGCGGAAAAACGGGATGATCCGTGTTTTTCTATTTGATTTTTCTCTCCGACTGGCGACTGACCTACAAGTTAAGATAGCAACACTTTCTTGGTTCAAAAGTTACGAACACAATTTATGTAATCGTGAACCCGCATGTCGAGTACCTACCTGAGTGACTCGACCTGTAATAGGTCCCAGAAGTGAAAACGCAATGGGCTGATTGTGATGATGATGATGATTAGTTACCTGGTGAGATGCTTGCTATCCTCATGAACCGCCATTTCCGAGCTTTTGAACTCGTTGAGCTCTCGACGGATCGCCGCCTTGTCGCGCGGTGTCAGCCGCGTCCACGGCTTGTCCGCGCGACGGTCGTAATCATGCGCCTGACCAACACATTATAAAGTAATTAAAAAAAAATTAGAATCACGAGCGAGGTTTCACATCCATCCATCCCTCAAGCCGTGATATGCTTTACTTAAGCTACCGTGACAAGTGGTCTCTCAATTAATCTATAGATTACGCTGAGCAGGCGATACTGCTATAAAAATCATAAATATTAACACATTAAAACTTATTAATTTTATATTATTAACTCTGGCAGGAAAGGAAAGGTTCTCGAGTGGCGACCACGAACTGGAAGTCGGTCCACCTAGTGGGGGCCGGCCAACGCTGCGGCCGGCCCCCACTAGGTGGACCGACGACCTGGTGAAAGCCGCGGGGAGCCGATGGATGCAGGAGGCGATTATATGCGAGAACATAATAGTTAACTGTGGAGTTGTCTCACTAAATTCAAATTATTCAAAGACCACAACTCTATAGTTCATTTATTTTTAAAGCGTAGCATTGGCACTGAAATGATCGGTGCAGTGCAAGAATATGTATGATTAAAATTGTCTGTAAAAATCAACAGAGACACGCGTCCCGTTAAAATAACCAACAGCAAATGACTATCTAATTATAATTGGGTTCTGAAATAAACTTCATAACTGTAACAAACAAAAGCTTGTAATAAAAATGTAAATCGTGCGTACCTGCGTGACTTCTATGTAGTCGCTGAACCGAATAATCTTTTTCTCCTTGAGCTCGTCGACGGTGGGCCGGAAGCTCAGTTTGCGCAGCAGGTATCGTTTTTTCTCCTCTTTTTGCTTTTTCTCTTCGGCTGGCGACTGACCTACAAGTTTAGATAGCAACAGTTTAACCATCATGCTTGTTTTGGGGCAAAATTGCGAACTTAATGATGACTATCGTTTAGATTGTGATAGAAACGTCGAAGTTGAAGACCGACTGAATCCATGCCGCTGCGATCAGACGAGAAACGTCAAATTGGTATAATTTTAAACGGTTTCAAACCAGCATGAAAAGTAGATGGCGACACCGGAAAGTTACTACGTCAAAATATTATTGAAAATTGGAAGCGATCGATTGAAAAAGCAAGAGTTGGCAGAGTGGCCAAAATGATCATCGATCGGCAAGAATTTGGAATCAAGTGCGTTGTGTTATAGTGAGTAGAGTGAAGTTGCAAAGTTACTTTTGAGGATGTTCCTCTCGACGAGTTCCTCGGCAGTGGGTCGCATGGACAGGCGCCGGATGAGCCGCGCGCCGATGGCCTCCCACGACTCCTGCCGCTCGCACTCGCTCTGCACCACCAGAATGTTCCTGACACAAACACCACCATGTATCTCCGCACTAACAACACCCTCTATCCGAGTGCGCTACTTTCTCTCACGGCCAGCGCGTGACACTAACCAACTTTATCTCTCCCGGCGACCGCTGCCAAACGGCGCGATATAAAATTCGCCCGAGCATACGCACCGCTGAAAATGTTTTCATAATATCCTATTTGTACGCACCTTGGCCGATTCCCAACTCCCGTAATCTAGGCCGGATTCGATTAATAAATTAGGGTTGTTAAAGTTAGTTCTTTGACGCGAACGATGCGCTCCTGTTTCGAAACATCTCGAAAGTGTAAAAGAATCTAAAATTGATTTGAATACTTAATAGCATTACGAGAGCGGTCGGTCGAGGTGTAGCAATAACAATGCCATTGCCAAGAGCGAGCTCACAGAAACAGGAACTAATAAACCGCTGATAACAATGACTTTGTCCGCCGGTGCTGACGAAAATAACACTCCCAGGCGCGCATTATCGCCAGGCGATGCGCGGTGCAAGCGCCCGAGCGTTACTATTACGAGCCGGTTGTATAATACGATACGACATCCACAAAACATTACATGTAAGTAATTAACGCGCGTTATTTTCAAGAGAATGAATCAACGAGAATGTTCCGTTACAACTGACGAGGCCCGAACTAAAATAGATCTCTAGTATTGGAGAGCAAACAACATCGTAGCGAGTGACAACCCTCATTACTCAGGTGAGCGTAGGTCATGACATTGACATCGTACGGCTGTGATGTCATACAGAGAGAATGGGGAACGGACAACCTACCGATTGTGCTTATTGTACGGATTATCAAACCCTGCCCATTGATTTATTATCAAAGCTACTTCACTCGATTCAATCGACCTAAATCTGTGTAAATATTTGCACATTCCTTCCATTCGTAATTTTTTAAGACGCACGTAGGGTTCTGGTACGTTCTATCTATATTTTCTCATAAACATTATTATAGCACCGAAACCGGTAGCTTAACAACCAAGCCTTAAGCACGGTAGGGCTTTAGTTGCCATTATCAGTTGCATCACGTGACCGTGGCCAAAGTTAGTGAAGAAAGGTGAACAAAACGTTTTGTAAGACATACAAATAATAGAGAATCGATCGTGACATTGGCAATCGAAGATCGTTTTCATAAATGATTAATACATTTCTTCTTACAATAGAACACACTTGGGTGTCGTTACACGGGTATCATTTGGCAAATTCTCCGCCTCGCTCTTGATTATTTCCTGTTTATTTTCGTGCCAACCTGTCAATTACAGCTCTTTGAATCATCGCTGATCTTTTCCCGGATTGTGTTTTAACAATAGACAAAAACACGTGAGAATGTTGCGGATTGCGTGAACAAATGTATTATTTTGAAGTTTTTTTTACCTATGATAACATCATACCTGCACGCAAATAAATGGAATAGCTTAGACAATGCGGTTATGTGGTTCTATGTGAAATAACGATATTAAAAATTTGAAAGGGTTGTCAGCCACTCTAATTTTATTGTTGATGTAATATTTCACAAGTATATCAAGCGTCGCTCTTGATTAGGTGCAATACGACTTCATGCAGGTCATAGAGATTAACAATTAAGTATTATAATGTATAACACTTGCAACTAAAACAAAAATCGCTTTCCAGCATAACACGAATAAAATACCTACTTGTAAAAATATTTGCTAATTTTATACATTATAAAACATTACAATGGTGTTTTATTTTGTTATAATTGTATTTTCTGCAGTTTGACCTGAGTGAACCCACAATTGAAATCTATTACGGCCTTATTATTAAACGTAAAAGTTTTGGATTAGTTAAGCCGGCTCCGACTCAAAATAAATAAGATAGGTTACCTGTTGATAAGCTCTTGTCGATCCGGCCGCAGCGCCAACTTGATGTTGAGGCTTTCTTTTCTTGCTAGTTTAGCCGCGACGCGCTCCGATTCGCTGGAATAGTCCGAGTCTCGATATTCCCCACCGCCATCCCACGGCCGGGCGTTCTCCTTATTCTCCATCGCATTCCCCACCCGCACCGGTCGACTGCTAAAGTACCAACGATCACATTAATCCATTGCTCTAAATAGACGTTACAGTGCCAAACTAATCTAAGTTAGTTGGATCTTTTGCTGTCTTTTTCTATAATGCTGGGGATGGCTTCGTTAGACAAAGACAGCGGCAGATTCAGCTTTATAGATAACTCTCCCTCGCTTTCTCTACGTTTGTTAAAGTTAAACTCTAAAGTTAAACTAATGCCAACTTAAAAATATTGATCGCTCATTGGTTGACGACAGTCGATGATCAACATGCAACCAATGAGGGTTCAGTATTTTTGAGTTGACGTGAGTTTAACTTTAACAAGCTTACGAGAAACCAAGAGTTAGTGACACTGTAGACGTTTCTGTGTCACGGTGAAAAGTTTGTTTTATTTGCGGGTAGTTATTAAAAGTTAGTGTTCATGTGTAAGTGTGATGTTGCGTGCTTGCACGTGTTTTTAAAGTTTCTTTGCATTCAATATTATATTTTCTATAAACAACTATGAACCTAGTTCAGTTTACGCTTCGAATCATATCGATGAGAAAAATCTAATAATTTCAGCACATCAAGCTAAACATACAGACACAAACTGAAAACATCTAAGCTGAACTATAAATCTATAAAACGTCAACAAGAATACATCCATTTGTACGGAAGAACGTTTTCTCATAAATCATAATAAAACATTTACATGCAACATCGAACAATGATAACATTTACGGGTATGCTAACTCCAAAATAACTTTTTTAGGGGTTATGTCAAAATATCGATATTGCGTAAAAAGTGGATCAGTTTGTAGTGAACCGTGGAAATACATTACATTATTGTAGTGTTGGTACATAGAAAGAGATAGAAAGATGCGAGTGGAAGCGTGCAAAGCACGATGCGCGATACAGGCGTGGGTACAGCGCAAGCGGACCGTCCTCAGGTCTCTGGGCGAGATGGTCGACAACACATAGAGACTGTTACCATATTCGGATCCTCGGTTTAGGTGGCGGCCGCCTGCTCGCCGCCGCGTGATGGAAATAAACAATTTTACATACTTCACTATCACGCCCACAAACCAATTTTTTACATGGAAGCGGTAACATACAGTTTTGAATGAATCATTTGAAATGATGAACTAAAATGCTAAAGGTAATTATATATTGTCAATGAAATATAGTAAATATGTTCCAGTAAATGCAGTGATTGTGGTAATCACGGGCAGTAAAAGTATATGAAATACAAATAATTATGTTGGTGGAAATGTTTAATGGCGTTCACATAATAATACCTAACAGTATGTTAGGACACAAATCTAAGGCCAAAATACACATTTACCATGTGCAATAATACCTCTTATGAAATTTTTCCTGTCTTAAGTATTAATTTATTCAATTTAGTATATCTGTATTGATCGAATGTTCTTACGAACGTGTAACATGTGGTTTGTATTATGATATCAATCGGCGTGATACAGACCGATTGATGATGATGATGATGATGATGATGATGATGGTGATGATAAATTACATATTTAGAAAGGAGATACCTACTGACGGCGAATACTAGAAAGAAACGCCCATCTCCAGCAGTGGACTAACAGAATTAATGAACAAGTTAGTAAAAGATACTAACAGCGATACTGGAAAGAAACGCCTTTGTCCGGCAGTGAACTGACATGATGATGATTATAAATTAAAAAACTAATAGATGCTGACAGCGATTCAGCGATACTAAATAGACACCTTAGTCGACTGATACAGATTGATGTGATGAATGAAAGAGTTAAAATAGCGATACTGAAAAGAGAAGCCTATGTCCGGCAGTGAACCGACAGAGTCTGATGATGATAGTTATAAATGAATGAGTTAGTAGATATTGATAGCAATAAATAGAGAGCCGCCTTAGAGGACTGATACAGATTGATGATGTTGATGATGAATGAAAGTGTTAGTAAAGGAGATACTGACAGCGATACTGAAAAGAGAAGCCTATGTCCAGCCTATGTCCAGTAGACTGAGACAGACTAATGATTATTGAATGAGTTAGTAGATACTGACAGCGATACTCGAGACCCCTTAGTGAACTGATACAGATTAATGATGTTGATAATGAATGAAAGAGTTAGTAAAAGCGATACTGACAGTGAAACTGAAAATGTCGAGCAGTAGACTGGCATAGATTGATGATGATTATAAATGAAAGAGTTATGCAAAGTGAGCCTCCTCATATACCATGGTTTGATAACATCAATTTGAGTCGCAAACTAATTGTAATCGCTCACAGATTGCGCTCCGGACACATTCCTTCAAATAGTTTTAAGTAAGAATCGTAGACAGTCCTAATTGTAATCTGTGTGGAGTCAAAGACGACCTATATCACTTTTTGATAGTGTGTTCGGAGTGCTTCTATGAGAAACGATCTATTCGATGAGCTTAAACTTAATCGCCTAGATGTGGGTGTATTTCAAAGCATTCTATCCGCGCAAACATCCAAAGCGGCTAGTCTGCTGTATCGGTCTGTGTACAGGCTGATACACAATGTTACATAACCTGCTTACGAGCACTAGTTAAGAAAGAGGTACTATGGGCCTGGCATAGTCGTTGGACGACTCAAAGTCCCTAAAAAATTATAGATTAAAAAAAAAAAGAGGTAGTAGATACTGATAGTGATACAGGACTGATACAGGATGATGATGTTGATGATGATGAATAAAAGAGTTAGTAAAGGCGATACTGAAAAGAGAAGCCTATGTCCAGCAGGAGACTGAGACAGACTGATGATAATGATGATAATTATAAATGAAAGAGTAGATACTGACAGCGATCCTCGAGACGCCTTAGTTGACTGATACAGATTGATGATGTTGATCTTGAATGAAAGAGTTAGTAAAGGAGATACTGACAGCGATACTGACTTGAAGCTGGTGTGGTGGTGGTCTTGTCTCGGTGCTAACGGCGTTGAGCCCGGCGAAGCGGCAGGTGCGGGCCGTTTCTTGAGGGCCGACTTGAGAGGCATGGCGCCGAAGATAGGTTCCTTTGGCGGGATCTCCTCTACGCGGGATGTGTCAGCCATCACCAGCGGCTCGGCTTCCTCTTCATCTTGCTCATCTTCGTCTTCCGCTGAAGAATGCAACGGTAATTTTAATGCAATTTTTTTATAATTTTGGGTATTCGGAGCTAAATCGTCCTAGTCTTAGGGCAATCTCCTCTCACCAGATTATCTTTCCTAAACCACATTGATTCACATTAACATGGTTAAATTAGACCTATGAAAATCCTAATAAAAACGATACGGCTTAAAATACGAAATAAAGGTAAGGAAATAATAACAGGGAACAAATAACAGAAATGCAACGAATTTGGCGCAACTTCAAATCAGAAATAAGTGGAATGAAAGGACCGAAGAATATTTATTGGAAGAATTATTAATCTACGGTCAACATGTGTTTAGGGACAACTGCATGTCATCACAACCACCGACATGCCACTGTATGCACTGCATATTTGGCATTCCGGTATTATTTACAGTGAATATACCGGTATCGCCTGCTGTTTCATACCTTCCTTTTCGAACAGTCAACTATCTATTATGAAAATTTTTAACATAGCTGGAAAGAGTACTCACAATCCGAAAGAGGCGGATGATGCGGCGTCGCATGTTGGTGCTGATGCTGATGTTGGTGCTGATGTTGGTGCTGATGCTGGTTCTGCCGCTGATGATGGTGCCGCGTGGGGCTCGGCGAGCTGAACATGGGCGGTGGCGGGATGGGCCCGATCTCCGAGACGGCGATGGGCGGCTCTGGTAGATCCGAGAGCATCAGCTGCTCGTCACCGTCCGCGCCACCGCCGCCGCCTCCCTCACCTGTCGCTCCGTAACCGCCCACTGGAATAACGGAAGAATTGCTTTATATCACGACGCTTTCATAATAGGCATGGAGATACATTTTTTTTTGCATAAATTTAAAATATTCCTGAAAAGATAAATATTTGTGAAAACAAAAATAAAATATCTCAAAAAACGACAAAGTTACAAGCATTTTAAAAACCAGAATAGAAAGAGATAGCTCAAACGGCCAGTGACGTCAGAGCAATGTCGACATAGTACCTCATTACTAAGCTGTGGTAGCTTTACATACAATATCTTTGGCATGTGACGTCACAGGTGGATTTTTCATAGTAACCGTGGAGGCGCTCTGTTTCAACAGAAAGGGGCAGGAGATGCCTCCTATAGAAAGTTTAAAAGCTTATTACTCCGTGATTTATTTACCGATTTTACTTATTTTTTCAATTGTTGCATTCATTTTCAATCTTCTTTATGAAAGTATTATTTACTTGTTCATTTTTAATAGTAGTCATCATGCCTATTATTTGCTTCTTTGCTACACAATCATGTAATCAAAATTTGCGAGCCTTCAAACCGGTTAGGGGAGTGTGGGTAAAGATTCATGATCTTGTGTTCAATTTTAACTTTACGAACGTGGAAAATTGTGTCTATTAAGTATCTAGAAAAGCTTTTCACTTTATGCGTGATGTATTTATTTTTGATCTAATTCATTCAGATGCGCTTTGTATTGCTAAAAGACAATTTGTTGATTACTTATATGTCGTTTAGCTTAATCACTGTCATCCTCTCGGCTTTGAAATCGCAGATGCGATTTTAATTTGACGAGTTTACAAACATTGTGTGTGTCTGTTTGGCCGCTTACCGACATCTCCTTGATAGCATATCCGCCGCTGCATCTTGCCTGCTGTCAAGGAGTTCGGCCGCTCGGGCCTCATCATCTCTCCACCGTTCTCCAACTTGTCTTTCTTTGGTTCTGAAAACAAAACAAATGCACTCTATAAACATTTAGTTGTTTACATAAACGCAACGTGCAGTCAATGCGTCACGTCCACTCGTTCGTTTTTGGCAAGTGACTCGACTCAAATTAGTACCTATGTCATTAACCGAAATGGAATTGGGTATAGTTGTAATTGTCATTGCACCACACAAGCAACATGTTGAAAAGTTTCTCCGCAATCTGCAAGGTCTTTCATTTAATTCCATTAGGCATGTTGCATTTCAATGGATTACATAAACATAGATTGTATAGGAAATCACAAAACGTCAGTAAATAAAAGGTGTGGGTATGGCGAGGATTCTAATAATAGGCAATAGACGAGTACGCTATTCCATTCACCGGGTGTCGGCGTCGGCGTTGGCCTTGGCCCCATGGAACTACACAACTATTGACGCATCTCCGTAACCCAACGAGATATAACTTATATATACGTACATCCTTACACGCCTACATAACGCTCAATTGATACTCATCAATTTTATTTTTACATATTTTCATGCGCGCGTTTAGTCAGCGTTGAAAGATTTAGCCGTCGACTTAGCTACGTATCACATCATCAACAGCCTGAAGACGTCCACTGCTGAACTAAATACCTCCTCCAGAGAGCGCCACTTTATCAGCCAGATCATCCAGACCGTCGGATAGTCCACTCTTATCTTGCAGGATTCGCAATCCAATGATAATGACTTGTCTAGGAGACGAGAGTTTCTTCCAAATTCAATTGCTAGATTTAAATTCTGCTAAGCTCAGTTTAACCTTCATACTCTTTTCAGATTATTATAATTACTTATGTGATTGTAAATATGCCTGCATTACACTTTTTTTAGTATATTAGTATGTAGGCACTTTGAAGTTCCCCCTAAGTAGGTATAACTCGAGGTCTTTCAGACTGCTGTGTTACATGTTATATTGTTACATAATTGTTAGTACCTACTAGATATTTGTTGTAAGTTGCTTGTAAAGTGCGAATGATAAAGGACATGAGTTAGCTTGTCAGACGTTTGAACAAATCATGTTCTGCCATAGGGCCGTGTATGAAGGCGGGCTCAAGCCCTGCTTGTGATTCGTGTTTTTTCCTTTGCATTAAAATTCTATTTGTTAAAATATTACGTTTCATTTTCTTTTCACCTTTAGTGTTTAACTATGCGTAGTGCAGTATTATTACACATTTTATACAAGTTATATTATAGGTGCATGCGGTGTCTGCCTGTAGTTTAGATATCTTAAGTGACTTTCATTAGCATAAGTTCATGTTTTAACTGTTGGCGGACCTAAATAAATAAATAAAATAAAAAATAAAAATATCTTATTGTAATTTTAAATAATAAAACTGTTTCAATTTTATGCAAATTTCCTTAACCTTCTACATTAACCTCCTTACGTTTGAACGTGCACCAATATTCATCATGACCGTGATCTATATCTATTTGATGCCTAAAAAAGAATTCTACAGTTAGACGAATCAAAGTATTAAAAAACTCACTAACTTTCCTTTATACCGAAGGAAGGAATAATTCGCAATACAAACCACAGCTGTCGCAAAAGTAATGGTTCAATCTATTCGCTGGTAAGATGGCGAATGCCGGCGCGCCGGGCCCGTGTGATGTGAGGCAATAAGAATTATGGCAGGTGTGCGCCAGGCAGCGCCAGGTTCGCGAGGTAATTTCGTGACCCGCTACGGCAAACTTGCTCAAATATATTGCGACATACATCACTACCAATTACTTACTTTCGACAGTGCTCATGCAAATATAGACATGTTTACCAAATGCTTACATTACCTACTTGCAGAATTTGCGGATGTAGTAAGCTAATCATGGCCTAACAAATATAAGGTAATATAAGGTTCTTAAATTTTTTCATTATCGGCTACTTTTGAAAGATCCCACTATTGGCCAAAGAGGTATTTCCCATTCATTACGACATCGGTTTAGATAGAATGGTCCTTCTTTTTAAAATGGTAAAGAAGCATAATGAACACGTTACAAATTTAAGGAAGGTAAAATGATACAAGCAAAAGCGTATCATAATATGTAATGTAGGTAAGCCAAGGACCCAAGATAATCCCTCAGAAAATAGACTCTGTTATTGCTGGATATTGGCACGGGTGGATAAATCTAATAACCAACTACCTTTGTCAAATATAAAAACACCATCAAGAGATTTTTACGCGACTTGTATATAGGTACTTTCTCATTGTGATAGATAACGCTAAAAACAATACGATTGAGTAGAGTAGTTAAAAAACCAGCAGATGTATAGATATAACACTGTTGTTTGGAGTAGAGATAGATAATGTAGGTTTAATAGCAAGCTTCCGGTTGATAAATGTCCTAAAATAGTACGTTATAAACCATTTCCGTTCTAGATCAATAAATTAGCGTCACTATAATCAACTGAACTAACCAGACAAGTTTATCTGAGAAGTTGGAAGTTTGCGAACTACAAAACAAAGTAGAGATAACGTGGCTGTTTGAGTAACAGATAGAGACGGCAAGCAAGACGTCGCTCAATTTATACATTGAATAAGATTATTGCCCAGCTGCGACGAAGCACCAAATGAGGACAAATCTAATGTACCCTTGCCGCAAGTGAGTTTTGAAATTAGAGTGCGAAGTGAGGACTGCTTTATATTTCATTTAACAACGATTATTATGGATTTATATTTTAGTTAGAGAAGCAAAATGTCCGCAGGAGATAGTAACTGGCGCCGAAAGTAAGGCAAAACCCGGCTTCTAAAGTAAAATAATTAATGGAAGGTCCATAATATTTAAGTAAGTAACCCCTTTTCCATTATGTTTCCATTTACTTGAGAGCCCGAATACCCTGTACACCCACATAAGCATATTATAAAAATAGCGCCTTGTTACTCAACTAATAAAGAGAAACATATTTGTACAAATACATTTATAATAATTTGGTTCATGTAATATCCCAAAGAAAAATAATAGTATGTAGCTCATTACGTACACATTTTGGCCTTGTTATATTTTCTAGACAACATTATATTATGTTTGTATCATTTCAAGAATGAATTGTCTCATAACAAAGTTCTTATCCTTATTCCTTTACACGTCACAGCACAAAATAAATGATGGATGATATCTTTACGTTCTTGTTTGCCGAATCCGTGGGTTTTTATGTGGGTTACCCAATACCACCGAATCTTTTACTATTTTATTTTACTTTTTTACTGTTTCATCTAACACTCCATGCCTAATGTATGCAATCTTTTTAACAAAAATAGCAACAGGCCATTCGGTTTAAAAATATTGTTTGTTTCTATGTTCATTTACGAAGCCAGCAGGTAAACAAATTAACGTAGTTTTCTGTGCGAAAAGAGAGGACTAGGAAAACGTCACAGAGCGTCCGTTCAATAAACTATTACGATGTTTGGATAGGTCCTCGTTCATGATGCGCCGACTCATCGTTTATTTTGGCAAGCTGAGGATATTCTCGTTTGATTAATATTAAATGACGACGTCCCAATTAATTTAGGGGTACCTACAATATTCTTGGAAGGTTTGAAGCGTTATTCATCGTCATGGTTCTCCAAATTGAATCTTATCATTAAAAAAATAAGTCTGTTTTTATCTATTGTTACAGAATATGTAGAGTAAAACAAACCAGTTAACCGTTGGAAGACGCAGTCAAATACGTCATCATCAGTTTGAAGACTTCCACTGCTGAATGTAGACCTCCCCCAGAGAGCGTTTTGTGCCCATATAAATAATACCCTGCGTCTTCCGGTTCGTGGTCGCCAATCGAGGACTCTTTCTTCCACATCGGTTGTCAGTTCTACGAGCGATGTAGCCTGCCCACTGCCACATCTTCTTACAAATACGTTAACGGATACTAGGAGATATCAGAAACTAGGAGTGAGGCAGGAGTGCGCTCGCGCTTTCTCTTGCGTCCGTCGCTGTCGCCGACCGGTAAAGCCAAACGCGCCGGGAACCGGGACACAGCCGGGAGCTCTGCGATCGATGCGGTGCCCTTGGCCGAGCCGGCTCAGAGGACGGCCGCCCGCTGCAGCGTTACGTAACCTTACCTACACGTGTTTGATATTTCTCACTAGTGTCCTTTAATGTTATGTAAAAGTTTGTTCCCGACCGATCCTAGCAGTAACAATATTATGACCAGGCAATATGAATAAGAATTGACTAGACCCTACACCCAGATGTTCACAAAAAGATATGCTGAGGACTGAGGAGCGCTCGTACAGGCATTAATTTTATAAACGTGCTTATGAATCTTTTCACTAAAGTCAATTACTTATTCACCTTTTATAGAATAACTCTAAGATATACGCATTTAATCATCATCATCATCATTATCATCATCATCATCATCATCATCATGATCAACAGCCTGAAGACGTCCATTTCTGAACATATGCGTCGTTCTGCTGGAGTCTGTCTGAGTTCGAACGGCTGAAGTCGAACGGGAACGGGAGAACGACTTATCATACTAAATACAAGAAAGTACAAGAAACAGTAACAAATAAAAAAATCATCGAAAACAATTTTTGAGTAGGTAAATTGTTATTTTTCTTGCTGGCAATAGTTTTCCAAAATATATATATTTTGGTTGAAAATATATTTAAAAGTTAAAGAATAAATGCAATGAAAAAAATAAAAACCAAATAAAAATTTGAAATTCAATCATGAAATGAATGAATAATGCATCATAATATTCTGCCACTTATAGCGTTTTCCTTTAGTTTGATTTAAAATTTAAAAAAAACTTTTTTTTTTCAAGATACACCCTAAGCCCTTAAGCATCTTCTAATTTCAAAGGAAAATATACCAACCACCAGCGTTAAGCTAGCGGTAAGGGTTGCGTATTGACATTTACATTCAAAGTTATATTAAGTTACGTATAGCTATGTTGCATCGTCGTAGTACAAAATACGATGAGGTAATAAGGAAGTTATGCCAATATAGCTGAGCATTCCCGGAGCGGCGCGAGTACCAGTAATAGCAACATGCAATGTCAAGAGTACGCGCGGTCGAGGTGGTTCACGCAAATAAATTCCACACAAAAACCGAAAACATCAAATGACGCTCCAGGTATTCCACCTGTTTACTGTCAAACGTTTAGATCAGACGTAGAAATTACACAGACATTTGAAATTTATCACACACCTACTTTTTTCAGTAAAAGTAAATGTAAGCCGATGGAGTAAGTACCAAAATATTTAGATTAGGACGGAACGCTTATATTCTATGGACGGAACGTTATAAATAGGTGTGGTCGAACGTACCTACAAATAACCAAAACTCGGTCGGCATACTTCAGCAGCTTTGCAAATGACGATAGGCGTAGATTTTTTAAATATTTTTTTTAAGAATTCGCTGTGATGTATGGATCTCTGAATCCGTAACGAGGACAATATAATCAGTGGAGCCGACAACTGGGTCGCACTGACGCAGAGGAATTTGTGCGACCAAGATGAGAAAATATTAGTGACATTGACGAAAGCCACGTGGGCGGGCGGCGACGGGTGAGATAATATTACGTTCATTTTACTCTTCAACTTCATATAATAACGAGACACTGGTGGTGATAACCAGTGGCGGAATTTCTTTCTTACACAATTATTATATCATAATATTAAAATTTTGACGCTATTCGCCTTTTTTTATCACCCACAAAACAATGTCGTATTGTGACGACGTTATAATAAACACGCATGTTTAATAAATCACGATTGGTACAGTAATCTACATTTTATTATCCCTGGTATAATTGATTACAAAAAAATGTTTACCTTCATTAATAAAAATCAGTGGAAACAAACAAATGCTATAAATGATTTATTCCGTTCGTTATCGGGCGGTAGTCCGGTGCGGGCGTCCGGAGGCAGCGGCGGCGGTGGGTCAAGGGCGTCCCAAGGCTCTGAGGTCCGCCCTTCAGCCTCCCCACATTCTCTGAATTATTTCTTTGCCTTTGTACCAGCTCCCGCACAATTACATCTGACGAGATTGCGCGCTTTCAGCGTACCACATTCCTAAATTGGGTAAAAGCTTACAGGAATAAACGTAAATCACCAAAAGAAATACGAGCAATTTCGTTACACACAGATAATTCGTTTAAGCGAAAACGTTGCTAACATACTGTCAATTAATGTAAAAGAATTCCTCTCACGTTCGGTTACCTAATGGGGCTAACCAAATTATCTCCGAAAGAACAGACAAAGGTGCAAATTTAACCTTTGAAGTTCTTGCAACATACTGGATCTTTGTTTTACCACAATACCTCGGTAAAAATTAGGAATGAATAGAAGGGTAATCAAAGGTAAAACATCCGAAATTCAATCCAATGTAGAAAAAAAAAACCCAACTACTTGTTCTGTGTCTGGGTGTTGTGGACCATGCTCCCATGGTCATTATAGTTCGTGGGACCCCAGTCCCTAGACAAAGGGACTCCTAGTTAGGGACCAGGATCTATGTGCGTATTATAAAAACAAATTGTTCCATTATTCTGCCAACTGCACTTCAATAATAGCCAACCCATTCTCTATATCTCTAATATTATCAGAAAAAAAAACAGTATCAAAACTCGCAAGTGAAACGCCAGTATTGAAAACAATCAAGCGAAATAGAGAAATGGAATAAAGAATTCACCCGAAAGCAGGAAGTGCTGCTGTCACAGTCTAATTATATTTTTATTTTATTAACAAGGTTTGAGGAAGACGGACGTCGTTATCGAGTGGAATGTGGTGATTGACATTCGCGGGGCAATTAAAGCGGCGTAGTGGCCGGCGCGGGCGCCGACGCTGACCGGCTCGGCGATGCCGCAAATAGTTGCACAAGGCCGCGCGGCACCGCGGCAGTTGCGGCACGCCACGATCCGTTATTATTTATTGACATCTCAATCAGCGGCGCCACATGGGGCTTCCTAACTAACATCCGCCTTCCCGCAAGCTTATTTACCTACCCGAGGTGGTACTTATTCGTCAAACCGATGCAGTGATCGAGTATTTCTTAATAATGTCGAAGTTATTTTGGCTCGCGATTTTCACATTTGTGCTAATATATCTACTTTATAAATCTAGAATAATAAACCGAAACTCGATGATACTTGCTGGGCCTAAACGTTGCTAAATTTATGGCATCTAAATAGTGAAAGCTAAAATGATCAGATTAAAATAAACAAGAAAAAGAAGACTGCAAAGATAATGAATCGGTCACGTCGTGAGGGAAGAATTTTGTCTTCTTGTTCTGTTAGTTCAGTGGAATAAACTCGTCGTGAAGAACAATAAAGAATTAATTCGTAAAGAGAGAAGAATATTTATTTGAATCAATCAAAAATGATTTGTTAGTGGTTTACTTTTTCATATTCCAATTATTTGGTAGTTTAGTTAATATAAAATATGGCAACAGCAACGTTTTATAAAGTTTGCTCTGAGCCATCGTGCTAGATAGAAACAATGTACCTAAAAATTCAAATTATTAATTGTCTTTGAAGGTTGAAAGCATGTTTAAATAAAATATTGCATGTTTAAATAATACAACAATGCCTTTTCAAGAGGCGCTCAAGTTATTCACATACTGAAAAGTTATGAAAGGCGGATAGGCGCGCGCGTGGGCGGTTTAACCTTACCCTGTACCTCTTTACCTTCGGGTACACTTAAAATGAATATTTAGTGTTATTTAACAAAAACCACCGCCTTTACAGTAATTGGAATTGTTAATATTAAATTTTATCATTTTAGACATGCAGATTATCAACCTTTCCTGTAGAAAGACCGATCAAAGGAGAATTTTTTTAAGTAAAATCACTTGTGTAATTTTATTCCTCTTTTGCTATGATCATTTTAGCGAATAATTTATCATCATCATCATTCATTCATTCATTTCATTTGAAACCCAACATTTAGTTTTTATTTGGACTTTTGAAATGGTAATAATATATAAGGTAATTTTAAGAAGGAATTTAAATGGTATGTACCTGACTAAAAAGCCTTCTTACATGTGATTTTATGAATGAAACTCTATTTATTTTCTGAGGAAAGTCCAGTATGTGCTTTAAGTTATATCAAGAAATGCATATGCAACGAGCGATGCGATGGGAGCGTGACATTGACATTGAGAGCGATCGGTAGCGGTGGGCGGGCGGCTGGCGAGTGACGGCCCGACCAAAACCCCACAAAGTGTGCACAGAGCATGGAGGTGATGCGGGTGAAGAGTCTCAGCGGTGATGGTACCATTGGTGCGGGTGAAGAGCGCCAGGCTGGCGGAGTGCCGCGGGACCGGCGACTTGCGGCGTACGTAGTAGTGGTCGTGGCGCTGCGGCGGCGGCGGTGGCACGAAGGGCGGCGGCGGCGGCAGGCGCGCGGGCCTCCGCCTCGCGCCGCCCGCAAAGGCGTCCATGGCGGCGAGCGTGCCGACGTCGCTCATGCTCGCGGCGCGCTCGCGGCTGGAAGACTGCGGCCGCCGCACGATCGTTACTTCGCCCCGCAGCCCCCGGCACCGCGCGCGCTCTTCGATCGCCGCCCGCCCTCCGATATGCCGTTCGCCCGCCCACGTACCGTCTTACTTTGTTTTGAATTTTTAATTTATCGTCATTCATCTAGCATTTGTTTCGCGTTAAACTAAAAAAAGCTACTAATGTTCTAAGAGAGCGATGAACCGCAGAATGCAGTTTCATATTTATTGCATAATTTCTAAATGTAGTTGGCTCTATGATTCACTAAAATGAGTTGGCATGATGGGTTTGTTTATCGTATCATAAAGTTTGTGGTGCATTAATAATTGCATCGTTATTGGGTTAAGATGTGTGATTCCACATTAGCGAAAAATTAAAAACAACGATAAAACAAAGTTTTTATTGAACTTATAATGAAAGCTAAGTTTTTAGCGGTTTAGATTTATGTAAGTAATAAAATAAGATTTCAGCAGCGCACCAGCTGGCTATACCTCTGAGACTAGTCCCAGTATATTCGTGACTAACTGAAAACTTAGGTCACTGACATCGCCTGTGTTGCTAGCTACTTGAGTAAGTTATAGAATATTCATCAGATACGGTATATTATATAGCCACTAGAAGTTCAACAGCCCTTTATTTTTTTAATGTTATTACTTTTACAACACAACTGAAAATAAAATTGTTTACGCATTTTTTTTTCTGAAGGCTTGCACGGTAATTTTGATTGATAGGTAAGTAGCTATTTACGCGGATTGACTTGTCTTTAACGATATTCTTTCATGTGTCATATCATACGTTATTACAATGATCACTACATCAATATTCAGAGTGTGTAATTTGTCACATACTACGGCCCTAACCCTAATCCAATGCATTTGCGACAAATTTGCTCCTTGTCGCTTTTACTCGTCTCGGTGTTCAACTGCCGAACTAAGCTCATTCACGATTAACGAGCTTGATGAGTTAGAGTTTAGTGCTTACCTACTCGTTTCTGTAATAGTGTTTTATTTCTAGATATCTAAGTGTGGTTTACACTTTATATCCTTCCACAATAGTATTGTATTTATTATGCAATACAACAAAGCACAAAGTTTGCTGGGATCCAATGAATGCCCATTGATTGTTACTTTCTCTGTTCAAATATTTATGAACAAAAATTTGCAACCCGCAGTATAAGATCTTGGTATAGCAACTTAGGATATAGCTCACCGTCTTTTTAAAGGCTATTTATATACAAACTGGTGATAACACAAAATGATCAGTAAAGTTATGCAATGTTCGATGCGATCATTACTTTGACGGATGACTGCTACGAAAAGTGGTATTTCCAAGTGAGCGCTGAGCGCTACCGTGCTTCGGAGAGCACGATAAGCCGTCGGTCCTGACTGTTGTCAACAGACAATAGTCGTTAAACCAAGTCAGAAGCGACCTATGTTTTGATTACCATAGCTCACCACTTGCCTACACCACAAGAAAAAGAATACTAAATAATTAAATAGCTTAGTTATTAAATTGCTTAATTATGCCTTTTTAAGTCTGTGAACTAGGCTAAACTTATAACTGATTTCTTCTAGCATTGTAGAAAAACTCAAGAGATACCGTCTATGACTGAATACACTGAGAAGTTTTGGACTACAGTTTATCACGATAAAAAGTATCCTGCCCATACATAGGGATTACACTATGCTATACTTCACGAGATTAAGTTTGGCTATTCAGTTATGAATAGATAACTAAGAGACAGACAAACCAACATACTGTTTCGAATTGAATATATTAGTTTAGAAGTAAGTATGTATATGGATATGTTATGTATGCAGGGCGTGTTTTTGTATCTAACTCTAATACCAGTTTGAACATAAAGTTGCTATTACTAAAGCTAGTATAATTTCAAGATATGATCCGAGATCAAAAGCCTGCAATATGCTAAGTCGCGAAACTAGTAGTATAATAAACAATAACATGTAAGCAAACTTTTCAAGTGCATGATACGTGTCACGCGCACGTGTGACATTTCATTGAACCGAACATCGAATTCTATATTTACACTAGTGAATGGTGAACTATAATGAGAATGCAGCGTTTTATTAATATCGTTGTAGTATGAGCGGAAACAGGAGGTACGTCATCACGCAAACCTAAACAATTGTATATAAATGATACGCTTGCTGCATCCCATATGCATCACGGTTTCCCGCACATTGGTTAACATGACGTCAATGAATTCGAAGATTATACTGGACCATTTTCCGTTCGACATCATTAGTCCTGATAGGTTAGTGGGCAGTAATAACTAATGGCCCCCACTAGATGGACCGACGATCCGGTTGAAATCGTGGGGAGCCGATGGGTGCAGGAGGCAAGCAGCCGCAAAAAGTGGCGCTCTGTCGGGGGCCTATGTTCAGCCCTGGACGTCTTAATCTGTTGTTGATTATGATGATGATCATGAACCCAACACGTTCCCACTGCTGGGAAACGAGCCTCCCTCTCACAGCGAAAGAGTTGGCCATATTCCACAATGCTGATGTGTGGATTGGTGGATGAAACTGTCGAATATTTTGATTATTGAATATGACGGTTTTCTTATGATGTTTTCCTTCACCGTTATAAGAGCGAGTGTGACCTTTGCATATAATTGAAAAGTCGTTAGGTGCGAGGCCAAGCGGATTCGAACCAGGGTGCGTGGGTTTGAAAGTAGCATGTAGTAGCGATGGAAATTAATGCGATTTTGCGTAAATTTCATAAACATGGTAATTCACGAGTCTTAGCATGCTAATTGCTATTGCTATGCTTTTTGCTAAAAATACTGAAATGGAAATGAAAATTGAAATGAAAAATGAAATGTAAATTTATATGAAAATTAAATGAACCATAAATTAAAAATGAAATGAAACTTTATATAAAAAAAAAAATCAAAATCGTATTTCACAGAATTTTGCAACTACATTTCATTTGCTAATGCTAATTGAGATTTCGCATGCCTAAAAATTAATGCGAATGCTAATTGATCCATCACTAGTATGTAGCATGGTCGCTCTATCATCCCTCAATTTCCACTTCTGAGCACAGGCCTTCCCAAAGAGTGCCACTTTGCTACTTGCCTCTTGCATCCATCGGCTCCGACGATATAAACTAAACTATTTGTATAAAAAGTGTGCAGATTAATAATGATTTAACACAACGCAATAAACTCAATGGTTGTATTATATTATGAGAATACTCAAAGCTCCAAGTCATTGCGAGAGACGAATGCTCATTCTGCCAAAACTCAATTGGTTTCGACAGTTCATTCATACCAACATGAAGTGGTGCTGTTCATCTGAAACTGTTTTGTTGTTTTTTGATGCTTAATAATTATGTTACCACTATAACATAGTTGAAGTTACATAATTTGCTTCTTTCCACACCTAAACTTAAATAACATTTTATTAAGTGCCAGATTTTTAAGCCATCCGACGGCAAGTTAACGAAATGTCTTACACAGTCACCGGCACTGTCGAAGCTTGGTATGATTGATTTTTGATATCCTATAAGTTTGGTGTAAGTATGTAAAATAGTACAGGGGGTCTAGCAAAGATACCAACCACTAACGCTAACGCCAAACGCTCCAAAACTCCAAAACTGTATTGAAATGACAGTAGCAATAGAAATGTCATCCAGTACATTTTGGAAATTAGCGTTTGGCGTTAGCGTTAGTGGTTGGTATCTTTGCTAGACCCCCAGAACCGTCCGAAATATGACGCTCTTTATATTCTTAGTAGTTTGAAATGTGTAAATAATTATAGATAAGTAGGTAAGTAGGTTAGTGTAAATAATAAAGATTTATTCTACTCCTAATTATTATACTCCTAATGAAACGAGCTGAATTCGCCTACCAAAATGAACAGCACTTAAAATTTTGACATAAACTTAGAAATATTTGACTGCTTTCAAGCTTTTTTCAGTAAATTATGTTAAGGAAATGTATTCATGAAATGATATGGTAGATACTCTATGATACACTCTCTTATTTTTTACTTCACCATAACTTTTTATGTTATAATAACATAAGACTAAGTGCTATTAGTATTAGTAGATGACACCACGATAGTAGTGATGAAGTTTAAATGCGTTTGTCCTAACGGACTGTCCGGCGAACCGAGCATATGTGATAGCTTGACAGAGATATGAGTGAAACGTGTGATGTAGTGTGTGCCCATAGCTACAAGAGTTTAGGCGAACGACGTAAAAAGCTTACTCCAGCTCTACGCTTTGCGATCAAACGGTGCTGCAGCTATAAATGCATGAATACTGCTTGGTTCCCTTGCGTGAAAAAGCAATGCAAACAATGATATTTTATCCTTCGGAGCTTAAATGTTTTGCTGTACAAAGCTTATGAACAAAGCATTCGGCTCAGAACACTGACGTAGATTTTACTGTACTTCGTAAAGCCCACGTTTATTTCAATTACTTTAATTTTTTTAAATATTATAATTATTATAATAAAATCTCAATTCTCAAGCAAATAGATTTGTACTCGCGTTTTTCCGATCTTCCACAAATTCTTCTTATTCTTCTCGTGTAGGCAAGTGGTCAGCCGTGGTGTCAGAATTTTTAGGCCGCCCAAAGGCTTCTGACTTGGCTTAACGACTATTGTCTTACGACAACAACCGGTAGCGCTCAGTTGTCGTACCCCCCGTAGGTTAGCTAGAATGGTCGCGACTTTCCATAGGGTCCACACCTCCAGCGGACGTAGCCTTCTCGATCGTCTTATCCCGGCAATAGCCTAAGCCGAGGCTCGCACCCCAGGGGTGCCCTTGAGCTAGTTGCCCCCACTTTTGTCGGCTGGGTGCCTTAAGCGCCTGCCCTCCCGCCCGGTGACGCTGTAAAGGTCGTTAGAGACCAACAGCATTAGCCCATTCAAAAAAAAAAGCGCTCAGTTATAAATTTATACCACATTTTGCTGTAGCGGTTACCGATCATAGTAGTGACCGCAGCGAACGTTGGTTAACTTTACCGATCGGCTAGGAACGGCTAGTCGTTCCACAAATTAGAAGCGCGAGAGAGTGTTTAAAGCGACTCAGAAACGCGTTCAAATTCTGTTTGAACATTTTTGACATAACTAACAGGTGTATAAGAAGTAGCAGAGGGAATCATATTACGCACCTCTGAGGCAGGCGCACCCCATGATGTAGCCCATCATAGACTGGCGCGGCGGCGGCGCGGGCGGCGGCGGCACCCGCCTGCCGCGCTGCGGCGCTCGCGACACCGCGCCTTCTTTACCCGCAACAGTTTACCCGCGCCCGCACACGCACATTTGTCCATCGTCAATCTCCATTCAACATCATGAGCAAGGTGAGTCTTCCTACACCAAACTCATACCTAATACATACGTGTTCAGTTCTATAGGCCACTGCTATTTATTGACTCAAGATGCAAAGTTTATAACACTATTATTGAATAACATTGTCGATCGAACAATAACAATCAGTCTTATCAGATTTGTGCACTGAAGTTTTATGGCTCTGATAGTGTAGCCAGAGATATTATCTGAAATGTCAATTTAATCCAAGTCTACTTTGATAGAATCACATAGTTTTCATTATTGTCAATCAAATCACTAAGTTTGGTTGATGCCAACGAACTTCGCCATCGCGTATCAATCAGCAATTAATTAAGACACATGGAGTAGCACGTAAACATTGTGAACTTCTATTTGAATCAATGAAGTTGTACGCTCCGTATTCGCGATGAATTCCGAAACGGCTATCATTCGGAATGCATACAATTATAAGCCTTGATATCGATTATTCCTAAGTATAGTCATTATTAAAGTTGAAAGTCTACATCAATAAAAGCGTTAGATAGATAGTAAAGCGTTATACACATTAACATTTTAAATTGGAAGTCATCTAAAAGATCAATAAGTTTAAATTAACCCTACCATAATAAACTATCAATTTAATTGTACCGAAGCGGGTGATGAAAAATATGGAGCATGTGCGTTTATGGTGCTACAAGTCGGGTTCAATTTGGCGTAATTGAATATTTGATGGTTCCCATGGAGCCCGCTCGGCCCCGGGCTCGGCCGCGGACGGAGCGCTGGCTGCCGCTGGTGCAGTGGCCGCGGTCGCGTGTCGCGCGCGATCGATACCGCACGCAAACTTCCCACCCGCGACTAACACCGATCGAAATAAACTACATCATGTTTTCAAATGAAACTCTGAAACTTCTAATAAATTATAAGTACTTCCACTTAGACATCAAACGACCGACCCTATTTTTTGAATATTTTTTCAGTTTTTCTTTTTAATTACATATTCCAGTTACCTAACCATAGCCAAGGGCTTAATAGTACTGAAGGTTTTAAAGTAGATCTTATTGAATATGCGACTATAGTAAGCCATAAATTGCATGGAAATGTTTTATTTAAGTATTTATTAAGTAAAATATTATTATTACTGTATTTTATCTTGATAGTCACCTAAATGCAGCCGTAACACGATTTAAAAAAGTATATAAGGAAAGGCCCAAGTTTATTGTTAGTAATTATATCCTATGTGCAACCACAAAACCTCGTATTAACGAAATAATAAGAAATAGACGCATAACCTGCAAGTTGATAAAACAGCATATTGACGCAGCAGTTCTAATTAGCATTAATTATTTTTCAAAGTAGAGTAAGTACCATCAACAACTCAATTAAAAAAACGCTTTACGTTTAACTTGCGAAAATGAGCCGACATAAATAATCACAACCGCAATATCTGTAAGTTTGAGGCCGGTCAGAGACATTCGTCGATGCACCGGGTGCAGTGAGCGATGGGGTAACGAGGAACAAAGAATGCGGCACGGGAACCAGCGAGGATGTGACAGGTGGTACGACTAGGCGGGCAGGTAATCGAGTGAGGTTAGGTGAAGGGGCAAGGGTAGCTTTGCGGCAGGTCGCGGCCGGCGGGCGGGCGCGGGCGCGGGCGGACCGACACTGAGGCGCGCGCCGCACCACCGCTCCCCGCGCGCACGCCCGAACCGACCCCGTCCATCGCCAACCACCATCTAGACTTTCATAGCGACCCCCTCGTACTTCGTACCTAGACCCTCTTCAATCTAATGGCATTACGTGAAACACTTCAACAAGGCTAGCACTTACGAGATTGATCTCACGTACACCCATGACGGTACCTACTACAGTGATGTGTATAATGTCATACATTTCAGTTCCGCGCAGCCTGCGTTGTAGAGTTTTCAGTATATATTTTATGCCAATGGTGAGTCACGGCACGGGTCATGCCTTTTATTTTTCAGGTCTGTAAATAGTTTGCTAAGATTAATATAGCTTAGTAGGTAATTGATGAGCTTTGGTGTCGGTCGATGCCCCAATAGCAAGAAACGGTAATTTATTCTATAAATTATAACACTATCTAACCTTAGAGTACCGTAAGACTATTGAAAAATCTGCCGAAAAAAAAAGAAATATTTTCTCCTCAAACTCTTCCGTTGCAGACTGTACTTATTTTACACAATATCATGCTAATTTGTCAATGTCTGACGTCTGAAAGCTGTTCCCTCGTAAATCAGAATTGAATGCTTTGAAATGTATATAAGTGTTTCTAAAACTAATATAACTTCAATTTCGTATTTCTATGCGCAAAAGCAAACGGATAAAACATGAAGCAAAGATAATTAGTTTACTCAATAATTTCCATTAAAAGATAACCGAGGCCCAACCAACAAAAGTGGAACACAAAACTTGCCTAACTCTGTGCAACGAACTGAAAATTACAGGGTGCGAGGAAACAAGCGCCAACCGTGCTGAAAATCACAAAGCCAGAGACAGCGAGAACGACCAAGAGAGCAAACACAAAGGAACGCCTGAAATTGTCATTACAAATAGAGACAAGACCGCACACATTCTTTCAGTTCTAAGCTAACCGTCGTCGTCGGCTGCATGACAAAAGAAAAGCTGAGCAGCCCTTATGTGCTGAATCAACCCGCGAGTAGATACTCAATGAAGCTTTCAATACTGAAGTGTATATGATGCGTGCTCAATGCGCTTCTATCGTCATTTGAAATAAGTTTTAGTACATAATGTATTTCTGAATAGATTATTACTACACTCCATCTAAGGTAAGAATGCGTTTGAAAGCTATAATGAAATAGTAAAAATCTGAACGAAAACAGAAAATTCGGATCATTTTTGCTAATAATTCTATCGTTTAGGTGGTAGTGGAATACATTAGCTATAATGACACATTGAAATGTTTTAAATTTTAATACAGTTTTTTTTTGACTATTTCATTGTGGCTGTCAAACACATTCTTTCACCGAGCGGACATTAAAGAATATAGGCCCGTTCGGATAGCTACAAATGGCAAAGTTAACAGTTAAAAATGGCCAAAATGATCACATGCAGCGTTCGCTTTGGAAATGTGTGATCAAAAGTTGGATTTTTGACTGTTTTGCCAAATGCCAAAAATGCAAACGCAGGGGATGTAAGAAAATGACGTCACGTTGTGGCAGTTTTCGACGTCATGTAACTGAAAGACGTTAGCCCATCGTTAGCCACATAAGTTTTCCTGACGAATATAGAGGTTAACGATAACCACAGTCAATCTAATACTATACTAGACTAGTAGGCACATATTAGACTAAAAATAACCATTTTTCAGCACGTACTTAACCTACTTACCAAATCATTCAGTAAGCCATTTCACGTGATAAAGAAGTAGCATATTCAGGAAAAAATTGTATTTTTAAGATGAACTAAACTTAAAGCATGGCGGCGGTACTCTTCTATAATTATCTTACCTAAGAGGAAATGAAAAAGACTGAACATGTTTATTTCGGTTTAGCTTTACAGAAATCGACAAAAATAAATATAACTGCTATGGCGAACAACGAAAATTGTACATCAGTAAAAATATTATTATTGTATCAAGGTTTTGGTAGAAGGTCAACATAAAGGCATGTTCTGTTAACTAAATAAATTAATAACTATTTGCTCTCTTGGTTTCCTAATCTCGGGCATACAAATGATGTCACCACAAGTGCACAAAAACAAGTGTCAGTCAACTAACGATAGGGCGAGCGCATCTTACTGTCAATCAACACAATTTAGGTCATAAAAATATATTGATGTTTAATTAAGCGATGTACCATCGTAATTGGTAAACAAATGCCATATTAATGTAATAAAATGTATTATGTAAGTACGTTTGTGTTATGTTACATTATGTAGGTAGCTAACTATAGTTTTAAGGTCTTACTGAAAAATAGAGAAGGAGAGCCACGCGTGTGTATTCGATGGGTTTAAGGGAATGCTTAGAAATAAGACTAAAACGAACAGATTGTACTTGCCGACACACACATAAGTACATGGAAGCAATACAAAACTGCTTGAGGGATGGGTGGATGCGGGTTCAAATCCGTTCGTGCTTCTAATTTTTCCTTTATAAATTAATCTGTAAAATACAAAACTCTATGGAAAATGGATTACTAAAACTTATATTTACTTACTCATATTTGGTTTTAAATGACAAACCTCATTTCCCATCCTACTCGAGAGGCTAACAATGACGTCACGTTGAAGCCATGCCTCGGGTCATATGATTTTCAGTTATATCTCATACATAGACAAGAATTACAATTCAATTCACAGAATTCAATTCACGCCCTGTATCCAGGGAACCCCATGTCCTAACATATCGATGACGTCATCGCTTGAAGCAACGGCTGTCCGCGGGACTGCGGCCAGTTAGGTCAACGATCGGCGCCGTCCTGCCAGGACGCCGCTAATTCCTGCCACGCGTCACCGCTCCCATCGCGCTTACTGTGGTTACACACGGGAGATTTGTGGTGCGATTAATGTGGCGCATTTACTCACTCATTTCATTCAAGCGAATTTGTGATCGAGACTGTGAGTCTGATCAAAAAATTAACAAAAGCATAATTTTTAAAAGCCCAGTGCTACGTTGACGAAATAAAATAATTAGATGAAAAAACAGTGTTAGGAAATTAAACGAAAGCAACGGCGACCGAATGTACTAATTAAAAAGTAGTTTTGGATTCCAAAATAAAACCGTATAATGAAGAATAAAAGTGATAGATTTTTAATAAATGTAGCAGACAGTGATGACATTAAGGTAATAAATATATAACATAATATAAAATAATTTACCAATTGCTTGAAATTATCAGCGATAACAACGCTTTGTATTAAGTAGCCAAACTGGTTTTCAAACATATACCAGTTCATTTTTTGATTTGATATGCCCATTGCCTATTTCTTAACCCACAAAAAGCCGGCAAAATTAACTCAGGTCCAGTTTGGCATAAAATATGAGCTGCAATTTTCAATTTTAAACAAAGCCCTTTAGGGACACATACAAAAAATAAAAGTTGTGTTTGGACTCCAATACACAGCTACGCATTTATTCAGTTTACCCAGGCAGATGCGATTTCAGACCCAATACCCTTTAATATAAACCTTTTTGCCTCTCGGTGAAATGCAATACCTACCGATAGGCAAGTACCAACTATTCTATTTAGTGACGACGGTGACCTTAATGCTAATGGATTCCGGATGCGACAACCTTTTTGGGAGTGTAATATAATGTATTATGAGGAAAAACATTTCCGTACCTATTTAGCAGTATATCGCGTCGGGAATTCTCTATAAAGTTGTTATCAAATAGGCGAGATATATTATTAGAACCCTTTACCACTCAGCTCACTAACTATGTACTTATAATAATAAAAGTGTCGTAGGTGTGTAGGTACTAATCACTCGTGTGAAACCAGCATAAATTTACTCACTAATGCAATACGTATAGCACCGCGCTTCCGCGTAATTAGCAATGGGAATACATAGCTGTCGCTTAATTAATTGGCGTGTAACGAAAAGTTATATACATGGCATAATGAAATAACATTAACATTTGGGTAAAATATTAGATAAAGTTTGGTATAAAAGACTCTACCGCCTCTTACTAATTCTGTATCGACCAGATCGGTAATCTATACACCGGTTACATCGGTTGTTCAGTATACAGAAACTACAACATATTCTGTATATAAATAAAGATTAGTAATAACTCTTTCATGAAGCAATCACTCCCACAAAATAAATGTAATCACGTAATAACGATAAACCCCAATTTTAGTTATTGTACGTTAAAGAAATATTATACTTACTTTGAAAAACTTAATATGAATAACATCACAATATCAAAACAACATTCCTGATTTCTATAAGTAACTAAAAAATAATAATCACTATAGAAAAGACACTACTACTAACCCGTTCTTTAATTTTTGTTCAGCCTAAAAGTTGTATCTTGCAAAATGCGAAACCAAAATGGTTTGTGTTTTATTTCGTCACTGGCAATTAAGTAGTATCTAACTAAAGTATTTTGCATGTACCTGTGTACATCATTAAATAAGTACCTATGAATTGATGTCACACAGATTAGATAAAATAGCAGTCATGTGTAGTTAAAAATATATTAAGGTTACGACTAATTGTACAGAAAGTTATTCTTTCTACTTTCTAAGCAATAATGATGTATTTAATGAGTCCCTGTTATGTTACTGAGTACGAGCATGGGGTCCCATCAGGTACAAACGAAAAATAGCCCGAATTTGAAAAAAATTTAGTAATCGTGTCTAGAGAGTTACTAGTTCGTGTCATTAGGCCCAATACTTCGCCAACACGCAATAAATGTCGCTTGATAATCTTGCGTTATGCAGAAATACAATAATTTGTAAAATAGCCAGCGTTATTCCGTTGTATGGGATGAGGCATCTGTACTGCAGGTATCATATTATCTGGGGTACGAGTGACATCCGCCTGGACCATGTAAAAATATAATAGTTACTAGTTATTTAGAAAAGGAATAAGTGTGTTCATTGTTTCTAGAAAGTTAAAATTATAACTTTAAAATATCAAAGCAACACTAATAAATTATCATATTTATTACGAAAAGATTGATGAATTAAGATGCGTGTACTACACACTATGAAAGACAAATATTTATTATTGTGACTATCATTTATTTATTTCATCAGAAGCGTATAATTATGAACTTCACAAATCAAAACCAAACAAACTCTAAAAAAAATCAGAATGTGTGCAAAATGAAGGGTGGCGTGTCGCTTCTTTACATTAAATATAAACTTCACTCTTAATTTTGCGGGCGATGGGCGGCAATAAAGCTTGATTATCGTAACGCCGGATAAACGGCCGGATCGAATGCAAATTACCCGAGGGACCCATAGCAATTTCACAGGCGACGGTAATTTTTACGAATCGCCTTCCAGCAATGATATCGTGTGTTTTACGGTCCGGTTCTGACTTTTGCATAAAATAAGACCTATTTACGTTCAATGATAAGATAAAACAGTTTTCTCCGAGCCCGCTGAAGTCGTCTAAGCGGTTAATTATATCGATCGTTCACGCTTATCTTTTTACAAAATATTATCAAATCTATTTAAAATGTGGCCTCGTATTCCTTCCATCAAGATTCTTTAAAACGTAACTTAAATAAAGCAATTCAGAGTAATTCAATTTTATTGATAATTTATGAAATTGTATTACGATCCGTCGGTAGCTCTTGGGAACAGTATTAATTCCAGTGCAGTGTTAATATTGTTGCTAATACTATCAATGGTTCTGCATTTGTATTGACTCATCATCATTATCAACAGCCTGAAGACGTCGACTGCTGAACATAGTCCTTCCTCAGAGAGCGCTCTTTTGACCACCTGGTCGCCCTCTGCATCCCCGCGGTTTTCACCAGATCTTCGGTCCGGGGAAGGATCCTCATAAAGAGGCATTGTGGTACTCATAACAGAGATTATAAAGAGTTACCATGGTTAGTTAGGAGGCGACTAAAATTACTAATCTTGTCAGCGATTCA
This sequence comes from Ennomos erosarius, assembly GCA_963580505.1. Lineage (NCBI taxonomy): Eukaryota > Metazoa > Arthropoda > Insecta > Lepidoptera > Geometridae > Ennomos > Ennomos erosarius. The sequence continues at coordinate 9,239,129 of OY756981.1, read as the reverse complement.
TTGCGTGATTAATAGTGCACGTTTAGAGCTAACGCCTTTTCAAACACGCAATGTACGTTAGCGAATCATCCACGCGACTAACTGACGTACAAACGAGTCACGGTTGACTGACATGAGCATTCGACGTTAACGTAACAAGTACGATCGGCATGTCAGTACAGGGTACAGAGGAGGAACAAAATGTTGACAAGGAACATGTGCGGATATGCAGTAGTATGTGATGGTACTCACCAATGACGTTATTATTCTGGTGGTGGTGGTGCGCGGCGGCGGCGGCGGCGACGGCAGCGAGCGTGGCCTGCTGGTGCGCCAGCTGCGCCGCGAGCTGGGCTTGCAGCGCGGCGTGCATGTTCGCGATGTTCCGGTCCTGCGCGCCTCCGCCGCCGCCGCCGCCCGCCTCCGCGCGCGCCTCCTCGCCGTACGTCGGAGACAACTCTTCATCTAAACAAACGAACAACGATTGTAGTACCCACTCTACACACCAATCTGTCAACTCAATCAGTCAAATCGCATCGGGGAGGTCGGGAATACCGATATAAAAAACTAGCTGAACCGCCCTGGCTTCGCACGGGTGAATAGTTTTGCGCCGTAGCCCTGTTACGTACACCTTGGGTTACATTAATTGGAGTTTTAGTAAAGATCCCTTATTCTTTGAAAATTTTATAAAAGTAGCTTACGTCACCAGGAAATAGTGTAGCTTCCCAACAGTGAAAGAATTTTTCAAATCGGTTCAGTAGTTTTAGAGCCTATTCAATGCAAAAAAACAAACAATCAAATCTTTCCTTTTTATGATATTGTTATAGAAGATGTTATATATTGTAGATAAAGGCATTTTTCAATTTATTGGGAAAGAAATCATTAGTTCAAGGCGTATTGCGAGTACGTTTTTAATAGTACTTACGGGATATTTACCGTGATTAGAATTCTAATCACGGTAAATATCCCGGTGGTAAACAACCGTGAAAGTTTAAAACAGTGTATTGCGAGTAGTTTTCATTAATAAATCCATTGCTATGCAGCGTGCCGGTGTTCCATCTAATATTTCCAGATTGAACATCATCTTCCGGCATGATTTTCATATAGAAAGTTACCCTAAACCCAAAAGTAATAAAGAAAGTTATATATAGCGTGCGTGAGCGTCAGTTTTGGATTTCAAATGTAACACTGCCATTTACGGTACTTGCACTACCAAATATGCAAAAGGAGTGAAGTGAGTGTTATTACGACGTAGATTATCGTGGAATAGCAGGTACTTATATCTACAAAGATATTATAGTACCTACAAACACCCCTTTAGACTGTTTAAGTAAAAAATAAAGTTCTACAGATTTTCGACGCCACTGGACAATGGCCATGCGACCATAACTCAGTAGAAATGCCGCTGGTTACTAAATTGTTGGGAATTATAAAACGCCACATTATAAGACAAGCTAGTCGAACTAAGTTTATCGACACACGTTGATCTCTTCGAAAGAATTTTGAGTGTATTCAGGAAGGAAACGAAGGTGAAGCCAAGTTACATTCGTATGCGTAAGGTCATTCAAGATACTATATTAGATAATGCTGCACCAAGTGCAGCCTATTAACAGGTACGTTGTAGTTACTAGACATGCTCCAATAATCTACCTCTATATACGTAACAGAATTTACTGCCTAGAACCTTGGCTTTGTTAGAATAATACGAGAGGCCGTTTTATTGAATAAGAATTAAAAAAACCATGTAAATTAATAATTAAAAATACAATAACAGAAAATCTTGCAGCGATTAGCTAAGTTACCCTACTTGACTGTTTTTTATCCATTCGGCTAGACGATTTGCAAGTGATGTGCGTGCGTAACTCGGAAATATATGGTCCATAAAAAGTTACGTATCTGCGGTATTATGGTATGATTATAATGGCGAGAATAGCTCATACAGTTATTACATAAACATCGTAGAAAGCAATACGAGATCTGCATGACTTTCAGAAAATGTAAGCACCTGCTGCAATATTTGAGGAGAAAACCAAGCAAACTTAAATTTAATAGATCGCCTATGTTTTATTACTGCCTCATTAATTGCTAAAGATGTTTTATACAAAAATACTATCACAAGTTTCATAGTAAGTAACTATTGTATTTCCAACTGAGTCACACAGCATAACAATGGATTGTGTTTTGATTACAAATGGCCTGAATGTAATGCGAGAGATTTCATCTACATTATATTCTATGTGTAATTATGGTTAGCAAATTTTCTTACATAATATCATAATATTAGGTCACCTAGTTACTGGTACTTACTGGCTTCGGGTACTGGCGTGACTGGACTTTCGGGCAGAAGTATTCCTTTCTGCACCAACTCATCTCTATTGGCTCGGACGGATATCTTCCTCTCTAAAGCTGCAATGAAAGAAAGGAATATCTATTAGTAGTTTAAGGGAGTGTGGTTTTTTAAACTAACCTCAACAACACGATATTGAAAAGAAAATAATTATGTGCACATTAAAGCTTTTTGAACGGGCTTTGAACTGCTATAATTTAACGAATCGGGGTTTCGGACCCTTCTCAATGGTACATCTAGTTCACCGTGCTACCTGCCGATTTTTGCCCACCTGTTTTTGCTGTTAACAATACAATAAATCATCAGGTCAATGGACTTGCTTTGGTGTGTGGCGTATTATTTCATTTCTAATGCTGTCATATTTATGTTCGCCCTTTCCAATTTAGTGAAATTGTGCACAGAAATTTTAGTTGATATGTTTCTCTACTTCTTAATCACCACCATTAAGTACTCAAAAATATAATAATATCTTAAGCCTGAAACCACAACCCAAGAACCACACAGGCACTTATAGTACTTTTACAATTCAATGATTAATAAAACGCTTAAAAGGTCAACATATGAAAAACTACAAAATATGTAAAATACCCTATTTTACATGTTGCAGACTGAAAGTAACCTAATGAACAACCAATAATGAATAGCGTATTTAAACCTTACTTCTAGAAGCTGCTTCGAACTTCTCAGATTTCTTTTTCCGTTTCCACTTCCACGGTTTGAATAATCTGCCGAACGCCGAGAACTTTGACTTGGTCCGTTCTACGGGCGGCGTCCGCGCGCCTGACCCCAGGCTATTCGTCCGTACCGCAGAACCATTCTGTTTCTTTGCTGCAATAAAAAACAATACCACTTTAGCATGAATAGTTTATTTTACTAATTTATCAATCGTTTTTGGGTAAATATTAGATGACTATCCAACATTTTCATTGCAAACTCTGCGAGATTGGAAATCTAAACAACATTATAATGCGCCGTAATGTGCCATAAATCTTAGAAAATCATGCGTGACAAGTCGTGATGTTTTCTCGTAAACACATTTGTTTTCAATCGTCTATTACTTATAGAAGATCAACGTGAATGGAGCAAAAAATAACACCTGAAAGATATTCTCACGTCAATACAAAAATAGGTTCCAACGTGCCTGATATCAGTACAAATAGTAGTCCCACGTATACGATGGATACATCCACACAATCAATGGCACCATTATGTCGAGAGTCTATTGTTGAAGACTGCCCGTACCTATCACAATACAATGCCAACGGGAACTACATACACATACAAAAGAGAGAAATTTTCTCGTACGTCCCTGCTAGTTTGCTACGATCAGAGTTTTGGGTTCTAATCAAATACAATAGTATAAGTAACTAAATTACGAAAATAATCTACGCCCTAAACTAGATGAAACATGAATTTCGGCTTATTACAAATAATCTTCGGTCATCAATCATAATCGATATTAGTTTCTAGTACGAGAAGCTTCAATTGTGATGGGGTGGGGTGGGACACCAAATAAATAAATCACTTTATCTTCAGGTGGCCACATAACTCCATAACGCCACATAGTTCAACCCCGAGAACCTAGATAATAGATATCATTATATATTTTTTTATAATTTACCCGTTTTTCCATAGAAATTCTAAACTTTTCAAGATAATGATTTCGGTAATAATCTATCTGTGAGTTTGTTATTGATTCGGTCCATCCGTGTTGGCGCGAAGGCCACACAAACAAACACACATTCAAACAAGCAGACGTCTCCACTTTATATTTGAATATCTGTTTTACATATTCTTCACTAACGCGAAACAGCAATATATTCCAATCTGTCTGAAGAACTGGATAGGATGATCGTAAGAAAGGCGAGACACAAGGCATGCATAACAAACCGCGGCACGGATCCATTGATATGCACGCAGCGTCAATATCGCCGGGTCAAAGCAACTTAAAGTTCAGTTTTCCAAGAAACACGGTCTAAACTTGGCCGGAATACAGGAGCAACTTAGGGAAATATGACATAAGAAAGTTCGAAGGCACGAAATATTACTTTTCGTTGCTTTTACGGGGAACTTTAATGTTTTCCTAATAAGGTCTCAAAGCCCTATTTTGGTATTGAGCCGAACGATGAATTTTCCCTGTAAACAGCATAAAATATTAGGAAGAATTAAATTGGGAAATGTTAGTTTTCATCATCATCATCAACGGGCGAAACCGCCCACTGCTGACCTTTGTCAGGCCTATTGCCTCCCCCACAGCGCGCCACTTTGAGCGGCTGCTTGCCTCCTGCGTCCATCGATAATGGAAGTGGGGTTAGTGGGGTAATGTATATATAGTATTTATTTACTACATAAATAGTTAACTGCATTAAAGAAGTTATTATTAAAAAATTTACTTATAACATCTGGTTTAACAGTTCAGGTAACGTAGTAACAATTCAGTAATCTGTAATTTGTGGTTCAGGCACCAGCTGCTAGGATATCTTCAATATGAGAGTACCGAAATTGGAAGCTAAACTTGATGGCACTGGCAAGCACCATAGCACTGTTGTGTATACCATTGCCAAAAGTGCAAGTTACTGTACCATTTGAAACGTTTTGCGTACAAAGATATTACGCATACAATCAAACATCGGACACCAACAAAATAGTTTTAATTAACCAATTATTTAACATATGCATTGAGTAAAAAAATATTTGATCGGTTTCAGTCATATGAACAAATCGAAATAATAAGGCACATTTCATTTCGACGGAGTAGAATGAGCACAAGTCTCAACACCCATTATTTAAAAAAAAATAGGCAAGTAGACTAGACAACCGAATCTTGTATGTAACTAAGTTACTAAACAAACTAATGGTAATTATTAAATTACCCATGGATATTATAACAACAAAACACTCTAGGTATGACTATTGCCTAAACTATTTGTCAAGAGAATTTAGTAAACCGTCAAATTGATAAGAAGTGTAGGTAAGTATACACGTATTTATACGCATCTACAACGTAATGTGTATTCGGGTTCTGCAGAACTATTAGCCTTATCACATACATGAACCACCTCAGAACTTCATATAGGTAAGTTAAAGTTACATGCATTGTCAAAGAAATCTTACCAAACAACAAAGTCTAGTTGTTAACTAAATACATATGTTTCACTTTAAATTAGAACATACGCCTTACAATCATCTTAGTTCCTATCAACAAAAATATTAAGTAATTATTTGTGGACATTTACAGCGCCATCAGCTCATCATCAAGTATTAAATCATCTTGTACTTAACTTAAAATTAATTAATTTAAACAAATAAAATTATTAACTACCTACTAAACAAGTGTACAGCACGTGGTAATAATGGTACAAGCCTTCATGTTTCATATGTTTTAAAACTAATTAACAAAGCTCTCTAGCCAAAAGCTAGAGTGCAGGACGGAAGAAACAATCTAATTGATAACATCCATTTGTACGACGATTATAACAAGATGAATAAACGATGAATCAATCAATAGCTTATATGCGGTGTTGCAAGCATAGTATGTGAATACTAATACTTACTCAATTGTTTGCAATTTACTACTAACATTACTGAGCCATGACTAAGACTAACATGATGTTTTTCATATATTCGACTACCAAGTCCGGCTGCAATCAGTTCCAGATAGATACAAAGGTAAAATAAGTGAAACAAAACGCACTTTTGTAGACGAAATTTGACTTATAGGAATGATTTTTAAAGTGTAAACCACACTATAGGTATATCTATAAAGATATTATAGTCCTCAAAATTTTAGCAACCAGCGGGATTTGAAACCGCTCCATCCACCGGATTGGAAAAATCATTCTATGAGTTTTAGCAAGCGCGCCATCTCTCGTCATTCAGTAGTATCGTAATTACTACTAATGAGTCTGTCTAATATAGGTACTATTAGGTGTCGCCACGCCGACTTAATCTGTAAACACATACCGTCTTACCACAAAAGATTTAGACGCGCCTTAAACACTTGTTGAACAGTTGTTTCATGAATTCCATACCACAAATCCGAGCCTAACACTTGTTTAAGATAGACGGGCGTTAAACACGTGCTAAAATTTAAACATATTCAACCCCTAGTTTAAGAGGTTTTTAATTGTCGCTGTCACCATAGCGATGTTTAAAATTATTTTTGTGGTAAGACGGTTAGTCCTTAAGATTTTCGCAGCTAGCGGTCGAGTGACCATAGCTTAGTTGGTAGAGCGTCCAAAACCCGCGCCCTTCAACTCACCGGGAGTTGGAGGGCGCGGGTTCAAATCCCGCTGGTTGCTTAAATTTTGAGGACTATCTTCTTCTTCTCGTGTAGGCAAGTGGTCAGCCCTGGTGTCAGAATTTTTAGGCTTATAACGTGCCCTCCGAAGCACGGTAGCGCTCAGTTCTAAAAGCAAAAAGTTGGTATTTAGAATTGAAGACTATAATATCTTAATATCTTTATGAATTTTGACTTTTTTTATTTTATATTTTCACAAGTAATTTGGCAATGCAACAAACACTCAGTATAACTTAGACGAATCAGGAATTTCATCAATGCTGCCCATTACATTGGCAGTGGTGAAACAGTGCGATTCTTCGTTTTACGAGTAAATAGCATAGCGGATAAGCAGGTACCTACTATGAAGATTAGCAAATGGCTGATTAGCAGATCTGTGAGGTATGTGAGTCATGGCTTGCCGTGGTTGCGTCGTCAGTTGTGCCCACACCAGTGGAATTACAATTCGTGAACATAGACGCACTGAACTTCCTCACCTCACGCTCTCACCTCGCCTTGATTATGATTTGATGTCCTTTTACCTTCTAAGGCCGACTGGTGTTATTGGTGAAGCATACATTACTGTTGAACTTTATTATCTTACGATGAATTATACATATGTAAGTATACCAAAATGAAAAAGGAATGATTGCCAATAAAAACTAATGTTGAAGATAGTGAGCTATAGCAATACCTATCAACAAGTAAAAATTATTGGTAAGTATATGTACATCCTTACATGCAAGGATAATAGATAACATTGGCTCGATACCTTTGCGTAACCAATATCATTATTATGCTCATCGGGTGTCAAATGCGGTAACAAAGAAACATTACTTAGTTAACGCCACAATAACAGCGTTGATGCATGTCAGTTCACAATATATGTATTATACTATACGACAAACTTGATAGCAAGGAACTGTGTTTGAGGAGTATCTCCAGATATGAGCGCATAGACACCGACCGGCGACGACCTCTTGATTAGGCCTACCACCGAAATAGAAATAAGACTAACAAGGACTATGGATTTGATTGTTGACAGCCTTTCACGATTTGGTTAGGTCGATGAATGTTTGCCTCCAAATTATGCATGTTATTCTTAAGTATGAGAGGATAGAATTATGTTTGTAGAACGTGCTTTGACTAACGTCATTTTGGAAACACTTTTGTGCGCCTTAAAAATTGTGACCACAGGGATGACCACTTGCCTACACAAGAAGAAGAAGAAGGAAGGAATAAGTAGGTAGTAAGTATTGCGTGAACGCTGAAATAAACTTTCATAAGAAAATGAGATCGAAGCGTGCAATGCTTTCTCATTTTAAACATTGTTGTTGTTTTGTTTACTTTAAAGTAGTCTGTGGGTTTTATGCGCGAAATTTCTAACACTTTTCTGTTTCACATTCGATAAAACTACTTTGAATATTCTGAACAAAATGTATAAATAATTATTATCTTAACGTAATTCATTTTCTAAAATAGGTAATCAAAACTAATTTATAAATGAATATGTTAATATATTATGGCTACTTACTGTGTACTTGTGGATAGAATACGATAAAGTTAAACGTCTTCTTGAAATATAAAGATTCATAATATTTATAACAAGCTATATTCTTTATTTAAATGCTGTGATTATTGGGCCTATTCCGTAGATACCGAATGCCGTTGTTAGCCTTCCTCCAACTTCAAGTTTTATTCCATAGATCACAGTAAATTCAACAACAAAACAATATAGTCATTCTCTACACTGCTACATACAAGAGATACCGTTACCGTTGTAATCGGAGCGGGTGAAAACAGCAATGTGACATCACCAAACCGTGAATAATGCTGCCGAGATAAATAATCTCTGATTTGATCTTTTTTCATTACACCAAACAATGAAAACTTTCCCTGTATATACCGCAGTTTCACCGAACCGATTAGAAATAACTATGTAGTGCTCGTAGACACCGTGTAAAATTACTGGGACAAAAGCATGCTAATTCACTACTTAGCAATTTTGGCACGTGTAGTTGTGTAAACGTATTTACATGACAACTCCTATTATTTTCTTGCAATTTTGAAATCGAAATTAACATTTTGTTTAAATACAACAATAACTTGCTACACCAACATACCAGTTACTAATACCTAGTATAGCTATGTCTTGTTATGTCTGCGCTGTACCTATAAGAGAACTTCGATCGGATGATCAACGAACATAATTGAGGTGATTGCATTCTTAAATGGAAGCTCCCCACTGACCCCACTGCACAAGCCAATAAAAGTAATAAAATCTGAGAACAGGTCTAAAAATTACGCTTTGAGATTGCGAAGACAAGACTAACTACCCAGGAAATAAGACATGAGGGAGGACTGTCCAAGAACTGGACGAAAGTCAGTAATTAAAATTTTTGGATTATCTATAGATTATCCATGAACTGGACGAAACTGATAAACTGGGCGAATTGACCACCAGAGCAAACGGATCTAATGGAAATAATGTACTGGACAGCCAGTCCTCCAGCCGTGTTGCGAACATAGTTCTCAGAATAATTATATCGTTGTGTGTTTTCTTTAAAATACTTGATTTTGTGAGTGTTGTGACGCAGAGTCATAATCGCTTACATTCAACCTGACCTTACAAAATAATGACCCCACCGACCACCGAGGCTGAGCTGTCAGTCGGATTTCAAGTTAAGCTTAAGGTTAATTCCGTGATCCGGCTTGCCATGATCGGAAGCTTAGTAGCATTGTTCAAATTCATTATGGGACGACGACAAATACTTAACACATATAATTGAACTTATATTATCATCGTGCAATCAAGATGAAATGAATTTGCCTCTAAATGCAACTAGAAAGAGTAAATACGGTTTGCTCTCGAGTAGAATAAAACATACTATTGCCACGCAAGGGTTGGGTAAAATGTAATGATTAAACCAGGTGCTTAGAGTACACAAGTATCGTGTCCGCCTGTCCGGCCCAAACCACTCCTGCAGGTAGCGTGACAGCGATACGTCCCTACATACGTTATTATTATGCGATAATAAACAATTTTATTAATTTTGTTAATCACTGAGCTATGAGTGGTGGAGTCTAACACATTAATAGACATTAGAACTAAAAAGACATCATTCGTAAACGTATTGGTCCTATTACTGTATACATACAAAAACCTATTAGTCATGACTGTTCTTGAAAGCATTATAAATTACAAATGAAGTCTTGATAGGGAAATTTTTAATAACAAACAATTTTTCAGTGAACGATATAATATCGGTTTATGCAAGGAATACAAACGTGCAGTTCAGTTCAAACTGAGACCAAGTTCATTGCATGCACGAATCTTTGATTTCGCAAAGCTATTGTTAAGAATGCGGCTCGGTTGTGTGAGACAAAAATGGAAAAGAGACTGACCGGCAACTGCAGCCACCTCTTTTGCCCCGACATGCAAGAAGTCGGTGAGAGACAGGGAGCTGGCGATCAACTGCCTGCGCTCCTGGAAATCGAGTTGATCGAGGCTACTAGTCCTGGTCCCGCGCACCGCCTGGACGGGCGCGCTCAGCGACATGTCAACTACGCGTCGCCATATCGTATACACCACATATTTGGTAACAAAACAACACTAAACACACTGTCAATGAACACCAAACAAAGGCTCACGAGATGTGAAACCGGCGTTAACAAAGCCACTCACGTTTTCATAACGAAGTGCCTGCGCCGCGAGGGACGCTCAACGGCAAACTGGTCGCGCGAAGCCGCTGACGGCAACGCGGGGCAGGGTGGGGGCTCGCCTGCCTGCCTCTATCGCTCCTGCATGTTGCAATGCACCCGACTCGCCTCGGCGAGCCATGGCGAGACGACTGGCGGACTCTCGCTCGGCCATCCCATCCTGAAACGTGCGAGGATGCTGGCAGCCGCAGATGTCCGCTTCTCAGGCCCGGCGTTTCAGGCAGCTTGTTGTTTTATTGCACAAACGCAGAGATCATTTACTGGTCTTTAGAATTTTAAAGTATAAAAAGTTGAATCCACTTTTATATTTGGCTGGCCGGACCGATGGATAAAAACTTTACATTCATTTTAACTGGCATATCCAGCCGAGTGATGTTTTAATGGTTTCATTAGAGCTCCCAAAATGATAATAAGTAATAATCATTACGTTTCGGCCGTCTTCTTGTATTTTGAGTTTTTTTTTGGCATAACAATCCTGAAACCTCGGTTGACCACTTGCCTACACGAACGAAGAAGGAGGAATGAGGTAAATGATTCAAAAGATAATCATAATTTTTACCAGAATCCCATTTTCCGCAACAGCATTCCATGAATTAATGAAGCAAGCAGTTATTGAAATAAATCAAAACCAGCAGACGCATGTTGAACATAATCATCGGCAGACGGCTCGGACTAAAACTTATTTGTGCATGGCATTCCTAACTATTCTTGTTTTGTCAAAGCAAAATAAAGAGGCTAAGGACTAAAGGGGCCTCAATTTAAAGACAAAAGGTGAGTCATTTGCGAAGAGCAGTCACTTCGTAATGAGTGATGTTTGTTAGCAGTCAGCCTCTTATCTTCAAACTACCGATAGGCTACAGTTGTTAACGATAGGCATAGTAAACCAGTAGTAATGGGTTTTACAAGTGGAGAATTATAATGAAAGCTAGGTCATTGCAATGCCCATTCCTAGCATTTATTTTATTAACATGTCCTATCTAAATAAATCGACACGCATTCGATAAACCAACTTATTGGGACTGCGAATGTGTCTAGACAAACTTAAAATAAAGCAGGTGCATTTGCTGTGCTCTTTAGTCTTTACATTACTATTTGTGGGCTCACCACAAGCGGCTACTTGTCAGACCATAGAGTCGTTTTAAATCCCCGACTAAACAGAGAGACGAGTAAAAAGCTTTACGTGTAGGTATGTGCTTAATATGTAGGTATGTCTGTCTTAGAGCATTTACAAAAATGCTCTAAGATGTCCGTAGTATCGTGGCTCCCAAATGGATGGACCAAATATTTTCTTTTTTTGTCATTGAAGGGGTGACTTAATGGAGGGTGTTTTAGTTATGACTCCAGAAAATCGGTGGTACCCTGCATAATAAAATCACACATCCGTTAGTAATATGTGCCCCCGTTCCCGCACGTATTAGCAGCGGTAGTGAATTACCGCCGATAAATGGTTCAGCCAGTGAGTATACCCACGGGTAAATATGAAAAATCTAGTGCCCATGGTTCACCTAATAGGTGTACCACGGGTATATCTAAAAAAGCTATTGCCCGTGTTTTACGCCATGGGTGTACCGTACGGTGTACCACGGTACACTATTAGATACAAGAATCATCGTAATCAGACGATTAGCGGAGATAATGTTGTTCTATGTCGGGAGGATTTTGGTTAAGGTCCAGTCGATGTGATCACATTAAAACCTCGCACCAAATTGAAAACCATCTTAATTTTTGGTGTTTTAGACACATTGGACTTATTAGAGGTGCAGACAGACGTACTGAAAGACATTAGAGCTTATATTATAACCCCTTTCCTTTATGCAACGTCTTCGGAGGTTAAAATAATAACAATGGGCAGCCATACCCAGAACTCATAATTTTGTACTTAGTAGTTGTAAATGTGTTGTTACCTACCTACATAATTATCTCGGCAAGCTTTTATTCATAAGATTAAAGCTAAAAGTCAATGAATACAACTATCAAGCCAAGTGGTTTAGAACGAACGAGAGCAGTTAGTAATATTCACAGATAAGTACGCACGATATAATGTGTAACAACACCTTGCGTCATGTCATGGAATACAGCGCATACTTGCAATGCACAACTTCAAACGGGATTGCACATTTCATAAAGTATAGGACTTGCCTATATACTGCACTAACGAATGTAGATCCTTGTAATAATACATCAAGAATACCGTTCAATGAGTGACTTATTTACTTACGTTCGTCATCATCTGCCTCTAAAATCCCTGAATCGCTCCGCGTATCATCATCTATGGGTCTATGCCTCGCTTTCTTCCTTTCCATATTCCAACACAATCGCATATCCGTTCACATCACAACACTCCACTTTTCATGTTCACATAGTGTAAAACAGCTCGATGTCTAAATAGATCGAAACGTGAATTAAAACTGAGATATTCAGTCGGCAAGATTAGATAGTAAAGCAATGATAGTGAGTTGACGACTTATCAAACTGAGTTCTCATTGGTACCTGTTCTGTAGTACATTTCTTTGCGTACAATCAGTTTGTATACAAGGTCATTAGAGTTTCAGTGAGCACGAATTAATGAAACAATTGAATTGGAGGAACGCCAACATTATAGGAGCAATGTGAAAGATATTTCCGGAAAAATATGATGGTTCATCATAGCAGCCTGGAGATTCGCATAATCATAATACGACATACCATCAGCTTGAATACGAAGCAGACTACTGTTAACAGTTGTAATTATATGAAAGGCCTATTATTCGAATTAAATTAAAATACGTGTAAATCTTTGGACTGAAAAGCCCAAACAAGAGTAAATTATAGAATTAATAATTTTAAGAGTTCTCTGCCTAGTGGGCGTGACCAATCGGTCCAAAATAGTAAGCTGCGTTCACAGTAGACACACAGCTGGATGCGATTCAAATTAAAAATTACCAACAAACGATACAGTTTTTGAAATATTTGTTTGTAAGTATAATTTTTTTTCGGGAAGTAATATATACTTCAGGTTGAGCCCAAATTCACTCAATGAATCTCACATGGATACGGTGAAAGGCAAAGTAGGTACAGTTTCGTCATTTTTTCCTTTTTTTATAGGTAAGTAATGATAATTACATATTTTTCATGTTGATTTTTATTTATTTTAACAATATTGGAGAGTTCTTCGTTTAAAAGGTAAATCTCAAATACGATAATTATAATCTCTGAGCTACTCAATCAGATATTGTTATTAATTCATTGCAATCGAAATTTCTTTACTTTGTGAGAATGATAAGTCCATAAAGAACAAGCCAGGTCACAGTTCAGAAAGAAGCGATCGTATTAGCAAAGAACACATAGCGTCTGAACAGTACGAGTACTTTGCACAGACTAATTTTACTAACAATGTGAACAATGCCTATGTGCGTTGTCACTGACGAATCAGGAGCAAGATCTCGGTACTAGCTCGACTCGGCGGATAGAGTAAACTAGATAATATAAATACGAAGTGATATTGGCCCAATAGTGCTAGGGACTAAGATGTTCGATATAGTTGTGCTTGCGCCAGTGAAGAATAAAATTTCCTTTTATAAGTAAAGTAATAACAGTAGTAGTATCTATTGCATACCATGTCACTACTGGTAGTGCAGTAATGCGATGGGTAGGTGATAAACGCAAATGATTCGAGGAGCATTTTAGTTAAGACGTCAAAAATCGATGACATGAACCCCGTTCCCAATAACTCTCTCAGGAAATACAACGAATGTAGGTACCTACAGTCCTACACCAATAATTATATGCGATTCATAAAAAACGAGTAATTTCCATCAGATGCAAGGTGAAGCACTTCAAAAGTAATTATTTCAATGTCAACGGATAAAACAGCCTGGTTGAATGGTCACAGTGCACACTGAGGGCACGGCGAGATTAACCGTGTATACTGTATAGCCATTATTTATTAATAGGAGCATGTTGCCCTAGAAAATAAACCAACCATAATTTAATGCTAGGGACCTACGTAGCGTTAAATGCATGCAATGAAGCCTGAATTTAAAAGTCATTGAAGCATAAAACATCCAAAAATAGCTGGAGACCAACATTAACAATTTTGATAGAAATTAATGATACAAATTTCATTGAATACGCTCATGCAATTTCATGATAATCAGGCAACAAAAAATAAGGATATGTCAACAATGCTAAGGCTGTAAACACTGGCGCGTCCTAGGATATTGATTTATTAAATCTCTTACTTGGTGCTTGGGCAATCCGACATTCCGACGCCACTATTAGTTTCTACCGGACACACCATCGTCTCTACACTATATGCGCATTTTACAATCATATAGATAAAAGACAACCGAACCAAGAATATAGTATTTACATAGAATATTTGAAAATGTCTGACAATAACGTAATAAGTGAGATTATAATATATTACAAACTATTCATGAATAAGCAATACTAATACTAGAGAGTTCATAGGTAAGGAATGAAATGAGTAATAGGTAAAACCGAGTAAAAATATGGTAAACATAGGGAAAACGTATATTATGTTTATGTTACCACAAAGGCAAATACGAGCAGTGGTCGCGCTCACCTCTAGTGTATACGGGGAAATCTCCGTCGGAGCGGCTGTGGGTGAGCATGGGTCCGTAGCACCGCCACGACGGCGGCTTGTCGCGCGGCGCCCGCGGGCCCTCCACGGCAGTTCACCTACGCCAGCCCATCAGCACGTAAGGTGGCGGCACAAAGCCCTACATCTAGCAGCAAGAGGTGCGGCGTGAGGCTAGCGCGCGGGACACACGTCAACTCGCCGATCGGCGGCGCCACAGAAGCTAGTCGTCGCCGGACGCTGCGCCGCGCATCCCACGCGCGCATCTCTCACCCTTCCTATTTTCTCCGGGCCCACTCGTGACGGATCACGCGGGAGCTTTTCACGAATTGTGAAAGCCCCAATCGCAGTAAGACAAGTTTTTGTGACATTTTTGAAAGCAAATTATTCTTGCAATGTCTCATAAACCGCAGTTTATTCCTAATAGTAGAAAATTTCATCCGTTCACATAGCACCACTCACGATCCATTACAAAACAAAAGAGAGCATCCTAAATTTTTTCTAGGTAATCCAAGGTCCATGCCAACTCCTTATACACATTAGAATAGATATATGTAGAAACCCGGACACATACCTACACATACATCATTCTTAAGGTGTGTATAGAGTAGAAGATACCTCCTGTAATAGGGTTTACGCGCACAACTACTCGTAAATTCGCACAAGCAATTCATGATAAGAAAAGCTATGATTGCTACCAGATAATCCAGAAATACATATTGTAAGATTATAAGACTTATACTATTATTGATCCTGTGATATAAGATTTACTAACAGACTCTAGAGTTTAGGGCCTAAACTCTAGAGCCTAGAGCGCATTAGGGTATGCTCTACTGTTCTGCTTCTGAGACAAATGTACGTGTACCCACTATTGATGGCCATAATAAAATTATTCGCATATACATATATCACGGTAGTGATAGCCCCAGCGTTACAGCTCAGTTTTACAGCCTTTCAATAATTACTATTGGTATTCTAGTTAATTAAGCCTTACATTAAATAAATTTTCATTACTGTCTATCTATCTATCTATCTATCTATCTAAAAACTGATGTCGGATTTTCTGAATATTATTATGTATTAGAATCCTTAAGGCGAACACACACGACGGACGACAAAAGTCGAGTTTTCCATACAAGATGTATGAAAATGGCTCTCTAGTTTGTTACTGTCATAATAGACATGATGCTTAAATTTTTTTGCATAAATTATTAGTATTCCCCAAAAGATAAACATTTGTGAAAACAAAAATAAAATATCTCAAAAAATGACAAAGTAACAAGCATTTTAAAAACCAGATAGAAAGAGCTAACGGCCAGTAACGTCAGAGCTGGGTCGTTCATAGTACCTCTTTACTAAGCTGTGGTAGCTTTACATACAGTGTCTTTGGCATGTGACGTCACAAGTGCATTTTTCATAGTAACTGTGGCGCTCTGTTTCGAGATACATCAACAATAAATTGATACATCAACAGCGTGAAGACGTCCACTGCTGAACATAGGCCTCCCTCAGAGAGCGTCACTTTGAGCACTTCGAATAATTTGTTTGATTGATTGATTGGTTGAAATTAGTAGGTTCTGTGATTTATTTCTATAATTGTGCCGCACTGTAAAACCAACATATTTTGTTTTTTATAAAATCGGTATTAAACTCCAAAAACATAATAGGACAGTTAATTTGTTATTTTGGAGCTATTTTTACCACAGTCATCATGTACTTTTATGGTAATATATGGAAAATTGCACATTTTAATTTACAAAATTATGTAGTTTTCATACTACACAAATAGGGAACACGCGTGTTGGTTGGGGAGTTGTGTTGGGGTCAAATTGGTAAGGTATTGTGAAGTTCCTTTACCAATAACATCTGTAACAGGTAAGAAAACTTCACAAGATTGATCCACTGATATGCTATTTGATCCTATATAAGTTGTAGTATATATCTTAAATTATAACTGACCCGCCCCGGGAAACCGAGAAGCATAAGTTATCTACACCATTCAAACCAATGCACACAAAATACATTTCGTTAAAAAAATAAATTAATAAAAAATTAATTGTCCTCGCATGGATTCTGAATTATAATTATCAAGATTTTGTTGGTAACTGAATCACTTAAGAGCAGCAGCGAGATGGTACAATTTGGATACGTATATTTTATTGTTTGTTACTCAGATCTCCGTCACATGGAAATGCAAAATTCTTTCTGTATGATTGTTATGCCTTGATGAATTGTGCAACATAATAGATGTTTTATCATAATTGGTTCAGTAGTTTGGTTATTAATCAAAATAACAGAAAAAAAATTGTAAATGATGGTATCAAGTTAGTATTTCTCAGTCATGGAGCTATTGAAAAAAAAGAACGAGGGAATCCCGTCTGATCCGAAACTGAAGCACCCTTAGGAAGCCGGAACGCTTCGTACGTACGAGCGAAACACGCACACACTCACATCATATGCAGCCGATCGCCCTACTTTCATCTGACACACATATGTAATATGTTCGCCATTTTGGGCTTCAGTTCAATGTCAATCAAAACTCAATCCTTCTTTTTCTTATTTCATCCATGTTCTCAGTATGAAAAGAAGGTGCTTGATGTCAGTGTATAGTTAAATACCCATTTTTTAAAAGTATATTTTGTTGTAATGTTTGTAAATATAAAAAATTACAAAATAAAAATGTTACTCTGTAGGACAAACTGATTTTTGAAAAATCTGAACATTTATTTTTCAATAGGAATTTTGTATGAACTAAGACCACAAACCGTTAGGATAAGACAATGTCAACCTGGGGGTCTAGTAAAGATCACAAACGCTAACGCTATCGCCAAACGCTATTTCAAAAAATGTATTGAAATGACTATCGCTGCAGAAAAGTTAGCGCATGAGTTAGCGATTTCCGAAATGTCATTTCAGGGGGTCTAAGATACCAATCGCTAAAGCTAATGTCAAACGCTAACTCCAAAAATGTATTGAAATGACATAAGCTGCGGAAAAGTTAGCGATTTCTTAAATGTCATTTTAGTACATTTTGTAGTTAGCGTTTGGTGTAGCGTTAGCGTTAGGGATCTTTGACCCCCAGGTCTGCTAGTGGGTAACATAATTACATAACCTGTGGAATATGTACAATACACCAAGTAGTGGATTTGAGTAACAACATATCTTGGTATTTTACAAATAAATCCAAGCTCACAGTCATATGTAGCTAATAGGATTTAAGAAAATCCTTGACTAATTTAATAATGTTAGTACATATGGTTATATATGCTTTGACATGATTACAAATAAAGCTATCTTGATTACTCACTCAGGTCCCCATTGACAGTTGTGGAATCAAAGGGTATTGACAAGTTGCGGCCTCCCTTCCCCACTGGAAGTATGTCCAAATTTGTTTTCTCCTCTGGTGCACCTAAACGGATTTAATATGATTTGTCTAAATATTATTTTATGAAAATTTCAGTACTTAGTTTGTTAATAAAGCAAAACCCAGTTAACACTATTTTTACATACAGCGTTTTATGCAACTGTTGGCCAGAACCCACATTTTAAGTCATTGATGACAATAATCATTATAGGTTACACTATACTTGAATTTAATATCTTTGTGGATATGCCATAAGACCATAAGTGCGGTTTACATTTTAAAATGCTTCTACACAAACATACATTAAAATGTTGGGCATACTACAGACACATTACAAATGTAAAAATAAAGGTACTAGGTCCTAGAGTAGCCTACTCTAGTTCTCAGATTGCAATGGATTCAATTGTGTTATTGGCAGATACCAGCCATACACAATCAATTATTTCCAATAACTAATAAGGAGAAACTTGGAAACAAAAGACATACCTTGTAAAATATTTATTTACTATTTTTATTAAAGTAGATATATATATAACTAAGACCAGTAATATTTTTATAGTATTAATAGATCACTTTAGAACAATGTTAGTAAATTCTTTAGAGTAAAACATTCCACATCGGATTATCTATGTAAGAGGAATAGTCACTATAGTCCATGTAATCATGCAAAGTGCCAGCCATTTTATTTCTTGCTAATTCTTTATCTCTTTCCGATTTATATGTGTCAATGTACAAACGTTTCCAATAAAATTCATTACATGCTAATAAATTTCTAGTTATTTTAAAATCTCTTTTATTCATATCATGCCAGAAACGTTCCGACTCCAGTACTCCTCTCAGTCTCATGCAGGTTTTGGATACATTGACTACATCAATCACCGGAAGGTTCAGCATGATCTTGAAGAGTAGTTCTTCAGGCAGCCCCACAAGACTTGCACTAGCATAGCCATGATGATCAAGAATCCTGCTCTTTACCGCAGATAACACTTTATTCTTATAAGACATTGAAAAGTGTTTTAGGTCGCGAAATATTTTTGGAATGGTTGTAGCTTGTGGTGCAACAACATACTTGCTCATAGGTAAACATACTGAGTATGTCTCAGCCTCAAAATCTTTTATAATAACATTTACAAGTGCCATTGCTCCTAGTGGACTCAAAATTAATTTCACTGGTATATTCTTGAAACCACTCATGACAAATGGAACTTCAAAAATACCTGTTTGACTTTTCCATTTATTTATTTGCTCTGAACTTACTAAATCAATGTCTAATATTTCACAGCTATTATCCATAGGCACAAATCCATTTTCAATCATGGAGACAATGAGTAAAATCAATAGATAGTCCTTCTGTATTGAATCTGGTGTTTTGTTTGGAGATGTCACTCTCTTGACCATTCCTTCCAGTATAGGAGATACACTTTCTGTAGTACTTTCTTCTAATGAAATAACCATATTTGCTAAACCCTAAATTTTTATTTTTAATGCAGATTTCAGAATTTATTGTTTACAATGTAGCAATGTCACGATGACATGTGACATCACTGACATATAGGAATGAAATAATATTGATTATGTCTGACAGTCACACATTCACTATCTCTTTCTCTCTTGGACATTTTAGCAATAGCTGTCCTTGTTCTATGCTACATTTAATAAATAAATAGATTGGATGTTTGAATCAAGCAGTGAATGTAGTTTTAGTGACATTGAACCTCTTGATAGCATAACGTGAAAAAGGTCTCTCTCATTCCTAATAAAATTCCTAGGAACTGGTTATTTGAGACTCAATATTCTCAATATTGTCATAGAATTAAAAATATTAAATAGTAATCATTTCAAACTATTCATATTGAGCTTTTAAACATATGCTATTGGCCTGATATGGCTCTGCTGACTTACACAATACACAGACCCATAGCCAGGATGCACAAAGCTGTGAGAATACTGTGAATGTTGCTAACTGGTTTGGGGCCAGTTTCCTTTTTACTCTAGATTCAACTAATCATCATCATCATCATTAACAGCCTGAAGACGTCCACTGCTGAACATAGGCCTCCCCCAGGGAGAGCCACTTAGAGCGGCTGCTCGCCTCCTGCATCCATAGGCTCCCCTATGCTTTCACCAGATTGTCAGTCCACCTAGTAGATTCAACGAATGTTTGACCACAATATCAAAGGATGGTAAAAGATAATGCAACAAAAGATGCTTGCTTGGCAAATACTAATTCACTGTCTTGAGCACTGTTGTATTTTGCCAGAACACAGATTATTTCAGGTTCTAGATATTATAATTATGAACAGTATTCAGAATGTATTATGCATGTCTGATTGTCAAACCTATACCTAAATGAATTTTGATGAATTAGAATGTGTTAATATTTTGGGTGCAAGTGGGTACTTTATATCCCAGAAACTGTGTTCCATAGATATAATATGTAGTCCCTTGTCTATGCAGCTGAATCCACAGGGCATATTATATTTGATTTACACTAAATTGTGTCCAAATAAGCTATATTGTGTGGGAGTAATGTTATGAAAATCCATCATACCTTTCAACCTTCCTATCCTATCTATAAAATTACTACCTTCTACTAAGGCTAAGGCATCTATGGGGGACACCTAGGTTCAGAAGTGGACATCTTCAGGCTGTTGGTGATGATGATGACTAAAGCAGTACTTAGAGAAGAGTGTAAAGATTGACCATCAGCTATGTGCCATGCAGTGATTCTTAAGTAAGGTTTTATAAATTTTGTATTTTGACCATGACATTAACAGTAGGTAGTGATTTAGTGCAACATGGAGATGATAACAAACTCTAGTTCTAACTTTTATCTTGTAGGTATTGGTGGCTTATAATAACATGAAACTGGCGATACCTACATTGTGTATTTTTAAACTATGCGTATTTATGGAGAATAATTTCAGCACTTATAAACAGGTGATATGTACGTTACATTACAACACTACTTTAGCAATAGGCAACGTCCTAACCTACGGTTATGATACCATTCCAGAAGTTATTTACAAGTAATGTTAAGCTAACTACATATACGGCACAAAACTTAAACGCTTCGCTCACCAATATTTTCACTGTTGCCTTGCTTTTTGCTTTTCTTCAGAGACCCATCAAAGTTGTGATTATTCGAACTTTTGTCGCTGTCACTAGCCATTGAAAGGTTTCACAATGAAAATATACTTGCAATAGTTGATGTTTTACATTTCACACTTTAATCACACAAGCTCCAAGCTGTATTATTGTCTGTAAAGTTGATTAAACTTTATTATAACAATAAATAGTAAAATATAAAATGTTTACACCCCCCAACCCAATACAATCATCAACGAAGTGATCACAGACTTCACAGAGAACTTTGCTATATACAGTGATCACAGAGTACAATGGTAAAAACTAAGTGATTATATTGTCTTTGTCATTTTTGCAATCATTTTCAGTTTTTATCAATGTACTCTGTGGCAATCATCATTATGATTCTATGTTGATGAACTGTCCAATGGTCCAAAGGGCAGCAATAATATGATTAATTTCGTCTCTATATATAGGCGAAGCGGCATTTGTTTCATAGCTCTGTGTATGTACCCAAGGAACTTATTATCAAAGACTGTATCATTTAATAGGGGGAATTCTTTGACTATTATATAGAACATGCAACAAGGAACTTATATATCAGTATACATAAGTATCGTTCCTTGATATAGAACCATCAAGAAACTTATACGTACCTAACACCCCTCCTCGCTTCGCTCGTCGTCGTTACCTACTGCCCCCCCCATGGCCCCCCTATTACGAAGGAGCTAGCAGCGCTGCTGATGCGAGTCTGCCGGTCAACCGCTGTCAAAATTGTATGAAAATTGACAGCAGTTGAGCGGCAGACTCGCGTCAGGAGCAATGCTAGCTCCTTCGTAATAGGGCTGGTAACCTTTTTTTTTTTTTTTTTTTTATGGCAATTGTTTAGCACATTTTTGCCAGTGTCATGTCAAAAGAGAAATAAAAACGAAATTTTGAATTTAGGGTATCTGAAACAAAACAAAAATATCCTATAACTACCAACTACACAACATTATTACAATAAATGAGCAAAATGTACAATGAAGGGCTGGTTACCGACTAGTGACTCTGTGTAGTATACGGTATACGTATAAGTTCCTTGAGAACCATAGAACCATAGAACCTGTGTAATCGGTGAAGTCATCACCATGCATCTGAGGTTGAGGTATCATATACTCTTTGGTGGTCTGTTTCTCTATGGTCAGGCTAGTGCCTGTCAGTGCTGCCATGTGCACCGTAATTACGGTAAATGCACCGTAATCTGCGCTTATTTACCACCTACCGTTGAAAATTGTCATCGATGACATATTCTACCGTAATTTGCAGAGGTACGAATATTTGTAGAACATAACCGCCCAAGTGCAAGTCAGACTCATGCACGTAGAGTTCCGTACCATTATATGAAAACGCTTAGCGCTCATAGCGAAGCACGGCTATTCGCCACCGCTACAGCAAAACGTTGGTAATTAGAACTTAACGCTACCGTGCTTTGGAGGGAACGTTAAGCCGTTGGTCCCGGCTGTTATCGTTAGACAATAGTTGTTAAGCCAAGTCAGAAGCTTTTGTGCGGCCTAAAAATTCTGATACCAGCTAGGCGATTATGTAACTTGATTGCAACCAATAGAAAACCAAAAATGTATGGATTTGACAGTTTCAATACGCAGTTTATGTGCATAGTTATTATGAAAATTTTCATATTCGGAATGAAATTTCTCCTGTTGCATTGCTGTCAAAGTTACGTAATCACCCCAGAGAGCTGACCGCTTTTTCTTTTTTTCAATTATTAAAAAGTATTTTCCGGGTGCAACCACCGTAATAAATAAAAAGCCTTCCGTTTCTGAAATAGGTTTCACCACCGCCGTTCTAGTCCGGCGGCGGTGAAACCTATCGTTAAGTCCGTTCGCCGAAGAGGATATAATCACTTTGTTCTGTCCCGATTTTTGACATGGCAACATTGGCAACACTGGTGCCTGTGGTCCCAGTCTTTTTACCAATGTACTCTGTGTGTGGTCCGTCATCCGTCTCCTCGTTTATAGTGTATTTTTCGTTATTCGCAGTTTTAGAAACCATTTGAGACAAGCTATTTTCAGCAAAGGAAATATATAAAATAGTTAAACGTTACGCCTAAATAATTTACTTACCAGATAAGCGTAAAGTTATACGTCACTAAAACTTTAGGACCCCACAATAACATTGCTTGCTGATGTATTATTCGTGAAATGTCGTCCTATATGGCAGGGGTTTTTGATTTAGATTTAGATGTTGATACTGTAACAGTTGGAGATTCCGATGAGGATGATATCATTGAAGTCGATGAGGTATACATCTTTTCATGCTCGTAATGCTTCACCTATTACTTAACCTAAAACCTT
The DNA here is from genome assembly GCA_963580505.1 of Ennomos erosarius. Lineage (NCBI taxonomy): Eukaryota > Metazoa > Arthropoda > Insecta > Lepidoptera > Geometridae > Ennomos > Ennomos erosarius. Next base: position 9,215,420 of record OY756981.1, on the reverse strand, counting down.
GTTCTATATTTTCATGATGGTCAAGGATACAATTTCGCTTCGTACCGAACAGTCGTTCTTTATTTTATCGCATAGTTTCGCTTATTATTTGATGCTTTCCGTTAGAATAAATCGTATAAATGTAAAATATTACATCTCAAAGTGGATCACAAGATGACATTCATTACATACCTACCTCTTGTATCTGTATTATCGTAATTATGTTCACAGGTAGACTATGATCCTGAACTTCATGTCAATACAATTCTAGGGTAAGAGTGTTACAATTCCATTTCTATGTTAAGTTTATAAAACATTGCCATAAACTTTATAATATTTTTAGAGCCGAAGGAGCTGAAACCATACAATTGTGTGAAGATACTGTGAATCCTGGACAATGCAAGCGTCTCGGTCCACAAGACTTTGAACTCCGCAAAGTTTTGGGGAAAGGGGGTTATGGGAAAGTGTTCCAAGTTCGTAAGATAACTGGCACTGATGCAGGTGCACATTTTGCTATGAAAGTACTCAAAAAAGCATCTATAGTACGCAACCAAAAAGATACAGCACACACTAAAGCTGAGAGAAATATTTTAGAAGCTGTCAAGGTAATGTATATTATATAATATATCAATGAATATGAAATTTTTAAGTTGTAATATTTTGTTAATTGCATTAATTATTTTCAGCATCCATTTATAGTGGAGTTAGTATATGCTTTTCAAACTGGTGGTAAATTATATTTAATATTAGAATATCTTAGTGGTGGAGAATTGTTTATGCACTTAGAGAGAGAAGGTATATTCTTGGAAGACACTGCATGGTAAGTCAGTAGTAATAGTAAATCACAAACTTAATCAAATATTGCCAAGATTATCTTACAGTATTTGAAGATGTTTTGTTGCATTGTGATCGAAAGAGATGCAGAAAAATGCATATTATTAATTATATATATTAATTTCTGTTATTTTTAATTTCAGCTTCTATTTATCTGAAATCATACTGGCTTTAGAGCATCTGCACAGCTTAGGAATAATTTATCGTGATTTGAAGCCAGAAAATGTTCTGCTTGATGCACAAGGTCATGTCAAACTGACTGATTTTGGACTTTGTAAGGAACATATCCAAGAGGGAATTGTAACTCATACATTTTGTGGCACAATTGAATACATGTAAGTACCACAGTAATCAGTAATTACAATCAGACTTGAAGGTCAAAGTAATGAAAAATACACTTATCAAAATAGCCATTCATCTCTTTCCTCTATACTTATTATTCCCTTCTTACTCTGCACAAGGTTATGGTGTAAAACCAACTAACCTGTGCGAAGCTGGGGCACGTCAACTAGTAGATAAATATCTTTTTTTGTAGGGCACCAGAGATATTGACTAGAAGTGGCCATGGGAAAGCTGTTGATTGGTGGAGTCTGGGAGCTTTGATGTATGACATGCTCATTGGACAGGTAATTATTCACTAATCTAATATCTGCTGAAATGATATCTTACCTAAAGATGTTAAGCCCATTGATAGCTTTTAAACAAAACGAGACAAAGTCATACAAAATAAAGAACCGAGCAGGATGGAACAAAAGAAACATTGGGTGTCCCGTTTCCCCTCATAGAATTAGCGGTTGAAATACACAACTAATTTTCTTATGAGGGGAAGTTGTATCATTGGTCAACTGGATTTATAGTCAATAATCTTACCAGCCTGCATGGATAGCATGAGCTGTGGAAATCTACATATCACTTCTCTCAAAAAAGTGTTTAACTAATGAATGATCATGCAGATTATGTCACAAACCCTTTGTTATGTTTTCATTGGATAAATGCTTTTCTGAGAGAAGAGATATATGGGTCAATCTCAGAAAAATGGACAAATTTACGTATTGACAAATTTTGACCAAATAAGAATTATAATATATCAGAATTTATTACCTTCATACTCTAAAAATACTCTACTTTTATAATCCTAACTCACACGCAGCATAGAATTAACCGAAATAAACTATTTTCGCAATATTTGACCTTGAAAATCATATTCCTGACATGTAATGCCCCCATGTTGCAACTGTTTACTCTAAGAAGATTACTTAAAATTGGTAATACTGTTAGTTTTATTGTTTTAATTGATAGTGTAAACATTACATGACTAAATATTTTTAATAGAGCACTACTATAACTTATAGATTTTGTGAAAATGTCGCAACTTTATGTGTAATGGACTTCGCAACCATAACCCCGCCAAAACATTAAACTCAAAAAAAAGGCGGGAACGCGTTATGCATTGAGTCTCAAGTATTTGTCTATAAAGCGGCCGTTTCACGCTCTTTTCTATTCCACACTCCATTCTCTCAATTGTCCGTACAGTCTTGTTTAGAGCTGGAGGGTGTGTCTGGTCCAGACAAATTATCATATAGTCTGGCTACATTTATTTACCGAATGCGTGATAATTAACTAGTGATAGTCTGTGCAGTAAATATACAACAATAGGTAAGTTCAATAATATATATCTCTTATACCTATGGGTTTTCTTTGTATTTTTATCAAGTGTTTTATTACGAAATCGTCATTATCCTGCCGTCATTAACCTGTGAAATCGAGTGAGAGGCAAATGGCTGGGTACTAGGAAAATGGTTAAATTGTCTGGCCAAGGGTTTTAACAGTAGCCGCTTGTAGTAAATATGCTGTTCCACAATAATTTTACCAATTATGCAACAGATTTTTCAATAATTTTTTTCATGCCGATTTTGTCCATTTTTGGGAGATTCACCCATAAGCTGATGTACTTGGTACGAGGTCTGCAATGACAAGTACATTGATGGTTGCTCTCTGCATGCATGTACACTGTAGGCACCAGTGGCAAGTAATGCAGGTCAAGATAGAGCTAGATCATACGCTACTTTTGGCTAGTGGCTAGCGAGTGTAGTAATTGGGTATCTACTAAGAGCTGTCAAAACAATAATGTAACACACGAAAAGGGACTTGCAGGGAAAATAAAAAAATAGAATAGAGATAGATATATACAATATAGAATAGAGTTTGTACTGACAGTCTTTTATGGTTTTTTAAAAAATTGTTTTATTCTCTAACTAAAGAATGCCTAGAGCCCATTCTTGTGTGATAGCTCAAAATCTTAATTTTACATTACTTAATTCAGTAAATATCCTTTTTTATTCTATTCTGCTACCACACGGCAGGTAATAAAAGCATAAGCTGGAATCTAGATGACAATAAATTAAAATAAAATGTTTCAGCCGCCATTCACAGGGGACAATCGTACAAAGACTATAGAGAAAATACTGAAGGGTAAGCTGATGCTGCCTGCTTACCTTACGCATGATGCGCGTGAGTTGATCCGGCGCCTCATGAAACGGTCGGAGACGCAGCGACTCGGGGCTGCCGGCGCCGCCGCAGTCCGCTCGCATGCCTTCTTCAAACATGTCCACTGGGATGACGTGTTCGCTAGGAGGCTTGAACCGCCTATCAAGCCTAAGCTGGTATGTTACTTATGATTTAACAACCTTACTTATAAAACACTGCTTACATTAACTAATGTAAATTGTTCTGCACAATACAAAAATAATTTTAACTAACAACATTTAGGTTTAATTCGCTGAAATAAAGATTTCATTATTAATACATCACATGTGAAACAGAATCAATTTTCTTTTTCAGTCCAGTGAAGATGATGTCTCCCAGTTTGATACAAGATTTACTCTACAAACTCCTATTGATTCACCCGATGAATCAACACTTAGTGAAAGTGCCAACCTTATGTTCCAGGTAAGTTATAAATAAAATGCATCATTCATCTTTGACTGATAGATAACAATTAACATGCAGTTGGTTTGATTGTATGTGCATGTGCACATTGTTTCTGTTTATGTAATCTCTGAAGCTGAGTATTCAGTATCACAAGCACAACACATACACATCACAACTTCAACAACTTCAAGTATGACTCAAACACCTTCGTGAGATAGAACAACAACTGAACCATCTTTCTTGTTATAATGCAATAGGCATGATGACTAAAAATTTTTTTCGGATAAATTAATTGTATTCCTCGAAAGATAAATATTTGTGAAAACGAAAATCAAATATTTCAAAAAATGACCAAGTTACAAGCATTTTAAAAACCGGAATAGAAAGAGATAGCCCAAACGGCCAGTGACGTCAGAGAAAGGTCGTTATAGTACCTCATTACTAAGCTGTGGTAGCTTTTCATACAATCTCTTTGGCATGTGACGTCATTTTTCAAGTAGATTTTTCATAGTAACTGTGGGGGCGCTCTGTTTTGCGAGAAAGGGACAGGAGATGCCTCCTGTAGAAATTTTAAAAGCTTATTACTCCGTGATTTATTTACCGATTTTGCTTATTTTTTCAATTATTGCATTCATTTTTTATCTTCTTTATGAAAGTAATATTTACTTGTTCATTTTTAATGGTAGTCATCATGCCTATTGAAAATGTTGCAGTTCTACCGTAAATGGTGAAGTATTGTGCAAAATGCGTTCCTTCCAAATTTTTAACATAAGTATGGCCACATCTACAGGCTTTTGCGTGACCTCGCGAGTTTGTGGAGAGTTTACTGTCGTAGACGCTCGATATTTAGGTGATACAGTTGGACCAGTCAGCCTTACTGGCCTCAAGTACCGTTTTTGCCACCGGTCCTATATATAGTAGCAGCGATCAGACACTGACCTCGCCGATAAGGTCGGCGTATCCCCCTTTAGGTTAGCTAGAACAGTCGCGACTTCCCATACTGCCTCTTAGTTTTGTGGCCAGAAGCCAACGTAAACCCAGAATAGAAGGGTTCAATAAGCCTGAGATTTTTAAACCTTACATAAGCCTATGTCAGACAGTATCATAATGTCCGGGTAAGTTGGGTACTTGTGGATCGAGCAGATTCCAAACGCGCGAAAAGCGATTTCTGAAATGTCATTCCAATACATTTTCGAGTTAGCGCTTGGCGTTAGCGTTAGCGTTTGGTATCTTTGCTAGACCCCCTGGTACTTGTGGCAACCCTACACCGTTAGATTACACTCAAAACATGTTGCAAACAATGAAGCACTATGTAAATATTTAATGCCCTCGACTTCGTGAGTTATAGAGGTAATCTATGATTATTATCGAACTCATTTGATTTGCTTCCTGATTATCTTTTCATAAAATACATGATTCTAACTTATTTTATCTTACGTCGAGCGATAACGGCTATTTTATTAATATTTCTGTACTAGCTGTATTGAAGGGTATTATTAGCCCTACAAATCTTTCAAGTCAATTTTTGTGGTTGTATGCATAGAATTTAGGTACTTATTCTAAGGTTGTATGTTCGTTTGTGGGTTGCATTTGCTCGACGAAGCGGTGGCGAATCGATGCGTTTGCAACACAGACTGCTGATTTCCTTCGGCAGCGTACGAAACCGGAGGTTCGTAACCAGTTACGATAAAAGAAAACTTCTTCGTCATACCATGGGGCCCCATCAGGTACAAACGAAAAATAGCCCGCACTTGAAAAAATGTAGTAATCGTCTCTAGAGAGTTACTAGTTAGTGTCCGGTATATTCATTTGGCACAATACTTCGCTAACACGCAATAAATGTCGCTTGATAATCTTGCGTTATGCAGAAATAAAATAATTCGTAAAATAGCCCGCGTTATTCCGTTGTATGGGATGAGGTATCTGTACTGTAGGTATTATATTATCTGGGGTCATACTATACTAGTTAGTTACTATGGAATACGTTTTTTTTACTGGATATCCTGGTAGATTACACCCCTGTGACAGGTCACCGTTTAACGGGTAAATAATCCAGAGAAGATGAGAAGATAACCTTAAATACTGCTAAGAATAACATTGTCATACTAGCACAACACGGTTGCTTTCATTGTTTTATTTCACCAAAAAATCACATCAGGCAGATAGGCCGACATACTTCTGGGTATCCCACGTAGGCCAACTCAATTGATCTACATTTACAACTATACATTTTCACAAATACACAAGTTGCAACCCCTATTACTAACACAAAGGACATTGACAGTCTTAGTATGGGGTTGTGGCAAAAAATGTTTTTTGGCTAAACCATCCTATTTCATGAAGGAATCAAAATACTCTATGGGACTACATAAAATCGATTGGCAAAACATTTTTTGCTTCGTATCATGTTTTGCTGACTGTACTTTTTTTTTTTCAAATGGGCTGTGAATGCCGTTAGGAATATTACAAAAAGTTAGGTCTCCTTGAAACGTTTTCCTTATTTTGACATTATTGCTTTTCTTATTCGAGTAAAACGAGCAAGATGAGCAAAACGAGAAAAACGAGTCAAACTAGTCTAACGAGTCAAACGAGTCATATGAGCAAAAAGAGTAAAACGAGCAAAACGCTCCAAACGAGTCTAACGAGTCAACGAGTCAACGAGTCAAATGAGCGAAAAGAGCAAAACGAGCCAAAAGAGTAACGAGTGTATCGAGTCAAACGAGCGAAAAGAGCAAAACGAGCCAAAAGAGTCTAACGAGTGTATCGAGTCAAACCAGTCAACGAGTCAAATGAGCAAAACGTGCTGAACAAGTCAAACGTGCCAAACGAGTTAACGAGTCAAATGAGCAAAACGAGAAAAACGAGTCAAACGTGTCAACGAGTCATATCAGCAAGAGCAAAACGAACCAAACAAGTCAAATAATTAAAAGATCAAAACGAGCCAAACGAGTCTAACGAGTGTATCGAGTCAAACAAGTCAACGAGTCAAATGAGCAAAACGTGCCGAACGAGTCTAACGAGGCAATACTCAATCATTTATTGCAAACATCAAAACAGCAAACAATCAAACGAGAATCGGAGCGAATTGAACCGCACCAAACCGAATCGAACTAAATCGGCCTGAACGTACTAGCTGGTCATCCCTCATTAGATGTACCGACGTCCTGGTCAATACCGCGGGGAGCCGATGAATGCTGAACGCAAGCAGCCGCTCAAAGTGGCTTCCATGGAAGAGGCCTATGTTCAGCAGCACACGTCTTCAGACGATGATGATGATGATGACAGTGACGAGATTAAATATTATCCCCATGCTTGTGTCGGGTAAGGTCCCATAGTAGGTAGGTACAAATATCAATATTAAAAAATTAATTTAAAAAAAACCCTGGGTCAAAGATTTTGAAAATATTTGGCGTGTAGTCATAAATGGATATAAGGAACGTAATGCAGGTACTCCTATCACTGGGCAATTTTGGACCTGATCATGTCAATGTCCTTTGTTAACTGTGAAGGTGGGGTCACCAAGATACAGGCACAGCCTAGGTTGGGGCTATATAAACCTATTTATAAATATATGTTTTACGGTGTTATTGTAAAAAACAAAAATAAAACCGGTTATTTATAAACAGTCGATTTATTGCAACTGACAGTTTGTCTTACAATAAAACAGATGGCTTTTCGATTATTTATAAAAATAGTCGGTGCCCAGTGGTGAGTGTGTAAAAAAACGGGTTTTAGTAGCGTTTAATTGTGAACAAACTCGTATTAATGCACCAATTACTGCAGTAATTTATTATTTTTTTAGAGCCACTAGTGGCTAACCAGTAGGTTACGACGACGAGCGAAGCGAGGAGGCGTGTTAGGTTAGTTTTGACCACACTAAAATTACACAATTGCAATAAAACAAAGTGGTGCCGATTAATTACAAATAACCGAAAAATCTACTGTTTTATTGTGAGATACATTGTGCCCGTTTGCAATAAAATAATAAATCGACAGTTTATAAATAACCGCGTTTTTTATAAACAGTCGGTTCTTGCAAAAAGTCGGCGACATATGCACATGTCGGCACTATCAAATTAATATTTTTTAGTATTTACATCTCGTTTTACTGACAGCCTCGATTAAGAATTGCATGTAATCTTTTTGGTAAATAAAACTTACTTGATATCAATAAGTCAAATGAGCAAACATTGCAGGGCTTCACATACGTGGCGCCATCTGTGATGGACGAGATCCACAAGCCGCGCGTGATCACAGCGCGGTCGCCGCGCCGCCCGCGCCCGCACCACCACTTCGCCGTTCCTCCCGCCGCCTCACACGTACACGCGCACGCGCACTCACATGCGCACGCGCACGCACACGCTCAACAGGAAGACCTCATGGAAGTACAAGGTCTACCCATATAGTGAGTACCTCCAATAGAATAATTATAGCTAAGTATATCAATAGGAATTAGTGCTCTGTATCTATGGGGCGCTGCTCGTTTACAATAACAACTGCGTCGCTCACGTTTCGTTTTTAATAACGTTTGGTCCAAGACCAAACATTATCTTTAATTTTAAGTTTGCAATATTGATTGGACTATTTATGATTTTGAATCCTGTATCATTTTTGTACTTTGAATATTATAGGTATTATATTGTTGGGACCCGTTTTTAAAATTATGATTGACTGTAATAAAGCAGCGCCCTTAGAAATCGATAACGGACTTCAAGAAATATTTTTCTGAATATGATTATGGAAGTCTATAGGAAATAGTTATGATATTATACTGTAGGAATGGGATTGTGTTAGATAGAATGTTCCCTGTTTATTCACTTCCCTTAGCTGTAATGGAACAAATTAAATTGATGCTTACTTTGTAATCCAGTGTGCTTATTTAATTATTCTGTTCAAGGTGCATCTACAACCACATCACATTTTTGTTTTCTTGAGATATCTCAGATATCTACACAATGTTAGTGAATACAACATAAAACTAAGTACTTGATTTCTATTCATACTTTTATTTTTAGTTCTTTTATATTTATGAAGATAAAGAAAAAATATATTTACACATAAAAATATATAAAACTTGTTCAATGCAACGTCTGGTGCTCTTTAAAAGTGGGTATGTGTATGCAGATGCACCTTTGAAAAGGGCTTAATCATATGACTAAGATAATATGTATCGTAACTAACAATCAAATTGTTTTGTTATCCTGTTACCGTAGCTATTGGAGACAGGATGGTCAGTAGGACACCATAGGTTTCTTACCGTGTCACGGTATCACTGCAACCTGGATGGTAAACCATACAGTAAAAGAAAATGCTGTACAACTTAGTGAGTTGATGCTTTTAACAACAGGCAAATAGCAAACCCCAAATTTCTAATTTCAACCACAAAATATTCAGCTTAGACCCTTTTGCGTCATGCAGTGATTAAAAAGTTTAAGCTTTTTCAAATTGGTGTCTCATGTTAGAAAAAAGCATCGGAAAGCCATATGCATTACGTCCCACTGATCACTTGAATAAATTCAGTTCAATAATGTAGAATTTTGTGTTATACAGAGATTTTTTAAACTAAGACGGTATGGGCATGTCCAAGTACTTAGGAAAACATTTTATTGCAACTTCTACTGCTCTGATTTTTATCTTCTGATACAATGGAACGGAATACTCCTTCCGTGAAACTGAGTCAAAGATAGATGATGGATAGAGGCGACTTTATTGAAACACACAAATTATAAACAAAGTGTACTTTAACGTAAGTGTTACGAACCACATTGAAAAAAAGTAAATATTAACTCATTTTTATGGAAAACTCACACTTGACCACAAAATGACTACTCCAAAATCGATTTCATACAAAAGGATTGAATGGTTCATTTCCCGGGGTTTTCCTGTATTTCATAAGGCTGTCCACATTGTCCCAGTTAAAAAATAACACATAGTTTTAACAAATTCTAAGCCTAGCCCAAATTAAAATTAGATAAATCTAGCTAATCTCTTAGGTTATACTTTTAATCCACTGAAACATTTAGTAATCGCTTCAGCATTGTAAACTTTACTTTTGTATGATTAATTTCAATGTTCCATCCTGCTCTGTTCTTTGTAATTTCGTATGAATTTGTCTCGTTTTGTTACTTCGCCCTCTGCCCGCGCAAGGGAGTTGTGTTTGTAAGAGAAACTATGTTCACAAGTTATCAACAGGCTTTAATAATCATTGGTTTTAGGCTACTACTAAAATTGAACAGTTAAACAGTATTTCCTTAAATTAGGTTAATCAATAATGTAATATTTTATAAATCAAATAAAATCGGTTAATAAACCACGGAGTGATACGTTTTTAGTTTCTGGTTCTGGAGGTGGGTGGGTGGGATTGTATATCCTGGGCCTGCAAGGCGGCGCTGCTCCTTGCATGTAACGTCACATACAAGGAGATTGTGTACGTAGAGGTACCACAGCTTAGTAACGATATATGAAGCAATAATTTTTGACATATATTTCTATACCTGTATTTTAAAAAAATACTTGTGTCTTCGTACTTTTTTCGAGATTTTTAATTTAGTTTTTAGGACTGCATATTTATTGAGGAACTTTATTATGTATGCAATAAAATTATATCAATCTAATAGCCTAGGCCTTCTAGTACATACCCATTACAATCTAAAGAAAAAAATTTGTTGTATTCTCATGGACTCACTAGAGAAAGTAGACTTTTTATGTTATTGAATGACGTGACGAGCTGGCCGTTCGCTTGATGTTAAGCGATACGACATAACAGTTAGTGTCACTCGGAACTCTATAGAATTCACAAAAAGTGAAGTTTACAATGTCTTAATATTAAGTTATTTATTTATACTTATATATATTTTATCTATCTTATTATTGTATTGTAAAGACTAAGGACTACTTAATTTGTACGTATGTAATTATCTAAAAATATTTTGAATTCATCTATAGATAATTTGAAATCTTGGATCACCTGCTGTGTACTATATAATTTACTTGAAAACAATAACTATGTACTAATGTTTATTTAATAACGCGTGTGAAATAAAAATAACGATTAAGAAAGGCCGCTTCTTTGGCCGTCTATCAGTGTGTGAAGCTAGTGCAAGTTCGGAATAATATGGTGTTTTTGCAGATCCAGTACTGATTTTAAGTAGCAAATAAGAGTCGTACTGGATTTGTACAAATCTGCCTTATCACAAGCATTATTATCAAAAATTTGTTAACTATTTTAATAGAAATATGTATAGAATTGACTGAAAACCTTTAATTTCAGGCGTAGAATAATATTTGCATAGACCATTTTATACTAAGGATGAATTCAACTACAAAAAGATGCCCTTGTCATAAGTGAAATTATGGTACTGTTTTATACTGCATATTAATATTAATGTACATTTTATATACAAGTTACCGTTAGGCTAATCTTTTGGTAAGAATTAATCACATGTAATAAAATGTTCTAAACCCGAAGATATTACAAAATAATAATGTATGATATACCTTGTTACCATGCTTCATGAATTGAATTAAAGGTCATTTTTTATTTTGTAAAGTCTTGTTTTAATTGCTATTATTAAGAATAGAAAGTATTTATTCCTAACAAAACGCACAAAAAACAATGCACTACAAACTAAGGTGGTTTAAATTTTTACTCGGCCATTTCCGAGTTGTGCGACAGCGCGCGCCTGTGATCGGCCGCGGTGCACAAAGTTGCGAGTATAGGGCGTTGGCCCACCGCACAGTCACCGGCGCCGCCGGGACGTTATCTGAGAACGAATTTTTTTTTGAACGGGCTAATGCTCTTGGTCCCTAACGACCTTTACAGCGTCACCGGGCAGCACAGAGTACATTGGTAAAGACGGGCAGGCGCTTAGGCACCCAGCCGACAAAAGTGGGGGGCAACTAGCTCAAGGGCACCCCTGGGGTGCGAGCCTTGGCTTGGGCTGTTGCCGGGATAAGACGATCGAGAAGGCTACGTCCGCTGGAGGTGTGGACCCTATGGAAAGTCGCGACCATTCTAGCTAATCTACGGGGGGTACGTCGACCTCGCCGGCGGGGTCGGTGTCTGATTGTGCTACGCTGGTATCCTATACCCAAAGAGTATGTAACGCTTCGCTAGGACCGACGCTGATAGACGCTGCCTATCATCCCTCCCCCAGAGAGCGCCACTTTGAGCGGCTGCTCGCCTCCTGCATCCATCGGCTCCCCGCGGTTTTCACCAGGTCGTCGGTCCACCTAGTGGGGGGTCTGTCTACGCTTTGCCTTCCGGTTCGTGGTTGCAGCTCGAGAACCTTTCTTCCCCATCGGTTGTCAGTTCTGCGAGTGATGTGGCCTGCCCATTGCCATTTCACCTTGCTCACTTTAAGGGCTATATCGGTCACTTTAGTCCTTCTGCGGATTTCCTCGTTCGACGCTGCCGAAATCGGTACCTGAGCCAGAAGGGCTAGACTGGTCCGGTGATCATAGCACAGCCGAAACAACAGCTGCTATAGGATCTTCGGGGTCGCTCAAGACGTGTCTTGGGCGGCGACGACGGGGTGTGGTGGGTCTATCATATCTGTAGAGTAGCTTGATGCTTGGATTACGAGAGGGTTGGCGTGATGGGGGCCCGCGTCAAAGTAGCGGCGGGATGCATCCTTCATAAACTGACGGATGGATAGGAGTTCGAGATGGCAATGGAGGTCGGCGTTTCGCTGGTACCAGCGAGCAACGACCACCTTGCGGATGAAGCGGTTTTGGATCACCTGAAGTCGATCCAGGTGGACTGGGTGTGTATGAGCAAACGCGACAGATGCGTAGGTCATAATGGGGCGAACGCTAGTGTCACCTTATTTCTAAGGGATTTACTACCCTTGCACAGGAGAGGGTGGAAGCGGCCTAAGACGAAGGCAGCTCTATCGCGCACTCACTTAATATGGTCTCTGAAGCTAAGCTTGGAGTAAAGGGTAACCCCAAGGTATTTAGCAGACGGAACCCAAGGAACGGGCTTGTCGAACAAAGAGAGTGGTCTCGATGGCGGACCACGCTTGTAGTCAGAAATGTACTGACTACAATCGCTGCACTTTTATCTGGCCGTGATCCGCCATTTCCTAAACCATGCACCGATCTCTGTGAGGGCTCGTTGGAGGCGACCACGCATATGGACTCTTTGCCGTCCGGAGCAGTAGATGGCGGTGTCATCCGCAAAGAGTGCAAGCTGCACACTAGGATGGAATGACCGCGGAATGTCGCTGGTGAACAGCGAGAATAGCAAAGGGGAGTGCGCGGAGCCCTGGGGTACTCCGGCTCTGATGGGATAGGGAGAGGATCGCTCCCCCTCAACGCGGTAGCGAAAGCTTCGATCCCTGAGGAAGTCTTGTATGATGTGCACATGACGATCCGGCACAGCTTGAATATCAAGCCGTCGTGCCAGACTTTATCGAAGGCTTTTCATCTGAGAACGAAACGACGGCCATGAAGTAGCGGCACGTATCACGTATATTTACTATGACAGCTTGTCCATTGCAAGCCCGTCAGCGAGCGTGAGTAGCGGGCGTGCAGTCATGCAGTGGACCTGTACTCTGTCATTGGTAAAAACTGAAAATTGGACCGGCGGCGACGACGGCCATAGTAAATGCATGTGCCGCTAATTATGCGCCGTCATCTCGTTCTCGGGTGACGGTGCAGTGGACAAACGCCCTTAGGGTGCGATAGAAAAGTTTCACGTGTTCTTTTTCTTTTGTGAAAATCACCAGGTGAATAAAAGTTTAATGAAAATCAACTTTATATTTTCGAAATCTGATACAACAATAAAAAAACATTTTCATTTAGCAAAACAGTATAGACAAGCTTGGTATAACAACACGTAGCATAAATACATGAACAAAATTCAGTCTATAAAAAAATCATCATAAATTCTTTTTGAGACAGCTTTGAGGTAAATATAACATTGTTTATTTAACCAAGAGTTGAAGTTGAACACTGTTTACAGAGATAATGCTAGATTTCAACATTTCATATTAAAATGAGAGCCTATATCACATATCACTATACATTAATGAATGAAAGTGCAATAGACTCAATATATTATGGCTAATAAATCAACCATTATCAAACTATAAATCAACTGCTGTCATTATTTAGGTATAAGTCATGTTTTTTTCAGGCATCTTTAGGCTTCTGCAACTTGATGCCAGGTCAGTACTTCATGTCCTGTAAGTCCTATATCAGGTTTTTCAACTACTGCTGCTACAGAAATACAAGTAAATCATTGTAAATCCATTATCTATAATCAATACTATAAAACCATATTCTTTGAGACAGCTTTGAGGTAAATATAACATTGTTTATAGAGATAATGCTAGATTTCAACATTTCATATTAAAATGAGAGCCTATATCACATATCACTATACATTAATTAATGAAAGTGCAATAGACTTAAAATATGGCTAATAAATCAACCATTATCAAACTATATAAATCAACTGCTGTCATTATTTAGGTAAATAAGTCATATTTTTTCAGGCATCTTTAGGCTTCTGCAGTTTGATGCCAGGTCAGTACTTCATGTCCTGTAAGTCCTATACCAGGTTTTTTAACTACTGCTGCTACAGAAATACAAGTAAATCATTGTAAATCAATACTATAAAACCATATTCATTTCAGTACAAACATCACAAATAAGATAAACATGAGCATCATTCGCATCTGGTAATATGGTAAATTGTGGTTCATACAAACATCTAGCACTATGTTTCTCTACACAAGAAATTACACAATTTTTAATTTCTGATAATGACTTTTGTGTTATTATTTTAATTTTGCAATAACCACATGAGACGCTGCTGTTTTCGAGTTTAAAATTTGATTTCTGGCAGACTGGACATATCACATTTTTATCTTCCTCAATTGTGGACCAATCAACATTCTCCAATTGTGATTTTTCATATTCCTGGAGCCACCTGTAAGTATAGAGAATAAATTTATCAGGATGCAATCAGTTTATTTACATCTCTAACAAAGACAAAATAATACAGATACTAGATACTATCAAATTGTTTTCAATATAGGTAGTTGTTACATTCATGTAACATGCCTGAGCAACTTTAATGTTTAGTACAACAGTCTACAATTGCTATGGACAAAAAAATTATTATACATGCAGAAGAGAAGTACATGTTGACTTGTAAGTACATTATTAAAAACTATAAAGAAAGAAAATACCATTCCAGCTCTTCTTGAACAAGCTCGTTTTTCAACTCTTCCATCACCTCAATTTCATCATTTTCAATTTGTCCTTTGTAGTTAAACATACTTTTATAAATATTAGTGAGTGTGCTACATAAATCTTGTTCCACTACGGGGCCACGAAATCTGTCCATCAACATTTTACGGCAGTTATGTACTTTTTCTTTATAGTTCTGAAAATAGTCATGGCAAATTATAACTATTGATTTACTGAGTACTGGCTGAACCAACCACATGTGCCAGCGGGGGGTTACAACCAGAATACCTTTTTTTGACAAAATTTTTACATAAACAGCTGACCCAACATCTGCAGGTATTAGATGACATAGCCAGGTAGGTAGAGACTAGAGAGACAAGACAATATAATCATCATCTTTGTTTGAAGTCGTCTCAGTCTGACGTTAGTGGTTGGTATCTCTGCTAGACCCCCTGTACTTTCAGCCATAAAAGAACTTGCAGGCACTGCGAGAATTCGTCGTTGCATGAAGTCAGACATTTGTCATAGATCAGCTATTATGAATCCGATGTTCGCAGTAGTGCAAGCCATTTGATTTTAGATTTACCTACCTTTCTCATTTTATCCTTCAGTTCTTTAGGAGATTGCTTGTGTTTGAAACATAAATTTTTAAATTTAGGCGAAGCGTTCATATTTGCGGAACTCATTTTGGGACACTACTGTCTGAAATTCACACTTTACACGTAGATAAGATTTTAACTTCTAACTTTATTCTAACTATGTTTTGTTTTAGCTAGTTAGAGCACAGAATACTATTACCACAGAGGCACAGAGTATATTGGTACTATTACTCCTAGCGGAGAAGAATGGCATCTTCATACAAAAAAAGTGGTTATGAAATTCAGTACTAGCGTCTTTAGTGGGACCCTTTGGAAACTTAAAAAAGGCGGAAAATTCAAATGTTCTATTCGTATAGATTTGAATTGATAAAAGGGGCTGCTCTACAATTAATTACTATTGATATTAATGTCAATAGTAATTAATTGTAGAGCAGCCCCATTGTATTATCAGATAAACTATCTTATAATAGGGACAAAACTACATCAATTCGCAAAAATAAAAGCATAGGATTTTTTAATTTTTATATTTATTGCATACATGACATTGTGAATAATAAATCGAGAGCGATTTTATTTAAAAAAAACATAATACAATATTAAAAAATACATAATACAAAACTTTGCCCATGATAGCATTCTGCAAAACATAATTAACATGTTTAATTCCAAATCCACAATGAACTCAATAATAAGTCATCATCATCATCATTAACAGCCTGAAGACGTCCACTGCTGAACATAGGCCTCCCCCCGGGAGCGCCACTCAGAGCGGCTGCTCGCCTCTTGCATCCATCGGCTCCCCGCGGCTTTCACCAGGTCGTCGGTCCACCTAGTGGGGGGCCGGCCTACGCCGCGTCTTCCAGTTCGTGGTCGCCACTCGGGAACCTTTCTTCCCCATCGGTTGTCAGTTCTACGAGCGATGTGGCCTGCCCATTGCCATTTCAACTTGCTAATCCTAAGAGCTACATCGGTCACTTTAGTTCTCCTGCGGATCTCTTCATTACGGATCCTATCTCGCAGGGAAACACCAAGCATTGCTCTCTCCATAGCTCGTTGCGCGACTCTGAGCTTAGTAATGAGGCCAACAGTTAGAGACCACGTCTCAGTTCCATAAGTCATCACTGGCAACACACATTGATTGAAAACTTTTGTTTTCAGGCTTTGTGGTATTTTGGACGAAAAGATAGGTCGAAGCTTCCCGAACGCTGCCCAGCCGAGTTGGATTCATCGGGCGACCTCTTTGTCAAAGTTGTACCTACCCAATTGGACAGTCTGCCCTAGATAGACGTATTTGTCGACAACTTCGAGAGTGTCGTTCCCAACAATTACCGGTATAGGTGGAACATGGGCATTTGACATGATTTTCGTCTTGTCCATGTTCATCTTAAGACCAACCTGTAGGGAGACTCTGCTGAGGTCGTTGAGCATGGTGCTGAGATCATCGAGCGACTCCGCCATTATGACTATATCACCGGCAAAACGAAGGTTAGTGATATACTCGCCATTTATGTTGATGCCAAATCTTTTCCACTCCAAGAGCTTGAAAACATCCTCCAATGCGTTTGTGAACAGTTTCGGAGAAATAACGTTTCCCTGTCTCACGCCTCTCTGCAATGGGATCTGTTCCGTACTCTGGTCCTGTAGTCGGACTGACATAGTGGCCTTACTGTACAAACACTTCAACACTTCGATATACCTATAGTCAATTTGGCATCGCTGTAAGGACTGCAGCACCGCCCAAGTCTCGATTGAATCGATGGCTTTCTCATAGTCTACAAACGCTAGGCATAGCGGCCGATTATACTCTTCTGTATAATCTGGCGTAGCGTATGGATGTGGTAATAATAAGTACATAACCTCAAATTATATTGTATGAGTTTTGTGTAATTTACCGTTGAACAGACTCGGCTTTTTCGCTGATGATGCATTGCATTTAGCACATTTACGGCTATTGTCCTTCATTATTTTTAACACGACATCACAATACACAAACACAAAAAGAGTCTCTAGGCTAAATAAAGAAGCACTGAAAATTCACGAAAAGAAAACAACACGAGACCTGTGGCAATTATAACCTCAAAATCATTTTGTTGCCGTATCTAAAATAAAAAAAAAAAATATTTTTGTCATACTGGGATCCCTATAGCATGCCCACCTACTATCACCATCCAATGTATGACGAGTTGAATGGGCCTGAGTTAGAGATACTTCACCACAGAATACTATTACTTCACAATTCAATCATGTACATGTATTGAATTGAAGATCAAAATTCTTATTCTTTAATGGCTTTCTATCGCTTTTTTTTTTAATTCTGTCAATGTCAAGGGAGTAAAATTTATGCGGTTATGTCAAGTCAAAGTCATATTTTGTCAGTCAAAACGCCTTCAGTAAAATGATGGCTATTTTACTCATGGAGCTATTAAAAAAAGAAGGAGGGAATCCCGTCTGATCCGAAACTGAAGCACCCTTAGGAAGCCGGAACGCTTTGTACGTACGAGCGGAACACGCACACACTCACATCATATGCAGCCGGTCTCCCTACTTTCATCCGACACACATATGTAATGTGTAATAGTATGTCCGCCATTTTGGGCTTCAGTTCGATGTCAATCAAAACTCAATCCTTCTTTTTTTATTTCATCCATGATTTTACTGAATGCTCTAAAAAAGGCCGTTGGAGTTTTGGCGGGAACGCTGAAAAGTTCACGTCGTTGCATTGTATTATTTTTCAAAACTTTTGCTTTTTTCAGTGTTAATGTTTAAAATTAGTGGCGTTTTATTCATTAGGTTCTGAATTACGAGCATAAGTGAGGGCAGGTGATATAATGTGGTGAAACGTGATTTTGTCGTGCTACTTCCAAAACTCCATAGAAGCTTCTACTAAAGTTGCCACCACTTTGCTGGAGCATGACTTAGACTGGACTATGACTGCCTGACTTATACTGGACTATGACTATGACTAGGACATGACTGCGTGATATATTTTATAACACGATGAAAATATAATACTTGATGACACTGGCTAAATACACTACGTGTGGAGCCAAAATATAAGCACCAAAATATTATCTTCGCGGTAGCGGAACATACCGCGCGGAACGTACCGCGCGGTATACCGGTGGTAAAAGTACCGCCCTACCGCCGGGTAGTGCGGTACTTTTACCACCTAGATAAGCGAAAAGTTTCGCAGTCGCGCGCTGTGACTAGGTTGTCAATGTCATGATTTGGACAAATGACAACAAACAGTCCATGAAGCAATAATGAAGGAGAACGCGACTCCTTGCCCAACGACAAAAAAAAACGCTCTACAAGGATGCAAATATTATCTAAAAATAAATAATAGTACTACATACATACTAACCCGTGCCTTAACTATAGGTTATGTACTACCAAATTAACATTACCATAATTGTAATATGTATCCCAACTTTTGCACCCTGGATTCAAGTTGCTTTTTGATGCTTCATGAATGTAATAACTGTAGCAAAAAATATCTGCACTGTACTTCAGCGAAAAGACTGGGCCAATAAATGCAAGGAAGTCGCCATCCTCCTTTTTAAAACCCCAAAGCACCCTTGGATTTTGACAACGTTGGCCGTCAAACAGCTGTTCTAAACCCGCCATAGCTCTTAGCAGGCTTAAACTAGGTCATGGCGGTGGTTAAGTTTGACAGATATTTAGGCATAACTTAGCAACCTCTTAGCGCTAAATCGCGTTTATAGGTAAGCATTTTCTTAATCTGTGGCTTAGCAATTGGCTAAAAGATAAGAGGAGTTTATGAGCTTGTTTCAAAATTAGAGCCCATAATCGAGTCGCATTTATACCGCTGACTAGAGTGGTCGCCTCGTACTCGACCGCTCAAATGTTGACCTAGTTAATTACACGTGTCTTTAATCACGAAAATGGAAGCAAAACGCTCCGATCGCGTGGTTATCCACGAGCTTCTGGCCTTCGTGCAACAGAAGCTGGACGTAATGGACGAGCTCAGCCTTGAGCAGATCTGCACTACCAGCTACACGGAGGACAAAATCCTCGCCGCTAAGAAAGTGTTAGCCGACACCACCGTGACCACCATCCGCCTCGGGACGAGGCAGAGGGATGGCCGTGGCAAGAAGGATCTGCAAGACATCTTTCGCGTCTTCAAAGAAACTGACCCCGATGACGTTCTGACCTTCGTGGCACGTGATCTTCACCAG
Organism: Ennomos erosarius; assembly: GCA_963580505.1. Lineage (NCBI taxonomy): Eukaryota > Metazoa > Arthropoda > Insecta > Lepidoptera > Geometridae > Ennomos > Ennomos erosarius. The sequence continues at coordinate 9,195,676 of OY756981.1, read as the reverse complement.
CTTCCTCCCGTGACTTTCGACCACGTGGATGCTACGAAGCTACTGAAGGACATCATGATTCTGAGGGCCGACGTCAACGAGATACGCTTCAAACTAGATCTTTCAGAGCAAAAAGTAGAGAGTTTGAAGGCCGAACTAGCAGAATTGCGCAATAAAACTGCACCACCCACAATTTCGCCATCGTCCGAACAGAATATTACTGTGCGCCGGCGCGGCGGGAATGCATGCGTCAGCACGTCAGCGTCTCCGACATCCGACACCGTTGCAGCGCGGCAGGTTGATGACCACGCTCCTAGCGCGGTTGCGACCTCCGCGAAATTACCGATTCAACCCAAAAAGCCTGCGCTTGCTCCTGCTGCGCCCACTGACCCAATACCACGCAAAAAGTCGTATGCGCATGCATCTCGGCCTATGCGTACGATACCACCCGTAAAGGAAAAACCGACGAAGGTTGACAATGAAGGCTTCACCCTTGTGGAGAAGAAGAAGCGTCGACCTCGACCACCTCGCAACCATCGCGGCACCGCTTCCGCTGCAGCTGCGACTACAACTTTACGTGCTGCAGAGCCCATAACGGCGATATATCTCTCCCGGTTCGAAAAGAACACGCCGGGAGAAGAAGTCAAAAAATATCTCAACGAGCGGTGCCATGGTCGGGTCCAGAATAAAGCCGAATTGCTGCTGTCGAGACTGGAGTCGACGAGGTCGACAAATTTCAAGTCCTTCTTGCTCCGGGTTCCAGCTAAGTACAAGGAAATATTTCTGGATCCTGCATTTTGAATCAACAGTTGGAAAAACCCAATGAATACCTAGAAATTGCTCAAAATCGTGCTAAACAAAATATCGACAATTCTGATGTCTGCTGACCAAACAACAAAAAGTATGCTCCGTCAGACTAGCGCCCCTCAAACCTGACCATTCCAACTTTATCTCGTTCCTTGTCGGCTCTAGCATCTTTCGCTATAATTGTTTCAAACGATTGCTCCTTCATCTACAGATTCTGTATATTCTACACCCTAGGACCGGTGCTAATAAAACGCGTAAACGACGCGGACGGGACCTGCATTAAAGTTTTTATTTTATTCCAAACACATGAATATGGCGCCCTCTAAAGTTTCCACCAGGGGGCGAGCCCCTGTTTTTCTCCCTCCTAGATCCGGGCCTTTGTGGGACGTTGAAAGTGCCGGGTCCTATGGGGCACCGCGGGCCCCCTAGGACCCGGCGCCCATGTGCACCTCACACCCTGCCCTTAAGAGTCCTTTCTAGGCGTGTTCCAAATATTACTACTTTTTCAGAACTGATTTCTCAATACCTATGAGACATCTGAAATTTTCCTTAAGTATAATAGTAAATCGCAATGTTATCTAGGGCGTAGACAAAATAATACTGAGATAACTACTCAATATAATTTATGAAAAATAAAATTAAAACTTACGTTTTTACGAAAACACGAAACGGTAGGTTTGTCAATTACATTTCTAGATAACTGATAGCAAATGATAATCTAAAAAATTGTACATACTGGGGATAAATATAACAAGGACACAGTCAAGATATTTTTTTTTAAATTATCCATTAAGTGTGTTAAAAAAAATGAGTTCCACACTGAAAATCTCGCGTATAACCGTCATCTACACGTATGATTAAAGTATAAATACAATTTACAGTGATAAATTATGAAAGAACAGGTTGTTATCTACCAAACATCATATTTTTGTTTAATTTTAGACTACAAATTTATTGGTAATAAAATATTGAAAACATACGATATAAGACGATGCACAAGGAAGCTACATTCAGTCGCGCCCGAGAGCTTCTCGACGACGAACCTGTGACGCTGTGATCAGTGCAGCTCCTTACGTAAATAATTGGATTACGCATGCTTATAGACCGTGACTAACCTGTTTTGATACAGTAAGTATTTTTTTTCGTAATTAATGATTTGTTTACACGTAAATATTTTGTGTTAACTGTACTATTATTAAAACGTATGTTTTATTTTTAGAAAATGGGTCGAAAACGTGCACATTACGGAAAAGTTTTTAATAAAAAGAAAAGAATTGAAAAAACACAAAAGGCGCGTGATATCCTTAGGTAAATTATAAAACACTTATTATCATAAAAATTGTTACGAGTATCATTATTATTCATTTTCTAACGTTTAATTATATTTACAGAGAATTACATACAAAGAAGTGCATCAACCGCCAAAAATCACTAACATCGTCATTGATTGATGAATAAGATGAGAACTTTGAGAACACAAGGCTCAATGACTGTAATTCCGAGAAATAACATTTGATGCATATATTTGTGACGATTCCTATCAGTTTAAAACTGTTTTGAAGTTGAGTAGAAGACTCTATTGTGTTAGATAGGACGGCCGTACTGCTTATCATCAGATGAACGACTAGCTCGTCACGTAATTTATTCTCATAAAAAAATAATATAAGAAATTATGCCAAATTATTGTTAGACTAACCAAACTTCACCAATTTAGTTATTATACCTATACTTGTAAAAAATATGTAATTTACTGGATAAATATAGAACGTCATAATTACACTAGTGCAGATACTAAGCGAGATAGTTTTTACAATGTTACGTAATAAATGGCGGACCAAGATTTTTGTTCCCGCTACGTCGTCGCATCTCAACGCACACTACGAAAGTATACAGCTCGAGCGCACACACGGATACTATTTACCTAAACTTGCAGCGCGCGAAAATTGTAAGGGATTCTTAAGGTAGAGCTGCCCCTGAGAATCCTTCGCTTGCTCGGGATTCAACATCAGCAAAAATCAGCTTGTCTCTCTTGTTGCACTAAAATCACAGAATTCCCCCTATTACATAGTCTTTGACTAAAATAAAGAAAAAAAAGAGCCAAGAAAAAAGAAAAACTAGAAAGCAGCTTGAGTAAAAGATAGCCAAGTCGCACAGAGTTTGGAACTCCTCATCCGATTATACTCTTTGTTTTTAGTTTCGGTTAAAATATGAAGTAGAATTGTTTGGTATCGAGAATTCTAACAGAAAAATAACTGTAGAACTGAAATACCTACTCTCTCTATCTAGGTCCTAAGGAATAAGCTGACTTTGGCTTTGTTTATTATTATTATTTGACTTGATTCTATGTTGATGATTTGACTGTTAAATTTTGACACCTATTCATCACCTAATTAGCCGCATCGTAACTTTAAATAGCTTTAAATAGGCTATTTAAAGTTACGATAATCGGGTGATTAAGAAATAATCACCGTTTACGAATGATACCATATGAGTCTGTGGAATGTCTGTGATTATTAATTATATCTTGTTCTTCGGGAACGCGGAAAAGTTCACGTCGTTGCATTGTATTATTTTTCAAAACTTGTGCTTGTCAAAACTTGTGAGGGCAAGTGATATAATGTGGTGAAACGTGACATTTCGTGTTGCTTCCAAAACTCTAAGCTTGTAGTAAAGTTGCCACCACTTTGCTGGAGCATGACTTAGACTGGACTATGACTACCTGACTTAGACTGGACTTATGACTATGACTAGGACATGACTTTGCGTAAAATATTTTATAACACGATGAAAATATAATACTTGACACTGGCTATATCATCAACATAGAATCATATATATGGACGGCGGACATTCACAAAATGCCTGTCCATTTTCTGTTGGTGTGAGTATTTAAATATGCATTAGTATGCGTGAGTAGGAAAGTGACCCCTATGACACAATATATCGATATATAATAAACCTAACCAAACAGTGCTGCAGAATTTCGATACTTTTTAGATTTAATACAATAAAGAAAATTAGATATTTGTAGGACGGTGTTTCCCTGCGAGATAAGATCCGAAATGAGGAGATCCGCAGAAGAACTAAAGTGACCGATGTAGCTCTTAGGATTAACAAGTTGAAATGGCAATGGGCAGGCCACATTGCTCGTAGAACTGACAACCGATGGGGAAGAAAGGTTCTCGAGTGGCGACCACGAACTGGAAGACGCAGCGTAGGCCGGCCCCCCACTAGGTGGACCGACGACCTATGATCAGCAGTGGACGTCTTCAGGCTGTTCAAATAACATTGTTCCATAATAGTTAGTTTTTATTTTACATTCGCCTTTTCTTATTCTATTCATTAAAATGATGGTTAAATTTGTAAAAAGTGTTCCGTACCATTATCTAGTATAAAAACGAGCAAAAAATCACGTTTATTGTATTGAAGACCCTATACTTATTTTAGGGAAAAATATAGGGAAAAAAGATAAATGGATGGGACGGCTGCGCCTGTCCCCCTTCGCCGTCCCATCTATTCATCCTTTTCTCCTATATTTTTCACTTTTGCTTCTCTCTTACCCATAAACAGGGTAAGGGCATAAAACTAATAAACCCGTGCGAAACCGGGGCGGTTCAGCTAGTTTATTATAAATTTCATAACTCATATTGAAGCCAGACGACACTGGCCTACCTACTGTATTTTATAAAAGTAGGTTAGGTGCCTATTTTTAAATTGCCAGATTTGCGCCTACTTTTTCATTCTGTTTGCACTTTGATCTAAATCCATTCAGCCACTATTAGGGAAAGAGATTTTCTACATTTTAAAACCAAAGTAATTTTGTGCAAATGTATGAAGATTTACGAATATCGACAAAATGTAATGGACAGTGTAGGTACATTACTATTCGAGAGGCGTAAAATCGCCCATCCCAAAAATATCAATTAAAGCATTAAATCTTTCAGTAATTGCAATCGCATGGTAATTATACGATGGAAAAAACGTATATTCTTAATATGAAATGCATATTTACTTCGAAACTTCGATGTTTAACATAAAAATAGCCAGTAAAATTTAACGTATAAAATGATGATTCTGGTTTTCCTTCGACTCCTCGGGTTACTGTTGATGCACAAAACACAGCACAACACGACAAAATTTCACTATTGACACAATATTTAGCCCTAATAACAATATAATCACTATATTTTCACGTTTTATGCTCTCGCATTTAATTTCTTGACACACCAAATTGTCAAGACATGACACGCGGTGATAGGTAAGGCGAGGTTGCCGTTCCTACAGTCGCTTTCTCACATACTCTATGCGACGATTCGTGTATTAGACAGAGATACAAGATAGTATGTTTACACGAAGGATGCGGAGCGGCAACGCCGCATTGGCAGATTTTGGCTCTCTCCTTATACCTCCATGGGCTATATACACTATGCGTGGAGCTAAAATATAAGAAAAAAAAAAAAAAAGAAAAAACTTGTTCTTCTTCTTCTTTAATGGCTTTCTATCGCTTTTTTGCAATAATTCTGCCAATGTCAAGTAAGTAAAATTTGTACGGTTATGTCAAGTCAAAGTCATATACTTGACTGTCAGTAAACTCTCTTTGTCAATGTCAAGCATTCAGGCTGTGCATTCAGGCAGATCACAAAACAGGCAGGGAGGCAGGCAAAAAAATTCGTAAAAATCCTATAAAAACAATGTGTATGTGCGTGTGTTGAATGTGAGTGATAAATTGATAGTGTGAAAATATGGAAAGGTCCAAAAGTTAATTCCCAGGGTCCCATTAAGAATATTTTTTAGATTTGAAGTGCAGTATAAAAAGATCACAATGAATCAGGTTCAAAAGCGGATGGACCAGGTTCGCCCTGAGAAGGAAACAATACATTCAGGGCACTTTATGGTATCACATTTTGAGGCTGAAGCGCAGGATGACTTTGACGATTTGGTTACTGTTCCTGAAGAAGAACAAAACATCCCGAAAGTATCCGTGGTCGCAACCTATACTGTACCTGGAGTACAAAAGCCCTTCCTGCCTACTGACAGGGATGAGAGTAACCAGCATCAACAACTTTCCATCGAAATATCGCTCACAAAGTTATTTAAATGTATGACTTTGGCATACAGGTAACCATATCTATTTAAATTATTATTTAAGTAAAAACAGACCATCAAAGTTTCATCTAAGCACTTGGTATTATTTTGTGTCAAATGACACTCAGTCATGTCCATTGTTAGTTTGCTTATCACTTGTATAGTTGAATCCAGTCTCAAGACCTAGCGTAATTTATATTTCTTCCGTGAATATTGATGCATTAAAAGCCAAATCCGATGACCTGGCGAAAGCCGCGTGGTGCTGATGGATGCAGGAGGCGAGAGTTCACTCAAAGTGGTGCTCTCCAGGGGAGGCCACTATATTTAGCAGTGGACAACTTCATGCTGTTGATGATGATGAAAAGTAGGAGAAATCATGATTTTTCTGTTTAGCTCATTTTCAATTTGTTTTTTTTTTCTTACTAATGCATATTTACACTTTTGTTGAAATTAACACTATGATAAGGCTGCAAAATATCAATGTAATATGTGTGATATTGGCTTAGATATGCCTAAGCTAAGAGTTTTATTTATCATCGTTATCAATAAATCATCAAGTTGTTGCTAAAAATGAGGAAACAGTATGTTTCCACTGGTTTAAGCTTGCAAAGATAAGGGGAGGTCATTGTGGCCTGTATAAAAGACACAGGTCACTTGCTCTGATAACTCTGTCTATGAATAGGTATTTTGCTATTTATGTTTACTTTTCATTTTACACCATGTGCTAATGATGAATTGATTGTTACTAATTTCTTAAAACTTTAGATCATATTATAATAACAATATTTAAACATTTACCGAAATGGCAGCTTGATAATGTTATCTTCATAACTTATGTAATAATATGTAATACAGATACTTACAAGTTTCACTTCCTTGAGGTTTTAGCAAATAACTTGGCTGAGAAGTATAAAAATATACTAAATATTTTATTTTATTTTATTAGTTTAATTTGCATTGGAAATCTATAACACCCAATGATTACATACAAAAACCAATGTTCAGTGTACTTCTAAAATAGGTAGATAGATATAATATAGCCAGGTTCCAGATGAAACAAAGATTATTTTAGTACATCAGTACACATTTTCTTTAAATAATAAATAATTAGGTCTTTGAGTGGCAACTGCAAACCAGATGATGATTGATGATGATGATAAATAAATATAGTTAATATAATTATAACTACAGGTAGTAATAACTACTAATATAAAGTAATACTAACTACAGATGGTAATAACTATAGTTTAGTTTGTGTAAGCCCTTGGGCAGCCTAAAATTTCTGATGCCAGGGCTGACCACTTGCCTACACAAGAAAACGAAGTTTAGTTTGTAAATTGGTACCATTAAGTTAGTTTAGAGAGCCATCCCAATATTCATATTATAGCACTAAGGTGCTATAATATTATTATGGATATTTTGATTTATTGTAAATAGATCTAGGTATATAGCTGCTAAAAATGTATTATGGTCTTCAGGCATTGCAGTTATTTCTACACTAATAACAATTATGTAATGAATGTATGTTTAGAATTCTTTTAAAAATGTTTAATTAAAAACAGAAGCAACATGTGTCTTAATTTTTCCTTACATAAAGTTTGTTTCTTAATTTGCCATCTACATATTTGAACAAGTAGAAAAACTAGATAAGATACAGTCTACGTTTATTTCTTATCATGCTGCTATTTGCACATGGCTTAAGATCACTTACTGATAGCGGCACTGATAACTGTCATGCTGCTGGATTGTCTGCCGATTTAGGCACTTTTTGTTCAGTACAGTACAGGTTATCCTTCGGACTGTCTGCTTTTACCCAATTTTATTATTATTTTTTTCAATTATGGATTTGTCTTACTGTTTTCAAATAAAAATGTTACTTATGAGTTCAAGGACTTTTATAGTTAACTCAATATTAAAAGTCCTTTTATCTAATGCTAGTTTGTGACTGGGTGTTAAGGAAAGTATGGTAAGTTAAATTCATTTAATTTTTTTATTTATATTTTACTTCAGACAAAAATTAACATCTCCAAAATGGAATCGTTTCAAAGGTATAAAGCTTCGGTGGAAGGACAAAATCAGATTGAACAACGTCATATGGAGATGCTGGCACATGCAGTGTAAGTCTTTTCTTTTCATAAGCACAGTTGTTTGTTTATAATTGATTCTGTCTGATGATCCTTTTTGCTTTGTGGTACTGGGTTTAGTACATGGAAAATATGATTTATATACAGTGTGTTTAGAATAACACAAACACATAAAAAAAGATAAAACGAGAATGAAATGATCATCAATCTCTCTTTTAATATTATTATCTATTTATTCAGTATTTTATTTCTAGGTAAGAATTCTGAAAGTGTTTGTTGTGTTTTTATTTGCACATAAAACGTACTGTTCACATAAAAACATACTTAGCAATGATTGCAAAGAATGAGCATTGCAAATAGCACCTAAACATCACAATAATTACTAAAAGTGAATAATATATTTTTATTATTCTATGTTATAGTTCTTTCCATAGTAACAATAACGAAAGACAGTCAGCAATTCGGCAATCAGCTTTGTAGTGAAAGCGTTATAGGCAAAATGCTGTGATGCAGTGGCATCTATTATTTTAGGCAATGCCCTCAAAACTGCAATATTTTTTGTCGGAAAGCTGACTAAAGTAATGACTATGGATGAAGTGGGCATATAATTAGAAACCATTTCATTTTAGCGATGATTATTATGTTATTGGCGTGCTTACGTAGGTACTTAGTACAGTACCCTAAATAGCCTTAATATTTCTTATGCAATGTTTAGCAGTGTTCAAATGGCAACAAATAAAAGTTTAATAATCGACTAATAGTACAAGCTATGCTTAGTTTGGGGCTAGATGGCGTTGTGTGAAATGTTCACACATCTATTTATTGTTACTTTCATATTTTTTTATTAATTTTTGTCGACGTTAGTGCTATTTTTTAAATTACTTCTATTATTTCTCTGTATTACTGGCAATAAAATGGTTAATTAATCTAGTCTAATGGCAACACTATCAATACGCTAGTTGCGCCCCGCTGTTTCACTCGCGGATATAAAGTATCCTATGTGTTAAATCGTATTTAAGTGTGTATTTAAGCTATCTTTACTCTTTTTTTTTTCCTTTTGTTTTCTTTATTTTTATTCTTTTTTTAGGTACATAGCAATCGTTCATCTTCATCATCATCATCATTTCAGACTATCGAGCTACTGCTGGAAATAGGTCTCTACTTTATAACCCATTAGCCGCCGTTATCAATAATAAATCATGACCCTTCGACCCAACAATTAAAATAAAGACAAGGTTACTTTAAATGTAATTTTTTAAGTACCTACGTTACTTCTGATATATAAAATAAACGGTATTAATTAGGTTCGATATAATAATGATTACCACTCAATATTAGCGACGCAGTATGCGACGTACTTTTGCTACATTGCCATAGGGAAACGTACCACGTTGTTTAATTATTCGTATTTGATTTTAATTTTGTGTGCTGTGTTTACGTAACGTACTAACGAATCAATGAACACTCAGTAATTTGCATGTTTTTATAATAATGTTTTTATACCAATAGCGTTGTATGGTGAAACCGGAATAGGTGATTTTACCGGATTTATATATTATTATTATATATATTTATAGGCTTCTAATGAGCTTAGTAAGACACAACACGTTCTGCTACAAACATTATATGATTTTAGCAGTAAAATTACTTATGGGCTCAAAGCCTGAAAACAAAGATATTCAATCTAAGTATGTGTGTTGCCTGTGATGACTTATGGAACTGAACTGAGACGTGGTCTCTGGCTGTTGGCCTCATTAGTAAGCTCAAAGTCGCGCAACGAGCTATGGAGAGAGCAATACTCGGTGTTTCTCTGCGAGATAAGTTCCGAAATGAGGAGATCCGCAGGAGAACTAAAGTGGCCGGTATCGCTCTTAGGATTAGCAAGTTGATAATGGTAATGGGCAGGCCACATCGCTCATAGAACTGACAACCAATGGGGAAAAAAGGTTTTCGTGTGGCGACCACGAACCAGAAGACGCAGCGTAGGCCGGTCCCCCACTAGGTGGACCGGTGATTTGATGAAAGCCGCAGGGAGTCGGTGGATGCAGGAGGTGAGCAGCCGCTCAAAATGGCGCTCCCTGGGGAAGGCCTATGTTCAGCAGTGGACGTTTTTAGGCTGTTAATGATGAAAAATTATGAACTGGTGGTCTGGGTTGCTGGCTTATGGTGGTAGCGAGAAAACTATAACGAGGAATTGGATTCATTAGAAACTAGAAAGAGACTTGCACAGATAACGGTCTTATTGTTTTCTATTGAACCTATGCTGCCTTTGCAGCCAGTTAGCTAAGTAAACTGATTGATAAGTAAAATATAAATTTTACTTATCAATCAGTTTACTTGGCACATGTCGGTCAGTAACACAAAACTTCTGTATTCTTGGAAATCTACAGAATTCCACAGCCGCAATAGAGTTTGAATCGCACTGTACCTGTGGTCAATACATTGAAATATACTAAAATAAAACATAGTACATTTTATCGTTTATCTAGCTTATAAATCATGATATAATATTATATGAAACATCAACGCTTGTCGAATAGCAACACGATATTGACTCGTGGTTGGTAATTTTTATGTACCCGATTAAAGTTAAAGCTGTGGTTAAAGGTGAATACTGTTTGAAATACTTTCCAACCTGTGGGCATAATAATAGAGCTCTTATTTGAGAAGTTATCAGAAGAGTTTGATAGTAAAATGATATGACACGTTGCAGAATGTATATGTTACAGCCATTTATATCAGGTCGCATGCGACACTGCGACTTTGAGACTCAATACGCCAAGTTATTGAACTAGTTATACATAATAACCCTTCATCACAACAATATGTATACTATGACCCACACTTACGTTAAAAAACACGCCATTCGATTCGTTGATTCAAAGACTCAAGACAGCTCAAGGTCGAGGATCATTAGATGGGATTTTATATGTTGTTCCGCCTTCGACCTTAATAACTAAATCACGTCCCTTATTTAAGAGTATAATTTAACCATTAATAGACTATTTATATTCTCATATCAAAGCTTATTTTCATAATATACGATATGGTATGACCTAGACTGAAACAAATAGTTTTATAGCGTTTGTTTATTGTTTTCAGTCATAAAGAAGCAGAATACATTGGTATGCCAATTCGCATCACCACTTGATGTTGACACGCACGTGAAACCAGAGGTAAGGATATATGATCTACAAAGTATATTGCAGTTATTATGAAAATACTACATCAATAGTTGATAATAAATAGTTGGTACATTACAGTTTTTATAGGATGATCTGGGACTTGTGTCCGATGTCTGATCTACTAAGGTCATAATGATGCTTTAGAAAACATTCAAAGTTATAAAAAGAGTCTGTAACTATACTTGCACAGATTTCAGAGTACATAGATTTAGCTAATTTCACTGGCTTATAAGATTATAGTTGTGGTAGCCGTTTATAATGTATTTAAAATACTTTTCAAAGGCGTTCTGGTATCGGCCAGACCCTTAGAGCATTTAGAAAGGCCTGACCAGACAGACAACAAAGAGGGAGATCGTTGTCTCTATTACTCGATAACTTATGTGACGCATTGCTCCTCTATTGCTCTGTGCGACAGAGACGACTATACGAAGCCTAGCCAATTATCTCGCTCTTTATCACAGATTCGAGGAAAATTAAATTACTCTGTGCACTTTAGCTCGATGTGCGGGAATTGGTCCGAATGCAAATAGTTCGTGCACGTTGCTAATATACAATATTATATTCTTTGTTCGCAGACAACAATATTGGAAGGGAAATACTGGAAGAGAAGAGCTGAAGCAGTAATAGCAGAATATAAAAAATGGCGCAAGTTTCACATTATGCGTCTCCTTGGCAAAGGAGACACCTCTGCCCAGGATACGGTAAGGATCTAATGTAAACTATAGGTACCCAATATATATACCTCTATACTTATAATATTATTATTGCAGGTACCTAATATTATTGGATGTGAATTATTTAAAATGGCTGCGCTGTTACGCTAGTTACTTAGGTTAGGGCTAGTTAGAGCATTCTCTCTGAGAGGACGGAAAGTTATATTTAGTAAATAAAATATATAAACTGAGCTAGCTATTCTACAGCAAAAACTGATGAACGCCATATACTATGTATGGCGATATTTTTAAGTCCATTTGATTAAGTATCGTAAATTAATTATAGGCGTAGCATTCACCTACTTTCATATGACAGTAAGTGATAATGCGATAAGTTTTAATTAATCTCAACATTTAGTGGTATAATTATTATTCACACACAATAGTGTAATAAAACATATGAGTAGGTACTCAAATAGACGCTCTTTTTATAGAGTACTTTCCTCTACATTTGTCATGCCGTCATCAAAGTTCCGCCATTCTGTTTAAACTTTGAATAACTAAAACCCACAATTTGGTTCTCGCAGTTACGCTAACTTTCATTGTGATGTTAATCACGCCAGAAAATTATACCTTCTACATCTGAAAAATAGCCATTTAACACATTTTAAATATAATTATGATCTTAGTCCGAGTACGAAAATCATTTGGGTACTCTCTGGCTTCATGAAAATACTAAAGTACTTATTACCGTCCTTATTCCAAAGTTATTACACTAGTATTGTTTAAATAAATACAATTTAATCTTAATAAAATTTTACGTATCATTTAGAATTATTATAGTTTTGAATTTTGAACGTTGGTCTGACTGAACAATTTCTTTTCTTTTAATAACACAAAATGCTGTTCACCTATGTTCGCAAGTAAATAAATTGAATTGATATGAAACCATTTTTTGGAAACGGTATAACTTAAGTTTAAATTAACTTGAAGGTACCTACCTACTACCTACCAAAAATATTTATCACTGAATCTAATTATCACGTATTATGTTGTGTCAAAAATAAACCGTATATTCATCACAATAATAGGGTATTTTCTGGTCTGCTTCCTGATTCGCATAGGTCAGGGTGCTTGAGCCCTTTTGAATAAGTATTTGATCATTCCGGATACCTTACAACATATACAACCTTAGAAGATACATAATCATAATTTCGGAAGTACAGCCGCGGGATTGTTCATAGTCAGGTATGTTAGCGACCACTCTGTAGATTATAGAAGTACCGATTATTCCTGTAGATTTCGGACATGGACACGGTGGAATCGTTCTCGCAATGCAGCGACCTGGCCGGCAACATGCTCACAGACGAGGATTACCTCAACTTCATGACTGATACGCTGTTTTCCACCATCACCAGTCACCAGCCTTTCGCTTTCCCGGACTGCAGGGAAATTGGTAAATTTTAATTACGCTCAGTTTTAAAGTTCTATACTCGCCAATAACAAGTAAAAAGTTTAGGTGCGTTAATTGAACGTTAATGTGCATGCTTTGGATAAAGTTTCTAGTATACGTAAAACACACATCGCAAGTAGTATAATTTTACGTGACTGAGTTTAAGCTTAGGATAATGTTGGCTTGATCGGACACAATCGGTCAATCTCTGTCGGCAGGCACAGTCTTTGTTCTGATTGGTTTACAAGATTGCAGCGAAAGCCGAGCCTCCTTTGCCTTTCTAAGTACCGTTATCTATCATGAAAAGCATTCATGATTATAATAAAGTACTGTAAATTTAATCCGGCAGGATTGATAAACTATCTTACTTCGGGCTTGTTTGCTTATATCTATATAGATTTATAATTTTCAGCAAGGGGCGCCAGTTTAGCAGATTTCATACAACCAAGCTTAGGGCCGCTACAACCTAACTTGGATGATTTTATGGACACATTGGAACCGCTACAAGGTAATTACTAAAATATGATTAAACCTAAGCAGAAATCAGTTTACAATCAGCTGTTTTTCTTTTAGGAACGGCAAAAATTGAACCTCTAACGAGATGGCCTAGCATGCGCACCCCGAGAAAACTTATCGTCGCTGTTAGAATGAGACGCACTTAGGCGCTACCATAGTCTTCGAGAAAAATTTGTCGCGGTGCGCATGCTAGCCCGGGAGGTGGTGAGTTGTTGATGTTTCACGTAAGAAAAGCGACATAAAAAGAGACTTTTTAAATGATGGATAATATTTCAAAAAGTTTATAAAAACATTGGTTTAGGCATTATTACATTCAAACAGTAATAATAAGTATATGCAAAAGACAGCTATTCAATAAATGAAAAATAGATATTTATAATTATTTTTATGCAACGTTCACATAAAAACACTTGACACTACCATGGGAATGTGACGTCATGGTGCAGATGTCAATTGTTTTTCCTCAACGCAGTGACGCTGTGCGGCTATTTTATCAGCGCGATGACGTCACGCCCAGTTTAACAGAAAGCGGTGCGCAAAAAATGAATTAGGAATCATAGAACCTGTTTATTATGAACTTATACAGGATGTAATTTAATTCATTAGCATAAATTGAGCCCATGATAGTACATCATTTATAGATGATTATTAAAGAGAGAGGGTAAATGAAATATTTTTTATTGAAAATGATGAAGATTACCGCGGCGCCTAACGCAGTTGGCACGAATGATTTTGATACATTTAAACGTTTTTATACCTTGTATGTACTTATTAAAAACAGTAATTCATTATTTTAATTAAATTTTGTATTGTAGCATTTGATAAAGTAAGTTATTCCATTTTTTGGAGTTATTATTATTACCAAACCAATGTGTTAGAATTCAAAAATTTTGGTCCACACGTGACCGGTATCAGGATTAGGTAACTAGTTTCAAAGGATGCTAATGAATTCAATTACACCCAGTATAATAGAAACTAATTCATTAATATTAGTTGTAGCGTTCCGAACTCAAAGGGTAAAACGGACCCTATTACTAAGGCTCCGCTTTCTGTCTGTCTGTCTGTCCATCCGTCCATCTGTCACCAGGTTATGTCTCATGAACCGTTATAGTATGATGTATTTCTGTTGCCGCCAAAACCACAAAATATCAAAAAACAGAATAAAATAAATAGGGCGCTCCCAACGCAACAAACGTGATTTTTTTGCTCATATTTATAAATAATGGTACGGAAATCTTCGAGCGCGAGTGCGACACGCACTTGGCCCGTTTTTTTAACGATATTAAATGCAGTAACATTGCATTTGTTTAGCTATGTCCGATTTCAGATCTCTTGTCGTCGGCCCGCCTGCCGCCGGTGCCCGAAGAGGCGCCGCTTCCGCCCGAGGACTCGCTCTATCGCACCGGCATGTCTGTAGATTACTCGCAAGGGTACAGCCACAGCGCCAACACTATGCCTCCCAGCCAGATGACTATACATGGTATGTATATTAGGACAGCAAGACAAAGTTATCGTTCGTTAATTCCAGTTGACAGGCAAGCAAGTATAAAGCAAGTTACATAAAACGATAAAGACAAATTTATCTAGTCAATACAAATTAGTCAAAGTACATCATTGATAAGCCGCGAATTATCTATATTTGAACAAGCAGACCGCACGCTGAAGGAAAACTCAAAATAAACATTAGAAAATGAATAATATTTCGCACGGGTAAACAACTACCAATTTGCGTTCGAGCGCCAATGTAAATTATCCAACTATGTGCGGTTACGTAACCGTTACAAAATTATGTTAATGAGGTTATTTACTCTAACTGTATGCTTTTCAAGGTTCGAGTAACAATAGTCAGATGATGGCAATGAGCGAGCAAACTGTTAAGAATGAGCACATACGGATGTATGACAGCGGTCGGATGTATCAGTCGGAGATACAGGGGGGCATGACATCTGGCGCGGAGCTGGCGTCGTACTCGGGCTTCGAGCCGGCACCGTCGGCCTCCGACCATCACATGCCGGATGCGTACGCCGGGAAAAACTCTAGGCTACAATACGTTAATACTCCTAAAGTAGCCCCGCAGCAGGATTCTTACAACAAGTATAGTGCAGGTAAATAGATAGATAATACTCTTTATTTAAACACCACATTACAGGACTCTCATCTTGGTGAGACAGTGGGTAAAATCGATGCCTATAAATTATCAAAAAAATGAACAATTGATAATCAGAAACTTTAAACTAAGTGTATCAGTGGGTGGTCTTGCCGCTCACACGATATTTGCCAGTCAATCCAAAATCAAGTGAAACGGAACGATAAAAACGAGGGTGGCGGTTTTCAGGTGGTGGTTCTACTGTAATACCCACTACGATTTTTTGCGGTTGGCTACATTTACACGTGGTGGAAAGCGATAATGGTCAAAGGTTGATGTTAGATCAAAACAAAAAATAATAATTCCTGATATTTTTTGATCCCTACAATAAACCTTTATATCATCATCATCATCATCATCAATAACAGCCTGAAGACGTCCAGAGAGCGTCTACTTGAGCGGCTGCTCACCTCCTGCAGCCATCGGCTCCCCGCGGTTTTCACCAGATCGTTAATCCACCTAGTGAGTGGCGGCATGGAGGGGGCTGTCTTAACCTTTGTATAGACGTCGACAATACAAATATGTAGTCCAAAGTTGTTGTGTTGTTGTTCTACTACTAAATAATCTTGTTATACCCCCAGCGTCCGTCCCGCCGTCGCAAACGGCGCCAGAGACGGTGTCGTTACTGCAGCAACCGGTACAGAATTCCAAGTATGCGTCCACCATTGTGATCCATGGACGAGGGTATCGGGACAAGCCGCGCCCGAGACTTGCACACTACGCGCCTCAGCAAACAAGCAACCAGTACTACCAACAGGTAAATTAAGGCTAAAATATAATATAAAAAAATATAATATCAGTTGTCTTTGATAAATGAATTTTGCAGATTTCGTTGACACAAAAAAGGTACGTTGAATTATGGTATGGTTGATAATACTTTTTTTTATCTGGATGTGGTAAATGGCAGCCATTTTGTTTTTTTTTTAGTTCCATATGTAAGTAATTGTGAATTGTTTGTGATGATCTATCACAAATCATAGTTATGTATCGTGATGATTTCATTCATATAAATATACTGTTTACCGTTTGTGTACCGCGATGTAATAGAGACATCTACTTGCATAAATACACGGTAATCTTAATAAGTATGTAATATTAAATGTTGATTGTAGGCATCTTACGTAAGTCAGATAATACGGAGACCCCCCGCTATAGTACCTACCTGGTCTGGCTGTTTAATTTTTCGCTACGTTTTTATCTTTTCGGCTTTAGTTCAGATAGATAAAATGTGACAAATGTGTCTTGATAGTAAATCAGCGAACCACGTATCGTTTGACTGTTAATCATGTATGTCATGAATGTGCAGACTATTTTTAATATATTTAACACCTTTGTAACTATACCGGTCTTAAAACGTAAGTTGTTAATTAAATTTAAATGCAAAATCCGTAAAATCGATATCACACTGCAAATGCGAATGTTAACACAAGTGTATCAACTGATATAAAGCAAAAGGAAATATTACACGTGGCAACCATACTTAGCCGTTTTTGAGCGACCATTGTGGGCATTACTTGCAAGAACTCATCAGGTTGCGAAACTGAGTCAATAACCACTAGGCGTACGAGGCACCTCACGGGGCTGTTCATCAGTCAGTATATGCTTAACACAAAAAGCCACTTTGGACCGCTAGGGGGGGAATTTTACGTAATCACCACACTAGGAAGGCGGCCTGGCGATCTCGGATTTTAATGTACCGAGGAGAACGCTGCTGCGCATTTCCTGGTTATATTCCCTTTTAGCCGCTACTTACGTCTCCCATGCATAAGAAAAGACCACCTGTATTATTCGCAAACTGGGATCACACAGCAAACTATTCACGGTCAAGGAAGTGTGATAACTATTTCCCGTGCAGACCGTGAGTCAGCCGCAGACCTACGAGTCTCGTGGGGCGGTGCGGCAAGCTGCGCCGATGCAGTACCTTCAAGCCGACTCATACAAAGCAAAGCCAGTCCAAGGTGCCGCGCGATCCTTCAAGATGCCCTCCCCGCCTGTTCCGCCTGTCTCCACCCCACAGGTAATATTTGCACCATTGATGTTGCAAGAAAACAATAGAAAAAACATTTCTACTGCTGTTGTCCCACTCTTAACTTAAAGAATAGCGTTTCCGCGATGCAGGGTGTCCCATTCTTATTACTGAGTGAGTGGAGTGAAAAATACAATGTTCTTTATCGGCGGTACCGTTTCAAAAACCAACTATGTATGTCGCTGTAGTGACAGACAGTTGCAAGCAGTATTGAGTGATGGGAACTGTTTAAGCTATAAGGTTTACTAATCCCTAATCAATGAAATGATAACGAGCCGCACTGTGATTGGGCTACCAGTATTTATAATGTTGCGCAATTTTCAGAAGCAAAGATGCGTTACTATGCTAAATTACCCCCCACCTTGTTGTATATCGACTTCCAGTGTAAAGATAAATTCAAGTTGATTGAAAGGTTTCAGGTGTAAGAGGAAAAACATCTGCAAAATACTGATGACGCGCGTGATAATGAAACATTTTCCAGCCGAGTCAACGTGATAAGCGATTTTTTTACTTCTAGCACTAATGCATATTGATATATAATCGAATCTACACGAATATGTTGATAATCGAATAATGAATGGGTTAGGTACATATTGAAATAATCCTTATCTCATTAATGGCCTTGCAGATTCCAATCTCATATACCAATACTAAATTATATTCAGCAATCTTCCTCCAGTCTAGGCTGTAACGGAAATCTCAAAAAATGCCTGTGAGCTTGTGTTTCTAGAACATTTCCAAATAGTTTTAATGAGAAAGCAGATAATTTATGAACGAGCTGTGAATCGCCAGTAGTACAACAATAAACTGGCCCAGCTCATTTATTTACAATCTGTAAGGTGTTACGTCATGCAGAAGGCAAATATTAATAAATAAATCACCGCAATTGGCAACTTACAATCAGGGCGATAAGTGCAACCGAAATTGGATAAATAACATCCTATCGGTATCATATGTTTTACTTCGAAGATACATAACATATAGCATGGTAGAGAGCAGCCGGCTATTGCGATGTGTAAGCATTGTGTTTTTCAATAGATATACTTTTAAATGTTTATGATTTTCGAAGCTTTCACCATTAAGAAAGTTCTCCATAAGAGTAACTTTTGTCATCATCCGGTGAACCCAGACTGATTAAATTGTCCCAAAAAAAGAACACTATCGTGTTGTCGCTATGTCGCTAACCTTTGCTTGAGTACATATTTTTCAAACGCTATAACGCTAGATATAAGTGATATGTTTTGCATAAAGGAAGAAAACAAATGACAATCGCTGCATAGCTCGATCAACTCGTCTCATTTATATTACGCACGGGCGTAATCGAAACAACATGGAACCTTGTCCCAGTCGAGTATTCTCATTTCCTATTATTACGTTTTCCTCTTAAAATTGAATGTAAAAAGTTGATAAAATGATTGGTATTGCCTATAAGTGAGAGTATTTGTCGACAGGTGGGCAGTTCGAGTGCTGGTAGTTCGGGAGTGCGGATTAAACAGGAGCAGTATCGATCGCATAGTCTGCCGCTTGGTGCGCAACTGAACGCAGATTGGACCGTAACCGCGCCCGCAACTACACAACACGACTCCACGGTACACTCCGCACGGGTGAGTATCTAGGGACCACAAAAGCTGTAGCTAACTCGACCTCTCCTTTATGTGTGTGTATATATTGAATGTTATGTTCTAATCTGTGTCTAGGTGCTAGTCCAAGACCGCTTTCCCTGTAGATAATAAAAACCAAAGTCCACGCAGATAACGCGCTTTTATTGCTATACGATGACTGTTGCGATTTCAAGTACTTAACTCTTTTTCGTACGGGCTTTTTGTCCGAGTTGTTGAGTCTAGTGAGACCATGCCCTGCGCTAGTGAAGTTAGGATTCTCTTATACCGGTTCGTGCCGAATTCTGATATCATTGATTCACTCGGTGGTTATTCTGCTTTTCTTACGTGACCTACGGTAGGACAATTTTAATATGGTATCGACCGCACTTGATATGAAGGAGGGCTTTAATGAGTGAAATGATATTGAGGCATTTAAAGTTGTAGCACACCAACAGTTCATGACGCTAGCATGAAACGGACACAGCATAGCAGTAGTCATAAAAGCCAAAAATTTAATTAAAGAAATAATATTATATACTTAGCTAAGCCTTTTTCGAAGTTGCTTCAGTCGTCTGCTTCATGTAGTCATGCCGAACTCGCTTTACGTGTACTTGTCCTTACTATTGTCTAATTAAAGTCATAAACGCCTTGTGTCCTTGTGTTGCTTTACTAGTTTACTCTAAAATCGAATCTCTGACCTGAATTTACATTCCTTATCTCCCTGCAGCCAGACGGCAAAAAAAAAATGCTTATCTCTCGCCACCGATTAAGAATTATTTATCTATCACAAAGTCGAGGCATGACTACAGGACCACATTTATATTGACCAACAGATGGGTATGGAAGCGAGGCGAGCGATTAGATTCGCTCGCGCGCAATGAGACTTCAATCGGAAAGGTAAGCGCGAAGGGCGTACAATGAAGTGACGAATTTGCAGGCGCGCGATCCGGCGGCGGGCGCCGTTCGCGTGCGCTCGCGGTCTACGTCAGGGCCGGCCGGCGCGGGGGCTAGTGCGGGGGCAAGTGCGGGGGCAAGCGCGGGGGCAAGCGCGGGCGGCGGGGGCGGCCTGCCCCGCCGCCCGCCCCTCACCAGCGTCGCCTCGGAGCCCACGCTCCCGCAGGCTAGCGTCATGCTCGCGCAGCTGCTCTCCGCGCAACACTGTCAGTTCATACTTATATCTTGCGGACATGTTTTACTCTCTTTCATACTGTACCTACTTATTCCATCTCACGTGGACCGTTCAGACGTTGTGGCTCTGAGCTGAGTCTGTCTTTGCATAGCTTAAAACTTGAGTTTGCCATTGCTTATGTATTTTAAAAAATTTCCTATTGAAAATACTTATCCAACCCTCACAAAATTTAACGAGAATCGGTTGAAATCCAACCTGTAAAGGAGAACAGCCAGACATGTGATATAATTTTTGCCCAAGCTGAAACGGAACGGATTCACTCGCGTTGAGTCAATTAGTAACTTCTACGAATGGGTGTGCGATTGCCGTTTAGTAAATGCCACTCATAACAATAAGCAAAATAAGTCTTTTGTCACATCTAGCCAAAAACTTCGTGAGATGGGATAAATATGGTAATGTAGGATGTCGGTCCAATAATTGCACCTCTATGGGTGGCTTGTTCCAAAATTTTTCTGAAACTGAAGTCTAGAATTTTTTACACTGAAATTTAGCGTCAAACGGTTTATATCGAGAGTAGAGATAAGATGACAGGTTTAGTTATGTCATTTATCCAGATTGTGAATTGGTCGCTAAGTACTTAGATATAGCGTATTTCGCCAGCCTCGTTGCAGAACCAGTTCCCAATCCAGGCGAAGCATGTGTGAACAGACACCTAAAGTAAAGTATGCGACATGAAACTAATTTGGTGCAAGCTTCCCTTAATTACTGTTTCCAATTCTCTTTATATTGCTCATAGTTCGACCGAATACCTCTACCGTGCATCTGATAAAATTATAAGAACGCACTTAAACGGGTGTAATCTTTAACAGTATTTAAAGCAAAACAAGCACTAAAAATCCTGCAACCTTAATGTCTACATCAAAAGTTTCAATCATTGGACCGACTCATTTTTGCTTCCAAGTTTAGTAAGTAAAGTGGAGTCCCTTCTTCCAGCTCAGAGTCTGTACAAGTTGAATAGTACCGAAGAGGCGAGTACTAGCGACCCGACCAAATCGCCGGCGCGCCGCGGCCAGCCTTCGCCTATCGGTAGCGATGTCATGTCGCCGCATCATGTAAGACATTTCGTACACTTTATACACAAATCTGAGGGGTAATTTCCATTCAGAGGGTTATTAAAACAGGCTGTACCGTTGAGATGATAAATGAATGATGGCACCTACCAAACCGACCCTTGACATTACGTTTTCTTCTGTCTCAAGTACTTTCTCTACACGAATATAAGGTACCAGTGTGACACAATCACACACAGACCGGTGAAGTCGACAGTAGCTAGTACAGTTGAGATATTTTATTCGATACACTCCAAAATTAGAAGTAGTTTTCTATATCTTCTTCTCCCAGCAACAGCCTTAGCTAAGACTTTTCTCACGTATATTGGCTCTTCTAGTTGATGGTTATATTTGATGGAGCGCCTTTGAACTTAGATTGTATGTTGGTTTTACTTTATAGACGTCGCAAAGAATCCAACTTCGCTGGGTAGCGTCCAGGAGGCTTCGAACTATATCATATTTACGTTCACTTTAACGCAGAGCTTGAATTCAGCCAGTTAGATAGGTATCCCTGTGTGTGGCACTTCCCGGTAAAGGCACAAAGAAGAGACCAGCTTAGTCAGATAGTCAGTTTATTAACCCTTAATTACTCGCGTGGGGGGTTTGACACCTCAGCGACTGTTTGGTCATCTCTAGCTATTGGAGTTTTAAATTTACAGTGCAATTTTTTTTTTAGCTTCCTAAAACAATTTGAGCTTTGTTATTTAATCACAGAAAACACACTTTGGCGTAAGGTTGAGGCAGTAGAGTGAGGTTGGGGTATAAAGCACCCCAGGAGAGCGTTTACGTAGATTTGTACTACGTAAACAGTACATATTTTACATATTTTTCCAATGAAAATTTTACATATCTTTCCATGTTTTTCCAAGAACAAAGGACCGAAATCCAAAACATTATGTTATAAATGCCATTAACACATGTGCAGTGACCATGTTGTTTTGACATGTCAGAAGTGCAATAAAGAAAATGAGTACCTACAGGGAGTTGATCAAAGAAAATGTTTATGGCACAATCTGTTTCTGAAAGTGTTTATCTGTTAATTAATCGGTAGGTCGAAAGATCATCATAAAGAAAAGTCTAATTTTGCATGTAATTTGGTTGTTTTTTTCTAATTCTAAAACCGGGGTGTGTAATGCACCCCACGCGAGTACTTTAAGGTTTTAGCCGCGAATAACTAAGGGTAAGAGCTCGACTGTTATTATTATGCAAAATAGTGACATTTCACGTGTTGATGGATAGTTTGTCTCCCAACCCATTCCAAGTGTCCCCGTTGCCCCCAGTCGCTGTCCCCGCCGACGTCCCCCGGGTCCCCGCGCGCGGGGTCCCCGGCGGGGGGGCGCCGCACGCACTTGCACGCGGAACAGAAGCGCCGCTACAACATCAAGAACGGCTTTGACACGCTTCAGGGCCTCATACCGCATCTCAACACAAACCCCGCCGCTAAGGTACGTTATATAACTACTTAGTCATCATCATCATCATCAGCCTGAAGACGTCCACTGCTGAACGTAGGCCTCCCCCAAAGAGCGCCACTTTGAGCGGCTGCTTGCCTCTTGCATCCATCGGCTCCCACGGTTCTTACCAGGTCGTCTGTCCACCTAAGGATGGGGGGTGGGCTACGCTGCGTATTCCAGTTCGTGGTCGCCATTCGAGAACCTTACTTCCCCACCGGTTGTCAGTTCTACGAGCGATTTTGATTGGAAGTTGGTTGTGTAAGAAGCTACTTACGTACCTACATACCGAATATTATTGCCAAATATTATCTGCTGTGCCACTAAGTGTTGTTATTATTTGTACCTACGTCTTGAACTAAGACCTCACGACCTTATATATCACTAGCTTTTGCCCGCGGCTTCGCACGCTTGTGTTATGTTATTTTTACGTTATAGTCTAATAATAGATCATGCATTTCGTACCAAACAATAAAATCCACTAAATCTTTTCGAAGCTGAGCACAGTAACCTGTATTAGCATAAGTATAGGTATAACGCAAGCATAGCCGTGAGTGGAAGCTATTTAAGCCATTACCTAAAATTAAATTTTTTGAGTCTAATATAGATTGATAACAGTAAAAAAAATTTTCAACCAAAAAACTACACTTTTATAAGTACCTCTTCATATTACAACAAAAAGAAATCATTATCACTTCACTCAGGTCTTTAACAAAAGTTTCAGTAAATTTTGTTTAGGCATTAGTGACCTAAGCAGGCAGGTACAGTTAGAAAAATATGGAAGAATCACACACGATGATGCTGTTTTACATATTATCCGCGCGCTTTTTGTTCCATTTTTTACCTTCTTAAGTTTGACTCCATACGAATTGAGTACCTACACTTAGCCAGTGTCAATAATAAGTTTATAAATTGCTGGAGATATGCATTTACCTGTACGATGCGTACATAATTAATTTTCTTAATACTAATTAGGAATTACTAATACTAAACCACCACTCCTTAAAGAATCGAAAGTTATAATTATTATTATGTCCACTATTTTCCACGCTGTCTCATTCCCACTGCACTTTCAACATACCTACCTAGTGATGAAAGTGAGGAAGTAGGTTAAATCGTCATAACATAATTATTACTTACACCCAAAGATAGTTAATTACCTACTATAACTATAACCTTCTTGAAGTAACCGAGAAATCAATAATTTTTTGCTCCCTTGGTTTATTTAAAAGCCCACAGATTTAAAATATTTTAACTATTAAGAACTTATTTCAACATGCAAGAAGAAGAAGAAGAACAAATCAAAAAAAGGTCAAAAACGAACGTTACGCGCCATGTTGTTGTTAATTCGAGGATACAATTGCCATAATGAATACCTACATATTATTATATCTAAGTACCTACCCTTTAATAACATTTTTCCTAAAATATTTCGTATCATTGGCTAAATACAAATAATAGCACGCCCTCTGGCTATTAAAGTAAGCCAAAATAAAAAGGTTTTAATGCGTAGCAATGGTAAGGGTCTATAACTTAAGTAGCTATAAATACTACAGGTACCTTAAAACTTCCTTGGGGCGATCAAGAATGTAGCAGTAGCGCAAAAATAATTTTATCTACTTAATTAGAATGGTAACGTGTAGTAAGTTCATGTAAATAATACATTTTACCAGATCGCCAATAAAAAACATTGCTCCCGCCAAAACCCTATAAATCGAAAACTTGAACAAAAATGTAAGCTTCAATATTGGCTAAGTATGATAATCGCGTGAAGCCTTATGAATAATTATAAAAAGTCTAAGTACCTACCCTTTTAAACAGTTTTCATAAAATACTTCCTATCATTGGCTATATACAAATATTGCCTAATGCCAAAATAAAAAATAGTTTACAATGCGTAGCAAAAGCAAGAGTCAATAGGCACAGATTACTGAATATGTTACTACTAAAGAATAAGCTATAGGTACTATAAATACAATTATTGTCAAATGTCCATCGATTCATAAATACAATTTTAAATACTTATTTGAATGGTAACGCGTAGTAGATTTTTGAAAACTAAGACATAATACCAGATCGCCAATAAAGAATTTTGCCCTCGCCAGAACTCAATAAATCGAAAACATGAATAATAATTTAGTTATGTTTCAATATTGGCTAAATATGATAACGCGTGAAGCCTTAAAACTTATAAAAAAAGTCTAAGAAGTTTTTAGTTTACTAGATTCCTTGTTCTCTGTGTCGTGCTCATATTCAAGAAGGTTCGCATACCTATCCTCTTTTTTAGTTTGGACCACAGATTAACGGAAAAAATTATTTATATGTAAATACATATGACTTCCTTGGGTATAGTTCCTTACATAATGAACACATTGTTTTTCTCTAATCTGCATTGCATCGAGCTCAGACGAACTTATCGCGCGATGTATTTCGCCGTAGCCCGAAAAGCACGGTACACTGCCGGTAATGCAGGCGCGCCAATTGCTATTTACTGTTTTTTGTCTTTTAAGTTATAAATAAAAACATGCATTAATTTACTTCCTTATTGCTTAGTGCAGTGGGGATTGTTCAGAATGAAATAAAAATGATTGGGGTTCCGTGCTCATAGGGTAAATCATTATTACTAAACCTCCGCTGTCCGTCTGTCTGTCTGTCTGTCCATCAGTCACCAGGATGTACTCATGAATCGCGATAGTTAGACAGTTGAATTTTTCACAGATGATATATTTCTGTTGCCGCTATAACAACCGTGATCCGTATTCAAAGGGACAGATAAACATACAAATAATAAAAAAATGCTTTACTTCATATTGATAAGGAATTATAAATTAAAACTATTAAAATTTATTTTTGTAATCGCAAATAATACTCTCACTGTTTGTAAAACATATTTATTCGCCGACATGCAATATAACGCTACTGCTTCCTCCATTTTATTTAGCCCACGTCGGTCGCGCAGCAGACAAACAAATTGACTGTGTGTCCGGGTTCGTGCCCTACAAAAACTTCGAGGATAGTCAATAGAGATGTTATTACGCGCCAACTCAACAGCGAAGGTATATGAAGCCGCGCCATAATAGTAACAGATATTTTTTTCTTTAATCTGTGCCTCCGGATAAACCCGAGATAAAATTACCGTCAGAGAGAGAGAGAGATTTTTTTTCCCTCATCTATGATTAGTAGCCAAAATAAAACTTACCTTTTGGCACTGGCTAAATAGGCACTATGTGTGGAGCCAAAACATAAGAAAAAAAACTTACCTCGAAGGCTTGAAGCGGCCATCTTGTTTCGTTTTTCATAATGAAATCTTAATCATTTTCACAAAAAAAAAAAATAACGATTTTTAAAATTTAATATATCCTATGTTTTGCGCCGGGTTTTTCTAAGCTTATTAGTGAAAACCGCATGAAAATCCGTTCAGTATTTTCGGAGCTGTGCCGTAACAAACAAACAAACAAACAAACAAACAAACAGACAAAATGTCTAAAAAGTAGCTCAACTTGATCAACAAAAAATTTCAAGCCAACCTGTGTAATTTTTTTTTCGATATCTTGCATTTACAGATTTTTTTATCTCTACAGTTTTATTATATGTATAGATGACAACCTCTTAATCTTGCTCAAATCTGACATACTTGTTTAGAATTGGGTACATAATGTTTCTGCCATATATCAAAAACGACTGGTAAATGGCGCCGCTGCAAACTTCCCTCGCTAGCACTCTATGGTCTTCATTTAATGCCTATACGCAAACAACTTTGTTTACGCGGCCTAAAGTTATAAAATTAATATAACACGCGAGGTGTGGCCTTCAACTATGATGTCATATCTATCACGATCAATAGGTATGCAGCAAGGTATCAAGGGGCGTGGTTGCATACGCGTTGAATCGCCCGTTGACACGATGGACACGCCCCTTTAATATGACGTGTTTAGAAGTTCCTGCTAATTGTCATACAGTATAGAGTCTATATTTGGGTGGACTACAACGCAAGACTTGAGACTGAGATAGCTATAAGTAATGATTGAGTATGCATTTAAACATTTACAGTAGACGTGATAGAGATTACAACTTTCTGCAAGAAAAATAGGTGCTATGAGTAATTTATTGGTCTAATCTAAAACCCTACAATAAAATATTTGTTCTATCACAGATAAGCAAAGCTGCGATGCTACAGAAAGGAGCGGAATATATAAAACAGTTGAAAGCAGAGAGGAATCAAATTAAAGAGGAAATGGAGAGCCTGCGACAACAGATCGAATGTTTAAATAATTCTATTTCGTAAGTATAGTAATTTCAACTGTACATAATATAACGATATGTACATCGAAATTGTCTCTAATATATTCTTAAGTACATATTAACTGTTATAGTAACTATTTTTCCAATTTTATTCATCATCATCATCATCATTTACAGCCTGAAGACGTCCACTGCTGAACATAGGCCTCCCCCAGGGAGCGCCACTTAGAGCGGCTGCTCGCCTCCTGCATCCATCGGCTCCCCGCGGCTTTCACCAGGTCGTCGGACCAATTTTATTAGGTGGTAGGATTTTTCCGCAAAGTTTTCAAGCACCACCGCTTGCACTACTGTGTTTCGGTTTGAAAGGCATTGTAGCTACTGAAATTAATGGGTAATTGCTCACAGTCTAGAAATCTTCTTGGACTTAAGATGTCTCAGGACGTGGCAGTGTCACGCGAAACTTTAATTTTGAGCTCCGTGTGACACTGCATCTATAGGCGGCCGTGGCGTTCAGCACGTGAACGACTAGCTCGTCACGTCATTCGTTTACATAAAAGAATGACCTACGTTAGTTACAGTGAAAAATGTATTACATATGTGCGTTACGTAGTATCACCATAAATATTTCTATTCTATCCTCTCCGTCTGTTTGATCCTGGATGTGTATGACCGAGAGAGTGCACGTCCGCAGTAACTGCCACTCGCTGCTGCCGGCGACGGGCGCGCCCGTGTCGCGCGCGCGCGCGGGCCGCCTGCGCGAGATGTTCGCGCGGCACGTCGCCGCCCGGACCGTGCACAACTGGAAGTACTGGCTGGTATCCTTTACAACGCTATACTGTTAGGAGATAGGACCTTTTACAACATCACATTTTACCAGGACAGGAACTTTTACAACATTACATTTAACCTGGACAGGAACTTTTACAACATGGTATTTTTATGTTGGCAGGGCATTTTTTTACAGCATTACATTTTACTAGGACAGGACCTTTTACATTACGTTTTACCTGGACAGGAACTTTTACAACATCACATTTTACCAGGACAGGAGCTTATACAGCATTACATTTTAACATTGGACATGTAACTATGTCAACACGCCATTAATTTCATTTTATGTGTTTATGCACAAATCAAATTACATCGTAGATTAATATGAAATATACGTTTAGATCTGGATTAACATTGGGCAGCACCTTTTACAACGTAACATTTTAATTTTGGGCAGGACCTTTTATACCGTGACATTTAATACTGGGCAGGACATATAGAACATGATATTTTTACATTGGACAGAAACTTTTTCAACATTGAATTTTTAATATTGGACAGGACCTTTTACAAATTGCAACATGATATTGTTATATCGGACAGGAACTTTTCAACATCACATTTTATCACTGGACGGGAAAGAGAGGGGTATAACCGTATGAAACTACTTGTGGGTCCTTCTTTTCTTTCTCGTAACTCGGCTACTCGTAATTAGAAAGAGACGAAGCTAATCGCCTTCTTATATATTGAATACTGTTCAAGGTTTGTGCTTCCGCTATTTTATCGTACTAATATATAAACTGTTATTTCTTCTCAAACGACGCTAATGTATTATAATTACAATTATTATTATCGTTATCACACAGGTAAATTATACGACAGAAATAGCACTTAGATAAAACGTTTTATTGATTAAATGCTAAGTAATCGACTTATACATTAATGTAATATATATACTTAAGTCTAAAGTGGTCCCAGATTGGAAATACCTTTGAACCACGGGGTCTCATCCGGTGCAATCGAAAAATAGCCCGAACGTGAAAAAAATGTAGTGATCGTGTCGCGAGCGTTACTAGTTAGTGTCCAGTGTATTCATTTGGCCCAATACTTCGCCAACATGCTATAAATGTCGCTTGATAAGCTTGCATTATGCAGAAAGAAAAATTTGTAAAATAGCCTGCGTTATTCCGTTGTATGGGATGAGGCATCTGTACTGTAGGTATTATATTATCTGGGCTTTGAACTCATTTTTAGTTAAAAAATAAAACACTTGCCCATTTAATTTTACTTCGATCGGGCTCGATAAAAGAAAAGATAAATTGTCGCGCGTCAGCATTTGACTAGTTACTAAATAATAAGTCTCATTGTGACTGTTTTGAAGTTATCTGTACAAAATACTTCGCTGTCTTTACGGTTTTACAAACCGTTTTTCTAACTCTACACACCTTGAAGGATTTGTCAGGTAGATATGTTGCAACAATAACGTCCTCTGTAAGACGTCGTGGCTTTGCTATTCCCTTTTAAAAGTTGAAAGTTGTGAGTAGTTGTTGTTATAAGCAGTGATTTCACATCATCCCTTTTTCTTCTACTGCTGAGCAGACCGAGGAATATGTTACTGCCCATTCCCTGGATATTCCCTTAGCCGGCTCTTACAGCACCCACGCGAAGAGATGGGTTGTTTTCCCTTTATACCTGGCTCCGGTATAAGAGGAGGTGTAGTGGCTTAAAGAGCAAAAACATAACCCAAAATTTATATAAAAAAAAACACAGTTTGTTAGTTCGTTGTATTTTTGATGCTTATGATATGATTAGGCTCACAGATAATATCATACTTTAGGCTTATGTAATGTGAAACAGTGAGTTCCTTATCATATGGTTCAGTTCAGCGTAGTTAGCGCTGCGCTGGTGGATTCGTTCAGTTCGTGCGTATCGTGCGGCTCCGGCGCAGATCTCGTCCGCACCACGCTGCTGTGGGCCGAGCAGCACTGCTCGCTCGTCGAGATGCGGCCAGGTAACTATAAACTTAGTTACTATAGACATAAAGTCTACTTTTTAACTTTGTTTATTTACTTTAGATAGTGCGCACGTCGCACCAAAATGGAACTCTCACAAAAAATCGATCTACATATATATGTATGTATAAACAAGAATATGATGTATATGATTTTTAGTGCATTACTTACTTAAGAAACGGCTGGGCCGATTTCTGTATTTTAAATGTTCGTTTTTGTTAATCGCAATAATTAGGTTTTTATGGATATAGGAATAGGGGGGCTTGGCCAAAGGTCGAGACCGCTACTCGGCTAAGTAGTCTTCAATTCAAATATATTTTGTTCGAATCATTGCCAGCCCCTGTAAATGCAATTTTCAGTATGTCTGTTGCCGTCAAATCCTGCCATTAATTTTTGAACTCGCTTTTTTGCTATGCGAGACCAATTGAGCTTTTTTGCATCGTAACAAGGGTCTCATTTGAATGTCATTGTGGAGTAAATCTGCTATACCATTAAGTCCATGATTTAAGTAAGCAAACATTGTAACGGTTGTAAACTTCCAGCGGTGCTAAACTCTCTCCGCGTGTTGTGCACAACGACGGATATGTTGACGGCGCCCGAGCGGCTGCCCGAGGAGGCGCGCGCCGCCGTCGCCTCGAGCGCGGCCGTTAAAAGCGAACCCACATAACCACACCGTACACCGGTCCACTATAATAACATATAATCACAAACAATCCAAAACATCGTGGTGTATACAGTGATGTCAATTACACTGCCGCTCTGGCGTTTAAGACGGCCGCGCTGTAACATTATTTTTTCAAATTTGGGCCTCAACTGAGATATCCAGAGGTGGGATAGAGTGATCAATTATGCAAATAAAAATTTAGCGTTGGTCGTCAGGGTATTTTTTTTTACATACGTGTGCAGTTTTTGGGTGGGTAGTTTTTTTGGCACCACTATAATGATAGGAGAAAGATCTGGCAAGAGCCGACCGTTTATTGTTTTCTCACTCTTGTAACATTTAACGCGGGAGTGGGAAAGTTAAATTCTTTATTTTTATTGTACTCGGCGAAGTTTTAATGCGCATTGCAGTACAGGCGGTCCGGGGTGTTTCGCGGATTCGCACGATGATTTCAGATTTCGAGTAACGTCCATCCTACATGTGACGTTATTTTGTACGTAATCTTTCCGAAAATTTACTCCCTGGACCCCTAAAGGTCTCATGCAAGTGGGCAATGAAAATAAAATCTACGCCCACATATTGTCTACTGCTGCGCCTCTCACTAAAGCAGTTGAGCCGCTCGCTACGTCGCTCTTC
Organism: Ennomos erosarius; assembly: GCA_963580505.1. Taxonomy (NCBI): domain Eukaryota; kingdom Metazoa; phylum Arthropoda; class Insecta; order Lepidoptera; family Geometridae; genus Ennomos; species Ennomos erosarius. The sequence goes on along the minus strand of OY756981.1, from coordinate 9,164,130 downwards.
ACATGCGCTTTCCATATAAACTAATTTTTAACATATCTTACATAAAGTGCAGTCGTTGGACTGAGAATCGCAACATATCTTATTGTAAACTATAACAGAGATTTAAAATTCAAATGACAAGTAGCGTGAAGAGCGTAAATTACGTGAACATATCTACTAACAAATTCATTTTTAAATGTTCGACGTCATTTTGAATGCCAGCACCCTGATTCACAATCCATCGAAAACTCTAATCCAACATTTTTATTTGAATACAACACATAGTTGTTGAAAAATTGCGATTTGGAACCTTCTCACTTTGTCTTCTTCCATTACATTCAGAATGAAAGAGATGTTGATTTCGAACTAGAATATTTTTAATGGATTGTGGATCGAGCTGCATAATAAAATGTTATCCAAAAACAGGATTTATTGGGTTGTTGTAGAATAAAATTGGATTATAAGGGACCGGTAAAGTGGCATTGTGTGATTTGGACATTATTATAGTGGTAGCGCTATATCTGCCGTAGTTGTGACTTTCGAGCTAAAGGTGTCCATGTCAGTGATTAGATATATTAATTATTAGCCAATTCTGCTCCTGCTGAATTTGAGTCAATATATTCTACAAAGGGTTAGTGAGCTAGATAGAAATTTTATTATAAACGCACAACCGGTATATTGTAGACGTCTCGTTAAACGACTCAACTATGGCAGATATTGTATTTTAACCATTTCTGTTTGTTTTACCTAAATGGATCAGTTTGGAGAGAGCCGAACTTCCCGATTTTAATCATCAATGTCATGACGTGGTTTGTCCTTGGCATTACCGATTTAACACAATTTGACACAATCTTTATTTGCTCATAAAACCGCCTATTAACTTTATCGGCTCTATTCCAGTCTGTAGAAAGTGTACAAATACCTCAGATAGCATAAATCATAAAGATAAATTATTTGCATTGGTTTCAAATACATATGATGAAGACATGGGTATTGTTATTGCATTCAAAACAAAATTGTTGCTCGTTATTAAATTGTTTATGGTGAAAATTTATTTTGTTATACGAAAAATATACGCAACGAAATAACTGCTTTAATAGAGACATTTCAAAGTTGCAGCTACGGTAATTCACAAAAGGAAACATATATTTAATGAGTAATGCGAAAGAGAGGTATTTGCATTGTTATGCTTAGCGTTTAGCGCAAGATGTGAAGGTTCGTACACGTTGTTGGTGTTCATTGTAAAACGCATGTAATATTTTAAAATACAATACTGTTGTGATAAAAATTATAAACTCCACGCTAGGTATAGTTCTAGTTAGTGAGTCAATGTAGTAGATAGCTGTTAGCACGTGCCTTTGAACTAACGCAATTATGTGGTCTAACCAAGTGCCTTCTAGATGATTTCTTACACAGCACTTACACAAGTATCGAGTGAATATTAAGAATTTACCAAAGATTTATATAGCAGTTCTCAGTGTCACGATCATAATGAAGGGTCAAAGTCAGCATCGAATTCTAAACTTGTCTACCCGTCCTGTCCGTATAGACGTGAATACCAATATAGTTCGTAAGTGGAAAAAAAAAGAATTTATTGAACGTTTCGAGATTTAATTTAGAATAATTATGTACTGTAATTATATTCACGTAAGTAAGTAAAATATTTTTATATTGTGTGATGACACGAAATGTTTTTTATATTACTATATAAATTGGTGCCAACGTAATTATTGTTGTAATTTGTTATGTAGTGATATAATTTTATGATGTATCGTTGACTCTGGTGGCACGATGTTTGTGAGCGTGCGGTCCGCGCGAGCTTTAATGAACTTATGTGCAATTGTTGTTCTAATGGAAATACAAAATGGAAACAAACAAGCTCATTTTATTTTTTATTCCAAACAGTCGTACATGCTGATGTTTGTTGTCAGATATTCTTTACAATAGGGCCCGGTTTCCACCAAAGCGGAGACGAGAGGAGATTTGTTTTGAATAGCCAATCAGATGGCGGGAGTGGGCGTAATGACATGACATCTTCCTTTCGTATCTCAAATCTCTGCTACGCACAGCTCACATCTCTCCTCTCCGCTTTGGTGGAAACCGAGCCTAAATATAGTTAGAGTTACGTATCAATCAATAATAATACTTCAGTCACATATTATAATTGCAATGATCCAAACAGTAGCTCGATATGCACCAAGTGGTGCAAAATCAAAAGATTATTCGAATTACTTGGTGCACATCGATTAAATGCGATTTTACAATTCACTATTTACAAAAAGTCAATAACTAAGTGTTATTATCGTTTACCATATATTATTCTACTTTTTATTCAATGAACACAGTTATAAAGCGTATTTTATAAGTTTTATTATTTTCTTGCTAGGTATGTTCATATATTGTATACTTGTTAATTACATTTATAGTATGGTTAAAGCTTTACACATATAATACACTTATATACAGTCGACTTGTATACCTTGCAAAGATAAGATATTTTTCTTTTTAAAAATATTGTGTTTATCACCTAATATAAGATACAAATAGTTATACCAGGTAAATACGTCATCATTTTGGACGTAGTTTAATAGTTTGGATACGCAGGTTTTTTTTATTTTCCAGTTAAGTTGGACTCCTCTATTGTTCTCACTCTATGTAGAATTACTTATCCAATGGCGGGAGTTATAGTCTCATTATGCAAGGAGTCACGGCGGTCAAGTTAAGACACATGGCCGGATCTTGTTTTAGGCCGGGTTTCCTCTTGCAAGGAACCTTCTGCAAAAATATCCGATCATCATCACATTGTAGCTTGAAAGTGTAGACTGTTGTAGTTTACACTAGTTCTTGTAGTCTTGCAGAAGTTTCTTGCATGTGGAAATCTGGCCTTAATCCCCGTATTTATTGTAAACATTCGTTTATAAACATGTTGTCGAGTCCACATGTTGCGAGCAACACTTGTGTTGCGGATTTGATCGCGCTATCGATGAGGTTCCTCGATGGATCACGTCATGTTGCAGAGTTGCCGCTCGGAGAACGAAAGCACCGGTTTATCAACAAACGTTGACGTGTGTGGACGGGTTTATAAACAATTTTAAACATGGCTGTAGTGGACTAATGTTAAAATAATGATTCAGGGCCATATTTATAAACGTTAGTTGAATTTAATCAATGCTTAAAACCTCCTGTCAACTTCTCGCTGACGTGAATGTCACGAGCGAAAACGAGACAGTATTTTAGACATCTATTAATTTTAGGCAACGTTTATAAATAAAGCTATCAGTCTTTAGTGCGGAAGGGAAGTATGGCTGTAAACATTGTTGCCGGTGACTGTGATGTTGAGAAACAATAGTGTTGAGCAACAGTTGTGTAACAAATGTTTAGAGTGAACACGAGGCTTTTAGAGTAACAGAGGCAGGTTCTTTATAAGTGTCAGGTGGGTTGCAGCGTGTGTGCGGCGGCTAGCATGCGCGCGAGGCGGGAGGTGGGCCGCGAGAGGAGAGCGGAGACGGCGCCGTGCTCCGCCACGCGACCGTCCTCCAGCACGGCGGCGCGGTCGTAGCCGCGCACTGACGACACGCGGTGCTGTGGGTCAAATTTAGTCTTATTTATTTTTAATTTTATTTGGAAATCTAACGCATGATTACGAATGTGAAAGTCTTAAATAGTTTCCGCTTATATCAGAAAAAAAGTACTACTATAATAGAGCAGCATAGCTATTCCCAACCTAGACGAAAGTTTCGAATCGATATCTAAATTCTACGTCGAGATCGGATATGGTTTCGAAGGAGAGTAAAAAACTAATTCAGAAACAAAAATTAAAAATAACAGAGGAGCGCGTTGGTTTCAAGCGCGATTAAAAATTTATCCAAATCATCTCAACTCTGACTTAAACCATGGTGAATCCCATATGTGTAGGTACTACCTACCTAGGTACCTACGTATTACTGGGGTCATCTTATCACCAATGATATTTTACCTGCTGTTTATTATTTACTTACTTAAGTATAAAAGCTCTCAATATACAGTAGAATTCTAAGAGAAATCATGTCTGGCACTGTGTGACAAAATAAATAAGCAGTGTACGGAAACGATTCCGCCAGATTCTAGCTGGAGTGTCGATTTGCGCTGTCAAACGATCTCGAATTTGGGTTTGGGAATCGCTGCAAAGCAATTCAATACGAAAGCGCTCCCGTATTCGAACGGAAAAGCAATGGGAATAAGGGTACAGGTAACCGAATGACAGATAAATAACAGATGAAAAGAAAATATGTTAAGCCTATCTACCTCAATTGGGGTTGACACATCCAGCGTGCTAAGTAGATTATCTTCTACTTAGTTTGTGGTAGATTCGTGCCTGTGCGTATTAGGGTTCAATTTTCAGTACGGAATTGTACAGTCATGGTCGAGCGGGATGGATATAGTTACCGCGACAGTGAGGACGGTAGTCCCGGGCGCGGCGGCGGCGAGCGCTCGCAGCAGCGCTCGCTCGGCGGGCGCGTCGAGCGCGGCGGCGGGCTCGTCGAGCAGCAGCGCGGCGGCGCGGCGCGCGTGGAGCGCCGCGCGCGCCGCGCACGCCCGCGCCGCGCGCCCCGCGCTCCACCCGCCCGCGCCGCGCTCCACGCCGCACTCTACACGCACACACATCATTATTATACAGGGTGAATTTTACAAGAGGGCGTGGTAGGCCAATTCCGAAACTATGAGGAATAGCGAAAAGTATACTAAAAGAATCTCAGGCCCGATTTTAATGAAAACGAAAACTCTTGGATTTTTGAAAATCAAAATACATTGTCTTAAGAAAAAAATCGCTTGCGAAGCGACATATGCTTCGAAGCTCTGTAGTTCTAACCGAGAATAGAAACTGTTGTTTTTAAAAAAGAAACTATTATATTATTGAAATAACTAAGCAACAAAGACTGTGATCTCACAGTCCAGTAATCTTTTTTAGACTACTGATGTATCAGGACCGGAAGATGTGCACCTGCACAGTGCCATTGGCTTGCGAAACTTTATAATTATCTCTATATTTCGAGTCCCGAGTCATAATGCAACTGTTATCGGCCGTGTCGCTTAATACCAGACAAAAGACTTGCTCGTCGTCAAACATTTGCAAATACACTTGGGTGCAAAAAATTCGCACATGTATAAATTTTCATCAAATTTTCAAAAATAAAAAAAAAACATGTTTGTTTTTATTTTTTTGGTATCTAATATTAAAGTTTATTTCAAAACCTATCCAGCAGTACCTTTTTTGTCCTTATACCACGTCTACTTAGTGAGTTTTGGGTAAATGTCTGAAGTACCTGTTTTTTGTGTATTTATAACATAAAAGTTAGGGGTTGAAATTAAATTAAAAACATGAAAATCAGCATAAAAACTTTTTTATTAATAAGGGGTGTTCCCTCCCCTAGCCCGAATGACTGCTTCCATGCGTTTTCTCATTGACTGAACTAAAGTTTTTATAAAATCTTGCGGTATGGCCTCCCATTCTTCTTCAATCGCATGTTGCAGCTCCTGGAGACTCGTTGGGGCAGTGTCTCTGGCCCGAACTCGTTTTTTTAGCTCGTCCCATAAATTTTCAATCGGATTGAGGTCCGGGCTGCGAGCTGGCCACTCCATGACAGGCACCGCAACCTCTTCAAGGTACTGGTACACAATACGAGCCGTATGCGGTCTTGCATTATCTTGCATGAAGATGAAGTGTTCTCCAATATATCCCGCAAATGGTACAACGTGGTCCTGGAGTACTTCCTCAATGTACCTTTGAGAAGTGAATCCCCTTGATCGGCGGCCAGGATACACTCCGGAGATGAAAATAAGTTCAGTCTTTGCCTCCAGTGATATGCCTCCCCAGAACATGCATGATCCACCGCCGTAAGAGACTCGTTCTTCGATGCAGCATTGTTGAAATCGCTCGCCTGGCCTTCGGTAGACTCTTCCTCTTCCATCGTTGCCATGTAGGCACATCCTGCACTCGTCAGAGAACAGAACTGCGATCCATTGGTCTTCAGTCCATTCCAAATGCTCTCGAGCGAATTGAAGGCGGGTTTGTCGGTGGGCTGGGGTCAGTTTCGGTCCATTTGCTGGTCTGTGCGCAGTCAGATTCCCTTCCCGTAGTCGTCTTCTAACTGTCCATCGGCTGACATCGACTTCCCGTGTTTCTTGGAGACGCTGTCCCAATTGAACTGCATTCAAACGCCGATTGCGCAATGCAGTCGTCACAATAAAGCGGTCGTCACGCCTTGTTGTGGCACGGGGTCGGCCAGATCCTTGGCGCCGTTTGAAGCCGCCAGTCTCTTGATACCTCTGCCATACTCGACGGACAGAGAACCGGCTTAGATTCAGTTGTCTTGCCACTTCAATTTGGTTTTTCCCTGCTTGAAGTAGGGCCACCACTTGAGCGGCTATTTCTGGTGTGGTACTCATTTTTTAATTTTGGGTTACGATGTTATCAATTGACGACTGTTCAAAGAAAAGGTTGATGTGCGAATGAGGTCACTACCCTTAAAATGCACCATTTTATACCTGTGACAAGTAGTGCGAGCGTCTCTACCTGTAACGAGCGATTTCGGGTTATGCTATTGTATTGTTGTTATTGTATTGTTTATAGAGGTTGATGGTCACTCGATGTGTCACTCAAAAGCCTACGTGTGCATTTTGTTTTAATGGTAGTAACATATTGCAGTACCGTTAAAATCGCAAAATAAAAATGCAGCGAAAGTCAAAATGTTGCATACGTGCGAATTTTTTGCACCCAAGTGTATTTGGGGGCAGAGTAACAGTAAGTAAGTACAGTAAGGCCTTATGGTTTTGAATTTTACACGAACGAACCTAATCCGGCGGGTTGTGCGGTCACGAAGTCGCAGAGTCCGACCGCCTTCAAGCACTGCCAGATCTCTTCGTCGGTGTGAACGGCTAAGGGATCTAGGTTCTCCCGGAGTGTGCCCGAGAACATCGTGGGCTCTTGTGGTAGAACCACCACGCGATGACGAAGGGTTCGCAGTGGGACCTCGGAATAATAGAAATGTTTTATTTAAGCATTTTTTGTTTTTAATGTTTATATTTTTGCAATGGTTGTTTTTTTTAGACTTTGACCTTTTTTACGCTGATGTTACCTTATTCATGATGGAGATGTTTTTTGGCAATACATGTTATTATTTTTAGACAACCTTTTTTTTTAGTTTTACTGTTAAGTGATTTGACGAACAAGTAGTAGTAAACATCAGCGTCTATAAAAGTAATATTTTGCGCTGGTCTCTATAGAATATAGATAATAGGTACCTTTGCCAAATCTTCACCATCTAGTAGAATTCGCCCACTGGTAACTGAAGTTGCGCCGACGCATGACAATAGCAACGTTGACTTCCCACTGCCACTTCTCCCACAGACTGCCAGCTAGAAACCAATAGAAAAGAAAATAAAATAAGTTAAGTAAAGGTTACGTTTGAGTAAAAAAAAAAGATGTAAGGTGAAAGGTTGTGCCATTATTTAAAAATAACATACCTTTTCCCCAGGTGCCACAGTTAGATTGATATTGGTCAAAATCGGCGGTGATCCAAGTTCGTGCTGTATTCTGACATTTTCGAACTCTATTTTTCCATTCCTCTGCCACCCTGGAGGAATCGAACCTAGGAAAAAAACAGTAAGTCGATCAATTAAACCTAATCTCAAAACGTGTTCAGGAAATAATACGCGGAATTCGGAACAGTTACTCTGAGGAGTTGATGGGGGTGGGCCAGGGAGGAGGCAGGTTTGAATGACAAGTTTTTACAGATATTTTCTTATTCTCGGAAGCCTTTAGAATTACCATTACTGACACTCTGAAAACATTAACTGTAGTTACGTATAAGGTCCTGTTAATTTTCACTATATGGTAATTAGGTATTCTTCACGGTAGGTATCAGTATCAATGATAGGTACGTGCATGTTGTACTTACAAGATAATTAGCTCAAAATTGGTCAGCATTTCAGCTGATTGTCTAGTTTTGAGCTAATGTTCTTATACTATTTGGGAAGTGTCTCGGACAAAAGAGTAACAAAAACGTACAGTCCTCTCTGTAATCCTCTTGCGGTACATTAGTGTCTTGGTGCACGCGTTCTAAAGCCGCAAGTTGCTGGTCGAGGTCGGCGCGGCACTTGGCGAGGTGCGCGAGGTAAGCCGGCAGCAGCAGTGAGTACGCGCCCGCGAGTCCGGCCGTGCCCTCGCCTGCCCGTCCGCTGAATAACGCAGCTCCAAGGGTTGCGCAAACGCTTGCCGCGCCTACTAGGTCCTACGAAACAAATATTCAAATACTCACTTATTGATAAAATATGTTTACACGGTTTTTACGGTTCTGTACCCTTATAAGGTTTCGCTGTCCGTCTGTCACCACTGTCACCAGGCTGTATCTCATGAACCGCGATAGCTAACTGTTGAAATTTTCGCAGATGATGTATTTCTGATCCCGTTACAACAAATACTAAATACCAGAATAAAATAGATATTTAAAGGGGAACCCATACAACAAACGATTGATTTGATAGTTTTGCACAAAGGTTTAATAGCTATATCTGCTGCCGTATTTTACCGGCGTTCTGCCCGGTAAGGTTGAGCCCAGCCGGGTAAAAGATTTTCGATCTTTTCATTTTTAACTAGCTTTAGAAACAAAGTAGCTAAGTACATTATGTTTAAATGAAAATGCTTCAATAAAATTAACAAATATATTCAGGAAAAATTAATTTTTGCTTTGCCCAAAGCACAGTTAGGTAACAGAGAACTGAGGAAACTTCGGTAAAACAGTATATAAACAACACATTAGTGACACGTGTTACAGACGTCCATAGTCCATAAGCTCCAGTGCTGTGCGACCTCTTTCTATCAGGGGGCCGACGTTTGTTCGCTTATATAGTATGTTACCAAGCTAAGTCCGAGCCAGCGATTGGTTGCGTTGAGCAGCAGCAGAGCGTTGTGGTTGTGGTCGAGCCGGCGCAGGAAGGCGGCGCGCATGCGCGGCTGCAGGCGGGCGGCGCGCACCGTGGCGCCCGCGCCGCGCGCGCACGTCGCCGCGCACACCGACACCACGCCACCCGCGCTCCGGGCCTCCAAGCGCTGTAGCTCTCTGCCCAATACAGTTTACGTAGTTACTATTCAGCAATATGTGATGTACTGGTTAACTATACTAGGTACTAGTGATGGATTCATTAGCATTCACATTCATTTTTGGCGTGGGAAAACTCAATTAGCATTTCGCAAATGAAATGTAGTTGCGAAATTCTGTGAAATATGAAATTTCATTTCAATTAGTTCATTTTGAATTTATTTTTAATATAAAGTTTCATTTCATTTTTCATTTCTTTTTTATTTCCATTTCATTTTAGCAAATAGCATAGCAATAGCAATTAGCATGCTAAGACTCGTGAATTAGCATGTTTATGAAATTTACGCAAAATCACATTAATTTCCATTGCTACTAGGTACTATTATAAAATCTGTAACTATGCTAACCCCCCGGTTCACTCTAACCCTCGGTAAACTCTTGTGACTTGTGAGCTTTGAAATAACGCTCATTGGTTGCCTGTTGGTTTTCGTCAACCAATGAGCGTTCAATATTTGAAAGTTGACAAGAGTTTAATTTTAACAAACATTATACCAGGTTTTGGCGGGAACGCGGAAAAGCTCAAGTCGTTGCATTGTATTATTTTTCAAAACTTGTCCTTTTTCCAGTCTTAGGCTGAGTTGCACCATAATCACGGTTAAAGTTACGGTCAAATTTTGACATTAGCCCACCCTACAGCGTGGAACGGTTATAGTTAGCGTTAAAGTAAGCTGGTGCAACTCAGCCTAAATGTTTAAAATTGGTGGCGTTTTACGCATTAAGTGCTGAATTACAAACACGAGTGTAGTCAAAGTGATATAACGTGGTTTTTCGTGTTGCTTCCAAAATTCCATAGAAGCTTCTAGTAAAGTTGCCACCACTTTACTAGAGCATGACTTAGACTGGACTATGACCTGACTTAGACTGGATTATGACTATGACTTGACTACGTAAAATATTCTAAAACTCGATGAAAATATACAGGAGCCAAAATATAAGAGAAAAAAAAATTATACCAGAAACCGGGGGTTAGTCTACTTCCTTGGTCCAGCCGCAATGTGTGTGACATCAGCTAATAGAATGAAATGGTGTAAAAATATTCTGCACTAAAGTTTGAGAGCTCTTAAGTTCGCACTCGTCCCTCTATGACGTACTTATCTACTGCTACTCCCATGCACTTGGGTATGTCATAGAGGGTAAGTGCAAACTTAGGAGCTGTCAAACTTTAGTGCAGATGGTAGGTACTTTACCATAGGCAGGTAGCCACATAAAATATTGTCTATGTGCAATGAATGAAACCAAACAAACTAGTGAAAGAAATCAGAATGTTGTAATCAAAACTCTTTTATTCAACTTTTGGCATTGTCCTTATTTGTTTTATGCGGGGTTCCGATAACTCCACGAAAACAGACATCACGAAAATTTACAGTTTTTTTCGGCATCTTCTCAATGATTTTTATTTGATATTTAATTATTTACCTGGCGTTACACAGATAAACCGATTGCAAGAAGATGTAGCACAGGACCGCCGGTAGAAGGGCCAGCGCGCTCCACGGCGCCACGGCTACGTTGACGAGTATCGCCGCGGTACACAGCAGGGCAAGCTGCGCCCAGCGGCTGATCGCCGTCGGCAGCTTCTGGAAATTTAAAATTGCTCTTGACGTCTTGCTTGACTATTTGCTTGGTAAATTATAGGCCTAGCTTTTATTTTGTGATATTTTGGTTGACCCATTCATGAACCTCGTTATAATATCTATGATAAGATATTTGTTTTATTTTTACATGTTTTTTATTTTGTATTGATTTGCAAGTTTATTAATTTTATTTATTTATTTGCCATGCCTACCATTCTAAATCTAATATGGCGGACGGCCCAAGATGGCGGACATCTGAAAGGGTTTGCTGAGACGAATACGAAACGGCTTTATTCTTATTCTACATGGGGGTGATAAGTCCTACACAGACGCTGAATGTTATGGAGTTTTTTGTAAAAAAAATTATTCATAGTGTTACGCCCAAATTGTGAACCAAAGAATAAAAAAAAATAAAATACGAAACGACTCATTTAAAAAAAAGCTTTTCCTTTATAACTGTGCTTATTTTAGTTGTGGTTTCTGTAACCTTGTCTATGACTAGGATGTCGGCCGCGAACCGATGCAGCGTGTGTCCTGCCGGCGTGGCGTGGTGGTGCGGCAGCGGCGCGTGCAGCGCGGCGTGCAGCAGCCGCTCGTGCAGCGTGCGCCGCGCGCGCGCCCCGCCGCCCGCCGCCGCCGCCTGCGCGCACCACATCGCGCCCGCGCCCGCCGCGCATGCGCCCGCGTACGTGCGCACGGCTGCCCACACCTGGAATAACAACTCAATATTTACCTTTTCAACCGAATTCAAATAAATAAACGGCCGGGGAGTCGAAGGGTTGCGACTTGCGTACCATTATCTATAAAAATGAGAAAAAAAAATCACGTTTGTGTGGGAGCCCCCTTAAATATTGATTTCAATCTGTTTTTAGTATTTGTTGTGGTTGTTGTAACGGAAATCATCTGTGAAAATTTCAACTGTTTAAGAGCCCTTTCTAGGCGTGTTCCAAATATTACTACTTTTTCAGAACTGGTTTCTCAATACCTATGAGACATCTGAAATTTTCCTTAAGTATAATAGTAAATCGCGTAGTTATCTAGAGCGTAGACAAAATAATACTGAGATAACTACTCAATAATAATTTATGAAAAATAAAATTAAAACTTAGGTTTTTACGAAATCACGAAACGGTAGGTTTGTCAATTACGTTTCTAGATAACTGATGCGAATAATAATCTGAGAAAAATTATACATACTGGGGATAAATATAACAAGGACACAGTCAAGATACACAACATTCGCTCAATAGTATGAATACATATGGTTATATGTAAATTGAATCGATAACAACTACTTATTTTTAATTATAGCATCGGAAGTATACACAATAGCCTAAAGTAATGTAAAATGGCAAACATAACAAGTAAACTCATGAATAATGTCTAAGTTAAGCCGTTGTTTGTAAGTCGCTCCCTCATGTCCGCACAGCAGTGCAAGCACGGATCTTCGGTTCGACAAATATATCGAGTCGATAAACAGACTTTGTTTATCGTTCTTATCGGTAACATGTAGCATGGATCTAACATCGGTAAATTTTGTCGATGTCTTTCGAGGGCTTTATTTTGTCGACAGCGTATCGATCATTTGTTCTTAACTCTCACAGAGTAGCACGATATTTCGGAAATTTCCACAGATTAGGAGATAGCCGTTGTCCGATTTTATTTGTTTCACGTAGATTTTATATACTCTGTCGGATTTTTTAAGGTTATACGAAGTAAATTACTCTTTGAAAATGTATATTGATAGTAGGTAGCAAAGAGCATAGAGAAAAGTAATATATATGGCAAAGAGTTGATTACTTTTCTCTATGATTCCCTTAAATCAGTCTCAACACCTTGAATAAGGGCAAGGGCAATTTCTTTGTTGATTCTAAAAAGAATCTCGAACTGGTCGTTGGGTAGGTCGAGAGGATCATTGGCGTCTCTTAAACGCCGCCTGTTGATCCTCAAGGCATCCCGCCGCGTCCTTCTTTCGGCTTCCAACAATAAAATATAGCCAAAATCAATTTTACTAATGTTTGGTTAATATTATCGAGCAACTTTAGGAACCCGATAAATATTCGGTACATTCGATAAGATCGACAAGATTAAACCGATCACAGATGTCAAAATTTAGATCCATGCGCGGTTTAATCGATATAGAACGAACATATTCGTTAAGATTTATTGAATTTATATCGTCGTCGAAAAAATACATTCCATGCTACCGATTTCGTTTTATCGATAATTTAAATCAAATTTGACATGAAAATTCTTTAAATATATCGATCGGCAGATCGGTGCTTGCACTGCAGGTGTTATTAGGTGAAAAATAATTCACTTTGCACTAAACCACCCAACCAGCAACAAATTTATAAAATATTTTAGTATGCTGTTAAATATATTATATGACGGGCCCGATAGCTCAGTTGGTAGTATCCCTGCCTTCTGAACTGAGGGCTGTGGGTTCGATTCCTACCCGGGACAAACATTTGTGTGATGAACATAGATGTTTGTGCTGCGTCTGGGTATTATATTGTATTCTATGTATGTATTTACAAACAAAAAAGTATATAAGTATTGTATCAGTTATCTGGTTCCCATAGTACAAGCTATGCTTAGTTTGGGGCTAGATGGCGCTGTGTGAAATGTCCACACATATTTATTTATTTATTATTTATTTATATGTTAAAAACCATCAGGACCCCACCCGTAGTATATTTGGATATCTATGACGTCATCAAAATGGCAGCTGCCATATTTTGATAATTGTGAATATGTCTAATTCTGTGAACCATGTATACATGTATGGGGTGTCAAATGAAAGATAATTAAATATTCTATATAACTGTTACACACAACATTCGCTAAACAGTACAGTTACGAAAATATTTTAAATTATATTGAAATTGTATCGATTAAAACAACCTATTTTAAATTACAGCATCAGAAGTATACACGATAGGCAAAAGTTATGTGTGGCAAACATAACGAGCAACTCATTTGCTATCCAATAAAAATGGCGGACCAAGAATTTTGTTCCCGCGACGTCGTCGCATCTCAACGCACACTACGAAAGTATACAGCTCGAGCGCACACACGCATACAATTTGCCTAAACTTGCAGCGTGCGAAAATTGTAAGGGATTCTTAAGTATCACGGTTCATTAGATACAGCCTGGTGACAGGCAGTCAGACAGACATTACGGACGGTACGCTTTACGGAGCCTTAGTAATAGGGTTCGCTTTGGGTACGGAACCTAAAAAGAGATTCTTTTTCGGTTACCTATGATTTTTTATGTTTGTTCGTCATTTATAAACTTAGATTTGGGAAATATACTTTCAGATTCATCTCAAAGAAATTTTATCAAAATTAGTTTAGTAGTTTGGGTTATAAATCAAAACAACTGGAAAAAATGTTTTACAAGTAAAACAAGGGAAAGCGTACGTGACATACTTGTTCGTCTTCGAGCTCCGCCTCAACTGTTAGCTGCGTAAGCCAAAAGTCTGCCGCAAGAGCTAAAGCCTGCGCACCGCACGCCGCCGCGCAATACGCTATTCCCCACCAACCGCAAGCGCGCGCGTACTCCCACCATATTGCCCACTGAAATTGACATCATTTGTTTTGCATTATCATTGTTCCCATTATTGACTTTGTAAAACATGCAAAGGGTCAGCCAACGCTCATAGCATCAACCCAACCGAGACGGCCGCCGTGCGTCGATCCATCGATCAGGTCACGCCCTCATCAGCATATTGGTTTGTTGACAACTCTGCCGTAGTAATTAATATTGGTAACATCAAGATGAGAATACGTAAATACACGCAAATGTTCGATCACCACGTTTTTCATCTCTACTGAAAAGGAGCATAAAGTAACGTGCCACCCCGCCTCTTCCCGGGGGTGCCGTAAGTGCTGGCTATGGGAGTATCCAGGAAATGAGGAGCGGCATTGCCCTCAGTACGATAAAATCTTATGCGGTCACCAAGAGCGTGGTGATTAGCAAACCAGTTCCCCTACATATACCTACATTTTAGTGAAACGTGTTTTTCAGTAGCTACTTTACTTACTTACTCACCTCATTGATAGCTTCGTCAGTATCCTGTTTATCGTCCGCAGAACAATCGGTTACAATGACAGGATTAGTTTCGCCTCCGTTAGAGGTCAACGAATTATACGCCGATTCCGCGGCGTTATCGTCCGTTGCGCCTGAAGTAACAAGAGCACTTACATTAAACTGAACGTTTGTGAACAATGGGACATTAAAAAATAGGTTCCCGTTGTAACTAATCGAACATACCGTTTGCTTCTGGAATGTCCTCAGTTGGTGCGTCCGATTCTGA
Organism: Ennomos erosarius; assembly: GCA_963580505.1. NCBI lineage: Eukaryota > Metazoa > Arthropoda > Insecta > Lepidoptera > Geometridae > Ennomos > Ennomos erosarius. Next base: position 9,149,121 of record OY756981.1, on the reverse strand, counting down.
ACTTATGAATCGCCGTAAGCTTTTTTGTGTGCTCCTGTATCATGAATACAACATATTGATGAACACAGTATCGAAATATAGGAATCCCGCTTGTCCTCTTGGTTAGAGGAGACAGACGGAAATAAAAGTTCTTCTTTTTCGCGGGAGTCAGAAGCAAAGCAACCATTTAAGTAAATAAAAACAAAACAACAGGAACAAAAGGATTAGATACTGTTCTGTACTACCTTAAGTGCAACTATCGGTTTGTTCCGACAAGCTATGCCTGACACCCAGTTCCAGCTATGATCTAGTATGACATGCAGTCTACCGTAGGTATCGGAATGATGGCTAAGACGTCCAACCAAGTGGCAAATTGACCAAATGTGATCAAACGCCAGGCTCAATAATAATCAAATTAGTAGTTCCACAAAAAGTTAAATACAAAGTGAACTGGCGACCTGGTGAGCGTGCGATGCGTCCGCGGCCGCAGCAGCCTCCGTAGCACACTCGCCTCGCGCTGCAATATCTCGTTAGACTCGTCGGCGCTCACTGCACGCCTCACGTCTCTTCGGCATCTTAAACAAGAAGGTTGCATGTTCATTTGAAATTCAAAAATTATCAAAATGTTTGTTGATCCCCAGAATGTATCTGAACATCACGTTCAATCACCACGCTGCGAGGAATATCATGAATACGTGGTGCTAAAAAGTTTTAAGTTTTGCGTATTGGCATATTGGCCGTATTGGCTCCGTTACTTTTGCAGTGGCTCATAGAACTATCATGACATAAGCCCTGGCGTAGTCACGACGACATTCGCGAAATTAATTTTGGTCTAAGCTTTGTTTTGTCTCTTTAGATACGCACGTTCGGTACGACTCTAAATAAATAAAAAACCGAACTCTATAAAACATGAGAGGCTGTGCCATCATTACAGCACAAAGCCATCGTATCCTACCATCCTTCTAATATTATAAATGCAAAAGTTTGTGTGATTGTTACCATCTACCTCCGTACTGCACCAATTTATATGAAATCTGAAATGCAGATAGCTTATACGCTGGATACCCCATAAAAAGTATCTTTTACATGGGATTATTCGCTAGTCGAACGCGGGGCGTAGCTAGTGAGAACCTATATAAATCGTGGTATTTTGTTTAATATCTCACTTGGCGTTGGTGATGGCGGCCGGTGGTGAGGAGAACTGCCTCGAGAGAGAAGGCCGAGGGTGCAGCGTGGCGCGTCGCCAGCTGCCACCGGCGCAGGTCGGCACCTCGGCCAGAAGGTGCGATCCGGTCGCTTCGTTGATACCAAGCTGGAACATACATTACGAGCTACTTGTTTAGGTACTAAGCTGGCGAACGAAATACACAATACCAAACTACTAAATAGATTTTGATAAATTTTCCATGGGACCTATCTGAATGTATAGGTCACCTATATCCTTTCAAATAATAAAATAATTTCTCAAATTACTTAGTCCATGAAGGCGGTTTCATTTTTTTCTTTCTTCGAGTCATCGGAGAATATGCGTAAAGACATCGGACGATTTGAGAACCTCTTTTTTGAAGTCGGTTATAAATGAAAGGCTAATAAAAAATTAAAACGAATGCTACTGAAATTACTGGGCAAATGAGACTTATGAACTGATCTCACAGTCTAGAAATCTTTTTTAGACTTATGTCTCAGGATGACGAGTGACGTGCGCAGTATCACGCGAAACTTTAATTTTTAGTTCCAAATGGCACTGCAATCTGTTATGGGTGGCCGTGACGTTTAACACCAGGCGGACTACTAGTCCGACACGTCATTCGTTTTATAAAAAAAACTGTACTTAATATTTATGATTTTTACAAATTAATCTGGAACTGTACTTAAGTTTTTCAAAGTAATTTTTTTTTAATTTTTTTAATTTTCGTACTGTTTTACATGGGATTACATACTAGGGACAGTAAACCTCGCAAAGGTTTGTCTTGGCACTATGGGTCCTCTAAAAGTTAGATTTATCGAAAGTTAAATTGTATCAGTGAACGTACAATTGTGTCATCAGAGGCGCACCGCTGGAACCTCTGTCGGGTGAGCGCTCGCACGAGTCGGTCGCGCTCGCGCGCGGCGCCGCCGGGCGGGCCCGCGCCGGCGCGCGCCGCCGCCGCCCGCGCCTCGCCCGCGCGCCGCGACCACCGCGCCAGCGCGCCGGACCCGGCACCGGCGCCGGCGCGACCGAACCCGGACACACGACCCTCTTCCATCACCACTATCTGGACACAGATTTGTTACCTTTCATTACATTAAAAGCACTCATCATGAAACCATAGAGGTCATCATCCTCATCATTAGCAGCCCGAAGACGTCCACTGCTGAACATAGGCCCCCAACGAGCGCCACATGCATCCATCGGCTCCTCGCGGTTTTTACCAGATTGTGGGTCCACCGAGTGGGGGGCCGGCCTACGCTGCGTAATCATGGAGGTATTTGCATGAAACACAACTAGCCGTTCCTTACCGATCAAATAAAGTTAAGCAATGTTCTCTGAGGCCACTACTGTGATGAGTGATCGCTATAGCAAAATGTAGAATTTACTACTAAGCGCTACCGTGCTTCGGAGGGCACGTTAAGACGTCGGATCTGGCTGTTGTCGTTAAACAATAGTCGTAAGCCAAAGAAGCCTTTGGGCAGCCTAAAAATTCTGACACCAGGGCTGACCACTTGCGTACACGAGAAGAAGCTTAAAACATACTTAACATAATCCATACCTCGACGCACGAGAATATTTTTGGCATCATCAAACATTGTGTTTTGTTTATGTTTAATGTTTATCTTCTTGCTAGGCTGTATGTGCCCTTTATGTAATTATGATTTTGACTCTTCTTATAATTTGACCAACTTTCTAAACTCATCTTCAGAGACCTATCACCACTATTCCTAGCCTATTCGATCACCAGCAGTATAATTGATCAATTTGAATTTTTATTTGGTTCCGTAAAAGTATCTACCTGCATGTGCCTTACTTAACGATGTTTAAGTTAAAACTTTCATAGTGAATGCTGTCTTTATGGTAGTGGTAATAATAAGAGAAAACGTGGTCGCTACAGTGAGTGATTCCATTAGTTTCTTTAGGCTAGGACATGAAAGTTGTGCCTCTTACATACCAAGTCCGCGTAATGCATCAATTCGAGCCGGTTAGTGGCAACGATGACAGTGCGGCCTGACCGGGCAGCCGGCACTAACGCGCGAGCGACCACGTGACGCGCAAGCGCAGCATCAAGCGCGCCGAGCGGCTCGTCGAGCGCCAGCAACCTTGCTGAGGAGTATAGAGCCCTCGCCACACACACGCGTATTCGTTGTCCGCCGGACAGAGGCGCGCCGTGGCTGCCGAGACGAGTAGAGTCGCCTTCTAAAAACAAAACATTTAATCGATTAATCTCCCGCCTCTTTCCGTTAGTGCCGTAAGAGTCGGCTAAGACCCAAGTGAATATCTAAAGAATATGCAGTAGCATTATCCTGATCTTTTACTATTACCAATCCAAAGTGTGGCGCATGGTGATTACGACAAACCTCCCCTATGATAAGCGTCCAAAACTTTATGGGGGGAGGGCCTATGTTCTTTCGGCTGTTGTGATGTGAATCAATTAAAAGGAAAATTAAGAGCACACGAATTTATACTAAGTATATCCGTAAAAACTAAAAACTATGTAAAACATTAAGAGGGTTTAATACCTGGCAAAATTTGTAAGTCTGGTCGAAGTCCAGTCGCCCGTAAAACCCGCGCGTATCTCCGTTGACACCAAGGGCTGTCCATCACTATATTTTCACGTACTGTGCCTTCCAGAAGCCACGGTGGTTGTCCCGCGTACCAAGTAGCACAGGGCCTTAAATATTCAAATAAGTATTACAAAAACACTTCACAGTTTTTTTATATCAGATATTGTCGACTAATCGTATATATTCTTAATTTCTTACCCATTGAAGCTAACGTCACCCCGTTCTGCGTACATTTCTCCCAATATTGCGGAAAGAAAAGACGATTTTCCCGAACCAGTAGCACCGACCACCATTATGAGTTTACCTAAAACCATTTTGAAGTTATTACATGTAATAGATAACCCAGTTTAAAAGTATGCGTGATGCTTGCCTGTTGGAATATCCAAATCTTCTATCTCTAAAAGCGTGTCGTTTTTCATGCCCCACGTAAATGCGGCATTCCTAAACCTTACTATGTATTCCGATTTAGGGATCGTATTAGTGATTTCTTCATCAGAGAACTGATCACCATTCTCATCATTATTTATAACATCATCCTCTTTTTCCCAGAACCTAGATTCGTCGTCAGGAGAGTTTTCTATAAAAGCGTCATTAAACTTGTCGTGTCTATGATTTTCATTATTATCTTCAGTTGTTACATTGTTGGCTTCAGGAAGTTCCAAAAAATCTCTTATTCTTCTCGTGCTAACCTGAAATGTGGTACATTTACTTTTATCTCCTGGTAGTGCTATGTCAAAAGTAGAACAAATATGTAATATTATCTAGTGTTATGAGTTTCGTCTTACCACTGCTTGTACCACCATAAGCACTGTGACCGGTAGGATAAGTAGCGGCACAGTCAGTTGGTTAAAAAACGCCAGTCCCGCAAACACCTTGACTGCTGTCAATCCACCGCTTTCTTCGGTTTCTATGAAATAGTATGTTGTAAAAGTAATGACAGTTATTATGATGGTCGATACTTGTGTGGTAAATGCTGAAAACAGAAACATGTAAGAAAATAAGATCTGCATTTCAGTCACGAACGTTGAGTGACAAATGAGTAATGGTAAAAGAGCTAAACATACTCAGAAAACTCCAGTAAATAGAATCTTTGTTCAGAAGTTTCAGCTCTACTTCTCTCAGTTGTAATATTTTCTCTTTAAATAGATCTTCCCATACGTAAAGTTTGATAACGGTGATTCCTTGCAATATCTCTGTCATTTTAGATATCCTGTGATCTGTGCGCTTAGACACATCTCTTGAGTTGTCTGATAGCTTCTTTCCAATAAAAAACTGTAAGGGTGTTATTAGGAAAACACCGAATACGGTGCCTATTAATGCACTTACACCTAACTTTCTGTACAATAAGTACAGTATGACAGCTACCTGCAAATATTTACCAATAGGATATGAGTCACAGGACAACAGAATGTTATTCTCATAATATGTTACCAACATCAAATTAATTTTATGATTTCTATTCTACCTTAAGAGGTATTGCCCAGAGGTAGTGACAAATCCATACACACGACATGATATTATAAGTATCTTGTGAGACAAGATTCGTCAGTAGGCCAGATCGTGTGGTAGCGGAATCTTCAGGATTATTTATTAAAGGAGAATCCTCCTCTAGATTTGAATCGGTTGACCACGGCGCCAATCGCATGCATTTATTATACACCATTGCCTGTTTAAAAAAATTATATAAAGCATTCACTCGAATTACAATTGTAAATTCTTTAACAACATCTAAAAATAATACGAAACTGACTCACTTGAAGTGCTGTTTTTAATCTCATGCCTTCAATTGTGACCAGATGTGTTGAATTCTGCGACAGAAAAGCTTGACTGATCAAGGCCAATGTAATAATGAATAGCATTACGTAGCCGTTGTTGAAAAATTCATGTATCGTGACATGTCTGCTAGTGTCATAGGTCTCAGTGGAATTCTTAATGTGTTGAATAATAACGGCCAATCCGAGTGGAGGCACCACCCCTATTAAGTCCCCACACAACTTTAGTACACCGGCAATGTAAAAATTTGGCCAGATCTTCCGAATGTAACATCGCCATATACTTGGACTATCGGAATATGTTTTCATATCCTGAAATCAAAATATATACTACTTTCATTACATGCATCGTCAAGCCCGTTAAAAAGTATCTACTTATACCTATTGAATATAGGTACTTATTATATTTGACTAAGTAGGTACCTTTTGCTTGGAAAATATTTTCATAAATTCATCATAATCTTTTTTAGATTGTTCGTTTTCAGGAACTTCACCAAAGTCATCTTCTTCTAATGGTGCCTCGTAGCCTTTATATAGCAAAGGATTTAGCCAGAAAAAAGTTATTTTAGAGTAAAAATGAGTGTCGTTGTACTTATATGAAATGTTTCTCGATTCCGTGGGAGACTTTCGATTGTTTTCATAACGTTTGATGACCTGTAATATAAACCTATTTGTTATGATTTAATTAGTATAAGTATTTCTATTTCTATCTACTTTTGAAGAACGTTTTGTATGTAGGTACCTATTTATAAAATTAAAGTACACTAATGCTAATCGTCATAGATCATAATCATAATCGTCATAATCGTCGTCATTTTGGGGGAGGCATAGACCTCCCCCAATATTCAGCAGACGTCTTCAGGCTGATGATGATGAATCGTCATAGAACTGCTGGCCATCGGCAATCAAATTTTAAAGGAAAAAACCATTTACCACAAATAAATCAGTTAACGGGACCCATTACGGGTTTGACGTAAGTACGTTATGTTGTGTGGGAAATGCCATCTAGAGCGGCGCCAGACGCTGGTGACATCTCAAATAATGGCCCAGTATACACTAGTAGTAGCCACTAGACACTAGACACTTATCATTATGTGTAAGTGTCTGCCTAGTAGCATATTATTACGTGTATCAGTAGTGCGACCGATCTCAAGATCCTTCTCCAGATGCAGTGAAAATAGGGATCGCTCTTAGTTATTCTTCGCTGAAGTAGTTATTAAAAGTATAGGTGCAGGTACCTACTACAAATGGGGATGTGGTTTTCCCTATGCTTGCTATTTTAGAGTCTGCGTTGCGATATTATTTTTATGAATACTGGGTACCATTGAAGTATTTTTTTTATTTAAGGAGACTGAAGTATTTTTTTCATTGTTTTTTTCTTTATTTCAAGCTTTATCTTGATATCTATCGCACTTGTCAGTATGGAGTACGGACCATCTCCGCGTGTGGCGTCAGGAATCTGCGTGACTCACGCTTCATATTCACATAAAGATCTTGCGTACTTCCCCAATTCTCAAGGCGTGCTAAAGATTTACCGCCATCTAATTCATAAATTTTCTATCCTTGCCTGACAATATTTTCATTACCTACTTACGACATTAATGTTTTCGGCTAGAATAGAATGATTGTTTTGTTCACCTTTCCGCGTTTTATTTTAGTAGGTATAATAGTTACGATTTGCACGACTAATACTAGATCTACTACAAAGTAAAAGAATAAAATATAAGCATGAGAATATAAAATGTGAGAGTTGTGAGACTGATGATAAACCTATCACAGATAACTTCAGATAAGTAAGTAAATAGAAAGTAGTAGAACATTATAGTCGCGCAGCTCGGCTGAGTAGGGGACTAAAATAATTATGCGTGACGATTGGCATATCATTTTTATGATCCACATACATGCATTTATTAAGGCTAGCTACTGCATAGATATAAACCAATGAAGAAACATATTAGCAAAATATACGATTAGCTCGATCATTTAGTTAAAATATACGCTAATATTCTTTCAAAGTACCGATTTAAAGTAAATCTTAGTTAAGTGCCTACTTATTTAAATTACGAGTACGATATTTTTTGTTGAATATTTGTAATGTTATTCGCGAGTCAGTTTAGCCCACTGGTTTAGCCAGATTTTTGGTAAGAATATTCAGTTATTTAATATCTTCAAAAATGTTGTTACGCGTGACCGAGATAGTGGATCCGCAAGTATAACAGCCTTAAGGCGCTGAATGCTCCCAAATCGACTATTTTGAACGTGATTATCTAAAACGTATACCATTTACAGGATTGAAAAAAATGCTAGTTAATACTGGTAATATCTTCTTTCCATCTGCTGAAACCGAAACACGTTTACGAAAAGTTTTCTCGATAGATAAAATCGTGAAGTGACCTCTAAAAAATCATTCAAACGTCCTAAAATGTTACATTATAATAAGACAGCTCATTGAAATAAATCATAGTCATAAGCTATGTATCAATGCATCCGTCTATAAGCTTATTTTTTTTTATAACAATAAGTATTTCTTTTATAACTAATTATTTGTACCGAAAAATGGAAAAGTCGAAGTGCAACGCAACGTAATCGCCATATTTTTGCTATGCATAAAGCGACCCTATCATATACAAAATAAGTTTCAAGTTTGTCTGCTGTAATAAACGAGCTCGCATTGGGTCCTGTCAGGGCCTTAATACACCAGACCGCGAGAGTGATACTATGCTGAGCGTGCGTGCTATGGCGCATTATGCTCTCAATTACTATTATTACAATTCTTACTTCGTATTAACATTTCTTGCAAATTATGTAGGTACATACCTGCTAACTAGGTAAAAGGGATCCAATTTCCATTTAGATAGATTAAGATAGGTATAATTCCTAACGCAACTTCTCGCGAAAACTGCGGTTTAGAGAAATTTTCCTCGTTTTCATATAACTATTTAATTTATAATTATAGGTAACTACTTAAGCAAGTTTAAGGAACATATTATTAAACCTTACGTTATATGAATAATTATATAATAGTTATACCTACTTATCAAGAAAAAATCAAGTGTGTTATAAAATAAATAAATAAAACAACAACACTTATCCAGGTTTTATAGTTCAAAATGTGCGACACAGGGACAGGATAACTAGACGGTGTATACTTAGGTACGTTTCCTTATGCTCTAAACTACCTTAGGAAAGTAAGAGAATGTACCTAGCTTAATCGGTCAAAAGTTAATTCTCATTGTAGGGTAACGCTAACGAGGCTAAGGCGTTTATCAACCCTTCGCAACGTATCACCTTAACACTATTAGCAAACTGTAATGCCATTACGCGCGTCTAATCATTCCCTTATCCCTTATTACGATTGCTAAGCCAAGAGAGTGCTGTAAGTAAGTCGTCATCATCAGCAGCCTGAAGACATCCACTACTGAACATACGAGTAGGCCTCCTTAGCCTCGATAGAGCGCTACTTTGAGCGGCTGCTCACCTCTGCGTCCATCGGCTCCCCACGGGTTTAACGATCGTCTACGCTCTGTCAACGATGTATATGTGTACCTATAATCATATACTTACATATACATGCATACCCAAACTAGAAATAGATAAAGAATTAAAACAAGTAAGTATAAGCACCTCATCATAAAAACACAAGCAGTCCACTACGGAAATCAACAACGCCAGCATCATGGTGAATCCTTGAATGTATATTTGTATATGAGTGGAAGAGACGTCATGATCCTTGAGGTGTTGGTAGAGAACGGCTGCTGATGACGCGGATGTGAGCAGCCAGTATATGGCGAGGTAGAGGATGGGAGCAGTCGAGCGGCGGGTCCATAGCGTGACGTGGAACACCGCGGCTGCCAGCCAGGCCAGCGGGGCCATCAACCCCGCTACGAGGCTCACGGTGTCTGCCGGCCGCAGCAGCGCGGCAGCGGCGCCGCAGCACCATACTGCGGCCAGGATCAAACTGGCCACTCCGCGAACGTTCTGCCCTCGCCAATGTTTTGTACATCTGCGGTCAATAGAGAGACGCCTGATGCACAATTTTCACTAACTATGTTATAAATTCCGAAGTATGTTTGAAAAGTTCGACGATCCGATTAGTATGAAGCAGCTGTAGTGTAGTGTCAGTTAGAGCAGAGTACCTACCGGTATTGTTTGCGTAGAGGTGTACAGCAGCACATGAGCGCAGCGGAGATGGTCGCACAGTAGAGATGCAGCGAATGCAGCGCGGCAAGCAAGGCGTGAGCCTCGCAGCCGGGCCCGGCCGCGCCGCGCTTGGGGCACACCGCTTCCATTACACCCTGGCGCCTGTCCCTGATACCATCCGTCGCACTTCGCCACTCACACAAATATGTTACTCATTTCCGAACGAGAACAAAGGCACTTTGTTTTCACCGATTTTAATGTTCATTGCGTATGCGTAGCCCACTGGGGAAAGTTAGTAATGTCTTAAGAAATTGTTTCATTTGGGTATTGTGGTGGTTCTTGGACTAGACAAAAGTAGTTCTTTGCAGACTAGTATATGTATACTTACATATATAGGTCCAACTTATTCCCTTTCTTTGTAATCGAATTAAACTTTTGTAATATTATAATGTAGGTACTTATTGTATACTTAGACTTAGATACTTCAAGATTCATTAAGAAGTAGGCAGCTGGCTGATAAATCATAATAAAAAAAATTGGAAATTACCTACATGTAGGTAAATAAAAATAGGAGACTACTGCAAGCAGTCAGTTGGTTATTTTGTAAATTATTAAATTGTTTTCCCATTTGTATCACTCCACTCGCGTTGCAAATCACAACCACTCACCTTCCAAAATATTACGTAGACTTCATTCCACTGTACAATTTTTACTATGTATTTGCGGATCTCACTCGTGCAGTATTTTGTTTGGATACATTATTTTCACTGATTGTCCATTGTGAATAAAGATTAGGTTGGGTTTATGGCATTGCAGTAACGTTTTTATTGCTAGTTCGTGGCGTGAGATCGTGTATGCATCGTGGCCAGTGTGAGGTAGCCGGGCGTGGTGACAGCCGGCGAACGCGCTAAAGACTGAGCTGGAGCTGGCTGAGCGTCCGTCGAGTCGACCGACTCGACCGGCCCGATCGGATGTGCCGATGTGTTCAGTCAAACTGGATGGGCTGGCCTCAACTCATCTCGTTATGTGTCGGTCGGATGTAGGAGCATTCGATCGCGGTCGGCTGCGCTGCCTCTACTGCTGCATCTCAGGATAAAAGTGTTCTGTGGCTGCATCATACTGACAGACTACGCAGACGCACGAATATTATAGTTACATACTCTTTGGACGCACGACGCGACGGTCGCATTTCAATTCGGTTCATTGAGAGTAACTGGTTATTTTCTAGTGCACTTTCATGCATAATTCCTATAGTCATGAGTAGTTCTTGGCAAGATGTATCTACCTGCAGGGAAGTAGTTCCTGGCCACTTACACCTACTTTTGCAGAGGTTATATAACGAACCCGTCTTTTGAAAACGAGTTATACACCAAAAAGATCAGCGGACCAAACTAGTGGTTTTATTAAAATTACTGAGGCGTCTTTTATCTCAAAATCCGGTTTTGTACCTTTCAGTCTATTTCCCATTCACATTGCCAGTGCCCTAGGGCAACTGGCAATGTGGATGAGCACGACGACCCTAGTGAAAGGTATGACCGGCTTTCCGCAGCAGGTCTCCCCACTAACCTTCATTCATTCACTGCACTTCGTTTGATGCAAGTAGGCACTTAGTCCTACTTGCAAACACGATATGTAGGATGTTGGTATCTGCATGTAGCTACATTAGGTAACTTTGCCGTTATACATAGATAAACGTAAGTGACATTAACATCAAGTTTAAAAAATAATAGAAACTACACGCATTCATATTACAATAAGTAACTAATATACTAGTTTGACCTATGTAATCGAACCATTATTTACGTACAGAATACTAATTAACTCATAAAAAGAAATATTATGATAAGACAGTTTTCATACCGTACCTATTCAGTTAGGTATTATAAGTAGGTATATAAGTAACAGATAACGTATGGTAGTGATTAAGAAAACAATCTTAGGAATAATATCAATGTTTATTATAGCTTATTGTCTTCGATGTTTTAATGTACTATCAGTAATGTCATAAAATCAAAATCTAAATACTCTAAATAGGTAAAATTGTAAAGAGCTAAACAGATAACCTCAACACCTGGTATCGAACATATTAATTCTGTTTTGATGGCTATATGAAATACTACACGTATAATCGTGTTAGAAGTCTACATCCCACCCAGAAGTCTCATCTGCAGGCAACTTATCCTTTGGATACTTTTCGAAATTAGAGAGGTCGAGGTCATTGGCGACTGGCTGGATCAGCGGAGCCTTTAGTTTTCTATCGCGCAGACCTTCCCAATCAAAACCTAGGAACCACCTGTAAGGGAAAAACAATACTAATTAACTAAGAGAACACTTTTGTACAATATCCGTGGAGTATAATGTATATTACCTACCTACTTATTATAAATCAACCGGAAGACTATTCCATTATCATTCCTCAGAATTTAACAATGAAAATGCCTAGAACCTTTTGTTTGCCAAACAATGTTGTTGGACGTTGAATGAATTATTAATTACTTACCTAAAGTAATCTATTTAAAAATCTTTTTCGTCATGTGATACCAGCACTCGGGCTCAGGCTACAGCCAGCGTAGCTAACGTGTTATACCTACAAACATACTTATTACAAGTGTTTTCCGCAAATTTTATTTATTTTTTTAAAGTAAAAGTTGTCATACTTATGGATTTTGATGTCCTGAATTCCGTTCTTGAGGTACCCAAGCCGTTCAGCCGGTACGGCCCTGCACAGCTTGCGGATGAGCATCTGCGCAGACTTAGCGACCCGCGGGTGGAAGGCGACAGCGTCTATCCCACGTAGGATCAGAGTATATGTCTTCATGTGGTCGCCGCCTGTGGCACGGAACGGAGGCCTGCCCACCAGCAGCTCGTGTATGAATACCCCTAGCGCCCAGCAGTCGACAGCTCGGTCGTGACCCTATTTCAAGTAATATGCACTGTATTTTCAAACACCGTTTTCATTTTCTATAAATACTTAACCAGTGACGCTGAGGCATGGACCTAATCGTGAGGAGCATACCTAATTATTGCGAAAATGGATAGCGTGTAATTCTGTACGACTTCTAGAATAAGCATGTTTGTTCACGGTTAGTTAGACTAGGTAACCCACAGCAGTATCGGACTAGTGCTAATTCCGAAATGACTAGTAAGGATTGATATAAGCTGCCATTTTATTTCCGGTTCCAGTTTCGAGGATGATTTCAATAGGCGTGGATTTCTAAAATTTTAAGTACAGGAATTAAGATTCATGATGAACGGCTTTACAAGAGTTTTAGATTACAAATTCCTGGCGAATTCGAAAAAGCTCAATTCTTTTATGCACCTTTTATTTTTTTAAATTTGCTTTACCACAGCAGCTTTTATGCACTTTGAATGAAAGCTGCTAGTATATAGGTTTAGGTAGTGACCTATATACGTGAAGCGCGTTCGCCCGGTAAAATTACTTACCATATGATTTTGCTAAAAAATCAAACAACAATAGATCTAGGTGGTAGGGACTTTTCTGCAAAGTTCGTCTAGGTAGGTACCACCGCTTTGCCAGTTATTCTGTCGCCAAGCAGTGGTATGCAAGCACTACTGTGTTCCGGTTGGAAGGGCATTGTAGCTAGTGATTACTGGGCAAATGAGACTTTATGACCTGATTACACAATGTAGTAATCTGATTACTAGACTGTGTGATGTCTCAGGATGACGTGCGCAGTGCAGTGTCACGCGAACCTTTATTATTTTTAAGTTCTAAGTGCCATTGCAACTGTTATGGGCGGCCATACTGCTTAACATCAGGTGAACGACTACCTCGTGACGTCATTTATTCCCATAAAAAAACTATAGATAAAACCTTACTAATGTATTGGTGTAACATGGAAAGAAAGTAAAGAGGTGTAAGTTAGAACGTCTTCACGAATCGTCGAGTCATCAGGCCCTACCTAGGTACTAACCTTGTTCAGCACTATCTCTGGGGCTACATATTCGGGAGTGCCGGCAAAGGTCCATGTTTTGCTGTTTGGTGAGATTTGTTTCGCAAATCCAAAGTCGACCTGTGAAGAAATTAAAGATCTTAAATATATCTTGGAACCTCAGAAACCTCTCCAGGAAGCGTAATCTGCTTAGAATAAAAGTAAGACGGTAAACGCCTAACAAATAGGTAGGAATATAGGTCCTGTATAGTATTAGATGTCTGTGATATAGGTACCTACCATAGGTTTGTACCACGATATATTTATTATAGAATCATCATGAAAAGATTGATTTACGTATGTTTTAATTTTAGCAAAATATCAAAGCACGAGCACAGACTGGGTTCCGCAATCAGTTATTCTTACCAATTTAATATATCCTTGTTTATCCAACATCAAGTTCTCAGGCTTGAGATCCCGGTAGATTATGTCTTTGGAGTGTAGGTACTGGAAGGCCTCGACGACGCAGGCGCTCATGAACCGCGACACGTTCTCCGCGAAATATCTCTGTTTCTGTAGGATGGTCCACACATCGCCGCCTAGCACTGGCTCCATCAGGAAGTATATGTACTTGTTGTCTTTGAATGTTCGGTATAGCCTGAAACATATTAACGGAGCTAACATTCGAGACAGCATTGGGCGATATGGTTGAGATACGAAGTCATGGAGAATTCCCAATCAGCACCTAGTGGTTCTTAGAAGCTATTTCATACAAGTAGTCAGCTGCACTGAAATGTTTTTGAAGATATAATGATCGTGATCTGTCAGTATGGTGCATATATGCGGGTGTGAAATGGTATATAAATATATTTGCTGTTAGCAAACCTGCATATGAACGGACTGTGGCACGTCATCATGATGTGTTTCTCGTTGTAGGCGTGCTCCTGCTGCTGTTGCTGCACCATGTCGATCTTCTTTAGGCACTTCAATGCAAACGTCAGCGACGGATCCGGTTTGTACTGAACCAGCTCCACTCGACCGAATCCACCGACACCCATAGTTCCCACTATCTCCAAGTCGTTTAGTTTCACGAATTCAAATTCTGATAAAAAATTGAATCATGTTTATTTTTGTATATTTTTAGACACTAAAAAACTTACATATAGGTACCTACATCGCGAAAAAGAGCATAAGTATCTACGCTACAAAGCATTATTTGCATCATAATAAAATCATTTATCACGCATCACAATGATTAATACATGATGACAGCGACTCGGTATGTTGGGGGACTTTAATTAAGATCAATTTAAGAAGTGGTTTTTAGTGCAAACGAGTTAAAATACAATTATACAATTAGGTACTTACCGCTTTTAACTTCAGAGTTTTTCTTTCTTTGTGATGGCCTTGGCACGACATGTATGATTTGTCTCAATTCTTCTAAATTGCCCAGAAGTTCGGTAAACGGTCTGTAAAAACGAGTAAAATTTTTTCAAATTACAAGTTATTCAAAAGCAGGTAACCACGGTAGTAAGTTACCTACTTACTTATTAATTTAAAAAATGTATTTACAACCAAAATAAAGTAAGTATTTGATCAAAACTCCACAAAGTAAATTCCGACGTAGAAGACGGTCGCTGACATACCCTCGTTCAAGCGTGAGACACTCCACGCCGGGCGGCTGCGCTGTGACAGTTGCAAGCCTCCTGTCTTCATGCAACAGTGCCTGTTCCCCGAAGTACTGCCCACGCTTCAGGAAGCCCACGCGCTGGTCGCCACCGTCCCCGTCTCTCTTGGTCACCAGCACGGTTCCTCCGCGGATTATGTAGAACTTGTCACCCCGGTCACCTTGTCGAACCACCGCCGTGCCGGCTGAGAAGAACTCCTGTAGTGGTACATCTAGGCTTTAGTTAAAGTACCTACCCAATTATATTATTATAATTGAGAAAGCTTCCGCTTAACGCTCAAAGTTAATTACTTATTGACAATTATTGATATTATACTCTACAAACTTTACCTACACGCATCAAACCACTTTAGTGTCGAATCGACATTTAATAGTCATCCAGTCATTTTAATATTTTCAATTACCACTACATAGTTGGTACCTACAGTACATAATTATTATACTATCTAATAGGTGCCTATACTATACGTGATCTATAGAGCTATTTACTCACTCTTTTTAAGAAATCGGAGATTTTCGCAAGTTCAATAGGATCGATACCCTGAAGTAGTGGCACGGAAGCAAGGAACCGGATGTTGTCTTCCTGTTCTTGTCTCCCGCTCCTGACCATAATCTTCTGAAACACTCGTCGCTCCAACGTCCATACCCTAGCTTCTGCAATACCTGTAATAAGGTAATTCCATGCTAACTTTAACTACCGCACGTTTGATAAGTTCATAGATTCAAGATAATGCTTTTGATGAAATCCTCCCACACAGAAAGCGAGTGAGGCTCAGATCTCAGATGCGGTAGCCCGTGCGTAGCTTGCAGCCTGTACGCATCTACTCTAACATCTATATTTGGTTAGTATAATATTAGACTATTGTATTTAAAAAACTAGAACTACACGATAGCTACCTATGTAGAGGTATATGACTTAGCCGCGGGTTGTTACTTTAACTTTTAAGACCTAATTAGGAGTTTGCCTATTTTACTGCATTTTT
Source organism: Ennomos erosarius (assembly GCA_963580505.1). Lineage (NCBI taxonomy): Eukaryota > Metazoa > Arthropoda > Insecta > Lepidoptera > Geometridae > Ennomos > Ennomos erosarius. The sequence goes on along the minus strand of OY756981.1, from coordinate 9,132,908 downwards.
AAGCTTTTTAACCTACGTAGCAAAATATAACATTTGTCAAATAACCTACTAGAAAATGGGTTCGGTTCCTAAGCCCTCGATTGTGCGTGTTAGTGCAGTTTGACCGACATCAAAACAATTACGAACGCATAAAAAATGCGATAAAACAAACAAGTAGGTAGGTACTTACTTAAAACCTGTTTTGAACAGATAGCTTATACGTGCTATATTTTTCAAGAAATGAAAGAGATAAATACTTAGCGATTAAGATAATTATTTTGCTGAACTTACATCGTATTGACGCGAAGCGCTTAGCTTTGTATAAAATAGCGAGTTCGCCGAAAGCCTCTCCAGGCCCGAAATTTTTCACCACGTGGCCAGCCTTCAGTACTTCAAACTGCCCGTGCGCGGAAACAAACAAGTGACTTCCGCTTTCTCCTTCCCGTATAATGAGACCTCCCGCAGGGAATTCCTGCGGGCTCATGGCGTCTACCACGGCTGCCAGTCTTTCTTCGTCCATAAGGTTTCTCAGGAAATCATTTGCCATAACCGCTTTTCTAATTTGTTCTTTAGATCTATAAAGAGTTCATAAAATATTTATAATTATAATTAACCTATGAAGGTAACTACGTCATTAAGTACCTATCTAGATCTTAAATGAATAGGTAAGTATAGTTAGTTCAGTCAGATATTCTACGTACCTACTTGTCAACTTACCCTTCATCTTTCTCATATTTTTCATATTGTAGATCCACAGGCGAGCGAATCGTATCGAACGGCGTGTGTGGTGCAATGATGCGTTTTCTGCGTGTTTTCTTGTCGAGTTCAAGGTCCCTGGGTCCAGGGACCCGAACGATCTCTGATATTGTCTTACGGCCCGCACTGCTCTTGCGGTCATCAATCGCGTCACTATCTGATTCTTTGCAAATGCTGGATGTTCCACTGGGTATACTGTCACTGTTCTTATCTGTTTCCATCGGCACGCTGCCGCTGATTCTTTGGAGTTGGATGGCATGGCCGTTTGTTTCAGGGATTTCGCCTCCTTTCGGATCTTCAGGTGATATAGTATCATCTCCAGGTAAAACCTGAAAAGAGGGTATGGTACGGTCTTCTAACTTATGCTTATATATTTTATTGCTGAGGTATAGGTACTTACTTAATGAAAAAAAATAATCAAAAAACGTCTTTGGATAAATCAGTGGTTTATTTACTACGCTGCCTGACGTCAACTCTCCTAGGGATTCTTCATTGGTTTAATGGCCGCTGCTTACAAGTCCGTTATTACTGGATTTTTAAATGTTACAAATAACGTGACGAGCTGCTCATTCACCTGACGTTAAGCGCCATGGCCGCCAATAACAGCTGCAGTGCCACTCTGAGCTCTTAAATTTTAGAATAGCAATTTATTCATTGCTTGACTCTAAGTTTAGTTTTCACCAAAGTTATTATGATATGATTATGGTTTTCTTTCACATACGTCATGGCGGAAAAACGGCGGTAGATACCTACCTTGACGACCTCTTGTAGAAAGTCCCACTAAGTACCAAATAAATACCCCTTTCACCTATTTGCCTATCTACCTAGATAGATATAGTAGCAGTGGCTACCTATATTTTGAGTAAGCACAATGCACATTATCAGCTCATAGGTTTGGGACACGGGCCTTTCTTACAGGAAGATAAGATTAATAACCTCTATTAATGCTGGTCTCGAATTTTGTGACTCTTGCACATTATAATTTTACACATAAGTAACCATAACCATCAAGTGTCACGGACTGCCTATAGGCCTAGCGCGAACATTTACGCGCGCGTAAGTGTAACGCTAACGTAAGGCAGTTGTATGGGATTTGATCAGCGCCCCATACAACTGCCTTACGTTAACGTTACACTTACGCGCGCGTAAATATTCGTGCTAGGCCTAAAGACCTCGAATCCTAAACAGTTACTTTATTTTTAGTTTCAGGATTTTTATACCAAACAGATGTCCCGACTGCAAGGTTAAATCAAAAGTTATTTAGTTTGATAGTATAGAGTCCCTTTTCTTTTATCATGCTCTAGGCGGACATTGCCTTATTATCTGTGCAGTGATTGGAGAGTTATCACAATTAAGTTTATCGACTGGTCATTAGACCGATTTTGAATTTACAAATCTTGGCACTTTTGCCTACATATTTAACGATTCAATTAAAAATATCAGCTTTATTAGGTAGTCTTTGCTTACTTAGACCTCACCCCCACTAGATTAATTTGGAATTTCTTTCAAAGAAGTTAAATTACCCTGGTTGCGGTTTTTTGATATGCCTACCACAGAACAGATATATAGTACCACAGGTAGGTACATTACATACACCTTTACCTGGGTGCTACGGAAACGGAACAATATTTATAATGTCTTCTAATACCCAAACTATTACCTACCTACATTAAAGGTATAGTTTTGACGTATTTTTTTATAAACTATACCTGTAATAGGAATAAAATAAATTCAAGCTGTTATATTGGAACTACATATTGGCATTTTACGAAAATAAGCGACATTTTTTAGGTAATGATTCTCCATAATACGATACGATAAAAAACAAAATACGATCTAAGTCTCATTGAAAGCTACACGCATCTTTGCCGTCGTTTTGTTAATAGAAATAATGTGTGTAAATTTCTTACACTTCCTTTGTCAACTTACGTAGATGGTATCACGTCGCGCGGGCCTAGTCGGTCGCGTTGCATTGCTCAGATTGAATCCACCTTTCGCCGACCACTTGAATGGCGGACACAGCACCATTGCTACAAGTATTATAAATATCCAAACACTACAGTCACATTGATTAATATGTGAAAATCTGCACGCACACTAGTGAGAATGAGAATCCGTCGCGCAGCGTTCGCCTAGACTGCGCGAACGCCACAAGGCAGCCCTTATCACTCCTGCCAGATAATCTCTCCATTCCGATTGTTTTAATTATTTCACACTAAAGAATGATTACCTGCAATTCACTATCAAACGGACCTGCAATCTTATCGCCACTAAATAATTATTATCACTGTCACCCAATCACAACTAAGTGTATTTAATAGCAGCGTAACAAATTTATGTATTCAGCGTGCTAAATCAACCAACACCAAGGATAATAAAATTTTACACTGTTTGTTTACGGTTACTACCACCCGTTTTAGATTATTCTTTTAAAAAATACTCGTTGGGATATCTGAAATGAAAGAATAGTTTCATACTATAATTTATTAATAACGTAAATGAGTACACAACGCCAAAGGCTCAAATGATTCATCTCATTCAATATTCATTGAAAAAAATATATATTTACATTAAAAGAGAATCAGCTCTGCAATCAATTTTTAAATTGCCGAAGTGAACGGAAAGATCTATTAATTTAATGTAATTTGATCACTTATATCACAAATCGTAAATCGAATCGTACGAGCGGGTCCGCTGTGCACTTGGCTCGTAAACTTATTGTTAAATTAACCACACAATCTCGATTGGTTCCGTGCAACAATAAAGTGTGCTTTAAATCTATAAAATGTGCCCAACGGAAGACATTCATCGTGTAACAAATCTATTGTAATTTACATTAATTTCAAAAACATTATATTACATTAATCTTACAACGTAGATACGGGAATTGAGCATGGTATTGTATGCAGTAAAATACTGGTTGCAATGTGTACATACCTATGCGCCATTGTGTGCGCGCATGCAGCTACGCATCAACATTCGTAACGCATGCTTATCACCAACGAAGGTTTTTAACGGTCTATAATAATCAATAACCCACACAGCGTTAGCACTGTAGGTACAATGCCGACGAAGCTAGCGAAACATTAGATTACATTTAAAGTTTGTAATATAGGTCAAATGGGATAAACGTAGTGATTTTCTAACCAGCTGCCTTGACACCGTTGATCAGTTCGTTAACAAATATGCATGCGCTACGTCTGTTACGTTAAAAAAATCACGTTAAAGCCGAAGATATGCTTTAAGAGTTAACACGAAGTGAACCAAAAGTCAGCACATCTACGGCTTTAATGTAGGTACTTATGATGCACAGATTACTAACGCTACCCGAGTAGTCCACTACACAAACTGAACATCGTCGACGAGTGCAATTGACGAACAAGTGATATAATAACTCTGGCTACATTAACAACACGAACCCGAGGGTACAAATTATACGCACAACATTCGGCGGCGTGCCACCGGTAACACATGACTCCCTCACATTAGCCTAACCTTTGGTTCACTCACCGAGTCAATACGGGGAGACTGCAACGCGCGGTCATCTGTTGATACGTAATGAAACGTGATAATTACATTTTTCGCAGCAATTGATTTTAGAGTGAATTATTTAGTCAACAAATATGCGATTTAGTGGATGATCCAGATCTAAAGGTAGACCAACGTGGAAGAGCCATCATGTAAAGAGGGCGGCGAAGCGCTAGGGCCCGCGTTGCGTCACGTCGCCCTCCTCACGGCAGCGGCGTGCGTCACGCGGCGTGACTCCCACTAACTAACGGCACCGCTAGCGTGACACTGCGCTGCACAATATAACAACACGTTTTACATTAGATCTATCATTTTATATCATAGAAGCCGTCGATTGTATAATTTGTGCACAGCATAAAACGAGAATACATAGTATGAAAATTTAACATCTTATAAAAACTGAGAAACAAATGGCTTTAAAAAATACTTTATCCTTAATTTAATGATTAATATACTTTACAATATTACATTGTCCTTGATGTTTAATTTGCGAATCTTATTTCCGTAGCACACTAACCATTTTGTCAGATATGTAATTTAAATTCCGATTTTTCTCCGAGTAATAACGATTTGGCTTAGATTATGATTGTTCGTTATACACTTATATATAACACAAGTATCAATTACGTTTTTGTGATTAATCAACTGATTTTATTAATAAAAATAACTTCATATAAAATTAACATAATCAAAAATTATGTTTAGAAATGTGTCAACTAAATTGGACGTGTTTTGGATCCTCAAAGCGATTTCGATATATAGATCGAAAACTTTATCGTAACATGAGCATCTATTCACCTACTGAGTGCAGCAAGACACGTCCTATTTAAATTGTGACCATATCAAGGTGTCATTCCGATACTTAAATACATCATACTTGCGATTAGTACCAAATAAAAATATAACTAAATGATCAAATAAATCACATGTACTTTTTTCTGTACTAAGATACAAAAAGTTGCATTAAATTTGCATACTCCTAAAACTAAAATTCCTAAAATAACGCATCCACACATGAGTATTCAAAAGTAAAGCACAATAAGTTGTTCGAAGCTGCAACAAGACAGTTACGTAATATAAACGTAGCAACTAATATTAATGTTACCTAAAATATTAAGCCAGTGGCACTATTAGGTGAGTGTAATCTAAAAATTAAAAAATATTCAGAAAAATATGACACGAAGCTTAAACATAAGAACTTACACTGAAAAACTAAACAATTGAAGGTAGCTACGAAAACTAGTTCCGTATTTACGTATCACATGAAACCTTTACGAAAAGCACCTTTCCCTATAGTTTAAATTGTGCGCAAGAGACTAGAACATCTGTCAGATAAATATAATTATGTCATGGAATCGCTACTGACAGGCGTAGTGTAGCTAAAACTGCCACCAAACCGGGTTCTACACGCAAAGGCTTCGGCAAGCGATCTCGCCGCGCCCGTGTCGATAAAATTAGTGCGTCAAAGACAAATTCGAGAGGCGTCTGAGCCCTGTAATATTTCCGTCGAATTTGTTTTGCTCCCAGCATGAAACACCCTATTTACGAGTAGGTACTATATTAGTTTAATTAAAGCTATCTTGTAGTATAGAAGATAACTAATTGTGACATGGGTCAGCTAGAGAGAGATACTTAGATTGACTACTGTTATGGTCAACTAGTGGAGGTAATGTAATCAAAGTAAATTACTTTGTTCCTACTTCTACGTAAAGGTCTGCGAAAGTAACGAATGAAATATACTCAAAGATATCCGATTGCCAATCTTTAAACTAAGTAGGTAGACATAGATTCAGATCTACATAACTCACTAACGCTACTACTCTAGATGGCAAAAGATATGTTCAGAGAGAAATCACTTACCAATACTAATAAGTATGTATACAGATATAATGCCTAAAATAATAAAATGAAAACATTTAGTTCGAGTTACGTGTGTGACTCCTAGATTTGTTAAGTTTTTCCGAATGAAAGACTATGAAATCTATCGAGATGAGTAAATACAAAATAATAATGTGCGAATTCACCAAACATGTACGAATCGATGGGTTTTTGTGCTTTGGTATAAACGTTGAGCGAATTCATAGATGTTACATTACTTTACAATCCTAATGAAAATGTTAGATCTAAAATTTACGATTCCTAAAAGGGTTGGACCCGTATGCGTGTTTGTTCTACAAAATGAAATTATTACACCTCAGATAAAACATTTAAAGTAGCGCTGTAAAAATTAGTCACCAGTACAAGTTAGTATATCTACATAAAATCAAATTACAAGGAGAAAATCTCAGTGATATGTAAGAACTCGATGGAGCTCCCTTCTTTTCTTATAGACTACAGCTAAAGCGTTACCTACATTTCAGTAATCATAATAACTAGCAACCGACCATTAGTTATTCGGTTGTTGACTAAATGGGACTCAGGTGGTTCAGCAGCACACGAGCCCACACGTGGTCAGTAGGCGCGCCTGCTGTTCAGTGAACGGGAACGATACTTATAGGATTGCAACAATGCTATCATTTAGTGGCGGACAAAACAGCCGGCTATACCATCAATCGAACAGATGTGCTCCTATATAAACTTGGGAATATTACTCACTATTCAGACCGATGGATATATTGGAAAACTTCTTCTAAAAATCTTAGAAACTATTTATGGATCCTATTAACGACATACTGAGTAAAGATACAAGGGTAACTTTTGAAAAATATAGGTATTTGTAATATAACAACCGAACACATGGCACCGAATTAAAATCGCACCATATAAGTTAGCTAATTCAAAACAGATCCTTTATGGAAGAGCCGTAATTACTCTATGTACTTATCTATGAAATGTTTAACTTTGCCGTAAGCACTACAAAAGGAGAATTTTAAAATCATGTAACTAATGAGATACTAGTGGCAATTATTCAATAAGATCATTTAACAATGTAGCATAATATTATACACAGTTCCAATGAAACGATACACAACTGTTTGACCGAATTAGATAATTATTCACCTCGCCGAGGCAACTGCAACGACTACAGTCTATCTAGCAAACACACTATGGTTCGAAATTCCTAAATACTTGGTGAATAAAATGTTATTGGGATTTATTATTTACAATAATTTATTTATGATATGCAAGTGCAAAGCTCACTAAATATCTCAATATAATACTTACATGAAAATTAAATATTTCTCTATTGTCAAATTTATCGTGTAACATCTACAATAGACAATACAGTAGCATAGTTCGTTATTATGTAATGTAAGTAGAGATACACGCTTTTACTCAACAGTCGTGACGATCAACTGTCAAGTAATTATAACTATATTTTCATACATCTTTAACGAATGAAAGCATTTTAGCTGCTCGCACTTGTATAGCATTAGTACACAATAATTACACGTACAGTTTATGTTGCTAAACTATATCTGTTAAAAATTGATTTGACTTTGGTATCATCGTTCGTCGAGGGAGCGGGCGAAACGCACACCACAAGAGGTGATTAATTGAAAAATATGAACGAGATGACGTCCATTGCAAAATGTAGTTTTCACTCCATATGACACGTCATTTCAACCAAATTTATCAGAGTATTGGCCCTCAGGTTTGTCTCTATCTGGCTGTTCGCTCGCTCTACAGTATACTATCGCGGAAGTAGGTGCTTACTCCGAGCTCCGGTAATTTGCAATCTATTAACGCCCACAGATTCAGTCAAAGGGATTATAGGTTTAACCAATTGCATCTAATATTCTGACGCTACTTCCTCTCATATAACTTGCACAACTCACTGTTTTGTTAGTGTAATTCACTAACCAAGCTTTTTACACAAAGGTCGGCTATCAACATTAGTTATCCTTAAATTAAGAATTACATTTTGTACGTTCAAGAGAGTTCATTGTCATGTTAGGGTAAAGGTGACGAAGGTATTTCCATATTCGAGTAAAATCTTTTTATAGTTCCATTGGCTTAATATGGCGCGAATCTGTTGTAACCACTTCTGTACACTGCGGTCTGAAATAAGATAAACGTTACCTTAGTGGCAGTTCCCATCGATTATAAACGTCAAGGTGAGCATATTTCATTTGTCTTACCCCATATCCTGTCACTGGCCCGATCCCGTGACCCAAGTAAGGGTCTGCATACTCTCTGCCGTATCTGAAACGAATATTTAAAGATACTTCACTGCACAATATAATGAGAGATTTAGGTCAATCATGTCAATTCAAATATGTTCAGTCGTTACGGCGATAAATTTGATTGTATCACCGATTGTGAATTCCACGGCTGGTAACGATTGTGTTGTGTTCCAATTTAGGATATCTAATTTCAATACATTAAGAGTTCCCATAACTCAGATGTGGAGGTTCTATCGACATAGAAATGGTATGTGATACGTACGTGGCGAGCGGCGCGAGCGTGGCGGGTTGCTGCTGCGCGCTGACGGCGGCGGCGGCGGCGCGCGCGGCCGCTCCGTAGTTGGCCGCCGCGGCCGCAGCCGCCGCGTGCTGCGCGGAACTCAGCGGGCTCTTCAGCAGCGGGGCCGCAGCCGCCGCCGCAGCGGCCGCCGCCTGCAACCACGCGTCGGCCTTCAACCATGGAGCGCCCGTCGCTTTTTAATTGCGTCTCACATGTGCCAATGCATCAGTGGGGCTCGACAACTGACCTTTCATTCTCATTTGTAGCGTCAACGAAATGCCCCTTCCAGATTTTAACACGTTGACAGTGCCCAAGGCTAAAATTGGAGTCCCAATGTCTTTTTTCAATAAAGTGAATGGTGAAGCACATATCTATGTTACCCGGACTTGTGCGGCTTTTCTACTGGGACCTACAATGACCTACATGTGGTACCAGAGACTGTCAAAGTGTTAAAATAAGATATGTTTTAACTATCATTCACGTCACAACGACAGTTCGTTCAATCTTTATTTTGGAAGTTGTTTACTATCGTTGACGCTTGCTGAAAGTCACTAGTCTAGCCCCGCTATAAATACTTTACGAGTAAACTAAACAGATGAGCTTTTAGCTTTACGATCATGCGTGGAGCGTGATGCGTCAAAATCTCTCAAGTTATTATACTACTTTTCATTGGGAACGACGATTTGGAATCTAAAAGATTCGGCAGGAACACCGCGGCTCTTGGAGATCTATTATCAATAGATCAATAGCCTATTGATTCATTGGCAGACGTTTATAATTATAACCGCGTTGAAGTACTTGAGACTAAGACTAATACATAACTGCAAACTTCTTTCAACAAATGATGTTAAATTCATATCTTGCAGAGAGAAACTTGCATTAATATCGCAAGCCTTCAAATAACGTGTTTGCAGCGTACAATAAGTGAATTAAATTAACTCGTCCTTGCCAGATACGACAGGAAGGACTAATAATAATATAGTGCATGTACCCATTGGTTCAGACCACGAGACCGATAATTCATGGCAAAAGAAATTAAAAAACAATCACAATATGCGGGCAAAGTACACACATAAGTCATTGAACGCGTTGCGGGCGGGGCTAAATTCTTTGTTTATCATATCTTTTCTCAATGAATTCACGTCTCGTGTTTTAAGGTCTTGGTTTGATTCTACAGAGTGACTACCATCCTCGCTGTATTATGTTGCTTAGTATAAATAATTTTAAATGATGAAATTTAATTTTACGAGTCTAGTGTGTACTTGAAAACTGGCCAAGTGGATGGGGTGAAAGGCCGAAAACTGCGCCAACTGGGCGCGAACAATGAGCCCACAATATGCCCACTAGGCCCCGGTGAATAACTACTGCAAGTTTGAACAGTCATCTCTTACCATCACTCCGATGCATGCTTCGATATGTACTTACCGTTCTTGAATCGATTCGTAACGTCGATACTGCGACTCATTAGTGTAGCCAAGTCTAAAGCCAGATGCACTGAAATAACCTAATACTTGAACAAAAATAGCGTGTTCAATGTTGGCTATTTATTTACAAACGATGTATTACCATGCAGCGTACTCGCACTCTCACCTACTAAATGGGCATGGTATATTTTCTGCAGCACAAATAACTGCCGATTTCACAATCGTGACATTAGATTTATGCTGAAGAATGTTGCGGACAATTTTGGTGAAATTGCGCATGCATAAATGATCCGAATAATCACAAACTAATATGGACAAAAAGATGAAGTGATCACATAGAAACTATCTACTCTGCCGTGATTGTTAGTAAAAATACTTGGTTGCAATTAATTTGTGGGCTCAATGTTCTACTCAGAGCATGATAACAAGATTAGCATCCGATCAGATCAACTCACAGCTTGACCTAAATCTAATCACCACCACATCAACAAGGATAACTCAATAGTAAGCAAGCAGAGCGACCGCGCTCGCTGTGCGCAACCGTCGGTTACCACAAACACAATGTGCACCCTGCGTTACGTGTGGATACCAACCAATAGGACTAACGAGTACAATAAGGAGCAAACAAAATCCCAGCACTCACTCCACGATGATAACAAACTTATACTAGCGTGGTGGTACATGAATCAGGAAGCGATAGAGATACGGTACAAATAGAGTCGCGATATCGATCGAGATCGAGCGGTGCTTGTTACCTCGTGCGGTGGCTTCGCCGCCTGCAACAACACATGTATCGTCACCACCGCGCTCCGCTCTGAGACACCTCAGAAGCGTACATTACAACACTCTCGCATCTCACAGAACGCTGGGTACCCTCGAACTGACGCAGTCATTTGAAAGAATATCTGTGCCTGTCAAATTACTGGCGTTCGCAGTTACCCAGCAGAAGTAAATTAACAAAGCAAATGTATATTCACCTGGAGTCTGTAGTTGGAATCAGCCGTTGCAGCTGCAGCTAAGAAGGGGTCGTAATAAACGCTGCAAAATTAAACAAAACATCAAAAAACGTTCTTCTTTTGGAAATAATTAAATCATTTTAAAAATTTGTGTACATTATTTCATACAGATTCAAAGATGAGGTGATACATGTAAGCTCAATATATAAATTCAACCTATGTCAATCAATCAACTTGCTACAGGATATGCTTGGCTACCTTATTCAAATACTATTTTACAAGTATGCAAGTCATAACATTAGAAACCAGTAATGCAAGAAGATTATAAGTAAAGAAACTAATTAATAAATGTTACTATATTTTACAGTATTGTACAGAAGAAAGGATAGAGAAGCACTAACATCTAGGGCTAAGGCAGACCAGTTCATTCAATGTTATTGGAGTTAGTTTACAAATCTGTAGGTAATTATAATGACATCTAAACTAAGGTACTTGTGCTGTGTTAATTAATTACATAATTATTTGTTCATACCGTTAGATTAGGGAAGGAAGGGATTAGGTGGGTGCTTAAGGATTGGCAAAATCAGGATGGAACACACAGGAAAGGCCACGTCTCCTGTAAATATTGTTAACATTTCACATTAAAGGTGACACGTACTTCTGTCAGTCCAATAAACTTTAATAAACATATGGTTGGTTTCAATCAAATAACATGTGAAGGTAGTGAAGTTACTCAATTTTCAAACCAACTAAAGCGTATAGAACGACGGCCTTTTGATGTAGGAGTTAGGAGTTTGATAGTGGAATGAAGATGCGGTGCGGTGCTTAGACAATCTATGCAGTCATTTATTTTTAAATAACTCGTACTATGTTGTTATTCTTCTCTTCTCCTTGTACATTACATGAAAATTGCGTACCTAAATGTATTGATAAAACTATTGGATGTTTCGATTACTATTGGGACATACCTAGTTTTTTTTGCCACAATTCTATTGGTTTTGTTTATTTTTGTAATTAAGCTACATAAAAATAAAATAGGCTAGTTAGCTAGCTCTAGCTCATTCGTACAAGAGATACTATCAAGTGAACTAACGCTTGTAGTGTACAATTTTTGGCCTACAAGATTGCAGCCTTACAATGGTGGCGTACGATATTCGTTGTATTGTTTTTATTATTTTACCTCGTTCATAAAAATAAACTCTCTTGTCAGTCGGTTCAGTACAAATTTTGACACGAGTTTTCCGACGAACAGAAGACTTGAAGCTTTAAATAAGGCTCAGAATGTATTGTGAAAGTGACTAGAATGCACGTGTAGATTTAATTATTATAATAATAATATAATTAAATCTACACGTGTCGTAGTGTCACATAGTTTTCATTCACAAATCCAAAATCGTTATGCAGTGGACGTCACTGCCATGAAATATCAACCTGTGACATGGATTAAGTATTATATCAACTCTTTTATTACTTCTTTCATACTTCTGTTCCTGTCCATCTGTGCGGTGTCTTGTAATTTATTTTTGTTTGTGTGTTGAATAAATAATAGTTAACTTTTTCATCTTTCCCTCAATAATAATTCCATTGTCGAAATAGATATATTCGAGTGAGTGTGATACTGCGGCCGCACTACCGTGATTATTCCAATAATTATGGCCGTGATTAAGAATAAAAAGGTAATATGACGACAGTGTGGCCGTAGCGGGTGTGTGTGTGTTGCGATCTGCATAGATTGTTAGGTGTGTGAGTACTCACGGTGCGTAGGCGTGCAACGGCGATGCGTAGGCGGCGCGGGGCAGCAGGTGCGCGAGGTGGTGGGGCAGGCGCGCACGCGGGCGCGGGGCGGCTCCGGGCGCGGGGGCGGAGGCGGGGGCGGGGGCGGGGGCTACATGCAACACACAGGAGGCTAACATGCGGGTACCTGCGTCGCTGTGCGGCGCGCGGCGCCAGCACCAGCGGGGGCGCCGCCGCGGCCGCGGGCGCCGCGCCCAGCCACGGCCACGTCACGCCGGACACCCGGAGCCCTGCGCACACATCGCGCCTCTACACTCACGCACACAACCACGCACGATGCGTGCTCTGACACTCCACTCCCCCGTTCCTACGTTACTATACTCATCTCATCGTCGCTATACAGACGCACGCTGTATGCGTGCTGACTCCTCCCCGTACATACGTTACTATACTCAACGTGGCTATACATTTGTGCGGACACTCACGCACACGAACGCTGCGTGCGTGCTGCCTCCTCCCCCGTACATACGTTACGCTACTTATCGTGGTTATACATGTGTGCAGACACTCACGCACACTAACGCTGCGTGCGTGCTGCCTCCTCCCCGTACATACGTTACGCTATTCAACGTGGCTATACATGTGTGCGGACACTCACGCACACGAACGCTGCGTGCGTGCTGCCTCCTCCCCCGTACATACGTTACGCTACTCAACGTGGCTATACATGTGTGCGGACACTCACGCACACGAACGCTGCGTGGGTGCTGCCTCCTCCCCCGTACATACGTTACGCTACTCATCGTGGTTATACACGTATGCTGTATATCCGAAAATCCGGACACTCACGCAGATGCACGCACGCTGCGTGCTGCCACCTCCCCCGTACGTACATTACACCATCGTGTGTACTATTAAGTATTCTTTGATTCTGGTTATACACGTTTGCTGTACGTATGCGACGTAAGCCATGAATTTTACTTCAGATACGGCAGCGTTTGACTTCGGCTCAATTTAGACTATTTCTGCCCAACAGATAATGTTTATACTTTGTATTGAAAGGTTTCATGAAAACTATGGATCTGTGAAAATACTTAAAATATTGTCTCTCAAACTCTGAGCGGATAGAACGTTAAGTGCCCGATGGTTTTGTCTGTTTATGTATACAATAAAGTGTCATCGTGTTGTGTGATGTTGACATTGAGATATGATATGGATGTTGATTAACAATTTAGTTTCCAACTTTCCACTTTATAGCAACAGTTTGTTTCGGTGGACACCGCTCTCTCCTTGGCCGATAATTAGTTAACTGATCTAATAGTAACGCCTAGGCCCAAGATTATTAGGTAATGGCCACAACTACACAAATCGATTTCCCACATTCGATTTCACACAGTTAACCCAAAAAAACCACTTAATAAATAGTGGTTTCTTCTATATTTAAATAATTTGCTTTTATTGCAATTTTTAATTTATAAGTAACTTAATTTTTTCAATATGGTGTTCGAATAAACAGTTACATAAAGGAGGCAGAAGGAGGCAGAGATGACAACACCAGTCCCGAGCGACCGGCGAGACCACGGCCCGCGGCGAGCTTCCATCGAGACCCACCTCTACAAGAGTAGGCAAGCGCCGGAAGACCCGTCGTCTGCTCGACTGAACAGCGTCTTCGTTTTCAACCCGTTTTAGTCAATAGTCGAAAAGCGAATACGAAAAATCTCAACCATTAATCACAAAACAGTAAGTAAACTATGTTACTAATATTACATTGTGCACTAGAATGCGAATTCGATTACGAGACTAGAATAAATCGAATATTATTCACATTTAGAGGGATCGGGCCATGCCACGTTACAGCCGCTAGTCTACGCAGCGGTCGCACACACGCGACGGCCGCTGACTTCTGCTCTAAAGAAGCATGGCCGTCGGGTAAATTTACAAAATGCTCTCAATTCAAACTGTGACATTCAACTTCTCATCGAGCAGTACTTAGATCTAATCAACCGCATAGTCCCACCACATATAGTAAAGAAATCATGCTCGAATGAATGTTATAATAAATGTAACGCGTAAGCTTTAGTGTCTCCAATTAAATATTTATCATACAAAATTGTAAATGGGCGATCTCACCTTCTGGCCATTGTACACACACTGAAACAAAATAAAAATCAATTATAGAATAAGCTAGCTAGCTACTCGTTCTAAATCTATAACAATAAGCCAAGATCGAGACATTCTGCACTACGGTTGAAGTAATAATAGTGCAAGATTGAAGATGCATTCAGTCAAGTCATTCCAGAACAGTAAGTAAATAATGAACATGTTCAATATACGTCTCATAGGTGTTATGACAACTAGAAGCCATCAGGAGGAGGTGTTATGCTGGGGACAGTGTTCACAACTTCAGGCAACATTATCGCCGGAGACAGCCTAGAGCCTGGAGGGTTATTCCAAGAGATGCGGTAATGTAAGCTCTATATCTAGATTGACAAAGCTAGTGTTGTAACATAACATTAAAGGATTGCGCAACGGACCTGGTGCGGTGCCCAGGCGCACTGTCTCCGACTGATGACAGTGGACTCATTCTCTAAATAGCATTCATCTAATTGCATTCAGAACACAGATCTAGCCAACATATAGAGAATAGGTACATTGACATGGACAACACTGATCTTTACAAATTCAGCTCTCTCACCCAAAGTGGGAACTGATCCATTTCTAGTCAGAATAACTGGATGGGTTAAAAAAAGAAAATTCCAAGATGCATTATACAATATATGAACATAGTGGACAAATTACCTATACTTGAAGTGTTAATGCAGTAATGAACCGAGGGATTTGTGGGCTATTCGCAAATAAGATGTGTAATGAATTAATGTAATTATGACAATTTGAGTATCATGAAAACTATTTCTTAAGAAAATATAATTTTACTTACCGTTGGGTACTGTCGGGGGTTTCTTAGTCTGGACTCTCGCTGTTGCATTATTAACCTGATATTGAAGTAAAATATATGTCAGTAAATGCCCTTGTGGTTCCAAATTGCAAAACGTTTGACTGACTTTCTTACAACAATATACCAAACTTATAACTTATAACTAGAACAATTTTTTTAAATAATGGGAGTCGAACCCATGTGGTTTTTGACAAGTAACTTTAATTACTGTAAAATGCAGTGTAGAACTTTAGAAAGTCAGCCAAATTCATGTCTAATGTCTCAAGATAGTAAACATATTTAGAAAGCAAGATAATTATAATATTGATTCTAATAACTTTATAAAATAAATCATATTATACTTTGAATAAAAATAAGACATTTGACATTCTTAAGATTATGTTAGGTGTGTAGGGAGTCGCTCAAAAATATTGTTGGGGGAAATGTGAAAATAAATGCCTTCCAGTCGTCTCTGTTGAAACTCAGTTCAGTACGAGTCGTGTAATTAGGTACTATAGACTGTGCAGTACAGATGTATAGAACAGTTAATATTTGTGTGTTGTATCTTACCTCGGCGGCATAGTGACGATACGGTCTGTCTACATTTCTCTGTGAGACTCTCTCAATCGATCGGCATTTTAAATGACCGTCTAGAGAGTAAAGGGACAAAATAAATAAGGTTTGTTTGTGGATTAGACGACGGCATACTTAGTGGTAATATGCGGGCCGGCGAGTGGCGCCGGGCGGCACGCTAGCATGACAGTAACTACAGAGCAGACGAGCGCAGGTTGCGGTGGGCGGTGGGCGTAGGAGCGGGATGTTATAAGTTACATAGTGCTACGGATGGTATTCATTGAGTCATGCACACCTCTATCTTTCTGCCCTCAACCACGGTGCCGTGAAGACGCTCTCGTGCTCGCTCCGCATCACCACTATTTGCGAATGTTACAAAACCGAATCCCTGCATGCAAGACAGACAAAACATGCATTAAAAACAGCGTCGCTCAAAAAACAACGTGCAACAAAAATTAACATTTATGCATTGCATATTCTTTATTTAAATAATTCTAGTGAAATATCGAGAGGATAATCATTATTCGATTACGTTGATACTTTGAGCGTAGTCTAGCTGAATGGGTACACATAAGCGTTTGGATTACAGTAAATACATCAGTGTAACGTCGCTCGACCTAGTAGTCTGTACTATCGGAAGGAGACTTGTATTAACAGTGAGGACGAATCGGTACGATTCCCGACGCTAAGTTCACAGACGCTACCAGCAAAATGACAAGTCAAGTGTGTGATGTTAGCTGCAGTTTGTCTATACAGAAAATCACCGTTCATGCATCAACTAAGATTCTAGGCATATGGCAAGTTTATTTGGGATAGCAAATATTATATAAAGACTTGGTTCTATGTGAACATTATAGCAATATATAAAGGCTATAAACACGGTAGGCGCCTACGCGCCGGTAATGGCCTCTAATCAACAATCATGAGCTGATGCTAACATGTATTGTACGCTTGCACTAATGTCTCAATTAAACAAAATAGGAATATGTTACACAGTGCGTTTACTTTACAGTGCCAGATCTAAGCATAGATCTAATATAAAAGCATGTTTACATAATCAACAGTTTATATAATATCCTGATCAAGTGATCACCCATATTGTGAGTCGTAATTATGTACTTGGTTTGACGACAATATCAGTAAATAGGTAATATCTTTTTGATTGACAGATAAAACCTACTTGATAATATACCTACTGTATCTTATATCTATTGATCCGCGCCGATAGATCGTGCTGATACAATCTACACATTGTCATAACATGGTGATAACCCATAGGTACAAAAAGCAGCTAGCACAGCACACGGTACAGTGGAAGAAACGAGTTGTGAAAGTGTCAAACAAGTTGCTGATTCTTACGAAACGCTTACACTTATTAAAGCAATGACAGCTCTATTATTACCATTCTGAGTGCAATTAAAATAAAGGAAAACAATGATTTGGGCAGAGAGAAAGAGAAATAGATACAGATAGGAAAAAGGTAGTTACTTAATAATCACAAGGCCCATCCATCAGACGCGAGCCAACTAATTACAACGCACGCAGTGCAACAAGCTATCAATATCGTACGAGTAGATGGACACTAGTGCCCATCCGGCGACAGACGAGGAAGACATACGAGAAAAGCCAGACTAAGTGATGCACCTTAAGTTCATTCTAGATTAAACACTTTCAATTCAACGATCGATTGGAAAATCGGGGAGCAGCCGAACTTACTTCATGCCCAAAACTAATGAAAAATAATTAATGTACCCTTGTTAATAAGCGTATGACTCGACGAATTACAACACTCGGTTGAAAATATTAAATATCGGAAACTCACTGGAGGGAAACTGAATGAACTATCATCCAAACTCCAAACGCGTTACATATTAAATATGATTATTCGAGCATTACAACAAAAGTTTTTTTCAATGTCAGTACAAATTTCAATATAATGCAAGGAAAATTGGAAACAAGCGTGATTCGCCGGATATGAAATATTACATTACAACCAAGAAATGAGGAGATAAAATTTGTTAAATGTTAATATATTATAGCGGGTGTATATGATAGCAGTTTGGATGATTAGAAAATCTTTATTAGTGATGAATAATAGAGCTGTCCTGAAAACATGACTTAGGAATTCAGCTGTTAAAGTGACGATGCATCATTCTCTAAACTGCATATCCCAATGTGAGGCGTTTAAGAAAGAATAACTTGGAAAACTATTATTTGAATAGAGTAAAAATACTTCTTGACATGAGCGAGCATGGACTACTTAGGGGCGGTCACCAAACGGACACAAGAAAAGCAGTAAACACGAAAAAAGCGTTCAATCCAATCAATTATTATAAAAATTATTTTAATAAAGTCTTTTTGTTTAAAGATTTCGTAATTTACAGTGAGTTGTTTTTTGAGTATCATTAAATTTCATTGTTATTTTATAAGAATAGTTACACCCATGACTTACTTTTATAAAATGGCAAACGCTATTCACTAATCATATTGAGATTAATAATAAAGTGAATACTGCCAACATCTACAGTAAAATAATCAAATCTAGAAAAGTATGTCAAAGGTACAACCGATATAGACATCTCAGATAATTGAAAATTATAATAGTGACATTAATATTGAATGGTAATATACAATGCAATTAGAGATACTGCACCAAACATTAAAACCAAGAATATGCTATGAGAAAGAATAGTTCGTCTGAAACTAGATTATGGTAATCATTTTAACTAAAGCCCATTTGCCTTTAACATTGTTAATCAATCAAATTAATAAATTTGTAAGTTTATATAGAAACTAAAACATTTTTAGAATAATTTCCTTAGATTTAGGGAAGAATTGAATATAGATTTAGTTGGTTTGGGCAGCTATATATTCATAAAAAATATGTTAGTAATACCTCTTAGCTATTGACACATTCGTTTAATAATATTCGTACGAAAAAAATTTATAAGTACCTTAAATATTATGTACATAATATCTAATCAAAATTCAATAGCTATGAAGTGCCACATTTGGTAAATAATATCTAAATTAGAGGAATAAGAATAGTTTCACATACAAGTCTAGTAGATCTTTTTTAATATAAAAAGTTAGGTGTGCTCTTTATTTTATTCCACTAATTATTATTTAATTAAAGTGAAACCATAAACAAGTTCACAACTAAACAGTTTTGTTAGACGTGTCACTGATTCTTAATAAATCAAAATAATAAATTCCATTTCATAAAATACCCGTTTATAGTTCCAAATTTTAGAATTTTCATCTTTGTCAAAGCTCAAGCGCACAGATTGCAGTCAGCTGTCCGAATAAAAGATGCCACGCCGTTGTAGTGCGACACGTTATTACATTTCTAAGAACTAAAGACGGCGTTTTCTTTTTCAAATAGAAATTGTTTGTTCATTTTAAATCTTTAATGAGGATTACTGCATGCGATAAGCTACTTGTACACGAACCTCTAATCTGCAGTCGGTGTGCCAAAGCTATAAAATAATAGTCTCTCATAAAGTAGCCAAATGAAATCGTTCGATTTCAAAGGGCCACTTCGTAAATAGACGAGACAGCACGATGCTTACCTTCGAGCCGCGTTCGTTGAAGATTATTTCTACATCAAGTATTGTGCCATATTGCTGAAATGCAAAACGTTAAAAATTTTATATCGATCGACGGTTGCTTTTTGAGTATAAAATTAGCATGCAGTGCTTCTAAAAAGCATCGATAAGACAGTTAACAAAGGGCATACGTACGCCAAACATGTTTCTGAGATCGGGGTCTCTAAACCGGAAGGGTATGTTGGAGACGTGCAACCGCTTGGGTTGCGAGGCTTGTGAGACAGGTACGAGGGACTTCTCCGGCGTGGAGGGCGGCGCCGCGGCCACGGCGGCGCTGACAGCCGCGGCCGCCGCGTGCGCCGCCGCCGCCTGCTGCGCCACCACCGCCGCCGCCGCCGCCGCCGCCACTGCGCTCGCGGACGGCGTACTCTCTTCGTTACTGTCGCCTTCACTTTGCTGTAAACGGTTATCGAAAACAATCAACAAAAGATAGTCAATAGTGGTTTCCGTTAAATAAATGATAACAACATAGAAAGTTTATTTGTAAAATCTTTTTTTTTTCTTTTTTATGAGAATGGATGACGTGACGAGCTGGCCGTTCACCTGATGTTAAGCAATACGGCCGCCCATAACAGTTGCAGTGTCACTCGGAACTTTAAAATAATAGTTTCGCGTGACACTGCACTGCGCACGTCATCCTGAGACATCACACAGTCTAGTAATCAGATTACTACACTGTGTTATCAGGTCATAAAGTCTCGTTTGCCCAGTAATTTCACTAGCTACAATGCCCTTCAAACCGGAACACAGTAGTGCTTGCACACTACTGCTTGGCGGCAGAATAACTGGCAAAGCGGTGGTACCTACCTAGACGAACTTTGCAGAAAAGTTCTACCACCTAGTAAATATATATATTGATTTCACGGACACCAGCGTAGGTTACATTGACATGTCTTCTGCATCGACCTTTATTATTGAAGCGGGTAAGTTAGGTACAGTCTAAAAAATTAATAAAATGGTTACAAATAAGGAAACTTACTGAGCTTGTGTTTTGATTGTCTATTGAGTTCTGTGGATGAGGTTGTGGTGGCTGTGGTGAAAAGTTGGCAGGCGGGAGCGGCGCCGGCGGTGGCGGGCCTTCACTCTTGACGAGCGGTGGCTGCGGTGGCGGCGCCGGGGCTCCGGACTCTGCCTTCACGTTGGCCAGCGCGTCGCCGTTGGCCGCGAACTGTGCCGCTGCGGCCGCCGCTGCCGCCGCAGCGGGGAACGGACTCATCCCCGTCCCCACCATGTGCTGAAAACAGGAATAAAACATCATTAGATTAAAACAAGCACTTTCTTACCATTCCACGTCCTTGGGGTTTACATTCCGAAATAATAGGAACACAAATGCAATCCTTCTGAGTACCCTTTATAAGGGAAAGGGGAATGCGAAGAATTCTCGGCATTTACGCTGCGGACTCCGCAGGACGTTACTGGGTTTGCACAAAATTAAATACCGAATACGAATTTTTAATAGTATAAAGCAAAGATGTCGGCAGCATTGTGAGCGTTATATTACGTGTGAAAAGGTGAACGTGACGCCAGATAATAATATTATAATTTCTAAACATCTCAAGTCAACAAAACTACAAATAGCAACGCATCAAGAATTTCCGTCTCAGGGACGTGGTCTAGGTGGTTATGTACTAATTCTGTCGTAATAAATAAGCCCGCTTATAGTTGACGTTTCAAGACTGTGAATCGAAATATTGACGCGGAGCGCTCGTGCCAAAACTCACCTTACCACACCACCACTGAATCCGTTAGTCACGGCATTAATGGGTAGATACTAGGTCTAGGTACAATACATGCAGGATATTATAGAGTGAAAATTGTAAAATTATATCTATCTATGACTTTGGATGTATTGCTCTCAAGAGGGCATATCATCAAACCAAAAATGAGGGGTGATGAGAGCTAGTGTGTCTAATTTTAGATTAGCTTTTAGGGTTCCGTAAGGGTAAAGCGAACCGTATTACTAAGGCTCTGATGTCCGTCTGTCACCAGCTATTCATCCATCGGTTGCGTGGCAGCGATCACTTTTAGTGAGTATACAATACAATAACTTTATTGAACACCAAAAAACAAGAATGCACATAGATACAAATCAATTATAGTACACTAATGTTTAGTTTTATTTTATGTGGGTATATATGCAAATAAATAAAAAGTGTTTCTATTCCATTCTATATCACCCTTAGTAGCCGATGTATGAATAAATTGGTACTTATTTGTACACTATCTAATTAGTAAAAATCAGGCTAAGCACCATTATTTGTTATTCAATTTCAATTAGAAACCAACGCTGCTGTCACCCAACAGGAGTTAAGTAACATCTTAATAGCCTTTAAACACTCCCAAAGAAGAGGATAACGACCAAAAACAAAGTCAGAAGTGCGAATTAAAAAGTTACTTAGCGTTCCATTATTTTTATGGAGTTCCAATTTTCGGCGTTCCATTCACAAAATAAGCAAGTTGTTCCGTAGCTGTACGCACCGCAACCTCATTTTATTTTATTTTGTCCGAAAAGCCCGACGGGCACAAAATTAAATTGCGAATGAAATCTAACACAGGCCACCCCTGCCCTCAACGCGTGCCTTTAAAAATGCGCTGCCTGTGGGCGTTATATTTAATGGGTACTCCTCTCTACAAAAATAACTCGTACGTACCTTTTTGTATTAATCACAGATTACAACAGACAACGGCGGCGTAACCACACGAACAAAGTGAAATGAAATACCCTTTCATATTTTTTCTTTAATAAATTGTGTTTTTATGTTGTTAATAGTTGTTAAATAAGATTTTACATAAAACAAGGAGTCGGGCATAAAATGTAATCATCACTACGTGGCTAAACGACCGAAAAGCTAAAGTAATAGTAGCGGTATTGACATCAGGGAGTGTATGGTATGGTCGTGTAAGTCGTTCCGGATTATTATGTCTATATATAAGGCAAATGCTTTAACTAGGGTAGGTACATACTTCGAAAAAGAAGCCAACAGAAAAATGCAGTTAGGCTGGGCAATTTGGTAAACAACTACATCGAATCGTCTGTCGCAAATCAGTCCTAGAATTAGAAGACTAGTCTTCCATCAGTGCGTGCTTACCCTTGATGATGTACAGAGCCACGAAGACGAAACTTACTGAAATGATATGGCAGTGGGCAGATCATATTAGGCACGGCTAGCAAAGTGGCAGTAGTTGGATATGTGAGAAGAGCTGCGATTCGAACTCAGTGGCATACTTTGGGGAGGGGCATAAGTCCTGCACTCGCAGTCGACAAATACAGGATGAATATAAATGAAGATGATCGTAATGAGAGGTAAAAAGTATGTGCTAAACCGGACCACAGAAAGAATATTATATCATAAAGAAACGTGTAGGTATTACGAGACCACTATGGAGATAGTGAATAAAGCACCGGAAAGAGAAAATTAGGAAGTGGCTAATGGATGCAATTGCGTACCGCCCGTCGTCATAGCATATTACTGCTCACTCGTCCTCCTTGTTCAATTGGTGCCGCTTTATTAAAACAAAAACGTCGCGTACATTCTACTACTAATTATTGCCAAGTTTTCTAATTGACAGGTGCGTGCATACGCATCCTTTATCCTTTATTATAATAGCCTCTTTAGGAAAAAAATCGTGACTTATTTTATGTGCAATACACATTTAAAATCTGCGCAGTGGGATATGAATTCAGTATAGTAAATCGAGGTTTATACGTATATTGATTTACAATATAATGCCAGGTATGTACTTTATGAATGAATGCTATTAATGTCTTTTGAAGCTCGAATCGAGTACCATGGATATGTATGATATTGTCAATAGTAAGTAGGAAGAAGGTAGATGAGTAAAGGATGGAAGAGAATTCATGATGTCAAAGCGTAGGTAATACTGTCGTCCTGTGCTGCCCCCACCGGCCACGGCCCGGGCCCGGCTCCGAGGCCGCGCCTTGGGGGAGGGTCGAGTCCTTTTACACGTCAATTTGCTTTGAAGTACTTAGATATCTTTCTTTCATAAGATGACAATTCAGTTTAATTACAGTGAAGAATTCCATTACCATCCCAAATTGTAAATCTTTGATAAAAGCAAATTTTTAAGAAGTCATAATTAAAAGCCATAAGCGTCACTGTATTTTATTTCACCCCATATTCAGTTTTTTTTCATCGGATCGTAGGTTTATCTGCTTGTGCCTTCAAATATTTAAGGTGAAAAGTCTATGAAAATGGCAGGAGAATGTAAAGGTACGCAATAAATCCCAAAGCTGCTTACGAATAACGACCCTAACAACATTATTAAACTCCCACGAGCCAATAAAGCATCCGCGTATGTGGTTATTTATATTACCGAGACACGATAAATAAATAATATGAAAAGATATCAAAATGCGGTGTGTGATAGGAGCTTCACGACATAAGCAAGGCAAAGTCAGAGCCGAGTGGAGTGGGTTGGCTGGCAACTTGGCTCTCATGACAGAATGAAGGGCACTTCTCCGCGGAGTTGTAATTGTCAACTGCGGCACGGACCGTCGCCGTCGGACGATGACTTGGAGAACATGTGGCGGGCTGCCTTAGCACCCTCTAGTTGTTCGTCGCTATTTATGGCAACACGACGACACAATGCCCGTGAGTCATTCCCGCCTTGCAAGACACTAACGACAACGTGTTAGTAATATTTAACTAAGTACAATACAAAAAATAAATATTCCGATCACAAAGCTCGACTACGACTACAACTTTTAATTTAATCAATAGGAATACGTAAGCTCACATGCATGATTGATACCAAAGAGCTTCTGTGAAGAGAGTCTTGGTTTATTTAAATGATAAATTACGTTTATGGGTTTGTTTAAAATACGCATTGTAATTAACATAGCGGTGGATCTGGCCATGCAATAACACGCGGCTCCTCAGAACATAGTGAGCAGCTATGCGAGAATGACCATTAGTTTAAATACATGTGGCACGCCGCCCTCCCAGTCGTATCCGGCGGTCACGTAAACAAACTGACTTTTTATAGAGCACGCCTGCGATTCGTCTCAAACAACTGCCTCAGAGCTAAGTCTCGTTTATTCCTAAAACTGGAAGACTGTTTGTAAACGAATACAATGTTTATCGTTCGAACGATCGCTCTGTTAAAAAAGCTTTACCTAACTTTTCTGGATATCAAATTCTACATGGGATTTATTATCTATCTAATTTCTTCATTAATCGTCTCTGAAATTTGCAAGAATTAATTTACTAGGTGTATAAGGTACCAATGTAGAATTCATAAGATTAAGAATCTTGTCTTAGCCTACAGAAAAATCTTGTCTCTAGATTAATTCGGAATCCGTAGCGTTCTTACATACTACAGGCATTTCATTGGCGACATACGTGTGCGACATATTAAATCCTGTTTTAAAATCAGATATAGTTTATAAAACTTGTTTTGTACGCAAGAAGACACGTGTAAAACCATGACTAAACTAATATTACAAAAGTTTTACATTTTTGATGTTGTTTATGAAGTTAGAGTTGATTCAAGTATAGTAAGTAATCGAGCTATTTTAAAAAATATAGGGCGAATCCAAATGTAGGAAACAAACAGCATGGAATGTAGTACGGTATGTATGGGTACTCATGCGCTCTGGCCGGTTACCAATTAGGTAATTATATCAAGAGCGATTAAATGTAATTGAACGCGACACAACTGCGGGCTGCGAAGCTGAGGCGGTGCTGTGAGATGTGTCATCACAGTGATGACCACTATGATATTGGACATCTCTGGGAGCGTTGGACTTGCGAGCCATGTAAACTGTACCAATAAAACACAGATACAACACGCATTAGTACTACGGACCGATGAGCATATCGCCGAAGGTCTAAGATTCTATTATGATGGTTGAACTAGGAATTATAATAGGACAGGAACTGAATTAACATTAAGTTAATCTACAAGATTAAAATATAAACTTGACTAGGTATATTTACAGACCATTTTATCCCTTTTTAAGTGTAGCTTAACATCACAATTCTTAAAAAAGAAATAAAGTTGCGCATCAACAATAATGTATAATATACGCTGAAAGTTCGCCAATTCCCATTTAATATCAGCGTTAAGCGCTACATATTCAAAGAGACTGGTCGAAAACACCAGCGCTAGATGAGTAATGAGCAAAGTTACAGAACTAATCCTACCAGCTTTTTACCGACTTTCCCATCAGGTGCAAATGTAAAACATTTTGAATGGAAGTCTCTCATATAATGCGATACGACAAGTTTTAATTGCAGTGCAATGCGGAATGCCATTTTAACCTGATACGCTAATTTTTGACTCAAAATAAGTTTACTTAATGAGGAAGAGTGTAGTGGGAATATGTGGGTTCATACTTACACTATTAAAATGTAAGTACTGAATACATTATGGTATTATCCTATTGTATTAGTATACGTATTTAAAATTGTTCAATTATGAGTTACACTCAATACAATACATGATTCAAGGTCTACTATTACATCTTTAGTATGTCGACTAACTAAACGATTTCACACACATGATTCGGTTTTGAGAGAGTTCAATGTGCTCGACAAACCTAAATTTAGCATTAAACTAAACAAATTATTTTATGGACACACACACACACACACATATAAAATGCATACTGGTGTATTTCATCTTACACAAACGTATGTTTACCGAGTGTTGAACGTTAATGAGCTCAGTATCTTACTTCCAAACAACGTGTTATCCTGTTTGTTGAACTCCCAAGTAAGTTTCTCCAAGATTGTTTATTGATTGCTACTAGTTAATAATATTATCAAGTAAAGCCACTTGGTGATGTTGAAAAGCTCGTAAACTTATAGTTGTGTTTAATTAATGTTTAATCCCGTTAAGTAAACAAAGCGAGTGGACTTTTGTTAGTTTAATATCTGGTATTATAAGTGGATTCTTCAGTTTTGAGATTTCGTTTATTTACGGAACAGACAAACCCATCACTTCCATTCCAACCAACCCCAACGAAATTTCCATCAACCGCAAAATTAAATAATACCGAAGAAAATATATACACAGTGAATTAGAGATAGCTAGGTAAACAATACCTGCTGCTGTCGTGGGGATGAACGGGAACGGGTTAATCCGATCGATGTTCACAAAAGCATATATCAATGAAATTATGGCATGAGGTTCTAGCTCTATTGATACGTGCAATAAACATAGCCCTTCCCCTTTTATTCTGGATGGATGGAGATGGCCCACGCTTTGGTAGGTTGGGCATTTGCTTACTCAGAGGTTAAACACAAACGCGGTTCAAAACATTACATATAATTGCTCAATGCTGTGTCCAAGTTTCGCAGTGAATTCCTTTTCGGAATCACCCCCCTATTGCATTATCATCAGTTTAGGGGCTATGGGCATTTTAAGTCATTTTCAGTCTGCCCCCGATTTGACACTTATTCACTGAAGGGCAACACAGTAATGATATAAAAAGACCGAAGGCAATATATCTCAATCGGCCTTCGAAAAATGTATGTAAAAGGACTTTTTAGGTTGAAGCGCTGGGCATTGTTGTATGCAACCGCTGACGGCTATTTTGAAGGCGGTAAAAATATAAATAAGACTTCTTCTTAGATAATAATTTTGTAAATATCTAATTTCCTTTTATTGTAATATTGCGGATACTTAGTATGAAGGTACATTTTAACCCTGTTGTCTAGGGACATGAATTTGAAATTCGCCCACTCGGGCACGAATAGAGGGTCGGTTTCATCGGGATTTCTTCGGGTGAATATTATTTTGTATTAATATTCAACAGTTTGCAGCGGCGCTACGTGACCGGGGGAGTATTTACAGTGCTTAGCGAGGCGCGCGGCCTCAACCCCGGCGCGGCACCCGCAAGCTGCCTATCTAGCCATAACTATAGCCACCTCACCCGTTTACTGCATGTGGAGGCTGCCTTGCCTGCCTAATGAATGTTAATTATTATTAATGTTATTAAAATCCATTCAAAATTAAACTCAAACGAAGGTAAAGCGTTTGGGGTGTAAAGGGAAAATTTAGTATATTCTGTACTAATCAAACGACAAAATCAATTAAGTTGAATTCAACTCGCTAAGTAAATTATTGGTGTATCTGTGTGACTGTGGCTCGCCCCAAGACCGCCAATTTACTGAGTTATTCGTGTGTACATATTTATAATATATGATAAACATAAACCTCTACTCTATTACGAATTGAGCAGACAAATAGAAAGAGCGAATCGAAAATAGACGCCTATCGATCGGCATCCTCATAAATGAACATTTCAAAGAAGTGTTTACAATTAATTGTGAAATAGAAACCCGTTTCTAGTCTAGGTAAGTATATTATTCAAAAATGTAACACTAACATCAATTGGAACTGCTTTCGCGAACCACGAAGGCTGATTGTTGGAAGGAATGATAAATTATGGTGTGCAAGGCCGGAGAAGGTATGTACCCTTTAGTAGTGCCACAATACGAATGGAAGTAAGCATTTTTAAGCGTGAGCTCACGTAAGAATAGTTCGAAAGTGATTGCACTTTCTTCCAGAGCCCTAATGACGGCTGCTGGGGCAGGCCGGGCAGCGCGGCGCGCCGATGATAGGGCTGCCTATATGTATATGCTCCGAACTTCGCACCGCACGCTCTGCCGCCCGTGCAACTAAATCTGTGTTACACTACACCGCACCTACATACATACCAGAATTAACTCCGGTCACCATTGGTACAAAGGACAACTTACAATGTGCGATTCAATTGCCAAGCGATGCAAAATAGCAGAATTGGGGGCGAAATATACGCGTGACCAATGCTCTCGTCGTTAGTCATTTACATTAATAAAATATACTTTGTAGGTAAAAGAACGAGATTAACGTTTAAACATGTTGATTCATAATCCTAATTTAGAACTTCTGAGATGAACAGTACCACCACCTACTAAAGCATAACTTAGACTGGACTATGACTATGACTAAGACTTGTCTACGTGTATAATTCTATAACACGATGAAAAATTGTATTGCAATACTTGACTCTAGCTAAATACACTGATGTGTGGCCTGTGGAGCCATAACATAAGAAAAAATGGTCTAAAATGGCGCCCATTTACAATACAAAATGGTGCCACCTGCGTGAGGTGAAAATTATTTATTTATTTATTATTTGGAAAACAAACAGCTTAAAAACGTATACTATAGCTCAAAACATGTTAGCAAACTAGCCTTTAATAATTTTCACAAATAGAGAGATCACTAATTAGAATTAGTTTCATTTTCGCATTAGAATTAAAGTGAGACAAACTTATTCAGCAATGCGCTTCCAAGGAGTTTCGTTCATTCAGCTTATTTATTTTAGTAATATGAAATTCCTTGGTGGAATACTTATATATATATTTTTATGGAAATTAAAAAGAAAACCGTACAGATTTTTCACAGATTAGAGAAGAAAAAAAACTACTTTAATCTGTGACCGCCATGGAAATAGCACGGCGCCTCAGATACAACGGAGGAGGCGGTAAAATAGGTAGGTACTTAGGTGAGAGTACCAATGTGTCCGCACGGTCCGTTGTATGGTGCGTCATAATTAACTTTCGAACAATGTATACAGGCTTCGTAAATGCATTTTTTGCATATACGATTATAAAAAATAAGTCCAAATAGTCATAGTTCGCGACCGAATTGGTGAAGCCTAGAGATAATAAGAGTAGATAGAGGACGTAGAATAAATAAGGTAGGGTAGAGATTACATGGAGTACAGTAAATATTAGTGGAGTTGGCCTTGGTAGATTTGAGTTAGTCTCTCTACCAACGAGCACCTTAGGCACGTGCAGCACGTGGAAACGTACCCAAAGATACTTACGTCTTTTTATAATGTAAATATCATTGACCTTACCTAAAAGACTGATCACTTGGACGAATCAATCCGAACATTTTGAAACGACAAATTACCCATATACAAGATATTTTTCAGTTATTTTCTTAAACTGATTTCGAAAAGTCCGTTTAATCGAGAATCGTTCCAAGTTCAATATTTCGTTCTAAAAATCGATTTATGAATGATTCCTCGACTTGAACCTTGATCCATGATGAGCACATAATAGTAAAATTGCTAAAATACTGGCCTAATACAATAACTAAAGACGATAAAAATAATCAGCGATCATATCCAGCCAACATGGCTTGGTATACTACGCAATACTTATTTAACAAACTATATCCGCGTATGAAACCTGAACCTTAACTATCAAGTAGAGCCGTTTAGTGAGCGTGCTCGACTATGACGTGTGGTTAGTAGTGGTGAGCTCGAGTTGTTGTGTACATGTAAGTGCAGCGAGCAGATAAGCCGCAAAATTGGCTCAGAGTCGAATATCAATAATTCGAGCTCCTCTCGCCCTGTACTCCGTTCGCATTGCCACAACCCATCGC
The DNA here is from genome assembly GCA_963580505.1 of Ennomos erosarius. Lineage (NCBI taxonomy): Eukaryota > Metazoa > Arthropoda > Insecta > Lepidoptera > Geometridae > Ennomos > Ennomos erosarius. Next base: position 9,102,598 of record OY756981.1, on the reverse strand, counting down.
GCCCGCCCCCGACTCGCTCAACGAATTACCGGAATCGATAAATATTTGATTACATTTGATCGCTGCTTCACGTGGAAGAGAATAAAGCCAAATGTGTCAATGATGGAACGAGGAGTAATGCAATAACTTTTGCGGATTCGGAGAGATTGTATTATCTCCGATAACCATTTATTCTAATGTACTTATTACTAGGTGCCTACTTACTCTCATCAACACTGTGTAGTAATAGAAGCTTAGATACAGTGGGAGCAAACAGAACATCTTACAATTTTACAAACTTAAACTGAAAAGACTCAACTTTATAGTTATTCACACTAATAAAACACTCTTAGAGAAGCCACAGGATGTAGTTTAATTTAAGTGGATTGAACTAAAATCAATTGAATAAATGCTGTGTGTACTGTGATAATAGCAACATTAGTAAACAGCCAGTGCTTGGTGGTTAGTTATGAATGCAAATCGGATACGTCTATGGGGACTTGTGTCATTCATGCCTGTGCTAGATAGGCACTAATATTATTTATATGAACCAACGCTATTTTATCCTACCTTACATAATAATATTTTGGATTGAAATCAATAAGGTATGTATAGCACGTATAAATATAACTATTTCAAATATATTCTATGTTGGTGTGTTGTAATGTTTTGTATGTTGGGCAAGAGAAGTACATTAACATTAGTGCCAAATTGAAAATAGAAATACAATTACTTACATAGAAATAAATTAACAAAATTACCTACCTAGAATAATCTCATCTAACGAAATGAAATAAAATCATACATTGCTTCAGAACGCGTTCTGAAGAATTATACTATTTCGGTCAAGATTTTTTGCCTTATAAACTTTTGATTTCTCCTGTTGGAATAAAACAAACAAGTTTCTATTTGCTCCGTAAAATCGATGTCCTTATATATATATATCGCGACAGTAGGTACATAGATAAACCGGGACCTTCGTCCTGTAACGTTAACAGGTTCGGAAACCCGAAGACCCGAATATATAAGCTTTTAGAAGCTTTTAGTTTGTTATTTCAGTTTAAGCAAAAAATACGAATTTCTTATAGATACCAGTCCGGGTAGTCTGGTAGAAATTACCGCTAAAGCTATATTTCTCAAATATTCTAGTTCTAATTTTCTTCAAGAAATAACACGGCTGCGAGTGCAAACTATGGTTTAAGTGCGTTTCGTGCTTTTTATAAAATAAAATGAACATAAAAGACAGTGTTAATATGATGAATTTTATATCACTACATTCGATATTGAATTGTGTATGTGTGCATTTATTATGTGGCACATATACCTATTACCTACGTAGCGCACGTCTACACTACATCAGTTATATCGAAGTAACCATCAATCTGAATCATGCAGGTTCATTGATCCGTTCATTTCCCATTGCTGCAAGACTAGGATGGGAGGTATTCGAGCATATTTTAACCGTGTGTCTAGTTAACAGCAGGTCAGCGATGCATTACAGCTCGGGAGATGGAAGTGTGCTCGTCGAGCCGAGCCAATCTCTTTGAAACTGCATACGGCCACAGCTATACCCTATTTAACGGATCGTTGATCACGTTAATTAACCATTTTCAATCAAAAATTTTCCGATATGTACATGGCCGCTGTAATCTTTTCAAAATGAGAATATTTTGTGAAATGCCGTGCGGGCAAGTTAGGAGCTGAAACATAATATATATATGTTCATGGGAATTATTTTAAAGTATAAACCACACTTAAGGTATTAAAACCTAAGAGGTCCGAGTCCGAGGGGGCACTAATAAATACCTCATGACTTTGATTTTGACAAACATAACTAAAACTTAATCTTACTAGGTAGAACATCATGGTATTTAGATAAAGAAGAATTTAGTTGTTAGTTTTTGCAGCAAAGTAAAGTAAACCGAACACCACACCTATAAATGACTTCGACTTTAGATGTTGTGAACTAATTTGTGACAGGGGTTTCGAGATTTCGTTCGTTACTCATTGAGTCCGAGTGGTTATCATGCGCGGTCCTATAATATTTTATTGATGTATGCTCAACTGCCGATACTTTTCTCCAACTGGTATGCAGGTACCTCACGCAACACCACTCCACGGCACGCAACGTAACATGGAAAGTAAGTACATAGATTCATCAATAAATAATTAATGCGATCATTTACTGTTAGTCTTCAACACGAAAATATCTAAACAAATAAATAAACAATACGAATAAAAATTTTTTCGTAGGTAATTTGTTTTCTAAAGTCAAAACGAATGTTTAGTGGAATTTAATGTCCTACATACCTTTAGGAATTCATAGCGCTTCCTGGAAATGGTTGTTGCTATGTAGACACCATTCTGTTATAAACGCAAGCTTAGACCGGTTTCACGAAGACGGAAAAACTTGGTACCTAATAGTTATATCGTATTTTGTAGTAAGTTCTCCACGTTAATACGAATTGTGTTACTATGGTCGGTCGGCATCATAGACATATATATTAAGGACAGGCCTAATGACAGGTTAAAACGTCGCTTCAAAGTGGGAGCCAATTTCACAGGTTGGCATCCACTAGCGCTCAGTCTGTGATGGAAGTTAGAAGGCATCGGTCGAATGTCACAAACAAAATATGCCAAGTTGCATTGTGAAGGGTTGCACAATCTATACTCAAAGGTGCAGTAAAAAGAAAGACCAAGTTTCTTACCTCAAGTAATTCAATATTTTCAATATTACACTCTGTTTTGTAACAAAATAATCGAATTTATATTTGGAATAATCATTGTAAACATAAACATTGACGGACATAATGGCAGCGATAGGCACCTAACTTTCTCAACTTGTCGTAGTTCACGCGAAATCTAATAGATGGCGCTGACTTTTCCCACACCATTTTGACAAAATAAAATGTTTCTTCGGGCATATCCTGATATATAAATCTATGGTCGGCATGCATGTTTAATTGCCGGCTTACCAATACCAAACTGCATTTTGTACAACGTACGGATCTGAAAATACAACATTGTCTTTACACTAAATATTGCACTAATGATGTACAAATTACCGACCGAGGACATGGCCGTCTATCCCTGTCCGTTACGGTTGGTTATCCAGGCTGACATGAAGTGGGGCGCACGGCCCTGAGACTATCAGTTCACCTACGGGAAATATTGATCTTATTTGAGCTAGATTAACTCAGTCGTTGTCGGTGTGCTAATAATACCCAATCATTGGCACTGCTCCAGACGAGGACTTAATGGTACTTCGATGCACGACAATTTTCAAAGGTGACGCGGCTCGCGGCGGGTTTGAATTGATCTTACTTCGATGAAAACAGTCTCTTCAATTACACGTGTCTTAAAAAAATTGCGTCAATATAATTACAATGTATTCAGTATTTACCGCTAATGCGCATTTGCGTTCTCTGGCACTAATACTGTTCTTGCATTTTGTTCCTTTATGGCTGGCGAATTGGCAGTTATTTAATAAACTAACGCTTTTAATTTACTGTGTAAGCCGTAAATGTAATTTGTGTAAAAAAATTTGCAGTTCGCTGTTTCGATCCGACATTATAAATTATTTATGTAGTTAATTAATCGTCGTTACTTTAGTTGTACAAAAATTAGATAAGTACCAAAGAAGAGGTACGGTAATACATCAACTAGGTATGTTAAGTTTATTAAATATGTAACAGACTATACCAATTTTGTGAAATAAATATTACACCCACACTCACGCCCGCGCCACGCCGGAGCTACTCGCTTCCATTCATCCCTTTCCCCTATCTTATTCCCTCTCCCTTCACCGTCCCATCCATTCATCCCTTTCCCTCTTTCCTTCGACAAATTTAGGGCATAACATTAATTTTATGCCACGCAAAACCGAAGCGAGTCGGCTAGTTAAAAATACATGTATTAATAGAACTATTTTCCAACAAATTGATAGAAACATCAAAGAACGTCAGAGAGCCGTGTGCCAGTTTCTGGACTACATCAATAGATGTTGGCATTTAATTATACCACATTACTGTAGGGATCTTCATAAATGTTAATATGAGGTAAACGATTACATACTGAATAAATGGCCGAAAATTCTAATCCTTTTAGAACAATCGTTACTTTAATCAAAACAATTAGTCAAAACTTAAATTTTCCCTTTTTGGGCATCTAAGTAACATTATGCATGTAAAAATACTAGTAATATATTATTCCAAAGTCGAAAGAAAAAAAACACAAAAAGATAAAGACACAAACAAAAACCACAACAACAAAGACACAGGTAACAGGATGTCCCGAAAAAATCGGATGAAGACCTTCGTCGAGGAGGGAGGTAGTACAGTAGAGGATTAAGAGGACCCCAAACCCCAAGAGCTCAAAACAGTTCCATGTACTTGTACAATGTACATTGTACGTATATTTTAGCATTTTTTGTTTTATCTACGGGGCTCTTTGGTCATTTTGCTCAAATGGTATAAAATAAACTTAGTAACTGAGTGGCTTAAATAATGACAACAATGATTGTTTTATGCGAAGGATTATAGTTATATGTGATGCGAGGTCTACTCAAAACGTAGCGTTAGGTGCTCTATATTTTAGAAGGACAATGCCAAGAGTCGAGACTCGAGAGAGATTACTTTTGTAATTTGATTCCAAAGCCTGTACACAGTATTAAAGTTATGTATAATTATAATTAAATACAATGCAAGAATAAAATGTGATGTTTATATTATTTCATTTTAGTCTATTGCGATGTTGCGTAGGTTGTCGTCGTAACTCATTATTTCCTAATTAGGATGACATAGGCTACACAAAAAGGCTTTTTACTAATTGGACAGTTTGAGATGTGGACTAGATTAAGTCAAATTCAGACTCGGATATTTTGAGATACGGCCTGTGAGCCATGTACAGCTGAACAAAACAAAAAAAAATTACTTATATATGAGGATCCTACAATATCACATGCAATTTTTTTTATATGTCTGCCAGTAGCGTCTGTGCGTGATGTAGGTAAGTAGGTGTAAGTACCAGATCGAAGTTTAATTAGTTTCACAGACGACTGTGTGAGATCAGCTAATGATTGTCATATCAATTATGTTAAAAATGAATTGCGATGATAATATGCTAATGTTATTTGTGTTGTGTTAGAATATTTGAATACATCCACGTGACAACATCCACATGCTTAGTAAAAATAGTATATACCAGTAGAGTGGGTGTTCCTGTGTCGATGACATTGCCGTTACTCACCTGAAATGAACAAAGACGTTTAGTCAAAACATTATATTGAATTGAGGATCATCGGCGTTGTAAAAGCGCTATTATTTATTCTGTGGTTGTACGCCAACGATGCACTTGAGCGTCGCCGGTCAGGTATTGCATTACGAGGCAATCGAGTCCAATGTTCGAGCCAAGAGGCGTCGGGTCTCTGTACCACAAGCGCCGTCATGGCAGTCGGGCCGCGAACGAGCTATTTTGGCGTTAGTCCAAATATTTTTCATTAGCCTCTCTGTATTGGGATAAGTCTCCCTATTCACCTGAATCAGCATATCGGTACGTTAACAGCGCGACTGAACTGGCGAAATACCAAACGGGATATCTACACCAGAACATTTTCTGTTCATTCTCGAAGCGTATTTACACTAGGCGGTGGTAGGTTTTAAAATATAGCAACTTTGCAGTAAGAGAACGACGCGGTAAAAGTAAAATGCGTTTTTCGTTCAAAATTACTACTGTTATGCTTCGAACAGATTTGCGCAAAAATGCTGACTGGGTACGAACAATAAACTGAATAATCAAACCGGTTGGAACCACGGCACGGCACAGATTACTGAATATGTTACTTCGTAAACCACAGTGACAAACGTTCAGTAACTAACAACTGCCTACATCACTGGTCTACATGATTGGTTCGTAGACCGTATCCGTTCAGTGTAACGCAACGGTGCCTTGTATAAACTGTTTTAGATACTTTTGCGATAATCAAAGGATGCGGATGGATGCGGGTTCAATCCCCGCTCGTGATTCTAATTTTTCCTTTACAAATTAATCTGTAGATTACGCTGAGCAGGCGATACTGCTATAAAAATCATAAATATTAATAAATTAAAGTCCATCGGTTATACCGAATTATTTTTTCTCTGGTCTAAAATTCATAAGCTAGCAATTATAAATCAAAATATAGTAAAATTTAGAGATGATAAGTTCACAGAGTAGAGATAGGTAGTACTATAATTTAATTTCCATTCATTTCATTTTGCAAATTTTCTTATAAGATCGATTGTTTTACCTTAACCATTAACGTACTGTTAACGCAATTTGGGGTCAATTAGCAGCATGGTTACCGCGACCGTCTCAAGAAGTGAGGTCAACAGGCCCTTGTTAAATATGTGGCCGATAAAGTAATTAAGCGATAATGTGTTAAACCAAAAATAAAGTAGAAACACATTTGTCGTTAGTAAATTAATTGGTGGAACTGGTAGAACCTACTGTAAGCTCGATAAGCAATGTTGTATGCCGAGCATGCGTCCAAGGGGTACCTTGGTACTGGTACCTTCAAATTTAAGGACAATTATTAATAACATATCATCTGTGGGGAACCAAATTAGTACCGCGAGGGTCGCGTATCATCATAATCCGGGAGACGTCCACTGCTGAACATAAGCCTCCCCCACGGAGCGCCACTTTGACCGGATACTTGCCTCTTGCATCCACCACGCACTTGTTTTTTTAATAATTCTTTGAATTATTTGAATTAATTAATTTAATTAATTTAATAATAGTTTTATTTTCTGCTTGAAATATTAATCAAAAGCCTTTGCGTACTTACAAGCGTTTAGAAAATATAACATCATTAAAAATGATTAAAAATAGATTTAATTACAAAGGTATTATAAAACGTGTAATGCTCATAAGTACCTAATAGGTGGGCGTAATTATCGGAAGGTCAGCATCCACAAACAGTATTATGGCATTTAGAAACAAAGGTCATAAAATATGTACATAAACGAGAAAGTGCTTCGCCTTGATGTTTCAAGAAACGTACAATCAACATGTAATTCACTATAGGTAAGTTTGTAGTAGTAAGGTAGGAGTTAGGCGCATCAAACTCGCAACTGGACACCACTTTCCATTAGCCGGACTGTTACTTGTTAGTCCAGTCATAATCTAGTGAATAAGATATATATTATATGAGAACTGAACGATAGTAAATGGCCGGGCTGCGATTGCAAACGCGTAGTATATCTTAGTATAAGGCAGGGTCTTGGTATAAGTTTTACACACCTATTTTATTTACCGAGCTGTTTACCTTCAACCGACAACATTGTACGGGCACTGATGTATTTATACATTCAAATAAAACAAAAACGCATATATTTTTAAGCAATATTTAAACACTAAAAGTAAAGGACTAAAACTCGTGTAAAATGCTAAAAAAGTTCCTTGCATTCAAATTATAAAAATAATGTCACAAGCAGGCTACGTCAAAGGTTGAAACAAAGATAACGTGACACTAATATAACTTTATTTCAACACAGTGAAGATAAACAAGTCAATATATTTATATGTCTCTAGGTGACAATTAATTTAATAGGGAAAGGAGTGATAAACTAATCGTGTCATTAGCAGACACAAACATCGCGTCGGCCACAAAGGCGAATGTCAATTGAACATACGAGATAACGACAAAAGAATAAATAAAGAGTGCAGAGATGAAGTTCATTGAAAGTTTCGCGGGCGCACGGGCGCGGAAACATTGAAGCGTCCTTTCAGTCGTGCATTTTTGAGCGGGCTCGACCGTCTCAGTGGCTGGAACCAAAGCTTGGCGGCTACTCAGCAATACAAATTACACTATGGAACTATGTATGATAAAGCTGTCATATACGCCCCAATAAGCAGTTCTCATTCACGCGTAAAAACCATTCAACGAAGCCGCGACATGATATCCAATTAATGCTATGTTTAGAAATATTTAAGCGCGAACGAGTGAGGATGTAGCTAATTTCCATGCTATACTATAATATTTTTTGTTGTTCTAATTTTTTATGTACTAACTTAACCTAAACCTTAAAAACATAATACAATAAAATAATCGTCAAAGCGTTAAGTCGTCATTGCTGTACACAATTTAATGAGATCGGTTTAATAATTTCCAAGATGGAGAATCAGACCGTCAGATGTCTTCATAATAATAATTATAGTAAACGAACTTAGACTTCTACGGTTCCGAACGCGCGAGCCTGCTTGTGTAGTCTGTAGTTACTAAATAGAATAGGTAGTACCTACCTAAGTAATTAGCTAGCTATAGTATTTACCACCACACACGTTGTAAATAGAGCTCTTGTTTGGTAACTTGCTAAGTAACGGCTTTATTATACAAAATTATGACGAATATTTTGCAAAGTTAGGCATTAAGTCCTCCACCTGATGAATCACCATAAAAATAAAATAGAAGCTAAAAGAGTATAAAAAATAAAATTAAAAAATATATGTATCACCTAACTAGGTGATACATATATTTATCAAACGACGCAATTGAGGAGCGGCTAAGCCTGAAAATCTATTAAAACATTTGATTTCCACAGTTGTGTATTTTTTTTTTTTCGAAAAAGTATCGCACAGGTGTTTTAATGAATTAGTAATAGTCTGTGTAATTATATAAAAGAAAGAGATAATATTTATTTGAAGATGAATATCCTAAGTTCTTTGGCGCGTCCATTACTTACCTGTATTTGTTTATCAGAAAAAACTCGCTTATATAAGAATAAGAATAAAACGTATATGTCATATTGATGACAAATACTTACGGTATTTGAAAAAAAAGTTTTCTATTCATTATTAGGTTTTGTATTTAAATTATAACACAAACAATTTTGTCCGAGGTAAAAATACTAATATCTTTGGCGCACAGAAACTGTGTAGCTACTCTGCTTAAAAGGACCATGGGGACATATTGCCGACCTTTCCCGCACCCTTTAGTCACGTGCTATTCAACACCAGGAGCAAAAGTGCGCATTCGTTACAATGCGAGAAGAAATATTTTTTTTTTCAACCCATAACGGAGTTTCGCCCGGTAAGTGCCTAATTTCTTCGATGGTTATGGTCTTGCTATTATTTGTTTCTGATGCTTGCATATTTTTGTGCACATTTCCTCAGTCAAACAGTGCGCCATGGCAATAAAAGGTTATAATCGTACATCAGCTGTTTGTGAAAATAAATAATCATTGATGATTTCTAATTTCTTTGGCATATTGCGCCAATGAAATTAGCGTTAGTACAAAGAAATTAGAAATAAGATCAATAACATAGTAAATACCATTAAGAAAACGTTAAATGCATTCAAACGTCTATTACACTAAGCTTATGTTGTTTTAAACTGACACTAATTTGTATAATGGCGCCATTTAATATGTAATTTTTTTGGACAACTAGATTTATTGTGCCATTATGTACAATAACTAAATTAATCAATTTAGTTATTGTACATAATGGCACAATAAAACTGTGATAATTATAATATACAAGGTGACCTTGGATTGGTATGTTTTCCCGAAAGGGGGGGGGGGCAGAGACCATGATATCCCACAAGTTGTGACACTTGGGAGTTTTGGCGGGAACGCGGAAAAGTTCACGTCGTTGCATTGTATTATTTCTCAAAACTTGTGCTTTTTCCAGTGTTAATGCTTAAAATTGGTGGCGTTTTACGCATTAAGTGCTGAAGTACGAGCATGAGTGTGGGCAAGTGATATAATGTGGTGAAACGTGATTTTCGGTGTTGGTTCCAAAATTCCATAGAAGCTTCTAGTAAAGCTGCCACCACTTTACTGGAGCATGACTGAGACTGGAGTATGACTACCTGACTTAGACTGGACTATGACTATGACTTGACTTCACGTAAAATATTCTATTATCATTGATGAAAAATTACAATACTTGACACTAGCTAAATACACTAAGTGTGCAGCCAAAATATAAGAAAAAAAAAAGTTGTGACAGCCTTACTTGAAACTGCGTGTTTCAAACCTCCATGGACTACTACTAATACTATAAATTCATTTCTAAACACAGGTTATTAAATTCATTTATAATGCATTTGGTCCAGGAAGAAGTTCAACCACCCAGCTGCGCTAAGGCTATCTTCGATCGTAAACAATATACGGCATTTTTCTTCAACGAAAAACTATTAATTTAGACAAGTCGTCGGAGATACATTGTCTAACTTGGGGTGTAGATTTACCCCCTTTCGGGATAATATACCAATTCATAGTCAGATAGTATATTATGCATATGTATTGCTATGCTATGCCTTTCTTTACCTATCCTGCTGGTGAAATAATAAAACCTGGAAGTACAGGCTGACTATAAAATATTGGTAGAACTGTTTTTATACTATAATAATTACCCTTATTTCAGAGCACAAGGTAAATATAAAATTACTTATGGCAAAACGTAAAAAGAAGTCAGCTAACAAAATACACAAAATAACAATGTCAAAGTTAGTGATTACGATGCAATATATAACTACACGAGAGAAGACAGGCAGAAAACAAAAAAGAAAATGTTGGAAAAGAAAAGAAAGACTAGCTGAGCACAAGAGACTAGAAAGAATTAGGAGCGCCCCAGAAGATGCGGATTTTAAAGCAAAACAGAGAGAGTTACCATAAAAGAAAAGCTGCGAAGAAAATGTTGTCTGTTAGTAAGATGACAGGTAAAAATCAAAAATTAATACGAAAACGCAACAGAAATCATTTTGGAAATTTTGCTACAGATAGAAACAGCATAATAAACGTCTCGAAGTGATACTGGATTGATATTACATGTGATAATTAAAATAATGTCAAATAAACAAAAATTATAAGTTGTTTTATTTAATAGGTACACCTACTATATTTTTTTACCTGAAAAATAATGTATTTAATGTAATTTCTTATTCCATTGTTAACAAATCTAAGTTCTTTGGTACATGTCTAATTTATATGGCCAAATATAGTTTAAAATCGTTAAAACTTCGAATCGGCTCGATAGATTTTGAGGCGAATAACACATAAATGTAGGCCTTAGAGACCTTGACAAAGTATGTTATTTAATTTTTGAAAATAAGTAAAAAAAAACTGCGCCAAAGAAATTATGTTTTTTAGGCACTTTTTGATAATCACCCTAATCCTGATCCTAATGATCTATAAATTTATTTTTCAACTAAGTTACAATACAGAAATTACTTGAAAATTTACCAAACATTAGTCGGTGTCAGATAACTTTAAATTAGCTTCGTCGACCTCCGTAGCGCCCCAATTTCCCAAAGAAAGAAAGCTCTCAAATTCTGTAATTATGAACTACAAGAAAATGGCTTTACGAATCTGCTCTCGGGTGCGGGCTAGCTGTGTCACAAAGACCGAAAATAAGGTTATGCTCTCTGAATTTTTATTATTCAAAACTAATAGCACCCCGCGAATTCACCCGCTTTGACTTAAAAGATAAAAAGCAGTGAATGTGTGTACTGCGTATCATACCTCAATAATAATAAGGAAAGAAAAAAAGATAAAATGTGGATGCGTAAAAAGAGAAATACTCATTATAATAATTCCAAGGTAAAGATAGTTTTAGATGATAGTAGGCGTCTGTACCGTAAACCGTACCATCGAAAAGGACGACCACGCATATCATATCTTTCGCAGAGCCATTACCAATGACTAAATAATAGGATAGGCACTACCATTAAATCAATAACTAATCCATAGAGGGATAAAGAGGGATGACATGAACAATTATTTTGCTCGACCCCTTCACGCATTGGTGTCATTAAACAGATAATTTAGGGCCTTACTTGTAAACGCCGCTTAAAGTTAGTCAGTGTTTTAAACGTTTCTTCTCGTTTTCCCGCGTGACATTTCAAAGCAGCCAAAAGTTGACAGAATACTTTGCATTGGCTAACTTTAAGCAGCGTTTATAAGTAAGGCCCTTCCTTAATGGTGAATTTTGAAAGAATTAAAAAGTTTTATCTTTGGGGTATAATTTTATTATTGGTCTTAATAATATTTATAAAAATCTTATGTTCTAATATTTGTTATTCCCACAGAGCAAGAAAAAAAAATCGTTTCGCCTCTCGGTGCAAAAGCGTAACATTTTTCAAACCTGCAGTGCAAGCACCGATCTTCCGATCGATATATTTAACGAATTTTCATGTCAAATTTGACATAAAGTTTCGATAAAACGTAATCGGTAGCACGGAATGTATTTTATCGACTTCGATATAAACTCGATAAATCTTAACGATCATGTCATTCTATGTCGACTAAACCACGCATGGATGTAATTTTTGACATTTGTCATTGGTTTAATCTTGTCAAACTTACCGAATTTTATCGGGTTTCCATAGTTGCTCGATAACCAATTTATCATATTTTCAAACTGGATTTTGGCTATATTTTAATATTGTAAGCCGAAAAATGGAAGCGTCGAGATGTCTTGAGAATCAATAGGCGGTGCCCAAGAGATGCCAATAATTCTCTCGACCTACCTAACGAACAGTTTGGGTTTCTGTTTAGAATTCATAAAGAAATTGCCCTCGCCGTTATTCAAGTTGTTCAGAGCGATCTATAAGCAGCCGATCAAATGGACTGCCCGTGAATGTTATAGTAATTAGTAAGTACTTTCCAAACCAGAAACTATTTGCTAAAATTATACTTATTCTAATTATTGTTATTTTATTCTACTTATACATGGAAATTCATTGTTGTAGGTCTGTATGGGTGTACGGTACGCTTTTACGCTCGCGTCGTTGCCAGTTACCAAAGGCGTATGGGTCAAGAACACAACATTGCACTGGTCAAAGGACTACAAGCAAGCTTGTGCAGAATTTGATGCAAGCAGTTGTTCAAAATCTCACGAACAGTTACATCATGGTCCCTAGCACTGCAAGGGATAGGAGGGAAGTTACTGGTGGCCAAATCCATAAAGTAGTTTTTGCATGAATAAATGAAAGAGTATTAAACACCTATTCCAAGTTTCATATGTGTTTACTATCATATTATCAACTAAGCACTACCTAGGTATCTAATATAATAATACGGTTGTAAAATATTTGCAACTGAATAATTAGGTAAAGTTCTTTCGGCCAATTTTATTATTATGTCGTTCCTCTTAAATAATTAATCGGATTTCACATGAAAATAATGGATTTTCTGTAATATTTCATAAAAATGTAAAGGTACCTATTAGAATAAATTGTTCAAGTAGGTGTTTTTCACGAATGAATGTCTAACCTATTTTCTTTAACCTCCAATTTTTTGCCTAATCTGTGAAATTTTCCGTAATATAAAGTTACTCTGTGAGAATTATGAACGAATGATCGATAATATGTCGACTAAATAAAGCCTTCGAAAGACGACGACAAGAATTACCGATGTAAGATCCATGCTACGAGTTACCGATTAGATCGATAAATAAAATCTATTAATCGACTCGATATATTTGTCGAACCAAAGATCCGTGCTTGCACTGCTGGTTGGTTATTCCATTGCCGACTTTAAAAAACAAAAGAACAAGTGAGGGTCGAGAAGTGTAAATAACCTGAATACCCTAGTTTGTAATAAAATATATAGTTATAAATAAAAGTCTTAAGAAACTGGGCAAGTAATCGACCTACGATAAGCATGACCTCGTTATCTGAACATGCACGCAATGTCTTCCAATCAGTGAACAAAAGATACAACAGGAAGAAACCCGTAATAAATGCTCAACTATAGAGACAATCAATCAATCTATAAGTTACGTATGTTTGATCTCTGCTACATAAATTATAATGAATTGACTCTGCGCCACGCTAGCATCGCACGGTTAAAATCATTTTATATCATGACTCGTATGCATTTCTTTATTTCTCCTCCCCTTCCCCACCTTCCCACACGTATAAACCTGAACCACAGATTACTGAATATATTATTTCGTAACTACAGTGCAAGCACGGATCTTTGGTTCGACAAATATATCGAGTCGATTAATAGATTTTATTTATCGATCTAATCGGTAACTCGTAGCATGGATCTAACATCGGTAATTCTTGTCGTCGTCTTTCGAAGGCTTTATTTAGTCGACATATTATCGATCATTCGTTCATAACTTTATATTACGGAAAATTTCACAGATTAGGCAAAAAATTGGAGGTTAAAGAAAATAGGTTAGACATTCATTCGTGAAAAACACCTACTTGAACAATTTATTCTAATAGGTACCTTTACATTTTTATGAAATATTACAGAAAATCCATTATTTTCATGTGAAATCCGATTAATTATTTAAGAGGAACGACATAATAATAAAATTGGCCGAAAGAACTTTACCTAATTATTCAGTTGCAAATATTTTACAACCGTATTATTATATTAGATACCTAGGTAGTGCTTAGTTGATAATATGATAGTAAACACATATGAAACTTGGAATAGGTGTTTAATACTCTTTCATTTATTCATGCAAAAACTACTTTATGGATTTGGCCACCAGTAACTTCTCTCCTATCCCTTGCAGTGCTAGGGACCATGATGTAACTGGTCGTGAGATTTTGAACAACTGCTTGCATCAAATTCTGCACAAGCTTGCTTGTAGTCCTTTGACCAGTGCAAAGTTGTGTTCTTGACCCATACACCTTTGGTAACTGGCAACGACGCGAGCGTAAAAGCGTACCGTACACCCATACAGACTTACAACAATGAATTTCCATGTATAAGTGGGATAAAATAACAATAATTAGAATAAGTATAATTTTAGCAAATAGTTTCCGGTTTGGGAAGTACTTACTAATTACTATAACATTCACGGGCAGTCCATTTGATCGGCTGCTTATAGATCGCTCTGAACAACTTGAATAACGGCGAGGGCAATTTCTTTATGAATTCTAAACAGAATCTCAAACTGTTCGTTAGGTAGGTCGAGAGAATTATTGACATCTCTTAGGCACCGCCTATTAATTCTCAAGACATCTCGACGCTTCCATTTTTCGGCTTACAATATAGCCAAAATCCAGTTTGAAAATATTATAAATTGGTTATCGAGCAACTATGGAAACCCGATAAAATTCGATAAGTTTGACAAGATTAAACCGATGACAAATGTCAAAAATTAGATCCATGCGTGGTTTAGTCGACATAGAATGACATGATCGTTAAGATTTATCGAATTTATATCGAAGTCGATAAAATACATTCCGTGCTACCGATTACGTTTTATCGAAACTTTATGTCAAATTTGACATGAAAATTCGTTAAATATATCGATCGGAAGATCGGTGCTTGCAATGCTGAACCCCATCGAGGAAAGGGTTGGTTCCTGAACCCCTTCATCGATATTATGGGGTAAATCGCTTTAAGTGAACAAAACATTTTTCTCAAGGGAAAATGCTCTCTGAGCCTGCTTTCACCGTTCTTCTTTATTCATATTCACCCCCCTAATCCTCTTGGCAAGAAGATTTGGACAGGAAAAAGAGAAAGCAGATGCAAGAGGCTCTTGCACCTGCTTTCTCTTTCTCCCCCTCCTTTTGACCCCACCCCCTTCATTCCTTTAAAAACATCGCACGTTATAATTTTCAATCAACGCTCAATGTCCAATTATGGGGACCTGTTACAGTTTTATTATAAGTGGGAATAAAAGTTATAATAATAGAAGAAGAGAATAACTGAGGTTCACGAATGCTGATCACGAACTAGAACACGTGGCATGGGCCAGCCTCCCCACTGGGTGGGCCGACGTAGGTTAAAACCACGGGGAGCCGGCAATGGATGCAAAAGGCAGGTAGCCGTTCAAAGTGGCGTGCTGTGGAGGAGGAAGACGGCAGCCGTTGATGATAAAAAATAAATAGGTAAAAACATAAATCAAAGCTGGCAAAGTTAATCGATGTCAATCCATGATAATTTTGAAAAAATTGTGCGTTTGTCTAATATAAAAATGAAAAAGTATGTGATCTAATTCATCTTTTCTAGTGCTGGATGTGACAGTAATTTACAATTTCTCATAAAATATACGTAGACAATTTGAAAATAAACATCAGCCAGATATAGGACGGCATACAAGTGTCTGCGACGCGCGCCCTGCCCATGGTCCCGCATTAAGCTTCGGCGACACCAGCGCGTCAAGTGGCGTCAGTTAAGCGTCAAAATCGGCCATTCGAGACCCACCGCTCCTAACAATGTTCGTAGACGGCCGCGCCACGATCCCCGCTGGCAGCGACGGGTACCGATTATTTCGCGTCGCTGACTGACGCTGCCGCTTCGCAGACGCGCCGGTGTGGTCGACGCTTTATACGGACACTGGGAAATGTAAATCATGTGTAATAGCACTCAAGTCGGCGACACTCCTGTGATACCGAACGACGCCATTTAAATTGATATCTATGCTGTTGGACTAGAGCCAATCTTTACGAAATATATTTGAAAAATATTATCAGATACACAAGCACAGGAATTTTTGCGTATTATTCAAGCCGAGCAATAATTACCAGACCGTTTATTGATAGTAAATGATTCCGAAAGCAATATCCGCAGTATAGATCAGGCATGTTTAATAACGGTAATAACAGACGTTATATTGTCTCATAATCACATTTATACGCGTTTAGAATAATCCTATATGTTAACATAATACCTATAATAGATAATCAATATGAGTATCTAAATTAAGTCTTAGGCTGACATTCAGAGACAATGCATCGAGTTTACTCCGATCGATCTCTTTTTTATTTGGCAGTATTATGTTAAAAAGGGAGAAAAAGTAGCAAATATTGTATGAATAAATGAAACAGGAGATCAAACTTACTGGTAATCACAGAGTAGAGAAAAAAAACTGGTGATATATACTCTTTGAAGGAGACTAAAAAGCGCGCCATTTCTCTTTATTTGTTTTTTCAACTATTATGATATTATGAATGTTGTTTATTTACCTAAATAATAAAAAAACGAGTGAAATTAAAACTTACAATGGAAATGGAAATAGCAATGCAAAATAAATCGTCTCTATAGTGTGCTAATAGCTCCATACATACAAATTCTAGAAACTAAATAAAAATAAATGCTTCATTTTAGTAATAGAAAAGAAAAACTATGGAGCCAAATTGCAAAGCATTCATGATTTCTTCATATGTGCACGGTAATTCCTAAAAGGTACCATATGAATTATTTTTATTTAGACCTACTATTAATTTAAGATTAATTCTATATTATAGGTTAGGTACCTACTCACAAACAACTTAAAAAGGCATGGAATAATGTGAATGTGAAGACACAAGCCGGGGAAGCAAAATCTATAATACAACAAAGAAAAGAAAACACACAGAATCTGCCAGTAAATTACTACTAGAATTTTTTTATTGTTATTTTCATTATAAATAAATCTATGAAGTACCTAATTTTATTTCGTAATTTATTCATTTTATTCAATACAAAATACATTTCTTCACAAAAACCACATCAAAAATTGATTTTAAGCAGCATTGTTTTTAAAAACATGCGCGATAATAAATATGGCGGTGTCTGAGCACGGCTCGAGTCACCGATTTCGTGACTCAGCCCGTCTCATTCTCAGATGAGCACATACTCGTACTCCATTATGCTAAACTCGACTGTGAATGCCAATTCGACCGAAGTCCGAGTCTAGACTCCAATTTTGACATAATGGAGTTTGAGTTCGAACTCGAACTCGTCTGTCGCCTTAGTGTCAATCCTATTTTGACAACGTGTTTCAAATATCTGGAGGGTGGTAGAGTGCATTGTTATTATCTTCGGGGTTATCTTTGCGTTGCTATAGTAATAAATAAAGCTGCAACATCGTCTCACTATACTTTAACTTAAAATAGAAGTAGGTACAATATATGATAATACACAAGTTGAAAATTAAACTAAATAAATAAATAACGCCCAACGATCACATACATAGATCCTGGACCCTAACTAGGATGGTACAAAATACCACTTCTTCTTCTTTCGTTCTTTCTTCTCCTACCATGTCTTTGGTTTTATTTTCAATCCAGCTTATTCTTTCCATACGCCTCCAGCAAAATACCACTAGTTACTAAAAATCGCGCTCTAAAAAGTTTGAAACAAACAATATATATTTCATCTGAAATTGTTATCGTACAAACAATTCTATATTTATCGTCTATTAAATTAAACAACTTACACGTACGTACCTAATTTAATACACGTTCATACTAGCGTTGTGGATTTACTGTCGCCAAATAACACAGTAATATTGAGCTCTTATTGAGCTTTAGTGACTCAGGCAAGCGTGATCACAGAGAAAATCATGTTAAAATTATATAATATATACAAATTTTGTTGAATATAAAATAGAAAATACAAAAAACCGATTCTGTGTGGTAGGTACTAAGTCTATTATATATATTATAAGTAATTTCATTTGTACGGTTTTTAGCTGAAATTCACTAGATATTTCTGTACCGTTTTGTATTTTCATATTGAGCTTATTCTATGGAATTTTGTAGCACCTTGCAAAATAGAAATCTTGAGCAGACACTGATATTAAGTTGAGGAGAAACTCAATTGAAAAAACATCTAGGTAAATGAAAACCATCGTTTTATACGAAGGGAATTTGCTGTTGCCTAGGAATCACGAAATGCCACAAGTCACGCCGTGTCGCCCAGTGACAACGGTAAAGAATACGAATATAATATGTGGTTAACGATGACACAAATAACTTTGAGGAATTCAAAACCCAGGCTCATTCTACACACATAACAAAAAAAATCTGCTAAGGAGCCTGAATGATTATAAAAGACGGGTCATCGTGGAAACTTAATACCTAGTAATCTGCAGAAAGCATAATTATAAATGATGGGCGAAATAAGAGAGAGATTGCTGAGATAAGATGTGATCGGGGGAGCGGTGATATGATACATTTTTTGGGACCGGAGTGAGCTTAAAGAATACAGAAACCGTGTGGGAAATTGTTATAATTAAATAATTATGATATTCAAATAAAATCTAGATCATCTCAATCTACAGGTTACCTGCACTGATCGATATTAGCGGTAAGGTCGCCACATCGTAATATATTTGTGAATCATTGTATTCTTTGTCATCATCGCTCGAATGACGTCCACTGCTGAACATAGGTCTTCCCCATAAAACGGTCACTTTGGGCGCTTATCATAGGCAGGATTTGCCATAATAACCACGCTTGGCAGGCAGCTTAGTGATCGCAGATTTTAATGTACCGAGGAAAGAGCTGCCGGGTGAAATATCATTGGCTGATGCCCATTCCATGATATTGCTTTAGCTGGCTTAACAGCCACGGGAACAGATGGGGTAGTCCTATTCGCAAACCGGGAACACACGGTACTGTATTCTTTGTAATCCTAGTATTTGGTGAGTACGTCATCGTCTTTTTGTAAGAACCAATTGTTCAATAAATAATCGCGGCAGAAATAAAACGGTCGATTTTTCGGTTATTTATAATTAATCGGCAACACTTCTTCACGTTTTTTTTTGTAATTGTGTACTTCTATAGTGTAGTCAAAACCAACCTAACACTCCTCTTCTCGATTCCTCGCTTCGCTACTGGGCCATTATTCCGCATCGATTCCTTACTTTGAAATCACGCGAATTCCTTGTCTTACATAAGAAATCTGCGAAACTGTATTCTCTATGAAACGAAAACAAAACCGCGCGAAATGAATTTGGAATTGACGCGATTTGAACTGTCAAAAATAGTATTTTTTACCGAGACGCGTTCCGAAACATCAACACATCAAAAATATGACCACTTATGTCAATATATTTTATTCAAAATAAAGATAACTTTAATGTAAAGTGAAGGTGTATCTGACGCTGTAACACGATTTGAACAAGACACGATAACGACGTGGTTTCGTATTGTGTGGAATCTGTGTTTCCATAGAGAATAACCACCCTGGTTGGCCACTACTGCCACTAGTGACTCTAAAAAAACAATAAATTACAGCATATTGGTGCATTAATACGAATTTGTTCACAATTAAATGATACTAAAAATAGTTTGTTTAAAAACTCGCCGCTGGGCTACGACTAATTAATAATCGAAAAATTATCCGTCTTAATGCAAGACAAATTGTCCGTTTACAATAATTCGACGGTTCGTAAATAACCGCGATTTTTTATAAACACGGTTCTTACAAAAAGACGGTGACATTAATACCTATTCACTCGCATGTACGTTTTAACCTAAAGCGTGGTATGCGCCAAATCAGACCTGGTTTAATTCTGAAATCGTATAATATAAGTGGGCGGCGCTCGATTAAATATAGAATTCGTAACGAGCGAAGATGTAAGTGTAGTATGCCATATAAATTTGAACAAAATATTAAAAATGGTGTAAGTAAGAGGCAATACAATTTATACTGTCGATATCTCTAAATGAGAGCAAACAATACGAAATTGAATTGTGATTGTGAATATAAGTTAATTGGACGAATTTCTGTCGGCATTGGATCATTCATATCATAATATTATTATTTCAATTTTCATCTAAAATAGACCGTTTTAATTTCTTAAATTAATCCTTTTCAATGTCCCTCGACACAAAAGCGAGGGCAAAATCCAATTATAGAAGCGATGAATAATGTTAATAGTAGAATTCCAAATGTTAGAAAATGAGAGTTTCGCAGGATCAGAAACTTGTCTGGCCGTTGATTAGTGTCCGTCAGCGCTGCGTCGCGCGTCGGGTGGTGAGACAAATGAACGCTCGCGGGCCTGCGAACTCCCGCTTTGACGTTAGAATTACACACAAAGAAAATGGCACAATCATTTTCCAACCGCTTTCGTACTTACATATTATAAAACTGAAATTACTAGAACAAACTCAAAGCCCGGAATTTCGAACCTACTCATTGTAACATAGGTATTAGGTATTTAAAACTGGCGTACCTATTGATGATTACAGTTTTGTTATGGGTAAAGGTACGTTCAGCAGTGGACAAAAAATGGCTGATGATAGTGATGATGTAACCCAAAGCTATTGTTTTTATAATTTTTATGTTATATTGATCTTGGAAGGTGGGTGGAGGAAGTGGAAGGTAGGAAGAGCAGTAAAGGGAAGGTAGAGAAGTGAAGGAAGGTGATTTAAATACGTTAAAAAAGTCCTAAATTAAGTGTAGCTCTCTATGGTCTCCAAGGGTCAAGCTGATACTGATCAGCTTGAGCCTTGGAGACCATAGAGAGGCGAACCAAAAACCTCGTTTGTAACGATGAACGCTGGTTAAACGAGACTGCTGGATGTTTTCAAGAGGGGAGTCAACAAGTTTATTATAGCCGCGAACGTGCTATATCATCAACCACAGATGCGCAATTTATAAAAAACCTAATAGGCTAAGTCATTTCCTGTTAGGCGGTACGAAAATCACCGGGCAGATTGCCTTCTAAACATCTTCTAAAAATGAAGACCAAGTAATCTACAGTGAGAGAAAGTCGCACTCCAAGGGTTCCGAATACCTTCAAACACACCTCCTATGTTTGTATGTATACTTGTAATAACTTTGTCCGATTTAATATTCGTTAGATAATAGCGTAGGTAATTACCCAACTTTCTTGGCAGTTTTGTTGCTACAAGTTGTGTTAAATAATTGAAATTGATTTGATAATCCAACTTAGAAATTAACAATTAACGTACATAATTTTGTAAAATAATATGATAATGTTAGAGCAAATTTAAAACAAAAACTAATATAATAAAACAAAAACAAACATGAGTTTGAAACCTATTTTTATCATCACCAGCATTTTGCATGATAGTCCTAGGATAGGATGTAACATTAGAATAAGTACCTATTCTATGGATGTATCTACTTTTACTCTAGCCTGTTTGTCTTCAAACTTATTAACTGTTGTAAACTTGTCAGGTAGCCATTTGCACTGCTATTATGTTAAAGGTTTGGGTCTCGTAATCCGCCACAGTGTTTCTACAGAATCACAAGTTTATTTATTATTATTACAAAACGTGTCTGGCGGTTTGACGGCAGGCAGGTAGCAGACCCAATGCCAGCCCAAAGTCGTGAAGTTAAACACCCATGAACTCGAGACGGGAACAAAGGGCCGAAATTCGAATAATTTGTCCTTATTACCCATCTTCGGTCGACCACGGCTTTCGCGTTTACCTTGGGCCTTGAACGGGTTTCAGTTAAATCTCCCCTACACAGACGCCCGTCAGCTCGCCTCTAATATTCAGAATGGGGGAGCAAAACGTTGCTTTTATTAAAATTTTACGTGTGCTTGCTACCCACGTCAAAAGGTGCTGAAATACCGATACGTTCACGCATTTACTCACGCACACTTGAAGTTAATAATTAAACAGAAATAAGAAAAGCCTGAACTAAACAGTACACTGTGTACAGTAATTTATGGTTTTTGTTTGCAGTCCTCAGGGTAGCCAATTAGTCATGTTCATTTATAAAAAAAACCAGCCAAGTGCGAGTCGGACTCGCGCACGAAAGGTTCCGTCCATTATCTATTATTATTATTGTTTATTTATTTTGACTATCGGGTCTAGCCCAGACATTGGATGGAATTGGTGGGGCCGTAGCCAATACCAAGAGGCCCTTTTGAATACAAAAGTTACTATAACACGGTCACACTATCCCTGGACGTGACGTCGATGGCTTGCATTTCAGCGAGGACTAGAGACAATGTGACCATGTTTTACATATTTATTTCTTACATGTTGGCATATTTATAACTATTTTGTGTAATATGAAATATGAAGGTAAAAATATCTGAGATATTGTGGTGAATTTTTGATGGATTATTATGATCTGATTTATGAAATGAGATACTGGCACCTGCCAATTTGTCTCATCATATCATATCATATTATTATTACTATTATTATAGCCTGTCCCAGATCATATGATAAATATTCTAATTTTCTGTTCTTTATTGGTATATTGATCTGTGTGCCCTTTGGCATAGGCCTCCTCCAACCCTTCCATTGCATCCTGTCCTGTACAGTTCTGGTCCAGGTTTTACCCGCAATTTACCATTTATCTATAAAAACGAGCAAAAAAGTCACGTTTGTTCTATTGGAGCCCTTTAGTATTTGTTGTTATAGCAATAGAAATACATCATCTGTGAAAACTTCAACTATCTTAATAATCAGATATAGGCGACAGACAGACAGACAGCAGAGCCTTAGTAATAGAATTCGCTTTACCCTTTGAGTATGAAACCCTAAAAATAGAAATAAGAATAATCATTTCAGACATTTCCACCAAGTTACGGAGTGCTGGCAGAAGATTGGATGGAGGAAAACCACAGGAACAAAACAGTGAATGTATTGATTTTTAAAACAGTGTTTTAAATTCAATAGGATTTCCAATTTCGTCCTCAATTTGTCATGATTAAATTAATGGCAGGTGCTCCAATAATGAGCCCATGCCAAACAGCCAAGTTGCTCCAAACACATATGGCTACTAAAAATTCAACTTTTTGTATTTTTATGAAGTTTATAGTTTAATAGGTTCTACATTAGCTATATTAAAATCCAACTAAAATACAACTGCCACAAATAACAAAACCTGATCATGGCTGACTAACATGAACTTGAACTATGATTCTTATCAAACAAGAGAGAATACAAGAGAGAGAGAGTTTTACTGAGAACATGCCCGTTAACCCTCTCATTTTCATTACTGTCTAATGTGTAATCAATTGGACACTATGTGACCAAACATAACCTGCCTACCTACATATTTTTAAGAAAGTACAGTTTATTAAAACATTTACAGTGTTTGCCTTGATTATGATTTGCGAATGAATTTGTCTGTACACCAATAACACTAGTTTATGCCAAAGAGTACTAACCGCTACGATAATACCTGCTGAAAGTCTATAAGATACAACTTAGCTTTAAGCAACACTTTCCGCTGGGTTCTCATATATTTGTTTCAACTTGGCAGACCATAATACCAAACACTCATTGGTCGCCTGTTGGTCATCGGCTGTCTCAACCATCACATTCTAGATCAGACAGAAATTACAACCATTCATTCCAGACCATAAAGAATCTGTGGAACAGCAGCAGGCCTGTCCAACTGATACATATTGTCTCGCCTGATGATGGTAAGTAATCATATATTGATGATGGAACATGCTTGCCTAGAAGATACCAGTTTACACTTGCCTTAAAAACTGCCAAATAATATTTTTTAAGAAACAAAGACAGATGCTGGTAGTGTGTTTCATTTAATTAATTTTTTCATACGTTTTTTCATATGGTACCCCACCATGGCTAATATAGAACTTGTATGTGAATACCTACATTATTAATATTAATTCCACATTTATTTATTTATTTAATACATAAAGATATACAACGGTTTAGTATGATATGCCTTAAACCTAAGTAGGGTTTGTCTAGAACATAAACAACATAACCACAACAACAAAAAACACAATAAGTTAATAAGTTTGTTTCATGAACAGATAAGTTAATTATCGATCTATGGGCCGCAATTAATTATTTGGTCAATATTATTTGCTGTAAAATGCCTGTAAACAAAGATTATAAAGCCTGTTGATAGCTAGTGAACACAATTTCTCAAACAAACACGATTCACCAACAAAACGAGACAAAGTCATACGAAATTACAAAGGGCAGAGCAGGATGGAACAAAAGACAAAATGGGTGTCCCGCTTACTCTCATAGGATTAGCAGTTGAAATAGACTACTAATTTTCGTACAAGGGGAAGTTATATAGTTGGTTAACTGGATTTATAGTCAATGGCTGTAAACAAATAACATCACTGCATTTGCTGTCTCACTCTGCCAAACAAAAATAGAATAGGACAGAATGAGGGAAAATATAAGATTCATTCGTTAACCTTTATTCAATGCAAAGCCAACATCAACAAAGGATGAAATGACAGATGATTTTTATCCTCTGAGATTCAGATTGAAGAACTATTGTTCGATTATTTTACAATTTTGTGCTCTTGCCATTCTTTCTAATTACTGCCTACCATTGCTCCCGAATAAGTAAGTTGGTATAGATAGCTACCTTTACCTACCTATTCAATTCAAACGATATACTGGACTTGCAGAATGCAGAGATGGTTCCAATCATATGTCAATACAATTCCGGAAATTATAATGAATGATTTCATATCGTAATCGTAGGTATCAGTGAGCTTCAGTGAGCTATACAGACAGAAAACGTAATAATGTCTGTCTATGTTTTAATAACCTAGAAACGGAATCACCTTAACTTGAAGACAATGTATTTTCATAAATCTGTTACGTGATGCTGTGCTTACCTACATAATATTTATCCACAAAAAATTTCACGAGTGTCACGACAAAGACAACAAAACTGGCGTCTCCGGTAAGTAAAGTAACTACGTTCCGATAAATAGAGCAAATAAAATCCAAAAATAAAATCCACATTGATGACTTAAATAGCTAGGAAGCGAGCATACTCACAGGATAGTACATCCCCTGCGGCGGCAAAAAAAAGGCCCCTGATCCCCACAGCTTGCCGTTTGTATTTACTTTGCGCTGCACAAAAATACCACTTCACGTACGCCTCTTTCTTGGGCGTAAATATTCACAACACTAACTTATAAATTCGAGGTAATCATGAGTATTTATTGATACTACAATGGAAAATACTAAAAATAACAGGGTTGTTTAACTTTTTAGGTTATGTGAGAAAGCGCGACGCGAAAGAGGAACGCGCTATAACAAAGTACTCTGTGGAACGCGCTGAGCACAAAACGGTTGATGTGCCAGTGCCAGAGTTGCCACTTGCAATTACTCCGTTTCTCCCAAACTACAAACACCAAATAAATAATATTATATCATCATATCTATTCTATTTTGTATCTATACGATGGTGCCTTTTATTGCTTTTATAGTTTTATTTCCCTCTGACCATAATGTCATAATATCATTATGATATTATTTCTACAGAGCGTTATTTAAAATAATTGTATAGCCCCCGACTTTCAGTTCTACCATAACTTATATTCCTTACATAATGTAAAGTGTATTCCGATATATCATTACTTAAAGAATAAAATCGCCTTGCTCCATTGTACAAATAAATATATTCTTCTCAAAACTAGAACATTCCGAACAATAATTTTCCTGAGGGGTCTAGCAAAATTACCAACCACTAACGCTAACGCCAAACGTTAACTCTAAACCTGGGGGTCTAGCAAAGACACCAACCACTAACGCTAACGCCTCACGCTAACTCCAAAATGTACTGAAATGACATATCGAAAATCGCTAACTTTTCCGTAGCGAATGTCAATTCGATACATTTTTGGAGTTAGCGTGAAGCGTTAGCGTTAGTGGTTGGTATCTTTGCTAGACCCCCTGTATTGAAATGACATTCGCTGCCGAAAAGTAAGCGATTTCCGAACTGTCATTTCAGTACGTTTTGGAGTTAGCGTTTGGCGTTAGCTTTGTAGTTGGTATCTTTGCTTGACCCCCAGCTATTTTAATGACATAAAATACTTTGATTTTGTTTTTCAATGAAATCTCGTCTTTACGAGAGATGACGACGGCGGCTGTCATGGGTGGCTTAACATCAGGTAAACGACTAGATCATCAAGGCATTTATTATTATCATACAAATAAATAAATAGATTCAAGATACTGGTCATAAACTTAGACAGCTATCTACTACAAGTACTGTCAAGTACTCTTTGGGCAACAATGTTAACTGTGGTATGTTGTATACTTTATTTAGTAATAAATAATTAACAATAATTGTAAGTAATTTTTTTAAGGTATTATATATAACTACATATTTAGTATAATTTTTGTTAGTTGTATTCTCTGTTAAAAAATTATGGTTTCTTATTAAACTACTCCTAATTAAACCTATCTTATGTAAAATAAGATAGGTTTAATTAGGAGTAGTTTAATACTTTAAACCTCATTGCTACTTATTCCCTCAGAATTTCTCACTTCTCCATAATATCTTTAAGCAGAATATTATTCCCAAAATGGCGAGATATTTTCCCAGTCTAGCAGCCCTCGCAACAACGATACGAAGATAGCTAGCGTCGCTCTCGCTTAGAATTCTGCCAACTCGCTCACTCTGGATCGTCCCGCTTGCGTATGAAAGAGATAGCCAGAATTGCCTCTGGTTCGGTTTTTGGAGTGAAATGAAAGAAAATGTATGTGGCTTTTCGCTTTCTCAATTTCATTCAACCAGCACCAGGGAGAATAACAATAATAATTTATGAAGAGCTTGACACAAAAATACTTTTTGGGATTAAATGTTTTTGGGTGCGAGTTTCTGGAAAACACTTGGGATTGGAATAGTACTATGTATTATCTTAACATAATAATTATGTGTAGGTACCTAATATAATACCTATATCTACATAGCTGAATAAATAAATAAATAAACAACACCCAAAGATCACTATGTACCTACATTATAGATTCTGAACCTTATCTAGGATTCCCTGTATCTACATCTAGGGACCCAGGAACTATGAGGACCATGGTCCACAGTCCCAGTCCCAGTCCCACCCACCCCACAACACCCAGACACAGTTCAAGTATTAGGTATTTGCGCTTTTTTCTTGTGCACAAATACTTTGCCGGCGCGGGAATCGAACCTGCCGCCTGCGGGTCATGACCCAACTTGCTCAACTACCATACCACGGAGGCTATCATCATACTGTAAGTGTAAGGTACTGTGTACTGTGTGTGCGGGAGGGGGGGGGGTGTATGTGTTTAGCCTAAAGGACTAATACTTAAAAGCTAGCTAGGGGCTAGGAATAAAAGATGGCAGCAAAAGGTAGGTTTGAAATTATGAAGGCTTTAGCTTTGGTTTACGATAATTATAAAAATTTATTAAGTCGCATAGGATTCTAAATTTTTTTTCATGTATTTTGGCTCCACTAATAGTGTATTTAGCCAGTGTCAAGTATTGTCATTTTTCATCGTTAAAGAATATATCACGTAAAGTCAGGTCTTAGTCATAGTCATAGTCCAGTCTAAGTCAGGTAGCCGTAGTCCAGTCTAAGTCATGCTCCAGTAAAGTGGTGGCAACTTTACTAGAAGCTTCTATGGAATTTTGGAAGCAACACGAAAACTCACGTTTCACCACATTATATCACTTGCCCACACTCATGCTCGTAATTCAGCACTTAATGCGGAAAACGCCACCAATATTAAACATTTGCAACAACTGGAAAAAGCACAAGTTTTGAGAAATAATATAATGCAACGACGTGAACATTTCCGCGTTCCCGCCAAAACTCGATCCCAAAGGAGAGGGTTATAAGTGGGTGTTAAATATAATCAAAATGATAATAGTGGCGTAAGATACAGGGTTACACATAAAGTTAATCCGTGATAGTTTTGGATTTTTCGAAACCTCTGATTTTGATTTACTATAACATAGCACGAGGTGATAAAACTCGATTGTTTTTGTCTAATCTATGGATAAAACCCTTAGGTTACAGAAAAAAACAATTATATATTATAATATATAACATTCAATAAGTCAGCTCCATTATTGCAAGCAAAAATATTTTTGTTTAAAGCCAAATATAAAAAAAAGTAAGGAGTGCAATAATTATTTTTATGAATATTATTAATCCTTTATAATTAAGTTTCATTTCACATCGTATGCTGATTAGAATAAACAAACACCCAAGTTCCATACAAAAAAAGTCCTGTCCTTTACTTTCATACACCATTGATACAACTAACGCCATCTATGTTATAGTGTAGAAAGCAGTATTTTGTATACGGCAACATGCAGTATGCACAATGAAAGTGCTTTACATTACAAGCCCCTACTATCTAACCTTTAGTTTCCACTAAGACTCGCTAGATGTCATCCCAGGCTCGGCGATCAAGGCGGGCCTTCGCTCTTATGTTAAGTGTTTCCAGGATGGTATAATGGTTCTTGCCATAAATAACCGCATAGCCATGGAGCTCATGGCGGATATATACATTTTTAAACTGTCAATAGCCCATACCAATACATAAATAGCCCATACATAAATAGCCCAGCCTATAGGCTTCGGGGTAGTACCGACGTTAGTACCTACGTACTTAATTCAAACGTATACGTCTTAATCTTTGATTCAAGCCAAGGATGACCAAAGTCAGCTTAGCACAGTTCCTGGCAGCAGGGGAGTGATGCGGCGAGGTGAACCTCCTCGCTGCGGTACTAACCTACGTGCTTGCCATCGCCTAGGAAATATAATTGACAGCAGTTGTCCAGTGTGTGTGTCAGTCTAGAGTTGGTGTAAATATGGTGTAAATCGATACGGCAAATTTTGTACTTTTTATTAATGTTTTAATTTGTATATAATTCCAATTTCACAGTCAACACAGTATTATTTCTCCTCTCACCATATCATATCAGATAGCCCCCTAGCCCCCACACCTGTAGGTATTATTATTATATTATCTGTGAACATGTCTAGGTAGTAGGCACACCCAAAGTAGTTTCACTATAGGTAATAGGACAATACATTTAAAATCCTTGACTACATGCACCTAAACCAGAATTCGGAATGCTTAAAAAATAATACCTACTAACTTAGATGGGAGTCCTATGTAGTTGCGAAGAACGCCGGTGCGACGCACGCTGTTGCGAAAATTTTTGTACATGGGTCGTCAGTTCGAAAGCTCATCGTATCGAAAACCAACCGATCGAACGACCCTAATTCGAAACATGTAGTTGCGAAGAACGCCGGTGCGACGCACGCTGTTGCGAAAATTTTTGTACATGGGTCGTCAGTTCGAAATCTTATCGTATCGAAAACCAACCGATCAAACGACCCTAATTTGAAACGCGAATCTGGAATGTTTATTTTCATGTCATTTGTAGGCTTGTGACATTTATGAATATGATTAGGTACCTGAACCGTGGTGGTCCCAGCGTAAAAATAAGACCACTCCATCTCTTCCCATGGGTGCCGTAAGAGCCGGCTGAGAAAGTATCCAGGGATAAGCAGCAGCATCTCCTCATTTTATTATTATACTAGCTACTGCCCGCGGCGTTGCCACGCGCGGACTACATTACTTTTCAGGTTTCGGTTTGGGTAATGGCTTTATTTTTTAAAACTGATTTTCTATCAGCCACACTGAGTTTTCTGCTCGTATAATCACTTCCACGAAGTAAAAATGACATGTCTTAATCATGGATGAAATAATTAATTATAATATTTCCCAAAACAGCGTAGGTACGCTAATTATTATCCTTGATATTCCTGGACCAATTTTGATGAAATCTCCACTCATGGCTACTTAACTATAGAAAAATTTTCGATGATATTTCGATAAGTATCATCGAACTCATGATTAATTAAAACCTATATTATATTAAAATCTAGGCTTTCAAAACAATTTTACAATAGGGTAAAGTCTGGGGGTCTAGCAAAGATACCAACCGCTAACGCTAACGCCAAACGCTAACTCCAAAATGTACTGAAATGACGTTTCGGAAATCGCTAACTTTTCCGTAGCGAATGTCATTTCGATACATTTTTGGAGTTAGCGTGAGGCGTTAGCGTTAGTGATTGTGATCTTTGCTAGACCACCAGGGCATTTTACATAACATGTTTCGTACACAGATTAGAGAAAAAAATCTACTTCCATCATTCCAAAGAGTATTATTATACTCTGTATCTCTGTATCATTCAAAGAATATTTAATTTATACGTAACGTAAGAGTATCATTGGCCCACTGCATTAGCCTATGGTGGTAATAGTATGCATTGGCCCTCAGACCTGTGGGCCAAACATAAACGTCATGTAATGCCAAAAATAGGCGTAGCAAGAGTCGAGATTATACTCCCAAGGGTAAAGCTCTAACTATCACGGTTCATGAGATACAGCCTGGTGACAGACGGACAGACAGCCTGACAGACGTCGTCAGTCCGTTTTGGGTACGGAACCCTATTACTAAGGCTTCGCTGTCCGTCTGTCCGTCTGTCACCATCAGGCTGTATCTCATGAACCGTGATAGTTACACAGCTGAAATTTTCACAGATGATAAATATATTTTTGTTGCCGCTATTACAAAAAATACAGAATAAAATAAGTATTTAACCCCTTAAATACTTATTTTATTCTGTATTTTAGTATTTTTTCTCTCTCATACATCAAACGTTTTTTTGCTAGTTTTTATAGATAACTAGCTTTTGCCCGCGGCTTCGCACGCTTGTGTTATGTTATTTTTACGTTATAGTCTAATAATAGATCATGCATTTCGTACCAAACAACAAAATCCAATAAATATTTTCGAAGCTGAGCACAGTAACCTGTATTAGTTAGCATAGGTATAGGTATGACGCAAGTATAGCCGTGAGTGGAAGCTATTTAAGCCATTACTTACAATTAAATGTTTTGAGTCTAATATAGATTTATAACAGTAAAAGAAGTTTCAAACAAAAAACTACAATTTTATAAGTACCTCTTCATATTACAACAAAAAGAAATCATCATCACTTCACTCAAGTCTTTAACAGAAGTTTCAGTAAGTTTTGTTTAGGTAGTAGTTACCTAAGCAGGCAGGTACAGTTTAGAAAATATGGAAGAATCATACACGATGATGCAGTTTTGCTCAGTTTTACATATTATCCGCGCACTTTTTGTACCATTTACCACATTTTTTTACTTTCTTAAGTTTGGCTCCATACGAATTGAGTACCTACACTTAGCCAGTGTCAATAATAAGGTTATAAATTGCTGGAGATATGCATTTACCTGTACGATGCGTACATAATTAATTTTCTTAATACTAATTAGAAATTACAAATACTAAACCACAACTCCTTAAAGAATCTACAGTTATAATTATTATTATGTCCACTATTTTCCACGCTGTCTCATTCCCACTGCACTTTCAAAATACCTACCTAGTGATGAAAGTGAGGAAGTAGGTTAAATCGTCATTACATAAATATTACTTTCACCCAAAGATTACCTACTATAACTATAACCTTCTTGAAGTAACGGAGTAATCAATCATTTTTTGCTCCCGTGGTTTATTTAAAAGCCCACAGATCTAAAATATTTTAACTATTAAAAACTTATATCAACATGCAAGAAGAAGAAGAAGAACGAATAAAAAACAGTCAAAAACGAACTTTACGTGCCATGTTATTGTTAATTCGAGGATACAATTGCCATAATGAATACCCACATATTATTATATCTAAGTACATACCCTTTTTAAACATTTTTCATAAAATATTTCGTATCATTGGCTTACAAATAATAGCAAGCACTCTACTTTAATGCCAAATTAAAAAAGGTTCATAATGCGTAGCAATGGTAAGGGTCTATAACTTAAGTAGCTATAAGTACTACAGGGGGTCTAGCAAAGATACCAACCACTAACGCTAACGCCAAACGCTAACTCCAAAACTGTATTGAAATGACATTAGCTGTGGAAAAGTAAGCGATTTCCAAAATGTCATCCTAGTACATTTTAGAGTTAGCGTTAGTGGTAGGTATTGTATAGTGATATCAACCACTAACGCTAACTCTAAAATGTACTGAAATGACATTTCTGAAATCGCTTACTTTTCCGCAGCGAATGTCATTTCAATACATTTTTGGAGTTAGCGTGAGGCGTTAGCGTTAGTGGTTAGTATCTTTGCTAGACCCCCAGGTACCTTAAAACTTCTTTGGGGTTGATCAAGAATTTAGCAGTAGCGCAAAAATAATTTTATCTACCTAATTATAATGGTAACGTGTAGTAAGTTTATGTAAATAATACATTTGACCAGATCGCCAATAAAGAACATTTTCCCCGCCAAAACCCTATAAATCAAAAAGTTGAAACAAAATGTTAATTAAGTAAGCTTCAATATTGGCTAAGTATGATAATCGCGTGAAGCCTTATGAATGATTATAAAAAGTCTAAGATCCTACCCTTTTAAACAGTTTTCATAAAATACTTCCTAAAATTGGCTAAATACAAATTTTGTCTAATGCCATAATAAAAAAGGTTATACAATGCGTAGCAAAAGCAAGGGTCAATAAATTAAGTACCTATAGGCACAGATTACTGAATAAGTTACTACTATAGGTTAAGGTATAGGTATTATAAATACAATTTAAATACTTATTTCGAATGGTAACGCGTAGTATATTTTTGAAAACTAATCCATAATACCAGATTGCTAATAAAGAATTTTGCCCTCGCCAGAACCCAAGAAATCGAAAACATGAATAATAATTTTAGTTATGTTTCAATATTGGCTAAATATGATATCGCGTGAAGCCTTAAAACTTATAATAAAAAGTCTAAGTAAGAAGTTCTTAGTTTTCGAAATTCCTTTGTATCTTTGTCCTGCTCATATTCAAGAAGGTTCTCATACCTATCCTCTTTTTTAGTTTGGACCACAGATTAACGAAAAAACTTATCTTTAGTAATACCGCAGATTAGAGAAAAAAATACATATGATTTCCTTGATTGTTTTTCTCTAATCTGCACTGCATCGAGTAATCGCGCGATGTATTTCGCCGTAGCCCGAAAAGTGTGATACGGTGCCGGTAATGCAGGCGCGCCAATTGTTATTTACTGTTTTTTGTCTTTTAAGTTATAAATATAAACATGCATTAAATTACTTCCTTATTGCTTAGTGCAGTGGGGATTGTTTAGAATGAAATAAAAATGATTGGGGTTCGGTACTCAAAGGGTAAATCCTTATTACTAAAGCTCCGCTCTCCGTCTGTCTGTCTGTCCATCAGACACCAGGATGTACTCATGAATCGTGATAGTTAGACAGTTGAATTTTTCACAGATGATATATTTCTGATGCCACTATAACAACCGTGATCCGTATTCAAAGGGACAGATAAACAGACAAATAAAAAAAAATGGTTTTACTTCCTATTGATAAGGAATTATAAAATAAAACTATTAAAATTTATTTTTGTAATCGCAAAATATACTTTCACAGTTTGTAAAACATATTTATTCGCCGACATGCAATATAACGCTACTGCTTCCTCCATTTTATTTAACCCACGTCGGTCGGGCAGCAGGCAAACATATTGACTATGTGTCCGGGTTGGGGCGCTACAAAAACATCGAGGATAGTCAACAGAGATGTTTTTGCGCGCCAACTTAACAGCGAAAGTTCGGGCGTATATGAAGCCGCGCCATAATAGTAACAAAGTTTTTTTTCTTTAATCTGTGCATACGGATAAACCTGAGATAACATTACCGTCAGTAGCACAGAGCACATTTTTTTCTCTCATCTATGATTAGTAGCCAAAACAAAACTTACTTTTGACACTGGCTAAATACCTACACTATGTGTGGACCAAAATATAAGAAAAAAAAAACTTACCTTTAAGTCTTGAAGCGGCCATCTTGTGAAAATCCCGTTCCGTTTCATAATGAAATCTTAATCATTTTCACCAAAAAAAATTTACAAAATTTAAAATTTAATATATCCTATGTTGTGCGCTGGGTTTTTCTAAGCTTATTAGTGAAAACCGCATGAAAATCCGTTCAGTATTTTCGGAGTTGTGCCGTAACAAACAAACAAACAAACAAACAAACAAACAAACAAACAGACAAAATGTCTAAAAAGTAGCTTAACGTGATCAGCAAAAAATTTCAAGCTAACCTGTGTCATTTTTTTTTCGATATCTTGCATTTACAGATTTTTTTATCTCTACAGTTTTATTATATGTATAGATGATACGGAACCCTTCGTGCGCGAGCCCAACTCGCACTTGGCCGGTTATTTCTCTAATCTGCGGGCACTTAAGTATAATTAACATGTTTGTATCTTGAATGCAATCGATTCATACTACTTACATATTATTTGATGGTATATCTATTTTACTCCAAAAACCCCAAACAACCTGCAAGGGCTTAAATAGAAAAACTAATAATGGTTAATCAAATCTAATAAATTGTAAAATTTCATTCCACTGTTTAATGCATATTTACTACCGAAATTAACTCCTATTACTCTTTGTTCATGGCCTTGCACACGTTATTTTTCTTTAATCTGTGCCTCCAGATGGACTTTACGTGAAACATGTGAAATATTCAATAACACGACGAAAAATTACTATACTTAACACTGGCTAAATACACTATGTGTGGAGCCATAATACAACATAAAAAAAATTACTGTGACACAAACTAACCGGCAGTAGCCAAAAAAAAATTCACCATGAAGCGGCCATGTTGTATAAAATTCCGTCCGGTTTCGTAATGATATTTAATAATTTTGACCAAAATTTTTTAATGATATTTGTATTTTAATATATCCTATGTTGTGCGCTGGTTATTTCTAAGCATATTAGTGCAACCCGCATGAAAATCAGTTCAGTATCTAGGGATTTGTTCAATAACAAACAAACAAACAAACAAATAGCTACAAATTATTGTCCGTAGATGGCGTTAGATACGATAAATTAGAAAATGTATGGAGAAGGGCAAAAAGCCTTGTAGTCCTGCATCGCGGTTACGATATTTTTTGAACAATAGAACCTATGGGATAAATTAGACTTGACGTCATTATGTGTGTGTTCCGTAGCGCATCAGAATTACACATTTATTATATGTAGGGATAGGGATAGGGATGTAGGGATTTTATCTATTAATTTCATTGATGGAACCAATACTTCCTGCAATATACAGGGTGATTGTTTCGTAGACCGTATCCTTTCAGGGTGTGCTTACCAAGCACGGCTACTTTTTAAGCGTTACTTTAGTTCAGCAGTTTTATTTTTATTTTTAAGTTATTCAATATTTAGAAATAAGGAAAATTCCCGGTTTTCGACTTTAAATCACTGATTTCTAAAAGTATGGGTATTGACTAATAAGATATTTATTTTAATTTCATAAAAAAAACTTAAATGACTCTAATTGGCACTTAAAACTTTATCATAATTAAGCATAGTTTTTAAAAACAGTGCTTAAACGTGAACGTCATTTACGATTCTGAAAATGATGACCCTGGCAAAAAAGTTGAATTATCTCAAAAAGTTGACAGAATCTTTTTTTTTGGTAAATTACTTTAAAAACATGTACTTTTCAAGGGCTTTCTAATGACATATCATTTATTAAAAAATATGGATGGATGCCAAAGATATTCTTAACCAAAGATGTCTACCCCTTCTTCGCAAACGAAATCATCCAAGTAAAATGCCTGGTATCACGATCAACGTTAAGCCACAAAGCGAGAGTTAGAGCAACCAAGTAGTCATAAACTGCTTTTTATGTATCAATTGGCACTTGTTGTCCAGGGAAAAAATGTTTCACGTTTAAGCAGTGTTTTTAAAAACTATGCTTAATAGGCATGATGGCAAAATTTTTTTTTTGAATAAATTAATTATATTAACTCAAAAGATAAACATTTGTGAAAACAAAAATTAAATATATCAAAAAATGACCAAGTTACAAGCATTTTAAAAACCGGAATAGAAAGAGATAGCTCAAACGGCTAGTGACGTCAGAGGAAGGTCGTTATAGTACCTCATTACTAAGCTGTGGTAGCTTTTCATACAATCTCTTTGGCACGTGACGTCACGAGTGGGTTTTTCATAGTAACTGTGGGGGCGCTCTGTTTCGCGAGAAAGGAACAGGAGATGTCTTCTGAAGAAACTCCGTGATTCATTTACCGATTTTACTTATTTTTTCAATTATTTCATTCATTTTTAATAGTAATCATCATGCCTATTATGTTGATGTTTAAGTGCCAATGGAATTTTTGAGGTTTTATTTTATGTAATTATAATCAAAAACTTATTAGTTAATACCCATACTTTCAGAAATCAGTGATTTAATGTCGTAAACCGGGTATTTCCCTTATTTCCACAAAGTATTGAATAACTCAAAAAATGAAATCGCTGGACTAATGTGAAACTTAAACGATAGCCCAAGACCTGGTTTAGCACACCCTGAAACCTACCCTGTATATTGCAGGAAGTTATGGTTCCATCAATGAAATTAATAGATAAAATATAATAATAAAATAATAAAAAATAAAATAATTATGTGTAGACATTTCACACAGCGCCATCTAGCCCCAAACTAAGCAAAGCTTGTACTATGGGAACCAGATAACTGATACAATACTTAGATGCTTTTTCTTTGTAAATAGATACATAGAATACAATATAACACCTAGACGTAGAACAAACATCTGTGTTCATCACACAAATGTTTATCCTGGGTAGGAATCGAACCCACAGCCCTCAGTTCAGAAGGCAGGGTTACTACCAACTGAGCTATCGGGCCCGTCGTAAAATGAGGAGATGCTGCTGCTTATTCCTGGATACTCTCTCAGCCGGCTCTTACGGCACCCATGGGAAGAGATGGAGTGGTCTTATTTTTACGCTGGGACCACCACGGTTCAGGTACCTAATCATATTCATAAATGTCACAAGCCTACAAATGACATGAAAATAAACATTCCAGATTCGCGTTTCGAATGAGGGTCGTTTGATCGGTTGGTTTTCGATACGATGAGATTTCGAACTGACGACCCATGTACAAAAATTTTCGCAACAGCGTGCGTCGCACCGGCGTTCTTCGCAACTACATGTTTCGAATTAGGGTCGTTCGATCGGTTAGTTTTCGATACGATGAGCTTTCGAACTGACGACCCATGTACAAAAATTTTCGCAACAGCGTGCGTCGCACCGGCGTTCTTCGCAACTACATAGGACTCCTTAGATACAGGTTTCTTTCAAAACAAATAGACTTACAGGAAATTAACGAATTTAAACTCCTAGGTATAACTATAGATTCTAATCTTAACTGGAAAAAACATATCGAAAATATTAAAACCAAACTGTCACAATTTATTTACGCGCTAGGCGTTTTAAAATGCAACACTGACTATAAAACCGCTTTGTCTGCTTATTACGCATACGCTTACTCCTGGCTTAACTATGGCATTATTTTGTGGGGAGAAAGTACTGATTATATGGATCTATTCATCCAGCAAAAGAAATGTATTAGAATATTAATGAATATAAAACAGAGAGATAGCTGTAGGCCACATTTTATTAGGCAAAAAATTCTCACACTACCGTCTATGTACCTATTACAAAGCTGCATGTTTGTAAGAAGACACCGAAATCTTTTTAAATCTAATGCGGAATTAAATGAAAATTACAACAGAAGAAATAAAAATAAATTAGTCCCCCCCTGACAACCCTTAAAATAGTAAGCATGAGCCCTTATTGCAGAGTGATCTCTAACTATAACAAATTGCCGGAAGATATTAAATCCGAATCAGAAGATATGATGTTCACAAGACGACTAAAATCATTTTTTGCTAAAAAAAAGGCTATTACTCAGTCGAAGAATTTAAAGCAGATGATAAACTTTAGTTCGCTCGGTCCTGTTACACTCGATGTAGGAAATGATAAAAATTAAAAGTATTAATATCAAAGTAGGTAATATTAATAATTAATCTAACAATTGCAATATAAAATTTATCCCGTTTTGAAATTTACTTAGAATGATGACAATGATAATATATAAATTGACCTAAATTGTATATAAGATGACGAAATTCAATTAAAATATGTATAATTTGCTATTTTTATTAGATATAGATATGTACGCTCCAGCTCCATTCAGAAGTGCAACGCCCTCACAGGGCTCATACAATGAAATATGTAGGACTAGGTATTTAGTTATAGTTACACTAAATGACATTGTACGAAAGCATGTAATTAATAAATAAATAAATAAATAAATACCCATTGGAAATATAGATAGCCGTTTATAAAAAACTGTACCTATGTGCATATCTAGTTGTTGTGTGTTTTTATAAAACGTTCTTTTTTCAAAAACATTGCTAACAATATTTTGCGAATCTTTTAGGTAAATTGCAATTCTTTTGGGATTTGCTGACCGGGGCCTCTACGTAATTTGAATAGAACCATTTTTATAAACAGCAGTTAATTAAATCGATAATAACTAACTACCTACCATGAAATATGTAATACGGTACATTAATTACGACTTACCCAAATACACGTGTTAATATCTTCCCACTCGCGGTACCACTCTAGTAACATAATGAGCCTAGAGTTGGGCATATTATGTTATTTTTTAACGATACGTGCTATTAATTAAATATACAATTTATTTGTAATTTTTATGAATAATTAATTAGAATAACTTTCCATGTATCTGCATTTAAGTAAGTAAGTAACTAGTAACTAGGTACTGCGAGTAGTTCACCGACGAGTATCAGATGTAAATTCCTGAAGGAAGCCAGGGCTACGAACTCTTCTTTTTTTAAAATAAACTTAAAAGGCAGGTTTATACATATACTTAAATGAAAGACGACGCCAACACCCATTCAATACTTGTTTTGTGTTTGTTTCTTATTCTTAGTTCATATTATGTAACATTAATATTTAAACATGTTCTGTACCATAGTTTAAGCAAGTATAGAATAAATGTTATTCTATTCTATTCTAAAGATTATCTTTCATTTAAGTATCACCATGCTTATGCTGTTAAGTGTTATTTCCCGTTTCAATTCAATTACATCCAAATCCGTTCAGCCGCTTTTTCCTGAAAGCCACCAACATATTTTAGTCCTATCCTTTATCTCAGAAGAATATCAAGCTGTCTGTATCTTCGAGTATTCGATGGTCTGTATGTATATGTAGGTAAATTCTTATAAGTAGGACCTTAGTACGTAGTTTTCGACAGATGGACGGAAAAGGATAATGCATGGTACGGATGAAACTCGACGGATAGTAATGTCGAATAACTATTTGATGGGTATTTCTTTTTTATTTCAATTCCAGTGAGTGAAAAGGGTGTAAGCAAGTCGTGTGGGATCAGGAATGGATATTGGTAATATTTTATACGACTGAATATAATATTTAACAAGACTTGAACAGCGCATGGTTATATTTTACCTTAAGAATATATTATTCCGGAAAATTGTCTACAGTGTCTACTATGGGAAAATTGGTAAGTGCCTGGTGAAACCGCTGGGCTCCCTCTAGTAAAGGATGTATTGTAAAGATTAGGTAAGTACTATTTATATTCCCCTGAAAATTGATAAAAAATTAGGTAAAATAACCTAACTCATTACAAAACTTCTACATAAATACGTTTTATCGTTGTCAAATACTTCACTTTCAATAACGAATACCTATCCATTCAAATTAATTGGTGCTATAATCACAATTAATTTATAATCTCTACGAGAGCAGGTAGGTAGGTACCAGCAATCTTTACCAATTTCCTCGCAGGCTTTTAATGAGGCCATTAGTTATTATTAACAGTTTTTCTTCTCAAAAATACTTAATTTTTTTCCTTTCAAAATACTTAGTCAAGATAAATGAATGCAGGTCAGGTTAAACCAAGTAGCTTTAAATTGAGTTACTTGCCGACTGAGGTCTTATTTTATGCTTAGATCCTTTAGAGATGTTGGTGTAAAAGTTTTGCAAAGTGTTTTACACAACAAAGCGTTCATTCCAACATTTTCAAAGAGGGAAATTAAAGAAGTTTGCTTTCCGATAAGTAAATTATTGTTCATTTTCTGATAATGCCCTCAGGTAAATAGATGGGTCTTTTACATTTACCTGCCTAGAGTTCTCACCCAAACTCCAGACTAAAATGTTTATAAAAGAGAAAGTATTAGTGGAACAGTCGAAATGTCCAAATAATATTATTGTACTTATATCATAATTCAAAGATATGCTACGAAGAGAGCTATGCTCGGTGTTTCCCTGCGAAATAAGATCCGAAATGAGGAGATCCACATGACTAAACTGACCGATACCTATAGGTAGCTCTTTTGTTGAAATGGGCAGCAAGCCCACTACTTCCCCACTGCTCAACTAAATTGCTCAACTGCATCAAGTTAAGCAGTTACCCACTGCTCAACTTAAATTTTTACCCACTGCTCAATTAGTTAAGCAGTTGAGTAATAGGACATAGTTTATTACCAAACATTTTACGCCCTATAGCTCAACTGGTTTTGCTCAACTTAGTTGATCAGTAGGTCATCCTGTTATAAAATCGAATTTATAGCCTACTGCTCAACTGCTCTTGCGGCACTGGCTGCTTATAATCTATTGAGACCTTTTAAACCCTTTTTTGTAATTGACTTTATTATTGTCACTTATTGTAAAAGTTATGTTTATTGATGTAATAAGAATTTCATTGTTGGGTTTATTACTGCGTAAATAAGTAAATATTATACTCGTGCATCAATTTTTTCATTTCCGCAAAATGTTATAAAATTAAATATATGCAAATGGATGGTGAAGATTCGACTCCAACCACTTCGTGTAAGTGAAAAATAACTAGATAGGTACTTAGTGTTTATGTGCAGTCATGTGCAGTTATATATTCAATTTTGAAATATATATCTCTTAATAGTAGTATATTAGCGACCGTACTAATTTATCTATTACGGTTAAGCACCAAGCGAGGACAACGAGATGAAAATCATCGATCATTCGAGATTCATATTAACGACGGTAAATAAGTAATTATGAGATTTGTAGTTTTATTTCATATCGATACAGAAAAAAAGACTTATTTTTTAAAGATGCTTTGCGGAATTAATAAAAGTAATTAACGGAAGCACTTCAACCATAGAATTTCTAAGAGATATCAAATATAAAGAAATTGTTTTCCTGACGTGGTTTGGTTGATACAAGTTTTTAAATAATGAAACATGTCAAAAATACGATATATGTCAAAAAAATCAAATTTAAAAAATTGTCTGAAATAACATCTGCTGTCAAAAAATGACGTCTGTCAAAAGTGACATCTTAAAAAAATGACACCGGTCAAAACTGAAATCTATCAAAATGAAATCTGTAAAAAAAAAAATTAAAACTAAAAAATGACATCTGTCAAAAGCGACATCTATCAAAAATGACACCTGTCAAAAGTGACATCTGTCAATGGCATGTCATTTCAAAAATTAGACATTTTGGCTACATAGTGATTCTGCGACTACGTTATTTTGGACACACAGACGTTTTACAACCCAGACGATATGACCCTAACCCTATTATCCTCCACTGCTGAGAATTACCAGTTGAGCCATCGGTATTACCCACTGCTCAACTTGATGCAGTTGAGCAATTTGGTTGAGCAGTGGGGGGACCTACTGATCAACTTAGTTGAGCAAAATACAGTTGAGCTATAGGGCATAAAATGGTCGGTAATACAAACTATGTCCTACTGCTCAACTGGTTGAGCAATTTAGTTGAGCAGTGGGGAAGTACTGAGCAAGCCATATCGCTCGTAGAACTGACAGAGAAATAAAGTATTTCTAGTGGCGACCATAAACCAGAAGACGCAGCGTAGGCCAGCCCCTAAGTGGCCAACGATCTGGTGAAAACCGCGGGCAGCCGCGGGGAGGCCTATGTTCAACAGCGGACGACTTTAGGCTGTTGATGATGATGCTGAAGAACAAGATGATGATTATGAACATGATGATGATGATAAACTCTGTAGCTCACCCAAGTATAGGTTTGACCTATGGCTATTATGCCATTACACCAAAATAACTAAGTGCTTAATGTTTTTCAACAGGTCAGTCCTAGGCGCATGCATGGCATTAGCATTCATAATGTACAACTATAAGGTGTACAGTAGTCAATAACTGTTTCTGAAATAAATAAATGATGATAATGATAATAGCAATAAAGCTTTTATTGTCCCGGATATGATCATCCCCTGGGACACCCGAATCACGTATATATACCACCATAGTACCTATATACCTGCCAATGTGCCATGTTATATTTAGGAGCTCTGGACATTTTTAATCATTTTTAGTCAAAGTGTGAAACCCACCCTAGGTATTTGCCCGATTTTATTGCTAGTGTAACGCACTTTTTTTAAAGTAATGTAGGTAGTAATGAATTCGTATATAAACGATCGGGTAAAACGTGCAAAAGGTTTCAGTCGATACGGACACTGATTAGGTACCTATATAGTTAGCATTATTTTGGTTTGGTACCTACATCACATAATT
Organism: Ennomos erosarius; assembly: GCA_963580505.1. Classification (NCBI taxonomy): domain Eukaryota; kingdom Metazoa; phylum Arthropoda; class Insecta; order Lepidoptera; family Geometridae; genus Ennomos; species Ennomos erosarius. The sequence continues at coordinate 9,059,638 of OY756981.1, read as the reverse complement.
GACAAGGTTATGAAAAGCACGGCTTTTGTTAACTTTCACCGAGTAGATACATGATCACTCTTCGTTTGCTGCTTTTTTGCTTGTAATTTAATACTATGCTGTGTGTGTATTATAGTGTGTGTTGTGTGCTATTATTTATTATAATAATGCCTTTCCTAATTTGGATTGTACACGTTACTTTGTGTTCAAACTTTACAACGCTGAAATCATATTCAAAGTTCAGAGTCACGAGTGAGTTGGTTCCTTCTAGCGAATATTTTTCGATAGCTTTTGGTTGAAGTAAGTGAATATTGGATCTGAATCCAATGTATAAGGTTTTTTTCAGAAGGTAGAGCTATGTATTATTGTTGTTGGATCAAGAACTGAGAGCAACGTAAATATATAACGTAAGCATACTTATAGGTAACACCTACCTACATTGCTATGCTAATTTACGCGCAATGTTCTTACGTTCTTGTCAGAATAAATATTGACGGGAAGCTGTAAATAATCCAATAGTAATTCCCAAAACCATTTCGAAGGTATTAAGTTTCCGATCCTTCAGTTCCAAATTAAGTCCAATCTATGAATTGAAGCTGTACCTACCTAAATTGTGCCGTTTACTTATTGGAGAACAACTATTTCTTGATCGATATTCTAATATTTCAGTAACGATAGGTATCTATATAGGTACTTACCTACTTACTTATTGCCATTATAATATGGCGTTTCGAATTTCGATAATCCCAGGGGCTTAACACTGCTATCCATTTGATTGACTGCTGTGTCTGCCCAAGTGTAATGTACCCGGGATAGGAACATCATTTCCATGAAATATTTATAAGCCTACGATGGGCTTGCGGGCCCTCGACCTCGAGAACTTCAGTGTCTGCCTGTGCTCAATTGTCTCCGCTTAAATATTACATGTTGTTGTTACAGTTTTTGTAACTGACTAGATAGATATATGAGCACAACGTGGAAATATTCGCTGTGTTTTTAGTATCTGCAATTGTTTACATTTTACACTATCACTAGCTTTAATTATTTACTAAAGGGGTTTGTCCAACTTCAGTTTTATCTCGTCTTGTTACAGGATAAGAAAAAGGCATTATACTTACTTAAGGGTTGTTTAATAATACAGAATTGTGAAAACAAGCACTACGAAAATTAAAATGACGATGCAGTAGGTATCAATAGGACAATACCTAATCAATAGGTGGGTATATCATCGACTATTTTTTTGCATTTTCTTTCTGCTTCTCTATTCTAAAACATTCATAAACTCATCATCATCCATCGCAATAATACCCCATGGAGTATTATTTCGATGTCATCATCGTCATAATTCCGTCAGGGCCCGATGACTGCTATTTCAATTATCATCATGGTTCACCAGTGCCTCCCACTATTGAAATAGCATACTTCAGGCCCAGAAATCATACAATACTCCAAGGTGTAAGTACTATCCTAAACAAAATGAAACACAACAGCGTCAGCAGCATAGTCAGTCAGCGGGCTTACTATTGCAAATGCGATGGCAAATGCCAAGCTCTATAAAAGGACAAGACAATAACACATAAAGCACAGGTCCTATAAGCGTAGAGTTATACTGGGTGTAATTGAATTCATTAGCATCCTTTGAAACTAGATACCTACTCCTTATACCGGTCACGTGTGGACCAAAATTTTTGAATTCTAACACATTAGTTTGATAATAATAATAACTCCAAAAAATGAAATAACTTACTAAATCAAATGCTACAATACAAAATTTAATTAAAATAATGAATTACTGTTTTTAATTAATACATACATGCATACAAGGTATAAAAACGTTTAAGTGTATCAAAATCAACCGCGCCAACCACGTTAGGCGCCGCGGCAATCTTCATAATTTTCAATAAAAATGAAATAATTTACCCTCTTTACTCTTTAATAATCATCTATAAATGATGTACTATCATGGGCTCAATTTATGCTAATGAATTAAATTACATCCTGTATATGTGCGAGGGCAAGCAAGAGTAGGTAATCTCGGAATAAATATCAACTCGCGCGAAGCCGCGTAATACTTATAACATTTTCCATGATGATAGGTAAGCTAGATCCTTTTAGGTATCTAAACCTAGATTCGTAGTTTTGATTAGGGAACACGGCGCTAATACGACACGACAGAATGTCACGCAATCAAAATAAATAAATTGTATTCTAAGTAGGTAGGACCTACCCACTGATGTATATATCAATGAATTGCAAAGGCGGCCTAAAAATTACATGTTGTTGATTGATGGTGGTCCAATATTTTCCAATATTCTCTTCAGGAAACGGCATTAATTGTTACTTAAAATAATTAATAGTGAATAGTTAAAATGAACTACTCACAGCACTAATCAGTAAACACAATTTAAACTGGCTGGTCGCCTGGTCGCAGATGGTCCATGCGGTTGGTCCATGATGGAACTGCTGGAATTTTTTTCTCGCAGGAGTTTTGAACTGTATCATTTTTTTTTACATACATAATCTAGTCTTATTAAATGTATAAAGGCGTTCATTTCATTACCCACAGCAGGCACTACCAGTAGTGCCGAAGGGCATATTTTCCCCTTCTACACTACAATGTAGCATACACTACCAGTCCTACTGGTACTGTAGTGTACGGCCAGATCTCTGGGTATAATACTCTGTGACTCTGGATTACGTCGGATTAGTATGGCAAAAGTTTAGTTAGTACTACTGTAGGTATTATATTATCTGGGGTAGTACATAGTTATAGCATTTAGTTATTATGGAGTTTTATATTGATAAAAGTACTTACTTAACATTAAAACTCTTATAGCCATAGCAAAACTTATAATTTTTACGATGCGATTAGGTCAATTTTCTGAGCCGACCGAAGGCATACTAATGTGAATCGGAAACTCGAGCAGGGTGAATCGTTTAGATTTACGATAAGCAAATGACGTCATCACGTGATAGCACAATAGCAACCCGCTTTGGGGTAAAACCGCCCTAGATTTATAAATAAAAATGTACATGTTTATTGCAAGGCCCTCCCACAATAGCACCCAAACGCTTCCAAAATGTTAGATTCTACATAAGTAACAAAGGGACTGATTCAAAGCCTCAAAACGTCGAAATAGCACAAGATCCAAATATTGTACTGATTACGGCCCCTAAAGGACTGTAATGTAATGATTTTCCGCCCGCATTTACATTGATATGCCTGCCTTTGAATAGATACGAAATGTATCTGTCCTCAGTGATCTGGAACGATTGATGACAAAACGTTGGTTAATGGAGTGAGTTAGGAACCAGCGGAGGGAAATATTGTTGGTGAAATCCAAATTACGACGACAGCCGAATGTAGGATGGCAAACTTGTAGAGGTCTAACCTGAACAACGTGTTGTGAGAGTTAAGTAAGTACTTACCTACCTAATCGCCGATAGAGCTAACCCTTAACTTTTCACTTTTAGACGCCCAAACTATTCGACCCTTCCAGACTAGTATAAGTAAGTACCTGAGATTTAATCTCAACTTTAATCTCAACGTAGTGCCTGATTTTGTATATAAAATTTAGGTACCATTTTTACTTAAATACTTAAGTTAAAACCATAGTAAACGTCTGATGTCCGTAATTCACTTGTCTTAATTTAGATCCAACTCCATAAATTTCGTTGCCTTTGTTCTTTCAATATTTTCGCAACGCAACAAAAAAATTCAGACAAATTCCTAATGCATTAAAGAATTTAAAATATAAAGCACCTCCTGATTCCTATCCTAGGTTTAATTATCTTCAGATTTATTAACTTGAGTTGGGAAATGCACTACCTATATAAATTGATTGATGTAATTTTCAAGGCTTTCATCATCAGGATTTGGTTATGGGTAAAGGCGGTTTGTAAATGTTAGTAGGTACCTTGGAATTAAAACTAATAGATGTCGATTTCAATTTAAAACGTATTCAGCGTATTCTATGTAGGTACTTGCCTATAAGTAAACCGAAAGAAACAAGGCGTGCTGCGAGCTCTACCTATAACTTCGTAGTTCGTGCGTCGTTTGTCTTCGTAGTTCTTATGCACAGTAACGCAATTCAGCAATGCAATATTTACAATAATATAATAATGTCGGTATTTGGCATGGCTCTAAGATAAAAAACCTCTGATTAACCAAAGTAAATGTTCGAAATAAACTATAATAATCGAACATTTTCGACTTTTACCGTTAGAATTGATTAAAAACACTAAGGTTTCACTAAAATTCAAATTTACCATAGATCGGCCTTTTAGTGTAAAATGTACCTCCTACAAGACAAGATCTCAGAATGGATGTCGTGTCGTCTTACATAAGCAGGTACATGTTTCGTTTGGGTTAGAAAATAAAAAATCTGCTTTTACTTACAATGTCAGTCGAGTAGTCCAAAATATGAACAAAATCTACAAAAAATAAAAATTTGTATGTAAGTATAACATAATATAAGGTACCTGTGACGAACTGACCAAGTAGGTAATGACATCATTCGCCGGGCTTTTACTACTGCCAATGTTGCAGCCATTCTCGAACCGAACGGTCTCATGCGTGACGATGGTAAAAGACCTGACGGAATGACTTTGGTTCCCTGGAAGATGAGGCGGCCTTTAGTGTGGGACGCTACTTGCGTCGACACTATGGCGCCGTCACACCTTTCCGAGACGCACGTTAGGGCTGGCGCCGCGGCTAATTCGGCTGAGCAGCTAAAGCGGCGCAAATATAGTAACCTCGGTAGCGGTTATATATTTGAGCCGTTTGGCGCTGAGACCCTGGGTCCGTGGGGACCGGGAGCTCACCGCGTTTTCCAAAGTCTATCAGAGCGCCTGGTCGATGCGACGCGTGACCAAAATGTGGCACTTATTTGGCTCAACGCATCAGCATTGCAATTCAACGAGGCAATGCTGCCAGCATGTTGGGTACGCTACCTACCGGCAGTGGGCTGGAGCATTTGGACTGTCTATAGGCCATCGCGGTCTATTATACAGTCCATATATTGTTCTTTGTAGTAGGTAAAGTGTAGCTAGTTAGTGTGGTAGTGTAGTTAGTTTAAGTTTAGTTTAGTTTTTATTATTGTAGTAGGTACCTACACAAGTTTTAATACTTACTTCAAACAAGACAACATCAATGGCATGAAAAATATGTTTCAATATTCTTTAAGCCGAGCTTTACCTACCTACTGATATTTATTAAAAAAGTTTCTCTTTTATTATGGAAGGTGCCTTTGAGCAGGTCTTTCACATTGACTGTTATTTACCGATAATGTAATAACGGAGAGTTAATATGCGAAATGAATTTTATCCCTATTTGTTCACTCAGCTTCTTGTAATCTTTAGGTAAATATCCTTTGTCCGCATTACTTCTCTCAGTATTGTATTGTAGGTAATATTAAAGCAGGTGGTCTCGCCAGTTTTGCGTGGAAGCCTTTGCGGTTGCAGAAGAATTATATGGAACCATAGAACAACAGAACCTAGCCAAACAAACATCCTTTCATTTAATTATCAGCTGCCTACGCTTATCCCACAAGAGAGAGGTATGGCCGCATTTCATATTTAGTATATATACGTCTATGTAGTTAGGTACCTTGTTGAATGAGTACCTATATTAACTTTGCCCTTAGTCGGCTCTTTTACGAGTAGAGAAGAAACTGTCCTTTATAAGCCGGAATATATTGCGTGCTTATATGTATATATAAAAAATATATAAGCACGCACAACATTTTTCAAAAGGGTAAAAAATATAGGTTCTTGAGTATTTATAATTATAATAGGGATGGGGAAATAAAGATAAGTAAATATTTGAACGTATTTATTTGAACGTCTAAACAACCACACGCTATATCGTTTGTATAATATCACACGATACTATTATAATAGATGCCGACACGGTTTATTCAGTACAAAAAATGTAGCCCTATAAGTTTTAGCAACCAGTAGGGATTGCGATGAGGGTTCAAATCCCACTGGTTCCTAAAATTTTTAGGAACTATAATATCTCGGCGTAAACTTCATGCCAAAGTGAAACCTTTAGCTGTTAGAATCTTAGAATCAAAGAGAATTCTAAATAAGACGTACCTACCTTTGTTGGTGCGTATACCTACTACATAGCTTATTTTAATTTTAACTCTATTAGGTACTTATGTTAACTCCATTGTAAACATTTCTGTGATTTTAGAACAAAGTTGTAAGCTTATTATAAATTCCGTTAGACCTTATTTCGTAAAGCACACGTTTTAATTTGTTAGTAAATCCCTGACAGATGAACTGACAACGTTGCTATTCTACATCTATATCTGAAATGTATATCATCATCATGGAGGCCTATTCGTGGTCCAACCTTGGATGGATGTAAGCCAAGGCCTCTTCCTTTCGTCTCCATTCCCGGCGGTCTTGAGCCCGGTGTATCCAGTCATGGCCTCCGTGTCGTTTGATGTCACCCACCCATCGCTGTGGTGGTCGGCCTCGTCCGTATACGTATATAAATCTATCTAAAAACATATTATGTCCTGTTTATTATTTATTCTATGTTAAAAGTCTCAAAATCCTCTCTACAGGAAAAATAATAACAGTAGCATCAGTCATTTGTTGAGCATCTGCTGGAGAGCCGCAACACGCCTCCGTGCCTCCGCTACGATGCGATTTGACTGGTTGACTCAACAAATCACGTGCCAGATTGTATCGTGTATAGAGTACCAGTTCCAATCTAAACTTCCAAAGAAAGTATCAAATTTCAATATCGCGTCAACATTTATAACAATTTTCTATTCATTCCGTACCGACGGCAGCGCGCACTATCTTCTGTCAATCTTTGTATTTACCTAGCCATCACTCTACAGAACCGCTACAGCTCGATATCATTTTGATTAATCACAGCCATCCATTTGTAGTTGGAAGTTTTACGCGATCAAATTAAAAAGAAAAGCTTTTCACAACCAATTTCAAACAGAGATTGGTTTTCTTGCAAGATAGTTATGTGTTGAATAAATATGTTAACAGGGCAATATGTTCCCAGTTCCCACACTACTAGAACACGGGCAATCGTCAGGCAGGCATGTCGCTGGCTAAGTGCGGGTTGGTGGATGACAATATTATAATATATTCTAGAGTTTTGTAAGTAATTAATTCTTATCGTTTCGCTACATCTTGACATCATAACGACTAAATTGATTTGAATGAATCTTTGGTCTGCTTACACTACCGTAGCGAACTGAAACTTATCCTGTAAATATATCCTTAATTTTAATGTTCGAGTGAGAAGGCGCCCGTTGTCTACAAGGTTATTTTGAATTGGTATGTTATCCCGAGGACTGGGACCACCCATACCCTACACGTTGTCAGAGTCTTACTTAAAACTGGGTGTTTCCAAACCTCCATGGTAAAAAATAAATCCACTCGCAAAATTGCACGTGTGATCGCTACGAGAGTTAACAAGATACTATAAATACATTTCTAAACACAGGTCGTTAAACTCATTTATGTGCGGTCAAGGACGAAGTTCAACCACCCAGCTGCGCTAAGGCTATTTTCGAACGTAAACTTTACATGGCATTTCTTCAATGAAAAACTATTAATTTAGTAAAGTCGTAGAAGAAACATTGTCTACCTTGGGGTGTAGATTTACCCCCTTTCGGGATAACATACTAATTCAAGGTCACCTTGTATAGGTACCTTTAATAATTTAAATAATAAGTTCGATTTCCATGATATACTTACCTAATGCTTAGGTACCGACCGGTGGGCGGCGCCGGCGTGTTATCGCAAGGAACTACCTACAAAAAGCATATTAATTCAGTATTGGAGCAATGAATCGTAATAGCGTACTAAACTGCGCTGTTATGGGCGGCCGTGTCGCTTAACATCAGGTGAACGACTAGCTCGTCACATCATTAATTCTCATTAAAAAAATATATAACTGTGCACTTGTGCAGCCTGCTGCTACGCCGTAGCGGCACTACGCCGAGTTGTGGCTACGAGTAAATAGAGCTTGCGTGCTAAGCTCTCGTCTTGCCTACACTTGCTTTAACTTTGACTAATCGTTCCATACTATCCGTTAAATGGTACCCTTGACCCGATAATGCATTAAACCCGTGATTAAGATTAAACTACTGAAACCTGCAATTTGCCCTAATTGCTTCGCTCCGAGCGTTAAACATAAATTGTGTCACGGCTCTCATTATAACTGCTATAACACAACCACCATACTATTTGATCACACGCCGAGCTAATACCGCGAGTTAATTATTTCGTTTCAGTAAATAAAACAGTCGTTAGTTCAAACACGTCAAATATGGATTAACCGGGAGATTTAATATTCTCAGTCATCTTAGTCGCTGTCACAGTCAATTAGCGAACGTCATGACCAAGAGCTTAGTACAGTGGTTTGCAGTTTTAATATGTATGCGTGGGAACTTTCGGGTCATCTAAAGCCGTCACGTGGGGACGTGGGGCGCCAGCGGCGTTCTCTGAGGCTAGCAAGTTGGACACAAGTTTTGGATTGTTCGTAGTTATTGCTCATTATTGTTCTAAGTTTAATTTAGTTCTTGTTTTGTCGTATAAGCCCAACTTCTTATGATTAAGTTATTATAAGTGCCTACCAACTAGCTATATACTCGTGCAAAGTACCTACAGTTTATATCTATGAAAATATCCGATTTTTCTAAAGGGTTTTAACTATTTATTGACATACTATTCATAAAAATTGTTTTCGACGGGTTTTCATTGAAAGTTAACAAACATAATATAGAGACAGAGTTAGTTTCTAATAGGCTTGTGTCCTGCTATTTTTTTATTGCATAAATTAATAATATTCCTCAAAAAATGACAAAGTTACAAGCATTTTAAAATAATTACTTATTATAATAAGCATGTAAATTAATTATAGAAAGAGACAGTTCAAACGCGCAGTGACGTCACTTCTTCCACCCTTATAGTACCTCATTGCTAAGCTGTGGTAGATTTACATACAATCTCTTTGGAATGTGACGCCATTTCCCAAAGGTACATAGTAGCTGTGGGGATTCTGTGTTCTGCGAGAAAGGCACAGGCAATGAAACTTTAAAAGCTTATTACTTCGTGATTTATTTACCAATTTTACTAATTCTTTCAATCATTGCATTAATCTTTAACCTACTTTATTAAAATAATATTAACTTGTTAATTTTTAATACCAGGACACTTGCCTATTATATTGGTATAGGATAAAATATGAATATAGATATGAATTGTTTAATATACATATACGTATACATTTTATTCGAAAGACATCGCGTATAGCTGTTTTATGGTCTAACTAAGTTAAGTACCTACTCTACTCTTTTAAATACAATTTAATTAAACTAGTCAAATCTCGAAGTCTATCGGCTGACAGACTACGTACACTGTACAAGTGTACAGCCAAGCAAGACACTGGACGTGGGAGACAACGTACACTGTACAAGTGTACAGCAAGACACTGGACGTGGGAGACAACGCACACTGTACAAGTGTACAGCCAAGCAAGACACTGGACGTGGGAGACAACGTACACTGTACAAGTGTACAGCAAGACACTGGACGTGGGAGACAACGCACACTGTACAAGTGTACAGCCAAGCAAGACACTGGACGTGGGAGACAACGTACACTGTACAAGTGTACAGCAAGACACTGGACGTGGGAGACAACGCACACTGTACAAGTGTACAGCCAAGCAAGACACTGGACGTGGGAGACAACGTACACTGTACAAGTGTACAGCAAGACACTGGACGTGGGAGACAACGCACACTGTACAAGTGTACAGCCAAGCAAGACACTGGACGTGGGAGACAACGTACACTGTACAAGTGTACAGCAAGACACTGGACGTGGGAGACAACGCACACTGTACAAGTGTACAGCCAAGCAAGACACTGGACGTGGGAGACAACGTACACTGTACAAGTGTACAGCAAGACACTGGACGTGGGAGACAACGCACACTGTACAAGTGTACAGCCAAGCAAGACACTGGACGTGGGAGACAACGTACACTGTACAAGTGTACAGCAAGACACTGGACGTGGGAGACAACGCACACTGTACAAGTGTACAGCCAAGCAAGACACTGGACGTGGGAGACAACGTACACTGTACAAGTGTACAGCAAGACACTGGACGTGGGAGACAACGTACACTGTACAAGTGTACAGCAAGACACTGGACGTGGGAGACAACGTACACTGTACAAGTGTACAGCAAGACACTGGACGTGGGAGACAACGCACACTGTACAAGTGTACAGCCAAGCAAGACACTGGACGTGGGAGACAACGTACACTGTACAAGTGTACAGCAAGACACTGGACGTGGGAGACAACGCACACTGTACAAGTGTACAGCCAAGCAAGACACTGGACGTGGGAGACAACGCACACTGTACAAGTGTACAGCCAAGCAAGACACTGGACGTGGGAGACAACGTACACTGTACAAGTGTACAGCAAGACACTGGACGTGGGAGACAACGCACACTGTACAAGTGTACAGCCAAGCAAGACACTGGACGTGGGAGACAACGTACACTGTACAAGTGTACAGCAAGACACTGGACGTGGGAGACAACGCACACTGTACAAGTGTACAGCCAAGCAAGACACTGGACGTGGGAGACAACGTACACTGTACAAGTGTACAGCAAGACACTGGACGTGGGAGACAACGCACACTGTACAAGTGTACAGCCAAGCAAGACACTGGACGTGGGAGACAACGTACACTGTACAAGTGTACAGCAAGACACTGGACGTGGGAGACAACGCACACTGTACAAGTGTACAGCCAAGCAAGACACTGGACGTGGGAGACAACGTACACTGTACAAGTGTACAGCAAGACACTGGACGTGGGAGACAACGCACACTGTACAAGTGTACAGCCAAGCAAGACACTGGACGTGGGAGACAACGTACACTGTACAAGTGTACAGCAAGACACTGGACGTGGGAGACAACGCACACTGTACAAGTGTACAGCCAAGCAAGACACTGGACGTGGGACACAACGTACACTGTACAAGTGTACAGCCCAGCAAGACACTGGACGTGGGAGACAACGTACACTGTACAAGTGTACAGCCAAGCAAGACACTGGACGTGGGACACAACGTACACTGTACAAGTGTACAGCCCAGCAAGACACTGGACGTGGGAGACTTGATATTTGAAGGGTGTCTTCCTTTAACGGCATAGCGGTGTACCATCCAGAAAAAAAATACCGCTGATTTTTTCCCTACTGTGGAGTGTAAAGGTTTTTAAAAATCAACCGCTAAGGTAGTCGAATGGGGTTATATAAAGATTATATGAAGAAACAGGGGTAAAACCACGGAATGCTCCTACTCTGCAATACTGTTCATTATAAAATCAAAGCAGATAAAACATTTATTATACCTATTAAACACACTGAAAAACGCAATATTAGTAGGCCTATCTATCGCGCCTTTTGAAAAACTCAATCGGCCTGTAAATATTAGTATTTAACGCTTGAATAGAAAGTACGAAACGAGCGTTAATGTTCCTCACAATGGCGGTGACATGATTAATGGCACCGCCGAGGTTCAATTGAGCACAGCAAAGTAAAATGAATACACCGAGCCGCCTTCGCCTCTCCATCAAGCACCCTCATGTACTTTCTCCGGTATTCGAAAATAATAGCAAAAAGTTGTAAAGGTCTTTTAATAATAACTTCCTCAGCTCGCGTGCGGCAGAAAAAAGCTACTTTGGTGTTATTGTGGCGACGAACAAAAAACATTTGTTGAAATTCACAAACAATAAAATCGGGCGTCATTAGAGAATTGATAGTCCTGCAAAACGAAGCACTTTCCTTTTAGAATTCCGTCGACTAAATGAAAGCTATTTGAATTTTACGATTTCTGTTTGTATTCTTGCTTTAATTTCATTAGTGACTCAAATTAAATAAGATATTTTCCATTGACGGGGAATTATAAGTTTTATAGCTCGTTGTTTGTGGGAGTTAAAAACGTATCAAAGGGTAAATTGCCATGTCTTGGTTGCATTAATTGGACACATTTGCATAAATGCACTGGCATTTCTAATTACACACATAATATGTCCCGTGTTGCCACGTTACGAACTTACGACTTAAAGTGGACAATTCATTTCCATATCTTGACTGCATAGAAAGTTACTGTTACACCAAACCGGCAGCCATATTTAAATTATGTACTGATCTACTTTTTTTAACGGGCAATATGCTCAAGCTAACTCTACAATAATAACTAATATTTATAATAGCTATGTAATATTACTGAACCTACATGTAAAATGCATGTGCTTAAGTAGATATACGTACCTATCGTTTACTGATTCATATAGATATATAACATTATCTCGTTAACTAATCTTTCAACATGCCTATAGAGCTAGACAAGGCACGCAAGACTAGCCAGTTTAGGTGGTAATATAAATGTTTAATCATCCAACAAAATCGAAGCAGTGTTAAGACAGCGAGCATAGACCATATACGGTGTCTAATCGCTTTTAAAATCACAGCCGGCTAGCAATTATTTAGGTACGTGCCTAGGCACTGCTATATTTTCGCACGCCACATGCTTAATACCGTTTATACTGTATCAAGGCTAGTTACCTGGATACCTTGGGGCTTTCTAATTTCTAACACTTGGCATTCTAGGGTTGCCTTTTAACAAAAAATATAAGCACTTGATGTTCACAAAGTAGACGGAAATATTCAACGTGTGATATTAGGTACCTTTCCTTACGTCTATTTGTAATGTACTTCCAGATAAATCTTAAGGAAAAGTGGCCATTAATAACTAATGCACTACCTACTCCGCATTCTTATTGAAGGTGTTTGCCACTAGCGACAACGCGCGACGTTTTGGTCTATAGTATTTGAAACCTCTGGTGCCTAAAAAGCGTAAAATGACAACCCTGGTCCCATTACTCCGTAGGTATACATTAACAATGAAGAATGAGCGTATTATAATCAGAAATTGAAGTGAGCCTACTGTTAAAATCCGCTTAGCAAGCAAAACGGCTCGTGGGGTTGCTTTTGCTTAACAATGAGTCACGAGCTTTTGGTAAAAAGCATCTTTTGTAGTTTTCATGTTGTTTTCCTTTGAAAAGAAAAGCTGGAAATTACAGTAGATACGGCATTTGCATATAAGTAGACATAACTAATCCTAGTAGGTATATCACTAGATAAAGTGAGCAGTTCTAGAATGTTTTATTTATACTTTATCAAAAAAATTAACTTTGGTATTTACTGCCTACCTACCGATTTAGAACGAGGAGTAGTTAAGTAAGTATAAAATAAAATAAATTATTCAGGTACTTATACTGGGTGTAATTGAATACATTAGTATCCTTTGAAACTAGGTACCAACTCCTGATACCGGTCACGGACAAAAATTTTTTATTCTAACACATTGGTTATATAACTCCAAAGAATGGAATAACTTACTTAATCAAATGCTACAATACAAAATTTAATTAAAATAATGAAGTACTGTTTTCAATTAGTACATACAAGGTATAAAAACGTTCAAACGTATCAAAATCATCCGTGCCAACTGCGTTAGGCGCCGCGGCAATCTTCATAACTTTCAATAAAATCGTTTTAATTTCGCTCTTTACTCTTTAATAATCATCTATAACACGTGCTCAATTTATGCAAAAATGCCTTTATTACTCAAGCTAACTACTACAATAATAAAATCTAAACTAAACTAAAAATAACTACACTACACACTAACTAGCTACACTATACCTACTACAAAGAACATATGGACTGTGTAATAGACCGCGATGGCCTATAGACAGTCCAAATGCTCCAGCCCACTGCCGGTAGGTAGCGTACCCAACATGCTGGCAGCATTGCCTCGTTGAATTGCAATGCTGATGCGTTGAGCCAAATAAGTGCCAGCATTTTATGCAAATGAATTAAATTACATCCTGTATAAGTAGGTATAAACCAATGAAAAGAATGCAGAAGACAAACGTAGGTATCCTATATATAATGCAACGCGAACGACCGTAATTTTTTTGTATTTAGCCAATGATACGAAATATTTGATGAAAAATGTTTAAAAAGGGTAGGTACTTAGATATAATAATATGTAGGTATTCATTATGGCAATAAAATTGTATCCTCGAATTAACAACATGACACGTAACGTTCGTTTTGACTGTTTTTGATTTGTTCTTCTTCTTCTTGCATGTTGAAATAAGATTTTAATAGTTAAAATATTTTAGATCTGTGGGCTTTTAAATAAACCACGGGAGCAGTAAGGAGTGGTGGTTTAGTATTTGTAATTCCTAATTAGTATTAAGAAAACTAATTATGTACGCGTCGTACAGGTAAATGCATATCTCCAGCAATTTATAAACTTCTTACTGACACTGGCTATGTGTAGGTAGTTAGGTACTCAATTCGTATGGACCCAAACTTAAGAAGGTAAAAAAATGTGGTAAACGGAAGAAAAAGCGCGCGGATAATATGTAAAACTGAGCAAAACAGGATCAGCGTGTGTGATTCTTACATATTTTTCTAAACTGTACCTGCCTGCTTAGGTAACTACTACCTAAACAAAATTTACTGAATCTTCTGTTAAAAGACCTGAGTGAAGTGATGATGATTTCTTTTTGTTGTAATATGAAGAGGTAGGTACTTATAAAATTGTAGTTTTGTCTGTAGATTGCGCTGCATATGGCGATTCTGCTACAAAATTTGTAAATTTTTAATTTATATGTAATATTTCAAATTTTTGACATTGTTTTAATTTCTTATATATAATTTTACCTAATTGGATAATAATAATGTGTAATATATATTATTGGTAAATATGCCGTTCATGTTACAATAAACACAATATAATTTAATTTGTTTGAAACTTCTTTTACTGTTATAAATCTATATTAGACTCAAATCATTTAATTTTAGGTAATGGCTTAAACAGCTTCCACTCACGGCTATGCTTGCGTTATACCTATACCTATGCTAATACAGGTTACTGTGCTCAGCTTCGAAAAGATTTATTGGATTTTGTTGTTTGGTACGAAATGCATGATCTATTATTAGACTATAACGTAAAAATAACATAACACAAGCGTGCGAAGCCGCGGGCAAAAGCTAGTATACATATAAGTTCCGTGCTCATAAGATAAAAAACTTAAAAATGGTTTGAATTAAGTACTTACTTCATTTATTTTGCCGTATTCTAACCCCTTTGGTTGTCATAATAAGTAAGTACTTAGTTACATAAATAAATTATTGAAATCTGAACATTCCATCCGACTACAAACTAATGGAGCATCGACCTTACCCTCGTCAACAGCTAAAACAAAGCAGTCCCTTGTAAATTAAAATTAATAAATCCCGCGGTGCCTAAAATCAACTTAACGTTTATTCATACGATAAAATTACAAAGGTCGGGAGGAACCTGTTGGCACGTAATGGACTCTCAAACCACAGGTGTTAAAACCCTTCGTCCCTTTAAGCTCGACTTGTGACCTTGTAACTATACCTACAGTGCGATAATATATTGTCAATTAAGTACTTGATAACCAGTTATCAAACTAGGTATCTTAATGGGAATAATAGATTCCTATTTCACAACCAGTACCCAACATAATTTTTTTTTCCTAGCTAGGTAACTATATGTAGTTGGGTAGTTCTCATCGATGCTCAAATTTGATGGTCACGAGGTTATATTTCCTAAACGGCTTAAGATACAAACAGAATTTGTGAATTAAATGATGAAACATCTATTAGGCTACAACAGAAATAAAGCTTGTCATAATAAAAGCAAAAATAATACCTTAAGTTAACACGAAATGGTCAAAAACGGGGTAATTTTTCGTGTTCTCATCGTGTCACACTCTCCGATGCAGTAAAACATTTGCTTACCACTTCACCAAATTTCACTGTATTTGTATGTAACATATACTAAAATTATCGTAATTAAATACACTTTACACTAAATAGTCTAAAATAAATCTTTTCATCATTATTTTCAATTTAAAACAACATACGCGTCGGTCACGCGGATATGGGTTCTTTAAATTCGCGTGATATAACGGCTGCCTGTTAAACAAAACATCAGCAATCAAACACTGAGTGTGGTCCGGTCGAACGTCAGTCGTGTACTGGCATCGCAGACGTAAGACGTGTGGCTCAACGTGCCGGAAAAAAAAATATCGGTAAGCTTGTATTTGTTCATAGGTTTACCGATCACACGTGCACTACATTTTTTGGGCATTGTATTTCAGCAATTGAAATCAAAGTTAGCTCATCGAAACCCTATAATGTGCGAGATATTTATGTAGTATTTGATTTAAATCGATACACTTAACTTTGCAGCAATTTTACAAAAAAGGGATAATTTCGTCAGTTTCGTGTCATAAACTTCGTGGCATTTTAGTCATGAAACTGATTTTGGTCTATGAAACTGATTTTATGCATTCTTTTATTTAGAAATGTAGCGACTGGTGTGAGTTTATTGAAACAATTTTAGTTATTGTAGTATGACAGATGTAAGATAGTGTTTTGAATAATTATGTAAACGTGTTTTTATCGAGAAAAGATGGGTCAATTCGAACTCACTCATCATTCATTGTGATTAATAATCATAGCCTAAAAATGGATGAGTTCGAATTGGTAGGTATGTCATGTTATCGCCAAAAGGGGTGATCTGGACCGTGGTAGCCTAGTAACTCTCAAGTTGGGAGAACCTTCCTTTGAAACTAGCATTTTATTATGTTTAATAATAGGTACCTAAAGGGGAAGAGCTAGTAACAGTACCTACGTTTGGAAGATAGTAGATTAAAAGGTTATGGTTACATACCATTTTTCTGGTTTCCGGGAGAAGCAGCCTATTGCGAAGATTCCGGTAGGTAGCTAGGTAAAAGGTACCTATAGCCCAAGTTCACATTTTATGAACACTTTTCTCCACACACGTTTACCGTCGGATATTATGTACCTAAAGTATGTAGGTATTAGGAACTATCACCAAAAGGTTCTGAAATTATTAATAACGTCACGTCATATCACAATACTACCTATTCTTGACGTAAGTACGTACATATATAGGTACTAGGTAGGGAGGTAGGTACCTACTAGGTACATTTTGGTCCCCCCCTGCCAACATTTCAATCATACTTTAATTATTTTGCTCGTAGGCCCGACTCCGAACACGTAAAGCTCATATTTAAAAGTTTATGGAAAAATCACGAAATCAGGAGTTTCTAATCCAAAAGAGTACCTAAAGATGTGCCAGATATTGTCTTTTGTAGTGAGATTTGTTTTTATAATCGTTATAATATAAGCATAGATTATTTCTATTGTAGTGAAGGTTGTTGTTCTATTGAAAAAATAACGCAACTCATAAATAAATAGACTTTTTAAATACTCATGATGCTTCTTAATTAATAAAGCTATTAATACGATAACTATCTGTTTTTTGTCAGCAGAGGCTTATTACCTATAATATGTAGTTAAGTGGATTAGTATTCGTATTTCGTAGGATGAACAAACTCAGGACCGAACTGATAATAATAATATACATAGTTTTGGTTATTAATACCATTTGTTTGCCAGTTTAATTATGAAAACAAGATTACGTTGTTATTTTATGAACATTTAGTCTTATAAACAGTAGCAAAACGTGAGAAAATGATAGCTGTAAAGTTACCGAGTCATTTTCACGATCCGATGCGTCGCTTTCGTGGCCTCTAAAATTTCAAAACCATTTATCACCTAAACAAGACTTTCTATTTGATTAAATTATATATTAATTTACTCGTCTTATAAAGCGCTATAATTTACTGTACAAAAATATTTGAAATAAGCACGATATAAAATTGTACATGAAACTGATGATGAGAATCGCAAAAATGAGAACGAGCCAGTTACTTGGTAATGGTATTCTACTGGGAATATACGAATTCGGTTTTTGAGTTTCGGTTGCATAAGTCGATCAGAATAATATAATTGTGTCGTGAATTTTATAATTTATTCTCACTTTTTAATATTAAGAGGTTGGTAGATTGTTTAAAAATACCATTTTGGTTGGCCACACTGGCGGAAGGAGCGTCCGCTGAGCCATCAGCCAATTACGATGGCTGCCTTGGTAGTTCCGGTAAAATAATATTGTGGTTTAGGAGGGAAGTTTTGGAGGGACGACAAGGTCCAAAAAGCAGTCAATTCTGATTGAGCAGCCGTAGCGTCAAGATGTATTAATGCTCCTGTTCGTTTATTGTGTACTGAATATACACGATTTGAAGAGGTTCTCGGTGTTTTTACTTCAATTCAGAAGAGGAGATGAACCCACATGAAACAAGGTACCGTAATTTTTCTCTGAGAACCTGTGAATTTATGACCATGCCCACGATTGATTTTGATTTGTAACTGTAATTTTTACCAACGCCCGTAATTTGAGCTATACTGCAATATTGATAAAATAGTGAGATTATGTCAGCGCGGCCGGTCAGCTAGACTGAGACAATCCGGTTGTGTTAACTTAATCGAAACATAAACTTGATTTTATTTATTGAGATTGTGCAATTATGAAACACTGGATAACATATATCATCATTTGAATTTGACACTTGAAGTTTGAGAAGCATGGGCGGTCTGCATTGACGGAGACTTCCCGCCCGTGCTAATTTAACCTGATAAAGTGTACTGTGTCGTGTCAGGAGTTTCATACTCGTTTGGTCAGGGCCACACTCTGACAACGATGAGGGAACTGCTGACTGGGCACAGCTGTTAAATTGCATTGATGGTAATGATTGTGAAATGGTGCTTAGACTGTAAAATATTGTCTTTTTCCAATACGATTGGGCTTGCATTTAAGATTTTAATTTTAATGCCTACACGATTAATCTCAATTGAGGGTACCCGAAGATTATTAAAAAAATATATTTAATAGTGAGTATTAAGTAGAAATTCCTGACAAGTAAGAATAATAGACGAATATTTTAATCATTGACTTGTTGACATGGCCTTTCTCAGCGTAGTGAGTTTTACCAGCAGGTAATTTAACGTAGACAGTTTAATGGTGATGACGACGATGATAACTGTGTTTTTCTTGTCGGCTGTTGACAACGGCGACCTTTCCAATTACTTTCTACCACATGGACTAATGTAGTGTCTATAGGATTTTGATTTCAAATGTAGGTATCTATATCACACACACACAACAGGTATACTGAGTCAAAAGAATTCGTTTACGAAAGCACAAAATAGAAAAGTGACGATAGTGTCTCAGGAGTCTAATATTTTAGTGTACTTAAACCAATAATAGTTAGCATCTTTGGAGTGAATTTGGTGTAATGACGGGTGGTCAGCATTGTTTTAAATAATTTTGTGTATGGTCTACTAGCATTATAACATGGCCCCCGTAATATCGCTAATACTCAACACACCATCCACACATACAATTATTACACAATTAAGTATTGTTATTCTCAAAAGTTATTTGAGCATTGTAGAAAGAGAGAGCGATAGATATGATTTATGGTTATTGCATTATTTTAAAATGAAATAAACCTGTTGTCCAGTTTTCTATTCGTTTGTAGATTTATAAGCCTCAGAATCACTGGGAGGAAACTTGTATGTTCGAAAAAATATTAGTGAACGAAGTTTACCTAACAGTTACCAAATTGGAGTATCTTGTTTTAAACTTTTATTTTATTTCATATGAGTAGTTATTTTATTTTACCCAGGTAGATAGGCATCAATAATTTGTTGCTATTTTTAATTTAGTTTATTAGCATTTAACATTGTTCTGTCCATTTTATTGAGAAGGTATTGATAAATATTTTTAATTTTCATATTTGTCATTTTTAAATTATACAACTAAAATGATAGAAAGTTCCCTGTTGAGTTTGACTTGATTACATTATCTTTAATTACATTTTTATAATTACGGAATCCATACCGCGATTAGAATCATTTCAGTTCCTGATGTTCCAGTATTTGGTATATTATGATAATGCAATGAACAACCGTAAATGATTAAAACAACGATACTGTTTTTTTTTAAATCTGATCATCCTAAGTCTTAGTCGCTGTTCTGTAGAAGTTATGATTGCGTTTATTTCAAGTGGCTGTAAAACAATTAACTATTCACGAAATCCTGGCTCCAACGCCATCATCAGACCAGTTAGTAGAAGGTGCTAGCGGTTAAGCGTATAAAAAGGTAGTGCTAACACCAATAAGAAGTGCGTCATGCCACTTTCCCACTACTTGTTTTGCCAGTGTAAAGTCACACTGTATGAAATGTTTTAGTGCGAGTATTATTTCGTATTTATATTCATTTATTTGTATTTATGTGCCAAAAATATGTGAAGTCTACCCGTTGGCTAATTCACTACCTATTTCGAAATGGAGTAAACTCACACTAGTGCCACAATTTTAGCGTGCCAGTTACCACCTACTCCAATCAGATATAGCTTAATTATTATGTCATAGATAATATAATACTTAAAAAGGTACTTATGTTAACAGTAGATCAGGTTTGCAATCCTATGTATATTATAATAGCGCTCATGGTTTAACAGAAAAATCATATTTGATATTTACGCCACTACGTTGTTTGCCTTGTTAAACTTTTCACAGATTTAAATTAAAGACTAGTATTTCAATATAGTACCCAGGTTTAATACAGATTATTATATGACAATCAGAATGCGCCTACTAGTTGATTACCGAGGTGTCGGGTGCAGTTTCATTTCCAGTGATATGCATTGTGCCGACATTCCATGGGTAGGACCGTATTAGATGAAAGGAAAAGTGAGGGGATAGGCAAGTCAATAATTTGATACTATCTTGACACAGCTCTTGACACAGCTCTTGACACAGCTTTTGACACAGCTCTTGACACAGCTCATGATACAGCTCTTGATACAGCTTTTAACGGATTTATGAGGTTTCCAAAAGATTCTATGTACGGCTTTTGAATATGGTTTGCAATTTTTATACACCTAAGGTGCAGTTTATGATCAAGTTGTGACCGAACACCACCATATCACCACTATCACACCTACACACCATCACCACATTCGCCTACTAAATTTAAATAGTTACAAACTGAGCTGATTACCTTCACCTTGGATTATAGTTTAAAGATTTTAGTCGTGAAAGTTTTGCACACATTGAGGCTATCGTTTCAAATAATTTGTACTGCTATAGAGATATAGTATGGGCTTCAATTCGATATTATAGTTTGGACTATAGTTAGACTATACGGTTTAAGATGCAGCTGGGCTTCGAGCTGGGTTACTCTGTAAAATTCGGTTTAGAATGTGAAATTTGATCAGTTTAATATAAAGTTAATTGATATACAGCTAATTATTAAGCTATTTGAGATACAGCTATCTGGAATAAGCTGCTATTTGATATGAAGATTTTTAATGCACTGATTTATGTATGGGTATTTGAAATGTATGGTTTGATATATAGGTTTTGTTTAATGTATTGCGCTATCGCCATACTTATCCGTCGTTTAGTAAGTATATATGACAACTTGGTATTTAGACTTGGATTAATTTCGATATAATTATAAAATATGAACAGCTATTTTGTAGACGGATATTTAAGGCACGTGATAGTTTAGTTTGATACAGTCGATGGTTTGATTTGGTTTCGTAGTTCCAGAGATATAAGGTATTAGTGTGATTTGGTTTTGGTACAGTATAATTTATGGTTGGATACAGTTCGTTTTGATACAGTCTAAAGTTTGATACAGCTTAAGGATTTGATATTGAAATAGTTTATGGTTTGATAGTTTTTCGTTAGGTAGATTTTATGGTTTGTAACGGACCTACAAGCCCGTCTCCACTCGCACACAAGCATGCGCCGCGCCACGCCGATACTTTATAAGGCCGCGCTGCCCGCTGCAACGAGAGCATTTGCTCGGGGCTCCCGCGGTGAACAGACGAGTTCTCCGCTCTGCAGAGTCTCTAGCAAATCGCTCCTTACCCGTGTTCCCTACTAACACGGTGAGAGGCGGCCATCTGTCGCGCGTGGCTCTGAGCTTATGCGCACGACCATCTCTCTCCGCTACCCGCACCCTTCCCCGCTCCGAGGGCCATCTGTTGTCGCGTGGCTCTGAGCTGATGCGCACGATCCTCACTCCTGGAAACCTGTATCAGCCCCATCCGCTTTCAAGGGCTATCTGTTGTCGCGTGGCTTTTGCGCACGACCCTTGGACCCCTGCATGCACTAACCGTACTCGCCGCGTCATATCGCGTCCCGTTGGCCGACACGACCCCGCCGCGTACCGTAGTTCTCGCAGGCTGCCGTTTGACTGCACGAGAACACTCCGCGACCGTGCCGTCACTTCCGTTAGTCCAGACTCCTGTTGCGTTTCTGGTGCATAGATTATAATGCTCATAGATAGTGCTCATAGAAAATAATTGTTATTATAAGGAACCCGTTGTAGAAACAGAAGTACAGAACTATTTATTGTAACCCGTGTATATTCGTGTTTCTCTGGATCCAACCCTCATCGCGCGTTTCGTAGGCCAAGGGCTCGATCACCATTATAATGAGGTGCCCAGGTGAGCTAGCCGAAAGGGCACCCCGTTACAGGTTTAATACAGTTTGTTTTAATATAATAGTCTATGGTTTGATAAGTTGATGGAGGTAATAAAGGCTGAGTCAAATCATTTGATACAACTGAAACCGTTGATACAGTCTAAACAGTTGAAACCATCGAAACAGTTGAGACAGTCCAAACTGTTGTCAGTCGAGTAAGTCGGGATAGTCGAAGCGGTCGAGACGGTTAAGACGGGACAGTTGAGATAGTTGAAACAGTAACAACAGTTGAGACTGGCGATACAGTTGAGACAGTTGAAACAGTCTGTGATAGTTAAAACAGTTAGATGGTTGAAACAATTTGTGACAGTAGAAACAGTTTGGGATAGTTGAAGCAGTTGAGGTAGTTGAAACAGTTATAGTGGTCATGTGTACCGCCGGCTATGTATGCCGAGGAATAGTGGTTATGTGTGCCACCGGCTATGTATGCCGAGGAATAGTGGTTATGTGTGCCACCGGCTATGTGCCGAGGAATAGTGGTGTGCCACAGGGTAAATGCGCTAATGTATCGTGGTTATGTGTGCCACAGGGTAAATGTGCTAATGTATAGTGGTTATGTGTGCCACAGATTAAATGTGCTAATGTATAGTGGTTATGTGTGCCACAGGCTAAGTAGGTTGATTAGTAATGGTGGGATGCACTTATCAAGGTGTATTGACTAATTTTGCTATGAAAGTATTATAAAATATAAATGCTGGTGGCCAAGTGCGCCGTTTTAACTAATGCTGTTTTTAGTCTGCATAGCAGTTTAAATGTTGTTATCTGTTGATGTTGTTTGTATTGTATTGTCATAGTAATCTTATCTTGAAACAACTTTAAATAAATCGTATTTTAAAATGTCAACTCAAGACGCGATGACTGCCAGCATCTAAACTGGCTTGTCTGATATTTAGTAACTGATATACCGAGAGCTACTCAGCTAGTGTTATGTTCACTTACGTAAATTATGATTGTGCTAATGCAAGTTTTATTTTTGCGAGGACATGAACTCTGATGAAGCTGGAAGTTGCCTCTACCAAGGACCCAAAACATTTAAAGGTGCACGAAGCGTATCCTGCATCCAGCAGCACTATGGAAAATTTACTGAAGGAATGCTACTAGAGAAAAGAATGCGTGTACATCGCGTTTCCTACAGCGACATCACGAAGAACATAATGAAGGGTTGATTGCAGACTGAGGCAAGAAACGAAGATTCATTTTGGCGATTAGCTGACAGGTTACGATCATGCGTAAATTTACAGTAACTTTGACTACGAATACTTAAGACTTTTAATTCTTGAGTATTATGTAAATATATCGTAAATATCCTGCAGTAATATAAAACGCAATAGGTTAATTCCATGAAATATCTTAAAGAATTTGTAGTGTTTAAGTGTAAGTAAACCGAATGTCGTGAAGTTGAGTTACAAAAGTAAACTAGAATAGGACTGTTAAGAATAATATGAGTTAGTCATTACATTATAACTGATGAATAACAATACCTGCTATTATTCAAGGAATTGCAGATATATTTAATATTGTATATTATAAATAGCTTTGTTTAATTCATATTTTTTATAGTATTGGTACAATAATACGCGGTTGACATCAAAGTTATTGACTTTATATGTAGTTAGGTATTTAATTACTATGACTTGTTTGATTGTGTTTGTTTGCTTGTGTGATTATATAAGTATTGTATCAGTTATCTGGTTCCCATAGTACAAGCTATGCTTAGTTTGGGGCTAGATGGCGATGTGTGAAATGTCCACACATATTTATTTATTTATTTATTTTTAGTGTTGACTTAGATTGTGCAGGCCTGTAATTATAGTTGTGCTCGAATATTATAGTTATTTATGTTGTGATCACTGTCAATATCTACTTATATTACGCAATGGATTTTAGTTTTGCTTTAGCTACGTGTACATGTAGTATAAAATAATGATGTATAAAATATAATGATTCTTAGCTATACTAATGAAATATGTGCTCAAATAAGAAATTGTATAGCTACAATGAGAACTGACTGCTAAGTGGACGAGCGCCAGGAGGCAGCTCTGTGTCGGATGGCCGAATGTCGTGAATTTTATAATTTATTCTCACTTTTTAATATTAAGAGGTTGGTAGATTGTTTAAAAATACCATTTTGGTTGGCCACACTGGCGGAAGGAGCGTCCGCTGAGCCATCAGCCAATTACGATGGCTGCCTTGGTAGTTCCGGTAAAATAATATTGTGGTTTAGGAGGGAAGTTTTGGAGGGACGACAAGGTCCAAAAAGCAGTCAATTCTGATTGAGCAGCCGTAGCGTCAAGATGTATTAATGCTCCTGTTCGTTTATTGTGTACTGAATATACACGATTTGAAGAGGTTCTCGGTGTTTTTACTTCAATTGTAAGTTAGTTAGTTCTTCATATACTATTGTTTCCGTCCACTTGACTCCTCTAACTCGGATCTCCGGGGGATACAATTATTGTAATTTTTTTTCAGTGTTTTACTTTAATAGTCGAGAAAACTTAGTCGGCTTAATAAGTTCCAAATACCTACATATTACGGTGCTGCGTTCAAGACACAATATTCAAATTGTGGCTTCCAAGTCCACAATCCTTTCGATTGTGGTTACAGAAGCGGATCGCTTCTGTCTACCACGTAGTTTCAGAACTAAAACGTTTTCTAACCACTCAAAGTTTCATACTCTGTGGTCCTCATCCAAACAAACTTATCGGACAAACTAATATAAGTTTTGCTCCACGGGGTCGTTCAATACTATTGTTATAAGTATTACTTAGGTACTAAGTTGTAAGTGAAAGTATAAAATGAAGTAACGAGACTATTGAGGCCCGATAGCTCAGTTGGTGGTAGCCCTGCCTTCTGAACTGAGGGCTGTGGGTTCGATTCCTACCCAGGACAAACATTTGTGTGATGAACATAGTTTGTTCTGTGTCTGGGTGTTATATTGTATTCTATGTATGTATTTACAAACAAAAAGTATCTAAGTATTGTATCAGTTATCCGGTTCCCATAGTACAAGCTATGCTTAGTTTGGGATGGTTTGGGACTAGATGGCGCTGTGTGAAATGTCCACACATATTTATTATTTATTTATTTATTACTGTCGGTATTATATATTATCTGGCTGGGCTATTATTATCTATTTATATAGTAAATTGTAGTTATGCATTCTAGACCACAGACCTACCACTTTTGATTTACACGAATAATGTCCAATAAGAAAAATGGCCAAGAATTTTATAATGTCCAAATTTGGTTTGGTCCACTACCTAGAATATTCTCGTTACTCTAGGTCTACTCTACCTATGTTCTAGACCAATAAGTAGCAAAGAATGAGCAAAGAGCATCGAATTTTTTGGATCTCTTGCCTTTTGGCATATAAGTATAGTTTCTATTACTTGTTTAAGTGGGTAGGTATATCTAATTACATTTCAAATTTATATTATATGTTTACTTATAATAAAACTGTAACAGATCCAATTCTGTAGGTACGTTACAAATAATTTGAAGACACTTTTTGGAGGGCTCTCTAGTATACCTACCTAATAAATACCAAACTGTAACTTTTATAATTTTTGTCTGTCTGTATGTATCTTGGCTGAGCATCACGCCGAAACTACTGAATGTTAACCTGCAGGATAATTTTGATGCCGAAATTCTTCATGGTTCCCTCGGGAGAAGGAATGAAAGTAAAAATATTAAGATACTTAGTCGCGCGTGATCCGGTTTCATTCATTCATTTTTTGTTAGAAAAGTAAGCGTAAGTATAATAAATATAGTCCCGTAAACATTTCAAAGACTTTGGTGTTGTGGTTCAGAAATTACAGACATTCTACCTTCAGTATTAGGTCCAAAGCCACTCCTATCCTGTAAATGATGAATGGAGGAAGGTGTGCCAGCACCTGCCTTCATTCGCCGTTTCATCCGTTCATCCTTTTCCCTCTTTATTATCACTTCCTTTAGGCTGAGATAAGGCGTAAAACTAATTAACCCACGCGGTGCCAGGGCTGGTAAGCTAGTGTTTAATACGGTTTTTCATATTCCATAATCATGTATACCTTCAAGGTGACCTTGAATTGATATGGTATCCCGAAAGGGGGTACATCTACACCCCAAGGTAGACAATGTTTCTTCTACGACTTTACTAAATCAATAATTTTACATTGAAGGAATGCCATATAAAGTTTACGTTCGAAAATAGTCTTAGCTCAGCTGGGTGGTTGAACTTCGTCCTTGACCGAGTGCACATAAACAACCTGTGTTTAGAAATGAATCTATGGTATCTTGCTCTCGTAGCGATCACACGTGCAATTTTGTGAGTGGATTTATTTTTTACCATGGAGGTTTGGAAACATCCAGTTTCAAGTAAGGCTCTCACAACTTGTAGGGTATTATGGTCCCAGTCCCTCCATTTCGGGATAACATACGAATTCAAGGTCACCTTGTATAATATGCTTATATACCCTCAAAGGAAATTTCTTGAAAAAACAATGCGAACATTACCTAAGCACGGATAAAGTTATTTTCACAAAAATTCTTCAACTTGAACGTTAACTCTTGGTGGGCCTTTGTGTAGACGTAACCACAATTTAGCCAAAGATTGACCTTCTTGGTTTGTAAAGAGCTGTGAAAAAAATAATCTGGGTTTACTTTCAACCCATCAACTGAAGTCTTAACTCAAGCCTTAGGATATTTTTTACGTACAGAATTGATGTAAATACGTCCACATTTTAGCTGACACAGCCACGGACGTGTATACCCTAGGTACTCGAAACAGCGGACTGACCTTCTTGTAGGCTTTTGTTCTTTATAGGCAAAGCATTTGACTACTGTCTCATCTGATGGAAAGCGATGACGCAGTTTACGATGGTGCATGCTTACCTGTGTACCTGTTCACTCTAGACTTGAAAACTCCCAGATCATAGCTGGAAACAAGGAGGCAGGCAAGGTGTTCCACTCATTGGCTGTTCGCATTATGAAGTGCATAGTAAAACGCTTAGTGCGGGTTGATGGAGTTTCAACCATATGAGGGTGCCGAGTTTTGGTGCGCCTTGATGTCCGATGAAAGAAAGGAGATAGAGGAATAGGTAAGGTCGTGTAATTCCTTCGTACACTCTCCAAAATGCAATCTATAAAAACCGATAAACTGGCAACCTTACGCCGATGTCCTAAACTGTGGAGCTTAGCTTCCACCAAGCCATCATTACCAATGAGGCTCGTCTCTGAATGGAGTCCAAAGCTTCAAGCGTGTATTTGGCTGACCCATCCCAGAGATGGCTTCAGTATTCAATACATAAATAATCTATTCCTGTAGGTACTATTCCTGATACATGTTACCTATAAACTTCACTACCACTATTCATTTTTAGAGTTCCGTACCCAAAGGGTAAAGCGAACCCTATTATTACGCTATACTGTCTGTCTGTTTATCTGTCATCAGGCTGTATCTCAAGAACCGTGACAGACAGTTGACCTACATGTTTATATTCCATTAATTTTGCTTTGTTTATTAAACTGTACTTGTTCGGAAAATTAAGAATGTGTCCAATTTATAATTAGGAAAATGAAGAATCCGAAAAATCGGAAAACATAGAATGTAGAAAATCCTGAATATGGAATTTATCGCTGACACCATTTTCGATGTCAGCGTTTCTTTCATAGACAGACAAAAAGGCAGGCAGAGAGACAGACAGTTAGATAGACATCATGGTACATGAGATCCAGACTGGTGACAGACGGACAGACAGACAGAAAGTCAGACAGAAATACAGACAGAAAGACAGACAGGTGGACAGACATCATGGTACATGAGATCCAGCCTGGTGACAGATGGACAGAGACATCATGGTACATGAGATCCAGCCTGGTGACAGATGGACAGAGACATCATGGTATGTGAGATCCAGCTTGGTGACAGACGGACAGACAGATAGAGAGACAGACAGACAGACAGACAGACAGACAGACAGACAGACAGACAGACAGACAGACAGACAGACAGACAGACAGACAGACAGAAAGACAGACAGACAGATAGACAGACAGACAGACAGACAGTTAGACATACAGAAAGACAGGCAGAGAGACAGATAGGTGGACAGACATCATGGTACATGAGATCCAGCCTGGTGACAGACGGACAGAGACATCATGGTATGTGAGATCCAGCCTGGTGACAGACGGACAGACAGACAGACAGACAGACAGACACAGAATGACCGACAGACAGACAAACAGACAGAGAATACAATATAATCTGTGAAAAGAAATCTCATTCGCTCTATTCGTTGACTGGACTAAAGGATAAAGTTTGCTCACAGTAAAAATTTTACTTTTGTAAAGTGGACGATTATGATTCCTTCTAAGGAAATTACGTGTACCTAATATAACGTTCTTTTTCGGCTTTATAAGTTCATTTTATTTCAGTAGTACGGTCTACGTTTGCCTTTATTCCGTTTGCTATATTTTTCTTTCCTTTGGATAAATACTTTTGTCGAAGTACCTGGGTACCTATTGTGTTAGAGAACTCTCTACACATACCTACCTACGCAGTATAAGGAGACCAAAAATGTGAAATGCCACAAATTTTCAGGCTTTAATGTATGTACCTCTACCTCACGCAGATGGTCGTACGTAGTTATATATAAACCGAACATATTTTTAAATAAGTAGTTGTAGGTTTATCTCCTAAGAAACACTGTACAAGCTAGGTAGATAAGTAAGTAAAACCAGCAACATTAATTTTAATTATACTGACATATGTTCCACAAACTAAGTAGAGGATACAAGAAATGGTCGATACTGTTTTTTAAGGATTTTAGAGAGGTACTATACTTATATAGTAGGTACCTACCCAGTTTGCTAGACTAGACTCTGCTCTACAGGAAGTTCGATTTTAGATAGCAACTTACAGCTATTTGGTACGAAAAAGCCATTTCATTTGTCGTCAACAATAACTCTACCACGTCTATTTTATCGCCACCCCCACTTAATAATGGTGGTACAGCCCAAAAGTGCATCATTGTAAGTCTTCCCGCATGAATAGAACATCCGCTACTCTTGAACCAACACTAGCCGTAAAGTAGGTAACTACCTAACTGAAAGTATCACGGAATTATTTCATTTGCTGCGACATATTTTGCTGATACCATTTCAAAAGCTTACTTCATTACGGACATTTACCATTACCATTTTTTTGTGTGTTTGCATTGGTAGAACAACCGAGAATTATTTTTCCTTCTTGTTTTATTAAATAGAACAAATAGAATAGTTGATAACTACCCATAACCCAGCAATAATAAAAATGCCGTAAGATTCACTCTTGAAGTAGGTGCATTGCTGGTGGAGGCGAGTGTTTCAGAACTTCATTACGTTGTCAATGAATGCAAACTGCTTCCTGAAGGCTTCTTGTAGCGATGATAAGCTGCATGGCACGGCTTTGTGCCGACCTCATGACATTTCGACCACGGTGCTTTGTGGCGGTACACTCGCGGTACTTTCTGTTTAGACAGATTTATATCTTCCGTTACCACGCTGTTCTACAGCACTTTTTCATAGAACTAGCTTCACTGAAAATATTTTACGTTTGTACCTAGTATAATTTTAGTAAATTTGTGTTTGTGTCGTCGTGGCTATCGAAATCAGTAGAGCTTAAATTATACACATATCTTAAGTCACAGAGCAAGAAAAAATACGTCATATTCTTTATAGTTTCGTGTTTTAAGTGGTCGTGGTCATGCGATTTTTTTTTATTTAGGTGTAATGAATACGTTATGATTACAAAGACCCAATTTTTCACGTCATAGGTTTGGAAAATTACAATCCATACGTACCTGTCTATATACTACAATTCTAGAAGAATCATCACATATTAGTGAAAACGCGAACAATCACAAAATGTGTTACGAAATAAATGTTTCACCAATACCACATATCTTATATTGCTTATTTTTACATTTGCGCTATTCTGGTACGTTTGTGTTATGTTTGTTTATGTTATTGATAGCGCGTTTCCTATTCTACGAAACTTATGAGAAACCGCTTGTCCCAAAAATATCATCAGTAACCTTGATGGTAAAAACCTTTATTACCTACTCTTGTATAAATATACCCATAAATAAAAAAACCTATATAAACAAGAGGTACATATTACCTGTATAGATACCTCCTATCAATATAGGTAATATGTACCTACAGTACCTAACCATATGTGTATTACACATAATATGCCCTAACTAAGCTGTAAACTCAAAAGGAACTTCTAAACAAATTGTAATTTTTTTTGTGGCACACGCTGCTTGGACATCATGTGATACAATAAGACAGACAGACGGACAGAAGACAGACCGCATTTTTAAGGTTCCGTACCCAAAGGGTAAAGCGAACTATTATCATGGGTACAGAAACCTAAAAATGCTGTCATATCTAGATTATCTAGGCTAATGGACGCTTGCACAGACAGAAGTACTCATAGCTCGCATTGCATCTTGTGACAATAGTTTTATACATAATATATCCCTATCCCTTCCCTACATATAATAAATGTGTAATTCTGATGCGCTACGGAACACACACATAATGATGTCAAATCTAATTTATCCCATAGGTTCTATTGTTCAAAAAATATCGTAACCGCGATGCAGGACTACAAGGCTTTTTTCCCTTCTCCATACATTTTCTAATTTATCGTATCTAACGCCATCTAGGGACAATAATTTGTAGCTGTTTGTTTGTTTGTTTGTTATTGAACAAATCCCTAGATACTAAACTGATTTTCATGCGGGTTGCACTAATATGCTTAGAAATAACCAGCGCACAACATAGGATATATTAAAATACAAATATCATTAAAAATTTTTGGTCATAATTATTAAATATCATTACGAAACCGGACGGAATTTTATACAACATGGCCGCTTCATGGTGAATTCTTTTTTGGCTACTGACGGTTAGTTTGTGTCACAGTAATTTTTTTTATGTTGTATTATGGCTCCACACATAGTGTATTTAGCCAGAGTTAAGTATAGTAATTTTTCGTCGTGTTGTTATTGAATATTTCACATGTTTCACGTAAAGTCCATTTGGAGGCACAGATTAAAGAAAAAAAACGTGTGTAAGGCCATGAACAAAGAGTAATAGGAGTTAATTTCGGTAGTAAATATGCATTAAACAGTGGAATGAAATTTTACAATTTATTAGATTTGATTAACCATTATTAGTTTTTCTATTTAAGCCCTTGCAGGTTGTTTGGGGGTTT
Organism: Ennomos erosarius; assembly: GCA_963580505.1. Classification (NCBI taxonomy): domain Eukaryota; kingdom Metazoa; phylum Arthropoda; class Insecta; order Lepidoptera; family Geometridae; genus Ennomos; species Ennomos erosarius. The sequence goes on along the minus strand of OY756981.1, from coordinate 9,027,792 downwards.
TGGAGTAAAATAGATATACCATCAAATAATATGTAAGTAGTATGAATCGATTGCATTCAAGATACAAACATGTTAATTATACTTAAGTGCTCGCAGATTAGAGAAATAACCGGCCAAGTACGAGTTGGGCTCGCGCACGAAGGGTTCCGTATTATTATCTATAAAAACTAGCAAAAAAACGTTTGATGTATGAGAGAGAAAAAATACTAAAATACAGAATACAACAAGTATTTAAGGGGTTAAATACTTATTTTATTCTGTATTTTTTGTAATAGCGGCAACAAAAATATATTTATCATCTGTGAAGATTTCAGCTGTCTAACTATCACGGTTCATGAGATACAGCCTGATGGTGACAGACGGACAGACGGACAGCGAAGCCTTAGTAATAGGGTTCCGTACCCAAAACGGACTGACGACGTCTGTCAGGCTGTCTGTCCGTCTGTCACCAGGCTGTATCTCATGAACCGTGATAGTTAGAGCTTTACCCTTGGGAGTATAATCTTGACTCTTGCTACGCCTATTTTTGGCATTACATGACGTTTATGTTTGGCCCACAGGTCTGAAGGCCAATGCATACTATTACCACCATAGGCTAATGCAGTGGGCCAATGATATACTCTTACGTTACGTATAAATTATATACTCTTTGAATGATACAGAAGTATAATAATACTCTTTGGAATGATACGAAGTAGGTTTTTTTCTCTAATCTGTGTACGAAACATGTTATGTAAAATGCCCTGGGGGTCTAGCAAAGATCACAATCACTAACGCTAACGCCTCACGCTAACTCCAAAAATGTATCAAAATGACGTTTGCCACAGAAAAGTTAGCGATTTCCGAAACGTCATTTCAGTACATTTTGGAGTTAGCGTTTGGCGTTAGCGTTAGCGGTTGGTATCTTTGCTAGACCCGCAGACTTTGCCCTATTGTAAAAATGTTTTGAAAGCCTAGATTTTAATATAATATAGGTTTTAATTAATCATGAGTTCGATGATACTTATCGAAATATCATCGAAAATTTTTCTATAGTTAAGTAGCCATGAGTGGAGATTTCATCAAAATTGGTCCAGGAATATCAAGGATAATAATTAGCGTACCTACGCTGTTTTGGGAAATATTATAATTAATTATTTCATCCATGATTAAGACATGTCATTTTTACTTCGTGGAAGTGATTATACGAGCAGAAAACTCAGTGTGGCTGATAGAAAATCAGTTTTTAAAAATAAAGCCATTACCCAAACCGAAACCTGAAAAGTAATGTAATCCACGCGTGGCAACGCCGCGGGCAGTAGCTAGTATGGTATATAGAGGTAAGCTATTCGACCTAGCATTCAACTTTTCGTCATTCGAAATTTCGACTCCAATCACAAAAACAAACCACAATTTCAAGGAAATGAGAAATATTGCGTTTTGTATGCTAAGTACAAGCATACCAAGTTCACCGTTTCTATTGCTATTATTCAATACTATTATAATTATCTGGGCTACTTATTAGTTACAATGATTTCAAGAAAACACATTACCGGTTCGTTGTGCGAATATTGCGAGCTGTATAGATAACTTCTTTTTATCTTTTCAAGCTTTCTATTTTGCAGTTTTCTTCAATTTGTTATAATCTTTCCTTTTTTTCATTAGCATTCTGTGTAGTGTATCGTTTCTCGCATCGCATGGAACGTTCATTGTGACTGTAGGAGAGCTTTTGCACGACTACTCGACTGAGCATTGTACTGCTTTTAGCGAACCACTCTACGAGTCCGGTGCCCGCGCCCGTTTGCGAAATGATAGATATCCCGCTGTCAACTTTACGTTACCTACTACAATGAAGCCTCCCTGGACTTACATTTGAGTAAACCTTATTAAAATTAATTTGATATATTTACCACACATACGAACCGGAAGACGCAGTGAAGGTGGACCAACGATATGGTGACAGCCACGGAGAGCCGATGGATGCAAGAGGCGAGCAGCCGCTCATGGTGGCGCTCTGTGGGGAGGCCTATATTCAGCAGTGGACGTCTTCAGGCTGATGGTGATGATGATATATTTTACAACATACAGGATGTAATTTAATTCATTAGCATAAATTGAGCCCATGATAGTACATCATTAATAGATGATTATTAAAGAGTAAAAGTGTGTAAATGAAAATACGTTTGTTGAAAATTATGAAGATTGCCGCGGCGCCAAACGCAGTTGGCACGGATGATTTTGATACATTTAAACGTTTTTATACCTTGTATGTACTAATTAAAAACAGTACTACATTATTTTAATTAAGTATTGTATTGTAGCATTTGATTAAGTAAGTTATTCAATTTTTGGGAGTTATTATTATTACTAAACCAATATGTTAGAATTCAAAAATTTTGGTCCAGACGTAACCGGTATCAGCTAGGCGATTATGTAACTTGATTGCAACCAATAGAAACACAAAAATGTATGGATTTGACAGTTTCAATACCCAGCTTATGTGCATAGTTACTATGAAAATTTTTAAATTCGGAATGAAATTTCTCCTGTTGCATTGCTGTCAATGTTACGTAATCACCCCGCAGGAGTAGGTACTTAGTTTCAAACGATGCTAATGAATTCAATTACACCCAGTATAAGTACCCCTTCATTTTTTACGCCTGCATAATAGTTATGGTTCATGCATGCATGCATGCATGCACTCATAAAGAATATCTAGATGAGACTCGATAATGGAAACGTACCTGCCTAACACTTATTGATGTTTTATTATGATGTTGATGACGAAAGGTAAAAGCAATTTTGTTTACCTGAGGCTTGTACCTATATATAATTGTTTGTTGTAGCCTTCGTAATACATCCATGCAGAAGTGTTATTGACCAATACAGCACAATAAAGATTACCATGCTGTGCCCGCGGCTTAAATCTCGGTAGGAAGCGCCAATGTTAATTAATTAATCTCTTCTTTGTTTTCTCTCTTCACAGTTTAATTCCTTTTGCCCACCACAAAATACAAGAGTCATTAAAATTATATATTTAACGATGTACAGAACTTTACATTAGTAAGCAAAAACGGATGCTCGTTACTGCCAGTACAGATTAAAAAACTCTGACAATTTAAAAGCTACATTCATTAATTCGTAATTACATAAATAAATAAGACAGTGAGCGAACGTCCGGTGCTATTCAAATAGGTGAAATGCAGCAGTGCCAACTCGCTTAGGTACTATATATATTCAAGAGCCGGGCTCCCGCAGGCTTTTAAAAAAATAACCATCTCCATTACTCTTCCAACTATAAGAGTTATTACTTACTTTGTACGTTTTCCTGAAAACAACAGAGCAGCTCTCGGAATAACTGTGCGATCTCTCTTAGGACGGTAATATGGCTCGATGGATATTATAGGTAAATGCATATCATAAACAAAGGCCTTTTTGGAGGCATTATCGGACATCTAAATTACTATGATGATAAATTTAATATTAGTACTTATATGAAAAGTTCCTTTTACCATTGTAAGTAGCTAGGTGGGCGACGCGTAACGGCGTTATGCATCGAAACCTATGTGCATTGTGCATTGTGCACGCAGTATGATAAAGCTGTGGTCTCGGTGGGCAGGCAGGTGCCTATACGAATTATATTTTATTTTTATTTATTCAAGTTGCATAACTTCTATTTAGATCAAGCAAGCTTACTGTAAGACCATTATCCATTTGTCCATTTCATTTTGATCTATTAGCTTAGGTAAGTAAGTACATTATTTATTCCACAACGGTTTGTTCTTGTCAAGCAATATGCCCTTTCTTTTTTTATTGATACCATACTGAAAAAAAAAAGTGTTTGTTTTTGCCGGCCAAATACGATCACGAAGGGAGATTGATTGATACTAGTCTACAAAACACAAAATGTTGTGGGTTGTAGGTGAAAATAGGATATCTTTTCTTGAATAAAACATTATCATCTATCTTTATGTTAAAGTTAACAAGATCACATTTATCTACCTATCTATTGTTCCCGGGGTTTTTATCCCTTCATAAATGAACGTAATAATAAAATGGTTACGCATAATAAAAATATATAGCCGCCCTTGACGCATGAATAATACAGGAAGCCAACAAAATTACTTTTGTCATTTGCAGGAATATTTTTAAATGTCTTATTATTATTATGGATTTTAAAACCTTAAGATACTTATCTAATTTTCTATTAGAAAAAATATAGCAAGCTATTGTGTAATGGATTTATTTTAAGACACTTACACATGATATAATTAGAATATGTCTATTGAAATAATACTACCTTAATCATAATAAGTTGTGTATTAAAGCACTTTTGTTAGGGTATTTTTATCGTGTATAATAAATAGATAATTTTCACGTAATAAGTACCTAATAGGTCGGGTCGAGGTGGTATGACTAGTAGGTAGGTAGGTACCCTACATAAATCATTGATAATGTTTGGATGTGTAATGGTGAGTGGCGACAGTCTGGCCCAGCTGACTAAGGTTTCAGACACTTATAAAAATATGCAATCTCTAAATTAAGTTCAGTCGCTTTGTAAAATAATGGTGCTCGCTCACCTTATACTCCCAAATTCTTTAATTTACTCAGAAAGGTACTATTATACTTTTCCTTTGATATTTTTTTTATCTTCCGTGAAATATGCTTTTAATCAAGTCTGCGGCGACGTGACGGCCGGACCTTATCAATTCTTCTGCTTCATGACTCCACTGAAAATTCCGCTTTGACGATAAGCTCGGGATTGCTGTTTATTTAGGTTCTATTCAGGGAGTGGGCAGGTAGAGTAAGGTAAGTGCTCTCTCTTGTTGACATTATCAAAAAGTTATAGTTCTCGATTTACAAAACAAATGAAGACCAAAATGAATGAAAAAGAACACCCTTATTTTGATTAGATTTCAGAAGATGTTTACATACACATAGCAATTATTAAAACAAGTAGAAAATCGTATTATTTTAAACCCAATTTGCATGTAGGTACCTATAACTCAACAGGTGGTATCCCGAAAAGTCATAAGTTCTCGCAGAATATAGGTATAAGCATAATTCTTAAGTATTGTAAACGAGAAATTAGATTTGTTTGGTATAAAATCATTTGCGGTTACTTAGAAAGCTTGTTAGAAAACAACTGTTAACGAAGTTCCGACTTCAAAACTTTTTCTGTAACAAAGTTTAGCGGGGTCGTAACCGCCGTCCGGCTGATGTTTGAAGTGTAGGTACATTTGTATCGTTTAGGGCACTTACCTCTTCTAGTGGTAGTAGCCTGTGTTTGTTGTGGTTATCCCGCTCCATCCCATGTGTCGCGTGCGTAGGGCGCGGGTGCGAGGAGGCCGAGGTGGCGCGAGGGAGTCGGCGGGCGCTCTTCGCGGCTTCTCGGCGGCACTACCGCGCCCGCCAGCCGTCGCCGCCCGCCCGCTCAGCCGCCCGCCCCACGCCGAATTCCTTGCTGTGATTAATCGCCGACCCACCTGCGGAGCCTTTTGTATATCCTCAATGTGTTTCGTTACTATAAACAAGCTAAAAGTGTTACAAATTAGGTCATTTCATCATGTCGTTATTAAACAGGCAAATTTTTATTTCTTAACCTATCCTGTCCCACTGCTGGGCAAAGGTCTCCCCCATATCCTTCCAGATATCCCGGTCCCCCGCAACCTCGGACCACTGCTCTTGAAAGGTGTCGAGGTCATCACGCCATCTCTTTCGGGGCCTGCCTCGTCGTCGTCGCCCGTCTTCAGGTACCCACTCTGTGATGATCTTTGCCCAGCGATCTGGGTGCATCCAGCTAACGTGTCCTGCCCACTCCCATTTCAGTTTAGCAGTTTTATAACCGACATCGGCAATGCCTGTTTTTGAGCGAATTATAGAGTTAGGAACTCTGTCAATTCTCTTTATGTTCAACATGCTTCGTTCCATTCCTCTTTGGCAAACCTTGAGCTTGGACTTTTGAGACTCTGTAAGCGACCATGTCTGGGCACCGTAGGTGAGGACGGGCAAGATACACATGTCGACGAGTGTACGTTTTAATGACATTGGAAGGTTGCCTTTCATGAGTTGTTTCATGGACCAGTAGCTCCTCTAAGCGTTTTCGACACGGCGATCGATTTCTTTATCTTGCCGGTTGCTGAAGGAAACTATCTGGCCCAAGTAAATATACTCATCGACATAGTGTATTTGTTGCCCGTCAATTTCAATCCTACGCTTTGTGCTGTTGGTCATTACTTGGGTCTTAGTTCGATTCATCATTAGTCCAACCTCAAGGCTCGATGTGCTTAGGTCTTTGAGCATCTGTTGTAATTGGGCTGCCGTGGGGGCGAAGAGAACAATGTCATCGGCAAAACGTAGGTTACTAAGCTTTTTGCTGCCGATGTCGATACCGAATGATGTCCAGGAGTCTGCAAGAGTTTTAAATATTTCTTCTAGGGTACTAGTAAAAAGTTTGGGAGAAAGCGGGTCGCCTTGCTTAACGCCCCTTTCAATCGGAAAACGTAGACCGGGAGATAGCAGTTTTATGTTTGCTGAGCTATTGCTGTAAATAATGCGTATTAAGTCTATGTATGTGCAATCTATATTTTGATTTTCTAGAGCTGAGAATATTGATTGGTGTTTTATGCTGTCAAAAGCTTTTGTGTAATCCACGAAAGCTAAGTAAAGTGGTTTATGAAATTCGTTGTATTTTTCTATTACTTGATTTAATGTGTGCAGGTGGTCTGTTGTCGAGAGGCTTGTGGATGTCGGTCTAGCTTACCATCTATTCGTTTCTGAATGATATTAATAAAAGTTTTATAAATGTGTGATACTAAACTTATTGGCCTATAGTTATTGATATTACTTTTGTCGCCTTTCTTGTGGAGGAGTATAATGTTAGAGTGACACATTTTTGCTGGAAGTTTTCTTGTAATTAGGATCGAATTGAAAAGATTTGCTAGGTGGGGTATCAAAACGGGGGAACCTATCTTTAGTGCTTCTGTAGTAATGCCATCCTCTCCGGGGCTTTTTTCATATTGCATTGTTTTTAAAGCGTCATACAGTTCACTGCCTGAAATGAGTGGTATGGTGTCCGAGCGAGTGTATTCAATCTGCGAAATCGATTTAGATGGATCAGAATATAAAGATCTATAAAAGTTTGTGCAGATGTCTAAAACATCTTCGCGGTTACTACGTTTTACTCCTTGGTCATCCTGTAAACTGTTTATCCAAGTTTTGCCTACAGACATTCCTTGTTTTGCAACTCTTAATGAAGTGTGTTTTTCTAACGCTTTTTTGACTAAAAATGTATTATAATTTCTAACATCTTGCCGTATGCTTCTTTTGACTTGCTTATCAATATTTTTGTAGTTTTGTGTTCCCATTTCCGTCTCTGTTATTGAGTTTAGTAGCGTTAAAGTATGTTGTGATAGTTTATTTTTCATTTTCTTTTCTTTCTTGATTTTTTTAGTACTAGTATGTATAATATTAACAATTCTATTATATTGTGTTTCTACTTCGTCTGTTTCTTCAGTATTTACTTCATCAAGGAGACTAAAACTGTTTGTTAATTCTAATTTGAATTGGTCAGACTTGTTTATCAGAGTTTCTTTGTTGTGTCTGGCTGTATTTTTAAATTGTTTTGCGCGAAGTATTTTAAAATTAAATCTTATTTTTGCACGGAGGGGTCTATGATCTGAACTATATTTTATTTTGTTAATAATACCAATATCTTTAACGATGTCGATATGTGAGCATAACATAAAGTCTATTTCATTTCTGGTTTGACAGTCAGGTGACATCCAAGTCCACCGTCTTTGGGCATTTTTCTGAAAATAGCTATTGGCGACCTTAAGATTTTGTCCAAAGGCAAACTGCAGTAGACGAGCACCTCGCTCATTGCGATTTCCAAGTCCATGTTGTCCGAGAACTTCTACATTGTCTTCTTCTTGTCTAGGCCCAAGTTTAGCGTTAAAGTCACCAAGAACAACATTCCATGTACCCCGGTGTTCATCACAGACTTTATTAAGGACGTCATAAAAGTCTTCAACTTCTTCGTCAGGGTGTGTAGAAGTTGGTGCGTAAACTTGAATAAGTGTTAAGGTTTTCTTGGATGCCACCCGGAATTTTAGTACTGCAATCCTTTCTGAAACTCCAATAAACTCGATAATGTTATTCTTCCACTTTTTCGCTACAAGAAAACCTACCCCGTGTAATCCACTGGTTTCTCCAATATGGAAGAAGACATTATCTTCACGCTCTGTAGTTTGTTCGCCCAGTCGTCTTACTTCAGCAAGACCTGCAATATGACATAATAAATGATGTAATGAGTAGGTACGAAATATAAGTAATTCATTGTCTTGGGTAGATATTTACCTGATCATATCTATCAAAAGCGTCATAGAATTTGAAATCTATACCATTAGATAAATTATTTTAATAATGGATCGTCATCTACAACTTTTCTGAAAAATGGTGTGGAAAATTTTCTGAAAAATCGGAAATTTGACTGGAGTGATGTAGGTAGACCTCCATTTAAAATTATTTACTACTTACATCATTACTGGCCAGTATTAGAGCAGAAGAAAATATATTATTCCCTGCAACTGGTAGAGGTACCTAGTCGACAAATTTATGTATTTAAGTTCTGTGGGTATCGAATTATTTCGGAGCCAACAATTTACCCACTCGAAGTAACAGTCAGTAGGTACCTTTATGTAGGTATAGCAGATCATCCAAAACTAATTCCGATTGTATTGTTGGCTTATTCCTTCATAATCTGATCCGCTGTAAACAACATCTCTACCTAAGTACCTTTACTTGAGTAAGTCGTGGGCTGGAGCTATAACTTTATAACATAATCTCGTAGCGTAATATAATCCCTCAGAAGTCGCATTAGAACGAATTAAATAGGTAATCTTATAATGGTGGGTGTATTAAATTATTAATCCAGCTTCACGTGTACAACAAATATTGTATTACCCACTTACTTTACCTATTTGGAAAGCCGCAAGATAAAATGTTGGATGAGTAAAATTTTGTTCTAAAGCCATCAAAATAGGAAGTAAATCTAACTTAATTAAGTAAGATAAATAGGTTGGAGAACATGGCAAGTGCAGCATCGTATTACCACCGGCACTAGGGAAATGCTCTGTTCTATAGCTGTGGGTAGAAATCTATTAATCCAAGCCGCTACCGCGCATTGCACGGTGCCGCATGCCGGGCCCCGGACCGGAGCTCACAATGAATGGCCCGGCACAGGACAATAAGACTGACAATTTCTACTGTTCCACTGTTTCTATCCTTCCACTTCTATTAATTGAAAAGTCTGCGATCTCATTCATTTAAGGAATTTCTAGGTAGGTACGTTAAACTACGTAATGAAATTAGTTTTTCTGAAAGTAAGGAAAACTGAGGCGAAACAACTCGGTATTAATTTCTTATCTTATACATATGCATGAATTTAGGTATGTCAGCACTTGGTCAGCGCAATAATTATAACTTGAAAATAAAGTAAAAAGTACTTCTCGTGTCTACTCGTGAGCATGGCCAATGCAACTTATGGTCGACACATGAAACATCTTGAAACTACACTTACTTAATCATTTTTAGCGCAATTAGGTTCTGTGTAAAAAAATAATTAGGTAAGTACCTCTACCTACTATAAACCAAACATAGATGATACAAGCCGAGCACTATTAAACAGGTAGGTACCTACTGTACTGTTGCTATTCAGGAAAATAACAAAGGAACGTCGCGTATCGCCATCGAGCGAGAGGCGAGCCTTGTTTTGGATAGCAAACAATACGATGAGTTCGAGTATAAACAACGTAATCACGCGTCGCGTCGGCTGAACGGATCCCGGCCCACGTATGAAATCGAGGAGCGCCTAACTGCTTACGAGCTGTCGAACTGATAAGCCGAATAATAAACATTTACTTATCCGGGCGGAAATTGAATTTTTCGCGGAAAATAATAGGGGATGTCTTATGACGAAACAGATGATGTGGGTGACGGTCTGGATCATATTCGGTATTTTGTTTTGAAAACACATTGTTATTTTGGTAACAGAAATACCTATCCCTATCTATCATAATGTAGATAGCAGATTCAACTCCATGTCTAGGTACTATTTTGATTTGATTTGGTACTTTATTTATCTATATACTTATCATGCAATTCGGCACCTCTTCCTTTCCCTTAGTTCTATAATTGACAGGAGAATTGGGAAATATAAGGGGTGCAAGTTGCAACAGCACTGTAGCCCTGGGCCCAAAGTCTGCTATTGCATTTGTGTCATAATGGATCATGAATCATACCATCATGACAGATTTTCCCACTAATGGTGGTCTACAAACCATAAGTAGATTACCATTAGTGGCAAAATCTGTCACGACGACAGATTTTGACACTAATGGTAGTTCACAAACTATAAGGGAACTACCATTAGTGTCAAAATCTGTCATATATATTACCATTCATAAACCATTATGACAATTGAAATAGCAAACTTCGGGGCCTGTAGGTATTATCTCACCCGTCGACATGATTTTATTAGGTTCATCTCAGAGAGCTACTTTACTTTATTCAACAGCTTATGTTATACCTACTAGGTACCTATTCCTTGCTTCAACGAGTCAAAACGTATGGTATACTTGAGTGAGCTGAGGATGCCTCATGTAGAGGCTTCATTGAGAAAACGTAGATGAACGTAGATTGTAGTACCTCAGTATTAGTAAAAAATTTAATCATTTAAAACTAGGTAGGGATATTTAAAAATATTTGAGTGCTTATACTTATTTCAATCTAGTTTTGGAATCATACATCATTATATTATACAATTATTGTACTTGTCCACCGAGTGGGGGCCGGCCTACGCTGCGACTTCCGGCTCGTGGTCGCCACTTGAAAACCTTTCTTCCCCATCGCTTGTCAGTTCTACGAGTGATGCCTGCTCATCTGCCGACGATCTGTTGTAAGCCGCGGGGAGCTGATGGATGCAGTAGGCGAGCAGCCGCTCTAAGTGGCGCTCTCTAGGGGAGGCCTATGTTCAGCAGTGGACGGCTGGTGATGATGATTGTACTTGTAACTACATATTTTGTATACCTACCTAAAGCCTAGTTATAGAAATGCACCACTGCTCTAACAAAATTCACAGCAAACAAGCTTAATAAATGTAACTTCGTAAATGAGAAATACCAGCGAGCTCAGCTATTGTTAAGACATCGTGATACTTCCAGCGACGCAAATTAATATCCTGTGCGAGCCTAGAATCCATAGGTTGCGGTTACTCGTTCGTGAGAAGATTCGCAAAGAGCGTTATACCACAGAATAGACATGAGTACCATACCTTCGTCGTAATTGTATGTTACTGGTTCCACGCGGGCGTTACGGTTGTGCTATTTAATTGGTTCTATTAGCGGTTATTGCGGCTGTGAATCGCAACGCAATGTAGGTGGGCAATACAGTATATTATCTGTTTTATGGTACGGCTGTAGCACAGACAACAAAATAGGTCTTAACTTTACAGTCCTCTGATTAATCAGGCACTATAATAATGGTCCTAGGATGACTTATGCCTATAGCGGCCGAGGGGGTCTAGCAAAGATCACAATCGCTAACGCTAACGCCTCACGCTAACTCCAAAATGTACTGAAATGACATATCGGAAATCGCTAACTTTTCAGCAGCGAATGTCATTTCAGTACATTTTGGAGTTAGCGTGAGGCGTTAGCGTTAGTGGTTGGTATCTCTGCTAGACCCCCTGACCCCAGTTACTAATTTCGTGTGAGAGATGAATCGTTTGCCTTGTCTCAAAGATTGTCTAGTGCAGATCAGGCAAATCTAACAATACGTAAAATTCGATGGATCTTCTAAGCAATAGAGTATAGTTTTCGTGAGGACAAAGCCTCAACTTTTGTAATAAACAGCTGAACTCAATAAGTTAGTAATATCTACGACCCCAAAGTTTAATGTTTTCATCCATAATATCTGTTCTATATTGTAGTTTCTAAGTTATTCAAGTGTAAAGTTATTTACAGTTGCTGGTCATTGAAATTCAAATGTACCTTCGATATCTTAGTCCTAAAAGTTTTATCAGTCTAACAGATGTAGCAAAGCGTATATGTTTTCTGTTTGGATATTTTATTGAACATTTGTAATTTTATTCATGTTTTTTCGTAAGTAAATGAAGTTTTTACTAGGTGGTAGCACTTTTCTGCTAACTTCGTCTAGATAGGTACCACCGCTTTGCCAGTTTGCCATTCTGCCGCCAAGCAGTAGCGTGCAAACATTATTGTGTTCCGGTTTGAAGGGCATTGTAGCTAGTGAAATTACTGAGCAAATGAGACTTTATGACCTGATTACGCAGTCTAGTTATCTAGACTGTCTGATGTCTCAGTATGACGTGCGCAGTGCAGTGTCACACAAAACTTTATTATTTTAAAGTTCCGAGTGACTGCAACTGTTATGAGCGGCCGTGTCACTTTACATCAGGTGAACGACTAGCTCGCCACGTCATTCATTCTCATAAAAAAAGTTATTTAATTACTTCAAATATCTAGCAATACGCGAGCGTGATAGAGGATCTACGAATATTTGAGCCATAATGATAATAATAATAATGTTAACATATCCTTTATTGCGGAATAACTACAAAGTTTTACGACTAAACTACTGTTAACCTACGGAGTGTAAAATAATTTTCTTTAATCGCAAACACCATCTCTACGTTCAGCTTTATGTTCCTTTCATTCAATGTGGTAAATAAGTAAAAACCAAGTATTTCATTTGTTAAAGTTTATTAGCAACTATGTATTAAAAGCGACGATTTATAAAATAAAATCTGGTATATCTATGTCGAAACTAAATATTTACATTTGATTAGACTTCACAAAAACAATAAAATTATAAATAAATACAGTAATGTTATTTTTGCGGCGAAACCGTTATTCGATGAATGCTTTGTTTAATTCAATTTGATAAAAGATAACAATTAAAATATATCCAAGCACTCCCATTCCGTCATTCGTCACACATTATAAGTTACATTAATATTAATAATAATTATTCTTAAAAGCTTAGTAATTTAACTATATCCCAAATAAATATTCGTATAAAAATTAGTATAATAATGGCACTAATATACTATTGTTATTCAAGGCACAAGATTGAAACAGGAAGCCGAGTTACAATTACTATAGAAATAACAATTACAATTGCTCTACACAAAGCAAAACTTGCGAAGTTCAATCTAAAGTATCAAAGGGCAACAACCAAATGATAATATCGATATAGTTAAAAATAAACTCTATTTTTACCGCGCTACTACAGGAAATTGATTATCGAGCTGATAAATATTGACGTTGTTTCATTAGCGATCGATCAACACAATCTACAAAACTGATGTGGGCACGACACGATGAATGATAAAAACAACCAGATATCAGAGACACAGTAGGTCAGTTCGAATATTATATTTTTGGTTCAACAGAATTGATAATAAATACATTGTTGCATATCTAAACAATCATTATTATTGCGTAATGCAATAAAAATGTTTCTAAGAAATTATAAATTGATGTGTAGAGCAATAACTTTGGCAGTGTCGTAATAACAAAAGTAAATTATTATCCGATGATTCCATTCAACAATTTGGGGCATAAAATACAAGATTTCAGTTCACGGGTTATCTATGTTAGATTTAATAAACATTTTCAACTTCATAACCTACTTTAAATCTACGTTACGGACCTAATATAGTAAACAGCAGCATACGAAAGAGAGCGTTTCATTAGCTCTAAATACTATATAGGTCCACTTCTTCACAACATATATAAGTACATACAAATACGAACACTCACACATAAGTACAAAAGCGTACTAACACTCTGAGATTAAGACAGACCTACTGTTGCGTTAACGTTTTAGAATAAAGGCAGTTGATATCTTTGAATAGTTTCTGTGATAAATAATTTTATACTTTATATTAAACAGTATAAAATGTATCTGCTAAACATCACTTGTTTTATTCATTTCAAAGTAGTCAGTTTCGTTATGAAAGGCACACGATAAGGCAACTACAAACTTTATTATCATCACAAAAGCTTTAACGTTTATAAAACCATTCGATTGTTCAAATAATGACTGTTACGATCGATAAATGCGATTTGCGAACACTATTATCGATAATTTAATAAGTGTTTGTTACTTTCTTGACGCGAACATGTTCCGCGGTAATTCGTTTATTTCCCAGCGTACGTGGGGTTTTTGAACGTCGATGTCGCCTGCTTGTAAATAGGATTCTCGCCCTAAAAAGGAAAAATAAAATAAGTTAACGAAAACATGACAAATGACTACTTACTTGAAACATAAAAACGGGAATATAATACGGTGACTTATTTCTAGATATTTTCTCTACAATTCGATAAATAAACAGAACGAGTTTCGGCAACACATAGTATAATTTTGGGCCAACAAATTGACCGTATTTACAAGATATTACATTTTATAGTTATTACTCATTCCTTAATTTATGCTTTTTTATTAATTCTGTTTCTGTGTGTTTTTTTATCAGCACATATGGATGTTACATTAGAGTTAGACATTATAGTAGGTAACAACATGGACCCTGCTGGGCACTACAGATTGTAGATCGTTGCTTTTTTGTATCCAATCGTATATTGACGGGTCCGATAGCTGTGGGTTCGATTCCTACCCACATTACCCAGGACAAACATTTGTGTGATGAACATAGATGTTTGTTCTGCGTCTGGGTGTTATATTGTATTCTATGTATGTATTTACAAACAAAAAAAAGTATATAAGTATTGTATCAGTTATCTGGTTCCCATAGTACAAGCTATGCTTAGTTTGGGGCTAGATGGCGCTGTGTGAAATGTCCACACATATTTATTTATTTATTTATTTCTTTGAACCAAAACAGACATTCGGTGTTTTTCCCAAACGCCCAAAACCACTGTTGATTAAATTACTACCAGCCCAGCCAAATAAAGTATAACGGTCAAGGCCATAATCAATAGTCCCATCTTAAATTTATGAACCGAATCGATAACCTTCATTTTAGAAACCTGCTTGCTATTAAAAAACGTAGATATTTTTAGTTATTACGATATCAACTTACCGTTTCCCACTTGGCCATCATGCGTTCCTTCTCGAAGCGCGCAAACTCACGGCGGTCGTGGATGGTGGTAGCCATCTTCCACAGCATCAGCAGCGCCAAGCCCACCAGAACTATGGCCGCGATCACACCCAGGATTATGCCCAGGATCGGGATCTATACCAAAACACACATTTAACATGTATACAGCAGTATCGCCTGCTTGGAGTAATCTAGATTTATTTTGTAAAGGGAAAATTGGAATCACGAACGGAATGTGAACCCGCATCCATCCGTTTCTGGAACATGCTTTACGAGCTACCGTGACAATGAAAAGTGATCTTAGGTTCCAATTTTTTTTCCTATACAAATTAATTTATATATGATTTGTTATTGGCACTGGAAAAGAGAACTCCTTTTTGAAACTCATTACAAATGTACCTCATTTGAAACTTTATAGGCTTCGAACATTATCAGAATAAGATATTTTAGTTCGGATTTTTAAGTGCTATTATTAGCCTATCTGCAATAAATTGATTAGGTTTTTTGGTTATCACATGATGATAAGCTAAGCACGTTTTTGACCTTTAACAATAATTATACCAAATTGAAGGATGCTATTTGCTACAACCTTTGATGCAATGTAAATTATAAATCTGTGAGTATTTTAACTCTCACCGAAAACTAACAGCGTCAAAAAGGGTTGTAACCTCAGGAAACAAGATAAGTAGCCCTTAAGGTTGACCTTAACACTCAAGACAACAAATATTGTCTGATAACACCAACATTAAAAAATAACTGGCCATTTGCGAATGGGACTTGCACACGAAGAGTTGTCTGTACCATCTATAAACGACCAATAAAAATCACTAATTGCTGTATGGGAGCCCCCTTAAATATTTATTTTATTCTGGTCTGGTTTTCTGTGTAAATTTTAACTTTCTAACTAATTAACTATCACGGTTCACGAGATACAACCCTAAAAACTACGAAATCTCTGTCCTAGTACAAAACTTTGTTATGACGTGCAGTATAAGCCCCTTCATGTCTATATACGGTCTTATATGTACACTAGTTACACTTTCCGCCCGGTGACGCTGTAAAGGTCGCTAGAGACCAACAGAATTAGCCCGATCAAAAACAAAATACATTATTTACATGACGCATACCTTCTTGGGACATTCCCTATCCTTCTGCGCTCTGATCACGTAATGCTGCGATTCACTGTACGAGTAGACATACACGTACAGACAGTCTTCCTCGTCGTAGAAACTGCACAAGTGTTCGTTTCGAGATTCATTCGCTGCAAAAAAAGAGTTGTGAATGTACAAAAATATTATCTTGGTGAATCTTGTTAAAATGGACCCGCAGCGCGATGTTTCTCTAAAATAAAACTATTAAACTTATGTCTCGTAGCCAAAAATAGTATTGATGTAAACCGGCCAAACTCGATTATTTAAACAATTTTATGCTCAAATTTTTTTTGTATTACACAATCGTGTAGCTTATGTAATAAAAACAATTTTTTTTAGATATTAGTGACTTGATTATGAATTATTATTTCATCATCATCATCATCAGCCCGTAGATGTCCACTGCTGAATATAGGCCTCCCCCAGAGCCACTTTGAGCGGCTGCTCGCTTCCTGCATCCATCGGCTCCCCGCGGTTTTCACCAGGTCGTCGGTCCACCTAGTGGGGGATCTGCCTACGCTGCGCCTTCCAGTTCGTGGTCGCCACTCGAGAACCTTTCTTCCCTACCGGTTGTCAGTTCTGCGAGCGATGTGGCTTGCCCATTGCCATTTCAATTGCTCACTTTAAGGGCTAATTATTATTTTCCTGCACATAATGAGCTAGACCGATTTCAAATTAATATTTTTAATGGGACTAGGTTATTGGCTTTTACACTAAGCTCCAATATCTAAAAAAAAACGCCTGCTTTCATTTGCGAACCTTCGATTTTGCCTTCTTCGATGACCGGGAAAAGCGCGCATTTCTTGCTACAAACGCCAAGCGTCGTGTTGTATTCCGGTCCCCGGTCGTGAACCTCGCACAAGACGCAGTTTTTGAATTCGCCGCAACGGCCTTTGCAAGTCTGCAAAGAAATATAAAAATAAGTACCTAACACTATCGCAGGTGAAATGTATCCCTACAATTTTACGTACGTAAGAGTCAAGAACACGAAAAACGAGTGATATATTATTATGTATGTTTCTTGACGAACTATTTAGATCACCAACTCAGTTCACCCAACAAAAAGGTTTCAAAGTAACAAGAATGCAAAAAGGTATGTCGTGATTTCTAGCATCGCGTGTATGAAAACTTTGTCGAGGACCATTTCCAATGATGATATATGGGTGAATACTGAATACTGGTTCATGCGTTATCATTATAATGGTGTTTATTCCCAACAATGTCGCCGCAAAACGAGTCTATTTTATTTATCAAAAAGTACAATGATCAGATCAGCAGCCCTACCGTGTAAGCACTCTGGTAATGAACATCGCCTGCCATCCTGCTTGCACCAATGTACAAGCCCTTGAGTGCGAGCAAGAGAGCACACGATTACGATTGCCACCGGGCTTACGCGGTAAGGCCGCAGATTTGATTAGTTTAATAACGTTCTAATATAATATAGATTAGGTCACCGATTTCAAAAATTACTTCTTTCCAACTTTTTACCGTTTTATTCTGTACGTTTCTAGTCTGTGTCTGCTCTAGTCTATGTTTTAGATGAAGATCGATAAGGTAGGGTCCAACTTACTGGACATTTCTCGCAGTATTTCCCGGAGAAGTGCCTGTCATCGTTAACATTGCACACACACTGTCCGCAGACACATTCACCGTTCCCGCTGCAAATCTCGCCCGTTTCTGGAACAATTTTTATATATTTGACGGGCCCGATAGGCCGTGGGTTCGATTCCTACCCGGGACAAACATTTGTGTGATGAACATAGATGTTTGTTCTGCGTCTGGTTGTTATATTGTATTCTATGTATGTATTTGCAAACAAAAAAGTATATAAGTATTGTATCAGTTATCTGGTTCCCATAGTACAAGCTATGCTTAGTTTGGGGCTAGATGGCGCTGTGTGAAATCTCCACACATATTTATTTTTATTTTTTATTTATATTATTTTCTAGTAATGTATAGGAAGTATATAGGGATTTCTAAAGTTTGTGTTTGAACGAACTTTGTTGAATGGTTGAAACTTTTGGTCCATCAATGAGCAGCCGCTCAAAGTGGCGCTCTCTGGGGGAGGCCTATGTTCAGCAGTGGATATCTTTACGCTGTTGATGATGATGATGATGAGTATACTACCCGATTTTGAATTGGTATATTATCCCGAAAGTAGGTAAATCTACACCCCAAGGTAGACAATGTTTCTTCTACGACTTTTATAAATTAATAGTTTTTCATTGAAGAAATGCCATGTAAAGTTTACGGTCGAAAATAGCCATAGCGCAGCTGGGTGGTTGAACTTCGTCTTTGACCGAGTGCGCATAAATGAGTTTAACGACCTGTGTTTAGAAATGAATTTGTAGTATCTTGTTAACTCTCGTAGCGATCGCACGTGCAATTTTGCGAGTGGATTTATTTTTTACCATGGATATTCGGAAACGCCCAGTTTCAAGACTCTCACAACTTATATCATGGTCCCAGTCCGCCCATTTCGGGATAACACCAATTCAAGGTCAGATTGTATAAAGAAGCGTGTTTACCTGGCGACCGGCACGGCGTCTGGTCCTTCAAACAATGGCAGGAGCCGCCGGTGTACTGCGGCGCACAGTTGCACTTGCCGCACACACACTCGCCGTGGTCCGGCCCCGAACATAGCAGACCCTTGTTCATGTCGCAAGCGAAGTTGTCGCACTCGCAGAACGGACCGGAGATCACCTGTACGGGGAAGGTAATATATTACAGGCCCGATAGCTCAGTTGGTAGTATCCCTGCCTTCTGAACCGAGGGCTGTGGGTTCGATTCCTACCCAGGACAAACATTTGTGTGATGAACATAGATGTTTGTTCTGTGTCAGGGTGTTATATTGTATTCTATGTATGTATTTACAAACAAAAAAGTATATAAGTATTGTATCAGTTATCTGGTTCCCATAGTACAAGCTATGCTTAGTTTGGGGCTAGATTGCGCTGTGTGAAATGTCCACACATATTTATTCATTTATTTATTTATTATTAACTGCACTGCACTCAAAGTTCATGGTAGCGACTTTAACTGTACTGGGAGCCCGTCTTTACACAAAAACATTTTTTTTTCAATTGCAACCCCCATGACATTTTGAAATTTTTCCAAAAACTGACTGATAAAACTGTCAAAATTTCACGAGATATGTGTTAAGTGGAGATGGCAGTTACGCCAAACAGCTCAACTATTTTGAATAGATTGTTTACCCCAAAACAATTAAATTCTAAGAAGCGTTTGTTTTAGTTCTGTTCGTAATGTTTTCGTTTTTTACGTAACTGAACAATTTCAATTTGAAACTTTGAGACGCTAATTATCTTTCCCGGTATGTTGCCTAAAAATGTTCCACATTGTCCAGTATGTTACCTCAAAATATTACCTTTTGTCCAAACCTTTACCTAGAAATGTTACTCATTGTCTGTGAGATACGTTAACTAGAAATGTTATCCATTATCTGTGAGATATGTTAAATAGATAATAAAATTAATATCCATTATGAGGTATGCAAACTAGAAATGTTCCCAAGTATCCAGTATGTTCTCTAGAAATACTCCCTAGAGAATGGATATAATACTTAGATACTTTTTTTTTGTAAATACATACATCGAATACAACATCCCAGGCACAGAACAAACATTCTATGTTCATCACACAAATGTTTGTCCTGGGTAGGAAACGAACCCACAGCCCTCAATTCAGAAGGCAGGGTTACTACAAACCGAGCTATCGGGCCCGTCACCAACTGAGCTATATATTTAAAAACCGGAACAGAAAGAGATAGCTCAAACGACCAGTGACGTCAGAGCTGGGCCGTTCACAATACCTCATTACTATGCTGTGGTAGCTTTACATACAATCTCTGGCATGTGACGTCACAAGTGGATTTTTCATAGTACCTGTAGAGGCGCTCCGTTTCGCGAGAAATGGACAGGTGAGCTGATGCCCTCTTCAGAAACTTTAAAAGCTTATTACTTCGTGACTTATTTACCGATTTTACTTATTTTTTCATTTATTGCATTCATTTTTAATCTTCTTTATGAAAGTAATATTTACTTATTCATTATTAATAGTAGTCATCATGGAAGATTACCTTGTCCGGGTCGTCCATCTTGTTACACTCGCAGACGCCGCAGATACAAGTCCCCCGTCCGGAGCAGAGTGGTCCGGAAGTGGAGTTGGTCGGGCGACAGCCTCGCTCTTGTTCCGCCGAGACGCCGCCGTGCGCGCTGCACTCGCAGTTCTTGCCGAACCGGCCGGGGCCGCACACGCACACTCCGCAAGCCGACACGCCTTCACCGTTGCATACTAGCGGACTGTCGCTGAATGCCTGGTACGATTATCAACCAACATAAGATTGAAAGAATAGTACATTACTGCAGCGGCCAGCAACAAAGGCATTGATGGACGAACGTGTAAATGTGGGCCGAGGCGAAGCCGAGGCACACATACGTAAGTCCATCAATGCCTAGTTGTGGCCAAGGCTTGTATAGTGCTTTTCTCAAAGAATGCGAGGAATTTAAAACTAAGTAGTACATAGGCAGAACTTTTTATTTGAAAATACAGTTGTTGAATGTACAATTTCAAATACTTTTCTTTCGATTTTGGCGGTAACGAGTTTTTATAACGGCTCTTGCAGCCTCTTGAATTTCAGGTGGCGTTAAAGTTAGTTGATCAAACTCTTCGTCTTCACTTGAACTCATTTTATCAAATATATAAGTACTTTTCAAAATCAATGACGAACAACAAACATCAATAATTTTTCCCACGTAAAAGTTTTGATTTGTTTTTTTTTTCATTAATAACTGGCTCCAATTTGCAAACCAGTTCGAAATTCAAATAGAACCTTTGAAAAGTTACCTCTTTGGTTGCCATGTTTCGGAGCAAGAGATCGTTCCATTTTTAAATTACACGACAAAAATGAGTTTATGTAATTTATCTGGCCGCTAAACCACGAGAGATATGGATTTACATACAAACTTTGCCGGCCGCTGCCCGCCAGTACAGCAAGTTCGATTTATCTCGAAGAAGGTTGTTAAAATAATGCTCAAATTTCCAAGCATGTTTGAGAAAAGAAAGAAAATTCATTAATAATATGAAGATAAGAAGCGAGTTAAACTCGCGAACTGGGGCCGTACTGTGAGCTCTTAGCGCGATTCAAAACGGAGCCTATCTTGGATCGCTTTGTTTTTTTTGTATGAAGATTTTGACAAGCTATCCAATATACGCTCTATTTTGGATCGCGCTAAGAGCTCACAGTACGGCCCCAGAGGTTCAAGTCTACAATTTAAATTGCGATTGCATTGCTGTGATCTAAGGAAGCACGGAAGCTGTTAATTGTTAATACATGCATTTAACGTGGCGTCTTTTCGGCTAGCTGGCATATGCAAAACATCATAGGGGGCTGAGGATTCCGTAGGTTTATAAACACCTCCAGCTCCCACTGCTAGAATGAATAGGGAACAAAAATTGTTAGTTTTACCCACTCTTTGTTACCCAAAAGTAAGAAGAATTGGTAGAAAAAGTTTTTGTCTTCAGTCTATGCTATGCTGTGTATGTATGTATAGCCTTAAAGTGAAGTAATTATCTAAAAAATTGTCTTTGCGGTTTTTTAAACGAAACAAGATCACAAAACCCCTTAAATATTTCTTGGAAAAATTGTTATACGCAGAGTTACACTGTGTTTGTACTACACTAGTTTTTTAATATCACTTTAATTTACAGAAAGTTACTCACGTGGTGTCCAGGCCGTTCGCAGGGACAGTCGCAGATCATTTCCAGCTCAACGGTGAGACTGTCAGAGATACCGACGGGAGAGATCTCGAAGGTCTGCTTCCACTTGTTACGGTCTTTCGGACACTCCTTCAGGGTAATTTCAGCTGTAAAGTCCACCACATCGCCGACCTACAAAAGGAAAATTAAATACTTAAAAATGAGATCTTTTATTTAGTTTGTTTGTTCTTGTATCTGCGATTATAGGCTCCATGAAAATAAAATGTGTTTGGATTGCTTGACATGCTTGAGTTTCATTCAATGACCACTATAGCATACGATAGTGCATAGTAGTCATTGAATATGAAAACACTGTAGGCTTTTCTATAATAGAGACGACAACACATTACAACAAGATAATTAGTACCAAACCGTACTTATGAGTGTTCATATGAGCGTCAATGATAACAATTCTGTTGTGCAAAATACTAAATTTAATTTTACACATTTAAAAGTGTTCCTGTCCCTTTCATATAGGTCGAAATGACAAGGACAGCTGCGGGAGTTCAAAATTAATTTTAATTGGTTTTTGCACAACACATTAATTGACACTAATATTCATCCACCTCTTTTTTAAAGTCGATTGTGTAATACAAAAAGTCAAATGTTTGAAAGCAATCTAAATTCCGTGTATTATTAATAGCAATTTTTAATAATATAGCTTTTTTTTTATTAGGTTTTTCGTTTTTAGTTAGGTGTACATATTTATTGAATTAGTTTTAAAGTTATTTAAGTTTAGTTTAGTATATATATATATATTGAGTAATAATTAAATGAGCTTACTTGGACGAAAAAAACAATGTTTTCCTATTTCTAATTTAATCCAGGTGTCATTGTAATTGTACTGTTACCTATTATTACTAAAGATAAATGTTATGTACCTTGACACCTTCACACTTGTTGGTTTTGGTGAGTTCCTTGCCTCCCATGCACGATGAGTAATACGCTATTTGCACGGCGTCGCTCGATGAGTCCTTCATTTGTACTGCTGACGTGATTTTCTGCAAATCACAAGTTTATTTGATCATTATACAGAGACAATATTTATAGTTCAGTTAGAGAACAAAAAAATTCAGGCTACGATGTAGGCTGCTATGTACACACAGTAGATTTTGACAATCTAGCGATCTCTTTCTATAAAAAAGTATTTCCAACAACACTTATAAAAAACAACATGACTGTTGTCGTAAGACATGTACGTTAAAGGCCTTTGAAACCATTTTGCTAACACCGTGGCTCTATATACCTTGATAGAAGCTCTTCCATACTCTATAAGTCTATACTAACCTAATACAAGATTATAAGGAAGAATAAAGCAACTTACATTGTACTGTTCCCGCACCAAATCAACGACGTTGTCTGAATCGTTGCTGAGTACACCGCTGCTAGAGCCTTCGATGTGCTTGCTTAACTGCTCGTAAACGCTGATCTGCTCCGACGTCACAGCGAATATCACGTTGATGGCGTGTTTCTTTACCTAAACGTGTAAAAGTTCAGGTTTTAATTCTCAATAGTACTCAGAAACATAAAAAGTTCATGATAATTCAAAATCATATAATATTTGCTATATTTAAATTTTGAAAATCAATTTGAAAGCGGCCGATAGGTACTGCACTAGCCTTTCTAGGCCAAAGAGTATATAAACTCTTAGCAACTGTTGGGTGTATTCAAATTTAAATGTTTTATTTCATCCAAACAGTATTGATTAGAAGTAGGGAGTAGAACAGTTGCTCTGTGTATAATATGTTGAGATTAATTACACAATGAACTACATAATGTCTATGTGATGTGAATTGAATGTCTTCAATTCATATCACAGAGAACCTCCAAAACTCAGCCCAATCGTTTACTCTAGACATAGAGTAAACGATTAGGCTGAATTACCCCCGTAAAGTAATATTTTAAATTAGCCAATCCAATTTTGTTGATCAGTTTATAAATGTACTGCATCAAAAAGTTAATTTTCTGAGATCCTACCCTTTTAATAAAATAATTATACATTTATAAAGGTACACAAACCACAAAGTTGATTTTGCAGGCATTGCTTTTGCTTACCTTGAAATTGATTTGCGATATGCTAGGGTAGTCCTGTAGAGTCGAGTGTGTGTACGCGTTATTTTCCATGTGGCATTCTCCGTCGTTGGGCTGCACAATACCGCCAAGCTAGAACAACAACGTCGTTTAATTTAAACAATCTCAACTTCATTGGATAGTAGGCTATATTATTCGAATATTATAGTTGATTCTTACTTTAAGAAAAATGGCTCAGTTTGTTAAGTTAGGAAGGTACGTAAATAAATGCGACCATTTTGTCCCCATCCGCAAACATTGAAGGGCCTAATTTTTTTTTTAAGGTTACAGGTTGTTTTATCATTTGTATCTATGCATTGCATGAATATACAACCACACATAGAAATAGAAAAATAGAGTGATAAAAATTTGCCAACCAAAATGACCCCTATAAAAAGTGGCTGAGAACTGTTCACATGTTCACTACCATACCTTGCCATCACCAGCGTAATGGAACCCGGCATCCGTAGAGAAGACAAGCAGCCGTCTCGCTTGGTCGCGCCAACCTATCTCCCTCTTGCACACTACTGCTTGCATGATCGCGTCGAAACCACCTTCGGGAGCGTCCAAGTTACCTGACACGTCCGCCATTGCCACTGCTTGCTGTATTATGAAAAGAATAGAAATATGACTACTAAGTATGGCTTAGGTGACTTTTTATAAGAGTTGCTAATTTAATATCATGCCATATGTTTTGGAAATGGTTTACTAAAAATACAGCATAATATTATGTATATGAATGACTTAAGTGCGTGAGAGCAAAAAGTCGTGATGTCACATATCGATAACGTAACTCCTCAGGTCAGTCAATTCATTTCAGTATCAATATTCGTTAAAACTGGAGTTTGGAAGGTCAATACAGACAACATAAATATCTCAACTTACATCGAAATAATCAGTATCGTTGCTCAATGACATCTGATTTTTAAATCCGTATGGCGCCGCGCATCCGTCGCAAGGCGAAATGAGACTGAAATTTTTATTATCAATATAAATTATTCAATTATTGAAAAGGGAAAAACAGTCTGCATATATCACGTCTTTAGGTTTGCGATGTATATTGTCAGTCAGGCAGACACTACGCAGGACTAAGCCTTCCATTTATATTGATTTTGTGTTTGTGAGAACTAAATGTTTTTGGTTAGGCAAGTGTTACACACTAAACATGTTTCATCAGAATCATACAATTAATAAACGCAGTTGGGAATGACGCTCCGACTTATAACATCGGATTACTTATTCAAAACATCATGACAGTTTCAAATCCATTTATAATTTCATTATAAGGATTACTCACTTCTTAGGAACAGTGGAGACGTAAGGCATGACCAATTTGTCGACGAACGAGCCGAAACCGATCCTGAAGTTTGAGGTCATATTCCTCATAGTCGCCGATAGCAGACTGCCCAACGTACTGAGCTTTTCCTTATCGTTCTTCATGGATCGACTCAAGTCCATAAGGTAGTACAGGTCTACTGGGTAGTCTTGGGCTTGTGAGTAAGAGAAACTCAGCTTTTGCATTTGATCTGAAAAATAAAAGTATTATTAGTGTAGCTATTTTGAGAATAACTGTATACAAGCTATTTACCTACTGTTAACAGTAATATTGCTTACTTAAAGTAGGTCAAAATGAAGGTTGTCTAACAACATTTATTTACCAAATCAAAAGTAAGTAATTGAATTTTGTATTGAAAGTTGGAATACGCATTTAACGTTTTAGCAAGCCAGTGAACCCAAATGTTATACTTACTCGTTGAAAATTCTAAATTAAACACATTTTGTTAACTATGTTATTAACCCACTAAGGGTACTAATTTAATTTTATGGAATATTGCTTTATTTGTATTGGCTTTGGACAACTCAGGACCACAAATAGGTTGATTCAGACAGTTAATCACAAAATCGTACGAACATAACACATGTCCCTGACATACTGGTTAGGGATAAACATTTCTAAGAAAAATAAAGCGTAAACAATATTTAATCCTACTAATGTTATACATGCTAAAGGTTGTATGTGTATAATGCTGTAATTTCTATCAAAATCGGCGCAGTAGTTAATAGAATTTATCTTATTTATCAATTTTGATGAAATTTAAAATTCAGTAAGCTTATAATAATATGCTGGATTAATACATATCCTACTTTTTATTTGCGGGTGAAACCACGGAGCGCAACTAGTTGATAAATATTTCCATCCACAAAAGTAGAAAAACCACACCTTTACAAGGTATTGTAAGTTTGTGTGATTATAAACCTTCCTTTATTACCTGATTACACAGTGCAGTAATGATTACTAGACTGTGTGATGTCTCGGGATGACGTGCGCAGTGCAGCGTCACGCGGAACTTTATTATTTTAAATTTCCGAGTGTCACTGCAACTGTTATGGGCGGCCGTGTCACTTAACATCGGGTGAATGACCAGCTAGTCACGTCATTCATTCTCATTAAAAAACACACAAACAGTGACTCACTGGTATTTTTTCTACTAAAAAAAATGTGAAATCCCAATAAAAAATGGGAAAGCCAGGTGACAAGTAGGTGAATAATAGAAGCGTATAGCTTACTCTGTCTGAGCTGGAGTTTAACCCTCTGCGGCTTCATTTGCACCAAGCTACCTCCACCGGCAGCCGCCGCCGCGCCTCCGGACGCGAACGATGACGACCCACTGCTGAAGCTACCACTCATCGACTCCTCGTGAGAGAATGAGCCTGAAGCGGACATGCCCATGCGGCCATTCGCTGAAAATAACATCATGTTCAAAATCCAGAAGAACACTACTACTACTATTAGGTTTTTCTTTTTTACTACCACCTTTTCTGCAAAGTTCGTCTAGGTAGGTACCACCGCTTTGCCAGTTATTTTACCGCCAAGCAGTAGTGTGCAAGCACTACTGTGTTCCGGTTTGAAGGGCATTGTAGCTAGTGAAATTACAGGCAAATGAGAATTTTTGACCTCAGTCTAGTAATCTGATTACTGGACTGTGTGATGTCTCAGGATCATGTGCGCAGTGCAGCGTCACGCGGAATTTTATTATTTTTATTAAGTTCCGAGTGATACTGCATCTTATATGTGCGGCCGTGTCGCTTAACATCAGGTGAATGACCAGTTTGTCACGTCATTCATTCTCATAAAAAAAGAACATTGACCTAGGTCCTATACCACCTTATGTATGTACATGTGGTTCCTACCACTTTTCTAAGAGTTCGTCTCGGTAGGTACCACCGGACACAACTTTTGCACTACTATGCACTCAGAGTAAGAGTTCCTCTAGGTACGGCGCACGGTGGTGCCAGATTTACTGCTGCAAATAGTGTGCAAACGTCGTGCGTTACGTCATTCGATTACATATTAAAACAACAAGACAGGTTACAAATGCTTGCTACATTTTTACGATGATTCAGTTACAACCGCCTTGGATATTACCAGACAGTGCAGGCATATGTGATTAATTAGATGCACATTGCACTTCAGTAAATTTTTATACTGCAAACAGCGTTGTATTTTACTTGACAAATCCGTTTTATGATTCATCTGTAAAACTGGCGTCATAAAGTTATGATGCAAAGTTGAATGATCACGTTTGATAGATACGCATAAGTCAACGCCCAAGCAAATTACTTACTAATACTTATGCTTAAAGTTTGCTGCTGTAATCGCCCAACGGACAGTTGAGGGAGAAACGAGGAAACAAAAGGATTAATTATCCTCTTTAGGTTTCCAGTTCCAAAGGGATTTGAGACTTAACATTAGTTATTTAGTACTATACTTAAGAGTATATTTGTTTACCAAAAACCTCGGTCAATTACCTCTACTTAACTCCATGTTATACATAGGGTCGATCGATCGCTGGTTGTCGGGGTTGAAGATGAACGCTTCGTCGCAGCCGCCCGTGCCTCCAGTTTCCATCGCGGGGTTGAAGCACCTGGGGCCATTGAACTCTCCGGCAAAGCACCAGGCACAGCTGGCCGTCCTTATGCAGTCGCTGCACGTGGTTTTGCTGGAGCAAGGGTTCTGCGCGAGGAGTTGTTCTGCGCGTTGAGCCCAACAGGCGGCCAACAGGCCCGCCCACACGCATAGTCGTAGTAAACTCGATCGTTGTAGGTGCATTTTAGGTGTGTATTTTGTGTGGGGTTCAGATCAAACTCTGTAACAACAGAATTATAGCCTTGAGCAACGAACATAATAAGTTTGCATAAATAAATTCAAAACATTAGATATGTCAAGCGAATTACTGCCGTTTGTTGTCAATTAAAACCGCATAAACCTAGAACGGCCTAGCTTCAATATTACAATAGTGTTAATAAAATAACAAATAAAAGGATCAAACAAACTGCTATAAGTACGTCATCTTTGTTTATCAAAGGATATTGCATGTTACAATTATAGCGGAACCCGGAAACGCTAGTAAATCAAAAGCTTCAGAAAAATATTAAAGCACGCATAGCATAGCATAAAAGGAAACAATGCTGGAAAATTCCGTGAAAGGAAAAAGTTTTTAACACGTAGATTGGGGTCAGGTCAGGTTGTTTTGGTGTCAAGGTCAGAACGTAACGAGCTTATTGTTGGGAACTGGGAATGAGCTACGTAAAGACGTCTGGATTTGGGGAACCAACCCATATTAGATAACTATAACCTTTTATAATAAAAGTTTTCTGGTAGTACATTTTTGCACTAGCAACGACAACTGTGAACTATCACCCATCACCCTATAACTAAACCTTTGCCGTGCGTCTAATGACATATCATCTTTATGACTGACTATGAAATGAAACAATAAATACATTACTATTAGTGATGCTTGTAGAGTCTGGCAAAGCTACCTCTGCAGTGGAATAGCGGTATTAAACAATCTGAATTTTCTGGTTGCTTGTATTTTCGAAAAGAAGTATTGGTTCAACCAATTAAAAGTGCACCATATACAGGATTTTATATTCCACCAATTTTAAAGCACTGCAGAGTTAGCTTCGCCAGACTTTAGCTATAGTGCCGAAATCTGTAGGTACTTATGGTGCCTAACGGACTACTGATTTTGGTATCGCTGTTAAACATAAAAATGTTTCTTCTCCCGCTGAACCAGCATCTCTACATCTTGGGAAGCAATACTACAATCTGAATTAGGTTTAGAAATGCGGTCGTAAAATGAGATGAACTGCACCGCAGTATCTCGTAAGTTGTGTTTGCCGTAATATAATAATAAAACACTTATCAAGTGTATGATGTTTTTATCTTGCACACCTAAACAAATAGCATACATACATTGAATCTCTACTTTTTATGTGTTATTCGTGGCTTATTTATAAGGCTAAGGCAATCATCATCATCATCATCATCATCATTAACAGCCTGAAGACGTCCACTGCTGAACATAGGCCTCCCCCCAGGAGCGCCACTTAGAGCGGCTGCTCGCCTCCTGCATCCATCGGCTCCCCGCGGCTTTCACCTGGTCGTCGGTCCACCTAGTGGGGGGCCGGCCTACGCTGCGTCTTCCAGTTCGTGGTCGCCACTCGAGAACCTTTCTTCCCCATCGGTTGTCAGGGTAAGGCAATGCCACAATCAAATAGCAGCGAAATCTCGTTTGCTGAATTAATATTATTTTTACATTTTAGCATGTAGATGTAGTTAGTGGACCTACTGTACTTTTACTCAGGGTACAAAACACTAGGGATGTGCACGCTTACACCGTCATTTAAAGGCTCTTGCTAACCATAAATTCAAGTAAAAACCCAGAAAAAAATTAAATGGGTTTTACTTAAATCAACTCTTAGATATGCATCAGTTAAGACTTAGTTTTTTGTATGGGGATATGAACGCGTGCTAGTTACCAGCGCGAAAAAAAAGCATTTATAAATAGACTCGGCACCAGCACAATGATTGACGACATCCCTCCATTGACTCCACTGCATTAGAGCTAATGTATGAATGATTGTTGTCGCCGCGTCATCGCTTTACTCACGAATTCCTTGAATGACTTTATTCGCTACCTATTCGATTCATATATTTTTCTGAGACAGATGGTCACCTGTGGGCGGCGGCGAGCGGGAAAGGGCCACCACCTACGCACCGCTATAACTATTCATGTGGATCTATGGCAACGATATGGAAAGCTCAAGACATTGACTATTATAACCTTTGGCTCAAGAGCAGAGCTGCAGGTTGCACATTAAACTGCAGATGTAAATCTTTACATAAGTATTTTGAATTGGGACAATGATTCACCGTATGTTTGGAAATTATGTCATTATCATAACAATGACATTAATAGCGCTGACCTCGTAATTAAAAAATAGTAGTCTGCAGCAAATCTGTACTTTGATGAAAATGGAAAATAATCTTGAATAGTAATCAAATGAACATAATTATGTCTGATATTTACGTAAGTAAATTACCTGCTTTATATGTGTGGTGATGTTATTTGATAAACATATCAAAGAGTAGAGGCTAAACTTAGATTTTTTTGGTAGTGCACAATGTTATTGCCTGTGTTCGCTTATTCTTATCACCAAATGGGAATTTATGCCAACGAGTGTTGACTCACTTTTCTCACCGATTCATATGTTTCACTTTTGTTTGCTCTCACTTTTTCCTTTGTTCAATTTAACATAATTACGAACTCCTGTTATCTTTAGAACGGCGGCGATAGGTTTGTGTTTGCGCTTGAATTAAGCTTTAAAGGGCTATAAAATGAATAAACAAGCCTTGACATCAACAAATGATAAGAGAACGTAAACACTTTTCACTTTTAAATTGTGCAACGTTTTCGTAAAAATATTACGAACTGATATTTTTAATGTTGTGCAGCGCACGACCTGCGCCAGCGCCGGATACACGCGTGACTAATTGAACAGAAAATAACTTCGTCAGCGGTGATACAGAGGCGCCGTCACCACTCCTTCTCGGAATCAATACTCGATACAATCGTGTCTAAACAAACTTGCAGAACGAGTGGAGCCCTTACAGTTAATTTCTTGGGATGGATTTAATTGGGTCAATGAAAACGCAAACTGTGATTCTATCCTTGAGCTAATTAGAATGGTAAATCTTATGGTCTTCTACCTTCATTTTTCTTAGTAATGTGCTACTTCTTAATTACCAAAGAAAATTGAGAAATAATCTGTGTGACTGTGTGTGATAAACTTGGCAAAATAGGCATGATGTTTAGTATAAGACAGTAAACATGAGTATGCAATTCGAAATGCACAACATGGTTTCACATCATCATCATCATCATCATCATCAGCCTGAAGACGTACACTGCTGAACATAAGCCCCCCCAAAGAGCGCCACTTTGAGCAGCTGCTTGCCTTTTGCATGCATCGGCTCCCCGCGGTTCTGACCAGGTCGTCGGTCCACCTAATGGGGGGGCCGGCTTACGCTGCGTCTTCCAGTTCGTGGTCGCCACTCGAGAACCTTTCTTCCCCAACGGTTGTCAGTTCTACGAGCGATGTGGCTCGCCCACTGCCACTACAATATGGTTTAAATACCGATAAAAATTACCCAAGGGATTTCCTTCCACATAAAAATCAACTCTTCTATCCGATATACAATATACTTACATCTGGATATCGATATAACTAGCTATATCCGTAACTTTCAAGGTCGATTCAGCATTCAGCTGTTTAGTCGTGAAAAGAGAGAGCCTACCCTAACAAGTTGCAGTCAAATAAAATAATTAATATAGTAGTTTGGACTTAAAATTTGTTCAAGTTCCAAATGCATACTTATTTAAACATGCACGGAGGATGCATGTAATTCACTCGTAGCCTGAGTGGGCGTTGAATTGAGGTAATGCTTATACCAAACCATTATTTCAAAACTGAATCAAAAAGAAGGGATTTCAATTTAATGTCAATCCAACATATTACGTGCAAATACTATACGTTACTAAACCACCCTTTTCGAAATTACTCAATTTTCGAGGCTTTCCGATATTATTTAAGGTGATGTAGCCAGCAGCAGCTTAAAACCGGTGGTTCTGTAGGTCGCACCAATTACGTCATCATTAGCCAGTCGGCGCGATGATTCAAACTATGCTCACGTAGTTGCAAAGGCGTTACCTTAGTAAGAATTTCAGGGCTACATCGCTCATACAATTTGATAGCCTTATTAATATGTAAAACTTTTATGTTAATGCTAAAGTAAGAAAGAATGGGCAAACTAATACCTAATTACTGAGCTGTATGGTATGCAGTATGCACATTAGTTATGTAAAAATAAGTGATACCTACATCTAACTCATAAGCAAATACCTATCTAATATCTATACATTAACGGAATGTAGTAAAGCAAGAGCTTAGAGAAAGATATTATTCTATGAAATCATCTTATATGTTCTGCCCGAATATTCATAGTTGGATTAGCTGCATTTTACGGTTTCATCCGCAGCTTTTAGACAGTCTGTTCCATATAATTAATTATTTTCTTTATGCACTGTCCTTGATCCCTAAGCTACCTTCCTCTGCGTATCTATCACTGTCGCAAACAGTTACTTTCGTATTCCAATAAGTTTGCAAACTGCAACGTTTTTTTACCTAGCAGCTCGTTTTTTTAGGGTTCTGTAGCCATTAGGTAAAACGGGTCACCCTATTACTAAGACGAAGTTCGTGTCTCACCAGGCTGTATCTCATCAACTGTTACAATAAGACTGTTAAAATTTTCAAAGATGATGAACACAGTTTCACAGCTGCCGCTATAACAATAAAATACTAAAAAACAGAATAAAATAAATATTTAAGGGTGTTCGCATACAACAGACGTGCTTTTTTTGCTCGTTTTTATAGATGGTACGGATATGGAACCCATCATGCGCGAGTCCGACTCGCACTTAGCCGGTTTTATTTCTTTCAGTGCCGTTCGTAGCGTACAGCCAGTTTCCTTATACGACGATAACGGTCGAGGGGTGGCCGTTTCGGGTCGACGACCGCTCCCGGTCGCTTTTACGGTGCGCGCATTTGCCCTGTTCGCACATTCTGGAATATTTAACCCTGCTATGTGATCGTGCTATACTGCTTCGGTATAGCTATAACATGCAGTAGCTGACTAGCTGTAACACATGCTTTTCTGATGTTTCAATGTTAATTCCGATGACATCTATCTGCAAGCGAGTGGGGAACTCACTCGAAGTCAATTGAGAAAAGACCCGTGTAAAACAAAAAATTATCTTCTTGCAGCATAATAAAGAAAATCAAAAACTATTTCAAGATTACGGTCTACAGTGCTCATATAAAAAATAACAGAAAAAAGACTTCAAAGTTACAAAGGCATTGAATTGATTTTTCTTCTGGCTTCTAGCTAAAATCTTGATTCACCCTCACAATAGCTATAATTTTACAAAAAAATCTACATTATTCAGTATTGCATTTGAAACCAAATAAAATAAAGTGTGTTATTTTCAATGAACTTTTACAAAAATTTGCAATGTTGTCCATAGATAAAAGCTGTGTGTGTCAATGAATTTATTTCATAACTAACAACTGCAAATAAAAAACTCTCCCTGCCACAAATGGAGCAAAGCTTGTACTATGGGAACCAGACATCAGATAATTATAATACGTAGATAGATACTTTTTTGTTTGTAAATACATACATAGAATACAATATAACACCCAGACACAGAACAAACATCTTGGTCATTACACAAATATTTGTCCTGGGTAGAAATTGAACTCACAGCCATAGGTGAAATAAAAAAAAGAAGAATGAGTTTTGATTGACATCGAACTGAAGCCCAAAATGGCGGACATATTACATATGTGTGTCAGATGAAAGTAGGGTGACCGGCTGCATATGATGTGAGTGTGTGCGTGTTCCGCTCGTACGTACAAAGCATTCCGGCTTCCTAAGGGTGCTTTGGTTTCGGATCAGACGGGATTCCTTCCTTCTTTTTTTAATAGCTCCATGCCCACAGCCCTCAGTTCAGAAGGCAGGGCCTACTACCAACTAAGCTGTCAGGCCTGTCCATTATCATCTAAGGGTATAACTTGTACCAATAAAGTTAGCCCTGACTGCTCACACATTATTTATTTCAATTAACACAAAAGATTCCTAAAGAGAATTGGATGTCAAACTAAACACTTCCTAGAATATGATATTTTTACTCTCTGTTTTCCTATTCACCTGCAGAAAAATAATAAAACTGTATTAGGAACTTAACACTGCAACCTCAGTTACAAACACTGCAGTGCCAGTTACAACCACTGCAGCCCAATTACGAATACTGTAGCCCCATTTACAAATACTGCAGCTCAGTTACAAAGTGGTCACATTATTGCCTGTCTGTATGCATTATTGTCTTTAAAAAGTTTTAAATTAACATTTTATAAATAACCATTTTTTTTTATCAACAAATGGTTAAAAAAAATACGGTGACATATACATTATCTTGGCACTTAATCTATCGAACGTAACTTCCTATACATCATATACTAACAAGGTGTAAATACACAATACTCTTGTCCAGTTACCTCATTATTACTGTTTTCTATTTTCATCATAGTAAAAAATGAACATGGATAAGGTACGGAAGTAATAATTCATGGGTTGTCTGGCTGTGTGGGTTAGTACCACCTTTTCATTCTTTTCCTAATAACAAAGTACTCTGTTTTGTGGTACAACCAATTGTGACATTATCACTCAACTGTGTGACAAGTCACTGTACTGTGTGTACTTAACACACAGTACAGTGACTTGTGTAAGCATCTGATTAGATATCTATTGTTCCTGCAATGTTATGTTTCAATAAAGAGTTTTATCTATCTACATCCCCCGCAGCAGATCTGCTGAAGGTGCACACCACTTGTAGATGAAGACCGTGAAAAAATCTATGTAATAAAATATGTGAATAAACAGTTAAATTACACTAAGGTTAGCTTTAAATTAGCACAATATCGCCAAGTATGATTAACTTGAACCATAGGTGTAACTTAGCGATTGATTCACCAAATGTAAACATTTGCTTCAAGGTGGGCAAGCACTTGACTGCAAGGACTAATATTAAAGAAAATATGATAGCGATACCCAACATTCACGTTTACCACCATCGCACCACCTAATTATCTCGTGAATTTGACTGGCGATGGGATAGAGCACCTTATAGTAAAATAATTAGGTCGCGCGGCTGTGGGTTCAACTTTACATCCCGCAACCGAACAATTCATTTGCGCCAAGTCATTTTAACTTACCAGTCTTATTAGATGCAAATTGCAGTGCACATTACTAGTTATTATCGTAAGCTAGCTATCAGCATTTTAAAGAATTATAAAAATTTCAGAGAGAAACACAAACAAAAAGGGACTCCAAAAAATACGCTATTTTTGACTGAACGAAAGACCGAACCAAATTACTCATCATTCGTTCAATTTCTTCTTCTTCACAGACTAACATTTCACCTATTTTAACGCCGTCTATCGGGTCTTTGTATAATTACAGCTTTTTTTAAAATAAAACGCCTCATTTGTGCGTGTAAATAAAATACGCACAATAGAAAGCTAAATGAATAAACAATAAGAACGTTTAAAGAAAATAAGATATTTATTTTACAGCGGACAGAATGGAACGCATATATGTATAGTTAAGAGTACTGAAAAATAGAACTCACTTCGGAGCGCTGTAAAACCTTAGCTATTGACTTAATGAAAAAATGTTGCCTATAAAAGTTGTTCCTTAAAAAACGATCTACAAAAAAGGTCTGAAATCATTTTTTCGTAAAATGATAAAAAAAAGTGATTTTGAAAAATATATTTTTTTCTCGAATTTCTGAACATTTTCACTTATAACTTTTTTATTTATAGATTCTATGACAAAAAGTTACTGGACCAAAGTTATAGAGAATTTAATTTGCACCAAAAATGCAAAGACTTTTTATCCAGACCACTAATACGAAATTAAATCAGGGCAAAACCGTACACACCACTTTGGGTGTGATTGATTCTCAGCTGTCAAAATCAAAATCAGTCGTTACTTGGGTGTGCTTTGGAATACATACCAAAAAAATGCCGTCTTGCGTGATGAAACTGTGCCGAAATCACTCGAGGCACGACTCACAGAAGCACAAGATCACAATTCACTTGTAAGTGGCCTTAATCATGTATTTTTATAAGATTATTTTAATTATTTCTATTTGACGAAGAGTATTTCACATTTCACAATAAAAAGTTGTCATGTCAAAATCAGTATTGCCACACGACATCTGAATAATTACCCGATTTCTTTTGTATAGATTTCCAACAGATCCACCCATGTCTAGCTGGGCCCTTATTCCGTATCGATTCCTTACTCTGAAACCACGCGAATTCCTTGTCTTACAAAAGAAATGTGCAAAACTCTACTCTCTATGAAACGAAAACAAAACCGCGCGAAATGAATTTGGAATTGGCGCGATTAGAACTGTCAAAAATCATATGTTTTACCGAGACGCGTTCCGGAACAATCAACACATCAAAAGATTATGACCACTTAAGTCAATATATTTTATTCAAAATAAAGATAACTTTAATGTAAAACGAAGGTACATCTAACGCTGTGACACGATTTGAACAAGACACGATAACGACGTGGTTTCATATCGTGTGGAATCTATGTTTCCATAGAGAATAACCGCCCTGATCGTTGGATAAAAGTAGTTCGAAAAAGTCGAAATGAAGATTGGTGGAAACCTAATACTCGCTCAATAATATGTTTAGCGCATTTCTATAGTAAAAACACACAGAACACAGAAGTGCAATTACTGATAATAGTTTTATTGTCAACTATAGGCGTTCCACGCGCCCACTATTTTACCATTTTAAGGTTATTTTTTATCCTAAAATATGAAACATTAGTTTGGTTGAGGCCCAGGGGGTCTAGCAAAGATCACAATCGCTAACGCTAACGCCACACGCTAACTCCAAAAATGTATCGAAATGACATTCGCTACGGAAAAGTTAGCGATTTCCGAAATGTCATTTCAGTACATTTTAGAGTTAGCGTTAGTTGTTGGTATCTTTGCTAGACCCCCTGTACCTACATAACTGTTGTTCTTTAATCCCTTTAACTTGGTGATATTGAAAAACTCGTGAGTTATTAAAAGAAATGTTGAATAAACTGCTGGTTATACTTAATTTGAATCCTTTTTATTACAAGATTGCATGAGCTATCTATAGACCCTTTTTCTTGTCTATAGATAGTAGTATGATGGTAATTAATTTTATTATTTTATATTTTTTTAATGTAGGCGTTATATAAATTTTATTGTTTACATTATACATCTAGCTAGATTTGTATTTAGGTACCCGACTAAATTGGGTAATACTATTTATATGGTATGTTGAAAGAGGACATCTGACATTAGAAGAAAAAAAAATGTGCTCTATGGTTTGATTCATGTTCAAACAAGGTTAAGTATGGAGACTTCGGTTCTGGACCTATGTAATAGGGGGAATTCTGTGCAAAAATGTTAACAATTTTTTTTTATCAGATAAATAGTTTAGAGATATATCGTAAAAACCGTTTCAACCCCTATTTTCAAGATGGTGGCCGTGGGACAAGGGTGGCGACCCCACAAACTTGATTTTAGCTTTACACTTACTCCTACACACAAAAAAAAAAAAAAATGGCGTCCTCTAAGAAACGTAACCCCAAATGTATCTTTTCAATGGACTATAACGCTAACTACAAACTGTACTAATATGACATTTCGGATATCGCTAACTTTTGCGCAGCTTATCATGGATGAAATAAAAAAAGAAGGATTGAGTTTTGATTGACATCGAACTGAAGTACAAAATGGAGTAAAGAATTGCCATGTGGGTAAAATTACCGACAAAAAAACTTCAGAAGTTGCCGTGATTGACGTTTTGTACCTTATGTATGTGACCAAAAAGCTACACGAGCTAAGTCAAATTTTCATGTCTTATTTATTTTTCATACCTCAAGATTCATCCCATTTAATTTTTATAAAAACTACTAGTTTATGCCTGCTTTTCATACCTCTTTCACCCACTCATGGGTTGAATTTTCAAAAATCGTTGTTGTTGTTGAAGTTGGCGCCACTCCTTATTATCCAATCTATACAGATGCTATAGGAAAGAGAGAAGGGAGAGCGGAAAATATTTCGGAAAAAGATGAATGTATCACGGGGGAGAGAGACACACTAATCAGTTAATAAAACTGTTTATTTGGCCTAAAGATTCATAGCCAGGGTGTTGCCTAATACGTTTAATGAACACATTATTCGTATTTTTACCTACTTTAATGTTTTACATCACAGAAACCAGCCCAAATATGCACGACTTAATAGGTACACTACCGGTAAAATATTCATTCAAGAAAAGGACAAAACATGCACATTCATAATGACAAAATGCATTGGCATTATAGTCAGGTCTCAATTATAATCAATATTAAGTGAATATGTTGTATTCGAACACAATTTGGTCATTCTCCCACACTTTTGGGTAATTTGCAAGTTTGATTGTTGGCAGCACTGGTTGGTTTTGTGTATTAAATTATATCTAAATAATTTCATTAAAAAGTGAAGAAATCTGTGGAATAATAACAAGCTTACTTGTGAAAAGTGATCCCCTGACTTTTTTAAATTTAACTGCTATTATTCCGTCAATTTTTTACAACGCAAGACGGCATTTTGGGATTTTTTTTCCGTCACGTTGACAGCGTCTTGTGTGAGGTCCAGAGCAATACTGGCCATACCAGGCTATTCAATCTTCATACAAAGTAATTGGCAATAATGCGATGAACATCGATGTTTGTTCTGTGTCTGGGTGTTATATTGTATTCTATGTATTTATTAACAAACAAAAAAGTATTTAAGTATTATATTAGTTATCTGGTTCCCATAGTACAAGCTATGCTTTGTTTGGAGCTAGATGCCGCTGTGGAAATATTCACACGTATTTATTGATTTATTTCTACTGAACTAAACTAAACCTAAAAACATTACAACTAAAAATACGTTAAATACCTTGAAGGCAAAAGTGCCTAGAATTTTGGCAGCATTACCACATTGATTGGCAATGCTTATTCTTTGTGCAAAATAAAAGCCAACATTCTGGTCACTTGATGCCTCCACCAAACATTTGGCCGAACGTTTTCTTTTTAGTATAAATTATGTTTTTGCATTATTCTCTGGCTTTCTATACTAAACTACTACATTTCACCAATATGTTATGAACATCTGCTTTCATAGCACCACATAACTTACTTTTACTTTATTATGTGAGTGGACTTTTTTATTTTAATAACCAAATTTGTTGGATGGGTAGTGTTTCTGACAGGGTTTTAGGGCGTAAAACTAACTAACCCGTGTTAAGCTTAAAGTGCCCTGTAACATTCAATGTTATCTAAGCTTATTAAGGTCAATAAATATTTGTGGTTCTGATCCAATATTAAAACTATGTTCCATTTATGAATTCAGCATGAATTGTTGATTGCTCCAGGTTGATTCCTAAAAATAATTAATATTAGCTTGCTAGCCACAAATAATTCCCAGTTTTAATATTCCTACACATAATAATATACTTATAATGCATATAGATACATAACTGTGTTATAGTACTATGCCACTATTCTTATATACCTGTAATATTTTAAGGGGACATGTACTCATAGCTATTAGCAATTTTTACTATAAGGCTAAACTATAAACTATGAGGAAAAAATCTGCTTTTCTATTTATTAGTCCAGGTTTCAAT
This sequence comes from Ennomos erosarius, assembly GCA_963580505.1. Lineage (NCBI taxonomy): Eukaryota > Metazoa > Arthropoda > Insecta > Lepidoptera > Geometridae > Ennomos > Ennomos erosarius. The sequence goes on along the minus strand of OY756981.1, from coordinate 8,987,988 downwards.
GAATTATGTATGGAACAGCTGATTTTATATTATGCTATTTCAGGGTTGGTCTTTTAGGAAAAGTTGTTTGGAGTGATGAGTACATTGACCCCTTAATATATAGCAGTGTATAACTGCATTAAAAATACAAGTGTATACATTGCCTTTATTTTTTTTTTAATATGGAGGATTAGTTCCGTAAAAGTAAACCAGAAGGCGCTTGAAGAGTTGCCACTTTTGGCTGCCGAGAGAGGCCTCTATTTCAGTCTTTACCAATGTACTCTGTGGGCCATACTGGCGGGCGGCCGTCTGCCTATGATGTGAGTGTGTGCGTGCCCGCTCGTACGTACGAAGCGTTCCGTCTTCCTAAGGGTGCTTCAGTTTGGGATCAGATGGGATGCCTTCCTTCTTTTTTTAATAGCTCCATGCAGCTTATGTCAATTCAAGACATTTTTAGAGTTAGCGTTTGGCGTTAGCGTTAGCGTTATGGATCTTCCCTAGAGGGGGTCTAGCAAAGACACCAACCACTAACGCTAACGCCAAACGCTAACTCTAAAACTGGATTGAAATGACATTTCTGAAATCGCTTACTTTTCCGCAGCGAATGTCATTTCAATACATTTTTGGAGTTAGCGTGAGGCGTTAGTGTTAGTGGTTGGTATCTTTGCTAGACCCCCTGGAGGTCTAGCAAAGATCACAAACGAGGGTTTGGTCCTCCCAAATTATAATATACGAACGCAGCCTTTGATACAAAAAAATCGATTTTTTTTATTATGTTGGTTACACGTCGACTACACAACCAATGGGGTCATTCCGAGCCTTTCTTCTTCAAAAGAATATGGCCGACATTTTGATATTGCTGTCATGAAGATTTTTCAGTGACAAAATTTTAACTTTGTAGTTCTTCATGCACGGTTTTTATGTTCCCCGATTATATTATTTTTTAATTGCTTAGACAGTGTTTAGTGTAAGCTATTTTATATTTTTAAAACATGGCAGCTGATCGCGAGATTGCTGCTGAAGACAGCATCAGAGTGGTTTGCCGATTTCGGCCACTGAATGACTCTGAAGAAAAAGCTGGCTCAAAGTTTATCGTGAAATTTCCATCAGGGCCGGACGACAATTGCATTTCTATAGGGGTAAGTCAATATGTATTTTAGCGTTTATTATTGCTTTCCCCGATCATCGCCCTAAATTAGATCATGATGACTAATGCATTGGATGTTGTTCACCTGCTACGAAATGGCCTTTCTTTTCTATTCCGCTTCGATGGTTATGATTACAAACGCGTGAATTTCAAGAATCTCACAGAATATTGTCTAAGAAAATACAGATGTCTTTGTTTTCTAAAAAATCAATATTTATTATGCCTACCGACCTTGACCTAAGGTTCCCAGGAATAATTTAAGCCCTAAATTGCGAATTGTTTACATACATCTAAAAACCAAACCAGGTGGGATAACAATAATTATGTACATAAAGCAAAAGATTGTTTTACTAATTAGGTAGGTACCATAAAAATTGCAGGTTTTTTTCTGCTTTGAATTATCACAATATTAATTATATCTGTTTAAAGCTTTCAAAGTAGGTACCTATAATTAAATATTTCCAGTAATATAGTTATCTGAGAATATTTCTATACAGTCATCAAAAAGATGGTACCTTTACACCAGATAAAATAAATAAAAAATAAAATAAAATAATGTGATAAATTCCCATAACTCAGATTAAAAAATTGATCAGTACATATAACAGGTTATTATTTAATTAAATGCACTGTTTTAGAAATTCACCACTTGCTTTTTCTATTCTGCTTTAAATATTGCTTAACTGTAGGTAGTTGGGATTACAATGCCTGTTTTAAGTACTTACCTAAATATTATTTTGGATTAAATATATATTGTAAATTGAAGTTAATCTTACCGTGCATATTAATTTTATGAAACAGATTTGGGTATCATATGCAGTAGCAGCTGCATTATTATTATGCAGTAGGTAGGACATATGGAATGTAAAGTGACATGTAGGTAACATATGGATGGTTAAACATAACCAATAAATCCAATAATCATAACAGCTAGCACCTCATTATACAGGTGGCAATCTTGATGATATCACAGACATAACATTGTTTACATAATTATTCTAGCCTATTTATAAGAGTATTAAGGAGTTTCATAGGCAATTAATTTATATAGTAGGTAAGCATATATGATAATCATTCTATCAGTATCAACACATATGTCATGAAATAATTAGGTGCCTACTAAGAATAGCACCAATATCAACCTTAGTCCTACATAAATGTTATAAAATTGTCAACTAAATATTCAGTTTTTAGATATAACATGAATTGCGAAATAATTAAGTCCATATTGAGAACAGCATCAATAAGAGAATTAGTTCTACTTCGGCTTGTGGATGATGTCACTCAAGTAGTACTGAATCATGAAACAGCCAGTAACCTCTTAATGTACCTAATAGTCTAATCAGAACTCTGTAAACAGTCTGCCAACTCATGCACCCTGTTTTTATCCTTTACGCTTATTCATCTTGTTCTTCAAAACATTTGTTATGACATCTGATATAATTCTTATTCTATACTAGAGTAATCCCATGGGCTCACCTGTAGTTTATATGTTATCCAGCAGTAAATTTTTAATTTATGATATTTGACTATAACCTGGGTGTCTTCAAGTCAAGAGTGAACAAGTATCTTCTAGGCAAGCATGCACCATCATAGGCCGCATCATCACTTATCACCAGGTGAGGCAGTGGTCAAAGGCCTATGCCTACAAATTATTTTAAAAAGAATTGAAATAATACTGTTGTTATTTAGGCACCATTTTGATTATTGGTACCTACATGTATGTAATTATCATAACAACCATTTATACTCCCATATCTACTGATCAAAATGTTATGATAACTTTGAAATTGATAACATTGCATTGATTTTAGGGCAAAGTGTATTTGTTTGACAAAGTTTTCAAACCAAACGCTACCCAAGAGAAGGTTTACAATGAAGCAGCAAAGAGCATTGTATCTGATGTGCTGGCCGGTTACAACGGCACTATATTTGCATACGGACAGACCAGCTCCGGAAAAACACATACCATGGAGGGTGTCATAGGTTAGTACAAAATATTCTGGAATTTTAAAAATGTACTTTATAAATAAACCTATTACACAACTCTTTTGTTTGTAGGAGATCCAGGGAAACAGGGTATTATACCACGGATAGTCAATGATATATTCAATCACATCTACGCAATGGAAGAAAATCTTGAATTTCACATAAAGGTGTCATACTTTGAAATTTATATGGACAAAATCAGAGACTTGCTAGATGGTAAATATCTATCATGTGGTACTATTTTCGTTTGTTTCTTGAGTTGTTTATTAACATTTCGTATATTTTCAGTTTCAAAAGTGAACCTCAGTGTACATGAAGACAAAAATAGGGTTCCATTCGTAAAAGGTGCTACTGAACGATTTGTGTCAAGTCCAGAGGAAGTATTTGAGGTTATAGAGGAGGGAAAGTCAAATCGTCACATTGCAGTCACAAGTATGTAGCCGCTTTTAAAATGTCTATATTTTCCATCTATGTAATGTGACTAATGGGTTAATATTTTTGTGCAGACATGAATGAACACTCATCTAGATCTCACTCAGTCTTCCTCATAAATGTGAAACAAGAAAACTTGGAAAACCAGAAGAAACTATCAGGGAAACTGTATCTTGTTGACTTGGCTGGTTCTGAAAAGGTAAGCATGTTATGTTAAAGCAATTTTAAGTTTCTAGCACATGTACCATATGCCACACGTGGCGTCCAGCTATCATACAATCAGTGTCACATGTCTTTATAGCAGAAAAGTAATACACACTAATTACAGCTAACCTAGTTACTTCAAACCAAGGCATGTGGACCACCTATTGGCTGATAACCAAAAAAGTATTCTATAAATAGCTCAAACACTCTCCTACCAGTTCATTTGCTGTATTTTCAAAATCTTGTGCAGGTATCAAAAACTGGTGCTGAAGGTACTGTGCTTGATGAAGCGAAAAACATAAATAAGTCACTGTCCGCCTTGGGTAACGTCATCTCGGCGTTAGCGGACGGCAACAAGTCCCACATCCCTTACCGAGATTCCAAGCTGACCCGTATCTTACAAGAGTCGCTCGGTGGTAACGCGAGGACCACGATCGTCATCTGTTGCTCACCAGCTTCCTTCAACGAGAGCGAAACAAAGAGTACCTTGGACTTCGGTAAGAGGTACGTCACTTTCAAATTCCACATTTGTGGCTAGACTGAAACATTTAATTAATACACATGGCCTAGAATTGATTGACCTGTATTTTTAAAGTTTCGTGATGTTTATTAGATAAGGAAACGCCGTACTTCCGTTTCGGTTGCGCAACAATAATTTCCTATTAAATTTAATTACAGAGCGAAAACTGTTAAGAACGTTGTATGCGTTAACGAGGAGCTCACTGCCGAGGAATGGAAACGCCGCTATGAAAGAGAAAAGGAGAAGGTGGCTAGGCTAAAGGGCAAGGTAAGTTTAAGGGCAAGGTACTTTTCTAGGAAATATTTTATGGTGTGAAATTATTTAACCAATGGTAATTTTAAAAGGCAAAAAATTACACAATATCGCTCCGTACATTTTCGTGAAAAGACGAAGCGAGGTCAGAATTAGTCTGACTCAAATCTACCGCATTCCATGTAACCACGAATTGGGGAAGTCAAAATCGTACGCATAAGGATAACTGCCAGCGATGATCCTCTGCTTTATTTTCCTTACAGAGGATCTGCGACATTTTACAATTTCCTGGAATCAAAGACTTGGGTTTCTAACTATTATACGTTTTAATGATCACTCTACACTCTAAAAATCTACAAATTTACACACGGAAGTTGGACGGGTTTATAACTATGAATCCAGAACTATTTATATTACAACAGCGCATTTCAGCAAAGACGATTTTGTTATGATGCTCATGTGTTGAGCGAAAGTAGTAATCAAACAGAAATAGCTTGAACTGTACAAATGGTTACTGTGAACTAAGACGCGGCTGCAAAAGGGAGAATGAAACATGGCATTGTTCTTGAAAGCTAATTTTAGTTGTAAAATAGCAATAAAGTTTTACCGCGCGCTTGGTACTTTACTGTAAATAGATGACTGATGTACTGGATTGATGTTTCTATGGATTTAAACATGATTCATTAGTTCGTTTTCAAACACAGAAAACGTGTAGTAAGTTGTAAAAATGTCTTAATCTCGTTGGGATAATAATGCAAATAATTTAATATTCATTATTATTAGTTATTTTTTTATTAGTTGTAGTCATAGCAGTATGTGCGGCCTTGATTTAGGTTTATCTATAACCTATCTCTAGTACTTTGCATACATTTCTAATCCTTATTTAAGGCGCTGAATGCTCGCAAATCGACTATTTTGAACGTGATTATCTCAAAACATATACCATTTACAGGATTGAAAAAAATGCACTTTAATACTGGTCATATCTTCTTTCCATCTGCTGAAGCCGAAACAAGTTTACGAAAAGTTTTCTCGATAGAAAAAAATCGTGAAGTGACCTCTAAAAAATCATTCAAACTTCCTAAAATGTTACATTGAAATAAGACACCCCATTGAAATAAATCATAGTGATAAGCTATGTTTCAATGCATCCGTCTATAAGCTTATTTTTTTTGTAACAATAAGCATTTTATAACTAATTATTTGTACCGAAAAATGGAAAAGTCGAAGTGCAACGCAACGCAATCGTCATATTTTTGCTATGCATAAAGCGAGCCTATAAGATACATAATAAGTTTCAAGTTTGTCTGCTGTAATAAACGTGCTCGCATTGGGTCCTGTCAGGTCCTTAAGCATACAAACGTCGCAGTATCGACTTGGAAATCTAGGGCATGTCCAACATAGCTGTTCTATTTAACGTGAGAATCGTTAAGTATCAAGATGCAAAACAGCATGCTGTCTACTCTATTTAGTTATTTAGAAGTGAGAAGTGCCACCTTGATGTTGTTAAAAATATGGAGTTATATTTCCCGTAGGAACTATAATACTAATTGAAATTAATAGTTTCCTCTTAGACTATATTATTATAGTACGTTCGTTTTTTATAGGATCTGTGAAGATAGTTTCCTCACTCCGACATCGCACGTGTTACAAGCCGACAAATATAAGATAGGATTGACATTTTAATAATGATGTAACTGATGTTTAACAATAGCGCGTTGTGGTTCGACTCAAGCACATTGCTAACTTTTACCAAGCACGTACATTCCACAGGATCTAATACATTTCTCTCTTCTACACCTTTAATTTTATTCATCGCAAAAATTTAGGAATTATTTGAATGGAGGGCACATATGATATTTAACAATTTACATTATTTACATCACGCATCAACAGCCGGAGATGTTTACTGAACGTGAACATAGGCCTCGCCCAAAAAACGCCCCTGGGGGTCTAGCAAAGATACCAACTGCTAACGCTAACGCCAAACGCTAACTCCAAAATGTACTAGGATAACATTTCAGAAATTGCTTACTTTTCCGCAGCGAATGTCATTTCAATACAGTTTTGGAGTTAGCGTTTGGCGTTAGCGTTAGTGGTTGGTGTTTTTGCTAGACCCCCAGGACGCTTATCATAGGGAAGGAGAAGGTTTGCCACAAACACAACACTATACTTTATTTGTACAGCTATAATAATATTATGTTTCTATACCTTTGTTATTTATATTGATTAAACCGTCATTGTTAGGCTTTTCCGTATCCATAGCGTAAAACGGATCCTTTTACTAAGATACCACTGTTCGTCCGTCCGTTTGTCTGTCTGTCTGTCTGTCTGTCTGTCTGTCCGTCTGTCACCAGGCTGTATCTCATGAACCGTGATAGTTGGACGCTTGAAATTTTCACAGATGTATTTCTGTTGCCGCAATAACATCAAATACTAAAAAACAGAATAAGATAAATATTTAAGGGGGCTCCCATACAACAAACGTGTTTTTATAATTTATATGCTCGTTTTTATAGATAATGGTACGGAATCCCTTCGTGCGCGAGTCCAACTCTCGCGTGAGTTATTTTGTTTATCTTGTTAATTATTGTGTATTGTATCTAGGTTGAGAAGCTGGAGGCAGAGCTGAGCCGCTGGCGCTCCGGCGAGACCGTGCGACCCGAGGAACAAGTCAACTTGCAAGAGTTGGAGGCAGTCACTCCAGTCACATCCTTCATCGAGGAGAAACCGCCAGCGCCGGTATGGCATCTTTTAATTTTATATTTTTAATGCTTTAATCTTCATCTCGATACATTTGGACTGGATGTGTAGATGAGTTACTCTTGTATCTATAAAAATATGTATTATAGTATCACGGCATGTAATGCATATTTTTACTCTAATACATATTTTTATTTGAAATTCTACCATTTCGTAATGTTTTCATAGATTTCTTTTATTCAAAATTTGCTTAGGGAATTTTCCCATATGGTGTGCCAGCTCCATTATACCTAATTTTATTAACTGCATCCCTATATTTTTTCCATTAACCAATAGAAAAAATATATTTATATAAATATATTAATATATTTTTTTAATAATTTATACCAGGAATTTAGGAGAGACTCGAAATTTACTTATTATTTTCGTTCTGGGAAGGGAAAACCATTTATTTAACTATAAGATTTTCGTTCAATTTATCTGTTTCACGTTTACATTTCAAATGCGAAACTTAAATGAGGGGAACGAATCATGATTTTCTACAGACTAAACATGTTGCGTAATAGCTAAGCCAGTGGTAATAGAAACACTACCTCTTGACCGGTTAGGTACCATTAGTCATAGGTATTGAAATCATAACAACCTCTCTTCTCTATTGTTTACACATACATAGTTTCCTTAGGTTGTTAACTTCATAAGGATTTTTCTATTTGCCCTACAATGTTTTTATTTGTGTCCAAATGATAATAATAAATTAATGGCGTCACAAATATATTCATCATCATCATCATCATCATCATCATCAACAGCCTGAAGACGTCCACTCCTCAACATAGGCCTCCCTGAGAGAGCGCCACTCTGAGCGGCTGCTCGCCTCCTGCATCCATCGGCTCGGCACGTCTACTAAATCAATTACATAAGCGCCAGCATAATTTCTAATTTTGTGAGACAAGTATACATAACATGTATGAGGGAGACGGGATTATTTTGAATGGTTATTTTTTAATCATGATGGTTGCAAATAGCTTTTAAAAGATCAATTACGCATGCAGTCTGCGTTTCGCACAATTGTTTTTTAACTTCCGTTGTCGTGCTGCTGTAATTCCTTGCGGGTATCCGCATTATTGGCTTTAGTGTAAGGAAACTAAATTTCAAATTATATAAGAAAAATAAACATGTGTGGACATTTCACACAGCGCCATCTAGCCCCAAACTAAGCATAGCTCGTACTATGGGCCCCAGATAAGTGATACAATGCTTATATGTATATATATTTTTGTTTGTAAATACGTACATAGAATATAACACCCAGACGCAGAACAATCATCTATGTTCATCACACAAATGTTTGTCCTGGGTAGGAATCAAACCCACAGCACTCAGATCAGAAGGCAGGGATACTACCAACTGAGCTATCGGGCCCGTCGAAAGATGAACTACCCTCAAATATTTGAACAATTATAATACGTCATAACATTACGGATTTTACATCAACCACATTGAATTATGAAGTGTCACAGCAATACAAATATAAAAGGAAAAGATACCGCCATTGTATTTTTGTATTTACTCTCTATAATAGCTTGATTCAATGATCATAAATCAATGAGTTTTCTGTTAGTATATCTTTAGTTTCGCTGTTACTACCTAAAAACGTTAAAATGGGGAGTGTATTGAACTTATGTATTACTATTACAAATATATTGGGAATTTTGGGCCAATTTTAAAGGCTTCAGTTGACAGATCTAAAACTTTTAAAACTGATGTTGTTTTTGTCAAATAGACGGCATTGTAAAAGGGATATATTCTTAGTATAAGCTAAAGGATGTCAACTAAGTCCTTCAAAGTTGGGCGCACCTAAAAGTTTTAGCAACCGAGTGGGTTTCGAACTTGCCCCGTCCAATCCACCGACTTAGACACTCTTCCAACTAAGCTATGTTCAACATATTGTATTTATTTTTAGTATAAGCTCAAGGATGTCAACTAAATCCTTCAAAATTGGGCGCACCTAAAAGTTTTAGCAACCAGTGGGTTTCGAACTTGCCCCCTTCCAACCCACCGGCTTAGACACTCTTCCAACTAAGCTATGCTAGTAGCTAAAATTATTCGAAACTATAATTTCTTTTAGGTGTAATGTACCACGAGTATGTTTTACACTCTAAAAGCATTCGGTTTTTTTTAGATGTGTAAGTTTTTTTTTTCTCCAGCCTGTGCCCGTAGCTGTCGCGAGTGTTGTCGAAGATGCGGCCATGCAAGGCAAGCTTGAGGCTCTATACCAACAGCTGGACGACAAGGATGAGGAAATCAACCAGCACTCGCAGTTGGTCGAGAAACTCAAGGACCAGATGATGGAGCAGGAGGAGCTTATTGCTTGCACCAGGTCAGTTGGAGTTTTATAACACCTATGACATGGCAACGGGGTGATATATTGTTTATGGGCATTTTGGGCAGGCTATTTTACTAACGCAAGTATTGCATTGTATGTGTGGCCAATAGGACCACTCCATCTCTTTCCATGGATGCGGTAAAAGCCGGTTAAGGGTATATCCACGGAATGTGCAGCTGCAGCAGCATTCTCCTTGGAAGAGATGATTATGGCAAATGCCTTTATGATAGGCGTCCATGGAGGCGTTTTATGGGGAAGCCCTGTTTTCGTTTTTATGTGTGGGTTGGGTTCCCTCTAAGGATAAACATTTGTGTGCAGTGTGCAAGTTTAATTTACAAAGAAGTGTGTTAGCAGTAAGCACTGTATCAGTTTTCTGGTGGCATACAAGAGTAAGTAGTTAAGGCTGAATGGCGTTTTTAAAAATGTCTAGAACTAGTCTTTTACCACACGTGTGATTTTATTGACATGTTTGCTTATCTTCCCAATGAGCTAGAAAATTAAAATTATAAATCAATATAATAAATAAATATGTGTGGACAATTCACACATCGCCATCTAGCCCCAAACTAAGCCTAGCTTGTACTATAGGAACCAGATAACTGATACAATACTTATATACTTTTTTGTTTGTAAATACATACATAGAATACCATATAACACCCAGACGCAGAACAAACATCTATGTTCATCACACAAATGTTTGTCCTGCGTGGGAATCGAACCCACAGCCCTAAAAATGAATGAATGATCGTTTGGATGGGAAAGCAATAATATTAAGTTAAAAACGTGTTTATCTTTTTTATCTGATCTTTAATATTGATATGTGTTACGTCAGGCGCGACTACGAATCCCTGCAAGGGGACATGAACCGCATCCAGCAGGAGAACGAAGCCGCTAAGGAGGAAGTGAAGGAAGTCCTGCAAGCTCTGGAGGAACTCGCCGTCAACTACGACCAGAAGTCGCAGGAGGTCGACACCAAGAGTCGCGAGTGCGACCAGATGTCGGAGGAGCTGCAAACCAAACAGGTACTAGAATTGAAGCCAGTACTCTTAAGACTTCATTGTCATCAACAGCCTGAAGACGTCAACCGCTGAACATAGGCCACTCACACAGAGCGCCGCGTTGAGTGGATGCTTACCTCTTGAACATGCTCCCCGCGGTTTTCGTACTCGTAAAAATCACTCAAGGTAAATATTAAATGTAGGCGTAATTGGATGTTATTTTGAACTCGGTATTTTTGATCATTCTGTGTTTGTTTTCTTAAATAGTTCTTCAATGTTAAGAGTTGTGATGTTATAGACTAATTTTGGTAATAAGGTAATCTCTCAACCTCAAAGCTTTTTAGCTCAAAGCGAGTAAGCTTTTTATCATCATCATTGTGTGTGTAAGCCTTGCTTCACGGTCTGAGTATCTGGAGTCAAGTTGAATAGGGCTAGCAGGCGGAAATGCAAAAATCACTGCAAGCGGGATATGGTGATAGACTAAATTTTAACATAATTAGACAAACCTTTTGTTCTCAGCTTATTGTCAAATCCAAATCCTCGGTGATTGACAGTCCCATTTTTCTGACCAACTCTATTTTGATATTGTTTGAACCCTTGAAAATTGAGCAGCAATAAAGCATGCTTCGTGTTCATTTACAGAGCGCGTTAGCCAGCGCCACAGCAGAATTGCAGCAACTCCGCGATCTATCCGCACACCAACGCAAGCGTATCGCGGAACTGCTGACCAACTTGCTCCGAGACTTGGCCGAGATCGGCGCAGCCGTTGGCGGCTCGGAACTGGACTTCAAGCTGAACGTGGACACAGTTGGCAAACTGGAAGAAGAGTTTACTGTGGCGCGCCTGCATATTAGCAAGATGAAGAGCGAAGTTAAGAATATTGTGCAGCGTTGCCACTCGCTGGAATCTGCTAACATTGACGCCAACCAGAAGGTGGGTGTTAATTTGAAATCTTTTTTAAATCCGACCATTTATTTTTATTTGTATTTACTGCCAATACAGCCCAAGATGACGTTACGCTACGCCTGAATTGGGACTTTCAAGTGAGCCTGGTACTGACGATATTAATATGGTTTTTAAAAAATGTAAACATGACTATCTATAGTAAATTGCTTCATGTCATGTTTTAATCCATCATAAAAAGGAGCTAAAATAATAAAGCCCTCCAAATTCGTACCTTGGTAATCAAATTCAGCCTGTACTTATTAAACATGGTAATAGGGACAAAAGCGTCGTAAATATTTGTTTTTCTGAAGCTACAATGCAATTCTTGGTCTGCTTTAAAACTAGTTATCATGCGCCATGCAGTGTTACTCAACCAATCAGAAATTACAGGAAATAAGCTGCCTACACCTTGCCTACATGACTCTGTTCATAATTGGCAGTAATTTACATGTATCAACCCACACATATTACAGACCTCCTCTCACAGCAAAATAGTCCACAATTCACTAACTGGATTGATAGATGAACAACTTACAATAATGAATGTTTTATATACAGATCGAGGAATACGAGAGATCGCTAGGCGAGTGTCGGTTACTGATCTCGCAGCACGAAGCCCGATGCGCGTCGCTCGCAGAATCTATGCGCGAAGCTGAAAACAAGAAGCGACAACTCGAAGAAGCGGCAGATGCTTTGCGTGAGGAGTGCGCACGCTTACAGGTAAGAAAAAACAGTCTATAAATTATATTGACACTCATACTTCGTAAGGTTTTGACAATTTCACAGATTGGCCCATATTTGTGCTTACAAAAAAGATAGTGTGTGATGTAATTCAGACGAGATCGGAAAACATGCCAAGTTGTGCTATGATAGATTATATGAACTTTTCCTATGAACTCATATTAATTTAGTCTGTGGCCACATGGAGCCTCAACCCTCAGGACTCAATATAGCTCATGGGAAATATAAAAGATTCCTATTCCGCCAATTTGACAAAAAATTTGTTTGGTGTATCCTGAGATCTAAGTCTCTATGAATAAAAGGGATGACGAGGACAATCCAGAAATGCCAACTGTGAGTTCTATAAATCGTGAATGTAAGTGCTCAAGTGTTAGCACCTTGACCTCGTGCATAAAACGAATGCTTATATGATCGCTTTGCGTGATTGATTGATCGCGTGTTTCAAGAATGAACGTATAAATAATGGCTGCAATATAGTTTTGGAACCTATTTGAAGCTACGTATGGTATTGAATGTAATAAAAATAAATAAATATTGGTATAGCCTAATCTATCGTGACTGTGATATATAACAAAAATGTTTGGTCTTTTAGGGTTTGTTTAGGTATTAACTAATATGCGTTTGCATCAAAACCTTAGCTTAGAATGGACGTAAAAGTGGTAGTAATCTGCATTCTATAACTACCTTAATTCTACCTAATTCTATTCACCCTAACAGTCTGGCTTGTATTACAAAAAAATGCTCCAAGTCAAGATTCCATTCAGAAAATCTTAAATTTGTGTTAAATCTCCTCTTGAGCAGCGATTGACGACTGAGTATCGTTGTGCAATACGGGCCTATAATTCTTCAGTGCTTAGCTCGCAGGATGGACAGTTAAAAAAACTGTACTGGGTCAAGGAATGTGAGCTGTTATTACACACACAGTGGTACATTTAACGGTTTACCTATTATTACGCAAATGAATGGCATACAACGTGAACCAATCCACTATTGTTAGAGTGCGATTCTAACTCAATGGCGGCTGTGAAATCGGCGCGAACCGCTACGCAGTAGAAAAAAATTAGTTTTGCGTGGTTAGACGGACCTGATAGCTCAGTTGATAGTAGCCCTGCTTTCTGAACTGAGGGCTGTGTGTTCCATTCCTGCCCAGGACAAACATTTGTGTGATGAATATAGATGTTTGTTCTGTGTCTGGGTGTTATATTGTATACTATGTATGTATTTTACAAACAAAAAAGTATCTAAGGTATTATATCAGTTATCTGGTTCCCACAGTACAAGCTTTGCTTAGTTTGGCGCTGTGTGAAATGTCCACATATGTTTATTTATTTTATTTAAGAAGTAAGCGATGTGCGAAGCGTGTTGGGTTTGCAGCGTACTTCACAGCCGCCATTGAGTTTGATTCACACTCCAGCCGCTAACATTGCATTGTATCAGGCGGCAGAGCGCGTGTCCCTGGCGGCGGCGGAAGAGCGCGCGGACACACAAGTGCGAGGCGCCCTGGAAGCGCAGCTAGAACAACTTCGCGCCGCGCACGCCACGCAACTATCCGCGCTGAGGGACGAACTAGCGGCCTTGCAGCGGCACCACCAGGACCTCAAGGAGTTAGTATACTTACTTACACCTGAGGGAAACAAGGCGTTACGTTCAGCTAGGGGAATATGTAACTGGATTGCAATAGAAACGCAAAAATGTGCATAGTTACTATGGACATTTTGAAAATCTGAATTGAAATAAAAATATCCTGTTGCATTGCAATCAAAGTGCCATGATCACCCCCCAGGGTTCAACTTTAACCAATTTCATAGTGATTTTAAGATGTAGTCATTTTGAGATTTCGTTTCTGTGCGATGAAGTACACCTACGTTGTAGTCGCTGCGCGATGTAGTCATTTTGCTATCTAGTCAGTCTAATACTAACCCATCATAGTGATAATTGTACTAATAGTATATTTAATTCCCCCAGCACGTACCAGGAGCTGACACTGGCGCGCCAACAGCTGCAAGACGACTACGAGAAGTTGAAACGCGAGGAGGCGGACAAGTCTGCGAAGCTGAAGGAACTCATGTTAGTGTCTCGCTCGCCCCGCCGGAACCTAGACAAGGCCGAGAAAGAGGTCGCAAACAAGCACATGCTGCTTAAAGATGAAGGCGACTACAAAGACTTTATCATATCCCCGAAGAGGGAAAAACTAGGTTTCTACGGATTCGGCCTAGAGAAAATGGCCATAGAGGAGAAGTCGCTCTCGGCAATCCCTAAGTCCTCCCCCTCTCGCCATTCCTGCAACATCCACCCGCTCCAATTACATCTACTTATATCGGTCACCATGATCCTACTCACTCATCGTTACCCGCAGATAGTCGTTTTGGTTTGAGCTTATTAAGCTTTTTTCTGTGATAACAACATGGATGTCATACAGTTATGCTCGTCTGCACTAAGTTAGACAGCTCCTAAGTTCACACTTATCTCTCTAACCCTCTGGTCTTACATTTGTCAAACTCGTGTCAGCACAACAAATACTGATACGCTCATTGGTTGAAAACAGCCGATGATCAACCGGCAACCAATGAACGTTCAGTATTTGGTGTAAGTTGGCACGAATTTAACAAACATATGAGAAAGTGTTGCTTAGCCAATTTGTATTTTAATATAGTGAAGACGGGCATTAGACTATTAGTTGCAGTGCCTTTTTTTATATGTCTATCAACTGTAGTTCATTATATTTGAGCGTGTGCGATATCCATGAATATTAATAAGTTATAGCGCTCGTGTTTACTAACCACTGGCTTATATCGTTTTTATAGCAATAATAATTAGTACAAAACACTACATCTCAAAAGTGATATAAGCCAATTGTGTAACATTCGCTATCATTTACTTATAAACACATCAGGCCTAATTTTGAAGGCTTTAGTTGGCAGCATTTAAAATACCAAAAATATTGCCGTCTATTTGACAGGAACAGCAACAGTTATAGGAGTTTTAGATCTGTCAACTAAACTAAAGCCTTTAAAATTGGCCCCATTAATTAGTTAATAATTTTAACGCATTTAGGATGCTTCGCTTTAATATTTTATCGTGATTCTAGTCGGTTAAGCATTTATTTGCAGCTAATTAAGTATTATGTATAAACCTAGTTATTTTTCTTGTAGGATAGAGTATTTTCGTATTATGACGTAGTAGTTATTTAGCTAAGTTATAGCATGTTCTATGTTATATCTAGTCAAAATGTTGGGCCTCCTATAATACCTATCAGGTACAAATATCTGCGTTTATTAGAACAAATTTACGGTGATTTTAACGACGTGGGATTGCAGTAATTCCGCAGTTCTCTGCAATGTTAGAGTAAGAAAATCTTCGGTGCATTTGAAGTTGTGTTTAGTGTACACTGCCTTGTTGTTTAGTTTTAAATATCATGAAAACTAAGGTTCGTAAGAAAAAAACTCGCAACTCATTTGTTGTAAACTTATAGCAAATTCATATTTTTACAAAGTTCTATGTTTTTATAGAACTGCTGATGTAAAAACTTGCACAAAGTTAAAATGCAAATTTCGTAAAGTTTGACGTATTTTTGTTGAATATTTTCTGTAAATAACGTTGTAAATAGATAACGGAACGTTTGTATAGAGAGTCAATAAGCGAATATTTTTATCAAAATTATTTTTATACATGTTGTGGATTAACGGGCTCACTTTTCAAAGTTATACCTCATATCACGGTATAACACCGTTAAAGTAATCGTTTGCTCGGATTAGCGGGACTTTCATTCATACTAAATATCATAAGTGATAGTAGTATTCTAATAATTAAGTAAAACAATATTTTATTATAATTAGGAGATATGGAACCATTTAGTAATCAAAGCATTTACACGCAACGATTGCATTTAGAAAGAGGGATCAATTTGTTGTTTCATTCCAAAACTGCATTTAGATATTTGTCTGCATAATATGTTTGCATGTGTACTTAACATTAATCATTCCGTGTTCACTAGTGTCACAAGCATTTACTTGCATTTTATTCCTAGTGTCCATGTCACTTCCTCTAGAGTAATGCACTCAATATGCCGATGAGTGATGTCGCCTCGACTTGTGTCAATTCGTGCAAATAACGCACTGCGATACACAATTTACCAATAACATTATTTGCACGAAAATTAGACACGCGGCCCGTCGCTATTTCTGCAATTTAATCTACGAACCAAACCGAAAAATCTCAATATACTTTAATAGATTAAATTGTTAGAACGACGCGACAATACTTGTATGTTGTTCTCATGGTCGATGTAAGTATGATGTAGTGTAGTGCGAGGTCTTGTTACGCCTTACGCTTTTTAAATTTTTGAGTTGTCATTTTATTCCGCACGTATCCCATTCATATTCATTCTGCCGGGGGCTGGCATTCCCTGAAACATTCGGCCATAACACAGAACATATGGATGGGTGCGTGCTGGGAGATAGATAGATCACCTATTTTCGCAGGTAATCCAGTTCACAAGTTCATCGTTCATTGAATTGGTGCGCTTTTGTCACAATGTGATTTTAGTAATTTGTTTGTGCAGCCAAAGCGTGGAGCGGCGTGAGCAGGCCCGCGCAGATCTCAAAGGGCTGGAAGACACCGTTGCCAAGGAGCTGCAGACTTTGCACAACCTGCGCAAACTGTTTGTGCAAGACTTGCAGGTGAATTCACAATCCCAGCTATCATCACCATTGTCATCAAATCACTTTTCAATCAGTTTTTTTTATAGTCTAGTTATAGTATAGTTATAGTAGTAAGGTCTGGCTAAAGGAATATTCAGGGAATAGGCAGCAACACTTGCCTCGGTACATTGAAATCCTCCCTATGATACCACTTTTACTAGGTGGTAGGACTTTTCTGCAAAGTTCGTCTAGGTAGGTATAATAAGAAAGAACATTGTGTAGTACGAAATGATAGCTTTTCACTTGTTTGTTACAACTACACATTCTAAACTATCCAGGCTCGAATCAAGAAGTCCAACAACTCGGAAGAAGGCGCAGAAGAAGAGGGCGGCTCGTTGGCACAGAAGCAGAAGATATCGTTCCTGGAGAACAACCTGGAACAGTTGACGAAGGTGCACAAACAGCTGGTGCGAGACAACGCGGACCTTCGCTGCGAAGTGCCCAAGCTCGAGAAACGTCTGCGAGCTACCATGGAGCGAGTCAAGGCGCTCGAAACTGCTCTCAAGGTAATTATTGCTTATATTCATAATTCATTTTTTATTACTAAAAATGAAGCTACACGTCTTATGTACATTTACATACATAAAAGGTAAAGTTGTTAGTTTTTGTAAGGAGTGTCCGGAACTATTGAGCTGGTTCTGAAAGTTCGTTCACTGTTAGAAAGCGATATAATTCAGACAATCATGCGCTTTAGATGTTATTAAACTCAAACGATTTGAAGTTTTACTTACTCCCTGATTTTGTAGACTGCCGTGGCTGTAGACTCCGCCTAAGCCTAAAACCATTTGGCGCAAACAATGATTTTAACGCGATATTTTATTTAGTCGCCAGTACCGTCGTCCTAAATAAAGAAAATTAGTTGCTCACTAATTTGTGGATGTTTGTACCTCATCAAATGGCTTGTGGTTTACAGGAAGCGAAGGATGGCGCCATGCGCGACCGCAAGAGGTATCAATTCGAGGTGGACCGGATCAAGGAGGCTGTGCGCGCCAAGAATCTTGCCCGACGAGGTCCGCAGGCACAAATCGGTAAGCGAAACTACCTATAATTACCATTGAAAATGTAGAACTACTTATGGTGCTACTGCAAAAAAATTGTTACACCGGCTGCGCTAGGATTTTAAGACTAGTATCTGAACCAGAAGGGCTAGCCTTCTGGTTCAGATACTGTTTTCGGCACAGCACAGCAGCAGGTACAGGAATATCAGTGCAACACAAAAACACACCGACGCAGCCGGCGAGGTCAAAGTGGAATGTGATTCAAACAAATTCACAGCCGCCATTAGTTAGGTACTAGTTTAAATCACACTCTACTCCCTCATAGGTTAGCTAGAACCCCAGATAATATAATACCTACAGTACAGATGCCTCATCCCATACAACGGAATAACTCGGGCTATTTTGCAAATTATTTTATTACTGCATAATACAAGATTATCAAGCGACATTTATTGCTTGTTGGCGAAGTGTTGGGCCACTGGACACTAACTAGTAACGCTCAAGACACGATCACTACATTTTTGTCACGTTCGGGCTAGTTTTCGTTTGTACCGCATTAGACCCTTGCTAGAACGTTCACGACTTTCCATAGATTTCACTTTTCCAGTGGCGATTTTCTTATCTTGGCAATGGTCCAAGCCGAGGCTCACGATAACTTGTCGTCGCTGTTGGAGTGAGACAGTTTAAGCGCTATCATAGTCTTGACACGGTCTCACGAAAAGTTTGTCGCTTTGCGCGTGTTAGGCGGGCAGGAGTCTTTGAGCTAGTTGCCTGCCATCTTACAGCCGTCGCTGGGCGCCTTATGCGAAGGTGGCGCTGTATAGTTCGGTAGGGGCCAACAGCATGAACCCTTGAGTTTGAGTCATATTTGTATTATAGCGGAGGTAGCGACAGATTGTTTAAGCAAGTGTTATTTGTTCCAGCCAAGCCGATCCGTGCGGGCGGCGGGCATCTAGTGGGCGGCGCGCCCGGCGTCGTGCGGCCGGCGCCCGCACAGGACATCAAGAGGAAGTCCATCATCGTTGGCGCACGAGGTATGTCCATATATTCACTTATTACCATACAACTAATTATATACTTTACCACTTTGCTAGGTTCTCTTTATCCAAAGGTTGCCTGGAAGAGATCGCTTTTAGGGATAAGGTCGCTCACTTTTTATAAATAGTTGTTTTTTTTGTAACTTTAATTAGCTACTTGGTGTGGACAATAATCTAACGCAGATCCTACTTTCCCCTAGCATGGGAAAGTAATTAATATATTTCGCCAATAACAAAGTTTTTGTTAAGTGAGTTAAGTTATTTTTTTTATAATAATCATTGCATACTCTATTTGTTTTTTGTGATAGGTTTTTGTGCTCACTGTTTTGTTATTTTTGTTACAGATGAAAGTTGAAGAGATCATCAATAGAACTAAAATGAAACTTGATAGATGTACCTAACATGGGCGGCGAAATCAATCTTGAAAGTTATACCCATTTACTGTGTTTTAAGAAAAGCCTAATGTAAGCAGCAACAAAAAATAATAAAAAGAAAAATATCTTAGATTCTTAGGCTTAAATCTTTCGAGCTATCTTATATTAAAACTATAAGTGCACATGGATTTAGACCAGTAATAGCTTTTCGCTAATATAATAGACAAGGTTTCATAATAAATTCGGTGTCGGTTAACGTTAGGTACCCAAGCAAAAAGTATTATAAATATGAGCAGACCTATCTAAAGTTGCTATTTTTTAAATAATCAGATGTATCGATATTTTTTATGAAATGACTAAAGTATTAAATTTTCTTTCCACAAGTGTTGTGTGCTTAAATAAAATGTTATATGAAATTAGTGATTTGTTATCCATGTGGGAATGAACGTGGAGAAACGAGGTTAAAGTCGTTCAGTACAAAGATCAAGCCAGTTACCAATACACACTCGAGAGACGATCTCTTGCGCCTCCGACTCATTCCCAACGGACGAACGTTTCAAAGATGCAATATTATGTCATTACCTTTTAAGATTGTGCTGTGAGTTGTTTGCAGACTTGCGTAATGCTGCCGCACAAAATAAAACTATAAAAATACAAAAAAAGTATGTTTCAGTCGGCCGCGTTATCGATTACACGTGTGGTGGCGAATGCATCTTCAATGTGTAGCGTAGATAGCTTCTTAATATATATTTTTATAATGTGATAAGCGTTGATATGCCGACATGCGAGCATTTATTTAGATAACGAAACGACAGCCTATGGTATACATTCACAAGGTGGCATGGGTGATAACGGAATGGAATTCTGCAAATAAACTCTGAAATAGACAGTTAGTAAAGTCCTTCATCCCTGACAAGGTGAGTAGGCATTGGTTCCCTTCCCGCGTATGTGCCTGGGCGACTTGCTGTACCTAGCAAGTTCTCTGCCATCAGGCACGGTCTGCGCCAGATGGATTCACGACACGATTTTAGTGGGTGATTTTTATATTCACGGTTGGAATATGAAAATCTCTTTCGACTAATAACAGTTTTATTCTGGTAAAATAATCATAATTTGGACCCCTAATACACAAGAGTTCTTGCATATGACGTAATAGCAGTAGGTTATCATTCATAGCACCCGTCGCTTAGCCCCGCGCTTCACCTTCACGTTTGCTTGCGAGCTGTGATGTTCTTTAGCTAAAATATTTTAATTTTGTATCGCGCCTGTCTAGTAACCATGTTTGTAGTAGTTTTAGTCAATAAGTTACAATATCGGCTCTATAAATTAATTAAATAGCTCTTGAATATGGCGATCGCTTACAATAAAAAAATAACTGCAATTCTAACCAGGAACACCAATATATCTAATTCATCATGTTTCCCTTTTATAGTAAAAACTACACCATCAAAATTGAGCTTGAATATGATTGGTTAATGTTCTCTATTTGCTTTTAAGATGTATCAGCTTTGTAGTAGATCTGTCACTTATGTAAGTACTTATGAAATAATCACTTCGGTTCGCGGTCCGGCGGAGGCGCCTGCGCATCGTGCGGACGCGGCCAACGAGGAGTTATGGAACTACGCAGACTAACCTTTACATGTCCAGAAAACCAAAGATAAATCACAATTTCTAGATTTATTATTTTTGATATTAGTATCAGCTGAAATTAAATGTATGTCCCGAACTACTCAATGGTTCCAAAGCTCCTTTCTACATGTTGCAATACGTTTATCTGTATCGTTTAGATGTAAAGTTGTAGTAAATTATTTCGCACTTAAGTTAGATACTTGATTTTATTATATTTTATTTATTGTATTTCATTTAAACTAAATTATCTCGTTTTTTTTTCACTTTTGAAGTGTAATAAGCTTTTTTTTACATACATACCTCTATTTACATTATATTAAAATCATGATCAAATACATTATTTTTCATTCTAAAAAGATGTCCACAAAGATGCATTCCACGAGGAAAGCACAGTGTATCTTTGTTATCTTTAAGCCTAGTTGTTTTGTTAAAATGTACGTAGTGTTAAAAAGAGGCTATCCTCGGTTTCCACTCGCCTGTTGCAAGAGCTCCGCTCGGCGACCCCTAAACCGGCAGGCTTGCCTTTGCACCAAGTGATTTAGTTTGTATTGACATCTTTTGTATGATGTATTTAATATATAGGAAATTCTCAAAAAGAGCGTTTTCTTGATTTTTATTTATTATAAAAATAAAATTATGAATTTAATTTGCTACAGTGTATTTTTATTTAACTCTCACTTTATCCTGTCGATTATGAAATTGTCTATCGATTAAAAATCTTAAACGTTTAGTCTTGAATGACTGATAATAAATAATGTACTTAGGTAATGGCGCGGACTTCGCTTCGGAGCAAAATATACAATACGGTGAGTATGAATACCCAAAATGGGGTTTAGGATTTGGACGGAGCGCAGACTTCACCTTTCAAGCTTGACATTGATATTCAATGTGCCTCTTACAATACGGTGATCGCTACCGGTTTTCCCCTTGCCGATCACAGAGACATCATCGAATATGCGCTTCTTGGTCATCATGATGAAGTCTCTCATTTTTGGCGAACCGTCGGGGCTTATCCACGTCCACTTCCTGGATGGCCGCTTCCCGTAGAAGGAGTTCATCATAAAAAGTCCCTCCCTTCTCCATGAAGTCAGCCAGCCTCTGTCCCCGAGGGTTCTGCTGCCCGTATCCAAATGGACCCATTCTCAGCTCATCACTATTTCTCGTGCCCAGTCTCCCATCACAACGGTGAAGTATGTATGGCTTCGAATATATCCTCATACATAGCTTCTACTTCATCGTCTGATTGTTCAGAAGTCGGTGCGACCTTCAACGAATACCATTTGGTTAGATGAAGCAGATTTCTGATTATTATATTTTTAAATTAAACAACAAATCTATTTTTTAGAAATCCGGCAATAGGCGTTAGTTCCAATTTCGACCACGCGCAGACTTAGGCTCTGTGCACGCACACCTCACCGGCACAGCATATTACAACTTACAAGTCCGGCGCATTGTTTGGGACAGAGTGTGGGAGTCATGTAGGTATATGTATTTTAATGGTGGGAGTACGTAGTAAATTATATACTCTTTGGGCACCACAAACCCAAAGAGTATATAATACCTATTGACCCTTGCGTGTACGTATGGTCCCAGATAATATAATACCTACAGTACAGATGCCTGATACGTACTCACATAGGGTTGTAAATAAAAGGTTACCCTACCTTCTACTATATAAGGGCTTTAGTTACAAGATGAATAGTTACTGGTTTTTTCCTGTAATATTGTGTTTTCAATAAAATTAAAAAGCTGTGTATCTATCAGATTATAAAGGAATGTTAATTCGCACGTGGCACTACACTAGCCCATGGCATGGGGCATGGTATACACGAATACTTTCGGAACTGTTACCAAAATGGCAACCAAATAATAACTATTGAAATAATCCTATTCAAGTAGGTACGAGTATTTTAAAAAACGGGCAAAACAAAAAATACAAGAATATTAAGTTTTATAGTGTCTATTTAATCACAAATAATAATTTATGTTACTTATAATAATATACAATAATTAACAGTTTATTTCTTTGTATTTGTTTTACAGTTAAGGTTTTGTAAACTTTTTAATGCTCCCGTCATAATCAAATACAGTTTAACCGCTTAATCATTATAAAAAATGAAATGAGAACGCTACGAAAACAGGTGACTTAATAAATTTTTAGCACGTAAGAAATTGTGTAATTCTTTAATAAAGTAAGGATTAAATAACAACGCACACCACTAGAGGCAGCACCAATTTATGAATTATTGTGGTGTTACTACGAAAATATAAAGAGTAATGAAAGCCTTGCGCCCGTAGCCTGCATGTTACAAGAACTACGCTCAGTCTATATAAATAATTATTCATATAGGAACGAATGTCAATTTTATGAATAAAATCTCAAACAGTCTCAACATTGACAACTGGGTGAGAGTCTTCCTACCTGAAAGTCAATGTTGTAATGCTGGCGCCTCACTATGTTTCTGTTACATATTAAAGCTGTTTCTAATTATAGTATTCACCAAGTTTTAACTGTTATTAAACACTTTGCTCTTAACAAAACTACGATAATTAGGTAGGTACATCAATACTGGTTCTCATCATTAAGTAGAAATTAACGTTTCTTTCATTAAATGTTAAATAAAATAATAATACACCTTTCTATCCGAATAATTCTAAAGCTTATCTATCACAGTAACATAAATAACTTTGCATTGAAAAGAAAAAGTCAAAGTAACTCTGTTTTCACAATAAAGTTTTCTTAACCGTGCTGCAAATATTTTCGTTTTGAAGTTGCTTATCTTATAATCTAATAAAAAATTGCATTGAGCTTTCAGACCCCTATATCCTCGATCCTCTATCTCGCTCGCGCATTGATCACATTATCAAAAAAGTTTACAAAACTACATATTAATAACATTTTTCGTAAGTAAATATTACTATTTACTTACGAAAAATGTTATTGTTATGTAGGTTGGTAAACATAAATGTCACAGTGCACGAGGGACATAAGGAGGTTCCAGGATTGAGAAGCCTTAATAATGTCCAATCATGAAGTTTTTTGACCCTCACCGGCTTTGCGCCTAATACTAAAAGAAATACTTTTGATTAGCGATTTGGTGGCGGACCAAAACGACTTAGGCCCGATCTTACCAAAGTAGAATAAGTATTATTCCAAGTATAACGCTAATTGTTACTCTCGGATACAGCTGATTGACAAAATTAATGGAAATGAAAAGGACGCCATTCCGATTGTACTGTATATGTCACCATCTTATTGTAAAACCCGTTTGTGTATAAAAAAAGGAAAATAAAACCGGTTATTTATAAACTGTCGATTTATTGCAAACTGTCTTACATAAACACGGATGATATTTTAATTATTTATAAACAGTCGGTACGTAGCAGTTAATTTATAAAAAAAAACGGGTTTTAAGAGGGTTTAATTGTGAATAAACCCGTTTTAATGCACCAATTAATGCTGTCATTTATTGTTTTTTTAGAATCACTAGTAGCTAACCAGTAGGTTACGACGACGAGCAAAGCGAGGAATGTTAGGTTAGTTTTGACCGCACTAGAAGTACACAATTACGAAAAAACGACGTGAGTTGTATTATGAGATACATTGCCCGTTCGCAATAAATCGTCAGTTTATAAATAACCGCGTTTTTTTATAAACTAACGGTTCTTACAATAAGACAATGTGTCATATACAAGGAATAAGCTTCAAAATTGGCGGTATAAGGGTTATATTCTTGTATGTATCTCGTTTGTACTCAGAAAGTTGTAAGTACTTGGAATAACTTTATTATACTTTGGTAAAATAGGGCCTTAATAAAACAAAAATAAATTATAGGCATAGGCATTCATTTTAATAGGCATAATGACTACTATTAAAAATGAACAAGTAAATATTACTTTCATAAAGAAGATTAAAAATGAATGCAATAATTGAAAAAAAAATAAGTAAAATCAAAATAAATCAAGGAGTAGGGGGCATCTCCTGCCCCTTTCTCGCGAAACAGCTCCACACTTACTATGAAAAATCCACTAGTGACGTCACATGCCAAAGAGATTGTATGTAAAACTACCACAGTTTAGTAATGAGGTACTGCAACCTTGCCCTGACGTCACTGGCCGTTTAGCTATCTCTTTCTATTCCGGTTTTTAAAATGCTTGTAACTTTGTTATATTTTGAGATATTTTATTTTTGTTTTCACAAATGTTTATCTTTACAGGAATTATAAAAATTAATTTTTGCAAAAAAAAAATTTAGTAATCATGCCTATTCATGATTTTTTAGAACGTAAAAATCTAAAAATCAACTTCTTACAATGATGAAAGTAGGGGAAAAAATACCCTTGAGTGCGAGGGTATTCTTCTCTGCTCTGTGAGATAATGGTAGCAAAACTTTTCCGCTCTGAAGTTGGTGAGGATGGCCAACTTCCTGCAAGCAAAGGATCACTGGATGCCTACCGTGTGTGTAGATACTGTAGGTACACACACACTCGGTGTTGAACTGTGGTTACAGTAATTACGAGTAACGAGACCCTTGACAAGCATTCTATCCGAGACAGAGCGAGACAGGACGAGAACATGTCAGATAGTATAAGATATACATATTACATACCTATGCAATGTAAATACATAGTTTAGCTTCTCGCTGTCGGTGTGTATTGTGTACAGTGCCAACTAGCATAACTGTGTTGAAATGGCTTATCATCGGAGCGGCAAAGTTGATGTTCGTTGATAGTTGACATCACTGTAATTTACACTTATTTAGTGCACCTTATTTATACATCTATGTTCTAAATATGTATAACAAAAGTATAAAATATTAATTATTTACATATATCTTTGTCATTGATTTTTTTTGCCATAAACAATTTATTACTCTAATGATAATTATTTTAAACTACATCTAAAGACTTTTGGTGGAAGAGTGTTTTTACTCCATACAGGAATTTATCGACTATTTATTTATTTATTTATGTTTTTAATTATAATTATGTACTTAATGAAATTCACACAAATTAACTCCATACACACTGCTTAAATAGTCTGTAACAGACTTAGAGGCCACTGATGATGAATGAAATTACGACACAATGTAAATATTGTTATTGAATAAATTAATTATGAATTATTTGAACGTAATATGTAGATGTTTTATGCACGATGGTAAGATACCAGACATATTAAACTCTTAAAAACCAAACAAATAAAACACTCCCCACCTTTACTACACCCAGCGACCCGATATCGAACACGCATGCATTGTTATTCAATTGTCATCTCAATGCTGGTATTCCATTTTCAAAGGTTAAAGATTCACACATCAGTTGTAATTTGGCCTCACTTGTTTTATAACAAAAATGAACATGAAGTTCTGTTTATTTTTGCATGAGTCTTAGAACCTTAAAATGGCTTTATCTCCCAAAAAATTAAATGTTGTCCATTATTACACCTTACACTACTAATATTTTATTATATATTTTCGAATTAGTTAACGCCATCTAGCCATTGCTATAAATCTAAAGTATTTTAGAACGCATCTATTGTAATCTTATTTATCAAGATTTACCTTTGTCTCTCTATTAATATCACATTTTTTAAGTTGTCCATATAAATACCTTTTATCCTGCATAACTTTAAGCATTCTTCAATAAAATTCAACACATTGAAAAGTGCATGCTTTCACTCTCATAACACCTACCAATATAATATAGAGGGGTACCCTCAAAAAACTAACATTTTAAGAAGAATGAGACAATTGTATTATAATATGGTTAAGTGCGAGTGAGACAGGAATATGTATACCGGGTGTATCTGGGTTTTGTGATCATGCAATTTTTCCCAGAAGTACCTAAATAGCATTATAGTGCATTATAGGTAGAATTCGAATCGCTGGAGATTTGTCGTTCTAGTATATTGTTGAAACCATTTTCCTTGGTAGTAGAGGAGGACCTGTAATAATAAACGCAAATTGTTTATCACGTCATTTGTAAAGAGCCTGTAGTATACATCCGTATATCGTCCGATACCCCCTCCCCCCGCTATAGTTGGCACTTAGGCAGATACAAAAAGGGATATAATTATATACATTAATTACATACCTAGAACTGCACTTATACGATATAGGTGATCAAAGATTATAAAGCTCGTACCTCGTAGTCGTAGCTCGTGAACATATTTCTCGTACAAACACGACTCACCCACGAGGGCAGGAGGCGAGGTAACAAAATGAGACAGTCATACGAAATTACAAAGGACAGAGCAGGATGGAACAAAAGACATATTGGGTGTCCCGCTTCCTCTCGTAGGATTAGTAGTTGAAATACACTACTAATTTTCGTACGAGGGGAAGTTGTATCGTTGGTCAACTGGATTTATAGTCAATGTAGGTAACATTGCGATGAGTGTGCAATGGAAGCATGATTTGATTCTCCATCCCCATTTCACAAGTGGACGACCACAGACCAGACGAACGGCATCTAGTCACCCATCCATAGTTGCCATCCCTCCTTTCTGTACTAAACGTTTTGATTCGACTTTTATAATGCGAACGGTTAAGGAGTGGACTTCATCCAGGCGTGTATTTCCGAACAGCTATAATCTGGATGTTTTCAAGAGGCAAGCGAACAGATTTCTTATAGGCGAGCGTGCTACATAGTCAGTCTACATAGTCTACTTTATATCTTAACATCAGTGGTAATGTGGTCAAATGCAAACCTATTAGAATTAAAAACGAAAATTCATTTCCTGACTAAGGTGATCTTGATGTGATTTGGAGGTAGTTTGAATATTGAGGCAGGCATAGGCCATTATATCGCGATGTAGCTCACGTTCATATAAAGCCGCTGGTTAGATTGTATATATCCACCACGCTGGCTAAGTGCGTGTTGGTGGATAGTGCAGAAGTTGAATCAACAATTATTTAAATAGGTATACGTTATTGTAGCTGTCAAACGAATTCTCTCAACGGGCAGACCGTAGTAATTAACACGAGGCTTACCCAAAGAAAGGCAGCAGTAAGATGAGCTGCGAGCGGCTCGTGCACTCACGCAGCTCGGGCAGCACTAGCAGAATGTGGCGCAAGTACGCTTGCAGCGCTAGGCGACGCTGCTCCACTACTGACGCGTCCTGAAAATTTCATAAATATAAAAGTCCCCAGACAGATACGAAAAAGTCGCCAGATTTTACAATAACATCAAAAAAATCCGGTAGATTTATAATAGTTATTCGATTATAGTAAGTTGAACATTTTAAGTGGGATTATCCATCATTTGGTTTAAGAAATCCGCTTAAGCATTTAAATATTCACATAGAACTACGTGCTTCTCAAGGGTTATTAAGGGTGTTAAATAAATGAATAATATGTTATTTTTCACGATGATAAATGATAATAACGAAAGAAAAAGCTAGCAATACCTGATTATCGTACGAAAGAGTGAGAAATATAGAACCTCTAGACCACAAGTCATTATGATAGGGGATTTCCCGTGAATTGAATGCCGCCAATAGTACATATTCATAATGTAGCCAGCAACAATATTTGATTTTGACTGACTAAACAAGAAACTTCAGTTGATAGATCTTAGTTAAAAGTTAAACGCTCTCTTTGAAAATTATTTTGAACCAAATCTGATAATAACTTTTTGAGAGAAGCGGGAAAAACTGTACAAATACAAATGTTGGGGTTTTGGCGGGAACGCGGAGAAGTTCACGTCGTTGCATTTTACTATTCTTCAAAACTTGTGCTTTGTCCAGTGTTTATGTTTAAAATTGGTGGCGTTTTACGCATTAAGTGCTGACTTACGAGCATTGTGAGGGCAAGTGATATAATGTGGTGAAACGTGTTTTTTTTGTGTTGCTTCCAAAGCTTCATAGAAGCTTCTAGTAAAGTTGCCACCACTTTGCTGGAGCATGACTTAGACTGGACTATGACTATGACTAGGACATGACTTTGCGTGAAATAATTTATAACACAATGAATTTATAATACTTGACACTGGCTAAATACACTATGTGTGGAGCCAAACTATAAGAAAAAAAAATACAAATGTTCCGATTCAAAGGTCAACCATTTTTGAAAGGTATAATTTCAATTGCTTGCTACGTTTTTCATTATAATTACAATTCAATACGTGAGAGCAGCTACAACTCTGACTACCATGCTCTTAACAAGTGATAATTTTTGCCAATAGGTCAACCAAATAATAAATAAATAAATATGTGTGGACATTTCACACAGCGCCATCTAGCCCCAAACTAAACATAGCTTGTACTATGGGAACCAGATGACTGATACAATACTTATATACTTTTTTTGTTTGTAAATACA
This sequence comes from Ennomos erosarius, assembly GCA_963580505.1. Taxonomy (NCBI): domain Eukaryota; kingdom Metazoa; phylum Arthropoda; class Insecta; order Lepidoptera; family Geometridae; genus Ennomos; species Ennomos erosarius. Next base: position 8,958,628 of record OY756981.1, on the reverse strand, counting down.
TACATAGAATACAATATAACACCCAGACGCAGAACAAATATCTATGTTCATCACACAAATGTTTGTCCCGGGTAGGAATCGATATACAGGGATACTACCAACTGAGCTATCGGGCCCGTCAAAATGTTACAATACTTATTAATACCATGACAAATGGTACCTATCAATCCCAAACTAAATTGGCTACTTGGCTGCTCTGAAAATATTAGTCTCCTTCATAGTTCGAGTACAACTTGAAATGACAGGGAGCGCAACAGTTTTAAAACCATCAAATTACACTTAGTTTAAAACCACTATAATGGAGGCACTATGTACTAATGATTGCCATCTCTTAAGTTACCTTCTTGAACTTATTTATAATATTATGATATCATGATAAATCTTACCCTTTTCCTCAAAGTTTTCTTTGGTGGAAATTTGTAAGCTGCAATGTCTGGGTGCAACTTCTTCAGCTGCGTGTGTAGTTCATAAAACTTCGCATATCTGTGGTACACATTCCACTCTTCCGAACCTATTTTTAAGAATATCTGGAACATTAAAATATCGTAATAGGTCAATAAAACTAATATTATAATAAACATCAGACGTCCACTGCTAAATATAGGCCTCCCCTAGAGAGTACCACTATGGGCGGCTGCTCGCGTCCTGCATCCATCGGCTCCCTGTGGCTTTCACCAGATGATCTGTCCACCTAGTGGGGGGAGGGTGTAACTAATATCTTAATACAGTAAAATTATTACTTTCTATCCTTTCTATTAGCTATCGTAGAGTAGTCTAACAATAGTGTTAGATGTATATGAGAGTAGTATTTACCTGGTAAGCGTGATAAGAATGGGTTTTTTTCCCAACCAAGAATGCACTGGGTATGTAAGCCTTCACGTTCGATTCAGGTAGCTCAACAACTTGCAATCCAGATGCACATTCCAACTCTTGCAGTTTACGTAGCAAATGCTGATTGAACTCCATAAGCTCCGCATGCATTTGGGCCACCTGGGAATTGTAAATATTAATTTATTCCGTCAATCAGTACCCCTAGTACGAGTTTTCCAATAAGTGAATACGCGCGAATACATTTAAAATTTGTATTTAGTTCATCAACGTGTCCGCTAGGGGCGCTGCAGAGAAATGTATGGGAGAAAAGGGAGAAAACGTAAACGAATCGAGTTTTAGTAAACTATCGAAACTCGTACTGGGGGTACAGAAAACAGATATTCGAATTTGACTTTTTATACTGTTTAATGGACCAGTTAATTTTTCACCAATCCGGGCAAATCGACTCGTATTTAAAAATGAAATATGAATAGAATAAAGAGTTTTTGCGGGAACGCGAAAAAGTTCACGTCATTGTATTGTATTATTTCTCAGAATTTGTTCTTTTTCCAGTGTTAATGTTTAAAATTGGTGGCATTTTATCCATTAAGTGCTGAATTACGAGCACGAGTGTGGGCAAGTGATATAATGTGGCCAAAACGTGGTTTTTCGTGTTGCTTCCAAAATTCCATAGAAGCTTCTAGTAAAGTCGCCACCACTTTACTGGAGCATGACTTCGACTGAACTATGACTACTCGATTTAGACTAGACTATGACTATGACTCAGACTTGACTTAACGAGAAATATTCTAAGTCTGAAAAATTACAATACTTGACACTGGCTAAATACACTATGTGTGGAAGCCAAAACAAAAAAAAGAATAGAATAAACATTTATGCATGACAAAAGGCACACGAAAAAACAATACTTACGAATGGCAAAATATACACAGTAATACAAAAAAAAGTGTTGGTAAATATGATTACTCTGTCGGTTGATTCCTTCATGGTACACGCGAGCGAGATGCAGGATCCTGGTATATAGAAATAGCCCCTTCGCAAGCGAGATAGAGGATCTCGGGGGTCCAACAATACCTTTTCATTAGCGATAACGCCAAACGATACCACAAAATGTATGAAAATGACAATGCTGCAGAAAACTTTTCGGCAGCTAATGTCATAGATGTTATTCTCATACATTTCGAGTTATCGTTTGGCGTTAACGCTAATGGAAACGTATCCTTGCTAGAACCCCAGATATTATAGGAATAGAATTACTCAAAGTGTATATTTAGAGGTATACCTGAACCAATTTCTTCTCATATTGAGTGACTTCATTATTCTCTGCATTGTCATCGTTAGTTCTCATAGCTTTACCCATTTCCACAGCAGACATGTAATGACGTAACTGTTCTTTTAATCTATCATTTTCTCTAAAAAAGATTCAATTTTTTTAAGATAATATTATAACTAAAGATGGGTCCCATTCATGCCACAAATACATGGTTGTATTGGATTGGAGGTGAATTTTTAGAGGAGTGTTATGTACCTAAGTTATTAAAAAAGATCTGAAAATAATTCTGACATGTCTTTAACTATCTCACTCCCACATTGTGACTAAAATCTCGATATTTATAAGTGCCATTGCATTTTTTTTAACTGTTGTTACTTAAATATGTCAGTTGGGCTAAACAATTACTCTTTAGTTCATATAAATATTACTTACTTGCTCAGATCTAGTATAACATTTTCCAGTTTCTGTATTTTATCCTTACTAGCTACTTCAATCTGACTACACTTCAACTGTAAATTCATGAATTCTCTTTCTCTAACTTCTAAAACTGAGTTCAGACTCTTCTCGTCAGGTACAGTCTCGTCCTCTGTGAAACAAAGTTCTAAACATGATGTACTTCCGTTGATACTCCCCGCCACTTCCTCACTATCACTCTCGGATAACTTTAAATTATTAATACTTAATTCCGATACGTCGTCTTTGATAACATTACTTAAATCTATGCTATTGGAAGAAGAGAATATTTCTTTGGCGCGTTCAGATAACTTCGTTAGGATTTGCGATGGACTGTCCAAGGCTTTCACGCTGTCAGGAAAGAAATGCCTCAAGGCACCTTTGTATTCTGAACTTGTGGGCTCGCTGGTTGAAGCCATTTGAGGAAGTATTTTAGGATCGGGAGAGTTGAGGCAAGTAGCGGGCGCACTCTTCCACATCGACTCATCCGGCGGCTCTGTGCCTTCTACAGATTTTCTTTTAATGGGCAGCTGATTTGATGGTAGGCTGTCGGCGTCTTTTTGATCGTTTTTGTCAAACGATATAACTTGTCGCAAAGGTTTCCGCCTCGATATACTGGATTTCACTGGCGTGGGTAGAGAGATCACATGTTCCGGCTTTGTTGCTTGGTTTATATGTTGTGATTCATTCAACTCTGGTCTGTCGATAGATAACGCGAATAAAACTGTTGATAACCCTGCAACATGGTAAGACTTCGAGTCGAACATTGACCTTGTAAATATAAACTTTATTGTTTCATTTGTGTAGAATAGATACCTGATGCCAGCTTGGGAAGGGTGTTAGCAATTTCCGTATCTCTGACAAGAGCACCTTCATCGTAGTATTCTAAGAGGAGCCCATGAGAAATCCAACTATATAGATACCTACAAATGTTACTCATATTATTTTACCTAGGTACTTATTCTAAGATAAGATTTTTGGTAAGCACCATTGGTAAGGACAAAGATAATGTAGAAAGAGTAACTACCTGTCCAATGATCTTTCATTTAATGCAGCCCGAAGAAACGCACGGAAGTAACCAACTGGTGTGTTTATATTTGAAAGAATCTTGAATCTTTCCTTTTCATGTTTTGTAAGATGTAAACAAGTATAGCTCCATAACGAGTTTCCTGAAATGCGCAAAATGCGCAAATGGCTCTTATAAATCATACTGCACCATGCATTGCAGTTTTACCAGCAATTTACCCATATCCGAACAGTAACCCTTTTTCAAGTAAAATGGTGGCCTACCTTTACTCATTCATTAGCAAAAGATAACAAATCATCATCATCGTCATTATAGAGATATTATCTGTTCTCTCGAGAAAGCCTTTGACCAACAAACGTTCAGGCGATCACGTGATAAACCCTTTGTTACGTTTTCATTGATCAAACGCTTTCTCGGGAGAAGAAATATGTCGATTTTTATTCTCTGTATCAAAAAACCCAAGAAATACGAGGTCTGTGGTCCTACAATCTCCCCAACACACACAAATGTTAAGTTTTTGCTAACACAAATAGTCATGCCTGCGCACTGACGTTTTTGATACAATTATGTTGTATTACAGAGGTCAGTGTGCCAGCCCCATTGGTTACACTAGACTTGAAGAGGAAAATTTTGAATAGCAAGTTGAATCAATTATTACTTTACAATATAATTATAGTTCATACTATAATTATATTGTAAAGTATAGTAACTCGCGCCTAAAAACTTACGTAAGTACTCGCGTGGGGTGCTTTACACCTCGGTTTTAGAATTAGACAAAAACAACCAAATACATGTAAAATTAGACTTTTATTTATGACAATCTTTCGAGTAAACGTTTAATTAACAGATAAATACTTTCAGAAACAGATTGTGCCATAAACATTTTCTTTAATCAACTCAGAATAGAAACTCATTTTCTTCATTACATTTCTGACATGTCGGAATAAAATGGTCACTGCACACATGTTGATGGCATTTATGACATAATGTTTTGGATTTTCAGTCCTTTGTTGTTGGACAAATAAGTAAAATATTTAAAATTGGCATTGAACAAATATGTAAAATATGTACTGAATACGTAGTACAAATCTATGTAAAAATTGAATTACGTAAACGCTCGCCTGGGGTGCTTCACACCCCAACTGCACTCTACTGCCTCAACCTTGCGCCACAGAGTATTTTTTGTGATTAAATAGCAAAGATCCGCTCGGTTTAGGAAGCTACAAAAATAATTAGCGCTGTAAATTTAAAACTCCAACATCTAGAGAGAGACGATCAAACAGTCGCTGGTGTGCAAAACACCGCACGCGAGTAATTAAAGGTTAAGATTGCAATCTTGTCAAGAATAAACATTTTCTTTGTTTTATTATTTGTGGATCATGTACTTACCAACAGTAATAATGTTGAATGTAAAGTTTATTCCCGCAGTCACCAAGTTCTGTATTGATGAGTTGGATAGATTGGTTCTGATTCCGTGGCTCAAAACCTTTTCCCATTTATCACATAGCTGTACTATTCTGAAACAAGGATAGAGTTCCGTAATTCCTCCCTTTAAACCTATTGTCTTATGGGACTTTTACCCCCTATTCTTAGTGGTTACCACGAGGTGTTTAATCGAGGTTGAGTCGAATGGATTGATTTCACTCGACTCAACCTCGATTTGGCTTGGTCTCACCCTCCCCTGTGGCGAAGCTCCGTTACCGGGGACGATGAGAAAAGCTTAAAAAAAGTGTCATCCTCCCCGGTAGCCTCAACAATGGCGCTCACCGGGGCCGATGAAACAGACAGTGTCATCTGCCCCGTTATAGTCGAATCGATGAATTCGGTCAAACAATACGAAACGGGGCACAATGAAAATTTTCACGATTAACCAACGACTCCCAAACAAAAACAAAACACAAAATATCGGCGCTCGGCTCGTGCATCGTGAGGTCACAGTTAAGCTAACACTCCTCCTTACTTCGCTCGTCATCGCGCCTATGTTATGCGCGTGAATTCGTTATTAAACAGTGCACTATTTACAAGCTATAGCTTAGTTTTGTGATCTGTGTGACATGTAATTGTATTGTATATTTTTGTGAATAAATTATGTTTATGTTATGTTAATTCATCGATCCGGCTATAACGGGGCAGATGACACTGTCTGTTTTATCGGGCCCAGTGAGCACCATTGTTGAGGCTACCAGGGAGGATAACACTTTTTAAGTTTTTTCCCATTCTACCCGGTAACGGGCTAACGGGGCTGCGCCACCGGGGAGGATGAGACCAAGCCCTCGATTTAACCTCATTTTCGTGTTTTGGTATTTTTAATTGACAATATATGATCAACTTGTAATTTCCTGGTTAATTCTTCTCAAATGAGGGGGGGCGGGGAGTACGTCGCGATGTACCTTGAGTTTCCTACAAAGCTGAGTGGAAGTCGAGTGAAGGTTTTGGTTAAATGATGAACCGTTTTAGAATAAAGTTTGAAAAGTCTACTTTTTAAACTTTTATTTTAAAAATGTAGAACTTATCTATTCATATTGAATTTTTTTTAAATGTATTATTGTTATTGTTGTTAAGAAATTGTGTATTATTGACTTTCATAAGTGTACATTGTGCCTATATGATAATAAAATTGAATTGAATTGAATACGGGGGTTAGTGTACCTATCTAATGAGAGAAATATACCTTATGTCATCCTCAGTAGCCAATTCGGATTTTCCTCCAAAACGGTTTTGAACATTTTGCATACAGTTATGGAGTTCTTGCAGAACAATTTTACCATTTTCTGACCGCTTCTTTAATTCCTCCCTGTTGTCTATTGCATTTGCAATTGTGTTCAATATCTTACTGTTCTGAAGAATGAAAAAAGGGTACCTTAGTTATTTCATCTGGTCCATAAGGGGGTGCCAACATAATAATATGTTAGACTGAATATACTTTTCAGAGAATAAGCTAATATTTTAGCATCTGTGGTGCGGTAGTTAAGCCGGTTAACCCGGATGAAGGTATGATTCCCACTACAGGAAAGTACATGACGTGCATGTGGAAAAAAGGTGTAGATAATAGGCATGATGACTACTATTAAAAATGAGCAAGTAAATATTACTTTCATAAAGAAGATTAAAAATGAATGCAATACCTAATTGAAAAAATAAGCAGTCGGTAAATAAATCACGGAGTAATAAACTTTAAAAGTTTCTACAGGAGGCATCTCCTGTCCCTTTCTCGCGAAACAGAGCGCCCCACAGTTACTATGAAAACTCTACTCGTGACGTCACATGCCAAAGAGATTGTATGAAAAGCTACCACAACTTAGTAATGAGGTGCTTTAACGACCTTCCTCTGACGTCACTGGCCGTTTGAACTATCTCTTTCTTTTCCGGTTTTTAAAATGCTTGTAACTTGGTCATTTTTTGAGATATTTAATTTTTGTTTTCACAAATGTTTATCTTTAGAGGAATATAATTAATTTATCCAGAAAAAAAATTTTAGTCATCATGCCTATTGTTTTGTGTCTGGGGATCCCACAAAACAATCTCCAATCCAAGACACCCTCAAGTGAAATTATACATGTAATACATACTTTCAATAAATCCCCAAAACCAAACTGAAAGAAAGCAAAAATTACAGGCAAAGCAATTTGTTTGTTGCATCAGTCAAAAGGTAAAATCATAACCTTTTTATCAATAAAACTCAATTCTTGAATATCTACATAGGGCACAAAGCGGCTGGCATCATGGGCGCCTGAACAAAGTGTGGGTAGTCTTATTCTATTTGGAAGTATTAAGGCCTACACACTTCAATAAAAGAGTAAGCAACCCATTAGTACCACATCGGGAGTTACACATGTCCAACAGCTATCGTGACCTCTTACCATCAGGGGGCTCATGCTTGTTTGCTAGATAGAGCATAAACACCATGTATTACATGTACATGGTCATGAATAAGTATGATGACTACTAGTATTTCTTAGATTTTCGCGATTTGAACACATAGTTTTACGTTTCACACACATCGAAATAATACCCTTATTATTATTTATGGGTATTATTTCGATGTTCACACAGGACTTAATCACACAGGAATAAACGTCGAGGTAAATAAATAATGTTTTTAGCGCGATTAAGTCCTGTGTGAAACGTAAAACTAAGACGACTACTGTTAAAAATTAACAATTCAATATTATTTTCATAAAGTAGACTAAAAATGAATGCAATAATTGAAAAAATAAGTAAAATCGGTAACTAACTCATGGAGCTAATAAGCTTTTATAAGGACAGGTCTTTTTTTGTATGGAACTTGGGTGTGAAGGATAAATAATATACTTCAAAAAAAATTTTTTTTTAATTTATAGGGATAGCATTTGACCACTGTCTCACCTGATGGTAAGTGATGATCACTCCTCCATTTATCTTATATTTGGCTTTAAACTAAAATATTTATTGCTTGCAACAGTGGAGCTGACAAATTGGATGTTATATTATATTACACGTGTTGTTTTTAAAATTTTAGAAATCCGAACTGTTTTTAACTGTCAGGTGTAAAAATTTAGTATGGGGAAGTCCCGTTTTTTACAGGATCGGGTTCGCGGAGTGCTCCTGGAACTTTTGACACCCGTGACGCGGCAATCAGGTGTAAGTATGCACGCGACCCGATAAATTCCCGTAAAAAACGTAAAATTTTTATTTTGATTGGTTTTTGGACTCTAATTTGGAAACCTAGTATGAGACTGTTCCTGGATCTTCACAGTTTCGGGTGTGGGATGCGCACGCGGATCTATAGAGACCCGTGACGCCATAAGTAATTGATCGGCTCCCGAAAAATAACCGTGAAAAATGTGGGTTTTTTAAACTAACTAACTAGCCACAGTTTCTTGTAGGTTTATCACAGAGTAACATTAGTTTTTTTCTGTAACCTATGGGTTTTATCCACAGATTAGGACAAAGACTCGAGTTTTATCACTTGGGGCTATATTAATGTAAATAAAAATCGGAGGTTTCAAATAATCCAAAATTATTACGTATTAACTTTATGTGTAACCCTGTATCTTATGCCACTTTTATCATTTTCATTATATTTAACACCCACTTAAAACCCTCTCCATTCTGGAGGGGACATCACCTGTCCTTTTCTCGCTCAACAGAGTATCTCCATGTTTGATAAGGGAAATATCCACAGTTTTATAAGTTACTATGAAAACACCCTGAAGAAATTTTATGTAAAGCTACCACAGCTTAGTAATGACTAATGAGGTACTAATAGTATGTTGATGAGTGTTATTCTTGTTATCTTCATTGTTTTTGATCACATTCCATTAGCAATAAATGTAACACTGTGGGAGTATTTGACAGTTTGAATGTAATCGTTTTTGGCATTATTAGCAGCTACTGGAACGGGCCCTATGAACGACCAAATTGTGACATCATTACATGTTTGAGCTGTCTCTTTTTACCTGTTCCTGTTTTTAACATGCTTGTAACTTTGTCATTTTTTTGAGATATTGTTTTCACAACTGTTTGTTTTTGAGGAATATTATTAATTTTAGCAATAAAAATAGAAGTTAGTCATCATGCCTGTTGCAAGTGTGCTCATCTCTCATAATTCCTCAAATTTTATTGTATAATGTACTACAACTTTTAACCAATTAAAAGCACTTACTCTGCTAATGAAAGTTATAATGCAAATATTGTTATTCGGTAGGTACATATTTTAGATGACATCCAACAAACAAAAGGTTCCTTGAAACTAGTATTGTATAATCCAAGCTCTTCATAAATTACTTTGTGTATTATATAGTCTCAGTGGAAATGGATATGTAGTCGAAAAATAAGTGTTTTATTATTACCATGATCTTCGACTGTACAGGTCAAAATAGGGTCAAGCCATCACAAAATCACAAGGCAAGGAATAATGCACACATGTTTAGCTGGGAATGTTGAAATGATGTGATCACACTCACAGATATCCAATAATGTCTAATATATGAATACAATAATATATTATGTTAACAAAACAAAATATTATACGAAAATTCCTAGAAATCTAGGGATGTTAAAATATAATCGATTATAAAATTTATTTTATTTATATTAATCGATTCTTATTTATCAAAAAAACAATTATTTATAATTCGTTTTTTTTTTTAATTTGAGTTCAATTTTTTTCTATTGGTATTAACAATAATAAAGAAACATCGCTACCAAATTCATGGGTTTTCTGTTTAAATACCAAGACATATTTCAGAATAATAAGCTTGTAATCGATAGTAATTTTGATCAATCAGAAAACCAGGCAAAGTTCATAAAACGACTGTAAGACTGTTGACTGTCGAGAACGCTTCACTCTAACTTTGTCGAAGCAATAAATTACGTCCTTTTTAGTTCTGGTATATCAGTGAGCTGGTGTATCATAAAGAAATTTTTTATGATGGATTTTGAAGTTGTATGTACATATTTTGACATTGTTTAAAAGTTTTTATTTCTGCAATAGTTTCAATATTTTTGTGCTTGAAGTACCAGATGAAAAAGAGATTAAAAATATTTTTTTCTAAACATTCGTTATTTTGTTACACTTCCAAGCTCTTCCAAGTAACAACATGTAGGCAGATATTGTAGCCCAATGGGTTAGCTATAATAATTAGCAAAAAAATTTTACCTAAAAGGGGCCAAACCGGGTTTTAATGACGAAAGCAAAACAAGTGGTTCAGAACACGAATGCAGCGACTAACAATTTTACTATTATATTAAATGTGTTTATTTGGTAAAAGAAATATTGAGTGATTTACGTAATTTTTTTTAGTATTATCTTTTTTTTCTATTTAGAAAATAAAGTAAAGATTTATAATGTTATCGTAGGTACTCAAGAAACTTAGTAGAAACACAAAAAACAATCAAATAATATTGACCAGCTATTTGGAGCAAATACCCCTCCGTGGGCCGTGGCACTTTGACCACGACGCCCGCGCCGGCCCGGATCAAGTGGGGACCAAAACATGGGCAACCCCGGGCAGCAACTTTAGACGGCGCCAAATTCATGGGTTTGGAAAAAAACATTACTTCCCTAAAGTGGCTAATGCAGGGCGCGTCCGCGTCGTTTAAACGCGTTCTATTGCTAATCGCGTGCGTTCTAAGCACCGGTCCTAGGGTGTAAACTGTAGATGAAGGAGCAATCGCGCGAAATACTTATAGCGATAGACGCTAGAGGTGACAAGGAACGATAAAGTTTAAATGGTCAAGTTTGAGGGGCGCTGGTCTGGCGGAGCATAGGTACTTTTTGTTGTTTGGCAGCAGAATTGTCATTCATTTTTTTTTTACATGATTTTGGATGCCTTGATGCTTCCCTTTGTGTCAGTACAGTTTTATACTTCTTTTTTATGTATTTTAACTTTGAAATAAGTTGAACTTTATGTAAGTATTTTAACCATGTTTATAAAAAATACACAAAAAGAAATTCGGCGCTCGCTTTGCTCGCGCTTTTCTATTTACATTGATTTACGGATTGCTGAAAATTTTAAGCTGGCTAGTGGCTTCGTGTTAGTATCCATGTTTGTCGTTTTCTATTGAAGCCTAAAATTTTAACTTTTTTATTGACTAACCGTCAATAAAAAAGTTAAAATTGTAGGCTTTCGCTTCGCTCGCGTTTTTTTTATTTATGAATTGCCAAAATTAATCGCTGGATTTGTGTTCATTTTCATGTTCGTCATTTTATTAAGAAAATATTGGAAATTTCGCGTGTTTTATCTAGATTATCAGTGGCAAAATTAATTATAGACGTAAAAAATTTGGCACTCGCTTCGCTTGCGCTTTTTTATTTACACTGATATATGAATTGCCGAAGTTTATCGCTGGTTTCGTGAAGCAACGCGGTTTGCCCTGCCTGACAGTAACTACCAAAATACCAACTTTTTGAGATTCTGTGACAATATTTTAGTCTTCCCAATTTTTATTTTTACGTACTGTAATTAAAAATAGCGTTAGAATATGTCTTCCCATCTGACAATGCTAACTAGAGGGCGCTACAGTAGCTCCTGCTTACGGACGCAACATGGGCTAAAGACGCCTCTAAATCACAGCTGTACATAGAGTCTGGCTACTGAAAGTAGAGACTGAAAAAGCGCGGAGCGGAAAATTTAAAAAATATCGGGTGCGCAGCCCAAACTAAGAAGAAAACTTGGAACAACTCACTTTGATTACTTAATAAAGTCTATGTTTTACCGTTTTGCATAAATATTTTCAAGTTTTCTTCTTAGTATGGGGCTGCCATGCTGCTATTTTTTAATTTGGCGCGCGTTTTTCAGTCTTTACTTTCATTAGCCAGACTCTACTACATAGTATGTACTAATTGTACTATGTACTACATACAAGGGTGGGCTCAGATGAGGTTTTGTCTAGTGATTATACAATCTTATAGTTTTTTGCGGGTTCGTTATGCTCACGAATATATTTTTTTACGTGTTACCGACAAGTTTACAACCGCGCGGCCACACTTAGATAAATCAAACAATCACAAAATAAATCGATTATTTAAAAACCCATTTTCCCTCCTTAGGTACATCTCTACAGTCAGTGTTGCCAAAGAGTATATAATTTACTACGTAGAGTAGAGAAGAGTGTTGCTAACGACGACCTACGACTCATATAATGCTGCATTTACACTCGCGCGCGAGCCGCGAGACTAAACACAGGACGAGCTGCAAGCCGCGAATATGCGCTCGTGGCTCATCATGGGGCCCATCACCGGGCTCGCCGGGCTCGCGTCTGGAGTGGTCTTTTGGGCACGAGCCAAAGGGAGCTCGCGGAGGAAGCGAGTGGGGTGTTCAGATTCACACTCGCGTTGGTGCTTTATCAAATTATCATTAAATTTGGCTAGGTAGTATAAAATTGTTTTTATCAATCACCAATACTTTAATACAACTGTTAATGGACTTTTGTAGCCCTTAGTCTTTTACCCATAAACAAGTTAAGGACGTAAAACTAACTAGTCCATGCAAAATCGTTGCGGGTCAACTACCTAGTAATAAAATAGAATCGATAGCATCCATTACCTTCAAGGGCGACAACTTTTTTTGGCTTTTTGATTTTATAAATTAGGTGCATAATTAATAAAAGCTCACTAAACTTAGAGTCGTTGCTGTTAATAATATATCGACCACCGCTATCTTTGAAATATCCTGTATTCCTGTAACAAATGAGCTCGCCGCGAGAGTGTAAACAAAACACAAGCTCGCCGCAAAACACTATGCTCCTAACCTGTGGCCGAGCCACGGGACGAGCCGCGAGCCGCGAATGTAAGCCAGCGGTAAGGAAAAAAAATATGAAGATTATTTTTCTCTATGATTATAAAACACAGTGTTGCCATATATACAGATTTATTTGTATTAGTACAGATTTTAGGTTACCAATACAGATGACAGATTTAACTCTACTTTCATACAGATTTTTTGATTTGAAGATTTTAAAACATTTCGAATTCTTTTCTTATTTTTATACTAAGTATGTACTCGTTTTAGTTTTGCATGCATTTTTCCATGTTTAGTTGTATCTTGTTACGATTAAAGAATATTTTGCCCATTCAATTTAAGAAGAACGAAAAACACATTACCTTCGTCATTTCAAAGCCCACAGTTTCATCAAATGACAGCTAATAGGTACTTACATGATGATTCTACCCTGTGATTTCAAACACAATACCTTAATTCCTCTACATGACCTACCTAGTTTTAGTTAAGGAGTTCCTAACTTCCCAATTGGGTAGATGAGCACTGATAGGTTCCTAAAGCTGTTACTTATACGAATATACAATACTAAAAACCTCTAATAACAGTATGCTGTCATCGACTGAAGAATTTTTTCAAGAGTTTAATCAAGTATGTGCCTACTCTATCATCTGTATATGAGATCTGCCTAGAAGTTGATAGAATAGAAAGAAAATTGACAAAAATCGGTGCACAAAACAATGTAATGGTATACAGGCAGTCCTCGTACTAACAGCATGTTAGGTTCTCGAAATACGCGCTGTAAATCGAAACTACGTAAGTCGAGACATATTTTTTCATATGTTTACATGTAAAATTAAAGGGTTAGGTTCCACACGGATACAAAATTAAAAAAAACTGCATTTGTAACAAAGGATACTTTATTATTAAAAGTAAGTTCTTAAAATAATTATATATATGCACTTTAGAAATAGCTAGTTATTTTTGGTATTTGTATGTTATTAATTTTAATAATAGTTATAAAACTTTAAAATGTAATCAAAATATGTAATAAGAAATAACAAATTAAACTTTTGGTTTAAAGAAACTATCAATTCTAGATTGCTTCGTTTCTTTCTTCTTGCTATCATACAGATCTTGGTAACACTGATAGGCTGCACAATTTTTTTTATTAACGTTAAAACTTCTCTCAAAATTAGGATCATTTTCTTTAAAAATTTTCATGGCGTTCTCCAAATTTGCAAAGGCTACGGAAAGTTTTCTTAGTGTAAGTTCTTTTTCAGAGTTACTAATAGAAGAATCTATTTCTTGTGACTCGATTGCTTCCTTTTGAACTTGTGCCTCCAATTCAATAAGATCTTTATTAGTCAGTTCTTCCGAATGTGAGCATAAACAGATCATCAATATCATCAGTAGTAACTGCGACAAGTGAATTCTCCTATGCCGGAAATCGAAACAAATGACGTATGTTTGAGGAATAGTGTCAAAACATTGTTCGACGTAATTTGAAACGACGTAAATCGAAACGACGTAAGTCGAGGACTGCCTGTACAAGATTTAATAGGGATTTTGGTTTGTTGATCTCGTACAGATTTATACAGATTTCTAGACTTTTCAGTACAGATTCTTTAATAATATTAGATTTATTAATTTGGGAGGTGGCAACACTGATAAAACAAGATGGCGTATCATTGGCGTGTTCGTTCTTATTGAGTTCAGCGAGTTTCTTGATTTTACGGTGATCATTGTTTGTACATAGTGTTTGGATTGTAATTTTATTTCGCTTTCATTTGAATTTATATAAGAAGCAAGAGAAGTAACTTCATTTATCTAGTTTTTGATGTTTGTGAATTATATTTTACTTTGGCACTCTGTTCTTTTCGATCCAAAAAGTGTGCAGGTTGAGAATGAGTAATTACGAAGACGATCAAAGTGAAGATGGGGAATTAGCGCGCAGTCCTTTGCATGACGAAATGGATTTCAGGTAGGTAATAGCATAATAGGTTTCTTAAGTATGATCAGGCAAAAATAAACATGCATTTCCGTTTCAGTTTTATTGTGGGTTTTCCGTGTTCTCGCACGTGAAATTATTGTCATGTTTGTGAAGTCATGGAATGGAAGCGTGCTCTTTTCTAATACCTACACGATATTTTCATGTTTCAAATAGAATACTATCAAACAAGCTGAACAAAGTGCGACTAATTTTTCTTCCTGCTTCATTTGCATTTGGATTTTCTTTATGACTGCATTACCTTCATATTAATAGGTACCTGAGATGATTTACCACCTACATATAGTTCCGTAACCTTTCACCGATATTTTATATTTTGTTTACAATTACATTTATACCATTACTTAAAATTACATTTTATATAATTATGTTAGATTTTTTACCCTAGGTCAGTTCCTGAATCTGTAGGTAAGACAGTATTTATGACACCAAAAATATTATCAAATATAATCTGATTCTGGTCTGGTCTGGTTTATTCAATTATTTCTAACTAAGTATTGAAAGATAAATATAATATCTGTTGATATTTCAATACAATGGCAAAATAAAACTCCCATCCTGGTTTAAATATTACTGCAATAAAAGTAAAGATACTGCAAAAGTTAGAATAATCTTTTTTATAGTTTGTCTGATGAGGATCGTGACAATGCTGACTCATTGGTAATCAAGCCACCCCAAGCAGTAGTAAGACCTTCTCATCGGGACAAACGGGGCCACAAGAGATCTGCTAAAGATAGATATAAAGAAAGTTCTCATAAGGAGAAGAAACATCTGTTCAGGTAGGTGTAATATTGTAAACATTATTCAAATCCATTTTTGATACAGCGTTTGGCACCTATATACTTAAAGTCTGTTACTTAACGTTAAGGAGCATGTAGATCAATTGAAACCTTCTTTCAACAGGGAACGTGAAAAGTTTGAAAAACCAGAAAAATCTAAACGTGAACTTCTTAAAACTGACCGTGAAGATGCATCCAAAGATTACTATAGAGAGAAGCAATACTACAGGGAAAATAAAGATGTATATAGAGAGAAAGAGGCTTTTAGGGACAAGGAAACATATCGTGAGAAGGATGTTTATAGAGAAAAGGAATCATACAGAGAAAAAGAAATGTATAGAGAAGGAAACAATAAAGAAGTCTATAGAGAAAAAGAACCCCGAGAAAAGGATGTATACAGAGAAAGAGATATAAGAGACAAAGAAGCCTACAAAGAAAAAGAAGTTTATAGAGAAAAAGATCCCTATAGAGAAAGGGAGCATTACAATAGAGAGAGAGAAATGTACAGGGATAATGCACAGTTTAGAGAAGGCCCACGGTCAAGGGAAGCATATAGAGAAAAGGAAATGTACAAGGAAAGGGAAGTTCAAAGAGAAACCTATATGAATCGGGAAAGGCAGCACAAATATGCAGACACAGACAGGAAGCGTGCTGATAATGAAAGGATAGAATCAAGATTAAGATTATTATCAGAAGAAAGTCATTCAAATCACAATGAAAAAGAAAACAGGGATAAAACCTCTGGAGATAAAGAATTGGAAGACTTAAGGTCTAGGTTACTTAGTAAAAGAATATCCAAAGAATTGCAAAACCAGAATACATCAAGAAGTTCAGATGTTTCTGATAAAGACTCAGGGAAGAATGAGCGCTATCAACCCCTAGATAAACATCAACAAGAGCGAACGAAAAAACTGCTTGAAGCAGGTATAGTTCAATTATTCTGTTTTATGTATATTATATTTTAAAAGTGCATAAATGTATTAATAGTTGATAGTTATAGTACTGTTATTATGAGAACTTATTTACTTATTGATTTCTATAATAATAAAACAAACTGGAACTATAAATCTAAATCTGTGTAGTGATTGATATCTATATTACTTTAAAAATTGGTCGCTTCATCATCATCATTAACAGCCTGAAGACGTCCACTGCTGAACATAGGTCTCCCCCAGGGAGCGCCACTTAGAGCGGCTGCTCGCCTCCTGCATCCATCGGCTCCCCGCGGCTTTCACCAGGTCGTCGGTCCACCTAGTGGGGGGCCGGCCTACGCTGCGTCTTCCAGTTCGTGGTCGCCACTCGAGAACCTTTCTTCCCCATCGGTTGTCAGTTCTACGAGCAATGTGGCCTGCCCATTGCCATTTCAACTTGCTAATCCTAAGAGCTACATCAGTCACTTTAGTTCTCCTGTGGATCTCCTCATTTCGGATCTTATCTCGCAGGGAAACACCGAGCATTTCCCTCTCCATAGCTTTTGGCATAGCTCATAGCATTGGTCGCTTAATTTTTAGTAATTATTAAATACTAACAATTCAGATTTTTAATATTGCCTACTTATGAGATCTTTACTGTGATTTTAATGTTCTTCTACATCAGTCTATCTGTGAACAATGAACATAATATAGTGCATGTAAAAGTGCTGAAATATCTGGAAGGTAAAGGTTCAGCAAGTTCTATTTAACTGCAATGTACACAAGATGGAAGGAAATTATTTTATAATTCCATACTCTTTTTAGAACGCGAAATGGAGAAAAGGAAAAATGAATCGCGCAATGAGCTTGAGGCGCGGCGGATGGAGCGCAGGCGTCGTGGTAAGAAGCGCTCTGTCTCACCTCAAGAGGCTAGCACAAAGAAAACTAAAACAGCACATTCTCCAAATTATGGGGAATCTGTTGTTACTGTTTCCGATGCTAGTGATATGGAAATGAAGAGTGATTCTCATCAAACTGAACCTGAAGATGGTAATTATTTATTTTAGAATTTATTATTATAGCCTCAAGGTTTTTATTATAATTTTTTATTTTATTTAAATCTGTAAAATTTTTACAACTTGCCTAAAAACAAGTTTGTCTTGGTGTTGTATTCCTCTATTTTACCATAAGATACTTAATATTATAAATATGTATAAAGTGGTTACCAAAAATACACAATAATATTCACATTGTTATCGTCACACAGAGTGGTAGCCAGCTTAAGTAGGCACATAAACCGGTAACACAATACCTAGCTATAAACAAAGTAATATTGGCAAAATGTTTAACTGTTTTAGGTGAACACAGTAACAATTCTGAAACAGATGAAGACAGTTCCAGTACAGAATCAGATTCAGGTGATGAGACTAAATCAGAAGAGGAGGAAGAAGAAGAGGATAATAGAGACGTTGAAAAATCAGACATGGAAGGTGAAAAGGATGACATGATTGAAAAGCCAAGACCAAAGTCGAAATCACCAACGCCAAAGTCAGAGAGGGTCTCACCTTCATCCCACGAGTCTAGGAGGTAAAAATTAATGTTTTGTGTTTTCTACTTGGATTATAATATTTTAGGCTATATTGACAATATTAATTTGTTTTTTATTTAATTTTTTAAGCCTGAACAGTTTTACAATTAGTTGTATTATCTATGTTTATCCTAAATAAGAAGTGCATATTAAATAAAAAAAGCTATGACATTTTCAGGTCACTATCCAGATCAAAGAGCAGAAGCAGATCACATTCATTCTCCCCTCCGCCTCTGGGGGAAAATGGAAAGCCTACGGAAGAAGAGAAGCCTGTGGAAGATGAAGAGGAAGTTAGAATTAGAGAAGAAACAATAAATGCTCTGCCTCCGTATTTCCCTGCATTACAGGTAATTATTACAGGAAATGCCTATTAAGTATATTAATAGATTGGTTTATTATACATTATTACCCATAACAAAACGTGAAAACTGAGCAAAAAACACAGGTAAATAAACATAAAAATATTGACATATAAAAGAGTTTTTCCAATTTTTTGCTGATGCATTGGTCAAATTACCTATGGTTTTCCAATTAGTCACAGGTAATTTGGCAGTTGACAGGCTGAGCAATTATTAATCATTGATCATCATCATTGAGGCGATCAAAAACCGAAATGCAACAAGAACATAGCATGAAAGTTAGGCATTTTTGGAAAACAATTTGGAATAAGTTTAAGTACTTTATTAGCAGTTGGATCTGGGGCCTCACTGTGACCACTTAGCGCGATTCATCTGAAGACATAAAATGAATCGCTACAATATAATTTGTACGGTAGTGATTCGAATTAGGTCTCCCTTTGAATCGCGCTAAGGTGTTAGTAGGCCCCTGTTACAAACTGCTCTAGAAAAACAACTTTATTTTGGAGCATTACACAACATATTAGGTCTAATTTTGAAGGCTTTAGTTGACAGTTTTAAAGATGCTAAAAATATACCCGTCCTTTACATTGCCGTCTATTTGACAAGGACAGCAACAGTTTTAGGAGCTTTAGATCTGTCAACTAAAGCCTTTAAAATTGGCCCTGTACCTTACAAGCTATTTTGATGTCAACACTAAAGTGATTACAAAAACTACAACTATGAAGACTGTATTCAAAGTAACATTATTCTTTGGCCCATATTTTAGAACAACTCTGTCGTAAATCAGGGCATGAGTCGAGTTTATTTATTACAGAATCTCGACTTTAGTGCCGAATCACAACTGAGCGTCGTTCATGAATACAAGACGTCTTGTCTCTTTTCTAGAAATAGAAATATTTGTTCATCTAAGTTAATGTCTTTTATTTATGTGTATTTTATAAAACTTTATAGGGTTGTCGATCAGTTGAGGAGTTTCAATGTCTCAATAAAATAGAAGAAGGCACATACGGAGTTGTTTACAGAGCCCGCGATAAAACCACTGAAGAAATAGTGGCTTTAAAACGCCTCAAAATGGAAAAGGAAAAGGAAGGATTTCCTATAACATCACTGAGAGAAATCAACACGTTGCTCAAGGTAGGATCATATTCTCTTTGTTATATATGTAAGCTCACTTGAGCCATCTCATTGCATCACTGATCCATGGTCGGAGGTATTGTTTACGAGTTGTAGATATAATGAACCCGCAGCTTGTTTGAGCCGCGAGCTGTGAAGCACTCGATGGCTCATGTGTTTACTTCATGTTATTAATGCCTACTGTTTTATCCCTACAGGCCCGGCACCTCTTACCTACAAGAGGGTTGTGCTAGAGGTGTGACCCAATTGCAAGGGTAACAACTTGGTAACACGGGCGGGCCTAACTAATAGGATTTCTTTTAGGAAATCAAAATATTTCTACAGCTCTCTGAAAAAGTAATTCCCCGTGCTTCCGAAACGAACATCGAAGGTAATATATCTAAGATAGCGATGCATCACTTACAAATTATCAATACATAAATGTTGTAAGGTAAGCTATGGCTTGAGGTAAATATTTTCAATAAAATTTAAGTTGAGTAGAATTGTTAGTGAAACAATTTATTTGTATGTATGGATTACCATAGTATGGTTAATAATAACCGACGTTTAAAGCATGATACATAAGCATACCACATTGGCACAAAATGTTAGAATGACATTAAACAGACTACATTTATGTTGTAGGTTTTCCTGTATTGCAGTTTATTTTAGTCCACTTACTTGTCATTGATCTTACTGTCTCTAGAATCTTGGGCCCGTTTTACAGAGCGACGCTCAGGCGTCGATCTTGCTCATGTCTATGTTAGAGTCAAGGTTTCATTCACAAAAACATCACTTTATGAATGAAATCTTGGCTTGAGTACCGATTTACGACTGAGTGTTCTCTGTAATATAAGCCTTAATGATCAACTTCTCTAAAAATTATTTGCCTTCATCAATATTCTTGTTGCCACAAGATCTAATCCGAAAAACGTCAATTATTATATTAGCCCCTAAACTAAATATCACGCAGTAGTATACATAGTTTTTTTTTTTTTTTTGGTTGACAAAGCATGTATTATAAGTTCTACAAGTTTATTAAATTAAATTGAATCCCCTTGTTTCACCATGCATCACTGATAAGAAAGCATGGTAACAACACCTGCTGAATGCTAGTTTTTGATCTTAGCACTTGCATTTTATTTTTATCTTTACCAAGAATAGTTTGGTGCACATCCAGCAGTTAGGTCAATTAAAAGTATACTTTTGTATCATGCTTTAAAAAACAAGTATTAAAATACTACATTTAGAAGTGTTATTTCGTTATATTTATGAAATTTTAACATTTGAATACAATAACCGTGTGGTCCTGGCCAAGTGCGTAATATGGGACTTGATTTAAAAAAGCCAACCTGTGGTGCCTACCTCCTCAAGCGACTATTAAGCAAGAAACAAGTTATTATATTGAAACTACCCGATTTGCTAATGACGAATGGAATTGATAGAAATGTAGCGTTTGTTTCAAATAGCGTTGGGTTTTAATGGTTTGTTTCTAGCTTGATCTCCCATAACAAGCGAGCAATTTAAGCACGTTACAGGCTGCATCGCTCGCCTGCGAACCCATCCTTCGGTCGGCGGCTGCACTCGGCGCGTCTAAGAAGGTCGCTTGGGGAGCGACACCACCGCATGGCAAAGCGTAACTATCGACAACGTACTGCAAGTGTGATACTCCCAACACATCTAGCTGAAACATCTGGTTACTTATACTAATACTGTTCCGCAATGTGTGTATGCGAAAACGAACGTGTGAACGGTTGCAGAGTATTTTCAGTTTGATTAAACCACATTTTACACAAGGGGAGGAAATATGCGGTGATGGTGACGAACTGCCAAATTGCACCGCTTATTTTATCTACATAGGGCGGGTGCAAAGAGTGGTGCATTAGGGCCCCTCACTCTGTCATCCTAATAGTGCAAAAGCGAAAATAAATAGGTTTGCACTCTTGCACTATTAATCAAAGTTTCGTATATGTCTGAAAAACGCTTGAGCATAAGAAGTTGCAGCATAAGGCTTGCAGAAACCCAATACAAGGCAAGCATTCGGTTCCGATAATAAACAAGAAAATGTTTTGATGTGTAATTTTACACGGAATTTGTGTTTATTCAGTGTATACTTGGACATGTAGAACACAAACAGGATGACAGGTTGTTCTCTGGTAAAAATGAATTCCCTCACAGCACACAAACTCGCTGTACAATATGAATCAATAAGCCCTTATTACTGTGCGCTAATAATTTATGCAAAGTCATGTAGGTTTCGCGTCAGTTCTGTTCTGATACAGCACAAATAGTTGATATATTTCAGTTTCACACAAAATCCTATCCCTTTTATGACCTAATCTCAAAATACATAAAACGCTGACATGGATAATTCCTAATTTTCTTACCCTCAAAATGACTGTAATTGATCATAATATTATATTCTCAAAACGCCGATGATTCAAAAAGTATTTGATTCGCTGTCTTCTCAAAGCCAAGTTATCGTAAGTTATTGACGGAAATTCATGATACCGATTAGGTAAAAAATCACTACATCATCACTTTGATAGCGGGATTATGGTACATGAACAGAAATCACAATATGCGTGAAATAGATGGTGGTGATATGTGCTAATCTTTGGCTAATATAATAATGACAATACGCCATTATCTCTTTTCCTCTCGGGCAGTGTGTTCTTGATTTGTATTACTTGCTCCCGCAACTCTGGTGACTCACTGATGACTCATTTGAGAGTAACGAATTCTAGCTCTGTGTACCAAATGTCAATTAATTATAGCCCCATCGGATACCACGTCCAATTTAATGATAGTACAATTATCGACATGAGTGCTAACTGACAAGTTATTAGACAAGCTTTATTTTACGTTTAGCACTCGACTTGTGCAAATTTAAAAGTCGATTGTAGTAAAAGTAGCCTATAATTATCTTCTTACCGAACTTTGATGCATTACCGTGTCCCCACACCGTACATATTGCGGTTTGTTGTTGTCAGCTGCTAACTGAACAATGTGTTTAACCACGATTCCGCAGAACCGAATACCTCAAATCGCCTTGCAGATTGGCGCCGGCGATAAGATCACCGTAGCGGTTGTATTTATTTAGTCTCGTCTCGAAGGTTATACTTAAAACAAGTAGGTACACAATTTGAAGTAAACGCCTAGGACGAATACGAAAGTGTAGTCGAAAGTGGAAACCCCCAAGAGAGACGAACAAAATGCA
The DNA here is from genome assembly GCA_963580505.1 of Ennomos erosarius. NCBI lineage: Eukaryota > Metazoa > Arthropoda > Insecta > Lepidoptera > Geometridae > Ennomos > Ennomos erosarius. The sequence goes on along the minus strand of OY756981.1, from coordinate 8,935,863 downwards.
GACAAAAATATTATGTAGGTATGTAGTAGACTTTTAGAAAACGGGTATTTTCACTGCAATAAGGGAAGCCAGAGGCTGCTAATGAATTGATGGAAAATTATGTAGGAGGCCAAGACCCACAGCGCTGCAAAAAGCAGGTAAAGTAAGCTTTTCATTGTGAGAGGGATACGTAGCTTTGATTTCAACATTTTAGCGCAGAATCGGTTCTTACTAATTTAATTACGTGTTTAAATTTACCAGCTACAGAAAACTTTCTATGTTATCACAAAATAATAATTTCACTTACCTATACACATTAAAACACACGCACATTAGTGTATGAGCAAAGTCCAGGTTAGAACTTTCAGAAATATGTCATACAAAAATTCAATGCACCTCATTAAACCTCGTTAAAAACGTATAACAACCTTCGTTAATGTGCGTTTTCTCCATTAATTTCTTATGCTAGATTTGGTGTGAAACTGTAACGTATCAATAATTTATCGGGTTTCAGAAACGGCCAGGATCGTCAACACATTTTTTATTATGCGTATGGAAATATGTGATAGTGGCTTCTGATAATATGCCTAGAGCATAATATTGTAAAGGGACATTTTTACGGACTGGCGTGGCGTACTATTTCGTACCTGCAGGCATAACATATTCAGTGATCTGTGCTGCAGGTAGTGATTACTTTATCACAAGCCGAATTAAGTGTACCGTTTTTTTTAAACCTTGGGTTTCCGTGATTTCACCTGATGATAAATGATGATGCGTTTCAGAATCATGTACGCTTGCTCTGTAAGATATTTACTATTGTTTTAAAGCGCCAGGGGGTCTAGCAATGATCCTAAACGGAAAAGCGAGTGATTTCTGAAATGTTATTCCAATACATTTTCGGATCTTTGCTAGACGGCCTGGTTGATGGCAGTTCTTTCCCCTAATTATCGGTTTCATTTTGAAAAAATTATTCGTTCAGTTTAGGCGAAGGAGTAGTATAGAACACAAAAAGTTGACGTTTTGTCGTTCATAATAAAATTGTTGTTCATGTATAGACAGGTGATGGGGTTATAAGGTCGTGCAGTTCTTTTGCACACTGCGTAGGGTAATTAATTAGTATTACTACCAGACTTGAAACTCCGCGCTGATTGATTTACGGTTGTCACTCGCAAATATTGGCTAGATGTAAAGCAAACGCACACTTGATCGCATCAAATGCTAACGCATCTGGGTGTTTTTAACGCTAGGGTGAACATGCTTGCCTAGAAGGTATCTTCTACCACCGTCGACTGCGTCGTCATTTACCATCAGGTGAGAAAGTGGTCAAATGTTACCCTATCGTTGATAAAAAAAACGCGGCATATTGGATGTTTGATGCTAACTGTGCACGTTGGCACGTTCGTCTTTATTCAGTTCTCAAACTTGTACAGTCGGGACCACAGATGTATTTAAAATGCTTAAATAATAATAACAATGAATTATTGTGTATTATTAATTATTTGTTTTTTATTATTTAAAAGTGTGCAATCGCTATCTTAGAAATATTTCTAATATTGACATTTACTTTCGATTTTCGCTTTTTACTATAAGTTACAAATAATACACAATTTAAGGAGCTAAAAGCTTAAACAGCTGAACACAGGCGTTTTAAGGACTTAATGCTTATGCATCTTGTAAAAATATGGAAGGCGTATTCTACATGGTCGTAATTCTGGCTATAATAAAAGTTGTTTTCGTATAAACAATCTACTGTCCTGTTAATTATTGTATACTGGCACAAATTGCACGGACATAATGAACCGTTCGGCCTACTACATGATGTGTATAGGTGCAGGCGAGCTTGCGTGCCAGACCCCATGAAATCTTCAAGGCCGCAGTCAACTGTTTGAGAATATCGTCACTACTTTAGGCTTATGTACATAACATTAAATATTAACAGGGAGTAATCTGTCGCAAACTTGCATAATGTGACGGTTCATGATGTGCTGCATTATTTGTGAGCCTACTTTCTAACAAATGTGGAGTCCCAGGAAAGTGCCATTGTCTTCTACGCCTATAATGACACATTACGCGAAAGTAAACTGTCAATTTTCAGTCTTGCAGGCTAAGGAGAAGTGGCGCCTGCCTGGGACCCTCGATGGCTTATAAATATTGCAAAATGACCATATTGCAATTTTCTACGGAATGATGAAATTTTGTATTTTGCTGACGCCAAAAACCTCTTATGCCTGTCTGCACTAAGGTTTGACAGTTCTTAAGTTCGCACTTATCTCGGTAGGACGTACGCAAATGCGGTGCAGTTAGTACGTCATAGAGGGATAAGTATGAACTTAACGAGGTCTAATTTTACTGGGCATTACTATCCCACTTTCTAAAAGGTCTCACAACATCTAGGTTCTAGGCCCTCACCTTTGGGTACAGCCAGAGAATAAATTAGCACATGTATAACGTTCAAAATTTATATCTTACGAAAAAAGTTAGCCATTGGGCGAGCGATTCATAGCAAAACACACTGACGGCGCTCAAGTATTTTATGAAATTTTATTCCATAATCTGTATTCTGAGACATGTTTCCTTTCTTAATTCGTTGGCTGTGCTATCAAGCTTTTTCGTTTTGAGATTATTTCGTATAACTTGCAGTCAGATAAAAAGAAGTACTTCTCCAATGTGAACCAACCAATTCACTTAAAAAAATGGTGGCGTGGTGGCATTGTAATTTATTTGTCTGTCTGCAGATTATATCTAAAATTATGTGTAAAACTGCACATAATCTACAATCGGGATATAATTTGACATTGTACTGAACAACAATAATAAGCCTTGCAACAGCCTTAATTTAAAAGTCCATGATACCTGCTTGTATTATCTTGCTCGCGCATTTCGACATCTTGGTATATACCTATTAAATGACCGAATGTACAGACCTACTTGTTTACGAATAATTAGGCTAACATCCACCTTCATTACAAATGTTCAACACAAATATCATATTAATCCAAACAAGATAACAGGATATAATGAAAAACTGTGTTTTTGTATGAAAAATTGTTTGGAATGTAGTATATTTAGACATTTAAAAATGTCCAAATGTACCACTTGTGCGGGCGAGATAAATACGCAGGTATCATTTACACCATAAGACTGAAATGTCTGAAAATGTTTCTTTGACACTGGCCTATTGTTCAAAATATTTTATATTTAACTTCTACGGCTTTATCGTTTATAAAATACCATGTGTTTATGTAAAACATTTTATTTCCATACAATTTTGTACATCCAAAACCAACTGGCCTATTCTAAGTACGGGTTCGTGATTATTTCATATTTATTTTGAAACAGATTGAAATAAGACCTAAGTACTAAAAAGCAATTTTTGTTTCTTGTAAATTTCACTACATACAAATTTAGTAATGAAGAATGTGTACTTAAGCCATGGTAATTAATTAGTAATTGTTCTAATTATTACCTATTATTTTATTATTAATACTGTTTTAAACTTTCACGGTTTTATACTAAGTTTGTTTATTATTTTATTTACTTGAGCATAGTTTGACAGCCTCCGTGGTGTGGTGGTTGAGCAAGTCGGCTCATAACCCAGAGGAGGTGGCGGGTTCGATTCCCGCGACAGGACGAGTATTTGTGCCCGAAAAAAAAAAGCGCAAATACTTGTTCTGTGTCTGGGTGTTGTGGGACCATGGTCCTCGTAGTACCTGGGTCCCTAGATACAGGGAATCCTAGTTAGGGTCCAGGATCTATGTATGTGATCGTTGGGCGTTATTTATTTATTTATAGTTCGGAAATTGGTATAAAAATATTTTGTTGGTTTTGGTAACTATGGTACGTATGTATTGACTAGTCTTAAAATTTTTACTTTTATTTTTTTGTTATTCGTAGAATTGAGCTCATATTTAAGTAATTAAATTAACCACTATACTTATTTATCATAACGCTTTATGATAAATAAACAATACGCACTTACCGAAAAGGCAACATATCTGATTTTCTATTTGGCACACCACCATTTGTTTTAATCAAAAATATTTAAACCTTTCAATTAAATAAAATTATTTAACTGTACGTTTTAAATCTGCAATCGTCCGTTCTATCTCGACATAGCGGCACTTTTTGCGTGGGTGGCGTTGGCTGAATCCGGAACTCTAAATTTGGCGTAAATAACGCTTAGCCTGATTACACCTACCGAGTAGAACGGCGAGACATCAAAATGTCAGTGGGCCGAGACAGTGATATGGCCGAGTAAGTGTTTAAACACATTTTTAAAATTGCGGCGAGACAGTCATTGTTTTACGTTTCGTGCGAGTGAAACCACTCGGCGACCACTCGCCACTTTTCTCCGCGCATTTTCAATCGCCGCAGTTATAAAAATGTGTTTAAACACTTACTCGGCCATATCACTGTCTCGGCCCACTGACATTTTGATGTCTCGCCGTTCTACTCGGTAGGTGTAATTAGACTATAAGCACTCATTTTCTTCACCTGTCTAAGCAAAGCAAGCAGTCTTCAGTCTGACGATTCTCACATCAATCGATTTTGTTCATAAAAGCGATAATTTGTCATTAAAAAGATAATAAGATTTTAATAAATGGGTTCATCATGTTATTTCTTACTATTAATAATTAGTTACCCGGCAAGGATCAATTTTATTTTTGCTTTGTAAACACAAACAGTAAAGTGCCAAATTGAGCTAAATGAACATGTAAGTTACCTATTTAAGTTACGGAAAATAGAAATTAAGCCATTTCGTTCAATTTGACACTAGGCTAAAATTGATTATGGTCTGCGGGACTCTTTATTGGTATAAGTATATTTGATGCCCATAAAAGCCTACAATGAAATAATTGACAAATCAAAGGAAGTACCTCGCCAATATTTTTATTAACGTAAGCGACAAAGCTTGTTGTAGATTTATAACCATGAGCAACTCTAATTCAATGATGCTATTTTTGTTAGCTTTTTTGGTCGTTCTCTATATTATCAAGATAACACTCAATACGATCAATTATTGGTTTCTCACTGTCACGGGGTCTCATCCGGTACAAACGATAAATAGCCCGAGCGTGAAAAAAATGTAGTGATCGTGTCGCGAGCGTTAACAGTTAATGTCCAGTGTATTCATTGGGCTAATACTTCGCCAACACGCAATAAATGTCGCTTGATAATCTTGCATTATGCAGAAAAAAAAATAATTTGTAAAATAACCAGACTTATTCCGTTGTATGGGATGAGGCATCTGCACTGGTAGGTATTATATTATCTGGGTCACTTTCGGAAAATGATTTGAGCTGTAGGAATAAAGCTTTGAACTTGTTTTTCTTAGACTAACATTTACTGAGACAATATTTAGTGAAAGGAGGTGAATGCTAGGGAAAAGAAGACCTTATAGCGTTCTATTCTATTTTAATCACCTTTTGTTTGGTTTATCGACGTCCGCCTCGTCAACAACCATCGTAAATCACACATCGTTAACTTTGCCCTTTACTTATAAACTTTTTAGCAGTAGCGTAATTATTAATGTATGTTTTTTCTCGCTATCAAATTGAAATAGGCATTAATATAACAAGACAAAAATCAGTAGCTATTCTACTGTTATGTGAAGTTTATTATAGTAATGTAAGTTAACATAACGCTACATGCTAATCTATCCGTATTGTTTTTAATCTGACTGTGTTTATAACTACACGGTTAACATTTGAAGAGAAAATTGTATTGAGTCAATGTACTATTTGATCGTGTAAGTAACAATACATTTTTTGCATGGTTTGATTTTTATCTACAACAGCATCGAAACTTGTTAGCGTTGTTATCAGATCTGACGTGTCGCGCCTTTAACGTACTTATTACCTAATTTTTCAGTTAAATTGATTTAAATATGAGCTCAATAACATTTAATTAAAATGTAAGTATAAAAATGCTCCAATCGTTTACGCAATAGTGCTGTGTCATTTTCAGATATTTTATGTTTAAGAGCTATGTAAAAATATTGTAAACCAAAAAGGAATCAGTTCATCAAGCCCGCCCAAGTTCTTTTTACTAACGAGTGGAACATCCTATTCTATTTGTTGCAGGGCCAACATCCTAACATTGTCACTGTTCGTGAGATAGTGGTTGGTTCTAACATGGACAAGATATTTATTGTGATGGACTATGTAGAACACGACCTCAAGAGCCTCATGGAGACTATGCGCGGAAAGAAACAAGTGTTCCTTCCAGGTAAATATATCACGCTAAAGTCTTAATGAAGCAAAGTTCGTATTGGTATTTTAAAATGTTCCTATGTTTACAGGAGAAGTAAAATGCTTGATGACACAACTGCTAAAAGCCGTGCACCACTTACACGATAACTGGATATTACACCGCGATCTGAAAACCAGTAATCTCTTGCTATCACATAAGGGCGTATTAAAGGTAAGCCTATTGGTAATAGTTATTGTAGCAGAACTATCAGCAGCGCAAGCGGGGACATCAAAACCCGCCGCGTTGTAAGCTTATTGTTAATTCTCGAGGTGATTATCATAATTTTATCTGCAATATGTTTTCCTACAATATATTGTCAAAGTTTATTCGATGTTTTCCAGGTGGGTGACTTTGGTTTGGCAAGGGAATATGGGTCACCGCTGCGTCCATATACGCCGATCGTGGTCACCTTGTGGTATCGAGCGCCAGAGCTACTCCTTTGCTGTAAAGAGTATTCAACCCATATCGATATGTGGAGTGTGGGGTGTATATTCGCAGAGTTCATCACCATGAACCCTTTGTTCCCTGGGAAGTCGGAGGTTGATCAGCTGAATAGGATATTTAAGGTGAGACTTGGCTTGGAATTCGTGTATTTAGTTCTGGAACGTACGAATTATTCCAATCCGACCGCTGATAATTTCTATATTGTAACAGGATATGGGGACACCATCGGAGGCAATCTGGCCAGGTTACAGCGAGTTGCCAGCCGTTCAGAAAATGACATTTGCCGACCACCCGGCCGGTGGTTTGCGACAGCGCGTCGGTCCCGACCTATTGTCGGAAGCGGGACACACTCTGCTTCAAGGGTTCCTCACTTACAGCCCGGTTAAACGAATCACTGCGGAAGCTGCTTTGGAACATGCATATTTCAAGGTAATATTAAAATTAATCAAATAGGTTAAAGTAGGTCAAATAGGGTAGATCATCTCATCTAATTCAAGGTATGTCGGAGGAACGGACGGCTGTGCAGCTCTTAATAATTGTTATCCAAATATCCATGGTCGCCAAACAAAAACTACGCTAAACATTTTTTTTTATTTTTAAGTTTTTATTTGCAATGATTATAACCGAAGGCTCAAGCTTGGCGCACTCGGTCACATAACCCGCGAACTGAGGAACAGCCATGGTACAGTTTGACCACGGACCCATAAATAACAACTTCAGTATCTCGTATATCTATGCTACAACTATAATTATGTGAAACTCAACATTAAACACTCGGTCATCATCCTCTTCATCATTAACCTACTACGTCCACACTGCTGTTACACGGGAGAGTGATAATCAGTTTCAAAGAGAGAGAGACTGACTGTGAAGTTCATGGTCCAGCCGTTCTCACGATGTCTTTTTCCATAGCAAGAGCAAGTGCGCCGAATCCCGCACACAACTTCGAACATGGATGTGGTGCCGAGCCTGTAGAACCATAGTGGATGAAGGACGTATGGCGGCTTTCAAATCCGCACGACACTTCTCCTTACTAATAACATAGCTTAGCAGAATAATGGTTATTTTGTATTTTGATTCTCTCTATAAAATTTTAAATGGGCAAAGATAAAACAAGAAAAAACATTGAGTAGCTATTCCGTTATTATATGGTTTTTTTATGAGAATGAATGACGTGACGAGCTTGTCGTTCACCTGATGTTAAGCGACACGGCTGCCCATAACAGTTGCAGTGTCACTCGGAACTTTAAAATAATAAAGTTCCGCGTGACACTGCACTGCGCACGTCATCCTGAGACATCACACAGTCTAGTCAGATTACTACACTGAGTAATCAGGTCATAGTCTCATTTGCCCAGTAATTTCACTAGCTACAATTCCCTTCAAACCGGAACACAGTAGTGCTTGCACACTATTGCTTGGCGGCAGAATAACTGGCAAAGCGGTGGTACCTAGCTAGACGAACTTTGCAAAAGAGTCCTACCACCTAGTAAAAAGGTGATTAGGCAAGGGAGTTTAATTGATTTAAAATGAACTGTCGTTTTCCAGGAGCAACCAGTGGCGATAGACTCTGCCATGTTCCCCACGTGGCCCGCCAAGTCTGAGGGCAAGAGTCGCAGCACGCACAGCCCGCGGCCGCCGGCGGGGGGCGCTGCGTACGCGCAGTACTCGCGAGCCGACTCGGACGAGTCGCTCGGCTTCCAGCTACATCAGCGCTCGCTCAACGTCGCTCCGGGCTTCTCGCTCAAGTTCTAGCACAAGCAGTGACCGCGGCAGTGACTTGGCTCATCGTTGTCGCGATCATAAAAGGACTTGAAACACCGTATCGGAACGATATCGTGAGATGTCCCCACTGTTGTATAGGATACAGCGAGTACATGCATACAAGAGCTATTTAGTACTTTTTAGCGCTGTTTTGAATTATTGCAGTGAATATTGTAGTTATAATTACTATATATTCTTCTACTTTTAGTAGCGGTAGATATTAATTTGTATTATTATGTGTTCGATTGATTTGTCTCTGGTTACGAAATTTTGTGAGAAATGAACTGCCGTTTTAAATAGAATTTGTTTTTCAGTAATCATGACCTTCGAATTTATTTTAATTCTATATTTTATTAATTTTAGAATTTTAGTGATTGATTGTTGTTGTACTTACATTTATGTAGGAATTAAATAAGTTCAATGAAACATCACCTGTTGATAGAAAACTATTTAATGGAAAATAATGTGATATTTACTTTGCACTACCACTAATAAAATTAAATAGTGTTTCTAAAATACTGAAATGAATAAAATTACGAAAGAGCTCTATAAAATACCGTGTAAAGTAAATAATAAATACTTACTGATTTTGGTGATATTTTTTAACTCCATTGGCATTTTTATTGACACAGTAAAAATGTATAAAACAAAAAAAAAACAGTTATTTTAAATTAATACTTGTATATACTTACTTCAGTAATTTGTAAAATTAGTCTACCTCGATGGGGAATGTTAGATTCGTATTCTAAAGTAAAAGGTTAAATAAAATAGTATGTTTTGACAGCAACATTAGTTTTATTCATCATTTAGTACTTACCTGAAGGACTATTAGTATACTATTTATTACATTGGAGGCAACAAATAGAATTCTATAATAAAGTATATTTCATTTATAGTAATAATTTACAACTCAAATAAAAATTCAACTATTTAAATACATAAATAATTTATTGGATCAAAATAATAGTGCATTGTTCATTGGTTGGTCTAGTTCAGCGGCCGGCCTCGTTCAACCCCTTCGGTAGCGTTAAAAGTGAATTGATAAGATCAGCATTCCGCTTCCAGGTTTTATATTTAGTATCTACCAATGCGTTTGTTTCAATGATGAGACGTCCTCCCAGCATGTCGCTTCTATATGCGTTGATCATCGAATGTATGTGGCGGATATACTGAGAAATACAGAAAAATATTTTAGTGAAATTGTGTTTTTTATTTTCTTATATATTGGCTCCACACATAGTGTATTTAGCCAGTGTCAAGTATTATAATTTTTCGGTGTTATTTATGAAAAAGCACACGTTTTGAGAAATAATACAATGCAACGACGTGAACTTTTCCGCGTTCCCGCCAAAACTCCTGAAATTGTGTTACGTACTTTTAGGGAATTTTTCATGTTACTTGGGCTACTATCAACAGTTTGTATTTAAAGGGAAGCGTGTGTTTCTGGGTTTCTTAGTTTGCCTGGCTGTCCCGCCAACTCGGTTGAACCAATAAACAACAAAACAGCGCCTCGGTTAATCTAAAAATCAAGAGCCTTGGCACGAAAATGGGCATATCAGTACAGTAAGTGTATGACTATTATTTCTAGGCAAAATTGAATCTGTCTGACACTTATTTCGTTGTTATTGTGCTTGCAAATTATTGGCTAAGCTTCATGTTACAAGACGAGGCACGTAATGTAGTAAACTTACTGTCTCTATGTGTTCTCCGACACTCCACGAAAAAAACATTTCATGCAATTTAAATATGAATGCAATAGTTATATTCATCACAGTTGCTCGTAAAGTGGCTCGTATCCTCGTCGCTTTTAGAATGAAAATCCCAGAAATTTACAACGCTTGCTTTTACATTGATGACCCGATTCAGTTAAGTTTGTATCTCACTCAAGTTATACACATATTTTATCATCATCATCATCATCATCATCATCGGCATCCTGAAGACGTCCACTGCTGAACATAGGCCTCACAAAGCGCCACTTTGAGCGGCTGCTCGCCTCCTGCATCCATCGGATTTTTTTATCATCATCAGCAACAGCCTGAAAACGTCCACTGCTGAACGTAGGCCTCCCTAACAGAGCGCCACTTTGAGCGGCGGTTCGCCTCCTGCATCCATCGGCATATTTTATCATCATCATCATCAGCAGCCTGAAAACGTCCACTGCTGAACATAGGCCTCCTCCACATAGCGCCACTTTGAGTGGCTGCTCGCCTCCTGCATCCATCGGCATATTTTATGTATTATTTCAAATTAATTAATTTCAGTTTCATTTCGTTGCGTTCCGGTGTGTTCGGTTTCGGTTTCTGGGTAATACTTATACCTTCACAATGTAATACGGCGCGTAAGCCTGCCGACTATTCCCAAAAGTTAATGAACAATATATGTGTTTTTTCCTCGCAAATGTGATGAAAAACGTCATATGATACGCGTGTGGGTTGATCATTGCACTCTCGGCGCCCATATCGCACTCGCCTGCGGCTCGCGCGCGTATTACCGCCTCGAGTGCAATGATCAACTTCCCACACTTTTATCATAATTTACTATTGTTATCCAAGGGGAAGGGTGCAAAGTTGGTTTTTGGCGCGAGTACTATGAATTTTCAGTGGACGTGGACTGGCAGTATCAAGAGGTTAAATCAATAAGTACTTGACACTGGCTAGAATTTTTTAAGAAATAAGGTTAATTTCGGGTTGGCAAGAATATATTAAATAGAAACGTTCTAATTTTAAAAACACTCCTCGTTGGCGATTCAAATGCTTTTTTGCGCCCAGATTTCGAAGCGAAAGAGGATCTTTCTGAGCCAGTGAGGTGAAAAAGTTATATGACTCCGTTCAAAGTTAAAATGATATACTTACAATCAAAGACTTATGTAATAGGGGGAATTATGTGCTTACCATGAAAAAAAAAACTACTTCTACCATATATGTTATTACACATAAACATAAATGCTTCTACTTTACGTTCTGGTGTTTTTCTTCTAATACAATTTATTTACTATAGGCTATCATTTGGCCGCGGTCTCAGCTTATTAATAATAAGTGACAACGCGGTCGACGATGGAGCATGCTTGCCTAAAAGAAGCCGGTTCACTCTAGCCTTAAAAACTCCCAGATTGTATTTATTTTGTCAGGAAACAAAGGCGCTGGAAAGGTGCTCCATTCTTTTGCTGTCCGAATTAGCCTTAAACGAGGAATCAAAACGCTTTGCTTATTACTTGCATTATATTGGAAGTGAGGTGGCAAAGTGGCAGCGATGTGAATTTGAAAAACGCACCCTGGTTTGAATCCCGCTTGGCCCGCACACAGTGGAGGAGTTAGGTAAAGGCGTATTCAAGTTCTCGTTCACTTACCTCTTCTTCGTTTGAATCAATCATCGGGAATTTTCGAACATTACTTTCTTGAGGTCGGTCAAACACTTTTGGTTCGAAATCGTGGCCGAATGTTTTCGCAATTATAGTTAGGGTCACCACAACTAGTAAACTGCTAACTCGACACATACTGGGAACCAATCACCGCAGTTTACTAAAAAAAACAATAGTCCAGAGTTATGTACCTATGGTAACTAATATTTGTTAATTTCAACAACGAATAAGTATTTTAAGGTAAAATAATCTTACTTTTTTTAGCTTTTGTGGTGCTAACAGTTCGCTCAATCGAAACTTTGAAAATTACGAAGTTGGTTCTGAAGAAGTTTTTCTAACGACGACTATCGACGGTGGCCGGTGGCTACATAAAAGGTTGGAGCGGCGCTGGCGAGTGTTTATGTAAAACCATGGTGGGCGGTGGGCGGCGTGCGCCGGATGAACGCCGCGCCGCCGTTAGGGGTGGAATCGAGAATCCAGGCAGGATAATTTTGTAGGGGGGAAAAACACAAGTTCTAAATAGTGAATATCGTCAGACAGTATTAGACTAAATAGTAATACTGTAATATTTGCTGTGAGAAAACGTGCCTGCTTTGATTGGATTAGGATTATTCTTATAGAAGTAGGTACCTGGTTGTCTCAATTCTAAGTCTAGGCTGCCAGAAAGCCTCAGATAGAAGCACTGCAAAGGTGGACTCGAATCTACTCGAGGTTAGGTTAGGAAAAAGTGGTAGGTACGTTCTCAATCCAATTCAATTTTCAAAGATCTTTATTATGCATTGGAATATACATATTACACGCACTAGTGTACCTACCTACATTTTATTCTGGTTTAGGTACCTAAACTACTAAGCAAGCGGATACCACATTGATCCACCTGAAATGAATTTATTTTTCCGCCACGAGCATTGAAGCGGAACTGCGGCGACGTCCCACGGAGGCGTGTGGGAGACAGCTCTGCGATGAGCTGGGACTCGGGAACCCTGTGACCCAACATGACAACTTCCAAAGAAATAATGACTGTATTTTGATCAATAAGTACGCAAACCATTCAAATCAGATAATGACAATGATTACGTAAATCCATAAATAAGTTGTGTAGAGAAAGGTTATCTATTTTCAACCGACTTATAAAAAAAGGAGCAGCTTTTCAATTAGGTTGCATTTTTACTGTTTATTTTCTCAGAACTATAGATAGTTCAAGTATTCTTTAGACATTTATTTTTATTTTTAAGTAGATATAATATACAGGGTTACAGGAAAAATCGTGCTAGATCCATTAAGGGCGTGGAGTACCCATCATTTCAGACTTATTTCACTATGAGACACCCTAGCCTAAACTTAACCATTTTCCAGATATTCGACTTTTAATATTTTTATTGAAAATTGCCGATTTTTATGCAACAAAATTTAATTTTGTTTATTTTGTGTGTCTTTTTACTATTATTATTGCATTTTTATATGTGTAATAATATGCTTTAGGACGTCAATCATTAAAATAGTACATAAGTTAATTGAATAGACCGTAGTAGACAAGTGAAAGTTAAGAAATAAACAAAAAAATTATAAACTGTATTGTTCTCTAAAGGATATCTAAAAAAAATATTATGGCAGTTGTTCGGCAGATGTGTTATAAAATATCTACGTTTCATCAGCTTTCTAACGAGGTATAATAATCTAGGGTTTGTATTACATTTCGTGTAAAAAAATAGTTGGAACGCTCCAGATAGCAGTTCTAACGGTCTCGGTATCTTGGTTGTCAGACTGCTTTTGTGCTTCGTACATAGTAGATCTGATATCGTTTTGCTCTATTTCTCGACTTGGCTGTGATTCTGGACTATTTCTTCTGATTTGTGATTACTATGCTTGTTAACCGGACTCTGATTTGTACCTGTGATACGGAAGTGTTGAAGATGACGTCCTACACACCTGAGGAATATGCTGATATGCTTATTTGTTACGGATACTGCGACTGTGTGTCTGCGCAAGCTCGCAACGAATACATAACTCGCTACCCCGGTCGTCGAGTGCCGGATGTGGCCGTTCTTGACAGAGCTTATCGAAGACTTCGAGAAACTGGCTCTGTTTTGAGACCCTGCGAGAAGATTGGACTTTTGCAGATTTATGCTAAATGCTGACGTAGAAGACCCAGATTTTCTAAGAAATATCTTGTGAACGAATGAGTCCAAATTTGATAAAGATGACATAACTAACTATCACAAGGCCCACCCATTACTGGGCCCCAAAATAACTAAGGAATCCCAATATCCAATCATTTGATTGGACCTTACTTTCTCCCGGATAATGTAAATGGGGAAAGCTACGAAAATTTCCTGAGAGCAGACTTGAGTGATATGCTGGATGATCTGCCACTCAACCTGATCAGGGACATGTGGTTCCAACACGATGGCTGCCCTGCCCATTTCAGGAGAAGTGTCAGAGACTGGCTGGACACAAATTACCAAACCAAATGGATTAGACGAGGTGGGCCGTTGCCATGGCCAGCAAGGAGTCTGGACCTAACCCCCATGGATTTTCGTGTATGGGGGCTCATGAAAAGTCTTGTGTACAGCGAGCTAAATCCACTTTCGTCTGTGGCAGACTTAAGAGAAAGGATTGTGGATGCAGCAAATAAAATGAGGACCACGTTGACCACTGGAGTAGTGAATACTGGTCTCCGTAGAAGGATGCGACAATGTATCAGAAATAGAGACGGCCATGTTGAACATGAACTGTAGAATAAGAAAAATTTATGTGAAAACCTTTAATAACTAACATTGCATGCTTACCTATTATTTTATTTTACTTTTTAGGGCTAAGTATAAATTTTCTTCTCCACTGTCGCCTATGAAACTAATTTTTTTTCAATGCATTTGAATAAAATCCTAGATTATTATACCTCGTTAGATAGCTGATGAAACGTAGATATTTTAAAACACATTTGCCGAACTACTGCCATAATATTTTTTTTAGATATCCTTTAGAGAACAATACAGTTTATAATTTTTTTGTTTATTTCTTAACTTTCACTTGTCTACTACGGCCTATTCAATTAACTTATGTACTATCTTAATGATTGACGTCCTAAAGCATATTATAACACATATAAAAATGCAATAATAATAGTAATAAGACCCACAAAATAAACATAATTAAATTTTGTAGCCTAAAAAACGGCAATTTTCAATAAAAAAATTAAAAGTCGAATATCTGGAAAAGAGTTAAGTTTAGGCTAGAGTGTTTCATAGTGAAATAAGTCTGAAATGATGGGTACTCCACGCCCTTAATGGATCTAGCACGATTTTTCCTGTAACCCTGTATAATAGTAGTAGCTAGTAGGTCAACATTAACAACACGATACAATTTTGATTTTTTTTTATTAATAAAAGTGTTAAATTTTTCTCAGAACGCCGTCATTTATTCATGAACTGATTTGGATACAATATTTTTTATTGAATGCGATATGCTTTCAGATAGGTCCCATCAAAAATCAAAAGCTCTCTCACGCTAACGCTATCGCCAAACGCTAACTCCAAATGTACTTAAATGAAATTTCGGAAATCGCTAACTTTTCCGTAGCGAATGTCATTTCTATACATTTTTGTATTTAGCGTGAGGCGTTAGCGTTAGTGGTTGGTATCTTTGTTAGACCCCCAGGGGGGGGGGGGGGGGCAGAAAAATCCCTAATGCTAACGCTATCTCCAAACGCTAACTACAAAATGTACTGAAATGACATTTCTGAAATCGCTTACTTTTCCGCAGCGAATGTCATTTCAATACAGTTTTAGAGTTAGCGTTTGGCGTTAGCGTTAGTGGTTGGTATCTTTACTAGACCCCCTGGGTCGTGTAATTCTTGCCCCAGTCATATCTCACTTAGTAAATATCTCATTGCGTACGGGTTGTTTCCCGAATGCTCTAATTATGGTGTGGCCTTGATCACAGTGGCTACAGGTGGCGGTCGTTTGCTGACATTTATTTATTTATTTATTTAAGTACCTTAAAACATAACATTACAGAGTATTCCAATACGTTACACTAAATTACTAACTTCTTTCTATTATTATTCACTCATTTATTTATATTTCTTAAATTTATGTTTTTTATAATACTTCTTATAAAATTAAAATTACAAAAATATTATAAAAAACCTAAACCTAGTGTCCCGCCGGCAGGGCCTATTATTATTATTATTATTATTATTTAAACCTAAATAATCAATATGAAAAATATTAGCCTCAATATTGCTAATTTTACACACATTACTAAACACATAAAAAACTACTGGCCGCATGACCATATTGCTGACAGTTATAAAGTCTAGTGACCAGAGTAGTCTCGCACCGGACAAGAGGACCAATTAACGTAAACTCCCTTAGTTTTTAGGGCTTTACGCACAACTGCGAAACTTCTAAAACATTATAGTTACACGATTCAGCATCCTTCGTCCCAAGGCTTAACTTAATGGTCGTGAGAAATGTTTCAAGAGTGGAGTTCTGAAGTTTGTCGGCTAAATTTTGGTGATACAAGCAGGCAAAAACTTCTTTTTCCTGCATCGATGAGGGGACGCCGATAATTAGTACTCTCGGGTCCCGTTTATGAGGCTCGTCAACAGTAAGGCCAGAGATCGTGAGCTGCACCGATTGTTTAAGTTTCTAGATGTCGTCCATCGTGTCAGTGCTGATGATGACACCGCTGTTTCTTGTCTTGCGCAGGCCTCTCCTATGTTCAGCGGTGGACGTCTTCGGGCTGTTGATGATGCTGGTAACGGGGTAAAAAAACTTCGAAAAATTAGGTGGCCTCGTCCATAGAACGCAAACTAGAGCCGCTACTCGCCTCCTGCATCCATCGGCTCCCCGCGGTATTCACCAGATCGTCGGTCCACCCAGTTGGGGGCCCGCCTACGCTGCGTCTTTCGGTTCGTGGTCGCACACTCGAGAATCTTGGATAATAAATACTATTTAATTCCTGTTATAGGGTCAATCATGGGCAAGAAAAAGTGCCCGTGGGCCACCTAGGTTAACTGAGCAGGTAGACCAAAGACAATGCCTGGAAAAAAGATAGCTACCACCTACCCTTTTTTAAAAGCTAAGTCCGCTTCCTTTTTTGCTGTTCAACTAAACCTGGTTCCGGGTCAGGCTAGTCATCATTACATCATTTCGGGTTAGGTTCAATAGAGGGTTACCTACGTTAGGAATGAAAATCATTTTTTTTGCTGTTCCTAACCTAACCCGCATCCGGGTAATAAACCGAATAAACCCTGGTACTTATTTGTGATAGCCGATCCGAGGGTGCTAGGGGACAGCACGAGGGGACAAACAGGAACAATTCATTATTTCATAGAAAGCTTATTTCGGATATTTGTCTACTTTCGCACGTGACCAATTTTGGGATCATTTGCAACCTTTCAATAATGAAATCCGGACGTGCGTTCTGTTTTAGTTACACTAATCATACCTACGAAAAGAGAACGCTATAAGTTATTCGGAGCACGGAGGTGGTACCTACCTAACCTAGCAGATTAATATTTTTATTATTTTATTGCTTATTTTTTTAAATGCTTTCACCGAGACCTTTTTTATGTAGGGAAAAATACGTTCAAACTTTGTAGAGGCACACATGATAATAGTATCGGCTTATACAGGATGTAACTTAATTCATTAGCATAAATTGAGCCCATGATACTACATCATTTATAGATGATTATTAAAGAGTAAAAGTGTGTAAATGAAAATATTTTTATTGAAAATTATGAAGAGTGCCGCGGCGCCTAACGCAGTTGGCGCGGATGATTTTGATACATTTAAATGTTTTTATATGTATTGTCTTGTATGTCTTGTATGTATTAGTTAAAAACAATACTACATTATTTTAATTAAATTTTGTATTGTAGCATTTGATTAAGTAAATTATTCCATTTTTTGGAGTTATTATTATAACTAAACCAATGTGTTAGAATTCAAAAATTTTGGTCCAGACGTAACCGGTGTCAGGAGTAGGTACTTAGTTTCAAAGGATGCTAATGAATTCAATTACACCCAGTAAAGTAATGATGAAGGCAGTTTTGAAAGCATTAGACTGGGTGATAATAAAATTATTGTACTTACACATTTTTATATTTTGGCTTTTCTACCTAATTTAAAGGTATCTACTTATAGTTTTTATATAGCATTCTTATACTTATCTAAAACTTCAGTAAGTATATTAACTTGTAATTATTAATTAACAGCTTGGCCGTTCACTTCGTTCGAGCCAGGAGTACAGTAACTTAATCTGGTGATTGACTGACGATCGCGCCGTGCCTCCTTCGCTGACGTATTGTTCGACGCTAGCTTCCCATGAGAATACGGAGTTCAGTTCTTCTTCTGTGCCAAACTCTGGACTGTAAGTATTTGAAATTGAGTTACTTAGTTTATATTTATTTTTTATTGGAAATGTTTTGGCGTATCAATAAAATATTATAGAATTTACCAGATGGAAACATATTCCTGGTGCGGAAGGTTCTTCAAGTTGACACCGAGTGCAGAGGCGCGACGCAAAACGCTTCCAACAATGTGATGCGCTCGACGGAAAGGTACCCCGCGTCTTACGAGGGCGTGAGCTAAGTCTGTCGCCAGCATGCCTGGCTCCAGGGCCTTGAGAGCGTTTTCTGGGTTCACCTACAATTATGATTAGGTAGGTATTATAAAAGTAGCAAGGAAAATTACGTGCTTACGAGGTGTTATGTCACGAATTTGGCATTATGTACAACAAAAATAGTTAAATAATAATTTTTTTACCATATGCTTAGATGACGTACCTAACCATCCGTAACTTATTTTGTGTAGAAATAAAAATATGGCCGAACTTTAAAAAAATTGCGAAATGAAATGGAAGATACTTACCTCCATCGTATTAATAGTCCCCGTAGTCACTTTAAGACAGTCTATCAGCCGGTCATATGCCCTGAACAAGAGCTCTTTATCTGACTGAAGATCTTTGTTGTAAGTGCTCGGCAGTCCTTTGAGGACACAGCTGAATGCAAATGCATCTCCAAGTAGAAGCCCTGCAGACCCTCGCACCAGTTCTAAGCCGTCAGGGTTACGTTTCTGAGGCATCAAACTAGAACCTGTCGAGAATTGGTCGGAAAATCGGACAATTCCAAATTCCTGCGTACTGTAAATGATGAGATCTTCAGCTAGTCGGCTAAGGTGAAGGCCGCACAGAGATGCCCAGTTGAAGAATTCCACTGAAAAACAGGCATCAGCATGATTCATCATTATTTTATTACAAATCACATCAAAATTTTAAAACTCAAAAATCAAAATCCTGTTAGTGTTTACCTAAATGATCTCTAGAAGATACAGCAAACATGGAGTTAGGGGTGACGTCTTTGAAGCCCAAACTGTTAGCAAGCTTGAGACGGTCTATAGGTAGAGCGCATCCAGCTATCGCACCGCTGCCTAGAGGACATCTTGACAGCCTGCTTTTCTGCTCTTCTAGTCTGGTTGCATCGTCCCGTAGCCCAAACGCATGACTGCAACAATGCGCAAAAATGACACATACCTACTATAGTATGCAGTTCTAATACTACTGCAGTTTTAGTATTTGCATGCATTCCTTTGTCAGCCTTTACATTCCAATCCAACCCGTACTTATTACCTGTATGATGTCTTTCACCTTTGTAAAAAAGTGCGAATTCCTCGTAACCTGGAAAGTTTGGTGCGATTATGGGTTTGGTGGTTTGGTGGATTTGAACCTTCACGTTGCATAGGATGGAAAGTGACTCGGGCTACAGCTGCAGAACCATAGTCACGTCAAGTCACGCTGTCGTTTACTTCGCCCAATTTTTTTACCTACCTTAAAAGAAAGTGACTCCAACGAATGGGCTGAGCACGTTGTAGATGCGTGTATCCAGACGTTATAATGTCTATTTCTTTTTCTGCACGGTTCACCAGGACCTGGAATACAGCCTAATTTATTTAAACCTAATTATAGTTTACGTCAGGAGCTATTTTAGCTAGAAGAGCATCATGATCAGTTCATAATCGTGACTTGTTTTTGAAGTATGAGTGACAGAAATAATCTACTTATGAATCTGATGTTATAAAATGACACCAAAATAAACATTTACATACCGCGATAAGATCATGCAGTGCCGCATGCAGCTTTGGTAGCGCGGCGAGCATCCACAACCTAGTGTCGGTAGCCGATTGGTCATTGCGACTCCGGGCAGTGTGGAGCCGCAGCGCTGCTTCATTAGCATATTTGAAAAGACGACTTTCTACAACTGAGTGGATGTCTTCTTCAGGATCTTTTAGACGTCCCTGCTTAGACAGCTCATCTTCTAAATCTTTTTCAACCTGTAAACGTAAAATATTTAATAAGTAGAAATAGTTCGTAATTCATATGCATTAAAATTTCCATCATGATTATATAATTGCTTTCTCAAGCATACAGAGACTACGCAGACTGTTGATGCTCGATGTGAGGAAAAGTACTTTATATCTGCACTGCACCAAATACGTATATCTACCTACCGATATGATATATTCTGTGTATTTATATAGCCTGGATCGTCACAGTGTACACAGCAGCGCAGTGCCTGCAACCAGTAGATAGGTACCTATAATAAATACCTACTTACTTATAAGTTAACAGTGCAGATAAATATTTCTAATTTTACCTCATTGAGTCCACTTTGTATAGCACTGTGATCGATATCAGAAAGGTGTCCACTCCTGTGCAGTTCACGAGCCCACCCTTGGCTTCCACGGATGTCTTCACGGAAGAGGCGAGAGTCCACATCTAAGGAGTCGTTAAGTCGCCTCAATACTGAAGAAGGTTCTTCTTCGAAGCAGCCGCCCCATAGCTGGTACCTGTCCTAAAATTGAAACACGGTGCATTTCTATAATACAAAATAAGGGTATTTTAAATTAAGAATACGGTAGGTAAGTATCATCAATAGTCGTATCATGCGCTTAATAATTATTTATAAACATAATTTCTCAAGTATGTAGTATTTTAATCTTTATTAATTTATTAAATTTTACGCTCTTACCGCGCACATTATCTTACGTAAATGATATAACAAATGACTGTGAAGAATTATCTGAAACTGATGTAGCGTACCATATCTCTCGTCTATCAGCGTCCGGGTTAAATAAATAAAGCTAAAAAGGTAGGTACCTACCTACTTATATAGGGTAGGGTAGAGTAGGTTACTTAGCTTAAGTACCATCTTTAGTTATATACTTAGTAGTCACGAGATGTTGGCATTGTTTTTCTAGTGACTATTATTTAAGTATTTAACTCTGTCTTATGTATGATGTTAATGGTAGCAGCGTGATGCGTGTTCAAAGGGACAGACAGACAGACAAAAAATTCACAATAAATTGTTTATATTTTTATATCTACTTAGAAGCGTAAACAAGGCGACGTTTTCAAAAAAATATTCAACGTACAGGGTTAGCCCAGTTTTATTATTAGTATTGATGATATTGATTGATGATTTTGGGGAGGCTAAAACAGTACAGGTTAGCAACATTGCGTTGCGTGAATGTGGCGACGCGGCCGCGGGACTTCTTTCGTGAGAGGGAAGTCTAGGTCAAGGAAGGAACTTATAATTAGTATTCGTATAAGTTCCTTGGTCTAGGTACAATACAACGACAAGGTTTTTTTTTTCTTATATTTTGTCTCCACACGTTACTAAATACACGTGGCTAAATACACTATGTGTGGAGCCAAAATATAAGAAAAAAAAACATGTTTTTTTTATTTTTATTTTTTTTTTATATGTTGGCTCCACACATAGTGTATTTAGCCAGTGTCAAGTATTGTATATTTTCATCGAGTTTTAGAATATTTTACGTAGTCAAGTCTTAGTCATAGTCATAGTCATAGTCCAGTCTAAGTCGGGTCATAGTCCAGTCTAAGTCATGCTCAAGTAAAGTGGTGGCAACTTTACAAGAAGCTTCTATGGAATTTTGGAAGCAACACGAAAAATCACGTTTCACCACATCATATCACTTGATCACACTCATGCTCGTAATTCAGCACTTAATGCGTAAAACGCCACCAATTTTAAACATTAACACTGAAAAAAGCAAAAGTTTTGAGAAATAATACAATGCAACGACGTGAACTTTTTCACGTTCCCGCCAAAACTCAAAAAAAAAAAAAAAAAAAAAAAAAAAAAACATGTTAATAGAATATTTCACGTAAAGTCAAGTCTTAGTCATAGTCTAGTCTAAGGCTGACATTCAGAGACAATGCATCGAGTTTACTCCGATCGAACTCACGTGAGTTCAAACTCCGGACACAGCGAGTATACTCCGCGTTTTTATATTCACAGTCGAGTTCCAACGTAAACTCCGCTCTCACTCCGCCGAGTAAACTCCGGCCATAGACAAGTGTAGTTTGACATTAGTGACTTACACGTTGTCTTTTTTATTTGGCAGTATTATGCTAAAAAGGGAGAAAAAATAGCAAATATTGTATGAATAACTGAAACAGGAGATCAAATTTACTGGTGATCACAGATAAGAGAACAAAACTGGTGATAATTATATACTTTTTGAAGGAGACTTTAAAAAGCGCGCCATTTCTCTTTATTTGTTTTTTCAATAACTAATTCTAATTCTAATTCTAATTCTACGTGGGGGTGCTAAGTCCTGCACTGACGTCCCGCTTGGGGTGTATTGTGCATTTCCACCTATGCCAGCATCTACCCGAGCCACCCCAACTCCTTAAAATAACGGAGTGTGGCTCTAGGCTGCTGGCACAACTGCTCCAGTGGTGCTGATGTTGGGTGTTGTATTGATACAGATGAGGCATTCAACCTATTTTGAGTAGAATGCTGTGCGTCCACTTGTGTCAGCATTCCTGATGTGTATCTGGCTTCCTCTGTGGCTGTGCAGTATCTCAGCACGTGTTCCACAGTCTCATTTTCATTCAGACACCCTCTACATAGGGGGCTATCCGTGGCCCCGGTCTTATACAGATGGTAGTTCAAATTGCAGTGGCCAGTGATGAGGCCTACTATGAGCCGAAGATCTCTTTCAATAACTATTTATTATGATTATTGTGAATGTTGTTATTTACCTAAATAATAAAAAAACGAGTGAAATTAAAACTTACAATGGAAATGGAAATAGCAATGGAAAATAAATCGTCTCTATAGTGTTCACAGTACTTCTTCACAAAATCTGAGGGAGCTAATAGCTCCATACATATAAATTCTAGAAACTAAGTAAAAATAAATGCTTCATTTTAATAATAGAAAAGAAGAACTATGGAGCCAACTTGCAAAGCATTGATGATTTCTTCATATGTGCATGGTAATTCCTAAAAGGTACCATATGAATTGATTTTTATTTAATATACCATTAATTTAAGATTAATTGTATATTATAGGTTAGGTACCTACTCACAAACAACTTAAAAAGGCATGGAATAATGTGAATGTGAAGACACAAGTCGGGGAAGCAAAATCTATAATACAACAAAGAAAAGAAAACACACAGGATCTGCCAGTAAATTACTATTAGATTTTATTGTTATTTTCATTATAAATAAATCTATAAAGTAACTAATTTTATTTCGTAATTTATTCGTTTTATTCAATACTTTAATACATTTATTCACAAAAACCACATTAAAAATTGATTTTAAGCAGCATTGCTTTTAAAAACATGCGTAATAATAAAGATGGCGGTGCCTGAGCACGGCTCGAGTCACCGATTTCGTGACTCAGCCCGTCTCATGCTCAGATGAGCATATACTCGTACTCCATTATGCTAAACTCGACTGTGAATGCCAATTCGATCGAAG
The DNA here is from genome assembly GCA_963580505.1 of Ennomos erosarius. Classification (NCBI taxonomy): domain Eukaryota; kingdom Metazoa; phylum Arthropoda; class Insecta; order Lepidoptera; family Geometridae; genus Ennomos; species Ennomos erosarius. The sequence goes on along the minus strand of OY756981.1, from coordinate 8,912,255 downwards.
TACGAGTCTAGACTCCAATTTTGACATAACGGAGTTCGAGTTGTTCGAACTCGAACTAGTCTGTGAATGTCAGCCTAAGTCATGCTCCAGTAAAATGGTGGCAACTTTACTAGAAGCTTCTATGGAATTTTGGAAGTAACACGAAAACCCACGTTTCACCACATTATATCACTTGCCCACGCTCGTGCTCGTAATTCAGCACTTAATGTGTAAAACGCCAGCAATTATAAACATGAACACTGGAAAAAACACAAGTTTTGAGAAAAAATTACTACTAGAAAAACTTGCCGACTAGAAAAATATGTCGCAGAAATTATCTGAAGTTGTATTCTCCCTTTTGTTCTACTAACTACCATCAAAACGCTTTTTCGTACGGACTGTCAATCTTTTTAAGTCGAATTAAACTGAAAATGTAGATATGTTCACAATGAGGCGGAATTTCTTCAAATCACTTATCAATAATCAATTCTTTATTAATAATTAGTAATTCTGTTCAATCTCGTTGTATTAATTATCATCTCGTTCTCATTTAATTTAAGATTGGCTTTGTAAGTTCAGTTTTTTATGAAGTTCAAAGTCTAAAGTGTCCTAACAGATAAAAATGCTAACAAATAACGTTAGTATTTTTATCTGTTAGGACACTTTAGACTTTGAACTTCATAACCATAAGCGAAAACTGTTTAAGCCTTTCTTGTGTTTATAATCATCACTTATTAGCTTCTAAGCAGCTGTTAGTTTTCCATGTGAAATAAAATAAAATAATACGATGCAACGAAGTGAACTTTTCCGCGTTCCCGCCAAAAAAAAACATATATTTAATTTGTTAATGTCTTGTCAATGTCATTCAAGTTCTTTCTTTGCTTTTAGGGATGTTTCGATATCACCAAAGTATACGTGTATGAGACTATGAGTACATGAGTAAGATAAAGTTTAGTATAAAGACATAACCAAGGAATTATTGGTGGTCGTTTTCCCATAACTCATCAAAATCGAAACACGCTACATACACCTTACGCCATCTTACGCTTTACGCTTATTTTGACTAGCCAAGTGACCGAGTCAAAAGATTCGATTAAAACGTCGGCGTCGGTTATCGGTCTCGAGAACCAATGCAATGCGGAAAAGTACCAACCACTAACGCTAACGCCTCACGCTAACTCCAAAAATGTATCGAAATGTCATTCGCTACGGAAAAGTTAGCGATTTCCGAAATGTCATTTCAGTACATTTTGGAGTTAGCGTTTGGCGTTAGCGTTAGTGGTTGGTATCTTTGCTAGACCCCCAGGACGTAAAACGGTTCCATCGTCGCGGAGCACAGAACGGTCTTTGTAAACGGTTCCTCGTCGCAACGCCCACCGCTAGTAAATATTAGCGGTGGGCGATTATGAATGATTTGTATAATCGAATGATCCTTTATTACTAATCTTGATCATCGATTATGAGATTAGGAACTACTTTATTTTCATAATTGAATGATGTTACTAATTTGTACTACTAATTCTCAAAGACTGATTCTGAATGAAAGGATGGAAACGCTGAGAGATGACTTTTGGCTCGTCTTCTTCGCAAGTAGCTCCCGAAACGATATCTCACTCCACAATTGTTTGTCATGTCATATGTCATGTCATGATATGACATGACATGACATCAAATGACATCATATACCATGACATATGACATGACATGACATAAATGACATACCATGACATGACATCACATGAAGTATGACATACCATAACATCACATGACATACCATGACATATGACATGACATCACATGACATATGACATAACATGACATCACATGACATACCATGACATATGACATGCCATGACATACCATGACATATGACATTCCATGACATATGACATACCATGACATGATGACATATGAAATGCCATGACATACCATGACATATGACATGACATAATATAACATAATGATGATGACTTGCTCTGTTCGACGTCGACTCGCGATCACGATTGCTAAATTAGTAATACATAGATTAGTATTACTAACCTGTTAGTTAGTATATCTCAAAACGGCCGCGCGATCACGATTCCTAAAATAGTAAATACAGAGATTAGTAATACAAACCCGTTAGTATATCTCATAATCGTCCAACGTTAGTAGACCGCGCAACCGCTATTACTAGATTAGTAATACCATGGGGTCCCAACAGGTACAAACGAAAAATAGCCCGAACTTGAAAAAATGTAGTAATTGTGTCTAGAGAGTTACTAGTTAGTGTCCAGTGTATTCATTTGGCCCAATACTTCCCCAACACGCAATAAATGTCGCTTGATAATCTTGCGTTATGCAGAAATAAAATAATTCGTAAAATAGCCCGCGTTATTCCGTTGTATGGGATGAGGCATCTGTACTGTAGGTATTATATTATCTGGGGTAATACAGAGATTAGTAACTAATGATCTCTTATAATCGAGATACCTCGAGACATCTTCATAATCGAATGATTTTATTAGTATATCTCATAATCGCCCACCGCTAGTAAATATAAATTATATACTCTTTGTTGTTGTTGATGAGGTTATGTTTTGGTTATGTTGTGCACAGAAATGAATGTTGTGCGTTTATTTATTGTTTCGTCATGACCGCTAGGACCAGTAAAAACGAAGTAAATATGCTCCAATCGTATACTTACCTACAGAAATAATTCCCTACTTTTATGAGTTCTGAATACATCAATGGTTTACAAATACATTTCACGCCTGCTGAATTAGATTCACGAATCTATTTCTATCTTTAGATTGGTGCAGATTTCCCACTTGAATATAACTAGAAATGCTTGGAAAAGAAGATAATTTGACAAAAGACAACGAAATGAATGTAAACGAACCAAGACGTGATGTAGTACACAAGCAGATAACTCTGTTCGATGTAACTTTTGATCCAGGCATGAAAGATGACGAAGGAAACGACGTTCCTCGCCCTTACACGAAAAATCAAATGCGTAAGTGGTTGCGAAAAGTTAAATGGGAGAGTCAAAAACATGAAAAGCGCGCTAAAGAAAAAGCTCGTGCCAAAGCCAGAAGAAAAGAAGCCCGTGAGGCTAATATTGATTTGGGCCCTAGTAGAAAGGCGCTAAAGAAAATGAAAGAAGAGAAGCAAAAAATTAGCACCGGTATTATTATAGATCTTAGCTTTGACCATCTCATGATAGAAAAAGACAGGTACAAAGTAATTAAGCAAATTCTGCGCTGTTATTCTATAAACAGAAGGTCAGAAACTCCTGTACATTTTCATATTACTAGTTTTGGGGAAAAGTCTAAAAATGATATGGCTAGGCATAATGGATATGAAAATTGGGATGTAAGTTAATTTTTTAACTTTCATAGAGTTTGAAAATCATTATTTATATTTTAATTTGCAGTGTTATACATTATTATTAAAACAGAGTGATTGTGTAAGTAGTAGGTTTTACCTCATCCTTTATGTTACCATCATGACTCCTGTGGCTGTGTTAATTTTTTTTCTCAATTGAAATACCAGTCTATCTTTAACAAAACTATTTTATTTTCAGATAAAGTATCATGAGGTCTCCTATTTAGACTTATTTCCCAAGAATAAAATTGTTTATTTGACAAGTGAATCAGATAATATAATAGAAACATTTGAAGAGGATACCTATTATGTTATTGGAGGATTAGTAGATCATAATCAACATAAGGTTTGTTTTTTTCTTTCTATAATATGTTTCAATATAGGGATGGGTGTTTCATAAGCTTTATTTATTTATTTATAAATAGCACAGCCACATCACATATATTAACTTAAAATTACACATACAAAATCATCATCATCATTATCATCATCATCATCATCTGCAACGCCAAGACTGGAGCAGTTGTGCCAGCACCCCAAAGCCGCACTCCGTTACTTCAAGGAGCTGGGCTGGCTTGGGTAGATGCTGGAGGGGCAAATGCACAATACACCCCAAGCGGGATGTCAGTGCAGGCCTTACTGCCCCCATTCCAAATTAGAATTAGAATTACACATACAAAATTAATACAATCCGATTTTGTGGATTGATACAGATCATAATGTCTCGATCCATTTTAATTAAAGATTGATCCAAAAAATTGCATGGAAATACAACATCTCAATCTGTGAGTTTTATAAAATTAAACCAGAATGATTTTCAAGGTGACGCCATTTATGGATTAGTCTTGCTGTTTAAAGCAAGACAATGAAACAATGAATGAGATGATAATATATTCGCAATTTTGCATCCTACCCACATAGTGCATTACCTATTTCTTAGAAATCACATTCCACCCACCACCTCTTGTCACCAATAGTAATTAAGGTGTAAAATACGGAACTTTTGTAACATATTATATATTGTATAGTTTATTTAAAACTATACTTGCAAATCGTACTTTAATTGACTACACATTTGATTGAACATACCAATATTACACGTGCAAACGGCAATGTTTGCATTGCAATCCAATATTCAAAGAGTGGAATTATTCCGCAAGTTGAACATATGGTGTCAATTTGATCCGTAAATTTATTGGATTGTACACCCAAACACAATCCGGTCTTTTCGAAGATCGGATCGGATCGGCCCATCGCTATATCAATACTGAAAAGATCTGGAAATAACCGAGTCCTGTTTTGATGATAAGGTGACAGAATATACTTAGAATCAAAAAACCATTACCTAATATGTTACCACAGTCATACAGTAGTTATAAATGGGTATTTTAAGTACATAAACAAATAAAACAATTCTTGCTGTAGTGCCAAATTGGTACTTATATTTATGATTTTTATAGCAGTAACGGCTGCTCAGCGTAATCTACAGATTAAGTTTTAAAGGAAAAATCACTCAATAGATGGAGCTACCAACCCCGTAAGTTGGTTGTAAAGGTGAAGGAAAAATTTGGACATGAGACGACTTGTCACGGTAAAGCATATCCAGGCTTGAGGATGGATGGATGCAGGTTCAATCCCCACTCGTTATTCTAATTTTTCCTTTACAAATTAAACTGTGTATTTAGTTATTTACTTGATGTAAAAAGAATTAATCACTCTATAATAAGTTTTTAATGTGCTTCCAGGGCCTCTGCCACAGAATAGCAATGGAACAAGGGATCAGACATGCGCAACTGCCCTTAGATAAGTTTGTCAACATGAAAACTAGAAAAGTGCTCACCATAGATCATGGTAAGTAGACATATTAGTTAGTAATGGTGATCTTTGATTGTCAAGTCCTAGTTTTACTACCCCTTAGTTTTCCGGGATTAAAACTACTTAATAATAATAATAATATAATAATATAGCCTTTATTTCCCACAACTTAAATAACATTTTCAAACACTCAAATAGAAATAAAAATAAAAAATAAATAATACTACCGCTAGTGCATGTAAAATGGTTGGTGTAAAACACACAAATAAAATTTGTCTCTAATGTACCTATAGGTATAGTAATAGTCATGCTAAGTAACTGTGGAATGGATAATTGGATGTATGATGCTTTACACTAACCAAAGTACCAACTACCAATAAATGGGAGTGATTTTAAAGTGTAAACCGCACTTAAGGTATATCTATAAAGATATTAAAGTCCTCAAAATTTTCGCCGCTAGTGGTCGGATAACCATAGCTCAGTGGTAGAGCGTCCAATCCGGTGAGTACGGTGTGGTTCAAATCCCACTGGCTGCTAAAATTTTAAGGACTATAATATCTTTACCAATAAATGGACTGGGGCCTCACGCAAAAAGGAGCCCGCACACCAATTACCAAGTGATCTGGGTTGTCTGGAAGAGATTGCTTTAAGCGATAAGAATGCCTATTGTGACACTCATAAAAATTTCTTTCTAAATCCTGTAATATGGCGTTTTCAATAAAAAGTTTATCTATTTATCTATCATAAAGGGAGTGCAGCAGGCCTGATACTAACAAGCTATGGTTGGATAGTCAAACAATGATGTAAAATTAGAGGGATACATAGAGAGCCAATCACATAAGTAATGTTGGGTTTCAATGCTTTGCAGTATTTGAAATTGTCCTGAGAATTTGTGAGGGAACACCATGGCAAGAAACACTCATGAAAGTTCTACCACTTAGGAAAGGAGCACATGCCTGCGATGGAGTTAGTAATAATACACCATTTGAACTGTCATACAATAGTGATCATTCGTCTAATTGAGGATATTATTGAGGTATCTAAGAATGATAGCAATAAGTCATAATTAATTAATGAAACTAAGTTTTTTTTTAAATAAACATTATGATTTGTATATTTCTTATTTATTTTATTTGTCACAAACATTTATTCAAATTTATCATTATAAGTATAGTCATGACTAGTCTGTAATATATTGTTTACTTTATTCCTACACAAATTCTATAATTTATTAAATAATTTATTTAACTATAATCCACATAGAAATTATTTAAATTACACAATATTATATTAAAATTTATATTATTAAATTAATTAATATTATATGTACTTTATTACTTCATATATTAAAAATATATTGATGAGAACTGTTTATATTCATAAATATTCATGTTTAATTTTTACTAGATAATTATTATTTTAGTCGCGCAACGAGCTATAAAGACATCAATGCTCGGTGTTTTCTTGCGAGATGAGATCCAAAATGAGGAGATCTGCAGGAGTGAGTGTTATAGCTCGTGGTATTATGTATTTACCTATGAAATTGGAGATTTGTATGAAAATAATAAAATAAGTATAAATTTTTATTTTTTATTTGACTAAACAAAGTACTTATTACCCTTTACTGTAGAAGTCTGCCGGACGGGGAGGCGATGAAGTCAGCGAAAGCGTTTTGTACTGCCTCTCGGGTGTTTTTTTTACCACTTGAAAAGTTGTATAAATTTTCTAAAAGTAGAAATCTGTTGGGACAAGGTCCGGTGAGTAGTACGGTATGATATTTTCATCGAGTTTTAAAATATTTTGCGTAGTCAAGTCATAGTCATAGTCCAGTCTAAGTCATGCTCCAGTAAAAAGGTGGCAACTTTACTATTAGCTTCTATGAAATTTTGGAAGCAACAGGAAAAACCACGTTTCACCACATTATATCACATGCCCACACTCATGCTCGTAATTCAGCATTTAACGCGTAAAACGTTACCACTTTTAAACGTTAACATTGGCAAAAGCACAAATTGAGAAATAATACAATGTACGACGTGAACTTTTCCGCGTTCCCGCCAAAACTCGAATTTTCAGTTTATCCATGGCGCCAAAAACTCCCACAATTTAAAAAAAAACAGAACTATCTAAAAACAAATGACTGAATTTCAAAGGAAAATGGTGCAGCTTTCGAATACAATTTACTTGAATTTCGAATTGCGCGCCAATCCAGAGATAAATAAATCTGAAAATGCTGGTTATAGAATCTCCAATTACATAGGTAAAGACCTATTTTATTAGCAAGTTGAAATGGCAATGGGCAGCAGGCCACCCACTAGGTGCAACGACCATCTGGTGAAAGCTGCACTTGGATGGTTGCAGGAGGCAAGCAGCCGCTGAAAGGGGCGCTCTCTGAGGGAGGCATATGTTCAGCATTGGACGTTTTCAGGTTGTTGATGATGATGATTATTTGGGTAGAACATATTATTAATATCACTTTATGACAAGAACTTATTCTTCTTAATCTATGTTAAAAGAAAGGTGTGGCGGGGTGGTGCCTTTAATGTCCATTATACATTTTACCTCGGATTTAAGTGGTTAAATAGTTTTTATAGCTCCTGAAGTTTGACTTGAGGCACTTACAATGTTATGGTTGACAGTGCGAACGACACTTTTAAATTACTTATCAAAATGCAATAGGTATAATATGAATATTAATTTATTATTATGTAGATATTAAACTAATTAGGTATGTTGTGTTTTTTGAGGAAGCTAAGTATGAGTGGAGCTACTATTTCAGGATTATTCAAATGCACGTGATGAGTTCCAGGGACGAAGTGCCTTTCAAATTTAGGATTACTTTTTTCTAGTATATCACACATTTCGATAGAATATCCGTCTGTGGCGTACGGCGAGTCGATCGCTTTTATGTATAGAGTTGGGCATTTCAGCCTTCTGATTAGGGCTTCCACGAACTTCTTATCTTCGGGATTGAATAAGGTATACTTTAACCTGGAGTCCCGGCTGAAGTAGTACTTGTTACTGTCAGTTTTGGATGGTAACACACCGCGCTTTGCTAGGTATTGAACGCTCTCTTCGTTAACAGATTTTCTGGTCCCCAAACACCACTTGTTTTTTATTTCGTCCATGGTGTAACATGGTGGCTCTTTCTGTAGCCTAGATTGAGCATCGAGGCTTTTTTGTATTATTTTAGGGTATTTGTCTATGACAAAATCCAAGTCGTAGTCGTCGTATATAAGGCTGTCTACTCCAATAAAAAAGTCGACATCATCGGGAAACACGCTCGCAAAACGTAAAGAGGCTATCGACCCCATGGAGTGGCTTAATAGAGATACTTTGTCCCATTTAAAATATTCTTTTATAGCTAATATTTGACGGGGGAGATCCCAGCCGAAGTACTGCATGCCTGGAACAAAATATCGAGACAGTTAATATGCGAAGACCGAACATTCAAGCGAAACATAAAAATAAATAAATTTGTATGGACATTACACACAGCACCATCTAGCCCCAAACTAAGTAAAGCTTGTACTATGGGAAGCAGATAACTAATATAATACTTAGATACTTTTTAAAAAATATATGTATACATAGAATATATATATATATATATAACACCCAGACTCAGAACAAACATCTATGTTCATCACACAAATGTTTGTCCTGGGTAGGAATCGAACCTACAGCCACAAATCCTGCGGAATGAAATTACGTATTTTTACCTTCTGGAATCCAAGACGATAAGCCATGTCCAGGGAAGTCTATGGCTATTATGGCCCTGTCTTGGACGATCATAGGTGCTAGTGGATCCCAAGTGCCCGCGTTGTCCTGCCACCCGTGAAGCGCTAAAATAGGCCTTTGATTTGTGTCGTTTCCCCACACCTTAGCTGATATATGGCCCCATTGAATTGGAATTTTTATTTCCTTGGATGGTACCTGAAAAATATATATAAATAATTTAATGAAAGTCATTTACCTACGATCATAGTTCTCCATCTACTCTACGGGCTATAATAAATAGCACTAAAAATTATGATTATGCTATACTTTAGATTTCTTTGCTTGACAAGATAAAGGGATAGCCAAGGTTACCAAAGAAACGTAAAAGTACCTAATGGCAATAAAATCAATGAGTTATTAAATATAGATCGAAATATTAATTTGTGCCTTAAACAAAGGCACATGAATGGTACAACCTGATTTTAATTAAACATGACTGTGTCTATGTTCCAGTTTATTTAATTACTAAAATTTATTGAAATGTCAATTAGGTATGACTGTTTCTAGGTTCCAACTTGTGTACCTATTTACTAGAATTTAATATCTAAATTGTACTTAAAAATTTCAATATAATTTCAGTTTTCAGCAGTTAGTGGTTAGCTAAAAATATTCCGTGTTTGAGGATTGTACTAATTTATAATTACAGGTATATTAAAATAATTACCGCTAGACTTACCTCATCTGTGTGAAGATTTTTACAGTTAACATTACCGAACACATATAACTGAGGCGTTATGTTCAACGTGTTAGAGCTCAAAATTGCACGAGCAAGAAATCGTTTAGCCATGGTTTATTCTGCCCCGTTTACCTTACTACGGATGTTGTTTAGCACTTAACTGTTTTGTTTCACCATTTAACATAACCACGTTTAGTGAGAAAATAGTTTAAATATAAGAATCACGATTACAAAAGCAAGGTTATTATTTTGATCGATCGGTACACAGTTTTATATCACAAACTTATACCTACATGAACGTAACAATTCGTTTATGCTATCTATCACTGAGAGGCTTTTAATACTGAAACATAGCGAGCTTCTTTTATTTATTGTGTGTTTCACAAACGGCAATTTTCCGCGTATCGTATACCTAACTAACCTACTGACGGTGACGAACAGTGCTAGAATAGCATGGCCAAGGCCGTGCGATTCGAGATATTTACTCGCAACCAAGGCCCGCGAGTCCAGCGAACATGCGCGGCAGGCAAATGGTTTATGTTAGGAAGTATCTTCGTATCGATGTTTATAATAGACAGTCATGCTACAGAATACATAATAGTATGCAATGAACAATCGTAAGATTAGACTTTGGACAGAAGGTGCGTTAACCGTTGTTTGTACTTTTTGGTAATTATGACGCAATACTGGACTTTATTAGTAGGTAGACAATACATTACAGATAGATTTTATTTATTTATGACAGTTCCAAAATACAGTCATTTTAACGTCATTTTTTTGGTAATTGTATCTAGTTTTGGAAACACACATTTATAAACCGTATGAACTAATAATACTTAAGTACATAATTGAATTAAGTAATGAATCATAAAAAACTTTACTGAAACCAAGCGGTTTATTTGAGAAATGCCTGAAGCTGATTCTTTCATTCCTAAGCGGATTTTCTAAATCACCTTACATTTATGTAGAGCTACTTTTTTGGCATTTTATTCATTCGGTAATACTTAGGAACACTTTAAATGTTATCAGTAATAAACTATAACTGCTGAACCGATTGATTAGGGGAAAACAAACAAAATCAATAATAAATTATTATTTAATTATATTTCAAATGGGGTTGTTATTAACTCACAAATATATAGACAAATGAAATAATTATATATTGTTATAAAACTTAATATAAAATTAATTGATACAGGCATGAGCGCTGGTATTTGCTCCCGCTAAAGAACAATAGATCCTTGTACTTTTACTCAAAGCTGTGAAATCACTCTTCGACTACCCCGACGAAACGGTCGAGTAAAAATCAAGGCACTTACAAACAATATCACAATCACCTAACATTTTCACATTATTTTTAGTTCTACCTACTTAAAATAAAATTTCTTAAAAATATCGAAGTCTTTTATGGGATAGATAATTCAGTAGGTAATAGATTAGGCCTACTTATATCAAGATATCAACTATTTATTATCAAGCCTAGAATGACACTTATTTTAAAAAACACGATCGTTGTATAAAACTCCTGAAGATTTCTGAAAACGTTACGCCAGAAATATTTAGTTTACGAAAGTTTTCAGGGATGATTCATGACCTTATTGCAACTCCTCTGAGTTGTTATCAAATTTTCAGTTAGCAGAACATAAAGAGAAAGGGTATTTCGGTTCTAGGAAACCGTTCCGTAATGCCGAGAGCAAAGGTCGCGATTCACATGAGCATTCGCCGCGCCAGTCATCAAGATCTAACGCCCAAAGACCCGCGCCTCTCAGCCCGGCGAGAGCGACGGAGACCCCGACTCTATGGACCTCGTCGGGTCGCAAGTACGTCGCCCATTGCCGACCGTGCACGCTGAATGTGCCGTCGAAGGTTTGCGTCTCTTTCCACTGTTCCGTTTTCAAACCTTTGCAAATCTGAAATAATTTAAAGAATTCAAAATCTGCAGGCCCTGCCTTTGTTTTTTTAAAAGCATTACCTATAGTAGCACAAATAACGTAATAGTAATGATACTGTACTGTAGTCACTTTCATTGGACTATTATTTTGTGTTGCACAACACCTTTTATCATTTGCGTATGAGACAAGCGGCCTATGATGATAGTGTAAAAAATAACTTGGAATTTGGCTTGTCATATTATTTAATCTAAAAAGTAGGTTCTTATAAGATATTATCTTATCTTATTGTACTAGTTCACTAAAATAAAAATAAATAATATTAACAAAGAGCACGGACCCAGGTGTCTGTGGTAAAGCAGATTCAATAAAAATAAAGATATCTTTCCTGCCAAGAATAATACCTTCCAAAAATTGGATAGTACCTTCCTACTTATTTTCTATTGGACAACTAAGACCTAATTACTATAGATTGCAGGTTTACCTACTAGTTTTGATAAAAAGTAAAAAGGAAATAAGCCTGCAACACGTTGACGTGACGCTACGTTGCTTAGTTCTGCTGCTTAGTAGGTAACTAATAGAGAGATTAGATAGATATGGACTTATCAGCGGTTGTAAACGTGATACACAGGTACCTACTCATTTATCTGGTATCCATAAATATCAAACGCATCTTTTTATTAAAAGTGCCAATGTGTCTGTCTCATCGCGTGAGATAATGAATATGTTCAAAAGGTTCACGCGAACGCATGGCGTATACTTATTGTCTATGATCATCATCATCATCATCGTCATCATCAACTCTCAACCGGAAGACCAAACACTGATCGTCATTATTACCTTATCAAAGTCATCATAATATTAACAGTTGCTAGCCTTTTATATGTATAAGAATACGCCCGCATTTGACCGCAATCTCACCTGATGGAAAGAGACGATGCGGTCTACAATTCCGCTCCGTTCAATGTGAATGCCTATTCAAGAATCTTTATCAAACTTTAGTCAGTGGTCATATTTTTATCTGCAAATAAACCTTTTAACGCTAGGTATGCATGGGCTTATCAAAAAGGTCCATTCATTAATTCCTTGGCGCTATGTGATGTGATGTAACAAACATACATAGATACTTATTATTACAATATTAGTTGGAAGTAAGATAATAGTAAGGATATACGACTAGACCCCGGTTTATACGTTATATAGGTACCTATATGTTAACTTACCTCGTAATAAGCCAAGAAGCCAGGCACCCTGGTGTAAAGTCCGAACTCGCCGGGCCCAGAGACAGGCGCGCCGGCAGTCGCATGTGATGAGCTCCTCAGCGTGTAAGTGCGGGCGTACCCTGGCACGGTCATTACCAGCTGCTTAGGAGGCACGACGCTGCTCCAGTAAGCGAGGGATGAGTTCTGAAATATCAGCTAATTAAAGTTCAGGGTTCTCATAATCTAACCATGGACAAAGATCAATGTAGAAAAATAATATGGAGTAAGATAACGATTGTTCGAAGTATATATTATAAACGATACATTTCATTTAAAATCAAATGTGAACTTACAAAACTGTTGATTCCAGCAACCTCACTGCTTTCCAAAGGCACCAGATATGCGGTCCTGCCGGTTTTGGAGGCGTAATAGTCGTTAGCCGCTATCGCTATCCAGTCTAACTCTTTTGAGAGTATGATCGGATCGTAAGCCATTGTTGCAATCTCAGGTGATGATGCAACTGCAGCCGATATCTCAAAACCATGAGGTCGAAGAGACTTCGAAAGTTCTCTCAACAAGTCGCTGAAATCACCGCGGGAAGAGGCGTAATGAATAGCACTAGAGCATGGAACCTGAAAACAATATTTTGATTTAATATTTTTCTTATAAAACCGTTTTCGTGGATTGTGAAGTATTGTTTCAATGTATACCTGTTTGCAAACAGGATACTGCCAAGCAATCTGCACTCCGTTAAAGTTCCATCTCTGCAACATATCTAGTACGGAATCAATGAAAATCTTTCGATTTTCGTACGTCGAAGCCATTCGTCTCCATTTTTCGTCTTCCGAATCCTTCAAGCCTCCAGCTCCAAGAACAACCTTTACTCCAGTCTGCTTTAGTTCAGTAATTTTTCCGTAAAAGTCGTTTTCGATGTCGAGTTCAGGGATACCAGGGACCAGCTTATATGTTTTGGGGTCGAGATGAGCCCATGCATATATGATATGAGAGCAGAGAGACGGGTCCACTTGTTCTGGTCCAAAGGTGCCATTTCCTTGTCTGTAAAGAAGTTAAACTTAGCAAATCTTGGAACTTCTACGTCAGCTATACAAATCTGGAAAGTAAATGGATTACTTGCCTATAGTATGCCCAGCTTGTAAAATAGCAAGCCATAATAGGTTTCTCAGATTCTGGGCTAGTTGGTCCTGTGATTCTAAGCTGTGCCTTAGTTCTGCATTGAGATTTCTCTGGGAAGTCACAATGGTTCTTATTCCAGTGCAGCGGCTCAGGACAGGTGAGCTGAGAGAACTCTCCATTGATGCAAAGGTAATATTTGCTGCAGTCGTTGTTATCAGCACGGAAAACGAGTCCTGAGCATGGCTTGCCTTCTAAGTTTGAACCCTGAAATGAAAGCATTTAGGATATTATTTGATATCTACGGTTTTATGCTTTTTGACGGTTGGCCGGGTACAAGACTTACACTTATTACACCAGTTTCTTGCACGATCGGTTTGGATGTTGTTGGCCGCACATATTCAGTGGTAGTATCCATTGGTGTTCCAGGTAAAGCAACATCCGTTACATCGGTTTCAGGGGCTTGAACTGTGTATCAAAAAGAGTTGTAAGTATTTTATATTACACAGGCATACTTAGGTTTTGCCTATTGAGATAAACATTTTGTAATGTGTTTCCGTAATACTAACTCTCTTCAAGCGGGCACGGTGGTGGAGCTTCCTTGTTTCTCAAGACATGGTTGATAGTTTTCAGCAATGGTGATTTGCCACATCCGCAGTATTTGCCGTTAAAATCGTCCAGATCTAAAGACCAGGCCATGGCCCCTCCGAGTCCCATGGCTCGGACGTACTCTGACTTGTGTCGGACCATGTAGTCGTCATCGAAGGAGACCCACTGGTCTTCTAACGCAGCGTAAGGTCCCATCCTACCGCCTGGGTCCCGGGTCACTTTCCAGCCCATCATTCTGATGCGGTCACATATCTATGAAAGATAGATAGGTAAGTACACACTACAATGAAAATTTACATTGTATAAATCCTAGAATTTTTATGGTCTACCATAAAAAAATATTGAAATAATAATAATATCTGAACCTATCTTCGTTAACGGTATTAGGCATATATTTTTCCTTGTCGCGCGAGAAAGTGTAGTTATCTAATGATAAGGAGATACCGTTTCAAGCAAGGCACAGAGTAAAAAGAACCACAGAGGTGCGTGACGTGTGCGTGAACTGCGTAAGCGTGTCAGTTTCATCTTGGGCAAAATGATTTCCGGTGTTCAATTGATAGGCAAATTTGAATTTTCTCTACCCTTCGTACTTACCTCGTAGAAGGACAAGAACCCTCTAGCCCTGGTTTCATCGCCTGCTTCTCCGCCCGCATACGTCGGCACTCCGAGTCCCGTACCAACGTTATCCATCAGAGAGAACGACTGCCCGTAGAATGGTACTCCCATAATGAGCTTCTCTTTTTGGGCGCCTTTGCTAATCCAGTAGTGTACCGTGAAGTTCTAGAAAAAAAATTGGACATAAAATATGATTAGTTCAGAATATTACTTAGGCACTGACTTCTTGACTATTATTTTAAAAGTTTGTTCTAATAATCAATTATACACATATAACAAGTAAAAACGGTATTTGCATTTTAGGATAAGTCAATAAATAGATGTCTGTGGATATGTCACGTTGTGTCACGTATGGCCACAATATGACTGTCATCTCATCAATTATAATAAATTGATAATCTCCCAGGTGAAACTAAGTAGAGGATACAAGTACCTATCGGTGAAAGTTCTAAGTCAGCACAAAAGCTTGCGTATTCAAATAACTCTTATATAAAAATATCTTAACTCAACTTTGCCAATACTACAGTCATGTGTGCCTATATATGCTTTAGGTAATAAACACGTACCTACATAATCTCGTGAGAAAATTTTCAACAACCTCTAATTAGGATTTTAACTCATCTCAAATTGGTTTGATTCATTATGTGGCGCGGTTACCTACCTGCCTACCACTTTGTTGTTTATTAGTTTGAGCGGAATTACCTATTTTGTATATTGTATATGTATAAGATGAAGCTCCAGGATACCACGCCTGAGTCAATGGAATTTAGTTGTTTATACTAATGTATGGGATGATTTACACCTATAGCCTTATATCCATAGGGTTCCTTACCGTATTCAATGTCATGTCAGCATCATTTCCGTCGCCGTACATGGGCGCCACGTGTCCAGTCATCTTTTCCCATTGTCCATGGTAATCGTACGTCATCAACGATATCCAGTCCAAGTTCTCCGATAAAGTTGGCACGTCATATGCTGAAAGTTACACATTCCATAATGTTAAGTCAAAATAAATATATTTGAGTAACGTAGCATATTTGCAAGCACTGAGCTTTAAGTTTAATATTTTATTAACTTTTTCATTTTGCTTTCAGTTAGGAAAATGTTACAATTGAAAAAGAGATTGAATTGTAAAATTTGAAAAGAGAGATTGAACTGTAAAATGCGATACTTACCAACATCAATAACACGTTTGCTAGCAGCTACCGCAGCAGATAATAAAAGCCCACGAGGAGCAAAAGCGGCCTTCAGCTCTTTCACTAAGCTTGAGAACCCTTGCTTATCTGTGCTTGGTCCTTTTTCACAGTTTGCCTGTAGAGAAAAAAAATGTTTTACCTATGTAATCTTTACCAAAATATAAATAATAACCCTATATAAGTAAGTATAAAAACTTACGAGTAGTTATAGAAAACAAAAGTTCATTATTTTCAACCGATTTCAAAAAGAAGGTTCACAATTCGGTTGTTTTATCTTTGTTACCTCAGAATTTCGTCATTTATTAACCGATCCCCCTTAAATAATTATTTTATTTTTGTTTTTAGTATTTGTTGTTATAGCGGCAACAGAAATACATCATCTGTGGAAATTTCAGCTTTCTAACCATCACCGTAGTAGTAACGGTTCATGAATTACAGCCTTGTGACAGACGACCAGCGGAGCATTAGTAATAGGACTCGCTTTACCCCTTGGGTAATGAACCCTAAAAATGACTATATAGTTTTCTGGTGTTGATCAAGCGCATAGCTAGAGCATTTTATTATTTAGAAGAAAAAAAAGTGCTAGTTGTTCTTGATTATCTTATAATGAGTCCCTGTCCTATAAAAGATAATTTTGGAAGTATTTAAAGGAAAGTACAACTATTAGTGCGTGTAGTTTTGGGTAAGTATATTAGATATAATATTCGGTTATTATCCGGCACTTAAACCGAATATTCGGCCGAATACCGAACATAAAAAAAACATGCCGACTATTGGGTATACCGCATAATTTTACCGAATATTCTTCGCATTCCTAAATTTCTACATAACTATTGATCGAGATTATCTTTTGTAACCAAGTCGGACTGGGATGTTTTGGCGCTATTCTTGAAATGTTTAAAGTCAATCTGACTACCTAATTAAACCAGAGAATGTAACAAAACTTATATAGGTAGTTTGAGTGATAGAAAGTGCTGATGAGACCAACCTGCCAACACCTGGGATATTCCCAGTCGAGGTCCAGCCCGTCGAACCCGTATTGCTCAATGAAGTCCATCGCGTGAACGATGAATTTTTTTCGTGCACTCATATTGTTCATAAGTCTCGAGTATTTGTCGCTTGCAGAGTCGTCCCAGCCCCCGAGACCAAGGACCACCTTGACGCCTTCACTCTTGTATGATACCACTTTCTCGAAAAATTCTAGAAAATATCGAAGTATAATTTTCTTAAAGGTTCCCGATTTTTGGTCGATGTCTTTCTGTGATTTTATTTATATTCATTGTTTGCTAATCAGATTTAATATTTTCTATTAAACCAATTTTTTCTTTTAGACATTTTGTTAAAAAAGAACCGTTTATATGGTTATGGTTTTGTAAAATCTTGATCGTGGGATTAATCGAAAATTTGTACAGGTGCTACACAAAAGTTTTGTCAAATCAAGTTGTGACAGTTGTAATAGGCTTATGAAACTTACTATTATCCACATCCAACCAAATATCGTGTGGTTTCATAACCAGACGGTTGCTGTCTAGAACTGCGAACGCGTAAACAATATGCGTGCACAGAGACGGGTCGATGTTGCTTGGAGTATATTTACCGGAACTTGGCCTAAAACACATTAAAAAGCATGGGATTAGAAGAAGAAAAATAATGTTCGAAAGAAACAGAAATGATGAAATAGTGCTGTTGCAGCATTATTTTCATCATGAAATGTGCGAAATTCCTATCGTAAAAACATGTCACATCAATTTACCTGTACCACGCCCAATTTGTGTAATAGCAGATGACTTTATATCTCTCTTCAACGAAGTCACCTAACGTTGTCGGCTTCTTCGTAGTATGAACTACTTCAGTCTGCGTTACTTGTACTGGTTTAGGGGGCTTGTACGCAGGTCTCGATGTGGTATGTACTGGTTTTGGAGGTTTGTATGACGGTATCACTTCAATGTCATCGAGATCATCGTCAATAGAGTTAGAAGGTTCAGGATAGTGGTTTGAATGGATTGGTTTCGATGGCCTGCTGTCTTCATCTTTCATGTTATTGTTTGAATCTAAAAGTCCATTCTTGATCGTGTTTAAAAGTGGATGTTTTCCTTCGCCACATCTGAAAGAAAAATTATATTAATTGTTGCTTTATTCTGCACTTTTTTCATCATAAATGTATATTTAATTTTTTTATAAATAAATTCAAACGTTTTCTATAATGGGCTACAATCTAAGATCTATAGAGACAACACTTACCTATTTCTGAAGTCATCAAGATCGAGGGCCCAAACCATGCCGCCGCCAAGACCCAAAGATTTAATGAAGTCAACTTTCCTCTTAATAATTTCTGGGTCGTCGAAGGAAACCCACTGGTTGCCTTTATAGGCATAAGGACCCATACGTCTTTCTGTATCTTTGACAACGGTCCAGCCGTTGTTTCGGATACGATCACATATCTAAAAAGCATAAAAGTAGGTATAACGAAGCACCACCTTAATCTGACACTATATAATAGGTACTCTGTATAACTAATCTATGTATGCCTATGGCTTATATTTATTACACACCTCATAGTAAGATAGGAATCCCTTAGCTCTAGTGTACTCTCCCTCTTCGCCTCCAGTAGTAGCTGGCGTATTTAAACCATAGCTTTCTTTTCCTCTGTATGCGTTCCTGCGATTTTCCAAAGTGAACGTTTGACCATACATTGGCATCCCCATTACAAGTTTTGTAGCCGGAGCACCTTTCTTTATCCAGTAACGCATTGTGTAGTTCTGTAAAGTAGTAGGAGTTGATAAAATTATTCGAGTAATGTTTTATGTTGTTCGTCTTTTGCTTTCTGTTATTATTTTAACTCACTGCATTGAAATATGTGTTATCATCATCAGGATGATAGTACAAAGGAGCGACGTGACCAGTCTTCTTGTCCCACTGTCCATGGTAGTCGTAAGTCATCACAGCGATCCAATCCAAGTGCTTCGCCAGCGATGGCACGTCGTAGCCAGCGTCTATGACTTGTTTGCTCGGAGATACGGCAGAGGAGAGCAACATGCCTTTGGGTTTTAATACCGCAGATAGTTCTCGGACTAGATCTGCAAAGGCGCGTTTGTCCGAATCGGGCCCCTTGGAGCAGTCCACCTAAATAGTAAAATTCAGTTAGCAGTCGTAGTAAAAAGTAAAAGAAAATACAATTGCGTTTTATCTAGTAGTGTCTCACTCCAACAACGACAAGTTTCCTCGCGGTGCGCCTGCTAGGTGCACTGGAAAGAATTTCAGTCATCCTTCCTTATTGTAATAGCCCTGGCTCAATTTGAGGTTTCACTATTATGGCATGCGTAATACGTATCAGCTCAATTGTAATCAGCAGAAATGTATCTAACGTAGCCACAGAGCAAAAAAAAAACGCTTCCCCTCTACATTTGTTTCATAGCTCTGTGAACGTAGCTTATCTCATTCGACGTTTCTTCACATAGGTATAGCACAGGCCACATGCGATAAGTTGTGGTAAATAAAGATTTAATTGTAATTTCATGCTTTTTAAAGTATTTTTTTTTGTATTTAAATAATTTATAGAAAGCCGTACCTGCCAACACTTAGGGTACTCCCAATCCAGGTCGAGTCCATCGAAGCCATATCTGTCAAGGAACATCACCATGTGGTCGACGAAACGCGCGCGCGCTGACGGATCATTCACCAGCCGGGAGTACTTGTCTCCAGCTGAATCGTTCCAACCACCGAGTCCAAGGGATACCTTAATGCCGTACCGTTTGAATTCTACCACACGCTCGTAAAGTCCTGGGAATAAGTTAAGAAATGTTACAATAGGAGTTACAAAAGTCTTGCCGTCTATTACAAGCAAAACTTTCTCTCTAAAGCCCTCTTTTAATTCTATTGATGTTGAGAAATCGTGTGAAATGCAAAGGGACGGAATTTAACGTCAATGCCTATTCAAAGATAATGTGAGATAAATGCTTTTTGGGAGACAAAAATTCTTAATTATGATGTCAAGGGGTCGTATGTTTGAGGCTAGTTGTGAATAGTCCACATTTTTGAGGTAACTCAAGCAGGTAACTTACGGTTATCGAAATCAGCCCATGAATCATGAGCCATGGCGAGCCCATCATCCCCCAGCACCGCGAATCCATACACGATGTGTGTGCAGAGTGTCGGATCTATATCTTCTGGTGAATACTTTCCAATGCCGGGTCGGTACCACGACCAATTAGTGTAGTAGCATACCAACTTGTAACGAGCTGCAAGATAACCCTGCATTATGTAAAACTATAACTATAAGTCCCTACTCTTGTTTAAAATTTAAAAAACACTCATTGAAAATCAGTTCATTCGTTTTAAATATATAACACCCCTCTGTTTGGTCGGGAACTCGGTCCGGCTAAAAGCCCTCAAGTCTCGGTAGAAGTTTTGGAATAGGCTTGTGTCCTGCTATTAAAAATTAACAAGTTTATATTATTTTCATAAAATAGGTTAAAAATGAATGCAATCATTGAAAGAATAAGTCAAATCGGTAAATAAATCACGGAGTAATAAGCTTTTAAAGTTTCATCGCCTGTCCCTGTCTCGCAGAATAGAGCATCCCCTACTATGTAACTGTGGGATATGACGTCACATGCCAAAGAGATTGTATGTAAATCTACCACAGCTTAGTAATGAGGTATTATGAAAGTGGAAGAAGTGACGTCACTGCGCGTTTGAACTGACTTTTTATTCCTGTATTTTAAAATGCTTGTAACTTTGTAATTTTTTTAGATATTTAATTTTTGTTTTCACGACTGTTTATGTTTTAAGGAATATTATTAATTCGTGCAATAAAAAAAATAGCACGACACAAGCCTATTGATCTTGCTGTAAACGAATGCAGTAGCTGTATTTATGGGAAAAAGCAAAATAGAATGAAAATATGATGAACATCAAGAATTATAACACGCAAATGAATCGCACAGAAAGATAAAGTGGTTATTTACAGTTCAATAAAGCTGGTTTCGATGATATATCAGGCTGGGTTCCCGTAGATGGCACTGTATGGATCGGTTTTTCAGGTGTCAAGGGTAGTTCAGGAGCCATCGATTCTTCGGGTTCAATAACGGGATCCATTGCTGGACCGGATGTTGTTGTTGAAGGGCCTGCCCTCTTCTTGCACTTTGCGTTGCTGGGCCAGTCGCAGATTTGTTTGTCCTACGACAGGACAGTGAATCCATTATAAATGTAATATAATCGTAAAAGAATGTGCGATATTTCACGTTACCCCCTCCTCTCGGTTGAGATGAGAAGAGCGTCTTACCTGGTTCCAGTGTAATCCAGCACTGCAAGAGAATTCTTCGAATTTGCCAAAGAGACAATGCTGGTAGCGCGAGCAGTCCGAAGGGAAGGCAGCGTATTCGCCACTGTTACAATATTCTGAAAAATACTTTAGGTTGTAACACAAGCACTGTGAATGTGAAAGAAGTGTGTTTTTGATTCTGGTACCTACATGGGCATACGAAAAAGTTCAATAAACTTACTAGACACTTCTTCGATCAGGTCCACCAGATTTCCGTCGTTGGTAGCGTCAATGAGCGGTGCCGGCGCGCTTTGTCTTTTATCAGAACAAGAGGCTGAGGTCGGGAAGTCGC
The DNA here is from genome assembly GCA_963580505.1 of Ennomos erosarius. NCBI lineage: Eukaryota > Metazoa > Arthropoda > Insecta > Lepidoptera > Geometridae > Ennomos > Ennomos erosarius. The sequence goes on along the minus strand of OY756981.1, from coordinate 8,890,382 downwards.
ACTGAGTTCTGTCTTGTCTCCAAACGAGACCGGGTGGACAACTTTGAGATATGAGCATTCCGTTCACACATACGAAGAACTTCTCGCATTTCGGATGGGAGTGGTATGTCCCTGTTATACAGTCCTGTAAAAGTATAGTTGTGTAATGGAAATGACAAGTTTATAAGCGATTTCACTTATTTTGATACGTCCTGAAAGGAACAGTCAGTATTTCTTTGTACACCACATCTTCAAACTTTGTGTACATACTACAGTACCTACACACTAAGCACAGGCTCACTCTACGCATGTCGAAATATGTTTCAACTTGTCATGTTTCCCCTGTGTCGACTAGATTTCATTAGGCCTAGGAGGCAGAAAGTAAGTAAGCTTCTATCACCTTGCTTATCTGGTTTTCGTCTGCCAGCGGTTTCTGAGTGGTGGTAGTAGTAGTGGGTGGTCGTGTGGCCGGAGGTCGTTTAGTCGTAGTCGTGGTCGTGGTGGTAGTAGTGGTCGTTGTAGTCGTCACTGGCTGCGCTATCGGTGATTTTGTTGCAGATGGCTTGTCCACTAAACATATAACATTGTAATAAACATTGTATTTAGGTACCGAACTCCGAAGTTCGATTAGTGTAAACTTGTAAAGCTTAAACTTAAACAACTACTATTGATACCTAACCCTTATGTAAGTAGGTATGGTGGCATTAACTGTTAACCCGAAAAATAAAATCATGAATTATTCATACTTAGATTACTTAGCAGCGTTCTGTGCGAATTTTCTGGAATATCAAATGATTCAAAAATTAATACGATGAATTCTAAAGGACTACTTGCGCATATTAGAGAACTCCACCAGCTAGCGTAGACGGAGCAGTACTCACATCGAGGAAATAAGTAATCAAGAGTTAGGTCGTCTTAACCTACGTTGTAAAAATGAGGAGAATTTAAGAGTAAGACAAAATATAGAATTGTGAAAGAGACGTGGTCAGTTCCAGAGTTCCAGCTACCTTCACACATGGCGAACTCGACCCAGTCGCATCGCCTGGTGCGTTTGTCCCAGTGCAGTCCAGGCGGGCAGCGCTGCTTGCGCCAGTGGCCGCCGACGCACAACAAGTACGAGTCGCAAGTCGTCGCCGGCGCGTGCATGTCGCTACTGCCACAAGCTCCGTCCTCTTGCTTGTCGGATGATGGACCTAATAGCGTTATGATATTATGGCGACTGTATAATTAACGCCAAAAGTTTTTGGTCCCAGTTTCCTGAGTCAAACCACGATTAGATGACGGGGATCGCGGTTTCAGAACCTCGAGGTAAGCGCGTAATAAATTTGGCATTTGATTTAGATTTCGGAATTAAGTACCTACTATTTTTATTAGAAACGCATACAGGTACCTACTTGGTACGCTTGTCTATCGACTGGCGAGCGATCGTGTGGAATATTAACTTCATAACACGTCTTGAATAAACAAAAAGTCCATCCTACTGAGCTAGAGCAAGGGCTATTTGACTTAATATAGGTAGATATTGTATTATACATACGCTTGGTAGTTGAAGATGTTGTTGCTGGTCTTGGAGGTCTGGTTGGCTTCGGTGAAGAAGTGATTGGTTTTGCGGATGAGGGTGACACTGAAAAACATATATGATTTACCTATTGTAGAACTAACTAAGCTGTGGGTATCTAATATAAGTAATAAATAAATAAATAAAATAAATAAATAAATATAGAACTAATGTTTTTAGTGTAGGTATAGTCTATACTGCCCACGCCGCGCCGTCGAAGATTTGCTTCGAAAATCCTCTACTTAGTTTGTGCTTCGAAACAAGAAAACGTGGAAGCAAAGTTAAGCTCTGACAATGACAACCCATCGTAAGTTATGACACTGATATTTCGAAATGATTGCTAAATTCTTAAGAAATTCTAGGGTTATTCAAAAAACGATGAACACAGCCTATTGGTACTTAAGTACATAAAGGTCACTTCATAAAATAAATCAACAACTTAAAATTTCACAAAACCTTATCCTGCCCGGTTTTATATTCTTACCTTCACATTTAGCATATTTGGGCCAGTCACAGTGCTTCTGCTTAGGGTTCCAGTGCAAGCCTGGTGCGCAATTCTGAAGCTTCCACGTGTTCCCATCGCAGTGTAAGTATGCGTTACAGTCATCGGGTACTGACTGGTAGCCCTGGCCGCTGCATGAACCTCCATCTGAGCCGACTTGGGTGTCTGTTACGATTTGATCACATCATTGTTGCGCACAAAAATCATTGTAAACCAGATGGGACTCTACTTTTCTTCTATCCTTTTCGGTCGTTTCCCAAAAGCATCGTGAACGAAAGAGAAGTTAAGGATTTCCAAAAGTAATTTAACTTCTCTTTGGAGAGGAAAGTCGAAGGTAAAAAGACCAAAAGCAAAAAAACAGAGTTAACGAATTACATACAGGGTTCTTTCTAGATAAGAATTTGGCTAACTTATACCTATTTAACAAAATTAGACTTAATTAACGTGCAGTGGATGCTCATAATCTTTAGGAACGCTCATGATTTTTTATCTGAAAGAATGAATAAATATAAAGCCTTGGCCTTTATGTTTTAACTGAACGTTCCCCTTTGGTTGGTCTTAGATCGATTTTTTCGTCAAAACGGCAGGACGAACTTCAATAACTTAACATTCAGATGCCTTTATTTACGTAGCTACAAACACAGAACTTACAAACCAGTGTATAGGTGGGTTAGCTTTATCACTTACCAGAACTGACAGGTTCAGTGGTAGGTCTAGCAGTAGTAGTAGTGGTGGTTGTAGTAGTAGTTGTGCTAGTAGTAGTTCTCCTACTAGTAGTAGTAGTTCTCCTTGTAGTGGTAGTAGGTGGTCTCGCTGTGGTAGGTGCCAGCGTGGTGGTTGCAGTACTAGCTACACTGCTTGATGTTGCTGTGATAATAGACAAAGGCGTTTCATGATTTACTTAGTCAAAGTTAAGTCCATTGACATATTTAGATAAATTGCATCTATTGCAACGTGCAAACTGTCAATAGCAGAATAATAGTGCCTGCTTTATCCAGACATGCCCCGCTAGTTCATATCTAACATTGATTAATCATGAGCTAAATTCCAACATTTGCCATTGCCAGACCCAATCTACTTGTCAACTCATATCATTACCAAAACCTCACTTCAAGTGATGAGTTGGTACACTGACGTTATTGCCTTGGTTTTTATGTGATTATATGCATAGAGGTCCCACTAGGTCCACTAGGCCCCCCTAAATAGACCGACGACATGGAGAAAACCGCGGGGATCCGATGGATGCAGGAGCCGAGCAGTCGCGGAAAGTGGCGCTTTCTGGGGGAAGCCTATGTTCAGCAGTGGACATCTACGGACTGAAGATGATGATGATGAAGGATAGCAAGTCAGTAACTTGTAGTCTACAAAAAGCAAATGGATACGGTACTATCGGTTATCGGTTCAAAAAGTTTGGGTTAGATACAGGTTCGTGATAGGGCCTTGCTAGTGCTAACCAATGCTAGCCAACTGTAATACTAAAATTATAATATTCCTTATTAGTTCCGGCAACTTGGTGACATCTCTTTCGGTCTTATACAAAAAGCCTGACGAAAACTAAGACATGGCATCTAAGGTTCCGAAGATATAGGCACAGATTACTGAATATTCTTTGTTCTTTTCTCATACACTTACTTACCAGTACACTTAGCAAAGCTAGGCCAGTCACATCTATTGACTGACGCTGCCCAGTGCAGTCCGGGCGCGCACATGTGCTTGCGCCACTGACCACCTTCACATTGTAGGTAGCCTCCACAGTCGCCCGGCGCCGCTAGATACTCGCCTGCGGTACATGAGCTGCCTTCTATGGAACCTGGAATATGAGTACCTATGTGTAGCAAATAGCAGTATAACTTCGTTTATCAATTACTGCCCCAATGTATCAAAATAGTAGTGTCCACAGTAGGTAAGGAATGTGTCGAATCCAGGAAAGTGTCGAATTAGAAAAAAATAGTGATTTAATTAAAGTAGTCAGTTAAGGAAAGTGTCGACCCGTTACTGGACCCTTATTTTCTGGTCTAATGTAACTAGCAACTAATAACCCCCAGGCATTTCTTAGGTGGACCGATGAGGAAGAAAGGTTCTCGTGTGGCGACCATGAACCGGAAGACGTAGCGTAGGCCGGTCCTCCATTGGGTAGAGTAGACCGAAGATCTAGTCACAAACGCGAGGGGCCGACGGATGCAGGACACAAGCAGCGGTTCTAAGTACCCCTCTGTAGGGGAGGCCTATGTTCAGCAGTGGACGTCTTCAGGCTGATGATGATGGAAAGTTTCTTACCGGAATCCGAAGGCCTTGATGTTGTAGGTTTCCTCGTAGTAGTAGTTGGTCGTTTGGTTGTAGTAGAAGTGGTTGTGGTCGTAGCGGGTGGCCACCACGTCTGCATGGTGGTGGAAGTGGTGGCGGCGGGGTTCCAGCTCGGCCACGTGGTAGACGTGTGTTGGTCGTGATTGCCTCCGTGGTGGTCGTGGCTGCCTCCTGCGGCTGAACCTAAGAGGTGGTATGGATGAAGACTACATCTGATCCGATATGCTTCAGGTAAAATACGTGGTGTGGGGTGTGTAGGTCTGCAGTGGTGGTGTGGTGGGTGGTGTAGGTGTGTAAGATTATACTTTGACAGATAAATTAATTAGACATAAGTAGCTGGTAGATTTTTATTTTTATTTATTTCATAATATTTATTAATGAATAACAAAGCCAAAGGTCGGATCGGTTAGTTTGATAATTCGTTCAGCGTCAGTTTTAGGAATATTGTACGTTTGCTATTTGCGAACCTATACCTACAAGATCAAACTTATGGACTGTTCTTAAATAGTTAACGTCATTCCTAATCTAATGCCCGCGTGCGCTAAAGTTTGATTGATAGCTCTAAAGTTCGCTCTAATCTCTATAGTAGGACACAAGTAGGCACCCAAATTCATCGTAAGTCTTGGAGCTATAAGTGCGAACATAGAAGCTGTCAAACTTTAGTGCAAACGGCATAAGTGAACATACCATCAGCAGCATCAGTAGCAACAGTAGTAGTGGGTGGCGCAGGAGTAACGGGCTCCGGCGGACGCTCGCAGGCCGTGTTCGGGGGCGAAGGCACGGACCGTCCCAGCGCCCTGCCAGCAGCTCGGAGCAATGGGGATGGCTCAGCACAGCAGCGGTTGTTGAAGTCGTCCAGGTCTATGGCCCATGCCGTCACACCTCCGAGACCCTTGCTCATAGCCCATTCCACCTGAGGTTAGAAGTGTTTGGGTAAAAAATAAGTCTGCTAATAAGTAGCCACCAACCTATTTAAATACTTAGTCGTTCTAGTTTTTTCAATTTCAATTCGGTTGTGGTTTCTATGTCAACACATTTCGCCAAGTTTTAATCAATGCATATCTTTCCCTTTCGAAATTAAAGAATGCTAGTAGGTAGGTACTCCATCGTTCTTGGTGGTACCTATAGGTGCCTATTAATTTATTAATTCTGTGTAAGTTGCTAACACAAAATTTAAAAAATATACTGGTAAGGAAAATTACCTAATACCACAGACATTAAAATAGCTAATACTTATTTAAAATTGTACAGATAAAGATACAACACAAACCTTTTCAGTTATAGATTTAGGGTCATCGTAGCCCACCCATTGATTGTCAGAATATGTGTATGGTCCAGCATTGTCCTGTCGACCAGTCTTCCAGCGAAGGTTCTTTACTGTAACACCATGAAAATGCCTTGAAAAATACAATAGAACCTAAGACATCGTTGAAAAAGAATACTCCATGTAAGATGCATGTATGACAGAAAAAGGAGAGTAAGTGTGCGCCTAGTGTGTATGCATATATAATTTAGTAGTAAAACTTTACCTCTATAGCAAATTTCGTAGTAAGCCAGCATTCCCGGCTGTTTAGTGAACTCTCCTGGTTCTCCCGGACCTGCTGCAGGGGTTCCTGAACCTCTTGGCCCCTCTACATCAGCTAACCTGTACGACTGTCCGTAGAAGGAGAGACCAAGTAGCAGTTTCTTGGGGTCCGCACCTCCACTGATGATCGCGTTAATTGCGTATTCCTGAAATGTTTTCAGAGAAATTATACAATCTTTACTGTTGTCAATTATTAAAAATTGTTTTCTTGTTTTACCGTGTATGGTGAGTGATGCGTTTCTGTATGACGGAGGCTCTCTGGTAAAACTAATTTTTTTAATTGACTTACGATAGAATAATAAGATAGAGAATCCTTTGGTGAAGGCACCAGTGGAGTATGGTGAGCAGTTTTCCTTTCCCAACCACCATGGTAGTCATAGGTCATAGTGCTCAAAAAGTCTGCTTCCCTTGAGATCACAGGCAGATCGTAAGCGGCTTCAATAACTTCTTTATAACCCGATATCGCAACACCGAGTTCCATTCCAGCTCCGTGAAGACCTTTGGCTACTTCCTAAAACAATAATATATTATTTGCGATCTTTTGGAATATCCTCCTACTAATGTCTTTTTATCAAAGACAAAGACCTTAGGATTTATCTTACTCAAATGATTGTATTTACCTGTATGAATTTAGCATAGTTTGCTTTATCAGACTGGGCACCTTTTTTGCAGTTGCTTTGCCAACAAACTGGATAGTTCCAATCCAGATGAAGACCATTGAAGTTGTGCATTCTTAAGAATGGGATCAACTTCTGAACAAAATTCGCACGAGCAGACCCTGATGATACTAGCCGTGAGTACTTGTCACCTGCCGAGTCGGTCCATCCGCCCAATCCAAGGAGGACTTTGACGTCCTTCAGAGAAGTCACACGTTCGTACATGTCTGGTAGAAAAGGGATATGGTTCATCGTTAGTTAAATTTAATAAACGTTTATAAACTTTCATCACTTTGTCGTTCTCATGCTTTGTAACATTTCATGTTAACGAGAAGTCACAGGACATTTTACGCATGGATTAAATATGGTTATGATTAATAATGGCAAGTAAATGGCAGAAAAACAAAACATTTACTGGTTTTAAAATTAAACATAAGAAATCATATACTCTTCTTCTTATGTAGGTAAACAAATGCAAATGACCCTAATTTTGTGCCGGCTAAAGTATAAGCAATAAAATGTCTTTGAGTTTTTAATGTTCTATTTGTTAGGTATGCACATGTAAATTCTTACTGTTTGTAATATCTGTCCAAGGATCAAACTCCTTAGCGACGAGATCATCAGGCGAAAGAGATGCGTATGCGTAGACTACGTGTGTGCAAAGTCTGGAGTCTATGTGTTCAGGGACAAATTTTCCATCGCCGCGTCTGTAGAACGCCCAGCTTGTCATGTAGCAGACAACTTTTTTATCACTTTGTTTAGCTGAAAGTACAGTCATTTCAATGAACAACAGACACTAGTGATCCCGATTGAAACAGATAACAGTGGTATAAAGAAGCAGGCCATACTTCTCTTGCTGTCGATATCATTCAAAGATGTCAGGCGCTCAGGTTCTCTACTCATGGGCATTTCTTTCATTGGTATATCGTTCCACTGAAAAGTTTGATAAGTAAATTGCTTTGTTAAATAATCTATTTGGTAGAGAAGAGAATATTTTAGGTAAGTAGAGTGCGATTCAAATTCAACGGCTGCTGTGAAGTCGGCCCGAAACGCTGCGCAGTAGCAAAAATTAGATGTTTGCGATAAGAAGTAAGGGATGTGCGCAGTGTGTGGGGGCGTGCAGCGCATTTCACAGCTACCAATATGTTTCATACTCTACCTACGTTAGTTCTGCTGGGATTTTATTATATGTTTTTGTACTCACTTCAAAGTCGTTTTCGTAAACTTGCGGTAAATATCTTGCAGCATCGTCAACACTTATCCGAAGGCTTTGTCCTGGCATACATTTTGACACATCATTGTGCCTAACAAAAACAATAAAAACAAAGGTAAATTACTTAACAAGGTGTAAAATAGCATAAATCGAAAGCATTACTTACCCGCAGAACCCAGTGGAAGGATCATACAGTCTCTCTTCCTCACAAGACATCCTGTAACTGATGCTACCGGTACAGAAGTGGAAATGCGCGCATGATTCCTCGTCTGATGCCAAGTATGGAGTATTTTCTTCACATGAACCGATCTTCAGAGAGGATTGGTCAGTTTGGACTGCTTCTCCTGGAAAGAAAAAATAAGGTTAGTGTTTGTTAATAAAATTATAAGCACCTAGTATCTCGTCAATTCAACATCAACATACCGTTCAAAGTTGTTGAGATGGCGCTTAGTATTGGGAAAGAAGGTCCACAAAGTCCTCTGAAATCATCCATGTCTACAGACCAAGCTGCTGCTCCGGCTAAGCCAGAACTTATAACGAATTTCATCTGCCAACATAAGGAATTAAATATGACTGTATATTCTGCTGAAAGATAACCACCGTCATTATAAAAATGTTAAATACTTACCTATGCTTAATAACAAATCATCATTATTAAATTACCTTTTCTAAAACAGTAGATTGAGTATCATAAGTAACCCACTGGTTATCAAATACGGCAAATGCGTTTCCAGCATCGTCTATTCCACTGACTCCTTTACCCTCACGTTCTGCCATACAAATCTAAAATTTATGGGACATAAGTTACATAGATTTTCTCAATAAAATCTTATGCACGCAGCTAAGTCTGAATGGGAGATATCATATCGATTCACATACCTCAAAATAAGCAAGCATTCCTTTTGTCTGTGTGTATGAACCTTCTTCTCCCCAACCGCTGATAGCGGCACCAGGAGCCGGCAATGTAGAGGGAGCTAAAGTGTAGCTGCGACCGAATAACGGAATCCCAAGAACCAGCTTCTCAGGTGCCATTCCATGTCGAAGAACATATTTTACCATGAATTCCTGAAACAAGATTGCTTTTATTTCTAGAACGAGTTCACTGGTATGCAATAACATTTTTTCCAGGATTTATTTGCTTACAATATTATCGTATCTTTGGTCTCGTGAAGTAGCTCCAGGGTCTCGATGTAAAACACTGTGTTGAACTGCCTTTGGCGGAGGCTCATCGCGTTCTCCGTGCGTCATGTCCCACGCTTGAAGGATGGTGTAGTCCGTTGCTCCGCTTACTGCGCTTAGATCATAACCATCTTCTATTTGGTATCTGAAATGAATACTCCATTTAGTATTCTGTTTTTAACTCACTGCTTGCATTTCGAAACGAGACTGCAGGTAAAGTACCTACCTGAATGGCGGCAATACAGTAGAAAGAAGAAAACCATATGATGAGAATTTCTCTCGCAGCTCGTATAATAGAGCTGTTAGCATTTCTTTTTCCTTTTCATCCTTTTCCCCTGGGTACACCCAGTGGAGATCAAGGCCATCGAAGTCATGTTCTTGTAAGAAGCTTACGGCGCTTTCAACAAACATATTTCGCCTTGAAGGTTCTTGGACCATCTCACTAAAAAGTCGATCTGTACCTGCTCCGCCAACGCTTATTAATATTTTTAATCCTGGTATTCTTTGTTTTAATCCGGTTGCAATTCGGTAACCACCTAAAACAAAATATGTTATGGGTGTATATTTTTGTTTATAAATTTAAGTCGTGTCTATTCGCGCACTGAATTTTACTTTATAATGTGAGTTTACAATCCAAGCCCCGAAAAAGTGCTTAAGTACTTCAATGTATTTTTCTCCCATTTATATTACCCTCATAATAATATGAATTTTATGCAAGTTTCTCTCACCTTTGACAACATCATAGTCTTCGTTAGCCGGTAAAACAGAGTATGTGTGAGGGTGCATGACAGCATAGGCATAATGCAAGTGCGTGCACGAACGTGGGACAAGCCCTGCAGTAAATGCCAGAGGTGGAGCTCTGTACGCAGCCCATGACTCCATATAGCACACCACCAGCCGTCGAGCTGATAGTCCGCCCGAGGTCTGCTGCATTTCTTGTAGATTTGCATTCCCAAGCTGGAGCCTTTCATCGTTACGACTACCACTGTAATAGAAATAAATTGTAAAAATTATTTTGTGTGAATTGTACTCTAGAAATGATTTTAATTTGAGGATTGACTTTATTTCTGTTGATCAACTCACTTGTTCATATGGAGAGCAGCACCATAGTAATGTTTTAGATCTCCAAACGCACTTGGTATTATTTCTGCATCCTGAAATAGCCAAATGTGATTAAGTACTTATTAATTTTTTTTGTAGCATTCATTTGTGTATACTTTATTAGGTAATTGTTTCCTGACAAATATAATCTGGGAGTTTTTAAGGCCAGAGTGAACCGGTATTTTCGAGGCAAGCATGCTCCATCGTCGACCGCGTCGTCACTTACCATCAGGTGAGACCGTGGTCAAACGTAAGCCTATCGTTGATAAAAAAAAATGATAATAATAAATAAATAAATATTTCATGGACATTTCACACAGCGCCATCTAGCCCCAAACTAAGCAAAGCTTGTACTATGGAGATAAAAACAACTTTAAAAATTAGGTAAGTACCGGTTCTGCAGTCTTGAATGCGTATTCTCTATTTAAAACGGGAATGGGCCTTCTTTCTACTGCATCACGTAATGGTAATCTTCCCTCACTTTCATCGCGGAGTGCTCTGAAATGAATTGTTACGTTAGATTGATCACATGGTGGGTGGCCACTGGTCAGGTTGTATAGTTCTGAAGTTGATAGTTTATATAAATGTTTACCTGAGAGGTATACTTTCAACTGATGCACGTATTGGTATTGCAATGGGTTCGTGCTGGGGGATGGTTTCGACGGCGCTTCGCGTGAAGGATGACCCGACGCGCGGGGACGCTACGGCAGCGGTGCACAGCACTAAAGCCAGAGCACACTGAAAACACAGCAAGAAAGTATTTACTTACTTACTTACTTACTTACTTTCTTAAACCATAACGTAAACAAAGTAGCAGATTCAATACAGTTATGCGGTTTTGACACATCGTTAAATCGTGATTCGTGCTTGTTCTCGTTTACCGAAACATCGGTCGCATTTATTCTGAACACCTATCGTGATCTGTTTAGCATGAGTTTATCGAACAAAAGATTCCAAGGCTATTGACCCTATGCAAAAAGCTTCATGCACGTAGGTATATCCCGCTCAACAATACCAATAGGAATCAATTACCTGGGGACACTTAAATTAGACATTTGGTGCCGTTACTCGCGTTGTAAAAAATTAGATAAAGCATATCAAATGATTCCCCGCGGTCCCATGCGGTACCATAACAATAGAAATGACGAGGCTCAGCGCCGTTAATGAAGATTACATGGTTCTTTTTGTATTGTACTGAAAATATTAAGACGTGTGGGCGGTAGCGGTCGGTGACCCATTGATCAAGTATCGCACACGAACTTTGCGTAATTTACATAACTTGACAGAGTCAGAGTCAAGACCAACACTTAAGACTGGTTTGCGGTTGATGGACAAAAGTTTTGTGTATTCTTGGTATATTTTGATAGCAAGTCAATGACCACAGCCTCCGAAGTACCGTAATATCAATCGATATAAATAAGTCCTAATAAAAGATGTGACAATGGTACATTTATTTACATGTTTAAGCATTTGTTGTTGAATATTTGCAAGTGAGTACCTACTTATCTTTATAAAAACTTCAATGGAATGAAAAGTACATAATATATAGTACATAATATGGCAATATACAGTGGAATGGTTAATGATGTAGTTGGTAAGTACATTCATTAGTCATGGGCTTGCAGAACTTTAATGTTTTTCTTACATGAAAGTTCTGCAGTAATGAATGTACTTGAAAATTTTGGACACATTATAACTTATAGTAACCAGAACGTTTACAGACTTCACCTATTATGTCTACTTAAGTCTTCATTATTTAAACGCCATATAAAAGTATTTCGTTCATGAATATCATTTGGAATTTTTGGGCGTGGATAACAGGAGAGTTGATCTAATAAATTACTTCGAAATGAGCGCTAGTATATAGGTGCGTTGACTCGGGCTGCTCAGAGAACAACACAATTTGCATACAAGCAGGCAGAAGCAGGTAGCTGAGAGGCAGCCTGAGGGGTCATCGTCATCTTCCCAACCTGTCTAAGGTGTTTTCGTGACATTTCGCGAACGATTAGGACTCGAGCTTTTATTTTTTTTTTCCGGACAACATCGCCAAGGTAATTTAGTGCTATAAATTTGATATGTTGATATGCCGGCCGGTGTTATTGGCTTTATTGGTTTATCTCAGTACGTGTATCAATTTTACGGCTAAAGAAACTGCATTCAATTTACATCGGCAGGTGAGCACGGTTAGATACGGAATTTAAATTAAGGCGTTGGTACTAGGTAGGTACCTACGTAACAGCTTTGATAGGATGTTTTAAAATTTTAATAAGTTTTTGATTTGTTTATTTTTGAATGATTTAGATTTTATTTAAGTAAGTAGGTACTTACTTGCATTTGATATATACATAACATATGTATTTGTTAAAGTAAATGTTTTTCAGTGGTTCAATAATAAAAATTTACGCAAGGACCAAGACTTCCACATTTTAATTCATTGGAGTGTAAAAAAGTTAATGAGTAAGCACTAAGCAGTGTTGGGTCGTCACAACATGACATTGTCGTCGCGCGAAGGCCGAAAGAGCGACGCACGAGCAATGTCCCAGTGCGTGCATCGCATACTTCTACAGGTACCTATAGATACAATACTTTGACAATATGGTACAGCCTTTGAATATGGACTAGGGTACAGCCAATAGTTTTGCAGCAAAAAACTTTATTTTTCTTATTGTGGCATTTATAAATAGCTGATTGGGTCTCTGGAATGGAATATTTGCAGTTCATGCATAAGGAACTAATACATAGGTGTGGTTGTGTGTGTAAGTGGTTGGTTGGTCTACAAGTGTCAATATAATAATTTAATACTTAATCTAAAAAAATATTTTAATTAAATGGAATATAAATAAACCTTAGATACTCGTAGAGCTCTCAATGGATCTCAAATTCAATGCTTAATTTTGGAACTAAGCTAGTAGGCACTAGTCACGACGGTGATGATATTGCCCATATAAATTCAATGCCCTGTGTGGTTCGAATAGTAATTGATAATTTACACGTTTCTAGCGACTCGTACATTTTTCATTTACTCATCGGTGCAATAACTAAGCAGTCAACCATATCATTACCGGTAAAAGTATTTACGTTAACACCTTGAGCTTGTCTGAGAACTTAATCTTTCTGTATAACTTGAATGGCATAACTGAAGTCGCATAAAGAAATTTCACTTACTTACCTACCGTTTTTAGTAAATAGAGGTAAATAATATGTCCACCACAACACATAGTCTGCGACATAGTTATCTAGTCATGTCTTAGTACCTACACAGAAAACCATAAGACAAACTATGTGATATAAGTAGTAGGTCTAGGTACTAACTACTATTTTAATATCTGTGATATAAGTAAACATTTTTTTTTATTTTATCAACCTCAATTTGATTTATTTACTAAGTATTTCATAGAGCTTGGTAGGTATAGAGGTTATTGTTCTATGTACACTTGTACACTTGTACAGGTAAATAAATGGCTTACGAATAACGAGGAAATACATTATATTATTTCAGAAACGTTCTTTAATTTTTAGCTCGAATTATGAAAGAAACCTCTTTGTTTTATCGCAGGACTGAGAAAATACATTAAACCCAAGAAGCAAACATTTTACTGCAAAAGCTACGTGTCCTGTTCATGATCCCGGTTTAATATTCCGGTTTTAAATCCCCTTGCTCCTTTACGCTCTGAGTACAGCGTCCTAGAGCCCCATATTATAAAAGGGTGTACTATACGTATTTAACCAAGTGGTTTTTCAACGTGATTGGCGCGGCTTGTATACAGGGTTACAGGAAAAATTGTGCTAGATCCGCTAAGGGCGTGGAGTTCCCACCATTTCTAATTTATTTCACTATGAAACACCCTAGCCTAAACTTATAATATTATTTTTAGATATCCGTTAGAAAAAAATACAGATTCAAATATTTTTTTATTTCTTAACTTTCACTTGTCTACTATAGTCTATTAAATATTATATTATGTACTATTTTATTGATTGACGTCCCAAAGCATCTTATTACACATGTAAAAATGCAATAATAATAATAATAAGACACACAAAATATTTAAAAAAAAATAATTAAAAGTCGAATATTTCGAAAAGGGTCAAGTTTAGGCTAGGGTATTTCATAGTGAAATAAGTCAGAAATGATGGGTACTCCACGCCCTTAACGGATCTAGCACGATTTTTCCTGTAACCCTGTATAGGTAGGTACTTACTTTTCTTTTTGGTAAATATATGTCAGTATATTTATAATTATTATTATACAAACTAAGATAATTATAGAGTTATTCGAGGCTGCTTTCAAGCTCATCTTTGGTTATTAAATAATAATACCTATTATAATAACAGATAAATAGTATAACTAACTAGGTGTCTCCTATCAACAAATTACTTTGCAAACATGGACGTAGTGAATACGTTTATGTTTATGTTTGTAAACGGAAAATTTGATTCACGGACGGGAATTGAACCTGCATTTGATTACGCTAAGTAGACGATACTGCTAGGTATATAAAAATCATGAATATTTTCTACCTCCTATCGTCTTATCTCTACTACATTTTATGAGTAAGTATATTAGTATATTTATGAGGGGAGGAAAATTTGCGGAACTCTACATAATTGCGTATACCTGCTAAGATTTATAATGTAGGTAAAATATTAGATATTCATGCATTATTGAACTATAAATTGTTTCAATTAAATAGCCCTGGGCGATTATTCTCTATGGAAACACAGATTCCACACGATACGAAACCAGGTCGTTATCGTGTCTTGTTCAAATCGTGTCACAGCGTTAGATAAACCTTCACATTAGATTAAGTTATTTTTATTATGAATAAAATATATTGACATAAGTGGTAGTAAATTTAGTTGTATTGATGTTTCGGATCGCATCTCGGTAAAACATGTGGCTTTTGACAGTTCTATTCGCGCCAATTCCAAATTCCATTCGCGCGGTTTTGTTTTCGTTTTATAGAGAATAGAGTTTTGCAAATTTCTTATGTAAGGCAAGGAATTAGCGTGGTTTCGAAGTAAGGAATCGATAGAGAATAACCGCCCAGAAGAGAAGACCATGAAGTAATACGTTAAAATTCAAAAAATTTAGTTCAAATTCCCTCCGAGGACCACAGAATTCGCCCTATTCTATGGTAGATACATTGATGTCCTTGGTATTGGTTCTAGTCTTGATGATCTACCTCCTCAGCCGCAGAAGTGCAGTGACCGATGAGTCCTAGTGCCCTCTTATAATTTACCCCATTTATGGTGCAATTGTCTACACGTGGTCTGTGGTCACTTTCCACCATGACTTTATTTATAACCCGGTTAAAGGCCTTGCATAAGTAATGAGCCAAACCACTCATTCATTTCACAAAGAGAAATTTGGGAACAATACAAATGTGAGTAGCGAAGCTAGTTGTTAGTTAAATAAGTACATAGATGTTTTAAATTTATGCTGTTCATAATAATATATGGGTTGGTATGGTTTTATTTTGTCCCATAAAAGGTGTGGCAAAACATAACTTGAATTTACCTAATATGGATTGATCTACCTCTATACGTCCATTCCATTACTAAATAATAATAAATTATAATGGAAACTAGAATAGTAGAATAGTAAATGCGGAAGACTCCAGATAGATATGCAGTTTTTTTAAATATATTTGAAATAATGATTCATCACCATCATCATCATCATCATCATCAGCCTGAAGACGTCCACTGCTGAACATAGGCCTCCCCAATACTTGCCTCCTGCGTCTATCGGCTCCCGCGATTCTAACCATATCGTCGGTCCACCTGGTGGAAGCCGGCCAAGTAAAACAAAAATATTGGGCGCGCGCGGAAATAATGATTATGTCGTTATTAAAGTATACTTATGTATACTATACATATAATTGAACATACAAAAATAATATCCCCTACCAAAAGGTAGTATGAAAAATATCGGATGATAAAGAGTTCAATAACATTTGGCTATAATTGCTTTAACTATTAGGATTTGTGATAATTTATTGAGCTAACATAACGCTATTTTTAAACGAATGACATATGTTTTATTGCATTGTGTTATACCTATATCGGCATTGTTTTAGATAGATATTTGTACCTACCTATTATGAACTATAAATAATTTTCATAATATTCAAATCTAATATGTAATATTATAATTATTTATATGAATACTTACCCACAGTGCGATGTTGTGCCCCATAATGGGGAGCTTAAAACTCCGGAAGTATTATATATCTGAAATCCAACAAGAATAATCACTGAAAGTGTTCATGAAAGACATGTAATGTCAACTTTTTTTGATTGTTATTATTGAAGAACCTACCTATATTATGGTTTTGCCGGTGACAAAGTAGAGGTTTGAAGACGTCCCTATAACTAAAGAAGCAGGGAGGCTGCGCCTGCGTCGCGAATGTCGTGCGACTGAGCGGGCGGCGCGCGCGACGCTTAGTGTTAAATACTCGGACATGAGGCTACATCAGGCTTCGGCGCATCTTGTATCGGTGACTATGCATTGGCATTTCGGGTTTTAGGACATTTGTTTCCTTTTATTTTCTTATGAATTATTTATGTCACCTTTTCTTGAATCAAGTTTGCAATTGATTAGTATACCTATATCATTAATGTGACAGTTCGAGTCGTGATTCTGCAAAGGCTAGAGGTACAGCATTAACCCAGCTACAGATTAAGCTTAAATTAAATCGCAGTACCCACCTACCTACCTATGTATTGAGCTCTCATATAACTAAGAAAAAAACCTAAATTAAAAGGTGAATAAAAGAAATTTAGCTCTACATATTTTTATCAGAGCTTTGGCAAAAGGCCAAACATAAGTTTGATTATTTTAAAAAAGAGCGTCTGTTTCGAGGAAACTGCAATAGAATCTGCATCACTTCGGCGGTCTTAATATATGGTGTATAAGTACAAAGTTGAAGTACTTACTATTGATGTTATATTATAATAAATGCTTGTGTGATGGTCACTCTACAGTACCTAAGACATATTAATAGTTGCCAATTTGGCAAGCACTACCATAGCACTACCGGTTTCTATGAGCTTTTAACACTGTCAATGTGCCTATTAATCCTGTACGATAGAAACAAATCAATTTTATTCGAAAACAAGAATACGACAAGTGGATTTTCCATTACCTTCTATAATGGATATTTTATTTTTGTTAAGTTTAGGTTTGACGTTTTGACATTTTATCTTCAACTATAATATTTTTATAGGGTTTTGTAAAAAAAGAAAAATAAAGAAAAACATATTAATGGTGATTAGGGACCGTATTCTCGTCCATTAACGATACGAAAATTGAATCGAATTGGTGAGAATGAGAATCGCAACCCAGAAAACCATAATATCTTTGCGATTAAGTACCTATTTACTTTTATATGATGCGTGCATGCATGTATATTGTACCTATAATATGCGTGTTTGCTAGCCATAAATTAAATAGGAACATATTGTCGACTTTATTTATTAATAAAACTAGCCGTAAATATGAAATTTATCTTCATTAGAATTCGATGAATTTCGACCATTAGCCAGTAATCGAATTGCTTACCTATTCTATGAAGTTTGTCTTTTATCACTATGTACTTATATTCCCAAAAATAAACCACATGCACTTGTACACATACAAATCTACAAATTTACGTTTTTCACTGCTACTGAAGTAGCAGTGAAAAACTTAATGAGTAGCCAAAGAAGTGCGTTTGAGGCACAGCCTTTACTCTACTTAAATATTGGCAGAAGTAATAAACATTTTTAGTTTAAAAAAAATATCTTACTAACTGACCCACCCGCCTCGGCTTCGCACGGGTTAATTAGATTAAGTTCTAACTCTGTTTATGGGTAAGAGAATTTTTTAATTACAACACAAAAAATAAAAAATAAAAAACAGAAATAAAAATAACAAATGTCAATAAAAAATATACTATATAAAATATAATAAAATATAAAATATTGTACCTGATGGGACCCCATGACCATAGTATTATATAAGAACAGGCTTAAATAAATCGTACAAACTAGTGTTCAATACGTGGTCTTTATCGCAGACGGTGATCATTTCCAGGCAGACTATGGGCGGAATAAATAAAACAACGGTAAGTATAATATACCTAAGGTATTAACTTTTTAAACATAATTATTTTCATATTTACCTATCTAGAATGTTTTGCATCTCTGCCTACGATGTGGTGATGAAGTGGCCGCCTACGTGGTGAGTGTGGCCGCGCTGAGCGCCCGTCATTACTATGCACGCTACGTCTCTTCCTCCTGGCTGCCAATGTCACTCGCATTGTTTACCGCCGCCGCCGTAGCCGCTCCGACTAACTGTAACTCTTAAGTGGACCCTGAAATTGGCAATGCCCTTGTTTTGGATACAAGAGCGACCTAGCTTCTTTTAGGAAATTGACTGTGTTTCCAACAAGTGGTTTACGTGAACTCTCGAAGAATTTCGGTCCGCTGTTATATTGTAGCGCTCCGGCCTGAATCTGGATCATGCCCTTACTCGAAGGCACCAGCGGAACCGGTATTGTGTTTACAGTTGACCAGTTTGGTGCAAACAAGTGTCCATTTGCAGTGCAGAGGGATGCGTCTGGTGGCATTGGCCGGGAGCATCCCGCGTGCTCTTCAAGGCGAAGTTCAAGGCGGGCCGTTGGCATTTATCGCCGATTCGTCAACATTCAGCGCAGTGCCCGTATCGTTCGCTGTATGATCGCCTCGCCCACCATGTAGATGTAATTAAAAGTTCATTGCATTTCTATTGTCATATATCTAACGGTACCATGTGACCCAACACATTTCATTTGCCTATATTAGTCATCACAAAACATGATCATAAACCGAGGGAATTTGGATATGCAGCTAATAGACTACCAATTGAATTAAATCTCAGATAAATTAGTTTTCTTACTTCCTTTCGGTTTTACTTACATTACCTATTTATTAGGCCATAATAATATGACAGCAATTATATGCCATTATAAATACCTCTATAACTTACTCCGTCCCAAGAATATCGCGTGAACTCTTATCAGGCGTTATCGGCGCTCACTATGATTTGTTTACTTACAATTACATGACTGTATTGATGATATCGTGATCTACTACAGAGAATATTACGAATAAGTTAGTACTTACTTAGTAGTAACCGGTACAGCGCTTGTAGTAGTCGTATCTATCATTCATTTGTTTCGCGCTAGTAATTAGTTATGGTGCTAACGAAGCAGTTGTTTTTAAGTAAGCGGCTGGTTACCGAAAACGAAGTTTCTGATGGAGGGATCCTCGTCGACGAACATGGCGTTATTGAAAATTTACTAACACGGGAACAAGCTAACGAAATGATCGCTGAGAGCAATGGAAAGATTACGGTAATTTTGTCATGTCTATAGGTATTATGTTTAAACTGGTTCCAATATAATCGTGTTTTCGACTGCTTGTTGTGGTATGCAGTTTTTATTAAGGCAACCTAAATTCGATGCCAATTGGTAGTTCGTATTTTATAACAATTTCATTGACAGTGGCTTTGACCGTGTACAGTATAATATAATGAGCTGATGGAACCTAATAAACCTTTGGTTTGCGATATCCAATCAAAATTATTATCTTGCAAATTAAACACTGTAAAGGTATATAAAAAATTAATGACATTTAGGTATATTAGCTTTATTCAGTGTTTTTGGTACCAAGCTGAGCTGGAGTGTAAATAAAAGCATAAAATATAGATAGCCATTATTTTCTGTCAGTTACCCTGGTTTAATTGTATTTCGGTATTGGAACCTGATATTCTTGCCAATTTAACTTTGCTGACTTAGTTACAAACGTCCACTCTGTTTTGAATATGAACGATAAGAACTAAAAGAACAAATAATAATATGGCCAAAAATAGATACGCCCCTGTTCAACTATATAGATGGCCTTCTTTATCTTACCTTGTAAACTCGTAGTGTAGACTGTAAGGCCCACTTGCACGTTCTCAGGTTAAAATTATAACTGAATAGCTAACCCAGAGCTAGTAACTCGAGTTAAGTTGATAAACAGAAATATCCAGACATTTTCTCTTGCACGTTCGGAATATTGACAGGGGTTAAGCCCGTCACACACGTAGCAATAATATATATTAATATACCGTACTATAATATATATTATAGCAAGCTACCACACACGGAGACGATGCTATAATGTATATTATAAATTGTACTAATAAACTTGTGTAAGTAAGTATGTAGTATATCAGCGAGAATCCTAATCATCATGGGTTCGAAGGTCGTTGACGGAGGGGAGCTGGCGTTGATAGCTGGAGTGGTGGACTCTCACGTGCACGTGAACGAGCCAGGTCGCACCGCCTGGGAGGGGTTCAGGACTGCCACCAGTGCTGCAGCGGCCGGCGGTATCACTACCATCGTGGATATGCCGTTGTGGGTACCAACTAAATAATGTTATGTTATGCTCTAACTTCCTCGACAAACTTCAACCCATCTTTCATGCTTCAAAAATATTTACACATTATTATGCTTCAACCAAATCAGCTGTGCCAGAGCTGGTCCCCAAGTGCTTGAATAAAATCATAACAAAACTAATACAAATTTCATTAGTGAACATTCATTTCATTATATGAATTTCTGAAAACTGAAAGCCAAACCGTTGATAGATTTACTTTACACCCTTTTGCGAGAACATATACCTACCAATATGATCTGTATAAATACTTCAAACGCAAAACACACAGAAGTGTAGCAAAAATTACCTAGTTTGTATAGATCCAGGTATTTGTAAATATTGATCACGAATCGTACATTCATTTTTCAAGTAATTAAAGCACTTAACAAAGGCGATGGCGACAACAAACCATTATTTTTACAGCATCATTAATACACATAAGTACCAATTTTATGTTTGGTGCATTTTGATACATAAATTTTTATTTTCGTTTATTTTAGGAACTCCATTCCTCCAACGACTACATTTGCGAATCTTAAAACTAAGGCTTCTGCAGCGAAAGGCAATGTTTTTGTAGATGTTGGATTTTGGGGTGGCGTTATACCGGGAAACCAGGTAGAATAATAACATTTTAAGCATGTCTATTTAAGTAATGCTTATGTTAGAATAAAACTTATCTAGTTTTGGGTTTCGTCACTTACTTACCTAGTGATAAAAAGAACATGTCGTGTCCATTGAACTTTTCAACGTTTATAAGTATTTCAGTTATTTAATTTATATCCACAGACTAACACAATGTTCTGAGCCTTTATTTATCCTTTTTAGCACGGATTAAATATCCTAAGAGGACATAAAACGTGCCAGAACACCATAAAATAATTAAATCGCGCCAAAACTTGTTTCAAATCTTGCGATAACTGTCACAGTGTGACATTAAATAACCCATTTCAAGTCTGCAGGGAGATCGCTGGTATCAGATATTGGGAAGATGGAGCATGGTATTATTAACCTTTCTTTGTCTCCATCACTGCATGATTTTAACAACAAATTTTAACATTTACCTAATGCTTAGTGGGTTAAGCACGACGTAAAATTTAGTAATATGAGCAGTAATTTCTGATGTACCAAAATACAATTGATCTTTTGAACCAGTTTAGTATACTATGCTCACCTCTAAATAAGCATTAAATCCTTAAATTACTTTTTTGGTTAACAAAAGTAGAGTAAATTACATCGGCGCCGGCGCGGCAGTCCCAGAGCCAAAATTAGATAGGTACCTACTTACTTAGCCATAACTTGTTGTAGCCATCCCGCCTTGATAAATCAGGTATAAGATATGTGCAATTAGTTCACTCTGCTCATACATATTATATATCTGGTACCTCATTTTTTGCTCACACATAATTATTGAGAGAAGGTCAGAATCTTAGCATAAAGTTTAGCTTAAACCCTTTGAAGCTATGACAGCTCAGTTGGTAGCGAGAGCGACATGCTACCGTGGCTCGTGGGTTCCAACCCTGCTGAGCTTGAGCTTTAGGTAAAGGGAAAACGTCGTGAGGAAACCATAGCATGGGCATTTCTAATACTAGTCTGGCTAAGCCGTCAAGCACTCAACGTTATGTTCCGGCAAATTAGAACGGGCCGTATCACAACGCATCGAAACGCATCGCATAAAATAAGAAGAGTACCTAGCCTTTAGAGGAAGTTTCAAATACACACGTCTTGCGGAACCACTTTCATCCCTTTAATTGAACGTTTTGTGAAATTTGGTCAATCGCTACCCCAAATGGAGAACTATTAGTATAAAATTGGGAAAAGACGATCTGACAGAAGCGGACAGAAGTTCATGGAAAACTATCGCTTTGTAATTTTATTTTATGTTTTTGTTATTGACATGTTAATTTATTTATATTGGAATGTATTGTTATATCTAGATAAACCATTAGTATAAGCGCCACATGTAATTTTCTGACTCTCATAAGTGTACCTGCATAATGTGTTGTGTACCTACATGAATAAATGAATTGAATTGAATTGACACTCACTTACGTTTACTTACTTTTGTCTATAAGTATTTGTATTAAATTTTTCAGGATTCTCTTCAAGACCTAGTTGAAGCAGGTGTGGTGGGTTTTAAATGTTTCTTATGCCCAAGTGGTGTCCATGAGTTTCCAAATGTGGACAGTGAGGATTTGGAGAAGGCATTCGCTGCGTTAGAAGGAACACGTTCTTTATTGGCTGTGAGTAAGAACTAAGAAGTGTTGTAATAGAAAATATTAAATCTACTCAACCATTCAACTGGCTTGCATGACAAAACTGCTGAACCGATTTGAATAAAATTTAAAACATTGATTTATTTACCAGGACCATAATAGGATATTATGGCCCGCGGAAAACGGATATAGGTACGTTTCTTATGATACCGTGGGCACAACTAGTGTTTTTTTTTCTTATATTTTGGCTCCACACACAGTGTATTTAGCCAGTGTCAAGTATTGTATATTTAGTTTTAAAATATTTTACGTAGTCAAGTCATAGCCCAGTCTAAATCAAGTCACAGTCCAGTCTAAGTCATGCTCTAGTAAAGTGGTGACAACTTTACTAGAAACTCCTATGGAATTTTGGAAGCAACACGAAAAACCACGTTACACCACATTATATCACATGCCCACACTCATGCTCGTAATTCAGCACTTAATGCGTAAAACGCCACCAATTTTAAACATTAACTCTGGAAAAAGCACAAGTTTTGAGAAATAATACAATGCAACGACGTGAACTTTTCCGCGTTCCCGCCAAAACTTCACATATCTAGTGTTGTACAATCAGTGATATCACCACAGACCTAGAATTTTTTCGTTACATCCTATCTCTATGGATATCACCATGATGATACAATACACGTTAAACGCGCGTTGAACTCTTTTGTATGGAGTAGTGGAGTAAGCCTAATCTAGGTATTAATAATGTACCTATGTAGGTACTAATTAACCTAATACATACTTACTATCTCTAATTAGCTACATTGGTAATATAGCTACCCGCAGTCGCAATCACAACGCCCCATACATATAAAACGGCTCTGAAAAAAATAAATCCTTGAAGTTTAAAAAATTAGGAATAATATAGTTTTTCTTAAAAATTTAGAAAAAAAGGGATTATGTTAACTGCTTATACAATAGCTGTTGTATTATTTTCTGAAAATGTCATTGCTATTTAATATATTATTCATATTTCAACAACAACCTACCTAACTTTCGTAGTGAGTTGGACTCCTTTGTATGGCAGTTGTAGAGAACCTAGTATTTAGGTAGAGGTACCCATGAATTGCTTTAATTTGTTAATTATTTTTTATAGCACTGGCTTGGTGTACACGGTATTCAATCCAGCTGCAGTTTTGCGTTTAGTCCTTTTCACACAATAATAATAAGATATAACTAGGTACTGAACGCGGTACGCGAAAAAAGTTTCTATGAAAAAAGTTTAGAGCAAATAACTCATTTAAATAAATATGAATGACGATCCTCTGACTGCAACACTTATCTAATATAAACAAGTTTTACAAGGTATACTTTGAATTAAAGAAGACAGAAGACGAATTTACATCAATATATTATAATATAGTTACATAGGTAGATCTCCGATTTTAAGGAGTGTGTTGAACTCTTTTGTTGGAGTAGATTGGCTTATAGTATTCCGTGTAAATATTTGTTTGTTATTTATTATAGACGGAATAGGCAATATTACCAATAGTGGTTCATCATAAGGTATTTGATAGAAGAATTACAATTTTTAATATATCTTCAAATACAATATTTTGCGCGTTACAGCCTTCATGGGACTCAAGAATATCATAAGTGGATGATGACTTAACAATGAAATTATTATTTTTAGGTATGCGCCGATATTTTTATCTATTAGGATGTTTACTACACATCCATGTAGTGTATGTACCTACCTAAGTGTAAATTGGTATATTTTTCTTTTATTTTCCAGTTCCACGCCGAATTAGAAGATGCCTCTACTAGTCCCTCAACTAAAAGGAAAATGAGGAAAAAAGGTTTTTATTTGTTCCTTATGTAGGATATGCTTAGGATATTAATATGTAATGGAGACATGTAAAAGTAAATGGTTTTGGGTATTCGCAAGTTTACGTTTATTATTACATTTTGATTTAACATATTCTTTCATTAAGAGCGGTCCTAGTTTTCTAGAAACACAGGGTTTTTTGTTTATTTTGATATTATAAGTAGTACTGTACGGTATTATATTATCTGGGGTAGTGCTTATTTATACAAGTTTATAAGTTCACAAAATTCATGCTTAAATGATGGATTTCCAGATCCTGAAGAGTACAACACATATCTGGAATCAAGACCACCGAAAATGGAAATGAACGCCATTTCGTTGATTAACAGTTTCCTTGAAAAAACCGAGTAAGATTTTTTTATAGACTTTGTTAATTTCTTCTTTGAGGCCGAAATGGTGTAGGTATCTAGTATCTACCAATATATGTACCTACCAGCAGTAGTTAGTAAGTAGTACGTATAAACAAACGTGAAAAAAGCGCCCGGTTTTTATTCAAAGTTATAGGTAGGCACCTATACTTACTGCTACCATTCAAACACCCTACTTATCGGGTTGCCCGTATACCGAAATTGGTTTTTGAAACTGTCATCCAACTATAAGCCAACTATAAGGTTACTTATTTCGGTAGATGCTTGAAAAATATCACTTATAATAATGCTGTTTTGAACCGACTTTAAAAGCGAGGGAGTGCTTTATTCGCTTGTACGTTTTTTAAATGTTTGCCAACTCAGAACTCCGTCACTTGTAAACAAAAAACATTCGTTTTATTTGATAAGACATATTTTACTGATGTCTAATAGTTTCATCAAAATAAGGATAAATTTTCTGATTAAATAGGTACTAATTTCTTAAAAATATTTCTATTTTTAGTGTCAGAGTCCACATAGTCCACGTATCGTCAGCGGATGTGGTTCCTATTCTTGAGAAAGCCCGTAGGTCTAGAGTGGAGAGAGGCCACGAGGCGTGGAGAGGTGGGGTGACCGCAGAGACCTGCCATCACTATTTAACCTTTAGTGCCGATCAAATACCTAGAGGGAAAAGCGAGTATAAATGCGCACCGCCTATTAGAGATAAAAATAATAAGGTAAAAATATTCGGGCAAATTATGTGGGTGTGGGGTACTTTGAAATAACTTGCAAAAAGTATTAGGACGCGGGTAGTAAAGCAATAAATTCGGTAGAAATACAGATAAATATGCTTAGAGAATAAGAATATATTTAAGTACAGTTAGAAGTAACTGTACTTAAAAGAACTTAGAAGTAATCAAATATGTATTTCCTTTTAGAGCGAGCGTATCTTAATAACATTGTTAAAAACTCGTTGCGATTTTTTTGGGCTAGTTTTGGCCTGTTCTTTTAGTAGGCATGTGGGCAGCCCAAGTTGTCAGACTGTAAGCCCACTTTAACTGTATCCTTACTTATGTTTTTCAGGAAAAGCTGTGGAAATATTTGCTAGATGACGAACTAGATCTGGTGGTATCTGACCATTCTCCTTGTACCCCTGAGTTAAAATGCAGCAACAACCTAGAAGCTTGGGGCGGAATTTCTTCAGTTCAATTTGGTAAGGCTAAACATCCCACACCAAAACGTCCTACATCTATACCCAACATGAACTCACAAAGCGCACCCTCACATTAAAACGTAAACTATATTTTATTTTTTAAAAAGGTTAACCCTCTTCAAATCGGTAATAACCACAGAGCTAGAATTCGTTAATCTCAAGTAATAACTTTTTAAATTGACAACATGTCAATTTTTACACTTATTTTTATTGGTTTTATCATCATCATTATCAGCCCGAAGATGTCCCCTGCTGAACATAGGCCTCCCCCATAGAGCGCCACCTTGAGCGACCACTCGCCTCCAGCATCCATCGGCTCCCCGCAGTTTTCACCAAATGATTGGTCCGCCGAGTGGGGGACCGGCCTACACTGCGTCTTCTGGTTCGTGGTCACCACCCGAGAACATTTCTTCCCCATCGGTTGTCAGTTCTACGAGCGATGTGGCCTGCCCACTGCCATTTCAACTTGCTGATTCTGTGAGCTATATAGGTCACTTACTCGTTTTGTATCATGGTTTTATATAAATTAGTTCAAAAATAACAGACTTAAATCTTGCAATATTTCTTTTTGTGGAATGACTATTCTGAGGGTAAATGAAGATTTTAGCAGGAAATCAGAAAGAGAAAAAAAATCATCGTCTTTCGTTCTAAATTTGGATTTGTCATCCATTTAGCAAGGAACTTATACGTATACTATACAATTTTAGGGTCCACACGTCGATTATAATTTAGCCTCACTTTACTTTTTAACAATAACTTGAGAAATACTAAATATTAAAATCTGATATATTTATATGAGCTCTATAAAGGATCTCTATTAATCTCACAATGGTTTTTGAACGTTACCTTCCCAATAATTCAACGTTGTCAATAAAATTATTGTAGGCAAATGAATGATATAGGTAGTTCCTTTAGTAAAAATTAGCATAACCTTAGAATAAGGCTGACATTCACAGACGAGTTCGAACTCAAACTCCGTTATGTCAAAATTGTCTCCGTTACGTTTAGACTCGGACTTCGGTCAAATTGGCATTCACAGTCGAGTTTAGCATAATGGAGTACGAGTATATGCTCATCTGAGAATGAGACGGGCTGAGTCACGAAATCGGTGACTCGAGCCGTGCTCAGACATCGCCATCTTTATTATCACGCATGTTTTTAAAAACAATGCTGCTTAAAATCAGTGTTTAATGTGGTTTTTGTGAAGAAATGTATTTTGTATTGAATAAAATGAATAAATTACGAAATAAAATTAGGTACTTCATAGATTTATTTATAATGAAAATAACAATAAAAAATTCTTTTAGTAATTTACTGGCAGATCCTGTGTGTTTTCTTTTCTTTGTTGTATTATAGATTTTGCTTCCACGGCTTGTGTCTTCACATTCACATTATTCCATGCCTTTTTAAGTTGTTTGTGAGTAGATACCTAACCTATAATATAGAATTAATCTTAAATTAATGGTAGGTCTAGGTTTATTAAATAAAAATCAATTCATATGGTACCTTTTAGGAATTACTATGCACATATGAAGAAATCATCAATGCTTTGCAATTTGGCTCCATAGTTCTTCTTTTCTATTATTAAAATGAAGCATTTATTTTTATTTCGTTTCTAGAATTTGTATGTATGCAGCTATTAGCTCCATCAGATTTTGTGAACAAATACTGTGAACACTATAGAGACCATTTATTTTCCATTGCTATTTCCATTTCCATTGTAAGTTTTAATTTCACTCGTTTTTTTTATTATTTAGGTAAATAACAACATTCATAATAATCATAATAATTGAAAAAACAAATAAGGAGAAATGGCGCGCTTTTTAAAGTCTCCTTAAAAGAGTATATAATTATCACCAGTTTTTTTCTCTAATCTGTGGTCACCAGTAAGTTTGATCTCCTGTTTCAGTTATTCATACAATATTTGCTATGTTTTCTCCCTTTTTAGCATAATACTGCCAAATAAAAAAGGCAACGTGTAAGTCACTATTGTCAAACTACACTTGTCTATGGCCGGAGTTTACTCGGCGGAGTGAGGGCGGAGTTTACGTTGCAACTCGACTGTGAATTTAAAAACGCGGAGTATACTCGCAGGGTCCGGAGTTTGAACTCACGTGAGTTCGGTCGGAGTAAACTCGATGCATTGTCTCTGAATGTCAGCCTAAGACATTTATCTGACTCTATTTGAAAGATGGGCTCATTTACAGGTCTATCATTATTTTGGACGGTAGCAAGTTCTCGTGGTCTAGACTTAAAGTGCATCACCAAGTATTTATCATTCGGCCCAGCCATGTTGTGTGGACTCCAAGACAGGAAAGGAGCTCTGAAGAAAGGGCTGGACGCTGATCTTGTGTTCTTCGACCCGGATGATACATTTGTCGTCACTGCTGACATTATAAGGCACAAGAATAAGGTGTAATAAAAACTATTTTTCCAATTATGTTTTTTGCAAGAATAAAGTATAATAAAAACTACTTTTTAAAATTTTTGCAATAATCCTGATACGTTTTATAATTAGAAAGCTGATGTAGTTGGTTTCTATAAGAGTTTTAATATGTAATTTTGGATGCCCTGAAACGGTGTGTGCTAATTACTAATTAGGTACCCATAATATGGTATGAAACTACGATACTTACTTGTCTTGTTAAAAAAAAGACAAAAACAGATGCAGAAATGTTTGGTGCTCCGATTTTACTTTGCATACTTAATGGAAACTACTCAAAAAAACTAATTGAGGCACTTGAAGTTCTCGCCGTAAAGCAACCAACCATACATGACTGTAAAGGCTGGATGAAGTTCAAGGTGAATGACTGCATGCCAAAATGTCATCGAAATATCATCAATTGAGCTATTTCACAGATAAATATTTAAGTATACTAGTAGCCAAGTATTATGAATAATTATTTACGTCGGTACTTTGTGACTGTTAGGTACTAAAATATTTAAGTAAACTTATTTTAAAACATGGACTAGCTCTATTTATCATGTCGGGCAAAATGGACCTCACGGGTAGTTTTCAGTTTGTTTCCTACTGGAAACGAGATGATGGAAACCAATTGCAAACTTGCTAAAATGTAATTTTGTATGGGAAATTGTTTAACTATGCGCCATGCGTGCATTATGTTTTTTAATAAAAGTATAATATACTAGGTGGTAGGACTTTTCTGAAAAGTTCGTCTAGGTAGGTACCACCGCTTTGCCAGTTATTCTGCCGCTAAGCAGTAGTGTGCAAGCACCACTGTGTTCCGGTTTGAAAGGCATTGTAGCTAGTGAAATTACTGGGCAAATGAGACTTTATGACCTGATTACACAGTGTAGTAATCTGATTACTAGACTGTGATGTCTCAGGATGACGTGCGAAGTGCAGTGTCACGCGAGACTTTATTGCATTTAAAGTTCCGAGTGACACTGCAACTGTTATGGGCGGACGTATTGCTCAACATCAAGTGAACGAAACGCTCGTCACATCATTCATTCTCATAAAAAAAAATATACTTACACTAATGATCCCTACTTGCAGAAAATTTTATAACTACAAAATCAATGTTGGGTGCCTGAAGTAGGTACCTACCTAAGTAGGTAGGTATAGTAACCTAACGTAATAAGTTGGTAAAAGGCCGTACAAGGTATCCTAATATTTTTTTTATTTCAGGCAACTCCGTACTTAGGTAGAGTACTGAAAGGCGTGGTGAAAGAAACGTACCTTCGAGGAAGGCTTATTTATAAGAACGGTGACCTAGAACCTGAACCACAAGGAGACCTGCTGTTAAAAATGTTTTGATGTTTTAGTAGCAATAAATATCTAGAACAAAGAAGTGTTTTATACCAAGACCTATATAGTATTTTTGCTGTGTTTCCTACCTTTACATAAATAGGTTTGGCACTTTAGTTTTATTTTTATCAATAAGTAAACGGTTTGACATCATGTACAAGTATAGGCACAGACAGGTAGTTCATCTGAGAGTGTTAGGTCTACCCAAATAATAATAAACAACACTAGTAATAGTATACTTAAAACTTCCTTGGGTCTACCAGAATCTCATGACACAAAATTAAAAAAAAAGAAAATGGATTTTCATTCGGCAATAAGTATCAAATTGGGGAACGCGGAAAAGTTCACGTCGCGCGTCGCTGCATTGTATTATTTTTCAAAACTTGTGCTTTGTCCAGAATTGGTGGCGTTTTACCCATTAACTGCTGACTTACGAGCATGAGTGAGGGCATGTGAAAAATCACGTTTCACCACATTATATAATGTGGTGAAACGTGATTTTTCGTGTTGCTTCCAAAACTTCATAGAAGCTTCTAGTAAAGTTGCCACCGCTTTGCTGGAGCATGACTTGAGACTGGACTATGACTTCCTGACTTAGACTGGACTATGACTATGACTAGGACATGACTGCGTGAAATAATTTATAACACGATGAAATTATAATACTTGACACTGGCTAAATACACAATGTGTGGAGTCAAAATATAAATTATAATATTTTTAGAATAATACATTTCTAGCCCAAAAGCTCAAAGGTTAATATTATAGTACGCGTAACTTTCGATTCTGTTAAACTGTAAGTATTAAGTATTAATTTATTGCAATCATTATTTAGTCTGCCTTTAATTAGGAGGTACCTCCATTTAAATTGGTTGGTTTGTTAAATCATTTAAATGAATAATAATAATAAATAATATGTGTGGTCATTTCATACAGCGCCATCTAGCCCTAAACTAAGCACAGCTTGTACTATGGGAACCAGATAATTGATATAATACTTTATGTTTGTCAATACCTACATAAATAGAATACATTGTTACACCCGGACACAGAACCAACATCTATGTTCATCACACAAATGTTTGTCCTGGGTTGGAATCGAACCCACAATCCTCAGTTCAGAAGGTAGTAGCCCTGCCGCTACTACCAACTGAGCTATCGGGCCCGAATGTATAGGTACCTAGGTGTTTGCATTTTTAAACAGACATCCACCCAAATACAGCCCATGTCGTCCCCCTGTGAAAATCTAAAATCTGTAGAAAACATATTCTACACTTATTTTCTCTATTACCTACCTATACTCAACCAGTATCTACTTATATTTGTGTCAAGTTGTTATATATACTAACATTATGCTTTGTGTTGTGACTATAGGATCTTTCGTCATGGAGATAACGTAACGTAAGTACCCATTATTTATAGTAATCCAGTGGATGAGGCATAGGCATTATCTTACTGAAAGTATTTCAAGTAGATTGTACGTGTACGTGTCACACTCGTTCAGTCTTTCACGGCTTGCGACACTGTAACCAGTATGTTAATAACATGCGTTTTATTGAAAACCGTGATAATAAGTACGATGCTTCATAATAATTTATTTAAGTAGTGGTTTTTTTTAGTAATTATTGTGAAGTCTTACAGTAGCTCTTCTTATAACACTATTAAATACCTAATGTTAATAGTAAAATTAAATCGAAGCGATCGACGTGGTAGTTAATTATAAATTGTTCTACTGATATTATAAACGCGAAAGTTTGTGTCTGTGTTTGTGTTTGTCTATCCCGGTAACTACTAAAACGTTTTTGATGAGATTTTGAATGCAGATATCTTATATGCTGGATTAGTTTAGAGGATAACTTTTATCCGCGGGTGAAACGGCGGGGCGCATCTATAGATATATATTGTCAGTCATAATTTTAGCGGGAATATCATGCCGAATCATTGAGTTAGCCCCTGCATCACAGGAGAGGCAACTCTTTATAAGCCGTCGCGTTGTGACGGAGTGACATCACTGCCTGGCGTCTTCGATACCTGGCTGAATTACGAACCAATCGCCTTGGAACCCAGCGGCCAGTCGTGTATTTAAACGAGACATATATACACGCCACATAATTTTAATAAGTGGATTAGTGAAAAGTTGATACCAAATCTACTTCCACGGTCAATTGTTGTCATGGATAATGCGTCTTATCATACCGTGCAGATTGATAAGGCACCTACGATGTCAAGCACAAAATCAGAAATGCAATCCTGGATCACAAATAAAGGACTTTCATATTTGCCGACTATGTTAAAAGCTCAGCTGTATGAAATTATTAAAGAGCACAAACAGCCACCCAAATATGAAGCTGATGTGATGTTGGAAGCGAATGGGCATAAAGTGGTAAGGCTTCCGCCTTATCATTGCGATTTGAATCCCATAGAGCTCATATGGAGTATATTAAAAAAACGGATTTCTGAAAAAAATGTGGCTCAAGGCTAATAAAATAGTACAAATTACAGAAGAAGCTTTCGCTACAATCACTAAAGAAGAATGAAGGAAAGAATGCGAACACGTAATCAAAATTGAAGAAAAATACTACGCCGATGGCCCAGCTATAGATGATGAGATTTACAGGTTCGTTATTGAAATAGGAGATGATAGTAATACGAGGGACGGCTGATAAGTTCGCGCCCTAAGGTACTTAGCGAAAAGGCATCATCTCGTTACTGATAGCACAACTTGCAGCACTTATTGATAGTATAAATAACACCCATTTGTTTAATTTGGTTCATTCCAGTTCATTCCGCTACCTGACACCGCTCCGAGCGGTTGTCTTGAAATCCGAGCGCACCCGTTACGCTCCCCTCGATTCCGAGAACCGAACGCCACGGTCCGCCGCCTGGCGTCGCCATTTTGTGCGGTCGCCTCTCGTGTTCACGCCGCCGCCTTCCCAGGCCCACCCGTCTCGCGAGTGTCGCGAGTGAAGAGACTGTTTGCTGGACTTTTGGACAATATTAGCGCCGTCGCTACCAGTGCCGTGAGTGTTGTGCGTGTTCGCCGTTGCCACGCACGAGCGTGTGCCGCGGCCCGAGTGCGTTGTCGCCGTCGCCGCGTAGCCTCCGCGCTCGTGCGCGTGACTGGCTGCCGCCGCGTTCGGGATTATTAGGGCTACATCCTAGGCACACACCGCTCTGCCTTATAGGCAGGGCGTGCTTATTCACTCCCCGCTCCATCCCGGGGCACGCCCAGGATGGAGCCTATCCCATCGGATGTTGCCGCGAGGCAAATATTCGAATTCTTTAATTGGGCCATTCAAGCCAACCCGAATCTAAAGAACCTTTGGTCAGAATACGTTTCAGCATCTACCCGAACCGCACTAGCCAGTGAGCCCGCATCACCGGTGATGCCCCCACCGCCATCCACCTCTGTCAGCGTCGCCCGTGCACGCAAACCGGAGAAAGTTGCTTCCCGCAACAGCTCCCGCTCTCCCGCCCCCCGCGGACCCTCCTCCGCTCCTACGTCGCGAAGCCGCGAAGTTGTCGCGCATGAGCGACCGCGCTCGCGCACGCGCTCGCGCTCGCCTGTCTTTTCCCCTCCATCACAGGAAGTAATTTCCTCTCTGATGGAGTATGATACCCCCGCCTCTCCTGACCCTGTTGATGCTGATGGCTTCAACACGGTCACGAAAGGAAGGAAACGCCCCGCGGCTGCTTCCTCTCCTCCCCCGCCGCCTAAGGCTGCTTGCCCTTCCGGGGCAGTAGCTGGTCTATCCGACCGTAAAGGCTCATCCGCCTTTGAGGTTGATGTGCCCTCCTCGGGGCCATCAACCGCCAGAGCGGAGCGACCTCCTCCCCCTCTATTCGTCCAGGAGAAGGAGAAGTGGAGTAACGTCTCCTCTCTCCTGAAGTCGCGCAAGGTGAATTACACCTCCGCCAGACTAACCGGTTCGGGCATTAAGGTCCAGGTACCTTCCTCAGACGACCATCGTCTGCTCACCCGCATTCTCCGCCAAGAGAAAATAGGTTTTCACACCTATGCTCTCGAGGAGGAGAAAGTACTCCGCGTAGTCATACGTGGAGTACCTAAAGAGGTGAAGGAGAAAGTAATCCTCACCGACCTTAAAGCCCAAGGTTACCCAGTCCGGGAAGTCCATCGGCTTTACAGTGGACATGACAAGATCGCTTTCGATCTTGTTTTGGTTGTCCTCGACCGCTCTGAAAGAGGTAAGGCCATCTTCAACCTGAAGGAGGTCAACACTCTTTCAGGGCTCACGGTCGAGGCCCCATACCGGAACGGTTCTCCGTCCCAGTGCCACCGCTGCCAGCTCTATGGGCACGCGGCGCGGTTCTGTTTCGCCAGGCCCCGCTGCGTGAAGTGCCTTGGAGATCACGGCACCACGGACTGTCTCCGTACTCGGGACAGCCCAGACCCGCCAAGCTGCGTTCTATGCGAGGCCTCGGGGCATACCGCGAACTATCGTGGTTGCCCTAAGGCACCGCGCAGCACGCAGAGGCCTAGTAGGCGCGTACCATCTCGCCCCAATCCCCCGGCCACTCGCTCCCAAGGGATTAGCTCTAAGCTATCCCTTGTCCCCGCGAGGACACAGGTCTCACAGGCACCGCCTCCCGCAGTCAGCGCCTGGGTCAAACCCCCGAGCATGGTTCGGGCGCAGGCTGCGCCAGCGGCTTTTCGCAGTACTCCGGTCATTGCTGAAGAGCTGCCTCTAGGTTGCATTAGCCCCCCCGCCTCCAAGCCTGGCCCCTCTGGCCAAGCTGCTTCGACTTCTCTGATGGAAGATCTAGCTCTGATCAAGCAGAGCCTGACAGCCATCGACCTGAAGGAAGTGCGTGCGCTAGTACACAAACTTCGTTCAGCCGTGACTCCCGAGGACCGCTTCTGTGCCCTGGTCCAGCACGACAACATCCTCGACGCTATCATGCGCTGTCCCTTACCTTCTTTTAGTAGTATCTAATATGGATAGTACACCAAAAAAGGTTAACCTCGCTCCGTAGCGTTAGCGTTCTTCAACGCAAATGGTCTCGCTCGTCAACGCGACTTGGTTCACGACTTTTGTAAGACCCATCAGGTCGATGTAATGCTTGTGCAAGAGACCCTCCTGAAACCCAGTAAACGGGATCCTAGGATCGCCAATTACATTGTGGTTCGTAATGATAGGCTTACCAATGCCGGAGGCGGTACGCTTATCTATTACCGAAGGTCTCTTCACTGCATTCCAATTGATACTCCTACGTCCTTAGTCAACTTAGAAGCCTCTTGCTGCCGCCTAGCTATGAACGGCCATCAGTCGATCATACTAGCGTCTTGTTACCTCCCCCCCGACAAACGTTTGCTCAGTAGTGATATCAACGCACTGCTCTCTCTGGGAAGCTCCGTCATTCTGGCGGGAGACTTCAACAGCAAACACACCATGTGGAACTGCCACACTTCCAATACCAACGGTAGGATACTCGAACAATTAACTGACCCACGACCAGACGCAGACCACCACACCTTTGACATCATCGCACCCATGACTCCAACCAGGTTCCCTGGGAACCTCGACCATCGACCAGACATACTCGACATAGCTCTTTTAAAAGGCGTAATACTCAGGTTACGCTCGATAGAAGTGCTTCACGAACTTGACTCTGACCACCGGCCCGTTCTCATGAGACTAGGCTCGGATTCTACTGAACTTCCACCCCAGACCAAAACAGTGGTTGACTGGAAGTGATTGGGGGAATCCCTGAAAGCTATCAGTTCACCCGACTTATATAAGATACCCGATGACATACAGACACTAGATGACGTTTCCTCCGCGATCGACGCTCTCACCAGCCACCTCCGCACCGTAGTGGGTAAGTCCTCGAAGCAGGTTCCAGTGGTGGACCACCGCTGGGATCTGCCCGAGGATGCGAGGAGACTGCTGACAGAAAAGAACGCAGCCACTAGGGCATACGACGCGGCCCCCACCCATTATAACAAATCCACCTTGAATTTCTTCCAGCGTGCTGTTAAGAAACGCATAGGTGATCTTCGCGCTCAGAACTGGACAGACCTACTTTCAGGGCTCGAGCCAACCCACCAGGCATACTGGAGGTTGGCTCGAACCTTGAAAAGTGACACACTTAGAACGATGCCTCCTCTTGATAGGCCGAACCAAGTCCCTGCGTTCGATGACGAGGAAAAAGCTGAGTGTTTGGCTGAGAGCCTCGAGGCCCAGTGTAACCTTTCCCCTGATCACGTTGACCCTGTCCACCTCCATACGGTGGTCAGCGAAGTTGAACGTCGCAGCTCCCTAACACCCTCCGACCCCCCTCTTGAGCTTATTAAGGCCGCTGAAGTCGAGTCTGTCATCAGGGATCTCGTCACCCGTAAAGCTCCCGGCGCTGATGGTATCAGCAACAAAGTGGTCAAACACTTTTCGGTCCCCTTGATCTATCTCCTGGTTAGCATCTTCAATGCGGCTATGAGTAATTGCTCTTTTCCCGCTGCGTGGAAGTCCGCCGACGTCATCGGCATCCACAAGCCTGGCAAGAAGGCTACCGAGCCCTCTAGCTACCGCCCCATTAGTCTCCTCAGTACTCTAGGGAAGATCTACGAGCGTCTCATTTGGAGGCGTCTCTGGTCCCATGTCCACGAACATAAACTCCTTCCCGACGAGCAGTTTGGCTTTAGAGCCAGACACTCTTGCGTCCAACAGGTGCACCGCATCACGGAGCACATTCTCGATAGCTTCAACTCGAAGCGAAACCCAAAGGGACTCTTGCAGTCTTCCTAGACGTAGCGAAAGCCTTCGATAAAGTCTGGCACGACGGCTTGATATTCAAGCTGTACCACATCGGCGTGCCGGATCGTCTTGTGCACATCATACAAGACTTCCTCAGGGATCGAAGCTTTCGCTACCGCGTTGAGGGGGAGCGATCCTCTCCCCATCCCATCAGAGCCGGAGTACCCCAGGGCTCCGCGCTCTCCCCTTTGCTATTCTCGCTGTTCACCAGCGACATTCCGCGGTCTTTCCATCCAAGTGTGCAGCTTGCACTCTTTGCGGATGACACCGCCATCTACTGCTCCGGATGGCAGAGAGTCCATATGCGCGGTCGCCTCCAACGAGCCCTCACCGAGATCGGTGCATGGTTCAGGAAATGGCGGATCACGGTTAACCCAGACAAAAGTGCAGCGATGTACTTTTCTGACTATAAGCGTGATCCGCCATCGAGACCACTCTCTTTGTTCGACAAGCCCGTTCCTTGGGTTCCGTCTGCTAAATACCTGGGGGTTACCCTCGACTCCAGGCTCAGCTTCATTGACCATATTAAGCGAGTGCGCGATAGGGCTGCCTTCGTCCTAGGCCGCCTCCACCCTCTCCTGAGCAAGGGTAGTAAGATGTCCCTTAGAAATAAGGTGACACTTTACAAAACTTGCGTTCGCCCCATTATGACATACGCATCTGTCGCGTTTGCTCATACACACCCAGTCCACCTGGATCGACTTCAGGTGATCCAAAACCGGTTCATCCGCAAGGTGGTCGGGGCTCGCTGGTACCAGCGAAACGCCGACCTCCATTGCGATCTCGAACTCCCATCCATCCGTCAGTTTATGAAAGATGCATCCGGCCGCTATTTTGACGCGGCCCCCCATCACCCCAACCCTCTCGTAGTCCAAGCATCAAGCTACTCTACAGACATGACAGACCCACCACCCCGTCGTCGACGCCCAAGACACGTCTTGAGCGACCCGGAAGATCCTATAGCAGCCGTTGTTTCGGCTGCGCTAGGATCACCGGACCAGTCTAGCCCTTCTGGCTCAGGTACCGATTTCGGCACCGGTATAGGATACCAGCGTAACACAATCAGACACCGACCCCGCCGGCGAGGTTGACGTACCCCCCGTAGGTTAGTTAGAACGGTCGCGACTTTCCATAGGGTCCACTCCTCCAGCGGACGTAGCCTTCTCGATCCTCTTATCCCGGCAACAGCCCAAGCCGAGGCTCGCACCCCAGGGGTGCCCTTGAGCTAGTTGCCCCCCACTTTTGTCGGCTGGGTGCCTTAAGCGCCTGCCCTCCCGCCCGGTGACGCTGTAAAGGTCGTTAGAGACCAACAGCATTAGCCCGTTCAAAAAAAAAAAAATATTTGGTTCATTAACACTTCAAACCTGGAACAAGCAACAATACCATGTCGACCGGAACTGAAAATTCTCGCAATTTCGAGCACCGCGCAGTGATTAAATTCCTTGTAAAAAGAGGAAACTCGCCGAAAGACATTTTTGAAGAAATGTCATCGGTTCTTCAGGATTCCGGACCATCATATACAATGGTGAAAAAATGGGCTCGAATTTTTAAACAAGGAAGAGAGAGCTGTCTAGACGACCCCGCCCGGGCCGCCCTGTGACAGCAGTAACCGAAGAAAATGTTAAAAAACTTGAAAAATTAGTATTGGCTGATCGAAGAATAAAATTGTTGCAGATAGCTGAAGAGTAACAGATTAGTAAAGAGTGAATTGGAGAAATTTTACAACAAAATTTACACATGAAAAAAATTAGTGCGCGGTGGGTACCGCGAATGCTAACACTATTCGACAAACAACGACGATTGGCGTCTTGTACGGATGTTTTGGAGTTGTGTCAGAACGATTTGGATGAAATTTGTAACCGCATTATGACAGATCCGGATCCGGATCGTGATCCGGAGTGCAAACAAAAGTCTATGCAGTGGATCAAAAAAGGAGAAAGACCACCAAAGAAGTTTAAAGTGGAAAAGTCGGCCTTTAAGGTTATGGCGACTATTTTCTGGGATTGCGAGAGAATTTTACTAGAAAGAAAGAAAGAAAAGAAAGAAAATACATTTATTCAGGACATCACACAACACTAATTGATTACTTGCCTAAAGGAACTACTATGAATGTTCAATACTACGCCAATTTAATGGGTCAGGCACGTGAAGCAGTCGTACAGAAGAGACGTGGCAAATTGGCGCGCGGTGTGTTGTTTCTGCAAGACAACGCGCCCGTTCACACCGCTCGCGTTTCGAGGGATGCTTTAAAAGCCTTTGGGTTCGCAGAAATTGACCATTCCCCTATAGTCCGGACCTGGCTCCCAGTGACTTTTTCCTTTTTTCGAAACTGAAAACGGAGTTAAGGGGGCGAAGATTTTCGGATGACAATGAGATGAAGTCAGCTGTGGAGAGTCATTTTCAAGAGAAATCTTCAGAATATTTTTTCAATGGTTTAAAGGCATTGTATTCACGATGTGAGAAGTGCATTTCACTTGAGGGTAATTATATTGAAAAATAAAAATTAAAAAACTAAACTTTTCTTTCATTAAGTAACCTAGGCCGCGAACTTATCAGCCGCCCTGGTACTTCTGATGACAGCGAAGATGAAGAACTGTCAGATGTAGATATGTTAGACGAACAGAGTTATTGTAAAAAATTACAAATATTGTTTATATTATTAACATTAATTGTACAATGTGTTTTTATAACAAAATTTTTCTTATCCTTCCTTGTTCACCATCTTACAAATATTATAAATAAATAGTAAATAGTTACCAAGTAGAAGCTATCTACATTCTATTATTTAATATTCTGTCATGCTCATTCGTGAATGAAGAAAAAAATTATTAAGTGCAACTAAAAGTAAAAAACAAAACTCCGTGAGTTAAGGGGGTCTAGCAAAGATACCAACCACTAACGCTAACGCCAAACGCTAACTCCAAAATGTACTGAAATGACGTTTCGGAAATCGCTAACTTTTCCGTAGCGAATGTCATTTCGATACATTTTTGGAGTTAGCGTGAGGCGTTAGCGTTAGTGGTTGGTATCTTTGCTAGACCCCCAGGGCGTTTAGTTTAGGCAACACTTATTAGCATTACTGCCAACATGACAGCATAGGAACTATATAATGAAACGCACTCTAATTAGAGGTGGGTCGTACTAGGTAAATCGAGATACTAGGTGACACTGTGACTGTGACTCAGCCATACCTGTGACAAATACCTGTGAATAAATACTAGCGAGTATTTTTTACTCGCGGCACAAGTCACGTTTACAGGACGTAGATATATAATAGGTGTGTCTTTCTCTGACGCCTATGTGGAAAAAGGATGCGCCTATTACTTTTGAATTGACGGCTGGCAATACATGTCGCTGTCACAGCTCCTGTGAAAAAAATACTAGGTTTGTCCCTCACTGGCACGCTACAGACGCCTTCGTGAGAAAAGGATGCACCTATTACTTTAGCACGCTCTCAAAGACTCGCGCACGAGTCACAGTGTCGCTGCTCCCGGAAGTATTTTGTCGCTGTGACTGATTGTGACTTTCGTTTATCAGTGACTTTTACCTGTGACGATAAATACGCCTCACGCCTAACTCTAATAGTATTCTGTGAGTAATAGTATTCTTTGGTTTCCACAGATTAGGTATTGAAGTGATGACCGTTTATTTCAGTTCACTTCAGTTCAGTTTATCCTCTACTTATATTGTGGTTCAGTTTTCAGTGTTGATATTCTTTCTTTGTTTCAAACTTTGAATGCATTAATTTGATAATTATGATTACCATCTTAATATTAAGTTGATAAATGTTAAATAAATAATCTAGGCTTGAATCCAAACAACATTTTGAAATAAGGATAACTTTTATTTGACAGTAAGATAACCTCAAAGTTTTCACTACGGCAGATACGAAACTGTGTAAAATATAAACCTAAAAACATTGTTTTCTCTGTATGGTGGTATTTTAGATGCCGAGTGTAATAAGCAATAGTGTTGATGGATCTCGTTTAGTGGACAGCAGCAAAATGCAGCTCGAATCCTTAGAATTAGCTGGTTGTACGTTGGACCGGTATATCTGCGCTGATAATTCGCGCCCTTCATTTTTAGAGGTCTGTACAGTTGTACACATTCATTAATAAGAGTATTAATGTCTAGATAATTTTATTTCATCTTCACTTCTATAACCTATCACCATAATCCCCTAAACAAAATTTAATTCGGTTCAAAGCAAATACCTAACTATATCATGATTTTTTTTTTTAGATAACTGGAATAGCCTCTCAAAGAAGTCCAACATGCAGTGGTTTAAATGCAGGAGATTACAGAAACCTAGCAGCGCTACTAAATCACCCAAATTTATCCCAGTTGAAGATAATAAACAAAGTTCCATTGCCACCTGAGATTATGGAACACTTTGCTCGTATCCTTTTACTAAATTATTATAGACCTAACTTCACGTCACATATAAATTCTGCGCCAAACTCAATGGCGGCTGTAAAGTGTGCTGCACATACCGCTTACCTCTTCCTGCACACATCTAATTTAGTGTGAAGGCCTATGTTCAGCAGTAGACATCTTCGGGCTGTTGATGATGAATCAATAAATCACTCAATATATTTTCTAATCTGTTTGTCAGATATGCAATGTCACTGCCTTATGGGAGTATTTCCAGAAATTAGCCGAGTTTGGCTTGCTATTGACAGCAATATCTATGTTTGGGCATTTGAACATGGGAGTGATGTTGCTTATTTTGATGGCCTTGGAGAGACTATAGTGAGTGTGGGGCTTGTGAAGCCCAGGCCAGGTGTCTTCCAGAGCTTTGTCAAGTATCTACTGGTGCTCACAACAACGGTTGAAATTGTTGTTTTGGGTGAGTCATTGCATTAATAAGAATGCAGAGATGTAGTGTAGCTTCTTTCTACATATAAATCCAGAGATTAATTACTAGCGTTATTGTTATCCAGGAGTAACATTTTCAAGCAATAAAAATGATGGATCAGGAGAATTGCAAGAGATCCACTTGGTCCCAGAACCAGTTTTTGTTCTCCCAACTGATGGTGTCTCCATGATGTCGGTTAAATCTACTGCCAAGGGGAGAATTTTTATGGGAGGAAAGGATGGCTGCCTATATGAAATCACTTACCAGGTAAAATGAAGAGATTCCTTAGTGCATTGCAAGCTCCATATAATCTGCCTATCCCTATCTACCTTGTATAACATGCTTCTACGTTTTAGGCTCAACTAGGCTGGTTTGGAAAGCATTGCAAAAAAGTGAACCACTCAACAAGTGCCTTATCATTCTTAGTGCCCTCATTTCTGAATGCTGCGTGGTATGATGAAGACCCAATAGTCAAAATTGAAGTGGATAATTCTCGTCACATACTGTATACTTTAAGTGAAAAGGGTTGTATTGAAGTTTTTGATTTGGGTCCAGATGGCGAGGGAATGACTAAGGTGGTGAGACTATCGCAGAGCAGAATTGTGTCTTGTGCTGTTGACATTGTCAAGTAAGATGGAATTGTTTACTTATTGTATTATTGAATTATTCCTGGAGGCTATAAACATTAAAAAGCCTGCTTATTACTCATAAAACTTTACTACAAATTATTAGGTTCATTATGTTGTATCATTCAAGAATTTCTATTGGATGACATCTATACTCCTTTTTCAGAACTCTGGAAGCTACAAACTTCAAGCCAGTAATAGCGATATCAGCGGTAGATGAATCAGAATCGGAACACTTGAACCTGGTAGCAGTAACACAGACCGGGGCACGATTGTATTTTAGTGTTGGAAGTGGAGAGTAAGTTCCGTTTTAAGCTTCGGCCCCAACGGTGCGTATGCGAAGCGGCAGCGGCAGCGACGCGGCAGCGGCAGCGACGCGAACCTATTCGGTACCCATCGACGATTGACGTCCGCGGGGATAGCGGATAGCGTCTACGAACACCGGCAGCGATGGGTCTCGAATGGCCGATTTCGTCGCTTCATTGACGCCACTTGACGCGCCGATGTGGCTGAATCTGAAATGCAAACTGCAGAATATAATATTCATTGAGAAAACTGTCATTTTAATATTTGTTGATGTTTCAGAATGAATCAAGATGGAACTCATAGACCGCAGTACCTCACTTTGCTACACGTTAGGCTGCCACCAGGCTTCACGCCGAACGCTTCAGTGCTAAAGCCGAAACAAGTACATACTGCTGTTTATGAAAATGGTAAATATTAAAGGGGAAAAAAAAATTACGGTGACTTTCTTAGGTTTCAGATCATATTCTTACATTTCGTCGTGTCCCAGGTTCCCTAGTAATGGTTTGTTCATCCGGCGGCGGTGGTGAGGCGGAGACCCTCTGGTGCCTATCGCGCGCAGTCTCTGGCGGCGCGGCGTTCAGTGAGGCGCACACGGTGCTAGCTCTCGACGC
The DNA here is from genome assembly GCA_963580505.1 of Ennomos erosarius. Lineage (NCBI taxonomy): Eukaryota > Metazoa > Arthropoda > Insecta > Lepidoptera > Geometridae > Ennomos > Ennomos erosarius. Next base: position 8,847,261 of record OY756981.1, on the reverse strand, counting down.
GCCCGCCTGGGCCCTTACTGCCTTGCCGCCGCACCACTCTGCGCATCTTTCCCCGGCTTTGATGACGAGAAAAGGTAGATAAAAAATGCTTTACTGGACAAAAACAAATGCACCGGCGAACTTAATTCTAGAGGGTTCAGTTAATCTCCGCCGGGGTGAGATAGTGAAAGCTAGCGCGACCCTATCTCGCCCCACTCCGGCGGTGGACAGATCAAGGAGGTGGGGGGGAGGGTTAGTTGGTTTGAGACCTACATACCCTCTACCATCACTCCCGTGGTGGCAGGCGACTGCGAGGGCATTTCCCCCCTCAACAAAAAACCTCAATCTGCATGATAATCTACTACAATCACCAACCCGATTGCCAAACGTGATTATAGCAAACTTCCCCTTATTATATTCATCCATTGTGTCGTTTTATGGAGGAGGCCTGTGTTCAGCAGTGAACGTCTTCTGGCTGTTGATGTGCGAGTTAATGAAAGTGTCTTTCTATTCCCAGAGGTGTGGAATGTGTCTCGTTGGGCGGTGGTGACAGGCGCAGGCGCATGTGTCGCGACGGCGGGCGCGGCGCCCGACTTGTTGCGGCAACTGTTGCGCGACTGTCGCGGCCCCGACGCACATGCCGTCAGGGACTTCTTCCAGGTACCTTCCGAATGTTAGGTTATACTCAACTGGTAACTTTGACAAACTCTGCTGTACTAAATATTTACCTAGCAGATGATTGTGCTAAGAGACACCTGACCCTAGCATGTGCACCACCAGTAAATGTCATCATCAAATTGTCATCGTTGTTGGAGTAAGACACACTTAGGCGCTACCTTAGTTTTTCACGGTCTATTACGAAAAAAAAAATTGTCGCTGTGTTATTCTGAATTGTGCCTCGCATCTAAAGCTAAGAAACACATGTAGAATGTGTTAAACTGATTTGTTTTTTGTAAAATCAACCGTCTTACCACAAAAATCATTTTAAACATCGCTTTGACACATGTTTAGTTAGACAGCGTCTAAAAGTTAAATGCTCCTAAAACGGATGTTTTATTTTTGTCACTACAAAACCATGTTTATACCGTGTTTACTTAAACACTGTCTAACTCGATCCACATTTTTTAAATAAGGTAACATCATACCAAAACGTTTCAATCCACGCAGAACTCATTTTGTAAATCCAATACATTTTGCGTCATAGAAAAAACGGAACGTTATTAGGATGAAGTTTGACTGTGTGTGTTATGGTGACAGCGCTGGTGTGCGTGGGGTGCTCCAAGAAAAGGGCAGGTCAAGTATGCCTCGCTTGTCCCGCCATTAGTATTTCTATATTGTTCTTTAAGGATGGTCACTGACAAAGTGCGACGTAGGATAATAATACGTGTGTTCAGTTCAGTTTTAGGATGCATTTTTATGCCGAGCTTATCTATAGATCCACCACGCGGATCAAATTTTACCCGATCTAACTTAATTGTACGGGCGAAATCAATTGTAAACTTGTATCGCTTTTAAAAAAAATAATCATCATAATATTGAAACGGGTAAACTTGTTCACGATGTTTATTAATATAAAATAATAAATATCTCTATTTATTATCCAAAAACTATACGATACTTTTTAAAGTAAGTAGTTATTTTATTCAAAATTATGGTAAGACGACAGTTAAACACCTCTTAAACTATGGGTTGGGGATGTTTAAATTTTAGCACGGGTTTAACGCATGTCTATCTTAAACGAGTGTTAGACACGGATTTGTGGTATGGAATTTATGAAACAACTGTTCAACAAGTGTTTAAGGCGCGTCTAAATCTTTTGTGGTAAGACGGCAACAGTTTAAGTATTTTGTTACAGTTACACAACGTAGAGCAAGCGTGCGCCTGCGCAGCGTACCTTGCGTGTGAAGACACAGTGACTGGCGACCTCTCCATAAGCGAATGGGCAACTCGTGCCTTTTTCCTCTACGGCAGCCAACTGCAACCGGCGCCCATCTACCAACCTCCATCCCAGATGCCTTCCAGCATAGGTACATTGTTTAGTCTGTGTTGTGTATTTATGTACTTACAAAATAAAACTAGCATAATTTTATTAAATTGAAAAAGGGACCCAAAACAGACGCGCTGTAGCGTTTTTACCAGAAGGGCCATATATTAAAAAAAAACTTGTACAGAAATTGTGACGGTTTTTTGTCGTAATTTTGATGTCATTATTAATGTCTCCACATTAATAATGACATCAAAATTACGACAAACGAGACATCCATAAAAACAAAACTGAAAACCTAGAATGTGCTCCTAAAACATTTCTCTGATTCACAGGATCTCCAAAGTTCCTACCAAACCAAGTATCTACACCTTTGACAAGAGGTCAACAAGCTCAATTACAACAGGGTCAAATGAACCAGTCGTTCCAAGGGCAAATGAACCAGAGCTTCCCGAGCTCGCCAAGCCACATGCCTCAATCTCCGTACCATCAGACTATGAGCCCAACTCCATTCAACCAATCGTTTGGAAATATGACTCAACAAAGAGATCCAAACTACCCTATCCATGCAGAGTTTAGCGCAAAGCATAATGGACTTTATATCTACGTGGGAAGGATACTGGCGCCTATTTGGAATTTGAAGTGTGTTTCCAAGTCTAATACACCAGACAACAAAGAGTTTGTAAGTTACTTCTTTAATTTACGGGCATGATTCGTGAGTTTCGTCTGTCTCTGCTTGATAACTCTATTTACAGCCTATCCGTTCGTCTTTGGGTCCCGATTCTTGCCAATTCGGCATCGAAAGTTTCGAGTTGATATCTACCCTGTATTTCAGTTAATATCCTAAAATTGAATTTTTGAATTTGCGTTAAAGGGTAGGAAGAAAACTTGAATTTGGCGTAATCTGGCTGCTGCTATGGTCATTCAATCTCTAGCAAACACAGTCTGTAAAAGGAATTTAACGTGTATTTTTTAGATGAGCAGTCGAGTGACGGGCGAAGACTGTGCGTACATAGTGCAAAAGTTACAGCGCGTCGCTGCGTTCATGCAACGTGCTCTCGCTTCTCCTCACACGGACGAGCACGCCTCCATGCAAGCCTTGAAAATGTTTGTCAGTAAGTTACTTTGCATCTTGTCACCAAATCTTGTGTTAAGTATCTTGTAGTATCTTGTCTTGTCTGTGGTCCAATATGTGCTGAATCTAAAATTCATTCTCTTCTGATATTTGTTTATGCCAGAGATATCTCATGCAAATAAAGTCTGTAACCAATACCTACAACTTACATGTAAATTCAGCGCAGTTCTTCACTGTCATTATATTTGATAGACTATTTAAAATATATTTAAACAAAAAAATTTAAGAATGCGTCATTAATCACATTCTTGTTTTTATTTCCCAGTAATGTCAATAGAAATGCTAAGTTTGTGGAAAGTGCTGTGCGAGCATCAGTTCCACGTAATAGCCGACAGCCTCCCGCCGGACCAACAAAATGCTTTACAAGCAGCAAGTTTCAGGTTAGTATGTACAATGTTTGTATTTCTTTCTATTATGGTTATGGTATTAACACTAAAATCTTTCTTATTTATGAGTGAATCACACCAGGGTTCGCTATTCTATTATAACTTTACATTACGGAAACATCTGTCAAAACAGGCAACACTGCAGTGCAAGCACCGATCTTCGGTTCGACAAATATATCGAGTCGATAAACAGATTTTATTTATCGATCTAATCGGTAACTTGTAGCATGGATCTAACGTCAGAAATTCTTGTCGAAGTCTTTCGAGTGCTTTATTTAGTCGACATCTTATCGATCATTCGTTCGTAATTCTCACAGAGTAACTTTATATTATGGAAAATTCCACAGATTAGGGAAAAAATTGGAGGCTAAAGAAAAGAGGTTAGTCATTCATTCATGAAAAACACCTACTTAAAGGGTTTATTCTATTGAAATATTACAGAAAACCATTATTTTCATGTGAAATCCGATTAATTATTGAAGAGGAACGAAATATTTTATCAACCATATTATTATATTAGATGTAGTGCTTAGTTGATATATGATAGTAAACACATATGAAACTTGGAATAGGTGTTTAATACTTTTTCATTTCTTCATGGAAAAACTACTGTATGGATTTGACCACCAGCAACTTCTCTCCTGTCCCCTGCAGTGCTAGGGATCTTGATGTAACTGCTCGTGAGATTTTGAACAACTGCTTGCAACAAATCCTCCACAGCTTGCTTATGGTACCCGTACACACCTACAACAATAAATTTCCATGTATAAGTAGAATAAAATAACAATAATTAGAATATAATTTAAGAAAATAGTTTCCGCTTTGGGAAGTACTTACTAATTACTATAACATTCACGGGCAGTCCATTTGATCGGCTTCTTATAGATCGCATTCAACAACTTGAATAACGGCGAGGGCAATTTCTTTATGAATTCTAAACAGAATCTCAAACTGTTCGTTAGGTAGGTCGAGAGAATTATTGGCATCTCTTAGGCACCGCCTATTGATTCTCAAGACATCTCGACGCTTCCATTTTTCGGCTTACAATATTAAAATATAGCCAAAATCCAGTTTGAAAATATTATAAATTGGTTATCGAGCAACTATGGAAACCCGATAAAATTCGATAAGTTTGACAAGATTAAACCGATGACAAATGTCAAAAATTAGATCCATGCGTGGTTTAGTCGACATAGAACGACATGATCGTTAAGATTTATCGAATTTATATCGAAGTCGATAAAATACATTCCGTGCTACCGATTACGTTTAATCGAATCTTTATGTCAAATTTGACATGAAAATTCGTTAAATATATCGATCGGAAGATCGGTGCTTGCACTGCTGGTTTGCAGACATTGTTTGTGGCAAATGCGTGACATGTTGGGGCCAAAATCCCTCCGATTGTTGATTTTGTTAGAGCATAAATTAATAGGTTTATCTTTTGTTACATTCTGGAATAATAACTTTTGACTTAGCTTACATTTTCCAGCTGTGGTATTATCAATGCAAAGTGCATATTTCATGTAATTTTTGTAGGGAGCTATTGGTGGGCGGTCAAGAAGTAGCGTGCCTGCTTTTGGGATCTCTAGTCGCAGCATATTTACGAGACAACGCATCAGTTGATGGAATATCGCAGAAGCTGCGCCAATTATGTCCTACGCTCTACAGACAAGAAGATGCAACTTGTTCTAAGGTAAATTAAATATTGGTCTTGGTTGCTGCATTAGGTTGAAACTCATTTCTGCAGGGTTGGCATTGGTAGTAAAAATCGACGTATCTCTTCTCTCGAGAAAGCGTTTGACCAATGAACGATCACTCGGATCACGCCACGAAACATATCTGGCGTTTTCATAGGTCAAACGAGGGTAGGGACAAATATCTATTTTTATAGCTCATGACTGTTAGCCCTGCTAATCTTCATTTTTGAGAAATTATATTTAAAAAGGAGTATGAATTAAGTTTCTAACACAGCGTCTCGTTACAGGCGAACGAGTTGCTAATATTCGCAAAACAACAGAAAAACCCGACAGAACGAGAAGAAATGCTAAATCACGCATTGAAACTTTGTAAAGTAAGTGCAACATAATTATTTACTTCTTGTTGACACACACCCAGTTGCAGAAACGATCATTAACTTTTAAAGTCGACTTTAAACCTTAATCTTCCATTAAACTGTTGTCCTACAGTTTAAGGACTCCATTATCGTATTAATGATCGTTTCTGAAACTGGGTGTATGTAATTCATAATTAATAAGTTCTAAGTTAACTCGTCAAGTGTCAAGCATTGGATTTATCAATCAATCAATCAATCGACTATTTATTTATTTATGAATGAAAACAGTGTGTGCTACATGTGAGAGTTTGAACAACTTACATCCTACTCCTGCACTCCGATTCCCAGCCTATCGAAAACTTGTCGAAAACACTCTTCTTCATCTACATTCATTATGAAGGAGCCAGAGAGAGCAGACTTCGAATCGAAACGTTTTGGATGGGTTGGGAATCAAAGCGGTGTATTTAATTTTTGTTTCATCAAGATAATGTAATAGATTCATAGATTATATTTAAATCATTGATCTATTTTCAGGATGTAGCGCCAAACGTGAATCTACCTCTGGTCTGCAGTAAGTTAGTATCAGCCGGGTTTTACACCGGAGTCGTGGAATTGTGCGTCACGTGCGCAATTAAAATGGACCCTCAGAACAAGGCGCTACACTTCTACAGAAGCGATCAACCTTCGCAGGATAGGGAAGGACAAATCGCTTATTATAGAAGGTATGGAGGAACTCTGATAAGGCAAAAAGCATCCGCTGTAAAGTTCTTTGCTCTAGTATTCTAAAAGTTCTTATAATGCTGCATTTGGTTGTATTTTGGTCTTAAGTTACGCTGTGAAATACATTCTATTCTATTTAGGGAGCTATTTGTTGAATGCAAAGGTGTTCTTTCCAGAATGGAGATTTATCGAGAAGTTTGCGCCGCATTAGAACGTTTGTACGAAAGAAGTACCGAAACTACTGGCAATGAGCCATCTCCTGTGCGTTCGAAGCCTAACAACGATTCGCTACTCACTCTATCGCCCGCTGATGCTAATTATCAGGTATAATACACAAAAATCTAATTATTGTTATTAAATTCACCTATCTGGGTAAAGTTAAATTTTAATGTATTTTCAGGGAAGAAAACTTGTTTGGGAGTGTTTATCTCGAGATGATGAGCTGCTACATGTCGCCGTGTACGAATGGCTTGTTTCCAAGAACTTGGGTGCAGGTAAGATGTTCAGATCATTTACACATTATGTATAGAATCATTCAAACATACAGAAACGACGCAATGAATGACTAAAACACGATGCTTAAATAAAAAAATATTACATAAAAATTAAAAAGCCTGAAAGTTGACCATGCAGCTTTTGTAGTTCATCTATATCCAACAATGTTGCTCTCCCTGACTGCAGTCCCTTTTTTTTATATGATCTTATTACAATACCCCACTCCCACGAGCTAATAATACATAGCCACCACCCACAAAGCCGATTCCTATATTAATTTTCCACTCTCCTCGAGCTAGCTTGTCCTGGCATTCTTACTTTTAACCCCACGAGATGTATAATACCAGTACCCCCAGTACGAGTTTTCCAATACGTGAATACGCGCGAATCCATTTAAAATGTGTACTGCCATTTTAGTTCATCAACGTGTCCGCTAGGGGCGCTGCAGAGAAATGTATGGGAGAAAAGGGAGAAAACGTCAACGAATCAAGTTTTAGTAAACTATCGAAACTCGTACTAGGGGTACAGTCATCATTCTTTAAAGTGGCTGTCTCTAAACTACGTTCCGCTAGTGTCTTTTAGGAGCATATTAACGGTGTCAGTGCCCGTCGCCTGTCCTGGGATTCTTATTTCAAAGCCCACAAGATGTATGAAACCAGCGATCATCCCTTAGAGTTGCTGTCCCTAAGCTGCGCCCCGCCGGCGTCTTTACGTTCGTACTTAGCGGCGGCTGCGCGTGCGGCCGCGCCTTCTGCGGCGCTGCGACTGCTCGATCTGCTGTGGAAGGTGCTCCAGCAGGCCGGAGACCATCGCGCCGCTGCTGAGGTGCTCGAGGGACTCGCTACCAGGACTGGGTCAGTGTTGATAGAAAGAAAGAAAAGACATTCAGGATGTCACACAAAATTACATTACAATACATGCACACATGTTTGTGCCACTATTTAGGTTGAGACGACCCTACCCGTGAAAAATTGCGTTTGATCCGTTTTCGTAATGAATTTGAGGGGAATGTTAAATGTATGGCAGTAGTAGGCGATCCGTTAAGTTTCGTCATTAGTTACTATAGAGGGATTTCTATTCATTGTTTCGTTATACATTGATAAGATACTTGTTGGTATTGCTCTGACGACAGAGGAGCCGGTCTATATCTTTGCTTGCCCACGTCTTTATTTGTTGTTCTATTTTTAGTTGTCACTCCATTATTTGATAAATTAGTGTCATCCAATGGTTAACTAAGTACCTTCTGAAGCATAATATCTCATATATGAGTATTTATATCAGCGAGCGTAGCATTGTCAGGGGCTGATAGTAGGAACTGCTTCGGCGGTTGAGGGGAGGGGACTGATACTCGTAGCTCGACTGTTATTTAGACCTCAATGGTCCACTTTTAGTTTCATTATTATGCAAATTAGTGGTATTCAAAGGATTAGCTATCTTCTGAATCATAATACACAGTGTGAATTATGATACATTAGGGGGTGGGGTATTGGGAAGGGGACCGATACTATTAAGTACTGAAGCTATAACATCATATCTGTGTATTGATATCGCAGATCTCACAATCGTTGTTGCGTGGATATCAGCGAGCGGGGTTTTTAGGGAGGGGGGACCGATAACGTAGCTCCTCGGACCACAGTGGTCCAATTTAAGTTGTCATTCAACCTACTGAAGCTGAAGCTTAACGTTTTTGCATGTACATGACAGGTCTGGCGCCACACTATCGCAGCGCATGTCGTGGCTGTCGGCGGGCGTGGTGTGCGTGCGGGGCGGGGGCGCGGGCGCGGGCGGCGGGGAGCTGGTGCGGCGGCTGGAGGAGGCGGCGGAGGTGGCGCGCGTGCAGCTCGCCGTGCGCGCCGCCGCCGCCGCGCTGCCGCCGCACCTGCAGCCGCCGCCACACCACATGCAGCGGCTCGACGACGACCTGCTCGAGATCACGCAGGTACTACATAATTATTAACTGCCAAGGAATCTAGCAACGATCCCAAACGCCAGCTCCAAAACGTATATTGAAATCGCTTTTCCACGGCTTTCATATCAACACATTTTGGAGTTAGTGTTTGGGATCTTTGCTAGTTCAGAAGGCAAAGCTACTACCGACTGACCTCAGTTGCTCTGCCTTCTGGACTAGGGTGTTATGGGTGGGATGGGACAAAGATTCTACAGGTATGATAGGGTATTTGAGGCTGCTGCCTCCACTTGGATCTGCAGATACTTTTATCTCCTCTTAAATCCACACTGGATTCAAAAAGAAATTAAATAATATGCTGGATGTTGATTTGCATCCCCCCAATATTTACAGTTGATCTACTGCTACTGGCTTCTGCAGTTACAAAATGAGAGCCAATGAAAAAATAAATACCTAGAAATTATATTTTGTGAAACAATATTAATCTGAAAAGATAAATGAAACAGATTTGCCAATGTACCTGAATCTGAATAATTTTAGCAACTTTTGTTCACCGTACAATCTCCTTCCATAGTTATACGAAGAGTATGCTGACCGTTTTAACCTGTGGGAATGCAAGCTGGCGATCGTGCAATGCTCAGGACACAACGACGCCCTACTTGTAGAGAACATTTGGAGTAACATCCTCGCTGAAGCTGAAGCAGCCGCGCGGTGCCTACCTTCCTCTGACGAGCGACTGGCCTCCGTGTTGAGCAAACTTACTTCGCTGGGGAGGGAATATGTGAATACTGGCCATTGTTTCCCACTTTGTAAGTATTACTCTGTTGTCTTAAGGTAGTTTGATATCAACTTCCTCAACAGCCTGATGTCTACTCCACCACTCCACTGCTAAACGTAAGCCTCCCCATCGAAGAATAACCCTCGATGGGCCTCGCCCACAGAGCCGACAGCTTGCCTCCTACATCCATCGGCTCCCCGCAGTTTGAACCATATCGTCGGTCCACTTAGTAGGGGGTCGGCCTACGCTGCTGCGTCTTCCCGTTCGTGGTCGCCACTCGAGAACCTTTCTTTCCAATCGGTTGTAATTCTACGAGCGATATGGCCTGCCTTGGTAGATGATTAGATATACTGGTTTATTACTTACCTATTTGACTTCACGCTACGCTACATGATATTATTTTGACAATTCTCTTTTAATTGAGTGTAATGTGATCGTATCCTATTATTGTTGTAATTCTGCATTAAATTATGATCATATTCTGTTTTAGATTTCATAGCGCGACAACTGGAGATCATGAGTTGTAAACTTCAAGCAGAGAAAAGCATGGTGTTCAAAACAATTCTAAACATTGGTGTGTCACTGGAACAAGTTTTAGACATTTATATCAAGTAAGTGTCCAGGCCAAGCTACTAGTCACAAATTAACTTAGTACCTACCTGCTATAGCTTAAAATAATAGCTTAAAAAAGGAGTGAAACCGATTTTAATTGCCTTAATTTCAAACAGCGAAATACTTGGATGATGGAAGATGCCTAATGAACCGATTTCGATAAAAATTACTGTTGGACGAACCTGAAACTTACTTGAAGTACTGAGATCTGAGGTAACATACTTAAAAAAACAACTGAATTGAGTACCACCTATTTTGAAGTTGGTTCAAATAACTCGTTTCTGGTTTATACTATTTTTTATGTATATTAACTTTTTTATTTTTATTTATTATAGAATGGTGAGCGTGAACGAGCGCGTTTGGCTGGGCAGTGGTGACGAGACGCACGTGATGTGCGTAAGCGCTTTGCTGCTGGAGGCTGCCCGTACGGAGCTGGCGCCGTTACCGCCCGCCCTAAGACGACGCGCGCTAGCCAGGTGCAAGGATCTCCATGAGTGCGCAGTCTCATCGCTACAGGTTAGTCTGCTTATTCATTTATTTCGTAAACTTAATTTACTTGATAAGCGCCCGTAGCCGCTCATCAGGTAGGTATTATGTTATCTGGGCCAGAGCTTATTCCCCTATTCAATTTCAATTGATTATTTGTATTCCATACTGTTGTTTGCAGGTGTACCTAGGTGCATTAAATACTTCTAAATTATGAATTACTTTTGTCTTTGTTTTAGGCGCGGCCGAATACACAACTCCTAATCGACAGACTTTCTGTCGCGCAAGCGCATCTGGATCGCATGGATTGAGTTAGTGATAGTATAGATAAGTTATTCAAATTGTATTCACTAAGTTTTAGTTATAGTTGGTTTCTTCAAACTCGTTCGTTTAGTGTGCAAGGGCTGCCATAAATAAGTAGAAGTGAAAAGGAAAGGAAAGGAAAGGATGGTGTCTTCATTTTGTTCAATGAAAACAAATCGTAATAGAATGGTATATTTACAAACGGCATAGAAATCGTCCGTTGTAATAGTTTGCTTAATAATTATTTGTAATGTATTGCCTCCACGCGTCACATTCTCGCGAGTAAAACGTAGGTACCAAAAAAACTAAAATGTTTTTGAAACCTTCGTTGCCTATAAGTTCCGTATTTCTCATTTCGTATAAGTAGTCAATTTTTTTCTCAAATCTGTGATTTTCATAAGTAACAGCTTACGTTAGTGCGTCAACTGACAAAACACTTTAGTTAACAAACGTTTCAAAGACATCTATTATAAATAAAGCTATTACCATTAGACACCTGGCATAATGCTGGGTAGAAGCAAAGAAACTGTTTTGATTATATCCTCAATAAATCTTATGTGCAAGTTTAAATTAATGAATTTAATACGAAGCCCGCCGCAAGTTATATCGTATCTTATAAAACACATTGACATTCTCATCAAATAAATAAATAACGAAATGTGACTGAAATAAATTTTATATTTTCATAAATTTTCTTACAATAAAAAAGTCTATAAGTATAAGTATTAACAATATTTATATATAACATGGTATCCTACTAATTACTATTGCGTTGTTCAATCAATATTGAAATGCCAGTGATTGATATACAAGGTGACCTTGAATTGGTATGTTATCCCGAAATGGGGGGACTGGGACCATGATACCCTACAAGTTGTGAGAGCCAGCCTTACTTGAAACTGGGTGTTTCAAAACCTCCATGGTAAAAAATAAATCCATTCGCAAAATTGCACGTGCGATCGCTACGAGAGTTAACAAGATACTATAAATTCATTTCTATACACAGGTCGTTAAACTCATTTATGTGCACTCGGTCAAGGACGAAGTTCAACCACCCAGCTGCGCTAAGGCTATTTTCGAACGTAAACTTTAACATGGCATTTCTTCAATGAAAAACTAATAATTTAGTAAAGTCGTAGAAGAAACATTGTCTACCTTGGGGTGTAGATTTACCCCCTTTCAAGATTACATACTAATTCAAGGTCACCTTGTATTGATCAAAATATCATATTAAATTTCATGTTGGAATTTTGAATAAAATGCAAATATTTCTAAAAGTCATTGTGTTCGCGCCGCAAGGATAAATTTTGTCCAAAAAATATTCAACTCAAATTCTGTAATGGCATGTTTTAGAAGTTCAATTATTTCAATTAAAACCATTTGAATGCAGCTTGCGACGTGAACATTAAATCCACACCGTAACGTAACTTATGTGAAACTGTGCCATGCACTCCAGTATTCAATCTAACATGTTTGTACCGTAAAATGTTCTAATCAAAACTTCGAAGTTTCAAGAATGACTATTGGAGTGTGGAAACACATAATATATTTAAATAAATTAAATTCAATCATGTTTGTGTATGTTACAATAGCAGTGATATCTCATATAAAAGGCACTAAACTTATATATTTTTGTAAATAAATGATGATTTAAGTATGGCCGTTGTTTTAAACAATTCCTATCAAATTAAGTGATAAAATGCTAGTGAGAGATCTTATAATATTATTTACAGCTGTTCTAAGCCTTCTGATTTACATTAAAAATAGAACTAGCTACTCATTCAGTGCATGCAGACTACATACAAATATGCTAAACAGTCGAAATGTCTATTACATACATCAAAATCCAGATTCTCTAGTCAGATAACTCGATAGGATGTCACTCACTTGATTGTCCTTCAACAAAAGATATCGTTATTTAATTCACTGGAACATTATGTGGAGTCTTCATCGAAAGGGTTCGTGTTTACCTGATGATGTCCTGGATGGCCCTGATGATGACCCTGGTTATGATCATCATCCGAGTATGTGTATAGAGTGTTATGTACTCCGCTGACTGTTGGTATTCCTACTGTATTCATCGGCGCCATGACGTTACTGTATTGTCTCGCTTGTTCCTTCCCAATAGAATTGTTCCTTTTGATAGTCGTGTAAGTGGGCGTGGCTTTAGTCGGCATGTCTTTGATTCTCGTCGCCGCTCTATAAGTACCAAATTCGTCCGGCGGCGGTGGCAGAGAGAAACCGTCGGATGTCTGTGTTATTTCTGAAGTCTCGTCGCTTATTTCCTTGGCCATTTTTTGACGTATTTTTCTTGGCATCGTGTAGAATGTGTTCATCTGGAAACATTGTGTATGCAAGAGTTTAGTATAAGTAATATAGAGAACCTCTATAAATTAGTACCTCTGTGACTCTGAGCAACAATGAAAAAAGTATGAAGAAAACGATCCGAGGGAACTATGATAATGTCAACCCATTCATTCCATTCGGTCAACATAATTTAGGCAATCAATTTTTAAACATCTTTAGTTTTTGAAATATTATGTTACAAGAAATAAATTTCATTTTAGTAACTTAAATTTGAAATTATACTAAGTTCCATCCCAATTTAACTGCTTACGGACCTTTGTTCGGTATTAGACAGATTCTGGATTGGAATTATACCAAGACCAAGACTAGAGTTCTTACCGGTCTAGGAACATTGTAATTAGTGTCAGGCGGTAGATGCAGGACTACATGATCACACAGCGCGTCCATATCTCTCTTGCGGTTGATATTCTGCAGCGAATGCACGCGGCAGTTCGTATGTCGCAACGTGTCAGTACATCGGGCAGAGTCTGGCTCCACATCAGCCAGGTAGCGAGTCGAGTGGAAGGAACTGGTGCGACGGACATCGAAGTTTTTGGAAGGATATCTGGAGATGGCCCGCCGGAATGATTCTGTGCGGCGCACGTTACAGTCGCTTTCGTCTTCGCTGCCATGGTACGTCTCGCAGTTTGATTCTGCAAAAGCAAGCTGTGTAAATACTTAAGTTAATGTTGTCGCCATTTATTTTTTGTTTTTTCTGGTTAAGTTGACTTGAAAACCGTTTTAATGGTATCGATAAACGCGAAAAATATTCAACACGTTTTATAAATGAAAAAATATCTAAGGCCAAAAACTTAAAAACAATACAACCGAATTCATCATTATCATCATCAAACGTTCCCGGTAACTGTGAACAGAAAATGCGTATTGGAACTGTCAAACCATACACTTGGGTTTCTATCAATTGCAATCAAGTTACATATAACTTGATCGCCTAGCAAGGCGTTATTCTCTATGGAAACGCAGATTCCACACGATACGAAACCACGCCGTTATTGTGTCTTGTTCAAATCGTGTTACAGCGTTAGGAATACCTTTACTTTACATAAAGTTATTTTTATTTTAAATAAAATTTATTGACATAAGTGGTGATAGGTTTTGATGTGGTTGATGTTTTGGAACGCATCTCTGTAAAACTTGACAGTTTGACAGTTCAAATCGCGCCAATTCCAAATTCATTTCGCTCGGTTTTGTTTTCGTTTCATGGAGAATAAGAGTTTTGCAGATTTCTTATGTAAGACAAGGAATTCGCGTGGTTTCGAAGTAAGGAATCGATAGAGAATAACCGCCCAGAAGTACCTTCAGTGTTATAAGCACAGAGCGGCGGGTCTAACCGCGGCTGGTCGCGGTCGCGGTCGCGCGCGCACAGCACGAGCCCGCACGCCGCGAGCGCCACCAACAGCACGCCGCCGCATAGCGCCAGCGACAGCGTCGTTATATCCGTTATTGCGGCCTGCGGCGTCGGGGAGACTGGGAACCGAGAATAATACCCATCAACAGCCTGAAGACGCCCATTGAACATAGGTTTCCTCTACATAGCACCACTTTTTTTTTAAATCTGCTTTACCAGACACCTGGGTCCGTGCTTTGTTACTTTATCATTTATTACTATTATTACTTTTTTTTTTATTTCATTGAACAGTTACCATACAAGAGAGGACAATTACATACTTAACCTATTTTTTTTTATTTTTTTTTATTAATGAGCCACTTTGAGCGGTTGCTCGCCTTCAACAATCTCAGTCTGTACTAAAATTTGATAGCTCTAAGTTCTCAGTTAAGTGTCTATGACATACCTACTGCAATGGATTTGGGTATGTCACAAAGAAATAAATGCGAACTTAGGAGCTATCAAACTTAAGTACAGACTATAAATAAGGGGAGTTTTGGCGGGAACGCGGAAAAGTTCACGTCGTTGCATTGTATTATTTCTCAAAACTTGTGCTTTATCCAGAGTTAATGTTTAAAAATTGGTGGCGTTTTACGCATTAAGTGCTGAATTATGAGCATGAGTGTGGGCAAGTGATATAATGTGGTGAAACGTGGTTTTTCGTGTTGCTTCCAAAATTCCATAGAAGCTTCTAGTAAAGTTGCCATCACTTTACTGGAGCATGACAAACCCCCGTATTCTAAAACATTTCACCAAAAATCCTTCACTTGACTTCTACTTAACTTTGAGGGAAACTCAAAATACATCGCGACGTACCTTGAGTTGACAGTTGCTTCGCTTCTCTCGTTTAAGAAAAACTTACGCAGAAATATCAAGTTGATTATATATTGTCAACTAAAAATACCAAAACACAAAAATGAGGTTAATTCGAGGTTGAGTCGAGTGGAGTAATCTCGTGGTAACGACTTAGAATATGGGGGTTAGACTGGATTATGACCTGACTTAGACTGGACTATGACTAAGACTTGACTTTACGTGAAATATTCTATTAACATGATGGAAAATTACAATACTTGACACTGGCTAAATACACAATGTGTGGAGCCAAAATATAACAAAAAAAAAAATAAGGGATACAATGGGGTTGTTTTAGCAACCGTTATAACACAACCGAATCGAAGAGCTCCTTTTTTGATTCAGGTTGAAAAGAGGCGGTCAAGTAAGCATTTTTCACGAATAGTTCAAGGAGTCTTTTTATGTGTCATGTGTGGCAGTCAATTATTTAGCTATTGATAAGACCAAAAAGGCTATTAATAAATGCCATTAATGAGCTTACAGAGAATAACCCGAATACCTTCAGATTTGTCCACTATTTCTTCTTTAGCGATCTCTACAACCTTGCTCTGTCCTTTGTCATTAAATGCCTGTATCACAAACTTGTAGTCGTCTTGCTTTGGCTCGGCGACCATGAACTCTGGCTCCATTGTAATAAGGGACAGAAAAATTACGCTTTCGTTGGAATCCAATGACTGTACAGTAAACTTGAACTTCTGTAAAACAAGTGGAAATGCAGAAGCCGCACCCATAGACTTAGGAAATATTCCAATATTCAGACAGGAGTGTTATATTTTTACAAGATTTTTTTTAATTTTTGTTTAGAGTTCCGTACCCAAAGAGTACCTATCACTAAGGCTGCGCTGTTCGTCTGTCACCAGGCTGTATCTCATGAACTTTGACTTTCTAAATCAACTTTTGTTTTTGGATTTATTCAGACTCATCGACTACCTACGCAACGAGCGTGATTTAGTTACCTGAGTGAGACCGCCGTCATGTCCCTTCTCACATTTGACGAAGATATCCTTACTCTTCTTCACCGCCGCGCAGCCCGTGAGAGGGCGCGGTATGGTCTCGTCAGTTATTAGGAACGTGCACGGTGTGTTGGCCAGCCCTTTGGGATCCACGTCATTTATGCCCCAGCAAAATACTGTACCTATTAAAAAAGAATTATGTATGCATAACACTAGAATAATAGGTAAGTAGTTGTAACTCGAACACGGAAACATATTTTTAATAAAATCAAGAAGTACAATCATAGATATAATCTACCCGAACGATTGACTCCAAAATCAAGTTTTTGTTAAGTTTTAGACGGTGAAAACCGGTACGCTAAAATGTAGGTAAATTCACTTAAGAGCTCTATTGTCTCTATCATACGTGTGGAGAGTGCAGAGAGGACCGCCCTCTTAGTATTCACAATAAATCTCACTTTAAACCGAACTAGCCGTATCACTTGTTCTCGCCCTATATGGTTTTGGCTCTTAGGTGCTGGAATCTGATCTGTAAACTTACCAATTTTAAAACATCGTATTTACCTATAGATGCTATATAGTATATAAAGATCTATCATTAATGGATTTAATAAGTTATTTCCTTCTATATCGAAGTACAGTTAGACGGCATACTAATACAACCACTTTTACTTGTGGCTTGAGGAAAAAATATCAGTAGCACTAGAGATAATTGTGCCAGTAGCACTACCGTAGTAGGCACAGATAATACTATATCTATTAGTAGCCATAGGTACTTATGTCAGTTGAATCGGTTGTTTTTAGGGTTCCGTAATCAAAGGGTGCAATGGAACCCTTATTAAGCCTCCGATCTCTGTGCCTGTCGGATCTTTAAATGGCTGTACTTCTTGAATCGTAATAATAAAGGTAGCCGGCTGAAATGCTCACTTTACCGTTTATTTGGCTTAATAATGCATTACGGCAGATTATCTCTAAACAATAAAAATTAAAACTAGGAAAAAGCTAAAGGGGGTATTCATACTAGATACTTGGTTTTTAAGTAATACATATAAAACTCTGTAGTATAACAACAGATACTAAAAATCGGCCAAGTGCGAGTTGGACTTGCGATAAAGGTTTTCAGCCAGTCAACCGCTATTCAATGTTGGGAGCTTTTTCATAAATCATATGTAAGGAGCTCTCGGCGAACGAGTCCGTCTCGCACTTGGCCGGTTTTATTTCTCTGCCAACTTACTGTAAGTGGTACTATTCGGCCGTTCATACAATAACACATTTCCCTCGGTTTCGACCACGGTTTGATCGTGGTTTTTAAAAGTGGTCACGTTGACAGCTTTATTGACCAGCACCCAGCGGTAAGCCGACGGTTCAGGGTTAGCTTTCACGTTGCAAGTGATGTTAATAAACTCATTCTCTTCTAAACCGTATTCCGCTACGCTTTCGTCCTCGCAATATGATGGATCTGTAAAAACAGCTTTTACTTTCTAACTTTTTATCTAGCATAAAACATTTTTTCTTTCACTCTGACATAGTTAATATTCTTAGGTGAAAGGCGATTGTACTTATTTCTTTATAAAATTATAAGTGCAATTTCTGAAAGGCAAAAAATTTGCAAATGTAATGACATCATTAAACTCAATGACTCATAATATTATGAGAGATTTATCTTGAATTAATATTTTTTACACAATATCTGTTGTTGTGAATTCATTTGGTTTTTATGCGGCGGTGAATACTGTTAAGTGCTTTGTATGGAAAAAGCTAACGATGGATTTCTACATCGTTTTGGAATGATTTAGCAGAAAATAGGTGAAAATAATACTTTCTAGAGTCATAGGTGAACTCGAAGTGGCGGTGGCCAAATAGTTCATGACTAGCAGCTTAAATTTTACCATCAATCAAGTCGCTGTGGTCAAAAATTACCCCTCTGATACTTCAGTAACCAAAAACTTGGGCTTTTCCAGTCTAATACTATGGAAGAGGTTGCGTCATTATCCTCATCAGCCTGAAGACGTCCACTGTTGGATATAGGCCTCCCCTAAAGAGCGCCACTTTGAGCGGCTGCTTGCCTCTTACACCCATCGGCTCTCCACGGTTCTGACCATACTTTTAACACCTGTTAAAGCAACCTAGCGTAGGCCGGCCTTCCGCTAGGTTGCTTTAACAGGTTTTAAAAGTGCGTATGCTTGGGTCCAACTTCTATTTAAATAAAAAGAGCTAAACTGACTTCAATCGCCTACAGAAATACTTGGATGATAATTATCACCTAAATATTTTTTCGGTCATTTTGATTTTAAAACCATAATTCGATTTTGATGGATTAAACGGACCATTCAAAAAATAAAAAATATTTTCCATATAAGATCATAAATAATGGAGATATTATGAGGTATATAGGTGCATAGATAAAAAAATAAGAAAAACAATACAACCTCATTTTTCATAGAAGTTCTTATAAAAAGATTTTGTGGTTTTGTTTTTGTGTGTTATTGCCAGTTTCGCTTTTTACATGCCACTTTTTTCTGTGTAGTGTCACTCACATGTGACGTTAATCCGGATCGGCTCGCTATAGCTGGAGCCTTCATCATTGGTCGCGGCGCAAACATACTCTCCCGCGTCGGTTTCCGAAACCGACTGCAGTTCCAATATCGCTTGTACGGTGTCGGTACGGTCCTTCCTTTCGTTTAGTATATCGTCCTATAGAACACATAATACACCTATATCACAGATAATACAATATGTACTACTAGCCTATACTACCTGATTTTGAATGTGTATATTATCTCGAAAGGGGGTAAATCTACACCAAGGTAGACAATGTTTCTTCTACGACTTTTCTGAATTGATGGTTTTTCATTGAAGAAATTCCATGTAAAGTTTACGTTCGCGTACTTACGGATTCTGGGTAACTTTTCCCGGAGGGTACTACAAAAGTACGCATAAGGTACTGAGCGCCTGCTTTTGAATTAATTGTACAAGACAAGATAACCATACGTTAAGTTTCTGCAACAAAACAGTTCAATATCAAAATTGCCATCATCATCATCATCATCATCATCATCATCAGCCTGAAGACGTCCACTGCTGAACATAGGTCACCTCCAAAGAGCGCCACTTTGCGCGGCTGCTTGCCTGTTGCATCCATCGGCTCCCCGCGGTTCTGACCAGGTCGTCTGTCCACCTAGCCGGCCTACGCTGCGTCTTCCAGTTCGTAGTCGTCGTCGAAGAATAACAAATGACAAATAATAATATGGCAAATTGCCATAATGCTAAACCACTCCGATTTCTGAAGGTCTTCTATTACGTTGTACCATTTGTTACGTTACCTCATGGAACCAGATCAACTGATAGACCGCCGGGTTCGCCTGAAAAGTGCAGGCCATCCTCACATCAGAGCCTTTAGTCACGACGAGGGTGCTGTTGTCATCTAACTCTTGCTCCACAACGATTTGTAACGCGGGTTCGTCTGCAAAAATAAACAGCTTTTTTATATAAAGCTGGCTGCCCATAACAGATTGCAGTGTCACTCGAAACCCTATATTTATAGTTTCGCGTGACACTGCACTGCGCACGTCATCCTGAGATATCACACAGTCAGTAATACGATTACAAGAATGTGTGATCAGATAATAAGGTCACATTTGCCCAGTAATTTCACTAGCTACAATGCCCTTCAAACCGGAACACAGTAGTGCTTGCACAATGCAAACCTCCATTGGAGCGCACTGCAAGCTGATCATGGGGTTATCTATCCTTGCACGAAATCGCTCTTTCTGTATGCTTACTACTCCTGTGACCACGGAAAATGAATTTTCAAATGTCAAAGTAAATAATAATATATTTAAGCGACAATTAAGTCCTGTGTAAAATCTAAACATATAACTATAAATCTAGTGAGTCACCATCATAAAATTAGAGGTAGGTACATGACTTGTGTAGTGTACCTATATGACACATCGCTTATTGATTGGTAGGTTTGTTTGGTTTTGACTATAGAAAATGTGCAGCGTACAATGAGTGTTGGCAAACAACGGTCAAACTAAAATGCCCTTGTGAGATAAAGTATCAAAATGTCATCAAACTTACAAAGGACAATAAGCGGTAGTTTCTCAGCGCACACGAATTGTTCCTCGCCGCGGATGTACGCAGGCGCACAGCACGAGAGAGTCGACTCGTCGTAATCACGGTCTATTGGGAGTTCGACGTCGCTGATCACAAGTCGCTGGGATGGTTCCATCTGGCACCATATAACAGAACAGTAAAATTGTATTTTTTCATAATTGCCGATTTTGCTTGTTTAGGATTGAGTGCCAGTCAAATAAAATCAAAATCATCCGGTATCTAAATAAAGTCACTTAACCCCGTCTGTTTTGGGGGAAATACACAAGCAGTAGAAATCGCTAACGACAAACGAACCTTTCCATTTTCCACCATTTTTCATCGAATCTTGACGAATCTTTGTATACAGGAGTATACAAATATTCGTTAAGATTCGATGAAAAATACGACTTACATACACAAGTCCGACATTGGTACATCCGGACCGATGAAAGTAAATTTCACGAATTGAACCAAATTTGGTTCGCTCGGCATAATGCCTGGGGTGTTTCTGTGGTTTGAGTCTATGAAATGTTCACTACTATTAATTTTTCTATTGGATTATTAATCGAGGCACAGCTAAACATTATGAATATTTAGTAGATCTTCTTACAGTGATGTTTTGCTGCAAGTTGTCGAGTTGATTGTCGTTGATTCTCCAGACGAGAGGCGGCGGCGGTCGCGCGCCGAGCACGCGGCACTCGAGCGCGAGTGTGGTCCCCGCCTTCACTCTACCGCCCTCTAGCCCTTCGGCACGAAGAGATATCAGCTCGGGAGGTACTAGGAGAAAAACAAACGTATTTACGGATAACACCTTTGAAATACCGACAAAGTGTCGGTATTTCAGTACACTTTTAATAGAACTTACGGGATCTTTACCGTGATTGGATTTGGAATCATCCTGACTTCCCACATTTCGGCATAATAGGCAAGATGACTAAATTTTTTTTATTGGATAAATTAATTATATTCCTCAAAAGATAAACATTTGTGAAAACAAAAATTAAATATTTCAAAAAATGACCAAGTTACAAGCATTTTAAAAACCAGAATAGAAAGAGATAGCTCAAACGGCCAGTGACGTCAGAGGAAGGTCGTTATAGTACCTCATTACTAGCCGTGGTAGCTTTTCATACAATCTCTTTGGCATGTGACGTTGCGAGTAGATCTTTCATAGAACTGTGGGGGCGCTCTGTTTCGCGAGAAAGGGACAGGAGATGCCTCCTGTAGAAACTTTAAAAGCTTATTACTCCGTGATTTATTTACCGATTTTGTTTATTTTTTCAATTATTGCATTCATTTTTAATCTTCTTTTGAAATTAATATTTACTTGTTCATTTTTAATAGTAGTCATCATGCCTATTATATGCACCATGATCGCGGGTAGACTGAAGATGCGGGTAGACGATAAAAGAGACCAATTAATCACGGTTAAGACCCGTAAGTACCTACTTAGTTACAAATAAAATATGATAGATGAGATTATATATGACTAGGTGGACCACGATATGCTTTATTAAATTTCACTCACAAAACATGTCAATAACGACATCGATGGCCAGCGGTGAGACCTTGTCGTTGTTCTTGGCGAAGCAAGTGAGCACTCGGCCGTGGTCTTCGGTCCGTAGCGGCCCGTACATTATGTCGCTCCGGACGCGATACTCTGACACCGGAGTGGACGTATCTTTCAGGAGGTGCTGCTCCATCCACCAGGATAATGATGCTTGAGGTTTACCTGGGGGCAGGGCATAGATGATCAATAAACAACGCCTAACATCGCACACTATTGACTAGCCTGATAGCTGTGGGTAGTTGCTCTGCCTTCTAAGCTTTAGCCTGTGGGTTCGATTCCCAACAATGATGGGTGTGTGATTAAGGCGCTGAATGCTCCCAAATCGACTATTTAGAACGTGATTCAAAACGTATACCATTTACAGGATTGAAAAAAAATGCAGGTTAATACTGGTCATACTTCTTTCCATCTGCCGAAACCGTAACACGTTTACGAAAAGTTTTCTCGATTGAAAAAAAATCGTGAAATGACCTCTAAAAAATCATTCAAACGTCTTAAAATGTTACATTATAATAAGACACCCCATTGAAATAAATCATAGTGATAAGCTGTTTCAATGCATCCGTCTATAAGCTAATTTTTTTTATAACAATAAGCATTTCTTTTATAACTAATTATTTGTACCGAAAAATGGAAAAGTCGAAGTGCAACGCAACGTAATCGCCATATTTTTAAGTTTGTCTGCTGTAATAAACGTGGTCGCATTGGGTCCTGTCAGGGCCTTAACATCGATGTTTGTTCTGTGTCTGGGTGTTGTATTGTATTCTATGTATGTATTTACAAACAAAAAAGTATTTAAGAAGTGTATGATTATCTGGTACCCATAGTACAAGCTTTGCTTAGTTTGGGGCTATATGGCGCTGTGTGAAATGTCTACACAAATAAAAATAAACATAGACGGAGCGCAGGCTGGCCCCCATTGGACCGACTACGTGGTTAGATCCGCGTGGAGCCGATGGATGCAAGATACGAGCAGCCGATCAAAGAGGTGTTCTATAGGGGAGGGAGGATATTCAGAGTAAACGTCTTCAGGCTTATGTAAATGTTCAGTACCACCAAAAGCTACACAGAAGAGATGTACTGTGTCGCCGACGTAGTAAGGTCCGATGTTCTGGCTGATGTTGACGCCCGCACTTGCCTTGGCCACCTGCGTACCGTTTTCGTGGATCACCCACAGGTTCCGTGGAGGTTCTGTATAATATAATATTAATTCATTTTTTATCATCATTACGATCTGGTGAAAACGGCAGCCGCTCAAGTTGGCGCTCTCTGGGGGAGGACTATGTCTATGCCTATTCACGTTGATGATGATGATGAATCATCGTTTTGGGATGATGCTAGTATGATGATTAAAAATGACGGCTTTCTATTTTCATTAGGTAGGTTTGCGGGCTGTAGGAGTTCTCGTGGTTCCTATCTTTAGTGTTCACGGTATTACATCAGTTTTGAATTTACCCTATTTTCTCTATAAATAGGTGCGAAAATGTATTAAATTCGACATCGTATGGTTCGTTTTTTATCGTAGTTCAGAATGGATTAATTAGAACAATCTTCCCCAAAATATAAGTTGAAAAAGCAGTTTATTTCATGTGTAGTTTAGACTGTGACCATTGCAGTCTCATCCATATCAAACATTCACTTGAATGGACCATACATGGCACAGAATACGAATGCGTGTTGTAGTTAGGTAGGTATAAGTACCTACTTTAGAAAATTCTTACACGTGAAAAAGTAGACTTCATATGCGGCGACATCAAAAATAACATAGGCCAAAAGTCCAAAAGATGTAAATTAGTGTGCATTTAATGATGTAATGTTTACGTAGGGTAATTGCTTAATAAATGGAATGGAGTGAATTGTTCCGGCGCTGTCAGCATCCTCATTAATCCGCGGGCCAATTAGCCGCCGGAGCTATTCGCTGGATCGGGAAAATTCACTCGCTACTTCTATTTGCCATAGATAACAAAAGAATAAAACTTATCTAGGTTTTTGTGCTGCTTATACGGAACCGTTGGATACTAATTAGGTATACTTATGGGTATTGTTAATAAACAATCTCTTGTTGTTGTGTGTCTATTTAGATGGACATATTTATTAGCGAACATGAGTTGCAGCATTCTTTAACTCTTGGTATATCTAAGCAATCGTAAGTCCTACTTTTAATCTCAATAAAAACTCGTCGAAATGGGACTTTTTTATCTTTTACCTATAAATAAAGCAACTGTAGGTACCTATAATCATGAAAATTAAAATTCACACACTCCATTTAGAGAACTATTTACAGATTCAGTAATTTTGTCGCAGACGTTATCGTCGCCTTTAATCAATCTTCTTTTATACCTCACTTACGAATAGTGACTCACCAATAACATTAAGCTGCACAAAGGTCTTGTGCGCAGGGCTTGCCGCGAAATCAGCCAGACATTGGTAGACTCCAGCATCTGAAGGCTTCACGGTCACGATCTGCAGCTTGTCCAGCCCATCCAAGTTTCCGGTTAGAAGCCGGTACCTGCCGCTCGGAGACGCGGCCTCGTTGCTGCTGTCTCCGCCGCGAAAATCGCGACTGCTGATCCATCGGGTTTAGATGTTACCCAGTCTCACTAACTCTTAGTATACATATATAGATAACACGAATTGTATAGGTACTTATACTGATTGAAAATGTTATTCAAAAAAATTACATACACCATCCACCTAACAATTACGATAACGATGGATGACCTTTCACATTCAAATGAAAGTACCAAAGGATAGTAAGTACTTACACACATTTCCAACATAAAGAAAATTGTATGAACCGTTTGGTTATAAATAACGCAGTTATTTATAAACTGTCGATATTTATTGCAAACGGGCAATGTGACTCGATTTTTCGGTTATTTATAATTAATCGGCATCAATCCGTTTTATTGTAATTGTGTACTTTTAGTGTGGTCAAAAGAAAACCAACCTAACACTCCTCCTCGCTTCGCTCGTCGTCGTTACTTACTGGTTTATTAGCCACTAGTGACTCTAAAAAAACAATAAATTACAGCAAAAATAGGTGCATTAATACGAATTTGATCACAATCAAACGCTAATAAAATCCGTTTTATAAACTCTTAGCTGGGCACCGACTATTTATAAATAATCGAAAAATCATCAGTTTTATTGTGAGTCACATTGCCCGTTTGCAATAAATATCGACAGTTTATAAATAACCGCGTTATTTATAACCAAACGGTTTTTACAAAAAGACGGTGACATATATATAAGACTTATAATATTTAAATGCCTACGTGGGTTAACTTCGTATCATCAGACTCATAAATCAGCTTCAATTTGGTTATCAATTCATTTACGCAAAATGAGGCTGTAAGTTATAATTTCCAGAAATGCTGAGCCCTGACCTATGCTAAAGAGTTCGAGATAATGTCAGTATAGGATCGACAACTAGTTGTACCTACTTACTCGAATTTCTATTACGTGATAGTGATAGATTATAGATACAGCCCTTATAGCACGGAGATGTAATGTCCCACTGGCAGAATATGCAGGACATTATTTCAAAACATCGTAAGTATCCCTAACGATTATCCAATTTGTCAATCGAACAAAGACGTTTCCTCTCAAAGATGAGGAACAGTAACAACTTAACAAGGTAAATTATTGCTTACGGATTCAAATTGTTGCGTAAAGTACGGATGCCAGGCATGTTTAATCGGCGATATTACAAATGACATACAAATAAAATACATCCTGCCATGCACCAACCTATAACTCCATAAGAAATTATGAAAAAAGTAATATCGTATATGCAAACTGTAGTTAGTACTAGATACTATCAATCATCATTGATTTGATAATCGTACAGTCATACCTGTAGAATGCAGTCGAGGATCCGTTTCTGTACCATGCCAGTATGTTCAGCTTGTCATCTTCCACCTCGGCGGTGACATTGCACGTCAGCTCTGCACTGTGGCCTACCACGGCCTCCACTGCATCCCCCGGCACAATAGAAGTGAAAATGTGGAAATAATATGAAATGAATGAATAATGGAATGAGGAACTGTGGATAGAATTATATTCGTTTTGAAGAACCAATCGATAAAATATATGAACACCTAATCGAGTGCTTCATTTACCTAAATAATAATATGTCGAATAATTTTTATTAAACATTTTGTATGTAGAATGAGCCTGCGATTGCCTACATGCTAGAAATAAGCTAAATACCAACCAATGGATGATCAGAGGATCTTATTATTATTGTAGACCTATCTATTGATAAATAAACATCTTTATAAAGTCACTCACCTGTTTCAAATATACCCTGTGCACTGCAACTTTTAAAACAGAGAAACGAGAAAAATGCGCAAACCAAGTAATTCATTTTCTACTTTTATCAAAATATTTGTTGGATTATAACATACGTATACACATGATTTCCTTTAAAATATCGAGTGCGGACGGACGTTTCGATTGGGCGCGAACAACGGACACGCGTTTCAATTGGCGCGGTCGGCCGCAATAAGGGTATCGCCAGTCGGACCTGCCTGGAGCGCGGGACTCCACCGCCGGCCGGCCGCGGCCCGCCAGCTTCCGGGCGCAGTACGTCAATCCATCACACCCGCTCTTGCTCCGCAGACCCGAATGCCGACGACTCATCATTTACCTTACACATTTTAATTGGTGAGGTCAGCGCAATTGGGTCACTCCAACGGGATTTACTTATTGTTTACTGGGAAACGGATGCATTTTATTTTCACCAGTTATCCCCGCTTCCGGTTTGCTTTTTTGACGTCGATTGGGCCGCAGCCGCGGGCCAATTCGGTGCCCAAAATTCTTATGTGAAAAATGTTTGGTGTAGTTTATATTATAGCACCATCATCGTAAATAGATCTTTCCCTATTTTTATAACCTGTGTTTATTTTTGAGGTTATTTATTTTACTAAAATTATATGTATGTATACAAATCATTTGAGTGAATATACAACAAAATACCGGTAGTTGAGAATGTAAAACCCTTTTCTTTTTTAGAATATTGGTTAAATAAAGTGGATGGATTGATACTGTCTCAAAAACCATTTAATTCAGTCAAGTATTAAACTACAAAACAAATCACAACATCATGATCATCTTTGTCATGTATCTTACATAACAAATAAATAATGACACATGCAGTATCTAGCCTGTGTTATTCAAACAAATTCAAATGCTCACCAAAATCACAATACAATGTTTGGAAAACCTGCACCCAGGTATCTATTTCAACTGTTTCAAAGATCTTGCAAACAAAACTGCTAATGTAATTATTAATGCACTGCCTACAGTTCCCACAACCATTTTTTTCTTCTGTTTATTCCCATCTGGTGGCACCTTAAAAAAATATTAATTCTATAGTAGCAAAATGTAACAAATATTAATATTAGTGTACATTGTACAATACACTGTTTCATACATAATATTATTTTATAAGCTACACCCACAAAGTAAGTTATACCCACAGAGCCTTGAAAAAAGTGACGCTTTACATCGAGGTGAAGCGTTTTTTTTTGTTCTGCAGCATACTTAAAAATCACAATCTTTAAAAGGAGGACTAATGGTCGGTCAAAAGTTCATTATAAGTCCCTACTAAGGCCGACTTGCGCGTTCACTCTAACCTCGTGTTACCTGAATAAATGCCTAACTCGGATTATTTCTGTATTTTATCTTGCGCGTTAGAAAATTGACCACTTATCCCGTTATATATTTAACCCGGGGGTAATTTGACATGTTGATCCTTAAGCGGCTTTCACATACTTGGCAAACAGCGAACATCAAATAGCAAACACGAACTTGAGGATGGGTGTGTGTATTTTTATTTTGGTGTTTGCCTGTTTGCAAACACACATGTATCACTGGCAAACACCATTGATCGGTATCAGTGTCGGAATTGTGCATAGTTCTAAGGATTTGACAAATACGTTTGTCGAACGACAAAGCTGTTTGTGATGTATTCAAACGTTTGACAGTAGTACGCGCGTAGGGTTGCTAACCATACATTAATATATAGAACTGCACTATATTTCAAGGCTGTGTGGTAAACGCTGTGCGCAACTAGTAGGTTCTATATATCTCTTCGAATACTGCCCGCGAATAATTGAGATTATTCGCTGCGGCTTAAATAAAAGAGGTAATCAGTATCCTATGTGTTCCAGTATCCAGCATAAAATATAAGCTATAGCTAGCATGCTACTCCTTCGATCGCATCGTCACTTTCAAGTTGCCTGTTGCCAAGTTTCAACATGCGGTCAGTAGCTATGCCAATATAACCTTCTTCATTTAGGGCCTCACTTATAAACGCCGCTTAAAGTTAGCCATTGCTTAAAACCTTCTGTCAACTTTTGACTGATTTGAAATGTCACGCGGGAAAACACTGACTAACTTTAAGCGGCATTTATAAGTAAGGTACCCTTAAAGTAATGTCGTTCCTGCTTTCTATTCCCGCCATATTCACACGAAGGAAATTCCGATATGAATTTAAAATCGCGGAGAACAAAGAAACAGATAGTAATAAAAATCCCTTTTGATTTTACTTAATGCATATTTTATGATACTTTTAATTTAAAAAAAGACATTAGATAGTGTTTATAAAAATGAATATTTGATAAATAATATATTTGTTTATCTTTTGTTTTTTATTATATTAAAAAGATGCTATATATTTCTCCGAAAAAAAATGTTGGCAGCCCTAACACGCTCGTCGCCTGCCATTTTTGCCCATCCATACCTAGCACTTGACTATCGTGTGGATGCAGTGTATGTGTTGAGTAATTTGTGGTCGGTGTTTGGGGTACTAGGTGTTTGTGGCAAACATCAAGCATGTAGAGGCGGCTTTAGGTATGTACGTTTTTATAAGTTTTAAATTGACACTGGCTGAAAATGTTCTATTGATACCTCTCTAAGAAGTTCTATAATAGTACTTATATTCCATACTAACTGGAACAAGCACTTCGAACAGAAACGATAAGTTTTTCGAGAAGTTTTTTTTTGTGTCTCGAGTTGTGAATGAGTTTAAAATAAAGTAGTAGGCCCGCAGTTTCATCTCTTCAATCACATAAGAACCGTGTGAAGCATAGGATGCTTAAACAGCATGTGCTATGAATACAAACAACAAAGGTACATTACATACATAGACTGCTAAAGGCATGCCTAGCTCTTCCTCCGGTAGGTGGTATATTCCCAGTTGCCCCCACATGGATCGCCCCCAGTTTAGTACATGCATGCTACAGCTTCTAATTTTACTAAATCTGATAAAATTTAGTTGATTAATTTACGAAGTAACGGTATTATGCTATCCCATAGAAAGTATGATTTCTGTGCGATTGACTACTGTAATGTTTTTTAGTACAGTTTTAGTAAAAGTAAGTAGGTAAGTCAATTTTACCTAATTTCATTATTTTACATTCATCGAGAATTTACGAAGTTGAGTTTATTATGCATGTAGAATCTGGTTGGTGCTCGTGAAAATGAAACGATGGGGGGCTTGAGGCAGCAAAGTCTTCTATATTTTCCGACAAAACTATTTTTAATTATTAACACCGCAGAAAAAAACTCTCACGTCTTCCATTCACATCTTGCATGTCTCTCTTTCTTCCTTCGTTCATAAACTCTCACACCTTTTTTACATTTAGATTGTCCGTTCATAAACTTTATCAGATTTTTAATCCTACATGTATTCCCATGAAAACAGGTTAACTACCTCCGATAATAAGGCATAAGAAAAAGACAGACTACTCCATGGGTACACAACGTACTATCTTCCTCAGACCACGTTTCTCTCCAAACACGATAGTCTAATGTAAATTTTACGGCATTAAAATTAAAGTTTAGTTTTGTATAATTTACGATGCTATGAGCTTATTCCAGTTAGTATAGAATATGTATACCTTGTACCTTTCAACTTCAAATACATAAGTCAGGTGTAATTTTGTTTTACTCTGTGCATTGAGCCGGAGGTTTACCAACTTAAAGCCCGTCACACACGTAGCTATAATATATACATTAGATATATCGACGGGCCCCATAGCTCAGTTGGTAGTATCCCTGCCTTCTGAACTGAGGGCTGTGGGTTCGATTCCTACCCGGGACAAACATTTGTGTGATGAACATAGATGTTTGTTCCGCATCTGGGTGTTATATTGTATTCTATGTATGTATTTACAAACAAAAAAGTATATAAGTATTGTATCAGTCATCTGGTTCCCATAGTACAAGCTATGCTTAGTTTGGGGCTAGATGGCGCTGTGTGAAGTGTCCACACATATTTATTTATTTATTTATATTTATTTATTATATATTAATATATTTATAGCTAGACATATTACCTTATGTTTTCTATACAAATTCTCGAGGGACCGCACACGCAGCTATAATATATATTTCTGTGACCAACCTATACCGTAATATATATTATGGTATATTTTTATATTATTGTATATTAATATATATTATGGTATAGCGAGACATATTTTGAATGTACAGCATGTTTCAACATATCCGACGCGCTCCTCGGACGCTTCTCCCCTCTTACCATTCCTGCCGCTTTGCCTGGGGGTCTAGCAAAGATCCCAAATGCTAACGCTATCTCCAAAAATGTATTGAAATGACATTAATCGCTTACTTTTCCACAAAAGTAAGCGATTTCCGAAATGTCATTCCAGTACATTTTGGAGTTAGCCCGAAGCTTTTGGGATCCCGAACGATCCCAAAAGCAAAATTTGGCGATAGCGTTAGCGTTTGGAATCTTAGCTAGACCCCCTGGGCCGCCTCCGCCCGACCAGTGTGGTCAATTTAGGCGATATATCGCCATTTAGTCTACTCGTGACTAGGCATCGGCGATGTAAAAGTCTGATTGGCGACTGGTCACTTTTTATACTACCTCAGGTACAAGTCATTTAAATTAGCCAAATATTAATATATATTATTGCTACGTGTGTGACGGGCTTAACCCCTGTCAATATTCCGAACGTGCAAGAGAAAATGTCTGGATATTTCTGTTTACCAACTTAACTCGAATTACTAGCTCTGGGTTAGGTATTCAGTTATAATTTTAAACCAAGAACGTGCAAGAGAGCCTAATAGTACTAATATTATACTTCCCTTGGTAATAAAAAAAAATAAAAAATATTTTTGTTTTTTGCCTTTGACTCCAATATGGCAGAATCAATTTTGATAAAACTTTGCAAATGTGTAGCTTTTACTAGTACTGAGTTGAAGATATGATTTATCCTGGTAATTAAAACCGGTAAAATGTTGGCCAAGCTGCAGGGCCTCAGGTAACATTATTATGTTAGAAAGTACATTTATGTAAAATACACCCTCAACATAAAATTACATACACTAGGTTTTTTGTATAATTGTTGATTCCTTTTCTTTACATTATTTCAGGATAAATAACTATGCCTATTGCTTTTAAAAATATATTTAAAGTACATTATCATCAGTATCATTCTATGATATTTTTTGTTATGTTGCTCCAGAAATTGACAAATTATAATATTTACCATCATTTTAGTCTGTAGTACATTATCCATGGAATCCAAAATGTTAGAAATCTCATTCAATGTTGATATAGCTACATCAGAGGCATACTTGTCTTCATATAAAAGAGTGTCAGATATTCCTTCTTTGCTCAATGCTTTCGTTGTAGAATACAAACTCATATATATTCTGTTCAGATGATCGGAGCTTTCCAACAAAATGTCTGTTATTTCTTTCAAACTTAAATGATTGTTATTTGTTGACCTGCAATGATTGAAAGTAAGTATGCATTAATAAGTGAGTCATTAATAAAGTAAGAAAAGAGATTATTGGTAAATAAGATTTTTGTTGTTTAAAGGTGCAAACAAGCGTAAAGCCCACCTGATGACCACAGCATATCTGTAATACTAGAGGTGTCATGCTTTGGTTCCTCTGCAATCCTCCTTAAGTGCTCCATGTGAAATTTTACTTATAAATTATAATTAATTGGAGTTTATAACAATTTATAATCTACATTGAATTGTTGAAGTTACTTAGTTAAAACACTTACTTTTGGGTTGACATCTCTTCAAATATAGGTAAATCTTTGACCATATTAATTATATTCTTCCTTATTTGAGCATCATCTACTCCTAGTTTAATGAGATCCACATCTGATAGCACTGTTAATGTGCTTTGTCCGATGTTATGCTGCCTTCAGTAACAGAAAATATAGAGATGTTAGGAACACTGATGACTACTTGTGGTTTTGAGGACCATACAGTACAGTGATTGGGTCATCAAACTGGAACTGATAATTTTTAAGTTTCGCTTCATGATATAAGTAGGTATTGGATAAATCTACGAGTTAGGGACAGACAGAAATAATTTAAATTTAAGAAATTTTGTGTAGTTGCTAGCTAATTCTCTGAGTTTATTGGTTATGTTGATAGAGAGTAGAGACATAGATGTAAATATTATGAATAAATTGTAGTTACTAGTTACCTCTCCACAAAGGCCTTAAACAACAGTTAAAGTTGATGGAAATAGGGCGAAGACAGTAGATATCGATCGATGATGGAAATTATAGGTTAGTCTACTATCAAAGCTGTTTTCACATTAGTGCCAGCTGTTGAGACCGTTGTTATAAAATATTTAGGTATGTGCTTACCTGAATATATTCACATATCTTTCAGCCCCCTGGCCTACCAGCAGTTTTTTCATTGTAGCATCAAATTGGCTTGGGTCCATTTTAGTAGTATCTTTAAC
Source organism: Ennomos erosarius (assembly GCA_963580505.1). Lineage (NCBI taxonomy): Eukaryota > Metazoa > Arthropoda > Insecta > Lepidoptera > Geometridae > Ennomos > Ennomos erosarius. The sequence goes on along the minus strand of OY756981.1, from coordinate 8,814,439 downwards.
AGAATTCACCGAAGCGGTATCTTTGTTGCTAGTTATTTCTAGCCTTTCCATCTCTTTTTATTTTATATCCCAGTTAAATACAAAAGAAAAACACTAAGTTTAACAATGAAACCACCGACCGATCAAACAAAAAGCGGAAAACCGCGAAAACTGAAAAAGCCGAACGAGAAACGAACGAAATCTGTCTCAGACAGATGTTGTTTTGTTTTATTTTTGCCAACAAACAACAACAAAACATCAATCTAACATTGACAGAAAGAATTAAATTGACAGTGACAACGTCACCGTCATCAACCAACTGTCAACTGTCTCCCTTACAGTCGATTGTTTTTTCTGTAATCTGTGGCTCTTACTGCCAAACTTTATTTTTTTCTTTTATGTTCGGTTCCACTCGATCAACAATTTAGCCAGTGACAAGTCAAGTTATCGATGCGTTAGAAATCCAAGTTCTCTCCTCAACTCTCTATCGGGAGTTTTGGCGGGAACGCGGTAAAGTTCACGTCGTTGCATTGTATTAGTTTTCAAAACTTTTGCTTTTTCCAGTGTTTAATGTTTAAAATTGGTGGCGTTTTACGCATTAAGTCCTGAATTACGAGCTTGAGTGAGGGCAAGTGATATAATGTGGTGAAACGTGATTTTTCGTGTTGCTTCCAAAACTCCATAGAAGCTTCTAGTAAAGTTGCCACCACTTTGCTGGAGCATGATTTAGAGTGGACTATGACTAGGACATGGCATTGCGTGAAATATTTTATAACACGATGAAAATATAATACTTGACACTGGCTAAATACACTATGTGTGGAGCCAAAATATAAGAAAAAAAAACTCTATCGCAAACGAGCGCGATAGAAAACGACCATAATCTAAAAAGGGGGGTGTGAGTGTTCTGTCACAGAACACTATAGAGAATAAGTAAGTATGCAGAGAATTGGCAGCAGCATTCTCCTCGGCACTTTCAAATAACCGACCTCCCCCGCCCTTATGATATTTAAGCATCCAAAGTGGCGTCTTACGGGGGAATGCTATGTTTAGAAGTGGACTGCTTCCGGCTATTGATGATAGATAAGTGCTACCTACCAGAACAAAGGCACATGACATACCCATTAATACCACTTATAATAGGTAAAACAAAGCTATTCGTAGGCCCCTATAATAGGCATGATGACTAAAATTTTATTTTGGTTAAATTAATTACATTCGTCAAAAGATAAACATTTGTGAAAACAAAAATTCAATATATCAAATAATTACCAAGTTACAAGCATTTTTAAAACCGGAATAGAAAGAGATAGCCCAAACGGCCAGTGACGTCAGAGGACGGTTGTTATAGTACCTCATTACTAAGCTGTGGTAGCTTTTCATACAATCTCTTTGGCATATGACGTCACGAGTAGATTTTTCATAGTAACTGTGGGGGCGCTCTGTTTCGCGAGAAAGGGACAGGAGATGCCTCTAAAGCTTATTACTCCGTGATTTATTTACCGATTTTGATTATTTTTTCTATTATTGCATTCAATTTTAATCGTTTTTATGAAAGTAATATTTACTTGTTCATTTTTAATAGTAGTCATCATACTTATTATAGGTATGTTTGGTTTGTACCATTTCCGTGGCATGGTTTTTTTTTGTGCTTAGGTAATAAGTATATAGAAAGAAAATTCGGTGTAATAAATATTAATCCATTCTTTATTGTTTATTTCTTAACCGTTAGGTATAAGCAAATACATTATTTGAGCAAATAGTTTTCATTTTTGAGCAAAGTTCCGATCTTCATTTTCCTACTAAATTCTATAATACTTATATATTTAAGTACCTACTTACTTACTAAGTAGTTGATATAACTATAAAAGCCTATTAAGTGTGCTTAGAGCTTAGCGGGTCGTTACGCTAGGTAGGCCCAACCAAGGAAGTTTTAGGTATACTATACTTCCTTGGGCCCAACCAAACAATGACATGGGGATATACCTTAACCTACCACTTAAAGAAGGATAGCTCTGACGGGTTTCATTATCATTATAGAAAGTTATTTTTGCAAAGCCCATTACCAACTTATGCCAATGCCATTCAAAAAGCAAAAAAACAACTGCAAACATAAGTATGTATTACCTATTAAGTACCTTCCTATTAATTATTATATCGGTTCAGAGTTGACTATTCAAGGCTTCAGAATTATTTGCCTTATTTCACCCAACCTATACCAATTTAATAAGTAAGTTATTACTGTCTAATCGTATACCAATAAATGCTGATAAAAAGAATAAACTTTACCTATTATTTAGTGATCGTTGGGCTCCTTCACTATTTAGTTTATTCTAAAAAAAATAACTTTTGCAAATTAGGTACTTACACCTATAAGTACATCAGGTACCGTCTCAATACGTTATTTATAATTTACAAATACATATTACATCTCCATCTGTAGGTACTACCTGCCTGTTTAGTACCAACGGAAAGAAAATTGTCATTCCCCGTTTATGTCACATTTTTCATACTTAGGTACCTAGGTAGTTTCTTACTTGTCGCAAGTGGAGTAAAACAGGGGGATGACGATTTTGTCTGCATCCAAGCTAAGGCAGTTGCCGCTGGTATTGCAATCTCGCAGTAACTCTGAACAACGATAAGTGTCTGGTTTATGCGCCAACCACGAACAACAAATCATCTAGATAGATAGATAGATAGATAAACTCTTTATTGAAACACACAAATTATAAACAAAAGTACAAATTTAACGGAAGTGTTACAATTGGCGGTCTTATCGCTTAAAGCGATCTCTTCCAGACAACCATGCATGGAAAGGAATAACGCAAAATATATGGACGGTGGTTTCCCCAAAAAGCTGTTCATAAACGTACATACTATACAATAATATACAATAAACATCATAAAAACTGCATAAACATAATATATATTCATAATAGACATAATACATATAAGTATACATATTACATATTTATAGCTTGCTAGTATATAGCTAATTAAGTAGGTACTGCCCATATACTAAATATAAAATTCTATTTATAAAACTAGAAAATATATCCTTTTATATTTAAGTAGTTTTAACAATGATAATGATGTCATTTTACTATTTTACTCATTCATAAGGTACCTATAATGTGATGGACTTTCGTAGCACGTGAAACTAGTTTGAGCTTTATTATATTTGCGGAATCAATCGCGGTCACTCAACTCGTATTAACGATCACATAAACGCTAACAATCCACATTTCGATAATTTTTTCTTGTTTCAAAAATTCAAATTACTTAATTCTACACAGAAGATAGATTATCTACAATCGCTTTAACAGCTTGCCAGGTTTCTCGAGCCGTCGACACGATCTGCGACCCCGGGAGTAAAAATCCGTAAGGCCCGTAGGAGTCACGGAGGTCTACGTGGTAAGCAAACTTTATGCCAGCGCGCGCTTTCGCCCAGTCGTGGGACATCCCAGACGCTGGCTGCCTAAGCTCAGCTGCAGTGCCAATCTAGAAAAAATAGATCTATGTATAAGTACTGCGATATATACCTCGTAACTCACCGTCCGGGTACATATATATTATGACTTTTTACATGAATTAACAAACAATACAATATAGGTCACCGATATAGCTATCAGAATTAGCAATTGGGTCATATCGCTCGTAGAGCTGACTACCGATGGGGACGAAGGATTCTGGAGTGGCGACCACGAAGGCACGAACTGGAAGACGTAGCCTAGGCCGGCCCCTACTAAGATCGATATCTGATGAAAACCGCGGTGAGCTGATGGATGCAGGAGGCGAGCAGCCAGTCAAAGTGTCGCTCTATAAGTGAGGCTTATGTTCAGGAGTGGACGTCTTCAGATTGTTGTTGATGATGATGATGATGAACTAAATTTACACAAAGCGAAGAGCAGAGTACAGCAATCAATTCTGTATCCACATATACTTAATTATGATAATATCATGATTGGTTCCTCGATGTATCATGATTATCTGTACCTACCTATATTACAGCTAAGCTTTCGCGTTTTGGAAAAAAGCAAAGCTTCCATCAAAAACTGTAATAAATAAAATAATAAAATAATGGGTACAGTACAGACCTACTTATTAAATAAAAATATGAATTTATTTATTTTCTTGATTATTTCGTTCAAACCATGGGTAGACATATTATTTGAGGCTAAGCTCATCTAAACTTGTGGGTAAGTAGGTATTTGTTATAAAAATGTTTGACATACTTATTAGCATTATTGGTTCTGTTATTTTTCAATGGTCTAATAAGCCATTTCTATAGAGTACTTACAACGAGTAGGTAGGTCATGCATAATTATAATATCTAAGTAGGTACAAACGCATGCCTACTTACATACTTACTTAGTAGTTAAGAATAATAATTAAGTTTATATTATAATAATATATTTTTTAACAATTTATCATTTATCAGCAAAAGAGATGGTTCATGAGGTGTAAAGAAATTGTAGAACGGAGAAAGTATTCGTTTAACTTATATTTAGCATACATATTTTTATTAAAATGTCTGCGCACATAACATAATATAACCACACGACCATTGACTGTGATCTTTATTAACAATGTAGCTTGTACACTAGAATTACTTTTCAAACTTTTGCGACACCTTCATGTACTTAATGAAGTATTCATTGGGTATACGGACGTTAAGGAGGATTATTCTTATTACCTATTGACCAACGATACAACTTCCCCTCGTACGAAAATTAGTAGTGTATTTCAACTAATCCTACGAGAGAAAGCGGGACACCCAATGTGTCTTTTGTTCCACCCTGCTCTGTCCTTTGTAATTTCGTATGACTTTGTCTCGTTTTGTTACCTCGCCCCCTGCCCCCGTAGGTGAGTCGTGTTTGTACGAGAAATTATGTTCACGAGCTACCAACGGGCTTTATAATCTATGCTTATAAGTATAGGTTGGTGATAAAGTTTTTATCGACTTACCTGATACTTAGTGCCGTACATGTCAGAGAGTGCTGTGGTGGCTAGCTTGCCCATCTCCATTAGAATTCCGTCATCGGAGTACGGCGCGTGCGCAAGCACACTGGGTACCAGCCACGACTGGGAGTACGCATGCAGTGATAGGAACACCTGGAGATTTAAGACATTAAAGCAAATCCATGCAAATCTGTGATGTAGGTACCTGCCTATCTATTCCTTAATAAAGTGAAGATAATTATAATCTATATAGGTAATTATGGCTATGGATGAGTTGTATCGGACCCTAATACCTATGTTGTGAAATAATTACATGTAAACTTTATAAGAACCTATCAATGAAAATCTATGCATGTACCTACCTATATATTTTTTAAAGCGTCTTAAAACAAAATCTAAAGTCCTTCGCAGATTTATCTATCCCTCTTCTTAAATTCAAACTCACGTTGTACAAACACTGGTGACTGGTGTGATGAATGACATTTAGCTATATTATATACAGTATATCATACAAATAGGTAGCTTTTAAATTTGACAAAAAAGTACCATCAATTAAATAAGTGAACTTTCCAAGAGCATAAGAAAACTAGTTCTGTAGCACGGCAAAATGTAGGTTGACGTTAGCAGATAACTGCTAGAAGTTGCAGGGCATAGCTACGAAGGTACTTAAGTACTTTTAGTTTAACGGATCGATATAATGCTTAAATAAATAAAATGTTGAAAGTAAGCAGCTCAAAATATAAGTAGGTAGGTATCCAAACGAGTAGTAATGAAAGCTGTATCGTCACTTTCATTCCTGCAAATTTTCTAAAGTGGAGTAGAAAATGTGAGTAAGTACGAAAGCGTCGACATGGCCGAATAACGTATTCTATGACAATTTGCCGCGATCGATGTGCGGTCTACCTTTACGGTTCCCAATGATAAATGGCCGCACTTGCCTTCGTCTATTTATATAGACTATATGCTATAAAATTTCCGATTTCTACTCGTTAACTCTCTATCTGGTTTATTAACTTATTGTTCTTTCTAAACTGCGCACATGCTAATTCAAACGGGGCAAGGTATCAAGTGAAAATGATTCTTCGGAATCATTATAGTGAGTGCGATAGGACTTAGCCATAATTAACGTTCGTAATTGCGTTGTCGTGCATCAGGCATGGCGGTCTCACTATTGCATAGAAACAAAAAACGTCGACATAGCGTAGCGTCATGAATGAATAAATCGGTTTACGACACTCGAGCTGAACGACCACGGACCTTACGGTTAATAAAGCTAAATAAAAATAAAGCCGCTTCAAATTGGGTTACACAAGCCTATTTAGGACTAAAAGTAACAACCGGTGCCGATTACATCGGCTAGCCATAAAATCTTGTTTTTCCTTTACGACAGTGTTTCCCCGACGATGACACTAATTTGAATCTTCACAACTACTTGCGAATAGCTTTCACACTTATAATAAACTTAAATACTCTCAGTTACGGCATTGAAACCTATCTTTCTCACCTATAGCCCGTAATTAATTCGAGACTTAACGGGTGCAGAAATGTCTTCATTCAACAATGGATTTATCTATCATTGTCATACAGCACGCCGATGTTCTGACCGTTTAGATGTCACCTTGTGTCTGCACCAACTGCATTGTAAAACTGTTCTCAACTCGTCAACATTTGAATTTAAGCGGGTTTCACTATTAGGTACCTTTATCAATCCTCTATGTTCAGCCAAAAATTCTGAAACAGCTCTAGTCTCCGGTTCGCTAAAAGGATGCGGTCCAGCATAGTTTTCAGCGCAAGGGTCCTTGGATGAGTCCTCCTCACCCCAGTGGTAGTCCCAGTTGCGGTCGGTGTCCACCCCTACGCACTCAGTCTGGCCCCAGTTCCAGGGAAACCTGAAGTAACATTGTCATAATGTTAATCTTTTCCAAACAACTAATCCGCTGAAATGCATCTGGAAAAAATATGCACCTAAGTACATTGTTAAAATTAACTATGCATAATTAGTGCAGTGTATAGTTAAATGTAGAATTGTAGACTAATAAATATTTTTCTACTAAGTAGGGAGAAGGTTGAACATTCCATATAATTACTTACGATCGTTACTGCAGTGCAGGTTAGTCAGCTATCAAGTTCAATTTTATGTCTATTACCTCTATTAGGTGGGTAAGTACCTATATTCCAAAGCAGTCTTTTTGGAGGTGTGAATATGGCTCTTGGTTTTGACTTTATATTATAGAGGTCGGTAGAAACCTTATAAGTAAGTATAATTAGTGAAATTGAATGTTTTATGCTGTCTCATTGTGACAAAATGAACGACGCGACGGGTGACCAATCTATCTAATTTATTATTAGAAGGTGCCATCAATCAAAATCAAAACATGGCGCACAACTTAAGATAATCCTGTAGCCTTCTTTTAACAATGTACCTATATTAAAAACTAATAATTGGGCACTTATATAAGTATTTTACCGTTTTTATAATAGGCGCATCGTCGTTTGCAAAGTGTAGGATATCGACAGAGCAAGTCCAATTCAAAAAGTAACGTGATCGTTATTTACTTTGTTTCTACCTTAGATTGTAGATACCTATATAAGGTAGATTACGTAGAGTACCTTATATAGGTATTTGTATGTACCTTATAAGGTAGAGTACCTTATATAGGTATCTACAATCTAAGGTAGAAACAAAGTAAATCACGATCACGTTACTTTTTGAATTGGACTTGCTCTGTCGATATCCTACACTTTGCAAACGACGATGCGCCTATTATAAAAACGGTAAAATACTTATATAAGTACCCAATTATTAGTTTTTAATATAGGTACATTGTTAAAAGAAGGCTAAAGGATTATCTTAAGTTGTGCGCCATGTTTTGATTTTGATTGATGGCACCTTCTAATAATAAATTAGATAGATTGGTCACCCGTCGCGTCGTTCATTTTGTCACAATGAGACAGCATAAAACATTCAATTTCACTAATTATACTGAAATATTACTAGAAAAAAGTAACAGCTGTTAAGTGAATTATTTTGTGATTAGTTAGTCTATACATATAATAAAACTGTAGAGATAAAAAATCTGTAAATGCAAGATATCGAAAAAAAAATTACACAGGTTGGCTTGAAATTTTTCCCTGATCACGTTAAGCTACTTTTTAGACATTTTGTCTGTTTGTTTGTTTGTTTGTTTGTTTGTTTGTTTGTTTGTTTGTTATGGCACAGCTCCGAAAATACTGAACGGATTTTCATGCGGTTTTCACTAATAAGCTTAGAAAATCCCGGCGCAAAACATAGGATATATTAAATTTTAAATATCGTTAATTTTTTTTTGTGAAAATGATGTAGATTTCATTATGAAAAACGAATCGAGATTGTAACAAGATGGCCGCTTCAAGCCTTCAAGGTAAGTTTTTTTTTCTTATGTTTTGGCTCCACACATAGTGCCTATTTAGCCAGTGTCAAAAGGTAAGTTTTATTTTGGCTACTAATCATAGATGAGGGAAAAATCTCTCTCTCTCTCTCTCTCTCTCTCTCTCTCTGACGGTAATTTTATCTCGGGTTTATCCGGAGGCACAGATTAAAGAAAAAAATATCTGTTACTATTATGGCGCGGCTTCATATACCTTCGCTGTTGAGTTGGCGCGCAATAACATCTCTATTGAATATCCTCGAAGTTTTTGTAGCGCACGAACGACACACAGTCAATTTGTTTGTCTGCTGCGCGACCGACGTGGGCTAAATAAAATGGAGGAAGCAGTAGCGTTAAATTGCATGTCGGCGAATAAATATGTTTTACAAACAGTGTGTGTATTATTTGAGATTACAAAAATAAATTTTAATAATTTTAATTTATAATTCCTTATCAGTATGAAGCAAAGCATTTTTTTATTATTTGTATGTTTATCTGTCCCTTTGAATACGGATCACGGTTGTTATAGCGGCAACATAAATATATCATCTGTGAAAAATTCAACTGTCTAACTATCGCGATTCATGAGTACATCCTGGTGACTGATGGATAGACAGACAGACAGACGGACAGCGGAGGTTTAGTAATAAGGATTTACCCTATGAGCGCGGAACCCCAATCAATTTTATTTCATTCTGAACAATCCCCACTGCACTAAGCAATAAGGAAGTAAATTAATGCATGTTTTTATTAAAAGACAAAAAACAGTAAATAGCAATTGGCGCGCCTGCATTACCGGCAGTGTACCGTGCTTTTCGAGCTACGGCGAAATACATCGCGCGATAACTTCGTCTGAGCTCGATGCAATGCAGATTAGAGAAAAACAATGTGTTCATTATGTAAGTAACTATACCAAAGGAAGTCATATGTATTACATACAGATAAGTTTTTTCGTTAATCTGTGGTCCAAACTATAAAAGAGGATAGGTATGAGAACCTTCTTGAATATGAGCACGACATAGAGAACAAGGAATTTCGAAAACTAAAAACTTCTTAGACTTTTTATTATAAGTTTTAAGGCTTCATGCGATATCATATTTAGCCAATATTGAAACATAACTAAAACTATTATTCATATTTTCGATTTATTGGGTTCTGGCGAGGGCAAAATTCTTTATTGGCGATCTGGTATTATGTGATAGTTTTCAAAACCCTACTACGCGTTACCATTCGAAATAAGTATTTAAAATTGTATTTATAGTACCTATAGCTTAACCTATAGTAGTAACATATTCAGTAATCTGTGCCTATAGGTTCTTAATTTATTGACCCTTGCTTTTGCTACGCACTGTAAAACCTTTTTTTATGGAGGTATACCATTTTTATTTTGCCATTAGACAAAATTTGTATTTAGCCAATGATAGGAAGTATTTTATGATAACTGTTTAAAAGGGTAGGTTCTTAGACTTTTTATAATCATTCATAAGGCTTCACGCGATTATCATACTTAGCCAATATTGAAGCTTACTTAATTAACATTTTTATTCAAGTTTTCGATTTATAGGGTTTTGGCGGGAGCAATGTTCTTTATTACCGATCTGGTCAAATGTATTATTTACATAAACTTACTACACGTTACCAATCTAATTAGGTAGATAAAATTATTTTTGCGCTACTGCTACATTCTTGATCGACCCCAAGGAAGTTTTAAGGTACCTGGGGGTCTAGCAAAGATACCAACCACTAACGCTAACTCCAAAATGTACTAAGATGACATTTCGGAAATCGCTTACTTTCCCCAGCTAATGTCATTTCAATACAGTTTTGGAGTCAGCGTTTGGCGTTAGCGTTAGTGGTCGGTATCTTTGCTAGACCCCCTGTAGTATTTATAGCTACTTAAGTTATAGACCCTTACCATTGCTACGCATTAAAACCTTTTTTATTTTGGCTTACTTTAATAGCCAGAGGGCGTGCTATTATTTGTATTTAGCCAATGATACGAAATATTCTAGGAAAAATGTTAAAAAGGGTAGGTACTTAGATATAATAATATGTAGGTATTCATTATGGCAATTGTATCCTCGAATTAACAACAACATGGCGCGTAACGTTCGTGTTTGACCTTTTTTTGATTTGTTCTTCTTCTTCTTCTTGCATGTTGAAATAAGTTTTTAATAGTTAAAATATTTTAAATCTGTGGGTTTTTAAATAAACCACGGGAGCAAAAAATGATTGATTTCTCGGTTACTTCAAGAAGGTTATAGTTATAGTAGGTAATTAACTATCTTTGGGTGTAAGTAATAATTATGTAATGACGATTTAACCTACTTCCTCACTTTCATCACTAGGTAGGTATGTTGAAAGTGCAGTGGGAATGACACAGCGTGGAAAATAGTGGACATAATAATAATTATAACTTTCGATTCTTTAAGGAGTGGTGGTTTAGTATTTGTAATTCCTAATTAATATTAAGAAAATTAATTATGTACGCATCGTACAGGTAAATGCATATGTTCAGCAATTTATAAACTTATTATTGACACTGGCTAAATGTAGGTAAGTACTCAATTCGTATGGAGTCAAACTTAAGCTGTTAAAAAATGGAACAAAAAGCGCGCGGATAATATGTAAAACTGAGCAAAACAGCATCATCGTGTGTGATTCTTCCATATTTTTCTAACTGTACCTGCCTGCTTAGGTAACTACTGCCTAAACAAAATTTACTGAAACTTCTGTTAGTTAAAGACCTGAGTGAAGTGATGATGATTTCTTTTTGTTGTAATATGAAGAGGTACTTATAAAATTGTAGTTTTTTGTTTCAAAATTGAAAATTATGGCTTAAATAGCTTCCACTCACGGCTATGCTTGCGTTATACCTATACCTATGCTAATACAGGTTACTGTGCTCAGCTTCGAAAAGATTTAGTGGATTTTGTTGTTTGGTACGAAATGCATGATCTATTATTAGACTATAACGTAAAAAAAACATAACACAAGCGTGCGAAGCCGCGGGCAAAAGCTAGTCTCTATATAAATGTCTTAGACAGTATTTGCACAAAATAGATTTGTGGTATTTGGCTACCTGCGAATTAAGTACCAAGTACCTATAGACCTATTACTAAGAAATAACCATAGGTACCGTGCTCAAAGCATCTGCGGTTGATATTTTTTACTCAACTTTCACAGGAAACCAGTCTTGTTCTAGTACCTACATTAGTTAAATCAAAATAATGTCAGCCAGTCGGTCAGTTAAGATACACGTACACGTACAGATGTACCTACTGGTTGGAACAGTTACTTGATGTCTGCACAAAAAAAACAAGTTGAATACTTTTTTAAAAGGATTAGCCTCAAAATGATATTTCACTAGTGCATACAGAGGAAGTATTAGTGGTGGAGGGACGAGTTGGACGCTTATGCGAAGGATTGGCCCACACAAGCATTAGACCGTAAAAATTGGAAAGAGGGAAGGGAGGCCTTTGCCCAGCAGTGGGTCAAGTCAATATGGGCTAATATAAAAAAAAAGTAGTATTAGTGACTGGTATTATAGCTGCTAGGTGCAGCTATATGACGCTATAGATAAAGTCATCAAAGATTCCATTTTCTTTAAGCTTTCCTCTGATGTGTCTAGCTATACAGACCTGCGGTTACGTAGTAACATATTGAGTAATCTGTGCATGCGGGGATGCAGTTTTTAAAGTGCGTAATATTCAGTTAATGCGTGTTTAATATTTCTGCATTATTCTCCTATCTACAAATTAGTTATTGAAGGTTTTTTTTATGAGAATGAATGACGTGACGAGCTAGTCGTTCACCTGATGCTAAGACACACTACTGCTTGGCGGCAGAATAACTGGCAAAGAAGTGGTACCTACCTAGACGAACTTTGCAGAAAAGTTCTACCACCTAGTAGTTATAGTTATGTACCCAAAAAGCGCTGAGGATAGGAGCCACTTTACGAGCAACTGTGATGAAAACCTTATATAACATGCTATCTCTAAAAATTTAGCCATTGGGTTGTAGATATCTAATTCTCAGGCTAATTCACGGATGTTACGCTTTTTTTATTTGAAAGCGAAAATTGGGGTTTCATAAATCAATTCGCGAAGCCCGTACAAGCAGGTGTTTCTAATCTAATTGATGGTTCTTGATAGTCGAACTCATGAGAAATAACACCACTCACTTTTATATAGACATCTAATACTTACTTTCAATGATACATAGAAAATTTTGTATTGAGTATTGAGGACAGACATATTGACTAATAATTTATAAATAAAATAAAAAAATACAGTAAAAATAAGTCAAAAGCATCCTGCGTCTAGTGAAGAATGTTTTAAGAGTGCGAAACTGAAATGAGATTGGATGAGGCATGCTTGTTAGCCGACGACATCGCACGCGCCGCCGCAATAGGTGATGTGAGAACTTTGTGTTTGTGCGCTGCAGCCTGGATTGTCAGATCTGTGGCTTGAGATTTGTGAAAAAAATATAGAGTCCTTTGCCCATCAGTTTGCCACAAAAGATTAATGAAAAGCCTTTGTTACCCAGCTACATCATCAATCAATATGGCTCCGAAGCAAATGAATCAACATAATACGGGACAAGCTCTATAAATATATGCGGCACCACCGGCTTCTGATGACAACCCCACTACATGCAAATATAGGTACTTATACCCCCGCTTCCAATGTTTCCATCATTCTTATTCTTCCTCTCACAAAGTCACAGCCTCTCCCGAGGTCTGATTAGGTAGGATTCAAGCAGACAGGTTAGACAGGCATTCTATGATAGGATAGGACCCAAGATATTTTCAATGTCTTTCACAAACTTGCGTAGCTTTACAATTTTTTTTTTATATTTAAGAGCGACAAACAATGGATAGAATAGCCTATGGACATTGCAACACTAGGGGCTTTGTCGATGCGTTGCCAGCTCAGTAAGGCTTTTTTTGATACCCTTTTTAAAATACTGTATATTGAAGCATCTTATTAAAGTACTTACTTACTTTCTTTATCAATTTATTAATTTCTTCCCTTGATTAATATTACTAGCTGACCCGCTCCGTCTTCGCACGGGTTAATTAGTTTTAACTCCTAACCCTGTTTATGGGTAAGAGAGAAGGGAAAGGTAAAAAAATAGGAGAAAAGAATTAATGGATGGGACGGCGAAGCGACCCTTCTGTTACCATCCCATTTTTTTATTGAAATTAAAATTGATATCCAAATATAATAATAATATCTTGAATAAAAATTACATCCTTATTGCTTGGGCAACCCGCACTTGGCCGTTTTAGAAAACATAAAGTGTCCTAAATGTTATTCTGTATAATTAGCTATTACCATACCAAATTTTAGCAAAATCCGTTCAGTGGTTGCAGCGTGATGCGCGTTCAAAAGGACAGACAGACAGACAGACAAAAATTAAAAAAAAATTGTTTCTATCTCTATATCGATTAAGAAGCATACGCCAGTCAAAATTTTCCAAAAATATTCAATGTACAGATTTAGCCCAGTTACAGTTTTGTTATATGTATTGATGATCTCGTTTAGAAAAGAGCGATATTACGCTTACCAGCCCACGTAGTAGTCGTCAGCGTGGTCGGGGAGCCGCGACCGTGTCTTCATCCACAGTCGGTCGTGCGTGTGTGAGTGCTCATACCCGTCCGGGTTCACGACCGGCATTATATAGAAGTCTGCTTGCTTCAGCATTTCCATTTCTGCTCCTGCATCATTTAATTTATTTAGAGGTGTGCTTTTTTCTAGTCACAGCTTAGAAGCCTACCATGGCATCAATAATTTTGAGACAACAAAACATCTCCATAACTTAGTTCTTTAGATAATGGTAAATAATTATAGGTAGGTAGGTTCGCAAAATAAAATTCTAGATCATGGAAGTAACACAAGCTCATTTCATTTTGTCATGACTTAACTCGGATGAAGCACAGAATAAATATTGTGTAGGTGCTACAACGCCAGGACCAGGACACCCCACCCCACCCCAGAACAGTAGATATAGGACCTACTACGTAGTAAAGTCTTGAGCTCTGCTGTATGATTATTTAACATCTCACCTAATCCCTTCTCTCCTTCTACCAGAGTGTGGATCATCCAAGTGGCTACAGCAGGCGCGATCCACTCCCGTGCGTGCGCTCCTCCGTCCAGCCACACTGCTGGCTTCATGCGGGAGCGGAGCTTCCACTTCTTCTTCTGCTCTTTACTGCTAGTATCTTTAGCCATGGTGTCGTTTGATGGTAAAGAAATCTGGAAATGATATAAAAACCTATTACCCGCTTAGTGATAATAAACATAGACCAGGTGCCTCTACAAACATTATCATTTTCAATTTTAAAAGAAAGAATAGTACTTATCTCGGACTTTATTGGTTATTTATTATTATTTTTATTATAAGAGATGAGTGTAGGGTAACCTGCCAAGGTTGGGACTTGGGAGTTGAGTAAAACCTTTCCTGCTCAGTGAACAAACACGTGCAGTCAAACAAACCCAGCCCTATAACCAAAACGAAGAGGTGTGGTAAAAAAAGCCCTATTTACCTTGACAACTACCAGAGGAAGCCCTTCAGAAGAGCGTCCCAGCGGTACAAGCTCGACCAAGTCCGAATGCGAGTGCTGCAAGTACTCTAGGTACCTCAACATGTCCGCGTAGCGATGATATCGTCGCCATGTCATCGGGTGACCTCTTATCTGCTCCAACTCTAGCCTTTGTTTCTTCGAAAGCCTTGGGTTTTCGTACATTATCGCTTTCTGAAATAATAGAATAATGAAAAAAATGATACGTTGGATAGTACACGTAGATCTACATCTAACTACAAGCAAAGAATATAATATAGGTAACCTACGCCTCGGGATCAGCACCTAATTTGTCAAGAATTGACGTCTTGATCACGGAATCACAATCCGCACTGTACACTTATTCAGAGTAAAAAAAATAATAAATAAATTTGGGCACATAAGTGCACCTATACAATGGATTTTACCTGCAAATCCCATATGACTACATCAAAATCTACTTTAGTGGATTTCAAATGATCTTTCACGTCGACCAAGAGATCAGGTGGAACAAGCAAGTCAGTTGAACCGTTGAGGGAAGGCATTGTCCACCACATGAGGCCCGAGCCTTGAGCTTCTTCTTGCAGGTCCAATAGCTCACGAACCTTCCACTGAGCATCTGGGTACGTGCGGAGAAGTTGATAGCCTTTGTAGTTTTTCTTTAGAGGTTTCTTCGACGCTTTCTTATCTAAAAAGTTGCATAATTGCTCTAATTATAACAGATACGCGATATGGAGATAAGCTGATTAGCTAGTTAAATGTAATGGGGAAAGCCCAGCACGCCACGTCTCCAAGTTATAGGTATGTGTAGGTGGGTACATGCTATGTAATAGCAAGAAAGTGAGGTAAGGAATTTACCTCCTAATGATAATGTTTACTTTCAAACTCAGGGCGTTTAGAAGTAGAAACGTTTTAATCTGGTTGTTCGTTACGGAGATGAGTGCATTGACTTTGTGTCAGGGGAGCGGATGTTGGTGACATCACATGTGGAATCTAATTGTGATAATGCTTGCGTTATATCTATCAGAGTGTACCTAATAAATAAATAACACGAACGATCACATACATATATAAACAACCCTAACTGGTACCTAATATACTGATAAAACACACAAAAATACATTGATGTAGGTGCCTATTGTATATAATTGCGATCTACAGCGTATTCCTCGAATGGCATCTATTTTGAAGATAGCACATATTTAAATATCACCAAAATCGTTATTTATAGCTTTATTTTATACATAAGTACTTTACTTAAGTACCTAATTACCTATACGCCAAATATTCTTATAATAGTCTCTCGTAGGTATAGTTTGTAATTGGTAAGTACTTTATAAACACTTGTGGTTATTATCTTAAATATCTAACAATAATACTCTTACTTGTACTGGCATCACTAGCAGAGTATGCACCGTCGCTTTCCTCAGTATCCAAAAGAGCTTGAAACCAATTGGCTTCCGTAGTCGGCGGCATTGCTGTGGTCGTGGGAGCAGGGGTGACCGGCTGCGTAGGGTTCGTCGATTCTTGGGAGAACCAGCCTCCGCTAAACCAGGACTTAGTGGGTGCTACAATCCAGTTGTATATTCTTGAGAAAAAACCTGGAATATTTTGAACTGACCGGTTTATAAAAGAAATTTTTAAATGTAAAATTTAAAAATTTGTTTTAGACATGACGATGCAAGATAGAAATGAATAAGTAGTGGTCATCATTTTAACGTATTTACGTAAATAATAACTATGTGGTTCCTTAGTGTTTTTTTTGCCATTTATCACAGTGGCATCATGGTTTCATTTGTGACAAACCTATATTATTATTTAAGAAAGTTTTAGTGGCGCTCGTAATTATGTAGTGGGTTAGAATGTTGCGGTTGTCATTTCTACAAATTACAAAGTAATTCGATAATAAACCGCGCATTCCCTTAATCGGAAGCTTAATGCGAACAACTGTCACATTTAAGGAGAAACTTTTTTATGTCAGTGGGGCAAAGCCACGCGTGCGAGAGTGCGCAGCTAGAGCTAGACAGACCAATTCCTGCATTATTCAACAATTACTCACAAGTGCTCTATCCAGTTAATCCTGCTATACATATATACATCCATATAGAGGTGTCAAAATATTGCGCCCTAGATATCCACAAGGTCCAGGCGGATTAGCAATACAAAATTGTGGTAAAAGTGTACTTCCAACATAATCCTATGTAATCAACGTCTACTTATTTTTTTTAAGAAATAATATATGTTGCTTTATAATATAAGAAATTGTGGGAAATCTTTCAGTCTCTACACAGTTATTCATCTAAGTTTCGCTTCGTTGAAAATGCCACACAATTATTTCTACAAACAATTTGTTCATTAGAAACAACAAACAGAAATAAATGCTCCCTAAAATTTGTATGCGTAATTGTAGACGTAATTAGTCTTGCATAATAACTCAATTGGTGTAAGCCTATGTATGTAGGTTCTATGAGAACTTTTTAACCATGCTATTTTTTGCGAAAATATATGGGCATAGGTACAACATAACATAAATATACCTACATGGAGACGTAACCACCGTGCACCGTTAGGTACCTGCATTTTTGAAATTAATTTCTGGGTATTTTCATTTACTTAAGTCTATTAACTGCATATTAAAATTCACAGTAATATTGTATATTATGTATGATTTTAGGGTATTTATAGTTATTATTATGTAATGAAAACTTCTAATTGGCCACGGGGTCCCATCAGGTACAAACGAAAAATAGCCCGAACGTGAAAAAATGTAGTGACCGTGTCGTTAGCATTACTAGTTAGTGTCCAGTGTATTCATTTGGCCCAATACTTCGCCAACACGCTATAAATGTCGTTTGATAATCTTGCGTTACGCAGGTATAAAATAATAATAATTCGTAAAATAGCCCGAGTTATTCCATTGTATGGGATGAGGCGTCTGTACTGTATAGGCCATATTATATTTTCTGGGAATTGGCCTTCTGTCATTTGTTTCTGTCAAAATCTATCTATAAGTAGTACTTAAATATACTTATAGTAAAACTATAATAAGTAGGTCCAATTAAATACATTGATGATATTTTGGTTTTCTTTTGTAAAAAAATTTTTATCGACGCTGAAGCCAAAAATACTTATAAATTGTTTTTATTTCATTTTTGTCTGTCTAGACAGACAGTCTGTATCTTGATATTTTTACTTTTATCTCCTCATTCTCCCGAGGGAACCATGCAGAATTATGCCAAGTTTCATTTGAACACATTCAGTAATTTCAGCGTGATCATCAGGCAAGAGACAGACAGACAAAAGTGAAAAATAATATAGTTTTTGCTCCAGCACAGATAAAAGGGAGCCCTACAAAAAAAAACTATATATTTTCCATGAACAGAATTGGACCTGTTACAGTTTTATTATAAGTAAACTGTGCTGATATCTCAGGATGAAGTCCGCACTCCGCAGTGCAGTATAGCATGTCATCAAACTTACATACTACTGCACTATGGGCGGCCATCCCACGATTAGCTCAACAAATCATTCGCTGAAACATTTTTTAAAATTAATGGTCAGCCAAAATGCGGCCATCATTAGGTACATTACTTCGCTGCTCATAAGTCAGCTCGTAGTGTTACTCTCTATTTCTGCGATAAAGGCAAAAAATTTAATTTTTTGCAATGTTATTTTACACGGGCTGATCCCGATATTATAACCCTCTTATTTTACTCACCAAATAGTACAGTTTACAAAAAATAGGTAAAGCTATTTAAAAAGTAGGGACCGTGGGCAACCTTATCTCTAAAAGCAACTAGGCAACATTATCATCAAAGTGATAAAGGTGGAGTGCACAATTAACTATAGGTATACCTCAGAGATTGGTCAAAATTAAAATAGCGATCGCGCCATTTTATTATACACCTTTGCACAATCAAGTCGCATGAGTCCTTGGAGCACTAAAAAATAACATTCTCGCAAGCTGTGGTAATTTCAAAAAGATAATATCTCAACCGAGAGCTGCATTGTAACTGCATAGTCATTGAACATTTTTAGTAATATCCAGACCAGATCCAGCTTCGTCTGCGGAGAAAGCGATCAATCTCTTTGTGATTAGCTGGGCTAATATATAATTAAACAAACTTTCAGTTAACGTAGCCTAAAATTGTAAGATGTCGTGCTCTATAGCGATGGCCAGATAAGAGCTTATAGAGCTAGATAATTATTTAGAAAGTTTGTTTATGGAAATCTATAAGTAGGCATTTATGATGTAAACATGCTGCATGTACTTTAATGCGTATGTCGTCTATGAGACAATTGAAATTGTGATTTTCTAATGAATTCCGAAGAGATTAACTAAGCATTATATCTACGTTACGTATAACTATTTCGTGAGCTTACACTTTCATGACGATTTTTTGGCGAGACGAGCTTGTTAGAATCTCACTAGTAACGGTTCAGGAATCGTCATTTGTATTATGCTCATGTGACGCGGATCTTGGCGATTATCAGTTAATGCAGCTGGCGAAAGTAATGGGCTTACGGAGTGTAACATAACAAAGGGGTGGATTAATTGAGATAAGGTAAATGTCCGTAACTTCGTGATAGTATACGTTAATTCCTGAGATTTGTTTGTAGCCCAAAAATCAAGCAAAAAAGTTATTTTTTAAAATTATATATTAGCACAAAATCGCTATTATTCTAACTGTAAAAAACCGAGTACCAACATTTTGGCGACTGAACTGTAATGCGACGCCTGAAACTTTCAGTCAGCTACAAACATCCTTTGCGGCGTTTATTATACCTTATCACCGTAAGCTTAGTCTTCTTAAGCTTATAGAGAGGCAAAGGTAAAGTCCATATGAATGAAACTTTTATTAGTTCTTTATGTGTTCCTCTACAACTGATTTGATGTAGAAAAAAATGTATTTTCAAGCATAGTATTTCTTTAAAATTGCAAAAAATCGACTCACGAAATAGGTCATTTTATTTTTCGGGAACAGGGTTCAAACAAGAGGTCTACAAATAAATTCATATAAAACAATATTCTAATTAAAAATTAATAATTCATGCATGAAATCACTATGAAAATATCATTATTCATCATACAAAAGATTTCAAATTGATATCATGTTTAGTAATATAAAAAAAAATCTTAGACACTAAGTAAACCCACCTAAAAACCAACCTGAATTATTAGGCTTCGTGGTAGTCTTTTTCACTGTGTTATTTTGAAAAAATGATGATAGCCACCCAGTACTTTTAGGACGGCACGTAGTTTTCCTTGTTTGCGGTGCTTTTGTAGTTTTTCGGGTGCGAGGCGCTGGGCGGGTGGCTGGGCGGCGCGTTGTCGTAGAGCGGCGCGTCGTTGGGCGGCGCGTCTGAGGCGGGCGGCGCGTCGTCTGCGGCTTCTTTGTACTTTGTATAGTCACTTGCTCTGAAGAGTGTACCAGCACGTAGTGTTGATCTAGTTGAGCAGGTGGTCGCCTCGTCACTGGAGGCTTGGTCACTATAAAATTTGTATGACTCTGTATATTTATATTCGTAGTTTTAATAATTTTCTTATCGTCACTTTTATTTTTCACAGTCACATTCACTTTGGGACCTTTGCTCCTCAGTAACACTTTAGAGATTGAGGTGGTGCTACGTATCCGAGGTGGAGGTGTGGGATCACGGGAGTCGTTGTAGTCGTCCCATGGGAATAGAGGATCCTCGGAATCGGAGTCGGAGTATTCGTCTGTTTGTCGTGGCGGACGGTGGAGGGCGACCGCGCACGCCAGCAGCGCAAGCAGCGCCAGGCGACGCGCCATGTGGCGGGCGTGTGCGCATGGCGAGGTGCGCGCGCACTATCCGCGTCGCAGCCGCCTCCACCGCCAGCGTGCTCCGGACCACCTTCCCTGCCACTGTCATTATGCGCCATATCGCTTTCAACGCACTCGTGACCACTAGGTCAGCTAGGCCTGCCCAGCCGACCCGCACACCCGCTATCGTCACACTCGCTACCCTGTCATGATTATATTGTGTTCCTATTGCAATTTCTCTAAATGATTATACTGTTCGATACTGAAGTTTCAACTCACTGCACTATTTTGAATGCACCTTTTATAACAGAGTGATAATTATGTATATTACCTAGATCCACTCTTTGGTATTATTCACACAATTTACTTGTGACAGCGACGGCGCGTAAAATGTAGAGCATACTTTATGGTTCGATTCGCACTGCGCACGCGCTTGTGCTCATAAGGGGTATAATTTCGTAGAAATAACACATTAGCACCACATAATAATACCGCGAAAATGTTCCAATAAGACCCGGAATAGTTGCCATGTAAAGTGAATATATACTTAGCTTTCTAGAATAAACAAAAGAATGGTAGAACAACCGCGGGCGGCCTTATCACATTAAGCAATTTCCTCCAAGCTCCTTTGGATGGACAGGAATATCAATGGTTTTTTCCTCTACCCCCAGTGCGCTTAAGTATCCTCAGATAGTATACCTCCTACATAAATACCCCTGTCTCAACAATAAACGTATTTAAGTCCCTTTACGAGAGTTTTGGCGGAATCGAGCATGAGTGTGGGCAAGTGCATGATATAGTGCGGCGAAACTTGGTTTTTCGTGTTGCTTCCAAAATTCCATAGAAGCTTCTATGACTTAGACTGGACTATGACTAACTGACTTAGACTTGACTAAGACTATGACTAAGACTTCACTTTACGTGAAATATTCTTTATCACGATGAAAATTACAATACTTGACACTGGCTAAATACACTATGTGTGGAGCCAAAATATAAGAAAAAAATAGTCCTTTTGCTTTAATTTTGTCCCTTTTTAGCCGACTTTAAAAAAAGGATATGGTTCTCATTTCGTTGTAGGTATATGTTTTAATGTTTATTACTAGCCGATTAACGTTATAGTAAAATAATTCGCTATGGGAAACGCTGAAGTCAGCTTTTCCTCGGGAATGGGACGAATGGGACTGCATCTTTGACTAAATACAGATACGTAGCTCCATGTCCCATGGCATTCCACATATCAAAAAACCTACCTTTCAGCGTGCGGTGGCTCTATCGGAAAACTCGATAACTTCAGCCTTGCCAAAGGAGGTCATTTCACTCACTGTGCTACTTTATAATTCATTGGATTTTAATTTATTTATAACATCACCCTGAAACTTCAAATAAATTGAACCAACATACCAAATAACAATGTTTTCAACTGGTAACTGTTCGAGTGACGGGCCCTGTAAAAAGGTAACGTTTCGACTTTTATTGTATTTGGTGTAATGAGAGATGGTCTTAGTTTGGCCACGAGGAACACTCTCTGGAACTACAGTGCAGCAGCAGCAGACACGTGCTCAAAATATTGAGCACGTGTCTGCTGCTGCTGCACGTGATAAATATTTGCAAATGTTATAAATTACACATAAATTATTGTTGTTTTGTTCGTGTTACATAGTGTGCATGCTATTGTACACACAGCAGGTGACTTGAACTTGTAGATAAGAAAACTAATTAATAATTACTTTTTCCTGTAACGTTATAAGAGCAAGTGCGAATACCGCTCATCTATAGCTTGATCAGTCATTTATGCAGGGCAAGGCGGGACTTGATCCGGGTGCGTCGGTCAAAGTCGCATGTCCTACCGCTGATCCATACTCGCTGTTAATACTTAGGTACTATGAAAAAAAATCAACAGATCACATTATCTATCTGATGTCTATCCGTTCAGCATCCGTTGCCCCTTGCTGCGCAAAAGAAAGGTAAAACAACTTACACATCGGTTATAAAATATTAGTAGGTAAAAAATGTAATAAGTATATATTTTATAACTAAGGCGTACCGCGGTTACTCCCGTCTGCGATTTTACCCGTTTCTCCGCATGCAGGAGCTCTTAATTTTATTTTCCGTGATAATTATTAGGGTGTCCTACGTTTATCTGACACGTCCGATCCGAGGTAGAATAGATAGATACGGTGGGGTAGTCTGGCTCACCGGACCTCTGAGTGTTTCCGTTTAGCCAAACTATGTTTCGATTTGGCTTAGAGGAATATTTTTTCTCATTGCCAAGCTATTGCAATGCGTCACACAGTGGTATAATATAACACATAATTAGCTCAGTCTTGTTTACGAGTATTGTCGAGTAGGTAGTCAAATATTATGTTTAGTTTACAATTACATAGAATAAGTATGTAAGTACCTACAGAAGGTAAGTTACCAAACAAACGCCGCCAACCGTGGGCAACTTTTTTGGCGATTTTAGCAATAACATTAAGCTTACCAGTGGAAAGGCTGCTTTTCTGACGGGCTGTGGGTTTACCGCGGAATTATCATTCAAAATAATTCTCTGCAAGCTCTTCACACTGATATAGTAACCACGTGAACATTCGTACGGTGCCATAATATAGCACAAAACTTCAATTTCGCGAATTGGGATTCTATAGGTACAATTATTAAATTCTCTTCTTATGCTGCTTCCACACTACCATAATATGCCACAATTAAGTTAAAAATGTAAGTATGACAATTTCACAATTTATGGCCATAATTATTATTCGTATATCACGGTAGTGCTGTGTGGCCGCAATATCAGCGAAGACCACTACTGGTCCTCAGATATTAGAGGAGATGGAGATGAGTGTAAGCAATCTGGGTGAAAAATATTTATCATCTTCATTATAGCATGAAAGACAAACAAACAAAAAAGAAAACATACCTACAGCGTTTCAATTTATTTATATTATTAGGTATGTTAGTTATTTTAAGTAGTAGGAATAGAAAGAAGGAGGTTATCAGAAAAAATGACAGAAATAAGCATATCTGTTATTGTTATGACTTGCGGTGTACCTACGTGCGTGCTAATCATTTGTGGGCGAGCCCGTAAATTACATTAAAATAATCTAAATAGCTGGCTCCACAATACATAGGAGAATTTTACGTTTAATCACAACATCGATATTGGCGTGTGCACGTAGGTATTATTGGATGACTATACTTTAATCTGTGGTAGAGGTCTAGCGGGAACGGGCGAGCGTGAGGTAGTGTCGGACAGTCGAAGTGAGTGGTCGCGTGCGAGACCGTGATCCCACCAACACAGCACAGCACGCAGCGTCACGTACTACTATTAATAAAATAGCATCAGGTAGTACTTTAGGTTGCTCCATTGACCTACCAACAGCCCGGCACGCAGATGTTATAGTCGTCTCTCGGGGTCAAGACAGTTCACTGCCAGTCCCAGTATATTAAGCCAACGCGGGTCATTGCCATACGTGTACGGTGAGAAACCGCCTCTTTATTCTGCATGTAAGAAGTTTATTCAATGCTTCAATTTGTACTTTGTGCTCTATTTATGTGCATAATTAGAGGGCTATTTACAAATATATCTTTTTGCACTTAACGTGTGGTGGTCGTTAACATTCCCTATACCTGTCGCCGTTGAATGCGGCGCCGGCTTTACTCAAACCGGCGCGCGGCGCGTATCGCGGTGGGTAGTGGTACGTATACCGCGCGGGATTCTGCCCGGGTATTTTGTATGAAGTTTCGCTCAAGTTATCGCAAAATACCGCACGGAATCTCGCGTGGTATTTACCGCTAAGCGGTACGAATAACGTGCCGGTTTGAACAGGGCTTTAGGATTGTCCATAAATTCCTTGATGTTCGAAATCACGGAAGGAGATCGGAAAGAACCACCAATCATCACCATCAGGTTGGTGTAGCAAAAAATCACGTGTATTTGTTTTTTCGCTGAACGCGCTCAAAAAGTTGATGAAAAGACATCACAATGGTTTATGGACGACCTCGTAAAGGAAAGATTTAAAATAGAGAAAAAGTGAGAGTGTGTTACCTTTACCCGTGTACCTGTACCCCCAGGGTCCCGTGACTTTTTACCTGTAGCAATCCGTGCATGTAGATTGTAGACCCATAGAATAGGTACACATATTAATATACGTATTTTAATAAAAAAATAAGCACTACATTTTTTGTTTAAAGTGTATGTATTATTATTGTATATGACTCAGAAAGCCTTATTCTGAAGGCTGTGGAAAGTGCTTGAGTTCTCTATGTGATCAATAAGCGCATACTATTTGTTTATTTGCCTAAATCTGTTCACATCACGTTATTCATGTAAATTATGCTATCATCATACCTACGGGGTACCTATATTTACCATTTACTTACTCAATACGTGCTTATAAGCAGGTACTTATTATGATTTTGCTAATGATAGTAATTAAATAAGACATTTATTTTTAGTAGCTCCCTAACTTCCAATTCAGGTGTTCAGTCTATATGAATAATTAAACCGTGACAGTGCTAAGGTCAGACAAAACGGTCGAAATTTACTTATGTAGGTACCTATACGAGTTACAAGTTATTTGCTTAAAGCAGGAAAATGTGAATTTTTTCATGCTCTGTGATTATTTGGGTACCTAGTGACTACTTACTTACTTAAATTAGACAACATCGCTAAATTTTGTTTACTGTTTAATTCATACTTAAACTTAATTCAAATAATTAATCTGTATATCAGTTCAAGATCTTTAGCTGTGTTAGAAGAAACGTGAGTATTTTTATTTATGTAATTTTACAGTTATATAATCTATTCTCTTTTATTCATTTGTTATTTCTACAGTACGTCGTTACTTCGTTAGGTAATCAAAATCAATGCTACTAGGTAGTAGAGCGGGTTTGAAATTTACTATTTAAGATTTTTTTTATAATTGATCACCTGATCATAGTAAGACTTTAAAACACAGAGACCATTATGCGGTTTGCCATAACCGAAATAGAAACAGAAGGAAGTCGGGCGAGCGTTTTTCATGGTAGTTAGGTATTTTATGGACATGTAGGGATTAGAAATAAATACGCAGAAAACACATACCAAGTAGAGGATACAGAAAACAAAAGTATGCTAAACATGGTATTCAAGTGTTGTTCCTTTTCACCCCACTGGTGGGACGGAGCTTGTGGGGAGAAAAGGAACAACCCTATTCATGCTATCTGTTTATACTTTAAAAAATAATTAAATTACTACTACTTCATTATCATCATCATCAACAGCCCGTAGACGCCCACTGCTGAACAGAGGCCTCCCCCAGAGAGTGCTCGCCTCCTGCATCCATGGGCCCCCCACGGTTTTCACCAGATCGTCGGTCCACCTAGACTAATACTTAAAAATCGAATAAATTTAAAACATTTAAAATTATAAATGAATGAGATTATACCTCGAAATGGTCATTGGTCATGTTTTGTTATGTTCTTCGCCGAAACTACTGAATGGATTCAAATGAAATTTACGACGAAACGTCATAAGTAGGTACTCCAAGATAGGCTGTAGGATACTTTTATACCGAAACTCAGCATGGTTACTGCGGCAAAGGGGATACTCATTATTAATTCATTATCGCGTAGGCTGATTTCATTCATTCTTTTGTTAGAAAGGAGGTAATTTGAGTATTGTCCCGTGAAATTATCTCAAGCTCGCCAGTTTTGTAGTTCAGAAATTACAGACATCCAATCTTCAGTATTAGATTCAAAGTCACTGCTATCCTGTATACTATGGGGAAAGTGAGAAGACAAGCGAAAAGGATGAATGGAAGAAACGATGAATGGAGCTGACGATGGTGCTGGCGCCCCTGGCACCTTTTTCTTTCCGACTCTGAGTAAAGTAGCTTATTTTTATATGGGTATAACTAAATAACCAAACGGTATTCGTTGAAGGTCATCCAGGTATACGCACCGACCTCGGCACACTCCGACGATGAAGTAGAAGCTATGTATGAGGATATATCCGAAGCCATGCATACTTCCGAAACATACTTCACCGTTGTGATGGGAGACTTTAATGCGAAGTTGGGCACAAGGAATGGCGATGAGCTGAGAGTGGGGCCATTTGGATACGGGCAGCGGAACCCTCGGGGACAAAGGCTGGCTGACTTCATGGAGAAGGAGGGCCTCTTTATGATGAACTCCTTCTACAAGAAGCGGCCATCCAGGAAGTGGACGTGGATAAGCCCCGACGGTTCCACGAAAAATGAGATAGACTTCATGATGACGACCAAGAAGCGAATATTCGATGATGTCTCTGTGATCAGCAAGGTGAAAACCGGTAGCGATCACCGTATTGTAAGAGGCACATTGAATATCAATGTCAAGCTTGAAAGGTCGCGTCTGGTGAGGTCTACGCTCCGTCCAAACCCTGTCCAAATCCAAAACCCCGAAGGCTTTCAGCTGGAACTCCAAAATCGCTTCCAGTGCCTTGCCGATTGCAACACAGTGGACGAGTTGAACAACGGGTTGGTGGAAACTGTCCAAGCTGTTGGAGCTGAGTTCTTCAAGACCCAACGCCGAAAGAGGACTCAGAAACTCTCAGGAAACACTCTTAAATTAATGGCAGACCGGAGCGAAATGAAACTACAATCTTCAGTTGATATGTCAGCCTACGGTGAACTCAATAGACGTATCTGGAGTTCCATGCGACACGACTTGCGTGCTTTTAGTACTTTACGTATTGAGGCCGCAATTGAGCGGAACCAAGGCTCTAAGGTGTTCGCAAAAGATTCGTCTATTGGGCAAAGCCAAATGACAAAACTGAAGACCGAGAATGGTAGTGTCATTTCATCCAAGCCTGAGATCCTGAGAGAGATTGAGAACTTCTATGGACAGTTATACACCTCGACACGTGAGCCCGCTACTAACACAGCTAAGGACACCAGAGCCAAGTTAGTCCGACACTATACCGAAGATATCCCGGACGTCAGCCTGTACGAGATTAGAATGGCCCTCAAACAGCTTAAAAACAACAAGGCGCCAGGTGAGGATGGAATTACGACCGAACTTCTGAGAGCGGGTGGTAGACCGGTACTTATAGTCCTCCAGAAGTTATTCAATTCTGTCATCCTTGAAGGTACAACGCCGGAGGCATGGCACAAGAGCGTGGTGGTGCTCTTCTTCAAAAAAGGTGATAACACCTTATTGAAGAACTATAGGCCTATCTCGCTCTTGAGTCATGTGGATAAGCTGTTTTCGAGGGTCATTACGAATCGTCTCGCACGCAGGTTTGATGAATTCCAGCCTCCCGAACAAGCCGGTTTCCGAAAAGGCTTTAGCACCATAGACCACATCCATACGCTACGCCAGATTATACAGAAGACCGAAGAGTATAATCGGCCGCTATGCCTAGCGTTTGTGGACTATGAGAAAGCCTTCGATTCAATCGAGACTTGGGCGGTGCTGCAGTCTTTACAGCGATGCCAAATTGACTATAGGTATATCGAAGTGTTGAAGTGTTTGTACAGTAAGGCCACTATGTCAGTCCGACTACAAGACCAGAGTACGGAACAGATCCCATTGCAGAGAGGCGTGAGACAGGGAGACGTTATTTCTCCGAAACTGTTCACAAACGCATTGGAGGATGTTTTCAAGCTCTTGGAGTGGAAAAGATGTGGCATCAACATAAATGGCGAGTATATCACTAACCTTCGTTTTGCCGATGATATAGTCATAATGGCGGAGTCGCTCGATGATCTCAGCACCATGCTCAACGACCTCAGTAGAGTCTCCCGACAGGTTGGTCTTAAGATGAACATGGACAAGACGAAAATCATGTCAAATGCCCATGTTCCACCTATACCGGTAATTGTCGGGAACGATACTCTCGAAGTTGTCGACAAATACGTCTATCTAGGGCAGACTGTCCAATTGGGTAGGTCCAACTTCGACAAAGAGGTCGCCCGAAGAATCCAACTCGGCTGGGCAGCGTTCGGGAAGCTTCGACCTATCTTTTCGTCCAAAATACCACAAAGCCTGAAAACAAAAGTTTTCAATCAATGTGTGTTGCCAGTGATGACTTATGGAACTGAGACGTGGTCTCTAACTGTTGGCCTCATTACTAAGCTCAAAGTCGCGCAACGAGCTATGGAGAGAGCAATGCTCGGTGTTTCCCTGCGAGATAGGATCCGAAATGAGGAGATCCGCAGGAGAACTAAAGTGACCGATGTAGCTCTTAGGATTGGCAAGTTGAAATGGCAATGGGCAGGCCACATCGCTCGTAGAACTGACAACCGATGGGGAAGAAAGGTTCTCGAGTGGCCACCACGAACTGGAAGACGCAGCGTAGGCCGGCCCCCCACTAGGTGGACCGACGACCTGGTGAAAGCCGCGGGGAGCCGATGGATGCAGGAGGCGAGCAGCCGCTCTAAGTGGCGCTCCCTGGGGGAGGCCTATGTTCAGCAGTGGACGTCTTCAGGCTGTTAATGATGATGATGATGATGATAACTAAATAAATAAAACTAAAATAAATAACTAAATAAATAAATAAAAATAAAATAAATAAATATGTGTGGACATTACACACAACGCCAACTTTTAATTGTATGACATTAACATTGCAATTTTAGTTTTATAGCTAAAATTCTATATTAAAATTAAATACCTCGTACGACTGACGATCTATTTTATCAAAAAATAAGTCCGTTAGTTTAGTCTTTTTAATTTATTATACGAGCCATAGGAACTGTCCCCCACCCCTCCCCATTCTGGTGGAGTTTGGTTTGGTTAATTTAAAATTATTTATTTCATTACAGGAACAGTTCTGAAAATGTTTTCACAAGGAATAAGTCTAACTCTCAGGGTGCTGCTTGTGTGCTGCACATTTGGTAGTTACACCAGAGCACAGCTCTCCGGACTATTCGATCCAGTCGTTATTCAAGTTAAAGGACCAGACATTAGTGAAAGAAGCTCTGAGCAATTGGAAATAGACATTAAGGTAATTTATGACAAAGTAAATGAAGACTATTAGCGTTTTAATTTGCGGTTGACCACTTTTTGGCCTTGGTTGACCCACTTTGACACAATACATCATGTTGGTTCAAATTCTGGTTTGACCTATATTTGACTAATATACATTTGACCACAAATGCACACTGTGTGGGAATAAATATTCTAACTTCATTACATTTGGTATATTAAAACAAACCAAATAGCAATAATAGAACCCACAGACTGGAACCAATTGAAACGTGGCTCAACCGGTTATTGTGTATTTTATGAATTTTATATTTAGTCATGAACATCTTATCCCTGTCCACACGATTTCTTCTAAGTAATATTTTTATAACATGATGAAAAAATAACGTTCATCACGCTCTGTAGCAGTTGACTAGAATCTAGATACAGTATAAAGTAATTGTTACAAAGTAATATAAGGCTAATATGCCTAGACAGGTCCTACCACAGGTCCAGGTCTACCTATAAGCAACAGCGACAGCTTAAGCTAATGACGAAATAATTAAGTGATGTATTTAAGCTAAGCTGATTTAAGCAAGATTTAAAGCACGCAAATATAATATATTTATTGATGTTAGTATAAATAAAAATATAAAGCTTCCCGAAAATAGTTCGATAAAATTAGGTGCTAAACCGGCACATACAACTTTCCATACGTAGAAAAAGATAGCACTATATGTGTAATACCCCTTTTATATAATTACATCTAATAACTGTATTTGCTAAACCATGTAAAATTGTTTCTAATTTCCACAGACAGAATCACCCAGTCACAATATCAGTATAGTTGGCAATGAGTTCATGTTGGATGGCCAGGCGTTGCACATCGTCGCAGGCTCATTCCATTACTTCAGGGTGCCAGCAGCGTACTGGAGAGATCGCCTCCGCAAATTAAAAGCAGCCGGTCTTAATTCAGTGTCCACGTAAGTGACAATTAATATTCCTGCTCTTACATCGCACAACTGAAAGCCTTTATTTAGCTTTATCCGATTATTCACTGCAGGTAACGAACGGGACTATTTTTTGTTGTGAACATATATCGCTAAATTACCCATATGTCTATATTAGTTTCAGGAGTGCTCGGTCCCGCCTAGTGATTATTTTCAGTGATAGACCCTTTTATTTTTTATTTGCGCTAAAAAGGTCACGGCTTGTCTGGCCTTTATTAACGGTATAATACGCTAACGTTTCAGATATGTCGAATGGAGTTATCATGAGCCAGAAGAGCGCGAATACAACTTTGAAGGCGACCGCGACATTGCGTCTTTTATCAAAATAGCTGCAGAAGAAGGCCTGCACGTCCTCTTGAGGCCTGGACCTTACATCTGTGCTGAAAGAGATTTGGTATGTAAAAAATTTTGGTTGTAACTTAATAAGTATTACAGCTTAGTTTGAAATTAATTTTATTTCTTGTTTTAAACAGTCTGGCTTATCGTTTATGCCGGTTAATTATTTTCCTATTGCAGGGAGGTTTACCATACTGGTTGCTTGGCAAATACCCTAACATTCAGCTAAGGACTACAGACAAAGGTATTGCAGTAATTCATTTTATATATATTTAACTGGAACAACTAATAAATACAACTTTGTATATCATTACGTAATTCGCTTTTTATGTGGCTCTATACAGACTTCATAGAAGAATCAAGAATATGGATGACAAAACTTTTTGAACAACTGAAACCTTTGCTGTTTGGAAATGGTGGCCCTATTATTTTGGTTCAGGTATTCTTATCTATTACTTACCATCTTTTTAGTTTTTTGATTATTTAAGTATTGTTTCATTTACTTAAGTAGTAAATATTTAGCAATTTTTTGTTTATTACTACCGACCAACTAGTTAGTTTTTCCTTATCCTGTCCATCCCAAGTCAGATTGAGATCACTATATATAACGGTAAGACCGCCTATTTGTACTAGCTTTGTATTTTTTGGTTATTTTCAAATTATTTTTAATTAAGTTTGCAACACAGACATCTAATACCTACTGTTTAGAATAAAGACTTTTGTTGTATTTGATTGTAATATCGATTTAAAATTATTTTTATTTCTCCAGGTTGAGAATGAATATGGTAGCTATGGCAACGATGTGTCGTACAAAGAAGCTATCAGAGACATATTGTTGCAACATGTTGGTACCAACGCCCTGCTGTATACCACTGATGGATCTTACACTAGTATGTTTGTGGCTGGTGCTGTCCCTGGAGCTCTCACCACCATCGACTTTGGACCAACAAGTGATTGTATGTTAATTTGAATTAGAAAGTTAATTCATACTTTCATCAGCATCGTATTTTTATAGGAACGACTTACTCATTATGTTTATGTTTGGAGAACGGCACTCTTCATCCACGAAGCTTAGACCACCTTCAAGATAAAAAACATGCTACATGGACATACTTCAGAGTCCCCGTTTTGTTATGATTTTATCCCCGATTTTATGACATACACATCTTGTTGTGAGCGTAATTAATTAATTATGAATAACAGAAGGCTAGGAACTATTATTACTCCAGTTTCAATCCACTCTGAAGTCAATATTATAAATTAATAAATAAATTTGTGTGGACATTTCATACAGCACCGTCTAGGCCCAAACTAAGCATAGCTTGTACTATGGAAACCAGATAACTGATACAATACTTATATACTTTTTTGTTTATAAATACATACATAGAATACACTTTTAACACCCAGACGCAGAACAAACATCTATGTTCATCACACAAATGTTTGTCATTGGTAGGAATCGAACCCACAGCCCTCAGTTCAGAAGGCAGGGATACTACCAACTGAGCTATCGGGCCCGTCGAGTTATTAAGTACCTACCTATAAGCATGGAGCTATTAAAATAAGACTTTTTATTTCATCCATGCCTATAAGTATACACAAATCACATACTATGACATGAGACGAAGGTTTAGTAGAGTATGTCAGTAGAATATCATCATACTTAGAGCATTTAGAAATGCTCTAAGTCATACTATCCACCAACCCTTATCCGGCCGTTCATACCTCAATGCTGTCGCAGGATGTTTTTCTCTTCCACACATTTCTGTCAAACGTCATTTCATTCTAGCCTTCATATTATCTCTTTTTTATTATTAATGAGTACGCATTTGGCTACATCTCACCTGATGTTAAGTGTAGATGAAGTCTAGGGTAGACACGCTTACCCAGAAGATACCATTCACTCTGCTCTTGAATACGCCTAGATTATCTTAAAAACTACCAGATTATCAAAGTTTAATTTACGCAATGTTTCTTTTTTCTAGCTGTCCGTAGAGTGTTTCGGCCGTTGCGCCGTGTTATGTCCAACGGTCCTCTCATGAACTCTGAGTACTATTCGGGATGGCTCACCCACTGGCGCGAGAACATCGCACAAACTTCCGCCGATGCTGTCGTTAGAACGCTTAAAGATTTACTGGACAATAAGATCAATGTCAACTTCTACATGTTCTTTGGAGGCACTAACTTTGAGTTTACTGCTGGTGAGTCTCATATTTTTTTATATTTGTGGGCGTACCTACGTCATCGTGTCTGGGTATTAGACAGAACCTTTTACAAACACAAAATAAACGACGATACTCTGCTCTCAGTTTAGTGCTAACTAGGGGTACTTTTTTATTTAAAATCGATTTTAACAGATTTTTTACACCCCATTTTTTACATTGACTGATTTGTTCCGGTTTGAAGAGCATTGTAACTAGTGAAATTACTGGGAAAATGAGACTTTATGACCTAATCACACAGTCTTTTAATCTGATTACTAGACTGTGATGTCTCATGATGACGTGCGCAGTGCAGTGTCACACTAAACTTTAACTAAACTTTATTACTAATTTTAAGTTTTGAGTGACACTGCAACTGTTATGGGCGGCCGTGTCGCTTAACATCAGATGAACGACTTGCTCATCACGTCAGTCATTCTCATAAAAAAAATCTAATATTTTATCATGACTAAAACAGCATTTGTAGAGCGATGCACGCAATTTAAATGTCAATAGGTACTCTGTAAGTAGGTGTCTCATCTGAATCCGCCGTCGGTCCCCCCCCCCCCTCCTTAATAGGTGGACCGACGTTAAAATCACGGAGAGCCCATCCAGCAGGGCAAAATTAAGGGCGCTCAAAGTGGCGCAAGCATTATAGATATGGACGTCTTCACAGGCTGTTGATGAACCGTTGCATACTATCTTTATGTTTTGGATTATCTTAATCATATTATATCATTTGATTTTATTATATTTTAGGGGCAAACTACGATGGAACGTACCAACCCGATATTACTTCCTACGATTATGATGCCCCGCTCTCAGAAGCTGGAGATCCCACCCCCAAATACTACGCGATAAGAGAGGCACTGAAAAACGTGAGTAGAAAACAGACATGATCTTATCGTACTTATATTTTTTAAATAATATCACTTCCGTATATCAGTTCTCGCAAGTCATTTTCGAATCATTTCTTGACATCCGGTTAACTTGAAATTTTGCATTAGTAGCCTTAAGCACTTTCTGTTGAGTATTTGTAAGCTAGCAAATATTTTAACTGTATATTGCAGATAACCGTTTATTTATTCCTTTCATTACTCACAATTTTAGTACAACCTGGTGGACACCAACATCGCACTTCCTCTACCCACATCTAAAGGCAACTATGGGACAGTACCGGTCCTCGCCAAGCTTGATCTTCTTTCCACCGAAGGGCGAGCGGCACTAGGCAAGAAATACGACGATGTCGTTGGTTCAAAGCTGCCTACTTTTGAGTCTTTGAGACAACGCAGTGGATTACTCATGTATGAAACGGTATTAGCCACGGATAACGGCCTGCTAGAGATCCCGAAGCCTCGTGATTTAGTGTTCGTGTTTGTTGATGGTGTAAGTGTACCTTTTCTTATTCTTATAACAATTTCTATTAATCAAAGTTAGTTCAGCACACTACTTTATTATGTGAAAGTTAGTGTGTATGTGTGTTTGTTCCTTCTTCACGCTGCAACAGCTGAACGGATATGAATGAAAATTGGAATGGTGATAGGTGGCTTTATGGTCTGATGATTTCACATAATCCGCGGGGCGCAGCTAGTTATGGAATAAAATTTGAAAGCCCCCCATTTAAGAAGTTAATATTTCCTTCTAATATAATAATACTGGGATCGTGTAGATGTGTATCGAAACAAACCCACATATAACGAGATGGTACCACAATGCACATATCTTAACGCGCGTGTGCAATAAAAAGTCGACATATTAATATTCTAAGTCACGGATGCTGATTAAACTCATTGAAATAAAATAAAAAGATTACCAGTTCTAAGCTTTCATTACTGATATTATTTTCGCAGGTACCAGCGGGCGTGATAAGTAGAATGAAAAAGATTTATTCACTTCCGCTGCCGACGGCGAAAAATAATTCCGTATTATCATTGCTAGTTGAGAATCAAGGTCGAATTAATTTTGGAGCTCTATTACACGATTACAAGGTACCTATATTATGCATCGACACATGGTCATACTTCCATAACTAAGCCCGTTTTAGGGTACAGTACCCAAAGGGTAATGCGAACCCTATTATCTAAGGCTCCGCTGTCCGTTTGTCTGTCTGTCTGTCCAGCCAGATACATATAGTTATAGATAATACTAATATCTATAACTATATGTACAGGGTATGGTTCGTAAACCGTCCAACCCTGTAACCAATCACCCTGTATAAGTACGAGAATGCTGATCTTCCTACACATCCAGATTTTTTTGACCCGGTCTCACCTGAGGGTAAATAATAATAATAATAATAAGATAATAATAATATGTGTGGACATTTCACACAGCGCCATCTAGCCCCAAACTAAGCATAGCTTGTACTATGGGAACCAGATAACTGATACAATACTTAGATACGTTTTTTTTTTTGTAAATACATACATAGAATACAATATAACACCCAGACGCAGAACAAACATCTATGTTCATCACACAAATGTTTGCCCTGGGTAGGAATCGAACCCACAGCCCTCAGTTCAGAAGGCAGGGATACTACCAACTGAGCTATCGGGCCCGTCAGTTATATATGATCACGCGGTCGACGATGGAGCATGCTTGCCTAGAAGATACCAGTTCACACTAGCCTTAAAAACTCCCAGATCGGCTCTCCGCTGCTCAGCACCCCTATTCCCAACCTATCGTTTCGAAGTCTACACTCTTCGTCTCTTTCATTCTAAATGTAGTTGACGAAGATGGAGAGTGTAGATTTCGAATCGAAAAGTTTCCGATAGGTTGGGAATAGGGCTGCTGGTCATCTATCCACCTAAGTGGGGGGCCAGCATACGCTGCGTCTTCACCACCTTTCTTCCCCATCGGTTGTTGGGTCTGCGAGCAATGTGGCCTGCCCATTGGCACTCTAACGTGCTAATTCTAAGAGCTATATCATTGACTTTTCTCATACGGGAAAACTTCAAAAATAAATTTAAAATTTATCGCATCGTTAAATTTTTCAGGGCATTCTTAGCACAGTGAAATACGACAGTAAAGTATTAAATGGACATTGGAAAATAACAGGGTATCCCCTGGAGAAGGTCGATATGGAATCTTCAAATGGGCAACGTAGTGAAAATAAAGTTCCGACTTTGTTTGAAGGACATTTTTGTCTGCCACAAGGACAAACACCTTTAGATACTTTCTTGGATACCACTGGCTGGGGAAAGGTAAAGAATAATAGAATACTTAGGTAACTGATGACTCTATTAAAATAAGCACATTTTTAGGGTTCCGTGCCCAAAGTGTAAAGCAAACCCTATTACTATACTAAGGCTCTGCTGTCCGTCTGTCTGTCTGTCCGTCTTTCACCAGGCTGTATCTCATGAACTGTGATAGTTAGGCAGTTGAAATTATCACAGATGATGTATTTCTGTTTCCGCTATAACAACAAATGCTAAAAAATAGAATATAATAAATATTTAAGGGGGCTCGTGATTTTGTTCGCTCGATTTTATAGATAATGGTTCGTTCCTTCTGCGCGAGTCCGACTCGCATTTAGCAGGTTATTTTTATTTCAGTGAACTTAAATTATTTATTCTGTTATAGGAATTAATAAAGGATTTAAATTAAGTACTTTCTTAATATCTGGTCACCCTGGTGTGGGGTGGGTACCTACCACAAATAATTTAGTATTGTTTATAGAATAACTATTACATTTTCAGGGTTTAATCTGGATAAACGGACACAACCTAGGCCGCTACTGGGCACCCGTCGGTCCTCAAATCACACTGTATGTGCCTGCAGTCTGGCTGAAGCCTGCGCCGGAGTTGAACGTCCTACAAATCCTGGAGCTGGATCAACCCTCGAAAGATCTCAACGTGCAATTAATAGACTCCCCTATATTGAACAGGACGGGCAATTTTAACTTGTGGCACTGATATTATATCAGTAACGTTAGGTGTAGATGCTGAATACAACCTCAAACTGTTATAAAAAAGCTTAGACAATATTTTTCGCCTTAATACTGTAAGTCCAGTACACCCCTGTACTATAAAGATAGGTATTTAAATATTTTGCAGACGTGTACCATCAGTCGTCTTCCATAATTTAGTTTTGAAAGAATAATTTATACAATATTATAATTGAGTAGATACCTATACCCCTAAATGCCTATATTGTACAAGGCTGCTGCGTGGCCAAACATTTTTTAGTTTTTTTTTATAATATATAGAATATAATTATACATTATAATTATGTACTGTTATAAAATATAATATATTCATAACTTTATAAAAAAGTGGTGGTTAAATAGAACTATAAATATTGTATGAGATGATGTCCTATATGGATATAGAGTAAAATACTGTAGGCTAAAAGACCTAATTTGGTGATGATCATTTAGTGATATTTTTTTATATTATATACCTACTGCGTTTTATAGTAAAAAAATTCTAAAGATTTTCATTTTATCTTAAACCCTAAAAAGTTTATCTTCCGATTGCTCTCAAAAAGAAGGTAAACTATATGCAATACCACGCATGTTTTTTGAACGGGCTAATGCTGTTGGTCTCTACCGACCTTTACAGCGTCACCGGGTGGGAGTGCAGGCGCTTAAGGCACCCAGCCGACAAAAGTGGGGGGCAACTAGCTCAAGGGCACCCCTGGGGTGCGAGCCTCGGCTTGGGCTGTTGCCGGGATAAGAGGATCGAGAAGTCTACGTCCGCTGGAGGAGTGGACCCTATGGCCAGTCGCGACCATTCTAGCTAACCTACGGGGGGTACGTCGACCTCGCCGGTGGGGTCGGTGTCTGATTGTAGTCGGTGTCTGATTTCTACATGGTGTAAATATAAGTAATGTAGATGTAGGTACCATGGTAGGTACCTATAGCCTTAAGCAGAGAGAGGGGATGAGAAATTTTTTTCATCTTATCAAAATACTTGTTCTTTAACAATAGAGAACTAAGTATTTTTGAAATTTAATTTCCATAAATGTATTTTATTTACCTGTAATAATTAAACAATCTGTAGGTAAGTACCTATTTGTTGTTGTTGTTATTAATTTATTTATTCTAATAATAAAATATATATTTATTTATTATTTATCTATACTTTAGCACAAAACAACGTACAAAGAGGACTTAATGCTATGAAGCATTATCTACCACTCAACTAGTCAATATAATTACGGGATAGGTCCTTTAGTTACAGATACTTATTTGTTCGACTTCGACTAATGGAACGAAAAAACCCCATCTGCCCTTAGCCAGGTTTTATTAGGGTAACCTGAGAAGCCTCCAGTTAGATATTATCAGTATATAGCAAAGTTCTCTGTGGGTATTATGTTTGGCAGCAACAATCTTGAAAACCTGAATTTAAAAAAGATACATTTCGCAATACGCATTCAATGAACCTAACTTCGCAGCAATCAGTAGCTAAATCACAGAGCTAAATTCTATAAAGTTCCGTTACTTTTACAACACAGCGGCTTCAAGCAACCAGTTGAGGTTAGATGTTTAATTGTGTGTAACTTGGCAGTAGTGCGCAATAGCAATAGCATTACTGCGACAACGACATAAGGATCTAAATACAATGACTGCTCCTGCAAACTTGTTCAGCTGCTTTACCGTCTCAATAAACATGCGTCCAATGCTGACAAATTAGCAGGCCCCTGTGAAGTGAAGCGTGAAAGAGACCGATTTATAAATGATAATGGGAGTGAACGAGAACGTTGCAGGTAAAATATGTTTGAAGTGTGGCCCGTATGATAAGCCGCTAGCTGCCTGGGCCGTGGGCCTACTACGGCTGGTCTGTCGTCGTGGAGACCGCGACAGCGCTGGACCTTTCCGCTCCAGCCTCGGAGCAAAACCACGTGGCCGGCTTTCAAACCTACAAAAAGTGAGTTTATTTATGCACGATTATCTACGATAAGGTTAATAACCTGGTAACTTTTGGCCACTAGTGATGAATGGTAATGCGTGTTTTAATAACTATAGTATTCATTTTGTGCGTTTGCGTTCTGTGCACATCATGTTAGTGATGGGTAAATTAAAGTTTAAATTCTTTGGATAGAATAACTGGATCGTACTTATTCAATTTATTCGTAGTAGTTAATATATGCAGATTTATTATAGGTACCTATCAGATATTATAATAGTTTATTTCTATATTTTGATTTTTATGTAAATTACTAGTAGGTACATAGGTACTATACCATAGCAGCCAAACGTACAGAAAATAGTACAGCTATTTTATTATATCACTCATATCTAACCAGTTTTCCTTGGAACTAAAGTTTCCGGAACGATAAGTAGGTACCTAGTTCCTAATATAAGTATTCCTTAGCAGTGTAAACAATTGCTGTTTTCGGCATTTGCACGCATCAAATAAAATAGGCGGCAGTGACCACTTACCATCAGGTGAGCCGCCTGCTTGTTTAACATTCATTACATAAAAAAATTACCTAATATCTCTGTCAATGTTCACCATCAATAAAGATTTTTGAATTGATTTTTAAAAATTATACCTGTAACATATTACTTATACCTAATACGAAATCGGTGCCTTTTACCCAATGGAAATTCATAATAAGTATTAATGAATGATTGACTAGGTAAGTATCTGTGAATTGTATTATTTGGTGTAAGTGGGTGTAAGTATACATTAATTTGTGTATCTATATCTACCTAACTATCTACTCCCTACCTACCTATGCTATAAATATAAACTCTTTGGTACGTTCATCAAACAAGTACTCTCTGCAGTTCCCCACTTTAGTATCGAGTTCCAAGCAAGCAATGAATTTACTGGAAATGATTTTCACCAGACAGTTGACGATCTTTTGTAATCAGAGATTTTTACCTTTTCGTTACGGAATCCTGAAAAAGTTATTGAATGCTGTTATGTGACACGATACCAACGACGACATCTAATGGCCGGAAATTAAGATAACTGTATATTATGATTTGTTATTCAAAACTTTCATTTATCTAAAATATAGAAAACTTTTACATGTATGACTGTGTACTATACTGTAATTTATACTACCTATACTGTCTTTTACTGTATTTATACTACACTGTATACAGTCTACAGTCTAGTACACAGTATACAGTATACTGTGTACTACTACTACTACTTATACTGTAGTATAAATACAGTAATAGACAGTATAAGTAGTATAAATTACAGTCTAGTACACAGTCATAACACATACAGTACAGTACATACAGTATACAGTGTATGTATGTATATTATACTGTATTTTTATTCCTATAAATTATCTATTACTGATGTCAGTGTACTTAAAATCAGCACAATTAGTATAAACATCGTAACTTAAAGACACCTTTACTACTAATTTCCAAACAAATCCCCTTACCAATAAGCACTGAATCACAGTGGAATAGCTACTCAGTGTTTTCTCTTGTTTCATCTTTGCCCATTTCAAACTCAACAGAGAAAGACAAAATACTGAATAAGTAAGTATTCATCGTCTACATCTACACAATGTTTATCAGTAAAGGGGAACCTTTTTATATGTAGAAGGTCTAGTTGCCTGTAGGTATGATCATCATAACACACGGTAGTAAGTACAGTGACGTGTGTGGGCAAAGCACTGTAGTAAGATCATTTTGATCGTTGACTGTACTATTCAGTTGGAATAGTGCGAATAAAAGTAGGTACGTGTAAAAATAGCTGCTCGTTTGCGATGATGGACAATAACGAAAGTTGAAAGTTGGAACGATGTGAGATTTGGGCTTATGCGAACAAGCGCAGCATGGTTTGAATCCAGCTCCGCGCTGCACAAAAGACTTTTCAAATTATTTGTGGAATTCTCACTAGCTCTTACACCGGTGAAGAAAAACATCGTGAGGGAATCGACATGCTCAAAAACAATAATCACAGTACTCACATATTGTTTATTAACGGGATATTTACCATGTAATTTATTTGTTAGTGACCATGGAAGTTTAAAATCTTA
Source organism: Ennomos erosarius (assembly GCA_963580505.1). NCBI lineage: Eukaryota > Metazoa > Arthropoda > Insecta > Lepidoptera > Geometridae > Ennomos > Ennomos erosarius. Next base: position 8,773,303 of record OY756981.1, on the reverse strand, counting down.
TAATAATCACAGTATTCGAGGAATTTTTTTGTCATCCATCAACCCGCACTTGGTCAGTGGTGGCCTGGTGGTAGTCTACACTCTCTTTCTGTGAGGCAATTTAGGCTCATATCCCAGCAGTGGGAACATATTGGGCCAATGACAATTCTATCAGTAATTAATTAATTATGATTATTATGTTCTTCAATTGAGGCTAGATGGCGAATATAAATTAAACAATAATAATTATATAAATCACGTATCAAAAAGACCTTTGGTGGAGGGAAAGCTGCCCAGAACGATGTGAAATGGGAAATCGCATCGGAGCTAAATGTACAATTCGCAAAATGAGCACGACACGTAAATATCCTAAAACATAATTACAAGTACATAATTATATTTTATATGTGCATGGTTTTAAATAGGCTATAACAGTAAAGATATATTTTTCAGCAAAATGACGGCCGATGACTTGACCTGTGAGGTCGGCCCACCTTGCACCCTGGTGCTAGCTGATGGCTCAATATTCCAGGGAAGAAGCTTCGGGGCCCCGGTCCCCGTTGAAGGAGAAGTAGGTTAGTGTACACCACAGATTATATTAGGTACATGTAGTTTATGCTATTTATTATATTTTTTAACAAAAGAAAATGGAAATTTAAAAATGGATATGACCATGACAAATTAAAACTACTTTTTTTACCATGGGACTACTTCTTCTAGTAATCTTGCAATCTTGTACGATTTTTAGAGTTAACCCCATGGTTAAAATTATTACAATTTACCAGTTTACTACGGGAATTTCTTTCCACTATATACTAACCACTTTGAAATGTTCCTTATTTTTGTTGTCTATTTTCAGTATTCCAGACTGGTATGGTGGGGTACCCTGAGTCGTTGACAGACCCGTCATACCACGCGCAGCTGTTGGTACTTACCTATCCACTAGTCGGCAACTACGGCGTACCCGATGAGAAGGAATGCGATGAACACGGACTACCTAAGTAAGGATCAGTCAAAGAATACAATAGAAAAGAAGCTTCTCTTCCTCAAAACTGTTTTTGAAATGTACAAATAGTCACTCTATTTCTATTATAATTTAAATCTACCGATGCCAGGTTATCCGGTTAATAAAATAGATAGTCAGGCAAATCCCGGATAGTCCGGATGAAAAAACCATTCATGCTCAAACAGCCTTATTTAACAAATTAAATCACAGAATTACTTACAATTTTAGAAAAAAACACGAACATTTGTTAGTCTTAAATTGACTTGCAGATTGCAAAGGCTAGAAAAATTCAAGGGTTCATTTAGAGAAAAAGAATTCATGGACGAATCCCCAATTTGTAGTTGTACCTGAACAAGGTTTAATTCTGTAAATATTTTGTTATAAGTAAGTAGGTCTTATAATAGTTTTAGATTTGTTTGGAAATATTTTTGTCTGACTAGATCTTGCACCATCTGCCAATACGGCAGGGTTATCCATCATTTACCATACTGTATAAAACGAAGCTTGAAACGAAGTTTTTTCGCTTAATACGTGGCTTTGAACCTAAAGTTATGTGCACTGTTTACACGACCAAAATCGATGCAAATACTTTTATCCCAAGAAATTGTAAGCTCCTACTCGAGACACGGGCTAATTGCCTGAGAAACAGCGGGGCATCTCTAGTTTTAAATAAAATTAGCTGGCATCCAGTTGAGCATAAGTTTTGCCAGTTCTGCACACTTTATATTAGTGAGGCTGATGACAATAGAATTTCATTGATCCTAAAAAAACGCCCTAAAAATCTTGTACCGTGGTATCGCCGCTTTACATCACAATAAGCTCTTTTGACACCGCTTATATCAGACCATAACTGCGTAAGTCCAGGTAGACTCACATTGTACCTGACATTATTCAGTGTTAAAATTGTACGCTATGTTTGCGGGCTATAGTCAATGAAACGATCTTATTTTTCTTCTTCTCGTGGAGGCAAGTGGTCAGCCCTAGACTCCGAATTTTCAGGCTGGCTTCTGTAATGACTCAACGACTATTGTCTTATACAACAGCTGGGACCGACGCGACGGTCCGAAGCACGATAGCGCGCTGTGGTGAATACCACACTTTTTATCGGTATATTATGTGGTCACCGCGGCGAACGTTGTTTCTCATCGGTCAACAATCTCATGGAACATTAAATTGAAGTGTCCACAATTTCCTCATATATATGTTTCCAGATGGTTCGAGTCAAGCCGCATATGGGCTGCGGGCCTGATAGTTGGTGAAGTCAGCACACGAGCATGCCACTGGCGGGCGAAGCAGTCCCTGGGCAAGTGGTTGGTTGCACACAATGTGCCGGGGCTATGCGATGTCGACACCAGGGCGCTTACCTTTCGTCTGCGGGAAGGTGTCACTCTTGGTCGGATTGTGCAAGGCGTGCCACCGTTCGGGATTCTACCTCCCTTGTCCGATCCGAATTCCAGGAATTTGGTTGCTGAAGTGTCTATCAAGGTTAAGCCTTTACGAATGATTAGGTATAACCTCATCACCATCATCATCAGCCCGCAAAGGTCCACTGCTGAACATAGGCCTCAGGAATTATAACATACTCACCTTTATATGATACTAGCTTTTGCCCGCGGCTTCGCACGCTTGTGTTATGTTATTTTTACGTTATAGTCTAATAATAGATCATGCATTTCGTACCAAACAACAAAATCCACTAAACCTTTTCGAAGCCTGTATAGCATAGGTATAGGTATAACGCAAGCATAGCCGTGAGTGGAAGCTATTTAAGCCATTACCTAAAATTAAATGTTTTGAGTCTAATATAAATTTATAACAGTAAAAGAAGTTTCAAACAAAAAAACTATAATTTTATAAGTACCTCTTCATATTACAACAAAAAGAAATCATCATCACTTCACTCAGGTTTTTAACAGAAGCTTCAGTAAGTTTTGTTTAGGTAGTAGTTACCTAAGCAGGCAGGTACAGTTTAGAAAAATATGGAAGAATCACACACGATGATCCTGTTTTGCTCAGTTTTACATATTATCCGCGCGCTTTTTGTTCCATTTACTACATTTTTTTACCTTCTTAAGTTTGGTTCCATACGAATTGAGTACCTAACTACCTACACATAGCCAGTGTCAATAATAAGTTTATAAAATGCTGCAGATATGCATTTACCTGTACGACGCGTACATAATTAATTTTCTTAATACTAATTAGGAATCACAAATACTAAACCACCACTCCTTAAAGAGTCGACAGTTATAATTATTATTATGTCCACTATTTTCCACGCTGTCTCATTCCCAACATACCTACCTAGTGAGTAAAGTGAGGAAGTAGGTTAAATCGTCATTACATAATTATTACTAACACCCAAAGTTACTTACCTACTATAACTCCTTCTTGAAGTAACCGAGTAATCAATCATTTTCTGCTCCCGTGTTTTATTTAAAAGCCCACAGATCTAAAATATTTTAACTATTAAAAACTTATTTCAACATGCAAGAAGAAGAAGAAGAACAAATCAAAAACGAACGAACGTTACGCGCTATGTTGTTAATTCGAGGATACAATTTTATTGCCATAATGAATACCTACATATTAATTATTATATCTAAGTACCTACCCTTTTTAAACATTTTTCATCAAATATTTCGTATCATTGGCTAAATACAAATAATAGCACCTCCGGCTTACTTTAATGCCAAAATAAAAAAGGTTTAAAATGCGTAGCAATGATAAGGGTATATAACTTAAGTAGCTGTAAGTACTACAGGGGGTCTAGCAAAGATACCAACCACTAATGCTAACGCCAAACGCTAACTCCGAAACTGTATTGAAATGACATTCGCTGTGGAAAAGTTAGCGATTTCCGAAATGTCATCCTAGTACATTTTGGAGTTAGCGTTTGGCGTTAGCGTTAGTGGTTGGTTTCTTTGCTAGACTCCCAGGTACCTTAAAACTTCCTTGAGGTTGATCAAGAATGTAGCAGTAGCGCAAAAATAAATTTTATCTAGCTAATTAGAATGGTAACGTGTAGTAAGTTCATGTAAATAATACATTTTACCAGATCGCCAATAAAGAACATTACTCCCGCCAAAACCCTATAAATCGAAAACATGAATAACAATGTAAGCTTCAATATTGGCTAAGTATGATAATCGCGTGAAGCCTTATGAATAATTATAAAAAGTCTAAGTAAGTACCTACCCTTTTAAACAGTTTTCATAAAATAAGTACTTCCTATCATTGGCTAAATACAAATTTTGCCTAATGCCAAAATAAAAAAGGGTTTACAATGCGCAGCAAAAGCAAGGGTCAATAGGCACAGATTACTGAATATGTTACTACTAAAGGTTAAGCTATAGGTACTATAAATACAATTTTAAATACTTATTTCGAATGGTAACGCGTAGTAGATTTTTGAAAACTAATACATAATACCAGATCGCCAATAAAGAATTTTGCCCTCTCCAGAACCCAATAAATCGAAAACATGAATAATAATTTAATTATGTTTCAATATTGGCTAAATATGATATCGCGTGAAGCCTTAAAACTTATAAAAAAAGTCTAAGAAGTTTTTAGTTTTCTAAATTCCTTGTTCTCTGTGTCGTGCTCTTATTCAAGAAGGTTCTCATACCTATCCTCTTTTTTAGTTTAGACCACAGATTAACGAAAATGTTATCTATATGTAAATACATATGATTTTTTTGGGTATAGGTACTTACATAATGAACATATTGTTTTTCTCTAATCTGCATTGCATCGAGCGCAGACGAAGTTATCGCGCGTTGTATTTCGCCGTAGCCCGAAAAGTGTGATACACTACCGGTAATGCAGACGCACCAATTGTTATTTACTGTTGTAAAACATGCATTAAATTACTTCCCTTATTGCTAAGTGCAGTGGGGATTGTTAGAATGAAATACAAAAATATAGGAGTTCCGTGCTCAAAGAGTAAATCCTTATTACTAAACCTCCGCTGTCCGTCTGTCTGTCTGTCTGTCTGTCTGTCTGTCTGTCAGTCTGTCCACCAGGGTGTACTCATGAATCGTGATAGTTAGACTGTTGAATTTTTCACAGATGATATATTTCTGTTGCCACTATAATAACCGTGGTCCGTATTCAAAGGGACAGATAAACAGACAAATAAAAAAAATTGGTTTGACTTCATATTGATAAGGAATTATAAATTAAAACTATTAAAATTTATTTTTGTAATCACAAATAATACTCTCACAGTTTGTAAAACATATTTATTCGCCGACATGCAATATAAGACTACTGCTTCCTCCATTTTATTTAGCCCACGTCGGTCGCGCAGCAGGCAAACAAATTGACTGTGTGTCCAGGTTGGGGCGCTACAAAAACATCGAGGATAGTCAACAGAGATGTTTTTGCGCGCCAACTCAACAGCGAAGGTTCGGGCGTATATGAAGCCGTCCCATAATAGTAACAGAGTTTTTTCTTTAAACTGTGCATCCGAATAAACCCGAGATAAAATTACCGTCAGTAGCAGTATAGCAGAGTAACATTTTTTTTTCTTTCATCTATGGTTAGTAGCCAAAATATAACTTACCTTTTGACACTGGCTAAATACCTACACTATGTGTGGAGCCAAAATATAAGACAAAAACTTACCTTGACACCTTGAAGCAGCCATTTTGTTAAAATCCCGTTCCGTTTCATAATGAAAACTTAATCATTTTCACCAAAAAAAAAAATTAACGATATATAAAATTTAATATATCCTATGTTGTGCGCCGGGTTTTTCTAAGCTTATTAGTGAAAACCGCATGAAAATCCGTTCAGTATTTTCGGACTTGTGCCGTAACAAACAAACAAACAAACAAACAAACAAACAAACAAACAAACAAACAAACAAACAGACAAAATGTCTAAAAAGTAGCTTAACGTGATCAGCGAAAAATTTCAAGCCAACCTGTGTCATTTTTTTTTCGATATCTTGCATTTACAGATTTTTTTATCTCTACAGTTTTATTATATGTATAGATATAGATATTTAGCCTAGCTAAAAGTTATCTTTCAGCGAGCCAGTTAAAAAATAACATGTTATGGACGTGTTGTGAGCTATTAGTACGTACCGACTATAATATTATGTATGAACAACAAAATGATTTCTTCAATATAAAGCCAGTCAAATTGCCAAGATAATAAACGTAATTGATTTATTTAAGTATTTGCAATCTAACAAGAAGCCTAATATTGTTACAGGAAACAAAGATATATAATCCAACCGGCGAGGTAACAATCGTCGCCGTCGACTGCGGCTTAAAGTACAACCAGCTCAGATGTTTGATGAAAAGAAACGCAAAAGTTATATTAGTTCCTTGGGACCATAAACTAGATGTAAACGAATACGATGGATTATTTATAAGTAACGGACCCGGTGATCCAGAAGTATGTCAAAAGGTAGTGGAAAATCTTAAAGCGGTTTTAAGTAATAAAAACAACGTGAAGCCTATATTTGGCATTTGTCTTGGACATCAGCTTTTATCAACTGCAGCGGGATGCAACACTTATAAAACCAGGTAAAAATTTGTTCAGAAATCATAATAATTAATATAACTACTTATGTAGGTATTCATTTTGTCACTTCCATGCTTCGTCACTTTAAAGCTGTAATTCTTGTAATAAATTAACTAAACAGTTCAAGGGTAGAGACCGTGGAACTTTTGAAATCGTTGCCTTTTTGCATTGCAACGATTTGTTAGAACATATTTGTATAGTATTGTAGCATTTTGTTGTTTAGTTTTGTTCTGTTATTACATTATGCTATATTTACAAAAAAAGAGTTTAAATTTAAACTTTTTCTAAATGAGCGTTGTGATCTCAACATTTTCTGATCCTTCGAGCTGGATATGAAGCAGTGATACATTATAATGGAACATGTGTCTTTTCTGTACAAGACAACCACTAAAAGTATAATTATCATAATTTAAATAACTATTATTGCATATTAAAAGGAAATTGCTCATGATAACTTTAATAAACTATTATTACAGCTACGGCAATCGAGGACACAATTTGCCATGCACGCACAGTGGTACAGGAAGATGTTACATGACGTCTCAGAATCACGGATTCGCTGTTGACCCAGAAACTTTGCCCAATGATTGGAAAGTTTTATTTACAAATGAAAATGACAAAACAAATGAAGGCATCATCCACAAAACTCAGCCCTTTTTCAGTGTTCAGTTTCACCCTGAGCATACTGCCGGGCCTACAGACCTTGAATGTTTGTTTGATGTTTTCGTGGACGCTGTAAAGTCCTTCAAAAATAATAAGCCTTGTCTAATCGATGACATGATAACGGAGAAACTAAAATACGAAGCAACTATTCAGGAGCGACCAAAAAAAGTATTAATTTTAGGTTCGGGTGGGTTGTCAATTGGACAAGCAGGAGAATTCGATTACTCTGGATCGCAGGGCGTTAAGGCCATGCAAGAGGAAAAAATTCAAACTGTTCTTATCAATCCTAATATTGCTACAGTCCAAACTTCTAAGGGGCTAGCAGACAAAGTGTATTTTCTACCCATCACTCCAGAATACGTGGAACAAGTCATAAAAGCCGAACGACCGACTGGAGTACTACTGACCTTCGGAGGCCAGACCGCATTGAACTGTGGAGTTGAATTACAAAAATCCCAAATTTTTGAAAAGTATAATGTGGCTGTTTTAGGAACACCAATTCAATCCATTGTTGATACAGAAGACAGAAAAATATTTGCTGAAAAAGTAAACGCTATTGGCGAAAAAGTAGCTCCCAGTGCAGCAGTTACTTCTGTAGATGAGGCTCTGATAGCAGCAAAACAGATTGGCTATCCAGTCATGGCAAGGTCAGCATTTTCCTTAGGTGGATTGGGTTCTGGTTTTGCCAATAATGAGGAAGAATTAAGATCTCTGGCTCATCAAGCGTTGTCATACTCTGATCAGCTGATCATAGATAAGTCTTTAAAAGGATGGAAGGAAGTTGAATATGAAGTTGTGAGAGATGCTTATGACAATTGCATAACTGTTTGTAACATGGAAAATGTGGACCCTTTAGGAATTCATACCGGTGAATCCATTGTCGTCGCACCAAGTCAAACACTTTCGAACAGGGATTATTACATGCTGCGAAACACAGCAATCAAAGTAATTCGACATTTTGGCATTGTTGGAGAATGCAACATACAATATGCTCTAAATCCAAACTCTGAAGAATTTTATATCATTGAAGTAAATGCTAGATTATCCAGAAGTTCAGCTCTCGCTAGCAAAGCCACAGGTTATCCTCTCGCCTATGTTGCAGCTAAGCTAGCTTTGGGAATCCCGTTACCAGTGATTAAAAATTCCGTAACTGGTGTGACAACTGCATGCTTTGAACCAAGTTTGGACTACTGCGTAGTTAAAATTCCCAGGTGGGATTTGGCAAAGTTTAACAGAGTTAGTACCAAAATTGGAAGTTCAATGAAAAGTGTTGGAGAAGTCATGTCTATTGGTAGAAACTTTGAGGAAGCATTTCAGAAAGCCTTGCGTATGGTTGATGAAAATGTAAATGGGTTTGACCCCAACATTAAAAATGTAAATGAGAACGAGTTAAGGGAGCCCACTGATAAAAGAATGTTTGTATTGGCTGCTGCGCTCAAGCAGGATTACAGTGTTGATAAACTCTACGAATTGACTAACATTAATCAATGGTTTTTAGAAAAATTAAAGAATATCGTCAGCTACTACAAAGTTCTGGAATCAACTGACAGTACCTCAATCAGTTCGGATATCTTAATGAAAGCAAAGAAAATTGGCTTCTCTGATAAGCAAATAGCAGCTGCCATAAAGAGCACAGAAGTAGCCGTAAGAAAACTCAGAGAAGAATTCAAAATTATACCTTTTGTAAAACAAATTGATACAGTGGCAGCTGAATGGCCTGCTTCTACAAACTATCTTTACTTGACGTACAATGGCACAACGCATGATTTACAATTCCCAGGCGATTTTACGATGGTGCTTGGATCAGGAGTTTACCGAATTGGCAGCTCTGTGGAATTTGATTGGTGCGCAGTTGGGTGCTTAAGAGAACTTAGAAACCAAGGTAAAAAAACTATTATGGTCAATTACAACCCTGAAACCGTAAGTACTGACTATGATATGAGTGACCGGCTTTATTTTGAAGAAATATCTTTTGAAGTTGTGATGGATATTTATAACATTGAACATCCAAATGGAGTAATTTTGTCGATGGGAGGACAGTTACCTAATAATATTGCCATGGATTTACATAGACAACAAGCTGTGATTTTGGGAACCTCGCCAGATATGATTGATAATGCTGAGAACAGATTTAAATTCTCACGTATGTTGGATCGTAAAGGAATTTTACAACCAAGGTGGAAGGAACTAACTGATCTTGAATCAGCTATTGAGTTTTGTGACGAAGTGGGATATCCTTGCTTAGTGCGCCCGTCGTATGTATTGAGTGGTGCAGCTATGAATGTAGCTTACTCAAACCAAGATTTAGAAGCATACTTAAAGTCAGCAAGTAAAGTTAGTAAAGATCATCCAGTTGTGATTTCTAAATTCATAATGGATGCAAAAGAAATAGATGTAGATGTGGTTGCATCTGATGGTGTCATTTATTGTATGGCAGTATCTGAACATGTCGAAAATGCTGGTGTACATTCCGGAGATGCGACTCTGGTCACTCCTCCGCAAGATATCAATGCAGAGACATTGGAGAAAATTAAAGAAATATCCAGTATCATAGCTGAAACACTCGATGTAACCGGCCCCTTTAATATGCAACTTATTGCTAAAGATAATGAACTAAAAGTCATAGAATGTAACGTGAGAGTTTCAAGATCTTTCCCGTTTGTTTCTAAAACGTTAGATCATGATTTCGTAGCAACAGCCACTAAAGTAATATTGGGTGTTCCGATAGAACCAGTTAACCTTATAGCTGGTTGTGGAAAAGTAGGGGTAAAGGTTCCTCAATTCTCTTTCTCAAGACTCGCTGGTGCAGATGTTACTTTAGGCGTCGAGATGGCATCCACAGGGGAAGTAGCATGTTTTGGTGAAAATCGTTACGAAGCCTACTTAAAATCTTTGATGAGCACTGGATTTAGAATTCCAAAGAAAGCAATATTATTGTCAGTTGGAACTTACAAGGTATGTTTATATGCTTATAATCTGCTATAATGGCCTGCTAAATAATAATACATTAAGCATAGATTTTATGCTCGCTCGGTTCGCTGTAATTAACCACCTAATTTTTCTTTTTTTTCAGCACAAAATGGAACTTTTGCCAAGCGTTCGTATATTACAAAAGATGGGATATAAGCTTTATGCGAGTATGGGAACTGGAGATTTCTATACTGAACATGGTGTTGATGTAAGTTCTTTCACTTTATAACTACCTCCTCTCAAATGAGAAGCCTATATTTATTTTAGTTCTATTTGTTTTAGTTTTAGTATGCGATTAAAATATGGATGAAAAATATAATTAATTTTATAGATTGAAAGTGTCCAATGGACTTTTGACCACATCGGAGACCCAGAAGATGATAGGTCGGATGGAGAACTTATGCACTTAGCAGACTTTATGGCGAGGAAGCAACTCGACCTAGTGATCAACTTGCCGATGCGCGGAGGGGCCCGCCGTGTGTCGTCGTTTACCACTCATGGCTACAGGACAAGGCGTCTTGCTGTTGATTATGCTGTGCCGCTAGTCACGGACGTAAAATGCGCGAAACTTTTAGTGCAGGTAAGTACTTGGTATAATACCAAGTTGTATTATTTAATTTATAAACCAAAATCATTCAAGGTTATTCAATATAATGTTTATAAATGACGTGTGTTTTGCAGGCTATGTTGCGATGTGGCGGAATCCCTCACATGAAGACTCACACTGACTGTATGACATCACGAAATATTATCAAGTTGCCTGGGTTTATTGACGTGCATGTCCATGTTCGAGAACCAGGTGCAACTTACAAGGAAGACTTTGCTACTTGCACAGCAGCAGCGCTGGCCGGTGGTATTACTATGATATGCGCAATGCCCAACACAAATCCTCCTGTAGTTGATCGGGCGTCTTTTGACTTCTCCGCAGCTTTGGCACGCGTGAGTGCTCGTTGTGACTACGCTCTTTATATGGGAGCGTCTTCTACTAATTATGATTCTGCAGCTGAAATGGCACCTCAAGCTGCATCTTTAAAGATGTATCTAAACGAAACCTTTACAACATTGAAGTTAGATGACATGACAATATGGCAAAAACATCTTCAAAACTGGCCTAAGAAAATGCCTATTTGTGCACACGCTGAACGAGAAAAAACGGGTGCTATTATTTTAATGGCATCTTTACTTGATCGTCCGATACATATATGTCATGTGGCACGCAAAGAAGAAATATCAATCATTAAAGCTGCTAAAGAACGAGGTCTTAAAGTTACTTGCGAAGTGTGTCCTCATCATCTATTTTTGAGTACAGCTGATATTGATCGAATAGGACATGGACGTGCCGAAGTGCGCCCTGTCTTGTGTACTCCGGAAGACCAGGCTGAATTGTGGAAGAACATCGATATGATTGATATATTTGCCACAGATCACGCCCCACACGCCGTAGAAGAAAAGAACTCCGAGAAACCGCCACCGGGGTTTCCTGGCGTTGAAACAATTTTACCCCTGCTTCTCAATGCTGTGCATCAAGGACGCCTTACCATGGAAGACTTGATAAATAAATTTCATCGCAACCCACGCAAAATATTTAATTTACCTGAACAACCCAATACCTATGTCGAAGTTGACATGGATTACGAATGGACGATTCCTGAAGCTATGGAGTTTTCAAAGTCTAAATGGACTCCTTTTATGGGTATGAATGTTTGTGGTGCCGTTCACCGTGTCACTTTACGAGGAGAAATAGCCTACGTTGAAGGTCAAATACTTGTGCCTCCTGGGTTTGGTCAAAATGTGCGCGATTGGCCTGTACCTAAGAAACAAACGTTCCCATTATACCCAATTGAAAAAGTAGAAAAGGAAATATTAAGCAGACCCAACTCAGCACTTGACATGCATGCATCTTTATTAGAACTGAGTAAGTTGAGTGATTTTGAATTAGATCAAGCGGAGCCAATTAAGCCCGAAGGAGCCAGCAAAGTCCACTTTAGTGAAATCGCCGGAATAAGAAGCATGTCCCCCTTACCACCACACACGAGGCAGAGATGCGATAGCTCCTCGAATTACAACCCTCCGCAAACTACTATTTCTCATCGACAACGTAGTGACTTATTTGGCAAGAGTATACTGACCGTGGATATGTTCAATAAAGAAACTCTCAATGATATTTTTAATCTTGCTCAGTTTATGAAGACAAGTGTGAACAAAGGCCGTGTCATGGATGACATTTTACGTGGAAAAGTCATGGCTTCAATATTCTATGAGGTTAGCACACGTACCAGCTGCAGTTTCGCCGCTGCTATGCAGAGGCTAGGTGGCTCTGTTGTACACACTGATGCAACAAGTTCATCTGCTAAGAAAGGAGAAACTCTTGAAGATAGTGTTGCTGTTATGGCCAGCTATTCGGATGTAGTTGTCCTTAGGCATCCTGAACCAGGTGCAGTAGCGGTAAGTAACCATGAAACGGTTATTCTTTAAATTATATTTGCTCATTTTAGGATCGCCAGTAATATAGATCTTACGTTTTTTCAGAAAGCGTCACGGCACTGCCGCAAACCTATTATTAATGCGGGCGATGGAGTTGGTGAACATCCCACTCAAGCTCTGTTGGACGTGTTCACAATTCGTGAAGAAATCGGTACTGTCAATGGTCTCACCATTACCATGGTAGGCGACTTGAAGAACGGCCGTACCGTACACTCATTAGCCAGACTGCTGACTTTGTACCATGTCCAACTACATTACGTGAGCCCGCCAGGTTTAGGCATGCCAAAGCACATTATGGATTACGTATCATCTAAAGGCATAACGCAACGAGTGTACGAGCGGCTAGAAGATGTTTTAGCAGACACACATGTCTTATACATGACCAGGATACAACGTGAGAGATTCCAAAGTCAAGAAGAATACGAAATGGTAAATGTCTCATTATGTTCTTTACGTAGCAACTAGCAACAGTAAAATGTTGATGCTTGGTTATAAAAATTTTATCATTATCATTAATCAATGTTATCGGCGGTTAGTTCGGCGTGATTTTTATACATTGATACCATTGAAAATATTTAATCGATCTTTAATAGAATGCCGACATAAATATAGGCGGATAAAGGTACTGAGTTTTTATAGATAGGGTATAAAGATATTGTGTAGATCTCTTTGTTAATTTTACTATTTAATTTGTAGCTATCTGGCATGTTATCTTAGACTTAACCCTACCCACGCTCCTAACTAAATATACTACCTGTCTTATTAAAATAATCACATATACCGACTTACAGACAGATACAATACCATAATAATTATGCTCCAAGTGAATATTATATCATTTATTCATTTCTTTCTATACACAAATGTGAATTCGTTCGAAATGTATAAGCGCACTGCGTTTGTCTTTTGTTGGCTAATAACGTTACATCATTCAACTCAAAGGAAAAGACATCAACGCGCTTCAAATATTGTTGGAACTCTGTGGATCTCTGTATCATCAATAAGTACTAATAACATTATGATTACTTTTTAATTTAGTTACTTATTATAATTGTTATGAGTACTATTCCGGTAGTCTGTAGATTTAAATGTCGGTTTGACGTTTTCAGAATCGTGGGCTGCTAGTGGTTACTCCCCAGCTGATGACACGAGCACGACGCCGCATGATTGTGATGCATCCTCTGCCTCGAGTGGATGAAATATCTCCTGAATTTGACTCAGATCCTCGTGCTGCTTACTTTAGACAAGCAGAGCACGGCATGTATGTGCGGATGGCACTACTAGCCATGGTAGCCGGGGTTAATCCTCTTATATAACGTATGTACCTACCTCATGAATGAAGTAATCGCCATGTAAAACTATTCATCAGTACGTCTCTAATTTGTCTTGTCTTTGTCTTTGGCTAATTTAGTAGTAGTAGTAGGTATACAGAAGTGCCTTGACATAAATACCTATAAGTAAGGATATGTTTTGATGTGATCATAGATTAGATAGGTAATGAAAGTAGGAAAGTAAGTTATGACGTATTTTGATATATTATTTTATTGCATTTATAACAGTAAGACTTCATTTTGGAAGGCGTATTGTCGTATAATACCTATACTTAGTAGCTATTTTTAATACAATAATAAAGTATAATGCATTTTAAACATGTTTTATTAGATATTAATTATTTAGTCTATGTTTGATAAGTTTAAATGTCTGAGCATAAAAATTGTTTAATTATGAAATTTTCGAGATTCTTAATTTAGCCTACTAATAAAAAGGTACAAGTGCATATTAAACTACTTAGTATTTAAAGGTACTCAACTAAAAGGTACGTCACAGTGCGTTTCTTTACAATAATTACAAAGTTTAAGGTACTATATTATTTAAAAATGTATACTATATTAATTATCTTTTAAATGCCTACAACTTTGACTCTTCCCCGACCACACTGCCGTTCAGCTTCATTTGTGATTCTTGGCTCTCCACATGAATATCGACGAAAGTAAACGGTGCTATACCATGACTTTCAGTTGGGGATTCTTGATTCACAATATGCTCTACTTTAGGCTTCCGAATAGGGTGGTTAATGGTTCGGTCCAAGTGGCTTTCTCTTCGGGGAGGTAATTTGAATCCGCCCTGCTTCACCATTTTCCGCTGACAGTCGGCCAGCTTATCACGAATCACGTCCAGGTACTCATTCGCAGTGATATCGCCACCAGGCTCGGCCAACAGCAGTATACAAAGTCTATGGGCCTGCTCCAAGTAGATAACTGCTTGTTTGATGGCATCAAACTTTTCACTCGATCGTGCCATAGCAATAAAATGTGGAATGAAAAATTCGAGGACTAACCGCCGCCGCTCCGCTTCCAATTTTGTTGGTAATATTATCTGAAAATTGCATTTGTATGTATTAATTTGTGCAGTAGGTAAAGTGAAAATTATTTTAACAAAAAAGTAGGACAGAAATCTGCCTAGTGTGACCAGGCAACCCCAAGCTACCAGTAGTGCCAACTTATTGCCACCAACGAACGAACAACATTCAAACGATAATGTTGGCTGCACTAATCGTAGCAGCCAACCAGAAACGAGGCAGTCGATCTCGCCCCTTTGCGCGCCGCGGCGTTTCTCAAAACGCAATAAAAAGGCAAAAGTCTTATTGAACTTGTGATCAATTACCTACCCAGTATCTTTTGTTTATACGGACTTGTGTGGAACCAGAATAAATTACAGTTTACAGTAAATTCCAGTTCTTCGTTTTTTTTATTCCATCTGCCAGCCAACGTCCGGAGGCCTGAACCCAAAGCCCGAGGGCTAAACTAGAAGTTTTAATTTTAGTTTAATGACAAAAACCCGAGAATGAGGTTCTATTTAAGACCAACCGAAAATATGACTGTCAACTTCCTAATATGTATAAAATATTTTTAATTATTTAAAATGCATGCATACAAAAAAGAAATAAAAAGAGTAAAGATTTTAATATTTAATTTATCTATACTTACACTTCTGTTGATTTCTTTTTCCTGGTTTACTGCTGACTTCTGTTTTTTATTATACAGTTGTGCCTTTCTTCTCTCTTGAATTTGTCGTTGTCTTTCTTTTTTCCATTGGTAGTGTTTATCTTGCGTTTTGGCTTTGTCCCAGAAGTTTATATTCACATCGTCTTCGCTATCAGAGCTTACTTCATAACTCGCTACCACTGGAGGCAAATTGGGATTCAATATGCGCAAAGGGTTCTTGCATGTCAGAATATCATAAAGTCTGTGGCAATTTATAGTGGGATAAAAATCTCTTTTATTATATTTTAATTTGTCAATAGCATGAAGCATGTGCATAACTGGGGCTTCTAGAATATCAGCTAATTTTCTTTGCAACTTTAACAGTGCAGGTTTGGGAATACTTTTGAATTCATTGCAACTTTCTATAAAGTAGTTTGGAAGTCTAGCTTGTCCAAAATGAACGTAAAAGCTTCTCAAAAATAATCTCAAAGTTTCGCCCAAGCGATCTTCTGGCCATTTTGCATAATTATCTTCACATTGCCAAAACAAGTGGTTTTTAATATGACTGGCATCTATACCAATTTTAGATGTGTCATTCTCCATGAACGCTTTTTGCAGTGCCAATGTAAATAGATAACACCTCATATGGGAGTGTGCTAAACAGCTTTCCAAATAGCGTTCTGCTGCTGGGAAAGTGATTCTCCACTGTAATACTTGCTCGGGGTTCGATCCTCTTTTACATCGAAATCCAACGGGAACTAACAAGCATCCAAAGCCAATCGCTTTACTCACCATGTATTTAGTAGGCCATTGATAACTTAAATTAGTTCTAGGGCTCTGTATGATTTTTCGTTCTCGAATAATCCACTGATTAGCAGCATTTGGCCAGGCCGCAATCAATGCGGGAAAGATTTCGTAGCCAGTCTTCAAGCCACCTTTGAAAGAGTCGCAATAAATACTGGCGCCTTGTGTCATTGCGTTATTGATAGCATCTTGAGACAATCCTAATCCACTGCCTATGTTTAGTATAAAGTTGTCTACGAAGTTGTTCATAAATCCTAACGAGTTAAGATAGTAAAATCGTTCATACAAATTCCGTGACAAAGACTCCTTAGATGCATTATCATTCATCTCTTCATCTTCATCGTCACTCCAATTATTTACTGCTCGTACGTCTATTGCGGTCCAGGATTCATCTGGTAAAACACCAGAAGTTAGTGCATAATTTGAATTTAAGCTCAATTCAAGTTTTTTAGGTGTAGCAGATTCTGTAATAGTAGAATAACCATAGTCTGACTCTGTCTCACTAGATTCATTGTGACGACTGCTTGAGTTAGACCTATAGCCTGAAGTTTCTGTCTCATCACCCAAATTATTATCTTGTGATCCTGATCGATGATCAGAATTTACTGTTTTCGCTTTCAACTCTTTTGTTGCACCGCTCATTCTTCTGGTAACTTTCAGAATAGATTTTCGTGGTTTTGCTTCTTCTGGCTCTTTTTTGTCAGTTAGGTTGTTATAATGATCTCGGTCGTTCTCCTCTGTTACTTTTATTGAGGTGGATCGAATGTTATCTAAGTTGGACAGATCACTTTTCACCACTTGCAGGCTTACTTGTTTTATAGGTCCACTGTATCTCCTACCAACATTATCAATCGTGCTTAAATTTAATTTTATATCGTTAGATATTAAACCTTTACCTTGCAATTCATCTGACTTTGCAATCTTAGATTTAAGTTTGTGCAATAAATCTTCTCCTTTTGTGACGTATTGAGAGTCATCCGAGTCATTAGATTCTTTTTCAGAATCAGTGTAAATACTATCGTCAGAGTTTACTTTCTTTGTATGTACAATATCTGCCTCTTTATGCAACGTGCTTTCTAAAACTTCTAATTTTTTTAGCTTCAAGTAACCTGTAAAGATCAAAAAAATTGGTTAGTGTTAAAACTTCTTATAGGTTATATATATGGATTTTTTAGATTTTAATTAATTACATTATTTAGTCATTTTAGTTAGATGCCACTGTACCTGGCTCCTTGCAGTCTTCGATTTCTAGCTTGTAGAAGGGCGCGTCTAGAACTGCGCTGTAGTCTGAAGTATCTCCAGGCTCACTTGCTTCCACATTGTCATGGATTACAAAAAGTCTGGGTGCTGATATAGGTTCGGTTTGCCCTCGACTCCTTTGATAGCTGACGTGTTCGTGAACACACTCCTGCAGGCGATCGGCAAAGAAGACATGCTTGTTACGACGAACCATAGCTTCATTGATCAAAGTTTCCCTCTCACTAATCGGGTTATTTTTTATTTGCTGCGATTCCCTGAAAGTTTTTATAAAACAATTTAGTAAACCCTCAACTAGTAAGTTCTACTCATATGAACGTATTCATCGTTCTAATAACGACGACTCACGCAGATTAAAAAAGTAGTCGATGACGTAACTTCAGTATTATGAGTATTGATAGCGGTGTGATTTATAATGTGTAAATCAAATAAAATCACGGTATTTAACAATATCACGTTAAATTGAAGAACATTGTAAGTGTACACTCTTATGACCTTATCATTCAATATCTGCTTATATTCCTTTATCGTATCGTATTATTTGTCGGTAAATGTATTTAATACCTTATTATTAATTTCTCAAGATCATCATTATCATCAACAGCCTGAATACCTACTGCTGAACATAGGCCTCCCCCAGAGAGCGGCGAGAGCTCCCTGGGTGGCTGCTCGCCTTCTGCATCCATCGGCTCCCTGCGGTTTTCACCAGGCCATTATTCTGTATCGATTCCTTATTTCGAAACCCCGCAAATTCCTTGTCTTACATAAGAAATCTGCAAAACTCTATTCTCTAAGAAACGAAACCAAAACCGCGCGAAATAAATCTGGAATTGGCGCGAGCGAACTGTCAAAAATCATATGTTTTACCGAAACGTGTTCCGAAACATCAACACTTCAAAAGATTTGACCACTTATGTCAATATATTTTATTCAAAATAAAGATAACTTTAATGTAAACTGAAAGTATATCTATCGCTGTGATACGATTTGAACAAGACACGACAACGACGTGGTTTCGTATCGTGTGGAATCTGTGTTTCCATAGAGAATAACCGCCCAGCCCCCTTATTACGAAGGAGTTAGCAGCGCTGCTGGCGCGCGTCTGCCGCACAACTGCTGTCAAAATTGTATAAAAATTGACAGCAGTTTAGCAGCAGACGCTCGTCAGCAGCGCTGCTAGCTCGTTCGTAATAGGGGTCTGTATCTTCGGTCCACCTAGTGCGGGCCGGCCTACGCAGCTTCTTCCGCGTTTGTAGTCGCCACTCATCAATAATTATGTTATATTACTTAAAAAGAAGCTACTTTTCACATTGATTTTTGAAACTATTACAAAACTTTACACATCGCGACGAGACTTGAGTTTAAAAATCATAGATAAACTGTTTATACTTATAGTTAAATTATGTGTAAACAGAATACAACAGATGGTCTTGCCATACCAAGATATTATCATTCCACTTATAAAATTTCAGTACGTTATTTCTACAAAAGTTATAAACCATTTTAGGTCTAGCTAGACCATTCTGTGCTAAAGCTTTCAATTTGTGATCATCCACAAAATGATTCATGTAAGTTTAACATACATTTACTCGACTTGTGAATGCTTTTTCTATACTTAGTTAAATCAAAATTATAATCTTTTTTCAATATAATTGATAAACGAATAAACACTTCTTTATAATTACTGTTTTATCTATTCGTAAGGAAACTTATTGTAAACATGTACAATTACCAGGTATTGGTGCATATTCTGATACGACACGTGTTGCCTTGTTCAGCTTATCCTATTTACTACCTACTCATAAGTGACGTATAAATTAATAATGTCACACAGACACGCTTCTTACTTATTGTCTCACAATAAAACAGCCGATTTTTCGGATATTTATAATGAATCTCTATCACTTAGTTTTATTGTACTGTGTGTGTCTAGTGTGGTTAAAACTAACCTAACACTCCTCCTCGAAAATGGGTAAATTAAAAATCATTTGATTAAAAACTCACCGCTGGGCAACGACTATTTATAAACAATAGAAAAATCATCTGTTTCAAGACAAAATGTCCGTTTACAATAATACGACGCTGACGTTTTTTATAAACATCGGTTCTTACAATAAGACGGTAACATAATAATATACAGAGCAGTCGGTAGGTACTTACTACTATTTTAATATCTGTGACAGAGCTTAGTGCTTTAGGTAATTATATACACAAAATGCTTAAAACAGTTTAAGACTGACTGCGGGTTGATCACCATAACAATGGATTTTCTATTCTTGGCAGTTAATGTTTTAATAAATAAGCTTATTTTAAATACCTAATTACGTTCATTTTTAAACCTTAACAACACAAAGATGCAGAGACGCTACTAGGTAATTGGCGAAAACCGTGTCTGATTTATTGATCCGTAAATACCTAAATTCGAGTATTACCGGACGTTTGAATATTATAATAACTACAATTTTAACTCTAGGTACATTTGTTTGGTCGGCTTTCACATCAAAACGGTTGGACCAATTTTGATGAAATGAACACACATTTTAATAAAATTTGTAAGTAACTTTTTAATTTTCATCTCGGAATATATCATGAAATCAGTAAAAGAGTTATTCCTTGAGCCGATTTTAACATGATCGAATAAAAAGTAAGTAAATCGCAATGAAGAGTTATATTATTAAGTATAGGTTTATCTGGTGTCCTTTAGCTATAATGCCGTTATCTAATTTTAAAGACGGCGTCATAGATATAATATGTATTAAGTACGTATTTACTAAGTTATTTGCAGAGGCTACCTAACCAAATATCAGAATTTTAAACACATAAAATTATGGTGAAGATTATAATATGCTACTTACTAATAAACTAATAATTATGAAATTGGCTTTACGAACTAAAGAATGTCATTCGGTTTTACCCGCAATTTACCCGTCATGCGGGGGAACTTATTTTCCGGGGGGAAAAAAGTATCCATGTTGACCCCGGTAATAAATAAGCAATCAGTGTACATCCAAATCAGTTTAGTCGTTTTGGCGTGAAAGCCAAACAAACAGATAAGATTTCACACATAATTATGATGACCTTATTAGTAATCAGCAGCTTGTATTATGAAAAAAGTGATTTACCTACCTACAGAAATTAGAACGTTGAGTTTCCGTCAACGATAGGTTAGGCGAACAAAAATGAAATGCATGAAGAAGTATCCGCCTAATGGCTGTTTAGTTCAAAGAATAAAAGTTGAGTGTTTTATTAGTTTTTGATTATATATTGTTTTATGACATAGGAACATATTATTTGGTACAGATAAACATCATTAGCGCTTAATAAACTGATTGAGCGATCAATTAAAAAAACAATGGCCGCATCAGCAGATAAAGAATCAGATTGATAAAGAAACATCGAATCAATACAATATATCAAGTATTTCGGCATAGTTCATTGCTACGTGTTTTTCTAATCAGCTCCAATTATAATTCCTCAATAAGAAACACTCTGCCTTAAGATAAGTAAGTATTAAATTCTTACCGATCATAGTTCTCAAAGAACTGTACGGAGAGAAGGATATTGTTCAGGAGGAAGGCATCAGCGTCATTGTGCAGTTGATACCGCATGCGGTCGAGGGCTTCATCGTCGTAGGAGCGGACGTGTGCCGGCGGCGGCCCCGGGACCGGCGCGGGCGCAGGCGGCGGGCCCAGCGCCACCGACGGCGGAACTGGAGCGTCCTTCACACCAGTCCTTTTATTACTAGGGTTCGCCTTAATTTTAATCTTCTCCATACGCTTCTGTTCCTTCCATTTCTCACGTTCGAAAAATTTATCCGGCTCTCTCTGACTTTTCTTTGACTTTGAATTCCCCATCTCAAGATTAATCGATGTAACTCAATTTATTCCAATTTATATTCCTTTATACTTATTGTATTAATGTCATTTAAATTAAATAGTTTCATGAGCACATTTTCGCAAAGATCAATTATTATTGTTATTTGGTTTATTAGTTGAACACGAATAATTATTTTCCGTGGCCGTGTCCGTCTTCACGAGCATTCCGCGCAATACTACCTAATTATTTGTTGATACGAATCACGCAGCGAAACGAAAAAGTACTTCCTTATCGGGGACGATAATTAATTTATTCCATGGTTATCGCATTAATCGATTAGAATTGCAGTGTTTTGCACTGAATATGCGGCGATGTAGAAACTTGAAAAGTGAATCGTATCGTATAAAAGACTTGGTTATAAAGTGTTGTTCTAGAAAGAGTATACCTACTTATATATAAATAGACACTTATAATACTGAACCAACGGCATTCCTAAAACGCATCACCCGCGTTATACAAATTCTTGTCTGCATCGTAACCTCAATATTATTTTTATCGATAGTTCTACAACATATCGTGAAACCTAAAAAACCTCAATTTTGAATCATACATCGAGGGAAAGGCAAAAATATCTGTATATCAGAGGCTGTGCATCTTTGGAAGAATAAATCCGAAAACATTTTCTTGACACTTTTCTCGGGACCGTGACAAGACTAATGATAGCGCATGTGAGAGTAAGTATATCAAGCACAGGTGCGATCGTGTAAGGAAAACTGCAACTATCTCCAGGTAAGTATATCAGCTCGATGCCTTTGGACTTGATTCAAAGACGAGGAATAAAGCTCATCCTTGGCGAAGCGCTGCTGAAGGCTAAGCTACAAAGTCTTGATCGACCCAAAGTTGTCTTACCTATTGGTTTTTAGAAACTGCACTTCGGAAAGTGCAGTGGGGTGTGATTTTCCCCTGGAATGTTTCGCTTCGACATCTAGGTATGTATGAGCAGGGCGCTTAAGATTGCAACACCTTACCAGCGTCTTTGTTTCCTGAAGAATACAATTTGGGAGTTCTCTAGCTAAGAGTGAACCAGTATTTGGCAAACATATTTCATCGTCGACCCCGTCATCACTTAGCGTCAGGTGAGACAGTGCTCAAATGCAAGCCCACCAAAGGTCAAGCTAGAACTGAAATCGTCTCATTTAAGCCTTAGATAGATTAAATAAACCTACTTAACACAGCAGAGGTCAAGCCTGAAGTTATAAGCGAGTCACATGCCTGGCTCTGTAGTGCTAGGCCTAGAACTTTAAAATGTCTTCTTTGTCTGATTTGCTCTTTTGCTCTATGGTTTGTTTCTCTCTCACCCAGTTGCAGAAACGACCATTAATGTTGATGGCGGCATTAACGATAATGGAGTCCCTAAACTGTAGGGGAAACAACAGTTTAATGGAAGATTAAGGCTTAAAGTTCTACTTTAAAAGTTAATGATCGTTTCTGCAACTGGGTGTCTATCAAATAATATAAGCAAAGAGAAAACAGTAGCTATTCCACTGTAATTCAGTGTTTAATAGTAAAAGGGCTTTTAAAGGTAAGCCAAATATGAACAATAAAGCACTAAACAATAAAGATTAATATACTTTTATATTTACACACAAATAAATAAAATCATTTTCTAAAATATTTTATAATAGGACGTGAAATAAATTAATATACTTATTTAAATTCAGCCTACTAAACCCTATTTTCTAATAGACGGAGTAAACTGACATTAACGATGTTACCACTTTCTCATGTAAAATAAATAGTGATGTGGTAAGAGTGAATAGTTTACTGATACGGCACAATGCTGAGCTGAGCCCATTTTAACACCACATTCATTTCTCCTACTATTTGAGCTTTTTTTATGTTATCATTCGTGTATTTAGCTATAAGATATGTACCTACTTGAATGATTTTTCTTAATGTGAGTGTTAAATAAATGTTTTTTCTTTCTTTCTTTCTTTTAATCCATTAAGTTTAAAGAGTTATTTTATGATTTTGTATTTTTCCAACCACTTCTTAAAATCGTAATTACTGCGTAATTTGTGATTGAATTTAATTGTTTGCCTGTAAAAACAATATATTAAAATTAAAAATAGCGAGAGTATCAGTACCTATATTGTCTCTAACATACATGTGTAGAGCAGAGCGATGGCGATAACATTTTCAAATACCAGGATGGTCTTGGTCCTTTTAGTAAATCAATTCACATATAAATTAACGTTTTCTAGCCATTTTCATTTATTTAATATTTTATAATCTAGTTCCGGTCTTTTGAACTAAGTATAAAGAGCTGATCCAGATCCGTCACTACGATTTAGAAGCTGGCAGCGCCATTTTGACAAGTGACTTAGATTCTGTCACTTTATTCCGTCTAATTAATGCAATACAATACTGCCTAAATGTATCATGAACGGTAGATTTTCTGTAACTTTATTATTTTTACTAGATACAATTCAGATAATGCATGAGAAATGAAATAGTGCTTTTAAAGATAATTTTAATAATATAAATATTTTATCAATAGTAACATATTTATAGATACCTAATCCTAATCACCCCGCAATAGTAATAACACATTTAATATCTTAAATAATATAATTTATAGCCTATAGATAAATTTGTAACTATGTAAAACGTTATACTAATTTTTTGTGTATGAGATACGTTAATGTGCACTCAGGGTATATTCCTAAGGACGTCGGCAGGCGGTGCGCTCACGGCGGATTCCTCCATATTGTTTGCTATGCTCGCGTTGTCGTCTTCTCGGTGTACATTCACTCGACGTTGGTTTCGTATCCGCTTCGATTCTCCTAATTGTTTTTCTAGTAGCCGTCTGAAAAATATACAATATTTATTTCACGACTTCTTTAAATAAAAATAATAGCATAGAGTTGATCATTGGTTTCTATCGATTCCGTCCATTTTAAATACGAAATAGTACGAAAAAAAAACTACGTACGGTAGAAAAAATTGGATGATGATAAATACCGAATGATTCAACATTCTCTGAAATTGCACAATGGATTTCACTCCATAAAACTCCCATTTTAAATCTAAGTACTTTATCCTATTATCGTAGTAAGACTATAAGATCATAGATTAATAATCCGATATGTCGACATGTTCTTAGTACATTATCGTAAAATACCGCGAAATTATTAGCTCTACAATATACTCGATATATGTACTTTCACCTTATCTGATATGTGGGGCAGTGATTGTATAGTAACAAGTATCGCACCTTCATTTTATAACCTCACTCCTTATAGCCTGTAGGTTAGCACTTAAGGGCATCATCATCAGCGTCTCTGAATATAAACCTCCCCCCAAAGAGCACCACTTTGAGCGGCCGCTTGGCTCCCGTACCTATAGGTAACTTTAGTTAAAATTTCCTTTTAACTGGGGTTTTGATACCCTGTATATGTATAAATACGTAAGTTTTCGAACCATTTACCTAACATCAGTTACCCTTTTAAAATGGAAAAACTTTTGATTTTAAACAAAGCAATAAAAGTACATCAAAACCCACTTAGTATAGAGATTGAGTTTCAATGTTTCAAGCTTACAAAATGATCATAAAGGTGTCGCGCACCTAGTTATTCACATAATAACATAATATCATTTGGAAAGTAACTCTGTCCGTCGCGTTTCATTTGCGACCTTTTCAATAAGGTCATTGGTCACCTTAACTACGGATCAAAACAACCACCCTAAATGGCTAAACTAAATCCTCATACATAAGCCATTTTTAGATATAGAGATAGTTAGAACCCTCAGGCCATGGGATATTTTATCGGGATAAATTGTCCACGCATGTGAAGCTGCGGGCAGCAGTCAGTATTGATATGGAAAACATCAAAATAAGTATACTTATATTTAATTTTTATTCATGCAGACCTAGGTACTTATTCTAAGTGTACACCATAACAACCGCGACATTTCATGTTCTGCCATGCAGCCCGCATTAAAGACCGGCAGTTTGTATTTGTATAGAGATTAGAGACCATAGAAAGTGAAAAAAAAAAAAAAAAAAAAAACAGAACATAATATAGTAACAGGAGAAGTAATACTCACTGTTGCCTCCAATCTATAAGCACTCCCAGAAGGAATACTATAGCTATGGTCACAAGTATGGCTATCGTGACCCCAACTATGGTAGCTACGGTCATGGTCGGAACCTCCACCGATATCACAGACACCGACACCGGATCAATGGTCGCAGGCGAGTCTACAAACTCTGAAAATTAAAAGAATGACATCATTAAGATACCTACCATACTTACCTACTAGTCCTCTTATTCATAAACTAATCTTTGCGATAATCCTACCTTTTTCCCCTTACCCTTTACCCTTTTATCACCCTTTTCTAAATTGAACCGGGGGTGACCTCTAATAAAGTGTACCCGCCGATGGTACCCTGTTCTTCTATCATTATTTTGTATTCATAGAATTTTTATATTTGATATAAATAAGTACATTACATTTTAGGACGCATGAAGGTCATCTATGAATATTCATGCAGTTTATAGAAATTGATAAGTGTAGCTATATTTCATTACGTTAAATAACTAATATATAAGATTACATTACAGTTATCAAAGATTAATTAAAAATACCTACCGTCGTCCAGCCAGCTAGCTGATTTTGCCGTTGGCTCCATGTTGATTTAACTGATAGGTAGGTAATTTTTTTATTCCCGAAGAACACACCGCCACCAGCGCTCTGAAAAGAAAACATATTATTGATGAAAAATTTAAATAAAGTAATTTTTTTTGAACATGTTAATGCTGTTGGTCTCCAGCTCCAAGACCTTTATAGCGTCACCGGGTGGGAGGGCAGGTGCTTAAGGCACCCAGTCAAGAAAAGTGGGAGGCAACTAGCTCAAGGGCACCCTTGGGGTGCAACATAAAGTCGCCCTTTTTCTGAGTTTTTATAGCCGAAGTATATTATTATAAGCAAGAATCTATATTTGCAACCTTAACACAAACTCCAATCTAAAGAAGCTTTGATGGTATTTTGAAAACTTATGGCAAGTAACGACTTCACAATTTACCCATGTATTTAAAGTACCTAAGCTTGAGTTACACTCAAGAATTATAAACAAACTTTTTCGAATTGTTATTACATTCAATGCAAAATGTAAGTCGTAAATGCGTTCCAAATAATTAAAGCTATCTAGCGCAATCATTCTTTTGTAGCTATAAATAGAATTAAATTGCCCTTTTATTTAATATCATTGCATTAAAAACAATTCCAATGAATTCATTTGTGACGTAAGCCAATTATGATTTATGATAAGTTTCTGTTGGTGCGGTATTCATTAGTTGGTAGCTGTGATTAATAATCAAGGTGATTATCAAATGCGATTTTAGATATTATCGGTAAAATTGCAGATAGGCTAGACTATCTAACTACTGAAACTAAGTACATGAAAATTTAAATTTAAAAAAAATATGTTATCACACCGACATCCGCTGTGATTGATAAGCTCATTTCAATAACTGTGACAAGAATCAGTATAATAATTATTAATCTCGTTAGCTAAATATTAGCTCACCATATCACTCGCAGATCCGAAAAACCAATACCTAAGGGAGAAAGGTTCACGACACGATGGAATAGGCCCACAAGCCAGAAGATGCCCACTAGCCACCGTTTGAATCAAAATCCTAAAGTATGGAGCCGTTGGATGAAGAGGAAGTACCTAGCCGTCTAAACAGACGTTTTGAGGGAGGCCCTTACGTATACAATAGGGCTAATTTTGAAGGCTTTAGTTGACAGTTTTAAAAATGCTAAAAATATATCCGTCTTTTACATTGCCGTCTATTTGACAAGTACAGCAACAGTTTTAGGAGCTTCAGATCTGTCAACTAAAGCCTTTAAAATTGGCCCAGTAAACATTCATAGCAGGGAGGCCTACGTACGGCAGTGGTCGTCCTCCATCTGGTAATGAATCATTTTAATCCTCTATCAGTACACCAAGTAGATGAGTAGAAAATACGGCATCTTAAAATATAATGCAATCAGTAGAATTTATTGATATGAAATAAGTTACAATGCAATTCAATTATTCTCTTTGATTGGTTAATATAATAATGTAAAGTCATTATATATATACGGTAATGCTCATGGCTCATAGCTTATCTGAAGCATTACTCATACTGCACCATTATCGTCCATCGTTTCCAAATTACATGTTCCTACTTAGGTAGTCCTAAGACAAGAGTTATTAGCAGTTCACACAACTACATCGAATTCACGTCTACTTATGAATAAACCAACCAAGAAAAATACAGCCGCGAATGCCAAAACATCGTTATTAGCTCGACGCTACAATTCTACAAACCATTTTAATATTTATGTTACAACGTCTATTATTTTCATGTAAGTATACCTTTTTTCATTGCTTGGAATTCCAATTGTTTTTGTTTTCTTCGTTATCTCACACTAGGTTTTTAATCCAGCTTAGTACTCTGATTTCCGGATTTATTTACTTTACCTTTTCGCCTATTTAAAATTATGATACGTGTTACCGGTAGCCACGACATTCGTCAAAGTTTGTCATATTTTACATTCGTCAAGCAATAGTAGGCAAAGGTAATTGCGAATTGTGCGTATCTATTGTGGTAAAACTGATCACTGATCACTGCCATTAGCATAAATCACACAAGGGATAAAACTATTGTTATCTACCCCACCGTCAGAGGGATAGACAACATATTTTTGTTTTTTGTTCCGTCTGTAGATATAATGTAGTTATAAGGCATATATGTCCTATAAGGTAGCAGTTCACTAACCCTAGAGCTCTGTAACTCTGGTTTATGATCCCTTTACATTAGCGTTAATGTCAAACGCTGCGTGCTGGCTCCAAAATGTATATGTAGGAATAGCGATATTAAATTCTTCTTCGATAGGGAATTACCTGCGGAAAAGTAAGCGATTTCTTAAATGTCGTTTCCATACGTTTTGAGTTATCGTTCGGCATTAACGCTAATGTAAAGGGATCTATGCATCCCCAGATCAGTGGTACAGACAGAAATACACCCTCACTTCTTAACGATGTTAAAATTTGTATATACTTATGAAAGATTTGAAACATTTATTAAAACACTTCTCATTGTTGGAGTCATGTGCATGTACATACCAGCACGTATTGTTATTGTATGCCACTACGACACTAATGATTACCTACTTGCCTTTGTGTTGCCTGTTGATGACGATCATTCCCACGTCTAGATATAATGGCAGGTATGTGAAAGGCAAATCATAATACTTAAACTATTGCAACCAAACAAGACATGCTGTCAAAGGATATATAAACGAACTTCTGCTCAAGACTCGGCTAAAAAGATTCTGAATCCAGGCCGGTTAAACCAAAAAAAAAAAAAAAACTATTGCATCATCAACATAGAAATGTATTGCATTTTGGAGTAGAATTTAATTAATATTGACGCTCTGTCGGTACCTACTAATACTTGTAACATTATTCTGTGCCTATCTGTACCGATCGCTCGAGAGGGTCGGGAGAGGATCTTTTAATATAAGTAATAATTGTCTGATAAGATAATTTTCTTATAATTATATGCTACAGTAAAGCTCTAAAGAATCTGTGTGGAGGAAAAATCCAATTGAGTCCCCCAGGAGATCCTTAGCATTAAGTAATCCAGCAGTTGAAAGATCGGCCCTAATACAAAGGTGAGAGTATACTTATACTTACGATTACTTAGGTACCGCTTGGACAGGCTGGTTTATCATTATCAAGTAGCTGGCTTTGCACCGTGTAATCAATACAACTTTTATCCTTCCCTGTCCTACTCTATTTGTCTTTCCTAATACAACCATTTCCCATCCAAACTTTATTTCTCCCTTTTTTCCCCTGCCTTCATCCTTACCCTTTTATTTGGTTGTCCAAACAAAAAATCTGTTGTGTTTTTCCGTGGCTAAGGCAAATCTATTTTTACTTTATCAAACTTGAGCAAGTTTTGCTCAAGTTCTAAATTCTAAATCTACAAAACTTGTACAAAATTTGATTGATTATGACGTGACTATTTCTTGAGTGCTGTGGTGAACGTCAGTTCACTTTGGAGATTCCGGTTTTAACGATATGTAATGTGTATACAGGTACTTCAGTTAGTCACTTTATTGATACCAATTGATAAACCGGCGGAACAGCGGAACACCGTATCCTCCCAATCCAGAGATGAGTCATTTCACTACTACATAATTTCAGGGCATTGAAAGTAATCATCCTATATTAAACTTATATCAACTTTCCTCATAATCATCATCATTAACAGTCTGAAGATGTCCACTGCTAAACATAGGCCTCCCCCAGAGAGCTCCAATTTGTGCGGCTGCCCGCTTCCTGCATCCATCGGCTCCCTGCGGCTTTAACCTGGTCCACCTAGGGGGGGCTGACCTATGCTGTGTCTTTCGATCAACTGTCCTCGTAATGTTATAATATCTCTGAAAACTCTGAAGACATTAACTTGTTATTCACATATTAAACTTTACCAACGAATAACGACCTCCATTACGTTTTTTTCCATTAGGTAATTAAAATTATTGTAACTATGATATTGGAGTAGGTACTAGGTACTTAGGTATTATTTGATTGCTTGATAAGTATGCCGATGTCTATCTTTTCGCGAATTTTGATTATTGTAATAACATCTATGGAAAAGGTGCCGAAACGGCAATTTGATTGATTAGTAAAGGAAAAATTTGAAACTCGAACGGGATTTTAAATCACATGCCATCCGTTTTATAGTCTGGCAACAAGGAACTTATACGTATACTTTCTGGCAACGCTGACTCTGCAGTGATTTAAAATTGGTGTATCTTGTATATGATATGGTAGCACAGTGCATACTTCAAAAAACTTTGCACACTTGTAATTGGTTGAACCATTACTTCTTTTCGAATACACAACCAATCAGAAAAGTCTACATGCTTCTGACATGTTATGAAATTGACAGGTAATTAATGACATAAAAAACTGATTGCTATATGAAAAAGTTTTTGGGGGTTCCAAAATATGTCACTGCAGGGTTAGCTCTGCCAGACTCTAGTAGATTTTTTTTCTCGGATCTGTGATCCGTTCCATGTCCGTTCCTAAAGCCGGCCATGTCTAAAATCCTTCACCTTATATTTTATAATACCTACAAGGGGTTGGATCTGTAGCTGTAGATCACGCTATGCAATAATGACGATTTGATATTTATTCAATAAATTATCCTTACTTGGGTAGCTGTGATATATTGTTGTAGGGGGTAGACGCATAATATTATTGAGATATTTTTTGGGTTTTGTACAAGTTTCGGTAAAATAATCACTTTGTTCACCTTTCTGTGAATCCATCTGACAAGGAACTTATTCCTTAGTAACGATCTCGATGCTCTGTCGTAATGGCTAGTATAGTAGATACCTAATTGATATTATATAGAAAATAGTAAATACCGATGGGGAAGAAAGGTTCTCGAGTGGCGACCACGAACTGGAAGACGCAGCGTGGGCCGGCCCCCCACAAGGTGGACCGACGACCTGGTGAAAGCCGCGGGGAGCCGATGGATGCAGGAGGCGAGCAGCCGCTCTTAGTGGCGTTCCCTGGGGGAGGCCTATGTTCAGCAGTGGACGTCTTCAGGCTGTTGATGATGATGATGATGATGAGTAAATACCTTGTAGTACTTAATTGATATCAAATACCTTATAGTAATTGATGTTAAATAGGTATCTAATAATGGCCACGTCTAAATAGTCTTGCGTAAAATTCAAATTGCCAACATAATCTCAAAGACTTTTTATCCAGACCACTAATACGAAATTAAAGCAGGGCAAAACCGTACACACCACTTTGGGTGTGATTGATTCTCAGCTGTCAAAATCAAAATCAGTCGTTACTTGGGTGTGCTTTTGAATACATACCAAAAAAATGCCGTCTTGCGTGATAAAACTGTGCCGAAATCACTCGAGGCACGAATCACAGAAGCACACGATCACATTTCACTTGTAAGTGGCCTTAATCATGTATTTTTATAAGATTATTTTAATTATTTCTATTTGACGAAGAGTTAGAACCATTTTACAATAAAAAGTTGACATGTCAAAATCAGTATTGCCCCACGATATCTGAATAATTACCCGATTTCTTTTGTATGGATATCCAACAGATCCATGTCTAGCTGATCTTTGGATAAATGTAGTTCGAAAAGTCGAAATGAAGATTGGTGGAAACCTAATACTCGCTCAACAATATTTTCAACGCATTTCTATAGTAAAGAACACACAGAACACAGAACTGCAAGATCACAATCGCTAACGCTAACGCCTCACGCTAACTCCAAAAATGTATCGAAATGACATTCGCTACGGAAAAGTTAGCGATTTCCGAAATGTCATTTCAGTACATTTTGGAGTTAGCGTGAGGCGTTAGCGTTAGTTGTTGGTATCTTTGCTAGACCCCCTGTACCTACATAATTGTTGTTCTTTAATCCCTTTAACTTGGTAATATTGAAAAACTCGTGAGTTATTAAAAGAAATGTTGAATAAACTGCTGGTTTTACTTAACTTGAATCCTTTTTATTAAAAGATTGCATGAGCTATCTATAGACCTTTTTCTTGTCTATAGATACTATCTAAATTAATTACCATCAATTAATTTTATTATTTTAAATTGTTTAATGTAGGCGTTATATAATTTTTATTATTTACATTTTACATCTAGCTAGATTTTTATTTAGGTACCCGACTAAATCGGGTAATACTATTTATATGGTATGTTGAAAGAGGAACTGACATTAGAAGAAAAATAAAATGTGCTCTATGGTTTGATTCATGTTCAAACAAGGTTAAGTATGGAGACGAGTTTTGGCGGGAACGCGGAAGAGTTCACGTCGTTGCATTTTATTATTTTTCAAAACTTTTGCTTTTTCCAGTGTTAATGTTTAAAATTGGTGGCGTTTTACGCATTAAGTGCTGAATTACGAGCAGGAGTGAGGGGAAGTGATATAATGTGGTGAAACGTGACTTTTCGTGTTGCTTCCAAAACTCCATAGACGCTTCTAGTAAAGTTGCCACCACTTTGCTGGAGCATGACTTAGACTGGACTATGACTACCTGACTTAGACTGGACTATGACTATGACTAGGACATGACTACGTGAAATATTTTATAACACGATGAAAATATAATACTTGACACTGGCTAAATACACTATGTGTAGAGCCAAAAAAAAAGAAAAAAAAAAAAAAAAAGTATGGAGACTTCGATTCTGGACCTATGTAATAGGGGAAATTCTGTGCATAATCTTCAACAATTACTAGATGCGCCCCGCATATAAAATTATCTGTTAATCTTGCTGGCGTGTAAGCTAACTCCTATTCCTTTAATTGGTTTTGCCATTGCAACATCAAGAGAGGAAAACCACACATACAAACTTTAGCTTTATAATATGAAAATGTCAGTGTCATAATATCGCCTTTGGGGCACTACAAAAATATATATAAAATTGTTTGTTCCTTACTCTGCGGCAAGGATTACCTAAGTGGGCTCAGTCAATAAATTACTGTTATATTATATTATTATTATTTATACAAAAAAATTAAATATGTCTATTGTTCCACCATAAGTATTATATCCTTTTATATTCAAATTTTATTTCATATTTGCATTGTATTTATGTATATGTTACCAGTTTATTGTAAAAACCGTTTGTTTATAAAAAATGAATTTAAACCGGGTTATTTATAAACTGTCGATTTATTGCAAACTGACGATCTGTCTTACAATAACACGGATGATATTTCGATTATTTATAAACAGTTGGTGCCTAGCGGTGAGTTTATAAAAAAAACGGGTTTTAGTATAGCGTTTAATTGTGAACAAACCCGTTTTGATGCACCAATTTTTGCTGTATTTTATTGTTTTTAGAGTCACTAGTGGCTAACTAGTAGGTTACGACGACGAGCGATTCGAGGAGGATTGTTAGGTTAGTTTTGACCACACTAGAAGTACACATTTAAGAAAAAACGAAGAGATGCTGATTAATTATAAACAACCGAAATATTGACTGTTTTATTGTGAGACACATTGCCCGTTTGCAATAAATCGACAGTTATAAATAACCGCGTTTTTTTATAAACTGACGGTTTTTACAATAAGACGGTGACATATATAAATAACAACGTCTTGCGCTGCGAAAAACAACATCTTTTGCAATATCATCACAGAGGTCAACTTATGCGAGGCCACATACTCAATTAGAATCTTCCTCTTCTACGGTTCTTTTAGGAATGGAGCCGTCACTGACAGGATACACTAACGGGTCGTTGCTAAAGAAGTGGGTCAATATCGTAACTGCCAAAGGCACCGTACGTTAAGTACGAGAATTTAAATTTGTTTAACCGATTATCGCGTATCTATTCTGATGTTAGGAGTAGATGGGTATTGTGCCAACACAGTTGACTTCCGGTTAGGTACATTAATCTCCCAACGGATATAGCAAAACTGATCGCGTGTAAATATTTATTTGTAGCTGATCCTAGAAAATATTGCTTTGAATGCCATTCGATCCCAATCGAAGGTTGAGTCGTAAAATAAACGATAGACAGTTTTTTAGCTGAACCTTGAGTGCTATTGATACTTTTTGATGGAAATCAGCTGCTGTTAGTTTCAAATTGCCTTGATAGGTTAATAGGTAAGCATATTCAGTGTAGCGAAAACCTTGCGTGAGCAATTGGGCTGGTAATAAACGTTTCTTAAATCTTTAAAAACATTTGAACATCCAGCCAGAACAACTGCGTAAAATGCGATGAAGCTCTTGAATTATTTATATATTGAATTAACAAATCTTTTATCTCTGTCTCGCATCATTATGAAAGATAAATATATTATCTACTGATAATATTGATTAAGATTACCAACTCAGTTTTAAGCAATGTTGCTGGAAGCTATTGTACCGAGTAAAGAATACAAAACAAGGTAGATTTCCACGGACTTACATAAACACGCGGACGTAGAATACGGCCAGTCCTTTCACTGTGGCAGTTTCTATAACTAGTTTTTCACAGTCACAGTCGATTTTACACACTAAATGCTTTGGCACTATTTGATAGTATACTAGGAATGTTGAAGTTATCGCCGTGCTCCGGCGCCCGTTGATGGTATGCGCATGCGCAGCGCTCTGCGGCGCGTCTGTCACTGTAGGCACCCACCGTGGGGTCGGGTCGGAGCGGAGATCTCGCTAGCAGGCACCGACGACACAGAGCCTCAACACAACCTTGCTGCTACAATCATACGCGTAAAACAAACATTCCGATTTCCGATACAAACCATGGTATTACTAACTGATAGGTTCTTACCATTCACAACAAAACCGCCCCTTTTTACAACAAACGTGCTACAATATGTTGAACGTTATCAACTCATTAATTCTATAATTAGCAGCTTATAGTCCTACCTACTGCAATAACAATTATGATAATAACGGGCCCGATAGCTCAGTTGGTAGTATCCCTGCCTTCTGAACTGAGGGCTGTGGGTTCGATTCCTACCCAGAGCAAACATTTGTGTGATGAACATAGATGTTTGTTCTGCGTCTGGGTGTTATATTGTATTCTATGTATGTATTTACAAACAAAAACGTATCTAAGTATTGTATCAGTTATTCGGTTCCCATAGTACAAGCTATGCTTAGTTTGGGGCTAGATGGCGCTGTGTGAAATGTCCACACATATTTATTTATTTATTTATTTATTTAATTTTTAATGGTATCTAATAGAAATCGACTGGTACTTACCTATACACACAATAACAATAACGAGCTACACAAACTGTCTCAATATACTTTGATAATAATTCCCTTTCATTTTCAACAGTGAACGTTCGACAATACCTACTTTCAATCACGTGATAACGAAACACCTCGAACGGAAATGCTTGCACAACGCAGGTAGTTCTTAGATGAAGCTGAAACTGTTTGAATTTTGCTTAATTTACTATATTCGACACTAATCCTTTGCGATAGAATTCGTTTTGCACTAAGCGTTGGTAATGTTAGCTACATTATAAAATCTTTCTGGAGCAACACTAATAAACTTTTGTTGCTTTATGATAAGACAATTGTTGTGTAAGCAATATTAAATGCTGTTTTACCAGAGTGCCAGGTACACATGCTTAGTGGAAAAAAAATAGTTCAGTTCAACGTTTCTATTTTCTAAAGAAAAACGGCCTCGTTTGCTCGTGTGTTGAAGAAAATGAAAAATTTTGTCCTCGCTGCGTAGACTCATTTTTAGGGTTCCGTATTTCCGTAGCATTACAAGAAACCCTTATATAATTCCTTGATGAGGTGACACAAGCTACCCAGCCACCCAATGTGGAAGGCCAGCAGTCCTCCAATGTCGGCGCAGGCCTACTGGATAGTTCTGGGCGCTCCGAGGAACGCGGCTCGCTGCAAGGGCACATTATGCACTCCTTCAGCAGATGCGCGGCAGTTCTCACACCCACAGGCACCTCTGCACAGTGGACTGTCGGTGACACCTATTGTAAACAGGTGTTTATCTAGGGAGCAACGACCGGTGACAATTCCGACGACACGTCGTAATTTGTCCAGCTTAAGGTTCAGGAGTTTTCCTGTTCAAAACCGGAAACGCTTCCTCGGCTGCTATGCAGTCTTTAATACTTGCCCAGCTGTCTTGAAGTAGTTCCCGTGTCTTAGAGCATATCCAGGATCTGATTTGGCTGAAAGACATAGGGATCATCGGCTCCGGTCCTCCTCTAGATCAGGTAAATCCAATCTTATACACTCATGTTAAAAATAACTGATAGAATAACAGTAAGAAATGAATATGAAAAGGAAAAGATGAGGATATATTTTACGTCCTGTTGATTTTAGAAAACAAATTTACTTATGGTATCTACTTAACTTATCTACACGTCAGATAGAATACTTTTATTAGACTAACGTTAATACTAACATCTAGTTATAACTTTGTACATGTTTGAAGATTTTAAATATGTCATCATGAGCATTTCGATTATGATAATTATTACAACTGCATTTTTCCATGCGAGCATCGTGTGAGTCACAAGAAGGTACACGTAAGTAGGCGTATATTCATACGTGCGTGGAAACGCATTGCACACTGATATTTCCTTGTAAATGTGTCATAAAATCTCTTTCAACTGCGTCACGTTTATGACCACAGTCACATAACACGCCCACTCTTTTCACTGATAAATTTGAAATATTATGATTCGTTTAAAACGGATAAGCTGAATGACATCCTCCGATTCCTAAAAATATAAATTTTATCAGTTCATAATCATAATGTATGACGATCTAAATATTTATTTTTACCATTACGTCCTTAAGGTAATGTGATGATGATTGCTAAATTATCAGCGAAACAGCTCATTTTTAATCCAGTAAAATCCAGTCGATTATTTTTTTGTCATTACATGTTTTTGGTTTCTAATCAGTAGAAATTTCACTGATTATCTAAATTACTGGAAAGATTTTTGAAAGAGTAGGTGTACCGTCAAAAATACCAGAGATAAAGTTGAACAAACACCAAGACCATAACAAAAATAATATACCTACCTACCACTATATCTATGCATTGCAGATACAACTTCTTTGTAAGATACAAGATTTTTCAATCTACATACAATTTTCTAAGTATTTGTCATAGCCCAATACGTTTTTACTGCTGGCACGCGAGCCTTTTCTCACAGGAGGGAGAGCGAGTAGGCCACAATCTACCACATCGTTTATACTAATATATATACTTACAATTTCTACAATCATGTTCTTATAATTTTATTGTGATTCTCAATTCTCTTAAAACTTACACTAATTAAACTAAAACGCTGATTAGTGGAGGCCGAGCGAGATTCGGACCGCAGTGTACCTATATGTGCGTCCGCTAGTACTTACATATAGTATATCTATAGAGTGTACAACGCATGAAAAACGCTCTCCTCGTTCCTAATAATTATTATCATTTTTATTTTGAAACTAGCTTTTGCCCGCGGCATCGCACGCTTGTGTTATGTTATTTTTACGTTATGGTCTGATAATGGATCATGCATTTCTTACCAAACAACAAAACCCACAAAATCTTTTCGAATTAAAGGCGTGGAAATACAAAGGCAGCTTTCGAGCCTGCTTCCGTCACCCGCAGCACTAGTCGCACTGGTACCTATTGATGTGAAAGTAGGCCAGCACAACACCATGGTATTGCTGCACAAATATTATAATATTTGGGCTTTTCGGACGTCTCGGGTAATCGTAGTGACTGCTACTTTATTATCCGTTTTTAATGCCGGGGAGCAGCTTTTCTCGATAGCTTTTATTTTCGAAAGATACCATTCAGAGGTGCTAATCTAATGTATAAAGGAGAGTACCTAAATATTCACTATATTTAAAGATTATAGAGTACTAATGTTTGAAACATAATATTCAATATATGGCACCCGTCATTAGGGATGTTAATTACGTATGCCTTTGTAAGTAGTTACTTTGCGAAGTAATTAGAATTTAGAAAATAAAGTTAGCTAAAATCAATCAGCTTGTTTTTCGTGCCATCTCAAATGCTCCGACTTAAAGGTACATACACAGAATTCCCCCTATTAACAAAGTCTTTGGGTACATATATAACTTACTTAAAAACAAATAGGTATCCCGTAGGTAGTTTCATTGCCATCTATGCAACTTGTACTTATTATTTATTCTGTGGAAATATCAAGAGGCGTCAACAAGCACAATACGAATAGTCGAATACCTATTATAAGTATTTTTTTTTTATGAGAATAAATATTTATGAACATTTCACACAGGGTCATCTATCATCTAGTCCCAAACTAAGCAAAGCTCAAACCACAGAGCTATGAAACAAATGACGCTTCTGTAGAGAGAAAGCGTTTTTTTTTTTGCTCTGTGGCACCATATAACTGCGAGAATACTTGGATACTTTTCAGCAACAATCCCTTACAGCTTTCCCAATATAGATAATCTTATAGTTTCATTTTAGCGGAATTACACTAGATATTCTTGTTTCATTTTGTATTTTGGATACTTTTTGTTACTAGTTTTGATGACGTCACGTTAAATCTTTCACTCAAATACAACTGTCATGTCATACCCTTAATCATGTTGACAGTGACGTGCGACAGTGATAACGCTATATAAAAATGTAGACGTCTCATTCTCGCGCAAGAATACTTTATAAGTTCATGGTACGAATTTGAACGATATATTGTAACCTTGAAGCATTACCGTCACGAACCATGATGGTTTCTGTATACTTTGTGGTAGGGCAGCAGCTGGTTGTTTAAAGCTAGTCGATAGAGGTATACTTACATGCCATAAGGGAGTTTAAATTAAACCGTTATCGAAGCTTGATTTCTTCCCAGGACAGTCTCTGGAAAAGCCATCTGCCAGGCTAGCACGGACGGTAGACAAATTGTCTTTCCCTGTTTTATGTCAAATTCTTCATACAATTTACATGTCAAGTGGAGTAAAACAGGGAAAGACAATTTTGTCTACCGCCCGTGCTAACCATGCAGAGTTTTG
Source organism: Ennomos erosarius (assembly GCA_963580505.1). NCBI lineage: Eukaryota > Metazoa > Arthropoda > Insecta > Lepidoptera > Geometridae > Ennomos > Ennomos erosarius. The sequence goes on along the minus strand of OY756981.1, from coordinate 8,734,191 downwards.
AAAATTCGGTACTCAGTGATAATGGCACTTATCGTGTAAATGTTTGTGCTAATGCACCTAATAGAATAATAAGTAGAATAGATGCCGTTGTAACTCGGAATAATGACAAGCAAATTAGTTCAATTCGTTTATTTTAACTTGTAGTAATTTGTTAGATAGTTATAGGTACATTTTATAAAGTCGTCTACCCTTGGATTTAAAACGATAAATCAAGTATGATGCGTTAAATCGTTAAATTTTACCGTCAGGGTCTTGCTAAATAGCAACGTTTAAAATACAGCACAGCCTACATAATAACAATTATAAAAAACAATTAGTGATGTTTTTCTCAGAATCAGGTCATAGCTCCTTAAGTTATTAGCACAGTAGGTATATTAACACATTTAATACATTGAAACATACAAACGAAACTACAATCGCTTTTTATAATAACATTTTAAAATTTGACAATGCTATGATCATGTTCTGGAAAGTTCTCATTTTGATATAAGGTACCAATACCGAGTAAGTACTAAGCGTTAAAATTATAAAAAAATAAATGGCGTTTGCGTTAAATTAAATAGATTATTAAAGTTACAAAATTATAATACCTTTATATAGTGGATGGAATACAAAATAAAAAGCTTGCGTCAGAACATGCGTGGACTTTTATGAAATTTATAAGCTAAATACGCATCCACGCCATGTATGATGCCGACCACCACTCCGATGTACTGAAAACAGAAACGTTTATAAATTAAAATATATTCAATACTTACTAAGTATGTCGGTACCCTAGAGGTATAATAAATAATATACCAGATTATCTGCCTCAGGGGTTAATAATACTAGGAATTATTAGAATAATATTTTTGTACCTGCTTCTGTGTTAGGAAATAGTTAATAATACTGATAAATTTATTCAAAAATAAGTTTTTAATACTTCGATCCTTATATCGTAATCAAATATCTATTTAAATAATCCTGAATTTCATCATAACCCTACATAATTTTATGATAAGTATGCGCGAAAGCACGTGATGATAACAACATTTTATGATTGTTTTTTGCTACTGCACTTAACTAAAACCGATAAAAATAAATGAGTAGGTAAGCAGCGCCAACAATGTCAATAACAAAAATAGCCTAGCACTTAGTAATCATTAATGTAGTTCATTATCATCATCATCATCATCATCATCATCAGTAGATGTCCACTGCTGAACATAGGCCTCCCCCAGGGAGCGCCACTTTGAGCGGCTGCATCCATCGGCTCCCCGCGGTTTTCACCAGGTCGTCTCCACCTATGTGGGAGGTCTGCCTACGCTGCACCTTCCGGTTCGTGGTTGCCACTCGAGAACCTTTCTTCCCCCATCGGTTGTCAGTTCTGCGAGCGATGTGGCTTTAAGGGCTATATCGGTCACTTTAGTCCTTCTGCGGATTTCCTCGTTCCGGATCTTATCTCGCAGAGAAACACCGACTTCGAATGCAGTTCATCAACATTAATTTCAATTTACCCAAGCAAATATAACGAATTATCTTTATAGCCATATTTATTAGCACGAGCAAAATGCTTTCTTCTATTCTGCAAAACTTTATTCAATGGGTTAAAAGCTCTTCTCTTCGCTATACACTTTTTTTTTATTTATATAATGTACTTAATATCTTAAATAATTGGTTAGGGTTTTACTTGGAAGTGACAGCATAGGGACTTTCATTTCGATCCGTGCATAAGAAGAAAACCCCAGAGATGTTTTAATAGTTGTTGGATTATTTTCAAATAATTATGGGAAAATTTTAACGTTTTAATTATTATTGATGCGATTTTTGTATTATAGCTCAGATAGTTTATATAGGCGGGTACATAATTCACCACAGCTTTATTATTATATCTTTTCAGCTGTCTGTTTACTGTATCACAAGATTCTCTATAAATCTCACTGTAACATGGGGAAGTTAACTTGTTTACTGTTTCTTTGTTTACGAATAAAATGCTTCGATGTTCCAAAACTTAGTGCCTTATTAGAAAGAGATACATTTGTATAAGACACCAAATTTTTCTAGAATATCTAATCTCCATTTTTTTCATGGACATAATATAATTAATCTATAGAGTACGTTTATGTATCTATTGTTAGCATAAATAATGAAATCAACTTACATAAACTGCAGTCATGGCTGGATACGCAGCATACATGTTCACGAGAGCATACCGAGGGTATAGATAAATATTAACTGCCACCCCCATGTATGAAGAAGCAGAGAGGTATAGGAAACAGGCAACAGCATTAAACAGGCATTCCTGGAAATGTGGGAAATATTAATTAAAACAAAATCATTGCTGGAATACGGGTCTTCTGCGCTCAGGCTCAGATTGTAGGCTATAGGCACAGAATTCCCCCTATTACATAGGTCCAGAATCGAAGTCTCCATACTTAACCTTGTTTGAACATGAATCAAACCATAGAGCACATTTTTTTTTTCTTCTAATGTCAGTTCCTCTTTCAACATACCATATAAATAGTATAACCCGATTTAGTCGGGTACCTAAATAAAAATCTAGCTAGATGTAAAATGTAAATAATAAAAATTATATAACGCCTAGATTAAAAAAATATAAAACAATAAAATTAATTACCATCATACTACTATCTATAGAAAAGAAAAAGGTCTATAGATAGCTCATGCAATCTTTTAATAAAAAGGATTCAAATTAAGTAAAACCAGCAGTTTAGCCAACATTTCTTTTAATAACTCGCGAGTTTTTCAATATTACCAAGTTAAAGGGATTAAAGAACAATAGTTATGTAGGCACAGGGGGTCTAGCAAAGATACCAACCACTAACGCTAACGCCTCACGCTAACTCCAAAATGTACTGAAATGACATTTCGGAAATCGCTAACTTTTCCGTAGCGAATGTCATTTCGATACATTTTTGGAGTTAGCGTGAGGCGTTAGCGTTAGCGATTGTGATCTTTGCTAGACCCCCTGGGCCTCAACAAAAATAATGTTTCATATTTTAGGATAAAAAAAAATCTTAAAAATGGAAAATCAGTGGGCGCGTGGAACGTTTATAGTTGACAATAAAACTATTATCAGTAATTGCACTTCTGTGTTCTGTGTGTTCTTTACTATAGAAATGCGTTGAACATATTGTTGAGCGAGTATTAGGTTTCCACCAATCTTCATTTCGACTTTTTCGAACTACTTTTATCCAAAGATCAGCTAGACATGGATCTGTTGGAAATCCATACAAAAGAAATCGGGTAATTATTCAGATGTCGTGTGGCAATACTGATTTAGACATGTCAACTTTTTATTGTAAAATGGTTCTAACTCTTTGTCAAATAGAAATAATTAAAATAATCTTATAAAAATACATGATTAAGGCCACTTACAAGTAAGATGTGATCGTGTGCTTCTGTGATTCGTGCCTCGAGTGATTTCGGCACAGTTTTATCACGCAAGACGGCATTTTTTTGGTATGTATTCAAAAGCACACCCAAGTAACGACTACTGATTACTGATTTTGATTTTGACAGCTGAGAATCAATCACACCCAAAGTGGTGTGTACGGTTTTGCCCTGCTTTAATTTCGTATTGGTGGTCTGGATAAAAAGTCTTTGGCTATAGGTATACCTTTTCCACCACGTTGGCAATGTGCAACCTACGCATGGAGTTTTGGTGGGAACGCGGAAAAGTTCACGTCGTTGCATTGTATTATTTCTCAAAACTTGTGCTGTTTCCAGTGTTAATGTTTAAAATTGGTGGCGTTTTACGCATTAAGTGCTGAATTACGAGCATGAGTGTGGGCAAGTGATATAATGTGGTGAAACGTGATTTTCCGTGTTGCTTCGAAAATTCCATAAAAGCTTCTAGTAAAGTTGCCACCACTTTACTGGAGCATGATTTAGACTGGAATATGACTACCTGACTTAGACTGGACTATGACTATGACTAAGACTTGACTTTTCGTGAAATACTCTATTAACATGATGAAAAATTACAATACTTGACACTGGCTAAATACACTATGTGTAGAGCCAAAATAATAATAAAAAAAAAACCTACGCATGAGAAGTTTGTGATTATTTTCCTCGCAGCCTTTTTTCTTCATGATGGGAGCGGATGCAAAAGTAGGATGTATAAGCGCTCATCATCAGTTATTATTCGTAGGTACCACATTGGTAGTGGTTGGTAGACTTTTAATTGTTTATCTATTATTAAGCATTCGACATATTTCTACTTGTCTTTCTTCGGAAAGTAATCTATGTCCCGGTAATAAGTAGGTACCTATTATCCTTTGTTGGTTTAGGAGAGTAAGAAAAAGATATAGGTCTGCGGTCTCTATATGTACCTATATACCTTGCCTAAACAACCTGAAAATGCATCCATCAGCGAGTTATTCTGAAGAGAAAGCATGTAAGACAAACAAACATACAAACAGATTTTTTTATACAGTAGGTAAGTATACAAATGTTTCTAAAGTATGTGGTATTATAAAGCGGATCTACTCCTGACATGAGTCAGTACAGTGATGCTCATAACAGTCATAACAGACAAATTTTGCAGAACAAGGTTAACTGTCAAACATATAGGATTAAAAAAGTTCGTTGACCTGGAAATATGGAGCGATTATTAGTTGCGAATATTGTACATTAGATAGAATGAGAGCGAAAACAAATTCATTCAAAATAATACAAAATAACTTCTCAAAAGTTATGTTATAAAATAAAATAGTCTATATTTATGATTATTAAAGCAGTATCGCCTGCTCAGCGTAATCTACAGATTAATTATTTGTAAAGGAAAAATTAGAATCACGGATTGATGCGGGTTCAATCCCCGCTCGTGATTCTAATTTTTCCTTTACAAATTAATCTGTAAAATAGTTTAATACATTTTTCTTAAATTAGTCTATTTAAAATAGTCTAATTAATTTTTTTCATCAACACATTTTTCAATAGTGTATTTTGTATTTTATTGATATATGAAATTATTATTTAAAATTGAATGGTTTTACTCATCCACCGGTGGACCAGTGGAAAAAATATTACTTGCTCCAAGTCCCAGCTGAACTAGTTGGATGGTTAAGTAGAATAAGATTCCACCTTGGTACGGCCATGACGTCCCATCAGGGACTAACGAAAAATATCCCGCACGTGAAAAAAAATGGCTATAATATAAATCAGTTATTCCTATTATTAACTTCATAGAAATTACTGATTTATATGATATAAAAATTATGAAATTATAGTTACTTACAAAAATGGACTGCCTGATCAGCTGTTGTGTTTTAGAAGAGAGTACGTAGCAAGTGATGAGCAAGGCGGTCGTCAGCAAGCACGCTGACGCTGTAGTGAGGAATCCGTGGAATGCTGAGCCCATGCTGGACGCTTCTGACATGCCGTATTTTACTAGCAGGCTTTGACACAGCCCGCCTAACATCTGTTCAAAAATAAATTATCAGAGGTCAAAAAATTTTCGATTGTTTTTAGGAGTTTCCTATCTTAACAATTTCAAATATTTTATGTTTGTCCATATTTATTTTGTGTAGGTACCAAATAACCGATTTTAATTGAAATAGAAAAGTATAATAATTATAGTACCTAAAACTCTGCATACAAAAAATGTAGTCGTGTGACGAAGAGGGTACGTAACGGTCTCATATTATGCTTTTATGTAAATAACAATAATTACTGTCCAAGGTTTAATTGAATGAAAATTTTGGAAAATCTGAACGAGTTTGAGGGAAATAGCTAACACAATTAATTATAATTTTAAAAGAGCGATACTTTTTACTTATAATAATAATATTAACAAGAATTTTCGCTTCCCATGAATACCATAATCATTCATCGTTAACCATCCACCTTAACTTGTCACTTACAGCTTCAGCCAGTTTGATAAGTCCATGATGAGAAGTTAGATAGCCGAAGTTGATGCATTCGCAACATCTGCAGCAGCAACATTTGATGCCGCCTCCAGCGTGGCCACCCCCCGGTGGCACCCTCACTATTGTTGGACCTCGAGTCATTGCGCCACCACTAATTAGCACTTCTCATTAACAACTATCAGAGAAAACTCTGACAAGTTACAAACTTTTCAACTTTCTGCCCACTGTCGTAGAAATGTTAGAGTAAACTAGAGGGCTCCAATGGCCCCACTACATTCCACCACGTATTCCATCTATCTATCATCTGACAGGAAATACTGGAGAGTTCAATTTCACCATTTACGCGGTCTGCGTTAGTCAACAAAATATATTTAGCCGTTTTGCGAACGTCTGTTATAAAAGTTCACCGAACTTCTGCCCTATTATTTATTGTACTATATACAAGACTACGCACTTTTGTAAACACCACTGAAAATTTAGTTTAGTTTTATAGAGTTTGTAATAAACGATTTTCAAAATTAAGTCGCGTGTTGTTCCCCATGTGTGGTTAAAGTTGGAATAAGTTTGAAATGTCTCGTGCCGCCGCCACACGCGTCACACAAAAATAGAGCAACATGCAAAGTGGAGGGTTAATTTCTATTCCTGGTGTTAATGTTTACAGACTCACTGACCCTGTTCCGGCCGCTCTTTGTCTTTTGTATTGAATGTTTTTTGAATCATTATTACTTCTACATGTTAATTTATTTTTGGTATAGTATAATCTAATAGAGCCTATTAAACAAAATCACGTCAATTTTAAATGGCTAATCGAAATAAAAATTAATATAATATAAGTAGGTAACTAGGAAATAAACATCACTTAATTGCAACATTTATATTTTCTCGTATTTAAATGGGCTGTGTGGTCCGGTAGTGTGACAATAGGGCCACCCCATTTCTTTCTATGGGCGCTGTAAGTCAGGCTAAGGGTATATCCAGAGAATGGAGCGTTCTCCTGGTACATTAAAATGTTCTGTGATGTCCAAGTCACCTGCAAAGTGGTGATAATGGTATATAATAATAAACGTCTAAAGTGGACGTCTTCCGACTATTAATGTGATGATTATGTGAAGAACAGGTCTAAGGAGGTGGATTATTATGTTATTTTCAATATTTCATAGTCTGCAGTATCTTGGCTTTGTAAAATAAAACTACTGAACATAGGAAAAAGTAGAAACGTTTATTCCGTGTATAATAAATTAATAATTACTAAAAAAATTAAATTTATAATAACTAAAATAAAATTCTCGAAAATTGCGGACAGAATATTATACTTAAAAGTTATACTTATACGTCTTCTAACCTGACTATGAGGTCTCTACAATGGCACATTATAAAAAATACATTAATGTATTAAATAATTATGAATTATGGGTTAGTACTATAATTAATGAATTATCATTTATTTAAACGATTGTCAAATGTATTTTCTTAAAGATTGCAATACAACTTTTGGAACAATGTTTGGAAAGTGCTTAAATCATAATAATTCATTAATGATTTCACAAGATCATGTTTTTACAGACTATGGTCTTATAATGTAGCTAATAACCTGAAACACATACAATAAACAGATTATTTTAAGCCTGAATGGTCATTCTCTCAAAGTCTTATAAATAATTTGCATCAGCCTTTATAGACAAAACTCTATTTTTTCTTTTTTTGTAAACATATAACAAAATCTTATATGATGATTTTAATTAACATACTATTAAGTTATCAAAGAAAATACGGTCTATGTTCATATAAAAAATGCCTTTGTATAATTTAATATAATTATATTTCAAGCGTCTGTATTAGTCATATAAAGTTAAAAAACTAAAGTAATAATAAAATAAATAAACAACTCTTTTATTTCTGGTAAACGATACAATACAATAAATAAATAAATACAAATACTCACCGCCATTTTCACTCGTTTAAGGTGAGCAAACAAACATAACAAACCAGTAGAAAATCTTCTTCTTCTATTGGTATGTTGGTATTTAGAACTGTGCGCTACCGTGCTTCGGAGGGCACGTTAAGCCGTCGGTCCCGGTTGTTGTCGTAAGACAATAGTCGTTAAGCCAAGCCAGAAGCCTTCGGGCGGCCTAAAAATTCTGACACCACGGCTGACCACTTGCCTACACGAGAAGAAGTAGAAAATGGAAATACAGACATCAATCATACATTACAGACTGAATCTGGTGGAGATGATGAATCGAAGTGTAAAATATACCTACGACGATTTACATTGGAAACATGTTCCATCGTCGACCGTCATCACTTGCCATCAGGCGAGGCAGTGGTAAAATGTTAGCCCAAGGTAAACGTAGTAAGGTACTGTAAACTTGTAAAACTATTTATTATATCGTAACCAAAAACAACCTATGTCTATACAGGAAAACAAATAACGCAGATATAATATAGCTCTTCCGACTAATAGGGAAGGAAGTACATAATCATTGAGGTGCTTTAATAATTATAAGGCTTAATAGTATACCAAATTCATGTTTGTAGATTCTAAAAATATTATTTTCAATATATCACATTGACGCAAAAGCATTTCTTGCAATATTCACATTTATGTAGGCAATAGCCAGTTTATTTTAAAGTGCTACTGAAGCCGTTGTATCAATACAGGATTCTATAAAACACTCATTGATCTTCATTTCTTATTAAAAGCTGTAAGAAAAATAGTATTTTTACAAGATCGGTAAATATCTTTTGATTTCAATGCTTTATGCCGTTTAAAAGCCACGTTGATGGCGATTTGCTATAAATGTGCTAAGTAAGTACAATCCTGCCATAACGAGCCCCATAATCTGAAACAAAGTAAATAAAATTATGCATTAACCAAAATAAAAAATGCAATAAATTAAAACAGAAATTTTAATCTACATTTCGTAGCTGTTAAAATTATTAGCTACTACTCTACGTGTGGTCCTCCTACGTCGTAGCGATAATCGGCTACGAAGCCGTGACGTAGCGGGACCACGCAAAAACGCAAAATATTTGCCCATGCGCATACCAATACTACGCACACTTTTGCAGTGTCACAATTAGTTGCCATCGATTAATTTCTGAAAATTACAGTCTATAGAACTCACTGAAACTGTACCACACACCACCACTCAATCCCCCAATCCAATGGTATATGTGGGCTCGGCGTAAGAATAGGAACACTCCATCTCTTTCCTGCAATAAGAGCCGGCTAATGGAACATCCAGGGAATGGACAGCAGTATTATCTTCGGCCTGCATGAAGTATAATCTAGTGCGATCACCAAGACGCCTGGCAAGCATGATCATTATCGCAACCCGCTCCCTTAGGGGAGGCCAATGTTCAGCAGTGGACATTACAAGGCTTATGATGTGATAGGTAAATTAGAAGGCAGCTCGTGCGTGAAGCCGGAGGCATCGGTAATTATATATTAATATAAATGTAGAACTCACCGATGCTGCTAAATAGGCTTCGTATGCTTCTCCGTAACGATTCTTCGTATGATTAACTTCAATTATTAGAGTAAGTCCCGCACAGAGGTATAATATGAAGGCGAACGCGTGATATATTACCTCCTGAAATGTAAAGAACATAACATTAAGTATGGGAAATTAACTACTCTAGATTCGGGCGCCAATCGCCCGAAAAAGTTTATCGCAGAAAGAGAAGAATAGATTTGTAATGTTTCCCGTTCACTCTTCTTACTCGATTTGGGTTTACTGTGGTCTCGTTTCAGTGGCTGTCGTTATTTTATTACAATTTTACTTCCCGTGGGTACGCATTGCTATCTCTATGTTACCGCGTTGCCATTATAGTATAGAAACATATAGCATCACACATAAAAACCAGTGGGGTGATTACGTAACTTTGACAGCAATGCAACAAGAGAAATTTCATTCCGAATATGAAAATTTTCATACTAACTGTGCACATATACTGCGTATTGAAACTGTCAAATCCATACATTTTTGTGTTTCTATTGGTTGCAATCAAGTTACATAATCGCCTAGCAGATTACACATTGAAATACAAATACAAATAGTTTATTGTAAAACAGTAATTATGTTACATAATAAAAGTGAGCTCTGCCTTTTGCTTTAGTTATTAAACTGTGTTGCAAAAGGCAGGGTCTTCCCATAATTGATCTAGAACTAGTTTTACAATAGTAGACCGTATTATAGCTATAGAAATACTCACGTAATATGTTCTAGAAATCATTGTGGCTGTGGACAGTGAGGCCAGACACGACGTGAGAAGACAGAAGGTGCCTATAAGGAAAGTCGTGGCCACCAGGAGGTAAAACAGCTCTGCTTTTTGCAAGGTTACTATGCCATTGTAACTTTTTTTGTCTACGTAGTAGCCCACCACACCCACGCATGCGGCGCCCAGGACCTGGAATTCAAACATTACATGATAAACTTGTGGGTTGTTGTTGATTTGGTGTGATTCAGGTATAAAGATGGAGGCCCGTAATGGGTTGTTAGACGAATGGTAGGTATATATAGGTATATTATAAACCCATACACCGAGCGTACCGTCGTCGGTCGATGTATCTCAGCCATTATCTTTCAGGGATGCAAAACTTCATGACGAATAAGTACAATATGCTCAGTTTTAATAATGGTTATTAATTAAAGTCAAGCAGTTTGAGCATTTAACACTTTTATAATACTTTACACATAATTATATAATACTTTTTTACTAATACATATGTTATCGTGTGCATAATTTAATATATTTTAAAGTGGCTTAATTTTATTAACATACAATAACTAGATAAGGAAAACGTCACTATTCGCGTTTGGGCTTCTGTTACTATCTTCTATCTTAAATTGTCGCCTTGATATAGTACTTATTTCCATTGCGGTCATCCAAGGCTACATTTATCTAAATAATTAGCTGAAATAGAAGCAGGGAACCACTGCTCTGGATCACGTATCAAAATTGGGCTAGCCGGGGCCAGCACCCAAGAAAAAAAATCAAAAAATGCAAGGAAAATACCACCCTGCTCAACAATTGAACAACTTTTTTCTATGATTCTCTCAGCCCTTTAGCAGTCCTACCAAGTCAACCTACATACCTACATCTATATTTACTTATACCTATGCAATAACATTCCATCATGGAGTTTTGGCGGAAACGCGGAAAAGTTCACGTCTCGTTCCATTGTATTATTTCTCAAAACTTGTGCTTTTTCCAGTGTTAATGTTTAAAATTGATGGCGTTTTACGCATTAAGTGCTGAATTACGAGCATGAGTGTGGGCAAGTGATATAATGTGGTGAAACGTGATTTTCCGTGTTGCTTCCAAAATTCCATAGAAGCTTCTAGTAAAGTTGCCACCACTTTACTGGAGCATGACTTAGACTGGAATAAGACTACCTGACTTAGACTGGACTATGACGAAGACGAAGACTTGACTTTACGTGAAATATTCTATTGACATGATGAAAAATTACAATATTTGACACTGGCTGAATGTGGAGCCAAAATATAAGAAAAAAAAACATTCCATCATAAATCTTGTGCGTTTAAAATTACCTTAATTACTTATTTAAATTTATTTTCATTGACTGACTGATTCACACCTTAAAACCTACTGAGTTAGCTACATCTCATTACAAAATAACCATAGCCTACTTACTTATCATATAAGTACTTCGCAAAGGAATGTTATTTGCACTGGTGACATCTTGGGGTAAAGTCCCGAAGTTCCATGTCCGCTTATCAAATAATCTATCCATATCAGACAAGGAACTAATACTGCTGATATGATGGATATTATTAGTGATACTAATCACTTTGCTAAACACAAGAATGTAGGTTATCGCTCGGAAGCATAGCTGGATGTGACCGGATGCTAGTGCGGCCGTCACTCCTTGCTAGGTCTTCTGGCTCATTATAATTATGCTTTAGCAGCTACGTAGTCGTGCTACCATAATATTTTCCTAAACACTTAGGCTGAGTTGCACCATAATCACAGTTAAAGTTACTGTTACGGTTAATTGCCATAAATAATAACACTAACCGGTGGAAGCGTGGGCGGTTACAGTTAGCAGTTAAAGTAAGCTGGTGCAAACCACCCTTAGATCTATCTATTCTATATGACGGGCCCGATAGCTCAGTTGGTAGTATCCCTGCCTTCTGAACTGAGGGCTGTGGGTTCGATTCCTGCCCGGGACAAACATTTGTGTGATGAACATGGATGTTTGTTCTGCGTCTGGTTGTTATATTGTATTCTATGTATGTATTTACAAACAAAAAAGTATATAAGTATTGTATCAGTTATCTGGTTCCCATAGTACAAGCTATGCTTAGTCCACACATATTTATTATTATTATTATTATTTATTTATTATAAGTACCTACTTATATAAAAATGGCGCAGTTTGTTGGTATTCAACAAGCGTCACTTGAGAAGAACTGACATGTAGTGTCCCCCTTTTTGGTCTGTGAACAGTTGGACATATATAATTGACCAAGTGAATGAAGCGAAACTCCACAACTAGACACCTGCTTCCAGCTCACGTATTCTGTTTTCATCTATCCGGATGTGGTACGTACTCGCATAGGTACAGGGTCGCATTTTTCTGCAAATCTTGACGAAACTTGGGTTCTACATGACCAGTGTTTTTTGTTCTTGGCAATTTTTGATTGGTGGGGTACTTCCTCCAAAACGGGGGGAAGTTACGGTTCCATTTACCAGCCTTTTTGATAATATTTGATACTCATTGAGTACTCAATTTTAAACAAGCGTTTCCAATATGAGCACACCGTGCTGTTGCAAAAACGTTTGTACTTGCAAGGTCTACCTATCGTTCGCAGAACTACTAATATTGCAAACGGAAACCTCAGGGATTGAATTTCGTTCGGAAGTACAGATATGATGATTCGCTTATGTACCAAGTAGGTACTACACACTCTAATTATTAAAAAATTATGTTTTTGTTAATTTTTAAGATACCTACCGTAAATAACCTTTTGTAATTTATTTCTAATGAGAAAATAAATTTATTATTATTCTTATAAGTACTTCTAATTACACTTAATGGCGTGCCTAGTTATCAAGGATCATGATCATTAAAATTTCATTAATCAAGCAGGTTTGATAAGTATTTCTGTACTGACGTTCTGTATTGATCGTGTGTAATGTTAGTATTCTTAGTAATCCAGGAATAGCCGGTATGAAGTCATGGCCTCGTGGTAAAATTAGAGGCAGAAAAGCGATTCTGCTTAATATCAGGTTTGACATTGTGGAAAAGCGGATGTTGATCTTTAATGGGAAACATTTACTAACATTAATTAATTAATTAATTAAAAACGCCAACGATCACATACACATAAATCCTGGACCTTAACTAGTATATTCCCTGTACATAGTCCCACGACACCCAAACACAGAACCAGTATTTACGCTTTTTTATGTGCACAATTACTTGTTCTGTCGCGTGAATCGAACGAGCCGCCTCCAAGGTATGAGTCGACCTACGTAAACACCACACCGCAGAGGCTGTGAATTGCTGATTTATTAATTACAATTAAGGATCTAAAATAATCAGCACTATGAATACCAGTTTATTAAACAGCAGCGCTGACAAGCGCCTATGTTTTTTAATATGTATTATAATAAGTTTGACTGGATGTCGTATGAATACAGCACAAAATCGCAAACATACCTAGTTGATAATTACGCACTTAGTTGCTTTACACTATACATGTTTTATTTTTCATTATTAACATGGCAGTGATGATGATATAAAAATAAAATCAAAAATTAACTGTTCAATTGTAACTTTTGACGATGAAAACTGCAAAATAATTAATCCATTCACTTCAGCTAAATAACGCATCAAATAACTCAAGACGTTCCTACCTAGCTACTTGCTAATCAACGTTAAATATTCACAGCAGCTCTATTACAGCACAAACATTTTAACAAAAGTGATGGTGACGTGAGAATGACATCATTACGAGTTCACGGACTCTCAAAGGAAAACACTCACGAGTCACGACAAAGAATCATTTTATTCACAGAAAACATAGAACCGCTTCGTTTATTTTCTTTGTTTTTCATAAAATGTGTATGTCATCAATTCATTTTACATTGTATAAATATTAATTGAATATATTTGATTCGAATTGAATATTAAGGCGAGCTCTAGGACCAAAATCGACATAAAGCACTTTTTTGAAAGCCCAGTGCGACGTGACGTATCCAAATAAACATATGAAAAAATGGTGTGAATAAACCCCCTTAGAATTGGGATTTTTACCGTTAGCAAGCAGGTATCCGCCCTCGGTAACTGCTTACCATCAGGCAGGTTAGCTTGTTTTTCTGTCGTTATCATAAAAAAATACTTATGTAGGTACGTCACATTGTGCATTTAATACTTAGTCAGCTTCCTTTACTCGTTTCATACTGTACCTAATTATTTCGAATTTCGACTCTTTCCCAACGCTTATAAAGATGGATTTTAATTCGCTTCGGGATCGCTCTCATATTTATGGAACGATGAATGAAATGTAATAGGTTACTTTTTAATATTATCTCACCAGTTGCGCAAGCTTGAGCAGGCCTGGCATCGTTCCGAGGTAGCCCGTGTTGATAAACACAGCCGTGCCCGAAGACGCGACCGTGGTCCTCGTGATAGTTACTGCATGCGACATCTTGGTTGGCTGAAACATTTTATTAAATCATTCATTAATATAACTTTTTCGCTCTGATTTGATTTGTTTTATCTATAACTAGGTACATTCCGAATAGTAATTTATAAGAACCTGGTGCCAATAATACCTACTGAAAAATATCTTTTAATGGAAATACAGTGTTGTACCATTAAAACTGTAATTCCATAAAACTTAGTTGTTTTTCCTCAACAAGACAGATATTATGCCTCATTCGTATTTGATTAATAAAATTAAAGTTAAATATTAAGTTATATACGTGTACCTACTCGCCTTTATGTTTATTCGTAGGTAAGTATATTCGATACATTACGAATAGGAAGGTCTTATTTTCCACTTATAAATAACCATATTGCCGCCAAATATTACATAATCAAGTTCCATTTCAAAAATGAAGTACTTAAATAACTATCTTACTAGCATTACCCAAAAACGCTTGTGATTCCAAAAATGGTGCTTGTATACGGAGGAGGGTAACATGTTGGCAATGAATGACGTGCGGATTGTGTGCCGAGGTCGCCCGCAGATAGCATTGTCCAATGTATTCATGCAGCTTGTTTGGTGCATTTATTTTATTCTCAAACATTTTGCCAATATCTCGAATAAGTACGTCAACAGAGTTCAAGCCACTGTAGGTAGACGGGCGTCACGAATCGAAGATACAAGTATGATTTATTGTAACTATAGTAACAACAGAGAAATATTTGTCGGAGGTAAGTTTCAGAATCCGATATATAGAAGGCTGCAATATAAAATAAAAGTCCTATCCATGTATTAGCAGTTTTAGTTAGTATGCAGTACCACAGAACTGATATATAGACGTACGCCGTAGTACCTATGTACCTAGTAAAAGAAACAAGTATCTATCCCTGAAAATTAATCAGCAATCTACGGTCGGTGACTTGGATAAGTCTAGACGTCTGAAAGCCTCAACTTTCTGCACCGGATCGAAAATAAAGGTACGAGCACAGCATTTGCCCTGTTACATAGGAGTATAGTGTTCTGTGATATAGGTTCACTACGGTAACGTATTTGTTTACTTTATACTAAACTTAGTAGACATATCTTTAATCAAAATATAGATAATCATAGCTAGATTATCTATCAGGTGTAAAAGTATCGTACATCAGGATCTGCACTGCATGCTGCTTAAGAGAAGTACTAAGACATCAGACATCCCATTCATATGTTGGTACTTAATAAATAGCGTACATCATTCTGGCATAGATCTAAGAAAATTGACAAATCATTTCGTAATTATATTTCAGTAGTTACCCTGTTTGAATGCGTAACACCCACTCACGTCCACTACCGGTGAGTAATAAAATAAACATTACTAAGTGTTCAAGTAATTAAATTTGTATGACGAGTAACGCGTTTAAGTACGATAGTTAGGAAAGGGTAAGTACTTACAAATTAAAGAATGTCCTCCGGTAAAATCACAATCACAGTGTACAATAAGAGCTAAGTATTACACGAGTGTGCAATATCGGCTCACGTAAAAGACTGCGAGCCGCTGGACCATGGGGTGACTCATGCATGCCGCATCGACTGCGCAAGTCCAAGGAGATTCTGCGCGTGCAATACCTACATCTGGAATCTGGATAGTATATTGAAACATAAAATCCAGCAGAGTTCTAAGCTCTGCAAGTGGTCAAATGCAATCAGGGTTCCTGCAAGTCAAGAGCGAAATTATTTAGCCCAACTATAAGCAATTATGACCCAGTTACACAAAAAAAAAATAGTATAGGCACAAGTGCAATTCCATTATCATGAGAAGCTGGCCTACGCTGCGTCTTCCTGTTCATAGTCGCCACTCGAGATCTTTTCTTTCATCATCATCATCAGCCCGTAGATGTCCACTGCTGAATATAGGCCTCCCCCAGAGAGCGCCACTTTGAGCGGCTTCTCGCCTCCTGCATCCATCGGCTCCCCGCGGTTTTCACCAGGTCATCGGTCCACCTAGTGGGGGTCTGCCTACGCTCCGCCTTCCGGTTCGTGGTCGCCACTCGAGAAAGTTTCTTCCCCATCGGTTGTCAGTTACTAACTTTAAGGGCTATATCGGTCACTTTAGTCCTGCGGATGTCCTCGTTCCGGATCTTATCTCGCAGGGAAACACCGAGCATAGTAAGAGATCTCGTCTTCGAGATCTTTTCTTTACCATCGGTTAATTAAATAATCGGCATCCTTCCTACCACCGCCCCCTTGTGCGTAGGTATACCTAATAATAACAATAATAATGGTATACCTAATTTTAAATTTCATGAATCATTAATATTGGAGGTTTATTACTATACTAAAACATAATCTGATGCGTATGGGGTGTTTATGTTCTGATGAGTAAAATTATTTAAGAACATTTATAAAAGTAAGGATATATTTTAATGATGCAGGAAGGATTGTTTGGTGAGACTTATGTAGGTAGCCTCACTCATACATCGTGCACACATTATTTTCAAACAAGTTTTTATGAAGCCCCTACGGCCCGATTATTTTGGGGCTGTATTTAAAAGCGATATGAGCACAGCATAAAGAATACTATACTATTTAAGCAGTAGGTAACGTTTGACCATAAATATCACCTGACGTTAAGTTGGATCCCCACTGGTGGGACCCTGCTGGTGGGGAGAAAGGCAACAACCTGGGCGGTTATTCTCTATGGAAACACAGATTCCACACGATTCGAAACCACGTCGTTATCGTGTCTTGTTCAAATCGTGTCACAGCGTTAGATATACCTTCACTTTAAATTAAAGTTATCTTTATTTTGAATAAAATATAGTGATATAAGTGGTCATATCCTTTGATGTGTTGATGTTTCGGAACGCGTCTCGGTAAAACATACGATTTTTGACAGTTCAAATCGCGCCAATTCCAAATTCATTTCGCGCGTTTTTGTTTTTGTTTCATAAAGAATACAGTTTCGCAGATTTCTTATGTAAGACAAGGAATTCGCGTAGTTTCGAAGTAAGGAATCGATACGGAATAATGGCCCCGGTGCTTGGCGACCAATTCTTAACAAAGACCACAGCAAACCGATGGTCTTCGTCGTGGACCTTTTATTAGGTTTATATACAAATTAGCAGACCCGAGGAAACACTCTAAAGTTGAAAATGGAACCTAAAAGCCAGACGAGCACTAGAATGCCAGACCAGACTGAAACGCTGGCTTGTCGAGCAAACGTTCTACAGTTTCGAAGAATTTATGAAATTATAGCGTAATTAAATAATGTGTCTGTATTATTTGAAATAATTGCCAAATTTGACATTGTTATAATTAGGAAATGGTATTATTTTATCTCTTGACATTCTTTTATTTAAATTTATTTTGTTATTTACACTTTTATTTGACATTGAAGAACATATTAACGGTACGGTATATTAACGGTGGATTCATTGTAATTTATTACTATATTATTATTTGTCTTCTATGTTAATTATTATTTTTTATTTCTGTAGATGTATACACGTTGTATACACTGCGACCATTTTAATTATTATTATAGCTCATATTGACCTGTTATGACATGTAAACATAGTTTATGAATAAATGAGTATTGAGTATTGATGGTATATCAAGGATTATCGTCTATAATACGTAAAATGAGTCTGAATATTTTTTTCAGGGAATTCTTACGACTAAAGTTAGCGTTATCTTCTTTCTCTACATATTGCTTATTAGAGACATATATATAAAAAAAAACAATTATATAAATTTGCTAAAAGGGAATGAATAGCTAATGGATTTTCCCATCGTTATTCAGGATTAAAAACCAAATAAATGTTAAATATATTTATTCTTTTTACAAATTATATTATCTAACGTTTATTTAGGTACAATAAAACAACTCGACTTACGACACCACATAAGTGAGTTCAATAACAATACACCATTTCCACATAGCTTAAACCTCGTTCGTTTATTATTATCAAAAGAAAATGAAATAATCAAATAGGTAAATTGTTCCTGCTTATTTTACTAACAAGTACGTGTATATTATTATATTATACAGGGTTATGCAAACGCAAATAATGGTTGGATGGTTAGTTGGTGGATTATGGTAATATCTTAAAGACTATCATAACAAGCAACATTTGATAATACGACTATCAAAAGTAATTTACGTTGAGCGCGCCATACTAAGCCATCCATATACAAAATTTCATCCAAATCTGTTCAGCTGTTAAGACATGAAACCCATACAACCTAAAAAATATGAAAATGAAAATATTTCACTTTTTAGAATAGGTGAAGTGATTTTAAGTTTGACTTTCATTATTATTGGAGCTTAATTGCGGGTAGCTACGCAGGCTACGAATTCGTAGCGTGCGTAGCAACCAATCACAGATATGGATTTAGATAGGTGCATAGAATCCCATTTAATTTTTGGTATGGTTCCGTATGTCCGTAAGATTTGAAAGGTATTAAAGTGAGTTATTTACTTACGTCCATGTCTATATAGTTCTGTCAAGACATTCAAGCGTCTTATCTATCTAATAAAGACATAACATTAAAAAGGTAGTTTTGAATCAACTAGTTGCCTCGTGAATGCTTAGAACATCTATAAATTTTGTTAGATGCTCTACCCGTGAATGTCATCAAAACATAGAGTACTTCCTTAGATAATAGGGAATCCCTTTTCTAAGAGTAGGTACTTCCCATTGGAAGTTGAAATTTGATAAAAATGAAAGGTATAACTGCAGTACAAAAATGGAATAAATTTAAAAATACTCCTAGGTGGGTCACAATAAGACAATGTTAACGAAGCATTAAAGATAAATATATGCTTGTAGGGTAACTACTCTAGTTTAGAGATTCATCGGGCAAGACGAAGAAAGTACTGGAAATCTCCGGGCACGAGTATTAGGTACTCGTTGCTTGTCCTCTCATTGTAATGGGTAACCCTGTATAACATAATGTGGAGTAAACTCCCAAGGAGAGTCAATGTATCATCTCTGTTGTCGTAGATATGATGTATCATATTTTTCGCCAGTCGTTTCGATGGTTTGAACAGTATGAATAGGGTGTCTACTATAAATCTTAGAATAAAATTTAAAGTAAACAATTACAGTAATATATTAGGATATAGTATGATCAAGAATATAGCTTTGTGCTAGATTTTTATTTCCGTAAAATAACTGCTCTAATTTTATAAATGCCGGTGCAAAGAACCTTTGAGATGCTGGACGGATTAAATTTTTACTTTCTGAACAGGGTGCAGGCACTGCTAGGCTCTGACACGTTAAAAAAAGACGTGCCTAATGTTTTTTACTGCAAGTGTTAGGGCCACATATAGACAAATTAATTAAAAGATCCAAAAGATAATTGTGGTATAAAGTCGCACATCCATCGTTTGTAAAAAAAACTACACAAATGTTAAAATAATTCGTTTTGTTCAATAAAATCATCATCGCTCCATTTTAAGACTAGGCTAGCATAGAATCATAACAATCATAATAAATTGAAATAAATTATTATAATTATTTCTATTATAATATATTACTTTTTAACGTAATTCTTAACAATAAAATAGATTAGTGTAGATACAACTTATTATGCATTATAGGTAAACGGCACATTTTATTCCGCATGGGTGAGTATGTATAGTGTATACAACTCGCTAGTTTCGATTTACGTCATGATAGTAATAGATACATTTTATTAATTTTGTTAGAAATCCTAACTTACATAATAATTAGTGGGTAGTTTAAAATGGGCAGATTCATCGGGTAGATTCATTTCATGTCATGATGACCTCGACACATACCTATTGCTCCTTTGTGGAGGCTTTGTAGAGACTATATAGTTTATAGCTAGCTGATGTTACTAGACTATCAAACAGATACCTAACCTACACATGAACATGAGGTAGGTACCATCTTTTTGCTTTACTATTTTTACTTGTACCGATTATTAAACTCAATAACAGAAACACGCTAGACCTTTAATTTATTTAGGAAATCTTGCCTAATACTCTCTTTCTTTCGACTAATAGTGTTAATATCGTCCTTTTGTAGCTGTATCTATAGGTACTACTGTTACAAAGATATTCCTGTTTGTACATTGATAAACTCTCAATACAGGTACATCTAATTAAAAACGTGCATTGGCTGAAAAAGTTAAAATACTTTAGGTATTAAATTCTAAGCGCCTATTCTTTTCTTGAGAATACTTATGAAGTTATTATGTAACTTAACCACAACCTATTTTAACAGATAAAATAAAGATAAAAATAGATGAATGGGCTCATAATAAACGCATTAAGTAGATATTAATAACTGGCACTGACGCATTTGAGCCAAACATTTTGTGATAAACAAATGCACCAAAATTACTATAAACCATTTCAACAAACTACTATGTAGGTGACTTTCCTATTGTGAAGTTCAAAAAATTAGACATGTCATAAATTGCCAAATTTAAAAAATGTAGTATCGTGATCAATAGCAATAATTGTGCTATTGCGGTAGAGTTCAAAATTGAAAGCGAGACGAATGTGAACGATTTAATATTTGGAGTTCGAATGCTCGCTGGAACTGCTGCTTGTAGGGACGTGGTTCACGCCGCTTCCGCAATGGTCGTGGTTCTGTGCTCCTGGTAAAGCAGGAACGAGCTGGCTGCGTATGCCACCGTGTTGAACAAACCAAACACCTGGAAAACGAAACGGTAGCTCACGTCAGACACTTTATTTTTATATCAACCGGTATTGTATTTGGCACTACCGCCAACGGGCTATTAGAAATTATCAGAAATGTCATCTTCGTATTCTTATTCTTAATCGGATGGGAGCGACAAAGGCCTGTACTAAAGTCCCACTCGGGACTCTGGTGTTTACTGCATTTCCCCCTGCCAGCTCAGTTATCTACCCTAGCCACTTCAGCTTACTACGTTACGGTCTTACGATATATAATGAAGCGTAAAACTACAGAATTCACCTTATTTAAATGTTAGTGCGTGAAACAAATAATTCTGCCAAAAGCACAAACGCTTCTACCAAACTATATATTTTATCCTAATGTAATCCTAATAATATCATGATATTGTGTGTTTGTGTGATGCGATCATGTGAGTGGCAAGTAAAGGTGACAAGGTGAAAGATGTGACAAGTCGAAAACCTGTTACTCGGAAAAGGTCGCGAACACGTCAGCACAGCAGTTCATCGCGATGCACATTTTCATAACTTAGGCGGTACTGACGCGGCTAGCCTTGCTATTTTGACAAGTACGTACATACTTTTGTAAACTGGCCAAGGTTTATACCATACATATTTCAATAGAATCTTCGAATTAACTATGTATGTTAAAAAATGGGGCGAGCTAAACTTTCAAAATAATAAGTGATACTAGGAGCTGTTTGAAGCAGGTAGAGAAGAAAATAGCAAGCCGAATTCGATTTATTTCAAGAAAAAGCACTAAATCACGATAAATGGGATGAAAGTCTTTTACACTTATACCTACTTAAAAGGACCGTCTTGATATTTGGAAATGGTATTGCGATCGCTGAGCCACAAAATACTCAGCTACGTGTGATAGAGACAATAGAGCCCGTGTGTAAATTTGTGGCCTATACATTTTAGCGTTTCGGGGGAAAATGGCTTTTACCGTCTATGTTTTGTTTTTGGGGTCAATCTTTTGAACAAATTATTATAATATATGATTTTTTTACATCATTCTTTGTTTAAATTATTTTGACGCCAAAACTCCTTCTGTGAAATTAATAAACTTTCATTAAAAAATTGGTTTAGTGTTTTTGTTTATTTAGTTTTTAACATTCCCATGACGCTTTCGGTTTACGTGTGATGTTGTCACAATAATTAAAACCTAAGTCAAGGTTCAAAGGGCTATGGCCGTAAAAACATTTACACATTCAATAAATTAAGTAATGATAATAAAACGTCTGGGGTCAAAGTTCTTATATTCAAATGCTGAAAGATTAGCTTCACATTTACGGTACACTATGAATAAAACTTTCTCATTTTATACAGCAGGAACATGATTGGAATATGTTTATACTCGTGCCACTTCTTAAATACGTACTCGTCTAGGCGACTTGATGATTATTTTCAATTGAAATAAAGCGTCTTTTCAGGCCAATGTTCAATTACATTTTCGGCTCGACCCAAATGCTAGAATTTTATTTCACCGTTGAATATATTATAAACGGTCCATTGAGTGCCTGCGTCATGCTTCTAATATCAGCAAGTCATAGAAAGCAGGCAGTGGACCGGCAAGCCCTTACAAATGAACCGTTTCGAAGGGTCACTATGTGAATTTGTGTACTATTGTCTGTGATTTACAATTAAGGTTACATAATTTCTGTTTGTGCTGTTCTTCTTTTGATGTTCGTTTGGAAAGACATAGCTCAAGTTATGTTTAGTAACTATAAATATTATCTGCTACGTGATTGAGCATTGGACGGATGAAGGAATAGATGAACTGATCAAGGAATACATGTACTATATTAATGAATTTATTTCACAGAATTTAGTCATAGAACTACAACAGTAATTTAGTTTAAGTTTGAGCTAGTGTAAGTAGTAGCACGTTCATCACTTTCATCATTCATCATTACAGCCTAAAGACGTCCACTGCTGAACATAGGCATCCCCCATAGAGCGCCACCTTGAGCGGCCACTCGCCTCCTGCATCCATCGGCTCCCCGCGGTTTTCACCAGGTCGTTGGTCCACCTAGTAGCATGTTAGTATAATATTTTATGATTTTTATAGCAGTATCGCCCGCTCAGCGTAATCTACAGATTAATTTGTAAAGGAAAATAGCATGCAGCATGTTAGTTATCACTAATTATCTAGTCAGTAAAATACTTACAGCAGCGGCAACATTAGCTCCGTAACCATATCCAGAGTAACCTGCCGTGGCTGCGAAGAGCACGATGAAAGCTATCAGGTACATAAACGTTTCTATCCCCGTGCTGATTAATTCCTGAAATTAAATTAACAAAATCGGAAACTTTATCAAAACTCTCGGCCGGATACAAACTTTCACTTTATTTAGAGATTCGAAGCACGTATTTATCTACCAACCTACTTCACATGCAAATCATCCATTTGTTAGTACAAATAGGTAGGTTGATAGTCGTACCACTACATAAAGATAAAAGTAGATTTAATTGTAGCTTATTGTTGTTTTTGCAAAAAATATTTCAATAAGTCTCTCGTAATCTTTTTTCCAAATAAATGTTTTGCACGTTTCTTTCTCATCACTAGCTATTATAACCAACAGATTGTTTTTGCTCTAACCTATGCCATACAAAACGACAATAAGTTATACCTAACTCTTATTTTTATTACCACAACCACGTGTGGTGATAGCAGTCTGTCAGGCAGTTTCACTTGAATAGCAGTTAATGGGTTAACAATTATTATTTTGTTGGAGATTCTGGAGATTGTATAAAAGTTGAAAGCATTGATGTCAACGTTATGGTTTCAAGCGTTTTAGCAGAGACGTGATGAAACAATGACACAATGAATTAACTATTAATTGTTAAATTCCACGATAACACTTATAAATTTTTAAAGAATGACTGTGACGAGCTAGTCGTGTCACTGCCGATAATAGTACCTACTTGCAGTAGGTAGGTTGCACTCAACTCTAAATTATAAAGTGTTGCATGACACTGCACTTCTATGGAGCCACATAACATTTAAAATATAAGTATAATAACAACAGTTGACTCATCAAGTATGTTAACTCTTATCACGTATTTCTCTGTTTCACGTATTGACAACAATAAGATAACACAAACAAAGACCTTAGAGATAAGACCTTTGTTACGGCCTTTCAAGCTAAGGATGGATTTCGCGTTACTAATATTTCAATGATGTTTGATAACTAAAGGCGTCCTGCGGTTTCACCAGTTTTATCATTTTCCCACGGGAACTTGACATTTTCTGACAGCGTTGCCTCGTTAAATTGCAATGATGATTCGTTGAAACAAAAAAATTGTAAGGTAATATGTCACACTTACAGATAGGACCCAATTGATGGGTAGCTTTAGCGCTTCTCTGATGCTGAGTAGATAGACGAAACTCCACATGAGAGTTGTGATGAAGCTGGTAACTGCGACGAACACGAACCACGTGGAGTACCATGGTGACCCGAGAGCCATGCAAAGGATGCCAAGGACCTGGAAAATACAATTAGAACGTTAACAACCAGAACTTTGTATCAATACTTATTCCCGTATTACACAACACTCAGTCATCATATAGTGCTCAAGTAGAGATTTCATTCAAGAAATCAACAAGGTCATGTGTGCATTCTCGGCATGAAGACAGATTCACGGGTGAAAGCGAAGTTCTGTAGGTAATACGGGTTACCAATGAATATTCGCCACAAATGGTTTGAGCCATAGATTTTGTGACAAACTGTAAACCTACAACTAAATCGGTACTACACGGTGGCGACGCATGTTTTTTTCTTAATTTTGGGTATTGTTGGCATATTACGGTAGTTTGCCGCAGTGTTAGCGTTAAAGCCACACAAACAAACAGACAACGTTTCCCTTTTACGTATTAGTAGATATAGATACGGAAGGGCTATAGTATTTCGCACGAAAAGGATGTAGTTAAAATACATTTTTTTATCAAAAATTATACTGATACTGATAACTTAAAGACAAATGGAAAATGACTAATAGCAAGATAAGGGGGTTAGCAATGATACCAATCACTAACGCTAACGCCAAACGCTAACTCCGAAACTGTATTGAAATGACATTCGCTGTGGAAAAGTTAGCGATTTCCGAAATGTCATTTTAGTACAATTTGTAGTTAGCGTTTGGCGATAGCGTTAGCGTTACCGCGATCTTTGCTAGAGCCCAAGGGACAAAATACGTAAAGCTCCGCAGCAGGGTTCCGTAGTAAGTAGGAATCCTTTAAGTTTCTGGTGTCCGTCTGTCTGTCCGTCTGACTGACGTTCTATCTCAATGGTTCGTGACCTTTTGCTCAAGGTGAAATAATAAATAGGTTTTCATTACCAACTAATAAGCATGGGCCGAGATACTCTAGAAGTATAAAGCAAAAATATTAGTCAAAAAATATTTTAATTACTTAAACTGAGAAGGTTGTTTTTATCCGCATAGTTAATGAGCAAAATAGACGATCGGGACCAACCACCGATCAAGGTCACATTTGTCTCACCTTGGTCGGGTTGGTGTAAAATCCGACCGGGTGGATGGTGGTTGGAGACCGAATGAAGACACCAACCACCATCCACACGGTCAGATTTTACACCAACCCCCGACCAAGGTGAGACAAATGTGACCTTGGTCGGTGGTTGGTCCCGATCGTGTATTTTGCTTTTAAAGATGACAGCATACTCTGTATCTATACTATGCCTGGCTCCCAATGCCCTCATGCATGACCTTATTTATATAAATAACGTCATCGCAACCATATCGCAGAATAAGACATGACGTGACGATGTGCCGGTCTAGTGGGCGTCTTTTATAGTAAATGATGAAGGAATGGATTCTAAACCACACTTAACATAACACATTTGATATAAATAATTCCTCAAGTTTTACACAATACACACACAAAACGTATTACTCCTGTGCAGTCAGTGGGCATGTAACCATAGCTCAGTTGGGAGAGCGTCTAAATATAGTGAGATGGAAATGGCGGGATCAAATCCTACTGGTTGCTAAAATTTTGTAACTGATAAATGATATCATCATCATCATCATCATCATTAACAGCATGAAGACGTCCACTGCTGAACATAGGCCTCCCCCAGGGAGCGCCACTTAGAGCGGCTGCTCGCCTCCTGCATCCATCGGCTCCCCGCGGCTTTCCCCAGGTCGTCGGTCCACCTAGTGGGGGGCCGGCCTACGCTGCGTCTTCCAGTTCGTGGTCGCCACTCGAGAACCTTTCTTCCCCATCGGTTGTCAGGAGAACTAAAGTGACCGATGTAGCTCTTAGGATTGGCAAGTTGAAATGGCAATGGGCAGGCCACATCGCTCGTAGAACTGATAAATGATATGATTTATGTGTAATCAAATCCCTTCATAACGAAAATAAACTGCTGGATTCACTTTTTTAATACTGAACAATTGAACATAATATGCCTTTCTAGGCGCTGTGTTGCCTAATGTATGAACCCTGAATTACAATGTCTATGGCCAAATGCGTAATAATAAATAACATAAGGAAATTTCTATAAAAATCATAACACATTTATTTGGGTATCGCTTTAGGTATACAAGCGCCAACAAACACATACCGATAAGAAACTAGTTTGTGCATGCACATTTCAGTCACAATAGTCAAGTGTTTTTGTTGTGTTTCGTGTACATGCAATACATAATATTGTCTAATTTGGACTGTAGATGGTTATGAAAGACCTTGCTTACAACAGTTACTTAAGTACCTACCACATTCCTTTTGGTAATATTGAATGGGCCTTAACTTAACGTAATGTATGTAGACATATTACTACGAAGTATGAATAGCGGTAGAACGGCTGTACCACTAGGACAACGGTGTTAAGTAAATGCGCGAGGCATTAGCGTCTGGTGGTCCGCCTCCGCCTCCGCGCCCGCGCCTTCGGCCTCTACCAACCGGTTCCATATCGCGCGAACTCTGTCGCAACGCGCTAACAGGTGTTATTTGTAGAAATTCCATCGATAACTGAACTTCTTTCAATACTTGGGCTCATTACTCTACTTCTATTATAACTGTTTAACCACAGTTTCGTGTATTAGCGCATATCATTATAATAAACAGGCCGCTGGTTCCCTCCAAAAAACGCAATGAACGGGCAACACCCACGCTATGTGCAGCTAACGTACAATAATTCTATTGCAGTAGATTGAACACAGGAAATGCATGTGCAAATTGTACCTCATTGACCTTTATCATGGGATGCTTCCTCCATCCCGTTGAAGTGTCAAAGGGGGTCAAAAATGTGTGTCATGGGAGGCACGTACGGAGTTGCAGAGTGCGGTGAAAGTGTGCGGGCGCCGTGCGCCGCGCCGGAGTCACACGTGTGAGTATAGGGACGCGGCTGCCATTCCGAGTCCCATCAATGGGTTGACAGACCATCGTCGCTTTTACACGCAGTCTCGCTCCAAATCACTGGACGTGGCCGGATTTCCGATTCGATATAATGCGACGATAGAGGGCGATAGTGACAGGCAACCACAATACAACCATGAAAGTGCGCACCCACGTTTCCAGTTTAAATATACTTATGGCAACATATTTTGCCAACACCAAAAGCACCGAACGCTTCTCGTGTTTTCCACAGAATTCGCCCTATTACATAGTCTATGGTGTTTTCATAAATAAGACTGAATATTTCATCATGCTTTATACTTACAACTACCGTAAAAAAATCTTATAAGAATGCGTGCTTCAGCCACAGAATAAATAGTAAGTAGTACAATACTTCAGCTTGGTTAGCTGTTGCCGGAAGAGGACTGGCCGAGGGTAGGGAAGCCCAAGTTCAAAGAATGGTCTGTAGACCCATGTAAAATAATTCATCATCGTCATCATCATTAACAGCCTGAAGACGTCCACTGCTGAACATAGGCTTCCCCCAGGGAGCGCTACTTAGAGCGGCTGCTCGCCTCCTGCATCCATCGGCTCCCCGCGGCTTTCACCAGGTCGTCGGTCCACCTAGTGGGGGGTCGGCCTACGCTGCGTCTTCCGGTTCGCGGTCGCCACTCGAGAACCTTTCTTCCCCATCGGTTGTCAGTTCCACGAGCGATGTGGCCTGCCCATTGCCATTTCAACTTGCTAATCCTAAGAGCTTCATCGGTCACTTTAGTTCTCCTGCGGATCTCCTCATTTAGGATCTAAAATAAAATAATATAAAAAAATATAAATAATAAGTAAAATAATTACGTATAAACAAAGACTTTACATATATCTCTATGCGTATAAGCACTTACTTAGGGGTACATAGAATTAGGTGTTACCAAAGGTTCCTTCCGTTCATCACTGATGTCTGCACACCTAATACCCCCCTAATACATACTGCGGTCACATTACCGTGGTTGCCAAAACTATGGCCATAATTGAGCAAAACCATATTAAGGACTTAGATCAAAAACATTGGCATACTTAATAATTAATTATATCACGGTAGTGTGGCCGCAGAATTACTAAGTGGAGGAATAGTTATAGGTATCCCGTCCCCATGGCACACCCAGTGTTACAAAATAAAGGCCAACTGCAGATTTAAAAAATAGTAGAGTAGGTATATTCCCCCCGTATTCCAAAACATTTCTCCAAAAATCCTTCACTTAACTTCTACTTAACTTTGAGTACTTAACTCAAAATACATCGCTACGTACCTTGAGTTGACAGACGCTTCTCTCGTTTGAGAAAAATTGACGCAGAAATGTCAAGTTGATTATTTACTATCAACTAAAAATACCAAAACACAAAAATGAGGTTAATTCCAGGTTGAGTCGAGTGGAGTAATCTCGAGGTAACGTCTTAGAATACGGGGGTCAGACTAATACCTTGTAGTTACTTGACTAAGTATTAGTTTTATTCTGTGCCAATACATATTATTTGATGAAGAATCAATCGAATGCATATGGATTTTATTGCAACTCCGAAGGTCACATTAATAAAACTCCAATAAATTATGTTACTTGATCGACTATAAATCCAAGGAATAATATCAATTTCATTTTTTACGTTACTCGACATGCATGGATGTACATAGGTACCTACGTACCTACATAGCGTAGGAAATTAATAAATAACCTATCGTACAGCGTTCATTCGAAAGAGTCGAGGCGTAATTGCGCTAACTGGCTATAGCGCCTCATATCAGGAACAAAGTACCTACTAATAATTTAGTACCTATTTCGTATTTTTATTATAGGTTTATCTCTCTAATTACAGTAGGTACACTGTATGTACCCGTCTCATGTGCAAAATATTACCAAACCATTTGTGTACTCATATCTGTTTACATACTAATAACTTCTCGGTCTTCGTCAATTTGAAGCTGTGAGTGAATTTTAATTTGGTGCGCTCACGCTCGCGGGTGTGGGTGACGCAATCTTTAGATCTAGCCTGACAACGATTAAACAACGTACCCACCGCAACTCAAGTGGTATAGGTAGGCATATTCTTGTTTTATGAACGGCATTCGTGTCATTTCACTCACTCAAATCTGTTCTACTGCCGCCTACATACCTAAAATATAGAGGCAAATCGACTCTACCTACGGCACTTCCGACCATTCATAAAGGCGTGTAGTGTAGGTAGTCTCATGGTTTAATTCACGATCGATACTGCCAGACGATCGAACGCGGCTGACCTTGATAGCCGACGACAAAGAAAAATTACTATAATAAAAGAAAGTTCTTTCAATTTCATTGACCTTGATTTCGCAACCATGACGCTGACGCTTCAACGCAGCAGGAACTGGCCAATGTTTACAAACAAACTGCTACACAATGCCGCTCGCAATGAGTAGAGGAAGTCTTGTGACGGTTCAATTCTCACTCGCAGATAATGGAACGTGTCTACAGCCCACGACGCGACCTTCGATATCAGATACCGAATCGGCTTCCTAAACGATCGTAAAATTATATTCACTCTCAACTCGACTCGACATATATTGAACTGAATGTAACGCTGCACGCTGACACACACACACAAGTAAGTACGTAAATGAGCAAACAATGGGCAATTAGTGTGGCTAATTCACAAGGAATACTGTGTGTGAAAAGCGTCGCGCTCGGATCAACAAGAACCCATGAATCCACCATCTTCTTCTGATTATAATGATAAAGAGGACATCCGACAGTCAGTAAGGTATTTGTAGAAACTTTGCCGTCCGTCGCGCTGCGCCAAGTTAGAGTATGATAGGAAAAAATCTTGAAGAGATAGCTTAGAATAGGTAGATAGATGTTTCGTATTGCCCTGTTTCCTTCTCGAAAACTAAACCGATTCAATTATTTTTTGCATTAGAATTTAAAGAACGTGACAGGGGCACACATGCCTATAACAATAAACCTAGATTTTACGAAGAAATAAAAATTGTCTAAGAGGCATAATCCAAGAAGGAAATATACATTCCCAGTGGGGGCACCCACATTGACCAGCTTATTGGTGTTGGAAGCCAAAGAGCAGAGGTCAAAGTTCAAAAGGACGTCAACCATGTCATTAATGCCGTGATCTCAGTGTATGTACTCGGCTACCTACCTATTGTAGTGAATGACTCACTTTAACACAACGGAAACCAAACTTACTCTTAATTACCAAAGCAGCATCCTCAACTACAATTACATTCTATGTCGGTAGTAAACTATTTTTCACCTTACTAGCTCGGAAAGGTTTTTCGGTTATAAATAACCGAAATAATTTTTTGTAAAACACATTGCCCGTTTGCGATAATTCGACAGCTTCTAAATAATCGGGTTTTCTTTATAAACAATAGGTCCTTACAAAAACACGGTGACATAAATATACTTACTATACATCAAGCACGACAACTGCATGAAACATGGATTACAGACATTATTTTTTAATGTTCAATTAATGAAGTGACCCATAACTAAATGATAACCTAAGCTAATAACAAAGATTTTCTTGGCTTTTTAAGCTGTTTTTCTTGAGTTTTCCTCACTGTATTGAGGTGAAAAGTTGTGTGTTTCACTTGGCAGCAAAGTTTTTCTGTATCTGGTACCTTTGATTCAAGTACTTGCGCCAAAAACAAAAACCAACTTAGCATCCTCGTAGAAATAACAAATAACTAATTTCCATTAGCATAAAAATATAGTTTTGAAGGATTATCATCACAACTTTGACCGATGACCGGACGCATCATTTTACTTGTTCACTCATAGATTCACTACTTTCATTGACCTGTTTTCCAACGATCGTAGAGACAACTACTATTACCTAGGAAAATAAGAAAACAAGAGATCAGCGTCCTCCCGAAATAACCGCGGCTGTGCGTGGCAGCAGAGGCGCCTAAAATAACACTAGTAACTAAATGTAATAAACGCGTGACATAAAAGTAAGCTAGTTATAAACGCAATAATAGCAAACCCATCGTTTTATGATTTACTAGCTTTTGCCCGCGGCTTCGCACGCTTGTGTTATGTTATTTTTACGTTATAGTCTAATAATAGATCATGCATTTCGTACCAAACAACAAAATCCACTAAATCTATTCGAAGCTGAGCACAGTAAACCTGTATTAGCATAGGTATAGGTATAACGCAAGTATAGCCGTGAGTGGAAGCTATTTAGCTTTAACAGAAGTTTCAGTAAATTTTGTTTAGGCAGTAGTTACCTAAGCAGGCAGGTACAGTTAGAAAAATATGGAAGAATCACACACGATGATGCTATTTTACATATTATCCGCGCGCTTTTTGTTCCATTTTTTTACCTTCTTAAGTTTGACTCCATACGAATTGTGTACTTACCTACATTTAGCCAGTGTCAATAATAAGTTTATAAATTGCTGAACATATGCATTTACCTGTACGATGCGTACATAATTAATTTTCTTAATATTAATTAGGAATTACAAATACTAAACCACCACTCCTTAAAGAATCGAAAGTTATAATTATTATTATGTCCACTATTTTCCACGCTGTCTCATTACCACTGCACATTCAACATACCTACCTAGTGATGAAAGTGAGGAAGTAGGTTAAATCGTCATTACATAATTATTACTTACACCCAAAGATAGAATCCACAGATTTAAAATATTTTAACTATTAAAAACTTATTTCAACATGCAAGAAGAAGAACAAATCAAAAAAAGGTCAAAAACGAACGTTACGCGCCATGTTGTTGTTAATTCGAGGATACAATTGCCATAATGAATACCTACATATTATTATATCTAAGTACCTACCCTTTTTTAACATTTTTCCTAAAATATTGCGTATCATTGGCTAAATACAAATAATAGCACGCCCTCTGGCTATTAAAGTAAGCCAAAATAAAAAAGTTTTTAATGCGTAGCAATGGTAAGGGTCTATAACTTAAGTAGCTATAAATACTACAGGGGGTTTAGCAAAGATACCAACTACTAACGCTAACGCCTCACGCTAACTCCAAAAATGTATTGAAATGACATTCGCTGCGGAAAAGTTAGCGATTTTCGAAACGTCATTCCAATACATTTTGGAGTTAGCGTGAGGCATTAGCGTTAGCGATTAGGATCATTGCTAGACCCCCAGGTACGTTAAAACTTCCTTGGGGTCGATCAAGAATGTAGCAATAGCGCAAAAATAATTTTATCTACTTAATTAGAATGGTAACGTGTAGTAAGGTCATGTAAATAATACATTTTACCAGATCGCCAATAAAGAACATTGCTCCCGCTAAAACCCTATAAATCGAAAACTTTAATAAAGATGTAAGCTTTAATATTGGCTAAGTATGATAATCTCGTGAAGCCTTATGAATAATTATAAAAAGTCTGAGTACCTACCCTTTTAAACAGTTTTCATAAAATACTTCCTATCATTGGCTAAATACAAATTTTGTCTAATGCCAAAATAAAAAAGAGTTTACAATGCGTAGCAAAAGCAAGAGTCAATAGGCACAGATTACTGAATATGTTACTACAAAAAAAATAAGCTATAGGTACTATAAATACAATTTTAAATACTTATTTTAATGGTAATGGTAGTAAATTTTTGAAAACTAATACGTAATACCAGATCGTCAATAAAGAATTTTGCCCTCGCCAGAACTCAATAAATCAAAAACATTCATAATAATTTAGTTATATTTCAATATTGGCTAAATATGATAACGCGTGAAGCCTTAAAACTTATAAAAAAAGTCTAAGAAGTTTTTAATTTTCTAGATTCCTTGTTCTCTGTGTCGTGCCCATATTCAAGAAGGTTCGCATACCTATCCTCTTTTTTAGTTTGGACCACAGATTAACGGAAAAATTTATTTATATGTAAATACATATGACTTCCTTGGGTATAGTTACTTACATAATGAACACATTGTTTTTCTCTAATCTGCATTGCATCGAGCTCAGACGAAGTTATCGCGCGATGTATTTCGCCGTAGCCCGAAAAGCACTGTACACTGCCGGTAATGCAGGCGTGCCAATTGCTATTTACTGTTTTTTGTCTTTTAAGTTATAAATAAAAACATGCATTAATTTACTTCCTTATTGCTTAGTGCAGTGGGGATTGTTCAGATTGTAATAAAAATGATTGGGGTTCCGTGCTCATAGGGTAAATCCTTATTACTAAACCTCCGCTGTCCGTCTGTCTGTCTGTCTGTCCATTAGTCACCAGGATTTACTCATGAATCGCGATAGTTAGACAGTTGAATTTTTCACAGATGACATATTTCTGTTGCCGCTATAACAACCGTGATCCGTATTCAAAGGGACAGATAAATATACAAATAATAAAAAAAATGCTTTACTTCATATTGATAAGGAATTATAAATTAAAACTATTAAAATTTATTTTTGTAATCGCAAATAATACTCTCACTGTTTGTAAAACATATTTATTCGCCGACATGCAATATAACGCTACTGCTTCCTCCATTTTATTTAGTCCACGTCGGTCGCGCAGCAGACAAACAAATTGACTGTGTGTCCGGGTTCGTTCGCTACAAAAACCTCGAGGATAGTCAATAGAGATGTTATTGCGCGCCAACTCAACAGCGAAGGTATATGAAGCCGCGCCATAATAGTAACAGATATTTTTTTCTTTAATCTGTGTCTCCGGATATACCAGAGATAAAATAACCATCAGAGAGAGAGATTTTTTTTTCCCTCATCTATGATTAGTAGCCAAAATAAAACTTACCTTTTGACACTGGCTAAATAGGCACTATGTGTGGAGCCAAAACATAAGAAAAAAAAACTTAACTTGAACCTTTGAAGCGGCCATCTTGTTAAAATCCCGTTCCGTTTCATAGTGAAATCTTACACATTTTCACCAAAAAAAAAATTAACTATATTAAAATTTAATATATCCTATGTTGTGCGCCGGGTTTTTCTAAGCTTATTAGTGAAAACCGCATGAAAATCCGTTCAGTATCTTCGGAGTTGTGCCGTAACAAACAAACAAACAAACAAACAAACAAACAAACAAACAGACAAAATGTTTAAAAAGTAGCTTAACGTGATCACCGAAAAATTTCAAGCCAACCTGTGTCATTTTTTTTTCGATATCTTGCATTTACAGATTTTTTTATCTCTACAGTTTTATTATATGTATAGATGATTTACCGTTGTACACAACGGTGCCATTTAAATTTAAATTTATTTATTTATTATTTAATTAATAAATAAATATGTGTGAACATTTCACACAGCGCCATCTAGCCCCAAACTAAGCATAGCTGTACTATGGGAACCAGTAGATAACTGATACAATACTTATATACTTACTTTTTTGTTTGTAAATACATAGGTACATAGAATACATTATAACACTCTGATACAGAATAAACATCTTGTCATCACATAAAAGTTTGTCCTGGGTAGGAATGGAACCCACAGCCCTCAGTTCAGACGGCAGGGATACTACCAACTGAGCTATTGGGCCCGTTTTTAAGGCAGCTACATGATTAATGTGATATCATCGTTCATTCTTTTTGCAAGAAAAATAAAGTACAAACGGCAAGATTATAAAGTTTGCGTTACGTAGACGTAGAGCTCCTGAAATGTTATTGTTATGCTAACAATACGGAGATCTCTATTTATAAGCAGAGTGCTAACACAGGTGTCCTTGCGTTCGCATTCGCAGTCCATGGCAAAGCAATTTGAATTAATAAATGGTGGGTAAATTATATAATATGTAACTCACCGTATTATAATTACAGAACTACGCTCAAGACGAAAGTAAAAAATTATTCGTTCACCTTTTCTTCTTCAGATTGTATTCTTCGTCACCTTATCTTCTATAATAACTCATATAATCATCATGTCATTTAGTTTAGCTCATAACTGAACAGTATAATATCATCAATACAATAATATGAAACTGTAACTGGGCTAAACATGTAGGTACATTAAATATTTTTTGAAATTTTTGAATGTTTTTACACTTTCAAGTCGACACAAAAATCTATTTTATGGATTTTTTAATTTTTTTGTGATTTTTTCATTTATTTTTTTCGGTCCGTTTGAATACGCATCACGCTGGAACTGCTTATTGAACGGATTTTGTTGAAATTTGGTATGATGATAATAGCTAATTTTTCAGAGTTACATTTAGGCATAGGTTTCTTTTTGTTTTCTAAAACGATCATGTGCGGGTTGTACGAAGCATTAAGGGTGTACTTAATAGTTATGCGAGGATTTTTTGTGTGTAAGTACACATTTTTTATTTTATTTAAGCAAAGTATTTGTTTATACTCATCATTCACTAGTGGGCTGTGAGGGGCCGCCCTACACTGCCTAATACTACCTACTAGTAGTTCTATGCGAACAGTAGACCTCGTGAACACAGAAACATAAGTAGGTACTTACATAAGTGTTTTATTATTGGAGTGTATGTAGGTACCTAAATCAGAAGTCGGTACCTACTTACTATATTCTCTTAGAACTTTTATCAGCAAGTCAGCAACATACCTAATCGATTTGGCTCTACCAAGCTAAAGTAAGTAGGTACCTACCTACCTCCTCTGGCTTTGCCACTTTAGGTACCGCTTTCTATTTCACTTCGATTATCCGATCTCAGCTAAGTTATAAGCATTTGCCTGGTGTAATACTTATAGCGCATGGGTACTACAAGCGTCTATGAACTAATTGAATCAGTATTGAGATGTGGCATCACTGAGCAGAATTCAAGAGAAATGACGAGAAATCGACAGGCAGTCACACCGGCCGGTGCGGCCTGAAGCCACGCCGCCTTCGGACCACATGTTGACACAACCAGCCACTTTCATTTCGATGCCAACTTTC
Source organism: Ennomos erosarius (assembly GCA_963580505.1). Taxonomy (NCBI): domain Eukaryota; kingdom Metazoa; phylum Arthropoda; class Insecta; order Lepidoptera; family Geometridae; genus Ennomos; species Ennomos erosarius. Next base: position 8,697,704 of record OY756981.1, on the reverse strand, counting down.
ACCGATGGCGCTCTCAAATAAAAGCTACGAATGCGAAATTAATACCTTATTAATATTGACCACGGGTTGCCTACCGCTTAGGTACTGGTAAATGGTCGAATTCAAAAGCAAATCGGATTCGAGTTTCAGTGTGCTGATTGTTAAATTCATTGCAGGTATAATATTTACCTTTAGTAAGTACTTAAATAATTAATAATACACTATACGTTGTAAATAGATGTCCAATTATTTATTTACTGAGTAATAACGTATATAAGAAAATAATGATGATCAGTCGGCATTGAATAATTTTGTATGTAGACATCTACGGTACCTACCGTTCTGTACACTATATACTTATTACTTACCTACCTCCTACTTATTAATAAGTACATAATATTACATAACACAGCCATGATATACGTTTACCTACTACTCCTACTAGTAGCGATGGCAATTAATGCTATTTTGCGTAAATTTCATAAACATGCTAATTGCTATTGCTATATTATTTGCTAAAATGAAATGAAATGGAAATGTAAAATGAAATTAAAATTGAAATGAAAATGGAAATGGAAAAATAAAATTAAAAATTATATGAAAAATGAAATAAAACTTTATTTTTAAAATTAAATTCAAAATGATCTAAATTAATTGAAATGAGATTTCATATTTTACAGAATTTTGCAACCACATTTCATTTGCGAAATGCTAATTGAGTTTTCACATGCTAAAAATTGATGCGAATGTTAATAGGACAGCCCCATCTCCTCCCGTGGGTGCTGCAAGAACCGGCTAAGGCAGGGAATGTGCAGAAGTATGCTCCTCGGTAAGCACATTAAAATCTTCTGCGATCACCAAGCCAGCCGCCTGTCAAGCGTGCTGATTATGGCGGATCCCCTATGTCTAGGATAAATGCCTAAAGTGGCATTTTATGAGGGACGCCTGTGTTCAGCTGTAGACGTCTTCCGGCTGATGATGTGAATGTAAAGAATATATACATGTACAACTTTACATTGCGAAGTATTTCAAATCATTAAAAGTTCCGTTGTCTATCTCCACTATTCTCCACAGATCTTCACCAAAACGTGGGACCGCGACGCAACTCTTTACAAAACAAAAAAGTAAGCATAAATCGTTAACATAATTAAGTTAAAAAACATACCTGTTTAGGTATCACCCAATAATGTGGGGTAGGTACCTACTATTTTTATGCAAGTTGTAATATTTTTCTAGAACAAGCCGTGAAGTCGTTTGTTGTTTCTTTAATCTCCTATTTTGCTATCCATGGGTTTGAAGGCTGCACCACTTTACAGGACTATTTTCTTTACTTTTTTACTTATTACGAAAAATTATTGCATGAAATTCTTTCAATAATTTTATTAGTTATTTATAATATAAACACACTAACTGACTTAGCCTCGCACGGGCTTATAAATTTTGCACCTCATCAACAAACAACCCTTTAGGTGAATAATTAAAATTAACTGTGTAGGTAGGTACCACAGAATTTCCCCTATTACAAAAAGTCTTTGTTAGGTACATTAACTACCTACTTGTTTCATAAAAGTTTTTATTCATTCTCTTGACTAAATTGCTGGTTACACAGTTTATTAATGTACCTGTGTGTGTGTGTGTGTGTGTGTGTGTGTGTGTGTGTGTTAGTTAGTAACCTACCTATACTTTGGTGTTGATAAATTACAGTCGAGGCCAATTACAGGACACAGGGGATCTAATCCAACTCGATTAGGTTAATTGAGGAGACTAATTAGAAATAATGTGAGCATGTAACAACTTTAATTTGGTTGCAGAGTTTGTTAGAGTAGTTAGGTAATAGGTATAAGTACCAGTCAGAAATTGAATAAGTTGTTATGATAAGATTAACCCGTACGTAGTAATAATATCATAATATCTGCCCAACTTTCTAATATTTTTTCATTTTTTGTAGTTTTTTTTTTTTAGGTGAATGAATGACGTTTTGAACTAGTCTTTCACCTGATGTTAAGCGACACGGCCGCCCATAACAGTTGCAGTGTTACTCGGAACTTTAAAATAATAAAGTTTTGTGGTGACACTGCACTGCGCACGTCATCCTGAGACATCACACAGTCTAGTAATCAGATTACTACCCTGTGTAATCAGGTGGTAAAGTCTCATTTGCCCAGTAATTTCACTAGCTACAATGCCCTTCAAACCGGAACACAGTAGTGCTTGCACACTACTGCTTGGCGGCAGAATAACTGGCAGAGCGGTGGTACCTACTTAGACGAACTTTGCACAAAAGTCCTACCACCTAGTAAACAGTATGTAGTATGTGCAAAAGTTGTTATTTTTTTTTAACGTATAGGTTGTAGGGTAGAGAATGTACCGCTAAGGAGTATTCCTATTCCGTAGTAGGGATGACTATATTCAAACTAAATAGACACCTTGCCGTTTCACGTGCTATTTATCTCGTAGGTACCCGCGGGAACTCGATTCTGATATAAAGCTAGAATTATTTGCATCATAATCAATTCAGTCGTTTAGCGAGAAGAAGTCCTTCCTTATAGAGGATATAGAAAAAATATTGAAAGCTCTTTGCCCGCGGCTTTGCTTGCATGCACCCACAGCCTAGCGATGGAAATTAATGCGATTTTGCATAAATTTCATAAACATGCTAATTCACGAGTGCTAACATAAAGTAGTGTAGTAATGGAGTAGTGGGTAGAGTGGGGGATGCTAATTGCTATTCTTATGCGATTTGCTAAAATGAAATGAAAATGAAATAAAAATTATATGAAACTTAATATTAAAAATTAAATTCAAAATGAAATTTCATATTTCACAGAATTTAGCGTCTACATTTAATTTGTGAAATGCTTTCACAAACTAAAACTAATGTAAATGTTAGTTATACCATCACTACCAGAGATCATCGCTTCACCAAACTAAAGAGAGCTTATTTATGATCTTTATCGTAGAATTAATGGTTTCCTTGAATCATAGCTAAAAACATTCCCATCTCGATTAAGTAAGTCAAACCATTAAAAAAGGGAACCCAATCATCTGTTTGGGAGCTACGATGCCACAGGCTGACAGACACACACGTTAAACTTCACCTCACCTTAGGTTAAAAATGTGCTTCCATTATAATGTAGGTAAAAATATGTAAGACGTAATGTTTCCTGGTTTGGGATATTACTTAAGTATTCCATAATTTAGGTTCTTAACTCTCTTGTGTACGGTCTACAATACAAGAATTATTCATTACTTCATCATTACATTAGTCACAGTGTAGGTACGTAGTACGGTATAGATGTGTGTACTTATTTGGGAAACTAAGCCGATGACATCGTCATATCAGCTGCCTGTAGGCGAACACACCTAAACAGTCAAAAACGAGTAAAGGAATCTATAACGAAGTATCATTGACTCGAAACCAGTCAAATAATAAATACCTACCTACTTACTTATGCTTCGCTGTTAATTAAGTACAGACCATCTCAAATTGATAACCAAACTGGTATTCTAGTTCTAATTACCTATTGTTTTTTTTTTATAACCTTGTTTAAGTGAAATTCTACACGAGTAGGGAGAAGAAGATATTGTTTCTCTTTCAAAATTAGGTACTCGTTTCATTTTTGCACTTTGGCTGACATTCACAGACGAGTTCGAGTTCGAACTCAAACTCCGTTATGTCAAAATTGGAGTCTAGACTCGTACTTCGATCGAATTGGCATTCACAGTCGAGTTTAGCGTAATGGAGTACGAGTATATGCTCATCTGAGCATGAGACGGGCTGAGCCACGAAATCGGTGACTCGAGCCGTGCTCAGGCACCGCCATCTTTATTATCACGCATGTTTTTAAAAACAATGCTGCTTAAAATCAATTTTTAATGTGGTTTTTGTGAAGAAATGTATTTAGTATTGAATAAAACGAATAAATTACGAAATAAAATTAGCTACTTCATAGATTTATTTATAATGAAAATAACAATAAAAAAAATCTAATAGTAATTTACTGGCAGATCCTGTGTGTTTTCTTTTCTTTGTTGTAGTATAGATTTTGCTTCCCCGGCTTGTGTCTTCACATTCACATTATTCCATGCCTTTTTAAGTTATTTGTGAGTAGGTACCTAACCTATAATATAGAATTAATCTTAAATTAATGGTAGGTCTAGTTTTATTAAATAAAAATCAATTCATATGGTACCTTTTAGGAATGCACATACGAAGAAATCATCAATGCTTTGCAAGTTGGCTCCATAGTTCTTCTTTTCTATTATTAAAATGAAGCATTTATTTTTATTTAGTTTCTAGAATTTATATGTATGAAGCTATTAGCTCCCTCCGATTTTGTGAACAAGTACTGTGAACACTATAGAGACGATTTATTTTCCATTGCTATTTCCATTTCCATTGTAAGTTTTAATTTCACTCGTTTTTTTATTATTTAGGTAAATAACAACATTCACAATAATCATAATAAATAATAATTGAAAAAACAAATAAAGAGAAATGGCGCGCTTTTTAAAGTCTCCTTCAAAGAGTATATAATTATCACCAGTTTTTTCTCTAATCTGTGATCACCAGTAAATTTGATCTCCTGTTTCAGTTATTCATACAACATTTGCTATTTTTTCTCCCTTTTTAGCATAATACTGCCAAATAAAAAAGACAACGTGTAAGTCACTAATGTCAAACTACACTTGTCTATGGCCGGAGTTTACTCGGCGGAGTGAGGGCGGAGTTTACGTTGGAACTCGACTGTGAATATAAAAACGCGGAGTATACTCGCCGTGTCCGGAGTTTGAACTCACGCGAGTTCGATCGGAGTAAACTCGATGCTTTGTCTCTGAATGTCAGCCTTTGAATCTGCTCAGGTTACGTTTGATAGTGTCTGATTTATCAATGATTGATGGTACAACAAGAATGCACCACACGTTACGTAGATTATTAACTGTAATAGTCGGGGAATAGCTGTTGTAGAACGGTCTGGGTCTGGCTAAGCCTGGTATGCGATCCGGCAGGCTGCTCCTTGGCCTGCTGCGCCAAACTCCGCCCCGCGCCGCGCCGCTGGCGCTGCCTTGCCTACTCTACTGACCTCCACTCCGCGCCACTAAAATGCGTTCTCAACTAAACAATGTTCTATGGCCTCAATGTGATGCACACAAATACAATGCTTCCCAGCTGTACGCCTTCGAAACACATCATGCCTAAATATACACGATGACAACATTAAATGTGTATGTAATAAGAATAATCTCAAACAATATTAATCTCAATTAAAATTAATCTCAATTAAAATTCAAACATTTCGTTGAGGATATTAAGCGTATAGGTAGGTACTTATGTTAGCTTAGCGGCTATTCCGTTAGCGAGCCCCGATAATAACTGTTAACCGCACCGCATGAACGATAAACGCACCTGATGTAAGTATAGTATGTTATTTGTTTACTTTAGGTAATGGTAGATAATTTGAATCACAATTGAATTTATTAGCTTGTACAATACCGCTTCAAACGTTATATAAAACATCTAGAGGTAGGTTACACTACTACGCACATAAAATTAATTTTGTAAACTATCCATAAGCTATCTATTTTTGTAGGTAGGCACACAACTTAATGAATGAGGTCTCTGACAAATAGGGCTACTTACTAATTCGACAACTTTTAGTAAACCGGGCGGCGTTTTGAAATAGTCAACGTTGATTTTGATCCAGTCGAGCGCACCACCTTGTTGCTGTGGAGAGGCACCCTGGTTCGCGGGCTTGTTGTGGTCGACAGTCACCACTGTTTCGGGGGCCATCATTATTGATTGTCTCAAATTAATCCACGAGCACTGGCACTGTAGGCTTGTACACTGTTGTCGCGACACTGAAATCGGCAGCGAGCGTAGAATAGTTCGGTCAGCACGCAACTGGCGAGCGGCCCGCGATTGCCGGCTCTACCGCTCTACCGTAGAGACGGGTAACAAGAAACGTGCTGATGGCGTTTAGAACGCGACGCGGTTGTGAGCACACGTACCGCAGCTTCGATTGGCTTCAACCACCTCACCTAATTGCCGTCGACCGGTGACGGAATGCTATGCATTAATTGGTGACTAAAATACCTCCTATAGGAAGTTAGGAACCAACTTATCGCAAGGAATGTGCAGCATCGATTATTATTATTTATTTTTATTTTTTATTTTTATTTATTATATAAGTACATAACACCATGGACAAAAAATTAATATATATATATATATATATATATATATATAGATTCCCCCACGGGCACTTAGTTGATCAGACGTGCCATATAGGTAGTAATTTGTTGATCCGATTTCACTTGTTGATCCGGGTGGTATTTGTTGATCCAATACAGCATCACCGTCAGTATGTGGCTCCGATTGGAGCCACAAGTGCAACCAACAGTAATAATAATAATTACGTGTTTTTTATACAAATCCACCTTTTTTGCGTTTGAGCACTAGTTGATCCGATTCAAATGAGCCAATCAGAGCCCACAAATTGTCACGAGCTCAGCAATTGGTTGCTGGCGTCCTTGGCAGGTATTATCTTATTCATGTACAATTTGTACATGAGGTTTAAAGACGGAGCTAAACTCTGCATTGTTTTTGCGGTCAGTGAAAAATTGTGTGCCAATTTTTACCAGTACCTATGATAATTATCAGCGTAGGTAACGGCAAGTGTAATTATTTTGATATTTTTACCACCAACAACATCCATTTTGCTTCTTTACTGATTTTTATAATAATACATTTCTAGCAGATTTGATTCTAGCGTTGGTAGGTTTGTTTGATACATTTCCAGCAGAACTACATGAACGCGGATCCAACGCTCTGATTAAAAAAAAATTGTAATAAGTAGATAGTACACAGATTCTATGAATGTAAAATTTGTAGGGAGATTGAGGTTATACAAAAATTTACTGACAACTTTTCTTTTGTTTTAAGTTACTTTTTGTTTTGTTGCAGCAGGTACAGCACCGTATCAACATACTGTGGCAAACACATTTTTTTATTTATGGAACCCTACCATAAACAAGTATCAAACTAAAAAACCTATAGATATAAAAATATCTAAATAAAGAAGACTATCGCAAATCTATAACATTTTTTAAACGGCCTTGGAAAGGAACCCATTTCATAAAACGAAATACCTGTATCATCTGGAACAAAAGAACGAATCCCAATATACCTCTCCATCCATCTTTTATAGTCATTCAAACTGACGGAAAAGTATAATATTTGTTACATGATGATAATACATACAAAGTATTTTTGGTGTAATTTTGCTTTTTATAAACATTACACAGCTGATGATGACTGCTACGATGTTTGTGCTTATTGACACCATTGGATGATTATGTTGATTTTGTGATGTTAATTCCCTATGATGATGAATATTTTAAATGTGAATAAAACCTAGTCCTATTTACTTGTTAATTGGTTTTATTAAATCAAAGTAAGTTCAGTAAGTTTTAAAACGTTTGAATGAATTTAAGTAGAGGTTTCAGTTCTGTATTCTATAAACCTCTCGGAAAGGTTCTCGAGTGGCTACCACGAACCAAAAGACTTAGCTTAGACCGGCTCCCTACAAGGTGGATCGATGATCTGGTGAAAACAGTGGGGAGCCGATGGATGCAGGAGGCGAGCTGCCACTCAAAGTGGCGCTCACTGGGGGAGGCCTATGTTCAGCAGTGGACGTTTATCCAAATTCGTTCAGCCATTTCGGCGTGAAGAGGTAACAAACATACCCTCACACAAGCTTTCGCAATTAGTTTCTTTCGGTAAACGTTGTTCCCAAAATTATACTAAACTTGAAATAAATAACCTAAACTTGATAGTGTTGATGACAACCAAAGATAATATTTTGTTTAATAATTCTAAAAATGGCTGTATTATTATTCTTAAATTCAGTAAATTATTGATTTTTATACGTATTTTTAAGGTACGAATTTTAGTCAAAAGTACCTACACGTTTCAAGAATTCGGGAGTTTTTATAATCTTAATAGGATTTGTGCATCTTACTCTAAGATTTGGCGCAAAGTAAAACTCTAAACTAAAATGTTATCTAAGAAGTGGTTATTATCATTATTATCTAATAGCAAGCAGTAGTAGTAATAGAAATTCTTCAAGAATCAATGCCGAATAAAGACTCGGAAGCTCTCAGAAAAACTCGTGAATTAATGGCAGATCGGAGCTATGAAACTGCAGTCTTTAGTTGAGTATGTCAGCGTACGGTGAACTCAATAAACAAATCTGGAGTGGAGTTCTCAAAAACTGGAGTAAAACTGAAGACGAGAGTGGTGTTATTTCATCCAAGCCTGAGATTCTGAGAGAAATCGAGAACTTCTATGGACAGTTATACACCTCGACATGTAAGCCCACTGCTAACACAGCTCAGGACACCAGAGCCAAGTTAGTCTGACACTATACCGAAGATATCCCGGATATCAGGCTGTACAAGATTAGAATGGGTCTCAAGCTTCTTAAAAACCACACGGCGCCAGGTGAGGATGGAATTACGACCGAACTTCTGAGAGCAGTACTTATAGTCCTACAGAAGTTATTTAATTCTGTCGTCCTTGAAGGTACAACGCCAGAAGCGTGGCACTAGAGCGTGGTGGTACTCTTTTTCAAAAATGGTGACAACACCTTATTGAAGAACTAGGCCCATCTTGCTTCTCGTGTATAAGCTGTTTTCGAGTCATTACGAATCAATCGACTCCTACGCAGGTTTGATGAATTTCAGTTAGCGTTAGCGTTTGGGATCTTTGCTAGACCCCCAGAGTGCGGAGAAAATCCCATTGCAAAGAGGCCTGATACAAGGAGACGTTATTTTTCCGAAACTGTACACAAACACGTTGGAAGACGTTTTCAAGCACTTGGAGTGAAAAGGATCTGGCATCTACATAAATGGCGAACACATCACTAACCTTTGTTTTGCCGATGATATTGTAATGGCGGGGTCGCTTAACGACCACAAGTCAGCACCATGCTCAACGACCTTAGAAGTCTCCCGACAGGTTGGTTTTAAGATGAACATGAACAGGACGAAAATCATGTCTAATGCCCATGTTCCACCTGTACCGGTAATTGTTGGGAACGATACTCTCGAAGTTGTCGACAAATATGTCTACTTAGGACAGACTGTCCAACTTCGACAAAGAGGTCGCGCGAAGAATCCAACTTGGCTGGGCAGCGTTCGAGAAGCTTCGACCCATCTTTTCGTCTAAAATACCGCAAAGCCTGAAAACAAAAGTTTTCGATCAGTGTGTGTTACCAGTGATGGGAACTGAGATATGACCTCTTAGTGATGGCCTCATTTGTAAGCCCAAAATCGTGCTACGAGCTACGGTATTTCCCTGCGAAATAAGATCCGCAATGAGGAGATCTAGAGGAGAACTAAAGTGACCGATATAGCTCTTAGAATTATCAAGTTGAAATGGCGATGGGCAGGCCAAATCGCTCGTAGAACTGACAACCGATGGGAACGAAAGGAGGAGTGGCGACTACGAATTGAAAGACGCAGCGTAGGCTAGCCCCCCACTAGGTGGACTGATGATCTGGAAACCGCGGGGAGCAGGTGGCGAGAAGCCGCTCAAGGTGGCGCTTTGTTGGGAGGCCTTTGTTCAGCAAAGGACGTCTTCAGGCTGTTGATAATGGTGATGATGATGACCTAATAATAGTAACCAAAAATAACGTTTTTTCAGCAAAATAGTAAAAGACTTAAGTAAAACAACATGTAAAATTCAATAGTTATTAAGTACAAAGAGTATTTTTGTAAATAATATTGAGGTAGGACCAGCTTTAAATTACAATTTCAATTGTTTATTTGCATTCCACTGTGTAGTTTTTTTTTTTCAAGGGGCATTATTTTTTATTTATTTTTGTTACAATTGTGATTTTTTTGAAACATTATACTTGTTTATAATAAATAACGGCTAATCGTAATTTACTTCATTTTAATATGGGTTTTTTGCTGGTGCCCTAAATCATACGGTAAAATGATAAAAACTCCCAAAACCGCAAAACGTAGGAAGGTACTTTCGACTAAAACTCAAGCATGGAACCTTAAAAATTTACTGCATTTAAGAATAATATTACAGCTACTTAATACAAACAGCAGGCAAATATTATATTTTTGTTCTAATCAACAACACCATCAAGTGAAAACAGTGTTTTCAATCATCCTATATATTCGGTTCGGAGCCAACAAATACTAAAGCACATTAAAAAATATACCTACGTTACTTAAAATAGTATCGTTTTGTCGGATCAAATTAAGCTCTAATTTTGATAATATAAATGGAGCCACATAGACGCTGTATTCCGACATGGATCAACATACGACTTTGCATTTGGTATACAAACTGGAGCCAATAAGTGTTTAAGCATTTCAGAATTTTGGCCGTTAAGGAGTCGATAAAGTTCAAATTTTCAATGAAAAAAAATGCGCGTATATCACTTTCTCAATGAATATGTTTGGCAACGTCGCCCTCTTCTTTGCGACGTTGCCACTCCGCATAAGATATATGCAACCGGAGTCGAGTAGTGAGGCGAAAAAGGTGGAGTCAGCAATGCACGGCAGTCGGGCTGGATCAACTTTGTGCCCAAGTTGGTATTTATATATATACGTATATATATTTAATTTGTTCCCGTGAAACAAAAAAGTTGTCTAATGAAATCTATTATAATATTAGGTCTAGAACACTAAAAACGAACATTAAAATGAGGTAGAACATCAGAGAACGAACCCTACAACAAATAAGTGAATTCTTCACTTATAGAAGATTACGAGCAACTAAAATTTGAGGGCATTTTAAGCATTCACGAAAATATTTTGTATCTGTAGTTTTATAAATAACGGAATTTAAAGCTATTTAATATTTATTATACACCTTCCTACATCACTGAAGCTATTGAATGCTCCTACATTGCTCTGAAGTTATTTTAGAGTTGATTTTTTTCATTTAGGTAGTAGAATACTATTATAATATCCGAGATTTAGGTAAACAGGCAGCAGAGTAGGGCCACATAGAACATTGAATAATACCTAATCATTATAATAGCACAGATCCTAGGATTTCATAATAGTTGTAGCAGGGGCGGATCCAGGATTTCATTTTGGGGGGCCATTCTCCCAAGATTAGGAGCTAGGGTAACTAGTACTAACTATCGAGCACTTTTTTTTTTGCTCTGTGCGCTGCAAGATATATCCGGAATGAGGAAATCTGCAGGACTAAGGTGACCGATATGGCCCAAGCAAACAATATTAGCAAGTTGGAATGGCAATGGGCAGTGCAAAATTCCTCCCTCGCCTCGTTCTCGAGTGGCGACCACGAACCGGAAGGCGCAGGGTAGGCAAACCCTCATAGGTGGATCGACGATCTGGGGACAACCGCGGGGAGCCGATGGATGCAGGAGGCAAGCAGCCACTAAAGTAACGCTCTCTGGGGGAGGCCTATGTTCAGCAATGGACGTTTTCAGGCTGTTGATGATGGGTAGTAATTTTGCTCAATCAGAAAAACAGGGAAGGTCGTAAAACGGTACCGTGAGCGCAGCGAGGGTAAAATTTCAGTGCGTTTGGACTGTATAAATGAACGTACTGTAAAAGAAGGGGTATACTAATGCGCATACATTTTTGAATCATGTCCTAGCAGATTTCAGAAAAATAAGGTTGTAATTTTGTTTAATCAGAATAACATGGACACTTGATAAAGGTAGCGCGAGCGCAGCGGGCGCGAAAAATTTTAAACATGTTCTGGTAACTTCAGAAAAACAAGGAACCTATGCTGTGTAAAAACGCACCTGAATTGACTCAAGGTGGGGGCATTCCCCCCCCTGGATCCGCTAATGAATTGTAGGTTGCGATCTTATAATATAGAACATATAGAACACAAACACATAACGCCATCTATCGAGTCACGTCATGCATGTTAAACTAGTCACTAACGCCATCTACCCAGATTTGCCTGGTATACGGTAGATGGCAATAGTAGTACACAGAATTCGCCTAGTACTATAACTTACAAATTGTTTTGGCAGTCTCGTTATCAAAAAATTATAACAAAGTTAGAAAAATACAACACCTATAGGGCAAGCTTAATCCATGCTGGAGTTAGCAGAAGCAACCGGTACATAACATGTACATATATCTCTATGATAACATGTAGGGATTGGAGTTCATAGAAAAAGTGCATGGGAGCTAGCATTATACAGGTGTAATTTAATTCTTTAGCATAAATTGAGCCCATGATAGTACATCATTTATAGATGATTATTAAAGAGTAAAAGTGTGTAAATGAGAATATTTTTATTGAAAATTATGAAGATTGCCTCGGCGCCTAACGCAGTTGGCACGGATGATTTTGATACATTTAAACGTTTTTATACCTCGTATGTACTAATTAAAAACAGTACTACATTATTTTAATTAAATTTTGTATTGTAGCATTTGATTAAGTAAATTATTCCATTTTTGCAGTTATAATTATTACTAAACCAATGTGTTAGAATTCAAAAATTTTGGTCCAGATGTAACCGGTATTAGGATTAGGTACTTACGTTTAAAAGGATGCTAATTAATTCAATTACACCCAGTATACTCTTTGGACACTGCTGCACTTTCATTATTAGAGTAATGAATTGTACAGTCAAGTACAGATACTTTAGTCTTCAGAACACTAAACCACATAATACTATACTAGTACCTATGTGCTCTTACAGTTCCCGTCACGTCAAACCAGATGACACCGCGAGAAAACTTGTCGTCTCTGTTAGACACACAGCTCTACCATACTTGACTTGTCAGTCTCTCACGAGAAATAGTGTCGAGATAATTTTGTTGCAGTGTGCATGCTAGCCCAGTTGGTACTTAATACTGTAGAAACACATGGCTCAAATTTGCATTTTTTCATGGGCTCCAACAGGAACACAAAATGAAAGAAACCAACCAAGAACTTCATTTGAATTGAAAAATGAATAGCATGGGATCATTTTGAGGTATCAAACCAGAATAGTCCATGGGTAGTGGGAATACAGTGTTATCAGAATCACACTAACTATATCACCACAATAATATACACAATAGTGTAATAGTAGTATTTTTTTTATGAGATTGATTGACGTGACGAGCTTGTCGTTCACCTTATGTTACACTCAATCTAGCAATCAGATCATAAGTCTCATTGGCCCTACAAACCGGAACACAGTAGTGCTTGCACACTACTGCTTGATGGCAGAATAACTGGCAAAGCGGTGGTACCTACCTAGATGAACTTTGCAGAAAAGTCCTACCACCTAGTAAAAGTAGTATTATATTAATGCAAGTTGGAGTTAGTACTTCTAGTTTAAGAACTGAATCACTGACAACATTAGTACTACTGCACTAAAGTACTTAAAACTGAATATAAACCAGCCAAAAAAATTTATATAAAATCTAATATTATGCATGTTAAAATGCAGCTTCAAGTTTGCAAAAATGTCATACTTTCTAACAACAAAAATTCAGAACAGGATCAACTTTTTTTACATATTTATTGCATTAACTTAGAAGAAGAAGCCTAAAATTTTGCCTCCAAGATGTTTCCTTCTTGCTTCTTCATGATCCATGATACCACCGCTGGTTGTTAGAACAAGGTATCTGAAATAGGAATAAAGGTTTTTCATTAAATTACTTAGTTTATCTCTTAAACTCCCAGCGGTTTGATATTGAACACTCATGCAGGAGGTTAATGCACCAACTTATGTTTATTATGGAATAAAACTTGTACAAAACCATACGGACAATATCCATCAAGAAGAAAGACATCTTTTGGTACAGTTTTATTTAATGTAGCACAATATATCAAATGACAACCAACAAGAACTATTGGCGATCCGCGGTAGTTGTGCTGAAATTACAGAATGTAACAGAAACTTGGTAATCTACTTTCCAGATGCCGAAACTAAACGCCAAAAATTCCTAATAGGTAAAATTAAGTATTTTGTTTTTGTACTCAGGAGTAAGAAAACAAATTAAAAATATATGTACATATCTATGTATAAAGCTTTTACCCATAAAGTGTGCCAGTCCCAAAAGTATTTTAAGGCCAGGACACTATGTACATATTCTACTCATAAACTCCCAGCAACTCCGTGCATTGATATTGTATTGTCATCTCAAATGCTGGTATTCCAGAGGTAAAGTGATATGCATAATAAAACGTGTTTGTATCAAACCACAGTACACAATAATTAAAATTTATAGGAGTTAATAAATCATCTTGAATGAAAGATATTGAAATAAAATATGTGTAATAAAAATTATATAAACATCAAGACGTTAAGAGCTCTGTTGATGTTGATCAGCTGCTATGATAAGCTTAACCTTAAACATTTTGAGTTAATTCTTACCCGAACTGTCGTGATGGCAGAAGATTTGTCCATCTTTCAATATCATTAATTGGAACATCGAAACGTGGTGAAATGACTCCGCACTTGTTCAATCTACCGGTGAGGTTGACTACTATCTTGCCCGCCCTGTGGTCATCAACGATCTCAAACTCTCCGATGTAACCGTGCTTCATCATCACAGTCAAGAACTTCACAATCACTTTAGAACAAGGCCTGATGAGCACTTGTCTTTTACCGCGCTTTTCGGCATTGTGAATTGATTTCAGCGCATCACTCAATACGTTCATACGCACCATGGCTGAAAGTTTAAATTATATAGTACAATTTCAGCGAGAAATACACAAAAGAAGATAATCTTGTAGTAAGCCGTCAAAACACCGTGAAAGAACAGAGGTTATCACTAAACATGTTCGCTTGAAACTAAAATAACTTTTTCACAGTAATGTGCATGAATAACTGCAAATGAGAATATCTTTAATTACAGCTTTATTTAGTCAAAAACGACGATTACCTAGGATTTAAAACCTGCCCAAAAGAACCGAAATGACATGAACGGTTAAAAAGAAAGAAAAACCGTGTAGGGATGTAGATGACAGTTACGAAAAAATCGATACATAATAAAATCGATTATAAAAATAATGAAGCGATTTCTTAACGGCTTTCGTAGTTGACCTAATTTCAGCGTTGTAGAAGGGTACTTTTTATAATTATAAATTTTTTTGCACCCGCGTGAAGGGCTGAAAGTGCCTCGAAGTTGCACGCGTAGTGTCTCACTGCACTAGACTAGATTAAATATGCACGTATTTATAAGTAGGCATGGATCCTTTCACAAGGAGCGAAAAATCGTATTTTATAAATATTGTATCTTTTCGGGACTAGCAAAGATCCCCTGGGTCCCCTGGGTCCATTAAATCAAACGCAGATTCAGCGAGAAAACACATATATATAATAAACTGATAACCAAAGAGCTTTCTTCTAAAACATTACAAAATACACTGGAACTATAATAACATAACACTGGAACACAAAAACAACTAAAGAAAAAATATATTTCTCCTACATTTTTTCTTCGTTCGTGACTGTCATGTCACCGGTTCTTACTTCTTAAATTCAAACCTACCTGACATACAATCTTCATGCAATGAGATTACACTATATTAAAGCCAAATCTCTTTGCTTCAATACTCCTCCTTAATCTCATGCACATCCGCATAAAACTGCAATACTCACAGCCTTTCATTCACACAATCCCATACCATTCACGCACCACTCAAACTTACCTCTTGGGAGAGGTTTGGTTACAGCATCAGCAACCATCCTCTCAGTTTGTCGATACTCCAACCTTATGACGTCAGATTCAACAGCGTTCCGCACAAAATGATATCTGACATCCACATGCTTCGTGCGTTGGTGATGCACTGGATTGTTGGCAATAGCAATAGCTGACTGGCTGTCTGAAAAACTGTAATAGCCTTCCCTTCTTCCTCGCCAATCATCTCTGCTATAAACCTCCTAAGGAATACAGCTTCCTTGGCTGCCTCTGATAACGAGACATATTCTGCCTCAGCAGTGCTAAGAGCCACTGTGCGCTGTTTAGTGCTCTGCCATGAAACAGCTCCTCCTTGAATGAGGAACACTGATCCTGAGTAGGAACGACGATCGCTATCTCCTGCGAAGTCCGCATCAGCGTAAGCCTCCATCATTTCTTGCTGTTTCCCTCTAGTGTATCTCAAGCCAAGACTCTTTGTACCGTTGAGATACCGCAGTACACGCTTAGCGGCAATCCAATGTTGCTCCTCGTAACACTCATTGAATTGGCTCAAATAGTTCACCACATGAGCAATATCTGGCCTTGTACACATTACCAGGTACATAAGTGATCCTATCAACGCTCGGTAAGGGATTCTCTCATCTGGTTTCCTGCCGTGTATAGGCTTCTCTAGCCTTTGGCCTGGTACTGCCGGTGTGACCACTGGTTTGCAGTCCTCCATATGGTATGCTTTTAAGACCTTATCTATGTACTTCTCCTGATGTATCTTAATCCCCTTATCATCTTGCTTGATATGGATCCCCAACATCAATTCAGCCTTACCAAGATCTTTCATGTCAAAGCTGGATTTCAATTCGCTCTTGACCTTAAGGATCTCTTGTTTGCTGTTCCAGAAAATTAAAATGTCATCTACGTACACAGCGATAATGATTATTTTTGCATTCTGTGACCGCATGTAGACGCATGGTACATTTTCTGACCTCTTAAATTTAAGTTTCATTAGTACAAAATGAAGCTTCGTGTTCCAAGCTCTCGGAGCCTGCTTCAGTCCGTACAATGACTTCCGTAAAAGGCAGACGCAATCCTCTTTCCCTTTTACCTCAAACCCCTCCGCTTGTTTCATGTAAACGACTTCGCTCAGATCTCCATTGAGAAATGCCGTTTTCACATCCATCAACTTGTAATCCAATCCTTGCTGCTAAAGCCATCAACACTCTCAAAGAACTGTGTCTTACTACAGGTGAGAATGTGTCAAAATAATCAATGCCTCTGCATTGACTGAAGCCTCTCGCAACGAGTTGTGTCTTATAGCGCATATTTCCTCCCGCCTCTTCTTTGACTCGAAATAACCATTTTGAGTCAACAATGTTGCTCGACCTCGGTGGCTTCACAAGTGTCCAGGTTTTGTTTTTCTCAAGAGCCTCTAGCTCCTCCTCAATCGCAACTTTCCACTTAGCTCCATCCACTTTAGAACTGTCGTTTCGTGAATAATACCGCATTGCTTAAAATGATTCACAAAACTCCTGTTACAAAATTCCGTGCCATTGTCGCTCCTAACCCGCTTTATTTTAAGATCAGTTTGATTTTCTACTAAATTTTTGAATGCAATAAATGTATCCAAAACAGTTGATTGATTTGCGTTTTAGAAAATATATAAACGACTTGCGCGAAAAATCATCCGTAAAAGAAATAAAATATCTAAAACCACTCCAACTATGAACCGACATTGGCCCACAAATATCCGTATGGATTAAATCAAGTTTAGTCTCGCTTCTATGCGCTTGACTACAAGGAAATGATTTGCTCTTTTGCTTTCCTTCAAAACAAGGAGTGCAAGGAGACAAAACACCATTGGTAAACGAAATTCCACGCGCCAAAGAATCACGAAGGGTCAACATACCTGCTAAACTTAAGTGCCACAATTCCAAAGAATTAACGTTGGACACAAAAGCGTTACCTTCAGTGTGAATATTAGGCTCTTGGTTTTCCGTACATACATAACATTCCCGTTTCTGATCAATTTTGTAAATACCATCCACATTAGTAGCCATCAGATCACAAGAACCAGTCACATTGACGTTATCATTCCTGTAACATTTATTAGCATCAAACATTAACATATAGCCTTTTGCTGCAATCTTGCTAACAGACAAAAGATTAGCTGCTACTTGCGGTACATACAAAGCATCAGTAATAACTTTTTCAACATAGTTATCTAAAGTCAAATTAATATTTCCTACGCCTTCACTATATATTTTATCATTATTGGCAGTAGTAATTTCAGAATGATTATTGGGAGAAAAATTATTCATCCAATTAGTCATATTATGTTAGCGGGAGCTACTCAATATAAACAAGTTATATTCGCGCAGTGGTATATTTACATATTAAATATAATAAAGAAACTAAAAAGAAACATTCTGTTCATTAACAGAGCAGTGACAATCTATATCTTATAAACAACCGTTGCTAGGCAACTACCACCCTACAGCAGAGTATGTAGGCAGACACACCATAGAGGATAGGTTCATTCAACACCCCCACTCAATCCGCTATGTTGTGTGCAAAACATATGCTTTGGTCTAGGTACACCTTTAGTAAGCATATCTGCAGGCATACCACCAGTTTCACAATACTGTATGAGGATCTCTCCTCGCTCTGCTAACTCTCTTACAAAGTGATATCTTATATTTATATGTTTCGAGCGCTTTCCTATAACAGGTGTATATATTAGCTTACAGGCGCTCTGACTATCACTGTAAATTGTAATAGATTTACCTACATCACCAGTCAATTCACAGTATAATCCTTTTACAGATATCACTTCTTTAGCTGCCTCACTTATAGCTATATATTACGCCTCCGCGGTACTTAAAGCTACGCAACCCTGCTTAGCAGATTTCCAAGCTATTACAGCACCACCAAAAACTAGGCTATATCCCGAGAAAGACTTCCCATCGGCTCCATTTCCCCAATCAGCATCCGCGTAAGCTACCAGAGGACTATTACACCTTTTGTAATACAGCGATAGCTCCAACGTCCCCTTCAGATACCTTAGAATGCGTTTAAGTGCAGCCATGTGAGTACCATCGTTGCAGCTATTGAATTGGCTCAACATCGTAACAGCATACGATATATCAGGCCTAGTACAGCATGCTAAGTACATAAGCGATCCTATCATTTCCTGATACAGTGGATTCACTTCATTCTTAACACCCGGCTTCAAATGTAGATTTGTTTCTACTGGCGTTGATACTGGCTTGCATTCTAGCATCTGGTACTTTTCAAGAATCTTGGTGACGTGCTTCTTCTGAGACAAGCAAATTCCATTCTTATTTCTCAGAATATGCATACCCAAACATTCTCTTGCCTCTCCTAAGTCCTTTATCTTGAAAGCATCACCAATCTGATTATTCACGACTTCTGCAGCTTCCTTTTGGTTTGTAAAGATATAAAAATCATCTACGTAAAGTGCAATAGCTAAGAAAACATTTTTGTTCTCTTCGTGTAAACACACGGATCATATTATTTCGATCGAATAAACCCCATCTTCAAAATATGCCCGTGAATTTTTTCGTTCCAGCAACGAGCTGCTTGTTTTAGGCCATAGATAGCCTTCCGCAACTTGCAAACCTTGCGCTCATTCTCAATAAAACCTTCCGGTTGCTCCATATATAAATCTTCTTGGAGATCTCCATTAAGAAATGCAGTAGTAACATCCAAATGATGTATATGGAGGTCCTTCTCAACTGCAAGCGCCACCAGAAGACGTATTGAAGACATTCTCAACACAGGAGCAAAGGTTTTCAAAATAATCTTCACCTGGTTTCTGCGAGTAACCTTTCGCAACCAATCTCGCCTTATGACGCTGCACACCTCCATTTGCTCCAATCTTGAGCTTAAACACCCATTTTGATTTGACCACATTTACATCCGGTGGTCGATCAACTAATTCCCACGTAAAATTCGTTTGCAGGGAATTAAATTCATCCTTCATAGCTTCCAGCCACAATTTTTTATCTGTTCGTGTCATAACATCTTTAAGAGATACCGGATCATCAACTACATGGAAGTTATAGACCAAGTCCTCATCGCGTTTAGGACGTCTATTCCTAAGAGGATACCTGCGTTCGGGAATCTCAACTTCACGAACGCTCTCATTCGAACCAGAGTCTGAAGCATCATAAAAATCTTCTTCCGGACTCGACAATGGATTTCCTTCTTCTGAAATGATCACCTCTTCATTGTTTTCATTTTCATCATTAACTTCATGAAAACTATTAACTGGGCTATGAGAAGTCCTCAGAGGAATATCAGGTATGCTACATTCCGTAACACCAATTCCTTCACCACGAACATCTTCATCTATATTAGTGATAGAAAACATCACAACAGATGGAGCAGTCTCTCTTGGCTGAAGATTGCTATTCGATGATACAGGAACATCTGGCTGAGCCACTCTTTTTGGCTGAGCAGTCCTTTCAAAGAACGTTGCGTCTCGAGTGCGTGTAACCCGCTTTGGGTTGTTCATGTTTATGAATCTGTAAGCTTTCTGATCCTCACTGTAACCTGTCATAATCATCTCGACAGTCTTAGAATCAAACTTCCACCGACTATTATCTTTCACCAATACTTGAGCTTTACATCCAAAAGTCTTCAAGTGTGAAAGGTCCACCTTATCACCAGTGAAAACTTCCTCCGGAACTTTTCCCGTCAGAGCCATGGTTGGCGACCTATTTTTCAGATACACGGCGCATCCAATAGCCTCGCCCCAAAACCTTTTGTCCAGATCAGCATCTTTAACCATACACCGGGCCTTTTCAGTTACGGTCCTAATCGTCCGTTCAGCTACACCATTCTGCTGAGGCGTGTGAGGCACTGACCTCTGATGAACAATCCCATGGGCATTCAAATAATTTTGAAATTCATTACTGGTGTATTCAGTCCCATTATCGCTACGCAACTTCTTCAATTTTTTACCAGTTAGGTTTTCAACTAGCGCCTTGAATTCCTTAAATTTAGCAAAAACTTCGGTCTCTTCAATATATAGCTAAATGTTTTTCGGCTATAGTCGTCCACAAAAATCAGATAATATCTGTTATCGCCCCATGAATCCACTTCCATAGGACCTGCTAAATCCGAATGCACTAGTTCCAATAATCCCTGAGCCCTCTTAGCATGTTTCCTCCTCGGAAACTTCTTCACACACTGCTTACCTTGGCAACATTCCACACATGGTTCCTTGTTCACCTCCCCGAATGAAAGACCATTTACCATGTCTTTCAGCTTGACCATCAGTGGTCCACTCAAGTGACCTAATCTCCTATGCCATAATTCATATGCACTGGAATCACTCGGAGTATCTGAAGGAGTCGTGACAACCATCGCTGCCTGTTTGGGATCTAAAACATATAACCCTGTTTCAGTGGTACTGTAAATAGAGGTTTACCGGCTAGGGTTATACAATTTTTCATAAAAACCTGACAACATTTGTCATCGAAGACAACAGTGCAACCGTTAACACACATTTTACTCACCGATAGCAAATTGGTAATAAGGCAACAACATCACATCATCAAATTTAATTTTATGCTCCTTCACAAAAACATCCCCTTTTAGCTTTGAAACTAACTGATCATTATTAGCCGTAGTTATATATTTTGAACTACCGGCAGAAACATTTTCAAGAATTTGTTTTTGTGAAGTCATGTGAGAGGTTGCCCCTGAATCTACAACCCATTGGGTGGGTTCCGTGGCCGTTGACAAAAGAGTTACATAATCTTTATCTAAAACTAACGTCGCATTATCTGGATTAGTCTTTCTAGAACTACAGTTACTATCCTGGGTGGTATTTGCATTGCCCTTACTGTTGGACTTGCGCTGTTTACACTGCCACTTGTAATGGCCCTTCTTTTTGCAAAAATGACATATAATGTTATCTTTCTTGCTGATAAGCGCCGAGTCCTCTGTCTTCGTCGTGTCACTTCCACTCAGTGTCTCCATTAGCGTGTGCTTCCGTAAGCTCTCCTTTAGTAGCGCTGCCATCACCGTCTCCGTTGAAATCTTGGTACCCGAATGCTCCAGTGTCATAACAAGTGGGTTAAAATCGTCCGTTAATCCTGCCAGCATGATTATTCCAATGAATTCATCATCCAAACCTGCTTTGATGCTTATTAACGACTGACTGGTTGACTGGATCTCATTCAAATATTCCTCCATATTCCTGAACGTCGACAATTTTACGTTGAACAGCCTGCGCAGTAAATATAGACGGCGCATCAAGCCTCTGTCAGCGTATGCCCGCTTCAGCGCTTCCCAAGTATCTCTCGCAGTTGTCAAAGCTATAATCATAGGGTATATATTCTCCTTGCACATGAGACATATCTTACTTCTAGCTTTAGCATCCTTCTTCTTAGCTTCAGCAGTGTCAGGCATGAACTCCTCATCGATGCATTCCCATAGATCCAGGTCGGTCAACAGCATCTCCATAGCAAAAGACCACGTGCCATAATTGGCTTGACCGGCCAGCTTCTCAACATTGTAGCTCGCAGCTTGTTGCATTATGACAACTGATGGGTACTTACAGCTTACGTACACTTAGCTCATACACACGCTAAAACAGGAATGGGACTGGGCCCATAACCTGTTAGCGGGAGCTACTCAATATAAACAAGTTATATTCGCGCAGTGGTATATTTACATATTAAATATAATAAAGAAACTAAAAAGAAACATTCTGTTCATTAACAGAGCAGTGACAATCTATATCTTATAAACAACCGTTGCTAGGCAACTACCACCCTACAGCAGAGTATGTAGGCAGACACACCATAGACGATAGGTTCATTCAACATATTATGACTAGAACATCCGGAATCTAAAATCCAGCTATCTTTGTCACAAACACTATTAACCAAAGCAGTTTCATTAGAAAAAGGTTCCTATCGGTGCTACTAGTACTTCCCTTCTTTGTAGTAGAAGATGTATCTGGCGTCAAACCATTATCAGGAATCTTCTTCGAATGTTTTTTTAATTTAGGACACTTTGGCCTAGTGTGTCCCTTTTGTTGACAATTATGACAAGTGGGAACAAATTTGTCCTTTGCAACAAGAATCTTCTCAGATTGTTCCATATTAGATACAGTAGCTCCTCTTTTAAATTCGTTTTGTATTAATTGACATTTCACAAAGTCAGATGTCAGTTTAGTATTTGTGGCTTCCATTGCCATAATCAATGAGTCAAACTCAGGTGGCAAACCGATGAGCATTAATTCTGCTACTTCATCATCCTCAATAATGCTTCCAATATCTGCCAATTCTTGGGTAACAGAAATAATATTTCCCAAATATTGGTCCATTGACTGATGATCAACATATTTAATCTGCGACAGTCTCCTTTTTAGGGTCAATCTACGGCTGATGCCTGCATTCTCATAGGCTGACTTCAAACTAGACCAGGCTTCTCCGGCAGTCTTAGAATTTTTGACATGAGGGTAGCATATGGGCGATATATTCAAACAAATTTTTGCGTATGCCCTTTGATCTCTTGAATAGTCTGTACTAGCCTGTGCAAAATTCATTACAATGTCCCATAGACCATTGTCTATCAATAATAATTTCATTTGGAATTTCCATGTTTGATAATTGGAAACACCCTGTAGTTTCTCAATATTAACGTGAGAACTACTCAAAATTGTATTGTTCATGTTAGATGCACTTACATTTTCCATCATTACACAATAAAATATCTCACTGAATTTTATTCAGAGAAAATAAAATTTCACCTTGTCACACCTAAATCACATGTATTTATAATCTACGGATGGGCTTTAATAGCCCATGACCTGATAAAATATATGATTATATCAAAGTATGCCTTAACACGTAGAATATAGTAATATAATGGATTTATAAATAATATTTGGTTTAAGGTGATAAATAAGGGGCAGTGTTATGAAACCTACTTTCAGTTAAATAGTTTTTGTTCTGTTTATGAATTATGCCCCACATGTCTGACTCTGTCATTATGTCATTGTTGTTATTTGCGCTTTGCTATGTTGTATTAAAATTATTATCACCTTAAACCAAATATTATTTATAAATCCATTATATTACTATATTCTACGTGTTAGGGCATACTATGATATAATCATATATTTTATCAGTCTGTGATATTGGTTGCGCTAGGGTAGTCAGAATAGTCCCTTCTAGATTAGGCATCGTTTTTGTCACCGATATATAAAAATCAGCGTAACGCAATCAGGGGGTCTAGCAAAGATACCAACCACTAACGCTAATGCCTCACGCTAACTCCAAAAATGTATTGAAATGACATTCGCTGCGGAAAAGTTAGCGATTTCCGAAATGTCATTTCAGTACATTTTGGAGTTAGCGTTTGGCGTTAGCGTTAGTGGTTGGTATCTTTGCTAGACCCCCAGGCAACTACCTCGCTGGCAAGGCCAACTTACCCCCGCGGGGCCCCGAAGGAAAATGGTTTACTGTAAGATTTTTTTTAAGAAATGGAAAAAAAATTAAAGCTCAATATCTAATGTGGCGCTCATATCTAATATGGAATCTTAATCTTACGATAAAAATATAAATATGTCATATTAAAAATAAAAGAAGGAGTTTTGGCGGGAACGTGAAAAAGTTCACGTCGTTGCATTGTATTATTTCTCAAAACTTGTGCTTTTTTCAGTGTTAATGTTTAAAATTGGTGGCGTTTTACGCATTAAGTCCTGAATTACGAGCATGAGTGTGGTCAAGTGATATAATGTGGTGTAACGTGGTTTTTCGTGTCGCTTCCAAAATTCCATAGAAGCTTCTTGTGAAGTTGCCACCACTTTACTTGAGCATGACTTAGACTGGACTATGACCCGACTTAGACTGGACTATGACTATGACTAAGACTTGACTACGTAAAATATTCTAAAACTCGATGAAAATATACAATACTTGACACTGGCTAAATACACTACGTGTGGAGCCAATATATAAAAAAAAAATAAAAAATAAAAAATAAAAGAATCGTTTTCGAAAATTTAGTAGCTAGGCTAGTTGCCTGGCGTCTTTATGAATACTGAAACTTAATTTAAAAAAAAAATAATGAAAATCTTTAATTAAATTTTTAAAATTTCTTAAAAATTCTTCACTGCAGCGGCCTACTGGGCCATCCGGGACCACTCTCTGCGCAGCTGCCCACCGCCCCACCAGGCAACCCTAGACTGGGTCTAGTCAAGGCCCAACAGCGAGCTGAGGCGCGCGGCACCTATTCCTGTGCTGAAGGACACTCCACACTCCGCAGCTGCCCGATGTGCACCCGGGCGTTCCTCGGCTGACCGACCACTTGGGATCCACCAGGGCTCCATTTTATAAAGCTGCAATTGTAGCAGCTACAAGAACAAGTAACTACAAATTACTAATAACAAGTGTTTTATAAACCTACAAATCATCGATTACAACTATAAATTCACATCACTTTCGTAGTGATGCATGCATCATGGCGTGGAACAACAGACCAAGTACAGAATAAACTCTAGATTATGATGTTACAAGTTGGTTGCACACCACTAATAATATATTTATTTCTCAGAAAATACAAGCATAACCTTAGATATAGGATAGGTACTTAACAGTTCATAGAAATATTGACAATAAGTACTAAATTATAAGGGCTAAGTAATAGCTAGCTTGTAAGTTAATTCTAAATTAATTCTAAATCAGAGTGGGTAAATTTGGAATTCAGTTGATCACTATATACGTATTAGGTACTATATTCAATTATACATATTACTAGTTTGTATTGTTAGTTATTTTATCAATAATTGTGGTGCGTACAGTTTTAGTTTACTAACTACCCACCCTTCTTCTAGAAATACACTTAGAATAGTAAGATTCTGTAGATATGCTGTAGTGCTAGGTAAAGTATTTCTTAATTGATGCCTATGTTATGTACCAATCAACCTATCAGTTGTCATAATATAATTAAAGAACTATTTTTTTTCACTATGAATTACGTCACGGTAAATAGCTTAATTTTTAATTAGGCTTTCCTTTATTAGTGAATTTTGACCGGTGTCAAGCTTACATTAAATCCCTACATAATAAATAAATTAATAAAACAATCTATTTTGTTTGTTCTGCCTCTCAAGCCAAATTAATGTGTAATAATGAGTCTAAGCCGCTCTAAGTGGCGCTCCCTGGAGGCCTATGTTCAGCAGTGGACGTCTTCAGGCTGTTAATGATGATGATGATGATGAATGAGTCTATTTGAATGAAGTTTAGTTAGGTAACTATATGGGTACTTTTATACCGGGACAGATACGTTTTATTTCGGAAAATGAAAAGTTCCCGCGGGAAAATAAATAAGTTGCGGGTGAAATCACGGGCGTCATTATTTTTATGCCTAGCTATTTAAGTATATTAAGTTGGGTCAAGATTATGTATGGCTGTTCACATGTTAGGTTTTTTGATATGCGCTCAATATTCATGAGAAGATCAAGCTCAACTTGTCGCTAAATAATGATATTTAATTACTTAATTTTACTAATTGAACATTCATTAATACGTGACACAACAAATACAATCCACTTTCAGTAAATTTATCTACACTTGTAGTTCATTTTACCTAGCTCTTTAGTTAGGTAAAACATTTTACAACTTGTAGTTCCGTACACGTGTAACGACCATAACAATTGTTCGATTTTACATTTAAAAAAGAAAAAACACTATGGATTGTCTATGATCTACGAACAAGTGCTTGTAATTCATAGAGTAAAGTAAAATATCGGCTAATTTGCTTGTACACCTTTAAAAAAAAAACATTTTTCAATTTTTTCTGGCTGTATTGCCAGGTTTTTGCTACAAGTACAAGACTTGTAGCTTTATAAAACGGGGCCCAGATTGTTGTCAAATACGAATAACAATTTTGTAACTGAATAGGCCCTCAGGCTGCGCGCGTCGTCATACGACTATCGCGCGTAGGATCGAATATACTCTTTGTTAATTTGCGTATTTCAGTTCTCTTTTGTTGTGTTGTGTGTGCTTGGTGTGTGCACTGTGCAATGAAGTTTCGTAAAAGTTTCAAAGAGCTGCAAAACTTTAATAATAAAATAATGATATGTGTTAGTGCATCAAACAGTTAAATTATAACTTGGACCAATGAGTTTTGCTTACGAAAGTTAAATCTTTAGTTGCTACAATTAAAATAATGGCATTCCAAGTTGATTGAACTTGTAAAGTGAGTAATCCATAACTTTCATAGTTGTAAAGGGACCGAATTCCACAGGTGTGTTAAGTCCAATTTAAATGTTGTGGTAGCGAATACCCTAGCAACGGATTTAGTATGTACGTTCTGAAACTATTCTTATGTAAAAGTGATGAAAAATGGTGAAAATAGTTAGTACAAAATAGTACTCAGTGTATAAACACTTACTTAAATTTACCATGGAAGAATTGGAGCGGTGGTTTAAGATGAAGCTCTTTGGAACTTATATGGTACTGCTGGCCTGTTTGTTTAGCCTGACATCATCAGTGGATACATCAGGTAAGATCAACATTTTCATATGGTATTATTAATTCGTTTATATTTTATATTTAGCATTTGCTGGTATATGTATAGCCACTGGTAGGCACTACCTATTGTAATTTAAAATTCTGTTTGACTAATAAAGCTTGTAGGCCGATCATTGTATGAATTAACCCAGCGAGGATGTGGTAAAGGGCAATTTGACCCGGCTAATATTGCATTGCATATAAGAATAATTGTTTTTGTTGAATATTTATATACTAATGTTATGCTGAATCATATCAACGCTGATAATTTTTAAAAAATAATATAATAATTCTAACTCTGTCAGCAACATAAGGCTGTGCTCCAATATTTCAAGGAGTTAGGTTGGATAGGGTAACTGATCTGGCTGGGGGAAAGCACAAAACACTCCGGTTTGAATATTTAGCCAACACGCAATAAATGTCGCTTGATAATCTTGTTTATGCAAAAATAATATAATTTGTTAAACAGCCCGAGTTCCGTTGTATGGGATGAGGCATCTGTACTGTAAATGTTTTACTCGTAGTTCTATGCGAACAGTAGACCTCGCGAGCCGAATGGAGGCAATAAGGCCTGCACTGACGTCCCGCTTGGGGTGTATTGTGCATTTCCCCCTCCAGCATCTACCCAAGCTCCTTGAAATAATGGAGTGCGGCTTTGGGGTGCTGGCATAACTGCTCCAGTGTTGGCGTCGCAGATGGTGACGCTGATGAATGGTTACAAGGCTTATACGCTTGTTCACGCATTCCGGTTTTAATTCTTATCTCTTTCGTGGCCTCGCAGTGAAACATCACATGCTCTACGGTCTCATCCTCCTGCAGGCAGCCCTTACAAAGCGGACTGTTTATTGCTCCAGTTTAATTCAAATGATAATTTAAGTTGCAATGACCCGTATAAGGCCTGTGATTAGGCGGAGGTCATGCCGCGTAAGCCGTAGTAAGCCGTGGTAATTTTACTCATATTCGAAATACTTATTTAGTATTGAGTACTTATTCACTATTTTTACCAAATATTATCAAAATCAACTTGTAAAATGTGCTGCAACAAGCTTCCCTCCTTTTTGAGGCAAATATGCCAATCAAAAATAACCGACGACTAAAATTTTCCCTGGTCCTGTAGAACCTACTATGTACCAAGTTTCATCAAAATTGGTTGAAAAATGCGACCTGTACGCGAGTATGTTCATCCGGGCCATACACCCATGATCCGAACAGACCAAAGCAAATGGCAAGTTGAAGCAGAAACTTTTCTCTCACTGCTCACTTCGTTCGCTCGGTCAATTATCTGGAGATAGGTTATGACATTTTCTAGCTCACTCTTGTTGCACGAGTAATTTAAAATGTAAATTTTTGTCCAGCGGACTACTACCGCAAATGCCTCTGTGGTCGACGCTTTGGCCATGCCTGCTGTGTAGAGCAGTAAGTAAGGCCACAGAATACATACTATGGTAAGGCCTGCACCGATATCCAGCTTGGAGGCTATTGTGCATTTCCCCCGCCAAGCCTACCCAGGGCTTCAGTATTGATTAAAGAGTATTATAAAATATCTTCAATCAAGAATTGGGCCTGTTATAGTTTTTATTAAGTTGTAGGGTAGAGCCAGATAAGCATGTCGAAATTCCTTTAAAGAAACATCAACCTTAAAGTTGTAGACTTAATGATATCAATTCAGTCTGAACTTCCGCGTGGCACTTACGACAACGCACGAAATTACTGATTTTGGAGGTTTTTAATTAATATCTTCGTGAGGATGGATGTAAGAGGCAAGCAGCCGCTCAAAGTGGCGCTTTTTGGGGGAGACCTATGTTCAGCAGTGGACGTCTAAAGGCTGATGATGATGATGTATTAATATCTATGTTTATATAGTATTTTTCAAAATTATGAATTCAACACAGTATGTGAATGTTTGTAAGGCAATTTTTTTAAAAAAAAATATAAACTATATAAACTGTATAAAATGGGAACAACCAAATTTTTTGAGGTATGTTTGCGATTTTTTTCTATAGAACTGAATTTATTTATCTTGTATATTATATAATATGCGTTCTTCACAAACAAAAATAAAAATATAATCGATAGAAACTGTATAAGATAAGATAAATATTTATTTGCCAAAAAAGTATATAATATTACAAATAAATTGGCATAATAATATTACAGATAAACTTTTACACTTTTAGAACATGCAAAATCAGTAGGTTGGTAATAATGTACATACTATTTTGTTACAAAGTGAACTGTACTTAAAAGATATGTGAGTGTAGATGAAGGACTAGCATTCATACTAGGTTGCCCCGTGTTATGAAATACCCATCCTCACCCTCCCTTTCAAAGAACATCAAACTTTTTGTATGGAGCATGGCCTGTCCACAAACCGCCGTTTTAAAAAAAACGCGATTTATTGGCCAGTGATAAAACTAGCCTCAATCGATAGAAAAAGATGTAAGGAGCAAAAAATTTACCACGCAAAATCACCTAAGTGATATACTTTCTGAGATATGTGGGATTGAAATTATTATTTTTTATACCAATTGTTACTAATATTTGTAGTGCAAATGTACTGAAGCGCTCATAGCGATGAACGACTAGCCATTTTTCTAGCCATTAGGTGTTAAGAAAAGTTTGTTGCTGCCACTCCTATGATGGGTGACTGCTACAAAAAGTGATATTTACAACTGACCAGTACTGTGCTTTGAAGGATGCATTAAGCCCTCGATCCCAGCTGTTGTAAGCCAATAGTCTTTAAGCCATGTCAGAAGCCTTTGGGCAGCCACAAAAATTCTGACACTAGGGCTGCCCAATTGCCCAAATGACAAGAACTGCAACTATAGAACAGTACATTTTGGAATCATTGCCTGCACATAATGTAGTCAAACAGCGATGACATCATCATCAACAGCCTGAAGACATCCACTGTTGAACATAGGTATTTTTTGAGTCACTGAGCGGATGCTTGCCACTTGTATTTATCGGCTCCCGTGGTTCTGAACATGTCGTCGGTCTGTGCCTAGCACGGTGGAACATGCGCATTAGACCATGATTTTCGTCTTCCCATTTTGGTCTGAAGACCAAGTTGATGGGAAACTATATGTTGAGGTCGTTGAGTATGGTGCTAAGATATAACGCCTTCTCCATTACCACTGTACCATCGGCAAAGCGGAGATGAATAATTAGGAGCTTATAATCTACTGAACGACTATTTATTGTTCACCGCAGCAATAGTGTTTGCAGAAACATTGGCAGATGGAGCCGTAGGGTTATGATGGGGTGTACGGTACCTGGTACCTCGTACTATTAATTTTTATATATGACGAGACATGTTGGCGACATGTATACAACAGTTCACTCATTATGATGCTTGACATGACTGTGTTGCGCTGATTGTGTGATGCTTGGGTGGGATGCATGCCGAGTTAATGCCGCAGGCTACTACTTTTTTAGACCACGAACCGGAAGATGCAGGGTAGGCCCATTAAGTGGACCGAAGACATGGTCAAAACTGCGGGAAGCCGATGGATGCAGGAGGCAAGCAGCCACTAAAAGTGGCATTCTATCGGGGTGGCCTACGTTCAGCAGTAGACCTCTTCAGAATGCTGGTGATGATGACTGCTATTTTAAGGTTCACCGGTTCACAGTTGCACCACAAATATTATTATAGTTATTTATGAAGAAAAACATTCTAACTCAAATATCTCAGAAAGTATAGTTATAAAGTATAAGTGTTAGGCATGGATGAAATAAAAAAGAAGAATTGAGGTTTGATTGACATCGAACTGAAGCCCAAAATGGCGGACATATTACATATGTGTGTCAGATGAAAGTAGGACGACCGGCTGCATATGATGTGAGTGTGTGCGTGTTTCGCTCGTACGTACGAAGCGTTCCGGCTTCCTAAGGGTGCTTCAGTTTCGGATTAGACGGGATTCCCTCCTTCTTTTTTTAATAGCTCCATGGTGTTAGGTGATTTTGTCATTAGAACACTCTTTGTTTCCTATATTATTTCCGATCGATTGACCCTAGTTTCATCAATGGCCATGAAATCGTGACTTTTTCAAAATGGCGGACAGTTGGACAGGCCTAAAAGGTAGTGCTCTTTCAACATTGGATAAAATGGGAACAACCAAATTTTTTGAGGTTGAGTTTTTTTTACTATAGAACTGAATTTATTTATCTTGTATTTGCGGTCATCACAAAAAAGTTAATGAAACGGATTACAAATGAATTAAATTACATCCTGTATATTGAATTCAAAGCTCCACATGCTCTCATTTCGTCAGGAAACGTGCTAAAAAACACCTTCTTTGCTCTACCCTTCGTCTTCAGTTAGACTTGTAATTGCAGGCGTTTGCTGTGTATATTTATTGCAAAATGAAAATGCAAAATTTGGTACTGCTGGGGTTTTGTTATCACAACATTCAGTATACAACAGGTGAAGTGAGCACATACATTATTTCTGACTTTAACCAACTTTACTAACTTAGAGTGGACTTTAAATATTCACTGCCCGAATAATTAACTCAACTCCTCAATTTTCTCGTTTATACCCGACTGAGCAGAAGTCTGTTATCATTGGCCTAGTTAGTGCTACTTTCCACTTCCGAGACTGAATGTTATTATGCCGCCATATTCGTCAGGAAATGATATGAACTTCTTGGTTCCTAGACCATAAAGGAATCGCGACAAACGTTGTCATGTCATTAGTTTTCTCATGTCACCTAAATGTTTTATTATGTACTGTTTTAAAGCTGAATAAAGCTAAGTTTCCCAGTTTCTTCGTGTTTATTAGGTTTATTCCTAACCTAACCCGAAAACCTAACCCGGTAGCGGGTTAGGTTAGGAATAGCAAAAAGAATATTATTTTCATTCCTAACCTAACCCTCTATTGAACCTAACCCGAAATACCGAAGCGAATCATTCCTAACCTAACCCGCAAACCGGACAGGGTGCGGGTTAGGTTAGGAACGACAAAAAAATGATTATTTTCATTACTAACGTAACCCTCGTATAAGCCTGACCCGAAATAATGTAGCTTACCTGACCCGAAACCAGGTTTAGTTATAAACAGAAAAAAGAATTAGCTTTTAGGAAAGGGTAGGTAAGTACTTTTTTTCGGTCACTGCCCTTGGTCCACCTGCTCAATCTACCAAGGTGGACTACGAGCTCACTTTTTCTTGCCCTTGGTTGACCGTAACGATAATCAGGAATTAATAAATATCAATTGCCCATGGGCTATCTACAAAAGTAGGTTGGTACTTTTGTAGGTGGACATGATGATGATTACTACTCATCTCATGTACTCGTCCAATATCATCATCATCAACAGCCAGAAGACGTCCACTGCTGAACATAGGCCTCCCCCATAGAGCACCACTTTGAGCGGCTGCTTGCCTCCTGCATCCATCGGCTCCCCGCGGTTTTGACCAGACTCTTGATCCACCTAGAGGGGGCTGGCATACGCTGCGTCTTGTGGTGCAGTAGTAATAAGTACAAGCAATAATAGCTCACGTATTACTAATAGATAGTAGCAATACGCTGCAGATGCAGCCTATGATAATACCTATTATTATGTCATATTGACAGATGTCTGATTTTTGAGAAATGTTGAATTTTTGACATATACCGATTTTTTGACAGATGTCTAATTTTTGTCAGATGTCGAATTTTTGACGGAGTCTTATTTTGACAGATATCAAATGTTTCCATCTACCTTAATAAACATCAGCCTTCCTATAGGTATCGTAAAACAATCCATCAATAGTGGATAAAAAATTTGTATGATAGCCAAATGACGGAATCCTAATTTTTTGCATGGTCAGACAGGTCATCCATCCGACTTATAGTTTCTGGAAGCCAAGGGTAAAAAAACTTCGAAAAATTAGGTGGACCGCAAATATTATTTAATTCCTGTTAATTATCGTTAGGGTCAATCATGGGCAAGAAAAAGTGCCCGTGGTCCACCTAGGTGAACTGAGCACTTGAGCAGGTGGACCAAGGGCAATGCCTGGAAAAAGGTAGCTACCACCTACGCTTTTTTAAAAGCTGAATCTGCTTCACTTTTTGCTGTTCAACTAAGCCTAGTTCCAGGTCAGACTAGTAGTAGCTACATCATTACAGGTTTAAAAGAGGGTTACGTTAGGAATGAAAATAATAATTTTATTATTAGGTTAGGAATGAAAATAATATTCTTTTTACTATTCCTAACCTAACCCGCTACCGGGTTAGGTTTTCGGGTTAGGTTAGGAATAAACCGTTTATTATGCATCAATTTATTCAGCTTTAATTTTTTCGAGAAAATGCATAAAGGACAATCGCCCCCGGTGACTTCTCCGTCTTCGAGTACCTCGCGCTACTTACGCCCAGAACGCTTCGATGTCGAACCTACTGCTGCTGCTTCAGACTTAAAATGGACCCATTGGCGGTATTCTTTTGAAAACTTCTTATCTGAAGAAGCACCTTCTGCTTCTGAAATGTTTAAATACAAGATTCTCGTAAACCATATCTCACCAACAATATTCAACCTCATACGAGAGTGCAACGAGTATAGTGTTGCTATTAAAATACTAGACAATACTTACGAGAAAAGGAGGAACATTATTTTGGCCCGCCATCATTTGACCTCTAGAAAACAGCAGTTAGGGGAATCCATAGCAGAATACTTGAGAGCTCTTACCTTACTCGCTCCCGACTGTCACTTCAAAGCTGTAACTGCAACAGAACATCAAAATTAAACAATTCCTGAAGCGCTCATCGCAGGACTTAACTCCAAAAAGATACGAGAGCGACTGCTAGAGAGATGCACAATGACTCTAGAAGAGACATTGAACTTAGCGATTTCCCTTGAAAGTTCAGAAAGTACTTCGCGTGCTATTGAAACAAATGCAATTCCTGCTTCTTTCAATGCTGTTACAGAAGTAGTAACTCAAGAGAGATCACAGCCAACGCCATTGTCCGCTGCTGTTTCTCAGAATGATCGCAGAAAATGTTTCTTTTGTGGAGGTCATATTCATCAAAGGATTAAATGCCCTGCATACAATGTAGATTGCCAACTTTGTTCAAAGAGAGGCCATTTCGCCAAAGTTTGTCGTTCTACTCCATTAAAACAAAACATAAACGCTTCTGCTACTACAGAAAACGACTTTCAAGAATCAACCTTATCTGCAATCTCTGCCGCCTCTCCTTCAAGCTTGCGCAAAGCGACTATACCTATCACCGTTAACGATTATCGAGCCGACGCTCTAGTAGACACAGGAAGCTCTATCAGTTTTATTGACAACAAATGGGCTCAAACTATGAAACTCAAAAGAAAGCCATGTAAACAAGCCGTAACGCTTGCTTCTCTTAACCATGTTTCTTACGTCAATGGACTATGCTATGCAACTATATAGATCAATCATCATGTTTACAGACACTAACCATTGCTCATCGTAGATGATCTCTGCGCAGATATTATTATTGGCCATGACCTTTTAAAGAATCATTCGTCTCTTGAACTTCAGTTTGGGGGTGACAAAGAACCACTGAAAACCTGCAATGTTCTTGCAGCTTCCGTCCCACCAGCATCAGTATTTACCAATTTATCGCCTAATGTCAAACCAATTGCCATTCGATCAAGACGACACTCCGAAGAAGACCAATTATTTATATCAAATGAAAAGCCAACCTCCTTAAAGACAATATCATTGAGCCCAGTGTGTCGCCCTAGAGAGCGCAAGTATTGGTCGCTGGAGGAGGCAGCCACAGGAAACGCCTGGTAATTGATTACTCGCAAACCATCAACCGATATACGGAGTTAGATGCTTATCCTTTACCAAGCATCGATTCTATTGTCACCCAAGTCGCCAAATATAACTGTTTTAGTCAGATAGACCTTAAGAGCGCTTACCATCAAGTGAAAATCCTTCCCAAAGAAAAAACTTATACAGCATTTGAAGCATGCGGTAATCTTTACCAGTTCACCAGAATACCTTTTGGAATAACAAACGGAGTCGCTGCATTCCAAAGAACTCTTCATTTTATTATAGATACTGAAAGGTTAAAAGGAACCTATGCGTACTTGATGACGTCACCATCTGTGGGAAGGACAAACAAGATCACGAAACAAACTTACGCAGATTCATGGCTGCAGCTGAAAAATATAATCTCACGTTTAACACTGAAAAATGTGTATTTAGAACCGAATCTATCAATATTCTGGGCTATACTATTCACAAGAACTCGATCAAGCCGGACAAATCACGATTGGATCCTCTACTTAATTTACCTGTTCCATCTGATGCAGCAGCCTTAAAAAGAGCACTAGGGCTGTTTGCTCACTATTCAAAGTGGATCGTCAATTTCTCCGCAAAGATCAGACCGTTGGTAGAAGCTACTTTTCCATTATCACAAGAGTCAATAAATTGTTTCATCAATCTCAAGTCAGATGTTGCTAAATCAACTCTCGCCGCTATTGGCGATAAACAAATATTTTCTGTCGAAACCGACGCTTCAGAATATGCTATTGCTGCAACTTTATCCCAAGAGAGCCGCCCTGTCGCGTTCTTTTCATCATCATCATCATCATCATCATTAACAGCCTGAAGACGTCCACTGCTGAACATAGGCCTCCCCCAGGGAGCGCCACTTAGAGCGGCTGCTCGCCTCCTGCATCCATCGGCTCCCCGCGGCTTTCACCAGGTCGTCGGTCCACCTAGTGGGGGGCCGGCCTACGCTGCGTCTTCCAGTTCGTGGTCGCCACTCGAGAACCTTTCTTCCCCATCGGTTGTCAGTTCTACGAGCGATGTGGCCTGCCCATTGCCATTTCAACTTGCCAATCCTAAGAGCGTTCTTTTCACGCTCACTCAATTATTCCGAACGTCGACAGCCCTCTATTGAAAAAGAGGCTAGCGCCATTGTAGAGGCCTTGCGAAAATGGCGCCATTTCTTGATTGGAAGACACTTTTTGCTTGTTACGGACCAGCAATCGGTATCATTCATGTTTGACCAGAGACATTCAAGCAAAATTAAAAATGAAAAGATCGAAAGATGGCGCTTGGAACTGTCTTGTTACAAATATGATATAATCTATCGCCCGGGAAAACAAAACCAAGGTTCCGATGCATTGTCCAGAGTGTGTGCTTTAATGGATTCTACTTCTAATAAACTATCAGAACTGCATAACTCCTTATGTCACCCGGGCGTTACAAGAATGATACACTGGATTCGAGCAAAGAACTTACCGTACTCTGTTGAAGAAGTAAAAAGAATGACTGCTGCATGCCTAGTTTGCGCTGAAATAAAACCTAGGTATATAAAAAATGAAGGAAAACTCATAAAAGCGACAGCACCTTTCGAGCGTCTAAACTTAGATTTCAAAGGACCTCTTCCATCGAATACTTCTAACCGATATATATTAACAATAATCGACGAGTATAGTCGATTTCCTTTCGCCTTCGCTTGTAAGGATATTTCGTCAGAAACTGTAGAAAAATGTTTAAGAGAACTTTTTTCTGTATTTGGTACGCCAGCTTACATACACTCCGACAGAGGATCGTCGTTCCTGTCTGAAGAGTTAAAGAAATTTCTAGCATCCCTTGGCATAGCCTGCAGTCGCACGACTCCCTATAACCCCCAAGGAAATGGCTTGGTAGAGCGCCTTAACGGAACATTATGGAGGACCATACAGCTACACCTCCGCTCTACCAAACGAGACATTACTGAATGGGAAAGAGCTATCCCTGTGGCACTACACTCTATAAGATCCCTGTTGTCTACCGGAATTAATACTACCCCACATGAGAGGATGTTCAACCACCCTCGTCGCTCTGGGAATGGTCAATCTATACCGACTTGGTTGCTATCTCCGGGACCTGTATATATGAAGAAAAATGTAAAGAGCTCAAAATATGATCCAGCCGTAGAAGAAGTCGAGCTTTTACAGAGCAACCCTCACTATTCTTACGTCAGATTACCTGAGGGACGCGAGACAGCCGTCTCTAACAGACGCCTGGCACCACTCCCAGCAGCTGAAGAGATTTCATCTGATGATGAGTACCTGACTCCAGACACTGAGAGGGATCAGTCTGCTAATGAAGACCCGTCTCCAGCTTCGATTGTTGAGGATGTTCAACCTATTCAGATCCGCTGTTCTACTCGAGAGCGTAGGCCACCGCCACATCTTCAAGACTATGTTACGACTTAGAAGGGAGGGTGAATGATATTGAACTTCTTCAAAGCCTGAAAATAAAGGTTTTCAATCAATGTGTGTTGCCAGTGATGACTTATGGAACTGATCTATTATGGAACTATCGTCCGCTCTATCAAAATCACAAGAATTCTTTAAGATGTATTTCCAGTGCGTCTATTCTAAAGACATTCTGTAAGTACTAGTAAGATAGCGACCACCTTAGTAAATTCTTTGGATACAAGCTTCCTTGAGATGAACGACGCAATAAGTAAGAAAGTTTACTCTCAGAGGCAAAACTGATGTCAGCTTACATCGTCGGGACTCAGTAAACATCGCCCATAAAGGCTCTACTCGCAAAAGCTTCAACAGGAGTCACGTGTGTATGGCGTTATTAATATTAAAACATGTTGTGAGCGAGTAAATACGGCAATAAGGCATCGTACTAACGTGACAGGGTTCAATGACTTCCTGCCATCTAACTACCTTTCTATGCAGATGACCTGGCGACTGTGGCTATGGCTAGCATTCCTATAGTATTAAAGCAATGGTTCCCTTATGAATATCAAGCAAGTCGGCTAAATCGATTCTATGCTGTGACAACATCCCTTTACGTTGTTGTGTGGTAGTTGAGTAGAAGTACTTACTGACTTTTTAACCTTTATGATTGATAAGAATATCATGAAAGTTTGTTACAAAGTTGAACGGTCTTTCTTTCATACAAACGCTGTCATCTAAATTGTAATCTAATTATTTAGCCGATTTCTGTTTGGCGAGTGCTGCTTGGTGTAGGTAAGTAGAGTACCCCCGAAATAATTATTTTCACTAGCATATTGCTTGCTATCAAATCGAATTAATATTTTAGTGGGATGATGATAAACTTGGTAACATATTATCAAACTCGGTTTTAAAAATGTTTATTACATTTATGTAGTACTTCTGGATGGTAACCGTGATTGGGATCATTTTTGAGTTCGTGATATTTGGCGCAGTTGCATGCACCGTGTTCACGGGTAAACTGGTTGATTGATTCCAACCAATCACGGCACACAGTCATGTTATTATCTTAAGTAAGTACAAGCATTAAAAATAAACCGACAAGCTTGATCACTATCTTTCTAGATAACTTATTCATCGAGTGATTGAGACCATTCCAATGAATCCAAACACTGTACGATACCTCTGCTATAAGTTAGTAAGGAGGTAAGGAGTTGGATATTCGGCAAACACCATGCAGAATGGCCATGATGACTAAAATATTAATTAATTATATTGATCAAAAGATAAACATTTGTGAAAAAATAAAATATCTCAAAAAAGGACAAAGTTACAAGCATTTTAAAAACTGGAATAGATAGAGATAGCTCAAATGGCCAGTGACGTCAGAGCAAGATCGTTCATAGTACCTCATTACTAAGCTGTGGTAGCTTTACATACAATCTCGTTGACATGTGACGTCACAAGTGCATTTTTCATAGTAACTGCGGAGGCGCTCTGTTTCGCGAGAAAGGGACAGGAGATGCCCCCTACAGAAACTGTAAAAACTTATTGCTCCGTGATTTATTTACCGATTTTACTTATTTTTTCAATTATTGCATTCATAATATGCCGGGGGTTAATAAAATATGTAAATAATGTATGTAATGTATGTATGTAAAAAATGTAAACTGTGTATGTTACGTTAGCAAACAAATCCTTTGGGTATAAAAATAATGTATTAAAGTTTCATCACGCAAGAACTGCTGAGAAAATGTTTAAATTTTGAGCCTTACTTGAAACACCAAGTTTCAAGTAAGGATCTCATAACTTGCGGTATCATGGTCCCAGTTCCCGCCTTGCGGGATAACATACCAATTCAAGGTGACCTTATATAAACATTTTATTCAATCAGAGAAAACTAGGCCAGTGATAGATTATTTTTTTAATAGACCTAGCCATGGTGGTTAATGTTTTCTGACAAAATCACGAAACACTTTCCCGATGTCATTAATATACGAATATTTATATGTAGTACAATAACATCTAACCCGGACAATACTTGAAAGTAATATAAATCCAGCTGTTAAAGCATAATCATAATTATTATGTAAATATTTATTTATTTGAATAACGAATGAATTAAATAGTATTAGATTAAATATACGAAACCCACGAACTGGAAGACGCAGCGTAGGCCAGCCCCCCACTATGTGGACTCACGACCTAGCCAACACCGCGGGGAGCCGATGGGTGCTGGAGGCAAACAGCCACTCTTCTATGGGGGAGGCCTATGTTCAGCAGTGCACGTCTTCAGGCTGATCATGACGATTATGACGATGATGATGAGACTAAATATCATCCCACTACTTAAATGTCGGGTAAGTCTCCCATAGCACCGAGATCAATGTAAGTACAAAAA
Organism: Ennomos erosarius; assembly: GCA_963580505.1. NCBI lineage: Eukaryota > Metazoa > Arthropoda > Insecta > Lepidoptera > Geometridae > Ennomos > Ennomos erosarius. The sequence goes on along the minus strand of OY756981.1, from coordinate 8,657,959 downwards.
TTAATTTAAAAAAAAACCCTGGCGCATATTTTGCGTGTAGTTTATAAACGGGTGTGAAGAACATAATATAGATCTAGGTACTCACATCTCTGGGCCTCTCTGGGCTGTCAATGTCCTTTATTTTATTGTAAAGAAGAAGTTACAAGAAACTTTACAGTAATTATTATACATTCATTGCTTTTCAATACTACTCAACCAGATTATGAGCTCCTATAACTTAAATGATGCCATTATGGGGACAAAATCCTGAAACACAACAGCCGTCAACTACCTTGCTATATCAGATTTAAACACATAAAAAGTGAGCAGTCATAAGTAACGTTCCGTCGCGTCGTGCCTTCCCCCATAGAAGAATATGCCTTTCCCAATAACATTTCTCTAAAGACGCAGCGCAGTAAGTACGAATTACAGGAATACTGGATTTCAAGAACCGGAGCGAGTGAAGCCTTTTAGGCGTGTGTGCAGGTTATAGTATAGTGATAGTGTATAAGGCCCTCTTGCAACTTTTTACAACGGCAGTTGGCATTGCTTGTGAGAGTTGTGAGCGGAGCGACGCCGACGGCACGCCGCGCCACGGCTAGTAGGGCTAAGTAGGTATAATAAATTTATTAATTCAACTTAGCACACTCGCTTTTGTTGGCATTTTATTTTCCATTCACTCAACGCAGTCGTTAAACTTCCGAATTTCCAACTTCTAAACAACTTTCATTACTTTACTTCAAGAATGGCGTTTGTTTATGGTTAAAGTCCGGTCGTTACCTATAATTATGTCTTTCATCCGATATTTTAATATATAATTATTCATGGCGCTTGTAAAGCGACCCCTAAAATTAGGATTAGTAAGGGAGGCATGTTGACTGTTGAGTAACTGAAAAGTTAGTAGGCACGTAAAAGTTAGGGTCCCGTTGAGCAGATCCTGATGAGTTGTGAGCAGGTGACACGAATAAGGGAATCGATTTACTTCTATTTTTACCCATGGTCATTCAGGGCAGCAGCACATAACGGGGGTAGCCGTGATTTTACAGGAACATAATTTACGACTGGCTTTAAAAGCCCTTTTATGTTGTCTGCGTAATTGGTTATCGATTATTTTAATACATTACTCTGACACATCGCTGGATGATTATGTTGTACACGTTTTAATTTTACTATAATCGGATTATGGGATATGCGATTCTTACTGTACTCTAGCTAGCATTTATGGAATCTACCATAGTGGAATTGAATGGCCAAATGCAATTTTTATTTTATCGAATTCAATCGTAAAATAGTAATTTTTAGATACTCATACATTGAATGATGAACGAGTAAACATTTGAACAGTTAATTATTTTTTTTTTGCATTTATTCCATCGCTCGAAAAAAATTAATTAGAAATAATTAGCCTGAACCAAACGGGTATCAGTAACGTCGAACTCACAAACAAAACTGTAGGCCTAGCACGAATAATTACGCGCGCGTAAGTGTAACGTTAACGCAAGACAGTTGTATGAGGCGCTAATGAAATGCCATACAACTGACGTACGCTAACGTTACACTTACGCGCGCGTAAATATTCGTGCTAGGCCTACTGCATTTCCAGTAGGCCCTGCACGAATATTTACGCGCGCGTAAGTGTAACGTTAATGTAGGTAGTTGTATGGTATTTGATCGGCGCCCCATACACAACTGCCTTACGTTAACGTTATACTTATGCGCGCGTAAATATTTCTGCTAGGCCTACGGTTGTGATGAAACGATTATATTATACTACTTATTCTGAAATTGGGTTACATAAATGTATATACAATAGTAAGTGCAACATATAAATAAACACCATTCGTTGTCAGAGTTTATGTCTCTGTGGGATAATTCAGCAACAGATTATTACCCAAGACGGTATGAAATATGGTACATTACATATTAATTAAGATGTTGGTCTAAATAGATTATTGCTTCCAGCTTTTGCTGTAAATAAAAACACATAGTTATTTTTACCATGTATAATATATAATACGAGTATAAATGTAGGTACTCTATATTAATAGACAAAGTGAAAGGAAAAAAAGATTCGGCCTCTAGCTTCTCTAAAAACCAATATGACTTTGCTATGCTCCTCCAGCTACTAGATTCATGAATAGGAGAATTGAATTTAAATTGTTTATGTATTTGAGCTGCTAATACAATTTGATCAGAATTTAGCTGTAAGATAGCATAGTAAACATTTCACTTCAACCAGAGCGACCAGGAACCTTTTTCTATAAATAATAAATCTCAAAAAGCATGCAGTGACCTAATTTACAATAGAATCGATATACTTTTCGAAGCAGTTACAGTAACTTCGACGCGTGCAAAAGAGTGCAGCTCGTACTTATTTGACAACCGACTGACATGAATGAAATGTTGGGTGTCATAGATAGCAATATACAGGGTGATTGGCAGAGCTAGAGCGTTATCCAAACTTGGGCGTGTAGGTAAATACAAATTCGCGTAAACCCTAGCTAGGTGTTTTATAATCGCTAAATTAGTAATTATTTAGATTTTTTTTTGTAACTGTGCCGCTTTAAGTCCACAATTATTTTCCTTGATATTGCTGGTCACTGGTCTGTATTATCATTTATGACCACAAATGTGGATAGAGACCCATTGAAGAAAGTAGGGATTTAAAACAGATATTATTAATGCAAAATAAGCAGTCCAAGGGTAAACCACTCTATCCCATTACAGAAAGAGATAAAAGATCCGATGCTTCTGTCTCTTTCTGATATGGTACGATACGAGTGACACGTTATGTCTTAGCAATGGGCATTGGGCAGACTCTTAAGACGCTGACAGGACCCAATGCGAGCACGTTTATTACAGCAGTCGAACATGAACCGTATCCTGTATAAAATAGGGTCCCTTTATGCGTAGCAAAAATATGGCGATTACGTTGCGTTGCACTTCGACTTTTCCATTTTTCGGTACAAATAATTAGTTATAAAAGAAACGCTTATTGTTATAATAAAAATAAGCTTACAGACGGATGTATAGACCCACAACTTATCATTATGATTTATTTCAAAGGGTGTCACGTTACATCCGTTCCTTTCGTGAAAAAGGTAGAATGGAACGCTACAAGTTAATGAGCAGCTCCTCCCCTACCTAAACAGTGCCTAGGTTGACAGGATCCTAAGAGCTGAAGAGAAAAAAAGGAATTGGTAACAGATATTTATTTTCGTAAATTTTACAAGCTTTGTAGAAAGCAAAAAAAAGAGTCTCTAGATGATGCGGAAGAACGCGAAATTTAAGTTGTTTACGGCCTACAAGTTATCACGGTAGAATTAGAATGTTATTGGATCCAAACAAGGCCCACTTCCGGGTCTTCAGATAAACAAAGCCCGCTTCCGGTCTTTAACGAGGCCCACTTCCGGGTCTTCAAACAAACAAGGCCCACTTCCGGGTCTTTATTCAAACAAGGCCCACTGTCGTTATAGAGACTGAGGAATTCGTTGCCTTTAGTTTGTCCGACTTCCAGAGTTCAGCGGCTAGCTCATTCAGTTATTAGCTTCTGGATCCAGAAGAAGATTCTCGTCCTTCCACCGTCGATGAAGTATTATTACGCAGCTCAGATTCAAGATGCAGGAGCAGGAGACACGCAGGTATTAGTCGTCAAAGCTTTGACGGACGACGGGCCGGAACATGGTGATGAAGTTATATTGCCACTCAATGTTTGAAAAAGGCAAGCCGGTCGTCTCACTGGTTGACGCTCGGCGATAGATTCGTCGTGGTAGATACGGCGGCCGACGGTGACAACAGATGTAGTTTCGGCGATCAGCTCTCGGCGATAGATTCGTCGTAGTTTCGCGACTGGCTGTAGCGGATGTAGCTCGGCGATCGGCGATTTGACAATGGATATGTCGTGGCGCAGCGATTGACGTAGATGGAGATTCACTTCACAATTTTGGTGTTGGATAGCCAAAGATGGTTTTTGAAGGCGTTCTTGAGTTCCCGGGCCTTGCCTGGCCCGGGAATGGCCTTATATCAATTTAGTGTTCCTCGTTCGAGGAGTAAATTGAGACTGCCATTCCATAGCGACAGCTTTTCTAAAGAAACCTCGCTAGCATTCCAAGGTTCTAGATTTTTGCAGTTTTCAAAATTTTGAATACAGAATAGTAAAAAAAATAAATCTAGAGTCAAAATACATACAATCATGGCCAAACTATAAAATACCTCACTGAAATTGACAGTAGAAAAAGAAAAATATGAATTTGAAGAGAAACTAAATTCGAAACAAAAAAAACAGTTTCAAAACAACTGCCATCCGAGCAGTCGTGTCTAGAAATCGGGCCCGTGACCCGCGCGCAAAATCGATAAAGTGATGTAAAATTTTTGAGAAAAATCAAGTTTTTTTGTGCTTAAATTACTGTGAAAAGGACTGTCAAGTGCTGTGATGTGAAAGTTGTGAATGAATAATAGAAACCAGGTAATATATTATGATATATACATACATGTAGCATTACATATTTCCCCCACGACCCCAGAAAATTTTCAACTCCATTGAAAATTTTGAAGGTTAGGAATAAAACCTTGCTCTTTCATACTTAAATCTTGCACTTCTTCTTTTACTCGCTCACAAACATACTTAGGGGATATGGTTCACATATTTGATGACGCATACTCCACAAGGAACTATTCATTATACATAACGAAGGCTTATTTTTTTTAATTAGGTGTCGTTATCCGCACCTTTTTGAAAACCCGAGTAAAGATAATAAGTATTTACAATTAAGAAAATGTACAACACAAAGGCTTATTTAACGAGTTGTGTACCGCTCTTTAAGAATATTACACACACCCTTGGGTATTGAAGATTTCAAGGAAATTAATATTCAAGAACCTTGTATTTAAGAAATTGCAAGGAAATTAAGATTAGAGTAACAACATGTGTAACTAAGAAAGTATAAAAAAATGAGTAAACACAATGGCTTCTTACCCACACGACTCGTGTTATAAGATAAAACAAAAAGAGTGAAAAAAAAATAACGTTTGTAAAATGGATTTAAAAAAATAAGCCGAAAGGGTCTAGTTTCCTTGTACAATACAAAAATAATATACGCTAAAGCTATTTACAGAATAAGTATACAATTTAGAGAAAAAAACAGAATACGACCGCTACACTATTTACACTTTAAAATCTTTTACATGCCACTTTCCTCTTAAGCCGTTAGGATCCTCTAAAATAAAGACGAGAGGTGAGAGCTTCTCAACAACTGTGCATTTGACATATTTGGGAGCCAACTTTGAACTGAAATATGCACCAGCGTTACTCTGGACGTAATTTTTACGCCAGACTGTGTCGCCAACGTTGAACTCTTTAAAGGTGTGTCTCGTGTTGTAATGAGCAGCATTTTTTGTGTGTGCAGTGTGTAATGCAACCTGTACTTTATCGAAGATGTTAGATAATAATCCTAAATTAGCGGCGTAGATGTCACGAGGAAGAAAAATGAAATTATCAAGGTTGGAGCAGTTAGTGTATAGTGAACCACATGGTATGGTTTCACGTCCAAAGACCAGAAAGGATGGAGAAAACCCAGTTGTAGAATTTACAGAACTGTTGAGTGCATATTGGATTTTCTGCAAATGTTTGTCCCATGAACGGTGATCATCTCCGACCAACTGTGAAAGTGCGGTGATAATTGTTCTATTATACCGTTCTGTGGGGTTTACTTGAGGGCAGTATCGAGGTGAATAAAATATAAAAGGAATTTTATACTTATTCAGAAAACTTTGAAACTCATTAGATTGAAATTGTGAACCATTGTCCATGATGATGGTTTGTGGCACACCGTGTACCAGAAACACATTATTTTCCAAATACATGATGATATTTGAAGATGTAGCGCGCTTGATAGGGAAAATAAGGCAATACTTTGAAAAAGAACATGTAACCACTAGTATGAATTGATTACGTTGTCTTGTGAGTGGAAAAGGGCCCATTAGATCTAATGAGAGGCTTTGAAAAGGTCTTGAACAAATTTTTGGTTTACCCATAGGACCATATGGAGAATGATTCGAATGCTTATAAGAGAGGCATGTTTCACAAGAAGAACACATTTTAGCCACATCTTTAAACATACCAGACCAATAGTATCTTAAAGAAAGCTTCTTGTATGTTTTGAAAATGCCAGTATGGGGATTACTTTCTGAGTCACCATGGCAAGTTTTGATGAGATTCATTCTCTCAGAGGGAAGTGGAACTTCTTTCCAAGCAAAATCTTCATTTAGATAATCAGGTGAGTTATTAAAACGGTATAAATTATTGTTGAGAATTTTGTAATTTGGATAAGCATCAGGATTATCTCGACAGTTAGTAAAAAGTCTATTATATAGTTCCAATTGTGATGCATTGTCTCTAGATATGGGTTCAACACCACCAATAATAGCAGTATCGGGTATTTTATGACGCGACAGAAGGTCTGGGACAACATTTTCTTTTCCTTTTTTATGTTTTAGGTCGAAGTTAAAACAAGACAGACGAAGACTCCATCGTGCCAATCTGCCAGAAGGATTAGACAAATTTTGGAACCACTTTAATGCTGCATGGTCAGTGTATACTGTAAATCGTTTACCGTTATCAAGATAACAACGCCAATGTTCAAGTGCAGTAATGACAGCTAAAGTCTCACGTTCTGTAGTTGAATAATTCTGCTCATGCTTGTTTAGAGATCTACTCATATATGCAATAACAACTTCTTTATTGTCTTTTTCCTGAGTCAGCATAGCACCTATCCCAAAGTTAGAAGCGTCGCAGTGAACGGAAAATGGATAGTCAAAGTCAGGGCAAGATAGTATTGGTGTTGTAGTCAAGCATTCTTTTAATTTAGCAAAAGCAGAGTCAGCCTCAGCATTCCAGACAAATTTTTTTGGAGATTTTTTTCCAGATGACGTTAATTTACAGAGTGGTGAAGCAATAGTACTGAAATTAGGTATGAATCGGCGAAACCAACTGCATGTACCTAAAAATTTTCTTACTTCTTTTTTAGAGGTAGGAGCAGCGTAAGCTAGAATCGCTTCAATTTTACTGGGATCAGCCCGCAATCCTTGCTCATCTACTATGTAGCCAAGATATTTCAGTTCTTTGCGAAAGAATTGACTCTTTTCAAAGTTAATGGTTAGACCAGCATAAGAAAGTTTCTGATGAACTTTAAGTAGGAGTGAAATATGTTCCTCAAATGTCGCACCTATGATTATTATGTCATCTAAGTAACAGAACACTTTATTCTCAAACTCTGGAGTGAATAAACTGTCCATGAGTCTTTGTTGAGTTGCTGGAGCGTTTGTCAATCCGAAGGGCATAACAGTGAATCTATACATTCCTCTACCAGGTACGTAAAAACCAGTTTTATCTCTGTCTTTGGGATGTAATGGAATTTCCCAAAAAGCCTTTGCTATATCGATACTAGACAAATATTTAGCATTTTTGAGGTTATCTAGTATCTCAGAAACAAAAGGGAGGCTGTAGGCATCTTTACGAGTAATTGCATTCAGCTTTCTGCTGTCGACGCAGAAACGCCATTCTCCGTTCTTTTTTGGAGTGATAAGTACTGGAGATAACCAAGGACTCTCACATTTTTCTATAACTTTTAATTCTAGCATTTTATCGACCTCATTGATGAGTGCTTTTTGCTTTTCTGGAGAGAGACGATAACAACGTTGTTTTATAGGTAAAGCATCACCAGTATTGATCCGATGACTAACTAAACTAGTACGGCCTAATTTACCTCGTTGTTCAAAAGAAATACTTTTGAAACGCTTGATTATGTCATTAGCAATTTCTACTTGATTCCCAGACAGATGATCAAATGTTGATATTTGATTTTCAACAGCACAAGTTGTATGATCTTTAGATTCGAGATTGAGTTCAAGAGAAAGTATCTTTGGGGAGAGTTCGAATTCTTTCCAGAAATCCCACCCAAGTATCAAAGAAGGATAAATATCAGGGAAAACATAAGCTTTGATAACATGTGTCTGATTATGAAATCTCAATGGCAAATGAAAATAACCAGAAGACATTGCTTTTTGTTTATTAGCAACCATAACTTGAGTTGGAGACTTGAATAGTTTAAAGCCTAACTTTTGGATATCTTTATGAGAGTTATTACCTAAAATAGTTATACAACTTCCACTATCTAAAAGACCGGAAAAAGGTATATTGTTTATAGACACGTTAATAAAAGGTCTGTTAAAGTCTTTTTCTTTGTCGTAGAAAACAGAAGTTGTTTTGTAGCAAAACATAAAATTTCGAATAGTATTTAACCATTGATTCCAGTCGTTAAGATCAAAATTATTGTTATGTGATTTAGTGAAACCATTCAAGTCGTCAGCTAGTTTTTTTGTTGATTTGATGGAGCACATTTTGGACATTCGCTGATTCTCACGCCTTTACGACCACATTTAAAACAAATGAGGTATCTAGGCTTAGTACAAGTTTGTAAAGAATGGCCTGTGATACGACAGCGATAACAGAATTCTTCTTTAGAAATGTCATTAGTTTGAGATGACGAGCGTGGATGTTTATCTTCCTGCACTGCATTAGTGTACCTTACGTTTGGAGACGCTTTAGGAAATAAAGCTTTAGAAAATGAAGGAAGATAGGCAAATTCAGCAGCACAAGAAGTGTCTTCAGATCTAGGCTCATGAAAATTTTTGTCTCGTTCAGAAATGCGTTCGTAACTTTGACAAGTAGAAATTAAAGAATCTACCGTTTTAATATCTTTAAGTGCAACAAAAACTGAATAGCACGGTCTTATATTATGGAGTAAAATCTCTAATTGTTCGCTCTCGCTAAGTTTCTTTGAAAGACGAGCAAACATACCGAACATAATTGAGACGTAAACGATAATGGTCTCAGTTGCTCCTTGCGTTCTTTTCCTTATAGCTTCCAACAGCTTATAGTCGTAATCATGTATACCAAAATCTCGAATCAGCAATGTGCAAATATCTTTCCACGATAAGGTAGGATTTCGATTATACTGAAAACGAAACCAATGAAGGGCATCACCTGTGAAAATCTCAAAGGCGTGCTTGCAAAGCATACCTTCCGGAATGTTTCGAGAAATCCTAAACTCGTCCAATCTTTGAAGAAATGATCTAGGGCACGATTTTCCATTGAAAGAAAACGTTTTGAGCTCCTTCACAAAATTATCCGAAGTGTGATAGTTTTGTACAGACTCGGAAGCCAGTGGTATACTAGTCAGAATGCTTGAAGGTAAAGTGGGTTGAGGAGTACTCAGTACTTCCAAAGTTTGATTGGTTCCAGTCATAGGTAGTAATTGATAAATCGAGGGAGGGCTAGGCTGAGTCTGAGGACAAGGATTGTGAATGTCAACTAACACTTCTTCAGAAGATCCTGAATAATCTGAAGTTAAGACTTCAAACCGTTTTTGGAGCGTGAAGAAGCGAGATCGTATGTTTGAGCATGACTCAACAAATGGTGGAACGGCGTTAAAGCGTTCGAGGCGATAATGAAGATGATTTACGAAAGATTCAACTTTCCTCAGGTTACTTTTATCATCCGTGGCTTCGAGGTGCGAGATTTTACCCTCGACGTAATTAAACGTGATCTCTGCTTGGGAGAGGTCATGTTTGAGAGGTATTGGAGAAGATTTTATGTCCTCAGGTTGAATGTGACTCAATTTTGCCAGCTGCTCCTTAAGAGTTGTCAAAGTGTCAGCTGGTTTTTCACCTCTGATAGTCACTTCATATTCCAGTTCAAGTTTGTTTAGAAACGAGTATTTAATGGGTCTCGCCATAGTCACAAGTTGAAGTCAATAGTCAAGGATAAAATCAAGTCAAGTTTAAGTTCGTTTAAGTATTAAGTACTATGCCAGTGTTGTAGAATGTAAGTGTGATGTTCCGCGTGTCCTGCCTGTATAAAAATAAATTAAGCAAGTACCTAAGATATTACGTTAGAGCCAAAAGTCAATATCAAATTTTAGCCTACTTGAGTAAGTATTATTTTAGAATTTAGAAGAATGTTTTAGAGGGTTCATTTTAGTTGGGCGCCAAACTGTCACGTTACATCCGTTCCTTTCGTGAAAAAGGTAGAATGGAACGCTACAAGTTAATGAGCAGCTCCTCCCCTACCTAAACAGTGCCTAGGTTGACAGGATCCTAAGAGCTGAAGAGAAAAAAAGGAATTGGTAACAGATATTTATTTTCGTAAATTTTACAAGCTTTGTAGAAAGCAAAAAAAAGAGTCTCTAGATGATGCGGAAGAACGCGAAATTTAAGTTGTTTACGGCCTACAAGTTATCACGGTAGAATTAGAATGTTATTGGATCCAAACAAGGCCCACTTCCGGGTCTTCAGATAAACAAAGCCCGCTTCCGGTCTTTAACGAGGCCCACTTCCGGGTCTTCAAACAAACAAGGCCCACTTCCGGGTCTTTATTCAAACAAGGCCCACTGTCGTTATAGAGACTGAGGAATTCGTTGCCTTTAGTTTGTCCGACTTCCAGAGTTCAGCGGCTAGCTCATTCAGTTATTAGCTTCTGGATCCAGAAGAAGATTCTCGTCCTTCCACCGTCGATGAAGTATTATTACGCAGCTCAGATTCAAGATGCAGGAGCAGGAGACACGCAGGTATTAGTCGTCAAAGCTTTGACGGACGACGGGCCGGAACATGGTGATGAAGTTATATTGCCACTCAATGTTTGAAAAAGGCAAGCCGGTCGTCTCACTGGTTGACGCTCGGCGATAGATTCGTCGTGGTAGATACGGCGGCCGACGGTGACAACAGATGTAGTTTCGGCGATCAGCTCTCGGCGATAGATTCGTCGTAGTTTCGCGACTGGCTGTAGCGGATGTAGCTCGGCGATCGGCGATTTGACAATGGATATGTCGTGGCGCAGCGATTGACGTAGATGGAGATTCACTTCACAATTTTGGTGTTGGATAGCCAAAGATGGTTTTTGAAGGCGTTCTTGAGTTCCCGGGCCTTGCCTGGCCCGGGAATGGCCTTATATCAATTTAGTGTTCCTCGTTCGAGGAGTAAATTGAGACTGCCATTCCATAGCGACAGCTTTTCTAAAGAAACCTCGCTAGCATTCCAAGGTTCTAGATTTTTGCAGTTTTCAAAATTTTGAATACAGAATAGTAAAAAAAATAAATCTAGAGTCAAAATACATACAATCATGGCCAAACTATAAAATACCTCACTGAAATTGACAGTAGAAAAAGAAAAATATGAATTTGAAGAGAAACTAAATTCGAAACAAAAAAAACAGTTTCAAAACAACTGCCATCCGAGCAGTCGTGTCTAGAAATCGGGCCCGTGACCCGCGCGCAAAATCGATAAAGTGATGTAAAATTTTTGAGAAAAATCAAGTTTTTTTGTGCTTAAATTACTGTGAAAAGGACTGTCAAGTGCTGTGATGTGAAAGTTGTGAATGAATAATAGAAACCAGGTAATATATTATGATATATACATACATGTAGCATTACAAGGGGTGTCATATTCTAATGTAATGTTTTAGGGCGTTTGAATAATTTTTTAGAGGTCACTTCACGAATTTTTTCTATCGATAAAACTTTTCGTAATCGTGTTTTGGTTTCTGCAGATGGAAAGGAGATAATGACCAGTATTAACATGCATTTTTTTCTATCCTGTGAATAGTGTACATTTTGAGACAATCATGTTCAAAATAGTCGATTTGGGAGCATTCAGCGCCTTAGTTTCGGTGCGATGCTCAGCCAAGATTCAGAATACCTTTACCAGCAGAATACAGACAGATAGACAGACAAACATGAAAAAAAAAATTGGCTTACCAAATACAATCATATTTAGTACGTCTTTAACACTTAATTACTCGCGTGGGGTGTTTTACACCCCTGATTGTCTCTAGATACTAGGGTTTTAAATTTACAGCGCTATTTTTTTTTTAGCTTCGTAAAACCAGCGGATCTTTGTTATTTAATCACCAAAAACACTCTGTGATGTAAGGTGAATTTGGGGTGTAAAGCACCCCAGGCGAGCGTTTACGTAGTTTGTTTTTACGTAGATTTGTACTAAGACTTCAGTACATATTTTACAAATTTATCCAATGCAAATTTTACATGTTTGTCCATATTTGTCCAAGAACAAACCGAAAATCAAAAAATTATGTGTTAAATACTTTCAACATGTGTGCAGTGACCATTTTATTCCGACATGTCGGAAATGCAATGAATAAAATGAGTTGATTAAATAAAATGCTTATGGCACAATCTATTTTTGAAAGTGCTTTTCTTTTAATTAATCGTTTAGACGAAAGATTGCCATAAATAAAAGTGTAATTTTGTATGTATTTGGTTGTTTTTTCTAATTCTAATCCCGGGGTGTAAAGCACGCGAGTACTTACGTAAGTTTTTAGGCGCGAGTAACTAAGGGTTAAAACCTAATTTGATAGACTTCCTTGACCTTTGGCTTAAAATACTCTAAAATTTAGCTATAACTAATATGTGTACTAGGTTAGTTTGGTAGGTTGAATCGTATGAAATTGATAAATAACACAAAGATCAGTTTAATTACTGTGACGATTGATAAAGTAACGCTAACTTCCGGAGATTATTACCTACCAAAAAGCTTGTCATAAGCTTCTTGCTTGGTCCCTCAAAATATTGGTTTAAATGTCTGATCCTAAGGTTAAGTAATTCAGTATATATATAAAATAGTTATTTTTCAACTTCCTGTCTCTTATGTTAAGTTGCTGCAGTCATATTTGTCGTTAACGTACTTTTTTGTATTGAACGTCAGAATCAGAGAAGTGTCGGAATCTGAACCAACAAGCCTCCAACCAAACGAAGTGAATTATCGTGTACAGTTGCAATACAAGACTGTCTATACTATAATAGAGTAGACAGTCCTGTATTGCAACTGTACATGTATAGCTAGGCTAGCTAGTGTCGAGAACTCTAAGTATGGAGTACTTTTATTTATTATGTGGCTCTCCGGCTAGAAATCCATTAGTATCATATTTTTTAAATTTTTATTCAGTTCCAAAGTGAGTTTTAGTCAACGTCAAAAGTAACAGTCTCAAGTAAGTGAAATTGTAATTTCTTTTTGAGAAATAAATAATCTTTAACCAGAACAGTTTTTACCAAAGAGTATTATAATGTTATGTTCCTCACAGAGAGCCCTGTAATCCTCGTTCCTAGGTCATGTTTAGGACTTATGTTCACAATGATGCCCTGTGTTTTAGATGCAGTTCTCCTACTTTTAATCTAGTTTTGGTTAAATACTAATAAAAACAAATGCATTTTACTTCTCTACCTCGATTGTTATTCGGAGAGTGAGGCCGATTAACAGTAGTAGTTAATTTCATTGTATTCCATTCATGACGGTATTCGAAGAGTGGGGAATAAGGCACTTGTTTTTCGATTTGTTTTTTGATTTTTTCGCTGTTGACGCTGTTCTTATGTTGTATACATGTTGTGTGTGGTTGGGCGCCGGCGGTGGCTGCGGTAGACCGGTTATGGATTGTGGTCATGCAATACTTTATTGCATGTGTGTACTGTAAATTACTGCATTTTTAAAACTGATCTGATCTATGATAGTTCGTCTTCAATCTGCAATTAATTTTAGCTACCTACCTATTTACGTGGTTCAGTGTGCTCCAAACTTGCTGCCCAGCGTTTTTAGATGTCGGTTTGCTTTTTCTTGATACAACGGGGCGAAAAATGCACACTTTGCAAATCAATTCACAGTACTTACATCTTGCTGGAAAAGCTATCTAAATCTATACTTATAATAATACTGTAATCAAGTTAAAATCTGTGTACATACATACATACCTACAGTTACAATTGCAATAGAAAAATATAGCATTTTAGTTAGGGTTACTTATTCAAGTACTACTAAAATATATATTTTAGCATGTAGGTCTAACTGTTTTACGAATAACGTTTGTTATTCAACCCGAATAACAAATATTTATGCTTCTAAAACGGAACTGGAAGAAGGAAAGACGAAAGTAGATAAGGGGATGGGAAAAGTTTTAGAGAAAGGGCAAGGGCCCCTACATCATATTAATTAATTAAGCCGTGCGAAGCCGGGGCAAGTCAGCAATCAAAATATAACTATGATTACCTATAATATGTCAGGAAATAATAGAGAATTGGTCTGTACAAGACACGTTGGTTATAAATAACTTCATAAGCATATTCTCGGAAGGGCATACGGTAATGCATGGCTTCTCTACGATACAAATGTGTTGTAAAGGCGATCGAAAGGTTTCCCCCGTGCAACACGGAGTTAGGAGCCGTTCAGACTTGGTTCAGACGCGCCGCGACACCACAACGTCAAATATGTGACTAGTGTGAATGGTGCTTACAACAACCGTCTGAAGTTGTGGCAACCACAAAATCTGGTTGTTGTTACTAGTTCTTATTGCATTATAGAGTCGCTACAATGTGATTGCCGCTTACACGCACGCGTATACCGTGATTGGCTGCGTTTGTAGCCGTGGTTTCGGTATTGACCACACGTTTGTGACTTGGTACCTGTGAATCGAATTACACATAGAATGATTATGGCCATTCTCTTAAGGAATTACGCGTTTTCGTGCGATTTTGTTCTAGGCCACAGTTTTCCACTATGGTGGTGGTGCGTCTGTACGGGGCCTAAGCTGAGGGCACTTTGGCGAACAGGCGCGGAGGGCGCGGCTTGCGGTGAACGTAGAGCCTATGGTAGAGTTCAGGTTACCAGCCGGGCACTCAGCTATTAAACTGCATTACAGTCTACGATCTAGGTAGAACCAGGGTGTGAACTAGGTATATTGGACAGGCCACAGGACAAACATTTGATACAAACATAACATAGATGTTTGTTCTGTGTATAAGTAATTATTTACTATAAAAATGTATTTGTATTCTGTTAGTCTACAAACTTTGTTAAATTTGGGGCCAGATTGCACTGTCTGAAAATCACAATTTTTTTTTATGTTTAGTAACGGGTTTCAAGTTACTTAGGTTCTTTTTAAACGGTGAAACTTGACCATGGTATATTCATAAACAAAGACCTCAATTGAAAAAGGTGTATTATTTAAAATCTGAAAATGTCATATAATTGTACGTAATTTAATTACGTACCTAGTAAAAAAGTACCGTACCGTTACATATAACATTATTTATTCTGAGTTATTATGTATGAACATGAGGTGACCAACGGTAGAGTCGCCTTTTGCATTACAGCTACACTAATACGTAGTGCCTACTTACTTATACACATACTATTACCACAGATATTATTATAGTATAATACATACTTTATTATTCGTGGAAGTAATAATACTACGCTTTGTGACAACATCACATGTAAAGACTCGGACTCTAATAGTTTCAATCGTTTATGGGTCTGGACTTCGATAATATATTTCATTAGATCATATCGTGTATGGCCGGCCTAATAATACTCAGAAAATTAAAGCCTTATAAACTGGCATCATTTGTATTTTGTATGTTAGCAGCCGCTGGCATCCAGTAAACGTGCCATGGGTGTGAGTCACGTAACGGAAACGGTTCTCGATATTGATGGCTGACTTAGCTTGATGCGCGTTCCCTTCACATGTTTTACTTTTTAAAATGTCGCTGGACTGCTACCGGCAATGACTAAAGTTACTTTCAACTTTAGTCATCGTTAGTCCTAGATCGATGCCGGAATTTTACTAGGTATTTTAAATTGGCGGACTCTGAATGAAGGTGTCTTAAACAATATCCTGCAAAAATATTATGTAAGAGTTTCCCCATATTTCGAAACTTTTAATTCAAAATATGAAACCCTTATTATAAATACACACAAACATCTGCGCTCCGACCCGAACACCCGTCGCGTGGGCCGATATACGTAAATTAAACTTTCTGTACTTAAACGACTGTTTCTCTGAACAAAAGCTCACTGAAATTAAAATATCCTTTTCAATATTATATCGTGCTTAGACCCTAGATTTATTATTAAACTTTTGCTTTCTCCGACATTTTAATCTAATGAATACAAAGTGACCTTAAATTGGTATGTTATCCCGAAATGGGGGGACTGGGACCCTGATACCCTACAAGTTGTGAGAACCTTACTTGAAAGTGGCTGTTTCAAAACCTCCATGGTAAAAAATAAATCCACTCGCAAAATTGCATGTGCGATCGCTACGAGAGTTAACAAGATACTATAAATTCATTTCTAAACATAGGTCGTTAAACTCATTTAAGTGCACTCCGGTCAAAGACGAACAACCACCCAGCTGCGCTAAGGCTATTTTCGAACGTAAACTTTACATGGCATTTCTTCAATGAAAAACTATTAATTTAGTACAGTCGTAGAAAAAACATTGTCTACCTTGGGGTGTAGATTTACCCCCTTTCGGGATAACATACCAATTCAAGGTCACCTTGTAGATAGATAGCTATCAAGTCCCTTGTAATATTATATCTTATCTTTTTAATTTACCACACCTTTCAACGTGTAATTGCGTGCTCGTAAATGGCTAAATTTGCACCAAAAAAACTGCATAAATAAGTACATTTTATTCATTTACAAGCTAAAATGTACAAAATTAGAAATCATTATGAAAAAATTGTTATGTTGTTCGAAATGAATTTCCATATATTACAATTATGATGATACTATTTCTTTTGATTAATATCTGGAATATAAATTAAATCATTTTTAACTAAGTACTAACCTTACCTAAATTAATTCAAAACAACCTTACCAAATAAAGCATCAAGTGCCATTTTCACGCCATAATAACGTTTCTTAATCTGAAAATCATCCTTGAACTAATGAAGGCTTATAATGAAAGGCACTGTGGGTTCGTAAGCATGGTTATCATCTTAGACGTAGTAGAGGCCGAGATCTTTTATCTTAGATCCTATCATATTCAGCTTATAGATAAGGCGACGAAACTAGGTAACACTTTTATGAGTTGTAAACGTTATACATTGAGTTTTATGTATGATATAACATTATACCTACGTTCATACGACCATTTGATCATAATCAAGTGGAAAATGAATAATGGTGATAAACAAACTATAATAAGAAATTTATTGATCACGCTAGATAGATAAAACTAAAACAAGCTATCAGGGCGCTTCATTTACCCGTAACTAAGTACTAACTAAGTAATTGTTAACTTTTCCAGTCCTATTCAACCTAAAATTCAATTTAAATCGATCTCTATCATTACTTTACCATGAATATGATACTCTTACCACTTAACACGTACGTGTTGATGTTGTGTTGGTAACTGGGCCGATTTAATGCACTTAATCAAGAGTTGATCCAAAAGTACACGAATCGTTCCATTAAATTGCATCGTGAGTGGATTTCCTGTTACGTAATAATAAATGAAGCAATCTAATATTTTCACATCACATTAAAACTTAACCCACTTACCCAGAAAACACACAATATTGCGTGCACCGTACGCGTTACAATGGCACTTTACTAAGAAAGATTTTATAAATGTCAAAGGATTTTACCAAATTTATACTCGCCGCGGGTTAATGGCCCCTATGTGGCAATTCTAATGGAAAGGGTTCGAGCCTAATGGAGTAATCCTGAACTCTACCCGTATATGTCACAATCAATGCAAGTAAAAAGTATTATCGGTAAAGATTTATAAAGCTTAACAAGGAAGTCGAGAAAAGACCACATACTACTTACTACAACAAAAGGATCATACATGAGATGTCTTATACAATCTGGCTGGTTACTAATGTCGGACCTGTTAAGGGTAAGCGATACAAACAATTTTATCGGCAAATCAATTTTTTTTAATCAACTTTGTGGAAATGGCAGCTATTTAAATTTTCATTTTGACTAAGCAAGGGTACTGGCATTTATTTAGCAATTTCTCATGATGTAGCAGTTCTACAGACACAAACTAGTTTTGTTCGATAGCTAGAAATATATCCAACAAATAAGTGTTACAAATATTCACTAAATATGTCATTAACATTACAGAAAAAAAATAGTAAATCGAAAAAAAACATGACAAAATATTAGGTTCTTTTTTTGTTTTTTAAGATTTTTGTGAAAACTAGGTAATTAACCTGCTTGTTTTTTTTTGTATGATTTAGATAGAACAAGATATTTTCTAAAAATTAACATCAAAATGAAAGCTTTTATTCGAATACTTTAGGAGTTATGACAGTTTGAATATGTCTTTTTATGAGAAAGAAAGAAAGAAAGAAAGAAAGAAAGATATTTATTTGTGCCAAACACTTACACTTAACTAATACTTACAACAGTTTATACAAACAACATATTATTATAGTGTTTGCCACAACCCAGCTCCAACGAGCAATCAATGAGCATTCTGTAATATGCGACGGGCCCGATAGCTCAGTTGGTAGTATCCCTGCCTTCTGAACTGAGGGCTGTGGGTTCGATTCCTACCCAGGACAAACATTTGTGTGATGAACACAGATGTTTGTTCTGCGTCTGGGTGTTATATTGTATTCTATGTATGTATTTACAAACAAAAAAGTATATAAGTATTGTATCAGTTATCTGGTTCCCATAGTACAAGCTATGCTTAGTTTGGGGCTAGATGGCGCTGTGTGAAATGTCCACACATATTTATTTATTATATTTATATTTATTTATTTATATGGACTGAAATAAAAACGATATCAATCATAATATGGATTTGCTTAAAAAAAATATATTTGTCGATAAAATGGTATGTATCGCTTACTTTTAACGGTCCCGACATCGGTAACCAGACAGATTGTATATTTTCTTCCACTTTGTTTTTGTTCTCAACCCACTAAAATTGGATGAACCTACTTTTTCTCGCGGATAGTTTTTGTAATTTTGTTTCGAATCTTTCCACTAACCAAAAGCTTTTCCGATCGACAACGACGATCTAGTTTAATGATTTTTTACAATCTCCAGCCAAGTGTAAAATGCCTGGCCAGTTGAATAATGGTTTGTCGAGCTCGAATACAGAGGGCACATAAGATAAATTCCGGTCAACGAGCATCACCCTCCCTCGGCATTACTGAAGCTGACCGCAACCGAAACGATTAATTGATCACTATTTTACTTCAGTTCCGATGACTAACATGCCCTAGATGTTGGGTTGCTGTTTGCCTTTGTTTACTGACGAGCATTTCGAAATTCACGAGATTCGATACAGTCCATTCGTAGATTAGTTCAATGAATTATAAACAAATTAGAACGCCCGTGCAAGTTTCATGAGAGAGCGAGCGTCGAGTTCCTAATAACTTTGAGACGAGTTCCACTCAGAGAAACGGTTCAAACTGTTGCAAATAAGTAATTAAATTAATTCTTTTTGTTTCAGTACAACTGCAGCCGCCAAGGTTTAGTATGCAGCCATCATCTTCTAATAGCATTGTAAGAGAAGGAACAACTAAAATATTACAATGTTCAGCCATGGGTAAGACTTTAAAATATTTATCAATAACCTATCTTTTTCATTTTTGTTTCTATTTTTTAGAAACCTTTTTTAACTTTTGGACATTACTGCTCACGTCTTGCAGGTATTCCACAGCCGATGTACAGGTGGCTAAAGAACGGTGCGCCTCTCAGTGATTACTCGTCTGAGCTATTTTACAAAATTCATAATACTCAACGGCAAGATGCTGGCGCATACCAGTGTATAGCGAAAAATGATGTTGGGGCCATATTCAGTGAAAAGAATAACATTGTTGTCGCTTGTAAGTAATTTTTGCGTGTTAAAGCGCTGAATGCTCCCAAATCGACTATTTTGAACGTAATTTTCTCAAAGTGTATTCCATTTACAGGATTGAGAAAAATGCATATCAATACTGGTTATAACTTCTTTCAATCTGCCGAAATCAAAACGCGATTACGAAAAGTTTTCTCGATAGAAAAAAATCGTATTGTGACCACTAAAAAATCATTCAAACGCCCTAAAATGTTATATTATAATAAGGCACCCCATTGAAATAAATCATAGTAATGAGTTACGTTTCAATGCATCCATCTGTAGACTATTTTTTTCATAACAATAAGCGTTTATTTTATAACGAATTATTTGTACCGCAAAATGGAAAAGTCGAAGTGCAACTCAACGTAATAGCCATATTTGTTATTAAATACAATATACGTTTCATGTTCGAATGCTGTAATAAACGTGCTCGCTTTGGGTCCTGTCAGCGTCTTAAAGCCATGTTAAAGCTTACACACTGAACTATATGCAATAGAATAATTAAAGAATAATTGTACTTTGTTACAAAGTTAAATGTGAATAACTATTCTTTCTTTATTATATCATAATTACTATAGGGACATAATTTCTAAATATTGTTAATGTTGTTATTGTTACAATATCATCGGCGCTCCGGATGCGTATCCGGAGCACGAGAGTCAAGTCGTATTCTACGTGTTTTATTTTAGGGTAACATTACCCCGGAAGACAGAAATACCGAAATCAATCCCAAAGGTCACGACTTAATATAATGCAGCTGAAACCTGTGAGATATATTTTTTTATAAATAATAATTTTTAGGAACCTGAAGAAAAACGAAACTTATCCAGGGCCATTATAGTAATAAAATTGATAGAAAATACTAAATTATTTATGACGTCATAATTAAAAAAACACGTAATATCTGTGTGCCTTAAAAAGAAATAACTAAAAATTTTGTGTTTTTGATCAATTCATGCGTTATCAACTCGTCTTTCAAAACCTTATGGGTTTCCCGAATACCGTAGCAATCGTAGCATAGTGTAGCCTGAAACTGAATCTATTCTCAGATATAATTGCGCGCGAAGTGCGATGTGCTATTTTCAAAAATATCTAAATAATAAAAACGTAACTTAAAACCAAAACCAGCCAAGCAAAATTTAACAAAAGTCACGAAAATTTATTAAAACTTCTTAGTACTTAAATAAATTATTAAATATTTATTTGTGATGTACATATTTTAGATATGGGTGTATTTGAGAAAGTCGCAGAAACAGAAATCACTGTAGAGTCTGGAAAAGCCGCAATTCTTGACTTTCCTCGTATTGAGTCGGAGCCACCGCCATCAGTCATTTGGCAGGATGAAGTAGGAGCACTGCGGTACGATCAGAAGTATGCCATCACTGATAAACATCAACTCGTCATATTGTGCGCTTCCCGTGAAGATGAAAAATCATACAGGTGCTCATAGAAATTTCTTCTAAGTTCTGGGTAGTTATTACCCATTTATCTCCAAAATTAACTTTATTCAAACACATTTCAGAGTTCGAGCTATTAATACTCAATTAGGTAAAGAAGAAAACAGCCCTTACATTACTCTCGGCGTCTATGGAGACGACACAAAAGAAATCCCACCGGAAATTATTATAAAACCACAAGATACTAAAATAGTTAAAGGGCAAGAATTTACAAATCTGTATTGTATTGCCAACGCGAGACCGCTTCATGAACTGGAAACTTTGTGGTTCAAAGATGGAATAATGATTGATTTGGCCGGAATCACCTTTGATCTAAACGACCAATGGAACCGAACTTTGAGTCTCATATCAGCGAATCTGACTCACACAGGACAATACACTTGTCAAGCCAGACTTAAGACTGGTGGATTCGCTACGGTTACAGCGTCAGCGACACTTACGGTATATGAAAAGCCTGTGTTTCTAAGTAACTTGAAATCTGAAACATTTGGTGAGTTTGGAAGTACTATTGTTCTTGAATGTAGCGTCCAAGGCATACCGTTACCTAGTATAACGTGGTACAAAGATGCAAAGAAGATTGCTAGCGTCGGCGCTGAAGCCGGGGAAGTTGATAATGCTGATGTAGATGATGGCGGCGGAAGGTATAGGGTCGAAGTGGACCGTTCACTCATCATAAACGAGCTCAAGATGGAAGATATGGGAATATACCAATGTGTCGCGAGTAACGAAGCGGGAGAATCATCCATTTCCACCTGGTTAAAGATAAAAAGTAAGTAATAATCTTGGTAAAAAATCTGTGAAAGGTGTGATCCATTCTTGAAGCGTGTACGCGTTTGTCTGTTGCGTGGGAATTTAGACGATAAATAAACGACTGCGACAAGTAACTTGATAAATGATGTTTGAGCTAAATTGGAAGTTATCGACATCGTCGCTTTTTATTAAGTACGACCCAATCACAGATCTGCGCTTTTAATAATGGAACTTAAACTACATAACTGATTCCTTCATCAACTGGAATACGCTACTTTTTATAGAAAACGCTACTAACGAGCTCTTTGAAGCCTGCAGTTTTTTTATGTCGCATATAAAAATACATCTGAAGATAGAGAACTAACGCATAATCGTTGTTGTTGTTATGCTAATACTGTGTTTAAGATGTAACAATGTCAATACACGTTTTTTCTCCAATTTAAAAATAATTGACTATTGTCACTGGTGTCGTGCAGCGAAGGACAGTAGACGGTTCCCACGCAGTCACATGAAGTTAATAAGAATGCGGACGACGGATAAAAAGGCAAAAACGTTCAAATTCGATACCGGCAGTAAGATTCACAACTTGTTGAAATGCACTCGCTGTTCCGACAGTTACGTTTTTAAGCACAGAGTGTTGTTCTGTTTTTAATTTTATTTCTCCAAGTAGAAGAAATAAATTATGCGTATTTCTTTTAGGCAATAAATCCTGTTTTTATAAGTAAAATTTGTAATACTAATGCTATTTTGACCGCTTCATTTTTCTATGTATTATTTCTGTAATTTTAATTAAAATTGGTGATGAGCATTTTGATATTTAAGTCTTTGTATATTTCAACTATTGCATGCTAGCAAATCTATACTTTATATACTACATAGTACATACATATAATCAAACCGTAACTGGACTTAACATTTCTTTATCGAAGAAGAAGTCAAATCATTTTTTTATCTGTCTCTCTCTTTGAACGCGATTCATGGTGAAACTACTGGTGATATTAGACAGATATTGGCTATAGCTACTTGGAATGGCATTAATGATACTTTGTTTTCAAAAATAGCCAAGGGTGCGCAAAACAGTAAGAGTTTTTTTGTTTGTACATATCTATGATTTATAAAATAGTAAAGAAGAAGAAATAACAATGGTGGAATGGTTTTTTCAAGATCTTGAAATATTATGAAGTTAATTATTGATGTGATTTCATGGTGTAAGTGTAACATAATACGGCCCACCTTCACAGTGAGGTGCTATGCAGATTTATGTATAGTACCGTATTTTAATATCTGTGGTACCGTGATGTGATCCACACGCTACGATAAAACATTGCTAAATTCATTTAGTGGAAGATGAAACCATTACAATAATACCTAAATATCGGATCCACCTTCTTTACTTTGCTGTCATATCCATTCATCCTTTCCCTATTATATCATCTGACGGTGCAGTGGTTTTATCCACGCCTGAGCAGCTTACTTAGCGAAATGCTGTCTGCTTCGCAGAGTGCTAACAGTGTATTGTGTAAAAGCTGCACTAGATACTCATACGTTAAAAGCATGGTTCGCATTTTTATCTACAGTATTAAATACTACGTTTTTATATCTGCTTATACTGTGTACTGTGCTCATAATATTAGGTAAAGTAGAAGTAAATTAATGTCATATAATTATAATTTTCACCTTTATAATATTAGTGTGATAATATCTGTTTATTATCATATGTGCACTTATGTATGTAAGTATTACGTGTATGGTATCTTTAACGTAGCCTGTATAAAATAATTCGCATGTGCATTTTTCCAGCAATACTAAAACATATTTTTTTCACCGTTTGTTGACTGTTTCTCACCGAGTTAGAGTAATACTAATAAGAAGAGGTAGTGCCGCGCTAGTTGTAAACTAACCGTGTGTGGCTTGTAGCGTCCCCGCCCATAATGCAGACAGCGCCGGCGAACCTCACAGTGCTAGACGGCAAGGACGCGACCGTCAGCTGCCGCGCGGTCGGCGCGCCCACTCCTAACGTCACCTGGTACTTCAACGGTACGTTATCTTCAACGTTACTTATCTTCCAAAGCTGCGTGCGCTGCACTGTTTGTATTGTAGCGTGCGCCGACACCCGAGACCCAAGCATGACATCAATTTTCATTCTGGTAATATTGTAAATATACGAGCAAAACTGCACTCATGCTATCAAATAGGGTCGGTATAAATACCAGTGACACGATTTCCTCACATCGATATAAATAAAAGACTATACAATTACCCCAAGTTGGGGTAAATGCAATGAACTTTCACACATCCTTTCCTATTTAAAGGAACTCTTTTTATCGTGCAATTATTTTAATAATAATAATAATAACCATTTATTTCAGGCAACAAGCTTATAAAATAAACATAGGCCCATATTATAAATACCTTAAAGACTAACATACATATTTTTTTATACTAAAATTAAGAAATTAATATGAATGACAATGTGTTCAGTTTTGGAACTTACTGTTAGAAGCCAAATGGTAAACGAATATTAATGGTCAGGACGTATATAGGTGAAAAATAAATAAATTATTTTTGATGTTGTAGATTCCCTTATAATCAATCTATCTGGAAGACTTCAAGCTCTAGATGAAGGCGATTTACTAATCACTGGAACTACAACAACAGATACTGGAAAATATACTTGTCTACGATCTAACGACGCTGGAAATGTTTCTGGAGAGGCCTACCTCACAGTACTTGGTACTTATGAATTTAATATACATAATAGCTTAACCTTAATCCGTATGGTTTATGGGACATGCCTCGCTTGGCGACTACAGTATCCCTCAAGTATAAAATGGCTTTCATGTATTTTTAACACGTTTTATCGTTGTATCCATGTAATACGACTTAGCCCTAGTGCGCAATGGGGCCCAATTTATTGTGGTCCGCTCATCAATAATGCACCATAACCGTTTTATAGCGACCTAACCCAATATGTGATGCGATCCGTCACATCTATTTACGCAACAACCTTATGTTCATTTTACGCGGCCCTCAGTCTCTCTAAAACAATAAATCGACGTTTGTGTTTCAGTGAGAACTCAAATTATCGCACCACCTGTTGACACAAAAGTGTTATTGGGTCACACTGCTACGCTCCAGTGCAAGGTTTCGAATGACCCGAATGTTAAATACAACATAGATTGGTTCCATAACAAACAGTAAGTTCGGAAATAAAATATGTTTCACTGCGTAGAGTGGTTCTGGAAGATAATAAAAGTAATTTAATACTGAATTATATTGTTTCTTTTTTTAAAGGCCTATGACGGCAGGGTCGCGCATCTGGATATCGGCCGAGGGAGCTCTACAAGTGCAGGCGGTGAGAGCGAGTGACGCAGGCGATTACACTTGCGTAGTGACGTCACCTGGTGGCAACCACACCCGGCATGCAGTCCTCTCGGTCATAGAGCTGCCCTTTGCACCGACCAACGTGCGAGCCATGAGGCTGGAAGCCACCCAACAACGCGCCGTCAACGTATCCTGGACTCCTGGCTTCGATGGAAACTCCCCCATTCAAAAGTTCATTGTTCAAAGACGCGTTGTACCCGAATTCGGTAAGAATTAAGAACCATGCGTCAGTTGTTTTCACACACACACGTTTTTCCAGACATCAGTTCTAATCGATAAGTGTAATAGTAGATAATACCGATTTTCCACATACGCTATCAAAACTTATTGAAATCGGCAGCCGAATTAAAGCCGAATATAATTCCAGTTTGGTTTTATGGTCAGCATACAATACAAATGAACCTACAACAGATTTCGCCTTTTACGACTTTTTGTATTGTTATAGGGTGCTGGCTGAACGTTGAATTTAAATATACCGTTTTGCAGGTCCGACACCAGACCCACTTCTAAACTGGGTTACATTGCCCATGAATGTGTCAGCGAATCATAGATGGGTGCTGTTGACAAGTTTAAAGGCAGCCACGTCTTATCAATTCAGAGTGTCCGCGGTCAACACAGTTGGCGAAGGCCCCGCATCCGACCCGACAGATGTTTTGACTCTACCGCAGGAAGGTAAGAGAAAAAGTTCTAATATTAATGCTGAAGTATCAGTTACTGAACTGTGTGCTATTGTGCTTACAACTTCGAATTTATGACATTCATCCATAGTTCGACTAACAATCTGTATTCATCTGGCTAACACAATTAACTTGAAGCACTTTTTGGTAGTTTGCTCATTCAATTTTATTGTGTCACAGTGTTCTACAAAACTTGTAGATTGACAATTACTAACAAAGTAATAGTTATTGCAAAGGCGGTTTTTGAGAGAATCGTCGTAAATAATTATCATATATGTACGTCTGAATTTTACTTATTCAATATTCTAATGCAACTTTACACTAACGGATACACGCACATTTTCCGTAGCGAAAGCTGTAATATACGAGAATATTCTTATTACGCTTGCGTGTTTCGTAAAATAAACTAATGTTCTGTTTGTAAACAAGCAGCCAGCGATCTAATATGCTGCCAAGGTATGGAGATAACCATGATTATTGCTAGATTGTGTCGTCTTGCTCATTTTGCTTGGCCTTTTATTTTTGTAAGTTTTTAATGGGGGCTAAAAGTAGCGGAACTAGGACGAGAGGTCTTTTGTCTATTGAGTGTCACGAACTTTAATTACACGGGACACGCCATGTAAATAAGGTTCGAATTCTGTAAAAGATCTCTATGAAGATGAGAAGTCTCTAATGAAACGTCAGTTCATTACAAGATATTTTAGCTCCCATCGGATTAATTATAAAACAGGTAAACTCAAGCAGTTCTCTTTATAATTTTGGTAAGGTTTTTAAGTATGAATCTAAATATCTCACTACTAACATATTTTGCTTTAAACTTAAACGTTGCATGGAAATACAGACTCTTCATGCTTAGCGAAAATACCTAATTGTTGTCAATGAGTATATTTTATGAGTATATTTTATTTTATTATTCATCTTTACTTTACAATAAATTATTGTGATAATTTGCATGATAATATTATGATAACTATTTTGAAAGCCGCATGATTACGTAATTCCATGTTATTACTTTTTAACTTTTCACTAGTTATAATCTCGAAAGTTAGAAATCTTTTAAATAAAGTAAAAATAATATGCGTGGTGTCACGCTATCCACAGCCCCGTCCGGTCCTCCAGTGGGCTTCATGGGATCAGCAAGATCTTCCTCTGAAATAATCACTCAATGGCAACCGCCGCTCGAAGAGCACAGAAACGGCCATATACTAGGATACGTCATTCGATATAGGCTTCGAGGTTACGACAATAGCCCTTGGACCTCCCAGAACATCACTAATGAAGCGCAGAGAAATTATCTCATTCAAGATTTGATAACATGGAAAGATTACAATGTCC
This sequence comes from Ennomos erosarius, assembly GCA_963580505.1. Taxonomy (NCBI): domain Eukaryota; kingdom Metazoa; phylum Arthropoda; class Insecta; order Lepidoptera; family Geometridae; genus Ennomos; species Ennomos erosarius. The sequence goes on along the minus strand of OY756981.1, from coordinate 8,630,660 downwards.
AAATCGCTGCGTACAACGACAAAGGTGTTGGGGTGTTCTCTGATAGTTACACTATAAAAACAAAAGAAGGTATACCTGAAGCAGCCCCCGATAGCGTGAGGTGTGAACCTTTGAATTCTACGTCGGTGAATGTATGGTGGACGCCGCCTAATCCGCAGGCAATTAATGGAATCAATCAGGTAACACTATTTCAAAAATAAATAAATTTAAATTTAAAAATTTAAATTTAAATCTGATACGTTTTTAAATATTTTAATCTAGTACCTAATCAGTCATAAAATACATATAATACCGCGACTATAATAGTACGCGCCCTACATACAAACCGCAAACTATAGACATTGCACAAGAATTGGGCTCTAATATCGTACGCGCTTATTCAAATAGTAGCCGCACTCCGCTTTACAATTGCTACATCATCTACTTTCATTACAGGGTTACAAAATGCAAGCGTGGAGATGGGGCGATACAGAGAATGCAAACGTTGAGCAGCGGCTAGTTAGCGTGCCTCCGAACTTGTTGGACCCTCTCACGGAACAATCGGCCGTTATAAGTGGCCTCGAGAAGTTCACGGAGTACAATATCACTGTGCTGTGCTTCACCGAACCGGGCGATGGTCCGCAAAGCGAATATATTTTAGTTAGAACAATGGAAGATAGTAAGTGGTTTTATTCGCAATAATGATGCAATGCTCTGTTGTAGTTCCCTGGATGTAAGGATCATGACGTACTATCGTTTTATTTCTAATTTGGTACCGTTCGTCTCGAATATTAATTGCGATTTAATAAAAGCTCAAAACAAGTTAGAATATAAAAAGATAAATTCGGAGCTATTCTAAATTGATTTTAGAATAATACCTATAATTGTGGTTTTCTGTGGATTGAATGTATGTGTTATATATGCAGCCATTCGTCGTGTTGATATAACTTTAATTAACTTAATATTAATAACACCTTGTTACCTGCTGAAAATATTCAAAACAGTTTATTATGTTTTATATTGATATTTATACTATACATAATATAATTTTTAGTACCGGATGAAGTGGGTAGCTTATTGTTCGATGACATATCGGACCGTGCAGTGAGAGTATCCTGGTCGCCTCCAAAGAAATCCAATGGAATCCTCATCGGATATAAACTCAGTTACCGAATTAAGGACGATGAAGCAAGTTTTAAAGAGGAAGTGCTGCCACCTAACGTCACGAGTATAAAAGTAGAACATTTGCAGGTTGGTTGTAAAGCTTTCCGCTCGCTATTCAAGAACACAACGTTTCTAATGTTATAAAGTTAGTACTACAAACTATGCTTAGTTTGGGGGTAGATTGTGCTGTGTGAAATATTGGTTTAAAAATGTTACATCGTATCAGTACGACAGGTAACACGGGGTTCGATGTTCAAAATACAATAAAAAATAATAATACAATTTTAAGAGTTACTAGCAACCGAACGCAGCTTGATTTAATTTTGGTATACTACTAAAATATACTACAGAATCTTTTGTATTAGTTACAAACATTTTCTGTGCCATTTTCAGATGATTTGGTTCACTTAGGTCAGATTCCGCTTTCGTGAGAACAAATATTAGATATAGCGCTCAGTTGAGTCAGTTGCTGGTGATATGTTACAGGCGAGCACTCACTACAAGTTCTGGCTTTGCGCGATGACTGGTGTTGGGGCTGGTCCCTCGCGCTCCGCCACCATCCAATCCGGAGTAGAGCCGGTACTACCGACCGCTCCGCGCAACCTAGCTCTCTCCAATATTGCCGCCTTTTCCGTGCTACTACAATTCACGCCTGGCTTCGACGGAAACTCTTCGATATCGCTGTGGACTGTGCAGGTAACTACACACTATCAATAACTTAATAAAATGTGAAACAGGGACGTAGTAAGCAATTACCGGAAGCAATTTCCAATACATTTTTTCTGAGATTGTGTGATGATGTGACGAGCTAGTCGTTCACCTGATTTTAAGCGACATGGCTGCCTATAACAATTGCAGTTGCAACATTTCATGAAATAAGAATTTACAGTATTAAACTTGTTTTATAGCACCATTGCTATAAAATTGGGCAAATCGGATAACGCCAACGAAGTATTTTTTTTTATTTTATCATTATCATCATCATCATCATGTCTGAAGCTGCTGAAACATTGCTGAACATAGACCTCCCGCAATTTTTATTTATTTACTACCTATTTATTGTGTTTGTGGTTTGGTTAGTTTAAATATTAGAAATTCTCAATACCTGTTTTTCCCAATTTCGTATTCCAGGCACAAACAGCTCGTAACACGTCTTGGGTAACGATATACGAAGTGAGTGCTCCAGATGCCATATCAATCCTAGTGACCGGGCTGGTTCCCTTCACTACTTACCGGCTACGGCTAGTGGCCACCAATGTAGTGGGCTCGTCGCCACCTTCGGAGCCTTGTAAAGAGTTCCAGACTATACAGGCACCGCCGAGACATCCTCCAAAGAATGTTACCGTAAGGGCGGTCAGCGCTACCAACCTGCGTGTTAGATGGATTGTAAGTACACTGTGATATTCTACTATTATTTTATATTGCGAGGCGCATAGTCTCGTTCTCAAAACACCCTGTGGATAAACATTTATTATCCCTTATTGTGTAGCGCTTCCTAATCTCTCCGGCTTTTCTTTTCTCTTGTTATTAGTAAAGAGCTTTTGTTTTACATCGCTGACAGGCTTCTGTCGTGTACATCACAGTCGTAGCTCTTTGAGCCCTAATATTCAGACGTTGAAGCTAGTCATTATTATTATCCTTGAAAAACGAACTGTAGTAATATATAAAGAACTACATATTCATCTCATCTCTCTTTTGCTATAAAATCAAAATCAACTAAATATTTCAGCCATTACAACAAAGCGAGTGGTATGGCAACCCCAAAGGCTACAACATCACATACAAAAGATCCGGAACCAACGACACTCTGCATAGCATCATAGAGGATCACACAGCGAACTCACACGTTTTATCTAACTTGGAGGAATGGTCCGTGTACGAGATCCACATGACTGCTATAAACGAAGTCGGAGTCTCAGCTGAAAGCCCTACGGCCTTTGAAAGGACTCGAGAAGCTGGTAAATATCGTGCAACATGTTGTTTTTTGATTTTTATTTTTCACAATATTCAATGACTAACGGATCAGTTTTTCAATGATAGTCATGTCGATTCCCTATTTTTCAGTTCCGTCGCAAGGACCTAGTAACGTATCAGCAAATGCTACGTCTTCCACTACGGTCGTAGTACTCTGGGGTGATATCCCAGTCCAAGATCAAAATGGCTTGATTGAAGGATACAAAGTTTGCTACGCTGCTGTAGCGCCTCCTCCGCGACCAGAGCATAAAAAAGTTGAATGCCAGTCTATACCTTCTAACCAAACTCACACAATTACATTGACTGAGCTAAGGAAGTATGTGGTTTATCAGATACAAGTATTGGGTTACACGAGACTGGGAGATGGAGCGTTGAGCGACCCGCCTGTTACTATAAGGACTTACGAAGACAGTACGTACCTTTATCTTCCTTTATTATTCTCTTTGTTACTTTAAGTTTACGAGCATAAGATTGATTTTTCATTGTACATTTTAGCACCCGGCGCGCCGTCTAACGTATCGTTTCCGGATGTAACATACACTACGGCGCGAATAATTTGGGATGTACCGGAGGATCCGAACGGCGAAATACTTGCATACAAAGTGACATATCATCTCAACAGCACATCACAGCACATGTTTTCAAGGGAGTTTTTGCCATCTGACAGGACTTTCAGGTACATCAAGTTGAATAATTGATAAAACACGTAGTGACAAACTCGGTAGGATCGTTTCAGATTCGTCGATGCGAAGTGCTATTATCACACCAGACTCATTAACAGAATAATATGCTGTAACACTTAATTAGCATAAAATGGTAAAGAATCAAACCCCTAAAGCTCGAGTACTACTAATACTTAATATTCATCAAAGTAGTGATTTGTCAGATATAGCCAAAGTCTAAAGCAAAAATTATTGATGGTGGTCTGAATGAGAAAATTCAACTATTATAGGCATGATGACAAAATGTTTTTTATTTATAATATATTCCTCAAAAAATAAACAAAAAAAAGTTACAAGCATTTTAATAATCGGAATAGAAAGAGATAGCTCAAACGGCCAGTGACGGCATGGCATAGTACCTCATTACTAAGCTGGGTGGTTATTCTCTATGGAAACATAGATTCCACACGATACGAAACCACGTCGTTATCGTGTCTTGTTCAAATCGTGTCACAGCGTCAGATATACCTTCACTTTACATTAAAGTTATCTTTATTTTGAATAAAATATATTGACATAAATGGTCATATCTTTCAATGTTTTGATGTTTCGGAACGCGTCTCCGTAAAACATACGATTTTTGACAGTTCAAATCGCGCTAATTCCAAATTCATTTCGCGCGGTTTCGTTTTCGTTTCATAGAGTTTCGCAGATTTCTTATGTAAGACAAGGAATTCGCGTGCTTTCGAAGTAAGGAATCGATATGGAATAATGGCCCTGTGGTAGCTTTTCATACAATCTCTTTGGCATGTGATGTCACGAGTGGTTTTTCATAGTAACTGTGGGGGCGCTCTGTTTCGCGAGAAAGAGACAGGAGATGCCTGTAGAAACTTTAAAAGCTTACTACTCCGTGATTTATTTACCGATTTTGCTTATTTTTTCAATTATTGCATTCATTTTTAATCTACTTTATGAAAGTAATATTTACTTGTTCATTTTTAATAGTAGTCATCATGCCTATTGTAATGTTCCAGGGCGACCGAGCTGTCATCGGAGCAGTACTACCTGTTCTCGGTAACCGGGCAGACTCGGCTCGGGTGGGGCACGACGGCGCGCGTGCTCGTGCTGACGACAGTGACCCGCGCCGCGCCCGCGCCGCCCGCGCGCCCCAACATCGCGCGCTCGCTGCTTCAGCCGCACCACATCACCTTCTCTTGGACCCCAGGGGATGACGGCTACGCACCGCTGAGGTAATAATGTCACAGATATATTTATCGTACTATCCACGGAGCTAGAATTTGTTTACATCTCTATGGATCACTTATAAATAAATAAATATGTGTGGACATTTCACACAGCGCCATCTAGCCCCAAAATAAGCATGGCTTGTACTATGGGAACCAGATAACTGATATAATACTTATATACTTTTTTGTTTGTAAATACATACATAGAATACAATATAACACCCAAACTTATAGTTTGCATTTTTTTTTTATTTCATAATGCAATGCAATGTTTGGTTTCAAAATCATTAATTTTAAATATTTTATGCATATTACAGCTATGTATGTTGTTTATTTTATATCAAAGATTTTATAGTTAACTGTCGTGTGGATGCATTGGCTGACTGACACTCCAGCATTCTTTATTCTTTTCCTTCCATCCAAGTGACAATAGTTGAGCTCTAAAAATATATGAAGCGTGCTGTTGCCCAGATAATATAATACCTACAGTACAGATGCCTCATCCCATACAACGGAATAACTCGGGCTATTTTACGAATTATTTTATTTCTGCATAACGCAAGATTATCAAGCGACTTTTATTGCGTGTTGGCAAAGTATTGGGCCAAATGAATACACTGGATACTAACCAGTAACGCTCGCGACACGATCACTACATTTTTTCACGTTCGGGCTATTTTTCGTTTGTACCAGATAGGACACCATGCATTCAAGTGTTTGTAATTTATTCGATGCTTAGTGCATCAGTACGTTATGAGTTTATTCTATATATTACCGTATTCCTAATCGCTATATATAGCATAGTAGAATCCAGCACAACGCTACTAACGGGAACTATGTAACTAATGATTTCATACAAATATTTTACGATACTCTACTCGATATGTACCGCACTAGATATTTCAATTAACTCGTAATAATGGTAAGGTATTGATTTACCTTCGCAAATATATATTGAATGTAGTATTGTAGAAAGTAACATTTTTCGCTTATCTAAATGGATGACCTCTAATCAAGGTCAAACTGAAAATGATTGGAGCATTTATAACTTACAGGTACTATACAGTGCAACAGAAAGAAGAAGGTAGTACCTGGCAAACGATTCCCGAACGAGTCGATCCTTTCTCCACGTCGTATACAGCTGAGGGATTAAAGCCGTATACAGCTTATCAATTTAGGATCAGAGCCACGAATGATATTGGACCCAGCCGGTACAGCAACGTTACCGAGACCGTTCGGACTTTGCCAGCAGGTGAGACATAAATCATGTTCATATTTTTGTTATAAATCGTACCGAAAGCAATCTTTTCCTTGTGGGCAATATACACTATCCACGGGATTAATGTAGTTATGTCTTTTAACATATTTCTTCTTTTATACGGGTCTGGAACAACTTGTCTTTTTCTACCAGACCGTCATAACTTCTTATGGCCATAAAAAACTTCTATATAAATCTAAACCTTCATCTATCTAATGAAAATTTGGCCCAATGAAAGTCCAATGCTCAATGCCGATCCGCATTAAGTCACTTCTTAAGTCGCGCGAAAGGAGTCAAGCTTGGGTGCAAAGCCACAACCAATGTGTTGCTGCCGCATAACATAAACCAGTGTTCTTCAAACCCAATTTTAGATGTCGTGTTCGCATAGCACGCGCACTTCACTGCTGCCATCACACTCTACCAACATATATTGTACATTGTACTATTATATTTTCTTTTAACCTTTCAGCTCCAAGTAAACCGGTGGAGAAACTCCACGTGGTTCCTATAACCCCGAGCAGCGTCCGCGTGCAGTGGGCACCGCTAGCCGAGCCGCTGTGGAGCGGAGACGCGCGCACCGGCGGCTATCGCGTGCTTTACCAACCGCTCACAGACTTCCCCACTGCACTGCAACATCACATGAAGCTAGACGTGCCCGGGATTAAGGTAACCTATTCTTCTTCTTTTTTAGGCAAATGATCAGCTCTGGTGTTAGTTTTTTAAGCCGCCCAAAAGGCTTCTGAATTCGTTTAACTTATTGCTTTATACGACAACAGCTGGGACCGATGGCGTTATGTGCCCTCCAAAGCACGGTAGCATCATCATCAATAGCCTGAAGACGTCCACTGCTGATAATTTATTTAAAAAACAAAATTATTGTTGAGTGAGGAGATTTGCAGAAGAACTAAAGTGACCGATATAGCTCGTAGGATTGGCAAGCCGAAGTGGCAGGGCAGGCCACATCGCTTGCAGAACTGACAACCGATGAAGAAGAAATCAAGAAGAGTTCTCGAGTGGCGACCACGAACCGTAAGACGCAGCTTTGGCCGGCCTCCCACTAGGTGGACCGACGACAGCAACTAACAGAAGCTAGCTCAATCGCAATAAGGGAGCTGGTGAGAACCGCGGGGAGCCGATGGATGCAAGAGGAAAGCAGCCGCTCGAATTGGCGTTCTTTGGGGGAGGCGTATGTCCAACAGTGAACGTCTTCAGGCTGATGATAGGATTGTGTCTACATGCGAGGTGTATGCGTGTTCCAGAGCGAAGAAGCAGTGCTGTCGGATCTATCAGTGGACCGCAACTACGAGATCAGCGTGTGCGCGGTGAACTCGCAGGGCGCGGGCCCGGGCGGCACGCCGGCCGTGGTGTGGGTGGGCGAGGCCGTGCCCACCGCGCCGCCCGCCGCCGTCGCCGCCGACCCGCGCTCGCCCACCGAGGTCGCGCTCGCCTGGCGCCCGCCCGCAAGGGCGCACCAGAACGGGGACCTGCTCGGGTACAAGGTAAAAAAAAACTTCGCGGTGCGAAAGCGACGGGCCCGATAGCTCAGTTGGATATCCCTGCCTTCTGAACTGAGGGATTCCTACCCAGGACAAACATTTGTGTGATGAACATAGATGTTTGTTCTGCGTCTGGGTGTTATATTGTATTCTATGTATGTATTTACAAACAAAAAGTATCTAAGTATTGTATCCGTTATCTGGTTCCCATAGTACAAGCTATACTTAGTTTGGGGCTAGATGGCGCTGTGTGAAATGTCCAGAAAAAAAAGGTCATATTTTTCAAATCTCTGTAGATATATTGCTTCCCGTGTAAAAAAATTATATTATACTTACAATATGAGTGTTATGAGTGCCATATTTTGCGCATAGAAAGAGAGTACAGCGGACGTTTCTAAAATTTTTGCAATTTCGCTCAAAAACATTTGACATCAGTTATGAGCAGCCCTGTAGACGGCATCATTTTCTGCCACATAAAACAAGGCGGACTATAGCAAATGTAACATACTATTCGAATGTCTTAAATAATAAAGTTGATAGTTCTGAGTTACTTAACAAAATTTCCCTTCGAAGTCCAACATTTAATTCACGCCATATGTTCACACTTCTCTCTGTTCCGTTAGCCAGGACAAAGTACAAGCAAAATACTTTCTTCTGGAGAACATCTTCATTTCTTAATGACATTTTAAATAATAGTGATTTTGACATTTTCTTTGATGGGGTGCGTTCTATAAGGCATAAACTGGCAGCTGATTTCTTCGGTTCTAAAACTTAGATGTACTGTTTCAATTAAATTACACTATCGGTAGGTTAATTTATCTGCTTCATGTTGACTTCACTAGCTATCTACTACGGATACCTTTTATATGATTTTTCTATAAGTGAAAACTTGTAATTGGCCTAGATTATTTTCTATATTTATTTGACTGTAAGTTTTCCTATGATAAAATAAATAAATAAACAAAAAGAATAAAACAAAAATTTAAAGGACTGTGCTTTGATTGTTAGTCAATTTTAATTTGAATCGTATCTATCTGTATGTCTACTGTGAACGCGGCTTTATTATTTTGGGCCGTTTTGTCACGCCCACTAGGCGGAGAACTCGTTATTTTGTCCTTGTCTTTTGTATGCGATTGTGTAATAGAGATAGCGCATTACTAACTCGACTCGACTCTAGAATGCAAAGATAGGATCCCATTCACATGTGTGGTACACACACAGATCTAGAATCTTTTCGTTACACTCAAAAGACTCATCTAGCATGGGAGTGAGAAGGACAAACCAAGTTCACACTGCCCAAGAGGAAAAGAGATAGGGAGATAATGGCGGATTGTCATTGTTTTAGCCAAAGACCACCACCTATCACCACCATCTGTTTCACGCAGAAGAGCACATTGTGATCATGTACCATAATCCCGTTTTCAAAATACAAAATACTATTTTTGTAGCTTCTACACCTTATTACGTGAGTGAATGTGCTGTTACAAACCATAATAATCCAAACAAATACAGGTATCACAGAAAATTTATTGCATTATTACTGGTCATATTGTGTGGATATGGCTGTAAAACTTATTGATTTTGTAGATCGGGAATGCCCCTTCCGATATATCGCAATATTTCAGTGTTTCAGGTTTTGTATTATTTAACTCCGTAAATAAAATTTATGCTATTTTATTTAAAAAACTAAGGGGATCTGTAGGTAGATTCATATTTGGTGAATACTACGGTTAAATAGTTGCAAATATTCAAGATTATAACCACAGAGCAAAAAAAAAACGCTTTCTCTTTACAACGTCTCGTCGAAAGACGGTTTTTTCCTGTCACGAGAGACATCCACAGCCTGAAGACTTCCACTGCTGAACATATGCCTTCCCCACTGAGCGTCATTTGTTTCATATCTCTGTGATTATAACCATAACAGCAGTTTTTCACACACACAATTTCTTACATTTTCTTGTCCCATTTTGAAACTGTCAAAGTCAATCTTGTACATTCTATATCTATGGGTACACAATATGACCACACCCCCAACGAGAACACTTGATCGGGCGCTAATTTGTATGGAAATACCATGACCGTATGACCATATTTTGATGGACGTATGTCCGCTAGACGTTGGAAAGGATAAAACCGTTGGAAAAAGGATAATTACGTTTCTTGAATCCCCTTAATTTTTTTTCCTTTTGGTAAATTAAAAAGGGCACTAAAAAATTTTGACACCACAGTTTTGACATTTATGATATTTATCCTACATTATCTATCCTTCCAGATATTCTACCTGATGACGGAGTCTCCAGAGGAGCCGGAGCCAGGTCGGCGCGCCGAGGAGGAGATCGAAGTAGTTCCCGCGACCGCGACCTCGCATTCGCTCGTATTCCTTGATAAATTCACGCAATATCGAATACAGGTAACGATTATTATGTCTATCTTTTTCAATTGCATGTTACTGGCATTTTGAATCAAGATCGACAGCAAAAATTATAGGTTCATAGTTCTCAATCTGAACGGTAATATAATCTTTGATCAAATAAAACGATGACATACCCCAAGCACCTGGGACCTTTTAAAATATTGTTTATTCACATAGGTGCTAGCATTCAACCCGGCTGGCGACGGGCCTCGGTCGAGCGCAGTGCTGGTCCGAACGCAGCAAGGCTTGCCATCTCCACCCCGTAATATCACCTTCACCGATATCACCATGAATAGTCTCGTGGTGACGTGGCAGCCGCCGCGACGGCGGAACGGGCTGGTGCACACTTACCTCGTCACTTACGAGACCATCGAGCAGGACGAGAGTGAGTGTACACCTTACACCACAGAATATATTATAGTACTACTTACGTGCTTATACTTATAGCAAGTAGCAACTAAACTATATAAATGCCTTTTTTTGTTTGCTACCTTTGGAAACAGACTATCTGTTCTTATCTTAACCTACAGGCTACAATTCATTCTCTTGTGTTGTGTTACTTTTTGAACACAGTTTGAATTTCTTATTGTTTTTTTTTGGCATTTATAATGAGCTGTAGAGTTCGAGACTCTATCTTTGAAATATGATATTTATTAAGTTTCAAACTGCATGGCTCGAAAATTTCCAAAAAGTGAACCAAAAAAACCCATATTATCATCGAATCTTACTCAGACACGAGAATCAATTGAAAAGTGCGACCTATAGAGGACCGACGGATAGACATATAAAATCATTATTGCTCAAGCTGAAACGGAGCCACTTCCCACTCGCTCGATCAGTTTGAGAAAGTTTCGAATCATCTACATCCACAGGGTTCAGCAAGCAAGTGAAGCAGAAAGTAGAAGAGACAACACTGGCAGTAGGCGGGTTAGAAGAAGAGGCCGAATACCGATTCACAGTCCGCGCCGTGACGATCGGCGCGGGCGGGGAGGTAGAGGCCCGGGTCCGCACGGGCCCCCAGTCCGGGTCCCCGCGGGCCCCGGCCGCGCTTGTCCTGACCCCCGACCCGGCTGCCCTTCGTTTGCGGTGGACCAATGCGCCTTCCGGCAAGGGTCCTCTACTGGGCTACTACATTGAAGCAAGGAGGAAAGGTATACGAAACTTACAATAGAAAGCTTTTGGTCGGGATTGTAGACAACGTGTTGTTTTTATTATTCATTTAAAACAGTACTTTTTTTATTTCGCTTATACTTAGAAAAGTCTGGGCAATTTTCACTATGACACCTTTAAAGTCTATGTGGGTTGAGAATACAAAGCCAAATCGAATTCTCTTCTATCTAATAGAGTCCTATTATGGTTTGGTATTACATGGCGAATGAATAACGACTTTTGACATACAATACACATTTTTAAGTTTTCGTTTATGGGCAGTTTTATGCCGTCGACTGTTATTCTCATTATTTTGCATCGGTTTTATTTTTATAACATATTTTTCTTTACTTTTTGTTTATTTTAACGATTTACATTTTAATATTTAATGCAGCCAAGGAAACATGGCAAGCCTGTAAGTTTGCGATGTAGAACCAATTTTGACGAGTAGATTGGTTTGAACCCTTTGCACGTATGAACACTTTACCGTCGATATTTTCCACTATCACAACTCTAATACTAATACCATATTGATAAAACACGTAGATTATTATAACTAAAGAGACACGTAACCTACTTTTCTTCGTTTGATGTAGATTTCACATTCGCTTGTTTTTCGTCAACACTGATAAATTAACCAAGCAGTACTTTCTGACACTAATTGAAAATGTTTTTGTAACAGATGACACACGATGGGAGACCATAACGCGGACGAACAACGGAATGCTAGAAGAGTTCACAATTTCATACCAGAGCTTGCTACCGTCGACTGCGTACATATTCCGAGTGATCGCATACAATATGTACGGGATTAGCAATCCGGCGTACAGCGAGAAAGTGATCGTAACTCCGTCAAAGTTGTACCTTGAGTACGGGTATTTGCAGTACCGCCCGTTCTACCGAAGTACTTGGTTTATGGTGGCGCTGGCAGCCGGATCCGTCATCATTATTATTATGGTGATTGCCATACTCTGCGTGAAGAGCAAGAGTTACAAGTACAAGAGTAAGTTTTATTCTGCTTCACCATTGGTTAATAATAATGCTCTATGTTAGGGTTGAGAAACTATGTAGCTATGTATTAGTGTTGAAAGTTACTTTCAGCGATCATTTCACACCTAGCATCAGATTTTTACTATTTCTGCTATCCCGTTGTTTAGAATTATGATACGAGCAATAAGTTGTTTTATAGGTTGATTCCATCTATTCTATAACCATTTTCAAGTTATTTCCAATAATATCTATAAATATTAAATAGTAATTTTTGTTTCATCATATCGTATTGGTTTATTTGGTTTCGCCAAGCAAAAATAGACAATAAATAAATTCTATAAATCCTGGTCCTTTGCTTAATAATTTGCCTAATAAATGATAGCTAGAATTGTCCTAAAAAGGTGGCTAATAATTTCCGGAATATTCCTCTGCATTGACGATTCAAAATGTACCCTTGTCTAAATGAGAATCGCGTGTGTCACCAGAAGAAGCGCAGCGGACCCTCGAGGAGTCGCTGGGCGGCGAGACGGAGGAGCGGTCCCTGGCGATGGACGTGTACCGGTCGCGGCAGAGCTCCGGCGGCAGCGCGGCGACGCTCGGCGGCGGCGGCGGCGGCACGCTGCGCAGGAAGCAGCCGCCGCTCGGCAAGTCGCCGCCGCGCCCCGCGCCCGCCTCCGTCGCCTACCACAGCGACGAGGAGAGCCTCCGCGCGTACGACGAGAACCCCGACGACTCCTCCCTCACAGAAAAACCCTCCGAAATGAGCTCCTCCGACTCACAGGTAATCACCATCAAGATCAGCGTCGTCTAGTCTCCGCAACTCTAACAACGACCTCTTGTTTTTTCCCCCTTCCACCTCCGGACGAACGAGACGGTAAATACTAAATTGATATTTAATATTTAGTCACGATTACCGTCGCGATTCGGCACAGTAGTGAGCAGATTTGGTTGCACAAGCACACGTTTACGTCCTGTAAATACAGTTTATAAAATTGACATCCATAAAACGGTATCTCATCATAGTTTCTGTAGATTAAATAAATCGATTTGATATTGGCGGCGGAAAGGTTGTCTTTGTATAGTACCGCTATTGGCGCTCATGACCATGCCTGTATGTCATGGTCATGGTTGAAAATAAGTGTATTCTCAAGGAATGTTATTCGTAGGGCAATCGTCCGCTTTTTTGTAAAATACAAATTAATGCCATCCAAGGGGCATCACCATGAAACGACTATTAACCTTTGCTCCGCCAATATCAAGACATAAAAACTTCAACATAAACCAGCTAAACTTAAACTAACAAATATTGAAATATTTTTTTCAATGGCAGAACTCTGAAAGCGATAACGAGAGCGTGCGGTCCGAGCCGCACTCGTTCGTGAACCACTACGCGAACGTGAACGATACGCTGCGACAGTCGTGGAAGCGGCAGCGGCCGGTGCGGAACTACTCGAGCTACACGGACTCGGAGCCCGAGGGCAGCGCCGTCGTCAGCCTCAACGGCGGGCAGATCGTCATGAACAACATGGCGCGCTCGCGGGCGCCGCTGCCCGGGTTCTCCTCCTTCGTATGACACCAGCCGCCCGGCGCCCTCGCGCCGCACGCACTCACTGTGCACATATGAACGGGACGGAAACGCCATTTCATTCCCGACTTGTACAACACCGCCATCGATCAAGTGGTTCTTTCATAGACAACAGATTTCAATTTGGTAAATTCTGGCAGGGGACATTCACAAAACTCCCCAAGCATCATGACGTTAGTGTAGCTCTGACGAATGAATGTTGTTTTCTCAGTACAACAGCACCCCTATTCCCAATTTATCGGAAACCTTTCGATTCGAAATCTACACTCTCCATCTTCATCTACATTTAGAATGAAAGAGACGGAGAGTGTACTGGACGACATTTTGAGACTAATTAGTATAGAATTCTTCATTACACTCTTAGACTCAATGTTTCACCTTTGTATGCCTCGCCCCTGCCTCCTTGATAGGATGGCGGAAATAAAACAGCAACAATGGATATCCTTATTTCCTATTAATTTGAAATTCTATGGCGCCAGCATTAACAATAAAGATGTATGTAAACATGGAGCAGACTTAAATATCCGCTCGATCCAAACAGCACTTGCTTTTTCACACTCTGTCGAGCCCTACGTGATCCACGTCATTGAGAATTTATTTGAGTGGCGCAAGGAAGTTTTAAGTATACTATAGTATACGTATAAGTTCCTAGAGTTCCGTCACAGAGCCAAAAAAACACTTCCAGGCGAAGCGTCATTTGTTTCATAGCTCTGTGAGTAGCGTAGATCACGTCACGTAAGAAATTTAAACTACACCAACTGAAGTATCGATGTTAAAATTCGCCGCTAGAGCGGCGCATGTTCGAGATGTTTGTCCACGAACCGGAATCAGCATAGTATGCTCACTTCAACTTGGCGCTAGTACCTACACTACACTACTCGTCATATCAACGTATGTTTTGCGAAGGACCACTCATGTTTCTGGTGACTATCCCGTCTCGCGCTAACGCTTCACTGCCCATTCCTTAAACTTAAATAATAATAAATGTAACTGAATTAGACGTAATTTTACATTTTCTGTACATATCATGTTTTAGCTATTTTTACAATTAAGGCTTTAATCTTTATTGTTAAAATAATTTTGATACGTTTTTGACTTATTATTTCGTATTGTAGGTAACCGTAAGTATATTGTATTGTAATTTTACGTTTTTCCATGCA
The DNA here is from genome assembly GCA_963580505.1 of Ennomos erosarius. Taxonomy (NCBI): domain Eukaryota; kingdom Metazoa; phylum Arthropoda; class Insecta; order Lepidoptera; family Geometridae; genus Ennomos; species Ennomos erosarius. Next base: position 8,615,583 of record OY756981.1, on the reverse strand, counting down.
GCTATTAATTATGTTAGGTACCATTTTCTTAACATGTATGCAAAGCACGAGATCTCCTTGTTGTGAGTAGTTTTGAGCTTTTATATTAGAAGTTCTGGATGCCCCTTTAAAATGTTTCATTTCTTTGCATTGAGCATGACACAGAACAGAACAATGCTGACCCTTATGAAATCTTTTATTGGCAGCTTTTTGCAGAACACTAATTTTTTTTCATAATAATGTGAAAGTCACTATGAATTCTTTCACTCTCTTTTTTTAAATTTTTACAATTGTATAATGGTGTACTACGCAGTATGCAATCGTATTATTATTTTATAGTATTGTCTTTATCTTATCTTATACTAGACCGAAAAACTCACTTTCAGAGTACTAATGTTGTTTTAAATTAAATCCATCTTATTTAAGTATTAAATTGAATGAGATCAAATTTTAGATGTAAAGCAAACATTTTTAACTAATAAATCATGCAATCGACTGATAGATCTAGTGTAAACCATAGAATGTAAATAAAATTTGAAAATGAAAAGTGGTAGGAAGATGTAGTATGCATTGATTTGGTAATATTTCGGCACAAATATTAATAAGTCTGTGATTTACTTGCATTACTAAATAACTAGAGAAATTGTTTAATTACATAATAGTAAAGTACTTAATGTATTGAATTTAAACATGTAATATTTATAGGTAAATTGTAATACATAGTTATGAATTCAAATGGTAATGGAGTATTTTGGTGAAACTATTTGTTTACCTTTCCAGTTCTTACACTGAAACAGTAGAAACACACCTAGGTACGTATTTAGGATATTATATTTACGCCATATTTGTATGCTAGCTGAATTCAATAGTGTTTTAGTTACACTAATAAGCACAGGAAAGTAAATGGTTTATGGACCCACTATGGAAATAAAATTAATAATGGGTCACTTTTGGACCAACTATTTAAGTTTAGTTATAGATCATTTTGTTGTGTAAGTAGTACAGAGATTGTCCGAATCGGAACAATAAAATATAGCCGGTGCCATTATTTGAAACAATTTATGTAGCTGACATTCATGTTTGTAAATTATTATAATTTTAACTGATTTCTCACTTAGGGCGTAGGCGTAGGTATAGCCAGATAAGCAGGTCAAAATCCGTTCAAAAGAACTTGAACGTCGTAGATTTGAATATCAATTCAGCCTGAACTTCAGCGCGGCTCTTACGACAAAGACAATACACGCCATATCTGATTTTGGCGGTTTGAATATTTATGTTGCACCAGGCATAAAGGATATAATTTTTTATCTGCATTATAAATTATGTCTGATTTATAAAACAGAAAAAACAAACAATTGTCGAAGAGTTATATACTTATTGTATAGTCTATTTCTATTATAATGTCTTGTCTAAGATATTATTGGCCGCATCCTAAGTACAGAGCTATGTAAATATATAGTTATGTACGCGACGGTAAAAGCTTTCAGACTGACTTCAGCCACAACTGCGCTTCTGCGAAACTGCAGCGTCAACAACGCGAAATTATGCTATACCATCGCTGCCCGCGGCGATTTCGGTCCTACCGTCCACGCAGGCAGCGATGGGCACCGTACCGAATGGTCGACGCTGACGCTTCTCTAACGCAACTTGACGCATACACACTGAACATAATTTTTACAATCCTCATATCATTATCTTGTCATAGTGTTGTTTATTGTACCTATTCTGATACTAATAAACAAACAGTACTACTATCCAATTAGGTTCAACTTCAATTATTGTTTATTTGCATTCCACAATAATGTCAGCTAGGTAATTTTGTAACACCTTAATTTGGTAGTTTTCTACATATTTGCTATTATTATGAATATAATTTTATATTAATGATTCTTTTATTCAAAAATAAACTTAATATAATAAAATCATTATGTGAATGATGGTGTTTATGTTTCACACAATATTTATCCACAAAATGGGCTTATTCAGTTATTATTGCAAAGAACAAGTGTGTGTGTAATGAAGCGAAATGTATATTAAATGGATGTTAAACGAAATATACAGCTTACTATGAGCATAGTTTTTCACATCTATCAAACCAAGCTTTAGGTACATATTTCACACTGCTTTTAGATTGTTTGATAGTATTATAAGCAGCTAAATCAACAATGCTGAACTCATTTTTGCAAAGCCAATTGTTAGACTCTGAGAACAGCTTTTTAAATAATGTCTCTTTTGACTTTTCTGGAGACTTTTCCAACAAATAGCAGATGTCTAATAGAGAGTCCACTTCATAGTCTGCATCATTATAGGGGATGATATTGGGATAAGCAAGTGCAAGGTATCGCAATATGTTTACTGTACCCACTATTGGTACAGACAAAGATGATAACTTCAACTCAGGGTCAGCAGAAACTGAAACAGAATGTATCCTCATGATAATATAACATCAGTTTAAAAAAAAGAGTGAAAACAGAATATTGAAAATACAACATAACATAAAATTACACCACTCACCACTTTTAAAAATCAGCCTTAGATTGACATTTGAAGTATCATCTAACTTTTTTAAGTTTTTGACAAACCCATTTATTTTTGCCACTTTTTCATTGGCTACTGATGAATGAATATGCCAACTCAGATTTACTGAAATAGATGCATCCTTCAGAATTTTAAATAAGTAATATGGCAAATTATCTGGAGTAGCAACTAAAACCACTTCTTCAGGCCTTGGTACCTGCAATTATAATTAAATCAGTGGTCAATGATTTTGGTACATCTGGTATGTGTACCCACAATTTTTTTGAAACCTTTACTCATACTGGTTATTGTGGTCTGTCACATCTTCCCAGTAATCATAAGCCTACTTTAGTACTTGGGCTGGATATTTTATTAACCAAGAGTTGGCAATCTACACAGCAATTGTCAGAGCAATTCTCGGTTGCCAGCCTGGGATAAGCCATGGGGGCAACTGGGAATATACCAATGGGACCAAGTCAACACATGGAACAACTACAAGATTCACTAGCAGTAAAAAGTCTTTATATTAGAGGAGTTGAGTCAACAGTTGGATTCCATCTATAGAAGCACTCAACTTAGCAGTTTGATTATATTTTACCATACTTACTGCAGGCTTAGTGGTACCAATTGCCACATCTCTACTATTAGTAGCAGAGTTGCAGTAAGAACTTATAGTTTTAATTCGGTCATATAGGATATCCAGTTTCTTTAGAAGATTCTCTTGCCTTTGCTCCAATTCAGCCATTTTAGTTTTTGGGGCCTGTAATTTTAGATATAATAATATAATATGCTACACCTATTTTTATATTTTATGAGTGTCATGGAAACATAATAATACTTGAATTTAGGAAATTGCTTCTACAATAGAAATCAGCTATAAATCAACTACTGTTATACTACAAATAGCTGTTAGTTGATAAATTTTATAATAACTATTAGAAGTTCAGAGATCGCAAATTGACATAAACCTTAAGAAACTTGATAACCTGGTTACTGATATTAATATTAATTTCGTCGATTTCGTTGTTCAATGACTCGTTCGGATTTTTTACAAAATACATGCACTTGGGCAGTATGATCTCTTCGTTGTGATTGATAACATTTTTCATGTGATACATTTTGCCCAGAATAAAGCTCAAATATGCAATAATTACTGATAAACTTTACGTAACCGTGGTAGGTGAACAACCGTTGTAAAAGCACAAATTTTAACACAAACGCTGGGCTGGAGTAAAATGAAATCGAATCGAAACTTGGCGAACGTGAACGTGACTTTATAGCGTTGTCACGAACACCAAAGATAATATAATCACTTCGTTTGAACAAACACAAACTATATAAAGAAGATCGTTGTTTTGTTGAAAAAAGTTCGACGAATTTGATGAGGTTATGTTTTTTTGCCTGTATTTTATTTCTTTGTTTTTTTTTTCTTATATTTTGTCTCCACACATAGTGTATTTAGCCAGTGTCAAGTATTATATTTTCATCGTGTTATAAAATATTTCACGCAGTCATGTCATAGTCCAGTCTAAGTCAGGTAGTCATAGTCCAGTCTAAGTCATGCTCCAGCAAAGTGGTGGCAACTTTACTAGAAGCATCTATGGAGTTTTGGAAACAACACGAAAAACACGTTTCACCACATTATATCACTTGCCCTCACTCATGCTCGTAATTCAGCATTTAATGCGTAAAACGCCACCAATTTTAAACATTAACACTAGAAAAAGCAAAAGTTTTGAAAAATAATACAATGCAACGACGTGAACTTTTTTTCTTCTTATGTATAGGCTCCACACATAGTGTATTTAGCCAGCAAGTATTATAATGTTTCAGTGTTATGAATATTTCACGTTAAGTCAAGTCTAAGTCATAATCCAGTATAAGTCATGCTCCAGTAAAGTGGTGGCAACTTTACTAGAAGCTTTTACTAGGTGGTAGGACTTTTCTGCAAAGTTCGTCTAGGTAGGTGCCACCGCTCTGCCAGTTATTCTGCCGCCAAGCAGTAGTGTGCAAGCACTACTGTGTTCCGGTTTGAAGGGCATTGTAGCTAGTGAAATTACTGACTGAGACTGACCTGATTACACAGTGTAGTAATCTGATTACTAGGCTGTGTGATGTCTCAGGATGACGTGCGCAGTGTAGTGTCACACAAAACTTTATTATTTTAAAGTTCCGAGTAACACTGCAACTGTTATGGGCGGCCGTGTCAATTAACATCAGATGAACGACTAGATCGTCACGTCATTCTTTCACATAAAAAAAAAGCTTCTATGGAATTTTGGAACACCAAAAACTACGTTTCACCACATTATATCACTTGCCTACACTCATGCTCGTAATTCAGCACTTAATGCGTAAAACGCCACCGATTTTAAACATTAATACTGGAAAAAGCACAAGTTTTGAGAAATAATACAATGCAACGACGCGACGTGAACTTTTCCAAAACTCCTTACCTGGATTTTCGGCAAGCCATATTGTTTCACGCAGTATCCTGTCAAAATTTTTTTTCTTCTTTGTTATATTTTGGCTCCACACAAAGTGCATTTAGCCAGTGTCAATTATTATAATTTTCATAGTGTTATAAAATATTTCACGCAATCATGTCATAGTCATAGTCCAGTCTAAGTCAGATAGTCATAGTCCACTCTAAGTCATGCTCTAGTAAATTGGTGGATACTAGAAGCTGCTTTGGAGTTTTGGAAGAACATGAAAAATCACGTTTCACCACATTATATCACTTGCCCTCACTCATGCTCGTAATTCAGTTCTTAATGCGTCACCAATTTTAAACATTAACACTGGAAAAAGCACAAGTTTTGAAAAATTATACAATGTAATGACGTGAACTATTCCGCGTTCCCGCCAAAACTCTTGTCAAAATTTTTCACACTCCACAGACTGCAAAGATCTGTTCGTTCCCCAATGTGCCAAATACTGATGATACCATATTAATATGCGTAAAATAGGCCAAGAAGCGTGAATGGGTTGCTCAAGGAACTTATACGTATACTACTATGGCCACATTCGCGCGACGGAATGTTGCTAGCCTCTACTGTTTTAGTTAGACTTCCCGAAATTTCAAAAAAAAATAATTGGTGAATGTCTTTTATATTTAGGTAGTTAATAAAATACTTATACATGTATAAACAGAAATTTGTATGTTTTGACATCGTACTAATATTTAGCACATTTTAGTTAGCTGCAATAATCACAACACGATATAAGACGGAGTTCTGTAAAATAATTACGTAACGGAAAAGTAAATAAATATTTAAAAGAATAGAATTGTTTTCAAATTATGGTCATCATCACCATCATCATCAACAGAATGAAGACGTCCACTGCTTAAAAAGGTATCCCCCATAGCACGTCACTTCGAGCGGCTGCTTGCCTCTAGGATCTATCTACCTATATATCATTTTTTAAATATTCTTCTAATATACCAGGTAGTTCGTCTGAGTAATATACCTAAGGGAGACGGGGAATAATATTTTTTTTTTTACTTATAACCTTTACATCATACTGTCCCCCAAAATATTGCAAAAGTTTGTAGCAAATTTTTCCAATATTTTGGGAGATGGTATGGTGTAAACGTTTTGAATTAAACTATTATGTTTAATTTCCCATCTCCTCTAGATATAATAGAAGAATATTTTAGAAATTACGGTCTGATATCTATCAGCCTGATAGATTAAGAAAAAGACCGGTTCACAATATCTAGAGCAAGTGATAGGGAAACAATGGGATAGAAGTTCTTGTTAAATATGTACGGTTTGCACCCTACACCTTATAAATAGTTTTACATCCTTACGGATAAGACTAAGAGAGAAGCAAAAGGAAAAAAGATAGAGGAAATCTATCTTTTACCGTTTCCCTTCTATCTTCCCTTCGACAAGATGAGTATAAATGAATAAGTACCTACTTAAATAAATAATTATACACAGACAAAATTGTGGATCACAGAGTACATTGTCGATTTGTCGATAGAAAGCCATTAGAGTATATGCCTTCCATAATCCATAAAATAAGGATAGAATATTTAATAAATACATAATTATCTTAACAATGACAGATCGTAAAACCCCCATATTAACGCCATCTATCGGGTCTTTATAAACAAACTAAGCAAAGGATACAAGTTTATAAAATTACAGCTTTTTTTTTAATAAAACACCTCATGGTGCGTTCCAGTTCATGTTATTTTTGTCGATTTCGTTCACAAAAGTTGTTCCATTAACAATTAAAAGTGACACTTTGGGAGTATTTGACAGTTAGTAAGTGACAGTTAGCATGGACTGCTAACACTAACGCCAAACGCTAACTCCAAAAATGTATTGAATTTACATAAGCTGCGGAAAAGTTAGCGTTTTCAGAAATGTCATTTCTGGGGGTCTAGCAAAGATCACAAACGCTAACGCTATCGCGAAACGCTAACTCCAAAAATGTATTGAAATGACATTCGCTGCCGAAAAGTTAACGATTTCCGAAATATCATTTCAGGGGATCTAGCAAAGATACACCAACCACTAACGCTAACGCCAAACGCTAACTCTAAAACTGTATTGAAATGACATTCGCTGCGGAAAAGTAAGCGATTTCCGAACTGTCATTTCAGTACATTTTGGATTTAGCAGTTGGCGTTAGCGTTTGTGGTTGGTATCTTTGCTAGACCCCCAGTACATTTTGGAGTTAGCGTGAGGTGATTGTGATCTTTGCTAGATCCTACAGTGATCACTGATCACTTTTATACATTTATTGCTGTGGAATGACTTGTGATCGAAAATTACGAAAATAACAAAAGTACAACCCATCTGGAACGCACCCTTACATATCACAGACAAGCAATATCCGGAATCCGGATAATACAAGATAGTATTTCCTGATTTAGGACTCATGTTATATCTTGATAAATTAGATATGTAGCTTCTTTCATAATATTTACTTATTATGAGATAAAATAAAAATATTATTATTTCTACTTGTAACAGTAATTTTCAGTATGCTTGCCATAATTTTATAATTAAAAGAAGTGTGTATGACATTCGTTTCAAAAGCGAGAAGATGGCTGCCGGAGTGTTCTGTCGAATTTACCAGAGCCAATTCTAAACTGTTTCTTCACTAATAGAGAGTGATGAGTTTTAGAATTAAAGTATTCACTATTACATAAATTGCGACGAGATTGTTATTTCTTCGTTACAGTGGTATAACCGGGTCCACAATGAACAATAATTGATTTTTCAATCTAATAATGAAAAACGACATGGCCGTCTGATAATCGACCAATAGGAAGCAAGCATCAAGCGTTTCTGAATTGCATGTACTCGCTTTTCGCGTCATTACGATTTTTGTGCCTTCTATCTTTTCAATAATTTCAATATGCGAAAAATACAAACAAATAATTTGATGATTTTTGTATAACAGTGAAAAAGACAAGTGAATTTGTTGTGGTTAGAACTCTCGTGTGACGTCCTATTTCATCGAGAAGCACCTGAACGGCTGGGATCATGACTGCGTTGGATTTAGGATGAACTGAAATGAAATACCATTTTTTGTTTTTGTAAACAAGACTATGTTTTTACGGTACACGTGCGAATCACTGTAGAATTGACAGTTGTTTCAATGATGTCAGGAAGGGGGGCTAAAAAACGCGGGAGACCCCCAAAATCTGGAAGTTTTGAGAAGAATAAGAAATTCCAGTACCATCTACTAAAAAAGCCAAAGTATTTACAAAATCCAGGATCTGCATCCATCGCTAGCACCCCTACAGCATCAAGAGCGTCTTCACCTCAAGGCAGTGACATTAGTAGGCGCAGTGCTCGGAAACTGAGAGGTAAACCGCATAAGAACAAAAGGGGAGGAATCGCAGGTTCATATTCGCGACGAGGATACAATCCACAAGCAGCTGATTATCATGAATCTGAGTATCACTATGGCTCTGATTTTGGAGATGAATACAGTGACAAATCGGAGCTAGAAGAAGATCGCGCTAGTGAAACCTCTGATGGCAGCGGGGGTGACGCTGCCGCCACTGATAGCGACTTTTCAGTTAGCAGCTACAGCACTACGGGAGGTACTCCTCGAAAGGTCAACAGCACCCTCCGCCCACCGAGTCCAGATCCTCTCTGGCTTCAACAGGAACGCCAAATTCCACCTCTTGGCCTACCTCCTTCATCCGATGATTTAATTATCCCTCAAGGATTAGTCTTGCAAGTGGTCAGTGTGTATGAAGTACTACGCCATTTTAGGCACTTAGTGAGGCTATCACCTTTCCGTTTAGAAGATCTTTGTGCAGCTTTAAGCTGTGAAGATCAAAGCAATTTGCTTGTTGAAGTGCATATGATGTTGCTTAAGGCCTTGTTACGAGAAGAAGATGCTCAACAGACTCATTTTGGTCCTTTGGACCATAAAGACAGTGTCAACATAACTTTGTTTTTGCTGGATGTTATGACATGGCCTGAAATTCTAAGGGTTTATGTTGAGAGTGACAAATCATTTGATCAAAAAGTTGTGAAAATACTAAACTCTTGTGAATACCCATTTACATGTGTGGAAGATCGTCTAACTGTACTTCAATTTCTGTGCAATCAATTCTTGATAACTAATCCAGTGAGAGATGATCTTCTTAGTGAAGGTGAGTACAATGACAATAATTCACCTTTGCTGGTTTTGCTTTGCTGTAAATAAAGCTTATTATACCATAAAATGATTCTGTGAAAAAATCTTTATAGAAATATACTGTAAGTGGATGTTTTGACATGTACACATTTTATTCATGATACTACCATAATATATGTATGTATATGTATGGTAGATTATTACCTATAGGTACAAGTACAATCAATTGTTTGGACATTTCAACATGTGAACCAATGAGACTCTAAGAGTGGGTTTTTTCACAAATAGTAAGGTATCCAATGGTTAAAAATTCTAACAAAGTTTATATTAGAAGAATAATATTAACACCACTAAAGTTATAAGACAATTATATATAATGGATTAATTGAAGTTGACTACGAAAATTAAATTAATAGCAATGCGCAGATAAAAGAAAAACAATAGGTATAAATGTTATAGACTACCATAGAATAATGTATGTACCATAGAATTGACTGATGTATAATAATATTGTTTTGGTTTGACTCACACATACTTACTTGCAAACGCCCTTCCAGGGCTCATGTCAACCTACCAACCTAATTATTTAAGATCTTGTGTATTATATAATACTTGTTATTGTATATTACCTATTTTAATGATGTACATGAATGCAGTAATAATAAATAAATAAATAAATATATCCCATCTTACCATCAGGTGAGACAGTGGTCAAATGCTATGTCTATAAATTGTAAAAAAAATATATATGCATAAAACATGACAAATGTTTAAATTCATTAGAATATGAAAATAAATTATTTTTTAGCTCCTATACATTATGATGATCACTGTCGAGTGTGCCACCGCCTGGGAGACCTGTTATGTTGTGAAACATGTCCAGCAGTATATCACTTGGAGTGTGTGGATCCTCCGCTAATGGATGTACCTTCTGAAGACTGGCAGTGTGCTCTTTGCAAACAACACAAGATAATAGGAGTCACAGATTGCCTTCCAGAAGCTGAAAAACAAGGTCTCTTGTGTCGCCATGAACATTTAGGCTTTGACAGGCATGGCCGGAAGTACTGGTTTATTGCAAGACGAATTTTTGTGTAAGTGTTCATTGATAAACTAATAACTCGGAATTCAGATTAAACTATGTCTGGTGTGTATTACTATATTGTGTTACTATTTGAGTTAATTTTTATTGGTTTTAGTGAAGCTGAAAATGGTGATGTTTGGTATTACACAACAGCTCATCAGTTTCATGAGTTGTTAAACATGTTGGATTCTGATGAATTGGAAACCCCATTGGTTCGGGAATTATTAGAGTTGAAACAAGAAATCATTAGACAGATGGATATAACAGAACACCTAACTAACCAAGCTAAGGGTAATCGTAAGTCATTCATAGAGGTTGAAAATGCAAATATTATCAAACAGAGGAAGCTGAAAGAAGAGCAGAAACAACATAATAATATGGAATTCAGGCTAGATGAAGATAAGGTGGCGAGTGTGACCCCTATAGAAGGGGATGGAGATGTTGAGAATGAGGTCACCGTAATCAGTGAAAATACTGCACATTACGACTCCACAGATGAAGATGATAATAAAAAAACAAAACAAAACAAAACAAAAACTTATTCAAATAAAAAGAATGCAGAAGGCAAGTTTCCAATCTCATCCAATCAATTCAAGTCCCAATCTTTCATCATCATACTTTTGTACAAATAAGTTCAATATTCTAGCTAGATATTCTATTAAATTAAAGTGTTACATAAATATTTCCTAATAATAACTACATTTTTACAGTTACAGAAAGACTGACACGGTTGAAATCAAATCAAATATCTAACGGTACCTATCTTTTTAAGTTGGGTAATGAGAATAATTTTAAAAATTATATAAATCAGTACACTACCAATCCTTTGGCATTGAACAAACCTCAGAGAAATGAGGAAAGGGACAAGAAGCGTTACATGTCTCATAAGTTCTCATTGTCATCAAGTCAAGATTTTAAATGGGTTGGACTTCTTAATGGTAAGCATGGTAATAAGAAACTTCATATATGTTTTTGTACATTTCAATAACTACTGCAGAAGCGGTGTATTATGTATTCTCATATCAATCTCAATTCTGTTATTTTAATTCTTTCAGCCACAAAGCCACTTGTAGTGGGGACACTGAGGCAAACTTTAATGCAATTGGAATCAAATATATTGGTGCAGTTTATGCATCCCAACTGGTCATTACTGAGGAAGCCATGGGTACAAGCTGTCCAACTGTGTCAAGCTCCTCGTGATTTCTCAAGAGCTCTTTGTGTCCTACAGGTTGGTTTGTTATGCTATGTCTACATATCTTTAAATGTATCACTATCAAGTAAAAAAAAACAAAGCTATACCAAATTGCCTATCAATCCAACATACCTCATTTCAGAAATGTGATAATCAATCTGGGGCTATACTGTGAGCTCTTAGCGCGATTCAAGTCAGAGCGTATATTGGATCGCAGTGTTTTTTTTGTATGAATATTTTGACAAGCAACCCAATACAGCTCATTTGAATCGCGCTTAGAGCTCACAGTACGGCCCCAGGAATCTGATTTGGTTACAATAAAAGCACTGTATCACTATAGTTTTAAGTCGCAATAGAGAATAAAACAACTAAAAAATTTAAATATCAATTGATCTCCTAACAACCATAATTAAATAAGCAAATTAACGAAACTTATAAATTGCTCAATGGCTCATTGCAACTTATAATTTACAGGCTTGTATCAAAAGTGCTGTTTGGGTACCGGCATGGCATGAACAACTAGGACATGTCAAACTCATGCGCACAACTGCAGCAGAGCGTGAAGAACGCAAAAAACTAGATAAGAGAGAGAAGAAGGAAAGAGATGAGGAAGAGGAACGATATAGAACAGCCTACAATTTCGTCAAGTACTCACTTGGACTAAGACATCAGGTGATCATTATACTCTATGTATCAGTAACATTTAGGCTGCGCTTTTACGACCTTATTAATAAACATGGGGTAGTTTTGGAGGTACACGTCGCTGAAGAAAGGAGGAGATGGCGTGACATCATAAAGGAGGTCTTGGAAGGTGGAGGTCACGACCCTCGGACATGAGGAATACGAATCAAGGAGGGGGGAGTTTTGGATTAGTTAAACCGGCTTTTGTCTTTTTTGATCAAGTTCAATATTCCAATGACAAAAAAGACAAAAGTTAGACTAACTAATCCTATGCTTCTCTGTGTTTATTAATAAGGCTACTATTTAGTTTAGTAATCATATTAGATTAGCTTTATATTTGTTTAACACTTAAAAAATGTTTGTGAAAGAGCACTAACCTTTTTGGCCTGTCCAACAGTCTGCCATTTTGAAAAATCCCGGTTTCATGGCTAGTGATGAAACTGGTGTCAATCAATAGATAATAATATGGAAAACAAAAAATGTTCTATGACTAACCACCTAAGTGATATACTTTCTGAGATATGTGAGAATACCACTTTTTGTAGCGGTCATCCATCAAAGGAGTGACAGCAGCAAACGTTAACACCGAATGGTTAGGAATGGCTAGTAGTCCTTTGCTATGAGTGCTACTATATATTTGCACTACAAATATAAGTAACATATTGTGTAAAAATAATAATTACATTCTCACATATCTCAGAAAGTATATCACTTAGGTGGTTAGGCATAGAACATTCTTCGTTTCCTATATTTTTATCTATCGATTGACACCAGTTTCATCACTGGCCATGAAATTTTCTTCAAAATGGCGGATTATGGTCCACGCTCCATACAAAACTGTTAGATGCTCTTTTGAATGAGAGCATTAACACAAAGAAATCAAATGATAAATACAACAGGAATGGCCCATTTTATCATGTGTTTTTTTTTAATATGAAATCTTTGCTCCAGATATGGAAACAGAAAGGAGAAGAATATAGGATTCATGGCCAGTGGGGCTGGTTGTGGAACTCTAGCACTCGAAAACATAAGAAGTACATAATGCCCCTATCAAAGCCCAGCCTTTGCAATGGCCCTGCAAAGATCGCAGTGAGGGTCAGAGAAGGAAATATTATAAAGGTACTGGCCGTCGAACCTAAAACATATGAATACCTGACTTGTGATACTGAAAACAAGGAGGTGATGGAAAAATGTAAGTAACAATTTATAAAACCTGAAACATTTTTTTGAAGTATAGGGACAATAGTTAATTCATACCAATATACTCACAATTTTATACATAGGTATTAAAACCTAAGTAAATTTTTGTAACAAAGCAATCTCTACTTTATACTGATTACTGACAAATGGTAACCAAACTCTTCCTTTGCAGTACCGCTATCAATGCGCAATTTAAAAATAGATAAAGAAGATGAAGAGTTTGAAGAAATTGATGTTGAGAAAGCTTTGAGCTCTTCTACAAGAAGATATTACCCCAAAATTGCTAGGAAAACTAGATTGGACGATTTTCTAGCTCGACGGACTTATTTGAAGTTTATGGAAGAAAAGAAGTTCGCTAATATTTTGGCCAATGCCATCAAGGAAGAAGTAGATGTAAAATCTGAAGATGAGAAGAACATTGACGTTGAAAATGATGAGCCTGAAACAGATATGTCATCCATATGCGAGCCAACTGTAGAGCAAAAAAAGACATATGCTACAACAAAAAATGTAGATGCCCTTAGAGCCAAGTATCAAACGTTAACACAATTGACCAAACATTACAAATGTTACTCTCAGGGATGTGAAAAAGTAGAGCCTACAAACTTAATGCAAGGCTCAGGCATAAAGATAAACTGCTATTCCCCTCTGTGCATTGCTAAAGGTAAATTGCTAAATGAACTTGTAACACTGTTGAAAAGTGGAATGATAAATTCTGCTAGTATAATCGGAAATTCCAAAGAATGTCCTAAAGTCTCTATATTAGAGCAATATTTATTAGGTAAAAACTCTACAAATATAAATTCTAATGAAATAATTTTGTCAGACTTAATGTCTGCAGTGGCATGTGCTCAAGAATGTGATAATAAAAATTCGGACAATTTCGTTAAAAGAAAATCGAGCGAAGGCGACATCACACCTAAAATTGAAAAGATTGAAATTGATGATGAACTTCTAAAATCAGAAAGTACACTTGAAGAATCAGCAGTGCCAGCAGTTGGTAATGAAATGGATATTGATATAACATGCGGTAGCAATGAAGAAAATGATGATGTTGAAATTGGACCACTGAAGGAGTTAACAGATGACCAAGATGTAAAAGAGGCTGAAATTAGTACTTCAGACAAACCAAGGCCTCCTATACCAAAATTGAAAATCACGAGAGGAAGATCAGCTAAAACATCCATAAACACCAGTATTAAGAGTGAAACAAAAGATTCACCATACAAATGCTCCGTAACGAAAACGGAAGAAAAGTCAAAATATCGTGCAACTGTTAATAGAAGATTCGGTCTTGGTAGGCCTATAAAACGCGAAGACAAACAAATTAAAGATGAAAAAGTTGATGGTGTTGTTAGAGTATACTCAACAGAAAGGCCCAGCGGGCGAGTTTATTTGAAAAGAGTACAAACCTCAGCAGTAGAAAAGAAAAAGAAGAGGACACCTGTGAAATACCCCTTGTGTTCCACATTCCATACTAGAAGCAAAGCAAAGACGATTATGGTATTACCTCGCCACGAACTGAAGAAACTTTCAAGGCAAGGTGGTCACATCCACGTTTTCGGGTTCAGCCACAATGCAAAGCCTAACCAAGCTGTTTGGCCATATCATTGTGCTAGGCCTTTGTTTAAGACATGCTGGTTATATCGTACAGTGAATTTGCAGTGGTTAGCGACTGCGGCTTTGCAGCTGCGCATAATGTGGGCTTGCTTACGGTGGGACGACATGGCAGCGAAGCCGGCCACCGCCGACGGCAAACATCAACTGACGACCGACACCGAAATAGTATCTCTGGAACTTTTAAAACATCGACATATTGGTCAATTTTCGGAACGAACACAGTATCTTCGGCGCCGAGTCGTCATTCCCTTGGAACTACCGAAAACCGTCCGTGAAGTAACCTCGATACGCAGCGGTCTTAGGAAGCGGAAACGTGCAGAATCTCCACAAAACACTGAACCACAGGTAAAGGCATAAGAATTCATGCTTTTTAGAGTTCCGTACCCAAAGGGTAAAGTGAACCCTATTACTATGGCTCCACTCTCCGTCTGTCTATCTGTCCATTTGTCACCAGGCTGTATCTCATGAACCCTGATAGTTAGATAATGGCAAATTTCGCAGTTGACTTACATCTATTGCTGCTATAACAACAAATACTATAATATAATAATAAAAATAATGATTTTGTACTCAAAAAGGCCTATTGGTGTTAGCTTCGGCCCCACCAATGCCTTTCAAATGTCCGGGCTAGACCCGAGAGTCTTAAGACATAAAAATAATAATACAATAAATTTATTTAAAATTACATAAACGATGGAAATACAATGAATAAATCTTAGAAACTAATAATAATAATAAATTTGTTGAAAATACATGCTTAAAGGAAAAATTAGTAACATAATTGTTTTTTTTTTTAAATTTACTATTAATTACTTAAAGGGGGAACATATTTTAAATTTTAACAAAAATAGTAATTAGTATGTCTTAAACTTGTTTATCAATATGCAGCAGTAACTCTGTCTGATCGTAGGTCAGACCTTGTTAATGCTTATACAGTATTAATTTAGTGCTAAAATAATTGAGGTCATAGATAGATAATGTCATATTTAGTTTATTGTACAAAAAAGAGCGTAGGAAAAAGAAAAACCAGTTTGTGAAAACAAACTTTGACACAGAAAGTGCCGTACAAACAATATCTTTCCGTCTCTTAGAGTTAGTAAGCAGTGCATTCTTAGTCTGAATAGTGTGCTGTTTTAGGACAGTGTACATAATGAATAGTTGACGGACAGTTAAAACATTGCAACATTCATATAGTGTGCGAGTAGGAAAGAGGAATGGCCTGGAAGTGGTTACATTCAGGATAGCTCTTTGGGCATGTTCAATCGATAGATAGATAGATAGATAGATAGAGAACTCTTTATTGTTTCACAAATAAATACACACAGGAATAAAATAAATCTTACGAACTAGTGCAACAATGGGCGGTCTTATCGATAATATTGTAGTTTTTGGTGCACCACCCCAAGACGTAATGCAATATTGAATGATAGATTACTATAAAACAGACCACAACAAATATTTGAGGGCACTCCCATACAACGTGATTTTTTTGCTCGTTTTTATAGATAACGGTACAGAACACGTGCGCGAGTCCGACTCGCACTTGGCCGGTTATTGCAGTTTGAGACAATCATGTTGTTATGTTAGGTGTCCGAAGAGTGGGTAGACGAAGATAAGCTGGAGCTATGGGAAGTGCGTCAGTACGGCGAGCGCACGGAGCGCGGCACGCCCGTGACGCGCACCTCGACGGGCAAGCTGCCGGCGCGCGCCGCCCCGCCGCCCGCCGCCGCCGACCTCAAGGACAAGATGGAGCAGCAGCTGCGCGACCAGCGGCTGGCGCATCACCAGAAACGGGCGCTCGACACCTCGCATGGTACTCTTACTGCGCAATATCTGTTCTGCTCTGTTAACGTTACCATACCAACAAGTGACACATATTTACCATTTCAGAAAAAGGAAAGCCTACACCCACCCAGAACTCATCAAAGAGTACGTTGACGTCATTGTTGACCGCGAACGCCACCACGCCCACTGGACAAAAAACCGTCATCGGAAGCCGACGAATAATCATGACGAAAGGTGCCGACGGCACGACCAGAGTCATCAGTCAACCCATCGCCGCAGCGGCGAAATCCGGTCAGGCGGATGCGGTGTCTGCAAAATCGACGCCGACGCAGCAAAAAGATTGTCAGAAAGTACAAGTTATACGGACGCCGGACGGTAAGCTTACCGTCCGAGGCTTACTGCCCGGGCAGCAGTTGCTTCAGATGGCGGATGGAAAGCTGCACTTAGTGGTGGCCGGGCAGCAGGGAAGCAGCGGGCAGCTGGTACCCGCTTCCGCGGCGCAGAAAGTAGCTGATAGCGGGCCGCAGCCGGAAACGAAGGCCAACGAGGACCCGAAGCCGGCCCCGCGACCGAGCGGTCAGCAGGTGGTGGTGCAGAGTAGCAGGCAGCCGGGCGCGGGCACGGGCGCGCTGCAGCAGGCGGTGCAAGCGACGCAGCCGGTGGTGGTGCAGGCGGGCGCGCGCGCCGCGCCGCCGCCGCGCGTGCAGGCCGTGCTCGTGCAGCGCCCGCCCGCGCCGCCGCCCGCGCTCCCGCCGCGCCCGCGCCCCGCCGCCACGCAGCAGATAGTGGTCAACAACCCCGCCCTCGTGCAGCAGATCGCAGCGGGCAAGATCCAGCTCGCGACCGTCAACGGGCAGCAGGTGCTGATCCGGCCGACGGGCAACAACCAGGCGCAGATCGTGGCGCACATCGGCCAGAGCCCGGCGACCGGCGCGCTGGGCGTGGTGACCGCCGCCCCGCCCGCGCCGCGCCCCGCCCCCGCGCCCGCACCCGCGCCGCCGCCGCAACAACAACAGCTCACAGAAGAAGAACTCTTAGAAAAACGTCTTCTTGCCGGCCAACCACCTGGAACCGTAATAAGAACTGTTACAGCGCAGGTAAATTATTGCTTTTCTTCTAGATACTCAAATCTTGCATTTTGATTTTTAATTTTTATATTTGGTTCACTAAACTAGGCATTACACATGGAAACGTTTATGATATTAAATCTATGTTACTTTCTTAGAGATTGTGTACACCCTTCTGGAAGTGAACACTGCATGCATTATAAAATATATATTATGTGTTAGTAAACGACGCTACAAGTAGGTAAATAAAAAAAAATTAATAAAGAGTGAGAAGAAGATTAGAAATTTTGACAATTTTTGAATAAAAACTCCCTAATTGAGGCCGTCGATGTATTGAATATATCTAGATCATGGCAAATTTTGTTGTATGAAGACCACATACGATACATCGACGAGTGTTGACCGTAGTTGATAATCTTGAATTGAAATATTGGCGCATTTTTGCAGGTGATGCAAACTGGGAGCGGTCCCAGTATCGTTCTGCAGGGTCTCCACGGGTATTCGTTAACTCCGCAGCAGCTTGCGCTTGTGCAGCATCAAGTGAAACAACAACTCCTTAAAGGTGATTATTGCACATTTTGCTTTAAAAATAATAAAAGTAATATAGACGGGCCCGATAGCTCAGTTGGTAGTGTCCCTGGCTTCTGAACTGAGGGCTGTGGGTTCGATTCCTACAAAGGACAAACATTTGTGTGATGAACATAGATGTTAGTTCTGCATCTGAGTGTTATATTGTATTCTATGTATGTATTTACAAACAAAAAAAAGTATAAAAGTATTGTATCAGTTATCTGGTTCCCATAGTACAAGCTATGCTTAGTTTGGGGCTAGATGGCGCTGTGTGAAATGTCCACACATGTTATGTTAATATTGAATCTGTTAATTGCTAACTGTTCCGATTTTAGTTGAGGTTGAAATGAGTGATGCGATGGTGGTGTTGTTTGCCCTCAGCGCAAGAGTCGACGGGCAAGCAAGGCATGCTGGGCCCGCGGAAAATGTACCTGACGGTGCAGCCGGCGGGCCCGCCGCCGCTCGCGCCGGTCGCGCCGGTCGCGCCGGTCGCGCCGGTCGCGCCGCTGCCCGCGCCCGCCATGCAGCCGCTGCACCCACTACCCATGCCCGCGCACCAGGTAATATACTACTACTAGCAGACTTGTTGCTCCGCACGCACTTGGATCTTCCTATAATATAAAGCGTCGATCCACTAGATACAGACACCAAGGAGAAGTAGTTTTAGACGAAAAGTTCTGATTATCGACACTGCTAACTGGTGAGTAGGTCCACTCCATATTTTTTTTTTATAATTCTTCTCCAACTTCAGTATTGAAATAAAACTAATTGTAATTTCACTGTGTGGTCGAATAATTGAAAATCTTTACCTTAGTAAGGTGATGTGAAAAAATCTGCGTTTTTTATTAATTTACTTCTCCTTGCTGTCTTATCTCGTTGATACAGTAAAGTAATTATGTTCACTATGAACTATATGACGAAAATACGGCACGAAGAAAATCATCCTTCCATAATTTATGTTGTAGCATTTAAAATCGCGTTCATAAATTATGGTGGCTCTTAATATGTATCGAATTCTTATTTCTTACGTGCCGTATTCATAGCCTGAACATGTCATCGATTCTCAAAAATACAGTAACACTATTATATCAACTTAGAAAAATCTACAATAAATAATAGAGTACATACACAATTATCATTATCTAGCTTGTTACGCAAAAACTTGTTTATATTTATGTATAAATTTTAACTTTGCTGTTAGGAGTATATTATAGTGTAATTATTATTGTGTCTTATATAATAGTATTTTATGAAACTGGTGCAGAATGAGGGCATCAAAACACGAGTACGAGTTGAAAAAGCGAGCCACATGCGTGATTTTCGTTTACCAGTAATGAGTGTTTTAATACCTAGTTCTGTGCAGTTTCACTCATTTCTTTATCTACACTCACGCAATCAAACTTTTGAAAAAATATAATGTCACAAAAATGTCTATTTATGTCACCGTCTTAATATAAGAACCATTTGTTTATAAAAAAACGCGGTTATTTATAAACTGTCGATTTATTGCAAACGGGCAATGTGTCTCACAATAAAACGGTCGAATTTTCGGTTGATTGTAATTAATCGGCATCACTTTGTTTTATTGTAATTGTGTACTTCTAGTGTGGTCAAAACTAACCTAACATTCCTCCTCGCTTCGCTCGTCGTCGTACCCCACCGGTTAGCCACTAGAAACTCTAAAAAATAATAAATTACCGCTAAAATTACGGGTTTGTTCACAATTAAACGCTACTAAAACCCGTTATTTTATAAACTCTCCGCTGTGCACTGACTATTTATTAAGAATCGAAAAATTATCCGTTGCATTGTAAGACTGAACTGTCGGTTTTAAATAAATAATAAATAAATAGATATGTGTGGACATTTCACGCAGCGCCATCTAGCCCCAAACTAAGCATAGCTTGTACTATGGGAACCAGATAACTAATACAATACTTATATACTTTTTTTTGTTTGTAAATACATACATAGAATACAATATAACACCCAGACGCAGAACAAACATCTATGTTCATCACACAAATGTTTGTCCTGGGTAGGAATCGAACCCACAGCCCTCAGTTCAGAAGGCAGGGATACTACCAACTGAGCTATCGGGCCCGTCAAAATAAATCGACAGTTTGTAAATAACCGCGGGGTTATTACGTAACTCGTAATCAGTTCGCAATTTCGCAATCATTGCTGTTAAACGTCACTTTGACAGAGCAAAAAGAGATCGAGCGCTATATTTCCGACTGTCGGACAATCGATGAACTAAAACTTACATTATTTTGTTTCCATCTATTGCTGTTCTGTTGCTATGCCCAAAGTGCATTCAGCGACAGGTGTGCAAACGGCGGACATCTTGCGACCGATTGCTAGGCGTTTGGTGTCGCCTTGCTACTGCTGTTGCAATTTTTACCTAATAAAAGGAGGGTCAAGAGAGTATTATCAGTAAGGGTAAGCAACGCATCAGTGGCACGTCTAGTGTTACAGATGTCCACGGTGACCTCTTCCCATCAGGAGGGCCGTATGCTTGTTTCCTACCTATAGCATATTAAAAAAAAAAACGGTTTTTACAAAAAGACGGTGACATATACACATACATACATTCATTGACAACTTTTGCGTGCTACGAAACACATACTTAGTTAATTATTAGGGTAATAAACCGAAAAAAGTACAAAGGAACTGTTATACTACTAGTGTAATAATTTGAAATCATTATAATTTAGTACAACTACTAATTTGGTAATAAACGGATATGATTAAAAACCTTGGGTTATGGACCAGTGTAGTGTGAAAATATCTATAGGGCATTTAATAGTACTTACGGGATATTTACCGTGATTAGAAAACGTGGTAAACGACCGTGAAAGTTTAAAACAGTGATCTATAGGGCAGTTCCCCGATACTTTAAATTTGGTATAAATTAAGGTATATTTATGACGAACATGGCTTAAAGGTTCACATGCTCTGACAAGTTATTAATTCGTAATTACAATATCTATGCGTATGGTGAGACTTTTTTCTTTCTTTCTAATTTACAAAATATTTTGACTGAAAATGGCTACATAAATCATAAATCAAATGCCACAAGCGATATTTATATTTGCGTGATATGTATCATAACTAATTATAAACAATCAAGTTTAATTATATCCATTGTACTTAGTAAAAATGAGCATGCTAAAGACAATGATTGCAGTAATTTTCTTTTAATAATATAGGCACAGAGCAAAAAAAAAAAAAACGCTTCACCTCGGCGAAGTGTCATTTGTTTCATAGCTCTGTGAATATAGGCATAGCGTTTGTCCACTGTCTAACTTGTAAGTAAGTGATGACGCGGCCTACGGTGGTGCATGCTTGCCTAGAAGACTTGTTCACTCTTGACTTGGTCTTCCAAGTCAAGAGTGAACAAGTCAATCTATAGGGCACTTCCCCGATACCTTAAATTTGGTATAAATTAAGGTATATATCACGGACATGGCTTAAAGGTCCACATGCTCTGACAAATTATTAATTCGTAATATGATAACAATATCATATGATTCTGCATATTATGCAAAATATTACGATGTGAGTGTAGATAAATATAGTAACAATTAATCTTGAATAATATACACTGACATCAATTTTTTAAAAATTAGGGTTGGATCAAATAGAGTGCTTAGAACTTTCTCGATTTATATGTACAAAGTAGTGATTATTCTGTCTTATTGCACTCAATATGGTCGAACCCGATGTTTATTATCATAACATGTATTTAAGAAATTTTACTATGTAATGATATAATAAATTGTAATGTAAATAACACTAAGAGATCCTATGAATTGAAAATGATCAGCAATAATAGATTTTTTTTACATTATGTTTAAAAACACGAGTATTTACTTTAATAGTAAGTATATTTATTTAAAAGTTCATACCTTATCATTTTATTATTAGTGAACTTATTAACAAAAGTTTTTTTTCTCATTAGTTATCATAAAATCAAATAACTATGAGAAACAATAAAAACTTAAGATATTTATTTCTAATCCACCAAAGAAATTCAGAACACGACGAACGACTGCATCGCCGTTTTCTTTTAGTTAGATGTATAGGTTACTTACACAGTGTAATTATTATTATATTATTTCTTTGTTAATGTTATTTAATATAAATGTAACAACAAATATAATTTAGTTTATTAAACTTATAAACATGGATATTTATGTAGAAATCTTACCCCTGAAACTATCAACTCTAACAACTATTAACTGAAAATTCTTTATGTATTTTCTGGGCCCGGCAACATAGATGTGGGATTTTTCGAAAAGCCATCTTCCTTTACATTGACTGAGTAACATTATTTTGAATATCGTATTGTTTCATTTGGAAAATGTCAAATCCGGCACTTTATTGCTAGCAATATGTTATAGCTAATTATTAGTCTCTCTGGCCTAACATTATATTAGAGAATCATTGCAATATGTAAGGGGTTGAAACTCGCCACATAAGTACTCTAAAATTATTATAGTATAACAACATCCTATGCCAAAATGATCTGTTAGATTAAATATTTATTAAATTGGTATCTAGAGTCAGAATTGCTCATACACCACCGATAATGTACTACTTACATATTTATAAGCTAAATAACTTCAAATTGATAACATTTATAATGATATTCCAGGTACCATGCATGAATAAATAATTACAATAATCATTGACTTTTATTTGATAAAGTCCCGTTTATTTATGTAATTTTATTTTATTTCACTTGCAAACGTTTTGTGGGGGTGTATGGGCAATGTAATTAATTGATTACTCTTATATATTAACTTTTCATAGGTGTTCTGAAAGAATCTAATTAATTTACTTTAATGTAAACAAAATATTATTGCTGGTTGTTAAAAATATGAACTAATATATTCCCACAAACGAATTTGTTATGTTAATTTTGTTTTAGTTGTAATTTTCTTTTATTTTGTTTTGTTTAACCAGGCTTTGATTTCAGCAAAGTACCCAAATTTTAAGGAGTTTTTAAAAGAATTTGTAAAACCTTTGTATTTAGTTTTTTTAGATTCCTTAATTTTTGGGAGTTTTGGTGACATCAGCCATTTTTGCATAAGATCCGGCAGCAAGTACTGTAATGTACACACCGGGCATGCAAATCAAGCTTCATGCCATATTACATTTTACTTATAGGAAGCTATTGAGGAAGATAAGATAAAACGGGAGCCATTGTTAAATGGCGAAGACATTGTGGCAGAAGCAGCAAGTCATAAAGAAGCTACACCTTCAAAGTTAGAGGATATAAAAGAAAACAATACTAAGACAGATATAGTAAATGCCGGTCCGGGCGGCCGGCCGGGTAACGCGTTCGTGCTCACGCCGGATTACATACAGCAAAGTAAGTAGACACGTTTTTTTATCCATAAAATATTATATTGCAATATGTTAGGTACAGATATCTAAGTACTATGTAATTATAATAAGTAAGCTGTTAATTTACAAATCTGTATAAAATCGTATGCTTCCATATTCTTATAAAAACCCTAACATGTTCAACTTCACAGCCATCAAGAGTGCGTTGAAGCAAGAAAACCTGAACCCTGAGATCGAGGAGAAGCTGCTTCAGCTACAGCGGTACCAAGAGAAGAGGATGAAGCCGGAGATAGTACCGGAGCGAGAGGTGCGCGCGGTGGTGGTGACGACGCGGTCTCCTTCGCCGCCGGCGGCGCGGCGCCGCGTGCACTCGTCGCGGCATGACGACGACGACGAGTGGGTGGACAGCAGCCCGCGCAAGCGCAACCGCTCGGCGCGGCCGCCCTCCCCCGCCGCCCCCGCGCCTCTCGCACCCGCGCCCCCCGCGCCCGCCCCCGCCCCCGCGCCTGTCCCCGCCCCCGCCCCCGCGCCGCACGTGCCCTCGGCGCTAGAGGAGCGACGCCGCGCCGCCTCCTACCACTCCCGGTTGCAGATGCTACTCTTCAAACACAAGGAACTCCTCAAGAAGGACATCATCAAAAAACGAGGGCTGCTCGAGAAGGAGCTGGGCGTCGAGATACAGGTTGGTATTGATCATACTTGATCGTGTAACTGAGGCATGGTCTCTTACTGTTGGCCTCATTAATAAGCTCAAACTTGCGGAACTAGCTATGGAGAGAGCTATGTTCGGTGTTTCCCTGTGAGATTAGATCTGAAATGGGGAGATCCACATGAGTGTTAAATTAGATTAGAATTAGCAAGTTGAAATGGCAATGGGCAGGCCACATCGCTTGTAGGACTGATAACCGATGCGAAAGACAGGTTCTCGAGTGGCGGCCGCGTACTGGAAGACGCAGCTGTGAAAGCCGCGGGGAGCCGATGGAAGCAGGAGGCGAACAGTTGCTCAAAGTGGCGCTCTCCAGGGGAGGCCTATGTTCAGCAGTGGACGTCTTCAGGCTGTTGATGATGATGATGATTAATCATGCAAGATAAACTTGCGCCAACCACCAGGATTGAAGTTGGACGTCCGTAACGGCTGAGCTGTAACCGAATGCGCTCGTGGTTGACTCAAGTGAATCCAAACTTTACAACCCACGAATAACACTGTGTTAATATAAAACGTATTTTTACAGAAAGAGCTATCTGCCGAGCTGGCGCTGCGCACGCGCGCCGAGCGCACCAAGCAGGAGGAGGTGCGCGGCGGCAAGCGGCGGAGCCAGGCCGGCGCGGCGACCCCTCGACCTAACAAGAAAAGTGGCAAGAAGGAGAAGCTGCTTTGTTTATGTCGAACGCCCTACGATAACACAAAGTCAGTAGTTTTTATTCACCCTGTTATGTACTTACTGTGCAATTAACTATCATTCAATATTTATTGTTGTTGCAGGTTTTACGTTGGTTGTGAGCACTGTAGTAATTGGTTCCATGGAGACTGCGTCGGAGTTACGGAAGAAATGAGCAAATCGATGGAGGAATACATATGCTCAGACTGCAGACACGCTGCGGAGACACAAGAGCTATATTGCCTTTGTCGACAACCTTATGATAACTCACAGTGAGTATTTCTTGATTGTTGTGGCTAAGATAATATTTTTTTATTAAATCTGCTTTACCACAGAGTCCTGGGTCCATGCTCTTTGTTAATTTTTTTTTTTTTTTTTATGGGAACGAATGACGTGACGAGCTGGTCGTTCACCTGATGTTAAGCAATACGACCGCCCATAACAGTTGCAGTGTCACTCGGAACTTTAAAATAATAAAGTTTCGCGTGACATTGCACTGCGCACGTCATCCTGAGACATCACACAGTCTAGAAATCAGATTACTACACTGTGTAATCAGGTCATAAAGTCTCATTTGCCCAGTAATTTCACTAGCTGCAATGCCCTTCAAACCGGAACACAGTAATGCTTGAACAGAACTGCTTGGCGGCAGAATAACTGGCAAAGCGGTGGTACCTACCTAGACGAACTTTGCAGAAAAGTCCTACCACCTAGTAAAATAGTTTTATTTTAGTGAACAAGTACAATACAGCTGTATGATAATAATATATTCAATGCATTAAAGTTTCTTTGTGAATAGTGAGATTGGTAACTGCTGCGGTTATTATAGGAAAACCTAAAAACACTCTTTGAATCATCATGTGATTGTTTTATCTTTCAGATTTTACATATGTTGCGACCGGTGTCAAGATTGGTTTCACGGTCGCTGCGTTGGAATCCTGCAATCAGAAGCAGATAACATTGATGAATATACTTGTCCGAATTGTCAAAAGAATAGTTCTTATAATTATGCTAATATGAAAGAGCTCAGTGTTAAAGACTTTGAGACCCTTAAGAGGCTTACTAAACAAATACAAATGCATAAAAATGCATGGCCTTTCATGGAACCAGTAGATCCCAGAGAAGCACCTACATATTACAAAGTTATCAAGGAACCAATGGGTAAGTTCTTTCTAAATCTGTTAAAAATATCAATTCGTGTGGATGCGAGCTGGCTGCCATAATTTTAATAGTAGTCTGTATTGTAGGTACCTTTAGCATTTCATCACAATTATAAATGTCACCGTCTTATGGTAAAAACCGTTTGTTTATAAAAAAACGAAAATAAAACCGGCTATTTGTAAACTGCCGAATTATTGCAAACTGACACTGTCTTACAATAAAACGGATGATTTTTCGATTATTTATAAACAGTTGGTGCCCAGAGGAGAGTTTATAAAAAAAACGGGGTTTAGTAGCGTTTAATTGTGAACAATGCACCAATTTTTCCTGTAATTTATTGTTTTTTTAGAGTCACTAGTGGCTAACCAGTAGGTT
Organism: Ennomos erosarius; assembly: GCA_963580505.1. Classification (NCBI taxonomy): domain Eukaryota; kingdom Metazoa; phylum Arthropoda; class Insecta; order Lepidoptera; family Geometridae; genus Ennomos; species Ennomos erosarius. The sequence continues at coordinate 8,589,003 of OY756981.1, read as the reverse complement.
ACGTCGTCGAGCGATTCGAGGAGGATTGTTAGGTTAGTTTTGACCACACTAGAAGTACACAATTAAGAAAAAATGAAGTGATACCGATTAAAATATAAATAAATAAAATTATAAATAACCGAAATATCGACCGTTTTATTGTGAGACACATTGCCCGTTTGCAATATATCGACATTTACTAATAAACGCGATCAATTCAAACTAAACTCAGTTCAAGCATGTAACTGAGTTCAGTGGGGTGATTACGTAACTTTGACAGCAATGCAACAGGAGAAATTTCATTCCGAATATGTAAATTTTCATAGTAACTATGCACATAAACTGCGTATTGAAACTGTCAAATCCATACATTTTTGTGTTTCTATTGGTTGCAATCAAGTTACATAATCGCTGTGCAGATCTACAATTCGCATTTCACCAACATAACAACGCAATTAGAGCCTAAGCGAGTTCAAATTTTGAAAGCCCGATTTTCGTCGCCGAACTGAGTTTAACTTGAATTGATTGAGTTTATTTGTTACGGTGAAATGTCACTTTAGACTGCCCAAAGAAATTGATACCATCTTCGTTTTTTGTTTCAGATTTGCAAACCATTGAAAGGAAAGTGACAGAACAGACTTATAGTACATTGAGTGAATTTATTGGTGATATGACGAAAATATTTGATAATTGTCGTTACTTTAACCCAAAAGACTCTGAGTTTTATAGGTGTGCAGATGGCTTGGAAGCATTTTTTGCACAAAAGATAAAATACTTTCGTGAAAAATTATTTGAATCCACTCAATGATATAATCGTGCCAGTGTACAATAGACGTAAAAAAAGTTTCGTATGATCTGTCTGTAAATTGTATAGTACCTATGTGAGGATGAATATATATTTCAAAGAGAAAATTAATTTATATTATGTTCATTTCCTCAGTATGTCTTTAATAGAAAATGTCAGTTAAGGTTATGAGTAAGATTAATTTGTAGTATTTATTGTATATATATTATGTGCTTCTTAAAAGTCAACCTATGTAAAGCTGACATTAATTTTTAGACAAGAAGAAATATTGACAGGAATTATTCAGTTATGTAACTATACATTTTTCGGATTATTATGTTGGCTAATATTTATATTAGCAACTTTAATTTAGTAGTAAGTAGATATACCTATAGTTTAAGATAAAACATATTGTAAGTATGTAAGGAATAAATTTTTAATAACGTGCATCTCAGTATCGCCTTGGCATATTTATTTCGAACGTTACAATAAAGGCTTATATGAATTGATGAATACTATTAAAACTTTTGTTTGAAAGTGTTTGGCATATTTCAAATTGTTGGCCTTTCCACAGCTTCGTCTGCAGAATCGTTTTAAGTTGTCGAGAATAGCTTCCTCTGTTCACTGGTTGGCCGTTCGTGACTCTTATTTTTCATATCTCTTAACACAGAATTCACCGATTTCCCTAGGTAGGTATGTTAAGGCTAAGGCTTTAAACTCGACGAGGAAGCCGTTTTTGGAAGCTGCAAAGATTCGTAACGCAAACACCAAAATGTATTGAAATGACATCAGTGTCATCAGCTGCGGTAAAGTAAGCGATTTCTGAAATGTCATTCCAATACATTTTAGAGTTCGCGTTTGGGATCTGCCCCAGGGGGTCTAGCAAATATCACGCTAACGCTAAATGGTATGGAAATGAAAATGTGTGGGTCGACAGAATTTTTTGTAATTTTCATACATTTTGGCGTTAACGCTAATGGAAAGGGATCATGCGTGAAGCGTTAGCGTTCCCTCACGCTAACGCTATCGCCTCTCGCTAACTCCAAAAATGTATTGAAATGACATAAGCTGCGGAAAAGTTAGCGATTTCTGGAATGTCATTTCAGGGGGTCTAGCAAAGATACCAACCACTAACGCTAACGCCAAACGCTAACTCTAAAACTGTATTGAAATGACATTCGCTACGGAAAAGTAAGCGATTTCAGAAATGTCATTTCAGTACATTTTGGAGTTAGCGTTTTGCGTGAGCGTTAGTGGTTGGTATCTTTGCTAGACCCCCTGAAATGACATTCCGTTTGGTAGACCCCCCAGGGGGTCTAGCAAAGATTAGCGAGTAAAATTTGTACGATTATGTCAAGTCAAAGTCATATTTTGTCAGTCGGTCAAAACGCCAACCATCGTATGTTGATGACGCCAACAGTAAAATGGTGGATATTCTACTGTCTTTACCAATGAACTCTGTGTTTCTACTGAAGGCTCTAAAAACGGCCGTTGAAGCATAAACGAAAATGCATGTTTCTATAATCTTGAATTCATTTGCCAACACTAGTGCACGTTCACGAACACTTGACGGATAATAATCCACCCTTATTACACATTAAAATTCAGAATACACAGGTTTTAAAAAATAAATTCAAAATTCGCAACCGCCGTTGTCAGAGTTTCTTCAAAGACCCGGAGTTTCTTCAAAGACCATCCTCCATTTTACTGTTGGCGTTTTGACTGACAAAATATGACTGACCTGACCATGGAGGTGTAAGGAGAGAGCCAATATACGTTTTTGGCATCGTATAAATACCATGTGATTGCAATTACTGAAAGATTAAATCATTAAATTTTAATGCTTTAATTGATATTATTGGGATGGGAGATATTACGCCTCTCGAATAGTGATGTACCCACAGCCCCTGCCTGACTTTGTCGATATTCGTAAATCTCACACATTTGCACAAAATTACATTGGTTTTGGAGAGAGTAAAAAGTAGAAAATCTGTTTCGCTAAAAGTGGCTGAATGGATTTAGATCAATGTGCAATCTTACGAAAAAAGTATAAATATTATGTCATTTTAAAAATAAAATAATCATTTTCGAAAGTTTAGTAAGAAGGCTACTTGCTTGGCGTCTTTATGAGTACTGAGACTAAATTAATAAAAAAAAGGATGATTTTTTTAAAATTAAAATTAAAATTTCCTAAAAATTCTTCACTGCAACCTGGGACCACTCTGCGCAGCTGCTCCCCGCCCCACCAGGCACTTCTAGGCTGGGTCTAGTCGAGGCCCAACAGCGAGCTGAGGCGCGCGGCATCTATTCCTGTGCTGAAGGACACTTCACACTCCGCAGCTGCCCACTGTGCACCCGGGCGTTCCTCGGCTGACCGACCACCCGGGATCCACCAGGTCTTCTTTGTCCTAATCTCCGTGGCGGGGCCCCATTTGCCAACCTCACGCGTGGATCACCAAAAGACTACGCGGGCTAGCAATGCACCGCGACAAAATTTTCTCGACGCTTTATCTCGTGAGAGACCGTGACAAGGCTATGGTAGCGCCTCAGTGCATCTCACTCTAACAGCGACGACAAGTTTTCTCGCGGTGCGCATGCTAGCTACATACGTCTAAAGTGGTATGGTATGATAGGGCTAGGTAGTACGGACTTATCAATACATATAATAAAACTGTAACCACCACTGCTCCACTGCTCGTAGGCCTCCCCCATAGGGGGCCACCTTGAGCGGCCACTCGCCTCTAGCATCCATCGGCTCCCCGTGGTTTTCACCAGATCGTCGGTCCACCGAGTGGGGGCTGGCCTACGCTGCGTCTTCTGGTTCTACTAATATTTAATTTTCTTTATTTTTCTAACAGTAAAAAGTATCGATATTCTGCAGCACTGTTTGGTTAGGTTTACTATATATCGATACATTGTGTAATAGGGGTCACTTCTCTACTCACGCATACTAATGCATATTTAGATACTCACACCAACAGTAAATGGACATGTATTTTGTGAATGTCCACCGTCCATTGTGATTCTATGTTGATGGACCTGACATAACCGTACAAATGTTACTCACTTGACATTGGCAGAATTATTGCAAAAAGCGATAGACAGCCATTAAAGAAGAAGAAGAAAGTTCACGTCGCCGCGTCGGTGCATTGTATTATTCCTCAAACTTGTGCTTTTTCCAGTGTTATGTTTAAAATTGGTGGCGTTTTACGCATTAAGTGCTGAATTACGAGCACGAGTGTGGGCAAGTGATATAATGTGGTGAACCGTGGTTTTTCGTGTTGCTTTCAAAATTCCATAGAAGCTTCTAGTAAAGTTGCCACCACTTTACTGCAGCATGACTTGAGTCTTAACCATAACTAGCCGAATTAGATTGGACTTAAAGTGAAATATTCTAAGACTAAGAAAAATTACAATACTTGACACTGGCTAAATACACCATGTGAGGAGCCAAAATATAAGAAGAAAAAAACAGATCCAGTGCTGCCAACTCGGTTCTTTAAAGCTAAATTTAGCTCTTTTTTTTAAATCGGCAGCTCTAAAAATTGTATTTAGCTCATTTTTTGCAGGATTTTGGCTCCTTTTTTTCATTAGGTACATACTTTTTCTAGGCAAGTATTCACCACCGTAGGCCATGTCATCGCTTACCTTCAGGTGAGAAAGTGGTCAAATGCTATGCATATTATTATCAATCAATACAGTCATATAATAAAACTTTAACTGGGCTAATTCTGTACATTGGATATTTTTCGAAAATTTTGACTGCAATATGCTTCTTAATCAATATACATAGAAACAGAATCATTTTTTTTTCAAGTTTTTGTTTCTCTGTCTGTCCCTTTGAACACGCATCACGCTGCAACCACTAAATGGATTGGTAGCTTTGGTATCTAATTATGCAGAATAACATTTAGGATACTACTTGTTTTCTAAAAGGGCCAAGTGCACAGGCGCAGCCTGCCTCCCTTCGCCGTCCCATCCTTACCTTACCTTTCCCTTCTCTCTTACCCATAAACAGGGTTAGGACTTAAAACTAATTAAGTGTGAAGCCGGGGCGGGTCAGCTAGTTATAAATAAAAATACTCATTACAGTTCACTCACACAAAACAAAAGGAAGTGTTGTGGCCTAAAAAGTGACTCTGTCTTTGATACTATCTTAATTTAGACATTAACATCTCATGTTAAGATAGGTATTCTCGATTCCTGATAGAATTCTTTTAAACGGGAAATTTTCCTAAAATTGTAGTCCGATACTCCAATCTCCTTTGATTGTACGTGTTTCTTTTAAAACTTAATTTTTTTCAACTTCTGAGTAATGCCTGAATGTGGTGTTGTGTTGTAAATATTAATAGAAACAGACATTTATATGGCAATTAGTCAAAAACTCAGTGATGAATGGCTTTGAAGAGGCGCCATTTTAAGATTGGCTGAAAGAAGTGAGTAATAAAAAGCCCAAAGCATACTGTAGTCATTGTCGCTGCGAGTCAAACCCCGAGAAAGCTGACTTATTGAATCACATAAAGTGCAAAAGGCGTGTTTAAGCTGTAGAATCGTTTTCATTGAGACAGGAATTGGCATTTCCTTGGTTTAGCTCCTTTTTACTGAAAATGTTAGCCCATTTTTAAGACTCTTTAGCTCTCTTTGGCGATCAGTGTTGGCAACACTGGCAGGATCTGAAATTGACAGATGGTCACACTCAGTTTGAGGTTATGTTTACTGCATATTTTTGTCGAGTCAGAATTGAATCGGTAGATCCTAAAATTAGTGAACTTGAAAAGTTACTGCATCATTGCAGTTAGTGTATCATAATGTTGTTGACTTTCAAAACATTACAGCAGCTAACTTTCCAAATAGAAATTGATCCTGAGGAAACTGTCAAAGCTCTCAAGCTCAAAATCGAAGTTGAAAAAGGTAAAGAATATGCAGCGGACCATCAAAGACTTATATACGCAGGCAAGATCCTCTTTGATGAAAATAAGCTTGTTACTTATAATATAGATGAGAAGAAATTCATCGTTATCATGGTGACTAAACCAAAACCATCGGAAATTCCACAACAACCGCCATCAACATCCGCTCCTGAAGGTGAAAACGCCTCTACAGAAAGTGGTGATGCCAAAGCTAAACAACCCGCTGTAGAAGAATCGAAACCGGCACCAGCGGCTGTCGCCGCTGCCGAACCTGTGCGCGCGCCGGAGCCTCAAGAAGCATCTAGAGAGGCAGACTCAGATGAAGCAACTATACAGAGCATCATGGACATGGGCTACAACCGGGAGCAAGTAGAACAGGCTTTACGTGCCTCTTATAATAATAAAGAACGAGCAGTTGAGTACCTTATCACAGGTATACCAGAAGAATTACTTCTAGAACAGGATACTGATGATGCCACTGATGAGGACCCCTTAGCATTTCTTCGTGATCAGCCCCAGTTTCAGCAGATGAGATCAGTAATTCAGCAAAACCCTAGTTTGTTAAACGCTGTACTTCAACAAATTGGCCAATCAAACCCTGCCCTGCTTCAAGCTATCAGTCAGCATCAACAAGCCTTTGTCAGAATGTTAAATGAGCCAATAAGTGCAAACACAGGTGGGACTGCTGCTGCTGATGCTTTAGAGGAGAGTGCTGATGCTGCAACACCACAGCAAGCGCAAAATATCATTCAAGTGTCCCCTCAAGACAAAGAGGCCATTGAGAGATTAAAAGCCCTTGGTTTCCCTGAACACATGGTCATCCAAGCTTATTTTGCCTGTGAGAAAAATGAAAATCTTGCAGCTAACTTTCTTCTGTCTCAGAATTTCGATGACTGATTTAATTTCAATCTACTTAATGAAATGGAAATACATGAAGTATGGAAGAAAGTGCATTATTAATTTAATGAACCATCTTTGTCAATAGCTTGATATTTTACTGCTTGTATGTGTATTTTTACACTAAATTGCAAAGTCTTTGTCATGATTTCAATGTCAAATAAATTTCTTAATGTTAAAAGGCACTTTGATTTTTATTGCTTCAGGTACTTTGTAATATCGCAAAACTTTTTATTATTATGCATTATGGCAAATTAGTGCATCAGACTATTTTGTTTAATGGTTCTTGTCGGGCATGCTTCCAGTGTATGTAGTAAGTTTTTGGGGGTTTCAAAATATGTCACTGCAGTCAGCTTTGCCCAAGCAAAGTTCTCTGTGGCTGCCCAGACTAGGCATTATTATTACAAATTTAGAATACCTGAGATTAATCCCAACACTGGTAGCAGGGCTAGTTGGAATTTAAAACTTCCACTTGCATCTGAAAAATCTAAACAGTTAAGCACCTGATGAAATGATGTGCAAGCAAAGTAAACAAGTCGCATGATAGCACATTTACTGTCTGCTTGCATGATTCTCAATGTGGGGACAAACAGGAACAACCCATCACACACGTCGGCTGTGTATTCGGTAGGTACTGTATAGAATACCCACAGACCTAGAATATTTTGTGTATGAGAATACCAGATACTAGGTCTACTCTTTATTCTTCACCAATCTCATTATCCTTTCTTACCACAGAATACATCCTTACTAACTCTTACTTTTAATTGTACTAGGTATTCTTATATCTCTTATCTTGTGTTTTTATGTGCAATAAACATTGAAATGGCAATTAAGTATTCGGAGTCTAATTCTTTTAAATAATTAATTCTTCACCAGCTCTGTCCCAACAAAAAAATAAAAAGTAAATGCCTCTTCTCCACACTGGGAAGAGGTCACCATAGCCTATGGACATGCGTAACACTAGGCGTGCTACACATATTCAGTAATCTGTGGTGCTACTGATGCGTTGCTAAAAGCGTCGTCTATTCACTACAGTTCCACTTTTATTTTAGTAAGGACTTTACAGAGAAACAGTGTTTTTACATCAAACAGTTAATATTTATTATCTTTATAAATAGCATTAACATAAAGAGCTATGTTGTTGGTATAAACTTTTATCTTCTAATTTTAAAGGCACTTTCCATAATGTCTATCTTTAAACCTAGATATCTTGCCATGATTGATATGTGTAAAAATAATTCATAACAATAATGTTAAATCGTCACATTTAGGACCACTTGAATCCAATTAATAATTGCTAAAAATTAACATTTTATGTAACATGCATAAGGTTTTAACAAAGAAAAATATGTCAACCATGGCAAACAATATTCCTATTGTATCTTAAACTAAACAGATGAATAATTGTAGTCAACTAAATTACCCTTTGACAATTTTACTTATTTGGATAATTCATAGAATTGTGGAGATTAGTTATTATTTACCTTCTCGACATAGGTACATACTTGGAAGGACATCATATTTATTAATTTAAAACTTATTAAAATAACGTGACATTCACAAAAGTAAAAACATTTATAAATTATAGATAAATGACACATTTCCTTGACCATTATTTTTTCATCCACTTAATTAACATCAAAATATAGTATTTACACATTCACTTTTATACATCTTTTAATTTATTGTTAAATATATTATTTATATACAATGTACAAACAAAATATTTTATCCGTGTGTTTTATATCTTTGCTCATTAGATATAGTAGAAAAGATAGATAAAACTGTACATTGCAATATGGCTATTGCACAACAAAACTAAGAATATTAACTTTGGCTTATCCATTACAAACACCCTGTGTGGTGTCCAAAATACTAATGAACTTACAGCATGTATTACTTCTGCATTCTCGATCACAGACACACCATGTGACACAAAATAGCTATGTACTGTATGTACTACCCGAAACCAGAACATTTGTAAGGGACAACATGACTAAACCAAAAGTGTAACACCAGGCGCTGGTAGCGAATGCAATTAATCTGTGTCTGTCTCCGTACTTGGCACAAGACAATGTTTTATGATTTTCATCAAATATTTTTGGGATGGCTGGTACAGCAGCATCCATTTCTATCGGAATCTCTCTGGGCATCTAATGTAGAGATAAAACAGTATTTCAGAATAATTAGATTAAGAAACTCGTTACTTTTCACTGCATAAAATCAAACAACGGATATAAACAATAACAGAATAATATAACATAGATTAACAATTCAACATACCATCTAACAATACTTGAAAATATAATTCTTAATTATGGTCAATGAACTCTTAAACCATAGGACGAGTTAAAAGTTTGCAGAATAGCTATAATAGAAAATGACAGCTCAGCCATTGTTCGTGCCTTCGAGAGCGTAATTAACACGGAAAGTCCATCGGCATTAAGTTCAATCAAGTGCGGCGCAGCGGCGCGCTGCGTGCAAGCTCTCACCGGGCAGTGGCACACCCGCTAGCCGGCTGGATCTCATTCGGTCTTCTGCTGGCAGTATAATTCCTTCAAAGATTTCAGTTCCTCGATTAGTGCTTTGTTTTGATTTTCAAGTACTGCTACCCTATTTTCGAGGCATTTGATGTATTCTTTCTTCTTGCGGCGACATTCTCTGGCGGCTTCTCGATTTTTCAGCAATCTTAATTCCCGCTTGCGAGTTTGATCTTCTAGCATAGGCCCTGTAAGTTATAGTACGAAATGTTCATTTCTTTGATGAAGTTTGAAGGGTGTGAAGGTGATGTGAGAGTGTCGGTACCAACCCGGCACGTAGAACTGTCCGTCCTGGTTGGTGGTGTACTGCACGATGGCGCCGCCCGCGCCGCCGCCCGACACTGCCAGCGTGTGCAGCCCGCTCTCCGTCTGCAGCGCCCCGGCTGGAATCACTGACGGACAAACGTTTCCCTCAGTAACAACAACCTCTGCCCAATACATTCTACTCGCCCTTACTGTATAGTATTAAATGTCTGTGTACTCGCCTCACAGGTTATACTATATAACACACATACATACGCCTCAACCTGAGACATAAGTAAATAAATTGTCTCAATAAGAAAAGAGGTATGCGCCTGCCTGCAGTATATCTAAGTAAAATATCTATTGTTTATATAAAATCCAGTTGCATAGTGCCAGTACTTGAGGCTAGTTTCTTCTAGTTTTCTGGAGGATTATTTTTGTTCATAGCCTCTGACCATGGTCTCATCTGCTAGCATAACGTGACGACGCAGTCGAGGATGGGCCGTGCTTGCCTAAAAGACACTGGTCGCTCTAGCCTTAATATATATAAAGCTCCTTCGTCCCCTTTGTAAATCTTTTTATGTGCTAACTAAACCATCGTCCTAAATTTTCTATAGCATAAAATTATATTGCGCCATCTGCCTACCTACATTAGATTCGTATTTTTCCGGTCTAGGCAACCGTTGTAAAACCAAAAGAGGGGGATATTTTCCCTACAGTTATTTTCGTAGGTATATATCAAATAAATGTATTCAAAATAACAACGGCAAGCGTTCATCGGATGACGTCACTTGACCTCCTCGTCCGCGCCGGATTACGTCATCGAAAGGAATAGTAATCACGCTCATTCTTTAATGACGTCATCACTGCCAACCGCAATTTACAAGCCACTTCATTTTTATTTAAGTATTTGAAATTATCCTGTTCATAACAATTATTATCACACAAAAATATTATTTTCAATGATTATTATATATTATAACAAATTATATGTGTAGGAACACTCAATAAATGTATAATATTATAATACTGTTACTGTTACTTTTAACTATATTTTTTTCCTTTATTTTATCATTTCACCTTTGATTTATACATTAGTACCTCTTTAAACAACACTTGCAACCAACACCATAGGATGTAATGGACTTGACTAATGGGTATGGGCAAATATAACAATTTGGATGAATCAGTTTATAATTATTTAGAAGTCGGCAGCTGTAGGATAGGTACTCTACAATCATGCCTTTTGAGTGGATTATATTCTGCCACCAAACAGTAGTCTACAAATATTGTATTTTGATATGAGACAAAATAATATTATTAAGTACTGCACAAAGTATTAAAATCTTTAGCAACTTGACTGTCTCAGGTGTTGAGGGACATCTGTTGGCACTTCACCGTACACTGGCCTCACTCCGACACTGGCAGAAAAACGTCAAACAGCGTTTAAAAGCCACTAATTGAAGAAGAAGAAATAACAGGTGGAGCTGTAACTGGTGTGAGCAGGGATTTATGATGAGTAGATAACTATAATAAATGCTACTTGTCTGATGAAATACAAATGGTGAAAAGAATACTAAAGGTTTATTTTATACTAAGTATAGTATGGTATGATTAATATAGAAATAATTTACTTTGTAACTATGCTCTTTTAAAATCACAGTTCACGCCACACCAGTGCATGTCTAATATTTTAAATTAGTAGGAAAAAATATGATTGATACTACTAAATTAGGTTTTGCTATAATTAGAAATTCAAAACCACTACTATTTAAGCTGCAAACTTCGGTCTCAGAATGAATAAGTCTTATGCCTAGATATAAAACTGTAATGCTATCAAATGCATATTTTTGTACTTAGATCAAATAGTTCATCACCCAGTTGCACATTACATTGTCTTTGGATTCCAGTCCAGTGTGAAACAAATGATAGTATATCTAAAGTATGATAGTTATGATCCATATGTGTCTGCTGTGTAGTTATGTATGATGCATTGTAACAGGTTGGGTTAGTGACACATGTTGCACACAGAAACAAAAAGTGTCAACGGCTGCACATTTAACTGACCTGGTGCAAACGACAAAGAAGATGACAGCGACACTTCATTCTCGCATCCCGGTTTAGACCCCATGCGATTGTCTGTAATATTATCATGCTCTTATACTAACGAGTATTTCTTCGCTATTTTCTGTCATCCCAACTCTGTGTTTATTATTATTATACATACTCGACTTCATCATTTTTTACTGATCGGCATTATATCATTGGAATATTTATTTCCAGTAGAAATTCCCCTTGGTATATACTTTTCATTTTACTAATGTCTCTGCAACATGCTTTCTTTGGTAGCTTCAACATGGGTAGTGCTAGTGTCACTTTTAAACCAAACAAAGGATAAAGTTACCAAGTTGGGTTGGTTAGGTGAACCAATAAACATATAAGAACACCTTACCAGCGATTTCTGCTCCTCCAAGGTCATTAAGGATTTTTCTGTAGGATGGGCGCCTAGTAAGCATTTCTCTATATTTCCGCTTTGGACCCTCATCATCATCTTCACTATCATCACTGCATGATTGCCCTTGGGTGCTCATCATGTTTGGTTCCGGTTTAATCTGAAACATAGAATATTTCTGATTAAATAGTTAGATTTATTCATGAACAGAGACATTGTTATTTGAAACACACACACACACACACACACAGTAGGTTGCAGTTGGTCCTTTAACAAAATATAAACTGTGTTAAATTAATTAATTTAACTTACTTCGTGCTTTGGTGGGTTTCATAATTTACTTGTATAGCATAACATACTAAAATATAATAACAATTCCATCATGCAAACCTATCTCTTTATTGTTTCACATGATAATGAACTCAACCAACATTCAACAACTTCACGCAAAATCATATAACTCATACGATAATAACAGAGTTAACACAAATGATGAGTATAATTTTGATATAACACACCTGCAATGTTTGCAAAGTCCCTTGTGTAGTATGTATGACAGAGCTTGGTTTACTGACAAGTATCACATTCCCTTTTGGTAACTGGACTGACTGAATATTAGATGCTGTCTGAATTACAGACTGCTGATTAGGTTGTATCACTGACTGCACCTGAAACAAACATGTACCTATCAGTAGCAATTTGTTGGCAAATCAGTAAGCAATGGTGGAAACATAACATTCAATAACAATAAAAAAACACAAGTGAGACATGTTCTCCTTTGAACTTAAGTCACAGCACACTGTTTTATTATGTACACAAGTGGTAAGTATCACAACAAATACCTGTGCAGAAGGGGCCTGTGTGGGTAAAGTGAGCTGCACAATACTGGTGACGGCAACGACGTGCGCGGGGGCGCCAGCTGAGGAGCTCGTGCCTGCCAGCGGGTCTGTGGCGCCAGCACCTCCTGCAGTGCCGTTCTCTTCCACCATTCCCTCCATGACTACTCAGGTCACCTAAAATTCAAGGTCATCTATCTGTGTATCGGAATTCGGAGAAGTTTCTTGGTGTAAAAATCATTAGTAACGAATACTGTTCGTCTTCTGTTCGAGTACTGTAGTAAGGGACGTCTTATGATACCATCGCGTCAGACTCTGGACGCGGAAATCCCTATTGCGTCTCTGATTTGGAGGTATGAATGCAACACTTGGTTGAAGTTGTAGTTCACTTCTCGAGTATTCCATTATCATGTAACATTCGTTTGTCAATCCAAATAGATACGACCGTGACGAGTTGGAAGTTTAGTCTTCACAAGCACTCACCAGTTACGTATTCCTCGTCACCGTCTATGCTGCGTCCGGAGTGGGTGAACGGGATGGTACGTAGTAGCCACGTCAACTGCGAGAAGACTCGTCACTGGCGGAGACCTCTGATCTTGTATGCGTCATAACAATATGGCCGAAATTTGTCAGACGCATGCGTGCTCCTTTTTGCCTTTTCCTTTTCCTCCCACAGATTCAAAGAGGATATAATCACTTCGTTTTGCACAGATTAGGTAGTGCAGTAGTGCAGTGATACCTACGTATCCTCCCACTCCGCAACAATCCGCAACGCAATGTACTCTGTGCATCAACAATATCGACATAGATCCTGCGTTTATTTTTACAGCATTACTCGATTTTTATTTACAGAAAAATCGACTATTCAAAAATCGATTTTGTTATTTTGGGTTCGATTTTTTCCATGCCTCTGGTATTAAAAATAATAAGGGAACCATGGAGCTATTAAAAAAAGAAGGAGGGAATCCCGTCTGATCCGAAACTGAAGCACCCTTAGGAAGCCAGAACGCTTCGTACGTACGAGCGAAATACGCACACACTCACATCATATGCAGCCGGTCGCCCTACTTTCATCTGACACACACATCGAAATAATACCCATAGAAGTGTAACACGAGGTCCGAAATGGCCAAACGCAAATGCAACCGCTGTGGGTGGGACTTAACATTGCAACCGCGCGTAGCGCCATTCACATCGCGCCCGCCGCGCTGTGAAGTAGTCTTACTTATGGCTTTGCGAGAGAAGCAAAACTCATTTTTTTTGGTTCGCTACGATATTGTTGTGGCAAAGATGCCGTCGTGTGTCGTCAAGTGGTGCCGGAGTCACTCTGATGCAAGAAAGGAAGGAGAAATCTCATTTGACCGGTAAGTAAGGAAAACTGTTTTATCCACAGCGGCGATGGCCAAGGTTATGCAACAGAATTAAAATTATTATTTTTAGGTTTCGTGTTTTAAAAACAAAAAATACAGGATGTTTTTGAATTCATTGGCAAAAAAAAGAAAAAGTAACTTGTTAAGTGTGTTTCGGACTCGGAGGGTTCCGTACTATTTATAAAAACGAGCAAAAAATCACGTTTAGTGTATGGGAGCCCCCTTAAATATTTATTTTATTCTGCTTTTTAGTAAATGTTATTTTAGCGGCAACATAAATAGATCATCTGTGAAATTTTCTAAATTCTAACTATCACGGTTCATGAGATACAAGCCTGGCGAGTGGTGACAGATGGACAGCGGAGCCTTACCTTAGTAATAGGGTTTGCTTTACCCTTGAATTCGGAACCCTAAATAAGCAATAAACACAACAAACAGATAAATGATGAATTAACATGTAACCGAATTTCACGCAAATCCATTTTGCCATGACGTAGTTGGTTGGTTGTTGGGTTAACACACCTACTCATTGAAATAATTATACCTAAACATACAGATGTATAAACAGTCGTATTTATTATACTATTGGAATTCGAGGTATGTGGTGTGTAGTAATTTTTCCATTTTATATTATACAAGTTTCCTTACTCGTAGTTTTAATGCATAACACCATCCCAAATCACCAGTCATTGTGGTCATAGTTAGGGAGCTAGGTGTCGAAATTTCTTTACGATTTTTTTATATGGCAGACATCATCTCATTCAACCATAATTATTATTGCCATTGTTATTATTTAAAATTATGGTAGACTGTGATAATAGTGTTCACCCCAAATGCGACTTCGAAACTCTTATAGGTTCGTACCCTAGGTCTAGGTACAACTGATTTCTCATGTTTGTACGTGAGTTTAGCTGCCTGTAAACGAAACTTTATGCAATAAACTAATCGAATATTGTATTGAATACTAACTGACCCACATTTTTTTTTTGAGCGGAGGAAATGCCCTCGCACTTCCCTGCCACCACGGAGGTGATGGCAGAGGGTATGTGGGACTCGAACCCACTAAAACCCCCCCGTGATCCGTCCGCCGCCGGGACGGGACGAGATAGGGTCGCGCTGGCATTCACTATCTCGCCCCAGCGGTAGGCCCTTCCGGGCCTCTGCGCCAGTGGGTGGGTAACCTTTCACCTCAGTTACCCACCAGACGTGTGGGGCCGTGTGAGCGCAGCGGAAAGTCCCCCGACCCTCCGTCACCAGCCCCACTACGGAGGACGAAGAAGGCGCCCGCAGCGCCTCCTCCGTCCCCCTCTCCGTCTGCGCCGGAGGGGGTCAGAGTTGGCATCGTCCTCTCTGACCCGCTCCGCAGCCTCCTTTTGCGACATCACCACCTCGCAAAAGGAGACCGTAGCCTGCCACGCTCTCTCGCTGTCGAGCATGGCGTTCACCACGCTCGGCAACGAGAGATCCCGGCCAACGACCGCTGAAAGTGTGCGCCGCTCAGACTCCCAAGCAGCGCACACCTCCAGCGTGTGGGGCGCCGTATCTTCCGGCGTCCTCCGTCCACCGCCGCAACGGGGCGGCCCGCGCCAGCCTCCGCAGGCGCCTGACCTCCTCCCACGCTGGGGGACTAACTGACCCACCTTTTTTTTTTTTTTTTGAGGGGGGGAAATGCCCTCGCACTTCCCTGCCACCACGGGGGTGATGGCAGGGGGTATGTGGGACTCGAACCCACTAAAACCCCCCCGTGATCCGTCCGCCGCCGGGACGGGACGAGATAGGGTCGCGCTGGCATTCACTATCTCGCCCCAGCGGTAGGCTCTTCCGGGCCTCTGCGCCAGTGGGTGGGTAACCTTTCACCTCAGTTACCCACCAGACGTGTGGGGCCGTGTGAGCGCAGCGGAGAGTCCCCCGACCCTCCGCCGCCGGCCCCACTACGGAGGACGAAGAAGGCGCCCGAAGCGCCTCCTCCGTCCCCCTCTCCGTCTGCGCCGGAGGGGGTCAGAGTTGGCATCGTCCTCTCTGACCCGCTCCGCAGCCTCCTTTTGCGACATCACAACCTCGCAAAAGGAGACCGTAGCCTGCCACGCTCTCTCGCTGTCGAGCATGGCGTTCACCACGCACGGCAACGAGAGATCCCGGCCAACGACCGCTGAAAGTGTGCCCCGCTCAGACTCCCAAGCAGCGCACACCTCCAGCGTGTGGGGCGCCGTATCTTCCGGCGCCCCACATTCGTGGCAGGCCGGGGTCGCCTCTCGTCTCGCGATCTGGTGCAGGTACTTTCCGAAACATCCGTGTCCGGAAAGCACCTGCACCAATCGGAAGGTCAGCGACCCGAATGGCCGCCGCACCCACTCCCGGAGGACCGGGCGGATGGACTCCACCGTCCTCTGCCCAGGCACCGGTGGAGCCAGGTCCTCCGTCCACCGCCGCAACAGGGCGGCCCGCGCCTGCTTCCGCAGGTGCCTGACCTCCTCCCATGCTGGGGGCTCTCCACGGGACCTCCTCGCCGCCACAAAGTGGTAAACTTCGGCGAGGGTTTCCGCTTCGAGCTCCCAGGGGGGGATCACCGGCCAGCACGCACGCCGCCGTCCAGGACACCGTCCGGTATCCGCGGATCGCCCTGGTCGCAATGACCCGCTGCGGACGTCGCAGCAGGGCCTTGTTATTGCGACCGAGGGCGTCCACCCAGACCGGTGCCCCGTACATGGCCATACTCCGGATAACTCCGGAGTATAGCCGACGGCACTTGGCGTTCGGGCCACCCACGTTGGACAGCAGCCTCCCCAGTGCGGCAGCCGCACCCAGGACTCTTGGGGCCAGTTGGGTAAAATGGGCCCCAAAAGTCCACCTCCCGTCCAGGATGAGACCCAGATATTTCATCTGGATCCCAACCGGGACCGGGATCCCATCCAGGAGTACCCGCGTCCCTGGAGGGGGTCCCCCCCGAGGCCCGTGGAACAACAGGGCCTCAGTCTTGGAGAGGGCAACCTCCAGTCCCAGGGAGCGAATGCGGTCGACTACGAGGGTTGTACCCACCGTGGCCAGCCGCACCGTCTCCCTGAGGTCCCTCCCCTTGACTACGACCAGGGTGTCGTCCGCGTAGCACGCAACCTGCATATTTGCAGGAAGCGTGCCACGCAGCAGCCAGTCGTATAACTGACCCACCTTTTTTTTTTTTTTTTTTTTTTTGAGGGGGGGAAATGCCCTCGCACTTCCCTGCCACCACGGGGGTGATGGCAGGGGGTATGTGGGACTCGAACCCACTAAAACCCCCCCATGATCCGTCCGCCGCCGGGACGGGACGAGATAGGGTCGCGCTGGCATTCACTATCTCGCCCCAGCGGTAGGCCCTTCCGGGCCTCTGCGCCAGTGGGTGGGTAACCTTTCACCTCAGTTACCCACCAGACGTGTGGGGCCGTGTGAGCGCAGCGGAGAGTCCCCCGACCCTCCGCCGCCGGCCCCACTACGGAGGACGAAGAAGGCGCCCGAAGCGCCTCCTCCGTCCCCCTCTCCGTCTGCGCCGGAGGGGGTCAGAGTTGGCATCGTCCTCTCTGACCCGCTCCGCAGCCTCCTTTTGCGACATCACCACCTCGCAAAAGGAGACCGTAGCCTGCCACGCTCTCTCGCTGTCGAGCATGGCGTTCACCACGCTCGGCAACGAGAGATCCCGGCCAACGACCGCTGAAAGTGTGCGCCGCTCAGACTCCCAAGCAGCGCACACCTCCAGCGTGTGGGGCGCCGTATCTTCCGGCGCCCCACATTCGTGGCAGGCTGGGGTCGCCTCCCGTCTCGCGATCTGGTGCAGGTACTTTCCGAAACATCCGTGTCCGGAAAGCACCTGCACCAATCGGAAGGTCAGCGACCCGAATGGCCGCCGCACCCACTCCCGGAGGACCGGGCGGATGGCCTCCACCGTCCTCTGCCCAGGCACCGGTGGAGCCAGGTCCTCCGTCCACCGCCGCAACAGGGCGGCCCGCGCCTGCCTCCGCAGGCGCCTGACCTCCTCCCACGCTGGGGGCTCTCCACGGGACCTCCTCGCCGCCACAAAGTGGTAAACTTCGGCGAGGGTTTCCGCTTCGAGCTCCCAGGGGGGATCACCGGCCAGCACGCACGCCGCCGTCCAGGACACCGTCCGGTATCCGCGGATCGCCCTCGTCGCAATGACCCGCTGCGGACGTCGCAGCAGGGCCTTGTTATTGCGACCGAGGGCGTCCACCCAGACCGGTGCCCCGTACATGGCCATACTCCGGATAACTCCGGAGTATAGCCGACGGCACGTAGCGTTCGGGCCACCCACGTTGGGCAGCAGCCTCCCCAGTGCGGCAGCCGCACCCAGGACTCTTGGGGCCAGTTGGGTAAAATGGGCCCCAAAAGTCCACCTCCCGTCCAGGATGAGACCCAGATATTTCATCTGGGTCCCAACCGGGACCGGGATCCCATCCAGGAGTACCCGCGTCCCTGGAGGGGGTCCCCCCCGAGGCCCGTGGAACAACAGGGCCTCAGTCTTGGAGAGGGCAACCTCCAGTCCCAGGGAGCGAATGCGGTCGACTACGAGGGTTGTACCCACCGTGGCCAGCCGCACCGTCTCCCTGAGGTCCCTCCCCTTGACTACGACCAGGGTGTCGTCCGCGTAGCACGCAACCTGCATATTTGCAGGAAGCGTGCCACGCAGCAGCCAGTCGTATAACTGACCCACCTAACCTAACCTAACCTAACCCTTTTCATGGGAAGAGGTAAGTTGTCGAAGTTTTTCAGTTTCTCAGAATGAGACTGCCAAAGTTGGCAATTTAACGTAAAAATAACTGTTGAAATTTAAGAGGGCTCTTAGTTGACCGAACCAAATCAATTTGTGCTGATCTGAACTATCCGCATCCGTATCGGTGTTTCTAAACATGAAGAAATCTTATAGCAAAATACCAGTTAGCTCACTAACTATAAAGCCGATAGTAGCCGGGGCTATGGTAGAGAGGGACGCAGCTACACATCTACATAGCTGTGTCCTTCTTATCGAGCGTCAAACGAAGTCACCGATCTGCCAATCAGGGAACGACCACTCTGCTCGCGGTATTGGTTACAGTAAAGTCTTATGTGGTTGACTTTGTAGGTTGAAAATGCACCTAATCTTAAAGGAATAAGGTCACAGAATATTATTACTCCTAGTGGAGAAGAATGGCATCTTCATACAAAAAAAGTGGTTATGAAATTCAGTACTAGCGCCTTTAGTGGGACCCTTTGGAAACTTAAAAACGGCGGAAAATTCAAATGTTCTATTCGTATAGATTTGAATTGATAAAAGGGGCTGTTCCAAAATGAATTACTATTGACATTAATTTATTAATGTCAATAGTAATTAATTGTAGAGCATCCCCATTGTATTATCAGATAAACTATCTTATAATAGGGAGAAAACTACATCAATTCACAAAAATAATAGCATAGGATTTTATTATCGAGAGCGATTTTATTTTAAAACATTATACAATAATACAAAATACATAGTACAAAACTTTGCCCATGATAGCATTCTGCAAAACATAATTAACATGTTTAATTCCAAATCCACAACGAACTCAATAATAAGAAAGAAAGAAAGAAAGAAAGAAAGATATTTATTTGTGCCAAACACTTACACTTAACTAATACTTACAACAGTTTATACAAACAACATATTATTATAGTGTTTGCCACAACCCAGCTCCAACTCAGCAAAATGCTAGCTGCAAGCAACTAGTGCTGGTCTTCCGTTGGCACCAGCAAGTGACATCACGCACGCTTACAACGAAAGGGCGTACGCACAATATTATAAAAAATAAACATACACAAATATACCTATACCTTAAACAGAACTAATCTAACAGGGAATGAATACATAACCTCAAATTATATTGTATGGGTTTTGTGTAATTTACCGTTGATCATTGGTAGGGCTTGGTTTTGGAAATCGATGCAACACCAGACTCTGCTCTTTCGCTGATGATGCAAATAGCCGTAAATGTGCTAAATTTGCATTTAGCACATTTACGGCTATTGTCCTTCATTGTTTTTAACGCGCCATCACAATACACAAACACAAAAAGAGTCTCGAGGCTAAATATAAAAGCACTGAAAATTCACGAAAAGAAAACAACACGAGACCGGTGGCAATTATAAGTATAACCTCAAAATCATTTTGTTGCCATGTCTAAAATAAAATAAAAAAAAATTATATTTTGGGATCCCTATGCCCACCTACTATTACCATCCAATGTATGACGAGTTGAATGGGCCTGAATAAGGTCGTTTTTACATTGGTATGTAGACGTAAGTAGATATAAATAAAAATAAATATAGTACAACGCTCGTTTGGTCACAAAACTGGGCGATCTTGCTTAGAGTTGTTTTTCTATGGGTATTTTATTTCGATGGACACACATATGTTATATGTCCGCCATTTTGGGCTTCAGATCGATGTCAATCAAAACTCAATCCTTCTTTTTTTTATTTCGGACATATTACATATGTGTGTCAGATGAAAGTAGGTGCCTATGATGTGAGTGTGTGCGTGCCCCGCTCGTACGTACGAAGCGTTTCGGCTTCCTAAGAGTGCTTCAGTTTTGGATCAGACGGGATTCCCTCCTTCTTTTTTTAATAGCTTCATGGTTGCCTTATTATTTTTAATACCAGAGGCATGGAAAAAATCGAACCCAAAATAACAAAATCGATTTTTGAATAGTCGATCTTTACTTTCAATCAATCAAAGTGCATGTACTGACAAATTTGTAACCATAGAAGAATAATTAATTACAATAATTTGATTCCGCAACACTGCTGGGGGTCTAGCAAAGATACCAACCACTAACGCTAACGCCAAACGCTAACTCCGAAACTGTATTGAATTGACATTCGATGTGGAAAAGTTAGCGATTTCCGAAATGTCATCCTAGAACATTTTGGAGTTAGCGTTTGGCGTTAGCGTTAGTGGTTGGTTTCTTTGCTAGACCCCCAGTACAGACAGATGGAAAGTGGAGCCTTATAGCCTGATTACACCTGCCGAGTAAATCGGCGAGTCAGTGCTTTCGCCGAGTACTCTATATGTGTAAACAAACGTCGAGTGCTCACCCGAGAGCTCGACCCAGCAACAGGCCGAGAGAGCCACTCGGACCCTGTTCTATTTCCTAGGCCGGCGATTATACCTGCCGAGTAAAACGGTGAGTCAGTGATTACGCCGAGCACTCGGTATGTGTAAACACACGTCGAGTGCTCCCCCGAGAGCTCGACCCAGCAACAGGCCGAGAGAGCCACTCGGACCCTGTTCTATTTCCTAGGCCGAGTACCCATCCCCACTTCTCCGCACTTCTCGCTCGCTCACTCAGTGGGTCTGAACACGCGCATGACGCGCACTCGGCGACCACACGCCCCTCGATTCGTACGCGTCACTTTTTCCCCGCGAATTTTTGCACTCGCACGTGGGGTAGAAACGTAAAAAATGACTGGGAAATGGAATTATGACACCACAGTTAAATTTATACAACTGTATAAATTGCATCCCTGTTTATGGGACTTCTCGTCGAATGATTATAAAAACAAGCCAAAACGTAATGCAGCTTACAAAATTATCTATTATCGAAGAAATGAATATTTCTGGTTTAGGTGTTCAAGACGCAAAAAATAAAATTAAGAACTTAAGGTCTACATATTCCAACCATTCCAACTATATTATGTCCAAATACGGGATTTCTCTTGAGCCAACCGCTCTGTTAATTCTTCTACAAGGAGAGGTATAAGTAATTTTATAGATTTTCTAATCATTTTTTTACGATCCATATCAGCGTTTCACTTGTGCGTAAAAATGTATTGAAATGACATTCGCTGCGGAAAAGTTAGCGATTTCCGAAATGTTATTTCAGGGAGTCTAGCAATGATCCCTATCGCTAACGCTAACGCCAAACGCTAACTCCAAAATGTACTGGCATGACATTTCGGAAATCGCTTACTTTTCGGCAGCGAATGTCATTTAACGTACTGGGGGGTTTAGCAAAGATACCAATCACTAACGCTAACGCCTCACGCTAACTCCAAAAATGTATTGAAATGACATTCGCTAGCGTGGGGCGTTAGCGTTAGCGATAGGGATCATTGCTAGACTCCCTGAAATAACATTTCGGAAAACGCTAACTTTTCCGCAGCGAATGTCATTTCAATACATTTTTAGAGTTAGCGTTTGGCGATAGCGTTAGCGTTTGTGTGTGACCTTTGCTAGGGGTCCTGGGGTCACGGTCACAATGTTACAAAGTGCCTTTCGAAATTAACGCTTTATAGGTACTAAAAAGAAACAGCAAACAGTGCCTACTTACAAATCGATCAGCGTAAGCTGTCCCCTGATGTACCTATTTATATTATTTAAAAATATGCAAGTAAAACATATTATGGTGAACGGTCTATAATTCTAAAATTTCTTGTCCACTTTCATTTATTTGTCCTGGGGGTCTAGCAAAGATCACAAACGCTAATGCTATCGCCTCACGCTAACTCCAAAATGTATTGAAATGACACTCGCTGCGGAAAAGTTAGCGATTTCCAAAATGTCATCCTAGTACATTTTGGAGTTAGCGTTTGGCGATAGCGTTAGCGTGAGTGATCTTTGCTAGACCCCCTGGTGCCTATATTGACGCAGCGAACAGTTACTCTTTCGTTCGTGAAAGGCGTAACATATCGGTTTGGGCTTCAAGCATGTGGCGAAAATATTTGATTCCCTCATAAATTGCGAGAAGCTTGCGGTCGCTAGGATCAAGCGGCGCTCGCGGACCGCGGCTAGCTTACTACCGGCGTAGGCACGTCACTATTGACGTTCGTATTGCATTGCCGCACGTCATCCGACAATTTTCTAGGTAAGTATTATGTCAGGTGTTTGAATGTTTGTATGAATGAATGGTGTGTTTCATGTAATATTAAATGTATATAATGGTATATTATTATAATGTAATATAGGAATAATTGTATGTGAATAATTATGTCACTATTATATTTTGTAGATATATAATAGCATGTATTAAATATATTTATGTATAATATACAAGGTGGCCTTGAATTGGTATGTTATCCCGAAACTGGGACCATGATACCCTACAAGTTCGGTCTTCATCATCATAATCTATTGCGATAGCCAAGCCACCTGGGAAGCGATCGTGATCATAGCAAATCCCCCACCCCCTCATGACAAGCACAGGATGGAGGAGGCGTGTAGCCGCTCAATACAGAAACCGCATAGCTTTCTTTTCACGAACCCGGGGGTCTAGCAAAGATACCAACTGCTAACGCTAACACCAAACGCTAACTCCAATATGTACTAGGATGACATTTCGGAAATCGCTAACTTTTCCGCAGCGAATGTCATTTCAATACATATTTGGAGTTAGCGTTTGGCGATAGCATTAGCGTTTGTGATCTTTGCTAGACCCCCAGGACAAATAAATGAAAGTGGACAAGAAATTTTAGAATTATAGACCGTTCACCATAATATGTTTTACTTGCAAATTTTTAAATAATGTAAATAGGTACATCAGGGGACAGCTTACGCTGATCGATTAGTAAGTAGGCACTGTTTGCTGTTTCTTTTTAGTACCTGTAAAGCGTTAATTTCGAAAGGCACTTTGTAACATTGTGAAATTGTCATGTTAATGATTAGTGACTTCATAGTTAATATAATATGTAATTTCCTACTATTCCACAGCATTTAAGAATACATTTTATTTTTTAAACTATCATAATTATTTTTCAATTAATAGTTCAGTATTTTTTATTGTACCAAGTACAATAAATACTAAATACAATAAAACAATTAAGTAATAACTAAGTGAATTGAGGTCTTTGTTATTTTAGGTGTCCAGTTTTTATTAAATTAAAAGTCAGTTCAGTAAAGTATCGATATCGATAAAATAGCGACTCATTAATATTTTTTTTTAAATAGTTATGAAATTTTTACTCGCTCCCTCTGGTTACCGTAAAAAGCCTTAACTGGGAGTTTTGGCGGGATCGCGAAAAAGTTCACTTCGTTGCATTATACTATTTATCAAAACTTGTGCTTTTCCAGTGTTAATATTTAAAATTGGTGGTGTTTTACGCATTAAGTGCATGAGTGTGGGCAAGTGATATAATGTAGTGAAAGGCGGTTTTTCGTGTTGCTTCCAAAATTCCATAGAAGCTGCTAGTAAAGTGGCCACCACTTTACTAGAAGATGATTTAGACTGGACTTTAACTACCTGACTTAGAATGAACTATGAGTATGACTAAGACTTGACTTACGTGAAATATTCTATAACGATGAAAAATTACAATACTTGACACTGGCTAAATACACTATGTGTGGAGCCGTAGTCTTGGCCGTTATTAAAAAAACGATGCGGGATATCGATGCCAGTACCCGATGCCGGCATCCGATTCCACAAATATAGATAACGGATGCGCACCGTACGGTTCGCGTTACGTTGCCGCGATGCGGAGCGGATTGCTCGATGCGATGCGGTCTCGTTCGCACGCACACCGATACAATCACCGATGGGCGATGATGCCGATATTGACCGAATCGTGCGTGGTCTCCACCGTGGAGTATCTTTTAACGCCATCTATTGGATTTGCCTGTAATTATTCGGTTAAGAGAATTAATTTTTTAACTTTTTTGTCGATAATCAAGTATTGGTAAGCAACTAACAGGTGGCAGTAATTGCCAACGCGAAAAATAAACCAAGTTCAAGGTCATGTTTGTTAGTTGTTTACGTTTTTTCATGCGCTAACATTCTTTCGCGCCTCAACTCTTCTAAACATTATTATCTTTCAGTGTTTCATAGTTCGTGTTTTAAAACATTGTAGTTTGAGCATATTAGTGTATTCACAGTAGTGTATATATAAACAGTAGCTAGGTATAAGTATAAATATATAAATTAGTGAATAAGTGTAGGTAATACATTAATTAGGTACCTATAAGATATCGAAACGACGAGAAAATCCGATTTGGGAATATTACACTAAAAAAAATGAAACGAAATTTAAAAATGTAATAATAAACGTACCTACCTAACTGATTACTTACTGAATTATTTTTAAGTGTATTTATTTCACTTTAGAAAATTCAGTAAAAACGCATAAACCCAAAATATTGTTGTGCATCTATTCATATCAATCAAAAAGTAGGTAGAAGCAACGCACATCGCCTAGGTAGGGATCCAACTTCCAAGCCAATCGTATCATCCGCATCAGTTTACAATATACCGTAATCAGAACACTGCGCAACGATGCCAAAAATAACGATGCGGGAATCGGATGCCGGTGCCCTGATAACGATGCGCATCGGTATCAAAAAATAGCGAAAACGCCCATCACTACGTAATATAAGAACAAAATAAAACCCTAAACTGAAATAATGTCACACATGGTCACACACAAGTAGTTTTTTATGAAGAGTTAAAGAGTATATAATCACTTCGTTTTGAAGTAGAGGATAGTGGATATTGGATATTGTATCCACCCACAGACTAGGTAGTGATACCTACCATCAACATATGGATACTACGTATATCCTCTAGAGGTGGGTCGTACTAGGTAAATCGAGATACTAGGTGACGCTGTGACTGTGATTTGGCCATACCTGTGACAAATACCTGTGAATAAATACTAGCGAGTATTTCTTACTCGAGGCTCAAGTCACGTTTACAGGACGTAGATATATAATAGGTGTGTCTTTCTCTAGTACGATCTGAAGCCTATGTGAAAAAAGGATGCACCTATTACTTTTAAATTGACGGCTGGCACAACATGTTGCCAATGTGGCCGCGTACATCGTTTCATCATCGTATCACGATGTGTCAGGCGCAGACGAAGTTATCGCGCATTTATTCGCTGTAACCCGAAAAAAGTGAAACACTGGCGATATGCACGATGGGTTCCGTACCATTATCTATACAAATAATAAAAAAAAATGGTTTTACTTAATATCAATAAGGGATTAAAAATTTTAAACTATCATTTAAATGTATTTTTGTAATAGCAAATACCTGACACTAGTACCTACAGTACTGACGTACAATACAACGCCACTGCTTTCTCTATTTTATTTAGCCCACGTCGGCCGCGCAGAAGGCAAACAAATTGACCAGGTATCCGAGATACTAATATTGGCGCGCTACTAAAACATCGCGTATAGCTGATGAAGATTTTTTTGCGCACAGACGCACCATAAACATTCACGCTATAATGAAACTACTTCATCATAGTTCCTGTGAAAAAATAACAGGTGCGTCCCTCTCTAAACCGATACTAACGCTAACGTGAAAAAGGATGCACCTATTACTTTTGAACTTGCAGCCGGCAAAACGTGTTGCTGTCACAGCTTCTGTGAAAAAATACTAGGTTTGTCCCTCTCTGACGCGCTACAGACGCCTTCGTGAGAAAAGGATGCACCTATTACTTTAGCACACTCTCATAGACTCGCGCACAAGTCACAGGGTCGCTGCTCCCGGAGGTATTAAGTCACTGTCACTGAATGTGACTTTCTTTTAACAGTGACTTTTACCTGCGACGATAAATACGCTTCACGCCTAATATCCTCTACTTAGTTTGTGAGTGGATACAATCGTAGTAAATTATATACTCTTTGGATACAATAATAATGTTTAACATTCGATGAATTTTGATGTGTGATTTACATTTGAACAGAAAATTTAGTTCAGAAATCTACATTTTATTAGATGTATTTCAGTCAGGAGTAAATAAATAGTATTCTGTGATTTCAGTACACACGTAGTATCCTAGTATCCACCACTCATAGACATAATAGGTACATATATAATGTAAATCTATGCCTCCACTACTTGGTCAGTGATCAAATTAGATCTCCGCTAGGAGTTTAATATTCTTTGCATTAAAGTCAGTGAGTGGGAATCTCGAGAATAAATAATGTTCTCGAAAGGTTCATTTGAAAATCACTATGAATATGAACATTATACATCACACTCTGCTAGTAGCATTCTCAATGATTTTCATAATGGGGTATGTTAAACACATATTTTAGCCATAGCGTTGTGATCTATGAAGTACATTCTATAGGTACTTCATAGACAGTAGCACTCATACTAGTAGATAATTCTAGGCATACATACCAACATACCAACATAAAAATTTCGGTCGAGTCTTCAGTGCCCTGTTTGCTGCTACACTCCAACCTTTATGGCAGCTAATGAGGCCTAAAGGTTACACAGTGGGTGGGTTTTCATCAATCAATTATTTATCACTATGTATCGGTTTGGTTACAATTTTGGTAGTGTAACATTGACCTACTGGCTGCTTAGCATGGTAGTTGGTCCATAGGATGAGTCCCACTCTCATCTCAAGTCCAGCAAGGTAAAAGCTCACTAAGTAACCAAAACTGATGTGGTTTTGATTCAGAATCACTGATGCAGCAAAATGCTGGTATTGAAAATTTTTAAGCAAGATCTTACTTATTTGATTTGCTAAGTTATTAAAAAATGTTCCTGGTAGGATAAGGGTGTAAGAAATGGGGCACTTAGATATGATCTACTTGCCAATCGATGGAGGAGGTGTAAAGATTATTAAGGGTATCAATTTTTATATATACATGACAATCTTGTCTCGTCTCGAGTCTCAACATGAAAGTCCCGGGACTCGAGACAACTATAATTACAAAAAGTCCCGGGACGTCTCGTGTCTCGAAGTCCTGGGACTTTTTGTCCCAAACCCTATATGGAACCCTAGAAAATAGCAATAACGCACTAGTTTTGGGTACACTATCTATCTCGCTTACACATGTAACACACTTTATTGCTGGGTGTCTTTTTCTTTGAATTTTTGGTCCCAGACAAGCATTGATGACTTAATTATATGATTTTTAATGAGAAGTTTTAAAAAAGAATTGTAGTAATTGCTATGAATAGAAAAGTTGTTAGTGTTGCACCATTTTAGAATCTTGACGAAACGGGCCAACTTTTGAGAGTACTTGCTGAGGGGTACCTACAGTATGTTTTTATTTTTTTATGAAGAGTTAAAGTTCGGTGATATTATTAATTCAATTACGAACTAAAGAAACTATACTAATTTTAACTAACCTAGTAATCTTTTATGCTTGATTTGTTATTGCGATTCTTTAGTACGTTTATTAAGGATCATGTTAGTAAAAAAATCTCCGTATAATTGTGAGATTTGATTATGTGTGCTGATATAGAGGTAGTGATTTTCCTCATTTTTATAAAGAGCACTAATCTTTTTAGAAATTTCCGCCATTTAAAAAAAAATCACGATATCATGGTCTATTATGAAACTGGTGTCAATCGATAGGAAAAAGTATAGGAAACAAAAAGTATTCTATAAAAAAATCGCCTAAGTGGTATGCTTTCTGAGATATTTGAGTTTGAATATTTTTCTTAATACTTAATTTATATTTGTAGGGCAACTGTAGTGTGGTGAAGCTTAAAATAGTATTCATCATCATTAGCCTGAAGAGGTCCACTGCATAACATTGGCCTCCCTGATAGAATGTCACTTTGAGCGGCTGCTTGCCTCCTACATCTATCGGCTCCCCACAGTTTTTACCATGTCTTTGGTCCACCTAGTGAGTGAACTACGCTGCGTTTCCCGGTTCGTGGTCTTAAAAAGTAGTAGTCTGTGGCATTAGCTCTGAGTGCATACCAAACATAAACATTAATGTCCTTACACAATCAGTAAAACACAGTCATGTCAAACATTATAATGAGGGGACTGTTGCATAATACATGTCGTCAACATGTGGTCATAATACAAAAATTAATGATACAATACCAGCTACCGTACACCTCATCATAACCACACAGCTTCATTAGCCATCAGCAAACACTATTGCTGCGATGAACAATAAATAGTTCTATAGATGAGCAATAGCTCGTAATTATTCATCTCCCCTTTGCCGATGGTACAATCATAATAGAGAAGGCGGTTCATCTTAGCATCATGCTCACGACCTCAGCATAGTTTCCCAACAAGATCCCAATGGGACGTCGAAAATCATGGTCTAATGCGCATGTTCCACCTATACCGATTATAGTTAAGAACTCGACGCTATCGTTCAATAATTATTGCGAATAAACTGTTATCCAAACTGTTATGTGCTAATATTTTGGTAATACCTAAAACAGACTGTCTAATTAGATAGATCCAACTTCGACTAAGAGGTCACACGAAGAATCCAAATCGGCTGGGCAGTGTTCGGGGAGGTTTAACCTTTATTTTCGTCCAAAGTACCACAGATACAACATAGTTTTCAACCAGTGTGTGTTACCAGGTATGGCATATAAGTTGACTTTGAGCTTATATGCGCAGCAAGCTATGGAGAAAGTATGCTCGGAGGGAGATAAAATTCGAAATGAGTATATATGCAGGACTAAAGTTGAGAAAAGGTACCTATAGCTCATAGAATTAGGAAGTTGAAATGGCAGTGGGCAGATCATATCGCTCGCAGAACCATCATCCGAAGGATAATAAAGGTGTTCGAGGGTGGTATTGGTACGCCAGCCGGCTCCCAACTAGGTAGACTGACGACATGTTCAGAACTGCCGATGGGCGCAACAGAGGACGTTTTCTGGCTGTTGATAAATGTTGGCGTTGTTTGACGGCATCACTTCTTGTTATTTAGTCAAGTAGGTAGCAAGTGTTAGAATTTTTAGGCCGCCCAAAGACTTCTGACATGGCTTTAGGATTATTGTCTTACAACAAAAGCCGGGATCGTGGGCTTCATATCCCTTTCGAAGCACGGTAGAGCCTCTTGTAAATACCATTTTTTGTACCGGTCACTCATCAAAGGAGTAACAGCAGCAATCGTTTCTTAACACCGATCGGTTGGGCACGGCTAGTCGTTGTTCACTATGACCGCTACTGTATATTTGCAGTTACAAATATAAGTAACGTTAGGTGTAAAAAATAACAATTTAATTCTTTTATATCTCAGAAAGTATATCACTTAGGTGATTTTTCTTAAAACATTTTTTGTTCCCTATATTTTTATCTATCGATTGGCACTATTGAGGCCGAAGCTAACACCAAGAGGCCCTTTTGAATACAAAATTATTATTACAACATTATTTTTGATTTTTACCTACTGCTCGGAAATTATACCTCTTATTATTATACCGTTTTCGGAAAATTGACTTGATTTTTGATTGAAAAAAAACATGACTTCTGTGGGAACTCGTAAACTATAAGTCCGGTTGATATTCTTCTTGCAAAATGAATGAACGATGATATCATATTAATCATAGCTACCTTAATATAGTTTTAAGCGTAAATTCAGGCCCGATAGCTCAGTTGGTAGTACGCCTGCCTTCTGAACTAAGGGCTGTGGGTTCGATTCCTACCCAAGACAAACATGTGTGTGATGAACATCGATGTTTGTTCTGATGTGTGGGTGTTATATCGCACTTAAAAAGCACTATAGAAGCCTTGTATTAGAGTAAAGCACTATACAAGCCTTGGCCTGCAATGGCTGCCCTGCTGACCACTCTATGATGGCCTCGAGCTTAGCGTAGCTCCGCTCCAGCCATCAGGCTTGGTCATCATTGCAGCCCTTGCTGGCCGCGCTATTCGAGAAGAAAAGTATACACGATAGGTAAAAGTTATGTAAGGCAAACATAACGAGCAACTCATTTGCTACCCAATAAAAAAAAACTGGAACTCAATTGGATGAATAATGTCTTAGTTGAGCCGTTGTAAGTAAGTCGCTCCCTCAAGTCCGCACGGGGGTTATTATGTAAAAATAATTCATTTTGAGAATACCAGCACCAAATCTATAAAATATTTTAGTATGCTGTTAAACATGTTATTCTATGTTAAATACCATGAGGACCCCACCCGTAAATTATTTGAATTTGGAGATATGACGTTATCAAAATGGCAGCCACCATATATTGAAAATTGCCATTATGTCTGATTCTATGAGCCATGTATACACGTGTAGGGTGTCAAATGAAAGATAATTAAATGCTCTATAATACTGTAATACACAAAATTCGCTCAATAGTATACAATTACGAAAATATTTTAAATTATATGGAAATTGAATCGATAAAAACACATATTTTCAATTACAGCATCGGAAGTATGCACGATATACAAAAGTAATATACAGCAAAAATAACGAGCAATACATCTGCTATCCAATAAAAAAACCGGAACTCAATCGAATCGGATGGATAATGTAAGTTAGACCGTTGTTAGTAAGCCGCTCTGTCAAGTCCGCGCGGGTATTAAAATAGTTAACTTAGTGAATACCAACTGTTATTCATTCGATTGAGTTCCGGTTGTTTTTATTGCATAGCTGATGAATTCCTCATTACTTAGCTTATATACTAGATTAACACATAGGATACTTTTTATCCCGGAAAACCAATCCCTTCCCGTGGAACAATTAACGAAAATATAATAAACTCAACTTCGTAACTATATTACTATTAGGTTTGATTCACTGAAACTCGGTATAAATAAATGATGGACCACGTATTTATTATTTTCTAAAAACAAACCTCAGGGAGTGTAACATGGAGTTCTAAAATTTGTATGAATTTTTATTACGTTCCTTAATCTCTAAACCAATTTTGATGAGATTTCGAATATAGATAGCTGATATACTAGATTAACACAGGGTTACTTTTTATCGCAGAATTAACCGCTTCCCGTGAAAACAACTACTACTACATACTTAATTTCATAATAATATTATTCTTTGGACTGATTCACTCAAAACTCGGGATAAACAAACTTAAAAATAAATAGTCACATCATGTAACTTTTTTTATTCTTTAACACTAACCGTGGGGCCTCCCTAAACCCTAAACCAATATACATACATATATATACAATGGAGTTCTAAAATTTGTATGTAATAGTTTCATCAAACTCGATTTAGTGTTAGTTTTAGTTACAGAGATATAAGGTACCTAACAAACATTCACAGTTCACACACACAAAGTATCGCATGGATAATAATTATAAGAAGAGAAAGTAAGATAGGATTAATCAGTCATATTAGGAACATGTTGATGTTAGGTACATATGGTGTTGACATTGCGCAGTAAATGTGATACTAAGCAAAAATCTGAATCTCAATCTTTGATACCCTGATATTGTTCTACACGTGAAACAAATCAGTATCTCCGCGGGCGAAGCCGCGGGGCGCAGCTAGTTGTATTCTATGTATCTGAGTATTATATCAGTTATCTGGTTCCCATAGTACAAGCTTTGCTTAGTTTGGGGCTAGATGGCGCTGTGTGAAATGTCCACACATATTTATTTATTGTAATTGACTGTGATTTTATTTCTTTATTTTAGGTATCACAAAAGTTTCAAGCAAAGTTGCACCACTTTAACCAAACTAAAATTGATTTGCTAGCAAGAATGGAGAGTGACATATTCCATGATGGAACAGTTTACACAGGCTCAACTGGATTGGCATTCTATTATGTAACAAACTCATTGAGAAATGATAATTGCAATGAGATGTTAAAGGTAGGTGTGTAGGCCAGAGTATGTAAACTTTACAAAATACATAATAAATATGTGGGATAATTATTAGGGATGCATGGCATGCGGGATGTGGATTATTGAGCCGAAACAAATAACAAACAGTACCAAATAATTCAGTTCAATTAATTCTCTGTTTTTCTGATTGAGCAAAAATCACAAACATATATTTCTGAAATCTGCCGGAAAGGTTTCAAATATTTCACGCGCGCTGCGCTCGTGCTTTCGTTTTATGAACTTCTGTGTTTATTTGATTTAGAAAAGTTACAGTCCATTACATAGTTAAATTTCTGAAATCTGCCAGATGTTTCCAAAATTGTCGCGCTCGATTTGCTCGGTATTTTCTTATTAATATAGGTATTAGGTACTCTTCTTATTAAAGTGGCCTTCATTTCTACAGTCCAAACGCTCTGATTTTTCGCGCTCGCTGCTCTCGCGCTGTGGTTTTGCGGACTATTATTATTTGTTTTGATTGAGCGAAAATACTTCCCAACAAATTTATATTTCTGAAATGTGCCACGACTTTATCAATAATGTTCAAGTTCGTTTCGCTCGCGCTTTTATTATTAGTCTACTCCGCGTCAGAATTCTATAACGCGATTATTAAAATAATTTATAACAAACTGTAGTACTAAGATTCTGTTTCTGTTAGTACATTTAAAATGATGATAAAAGATGACTTATTTTAATTTTAAGGTTTGAAATTAATAAAAAGGTAATTTATGATATTTTACCTGTTTTTCCAAGACTTTGTATGTAATAGGGGGAATTATGTGTGTTTTTCATACGTTTTAAAAACCGTTTGGCTTTTGACATGTCCGGGTTCGGCTCCGGAGTCTTTACGCGTCTTTTCCTGGTTTCCAAATTTTAGAGATGCTAGGATGTAAAACTAATTTCTAACTAAATTCGGGTGTTATTCGGCATTATAACTGAATATTCGTCTGAATACCGAACATTAAAAAACCTACTTATGTAGAAAACACAGGATTCGCCCTATTACAAGTCTATGGCAGAAAATTAATAATTACCGAATATACATCACATTCTTTATAAGAAACTAACCAGCTAGCTATACTTAGGTTTAAAAGTTTATGAATGTTCATTTTATTCATTATTTTTGGACTAAATAGGAATGCAGACAGCATGAATGCTGGAACATAATTATAATGGTATCTATTCTGTGGCTGGACCTAACCAACACGTAGGATACGTTATATCCTTTATCTACGGGGCGCAACTAGTACATAATAAAATAACCCTAAATATAAACTGCATACGTATGTCTAGAGTCTGGCAAACCTAACTCTGCAGTGACATATTTTGGAATTGGAACCCTAAAATCTTTTTCATATATAGCAATCAGTTTTTTATGTCATTTACCTGTCAATTTCATAACATGTCAGAAGGTCAGAAGCATGTCAGTTTAATTCTCAGATTGGTTGTGTTTTCTAAAAGAAGTAATGGTTTTTTTTCTTATATTTTGGCTCCACACATAGTGTATTTAGCCAGTGTCAAGTATTATATTTTTTCATCGTGTTATAAAATATTTCACGCAAAGTCATGCCCTAGTCATAGTCATAGTCCAGTCTAAGTCAGGTAGTCATAGTCCACTCTAAGTTAAGCTCCAGCAAAGTGGTGGCAACTTTACTAGAAGCTTCTATGGAGTTTTGGAAGCAACACGAAAAATCACGTTTCACCACATTGTATCACTTGCCCTCACTCTTGCTCGTAATTCAGCACTTAATGCGTAAAACGCCACCAATTTTAAACATTAACACTGGAAAAAGCAAAAGTTTTGAAAAATAATACAATGCAACGACGTGAACTTTTCCGCGTTCCCGCCAAAGCTCGAAGTAATGATTTAGCGAATTAAAAGTGTTAAAAGTTTTTTGAAGTATGCACTCATGGATGAAATAAAAAAGATATTAGCTCCATGTATGCACTGTGCTACCCATATACAAGATTTATATTACACCAATTTTAAATCACTGCAGATTTAGCTTTGCCAGACTATATTCATGGAGCTAATAAAAAAAGAAGGCGGGAATCCCGTCTGATCCGAAACTGAAGCACCCTTAGGAAGCCGGAACGCTTCGTACGTACGAGCGGGGTACGCACACACTCACATCATAGGCAGCCGGTCGCCCTACTTTCATCTGACACACATATGTAATATGTCCGCCATTTTGGGCTTCAGTTCGATGTCAATCAAAACTCAATCCTTCTTTTTTTTATTTCATCCACGACTATATTATTATATTTATTTATTATCAGAACTAATTGAACTTTTCTTTTATCATAGAAAGCACTGGGATATGTTGACATAATTAATCTCAAAGGGAAAAGAGTAAGTTTTCTTTGTGGAGATGCTGGTCCACTTGCACTTGCAACTGTCATATCACATAAACTTGGAGTCAAGCGACCCAGTGATCTGCCTGATTACAAAATGATTGCTCAAAGGTAAATAAATACGTGTGATAATACAAGGACAATACCCAATAGCACAGAGCACTAAAAATGACGCTTTATACAGCTTCGCTTCGCACTCAGATAAAAGCGCCAGGCGCCCAGCGAGCGGGTCTAGCAAAGATCACTTTCCATTAGCGATAACTCAAAATGTATGGAATGACAGCCCCTGCGGAAACCTATTCCGCAGCTAATGTCAAAGCTAATGTCATTTCAACACATTTTGTACTTAGCGTTTGGCATTAACGTCAATGGTAAGGGTTCTTTGGTAGACCCGCTGTTGACAATAGGATGCGCACAATCGACTGTGGCAGATAACATAAATAATAAATGTCTTGCCTGACGTCTTTGGTCTCTTGGGGACTGGAAGCGAAGCGTCATTTTTTAGGGTTTATTTATTTCACAAAACCAAAGGGCCAATTCCGTACCCAAAGAAACATGCAAAAAAGTTGAAATTTTCACAGACCGCCGCTTTAAGGCGCCAAATTCAAATTTTCTTGCGTTATTTTGCTAATCACAGCTTAATTACTCGACGCAATTACATGAAAACTATTTTCCCGCAAATAAATAGAATGTATAAACAAATTAGGATTAAAAGTATCACCTAAAAATCATAGGTTTAGCAACACTGGACCTGACAAACGTTTTTTACTTAACATGCCAAATAAATCTACAAAAAATTACGAGAAAAACTGTTTTATATCTTGAAAAATGGCTGCGATATTTACGATCAAAGTGCGTATTTCCGGCCGAATGTTTTTAAAAACGCGGGCAGGCGCTCAGTAGCCGATGACGTCACGCCCGTAGTCATTCGGTAGTCGCGCTCTCGTTTGCACGCCGCTGCGCAGTAAAAATCAAAATTATATAGGTTTCTATGATAAAAATGGAAAAAAATACTGTATTGTGCCTTTGTGTTTCAATTCAACAGTTAAAACACCTGATAAACTCTTTTTTTATGTGCCTAAGGACCCAAAAATGAGGAAAAAGTGGATGACCTAGAACCATAATTAACACTTCATATTTCAAAAAAAAACTTGAAAACGTACGGTAATGGGGCGTTTCACACCACGAGTGGTTCGCACCGCGGTGTGAATCGCCCAAGTGCCCTAAATGAATAGGCTCTTTCGCACCGCGGTGTGAATCGACATATGCTATTATAACACTTGGCCGATTCACACCGCGGTGTGAACCGCCTATGTATTTATTTTGGTTTGGGACATTCGCACCACTATCAAAAGAAAACAATAAATTTTACGTTTTGGACTCTTGTACTGGCGCGTAGAAAATGCTTAGTGCAAACAACCTAAATACAAAAACGTCAATACAATTTTGTCAATGAGGCGTTTTATTAAAAATAAAAAGTTTAATTGCCATCTATTGGGTTATAAATACCCGATAGATGGCATTCAAATGGGGGTTTTAAGTTATATTGTCAAGATAATTATGTATCGAGTTTAGTATCCTTTCCATATCCGAAGGGTACATTGTAGTATGATATTCTAGGATCGCAAGCAAAAACAGAATGAACGAAACAGCATTTGTCGAAATCTTTAAATATACAAAGTCTGTGATCCACCCAACTGAATTTGACATTTCCTTGTACTCTGTGGTTTGAAAGCTTTGAAATGCGTGGTTGCTATACTACGCTATCTAGTAACAGACGCGAAACTAGTTTTTTTAAATAAAACGCCTCATTAGAGGTAAATACAGTTTGAGTTCCGAGAATCTCAGGAAAAAACAGGTAGCAATAGGGTATTTTCTAACAGCTGACAGGGCGTAGTTCTACAGCCAAAAATAAATGGCGCAAGAGACCCGGTTTTTTTTTCTCTTTGTGGCTGATTTTGCCCCTGTCATAACGCACCTCAGTGTCACTTAGTTTACTTCGTTCTTCAAATTATGTTAAATAAAATATCCTGAATCCATCATAGTGCTCGAATGTCTTGAAAATGTAGTTTAGTCAATGAACTGTGCAATAAAGTATAAATGTAAATTTCATTTGAGCTATCAGAAAATACCCTATTTCATGACATCTGTCAAAATGACATCTGTCAAAATGACATCTGTCAGAATGACATCTGTCAGAATGACATCTATTATAATGACGCATCTTTCAAAGGATATGGCAATACTCCAAGCAAATTATGGAAATGGGTGGAATGGATTTTAGAAGTGGATAAAGTAGGAATAGGGTTGAAATGGCAATGGGCAGGCCATTTCGCTCATAGAACTGACAACCGATGGGGAAGAAAGGTTCTCGCGAGTGGCGACCACGAACCGGAAGACACAGCGTAGGCCATCCCCCTCCCACTAGGTGGACTGACAATCTGGTGAAAGCCGCGGGGAGCCGATGGATGCAGGAGGCGAGCAGTCGCTCTAAGTGACGCTCCCTGGGGGAGGCCTATGTTCAGCAGTGGACGTCTTCAGGCTGTTAATGATGATGATGATGATGATGATGATAATGATGATGAAATTGGGAAAAAGACGAGATAAGAAGACTGTACTAATCCTAAGAAGTGAACAGTTTAGGAACACGATAACGCTCAGTTGTATATAACACTTTTTGCTAGAGCGGTCACCCAACATAATAGTGACCGCAGCGAAACACTTGCTTAGCTCTACCGATCGGTTAGGAACGGCTAGTTATGCTTCGCTATGAGCGCTACTCTAGGAAGTGGTGGTTTTACAGTAAATGTTATTATCATCAATAACCTGAAGACGTCCACTGCTGAACATAGGCTTCCTCCAGAAAGCGCCACTTTAAGCAGCTGGTTGCCTTCTGTATCCATCAACTACCCGTGGCCATCCACCAGATCGTCGGTTAGTGGGGGGGCCGCCTACGCTGCAAAGTAAGTGTAAGACCAGAAAAACATAAAAAATTTATGTTTGCCGACTAGAAAAAAGATATGATAAAATATTTACAAGAACGTAAACGATATTTTGTAGATGGCATATTTAAGACACGCCCCAAGTGTTTTTACCAAGCATACGCCATTCATGCTGATGTCGGATGAAAGAGTAACAAACTTACGTACTACTACAACACACATACAAAATTTCACATTCATAATATTAATGTGATAATAAATTGTTTTTATGAGTGAACGTTTTTCTACCTGCCAGTACAATTTTACACTGTTTTTTTTCTTCTTTCGATAGTGGTGCGAATGTCCCAATTAAAAATAAATACATAGGCGGTTCACACCGCGGTGTGAATCGCCTAAGTGTTATAATAGCAGAGGTCGATTCACACCGCGGTGCGAAAGAGCCTATTCATTTAGGGTACTTGGGCGATTCACACCGCGGTACGAACCAGTCGCGGTGTGAAACGCCCCATTACCCCGTTTTTAATGTACTGTTAGTATGACTTAACCGATTTTGATAAAACACTATTGTCTATGAACCACTGTTAAAAAAACAAACAACGTTCAAATATAAAAACGCATCGAAATTGGTTCACCCGCTATAATAAATAATAATAAATAAATAAATATGTGTGGACATTTGACACAGCGCCATCTATACAATTCCTTGTTCGTCCGTTCATGAGCTACGGTACTACAGAAAAAATAGGTACTAAATGAAACACACACACTTAGCTAGCTTTAACTTTGAACAAATACCACAATTTGAAATATAAGCTCACTACTAGCTGCATCTACCATAAATTACCATTATCATTATCAGGAAAACGATACAATATTTAATATTTTCAGAAAAGAATATAATCTACCCTATAAGAATAATGTCCATTGAATCTCTGATTAAATCGTCAAAATATTAGATTACCATTTAATATAAATATTATTTTTCAGGCTTATGTCTTTGGTTACGTTATTAAACGATTCACCTGATGAACTCTTGTATGGAAGTTCTGGGTATCTATATGCATTGTTATTTGTGAATAAATACGTACATAGCAAAACGATACCTGCACATCACATCGAGAAAGTTATTACAAAAATCCTAAAGTCTGGAAAACTTTATGCTGCCAAAGTACATGCAGAATGTCCCCTAATGTGGGAATGGCATGGAAAATGTTATTTAGGAGCTGCACATGGAGTGGCTGGTATTTTGTACATGTTATTGCAGGTTTGTGTTATTTACGTATTGTTTAGTGTCATAATTAATTAAAATTAAGTCAAGTGTTATGTAGGTGTGTCCCAAGAACTAATGTGTGTGATTTCGATAGCCCTTAGGTGAGGTCCCTACCTACACCTCCATTGCATTAGGCCAACCACAGAGCTATGAAACAAATGACGCCTCGCCTATAAGCGTGTTTTTTTGCTCTGTGAGGCCAACATAACATATATTGTGGATACTAAGAAATTAAATCCCAGGAAATGGCTGCAAGCTCAGTTAAATCAAAAGCTATCAAGTAAAAGCAGCATGCGTCTATAATCATTGCTTTATTTCGCTTCAGGCGCGAGCTTACATAAATGTTATTGATATTCGGAGTTTTATAAAACCCACTCTCGACTGGTTGATGAGACAACAGTTCCCAAGTGGAAATTTCCCGTCATCAATAGGAAGCAGTGCGGGCGATAAATTAGTACAGTGGTGTCATGGAGCTCCTGGATTTGTACCATTGTGTATATTAGCCAG
Organism: Ennomos erosarius; assembly: GCA_963580505.1. Lineage (NCBI taxonomy): Eukaryota > Metazoa > Arthropoda > Insecta > Lepidoptera > Geometridae > Ennomos > Ennomos erosarius. The sequence goes on along the minus strand of OY756981.1, from coordinate 8,549,390 downwards.
TCAGGTATTTATATATCATAGAAAAGAGTAAACAAATTAACCCTTGTATGGATAATGGATATGGACATACATTACGTCCATGTGCACCATGTAATGTCAAGCTCCTACCTACTTTTAACGAATAGCTAGAATGCAATCCAAACTCATTGGCGGCTGTGAAGTTGACGCGAAACGCTGCACAGTAGCAAAAATTAGATGTGCACGGGAAGAGGTAACCGTTGTGCGCAGCGTGCAGGGGGCTTGCAGCGCACTTAACAGCCGCCATTACGTTTGACTCACACTAGCTAGCATTTAATTATATTTTGTCCCTTACTATTGAAAAAAAATGCATTGCATTTGCAATATAACAATGGTGTTGCCTATTTGGTATTTGAAAATATAGTTTTGTTGCTTTTTCAATGAGTGATATAAGATTTGTTTGACACTGCAAAGTAATCTTTTAGGTATTCGATGACGACAAGTATATGAAAATTGCATTGCAATCGGGCGATGTTGTCTGGGATCGTGGCCTATCTTCAAAGGGATACAGCATCTGCCACGGAGTAAGTGGCAATGCATACGCGTTCCTCCAGCTATATCAGGCGACCAAGGTAAAATATTATAGAATAGAGTATAATATCTTTTTACAAAGGGGGTAAACTAGTTATTCTATGGGGTAAATATAAATTGCCTTTTATATATTGGCTTTTCGGGCCAGGGCCCAAGTGTATATTGCTAGTCGCCCCGCGGTCGTCTGGGTTGTAAAAAGTCTGTGTGACTTTGTTGCATATTGACTTGACTATGTAAGCAAAACGTCATAGTGTAGTCCAGTCAATAAGGAGTTGTAGAGTGAATGTGAGGGATCCTAAGCAATTTCTTCTGAAACTTGTTAAGGGTGCTCAGGAGATAAACATACTAAAAGTCCTGGCCCCCAGGGGTGAGCTTGAGGGGGGAGGGGGGGGGTCTAAAGGTGCCACTTTTGGGTTTTTCTTCAATATCTCTGAAACGGTGCGTTCTAGAACAAAAAATCCTCCTACTATCTACTCTACTCGTTATCCTCCTCAGTGATTGGTGATTCATGCTAATAGAGCTCTACATTGTCTTCATCATCATCCTTATCAACGCACCATTAAGGCATTTCCCTTGGCAGTGAAGGCACGCCATTAAATCATTGCTTTGCTACATTCCCTTTGCCACTACCAGAATTCTTGGTGTAGTGAAAAAATATCGTTTTTAGTAGGACCTCTTTTGCTGGCGAGTCTACTATTGTTATTGGTACCAGGACTTTTAACCCACTTTTGAGGAGGTGCAGCTTAATAAAATTCACGGAGTATCCACCACCAAGAAAACCCTGGTACCAATAGCAATAGTAGGCTCGCCAGCACAAGAGGTCATATTGAAAACGATATTTTGCCACTACACCAAGAACTGTGGTAGTGGCAAAAGGAATGTACCAAAGCAATGCTTCAATGGCGTGCCTTCACTGCCAAGGGAAATGCCTTAATGGTGCGTTGATAAGGATGATGATGAAGACTATGTAGGGCTCTATTAGCATGAATCACCAATCACTGAGGATGATGATGTCACAACTAAGGATGAGGAAGTCATCAACCAGAGAACGGAAACCTTGCCTGGAGCCTCGCAGCCTAATAGGATGCAAACATTTGTGATATTTGATAAAGTATTTTTTGAATGTTTTTACTTTTCCGGAGCGCGTAACTCAAAAACTGTTTAGAATTCGGAAAAGTGTATTAGAACAAAGTTGTTGACAATTTCATGAGCTTTCATATAATAGGATAGGATAGGATTTTTTGTTCTAGGACGCACCGTTTCCGAGATATTGACGAAAAACACAAAAGTGGCACCTTTGGACCCTCCCTCGCCCCTCCGGCTCACCCCTGGGGGGTCAGGACTTTTACACTGGAATTCATAGTCGAGGTGAGGGCTCCTCTAGAGGATGAATCAGGCGCTGTGCGGCAAATTCTAGCTTTATGCATTTCATAAACAAAAGCAGCCCCCAATCTGGCATGATGGGTGACATTTTGGCGCGACTGTTGATAGTTCAAAAGTCGCGTTAAAATGACACTCGACAGAATTTTCAAAGACAACTTGTTTGAAATCGTAGAGTATTTAATTAAATTGGGGTTTCTCCAGCAATTGTTTATGAAAGTGAAAGAAGAATGATTCAGCATTTCACCTCTAGGTAAAAGTGGAATTATAGATTTTGGGGGGTTTTTCAACCTTTGTTCATGAACACCACTGTTAGTATGTTTATCTCCTATGTATCCTTAACAAGTTTCAGAAGAAATCGCTTTTGTCCCCTCTCATTCATTCTACACCCCCCTTTTGGCCATTCGTTAACTGGACTAGTGGCACAAGTCTGCATTCAGTGACTATGTTAGCAAAACATCTGAGTAACCAAAACGTCTTGCAGAACGACTATGTAATGTGACTATACTTCGTTTTTATTAATATTAAGTATACGTACATTTTACATACAAAGAACATTCATTCCTTTAACAGATACTCTAAATAAGCTTTGAATAGTTTGAAATCTGTTACTGTGTTAAGCATAGACCACAGATGTCAAGCAAGATACTGACTGATTTCCATCCATTCCCCGTTCTAGGAAAGAAAAACCCTTTAAATACAGTTTCGCGATAGCTCTGCTTTATTTTGTACCATATTTAACGTGTAGCTCGCTCGGCGTTTAGCCTTAAACCCTAGCTCATCATCCAATCATTAGTCTTGTGATGTTAACTTAGTCCTTTCGTAGAACGCGAAGCATCTATATCGCGCCTGTTGCTTCATGGAATGGTGCGCCGTGGAGCGGGCCGGTACCCAGTTGCACCACCCCGACCGACCTGCCTCGCTGTTTGAAGGAGTCGTCGGCCGGTTGTATCTCGCACTTGACTTGACTCACCCCCTAGAAGCCCGGTTCCCTGGATATTCTTTGTAAACCTAATTGGCAATGTCGTGCTTTTTATATTTGGTAAGATTAACAGTGGTATTCATAAACAAAGTTTGAACAAACCCCGAAAATCTATCATTCCACTTTTGCCTAGAGATTAAAAGCGTAATCATTCTTCTTTCACTTTCATAAACAATCCCTGGAGAAACCCCTAACGGAACTGCATTATAATTAAATACTCTACGATTTCAATCAAGCTGTTTATGAAAATTTTGTCGAGTGTCATATTGACGCGACTTTTGAACTATCAAAAGTCGCGCCAAAATGTCACCCGTCACTCGCTCACAAAAAAGTTAAAAGAAATATTATTTTTGTATATTTTGTGTGCCTATTTTGTGTTAAATATATTATTTTAACTGGTAAATGAAGACACGGTACCTATATACCTTATTCGTATTTTAAATGTCACGACACTTCATAAAATAATAAAATAACATGAAATGAAAGCAAATGGACCGATTGGTTGACGAAATTCGAACATACAGCATCCAGCCTCGGATCATGCCAGATTGGGCGCTGATTTTGTTTATGAAATGCATAAAGCTAGAATTTGCCGCACAGCGCCTGATTCATCCTCTAGAGGAGCCCCCACCTTGACTATGAATTCCAGAGTAAGAAATGTGTGAGAGGCATATATATAAGGACAGGCCTAATGACAGATTAAACCGTCGCTTCAAAGAGGGAGTCAAGTTCACAGATTGACATCCACTAGCGCCCAGTCTGTGTTGGAAGTGAGAAGATATCGGTCGTGTGTCTCAAAGAAAATATGCCAAGTTGTGTTGTGAAGGGTTGCACAAACTACACTCTAAAGTGCAATAAAAAGAAATACAAAGTTTTTTACCACAAGTAAAGTCAATATTTTCAATATTACACTCCGTTTTGTACGAAAATAATCGAATTTATATTTGGGATAATCATTGTAAACAAACATTGACGGACATAATGGCAGCGTTTAATTTCCCAACTCATCGTAGTTCCTGAGTAATCTAAGAGATGGCGCTGACTTTTCCCCACACCAATTTGAGTAAATAAAATGTTCCTCCGGGCATATCCTGATATATAGATCTATGGTGAGAGGTGTGTGTATGTGAAGTCTAATACAGAGGTACAAGGATCTTTTGGCATCTGGATGACGTTGTCAGGAGGGCGTGGGTGCGCTTTTGAGGTTACCAGTTAATTAAATGCCCTTATTTTTAGGGAAATATTGCTGAATAAAATACACTTTGACGTCAATAATTTACACAAAAAATTTGTAATACTCTCATAGGAAATAATAAATTAATGATATTGGGAAATAATGTGGAGATTCTACTGAAGAAAAACAATAAGACTAGATTTTTATACTATAATAATTGTATTCTGCAGGAAGAGGAATCATTGTCGCCAGAACTTTCGTAACATTCATCATCATCAAAATCTTTCTCACTGACACTGATTTCTTTATTTGAGCATACTGCTAGAATGAAAGGTTTGTTTAAATATCCGTCTTGAGCTCGATAATCCTCTTCAACTTATTTACATACATGCAGTAGGTAATTGCGCCATTCAAGTGCCCAGATGATATAACATGCGCACCGCGAGAAAACTTGTCATGGATGTTAGAGTGAGACATACTTGGGCACTACGAGCCTTGTCATCTCACGAGAAAGTGTCGAGAAAATTTTGTCGCAGTGCGCATGCTTTCTATCATACATTTTCATACACTTTCATACACTTTTATACATTTTCATACACTTTTATACATTTTCATACACTTTTATCAATTTCATCCATTTTTATCCATTTCATACATTTTCATCCGTAGTTATCTATTTTCACCCACTTTTTCTCACTTTCATTCACTTTGAATTATCTTTTCATTTTGATTCATTTTATCTCACGATACAAAACTCGACAGTTAAGGATTTTTAAAGGAAATTGCTGGTCGCAAAACTCGCCAGCAATGAAATTCCATACAACTTTGCTGGCGCCTTTTCCAGTAGCACAGCAACGCCTACTTTTCTCGAAGAACGTTGCCAAAATAATGGCCACATTACGAGCATTTTTGAGTAAAACTAATTACCTACTTACTATTGAATACCTAGGTATGTGATTTGTGGAAATCAAAATTAAACGACAGTGTATCAAATCTTCAATTACGTCCGCAATAATTAAAATTATTATGTTGTATATTGCGCGTAATGGGAAACGCTCTTAAATGAGCTTAGGAACATACAAGTAAATCAATTTATAATTTTAGGGCAATTTGAGTGGGACTTGAGATTCACGTAGATGGCAACTGGAGAAATTTGTCAACAATGACACTTTGACAAGATGTCAGTGGTTGTTCCAATTTTCGCCACGTGCCAAAAGATCCTCGTCGCACTGTATTTAAAATTGTTTGTGGTTGTCACAGAGCAAAAAAATACGCTTCGGAAGCGTTTGTTTTTTTTGCTCTGTGGTGGTTGTAGTAATTTTATTTTAAATTATTTGTAATAAAAACAACTGATTGTCATTCTGACGCATTCCTTTGACCAATATTAGTAGCAACTATGTAGTAATGATATGGGATATAGTCTAGCTTTTAGTGGCGTACGGCAATTTATGGTACGGGCATTGTGGGTCTTACTACTTTTGATTAGAAGTAAATATTATAGTTACCTCTAATCAAGTAGGTAATTATAAATCCTCGCAAATGCTGCAGAAAGGCCATTAAAAGAGAGCTTTACTGTGTATAACTTGTATTGATTATTTATTTTTATTTTTTATTCATTAATCAAACTTACATTCAGCTCAATTAATTAATGAGAAACCCTAAACTTAATTATATGTAAAATCTGAATATTATGTTTATAACACCACAACACAGTCATAATATAAGACAATTTGAGAGTATTGAGATAAAATTGTATTGGATACAAATAGGTACTTATTTGTGCTATAACTATGAACTACATGTTGTATGTTTAATACATGACATACTAGTATAAATGTATGTCTATTCGTATAAAACATCACAAATACTAAACACACATTAATATCAATATCATATAAAAGTTTGCAATATAAATAAGGTCAATAGAGATGAGATTGGTAGACAAAATATTTAAAATATTTATAGATTAATATGGAAGCTTAGATTTGTTTCAAAGGAATAAAAACATTCCTTTAATATTCTATTAGAATTGTATTAAACACTTATTTTTAAACTTCATTTTTAGCCATCAATCTCATCATTTTAGTTCTTAATATTATATATTTGTGTACTTATACTTTACATTACGATAAGTATCTATTAAAATGCAATTATTATCACACGCCATAGTCTGTATCACCGGATAACACTAACACTATCAATAAAATCTGTCGAAGTTAAATTCACATTTTGATAATAGTCCATTTCAGCAACACACGTAGGCTGTACCCGTCATAAAGATTCAAAAATGAGTTTTAGAATTGTTAATAAATCATGCTTCAAAGTCCGTTTTTACGACACACGGCCGAGCAGATTATATTATAAATTATATAAACCGGCCGTTAGTACAAGTGTAGTGTATGCATAATAAATATTTAACGCATGTGCTGTGGTGGCGTTAGACGAATTCACTTTCAAGAGTTCCAAGTTCGTTTTCCATGGGCCGAAGGTGTCAAACACCGGAGCTTCGGAGCAAAATGTGCACCACACGCAAAATTAGCACCACATGCAAAATGTACAGCGTAGACCACATTTTATATGCAATTGTATTGCGAAAAAGAGATAAATAGTTACAGTTCGCCAACGAGTTAGAAAAAGATACAGATAGTTTTCTTTTGTCCTTATCGGCGTGCTCAGTTTTTTGGCGACGATCTATCAGTTCCATGAGACACTCCCACAACAAAAGTCAGTCTGACGAATATCTGCATATTTTTATAAATTTTGTAATGTTTATTTTGAAGACCAATATTATAAGTAGTTAGCAAGAGACTGTTTTGTGCAAGTGTATGATATGGCTGGTTGCAGCATAATAGGCTAGAAAATAACAAGATGTATTATGTGTGAGATTAGGTATTTCGTTTCACAAGTAAGTTCGCTCAACTTGCTTTAAAGTCGTCTACTTATGCATTTAGAATATCAATTAAGGTGTCCCTAATATTAATCGATTGATATTTGGTTCAATTATTGTTGTTTTATCATATTTTTATAATAAAAGTTGTATATAACCTATTACATCATCTACACGTATTGCCAGATACTGTAAAAAGATATTCACCGGAGTCGCTGAAAAAACATAATTGAAATAATGATTTAGATGTATTCAGACGCTCCAAATGAAAGTATTTTCACTGATTAATTAGTTATATTATATCCTTATTCCCTACTAAGGGCCGATTTCACCGTTGGTACATAGAACTAAGTTCTGAGTAAACGGTTTTAAATGTTGGTTTTGATCTAGATTTACATCACACAGATTTTCCCAGAAACATTTTGATCGCGTTCCTGGAAACCAATTTTAAGGCCGCAGCTATGCGCAGAACGTGAATTATCGTCCATAACTGCAGAGAATGGTATGTTTACAGCGATTGGGGCCCCTCACGCTAATGATATCGCCAAACGCTAACTCCAAAATGTACTGAATGACATTTCTGAAATCGCTTACTTTTCCGCAGCGAATATAGCGCAGCGGTCTACCTTGGGGTGTAGATTTACCCCCTTTCGGGATAACATATCAATAGCATTTTTCTACCGCTGGATTAGTTTTCGACCACGACCGATTTTGGGTATCTGAAGTTTTTATACCAGATGGTGGATAAACGTGGTCAAAACTAAAAGTTAAAATGTATGTGCTTTAAAGGTTCAAAGCTTTAAAATAGAATTGGGGATTTCTCGTATGATATTTGTTACAAAACTCAATCTATTTGGACATATTGTGTAGGCGGCGGGTTTCTGACCACTCGAAAACTACATTTTCTCAGAAAATGCTTCGTCTGTTTTCGACTACCTCTATTTTAATAGTTTAATAGCAGAAATCTCGTGTAGCAGTTCATTGATAACCAGATCGTCGGTCTACCTAGTGAGGGGCCCGGCCTACGCTACGTCTTCCAGTTCGTGGTCGCCACTCGAGAACCTTTCTTCCCCATCGGTTGTCAGTTCCACGAGAGATGTGGTCTGCCCATTGCCATTTCAACTTGGGCTAAGGGCTAATCCTAAGGGCTACATCGGATGGATAATAAAGTATCCATACTATAAAATATGTTTTTTATAGAAAACGCCGCATCAGGTGCTTCTAATTGATTGCCACTATTTGATCTTTTTCTCACTGAAATGCTTGCGATAAGGAAGAAAAGTGTATACTGGGTGTAATTGAATTCATTAGCATCCTTTGAAACTAAGTACCTTCTCCTGATACCGGTTACGTCTGGACCAAAATTTTTGAATTCTAACACATTGGTTTAGTAATAATAATAATTCAAAAAAATGCAATAACTTACTTAATCAAATGCTACAATACAAAATTTAATTAAAATAATGTAGTACTGTTTTTAATTAGTACATACGAGGTATAAAAACGTTTAAATGTATCAAAATCATCCGTGCCAACTGCGTTAGGCGCCGCGGCAATCTTCATAATTTTCAATAAAAATATTTTATGCTAATGAATTAAATTACATCCTGTATATTTGAGTTTGGTTGACATCTGAGTAGCCAATATAATATATTATTATATTTTAGAGATGTGTTCAGCTTTTTATTTTTTGCATGGGGTCTCATCAGGTACAAAAAAAAATAGCCCGAACTTGAAAAACATGTAATATTCGTGTCTAAAGAGTTACTAGTTAGTGTCCAGTGTATTCATTTAGCCCAATACTTCGCCAACACGCAATAAATGTCGCTTAATAATCTTGCGTTGTGCAGAAATAAAATAATTCGTAAAACAGCCCGCGTTATTCCGTTGTATGGGATGAGGCATCTGTACTGTAGGTATTATATTATCTGGGATTTTTTGTATTTTTTCTTCATATGTACATTAAACGGTCCGATATAGGAAGTGGGCGCAAAACCGGCGAACTTACCCTATGGCAGAATTACCGATAGTGATGTAATGCGTTGCTTAGCCTTTTATCGATACATCGACAGTTTCTGTAATGCCACCCGGAAATTGTTACAATACTTTTTAAATGTTTTGAATTTATTTTATGGTTTAATTGACGTCTACTAATTAAACTATTAATATCTTTTATGTTTATTAGGTTTCCTACAGATCTTAATATAAAAGATTAATAGATATTCGCGACAGGAAAGTGCAATTGGTTTCCTCAAAAACATGATCTCAGCGTTTTGAAGCTGAATGTTTTATGAAAATGCCTAACCATATACGTTTATATTTTGACGCTATTCCCATACTCAAACTCTATCGTATTTTCAACGAGGTACTAAATTTTTGCTTATCCGCATTTATTATTTGATGATGACATAATAATGATGTGGCATGTTCGCCCATGATAGAATTTTCATGTAGCCTCATAGAAAAGCGTCTTAGTCGATATTGAATGAAAAAAATTAATTGCTTTTTAAGCGTAAATTAAAATATATTCTATTCATAGGTTAGGATTTGCTATAATCGATACGCTTATAAACCTAATCATTATAACCATAAACTTATGATAAACTACCTCTTTACTTGGTATAATAAAACGTATTCATAATACGAACTGACATTTGCCATCAAATAGGTGAGGTGGACTGTATAGCCGTGACGCGAACATGTACCTACCAATACCAATACATTCAATTTTATTTATTTTAGATTTATTCCGGTATGTTTATCGGCTGGCCATTGTCGACCCAGAATAGAAAATAATAGAATAAAATAACACTATTACACATCGAAATACGCACAAAAGATATAGGTAGGTACTAAAGTGTAGGTACCTAATGATACAATCAGAGGTACCTTACCGCGTACCTAACTCATATTAATCTATCGATAAAAATATATCGACTCAACCCTCAGCACGTTTTGCTGACAGCAGTGGCACTAATGATAAGACAATAGGCATGATGACTACTATTAAAAATGAACACGTAAATATTATTTTCATAAAGAAGATTAAAATTGAATGCAATAATTGAAAAAATATGTAAAATCGGTAAATAAATCACGGAGTTTTTAAAGTTTCTACAGGAGGAATCTCCTGTCCCTTTCTCGCGAAACAGAGCGCCCTGACAGTTACTATGAAAAATCCACTCGTGACGTCACATGCCAAAGAGATTGTATGAAAAGCTACCACAGCTTAGTAATGAGGTACTGTGACGATATTGCTTTGACGTCACTGGCCGTTTGAGCTATCTCTTTCTATTCCGGTTTATAAAATGCTTGTAACTTTGTCGTTTTTTGAGATATTTTATTTTTGTTTTCACAAATGTTTATCTTTTGAGGAATATTTTTAATTTATGCAAAAAAATATTTTAGTCATCGTGCCTATTGCAATATATGTCATCTGCGCAGGTAAACCATAGAGGTTTCATTGTAATGCCCGACACGTATGAGAAGCGTTTTTTTTTGGCATTATTTAGACAAGTGACATTACGATCTGTCGCAGACGACACTTGTCAGATTTTACATTTTTGTCAGCCTCCTTATTATAACGATCGAGCTACCAGCGCTGCTGACACACGTCTGCCGCTCAACTAATATCAAAATTCATACAATTTTGACAGCAGTTGAGCGGCAGACGCGTGTCTGCAGGGCTGTTAGCTCAATCGTAATATTATGTTTTAGGGGCTGGAGTTATAATTTTTGAGACATGGACGTGGTCAACTGGCCCCCTATTACCGACGAGCTAGCAGCGATGCTGACGCGCGTCTGCCGCTCAACTGCTGTCAAAATTGTACGAAAATTGACAGCAGTCAAGCGATAGACGCGCGTCAGCAGCGCTGCTAGCTCGTCCGTAATAGGGGAGCTGGTCATAGAGAGAGATAGTGATATAAGTATGGCAATCATGGTTCATTTTGCGTGTGGTGCTCATTTTGCGTATTGTACATTTTGCTCCGAAGCGTCAAAAACTATACGCGCTTTCGACTATCATACTTATGTACCTATACTACATGTTTTCGTCATTAGCGCCAAACAAGTTTACTTCAAAGGTCAGTTTCCCCGTATGAGAGAACGTCAAATTCTATTCACGCTATGAATCTAATAACCGATTTCATGTGGAGCGTCAAACTAGTTTCCTCCAAAACCGCGCGTCCACTGGGTCGGAATCGGAGCGTACGGACGGAGCGAAAAAAATCGTTGTTTTGTGTTGATTTGTATGGTACAGCGTGCGATGGATCGGCATAACTGCGCCTTGATTTTGTAAATACCGACGCCTCGTACACTCCGATTCCGACCTAGTGGACGCGCGGCTCAAAGTTCTATCCTATGTCAGCCAACACCGGGCTACGATGCCTAACCACATCCCTACAGCCGAGAGGAAGTGCCACTCGAAACTACCCTCGCGGCTACTCGAGCATGACATCAAGGCCAACCACGTGTTTACTCGAGAACAGCAAGGCTAGGCCGAACGTCTTGTCAAGAACAGCAGCATGAGCTATAAAAATAGACATATATGTTCTTTTGAGAAAGCGCTTGACCAATGAACAATCACTTGGATGACGTCACGTTTTCATTGTTCAAACGCTACATTGAGCGAAGATAACTATTATAACGAAGTGTGGGTAGCGTTTAATCTGTATACAGGGTTACAGGAAAAATTGTGCTAGATCCGTTAAGGGCGTGGAGTACCCATCATTTCTGACTTATTTCACTATGAAACAACCTAGCCTCAACTTAATATTTTATTTAGATATTCCTTAGAGAAAAATACAATTTCTAATATTTTTTGTATTTCTTAACTTTCACTTGTCTACTACGGTCTATTCAATTAACTTATGTACTATTTTAATGATTGACGTCCTAAAACATCTTAATACACATGTAAAAATGCAATAATCATAATAATAAGACACACAAAATACCCAAAATTAAATTTTGTAGCCTAAAAATCGGCAATTTTCACAAAAAATATTAAAAGTCGTATATCTCGAAAAGGGTTAAGTTTAGGCTAGGGTGTTACATAGTGAAATAAGTCAGAAATGATGGGTACTCCACGCCCTAAACGGATCTAGCACGATTTTCCCTGTAACCCTGTATATACTGGCAGGCGGATGTATACTGTATACTCGCGGTGAACAGACAGAGCAGCGGTATGGTAGGGTCGTGTGAGGCAGGGGTCAGAGCATGGCGGCGCCGGCCTCGGAGCGCGAGTGCGGGAGCGGCGGGCCGGGGCGCCAGGCGTCCGCGCGCGGGCAGTAGAGCTCGACGCTGGCGAGCGTGGTGCGCGCGCGGTAGAAGGCGTGCGGGCCCGCGCCCTCGCTGTCGCCGCCCGCCACCACGAGCGCGCCCTCCGCCGCGCCCGCCGCCATGCCCGCGCGCGCCTCGCGCAGCGCGCCCACCTCCTCCCACGTGTCCTGACACACACCACACACCGACACTACACTACACTATAACTACCATCATTAATAGGCATGTTGACTAAAATTTTTTTTGCATAAATTAAAAATATTCCTCAAAAGATAAACATTTGTGAAAATAAAAATAAAATATCTCAAAAAACGACAAAGTTACAAGCATTTTAAAAACCGGAATAGAAAGAGATAGCTCAAACGGCCAGTAGCGTCAGAGCAATGTCGCCATAGTACCTCATTAGTAAGCTGTGGTAGCTTTACATACAATATCTTTGGCATGTGACGTCACTGGTGGATTTTTCATAGTAACTGTGGGGGCGCTCTGTTTCGCGAGAAAGGGACAGGAAATGGCTCCTATAGAAACTTTAAAAGCTTATTACTCCGTGATTTATTTACCGATTTTACTTATTTTTTCAATTATTGCATTCATTTTTAATCTTCTTTATGAAGGTAATATTTACTTGTTCATTTTTAATAGTAGTCATCATGCCTATTGTTAAGTAGTATATTTCTATTCACAGACTTGCGGTGTTTTTATGCAACGATTTTTCACCGAAGAGAGCGCGACATACGCCTCCATCATAAAACACCACGTTAAATGATTATCAAAGGGTAGGTTTACCATAGTCACCACACTCGGCAGGCATCTTAGTGATCGCAGAAGACTAATAAGGAGAATGCTGCTGCCCATTCCCTGGATATTCCCTTAGCCAGTTCATATAGCCTTCAATTCACAGACCGGTAATTGTATTACGTAACAATTTCAACAGCAGTAGCAAAGCAATAGCAGTTAGCAATGCGACAGCGAACACTTGACAATCGGTCGCAAGATGGCCGCCGGTTGCTTGAATACACATTGGGCTTAAACACTAGCGCCACTAGCAACAGAACGGCAATAGATGGAAACAAAAGAATGAACTTTTTAGTTCATCGATTGCTGTCAAACATCACTTCGCTGCCAACAATCCAACCAACTGGAAAGCCAATTGTTTGACAGCAATGATTGCGAAATTTACGCCTGTTGCAAAAGTTACGTAATAACTTAAACCGGGTCGGTCCATTGAAATGTTTGTGCGAGCTGAAGTACACTCGATTGCGTTGTGAAAGAGTCTTGTGAGATCGCCGAGTGACCTGTAGGTACATGTTATAACATGCAGTACGAATGAAGCAATAGGCGGGCGCACGCAGTGTATACTGTACACTGCAGCCGACAGTGATGTACTCACGTCGTCGAAGTTGTACCGCTCGACGGAGGCGAGCACGGTGCGGCGCGGCGCGTTCCCGCCGATGGCGTAGAGCCGGTGGTCGAGCACGACGGCGGCGAGCTGGCTGCGCTCGCGGCGCATGGGCGCCAGCGCGCGCCACGTGCGCGCCGCCGGCGAGTAGCACAGCAGGTCGCGCGTGTGCCGCCACGCGTGCGTGCACCCGCCCACCATGTAGATCAGGCCTGGGCCATCATTTATTTTATTTTATTAGGACAACCAACAGCTTAGTAATTAATATGCACAGTATGATGTAAAACTTAATTAAGATCCTGGTTTGTACTTTTTGTTTTTTATTGTGTATTGTGTTACTTATTGTGAAGTTGAATAAACGCTATTCTATTCTATTCTATTCTTTCTTATTAAATAATCTAAGAATAGGAGAACGAATACACATAAGCCAAATACAGGTTATCACTCTTAGAATTCATAAATATGGTAGCTAGCAACAGTGTGTGACATTGCACAAGAAATGCGGCGCCACAAGTTTGATCTCAGCCAGCAGGGAAGGACAGTCAATCCTAATCGACACTATATTATAAAGGAAGGAGAGGTCAGCAGCCTCCCTCCTTCTTTGGAGAGGTAGCAGGTGGTAAAACTATTCTCTATGAAAACAGTTCCACGCGATTCGAAACCACGTCGTTATCGTCTCTTGTTCTGTGTCTGAGTGTTAAATTGTGTATTTACAAACAAAAAACGTCAATCAGTTATCTGATTCCCGCAGCACAAGGTATCCTTAGTTTGGGGCTAGATGGCGTGTAAAATGTCCACAAATATTTATTTATTATCTGGCGATTATTTACTCGTGGTGCGTTGGCGAGCCAAAACATTGTCGTCAGCTATACGCGATATCTTGCGACGATGTATGCGACTAATGTGGCCGCAGCATGACACTTGACTATTATTTCATCATTTCAGCCTTTATCGATCTATAAATAAATATTTAAGGGACCTCTTTCACAACAAACGTGATTTTTTGCTCGTTTTTATAGATAATGGTACGGAACCATTCGTGCACGAATCCGACTCGCACTTGACCGGTTATAGTATTTTGATTAACATTTACTTCAACCAGCCTTTTAATTTAATGTTGAAAATATAATCCTTACCAAAAACAGTTTTTTCCCTCAACATACCCGAAGCGAGTGGTTTGAATGTGACAAAAAGGGTTTTAGTTTTAATGAACCACTAAACTTAGTCGTGTTCCTATCCAATATCACGAACCTTGATAGTTTACGACTCCCATCCCAAAGCGCGGCTCAGGCATGCGCCCACAGATGGTCCACTCGTCCGTGAAGGGATCGTAGGCCTCCACGGAGGCTCCCATGTCGGATCCCACCCACCCGCCGAATGCGTATAATTGCCCGTTCCAACTCGTCAAGCCGAACTCAGAGCGTGCCTCGTTTAGAGCCGCTATATTGCTCCACTTGTCAGTCTGTAACGTGAGGCGTTAGGCGATATTATGTAACGCTCAAAGCAAAACACTATCCGATCGGTAAAGTTACAGTTGTTGTGGTCACTGCTTTGATGGGTGACCGCTACAAAAAGTGGTATATACAAAAGAGCGCTGTCGTGCTTCAGAGGCCACGTAAAGCAGTCGGTCCCGGCTATTTTCGTAAGATATAAGTCGCCATGCTAAGTCAGAAGCCTTTAGGACGAAAGGAGCTCGCGATCGAAAAACCCAACCCTTAAAAGCTTTCAAACTTATGTGCAGACGGGCATTAGGGTGATCACATGGAGCTTAATAAATGGTACTCACCGCTGGATCGTAGCACTCCCCGTTGGCTAGTATCTGACAGCCCTGCTCTCCGCCGACCGCGTACACTCGCCCTCCGAGCGTCGACACGCCGGGCTGAATGCGCTCTATACCCATAGGCGCTAGCTCTTCCCACTCCCTGCAATCAATAACAACTTTTGACGATTTCTTGACTAAACTCCAGCGATGTTAACGAAATATTGCCGCTCTGAAGACGCTCCCGGAAATGTGCTCAAATGCAGCCATCCTAACAAACTTTAGATGTGCGGTTTCGGAAGTTAATATTATTGGTGGTCTAGTACAAGCTTAGAGCATCTACAACCGGAGATGTTAACGTTATATCCGCAAGCACAATTTTCTGCATAGATTACGAAGTAATATATTTGTCTATGATCTTCTGTCAATTTCTACGGGGGACGGGGTAGACACGCAGAGCACACGCACAAACGGCGCGCGTAAACGCACGCCACACACCATATTAAAACACGAACACCGTCATAATATAATCTAGCGTACCTAGTTAAGCAGTGTCTACACGCACACTATGATATTATAGATGACCAAATAGCGCCATATGACCGGCAGAGGGGAACGCCTTGCCTTGCCACCTCCTTTTATAAGAATACAAGCGCGGCGTGGTGCCATCTTAGGTCATATTTTATCATCACAGCTTATCTCCGAGTATACTTTAAGTGTCTTGTAAAAATACGAGTCGCACGAGTATTGCTCGCCGAGCAATACTGCTCGCATGTCTTGTTTTAGTATGGCTTGCGTTGTTGTAACATATTCTGTGCTTGCGTGTCTTGTGTAAGTATATATTTCATGTCTTGTGTGTGTGAGTGATAGCTTGCGTGGCTTGTGCGAGAATAGCTTGTTTACGTGTCTTGCAAGATGTAAAATGTGTCGTGCAAGAAGTGCTTCTGCGAGTATAAGTGTTCTACCATTCTTTGTGTTGTATCATGTGCATAGTTGTGTGATTTTTTGGTGTTCAATAAAGTATTATTGTATTGTATTGTATTGTATTGTATTGTACCTAAAGCTTGCGCGTGTTGTGTGATGGTGGGTGGTGTGATGCGTTGCGTAAGGTAATGTGGCACGTGTTATGCTCACTTGTTGTGCAGGTCGTATTTGAGTACGGTGGCGAGGTAGTTATCGGTGGTGAGCGGCGGGCGCGCCTTGTCGCGGCACGAGCCGCCCACCACCAGCAGCACGCGGCGCGCGCGCGCCCGCGGCTCCGCGCCCAGCGGGACCAGAGCTCCGCGACCGCTCTTCTACCATACAAACAACATTTATGAACGCATCAGCAACGAACCCATGCTTAGACTTAGTCAAAACAAACAATGCCTAGTAGGTACTTAGATTAACAAGATGTGCGCGAGCAGGAGTAAACGGTGTGCGCAGCGTGCCGGGCGGGGGCTTGCTACGTACTTTAGAGCCGCCATTGAGTTTGATTCGCACTATAGGAACCATATTATATACGATACTCGTAAACCGCTCCGGCTTATTGGTTTTACGCCCTATCACAGTGTAAAGAGAAAAGATAAGGGGAAAGGATGAACGGATGAAGTCGGCGCACCTGCCTCCATTCGCCGATTCATCCACCACAAAAGCTGTAAATATTATTACTTCTTAAAATAAACTTACCATATCAACTCTGACAGTTTTCAAAGCAACAGCTAAAGATGGGTCTTTGACACCCTTTATGGCCTCGTCCAAAATTTGTGGTGGTATTAGGGGCAGCCGCACGTGACTTAAAACTTCGAAACAATGCCGCCTACGCCCTATGGAGTCGTGTTCCAGCCATCTTAGTGCAGGATATAAAACCTGGATATAAATAATTAACAATTATAGAGATAGCTACGCATTTTTGATCATCTATCTAAAACTGGTATTCTAAGGTTTCATAACAGACAGACGGACCATATAAGGAAGAAGGCTAATAAAATAAATAAATGTAAAACGCACAACAACGGCTCATTAATTTTATACTGTGAAGTTAATGATTCTTTTGAGAAATATATTCCTAAACCATATATGGTTCTTGTGTTTATTAAGAAGCCTTCTGGGGAATGGTTTAGCTGTCCTAGGTACCCCAATAACACCTTGTAGGTGGTGTTATATAGGTAGGTGGACCGGAATCCCCGCGGTGAGCTTCACCCGCTGCAGCAACCGCACTTAATTTTATAGCCTACTAAGTACATATTTATATAAGGTTCTCCTGTAACATTCCTAAAAATTACCAGTTTGGCGTGTCTGGCATGTGGTAATTATTTTATGAAGCAAGAGCATGCTCTTCTTATATAGAAAAAAAAATTGTAAGAAACTATATGCTTTTAGATGTTGCATGCAACAGAAATATATAAACTAACTAACCAAAAGGTTGGTTATATCTCAATGCACTGTTTTGTATTATTTCCTCTCACCTGAGACTCTGTATCGACTTTCAGCTGCTCTGAAGACAATAGAGTAATCAAGTGTGGTAAGGGCAGTTCCAACAACTCGTCCCCGTGTGCCACTAAGTTCCAGTTTGCTTGCGCATGCTCTAGTGCTTCTTTTAAAAGCTCGGTACAGTTGTGTGCTTCGGAAAATCTGTAGATTTCAATTATGTATCAGTCTGCCTTACGTGTTTAGTTAGTACATCTAAGGCTTTCTAAGTGAAGATTTTGTGGTGAAGGCTTGATTCAGGTAAAGAACTCCATTTTTTTGCAGTTCTTTTGCTTTTGGAGTAATTGTAATTGTAAAGGTTGATGCCTGTCTATACCAAAGTTTGACAGCACTTAAGTTCGTATTTATCTCTCTAGGTCGTACCTACCCGAATACGTTGCAGTTGGTAGGTCATATAAATAGAGATTAGTGAGCGAGCACCACAGAGTAGGTACATTAGTAAAAACGAACTTAGAAGCTGGCAAACTTCAGTGCAGGCGTGCATGAAAATAGCAGATCTTGGTTCTACATCATTCTTAATTCAAATCATTTATTTGTACATTCTCTTAGGTAAGAAAGCACAAGGGAAATATAAGTCTGATAAAATTATTAATTATCATGCTAGATAGTTCTGAATTAGGTTTTTACTCTCCTTCGAAACCATATCCGCTCTCGAAGTAGAATGAAGATATCGATTCGAAACTTTTCGTCTAGGTTGGGAATACCTATGCTGTGTGGTTAATTAGCTCACCTGAAAATTCCTAAGCAATTGGAGGGATGTAGTTCTCTCTTCAAGAATTCTCCACATCCTGCAACTAGTTCACTAAGTTGTAGCATGTCGGCAGCTATAAGTAAGTGCTGCACTGTTTGTTTGTCTATCACAACTTCCCCTGAAAGTTCGAATTATACTCAAATAAAGATCCCACCTGTGGCTGCTACATGCAGGTGTAACATCGAGATGAGGTGTGGAAATCCGTAATTATAATGGGTAGAAAAGTTTGTTCTGTACTACCATACCCAGTACCCACCACAATATATTTTAGAGCTAAGAAAAGTTGCATGCACCTATTGCTTTTCATATAAATACCTACCTCATTTGAAAATCGAACCCTGCAGTAGGTATTACCTACGAAAAATAGATAGGGAGCTCTTTATAATATATATTCCCACCAATTAAATATGCAAGTACAAGGGAAACCTATGAACTAGTGTTATAATGGGCGGTCTTATCGCTGACAGCGATCTCTTCTAAACAACCTTTGGATGGAAAAAATGGAAAAGATAGCATTTTTGAACATTTTCCGCTTCGTCCTTTTCCTTTGTTTCTTTTCCGTTCTGTTGCCAACCCATCTATTCGTCCTTTTCCTCTTATCTTTTTCCCTTTCGCTTCCCTCTTAGACATAAACTGGGGCAACTAGTAATACAATAAAAGAGCAAACATTTTTGTATGGAGCATGGACTGTCCAAAATCCACCGTTTTAAAAAAAAACACGATTTATTGGCCAGTGATAAAACTAGTGTCAATCGATAGAAAAAATTATAGGGAACAAACAATGTTCTATGAAAAATCACCTAAGTGATATACTTTCCGAGATAATCGGGAATGAGATTATTATTTTTTATACCAAACGTTACTTATATTTGCAGTGCAAATATACAGTAGCGCTCATAGCAAAGGGAAACAAGCCATTCCTAAGTGACCGGTGTTAAGAAACGTTTGCTGCTGTCACTCCTTTGATGAGTAACTGCTACAAAGTGGTATTTATAACTCCGGGCTACCATGCTTCGGAGGGCACATTAAGTCCTCGATTGCGGCTGTTGTTGTAAGACAATAGTCAACGTTAAGGTAAGTCAGAAGTCTGTGGGCGGCCTAAAAATTCTGACACTAGGGCTGCCTACTTCTCAACAATAATAGCTATAGGCAGAACATGCGCATTCGACCATGATTTTCGTCTTCCCATTTTTGTTTCAAGGCCAACTTGTTGGGAAACCGTACTTAGGTTATTGAGCATGGTGCTGGTAAGATCTAGCGCCTTCTCCATTATGTACCATCAGCAAAGCGGAGATGAATGATTAGCTATTGCTCATCCAATTTATTGTTAACCGCAGCAATAGTGTTTGCAGAACCGATGGCTCATGGAGCCATAGGGTTATGATGGGGTGTACGGTAGCTGGTATTGTACCATTAATTTTTGCATTTGATCACGTGTTGGCGGCATGTATTATGCAACAGTCCACACTCATTATGATGTTTGACATGACTGTGTTTTACTGATTGTATAAGGATATTAATGTCTATGTTTGGGATGCATGCAGAGTTAATGCCACAGGCTACTACTTTTTTAGACCATGAATCGGAGGACGCAGCGTAGGCCTATGTTCAGCAGTGGATCTCTTCAGGTTGATAATGATGACTATTATTTTAAGTAATTAATTTACCACTCAGCAGTTGCACTACAAGTACATTACAGTAAAGTATGAAAAAAACATTCTAACTCAAATATCTCAGAAAGTATATCACTTAGACGATTTTTTCATAGATTACTTTTTGTAGTCTATAGTTTTTCCTATCGATTGACACCAGTTTCATCAATGGCTATCAAATCATGATTTTTTCAAAATGGCGGAGGCCAAAAATGTTAGTGCTCTTTATACTTGTATTATTCGGTTTTACTATACATAATATACCTTTTATTATCATCAGCATATCAGCATGAAGACCATTAATTTATGTTTTATGGTCTACACTTGAGAATCCATTGGTTGTTAGTTCTACAAGTGGTGTGGCCCGCCCATTGCCATTTTAACAGCTCGCTAATTTTAAGAGTTATACCTTTATTGCCTATATCGGCGAATTTCGTTCTCCTGCAGATCACCTCATTATAAATCTTTTCTAGCAAGGAAGCTATTTGCAATGCATAGCTTGTTGAGCGTTGTCTATTTTACAAATAATCTGTGTTTGTTACCTGTGTATATAAAGTCTATAATTTTTGGTAATATGTCAGGTGGCACTGTAGGCAGTGCAACATGCCCTTTTAGACTTTCTTCTAGTCCCACACTGAACATAGCATCAAAATATTCACTACTAGCTGCCAGAACTACACGATGAGCCTGAAATTTCCATAATCGTTAGATTTGAACACAATATGATACAATAGGATTGAGATAATATATGTTTAGCATTCAAATAAACGTTGGTCTTTTAAACAACTAATTTATATTTCCAGTACAGGATATGTACCCACATATACAACACAAACATTCAATAAATAATTAATATCATATAAATAAATCATGTATGGGCAACCGCCGGCCCTTTTAGGCTAAAACATCAGTGCACGCCAACAAAGAGTGAGAGTAGCATTCTTTTCAGCTCAGGATCTAGAACGGGGGGGGGGGGGGTCGGACCACTTTTCCAACCTATGCCAATGTGTAGAGGACATTAATACAAGCAATAAATGTCAAGGAAGTAATATTGTAAAGGATTGCGGTATCCTGTTTTCAGACAGAAACAAAAATTAATTATTGCAAAAATGTTTAATTCTTTACCTGTTAATTCATGCAAAATAGATCAAAATAGATGTAATGATAATTAAATCCATCATAATCATCAGTCAGAAGATGTTCACTGCTTACTGAACATAGGCTTTCTTCTCC
Source organism: Ennomos erosarius (assembly GCA_963580505.1). Classification (NCBI taxonomy): domain Eukaryota; kingdom Metazoa; phylum Arthropoda; class Insecta; order Lepidoptera; family Geometridae; genus Ennomos; species Ennomos erosarius. The sequence continues at coordinate 8,527,875 of OY756981.1, read as the reverse complement.
TATAAACCTCCACACTGAATGACATTCTAGCATTTGCATCCACTGGATGCCTGTGACCTTCAAATCATTGGTCCATCTACTGCAAAGCTTACCTACCTATATTGTCTAAAGAACCTTTCTTCAGTATCCATAATTATAATAAATCTCATCAGCAAAATGAAGGTCAGCAATGTACTCTCCATTTAATGATGCCAGATCCTATCCACCCCAAGAGCTTGGAAAGAGCCTCCATTAAATTCATGATCAGTTTTGGAGAAATAACATAAATGCCTCAGTTGTTGCAAAGGGGCTTGCTTCAGATAGGGAGACATTATTTCAGAACAAGTTCCATTGTATTTGTTCCATGCTCTGGTCCTGTAGTCGGACTGACACAGTGGCCCTGCTGTACAAACACTAACATTTCGATATACCTATAGGCAATGTAGCCTCGATTGAATTGAATTCTTTCTCATAGTCTACAAACGCTACACATAACGGCCGATTGTACCTTAGTGTGCCAAAACGCTACATCAGGTTATACAAAATGCCAAATATTATAGTATAGACCAGTCTTTCTCATAATTAAAGAAAAAAGCAGACACTACACATTGAAATTGAATCTGAACTGCTAATCGAGAGGGAAGAAAGGTTCTTTAGTGGAAACCACTAACTAGAAGAATATAATATAGGTAGATAGGCCTCCCAGTAGATGGATTAATGAGATGAAGGTTGTGGGACTCGCAGGAATCCAGAGGATGTAGATGGCAGAATGTTGTTAAGTGTTGAGGTTAATAGGAGAGCAAAGCCTATGTTCATTTAGCAGTGAACATCTTCTGACTGATGATGATGATGGATTTAATGATCATTATGTAGTTTTGTGCTCTACAGTAAACATAAATGATCTATTTTGCTTGAATTAGGGAGGTAATAAATTAAAGATTAAGCCAAAATGTTACAACCCCTTTAGTTTTTTTCATCATTAGGACAGGGATTGGCCAGTTAAGTAGTAATTTAACAATTAAGTAAGTCTAGTGCATAGAAACAGGTTCTATTTTTTTGGCGAGTCAACTGCACATTCTCCACAAGTACAAAGAAAGTATCTTCATCCCACCACCCCTGCAAGACGCAGCGCACTGAAACTTGAAGATAAACAGTAAACTCGCCTGTATGTTTAGACCAAAACTTATTAGTAAACCGAACTAAATTATGGAAGTCACAACTTAATTAAACAAAGTGTAAACCAGCCTTAACAGAGTGGAGCTTTACATGTAGTGGTTAATTTAGGTGCTGCCCATTGCACATTTTCTATTAGTAGTTGAAAGATATATTCTATGCTAACATGTTGGAAAAAAGAGATATGGTATCAGGAGGTATGGTATAAGATCTCTCATTAGTTTTGAAGGATCACTAATATCTGGATTTTCAAACAATATAGATCCATTATAAAAAATAATTTGTAGAATCATATTATTATATATTATTTGCTGATAAATGACTATGACTCAATCATGTAAGTGGAACTGTGAATACCATATCAATATTATTGAAATAGATAAAGTATGTACTCACAATCGTACCTTAATTTTTGTATTTCCTGATACTAGTTCTATATCACAAAACCTTCCATCTCGTTTTAAACGTAGCAAATGAGAAGATATTTTATGTGTGTATTCATAACATTTATACGTCCGAGATCCATCTTTATTTGCAGGTCCGTCAAATGAGTTCATTTTATTCAAGTTGAAGATCTGAATATTAATAGTAAGTAGTCTGTGTTGCTATTGAAGGAACATTTATATAATTACTAGTACAAGCTTATTACTTTGTGATTATTAATAAGTTTAATTTTTACTGTTTTTTTTTTTAATGTTGTCAAATCCACAGACCACAGAGTACATTGGTAAAGACTAGTCTTGGCCGTTATTAAAAAAACGATGCGGGATATCGATGCCAGTACCCGATGCCGGCATCCGATTCCACAAACATAGATAACGGATGCGCACCGTACGGATCACGTTGCGTTGCCGCGATGCGGAGCGGATTGCTCGATGCGATGCGGTCTCGTTCGCACGCACACCGATACAATCACCGATGGGCGATGATGCCGATATTGACCGAATCGTGCGTGGTCTCCACCGTGGAGTATCTTTTAACGCCATCTATTGGATTTGCCTGTAATTATTCGGTTAAGAGAATTTATTTTTTACCTTTTTTGTCGATAATCAAGTATTGATAAGCAACTAACAGGTGGCAGTAATTGCCAACGCGAAAACTAAACCAAGTTCAAGGTCATGTTTGTTAGTTGTTTACGTTTTTTCATGCGCTAACATTCTTTCGCGCCTCAAGTCTTCTAAACATTATTATCTTTCAGTGTTTCATAGTTCGTGTTTTAAAACATTGTGGTTTGAGCATATTAGTGTATTCTGTCACGTTACATCCGTTCCTTTCGTGAAAAAGGTAGAATGGAACGCTACAAGTTAATGAGCAGCTCCTCCCCTACCTAAACAGTGCCTAGGTTGACAGGATCCTAAGAGCTGAAGAGAAAAAAAAGGAATTGGTAACAGATATTTATTTTCGTAAATTTTACAAGCTTTGTAGAAAGCAAAAAAAAGAGTCTCTAGATGATGCGGAAGAACGCGAAATTTAAGTTGTTTACGGCCTACAAGTTATCACGGTAGAATTAGAATGTTATTGGATCCAAACAAGGCCCACTTCCGGGTCTTTATTCAAACAAGGCCCACTGTCGTTATAGAGACTGAGGAATTCGTTGCCTTTAGTTTGTCCGACTTCCAGAGTTCAGCGGCTAGCTCATTCAGTTATTAGCTTCTGGATCCAGAAGAAGATTCTCGACCTTCCACCGTCGATGAAGTATTATTACGCAGCTCAGATTCAAGATGCAGGAGCAGGAGACACGCAGGTATTAGTCGTCAAAGCTTTGACGGACGACGGGCCGGAACATGGTGATGAAGTTATATTGCCACTCAATGTTTGAAAAAGGCAAACCGGTCGTCTCACTGGTTGACGCTCGGCGATAGATTCGTCGTGGTAGATACGGCGGCCGACGGTGACAACAGATGTAGTTTCGGCGATCGGCGATTTGACAATGGATATGTCGTGGCGCAGCGATTGACGTAGATGGAGATTCACTTCACAATTTTGGTGTTGGATAGCCAAAGATGGTTTTTGAAGGCGTTCTTGAGTTCCCGGGCCTTGCCTGGCCCGGGAATGGCCTTATATCAATTTAGTGTTCCTCGTTCGAGGAGTAAATTGAGACTGCCATTCCATAGCGACAGCTTTTCTAAAGAAACCTCGCTAGCATTCCAAGGTTCTAGATTTTTGCAGTTTTCAAAATTTTGAATACAGAATAGTAAAAAAAATAAATCTAGAGTCAAAATACATACAATCATGGCCAAACTATAAAATACCTCACTGAAATTGACAGTAGAAAAAGAAAAATATGAATTTGAAGAGAAACTAAATTCGAAACAAAAAAAACAGTTTCAAAACAACTGCCATCCGAGCAGTCGTGTCTAGAAATCGGGCCCGTGACCCGCGCGCAAAATCGATAAAGTGATGTAAAATTTTTGAGAAAAATCAAGTTTTTTTGTGCTTAAATTACTGTGAAAAGGACTGTCAAGTGCTGTGATGTGAAAGTTGTGAATGAATAATAGAAACCAGGTAATATATTATGATATATACATACATGTAGCATGGGGGAAATATGTAATGCTACATGTATGTATATATCATAATATATTACCTGGTTTCTATTATTCATTCACAACTTTCACATCACAGCACTTGACAGTCCTTTTCACAGTAATTTAAGCACAAAAAAACTTGATTTTTCTCAAAAATTTTACATCACTTTATCGATTTTGCGCGCGGGTCACGGGCCCGATTTCTAGACACGACTGCTCGGATGGCAGTTGTTTTGAAACTGTTTTTTTTGTTTCGAATTTAGTTTCTCTTCAAATTCATATTTTTCTTTTTCTACTGTCAATTTCAGTGAGGTATTTTATAGTTTGGCCATGATTGTATGTATTTTGACTCTAGATTTATTTTTTTTACTATTCTGTATTCAAAATTTTGAAAACTGCAAAAATCTAGAACCTTGGAATGCTAGCGAGGTTTCTTTAGAAAAGCTGTCGCTATGGAATGGCAGTCTCAATTTACTCCTCGAACGAGGAACACTAAATTGATATAAGGCCATTCCCGGGCCAGGCAAGGCCCGGGAACTCAAGAACGCCTTCAAAAACCATCTTTGGCTATCCAACACCAAAATTGTGAAGTGAATCTCCATCTACGTCAATCGCTGCGCCACGACATATCCATTGTCAAATCGCCGATCGCCGAAACTACATCTGTTGTCACCGTCGGCCGCCGTATCTACCACGACGAATCTATCGCCGAGCGTCAACCAGTGAGACGACCGGTTTGCCTTTTTCAAACATTGAGTGGCAATATAACTTCATCACCATGTTCCGGCCCGTCGTCCGTCAAAGCTTTGACGACTAATACCTGCGTGTCTCCTGCTCCTGCATCTTGAATCTGAGCTGCGTAATAATACTTCATCGACGGTGGAAGGTCGAGAATCTTCTTCTGGATCCAGAAGCTAATAACTGAATGAGCTAGCCGCTGAACTCTGGAAGTCGGACAAACTAAAGGCAACGAATTCCTCAGTCTCTATAACGACAGTGGGCCTTGTTTGAATAAAGACCCGGAAGTGGGCCTTGTTTGGATCCAATAACATTCTAATTCTACCGTGATAACTTGTAGGCCGTAAACAACTTAAATTTCGCGTTCTTCCGCATCATCTAGAGACTCTTTTTTTTGCTTTCTACAAAGCTTGTAAAATTTACGAAAATAAATATCTGTTACCAATTCCTTTTTTTTCTCTTCAGCTCTTAGGATCCTGTCAACCTAGGCACTGTTTAGGTAGGGGAGGAGCTGCTCATTAACTTGTAGCGTTCCATTCTACCTTTTTCACGAAAGGAACGGATGTAACGTGACAGTTTGGCGCCCAACTAAAATGAACCCTCTAAAACATTCTTCTAAATTCTAAAATAATACTTACTCAAGTAGGCTAAAATTTGATATTGACTTTTGGCTCTAACGTAATATCTTAGGTACTTGCTTAATTTATTTTTATACAGGCAGGACACGCGGAACATCACACTTACATTCTACAACACTCGCATAGTACTTAATACTTAAACGAACTTAAACTTGACTTGATTTTATCCTTGACTATTGACTTCAACTTGTGACTATGGCGAGACCCATTAAATACTCGTTTCTAAACAAACTTGAACTGGAATATGAAGTGACTATCAGAGGTGAAAAACCAGCTGACACTTTGACAACTCTTAAGGAGCAGCTGGCAAAATTGAGTCACATTCAACCTGAGGACATAAAATCTTCTCCAATACCTCTCAAACATGACCTCTCCCAAGCAGAGATCACGTTTAATTACGTCGAGGGTAAAATCTCGCACCTCGAAGCCACGGATGATAAAAGTAACCTGAGGAAAGTTGAATCTTTCGTAAATCATCTTCATTATCGCCTCGAACGCTTTAACGCCGTTCCACCATTTGTTGAGTCATGCTCAAACATACGATCTCGCTTCTTCACGCTCCAAAAACGGTTTGAAGTCTTAACTTCAGATTATTCAGGATCTTCTGAAGAAGTGTTAGTTGACATTCACAATCCTTGTCCTCAGACTCAGCCTAGCCCTCCCTCGATTTATCAATTACTACCTATGACTGGAACCAATCAAACTTTGGAAGTACTGAGTACTCCTCAACCCACTTTACCTTCAAGCATTCTGACTAGTATACCACTGGCTTCCGAGTCTGTACAAAACTATCACACTTCGGATAATTTTGTGAAGGAGCTCAAAACGTTTTCTTTCAATGGAAAATCGTGCCCTAGATCATTTCTTCAAAGATTGGACGAGTTTAGGATTTCTCGAAACATTCCGGAAGGTATGCTTTGCAAGCACGCCTTTGAGATTTTCACAGGTGATGCCCTTCATTGGTTTCGTTTTCAGTATAATCGAAATCCTACCTTATCGTGGAAAGATATTTGCACATTGCTGATTCGAGATTTTGGTATACATGATTACGACTATAAGCTGTTGGAAGCTATAAGGAATAGAACGCAAGGAGCAACTGAGACCATTATCGTTTACGTCTCAATTATGTTCGGTATGTTTGCTCGTCTTTCAAAGAAACTTAGCGAGAGCGAACAATTAGAGATTTTACTCCATAATATAAGACCGTGCTATTCAGTTTTTGTTGCACTTAAAGATATTAAAACGGTAGATTCTTTAATTTCTACTTGTCAAAGTTACGAACGCATTTCTGAACGAGACAAAAATTTTCATGAGCCTAGATCTGAAGACACTTCTTGTGCTGCTGAATTTGCCTATCTTCCTTCATTTTCTAAAGCTTCACTTCCTAAAGCGTCTCCAAACGTAAGGTACACTAATGCAGTGCAGGAAGATAAACATCCACGCTCGTCATCTCAAACTAATGACATTTCTAAAGAAGAATTCTGTTATCGCTGTCGTATCACAGGCCATTCTTTACAAACTTGTACTAAGCCTAGATACCTCATTTGTTTTAAATGTGGTCGTAAAGGCGTGAGAATCAGCGAATGTCCAAAATGTGCTCCATCAAATCAACAAAAAAACTAGCTGGCGACTTGAATGGTTTCACTAAATCACATAACAATAATTTTGATCTTAACGACTGGAATCAATGGTTAAATACTATTCGAAATTTTATGTTTTGCTACAAAACAACTTCTGTTTTCTACGACAAAGAAAAAGACTTTAACAGACCTTTTATTAACGTGTCTATAAACAATATACCTTTTTCCGGTCTTTTAGATAGTGGAAGTTGTATAACTATTTTAGGTAATAACTCTCATAAAGATATCCAAAAGTTAGGCTTTAAACTATTCAAGTCTCCAACTCAAGTTATGGTTGCTAATAAACAAAAAGCAATGTCTTCTGGTTATTTTCATTTGCCATTGAGATTTCATAATCAGACACATGTTATCAAAGCTTATGTTTTCCCTGATATTTATCCTTCTTTGATACTTGGGTGGGATTTCTGGAAAGAATTCGAACTCTCCCCAAAGATACTTTCTCTTGAACTCAATCTCGAATCTAAAGATCATACAACTTGTGCTGTTGAAAATAAAATATCAACATTTCATCATCTGTCTGGGAATCAAGTAGAAATTGCTAATGACATAATCAAGCGTTTCAAAAGTATTTCTTTTGAACAACGAGGTAAATTAGGCCGTACTAGTTTAGTTAGTCATCGGATCAATACTGGTGATGCTTTACCTATAAAACAACGTTGTTATCGTCTCTCTCCAGAAAAGCAAAAAGCACTCATCAATGAGGTCGATAAAATGCTAGAATTAAAAGTTATAGAAAAATGTGAGAGTCCTTGGTTATCTCCAGTACTTATCACTCCAAAAAAGAACGGAGAATGGCGTTTCTGCGTCGACAGCAGAAAGCTGAATGCAATTACTCGTAAAGATGCCTACAGCCTCCCTTTTGTTTCTGAGATACTAGATAACCTCAAAAATGCTAAATATTTGTCTAGTATCGATATAGCAAAGGCTTTTTGGGAAATTCCATTACATCCCAAAGACAGAGATAAAACTGGTTTTTACGTACCTGGTAGAGGAATGTATAGATTCACTGTTATGCCCTTCGGATTGACAAACGCTCCAGCAACTCAACAAAGACTCATGGACAGTTTATTCACTCCAGAGTTTGAGAATAAAGTGTTCTGTTACTTAGATGACATAATAATCATAGGTGCGACATTTGAGGAACATATTTCACTCCTACTTAAAGTTCATCAGAAACTTTCTTATGCTAGTCTAACCATTAACTTTGAAAAGAGTCAATTCTTTCGCAAAGAACTGAAATATCTTGGCTACATAGTAGATGAGCAAGGATTGCGGGCTGATCCCAGTAAAATTGAAGCGATTCTAGCTTACGCTGCTCCTACCTCTAAAAAAGAAGTAAGAAAATTTTTAGGTACGTGCAGTTGGTTTCGCCGATTCATACCTAATTTCAGTACTATTGCTTCACCACTCTGTAAATTAACGTCATCTGGAAAAAAATCTCCAAAAAAATTTGTCTGGAATGCTGAGGCTGACTCTGCTTTTGCTAAATTAAAAGAATGCTTGACTACAACACCAATACTATCTTGCCCTGACTTTGACTATCCATTTTCCGTTCACTGCGACGCTTCTAACTTTGGGATAGGTGCTATGCTGACTCAGGAAAAAGACAATAAAGAAGTTGTTATTGCATATATGAGTAGATCTCTAAACAAGCATGAGCAGAATTATTCAACTACAGAACGTGAGACTTTAGCTGTCATTACTGCACTTGAGCATTGGCGTTGTTATCTTGATAACGGTAAACGATTTACAGTATACACTGACCATGCAGCATTAAAGTGGTTCCAAAATTTGTCTAATCCTTCTGGCAGATTGGCACGATGGAGTCTTCGTCTGTCTTGTTTTAACTTCGACCTAAAACATAAAAAAGGAAAAGAAAATGTTGTCCCAGACCTTCTGTCGCGTCATAAAATACCCGATACTGCTATTATTGGTGGTGTTGAACCCATATCTAGAGACAATGCATCACAATTGGAACTATATAATAGACTTTTTACTAACTGTCGAGATAATCCTGATGCTTATCCAAATTACAAAATTCTCAACAATAATTTATACCGTTTTAATAACTCACCTGATTATCTAAATGAAGATTTTGCTTGGAAAGAAGTTCCACTTCCCTCTGAGAGAATGAATCTCATCAAAACTTGCCATGGTGACTCAGAAAGTAATCCCCATACTGGCATTTTCAAAACATACAAGAAGCTTTCTTTAAGATACTATTGGTCTGGTATGTTTAAAGATGTGGCTAAAATGTGTTCTTCTTGTGAAACATGCCTCTCTTATAAGCATTCGAATCATTCTCCATATGGTCCTATGGGTAAACCAAAAATTTGTTTGCTACATGTATGTATATATCATAATATATTACCTGGTTTCTATTATTCATTCACAACTTTCACATCACAGCACTTGACAGTCCTTTTCACAGTAATTTAAGCACAAAAAAACTTGATTTTTCTCAAAAATTTTACATCACTTTATCGATTTTGCGCGCGGGTCACGGGCCCGATTTCTAGACACGACTGCTCGGATGGCAGTTGTTTTGAAACTGTTTTTTTTGTTTCGAATTTAGTTTCTCTTCAAATTCATATTTTTCTTTTTCTACTGTCAATTTCAGTGAGGTATTTTATAGTTTGGCCATGATTGTATGTATTTTGACTCTAGATTTATTTTTTTTACTATTCTGTATTCAAAATTTTGAAAACTGCAAAAATCTAGAACCTTGGAATGCTAGCGAGGTTTCTTTAGAAAAGCTGTCGCTATGGAATGGCAGTCTCAATTTACTCCTCGAACGAGGAACACTAAATTGATATAAGGCCATTCCCGGGCCAGGCAAGGCCCGGGAACTCAAGAACGCCTTCAAAAACCATCTTTGGCTATCCAACACCAAAATTGTGAAGTGAATCTCCATCTACGTCAATCGCTGCGCCACGACATATCCATTGTCAAATCGCCGATCGCCGAAACTACATCTGTTGTCACCGTCGGCCGCCGTATCTACCACGACGAATCTATCGCCGAGCGTCAACCAGTGAGACGACCGGTTTGCCTTTTTCAAACATTGAGTGGCAATATAACTTCATCACCATGTTCCGGCCCGTCGTCCGTCAAAGCTTTGACGACTAATACCTGCGTGTCTCCTGCTCCTGCATCTTGAATCTGAGCTGCGTAATAATACTTCATCGACGGTGGAAGGTCGAGAATCTTCTTCTGGATCCAGAAGCTAATAACTGAATGAGCTAGCCGCTGAACTCTGGAAGTCGGACAAACTAAAGGCAACGAATTCCTCAGTCTCTATAACGACAGTGGGCCTTGTTTGAATAAAGACCCGGAAGTGGGCCTTGTTTGGATCCAATAACATTCTAATTCTACCGTGATAACTTGTAGGCCGTAAACAACTTAAATTTCGCGTTCTTCCGCATCATCTAGAGACTCTTTTTTTTGCTTTCTACAAAGCTTGTAAAATTTACGAAAATAAATATCTGTTACCAATTCCTTTTTTTTCTCTTCAGCTCTTAGGATCCTGTCAACCTAGGCACTGTTTAGGTAGGGGAGGAGCTGCTCATTAACTTGTAGCGTTCCATTCTACCTTTTTCACGAAAGGAACGGATGTAACGTGACAGTTTGGCGCCCAACGTGGGGCAAACTGTCACGTTACATCCGTTCCTTTCGTGAAAAAGGTAGAATGGAACGCTACAAGTTAATGAGCAGCTCCTCCCCTACCTAAACAGTGCCTAGGTTGACAGGATCCTAAGAGCTGAAGAGAAAAAAAAGGAATTGGTAACAGATATTTATTTTCGTAAATTTTACAAGCTTTGTAGAAAGCAAAAAAAAGAGTCTCTAGATGATGCGGAAGAACGCGAAATTTAAGTTGTTTACGGCCTACAAGTTATCACGGTAGAATTAGAATGTTATTGGATCCAAACAAGGCCCACTTCCGGGTCTTTATTCAAACAAGGCCCACTGTCGTTATAGAGACTGAGGAATTCGTTGCCTTTAGTTTGTCCGACTTCCAGAGTTCAGCGGCTAGCTCATTCAGTTATTAGCTTCTGGATCCAGAAGAAGATTCTCGACCTTCCACCGTCGATGAAGTATTATTACGCAGCTCAGATTCAAGATGCAGGAGCAGGAGACACGCAGGTATTAGTCGTCAAAGCTTTGACGGACGACGGGCCGGAACATGGTGATGAAGTTATATTGCCACTCAATGTTTGAAAAAGGCAAACCGGTCGTCTCACTGGTTGACGCTCGGCGATAGATTCGTCGTGGTAGATACGGCGGCCGACGGTGACAACAGATGTAGTTTCGGCGATCGGCGATTTGACAATGGATATGTCGTGGCGCAGCGATTGACGTAGATGGAGATTCACTTCACAATTTTGGTGTTGGATAGCCAAAGATGGTTTTTGAAGGCGTTCTTGAGTTCCCGGGCCTTGCCTGGCCCGGGAATGGCCTTATATCAATTTAGTGTTCCTCGTTCGAGGAGTAAATTGAGACTGCCATTCCATAGCGACAGCTTTTCTAAAGAAACCTCGCTAGCATTCCAAGGTTCTAGATTTTTGCAGTTTTCAAAATTTTGAATACAGAATAGTAAAAAAAATAAATCTAGAGTCAAAATACATACAATCATGGCCAAACTATAAAATACCTCACTGAAATTGACAGTAGAAAAAGAAAAATATGAATTTGAAGAGAAACTAAATTCGAAACAAAAAAAACAGTTTCAAAACAACTGCCATCCGAGCAGTCGTGTCTAGAAATCGGGCCCGTGACCCGCGCGCAAAATCGATAAAGTGATGTAAAATTTTTGAGAAAAATCAAGTTTTTTTGTGCTTAAATTACTGTGAAAAGGACTGTCAAGTGCTGTGATGTGAAAGTTGTGAATGAATAATAGAAACCAGGTAATATATTATGATATATACATACATGTAGCATTACAATTCACAGTAGTGTATATATAAACAGTAGCTAGGTATAAGTATAAATATATAAATTAGTGAATAAGTGTAGGTAATACATTAATTAGGTACCTATAAGATATCGAAACGACGAGAAAATCCGATTTAGGAATATTACACTAAAAAAATGAAACGAAATTTAAAAATGTAATAATAAACGTACCTACCTAACTGATTACTTACTGAATTATTTAAGTGTATTTATTTCACTTTAGAAAATTCAGTAAAAACGCATAAACCCAAAATATTGTTGTGCATCTATTCATATCAATCAAAAAGTAGGTAGAAGCAACGCACATCGCCTAGGTAGGGATCCAACTTCCAAGCCAATCGTATCATCCGCATCAGTTTACAATATACCGTAACCAGAACACTGCGCAACGATGCCAAAAATAACGATGCGGGAATCGGATGCCGGTGCCCTGATAACGATGCGCATCGGTATCAAAAAATAGCGAAAACGCCCATCACTAGTAAAGACTGAAACCACAGACTAGGTAGGGGAAACCACAGACTACTAAGAGATACTACGTATGGGGATACTACGTATGGTCAAATCCGAAGCGTTAAATACTCTTTGGTCAAACAAATCAAAGAAAGAGTATATAATACCATATGTAGAAAAGTACTCTGTGATAATACCATATCTTACCTCACAGAGTACATTGGTAAAAATCACAGAGAAACCAGAGGGAGCATTAGACATTTTGTAACTATTTTTGAAAAAATATTAATGAGTCGCTATTTTATCGATATCGATACTTCGCTGAACTGACTTTTAATTAAATAAAAACTGGATACCTAAAATGACTAAGACCTCAATTCACTTAGTTATAACTTAATTGTTTTATTGAATTTAGTATTTATTGTAGTTAGTACACTAATTGAAAAATAATTATGATAGTTTGAAAAATAAAATGAATTCTTAAACGCTGTGGAATAGTAGGAAATTACATTTATTAACTATGAAGTCACTAATCATTAACATGACAATTTCACAATGTTACAAAGTGCCTTTCGAAATTAACGCTTTATAGGTACTAAAAAGAGACAGCAAATAGTGCCTACTTACAAATCGATCAGCGTAAGCTGTCCCCTGATGTACCTATTTATATTATTTAAAAATACGCATGTAAAACATTGTATGATGAACGGTCTATAATTCTAAAATTGCTTGTCCACTTTCATTTATTTGTCCTGGGGGTCACGCTAACGCTATCGCAAACGCTAACTCTAAAATGTACTGAAATGACATTTTGGAAATCACTAACTTTTCCGCAACGAATTCAATACATTTTGAAGTTAGCGTGAGGCGTTAGCGCTAGTGGTTGGTATTTTTGCTGGTTCGTGAAAAGAAAGCTATGCGGTTTCTGTATTGTCGATTGTTTTTCCGCCCTGACATATGCTAATTTATTTATTGCCGTAATGTTATTCCAGAACGTAAAGTAAGATTAATGAGAAATAATTAGAATGTATTTATTTACCATAGATATATTTCAAAACATATATTATAAGTTACAAATTATTCATATAATATTTGCTCTATATACAAATGTCATCGAAGTAAGTTCGTCATGGTGGTCATGACGGTTGGCGGAATCTGTGAACAAACAAAACCAATTCTCATTTAAAAAAAAAAACTGAAAATTCTCATTCTTAATAATAATAATAGTTATCTTTGTATCCAAAAAGGCCCCTTGGTGTTAGCTTCGGCCCCACCAATGCCTCTCAAATGTCCGGGCTAGACCCGAGAATGGAAATGGATAATAATAATAATAAATATGTTTATTTCCAAAATTTGTTATGTTGAGTAGCGTATAGTTCATCTAATTAAAATAACTTTATCGAAATTGTCGATAATTTATCGACACCTGTAAAATCATCTCTAATTAAAAAACTTAAACAAATGAATAACCTTCTTATGGGAGTTTTGGCGGGAACGCATAGGTAGCATTGAGAAGGTGCATATAGCGTAAGGACAGATTGCCGCACGGAGTGCCATCAAACAACGAACCAGGGGGTCTAGCAAAGATACCAACCGCTAACGCTAACGCCAAACGCTAACTCCAAAATGTACTGAAATGACGTTTCGGAAATCGCTGAATTTTCCGTAGCGAATGTCATTTCGATACATTTTTGGAGTTAGCGTGAGGCGTTAGCGTTAGCGATTGTGATCTTTGCTAGACCCCCAGGGGGTCTAGCAAAGATACCAACCACTAACGCTAACGCCTCACGCTAACTCCAAAATGTACTGAAATGACATTTCGGAAATCGCTAACTTTTCCGTAGCGAATGTCACTTCGATACATTTTTGGAGTTAGCGTGAGGCGTTAGCGTCAGTGGTTGGTATCTTTGCTAGACCCCCAGAGCAGAGATAACGTCTACTGCATCTACCTACAACTACAAAACTATTAACATAAACACGAAAAGTATTCACATCATAGAAACTGAATGATTTGTCCGGTGTAAAACTTCTTGATTATTGAGTAAACATTCCAAAGACAGTACAAGTCAATATCTTTATATTAATCAGCTACGTAGTAAATTATATACTCTTTGATCACAGAGAACTTTGCTATGATTATAAATATTGTAATTTTGTTGTTGTTTGTTGTGTGCAAAGAGGATATAACTATAGTGTGTTGTGTGTTGTGAACACTTGAGCACTGATAATGTTAAATAAAGTTGAGCTTTCTTCAGACGTAGCCCTCGTTTGTATGCAGCATGCTTTATCCACTGAAAAAGAAGAAATTATGGGACTTCTCATTGGTGAAGTAAGTTCCGTTTCTACTTTCAACATGGTCACAGATTTCTCCTTATTCATAATTGTACTTACTACTTGGTAAAATTGTGAACATGGTCTCGCTTCTTGCTGTTTAGGTGTCACCCACAGAATTCCCCCTATTACATAGCTCTAAAATAAAAAGTCTTTGCTCTACAGATAAAAAGTCTTTGGTGTCACCGTGTCACCACATCATACAACCATCCTTCTCCCTGATTATAAGATATGAATAACATTGCAGTGGGATACTTTTAAATGACATGACATTGCTGATGTAAGATAGCCACTGAGTTGTTCAGTCTACTCAGGCATTTAGCTGTATGTTGCAGGTTAATAACAGTGGTTCATTAGTTTCAATTGTATCCTCTGTTATCTTGCGTCGACTTGATAAAAAACCAGACCGTGTGGAGATATCTGAAGAGCAGTTGGTTCAGGCCACATTAAAAGCAGAAGAATTGGCTTTGGAGTTAGGGAGGCCATTGCGAGTAGTTGGCTGGTATCATTCCCATCCACATATCACAGTGTGGCCCTCACATGTTGGTAAGTGAAATGCAATATTATCTGCCCCACCAAGTCTACTATTGCCTTACATTAGTAATTTTTGTAATAAATTTTCTATAATATAATTGCAATCTAACAATTTGTAAAATGATGTAATCACATGTTAACCTTGAGTGGAGTCTAGAGTCATAGGTCAGCAGCAATCATCAGCAGTATTAAAATAGAAATGTTCGTAAAGTATTGAATCCAAGCCTCATCCGTGCCTCGCACGAGGCACGGCTCAGTCTAGCATAAATCATCCCTTCTAATTCTACGTGGGTAATTCTACATAAATCATCCCTTATACAAAATTCTTTATTATCGGATAAATAAATCCATATCCATACCATCCTTATACAGTAGCGTTTAGTGGAAACATTCTAGGATTGTACTTACTTGGTGCACAGGCTGTTTTCGGTTAGGCCGCACAGTGGCCCTTTTTTTTGAAGGATTGTACCTAATACTTTGTTTAGAGAATAAAGGTGTTAGGGGGAGTCCACCCCGTCATCACCACCCAAGACTCATCTTGAGCTACCCTTTGATTTGGCTGCGCTAGGATCACTGGACGAGTCTAGCCATGCCTGTGCTAGCCCTGGCTCAAGTACCAATTTCGCCATTGGTATAGGATACCAGCATAACACAAACAGACCTCGAACCTGCCGGTGAGGTTGACGTACCAGTCGCAACTTTCCATAGGGTCCACTCCTTCATGCGGATTTAGCCTTCTCACAGCAATAATTAGCAGAGAAAAATAAAGACTAATGGAAGATGGTAATTTGAGAGTAAATGGTTTTATAATTGGACCTACTTCTGCAATATGGAACCAACCCACACACATGTTAAAATTGACTTGAGTATGCAGGAAGCTTTCAAAATGCACCTTCTATCTACTCTAAAAAGATCAAAATCCTCTGCAACAATTTTCATTGAACTAAACTTTTAATCGACAAAGTAACCAACTTTGGTGGATTTACCACTAGGCTGAGTAGGCTGAAACCTAGGGTGGCAAAATTGGTCAGAAGTTTTTATGCATAAATACCTAAATAATAAACATTATTAATAATCTGAGAAAATGTAACTCTCTAAACAAACAAGATTGTGGTGATTTGTTTCTAGCCTAGAATTCCACCTAGGCACACAAACAGGGGCGTATTTACGCCCCTGTTTGTGGCCGGGGCCGACGCAAGCCGCCACTCGTATCCAGCAGCCCCGATAATATGAGCGCGAAAAATCTGAGTTTGGGTACTCATATTTTTCGCGTTCCCTGCGCTCGCTGTCGTTTGGTGACATTTCCCTGTTTTTCTGATTGAGCAAAATTAATACCCAACTTACCCAATACAAACTAATTTTTTTTGGAAACTGCCTGAAAGGACATATTTCAAAGAGTTTTGCGCTCGCTTTCATTGCTACAGTCTAAACGCTCTGATTTTTCGCGCTCGCTGCGCTCGCGCTGTCATTTTACAAGCGTTCCAATTTTTCTAATGGAGCAAAATTACTACCCACTTAAAACCTATTTTTCTAAGATCTGCAAAGATAATATTCATTTGCTTCGCATAGATCTATATATCAGGATATGCCCGAAGGAACATTTTATTTACTCAAAATGCTGTGGGGAAAAGTCAGCGCCATCTCTTAGATTACTCAGGAACTACGATGAGTTGGGAAATTAAACGCTGCCATCATGGATGAAATAAAAAAAGAAGGATTGAGTTTTGATTGACATCGAACTGAAGCCCAAAATGGCGGACATATTACACATGTGTGTCAGATGAAAGTAGGGCGATCGGCTTCCTATGATGTGAGTGTGTGCGTGCCCCGCCTCGTACGTACGAAGCGTTCCGTCTTCCTAAGGGTGCTTCAGTTTCGGATCAGACGGGATTCCCTCCTTCTTTTTTTATTAGCTCCATGGCTGCCATTATGTCCGTCAATGTTTGTTTACAATGATTATCCCAAATATAAATTCGATTATTTTCGTACAAAACGGAGTGTAATATTGAAAACATTGACTTACTTGTGGTAAGAAACTTTGTATTTCTTTTTATTACACTTTAGAGTGTAGTTTGTGCAACCCTTCACAACACAACTTGGCATATTTTCTTTGAGACACACGACCGATATCTTCTCACTTCCAACACAGACTGGGCGCCAGTGGATGTCAATCTGTGAACTTGACTCCCTCTTTGAAGCGACGGTTTAATTTGTCATTAGGCCTGTCCTTATATATATGTCTATGATTTCTTGTGTAAACTTCACTAAATAGTGAGTTGTAATGATCTTGTATCTTAACTGATACAAACGATCTTTTAGTTCACAATCATATCAATAACAGGATAAAAATAAATAATGACGAAGATAGAGCATAAATAATAAAACTGGAATATCATTTACAAAGAAAGTGTAAAAAATACGACTGTGAACTAGGATATTGAAATATTAATTACCAATTTTCATCAAGTCATCCATTACATCCATTTTCATTCATTTTCATCTCACGAAACAAAACTTGACAGATATGTATTTTCAAAGGAAATTGCTGGTCGCAAAACTCACCAGCAATGAAATTCCATACAACATTGCTGGCGCCTTATTGAGTAGCACAGCAACGCCGACTTTTCTCGAAGAAGGTTGCCAAAATAATGACCACATTACGAGCATTTTTGAGTAAACTTACATTGTCAATTAGACTGAACGATTTTGCACAATACACAATTTAGACAAAAACGGCTGTTTCTCAAAACTGTCATGGCGTGGGTTGGTTCCATATTCTAGAAGTAAGGCCTATTATTATACCTAATAATTATTATTTCTAAAAGTTTATAATCAACTCTTTAAGTTTAATTAATGTAACGAATACATGGTAATCAAGTGAACATAATGAAATCTTTTATTGCTTTTCAGATCTAGCCACTCAGTTCATGTACCAGAGAATGGATGATAGCTTTGTTGGAATCATATTTGCAGTATATCTAACTGATCAATCTACAAAAGCTCCTTCAGTAAATACTTTTTATTTACTTTACATGGATGAAATAAAAAAAAAGAAGGATTGAGTTTTGATTGACATCGAACTGAAGCCCAAAATGGCGGACATATTACATATGTGTGTCAGATGAAAGTATGGCGACCGGCTGCCTATGATGTGAGTGTGTGCGTATTCCGCTTGTACGTACGAAGCGTTCCAGCTTCCTAAGGGTGCTTCAGTTTCGGATCAGACGGGATTCCCTCCTTCTTTTTTTATTAGCTCCATGTTCCTTTATTACAATCACAACCTATTAGTTATTTGAATTATATCGTTATAAATCTGATTTGATAATCCAATTCATCTGACAGTATTGTAATTTATAATGTATCCTTGAATGTCTGGTTTTTCTAAATATACCATATCAATTAATCAATACTCAATAAAATTGTAACTGGGCTAAATCTATACATTGAATATTTTTTGATAATTTTGACTGCTTTACATTACACTTTTTTTTTCTTTTTATTTTTTGGCTCCACACATAGTGTATTTAGCCAGTGTCAAGTTTTGTAATTTTTCATCATGTTAATATAATATTTCACGTAAAGTCAAGTTAAGTCTAAGTCAGGTAGTCATAATCCAGTCTAAGTCATGCTCCAGTAAAGTGGTGGCAACTTTACTAGAAGCTTCTATGGAATTTTGGAAGCAACACGGAAAATCACGTTTTACTACATTATATCACTTGCCCACACTCATGCTCGTAATTCAGCACTTAATGCGTAAAACGCCATCAATTTTAAACATTAACACTGGAAAAAGCACAAGTTTTGAGAAATAATACAATGCAACGAAGTGAACTTTTCCGCGTTCCCGCCAAAACTCCTACATTACACGTCTGAATCGATATAAATAATCATATTTTTTTGGATTTTTTTGGTCTGTCTGTCTGTCCCTTTGAAAACGCATCACGCTAGAACTGAATGAATTTTGCTGAAATTTGGTATGGTAATAGCTAATTTTCCAGAATAACGTTATTTATATTACGTTGTGTTTTCTAAAGCGGCCAAGTACAGATTGCGCGAAGCAATAAGTATGTATTTTTATGCAAGACTTTTTGTTAGTTTGATATTATTTTTGTTTACCTATTTATTTATACTCACCTGTCGAAGGGATGATAGAATGGAAAGGGAAAATATATATATTTATATATATTTTCCCTTTTGCTTCTCTCTTACCCATAGACAGGGTTAGAACTCATAACTAATTAACCCGTGCGAAGCCGGGGTGGGTCAGCTAGTTAACTAGCTGAAAGTGTAAATCGATAAAAGTGGCAATATAATTACAATATACTGAATAATTAAAAATCTATTTCAGGTCCAAGTAACTTGCTTTCAATCAGTCAATGAAGGTTCCACACAAAGCAGAAGAGAAATTGAAATGGAAATTATGTATAAAAGTGATTCCCTTTTAACAAATAACTTCGAGGTAGGTAGGTAAACTTAAATAATAATAAAGGTGGAAAAAATGTTTAACAAAATGTTACATACATCTAAAAGCAAAATAGACGATCGGGACCAACCACCGACCAAGGTCACATTTTTCTCACCTTGGTCGGGTTGGTGTAAAATCCGACATCCGAATCGTGTATTTTGCTCATTATGATAACCACTGAATTCTACTTTCTCCGATACCTACCATTCACCCAAAGTTTTCCTAAAAGATATCAATTCTCTATATTCGATTAAAGTTGCCATTACCTAGCCAGTGAGTAATACTGATCGGGACGTAAAAGCGGCGAGTAGTTCTTTCCAGTTTCACGAACGAAAAATTAAGGATGCTCTGTAGCAACGTCAACTGTTCATTACGTTCATTCAACAGTAACTCTGACTGACTGTGCTCTGACTACTGTCAGTAACGTCATTTTGGATGCGTTTGTTATTTTTTTTGTAATTTTTATGTGCCAGCTATATGCTGCGGTGCGGTAGGTGCCCTTCAAAAGAGTATTAATTACCTACTTAAAAACAGTAATAAGGATTTACCAGATTTACCTTTACAAAAAGGGGTATCAACTAAATAAATGAATGAGGAATGTAAGACAAATTTAAATTACATGGTTTAGTTCAACGGAAAATGTAATAAGTACCTATACCCATAGGTATACAAGGTGACCTTCAATTGGTATGTTATCCCGAAAGGGGATAAATCTACACCCCAAGGTAGACAATGTTTCTTCTACGACTTTTCTAAATTAATAGTTTTTCATTGAAGAAATGTCATGTAAAGTTTACGTTCGAAAAAAGCCTTAGCGCAGATGGATGGTTGAACTTCGTCCTTGACAGAGTGCACATAAATGAGTTTAACGAGCTGTGTTTAGAAATGTATTTATTATATTATCTTGTTAACTCTCGTAGCGATCGCACGTGCAATTTTGCGAGTGGTTTTATTTTTTACCATGGAAGTTTGGAAACGCCCAGTTTCAAGTAAGGCTCTCACAACTTGTAGGGTATGGTATCATGGTCCCAGTCCCCCCATTTCGGGATAACATACCAATTCAAGGTCACCTTGTATACCAGAACTTCTGTCCAGAAACCAGAATTATGGTTTTATCTCGACACAAATTTTTGAAATCTGACGTGACACAAAAAACAGACAGCGAAAAATTTGTGCTTAGACTGTAGAAATGAACGCCACTATAACAAGAGGGACGTGCACTAATACGAAAACGTGAGCGAAGCAAGCGCGAAATTCTTTAAAATATGTCCTGGCAGATTTCAGAAATATAAAGTTATAGGTAGCAATTCAGCTTAATCAGAAACATAGGGAAAGCAAGTAAAACGACATCGCGAGTGCAGCGAGCAAAAAATCAGAGCGTTAGGATTGTAGAAATTAACGGCAGTGTAATGTAATAGGGGGGACGTGTATTAATAAGAAAAACGCGAACGAAGGGATCTGCCCCCCCCCCCCCCCCCCTCGGTACGCGCATGGAAACAGGCGATAGGCATTCATTATTCAGTTGTTCGCAGTCGTGCCCCTTATATTATACGAAAAGCGGAAAAATTGTGTTTCCGCGATGCAGGATAATCAAAAATTACCTAAATATTGAATTTTTTTAACGTTTTTGTGCTTTAGTTCATTCATACATAAAAATATATTCAATTCAATCAAATTCTAAATCAAATTGCAATTGTAACCCACCACCGCCATCTAGTGGAAACATGATTCTTGGCGAAGGATCACGCCGAAACTACTGAATGATACCCAATGTAACTTGGTGATTGGAGTTCATATTACGAGGTAGGATAATGTGTAGTTTATATGACAAAATTCAGGTGGAATCCTCCAAATTTTTACCAAGTCAAGCCTACCACCGCCATCTAGCGAAGGTCAGCTAGAGAGCTGGGTTAGAGTTTGTAACGCGAGTTCCACTACTCAACGCTAGGTAGTTTCGGTCATACATTGCACTCTCCATATATTTTCTTTATACATATATCATATTTTATTTTATTTATACACATCAAATGTAAAGGGCAATATTATAATCACTACATTTTTATTCACGGTTCCGTCCGTACCCAAAGGGTAAAGCGTAAAGCGAACCCTATTACTAAGGCTCATACAGGATATACAAGGTAATCTTTAACATAGGAAGGAACCCCGTTGTCCTTTCTAACAAAAGGGAATCAATATATCAGCCAATATCACTTAGGTCCCTAATCAAGGATCATAATATCATGTCTCATTATACCTACTGTTTATTTTAACGAATTTATTACAGCCCCTTATCATGCCCATCTTACATGATTTGTATGGCGTTTTAAAATGGTATACTTTTTTCAGACGCTAACTCAATTACCAGCAATATTAAAAGAAGAAGAGGATGAGGCATTCAATAATGGAGCCATTCAAAGTGATACAGATGATATCATCAACAAGCAACATAATGCTGCTGTCAGGACTATTGCAATAGGACACATTGTTGACAAGGTAGCATTCATAGAGCACATTATATGGTAGCATCTTAAACACACAATAATTTTTATCTATAACAAGCTTATGCCCGCGTATATAGTTCTTAAAAAATGCCATTTTAAACTACGTCATGTATATTTTATTTAAATCAGTTTCATTATGCTACATACTATATCATAGCGGACAGAGCAACCATGAAAAAAAAACTGCAACAACTACTACCACTGACCACCGCCCCGTTCTCATAGGCTCGGATTCTACCGAACTTCCACCACAGTGGTGGACTGGAAGCGGGTGGAAGAATCGCTGAAAGTTGAGAGTTCTCCCGACTTAGACAAGATACCCGACAACATACAGACGATGACGTTTCTTCTGCGATCGACGCTCTCACCAGCCACCTCCGCACCGTAGTGGATGAGTCCTCGAAGCAGGTTCCAGTGGTGGGCCACCGCTGGGATCTGCCCGAGGACGCGAGGAGACTGCTGACAGAAAAGAACACCGCCACTAGGGCATACGACGCGGCCTCCACCCAAGATAACAAATCCACCTTGAATTTCTTCCAGCATACTGTTAAGACACGCAATAGGTGATCTTCGCGCTCAGAACTGGACAGACCTACTTTCAGGGCTCAAGCCAACCCACCAGACATACTGGCGGTTGGCTCGAACCTTGAAAAGTGACACAAGAACGATTCCTCCTCTTGATAGGCCGAACCAAGTCCCTGCGTTCGATGACGAGGAAAAAGCTGAGTGTTTGGCCGAGGGCCTCGAGGCCCAGTGTAACCTTTCCCCTGATCACGTTGACCCTGTCCACCTCCATAAGTCCATACGGTGAGCAGTGAAGTTAAACGTCGCAGCTCCCTAACAAACACCCTTCGACCCCCCTCTTGAGTTTATTAATGCCGCTGAAGTCGAATCTATCATCAAGGATCTCGTTACCCGTAAAGCGCCCGGTGCTGATGGTATCAGCAACAAAGTGGTCAAACACTTTTCGGTCTCCTTGACCTATCTCCTAGTCAGCATATTCAATGCGGCTATGAGTAATTGCTCTTTTCCCGTTGCGTGGAAGTTCGCCGACGTCATCGGAATCCATAAGCCAGGCAAGAAGGCTACCGAGCCCTCTAGCTACCGCCCCATTAGTAAGTCTCTTCTTCTAACTATCTTCCTCAGTACTCTGGGGAAGATCTATGAGCGTCTCATTCGGAGGCGTCTTTGGTCCTATGTCCATGGACATAAACTCCTTCCCGACGAGCAGTTCGGCTTTAGAGCCAGACACTTGGGTTTAACAGGTGGATCGCATCACGTAGCACATTCTTGATGGCTTCAACTCGAAGCCAAAACCCAAAGGACTCTCGCAGTCTTCTTGACGTAGCGAAAGCCTTCGATAAAGTCTGGCAGGACGGCTTGATATTCAAGCTGTACCACATCGGCGACCCGGATCGTCTTGTGCACATCATACAAGACTTCCTCAGGGATCGAAGCTTTCGCTACCGCGTTGAGGGAGAGCTCTCCCCATCCCATCAGCGACACCAGTACACCAGCGACATTCCGCGGTCATTCCATCCCAGTGTGGAGCTTGCACTCTTTGCGGATGACACCGCCATCTACTGCTCCGGATGGCAGAGTCCATATGTGTGGTCGCCTCCAACGAACCCTCACCGAAATCGGTGCATGGTTCAGAAAATGGCGGACCACGGTTAACCCACATAAAAGTGCAGCGATGTACTTTTCTGACTATAAGCATGGTCCGCCATCGAGACCACTCTATTTGTTCGACAAGCCTGTTCCTTGGGTTCCGTCTGCTAAATACCTGGGGGTTACCCTTGACTCCAAGCTCAGCTTCAGAGACCATATTAAGCGAGTGCGCGATAGGGCCTTCGTCTTAGGGCGTCTCCACCCTCTCCTCTGCAAGGGTAGTAAGACGTCCCTTAGAAATAAGGTGACACATTATAAAACTTGCGTTTATGACCCACGCATCTGTCACATTTGCTCATACATACCCCCCCACCTGGATCGACTCCAGGTGATCCAAAACTGCTTCATCCGCCAGGAGGTCAGGGCTTGCTGGTACCTGCTAAACGCCGACCTCCATTGCGATCTCGAACTCCCATCCATCCGTCAGTTTATGAAGGATGCATCCCGCCGGCGCCACTATTTTGACGCGGCCCCCCCATCGCCCCAACCCTCTCGTAGTCCAAGCATCAAGCTACTCTACAGACATGACAGACCCTCCACCCCGTCGTGGCCGCTCAAGACACGTCTTGAGCGACCCGGAAGATCCTATAGCAGCCATTGTTTCGGCTGCGCTAGGATCACCATACCAGTCGAGCCCTTCTGGCTCAGGTACCGATTTCGGCACCGGTATAGGATACCAGCGTAACACAATCAGACACCGACCCCGCTGGCGAGGTCGACGTACCCCCCGTAGGTTAGCTAGGATGGTCGCGACTTTCCATAGGGACCACTCCTCCAGCGGACGTAGCCTTCTCGATCTTCTTATCCCGGCAACAGCCCAAGCCAAGGCTCGCACCCCAGAGGTGCCCTTGAGCTAGTTGCCCCCCACATTAGTCGGCTGGGTGGGTGCCTTAAGCGCCTGCGCTCCCGCCCGGTGACGCTGTTAAGGTCGGTAGAGACCTACAGCATTAGCCCGTTAAAAAAAAAGGGTTGTATGAGAAAACACAGACACAGATTAGAGCAAAAAAAAAACGTTTTGTTTTAGTGGTGCGAACAATATCGATACAGCCATAATAAATATCTAGATAAAATATAATAAAGCGAATAACAATGTATTCAGAAGTCAGAATATAACTTACTAAAAACTACTAATAACTTACTGTGAATAATTCATAAAATTATATGTTTACTGTGGCGGTACCTGTCAGACTATTTTTTTTCTCTAATCTGTGATAATATCAGTTAGGAAAATATTCTAGGACCCCTATTCTGAACGCATTGAAAACGTTTCGACTCGAAACCTACACTCTCCGTCTCTTTCATTCTAAATGTAGATGAAGAAGACGGATTGCGTAAGTTTCAAACGGAAACATTGTCGATGGGGTGCAGGTCTGTGGGTATTTTTTTTCTACAGTCTGTGGCTAATTATTAATACTGAAACTGTATAAGCCGGCTAAATTAAAAATTCTTCTTCTGTATAGGTATTACTTGAAGCAATACACAGCACTTAACTGAATCGGGTTATCATCATAAACCTCTAGTACTGTATTGAAAGGTAAAAAGCACACGTTGGAAATTTCTTAGATTATGATCCTAAAAGCGGTAAAAATAATATTATGTTACAGTGTGTTCTCGACTCAAACATTTATTTCTTTCACAGATGTCAAGGCCTATGTTGGAAGCCCTGGCAGCACGCAACACACTGAACAACGTTCGGCTTAAAGCTTTGAAAATGCAACACAAAAAACTGATGGCAAAGTTAGAGGAAATGTCATGTAATATTTAATTGAAACAGAGTTGTAAAATAACAAAATTGCATTTTATTAAGTATTGCTAATAAATACTATCCAAATAATAGTGACTTTGATTAAAATGACAGCATACAAACTTAAAATACACACAAGTACCTACCACTTAGGCTGGTTTAGGGTGTGTACATTTATACAGATCTGAAGACGTGTGCAGCCTCTGGAGACGCGAACTGAACTGTGCGCCTCGCGTGCAACTTGTTTAACACTCAACACCCGCACGGTGCACGCGGGATGGATGCCAACAGCGCGTGCTGTAGGCCTAGCACGAACATTTCCGCGGGAGTAAGTGTAACGTTATCGTAAGTCAGTTGTATGGGACGGTATGATGAAATGCCATACCACTGGCTTACGTTAACCTTACTTACTCTCACGTAAATGTTCGTGCTATGCCTACTGTTTACTTGCATGCACGTCAGTTCGCTGCTATTTTTCCTTCAGTTTGTGCTTGCGTGCATAGCTTGCGCGCGAACGACGCGTGAGCACGAAATATACGTGCGTAGCTCGCGAGAGGCACATACGGCAGATCTGTACACACTTTTTCAAAATTTAGCTCTTCCTAACTTGTCTCTTGATTATTCAAGACAAGTTAGGAAGTGTAGTGTATTCGATACAAGAGATGCAGTTTTCAACAGGTGTAGTACCTACTTCAGCGCCCGTAAAATGAAAGTATGTATTTATCGAATGCGTCACTTATGACGTGATCTAATAATCGAACGCAGCTTTATTTACTTACTTCACAATTCACATATCAAGATACTTGGGTACACACTAGGTACATACATATATTTAACCCTAGAGTGCTCGCGCTATGAGCATTTTGCCGCCCTCTGCAACAAGTGCTATTTTGTTTTAAACTATGCACTCGACGAAGTCAAGCGTCTTGGTAGCTAGCTGCCCCTCTTTTCACCACCTGCCTATATTATAAGTTTTAGGACAGTAAGTGCGCAGGTGACCGCGGAAAGAATTGCTAAGAGCGTGTCGCGCACGGCGGCAAATCGCTAACCGCGCGACCACTCGTGTGAGTATAATTTATGTGTTTATTTATAGCATAAATGTAGAAATATTTAGATTCTCAGTTGTTTATATTGTTATTTGCGCTTACTTACATGTAAATAAGATGTTGTAATGGTTATATCGTGGTTTGATTATTTTTAATTTGTTTTGGGTAGGTCAATTTTATTTGCTGGAAAGAATGTACCTTTTGCGAAAAATCTGTATGGCCCCAATTAAACCACAAATATAACGAAAAAATCTTACATGGATGTTGTGAAAAACAGTAAGGACACAATTAGCCAGATTTATACCACTGGACTAGAAACTAGAAAATTCAAATATGCGCGGTTTGTCCAAATGTCAAGAAAAATAGATGGACAAAAAAGGGTGCAATGTTTATACAAAGTTACTGTGCAACGAATACTGTATGCATTTTTCTCAAGACTATTTCGCTGACACATACCATGGAGATACTGGAAACATATAAACATTAGCTGTTTAGCATTATTTTTAAGTTTTTTAATTATATGTAAATATTTTCCTAAAAATTTGAAACTACCCCAAAAATGCTTTTAAGTCCAATTTTCCAGAGATATTCTTACATTACATGGATTCGTATAGCATTTTCTAGAAAGATTATGTTTCATTTCGATCCTCTTGTAAGTATTTTAAAGTTTGTTTAGCTATAAATATGATTAAAATGCATTTTAATATGGGCGGCAAAATTCTCTACGCGCAATCACTCACGTTACACGGAAAAAAGCGCGACTACTCTAGGGTTACCTATTTACTCCATGTTTCCGAAACATGATCATTGAGCCCCTGCCCTTGTCTCGCACAAGGACCAAAAATAACATAACTGACAGAATGCCAATGATATGCTAATTCAATTCATTTGTATCAATAATCTCAAACCCATCTGAAGAGTCTGCACTTGATATGCGCTTTCTTTTATTGTTTTTGTCTAATTGCACAATATTAGCTACCGCACCTGTGATGTTCCAAAATGCATTGTAAGCACTGCTACTCCAAGTACTTGAGGGCTCTGCATCTTCTAAGGTAGACTGTAGCTGCTCTTTTTGTTGTACTGAAAAGTTGGTGATAGTTAGGTAAAGCTTGTGTGCATAATCTATAGGTAACCAGGTCTAAACCCTGTTCACTGTAATATGGTTCGCTTTACTGTTTGACCTGATTTCACCGTCATGCATCTGACAACTCCCTGCTCCCTCCCTCTCAGTCTCCTTTCTTCATTTGGACAGGGCTAGGGCGTTAAAACTAAGTAACCACGGCGAAGCCGGGGCGGGTCAGCTTTTAATCAAATAAGGCTACACACAACAAAAATGATGTTGGCTTGATCAATGAGGTGCTAAAGGAAAACAGGAACACGTAACAGGAAAGTATGCGTCTTAGGCATTACACTTATAACTTGCATTAGGTTTAATCACTCACCAAACAGATGAAGTAACAGGTGGATGGGCCCTGTGTGGGTACTGGCGGGATATATATGCCTGTATATTATAATGGATCAAAATGGCATGTGATTTTGATATTTGAAGCAGTGTGGTCTACTTTATGTACCTACCAAGAGGTATATATTCATCTTCACTAGAGTCTGATGTTTCTACATCTTTTTGAAGTGTTTCTACTTTTTCCATAGATAAATTTGTAACCAGTGAGCTGCTATTTTCAGAACTGTCACTTGCTTCTTCAATCGGCAAATCATCTGGTTTCCAGTAGCCTGTGAATCAATTTATTAAACATTAGAAGCTAATTTAGATACAAGGTCCTCGCTTCAAACATTGTTTAAAATCCACTAATAGGTAATCAAGAAGAGGAGGAATCTCTGAGAAATGGCGTACTTCAAAAATTACACCAGGTGGGGCTAAAAAAATGTGACTCCAGGATGTTCCAGGGGTCACTATATCATCCAGGCAAAGTCAGCCAGGAGCCAGTTATAGATTTGGTTTTTCCGCTCCCGCATCCAGAGTTCCGGCGGAGTCCTTTGTTTTTGACCCCTTTAGGATTGGGTTTGCCATGCATAACCATGCATATATTTTTAAATAATAAATATGTGTAGACATTTCACACAGCGCAATCCAGCCCCAAACTAGGCATAGTTTGTACTATGGGAACTAGATAACTGCTTGACAACTTATATACTTTTTACAGTATAATTTGTAAAGGAAAAATTAGAATCACGAGCGGGGATTGAACCCGCATCCATCCATCCCTGACAACCCCGTAAGTTGGTTGTAAAGGTGAAAAAAAAATTCGGACATGAGACCACTTGTCACGGTAGCTTAAGTAAAGCATATCCCGGCTTGAGGGATGGATGGATGCGGGTTCATTCCCCGCTCGTGATTCTAATTTTTCCTTTACAAATTAATCAGTAGATTACGCTGAGCAGGCGATACTGCTATAAAAATTATAAATATTTATATACTTTTTGTTTGTAAATACATAAATATAGAACACAATATAACACCCAGACCCACAACAAACATCGATGTTCATCACACAAATGTTTGTCCTGGGTGGGAATCGAACCCACAGCCTACAGTTCAGAAGGCAGATCTACTAACAACTGAGCTGTAAGGTACAATGAGATGGTTATTTGCGTTTCACTAGGTGGTAGGACTTCTCTGCAAAGTTCGTCTAGGTAGGTCCTTACCTACTACTTAGGTACCACCGATTTGCCAGTTATTCTGCCACCGAGCAGTAGTGTGCAAGCGCTACTGTGTTCCGGTTGAAGGGCATTGTAGCTAGTGGAATTATTGGGCAAATGAGACTTTGACCTGATTACAGTCTAGTCGCTTAACATCAGGTGAACGACTAGCTCAATCATTCTCATAAAAAAAAAGTAAAATGCATTTCTGAAATATCATGGTAATTTTTGTGGAACAATGAAATTAACATCATAGGTATGGGTATTATTTTCATTATGTGAAATTCTTACTTAAGCTTTGTCTGTCATCAATTAATGAATTTTTCTCTTGTTCAATATTTAACAGTTTAATATCCAAATCTGAGGCTTCTGGCATAAGACCCTCTAACTCCGTGTCAGATTCTGTAATTAATAGTACACTATGATATAAGTGTGCAAAGTTTTTCCAAAAAATATTCAATAAGCAGATTAGTAGGCCTAGCACGAATATTTACGCGCACGTAAGTGTAACGTTAACGTAAAACCCCCCTATTACGATTGCGTCTGCCGCTCAACTGCTGTCAAAGTTCATACAATTTTGACAGGAGTTGAGCGGCAGACTCGCGTCGGCAGCGCTGCTAGCTCAATCGTAATAGGGGGGCAGATCAAACGCCATACAATTGGCTTACGTTAACGTTACACTTACGCGCTCGTAAATATTCGTGCTAGGCCCATAGATTAGATAGCCCAGTTACAGTTTTATTATATACAAGCTACTGCCCGCGGCGTTGCCACGCGTGGACTACATTAATTTCAGGTTTCGGATTGGGTAATGGCTTTATTTTTAAAAACTGATTTTCTTTCAGCCACACTGAGTTTTCTGCTCGTATTTTCACTTCCACGAAGTAAAAATGTCATGTCTTAATAATGGATGAAATATTAATTATAATATTTCCCTAAACAGCGTAGGTACGCTAATTATTATCCTTGATATTCCTGGACCAATTTTGATGAAATCTCCACTCATGGCTACTTAACTATAGAAAAATTTACGATGATATTTCGATAAGTATCATCGAACTCATGATTAATTAAAACCTATATTATATTAAAATCTAGGCTTTCAAAACATTTTTACAATAGGGCAAAGTCTGGGGGTCTAGCAAAGATACCAACCGCTAACGCCAAACGCTAACTCCAAAATGTACTGAAATGACGTTTCGGAAATCGCTAACTTTTCCGTAGCGAATGTCATTTCGATACATTTTTGGAGTTAGCGTGAGGCGTTAGTGATTGTGATCTTTGCTAGACCCCCAGGGAATTTTACATAACATGTTTCGTACACAGATTAGAGAAAAAATCTACTTCGTATCATTCCAAAGAGTATTATTATACTTCTGTATCATTCAAAGAGTATATAATTTATACGAAACGTAAGAGTATCATTGGCCCACTGCATTAGTCTATGGTGGTAATAGTATGCATTGGCCCTCAGGCCTGTGGGCCAAACATAAACGTCATGTAATGCCAAAAATAGCCGTAGCAAGGGTCAAGATTGTACTCCCAAGGGTAAAGCTCTAACTATCACGGTTCATGAGATACAGCCTGGTGACAGACGGACAGACAGCCTGACAGACGTCGTCAGTCCGTTTTGGGTACGGAACCCTATTACTAAGGCTTCGCTGTCCGTCTGTCACCATCAGGCTGTATCTCATGAACCGTGATAGTTAGACAGCTGAAATCTTCACAGATGATAAATATATTTTTGTTGCCGCTATTACAGAATAAAATAAGTATTTAACCCCTTAAATACTTATTGTATTCTGTATTTTAGTATTTTTTCTCTCTCATACATCAAACGTTTTTTTGCTAGTTTTTATAGATAATGATACGGAACCCTTCGTGCGCGAGCCCAACTTGCACTTGGCCGGTTATTTCTCTAATCTGCGGGCACTTAAGTATAATTAACATGTTTGTATCTTGAATGCAATCGATTCATACTACTTACATATTATTTGATGGTATATCTATTTTACTCCAAAACCCCCAAACAACCTGCAAGGGCTTAAATAGAAAAACTAATAATGGTTAATCAAATCTAATAAATTGTAAAATTTCATTCCACTGTTTAATGCATATTTACTACCGAAATTAACTCCCACTACTCTTTGTTTTGTGTCTTACACACGTTTTTTTTCTTTAATCTGTGCCTCCAGATGGACTTTACGTGAAACATGTGAAATATTCAATAACAACACGACGAAAAAATACTATACTTAACACTGGCTAAATACACTATGTGTGGAGCCATAATACCACATAAAAAAAATTACTGTGACACAAACTAATCGTCAGTAGCCAAAAAAAATTCACCATGAAGCGGCCATGTTGTATAAAATTCCGTCCGGTTTCGTAATGATATTTAATAATTTAGACCAAAATTTTTTAATGATATTTGTATTTTAATATATCCTATGTTGTGCGCTGGTTATTTCTAAGCATACTAGTGCAGCCCGCATGAAAATCAGTTCAGTATCTAGGGATTTGTCAATAACAAACAAACAAACAAAAACAGCTACAAATTATTGTCCCTAGATGGCGTTAGATACGATAAATTAGAAAATGTATGGAGAAGAGCAAAAAGCCTTTTAGTCCTGCATCGCGGTTACGATATTTTTTGAACAATAGAAGCTATGCGATAAATTAGATTTAACATCATTATGTGTGCGTTCCGTAGCGCATCAGAATTACACATTTATTATATGTAGGGAGTAGGGATAGGGACTGTACTAGCTGACCCGCCCTGGCTTCGCGCGGGTTAATTAGTCTAATCCTAACCCTGTTTATGGTTAAGAGAGAAGCAAATGGGAAACTATAGGAGAAAAGGATGAATGGATGGGACGACAAAAGAAGGGAGGCTTTCCCTTCTATCTTCCCTTCGACAGATAAGTAAATAAAAATAATAATATACTTACAAACAAGTCTTGCATAAAAATTACATCCTTATTGCTTCGTGCGTGCAACCCGCACTTTGCTGTTTTAGAAAATAAAAGGTATCCTAAATGTTTTTCTGGATAACTAGCTATTACCATACTAAATTTTAGCAAAATCCGTTCAGTAGTTCCAGTGTGATGCTTTTTTTTTTTTTTTTTTTGAACGGGCTAATGCTGTTGGTCTCTAACGACCTTTACAGCGTCACCGGGCGGGAGGGCAGGCGCTTAAGGCACCCAGCCGACAAAAGTGGGGGGCAACTAGCTCAAGGGCACCCCTGGGGTGCGAGCCTCGGCTTGGGCTGTTGCGGGGATAAGAGGATCGAGAAGGCTACGTCCGCTGGAGGAGTGGACCCTATGGAAAGTAGTGGACCCTATGGAAAGTACTTCCAGTGTGATGCGTGTTCAAAGGGACAGATAGTCAAAAAAATTCAAAAAAAATTGTTTTTATTTTTAGTGTAAATCAATCCAAATATTAAGGCTGAGTTGCACCATAATGACTGTTAAAGTTACGGTCATGAAATTAGCCCGCCCTGCGAAGCGTGGAACGAATATAATTAGCGTTAAAGTACTGGTGCAACTCAGCCACTAGTGTGGCAATGTAACGTATAAAGCAAGTATCCATAATATCTTGGATTGTAAAGTGTGATAAGCAACTGTGATGAAAAATATGGTTATTCACATTGGTTCTCATCTCACAGAATATAGATATATGTATGTATCACACTATAACAATATTATGAAGGGGAGAAAGATTTGGTTGTTTGCATTGCATTGCATAGATTCCGAAACTATTGAACTGATTTGAAAAATTCTTTCACTGTTGGGAAGCTACACTATCCCCGGGTGACATAGGCTATTATATTTTTTTTAAATTGAGGTCCTTACTAAAACCCCAGTAAAGTAACCCAAGGTGTAAAAGATGTATGTAACAGGGTACAGCGTAAAACTAATTAACGCGTGTGACGCCGCCGAGGCAGTTCAGCTAGTGGTAATTATAAATTAATATTTATTCATACAAATGTAAAAAATTACATTAAAAACATATTGCTTTAAATAGAACTTACCACAACAGAAGATATTACTAATATAGGTATACCTATATAGGTACTTACCAATATCTTGCAAAACATTTCTGAATAGTCTAAGAACAGGTGAAGCAAGTTTGTAGGAAACACACATGGACATGGTCAAGAGATATATCATTAAGTAACCATTAATGTACTTTCCGAGAAAAAACAGTGTGCCGAGTACAATATTAACCATCAGAAATGCCTGAAAGAATAATTTCCATGAATCATTTAAAATGTTATTAAAATATTATGAGCATTATATACAAAGTTTTGATAGGTAACTAGATATAAATAAAATAATAATCATCTTTGTGCTGTGGTATTATTGTATGAGCATGTTGACTACATACCCCAACCCAGTAGAGTGTAATCAGTATGGGGGAGGAATCCTGTGACAGTACCAGTATTTGAGCATAATAAATAAATAAAGTGTATGTAGGTGTATGTAGATGTATGCTTGTTATGTCAGGGTGATGGTGATGATTGTAGGACCATGATAAGGGTAGTTCTATAAACAGCCCCAAAACTAGTGTGCCATGCAAAAACTGATGTAAATGTTTGATAATTTTATTCAAAAGAGTTTTTAAATTTTCTTTATGTAACGAGTTATATGGTATACAAGCAATTTTGAAAAAAAAAGCAAGTTTCAATTAGTTTCTCTAACAAAAAAAAAATAAAAAAAAAATCATTCATTTTTCATTTTTAATTTCATTTTATTATAATATAGTTAGACAAACCATTCAATATTTCAATAAGGAAAGGTGGTGTGGAATGATATATTATTCAACCATCAAAAGAACCACCCTTTAATACAATCATGTGGATTATTATTCAGTCCAATCCTAGTTATGGACCAGGTATGTCTTGCCGCTCTAAGTGGCGCTCCCTGGGGGAGGCCTATGTTCAGCAGTGGACGTCTTCAGGCTGTTAATGATGATGATGATGATGTGATTGTCGGGCTTTATGATAAATAATAATAATAATAAATATGTGTGGACATTTCACACAGCGCCATCTAGCCCCAAACTAAGCATAGCTTGTACTATGGAAACCAGATAACTGACACAATACTTATATACGTTTTTGTTTGTAAATGCATACATAGAGTACAATATAACACCCAGACACAGAACAAACATCTATGTTCATCACACAAATGTTTGTCCTGGGTAGGAATCAACCCCACAGCCCTCAGTTCAGAAGGCATAGATGCTACCGAGCTATCAGGCCCATCATTATTATAAGTAGGAACTATTTTAAAGTGTAATAAACCACACTCAAGGTATAACTATAAAGATATTATAGTCCTTGGCTTAGTCGGTAAACACATAAGATTTTAGAAGCTGGTGGCCAGGTAACATAGCTCAGTTGGTAGAGCCCGTGAGCTGGAGGGTGCAGGTTCAAATCCCCCTGGTTGCTAAAATTTTAAGCACTATAATATTGTTATTATGAGTATTTAAAATACTAATAATTCCACTATAAAAAGTTTGTAAAACAACATCTAAATTTATTAAGTTTTTCAGGGTGCAAGTACACAAAGGAATACCAACCTTTGTATGGTTTGTTTCTCTTAAGAAAACAAAGTCAATCCAACATTTCTTTACCCACTGGTTTAGCTTAATTAAAGCTGAATTTAATCTCACTGATTCAACACTGGCAATTTTTTTAAGAAATGTTGTTCTATGTTTATATTTCAACCAAGCTTCAAATGAATCCATGATGAGTAAAGTTATAGAAATGCATAATAAAAATTGAAGTAATCCGATTTGTTTTTGTACACATACCCTGAAATAAAATGTTTTTACACAAACGATAAAATTTTATTATAAACAGATATGTACTGCTACAAAACATAGAAATGTATAGATGGGAAATGGGAAGTGGATAAATGGAAGTATTAATGAAATCACTTAGGTACTTACAAAAAAATAACTTGTAAAATGACGATACATGTGATAGAAAGCCACATTGTTCTCCAAAATAAAACTTCCTCAAGTAATCCGGCAAATAACAGCAATAAATGTGATTTTTTATTTTCTTTTCCAGAAGGGGCAGTTTGACTCCACTTCAATTTTCTTAGTGTCGCAAGCATTTTGAGAAGAGTTAAATCACAAACTTAGTAAAGGATACAAGTATAGTTAAATCTTTCTTTTGGATGCAATAATATAGGGCGAATTCTGGGGCTATAATATAAAATATATATATATATATATATATATATGAGCTTTTTTGTCAAACTCTACGACACGCATTTATGTTTTGTTTGTTATGTTTTCTTTTTTTTTTTTCTTATATTTTGGCTCCACTCATAGTGTATTTAGCCAGTGTCAAGTATTGTAATTTTTCCAAGGAACTTATACGCATGGATGAAATATTTTTCATAGTGTTATGAATATTTCACGTTAAGTCAAGTCTTAGCCAAAGTCATAGTCCAGTCTAAGTTTAATAGTCATAGTCCAGTTTAAGTCATGCTCTAGTAAAGTAGTGGCAACTTTACTAGAAGCTTCTATGGAATTTAGGAAAAAACACGAAAAACCACGTTGCACCACATTATATCAATTGCCCAAACTCGTACTCGTAACCCAGCAGGCCTAGCACGAATATTTACGCGCGCGTAAGTGTAACAATAACGTAAAACCCCCCGTTATTACGATGGCGTCTGCCGCTCAACTGCTGTCAAACTTCATACAATTTTGACAGCAGTTGAGCGGCAGACTCGGTTCAGCATCGCTGCTAGCTCAATCGTAATAGGGGAGACAGAAAATGCCATACAACTGCCTTACGTTAACGTTACGCTTACGCACGCGTAAATATTCGTGCTAGAGCTACAGCACTTAATGCGTAAAACGCCGCCAATTTAAAATATTAACACTGTAAAAAGCACAAGTTTTGAGAAATAATACAATGCAACGACGTGAACTTTTCCGCGTTCCCGCCAAAAAACCCCTTCACTCTTTATTTCACGGCGTTTTATTAAAAAAAAAGCTGTAATTTTTTTTTTGTTTTGTGTTTTTTTTTGGTTTTTTGCTAATACCGGATATTTTCGAACCCTGATTATCTGTGTGAATTTCTTAAACAAGAAATTTGACTTCACATGACATATTTTTTCTGTAAGTAAATTGTTTTAAATCGACATTCGAAATAATCCATGCAATAAATGCTTTATACATCAGGGTCAATTTGCCTTAGGGCTTCGTTCTCTATATGCGATTAAAGTTGCGATTACCTAGCCAGTGAGTAATACAGGGGGTTTAGCAAAGATCACAAACGCTAACGCCTCACGCTAACTCCAAAATGTATCGAAATGATATTCGCTACGGAAAAGTTAGCGATTTCCGAAATGTCATTTCAGTACATTTTGGAGTTAGCGTGAGGCGTTAGCGTTAGTGGTTGCTATCTTTGCTAGACCCCCTGATCGGGACGTAAAAGCGGCGAATAGTTCTTTTCAGTTTCACGAACGAAAACAGAGTTTCGATCAACTACTCAGTGAGTAAAAATTTAGGATGGTCTGTAGCAACGTCAAATATAATGAACATTATGTTCGTTCAATAGTCACTGTTACTGCTGTCAGTGACGCCATTTTGTGTAAGTTTTTTATTTTTTTTTGGCGTTAGCGTTAGTGGTTGCTATCTTTGCTAGATCCCCCTGGAGGTCTAGCAAAGATACCAACCACTAACGCTAACGCCAAACGCTAACTACAAAATGTACTGAAATGACATTTAGGAAATCGCTAATTTTTCATTAGCGAATGTCATTTCGATACATTCTGGAGATAGCGTGAGGCGTTAGCGTTAGCCATTGTGATCTTTGCTAGACCCCCTGACAGACGTTTTTTTATTTTACATGCCAAATAAATCTACAAAAAATTACGAGAAAAACTGTTTTTACTTTCTTATATTTTGAAAAATGGCTGCGATATTTACGATCAAAGTGAGTATTTCCGGCCGAAGCTTTTTAAAAACGCGGGCAGACGCTCAGTGGCTGATGACGTCACGCCCGTAGTCATTCGGTAGTCGCGCTCTCGTTTGCACGCCACAGCGCAGTAAAAATCAAAATTATATAGTTTTCTATGGTAAAAATGGAAAAAAAATACTGTATTGTGCCTCTGTGTTTCATTTCAACAGTTAAAACTCCTGATAAACTCTTTTTTATGTGCCTGAGGACCCAAAAATGAGAAAAACGTGGATGACCTAGAACCATAATTAACACATCATATTTAAAAAAAACTACAAAACGTACGATTTAATGTGCTGTTAGTATGCCTACTTCCAACCCCTCCCAGCACTTGTCCTTACCTACACACTTTTGAGTTTGAGTTTGACAACTGAGATCCAATCACACCCAGAGTGGTGAGTACGGATTCGCCCTACTTTTTTTTGGAATTTGGGTCTGGATACAAATCTTTGATGTAAGTGCATTTTTTATATTATCGCTTCTCTAGTGTGTAGGGTGACCATGATATTGAATAGTTTATAAACAAAGGTATTAAAATGATCAATTTAATATTAATTCAAACAGCATCTTAAATCAGCCTAAGACTAAACATTTGAAGAGAATTATAATATTATATACCTATCACCTACATATTATTATGAGTACATAGTATGGTTTTGTAAAATTAAATAAATTTTATTATTTACTAGCTTTTGCCCGCGGCTTCGCACGCTTGTGTTATGTTATTTTTACGTTATAGTCTAATAATAGATCATGCATTTCGTACCAAACAACAAAATCCACTAAATCTTTTCGAAGCTGAGCACAGTAACCTGTATTAGCATAGGTATAGGTATAACGCAAGCATAGCCGTGAGTGGAAGCTATTTAAGCCATTACCTAAAATTAAACGTTTTGAGTCTAATATAGATTTATAACAGTAAAAGAAGTTTCAAACAAATAACTACAATTTTATAAGTACCTCTTCATATTAGGAACAACAAAAAGAAATCATCATCACTTCACTCAGGTCTTTAACAGAAGTTTCAGTAAGTTTTGTTTAGGTAGTAGTTACCTAAGCAGGCAGGTACAGTTTATAAAAATATGGAAGAATCACACACGATGATCCTGTTTTGCTCAGTTTTACATAATTATTATCCGCGCGCTTTTTGTTCCATTTACCACATTTTTTTACCTTCTTAAGTTTGGTTCCATACGAATTGAGTACCTAACTACCTACACACAGCCAGTGTCAATAATAAGTTTATAAATTGCTGGAGATATGCATTTACCTGTACGATGCGTACATAATTAATTTTCTTAATACTAATTAAGAATTACTAATACTAAACCACCACTCCTTAAAGAAACGACAGTTATAATTATTATATTATGTCCACTATTGTCCACGCTGTCTCATTCCCAACATACCTACCTAGTGATGAAAGTGAGGAAGTAGGTTAAATCGTCATTACATAATTATTACTAACACCCAAAGTTACTTACCTACTATAACTATAACCTTCTTGAAGTAACCGAGTAATCAATCATTTTCTGTTCCCGTGGTTTATTTAAAAGCCCACAGATCTAAAATATTTTAACTATTAAAAACATATTTCAACATGCAAGAAGAAGAAGAAGAACAAATCAAAAACGAACGAACGTTACGCGCCATGTTGTTAATTCGAGGATACAATTTTATTGCCATAATGAATACCTACACATTAGTTATTATATCTAAGTACCTACCCTTTTTAAACATTTTTCATCAAATATTTCGTATCATTAGCTAAATACAAATAATAGCACCTCCGGCTTACTTTGATGCCAAAATAAAAAAGGTTTAAAATGCGTAGCAATGATAAGGGTATATAACTTAAGTAGCTATAAGTACTACAGGGGGTCTAGCAAAGATACCAACCACTAACGCTAACGCCAAACGCTAACTCCGAAACTGTATTGAAATGACATTCGCTGTGGAAAAGTTAGCGATTTCCGAAATGTCATCCTAGTACATTTTGAAGTTAGCGTTAGTGGTTGGTTTCTTTGCTAGACCCCCAGGTACCTTAAAACTTCCTTGGGGTTGATCAAGAATGTAGCAGCAGCGCAAAAATAATTTTATCTACCTAATTAGAATGGTAACGTGTGGTAAGTTCATGTAAATAATACATTTTACCAGATCGCCAATAAAGAACATTACTCCCGCCACAACCCCATAAATCGAAAACTTGAATAAAATGTATGCTTCAATATTGGCTAAGTATGATAATCGTGTGAAGCCTTATGAATAATTATAAAAAGTCTAAGTACCTACCTTTTTAAACAGTTTTCATAAAATACTTCCTATCATTGGCTAAATACAAATTTTGTCTAATGCCAAAATAAAAAAGGGTTTACAATGCGTAGCAAAAGCAAGGGTCAATGGGCACAGATTACTGAATATGTTACTACTAAAGGTTAAGCTATAGGTACTATAAATACAATTTTAAATACTTATTTCGAATGGTATAGCGTAGTAGATTTTTGAAAACTAATACATAATACCAGATCGCCAATAAAGAATTTTGCCCTCTCCAGAACCCAATAAATCAAAAACATGAATAGTAATTTAGTTGTGTTTCAATATTGGCTAAATATGATATCGCGTGAAGCCTTAAAACTCATAAAAAAAGTCTAAGAAGTTTTTAGTTTTATAAACTCCTTGTTTTCTGTGTCGTGCTCATAATCATAAAGGTTCTCATACCCATCCTCTTTTTTTAGTTTAGACCACAGATTAACGAAAAAACTTATCTATATGTAAATACATATGATTTTTTTGGGTATAGGTACTTACATAATGAACACATTGTTTTTCTCTAATCTGCATTGCATCGAGCGCAGACGAAGTTATCGCGCGTATTATTTCGCCGTAGCCCGAAATGTGTGATACACTACCGGTAATGCAGGCGCACCAATTGTTATTTACTGTTGTAAAACATGCAGTAAATTACTTCCTTGTTGCTTAGTGCAGTGGGGATTGTTCAGAATGAAATACAAAAATATAAGAGTTCCGTACTCAAAGAGTAAATCCTTATTACTAAACCTCCGCTGTCCGTCTGTCTGTCGGTTTGTCCACCAGGATGTACTCATGAATCGTGATAGTTAGACTGTTGTATATTTCACAGATGATATATTTCTGTTGCCACTATAATAACCGTGGTCCGTATTCAAAGGGACAGATAAACAGACAAATAAAAAAAAATTGGTTTTACTACATATTAATGAGGAATTATAAATTAAATCTATTACAATTTATTTTGTAATCACAAATAATACTCTCACAGTTTGTAAAACATATTTATTCGCCGACATGCAATATAACGCTACTGCTTCCTCCATTTTATTTAGCCCACGTCGGTCGCGCAGCAGGCAAACAAATTGACTGTGTGTCCAGGTTGGGGCGCTACAAAAACATCGAGGATAGTCAACAGAGATGTTTTTGTGCGCCAACTCAACAGCGAAGGTTCGGGCGTATATGAAGCCGTGCCATAATAGTAACAGAGTTTTTTTCTTTAATCTGTGCATCCGGATAAACCCGAGATAAAATTACCGTCAGTAGCAGTGTAGCAGAGTAACATTTTTTTTCTTTCATCTATGGTTAGTAGCCAAAATATAACTTACCTTTTGACACTGGCTAAATACCTACACTATGTGTGGAGCCAAAATATAAGACAAAAAACTTACCTTGAGGCATTGAAGCGCCAACTTGTTAAAATCCCGTTCCGTTTCATAATGAAATCTTAATCATTTTCACAAAAAAAAATTAACGATATATAAAATTTAATATATCCTATGTTTTGCGCCGGGTTTTTCTAAGCTTATTAGTGAAAACCGCATGAAAATCCGTTCAGTATTTTCGGACTTGTGCCGTAACAAACAAACAAACAAACAAACAGACAAAATGTCTAAAAAGTAGCTTAACGTGATCAGCGAAAAATTTCAAGCCAACCTGTGTCATTTTTTTTTCGATATCTTGCATTTACAGATTTTTTTATCTCTTCAGTTTTATTATATGTATAGATTAAAGTGATGGAGATGTTTGTTGACTTGTTTAATAATAGTTTCTATGGCAACATACCTATAGTCTACACATCTAGGGTAGTAGGTAGTAGGTGCTAGGTAAAGTACTGAGGCATAGGCCGTCGTCGATAGATCGTCATCTCCAGAATGGAGTACACCAACAGATCACGGAAACGACAAGTGATATGGAGGTGGGTACCATTTGGCAATGACGATGGGGACTTTTCAATGTAGGTCATAAAAATCCAAGATGGCGGATTCAAAATGGCGGCCATTTTCAATGTTCGATTCGGCTTGTTTTTTAGTTTTCAGGGCTCCAGGTTCAATATAAGTAAGTATGAAGAAAATGGCGGTCTGCATCTGAACAAAGATGCTCCAATCGGAGCATCTTTACTTTTGGAAGAAAGTCGATATCTGGAGGACCCAAAGGCACCCACCAACATGGTGAGTGGCCTTTGAGTCTTAATATGACACGGTTTTGTCAAAATTTCTCGTTTGTCCAAAATGGGCTCACGTTTGACAACAACTCACTTATTTCGTTTATCGCCTATCGTATTCCCACACACACCTGGCCAAGATATTGACAGATGTCAGTTTGACAATCTCCTTTTGACAGAATGACAAATGCCAAACTTTTCATCAGATAATAACAATTTTTTTCTACCTACCTAATGCGAGGACTAGCAGGAAAAAAAGCGAGGAGGAACTTCAACTAACCACTAAATTTTTTTATTTCAAGTTTCAACTGTGTACAAGTCATCCGCTTTCGACCCTCTCACTACGCAAGTACTTATATCGTTTTAAAAAAATGGAACGCTACGAGGCACACACGCAGGCCACCAGGGCCCCGTTTTATAAAGCTACAGTTGTAGCTTACAATTGTAGCAGCTACAAGAACTAGTAACTACAAAGTACTAGTAACAACCGTTTTATAAACCTACAAATCATCGATTACAAGTATAATTCACATCACTGCGAACGTTATGGCGTGGAACCACAGACTAAGTACAGTATAAAATCTAGATTTTGATGTTACAAGTTGAACACCACTATGAATAAACGACACGGTAAATGCTTATTTTTTAATTTGGCTTCCCTTTATTAGTGAATTTAGCCGGCGTCAAGTTGACATTAAATCCCTACAGAATAATATAAATTAATAAAACAGTCTATTTTGTTTGTTCTGGCTCTCAAGCCATATTAATGTGTAATAATGAATCTATTTGGATGAAGTTTAGTTATGTAATATGGGTACTTATATTTCCGGAATGGATGCGTTTTATTTTGGAAAATGAAAAGTTCCCACGGGAAAGTAAATAAGTTGTGGGTGAAATCACGGGCGTCATTATTTTTAGGCTAAGCTATTTAAGTATATTAA
Source organism: Ennomos erosarius (assembly GCA_963580505.1). NCBI lineage: Eukaryota > Metazoa > Arthropoda > Insecta > Lepidoptera > Geometridae > Ennomos > Ennomos erosarius. Next base: position 8,485,412 of record OY756981.1, on the reverse strand, counting down.
GTTGGGTCAAGGCTATATATGGCTGTTCTTGTATTGGTTTTGTGTGGGCGTGGATATGGGCTCGATGCGGTTGGATTGAATAACAACGTTGTAGACTTAATACTTTTATTTAGACTCGTCACCGACAAGGCTGGCATGGTTACATGACAGACATATTTAATATTAATTGACACAGAGTATATATATAACTAATCTCTTAAACCATAGAGTACGTAACTAATAAATACAGACTATCTAAGAATACTACAGTTCTCATATTAAATTTTGTGATATGCGTTCATTATTCATGAGCTAAGATCATGCTGAATTTGTCGCTAAACAATGATATTTAATTCACATTTACTTAATTTTACTAATTGAACATTCATTAATACGTGACACAACCAATGCAACCCACTTTCAGTAAATTTATCTACACTTGTAGTTCATTTTACCTAGCTCTTTAGTTAGGTAAAAATTTTTAGTACTTGTAGTTCCGTACACTTGTAAAGACAATAACAATTGTTCGATTTTACATTTAAAAAATGAAAAACACTATGGATTGTCTATGACCTACGAACAAGTGCTTGTAATTCATAGAGTAAAGTAATATATCGGCCAATTTGCTTGTACGCTTACTAACTTGTACCTTTATAAAACGCATTAATTCAATTTTTTCTGGCTGTGTTGCCAGGTTTTTGCTACAAGTACAAGACTTGTAGCTTTATAAAACGGGGCCCAGAACACTACTTTGAGCGGCTGATTGCTTGCATCCAACAGCTCCCTCAGGTTTTCACTAGAGTGTCCGGTCGTCCTACGTTGCTTCTTCGACTTCGAGTTTGTGGGCGCTACTCGAAAACCTTTCTTTCCTGTGTATGTATGTTTGTATTTACCTATGTTTCAGCGTAGCGCCTAAACAACTTTGAATTACTGGGGATTGAACACTTCCTAAAACTAACTGTGCCTCGCGGCTTCACTTGAAGCCGCGGGGCACATTTCATGGTCACCCTACTGAAAAAGACAAGTGCCTTGCACGTTCATATCTCCATCGGACCGCGTTTCCATCCACCGTAGTCATTCCAGAGGTATATACTTAAAAATTCCTTGATACACACCGATTAGAGAAAAAAAAACATATATTATTTTTCTCTATGGTAAGCTAGGAAATGAAAGAAGCCAATGTTTCATTATATAGAAAAATTCATGCAAAATTCTCTGCTCTGTGTGTCAAAGCAAAGTAAAGCAACCATCAACATAGAATCATATGGACGGCGGACATTCACAAAACGCCTGTCCATTTTTTGTTGGTGTGAGTATTTAAATATGCATTATTACGCGTGAGTAGGGAAGTGACCCCTATTACACAATATATCGATATATAATAAACCTAACCAAACAGTGCTGCAGAATTTCGATACTTTTTAGTTTTAATACAATAAAGAAAATTAGATATTCGTAGAACCAGAAGACGCAGCTTAGGCCGGCCCCCACTTGGTGGACCGACGATCTGGTGAAAACTACGGGGAGCTGATTGATGCAGGAGGCGAGTGGCCGCTCAAGGTGGCACTCTATGGGGAAGGCCTATGTTCAGCAGTTGACGTCTTCGGGCTGTTAATGATGATAATGATAATGATGACCCTAGTAAAAGTATATTTAAACATTATATGAAATAACGTTTGTAAGTAACATTTTTATATGTGTGTTGCCAGTGATGACTTATGGAACTGAGACGTGGTCTCTAACTGTTGGCCTCATTACTAAGCTCAAAGTCGCGCAACGAGCTATGGAGAGAGCAATGCTCGGTGTTTCCCTGCGAGATAAGATCCGAAATGAGGAGATCCGCAGAAGAACTAAAGTGACCGATGTGGCTCTTAGGATTAACAAGTTGAAATGGCAATGGGCAGGCCACATCGCTCGTAGAACTGACAACCGATGGGGAAGAAAGGTTCTCGAGTGGCGACCATGAACTAAAATTAAGAAATGCCAATTATTACATATTATTATTGTGTAGTTGTATACCCTGAAATATTGAATCAAGGTATAGGGGGTGGGTAGGTATATAAATGACTTTTTAAATAATTTCGCATTGTTTCATCGAAATTTCTACGCGTACTATTTTTTTTTCGGGAAATTGTAGCAAAATACGATCTTTTCATCTCAAAGGTACGATTTCCTATAAATTTTATAGGAAATCGTACCTTTGAGATATACCTTTATATTATAGTACAAAATAAAGTGGGCAACACTGGCACAGAGAATATTAAATTATATACTCAGGCACAGAGTAGAAAACTGATTAGTCGATCATCTCTCTAATTTATTTAATTTTTATTATTATACTGCATAAAGTCATAAAAATCAAAGTAAGGCAGTGTTTTGGATTTGAATCTATATTAATAGAATATTTTGTAATTTTTCGCCCCGCTAGTCGTCCCAGTCATCACTCGTTTCTACAACCAAAGTTGTATAACCGGGCGGAATATAATTTTTTTATTTTTCTATTTTAATTTTACAGATTTGAAAGGCGGCTCCACATACAGCCGCATAGTATAGAATAGATAGAATAGACCACTTTTATCCTAAAACGGACGTCAGTTCAGGATGTCGGTGCTGCGGTCTCTAAACCACAATTTATTTAGAAGCCTGGTTTGCACATGTGAGTAAACTAATTGTGTTCAAAGAGCATTTCTCGCTAATTTTATTATGTACATTGCTATTGGTACCCTAGTTCCGCTTACTATGCCCGCAATCAGTCGTTTTAGAGCTGGTTTTACTTTATTCCGTGCATATAATATAATGTACCAATAGGTACAACCATTTTAAATTTGTTGGGTCATATCAATTAGGCTAATAAATAGCAATTGAAGTCCTGACATTAAATTTATTATGATGCGATACTAATGTGGAGGGTCTGTCTGCAATGGATTTCTTTCTATTGAAGAGAACTTGGACAAATTTTTGCTTGTAGGGATTTATGATTCACATAAGAGTTTATTGTAAACCATAGCAAACCCATTCATGATTTGCATATTTCATACTCATAGAAATTGATGTGAACTGCGTGTTGTTTGTTCATATATAACTATTATACTACAGTTGATTTTATGTTTATGAGAATAGTTTTAAACATAGGCATACCCCTTGCAGCTGACCCCTACCCCCTGGAATTTGAATTACCAATGAATGTGAAAAACAGTAACCAAACTAACAAAATATGTTTTTAGCCATATAGTTTTTATATGTATTGTTTTTGTCATGTGTTTTAGTTATGAATTTTAATGTTATATTTTTATTGTGTAACAAAACTTATCAATAACCAAACTTAAAAGTAAAAATTAGATCATCTCCTTTGTGATGCACTGGACACTAGCATTGTTTATGTAGTCAGCCAAGTAATTGGTGGATACCCAAAAGACCCAGGAGTTCCATACTTTCGAGTCAATTCAGTTGCATATTTACACAGCATAGAGGTGCTAAACCACCATACATTCAAGGTGCAACCACAAAAATTTGAAATGATTACCTATTATCCATTATATTATATTACAGTGGAATTAATTGCTATCAATTGTTATAAATTGATGGTTTAAAGATAACTTTGCATGCAAGTCGTGTCGCATGAAACTTCAGATACATATATTGAGTTCAACGTATGCTGACATATTAACTGAAGACTAGTTTCATTTCACTCCGGTCTGCCATTAGTTCAAAAGTGTTTCCTGTGTTTCTGAGACTTCTTTCGGGGTCAGGCTTTTTCATCTGCTTCTTGTGAAATGATTCATGCCTAATGTACTCGTTACCCATAAATAATAAAATTCAAAATCAGGTAAATAATATCCGTATTAGTGTGAGTGTAGCGAGTGCGAAAAATCAGAGCGTTTGGACTAGAGAACTCAACACCATTGTAATATGAGGGGTGTAGTTATTTTGACTTTAGGTAAAAACATTTCATATCTACAGTCTTAACACTCTGATTTTTCTCTGTTGCTACTCTCGCACTGTGTTGATGTCAACAAAATTAGAGCCAGCATATGTATATAATAGTACTTAGTATTATATCGTTACAGTAACTCTGAATCTTGGCAGAATGGCCTCTCCCAAATTGAAATCCTGGATCCGCCCCTGGTGGCAAATACGAAAAATTTTACGCGCTCGCTTCGCTTGCGTTTGTTTTATAACCAGCGCACTTATACTGGCGCAATAAATATACTAAAAAGTTTATTATAAAGATGTTATGCTCATAGCAGCAGCGATGCTCTGCCTAGAGGCTACTTTAATTTCATTTTCATTAGCGTTGATTTTTACACTAATGTTTAATTTCGAAATTTGGTAGTTATTATTTACTTAACATAACAAATTATACGATGTGAAAGCAACGTCATTCAAAAGGCGCCAAAAGACAAACTCGCTCCACCCAACCCCAGGGCTAAGGCCGGCTTTGTTATTAGGTCCAAAGCCACTCCTATCCTGTACTATAGAAAAGACTAGCAGATTTATTACAGTGATCAATTAATGCCCATTCTATGATCATTGTAATAAAATAACCGGCTAAGTGCGAGTCGGACTCGCACTCGAAGGGTTCCGTTCCATTATCTATAAAAACGAGCAAAAAAATCACGTTTTTTGTGTGGGAGCCCCCTAAATATTTATTTTTCACCTGTTTGGCATTCGAAGTCTGGGTGCAAAAACCATTGAGATAGGATACATAGTCACCAAAAAATGTCCGCTCCTAAACTCTGCGCACGCCCCGCAGAGCGCAGAGTTTTCGTTTAGTTTTAAGGTAACCACAATCCGACTCGGACCTTTGCGATGCCAAAGTGCTCGGTGACAAACTGCCCAAATAACAGCAGACACGTGGGTAAAAAAGACGGTGTTTCATATTTTAGGTAAGTATTACAACAAATTATAGAATTTAATTATCCACAGTGCATTTTTTTATTTAAATTTCAATAATTTTCATATTTTTACACAATATAATGGTCACGGCCCGACTGCGGCCTCTCAGTGGCGTATCTCTTTCACACGTTCATCAAAAGCGTACGAGTAAATGAAAAGACAGTACTTCCCCACTGCTGAACTAAATTGCTCAACCAGTTGAGCAGTAAGACATAGTTTTTATTACCGACCATTTTATGCTCTATAGCTCAACTATATTTTGCTCAACTAAGTTGATCAGTAGGTCATCCTGTTATAAAATTGTGTTCTTCCCCACTGCTCAACAATATTGCTCAACTGCGTCAAGTTGAGCAGTGGGTAATACCGACGGCTCAACTGGTAATTCTCAGCAGTGGAGGATAATAGGGTTAGGGTCATATCGTCTGGGTTGTAAAACGTCTGTGTGTCCAAAATATCGTAGTCGCAGAATCACTATGTAGCAAGTCTAATTTGTGCCATTAATGAAAGTCTTATTGCAGTCAGTTTTTGATTTTTGTAACTAGTTACAACTCTATTTGATCTTGCTCCTTTATCTTAATAATATTAATTATTCTACAATATTCAGATGCAAGAGGTCTGTCAACCACTTTCAAAACAGAACCTTCAGTGCCCTTGATCAAAACTCAGATTCCTGGTCCGAAGACGAAAGAGCTGCTTCAACAATTAGACTCTCTGCAGGTATTGTTATTTACTTCTAATAGCGTAACTAACTAGCGGTCAAATCAGACTTAGGCCTTCGTTCTCTACATTCGAGTAAAGTTCCGAGTTGGCTAGCCACCACGTAATGTCACTTGTAACTGCAGTAACGAATTTCAGAATGTCCGAGTAGCCCTAACCGACCCGTAAACCAGGCTGCTACTTACAGGACACATCAGCTACCGATTAGTACGGTTAACCGACGGCTATAGCAAAACTTGTTTCAAGCTCGCATGTGTTTGTAATTTATTATTATAGTTGCATGCCACAAATACTGAGATCTACGGAACTGAAAACTACCAACCCTGTTGATTACGCTACTGCTATAAAAACATCGACTATTCCTGTTTCTATTTCGAGATCAGATACTTATGAATATAGAAAACATTGTATTTAATTACTAAAATGTCCGCTCAGAACCGTGGGAAGCCGATGGATACTCAAGGCTAGCAGCCGCTCAAAGTGGTGCTCTTTGGAGGAGGCCTATGTTCAGCAGTGGACGTCTTCAGGCTGATGATTATGATGATGATGACGACTAAAAAAGTTTTTGTTCAATTATAATATGTTAAATACTTATATAATATTATGATATTTTTGTTTTGTGTTGTTTTAATTTTTATTATTGCATCAAGATAAAACCATATTTTAGGTACCTGTAAGTATTACTTATTACATTTCCCGCTGAACTAAACAATGTAATCTAAATTCGTCTTACATTCCTCATTACATTAATTTAATTAGTTGAAACCCCTTTTTGTAAAGGTAAATCCTTACCTACTTACTGTTTTTAGGTAGGGAATAAATACTCTTTGAAGGCACCTACCGCACCGCAGCATATAGCTGGCACATAAAAATGACAAAAAAAAAATAAAAAACGAACCCAAAATGGCGTCACTGACAGCAGTCAGGGGGTGACTATTGAACGAACGAAATGAACAGTTGACGTTGCTACAGATCACCCTAAATTTTTACCCACTGAGTAGCTGATCGAAACTCGGTTTTCGTTCGTGGAACTGGGAAGAACTACTCGCTGCCTTTACGTACCGATCAGTATTACTCACTGGCTAGGCAATCGTAACTTTAATCGAATATAGAGAACGAAGCCCTTATTCTTGATCCAAAACGCGTTTCTCTCTCTCATCATTAACAGCCTGATGACGTCCACTGATGAACATAGGCCTCCTCCAGGGAGCGCCACTTTTGAGCGGCTGCTTGCCTGCAAAAGAACTCTACTGACACTTAAATTTAATCATGGTTAAAAATAGTTTTTTTAGAACTATGCTGAAATGAAAAAAAAAACTAGAAACATTATCTGCAGGGTTCGAGGATATATTTTATATCAATGGATAATATATCCGATATAATTATATCGGATGTGCAGGGTGATTGTTTTTGAGTTATTCAATATTTTGTGGAAATAAGGGAAATTCCCGGTTTTCGATCTTAAATCACTGATTTCTGAAAGTATGGGTATTAACTAATAAATTTTTAATTTTAATTACATAAAAATACCTCAGTGACTCCATTGGCTTTTAAACTTCATCATAATAAGCATAGTTTTTAAAAACAGTGCTTACACGTAAAACATTTTTCACCTCAAAATTATGACCCTGGCAAAAAAGTAATTTATCTCAAAAAGTTAACTGAATGTCTTTTTCGGTAAATTACTTCAATAACATGTGCTTTTCAACGGCTTTCTAATGACATATCATTTATCAAAAAATATGGATGGGTGCCAAAGATATTTTTAACCAAATATGTCTACCCCTTCTTCGCAAATGAAATCATCCAAGCAAAATACTTAGTATCACGATCAACGTCAAGCCACAAAGCGAGAGTTAGAGCAACCAGGTAGTAATGAACTGCTTTTTATGTATCGATTGCCTCTTATTGACGCAGAAAGTCATAAACAAGTTGTAATCATAAATAATGCAATAAAATAATAATATGGTTTCATACAAAATTGATATAAATATATCAAACTTGATATAATTATATCCGATACAATCATAAATATCCGATATTTTGATATTTATTATAAATATCGGATATTTTCGAACTCTGATTATCTGTGACTTAAACAAGAAATTTGACTTCAATGACATATTTTTTCTGTAAGTAAATTGTTTTAAATCGACATTCGAAATAATCCATGCAATAAATACTTTATACATCAGGGTCAATTTGCCTAAGAGCTTCGTTCTCTATATGCGATTAAAGTTGCGATTACCTAGCCAGTGAGTAATACAGGGGGTCTAGCAAAGATCACAATCGCTAACGCTAACGCCTCCGAAATGTCATTTCAGTACATTTTGGAGTTAGCGTGAGGCGTTAGCGTTAGTGGTTGCTATCTTTGCTAGACCCCCTGATCGGGACGTAAAAGCAGCGAGTAGTTCTTTTCAGTTTCACGAACGAAAACAGAGTTTCGATCAACTACTCAGTGAGTAAAAATTTAGGATGGTCTGTAGCAACGTCAACTGTTCATTTCGTTCGTTCAATAGTCACCCCCTGACTGCTGTCAGTGACGCCATTTTGGGTTCGTTTTTTATTTTTTTTTTGTCATTTTTATGTGCCAGCTTTATGCTGCGGCCTTTATAAAAAGGGGTATCAACTAATTAATTTAATGTAATGAGGAATGTAATACGAATTTAGACTACACTAGCTTTTGCCCGCGGTTACGCACGCTTGTGTTATGTTATTTTTACGTTATAGTCTAATAATTGATAATACATTTCGTACCAAACAAAAAATCCACTAAATCTTTTCGAAGCTGAGCACAGTAACCTGTATGTGGAGTGGAAGCTATTTAAGCCATTACCTAAATTTAAATGTTTTGAGTTTAATATAGATTTATAACAGAAAAGAAGTTTCAAACAAAAAACTACAACTTTATAAGTACCTCTTCATATTACAACAAAAAGAAATCATCATCACTTCACTCAGGTCTTTAACAGATGTTTCAGTAAATTTTGTTTAGGTAGTAGTTACCTAAGCAGTCAGGTACCGTTTAGAAAAATATGGAAGAATCACACACGATGATTCTTAAGTTTGGCTTCATACGAATTGAGTACCTACACTTAGCCAGTGTCCATAATAAGTTTATAAATTGCTGGAGATATGCATTTACCTGTACGATGCGTACATAATTAATTTCTTAATACTAATTAGGAATTACTAATACTAAACCACAACTCCTTAAATAATCGAAAGTTATAATTATTATTATGTCCACTATTTTCCACGCTGTCTCATTCCCACTGCACTTTCAACGTACCTACCTAGTGATGAAAGTGAGGAAGTAGGTTAAATCATCATTACAAAGATAGTTACTTACCTACTATAACCTTCTTGAAGTAACTGAGTAATAAATCATTTTTTGCTCCAGTGGTGTATTTAAAAGCCCACAGATCTAAAATATTTTAACTATTAAAAACTTTTTTCAACATGCAAGAAGAAGAAGAAGAACAAATAAAAAAAAAACAGTCAAAAACGAACGTTACGCACTATGTTGTTGATAATTCGAGGATACAATTGCCATAATGAATACCTACATATTATTATGTCTAAGTACATACCCATAAACATTTTTCATAAAATATTTCGTATCATTGGCTAAATACAAATATCGCACTCCGGCTTACTTTAATGCTAAAATAAAAAAGGTTTTAAAATGCGTAGCAATGGTAAGGGTCTATAACTTAAGTAGCTGTAAGTACTACATGGGGTCTAGCTAAGATACCAACCACTAACGTTAACGCCTAACGCTAACTCCAAAACTGTATTGAAATGACATTAGCTGTGGAAAAGTAAGCTATTTCCGAAATGTCATCGCAGTACATTTTGGAGTTAGCGTTTGGTGTTAACGTTAGTGGTTGGTATCTTTGCTAGACCCCTGGTACCTTAAAACTTCCTTGGGGTCGATCAAGAATATAGCAGTAGCGCAATAATAATTTTATTTACCTAAATAAATTGGTAACGTATAGTAAGTTTATGTAAATAATACATTTGACCAGATCGCCAATAAAGAACATTGCTCCCGCCAAAACCTTATAAATCGAAAACTTGAATAAATATGTTAATTAAGTAAGCTTCAATATTGGCTAAGTATGATAATCGCGTGAAGCCTTATGAATGATTATAAAAAGTCCAAGAACCTACCCTTTTAAACAGTTTTCATAAAATACTTCCTATCATTGGCTAAATACAAATTTTGTCTAATGCCAAAATAAAAAAGATTTACAATGCGTAGCAAAAGCCAAGGTCAATAAATGAAGAACCTATAGGCACAGATTACTGAATATGTTACTCCTATAGGTTAAGCTATTGGTACTATACAATACAATTTTAAATACTTATTTCGAATGGTAACGCGTAGTAGATTTTTGAATACTAATACATAATAACAGATCGCCAATAAAGAATTTTGCTCTCGCCAGAACCCATTAAATCGAAAACATGAATAATAATTTTAGTTATGTTTCAATATTGGCTAAATATGATATCGCGTGAAGCCTTATAACTTATAATAAAAAGTGTAAAAAGTTTTTAGTTTTCGAAATTCCTTGTTCTCTGTGTCGTGCTCATATTTAAGAAGGTTCTCATACCTATCCTCTTTTTTAGTTTGGGCCACAGATTAACGAAAATACTTATCTATATGCAATACATATGACTTCCTTGAGTATAGGTACTTACATAATGAACACATTGTTTTTCTCTAATCTGCATTGCATCGAGCGCAGACGAAGTTATCTCGCGATGTATTTCGCCGTAGTCCGAAAAGTGTGATGCACTCATGATACACTGCCGGTAATGCAGGCGCGCCAATTGTTATTTACTGTTTTTTGTTTTTTATGTTATAAATACAAACATGCATTACATTACTTCCTAATTGCTTAGTGCAGTGGGGATTGTTCAGAATGAAATAAAAATGATTGGGGTTCCGTACTCAAATGGTAAATCCTTATTACTAAACCTCCGCTGTCCGTTTGTCTGTCTGTCTGTCCATCAGACACCAGGATGTACTCATGAATCGTGATAGTTAGACAGTTGAATTTTTCACAGATGATATATTTCTGTTGCCACTATAACAACCGTGATCCGTATTCAAAGGAACAGATAAACAGACAAATAAAAAAAATGGTTTTACTTCATATTGATAAGGACTTATAAATTAAAACTATTAAAATTTATTTTTGTAATCGCAAATAATATTCTCACAGTTAGTAAAACATATTTATTCGCCGACATGCAATATAACGCTACTGCTTCCTCCATTTTATTTAGCCCACGTCCGTCGGTCGCGCAGAAGGCAAACAAATTGACTGTGTGTCCGGGTTGGGGCGCTACAAAAACATCGAGGATAGTCAACAGAGATGTTTCTGCGCGCCAACTCAACAGCGAAGGTTCGGGCGTATATGAAGCCGCGCTATAATAGTAACAGAGTTTTTTTATTTAATCTGTGCATCCGGATAAACCCGAGATAATATTACCGTCAGTAGCACAGAGCACATTTATTTCTCTCATCTATGATTAGTAGCCAAAACAAAACTTACCTTTTGACACTGGCTAAATACCTACACTATGTGTGGACCAAAATATAAGAAAAAAAAACTTACCTTGAAGCCTTGAAGCGGCCATCTTGTTAAAATCCCGTTCCGTTTCATAATGAAATCTTAATCATTTTCACCAAAAAAAAAATTTACATTATTTAAAATTTAATATATCCGATGTTGTGCGCCGGGTTTTTCTAAGCTTATTAGTGAAAACCGCATGAAAATCCGTTCAGTATTTTCGGAGTTGTGCCGTAACAAACAAACAAACAAACAAACAGACAAAATGTCTAAAAAGTAGCTTAACGTGATCAGCGAAAAATTTCAAGCCAACCTGTGTCATTTTTTTTTCGATATCTTGCATTTACAGATTTTTTTATCTCTACAGTTTTATTATATGTATAGAATATAGAATAGATATAGATTGTTTAGTTCAACGGGAAATGTAATAAGTAATTCCTATAGGTACCTGAAATATGGTTTTATCTCAACACAATAATCAAAATTAAAACAATACAAACTAAAAATATCATAATATACCTATATGTATTTAACGTAGTATAATTGTTCAAAAACTTTTTTAGTCGTCATCATTATTATAATCATCAGCCTGAATACGTCCAGTGCTGAACATATAGGCCTCCTCCAAAGAGCATCACTTTGACGGCTGCTAGCTTCTTGCATCCATCGGCTCCCCACGGTCCTGAGCGGACTGTTTTATTAATTAAATGCAATGATTTCTATATTCATAAGTATCTGATCTCGAAATAGAAACAGGAATGGTAGTCGATGTTTTTATAGCAGTATCGCCTGCTTAGCTTATTCAACAGGATTGGTAGTTTTCTGTTCCGTAGATCTCAATATTTGTGGCATGCAAACTATAATAACAAATTACAACACACATGCGAGCTTGCAACAAGTTTTGCTATAGCCGTCGGTTAACCTTACTAATCGGCAGCTCATGTGACCTGTAAGTAACGCCCTGGTTTACGGGTTGGTTAGCGCTACTCGGACATTCTGAAATTCGTTACTGCAGTTAACAAGTGACATTACGCGGTGGTTAGCCAACTCGGAACTTTACTCGAATATAGAGAACGAAGCCCTTAGAGCGAAAGTTAGACCCACCAAGTAGTGATAAAAGTTATCCATTTTTTTGTATTTTTATTGTATTGTATGTGTACATTTACCGTCGTACACGGACGACGTTTATGTTTGTGTTTAGCAAGCTGGATCGGTCCAACTGTTTGCTGATTATGACAAGTGCACTTGAAATTACTTTGTGGATGCAGATGGAAATGCCTTGCTGGACGCCTTTTTTTATTGTTGATGGGTTTGCGTTTGGCAACACCTCAACATCTTATGTATCCATCTATGGACTCTCCACAAAGTGTACCGTAACAACGTAGCTTTAATATTGTTGAATTGTAAAGCATTTTTAAAGGTTACCTTAGAGAAAAGGTTAATGTGACTTTTGGACGTCTGGCTAGACGTCTCATGTATTTAACAAGTTTTTTAATCTCAAATAGTATTAACTATTATTATAAGGTTTTGTTCAAAATAATGTTAATAACGAGTTTTTACATCGTCTACAGAGCAGAGTAGATGATAAGTTTCTGGTATGGTCACCACTTTCAGTTTTTTTTTATGAGAATGAATGACGTGACGATCTAGTCGTACACGGACGGTAAATGCTTTTATTTTTGTGTTTAGCAAGCTGGATCGGTCCAACTGTTTGCCGATTATGACAAGTGCACCGGAAATTACTTTGTGGATGCAGATGGAAATGCCTTGCTGGACGCCTTCACTCAAATATCATCTATTCCCATTGGATACAATCACCCTGAACTCTTAAGTATTTTCTCGGATCAGCACAATCTGGTTAGTAACTGTGATGCCAAGAGTACATTATTATTATACTGCACATACTACTAAATGGGAAAAAGAAACGCAAGCGCAGGGTGGTGGAAAGGGCTGGTTATAGTTATTTATGATAGGGTAAGTTGGTTTTCACAAACGAGCAGACAAAGGTAAGCCCGAGACGAAGTCGAGGGCTTACCATAGGCACGAGTTTGTAAAAACCATTTTCCGCCCGTGTTTCATACAACGGTTTTCAACACATATGCGAGAAAAAATACAACATGCACTGAAACAAACTTTGTTTATTAGTGGAAAGTTGCAACAGACAATCTTTGACGTTTCTAATCGAATATATTGTCGAATCATTGGGGGATACCATCCGTAATTCCATAATTTCGAGTCAATTCAGGTTCACTTTTACACAGCATACAAAATGACTACCCATTACAAAATTTTGTTTTCGCGCGGTTTTTTTAGTATTAGTTTTAATCCCCCTATTACAGTGGCATTCATTTCTACAATCCAAATGCTCTGATTTTTCACGCTCGCTCTGTCGTTTTACGACCTTCCCTATTTTTCTGATCGAGCAGAATTACTAACCCATACAACCCATTGCAAACAAACACGCTGCTAGGATGGAGGATGTTATAAAAATTTTCGCTTCGCTCGTGCTTTACTTATTAGCATACCCCTCTTATTACAGTGACGTTCGTTTCTATAGTCCAACCAAACACTCAAATTTTTAGCGCTCGCTGCGCTCGTAATGTTGTTTTACGAATTTTCCTTGTTTTTCTAACTGGCCAAAATTAATACCCATTACAAATGTGTTTTTATTTGTTAAGGGGTTTGCTGAAATCCGCCAGGATATGTTGAAAATTTCCGTGTGGTCCCGGTTACGAATAGGACCACCCCATCTCTTCCCGTGGGTGCCGTAAAAGTCGGCTAAGGGAACATCCAGGGAATGGGCTGCAGCATTCTCCTTGGTCTCCACCATAATAATCTACTGCGATCACCAAGCCGCCTGCCAAGCGTGGTGATTATGGCAAACCCCCCCCTATGACAAGCACAAACAATAACGGCCCCCAGTCCCCGGCGGCTCTGCTATCCCGTGGCTCCGGTAGCGGTCACGGTAACGGCAGGGCAGGGGTGCGAAGAATCTCCGGAAGACGCCCGGCTACCAACCCCACTGGCAGTGTGTCGACCAAACTTCTGAGAGCGGGTGGTAGACCGGTACTTATAGTCCTCCAGAAGTTATTCAATTCTGTCATCCTTGAAGGTACAACGCCGGACGCGTGGCACAAAGCGTGGTGGTGCTCTTCTTCAAAAAAGGTGATAACACCTTATTGAAGAACTATAGGCCCATCTCGCTCTTGAGTCATGTGTATAAGCTGTTCTCGAGGGTCATTACGAATCGTCTCGCACGCAGGTTTGATGAATTCCAGCCTCCCGAACAAGCCGGTTTCCGAAAAGGCTTTAGCACCATAGACCACATCCATACGCTACGCCAGATTATACAGAACACCGAAGTGTATAATCGGCCGCTATGCCTAGCGTTTGTGGACTATGAGAAAGCCTTCGATTCAATCGAGACTTGGGCGGTGCTGCAGTCCTTACAGCAATGCCAAATTGACTAGGTATATCGAAGTGTTGAAGTGTTTGTACAGTAAGGCCAAAATGACTACAGGACCAGAGTACGGAACAGATCCCATTGCAGAGAGGCGTGAGACAGGGAGACTTTATTTCTCCGAAACTGTTCACAAATGCATTGGAGGATATTTTCAAGCTCTTTGAGTGGAAAAGATTTGGCATCAACATAAATGGCGAGTATATCACTAACCTTCGTTTTGCCGATGATATAGTCATAATGGCGGAGTCGCTCGATGATCTCAGCACCATGCTCAACGACCTCAGTAGAGTCTCCCGACAGGTTGGTCTTAAGATGAACATGGACAAGACGAAAATCATGTCAAATGCCCATGTTCCACCTATACCGGTAATTGTTGGGAACGACACTCTTGAAGTTGTCGACAAATACGTCTATCTAGGGCAGACTGTCCAATTGGGTAGGTCCAGCTTCGACAAAGAGGTCGCCCGAAGAATCCAACTCGGCTGGGAAGCGTTCGACCTATCTTTTCGTCCAAAATATCACAAAGCCTGAAAACAAAAGTTTTCAATCAATGTGTGTTGCCAGTGATGACTTATGGAACTGAAACGTGATCTCTAACTGTTGGCCTCATTACTAAGCTCAGAGTCGCACAACGGGCTATGGAGAGAGCAATGCTCGGTGTTTCCCTGCGAGATAAGATCCGTAATGAGGAGATCCGCAGGAGAACTAAAGTGACCGATATAGCTCTTAGGATTAGTAAGTTGAAATGGCAATGGGCAGGCCACATTGCTCGTAGAACTAACAACCGATGGGGAAGAAAGGTTCTCGAGTGGCGACCACGAACTGGAAGACGCAGCGTAGGCCGGCCCCCCACTAGGTGGACCGACGACCTGGTGAAAGCCGCGGGGAGCCGATGGATGCAGGAGGCGAGCAGCCGCTCTAAGTGGCGTGGCGCTCCCGGGGGGAGGTCTATGTTCAGCAGTGGACGTCTTCAGGCTGGTAATGATGATGATGATGATGAGTTACAGTGGCGTTCATTTCTAGTGCAAACGCGCAGATTTTTCGCGCTTGCTGCGCTTGCGCTGCCGTTTAACGTATTGCATTGTTTTTCGAATTGAGCAAAATGACTACCAAAATTACAAATGGTTTTTGATGAAAAATGCCAGGGTGTTTAACAATTTTCGCGCTGGCTTCGCTCGTGCTTTTCTTATTAATACACGCCTCGGCTGTTACAGTTGCGTTCATTTCTAGCCAAACGCGGTGATTTTTCGCGCTCGCTGCGCTTGCGCTGTCGTTTAACGTATTGACCTATTGTTATACTAAAAATTACTACCCAATACAAACTTGTTTTGCTGAAATCTACCAGAATATGTATCACAAATTTTCGCGCCCAATTTTCGTTTTGTTGTCGTCCCTTGTGGCGTTCATTTCTACAGTCCACTCGCGCTGATGTTTAGCGCTCGGGCTGTAGTTTTCAAGCTTTGTCAGAATGCCCTCTGGATCGAAAAGGGGTTTCCCCCCCTGGACCAAACGCTGGGTACGCCCATGTCTAAGATGGCGCCACAGATTAGAGAAAGATCTAGATATTAATTTGTAATGGAAAAATTAGAATTACGCTGAGCAGGCGATACTGCTGTAAAAATCATAAATATAAAAATGTAGATGGCTCACATTCTCTTTTTTCTCTAATCTATGGCATTTACAATGAAAATGGCGCCAGGTGCGTGTGGTGAAAATTAGAACTATATTTTTAGTTTCATTTTCTCTTCAGTATTAAAAAGAGACAAGCGTATTGAGCAAAAGCCCAAGGAGTTTCGGCCGTTCAGCTTATAATTATATTCTCGTGATGTGAAACTTCTTTGTGGAATTCTTATATTTTTTATGGAAATTAAAAAGAAAACCGTAAAGGATACGCACGGTGCTATACAACGAAGGAGGCGGTAAAATAGGTACCTACTTACAAAGTTCCTTGGTCTGAGGTATCAGTAGTCTAGTACAGTCTTCGTAAATGCATTTTTGAGCAAACGTGTTGAAAAATAATTATTTATTACCTACTTATGTAGGCGTTGGTCAGACCAACTTGGTTTTTAACAAAAATATTTTTTTACCCCTATTTATTACACTTATACCAGCCAGTACATGGAGAGGGGGTAGCCAAAGCGTCGACCGCGGTCGAACGGTCGACCGCGGGAGCCTTAGTGCTAGCCCGCCAGGCAAAAATACTCTCGAGTCAAATCAGGTGCATTTTACACAGCACAGGTGCTATACCACCTCACATTCGAGGTGCAGCCACAAAAATTTCAAACTAGAACCTATTTTATCCATTATATTATAGTGGAATGAATTGCTATCGGTCCTTATTACAAATCGATGGTTCAAAACTAATTTTACGCGGTAGCTTTGCTCGTCTGTTTTTGTATAAAGGCAAAATTACTAGCCATTACAAACTTGTTTTTCGAGCTCGCTTCGCTCGCGCAATTCTTATTACTAGCATCCTCCTGTTACAGTGGCGTTCATTTCTACAGCTCAAACGCTGTGATTTATCGCGCTCGCGCTGTGGTTTTACGATCTATCCCTATTTTTGTGATTGAGATAAATTACTACCCATTATGAACAAATTTTTTTGAAATCGGCCAGGACATTAAAAATTTTCGCGTTCGCTTCGCTCGCGCTAATGTCATTAGTTTGCCTCCCTCCTATTACGGTGGCGTTCATTTCTACAGCCCAAAAGCTCCGATTTATGGCGCTTGCTGCGCTTGCGCTTTGGTAATACAGGCTTTCAACGTTTTTCTGATTGAGCTTTGCTCTCAAATATACCCAAGTATGAACTACCTTCGAATCTTGTCAGAATGCCCCTTCAAAATGAAATCCTGGATTCGCCCCTGAGTGATGCGTGTTCGAAGGGACAGACAGACAAGCAAAAAAAAATTAAATATGGTTTTACTACTACTTATGACATTAGAAACAGTACCGCTATTAAAATCTTTAAGTATAAAAAATCAATTGCATTTGCGGTAGACCGCCGCCGCCGGGCTATTTAAAATTATAAAGTAGACAAAAGTTTGGCCACTCCTGCAGTTGATGAACCGTTTTAGCTCCAGGAAAACGTTCTAGCTAGATACATTAAACTTTTGAAGATATTTTATTGCATTTAAATTTAATAAAAATATAAATAAGAAAAATTTATTTCCAGAATCATTTACAATGAATCATAATTAAATTTATAAATAATGTCGATATACAGATGTCTTGTATCAGTATTATTTTTGTTACCTTTTCTAGTAAGTAGGTACATACATATATATATATCTAGTTATATTTGATCTCATGTAATTTACAAAGATTACGTATAGGCGAAAAAGATAAAGTTTTGGTCTTGGAGAATAAATGACGTGCCGAGCTAGATTACCTGATTGATGCTAAGCGACACGGCCGCCCATAACAGTTGCGGCTATTACCTACATGTAGGTAAAGAGTTGTGGTATCACTCGGAACTTTAAAATAGTAAAGTTTCGCATGACACTGCACGGCGCTCTCCATCCTGAGGCATGTGAGATCAGGGGCCGTACTGTGAGCTCTTAGCGCGATTCAAAATTGAGCCAATA
Organism: Ennomos erosarius; assembly: GCA_963580505.1. Classification (NCBI taxonomy): domain Eukaryota; kingdom Metazoa; phylum Arthropoda; class Insecta; order Lepidoptera; family Geometridae; genus Ennomos; species Ennomos erosarius. The sequence goes on along the minus strand of OY756981.1, from coordinate 8,467,185 downwards.
TTGGATCGCTTGTCAAAATCTTCATACAAAAAAAAACGAAGCGATCCAATACAGGCTCTGGTTTGAATCGCACTAAAGCTCACAGTACGGCCCCAGGTCATAAAGTTTCATTTGCCAAGTAATTTCAGTAATAATAGTAATTCTTGTGATTTGTGGAAATCATCTTAACTACCTACTAGTAACTTTAATTAAACACTTCAGATGACGATTGTGAATCGTCCTGCACTTGGAGTGTTCCCGGCAGTCGATTGGCCGGACAAACTAAAAAATATCTTACTACCGGTGGCGCCCAAAGGACTGACACATATATCGACGATGATGTGTGGTTCTTGCTCCAACGAAAATGCGTATAAAGCGGCCTTAATTTGGTACCGCACTAAGCAACGCTGTGGCTCAATTGAGTTCACCCCAGAAGAAATGACGTCGTGCATGGTTAACATGCCACCGGGATCGCCTGATTTGTCCATTCTGTCTTTTGAGGTGGGTGGTATTAACTACTGAATTAACTATTAACGGGATCTTATTTTAAATATCGAATGTTGTCATGAAATGTAAAAGAGTAGGTACCTACAGCCATATTTGATGTATTAAAATTGCAGGGAGGTTTTCACGGACGTACATTCGGCTCATTGTCAACCACTAGATCGAAACCAATACATAAGTTGGACTGTCCAGCATTTAACTGGCCAGTTGCGCCATTCCCAAGATATAGATATCCACTTGATCAGTTCCAACGAGAAAACTGTCTTGAAGATCAAAGGTTTGTAAATATATTGATACTTAGGGTGGGTTGCACCAGCTTACTTTAACTGCTAACTGTAACCGTCCACGCTTCGCCGGGCGGGCTAATGTCAAAATCTGACAGTCACTTTAACTGTGATTATGGTGCAGCTCAGCTTTAGAGTACGTTGATAAAATTTAGTAAAAACTTTCTTTTAAAATTAGTTTGAGTATTTTGAGATACTGGTGCCGATTCGGTGGTACACCGACTAACCTAAATTTTCTCTAATTTTAATTTAGTGCTGTCAAACATCACTTTGCTATTCGGACATGACACCTCTAACTAAAATTTAGAGACGATACGTCTAAATTACTCAACTTAGTTTACAGGCATGTTTAAGCTATTCGGCAAACACATTTTAGAGAAGTTTCTGCCTAAAATTTTAAACGTAAAATGTCAAAATAGACGGCACCTAAAATATGGCGATAAAAATTAGATTATTATGAATCCAGTAATTTCCCTGATAAAATGGTTGTTTTGTGATAAGAATGCACAACTAAAATATTGCACAGCCGTTGCAGGTATAGCGGCTAGTGTTACTAGTCCTGGTTTCTTCAAAGCATCACCAGAAAATACTCATCATCATCATCATCATCATCACCATCATTACCACCACCATAATAATAATCATCACCATCATCATCATCATCATCATCAACAGCCTAAAGACATCCACTGCTGAGCAAATGCCTCCCCCATAGAGCGCATCGGCTCCCGTGGTTTTCCCCTATCATCGATCCACCTAACGGGCGGCAGGGCTAGCTCTTTACGCCTTTACTAAAACTCAATGCAGCAAAATGTATATGGCATATTTATTGGTCAATTTTTACATCCTTAGATAGGTACCTAGTAAGTACCTACGATAAATAAATAACGTTCTTTAAATATGTAAATAATTGCGTTATCTGTACATTTTTGTAGATTTTTTATCACCTCGTTACAGCTACTCGACACTAGAGGCGCGAGTGGCGTTACTTCATTTAGGTGCACGACTAAGCAATCCTAAATTAAGTTCGACGTAAATACCGAATGGCTTTTGTGACATCTCGCACGTAAACTAAAATTTTAAAGTAGGCTAAAATTAGAGTTCTCTAAAATCACCGAATCGACACCACTAACAGATCGAAATAAGCGGGGGAAAACTGCTTAATACTTGAGGAGTCCTAATTCAAAGATCATTGGTAGACCCTATACAATATACATATCTTACATGTTGGGCATGCTCTATTTTTCATTCATTTGTGATTAAGACCAGGATTTCCGTGCATCATCTATCTCGCTCGCGCATTGCGTCATTTTTTCAAAAATTCCAACCATTGAAAAACCTGCAAATAACGTCACAAAAAATGTTCAACAAAAAAATTACAAGTTTTCATACATTAAAACAGGATAAGCGAAAATCATCTGGAGATTGAGATGAATGTGATTTTTTTGTTGAACTTTTGTGACATTATTTTGCAGGTTTTTCAATGGTTGGAATTTTCATAAGTAAGTTCTACTATTTAATACCTTCAAAAATGTTGCGCGAGCGAGATAGAGGACGCACGAAGATCCTGGCCTTAATAATTCTCTGTGCGTCGACGGAACCTTATTAAGCATGGCCTGATATATTCTGGCAAGTTACTTTTTTTCTGTATAATTGTGATTCAATTTATTATTGTTTCTTTATTTCAGACCATTTATTTTGATTTGATATGTCCAACCTTTATTTGGATTTATGTTGGAGGATGTTGAAGTAAGATGAGTGCTTTGGTGTTGTATTATTTTATTTCATGACCCCAGTGCTTTGCTACGTTTCTTCTCTTTGTATTAACGGCATTCATACTGCTTTTATAAACTACATAATTACGCATTGAGATGCTATGCTAGTGTTTAAGTAAAGTTTCGCTTCGCCGTATTGAATAAGCATATTTTAGAATAGATATCGGGTGTACACATTACACAGAAGTCAGGAAGTGTTTCTGATTTCCTGGCGCCTGGTTCTAGGGACGGATGGATGCGGGTTCAAATCTCGCTCGCGATTCAAATTGGTCCATTACATTAAAAATTAATTGGTTTAGGTTTAGGATGTGGATATCCGGACCCTCGGGGAGTCGCGTTTCACGCGCTGGTTGCCTTCTCGATTTAAACGTAATATTATAATACAGGTCATTTTTTAAATAATTGCCTTTACGTTTATATCTGGCTGAGGGGGGCTACGTACGTACGTACCATATGTTTTTTTTAAAGCTTTTCTCATAAAATGCTTTCAATTTACTACATTTTTGTTCCGCGAAAAAAATATAATCTCTTCCATTGAGTTTGAATTTCAAGCATATAATATCTGTGAAAACCAGTCGCTATGCTTTCGCCACATTTTGCAGGTTTTAGGTAACAATATCAAGCACTGTAGACAAAATTGTCTTTCCCCTGTTTTACTCCACTTGACATGTAAATTGTATGAAGAATTTGACATAAAACAGGGAAAGACAATTTTGTCTACCGTCCGTGCTAGCCCGGCAGGAATCGGTATAATGCATCAAATTCATAGACCTCCTTAGCAAACGTACGCATTTTAAATTATTACAATTTCATTACCTGCTCACAGGCGCCCTCAGTGGCGGATTAGGCGTACCGTACCAGTAGGCTGGAGCTTAGAGTGGCGGCAAAATATAATATTCCTACATCATTTCATTAAGACTGAGAAGTACCTACAAATTTTGAAAATAGCAGAAAATTATATATCTAGATTTATATAAAAACGAGAAAAAATGTTGGCGTTTGCTTCTCTCGTAGCTTTTATCGAAGCCGTGCCCTATCATTTGACAAAATGTCCATGGAAAATCTGAATACTAACAATCGTAGAACAAATGCAGCTGCAATTTGACTAGGTATAGTAGACTGCAGTCTGGCACTCTGCTCTCACCGAATACCCAACTAACTTGCACTCCAAAAAGAGCATTGTTGTACGATATAATATATTTAACTTTTTTGTGAGGCAGAACTTGATGCGTGTATTTTTATGTAAAAATAACCATTGATCAAGGTAAATAACCCACTAATAAAAATAGAATAGAATGCATCATGCAATAACACCAGCATATTTTATTGACAGATGTATCGCGCAAGTTTCTGACATCATAGATCAATACGCCACAATGTGTCACCCAGTGGCAGCGATGATTGTCGAACCTATTCAATCCGAGGGTGGAGACAATGAGGCATCACCAGAATTCTTCCAGTCTCTTCAGATGATCTGTAAACAGGTCAGTCATGTTATTATTAATTATTAACTTTTGGATTGACGTTTATGTCGTAGGGTAGCTGAGCACAACTACGCTAATACTACCCAAAGAGTATATAATTTACTAATACTAGCAGTAATCAATATACAATATAATAAAACTGTAACTGGGCTAACCCTGTACATTGAATATTTTTGAAAATATTTAACTTCAGTTGCTTCTTAATCGATATAGAAATAGAAACAATTTTTTTAAATATTTTGTATGTCTGTCTGTCTCTTTGAACACGCATCACGCTGCAACCACTGAACGGATTTTGCTGAAATTTGGTATGGTAATAGCTAATTATGCAGAATAACATTTAGGATACTTTTTGTTTTCTAAAACGGCCAAGTGCGGGTTGCCCAAGCAAAAAGGATGTAATTTTTATTCAAGAGTTTTTGTTCACATATCATTAATGTATTTGGATATCAATTTTAATTTCAGTAAAAAAAAAAAATATCTCACCCTGTCGAAGGGAAGATAGAAGAGGGTTAGGACTTAACACTAATTAACCTGTACGAACCCGGGGCGGGTCAGCTAGTTCCTAAATATTATTGAGAAATTAGTTTGTGTTGAGAAAATAGAAATAAAATGATCTGCACGTAGCCGTTTTAAAAGTGTAATCTGACAAGTATCCCAATTCTATATACAATTATTGGTATCAAATACATTTAAAAATAAAAAAATCTTAAAAATAGGATGCATGGTGGCGTTAGGCCACAGTAGTGTTTGACCAAATTTTTCTGATGGTAAGATTGGTAAATAATTATACAGAGTTAGTAAGCGACACGCACGCTACAACTGGATTAGGCTCTCAAGTAAGACGGCCTGTACTTAGATCTTTAAAATGAAGGTAGTACCTAGTAGCTGGCCAGCGAGCACTAGAAAACTACAAAGTGCCCTACTACCACTAAGCTATATGATTCCTCGTTTATTATTCGGACAGCGAAGAAATGGAACACCTTACCAGCGTCAATGTTTCCTGACAAATATAACCAGGTAGTTTTTAAGGCTAGAGTGAACCGGTATCTTCTATTAGGCAAGCATGCTCCATCGTCGAATGCGTCATCACTTAGGTACCATCAGTTGAGACCGTGGTCAAATGTTAGCCTGTCGATGATAAAAAAAATTTCTATGGTTTCTTTATAGTACACATTAATTAGGTGGTTATGTGGTTTACCTATCGGGGTCGTAGACCGTAGTTCCCGGCCAAGAATAGAGCTAGCCCATTTCAGGTACCGTGTATGTCTCCTAAAAGGCACCTACGCATCTGTAATTAGTACTGCTAGAATAGGTACGGCGCCGTTCTCAATTAAAATTGAACCAAGGCAAAGGCTCCTAGGAGCATGAGAAAATTTCGATGGCAAAATCCAAAAGTTCTTGGACGTGCGCCTCTATATCGGTGAACTCATCTGAGAGGGAATAAATAGCAAATGATAAATTCATAATAACCAGCAGACGCCAATATTACCTACATACTGTTTATGATGAAGACTGTAAAATTAAAAAACGATATATATGCACAACGACCACAGACCAAAAAAAAAACATAGGCGAAGCGTCATTTGTTTCATAGCTCTGTGACAACGACGATTCGTCTCGATCCACGTATTTACTCAAAACTTTAAAGGTTAATTTTATTGAATTCCAAATTACTTTTAGGTTGTTGATTTATATCTTGTTTTTTGTTTTATTGTTCATAGAAAGGAGTGGCGTTAATCATAGACGAGGTCCAGACCGGGTGCGGCCCTACCGGAAAGATGTGGTGCTACGAGCACTTTGATCTTCCTTCGCCGCCGGATATAGTCACTTTCAGCAAAAAGATGCTGACTGGAGGATTTTTCTATAGTGAAGAATTCAAGTAAGTATACTTTTTCTATATAATGATTGATGTACTAACGCTACCACAGAATAAGTAATCAATACATATATTAAATCTGTAACTGGGCTAAATCTGTACATTGAATATTTTTGAAAAATTTTGACTGCAGTATGCTTCTTAATCGAAATAGAAACAACTTTTTTTTTAATTTTTTGTCTGTCTGTCTGTCCCTTTGAACACACATCAAGCTGCAACCACTGAACGGATTTTGCTGAAATTTGGTATGGTAATAGCTAATTATGCAGAATAACATTTAGGATACTTTTTTATTTCTAAAACGGCCAAGTGCGGGTTGCCCAAGCAATAAGGATGTAATTTTTATTCGGGGACTGCAATAGAAAGGAGGCAGGTGCATCCTCCTCTTTTCGCCGTCACATCCATTTATCCTTTCCCCCTATTTTTTTACCGTTCCCTACTCTCTTACCCATAAACAGGGTTAGGACTTAAAACTAATTAACCCGGGCGAAGCCGGGGCGGGTCAGCTAGTAGTACTTACAATAATTCTTCATAGAGAGTACGAATTCGCACTGAAACAATTGCACGGATTTTTTTACCGTGAAGGTCTGCTTGCAGGTATTGCTAGGGTTTTATAAATCTTTACAAGGTTACTTAAAGTACTCGTGCACCTACTTATACTTAACATAATTTTACAGAGCCCCTCACCCATACCGTATCTTCAACACATGGATGGGTGATCCAATCAAGATGATTCTTTTAGAGCGCGTACTGAAAGTAATCAAGCAGGATTGTCTGCTCGACTTGGTGAACAAAACTGGAAAAGTTCTGAAGGATGGACTCCACAACCTGGAGAGTGAATTTCATGGCGTTATCCACAGCGTGCGAGGGCGTGGTACCTTCTTAGCTTACAATGCGCATGATACACAGACCAGGGACAAAATTAATAACAAGTTGAAGCAAAATGGTAAGACATTTTCACTGTTTGGAACTATCGAAACCAACTAAGAATGAACTAATGACCATGATCAGAATAAATGTCGTACCACATGATCGGGTGCTAAGAAAATGTTTGTATAATTAAATCTTTATTATAAGTACTTAATACAAAATAAATATTTAAATTATTTGTAATTTATATGTCATTATCGGCTGCTGTAGCGTAATCAACCCTGTAAGTTGGTTGTGAAGAGTGAAGGATAATTTAGACATGAGATCTTTTGTCGGCTTTAGGGACAGGAGGTTTGGGGTTCAAATCTCTGAGGTCACACTGTGGCCATAAACCGTGGCTACACGTTCATCAGCCTTAATAATATTTCTCAAAAAATAAACAGTTGTGAAACAAAAATTAAATATCTCAAAATACGTGCACGTGTTCATGCACTTAAGTTTATTACTTTATACAAGGTGACCTTGAATTGGTATGTTATCCCAAAATGGGGAGACTGGGGCCATGATACCCTACAAGTTGTAAGAGCCTTACTTGAAACTGGATGTTTCCAAACTTCCATGGTAAAAAATAAATCCACTCGCAACATTGCACGTGCGATCACTACGAGAGTTAATAAGATACTATACATTCTTTTCTAAACACAGGTCGTTAAACTCATTTATGTTCACTCGGTCAAGGACGAAGTTCAACCACCCAGCTGCGGTAAGGCTATTTTTGAAAGTAAACTTTACATGGCATTTCTTCAATGAAAAACTATTAATTTAGTAAAGTCGTAGAAGAAGCATTGTCTACCTTAGGGTGTAGATTTACCCCCTTTCGGGATAACATATCAATTCAAGGTCACCTTGTAGATGTTATAAAGTTGCAAAAGAATCAGATACATAAACATGATTAATTTATATTATAAGGGTTCCACGTACCTACTACGGAACCCTAATATATATACGGATAACGATAAACAAACAAATGTTTCGATGCAGCAGCATTATGAAGGGAATGATCTTAACATTTACGAGTAACGGACGTATTTTTAGTACCATCACATCAACTATCCGGAAGATGTCCTCTGCTGAACAATAGGCTTCCCACAGTAAACGCCGCTATGGATGCTGATCGTAGGGAGGAATGCCATACTCGCCACGCATGGCAGGTGGCTTGGTGGTCGCCACAGAGCAAAAATAAACGCTTCCCCTCTATAGGCGAAGCGTCATTTGTTTCATAGCTCTGTGGTGGTCGCAGAATGTACTAAGAAAATGCTGTCTGTTCCTTGCTTGGATATTCCTCTGACGGCACCCACGGGAGGAGATGGGGTGGTCCTATTCGCACACCGGGTCACACAGTGGTTTAGTACCATTATAGTAATAGGTACTACGATCATAGTTAAATGGTAATATATAATTATTCTTGATAAATCCTAATTAGGTAGGTACTTATGAAACAACATTTAAGTTTAATGTTTTATCATTTAACCTTGTTGAGTTGATATTTAACATAATTTAGTTATGACCCTTTTTATATATATGTCACCGACTTTTTGTAAAATTCGTTTGTTTATAATATAAACGAAAATAAAAGCGGTTATTTATAAACTGTCGATTTATTGCAAACTGACAATTTGTCTTACAATAAAACGGATGATTTTTTGATTATTTATAAATGGTCAGTACCCAGCGGTGAGTTTATAAAAAACGGTTTAGTGGTACGGACGGTAATTGTGAATAAACCCGTATTAATGCACCAATGTTTGCTGTAATTTGTTGTTATTTAGTCACTACTAGTGTGTTAGCCACTAGTGACTCACTAGTGACTAACCAGTAGATTACGACTACGAGCGACGACGCGAGGTGTTTTAGGTTAGTTTTGACCACACTAGAAGTACACAATTACAATAAAACGAAGGAATGCCGATTAATTATAAATAACCGAAAATTCGATCGTTTTATTGTGAGACAAACGGTTCTTGCAAAACACGGTGCCATATATAAATTTTAAACAGGTTTGTGAATATTTCCATAAAGTATAATGTATGTTTTAAAATACTGTAACTGTTTCAGGTGTGCTGAGCGGAGCATGTGGTGAAGTCGCAATTCGTCTAAGACCAGCGCTAGTGTTTGAACCGAAGCACGCTGCCGTCTATTTGGACATACTAAGGCAAACGTTGAAACAATTGTAATTGTAGCGCTTTTACAATTTTCCTATTTTGCAGTATTACCTACTCTATGTGCCATATTTATTTTATTTTACATTTTTAAGTAGGTAGATTTTAGGACAAAGATAAAATGAATCATTATACACCTAAATCATGTCTTCCAAATATAATATATTGGTTTATTATGTACCAGTTATTTAATTTATATGCCAAAACTGTCCTAACTTAATTATAGTAACGTGCCTGCGCCAACTACAGAAGGTAGGAAGAGGTTGCCTAGCTACCTAAAGTTGTTATATAATATGTAAACATATTCATACAGTTGTTTCAGTATAAGTAACGTTTACAAGCGTCTTGATGCCGTTTATTTTTTCCTTTATTGATTGGTTTTGTAAGTAAGCAAAAAAGATTCCACGAACTATTAGCGGCAAGTAATGGAGAAAAAGTGGTTGTTAGTTACAGCTTACAATATAAATAGGTATTACTAATTTTTAATATTACTCATACGCAGTCTACAGGCACTTCTAGGACATAGAAAAATCATAACGTGTTTTTTTGTAAGTACCTACGGGGTTCTTGAGATAAATAAAGTATTTCGAATGTCATTAACAAGTTTTACAGTATTTTAAAGTTATTGACCGAGCGAATGAAATGAGCGTCTCTGCTTCAACTTGCCAACATTTGCTTTCGGATGTACATAACACTCGTACAGGTCGCCTTTTTGAATGAATCTTGAAACTTGGTACACAGGTTCAACAGGCCCAGGGTTTTTTGTCGTCGGCGATTTGATTAGGAGGGGAGGTATTTGCCTCAAACGGGGGGGGGGGGGAGGGGGAAGTTTGCTGCGCCACCATTTACCGGCTGATTTCTGATTGAGCAAAATTACTACCTATTACATACTTATTTTTCTGAAATTTGCCAGGATATGTATAAAAAAATTTCGCGCTCGCGTCTCCCGCGCTTTCCTTATTGGTAGGTATACTTTCCTCCTATTACAGTGGCGTTCATATCTACAGTTCAAACGTACTGTAATTTCACGCTCGCTGCGCTCGCGCTGCCGTTTTACGAGTTTCCCGGTTTTCTGATTGAGCAAAATTAGGTATGTACTACCCATTACATACTTATTTTTCTGAAATCTGCCAAGACATGAAACAAAAATTTTCGAGCTCGCTTCGCTCGCGCTTTCCTTAATGGTATATGTTCCGCCCCTGGAACTACTAGAGAGTTTTTATATCCTATTCTACTTTTAAAAATGTAACACGAGTCTTTATTCTCGTGTTGAGTAAAACTTTATTATTTGCCATGGAGATCTGTTTGCCAAACAAAGACATCTATGCACTTGATGATTCATTCACGCAGGCGACGTGACGCGACGTGTCGTGTCGTCAATAAGCGCAGAGCTGGGTGCTGCGGATACCATTCTACAGTTTTTTCTTAGACTACTAAGGGTCAAGATCAACACTCAACAGCGATGTCGAAAAAACTTCCAAAATAAAGACGGTAAGTAAATTAGCTATAATAATATTTTAAACGTAAGTAGGTACTGTTGTTTCGTTTGTTTCATATCGAACAAAGGCCTCTGTTTGCCATAATCAGCACGCTTGGCAAGCATCTCGTTGATCCCAGTAGATTATAATGCAGACTTAACACTCTCACGGCACCCGGCGGCACAGAATAGATACGCGGGTAGAGTCTACACCGATTTACATTTTAAAAATCCGAATTCCTGAAAACTTATAAGATATGGTAATACTACTGGCTGCCTACGTGTTTGCAACTTTGCATACGTAACAGGGCGTAGGTAGTCATTATTAATTTATTATTCGTGAGATAAATGGGTACTAAACAGTAGGTATGGCCAAAAACCTCTCGACTATTTTTGATGGGCAATATAAGAAAAGAAAGTTTTCTATTTGATATATCATGCACTGCACGTGTGTAATATTATATCTTAGACAACTATACGAGAAAAAATACATAAAGGTATGTTCCCGTCTGCCCCCACTAAATTTCCCCACGCAGTGGCAGACGGTCTCACTTATAGCTTTCCGGCCCCGCGGGCATGGTTGACGATAGTAATCCAAAATATATTAATGTCTGCCCCCAGCTGGGCTAGCTAGGACGTTAGACAAAATTATATTTCCTCCGTTTTACTCCACTTGAAAAGTAAGCAAGTATGAAGAAAGTGACATAAAACAGGAACCGTTCCCTTTCCCGTTCTATGATGGACGAGGGAGGATGGGACAAAAACTTTAAAAAATGTGTCATCCTCCCCGGTAGCCTCAACAATGGCGCTCACCGGGCCGATGGAACAAATTGTCATCTGCCCCGTTATAGTCGGATCGATGAATTCATCGAAAAGTGGTGGTGCAGCATCGACTTAAACGGGAAATCTAGGGCAAATCCAAATAGGTAGGTACCTACTTGTGCCAGACAGAACTGATGATAATTACATATTAATATTCAGAGCTGAGCTCCGTGTTAATGATGCATTTAGCATTATCCTCAGACATGCATTACCCTTAAAATTTGATCTGACGTGTTACCTAACTTTAGCTGGCAGATATCATCAACAGAAAATGACTCTACGTTCGTGCATTATTTTTGGAAACTAACTACATACTTTACGTATATTTGTCTACTTCTATAATTATAACATCTTGCGAAGCGTAAAAATAGCAACCAACGTGTCTCTCTCTACGTTTCTTACGACAGGTTAGTAATTATTTAAAATATTTAATGATCAATTTTGATAGACATGTACCTTCATCAGCGTTTCGGAGCCCCACCTATGTAGTAGGTATTTACAGAACATGATTAATAATTATTATTTAAATTTAATATTCCACGAACAGAAAGGCGCAGCCTATAAGACCCCCACTATAGGTGGATCGACGATCTGGTGAAAACCGCGGGGAGCCGGTGGATGCAGGAGGCGAGCAGCCGCTCAAAGTGGCGCTCTCTGGGGAGGCCTATGTTCAGCAGTGGTAGTCTTCAGGCTGTTGATGATGATGATGAAATTTAGTATAGATAAGTAAGTACCTACTTAGTTTTAAATTTTGTAAAGTGTCTACATAATATTTAAGCCTAATTGCTTTTTGCATAAACATGATAAATAACAGTGTTCAATAATGATGCAGTCTCTTCAGAGCGGCAAAGTTTTGTTGACATTATTTTGTGTTCTTATGACCTACATACCGTATGTACACTACCAAACTACCATCTTCGCAATTTTATCATGTTCACTTTGTTTAGATTTCCTTTGGAATGAGGTCTTGTTGTAATAAAATTGTAGATCTCGTGGAACAACCCCTGCAGGTTATTATGAACAAAATATGACGATAATTAAATCTATTATATTATGCCTATAAGGACGTGCTTATAGAATTTCACGTAATAAACCTAATCCATTCTATTTTTATCTATTCCCACAAAACCATACATTTACAAAAATAATACATAATATCAGCGCCCACAACGACCGAGGCACGGCGCTATTTGCGCACTCCGATGATTTAAAATAGATCGCCACGGATATATTATTTTTATGCCCAACAGCTAATCACTGTGTCTAACAAAACTAAGTGTGGGAAGTTAGCCCCGCACTTTTTAAAATCATGATTTTTTGTTGTGCTGAATTGTTCTCGGTTTGTTCTATATTGTTCCAAAATAAAAAAAATCTAGCGTGAAAACATGGAGCTAATAAAAAAAGAAGGAGGGAATCCCGTGTGATCCAAAACTGAAGCACCCTTAGGAAGCCGAAACGCTTTGTACGTACGAGCGGGGCACGCACACACTCACATAATATGCAGCTGGTCGCCATACTTTCATCTGACACACATATGTAATATGTCCGCCATTTTGGGCTTCAGTTCGATGTCAATCAAAACTCAATCCTTCTTTTTTTTATTTCATCCATGCGTGAAAATTGTAGAAGGAAAACAAAAAACAACAATTTTTTACCGTAGCAAAAAAGTAAAATTGGATTATCAAAATATGGGGATATTTTGATAATCCAATTTTACTTTTTTGTGCTGGATTGTTTTAGGTTTGTTCTCAATTGTTACAAAATATAATGATCCTAGCATAAAAACTGATATCAGAAATAAAAAAAACTTTTTTGTCGTAGCCCCACATTTTTGGAAAATCTAAAATATTATGTTTGTTCTAGATGGTTCTAGATTTTTTCTACATTGTTCCAAAATAAAAAACTTCTAGAGCCATAATTGAGGCCAAAAATTAATAAATACTTTTTCATGGTAGCCCCTCATTTTTTGATATTCATTTTTTTTTTGTGCTGGGTTGTTCTAGGTCTATTCTACATTGTGCCAGAACATGGTTCGTCTAGAACGAAAGCTGCGGCCAGAAAACGAGAATAAGTAAATAGAGAACCAGCATGACGTCGTCTAGATAAACAAAGCAAAAAGTTAGCCCCCCATTTTTGAAATTTCTTAGATTTCTCTTTTGTGCTGGACTATGATAGGCTCATGTTACATTGTTCCAGAATATGAAACTTCTAAAGCAAATATTGGAGTCGGAACACAAAAACTTCATTTTCATAGGGATGTGATCGTAGGCATAATTTTAAGGTGACGTATTTTTTTCGTTGTTCTTGATTGTTCTACATTGTTCCAAATCATGTCCTGGAACAATGTAAAATAGACGTAGAACAACCCAGCACAATAAAAAAATAATGATTATCCAAAAATGAGGGGCTTCCAAAAAAAAGTTTTCTTTTGTGGTTTCGGCCTCAATTTTGGCTGGAAAAAATGAAATCCGAACAGTTTTTAATGGTCGGGTGTAAAAATTTAGTATGGGCCTCCCTATACTAAATTTTTACACCCCGGTTTTTTACAGGATCGGGTTCGCGGTAGGGCGTACACTTTCTCAGATTTTCAGTTTCGAAATTGGCCTATGAAATTAGAATCATCAAGTTCGAAATTTCGAAACTGTTGATGAAATTTTTAAATGTTTAACTCATTAGTACATAAGGATTTTCTAGCTCTATGCTTCTTATCTCTTTTCATCAATAATTGAACTATAAGGAACTACAACTAGGTAACTAGCTGGTGCACCTGCCTCTCTTCAACGTTATCCATTCACTCTTTTCTCTCTTTCGTCTCTCTGCTAGAACAGCAGTAGCAGGAGCAGCTTACTAATTTTAGTCCAGTTTGTTACTCTGCAATTAATTCCAGATATTCCAGAGTTGGTTTTCAGAGTTTCTGAGTTTTATTCTAGTTTTCCTCATTAGGTCTTGAAAAGTTTTTATCAATAACTCAGTTTTTCTTTAAAACTAACGTTATCCGTTTTCATTGGCATGTAACCTACTGATCCCATGGGAAATATACCAATTTGTTAGGATTCTTAACTATGAAGTAGTCACCAGAAAACCAGAAATGAGGAGCTTAAAGTTGTAATGCACATGCAGATCACAGATTATTATATACTAGGAACAGATTACAAACAGCGACGAAGGGTTTTAGGTTTTTTCTAGACCGTTTTAAAATAAAAGTAAGTTTCGAAATTTAGGGTGTCAATTTCGAAATTACAGAACATGCAACAATTGACAGAAATTTCGAAACTATGAAATTTTGAAATGCATGCCCTAGTTCGCGGGGTGCTCCCGGAACTTTTAACACCCGTGACGCGGCAATCAGGAGTAAGTATGCATGCGACCCGAAAAAATCCCGTAAAAAACGCAAGATATTGGTTTTTGAACGGTTTTTGGACTCTAATTTAGTATGGGACTGTTCCCGGATCTTCACGGTTACGAGTGCGGGACGCGCACGCGGATCTATTGAGACCCGTGACGCCGCAATAAGGTGCAAGTTTGCTCGGCCCCCAAGAATAAAAAACCGTGAAAAACGATTTTTTCCCCAAAATTTCGGTTTTTTAAACTAACGTATGCGTTTTTGTTTCAGGAGCAGCTAGTACTCGCGGAAACGCGTCTTTTGGTGTGTCACACTCTAGTATGGGACCTGGGTAAGTACTCTGAAATATCACGTTTTTGTTTTTCGTACCACCGTTTAAGTGATTTTTTCACAATCCATACTGAGAAAATTTCGATGTTTTCTTTTTGTTCTATTTTGCAGCCCACGCTACAGGCGCAGCTCCGTAGAGGTACGCCTGAACGTTTATCGTTGAAAAAAGACAATTACGCCTGAAACAATACACTGAAAAATAGCAAATTTGGGTGTGCGGGTGAAAAAATGAAATCCGAACAGTTTTTAACTGTCGGGTGTAAAAATTTAGTATGGGGAGGTCCCGGTTTTTTACAGGATCGGGTTCGCGGGGTGTTTGACTCCCGTGACGAGAGGTTAACTAGGTACTTTACTATTAACTTATTTTTAATGAATGATGATTTAAGGATTACCTATCTATGAATCATATGAATAGTAATGAGTAAGTACCTAAAAAGACAGAAAGCAGTCAAATACCAACGAACGGATTTAGAAGAAGAGCAATGAAAACGCTCCGTAGTAGCGTTGGTTGCCGTGTGGTGCACCGCCTACTTCTGAACCCATTTATGGTACCTAGGTAGGTATATACCTACAATGTTTAAATAAATGACATCATCGTAGAGTAGACTAATGCCCATTGCCAGTCTGTATTAAAGTTGGACGACTCCTAAGTTCGCACTTATTTATAAAAACCGGCCAAGTGCCGGTGCCAAGGTAGAACAATGTTTCTTCTACGACTTTACTAAATCAATAGTTTTTATTTTGAAGAAAGGCCATGTAAAGTTTACGTTCGAAAATAGCCTTAACGCAGCCCAGGGTGGTTGCCATTAGCGTTAACGTCAAACGATAGCCCAAATGTATGGAGAATGTAATTAGCTGCGGAAAAGTTTTCCGCAAGGGCTGTCATTCCCATACATTTTGAGTTATTGTTTGGCGTTAACGCTAATGGAAAGGGATCTTTGCTAGACCCCCAGTATTATCATAAAATTACGTCATATATATTAATATTATTAATGCTTCTTATGCTTACCGTCTACCTACTTCACTAGACTTGCATATTGCGGTGACCGACCGGTTCATCGAAGGCCAAATGCCTGGGTGGGTAGGTCTGTAACTCTGTTAGCGGCTTGTATTGCGTTGACGTGCGTGGTACAGTGCATTACGTAGGTCCTAGATACCCAGTAACCTAGTCAAAATAGCATAAATAATTACTGCTCTATATTACAATTCGTTTTAGGGCGCCTGCTTAGTAAAACATTGTAGGGGTTTTTTGGAATTTAACCACTGATTAAATAGTACCTACGTTGTACCATATAGGTAATCATAGGTTAGTAGTACCTATACCTTCTGTGGTAGGGTGGTAGGGTAGTCAGTCACAGAATAGATATACCTACAGGGTGAAGGTGATTGGTTCGAGACCGTATCCTTTCAGGGTGTGCTTAGACAAGTCTTGGGCTCAGTTCAGCGATTTCTTTTTATTTTTGAATTATTCAATATATTTTAGCGATTGGGAAAATTCCCAGTTTTCGACTTAGAGTCACGGATTTCTGAAAGTACCTACGGGTATTAACTATATAATGAGTTTTTTATTTTAATTACATAAAAGAAACCTTTTATACGCATTTGCTCAAAAAATGCATACATTATTTAAAAGTCAAATATGATGCACCATACAACGCCACGTGCGGTAAAATACAATAAAGTAGGTACTTACTCTCACCCTTTGATAAGGAAATAATCTTCAGATGAACTACCTGGAATAATCCCTTATCAATGCTCTCACCTGAGTACCTATTTAACCGCCGCCAAGAAACTTATACAGGGTGATTAGTTCGTAGACCGTATTCTTTCAGAGTGTGCTTAAACAGGTCTTGGGCTATCGTTTAAGCGTTATACTAGTTCAGCGATTTTTTTTTTATTTATGAGTTATTCAATATTTTGTGGAAATTGGCAAAATTCCCGGTTTTCGACCCTAAATCACTGATTTCTGAAAGTATGGGTATTAATTAATACCTTTTTGATTTTAATGACATACATAAAACCTCAATGACTCGATTTGCACTTAAACTTCATCATAATTAAGCATCGTTTTTAAAAACTGTGCTTATACGTGAATTTTTTTTTTCCTGACCATGATGTCCCTTGCATAAAAAGTTGATTTATCTCAAAAAGTTGACCGAATCTTTTTTTCAGTAAATTACTTTAAAAACATGTGCTTTTCAACGGCTTTCTAATGACATATCATTTATCAAAAAAATATGGGTGAGTACTGAAGTGGGTACAACTGATTTTTGACTCTTAATGATGCACAGAAAATACCGCACGAGTTGAAATTGGACAAAATGCCTGGTAAACAGCACCTATTCTCGTAATACTTGCATAAGCTACCTACTGGGCTAAGGTAAGTCAAAGAATAATTTATGCTATTAAGTACTTAGGTAGGTAAGTACGTGTAGTGTATACATCCAAGACTCTTGCTTGACTAGTATAATAGATATCTGTGAGCAAGACTATGTAGGTACGTATAAAATAAACCGGGTGCTCGCTGATAGAAAAAAGACGCTACTTGCCATCATTAATTATTTGTTATGATAGTGACGCGTTCGCGTCGTCATAATCGTGATCCATTCTCGTTCAACTTCACGGTCTTCTCTTCGAATTCGAATGTCAGTCAATAGAAAACGCGCGCCGGTATCGCTTGTACAGACGGAAGGTGCGGTTACGTTACCGACCGCCACTGCTTCCTACGCTTTGTCTTGTCGAAGTTGTCGAACCCACACAATACTAACCCCGAACCCGAACGCATGTTTTATTGATTTTGTCAGCGAGAGTTTTTCATTAGTCACAAATAGCGTAATGATTTAATTAGTGTTATTGGTTGTTTTGTTGCGTACTATAAGTAGTATAGATACTTATGTGGCTATAATAATCAATCAATACCTATACTATCATTGGAATTGGAAAATGATACTTATAAACTGGACAATAATTGGACAACCATAATCCATATCAACAAATCAGCAAACAGTAATATAAATACTTAGGTATATGCTACCTACCATGTGATGTTGAGACAATATTATAAGGTTGACCGTAGAAGCACACCGGTACTCAGATATGAATATTATCAGTTAAGTACCTTAAACTTATGTGTGGGTTGTTTTTGTGTTGTGTAACAGTTAAACGACAGCGAGTGAGTGAGTGGTGATTTCAGGAAGCTATATTTTTTGTGGAACTTTCTGGATTTCTGAGGTTTCAAAAGTGGGGATTGTTTTGCCATCCGTCATTGGCACGCACGACGCAAGCCTAAAGGACGCAAGCCACCGGAATTGCTAAATGTTATTTTAAGGTAAATAACCATCATTACGTGTAGGTACTTTGTACTCATAGTCTTAGTACCTACTTAATAATTATTACCTATGTTAAGAAAAAGAAACTATTTGAAACTGTCTTTTCATCATGAAAGTAATGTTGATGGTCTTTTCCATTTTTCGTAAGCTTTACTCTCTTGTATTGTAGGTAGAGTACTAGAGTCTGGCTAATGAAAGACTGAAAGTAGAGACTGAAAAACGCGCGCCAAAATTGAAAAACATCACTATGGCAGCCCTAAACTAAGATAAAACTTGAAAATATTTATGCTAAACAGTAAAACATTTAAGTTTATTGAGGAATCAAAGTGAGTTGTTCCAAGTTTTTTTGTTAGTATGGGCTGCTATGCCGATATTTTTTTAAATATGCTGCATTTTTTTCAGTCTCCTACTTTCATTAGCCAGACTCTAAATAATTAGTAATTATAGGTCTACCAGAATCTGATGAAAAATAGGGAAAATAAAATTAGGTGTAGGCAGCACCGGATACGAATGGATTAATAATATTAATATGCCTTGATCTTCTTTCACTTTCGGCTGTCTTGGCAATTAAAAATTAAAATGGTTCGCAACCATGGTTCGCAACTTAACTGTCATGTTTTTTTTTCATATATTTTAGCTCCACACATAGTGTATTTAGCCAGTGTCAAGTATTATATTTTCATCGTGTTATAAAATATTTCACGCAGTCATGTCCTAGTCATAGTCATAGTCCAGTCTAAGTCAGGTAGTCATAGTCCATTCCAAGTCATGCTCCAGCAAAGTGGTGGCAACTTTACTACAAGCTTCTGTGGAGTTTTGGAAGCAACACGAAAAATCACGTTTCACTACATTATATCACTTGCCCTCACTCATGCTCGTAATTCAGAACTTAATGCGTAAAACGCCACCGATTTTAAACATTAACACTGGAAAAAGCAAAAGTTTTGAATAACAATACAATGCAACGACGTGAAATTTTCCGCGTTCCCGCCAAAAACTGTCATATTTTTCTCGAAGTCATGTTTTTCATTAGACCAAAACGCAATGATTTTCAGTAAAAGTGAGTTTTAATAAACCTTTTATTATGTGAAAAGTATTTACTATTTTTTTATGTTAATGAATGACGTGACGTGTTTGTCGTTCGCCGTAAGCGTCACGGCTAGCTGATAACAGATTGAAGTATCACTCGGAATTCAATATTAATATGGCTATTGGCTATGGTATGGCACTGTGCATGTTAATGAGACAGTAGGTACCTAACTATACAGTTTTTATTGTGACCTATAAATAGAAATAAAACCATCATGAATATAGGTACCCACAGCTACTTAAAGTTTATTTAATTCCGAACATGAAAATTATTTCGGCTCGAAACTTCACTTACATATTTGGTTTCATCAGATGATACGAAGATTTAAAGGAATATTTATAACACAAAACTGGGGATATTTATAACAATATTATGTATTGATGTATTGATGATAGGCCAATCAAGCCTATCAAATGTTTGCTTAGAGCATTTAGAAAAGGAGGTGGCAAGGTAGGGCTCCGTGTATTTGTTTGTAAAAGGCGATCAGAGACATCAAACATACGAGAACATGGAATTTCCTTTCACAAATAAGTGTTATTTTTGTCAATTGTGTTTGTAATGTTGTGTAATTTTGATCCAAATGAATTACCTGCCCCCCTATTACGAAGAAGCTAGCATCGCTGCATACGCGCGTCTGCCGTTCAACTGCTGTCAAAATTGTATGAAAAGTGACAGCAGTTGAGCGGCAGACGCGCGTCAGCATCGCTGCTAGCTCGTTTGTAATAGGGGGCTGTTACAACAGATTAGCGACAGTTTTACAACGCCATCGTCTTGGTAGAAGGCGTTGGTGCTGGGAAATGTTGAGTGAAATTGATTGACTGAATGAAGCATTGAACATAATATTATTTCACTTGCGATGTGTAAGTAGGTACCTATTGGGTAGTTTTTTTGATGATAATGAATAACGTGCTAGTCCTAGTAATAAAGTTTGGTATTGTCCATAAAATATCACGTGAGGTTAAAAAGAGGGGTACGGAAAAAACCACGAAACATGGTATATGATATTCTAAAGAATAACTACGCTACTTTCGCTAGTAACCAGGAATCTACATCCCTGTTTTTAAATTAGACTGTGCCTATATTTGAAGATAGTGTTCTAAAATTATGTAAAAAAAAAACTATAAATTTCACGTGATTTTGCATGCATTCAAAACTTCACCATGCTGCAGCACCAATAAGTTGCTTAAAAACACGTAATTAATGAACGACCCTTTTCCCGTGAAACTGTACGCGCACGGCATCTGAGACATCACACCGTCTAGTTATAAGATTAGTAGACTGTTGCTCAATCGGATCATAAAGTCTTATTTGCCCAGTCATGGTAGTGCTTGTACTACTGCTTGGCAGAAAAATAACTGGCAAAGCGGCGTTACCTACCTAGACAAACTTTGAGACAACGACAAAGTTAAAAAGTTAATTATTAAAGGTAATTTTGAATCTTAGAATAATGTCCCATATTTTCAAAAATCGGTAAGGTAATAAAACTTCGTTAAAACCCTAACGGCCTTATTAATAAGCGTGGAGTACTTTTGGATTAGTGTATTCGGCTTTTATCTATTTCGATCGAGTTCGATATTCCAATGTAAAATAAAACAACAGTTGGAGTAACTAATCAACTAGGAATTTATTAATAAGGCCGTAGGTGCACGTTGATTTCATTCGTTCATTCATTTATCTTTCATTTTTCTTAGTGTATGTCCATCACTAGAGATTACCATAGGGTGAGTGTAAAGATACGCGTAACCACGTTGTATTAGACACTGGGTGTGTAATTTAGGATGGTGTGCGGGAATTGTTATAGTGTGCGTTTACATGAATAAGTTTTTGATTTGAGCGTGTGCTATGCGTGTTTACCTCGTCCCCCGTAAAAACGGCAGAAAATATTGTTCGTGGATTAGGGGGTCTAGCAAAGATACCAACCACTAACGTTCCGGCTTCCTAAGGGTGCTTCAGTTTTGGATCAGACGGAATTCCCTCCTTCTTTTTTTATTAGCTCCATGAATTAGGCCAACATTCTTAGAGCATTTAGAAGAGGAGGTGTTAACGTTCCTAGGCGTCTAGCAAAGATACAAACCAATAACGCTAACGCCAAACGCTAACTCTAAAACTGTATTGAAATGACATTCGCTGCGGAAAAGTTAGCGATTTACATGTCATTTCAGTACATTTTGGAGTTAGCGTTTGGCGTTAGCGTTATTGGTTTGTATCTTTGCTAGACGCCTAGGAACGTTAACACCTCCTCTTCTAAATGCTCTAAGAATGTTGGCCTAATTCATGGAGCTAATAAAAAAAGAAGGAGGGAATTCCGTCTGATCCAAAACTGAAGCACCCTTAGGAAGCCGGAACGCTTCGTACGTACGAGCGGGGCACGCACATACTCACATCATATGCAGCCGGTCGCCATACTTTCATCACCACACACATAGTAATATGTCCGCCATTTTGGGCTTCAGTTCGATGTCAATCAAAACTAAGGCTTTCATCCCGGGAGTCTCGGTCTCGAAAATTTCGAGAGTCTCGACGATTTTTTCGTATTTTCGAGACTCGAGATTGCTACCTCCAGTCTCGGGAATAACGAGACTTTTGAGACTTGAGTCAAACTATTCAAAAATGTACTAAACCACGAGTATTTTTTATTCTGGTTAATAATCTATAGAAACTACAACTAGCTTTTTTGAAAAATAGCATCGGTCTTGACAACATAAGTTTCTAGCATGATTTTTAGTCTGAGTTTTCATACTTATTCAATACTCAAAGAGTCATCTGAGGGTCTTGATCACAGGCTTAATAATCTAAGGTCTGATTATCATCATCTCTAGCCTGGAAACGCCCACTGCTGGATTCAGGCCTCCCCCATAGAGCAGCTGCTTAAAAATAATAGGTTCGACTTAAGTCTTCTACCATGGATTTCAACTGAGTATAAGCAAGCTACCAACTGCAAGCTAGTTTTGTGGCACATAAGAATCGCAAGGGGTATATCTGACGAAATAATGATGTAGGAAACTTTTCTTTAATTTTAAGAGACCTATAAGGGCATGTGGTAGGCCAGCTAAATTAAAATGTATAAATAAAGTATTAATGTCAGTCATATCTACGATTAAAATGGACACTAGATTATGTACTTAAGATTCTTCATGATGAATAAAGATTTTTGAAATTGAATTGATTGGTAGGCCAGCGCGAATCCAAGCCAAAGCAACAGAAGAATTAATAATATTTAGTACTAGGCCAAAGTCGGGGAGCTGAGCGGCAGGGGTGGTGGTTCCAACGCGTGATAATTTTACTGTAGGCAACATATTACTACAGTGAATATAATAGGTATTTTTAAAATCCATTATCATAAGACCTCCATTATATTTAGTTCAACTATTACACAAAGTTTCATGACGGTATTTAAAGTATTCATTCTTTATTTGTACGGTTTGGAGGTAAATTTGTGATTTTTTCCATCTAGAAAATTTTATTAAGTCGCGTTTTTGCTACAAGAACATAAGACTTAGTATTAGCCCTGACCTTATCATTCTAAACTTATATTAAATTCATAGTTATTGTTGCAATATTGTTGATAGGCCGCGGGAATATGCTAAACCTTTTCAAGGATTTTTGCGTGCTTGATGATTCCCTACTTAAGAGGATCCTTGGTACATTAAAATCTTCTGTGATTACCAAGCGCGGTGATTAGTGAAAATCCAATGATAAGCGCCGAAAGTGGCGTTTTATGGAGGAGGCTTATATTCAGCAGTGAACGTCTTCTGGCTGTTGCAATGAATACATTTCTTCGTAAAAGAAAATAAAAATAGCTGCGATGTGTTCGCTAGCAGATAAATTAGAGAAAAATCTCGTAAATAGATGTGTGTTTTGCTTGTATTTGAGTTTTTAACAGTTTGATTAGCTTGCAATTACTGCCTACTTTTGATTTAGTCTCGAAAGTCTCATTTTTCTCGGGAATTTCGAGACCGGGTCGAGTCTCGAAAATTTTTCCCGGGACTCGAAAATGTAGCGAGATTGAAAGCCTTAATCAAAACTCAATCCTTCTTTTTTTATTTCATCCATGGCCTAACTATACATAAAAAAAAGATGCTAGCGCACGAGATAACATTTTTCGCTAATCTGTGATCCAGGCCCAGACTTCCTTTTTTTCTCATTCTGACACTTGAAGGTTGTTTTCTTTGAGTTTGAAGTTGACATTTTGACATTGACAGTACCCTGCGCGCAGCTGCACTGCAACTGAATCATATTTCTTTTTCTGAAATAATTTGATTGATTGTTTGCATCAAAGACAAAAAATAAAACGGTAAACAGGCCCAAATTCAATATTTCTTGCGTTATCAATCCCGACCAATATCATAAAAGCTGCACCTGTGCGTAAGTATGTATTTAGTGTTATTTGTTTGTTTTGGTACATTACCATGGTCGCTGGTGATAGAATTTGGCTGTACTAGAAATCTTTGATGTACTGAAACTTGAAGGCTATAATTCAGTAGCATAGTTGAGCAATGTTATAATATAGGTGGCAAGATAGTTTATTATTACGTATAGCCTAGCGGAAAACGGAATACCTACATGTGCTCTTAGCTATCATCATATCTGATTGCTGCTAAAAGGTTTTAGATGTTCAAATATCATTGCACTAAGTGCTACCAGTTTATTGTCAGGGGGTTTTATCTAAGTTCTTCCATTTCATGTCATCAGACAGTTTTCCATTACCTACCTATAAATTGTCTTTGTGTTATGGGTTGGAAAGTCCTTACACCTAGTTCCTGAAATACATCCATCCACCCCCCAAACTTTTATATAAATGGTCAATTTGGTAGCCAAACCAAAGCTGCATTTGGCAAACGTTTGACAGAGCCTGAATAAAAAAATGCTCTGCCCCCAGATATAAACGAAATTCTACGTTAATTTCATGGTGTCAATAAGCTAATAGCACAGTCTAATATAATTTGACATAGTTGATTGTTTGTTAAATTAATACTATTAATAGCTATGTTTTATACACAATTAAAGACCACTTTCTTTTGTAACTTAATCAGAGAATCTTTATTTATTATAATATCAATGATTAGCTACCACCAGTGGATTTTCTGTGTATTACCGTTCACAGCACGGTTCCTGCGGGAGAGGGGATGAAAGTTAAAATGTGTACCTATTTTTAATTCATAAACACGTAGGCTGATTTAATTACATTTATTCTTTTTTTGTTAGAAAGAAGTTACTTTAAGTATTGTCCCGTAAATGTTACAAGGTCATCAGTTTTGTGGTTCAGAAATTACAAACATCTAACCTTCCATATTAGGTCCAAAGTCCTGTACCATAGGCAAAGTGAGAAAGGAGGGGGTAAAAGACAAGACAATTCCATTCATCATTTTCTCTTATATTCCCCCCCCCCTTTCCTTGAGACTGGGATAAGACAAAACTAATTAACCTGTGCGAAGCCAGGGCGGTCAGCTAGTGTTAATAAAAATATATAATTAAATAAGTAGTTCTTTATCTTATGTATTTTATAATTAGTTGTTGCTAAATTCTGCAAGCAGATAATAAGCTTTACTCAAGAGTAATGGACCATAGACAAAATGTCTTTCCCCTGTTTTACTCCACTTGACAAGTAAGCAAGTATGAAGAAAGCGACATAAAATGGGGAAAGACAATTTTGTCTACTGTCCGTGCTATTTATAAACTACCTGCTGTAGGGCTACAGCAGTTAGTTTATAAATGTTAGGTCCACCAACATATTATATTGACCTCTTGGATTTAGTGAGTGGTGTTTTTAGTTTGTGTTTATGCCTAGTTTCAGTATTGGTAGGTGTTGGTATAATGAATAATGCAACTAATTATTGACACAGGAATTGTGAGAAACCATTATAAAAACTGCTAATCAGAAATATGGTACTATATTATAATTGCCAAACTTTATCATTAAGTCAATTATGCTACAATTGATGTTCCCTTGCCACCACATTAGTCTGCTTATTTTAAAGCCCATGTTGGCATCGATATTAATATTGTTAACTGGATATTTATTTATTTATTTACCAAACATGAATTCTTAGAAATACACGGAATTCTAGTAAACGGCTGTTCTGAATGAATTGAATAAAGTCAGTTGAGTTGTGCTTGTCATTAGGGGGGGGGGGGGTTTGCCATAATCACCACGCTTGGCAGGCGGCTTGGTGATCGCAGTAGATTATTATGGTGAAGACCAAGGAGAATGCTGCAGCCCATTCCCTGGATATTCCCTTAGCCGACTTTTACGGCACCCACGGGAAGAGATGGGGTGGTCCTATTCGTAACCGGGACCACACGGCCGACCGAGGTGGACCGACGACCTGGTGAAAGCCGCGGGGAGCCGATGGATGCAGGAGGCGAGCAGCCGCTCTAAGTGGCGTTCCCTGGGGGAGGCCTATGTTCAACAGTGGACGTCTTCAGGCTGTTGATGAGTTGAGTTGTATGTATAATTATCTAGACATTAAAAGTAGGGATGGTGCATTATGTTTTTTCTATCTACTCACTTTAGTTGATAGTATTGCAGGATACTTTTTATCCCGAAATTCAGCACGGTTCCCGCGGGAGAGGGGATGAAAGTTAAAATGTGTATTTATTTTTAATTCATTAATCTGTGGTCCTACTTCATTCATTATTTTTTGTTAGAAAGAGGGTATTTTCAATTTTGTCCCGTAAATATTTCAATTTCACCGATTTTGTGGTTTAGAAATTACCTTCAATATTAGATCCAAAACCACTCCCTGTACTATGGTAAAGAGAGAAGGGCGGGGGGGGAAAAGGATGAAGGTGTTCCATCCGTTCATCCTTTTCCCTTATTTCTTTCCCTCTTCCTTCTCTCTTTCTTTAGACTGTGATAAGGCGTCAAGGCTACAATTCGTTACTCGCAATAGAGCCACGACGCGTGCGAGCGAGTAACACAAATCAAGTACGCAACTACGCATTGCCCGAAAAGAAAAGAGACAGGGAGATAAATAAATAAATAAATAAATATGTGTGGGCAAATTTATTACAAATACTATCTGGCTGTAAAATTTGTTTATTTTGTAGATTGGGAATGATCCTTCCAATATAATGCAATATTTCAGTTTTTCAATTTTTGTATTATTTAGCAATTTTACCACAATGTTTGAGCAATCTCCTTAAATAAAATGACTGCTATTTTATTTAAATAACAATGAGGATATATAGGTAGAGTCAATATTAAGTAAATACTACAGTTAACTTGTCGCAAATATTCAAGATGATAATCATAACAGCAGTTTTACTCACACACATTTTCTTACATTTCTCGTCCTATTTTCAAACTGTTAATTGTTCCTCTTTACATCCTATCTCTATGCGTAAAACTAATAAACGCGTGCGAAGTCAGGGCAGGTGAGCTAGTTTTTTATAATATGGTGATTCTTACGTTGCGTTGCGCTTAGATTTTGCGGTTTTGAGGTACATTAGAAATACGTTATAAATTATAATAAAAAAGTTAATCTAATTGGATTTATTGAAACATGACTTGTATGACAATTAATTATGTTTAAATGAGGTGTCTTATTATTATAACCACAAAGAGAAATAAAAACGAAGTGATCTGATATTATAGCACTTTTTTGCTTTAGCATTTTTAGACGTCATTTCACGATTATTTTCTATAGAGATTATTTTTATATATAAACGTGTTTTGACTATTACAGTTGGAAAGATGATAATGCCTATGACCAATATTTAAATGCATCTCTTCAATTATATGAATTCATTTAGGTTGGGAGTATTCAGCCTCTGAAAAAGCCCTATGTGAAATTCCAACGAAAGAATACATTACACCGCAAATGAACTTAAAGTTCTTAATTTTTAATTCTTCCATGTAGGTACCTACCTTATCTTGGTTACAGGTTTGTTATACCCGTAGATTTATGCTGAATCAGGCATTCCATGATAAACAGCTCATGATAATAAGACAGATGTGCCAGCGAGCAGCGAGTTGGTGGTCCAACGTTCGTGGTTAAACGTAAAACTAAAAGCTACAAAAATTGTTATCGTATTTAAGTTACTTATTTATGTAATGGATGTATAATATGCAATTACAGATCCCTGACACCTTTTAAGGTGGACCAGCGATGGTGGACTACTACAGGGTGCTAGGAGTGTCTCGGACAGCCTCTGATGCAGAAATTAAAAAAGCGTGAGTGCACCTACACCCATACTCTATACTTATAATAAAGCTATAACAGGTCCAATTCTGTACATTGAAGATGTTTAAAATATGTTTGCCTTCGGCGTCGATAATAGGGATATTATCGATAATGAAGGCAAAAATATGCTTTTATTCATTGTTGTTGTCTGTCTGTCTGTATCTTAGCTGAGCATCACGCCGAAACAACCGAATGGATTCAAATGAAACTTGGCATGATTTGACTTCAAACGCCAAGTTAGGCTATCTATAGGATACTTTTATCCTAAATTTCAGAACGGTTTCAGCGATGGGATGAAAGTTAAAATGTGTTATTATTTTTGTGTTAGAAAAAGGTACTTTATATTGTCCCGTAAATATTTCAAGGTCATCGGTTTTGTGGTTCAGAAATTATAGACATTCAGTATTAGATCAAAAACTACTCCTATACTGTAATAAATAAAAATATGAGAAAGAGAGAAGGGAGGGGGGAAAAGGATGAATGGAGTCAGGTGCGTTCATCCTTTTCCCTTATCTTTTTCTCTCTTCCTACTGTAATAAGGCAAACCTAAAACTATTAAATCCGGTTGAAGCCGGGGGTGGGGGTCAGATAGTCAATCATCATCATCAATCAATATCATCAATTCAATATACATATAATAAAACTGTAACTGGGCTAAATCTGGACATTGAATGTTATTTAAAAATGTGTACTGCTTTAGACTTCTAAATCGATATAACCATAGAAACATTTTTTTTTTAATTTTTGTCGTGTGTGTAGTGTTTGTCTGTCCCTTTGAACACGCTGGAACTCCTGAATGAATTTTGGCAAAATTTGCTATGGTAATAGCTAACTTTCCAGAATAACATTTAGGATACGTTTTGTTTTCTAAAACGGCCAAGAAGTGCAGATTGCACGAAAGAAGTATTTTTATGCAAGACTTTTTTGTTGGTTTGATATTTTTTTTTTTATCTATTTATTTATACTCACCTGTCGAAGGGATGATAGAAGGGAAAGGGAAAAATATATATATAAATATAATTTTTTCCCTTTTGCTTCTCTCGTACCCATAAATAGGATAAGGACTTAAACCCGTGCCAAGCCGGGGTCAGCTAGTATTATAAAAAATTATAATATTACTACAATCTGAAAATAAAAGAAAAGATTCCACATCACATAAACAAAAATACGTATACATACTCACTTTCCTTTAAAAAAAAATTACTAACAGTATTCAGAAATAAACTGGAATGCCGTATCATCACACATCATGACATGTGTCGTACACATTATCCTATTTTTCAATAGCAATCAGTAATTATTCAAATTTTACTTACTTTGTTTATTGTAGTTACAGAAAACTAGCTCTCAAATGGCATCCCGACAAGAACCCAGACAATGCCGACGAAGCAAACCGGAAGTTCAAAGAGATATCCGAAGCTTACGAAGTCCTATCCGATGGTATGTACCAATATTCTATCTCCATTAAACTTATCGGTTTCAGCAACAATTTTATGAAACAATGATTGGAATAACCAACCAAGAGCCAAATTATTATCTGTTACAAAAATAGGTCACAAGCTTATTAATGATCAATTATCATAAGTGATATGTATTAGCTTGATACTCTGCATTATAAATTATTACGTTTGTGTGTAATGCACCTAATGATGTATTTTAAATAAAATAAAATGGTTGTTTGTATACATGTACCAGCGTTCTGTGCAGTGCTGTAGGAGAAATAAAATATGATTTTATTGTTGGGTAGAAACCAAGCGGAAAGTGTATGACGCTCGGGGCAGCAGTCATCACAGTCACAGATATCAAACCAAGAATGGAGTCAATGGCCATCGGCACTTTAGCTTCAAAGGGTTTTTCGGAGAGACGCCATTCCACCGCTTTTTTGGTAGCTGTCCATTTCACGTAGGATTGAATTTTGGTTCTGCAGTTATGAATACTATCATTTCTATTTAAAGATATTAGTAAGCAGACACGTTCAGATGATCTTAGTGCATTTTATGTTTCATAAATGATAATATTCAGAACACATAAACCCGAATTTTTGAGTTGGTTTTATTAAGTGCTTTATAAATAATGTCATCACTAACAATTTGAATTTTGTGTGTGTAACAGTTCCTACAAGTTTGATCGTCTCTAACTTCCTTTTGAACATTGAATATAATAATATGCATAACGTAATGTCACAATATACTGAAAAATAAGTGCATCATGTTACATGTATTAGTTAGAAATTGACACATGTGGGAGATTGGTGTGGTATGGAAAACCTACTTAAATAATGAATCATATACATTTAAATAAATTATGATACAGGAGTATTGTACTTGGTTGAGTCAAGAGTCAAGTTATTTTCTGTAGGTATTTAGTGGCAACGAAAAGTTGCGAATTCGCGTAGATTTAACACAACAGCTAATTTTGCAACATAGACGAGTCTATTATGAGGTCAAGGCTTCTCATTATAAACTTTACGAGCGATTACCGTGTTTTGTTTGCATGTTTACTAAAACCGATGTCGTAATACGATTAAACTGGAATCTTTAATCATATGCCGCTGAGACACATATTTAACTGACATAAATGGGCTTATAGTCGTATTTAGGGTTCTACAAGGAACCCTAATAAGTTCGACATGTCCGCCAATCATCAGTCATATGTCTAACGTTAAAAAAAATATGCGTAGAGAATAAAACAAATCTACGTAAACCATCATGTGGGCTGAAGTTGAAGAAGTCTTACAGTTAACAACTTTGAAATAATAATAAAAACCTAATTTTAACTTTTATGGGGTGGTGTAGTGGGAGTAAAATATTTGAATCGCTAGAATATGTAGTTATCTAAAACAACTGTTAATCGTGCAAAGAACTAAGGTCGCAAAAAATAGTCCGTGTGCGTAGTGCGTACACAGAACCGTACTAAACATATTGTCTTGAAAAGATTTACATATTTTAATTATAACAAGAAAGTGAGCGATGTACCGAGCTAATGCTCTCTTACTGGTGTTATTTTTAACGTGATTCAATTAATATTGCAGCTTATTTTACTTTAATTTGCTTTTAAAATCATTACATTTTGGATTGCTTTTGGTTGGCTTGTGCAATACATTAATTAAGGTATTAATCCATTCACTGATTATACAAAACGGTGCTCATGGTGTGTTGCTTTTGCTTCACAGAACTGTAACTGCCAATTTGAATTAGGTAACTAAGAAATAAAAAACGAGCGGTAGAAATAAGTATAATTGTGTTGCTCACATTTGTTGCGAAAGTATTGTAAGTGTCATTCAGTTTTATTTTAATTAATTAATGTAATGTTGTAGCATCAAAACACGTAATTGCCCCTCGAGCTATGCGTATTTATAATATTTGATGGATGCATTTCGATATCATGTCGGATCCTTTAAAATGTTTAGTACCTACGCGAAGTTTTTTTTGTCATATAATTATAAACAATAAAAAACGTTTTAAGATTCATTTAATACCCGTAAACACATCTATGTAGGCTTAAAATATTATACATAAAACTGAAATAAAAATTCCAGTACTTATATGAAGGATAACTTACCTAAGCCTATACTGAACTAAAATTAACGCTAACGTTTACGCTGGAGACTGCTGGCAGGCAGCACAGCACATCATATAATATATTAAGAGGCATGCTTGCTGTCCGTAGAGATACGTGCCAAGCGGCTCTTATTTTTCGCCTTATCTAATCACATCACTATCGTAATTAATCGATCTATTTACGAATAAGTATATCTCTTCAGAGCGAAAGAGGCGCGTATATGACCAGTATGGCAAGGAAGGGCTGAACAGCGGGAGAGGGCGGCGCACAGCGGCCGATGAAGACTATGACTTTGGCTACGGCAGCTTCCCCTTCACATTCCGCGATCCAGAGGAGGTGTTCAGAGAGTTCTTCGGCGGTTCACCTTTTGGAGATCTTTTTGCTGGTAAGTGACTGATCAATAACAGTTGTAGGTAGATTTTCTTCAGTTTAAACAAAATATAATTTCATTGCTTATGACTGCTTTATTGTTGGTATCAAACATACTCGCTCAGAAGGGTGTTTGGCTGGTTTATTGTATAAATAAATTGTATACGTCAAACTGTTTTGAGGTATACAATTTAAGCAGTCGTGAAAACAAAAAATGAAATATGGCTGTGGTGGCTGAACCCATGCGCATGTTTCCACTACTTATACTTAGTATGGTCATTTTTTTTCCAGAGATCAACGGGCATGGTCACCAGAGGCACAGTCGGCGCAGCCATCCGAGCACGTCACTCACGTCTTCTCTCTTCAGTCCTTTTGGTTACGGCATGCCGGGACTAGACGACATCTTCGCTCACGCCGCCTCGAACGGAAACACATTTACCTCCTTCTCAACGTTTAACAGCTCGCTAGCTGGCCCCGGCAGCGCTAACATGCGGAGTACTACTACCACCACACGCGTCGTTAATGGGAAGAAGGTCACTACTAAGAAGTGAGTTTATTTTAAACACTGTTTTAAACTTTCACGGTTATTCACTACATTTTTAATAGTACTTACGGGATCTTTACCGTGATTAGAATCATTTCTGAGTTCCCGATATTTCGGCACAGTTACATGCACCATGTTCACGGGTAGGCTGAAGATGCGGGTGGATGATAAAAAAGATCCCGTAAGTACTAATGAAACTTAGTAAGTTGTTTTTTTTATACTATTTGCTATACTATACTATACTATTTATACTATTTTGGCTTGCATTCGACCACATTTCTCCTGATGTTAAGTCACAATGTGGTCGAAGATGTAGCATAGCCTATATGAAACTAGCACCCCTATCGCGTAACTATTCCGGACATGGATTTCGCCTGCCATCTTGCACGCGCCAATTTACAGGCCCACGAGCAATAGAGCAAACAGACTTACACACGATAAGGCCCTTCGCTCTTCTCCAGAATATTTAGATTAAGTATAGCTATTCGGAAATACAGACGCTAGTAAAGAGTTTCACTCCATAGCCGGTCGCATAATAAAGGACTTTTGTTTATATTATATAATTTAGATTTTTGTTATCTATACAAGGTGACCTTGAACTGGTATGTTATCCCGAAATAGGGGGACTGGGACCATGATACCCTATAAGTTGTGAGAGTCTTACTTGAAACTGGGTGTTTCCAAACTTCCATGGTAAAAAATAAATCCACTCGCATAATTGGACGTGCGATCGCTACGAGAGTTAACAAGATGCTATATATTCATTTCTAAACACAATCGTTAAACTCATTTATGTGCACTCGGTGAAGGACGAAGTTCAACCACCCAGCTGCGCTAAGGCTATTTTTGAACGTAAACTTTACATGGCATTTCTTCAATGAAAAACTATTAATTTAATAAAGTCGTAGAAGAAACATTGTCTACCTTGAGGTGTGGATTTACCCCCTTTCGGGATAACATACCAATTCAAGGTCACCTTGTATGTCACCGTCTTTTTGTGAGAACTGATTATCTATAAAAAACGCGGTTTATTGTAAACTGCCGAATTATTGCATACGGGCAATGTGTCTCCCAATAAAACGATTTTTCGGTTATCTATAATTAATCGGTATCACTTCGGTTTATTGTATTGTGTACTTCTAGTGTGGTCAATTTATAAATAAATAAAATAAATAACGCCCAACGATCACATACATAGATCCACCCTAACTAGGATTCCCTGTATCTAGAGACCCAGGAACTACGAGGAAATACTTGTCCTGTTGCGGGAATCGAACCCGCCACCTCCGGGTTATGAGCCGACTTGCTCAACCACCACACCACGAAGGCTGTCAAAATTGGTGCATTAATAAGGGTTTGATCACAATTAAACGCTACTAAAAATCGTTTGTTTATTAACTCACCGCTAGGCAATGACTAATTATTATAAATAATCGAAAAATCATCCTTTTTATTGCAAGACAAATTATTATTGTCCTTTTACTAATAATTCGAGCTTATAAATAACCGCGTTTTTTTAAAAACAATTGGTTCTTACAAAAAGATGGTGACATATACATATAGTAAATATACAACTATGTTCAACAAAATTCGGGAGAATGTGTGCGATAGGATTATAGGTCCGTTGGTAGTGCTGCCGACTTGAAATACCTGGGTCGTGAGTTCAAACTTGCAATGGGCTTTAGTTTAAATGAATAAAATGAAAATGTTCCTACTTTGTATGGTTGTCTTGGAGTTATCATAATTGTTCACCTAGTGTGATAAATGATAATATACAAAGTGAAACATTAATTTATCATGTCCGCAGGGTTACGGAGAATGGACGAGAGACGGTTATGTCCTACGAGAATGGGGTCCTCAAATCAAAGACTGTCAACGGCGTACCTCAATCACTAACGTACAGCTAAATAAATTTGCACTAGCCTTTAAACCAAACACGATCCAAATGTTAATTGTACTTGGCAAAAAGCGCGATGAGTTCCAATGTTTATTTTAATTTTCGCTTAATTTAAACTCGTAATACGATACACTTGTAATAAATTATTATAGTGTTGAAATAATTCTTAACTACAAAATAAATTTCTTATTTTAGTTACTATTTTATTTACTTATGCTTGTGAAACATAAACAACTTTAATTGCAGTATATTTTGTGTTAGGGAATCGTTTATAAGCCAATAAGAATTTCGTGTTCGGTATATCGTCGCTCACACATTTTGATCTCGTATCTAATTGTAGCGAGTATATTAATTATACATCCTATGTCGTTTTCTATCATCCCGCACTTTAAGTGTGTTGCGTCGATAACATCTTGCTGCCAATTTTAGTTTTTTTTTAGCTAATTACAATTTATCGTAGTCATGTAATCACATTTATGTTTTAGTCATAAAATTAAGTGTTACTGGTATTGCAATTTGATTTACGAAGATTACTCTGTTAATCGTAGGTAAAGTTATTAAGTCACTTCAGTCTGTTATATATAATTTAACAAAACGGTTAAGTGTAACTTCAAATTATACAAATATACAAATTACAAAATTATAATGTCATTGGGCTATGTAAAGAAAAGATAGCCGTTCGAGAGCTACAGATCATTTCGTCCGAAAAAAAAAAAACACCAATAAAATAAATATTTCATGGAAAAAAATACCAAGATACCCTTTTACTGAATTAAGTTTTATATGTTCTGTGATATTTTGTTTATGAACAAGATTTTTATCTATTTACTCCAATATTTATATTCTATAGGTACATACATAAAGTACGAATATAATACTAACGGCATTATTGCAAGAAAAATGTAAACCACGAACGAAAGAAAGTTTTAATAAATTCTGTGTATTTTGGTATCCCGTCGGTATGGCTATTTTTATTTAAACATTACCAGTTAATATTAGCACACTGTGGAACTCTAAAAATTACAACGAGTTTTCAGCCCAAATCTTGAATTGTGCAAGTGTTTCGTCCAAGATCCAAAGGAAATATAATGCATTATAAGATTTCATTATTACCCTCTAGATCGAAATCAAGATTTTGCAAATAAAATAACAATGACGAAATTAATAGAGAACAATGTCGATGATGATAATATTAAACATGCCAGAACATTTTAAATTTAAGGCATTGTCCCTGTCTGACTGACTATTGGCAACATGCAGACTTAACTACTGGACCTAACGTGATGATATATTGAGAAAGTCACGTTTCTACGCCAAAAAAAGAATCTATGGCGTAGGGATAGTGTATCCTCCAAAGCCCTAAGGGTTATTTGAAAATTCAACCCTTTATTAAAGGTTTAAGGAGTAAGATTGATGAACAACGCGGATGAAAGCGCGGAGTGCCTCGTACTAAGGAATATAATAACTTTATATTATGTAGTTGTGGTTATCTGAAAGTACAGATACTACAGACGTAGGTACAGATGACTGTCGCTCAGTCGTCTTCCTTGTTTTTTAGGAGATATCCCTGCCTGCTATAATTTGTAAGCCATATGAAGGATATTATTTGGCTCAACTGAACTGTCTTACGACAGTCGGGGCTGACGCGACGGCTACGGCTAATGCCCGTCTGCACTTAAGTTTGCACTTATCTCTAGGACGCACCCAAGTGCATTGCATTTGCAATAGGTACGTCATAAAGAAAGTCGTCAAAATGTCACGGTAACGCTCCTTCATTCTTTGTAATGGTCACCCAACCAAGTAACGACCGCAGCGAACGTTGCTAACTTTACCGGATAGTCGGGCTTCCCTTTGAGCTCGATGATTTGATTGCCTATATAAATTTACTTGACTGAAATGACCTGTACCTCTCTGATAGTATGTACTACATACGATGTTGTAGTTACTACATAATTGCATGTACTAAGAATACACAATAGTTTGCTTGAATAACTATACATATAATTCTAATTAATATTTTATGATAATTATAAATAAAATATCCCGTACAAAACACATATTAGTAGAAATAGAAAAACACGTACTATGGTTTAGACAAGCCATGCTTTTATTAGTCTTGTGTTTTGTGGCAGTGATTGTTAAAAGTCATCATTCCTGAATTTAACTTTGTACTTATACATAATGTAATGAAAAATAATATTCTTAACTAGTATTTTTGTGCCGTTATTGAAACCTTTGCCAAATATTGCTTAGTTTCTTCTCATGTAATAATGTTAGGTTGGTTCATAGGGTATTTCTAAACAAACTGTAAATCTAGTAGTAAATAATTATGCAATAGCAATTTTTCACATTTCTAATGTTAACTTTTTGGCTATGCTGATGGTAATAAAATATGTACGTACTTAAATTCATTTTTCGTGCACTACGATGTCTACGATACATACCGATAGTACCTACGTAATAAGTTAATTTTAGCACTGAAACCACCTCGACCGTGTGTAGTGCATTAATTTATGAAACAGAAGAACGCAAGCATTGCGCACGCGCACGTAGCAACAGTACCGAGATCTCGTTTCATAAATTGTCAACGATCAGAGCACTGCAAGTGGAATGGAAATAAATAAAAATTAATTCATATATGTTTAGTTTAATTTAATATTTCCTCTTTATTTAGGTTTAAATAATATTGCATAACAAAAATCCATAAAATGGATCTTTACAATTTAAATTATAATGTACTACTACTTACAATAATAATGTATGCGTATGGCGTAGGTAGATACGCCTATGTTACGAAAAATAGTAAATTAAATTCATTATTACATGGGTTTTTGTGAGAACAAAACCCAGGAGATGTTGCCAGTCAGCGATCAAGTATATCATTAACGTTCCATACGTTATCGATCCTCGGCGTCGTTTCGATTATTTGAAACGACGATTGTACGGTTTTGACAGCAATGAAGGGGGATGGGCACTTCGGGAGCAAAATGTACAATACGCAAAATGAGCACGACACGCAAAATGTAAATGTACACGCGGTGCAATTTTATGAGTATCACAAAAATAAAAAACTTTATTTGTACGTAAGCTTAATTTATATTACCAATCGTATCTACAATTCGTTTTAAAATATGTTCAATGAATTTGTATGATTTTATGTACACAGGATTCAGTTTCACCAATATTTACGGCGAAAACGGTGCTTTTCTTTGAAACCGGCAAAAGTTATTCCATTTATCATAAGGTATACCTGCCTCGAATCGACAGTGTTGCTTTTAATGGGTTCTTTATATAACCTACAATTTAATTATGCTAGATCTGCCGTGCCTCAGTTATAAATTAATTATTCATGAAATATAATAATATAGGTTTAACATCTTGGTTCAGGTGCAGACCCGCCGACCGCAGCGGCGCGGATGCGATACTGGGCGCTGACCGCCATGTCATCGGGGTACTCCTCTTGCTTGTGGATGTTGGGTTCGTACGCGAACCCGTTAAAATGTGTGAATTCCTTGGAGAGGATGTCTTCTAAATGGTACAGACGGACAGGACTACCGACGAAAAATAGGTGCTCTGAAAACAAAAACTTTATGTAGAGTCAATATAGCAGGTTAATTCCCAACTGCCAATGAAACTCGTTGATTCAAATGAAACTCGGTACCAACAATTTGAGTTCATATTACGAGGTAGGTAGATGATACATTTATTTTAAACCTGACCTCAGCACGGCTGCCTCAGGCGAGGGGATGAAAGTAAAAATATGTCATCATCATCATCATTAACAGCTAGTACACGTCCACTGCTGAACATAGGTCTCCCCCATAGGGCGCCACCTTGAGCAGCCACTCGTCTCCTGTATCCATCGGCTCCCCGCGCTATTTATAAGTAAATAAAAAATATAGGTCGTCAGTTTCGTGGTTTAGAAATTACTCATTCTTAGATCCAAAGCCACTCCCATCCAGTACCATATGTGAAATAAATACTGTACTATGGGAATGAGAGAAGGGGGGAAAGATAAGGAAAAAGGATGAATATAGAATAGGGATAGCGGTCGAACGCAACCCTGTCAAGCGTAAAAAAAATATAGATGATAGCTGCCCCCATTCACCGATTCATAACAAACCCGCGGGGGCCGATCAGCTAGTATTTATTGAAATAAAGACATTTAGAAGGGAATGATTTTGTACCTTGTGGTATGTATCGGTTGGACTGGTCGGCGGCCACGACGGTGTAGAAGGGCTGCCGGTGGCCGTACTCGAGGTGCAGGTACAGGTCGGGGCGCGCGGCCTCGGCCCGCCCGCGCGGCTCCCACTCGCGGACCACGCTCGTGTACGAGTACCGCGTGTGCTGCACTACCATGCCCACGGCGAACTTAACATCGCTGCTGCGATGCTTCGGAACTACCTATTTTATATGCCACACTCTTCTTGTAAGATTGTTTATAAAAAAACGCGTTTTTTTTCTAATATTTTGGCTCTACACATCAGTCATCAATGTCAAGTATTATATTTTCATCGTGTTATAAAATATTTCCTCATGCAGTCATGTCCTAGTCATAGTCCATTCTAAGTCAGGTAGTCATAGTCCAGTCTAAGTCATGCTCCAGCAACGTGGTGGCAACTTTACTAGAAGCTTCTATGGAGTTTTGAAAACAACACGAAAAATCACGTTTCACCACATTATATCACTTGCCCTCACTCATGCTCGTAATTCAGCACTTAATGCGTAAAACGCCACCAATTTTAAACATTACTACTGGAAAAAGCAAGTTTTGAAAAATAATACAATGGAATGACGTGAACTTTTCCGCGTTCCCGCCAAAACTCCCAAAAATGCGGTTATTTATAAAATTTAATAAGTTAAAACCGCATTTTAAAATTTAATTCTTAGTTTAAAGATAAGTTTTTAAACTAAGATTTAAATTTTGCTGTTGTCAAATGTATCCGCATTTGACAACAGAGGTCAAATCTTATTTTATTAGACTATTTATTTGTTTTTATCTTACCTGCTTTTTTATAGGAGCTGGAGATTTCGTTAAGTACGACAGTAGCGCTACTATCCTTAGGTGATCATCGGTCAGCTAGAAATATAGAGATAACTTACATGAAATAGATCGAATAAGATCTTTATTGCTATCTATTCTCTTTTATATAATAAAATCATAGAATAATAAAAAGGTACAAACTTTATAAAATATAAAGGTACTTATGCTATGTATCTATAGTAAAATTTCATTTTTTACTCACACTTCTTACGTCAATTGTTGTAGCCAAGGCAGGTAAATGTGTGTGAGCAAGCAAATACGGCAGGTAGCTCTTATACTTGTTGTCACTGTTTGAATTGGAGCTCAGAAATTCCAGTAAGTGAATAGCATTTTGCATGTACCTGCATAGAATATTGTTCCGTATGTTTTTGTTTTTTACAACATAACAACTTCATCTTATAGTACAAAAACGTTTATAAACAAGCCTTGACAGTTATGTAATTAAAATGGACTACTAATTATACTAACCAAAAGCGCCCAATAAGCAACTAACGGTTTTCATTCATCATAATTATTAATTTAAATTCTTATACAAATATACCTACAGTGAATACCACAAACGGTAATAATAAAATTATGTAGTTTCTCTACACCTTATTGTTACAACTCAAGGCAACTTTATCACCCATTTTTTATAGATTATTTGAATGGTGCTTACCATGTCTTATAACCTCCCATAGGTGTGAGAAACGATGAAATCACAAATTGAAGTAATGAGTCCGGACTATACTTATAGTTATTTGAAATGGGATTGTTTCTTGAAAATGGACAGGAGCGTTTAGGAGACAATTTGCCAGTGTGTAGTTCTATTTTATATGTCTGCTCATTAGCATTATGTTGGGAACCTCGCAGCTCTAGGAACAGATGGTTAGGGAATGCAATCAGTTCGCAATGTATGTTGAATTGTTTAGCCACCGCATGGTACACAGCTGCGATCACCACGTCATGGCCGCACCCCATTTCAACAACCTGAAAATACATTAAAATAATTTAAAGATTATTTGTAAATAAAAGAAAAAGGATGTCCCATCCTGCATTATTTTGCCTATATCCTGTGGCCTTATAAAAAACCACAAAATTAAAAAATATACCTTTATAATATCAAGAGTTTCCAGATTTGCAACACACACCGGTGTCATGCGTTTTTCTTTGTATATTACGTGTGATATAGCTGCTACTATTTGTGATTCTGTGATTTGTCCTGATGCACACAGTTGTGGAATGGATTGTGTCTTAGATGGGTGCCGCTTGGTTAGTTCAGTTTCAACCATTTTGCCTATTGAACTTATCTGTTAGGATAGGAAAATCAAATTATATAACATAACATAAATAATGTAAGTACGTGTGACACAAATAAATGAAACTTCTGTGATATTTTATTTATTACTAACCATATCATGGACCGCATCATCTGTATGCATTCTCAGGGGATCAACCCATTGTAAGAAAAAGTTCAAGACAATCTCTGGAGGCAAATCATTCCTCATATGCGCTTGCACCCATTTGATTGTCAAGTAGGAGTGCAGCAAGTGCTGGACAGCCACTTTTGAATAATACATTTCCGTTAATGTAAATGGTCTAAAAATAGCAAACAACATTTTTAAAATGTGTGCATGTAATGATCTATAAAAAATCTTGTAAAATGCTAACTATTTAATTAGATAGGTAGATAGATACATAAACTCTTTATTGAAAACACCATTTTACAGAAAGATATAGTGATAAATCCTATAACTCAGTGTCACAATGAGCAATCTTATTGCTTAAAGCGATCTCTTCCAGACAAACCAATTTATTTCATTATACTGAAACAAAAAGTTAAATGTGGCAAGAAATGCATTTTATAATGATGGTCCATGCAAGATGAATTATATGTGTTGCAGTTGTGCAAGTAAGTAGCTAGCTATTTTTATGTATCTATTGTTTGTATTCCTTATTTTTAAGTAGTATGTATATATGTAAGTAGTAGTATGTATTTGTTTTTACTTGAAGGATTCTCACTTTTTTAAGGCATGATGTGACCATTCTGTAATTAGGGCTACATGTAATTCAAAACCTGTCATGTAATCCATGTAAGCTGTCACTATTATTTTCGAAAACATGTAGAACTGTTGAAGGTCCATAAATAAATAAATAAAATAAATGATTCATTGTAACGGTTCCAAAAAATAAACTTTCTTATTCTATCTACACGTAACATTTATATAGATTTTTTAACTTACTGTTTAGCAATTTTCATTAATATGTTACTATTTCCTTTCCTGAGTAACTCTTGTAGAATATTAATAGTACAATAGTATGATA
Organism: Ennomos erosarius; assembly: GCA_963580505.1. NCBI lineage: Eukaryota > Metazoa > Arthropoda > Insecta > Lepidoptera > Geometridae > Ennomos > Ennomos erosarius. Next base: position 8,425,895 of record OY756981.1, on the reverse strand, counting down.
GTCCACTGGAAAATGAATCATTAAAAAACTGTCTCACATCATATAGAGTTATTTCATTGTTACACCTGAATGAAAAAAAAGATAAGTTGTATGTTAACTGCCATTCAAGAAACTCAATGTAAAGTGAGACTCACTGTTTGCATGTTTCATCTCTAAACATTATTTATACACAACACAAACATACTTGTAATAATATGCAGCCATTTGAATAATACGGGAATGGACTTCAGCCCGTAGTCTTGAATATTTTGTCAATTCATTGTACCAATTACCATCAGTGTTTTTTTCTATTTCATCAAAAACTGCTGAACTTACGCTGAAATAAATTAATAAACTAAATTCATTCATAAACTTCCAAGAATTCAATTGTGTTACATACATAAATTACACATATAAAAGTCAAAGCGAGACCCACAAACTAAGTAGAGGATACAAGTACCAGAGCAGACCATTACTTTGTACTAAGATGGTACTAAGCCTTACTTACTTTCAAGATGTGAAACTTACGTGTGCCTTAGTTTGTTCTTCCACAAGCCCTGGGTGCTTTTTACCAATGCGTAGAATTGTTTACATGTTCTCCCAAAACAAATTATATCAGAAGCGGCGGTGTAATCAAGAACCAATAATATTATATCATACGGTAGAGATTGTATGAGTGGCTTTTCATCGTCTTTTTCCATTTTGACCCGTTTGTTTATTTTCTTTAGAAGTCGTAAGAAAACATCTGTTTAATTTTATCATTACAACAACAAAATAAATCCTCTACAGTTTTTTTTTATAATTTGGCTCCATACATAGTGTATTTAGCCAGTGTCAAGTATTATATTTACATCGTGTTATAAAATATTTCACGTAAAGTCATGTCCTAGTCATAGTCATAGTCCAATCTAAGTCAGGCAGTCATAGTCCAGTCTAAGTCATGCTCCAGCAAAATGGTGGCAACTTTATTAGAATCTTCTATGGAGTTTTGTAAGCAACACGAAAAATCACGTTTCACCACATTATATCACTTGCCCTCACTCATGCTCGTAATCCAGCACTTAATGCGTAAAACGCCACCAATTTTAAACATTAACACTGGAAAAAGTAAAAGTTTTGAAAAATAATACAATGCAACGACGACGTAAACTTTTCCGCGTTCCCGCCAAAAAACCAACGTCAACTGTGTTAAAATACTAAATAGTACTTCAATATTCATGTGTCAAGCTGCTGTCATGTGTGTGGACGGCTTTATGCTATTTGCTATCTGTAGATCGTTACAGGTTTCCGGTAATGTTTTTGTCTACGATTGTCTATTCTCTTTCTCATGTCATTGTTGTTCCTTTGTTAATAATTGATAAGAATTCATTTAATCTTGTAATTCAATAAAATAGATTTAACATATTTAATAAATAAATATTCAGTTAAATCTGCAAGTACATCCATTTGTTTACTTCATCGCTTCGTTCCAACGGCCTGAATCATAACAAACTGTTCATTTCGTTCGTTCAATAGTCACCTCTACAGTTTGTTTGTGAAAATAACAAAATCAGCGAACCAGTGTTGCCAACACTGATTCGCAAAAGAGAGCTAAAGTGCCGTAAAAAAGACTTCAGTTTCAAATTTTGAGTAAAAAGGAGCTAAACCAAGAAAATACCAATTTCTGATTCAATGAAAACGATTCTGCAGCTTTAACATACTTCTTTCACTTTGTGTGATTCAATAAGTCAGCCTTCTCGTGGTTTAACTCGCAGCGAAAATGACCACAGTGTGCTTTGGGCTTATTATTACTCGCTTTTTTCAGCCAATCTTGAAATGGCGCCTCTTCAAAGCCATTCATCACGGAGTTTTTGACTAAAAAGCCATATAAAAGATTGTTTCGATTAGTATATCTACAACACAACACCAGTAACACCACATGCAGGCAATGCTCAGAAGTTGAAAAGAATTTATGTTGTAAAAGAAAAAAGTACAAACAAAGGAGATTGGACTAACGGAGTTTGGAATACAATTTTAGGAAAATTTCCCGTTCAATAGAATTCAATCAAGAATAGAGAATATCTATATTAATATAACATTTTAATGTCAAAATTAAGACAGTGTCAAAGACAGCCAAATTTTTGGCCACATCATTTTTTTAGTGTGGTGTGAGCAAACTTATGAGTATTTTTATTTATAATAATTTATAAAGCATTTGACCATTTTCTCACCTTGAAGGTAAGTTTTGACATGGCCTACAGTGGTGCATTTGCCTAAAAAAAGTATGTACCTAATGAAACAAAAAGAAGACAAAATTCTTCCAAAAAAGGAACTAAGGAGCTAAAGACAACTTTTTAGAGCTGCCGAAGTGAAAAAAATGCTAAATTTAGCTCTAAAAGAGCTAAATTGGCAACACTGCAGCGAAACAGGCGAACGAAATCCATTGTTTGGACATTAACATTGACAACTGATTGACGTTTACCGAAGAAACAGATTAGGCTAGACGTTTTTAAAAAAATGCTGTAATTTTATAAAGGCGCGATAGATGGCGTTAAAATGGTGGTTTTACGTTCTGTCATTGTTAAGATATTTATGTTATTTTATTATGTAGTATTTTATCCTTATTTTATGGAAGGCACATAAATGATATAACTCTAATGGCTTTCTATCGACAAATCGACGGCGTACTCTCTGATCCATTCAACTGAATTTGACTTTTTCTTGTACTCCGTAGCACAGAGTACATTGGTAAAGACTGAAATAGAGGCCTCTCTCGGCAGCCAAAAGTGGCAACTCTTCAAGCGCCTTCTGGTTTACTTTTACGGAACTAATCCTCCATATTAAAAAAAAACAAAGACAATGTATACACTTGTATTTTTAATGCAGTTATACACTGCTATATATTAAGGGGTCAATGTATTAGTCCTGTGTCGGTCGTTCATTTTCGGAGATCTCGGTCGTTCGTGATTGACTAGCCAAGTGACCGAGTCAAAAGATTCGATCAAAACGTCGGTCATCGGTCTCGAGAACCAATGCAATGCGGAAAAGTACTTTATAAGTAAGCAGTTAAGGTTGATTTCAGAATAATTGGTATTTAACCGAGTCAGAAGATTCAATCACGTCGATCGGTCATCGGTCTCGAAAATCAATGCAGTGCGGAATAGTACTTTATTTACCAGCGCTTAAGGTTAACATCACAATAATTGTTATTTAACTTACGTTGTTTCAGTTTGAAGTGATACCGCGCCGCTGTGCCGGTCGTTCAGTCGATCACGAATCGGTCTCCGTGCAGTCAGTCTCACTCACTCAGTCGGTCCCAAGGACCCGGGTCTTTAATGATTGAATGACTCGGTCGGTTACAAGAAGACATGATTCGACCATTTTGATTCGGTCAATCACGATCGACACAGGATTACAATGTATTCATCACTCCAAACAACTTTTCCTAAAAGACCAACCCTGAAATAGCATAATATGAAATCAGCTGTTCCATACAGTGTGTTGTATTTTTTTTATCATGTGACGTCATTCTTCTTATTGCCAATTACTTTGTATGAAGATTGAATAGCCTGCTCCGTAGTTTGAAACTACGACCATGTTTGAAATACGTCGTTACTATGCCATCTGACTGACTTCTTTCTAAGGCTGAGTTGCACCAGCTTACTTTAACGCTAACTTTAACTGCTAACTGTCACCGTCCACGCTTCGCAGGGCGGGCTAATGTCAAAATTTGACACTAACTTTAACTGTGATTATGGTGCAACTCAGCCTAAATGCTCTAATAGGTAGTTGCTCGAGGATCGCTATTCGCTACCGCCCAATGTCGATGTATAATACTGCTGCTGCTGTAAAGTTTTTTGGAGGCCTAAAGCCAGAGTTCGTTCTATAAATTTCAGCGCTCATTTGAGCGCACCTACCTAGTCTGCGAGCGCACCGATCGCTGAAAAAATAGAACCCATTTCTATTCACTGTAGGTACTTAATCGTTAGAGTCTGGCTGGCTGGCTAATAAAAGTAGGGGCTGAAAAGCACGGCAATTTCAGAAACATCAGCATGTCAGCAAACCCAAGAAGAAACATGAAAATATTTTTGCAAAACGGTAAAACATAAAATTTAAGTATGAAAGTGAGTTGCTCCAAGTTTTCTTCTCAGTTTGGGCTGACATAAATACTGTTTTTTTTTTAAATTTGCCGCTCTTTTTCAGTCTACTTTCATTAGCCACTGCCAGACTCTAACTTACTACTTAACTGCCAAATCCCTGTCCACTTAACTAGAACTAAATTGGATGTTAACTCGCTACCAAAGTGTAGGTACATATTGTGAGCACTGAGCAGTTATAAGTAATACGCAGTTATCAACTATATAGCTATACCTACTTTACAATAAATCTTAGGTGGAAGTGGTGGAACAGCAGGTCAATCAACCTAACGAAGGTTACGAAAGTATAGTAGGTCGCCACTCAAGAACCATTCTTCCCCATCGGTTATCAGTTCTACGAGCGATGTGGCCTGCTCATTGCTATTTCAACTTGCTACATCTAAGAGCTACTCGTATGTCGGCCCAACAGTAAGAGACCACGTCCCAAAGCCATTATAATATAATAATTGCCAGCACACAATCCAAATGAACACGAAAGCGTTGTCATGTAAAGTTAGGGTGGTTACGGCTAATGGATCAATTTCAACAGGGTCGGCCGCAGTTTAACTTAGTGATAGTGAGTAACGTAGGTAGGTCATATACTTATTATAATATTTATCACCTCTTAGCGCAATGCAAATGAAGAAATATATACCTACCTACCAGGCTACCAGCTGACCCGCTGCGGTTTCCGATGGGTTCTAGTTTTACATTAGGTACCTACACACACACAGTTTTTATAGCATCTGTGCCTACATCCTAAGCCCTAACCTAAAGTAAATCCGTAATTGGATGTATTTTTAGTATTCTGTCTGAAGATCTTTGGATTTTGTGAAATAAATAAATAAGTAAATGAATCCCTGTCCAAAGGAAGGGAAGTGAAGAGAAGAGCAAAGCGAAAGGGAAAAGGATGAATGGATGGGAGGGCAATTGACAGGAGGCAGGCGAAGCTTTTAGCAAACAGTAAAGCATTATTGTGCTTTACTGTTTTTTAAATCAAATAATTCTTCCCTATAGCTTGGTGCACCCCGCACCGCATTTGGCCGTTTTAGAAAACATAAAGTACTTACCTATTGTAAATGTTATCCTGAAAAATTGGCTTTGTAATTATAACCCCACCTTTCAGCGAAATTCATTCAGTAGTTTCAGCGTTGTGTGTTCAAACATACAGACAATAATAAACTATCAATAAAGAAGCGTACCTTCAGCTCAGACGTTCAGACCCAACTATTTCATCCTTAATCAGTTACTGGAAAATAAAATATAGATCCAGTCAGCAGATAGAAAAATTACTTTTGTGTAGAAAAAAAATTATTATCAATAACGTTCGGAGTTCGTAACGTATTAACGTTCTCGTGACTACAAACATATAATACATATAATGGCACTGGTCTATAACTGCTGCTTTTGGTTTTCTTTAAGATTGGGCGGAATAATTATAGGATTGTTTTCAATAGTAATGTCTTATTTTTTACTTACTAGGCCACAATTTTATTAATAAGTTAGCCTATTACGTATGTGCAAATGACCTACACTTATCGGTTTATAGTTCCAGGGAGTAGCATTTTTAATCGGATGCTGCTTAGCGTACATCCACTCTGACATGGTAAAAGCTCAGTTTTCTGAATGGAACAATCACTACAACCTTATTTATTCAAAAGATGTGCTGGAAAATATACTGGAAGGTAAATACGCTATTGTTGGCGCTAAAAATGTCCTATTTAATCTACTCACTTACCTAACTAATATTTTTTTACATTTTATTTTGCAGATCCGCAGAAACACATATCTTGGACGATCGTATGCACATGCGTTTACATAATTTCATGTGTGTTTTACATTTATGGAGCATACGTTGTAAGTCTTATCTATACCTACTTACCTACCTACTTCCAACAATTCGTTAAAAATTCGTCTCGCTTTATTGGGAATTTTATTAGAAAATAATAGTTATAGAAAATAACGGATCCCTTATGTCCCACCTACACCTATAGAATCACTTCTTTTTTTGTTAGGATCACTTCTGTCTGTCTGTCAAGAATCAAAATATTTTTTCCCGGGAACGGCTGAAAGTAATCCGAAATAAATGATAAATAGATGAACCATTGTCGAATGCTGTAAAATTTTTCAAGCTTCTGATTCAATGCAATAAAAACACTAATATATTATGTACCTACTTCCATAGAAACCGCTCTATAGATCTTGACCTTGATTAATACATCACACTCACAGTGCAATAACATCCTCCTGTTGCCTTACATCATACTGGAGCTGCTTCGACTAATATTAACCACTGCAACGGTAGCCACTGGATTGCTGCTGCTCAAACAAAACACCATGGATATTGGCTCACTGATTGGCGCCAGCGTAGTGGGAGGATTCTTTCTATGTAAGGATTTTTACTCTATCAAGAGAGCTTTATAATGATGATAACTCGCGTCGTCATCAGCCTGAAAACGTCCACTGCTGAACATAGGGTCTCCCCCATAGAGCCACAATTTAAGCGGCTGCTTTCCTCCTGGATCCAACGCTCTCGCGGTTTTGAACAGGGGCCGTACTGTGAGCTCTAAGTGCGATTCAAAAGAGAGCCTATTTTGGGTCGCGTGTCAAAATATTCATACAAAAAAAAACATTGCGATCCAATATATAACGCTCTGATTTGAATCGCGCTAAGAGCTCACAGTACGGCCCCAGCTCGTTATATTTTAATATTATCAGGTTAATAAACAAGACGTACTTGGGGTTGGGGTGGTAACGCCTGTCGTGTACAATTGCAGTGCCAAATAGAACTACTGCATGAGTAAATGCCACCTACTCTGCTTCATCAATGAAATAAGTTTAAAATTATTCTCATACCAGCACGGATCACGTACTTAGATAATAAAATTCTTTATAATACTTAAGCACACACATGACCCACATTAATCGCAACTAAACTTTGCACTGCACTACTCTATCCACTAAGATTTCTCTCCAGACTCCAGAGTATACAACTTTATGTTTTCAGTGGGAATGTTCTACTTATGGGTGTGTGCAGCAAGCTTGCCGATTCTTATAAACGAGATGACAGTCAACGAACAGGCGGCCACGATAGCCAAACTGCAGCAACTCCTAGAAATTAATCAGAAATCGAGACGAGGGTACGACAACGTTCGGTACGCGCTTCCTGAAGGTCCGCCGTTAGCCAGAGATGTGTTTGTCGTGTCGAATAAAAATAAAAGTTTAGATTTAAACAGGTTAGTAGCGCAAGCTCAGCGCTCGAGGATTCCTGTTCCTTATTAAAACTTAGGTAGATTACTTACAAAGACACGGATAGTAAGTTAAAACTGTAATTTTTACTAACAAGCATAGAATAATTCAAAGTGTAGAGGCACACAGATAATCACCAGTGTTGGATACAATTACAAATATGTAGAGTAGCAGCAAATATATATATCAATATCACGGGTTTCGAAAGATATTAGTAATACCTTAATAATTCGACATCATACATAGATTTCAACACTGTAGTCCAAGCCGCTGCCACGTTCGCTCTTGAAGCGGATATTGACGAAAGAGAGTCCGACACCGCCGGCAGTGATGATTGCGGTAGCTTGGGTTTGAGATGCTTCTCGGACTATCACGCCCTGAAATTATTCAATTGTTATAATATAGTGCCATTCTAACAAACGTAGTTAATTTTATTGTCGTTTATATTACCAAGAATTTTCAGTCTGCTGTTCTGCTCAGTTAGACCATAGTGTAATAAATACTAATAGTGGGTCAACTCCTTTGTTATATCGCAATATACATAAAAGGCCGTCTCGACCGTAGTGGGTTACCGCGTGCCGGTATGCCAGTGAAGCTAGCCGGTACTACCCAGACGGCGCGGGCAGGAGGGGGACGCCGCTCTCGTTCATACCGCACCCCATCGTTGCTCCGTCTAGCCGCCCGAGTTGGTTCACTATTAGTATTTATTACACTATGGTTAGACTAAAGTACCTACTTATAATTTGAATATCAATATACTTATACATAGCAGGTTATATAGCTGATACATATAGGTAATATAGTAGGTATATGACTAGCCAGTTTTTAAAACACTGATTAAGCACTGATGTCTCATACCTGTGATTCATTTGTTAAACTATAAGTTATTCAAACACTTTTTATTTTGTTATCTTTGAATTACGAATATTATAAAAGCTTAAGAAATTACAAACTCACTTTAATGGTTTGCTGTGAGGGGTCCGAAAAGAAAACTTCCTTCACGCGTTTCTTGAATGGGATTCCCATGTACTGCACCTTCTGTTGCCAAATCAAACGAGTGTTGTAGCTGGTCCCCACGATGAGGTCATTGGCCACGCACGACGATATGCAGCAGAGAGCCACGAAGCTCAACACAAATATTAATTTCATTTTGTTGGAGAAATAAATTGGTGTGCTTTGTATGATCGAGTGATATAATGTGTTGTATCTATTGAATACGGTACTATACCCAGTTTCGCAGTACCCTTTGATTACAAGAACCCGAGAGGTCAAATGGTTCCGATAAAACTGATTTACGTAGGTATCTAAACATTAAGAAACAAAACATAATGTAACTTCTTACAAAATTATACAGCAGCATAATACTGATTAATCTTTATTTGTATCTATGTTTTATACTAAATTAATAAATAATTTAATCAAATATACATTTATTTTATAACGATCATTAAACGAAAACAAATATATAAATCTATAGTATGTAACTTTCACCATGGACCAATAATTTTATAACAGATCAGGATAATATGAGACAAATATTACATGAAACCAGATGTCATCACATCACCAATGTAGTCGTATTTAATTTATAATTATTTACAAATTAAGTACCGACTACAATCAATCCCGACTAGACTTCTTACACTTACCTATTGGAGAACATTATATTGGAAGAAACCGAATCATGGATACTTGTTCAAACGGAACTAACTTGCATAGCAGCGAACCTAGGCGTCGTCTCTACGTCGATAGAGTCGGTGGTGAGTTGCGAGCGAGTGTCCGAATTCTCGGTACTATTTAGTAATGAAGACATGGACATCTTCTCGTCTTTCATGCTACCGTTTGCATCGGATGAACTATCCAAAGCACTAGCTTTCTGCTGCGCATCCACCATATCCCCACCACCGCTGCTGAGGGAGCTCCATATAGCTTTTGAAGATTCCTTCAATGTCACTTTTTTCTCGTTTGAAATCCCGGCTTTGTCTTTGGCGTCTTTTGACTTTTTTCCAAGTACTGATGGGAATGAGCTCAGTTTGGGTTTGGAGTTTCGTACGTTGCCGCCGCGTTGCATGGGCGCCGCGTCTGCTTCGCCTTCTTCGGTTATGCTAGTCAGCATGTCGGCCGATTCCGCCGGCACTACTTGTCCGACTTGAATTGGAATGTCGTCTTGAAACAAAATAATAATACTTTAAAATATTTACTTAACACTCAATATTACTACATTAAATGTTTACTAATTTTCTTTTGTGTGAGCTTAAATTAACATTTATTTTTTATAACGAAAATGGCACGATTTTTGTGTTTTATTCACACACGAAACAGATGGACGGTGTAACAACCGTACATCTAAATATTATAAAAATAAAAAAGTATAGTATATATATAAGTGCTAAACGTGTTTAGTGATAAAGTACCCTTTGTAAGGCGAACGCACACATGATTATTTTTAAGTTTTTTGTGACATTACAGTCCGGTTTCGAGAAATATTAACGTGTATTTTTAATTAAAATTTTAATTGTGTTTGTGGCTTTTACCGTGAAACATGTACGAGTGCTTTAGGATTTAAATCAATAAACATTTAGAAGTAATATAGGTGTTTTTTCGTCAAATCCAAGCCCTATTGCGCTGGTTTTTAACATTTGCTTTACCGACCCATCAGCTATGTCTGAACTCCACTGGCGACATTCAATATTTCAGTTCGAACTTCACTTTCGTTGTTAAGCAAAATACCGTAAGGCCAAGAATTATTATCCGAACAATGGTGTAATGAGCACATGTTAGGCAGCATGCATTCATCTGTATATAAACAAAAGAAATAATTTCTGATATAACAAAGGATATGAACAGGACACCCTTTAATAGAATATTCCAACCTAGCCAACCACTCCAACTTACTTTATAGTATGTAGAGTACTTCTCTAACTCTAGAAGCATTATCGAAAAAACTAAGTAAGTACCTACCACAGAGCTTTGAAATATATGTCGCTTTCGCACCTAACCGGAACATTTTTTTTGCTCTTTGGTACCTACAGTATAATTTAGAAATGGTTTTTGAAAATGCTCACCTGGTAACTTCTTAGTTCGGAATGATGCATTGGTAATCATAGATTTGGACATCGTAACTGTAGTAGTAGCTGGCGATAATGCAACACTAATTCCCATAGGACCATCACATGGTTGTCCTGTAATAGAAACATTTTAGTTAAAAACAATCAATGGGAAATAATCGCGAGAGCATAATAATCAATAAATAAACCATAATCTAGTAACAGGTGAAACTGCCGCGACGCCCGCGAACTAGTAAACTGTAAAAATACCAAATATAATAAATATAATGATGCTCGCAAGCTCGCTGGTGGAAAATATTTGGTTTTAGTCACATCAGTATCACGAAATCACATTTTCTCCTCTTCGTTCACTCAGGATCGTCATTTCCTGAGAAAGATAACGGCAGAGCTGTAGTGCACGGCAGCGTCAGCGTTGCAATAACACTTACGCTATCTTTCTCGCTCTAGGAGGTGGCGATCCTGAACGATAGAAAAGGATAGAGCGTGGGGATTGCGATTCTGTGTTGAAAGAAGCGCCTCAATCTCAACCCTTGTTCCCGATCCTTGATATTTTCTATTATTAAAATATTTAATATCAAATGCACTAATGAAATCGCTACTTTTTAACCTAAACACATAGCGTTGTGTACCTTCCTCCATTCCTCGTAGGGAAAAAGCAAGAAATATTGTAGTTTTAAAGCTGATCTTCATCATTACTGGATTTTTTTCCGTCTATAAAAGATGATAGCAGCGTCAGTATGTATTTATTTAACGACGAGAGTTACCTATGTGCATGAATTCAACCAATAAAAGTCTATAGAAATCATTATTACCACAACCAGAGTAAACTAAGCAGGTATACTATTTTATTCTTTTAATGTTTTACGTGGGAGTTTGGTAGTAAATTAAATCCAAAAAACGCGTTGAGGAACGCTTTCCCAATAGAAGACCACAGCAGGATTATTTGACGTCTTTTTCAAAATCAAATTGTACAGTAACCTGTAAGTGCTCACCTGAGGGATTATCTTTCAAGGAGTTGATCACAGCGCTTGTTACCAGCATTACATCAGGGTAGAGCTCATACTGTGCCCTCTGGTCTATGTCTTTAACGGCTTGCAACGCGAGAGTGTAAAACTCGTTGAACATAGAGAAATATGCACCCTCCACCATTTCTAGTAGTAAATTTGGAGACACTGGTATTCTTGCTATAGATTTACCACCGGTTTTCTTCTGGAACCCTTGTGTTACTATCCTGTGGAAGGGATATTTTCTTAAGAATAGTGTAACGTTCAACCTACGCTCGGGCATGCACACATCTTTAATGGAACTTTGTGGATATGGGTATATGTGACATAGGGATGACAATTTCACTTAAAAATACTGAGTAATTTAATCACATGGGAATGATTTTAAAGTGTAAATTTTGAGGACTATAATATCTGAGTAAAGTAAAGTAATACCTTGAGGCAGCTATACAGAAATGTCGAAGCGCAAGTTTTGGCAGTAGGCTCAACTGGCGATTGTAGATAAAGAACAGCGCCGCTATAACTTTCAAGCGATTTTGGGCATTGATTTTGTCAACCTGCGACATTGGCCCCCAGGTCACCAGCTTAGTATTACACTCTTCCCATCGCCTGAGGGCACTCTCTGTTAGGAACTGAGGCCCTAGTGATAGTGGCTGAAATAATTAAAAATGAGTTGTATTGTATGGAAATGAACTGATGTATTCTTGCTAGGACTACCAGTCTACACCTACAACTGTTATGATTGTCAACTTTTTTAAACATACACATGTAGGTATGTACTTTCCCTTACAAAAACGTATTATAAACTAGCATTAAATAAGATAATAGAAACAATATGCAAAGTGTAAAAGAAACAATAAATATTACCTCATGATAAATAGATGATTGTGCCAAGGATGGTAGTCTAAACGATACAACTTTTGGTTTTCCAGACTCATCAACTACCTCAAAGTTATATAGACCTGCAAACATTTTAGAGGTTACATTTACAATTTTTTTTTTTGGGACATTCTTTCAGTTTCTTTCTTGTTTTCACAGAAAATGTTCTTATTCTAAACAGTTGAGTTTTGCTATTAGATTAACTAACTGTTAGCAGTGTTATTAATACTTACCGATAAGCAATGTTTCTATACACCTGTATGTTTTTTTATTGGTCTGTGCCACTGAACTCAAGTAGCTATAAGCAAGAGTAGGTACGAACTGCAAAGTGAACCTCTGTAGATGCACTTCTTTTGATCTGTAGAAGCTGAACAGTTGTGTGCAAACACTTTCTAATGTCTGTAATATAAATTTGAGAGTCAGTATTTGCCGAGTCTTTTTGCTATAAATTAGAAGAAGTTGTCAATGTCCTTTAGGTTCAACATTGAAGAGTAACATTATACCTCTAGAAGTCCAAGGAAATGTTAAGTCAAGTACCTGCTCAAATTCAGTCTCATCTTCACCTTTGTTAGAACTGACATCACTTTCATCTCCGCTATAGAATAAGTTGAATATAGTTGTAGCAATCTCATGATTATGTTCATGTTCAGCTGCAAAACTCTTTATTTCATGCTCCTGTAATGATGCATATTCATTCAGCCATTCTCCGATTAATTGCTTCCACTCAGACATATTCACTTTTTGTATTCTTATCTGTAATCAATTATTGAAGGCACATAATACAGTATTTACAGTTTAAACGAAAATTGTAATTTACTAGTTGCATCCTGCAGTTTCGTCCATGTGAATAATTTTCCAGCGTAAAGTATGTTTGACCCAAATCTTCTATTATAATAAAACTGTAACTGGGCTAAAGCCATATGTTGTATATTTTTTGAAAATTTCGTTTGCATTAAATTTCTTTAATATACACAATACACATAGAAGTAAAAGCTACTTTTTTTCTGTTGTCTGTCCATTTAAACATGCATTACATTGGGTATGGCTACTAATAACAAATTTTTCAAAATAACAAGTAGTCCAAAAAAAAACGACCAAATGCAGATTGCACCAACCAACAATGAAAAAAAAGTTCAATACCTTAAAAATTATTCAATACTAGCTGACCTGCCCCGGCGTTGCACATGTTAATTAGTTTGAAGTCTTAACCCTGTTTATGGGTAAAAGAAAAGCAAAAGGGAAAAATATAGGTGAAAAGGATGAATGGATGGGACGGCAAAAGGCTTATATTTTCCCTTTCCTTTCTATCTTGCCTATGACAGGATGAGTATAATTATACTTAAAGGTAAATAAAAAAATAATATATAAACAATGGTCTTACATAAAAATTACATCCATATTGCTTCACGCAACCCGCACTTGGCTGTTTTAGAAAATTTAATTAGGTTAGGACGGACTATAGTAGGTAGTACTAAGTATATAGGGCGAATTCTGTGCTCATGTCATGGATTTGTTTTTAGTTAAAAGTTACCTACCTACCTTTATGTGAAGGAACTGCACAGGGTACGAGTTACAAGATTACAGCCGAGAGAGTTAGAAAGTTATATTGGAATGCCAAAAATCAGTGTCATTCGAGAATCAAAAATGTTTTTGTAGTACAATAGCTCTTTGATCCATTGCAACTTTTATTGATTACTATTCTGTTCTACTCTTAATTGCAATTGAATTCTTACCGCTACTACGACACTACGAGGTTAGAGAGAATGGCTTTTTTGGATATATATTATATTTGTTTATTGAAATTGTAGTAAATAGAAAAAATTAAAATTGATTGATTAAAAACGAAAACAAATGACGTCACGTCCAATTCAGTGCTGCTAGCTCAATTTTTTAAAGTTAGCTCACTTTTGTTAAGATTGTTGTTAGTCAGCTCCAAAGACTTTTTATCCTATGTAATAGGGGGAATTCTGTGGTCAGCTCATAATTTATTTGTGATTGGTGTTTCAATAAAGAGTTTATCTATCTATCTATGCAGTCACTCCAAAGCATAGAACACTATACTCCTAGCGGAGCCATGGGGTCTACCTACACTTTACCGATACCGACCATTCACCGTAAGTTGTCCCCTGCCTTGTGATTTTGCAGCATTGCCTACCGTGCTACCACCGCACCAATATATTGGAGCGTTTACTCTACTTCCCTAGATCAAAGTCCAAATATCCCTAAATCCCTAGCGTTAATGCCATATGTAGCTAAATCTAGCTAATTAAATACTGACTTGCCAACACTGCAAGCCATAATCTCTACCCCACAGAGTAAAGAACAAATCTACTATACTCTGGACTTGACCACAGATTGAAGAAAAAATCTATACCTACTACTATGGGTGGGTTCCAGTCTAAGGCTTATGTTTTTGACAGACTAAAAGAAAGAGTATATCTATGCCAATGTAGTTCCGCCTCCAGAATAGTAAACGATACAAAACTCAACCTTCACTTTGACAACGTAAAGTCGATATTAGACTGTATTGTGGTAAGAGAGTACCGCGGTCCAAAGGAGCTAGGTACGAGGGAGGGGCTTGTCTTTATCATGCGGAAAAATATGTAGGAATATTTTTTCATTTACTTCTTAGATCAGTTTAATTTTATTTGTAAATAAATACTCAATTCTTCCTTCAATTGCATGAATGCATGATACGAATTTAACTTTAGGGGCAAATTAGTAGATTATGCACGCTAAATGTACTTTATAATATACTTTCACTTATTTTGTGCTTATGTGCTTTATGTAATGTACTTTGGAAGAGGTAGGTTGTTGGCTATATGTATCATTGTTTTGAGAAAGCGTTTAATACTTACAAGTGAAACGGATGCCTTTTTGTTTATTTTTGGTCATCCTTAAAATATCACGGTCAATAAGTTTTGCATTGAGGGTTATTACAATGAATCATATGCTAATAGTGGGTTTTATTTCTTTAAATTATATACGTTTATTTGGATATTGTTACTTCTGCAGTGTGTAGGGTGATCATGATACTGAGTAGATCATAAGAGAAGCTCTTTAAATTATCCATTTAATATTAATTCTAACAGCAGCTAATGTCAGCCCAAAATTATTTGGGGAGTAGAATATTACTTAGTATGTATACAGAAATAAATGTAATTATTTGTAAAATTGAAGGAGCCGTTTTTTACTTGTTTAATAATCGTTGCTATGGCAACTTGTCGATAAATAGGCAGGTGCCTTAACCTAATCTGAGACCATGGCCAGAGAGTCTATCTATATATATCAGGTTTTGACCAGATTGTCCGATCCGCCACGTTGCATCATCGAGTCCGTGTTCTTCAAATTCGTACACTTATGTACCTTTATGATTGTTTGTATTTAGGTATGTTCCAGCGTAGCACGTAAACAAGTTTGGATTATTTACTAGGGACTGAAGAGGTGAAGCTGTGGAGCAAAGTTAGCTTACAATATTACAAACTATGATTTGAACTCATTCGCAACTTGAGCTCAAGACACTTAAAATAAAGAAATGATGTCTTGGATAAACTTTTATATTAATAAATAAATAATAATAAATAACGCCCAACGATCACATACATAGATCCTGGACCCTAACTAGGATTCCCTGTATCTAGGGTCCCAGGAACTACGAGGACCATGGTCCCACAACACCCAGACACAGAACAAGTATTTGCGTTTTTTTTTTCGGGCACAAATACTTGTCCTGTCGCGGGAATCGAACCCGCCACCTCCGGGTTATGAGCCGACCTGCTCAACCACCACACCACGGAGGCTGTCAATTTTTTCAAGTCTGTATTCCATCACTTTACTGAAGAGAACACGTGCCTCTCTGGTAACTATCTCCCTCGGACAGCGTTTCCATCCAATGTGCGCATTCCTGTTTAGTTAGTACAGTATATACATACAACAACTTCAACTTCAACTCTTGGTTAATGGCCTTTGTAGAGAGGTGACCACAATTTTGCCAGTGTCACGTGGACATACAACAACTTGATGCCACGTAATTTAACTGTCAAATGTCAAAATTATTGCTGATACAACGAAAATGAATTCGTGAGATTGAGATTCTTTAGATTGGAGATAACATTCATTAAAATTACAAGACTTCCTGTGAATAAACAATAGCTGCAAGGTCTGCAAGTGCAGTAACTCGATGGGTTCCTCCCAGAGTACAGGAGTGCCAGGAGGCGGTTCAGAAGGGTACCACGTATTGCGGGTCAGTGTTTTGGTTTTATTCGGTATTTTTTCGTATGAATTATTAGCTGGGCTAATGGATTTACGTTCTTCTCACAGGTGCAAGATGGATCTCCAGGACAAGTAGCCAACCTCCAGGCATTTTTTGATTTCATAGTAGCCATAGAAAACGTTAGGCTCGACCAAGATAATGACACTCTCAAAGAATTACTCAAGACAAATGTCAACAAAACTATTAAAATGCTTGTCTATAGTAGTAAAACCCAATCGGTGAGGGAAGTCATGGTCCAACCCAGTGAGAGCTGGGGCGGCCAGGGATTATTAGGAGTAAGCATCAAATTCTGTTCATTTGAAGGAGCAAATGAAAATGTTTGGCATATTTTGGTAAGTAAATATTAGTATTACATGAGGTCAATTATTCGGAAATATGTAGGTATCAAGCAAGATTCAATTTTATCATCGATTAATGTAACTTACAGGAGGTTCATCCATCATCTCCAGCAGAAGCAGCAGGGCTGCATCCATTTTCGGACTACATCATAGGAGCTGACTCCATCATGCACGAGAGTGAAGATTTGTTCACTCTTATTGAAGCTCATGAAGGAAGATCCTTAAAGCTGTATGTCTACAATGCTAATGATGATACATGCCGAGAAATACATATTATACCCAATCATGCATGGGGCGGGGAAGGAAGCCTAGGCTGTGGCATTGGATATGGCTATTTGCATCGAATACCTGTTAGAAACAGTATTTCTTCAACAGGACAGCAACTTTATATCCCAACGGTATGTACCATAATGATAAAATATAAATAACAATATCATAATACCTAACTAATCAAGACACTATATGGGTCTCAGGTCTGACAGAATAGTGCTCTAACATTGATTGGAGCTCAAGTCAAGATTTTATTCACAGATTATTTTCTATATCTCCTTATTCCATTTTAGTTATCTTCTATTTATCTATGTACATTATGTTCAATTTTATACTTATACCTATTTGGGGTATATTATCCAAGTAGTTAACCCATCATTAGTTAATCAGTTTTACTCATTAACCATGTCCAAGGGAAGAGAGAAACAAATAAGTGAATGGATGTGCTCTATTTATTTATCCCATCTCTTACACAATGTTATAAATAATAAGTAAGAGGCTTATAAATTGCAAGTGTGTGGACCGTTTTCTTTTTCTGTAATTTTTGTATTTATTCTCTTTATGAAACACACACACCACACGCGCGCACATACACTCGCTTATCCTCCCCGCGGGTACAGTTGGTGCGGCCGTCACATGCACAGACACACAGTGGCACATTTTGGGGGAGGCCTATGTTCAGCAATAGATGTCTTCAGGTTGATGATGATGATGATGATGATGATAAAACACACAACAGTGTATAAAGTACCGAAGCACAAAATGACTTGTAGTACAATAGTCATTTTCTTCTTTGGTTCTTTAAAGTTTCAAATAGGTAAAGATATTTCACTAAGTTGAGAGTGTTATTATATGCAGTGTTTATTATTAAGACAATAAAAATTAACAGTATTGAATTTTTTTTTGTGGTGGTTCATGGAGTAAGTAGGTATTAAATTCAATTATGCCCATCATCTGTTCTAGAGTTTTTCACTTATTCAAATACCAACCGTAGAATAGAGATAAGTGCAACATAGGTGCTGTCTAAATGGTGCACATGGGCACTAGTGAATTGGTTTTGATGAATTCTCCAATAGACAGACATTGCAGGCAATACTTTGTTTATTTAAATACCAAATGCATTGCAGTAGGTATGTCATAGAATTGATAAGTGCAAACTTAGGAGCTGTCCAACTTTGGTGAACATGGGCACCAGTGATTTTTTTTTAATGACTTCTCAAGCAGACAGACAGAGCTTATTAAATTAGTATTTTTTACATTACAGGCCAAGCCGCCAATTGGCGACCAGCCATATATGAGTGGACAGCAAAACATAGCAGCTGCTGGACAGCAAAACTTAGCTACTGGTGTTCAAAACCTAAGTCTTAATGAACAAGCTCCGCTTATAGGTGCTTCTCAAATATCTAATACAAATGTGGAGCATCAGAGTTCGCCACCTCCGTTTTTATCAGGCATTCCACTGGTGAACCCAAGCAACTTTGGAGCACCTAGTAATGTTCTCCAGGAATCATCTCCACCGCAGTTAGCAGCCCAACAGCAAAAGCAAACATTTTCACATGCACAGTCGGTTGTCTCCAACATGGCTGCATATTCTAGCAGTAAGTATATTTTATGAAACTAAATAGGCTTTGGGTAAAGATTACGCAACCTTAAATGAAAAAAGTTTGATTTATCAATACAAAACGAAACAAGTAATTATATGTAGTGTAATTCCGATAAACAAAGACAAAATCACAGTATTTATTTTTGTTTGATTTTGTATTGAGGATGACCTTTTGCTAGGTTACTCCCGAGTCAATCAGTTATGATTTAAGTATCAAATTTTAATGTTTTACATAGTAGCTTCTAACAAAAAAAAAAACATTTCAGATCTTGCAGATGCAACTTTTACAAACCTTGGTAGTATACCATCTGTATCAAATATGCAACCACCAGCTCCATTACCAAATTTACCAGGCATTCCGATGAACCAGCCTCAGCCCTACATACCAATGATGCCTAACTACACTCAACCAGTAGCAGCCACAACAACTGCATACCCCCAGACTGAACCAAATCTAGTACCGACGTTTGACATGAGCAGCTTTGCCCAAGCTCCCATTCAGCCTCCGCCGATATCTACTGGCCTGGCTCTCGTAACTCCGGTGTCACTCCCTGGGATGCCACCTATAACTGTGAGTGCCACATTACCTGTCTCAACTATGCAAGAGATCCATCAACAGCAAACACTTCAACAGCAGGATCTACTCTCATGAAATGATATTTAATTATATTATAACCAAATTATATCTTTATGCCTCTGAAATTATTGTTAAATTGATGTTTCTCTTATTTG
Source organism: Ennomos erosarius (assembly GCA_963580505.1). Taxonomy (NCBI): domain Eukaryota; kingdom Metazoa; phylum Arthropoda; class Insecta; order Lepidoptera; family Geometridae; genus Ennomos; species Ennomos erosarius. The sequence continues at coordinate 8,406,385 of OY756981.1, read as the reverse complement.
CGCAAATATTATTTAATTATTAAGTTCAAAACCCTGTGTAAATAGAGGGCAGCTTGGGTTGTTTGGATAAGATGTAATTATTATGGTTATTAGCTGTAACCTAACAGTAATCTATTTTCTTACGATTGCATTGGATGTTAGTACCTTATTGGTATTATTATGATGGTTCCCTTTAGCTGCCTTCTTGTTATAGTTAAGTGTAAATTTAAAATGAGAAATAAAATGATAAGGACTACTTAAGATTTTAATTTTATTTCTGATGGGGAATAATATTTAATTATTCCTTACAGTATTATTATAATTAATAATCTTAAACGAAAATACTGGCAAATTGTAGATCTAAACGCATATTATTTAAATAAATAAATTCTTGATTATGTGAATGTAGGTGTAGGTAGCAACAGTGCATTAGTTATATGCAGTTGTATCTGATTAAATTGATTTGATATGCTTGCGAAACAATTTGTCATGGTAAGTGAAGAATAATAATAAATCTGTGAAGTGGGATTTCCATTGATTAACTGAGTAAGGTCACATTGGTAGCAGCTTAGGGAAAAGATTACTGAGACTAACTAAGTAATTAGGTAGGTTAAGTAATTAAGCTAACAGATTAAACTAACTATAACATTAAAACTTAAAATACCTAGTCCCTATCTAACTATAAAGATAAAATGACCGATTTACATAAATTGGTGACAAGGCTGCCTTTTTTAACACGACAAGGCAAAAACTTATTGTGCGCTTGATAGCCTTGAGAGACATGCAACTGCCTACTCAAAACTGTTTTAAATAAATGTGTGGTTTACAAATCTATTTACCTATGTATATTGGTATTTTTTTTCATTGAAAAACCAATATTGTTTTTTAATTGAGTTTCATATAAAAACATACAAGTCTTTATCGATAAGTATACCCAAGTATACTACAACAGCAAGCATATCTACCAGTTTTTAATCAACAAGTAAGTACATTAGCGTTTAATGTACTTTTTAGGTAGGATTGATAAGCCTTGCAACAGCGCCTGTAGCGTACCCGTTAAAACTTACAACAGTGTTTAGTTATGACCCTCAATAACATTAACTCGTTTAACTGTTATTCTAATTGTGTTTGTAGGACGTGGGTTCTAGTTTGATGTAGGTTTCAGCAGTGGACTCGTGTGGCGGTGGTTTCTCAGAGTCCAGTCCCAGCGCCGGGTTATCATGTCCGTGCGTGAGCGGCGAGTCGCTGTAGAAGACGCCGCCGGCTAGCTCGGACAGCCTGCGCCTGCGCCGCGTGTCCTTGTCGTCGGACATGCTAGGCGGTCGGACGCTGGAGCTGCGACGCCGCTCCGACCCTAGTCTGGTGGGTATTCGTAACCTTTTCTGTAGAACAAACGTGTTTTTTAAACGTGCATGTAGGTACACCGTGGACTGCAGCTGTGCAGAGCATCGAAATGATACCTACATATATATTATTTCGATGTATATTAGGCTGCTTTACTTTACATTAAAAGCATTTGAAGCACTGTATTTATAATTAACTATTTATCATCTAGATAGCTAACTTTTCAACCGACTTCAAAAAGAAGGAGGTTCTCCATTCGGTTGGACGTTTTTGTCTTTTTATATTGGTTTTACCCATATTGCGGTCATTTATAAAATAATTTAGAAAAGATACTTTTATTTCATACTTTATCTAAATAATATTTAGATTTCTTTGTTGGTTCAAGAACACGGTTGTTATGATTCCATACCATGACCACTTAGGGTGGGTTTTTCGATCGGTAGTTAAGGTAACCAATGGTTAAAAGCTAGCATTTTTAACAATTGGTTATCTTAACTACGGATCAAAATACCCACCTTCCTCCCACCAGGATTCCTTTATTAATCCTTAAAACCTCACCATACCAAATCTCACCTTTATTCTAATCGGCAAAGAGTTCAGCAACGATACAACAGCGGGCGAGACTAGGTCTATAGGTACATTGGCGGGGTCGGTGGCGCCGGTCGCAAACGATACGATCAGCCCCACGAGCAGCGTGGCGGCGCACCCGAGCCCGGAGTACCACAGATAAGATACGCGGAACAACCAGAACACAGCTTCGTCGTGGACCTCTCTGGAAATGACAAAACCAACCCGTGTTTTAGTGTTGCTCAGGCATCTGAACTGAGGGCTCAAGTTATTCGGCCATAGCTTTGTTAAATCACGTTTTACAAATTTTTGGATATCTGCATCTAATTTCTACAATTTTGCACTAAATATGCCTATTTTGTCACAAGGATCGAAGATTTGAGCCCTCAGACTGACCAGATGCACACGGTCCCAATGGATCCCACGAAACGGATTAGTTACAGTATTCTATCTATCTTCTCTCTACCTTACTACTATTATTCATTGTCTGTGGATCGACGCTCAAGAGATTTCATTTAAAAAGTATTGCATTAGCTTTAGGATGAAATTTAGTATCTATATGCATGAAATTCATGATATTGACAATGAAATGTGTGTCTAGTGATTAAGTTTTCTTTTATAGATTCAGAAAGCTATAGTTTATGCATTGCAGGATTCGAAACCATGCACGACCTAGAAAATGACGGTTAATAATAAAGTATCAACGTCAGCATGACGTCAACGTACAGCAGCTCAGCTTCACTCTGATTTTGATCTAATTAATTTAAAGACCATTGATTTAGTACAAAGTAATAATAAGTCGATGGATTCCGCTCAAAGTGGTGCTCTCTGGGGGAGGCCTCTGTTCAGAAATGGTCGTCTTCAGGCTTTTGATGATGATGATGATGAATAATAAGTCAATGGTGTAGATATACAGGGTAGGTATATATAACAAGGCCTGGTATCTCAAATAGTGGTAAAACTCAGGCTTGAGGAGTAACTGTCCTTACACAATTGGTCATGGTCAACCTTCGATCAGGGATACGTGGATATGTGGTCATAATTGTTGGCATATCACGGTATTACGGCGTTCAAAGTGGCGCTCTTTGGGGGAGGTCTATGTTCAGCAGCGGGCGTCTTCAAATTGATGATGGCCGGAGTATCAGTGGAGGATTCTTACGCAGGGTAGATGGCGAGCGTGTCGTTGGGCAGGCAGCCGGCGGTGTGGGGCGGCAGGCGCGGCGGCGGCAGGTGCGCGAGCTGCGCGCCGCCGCCCGCCGCCACCACCAGCGCCAGTCCCGCCGCGCCGCCCCACACCGCGCCCTGGGGACCAGTACACACGTAAGAACACATAATTATACCTACCTAAATATTACGTCTTACCAAAACGAACATAACCAGGGCCTGAAGTCTGCTATTTCAATTGTGTCATAATTGGTTCATGAATGGGTGCTATAATGACAGATTTTGACACTTAGGCTGAGTTGCACCAGCTTACTTTAACTCTAACTTTAACGCTAACTATAACCGTTCCACGCTTCGCAGGGCGGGCTTATGTCAAAATTTGACCGTAACTTTAACCGTGGTTATGGTGCAACTCAGCCTAAGGGTAGTCTACTTATGGTTTGTAGACTACAGTTAGTGTCAAAATCTGTCATTATGGTACCATTCATGAACCATTATGACACAATTACACATGACGCAAAATAGCAGACTTCGGGCCGTGAGAGTACGCTAACGCTAAACGCTAACTGCAAAAATGTATGACATTAGCTGGGGAAAAGTAAGCGATTTCCGAAATGTCATTCCAATTCATTTTGGACTTAGCGTTTGGCGTTAGCATTAGCGTTTGGGATCTTTGCTAGACACTCAGGGCCCGAAGGCTGCTTTCATTGTGTCATAATGGTTAATGAATAGTACCATAATGACATACTTTGACACTAATGGTTGTCTACAATTTACCATTCATATAACACGATTGAAATAGCAGCCTTCGGGCCCTGTAGAAAAAACACCTCTTCTCTCGAGAAACCGTTGATTAATGTACGATCACGCGGATTCCGTCTATAAACCTTTTGTTGCGGCTTCACTGGATTGATGTCGATTTCTACTGTTTCTTGCTACCCGTGCAGACCCTCGAAGCAACTACCTACATGGGTTCGTGACGGGTCAGAAAACAGTGCTATATTTATAGCGAGATGCAACAAGAGGCTACTAGGGTACTTTCAAGGCACTATTTGTACAATTTGTATGATATCACAGCAAGTGTATCAGAATAGAAAACAAAGTCCTTTTTTGAAGACGCAATAATAATGATTACGGAAAACTAAAAATCACATTGGCCACCATGTGAGTCAGTGGTAAAATGCTATGCCTATAAATTATAAAAAAAATATTGGACTTTTCTCCACTCTTGCGTTATTATTTTCGCTACATACCGATATCGAATATAATAAATTTGAAACCTAGTCATCAATAATTTATAAGAATAAACTGACCTTAGAGTTGGCCCATGGCAACAGCATGCCAAGCGAGAACAGTCCCAAGGACACGCCTCCCGCCATGCCGTTGAAGGATAGCGCTAGCTGCAGCACCGGCCCGAGGTGTTCCACCGCGAACACCAACCCGAACGATATCGCGCCGCACGTTATACACACCCATCGAGCTACCTATTGTAAAATTAATAACTATCATCATAAATATGAGGATTATGGTCGTTGTAGAGCCAGATCTAGGAGAACCAATATGTACCTACTGCAATACTTATTAGGCATGATGACGAAAATTTTTTTTTTGGATTAATTAATTATATTTCTCAAAAGACAAACATTTGTGAAAACAAAAATTAAATATCTCAAAACATGACCAAGTTACAAGCATTTTAAAAACCGGAATAGAAAGAGATAGCTCAAACGGCCAGTGACGTCAGAGGAAGGTCGTTATAGTACCTCATTACTAAGCTGTGGTTGCTTTTCATACAATATCTTTGGCACGTGACTTCACGAGAAGATTTTTCATAGTAACTGTGGGGGCGCTCTGTTTCGCGAGAAAGGGACAGGAGATGCCTCCTGTAGAAACTTTAAAAGCTTATTACTCCGTGATTTATTTACCGATTTTGCTTATTTTTTCAATGATTGCATTCATTTTTAATCTTCTTTAAGAAAGTAATATTTACTTGTTCATTTTTAATAGTAGTCGTCATGCCATTGTTCTTATTCGTCAATATTCCTACAGCCCGCACTAATTAAGCGTTTCGCATGAAACTGTATAGTGCGAACAGCAAATGAGTGGAATACTTGGCCGTCGGCTTTGCTTGGAAGCTAACTATAACCTTGGTGTCTTCAAGTCAAAAGGGAACACGTATGTTCTAGACAACCATGCACCACCGCAGGCCGCGTCATCAGTTACCATCAGCTAGGCGATCACGTAACTTGATTGCAACAAATAGAAACACAAAAATGTATGGATTTGACAGTTTCACCCCCAGGTAAGATAAGACTCCCAGTATATAATACTCTTATTTATGGATAAGACAAATGCCATGCCTATAATTATATTTCAAAAAATACGCACGGTAATGTGTCTTGGTTTGGTTCAGTAATTCAGTTCATGGAAGCACGAGAAAGAAAGTGTTTATTGCAATTTTGTGTCTTGTTAGTAGAATTTACTAATAGTGTTGTCGATACCGACACACCAAGTGTCAATTAACATCATGACAAAACAATTTATTTCAATTCAACTCAACTCTTCAGCTGAAGAATATTACAAAAATTCGTACTATTTGTAATTATTATAACTTAACTGAATACTTAGGTACTTACAAGAATCTTGGGCATTGCACAAATGCACAACTTAGAATAATATCACTGAACAACATAACAACATTTTGAATGTCAAAATTAATGATGTTCACTTTCAACTTACCAATGCCCCTTTATTTTCTGGTAACGTAATACCGAGAAGTCCGTTTGATAAATCTGTACAAATGATGGCTGCTAAAGAATTAAGCGCTGACGCGACGGTACTGAAACAATTATTTTTATAAGCGTCTAATACTTTATAAGTACCAGTAACTAAGTAGGTAGGTACACTAAATAGGTAGTACTGGACGCTAAAATCATAGTTGTTTTTATTATTATTGGTTCGATTGTATATTGAAAACCTTACATACGGCGTAGATTTGATTGTCACTTAATTTGTTTATTTTGGAGGCTAACCCCCATATTCTAAGTCGTTACCACGAGATTACTCCACTCGACTCAACCTCGAATTAACCTAATTTTTGTGTTTTGGTATTTTTAGTTGACAATATATAATCAACTTGACATTTCTGCGTCATTTTTCTTAAACGAGAGAAGCGAAGCAACTGTCAACTCAAGGTACGTCGCGATGTATTTTGAGTTTCCCTCAAAGTTAAGTAGAAGTCAAATGAAGGATTTTTGGTGAAACGTTTTAGAATACGGGGGTAAATTTGCACTTAGCCAAATTACCTACATCTCTTTCGGTTATGTATAAATATGTACTACAACTTCACAATTACAATGAAACAGATATACTTATTTAATGATTATGTTAGCACAACACAAGCATTTGTTTTTTAGGATTATGGGATATTGAGCTGATCTAGGTCTAGTCTAATATCTACCGCTTTAGTCCGCTTTATCAGCTAAGTATCTCGTATTAAGTAGGAACAAACTTGGTACAATACAATGTAAACACAGCGTATATGCATTGGGCACAATAATTCGCATATATGACATTTCTCAGATTGAAACCAGTATTATGAACTGGACTTTACCGGTTAGGTCCCAATTTATTATGAAGTTATGATCAGAGCCAGTAATAAACCCGCCTCCATACGCTGCGGATTGGGAATATTTAAGTACATCAGTTTTGGCAAGTTGTCACTGTTGGTTATTCAAATGCGTTTTCCGTTTCTATCTTGGTTCTAGAAAATTCTAAAGACTGAAGTTATCTCTATACTAAATGTGAACACTTGAGCAGTTTAGTGAGAGGGCATTGGATTGGTTGCAACGAGGAGGAATATTCATATTCAAAGGTGAGTTGGAGTTTTATTACCCAAGACTTGCAGCGAAGATTCCTGCGACGAAGAAGCCTGGCACTCCTCGGGCGGCGCCCAATTGACGCACCACATACAGTGGCAGCAGCCGGTCGGAGGCGTTGATCTCTCCAGCCTGTAGTAAAAAGGTAGAATTTTTTGATTTTTCCCGTCTTACACCCAGTTGCAGAAACGATCATTGAAACGATCATTAACTTTTAAAGTCGACTTTAAACCTTAATCTTCCATTACACTGTTGTCCTTTCTACAGTTTAAGGACTCCATTATCGTTAATACCGCCATTAAGGTTAATGATCGTTTCTGCAACTGAGTGTTAGTTCCGTTACTTAGTATATAGTATTATATTTTCTGTAGTTCTGTAGTGACATAGATAGGTACCGTCTTATCTCATCGTACTGTATCTTCGAGTTAGCAAATGAATCTTAAACCAAATCGTAAAAACTGTTAGAATAGTACGTGAATTGCATCATTAGACAACATTCAACTACAACGACATTTAATTTCTGACCGTTTGCATTAGAAATTAGAATAAACACCTACGTGTTTACCTGAATCGGATCACAATCAGCATAATGTAAGGCTAGCACGGCGCCGGTGATGAAATTCACGGAGTATACGCCGATGAGGCCGACGGCCGAGACCCACAGCGCCACTCGCACCTGCCCGATCCTTTCCACCGAGAGGTACTTCTGCACCGACGCCTGGTTAGCGCAGAACATGCTGGTCCAGTACATCGTACCTCCAACGACCACAGACCAAAACGAGTGGCGGACGGTAGGGTCTGGATTCATACTAAAAATAAAAAAAAAACAAATCCGTTACGTTATATAGTGGGCTGTATAACTTATACCTATATTTACCAAAAAAAAAATTACACAAAAAACTTTACAAAAAAAGGATAGGGCCTATGATTACCTACATGGGTAAGCGAAATCGTCAAAGGTGAAAGTTGAAATATTGAAAAAAAGAAAAAACTATTTTGACCCAATGGTTTCATAAAATGGAAATATCAATAGCAACCGACGAGGTACGACTCAAACACAATACCGACCCTTCTTTGGCAGTCGGGTAAATAATAGATTCCGACGATTTAAGAACCTTCTATTTTAAAATCGGTTATTAAAGAACCCCTTAATAAAGCATTGTAGGGAATGAGTGTTTAAAATTGTTATAATACTTACTACCAGCATTACTAAATGTTCTGCGTTGCTAATAACCCAGATTAACTAAATACGAAACATAATAAATTCTTATTACAGCATTATATTCTTCAGCTCCATAGATAACCCAGTCCTACACAGACCACCCCGATAGTATATCTGCAAAGTGTGCATATAATATTAGGTATTGGTATTACAGCATGCATGAATCTAAAAAGCTCTTAGTGATAATCTCATGCTAAACATCAATAAGTAATCTAGATACACTATATCGTCATTATATAATAAATCACCCAATATTAATATTATTGCTCTCCCTCCGGTAGAGTATTAATAATTAGCTACAGCATAATAAAGTAACGTAATAGATGGGCGTGTCGAAGCAATTAAAAATGGGGTTGCGGGTCAATTTCAATTTACGTAAGTACTAACATGTAACCTCATCTAGCTACATACCTATTACTTTAAAAATATTCAAGCCAATCGTAAGAGAGGTGAACATGAACAAGTATGAAATTAGCATATTGCTATTTTGGGGTAAGTTACCTTACTCACTGAATATAATTATATTAGCTCTGGTTTCACATTTACTTGTTAATTTTTAATAGTAGTCATCATGCCTATTGGTTTTTAATCAATAAAGATTAGTCCTTAAGATTTTAGTAACCAGCGCTTAGAACCCGTACCCCGCGCCCTCCAATTCTCCGGATTGGTTCCGTAAATGTCGCCACGACTGCCTAGTCGGTAAAACACATACTTAGTCCTAAAGATTTTCGCAGCTAGCGGTCATATAACCATACCTCAGTTGGTAAAGCGTCCAATCCGGTGAGTTGAAGGGCGCGGGTTTAAATCCCCTTGATTACTTAAACTTTAAAGACTACTTATAATATACCTTTATACACCCCACCCCAATTCACCCCACGCGGGACGTCAGTGCAGGCCTCACTGCTCTCTAATAGAATAAGAATATATCTTAAAAAACAATTAATTATGGCTTTATCAACAAACTTACTTAAAAAATTGCAATCTATCCGTTTCCCATGCGTAGTTCCACACTGCGTCCATGCCGCCGACCTGCGAGGCTCCCATGCCCAGCACCACAGCCAAAGAGCCAACCAAAACCGCCGATTGGAACGTATCCGTCATTATTACCGCCTTCATGCCTCCCTGAGGAATATTCACCGAATTACAAAATCGATCACATTGGCTACGCTGTACATTTAAGTAAAATCACCGGTCTTTATATGAATTCATTGGCAATGGCATTATAAAAATATGTGATAGGTATTAAACTGCGATTTCCATAATTTTTATGTGAAATAATAATTGACACCAGTAAAGTGCTTACCTGAGATGCATAAAATATGCAGACGATATACACCAATGAAACAGCGAGATAGGTATTCAATCCAGTAACTGAAAATTTAAATAATTTTATAAGACTGATTTGTAACACGCCTGAAAGTTGAAACATACTTAATTAACTATTCTAGTATCTATAATTATTTTGGTGGTTTGATCATAAATGTAAATTACAAAAGATGTAGAGATCCTTACATTTTAAAGTTGCTGAGCAATAAATAGTATCTAGTTGTAGTAATATGAGGCTAAATTATCATCGAATGACCATCGGCTCGATCTGTGCTGTGCTGGATGCGTTTAAAGGAGTTATTTACAAAGCTAATCTCATTTTAAACACAGTCTCTTTTTTCTGCACACCTTGGTTGACTGGTACAAAATGCTATAAGCATCAAGTCCACCTTTGTACATGTTTTGAGCATAAAGAATTAAATAAATAAATGTATGATATTGATGTTTATCAATATCATACATTATTATATAGGTATACTAACTGAAATGCTCATTTGTATTGCTATTAGCAGGGCAGGCACGTATACCTACAGGGGAGGGTGTGGGGAAATAGTTAGAAATAGAATCTATCTCTCGTGAAATCTAGCTCATTACACCGAATGTGTAGGTAGCCCGAGTTTAATCATGTTATGCTTTTTTATTCCATTTAAAAGTCGTTTTATCAAGGCCCAAGGGCGAAACGACATGTTGATGTATTTTCGACATCTTGACGTATTCATTGTATTGTATTCACATAATAATTTCTATGTAAGTATTGTGAAATGAAACATGACGAAGCACCGCAGCACTTTAAGATCTAAATCACGCATGGAATCGTTATGACATAATAACTATGTATGGAAGACAGCTATTAAAGGGTCACGAGTAAAATAGTATCACTTAAGGCCATGAACACATTAGAAGGCGGGCCTAGATTACATAATTGCATGTTATAGTGCATCGAATTGAGGGCTCGATAGCCTTTGGCCAGTTTCAGCGAGGCACGCTCGTTGCCTCTACCATTATCACGACAAGTTTAGCCACAGTCGTAAACTATTGATGGCACATTTAGCAATAGGCACAACACCACGCTGAATACCTGAGTAGGTACATTGATTATGAAATATAAACGAATATAATATACGTAATAAAAATCTGCATCGAATATTTTATTGATTGGTGATTTAAATCAAATTACGACAGGTGACCAAACTAATAATGGTCGATTGGACATGGATGGTGGAGGATAACATTTGATGACTTTGACTACAGAAAAGCTAAGTACCTAGGTACCTATTTATTTGAAAGCTCCAAGTGATTTTTATAAGTAATATTGGTTTTACTTTATGGGTTCAATTTTTGACTTGTTTTTATTATAATTATTTTAGCAATTACGTTATAATTACGTATGATTACCTACAATTTAAGTTTGATGGCTTTGTAGTTGGAGCTACACTTTCAACTGGCGCAACGCATTGAGTCAGTAGCGCCTTTTTCGAATGTATTATTTCTAGCCCAAAATCTAGTTTCATCTCAGTGCCATCATATCTATTTCATTTGAAAATATTTTTTATTCGCTAATGGACCCTTTTCTTAGCGCAACGTTATGATCCAGTAATATAAGTACAGTAATCAGGACTTCGATTATGTGTGTATTGTGGTAATTGTGCGGGCCCGATAGCTCAGTTGGTAGTAGCTCTGCCTTCTGAACTTAGGGTCGTGGGTTCGATTCCTATATATCCAGGACAAACATTTGTGTGATGAACATAGATGTTAGTTCTGTGTCTGGGTGTTATATTGTATTCTATGTATGTATTTACAAACAAAAAAAGTATCTAAGTATTATATCAGTTATCTGGTTCCCATAGTACCTACAAGCTATGCTTAGTTTGGGGCTAGATGGTGCTGTGTGAAATGTACCACACATATTTATTTTAATTTTTATTTTAATTTAGGTTAACCACTTTTTCTTTATTCCATTCTAGAATCTAACTAAGCGGTTTTGTGTTAGGTAGTGTATTATTATCACCTGAGTATTATTATCATTTATGGACACTCGTTTTACGATAGTTAAGTACTTATACGTGATAGTATGGACGAAGCTATAAAATAAGTGAATGGTGCAAATGCAAGTTGTGAAGTTCTTATCTAACAAATGTAAGAATCTAGGTAGTTATAACAGCGAAATTGTTTAATTCAGTTGACCCTATTTTATCGTGCAAATACAAGTTCATGTTATATAACAAATTTAAGAATCTATAGGTACCTATAACAGCGAAATTAGTTAATACAATTGACCCTATTCTTTTACTCTTTAGAGTGTTATTATAGTTTTGTAACATAATATTATAGGTAATGATCATTATTTCCAACAAAGAACAAAGAAGAACAGAGAAAATACTATGTAATATAAGTATTTTAACGAATATGATTTTACGTAAATGATATAATTATATGTCATTACTTCCCAGAACTAGATCATTATTAGCTACAATGGTGTAATAATACAATTGTATTTTTTTTTCAAAATCAAAATCAACGGGGTTGATTCCTGGCTATAACTATTGATTTTCAAAAATCCTTTGCAGGTTTAGTTTTCATCAAAATTGGGCCTGTGTTTCCTTTCAGTACTTTTCGATAGTCCTCATAGTTTCGGATTTGGCCTACCACTACCACATTGAAAAACCCCTGTAATTATATACAGTGTGGATTCCAAAAATTTTGTCACGCTTCTATTGCAAAAGACTATTGACATTGACTATGCAAATGAAATAAGAATACAAAAACACCGAATCGCTTTCATAACACTCGTGTATCGAATTCCTCTAGAATAACAATGTCCTTTCTATTATTATTTAATTTGCTTAATTAATATAAGACAGCCTTGTAACTGTTGCGCTATAATATGGTATATGGTAATTATATGGCTTTTATACTTTATAATAGCTGGCCCAACGCTGAGATGATAATAATACTATAATAATAGTAGTAGGTAGGTACCTACCCGACGGTAGCTGTCCATAGTTCATACGTAGTCGTAGAAAGGTACACTATGGTCCTGTCCAAACTCCAAACCCATTCAAATAAAGATCTCAAAAAAAGAAACATTCGGTTATCACCAACTTATAATTTTCCGGGAACCTCTTACTACCTATTGTTATTTTATTTTCATAATACAAGCACATGTTTTATGTATTTCTCGAGGGCTCTATTATAGGGGTTTGATTAAAGTTGTAAATAGCAGTTTATATTTTTGATGTCAAACTGGGTCAGCCCTTGAAACTGTGTCAATGTTGCGGGTTTTTTTTGCGGGTTCATCCATTCGCAAAAGTCCGCACAACAGGAGATGTGATATCAATTTAGAAAATTAACAGGATAATTTTAAATATTATTACTTAATGCCAAATGAATAAAAGACATGCTGAAAATTTTAAGCACTATAAGTTGGCAAAGTATTTTTAAGGGGTCATTCTACGATTTTGTTTTGGAAAACTATAAAGTACTTTACTCAAAAATGCTCGTACGGTAATTATTTTGACAACCTTCTTTGAGAAAAGTCGGCGTTGCTGTGCTACTCGATAAGGCGCCAGCAATGTTGTATGGAATTTCATTGCTGGTGAGTTTTGCGACCAGCAATTTCCTTTGAAAATCCATAACTGTCGAGTTTTGTTTCGTGAGATGAAAATGGATAAAGTAATTCAAAGCGGAAGAAAGTCGATCAAAGTGAATGAAAGTGAATTAAAATGGATGAAAATTGATGAAATGGATGAAAATGTTTGAAAATTGATGAAATGGATGAATTTGGTTGACCATGTATGAAAATGTATGAGAATTATTAAATTTATTTTATTTTTGATTTTATTACGCACATTATGTGAGTAAAGCACTATACAAGCCTTGGCCTGCTATTCTGATTATAGTATAGGCAAAATTATATAAAAGAGTGCGATTACAAATCGAAAATATTTGCTTTTAAAGAAGTTACAGCCATAAAAATTTGGCTTCTACGTACCTACTGAGTAAGTAATGGGAAAATGCAATATTAAATTGGAAGCAATTGTTACATTCTCATTTGGATAAATTAAAATATAGTATGGGATCTTATTCGGAAGAACAAGGGGAACGCTTCTATCAAAATATAACAGAATTTGGGAAACGTTATCAAGGCAAAGCAAAGTAAAGAGCGCATGGCGGGGGATTAGAGAGAAACTTAGCTACTGAACATGACAGGAAAAGAAAACTGTTCATTTTTAAGTATTTTGACTCTATTTTAAAACGTATGATGTAAGAATAAATCATAAATTGATGTTTGGTATTTTTTTATAAATCATCTCATTGCCCACTACTTATGTATTTTCATTGGTTTTAACTTTTCCATATTTTACTTAAAAGCAAATTCAGAACTATTTTATGTTCTTATTCTTATTTCTAGGTATATAAGCAATAAAAATAACATATGTATAACCCGTGCGCAAAAATGCTGTAGACCTATGTAATCCTAAGTTTTTTTCTCAAATGTCCATCGTCGTTGATTAGTATAAGTATGGTAATTGTATATCCGCGTCAAGTGAATGTGCTCCTACTAGTTACGAGGCGTACCTACTTCTCTAAGGTCATTAAACATATAAATAGTTATTATAGTGAAATTACCTATCTACCTAAAGTTAAGGTTGACTCACCATCAGATAGCGCCAGCGCTGGTGCATACACTGCTACGGCCGTGTACAATATCATTTGCAGTATGTACAATGAGCTCGCATAAACGCGCACACTCTTGCAGAAACGAACTTCCTGTAAACATTTATTTATTGTGATTTAGGCTAATAACAGTAATAACATAACTCATCTGATGCAACTTCAATTTCTCTTTAGCATTTTGCCTCGTCATCTATAACTTTTGTGTGGATAAAAATATCTTATGATATACCTCTAAATATTCATATTGTGTTACGTTACCAAATACTCATAGCATGATGTGAGGCGTAGACGCATGAATACAGGCAGATAAAGCTGACTCGAAATGGGCACAATAAGCACAAAAGCTACGCAAATCATCCAGAACTGAGCGCCTGCCATGTACATCTCAGCTGGATTTCCCAACAGTTCAATAGCTGTGATAAAACTGAAAATAGAAAAGTTATGATAAAGTTAATTAGCGATGACAGTGTGACAGGAAGACATTGATGGTATCCAATTTTACCTTGCGGCGAGACTTAAAGCAGTTGGAAAAGTTCCCATAGATGAGCCGCCCAGCAGAAAGTCGTCACCGGTAGTTGGTTTTTCTCCAAAGTATCCATAGAACACTCCAATTCCACAAGAGATGATGAGCATACTGGCCAAGACGCAATAGTCTTCCCAATGGAAGAGCTCGTTTGTCGGAATGTCGTTGGTTTCAAATATTGATGTCGTTGTATTTGTTCTATTTGTGGTTGTTGTGGAAAGACCAGGAGTAGCAGATGCTATCGATAGGAAGCTTGCGGTCCAACATGATAGCAGAAAAATAAGTAGGGCCTGAAAACGGTGAAATTAATGAGCATCCCTGTATTTTCTTTGCTGAATTATTATTGTGTTTGGATTTTTAACTTATAAGTATACTTACTTACCTGCCTAATTACGTACCCCTATCTGGTATCTGTACTGATTTAGGTGTGACTTAAGAAACATTGAAGAAGAAGTTTATTAGATAATTATTTAATTGAAACGTGGGTGACGGTACCTACATTTAACGGTTTCACGTATTTGGATGTCGTGTTCTTTAATTAATTAGAAAAATACACTTCAATTGCCTTTTAAGTGGTTAAAAGGCGACGGTTGAGTGTTGCTATTTTCTGCAGGAAAATGATTACGTACTGGGTTTTTATAAATTAACAGGAAATGGTTTGTCTCTTCTAAACATCAAATTATCTCTAAATAGATATAAGGCCTACGTAAGTTTTAATGTTCAAATCTTCATCCGAAACAGTTTGTTTCTAGTAAGTAGGTTCATAAGTGCATATTATGCATTTTAAATTCTAGCCTTAAATCATCAAGTAAGTACATTAAATTGGTCCAAACATTCCAATGTAAAATTAAATGAAAATGCCATGGAGTTTGCTGCTAAGGCGAGCGCAGCGATAACCGGCGCCAGTGGCAGGCGGAACGATCCGGTTTTAACCACGATAAAGCTTCCTTTAGCCGGATGGTTCCGGAACCAGCCTCAGCCATGGAACATTCATTCAACACATTCCAACCAATTATGAACAGCTGCTCTTGATGATCTTGTTTTTATATTCAACATTTTAGCATTTTTATTATTAGGTACTTAATTGTTCCAATACTGACTTGAAGTGCTTGTACCTACTATTGTTTATATACTATAGTTTATTCCTGAAGTAAGTACTTAGGTACTGTCTTAGGTAAATCTGTGGTTACCACAATCACATGCAATCAAACTTATGAGTCTTCATTTATTAGTAAGTAACTTAGTTACGTATGTACCTAGGTATGTAGGTCACTCATAACACCGCGGTTAGATTCGTTGCGGATGTTATCGTTGGTTTGTTATTATGGTGGAAAAGAGTTTATTTGTGCTATTACTTATTCTGTGGTACTGGTCACAGCGAAGTTCAACTGCCCGTCTCTATATCATAACATAACCGATCGATAAATGGTAAAACTACCTATAGTACCTACCTAGCAGTCGTTATCGTTCGCTTGGGGGTTTTTCGGTTTGTGCTTGGATGGGTAAGCGCTACCAAAAGTGGCATACTGTGCTTCGGATCCTGTTTGGATCCAGCCCCTCGCGTGCTTTCCAAATTCTAACACCAGAGATGCTGAGCTAGCCAGACAGTATTAGCCACTTACCAAGAGAAGGAAAGAAATAGTGTGTTAGTGTGTTTGTAAGTAGAAAACAAAAGACCAGAAGCTGTCACAGAAGTTGTAATAATCAGGTAGCAGACTGATGTGACGAGTTGTATGTGCATATCCACATCACCCTTAACAAATTTTGAAAGGCGTATGCGTATAGAGTAATAGCAAAAAAAGTTGCACTACGTAAATACGTTCAAAGAAACATCGATCGTCGTAGACTGAATATCAATTCAGTATTAATTTATTAACTTCAGCACGGGGCAGCGGTTACGACGAGATAGCTAGGTAATGCGTTTTCAAAACAATGAAAACGTCTGGAAATATATTTGAATAATTGTTAGAAACTTTTTTATAAAATTATATTCTATAGAAACTAAGTAAAATTGGTACATTTTAAATTTTCCGGGATGGTTTGAGATGTATTTCTATTAGGTAGAGCTAAATTCATTCATCACACTAATATAATAAAGGCGAATGTCTTGTATATATCTGTGTACGTCACACAAGTACAACTCACACATAACGAAGTAAGTACATGATTATGTTAAATTAAAAGTTCCACATACTCTAACTTCTTTAAACTATACAAATACCCGAAACACCCGCACCTGTTATGGGCGGCCGTGTCGCTTAACATCAGGTGAACGACTAGCTTTTCACGTCATTCATTCTTAACAACAAAAAAAACAACTATCGTTGTGCAAATTTCATGCACTTCCACTTGACAACTTAAGAGAATTTAAAGTAAATAATATTCAAACAGACAGACAAATGGTTCAGTAGTATCTAAGTAGTCATTACAGTTTTGGCGGGAACGCGGAAAAGTTCACGTTGTTGCATTGTACTATTTCTCAAAACTTGTGCTTTTTCCAGAGTTAATGTTTAACATTTATGGCGTTTTACGCATTAAGTGCTGAAGTGCTTACGAGCATGAGTGTGGTCAAGTAATATAATGTGGTGTAACGTGGTTTTTCGTGTTGCTTCCAAAATTCCATAGAAGCTTCTAGTAAAGTTGCCACCATTTTACCTGACTTAGACTGGACTATGACTATGATGACTAAGACTTGAGTACGTAAAATATTCTAAAACTCGATGAAAATATACAATACTTGACACTGGCTAAATACTCTATGGTGTGGAGCCAAAATATAATGGAAAAAAATAGACATTATAATATTACTGACGGTATGTAACGACAACGCCCATAAAATTATTAACTCATTAATTTACACTTAAATTATTTTAGAAGTTATAATTAAGTATGGGTACTTAAGCGAGTAATATAACCTACATAATGGTTAAAATCACAGGAGTAATAGGTATCCTCAATAATAATGATATTATACCTACATTTTCAGTACACTTAAAATAGTTATTTCACTTTTTAAAACGATTTGGTAATCTCATTTGAACCTTGATGATGTATGTTTGTAGTTGATGTTGTAGCCAAAAAACTCAAGTGTGCGTGTTACGAAAGCCTCTGCTGCATCAAAATGCTCAACATCTTACCGTCTTAGCATTCCAACTTGTTTCATTGAAACTACTGTGAAGTATTTTTTCTATCTTTTTTTGGAGTTGATCGATTACACAAACGGCTCGAAACGAAGCCAGTAACGTGTCAAAGGTTATATCGTGGAGAAGTTAATTATACGAACAGAAACAGAAAAAAAACACTTATTTTCTAGTTTGCGTTTTAACCTCGTCCTTGAAAAGTTACGAAAGTTAATAGTGGATTTGGAATAATTATTTATAAGATCTTGCTGCACTTGCATATTAACATAATATAATTATAATTCTCATCCTGATGTAACTATTAAGATAAAAAACTTTTTAGGTGTTTTGGTCAGCCTGTGCTTTTATATCTCTAATCTCTTATTTATTATCACGTATTCTATTTTAAACAACTAAATATCCTATATGAACGACGACATTGGTCAAGCATGATTTTCGTCTTTGATATTGGTCAATCAGGTAGTTCGTCTAATCGCCCTTTTGCCAATTATACGCCTAGTTTTCATAGCGGATATAATAGGTATACGGTAAGTATACCAGAAAGAAGTGATTGGATCTACATAGTGGATCTTATGGGCATGGGTAAACCTACATGCAAAACTAATGTTTATGAAAATGTTAAGTGACTATCTATTGCATTATAAGGTGTTGTCTGCCTCTACCTTTCAAAAGGGTTTTAAAAAAATAGATTATACCGGAAACGTTCACTTTGTACTTACATTGTGGCTTCTTAGTTTGGTCGTTTTTCTTGTGGTCGGTGGTAGGGCCATCATGCCATCAGTGTGATCCATCTCTGATATCCTGCGTCCCATAAGTACAGGGTGCATTAACTAGCGATTGACGATCCCGTCTGAGCCATACTGAGGGCTTGAGATGCGGACATCTGTATACGGTCTGCGCTAATCAATTATTGTGTGATTGTGACTAACGCTTCACGACAATAACAAACTGTCTGTGGAGCTTTCTTATTGCAGGGCACATGCCACCGAATCTTCTTATACCGGTTGCATCTATGCAAGTAGCTATATAAAATGCTTAACGATTGACGTTTAAATTATTTATTTATTTTTATTTATTTTTCAACGTTGAATGTTATACGCGGTTGTGGACGGCTTTTACCATTTTTCAACTGTTTTTATAATGTTTAACAGCACGCAGATAATTTTCGTGATGGGTACCTATATCTTCTCTTTCTAAACAACTTAATTTGAATTATTCAAATATGAAGAATCTCAAATGTTAGGATTGACTTGCTAGGAGTTGTTATTGACCAGGGTATTATTCACATCAAAATTGAAATCTGCAGGGTACACGGAACTTCGCAGATAATGATGTATCATGTATCTAACCTACTGCACTTAATTACACTTACTTATATTTTCATTACGTAGAACTACCTTCCTACTTATATACCTATCTACTTTAATATATTACAGAGGAAGATTGCAGCAATGAGGATTTCATCCGTTTACACAAATGCCTGGTAATTAATTGCGTATATTTTATAGTACAAATCAACCGGTTCCAAATAGGAATAGGCACTGGTACAGGTACTCACATAGCATACCTTCCTAGTATTTCAACATGATAGAGTCGGGTCAGTAAGAGGTCAATTATTCCCGCATCGTTGAAACAAACTGTTAACATCAATAGGTAACACTTTAGAAGATATTGTCACTGCCTGCATTCACACATTTCACACGAACGTTTCCATAACGCGATATCGATTCCTTCTCGGCGGACGCAACCATAAAATATATGTATTTCTATTGACCCAAAACGTTAGCATCTTGTACATTTACGGATAAATCTGAAATGTTGATTAAAAATGTGTAATTAGTAGACTGTTATGGAGCTATTTCAAATTTTAATGCGCGGATTATTGAATTATGTACGGCGCAGTTAATGTAACCAGTAGGTATGCGCGTATTTCTTTTGATATAGGTATTATTATTAAGTACCGAAGTAAGTAAGAATAATAGTGACTATGTTACATTATACATAATATACTATGCTTAGATACTTCGGAATGTTTAAATGTGTGGTGATCTAATCTAAGTAAATTCAATTGAAAGTTTAAAAGCAATCGCTTTAAATTTTGGATTATAATTCACTTTTTGATAAAAGTCTAGATTTCTAAAGAAAGACGAGTATGTAAGTAAAGTTAATAAACCTCCGCGCGGCGGCCGGCGCCTGCGCAATGCGCATGCATGCGCCGGCCAATCTGAAGGAATCAACGTTTTGCACTCGACGCAATTTATACAAGCATTAAAATTGAAATTTCGCTCAGGAGGCGGTATTGAATCGACCTTTACAATTACAACTGCCTAGACAACTATGTACTACCATTGAGTTTCCTATTGAGTTTACGTGGGATCATCTATAAGTATTATACATTATAATAAAAACTGCCGGGGTGGGTGAGCTAGTAGAAGTAATAGAGCTCTCAAATATCTAGACACCTACATTGATTACTAAATATATGTAAGTAGATAATATAGATACCTACTACTTCTCATATAAAGACAAGAAAAGCTCCGCTAAGGAGTACCTACTTGGTACTTGGTGCGCAGGCTCCTTTTCCGCAACTAGGCTGCTCAGCGGCCCTTATTGAGTGAAGGCCAGTCCAACCACCCGATGCATCCAGGGAGCAGGCCAGCAAGCCGGGAATTCGTATTCAGCGCACCATTTAGCGACGACTTTTAGTCATCATCAACAGCCTGAAAATGTCCACTGCTGAACATAAGCCTCCCCCAGAGAGCACCACTTTGAGCGGCTGCTTGCCTCCTGCATCCATCGGCTTCCCGCGGTTTTCATTGGATCGTTCACCTAAAAGAGGGCCGGCCCACGCACGCTCGCCACTCATTTTACATTGAGTATGAAGTTACAAACCTATATTGCGTTGGCTTTTCGTGAATTTTGTTGCGTTTTTACATCTAGCTGTTGTTATAAGAAAAAGGGTCTTGACTGACAGGCAGAAGGACAACAAGCAATCCTTTTCATTTCTTTTTTTATATTATTACGAAACCATAGAAAGAAAAAGTACGTATAGTAACAATTAAAGATCTTACGTATACGTATTTAATGCAAAAAAGAACATACTTACGAATTAAGCATTTGCAAAGTGGCGCATGCAAAATTCTGTAAGATTTGTAAAGATGCCAATAGGTTTTCACTTAGTATAAGAAAGAAATATGGGTAGGTGCCTTATTAAATCTATCAGAAAACTGCATTTTCTTGTAGATAGGTAGGTACTAGGCACCTACAGCTAATAAGTGGTAGCCCTCAAGCGGGCTCCGCCTCCGCGCCAGCACCTTGCTGCGTCGTCGCGGCGGAGGTAGGGGACGGCTTGTGAGCACCATCGCACCGCATTGCGCAAGGTATGAGAACCATCGAAAGTACCCCCTCCCCCGGATATGGAGCGCACATCTCTTATAAACACAGGTGGCGCCTGGTTGCTGGACACTGTTCTATCTAAACTCGTGTGTAACGTGCCCAGGATGTGTGACAAAACGGTAGGTGCCCGTGACATAGTGAACAATCCGACCTAGTAATCTGGTGATTTGATTTCATCAATCCGCTCAAGTGAATGTTTTACAACAGCTACATGATAAGTGTTGAAGTGACGTCAATATCTGGTTATAAAAATAAAAAAATGTGACTTATGTTTGGTATGTGCAAAGACTTTTAGGTATGTGATGGTTAATTTGAGGTTTCGTGTGTGCAGGTGCTGAGATCGTTGTTGGTGGCGGCGGTGATGGTGGTGGCAGCCGCGCGCCCCGAGCCCCCTAGCTCATACGGACCTCCTTCCACCTCTTACGGAGCTCCCGCTCCTCAGTATGGGCCGCCTCAGCAGCCCATCGTCCACAAACACGTATACGTGCACGTACCACCCCCTGACAATGATTACCCCGCGCCGCGCAAGCAGATCTACGTCCCTCCTCCTCAGAAGCACTACAAGATAGTGTTCATCAAGGCCCCGACCCCGCCGACCCCGACCGCGCCCATCATCCCGCTGCAGCCGCAGAACGAGGAGAAGACCCTCGTCTACGTTCTGGTGAAGAAGCCAGAGGAGCAGCCCGATATCGTGATCCCGACACCTGCACCCACGCAGCCTGCCAAGCCGGAGGTTTACTTCATCAGATACAAGACTCAGGTTAGTCACAATAACATACGTACCTACCTAAATAGAGTAGGTAGTAGTGCACCTAGACTTGCTAGACAGAATGATAGAAACCAAATGTAAATACAAACCCTTTTTTAATTGTAAGCACATTCTTAGATACTGTAGACCTGGCACAAACGATTGACAAGGATTTTTAAAATTAGTTATTTTTTTCATTACAAATTAACTTAATTTAAATTATATTTATACTTCCTTCGTCCTTTTATACTTTTCATTCAAAATCGTTGAATTAATTCATTATAATATGAGTATCAAGGTATGTTTCGGCTAGCAGCGTAAACTCACGATCTCAGCCTCAGTAATTAAATTAGTTACTTACTATAATCACTAGCTAAAGCCAATACTACCGCTTGAGTGTGAGGATACGCTTGCACGATGCGTCGTGAAAGTGCGTTTCCTGGAACATTGCAGTCTAGGAAACACTATTAGGTATTATTCTGCATGGCCTAACGCTTAGTGCTACTGCCATCATCATTATAGTGACGCAACAGAGGATGTTACTGTCCACAGACTATCTACTTATTCTATTAATACCATATTATAACTGCATCCAGTGTGACAAATTAGTTTACACTTTACACAGAAGGGTTTTTTGAGGTATTCGTTTTTTATATAAATTAATTCATTTAATAATGGCCTTGGGTATAATAATGGAAAACAATAACCGGAAGTCGCGGTATCGCGACCATGGGAATGCAGAGGTAAACTCCAGCCGTTCCTAAGAAAAAGAGATCAGACACACTCTTTGAGGAACTAACCTCTGGTTAAGGGCTTAATTCCTCAATGGAAACGTTACATATGGCAAACCAGCGAGATCTGCACCCGCGCCCTCCAACTCACCGGATTGCACTCTACTGACTGAGCTATGGTCATATGACCGCTAGCTGCGAAAATCTTTAGGAGCTATGTTTAGGGAGTTTCTTTTCTACTCTTTTTTCCTAGATTTGTGAGGTTTACACTTTACACAAAAAAATAAATTTTGTTATCTGTATTTTTTATACGGAGACATAATCTGTCCCCGTCTTTTTGTAAAAACCGATTGTTTATAAAAAAAGCGGTTATTTATAAACAGTCGGTGCCTAGCGGTGAGGTTATAAAAAAACGCGTAATAGTAGCGTTTAATTGTGAACAAACCCGTTTGAATGCACCAATTTTTGGTGTAATTTATTGTTTTATAGAGTCACTAGTGGCTAACCAGTAGGTTACGTTACGACGACGAGCGAAGCGAGGAGGATTGTTAGATTAGTTTTGACCACACTAGAATTACACACAATGAAACGAATGATTGATTATAAATAACCGAAAAAGAACCGTTTTATTATTAGACACATTATGAGAGACCGTTTGCAATAAATCGACAGTTTATAAATAACCGCGTTTTTTTATAAACAAACGGTTCTTACAAAAAGGCGGTGACATATTGATGTCCTAAAAACCATTTATTTGTGAAGTCCACACTTCAAATTAAATAACTATTTAGGAAAACTGCGTGCTTTTGTTTATTACAAAGATAGAAAATAAAGAGATAATATGCTTATAATGCTAAAATAACATCTTAATAACAGTTGTTTCATGCAAATGTGATTATAATTGGTAGGCTATTCGGAATTTTAAATGAAGCCGCAAACGAAAGTAGATTTGGTAGTTGAATATTAAAACATTGATTACTGTTATGGATGTAATAGTTTAATACGTAACCAGCACTTTGGTTCGACACAATATGTGGGTCATAAACTTAATAGTAGGTAGGTAGAGTGCGATCAAACTTAACGGCGGCTGTGAAGTGTGCGCGAAAACCTGCGCATCAGTAACAAAAAATAGATTGCACGGGAGGGAAGAGTTAAGAGGTGTGCACAGCGTGCGCGTAGAGGGCTTGCAAGGTACTTCACAGCCGCCATTAGTTTGATTCACACTGTACAATAGAGTTTCTATACTGGGTTTTGCTTTGCTTCCTCTCCAATTTCTAGGGTTCATTGTAATGCATTATACTGAATCACCTAAGTAATCATCATCAACAGCTTGAAGCCCGGCCCAGTTTTAGCCAGATCGTCAGTCCACCTGTATAATGGGAGACCGGCCTACGCTACGTCTTTCGGTTTGTGGTCGCCATTCAATTCAATAACCTTTGTTCCCCATCAGTTGCTGGCTCTGCTAGCGATGTGGCCTGACCATTGGTATTTCAAGTTGCTAATTCTAACAGCTATATTGGTCCTACAGTTTTCACTTTAGTTCTCCTGCGGATCTGCTCATTTTGGATCTTATCTCGCAGGGAAACACCAAACATAGCTCTCTCCATGGCTCGTTGCGTGACTTTGACCCACTCACTCACCCCACCCGGAAGTATAATAGACCTACCTACATACTCTTAAATTAAATTCCACGTTTAATTTTTTTTGAACATGAAAAGTAATTATTTTCAATAACTAATAAATACAACTAAACTATTCTATAATATAGCTTAAAACTAATACCAAACTAAATCTATAAAATTAACAATAAGTATGAAAATTAAATAACGAAGCTATCAAACCACTATCAGTAGGCAAAGCAGGCAGTGACAAAATGCTGGCAGCATTGGTACGTTGAATAAGCATGTTTAATTGAACTTTTACAAACATTTAATTAAGTAATAAGTAATTTATATTACATGATGAAAGTGAAACACAAGTAGCCCCGTGAGGCATTTTTGTAGGCGTGTGGAAAGAACACTTTGGACGGGGTGATTTTTCACAATTTTCAGAAGATTTATCTTGTGTTTTAAATGAGATCGCACACTCGTATGAAGTAAAACACAGAGAACCTTTTTAATTCTTGTATATTCTTTCTTCTTTAAATATTCAGTACACACTCAGTACATAATAAACGAACAGGAGCAATAATACGTCATGACGCTTCGGTTGCTTAACCAGAATAGACCGCCTTTTTGGACCTTGTCCTCCCTCCAAAACTTCCCTCCTAAACCTCAATATTATTTTACCGGAACTACCAAGGCAGCCATCGTAATTGGCTGATGGTTCAGCGGACGCTCCTTCCGCCAGTGTGGCCAACCAAAATAGTATTTTTAAACAGTCTACCAACCTCTTAATATTAAAAAGTGAGAATAAATTATAAAATTCACGACACGTACTATTTTATTTTTCTTTCTATGCATCAGCAACAATGTTTTTAAAATAACTAGTTGACCCGCCCCGGCTTCGCACGGGTTAACTGACCCGCACTTGGCTGTTTTTGAAAACGGCCAAGTGCGGGTTGTTCTAAATGTAATTCTAAAAAAGTTAGCTATAACCATTACACAGCGAAATCCGTTTAGTAAATTCAGCGTGATGCCGTGATGCGATGCTAAGAGACAGACAGACACAAAAAATAAAAAAATAAACTTCTACTTCTATATCCATAAAAAAATAAATGTGTTACTTATGTGTTAATATTATACTTAGGTATGAATGCAATCAAAATTTTCAATTTAGTGATTTGGCCCAGTTACGTATTTTCATATTATGATTAAGATTCTATAAGTAGATAATTATTAATTATACAATAATGACTTTATTTACAGAAACAGGAAGGTTACCCCGCTGCAGCGCCGCCGGCACCCCAGTATGGTCCTCCAGCTTCTGCGCCCTCCTCAGAGTACGGGGCTCCTTGAGGCGTCTCCACCCCAACATTCACACCAGCTGATCCTGACTGCACTAGCCCCCTCTCTTGCAGATACGTTACGCAGAGATGTTTTGGAGACATTAATTGAATTAAAAAAATAGGTTGGCTGATGCAGGCCCCAACTGACTGAGGATCCGTCGTTTCAGTCGTTAGAAATACCTGGCTAATACCTTGGCATTTTGTGAATTTAGGTAGGTAATGTAGGCCGCCTACAATACCTGCCTATATTCACAAAAAATGTGATTGTAAGCAGTTATACGTACTATGTTCTGGAGAGAGTATGCAAGTGCAGTCAGAGGTGTTAGCTGGCATAACGCCAAACATAACCGTACACCTACTACAGTGTACTGAAAGGAAACGTGTACGTTTTTATCATACATCAAATTGATGTGAATATTTGTAAATATACTTACTTACCTATTATTTTTTTATATGAATTAAATGTTTTTATAAATATACTGCGTGGTATTTATTACAATCTAATGTAAATTAGGAGCAAGTAGGTTTTACGACATAAAAACACTTATATAGACTTTTAGTGTGACTTCAATTTACCTACATGAAATATATCAGCCGGTCCGGAATAGATAAACTCTATACTTAAACGCCGGTTAAGTCGGTAAATAATTTATTCGTAATAATTATTTAGTTAAAACTCAATGAGAAACACAATAAAAGCAGAGACGCCAAGCGCCGGGAGCTTGAAATGTTTTCAGTTGAAGCAATGACGAAGAAGATCTAAGTCACCTATTAGATCGTCACTGGTTGAAGTCTGCTGTTACGAAAGGTGCTAACAAGGTTACAAGGCGTCCAACAGGGATGGTCATTAGTGTCGCGCTAAAAGCGAAAACATTGTTGTTACTCAACTGTATTACGTAAAAAAGTATAAACCTACATGTACCTAAGGTTTCATTTTCAAATCATATAGGTGGGGTTAATCATTAACCCATTAGGTATATGTTACGGGTCGTTTACCTGTTTGGGTTAGGGCGTGAAACAGTAACATATAGGTATAGTAGGTACTACTATATTATAGGTTCGTGAGTTTTTTTCATAGATCAGTAGGTAGGCTATATACCTAATAGAGCTAGTATTTTCTTACTTGGGTTAAATCTGTACTTATATTATTATTTATCAGGCAAACTATATATTTTCCGTGAAATTATACCAACCTACACCATTATTGTCTACCATTACATTACATGAAAAATTAATTAAGCAACAGGTAATGCATCAATCTGACGCATGTTGACGTAAATTCAGGCATTCCGCGTATAGTCATAATGATAGCTAATGTGGGTCTGTGGATAGTGATGTAACCCATGTAACGCGAACAATCGTTACAATAGTAAAAATGTCTCACGGCTCTATTATAATATAAACGGCAATTTAACATTTTCACTTTCTCGGGCCTTCAATGAATGGACTCTTCCGCCATCCAGGACCGTCATTAAATTGTAGGTAGGTACCAAATTGTGGCATCACTCAGCACCATCAGTGCATGTTTAACATGCTTCAGCCATTGTATTATGCAATCGACTATTTGGGTATACAACGTACTTACCTTACCATCACCTCTAAAGGGTATCCTTACCCATTGTTTCGGTCAGGCTAACCCAATTATGAAACTTTTTACTCATCCCGACTACTAATTTTGGCTACTCCGTATGGCGACACACGGCAGATAGGTACACAGCACAGCATAATAAAAAAATTAAATCGGCCAAGTGCGTGTTAGTGGACCACGCTCGTCGAGGGTTCCTTTCAAGGAATTCGAACAAATGGGATAGTTTCTTAGGGGAGTATATACCTAAAGTATATTACTAAGATAAGGCAGATTGCTTCTACTGAAGTTCCCTCGATTTTTTCATTCGAGGTTTTACATTTTCCATTCCCACACTGGCCAGAATTATTTATGGTCCTCATAATATATATGTAGATATAGATATGTCCAATTGTACAATAAATAGGTATGTAGGCATAGACATATATATAAGGACAGGCCTAATGACAGATTAAACCGTCGCTTCAAAGAGGGAGTCAAGTTCACAGATTGACATCCACTAGCGCCCAGTCTGTGTTGGAAGTGAGAAGATATCGGTCGTGTGTCTCAAAGAAAATATGCCAAGTTGTGTTGTGAAGGGTTGCACAAACTACACCCTAAAGTGCAATAAAAAGAAATACAAAGTTTCTTACCACAAGTAAGTCAATATTTTCAATAATACACTCCGTTTTGTACGAAAATAATCGAATTTATATTTGGGATAGTCATTGTAAACAAACATTGACGGACATAATGGCAGCGTTTAATTTTCCAAGTCATCGTAGTTCCTGAGTAATCTAAGAGATGGCGCTGACTTTTCCCCACACCATTTTGAGTAAATAAATATGTTCCTTCGGGCATATCCTGATATATAGATCTATGTATGTAGGTATACGAGTGGTAGAAGGTGGGTAGAAGACACTTCCATATATACAGACTAAAACTATTTAATCAATGATCGACTGTATAGGTCCAAAAAAGTATGAGAATCGCCTCATAATATCATGAAGAAAATTACTAATATTTAATATACATAAGTATTTACTTATGTAGTGTAGATAGGCATCTCTGTGTTTACAAAGTTCACTGGACGTTTCGTATTCTATTTTTGTCTCAAGACTTTCATGATCTCGCTTCTGGCAGTATCCAGAAATATTCTAGCTCCGGTGATAGAAACGTATCGTTTGTATTTTTTAAAATTACGCACTAAATAACGTAATTAAACAATGTCGTTAATAGTAGAACGTGAAGTTAACATAGAATCTGATCCTTGTGTCCTTGCCTGGGATAACAAGCTTTTTGTTGGAACAGAAGACGGCTGTATAAAAGTAAGTTTTCCACTGTTTACTAAATCAAAACAACATTTACTTATAGGTAAACTAAGGTATAAGTAACTAAGGGATAACCAATACCCAGTTGCAGAAACGGTCATTAATCTTAATGGTGGCATTAAAGAAAATGGAGTCCTTAAACTGTAGGGAGGACAACAGTTTAATGGATGATTAAGGTTTTAACTCGACTTTAAAAGTTAATAATCGTTTCTGCAATAGGCATGATGACTAGTATTAAAAATGAACAAGTTAATATTACTTTCTTATATAAGATTAAAAATGAATGCAATAATTGAAAAAATAAATATATAAATCACGGAGTAATTAGCTTTTAAAGTTTCTGTAGGGGGCATCTCCTGTCCCTTTCTCGCGAAACAGAACGCCTCCGCAGTTACTATGAAAAATCCACTTGTGTCTAGGCGGTATGGTCTCACGACTTTTGCATGGCCAATAGGGCGAACCAAAAAAAAAACCACTTGTGACGTCACATGCCAAAGAGATTGTATGTAAAGCTACCACAGCTTAGTATTGAGGTACTATGAACGACCTTTCTCTGACGTCACTGGCCGTTTGAGCTATCTCTTTCAATTCCGGTTTTTAAAATGCTTGTAACTTTGTAATTTTTAAACTACTAAACCTTTTGATGAAATTCAGAATGCAAATATAACCTTTAAAACCTTATAAAATACTTAAACTGAAACTGTGAAGTCAGCATTGCTAGGGTTTTACCTGCCAGGCCGTATGGCCGCATTTGGATAACAATAAATTACACAAACAAAAGTATTAAGTATATACCTACTTTTACAAATCTCCTCTTGAGCAGAGGTTTACGACTGAGCGCATTTCTGTAAAACGGGCCTACGTCTGCCATAGTAAGTAGGTAGGTAGGTACTAGGTATCAATAGGAGCCGTGTCGTGGCGTGGAAGGTTTTTGCAATGCTGTGCTGAACCTTTTGTTGTCAACAGTCATACGATGCCATATTATCACCAAAAGAGTCGTGGGCAGCGCATGCAGTGCAGCTGTTCTCGATGGACGCAGCGGATGGCAAGGTGTACTCGGCGTCTAACGACGGCGGCGTTAAGGTCTGGAGCGCGCAAGGAGAGAAAATATGCGATCTTCCTCATAGTGGTGGAGATATCGAAACCTTACATGTATATGGCTCAAATGTCTTCACTGGCGATGATATTGGAGTGGTAAGTTTTAAAGACTAGATCAGCTGACGGATCATTCCCCCAGTTGTCACCACTTCTTTGTCACCAGTGGTGACCACTCAGACTTCAGACGTTCTTCGCTTCGCTCTATGTTTCAAAGCGCAGTGCCTTAAAGTTTTGAGATATAAAGCACCCACGGACGGACGTATATTACCTACTAGGTCCACATGGACCGACGACGATCTACAAAAACCGCGGGGAGCCGATGCATGCAGGAGGCGACCAGTGGCTTAAAATGGGCCTGGCACTGTGACACTGGCTTGGCATTATGCATGATAAGTACATTAAATTTATAATACCTAAATATTAGGTAGGTAGATACATTAGGGAATCCTAGGGAATGAATGGTGATCCTTAGGCGTTATTTATTTATAGCCGTACAGTTTGTGTGGGCTGTGCAAAGCAAAAATATATGGTAGTGCGTGATTCGGGTCCGCATCATAGGTTTTAAGTTTCTAGTTTGGCCCGCTTGGGTGCTCTACGTCATTTCCACTCTTGACAAAAGTACCACAGATATTAGTAGGCCTAGCACGAATATTTACGCACGCGTAAGTGTAACGTATGGCATTTGATCAGCGCCCCATACAACTGCCTTACGTTAACGTTACACTTACGCGCGCGTAAATATTCGTGCTAGGCCTACAGATACCTACTTACCAGCGTAGTACCTTCAACCGTTTTCAGAAAAGTAGTCTTGATAGACAGACAGACAAGCAAACGGAAAACGAAGTGATTCAATGAAGGTTCCGTTAATCAAATATGATTACGGAACCGTAAAAATAAACACAACAAAGATAAAGTAGAAAAATAATTTCAGGTTACAGTGTACGAGAACTATACCGAGAAAGCGAAGTATAACGTCCTAGAAGAAGTAAAAAGTTTGCAGTTTAGGCCACCGTTCTTATTCACTGCTCGTGATCTCTATGTTACGGTGACGGAAATCAAACCCGGTGAGTATCAGCAAGGTCCAACGATGGTCAATTTTTTTAATTTGTTCATGCCATATATACTAGGTATGTCGGTACATTACCACTTTAGCACTATTACCAAAAAGCCTTTGTATGGTACCTATACTTACCTGACAATCCTTTGATAATTTTTCGCTTTATTTACACCGTAGCTCCGTAACAGAATCTTGCTAAAAGGTACGCGCAGGCTCAGGCAATAAAGTGAATGTATGATGCAGATGGATTTGAAATATGCTAGTTAATGCCGGTGTTTCCTCGTGGACCTACTATTTTGTTCTACTAGTAGTACCACGAGGATATACATGTCCTCGTGGTCCTACTGTGACGTCATATTTTAAGAAAGTGATTTTTCAATCCTCCTGTAGATACTTATAAAAACTTTTTGCGTGTTGGCTGGCTGAAGTGGTGCGTCAAAACTCAATAGTGAGTATAGAGCTATATAGGGATACGTTATGCGGGAAAAATCTGACATTACCAGAAAGTCATCTCCGAAATGGAACAGCTCAACGGATCTCCACTAAAGTTTGATAACTTCTAAGTTCATACACTAACCCAACCCGAATGTGTTGCAGTGGGTATAAGGCTATAAGGTACGTTATAGAGAGCTATGACGTACCCACTGCAACACATTTAGGTATGTCCTAGAGAGATAAGTGCAAACCTAAGCGCTGTCAAAATTAGGTGCAGACGGGTAGATGTAAAAATCATTATGATAGATCAATCATGTCACCTTCTTCTTGTCTTCTCACTTCTCAGAGGAATCCAAATACGGCTTTGCAGTGCGGCACACGATGGAAGGTCGCGGTCCAATGAGATTAAGTGGTGACCGGCTACTTATGATGTCCAGGAGTTGTAACAGTCTAAAGCTACATTATGCGACTGTTGATCAAGAGTTCAAACAGTTGCATGAAGTTAAGGTAATATATTATAATAGAGTAGGCTCTGGCGGATTTCAAATCAACAGACCATGTCCATACTTGCACGAGAGAGCTATACTTTGAGTTTCCTTGCGAGATAAGATTCGATATTAGTAGATTTGCAGGAGAACTAAGGTCACTGATTTAGAATTAGCAAGTTGAAGTGGCAGTGGGCAGGCAGGCCACATCGCTCACAGAACCAACAACCGATGGGAAGAAAGGTTCTCGAGTGGCGACCACGAACCGGAAGACGCAGCACAGTCTGGCCGCGCACAAGGTTGATCGCCGACGCGACGGTGAGCCAATGGATGCAGGAGGCAAGCAGCCGCTCAAAATGCCGCTTTATACCACTTTTTTTTGGTGGTGGTGGTGAGAGCGGCCTATGTTCAACAGAGGCGCAGTGGATGTCTTCATGCTGATGATGACGAAGTACCTATATTATATTATAACTTTATTTGTAGGTGAGTGACATGATTGTGACAAGCCTGGCAGTAAGCGGTGACCATGTCTGGACGGGTGGGTGGGATGGCCACATCCGGAGATGGAAGATAGCTGGTGACAAGTTGGAACCTGCTGGGGACATTGATATAGGAGCCTGTGTTAATGCCCTTGTTGCAGACACCGAAACGGTTTATGCTGCTGTAACAGGAGGAAAACTTATGAAAATAAAAGGAACTTAGACAGAAATCTTAAATGTTGTGATACTAATTGAAGACTTCCATAAATTTATTTTTTAAATGCAATGATGCAGTATTGGTTTTTATCAAAATCCGGTCTGAGACTTCTTAAAGTGCTTTTTGATACTTTTCATAGTTTCAGATATGCCCAACCAAACCCACTAGAAAAATTCACCTGTACCTATACATACATAGTTACATACTGGTCAAAACCATAACCCTCTTTTTTGCTTTACCATAGTAGAGTAAAAACTATTCCTAGACTTAACATTCAAATCCGTTTATGCTCAGAGGCTAAGCTCTCAGACCCTTACCGTCTTACCACAAAAGATTTAAACGCGCCTTAAACACTTGTTGAACAGTTGTTTCATGAATTCCATACCACAAATCCGCGCCTAACACTCGTTTAAGATAGACGGGCGTTAAACACGTGCTAAAATTTAAACATACTCAACCCTTCGTTTAAGAGGTGTTTTACTGTCGTTGTCACCATAACACACAAAGTCAAACTTCACGCTAATAACGTTCCGTTTTTTCTATGGTCACAGCTATGACGCTAACATGTATTGGATTTACAAAATGAGTTCTGCGCGGAATCAAAAAAGTGTGGATCGAGTTAGACAGTGTTTAAGTAAACATGGTATAAACATGGTTTTATAGTGACAAAAATAAAATATCCGTTTAAGGAGCATTTAACTTATAGACACTGTCTAACTAAACATGTGTCTAAGCGATGTTTAAAATTATTTTTGTGGTAAGACGGTATAAAATCTATTGTTATGGTGACCATTGGCAGTCAATGTTATGTAATAACATGTAGTATGCACACCATTATAGGCCCTTATTTATAAACACTGCTTAAAGTTAGCCAGTGTTTAAAATGTTCTGACTCATTTTCGCGTATGACATTTCAAATCAGTCAAAAGTTGACAGAAGGTTTAAGCATTGGGGCATTGGCCAATTTTAAGTCGCATTTATGAGTAAGGCCCATAATGTGCAGCTTTATTTATAAATCCAGTGTTATTAAAATATCTATTCAACTGGCTAGGTACTACTAACACATTGGTAATCATCACCACGATGACCAGTCTTTATTCATAAATCTATTGATGTGCAGCAACTTCATCATAATTTATGGTACTTAAATATACAATCTAATACTGTGGTTTATTTTAAACATTACAGCAGATGCATTACAAAATTTGTATAGGTACTTTGAATTTGCATTTGGTGCATTTTTAAGATTGTTTTATTCCTGTCCATACAAAGGTAGCCTGGAAGAAATCGCTTTATGCAATAAGGCCACCTGTTGTTCCACCATTCTTTGTGTTGTATCATCTGCATTGTTGTGTGTTGTTTTTGGTGTTCAAAGTATTATTGTATTGTATGAAAATACACCTACTTATGTGATAGAGCCATTATTGGATCTTTAAAACAGGTGCAGCTTCATAAGATTAAATATAAGTTCTGAGGAAGCCAAATATACTTATTTTATTAACTTGTTTAGATTTAATTGTAAAAGATGATTATTCTACCTGTAAATAAAAAAATAGGTAGGTATTAGGTAGAATATGCCTGTACTACCCTATCCATTTTAGTTTTTGTACTGTAATTTTACAATACAAAAATATATACATATGTGGGAAAGTTTACAATGCATAAAAAAAGTCTAAAAGATAACCTTTTATAAATAATATAATTATTATAACTACATAATAGGTAGGTACTGGAGAAGGTTACATTTATATAATGATTTCAACATCACATAGTTCAGATTCAGCCGGTAGCTTGATAGATTTGGGGTCGATATAATTGGGGTCTATTAATGGCATGCCCGCTTTTTCACGTCGGCGTAGCTCCAGAAATGCTTCACGATGAGACCAATCTCTCAAATGCACATCGGGAGCGTATGCCCAAGCAAATCCACCGAACACTATACATAGTGTTATTGAAAAGAAAAACGAAGCATGATGAGTGTTTGTATCATCTTCCTGATCTTTATAGTTGAATCCGTAGCTCACCCAATTTTTATCGCCAGTTTCATTTGCCGTTGGAGCAGTTGCAGAATCACTGTTCTTCGTAGAAGTAGCAATATTCCTACTTACAGTGCTAAGATGATTCCAAAGACACCTTTGCATTACAGGCATATGACGGAGTTTAATTAAAGCCGCCATCGTGTTATTTTGTCAAATAATAACACTCTCCTTTTGAGGGTGAGCTGAAAAATATAAATAAAACTATTTCAGTTCAGCAGAAGAACGAAAGTCGATTACGAAACCAGTGTGACCATCTCCAATGTACAGATCCTGCCTTACTTTGCTAAAAACCCTGCCAAATCCTGCCAAACTCTGTATACCTTGATCATAAATCTTAGATATTTTATGTAAATAATGTAATGTCACAATAAGGCATTGTCAAAGTGACATGCCAGTTGCACAAAACATTTTTCCCTTAAGAAATATACTTTTTGTTTATTTTGATTCTTAATAATTCAGCTGTTTTGTTTGTATAGCCTGTTAGTGATCAACATTCGGTCGCAGAATACTTCTTGTTTGTCTCTGCTTGTCCACATTCATCACCACGAGTTTTCCGTGAAACTCAAAGATTTTCCGGGGCGGGTTTTTGACTGGCGATATATTTTCTGTTCTTGACAAGGTCGTTGAGATCGACAGACCGAGCTAAGGATCCATTTTGCGAACGAATTTCCGGATAAATTTATCAAACTTACCAAAAGACAGACCAAAAAAATCACAATAAAATTGCACAAACGCAGGAATAAGAACATTCAAATTCTCCACCAAGGGTCTTTTTGATAATTTGTGATTTTGCATTTTATTTTATAATGTTTTGAGTTTAGGTTTAGTATTTAGTTTTAGTTTTTAGGTCTAGTATTAGTTTAATAATAATGGTTTTATGTATTGAAATATCAACCAAAAACGTGTGTTTATGAATATAATTATTAAGTTTCTTGATTATCAACTGTAAAGTTTTGAAGTTAAAAATTAAAAATGTGTTAAAAATAAAAATTAGTCCAGCCATGGATGGATGATGCAGAACCAAATTCCAGAAACTGTCAACCTCACTCGAGTGAATTCACAGAGTGTACTTTCTATTTCTAGTTTTCCAAAATAAGCTTAGACAATTCAGGTAATAGGTATTTACTATCTCTAAATCAAGGAACTTACACGTATACTATACCCCTAAATATGAAACGAAAGACTTTAGGTAGGCTTATCATCTTAGCTTAAAACAGTGACAGATAGTGGTACAAACACATTTAACGCCATCTATTGGGTCATATTTAAAAAACGAATCTTTTTTTTAATAAAACGGCTCCAATAATTGAATGTAGATCACACTAACTTTACCGGGGAATCGCCCACATGGTCGAGAAGTATCTTTAGGGTAGTCATTTTTGAAATTTTGAGTTGCCATAGTTAACTTTTATTTTCTATACCAAATCCTGCCAAAAACTGCCACATTTCTCATCGCGTTTGCGAATACTACCAGAGTTTAAAGTAAGGTGCCAATCCTGCCAAAATGGCAGGAACCTGCCACATAATTATATTCCCTCACCAGGCAAAGATACCAACCACTAACGCTAACGCTAAAACTGTATTGAAATGACATTCGCTGCGGAAAAGTAAGCGATTTCAGAAATGTCATTTCAGTACATTTTGGAGATTTTTTACACTTTAGGTACAGATAAGGCTAGGGCAATATGATATAGGCTTTGAATAATGTTGACAGAACGAAACTAACTTTGGCCAGTCCCTCAAGTTACTTTTATACAAAAAATGGCTTTATTTACATAGCTTATAGAGGATGTTATTGAATTCATTGGCATAAATTAAGTATGTAGTTGTACATCAGCGGCGCCGATTGTTTGATTGGAGTGAGACGCAAGATCGCCAGGAAGGTTGGAAGGCGTGGCGAAGGTTGCGATG
This sequence comes from Ennomos erosarius, assembly GCA_963580505.1. Lineage (NCBI taxonomy): Eukaryota > Metazoa > Arthropoda > Insecta > Lepidoptera > Geometridae > Ennomos > Ennomos erosarius. The sequence continues at coordinate 8,370,127 of OY756981.1, read as the reverse complement.
TTACGCAGTTCTCATTCTTATTACATTGCGCTAAGGTATCAGATTGTTTTTAGTAGACGCTTGCGGCATATTAGAATAGTGACTTCCGAAACTCATAAATTATCTCATGAATACTGGCGGAGTCTAACGTAGTTGGCGCAAATTATTTGATACTTTTACATTTTTTGTTAAAATGTATGCAAGGATTAAAAACAGTGCTTAATTTTTTTTTTGTATACTACAGTAGTTGATTATGTTGGTTATCTTATTCTCTAGTGTTATAATTAATACCAAAGTCAATACATTTGATTTCATGAATGTTGGTCCACACGTGACCGGTGTCAGGAGTAGGTGCTTAGTTTCAAAGGATGCTAATGAATTCAATAACATCCTGTACAATACAAAATCAATTACTTACTGTAGATTTTTTAGTAATTCATGTACCTACACTTTGTGTTCACGTCATAACATCAACATTATTTCTTAATTTTTTTAAATATCACAAGTCTTAAGGTGGCCATAATTTTTTACAAAGTATTTTACTTACGATTCGGCTAATTGTGTATTGAAACAACAACCATGTTTGAAATACGTCGTAAGTACGCCATCTAGTGACAGAAGCCGAAACAGGTTGTTTTTTTAAATAAAACTCCTCATACACAGAGTCACAGAGCAAAAAAAAAAAGCGTCATTTGTTTCATAGCTCTGTGCACAGAGTACAAGGAAATGTCAAATTCAGTTGAGTGAATCACAGATTACGTTGTCAAAATGTCGATAGAAAGCCATTAGAGTATATGTCTTCCATAAAATAAGGATATGATATTAAACTCGATACATAATTATCTTAACAATGATAGAACTTAAAACCTCCATTTTACCGCCATCTATCGGGTCTTTATAAAATTACAGCTTTATTTTTTAATAAAACGCCTCATTGAGGAAAATTACTAACCTATATTACGCTTATTATTCTGAAATCTGCCTTTGTTTTTACAACTGTGATTTAAACTGAACACCCATGAATTTGGTAGCGACGTTTCCTTATTATTTTTATACCATACCATACAATAAGACAAAAATCGATTTTTTTAAATAATCGATTATTTATTAACTTAACATCCCTAATTGCTTTATACTGAAAAATTTAAAATCGAAAACATACGCATAGTAAAGTTCACTGCTATAAATTTCATTATATTTTTCGTAAATCAAATAATCAACATCATTAGCAATCAATATGGTTGTAAGGCAGTACAATGAAGAGTTGAAGTATTTGGAGAAACTTAGTCCCTATTGCTGGAAGATAAAGAAAGGCTTCCAACCAAACATGAATGTTGAGGGCGTGTTTTACGTGAACAGCACACTTGAAAAGCTGATGTTGGACGAGCTGCGGAACGCGTGCCGGCCTGGTATGACGGGAGGGTTCCTCCCCGGTGTGAAACAAATCGCCAATGTCGCGGCGCTGCCGGGTATTGTGGGCCGGTCTGTCGGCTTGCCAGATGTTCATTCTGGTTATGGATTTGCGATAGGTAAGGTCACAGAACACTATTATGCACTGCTAAGGCAAGGTATCATAACATAAACAAATGAAGGCAGGTGCATAGGGCTTGCCAAATTACTGGTCCAGAAAAATTCACACCCATGACATAAAAACATACAGGTACTAGGTAGATATTGAGCCGCTACAGTACCTAACCTAGTACCTACCTGTTTTCAAAAAGCCCAAGTAATGTTGAAATGTTCATGTTCATGATTTCAGATAAAGTTGAGATATTACACTACACTAGTAATAATACTACAAAAAGGAATTGATCTATGTATGTGATTGTTGGGTGTTATATATTAAGTGCGCTATGCACCATCTTTTGGTTGGAGTGTAAAGAAATGGGGAGCTGAGAAACATTGGAAAAATTGGTTAAATAAATAATACACATGTTTTGGAAAAACATTATGTGAATTATTTTTAATAAAGCCAGAAGACAAAGTGCATTGTAACAATATAGTGAGGACATTTCTTGTGATGCAATTTATTAAAATAATGTGAAAAGTATCATAAAAGCATTACATAATGTACAGAAATTCATCAATGATTGGCCATGACTGGCCCGATAGTCTGCCTTCTGAAATACAAGTTGTGGGTTTGATTCCTACCCAGGCCAACATTTGTGCTATGAGCATAGGTGTTTATGTGTCTGGCTAGGAGTTATATTATTGTATTCTATGTATGTATGTACAAACAAAAAGCATTTAAATAATTAACTTTTCACCTTCATCATCCTTCTCCCTTATCTTTTGCCCCCTCCCTTCTTTCTTTCTCATAGCACATTTACAGCATTTAAAAAAGGAGGTGGCAAGGCAAGGCGTTCCTCTCTGCCGGTCATATGGCACTACTTGGTCATCTACAATATCATAATGTGTGTGTAGACACTGCGTAATGGATTATAACATTAACATCTCCATTTATAGATGCTCTAAGCATAGCACAGGATAGGAGTGGCTTTGATGTAATACTGAAGGTTGGGTGTCTGACATTTCTGACCACAAAACCAACAACCTAGACAAGTTGCGCGGGCATCTATAAGGCGGCTGGAGCGGGGTGTTGTTAAAGAAAAATAATTTTCCTTTTATAGACGTTTAATCGCCTTCATGGCTAACTTAATACTAACTTACTAATACGTTACACAAAGAAATGAACACAAAGTAAAAAAATAGAAATTGACAAAAAAAGGTTAGGCGAGAGACGTAAAAACTATGGAATGCATTAGGGTCGCATGCTGATATGAATTTGAGGAAGTGTCATTACAAGTGGAAGGCAATAAAGATTTAAATTTATGACTTTATATTAAGTATGTGAAACAATGTACTTCAGAAATATTACAGTTTAAATAAGTTAAAATAAATGTAGTATATAGGTTTAGCTCGCAACATAACGTCTCCCTCCTAAGATTGAAATTATCTGAAAATGAAATATTCAGAGAATTTCAATTTAACACAAATAAAAAAATGCCTACAAAAATAATAAAACGACATATTTAACAAACAAAATACACGAGCAAGAAAATGACTTATTATTACACAAACGAAACGAAATACAAAAATGATTACATAAACAAGAAAATTACACAATATTACACAAATGAAACAAAAGCAGAAAAATACACAAATATGAAAATGACATTACACACGCAAGAAAATTATATGGGTAATATTATTATTAAACAAACAGAACAAAATTTGAAAATACACGAAATAGAAAATTACACAAAAATAAACATTTAATACACAAAAACAAAAATAAAATTGATTGAAATGTGAGAACTTAAGAGCTAAATAAGTAATTGTCCAATTTTAAGCAGAAATACGAAGTGGTTTTATTTTTCACTTTTTTATCGGGGTATTTTAACTGCACTAAACTGACTTTCACTGATCACTGATTCTATCGTGTTCACATAAATATTTTTTGAAACTGGGAACTGGGAATTGACTTCTAAGTAAATAAAGGTTTTCCTTTGCAGCTACTTCCGGAACATCCATGGTATTAATGTGATGGCAATCAATATTTGCTATCTCTGGTTTCATTCAGTAGTTTGCATTGCTGCTTTAAGACGAGCACATGGCGGTTTCATTCCAAAATTGTGTTTGGCTGTGGTTATTGTTAAATCTCAATGGCTCAGATTGATCCTTTCACTTTTAAGGAAGGGTATAAAGGAGAGTTAAATATGGTATTTTGGACAAGGTACGGTACAAACATTGAATGTTTTATTAAATCCAAATGGGATTTCCATCGGAACTAATTATGATTTGTAATTTGAAATTTGCTCTACTTTTACAATGTAATAAAATTATGACAGTAACCTAATAAAAAAATAAACAACATTCGAATGTAATGATTGTGTATAAAATAACAAGAAAAATACTATAATCTTATAACTTGTGACAAAATATTATAAGTTCAAACTCAAACAAAACAAAGTGAAAAAGTCGGTTGGTTGGTCTAGCATTCCTATTAGTAAAATTTTCGTACGGTAATTATCTGAAAGTGAACCCGCATAAATATTTTAAAGGATTAATTTATGTTTTATTTATTTTAACTAAATTAATATTTTATTCTAAAAGTTTCGTAACTGTTTATTAAATTTATTAGAAAGGTAATCTAAGTGATTCCTTTTGAACGAAGATAACGTGGAGTAGCTAAGTTCTTTTTGATAACTGTATTAGAGGCCAGTCGACGGTTGTAATTTTGATTTTCAATATTAATCATGCTCGCACAGTTTTTCGTAAGGTCGGCTGTTGTACTTGACTTTAATTCTCTTTTGGAGGTGCTTTGATTTTGACTGATTAAAGAGACTTCGTTTCTATCCAAAGTAGAAAGAAGAGTCTTGTTAGACTGACTAAAAACTGTAAATCTCGTTAGTTTCTTTTCAGAGTCGAGGTTTTTGCTAATTGTATTATCAATGTCTTCTTTTTGAGCCGGAATTGATTTTTCATTGTTTTCTGTTTGTTTATCGAAATTTTCTATAATATTGGTTGAGTCAGTCAATTGAGGTTTTACTTCGTTTTGATTTTTTCCAGAGTCAAAGTCACAGTTTTTACCTGATTTGTGTTTTCCTGTTGTAAATTCTTTTGAGCATTCAATGGTATTATCAGAATCGAATTCATTCAGTTTGATTATGATTTTGTTGTTGTTATTTGTGTTATCTGTCTCAAGTTTTACATCATGGTTTTCGAAATGCATCGGTGCGTTGGGACTGTCGGGAGCACGGTCAAAACTACCTGTTTTTTTTTGCTCCGTGACAATTTTTTCTTTGCACAAGTCAGTCAGTAAGGTCGTGTTGGCGCCTATACTGCTCATTGATGTAGATGGCAAACAGACGTTGACATCAGTGTTTTTTATTTGTGTAACTGTTTGTACATTCTTTGAATCTGCATTTGCGTCCGTTGCAATATTCAAAGGTTTTTCTGGGTGATTTTTAACAAAGGGTTCTTTGTTATGGTTGTTTTGAACTTGGAGTTTTACAATAATTTTATTTGGTGTCTTTGTTTTGTAATGATCTGGTTGTTTGTGCTCATTGTAATTTTGATTAGAAGAATTAGTGTTTTTAACTTTAATTGTTTCATCAAATATCTCTCTTTTAAGAATCGAGGGATGTTCATTTTTAAATGACAATGCGGTTTGCATTGTGACATTGGTGTTCTCGTAGGATTTTTGAGGTTGAATATTATTTTGTTTACTTTGCTGCGATTGCGGCTGATACCCTTGTTGAGTTGCGGGAAATCCTTTTACGAACCCTTGATTAGGTATGCCGTTATTTTTAATAGGTGGTCTATAAAGTTCACCTGGTTTTTCTTGTAGAAATTGATTACACTGGGCGTGGTTTTTGTCTATTTTAGAATCTTGGTTTGATTGAGAAGATTTTAATTGATATTGAAAGTTTAGTTCAGCAATTGTAAGAGATAAGGCCTTTTCTAAAAACATGGGCTCAATCAACTTCAAGGTTTTTCTTATATATTCAGGCACGTTATTAAGAAATGTGTTCACTGCCATGTCGCAATAGTAAGCCCTCTTGAAATTTCTTAGTTGAGCATCTGTGATTAAATTAATTTTAATATTCAAATGTTTTTTAATTTTTTTGATTTTGTTGTAAAGCATTTCATATGGCTCATTTGGTTTGATTTTTAATGTTTCTAATTGTACTGCCAAGTAAGTTTCGCTTCGGGGGTCACTGAATTTTATTGTCAGTAATTGTTTTAATGCAATCCAAGATTTAATTTTTTGGTTTGCATTAACTATTTCGGCTGCTTTACCACAAAGTTTGCTAGCGCACATGTTGTAGATGTATTCATCGCGTTTTGGGTTATTTTCTTCTTTTAGTTCGTTAACTACATACTCGCACTGTAATATGAAATGGCTTAAACTCTCATTTCCGTCAAATTCAGGAATTAGGCTGTACAAAGCAGCGACTAATTCTGGTGGTTTTGTCATAATGGTTTTTATCTCAGCTTGATCAGCGTTTTGCTAGATTAGCATCATATTCATTTATATTTAATATACTATTTATTCTACACGCATTAAAATTACGTTAAATCTAACACGATGCAATAGCAATAAAAATTATTAATTATGATACAAAATACCTAATAATGATCACTAGATTAAACTTTTAATCTAATCTTTTTACTTACCTAATATGAACGAACTACAATATTAATCTAACACAAATATTTAATTACACAAATGTTGAATAATTGAATTCAATTGTCCAATAAAACTATTTTTACACAAAAATAATCAAAAATCAGATTATAATTTTTATCTAATTACTGATCATTTCAATTTACATTGAATTTAATTCTAGAGCGACTACTAAGTATAACCAAATTCGATTTATGTAATTTGGTTTAATTTCTTAACTATTTTGATTCTATTTGCGAATTTATTATTTAAATAGAGCAAATTTACTTTCTTAATTTATCTAGTTTCCTTAACTATTTCGTATAGCATCCCGCCGATTTTTAGTGCAGAATGCCACGAAAACTGGGTAAAATGGGTGATGGGTATCCCAAATTTACGTAGTTCACGGAATAGGTAGGACAGAACAAGGAATAGTGATTGGTATCTACTCACAAGCCATCCAGACCCTCCTGAGCATAAGCTGCCAGCGACGTCTGCTCCAACTCCAGCTTTGTACCAAATTTTGCGCGACGCGGGAGTCTTATTTATTTGGTTCCTGGACGCTATGTGAAACTCCAGATCCACCAGAACAAAAATGTTCTTTAGGCTTCTCTTCAAAAAAGTACACGTATTAGCATCCACTACCGGCTGCGCCAGACAAGTTGCGCGGGCATCTATAAGGCGGCTGGAGCGGGGTGTTGTTAAAGAAAAATAATTTTCCTTTTATAGACGTTTAATCGCCTTCATGGCTAACTTAATACTAACTTACTAATACGTTACACAAAGAAATGAACACAAAGTAAAAAAATAGAAATTGACAAAAAAAGGTTAGGCGAGAGACGTAAAAACTATGGAATGCATTAGGGTCGCATGCTGATATGAATTTGAGGAAGTGTCATTACAAGTGGAAGGCAATAAAGATTTAAATTTATGACTTTATATTAAGTATGTGAAACAATGTACTTCAGAAATATTACAGTTTAAATAAGTTAAAATAAATGTAGTATATAGGTTTAGCTCGCAACATAACGACCTTGTACACAAGACAAGAGCAATAAAATGCATCATGTATCCTGATATAAACTTGTTTTGGTTTTTTTACAGGAAACATGGCTGCATTTGATATGTCTGATCCCAAATCCATTGTGTCCCCTGGTGGAGTAGGCTTCGACATCAACTGTGGTGTCAGGCTCCTGAGAACCAACCTTCACGAAAAGGATGTTCAGCCTATTAAGGTAACAGAGCTATTATAATTTTTATTTTTAGTACTCTCATTGAAAAGAGTAACAATAGAACCTACTTGTTTTAGGAACAACTGGCGCAGAGTCTTTTTGACCATATTCCTGTGGGAGTTGGCTCAAAGGGAATCATTCCTATGAATGCCAGAGATTTGGAAGAAGCACTTGAGATGGGAATGGACTGGTCTCTACGAGAAGGCTATGTTTGGGCAGAAGACAAAGAGCACTGCGAGGAATATGGAAGAATGTTGAATGCTGACCCATCCAAGGTCAGCCTCAGAGCCAAGAAAAGAGGTTTGCCTCAGCTGGGTACACTGGGGGCTGGCAATCACTATGCAGAAATTCAAGTTGTTGATGAAATATATGATAAATATGCTGCTGGCAAAATGGGCCTTGAGAGAGTTGGCCAAGTTTGTGTTATGATTCATTCAGGAAGTCGGGGTTTTGGACATCAGGTAGCTACTGATGCATTGGTGCAGATGGAGAAAGCAATGAAGAGAGATGCAATAGAAACAAATGATCGACAGTTGGCTTGTGCTAGAATCAACTCTGTTGAGGGTCAAGATTACTTGAAGGCTATGGCAGCAGCGGCCAACTTTGCATGGGTCAATCGAAGTTCTATGACTTTCTTGACACGCCAGGCATTTGCAAAACAGTTCAAAATGGCCCCAGATGATCTTGATATGCATGTTATTTATGATGTATCTCACAATATTGCTAAAATTGAAGAGCACATAGTTGATGGTAAACAGAAAACTTTACTGGTGCATAGGAAGGTATGAGGGGTCTTATAAGTTATTAATCAATTTAGTAGGTAAATTAAAATACATATTTGACGAAGCATATATAGTATTATAAAACTACTAAAATATTTGTTACAGGGTTCTACTAGGGCATTCCCTCCGCACCATCCTTTGATCCCAGTGGACTACCAGTTGACTGGACAGCCTGTTCTGATTGGAGGAACCATGGGTACATGTAGCTATGTCCTCACTGGCACCCACCAGGGTATGACCGAGACCTTTGGTTCTACTTGTCATGGAGCTGTAAGTTACACACACTTATACAAGACATTTTCTGAAAGTTCTAATAATAATGAAATGTAGTAATACATAAAGCTTACGCCAAAAGTTAACCTCATTGTTACTATAATAGGCATGATGACTACTATTAAAAATGAACAAGTCAATATTAACTTCATAATGAAGATTAAAAGTGAATGCAGTAATTGAAAAAATAAATAAAATCGGTAAATAAATCGCCGAGTAATAAGCTTTAAAGTTTCTGGTCGGGGCATCACCTGTCCTTTTCTCGCGGAACAGAGCGCCTCACAGTTACTATTAGCGATGGCAATTAATGCGATTTTGCGTAAATTTCATAAACATGCTAATTCACGAGTCTTAGCATGGTAATTGCTATTGCTATGCTATTTGCTAAAATGAAATGAAATGGAAATGAAATGAAAATTGAAATGAAACTTTATATTAAAAATTAAATTCAAAATTAACGACTTAAATTAACTGAAATGAAATTTCATATTTTACAGAATTTCGCAACTTTCATTTGCGAAATGCTAATTGAGTTTTCACATGCTAAAAATGAATGCGAATGCTACATCACTAGTTACTATGAAAAATCCACTTGTGACGTCACATGCCAAAGAAATTGTATGTAAAGCTACCACAGCTTAGTAATGAGGTACTATGAACGACCCAGCTCTGACGTCACTGGCCGTTTGAGCTATCTCTTTCTATACCGATTTTTAAAATGCTTGACTTTAAACTTTGTCATTTTTTGAGATATTTTATTTTTGTTTTCACTAATGTTTTGTCAACGTGAGTTATTGGGCACCCAAGATACAGGCTTTGCCTAGTTTGGGGCCTGTAGTAAATGTTTCTCTTTTTCACTATATTAAAGCGACACATATAACATTTTCTACTGTACTGTATCAAACTGTTCTGGAAATAAACTTATTATTATTATTATTATTATTACTAATGTTTATCTTTTGAGGAATATTATTAATTTATGCAAAAAAAAATTGTAGTCATCATGCCTATTAATGTTCAATGTTTATAAGTAAGACCCTTGGGTATAATGACTTGAAGAGTTGAATATGTGTGGACAATTCACACAGCGCCATCTAGCCCCAAACTAAGCATAGCTTATACTATGGGAACCAGATAACGGATAAAATTATTAGATACTTTTTTGTTTGTAAATACATACATAGAATACAATATAACACCCAGATGCAGAACAAACATCTATGTTCATCACACAAATGTTTGTCTTGGGTAGGAATCGAACCCATAGCCCTCGGTTCAGAAGGCAGGGCTACTACCAACAGCTATCGGGCCCGTTCGAGTTATATCTTAATCTTGCATTACTGTATTCCACACTATTGTTATCTTCGCTTTTTATGATTTTTTCAGGGCAGAGCTCTATCTCGTGCTAAGTCTAGGCGGAACATAGACTACAAAGAAGTACTGACTAAGTTGGAGACAATGGGCATTTCCATCAGAGTTGCATCTCCTAAACTAGTTATGGAAGAAGCGCCAGAGTCCTACAAAAATGTCACGGATGTTGTTGACACATGTCATGCAGCAGGTATAAGTAAGAAGACTGTTAAGTTAAGACCTATAGCTGTTATCAAAGGCTGATGTATAATAATTATCGTAATGTTTTGAATAAATTATGTCAAACAAAAGCCTATATTATTTTGTCTCATAGGTTTGTGTATATATATAATGATTTATTGAAAATAATAAATTTTATACAGAATGTATGGTGGTAGTATGGTTTTATTATTCCTGCATGCATAATACTTATATTTTTAGACCAAAATATAAAATCTGTGCTACTACCTAATATTAGTCGACAGCAACGCGATGGATTTTCAAGTTATAGTTCTCAGGACGCTCTTTAGAGTAGCGTGATAGGCGTTTCAAATAGCCACCAGAAATTTTTGTATGATGTCGTAGATTGAATAATATTAATATCTGTTTTGCCTGCACTTATCGTCCGAAAAAGAGTAGGTATAGGTCAGAGGTGGCCAAAGCGTCGACCGCGAAGGCATTTGCGGTATCCCGCGAGGCAAAAGTTGGAATTCCATACTTTTGATTTAATTCAGGTGCACTTTTACACAGCACAGTTGCCGAACCACCACAGATTCGAAGAGCAGATACAAAAGTTTCAAACTGTAGTATCTATTATCCGTTATATTACAGTGGAACTAATTGCTATCGATCCTTATTGAATAATTACAAATCGATGCGTCAAAGATTATTTCACGCAGTAGCTTTGCTTGCTTGTTTTTGTATAAACATATTACTAACTTATTTTTCGCGCTTTTCTTATTGGTACTCCTCCCGTTACAGTGGCGATTATTTCTATAGTCCAAACGCTCTGATTTTTCGCGCTGGCTGCGCCCGCGCTGATATTTTACGATCTTTCCCTATTTTTCTGATTGACATAAATTACTACTCACTATGAACATATTTTTGCAAAATCTACCAGGACAAGTTTCAAAAATTTTCGTGCTCGCTTCGCTTGAGCAATTCTTATTGATTTACGTCTCTCCTGTTACGGTGGCGTTCAATTCAGTCCAAAAGCTGATTTTTCACGCTCGTTGCGCTCGCGCTGTGGTAATGCAGCTTTCCAGTGTTTATGATTGAGTTTTGCTCGCAAATATACCCAAGTATGAAATACCCCTAAATCTTATCAGCATGCCCCTCTAAAATGAAATCCTATGTCCGCCCCTGAGTGATGCGTGTTCGAAGGGAAAAATTGTTGTACTCCTACTTACTTTTACCTACTTACGTCAGTAGAAACAGTACCGTAGAATCTTTATAAAAAACAATAATTGCTAGGGCTGGTCTGGGGTATCGGTAGGCCGCATACTTCAAAAGTTTGGCCACCCCTGGTTTAGGTAGTGGCTGGTGGTGGTAAGGTAATACTTGAAATTGAATAAAAAAGGATTGTACTAATAAACGATTTATTTTTTTCTACTACAACAGTCAACAATTTTATGTTATCTAAGAATAAATTAATACTTTAAAATGATCTAGCTTTGGAGGTACACATGTTTTATTCAGCTACTAATAAATAATGACTAACATTGGCCTCAACACTACACGGGCTTTAATTTATCTGCAATGATCACAAGCAGAGCAGTTCCAAGGAAAAACAGACCCGATGGTAGAACTGCAGTTGTTCGATCTATCTCCTCTGAAATAAGACAATTTTAAAGTCAAGAGTTAATAAACCAAAAGATTAAAATGAAATACTTAATCATATTTTTTATAGTATTTTATGTTAATATTATAAAGAAACAAACCTAAGATAGATAAATCAATGAGTGAATTATAAATGAAATAACAAATGTAATATAAATTAATAAAACACCCTGAGAGGCTCTCGCTAGACGGTTGGATCAACGGTCAGAATCTGAAGGTAGTAGAACTCCATGACACGGCATATATTATGAGGAGATTCCTTACTCTGCAGTCTTTCCTGCTTTGGCGGCACTAGGTATTTCATAATTTTTTTATAATATGTTAACTTATAGATATATTGTAAAAATAGTTGGATTTAGATAAACAAATAAATGAAATTACCAGGCATAACTTTGTGCTTTTCTTCGGTGATGTCAGTAACCCAGCCCATACATTTATTCAGAGCTGCCTCCCACCGTACGCGACGCATATCTCTTTCTGCCACAGATAAAAACATGTTTTAGGATTATGATGATTAAGGATTTAATTTATAAATTAATAGCTATGATTTTATTTTAGATCGCATATAATCAATAAGTTACTTGTGAAATGGAATTTGGAAAACACATTCTTTAAAACCTGATGCCATATAGCTATAGCGATCCGGTATAAGTGACTATAACGGTAATGACTCATTAAAATATCGTAATCAAATCTATACTTATAATAAAACTGTAACAGTTCTAATTCTGTACATTGAAGACATTTTGAAGCTTTTTTGGGACTTCCTATGTATCCCTATTATTCCCTATGTGTCGTAATGTAATTTTTTTTGGCATTTTTGAATGTCTGTCTGAATGTTGGCTGAGCATCACGCCGAAACTACTGAATGGATTCAAATGAAACTTGGCATGATTAGAGATCATATTACGAGGTAGGTCATAGGATACTTTTTATCCCGAAATTCATCACGGTTCCTGCGGAAAAGGGGATGAAAGTTAAAACGTGTACCTATTTTTAATTCATAAACGCGTAGGCCGATTTAAATTCCTTTATTCTTTTTTTGTTAGAAAGGAGTTACTTGAAGTGTTGTCCCGTAAATATTTCAAGGTCATCGGTTTTTGTGTTTCAGAAATTACAGACATCTTTGGAGAAGGTATCGTAAGTAGAACACTCCGGCTTACTTTACGTACAAGTTACGTCGAATATACGACGTAATTTGCACGTAAAGTAAGCCGGAGTGCGTGCTATTGAGTTCCGTATTAGGTCCAAAGCTACTCCATCCTGTACTATGGGGAAAGCGAGATGGGAGAGATGTATTTTGTACCTTCGCTGGTAATAGATGGAAGGAAGGTGTCTGCCGGAGGGCTGGGCGTGGAAGTCGGCCACACGCGGAGCGCTCGCCCCGCCACGATGGCAGCTCCCAAAGCGGTGCTTTCCATCATCAAAGGACGTATCTGGAAACATTGGAATAAAGATACATACATTTTCATTTATCTTTTCTAATTATCATATTATTCGGTGTCCCATATAGTGATGTACCTCTGGACTTTCGTTTAATGCCATTATAATTCCTGGGACACCTCAATAAATCTACATAATTAAATAAATATAAAATATTATTCGGATTTGGATTTCGAGCGAAGGATCGGAACATGGCTAAACGATTTGGCTTTATTTTGTTTTAAAATATTTGCAAATGAACGAAAAACTGGATAAGTTTCCTGGAACTCGTCCTTTTTTGTTTGGGATTATGAATAAAGTAACTTACAATACAATCGTTTGGGAAAATAAATAAATACATACACCGTTAAAAAATATTGTAAGTTTATTATTACCGAGTAGGCCCGTCTCATCCTCACCTGATGAAATCTGTACAACCCTGAATCTCTATTGTGCAGCAATGGGAATTATATTTGCATGTATTTGCCAGAATATTGGTATAAGTAACCTAGGAGCTTTAGAGTAAACAGGTGCCTTGTAGGCAAGCAAGTTATAACTTAATTGTAACTTGTAATGACGTGATCTACTTACGATGGGGTATTTAAAAGGACACAAAAAAATAACATTGATTTAATAAAAATGAAATGTGCAAATGCCCTTCTGTACTAAAGTTTGACAGCTGCTAAGTTCGAACTTATCCCTCTAGTCTAGGATATACCTATTACGGGGTTAGCAATAGCACGGACGGTAGAAAAAATTGTCTTTCCCTATTTAGGTCACTTTCTTCATTCTTTCTGCAACTGTTATGGGCGGCCGTGTCGCTTAACATCAGGTGAACGACTAGCTCGTCACGTCATTCAATGTCATAAAAAAAGTGCGAAGTTGGAGCTGTCAAAGTTGAGTACATAAGCGTATGGGTGGGTGTATTAACCACAGGAATGCCGAGTACATCGGCCTGCATCTGCATGAGCAGGGCGTTCTGCGCCATGCCGCCGTCGGCGAGCAGCCGCGCGAGGGGCGCGCCGTCGGCCGCCATGGCCGCGGCGACGGCGCGCGCCTGCTGGCACACCGCCTCCAGCGCCGCGCGCGCCACGTGCGCCCGCCGCGTCGCGCCGCTCACCCCGCACATTATCCTAACGTTACATACACAAGCTCGTCAAATCTATCTACCCACTTCCCAGACTCTCGCTAGGTGGTACCACTTGGCATGGTTCGTTTAGGTACCACCGCTTTGCCAGTTATTCTGCCGCCGAGCAGGGCATGAAGTCTGCTATTTCAATTGTGTCATAATGGTCCATGATTCGTGCCATGATGACAGATTTTGACACTAAATGGTAGTCTAAAAACCATAAGTAGACTACCAATAGTGAAGGGTGCGTGGCGAGGTTGCAGTGATTTAAAAAGATAAATGTTTCTTCACTAATTTATTCACTATTTTCTAAGATTAAATGTTAAAACATTAAGAATGTCGATGTTAATGTTAAGAATGCCCGTTCGCCGCGGTGGTAAAAAGTGCACTGGCGACACATTGAGTTTCCATAAATTAGCTCATTGTGTCGCGCGAATAACGCTGATGCAAATGTTTGGTAATGCACCAAACAATTAGTGTCAAAATCTGTGATTATATGGTACCATTCGTAAACCATTATGATAATTGAAATAGAAGACTTCGGGCCCTGTAGTGTGACGCAATACTGTTTTCCGGTTTGAAAGGCATTGTAGCTAATGAAATTACTGGGCAAATGAGACTATAACCTGATTATACAGTGTAGTAATCTGATTACTAGACCCAAACGGTAAAATGGACCCTATTACTAAGACTCCGCTGACTGTCCGTTTGTTTGTTTCTCACTTTCATTAGACGGGTCACATTCGACTGAGAGCAAAAACAAGGCATATAATTGTGCCTTATTTTCCTGGTGCCATTTTCCAGGCGTCAAAATACAGGAACACCTCATGAAAGACATGGCCGATTGTTGAATATCCCAGAGTATAAGACCTCAATGCACAATCAAGAGTAGTTTCATAGTTTTAAGTAAAGTGCGGACCCGCCACCAAAATGAACAAGATTATTTTATAAGAATTAGAAAAATATGGTATTGTTAAATACCTTCTGCCTAGTGAGAAAAAAGGTTCATGCTTATGAACAAATTTTTCTTGTGTTATCACACTCTAAACTAGGCTTCACGTGATATAGCTTCACCTCATGCTTCATAACGACCCGCCAGCTCTAGAAGAAAGGAAAAGATGAACTCTTATAAACAAGAGAAGAGCTACCTAGAAAATTTCCACGCTTTTAGAGAGTAGAGTCTTAATTAGGTGGGAATAAGAATTTCGCGAAGGAATCTCGTGCGGGAAATCGGCCATCTCTTTTCCGGATAATCTTTTACTTACAATAAGAAAAGGATATTTGCTAGGTATCTCACCCTCTAGCGTCCTTCCTCCAATGTGGCGAATGCAATCCATTAAATGCAGGAACAAAGCAAATACTTCCTTCATCCCCGTCGCTTACTTCCGCTGCCAGCGCCTCAGCCTCTTGCACGTCGTTTATTATCTGCATGCCTTCCCGTAGCCACTGTAATGTGTCACCTAAATAAAATAATCGCGTTTAAATAAAATCTGCTCGATAACCATCATTGATAAATCCATAACGTTCTGTTCGCGGAGGAACACTGATATACTATAATAGGTAGGTGCTTCTCGTTTGCACAATTTTAGGGTAATGATCGAGACACACGACTTTACAAACAAAAAGTGGTACTTTTAACATCGAAATATTAAATGCCCTTTTCTAAGTCTATTAAAATAAGTCGTTCGACTAATAGCTTAATACATTTTTATTTATAATTTATAAGGAAATTAACTAGTGTACCTTTACTTAGGTAGGCTTAAAATAAGGTACTTATGCTTTCGGACCTTTTTGCAGTTCGTCTTACGTGGAACTTATTACGGAGACAGTTATTTTGGCGCCAATCAGTAGTGTGAAATGTGCAAGCATTATTGTGCGTGTTCCGGTTTGGAGGCATTGTAGATGGTGAAATTACTGGGCAAATGCAAAGCAGACACGGCATTCCATCCTACACTTTCCCTGCTGGGTATTCTTCTTTTACACGCTCTGCGTGTTTTAATGTATGCTTCATAAAAAGCCGGCAGGGAATATTGCATATTGTTTGTTATCTATGAGCATGAGAAATGACGTGTGGTCTCCCATATCGCCTACTATACTTTATCCGCGAACATTCAGGTTAAACCAAAGAGCATATAAATTACCTGCAATAGCTATAGACCCCTCCAATGCATACACGGGTGGCGCATCGGCTCCTAGTTTGTACGCAACAGTGGCTAATAGTCCATTTTGGGAATGTATTATTGAATCTCCTGAAAAAGCAACAATTAAAAGGTGTGTTAGCACATTTATTTATATAATTATCTATTTATACATGGAAGAAGACTTATGTCAAGCAGTGGACTGATATAAGCTGGTAAATATGTATGCTCTCTGCAATAATAATAAATAATAATAATAACGCCCAACGATCACATACATAGATCCTGGACCCTAACTAGGATTCCCTGTATCAAGGGACCCAGGAACTACGAGGACCATGGTCCCACAACACCCAGACATAGAACAAGCATTTGCGCTGTTTTTTCTGTGCACAAATACTTGTCCTGTCGCGGGAATCGAACCCGCCGCCTCTGGGTTACGAGCCGACCTGCTCAACCACCACACCACGGAGGCTGTCAGCGGGCAATGTAATGTAAGTAATAAATTGAGTTCACATAGAAAATGAAAAAATGTATGAGCAAGCTCAGATTCATGCTTCACATGCATAATCCACAAGTTCTTGTTTGGGATTTCTAAAACATCTTTATGGGATATCTATGACTTACCGGTATTCAATAAAAAGAAGCATCCAGTACCAAAAGTACATTTAACTTGTCCAAATTTCATGCAACCCTGTCCGACTAATGCTGCTTGTTGATCGGCCAAACACTGAAACCAAAAATTTAGAATGTTTTTGATATACATTTAAAACTCCGTGGTTTCACACTTTTCGATTTTCAATAGTTTATAATCATAGGTAGTTACATACAATACTATCATATACTGTGAAATAGTACATACTCCAGCAATAGGTACACCTAGTAGCGATCCAGTAGCTACATATCCATATATCTCCGCTGAGCTTCTGATCTGTGGAAGTATTTCTTCAGGTATGTCAAAGAATCGCAGCAGCCCCTTATCCCATTGCAAACTTCGTAGCGACATCAGCTGTGTGCGTGAGGCATTTGTTACATCTGTGACATGCACGCCGCCGCAAATACCGCCTGTTAGGTTCTGGAGTAAGAAAATAAGTGTGTTAAGAATGTCACCTACGCAAGGGGATCTGTTATTTTGGTTTGGTTAAATATTTATACTTTGGTGGAGTCTGAATCAAACATAATGGCGGCTGTGAAGTGCGCTGCAAGCCCCACGCACGCTGCGCACACCGCTTACCTCTTCCAGCGCACCTAGTTTTTGCTACTGGGCAGCGTTTCGCACCAACTTCACAGATGTCATTCAATTTGGCTCCATACTATCAAGATGTCTGCTTGATTTTACAGGTTTAAAATAAAAGGTCTTCATACCCATATCAGCCAGGAGTCTACAGTGCCAGCCATGCATTCTCCATGAGCAACAGCTGTTTTGATAGCGGTTACATTTTTTAACAACCATTTGAGCTTAACTGAGGAGAAGTATGTAGAAAGTGGAAGACCGCTGGTTTGTGACACAGCATTAATACATTGTGCTCCTTTATTTTTGATTAAGTCATCAACTACTTTAGAAGTCCTTACATCTAACCATACTGAAAATAAAGATTACAATGTTTCATTTTGTATTGTAAATGTTTACAGATTAGAAAGCAGTTATAACCCTTCTAGTATTGGGATCCTAAATGCAATGTATCTTTTGTCAAGTATTTTACCAATGGCACTATAAAGTGGTTGTCCTGTGATAGAGTTCCACACAATTGTAGTTTCTCTTTGGTTGGTCACACCAATCCCAACTACATCCTCAGGATTTATGTCTAATTTCTTCAAATTGTCAACCGTTACCTGTAACAAATACTAGTTGAATCAAGTTTATGTAGCAACCAAAATAAATTCTATGTAAAAATGAGTTCTCACTGTCTGTCTAATCTTAACATACAAATGAATTGGTATGCAGGAGCGTATTTGCCCTAGGACCAAGGATCCATGGTCTCCGTGGCCTTGGAAGACTACCACCCTGATATGCCAGAAGAAATGTTTAAACAGCTAACTATAGAACTTTAACTCGTAAGACTGTAAGTTTCATGTATCACTTGGAAGTTGGGACTATCAAAGCTCTCTCTCTCTGTCTATGGAATGCACAATCACCCCAAAGGAGGGCCATGAAGGAAATTTCACTCCTTATTTTGTATAGCTGGGTTTTATAACTCGATCTATTTATTTCTAGGTGAGACTAACCAAGTAACCAGGTACCAATAAGAATGGAAGAATCATCACAATATTGAGTACATATACTATAATATTTTCTTTACTGTATTAAAAAATAAAATCTTATTATATAGATATGTATATACATAGTACATACTGACATTTTTAAAGTACCAACCTCAATGCACTCCAGAACAGCATTAAGTATTTCCAAGGCATCTTGTTCAACCCATCCCTCCTGGGGACTGAATCTCCGTAACGATATTTGATGATATGTAAGAACTTCAGAAGTATTTGCAGCGAATACCTGAAATACATAAAGGTAGAGAGGTAGGTAGTAATTTAGATTTATAACCTAGACCGCAGTCCGCAGTAAACCTAAGTACCTACCAGGAATTTTACATTTGAAGTTCCTTCATCGATAGCTCCTATTAATGGGCCAAATTTGCCGTATTCTCGCATAATTATTTACATTCTAAATCAATTCGCCTTCATTTCATTTTTAATACACAACTAAGACGATTATAATTTTCACAACTTTTCAAAATAAAATCAGCTGATTGATGTCCACCACAGAATATATTGCCCACTTCGTAATTTAACAAATTTTATTAGTCATTCAAATTCATACTCTGGTCATAAAGTAATAAGGTACATTTTCATTTGCAATATGTCAGAGTAGAAAATCGAGCCACGTGAGATAGTCTAGGAGTAGATATCTATCTCTGTCTAGCATGTTGCCATTATACAAAGTTTCTTTGGTGTTGGTTTGGCAGTTTTGGGAGTTAGTTAACGATTTTAATATTTGCGTAAGTTGTATAGTTTCCTGTGATAATTGATTAGTAATAGTAATTTGTATTTACTATTACATTACATGGATGTATTTCGTGTACTGGAAAATCGGGAATAAAATAGATGACAATATCATCATTAGTAATATTTAATTAATTATGCGACCACACTGCTTAGAAAAGATAAAAAGTGGAAAAACCTTGCCAGGATTTTCATCTGTATTTTGAATTATTTTTTCGTATATTGTGACTGGAGTATATGTTTACTGTCTGAAATTGTGTGTTATTGTTATGTAAATAGTTGCAGAAAGAAATGGTATTGCAGTTGCGCGTGACTAATCTACAAGGGGTCTAGATAGCAAAGTTCTCTGTGGGATCTAGCAAAGATCACAGGCGCTAACGCTAACTACAAAATTGAATTGAAATGACTGTTTCTTCTTCTTTAATGGCTTCCTATCGCTTTTTTGCAATAATTCTGCCAATGTCAAGTGAATTTTGTGCCGTTATGTCAGGTCAAAGTCATATTTTGTCAAAACGCCAACAGTAAAATGGAGGATTATAATAAGAGAGATCAGTTGCCAATAAAAAAAATGGAGGATATTTTACTGAAGGGGTCTTTGAAGAAAATCCGACAATGGCGGTTGTGAATTTTGAAAATATTTTTCAAACCTAGTGTATCTTGAACTTTAATATGTAATAAGGGTGGATTATTGTCCGTTAAGTGTTCATGAACGTGCACGAGGGTTGGCAAATGGTTTCAAGATTATAAAACCATGCATTTTCGTTTTTGCTTCAACGGCCTTTTTAGAGCCTTCAGTAAAATATCCTCCATTTTACTGATGGCGTTTTGACTGACAAAATATGACTTTGACCTGACATAACCGTACAAATTTTACTCAGTTGACATTGGCAGAATTATGGCAAAAAGCGAAAGAAAGCCATTAAAGAAGAAAAAAAAAGAAATTTTTACTGAAAACTCTAAAAAAGGCCGTTGAAGCAAAAACGAAAATGCATAGAAGAAGAAGTAAACGCAGTAATTAACTAAATGTGACAACAATTATTTTATTTGTTTATAAACAACAGAATTCGCCCTATTCTAAGTCTATGTTATAAACCTATTATTGGAGTTTTGGCGGGAACGTGAAAAAGTTCACGTCGTTGCATTGTATTATTTCTCAAAACTTGTGCTTTTTTCAGTGTTAATGTTTAAAATTGGTGGCGTTTTACGCATTAAGTGCTGAATTACGAGCATGAGTGTGGTCAAGTGATATAATGTGGTGTAACGTGGTTTTTCGTGTTGCTTACAAAATTCCATAGAAGCTTCTTGTAAAGTTGCCACCACTTTACTTGAGCATGACTTAGACTGGACTATGACCCGACTTAGACTGGACTATGACTATGACTAATCTTGACTACGTAATATAATATTCTAAAACTCGATGAAAATATACAATACTTGACACTGGCTAAATACACTATGTGTGGAGCCAACATATATAAAAAAAAAACCTATTATTATTTTTCTCTATGGATCCAAACAAAAAACAACAAACCCCACAGAGCAAAAAAAAAAAACGCTTCCCCTCTACAAGCGTCATTTGTTCATAGCTCTGTGACAAACCCAAACATTTTTTTTTTAAAAGTGTTTGTCTACCATATATAGGAGTATATTTTGTTGTCTACGTAGTTTTCAGTCTGTAACTCTGTACCAATGTACTCTGTGGCTTTGAGTGTTTGTTTTGTTTTTTGCACAGACATCTAACACTTACTATTAAATGTCTGTGGTTTTTTGTTTGGGTTCGTATCCAAAGACTTTTGGGCAATTCTGTGTTCGTATCGTATAATTTAAAATTATTCATTTTGTTTCATTTGAAAATATAAAAATACGTAACCCCCAATTTAGCAAAATAAATATATTATCTGCAAAGATAGGTGGCCTCACTGCCTTTGCCTGTCTTGTGAGGACATTAAATACGATACAGACCTCAATGGTAAAAAGGAAATCGTAAAAAATGCATAATAATGATCTAAAACTGATAATATCTCACAACGACAGAATTGTTAAAACAGTATTATGGGATCTAAAAGGACAGAGTCTTGTGAAGTCTATCGAAGATTTCCAAGTAGTTGCTAACGCAACAATGACGAAGTTGATCGAAGACTCTGGTGAATCAGGTACATGAACATTATTACATTGAGCTAAAAATGAGCTAAGTATATATTATTAAACCATTAACCATCTACATCAATATATCTACAATTCCAAAACCCTTTGCATTTTGGCTAATGGCCATGGATATTGATATTTGCTATTCTGCGCGCCCCTTGATTTTACACCAGCGAGCGGAATTTAAATATTCTGGGATTGGTCAATTGTAATTTGATGGTAGTGTTGGTAATCTTCATATACCTATATTTATATATATGCAATATTTCAGCCTAATTGGTTCAGCCCTGTTAGTGTAAAAGCCATACAAACAAATAGCCAAAGCTGACAACATACCCCAGCTGGGTTAGCACGGACGGTAGACAAAATAAAATTGTCTCTCCCATGTTTACTCCACTCGACAAGTACGCAAGTAGGAAGAAAGTGACATGATGTGGGGCAAGATAACTTTATCTACAGTCCATGCTAATTGAGCAGCTTTGTGATTTGATTTCTAAAATATATGGTTAACACATTGAGCATTAAACCAATGGATAACTAAGTTAACGTTAATTTTTATGGGGTATGAAGTAAACACGCATAGCACACACACAAATCGTACATGTAAACACACATCGCACCACACCATCTAATACACACAGTTAAATAATCTCTAGCATAGTTACGCAGTGTTTACATTGCATGCTATGATAATGTGTTTGCCTACAACCAAATAGCGCCATATGACCAGCAGAGGGGTATGCCTTGCCTTGCCATCTCCATTTATAAGTGCTCAAAGGGATAATTAAATTCAAGCATCAGTAGAGTCATATGGGTTACTTTTATGCAATTAAATTGAAATGCCTATTATGTAGTTAATGGTGTATTTAAAAAAATTGAAAATAACAGAAAGTAGAATGGATGGCAAGAGAAGGGAGGATGCCGTTGCTGGCCCATCTGTTCATCCTTTTCCCCAATTGTTTTGCCTTTCGCTACCCTCTACATGAACAGGGTTAGGGTGTAAAACTAATTACCCCATGCAATTCTTATAATTCATTAATTCAATAATTTGAGTTTGGTTTTATTACAGGAGATTGTAACATAGAAGAGGATGCTGATGAAACTGACAATGAAGAGGAAAATGTATGCGTTTCTCCAAAGAAGAGGAAGAAGTAGACCTACATACTAACATAACATAACATGTTGTCTTTGTAAGTGACTTAAGAAATACATTATGTAGTAAACTTGGTGTTGGTCTGTAGATTATTTTGAACCTTTTAAAGTAATAGTATTTATACAGTTATGTAGTTAAAGATAAAGAAATAGTAAAGGTATATTACATTATTTCATATGATATTATCCTTAACATCATGATTGATTACTATGAAATATTTATATAGATATATAGTATTCTAGTCTGAGTAAATAGCTACTTACTACTACTACTACTACTACTACTACTACTACTACCACCTACATTAAGTTAAAACGTAAATAATTGAAAACCAGCATAAAGCCGTGTTTGTTGTATGGGAGCCCCTTAGAATAAGTTATTCTATGGTGAGACCCCCTTAAATATTTATTTTGGGTTGTTCCTGTTGTGTTTTTTCCTCTTGGGCCCCACACGGAGCCAACAGGAATAAATAACAGTACCCTGTTTTTAGTATAAAATTTGTAGTTATAGCCAGGGCTTGGAAACCGGGTTAATTTTTTGAACCCGTTAATGCCTAAGTACATACGGAACTTTACCCTTTGAGTAGGTATGGAACCCTAAAAAAGATCATACTATTATTATGTATTTCCAACATTGATTGACAGAGACGTCAATTATTGATATTTTTATTTCTAAATACTTGTATGAATGATTAATCATATCTGAAGGTGAAGGGCATATTCATTAATAATGAACTCATGATTTTAGTACAATTTTATTGGTGGTATCTTAAATAGCTATTGGTAAAGCAGTTGGTCCCTCATCTCATTAAGCTATTTACACTGCACATAATAATATAATTATTTACTCACCAGAATAAATTTTTAATATCTTTCATGTCGTTTATATGACGTATTACTATTACTAGATTGTATAACCAGTAAATTGTTAACTTAATAATGAATAGTTAGGTAAAAAGCTTCTCTGCCCCACCGCGGAGCGTTAGGTGGCGTCAGTGAAGCATCAAAATCGGCCACTCGGCACCCATCGCTGCCGGTGTTCGTAGACGGCCGCGCCGCGAGACCCGCGGGCAGTGATAGGTACCGAATAGTTTCGCGTCGCTGACGCTGCCAGCCGCTGCCGCTCTGCAGACGCGTTAGGTGGGGCTTTTACTCATAAAACAAACGAAGAAGACAGTTTTCTATTCACATTGGCAATATTAGTATTTTCAACTCAATACAAGCTACTGTTGTGTTTAACAATACATTTTCAAAGGGTTTGTACTTAATATTAATATAAGGTGTCTTAATTGCTACTTTAATTTAAAACATAATTTGTGGAATGTATTAGATCACATTAGAGGTCTTTTTGAAACAAATAAATCTACGATTTGGTAAACATTTTCATATTCGTTAATACTGGTTAATCTCATTTTCTTCAAATGCTCCTTTTGGTACTTACATAACACAAAATTGTACTTTACACAAGTTATCTTAATAAATAAAGAAACCTATCTTAAAATTAATAACCATCTACTGAATGATTATTTACTTATTTGAAATTCTTAAAAGTGCTCCACTTAAGGTAAACTGTTGCATAATAATAATCTATTTAAAGACAGTGTTAACAGTTCATAAATTCATTTGAGAAACATCTGTTTATTAACAGTAGGCGCACGATTATTATATTGTTCTAGTGACATACTTTGCAAAGCGTTCAGGTTACGGTTTGAATCATTACGCCAACAAGATAATTTTTGAAAATTACATAGCCGCATAATATGGTCACGATGTGACTGAAGAAGTGTTTCACACTTCAATTGGCGTGCGTAACGTGCGCTGTGCATATTCGAGTGTGAAAACTGTGTCACCTCTACTTGATTATGGTTGTAGGTCGAGTGCGATCTCAGGCCTCATTGTATATTAATGATAATTACAATAGAAGACTGTTTTATTATCTTATTGCACTGTTTATTCTTCATATCACAAGTGTCTACTCCGAAACGACAATTCAAGTAGATTATTATTAAAGTACATAATATACAATTTTTTATTTCACTAACAATATTTGAATTTTCCACGACTAGTTCATAGTAGTTTTGTCTTCCGAATGTTCAGAGTCGGAGCCGCAAATATCACAACCATTGATTCCACATTCGCATAGAGAAGTTGGACGAATAGAGTGGCGAAATTTCTGCAAAAAAAGAAGAAAATTGGCTTATTAGTTGGCCACTTATCTAATCAATTCTAATCTGAAAATAGTCTAAACCCAGGAAAAAGTTGACGAATTTCTTAAGTGGAAACTAAAATCAATAAGACGATAATTTATATACAAACATCTGATAAAGAATTGTTCGATCACTTCGCTTCTAATAAAAACTACATATCGTACTGCTCGAGTAATAGGTAGGTAATCTAGTTACGCGAGCTGATATGACGGGACGAAACGTGTCGTAATCTTGATGCATTGCAACTTGGGCATTGTTTTTACCGCTTCATGTTTTATATTCATTATAGCTTTAGGCGAGATATTTTTACCGTTCATGCGCTAACACATACTGCGCTGAGTGTTCATCGCATCATTCACTGGGGTTCTACTTGGACTCAGAAAAAAAATTTGAACAGTAATCCACAATGCTAGACTACTGCGGGAATATGACTCATGCCTTTGAATTTGTAGTTGATTTGTTGTTTGTATTGTGTCGTGCAGTGTTCGAGTTATTATTTTGAATGCTAAAATATATGCATACCTCTCTTATGTTATTCCCTGGCGCTCTTACAACCGTAATAACGGCATAAACCGGTATGCAAAGAAGCGAAAGCGAGGCGATGATCCACCCGAGTACCTGCGCCCAAATAGGATACTCATATTCTCTGTACCCAGGGGGCGTGTAGTCCACCAGGGACACCACCCACAAGGCTAGCAGCAGCGCCGGCGCCGCTATCAGCCAACAGAACCGGAAGTACAGGGAGGGATATCGACCTGGAACCAGAAAACAACAAAAAGATTCATACTTGAACATATTTGAGACCACAGTATAAATATTAACTAGCTGACCCGCCCCGGCTTTGCACGGGTTAATTCGTTTTACTCTAGGACAAAAAGGATTATTCGCAATTCTACAGATTTTCATTACAGATTCCCAATTCAACCGATCCCAATTCTACAGTTTTCCATTTTTACAGATTACTCTTTCTACATATTCTTAATATTACAGATCCTTAAGTGAACGGCAACTGTATTACGTAAAAATTGCAACAGCAGTAGCAAAGCAACAGCAGTTAGCCAAGCGACAGCGGACACTTAGCAATCAGTCGCAAGATGTCAGCCTGTCGCTCGCCTGTCGCTGAATACACTTTGGCCTTTGATACTAGCGCCACTAGCAACAGAACAGCAATAGTAGGAACCAAAATAATGAACTTTTTAGTTCATCATTTGCTGTCAAACGTCATTTATCTGCTAAAGTCATCTTTGACAGCAATGATTGCGAAATTTACGCCTGTTGCAAAAGTTGCGTAATAACCCCGCGGGTTCCCAATTCTACAGATTCCTTAATGTACGGATTCCCAATTTTACAGAACCCCAATTTTACGGATATCTATTACAGTTACCCAATTCAAAAGGTTTACAACTTAACGTTTACAACAACTATAATAACAATTTTGACAGATGACACATTTGACAGATGTCATTTTTGACAGATGTCTAATTTTTGGATTAGAAAAGTTGGCTTCGTTGAATTAAAAATCGAGGGGCTTTTAAAGAAAAGCCGACAATGACGGTTGTGAATTTTAATTTTTTTACCAATACCTGAGTAAATCTGAATTTTAATGTGTAATAAGAATGGATTATTATCCGTTAAGTGTTCGTGAATGTGCACGAGTGTTGGCAAATGGATTCAAATTCATAAAACTATGCATTTTCGTTTTCCCTTCAACGGCTTTTTTGAGTCTTCAGTACCTAACATATCCACCATTTTACTGATGGCGTTGACTGACAAAATACGACTTTGACTTGACATAACCGTACAAATTATACTCACTTGAGATTGGCAGAATTATTGCTAAAAAGCGTTAAAGGCCATTAATGAAGAAGAAGGAATTAAAAATCATTAAACATAAGATTCTGTTAAAATGAAAATCTGTAGAAATAGGACTCAAGAAATGGGAATCTGTAGACAATAAGTCTGTGGAAATAGGAGTTTGTAGATATGGGAATCTGCAGACATGGGAATCTGTAGAATTGAAAATCTGTAGAATTGGGAATAATCCTAAAAAAACGGTAGGTATATTAGACCTTATTACCTGACGTAATAAAATATGTTCAAGTAAAAATTATAACAATAAGAATGGGATTCAGGCCATAACAGTGCGTTATAAAATTCTAAACAACACAATCATCAATAAAGATAATAACATTTTAGGGCGTGTTAATTGCTGATAACAATGAAATGTGACTATATTCTACCATTGTGCTGTAGTGTAGACGACTGTATGCGTTCAAAACGTGATGCAAATTGATTATCATCACCACGGGTTTGCTAAATAAAGCGGACGGAAATTTGAATTAAAATGAATATGGATAAAAGAAACAATGAGACAAAGTCAAGGTTAACTTTATGAATAAAACACTGCTACGTTTTATAAACCGTGTGAAAAATGATTTGTCAACTAACCGGTCCTAGAAGCAAAGTAGATTCTGTCTTACCCGTCATTTGTTTAATGTTCCGAGACAATCTGCCAACTCCATAGAACCACGCTATGCCCACAACTTCGAAAAAAGCAAGATATGTAATGCTGAGTGATGCAGCATAATAATCCATTAGCTGGAACACATATATGCCGCTTTGTATGATGTGCGGTAACCCAAATAACAAAGATACGGCACACACGCAAAGTACCAACAGTTCATGATACACAAGTTTTTTTCGTATCATATCTGGGAAACCATCTTGGATTGAGGTTACCACCACTTCGACTATTGCAAACTAGAAAAAAAGGAAACTAATTAATTATAAAATACTAATTACAATAGCATAAAAACAAACGATCGGTTGTTTTAAAACACTATCACTAACCTGACTATTAAGGCCCAGACATAGGAACATAAAGAAGAATAGCACCGCCCATAACTGTGATGCTGGCATTTTTGCAATAGCTTGAGGATATACTACGAACAGTAAACCTGGACCTGAAACCCAAATGCTATAGTTAAGGATAAGTATTTACCCAATCTTAACGTTAATGTAAGTAGTTTAAAAGACGATTGTGTGAAATGACATGACTAAAATACGACAAGTAGGTACTTACTATCAGCAATGACGTTCTTTACTGAAGTGTTCTGCTCAAAGGCAATGTTTCCAATTGTAGCAAATGTAAATATTCCAACAATTAAACTTGTAATTGCATTGATTAGCGACACTGCTACGGTGTCGTGAAGAAAATTGTTGTCGAATCGATTGTACGATGCGAACATAATCATCGATCCGAACGCGATGCCGATTGAGTTGAAGATCTGGGATGCTGCGTTCACCCAAGGTTTCGATTGTTTCAACAGCTCCCAATCAGGTTTAAAGAAAAATCTTAATCCCTTGTCTGCTCCGTCGAGAGTCAGTGATCGACCAAGGAAAACTATGATTAGTAGAAAAGGCAGGGTTGTGGTGATATATCGGACTTTAGCGGAAGATTTGATGCTTTTCCATAGGGCGAAGTAAACCAGCACCCAAGCGCAGACTAAACAAGCCGCCAGTTCCCACCGCATGCCACCAGGAAACTCAATACCGTCACTCATGCTCAATACCTTTTTTCTGTAAATGTACAAAATACCAAGTTAGTACCTATACAATACGGCAAGTATACCAGATAGTAAATAGAAATATGGCAGGATTAGTCAGTATTTGTAAGAATGAAAAGTAACTAATTATTTATAATAATAGGTAGTTATTATTATTTACTGTTCCACCTTTACTTATGGTGCAGAATGGAGAATTTTCAGAGAAACATATTAGTCATTCGTTGTTTGCCATTTTTTGTGACAAAGCGGATATAGATAAATGAGTTATGGTCTCGGATACACGAAACAGCACAGGAAGTGTCGCTATTGTCATACAAATAATTATGCATTTATCCTGTCATCACGTAAATCATATTGGCTGTGCCTGTATAAAATGAACAATAAACTACCCAGAGTTTATTAAAGCATTATAAAAATCAAACCTTACTCGAAGAATTGTTCGGTTGGTGTTTGCGATCCATTGGGTTTGGTCATATTGTGATTAGGCACCCAGCACTGCGCCGTGTTCCATCGGTTCGAGCAGCTAGCCCACGGCACTTCGGTCTTGAACGATGTGAAAAAATAATAGATGGCCCACGCAATTATCACCGCATAGTAGGTGGACATTAGGAATGAGATCACCACGCTTGCTAGACCTGCACCTGTAAAGATATTAATTTGTTTACATTACATCCAAGCCTTTGGCAGCTCATAGACTTACTCTATCGGCCAATGTTGCTAACACGTATGTACGTACGTAGATTTTCCGTGGGAATTGGTAAAAACTGGTCCCGATCAAGAACATTTATATTGAAATAAAATTACCTTTGAATAGTGGACAAATCTGTGACAATGCTCCAATTGGCCCATGAGCAGTATATTGTCCTATAGCCAGTTCCATAAAAAGCATAGGCACACCGCATACTAGGAGTATTATGAAGTAAGGGATGAGAAATGCACCTGAAAAGGAAAATATAGTATATGACATAAAAATGTCACTGCAGTATTTGTGTTAAGAAACAGCCTAATATCAACAACAGTGTTATCAAAAAGGATAAGTAGATAACTACTTATCCCTTCTGCAGGCCGCACATTCTCAAGCCAATTATCATCAATGGTTAAGATGTTTTCTTAAAATCCTGGAGCCGTATCTCGTTTCGATCTATTAATTCTCCAATTATAACGTTGATATCAGCGAGTTGACCCATGGGATCCGTTGTAATTAGTCTGGTAATTTGCCCATATCATAATCATAACCATGAATTTTATGTACATCGGCGTAGAATGTTCTATCCGACTTCAGAAAAGGCCGTTTATTGCCATTTTGTTGTATTTGTACAATCGTCGGGTATATAACAGTTCAATTAATAATACAATTTAAGTTAATAAAGTTGCGGAAATATAATTCAGTCAACACCCAGTATGAATTTTAGGAAATTGACTAATGTCGGTTTTATAGATAAAGGGATTTGGTCTACCGATAAGGAGTTCGATGATTCAAATTGTAACTCAAATATATTTATCAATATTAATGGAACTCCGGCTTTCACTGTTTGGATTTAGACGAAGCTTAAGATTTTTATGAAGGTGCACTCATGAAACTGAGAATAAAATATATACCTACCATAAATTGAGGTAAGTCTATGTAGTAACGGTAGCAAAAGTTACCTATTTAACTAATAATAAATGTATTAAGAAGTAAGTATTAATTGGGTCAATCGGCATTCGGTAAGGCAAAACGCCTTGTGATCAAACTCTCATAAAAAGTATCTTTTCGTAGAAGAATTTCACGCAAATTGTCAATTTGTAGTTCGTTGTGTTGTGATATTCAACCAGCAATCACATTTTCTTTATGTAAACAAATATATATGTTGTACATCATCTAATATCAACTGCTAAATATATCTGGGAAGCAGCAATAAATCATTTGATATCTTGAGAAATACGTCTCCTAACTGTGATTGGAGTTGTAATGTCGTATGTTGCTACTATAGTCTAATCTGTTTAACCGTGTCGGTTTCTCAGTTTACAGTAGGCATCAGCAGCTGTAATTCACACCGCTTTGTCGTGTCGTTTATACCTCAGTGGCAAGTGGCAACTAACGTATGTTAGCGCTAAGCGACACAAACATTATCCGAATCACGAATTCTTGTGTGCCTAAAGCATTTGAACTTCATTAAAATATTGGCTCGTGTCATGCGATATTTGCTCAATGAATTTAATTCTATTCTATATTAATTATCTCGTTTGTTTTGGTTAATTGAACAGTATAATCGGGAGAGTACTCGACGGGGCTTATGTTTTTTATCCTTCACTCTTAAAAGAGATATGAATTTGTACTGGTAGGTATTTATATTATTATTCGTTTCTATTGCATACCTTGATATCATACCCGGCTATTAGCATTGTTTTGTTCACTCTATTATGGATACGCATAATAGGTGTTTGATATAGGTTGGGGAAAGCCTTCGTATTTTATACTGTACTAATATGTCTTCATTTGAAATCACAATCATCTCCGATTGTTCTGTTTGTATATCTGACTGATATGAGTATGATTAAAAGAATGCAATGCAAAGAAATGCCTAAACCTACCTGCACTAAATAGTAAACAAAAAATAGCCCCATTACCATATTTTCCGTTTTTTAAAATGAGTGAAAATAATTAAAACAATCACTATTATTTCTTACTGTTTCCATTAAAAAAATCATATTCATCAACAGTCCGAAGACGTCCACTGCTAAACATAAGCCTCTCCGATGCACTAAGCGCCACTTCGGGCGGCTGCTCGCCTCTTGCATCCATCGGTTCCCCGTGGCTTTAACCAGATCCTCGGTCCACCTAATGGGGGCTGGCCTATTCTGCGTCTTCCGGTTTGTTTGTGGTCGCCACTAGAAAACCTTTCTTCCCCATCGGTCAGTTCGATGTGACCTGTCCACTGCCATTTCAACTTACTAATTCTAAGAGCTATATCGGCCACTTTAGTTCTGCGGATCTTCTGCTCGGATTTTATCCCGCAGGGAAACAACGAGCATAGCTCTCTCCATAGCTCGTTGTGTGACTGAGTTTACTAATGAGGCCAATTGTAACAGATCACGTATCAGTACAATAAGTCATAACTCCTCAAAAATGCAGCTGGTTAATTACATCGTATTAATTCTATAGAGTTCTCAAACGTTCAGCCCGATATACGTAATTATAATTATCGTGAAATAGAACTTGCTCCAAACCCTAATCAAAAATATACTCCGCCTGTAGTATAGGCGGAATAGGCCCTATTATTAAGGGAGATGTAGGTACTAGTAGATACCTCTACTTCCAGTTTAATCAGATGTACTTCCGTACCTATACATCATATTTGTGTAAAACATAAATAAATATTTTTAGACCTTATTTGGTGATGTTTTATATTTATTTTACCATGTCACCTTAAGGTGACCATCGTATTAGCTTACCTAGTGATTTCCTATTCATGATATAAATATTGTGATCACGAACAAGATTGGTAGGTAGTAGGTAATGTGGCAAAACATAATCGATGTCCTCATGGTCATATCCATTTGGGCTATTTTTCGTGTTTATATAATTTTTACCTTACAAGGATCTTACATATTAGATTTGCAGAGGACATGAAGACTTTAAACGTAACGTCACGACGAACTCGAAGATTTTTCTTTGTCATCTTAATGAGATGATTTACAGTTTACACAGAAGAAGTCAACGTCTTATTAGAACGTGGTGCAAATAGATGCCAATAAGAAATGTATCACATAGCAGATATCGCTATAGGTATTAGGTGCCTGAACTTTTATTAACAGACTTCAAAAATGCATGAGGTTTATAAATTCTTTAGATTGAGTTTATTTATTTTTATTTAAATTTTTAGGTTAAATTATACGGAGGGAATTTTACTTAATATCGCACTCTGGGCAGGCGTGTCTATCCTGATTATGTTATAGGTTAGATGATGGATGATAGATAATACAGGTAATAAATAGGTAAGGTATACAGGATCGATTAATTTGTAAGGCCAGGTACCTTAACCGTCATAGTTACAGCAAAACGTTCCTAGGAGGCCAGTCATAACTTTTTATGATATTCTGAACTGGATTTACAGATTTTTCAAAAACTACAAAAATCTAAAAACATATTACACCAATCGATCTTATTTCATATAGGGACCAAAATACTGTATTGGACCATTTACCTAAGGTATGAGTGCTTACTAGAAATTACAGAAATCGATAAAAACGTAACGATTGGCGTAATTTTTTTTAATATTAATATTTTTTAGCAGATTGTTTATTTTTCCAAAATGTGTAATTATTGGTTGTCAGTTCTACGCGCGATGTGGCTTTGCCATTTTAACTTGCTATTATTCTAAGAGCTTTAGTTCTCTGCAGATCTCCTTATTTCGGATCCTATCTCGCCGGGAAACACCGAGCATGTATCCATATCTCGTTGCGCGACTTTGGGATTACTAATGAGGGCAACAGTAACAGACCAAGTCTCAGTTCAATAAGTCATCACTAGCAACACACATGATTGAACTTTAAAAACATTTGTTTTTGGGCTCGGCGGTATTTTGGACCATAGGGTTGTGACAAATATTAACGTAAAGTTATCGTAACAGATCTGAAACAATTTATCAGTCTTCATTTATCGTTGTTTACATTTAATTGAAAATGAACAATAGGGCTTACCTCCTCCGCTTTTATAGCAGAGATAAGGAAACCGCCAGACGTTGCCGAGACCAACGGAATAGCCGACACATGCTAGCACGAACTGTATCTTGTTCGCCCAGAAAGGTCGCCGTGGCTTCAAGTGGACTGTTGTGTCCTCTTCCTCTTCTTCGCATTCGCTTTCATGGGATGCCGTGTCTTCATCTGGAGGCCTGTAATAACGTAGAAAAATATTACGTTTATTGTGGGAATTGAGAGATTTAAATAAATTAATTAAAGTGATATTCACGCAAGGAAATGTTTTTAC
Source organism: Ennomos erosarius (assembly GCA_963580505.1). Lineage (NCBI taxonomy): Eukaryota > Metazoa > Arthropoda > Insecta > Lepidoptera > Geometridae > Ennomos > Ennomos erosarius. The sequence continues at coordinate 8,336,763 of OY756981.1, read as the reverse complement.
AGTTGTTATATAAATACTAGGGATGCGCCGAACATGGATTTTCGAGCCGAACCGAGTATTCGGCCGAGCTATTCGGTTCATTTTACACAAATTTTCCCGTACGAATGTACGCCATAAAACTTCAACAAAAGTTCCACTGCAATAGAAACAATTTTTATTCTACTATTTTTTGTGCAAAATCTCTATTTTTATGAAAATTTCCTATGGAATGAATTAGTGTTATATGTGAATAATTGATTTTAATAAAAAAAAGAAACCAAACAAAAAAACATATAAATAACAGAATTCTTAGAAACAGGCGAAACGTTGTATTTAGCGCATTTTTGCACTGTAAATGCAATTACTTACCTAAAAAATTATTTAAACGATATATTGTACCAAATTGCACGCTTTATAGGTCGGTAGTGCCCGTTAGACTCAAAATATCATAGTTTTCTGGTGACCAAGCGTTTACGGCCTAGATAGAGCATGTTATCAGTATCTAGAAAACGGTTAAAAATGCTAAGTGTTCTGATTATCTTAGAATGAGATAATTTTTGGAAGCATTTAACGGATAGTATTTAATAAAATATTCGGTAATTATTCGGCACTTTAACCGAATATTCGGCCGAATACCGAACATGGAAAAACATGCCGAATTTTCGGTATACCGAATAATTACCGAATGTCCAGTGCATCCCTAATAAATACATAGCAGCTATATACAATTTTCTTATAATGATCAGATCAGCTGCAACTCCATACTCAGCCCAAATAAATGTGCAAAGAAGGGTTGTAAAGTGGATCAAGGTTCAAGGGTCAACGGGTTTATTAATGAGAGTGTATGGAGAGAATAAGTCCTCAACACCTATAGATTTAAAATAAATATTCCAGTAGTGGAACTACGGCCATTTTCAAATCGATGGTTATTGAGGTGTCTACCACCTGACTTCGTTGATTGGACAGGTAACCTACCTATACTTAACGACTAACATTAGTAGCGTCACGATTACATTGTGTTGCTTATATTATGTTTAGAAAATATAGGTACCTAATTGTGCAAATTAGTAAAAGTATACTAATATATGGACTATTTCGTGATTCGTAATAACAGCGATTAAAAGTAGACAGTGGTGATTACATTAGTTACTTTTACTATACTGATACAGCGAGATTAACCACGATTTAATACCACATTAATTACTTTCACTCCAACTCCCCAGATAAGATTTACCGTTTTATGCAGTAATTACTGTATTATATAGTAATGCAAATAGATACAAGATCGCAGTTGAGTAGAATGATTTAATGTTTTAATGTAAATAATAATTTTATCTGCTCTTTTTCAACAACTAACAAACACAAATATTTGAAACAATATAATGAAAGGTTCTTAAATGAGATTTAACTTGTCTAAGATAATTCATGCGTACGTAGATTACTTGTCGAGTTCCAGATGACATGTTTACTGTAACAGTGAAATACTTAAACAAGTGCAGATAGCGTGTATAAGTACATAAGAAGTACTATATTTAAGAATTTTTTTTATCATAGGTATCAAATATACCGAAGGGATTTTGACCTTAGTGTTAAAAATTCCATTCTTTATGTGTTGTCACGGGACAGCCTTGACAGAGTTGTTTGGATTAATGATGAATGATCTACAATGAAGCAGATTAAAGTGACGTCAGTGAGCTCAAAGGCTTAACCTACTACAGTTACCGCTTTAAAATCTTTAAATTAGTGAAAGGAAATTAAAAAAGTTAGGCCCCGGCCCCGTTACTCTAGCTAGCAGCTCATCAGTAAACTCTACCTTGTTTGAATTTTAAAACACTCGTAGATTATATTATTCCTAGGTGATTTATTCATTCGCCTGATATTAAGCTTCACCACCGCCCATATTAGTTGCAGTGCAACTCGGAACTCTATAATATAAAGTTTTGTGATACCTACTGCACTGTGTACTTGTGTAGGAGTAGCGTAAGTACGTCACGTCATTTTGAAACATCTGCACTGTCTTGTAAGAAGATTATAGAATTTGAGACCAGGTTATAAAGTTTAATTTATCAGTAATTTAACTACCTGAAATGTCCTTAAAACTGTAACACAAAGTGTGTTAAAGAAAAGTCTTACCACGTATAAAGTAAAACGAAAAAATATGAAAGTCTATAGATACATTTGCACGAGGGTATGTGATAGTCTGATAGTACACACTACATCACGATGTATAGTTACTATCATACATCACAGTCGGAATCTGTCTTCTGCGGAACATAGGCCTCCCCCATTAAACGCCACTACCACTTTGGACCTTTATTATAATCTACGTAATCGCAAAAGATTATAAATGTAACGCGGAGAATAGTGCTGTCCATACCTTGATCAATGGATACGGTCTACGAACCAATCATCCTGTTCTTATAATATTTCACATACATGCATGTATAGGCACAAACACAAACCTACCTACCTAAGTACATCATTTAAATTACAATAATAATATGACATTTACAAAATCATCAGCAATATTGGACACATCTCTGAAGATTAGAGTAAATAAGACCGACATTAGAGATCTAATCCAGGGCTGTCATAGCGTAAGTACGAAATCGTATTTTAAAATCATTATCAAGTAGGCATGTGATAAGCCAGAGCGGCTTAGACTCGCGATCAATCGTATTCATTCGCGATATGTAGGGGTGACGGTTATTAGGTTAGGTATACCTGCTGTCGTCCAAACTTCTGTAACACTAATACCTAACAAAAACTTGGATGTGGATATTGGACGTTAACAACTCATTGGAGGTGGAGCCTCGTCGCTGGTGAGAATTATTACGATATAAACTAAAGTATTTTTCTAATTGTTCATTTACAGCTGATATACCTATAAATAAAATATATAGCTCAAAACGATGTATACCTCTTATAGAAGTACTTAAATGAAAAAATTGTTTACCGTTAAGTTTCTGCATCAGGCAACCCTGCTGATAAGAGTACCTGGCTTACGTAGTAACTATTGTCTAATCTGTGTACATTAGATTATGTATGGTATTATTATATGTGTGAATAGTAGGTAGTACTGACGAGATAGCAACGTTGCAACGTTATCGGCTCAGCCTTGAAGGTCATGCTACCCGAAGTCCCTAAACGTAGGTAATCCTTCTAGGATTTTCGGATTGTCTCAAGATGTCTCCTGTCAAAATTTCAGCCGAAATATAATAGCATATGTGTGAAAGTCAGATAATTCATGTACTGGATCGAACAACAATTAAAATTAAACGCATAACCTGCTCTATTCCCGGAAACTTGTCTGACATACTGGTTTTTAGTGGCGCTAGATTTAATATCTGGAATGGTAATTAAAATAATATGATTTTTCATAATTTCTAACCTAGACAGATATTATTAATCTTCTATTATATAAAAGGCTTTGTCCTGACTGACTGACAGACAACGCACAGCCCAAACTGCTGAACGTAAAGTCCATTTAATGACGTAACCGCGTACTAAGAAAGGATTTTTGAAAATTCATCCCTTAAGTGGGCAAAAAGGGTAAAAAAACGTTTGTATAAAAAATCTACATTTCGTGACGTATCGTTATGAAACTTAACACACAAAAACAAGTATAAAATTTAAAGAAATTTTACCTTTTCAATATTTAACACCTAACAGAGAAAAAAATATAATAGTAAGTATAAAATTTGTATAGAAATTAAAAAAAAAAAAACACCGTACCATACTGAAATTCGGAATGTGCAAAAAAAGTACAAAATAAATAGATACGGGTAGCGGCGTTTCTTGAATAGTGCGAAGAGGATATACAGTTTGGAAAAGCTGTTTTACAGTACAGTTTTGAAGGCAAACCATTACGAGGCCGCTCGCCAACACGTTGGTCTGGCCAAGTAAAAGGCCTATTACACTACCCAATTTTTAGGGACCCTTACCCTAACTAAGGGTGGTGTAATAAGAGTAAGAGCGTAAGGGTCCCTAACTAGGGCGACCAGGCGGTCCCGGCAAGCCTTGCTCCCTAATCGCCCTTACAACCGATTAGTGTAATAACACTTAGGGTAGTTAGGGAACTCAGTCGTCGCGTGGCTAGCGCGGAGAGCGCTTGTGTTGGTAATGATAATATGACAACCAGTCTTTGTCTAGCACTGACACTCTGTCTTAAATGGTGTCTTTTTTTTATATAATAAAGAAACAATATGGAGCTACTAAATTTAATAGGTATTTAAATTCCTCCTCTCCAATTCTTAAATAATTTTTGAAATCCGCTGGTTCTAGAGCACTGAGTATCCTCATATTGGAGTGATCTTTTCTTAATTTCAAGTATTTCTTGACCTAGATCCTTTCTCCTCTTTTTTTCTTCTATAATATTCATAGATCCAAATACCAAAGCCACGGCAACCAGAGCTTTTTTTAATGGTTTAGATAAAACAGGTGCCATAATACGTCTACATCCGCGCTGGTTCAATTTCAGACTGTACACAGAGAGTAAGGGAGCCGGTATTCAGTGTAGTGTAGTAATCGACGCCCTTGCAAGGGGCCACGCCCTCCCTAACTACCGGGCCCTGAATACCGTGTAGTGTAATAGGCCTTTAAAGGAAGTCACCACTTTTAGCAAGTTTTCCCAGGGCGACTATGGACCGAAGTCGATGGAAGTATTTGGTCAAATCGGATAGATTCTGTGACCACGATCCTGAGAGAGAGAGAGAGAGAGAGAGAGAGAGAGAGAGAGAGAGAGAGAGAGAGAGAGAGAGAGAAAGAGAGAGAGGGATACCAAGTATTATGTATAAGATATTTATGTAATAAAAAACTAAATTACACGACAAAGTAAATAATGAAAATCAAAACATTATGCTACAGTATTTAGTAATCAATAATGAATAATGTAATAAAATAACTTTAGTAATTACTACTAAAGTTATTTTATTACATTATTCATTCGTGTTAAGTTATTAAACTTAACACGTACTGTATGACATGACATACATTGTATACGTGTCTATTATAATATATGTAGGTATGACTTTGACTATGATTACTTGACCGCTATCAATAGATTAATAAAAATTTAGTTAAGGCACATGTGAGTCATTAAGTTAAAAAAAAAAATTACACGTATGTTGCCCGATTTTTGATCGATAGGTTGGTACTGTGATTATACTACCAGATTTCCGTTGATCCACTTATCGATTTACACCCTGATGATATACTTCAGGCTGAAAATGTTTATACTAACTGAAATACGCACTTAATACAATATTTATTTAATATACATGTGTCAATCTCAGAAAAATGGACAAATTCACGTATTGACAAATTTTGACCAAATAAGAATTATAATATATCAGAATTTATTACCTTCATACATCTAAAAATACTCTACTTTTATAATCCTAACTCACACGCAGCATAGAATTAACCGAAACAAACTATTTTCGCAATATTTAACCTTGAAAATCATATTCCTGACATGTAATGCCCCCATGTTGCAACTGTTTACTCTAAGAAGATTACTTAAAATTGGTAATACTGTTAGTTTTATTGTTTTAATTGATAGTGTAAACATTACATGACTAAGCGCTTCATTCTCTATATTCGATTAAAGTTACCATTACCTTAGCCAGTGAGTAATACTGATCGGGGCGTAAAGGCGGCGAGTAGTTCTTCCCAGTTTCACGAACGAAAACAGAGTTTCGATCAGCTACTGAGTGGGTAAAAATTTAGGGTGATCTGTAACAACCTCAACTGTTCATTTCGTTCGTTCAATAGTCACCCTGACTGCTGTCAGTGACGCCATTTTGGGTTTGTTTTTTATTTTTTTTGACATTTTCATGTGCCAGCTATATGCTGCGGTGCGGTAGGTGCCTTTCAAAGAGTATTTATTCCCTACCTAAAAACAGTAAGTAGGTAAGGATTTACCTTAACAAAATAGGGTATCAACTAATTAAATTAATGTAATGAGGAATGTAATACGAATTTAGATTACATACCTATAGGTACCTGAAATATAGTTTTATCTTGACGCAAAAATAAAAATTAAAACAACACAAAACAAAAATATCATAATATTATATAAGTATTTAAACATATTATAATTGCACAAAAACTTTTTCATAATCATCAGCCTGAAGACGTCTACTGCTGAACATAGGCCTCCTCCAAAAAGCACCACTTTGAGCGGCTGCTAGCTTCCAGTATCCATCGGCTTCTCACGGTACTGAGCGGACTGTTTTAGTAATTAAATACAATGATTTCTATATTCATAAGTATCTGATCTCGAAATAGAAACGAGTAGTCGATGTTTTTATAGCAGTAGCGTAATCAACAGGGTTGGTACTTTTTAGTTCCGTAGATCTCAGTATTTGTGGCATGCAAACTATAATAATAAATTACAAACACATGCGAGCTTGCAACAAGTTTTGCTATAGCCGTCGGTTAACCGTACTAATCGGCAGCTGATGTGTCCTGTAAGTAGCAGCCTGGTTTACGGGCCGATTAGCGCTACTCGGACATTCTGAAATTCGTTACTGCAGTTAAAAGTGATATTACGTGGTGGCTAGCCAACTCGGAACTTTACTCGAATATAGAGAACGAAGGCCTTAATATTTTTAATAGAGCACTACTATAACTTATAGATTTTGTGAAAATGTCGCAACTTTATGTGTAATGGACTTCGCAGCCATAACCCCGCCAAAACATTAAACTCAAAAAAAGGCGGGAACGCGTTATGCATTGAGTTTCAAGTATTTGTCTATAAAGCGGCCGTTTCACGCTCTTTTCTATGATCCATTCAATTCCACACTCCATTCTCTCAATTGTCCGTACAGTCTTGTTTAGAGCTGGAGGGTGTGTCTTGTCCAGACAAATTATCATATAGTCTGGCTACATTTATTTACCGAATGCGTGATAATTAACTAGCGATAGTCTGTGCAGTAAATATACAACAATAGGTAAGTTCAATAATATATATCTCTTATACCTATGGGTTTTCTTTGTAATTTTATCAAGTGTTTTATTACGAAATCGTCATTATCCTGCCGTCATTAACCTGTGAAATCGAGTGAGAGGCAAATGGCTGGGTACTAGGAAAATGGTTAAATTGTCTGGCCAAGGGGTTTAACAGTAGCCGCTTGTAGTAAATATGCTGTTCCACAATAATTTTACCAATTATGCAGCAGATTTTTCAATAATTTTTTTCATGCCGATTTTGTCCATTTTTGGGAGATTCACCCACATAACAATTATGTAATAGGTACCTCTACCAATCTCATACAATGGTTGTTAAACATTCTATGCGTAAAGTACAACCTATTATTTAATTGGATAATACATTTACCACATTAATATTATAATACTAACTTCATACAAGTGAATTTCATAATGTTCAAGAGCAAATTACTGACCACTGAACACTGCACGATCTTGCGAAATGACGCCATCACCTACGGGCTGTGAAACAATGAACCTGTTTTAATGACGTTTTAAGACTTGCAGGTAATGGTGTGAGAAAGAAACAACATCATGATGTTAATTTTATTGCAAAGGGACTGAGCGAGACTATACAAAGTTTTTTTTATAAAAAAAATAAGGGTCATTATACTTGTATACAGACATTGACCCATATTGATTAGTAGGAGGAATTCAATCAAACGCACGTTTTGTTTAGTTTTAGATTGTTAGAGAAAGCACCTTCAATAAGGTTTTAGTCCAATGACCTAGCCAAGTAGTCACTAAGTATCTGCCTTATACTATTGAGTATTTATAATTAACTAGCTGTCCCGACCCGGTTTCGCACGGCTTAATCAGTTTTACGTCCTAAGCCTTTTCATAGGAAGAGAGACTTTAAACCCCGGCCCGGCTTCGCCTGTTTCCATTCTATTGCCGTCCCATCTTTTCTCCTATATGTTTCTCTTTTCCCTTTGACAGGAGGAGTATAGTGGCTTCATCTTCGTTGCTTCGTTGCTATATGTAAATAGTTATAATAAAAGTTTAAACTTCTGTACCACAATATAGGGAAAAAATATTAGCATATTAGAAAATGATTGAAAATTAAATCTAAGATTGTTAAGAAAGTGAGAAAAGTAACGTTAAACTCTGTTATCCAAACTATTACACTGATTTCTATATCTACCATAGGTGTATAAGGTTAGAGATCCTTGAAACATAAAGCAATCACACTCAAGAGCGGAAGTTGATTAAGGTATTGTTTAATGGGCATTGTCTACATTCAAGTTTCTCTCATTTATTTGGAATGAATGACTAGTTTATTTTGCGATGTATTTGGTCATTCGCAGACCATTTTCCTAACCGCCAGTGTTCTAAAAGTTTAAAGTATCTTTTAAAACATTGGCGGTGTGACTTCCTTCAAAAAGTACGTTTTACTGTTAATATTTTAAATGTCACGCTCGGCTTGGGTCCTATACTTTTGAAACCTATGTACCTGTACCTGTAGATAAAAATGTTAGAATACTAAATATGAAACAATAATACGGTACGTAGAGCCGCAAATAGAGTCATTCGGATTTTTAGAAGTATTATACAGGGTGATTGGTTCGTAGACCGTATCCTTTTAGGGTGTGCTTAACTAGGTTTTGAGCTATTGTTTAAGCGTTACATTAGTTCAGCGATTTATTTTTAATTTTCACTTATTCAATATTTTGTGGAAATAAGGAAAATTCCCGGTTTTCGACCTTAAATCACTGATTTCTGAAAATATGGGTATAAGTTTTCGACTTTAATTACATTAAAAAACCTCAATGACTCCATTGGCACTTAAACTTTATCATAATTAAGCATAGTTTTTAAAGACAGTGCTTAAACGTGAAACATTTTTTTCCTGAAAATTTTGACCCTGGACAATAAATTTATTTATCTCAAAAAGTTGACTGAATATTTTTTTCAGTAAATTATTTAAAAACATGTGCTTTTAAACAGCTTTCTAATGACATATTATTTACCAAAAAATATTGATGGGTGCCAAAGATATTCTTAACCAAAGATGTTCTTAACCCTTCTTCGCAAACGAAATCATCCAAGTAAAATACTTGGTATCACGATCAACGTTAAGCCACAGAGCGAGAGTTAGAGCAACCAAGTAGTCATAAACTCTTTTTATGTATCAATCGGCTCTTATTAACGCAGAAAGTCTACCGCACAAGTTCAAATTGGACAAAATGCCGAGAAATAACACTTGATAGTGTTAATGACAACAAAATAAAACTTGCTTGCTCTAACTCTCGCTTTGTGGCTTAGCGTTGATCGTGATACCAACTATTTTACTTGGATGATTTCGTTTGCGAAGAAGGGGTAGACATATTTGGTTGTAAATATCTTAGACACCCTGGATGGTGCTGGCTGGATTTTTTGATAAATTAGATGTCAATAGAAAGCCGTTGAAAAACACTTGTTTTTAATATATTTACTGAAAAAAGTTTCAGTCAATTTATTGAGATAAATAATTTTTTTTGTCAGGGACATCATTTTCAGGAAAAAAAATGTTTTAGTACTGTTTTCAAAAACTATGCTTAATTATGATGAAGTTTAAGTGCCAATGGAGTCATTGAGGTTTTTTTATGTAATGAAATTCAAAAACTTATTAATTAATACTTATGCTTTCAGGAATCAGTGATTTAAGGTCGAAAACCGGGAATTTTTCCAATTTCCACAAAATATTAAATAACTAAAAAAATAAAAAATCGCTGAACTAACGCTTAAACGATAGCCCAAGACCTGTTTAAGCACACCCTGAAAGGATACGGTCTACGAACCAATCACCCTGTATATATCTAGTACTGGCTACTGGTTGGGTGGACTTGAACCTGTGATTAAATATACAATTATTGTTTATCTAAGCATATCTGTCTAATAATGCAACGATTGGACATTACATATTTTGTTTTATTACAAAACCAAGAAATAACTTTTGTAATTTCAACCGTTCAGGGCGTGAATTAAAGGGTAGGTAATCGTTTTTGTGTAAGAAGGTATGTCCGTCATTGTATGTGATTTCCGTGTGATTATAAAAATCGTGTTATTTATAAACAGTCGAATTATTGTAAACGGACAATTTGTCTTGCAATAAAACGGATGATTTTTCGAATATTTATAATTAGTCGTTGCCCAGCGGTGAGTTTATAATTTTTATTTTTAGTAGCTTTTAATTGTGAACAAACTCGTATTAAGGCACCAATTTTTGCTGTATTTAATTGTTTTTTTAGAGTCACTAGTGGCTAACCAGTAGGTTCGAGCGAAGCAAGTACGAGTGTTAGGTTAGTTTTATTGTGAGACACATTTCCCGTTTGCAATAACTTGACAGTTTATAAATAACCAAGGTTCTTCCAAAAAGACGGCGATATATAACTATATTATTGTAAGATATATGAATTTTAATTTGTAATTTATTTATGTGAAGAATGAAATAAACCCCTGCGAAGCCAGGGTGAGTCAACTAGTTATATTCTATACCTCCATATTTTTAAGCAGAATATATATTGTTTTAATTGGTATGTTTTGACTGTTATATAATATTTAGGTGATAAAGTAATTTACTGTTTCGATACATAGTGTTATAATCGAATGCCGATGACTAGCTATCCGAGGATTTCGCAAATCCTCTCGAGCTAGAGATGCCAATGTGCATTCTCTCAGGGAAGACATGATTGAGCGCATGAATTAGGCTTTACAGGCAGTTTCCGAATGAGTGCTGGCCAATCTTGGTAAATTCAGTGTTTCTAAAAAACGGAGTCTATTTCCACTTACTCCTACTTTTCGAGGTGTGGAATTGCCGGTAACTAATCATCTAGAGCTGTTAGGTGTAACCTCTAACATCAAACCTTAACTTAGGCTCCTATAATCAATTCACCACGCTTGGTTACAAGTCTGGTAATCGAAGTAGAGTATATACCGCCGGCTGCCGACTGTCCCGCCCCCTTACATTTCTATTACAAACATTATTTTATCTTTCTATCTCTATGAATTAATAGTATAAAATTACCGATCGATTACGCTTATAATGAGAAATATTGCTTTATAATATAATAGTACTTATACACACAGTAACAAACAGCGTCTTCAGCTTTGCATCTGTAGCACTTTGGTCAATTAAATAAGTAATAGAATGCGTTAGTATTATACAATATAAATATTCATAATAATAATTATGTAGCTATGCTAAGTTAGGTACACTCTGACACTGTTGGCACAAGTATCCAAAAAAAACCGTCAACCCTTATTTAGTGGTATATTTTGTAAGAGTAGGTAAGATACACAGAATTCGCCCTATTACATAGGTAAGATAATAAGTAAGCTATAAATATACTCTCTTTAAAAATATGTCTCTATAACGTTTTACCCTAACAATATAATTCCATTTATGATCTTATAGAGAGAGTGGGAGATTTGTGCTGTAGACGTGTAGGTATCTGGTAGATCGCTAGTTAGGTCAATTGAATAATGACAAGTCAGAGGATGTTTCATCCGCAGAGGTATATAGGTACGTATACTCACGTAGGAGGACGTACTAGATGGAACAATTCCGTCGGCGATGTTGGCACTCTCCTGATAACCATTTTGCGTCCATCCGTACATCCCATTCCGATAGAAGCCAGAGAACGAACAGAAGGGGCTCCATAGTTGGTGGTACCGCTCTCCGAGCCTTCAGGGTAAGGAGTGACATGCTCGTAGGGCCGTAAGCTTCGCGCAGAAGCCGCGCCAGAAGCTGCCGTTATATCACGAATTCTGTGTGTGTCGCTAAAACTCTTGACTTTGCGCATTTGTCCAGATGGCGTTATGGTCGGGGCGTTCACGTTAAGAAGTTTTGAGTTTTCTTTATCCTGATCGTCATAATGGTCCACGTGGATCGCCACGCTAGGCGCGGCGTTTTCCGTCGAAATTTCAGTTTTACTCATAACTATCGCGTCACAGGGTCATCGCGCGGCAACTGTGTGTCGCGTGCGTCGCAGGCGACGCGCGACTATGGTACTAGAATGGCACTGGCCGACAGCGCCAGAGCGCGTGGTTCGGTCGTTGTCAGCCTGTCAGTTGTTGGTCGCCCAACTACTCTGACTGGTTCGTCGATCGGTGTCGAGCAATTGGTAAACGATGTATGATTCTACTTTGTGGTGGGGGTATCTCCATTACAGGAAAAGGGGGAGGGGGGCGGTGGCTCACGGCTGCGCGCCGAGCACGAGCATGAGTGCGTGGTGCTAGCGGCTGGCCATGAAGTGTCACCTGCGCTTGAGTTTTAATTCATGATTTAAAAAGAATTGTATAATAATGTAATAATAATAGTGCATAACTATGCTTACATTTATTATTAAAAATCTGTAAAGCTATGTTGATTATGGATTATAGATGATTCCATAACACGACTTCATAAAAAAATGTCTGTTCTCGTCTGTGATTTCGTATTTCAATTAGCTGTACGATACTTATCTCTATACATCAATTATAAACCGACTTTTAAGGTTATTTTTATTGCGTTGGGTATGTGAAAACTATACTGACTAATTAGTTTTCCCTTAGTCCACCTATGTGGTGGTCTCATATAAATTTGATAAGAAATAGTTTTTTTTTTGTAAACCTAGCTTCTTATTCATGGACCTGTTTTATAAAGCTACAAGTACAAGCTTACAATTGTAGCAGCTACAAGAACAAGTAACTACAAGTTACTAGTTACAAGCGTTTTATAAACCTACAAATCATCAGTGTAATTCACATACTACGACTACGAACGTCACGGCGCGGGTGTGGTACCACAGACTATGACCACAGGTATGAAATCTAGACTAAGATATTACAAGTCGCACATCATTATAAATAGACATTCTGTACTAGGGGTACAGAATGTCTATTAGTAAGAGTTTCGATAGTTTACTAAAACTTGATTTGTTAACGTTTTCTCCCTTTTCTCCCATACATTACTCTGCAGCGCCCCTAGCGGATACGTTGGTGAACTAAAAATGGCAGTACAAATTTTAAATGGATTCGCGCGTATTCACTTATTGGAAAACTCGTACTAGGGGTACAGGGCCTTACTTATAAACGCTGCTTAAAGTTAGTCAGTGTTTAAAATGTTCCGTCTCGTGTTTGCGCTTGACATTTCAAATCAGTCAAAAGTTAACAGATTTTAAGCATTGGCTAACTTTTAGCAGCGTTAAGTAAGGCCCTATGTATATAATATAATCTAAGAACATCATGGCCAATAGCTTTTTTTAAATTTGGCTTACCTTCATTAGTGAATTACATTTAATCCCTACTACATAGTACATACCACAGAATTCGCCCTATTACATAGGTCTATTACATTACATAGATAGAAAGTCTTTGGTACATACCTAATAAGTATAGTATAAATTAATAAAACAGTCTATTTGTTTTTTTTTATGGCTTTCAGGATGGCATATTGGATGAATCTCTTGATTTATACTCAAGTGGTCACGTATCATACATACCTCGTAGTCAAATTGTGACCAGTAGCTTCACTAGCTATAGGTACACGCCGTACAGTGCCCTTCAAACTAAAACACAGTAGTAAATACGTAGTTACAAGTACTTGCACAGCCTACAAAGCACAACCTCTTTTGTTTTCTATTACTATGCGACAGGATACCTAGCAATGTGGTGGTACCTCAGACAAATTCTTGCAGAAATGTCCGTAGTAGAGAGTATGAGCTAAAACTAGAAATTCCTGAAAACAGCAACGAATTGCGTATTGGTTCTTGTAAATAGGTGGTGAAACGATGGCAGTCTCGTGCTGGTGGACCCCAGTCTGAGTAATTATCGATTTAACTCTTACTGAGCACAATACTTACTACCTAGCTCATTAGCTTTAGCATGCGCGAACGAAGCTACTCCAATCTCAAGTTTAGCAAACTTAGCTGAGCGTGCAGTGCCAAGTTTGAATTAACTAAAAAACTCAGTGATATTTTGAATTCTTTAGAGTCCTGACTAACTGCAGGCCATAACACAGGTTTTTCCTAGCTTGGTTCTCAACGTGACCATGAGATGTTGCATTGTTGCAATTAAGTAGGTACCTTATAATTACATCTTACATCTTAATGCAGTTAGTTACATAATAATAAGCTACCTATATACTTTATTTAACAGAAAATTGTAAACCTCGTCAAGATACCAACGTATAAAAATTATAATCTTTCTGTAACCCTTTATGTTGAGAAATAAATTTATTCTTATTCTTATTCTTATAACTGCAACTGTTACGGGGGATCGTGTTGCTTAACATCAGGTAAATAACCAGCTCGTTACGTCATTCTTTTATATAAAAAACTCCTTTATGTTCGCACTAAAACAAGAGAACTAAAGTTACAGATACTTAATAGTTTTTAGAATTAGCAAGTTGAAGTGGCAGTGGGCGGGCCACATCGCTCCTAGAACTGACAACCGATGGGGATGAAAGGTAGGCGGATCCCTTACTAGGTGGACCGACGATCCGGCGAAAACCGCGGGAAGCCGATAGATGCAGGAGGCGAGCAACCGCTTGAGGTGGCGCTCTCTAGGGGAGGCCTATGTACAGCTGTGGACGACTGTGCGAATTGATCATATCTGTGTGAAGAGCTCCCAGAAAATTATTTTGAATGATGATTGCCACAGCTCATCAGAAATGGTTCAGTTTATGAAATGTGAAATGGTTATGTTAGCAGCATACTTAAGTGGTTCTGATGTGAAAAGTCACACCCAGAACCATTTAACCATAGGGTAATCTGTTAATTTTATTGCTTAAATTATCTAAAATAGCAAAAAAGTAGCCTACGCTTTGAGAAGGCGTTTGTTTGGAAACTAGCGGACAAAATGCACTTGCACTCTGATTTCAAATGATACCTAAAAGGAGTAAAATAAATTAAATACTCTATTACACAAGCTACAAAATAGAGCTCAGTCAAGTCATGGGCACAAAAACACAGCATTGAACACAAAAACATAAAGTTCATGTAGGTCCTGTACTAGTGTACTTACCACATCAGCATATACTTTTTGTCCGATTTTTCCATATTTTTCGACATAGTTTTTGCACTCTCCAAAGTTTCTTCTTGTTGAACTTGTTCGCAATATGTCCGTGTACTGTGTGCTCTATCGCTGACTAACGTTTAATGGTAAAAATGTCCGCTGTAATGTAGCGGCATAGTAGTTGCGTACCATTGTGTTTGTCTCTTTCTGTAAATATTCGTTTCCTCTTCATTAACACCGTGTTACCTAAAGACTCGTCAGGTATTAGATACAATAATGTTAAGTAGAGTCACACCTCCAATCCAAGACGTAAATTACTGTTTGTTTATTCAGAGGAAAATAACATTTATTGTCCGCAGGGTCGTCTTTAATCTTTTGGAGGCCCTGGGCACTTAGGATAGTGGGGCCCTCTACACTGGACAGAGCTCTATTTTATGACAAATAATAGAGAAAAACGATAGCGCCAACAAAGCGAGCGCGTAAAATCAGAGCGTTTGGACTGAACAAAGAACGCCACTGTAGTAAGGCAAGAAAAGTGCGAGCGAACGTGCGAAAATTTTTGAAACATGTCCCGGCAGATTTCATAAAAATAAGTTTGTAATGGGTAATAATTTAGCTCAATCGGAAAAACAGAAAATTCGTAAAATGCAAGCGCGAGTGCTACGAGTGCGAAAAAGCAAAGCGTTTGGACTGTAGAAATTAACCCCACTGTAATAAGATGGGTACATTAATAAGAAAAGCACGAGCGAAGCGAACGCGAAAAATTTTTTAAGCATGTCCTGACAGATTTAAGAAAATTCGCTTGGAACTTGAGGGCCCTATCGATCGCGGGGCCCTGGGCAAGTGCGCAGTGCCCAGTGGGAAAGAGGGGCCTGATTGTCCGAGCGAACGAACTACTACAATTCGCCAAAGATTTCATCTGTCCGGATGCGGACTCGCGTACAGTACCTACAGGTCGCATTTATTACGAATCTTGACAAAAGTAATAATAACGCATCAGACAGGTTACTCAAAATTAACGCCCACATGGCTTTTATAATTATTCGGTTTTGTCTATTCGTCCCTTACTTATATTTTACGATGTTGCCAACTGGAAAGACAATAAGCTCCTCCTTACTGGGTTAGACAGCATTGTAATGTAAAGACTCTGGTTTCGGTTTTGAATGTTGATATGAATGACAGGACATATTCGAAAACCTCTCTACCTGTGCATTTAGGAAGTTATTTAATAGAAAAAAACTTGCTCTATCTTTAGGTACTTTCGAAGTAGCTCATTTGTTTGAGGCAAGAACGCCTGGGGTTTGTCTTGTCCAAATTCTGATTTACCGGTGGTACTTTCCTCACAGAGGCTGTGGGACCGACCATCACTGCGAAGTAGCACGGAAAAATCTTTTAGATATGTGTACTAGCGTCGCGCGTCGTGCTCGGCTTCTCGCAGTCTCTGTGTGAGATTCAGGACTTTGGTTACCGGCCGTACCTTCTTTTAACCTAGATCTGACTGGTTTTTGTTTAGCTATTTTTGAATAACCAATCAGATTTCATTATGGCTGGACTGGCTGGGCCAGGCTGCGCGCGGCGTTGCAAGGCGCGCGGGGAGTGGGCGTAATGACAATGACTTGTTCTTTTCTATTCGTAGACAACACTTGACTGATTTCGAGCTCTTCACAGCTCACATCTCTGCTATGCACATTGCACAGCTTACATCTCCTATCCTCTCCAATCTAGTGGAAACCGGGCCTTATTTTTGGGTGCAAGATGCTGTGTGGCTTATCGCTGCCAGTGCATTCGATCAGATCGGTCATCACGGTCTCACGTGTTTGAAAAGTTCTGGCCAAATTTCGCGCCACGCTAGCCTTAATGACATCATTCGCCGGGCTTTTACCACCGCCACTGTAGCAGCCATTTTTGAACCAAATGAGCTCATGCGTGACAATGATAAAAAACTGATTTTTGGGCGTCCTTTAGTGTGGGATGCTAGTGCGTCGGTACTATACAATCTGGCGCCGGCCATCAAAATCATCTTCTTGAGACAGGTTAGGGCCGGCGCCGTGGCTAATTTGCCTGAGCAGCTAAAACGGTGCAAATATCTCGGTAGCGGTTACACATTTGAGCCATTTGGTGAGACCCTGGGTTCGTGGGGGATCGGGAGCTCATCGCGTTTTACAAAGTTTATCAGAGCGTCTGGTCGATGCTTCGCGTGACCAAAACGCTAGCACCATAGAATTACTTACCTACCTACCTTTACCTTCATCGTTAGGTCCTTATTCTATAAGATGCCACTGGCACTTTATTTGACTCAAAGTGCTGGCAGCATGTTGGGTATACGCTACCTGCCGGCAGTGGGCTGAAACATTTGGACTGTCTATATGCCACCGTCTTATAAAAAAGACCGTTTCTTTATAAAAAACGAACATAAAACCGGTTATTGATAAACTGTCGATTTATTGCAAACTGACAATCTGTCTTATAATAACACGGATGATATTTCGAATACACTTAGTTAGTTTTGAATACACTAGAAGTACATAATTTCAAAAAAAACGAAGTGATACCGATTAAATTATAAATAACCGAAATATCGACTGTTTTGTTGTGAGAGACATTAGGTTGTTGCCCGTTTGCAATAAGTCGACAGTTTATAAACAACCGCGTTTTTTTATAAACTAACGGTTCTTACAATAGTAGGCTAGTATAATCCAAATGTTCTGTAGCGTAGAAGACAGTGTAGCTAGTAGCTTTTAGTAGTGTATTATTATTATAGTAGTATGAGGAATAAAGGCATATTGCCCGTTTGTTTATTTTACTGACTACTTAGGGTGGGTTTTTTCATCCGTAGTTAAGGTATAACGCGATTCAATAAAAAAATAAAAGAGCTGATAAGAGCAAACATTTCTATTGCTGTCTCATTCCCTCTACACATTAGTCGAAGAGGGAAAACAATATTTCTTGATTCGTTTCTTTAATGACACGCACGCGTTATAACTAATTTTCAAAAATTCTAACCAATGGTCAACATTTGTTGAATATTTAACGATTGGTTGCCTTAACTACGGATTTAAAAAACCACCCTTAGTGTGATTATTGGTAGTTAGTTATTGCCACCTAGATAGTGTTATTGTGACATAGAGAAAAATCATTTTCTGTGCCACACTGGTGACAAAATTTTGCGATGGTGAGTCTGCCCCCACATTCCCATGCGGGTCAGATTTTTAAACAGACGGTTCATCTTAATCAGCAGCTCACGATTTTGGCAGTAGTGTAATAAGACAAATATTTGGAGGTATAGGTTATCATCTAGTAGCAAGCTAGCAGATGTAGGTACTTATCTAAAATAAGAATTTGCTGTTGTTTATTATTATTATATACGTAATCATTTATTTGCTTATAATCAATATTTTACATTAAAGTTATGGTGATTTCGAACATTTATATTATGAATATCACAAGATTGAAGGAGGCGACGATTCCACGTTATTATAAAAATACAAATTAAAATTATTTATAATTAATGTAACATAGAGGACGCTGCGAGCGCGAGCGAGGGAGAGCGCTCGCGGCGTCCTCGCCCGGCGGTCCTCCGGCGGCGCGTCAGATTAAAGCTGAGTGAGAGAAGAAAGAGCCGACACCGCCCGGCGCCGGCGGAGGAGCGGGGCGCGACTAGCAGCTCAGCGCTGGAACAGCGGGTTGGGGAAGTCGGGCGGATGCGGCAGCGGCGCGGGTGGCGGACGCGCGCGTCGCCACGCCACCAGCCAGCACGCCACGGCGGCAGCCACGGCCACCAGCGCCAGCAGCGCCGTCAGCGCCAGCGCCACCGCCAGCCCGGCCGCCGACACGCACACCTCGCCCGCGCTGCCCGACCCCGCGCCCGTGCCCGCGCCTGCGCCTTCCGACCAGCCGTCGCGTTGCCGCGCCGTTTGCGAGGGGTCGCGGCGCTGCAGCGTTAGGATCTGGTTGGACTCCACCATCACCTCCTCTCGAAGTTGACCTTCGTTTCCGTATACTTGATTATCGTATGCTGATATAGCTTCTCGTTTTCTGCGTTTACCAAACGCGTCGGCACCGCGACAGTTCACCTGTAATGAAATCGTGAAGTGTTACGGTACCTACATACCTACTTACTTAATATTAGTTAGATACGTAATGCAACTTTTTTGGGCTTTCTGCTACTGTATGGCTTGTCATTTGTTTACAGTGCGTTTTTATGGGCACTTAGCATATGACACATCGATATAATCGTAGCCAATTCCGGCTCTGGATTAATTCAATTAACATTTAGTTGTACTTACGGGTTGACATTTTCCGAAGCATACACGTATGTTGCATTGGAAACGGATGTTGTCGCTGCTGGGGAATTTGAAAGCGTTGAAAGAGGCTCGTAAAGCACTGCCGTCTTCGCTTCTCTCCCATTCTCCGAAGATGGCGCTGTCGGTGGCACACCCGTCTGCATCTGTCACTCGGTATTCGTTCTCCACGTTGGTGGACGCTTCGCTGGTCTTTGCGATGCAGGTGCGCGCGAACCCACCGTATATACCTAAGGAAAAAAATTGCAATTGCCACCTGAGAATGTTTGGACCGTGTATGCTTACGATGTTTTAAAAGCGGATATCAACAAGGGCGGACAGTAACATGTCTAAGAGAATCTTGAGTATCGCTTGATTGACGGATTCTACTTCACTCAAAATAGAATAAACCGTATATTCTTTAAAAACATACACATTCGTGAAATGAAAAATTTAATACCTCAAAAATGAACATGTTCCATTTTAGTATGCAGTTAATAAAATAATAGTATAAGGGACAGCTCAAACACGTGACGTCAACTAATAGTGTAACTAAGAATCATGGAAAACTCATTTTTTTTCTATGCTAAGAATAAACTTACTAGATGGTTGCACATCGACTTGCAGCACGAGGTTCTCTCCAATCTCGGCGGAGCTGACCTCGTCGCCGGTGCGCGATACGATGCGCATGGAGCAGGTGGGCGGCGGGCCGGTGTTGGCGATGGTGCCGGCCGTCGTTAGCATCGACACGTTGAAAGCGAGCGTCACGTTCTGCTCGCCCGTCTGGTAGATACACTTGATGTGGAACGCCTTGGCGTTCGATGTCACTAGCTTCGGATGGTTTTGCATTACTAGCACGAAACTCGCCAGACCCTGTATAACAAAAACCACTATATTAACCAAAATTACCACAAATGTACTGAAAATCTCACAGTGCGCTGAGAAATGTGTGATTGCGATCCGCTGATTAAACGAAGGGAAGGATAGAAAAGAAACCTTCAAATTAACGGATAATCCTCTTGGGTGAGGATACCGGGCAGAATACTTTTAACGATGACGAGCAAAAAATCTGAATAATTTCTCATTGAAGTAACACTGCCTTATCATTTTTAATCATGTTTATAACGGCACTGGTCAACCCAAGGTTATTTCTTCTCTTCAGCAAGGTGCTGGCTCGGAGCTTCGCTGCGGGATGCTGGTAGAGGAGAAATTCACAATACATTCCATGAGAGTCGTCAATGAAAAAGAAGAGCTTACGTTGACGTGGACTAATCCACAGTCGCCGAAGTGCACGGTAAAGTCAACCAAGCGCTCTTCGTCTCTCGACGTATCGACTGCAAGGCGGCAGCGCTCGTCCTTGCTGTAGCTCTTCACGTACAACACCCCGGTAAAGTTCTTGATCGTGAGCCCTACACTCACTCCGTCAGCCTTGCATCGAACCTAAACATATGAAAATTGATAATAAATACCTTATAGTTGGAGTAATTAATCATGCCCCGAGCTAAAGTTCCTACTTTACCAAAATGGGATTAAATTATTGATTTGGATTTGGGTTGTTCCAAAAGATTCATGGCCCATATTATTTTTCTGTACGTATCGAGTTTCTCTACATTTTTATTACAATCGATATTAATCTATTTCTTTGTTGTTGATGATGATTAATGCTTTACCTGCATATCGGGTATGGGAAAATCGGTTCGGTATGCATTGCAGTGTATCCTTGGATTGCCGGTGTACCCGGTGATGCAGGTACAGTGCGATCGGTGTCCGGAGGGCTCACACGTGGCAAAGGTTCCGCATGGGTCTGCTTTGCATGCGTCCACGCACACGCCGCCTAGGCAGCGCGCGCGGTCATCGCAGTCACCGTCCGCGCGGCACCCGCCCGGCACGCACGCGTCGCCGCGCGCCGTGAAGCCGCGCCCCGCGTCGCACACGCAGCGGCCGCGCACGTCTACCGCGCGCCCTTCCGACGCCGGGCAAGGTGCGCACGACCCGCTCTCGTCGAGAGCTTGGCCTTCCACGCATCTGGCTGTGGGCTCTGTGATAAAAACGATAAAATTTAAGATTTAATTTAATTTAAGAGCATTAAATAGTAGGCACGTGTTTTTATCGCCATCATTGAACTTACGTTTATTAGGAGTGCAATCGACGAGTGCGTTTCCTCTGTATCCAGCTTTGCATTCACAGATCATCGTCCTGATCGGAAGCGTATCGACAAGCTTGCACTCGCTATTGGGGCCGCAGGGCGATGGGCCGAAGCAAGGGTTGATGCATTTGGCATTGAGACACGCCGTGCCCGAGGGGCAGTCGACGTCGCTCGCGCACTGTGGCTCGCGGAGCTCTTCGCAGCCGGTGGCGGTGCTGCGAGTACCAGGAGGACAGATGCAATTGGCTTCGTGCATGTGCACCCGACATTCGGCCGGCTCGTTGCATGTTGTGGTCGTGCACGGACTTGTGCATTTGGTATTAATGCATGATCTGTCGTTCGGGCAGTCGGAGTCCGTACGGCAACCGACCGGTGTGCAGGCGATGGTTGGATTGCCGACGGTACCGATTCTGCAGCGACAAGATGCGCGGTGATCGACGCCGTAACATTCTGCAGATTCACCACAGATGTCTGCTTCCACGGAGCACGCCGGCACGCAGCGGTTGTTGATGCAGGTCTCGTCATCGGAGCACTGAGACTCCGATCGGCACAAGATTTCGTAGCATCCAGTGCGAGCGTCACCAATAAAGCCAGGTCGACAGGCGCAGACTGGCTTATGATCTTTTATTTGACAGTCGGTATTCGGTCCGCATTCACATGGGTTCTTGCATACAGATGTTATGCATGCATGATTTGCAGTGCAGTTTTTATCAGTCTCGCAAACTACGTCTATGACGGCCGTGGCCGGTCGACAGATTCCCCCACCGCTGCTGACGTATCCGGGCGGACAAGTGCAGAGCATTGTGCGTACAGGTAGTGTTGGTGAAACTTCGCAGCTTGCGGGAGTCTTGCAAGGTCGTAACTCTGTGCACGGGTTCACACATCTGCTCGATAGACATGCCGATTTTGGAGGACAATCGGCGTCGATGAAACATTCTGCGCTTATAATTGGTTTACATTCGACGTATGGGCTACCAGAATATCCAGGGTCGCATTTACAAACAGCTATGTGGTTGCGCACAAGACAGGTCGCGCGTTGACCGCAAGTGTTGCTGCCGAGGCATGGGTTGATACACCTGTGGGCTCGACATTGCTTATCTTCAGGGCAATCTCCGTTCGATCTGCATTCTATAGCGTTACATCCCACAAACCCATCCCCTTCAAATCCAGGACGGCAACGGCAAAGAGGTTGGTTTCTTTCCGCATAACATTCGGCATTTGGTCCACATGTGCTGTTTAATAGGCATGGGCTAATACAGTTTCCGTTAACACATGCTTCGAAAGATTCACATTCAGAGTCAGTGCGGCAGCCGACGATTCGACACACTCTGTACGGATCGCCGTCATAACCTTCACGGCACGAGCAAACAGGCCTGTGATCTCTGATGAAACATTCCGCGTTGTCTCCACAGTTACAAGGATTTCGGCAAATCCTATTAACGCAAGATTCTTTATCGCTACAGTCTTGATCTGAAGAGCAACTGAGTGGGGGTAGCTGTACCGGTTTGCAGAAGCCGCTTTCCTCCGGTATAAAACCATCGGGACAGCGACAAATTAAAGTACGGAATGGTACACTATCGGAAACAGAGCAACGGGCATTTCCAGAGCATGGCTTGAGTTCGGTACAAGCTTCACGACATTCTTCTTTCAGACAAGCATTGCCACTGGGGCAATCGCTATCATATGTACATTCTGGGACACCGACCACTGCGAGTCTTTGGCATTGTACCAAAGGATCACCTAATGGAAGAGCCGTTGGACACTTGCACGATGCAGCGTGGTTTCGTGCGAAACACTCAGCGTTATTGGCACAAGGATACCTTCCTTCAACCGTGCATGCATTTCTACAAACGCCTTTAATGCACACGCTATCATCGTTACAATCGTTGTCGATTTCACATTCGGCCAGTTGACATTTAGAGAATGGATTTCCCATAGTTCCTGTGGGGCACCGGCAGTTGGGTCGATGAGATCTACCGTAACATTCTGCGCTGATAGCACATGGGTCATCCACTATGCACGGGTTAACGCACGCGCCGTTGTAACAGGTGTCAGTATCAGGACACTCTGTATCTGCTGTACAGCCAACTGAAACATAAGCAACATTTTAAAATTGATCCTATGAAAAATTTGCTTTTTGTAAATTTAGAAATTGTAAAATAGTTTACTTACCTTTGGTGCATTCAATGTAAGGGTTGCCAGAATATCCACGTTCACAGAAGCATACTGGGTGGTGCCTCACGACATTACATTCGGAGTTAGTTCCGCACGAGCAAGGATCTGCACACGCGCCGTTTACACACGCTTGAGACAATGGACATTCCGAGTTTGCTTTGCAACCGACTGGTATTACAGAGCCGCCTGATGCTGCAACAAAAGAGTTCATGTGAACGCTACGATTGTATTACAAACTAGCTGATCCCACAGACGTCCTGTCCATACGAAAATCCCATAGAAAAAAGGACGATTTAGCTTTCCCGTATTTGAAAAGTTTCCTGAAGCTTTTCCAATTTTTTTTCGCCCTACCGAAGTTTTTATTAGTGTGATAAATGGATTTATTTATGAGATGATGGAGTATTCATCTGGGGCCTTACCATCTCATAGCACGATTCAATAATTGGTAATGAAGGTGAATGGTATTGAAGTGGCTTTACTTCTTCAATTACTGAAGACGTAAAGCCACTTCAATACCAGGTACTTTAGTGCCAGGTTCATTTGCAGGTACCTACCGTAGCGATTCACTTTCAGTATTTATTTGAATCGCGCCAATAAAGAGGTAATGGTAAGTTAATGCCCCTGAACAGATTATGTTGGTAGCATTGTACCTACAGTTATAAATTTGAATGAAGTAACTATACCCAATTTATTATACCTATAAACCTATATGCATACTGAAATGTTTAGTTTTCGCACACTGTCGCAGTAAGAGAAAAATAGTCATTTTAATATTACATAATGGTCTTAAGGCCCACACACCGTGCAGTCCGTCATTCAATTGGTCGCCTCAATCTGCTGGATGGGAGCCGCAACACGCCTCCACACGATGCAATTTGAATATAATAAAATATCGTTTATTAACTTTGGTATACAATACACAATAAAAAACACCAAGAACGAACAAGGAGCTTAATTAATTTTGTGCACAGTGCATAAAATTATAAAAAAAAAACTATTTGCTGGATGTGGCTAGGTACCAATATGGCTCCAGACAACGCTGAACGCGGTTTGACTGATTGAGTTGACAAATTGTACGGTTGATTGCACATGGCGTGTAAAGTACTTACTAATATTCTCTGACGTTAGATCTTTCCAAACTTGGTTCGTTCCCATGTAACTTACGTGGCACGCAGCGCAAGGTAGCGACGCCGGAGTATCCGCGTGGGCAGGAGCACCGTGGCTTGTGGTCGAGCACGCGGCACAGCGCGCCCGCGCCGCACGCCTCCGCGCACGGGTTCACGCACTGCCGCTCCACGCACGCGCGCTCCACGCCGCACTCCGCGTCGCTGTAGCACTCCGACACCGTGGGGTGCCGGGGCACTGGACACGCAAACTTTACGTTAACGACCCATTCCAAAGTTGCCGATCATTTAATAAAATTCATCTTGTCCGTATCCAGTTTGCAAGCCAAACAAAAATAGGTAGAACTAATCTAGCGCCTAGGACACGTCACGTCGTGTCTTAGGTGTGTATGTGGGGCTGTGGGTATGTGTGTCTAGTGTGCGTAGTGTGCGTGTCGTGTCTAGTGTCAATAAACGAAAACGTACATGACCCTTGTGTATTAGTTTACCTGAATTGCATTCTATTCTCGGGTTTCCAATGTAACCAGGTGGACAAGAGCATTGCGAAGCATGATCGATGGATTCACAGAGCGCGTTCTGCCCGCAAGGATCAGCGCGGCACGCTTCCACGCAGCTGCCGCGGCGGCAGGCTTGTGTTGGCGCGCAGTCGGCGTCGGCAGCGCACTCGGGGCGCGGCGGCGCGCGGCAACCTGCGTCTGGAGCGGCGCGACCGCCGTCCGGGCACACGCACGCCACCGCACGCAGTGGCAGCACATCCACGGTGTTGCACACCAAGCCGGGCTCGCACGGCGCGCCCACGCACAGGTCCACGCAGCGCGCGTTTACGCACGCTAGCGGCGAGGGACACTCTGAGTCGGATGTGCACTGAGCTTTAGGTGTTGATTGCGTTGCGCAGCCGCGGTTATAGGCGTCGCCGGCGGTCCCCGGTGGACACTCGCACTGGGCGCGGTGCGCGCGTGCGGTGCACAAAGCTCCGGGAGCGCATGCGCTCTCGGAACACGCTGGCTGGCACACGCGGTTGAGGCGGTTACACACTTGCGTTTCATCGCAGTCCTCGTTGTAATGGCAGACGGCAGAGATGCAAGCGCGGCGCGCGTCGCCCTGTGTGCCTGGAGGGCAGCGGCAGGTGGCGACGTGAGCGATCACATCGCAGGAGGCGTCTCGTCCGCACGGGCTTCCTAGCGCACACGGATCTTGGCAGTATCCGTTGACGCAGCTCTTATCGAATGGACAGTTATCGTCGGACGTGCATTCGGCTGAAAAATAAATAAATTATAAGTAAAAATAGTTATACTAAGTTTACTCGCTGCTTACCTAAAACGCATTATGCCTTAATCGCGAGGTAGGCATATTGAGATTTAAGTCTATTGATTTTTATTTCACAAGCGAGATAGAGAGAGAGAGAGAGAGATATAAAAAGCTTCAAGTATAGGTACACAATTGTAATTATGACAAGAAATCAAATATTTGTTATAAGAAAGTATTGATTAGCGTAAGTACTGACTGGTGTAACAGTAGGTGGCAGGGTCGCCGGCAGTGCCGGGCGGACAGCGGCAGCGAGCGCGGTGCGCGTATGCTTCACAGAGCGCGCCGGCGCCGCAAGCGGCTGCGCACGCCGACACACAGCGTCGGTTGACGCACGCCTCTGCCGCACCGCATTCGCTGTCCGAAGTACATTCGCGTTCGATGGCCGTCGTTCCTGTAATGTTTATTTATTATGGAAATTTCGTACTAACTGACCTATTTAATTTAAGGAGTAATTTTGAACTTAAGAAGAGAAGAGATGAAAGAGGAACCTGATTTATTTTACAATAACCGGATAACCGGCGAGTAGGACTCGAGTACGAAGGGTTCCGTACCATTATCTATAAAAACGAGCAATAAAATCATTTTTGTTGTATGGTAGTTATTTTATTCAGTTTTTTTAGTATTTCTTGTGGCAACAGAATTACATCAGCTGTAAAAAATTCAAATGTCCAACTATTACGGTTCATGAGATACTTACAGCCTGTTGACAGACAGACAGACAAACGGACAGCGGAGCCTTAGTAATAGGGTTCGCTTGATGGTATGAGTGTAATATTTGCAGGAGCGCTCGTGGTTACCTGGCGCACATGCGACGTTGGGGTCACCCTGCAGCGGCGGCACGCAGGTGCAGAGCGCGCGGTGGCCCGCGGCGCGGCACTCGGCGCCGACGCCACACGCGCCCGCACACGCTGCTGTGCACCGGCGATTCACGCACGCTTCCTCGTCGCTGCACTCACTGTCACTGCTGCACGAGCCTCCTGCACGTGGGTAAGTACATAAGTGTTAATAATACGTAATAATACGTACCTACTAACCAACTTACGTAGAAGTTACCCTTGTTTTTTGGATTTTCATTGTCACGTTGCACCTTTTGTTTTTACTGCCTTGTTCGTTTAATGCGAGTGAAAAAGGCCTTACGTATGGACTATAGTTTTACGTTTTTAACCTTTAATAGATACAAATATACAATGACATAAGTTTTACGTCATAAGCCTATAATATAAATAAATAGATACAATATACCTAATCCTCTTATCAAATAAATACCTGCTAATACTTACTATCCCTGAAAATCAGCGGCTGCTAATTTCTGTCTTAATTTAATAAACCCGTCAGAATAATTTTATTATTAACAGCACCCATCTAGTGGAATGAAATCAACCGATTCGATTCCTAGCCAGGACGATTGGTTTGTCAGAAATTTACCGATGCAGTTTTAGTTATTATCAAAATCGGTCTTTCGATACTCCTCATTGTTTCCGATTTTGCCTACCACTGTACCACGCCCACTTAAAAAATGTATCCAGTAGGCCTAGCACGAATATTTACGCGCGCGTAAGTGTAACGTTAAGGAAGTTGTATGGCATTTGTTCAGCGCCTCTATTACGATTGAGCTAGCAGTGCTACTGACGAGCGCCTGCCGCTCAACTGCTGTCAAAATTGTATGAACTTTGACAGCAGTTGAGTGGCAGACGCAATCGTAATAGGGGAGCCTTACGTTAACGTTACACTTACGCGCGCGTAAATATTCGTGCTAGGCCTACTGTAATTTTTGTTTTAGCAATTTGCTAATGATGATTACATTACTTTACATCGCGAACTATGGTTGAGTAATTGAGATGTAGTCCTAAAGCTCCTAACCCAAATTATTGTGTGTAGTACCTATATACATAATGTACAAGTAAGCATGTGTGGATATATGTATAAGTGAGTCGTGTATGTACCTATTTACAAAAGTAGATGTGTAAAAATAGTGTGGGTACAGTTTCAATCCAATGCACCAGCAAGTGAACATACAAACGTACCTATAATCCGCTTTTCTGTGCTCGCTTTTCTGATGATAAGTATTTGCAATATTTATGTTTGAAGCAACCCTGTACTGAAAACAAAGCTACACAACAAAGTACAAAAAGCCAAACAATCTAATTCATTTCCAAAATAAATTAAATTTAAACTGAAGTATGGTCCATGATACTCACTTGGCTTGCATTGTACGGAAGCGTCCCCGACTAACGGCTTAGGACACTCGCAGACCATTGTGCGGAAAGGCAAGGTGTTAGCAACGCGGCAAATGGCACCGGAACCGCACGATGTAGGTTCGCACGGATTTCTGCAGCTTCCCTGCAGACACGCGAGTTCTGGTCCGCAGTCCGCATCGGTTTCACATTCCACATTATTATACTGTACTGTTAGATAGAAAAAAACAAAACAATTTTAATACAGGCACTTACTCTAATACGGATTGATGAATTTATAAGAGGAAGGTACTCGGTCAAGGAAATGATTTTTCTATACAAATGATGAAAGTCACCTTCTCGGCACTCGATCTTGGGGTTGCCTTGTGTTCCTCTGGGGCACTGACAGGTGGGTGCGTGGCGCAGCACCGTGCACAGCGCTCCTTGCGCGCAGGCGCCGGGGCACGGGTCCCGGCACGCGCCGCCGCGGCACGCGAGCCACGCGGGGCAGTCGTCGTCGGCGACGCATTCGTCCCGTCGGCACGCCACCCACGGGTTGCCGCGTGCTCCTGGTGCGCACTCGCACGCTGCTGTGTGGCCGCGCGCAGTACACCGCGCTTCGGTACCGCAGCGCACTCGAGAGCAAACTTTACTACACGAACCTCCCTCGCAACTTTCGTCATCGGGACAGTCGTTGTTGCTGTGACATTGTACTGTAACAAAAGTAGTACCGGTTGAAATTCGCCAACGTAGTTGATGAAAACTTAAATAGCAGTCTGATTTGATCTAAACTGCATCGAATCAAGTGAGAATTAAGTTTTACCTGAGTAGCATCCTCTGTAGCCATCGCCTTCGTAGCCGGGTAAGCAGGTGCAACGAGCTCTGTGTTGTTTGGCCAGACAGCGAGCGTTTAAGCCACAATTGGCAGGCCCGCAGACAGGTGAGCATCGCGAGTCCACGCACGCGGCGTTGTCAGCGCACTGATCGTCTCGAACGCACTCCGGCGCGGGCGGCGTCGGTGTCGCTACGATGATGCGTTCGCACCGGACAAACGGAGAGCCCATGTACCCGATCGGGCACGAACAGACTGCCGAGTGCCTGACGCCCGTGCATATTGCATTGAGTCCGCAAGCACTCACGCATGGATCTGTACATTTTCTGTTTATGCAAGCTCGGTCTCCAGTGCAATCGTCGTTGACAATGCACTCTGGGTAGGTACAGAATCCATCGCGGCATGTTCCATGAGGTCCACAAGGGTTGGGATCACAAGGGTCGTACTTTGTCGGTGGTGATGATTCTAAAATAATGAAAATACCTTAGGTATTAAGTTTGTTAATTAAAACATCAATAAAGCTTGGGATTATAAGTACTTACATAATTCGTTAATAAAATATGTACTTAATTATATATTTATTTACCTCGAGGTATGCAGTCATAGAATGGATTTCCAGTGGTATCAGGCGGGCAAGAGCATATCGACGCGTGATTGTAAACGCGGCACATAGCATTATTCCCGCATACGCCGACACAAGGGTCGACGCACTTGTTGCGGATGCAAGCGCGGTCGCGCGAGCACTCCGAGCTCACGACGCACTCGGGACGGCAGCCAGCCGTACGCGCATCGCCACTGGTGCCGGCTGGGCACGCGCACACAGCGCTCCCGCTCGCCACCGAGCACACGGCGCCGGGGCCGCACGGGGAGGGCTCACATGGTGGTGCTGGAAAGTGAAAATGTTTTACTAAGAGAAGAAAACTAACTAACCGTTCAAGCTAAACTCAATCATAATCATAAATCACAAATAAAATTGTCGTTCTGCATGGCATTATTGCTGTACGTACGTGATGTGATAACTTCGCATCTGTCGAAGGCGTTTCCTCTTGTTCCAGGCGGACAGGAGCAGAAGGGAATATGGTTGACGGTTTCACAGTCTGCTCCGACGCCGCATGTGCCTTGACAAGGGTCGCGGCAATGCGAGCGTATACAAGCGCGCGATGGCGAACAGTCGGAATCCGCGAGGCATTCGGGCCGGCATCCCGAGTACGGGTCGCCGCGTAGCCCAGGCTCGCACTCGCACGCTGCGCCCGCACCTCTAGTGCGGCATAGCGCACCCGGACCGCACGGTGATGGGTTGCAAGGATCGTTCGGTGTTTTGGCTGTAAAATAACGCAGTTTCTAAGGCCGTGTCTCAACGTCAGGCTCGGGAAGCAAATAGGATAAGCGCTTTTGTTCAAGCGAACGGTAACTTTGATATAGAAAGGCGAGCGGCTCACCCAGTTTCACAAGTAAAACCCATGCCTAAGCTTTAAAAGTGAAAACTTGGGTTTGCCACTGACGCAGTACCCTATTAATTGTTTTAGACGCTAGCAATAGGACCGAACTTGTTTATGGTAACATAGCAATCATCCATTTGAGTCTGTCTTACGGATATTTTCGATGGGACGACATAAAACGAGCGGGTTTCCGGTCGTGGACGAAGGACACTCGCAGTGTGGTTCATGAGCCACCGGCGAACATTGTGCCCCTTGGCCGCACGCGCCAGGGCATGGGTCAACGCAGCGTCTGTTTATACATGTGAGATGCCAATCACAGTCGTTGGAACCAAGACACTCGTAACGGCAAAATGGTGGTGCGCCGAAGTATCCGGTTCGGCAACGGCAGCTTCCGTTCACACAATCCGCGTTTGGTCCGCAATCGGAACACGGCGATTTGATGGATGGTTCCGATTCGAGAGCTGCGAATGTCGAATAAATTATTATACATTAAGTACTTTAATCTTTCATAAAACTTCTTCGAACTATATGTAGACGATAACTTTTATGGGTACCTGGTAAGCATCGTACGAAAGGATCGCCCATGTAATTGATAGGGCAAGTGCATATGGGTGAGTGCATGACAGTTCGGCAGAGGGCGCGCGCACCGCACGCGCCAGGGCATGGATCCCGGCATTTGCCGCTGCGGCATGCAAGATGCGGCGCGCAGTCGGGGTCGGCGCGGCATTCGGCGCGGCACGCCGGCGGTTCCGACATAAGTGGTGGTCGGCACGAACAGTGCGCGACTGTGCCATCCGCGCGACAAATGCTGTTTGCTCCACAAGGGTTCGGGGTGCACGGATCCGTTACCGTTGGTGCTAAAAGGTTGAAAATGATTATATTTATTTTCTACTTTTTTGTTCTCGCTTAATTTGTTCTTAATAGAAATTAAAGTTGACTTGTTGATAGCGCAAACATAATTTTGTTATCCAATCCCCATGTCACGGACACGGACCTAATAAGATTTTTATTTAAACACAAATATACCTGCATATATACTACAGATATATTTGCTATTTATACTGTTCTAATATCACTATTGTATAAATAAAGACACTGTGCAAGCTGATCACCAACGCAGAGCCGAAACTGCTGAATTAAGATTTACAGATTCTTACCAACGACTGGTCGACAAGCGATAAAAGCGTCTCCTTGCAGTGGCGCGGGACATTCGCAGATGGCAATATGATTGTAGACGTTGCAGATGGCATTCAATCCACAGGTGTTCTTGCAAGGATCCACACACTTGTAGTTGACGCAAGCCATCTGTTTCTCGCAGTCGTTATCACTTGTACATTCTGGCCGGCACTCAATGGTTGGGTTTCCGTGATATCCAGCAATACACAAGCATGTTCCATTCTCACAAAGTGCATTGGTTCCACAGGGAGATAGCGCACATGGGTCTACAGGAGCTGGTATTTCCGGGTCTGTAAAATATGTAATATGTATTGTATTTATAAAAAAAAGCGGAACGTCAGTGATAGGGTTCGTTTTCCCTTTGGGTACGGAACCCTAAAAATCCATAACACAGAAAAAAGGTTGTCCTCTGACAAAAGATCTTAAATGTGAAAGATTTAAACATACCTTTGTAGATATAACAGCCTTCGAAGGAATTGCCTTTGTATCCGCGTAGACAAGTACAAATAGCCACGTGATTCATTGCTCGACAGTTAGCGTTCGCTCCGCATGATCCTAAACACGGGTCTACACATTTTTCTCTGACGCATGCCTTGTCGTTTGCGCAGTCTTCATTGATAGTACATTCAGGTGCACAATAAGGAGGAGCGCCAATATAGCCTGGTTTACAGCTACATATGGCCGATTCACCAACGTCTCTACACGTAGAGAATGGTCCGCATGGGCTTGGCTCACATGGATTTGTTACAGTTGGAGTATTTGGCTTTTCTTTTGTACATCTCAGGAATGGATCTCCTTCAAACCCAGGCACGCACGTGCAGTATGGGCTGTGATGATGGACGCGACATTGCGCGTTTTCTCCGCATGTTCTGACGCATGGATCAACACACTTTTGTCTAACACAAGCCTTGTCTAGAGGGCACTCGGGGCTCGTCAAGCATTCTGGTCGGCAGTTAGGGGGGCTGCCAGTATATCCATGTAAGCATGCACACATAGCCTTATCATTAACTGCATTACATGTGCTATACGGTCCGCATGGTGATGGGCCACATGGATCACTTGGAGTTTCTGAAATATAGAATTCTTCCGATTGAGCAAACTGGTTAAAATAAATAATGACATATTAAAAGTAAGTAATGTTAATATACCTTCTCTGTATATGCAGTTATCATAAGGGTTACCAGTATATCCAATATTACATATGCATTTCGGTATATGGTTAACCGTTTGGCATTGTGCATTGGTTCCGCAGAAGCCCGGACAAGGGTCTTGACATTTATTGTTGATACACGCTCTGTTGTCGGGACAGTCGGAGTTAAGTACACATTCTGGTCTGCAACCTTCGTAGGGATTGCCGAAGTAACTGCTTGCGCATGTGCAGCTACCGATGCCATCGCGTTCTTGACAAATTGCATTCGGCCCGCACGGGCTCGGTTCACAAGGCATCAACGTGTCTTGTGGTTTTGGAGCTGGAACTGAATAAATAAAAATAATATCAATCTAAAATGAAAAATAGTTTCTCTACAATGTTATATCGTAATGTTCTAAATAAATTAAAAAATAAGAACCCAAAAACCGTTTAATATTTAAAAACGTTAAGATTACAGATGAATGTTTATATTCTATAATATTATATATTATTTATAGTGTGCGTGTGTCAATGTTTGTTATCATTATTCTAAAAAAAACCTTAACTCCATAACTGATTTTATTGATATTTGGAATGCAGATAGATTATAGGCTAGATTGACATATAGCATACTTTTTTCGCGGGTGAAACCGAGGGGCGCAACTAGCAAAAACATAGCAAGCCAATTACTTGAACAAAGCCTTGAGCTTACTGTTATCAGACCTTACTAGATTCTGAATGAAGTAATGGACAGTCGCGGCTCTTAACATCAGATAGAACGACCAAGCGTAGGTTTTTGGATCCGTAGTTAAGCTACCAATAGTTAAAGATGCTAACCAATTTAACAAATGGTCAACACTTGCGTACTTACGGGTGGATC
Source organism: Ennomos erosarius (assembly GCA_963580505.1). Taxonomy (NCBI): domain Eukaryota; kingdom Metazoa; phylum Arthropoda; class Insecta; order Lepidoptera; family Geometridae; genus Ennomos; species Ennomos erosarius. The sequence goes on along the minus strand of OY756981.1, from coordinate 8,303,151 downwards.
CGTAGTTAAGGTTTTAGACATTGGGTTTACCCATTGGTTACCCTGGCCTTGGCCGCCTGTACTAAAGTTTGACAGGTCTTATGGGATACCTAAATGTATTGAAGTAGTTAAGTCATAAAGGGATAAGTACGAACTTAGGAGCTGTCGAAATTTAGTACAGACGGGCATTAGTCACGGGTTATGTAAATGTCTTATTGTAAGAACCGTTAGTTTATAAAAAAACGCGGTTATTTATAAACTGTCAATTTATTACAAAAATGTGTCTCACAATAAAACGGACAAATTTTCGGTTGTTTATAATTAATGGGCATCACTTCGTTTTATTGCAATTATGTACTTCTAGTGTGGTTAAAACTAACCTAACACTCCTCCTCGCTTCGCTCGTCGTCATAACCTACTGGTTAGCCACTAGTGACTCTAAAAAACAATAAATTACAGCAAAAATTGGTGCAGTGTTCACAATTACTCTACAGAAACGCGTTTTTTATAAACTAACCGCTAGGCTTCGACTGTTTATAAATAATCGAATATCATCCTTGTTATTAAGACAGATTTTTAGTTTGCAATAAATCACCAGTATATAAATAACAGTTTTGTTTTCGTTTTTTTATAAACAAACTGTTTTTACAATAAGACGGTGACATTATAAAAAACTTAGACTCAAAATACCTGATGTAGTAGGTAATGTAGGTATAGTAACGTAGTCATGTATTGATATTTGTCTAAAATTCAATCCATAACACAGAGAATGTAAAAAAAAGTAAAAATGTAATAACACGAGTACGAGTAACGAGGCGGATATTGTAAGACAGAAAAATTACACTAACCTCTCTCATCTGATTATATCAATAAAAGGAAATTTATTATTATTATCATGTTATAGAAATAGTAGTTGGTCCGCTTTGGCTTCGCACGGGCTAATTAATTAAAGAGTTGTTAAATGGTAGAAAAAAATGTTTACCTTGAATTGGCAAGCATTGATCGAAAGAGTCTCCTTCAAATCCAGATTCACAAACGCACATTGGCGAGTGACTGATGACCCGACACTCGGCATTGCGGCCACAAGCTCCGATGCAGGGATCGGCACACTTTCTGTTGATACACGCCTTGTCGTAGCTACACTCGCTGTTAGTTACACATTCGGGACGGCAGTATGGCGGAGATCCAGAGAATTCAGGTGCGCACGAGCAAGAAGGTGCAGTACCCAAGACACGACATACTGCGTTAGAACCGCAAGGTGACGGTTGGCACGGGTCTGCTCTCTGTGGAGGTTCATCTACAAAACAATATTGTGCTTGAACAATGTGGAAGTACCAATTATAATAATATTTAATACTCTTATCGTATAATACACTTACTGCGAATAATGAGACATTGAGTAAATGGATCACCGGTGTATCCATTTCGACAGTAACAAATTGGCTTATGATTGTGAACTCTACATTCTGCACCCAATCCGCATGATCCCTGGCAGGGGTCTCTGCATTTCTGATTAGAGCATGATAAAAGACTTGTGCAATCAGAATCTACTAAGCATTCGGGTCTGCAAGATGGTGGCACTCCAATGTATCCCATTAAACAAGAGCAGACTGAAATTTCATTCATTGTTCGGCAGATGCTGTAGGGGCCACATGGAGATGGCTCGCATGGATTTTTCCTTTGTGGTATTACTGAAATAAAAAATGGTTTTATTACTGCCAGCTCTAATTATAACAATTAGCAAATATTAAGTTCCGTTGAAAACATACCTAAAATAGGTGAGCAGGAGAAGAATGCATTTCCTGTTGTGTTTGATGGGCAGCTACACATTGGAATGTGATTGTAAACCTCGCACAACGCACCCTGGCCGCAAAGATTGTTGCATGGGTTGATACACTTGTTATTAGCGCACGTCAAGTGTGGTGCGCAGTCAGCATTGAGTGTGCATTCGGGGCGACAGCTGAGGTACGGATTACCGAAGTAGTTTGGTCTACAAGTGCATACTCCGTCGTTGCAGTCAGCATTTGCTCCACATGGACTTGGTTGACATTTGTCGTAAACGGCTGGCACAGTTTCTATAATAAAACAATCGATATTATTCATTACGTAAATCCTATCAAAGTTGTCGGCTCGATACTTACTTTAAAAATGGCAATGGTTTACTTGAATATTAAATGTATTTAATAAAATATATTAAAATGAATTTAAACTACTTATATAAAAAATTGCTGGACTAATCATTTCGGTAAAAACTTTACAATGTTTCAATTATAGTGAAATTTCAAAAATGCCAACAGTTTTATTAAATATTACCTATATGCTCTCTGACGTAGCAGCTTTCGAATGGGTTTCCTGTATAACCCTCTTTGCAGCTGCAAATAGCAGCATGTTGGTACACCTGGCACTCAGTTTGAAGGCCACAAGAGCCTTGGCAAGGGTCTCGGCACTTTTGATTGACACAAGCTTTATTACTGGGGCAGTCTGAGTTTACTGTACACTCGGGTCTACAGTTTGGTGCAGAACCGATGTAGTTTTCCATACACGTACAGATAGGCAATCGGTTTTGTGCTTGGCAGAGAGCATTAGCTCCACAAGGCGAAGGTATGCATGGATTAATTTCAGAAGGTGACAGTGCTGAAACAATGAAATTGTTAAACACTGTTCACTATATTAAAGTAAATTAAAAAAGTGAAGAAATAATCTAAGAATGCAGCTTACTTTTTACGACGGTACATCTTATAAATGGGTCGCCTTCAAAGCCTAAACGACAACTGCAAATAGGCGCATGGTTTACGACCCTGCATTCAGCATTTTGACCACAAGCTCCGACGCAAGGATCGATACACTTCTGCCTTACGCAACTTTTGGTCGCTTCACACTCTGAGTTTGATGTGCATTCTGGCCGGCAGTTAGGAGGAGACCCAAAGAAATCAGGCAAGCACGAGCAAGACGCGTATCCATTATTGTTTTTGCAAACAGCGTTGCTACCACAAGGGTTTGGATTGCATGGCTCTCTAGGTGCTATAGCTGTAAATAAAGTATTAATAAATAATTGTAACACATAGCTTTGTTACAGAAAAACCCTATGAATTTAACTTACGTGGTTCATTAATAATAATGTTGCAGTATGCGTAAGGATTTCCTGTGTAACCAGGAGCACAGCTGCATGATGGCACATGGTTTATAACTTGACATGTTGCTATAGTACCACATACTCCAGGGCACGGATCTTCGCATTTGTTTCTGAGGCAAGCCCTATTATATGGACAGTCAGTGTTTACTACACATTCTGGTCTGCATGATTCATAAGGGTTGCCAAAGTATCCATTCTCGCAAATACAAGCGGCGGCTCCGTTTCTTGAAATTTTGCAATGTGCGTTAGATCCGCAAGGAGTAGGATTGCATGGATCGGATGGTTCTACAGCTTGCGCAAGTGAGTGACAAGAAGTAAACGGATCCCCGGTGTAACCTGTACTACATGAACACATTGGACTATGGAGGCGCACAGCGCATTGAGTATTGATTCCACATGATCCAGGACAAGGATCTTTGCATTTGTAGTTGATACAAGTTTTGTCTGAAGGACATTCATCGCTTGCGGTACATTCGCGTCGACAATGTGGCGGTGAGCCTTCAAATGTTGGTTGGCAAGTGCATGTATGAGATTTGCCATCTGGTGATGGGTTGCAGATACTATTTTGACCACAAGGATTTGGTATGCATGGGTTAGCTGGAGATTCTTCTATAACTTGAACTGCAAGAAAAACATTACGTTAATAATAGTGTGGTTAATGGTATTTTGAAACTAGGCTGATGATGACCATCGTAGTTAGAGCCAGGATTTCATGTAACATAGTCAATTGTTTTAGTGATCTTTAATACATGCAAACATAACTTCTATTGCTACACAATAGAGACTGTGTCCACTTGGCTGACTAGGCATACCGCTTAGATGTATATCACCGAATACCGAACAGGGCTATTGTTTATAAACACTAACGATCGTTTTCAATAACTTGCTTACTCTTAAACTACCAGTTAAAATGTCTACTATTGGTAGCTATCTGTATTTTAATAGTATCATAAGTAGGTAACTTATCATAAGTATACAGGCTGTCCTGTCCATGTAATGAAGGATATCCCTGTAACTGCGGGTAGATCACGTCATGTCCTACTATACCTATGGCAAAATTTTATCTCAGTAAAAGTACCACCATATTCGAAAAAAAAAACAGTTTATAGGCTATCCTCATTTCAAGGGTAACTTCATGTCGCATACAGACCTTCACTATGAATTGATTATTCAAATATCCCAAACAATGAAAAAAGACCTGCTTAGTAACTTCAATTCGATAGACTTTATTTTAATAAAGTCCGCCTACCACAACCTCTAATAGCATTATTACTTCAATCATACTTTGAAAAATGACATAAAAGTAAGAATACTGTAATGTTGTTGAGACAGCAGCATTGATGACATCACTTTAAATCGTTCACTCAAATACATCACGCTATATAAACAGTGATAACGCTATATAAAAATGTAGACGTCACGTTCTCACGCAGGAATACTTAAGTTCATGGTACGAATTCGAACAATATTATTGTAAACTTGAAGCATTACTGTCACGAACCATGATGGTTTGGTATTAGTTTGTAGTAAGGCCCTGTGTAAATTACCATGAAAAAAATGTTTAAAAGGGAATGTTAAAAAATTGTATCATTTTTGATTGGCATTAACTAAGCAATTTTTAAAGTAATTAGCAAAATCAGCTTTGTACATTTTTTTTACACCACAGGCTATCAAAGTCAGCCATTTAAATTTAAATTGTGGAAAATGTTTGCTTAAGAAATTTTTCATGAGGGATCCTTTTAATTTCAAGAGAAAAAAACACTGCTTTTTATGACTCAAATACCTTAGTTAAAAAACAGAGTGTAAAAGTCATCAACTGTAGAAATGGCATGAAGTATAACGGGGTGAACTACTCTTTATATTTACCGTAGCAATAACTGAAGGGCGAGCCAGTATAACGCGCAGGACAGCTACAAATTGGATTGTGTTTGACGATATGACATATCGCATTAGTACCACAGGAACCTGGGCAAGGGTCTTGACATTTGCGATTTATGCATGCTTGAGAAGGAGCACAGTCAATACTCTGAATACATTCGGGTCGGCAGTTGGGCGGGTTACCAATGAAATCTTGTATACAAGCACATACGGCTTGTCCATTTGCCTCCCGACATATACTGTTTGGTCCACATGGAGAAGGTTCGCATGGTCTTGTAACAGGTACTGTAAAAAATAAACAAGATTAACATAGTAAGATAGTATAAATACTTGCTTATATTATGTAGTGTCACCTAACTAAATACATACTTTCTATACTGAGACATTGTGTAAAGGCATCGCCAGTCATTCCGGCCGGGCAACTGCAAATAGCGACGTGATTGTACACATTGCACTCAGCATTTGCACCGCACATGTTTACGCATGGGTCCACGCATTTAGAACGGAGACAGGCTTTGTCTAGTGGGCAGTCAGTATTCAACACACATTCAGGTCGACAACCAAAGTAAGGATCTCCTTGATATTCCGGCAGACAAGTACATTCGCCATTGTCGCATTGTGCATTAGGACCACACGGTGACGGGTGACATGGGTCTGATTTTGGCGGAGGTTCTGAAAAACAAAAATTGAATGCTTTTGTTTTATTTATTGAGGTAAGAGTTAAAGTTATATTGAAAGCCTGAATAACAATTTAATAATTAATGTGAATGTGATTAGATACTTACCGACTGGTTTAATATTACAAAATGCGAACGGATCGCCTTCGTATCCAACAGGACAAGAACATACTGGTACATGTTTAATAACATTGCACATTGCATTAATTCCGCATGATCCTAAGCATGGATTTTGACATTTCATATTAATGCAAGCTTTATCATTACTGCAATCTGTATTTAATATACATTCTGGTTTGCAGTTGGGCGGGCTTCCAAAGTATCCAAGATTACACGAACAAGAAGGTATTTCACCAATGTTTCGACACACCGCATTCAATCCACAAGGTGACGGAACGCACGGATCAACTGGTTCTTTTAAAACTGGTTCTTGATGAATTACAACGTAGCAAATAGAGAATGGATCGCCAGTGAATCCTTGCTTACATGAACAAATGGGATTATGTTTAATAACTCTGCAGTCAGTGTTGACGCCGCATGCTTTAAGACATGGAGAAACACATTTAAAGTTCTCGCAGACTTTGTCTAAAGAACACTCGGAGCTGGTGATACACTCTGGTCGGCACATCGGTGGTGAGCCTTGATACTCAGGCAAACAGGTGCATATTGCCAAACCATTTGATGATTTACACTGGCTGTTCGGTCCGCATGGAGATGGATTGCAAGGATCTGTTATTTCCGCTGAAAAAGATGACATTTTGTAAATACATATTAAAAAAAATTGTCTAGAATTTCTTTATGGCATGTATTTTATGGGAACGAACTTACTTTGAGCCTTAAATGCACAGATTTTGTATGGGTCACCATAATGTTGATCTGGACAGGAACAGCTTGGTACATGGTTTATTACATTGCATAACGCATTTATTCCACATGTTCCTGGGCAAGGATCGTGGCATTTATTTTGGTGGCAAGCTAAATTGGATGGACAATCAGAGTTTACTAAACATTCTGGTTTACACGCTTCGTAAGGGTTTCCAAAGTAACCAGACAAGCATGTGCAGGAGCCAGCGTTGTTTTGCTCTTTACACAGAGCATTAGCTCCGCATGGTGAGGGAACACAAGGTGTGGGACGCTCCTGCTCAATAGCAGCTACTTCGATAATACATTGTACGAATGGATCACCGGTATATCCTCGCTGGCAGATGCAGATTGGTGTGTGACTGATTACCCTGCAATCAGCGTTGAGTCCACAAGAGTTAGGGCACGGATCTCGGCACTTTCGGTTTATGCAAGCCATATTTGTGGCGCACTCTGTATTACTTGTGCATTCTGGTCTGCAATTCGGTGGTGCTCCAATATATTCTGGCAAGCATCTACAATCTGCACTATCGCCGTTTTCTGAGCATTGTGAGTTAGGCCCACATGGTGAAGGTAAACACGGGTTCACTTTCACCGGCGGCGTCGCAGCTAAAATAAAAATTTGGTGTTCAAAAATAGTAATATAGTATCACGTTTTATAATTAAACATGAAAATGATAGCTTATACTTACGAATAAATTCACAGTAAGAAAACGGATCGCCTGAATATCCGTTTAGACAACTGCACACAGGGTTATGGTTAACCACTATGCAATGGGTATTACGGCCACACGCACCAGGGCATGGATCTATACATTTCTGATTAGAACAGGCCTGATTTAATTTACAATCTGAGCTAACTGAGCATTCAGGGCGACAATTTGGAGGACTGCCAATATACCCTTGAACACAAACACATACAGCGTGACCATTCACTTCCTTGCATTGACTGTTAGGTCCACATGGTGATGGTTCGCAAAGATACACATGTGTTGGTGCTTCTGTAATAGAAAATACATGTACATGTACAATAATCTTACAAGCGGCAACAAGACATTAATTGTTGCGGCGGTGGCATCCGTCAAAATATTTTTTATTTCATAGTCGGTCGGGACAGTGAAATATGGCTGCGGATATTAAGTCCTTAATTAATTTCGATTTTAAAAGGGCCATAAATATCATCCCAATGTCGTTTTTATAAGCTTTTATTTTGTACTTCACGAAGATTTTATTTATTTGTTTGTATTGTAGGTACGGTACAAAATATCTTGTAAACGATAAAATCGTTTAAATATCGACCAGACTACTTTCAGTGGTCCGATCGAATTGAAAGAGCACAACTAACCTTTTTGCCCTACCGAACTATCCGCCATTTTGAAAAAATCTCGATTTCGCTTTAACCGTGGCGTTAACTAATCAGCTGTTGTGAAAACTTGATGAAAAAACAATTTGACATGTAAAAATAAATCCACTCGTAAAATTGCACGTGCGATCACTACGAGAGCTAACAAGATACTATAAATAAATAATCTAAACACAGGTCGTTAAACCCATTTATGCGCACTCGGTCAAGAGGACGACGTTCAACCACCCACCTGCGCTATGGCTATTTTCGAACGTAAACTTTACATGGCATTTCCTCAATGAAAAACTATTAATTTAGTAAAGTCGTAGAAGAAACATTGTCTACCTTGGGGTGTAGATTTACCCTCTTTCGGAATAACATACCAATTCAAGGTCATCTTGTATAGCTACACACGAATCACTCTCGTCGTAATTTGCAAATAATACTATAATGCTCACCTAAAATTTTTGTGCAGTAATGGAAAGGAGATCCGCTGAACCCTGTAGGACACGAACACATAGGAATGTGATTTATAGTCTCACATATAGCATCCGAACCGCATGTGCCAATGCACGGGTCCGCACACTTGTTGTTGATACAGGCTCTATCCCTTGAGCAGTCCGAATTCAGGACACATTCGGGCTTGCAACCGTAGTAAGGATCGCCGTAGTACTCTGGTAAACATGAGCACATGCCGTCGTCATGGCATTCAGCGTTAGCGCCGCAAGGCGAAGGCGAACAAGGGTTAACTGGTTCTAGTTCTAAAAATAAAACGATATTTTTGTTAGTTTCGGCAGTGATCCTAGTAACTTTATAAAGTGTATTAGATTTAGGTACCTTGTGGCATGATTTGACAGTTGCTAAATGGATCGCCGGTATATCCAGGCAAACACGAACAGATTGGTAAGTGATTGTTTACATTACATTGACCATTATTGCCACACGCTCCTGGACAAGGATCGGTACATCTGTTATTGATGCAAGCCATGATGGCACTACATTCAGAGTTGATGGTACACTCTGGCCTGCACCGTGGCGGTGAGCTGATGTAGTTCGGTAGACAAGAGCAACGAGCATTTCCATTGAAATTTTGACATTGCGAGTTAGGTCCGCATGGTGATGGTACGCACGGATTTACTTCTTGTGGTGAATTTGGAATAGATACAGCCACTGTAAATAAAAGAGCGAAATGACGATTAAGTATTATTTAAGGTATCGATTTGTCAAGTAGTTACTTTACACAAATAGTTATGACAATTGAGACTGACAGTTTGTAAGTGATAGTGGTATGGCACGGCACCTACGATTTAACCATCCATGCACGTTTGACGATTTCTTAATTTTTGGGACTAGTTGGGAGCATTTTTAGTAACTGTGGCTAATTTAATGGCAGCAGTCTGATTTTTAACCATTCTTAATACTTGATTCATTGGTCCAATATACCAATCCTAATTACATTTTTTTAAACTCCGATACTTTAATAATAAAACCAGCCAAGTGCGAGTCGGATTCGCGCATGGACGGTTACGTACTTACTATTTATTTATAAAAACGTGCTAAATAATCACGTACTTACATTTATTTTATTCTGTTTTTTAGTATTTGTTGTTATAGCGGTAACAGAAATAGGTACATATCTTTGAAAATTTCAACTGTCTGTCACGGTTGGTTTGGTGACAGACTGGCAGACAGACAGACAGACAGATGGACATTGGAGTCATAGTAATAGGGTTCGCTTTACCCTTTGGTTACGGAACCCTAAAAGGATAAAGAATGCTCCAAAACAATAAAAAGTTAAAATCATAGGTTATATCCACTCTGCTTGTATAATACTCAATTTTTATAAAATTGTGAAATCAGCCTATTATAAGTACAACAATTGCAATGAAAATAAAAACTTGATTAGTAGAAAATACTCACTAGGTATGCAATTGGTGAAAGGGTCTCCTGTAAATCGATCCTTACAAGAACATATCGGATTGTGTGCAAACACCCTACAATTAGCGTTTCTGCCACATTGACCGACACACGGATCCACGCACTTCCTGTTTATACAAGCTTTATCACTGGGGCATTCGCTGTTGATGGTACATTCAGGGCGACAATTTGGTGGAGTTCCCATAAAGTCTTGCTGGCAACTGCACGCTGCTTGAGAGTTGACCTCGCGACACTGACTGTTTGGACCGCATGGTGAAGGTGTGCATGGTGTCGGCTTCACAATATCTGGAACGATTGGAAAAAATGAGATATACTGTATGAGCGCAGAATTGATTAATCTTAAACGACTCAATACGACGATCACGAACGAGAACCATAGATTTGCAACAGCAGATATGAGGTACTCAAAGTAAACCAAACTACAGCCTACGGCTAAGGTTAGGAGCTTAAAATATCGTGTCCTGAACTGCACGCATGAATGAGGATTTGAATTGTGAAATGAAGGTGTGTATTGTAGTGTATAGTCATCCTCAGATGCAAGTATTATATTTATCTATTCTATGTACCTATTACTAGATCTGTCGTCTCAAGCGATACACTGCGCAGGCCGCGGAGAGAGGTACGAGAAGTGTGGCCACACTATAAACCGGGCGGAGCAAAAGACGAAATGTTTGCGCTAGAGCCGATATTATATTTATTGTTTTCTAGGCATAATATTACGTGTGCATTGTGCGTGTGACAGTGTATTCTACATAAATATAAAATTACATTTGGATTGTTAGATAGATTTTGTTTAATAGGTGATAAATCAGCGCTATGAATATCATAACAATAGCTCATGATAATAAATGTAAAAAATATTTTGATGAACGTACCTTCAAACTTTTCTATACAGTTGACATATGCGTTACCGGTTAACCCTGGTGGGCAATAACAAGATGGTAGATGATTGATCACTTGACAAATTCCATTTGGAGCGCATATACCCGGACAAGGATCTTTACACTTGTTTTGAATGCAAGCTAGCATTGGTGCGCAATCGCTATTTATTACACATTCAGGTCGACATCCTTCATAAGGGTTGCCTACGTAAGACTCCATGCATTTGCAAGAACCTGCTTTGTTTCGTTCTGAGCACTCCGCGTTAATACCACACGGCGATGGATCGCACGGTGAACTATATTCGATAACTGTATCTAAAACACAAAATGAAATCTTTTATTAATGGATTCATGATTTTATGGGACAGGTATTAAAATTAAAATAACATAAAATTAAAACAAACAAAAAACACGGGTACGTAAATTGTTTGTTGTAAAAAGTGTTTTTATACCTTCCACTGGACTGCATGCAGATAGAGGATCACCGGTTTGTCCGAATGGACATGAACAAACTAACGCGTGACTGATGACTTTGCAGTCTGCATTGTACCCACAGCTTCCCGGGCACGGATCTCTGCATTTTTGATTTACACAGGCCGAGTTACTCGGGCATTCAGAATTACTGATGCACTCTGGACGACAGTTGGGTGGAGTTCCAATGTAATCCGGCTGACAGGTGCATGACGGTGATTCACCTATCACTTTACAAACGGAATATGGCCCACAGGGTGATGGCAAGCAGGGATCAACCGGAGGTAACGGCGTGGAAACTGAAATATAGTTTTAACATTAAAAACAGCAATTAATGAGCAAAATTATTTTAGGGTTCAGCAACCGAGCATTGGATCGGAAGGGTCGAAACTCGAAATTTATGCTTCATCCTGAATGTAAAGGATGTCCCAGCAAGAACCTTAATTATATAAACTTATTTTTTTTTTAAAACCTCTGACCTACCCACCTGGTAATGACATATCTATACATCTATACAATATCATAAAGAGGAAAGTTTTGATTGTTTGCTTGGAATAAGCTCGGAGACTACTGAACCGATTTGAATAATTCTTAGTGTTGGTAAGCTAAACTAAGTAGTAAAAACCGGGGAGTCTACTTTTATTTAATACCTGTGTGAATGCGGGGCGGTCCGCTAGTAAAACATTAAAAAATTACGCATGTACAGGTATGTGAAGTTACTCACTTGATAATAAGTGACGATGTTGTCTGAGTTAGGTACTTACGAGAATATTAGTAGAAAACATACCTATAGGATTACAATGTGTAAATGGATCTCCTGTGTATTGCACTGGACATGAACATATTGGATTGTGGTTAACGACTTCACATCTTGCCCGATAACCGCAAGTACCTAAGCACGGGTTTATGCATTTATGATTATTACACGCCTCGTTTAGGGGACATTCCGCGCTAATAGTACATTCGGGTCGACATGATGGTGGGCTTCCCAAAAACATTGGCAAGCACGAGCACACTGCTTGGTTATTAACTGCTCGGCATTGACTGTTGGGCCCGCAGGGACTTGGGCTGCAAGGCTCGGTAATTTCTATCACTGAAAATTTTTACACAGTATTAAGAGATTTACATATATTTTTAGTGTATAATTAATATAGCGTATAGTTTGGTTACATTTAATAATCTCTAATGTTTTGTTGATCATAGTTAAATCATAAGAATTACTCACGTTGCATTGCATGGCATTCTACAAAAGCATTGCCCGATGTTCCTTCAGGACAAATGCAGATCGGAATATGATTATAAACATTACACTGTGCACTCGAAGCACAAGTTCCTGGACAAGGATTTAAACACTTGTTTCCAGAACAAACTTTATCGAGAGGGCAATCCATGTTTGTTACGCATTCAGGCGTACAGCCGAAGTAAGGATCTCCTCGATATTCATTCAGACATTGACATATTCCGTCTCTACATTGAGCATTAAATCCGCATGGTGACGGATTACAAGGATCTGTAGGCGTTTCATCTGTAAAAAATTTATGAATGTTAGCATAATTAGATAACTAAAAATCAGTAAAAAGTATGAAAACTTTTACAGAAAACAGAAGTCTTAATATAAATGTGTGTCCTTATAATATTTAGTTGATTAAACTTTTAGACAGTTTCATACCTTCAATTGGCTGCAGTAGGACACAAGCAGTAAATGGATCGCCTGAATAACCTTGCGTGCACGCGCAGGATGGAAGATGGTTAAATACCGTGCAGACAGCATTTCGCCCACAACTACCTGGGCATGGATCTCGGCATTTCATATTGATGCAAGCCTTGTTTGATGGGCAGTCTTCGTTTATAGCACATTCCGGTCGACAGTTAGGAGGTAGACCTTGGAAGTTGGACATACAAGAACAAGACGGAGAACCATTGATATCTCGGCATAAAGCATTCGGGCCGCAAGGGCTGGGTTGACATGGGTCCTTAGTTGGTTCTGGTACATGTAGCACTGCAGCTGCAATAGAACATAATACTGTCATGGCTCATGCTAGAATACAAAGAAAATTTATAGAAGTCTGAAATACTTACGTTTTATATAACAGCGAGTAAAGGGATCTCCAATAAATCCTTGACTACAAGTGCATATTGGACTATGATTAATCACTCTGCAGTTAGTGTTTAATCCACAGTGATTAGGACAAGGATCAGCACATTTTCGGTTAATACAAGCCTTATCCGTGGAACATTCTGAGCTCACGGTGCATTCTGGTCTACAACCAGGAGGAGCGCCGATATAGTTGGGCATGCAAGAACATGCGCTCTGACCGTTTACTGAACGACAAACGCTATTAGGCCCACATGGGTTTGGTTGACATGGAGTAATAGTGTCTGATACCGGTTCTGAAAATTGGTAATACAATTACAAAGTTAATTGAACATGTCACGTGGCTGGTGGTGACTACTATTTTAACTATCTGATAAATTGTTAATACATTACCATTAAAGAGGTTACATCTTCTGTATGGATCTCCTGAGTAGCCAGGTGGACATGAACAAGATGGTAAGTGGTTCACAACAGAGCACAAGGCCATCGGTCCGCAAGTGCCCGGGCATGGATCTTGACATTTGTTTCGGATACAAGCCTTGCTGGGTATACAATCAGTGTTGACAGTGCACTCTGGTCGGCATCCCTCATATGGATTTCCTATATATTCTTGTAAGCAAGTGCAAGATCCAGCGTTATTGTGTTCTTTGCATTCGGCGTTCGGTCCGCAAGGTGAAGGGTCGCAGGGGGTAGGTCTTTCCGGAATGACGTCTTGTTGTGGATAACAGTTTGAGAAAGGATCGCCCGTATAACCATTGTCACAGAAACACATCGGTGAATGGCTGATTGTGCGGCACTGAGCATTAAAACCGCAGGCGTTAATACAAGGATCCTTACATTTCTGGTTAATGCAAGCTTGATTAGTTGGGCACTCGCTGTTACTTGTACACTCTGGTCTACAATAAGGCGGTGTTCCAAAATAGTCGTCTAAACAAGTGCATGATGGATTTCCCGATACTTCCTTGCAAATTGAATGTGGACCACAAGGCGACGGAGCACAAGGTGTAGCATCAGCAACAAGGGGCCCTAGAATAGAACAAACAAATATAGAGCAGTATGTAATTACATATAAAAAATATAATTTAAAAAATCACACCGTAGATAACGCCATAAAATAAATCATAATGAAATATTTAACAAGAGGAACACTTACTATATGGAATACATCTAGTGAATGGATCCCCAGTATATTTCGGTGGACACGTACAGATAGGGTTGTGCTTTACTACAGTGCATTTTGCTTCCACCCCACACGATCCTACGCAAGGGTCAATGCACCTTTGATTACTACAAGCTCTGTTAGGTGAACAATCAGAGCTCACTGCGCATTCAGGCCGGCATAAAGGTGGACTTCCTTTGTAGTTTGGAATGCATGTACAAACCGCTTGCCCGTTTATTTCTCTGCATTGACTGTTAGGCCCACAAGGGGTTGGCAGACATGGATTTGTTACAATAGGCACTGAAAATAAAACATAGTGACAAAATGTACTTACAGAGTATGAATTATTCTAATGCAATAAGACAATATATTTTATATTATTTACCTCTTATTGGTTCACAGTTATAGAAAGCATTGCCGGTCATTCCTTGAGGACAACTACACATTGGTACGTGATTTATAACCTCACATATTGCGTTAACAGAACATGTGCCTGAACAAGGATTAACACACTTATTCTTTATGCATGCTTTGTCTCTGGGACAATCTGTACTTAATACACATTCAGGTCGGCAGCCAATGTAAGGGTCGCCTTGATGTTCCTCAACACATGAACATTCACCGTCACGACAAATAGCGTTTGAGCCGCAAGGTGAAGGGTTACATTTGTCAAATATTATGTCAGCATCTGGAAAATAATAGAAATACGTTAAACAGACCAATGCTAAAGTTTTGTGTTTTGTACAACAAATATAACAAGGGACAACATTTCATTTTTTGGAAGGTACCGAATTGCGTAAGCCATATCGTGGTGATAATATATCTTCTAAAGACGTCATATAAAAAGATCAGTATTTTATATTTCTCAAGTTATTGTCAAAAAACGAAGTAAGGCTAATAAATGCTGAATGACAGTCGAGGTGTGGAGTCCGTGGAGTCCTAGGTGCTAAATGACAACGATTGCCATAAAAAAGATTTCGAATCAAAGGAATTAAATATTTTTTTAATCTGAATTCTTGCTAAAATCTTCATTTAGCCTCACTTTACCCAAAACTTAACCTTAACCTTAAAAATGTTACTAAATCTTACCGGTTGGTTTTGGTGAGCATACGGTAAATGCATCTCCGGTATATCCCTCTGGGCATGTGCAAATAGGAGTATGTTGAGAAACTGTGCACAGAGCGACAATACCGCAAGAACCTTGGCATGGGTCACGGCATTTCTGTTGAATACATGCTTGAGAAGTAGGGCAATCTGCATTGATAGTACATTCGGGCTTACAGTTTGGAGGACTTCCAATGTAATTTGGCATGCAAGTGCAAGACGGAACCTTTCCTCTTTCTTGGCAAATTGAGTTAGGGCCACACGGTGATGGTACGCATGGATTGCTGTATGGTTCAAGAACGGAGTTTGCCACTGGAGCTGTAAAACAATAGAAATAAAACATTACTTTTGCTTGCAAAAATGTGATTAGCAAAATATAATAATCAATAGTACATACGTGGTATAGGGTTACATCTAGTAAATGGATCACCGGTGTAGCGGAGTTTACATTGACAAATAGGGCTGTGATTGATCACTCTGCACTCGGTGTTTGTTCCACAAGCATTAGTGCAAGGGTTTTCGCATTTCTGGTTTATGCAAGCTTTCTCTCGCGGACATTCTGCACTTGTAGTACATTCAGGGTGACAGCCTGGAGGAAAGCCTATATAAGTCGGTAAACACGAGCATACAGCTTGTGAATTTACTTCTTGACACCGACTATTCGGTCCGCATGGTGACGGCTCGCAAACATCAACTGGTGTCTGAACTATTTCTGTAAACATGCCAATAAATTAATTAATTTGCAATTAACTTATAATGCAACTAATCATGAGCATATAAATAGCAAAACTTACGTTCAGGAGTGCAGTAACGGAAGGGGTCCCCAGAGTAGCCTCTTTCACAAGAACATGATGGTGCATGATTAACTACCTGACAAATAGCATTGGGTGCGCAGGCCCCGGGGCATGGGTCTTGACATTTTGTCTGAACACAAGCTTTATTTGATGGACAATCTGTATTTACTATACATTCGGGTCTGCATCCTTCATAAGGATTGCCGAAGTACTCTGGCAGACATGTACAAGAGCCAGCGCCATTGAACTCTTTGCATAACGCATTAGCACCACATGGAGATGGCTGGCAAGGTGTTGCGATTTCGAGTGTTATTTGTATACGGTGACATTCTATAAATGGATTACCAGTGAAGTCTAACACACAAGAACAGGTTGGAGAGTGACTGATTACGTGACAATCAGTATTAGTTCCACATGCGCCAGAACAAGGATCCGCGCATTTTTGATTAATGCACGCAAGGTGTAGTGGACATTCTGAGTTACTGATACACTCTGGCTTGCAGTAAGGTGGCGGTCCTATAAATCCAATCTGGCAGGAACATGAAGGAGAATCGGAAACTTCTTTGCAAATTGAGTTAGGGCCACACGGTGATGGCGTGCATGGGTTAACCGGTTCGGGGTTGAACTCTTGGAGAGTACACCTCACAAATGGATTTCCTGTGTACGCGGTTGGGCAAGAACATATTGGATTGTGGTTGATCACTTGGCATTTAGCTGCTACTCCGCAGGCTCCTTGACATGGATTAACACATTTCCTGTTACTACAAGCTTCGTTTGGTAGACAATCAGTGCTTACTGTGCATTCGGGCCTGCATGATGGCGGGCTGCCGATAAAACCGATCAGGCATGAACATACAGCTTGACCGTTAATTTCGCGACACTGACTGTTTGGTCCACATGGACTTGGTTGACATGGTAGTGTATTAGTAACTGAAACAAATAAACAATTTTTGTCTTAAATACACAATGCGTCTTACATAAAAATATATACTTAACATAAAAATATCCAAAAAGGTTTACTATCGAAACACATAAAATCGATTATCATAATTTTGTTACAAATAAAGCTGCCGCATATTATATTATATTATAAATCACCACCATTATAAACTTATTTATTTGAATAAAAGTGGTTATCGTAATGAAAATATGATATAGGTAGTACTGTACTGATGGTATACCATACAAAAGCCATAGAAATTTGTGTTCTCATCGGCTTTTTTGCACTGGTGTACGGACAAAATATTACTTAATGTTTTCGGTGTAAAGTAGTAAAGATTTTAAAACTCTCAAGACACTCGTACCTGCAATGGATGAGCATTGTACAAATGCATTTCCTGTCATACGTTCTGGACATCTGCACATGGGTATGTGGTTTATCACTTCACAAACTGCATTACTAGCACAAACTCCGCTGTTACACGGGTTAACGCACTTGTTTCGTAGACATGCTTTGTCTTGGCTACAATCGGAGCTCAGGACACATTCTGGCCGACATTCGAAATTGGGGTCTCCGTGGTATTCGGATAGACATGAACATTCTCCCTCATTACAAACTGCGTTTGCACCACACGGAGAAGGATTACATAGATCAATTTCGTCTTGAATCACTTCTGGAAAAAGGAAGTTATTTATCAAAAGCGTCATGAAATTACATTTAAACAAAAATAAAACTTTGATTTACCTTGAATTTTACATTCAGTGAAAGCGTCACCAACATAATTTTCAAAGCAGGTGCATATAGGCATGTTATTCTTGACACTGCATTCTGCGTTTAACCCACATGATCCCGGACATGGGTCTTTGCACTTCTGGTTGATACAGGCTAAATTGCTAGGACAATCTGCGTTTATGGTACATTCTGGTCGGCATCCTGGTGGTGCACCAATGTAATTAGGAAGACAACTGCAGGATGGTATACTGCCTGTTTCTTTACATACGCTGAAAGGTCCGCAAGGCGAAGGCAAGCAAGGATTCTTGGGAGGCTCAGCATGTACCGGAGATATCAATAGGTAACAGCGGCTGAATGGATCACCCGTGTATTTCTCTCTACATGAACATATTGGACTGTGATTTATAACATGACATGTGGCGTGTAGACCACATTGACCTATACATGGATCGCTACATTTTAATGATATACATGCTTTGTCCAGCGGGCATTCAGCACTGACAACACATTCTGGTCTACAGTTTGGTGGAACTCCTCTATAATCAGGAATACAAGAACATACAGCTTGATCGTTCACTTCTTTGCATACGCTATTTGGACCACAAGGTGACGGACTGCAAGGATTTGTGGGAGTGTCGACATCTGTAAAATGTAACAACCAATTTAAAACCTATAAGTTCGCAGTGTATCAGTTTTATATGTATAAGTAGGTAAATGGGTCATTAAATTATTATAAGAAATAATACTTACGTTCAATTATAACACAATGTTGGAAAGGATTTCCTGTGTATCCAAACAAACAAGTGCAGATTGGAGCATAATTTACAGTTTGGCACTCGGCGTTTACGCCACATGTACCTGGACAGGGATCTTGGCACTTGTTTTGTTGACAAACTCTATTTGAAGGGCAATCGGTATTGACTGTACACTCAGGTCGACAGCCTTCATACGGGTTTCCGAAATAGCCAGGTGCACAGATGCACGATCCTGCATTATTACGTTCTTTACAAATTGCATTTCCACCACAAGGAGACGGAGTACACGGTGTCGGACGTTCTGGTATTTCTATGTGTGACTGTTCAGAGCAGAATGTAAAAGGATCTCCTGTGTATCCAGTAGGACATACGCAGTTAGGCGTATGACTAACAACGCGACACTGTGCACTTCGGCCGCAGGCTCCTACACAAGGATCGCCACATTTATTACTGAGGCATGCCATGTGATTTGGGCATTCGCTGTTACTTGTACATTCGGGTCTGCAGTTTGGCGGCGATCCAATAAATTGTGGCATACACGAACACGAAGGAGACTCATTTATAGTTTGACATGCAGAATTGGGTCCACACGGTGAAGGTGAACAAGGGTTCACTTGTGGTGGGACCTCAAGCGCTGTAAAATTACATTTTTCATATTAAATCGAAACATACAAAGAACGTCAACCGTAACAACTGAATAATAAAAATAGGTAGATACATACGTTTCGATATACATCTAGAGAATGGATCTCCAGTGAAATCATTAGGGCAAGAACAAATAGGGTTGTGATTCACAACCTCACATAAAGCTCCGATGCCACAAGCTCCCTTACAAGGGTTAACACATTTATAGTTATTGCACGCTTTGCTCAGTGAACACTCAGAACTTGTAGTGCATTCAGCTCGGCAAGTAGGAGGGTTTCCAGAATATCCTGGTATACAAGAACAGACTGCAACGTTGTTCGCTTGTCTGCATTGACTGTTGGGTCCACATGGATTTGGGTTACAGGGGTTCGTGGGCAACGGTGCTGAAATTCAAGTAAACGCGACTAATTAAAAAAATATATTGTCCGAAACAAATCCAATAATAATATAAGCAGTTTATAAAATAAAATATATTAAGTAAAATGCATAAATTGCTAAAAAAACAAAAAATTCAGTCCAATTTTTTTTTGCAATAATAAGCAGGTAACTATGGAAAAAATTTGTTTATACAAAAAACTTCATTTTTAATAAGTGAAGCTATTAATTAAAAAAATATATTGTCCGAAACAAATCCAATAATAATATAAGCAGTTTATAAAATAAAATATATTAAGTAAAATGCATAAATTGCTAAAAAAACAAAAAATTCAGTCCAATTTTTTTTTGAAATAATAAGCAGGTAACTATGGAAAAAATTTGTTTATACAAAAAACTTCATTTTTAATAAGTGAAGCTAAATACCTTGAAGAACATTACAGGACACAAATGAATTGCCTGTGTATCCCGCAGGGCAAGTGCACATAGGTATGTGGTTAATAACTTCACATACAGCGTTGTTACCACAAGTGTCAGGACATGGGTTCACGCATTTTTTCCTAACACATATTTGGTTTCTTTGGCAATCTGTGCTGACTGTGCACTCAGGTCGGCATCCGACGTAAGGGTCGCCGTGGTATTCAGGCGAACACGTACATTCTCCATCATTGCATTCAGTATTGGAACCACAGGGAGAAGGATTGCACAAATCTATAGGAACATCTAAAACAATAATGCGAAATATATTTTAAGAAATTAGAGGCAGTCTCTTTAGTAACTTATTATTATTGAGCGTATAGCGAGAGTAGGGACATTATAATACTGGCGCGATGCGTAATAAACGTGCAAAGGAGGGCTGACCGCTACGTATGCCTATAACTTATAATAATCAACGCGCAAGAGCTTCAGTCGTCTGTGATCATGAGCATTGCAACAGCGCCGAAATATCGGCAACTCGAAGCATAAATTATACATGGTACCTAAATATCCCGTTAATAAACATTATTTAAGCAACTTATGATGGGTTCACAAATAAATATCATAGAAGACGGCCGGGCCACAAGGCCTTGCTTAGTAGAGTTTTCTGAATCTAATATTACAAATGAAGAAAGAGCTGTTTACCACGCAGAGCAGACGCCTAGATAGAACGAATATAAAGGTTATACAGAACTCTAATTATAAAGTACTTAAACCTAATAACAATTACCTTGAATAGGTTCTAAATTGCACGCAGTAAATGGATCACCCTTGTAACCCTCAAGACATGTGCAGATAGAAACATGATTTATCACCGAACACCTTGCGTTCTGTCCACATGATCCAGGACAAGGATCTTTGCATTTCTCATTTATACAAGCAAGCGAACTGACGCAATCTTGATTAGAAACACATTCTGGACGACAGTTTGGTGGGCTTCCGATGTAGCTGGGAGAGCAAGAACATGATGGCTGATTTCCCAAGTTTCTGCAGATAGAAAATGGACCACAAGGAGAAGGAACGCATGGATCTTTGGTCTCGTCCATTAGTGGTTGCGTCACTGAAATTGATCATGTTTAAGTTAATTAGTTTACCTAAAACATTGAAAACGATAAAGAATGTCATATTTCATAACCAGCACAATCATCGGTGAGAAGTGAATGTGGATAAAGGTCACAGCTCACTACACCAACTCGGCGCACGACCCGCACCGCCTCGCCTCGAGCTGTTAATATTATTTATATGAACTGGGGGTCTAGCAAAAATAGCATTCCATTAGCGTTACCGCCAAACGCTAACTCCAAAATGTATGGGAGTGATAGCCCCTGTGGAAAACTTTTTCGCAGCTAATGTCATTCTCCGTACATTTTGGGGCTATTGATTGGCGTTAACGCTAATGGAAAGGAATCTTTGCTAGACCCCCTTGTATGGACATGCGCTCATTACATCAACTCGTTATCGTCACCGGATTGCCTCGCATGCAAATTGTCCACTCGGTGACAATTCGCTTTGATCACGCGACGTTCTCAAGTAATAACGCGTCGTCCTCCCGTGGACCACCTGTCAACGCCGAGCCAAGGCGGGGTCGGATGCCGCCAGGGCGGTGTAATGAGATGCGACCTATAAGTTGTTAGTGATGATATTTATGTTATAAATTACCTGGTTTAGAGTAACATCTCGTGAACGGGTCACCCGTAAATCCTGTTCTGCAACTACATATCGGATTGTGGTTAAAAACTCTACATTCAGCCTTTTGGCCGCAAGGTCCTGGGCAAGGGTCAATGCACTTCTGGTTTACGCAGGCTTTATTAGCATTACAATCCGAGCTCAATAAGCATTCTGGCTTGCACGATGGAGGTTCACCGATGTAATTGGGCAGGCAGCTGCATACAGCCTGACCGTTAGTTTCGCGGCATTGGCTGTTTGGGCCACAGGGGTTGGGGAAACAGACGTTCACTGGAGTTGGATCTTGTACTAAAATCAAACCAAAACGTACAAAAAATATTTGTAGTACCTATGTAATAATGTTGAACTGTGTCTATTATATTCTGTGATGTTGTTTGGTACATTATAATATGAGTGTAATAATCAAAGTGCATGCGTGTCGTACGACGTTTTTCATCACAATTGCGAGGAAAATATAGACAAAAAAAAAATGGCGCGCAGGTTTCATTACGCGCGCTGTTTTTGGTGAAATGATCAGTTTCGTACACTTGTATCATAATGTACATGCGCTTTACTTACGTGGTATGAGATTGCATCTGCGATAGGCATCTCCAGTGTAGCCAATTATACACGTACATTGTGGAGCGTGATGAACAGCGTTACATTCAGCATTTATACCACACGTTCCGGGGCAAGGATCTTGACATTTGTTGCCTATGCAAGCTTTATTTCCTGGACAGTCAGAATTAGAGACACATTCTGGGCGACAGCCTTCGTAAGGATTACCAAAATACCCTTCAATGCAGATACATGAGCCCACCTTATTTTGTTCTTTACACAAGGCGTTAGGACCACAAGGAGAAGGTGAACACGGTGTTAAAATCTCTGTTTGAGTTTGTAACGTACATTGTGAGAATGGGTCTCCGAAATATCCTTGTGGGCAGACGCACATGGCTGAGTGGCTTACTACACGACATTCGGCATTTGCACCACAAGCTTGAATGCACGGGTCTTTACATTTTTGGTTGACACATGCCAGATGCGTTGCGCATTCACTGTTGCTAACACACTCTGGCTTACAGTACGGAGGTTGGCCTTTATATTCTGGTAGACATGAGCATGATGGACTGTTATTTACTTCTTTACAAAATGAATTTGGCCCGCAAGGTGAAGGTTGACACGGGTTCACAAAGATTGGTGGCGCATCTGCAAGATAAATTAACCAAAGCTTACAAAATGCTCAACAATACAGTAAAACGAATGGAAACATAAACTATGCTATGCAACTACAACCTATACTTACTTGTGATAAAGGTACATTGGACAAAGGGATCCCCAGAGTGACCGGTTGGGCACGCACATATTGGATTGTGGTTCACAACTTCACATGTGGCTCTTAATCCGCATACCCCTACACAAGGGTCGACGCACTTTTGGTTCATGCATGCTTGATTTTGGGAGCATTCTGCACTACTGACACACTCAGGCCGACATGCAGGAGGAATGCCTAAATACGTTGGCAAACATGAGCAGACAGCTTGATTGTTGATCTCACGACATTGGCTATTTGGTCCGCAAACAGCTGAGCCACATGGACGTTCAGTTGGAGGTACTGAAAAGTAAATTGAGAATCATTGCCTGCCTGCTACTGCTTATCTTATACAATAAGTATGTCCTAGTGAGATAAATTACCTCTTATTGGACTGCATAAAATAAAAGCATTGCCAGTGAAGCCGTTATTACAACTGCACATTGGGATGTGATTTACCACTTGGCAAATAGCGTTCTGTCCACATGCGCTAATGCAAGGATCGACACATTTCCTTTGAACGCATGCTTTTTGCGGATCACAGTCGGTGCTGTAAACACATTCTGGACGACAACTGAAGTATGCATCACCATGATATTC
This sequence comes from Ennomos erosarius, assembly GCA_963580505.1. Lineage (NCBI taxonomy): Eukaryota > Metazoa > Arthropoda > Insecta > Lepidoptera > Geometridae > Ennomos > Ennomos erosarius. The sequence continues at coordinate 8,279,338 of OY756981.1, read as the reverse complement.
TGGCAGACACTGACATTGGCCATTAGAGCATTCGGCGTTTGACCCACAACGTATGTTTGAGCAAACATCCATTACACTGGCTTCAACTGAAATATTAAAAAACGTGAACTATTATTATCATTATACCAGCTGCGTCCTGCGATTTTATTTAAGTGGGAAATTATTTGGAGATTTTGTTAATAGGAAAATCATTTTAATCACTACATCACAAGTCGGATTTTAACCGGCTAGTGAGAGTCGGACTCGCGCACGATGGGTTACGTAATTTCAATGGTCTAACTATCATGGTTCATGTGGTACAGTACAGCATGGTGAGAATCGGACAGACAGACAGACATACAGAGAGACAGACAGACGGACAGTGGAGCCTTAGTACTAGGGTTCTGCTTAGCCTTTGGGTACGGAACCCTAAAAGTCAGTGCAATAATTGAGTAAATAAGTACTTATAATTTACGGTCAATAAATCACGGAGTAATAAGCTTTTAAAGTTTTTGCAGTGGGCATCGCCTGTCCCTTTCACGCTACAGAGTATCCCCACAGTTACTATGTAATCACAGGTACTGTGACGTCACATGTCAAAGAGATTGTATGTAAACCTACCACAGCTTAGTATGAACTACTGTAAAAGGGCCAAATTCAAACGTCACTGCATGTTTGAGCTGTCTCTTTCTATTCCTGTTTATAAAATGCTTGTAACTTTATCATTTTTTAATATATTTGATTTTTCACGACTGTTTATTTTTAGGGGAATATTATTAATTTATTTTATATGCATTAAAAAACAGCAGGCAACTAGTCGATTCTACGTTTGTACGTAAAATTTTTATAGGTCGTTATTATTTTCTTTTTAAATGTTCGTCTCATATTACCTGTACCCCTAGTACGAGTTTTCCAATAGGTGAATACGCGCGAATCTATTTAAAATTTGTACTGCCATTTTTAGTTCATCAACGTGTCCGCTAGGGGCGCTGCAGATTAATGTATGGGAGAAAAGGTAAACGAATCAATTTTAGTAAACTATCGAAACTCGTACTAGGGGTACTGAATTATAGTATTTTATGGAAAGAAAAGTTAGAAGTTTCAAGTTTCTCGCAACAGTTTCATTTCGGGAAAACCCTCTTGTGTTTATCTAAGGAATTTTTGTGTGGACAGCGCAAAGTGTCAGCTATTCCATAAATACAAGTAGTCAGTAAAAATATAAGTATTAATAACGCCCAATGATCACATACATGGACCCTTGCTAGGGTGCCCTGTATCTAGTGATCCAGGAACTACGAGGGCCATGGTCTCACCCAAGACCCAGACACAGAGCAAATACTAAAATTGTCCTGTCGCGGGAATCGAACCCGCCGCTTTCAGGTTACGCTCACGAGCCGACCTGCTAACAACCACACCACAGAGGCTTTCAAATAAATAATATAATTGTATTAGATGTCTGTGTATAAATATAATACGTACTTTCCAAAGGTTTTGGTCCACAGCTAACGAATGGATCACCTATGTAACCCTCAATACAAGTGCAGATTGGTATATGATTGAGTACACTACATGAAGCTGAGATGCCACAAGAGCCAAGGCATGGATCTTGGCACTTTGAGTTAATACAAGCTCGATCGCTTGGGCATTCTGAGTGAATAGTGCATTCTGGTCGACAGTTTGGTGGACTGCCGATAAATGTAGCCAAGCATGAGCATGACGGGGAATTTCCTATATCTCGACATTCTGCGTTTGGTCCACACGGTGACGGAACACATGGATTTTTCACATCGGGAACTGGTTCATCTAAAAAAAGATAATTGATTTGTGTTTTGAATCTAAACTTATAACTAATTCTGCAGGTATGTTATTCAAAAATAAAAATTGTAAAAGTAATTTAAACTTACATTGAATAGGTCTGCAAATTGTAAATGGATCTCCTGTATAAGATACTTTACAGGAACATATAGGGCTATGATTAATTACTTTACAGTTTGCGTTAACACCGCATGGCTTCGGACATGGATTAACACACTTTTGCTTAACACAAGCTTTATCTTGTGGGCACTCGGAGCTCACTATGCACTCAGGACGGCAATTTGGTGGGGCGCCCACGTATTCAGTTAGGCATGAACATATGGCTTGGTTGTTTATAGCTTTACATTGACTGTTAGGCCCACATGGCGATGGATAACACACATCGATTGGGCTTTGTGCTGGTGGTGATTCTGAAATAAATACTTTTGCCAATTATAACACAAATAGGCTAAACCTAAAACTAAAACAGGTATGTACTTATGAAGTCAAAAGCCAAAGTTCAGCAACAAATATTTCCTATACATTATAAAGTTTTTAGTTTCAGCCACGACTATTGACTACAGAGTGCTTTTAACGATCGCTGTTACTAACCTTGATAAACACAATATTTAAATGGATCTCCAGTATATCCATTGAGACATGTGCAAAGAGGCGAATGGTTTACTACTTGACATTCAGCATTAGTACCACAGCTTCCTGGACAAGGATCGTCACATTTATTATTACGGCAAGCTTTGTTAGAAGGACAGTCAGTGTTCATGACACATTCTGGACGACAACCTTCGTACGGATTTCCTATATACCCTTCAAGACATGAACATGATCCAGCATTACTCTTTTCTTTGCACACAGCATTGGAACCGCACGGCGAAGGTGAACATGGGGTTGAAATCGGTTCATTTTGTATGATTTCATGTCTGCACTCAAAGAACGGATCTCCAGTATAACCGTAAGGACATAAACATATTGGAGAGTGACTGACTACTCTGCATTCAGCATTCGGAGCGCAAGCGCCTTCACAAGGATTTTTGCATTTGTTGTAAATGCAAGACAAATGTAAAGAGCATTCTTCATTACTGCTACATTCTGGCCTACAGTATGGTGGTTGGCCGTGGAAGTTTTCTAAACATGTGCAAGATGGCGCTTCATTTATTTCTCTACATTGTGAATTAGGTCCACAAGGAGATGGTGTGCACGGGTTTACTCGTTCTGGTATTTTTTCAGCTGAAAATTGAATAAGTTTTTTTAGTATACTATCATTCTACCTAGGGTAGTTATTTACTATCATAAATATTACGTAACTTACGAAGTTTGATACAACGCGAAAATGGATCTCCTGTATAAGAAAGTGGACATGTGCATATAGGATTATGATTTACAACTTTGCACTCAGCATTTACGCCACAAGAACCAATGCAGGGGTTGGTACAGTGCTGGTTATTGCATGCTTGATTCAGGGAACATTCAGCGCTTATGGTACACTCAGGCCGGCACGCCGGTGGTGACCCGATGTAGTTAGGGGCGCATGAGCAAACGGCTTGATTATTTATTTCTCTGCACTGGCTGTTTGGACCACAAGGCGATGGTTGGCAAGGATTTGATACGGTTGCTTCTGAAATATGAGATGATCATAATTAATCTGTTTTTTATACTAGAACTTTTGTTGAATGTAAATATCAAAGAATATAGTAAGTAACGGATACATGCCTAAAAGTGGTCGACAATCTACAAATGCATTTCCTGTCATCCTTTCTGAACAACTACACATCGGGATGTGATTCACTACATTACAGATTGCGTTCGGTGCGCAAGTGCCAGGACAAGGGTTTTTGCACTTATTACTGATACATGCTTTGTCTCGTTCACACTCTGAACTTTGGACGCATTCAGGGCGACATCCAAAATATGGATCTCCTTGGAATTCGGGCAAGCAGTTACATTTTCCATCAAAGCATTCAGCGTTAGCCCCACAAGGTGAGGGGTTGCACGGATCGTCATTAGCTGCAAACAAAAAAAACAATTAGAAAAAAAATATAACACGTTCCAAATATTTTTATCAAATTATTGCCATTAACTAACCTTTAGGTGGTATGGGATTACATTGCGTGAATGCATTGCCCGTAAAACCATCTAAGCAGGTGCAAACTGATACATGTTTGAAAACTTGACAGTTTGCATTTATTCCGCATGAACCAGGACATGGATCCCTACATTTTTGATTAATGCAAGCTAAATCACTGCCACAATCTTCGTTTATAGAACACTCAGGGCGGCAATTTGGTGGACTTCCTTCATAATTAGGTAGGCACGCGCATGATGGCACTCCGCGAAGATTGTGACATTCTGAATTAGGACCACACGGTGACGGTACACAAGGATCTCTTTCTGGTGCAGGAGGCAACTCTGGAGCTAAAACAATTTTAAGTTTAAGGCTCACTAAACTGAATTGTAGGTTTAAGCAACTACAAACCATTGTAAATTGCAATATTTGTTTATTAAACATCTAATGATATACCTTGTTGAACATAGCATCTAGAGAATGGATCTCCCGTAAAACTATTTTTGCATGTGCATATCGGACTATGATTTATTACTCTGCAGTCAGCGTTACGGCCGCAAGGTCCAGGACAAGGCGAAACGCACTTCAAATCTTTGCATGTTTTGTCTCCTGGACATTCAGAGCTGATGACACATTCAGGCCTGCAATTCGGTGGGGTTCCTCGATATTCAGGTAAACATGAACATACACTTTGTCCGTTTGAGACACGACATTGACTATTTGGACCACATGGAGATGGCTGACATGGATCACTGGGAGTGTCTTCTTCCGCTGTAATAAAAAGAACCAATTGCGTGATATATAGCAAAAACAAACTAAAATGTTATGTGTGTGTGTGTGTGTGTGTGTGTGTGTGTGTGTGTGTGTGTGTGTGTGTGTGTGTGTGTGTGTGTGTGTGTGTGTGTGTGTGTGTGTGTGTGTGTGTGTGTGTGTGTGTGTGTGTGTGTGTGTGGGTGTGTGGGCTATGCAGCTGAATTTCCTTCAGCTCCTCAAAGGTATATGCAGTGTTTTTTTATTTATTTTTGTAATTGACCAACTAACCTACGCCTACCTACTAACGTGTTCTGCGGTTAGGTACCTATGTAAGAAAATTGGCGGGATACTCACAATCAAGTATTGTGGATAACTATGCCTAATTACATAAATAAAACCATGTAGTCAACGCAGTGTGATACGTATTTGATCTGTAGGTACAAGTGCACATAGTAGGTACATACTATATAATTTATTGTAATAGTAATAACTATTACAATAAATGACAGTAAGCACCTAGTTACCTAATTGAAAAAAATACTGCACACCTACATAACAAAGAACCGATCATAATGAAGCTATTGGAACACAAAATGATCTCATTGCACTTATTTTTAAAATTTAATAAAGGGAAAAGGCGCCGATGACATATAAAGTGCTCATATCAATGACAATTTTGATAAATATATCCGGGATGTATAATAATATATTTTTATCGTATCACTCAGGGTTTTCACATATGATTATTGGTTTATGCGCACTTTCTTGGAGTACACAAGTGAGATATGGAATGAGCTTCCATCGGTGGACTTCACCCAGAGCTGCAACGCGAAGCATTTAAAAAAAGAAGGTCAAAAGAGTCACTGTATAAGCAACGCATTAGGGGCACGTCTACTGTTTCAGATGTCCATAGTCTACATCGAACTCTTCCCATCAAGAGGGACATCGCTTGGCTGCCATATAGCATACCCTAAAAAAATGGTTTAGAAAACTACTTACGTTTGAGACTGCACTGGCTAAATGGATCTCCAATATACCCTTGACGACATGTGCACAAAGGTGAATGATTGACGACTTGACAATCTGCTTTGGCAGCACAAGTTCCTGGACAGGGATCGATGCATTTATTTCGTGTACATGCTCTAGTACTAGGGCAATCTGAATTAACCAAACATTCTGGACGACATCCTTCGTAAGGGTTTCCAAAGTACCCTCTCACACATAAGCATGCTCCTGCTCCAGCTTGTTCTTTGCACTCAGCATTTGAACCGCAAGGAGATGGTGTACATGGTGATATCGGTTTGCTTGATGCTAAAGGTATAATACATAGCACAGACGCATCACCAGTGTAACCATTAGGACACACGCATATTGGAGAGTGGCTAACAACACGACATTCAGCATTTGTACCGCACGCATCTATGCATGGGTTTTGGCATTTCTTATTTATGCAAGCTAGTTGCGGGGCGCATTCGCTGTTCGCCAGACATTCTGGACGACAAGACGGAGGTGCTCCAATAAATTCGGCCATACATTGGCAGGACGGTGTGTCTCCATTATTCGATTGACAAATTGAATTAGGCCCACATGGTGATGGTTGACATGGGTTATTGGTAACCACATCTGCTGCGGGAGCTGAAAACAGTTAAAACTTTATACCTACTACTATTCTAACTGGATTATATATTTGTATAAAACAACGGTAACTATACAATGCTGGACTGTTCGGAATTTAAAAAATATAATTTTAATTTAGGTTACTATATTACTATAACTTACGTATATAAATACATCTTGTGAAAGGATCTCCTGTTAAGTCGTTTGGACATGAACAAATTGGATTATGATTAATAACTTGGCATTGGGCTGAGACACCACATGTTCCCTGGCATGGATTTATACATTTTTGATTGTTGCAAGCTTTATTAAGGGGGCAGTCGGAACTTGCAACGCATTCAGGTCGACATGATGGAGGTGCGCCACGGTAGCCACGTAAGCATGAACAGACTGCTTGATTATTAAATTCTCTACACTGGCTGTGTGGTCCACACGGACTTGGCTGGCATGGATTTGAAGGAACTGTATCTGTAAGAAATATTAATGTTAAAAGTGAGCGTTACCGGATTTATTTTTGTTTATTGTTATCATTTATTAATGAACTATTTTAAACGTTAAAAATGTACCTTTTACGGAGCTGCATTGAATAAAGGCATTCCCAGTAGTTCTTCCAGGGCAGGTACAAACAGCCATATGACTCACAACTTGGCACACGGCATTTATTCCACAAGTGTTGATACATGGATCGACACAACGTTGCCTTACACAAGTTTTATCCATAGGGCAATCTGAACTGATTGTGCATTCGGGACGACACTCGTAATATGGGTCTCCGTGGTATTCAGGTTGACATGTACAGACGCCATCATAGCAATCTGCGTTTGGTCCACAGGGCGATGGGTTACAAGGGTCGTTCGGTTGAGGTTCTGAAAATAGTAATGAAATATTTAATATTTCGTTTACGATAAGTAGAATCATGACTAAACTTTTTTAAGTATATATTTCTACATACCTATGTTTGGTTTTAACGAACAACTGTTGAATGGATCACCTACATAGCCCTCTGTGCAAGTGCAAATAGAAACATGGTTCTGTACTCTGCACTTAGCGTTAATACCACATGACCCGGGACATGGATCTATACACCTTTCATTTACGCACGCCTTGTCCGTCAAACAATCGGTGTTTATCGAACATTCGGGACGACAGTTTGGTGGGCTGCCCAAGTATTGAGGTAGACAAGAGCATGAGGGTGAATCGCCAATATTTCGACATTGCGAGAATGGTCCACATGGAGATGGAAAGCATGGGTCTGATGGAGCAGCAATGGCTTCAGCAACTGAAATTAATTTAACAAAGTTATTTGTAATACCAATACGAACATAAATAATTTTGGTATAAGGTAGTATTATCATGAAATTGTTAAATACCTCTATAACACCTGCTAAAGGGGTCACCAGTAAACTGTGGCCGGCATGAGCATATAGGACTGTGGTTGATAACTTTACATTCTGTGTTTTGGCCACAAACACCTTCACAGGGGTTCACACATTTTTTACGGATGCAGGCTTGGTTTTGGTTGCATTCTGAGCTCACCAGGCATTCTGGCCGACAAGAAGGCGGCGTTCCTATGAATTCTTGTTGACAAGTGCATACGGCCTGATCATTAGAAACTTTACAAATGCTGCTTGGTCCGCATGGTGATGGTGTGCAGGGGTCTCTTGGCACACTTTGTATATCTGAAAATAGATATGTTATTGGAGTTTCTACTTTCTATTAACCAGTTCTTTCGGTCTTGATCTTTAAACTCGTACTCATTCATGGTTCATAATGTTTATATTGCGCATGATTAACGTAAATCAAATACTTATGTAATGAAGATTTTATAACTAACTCCGCTCTACGATTTCACTCGCGTTGGCAATGGTCTGCAGGATCCAAAAAAATAGGTCTACACAGAAACATTCATCAAAATCCACTCAGTCGTTTAAACGTTCATTGGTACAATTATAAACATATAAGTAACACACAAATTTTCGCACTCATAATCAGACATAATATGAGAAGAGATAAACTTTGTTGGAAGTATTTTTCTGCAATACGGTACAATATCTATTTCTATAATTAGTAGATAATTTATATAAATATCTGCCTAGTTAATATAATACTCATTCCCGTATGGTGTTTTTACGTACCTGCTACTTTTTCATAACAATTTTCGTAGGGGCTGCCCGTTAACCCTGGCAGGCATTCACAGGTTGGTGAATGATTAATAACATTACATACAGCATTGCGTCCACAAATGTTGTTGCATGGGTTTTTACATTTATTCTGTATGCAAGCTAAATTCATGAAGCAATCAGAATTAACTATACACTCTGGACGACATCCTTCGTAGGGATTTCCAATATGGTCAGGTAAACATACGCATGCACCAGCATTTCTTTGTTCTTTGCATATTGCGTTAGGGCCACAAGGTGAAGGAGAGCAAGGTGTAAGAGGTATATCGAGTATTTTGCATCCGATAAAAGCATCTCCAGTATATCCGGGTGGACACATACACTGTGGAGAATGACTAATGACGCGACATTCAGCTCCTGTTCCACAAGATCCAGGACAGGGGTCTCTACATTTCTGATTTATGCAAGCCTTTTCATTTGGACATTCAGAGTTCACTATGCATTCTGGACGGCAGTTTGGGGGATTGCCTTGATAGTTTTCAATACAAGCACACGATGGTGAATTTCCAGTTTCTCTACAAATTGAATTAGGGCCACAAGGAGAAGGTTCGCACGGATTAACATATTGTGGTGGCTCATCGACTACTGAAATATAAAATATTATATCGTGAGTACCTACCTATTACTCTTTTATAATACCTAGTATACTGAATTAGAGACATTTATAATACAAATATATAATAAAAGTATACCTCCTGCGACACATCTACGGAACGGATCACCAGTATATTCAAACGGACATGAACAAATTGGATTATGATTTATGACTTGGCACTGAGCGCCAATGCCACAACTTCCTTTGCAAGGATCAATGCATTTTTGGTTTGAACAAGCCTTATTGAGAGCACATTCTGCACTAGAAACACATTCTGGCCTACAAGTTGGCGGTGCACCAGAATATCCCGGCAAACATGAACAAATTGCCTGTCCATTAATATCTCTGCATTGACTGTTTGGTCCGCAAGGAGACGGATTGCACGGATTTATGATTTCTAAAGCTTGAATAGGCCGACATTCGAGAAAAGCGTTTCCTGAGTAACCTTTAGGACAAGTACACATAGGCACATGATTATACACGTTGCAGTTAGCTTCCTTTCCACACGTGTTCACGCATGGATCTACGCATTTCTTTTTTAGGCAAGCTTTATTTTGTGGGCAATCTGTGCTTATAATACATTCAGGCCTGCATCCAAAATAAGGGTCTCCTTGATAATCTGGCAGACACGTGCATACTCCATCATTACATTTTGCATTTGCTCCACATGGAGATGGATTACATGGATCTGTCTCAGAGTAGGGTTCTGAAATATAAACTCATAATTATTATTTACATCAACGACAATCAATTATCCAATAAATTATTCTGATTCTGATTCTGATTCTGACACTTTCGCGTAAGTGGTATCTCTTATAATACGCATACACCTGTGCTAAACGTCATCTTGTATTTTGTTCAGTGTCATTTTATAAGTACCTGGTCTACTGAATCCAATGAACGCCCTGCTGCCTGGTGACGGGCGGACAACGCATGCTGTCCGTAGTCCGTCCGTCACCAGGCTGTATCTCATGAACCGTAATATTTAGACAGTTGAAATTTTCATAAATTTAAATGTTGTATTTCTGTTGCTGCTATAACAACTTACTAACAGAACAATACTTAAAAATAGAATAAAATAAATATTGAAGAGGGCTCCCATACAACAAACGTAGTTTTAATGCTCATTTTTATAGAAAATGGAACATTTCGTGCGCGAGTCCGACTTGCACTTGGCAGGTTATTTTCAATGCTCTGTGTGTTAAAATGAACTAAACAAAAAAGTTCAAATTGATCAAGTCATATAAAAAAGTAATCTGTGATCATATCGTTGTTGTATTTTAGCGAACTTAACGTATAACGAACACCAATTGATATTGATTTATATTTATAGAAACGATTTAAGAACTTTTTTATTTATTTAAGCAACACTTTATGAAAATAACGTGAACCTACAATTGGACTGATGGGTGAAAATACTGTTAGCATTAGCTAACAAGATTTTCTACGAATCAACCAACCTTTAAGGCAAAAGCAATACCTATTTAAGTCGCTTCTATACCATGAATTGAAGAGCTATCTTCGTTAATCTAATCTCCAATGACGATGGGTATTATGAAACACGTACATAATAGTTATGAAAAATGCCTCTATGAAGAGGAAAGATAGTCTGCCATTTAAAAACTTTCAACGTCAATAACAAAACTTACCATCATCAGGTAAGAGTTGACATTGAGAGAACGGGTCTCCGGTGTATTGTTCCAAGCAGCTACATTGTGCAATATGATTGAAAACACTGCACAGTGCATTGAGACCACACGCTCCGGGACAGGGATCACGACATCTCTCATTAATACATGCTTGGTTGCTTGGGCACTCTGAGTTTATTGTACACTCAGGTCTACAATTCGGTGGACTACCAACGTAACTAGGTTTGCAAGCACACGATGGAGATCCATCTACGTTGCGGCATTCAGCATATAAACCACAAGGTGACGACGAACATGGATCAAGAGAAGGTAAATACTGAGGCGGTTGAGAGACTGCAAAGAATATATAATAATTAGGCATGATGTAAAAAGTAAAAAAAATTGTGTCTGAAAGTAAAGTTCACTAACTTTTTATTGGAAAACAGCTAGTGAATGGATTTCCTGTCAGGCCTTGTTTACAAACGCAGATCGGACTGTGATTGATTACGTTACAGTTAGCATTGGTCCCGCATGTTCCCGCACATGGGTTTGAGCATTTCTGATTAATACATGCTAAATGTGTGGAGCACTCCGAACTGACTACGCATTCTGGACGACAATTCGGTGGTGAACCAATAAACATTGGTAAACACGAGCACACTGCTTGGCCGTTGATATCTTTACACTGGCTATTTGCGCCGCAAGGTGAAGGGGTACAAGGATTTGTCTCCACTATTAGTGCTGAAAATAATTCAAATTATATAAGTAAACTACGTGTTTTTTATTATATATTATAGATAGATAGATAGATAAACTCTTTATTGAAAACACCATTTTACAGAAAATACAGTGATAAATCTTATAACTATTAACATTCAAAACTCAAGTGTTTATTTTACTATTAACTAAGGGTCACAATGGGCGGTTTTATCACTTAAAGCTCTCTTCCAGAGAACCCAAAAGTATAGAGAGATGATGAACAACAACAAGGACGGTGGCTTTCAGTTTACAACAGTTATAGTATTATATTTCACACAGCGCCATCTTGCCCCAAACTAAGCATAGCTTGTACTATGGGAACCAGATAACTGATACAATACTTATATACTTTTTTGTTTGTAAATACATACATAGAATACAATATATAACACCCAGACGCAGAACAAACATCTATGTTCATCACACAAATGTTTATCCTGGTTAGGAATCGAACCCACAGCCCTCAGTTCAGAAGGCAGGGATACTAACAACTGAGCTATCGGGCCCGTCAAATATTTTTAACCCCCGACGCAATTATGGAGTGTGGGGGTGTGTGTGTTGTTTGACATATGTATCTTACTGTCGCATCGTAGATCGTAGCCCCCAAATCTTTACCAAACGGATGAACTGATTTTGATTTTTTTTTCGTTTGTTAGGTGACTTGATCGTTATCGAGAGTTTTTGAATCGGGCAGTATTCGATTTATTAGTTTATCTTGTTTAATTTCTACTTTTCAATATTTGGTAACTCTTTATGTACTTACGTTCTTGCATGATTGTACAATGGCTAAATGGATTTCCTGTGTATTCAGGTTGACAGTTACACGTTGGCATGTGATTATTAACTTGGCACAATGCGTTAGAACCACATGTGCCAGGGCACGGATCAATGCATTTCATTCTAGAACAGGCTCGGTTAAGAGGACAGTCGGAGTTCACAATACATTCGGGTCGGCATCCCTCATATGGATTACCAGAATACCCATTCAAGCATTGACATGAGCCAACGCCTCTTTGTTCTCTGCATACAGCGTTTGAACCACAGGGGCTCGGATTACATGGTGTTAACACTTCATTGGGCTCGTTTTCACGAAGACTACAATAGGAAAATGGATCTCCCGTATAACCAGCTTGACAGACACACATAGGAGCATGACTCACTACTCTACACTCTGCATTGGAGCCACAGGCACCGACACAGGGGTCCGCACATTTTTTATTTAAGCACGCCATGTTGTAGTCGCATTCGCTATTGCTAATACATTCTGGGCGGCAATTAGGTGGGGTGCCTTTATAATCTGGCAAGCAAGCGCAAATAGGACTCTGGCCACTTATTTTACAAACTGAGTTGGGTCCACATGGCGACGGCTCGCAAGGATTAACTTGTATTTCAACAGCAGCTAGAATAAAAAAGATTTTCATTAAGATACTCAATGTGACATTTAAGAATTAACGTGAATTTGAATTGAGTTGAAGCTACTTGTTTGAAGTTGAGTATTGTGTGATACATACCAATAACAAAACATCTTATGAACGGATCGCCAGTAAATGACGGAGGGCAAGTACATATAGGATTGTGGTTAATGACTTCGCACACTGCCCCTGAACCACACGCCCCTATACATGGGTTTATACATTTTTGATTATTACATGCCTCTTTTAGTGGGCATTCAAGGCTGACAGAGCACTCAGGCCTACATGTAGGCGGGCTTCCGCGATAACTGGGCACACATGAACAAACTGCTTGTCCATTTGATTGTTGACATCTGCTATTCGGACCACACGGAGACGGATTGCATGGATTTATGACCGCCGCTAAAAAATGTTTATATTAAAAATATGAAAGTTAAGGACACAAAATTGCTTACATGCTTTGTAATTTATATCCATTACTTTCTGCAAAATAGAATAGCCATTACATTACAATATCGTGAATAAAATTATTTAACAATCTTACCTATCGCAGGTCTGCATTCCACAAATGCATTACCGCTCATACCCTTTGGACATGAGCACATAGGTATATGATTCATGACTTCACAAATCGCATTCAAACCGCATGTTCCAATGCAAGGATTAACACATTTATTCTGTCGACAACCCTTGTCTAGGGGACAATCTGTGTTATAAACGCATTCTGGTCGGCAGCCGAGGTTGGGATCACCATGATAACCTGTGATGCATGAGCACCTCCCGACTTTACATACTGTATTAGGGCCACAAGGGTTTGGTTGACATGGATCATCAGGAACAGATGGTGTGGGCTCTAAAATAAAAATTGTGATTACTTCCTCCTTTAGGTATTATGATTATTATTATTTGCCCGTGTAAATTGTGTTAACCAATAAATAGATAATAATAATAATAAACACAATTAATCATGTCTGTCTGTCGGAATCCTTTACAGCCTTATAATTTACAAAGTCACAAACGTACATGCATGAAATTGTGCACAGCGATAAAGTTACGAGCGGGATAATTGACAGGCTCTTTTGAGTCCTTCATTGATCCTGCCCGTACTTGTCACTGTTAATCCGATTTTTCCTCCCGGACCAAGGCCTCCATTACCGCCACATATATATATGTACACATATTTTGTATTTTATATTAATAAGAGTACGATTACCATAGAGGGTTATTATTTGTAGCTCGTGTTCATAATTGAGGTTTGATGAATAATTAATTTAAAGCTGTTAACTTTAAATGAGTTAAATAGATATTTTTATATAGGAGACGCGGTGAAGAGGGATACTTAAGGGGATTTACTTCAATAGAACACCTGGTCTAGACGTTTACGGAACTCTATGTACCAATTAAGCATTGGCTATGGCCAGACCGGCTCTTGAGAATTTTGATAATTTTGATACTATTATTTTTCATGCAATTATTATATTTAAATTCTCTAAATTTTTACTCATATATAATAATTTGTACCTTCTAGTGCTTTCTGTACACATTGTCTAAATGGATCGCCCGTAAAACCTTCTGAACACAAGCAAACGGGGACGTGGTTGTTCACGAAACATTTCGCGTACAAACCACAAGAGCCCTCGCATGGGTTTCTACATTTCTGTGCTATGCACGCTTGGTCACTTGAGCAATCCGAATGAACTATGCATTCAGGCTTACAAAACGGTGGAGATCCAATATAGGATGGTTGACAGGAACATGACGCTAAGCCGTTATTGTTCTGACATTCTGCGTAAAGTCCACACGGAGAAGGTGTACAAGGATCAGCAGGCGCTGCCACACTTGGAGAAGTTTCTGGAAACCACAAATAATGAAGTGTAGGTGGTAAAACTTTTCTACAAAGTTATTCTAGGTAGGTACTAGGTACCACCGCTTTGCGAGTTATTCTGCCGACAAGCACCACTGTGTTCCGGTTTGAAGGGCACTGTAGCTAGTGAAATTACTGGGCAAATGAGATATTAGGACCTGATCTTTGTATAGTAATCTGATTACTAGACTGGGCTGATGTCTCAGCATAACGTGCGCAGTGCCGTATCACGCGAAACCTTTCACAGTTTCGGGTGACACTGTGTTGGACAGCCGTGTCATTTAATATCAGGTAAACGACTGGCTCGTCACGGCATTCATTACCATAAAAATCGTCGTAATTTGTAGGTATTAACATTAATTGTTGGACAAATAATTTCAGTAGTTAAAAGTACTTACGTAATACAAGGGAACAAGTGGTAAAAGGGTTTCCAGAATATCCAAGTCGGCATGTACACACCGGGCTATGATTGATCACCTTACATTCCGTGTTTTGACCACAAGGTTTAGGACATGGGTTTATGCATCTTTGGTTAACACAAGCTCGGTTTGTTTTGCATTCAGAATTGACAATACATTCAGGTTTGCAGTTTGGAGGTGCTCCCATATAATTAGGTAAACATGAGCAAACAGGTTGTCCGTTTATATCTCTACAAACGGAATTCATACCACAGGGTGATGGGTTGCATACATTTATCACTGCAACGTCATTTTCTGAAATATTGGAACATTGTATAAAATACTATTAAAATGTAAAGTTAGAATTAAATAGACTTCTGACACAACTTACCACGTATCAAAGAACACATTGAAAGTGGATTACCGCTGTAACCGGATTTGCAATTACAAACTGGCTTATGGTTCGTTACATAACAATCTGCGTTATATCCGCAGACTCCTGGACATGGATCAATACATTTTTTTCTTTCACAAGCCAATGTTAATGAGCAATCTGAATCGGCAAGACACTCTGGCCTGCAACCTTGATACGGGTCACCAAAATAGTCTGGCAGACATGTACAAGAACCGGCATTCCCTTGTACTTTACACTCAGCGTTGGTTCCGCAAGGCGATGGCTCGCATGGATTTAAGTATTCAACCTTTGGTGGAGCTGAAAAAGTATTCCAACAACTTGAAATCACTTACCGCTTACATCAGGCACCATGGAAGCACTTCCTTGATCCGAAGCGTTAGTTGAAGCTGGTTGGGTTCGGCGACGTTTAGTGACCTCCGCATCCGACGACAGCGTCAAATCGCTAGCGCACCGTCCAAAGCGGCCGTCACGGGGAACGGCCCAAGCTTACTGTAAGTGCTATGTTATCTCCGCGTGCTCCGTTCATAAGCGAGGCATTATTATCACATAAAAAAGTTATTCATAATTATGACCCTCCTGAAAGCATTTTAAATCTAATGTTTAAGTAACTTAACCATCTTGATCCAAAGGCTATTTATTATATTTTAAGCGTAAATTAGGTTTTACATGGATGAAGACACCTATAAACCAAGTGGTAGGCATGGTCACCACACAGTCCTAAAATGAAAACATCCGTGTATACCCATGTTTTAGTTAACCGAGGTGAGGCGTGATTTCCCTATTTTTTTTTTGTAAGAAGCACAAATTTAAAGCATGATTGTCACGCTTCGCCAAGCAGGGGTTATTATGCACCGTAATAAATCGGCGAAACATTTTATAGATATAGTTAGAATAACGATGTCATTATTTACCTTTTGATTCAGAAAACATGAAATTACTTTTTTAAAATAAATTATTACTTTATTTACTTGAATCCATCATAATTAGGTACATGTACTAGTAGGTAACGGTTTATTTCCACATGGACATCGCTAATAGAATCACAGTACTCTGTAGATAATGTCAACAATTAATTAAAAACATTCTTACCTTTTTTTGGTGAGCAACCCTGGAAGGGGTCGCCTTCTAAGCCTGGTTCACATGCGCATATGGCCCTGTGGTCAACAACTGAACAAATAGCCCGCGGGCCACAAGCTTGTTCACACGGGTTTTTGCATCGCTGTGCGACACAGGCCAAAGCTGCTGGGCACTCGGCGCTAATCGTACATTCCGGCCGACAGTTTGGAGGAGCCCCAATAAAGGCAGGTTGACAGCTACACGCGGGTGTTTCTTGTGATTCTACGCAAATTGAATTAGGACCACATGGTGACGGCTGGCAGGGATTGACTGGTAATGATGGTGGTGCTGCAACAAAAAACTTCATATTGATGAAACAGTTTCATATAAAACAGAAGCAATTTTAATTATAGATGCACATGTAATTTACCTGGAGCAGGATAACAATATGTAAAAGGATCTCCGGTATAACCATCATTGCATGTGCAAATGGGAGAATGTGCTGTTACTTGACAGCGAGCACCGCGGCCACAGGCTCCTTCACAGGGATCCCGACATCTGCGTTCGATGCAAGCTAGTTGCAGCTTGCATTCTGAACTGACAAGGCATTCAGGTCTACAAGATGGTGGAGACCCTATATGGCCAGTTTTACATGAACAAGCTGCAGCACCATTTGAACTCACAGTGCATTCGCTGTAAGGCCCGCATGGGGAGGGAGAACATGCTGATATTGGTACATCTAAAAACAGGAACAAAATTTTATTTTAAACTAAATTTCAAAGTAGGTAACAAAATTTAAATAAGTAACCAAGAATAAAATATGGCTCACCCTTTGGTATAATTTCTAAACACAGTGTGAAGGGATCTCCAGATGAATTAGGCGGACATGTACACGATGGGATATGATTGTTGACTGAGCAGATTGCACTTGTGCCACAAGCACCCGGACATGGATCTACACATTTTCCGCCTTGACAAGATCGCGTTGGAGAGCATTCACCATTTGTACTGCATTCGAGCCTACATCCAATATAAGGGTCCCCGAAATATCCAGGTGCACAACTACAAGCTCCAGCATCGCAAACAGCGTTACTTCCGCAAGGAGATAAGCTACATGGATCCGAAGTGATTGGTGGTTCTGCAAGAAGAGTTTACCTTTTAGATGTATGGTTTATACTATTTTATACTGGCTACATCCTCCAGAAACTAAGTACCTACTCCTGATGCCGGTCATGTGTTGACCAAAATTTATGAAATGTTTTTCCTCTCAAGTTAGCTGAAAAACGTCGTATTTAACGGGTGTGCAATTTGTGCATTGATCACTGCACTCTTGTATCATAATATGTATTCTATCTATAAGTAGGTACTTATAATAAACCTGTAACAGGTCTAATTCTGTACATTGAAGATATTATATAAAATGGAAGGCTTCCTATTATAGATGCTGAAGCTAAAGTTATTAATTTTTACACTTTTGTTTGTCTGTCTGTATGTTGGCTGAGCATCACGCTGAAACTACTGAAAGGATTCAAATGAAACTTGATTTGAGATCATATTACGAGGGAGGTTATAGGAAACCTTTTATCCCGAAATTCAGCATGGTTCTAGCGGGAGAGGGGATGAAAGTTAAATCGTGTACTTATTTTTAATTCATAAATACGTAGGCCTATTGCATTTATTATTTTTTTGTTAGAAAGGAGGTACTTTAAGTATTGTCCCGTAAATATTTCAAGGTCGTCTGTTTTGTAGTTCAGAAATTACATTTCCGTGTTAGGTCCAACGCCACTCCTACCCTTACTATGGGGAAAGCGAGAAAGGAGAGGGGTAAAAAATAAAGGAAAAGGATGAATGGATGAAGGTGAAAGGAGGCAGGTGCGCCTCACCCCCTCTCTTCTCCTTTCCTTGAGACTGGGACAAGGCGTAAAACTAATTAAACCGTGCGAAGCCGGGGCGGGTCAGCTAGTAAATAAATATGTGTGGACATTTCACACAGCGCCATCTAGCAGTGGCGGGTTACCACTGGTGGCAACCGCGCGTGACCCACGCGTTTGGCTACCTACCCCCGTTGCACGGAGCACTTTTGCATGGAACTGCGCAGCAACTGTGTAGCGCAGTTTCAGCCTTAACTAGGGTTCCTTACATCTAGGGATCCAGGAACTACGATGAGAATAATGCCACAACACTACTAGACTATGAACAAGTATTTGGGCTTTTTTTCTGGGCACAAATTGGCTGCCCAGAAAAAAAGCCTGTCGCGGAAGTCTAACTGACATGCTCGACCACCACAGTCTCACCACAGTCCACACCACAGAGGCTAATTATTGATTATTAGAAAAACTAAAACTTGTTTAAACTTTTTGAATTATTCTCTTACCTATCACTTCGGAACACTGTATGAATGGATCTCCCGAATGACCTTTCGGGCAGCTGCAGATAGGAATATGATCATGCACACGACATTCTGCTCTAAATCCGCAAGAGCCTTCACACGGATTTCTACATTTTTCTGCTATACAAGCTTGGTGTGATGCACAATCAGTGTTTACAAGACATTCTGGATGACAATTTGGCGGAGCACCTACATATCCTTGAATACAGGAACAAGATGGGTTGTTACTGACGGCGCGACATTCACTGTATGGTCCACATGGATTTGGCTGGCATGGTTGTACAGATGGTACAGGATCGTATACTGATTTTTCTATCTCAATACAGTATTTGAATGGATCGCCTGTACTTCCAGCGGGACAACTGCATAGAGGACTATGATTTACTACTTGACAATGTGCGCTTATTCCGCAAGTACCTCTGCAAGGATCTGCGCATTTTAGTTTGTGACATGCTCGATCCGATGGACATTCATTGCTTACAGTACATTCCGGCCGGCAATCAGGTGGAGCTCCTTGATAATCTGGCAGACACTCACATGAAGCTAAACCACCATTTTCTCTACAAACACTGTTAGGGCCACACGGTGAGGGTTGACAAGGTGTGGTTACTATTATTGGGTCGTTTTTAGCGCATTGAACAAATGGATTTCCTGAGTATCCTTTAAAGCATGCACAACTAGGAACATGGTTTATAACTGTGCATTCTGCGTTTGTTCCACATATTCCCGGACAAGGGTCTGCGCACTTATTTCGCAAACAAGCTTTGTCTGCTGCACAATCAGAACTAAGAACACATTCAGGGCGACACCCATCGTACGGGTTGCCTTGGTAGCCTTCAAGACATGAGCAGGCTCCAGCGCCGTCTCTTTGATTACAAATGGCATTTGCTCCGCATGGCGATGGATCACAGGGTTCTGATAATTTTTCTGAAATAAAAAATATCATGAAAATCTTTATTTTATACAATATAAACAACACAAAAACTTGTGTTAAAACCAAAAATTATTTATTGACTTTATTGGATTGAATAAAGTAAGAAGTATGTTGAAAATAATATTATACCTTCTTGTGGTATACACTGCATAAACGGATTTCCAGTGTACTTTTCTCTGCAAGTGCATGACACTGTGTGACTAACAATTATACATTCTGCATTGATTCCACAAGACCCTGGGCAAGGATCTATACATTTGTTTCTGACGCATGCTTGGTTAGACGGACAATCGGGGTTGATGACACATTCAGGTCTACAATTAGGAGGTTGGCCTACATAATTGTCGATGCACCTGCAATTTGGTTTCCCATTGCGCTCCATACACTGTGAATTTGGTCCACATGGAGATGGATTGCACGCGTCGATTGGCTCGGGAGGTAACGCTACGACATCATGACAACTTTTAAATGGATCCCCAGTTTGGCCAGGGTTGCAACTGCATATTGGGCTGTGGTTTATGACCTCACAGCGCGCGGAAACACCACATGCGTTTACGCAGGGGTTAATACATTTTTGGTTTACACATGCTTTAGTTGAAGGACATTCGGAGCTTACGACACATTCTGGCCGGCATGACGGTGGTGATCCTTGGAATCCTTCGAGACACGCGCAAACTGCTGTGTTGTCTGTTGATCTACATAAGCTGTTGGGCCCGCAAGGTGATGGATGGCAAGGATCTTGTGGTTTGGAAATCTTGATTTCTATTCTGTGGCATTGTGTAAATGGATTACCGGTATAGTCTGACATACATGAGCAGGTAGGAATATGATTGATAACGTCACATTTAGCGTTTTGTCCGCATACACCGGGACAAGGATCGCGACATTTGTTTCGGAAACATGCCTTATCTCTTGGACATTCTTGACTTCCAGTACATTCTGGCCTGCATGATTCATAAGGATTGCCGCTGTAATCTTGCAAACAGGTACAGAATCCGTTGTCGCATTGCGCATTAGGGCCACAAGGGGAAGGATAACATGGATCTGACGGTGTCGGTGTAGTCATTACTGAAATTATACAACTAATTAATCGTACGTACATGCGATTCTAAAAATTAGCATTATTATTTTTAGTGTTAGTATTAATATACTTTATAGATTGGAAAACTGAAAATATAAAATGATCGCACCTTGTATTACTGGAGAGCACCTTGAGAATGGATCCCCTGTAAATCCATCGTTACAAACACATACTGCTACATGGTTCAAAACATGGCAATTTGCTTCAACACCGCATGAGCCAGGGCATGGATCTTCACATTTTTGACGCACACAAGCCAAAGAAGCTGGACATTCAGAATTGATGTTGCATTCTGGCCTACAAGATGGCGGAGAACCCACATACCCAGGCAGGCAAGAACATGCCGGCCCACTAGACAAAAGCTGACAACGAGAGTGTGGACCACAGGGTGAAGGTGTACAAGATGGAGGCTCCGTTGTAGGACGGATTACTGAAAAAATTTGAAATGTGAGATTATTACGGTTGTTTACTAAACAAAAAACGTAGGTGTACCTATTAACTACGTTTTTAACAATAACAATTTTTTAAACAGCTTGCCTCGCTGCGGTCAGTGATCAAAGAGGCGGTCTTGGCTTTGAAATAACTGTTTGTTCCCTAATGAACAGTCTACTAAGTATTTATTCCCACGAAACATCTGACTGGCTTTCTTTAAAAAAAAATACGGCTAGTTTAATATTTCAAACTTTAAATTAGTTACCTATTATGCAAATACAGCCGACAACTAACGACATAGAAACCGATATAAAAAAAAACCGGCCAAGTGCGAGCAGACAGACAGCGAAGCCTTAGTTATAGGGTTACGGAACCCTAAAAACTATTGTGAAAGTCTCCATGCATAGTTATTATTAGTTGCGTTTATAACTTTACAGTTAAATTCAGACGGACAGACAGACATGACGCACTTATGACATGTCCTTGCAGTAATACGGAATCCCAAAATGATACAGACGAATTGAAATGAAATGACCACTTACAGTAGCACTGTGTGAAGGGATCACCAGTCATACCGGCTGGGCACGTACATATTGGATTATGATTTTTCACTTGACAGTGCGCTCTTAGACCGCAGGTATTTGGACATGGATCATCACATTTTTGGTTTATACATGCTTTGAATACATCACATTCGCTATTTACAATGCATTGAGGTCTACATGTCGGAGGCGATCCTATGTAGTTTGGCAGACAAGAACAAACTGCTTGATTGTTCACTTGTCGACATTGACTGTTAGGACCGCAAGGTGTGGGTTCACATGGATTCAGTGGAACTGAAAACAAAAATATTATAAATAATCATCCGATCTTACTTGAAGAACTAAAAACTAAAATGAAATTATAATGTCTATATCTTATGTACTTACCTTCTAATTTTATTTCTCTGCACTGGAAAAATGGATCTCCTGTAAATCCTCTTGGACAAGTACAAACCGGCGCATGGTTTTCTACAGTACATTGTGCTAGTTGGCCACATGTTCTCGGGCATGGATCAATACATTTAAATCGCGTGCATGCCAAGTTGGAGGCACAGTCATCATTGCTTTCACACTCTCTGCGGCACCCCTGTACGCTATACGGGTCTCCTTCGTAAGCTTCAGAACAAACACAAGCACCGGCTCCATTATATTCCCGACATTCTGCGTTAGGTCCGCATGGCGACGGCATGCAAGGACTGGACGTAGGAGTCATTTCGGTTGCTAAAATAAAATGATAAGTTATGATAACAATGCTACAGATAGATACTTTACTTATTACCTAAAAGTATATCGGATTTGCGTACACTCCTCAGTATACCAATATCCGTCAAGCCAGCTATTAAAAAGACTTACGTGACATAATAATTTGTACACAATTCACGGAAGCATCACCAGAAAAGCCTTGTTGACAATTGCATATTGCTCTATGATTAACTGCCAAACACAGAGCATTTAAACCACATTCGCCTTGACAAGGATCTTTGCAGCGTTCATTTATGCAAGCTGCGTTGCTTGGACATTCCGCGTCAATAGTACACTCAGGTCTGCAATTTGGCACCCTTCCAATGTAATTCAGCAGACAAGAGCATGCCGCTTGATCTCCAATAACACGGCACTCAGAATTTGGCCCACAAGGTGATGGTACACATGGGTTGGTCTGAGGTGTTATTACTAGAAGAAATTAAAAAAATATAAGTTGTGAAGAAATTCTATTTTGTTATAGTTTTAATGTAATAATAATTATTGTATTGATAACATGTGTATGTAGCAAGTAGGTAGGTTACTTGTATTAAATAAAAGTATCATGTTTGTATATAAATACTCACTTTCTTCAGGGCTGCACCTGGTAAAAGGATCTCCGGTAAAGCCAGGTGTGCAACTACAAATAGGGTTATGCGTGATAACTTGACATCTAGCGTTAAGACCACATGTGTTGGGGCACGGGTCTATGCATTTCTTATTAACGCATGCTTTGTCTTGGGGGCATTCAGAACTAACGATGCACTCTGGTCGACATGATGGCGGAGTGCCTATGTAGGCACTTTCACAAGTGCAGACACTGTGTCCATTTACCACTCTACACAGACTGTTAGGCCCGCATGGCGATGGTTGACAGGGATTTACTGATGGGACATCTTTTTCTGTAACTATAAGCATCATATTTCATTAAAATATTTTCTTTTTTTCAAATACCTAATGTATAAATCAATTATATTTTACATTATTATTTCAACTTACTTTCTATTTCACATCTTGTCAGTGGATTACCCGTGTATCCGGTAAGGCAAGTACAAGTAGGAGAATGATTGACAGTTCTACATTCAGCATTAATACCACAAGCCCCCGGACACGGATCTTTGCATCTGTTATTTGAACATGCTTTATTGCGGTCACAATCAGAGTTTGATACACATTCTGGCCGGCATCCTGTGTATGGATCTCCAAAATATTCTGGTACACAAGCACAAGACCCAACGCCGTTTCTTTCTTTACATATAGCATTTGCACCACATGGTGATGGACTACAAGGGTTCGGTGGTGGTTCGGGGGCATCTGAAAAACATTACAATACAAATAAAATAATTTTTAATACCTAAGTGTGCCGTGAATACCTACTGAAAAAAGTGTTAAATTTTTTACTTACATGCTATCTGTGAGCAGCCACTGAAAGGATCTCCTGTATATCCTGGTACACAATTACATAAAGCGACGTGATTTCCTACAGAACATTCTGCGTTAAAGCCACAAGAGCCCGGACATGGATCAACACATTTTTCATTTTGGCATGCAAGGTTACCAGAACATTCTGCATTTATAGAGCACTCGGGTCTACAATTTGGTGCGATGCCAATATAATTTGGTAAGCATGAACATGCAGGCGCTTCTCCCACTACTTTACACTGAGAATATGGACCACATGGTGAAGGTACACATGGATTTCCTTTAGGCCCTTCTAAAATAGGTGCTAGGAAATAAAATATCATAGATTAAGAAAGGTAAATATAGATTAGACACAAGATATAAGGAAACTATATAGAAAAGAAGCGAAATAAAGTGTATAAAACAAATGAAATGAATAATAAACTTAGTACCTCTTATTTACGGGGACATTAAATGTAAACTAAACAAACTGTTCATTATTAATATAATTAAATGTATTACACAATTTTATGCAATCCTTACTTTGCTCCAACTGGCAGGTAATAAACGGATCACCAGTAAAACCAGCTTTACATGTACAGATCGGATTATGGTTTATAATATGACATCTTGCATTAATGCCGCACGTTCCTGGACACGGGTCTCTGCATTTTTGTTTAATACAAGCTTGATGTTGCGGACAGTCAGTACTGGTGACACACTCAGGTCGACACGTAGGAGGAGAACCTACGTAACCTTCCTGACACGAGCAGACACCGTGGTCGTCTACTACTTTACAGTTACTATAAGGTCCACACGGCGAAGGTACACAAGGATTTACATCCGCAAGTGTAGCTAAAATTATAAATACGTAATGTTAGTCGTTTAAGCGTGCGCCTAGATTGATAAAGATTTAACATATTATGCATTGTAACTACTAACGTTGTCGTTGTGGATAACAAGATACAACTGGATTTCCTTCATAGCCTTCAATGCATAAGCACACGGGTGTGTGATGTGCTACCGTACATTGAGCATTTATGCCACATGATCCTTGACATGGACTAACGCATTTGTTGTTCAAGCAAGCCTTATCTGATGCGCAATCATTATTCGTTACACATTCTGGTCTGCACCCGAGATACGGATCTCCAAAATAGCCAGACTGACATGTGCACGATGCAGCCGAACTTCTTTCTTTGCAAACGGAATTAGGACCACAAGGTGATGGGTTGCACGGATTTGTCTCATCTTCATTTGGTATCGTGACTACAAACACAATAAAATATAATGATTTAAAAGTCCCAGTTGGTCTTAATTGATATTTCATCAGACATAATAGATCACTCACCAATAAAATAGCAACCACTAAATGGATCACCAGTATAGCTCTCCCGACAGTGGCAAACTGATTTGTGATTGATTACAATGCACTCCGCATTAGAGCCACATGAACCCGCACATGGGTTAGTGCACTTTTCCCTTACGCACGCCAGATTGCTTGGACATTCTTCGTCATAAATGCATTCGGGCCGACAGTTTGGTGCACGGCCTATATAGCCCGCTTGACAAGAACATGCCGGATTTTCCCCAATTACGCGACATTGAGAATTAGGTCCACATGGCGATGGAACACACGGATTTCCACTAGGTTTTGGTTGAGGCCCTATAAAATAGTTCTCACTGAGCTAAAAAACTCTATTTATGATTAAGGAGCTAATTTAGCCATTTGGTTGTTATGTTATTAAGATAAAGCTTTAAAACTTATGTTATCTTTGTTATATTGTGTTACTGTTTTACACGTTCAAAGCACTCACGTTCTTCGTACACACAGTGCACGAAAGGATCTCCGACATGACCTTGTGGGCAACTACATAGAGCATTATGATTTACCACCATACATTTTGCATTATTGCCACATGACCCTATACAAGGGTCCACACATTTTTGATTAATACAAGCTCTATTTGGCATGCAATCGCTGCTGACCATACATTCAGGGCGACAGAAGGGTGGTGATCCGAAATATTGCTCTTGACATGAGCAAAT
Source organism: Ennomos erosarius (assembly GCA_963580505.1). Taxonomy (NCBI): domain Eukaryota; kingdom Metazoa; phylum Arthropoda; class Insecta; order Lepidoptera; family Geometridae; genus Ennomos; species Ennomos erosarius. Next base: position 8,253,242 of record OY756981.1, on the reverse strand, counting down.
AGCATGCCCGCTATTTTCACGACATATACTATAAGGTCCACATGGAGATGGTAGACATGGATCAACTGGACTTTCAATAGGGGCTAAAAACAAATACAGTTAAATACTATTTCCCGCACTACGTGAATCAAATAAAACACAATATAGACAATAATATTTCCTTACGTGTATAACACGATGAAAATGGATTGCCTTCGTAACCTGGTAAACATGCGCAAGACGGAGCATGATTGTTAACGCGACACTCTGCGTTCATGCCGCATACACCGGGACATGGATCTTTACATTTATTATTTATGCAAGCTCTATCTTTGGGACAGTCAGTGTTAAGTACGCATTCTGGTCGGCATTCAATGTAAGGATCACCGTAATAATCAGGCAGACATGAACATGATCCAGTACCGTGTCTCTCTTTACATGCCGCATTTACACCACAAGGTGACCGTGTACAAGGGCTTGCTAGTTGAGGTTCTATCACTATAAATATAAAAAGACGATTAACTGACACATTCTATAGGAGCATGAACTAAAAAAATCTAATTAATTTAAAAACTTACGGGGAATAGGTGAACATCCTGAGAAAGGATCACCTGAATAACCGTGATCACATGTACAGATCGGTACATGCTGAACAACCGTGCAAGTGGCGTGAAATCCGCAAGAGCCTGGGCAAGGATCACTACATCTTTCAGATATGCATGCTAAATTTCCAGGACACTCAACACTCATGACGCACTCTGGTCTACAATTGGGCGGACGGCCCACGTAGTTGGTCAAACATGAACACACTGGCACGTTATCTACTTCTTTACACTGTGAGTTCGACCCACATGGGTTTGGTACACAATTATTAATTGGTGTCATCGGTCCTAGGCAACAAACAATAGGTTAATTATTGACAGTCATATTGAAGAGTATTAATTATCTGTTACAAAATAGATAATCAGAACTTACTTTCATCGACGAAACATCTTACGAAAGGATCGCCTGTATACCCGTTATAGCAACTGCATATTGGGTTGTGGTTTACAATTTGACATTGAGCATTGACGCCGCACATACCCGGGCAAGGATCTTGACATTTTTGATTTACGCAAGCTTTATCAGGTCGACAATCAGAACTAACTATACACTCAGGTCGACAGTTTGGTGGAGAGCCAACGCACATATCAAGACAAGTGCAAACTGCATGTCCGTTAAATGTTCGACATTTACTATATGGTCCGCAAGGTGAAGGGTGGCAAGGATCCACAGGTTCCGCCAGAGCTTTATGAAGAAAAAGGGAAAAAATAAATACATAATACTTAATATAAAAATAAAAAGGTAGAGAAAAGATAAGAAAGTAAATCTTACTCGGTACAGGAGTACATGCATGAAGAGAATTTCCAGTATATCCAGGTAAGCAGTAACATGAAGGCACATGGTTTGTAACTCTACATTCCGTGTTTTGTCCGCAAGTGCCAGAACACGGATCCACACACTTGTTATTGAAACAAGATTGATCCCTAGCGCAATCGGTGTTCATGACGCATTCCGGACGACAACCAGTATAAGGATCACCGTAAAAATCATCTATACATATACAAGAGCCAGCACCATTTCTTTCCCGACATATAGCATTTGGTCCGCATGGTGATGAAAAACAAGGATGAGTGGGTACTTCTCTAGGAGCTGAAAATACATGAACATGCACACACTGGGTAATGAATATAAAACAAAAAAGTTTCAAGCTAGTGCTCTATCTAATGCATGCAACGTAAAACTAGGCATTTGAAGTCAGGAAATAAAGCTTACCTTCAAATCGATTACACCCGGCAAACGGATCACCAGAATACCCTTCGTCACAGGAACATATGGGCTGATGATTCTGAACTGTGCATCGAGCGTTAAATCCACAGGACCCGACACACGGGTTGACGCAGGTGCCGCCAAGACATGCAAGCGCTAGTGGGCAATCTTGATTGATAACACACTGAGGCCGACAGGATGGCGGGGCGCCCAGTGTTCCCGGCTCGCAAGCACACACTGCACGGCCACTTTCCTTACGACACGTTGAGTGTGGACCACACGGCGATGGTATACATGGATTTTGTTCTGGTGGTGATTTTTGTATACCTGTATCAAATGAACAGAAAAAAATCAGTAATGAATTTTATTCTTTAGTGGTTAACTGCTGTGTGCTGAACTAGCTGTGGTGAGTTAAATGGTACTGTATTTTCCAGATGGCCCATATAGTATTTACAGTTTAGTTACGGGTGGCAAGACAGTATAATACCTTCTCTCGTTTGAGTGCATGGGACATTATACCTATGAACACTGTCGAGTACGGCATGAGTCACTAGATCTATGATAAGAATGAAATCAACAAACCAGTAGAAAGGCAATTCACCTTTCACCCCTCAGCATAATAGTAGACTGAGCGACAAAAATCGCCCCAGAAGCAAGTCAATGTACTGTCAAAATAGCTAGTAAACACTTTGATTATAAAAGGTATGAGCTGATTACGGAGGAAGGTGCCTTGGTAGGTCTCACACCACACCCTTATGAAACATTTACAACATTTACACAGATACAAAAAATAAGACAGGAATACCTGGCCGTTTGAAGCATCAGAGAACATGGGACTGTTACTGGCACCCAGAACACTCTTGTCATCGGACGCAATAACTGTCTCACAATGACCAAGTGAAAAAGAAATCGTCTAAACTACTGCGCGGGACTTTGCCCGGTATTTTTATGCCAACACGTGCACTGTAAACTAGCCTTTTCTGACCTGCCATCATTATAATTTACACACAAGCCAAAATAAATTTGAAATAAGCCCTTACTTTTTCTGTAACATCTAATGAAGGGATCGCCTTCTGGCAAGTTTTCAGGACATGAACATATAGGGTTGTGTCCAACAACGTGGCATCGAGCATCTAATCCACAGCTATTAATGCAAGGATCTTGACATTTTTGATTTATACAAGCTCTGATGACAGGGCAATCTGAGTTTACTGCACATTCCGGACGACAAGCTGGAGGAGCTCCAAGGTATCCAGGTCGGCATGAGCATGCGGCGCGGTTGCTTACTACATGGCATTCACTGTTCGGGCCGCACGGTGAGGGCTCGCAAGGATTGTTAGTAGCTGCAAATATACAAAAAAGTTTGTTTATTTGACGTAAAATAATAAATTAAACGTAATTGATTTGGTGCTTATTCTTACGTGGATTATATTCTTTATGACGGCAGGAAGTGAACGGATCGCCATCATATCCTTTGAAACACGTGCAGACTGGGACGTGGTTTGTAACAATGCATTCAGCACTAACGCCGCATAAGTCTTTGCAGGGATCGCGGCAATGGCTCGATAAGCATGCCAAATGATTAGGACAATCAGAATTTGATGTGCATTCTGGGCGACATCCGCCTGCATATGGATTTCCGATATTAGGTGGAATACAGGAGCAACGAGCAATATCATTTACAACTGTACATATCGTATTCTCTCCACAGGGCGATGGATTACAGGGTGTCTTGGGTTCTTCTATCGAAAATTCTACGCATCCTATAAAAGCATCACCCCTATAGTTGTCCAAACAGCTACATAGTGGCATGTGATTTATAACGTCACATTTTGCGTTATTTCCACAAGCGTTAAGGCATGGGTCTGTGCATTTCTCGTTGATACAAGCTTGATTTGGTGGACATTCTTGACTTATTACACATTCCGGTCGGCAGTAAGGAGGAGTGCCAGCATAATTAGGACGGCATGAACATACCGGGTGATTTGATTTAATTTCACATACTGAATTTGGTCCACAAGGTGAAGGCACGCAAGGGTTAGGATTCTTATCAATAGGTGCATCAGCCTTTTCTGAACAAGCCACAAATGGATCACCTGTTTTTTCAGAACTGCAGCTGCATAGTGGATTATGATTTACAACGATACAGTCTGCACCGATACCACAGCTGCCGTGACAAGGGTTCATGCATCTTTGATTAACACATGTATCTGTTTGTAGACAATCAGAATTACTAACACATTCTGGTTGACACATTGGAGCTACTCCTCTGTGGCCAGGTAAGCAAGAACAAACAGCCAATCCCGTTGATGATATAAGACACTTGCTATAAGGCCCGCAAGGCGATGGATCACACACAGACAATGCAGGACCTCTTGTTGGTGTTAGTTGACATCTTATATAAGGATCTCCAGTAAAGCCTCTTTCACAATAGCAGACAGCGTGATGATTTACAACTGAACAAAGTGCTCCAAGACCGCAGACATTGTTGCAAGGGTTCTCGCATCTGTTATTGAAACATGCTGATTCTGGGGAGCAGTCACTATTGACTACACATTGAGGTCGGCATGACATATAAGGATTTCCATAAAAATTGGGCAAGCACTGACAAGTAAGAGCACCATTCAGTTCCTGGCATATTGCGTTCGCACCACATTGGACATTATTGCAAGATTCGTGTGGTACAGCTGAAATAAAACAATCACACATAGTTTAAAGATAACACTTACCATCCGGTGAGACCGTGGTCAAATGTTAGCCTATCAATGATAAAATAATAAAAAAAATGCAGATTGTGCCATAAGGGACCAAAATAATGAATTTATTTATTTAATGAATTTTATTTTTCTTTCTTCTTTCTCTCATGTTATGCGAAGTTTTGCATTACAGTTGCGAGGGAAAAAGTACTAGTACATATTGCTAAAAATTATTGTGAAAAATGTGCAGTTCCTTATTTCCACGCACCTAATGCGCGCGCTTCACACAGTGTATTTAGCCAGTGCTATTTATTGTAATTTTTCACTGTGTTGTAGAATATTTAACGTAAATTCAAGTCTTAGTCATAGTCTAGTCTAATTCAGGTAGTCATAGTACAGTCTAAGTCATGCCCTAGTAAAGTGGTGGCAACTTTACTAGAAACTCCTAAGAAATTTGGGAAGCAACACGAAAAACCACGTTTCAACACATTATATTATCACTACCTACACTCATGCTCGTTATTCAGCACATAATGCGTACCACCCTACCAATTTTAAAAAAAGCACAAGTTATGAGAAATAATACAATGCAACGACGTGCTTTTCCGCGTTCCCGCCAAATACTTAAACCAAATACCCCTTTTTTGTTATCACCCAGGACTTTAACCAAACGTCCAAACCTTTCCTTTAATCACTTTTGAATTAGGAAAACTAATCGGGGAGCAAACTTTTAGCTTTTTTCGAATAGATGTGATGAACAACTATTATAACAAAATGTAAATCTGTTATTGGCTTTTAGTTTTATTGTAAGTTTCAGATATGTATTTGTTTTTGAGAGCTGTGGACTTTGTTATATAAATAAATAAACAAAGTATTAATTCACAATACAAATAATTACTAACATAAAATACTTACGTTTTATTGAATGTTTGCAATGCTCGTAAGGGTTCCCCTCGAAGCCATGAACACATCGACAAATTGGATCGTGATGATGTACCGAACATTCAGCATTGACACCGCAAGTTCCAGGACAAGGGTCCACGCACCTATTCCTTATACATGCTTTATCAAATCCACAGTCCGAGTTCAGGACACATCCTGGTCGACAAGCTGGGTTGTTTGCAGTTTCGTGGCCAACACAAGCATTACAGATTGCAAACTGATTTCCATAGTTATCACAAGGAGCATTCGGGTCACAAGGATTCGGAGAACAAGGTTGTATGGTGCTATTATGTTCTGCTCCTATTACAAAAGCTAAAACAATTGACTTAATTATTGAAACAATATACATATTACAGTCATGCCGTTATTTAAGTTATAAAATGCATAAATGAGATGAAACATCTTTTAGCAGTCAGATGTTTAGAAAATATGCTTAACCAGTTGCGGGCCGCTGTTTCACCCGTGGTTGAAAAGTATCATGTGTTAATTTAGCGTTTAAGCATTTCAAATTTCTTAATTGTTTCATTAGTTTCAGAGTATAATGGTAACAAGCATTCACATACATACACATACAAAATTTAGAATTTATATTAAGTAAGATTATGTGGGTTTTTATAATAACAAGAACTTAATACAACTTGTAATTTAAACATTAAATAGATACCTACTGAATGGCCTTTGAATTAAATGGTCAATTGTTTCCCCCTTACTAATAAACATTGTATAACAGTGATGTAGCAAATCAGTGTTTTCTCTTGTTTTATGTTTACTTGTACATATATTTCAAACTCAAAAGAGAGAGAACCAAAACACCAAATAACTATACTACCGCTATTCAAAGTTAATTAGTAAGCAAGTGAACATTATTAAATCTTATACTTACGTCGATAAACACATTGAGTTAAAGGATCGCCAATGTATCCGTCTGGGCAGTAGCAGGAAACAGTGTGTTCAGAACATAGACATACAGCATGCATGCCACAAACATTATTAAGAGAGCATGGATCTATACACTTTCTATTCATGCAAGCTTCGTTAGAAGGACAATCTGAGTTCATTACACATTCTGGCTTGCATTCTACAGTTGGATCGCCAATAAAATCTGGAGGACAAGAGCATAAAGCTTTGTCACCGACGTCCTGACACATTGCATTTTTGCCACATTTTACTCTACTGCAAGGACTTATTGATTTTTGGTCTCCGGGAGGCAAGCAGCAAATTAGCGGATTTCCGATAAAACCATCTTCACAAAGACATACTGGACGATGAGACTCTACGCGACATTTAGTATTAAAGCCGCAAGCTCCAGGACATGGATCGTGGCAACTGTACCCAATGCAGGCCTTATCAGATTGGCACTCGTCGTCTACTTCACATTCTCTAGAATGACAGCCATCAGTGCCTGGAGCACAATTACAAACTGCTTCTCCTTCGTAATTTATGTTACAAATTTCTTGAGGGCCGCATGGATTTGGAGTGCATAGATTTTTTTGCTCTTGACAGCCCATATGGGGATCTCCAGTGTATCCGTTCTTACATAGACATAACTCGTTGTTACCGCTGACATAACAGTCGGTGTTACGGCCACATGGGCCGGGTTGACAAAGAACTGGTGGTAGATATTCTCGACTACTGTTGCAAGATTTATATGGATTTCCAACCGTATTGTCTGGGCAATAACAAGGTGGTACTCTATTTGGATCGCAACGTGCTCCAATTCCGCATGTGTTTGGTTCACAAGGGTTCCTAGCTTCTACGCAACCTCGCACAGTATTTGGGCTTTCAATATAGCCCTCCAAGCAAGTACATTTAGCAAATCCATTTGAAAGTATTGTACATTGTGTGTTTGGTCCACAAGGAGAAGGATTACATGGATTCATTGGTAATCTACATTGTTGTCTAGGAGGGTCTCCTTCGTAATTTGGTAAACAGAAACATGCTGGCTTATTTTCTATCAATCTACAACCTGAGTTTGGACCACATGGGTTTGGTTCACATTCATTTCCTTCCGGTACTAAAATAAAACATTAATGTGATAAAACTGGGGTAACTTCCAACAGATAAAGTTCGACTATAAATAATATTGTATACTTACTGCAACTTTTGAATGGATTTCCCGTCAATCCCTTTGGGCAGAAACAAATCGGATTACCATTATCAATCTCACAAAGTGCATTAGTGCCACAAGGGTTTGGAGCGCACGGGTTCAAAGGTGGCTCACAACCAAGTTGTGGATTACCCGTGTAACCTGGTAGGCACTTACAGGACGCACGATGATTTAAAACGTCACAAATTGCATTTATTCCACAACGACACGGAGAACCACATTTGCCATTTATACATGCTTCTGAGTTAGCACACTCGTTATTAGACCGACATCCTTGAACTGAAATATAGTAAATTGGTATTTTTAAATATTAACTTGCTAGTCATTGCATTAGTATGTAATTTTCGCTGTCTCTTTGTTTATGTCATTTTTTGTTATATTATCAATATGTGAGCTCAATGTACTTGACTGTAGATGGACGGACTAAGCCAGTCTAGAAGAAAGTCTCTAAGAAATCTACTCGCAGTCCGTGTTCGTTGCGAGTGCAGTAGGTATACGAGGACTAGGTATACTTCAGCTTAAGACCATTTATTGTACACGATTTTCACGCAATAATATTCTTAATAAGCAATGTATGAAATTCTATGAAAGACTTCACTCTATATGCAGTAAGTACCTACGTGTGCAGTCCGTGTGGATTTGGTGTAATACAGGCTTTAAGGTTCAAGATGTAAAGCAAATTTTACTACGATAATAGTAAAGTAAACGAAAATATACCTTGGAAACATTCTAGGAAAGGATTTCCTGTAAATCCTGCAAAGCATTGGCATTGTATACCATGATTCGCTGGTATACACTCTGCATTGTCCCCACATTTGTCTCTTGCACATGGGCTTATGCATACTCTGTTAAGTCGGTCACACAATAACTCCGGAGGGCAGTCTTCGTCGTATTGGCATATATTCTTATTAACAACAACTAAAACACATATTTTTATTAAAAAGCCTTGTTGGAATTCTTGTAAAAAAACCTGGCTGGATAGATATTGCATAAATACCGTTCTCACCTGGTACACAGCCGACGTATCCATTTCCTTGAAAACCTTCTGCACAACTGCAGTCTGAGCCATGATTCGTATTTATACATACAGCATTTTGTGCGCACGGGTTGTGTATGGCACAAGGGTGTTGACATGCACTATTTATACAAGCTTCCGTCAAATGACAGTCTTCATTTCGAGTGCACCCAACTGATTAAAATCAAAACAATAATGTATAATACAAAATATTAGAAGTGCGTGCAGTGTGCCTATGCTACATACTTATTATTATGATGCATGGTAAATCAAACTACCATATATCTTAGACAGAGCACGTAAAGCTTAAACATTTTTTTTTTCTACAGAGAATACGAATACAGTTTGTATTCTTATTCTCTGTAGAAAACAATGTTCGGTATGTAAAAAGGGCTTTTGAAATGACCTGTAGGTACTTAAAACTTAAAAACCATTCCTGCTAACTTTAAAACTATACAACGTTTCAACAACGAAATAAGAATACCTACATACAGAATTATTTACAGGATAGTTTCTTTAAGTTTATGTAAGTACTAATAAAATAAACAACCAATTTATAAATTTTAAAAGTCATGGGAATGATTTTAAAGTGTATAAACCACACTTATTAAAGATATTATAGTACGCAACTTGCGGTCCGGTAACCATAGCTCAGTTGGTAGAGCGTCCAATCCGGTAAATCGGAGGGCGCGGGTTCAAATCCCGCTTGTTGTTAAAAATTTAAGGACTATAATATCTTTACATCTTCTTAATTTTAAAAGTATCATAATATCATAATATAATAATTATTAAGTCCTAATAATTCTAGCAACCAACTAAAAATTTTATGAATCATATGAATGGTTTAGGTAAGTATATTAAAAATCAATTCCATGATTTTATAAGTTAATGAAATTATCATACTCCACCTACCCCTATCTTATTAGGTGCGGTCGGTGCAGCATATATTTCTAATCATGCTACTGGAAAGATTTTATACCTAAAATCTTTCCAGTAGCATGGTTTCCAGCCGCCTGCTTGCTTTAACCATCCTTGAGAATTATCAATGGAAATCTCCATACTTAATAACTTAAATGAAGTAACCTCATAACTATACATACATATAATAAAATAAACCTGTAACCGGGCTAAATCTGTACGACATGTTTTATTTTAAATTACCGTCTTACAGGAATATTACTTATTTTTGTCTGTCTGTTTGTCTGTCCCTGAACGCGCTTCTCGCTGAAACTACTAGATGCATTGTGAAGAAACTGGGTCGGATTGCGTCTTTTTTTATTTAATATGTAAGTATATGATTAATAAAACAGTAAAAATCAATAAAAAAATAGTAAATAAAACATTTTAATATTTTCACTATAGTTGTAAGATAGTACGGTCTCTAGCTTCGCAGTGCCTCCACAGTGCAGAGCTGTATAGATACGTGACGCGAGCCTCCTGTATACGAGGTCTTGGTTTTTTCTTTCCGTTCTTTCTTCCCTTTGACAAGGGTATGGTTATGGCACAAATCTAATTAACCCGTGCGAAGCTTGAGTAGATCGGCTATCATCAATCATCAATATCAATCAATCAATGAATTCATATAATAAAACTGTAAGTGGGCTAAATCTGTACATTGAATATTTTTGGAAAATTTTCACTGCATTGCGCTTCTTAATCGATATAGAAATAGAAGAAACAATTTTTTTCTTATTTTTTGTCTGTCTGTTGGTCTGTCTCTTTGAACACGCATCACGCTGGAAATAATGAACGAATTTTGCTGAAATTGGTATGGTTATAGCTGATTATGCAGAATAATATTTAGGATACTTTTTGTTTTGTAAAACGGCCAAGTGCGGGTTGCCCAAGCAATAAGGATGTAACTTTTATTCATGATTTTTTTATTCGCATATTTTAATTATATTTGTTTATCAATTTTAATTTCAATTAAAATAGAAATATAATTAATAAAAATAACAGAAACAAAACAATAAAAAAATTCATTAAAAAAATTTATACTCACCCTGTCCAAGGGAAGATAGAAGAGAAAGGTAAAAAAATAGAGGAAAAGGATGAATGGGACGGCGAAAGAAAGCAGGCCGCGCCTGCCTCCCTTCTATTGCCGTTCTATTTTTTTACTTTTTCCTTCTCTCTCACCCAAAAAGTAAAGTTAGGACTTAAAACTAATTAACCCGTGCGAAGCCGGGGCGGTCAGCTAGTCTTTGATAAAATCAAAGAAAACGTTAGGTACATTATTGAATAATAAGATGCCCCAAAACTAGATGGTTTGCCGTTAGAGTTACTGAATTTATGAGCAAAGCAAAATTAATAATGTAGGTTAAGGCTTACATATTTTAGGTGAACATTTGATAGCAGGATTTCCATCATGTCCGGAGGGGCACGAACACATTGGCCTCTGTTTTATTGGTTGACAATTGGCTCCCGTACCACACACATTGTCAAACTCACATGGATTCTGACATAATCCCATAAAGCAGGCTTCAGTTTCTATACAATCCCGATCAGAATGACAAGGTTCTGGTGTCTTTGGTGTTCCAGGTGACTCTAGTATGTTACATTAATATTAGTATGTTAACTTATACTTAAGACAATAATAATTATTAACATTCGTTTATTTACAATTTGTTATTTAAATGATATGATATCCTAAAAATTATCTAATATTCATTTGTCCGATAAAACAACCATTTTCAGAACTTTTTTATGTAGAGCTATTATAAAAATAGATATAATACAAAATATTGAATATTTGGCACCTATTAGGCAAAATACCAACTATTCAATATTAATTAATTAGTTGGTAGGCATACCTCTTAGGCAGTTTTTCCCTTCTGCGGAATCGCATAAACAAACAGCCGTATGTTCGACCGCTTTACAGGACAAGTTCTCTGCGCATTGAATCCGCAGCGCCTCACACGGGTTCTGGCATACTCCGCTTAGGCAGGTTTTGTTTGTTGGGCAGTGCGAGTTTATTTTACATTGGATGTTAATTTGTCGGTCAGATGTTGTCAAGGTATAAGTCTCGGTAGAAGTCAAGTCAGTGACAACTGTAGAGTCAGTCCAAGCAGGAATATCGATATCTTTTCTACGTGAAGATAAATTTTCGGTTGACGTACTTATTGTAGAGTTATATAATTTTGAGCTAATCATTTCAATTTTTTCAGTGGTTGTGGCGTTATTTCTATGTTTTGATAAAATTGCTAATACATTTGAAGATGTTACATATGTATCAGTAGTAGGAATTACTGTTATATCGGTCGTTATTTGTGTTGAAATATTATTGTTATCTTGATCAAATTGTTGATTAGTTGTTGTATCATAATAAACCGTTGGAGTCTTTGAAAACAATGAGCTATTAGTGGTCAAAGGCGTATCCGATGTGATGACATTGTTTACATTAGTAACAGTATGTGAAGACGATAGATTACTATCCGTAACTATTTCAAAACTTTTTGGCGTTGTTTTACTTTTGCCTAAGTTAACGTGTTCAGCAGTTTCAAAATTTGATGATGTGGGTACAGTTTCGGTTATCAATTTTGGCGAATGAGTAGACGTGTCTGTTTTTAAAATATAATCACTTGTTTTAATTGCTGGCGTCCAGTAATTTATTGTAGTAGATTCAAATAATTCAGTCGAATACTCAGGCAATAAGCTATTATCAGTAACGTTAATCTGAGTTTTTGCTTTTGAATATTCAGTATCACTTGCATGACTCGTGTTGACAATTCTAGTAGGGTTAGAAGACGTTTCATAATCATTTGTTGCTGCAGATTCAGTAATAAAGCTGGTTACAGTATCTTCATGACTTGAAAATGATGCCATTGTGGTAATCATGTCAGTAGTTATAATGTTTGCTGTGGTAACATCATCGTTAGTGAATGTAAAGTCTATCGATGGCACATTTTTTCCGGTTTCCAAATCCAGCTTTGTCGCTTTTGTGAGTGATTTAGAGTTTAATGTGGTTGCATCGGTTTCTTTTGCATAAAAATATGATGTCGTTTCTATATTAGTTGTACTGGGACTAGGAGTAACTGTTGTCGATTCAGAATTCACGATTATTAGCTCTGTAATAGTTTTTTGGTCATCCAAAATTACTTCTGTTTCGTCTTCAGTATATCCTCCAGTTGTCTCTTCTGTAGAATTTGAGGATTTACCTGTATAAATGCGTTTATCTGTCGTTGTTTCATACGTCGCTGTTGTGATATCTTCATTGATTGATTTGGATGTAATATAATTTTTAGTATCAGTGACAGTTTTCGTTTTTAAAATACTAGCCATGGTAAATGGGGTTTCATCTTTTTTATTATACATATTGGTTACAGAAAAACTTTGAGTTGTTGTGACATCAGTATCGACAGGTTTTACTGGTGGTTGTTGTCTTTCTTTATTTTGCAAAATAACAATCGAAGGATTTGTGGTTAATTCATAAGACACTGTGGTAATATCAGATCCAGTTTCTGAAATACTTAAAGCTGATTCTACCGTTTTCGAATCGTATGCAGATTGTTGAGTTGACGTTAAAGAGCTGTCTTGCGTGACATCTGTAGCAGAAACAAAAGTATTTTCTGTTTTAAAATCCATATTTGCAGCTTTTTCTGGAGTTAGTAATATGTTTTTATTCGTTTTTGAATCTGTTTTTGTAGTGAGACGACTAACGTCATCATTATCGTCTGTATAAAAAAACTCAGTGGTACTCAAATTACCTCTTAAAGTATTTTTTAGTGTTGTATATTCATATGTTGCAGTGTTGGAATATATAGATGTAGTTCCTGCATAGTTGTTAGTATGTTCTGATTCGAACTCTGTAGCTGGATTAGTCAAAATTATTTGTGGGTCTGTAGTAGTTTCATATGCAGTTGTTTTAGAATTCGAAGCAATGCCGTAATTTCCGGTACCAAATTCTATTCCAGTTGAAAACATATTTTCAGGAGTTTTAAAATCAGAACTTGGAGTTGTTGAAAATTCGGTTTCTGTGTCTGTTTCAGTTGTATTACCTGGACCTGTTCTAAATTTGGTACTGGCAGAACTTGCAGAAGGCTTTGGTCGTTCATTAATCGGTTCAAAAGATGCTATCGTAGTTTCGCTTAATAATTGATTACTACTCTTATTAATAATTGTTTCTGATACAACTCTTTGTGTACTTTTAGACTCAGTAATGTCTGGCTTAAGAGTTGCCAGAAGTATGTTATCCGTAGGCGATTCAACGCTGATTACTAAATCGGTTGATGTAGTATAATCTTTTGTATTGTTATTGGTTTTTCTTATGGTTTTCTGAATAGATCCATATTCTAACGATACAGGTTTTTCCGTTGGTATAACATCACTCGTAACAGATTTTAAGGATACTGACGTAGATTCAGTCAGTATTTCAGTATCATCAATATTTAATTCAGTTGGGGTTTGAGTAGTTTCGAATCCTTCATCCTTTTTAGGCGTTGTCTGTACAGCAGAATTCGGTTGATAATTATCCGTCGCAAACTCTGTAAGTATACTGTGATACCCAGAGTTAAAGTCAGTGTTAGTCATAATAATATTCTGAGTTGTTTCATACTCATTGGCAATTGGTTTTATTGGTGATGCATGGTCATCAATATCAGTTCCAAAACGCATCATAGTGGATTCAGTCGATTTTGTATGATCATCTATATTAATAATATCCATATAGATTTTATTATTGCTTTGAATTGTTGTAAAATCCAAAGTGTCTAACTTTTGATACGACACAGGTAATACTGTAGTTGTTTCTAGATTTATAGTTGGCTCTGTTAACAAACTGGTACCTTTTGTTAAGTCTTTTTTTATAACAATGTTTTCAGTAGTTTCATATCCTGTAATAGTTTCAATAGGCACTATAGTTGAACCAATCACTGCTTTGTCACTATGTGAGCTGATTTCTGTTTGCGTTTCTAAATAACTGTCAGTTCTCTCGAAACTAGTGATCCGAGTGTTAGCTTTTGTTATTCGTTCAAATACAGTTGATTTTATATTCATAGTTGTAGGTTCAGTTAACGTATTTTGACTGTGTATTAGGTTGGTTTGTGGAGCTATTACTCCTTGAGTAGTTTCAAACTCCGCAGGAACTGGTTTTGCTGGTAACGCATATTTATTGCTTATACTTTCAATAGGTGAATCAGTAGACGCCATTATTGTTGTATCTTCATTAATATCCGTATTTGTTACGTACATATTATGTGTTGTTTCAGTCGGGACAAACTTTGTAGTCAGCACGTACTTTTTGGTTACCGTTTCATTTGGTAGTGTAATAAAAACAGTCGGGTTTTCAGAATTCTCTGAATGAATATCAGTTTGGGTCATATGTGTGCTCGAAGTAATATCAGTAGTTTCTAAATTCGGAAACAAGACATCTCCAGCTAACGTTGTTTCAAAATTCATGAATGGTTTGTTTAATAAACTGTTGCTTTCTGTGAAATCTTCTGTAATTAACACAGACTCTTGAGTAGTTTCACCTTTAGTCGGGATTGTTTTTACCGTTGATGCATGTTCAGTAGAAACCACTTCACTAAATACTGTAGACTCAGTTGTTGTTTTATCAGCTTTAGTAACTGCAAAACCTTGAAAGCTGATTATAGTTGCTAACGGATCATTTGTGGTAGGTTCATACGTTTCTGTTACCAAATCACTTTCTGTGGTTTCGTGACCAACTTCGGTGAAGTATGTTAATGTTTTATGATATCCAATAGTGACTGAGTCGGAGTCGGTTAAAACAAACTTTTCAGTTGTTTTTTCAGAAAATATAGGCTTTGCCATTGATGAACTGTCTATAGCGGAGTTAAAATTTACTGTTATTGGTTGATGAGTAGATGGAAGTTCGGTATATGTTTTGTAATTGTCTGTATTAATCCCTGTTTTGGTTATATAAACACTTTGCGTTATATCCGAACCTGAAGTATCTGAAGATGTCGTATGCTCACCAGTTATGTGTTCTAAATTATTTGTAGAAGGATCTGATAAGGTAGCCTCACTCTGTGTTCGCACGTCTGTTTTAGCAAATAAACTGCTACCAGTCGTTTCCAAGCCAGACATAGTTGAAGATGTCCTAGTTCCATCAGCTATATGTTCTAAACTCTTCGTGGAAGATTCTGTCAATATAGTAGCTGTATCTATTTCAGTTTCAGCACTAATAACACTTTCAGTCATTTCAAAATCAAAATCAGAAATAACCAATTTTGCCGATGTTGTATTGGTAACAGTTTCAAAATTTGAACTTAGAAGTTCAGTTGTTTGTTCAAAATTACTTGTATTTTCACTAGTTGGTGCTACAAAAGTATTTTCAGTTGTTTCAAAACCAGCGCTGCCTGTATTAAACGCCGTTGCAGTTTCAGCTGCTACAGATTCGTATGCTGCAGTTGTAGGATGCAAATTAGTTATATCTGTTGTAGTTCCCGAAAAACTATTTTCAGTAAAGATATCAGAAATACCAGGTTTTGGGGATTTGAGATATTCTGTGGTAAATTTTGTATTTATTTTATTACTTTTTGTACTAGAATCTATTTTGTCCTTGTTCACAAAGTCTCCTGATAGTGTTTCTGTGGTACCTACTTTAACGTCTATTGTATTTGATTGTTTTATTTGGTTTGCAAGTGCTTCATCTTCGTTATTTGAAGTAGTTTCAACAGTGACATAAAGGTAACTTTCAGTGCGTAAATCGGTAGGTGACGTTCTTTGTAACTCCCCATCAGTTTTACGCATACTCTCAGTCATTATATCATAAAACAAACTGCCCGCTACATAGTTTGATTCGGTCACTTTGTCAGTTGTTACAAATTCTGTCGCTTTTTGCATAGTTGTATTTAATGCATTATTATCAAATTTATCCTTGTTTGGTTCAATATGTTGTTTTAACGTAGTATCACTGTAATTCACTGCTTCAGGGATGTTTGACGTAAATGTAGTTTCACTCACGGCCAGTTCTTTATTTGTACTAGGCTTAAGTGTAACTACTAAGTTAGTGGTAGTTTTCGGGGACGTTGAAAGCATAATAAGCTCAGTAAAATTATTGTTTAGTTTTCTTTGATTTTCAGGTGTCTTGGTGTTTTTGTTTTCAGGAGCTGGTGTTGATGATAGCTCGCCTTCATGGTACTTACTTGTGTAAGGTTTCACAGTTGTTTCGACGTGTATTGTACTACTACTTTGTATTAATTCATCAGAATCTAGAGTTGACTGAAAGTTTGTATTATCCTCAGCCCTATTTGTATATGGTAAAATTGTGTCGGTTACTAATTCTTCGCTAGACATTTTAGAACTAATTATATTTTCTTGATATGATTCTGTAGTGATTTTGTTTTCACTGCCTGTTGTTAAAAAATCACTGTTTGTGGGACTGTTTTGTTTAGATCCAGATAATTCTTCTAAAAAGGTGCTTAAAGGCAAAACAGTGGATTCGTCTGACGTTACCAAGCTGTCAGTTATACTTTTAGCAGTCGTTACAGTATAATTTGTGTCTATATCAAGATTTTCAGAGTTAGAAGAAATGAGGTCTGTAGGTAAAGTTGAATCAACTGTGGTGCTTTCCTTTAATCCCACTGTAGTTGTCGTGAATTCGGAGTACGTTTCTGTTAGTGGGACATGTTTAGGTTCATCATCTGTTAATAGGAATGCAATAACAAAAATGTTAATCAATTATTATAATCACATCGTTAAATATTTCATAGCTCAAACAATATGTTGACCGGCAACTCCGCCGAATATAAAAAAAAATGATGTGTTAGATATTACTATAAATGGAAGGTTGTACTTCAAAAACTAATCGATAAATATGTAGTTATTACAAGAAAAATGTGATTTTTCGCTATAGATAGGCATAAAAATGAGCGGTTCTGTGTCTATTTTTCATTTGTGTTTGTAATTTTACATGACAGATAGATAGATAACCCGTTTAATGTGCACACCAAATATTAAATAATACAAAGTTACAATGAATGCATTGATTTAAACTTTTAACTAGGCTAATAAAGGGTTGAACTTAACAATTAGATTATTTAGTAATATTTACTTATCTAGTTTTTACAAACAAGATCACTTTATGTGCAGGTAATTAACATAAGGTGTGACCGAGATGCTGATCAACATTATAATTTTAATAAAGCCATGAATGTGTGTATATTATTAAAAATACATTAACTTAATAATTAGGTACGTAGGTACCTATTCCTCAATAACAATGTATTTATGTAAAATGTAGTTTTGCTTACAAATATATTACAAAAACTTATAAAGCTAATGTTAGTTAATGCAATAGGAATTGTAGGTAGGTACTAACGGTGTAACTAGTTGATAGAGTCATGCTTTAGAAAAACCTTTTTCAGACAGAAAAGAAAGCAATAACGCCAACACCTTCTAAATACGATAATATTATTTGTATAAGAATTTAGGCTTAAAGACTTCGATTAAAGTCATGCAAGTCATCAGTTTTTGAGGATTGTAAATTTATGTTCAACCTCCAGTTGACCTTAGTCACGAGGTCTTCTTCGTTTTAATCCTTGCCATAACGGGAGCGGTATTTAAGCCTAAAAGTGATATATATTTATAATACAATAAATCTAGTAAGAAAACATTCCATATCCTGTAAAACTGACACGGTCCCAAAGTGTTTGATATTGCGATTAAAAATAATACAATTATTTTACAACGATTGCCTGCCGGGTCTGCCGAGATACAAGTAGCCAGTTCTTAGTGGCGTTTATCGGACAAATGAAAAATAACACTAGAATTATAGCAATAACCAGTTCATCTGGAGTTAGTTTTGCTATTAACATAAGTATTATGTAATCCACATATATTTCACAGACTTCAATTGTAGTATCGAAGTCCGCAATACGTCAATTATGTGATAGCTGTGGCATCTATGATATAATGCATAGTGTAAGTAGAATCCTGTTATAAGTTATCTTTCTCCATAGTTATTAAGTTAGCTAACAGTTATCTATTAACACTATTAGCACTGATATTATATAGTAGCGCTTGATGTAAGTATAAGGCGATAAAATAGTATTTAAGAGTACTCACTTTCCATACAGGCGCCAGAGAACGGATCGCATGGCACTCCAGGCCGACAGTGCGCGCAGTTTGCCACCGGTGTGTCTTCTAAGGCAAACCAACAACATCAGTGCAACGAAAACAAAAGTAAAAGACAGACCTACTAAATGATAGTTTAGTCGATATCGAACCTATAAAATATGATCTTCGTCGAATTACTTGAGGGTTGAATTAATTCTTATTAAAAGTTCAGTTATTACCTATGAATAGAAGTTTGTATAATAGGCATGATGAGTACTATTAAAAATGAACATGTAAATATTACTTTCATAAAGAAGATTAACAATGAATGCAATAATTGAAAAAATAAGCAAAATCGGTAAATAAATCACGGAGTAATAAGTACTGTCCCTTTCTCGCGAAACAGAGCGCCCCAACAGTTACTATGAAAAATCTACTCGTGACGTCACATGCCAAAAAGATTGTATAATGACATTCCTCTGACGTCACTGGCCGTTTGAGCTATCTCTTTTTATTCCGGTTTTTATAATGCTTGTAACTTGGTCATTTTTTGAGATATTTAATTTTTGTTTTCACAAATGTTTATCTTTTGAGGAATAAAATAAATTTATCCAAAAAAAATTTTTGTCATCATGCGTATTAATATAAAAAATAGGAATGCGATTTAAATAAAGTAAAAAAATAAACTAATAAAGTTCGGTATCCGACGCACCTGTGGCGCGAGTAACAGTCGTGTGCTTAAATCATCATCATCAACAGCCCATAGACGTCCACTGCTGAACCTAGGCCTCCCCCAGAGAGCGCCACTGAGTGGCTGCTCGCCTTTTTCATCCATCAGCCCTCCGCGGTTTTTACCAGGTCGTCGGTCCACCTCGTGGGGAGTCTGCCTACGCAGCGCCTTCCGGTTTGTGGTTGCCACTCGAGAACCTCTCTCCCACCGGTTGTCAGTTCTGATGCTTTTGCTTAGTGTGCTTAAGTATTGGGTGTAAATTGATAAGTGGATCAACGGAAGTCTAGTGGTGTATAGGTGACCTCTATTCCTATCGAACACTTCCATTTCCGTGCCCGTCGCATTATAAGTAGGTAGGTAATTTTTCACTGTCAGTGCATTTCGTGGTTTTCACGCGGTTTTTCACTATAATAGGCATGATGACTACTATTTTTTTTGCATCAATTAATAATTTTCCTCCTCAAGAGATAAACATTCGTGAAAACAAAAATAAAATCTCCAAAATGACAATGTTACAAGCATTTTAAAAACCGGAATAGAAAGAGATAGCTCAGCCAGTAACGTCAGAGCTGGGTCGTTCGTAGAACCTCATTACTAAACTGTGGTAGCAATCTCTTTGGCAGGTGACGTCACAAGTGGATTTTTCATAGTAACTGTGGACGCGCTCTGTTTTGCAAAAAAGGGACAGGTAATGCCCCCTCCAGAAACTTTAAAAGCTTATTACTCCGTGATTTATTTACCGATTTTACTTATTTTCTCAATTATTACTTATACTTTATGAAAATAATGTTTACTTGTTCATTTTTAATAATAGTCATCATGCCAATTGTATGGCAACCTACCGTAAACATGGACTGAATATTTGTTATTCTAAATTCATGTTTTTAAATTTAATATTCCTATACTTAGTATGCATATCGTACTTTAATATATTGAGTTATGTGTTGTGTATGGTTTACTTACTACTGATACAAGCGCAGCCGTCACAGTACGTGTTGGAATATCTGGCACAATCTGATGATGTTTGACATTGGCACACTGTAAAAAACAAACTATATTTAATTTAAGTTAAAAAATATTGTAGGCACAGGCATTGTCTTATTTACAGATGCTACATCTATGATTGTAGGTAAAAAAAAATTATCGTTCCATGTGAGTGATTAATTATCTTCTAAGATGAGCATTCATCTACTCAAATCAATTCCATTATTGTAGACAGCATCGCCACTTGCTGGTGCCAGATAATGGCGGAGAAACATGCCTTAAATATTTAATGCAAATAAAACTATGAGGACACTTTATACTTTAGATGTGTTGTGTTATGGGTAGGTGATGCTGAGGCGTGCGCTTACCCTTGGAGCAAACGGGCTGGTGGTCGACGACAGCGCAGTGCTGACCGGGAGCGCACGGGCCGCCGCGCGCGCACGGGTCGCCGCAGCGTCCGCTCACGCACGCGAGCCCCGGGGAACATTGCTCGTGCCCGCCGCACTCGGTAGCTGTGCACACCAATTTATTATTACTACCTACAAAATAACTACTTATGTATAAAAATAAGCGATTCATGGAAATATTTTATATGGGACAATGCCGCGTTCGACTGCTTTCAATTAAACTTTTGTTGGATAGGAATTACTTTTATACATCACAATTATTAACTTTTGATAAAATTATTTACTTACTCAGTTATTTTTAATACTTATTATAAAAAAAATACAGTACATAAATACATAATTTACCTACTGATGATTATAAAATATTATTAATATTACGGTAAATGTATAGCATTGGATGTGAAACAACTTAAACACGTATCAGTCCGCTTACCGATGAGCGGTGACGTTATTGAGAAAAATATATTGTACTTGCTACATGTAAAAAAGTTGCGATATATTTACTGCAGTTACAGGTTGTACGTCGACCAAAGTTTATAAAGCAGACAAATAATTGAAATAGTTGGAAATAATGCATTACAAAACAATGAAATATACCAATAAATACTTACAAACAGTTTATAGATACTATCTTTGTTGAATCTGCATTTATGCATTTGTCGAACACCAGCAGAACGTCAATGCGCTACATACATAATAATTTATGAATAAAAACTGTGCAATTGACATGTCTTGAATTAATGAGTTATTGTCCTCCAAATTTACATTTCTCAAGGATCAACAAATTACTAATAGATATTGAAGGTGATCGGTGTTCGACTGACATGTGCTATATACCAAAGATAATAATTGTAACTTTGGTCGACAATACAACATCAATCCTAAAAATACCATATACTCAAATAAATAAGTGTATATAGTATAGGTAATTAATTTACACTCTGGTTTATAGATACAAAAATAGTGTAAACTAATTATATTGTAAAAGATAAATTAAATAAATTATTGGTAAGAAGGCATTAATATTGCGTATTATTGCAAACTGTCTCGTGGCTTTTTCTTGCATTTCGTATTAATGCCAAAGCGTTTGAAGCATTAAGAGTAAGAATAAGCCAGCATAATATTGTCCAACACCAAATGAAACTGTGAAGTTATATTCTAATAATATATTAATTATGTACACAAAATATGATACTAATACCATGCTTGAAACTACCTGATGCAAGAGGAGTTCAACTGTGGAGCAGAATAAATATAAACATGCCGGAAACAAAAGAATAGACAGAAAGGAGCCGCATGAAAACAATAGAGTAGAAAATATCAAACCTGTAATAATGAAGAACAAAACAGATTAATAAAAGTTTTAAGATTCTAATAAAATAGATTCTAAATGCACTAAAAATTCATTCATTCACTTTCTATAAAATTACCTTTAACGCAGCCATGTTTATCGTCGTGTATGAACCCACTGGGACAAAACTTGCATACAGGGTGGTGGTCTTCAACGGAACACGGAGCACCCCCGCAATAATCTTTACAGGGATCTTTACATTGGAAATCTCGGCATGCTAAGTTGTTAGGACATCCACTATCTCGCAAGCAAATCGATACTGTTGGATGGCAATCTTCTACGCACACACATATAGCTCGATGTTCTACCACTTCGCATTGTTTTCCTTTCGGACACATTGGGTCCCTCGATGCGATACAGGGATTCACACACTTGGAATTACGGCAGGCCGTATTGGACGGGCACTGTTCGTCTCTCGTGCATTCGGCGTGCTCCGGTGCGCATGTCAATTCTCCTCTCTCATTCAAAGCGAAACCATTTCTACATACACAAACGGGCTTATGATCTCGAACTTGACATTTTTGGTTTCGTTTGCAATTCTGATAACCAATACAGGGGTTACGGCATTCGCTAGTTTCGAGATCGCAGGTCAACTTTGAAGGGCATGGCTTAGAGTGCGAGCAGGTAAACGTGGCGTTACGGTCTCCAGTGGGCTGGCAGTGCGGATCAGGATGACACGCCAGTCGTGGCTGGCCCACATAACACTGCGGGCAGGCACACTGCGCGCGGTGCTGCATGGGCACGCACAGCGCGTCTTCACCGCACACGCCGCGCACCGTGCACGGGTCTATGCAGTGCAAGCTCAAGCATGCCCGGTCCATTGGACAATCCTTGTCGCTCGTACATTCAATACCTAGGAAGATGTGAAAGAAGAAAGCAGAGTCGAAAGAGCGGAACCTTCAGCCGCGAAGAGGAAACTTTCTCACGAGACAGTGCATGCTTTTTGAAACTGATAGTTCATGACCAGAAATATGTATATAACGGAATATTATAATACAAGCGATATGTACATGAAGCCGAACAAAATGTTACTGACGGTTTGATAACTTAAGCACGAACGGTGAGAATGCTTCCACTAATTAAAATACAATACGAGCAAGTACAGATATGTCAGGACAATCAGACTTTGTAGCAAACATATCTGTACATTAACAACATGTGTCTATTAATGAATATGCAACTCAAATACGCCCACTTTTCAAAAAGATTTTTTTAAATTCATGTCCGACCGTTTAAAAATATGATCTAATGTAAGGATCACTTTTGGGATAAATAAAATATATCTTTATATAATTGATTTACAGTAGTTGATATACCTTATTTAATAATGCCATAAAATAGAT
Source organism: Ennomos erosarius (assembly GCA_963580505.1). Classification (NCBI taxonomy): domain Eukaryota; kingdom Metazoa; phylum Arthropoda; class Insecta; order Lepidoptera; family Geometridae; genus Ennomos; species Ennomos erosarius. The sequence goes on along the minus strand of OY756981.1, from coordinate 8,229,862 downwards.
CGGATGATTTCTTGAACATCCATTTTGTATTTACAAACTTAAAAGTGTAGGAAGTACAAGTGATAATTTTTACAATGATCGAAAATAGCTTTTAAAGACATACACAATTTTTTTATTTGCCAAATTAAATTGTTGTGGCAAACTGTGCGTTTTTACAAAGTGATATAACATTATTATATTATGCTATAGTACTCACTGGTTTGACATTCGATATCGGCATTCCCTTCAGTTCCAGGAATGCAACGACATACAAATTCAGCTCCTTCTCGCAAACATTCTCCGTTTTTGCCACATCCTTTGGTTCTACAGTCAATAACACTACGTTCCTGTCCACCTGAAAATGAGTTTTAGATGTATTATAATAACTACTTTAAAAAAAAATATTGTATGTACATTTTCACAAATTATGTAATTGAATAGTGTTAAAATCATACTAGCTGACTCGCCCCGTCTTCGCACGTGTTTATTAGTTTTACGCCTTATCAGTCTAGGAAGGAAGGAAGAGGGAAAAGGATGAATGGCTAAATCGGCAATTGGTGGCCTTTTACCCCTTCCCTTCTCTCTTTCCCAGTGATTTTGGATCTAAGTAATACTGCAGGTAGGATGTCTGTAATTTCTGAACGCATGATCAATATTGAAACTATCGACGAACTGGTGAAAACTGCGGGGAGCCGATGGATGCAGGAGGTGAGCAGCCGCTCAAAGTGGCGCTTTCTGGGGGATTCAGCAGTGGACATCTACAGGCTGATGATGATGATTGAAACTATCCCCTAAAAATATGTAGGTACTCATTAGGTATTAACTTTGAACCCTTTGGTCCGGGAACCGTGCTTAATTTCGGGATAAAAAGTCGGCTTTCACCTTCATCCATTCATCCTTTTCCTTTATTTTTTCCCTTCTCCCTTCACTCTTCCTTTACCTCCTATATTCCTTTCCGTTCTTAAACTGTGATAAGGCCTAACACTAATAAACCCGTGCGAAGCCGGGACGGGTCAGCTAGTTCGAAATTTAATTCTAGATTCCGCGTTTAGGTTAGCTGTATTTAGGTAAATGTTAGCCATCTTTTTGATATTATAATGTAATTTTATGCAGGTAGATAAAATTGCTATGACCAAGCAAGAAATGTATATAATAATCAATCTTGAAATATTTCTTACATTCTATATTAGGGTCGCCGTTAGGATAATTGCGTGGGCAATAACACTGTGCATCACCATTGACACCTATTTGGCATTGCGCATTATTTCCACATGCTTTGTAAGCGCAGGGTTCCATCGCTCCGCAAAAACATTGTTTCTGAGGATTCCCAGCACAATTAGGTGCACAAGTACATTCGTAACTTCCATCTTCTAGGTCTCGACACCGTGCATTTACACCGCAAGGATTACGCAAACAACTGCCCACTGCTGGTTTTGAACACTCCACTTTTGGGTTTCCAAGATAATTAGGAGGGCAAGAACATTGAGGAGTGCGATCTAAAGACCGGCAGATAGCATTAGTCCCGCAAGCTCCCTGACAAACATTCTTGCATTTGCCTTCGAGAGAGCAATCTTCATCAGCACCACAGTCTTCTTTCTGTACACATTCGTATGGTATGCACTGCGACAAGGGATCACCTGAGTATCCGCTGGGACAGCTACATACAGCTCGATGTCGAGTTGCCAAACAGAGAGCATTCTTTCCACAGGATTTTTCTTGACATGCACTTACACACAATTTTGAAGAGCATAGCATATCATCGTCACAATCTCTATCCGTATTACAACCTGGCATACAAACGCCTTGTATGCACAGTTGTCTTGCGGGACATTTATTTCTTGGTGTGCACAAAGCTCTACATCCTCCGTTAAAGCATTTTTCACCACAGGAACAGTCAGTGTTTGATTCACAATTTGAAATGCAATAGCCACTATCATCACATAAGCAGAAACCATCACATAGTAATTTCTTCTTTTTACACTCCACGAGTGGATTACCAGTGTAATTGCTCGAGCAAATACATTGAGCACGATGGTTTTGCACTTGGCATTCTGAACAAATGCCACATACTCCATTTTGCTTGCATGGATCTGAAAATAATAATTAATAGTAATTATAATTATTAGTTAGTTAGATTTAAAAAAAAGTTGATATTCATTAAGACAAAAAACAAACTTGATTCATTTATTTTGATTGAACAGAATAACTTTCCTGCCCAAAAACACAATTTTACACCTCACTACAGACTACAGAGAAAAATGCTAAAAGCAAGAAAAACAATTTAAATATTAGTTTATGTATATATATATATATAGTACTTTTTATTCAGTCGCCTTGCTGGTTGGCTCGATTCCCAGACAATATGCTCGATTATTCTAAAAATGACGTCTGCGCACGTATATAACTTGGTACTAGTATTAAATGTCTGTGCTTGGATCTAAGTAGTTAAGTACCTCCCCTAACTAAAGCATTTTCATTTTTAGTGGACGTGGAGTGGCTTAAAGTATAGAAAGATTTGAATTAATTAAAAAAACTTTTCGCGATAAGGGATAAAATGTACTTATGCACTCAGATTTCGATTGATAGCATAAGCTCTTTCCGAGGCGAGTATATGAGGCGATGAAGTAAAAAAATATTGTTAATTTAATCCCGTTAGCGTTTTGATTCAACCTTTGTCTATGATGCGAACGGCTCCACGAGTCCACTCCTTGGAGCTCTACTTTAGCTTTTCTTTGTTTCAGAATTGCTATAATCCGGCCTTTTTTAAGAGGAGGGTGGAGAGGTGGTTACATCGCGTTTAGTTTAGTAGGTTAGGTATAGTATAGGCGTGTTATATCTTCGACGACATTTTCACTTAACATATGGTCAAATGTTGTCAAACCCAAGCATTATAATGTATTAGGAACCTTTTTTTTTTTATGAGAATGAATGACGTGACGAGCTGGTCGTTCACCTGATGTTAAGCAATACGGCCGCCCATAACAGTTGCAGTGTTACTCGGAACTTTAAAATAATAAAGTTTCGCGTGACACTGCACTGCGCACGTCATCCTGAGACATCACACAGTCTAGTAATCAGATTACTACACTGTGTAATCAGGTCATAAAGTCTCATTTGCCCAGTAATTTCACTAGCTACAATGCCCTTCAAACCGGAACACAGTAGTGCTTGCACACTACTGCTTGGCGGCAGAATAACTGGCAAAGCGGTGGTACCTACCTAGACGAACTTTGCAGAAAAGTCCTACCACCTAGTGAACCTAATAATAAGAATAACGTAAGTATTCTGGTACTAATCTAAAACGCCACAAAGCTTATTATGGTGCTCGTGACGTCATCGTATTCTCTAAAATGGTCGAGTTGCTGTTTGTAGGTATTCTGATTTAAAGTGATCAAAATGAAATTACCTTTGCACTGCCCTCTTATACACGCTTGATTAGCTTCACAAGCATTGTCGTCCCGGCAGCCTGGTTTGCAAATCCTGTTTTCACAGATATGGCCATCACTACACGCATCGTCACTATTGCATACAACTCTACATATACCTCGTATACATTTTTCATTTGATAAGCATACATTGTCACTGAAAAAAATACAGATTTTTATTTATGTTGATGAAGTACCAAGAAATAAAGACCTGTAGTAAGATAAAGAATAAAGATTAAGATAATAATTTGATTACTTATGCTAATTTTAGTCGAGCCGAAAGGTCCGAAGCTATGACAACTGAGAAAGTTCTATGAATTGGTTTGTCTAATTTGCGGCTATTCATATAAACAAAAAATAGTACAAATACCTTCTACAAGATGGATGACAAGTATCACCATAGCAGTTAAATCCATCCACGCAATTTTTATTAGAATCACATGGAGATGATAATCTCCTGCACACTACTTTTGGATCTCCAGTTAAATACGATGGACATTGGCAGAGAGGTTGATGGTCTTTTGTTATACACAAAGCGTTAGCACCGCAAGTAGCCGGCTCCGCGCACGGATCTACGCACTGGCCCGATATACATGCAAGGTCATCTGAACAATGGGAGTGCGATCTACATCCTGTGACACATATACGTCCATCGCAAACTTCATCATCTGAACAGTGTTCATCTGCGGTGCAGGCGTACCTACATACACCTGAATCGCATCGTTCTCCTTGTAAGCACTGTGGCCCATCATTGGTACAGGCCGGCCGGCAACGATCGTCTTCGCATCTTAATCCACTTCCACAGTCTGTGTGCATACTGCAACTAAATGACGGAGCACGTACGCAACCGATATTAGGTGTAGGATTTGGTATTAAATCGTCCATGCAAGAGCATACCGCCTTTTTTTCTACAACTGAGCAAAGAGCGTTAGGACCGCAAGGATTAATATCATTAGCACAAGGGTTTTGGCAATAGTTGTTTCTGCATAATTCGCTGGGGCCGCAATCTTCATCGTGTCTACACCCATATTGGCAGCTTTTTGATAAACATATGTGACTCAAGAAACAATCATTGTCTACTTGGCACGTCACTGCAAGGCAAAGTAGTTACATTAATAGCTGAAAATTCAATTTGTGCCAAACTGTAAAATTATACTACACCACATTTTGAGCAAAACTTACAGTAACAAGCTCCTTTTGAACATCTTTCATTCAAAGCACAGTCTTCGTCGTGACTGCATTGTGGGACACACATTGAGTCCTGACACATGTATCCCTCTTCACATTCACCAGCAGCTCCACAATGTCTTGGCACTGTAAGTAATATAGTTTTCATTTAAAAATAGGCTGTGTTACTTGTGTACCTAAGTAATACTATTATAAAATGTAAGCAATGTGAACATCGAAAAAGCTGATCATTTAACCAGTATAGGTATGGGATACTGACTTCTAACGCACTCCATGTCTTGATTCCCAGTAAAACTTTGTGGGCAACTACATTGTATTACGTGGTTATCGGTGCGACATAATGCGTTAAGACCACAAGCTTTTTCCATCTTACACGGATTTAAACACTGTCCATTAAAACATTTCTCATCCGATCCACATTCTTCATCGACTAAACATAAACCTGTAAAAATGATGATAATTATAATAACGTAAGTAGGTACAAAATATATTATTATATTACAATAGCACAATTTAATGTGTTAACCAATAACTCTGCTGATAATATTTATTACAAGTAAAATAGATTTAAATACCTTTACAAACGTTTTTGTAACAATAGTGATCATTGGGGCAATTCGTTTTGCTAGTACACCGTATCTCTTGTGGTCGACAACCTGTGTTAGCATCTCCGATATATCCCGCTTTGCATTTACACTGACCAGAATGCCTTGCAGCATTGCATTCAGCATTCAAACCACATTTTATATTCTCACATGCGTCTGAAAAGAATTTGAAACTTCAATCTTAACTGCTTAATTTAGCTATAGGATATAATTATAATAGAACTGTAACAGTGCTAAATCTGTAACTTGATTTATTTTTATTGCAGTTCTTTGTCGATATGAATTCTTTGCCGACAGACAGACAGACAAAAAAGTGTTTACCTATAGGTAAAACACTTTTAATATTTTACGTTTTCAACCCCCGTGGCTCAGACATTTTGAAAACTATACAAACACTGAATCGACGAAAAAAGTTCTCTATAATAATCAATCCTGATGACAAAATTTCAAAAAAATGGGATAAGAAAGGCCGTATCGCGTAAGTCTAATGGACGTCGTAATCGCGTGTTCTCTTGGTCGCAATCGCGAACTTGTGAATAGGCGCGTGCTGGATGGCAGGCGAAGTCCATGACCAGAATAGTTAGGCGATAAAGTCGTGACACTTAACATCAATCGTACGACTAGATCGTCTTCATTCGTTTACTTTAAAAAAATATCCCACATTTTGCTCTCGAAAAGGCTTGATACTCACGGCCGACTACTCGCCGGATGCTGCTTCATATTTGTCCGTTTTTCGCAAAGAGCCAAAGAGTATATAAATATTCTGACGTTTTTGTATGGTTTCAAGAAAAGTGAATTGAGTGAATTGAGAATCACAGAATATTTATATCATTCTTTGCAGAAACTGACGCAAATGACACAGCATCCGGTGAGCAGTCAGCCGTGAGTATTGAGACTTTGAAAGCAAAACTCGGACTAGGGCCTCTGTAGGTACCTACACGTAATACGCTTTTAGAATAGATGTGATAAAAAGTCCCTTTGCTTACCTATACATTTACGGATTCCATTAACAACACTACAACGAGCAACTGCAGGGCAGTCTCTATTGAACCGACATTCTTGAGCTTTGTGACATCCTTCTTCATAAGGATTCCCAACGTACCCAGCTGGGCAATTACAATGCGCACGATCTCTTAAGCTTTTGCACTCAGCATCTGTTCCACAAGGGTTAGAAGCACACCAATTGACCTCCACGCAACCTTTCAGAGGATTACCAGTATATCCCGGTTGACAATAGCATACGTGTTTATGCTTTTCCGATGAACAGATGGTGTTTTCCCCACAATTATTGCCTGCTAAGCATGAAATCTTGCACATGTTGTTTTCGCATAATTTATCGTCCGAGCAATCTAAATCCACGCTGCATTCTTTTTTCTTACAACCTTGTAAAGGATTGCCAAAGAATCCTTCGGAACAAGAACAAGTAGGTTGATGATTTTTACCGATACAAGTCGCTTGTCTTCCACATGGATGTCTTTCACATACATTAACACATTCAGGTATTCCTTTTCTACCAGCTGAACATTGTTCATCTTCATCACAGTCATCATTGGACGTGCATTGAATTTCCTTAGAGCAAATTCTGTTCAGACAAAATTGAAAATCAGGACATGAACTATTTGATGTGCATGTAATTCGACAAGTATCATGGATACAAACTTGGTCACCTACACAGTCCCTCGAGTTTTTACATAAACCTGCAACGAAAAACTTGTAATAAATATGTAGAATGTTGCCAATTGTAAAGTTGACTTCGACTTGAATAACTTTTTAAAGGATATATTATTATATACCTAATTAGCTAAGGGCCGAAACTGCGTTACGCGGGCGCCCGCGTGACGCAGTTTCGGCGCTACTAGGTAGTTAATTCAAAATGTTATTTATAGAGCCCAAATAAACAATTAATTTGAATTCTAAGGCTACATAGGAATAGTATCATTATCACGTACCTACTTAAAATTGAATTTAAATCACAGGACTACTTACCGACACATAAGTTGTCGACGCACCTGGTGCTAGCAGAGCACTGACCTTCATCGGTACAATGCTGTATCGGAGTACAACCAAGCACTGCGTCGCCAGTGTATCCAGGAGAACAAGAACATTGTCCAATATGACTTCTGGATAGACAATCAGCGTTTTTTCCACAAGCACGAGGCAAATTACAAGGATTTTTACATTTATTATTCACGCATGCCTCTTCGGGGGTACAATCATTATCTCTGATGCACTCATATTTGATGCATTTTTTATAAGGATCTCCTTGACTGTCGGAAGGACATTCGCAGATAGGTTTATGTTTAAAAACCATGCATTCCGCCCCCTCACCGCATGGGGACATTTTCTCACAGGGATTAATACAAAAGTTATTGGTACATTTCGTTTTTTCAGAACAGTCATCATCTGAAAAGCAGTCACCGGGTAATCTACAATTACCAGTATTTGTATCCAGAACAGTTCCATTGATGCATTTGCATGCGAACGATCCGGCGCTGTTTATGCAATTTGCATTAAGTGGACAAAGATTGTTAAGGCATTCATTAATATCTTCACAAACATTGTTTACTAAATCATAGCCTGTGGTGCAAGTACATACTGGTTTGTGATTTTCTATTCTACAAGTACCTCCTTCACATGCATTTTCTTCACATTTATCTGGAAAACAAAACAAATATAAATCAATCATAGAAATATAATTTTTTAACTACTTATATCCGTATTTAATAGTAGGTATATTCATGGAACATACACTTCGTCAGCACTTACCAGAACATTTGTTGTTTTGTGTATTACAATACTTGTCACTGGAACAGTCAATATCCTCTATACATTCAACCTTGAAGCAACCAATGTTAGTATCAAATGGATTTCCCAAAAATCCTTTTTCACAATCACAAGTAACTCTGTGTTTCGTGACAGTGCAGACTGCATGGGAGCCACATGTTTTAATCTCACACGGGTTAGAACATTTTCCTCTTATACATGCCAAGGAATCTTCACATTGATAATCACTTCGGCATTGATTGGGTAGTAAACAACCTGTTTTATATGGGTCACCTACAGCTCCAGTTGGACAAATACATTTAAAAGAGCCTTGGGTATCAATACACTGCGATGATGGATGACACGTATTTTCAAGACACTCGTTGATGTTAGAACATTCATCGTTATTAAGCTCAAAGCCTGGCAAACATTGGCATACAGATGATTTACAAAATTGGTTGCTGAGACAATCAGAATCGGCTCTACAGCCTGGAATGCAGACTCCTGAACTACAGTGTTCTCCGTGTAAGCAGTTACTGCTAGAATGGCATATTTTATGGCACTTATTATCGCTGCATTTTTCTCCAATTGCACATCCTGTATTGTCTTGACAGGGAACTTGACATAGAAATCCAATGCACATATGATCAGGTGGACAATCAGATGTTCTAGCGCATGAGCTCGGTTTACGAACACAACCTTGTTGAGCAGTAGGAGTGCCTTGGAAACCTATCGGACATTCGCAATTTGTATTATGACTTGTTCTTGAACATATTGCATTAGGACCGCACACTCTTGTAGATAGACATGGGTTTATGCATTTATTGTTAACACATGCCTCATCACTTTGGCAGTCCTCATTGCTTCTACATCCAATTAGACATTGGCCTCCTACACATGCTTGTCCAATGCCACATTGCAAATGCTTGGTGCATGGAGCTGTGCATAGATTTTGTACACAGGAATTGCCTGGGTCGCATTGAGTAGAATTAATACATGCGGTAAAGCACTGACCATTAGAACAGACATCACCGTCACAATCTTGTTCATTTGCACACAGAAGTATCTTTTTTTTACAGGCATTGTTATTCATTTCTTCATATCCTTCTGGGCATATGCATATTGGTTTTCTATCTACTACTTTACAGAGTGAGTTTATTCCACAGGCTCCTTCGCAAGGGTTTACGCAATGACCTTTGATACATGCTGCTTCTTGGGGACAGTCGCGATCACCATTAAGACATTCGTTTTGTTTTCTACATCCTGTTCTTTTGGGATCGCCTACAAATCCAGATGGACATTTACAAACGTATGAGGAAAGACGTGGCTCGCATGCCGCCGTGGGATGGCAAGGGTTTGGATTGCATGCTTCAATTTTTTTGCAACCTACTTCAGGCACTGGATCTGCCTTATATCCACTTGGACACTGACACATCGTTTTGTGGTTTTCTGCTATACACACCGCGTTTTCACCGCAAGAATCTTCTGAGCACGCATTCATACATGTATACGTTATTCGGTTGCATAGTTCGTGGGACAAACAATCATCGTTATAAATACACGGAACTGATTGACAACCTTTTTGTAAGTCTTCTGGGTTTCCAGTATAAGGTCCTGATGGACATTGACACTGAGCCACGTGATTATTTGTTACGCAAACGGCATTCGGCCCACATACTACCTGCTGACAAGCTGATACACATTTATTTAAATTTCCAGTGTTTCTACATATTTCGCTCTCTCGGCACTGTGCATCATCCGTGCATTGGTTTTTATTTATTGTCACACAGCCATCTCGATCATTTGGGTTTCCTAAGAATCCAGGTAAACAGTCACATTGACTTCTATGATTTTTTGTTACACATTTTGAATTTATAGGGCATGTAAATAATGCACAGCTATCTTGACATTTGTTCACTCCTAGCACGTCTTTTTGGCAGGATTTACTATCGTCGCAATCATTATCATTATTGCAGTTAGGTGTAGATGGCTGTTCACAAGCAGAACTCACTGGGTTCCATAGAAACCCAACTTTACAATCACAACGAGGACTGCTATCTACAACTCTGCATAGCTCATTGGCGCTACAAGCAATGGTCGAACATAAATCCACACACTTTTTAGTAAAACCATCGACCGCGTAGCAAGCCTGGGGCGCTAAGCAGTCACTATTATCGTGGCAATCCACAATATTCGGATCTCCCTGTTGTAAATGACAACCTGTATTAGCGTCAGTTGGGTCTCCAACATAACCTTCTGCACATTTACAGTGCGCTTGATGATTAGCGCCAATACACAGTGAATTTGGTCCACATTGTAATTTACTGCAAGAATCTACGCATTTGCGTATGCTTTTTGCTATTTGAAAACAAATTTCGGAGTCTTTGCAGTCGCCATCTATCATGCATTTATTTTCAGCAATGCAGCCTTGTTGCAAATCATTTGGATTACCACTGTGACCAGGGAGACAATGGCATGAACCTTCGTCGCATACAGATTGAGGCCCACAGATTGTTGTGCGACACACATCGATACATTTAGATTTTTCGCAGATATATCCATCTGGACATGTTGCATTATGAGAACAAGTGCATATGTTTCCATCTGTACATTTTGAAAATGAAACTTGGGAGCATAATTCGTACGGATTACCTACGTATCGGCTTTTGCAAATACAGCTAAAGCTTCCTGGAGTATTTATACATATTGCATTTTCGGCGCATGGTTTACTGCTGCATTCATCAACATCTGTGCATTGTATGTTTGGATTACCAATATATCCGGGTGGACATAGGCATTCCACGTGTGATTTCGTTTGTTGACAAACTGCATTTTTGCCGCACGAAGCTTTAGCACAAGTTATTTGTCTGCGAGGAAGGCATTTCATGTATGGATTCCCAGTAAATCCTTTGTTACATTTGCAAGCATTAGTTTGCCCATAAAAGCAATGAGCATTTTCACCGCATCCTGGCTCACACAACGGTGGAGATATAGCTGTAAGATAAATAAGAAATCTATCATTTAGTTACAATTTGGTATGTAGGTAGGTAAAGAGCAAACTAAGAATCATTTATTAAACCGAATACTTACGGGGCATGCATAGCAAGTCAGGATTTCCAACAAAGAAAGCATTGCAAACGCATTTTCCCGTATTTTGGTCACATGTTGCTCCAACGCCGCACACAATCTCTTCGCACCGCTGACGACACCGGCCTGCCACGCATGTCAAAGGCTCTTCGCATGGCACCCCAGGTCCGCACACGTCCCTTCTACACGCACCACCAGGAAACGGGTTTCCAACCATCCCTTCAGGACAAACGCAAGTCGGGCCGGTTTTTGAAATAATGCATTGAGCTCCAGTAGCGCAAGCGTAATTGTCGCATCCTGAAACAAAAATATAATAATAAGTATTATATGAATTTATTATAAAAATAAATTTTCACAGATTAATTAGTAAAGGAAAAATTAGAATCACGAGCGGGAATTGAACCAGCTTCATCTATCCCGCATAGATTACGCTGAGCAGGCGATACTGCTATAAAAATTATAAATGATACATTTTTACTTCAATAAACTTTTTTGAATGGGAGACAGATACCTGAGATACATTTTCCGCCTTCTGGTTCGGTGTATCCGGGACTGCATCGGCACCAAGCAGCGTGATTCTCCACTTCACAGAAGGCATTCGGTCCACAAGATATACTATTACATGGGGATACGCAAGTGCGGTTTTTGCAAGACAGAGTATTAGGACATTCAATATCATGACTACATAATTGTTTCTGTAATGGCCCTTCTTCAACTGTACCTGAAAAAATAAGATCAGTAAAAAAATATTCTTCATATAAGTTTATCATTATTAAAAATATCTGATTATGCCCGCTGCTTCGCCCACGTGGACTATATAACTCAGGAACCGTTTGGTACTTGGGATAAAAGTTGCGTTTTAGCGCACCCCTAACTTGCACTATGTAGTGAATGTATCTTTGAAATTTCAAGATTTTAGCTGTAGTGGATTAGTCTATATTTTTTACCCCCTTAAGGCATGAAATTCAAAAATTGCCGAAACCCGAGTGTATTTATTTTGTAGGATTATTCTCTACACATGCCAAATGACAAGGATAACATTTTTAAAATTTCCAGCCAAATATTACCTACAAAAAAAATTATATTTTTTTAATCAAATAAAATATATACAAAATTCAGTCCTTTTCAGGTTGAATTTCAAAATGTAAGAAATACCATTTTATTATTTTTATACTTGTTTGTAATCTTGTATGTGTCAAGTTTTAAAAAGTTTTTCCACCCTTACATCCCTATAAGGGATGAATTTTTAGAAATCATTTTTCTTAGCACGCGCTTACGTGATGGAAAAAAAAGCATCCACCAAACATGAAGTCTCTACGCTGAGCAGTTTCTGCTGTACGTTGTCTGTCAGTCCGTCAGGGTCAGACAGAACAGAGCCTTCTATGTACTTAATAGACTCTAAAGAACCAGCAAACAGCATTGTTCCTATCTATAGTCGTTTGGATGAATACATAGATAAGGGTATATATTGGACGAATAACTTTATGAGCGAAATAGACGATCGAGACCAACCACTGACCAAGGTCTCATTTGTTGTTTCACCTTGGTCGGGTTGGTGTAAAAACCGATCGTGTGGATGCGCATACGACCAAGATCGATTTGTTCGGTCGGCCGACCGAATAAAGACACCAACTCACCATCCACACAGTCGGATTTTACGCCAACCCGACTAAGGTAAGACAAATGTGACCTTGGTCGGTGGTTAGTCCTGGTCGTGTATTTTACCCATTAGGCATACAAGACTCTCGCTCGAGACATGATCGCCCAGGTCGCCCAAGACCAAGATACCGATCTCTTTTGTCTCGCCTGTGCATTTAAATACTTAAGTACTAGTTTATGGGTTTTGTATTGAAATAAATACTTACATCCAGATTTGTATGGATCTCCAACCATGTTAGGAGGGCAATCACACTGATAACCACCTTTCTTGTCCTGGCAAATAGCTCCATAAGCACATGGAGCGCTGTGGCATTCATTTCTGCTTGTACATCCAGTGTAAGGATCACCTTCATAGCCTGTCGTGCACATACATCGAGGTGGGTCGCTGGGCGTGCATTTAGCGTTGATGCCGCAAGTGAATCTCTCACAAGGGCTTTTGCATTTTTGCCCGTCAGTAACATCTAAATAAAATGGCGGAGGACAAACACATTGACCAGGCTGAATACATTTTTCATTGGAGAAGCAATCAGAATCACTAATACAACGCTTTTGATTTAAGGCACAGTGACCTGATACGGGATCTTTACCGTATCCGGGAGGACAGTTACAAACAAACGATCCCACTGTGTTAACACATTCAGCATCATATCCACAAACTGGTCGACCAGTAACACATTCGTTTATATCATCACATGCACCATCTACAGTCTGCGAGTACCCAGCAGGGCAAGCACAGTAACTAACGCCATCCGATATAGTTATGCATTCGGCGCCTTTTCCACACTTCTTATCTTCATTGCATCCAGATAGTACACAATTTCCATCTACTACTTTATATGGTGGTTGACATTGACAGCTTATATCGTCACAGATTTCACAATAGTTATATGGGTTACCGCTGTATTCCGCTGGGCACTTACACTCATAACTTCCAGGTAAATTTTTACATATCGCATTCAAACCACAAGGTGAACGTCCATGCTGTGTGCACTCATTGATGTCCTCACATAGCCCGGTTTCTTTGCTGCGAGAAAAGCCTTGAGAACAAACGCATACATTTTCTCCTTCGTGTAAAATGCATTGTTCTCCCTGGGGACACGGATTCATATCACTGCATTCAATTGGCATTTTTCCAGGACTGCAACCACCAACGTAAGGGTCTCCGTTAAAACTACTAGGACATTCGCATTGAAAATGACCCGGGAGATTTTTGCATACAGCTCCCATGCCGCAAGGATTGTCGTTGCATTCATTTACGTCTTGGCATCCATTGGGAGATACTGGATCTCCATTAAATCCGCTTTTACATGTACACTGAGCTATTTGGCCACTTAGTAAGCACTCTGCATTACTTCCACATTGTAAAGTTTCACAAGGATCTGAAATATATAATCACAAATATTACATTATTTAACTTATCTACTTTATTTTAAAATAATTGAGTAGGTACGTTGATAATATAAAACTTACGTCTACATTCATTTCCAACATTAGGGTCAGGGCATAAACACCTTTTAGTGGAATCGCATAAAGCGTTTCCAGGGCAGTCATTGTCGGTTTTACACGTTAATACTTCAGTGCATTTAACTCGTGGATCTGGGTCAGGGATAGTGTTTTCAGGGCATTCGCAACTAAATGAGCCATCCTTATTTAGACATTCTGCACCAACGCCACATGCTTCTTCGACTTGACATTCGTCAATATCCGTACATTGTTTATATGCGTCTCCCGTATATCCTTCGGGGCATTGGCATGCAAAACTTCCTAAAGTATTTGTACATCGAGCGTATATTCCACAACGGCCTACAGGGCTCGATGAGGTGTCACATTCGTTAACATCGATACAACCTGCTGCGATATCTGTTGGGTCGAAAGTCCAACCTTCTTCACAAACACAGTATGCTTCTGCTCCGTCCGGCTTGCAGTAAGCGTGCTCGCTACATTTGACATCTTCGCAAGGAGCTCGACATCCGACTCGCGGGGGACTACCAACAAATCCTGCCGCGCATTCACAGCTAAATCCACCTAGCGTGTTTAGACACAAAGCGTTTTCGCCACATTTTGATGTATTAGTTGTACATTCGTCGACATCAATACAGATTGATCCTTTCGCGTCAAAGCCCTCCTTACAAAAACATTGATTTTCAATACATTCCGCATTGTTAGTACAATCGAAATTTGACTTACACAAGGTATTCACGTCGATCTGAAATAAAAAATTACGTACCTATAACATACACACTATTGCATAAAAGATAGCATTACAAAACTTATTTATTTACCTGTTCGCAGGCCGTTTGTGGGTTAGGGTTAGCCCTGTACCCTTGCGGGCAGATGCAGTTATATCCCGGGACGGCGTTCTCGCAGATTGCATGCGCGCCGCAAGGTCGTTCTATCGACGAACACTCATCAACGTCGCGGCACCCGTCCACTGAGCGCGCGTCTCCCGTGTACTCCGGCTCGCAAGTGCACACGAAGCTTCCGGGAGTGTTGGTGCACATCGCGTGTGCGCCGCACACTGCTTTGCTACTCCTACACTCATCCACGTCTGGTGCAACAAACAACGTACGTCTAATTACATCTGCCATCAGCATCAAAATCGAACCGTTATACATACGTAGAAGAAACGCCGACAGCCACTACAAAGAGGAAAGGAAAAACACAGAAGACTGGCGATGGATTGTTATCCAAATTGTCGCAATCGGAAGAGGTAGTGATAGGCGAAGAAACTATTAAGAAGAGAAAAAACCCTTTATCGAAGGAACATTGACCGACGCAGCATAGAAGAAAATAGAGAATGCTGAAATATCTGGATGTCGCAGATCGAAAGACACCGATTTCGTTTACGCTGAAAAATTTGTGACATTTGTCCATAAATGTTTTTATCGGTTAGGTTAGTAAAAGCGTGAAGCTACCGACCGTCCAAGAACGGTAGTTTTCAGTGCCGATCGCGCCGACACAATCGAATTACATTATTAGGTCAGTACCACAAGTAAGCGTTAAACCACAGATGACGAAAACGGGGTTAGCAATCGTCACACAGTATGACAGTACTGTCTGCGGGTCGATGCTTACCCTCGCAGTGCTGGTTGGGGTCGCCGCTGTAGCCGGGTGGGCACACGCAGCGGAAGGCACCGGGCGTGTTCTCGCAGAGCGCGCCGCGGCCGCAGGATGCGCGCGCGCACGCGTCGAGTTCGTGGCAGGCGACGCGCGGGTCGCCTTCGTGCCCCGGTGGGCAGCTGCACTCGTACCCGCCTTCCACGTTGCGGCACACAGCGCCCGCACCGCAGCTCTCCCCGTTGGCGCACTCATCGACGTCCACGCACTGAACACACGTTTTGATGGTCAATAGGTACTATAATTCTCACAAATGTATACACTTACAACAATCTGTTACTTATCTCACGCTTACTTACCCCATCGAAAGGATTTCCTGTATAACCGTCTTGACATGCACATGTGTAGTTTCCAGGGTAATTCTGACACAAGGCGTTAGATCCGCATGCGCCGGGCCTTCGACATTCATCGATATCTGTGATATAAGACTTTCGTTACAAACACCTGTAAGGAAATATGATATTCACAATAATAATTAAAAAAATATTACCTCGACATTCTTCTTCTCCATCGCCTTCAAAGCCTCGGTTACATTTACAGATAAAATGAGCTGGTAGATTACAACATTCAGCGTTTTTAGCGCATCTTGATGCCACTGCCGGGTCCTCGCACTCATTTACATCTAAAAAAATCAAGCAATATTATATGCGTGGCGTAGGTACTTATACTACACCAATATTATAAACAGGAAAATTATTTTTTTGTGTAGTTGGTATGGCATGTAATTGGTATTTTTTTTACTGATATTGAGACACTATTCCCATTTCCCACCATACGTTAAAGCCGCAGAGCTATGAAAAAAATTATGCTTCGTGCGAAGCCTACTTTTTTCATACTCTGTGGTTTCAGTATATAAGTAATACCTTACCCATCTTTTATTGTGATACTAACTTCAGCCGACTTAATTCCTCATACAATTTTACCTACTAAGTATGTCAAAAAAGTTAAGGAGTACACACACCAAGGCGGTATCCTCTACCGCCCGCGGTAGCGGGTACGCGTTATTCCGCCTGTTCACACACACGCGGATAACGCCTTGGGTAGCGAAACCCGGGCGGAACTTTTACAGGGTTATTCCTGTTGACCCCACGTTTTCGGCTCAATGGGGCCTAACAGGTTTTTTCCTCTTGGGGGACCAACAGGAATAAATATTCCTGTTGGACCTGGGCTGTTATGTACTAGTTATGTTAGTTATGTTAAAAATTATAGGTACTAGTTAGGTTACTACTACCAAAACCCATGTACTAAAACAAAACCTGGTCCACCTAGCCACTAGGCAACATGCCCAAGATGCTGGCACAGCTTTCCTATATATTGATACGAAGTTATTATAACACTAGCTGACCCGTCCTGCCATCGCACGGGTTTATTAGTTGTACATCGTAAACCTGTTCATGAAAAGAGGTAAGTGAATGGGAAAAACATAGAGGAAAAGAATGAATGGATAGGCTTCGACAGGATGAGGACTTTCAAACTCCGTGCGACTTGGCAATCTAGCTTTTTTCTTTTTTCGTGGCTCTCTTTTTTTTCTTTATTTTAGTGCAACTAGAGAGCAAAGCTGATTTTTGCTAATGTTGAATCCCGAGCAAGCGTAGGTTTCTCAGGGGCGGCTCTACCTTAAGTGCAGGGTGTGAGGTGTTTATGGGCACCGGGTCCTAGGGGCCCGCGGTGCCCCATAAGACCCGGCGCCCGGGTCCTAGGGGGCGCTGCGGGCCCCGTAGGACCCGACACTTTCAGCGACCCACAAAAGCTCGGATCTATGGGGGAGCAAAACAGGGTCACGCCCCCGGGCGGAAACTTTAGAGGGAGCATTTGCAGAACGTAATTTTTTTCGTCTTACGACAACAACCGGGGCCGACGGTATTAAATAAAATTAAAGTAAAAACTAATCATACAAAATATCATTGCCAAATCTGCAAGAGAATAGTATCCCAACTCTAATCAACAGTAATACTTTTAACTTTCTTTATATTTCAGATATAAAATTCTGATACTTTCACTATAACAACAAATACTAAAAACAGACTAAAACTAAATTAATCTAAACAAAAATAAACTACTTATCGAAATCTAAAGTAAAAAACGATATACTATAGGTAAACTTAATCTAAACAGCCACTGCTAGTTGGCAACGTGCCCAAAATCCTGGCGGCATTGCCCCGTTGTATGGCAATGCTTAGCCTTTGCGCCAAATATAGACCAGCATTTTGGTCACGTGTTGCTTCGATCAGACGTTCCGAGAGGTCTTTATAAATTTTGTGTGCACTTGGTCCCCGCGGTCCCAGCGTCTCAACAATATTTGCGCCTTTTCATGTTCTCTGCGGATTCTGCCGCCACGCCAGCCCCAACCTGTGTTCTAGGAAAATGCGACGGTGCGAGGGCGTCCACGCAGGCTACGTTCCAAACCAAAGGCCGCCCCACCTTCCATGGAATCAAAGTCATCCCGTCAGGTCTTTTGCCATCGTCACGAGGCCGTCAGAATGGTCTTAGTTCTTTCAATCTTTACAAAATTGCTGACCAATAACGTTAGTTATTTAGTACGTAGTCCAAAAATTCACACCAAGACGGCCAAGTACGGTGTAAGTATCATTTTGATCTGAGCGTGCTATACCAGAGTATCAACAAAACAAAATTCAACAGCCCCTTCATAGTGACAACCGTGTCAACAGGTCCTAAGATATAAACAATCACTATTTTATTTTATTTCAATAAAAAGTACCGTACTTACGTTAGAAATGAAACTTTTTTCTTCTCTCTTGCAGTGGTTTAGTTATAATAATATCAAACTAAAGACAAAAGAAGGCATTTTATCAGCATGTTATGAAATTAGCAGAGATGAATTGCTGGACACTCGCGGAGTGCAAGACTGGTAGTAGTCGCGGCACGGTAAGCCAGAGTAGCTTCAACTCTCCGTTTGTTTTGGCGGGAGTACAACATAATCTGTTGAGTACGATCTCCCAAGAAAAGCCTATGGCAATTCAATCGTAGTTTGTTAACAGAATCATCGGCCGCTGGAGGGGCCGGGCGCCCGTACCGCGCGTGACCGCGAAACTTTTCGCTTACCTAGGCGGTAAAAGTTCCGCCCTACCCGGCGAATACCGCGCGGTATCCCGCGCGGAGTGTTCCGCTACCGCGGGCGGTAGAGAAATACCGCACTGGTGTGTGTACTCCTTAACGAGTTGTGACTCGACTTTTAGTAAAATAAAAATTGCATTGACTCATATTTTAACTTTATTCTTAAAATCATATCTTTTATTCATTTTTTCATAGCACATTATATTATGTGTGAAGTAGCTTAAAACTTAATACCTTTGCAAGTGAAACCATCGCCCTCGTAGCCTGGGAAACACGAACATTGGAAACTACCGACCGTGTTCGTACAGTGTGCAAAAACATCGCATGGTCTATCTTTGCATTCGTTTACATCTGTAATTAATGATAAAAAGTTTGAACTCATGTATTTTTTTAAAACTGTGGTACATTGACCGCAGTGCATTAATAAAACTAAACCGTATTCGTACCTGGTTCCTGACAGTTACAACCACCGAAACCATCGTTACAATGGCACACTCCACTTAGACAAGCACCGTTTATACACCGGGCGCCGTCTTCTTTGGTACAATCATCTAAAATAATAATAATTAACTGTAAAATTTTGTTAAAGTAATTAATCAACCTGCAGTGTTGAGATGCTATCTATACTCACCTGTGCATTTCAACTCTTTCCTTAGTTCGTCGGATGCCTTATAGCAGTCTGGCACGCCGTCGCATAATTTAGATAATTCATATAATTGCAATATTTGTGTAGATTCGTTTACTTGACAGCCAAAATAGCCGTCTTCTAAATTTAAGAAAAATACTTCTCGTTTTATTCCTAAACCTATTCCATATTGGCTTTGTGTCGCTACCTGTGAAACAAATATTAATATTCATACACCATAATCCTATAACACCGTAGGTTAAGCACCTTACCAAAAACACCTAATATGGAATACAAAAAATAGTAATCATTAATATTATACAATAAAAAGTAACAACGGCAGGATACAGATTTGTAAAGGAAAAATTAGAAGGCGATCTGTGTTGCTATAAAAATAATAAATACCGGCAGGATCATTTCGTTTATTGTGCATTTCTTTAATCTGTACCTTAAATAAGTGGCGCTCTCTAGCGGAGACATGTGTTCAACAGTGGACGTCTACGGGCTATTGATGACGATGATGATGATAAATAATCTGTATTTTACCTAGAAGTCAATGTGTAAAATGGATAGACCGGTGTGGCTATTTTCGTGTTTTAAAATGCTTATAATAATAAATAATCCGAATTCGGTTAAGGAAAGAAAAATTGAATAGTCTCAGAAACTAAACCTTCTTTTTTCAGACGTTTATGACCCAACCCCCCCCCCCCCCTTTTTTTTCAATGCGTTTTGTACCTATGGGTTTGGCTTTGAACAGAACGTCTTTCGGGCCAATTAGTTACATATAATATATATCTATAATCTATTACTCACATGTGTCGTTGTGACTAAGAGCGTCCAAACCACGAGCGGCAAGGTGGCTATATACATTGTCTCTGTAACAAAAGAAACGGCTGATAAGTATAATTTTTTTGGTGCACAAATACTTGTCGCGGGAATCAAACCCGCCGCCACTGGGTTATGAGCGGACCCTGCTCAACCACCACACCACAGAGGCTGTCAATATTAAATAGAAAAAACGTAGGTATTTAGAGGGTGTTACTGTCTAGGACTAGGATAACTGGGTGTCAAGAATTAATAACTTACGTTATCAGAAACTTGCTAAGAGCATGTTTGGCCATGTACTTGTACAGTTGTAGGTAAGGTACCCGAATCTGTCCAATCCAGAATCTGTCCAATACCGAACAAAGGCCTAGTACTTATATTATCTGGGCTAGTACCTACTCCCTATAATAATAATTACACGGTGTTGAACAGCTACCCAGTGTTTTCTCTCGTTTTACCTTTGCTTATTTCTTTATTAGTAAGTAAGGGGGTTAGTGTTTAGTATAGGGTTTCGTCATATATGTATGTATAATGGTATCATAACTGATGTAAGAAAATGCGTTTTCACCTCAGTAGCTCGGACAGACCTTTTGCTGCGAAAAAACTGTGCTAAGTCATATTTTGCTCACTGGCTAAATACACTAATGTGTGGAGCAATAACATAAGAAGAAAAAATGGTTTTAAATAGCGCGCATTTATAATGCAAATGGCGCCACATGCGTGTGATGAAAATTAGAACTACATTTATAGTTTCATTTTCTCTTTAGTGTTAGAGTGAGACAAGCGTATTGAGCAAAAGTGCTTTCAAGTTTTGCTCATTCAGCTTTATATTCTCGTGATGTGAAACTCCTTGGTGGAATTCTTATATATATTTTATGGAAATTAAAAAGAAAACCGTGAAGGATACGCACGGCTCCATACAACGGACCGTGCGGTAAAATACTCTCTACGTTAGGTTTTACCGCACGGTCTGTTGTATGGTGCGTCATATTTAACTGTCGAACAATGAATACAGTACATTTCTGTGCAGCGCCCCTGGCGGACACGTTGATGAACTAAAAATGGCAGTACAAATTTTAAATGGATTCGCGTGTATTCATTTGGCCTAGCACGAATATTTACGCGCGAGTAAGTGTAATGTTAACGTAAGTCAGTTGTATAGGGAACTGATCAAATGCCATACAACTGCCTTACGTTAACGTTACACTTACTCGCGCGTAAATATTCGTGCTAGGCCCACTGTACCCCTAGTACGAGTTTTCCAATACGTGAATACTATTCACGTATTGGAAAACTCGTATGGGAGAAAAGGGAGAAAACGTAAACGAGTCAAGTTTTGGTAAACTATCGAAACTCGTACAGGCTTCGCAAATGCATTTTTTGAGCAAATGTGTTGAAAAGTGATTTTCGGATACTATGATTTTGCGGTAAGTGTATTTAGCCAGCCTTAGGTTACATTTTGCCGCGTAGGCTGGCCCCCCACTCGGTGGCCGACGATCTGGTGAAAACCGCAGGGAGCCGATGGGTTTCAATAGGCTTGTGTCTTGCTATTAAAAATTAACAAGTCATTATTATTTTCATAAAGTAGGATAATAATTAATGCAATAATTGAAAGAATTAGTAAAATCGGTAAATAAATCACGGAGTAATAAGCTTTTAAAGTTTCATCGCCTGTCCCTTTCTCGCAGAACAGAGCATCCCCTACAGTTACTATGTAGCTGTGGGGTGGGATATGACGTCACATAAGATAAGATAAGATAAGATAAGATAATTTATTTATCCAAATTACAATAAAAATATAAAATCATACCGTTTACATGCAATATTTCAAAATGATACTTATAAACTATGGCATAATACTAATTCAAAATTATAATTAACTACGGGCCCCAAACTAGGACAAGTCTGTATCTTGGGCGCCCATGCAATTGTTACCAGAACTAATTGCGAATAACCATTGTGTACAATGTTTACTCCCGGTCCAACTCGTACGAAGTACCAAAGTGCTTTTGTTTTATAAATTACTAGCTTTTGCCCGCGGCTTCGCGCGCTTGTGTTATGTTATTTTTACGTTATAGTCTAATAATAGATCATGCATTTCGTACCAAACAACAAAATCCACTAAATCTTTTCCGAAACTGAGCACAGTAACCTGTATTATCATAGGTATAGGTATAACGCAAGCATAGCCGTGAGTGGAAGCTATTTAAGCCATTATTTAAAATAAATGTATTGAGTCTGATATAGATTTATAATATTAAAAGAAGTTTCAAACACATTACAACAAAAATAAATCATCATCACTTCACTCAGGACTTTAACAGAAGTTTTAGTAAATTTTGTTTAGTAGTTACCTAAGCAGGCAGGTACAGTTCAGAAAAATATGAAAGAATCACACACGATGATGGTGTTTTGCTCAGTTTTACATATGTAAACATAATATTATCCGCGCGCTTTTTGTTCCATTTACCACATTTTTTTACCTTCTTAAGTTTGGCTCCATACGAATTGAGTTACCTACACTTAGCCAGTGTCAATAATAAGTTTATAAAAATAGATAAACAGCCGAAGATATGCATTTACCTGTACGATGCGTACATAATTAATTTTCTTAATACTAATTAGGAATTACAACTGCTAAACCACCACTCCTTAAAGAATGGACAGTTAGTGGACATAATAATAATTATAACTTATTATATATATTTTCCACGCTGTCTCATTTCCACTGCACTTTTACATACCTACCTAGTGATGAAAGTGAGGAAGTAGGTTAAATCGTCATTACATAATTATTACTTACACCCAAAGACTTATCTACTATAACTATAACCTCCTTGGAGTAACCGAGTAATCAATCATTTTTTGCTCCCGTGGTTTATTTAAAAGTCCACAGATCTAAAATATTTTAACTTATAGAAACTTATTTCAACATGCAAGAAAAGAAGAAGAAGAAGAACAAATCAAAAACAGTCAAAAACGAACGTTACGCGACTTGTTATTGTTAATTCGAGGATAAAATTGCCATAATGATTACCTACATATTATTATATCTAAGTACCTACCCTTTTTAACATTTTTCATAAAATATTTCGTATCATTGGCTAAATACAAATAATAAGCACGCACTCCGGCTTACTTTAATGCCAAAATAAAAAAAGGTTTTAAAATGCGTAGCAATGGTAAGGGTCTATAACTTAAGTAGCTATAAGTACTATAGGTACCTTAAAACTTCCTTGGGGTCTATCAATATTGTAGCAGTAGTGCAAAAATTATTTTAACTACATAATTTAGAATGGTAACGTGTAGTAAGTTTATGTAAATAATACATTTGACCAGATCGCCATTAAAGAACATTGCTCCCTCCAAAACCCTATAAATCGATAACTTGTATAAAAATGTTAATTAAGTAGGTTTCAATATTGGCTAAGTATGATAATCGCGTGAAGCCTTATGAATGATTATAAAAAGTCAAGAACCTACTCTTTAAAACCGTTTTCATAAAATACTTCGTATCATTGGCTAAATACAAATTTTGTCTAATGCCAAAATAAAAAAGGTTTTACAATACGTAGCAAAAGCAAGGGTCAATAAATTAAGTACCTACAGGCACAGATTACTGAATATGTTACTACTATAGGTTAAGCTATAGGTACTATAAATACAATTTTAAATACTTATTTCGAATGGTAACGCGTAGTAGTTTTTTGAAAACGAATACATAATACCAATTCGCCAATATTGGCTAAATATGATATCTCGTGAAGCCTTAACTTATAATAAAAAGTCTAAGAAGTTTTTAGTTTTCGAAATTCCTTGTTCTCTGTGTCGTGTTCTTCTTTCTTAGATTATGGCTCCACACATAGTGTATTTAGCCAGTGTCAAGTATTGTAATTTTTCATCGTTATAGAATATTTCACGTAAGTCAAGTCATAGTTATAGTCCAGTCTAAGTCAGGTAGTCAAAGTCCAGTCTAAGTCATCTTCTAGTAAAGTGGTGGCAACTTTACTAGAAGCTTCTATGGAATTTTGGAAGCAACGCGAAAAACCACGTTTCACCACATTATATCACTTGCCCACACTCATGCTCGTAGTTCAGCACATAATGCGTAAAACGCCACCAATTTTAAACATTAACACTGGAAAAAGCACAAGTTTTGATAAATAATACAATGCAACTACGTGAACTTTTCCGCGTTCCCGCCAAAACTCCTGTGTCGTGTTCATATTCAAGAAGGTTCTCATACCTATCCTCTTTTTTAGTTTGGACCACAGATTAACGAAAAAATTTATCTATATGTAATACATATGACTTCCTTGGGTACAGGTACTTACATAATGAACACATTGTTTTTCTCTAATCTGCATTGCATCGAGCGCAGACGAAGTTATCGTGCGATGTATTTCGCCGTAGCCCGAAAAGTGTGATACACTCATGATACACTGCCGGTAATGCAGGCGCGCCAATTGTTATTTACTGTTTTTTTTATATTTTATGTTATAAATAAAGACATGCATAAATAAATTACTTCCTTATTGCTTAGTGCAGTGGGGATTGTTCAGAATGAAATAAAAATGATTGGGGTTCCGTACTCAAGGGTAAATCCTTATTACTAAACCTCCGCTGTCCGTTTGTCTGTCTGTGTGTCCATCAGTCACCAGGATGTACTCATGAATCGTGACAGTTGAATTTTTCACAGATGATATATTTCTGTTGCCACTATAACAACCGTGATCCGTATTCAAAGGGACAGATAAACAGACAAAAACATTGGTTTTACTTCATATTGATAAGGAATTATAAATTAAAACTAATAAAATTTATTTTTGTAATTGCAAATAATACTCTCACAGTTTGTAAAACATATTTATTCGCCGACATGCAATATAACGCTACTGCTTCCTCAATTTTATTTAGCCCACGTCGGTCGCGCAGCAGGCAAACAAATTGACTATGTGTCTGGGTTGGGGCGCTACAAAAACTTCGAGAATAGTCAACAGAGATGTTTTGCGCGCCAACTCAACAGCATCAGCATTCATTTCATTTCATTTCAAAAACAGCGAAGGTTCGGGCGTATATGAAGCCGCGCCATAATAGTAACAGAGCTTTTTTATTTAATCTGTGCATCCGGATAAACCCGAGATAAAATTACCGTCAGTAGCACAGAGTAATATTTTTTTCTCTCATCTATGATTAGTAGCCAAAATAAAACTTACCTTTTGACACTGGCTAAATACCTACAGTATGTGTGCCGCCAAAATATAAGAAAAAAAAACTTACCTTGAAGCCTTGAAGCGGCCATCTTGTTAAAATCCCGTTTCGTTTCATAATGAAATCTTAATAATTTTCACCAAAAAAAAATTAACGATATTTAAAATTTAATATATCCTATGTTTTGCGCCGGGTTTTTCTAAGCTTATTAGTGAAAACCGCATGAAAATCCGTTCAGTATTTTCGGACTTGTGCCGTAACAAACAAACAAACAAACAAACAAACAAACAAACAAACAAACAAACAGACAAAATGTCTAAAAAGTAGCTTAACGTGATCAGCGAAAAATTTCAAGCCAACCTGTGTAATTTTTTTTTCGATATCTTGCATTTACAGATTTTTTTATCTCTACAGTTTTATTATATGTATAGATAATAATAAGTATATAATACAGCTAATAACAACGATAATGAGAACTAAGATGACAGTTATGTGTTTCAAGATGGCTTCAAGTGGGTAGGTACATACAGCTCAGCAATATGGTCCACCGTAGTAAAAGTTATAGAATATACCTAGGTAATACTTATTCTATGAGCAAAAGTACATTTACCAAGTACGGATGCGTTAGCATGTAGGTAGGCACCTATACAAAGGCAGGTTAAGTACTTATCTCTGGGGAGTCGTGAAGTCTAGTCTAACGTATTACAGTAACATAAGTACTCAACGAAATTAAAACAAAAAAAAAACAAAGCACCAACCCATGCAACACGTATATTACCTACATTTGGTCATTGCAAATAAATTTAAATATCCGACTACTTACCATTTACCATACAATAATGATTTCTCCCGGATAGGTGGGCACGCAATACCCCAGATGCCCTAATTTTACATCCTTTATTCCTATTTGGTTATCCCTTATTCAATCACTTCTATTCCAACACACAGTTTATTCTTGTTATAGATAGTAGATACCCATTCATACAGAGTTCCGTTGATATACATGCTCGCAGCATTTAAGAGGGACCTTCGTTTTACCAACCCACTTGGAGGTAGGCTA
The DNA here is from genome assembly GCA_963580505.1 of Ennomos erosarius. Classification (NCBI taxonomy): domain Eukaryota; kingdom Metazoa; phylum Arthropoda; class Insecta; order Lepidoptera; family Geometridae; genus Ennomos; species Ennomos erosarius. The sequence goes on along the minus strand of OY756981.1, from coordinate 8,203,243 downwards.
CAATATGTGATCAGTAAATCTACACACCTACCCACCACCCAACAAGAATAAACACTGTATGCAATATTTAGTTTGGTCCCACACCACCCACCCAGGATGACATAAAGAAACCAGGTAAATAAGGTAACTAGACAGTCCGTACCTCATACTATGTTTAGGTATTTGGTCTTACAATGATAAAAGTGTCAACAAACATTATCGTGAACCATAAAACAACTCAATAAAAGCTATTGTTTGGCCAGGCAGCAGGCACAGTAAGGTGTTACTCTAATTCCTGTCCTATGCGGAAGACCAAAATGTTTCTTAACCTTAAATAATATCCTCAATACGGTTGCACGTTAAACTAAGGTTATACCCACATAGTAGCCAAACAAAGCCGCGTAATTCCGTAATTAGACCAGCGATTACATTGACTTATGATCGAGTGAGTGTGCGAGCATACATGCCAAAGAGATTGTTTGAACTGTCTCTTTCTATTCCTGTATTTTAAAATGCTTGTAACTTTGTCATTTTTTGAGATATTTAATTTTTATTTTCACGACTGTTTATGTTTTAAGGTATATTATCAATACGTGCAATAAAAAAACAGCACGACACAAGCCTATTCAAGTACCAACTCCCGCCGAAAATCAACCTTGCAGCCTTGCATAACAAATAACTATTGGGTGTAAATGGAGAGTCAAAACCCTTTGTACGTGTTCGAGGATTTTCTATAGTTGCCAAGCGGAATTAAGTGTTTCTGTTCGTCTTGTTTTACGATGGTAAAATGGAATGATAAAATGGGGGAAGGGAATTAGTTGTGCAATTCCATCGCACACCACACTCTACTAACGTAGCTACGTACTTAGGTACAAAATAATAATGTAACATTACCTACGTCTGATTATTTGTTTGCATTCAAATAAGTTGTTCGGGCTTTCATACCTATATACATATCAAGCAAGCTTTAAAGCCAACATGGCGGAACCTTCAGCTATTAGACATCTACTATAGGATAATTTTATTTCATGGAGTTCCCGCAGGAAAGTGAGTTAATGTTATATTATGGCGAGTAACAAAACGAGGCGTTGTTGTTAAATAAAACTTTTACTTTTGACCATTTATTTAAAACCAGTTCATTAGGAGCTCAGTAAGAATAAAAGCGTGAATAATCATGATACAATAGCTATACCGCCGAGACTCTACGTACTAACAACATACCTACCAGCTGTGCTCTACATTATCCACTTTCATATGCTAAAATAAACCAACTAAAATGAGTAACCGAATAAAATAAGCTTTTGTTGAGGATGAGAACCGACATGACCAATGTGAGCATGTGACCAACTCTCACGTGTAGAATGCGGATATTCATAAAACATGCAGGTATTTATCTTACCATGGCAACAGACATAGAGATATTTTATGTCACCCCGTCGTCGACGCCCAAGACACGTCTTGAGCGACCCGGAAGATCCTATAGCAGCCGTTGTTTCGGCTGCGCTAGGATCACCGGACCAGTCTAGCCCTTCTGGCTCAGGTACCGATTTCGGCACCGGTATAGGATACCAGCGTAACACAATCAGACACCGACCCCGCCGGCGAGGTCGACGTACCCCCGTAGGTTAGTTAGAACGGTCGCGACTTTCCATAGGGTCCACTCCTCCAGCGGACGTAGCCTTCTCGATCCTCTTATCCCGGCAACAGCCAAAGCCGAGGCTCGCACCCCAGGGGTGCCCTTGAGCTAGTTGCCCCCCACTTTTGTCGGCTGGGTGCCTTAAGCGCCTGCCCTCCCGCCCGGTGACGCTGTAAAGGTCGTTAGAGACCAACAGCATTAGCCCGTTGAAAAAAAAAAAAAAAAAAAGAGATATTTTATGTATTAACTGACATTAAATTTGTCATGGAGCTAATAAAAAAAGGAGGAGGGAATCGTGTCTGATCCAAAACTGAAGCACCCTTAGGAAGCCGGAACGCTTCGTACGTACGAGCGGGGCACACACACACTCACATCATAGGCAGCCGGTCGCCATACTTTCATCTGACACACATATGTAATATGTCCGCCATTTTGGGCTTCAGTTCCATGTCAATCAAAACTCAATCCTTCTTTTTTTTATTTCATCCATGAAATTTGTTATTTTTTTAAATGCTTAAGTACCCATAATAAGTATGATTATTTTTTCAGTAGCCCTATATAAACTATATTAGGTGTCTTGCAGCTACTTTTGTATTTTACCCAGTTTGCGAAAGTTGCGGAATGTTGAGATAACGATCTGCAGGTGAAAATCCGACCAAAGAAACATCGACCTCTTAAGTATCAAGCAGTCGGAACTACAGAGTGGCGCGGCGCGGCGTTAGGACAAAAACAACGCACGCAATGACAGATTTTAGCGGCTTTTAATTAATATCTCTATGTTTACATAAATTGTATTTTTAAAACTGAAGACATCTGAACGTTTGTTGGGAATACATTGTTTTTTTTTTTTGTATAAATATATTCAAAAGTAACTTAGTAGAATTGCTACTTACTTACTTTCACATTTTTTCAGGGGGGTTTGGTTTTTTTTTGTCTATTAATTATATAGCTTTTATTATCTCGTATTTGCGGAAATCACAATGAATTACATGAAATTCAAAGGTCTACATGCTCTACTCAAGCCAGAAAACGTCCCAAAAACACCTTGTTTGCCCTACCCTTTGCTTTAAGCAATAGATACCTACTTACATGGATGAAATAAAAAAAAGAAGGATTGAGTTTTGATTTACATCGAACTGAAGTCCAAAATGGCGGACATATTACATATGTGTGTCAGATGAAAGTAGGACGACAGGCTTCATATGATGTGAGTGTGTGTGTGTTCCGCTCGTACGTACGAAGCGTTCCGGCTTCCTAAGGGTGCTTCAGTTTTGGATCAGACGGGATTTCCTCCTTCTTTTTTTAATAACTCCATGCCTACTTACTTATTGTGTCCAAATTGATAGTGAAAAACATGAAAGTTTTAGGTAGGTACCAACTGACAGGTAGTAAGTAACATAACGTTTCACTTCTATCTTTACGATAATCTTTCAGGAATCTATAAAACAGGAGAAAGTAGGTAGTAGCATGAAAGAACATGAAACATGTGCCGTTACACTTGACGGCTGACGGCCACAGAAGACATAAGGCGGTAAAGCAATTTTTATTTAGTCCGTCCTCCCTGAGATTAGCTTGACCCAAAAAAACCCATCCACTAAATAAGCGTACGTTTCTTGAAAATCTGTATTTTTAGTGTAAATGCCATTAATCGGCGCTTGAGTGTATGTGGTCGTGTTGGATTTATTTAAATTACTAGTCAAGAGCATGTCGAGCCATGCTTAGTAGGGTTAGTAGGGCTCCGTAAATAGACAGGCATGTAGCTTCTTGTTTGCTAGAACCATTTCTGAAGGTCAATGGCTTTTAAAATACGACAACTTAAGTAAGTAATAGGTACTTATTTAACAGTGTTTCTTTTTTCCATGTATCTCAAAATATAAGTATGTACACGCGGCTCGTAATGATATCTGCAAATGGCTTTGCAAATAGATCCAATGAGAGAGTGAACTCTCATTTAGATCCATCATGGGTCGGGCCCCTGGGTCTACTGACAGTGAACAAAAACTTTAGTCGTTTTTAAAGTGTTGAGAGTTTTTACGTAAGCTACACAATCATAATATGCGCTATGATACCTACACATGTAGGTAATCAGGATCATAGCATAATTACTTCATAAGTGGTGTGTCTGATAAAATCGGTGTAGGAATTCGACCTAAAAGACCTACTTATTCAATGCTATAAAACATAATAAGGCGGTGTGATGTCCTGAATAAATGTATTTTCTTTCTTTCTTTCTTTCTTTCTTTCTTTCTTTCTTTCTTTCTTTCTTTCTTTCTTTCTTTCTTTCTTTCTTTCTTTCTTTCTTTCTACATATTATGCGAAAAAAAATCATTACCTACCTAACCCACACATTACATACTATACATAATAGGTACCTAATCCACACTGGCAAAAAAAACTCACATTTAAAATAAGGAGAAACTAATATATTACTTAAATTGAACAACATTTTTTCGCACACTCATCAAATCAAATGCAGAAGTCATTATGGCCAGTAATCTACCTTACGTCATGGGTGAAGTCGCAACCAATCTGCTTATAGCACCTATGTGGATTTGCGTGTACGAATGTGGTATCAAACCGGGCGTTAAACGCGTCCGCAAGTGCACGCGGGCTCGCTTGCGCCATTCACTTTCACGTTGCGTTCGCTCGCTGGCGCTCCGCACTGTGCCTGTAGTAGGTACGTATACCTACTTAATTTACGGAAAGTAGGCTGCAACTTGCAAACAATGCTATAGATGGTTTCTCTCTTGAGAAACGATTCTGACTGCATGACTGTGTGCAGCTGTGCATCGTATCAGTGTCGTCCGACCATCGATAACTAAGAGTAGATAGGTAGGTAATAGTATTATTCTGTTATTTTACCTTACGTACTATTTATGTATAGCTTTTAGTATACAAATTATTACTTTGTGTGCTACTAGCATGTACTACGAGAAGAGTAACGAATTTATATATTTCAGTCTAGGGATTGGATTTTCATAATTTTTTCATTTATTTTTTTCATCTACTGCGATCACAAGATGCCTGCCAAGCCTGGTGATTATAGCGAACACCCCTCTCAAGATTTTAGAATGGGGAGGCATTAAATATTCAGCAGTAGACGCATAAAATCTGTTGTTATAACCTATCTAATGAGAAAAAAATAGTCCTAGTAATGTCCCGAACAAAATAACCCAACTGATGATAATAGACCACCTGAACGAGACCAAAATGGATATAAAGTTAAAGTAAAACTGTAATCTGAATACGCCGGTACGCACCTCTAACCGCCCCGAAGTCTCCAACGCAAATGCAGTGACACGCGCGCAAAAGCGAATGGCCCTCAGCTCACCAATTCAGGCCTCAGACGACGGAGAAATTAACGAGATTGATCCCGTAGCATCTGAACTACGTTTATTGAGATTGGATATGGCCGAAATTAAATCCAGCCTTAGGTTATTAACTGAAGGGGTGGGGAAATGTAATGCTAGACTAGACAGTTTCGAAACAAGGATTAAGTCGCTGGAAGACCGAGATTTAACTATTATGTCGCTTCGTGAGACGGCTCAGCAGCTGCAGGATCAGTTGGACCAACAGGCACAAGCGGCCCTTAAAAATGAATTGGAAATTATAGGCATTAACGAGACGTCAAATGAAAATCTCGAGCATATCGTCATGACCGCGGCAACTAAAATAGGGGTTAATCTTCCAGAGAGTGAGATTGATTGGGTGGCTCGCGCAGGTCCTAAAAACGGCAGATTTAACAAGGAGGCAAACTTACCACGACCAATAATTGTAAGATTTACCAGGAAGGCGAAAAGGGATGAAGTGCTAAAGGCCTACAGGGTCCGTCGACACACTGTTATTACGTCGGCTGATCTAGATTCCTTGGGTCCGCCACGAAAAATATACATCAATGAACATCTTACCAAGTCGAACAGGCTGTTATTTCGTGACGCAAGATTACGCGCCAAGGAGCTCGGATTCCGGTTTTGCTGGGTTAACAACGGCAGAGTTCATATGCGGAAGGATGAAGGGAAATCAGCTATTGCTATTAAAGGTCATGCTGATTTGGATCAAATTGCTCCTGCAGTGGTGGTGCCTGCTAGAGCGCCTATCCCCGCCGAACACCTTTTGTGAAGATACTCCCTGCCATATTATTTATATTAAATGCTGTTTAATATATCAACCCTTTTGTAAATTAATATTACACAGAATTTATCGCCGTCATCCAGTAAATTTGTATCTTTTAAAAGTTTTTATCCATCACTGTAACAAATTCCATACATATATGCATCCTCACCTCAAACAGTATCTGACTGCTAATTTATCGTACCGTACATATTATACAATCGTCATTGCAACACTCTCCTTCAAACAACTTGCTCATCCATACATAACCCACAAAAGCTACCAGCAGCGCATTCCTGCGTTGTTCGGGATTGAGCATAGTCTTAAACATACCTACCGAAGTGCGGCACTCTTCTCTAACAGATTCTTATGTTTATTTGAAGGGTCTCAATTTAATAATGGGTAATCTGGACCTTTACGCGGATATAGATGAAACCCTTCAAATAAAGTGCCGCTCTATCGAGAAACCTGAAATGTGCAAGGACTACATTATGCCATTTAACGTCAAAGTCTTATCGTTCAATATTAGGAGTTTGCAACACAATTTCCTACCACTCCTTGCAACTCTCAAACGTTTTGAAACCGAGTTTGACGTCATAGTTCTCACTGAGTGCTGGCTGCATGAGTCATCACTAATACCGCAGTTACCTGGATATAATGTCTTCCACACAAAGAATTTTATTAATAAGTGTGGAGGAGTCACTGTATACACAAAAAAACACTGTTCCGCAAGTGCACAAGAGCCCCAAGTCGACGATGCCAATTTTCTAGTCGTGGATATAGCTAACTCTTTTAGAATAATTAGTATATACCGATCACCTGCTGTCAGGAATTTAGAAAAATTTAATGACTCACTTGAAATGCTATTAGAGGGTTCAAAAGATCATCATTTTTTATTGGTCACTGGCGATATGAATATTGATTTGTTGGAGGATCCCCCCAACAACGATAACGCCTCATACCAGTGTTTAATGGCCGAGCACGGACTACTACCGGTCATAACTAAACCAACAAGAGGTAATGCTTGTCTAGACCATGCATACTTAAAAACAAAAGACAGGGCTCTTGGTGTGATCTGCAAAACTTCCTTAACAGACCACGATATAGTGATCATAGGCATGTCATCCAATCCAATAAATAGGAAAATGTCAAGGATTTCAAGTAGGACTAACTTTCACGAAGTATCCAAAGAGTTGACAGATGTTGATTGGAATCTAGTACTCAATAAAAATAACGTAAATGACGCAGTTCTTGTCTTCAACAATATAGTATTGGATAGTATACGTAGAAATACTCAAAGTAAAAAAATAAGCAGGTCAATCTTCAACATTAAGCCCTGGATCACTCCTGGTTTGATAAGATGCATGCGTCATCGCGATAACCTGCACTTGCAAGTCAGACGTGCCCCTAAAAACGACATTATTAAAAATTCTTATATCCGGTATAAAAACTTCTGTAATAATTTACTTCGTAAACTTAAATCTGACTATGATAACGTGCAACTGACCAAAAACCAAAACAACCCTAAGAATTTATGGAAAGCCATAAAAGATGTCTGTAATATACCTCATAGTAACAAGGATTCACAGGAGCTTCTGAGCAATGCGAATAGTCCCCAAACCTCTTTGGACAACTGTAACAGGCATTTCGTTATGGCAGGAGCTGAACTCGCTGCAAATATTCTTACTAGGCTCAACACGTCACAGGAATCGTTGAGCGCCCAAATCCCTCTGGTGAGTCGCAGTGCGAACTCTCTTTTCCTTGCTCCAACTGATACTCGGGAAATAAATGCAATAATTCAAGATCTAAAAGTAGATAGTGCCCCAGGTCTTGATGGCATAACTCCGCTCTTACTAAAACATGCAAGGGCATCTATACTTGACCCACTAACACACATTTGCAATTTAAGTTTGGCTACAGGAGTGTTTCCAGACTACTGGAAGACAGCCTTAGTCACTCCTGTGCACAAATCAGGGTCTAAGTCATGCCCTGATAACTATAGACCAATTTCGCTTTTAAGCATTTTATCAAAGGTTTTAGAAAAATTAGTTAACAAAAGACTAGTAGGGTTTCTTGAGAAATATAAACTATTAAATGATCGTCAGTTTGGCTTCAGACGCGGGAAATCAACTGAAGAGGCAGTTCAACTGTTGACAGAAATGGTGTCGTCACGTCTGGATGGTGGGCAGAGGTGCATTAGTGTCTTCCTCGATCTTGCCAAAGCATTCGACACAGTCTCTAAACCAATACTACTGAAGAAGCTCGAATGCTTTGGTATAAGAGGATGCGCCCTCGACTGGTTTACGAGCTACCTGTCAAACCGGAAACAGTGTATTCGAGTGGGAGGACATATGAGTAGTGAGTTGGGTATTGCATTTGGCGTCCCACAAGGCAGCATTCTGGCTCCTACGCTGTTCACCATCTATATGGATGACATTCTTGGGATCAACTTGCCAAATGCCGAACTCATATGTTATGCGGATGACACGGTGGCCATCTTCCATGGGAGGGACTGGCAATCTGCGGTTAATTCAGCGGAGGAAGGTATGGTGGTGCTGACTCAATGGCTTGATGCTAACCTGCTCACCTTAAACCTGAAGAAAACTAGCTTCATGACATTCCACATTACACGAGCCACAGGTCCGGATATTACTTGCCTTAAATTCCACGGCGTCGGCTGCCAGCTTTCTAGATACAACACACACAACACAGAAACCTGCTCCTGTAACGAAATAGGAAGAACCGATCATGTGAAATACCTGGGAGTCACTGTGGACCAAAACCTCTCCTTCAAACACCACATAGCTTTCCTCTCTAAAAAAGTACGCAAGTTAATCTATCTTATGAAAATACTGCGCCCAGCGGCCAATTTAGAAATGAGAAAAATGGTTTACAAGTCGCTATGTCAATCACTCCTCCAGTACTGTGTAGGTGTTTGGGGTGGGGCCGCCAAAACCCATATGATACAACTGGAGCGAGCACAACGAGCTGTCTTAAAAGTGATGCTAGGTAAACCGCGTCGATACCCTACAGATAGGCTCTATGAAGAAACCTTAGTGCTGAGGGTGAGACAACTCTTCATACTGCGAGCCATTGCCAAAAGACATTCTCACTCAACTCAGGGAGACTCCTTAAAGCGAAGACGCCCTTTAAGACAACCGTTACCTAGGGTGAAAACCGCGTTTGCCTGTCGTCTACCAAAATATGTGCACATATTTACATACAACGCAGTCTGCAGACTCATCGACATAATACATCTCACAATTCCTGAAGCCAAATCTAAAACTACAAAATGGTTATTCTCCCTTTCATATGAACAAACGGAGAGACTTGTGAGATCTAGCGATTCTTAGATCAAGCTTGAGCGTAATTGAATACTAGGGGCGGTTAAATAGCGACTCATCACATTGTCACTGGAGTCGTGGTATCTCGGGTCATCTACCTACTGTAATTTTTTCTTTTCATCCTATCTATTCAAGGAGCTAAGTTAGTTGGTTAGTTAGATACGTGCGATCAAAATGCCTCTTAGCTCAATCATTGGGTTTAATACTTTGAAAGTAGGTACCTACATGATTTTTGTTCCACTGTGACCCAATCTACTATTAAGGACGGGACACGTGGGTTCTCCCAGTGTTTTCCGTTACCCGGTCTCGTCACGAAGTGGCTACACCTGGAAACTAGCAACGCAAGTATATTGCCCAGCTGTTGGTGTATTCAAAGCACACATAAACAAACACACAGACCAATACAAACAACACAAATGGCAAGAACACATTTCACAACTTACACCCACTCATAGATACGCAGCACTAGGCCAGTTTTTACCTAACGCAATCACACTCACACACTCTTGCTCGCATGATCAGACACAGTCATAGCGCAAGGGACTGGACTTGTATAAGGTATCTTCGGTTGATTGATGGCGATTGGGATTGTAGGCAGGTGGGTACCTTCGTACATGTCGTAAACCATGGACAGGGGCAAGGAATGTCATTAATAGGTTGAATGGTAGGTACCGAATGGGGAAAATCTGCATAATTTGTACTCCTAAATTGTATTTCTATTGCTATATTATCAATGAATGTAATTTAAATGATATAATGGATAAATTTGTATGATCTCACCGTAAGTTACTACCTAATTATCAGTGTTAATTTTAACCTCAATTATAATTTTAATTATTGGAATGTTATTGTTTAAAATATAAGTAAGTACCGATCATTAGGTACCTTCTGGGTAAACCTACATAAAATGTAAACTCCTAAATTGTATTTCTATTGCTATATTATAAATAAATGAAATTTAGATGGAATAATGGATAAAATTAGATTATCTCACCGTAAGTTACACCTATACCTAATTATCAGCGTTATGTTTAATCACAATTATAATTTTAATTATTGAGATGTCATTGTTTAAAATCACCGTAACTTACACATAATAATTATACCTAATTATTAGCGTTAATGTTAATTTAAATTAAGTATAATTTTAATTATTAGAATTTTATTACTGAGCTATGTTTATATACAAGACGTAGATAATTTAATCATGCATGCATTATTATATCTTACGTGTATATATACTTATAAACTGTTTTAGCATAGTTCTCTCTATCAGTATAACTAAATTTAGCCTACGTGGAATGTGTACAACCTGGCGCAACTAATGTTTTGTCAACGTGAGCTATTGGGCACCCAAGATACAGGCTTTGCCTAGTTTGGGGCCCGTAGTAAATGTTTCTCTTTTTCACTATATTAAAGCGACACATATAACATGTTCTACTGCACTGTATCAAACTGTTCTGGAAATAAACTTATTATTATTATTATTATTATTATTATTATTAAGTTGCGTCGATCGATATATTGTCGATGATAATAACGATCGAAGTGAATGGTGTATCATTGTGAACGGTACCAGTAGTAACTATAGCGGTACAATCCAACTGTTTCAACAGTGTAATATAGCGGAATATTTCAAGTGAACATTATTAGCGCGTTAACGCCCACGCACATGTTTGTGACTTCATTAGTCATTCACGTTTCTTATTTCCGCCCATATCGGAATCGCGGCTCACCTAATTATTATGCAAGTTTAGTAATGAATCCGACGACTCTGGTAGTCATTCGTAAAGTCTGGAGATACCACCTAGGTACCCGGATCCGGGTTTCATTAGTACAATATTGGAAAGATAAGATAGGCAGTTTAATTATTACCTACTCACTCTGCACTTTTCCTCGTGGATTGATAATGTGTTGTGTCTAATAAATTATGTGCCTAGGTACATAAGAAAGACTACATTTCTGACGATTCCGTAACTACTGAAAGTTATTTAAAAAATCTGCCAATGCGAGTTGGACACGGCACGAAAGGCTCCGTATCTTATCTAAAAAATAAGCAACAAATTCACTTTTGTTCTGTGGGAGCCCCCTTAAATATTTATTTTATAGCGGCAACAGAAATACATCATCTGTGAAAATTTCAACTGTCTGACTATCATGGTTCATGATCATGAGATACTTCCCTAATGACAGACGGATAGAGAGACAAACAGACGGGAGTTAATAATAAGGTCCCAGCCGGCATTAACCTTTGGGTACGGAACCCTAACAAAACTGTTGGTTTAAAAAAAAAAGATAAACAAATTAAAATCTAAATGTGTAGGTTTGGTTTTTGGCGGGAACACTGAAAAGTTCACGTCGTTGCAATGTATTATTTCGCAAAACTTGTGCTTTTTCCAGTGTTAATGTTTAAGATTGGTGGCGTTTTACGCATTAAGTACTGAATTACGAGCATGAGTGTAGGCAAGTTATATAATGTGGTGAAACGTGATTTTTCGTGTTGCTTCCAAAATTCCATAGAAGCTTCTAGTAAAGTTGCCACCACTTTACTGATGCGTGACTTAGACTGGACTATGACTACCTTGACTTTACGTGAAATATTCTATTAACATGATGAAAAATTACAATTCTTGACACTGGCTAAATACATTATATGTGTGGAGCCAAAATATAACAAAAAAAATGTGTAGGCATTTATAATGTGTAGGTGTAGGTAGCGCTATACCTAACTGTAAAAATCTTTGTAGAGTAGGTACCTATATCAAGGCTGAGAGAACGTGGAGTAAGTTTGTATGATACTATTGTTATTCTCAGTCTCCATGTTCGTAGGTAAGTGCAGCCTAAATCTCAATAGAGTACCAAAATTACCAGAACTACTCGAATGCGAGGTCACTAGGAGGTACCTATTTAAATTAATTACTTACTTCGATGAATGGTTAGTGGGTACTTATGCCTACCATTAAAAGTAATCATGAGGAATAGGGAATGCCCGAACCTCGACATCCATTTATAGTTTAGTTTTTTAAAAAAGATCAAAACCAAACAATGTTTAGTTTAAAATTACCCGTGTCTGATGACGTCGCGCGGCGGCGCGCGGCGTTCCGTTTTCGACCGTTGCCTCTACAGTTAACATTGATAAAATGAGAATTTTACGTCATAGGCACAGAATTCCCCCTATTACATAGGTCCAGAACCGAAGTCTCCATACTTAACCTTGTTTGAACATGAGTCAAACCATAGAGCACATTTTTTTTTTCTTCTAATGTCAGTTCCTATTTCAACATAATATATAAATAGTATTACCCGATTTAGTCGGGTACCTAAATAAAAATCTAGCTAGATGTAAAATGTAATTAATAAAAATTATATAACGCCTACATTAAAAAAATATAAAATAATAAAATTAATTACCATCATAATACTATCTATAGACAAGAAAAAGATCTATAGATAGCTCATGCAATCTTTTAATAAAAAGGATTCAAATTAAGTAAAACCAGCAGTTTATCCAACATTCCTTTTAATAACTCACTAGTTTTTCAATATTACCAAGTTAAAGGGTTTAAAGAACAACAGTTATGTAGGTACAGAGGATCTAGCAAAGATACCAAACACTAACGCTAACTCCAAACGCTAACTCCAAAATGTACTGAAATGACATTTCGAAAATCGCTAACTTTTCCGTAGCGAATGTCAGTTCGATACATTTTTGGAGTTAGCGTGAGGCGTTAGCGTTAGCGATTGTGATCTTTGCTAGACCCCCTGGGCCTCAACCAAAATAATGTTTCATATATTAGGATAAAAAAAATAACCTTAAAAATGGAAAAACAGTGGGCGCGTGGAACGTTTATAGTTGACAATAAAACTATTATCAGTAATTGCACTTCTGTTTTCTATGTGTTCTTTACTATAGAAATGCGCTGAACATATTGTTGAGCGAGTATTAGGTTTCCACCAATCTTTATTTCGACTTTTTCGAACTACTTTTATCCAACGATCAGCTAGACATGGATCTATTGGAAATCCATACAAAAGAAATCGGGTAATTATTCAGATGTCGTGTGGCAATACTGATTTTGACATGTCAACTTTTTATTGTAAAATGGTTCTAACTCTTCGTCAAATAGAAATAATTAAAATAATCCTATAAAAATACATGATTAAGGCCACTTACAAGTGAAATGTGATCGTGTGCTTCTGTGATTCGTGCCTCGAGTGATTTCGGCACAGTTTTATCACGCAAGACGGCATTTTTTTTGGTATGTATTCAAAAGCACACCCAAGTAACGACTGATTTTGATTTTGACAGCTGAGAATCAATCACACCCAAAGTGGTGTGTACGGTTTTGCCCTGCTTTAAAATCGTATTAGTGGTCTGGATAAAAAGTCTTTGGTCATAGGTTTAGGTACGGCGCGGTGGGTACAATTTCAGATTTTACTTTATTTTTCAATCTCAATATTAGATTCTGGACCAAACTTAATGGCGGCTGTGGAGTGAGTTGCAAGGCCCCGCACTTACCCATAGACCAATTAACCAACCCTAAGCGCTTATACGCTTACCTCTTCCCGCGCACATTCAATTTTTGGCACTACACAGCATTTCGCGCTGACTACTTCACAGCCGCTATTGAGTTTGGCTCTGACTCGTTAGTGTCCAGTGTATTCATTTGGCCCAATACTTCGCCAACACGCATTACATGTCGCTTGATAATCTTGCGTTATGCAGAAATAAAATAATTCGTAAAATAGCTCGAGTTATTCCGTTGTATGGGAAGAGATGAGGCATCTGTATTTAAGGTATTATATTATCTGTGGTATAATATATTTAGTAGCTCCATTAAAATTACAATGATACAAATAAGTGAATAAATTATAGAAAGTCAATGAAGTACCTACTTATAAAAATTTAAGTTTACCCATGAAAGTTTCATCGTGACTACACGTTGCTACTTTAGCTGTCGTGCGGTGTCTTGTACCTTGGCAACATGTAATAAAGAAGGAGGAACGAGCGAAGCATGCCACGGCCAGTTCCGGTGACGAGGCGGACAGCGGACGGCGCGGCGGCACCAACCGTGCTGTGGGACAGGAATATTAACTAGCCATACCCAACTCGAGGGACTTGCAAGTAGAGCGACCGTTTCAAGTGCCGATACAATGCGATTGCTCAAAAGCCAAATTATATTGCAGAAGAGAATAACAGTGAATGGTATCCGCGTATCGTTAGTTTTAATAATTTTAGTGACCATTATTTGCGTACTATATAAACGCACTGATAATAAAAGGATGTCAAGGAATAGTAGAGTCACAACAACCGTGTACCATTATCACCATTATCATACCAATTTAACGACCACGTCGCGCGGCGACACCGGCCGCTGCCGTGTAATAATTAGTGTAAGTACATCACAGTTGCCGGTAAAGTAGCTTATATCCTCACCGCTTTTAGGATGAAAATCCAAGTTTCCGACGCGTGCTTTTGATTTTACATTAAATACATGATGATAACCCGATTCAATGAAGTGATTCAGTGTATCTCACAAGTTATACGCACATTTTATCATTATCATCGTCATCAACAGCCTGAAGACTGCTACTGCTGAACATAGGCGTCCCCCACAAAGAGCCACTTTTAGTGGCTGCATGCCTCCTGCATCCATCTGATTCCGATTCGGTTTCGGGTTTGGTCTCTGTTTCGTTTCACGACATTTTTCACGAAAGTTAAAATCAATACAACTCTGTTTTTTCCTCGCAAATGTGATGAAAAACGTCGAATGACACGCGTGTGGGTTGACCATTGCACTCTCGGCTTCCATATCGCGTATTACCACTATTCGTATCGTATTATATGTATTATCGTATTATCGCATATTACCACCTCGAGTGCAACGATCAACTTCCCACGCTTTAGTGTTATACAAGGGTGCAAAGTTGGTTTTTGATGGTTAAATATACAATATTCTTGGTGAGAATATTTTTAAAAAGAAGATTCCAATTATAAAAACACTTTCCTCGCTAGCGATTAAAACGCGTTTTTGCGCCCAGATTTCGAATGCCAAAGAGAATCTTTCCGTGCTAGTGAGGTGAAAAATTAATTAAACCACGTGAAGCCGGTTTGGATCAGTCAGTGTTAAATAAAAAACAGCACTAAACATTCATGAGTTCAAACATAAAAGACTGATGAGTACCGTCTTTGAATAAACGGGTTTAAATTTTGGTTTTGATCAACAGATTTCATCAGAAACATTTTTTTCGCGTTCGTGGAAACCAAGTTTAAGGCACAGCTATTTTATTCGTAAGGATTAAACATTTTTATGGACATAAGTGAAGAGATGAATAACGCGACGAATCAGGCTTTAGAGTTGCGTGCGTTATATAATTAAAAATCGTGTTTTCACAAATAACAAATACCAGCTATAAACTGCAAAATTGAGAGAAGGTCATAAAAACGTGACCTTCTGTCAATCGATAACAATTCTGTAGATCACGGTCATTATTTAATTTAAATAACCATGCTTACCTAATCATGTAGGTAGGTTTATTTATTACGTAAGTATAATATTCTACGTTATACTCAATTCATTAACTTTTATACAAGGTGACCTTGAATTGGTATGTTATCCCGAAATGGGGGGACTTAGACCATGATACCCTACAAGTTGTGAGAGTCTTAATTGAAACTGGGTGTATCCAAACCTCCATGATAAAAAATACACAAATTTGCACGTGCGATCGCTACGAGAGTTAACAAAATATCCTAAATTCATTTCTAAATACTGTACCCCTAGTACGAGTTTTCAAATACGTAAATACGCGCAAATCCATTTAAAATTTGTATTGTTGGAAATGTATGGGAGAAAAGGGAGAAAACTTAAACGAATCAAGTTTTAGTAAACTATCGAAACTCGTACTAGGGGTACAGGGCGTTGAACTCTTTATGTGCCAAGAACATAGTTCAACCACCCAGCTGCGCTAAGGCTATTTTCGAACGTAAACTTTACACGGCATTTCTTTAATGCAAAACTATTAATTTAGGACAGTAGTAGAAGAAACATTGTCTACCTTGGGGTGTAGATTTACCCTCTTTCGGGATAACATACCAATTCAAGGTCACCTTGTATAAAAATCTAACACCATTAAAACGATTTACAAATACGTTCTCTTGGATGCAATAGTCCTTTGAAGATGATGATCGTTGTAGTACGTACAAAATGTGGATATTTAGGTAATTTTTCTATATCTGTTAATTATTTTTCTACATACTAGACCTCCAGGTAGAAGGTACTTATATCAAAAAGAACACAAAATCAATCAGTAAATAATAATATACCTACGTTATAATATTGAATATTATTCTTCTATGATTGAATACAGTATAGAGGATTGAATATATATTTTATACCTACGGTAGACTATAGCAAGTTCACCCACCCATATGGATTTGAAGGTGAATCCCTTAGAGGCTTAGACGAAACTTAAACTTGCTTATTAATACTAAGGAGTCTAAGGTAAATCCACAATCCACAGACTAACTGCCGTCAAACTTGTAACAAGCACTTAAAAGTTAATAATTATCATTCCTCTCTTATTTGTTAAAACAAAAGAAATATTGCAATACCTACTGGTAATTTAACACCATTATGTGTGAACCTAATAAACGGAGTGTAATAATTTAGTTTTGACAGTTGCTATATTCCAAAATAGGTAGATAAGTCAGTAAACAGCAGTGGTATAGGTCTGTGGGTATTTGTGGTACCTAAGTAAGGAGATATATCTATAATTATATCTGCTGGGCAGATCATGAAAATGATTCGCAAAGCGTCGTTTTTAATATAATATTCTATGACTTCTATGCTTATAGATTTCTATTATTTTTTTTATTACATACAACTTCAGGATTTATTGTATGTTGCAAATTCTCTTTCGCTATTTTCCCTAATAATTTAGGTACTTAGGTACCTACCAAATACACGGGTATTGCCCGTTGCCCACCTGCTTTGTTCACCTGGGTGGACTACGGGAAGATTTTTCTTCCCCTGGTTCACCTCAAAATATCTGGGTGTACCACGGGTAATTATTTTTTCCCGTAGTCCACCTATGTAGGTAATTATTATATCATGTTTAGCAAACAATGAATTGTAAAATTGTAACCGAACATATTTTACAGTTGATACCGTTTCGTAGATTTTCTCACAGGCCGCGGCAGATTGATGGGTTGATAGCGTGAGAGTATGGGATTGATGGGAGCCTACATTATAGTACCTAGTGGTATTACGGAATGACACATTATAACGGGCCGTGTCACTGTCGGCCCGCACACATGTTGCCGGGGTGCCCACACTGAATACGGTTGCATCGCGCGATCGTTCCGTACGCACGGGTGACAGGTGCACACATTATAGCACCACAACCACCTGGCCAATATTTATTGTTAATCGGATTCCAATAGAACATGCTAAGAGGTATTGTATTGATAGTAATTCCACTGTAGGTTCCACAAAGCCCTTAACGCTATAATCTATACATCTATCTTTAATAAAAAAAAATTATCTAAATAATCTTAGAGCATTTAGAAATGCTCTAAGATTATAACAATACAATATGATGAAGAGGAAATATTTCATTGTATGTTTGTTTGCATTGAATAGGCTCTGAAACTACTGAACCAATTTGAAAAATATTTTCACTGTTAGAAAGCTACACTATCAATTCACCGAGTGACATAGGCTACATTATATCTTCAAAAAATTAGGGGTCCTTACTAAAACCCCAATAATGTAAACCCAAGGCGTAAAAAAATTAAGTACTTACCTACCTAAAATATTCTTTACATGTCGCTGGTATGTTATGTTATGGGGTTATACATATAGGTACTATGTAGATAGGTACTGGATGTAATTTAATTCATTAGCATCCCTTGAGACTAGGTAACTACTGCTAATAACTCCAAAAATGGTATAACTTTGGTACATAGTCAACTTATGCAGTACATAATTAATTACTGTTTTTAATTATTACAGCGGCACAAGGTAACAATAGTTATTTTATGGAAGGCTGCATAGTTGGTCTATGGCACGAGTTTCAAGGTACGAGACGCAGCATAACTTTACTGCCGAGCGAAACACACAACATTTCACCTCACTACAGCGAGGGAAATGCGAGAAAGATAGCCCAAATAAATAATACCTACTTAATAATATTACAATCTGTGCCATTATCACATACCCACTCGGATGACTCTACAAGTCTGAGTTAAATAGAACAAGTTCAGTAAAGCATCATTTATAAACAGCATAAGACATTATGTGCAGTTTAGCTCTTGTTGATTGTGTGGGAAACGTATTGCTTTAGAACAAAGGGGCCTTGGAGGAGGCACCACGCTCCGGTGCAGACTAGTCTAATTATGCGCTGAATATTTGTTGCTCTTCTGAAAACCAGCTGTTATAAAACAAGTCAACTATCCATTTCCATTGATAATGTGGAATTATCTATCATAATATGACTAAACTTAATTTCATAAAATCGAAAATACCTAATTTATCGGGTAATTAAGTATGTTATACTTACTTAAGTTTACTCTATCCATAATACAATCATATTCCTCGGACAAGGCTATAGATATACCCCCTTACTAATAAACATTGTTTAGCGGATGTATAATTATTCAGTGTTTTGTCTTTCTCTGTTGAGTTTGAATCGGGGAGAGATAAAAGAAGAGAAAACACTTAGTAACTATTCCACTGTTATGCAATGTTTAATGGTAAGTAAGGGGGATAGACTATTGCTGCTCCTTCTCCGATGTATATTGTATATGTAAGTGCAGGAAGACTCTTATATCTATACAATTTTTTTTAAATTGTTCCTAGGGCTCTTAATGCGCGACAGCCGATCTTTTAATTAAAAAATAGGATACCTTAGCTAATCTAACAATATTATCACTTCATAGCTTGTTTTTGTTTACTTAGTGAAGTTAAACTAAGTAATTCTCTGTCACCGACAAAAAGAAACTTTTCATGCATGACTTTGAATCATTATCATCGTGTAATGTTTTTTATACTTCGTTGCAAAAAATTGCGGAAAACGTAACCACGCAGTATATATTAATACTTGAGTGGTTACCACAGACGGAAATTACTCATTTTAAAACAAAAAGGGAGTGGAAAAAAAATATTGACTCATTAAGCGGTTCAAGATCTTAACCTATAGGACGTAGGTACTTAGTTTGTAGCATAATATACGTATTAAAATAATCTTTTAGCAAATACTTATTTAAGAGTTTATAAATAAATGGCATTTTCGGCTGGCAACAACACACCTAATAAAAAATAATTGCGAGTCAAACTCGCGCACGTTGTGTTTCGTACCATTATCTATAAAAACGAGCAAAATAATCACGTTTGTTATATATTGAATATTTATTTAATTCTGTTTTTTTAATATTTTTTGTTATAGCGGCAACAGAAATACATCATCTGTGAAAATTTCAACGGTCTAAATATCACAGTTCATGAGATATAGCCTGGTGACAGACGGACAGATAGACGAACAGCGGAGGTTCTCGTTACCCTTTGGGTAAAGAACCTTAATTACTAGTGATGTAAAATAAATCATGTAACTAGACCACAACATGTATCTAGACTGAGCTACCTACCTAACCTGTCGTCATCATCACCAACCTGAAGACGTCTACTGCTGAACATAGGCCTCCCTCAAAGAGCGCACTGAGCGGTTGCTTGCCACCTACATCCATTGGCTCCGAAGTATTAAGTATTCTGCGCCTAATCTAGAGAACTATAGGAAATGTCAAGCTGACCTATTCAATGCGAACCTGCGAATATTTTTAATTAGACCTCTTGTGATGATCATATCAATA
Source organism: Ennomos erosarius (assembly GCA_963580505.1). Classification (NCBI taxonomy): domain Eukaryota; kingdom Metazoa; phylum Arthropoda; class Insecta; order Lepidoptera; family Geometridae; genus Ennomos; species Ennomos erosarius. The sequence continues at coordinate 8,183,304 of OY756981.1, read as the reverse complement.
TTGTGTAAGTAGGTACTTGTACTGATATTGTTTTTAAGTCCTGTATTTGTGTATTTAAGTTTATTTTATTCACATCTATAAATTAATTGTAGGTAGGTATTAGCTTAAGCGTATTTTGTTATTCATGCTCTATTTACAAAAGTTTTAAGTTCACATTTTAACTAAACTTTATAATCATCATCTCGCAATAACGGTCTTGTAGGTATCGTCTGGTTCAGAAGTTCAGATGATAATAAATTAAATAATTGTCAGAAAGTATTATATCAAGGTAGTTTCATACTAGATTACGCAATATACAATAAAAACTACTATGGAACTCCCTTGGTGTAGGTAAATGAGTACCTACTAGGTATAGTACCTATACTTATACGAAGTTACGAAGTAGGTACATAGTGTAGTAATAATATAGAAAACGAGACGAAAGTAGAAACTCAAAACTTGGATGGAATTAGTTCTCCCTGCTCCGAGATGTGATTACATCATCAAGCGAACCTTTGTGGACAGACAGCCGGACACTACCAGGAAAACCTGCATCCTTTTATGGAAATACATGAGAACTTACATAAGTAAAATGCGCTCATTTACTCCACGCTGCCTGCTTAAAACTTACTGCCTAGTTTTGTAATCGTTTCAGAGATTCAAGTCCTTGTATAACGTCCTCTTATTGGTCGTTCGGTTAACTGAATGTAGCCGCTTACAAAAATCTTATTAAAAATAAGGTGCCGTGTATTTCGCTCAGCAGTTTGCACTTTCCAAAGTTATGTCACCTTGATTTATATAAGAAACTCATGCTGTTCGTGAAAATTTAAAACTTACTATACCAAGGCACCTATAGGTACCTTTTAAATCAAGCTTAAATAGAACGTACTAACTTAAAGTACTTGCTTAGCCACATAGCATAGCCACGGTATCAGGCGCACAGTTCTTCATTCATGATTATAATTATATAAATAAATCCATTGGTACCAATGCAGTGCCGTACGAGATGTAGTTATTTTTTAATGAGACATTATTATATGTACCTACTTACTTTATGACAACAAAAGCATTACACACTAAGTACCTACCAGTCGCCAAAAAATAACAATCCAATAAAATTCTAATGAGAATAAAGTCACAACCTAACCTGATGGAAGTCAGAATTTTCCTGAAGGGTAAATGAACATCATTTAACATTATGCTTTATTTAAACTATAGATGGAAAAGCTTATCTATTCAACGTCGATAGAAATAAAATCGGAATATAGTCAGAAGGTACCCCCACCTTAGGTAATGCAAGCTAGATCGTGAGGTCGTGTCGTGTGCCGCTCTTACGACATTCTTATTCTTACTCTACTATAAAGATACGTATATTGCTACCATGATAGGTATCAATATCATGGGAATACCAACCTTGAGATCATCGGTGAGTGCGTGAACGGTTTAGTACGGGGCTCATTCCTCCCGGTATAAGATATCCGCCTTCCCTCGCCGGCAGGCGAACAGCCGTTAGGCAACTCCGTGGAACTCGCCACTAACCGTCGACAGCAATACTTGTTAGCGATACACTTTTAATTGTATAGCTAAAAACACACTATCACTTAGCACTGCACCTACACTCCAGGGTTAGGAGAACCGTTCGCTTAACGGGCACACGCGACAATTTAAGTAGCGACGACACGCCGGTCGGTGTTAGTATGTTCGACCGAGATGTTGGCCGGACAATGACTGAGCGTGAAGCAAAATTGTAGGCTTCGCCGCTCGCGCAGGTTACGCCATGCACCGCACACCTCGGCCCTCAGCCCGTTGGCGCCTCCACCTCCGCCCCGCCCCGCGCTCTCCGCACTCGATGCACTTCACCCTCGGACGCGTTTCCCAGTGGCTGAGCTTTTGCCAGAGCCCTGCTCTACCTATCCTATACCGCCTAAGCCATACATACTACATACAGAATCATTCGTACGTAAGTCTTATCCTTTCAGGGTGTGTTTAAACAGGTTACGCTATCTATTGAGCGCATTAGTTCTGCTATTTTTTCATGTTTTATTTCAGTATTTAAACTATTGGTAAAAATGACAATTTTCTCCATTCTGGTCTTTAAAATTAAATAAAATAAATAAATAAATAAATGCTCATTTAAAATCCAAAACGGTGACTTAAAATGCTAATTAATAAGTTTTTGATGTTTTTCTAAATCTCTGAACGAATGTTACGCTCAAAAGATAGCCTAGGACCTTTTTAAACACACCCTAAAAGCATACGATCTACGTACTAATCATCCTGTATACTGAGCTGCAAAGGCAACTAAAAGAACATGAAACTCGTTCGCTCACTAGCAAAAAAGAACAACACCACGTCCGTCGTGCCCTTGGCGAGAAAGGTCGCCAATTAGTCATTAAAATAAAAAGAATGTACATAAGTATTTAGTAAAAACTTAATAAACTCGAAGAAAAGAAAAATAGGCAGGTAACTTACCTTTTTTCGACATTAAAGTATCACGAAGATTTAATTTAAGCAATATCTACATTCCATAAAAAATTGTATGGCTTAAATGGGCTTAAATTATATCTAAAATGGTCTGGATGATTTCGATACAGGCAGGTAAATGTTTATCTGTATGTACCAGCAAAGCCTATGATATGTGCCAAGCTCAATAACCATTCTTCGTTTTTTTCTCATCACCACCATTACATCTATTTTGTACTTCCATTGAAAAACACAATCAAAGTAATGGCTCCACAATTCGATTGTCCGAATGAAAATTACTTACGCCTCTACTTATATTGAATTCAATGTCGGGCGGGCAACAATCAAAATATTGAATGGGTTAAACATTATAAATAGTTTTAAAAGTATAATGCTCCTGGGGGTCTAGCAAAGATCCCAAACGCTAACTCCAAAATTTACTGGCATGTAATTTCGGAAATCTCTAACTTTTCCGCAGCGAATGTCATTTCATTACATTTTTGGAGTTAGCGTTTGGCGATAGCGTTAGTGTTTGTGATCTTTGCTAGACCCCCCTGCTGTCTAACTCTACTAATGTCGTGGGGTCTGCGCACAAATAACTATAAACTAGTTCGAGTGACTCCGCTTTTATGAATACGTACATATTATACAATTTATACATCATCGGAATAATGAAGGTTAGGCTTGTATTCGTCATTTATGTCAATGATGCCAGATCCTTCTAGAGAGTTAGAAAACGTCCTATCTTATAATACACCCACTAGCGAGTGCTAGCGTCTCTGCAAAACAGCTGATAAAACCTTATTGAAGAATTATAGTTTCATTATGAGCACATCTACATATACGCTACGCCCCAAGAAGGTTAAATTCTCAAATTCTACTAGCGCTACTTACATCAAGTCTCTGCGGCCTGTGAAAATTCGTTTTATATTCTTTGGAAACTTGAGCCTTGGACCTGCACCTTGGTCTTTGCAGCGATATCAAATTGAATTATAGGTAGGTAGGTACTAGGTACCCATATTGCAGTCGGACTGAATTAAAGTGGTAAGTAATTAGTGTACGTAAGTAATTAAGCCTTGCTCAAACACTTACCACTTCAATGCAGGACCAAAATACGGAACATCCCATTTCAAAGTCAAGGATAAGTTATTTCTCCGAAACTGTTCACAAATTTATGAATTGGTTGCAGCCTTGCAGCCATGAAGCCATTGACGCTAACATGGGTTTATATCTACCTACTTATAATTAAATTACTTATCACAATATTATTATTTAATTTGAATAGATTTGAGCTTAGCTCATAATTTTGTGATACGCTACCATATATTTACCATCATCAACTACAATAATAAAACATACTGGCTGGTAGAGTACCACAGAAAATAAATATGAAAAGGCGGAAAGGCATTTGACCTTCAGTTGTTTTGTCAAGTGCTAAATATTTACCGATACTTACAGAAAATTTAAAACACGGGTAAAATGAGTTTATTAAGGTACTACTTTCCTCATATCCGAAATGAATAAATGAGTGTTTATATCGGGTGGAAGACCTATTTACGCACACTAACAAAGTAGGTCCCTTTCATTCCATGAATATTTTTTTTTTTTTTTTGAAAGTTTACAAAACTGGAAATATGCATTATATACTACTTAAAAAAATAACAATATGTACTAAAATCATGCGGTGGACATATTCCCTTCTAGATGTAAACCTAACATGCGTTAATATAGCTAGACGCTATCTCTAGGTGCTAGAGTGCTAAACACGACCAATATAATTAATTTTTAACACAAATAAATATAAATACCTAAGTAACGAAAGTTGCTAAATAAAGTGTAACTAAATAATGACAAACGTAATGAAATGAATGTACCCAATAACAAAGAAGGAGAAACTAATACTAATTGTTACAGATTACGACGTGACAATATCTCAGTAATACGTCGCCTAACTGAGGTTAGCGAACTATTATCAAAAATGTCAAAATCAAATTTTATTCTATCATAAGAGTCACACATTCGGTAAAGTGATGAGTGCTTTAACATATTAGTTTTGCAAATGGGAAGAGCAAATACATGCTTATTGGACAAGAGACGATTACCTGGACGAGGTACTCGAAAAGATATTTTATGCAACATATCAGGACACTCAACCAAACCCATAATTAATTTGTATAACATTATAATGTCAAAAGCCGTCCGACGAATTTCCAAAGGCGATATCTTATAGTGATTTAATCTAGACTTATAAGACCGTAATGATTTGCACATATTATCCATGTAAGTTATATGATACAAAAACTTCTTATTATAGGTAGATTATAGGTGACAACCTAGTATTATAATGCCCCGCAAATGCAATTCAATACATAGTAAGTTTAAATAGTATAGACTCTATATGTTGAATTGAATCTCAATACTCCTGTGCTGTTTTGTATAAAAGACATCAACGCGCTCATGCTTCTACGCTATTAGATATCAAAACTCTTAAGTGGCTTCGTATAAAAAAAATCTACGTGCTCATGCTTCTACGGTATTAGGTATCAATACTTTTGTACTGTTGCGAATAAATCATCGCGCTCATGCTTCTACAATACTGAATATCGACGCTCTAGTGCTACTCCGTATAAAAGACATTAACGCGCTCAAGCTTCTACGATATTAGATATCAATTCTCCAGTGCTGCTCCGTATAAGAGACATCACGCGCTCTTGCTTTTGCGATGTTTAGATATCAATACTCTATTGCTACTCCGTATAAAAGACATCAACGCGCTCAAGCTTCTACGATATTAGATATCAATTCTTCAGTGCTGCTCCGTATAAGAGACATCAACGCGCTGTTACTTCTACAATACTGAATATCAAACTCTAGTGGTACTTCCTATAAAAGACATCAACGCGCTCATTGTTCTACGGTATTCGATATCAATACTCTAATGCTGCTCCGTATAAAAGACATCAACGCATTCATTGTTCTACGATATTAGATTCGATACTCTAGTGGTGCTCCGCATAAAAGACATCAACGTGCTCATATCAATACTCTAGTTCTTTCCCATACAAAATACATCAAAGCGCTCATGATTATATAATAATGGCTATCTCATCAATACCCTAGTTCTGCTCTGCACAAAAGAAATCAACGCGCTCATGCTTTTACGATATTGGATATCAGTATTCCAGTGATGCATCGTATAAAAGACATCAATGCACTCGTGCTTTTGCGATATTTCGTGTCAATACTGTAGTGGCGCTCCGTATAAAAGACATCAAGGCGCTTTTATGGTTACAATAAATGAGAAATGTCGCCTGTTTGTTCGTATGTTTGTTCAGGTAAATAATCCAGGAGATAATTGGCTAGTTTTGACTTCATCTCTGTTGTTTGAGTGTGTACGTAACGTAGAGGTAACGTTATGTCACTTTAGTGCCATCTAGCCAATCTAGTGCTCCGTGGAACAGAGATCACACGCGGTAGTATAGTAAGCCGAATATAGCTGATTACTTCTCTTTTTAGTTCAAAGTGCATGATTTTACCAGGGTTGGTACTGTATGTTTGTTTGTGTGGCTTTCAAGCCAAAATGGCTGAACGTATGTATATTTGAGGGAACGATCCAAAAATCACACATAAGGCTTACTCTCATCATCATTAGCAGCCCGTAGACGTCTACTTCTGAACATAGGCCTCCCCCAAAGAGCGCCACCTTGAGCGCCCACTCGCCTTCTGCATCCATCGGCTCCCCGCGGTTTTCACCAGATCGACGGTCCACCGAGTGGGAGGCCCACATACGCTGCGTCTTCCGATTCGTGGTCGCTACTCGAAAACCTTTCTTCTCCCCATCGGTTGTCAGTTCTACCAGCGATGTGGCTTGCCCATTGCCATTTCAACTTGCTGATTCTGAGAGCAATATCGGCCACTTTAGTTCTGCTGCGGATCTTCTTATTGCGGATCTTATCTCGCAGGGAAACACCGAGAATAGCAAGGCTTACTCTACTTCCCGTAAAAAACAGAAATTACGAGTGATACTGCAAAGGGCCTCTCACATTACTTTTTAAGCCTTAACGCGAATTTGTTCATAAATATACCTTAATAGTACATTATGATTCAAGTGTGGGATGTTGATCATTACACTCGAGGCAGGCGAGCGCGCATATGAGAGCCGAGAGTGTAATGATCAACCCACACGGGTATCATACGACGTTTTTCATCGCCTTTGCGAGGAAATAAACAGACTTTTATTTTCATTAACTTTTAATTATTAAAAGAATTACTTATTAAAAGTACAATTCTCAAATTATATCGAACCGGTTTGATGGTTGTGGGGTGGATTTATTATTTCATATAATGAACCGTGGAATGTAAAACATCGTAGAATCTTTTTTTTTTGGTGTCTTGGTCATTTTCACGAGAAGTATTTTACTATGTTGTTTCTATGTCTTTTGTTATAATATAAAGAGCTCCTTTAAAAAACTTTGTAATCTCCGTTCTCACCGACGGAGATTTCAGTTATACTTTAGATTTCCGGCCTTTATTTATTTGGCAGTATAGTAAAATATAAAAACATACACTTAAATTTTTGGCCCATATTATTTTAAGATTATTTTTGTTTTGTACTGTTTGTTGATCCAAATATACATTAAAAAATTATTATTTTTTTAAATGAAGTTGGTGGCGCTTCACGCATTATGTGCTGAATTACAAGCACGAGTGTGGGCAAGTGATATAATGTGGTGAAACGTGGTTTCCGTGTTGCTTGCAAAATTCCATAGGAGCTTCAACTAGTTTTTTTTTTACATCGGACTTGTCTAGCTTTTAACCACGCTCTCACCTGATGAAAAGTGACGATGCGATCGAAGGTGTAGCATGATAGCTAAGTAAAGTTGCCACCACTTTAATGGAGCATGACTTAGACTGAACTATGCTTACCCGACTTAGACTCGACTATGACTATGACTTGACTTAACGTGAAATATTCATAACACTATGAAAAATTACAATACTTGACACTGGCTAAATACACTATGTGTGGAGCCAAAATATAAGAAAAAAACAAATATCACCAAATATTTTGGAAAATGGCGCGCACTTATCTTTTTTTATCGCGATACACCAGCAATGCGCGTGCAGGGTTAGAGTCCGTGCATACCTCACAGGCACATGTCCGGCGCCGGCCCGGTGCATTGTCCCAAACACTGCGAAACAAAATACAAGCAATGCGCTGGGCCTGTGCCGGTGAGTGGTGCATAGACCCATATAATCTATGTATAATTATCGTATATTATATTTTCAAATTTCTATATTTTCTATTTTTTATTTTTACTTCAGCAGCAGCCCAAAGAGTATATCTGTGTGTGTGACATATAATAAGCAAAGAGTATAATTATAATTTACTACGTTATAATAAGGGCGCGAAATGCATGAAAACTCTTTGGTGATATAAAAAAATTCAATGTGATATATTATCCGGATAAATGAAGAATGCTTCGTCTACATACATAATAACTTGGAGTGAGGTACGAACTTGATTGGATCGGGATATAATAAAATCCATATAATTACTAGTGCTGTAATAGCAATCAGAAAAGCTCGCGTATACACTTTCTTGGATTATCAACCTATATACAGTAAGTACTATAAGAGTCATTTTACGAGCACGGGTGATGAAAAGTATATTTACATATTTATGAAGAAATTAACGTTATTTACAAGGTTATTCATTGTTGATGATTTCCTATAAAAACATTCGTTTTAATGACAATTTAAGGAAGGCGGGAGGTACTTATATAAAAACTATTCACTTCCTAACTACACTGAAGTAAAAATGTAACTACAATAATGATAATTATAGTATACGTAAGTATTTACGTGATGTGTGAGCAGAATGACTTAGAATCACTAAACAGTATCATTTAGTGTACCTACCTAGGCCTCGTTCATCAAATTGTAAAAGAATTTAACATAGACATCTTAGTTACGGAGTTACACTTGTTACGGTCCAATTATCCTAAAGCTTGAGTGTAAACTGTAAACCGTTCTTTCTTCTAATTCTCAGTGTTTTGTATTTTGTAGGTGGTTTCCACGGTGGAGCGGTGGCGGCTGCAAAGCACGCCGGCACACCATCACAGCAGTGGTACCGCGCCGGCGTAGCGGTGACCGGATAACGGTCGTCGAGGTACTCGCATCGGAGAACAGACGTTTACTCTCAACCGTGGCGTACTTACACCGAATCTCGACAATAGTTCGTACACATCTCGCCATTATCATGACCTGCGCCTGCGTCAGTGTCACGGTCGACGCGCCATCGTAATCATGGCTTGCCATAGCACAAGGTTGCATTGCATACATGGCCGCACGTAACGTTATGCCATGCAGTGCTATAATCATATGATTTAATGTCGATGGTCTTTCCTCAGTTTCATATGTAGTTATATTATTACGAATTTAAATTCTCAATTTCGTTTGTACAGGTACGTACTTGTTCCAAATTAAGAATAAGAGTTACTGTGAAATCCAAAACTGATATTTTGATATTAGGTACCCCTAAATGATAAAACTTACAGTGGTACAATTTTATTAATCAATGAAAACATTCCCAAATACAAAACGAACGTCATCAAATGTATCGACTTCCAGAGGCATTAATATCCAGTTTATATGGTTTTCTCCTTGATTCTCTCCATCAATTTTGCAAACAACTTTTACTGCCCCCTTGACTCACACAATGCTTACCTACCAAATACCTACGTAGTGAAGAGTATTTATAACTGCAAGTAAAAAATTTGGCACAGCTCAATTGAATCTGCTGTGGGTGTGATTTCGCCAGACGGGTTTGGCTTTCTCCGTGTGTTGTAATAAGACGTGATATGCTTGTCTTCTGCGCCAATCGATGCGATGCAAACAACATGACGTACTCTGTGACATTTTAATGAAATCAACATCCAAAATATCAAGGCAGTCGGCTATTTCGATATTTCATATCAGCCTGATTGCTTATTCGCTGGGTGCCTTTTTGTAATATTGTGATTCATTTATTTATGTGGAGGTGTAAACTAATCTAATAGGAAACTTGTATATTACTTTTGCCTATATAAGATTTTTGTAATACCAAGACTGTATAAAATTGGCATGAAATAACTGCTATGAGTCAACATCGGAGCTAACACGAAACTAACGTCTGTTCTGTTTCTATGTAGAAACTTATATCCGGTTTTGATGATTTTCATTACTCAACGTTTTACAGATATATTTATAACGTTGTTCAAACTTTTTCATGTAAAAAGAATATTTTTATAATAAGCAATCACCTAGTCTTTCTATTAAATATAATTAAGTATTGTATAATTATGGCAGTAATTAAAATACCAATAATAAAGTAATATTTGTATTTTTCAAACATGTTTTTCATTTATCAACCTTTGCCTTTATCAAAACTAAAATATTCTTTGTAACAGAAAAAAATTAGATATGACACAAAAAGGAGGAATTGTCTAGGTCTCATTAGCCCAGAATTTAACAATGCGCTTCAAAGTTCAAAACGAAACAGAGTAGTGCTTGCACATTACTGCTTGGCGGCAGAATAACTGGCAAAGCGGTAGTACCTACCTAGTCGTACTTTACAGAAAAGTTCTACCCACAGACCTAGGATATTTCGTTACTGTCATCCTACCACCTAGTAAAACCAAATATGATAAATAGAATTAAAATAATGAAAGAACTAATAGCGGCTTAATTCTCAGTAATTGAATATAACGCACATAGTATGATTGTATGTCCGTTAATATCTCACGCTTGAATCGATGAAGATCTGATGATCTGAGATCTGAAGATTACGATTCTGGACAGGCGATTCTCGTTGGTAGTCGATATACGTAATCAATTTTTTTAGCAAGTTTCCAACGCTACTGCTGATTAGTTTGCTGTATCTACCCTACCTAATAAAGAAATAACGAATAACTGACGTATTTAATAAATTATAAAGCATCACACACGCACACACAAAATTAATAGTGTGAATACACAGAATAATAATTTCCCTACTATACAGTAGACCTTTTTCTTACAGGTATAGACTATATAGGTAATGATGATGATGATATTGTGGCGTGCAAAGAGTTTTCATGCAGCTCATAGAAAAACTTAGCTCTTGATTGCTAGGGGCAACCGAATCTTGTTGATGCGGTACAGATGTCAATCTACGTCTTAGCCGATATAGAGTGAAAATTTTACTTGCTTTTTATTTTGTAAATACTTGTAAATTCAATTATACTTCGCATCGTGAGCTAAATTATTATCTTTATTTACTTCCAACCTATGGACCTCCTTCTAATAATAATACATAGGGAGCTACACCACACCCATACTGGTGAGCCCTTTACTGGTGACCTTTTTGAACCGAAAGTCCATGTTGGAATAAATGTTCGTGATTTTAATATTGTTGCTCATTGTGATAATTCTGATACTGATCTACATCAAGATGTCAATTTCAACCGATAAGAACGAAGATGTTTGTCGTGTCGGCGTGCGAATTCCGCCGTTTTGGCCTGAAAAGCCGGCCATTTGGTTCGCGCAGATCGAGGGCCAGTTCGCGATATCGAACATTACTGAGGACAACACGAAGTTTTTCTACGTCATCGGCCAACTAGACCCGCAGTATGCTTCTGAGGTGGAAGATATAATCATCAACCCGCCCGACACTAACAGGTATGAGAAGTTGAAGTCTGAGCTTATCAAGCGACTGTCCGTCTCACGAGAAAAGAAGACCAAGCAATTACTCATGCACGAGGAGCTCGGAGACCGTAAGCCATCACAGTTCCTAAGGCACTTGCAACACTTGGCTGGACCTGGAGTTCCCGAGGATTTTCTACGTACCATCTGGACGAGTCGCCTACCAAGCAGCACACAGACGATAATCGCTTCACAGATGACGTCTTCACTGGAAGTGCTCGCAAATCTCGCTGACCGCATCCATGACGTTGTCACGCCTACAGCGCACGTAGCATTAACATCAAGTGCCATACCTGGAAGCTCTGTAGACGTCATGAACCAACAGATCGCTGAACTTACAAAGCAAGTGCAAGCTCTAACCGCGCAAGTGAACCGGCATTCACGTGCACCGAATCGTTCAAACAGGAAAACGCGCGGTCGTTCGAGCTCTACACGATCACAGTCGAACTATAGAAAATTTCCTGTGTGCTGGTATCATAGCAAGTTCGGCGATGAAGCAAGTAAGTGCGTAAAACCATGCGACTACCATGCGGGAAACGCGACCAGCAGTCGGTAATGGCGACGACCGATTGCCAAACTTCCGGTCGCCTATTTGTCACGGACGGCGCGTCGAAGATGCAGTTTCTCATCGATACTGGCAGTGACGTATATGTCTTCCCCCGATCAGCACTTAAAGAACGTCGTGAGAAAACAAATTATGAGCTGTGTGCAGCAAACGGCACACCCATTTCTACTTACGGCTACGCTCATTTAGTGCTGAACCTAGGCTTGCGCCGTGATTTCACTTTGCGATTCATAGTAGCGGACGTTACGAAGGCGATCATAGGCGTGGATTTTTTATCATTCTACAACCTCATCGTAGACTGTCGAAACCAACGTCTGATTGACAACACTACAAGCCTTACGTCCCCTGCTTCACCTGCGCAGTCAACTGGGAACATTTCATCGGTAAAAGTCATTTCTGGAGATTCCGTATATCATAACATACTAAGTGAATATCCTGAGATTACTCGACCTTCCGGTGTCCATCGTGTTCCGAAGCATAATACCATGCACCACATCCAGACTACAGCAGGACCGCCAATAAGCAGCACACCACGGAGACTCACACCGGATAAGTTAAAAATTGCAAAGGACGAGTTTGCAGACATGCTGAGGAACGGAACAGCCAGACCATCCAAATCACCTTGGTCATTACCACTTCATATTGCGCCTAAGAAAGATAATGGGTGGCGTCCGTGCGGTGACTACAGAATGCTCAACGCTAGAACCGTACCCGACCGCTATCCCATTCGACACATTCATGACTTCGCGCATTGTCTCTCCAGCTGTCAGGTATACTCTGTCATTGATCTTGTCAAAGCTTACAATCAAATTCCAGTCTGCCCTGAGGATATTCCAAAGACCGCGATCACAACGCCGTTCGGCTTATACGAATTTCCGTTCATGACGTTCGGACTACGTAACGCCGGACAAACGTTTCAACGATTTGTGGACGAGATGCTCAGGAGCCTTGAGGAGTTCTGTTTCCCATTTCTTGATGACTTCCTGATTTTTTCACCTGATAAGGAGTCACACAAGAAGCACCTTCATCTGCTCTTCAACAGACTAAAGGAATACGGCATGGTTATCAACACTAACAAGTGCATATTCGGTGTACCAGAGGTAACGTTTTTAGGACACAGCATCTCAGCAGCTGGCACTAAACCATTAACATCGAAGGTAGAAGCAGTTGCGAACTTTCCACCACCGAAAACTGTGAGAGAACTGCGAAGATTTCTTGGAATGGTGAACTTTTACAGAAGGTTCATTCCTGACGCAGCGCGGTATCAAGCACCTCTGAATGCACTGCTCACGGGATCAGTAAAAGGTTCACACCCCGTGCATTTGTCAGAAGAAGCTATGAAAGCATTCACTGACTGCAAGGAAAGTCTCTACCAAGCAGCACTACTCGCTCATCCAGACTGTCAAGCGAAGCTCGCCATAGTCACCGATTCTTCAGACACGGCAATGGGCGCAGCTTTACAACAGCATAGAGACGGTCAGTGGGAACCTTTGGCATTTTTCTCTAGGAAGCTTTCGCCATGCCAGCAGAAATACTCACCATATGACAGAGAACTTCTCGCTATCTACGAAGCTATAAAATACTTTCGTCATATGGTAGAGGCGAGAGATTTCATCATCTACACGGATCATAAGCCCATTACTTTCGCATTTCATTCACGAAAAGAAAATTGCTCACCAAGACAGTTCAGACATCTGGATTTCATTTCACAATTTTCGACAGACATCAGGCATATATCAGGAAAGAACAACGTTGTGGCTGACAGTTTATCACGCATCGAAGAGATTACTCAGCCCATCGATCTATCTAAGCTTGCTCAAGCTCAAAGCACGGATCCTGAACTAAAACAACTTTTAGACAGCGATAATTCTTTGCGCTTGACAAAAATCAAACTGCCTGGATCTCACACCGAAATCTACTGTGACAAAAGCAGCAATGTGGCCAGACCATACGTGACCAAAGACATGCGACGGCAAGTGTTCGAAAACTTGCATTCTTTCAGTCATCCCGGCACAAATGCGACGACGAAGTTAATATCGGAACGCTACGTATGGCCTAGTATGCGAAAAGACTGCAGAGAGTGGACTCGTTCCTGCCTAGCATGCCAACGATCGAAAATCACACGTCATGTCTCATCTCCATTAGCTTCATTCAACTTACCTCGAGCCAGATTCATGAAAATCCACATAGATTTGATCGGACCTTTGCCTATCTCACAAGGGTACCGCTACTGTCTCACATGTGTAGATCGCTTTACACGATGGCCCGAGGCTATACCATTACAGGAGATAACAGCTGAAGCAGTGGCAAAAGCCTTAGTTCACGGATGGATATCCAGATTCGGCTGCCCTGAAAACATCGTCACTGATCGTGGTCGACAGTTTGAATCAGAACTTTTTAAGCATCTGTCCCACATTATCGGATTTCAACGCAGACGAACTACAGCCTATCATCCGGCGTGCAATGGTCTCGTAGAAAGATTCCACAGACAGCTCAAAGCCGCCATTACATGCCATGCGACCAGCAGCTGGCTAGAAACACTTCCACTCGTACTACTGGGTATCCGGGCGGCGTTTAAGGAAGACCTACAAGCCACTCCAGCTGAGCTCGTATACGGAGAAACGCTACGACTCCCAGGCGACATTTTTTGTCAACCGGCTGATGGCACAGAGGACTTGACAGTATACACTGACAGACTGCGCACATTCACTAAGAATTTGTTGCCATCACCAGCATCACGCCATGGGAATAACCGATCCATTTTCATCTTCAAAGATTTGGCAACAGCATCCCACGTTTTTCTTCGAGATGACACTTCTCACCCATCATTCCAAGCAGCTTACACAGGCCCGCATGAGGTGATAAAACGAGGGGATAAGGTTTTCAAGCTCCGCATAAAAGGCAAAGAAGTCACTGTATTGGTAGACCGCATTAAACCTGCCTACATCCTACGAGAGTCGAACCTTTCACCAGCCGTGGCAGCACCTGAACCTGAGACCCGAGACACTCCAGTGACCACCACTCGATCAGGACGAACAGTCCGCTTTCCTGATATATATTATCGCCCGTAGGACGGTCTCTGGAGGGGGGTGATGTGGCGTGCAAAGAGTTTTCATGCAGCTCATAGAAAAACTTAGCTCTTTGTTGCTAGGGGCAACCGAATCTTGCTGATTCGGTACAGATGTCAATCTACGTCTTAGCCGATATAGAGTGAAAATTTTACTTGCTTTTTATTTTGTAAATACTTGTAAATTCAATTATACATCGCATCGTGAGCTAAATTATTATCTTTATTTACTT
Organism: Ennomos erosarius; assembly: GCA_963580505.1. NCBI lineage: Eukaryota > Metazoa > Arthropoda > Insecta > Lepidoptera > Geometridae > Ennomos > Ennomos erosarius. The sequence continues at coordinate 8,168,273 of OY756981.1, read as the reverse complement.
CCAACCTATGGACCTCTTTCTAATAATAATACATAGGGAGCTACACCACACCCATACTGGTGAGCCCTTTAATATTATGGAGTTTAGACTGGTGTGGGAACTGCCATATCGTTGCCTCTACCAGAGGGAGCATTTAAATGCCATACTAATTGCGTAAGTTGGCAGTTAGCAGGGCCGTGGGCAGAGTCCTCGCTGATGACGGCGCCCGCGTGGGTGCGGTGAATGGGTACCAGCCAACACCACTTACTGGCTAGAAATTAAAGCTACGTTTATACAATGTTTTCATGACCGGAGTGCCAAAACAGAGCTTTTTACTTTTTATTATTGACTGTGTGTGATACTAGCCCGGAAGAGATTTGTGATGGGTATGAAATGCTACATTTACAATTTTTTTTCATGTTTAACTCTCTAGATGTTATTGTGCATTTTATTTCGAAGCTTAACAGTGGCTTTACCTACGAAGTAATATTTAAAGTGCACTAAATAAATACACTAAATTTACAACTGGGGAAAATAGTCGTCATTTTATCATTACAAAAAGGGCAACGAAACATCGTTGTCGCGTCAATCGTGTGGATACGCCCTACTACCTATGTATGACACTTAAAAATTTTGCGTCCGTGTGGGAGGAATCTGAAATCCACCTATTAGAAAGCTCCTTCGCAAACAACTTGTCATAAATACACGAAGGCTATATACTTACTGTTACTTTAACTGTGTCATTGTGACTCAACTCAACACATTTTCGAAAGTTCGTTCATGCATCGTCATGTCATCAGCAACATACGTTCCCGCTGCAGGGACGTTGGAACCTGTTGAAATAGGTAAAACGAAGCGTAGTACAATTCATCGTCATCGTCAATAACAACAGTCTCTGAGTGACAGCCTCTGTGGTGTGGTTGTTGAGCAGGTAACTCGGAGGCGGTGGGTTGGGTGTTGTGGAACCATGGCCCTAGTAGTTCCTGGGTCCCTAGATGCAGGGAATCCTGATTAGGGTCCATGATTTATGTACTTATGTGATCCTTGGGATAGTATTTATTAATAGGACCTCCCTCACAGAACGCCCCTTTGCGCGGCTTCTTGCCTCTTGAATCCATATCGGCTCCCCGCGGTTGCGCAAGCAGATCGTCGGTAAGCTTATGGGCTGGCCTATGCTGCTTATTAAAAAAAAATACCCGTGTACCGTACCGTACCCACTTTAAAAAACTTGAACGAACAGCTTCTTATATAATGTTACTCTAAAAAAGGGCAGTACCTACTTTGCCATCACTCGCCGTCATGACAACATGACGCGTTATACTGTTATATAGACCGTAATACGTGAGGTGAATAAAAAATGGCACTTATAATGCTGTTTGCTGACCGCTATGAGGAGTGCTGGGGACGGATGAGATTATTTATAGCGTTATCATTTAAATTGTATTGTGTGTAGCTGTAGCAACAATAGAGTTAGATACATAGGTAGATGATGTTTTATGATATGTAATTTATTATTTAATATGTGTTGTGATTAGGAGAGCAGTGAAAAAGAAAAGTATACGTATCATCGTTTGGTGTTTTAATAATTAACCAAAACCCTTGCTGATATTGTGCAAGTCTTCGAAGATCACTGCAATCGAAGGCCATTTTACGAGTACCTAATACCTATACTATATACCTACTTATTAAGTTTTCATCGTGGGTTATTCCTATACAAATGATAGCAAACACTTTATATAAATTAATATAGCTACTTTTACAACCACCGCGGCCTGCAAACGGGCGTGTATTCGCATCGCATGCAAGAGCAGGGCGGACGAGCGCGAGCGACCGGTGACGGTGACACAGCGCTAAAAATAGAGCTTGGATCGAACTCAGGCCAGGCGATGCGGCCAGAGGCCAGAGCGCTGCGAACCAGTCCTTCACCCCGTCCGGTGGCATCACTCGGCTGGATTCCCGACGAACCTCCTCCGCCATCTTGTCGATCCACTAACTGACCGCCTGCATAACTCCGGCATGGCAAGGACATTGAAGCCGCCCGCCAAAGTATTTAACGGGCGTAATATTATGCCAGTTGCCAGCGCATCTTTATGTAGAGACATTGAACTCGGCGAGGGTATTCCTTATACTAGTAGTACCTTGCTTAATATAGAATAAGCACCCACCACAGAAAAATGCATCGTAAAAGTAAGATGGGTTTACGTGGTTATTTGCACTTGAATAAATAATTAAAATGTTTACCTTGAAGAGTTAACGTATAAATATTTTTTTATTGCACAAGATGAATAAAAAATGGCAAGGCAATTAAATCTTGGAATACCCTATGCGACTGCTCACTTTAATGTTAGATAGGTAATAATTAGCCTTGGAAGCTATAATCGTCGCAAAGTAATTGCTGTTATTAGCGATTATTGCTTTTTTAAAATAAGTAAGTATTTATAAGGTTTATAATTATTTTATAGTAGGTTCATTTCTTACAATACGTATGAGACCTACACTTAGGTAAGTACATACTCAAATTACAAAAATATATGTAACGTATTATATACACCTGTAGTTAAGTGAGTATTTAATCCAAACTTCTGATGGTTGTAAACGGCTCTACATCTACACTCTATCTGCAAAACTCATTGTTGTAAATCTTAAAGAAAAATAGAAATAAGACAATGGACTCTCCGTCCAATCGCGCCATTGATCGCTAGAGTTTATGCAATAACAGACTCTAATGAATACTTTAGAAAGGTACCTACGCAATGCACCTACCTTAGAATAAGTAATTCTAAGATAATAATTCTGTGGCACCTACCTAACATAATTCCAAATAATGGGAAAATAATTATGAAGGTAAGTATTATTTTCTTGGATGCATAGACTTTTCATAACCGCATTCCACAACAACTAATTCATCATAAATACATAATTAAAAACAAAAATGAAAGAGATCGTCCAATAAGAAAAATAAATATAACACGCAAAGGACACGGCCGCGGCCTCTTGCTTGCAGCACAGGAAGATGATGTCACTACTTCGACTGGTTTTGCTCATTATTCGAATGGTGTATTTTGTAGGTAGTACCTGTATCTAACTGAGAGCCAAATATGTACGTTAGGTAGTCGACCTGCGATATTAGGTATGTTAGATTTTTGTCACTAAAATTAAATGATCAATAAACCAATGTCCAAGGAAGTTGTACGTATTTCTAATCAATGTCAGAATTAAATAAATAAATCTTTATTTCACACAAACACTTAATCAAAAATATAGAATTTCTAAGATATAATATGGACTAAAATTATTACAGAGGATATTAATTATTGCATGTTGAGTTAAGGTACATCTTTAATGGACGACCAACTCCTATACTAGGCGGAACCTGGCGGAATTAGGTGTTATATATATACATATATATATTATATGAAACCTACCTATTCATCAGTGTAGTAGGTATGTATATATTATTATTTCTTAAACAGTTTTACTTAGTAATTTATTGCTCATACACCATTTCCAAGAACACAAAATGAGATGAATTTTATTTGATAATGTCATTATTATGATGTTGCTACTAAACCTACTGAACACAAATAAGTAATATGTATACAACCTGAACTTGAATTTATTATGTTATCCCGTAGTGATGAGACTGGGTCTATGATACCGCACAAGTTGTGAGAGCCTTACTTGAAACTGCGTGTTTCTGAACCTCCAAAATGAATCCACTAACCTAACTAATCTAATCCACGATAGAGCTAGAGACATAACTATGCACGTGCAATCACTACGAGAGCTAACAAAATACGAAAATAAACGAACTCATTTTTAACGCAGGACGACGAACTCGTTTAAGGAATTCGGTCAAGGACGAAGTTCATTTACACTGCGTGCACCTGCGCTAGAGCTGTATTTGACCCGTTTGGGTGAAAACGTAAACTCTGGATGGCATTACTTCAATAAAAAAACTATTAATTTAGAAAGGTCGTAGAATCTACGTAGTCAACCTTGGGGAGTAGATTCACCCGCTTCTGGGATAACATACCAATTCAAGGTCAGGTTGTATAATAATTTACCACAAAACATTTTCGGGCATTGGCCGTGCAAATTATCAATTATTTCTAGAATTTCAAACTGATCTGTAACCTTGGTTTTGGAGCTTTTAGATCAATTTTTTTTGTCTTAATAGGTACAATCCTTACCTTTGACTTTATAATCTTTGATCCTTACCTTCACTATCATAGGGTGTAACGTGTAACATAGAAGTCTTTGATCATAGGTAGGTATAATAAATTATTTTTTCCTTTCACCCGAATAACAGTACCTAAGTATTGGTTTTATTTTTAGTGAAATCCCGTATTGATCATTCAGTCCACACCATCACCACTGTTATTAGAGTAATTCAATAGAGGGAGAAATAAATTTATTACCTATTCATAAAATTCTTACGTATCATATTATTATTGCGCCGTCTGATACAATGCGCTAAAGATAAGTTAATTTATCGTTATTTTTTTAATAATAGTGGTTAAGAAAATAATCCCATGAAATGTTATTAATATTGTTCGCGTTACCTTCGGAGTGCATGTTTAAATAGAGGTCATTTAAAAAAGGAGGGATTAGTATCAGTAGTTCAATTATTTCGGTTCGATGATCTGACTGATGAGACTATCGTGATCACAAAATACTATTACTGATTCAAAAAATCAGTTTACTGAGCTTTTTAGTCCGACATTCACACACCTCTGCTGTCGGGAAAAAAGTTATATGAAATGTAAGATAAGTACGTGTACTTATGTCCAGTTTTCGTGATGATCATAAACATCATATCCTAGAATAGATATTATTATACTCTTTAATATCATGAAATCAAAGTGAAAAATAATTTATTTTCATTTTTTTTTCTTATATTTTTGCTCCACACATAGTGTATTTAGCCAGTGTCAAGTATTATATTTTCATCGTGTTGTAAAATATTTCACGCAAAGTCATGTCCTAGTCATAGTCATAGTCCAGTCTAAGTCAGGTAGTCATAGTAGTCCACTCTAAGTCATGCTCCAGCAAAGTGGTGGCAACTTTACTAGAAGCTTCTATGGAGTTTTGGAAGCAACATGAAAAATCACGTTTCACCACATTATATCACTTGCCCTCACTCATGCTCGTAATTCAGCACTTAATGCGTAAAACGCCACCAATTTTAAACATTAACACTGGAAAAAGCAAAAGTTTTGAAAAATAATACAATGCAACGACGTGAACTTTTCCGCGTTTCCGCCAAAACGCCCTTATTTTCATTTGAATGAGTGGATTAAAAGGGTATTCTTTTGTTTTTTGAGACTCGATATTCAAACTTTTGTTATTTTGTATTTTTTTTTCTTGTATTTTCGCTCCACACATGGAGTATTTAGCCAGTGTCAAGTATTGTAGTTTTGCATCGTTGTAGAATATTTCACGCAAAGTCAAGTGTTAGTCATAGTCATAGTCCAGTTAGTCATGCTCTAGTAAAGTGGTGGCAACTTTACTGGAAGCTTCTATGGAATTTTAGAAGGAACACGAAAAACCACGTTTCACCACATTATATCACTTGCCCACACTCATGCTCGTAATTCAGCTCTAAGGCGTAAAACGCCACCGATTTTAAACATTAACACTAGAAAAAACACAAGTTTTGAGAAATTTGTATTGCAACCATGTTAACATTTCCGCGTACCCGCCAAAACTTCAACTTTTGTTTAATTCATAGCATAGACTAGAAAAAAAACAGTAGACTACTGCGGTTTGTAGTAGCTTCATTGTCATGTCACAGCCAAGCAACAGCCACCCTGACCTGAAGACCCTTGTGCAAATTGTTTTTTGATAGCCACGTCATTACGTGCTGGCGCACAACCTTTACATGACGCAGTTAATTGAAACCTATCCACCAATAACGTTAATTAAACATCAATCTTTGTAACTTTTTAAATGTCTATTAGGTATTAATTATTATTATACAGATTTGATGATGAAATCTTCGGCCCCAAGAAGAATGACATCATCTTTTTGAATAGCGATTATTAAACAGGGAAAATGAATAATGTACTCTAAAGAAAGTTTAAGTAAGTATAGGTACTTAGATAATTTATTTATTTTCTTGATATTTAGTTTAATTTACGTTAACAATCCTACATATTCATACTCATACCAAATACCAAATACTCATACCAATAGGTATACAACAAACAATAAATAAAATAATTCTGTAGGCATATAGCTTTTGAATGGTTGAAGAAAGTTAAGAATGAAGGAAAAGAATGGGGAAAGTTTAGAGAAATGGCAAATAGAACGGGATAGTAAAGAGGGACAGGGAGAAACGACGTAAACATTTATTCATATTGTACGTAGAAATATTTAGTTAATGAATATAGGATTTATAGATGTTATGACATTACCTATTCTAGCTTATGACCTTATAGGTTAATTACAACTTATCTAATACTTATTAATTTATTTTCCGTAAGCTCCCGGCCACTCTAGTTTATGGATTTATTTATTTCCACTGTCCGTTCAAAGGTCATCTAAAAAAGATAGCTTAGGTAAGTGTTTTTTAGGAACGTATTCTCTCGTGCGTTTGAAGGAGCTCTAATAGTGCACAATAAATTAGTTATTCTTTTATTCTATTTAATTTTATGATTATACCTAGAATTGATATGTTACCTATCTATTCGAACTGCCTGACATTTGGAATTTAAAGCACGTCCATAAAATATAATCAAAAATATAACGGAAAGCATCAAAATATTTATTCCTCGAATAATTTGATCGTGTCAAGTGATAGCGTGAGATATCTATTATTTGGTGATTCTGGTTCGTTTGCTTAAGCGTTTAGCAAGTGAGCCTTGTTGTTTAAATAGTGTAGGTGTAGGCTACGAAAGAGCGGCCCCGTGCCATATCCGCCGAAACGCGCCGCCGCGCCGGCCGCGCTGTCGAAATCACTGCTTACGCAATACATCTTTGGACGAACCGGTAACATACTTAAACAGAGACACGTAGAGCTAGTCAGTGAAAGGAGACACATTTCTTAAAATTTACATTCGGTAAATATGCTCTGCCATGCCAATTACCTACTCTCTAGTATTATCTTCAAACCCAATCACAACGACTCAAGCCTCATTGCAGCTACAAACAAGCCTCTATATGTGGTGAGAAAGAACTACTTTAGGCCCGTTCGGATATGGCAAAATTCACAGTTAAAAATGCCAAAAATGATCACATTCAGCATTCGCTTTAGAAATGTGTGAGCAAAAGTTACATTTTTAACTGTTTTCGTTCACCGTTCGGATAGCTCAAAAACAGTCAAAAATGACATCGTCAACTGCCAAAAATATCAAAATTGGCATTATTGGTAAAATTTCCAAAACGAACGCTTTACATCAACGCTAATTTTGCAAATGCCAAAAATGCTACGGAGTTTTGGCGGGAACGCGGAAAAGTTCACATCGTTGCATTGTATTATTTCTCAAAACTTGTGCTTTTTTCAGTATTAATGTTTAAAATTGGTGGCATTTTACACATTAAGTGCTGAATTACGAGCATGAGTGTGGGTAAGTGGTATAATGTGGAGAAACGTGAGTTTTCGTGTTGCTTCCAAAATTCCATAGGCTTCTATGGAATTTTGCAGATTATTATTTTTTTTTGCTTCTAGTAAAGTTGCCACCATTGAGATAGGATATCATAGCCACCATTGAGATATGATAATATCCAATATTATCATATCTCAATGGTTGAGATATGAGACCATTGAGATATGATAATATTAGATATTATCATATCTCAATGGTTGCCACCACTTTACTGGAGCATGACTAAGACAGTACTATGATACGAGACACTGGCAAAATACACTATGTGTGTGCCTAAATATAAGAAAAAAAATTCTACCGGTCCTAGAGCGAACGCAAGGTTCGTATCGGAGCCTATTGATGTATACTTTATATATAGGTTTGCATTTGTATATACCTTACCTACCATACCTAGCTAATCTAAATTACAATTGAATTATTGCCTGCTGGGTTATACCTTTACGATTACGTTACAATTCTGTGGTGTGTTACAATATTTATTCTCTACTAGGTGGCTATTGAGTTATTTTCTATAACTGCAAAAGATTCAAGGCCATAAGGCAGCAATGATGTCACAAGTTCAAATGATTCATTCATCAGTACCTACAGGTGATAGAGTCCCACGTCCCACATTACACTGAAACTTCAACAATGGCCATAGATAGAACTATGAATACTTATTGTGTCTTAAGTAGATTATCAATATCATCAATACTAATAATAAAACTGTAACTGAGCTAAATATGTACATTTTGTTTAATATTTTGTCTGTCTGTCTCTCAGTCCCTTTGAACACGCATCACGCTGCAACCACTGAACGGATTTTGTTGAAATTTGGTATGGTCATCATCATCATCATTAACAGCATGAAGACGTCCACTGCTGAACATAGGCCTCCCCCGGGAGCGCCACTTAGAGCGGCTGCTCACCTCCTGCATCCATCGGCTCCCCGCGGCTTTCACCAGCTTTTTTGGTATGGTAATAGCTAATTATCCAGAATAACATTTAGGATACCTTTTATTTTCTAAAACGGCCAAGTGCTGGTTGCACTGAGCATAAGGTAATAATTTTTAGGCATACACCAAATATATATATTTTTTATGTATGTGTATATATGTATGTATTTAATTATTTATTTATTACTTGGAAAACAAACAGCTTAAAAACGTATACTATAGCTCAAATATATATATGTATATGTACATGTATATGCTCAGCCTGCCTCTCTTCGCCGCCCCATCCGTTCATCCTTATCACCTATATTTTTCCCTTTTGCTTCTCTCTTACCCATAAACAGGGTAAAAAACTAATAAACCCGTGCGGGGTGGGTCAGCTACTTTATAATATTATCATACTTATACAAGCGATCAATGCTTGAATTACTGCTGAAGTGGTTACGTTACATTGCTTATTAAATCTGTGGAATTCTAAAATCCTTTTTGTACGTTTTGATTTGGGATTAAAATGTTACAACATACAAACTAAAAGCCGGTCGTAACTTAAAGTTAGTGGTAAAAAAGTAATCAATAAATAAAGACAGCTTATAAAAGGACAGCCTCCATTCCAGCACATTATCCCTAGGATGAATAAATTGTTACATTTTGTCTGTGAGTATTTCTACATGCAGAATGCAACAGGTATTTGTTAAAACAAAGGTGTAGAAATGTCCGCAGGCAGTATACGCAGGGCAGGATCCGACTGCATAATGCATAAGCCGAGGATCACAGGGATCAATGGCCGGTGCAATCTGCTCATAATTAGTGTAGCTGTAGGGACTGAGTAGGCGCGGGGGGTCAATCTGGATCTCTTCAAGGTGAGTTCTCACGAGCCAGAGCTTTGTCACTATGTTCGTCCGCGCTGCACTGCACAGTTCGTTAATCACTAATCGCACCATTTATATATTTCATTTAACCTATTTTGTATATTAAAAATGTATTCATTATAAATATATCAACGTGTGGCATCGAATCTACCTATTCTATATGTAAATAATAAAACTTGCAAAGCAAATGAACATGCCGATGCTTTTATAAATAGCCACGTTGTAAACTTTACCGTCATTAAACAATCCCTAGGTAATTGTGTACTGCCAATAAACCTAAGTACATATTATTTTCCGTTTCAAGTTCATCCGTGATGAGATCACGTAGCATCATTAAAATTGTTCAAGATTACGCGATAAAATTAAGTCATACGTGATTATGTTATATCGGCTATTGGGTAAGCAACCGCCTGCGTTATTCAGCTTTGTGTGTTTAAAGTCGTTCAGGGGCAAATGAAAGTCAGACTTTCTTAATTTAGATTCTGTATCCCCTTGCCGGATTCGAGGCCGTCTTTGTCTGGAGGATGGTCCGGAATAAAAACTGGCACCGGACGCTCGCCCCGCCGCCGCCGCCGCGCGCGCCGCCACTCGCTCACTTTGTTCTCTTGGGACAGGAACATAGTATATCTTTCTTCACCAATATTTATACATTAGCCAGGTACAGGCAACACAGGCACGTCCGTTTAACTTCCATGTCAGCGACGACGTATCGGTATACCTAGTCTGTTTGTCATATATAAAACTAGTTTTCAACACATTTGCTCAAAAAATGCATTTGCAAAGCCTTTATACATTATTCGAAAGTTAAGCATGACGCACTATGCAACGGTAAAATAGTCACCTAAGTACCTATTTTATAGTACAGACGTTGTAATGCATTTTTTGAGCAAATGTGTTGAAAATAACTATTATCACTCGCTGCATTAGTTTACTTAAATGAGGAAAGGCGATAAAGCCTTAAAGCTTGGCCTTAGCCTGTAGGCTGCACTGCATTGAGGTCCCGCTCGGCCGCTTAGGCGGTTTAGTGCGATCAGTCACAGAACAAAAAAACGTGTTCTTTAACTCCAATGCGAATGGCTGCAAAGCTGTCTTCTCTTTTACTTAGTCTTGAAAATACGCATGCGAAATGGTTTTTAGAAAATGTAGTAAAGTAGGTTTTATGTTATGTTACTAACTTCTTTTCTGTGCTTTTTGAAATTCCAAAGATGTTATTTTTTCTTTAAACCGATTTTAACACGATTAGCATGCACCATTGTAAGCGGTGTCATCACTTATACCATCTGGCGAGATAGTGTTCAAAACTTCAAACACTATGCCTATAAATTATAAAATAAAACTGCCGGGCTAGCACGGACGGTAGACAAAATTTTCTTTCCCCTGTTTTACTCCACTTGACATGTAAATTGTATGAAGAATTTGACATAAAACAGGGAAAGACAATTTTGTCTACCGTCCGTGCTAGCCCGGCAGTTTTTATTTTATAATTTATAGGCATAGTGTTTGAAGTTTTGAACACTATCTCGCCAGATGGTATAAGTGATGACACCGCTTACAATGGTGCATGCTAATCGTGTTAAAATCGGTTTACGAGTCTCTACTAATAGAGATCAGACATTCACGCCAAAACTTTGGATGAAACTATGATCAGTGAGGGTAGATTTCAAATTGAACGTTTCCAATGGATTATCATCGGGCCGGGGTGACTGACTGAACCTACTGTAGGCCCACGGATAGCCCCATACCATTCCGTACCGCACCACCACTTAATTATTGCATACCTAGCATATTGTCATACTGTGCCTTTATTTAAAAGTTAAGTTTATTAAGGTTCTGCGCCATTTTGCATTAATTAATTATTACAATATCTTAGACTGTTGATTTATGAAGGCTTTTTTAATTTTTTGGTCATTCGGGTGGTATAGGAAGGTAATTAACAGATAGGTATAATAGAGCAAGTATGATTCAGCGTGCGACATTCAAGACGCATCCTGGTTCGGATCCCGCTCACCCCTACAACATGATTTCGTGGATTTTGACTAGCCTGATAGCTCAGTACCTCTGCCTTTTTAACTATATTTTGTGTTCGATTTTCACCCAGGACAAACATTTGTGAGATGAACACCAATGTTTCTGTTTCTGGGTGTTATATTGTATTTTATGTATGTATTTACAAAAAAAAAGTATCTTTCTAAGTATTCTATCAGTTATCTGGTTCTCACAATCTGTGCTTGGTTTGGAGCTACTTAGATAGCGGTGTGTGAAATGTACTCATATATATTTTTATTTATACTATTTATTTATTTGTACTCACTGTTACAGCAGCGAAGTAAAAGCATCGTGAAGAAACCAAAAACATGAGAACCAGTTTCTAAAATGAACCGAAAATTGAACATTTCGGTTTCGGTTCCAGTCCAGCAGTACCTACATAAGTCCATACGAACACAAAAATTAGACTATTTTAATTATGAAGACACCGAGATCTTTCATTATTTTTTTATAGTTAAATTCACTATGGTCAGCTTGGCCATGTTAAGAAAATCGCCCATGAAATCTTATTTCATAGTCGTGCAATAGAAAAGACTCATCATTATAATATAATATTTTCTAAGAAGCCACGACAACTTTAGCTTTGCATGTATGACATCAGCGTCTCGCGCATCGCTGCTCCCAACTATAAATAAGAATAGGTTTTTTTTATACCAAGGTTAGTACGGTTCGCATAAGAACGCTGATTTTATTGTTTTGCCGTTCACTCCTTTCGTGATTTAAAATCTAGTTAAGATATTGGTGGTTATATAATTGACCGAGCGAACGAAGTAGGTTCGAGTCTGGTTAATCTTGCCATTTCTTGTTTCTTTCTTTTTTCTTTTTCTCTCAAGCAGGACAAACTTTTCAACGAATCTTGATTAAATCTACCTAGTATAAGTACGACTACGACTGTATATTTACCAGACGGTTATTGATTGGTGGGGTAGTTTCCCGGCGCAGTTTGCAGTGACGTCATTTACCAGCCTATTTTGATAATATTTGCCAAAAGCATTGCAAGTATTTCAAATATGAGCAGAATCGGTCAAGAGGTTATCGAGACCGTGAGGTCCGAGTTCAGAACGTATGTAATGTAGGTATACTAATTACAACATCATAGGCAAAACCGTTTGTGCTTGCGAGATCTACCGTTCGCAGAACTACTAGTGATTATTAATCTTTGTCCTGACTTTATTCGGTTCGTTAGGATTGACTTGTGCTAAAGAAAAAAAAAGTCATGGTCGGTGGTACTATTTTTCAAAGCTTTTACGTCATCTTATCGGTAAGCAATATTCTGTTCAATTTCAAACTCACAGCCTATTTACTCTATGTTCAAACTGCATACATCTTAACGGGAGCACAGTTCTCTAAGCTACTGAGATATAGTATAATAAGTAATAAATAAATAAATTAACATAAATAAAAATCCATTTTTTCCACTACTCCAGAAAATCAAATTAGGTACATAAATTATATACCAAAGTCAATCGATTGCTAAGATTCGCACATTAGTTAATTACAATTAGTTATCTATAGACAATTTTTACATAATTCATCTCATGCTAATTAATTACAATTCTTCCCAAATAAATTCTTTAAATTGCCGAAATAATAAGTAATAATGAGTCAATAATTAGAAGTACCTGCGATGAAACGATAAATGTACAAACTTACATTACGCAAACCAAGAAACCACTAATACGACTCATGCCAATGACCATTTAAATGAGCTCGTTAGAGTTCTAGCGGCCACTTCAAATCTGCATCATCGGGCAGTAACACCCCTCGGTTCTCCGCAGAACAAACCATTGAAGGATAAGCAAGTGCACATGTTATCCTCGCTAACATTTGATCTGAGCTACTCCGGAGCCAAGGCATTACCGACAGCTACCTTATTTCATTACATCCTTATAGCCTAATTGCAACACCGTTTAATACGTAGGTATCTACCCAGACTAGGAAGAAATTACAAATTCATTGAATGTGTTATCTATATTATAAAATTATATATAATGGATTCATTGAAGTTGACTACGAAAATTAAATTAATAGCAATGCGCAGATTAAAAGAAAAACAATAGGTATAAATGTTATAGACTACCATAGAATAATGTATGTACCATAGAATTGACTGATGTATAATAATATTGTTTTGGTTTGACTCACACATACTTACTTGCAAACGCCCTTCCAGGGCTCATGTCAACCTACCAACCTAATTATTTAAGATCTTGTGTATTTATATAATACTTGTTATTGTATGTTACCTATTCTAATGATGTACATGAATGCAGTAATAATAAATAATAATAAATAAATAAAACACGTTACATACCTCTCCCTGATTAAACTAATAGGCTTCCTGTTAGGTAACGGAATAGGGAGAGGAATTTAAACATGGTGCTTATACAGCTAGGACAGGTTAAATATAATGAGTGGGTAGTAGTTCATTTTATTATATAGTACGTACAGCTTAGTGCTTCTTTCACGTAACGATAGACCGCCTTAATAGAGGGTCATTTATCATTTTATATATAAACAAACTTATAATAACTATGACCTAATCGAGTAACCTTTAACCTATTCGTCTGAATTATAATGATGACAACATATCACCAATAAGCAGGTAATAAAACATAGGCATGTCATCCAACAAGCTCTGCAACCACGAACTCTCGTGTGTGTCTACTGGTGATATCACCAGGCAAACGATGACGGAACTGCAGTTCAATGTAAGAAAATAATAAGAAATGTTCGTACCTACATAATATCACGAATCACGAGTGAGGTACTCGCGCCTGCGCAAGTGGGCGAAGGACCTCGACCGCTATTTCGTGCCTGTCGCCAGCGCGAAGTGGCTCTATGTATGGTATAGGTACATTGGTTAACTATTACCTACTTTGTAAACATATTGGCCGCGATTTTTACTTTGTAATGCATCTTTTGTGCTAAATATAATACACGGCGGGTCACGCATGTTACAGTGTAAAACTCTGAAATCCCTGAGCTCGTTTCGTCGTCGCGTCGCGCCGCATAGAATTATTTTATCGTTTTGGTTCCATTCACAACGAAGTAAATTTGGCTCGTGCAGATAAACAAAATGAATTGAGTAATGTTTTCTGTAGCCGTTAGTCTAGTACAAGTTGCACAACATTATATTATATACTTCTTAACTCTACATGCTCTATCTTTAGTGTTAGTTTCGCATTTAATAACGATACCTTATTTACCTAAAAAATATGAAGTAGTAAGTACCTACATTAATTGATGGGTTATTATTATATGTTATAATTAATTTTCCCGTGACTGATGGTGATGACGGCATACTTTGCTAACTACAATTCAAAGATGACTGCTAAACGCTAGCTCTAAAATGTATTGGAAAGTAAGTGATTTCCGGTACGTGATTTCCATACATTTTGGAGTTGTCTTTTAGCGTTAACGCCAATGGAAAGGGATCTTTGCTAGACCCCCTGGGGCCGTTGCCTCTACATAATACAAAAACCTGAACAAGGGTAGGTACTCAATATTATGTCATCTCAATAATGTCACATGATATCAAATATTTTTTTCTTTACTGTTTTTGTTCATATTCTCAGGAAGTTCTTGCATTCAGTATAAAGACAAAAAGTCGTTCAATTTAAAGCCCTAAATATAAATAATCCATACTTAATTTTTAAGGTGTAAGCCGTAGAGTTGGTAAGCCTATTCCTCGAAATAATCTTATAATTACTTCAACAATAAAAAAGCAAACCCCAGGCGTCTTCACATTTTTCCACTAATCTTGACTAAACTTGGATAGAGGTTTCATTACCAATATTTAAAACTGTATTTCTATTCTTAACAAACAGCAAAAGTTAAGTACCTATAACGTTATCGCATTTCTGATACTTTTCCATAAATCGTTGCAAATCGAAATATCCCAAGGTGCAATTATAAATCAGGTTTATTTTATCTTGTAAATTTGTGAAGAAAATCAAAATGAGTCTGATAGCGCCTCCAACCCGATCATCAAACCGGATCAATTCAAATAAAATAAGTAAATTAGCAATTTATGGAACAAGTCACAGAGTTGTTTCGACATTTAGACGACTGAATACTTATAACTAGAAAAACCACTTAGCTCTCCTCTGTTTGGTTGATATTATTCATATTGTGAGAAATGTACAAATCATGTTTGCAGTTATTGTAGAATGAAATCATTATAATATCGAAATGCTTAGTGGTGCACAATAAGCTTAGCTTTTAACAAGTTTAATGACCTTATGCCATACAGTTGTTTTAATATAATTGCGAACGTTTTATGCGATAATGGTACTATACTTAGTAAATATATATGAAAGTTTATTTGGTAACGTTCTATTTAGTTTAGAACTGTCCTATGTATGATAAATTTAAATGTGGTTTCCCCACAAACTAAGTAGAGGTAGAGGATTGGGTTTCCCAAACATTTATTTTTTAATTTATATACTTATTTAAAATTTTATATAAGTAGCATTGAGGGTTTATAAAAATAACCTTGGGAACTTAGGAATTAGCATAAACTTGTTCTTTTTTAACTGACTTAGGGTGGGTTTCTTGAGTCTTACTTAACCAACCAATGGTTAATAACTGTAAGTGACCATTGGTTAGAATTAGTTAGAGTACCTTAACTATGGATCTAAAAACCCACCCGGTAAAGTTATGAGACATGATCCTCTTAGCTACTTACTTAAACTAAGACATGATATTGATAACTAACTAAGTAGATTAATTTGTAAAGGAAAAATTTAAATCACGAGCGGGGATTGAACCCGCATCCATCCACCCCTCAAGCCGGGGTATGCTTTACTTAAGCTACCGTGACAAGTGGTCTCATGTGTGGTAATTTTTCCTTTACAAATTAATCTGTTGATTACGCTAAGCAGGCGATACTGCTATAAAAATCATAAATACTAAAACTAAGTAGGTGACTATTGTTATAATGCAATTAACTGTCTTTGCTTCATCTCTACCTTCCTTACAAGCTTATAACAGACTCATTGATACAAATAACCGTATGGTGTATTCTAGTGGGGCATATATTTTATGACCTACCAAAGATCTTGTATGCCATTAAAAATGTTTTGAAAGTCAGAACGGTAGCGTGAGAGCCGTGTTCATACGTATAATTGAATAATACAGGCGAGATGGAGAGACCTGTTTTATTTGGACGTTAAATGTGGATTTGAAGGGAGTTCAACGTCCCTTGTTTGGGTAAAATGCCATGACAACGTCGTCAGTGACGGTGCATCGTCGCTTTGAAAGCCATTTACAGTAATCATAAAATTCATATTTTGTAGAAACAACCACATCTTATGTCTTAGAGAAGTTTAAATTAATGTAAGTAGTTCTTACATTCAAAATACAATAATAAACTATAATGTTCTCTTTCCCACATTTGCTAACTAAAACCCCAGCTAAAACTATGTAGGTAAATCATAGAGATAGGATGTGTGGTAAATACCTACTATCTCATCTCTTTTAATTATCTTTACTAATCTCTAGCTCCATACTTACTACTAAGGGTTTCGTACTCGATAACGAATACACTACTACTGTACTTTGTAATAATCAGGTACTGAATAATTATACAAATGAAACGTTTTCAGTTTGTGCGGCCTTCACGTCAAAACGGCACCAATTTAGAAACCTACCTAAAATATAGAACACAGGGGGTTTATATTTCTGAAACCAACGTAATTCTTCGTTTGTTCTTAAAATTCTCTTATAAAACTATAGTTACTTAATGTTTGTGATATACTATTCAGGACGATTTCATAAATCACTGTACAGACAAAAATGGTAGACGAGGCTTTCGAGCCGCCTACAATGTTTCTTTTGCTGTCAAGACACATACATTTCTCCAAACTCCCGTCAAACGGTTGTCAACAAATTACCAGCACTTGTGAATAACGTTAACCGCTTTATGGTTGCTTCCATGTTGGTTCGCAAGAGAACGCCCGTGAAAATATGTAGGCTTATTTTATAGAAACAGTTTGCATTGCGTTCATACATATTCATAAAAGAAAAAGTATAGCTAAAGAATTGCTAAACTGGAACAAATATAATGCAGAAATATTCCAACATGAAAGTAAGCCTCCATTATAATGCCTAGTTGAAGGTAGGTCTACCTTTTACGCATATGTATTTTGGATTCTTAGAGCAAGAGTCGGCATTCCAATGTCTATGAATTGCGTTATGTTTTTGTTTTGCTCTTCGCATAGTTTTTTATACTTCACCCACAGCCTATCTTGGCTGTGCGAAATGCAACAAGTACTTATTTAAAATGCTTTCGGTGTAATAGCACAGCAGACTAGTACAGGTATAATAAGCACTGGTAGCTATGTGGTGAGGTAGTTGTTATTGGCCCAGATTTTAATCAACATACACATTGATTCCATAATTTTTTGTACTACATCTAGATACTTACATTGTTATATTAACATGAAGGCTATAGTTTTATTAATGTTGTTGATATATTTTTATTGACGTAGGCATTTTTAGTGTTATAATAAAAACATCAAATCAAATTGCACCAACCGTCTGAATCACAAGCGCTCCCGTTGATGTCTTTTGTATGGAGACGAGTTCGATATCCGTGCTCTATTTTCGTAGCATACGGAATAAAGTACCTAAATTATGAAAGTAACACACACTTCTCATCGTTAGATACCTTTAAATAATAAAATGATTAAGGCGCTGAATGCTCCCAAATCGACTATTTTGAACGTGATTATCTCAAAACGTATACCATTTACAGGATTGAAAAAAATTCACGTTAGTACTGGTCATATCTTCTTACTATCTGGTGAAACCAAAACACGTTTACGAAATGTTTTCTCGATAGAAAAAAATCGTGAAGTGACCTTTAAAAAACGTCCTAAAATGTTACATTATAATCAGACACCCCATTGAAATAAATCATAGTGATAAGTTATGTTTCAATGCATCCGTCTATAAGCTTATTTTTTTTAACAATAAGCATTTCTTTTATAACTAATTATTTGTACCGAAAAATGGAAAAGTCGAAGTGCAACGCAACGTAATCGCCATATTTTTGCTATGCATAAAGTGACCCTATAACGTATAAAATAAGTTTCAAGTTCATCTGCTGTAATAAACGTGCTCGCATTGGGTCCAGTCAGCACCTTAATCAAGATAATTCGAGCGCAATCAAAATTCTCTAGCTGATCCCAACTCTAGACTCCACGGCTCATAGAAAGTTTTACTATTTGATATAAATCTTTCTCGTCATTACGACGCAATTTTTGCTTCTGATACAGATCAGTAACAGTTTGTTAGAGTTTTCCGACTTTATCTTATTGTTTCACTAGAATAATAGCTCATTCAAAGTAGTTGTTTGATGTAGATTCATTATCAAATTGTTACATTTTAATTCGGCACCTAGCTACATTCGATTTTAACTTGACTTTCATATTTCTTTGTAAATATTAAAAGCTGTTTTTGAAGTTTACAACAAATACAACATGTGTTGTAGTTTTATTTGTAATATCAATGGAGAACAATATACCTAATCAATGCCGTCAAGTGATGATGTCGATTGCGGGTGTCTGGGACGGCCGGGCCGTGTGATCCTGGTTTGTGAATAGGACCGCCCCATCTCCTCTCGTGGGAGCTGTAGGAGCCGGCTAAGGGAATATCCAGGGAATGAGCACCAGCATTCTCGCCAGTAAATTAAAATCTGCTACGATCACTAAGCTGCCTGCCATACCGTGGTCATTATGTAATGGCAAATCCCTCCCTGTGATATAGAAGCGTCCAAAGTGGCGTCTTTTGGGGGAGGTCTATGTTCAGCAGTGGTGAATCCTTACAAAGTCCGTGTCCTGCGCTTGCGCACTTTCGATACAGTGTTGTCTGACAAATTTCACTCGCTAGCTTTTTGTAAAAGTAGATGCGTTATCAACTAAAGTAAAAATATTATGGTAGAGCTATACGATTTGTGAATCGCTCGTTAAACACTAAGCGACATAATATGTAGATATTGTTAGGTATTATAGGTACAAGTGACTCGGTAGTTTTATTCATCCATTAGTTTTTTGCTAAATGCATGAACTATTGTTAGCTATCGTTGATGGCAGTGTGAGTTACGTAATATTAGTAGTGGATTCAGCAAAAGGTCACAGTGCTCGGTGACCGTGGCGGGCAGAGGGTAACGGGGGAAGACGAGGCGGAGAGGCCTGCGGCGGTCGGCGGCTGACGCAAAGCTTGACAACACCGCATAGGTGCTTAGAAGGAAACGATGCTGACTAAGACTCTGTATATGCATATGAAAAAACTTATTTTTAAAGGGAAACCCAACATTTGTCGTAGTCGTTAAGTACCATACCGCATACAGATACCAACGTTTCTTACATTTAGCAGAGCCAAGAGTTTCTTTGTTGAACTTTAAATTAGGTCGGTAGGTATTGGCTGTTGGTATCATCATGACAAAGTAGGAAAGTTTGGTGTACAAAAAGTAAGATTAAATAAATACTAATATGGGCATATTTTGTGTATTACCACCTACAGCGCCACTGTTTATCTTATTATTAGATATATGTATGTATAAGTATCTAATATCTATATTATTATGTCATAATTTGAGTATTATTGTATGAAAACGCGGGTGAAACCGCGCGGGCTGCCTCTAGCTTGATATAAAAATATATTTCATATAATATAATATTATTTATTTATTTATTTATTTATTTAATGGATGTTAATTCTACCATTCGAGTAAGAATTCACGTAGGCGATCGTTAGTTGCTAGCGATTTTACCACAAGTCATAAGACGCCTATTACGGCACTGATTATATGCAAACGGGCTTCGGCCGTGGCATTGCCAGGATATGACTGCTTCCGCTACTGCTACCCACGAGACTGTAACGGTTCGGTAAGCGTCTTTAACCTATACCAGACACTTCCATCAGGATCTATTAATCTTTAGTAGATCAGACATCTATCTATCTACTTACATTATCTTATTTAATTTCCGCTTAGATTTAGCCTGATATAAAGATGTTATAAGTTATAGTTCAGTAGGTACCTAGTTACAAGGAGGATAACTTTTTATTTGGTATTTGGTGGTTAGGATATGACACCACATCTATGGAATAATATTAGTGCCTATTGTGGATGACGTTGTTTTTTCTTTGACTGTATCAAATATTTATTGTAAAAATCAGATGTGGTTTTAATAATTAAAGTGTAAAATAAACCATGCATGACTAATGCAATGGCCACTGTTCAAATCAAAGCTGTGTAACTTGTTTTGCAATACTGTATGGTTAAATGTGTGCAGAGCCAGTATCGACATGTAAATTTTTAGTACTTATTGGATATACAGGGTTACAGGAAAAATCGTGCTAGATCCGTTAAGGGCGTGGAGTACCCATCATTTCTGACTTATTTCACTATGAAACACCCTAGCCTAAACTTAACCCTTTTCGAAATATTCGACTTTTAATTTTTTTTTTTTAAATATTTTGTGTGTCTTATTATTATTATTATTGCATTTTTACATGTTTAATAAGATGCTTTGGGACGTCAATCAATAAAATAGTACATAATATAATATTTAATAGACTATAGTAGACAAGTGAAAGTTAAGAAATAAAAAAATATTTGAATCGGTATTTTTTTCTAACGGATATCTAAAAATAATATTATAAGTTTAGGCTAGGGTGTTTCATAGTGAAATAAATTAGAAATGGTGGGAACTCCACGCCCTTAGCGGATCTAGCACAATTTTTCCTGTAACCCTGTATAACGCCTTTAATTATATATTATAAATAAACACAGATATACACACGATCATGCACTCATTAATATAGACCTACCGTACCTACTATTTATACATGATATTATAGTAAAGTACCTACCCTCATATGCATTTTGATCTACTTATATTTTACAATAATTATAAACGCTTATTCAAATGCATGGAGCGCCTCGCTCTCGCACAGCTTCGCGACGACGACATTCAAATCACCGACAAACACATTGGTACCTAAATTGTTATTGACTTTACAATTTTATGTCGTTGCTCCCCACCCGACTGGTTTTATGTAGCCCACGGTCAGTTTAGAAGAGACTTGTCAAAACAAATATTGAAGCTCATCGCATTGGTTCGATAGTGCTGCATAGGTGACCAGAAGGTGGAGACCAAGGTTGACACAAACTTGACATTCATACAATAATTGGCAAAAGCATTATTTTTCGAACAGAAATTTCTATATTTAGTAATTTATTATGATTCTATACCTGACTGATTTATTAGTACAGTAGGTACTTACTACTTAGGTTTTAAGGCACATTAGCAATCGCATTATTTTTTGTTCTTATTATGATTTATTAGCGTATAGTAGTCTGTTTTAATGGTTACCTACGTAGGTAGTCGCCTGTAGCTGCACTAATAAGTAGGTCATTCATAGTTTTCAAAATATTGGCACAGTCTTAGAATAAGTACTTACAGAAACCCAGTACATGCGCGAACTTCAGGCCGTTTCAACGGTGCCATACATGGCATGATATTTCGTGCAGCGACGACAACGACGAGGACGCACGGGTGGAAGCTTTGCGGCGCGGCGCGGGGCAGCGCGGGCGCGGACTATACTACGTACCACAGAGCTAGGCTCTCAATAGATCCACGAAGCATGGGAGCGAAAAGGACAAACCAAGTACACACTGCCCGAGAGGAAAAGAGATAAGGAGATAATGGCGGATTGTCCTTTTATTAGCCAAATACCACCACCTATCACCACCATATGTTCACGACGAAGAGCATATTGTGATCATGTAACATTATCCATTATCAAAGTGCAAAATACTGTTTTTACAGCTTTTACATCTTATTCTGTGAGTGAATGTGATGTTACAAAACATACTAATCCAAACAAATACATGAATCAGAGCACAATTACAAATGTTATTGCTTTATTATTATTATTTTATGATTTCTAATCATATTGTGTTGATTTTGGTGTGGTATCTATCTGGCTGTGAAACTTGTTTATTTTATAGATTGGGAATGCTCCTTCCGATATATTGCAATATATTAGTGTTTCAGTGTTTGTATTATTGAGCAATTTTATCCCAATGTTTGAAGAATCTCAGTAAATAAAATATAAATTAACCATAAATTTTTGTGATCAGCTATTTTATTTAAAAAATAATGGGTATCTATAGGGAGTTGCAATATTTAGTAAATACTACAGTTAACTTGTCGCAAATATTCAAGATCATAATCCTAACAGCAGTTTTGCTCACACACAATTTCTTACATTTCTTGTTCCGTTTTCAAACTGTCAATGTTCCTCTTTACATTCTATCTCTATGATACGTACGGATTGGGCTGCCTGGCGGGCACGGTGGCGAGTGGCGACTGGCGAGTATCCCGCGGATTGGGTTCAATACCCGCGCCGCGCTCGCTCGAGTCGAGCTCGTTCTATCGCGGACTATCCACAATGGTGCGCTGTTCCTGACCAGAGTAAACCCACTTACCTCATGGTTTTTAAATATAACACAAATAAGAATTAAATACGGGCCCGATAGCTCAGTTGGTAATATCCCTGCCTTCTGAACTGAGGGCTGTGGGTACGATTCCTACCTAGGACAAACATTTGTGTGATGAACATAGGTGTTTGTTCTGCGTCTGGGTGTGTTATATTGTATTCTATGTATGTATTTACAAACAAAAAAGTATATAAGTATTGTATCAGTTATCTGGTTGCCATAGTACAAGCTATGCTTAGTTTGGGGCTAGATGGCGCTGTGTGATATGTCCACACATATTTATTTATTTATTATTTTATTTATTTATACTTACTTCAACCCCGGGGAGGGCGGGGTGCCAATGGATGCCGGAAGCAAGCAAAGTGGCGCGCTATGGGGAGGCGTATGTTTAGCAGTGGAAGTTATCAATGGGGTTTTAAGTTTAAATAGAATAGAGAATAGAAGAAGATAGACACCACATTAGAAAAATCTGACTGCCATCGCGCTAACATCGCAACCATCGTTTTTTATAATCTTTAAACGGCAGTAGAGGGCTAAAAATAGGTTCCATTAATTCTTAAATTATTTTTAATATACTTAAGTAATTAAGATTACTCAGTATTAAAAATAAATTAAATGACGCCCCACCCTAATAAAACAGCGATTCGAAGAAGAGGAAATAGCTTCCCAGTAATCCCAGTCGCCACCCGGTGGCAACAAATTTAATTACCGATTGCCACCCGGGGGCAGTGATGTGGTGGCAACTGGTAATATACCCTTTTCACTATCTTCTTTCCTTTGGTTTCCCTTTTCTCATGAACAAGGTAAGAGCTTAAAATAAATTAACGCGCGCGAAGCCGGGATGAATCAGCTAATGAAATAATAAATGAAAGAATAGGAATGGCTAAGGAGTAAGTAACTACCAATTTGACCCAAACTGTGTGCTGTGTGCTGTACCTAAGCCTAAGTACTAAGTAGGCAGTGAGTAGGTAAGTACCTACTGTATAATAAAATTATACTCTACGGAAGTTCCCAGCATCAAAATAAATGAAGGCGATTGAAGTCTGACAAGAAACTAAGTACTGACTAATAGTAGCATGCTAGAAATAAAATACGTACAACTTCCTTGGATAGTAGGTATATTATAGTAATCTGTGGATTTAAGTCTTTTTAGCTGATTTTTATAACTTGACCTTCTAGGTTGTTTTGTTGTTATAGTGTTGGTTTGTCCTGCGAAAGCTCTTATTTATGTCAGTCCGTTAAAAGCCATATTCGCCTTAAATACTTACTGCCCCCTACTTTGTTTGGGTTTGTTTATAGGCCTCATTAAGGTTTCTATAAAGCTATAAATAAATCGGAAGTAAAAGAAATTTTATTTTCTGTTCAAATCAAATGATCTCACAAAACTACGTAAACGTGTGGGACTGCAAACTATGCTGCAAAAGATAAAATTAACAAAATACAAGAATACCTAAGGTGGTGTCGGTAGCAGTGGCGGATTAAATGTTGTAAGCGCGCTAGGCAAGCACCACATCGGCGCCCCTTGGAATTTTTTCGACCCCCTCTCTTGGTGAGCCATGTGTGATGAGGTATCGTAGAATTCCCCTAACCCTATCTAATAATGGGTTAGTATTAGACTGACTAGATCGCAAAATGACTACTTCGCGTAGCGACTACAACGTAGGTGTACTTCATCAAAGAGAGACGAAATCTCAAAATGACTACATCTTAATGTTACTAGTTCTTAAAATTACCACATTACTAAAACGCCTAGATACATATAATGTCTTCATCGTAAAATACACTTAACGCAGAAAGTGTAGAGAAAAAAGCCTGAGTCGCAAGAAGTCCACCTACTTCGTACAGTCATGGTCAGATAATACGTGGGGTTTACGGAACCGGTAATTATTTTGAGAACCGGGATTTCCCTGTACTGGCCTTCGACGGAACTGGGATTTCCCGGTTCTGAACCCTAAGCGCGACCCTACACATCACATTCCTCAGGAGGTATGTGATGTCCCCCGTGGTGGCAGGGAAGAGACCGGGAATTTCCCCTTCAAAAAAAAGGTGGTGTTGCTGATGAAATCCAAATTCTGGATTTTGCATAGTTATAATTTTTTGTTTAGTTCTCGTAACAATAGGTAGGTGGTACGCCGTGGAATACTTACCATAATCAGAGACAGCCACTTGCTTACTGTCTGTCTAAACAAAATATCTGCTTTCTATTTGCGTATGCTCACATGAAATTAGAGCAGTAGCGTGGAGTGGAGTGTAAACTCTTGTTTGAACAACACAATTTCCTTGCCAGTGTTGATACAATTGGAAACACATTGTAATCCGGCAATACCGTTTCTGATTATGTATAGGTATTAGGCATCAGGTGCAATAATGAGGGTATTGAATTTTAAATACAAATGAAGATAAATAAAATAAAAATAAATAAAAT
Source organism: Ennomos erosarius (assembly GCA_963580505.1). Classification (NCBI taxonomy): domain Eukaryota; kingdom Metazoa; phylum Arthropoda; class Insecta; order Lepidoptera; family Geometridae; genus Ennomos; species Ennomos erosarius. The sequence goes on along the minus strand of OY756981.1, from coordinate 8,142,897 downwards.
AAATAAAAAGTATGTGTGGACATTTCACACAACGCCATCTGGCCCCAAACTAAGCAAACAGAATACTGATATAATACTTAGATACTTTTTCGTTTATACATAGAATACAATAAAATACTCAGACACAGAACGAACGTATATGTTCATCACACAAATGTTTGTCCTGGGTAGGAATCGAACCCACAGCCCTCAGCTCAGAAGGCAGGGGTACTATCAACTGAGCTATCATCCGTCAGGATATGAAACTATGTGAATTCATCTACACGCGTGTCAATAAAGGAAATAGGAACTAAAAGGAGCCGACATTTCTAGACAATACTACAAGACTGTTATTGATAAGCTTAGCTCAGATCATTGTCGTCCAAGAGCTGTGTTTCCATATATACTGAAAAAAGTCACTCATGAGTTTATTTACAGACCCATCACTACCAACCGCATGGAACAGTTCGCTGAATATCTAGATGATCGACTTATGTCATTACCACTCACTGATGACCCTAATGGCCTTTGTAATGTTTTATTTGATATTATAAGCAAAGAGTTTAACAAGACATTCAAATTAAAGACGTGTAGAGGAAGTGTTCAAGTAGAATTGAAGGACTGGGCTACACCTGGTATTTATAAAAGTAGAAACAGGCCGTATGGTCCGTATTCTCAGGAATCGGATCACATTCATGACACTAAATTTACCGGGTAGGTACTAGGTACTTATTTAAAATCATATTCAAAATAGTTATTTATGATATTAGGGCGGTAAGTTAGTTTTTACTAACGAGTAAGTAGACAAATGTAACTTATTACCATAGTCACGGGTTTGTAAAAACCAATATCCGCACATGTATACAACGTTTTTCAACACATTTGCGAGAAAGCCGCACCATAGGTGCTGAAACAAACTTTGTTTATTAGTGGGAAAGTAATAATCTTTGACGTTTCTAATACAATGTGAAAATCTAGTACAGTTGCCATCACTCTACTAGAGTATGACTTAGACTGGACTATGACTATGAATAAGACTTGACTACGTGTATAATTATGAAACACGATGAAAAATTTTAATACACTAATGTGTGGAGCCATAACATAAGAAGAAAAAATGGTCTAAAATGGCGCGCATAAATTTACAATGCAAATGGTGTCTGTATGTGGTGAAAATGACTAATTAGTTTCATGTGCTCTTTGGAAGCGCGTTTGCTGAATACGTTTAAAATCTCACTTTAATTCTAAAGCATTTCATTCAGCTTATTTCAAGGAACTTGAGGTATAGTATACGTATAAGTTCCTTGGCTTATTAAACGAGAATAAATTTTATTCTCATAATGTGAAACTCCTTGTTAGAATTCTTATATATATTTTTATGGAAATTAATAAGAAACCCGTAAAGATTTTTTCTCTCTAATCTGTGACCGTAAAGGAATTCGCACGGCGCTATACAATACAACGGAGGCGGCAGTAAAGTATATTTATGTCACCGGCTTTTTGTAAAAACCGATTGTTTATAAAACAACGAAAATAGAACCGGTTATTTATAAACTGTCGATGTATTGCAAATCGGCATTTTGTCTTGCAATAAAACGGATCATTTTTCGGTTATTTATAAATCGTCGGTGCCCAGCGGTGAGTTTTTAAAAAAAACTGGTTTTTGTAGCGTTTAGTTGTGAACAAACCAGTTTATTAAGGCACCAATTTTTGCTGTAATTCATTGTTTTTTAGAGTCACTAGTGGCTAACCAGTAGGTTACGACGACGAGCTAAGCAAGGAGGAGTGTTAGGTTAGTTTTAACCACATTAGAAGTCTAGAAGTAGGTACCTACACAATTACAATAAAACAAAGTGATGCCGCTTAATTATAAATCGGCCGTTTTATTATGAGACACATTGCTCGTTTGTAATAAATCATCAGTTTATAAATAACCGCGTTTTTTATAAACAAATGATTCTTACAAAAAGTCGGTGTCATATTACTGTTCGAGAGAACCGTTAGGAAAGTTGGCAAGAAAGAACCTACCTACTTTAGCAATGTGTCTAATTTGTAATAAATTGTGTACACAACAAGTACACACTACACACTCTATACTCAGTAGGTACTACGAATATAGGTACAATATTACAGATTAATAAATAAAATCGATGGTAGGATTTACTGCAGCGCGACAGATTAAGATAATCATGATGGTGGGGTAATTATTACTGTAGGTACCTACGCTAAACAGTGTAGGTAGAGGGTCTAGCAAAGATCCAAAACGCTAACGCTATCTCCAAAATTGAATTGAAATGACATTTGCTGCGGAAAAGTAAGCGATTTTCGAGATGTCATTCTGTACATTTTGGAGTTAGCGTTTGGCGTTAGCGTTAGCGATTGTGATCTTTGCTAGACCCCAGGTGTATTTCAATAAGTAATTTCATGATTTAAGCGTGACCTAAGCTAGCGGGACGGTCATGGGATTGCAAAAATATATGCCAGCTACCCTGGATTTTTACGATCGTGCTATCATTTTTATTTGTTTTGAAGTTTAATTATATAAGCAAAGAGGATATAAAGCTACGCTTAGATATATAAGTATTATGTAAGTAGTTCTAGTTCCAGGATAACGGGAAAATTTTTATCGGCCAATTAGGTTTGTACTTCTCGCTCAAACGCTCCGCGAGTCTTTTGAGTGTAACAAAGACATTCTAGGTCTGTGAGCCATCTGTATATAAATATATTATCGATATGACGCGTTCGAGATTGTCAGGTAGCTAATTTTATAATTTACGAAAATCTTCCTTCGTCCTTCGTCTTTTGAACCGGAGGTTTTTTCGGGTTCACGTAATATCCCCTCTGAAAATCTGGTAACTAATAGATAACTTTACTATTTTCTATTTTTAGCCCCTCCATGTGGCCACCCTCACCATGAAAACCGCTGTTTTTTTACATTTTTGAGAGCTTGAAGCCGACGATTTTTTTCTGTCTATCAACATTTTCAAACTCCAATAAACTATAACGACGCTATAGTAAATCAAAATTTAGCATTGTGGGCTCCCCTACTATAGCTCTCTCTGCTGGGTTCGCAGACACTCAAATGGAGACACTACCTACAGTACCTACTAATAATCATGAAGATCGAATATTACTTATTCAATCATATATGGTGATAATAGCATACAAGTGTGGGCCGTCGGGAAATCGTACAAATGTTTAGCAAAGTCTGTGGGTAGAGCCTATAAGGTCAGCCTTGCAACCCACACATGCCTTATATGTAGGTATCTTAACTTAGCACTTAACTAATTTGTGATCGAAAGGAGGAAAGCGACATAGTTGTCTCGGGCAATTTTAGGGATTACTACCTTGTGTTTAGGGCGAGAATAGAATGTATGAATGAACGATTTTTCTTTAAATGTAATTCGTTCTGAGCACAGCAACATTCACCTTTGCCTAAACAGGCAAGCGGATTTTAGAATGGCGGTTGTGGGCGACTAAGTGAGTGAACAAAAATGTTATTAGTTACTAAATACTTTTTAACTGCCTATCTTCGATAATTGGGTTTAGGTGAGATGGCTAGTAACGTATCCCAGAATATGGGGTTTAAAATTTGCACTAGGCCAAGGAAGTTATATGTTAGCCAAAGAAGTTTCACCCAAGTTATACATATAACTATATTTTTAGACAGTTATCCAGAAATCGACATATTAGATAAAAATAATTTTGTTTGGTGTATGAAATCTTTCGTCTGAACAGGAGCCCAATTCTCGGGAAATGAGATAAAATCCACTGCTAAGAGAAATACCTCAATGGTGCCTTGATAAGGATGATGAAGACAGTGTAGGGCTCCATTAGCATGAAGCACCAACCACTGAGGATGAGGATGTTATCAACCAGAGAACTGCCAGGACCTTGCCAGGATCGTCGCGGCCTAAGAGGATGTAAACATCAGTGAATACATGATAAAATCAGTTTATGCTAACTTTCACTTTTCTGAAGCGTGTAACCTAAATACAGTAGAGAATTCGGGAAGTGTATTATAACAAAGTTGTAGACAATTTTATGAGCTTTCATGTAGTAGGATTTCGCACCATTTCAGAGATATTGACCAAAAACCCAAAAGTGGCACCTTTCGACCCCCCCCCTCCTCCCCTCTCCGGCTCACCCCCGTGGTGTCAGGACTTTCGTATTTTTATCTCCTGAGCACCCTTAACAAGTTTCAGAAGAAATTGCTTAGCCTCTCATTCACTACAACTCCTTGTTGACTGGACTATAAATAAATTGGTAACAGTTTTCGTTTTTCAGTTTTCACACAATAGGTACATATTTTATTCTTATTCTTATTCTTATTCTTATTCTTTCTTATTAAAAAGAAAAGTTGCCATGCCATTAGTGTCAACGTCAATAAAATGGCAACAAAAAAAGACAAGAGACAAGCGCATCTCATGGTGGTCTCGACTGCCTCCGACCACTCATCTAATCGAAAATGTCATTAATTTTGAGCTCAAAGACTCGAATTTCGAGATTTATTTCGTTATGACGTTGCATCTCACTCGTTAGATCTCGATCTCATGCGCTAGGAGTCGAGATATCACGAATTTTATGCTTGAGAATACGGAAAACCACGAATTTTGAGATTTATTTCGGGATGGGGTCTAGCAAAGATTCCAAACGCTAACGCTAAGGCCAAACGCTAACTCCAAAAATATATTGAAATTAGCTACGGAAAAGTTGAGGGTTGACGTCAGGCAGGCGGCCGGTCATAAAAAGCCACAGCCAAAACCATCAACATGGCCAAAACCTTTGCAGCAGCAGTACAATGAATGATGAGCGTGACAATAATGCTAGGGCGTACCCGCAGGCGACGCGCAGGTGCATCACCCGGCACCTGTGAGAAATGAACGAGGGTTGTTGTATCAGGGACGGATGCAACGTAAGATGCGAGCCCGGGAAGTAAGAGTGAGGATGTTTAGCTGGAACGCAGGAACGATGACTGGAACAGGACGGGAGCTAGCGGATGTATTAAAGTTGAGACGAATTAAATACTAAACTCGATACATAATTATCTTAACAATAACAGAACATATAACCTACATTTTAACGCCATCTATCGGGTCTTTATAAAATTACAAGTTTTTGTTTTTTAATAAAACGCCTTATTATCTTAACGATAGAACGTAAAACCAGGAGTTTTGGCGGGAACGCGGAAAAGTTCACATCGTTACATTGTAGTTTTTTTTTTTTTTTATATATTTTGGCTTCACACATAGTGTATTTAGCCAGTGTCAAGTATTATATTTTCATCGTGTTATAAAATATTTCACGCAAAGTCATGTCCTAGTCATAGTCATAGTCCAGTCTAAGTCAGGTAGTCATAGTCCAGTCTAAGTCATGCTCCAGCAAAGTGGTGACAACTTTACTAGAAGCTTCTATGGAGTTTTGGAAGCAACACAAAAAGTCACGTTTCACCACATTATATCACTTGCCCTCACTTATGCTAGTAATTCAGCACTTAATGCGTAAAACGCCACCTATTTTAAACATTAACACTGGAAAAAGCAAAAGTTTTGAAAAATAATACAATGCAACGACGTGAACTCTTCCGCGTTCCCGCCAAAACTCCCTACATTGTAGTTATTATTTTCGTGTTGCTTCCAAAACTCCATAGAAGCTTCTAGTAAAGTTGCCACCACTTTGCTGGAGGATGACTTAGACTGGACTATGACTACCTGACTTAGACTGGACTATGACTATGACTAGGACATGACTTTGCGTGAAATATTTAACAACACGATGAAAATTATAATACTTGACACTGGATAAATACACTATGTGTGGAACCAAAATATAACAAATAAAACGTAAAACCCTTAACCCCAGCCCCCCTATTACGAACAAGCTAGCTTCGCTGCTGACGCGCGTCTGCCGCTCAACTGCTGTCAATTTTCATACAATTTTGACAGCAGTTGAACGGCACACGCGGATCAACACCTCTGCTACCTCCATCGTAATAGGGGGGCTGAGCTTTAACTCCCATTTTAACGCCATCTATCGGGTCTTTATAAACCTACAGCTATTTTTTTTAAATAAAATGCCTCATTTTATAAGAGAATCGGCCCCTTAGAGTATATAACCTTCAAAGACAGATCAAAATGATAATAATATTTGTACTGCTCACACGTATTGCCACGTCAGTGACGAAGGAAAGAAACAAACATAATATAGTAATCAGCTACGCATGCGATAAACCCGTACCATTTTTCGACTCGTTTTGTCTCTGTCTTTTCTATACAAATCTGTCAGTCTTATTCACTTCAAAATGTTCACCTCCATACAAAAAGTGTTCAAATGGTCCAGGGGATTTTTTCTCTAATCTGTGTAGTTTTGAGTAGTGTTGTATTCAAAGCAGTGCTGCCAATTGCGGGGAAAATCCCCGATTTGCGGGGAATTGAGGGTTGCAGCGTTGAGAGCGCGGGGAATGACAAAAATCGGGGAATTTCGGGGAATTCAGACCTTGTTTTTGGTGGGTTTAAAAGATTTTTTTTTGTTGGTCATCCGAAGATAAAAAAGAGTTTCGCGCTCGCTTCGCTCGCATTTTTATTGTTTCTATACATACATTATTTTAATCTGAAATCGGTATCATATTACACAGTCATTGCTGCTTTCAAAACACCGCTGGCGGTGCCATACTACCATCGCGCTGCGCCACAGAAAAGTTGTCTTAAGTTAGGACTTGGCTCTAAGTCGCGACGTGTAGTTGTAGGGAAAAATAATCAGATGGATCCGGCATGAGAAATTCCGGATTTGGCCCAGGGAAGGCAAAGAGTATGTAAACTAACAAACAAACAAACAACAGAAACAAAAAAAACAATTGTAATTAATTGAAATTTAAACTATAATGCAGGGGGGCAAATCTGTGAATAGTAAGACTATGGATTTAGTCTAGATGTAAGTTGTATATAGTAGTATATTAGACAAATCATGTATAAAACGTAAAGTAAAACGTAGTGTTTTTGTTCCAAAAATGTCGTTTCGGTAAATTAATTATAAAGTGGCGGGGAATTTCGGGGAATTGGCGAAACTGACGCGGGGAATGGAGAATTTTTTATTGGCAGCACTGATTCAAAGATAGGTCAATGTCTGTGGTTCATTCATTCAATCAATTTGTCTCTGGGTTCAAAGATGGCGGGTGATGAAAGTGACAGGTTTGTAAATATCAAGAAAATAGAAATAATTTTCTACTCTGCTTAATTTACCTTGATCGAAAAGAGCATCACTGCTCCATAAGATTTCTAGTAATAACGTAATATATAAAATAGCAATTTTATTTATCTATTTTAGTGACCTTAAGCCATCCAGTGTAGCGATTATAAGAGAAGTATACGACAGTGAAAATGCTCACACTAAATTTGAAATGGAATTGGAAAGAGCACTGGAGGCCGGCGTGAGTGTTATTGTAATAGAGCCAGAGCCTCTGGGTGAAGAAACAGCAAGATGGATTTACGTCGGAAACCTCTTGCACAAGGTCTCTGTTTATAGTGGGCTCTGCGGTATTGCTTCAGGTAAATTCCCCTTGCAAATAACTCTCAATTTCATAATTATTATTATAAACTTTGTTCACAACTAAACGGCAGAACAAAGGACATTTATTTATGTACTGGCAGAGTGGCACAAATACAACAAACAGTGTTTAAAAGTCACTAACCTAAAAAGAAAATCCTTAGGCTGCAGGCAGTACAATACCTATACAGCCAGTTCTATACAACAAGCACAGTACATTAAGTCATGAAGGCATCAATAACGAATGTTTCCCAAATGAACTCTGCCATGGTTTTGATTAGACCGTGGCTAAAATGAACTAAGCATCCTAGTGATCACCATTTCTGTTACCCCCATTTAAAACACTCAAAATGCCTTTTTTAAACTATTACAATAATACCAACTACATAATACCTCTGTCCACTTGGCTCCTACTAGATGCTACAGTAACTACTATAGAAAAAAATTGTACCAGATGTTGCATACTCAACATGCTGGCAGAACTGTCCCATTGAATTATTATTGCATTCTTCGTCTCACCCAAAGGCTTCTAACTCGGCTTAACAACAACAGCTGGGACCAACAGCTTAACATGCTCTCCAAAGCATTATGCATTGCAATGCTGACTTGTTGTGCCAGATAAACTAATAAGTGCCAGCAATTTGTTGATGCTTATAACTAGCTTAAGAAATTTGTCTAAATTAATAATTATGTTGTTTAATATAATTTCATTTTTACAGGCCTAGCATGGAGTTCCCTTGCATGTTCCCCATTTGGCATCGTCTCAGTTTTATGTGCTGGATGCTATACCCTTTCATGGCAATGGGATCCTTGCTGTAAATATCAAGAAGAAAAAGATCGCCGACATTTATCAACTCTACCTGTGTTGAGTGATCTCACATCAGCCTCGCCCGTAGTGCTTGTACATACAGACAATAAGAGAAAAATTATATTACATAGTACTGTGTCTATGGCAGCTGCAGCCATTTGCTTATGGAGATTATACAAAACCTTCAAGTAGTTTTCAAATTGCATAATACTTTTAGAAATTATGCTTATAGTAGGAAAATGAAAATTATTTTGACTTGAAATGTAGAGACAACATTGATTCAAGTATTCAATGAATTGGTTAACTCTAAGTCAAATTATGTAAATAATATATATTGTAGGACACAGTCAGTGTAAAATAAATATATGTTATCATTGTAGTTAGATAAAAAGTTGTACAAAAAAAAGAATATTTTGTTATAAGAGAGCTTTTAGTTAATCAAGTGTGATAGTGATTGCAGTTTAAGGTTCTGTAAACTTGTTACCGGTGGCCTGTAACATTGAGTTGTTGCTGTTGTTATGCAATAAAACATACTATTCAATTGATTAAATTTTTTTTTGTCTAATCTACACTGGTTCAATTTTGATCAGATATGCTACCAAAGTTAGTACTAATATTTTAAGTACATTTATTAGAGCATGTTATATACGTAGGTGCATTTTTATATTCGCGGAATGGGTAGGTTAGGTTAATAATAAATGAGGGTACTTTCCTTAGTCGTAACTCGTTAAGTAGCTCATTATTAGTATAAATAAAACGTTTTGTTTTAATCGGGCCATTATTATTTGAATTATCGTCGATCAAACAACTCAGTTGGGAAGAACATTGTGAAAAATGGAGAAAATCGAGCACCGCGCTGTCATAAAGTTCCTTACCAAGCAAGGTAAATCGGTTCAAACCATACTAGAAGAGATGTCATCCGTTTACGGGGAGTCTTGCCCCGGTAAAACCATGGTTTATAAGTGGCATACCCTTTTTAAGCAAGGCAGGGCCTCACTTGAAGATGATCCTCGGCCAGGACGGCTGATCGAGGTGTCCACTCCGGAAATAATTCAAAAAGTGGAAAAATTAATACCGGAAGATGCTAGACTAAAAAAGAAACAGCTAGCAGAAATGGTTGGAGTATCCGATAAAACCATATTTAAAATTCTTCACGATCATCTCGGCATGACCAAAATCAGTGCAAGGTGGGTGCCGAGAATGCTCACGCCGCCTCAAAAACAACAGCGCGTAGAGTGTTCTCGCGCGTTTTTGGACCTCTGTAATGAAGACCAGGATGGAGTATTGACTCGAATTGTTACTGGGGATGAAACTTGGGTTCATCATTATGAACCTGAGTCCAAAAAAGATTCTATGCAGTGGCACAAAAAAGGTACACCACCACCAAAGAAATTTAAGGTGTCACAGTCGGCGGGAAAAATCATGGCGACAATCTTTTGGGACTCAGAAGAAATCTTGTTGATAGATTATAAAGATAAAGGTGTCTCCATAACCGGAGAATACTACGCTTCAATCTTAGAGCGATTAAAGGAAGCAATCAAGCAAAAAGAAGGGGAAAATTAACCAAAGGTGTCCTCCTTCTGCACGACAACGCGCCTGTGCACAAGAGCCGTGTTGCGTTGGCTTCCCTGCATAAGGTAGGCTTCAATATTTTGGTTCATCCACCCTACAGTCCTGACCTGGCTCCCAGTGATTATTCTCTTTCCAAAAATGAAAAAAGAACTTCGGGGGAAGAAGTTCTCAAGCGATGAAGAAGTGAAGGAAGCAGTTTCAGCTTATTTTTCAGACAAAGAAAAAACATTTTTTTCGAGGATATACATAAGCTAATTGAAAGATCTGAAAAATGTATTAGGGTTGCAGGAGAATATATTGAAAAGAAAAAATAAACTTGTATTTTTATTTCCACGTCTTACCCCCGATTCCGCGAACTTAAAAACGCCCCCTCGTATATATATTTTAATTACTGGGTGTTTATACTAAATTAATAGGACATGTTAACAATATACAAAAATGTAATTTAACAATAACTAAGATACATAGTTTTTACTTGAATAACCATACATGCATTATAAAATTTAGTCAAACATGTTATAAACTTATAAAGCATAGACTACAGATCATATAGACATGATGGCAGAAGAAATGAAAAATAAAATGTATGTTTTTTCTCCTCATCCCCACTATGGAATCACTGGCAGACTAATCAGTTAATGCAGTTTTGTTAGCTCTCCTGTTCATAGTCCAGAAATAAATAGAAGGTGCAGCATGTCTCAAAAATATTGCAAGTTTAGGCACAAACTGACTGACTACCAATTCATTTCTTTTATACACAACTGTATCAAGAATCCTGCTTGCAGTATATTCTGGAGTGAATCCAGCTGCAGTGCTTTTGTCCATCACTGAAAGCAAAAATTAGTTATACTGAAAATGGGTAAAAACGTTCGAACAAGTGGCTACATTCTCTAGAAGCTAAAAAACAAAATCATCCAAAAAGTTTCCTTCTGTGCTACAATGTTAATACGTGAATAAAAGCATGTATTATATTATAATTATTTATAACATATATCTATAAAAAGCTGTAAGTAGGCTAAATCTGTACCACATACAGTAAGGTGTGTAATTGTCACCGTATTTTTGTAAGAACCGTTTGGTTATGAAAAAACGCGGTTATTTATAAACTGTCGAGTTGCAAACGGACAATGTGAATAAAACGGACGATTTTTCGGTTACTTATAATTAATCGGCATCACTTCGTTTTGTTGTAATTGTGTACTTCTAGTATGATCAAAACTAACCTAACACTCCTCCTCGATTCGCTCGTCGTCGCAACCTACCGGCCCCTATTTCATAAAGTGACAAATCAAAATAAACCTACAAATGTCAGTCGAATGCGTTTCATAAAACAAAAATACTTAGCGTAACTGATGATTGTCAGTCATATTTACTGATAATTGTAGGTTTATTATGATTTGTCTTTTTATTAAATAGGGGCCTGGGGGTCTAGCAAAGATACCAACCACTAACGCTAACGCCTCACGCAAACTCCAAAAATGTATTGAAATGACATTCGCTGCGGAAAAGTAAGCGATTTCCGAACTGTCATTTCAGTACATTTTGGAGTTAGCGTTTGGCGTTAGCGTTTGTGGTTGGTATCTTTGCTAGACCCCCTGGTTAGCCAATAGTGACTAAAAAAACGATAAATCACAACAAAATTGGTGCTACAATACAGGTTTGTTCACAATTAAAAACGCTACTAAAAACCGTTTTTATAAACACCGCTGTAATAATAAATAATCAAAAAATCGTCCGTTTTATGTTAAGACAAATTGTCAGTTTACTATTAATCGACGGTTTATAAATAACCGGTTGTTTTCCTTTTTTTATAAACAATCTGTTTTTGCAAAAAGACAGTGACATATACAAATTGTAGTAAGTAAATCTCATAAATCTGCATGAAGTACAGGCCTAGCACGAATATTTACGCGAGCGTAAGTGTAACGTTAACGTAAGGCAGTTGTATAGCAGTTGATCTGCCCCCTATTACGATTGCGTCTGCCACTCAATTGCTGTCAAAGTTCATACAATTTTGACAGCAGTTGAGCGCTGCTAGCTCAATCGTAATAGGGTGGCAGATCAAATGCCATACAACTGCCTTACGTTAACGTTACACTTCATCATCATCATCATTAACAGCCTGAAGACGTCCACTGCTGAACATAGGCCTCCCCCTGGGAGCGCCACTTATAGCGGCTGCTCGCCTCCTGCATCCATCGGCTCCCCGCGGCTTTCACCAGGTCGTCGGTCCACCTAGTGGGGGGCCGGCCTACGCTGCGTCTTCCAGTTCGTGGTCGCCACTCGTCGAACCTTTCTTCTCCATCGGTTGTCAGTTCTACGAGCGATGTGGCCTGCCCATTGCCATTTCAACTTGCTAATCCTAAGAGCTATATCGGTCACTTTAGTTCTCCTGCGGATCTCCTCATTACGGATCTTATCTCGCAGGGAAACACCAAGCATTGCTCTCTCCATAGCCCGTTGTGCGACTCTGAGCTTAGTGATGAGGCCAACAGTTAGAGACCACGTCTCAGTTCTATAATACGTTACACTTACGCGCGCGTAAATATTCGTGCTAGGCCTACAGAACTAGAAAATTTCAATGTACCCTCATCAGAGACAGGGTACAGACACAGAATATTGTACCATATTACATTGAAATTTTTTGATAAATAATATTTATTAGTCTGTGCAAAAAGAGGTTTGCGCTGTTATGTCGTATCAACATTTTTGGTCTTAACTGTCCTTATCCTTAAAACGATGATCTTCGTGCATCCTCTAACTCGCTCGCGCATTCCGCATTTTTGAAGGTATTAAATCGTAAAACTTACGAAAATTCCAACTGTTGAAAAACCTGCAAAATAACGTCACAAATGTTCAACAAAAAATCACATTAATCCAAACAAGTTTTCATATGTTAAAATAGGAAAAGCAAAAATCATCTGGTGATTGAGTTTTAATTTATAAAATCTTGTTTGGATTAATGTTATTTTTTGTTGAACATTAGTGACGTTATTTTCACAGGTTTTTCAACAGTAGGAATTTTCGTAAGTTCTACGATTTAATACCTTCAAAATTATCGCAATGCGCGAGCGATAGAGGATGCACGAAAATCCTGGCCTTAATTTATGTAGAAGTAACTGACTAATTAGTAAGGTGTCAATATTGGAAATGGATAATTTAAGAAGTGTACCAAACCAACCGGAGGCAAAAAAAAATTTTGTCTGTTGTGTCTGTCTGCTTGAAATTGTTTCACTGCTGAGATTTTGATGAAATTTGGTATGGTTATGGCTTGGTGGTTGGTTGGTAGTCATAGCTAATTTTGTGGTACTTTCTTTTGCACAAAGCTATATGGAAGTAAAATCTATCCAACAATAAATTGTCTATGAAACAGTAAACATGTTAACAATGGTTAAATAATTGTTTGAATATCTTCAAAAATCATGAAGTATTTAATTTAATCCTCGCGGTATTGATAGAAGACAAACCTCCATGAGAATCACCAGAGCCAGTGTAAGCATTGATGGATATATTAGTTTTGATATAGCCTGGGCTGATAACTGTTACATTAATGTTGTGCTGGTTCATTTCAGCTCGCAGACAGTCACCAAATGCCTGCATAGCATGTTTAGTTGCAGCATATGCCGAACGGTCTGGAATAGCAATGAGCCCTTGGACTGAGCTCACAAATACAATATGACCACTCTTTCGCTTCACCATCTTGGGCAGAACAGCTGAAAAATAGGAAATCAAAAGATGAAGATTTTTATTTTCACTTCCTCGTGTTGATCAACCATGGTTGTAAAATTTCTTTAGCCTGTGTTTTATATTATGGCATCATGCTGTGCTCACCCCTAGTCGTCTTTTAACCCTCATAAGACTAAAACTGAAGACTACTTTGACTTGAAGTCAGGTCTGAAAATTAACTACTTACTAAAAGGGCGTGTCTAAAGCGTTTCAAGCGTTTGCGTAGGTCTTAGAGCATTGTAGCTAGGTAGTACTGGGGGACTAGCAAAGGTCACAATCGCTAATGCTAACGCCTCACGCTAACTCCAAAAATGTATTGAAATGGCATAAGCGGCGGAAAAGTTAGAGATTTCCGAAATGTCATTTCAGTACATTTTGTAGTTAGCGTTTGGCGATAGCGTTAGCGTCTGGGATCTATGCTAGACCACCCTGACGCGATATTTCCATATATGAGGTGCCACACTTGCAGGCAATATGGGCTACATTATTTTCAAGTTGTGTAAAATAAATAGTCTTAGGTAGTTAGGGTTTCCTACCCAAAGGGTAAAGTACTAGCATTATAAGTAAATTAAGTTTTGTTTCTTTTTGTATGTTAGTTTATTTGGTGTACAATAGAGTTAATCTATCTATCTATCTAAACCCTATTACTGAGGCTCTGCTGTCCGTCTGTCATCAGTGTTTCTCATGAACCATAGAAAGCTGAAATTTTCAGATGTATTTCTGTTGCCACTATAACAACAATTACTAAAAACCAGAATAAAATAAATGTTTAAGGGGACTCCCAACTCCCATAAACCAACCTGATTATTTTGCTCGTTTTTATACATAGTTAATGGTATGGAACCCTTCAACTTCATGCGCGAGTCCGAAATGCATTTAGCCAGTTATTATTAAACCTTAAAAGAGCGAGTCTTTTTCATGGTTCAGCTGGCCAAAGCACATGAATGTACTGTATCGGCAGATCTAAGAATTTTTGAGACAGCAAACTGGTCCAGCTAATCAAGTAGGTAGGTACGTAAGATACATAAAACTTAAGACATAAGGTAATTGATTGACTCCAGCGTGACACCGCGTAATTACATCTTATATATACAAAATGAAACAAGAATATCTGGTGTCGTCATCATTATCATCATCAGACTAAAGACGTCCACTGCTGAACATAGGCCTCCCCCAGGGAGCGCCTCCTTTTGCATCCATCGGCTCCCCGCGCCTTTCACCAGATTGTTGGTCCACCTCTATGCTGCGTCTTCCGGTTCGTAGTCGCCACTCGAGAATCTTTCTTCTCCATCGGTTGTCAGTTCTATGAGCGATATCTAGTCTAATTCCAGTAAAAATTAACTGTAAGATTATCTATATTGAGAAATTGTAAAGGATTGCTGTAGGTAAATGTAAATGTTTGTCAAAAGGATAAGAAAGATATTTTTTTATATTTTTCTAACAACAATCCAACAACAATAATTCTTTACAACTTCCTCAATATTGATAACCTTCATAATCTTATTGTTTATTTTTAACAGAATTACTCTGATAATTAATAAACACCTTTTGTCAGAGCAACAGATCCAAAATAGTTGATGAACATAATCTGTTGGTCAACTTCAATTTTAGTTTGCAGTATAGAGCCGCGATGAGAAACTCCTCCATTATTTATCAGAACATCAATTTCTCCACATTGTTCATAAACTTTCTGGACAAACTTATCCAAGTTGTCTATATCTGCCAGATCCAATTCTATGACAACAGGCTCCTGAGTGGAAAGAGGCTGAAATCAAATATAAACTAAACATAATGTAATAATCAAAACATACTATTCTAGAATGTAAAAATCTCAGCTACATTGAATATTATTTGTTTTCACATAGTCCCTACACCATTACACATGATTATGTGCTGTACTATAAGTATATTATAATACTGTAGTCAAGCTAAATTCTCTAAGTAGACTGACCTGATAGATCAGTTGGTAGTAGCTCTGCCTTCTGAAGTCTGAACTATATATAGGTTGTGGAACGCATACCCAAGAGAAACATTTGTGTGATGAACATCAATGTTTGTTATGTGTGGGTGTTAAATTGTATTCTATGTTTGATTTACAAACAAAAATGTATCAGTTATTTGGTTCTCATAGTACAAGCTATGCTTAGTGCTGATCAAGTGGCACTTTGTGAAAATCTAATGACCTTATGGTGATAAATGGTAATTCCAGCTGGGTTAGCACAGCCGGTAGACAAAATTGTCATTCCCTGTTTTATGTCGCTTTCTTCATACTTGTTTTATGTCAAGTAGAGCAAAACAGGGGAAAGACAATTTTGTCTACCGTCCTTGCTAACCCAGCAGTATGATTTACTGGAAAGTCCCCTTCATAAAAATAATGATAATTACCAAATTCTTAGCCATAAGATCTTGCTTCACTCTTTCCAATTCTAGTAATCGTCTTGCAGCCAAAACTACTTTACTTCCTTGCTCATAAAAGGCATGAGCTAAAGCTTCTCCAATTCCAGAACTAGCTCCAGTAATTACAACCACCTGGAATGAAAGTAAAATTAGAATTAAGATGCTTGTTGAGTGTTTAAGTGGTTTTCATCAAGATAAATCTGAATGTCTCAGGAAAGTTGTAGATAAGACCGTGGGGTGGCTCTTGTAAGTATTATGATTTATCTATTTTGTAGTAAGGTAATGATGCAGTCTAGTGTTGCTGAACCATCAATATTTTTCATAATATGAAAAAGTTATTGATAAGATCTGTCAATTGCTCAGAACAAGGCAATCAATACTATTGAATGAGTGGGATACTATCAACAGTATTGTTGCTCACAAAGAATTTTCTATCAATAGCATTGACATTGACACTGTTAATAGTATTGTTGCATGTAAATAAAAAAACTATTGATGGTATGGCTTGTACAAATGGAACACATAACTATTGGTAGACCTAAATAATCAATACCAGGGATGTTGCGGATGCTGACTTTTTCACATCCACGGATGTGAATGCAGATTTTTGTAAGCTCACATCCGCCGATGCGTATGCGAATGTTTAAAATCTTATATAAATTTGTGTATGAATAAAGAATTAAGACCATGAAATGTGAACAATTCTTCTGGGTGCATCGACTTTAGATGATTTTTTAAAGACGGGGCCATTCGGCCCTGCATGAGAAGCTTTTATTGCATATTTTACAATCAGCCAATTATTATTGTCCATTTGGTTCAAAATAATTCCATTATGTTACTTTGTGTTGGTGGTGACATTGTTAATTAACTTGTTAGATAATCTATCAATAATGGGAACCTTGTTGGAAAAATTATAAATATTGTTATAAAACGGTAGATTTTATCTACAATAAAACGTATTACCAGTTTAATGAGATTTACCTGGTGATTTTAATTCAATAAGCTGAGCTAAAACTAACATGTATAAAGATTTTCTGATAAACAATTATTTACACACAATAATCACTGTATCACAAGAATAACACTCAAAATATCTTCTATAGATAAATAATCCACAGCGCAGCACAAACAAATACATAATGATTTATTTATAACATACAAATGATGCACCACAACAAACACGTAGGATCTTACCACCAATTTTTTAGCTTACATCCCATTTTGACAATGACGTCCGTGCAAACAGGACGCGGCATTCACCGGCTCTGCCCACTTTCTTTCTTGTCGCAACATGTATTACATCCGCATCTACATGAACATCCGCATATGATTATTGCGGATGCGGATGTAGATGTCTAAATCTATGCGGAAGCTCCGCATTTGCGGATGCGACCTGATCAATACTGACGATAGTTTTTTCATGTATGGGCAACAATACTACCAATAGTATGCCACAATGTTCGTGTCACTCAATATCTCTCAGTTCTCAGGGTTGAGTTCCAGCTTTAGCAATGTAGGTAGGTGCTGCATTTTACTAATATTACATTTGTGCAATTTACCTTTCCCTCCAAAGCAGCCCTGCGCTTTTTACGACTGAAATGACTGAACAATCTGTACATTGTTATTCCAATCGATAGGGGCACACCAACGAATTTCATGCACCACGAAATTGTGTCAGCAGTGGAGTGTAACTTCATTCTGTTATAGTTGCAAACTAGTTATTCCAGTTTGAAGCCCGTTGCCCGTTACCAAAACGAGTATATAATTTACTACGTAAAAGAGACCACTGTTTTTACAAATGTACTCAGAAACACAGAGTATATTTTTTTTTTGTTATATTTTGGCTCCACACATAGTGTATTTAGCCAGTGTCAAGTATTATATTTTCATCGTGTTACAAAATATTTCACGCAGTCATGTCCTAGTCATAGTCCAGTCTAAGTAATGCTCCAGCAAAGTGGTGGCAACTTTACTAGAAGCTTCTACGGAGTTTTGGAAGCAACACGAAAAATCACGTTTCACCACATTATATAACTTGTCCTCACTCATGCTCGTAATTCAGCACTTAATGCGTAAAACGCCACCAATTTTAAACATTAACACCGGAAAAAGCAAAAGTTTTGAAAAATAATACAATGCAGCGACGTGAACTTTTCCGCTTTCCCGCCAAAACTCCAACAGAGTACATTGGTAAAGACTGAAAACAAATATAATCAACTTCAACTCTTCTTCTTCTTCTTCTTTAATGTCTTTCTATCGCTTTTTTGCAATAATTCTGCCAATGTCAAGTGAGTAAAATTTGTACGGTTATGTCAAGTCAAAGTCATATTTTGTCAGTCAAAACGCCAACAGTAAAATGGTGGAAATTTTACTGAAGGCTCTAAAAAAGGCCGTTGAAGCAAATACGAAAATGCATGGTTTTATGATCCTAAAACCATTTGCCAACACTCGTGCACGTTCACGAACACTTAACGGATAATAATCCACCCTTATTACACATGGAAGTTCAAGATACACTAGAATTGAAAAATAAATTCAAAATTCACAACCGCCATTGTCGAATTTTCTTCAAAGACCTCACCCAAAGACTATGTAATAGGGGGAATTCTGTGACCTCACCACATCAACATAGAATCATATGGACGGCGGACATTCACAAAATGCATGTCCATTTTCTGTTGGTGTGAGTATTTAAATATGCATTAGTATGCGTGAGTAGGGAAGTGACCCCTATTACACAATATAACGATATATAATAAACCTAACGAAACAGTGCTGCAGAATTTCGATACTGTTTAGTTTTAATACAATAAAGAAAATTAGATATTCGTAGAACCAGAAGACGCAGCTTAGGCCGGCCCCCACTTGGTGGACCGACGATCTGGTGAAAACCACGGGGAGCTGCTGGATGCAGGAGGCGAGTGGCCGCTCAAGGTGGCACTCTATGGGGAAGGCCTATGTTCACCAGTTGACGTCTTCGGGCTGTTAATGATGATGATGATGATGACCCATCCTAGTAAAAGTATATTGAAACACATTATATGAAATAACGTTTTTAAGTAACATTTTTATATGTGTGTTGCCAGTGATGACTTATGGAACTGAGACGTGGTCTCTAACTGTTGGCCTCATTACTGAGCTCAAAGTCGCGCAACGAGCTATGGAGAGAGCAATGCTCGGTGTTTCCCTGCGAGATAAGATCCGAAATGAGGAGATCCGCAGAAGAACTAAAGTGACCGATGTAGCTCATAGGATTAACAAGTTGAAATGGCAATGGGCAGGCCACATCGCTCGTAGAACTGACAACCGATGGGGAAGAAAGGTTTTTGAGTGGCGACCACGAACTGGAAGACGCACTATGCTGGCCCACCACTAGGTGGACCGACGACCTGGTGAAAGCCGCGGGGAGCCGACGGATGCAGGAGGCGAGCAGCCGCTCTAAGTGGCGCTCCCTGGGGGAGGCCTATGATCAGTAGTGGACGTCTTCAGGCTGTTCAAATAACATTGTTCCATAATAGATAGTTTTTATTTTACATTCGCCTTTTCTTATTCTATTCATTAAAATAATGGTTAAATTTGTAAAAAGTGTTCCGTACCATTATCTATAAAAACGAGCTAAAAATCACGTTTATTGTATTGAAGCCCGTATATTTATTTTAGGGAAAAATATAGGGGAAAAGGATGAATGGATGGGACGGCTGCGCCTGTCTCCCTTCGCCGTCCCATCTGTTCATCCTTTTCCTTTATATTTTTCACTTTTGCTTCTCTCTTACCCATAAACAGGGCAAGGGCATATAACTAATAAACCCGTGCGAAACCGGGGCGGGTCAGCTAGTTTATTATAAATTTCATAACTCATACTGAAGCCAGATGACACTGGCCTACCTACTGTATTATATAAAAGTAGGTTAGGTGGCCTATTTTTAAATTGCCAGATTTGCACCTACTAATTCATTCTGTTTGCACTTTGATCTAAATCCATTCAGCCACTTTTAGGGAAAGAGATTTTCTACTTATTACTCTCCCCAAAACCAAAGTAATTTTGTGCAAATGTATGAAGATTTACGAATATCGACAAAATGTAATGGACAGTGTAGGTACATCACTATTCAAGAGGCGTAAAATCGCCCATCCCAAAAATATCAATTAAAGCATTAAATCTTTCAGTAATTGCAATCGCATGGTAATTATATGATGGAAAAAACATATATTCTTAATATGAAATGCATATTTACTTCGAAACTTCGATGTTTAACATAAAAATAGCCAGTAAACTTTAACGTATAAAATCATAGACATATATATAAGGACAGGCCTAATGACAGATTAAACCGTCGCTTCAAAGAGGGAGTCAAGTTCACAGATTGACATCCACTAGCGCCCAGTCTGTGTTGGAAGTGAGAAGATAACGGTCGTGTGTCTCAAAGAAAATATGCCAAGTTGTGTTGTGAAGGGTTGCACAAACTACACTCTAAAGTGCAATAAAAAGAAATACAAAGTTTCTTACCACAAGTAAGTCAATATTTTCAATATTACACTCCGTTTTGTACGAAAATAATCGAATTTATATTTGGGATAATCATTGTAAAAAAACATTGACGGACATAATGGCAGCGTTTAATTTCCCAACTCATCTTAGTTCCTGAGTAATCTAAGAGATGGCGCTGACTTTTCCCCACACCATTTTGAGTAAATAAAATGTTCCTTCGGGCATATCCTGATATATAGATCTATGTATAAAATGATGATTCTGGTTTTCCTTCGACTCCTCGGGTTACTCTTGATGCACAAAACACAGCACTACACGACACAATTTCACTATTGACACAATATTTAGTCCTAATAACAATATAATCACTATATTTTTACGTTTTATGCTCTCGCATTTAATTTCTTGACACACCAAACTGTCAAGACCTGACACGCGTTGGTAGGTAAGGCGAGGTTGCCGTACCTACAGTCGCTTTCTCGCATACTCTATGCGACGATTTGTGTATTAGACAGAGATACAAAATAGTATGTTTACACGAAGGATGCGGAGCGGCAACGCCGCATTGCCAGATTTTGGCTCTCTCCTTATACCTCCATGCCTCACCATGACCTCACTTCAACTCTTGGTTAATGGCCTTTGTGGAGAGGTGACCACAATTTTGCCAGTGTCACGTGGACCACAGAGAACTTTGCTATACGTGAACTAAGATAGAACATCAAAGATTGTAATAAAAAAAAGAGAAATATTATGCCCAGTGTCGCCACATCCCAAACCTAAAAATCTGGACTGCAAAGTCCAGAAATCTGTATAAATCTATATTAGATCAATAAACCAAAATCCGTAATCTTATGTACCATCAAACCATTTTATATTGTTTTGTGACCAATTTTGTCAATTTTTTTTTATTCTATCAATTTCTATTCAGGGGGTCTAGCAAAGATCACAATCGCTAACGCTAACGCCTCACGCTAACTCCAAAATGTATCGAAATGGCATTCGCTACGGAAAAGTTAGCGATTTCCAAAATGTCATTTGAGTACATTTTGGAGTTGTGCGTACATTTTGGAGCGTTAGTGGTTGGTAGCAACCAAAAAGTTGTAGATGTATTTTTATCACTACTCGTCTTCTATTCGTATACTTTGCTTGTTGTTTACAACGCATTTTCAGCATTTTCAAATAAAATAAAATTATAAGTTGGTACCTATGATTATACGAGTAAATGGCTCAATTGGACACACACACACACAAAGATTTGACAAATATTTAATCGGCAGTTTTTTTTTCTTATATTTTGGCTCCACATATAGTGTATTTAGCCAGTATCAAGTATTGTATATTTTCATCGAGTTATAGAATATTTTAGTGTAGTCAAGTCATAGTCTAACCCAAGTCATGGACTATCTAAGTTATGCTCTAGTAAAGTGGTGGCAACTTTACTACAAGCTTCTATGGAATTTTGGAGGCAAAACGAAAAACCAGGTTACACCACATTATATCACTTGACCACACTCATGCTCATAATTCAGCACTTAATACGTAAAACGCCACCAATTTTAAACATGAACACTGGGAAAAGCACAAGCTTTGAGAAATAATACAATACAATGACGTGAACTTTTTCGCATTCCCGCCAAAACTCCTCATCGGCGCGGCAGTTTAAAAATTAGTCTTTTTATTAACTCCTCGCGCCCTCGCTCCCAGTGGGTCTAGCAATGATCCCAATCGCTATTGGAATGACATTTCGGAAATCGCTGCGGAAAAGTTAGCGATTTCCAAAATGTCATTTCAGTACATTTTGGAGTTAGCGGTTGGCAATAGCGCTAGCGTGAGGGAGCTTTGCTAGACCCCCAAGACGAGCCATCACCGCACCATTTACATTCGTGGCACGCGGCTCGACCTGCGGTTCATCTCGTGGCTCGTGGTGGTATGCCTCATAAGAAGAGTGCCGTCATGCAAGTTTTTTTTAGTCAAAACGCCACATGATGCCAATACTACGCCACTATATTATTTTTTATCAGTGAGAGTGATGAAAGCTCTATCTAGGAATTGCGTTTCTAACTAAGAGCTACTTATACATATATCACAGACATATAATACTATCCTGTGAGCAGACAAATGCAAAATCCGAATACAGTGGAAGACCCTATCGGCATTTTGTCAATGCCGACGCTCCATACTAGGCATGGAAATGATTGCTACTTTAAAATCATGTTCATTTCATGATATGATTTATTTTTTTCACTGTGATTATGCCTATTCTTTTTCACAGGCTGTGATTTTTCAAATGCATAATGAATTTATCATTATTGGTGATAAGCGGTCCTTTATGAAAAGGAACAGAGATGTGATTTGAAGCAACCCAGCGAAGTTACGACCAGATACAAATGATTACTAAGAAATACAACGCTACTCTCTAGATCAAAGTTCACTGCTACATCACATGCAGTGTTTATACAAAAATATACCTTACATGTCCCAGTTTGTTTACTTAAGCATCAACGAAATTAAGTGTTTTGATATTCACCACTGATACTGTAGTATATTTAAGCTACATAAAGAGCTAAATAGAGTAAACAACGTGTATCCATTAGTAAAGTTTATTTTGAAGTAAAAATATTATCAGTCATGTCATAGAACAGAATATTTAAAATAAAAGTAGACTCTTTAATTTAAGACAAGACTAAACATGAAGGTTTATTTACAACATAGCCCCACTTTGTCTTAAATTCAAAGAAAAAATTTGTCCTAGCCCCATTCAATTGGTAGGTACCTCATACATAAAAAATACTAAGGGTGCTAAAGCTTACTTTAACTGCTAACTAACTTTAACTGTTAACTATAACTGTCCACGCTTCGTCGGGCGGGCTATGTCAAATATCTGTCACATAACTTTAACTGTGATTATGGTGCAACTCAGCCTTAATCCAGTTAAGCATAGCACTAAAACACCTGACCGACTTCCCCACAGAGCAAAAAAAAAAAACGCTTCCCTCTACATAGAGGCGCCTTTTCGACACTTCTCATACAATTCAAGCGTGTCAGGTATTACAATGAAACCTCTATGGTTTACCTGCGCAGATGACATATATAGCAATTGTCTTGTCATTAGTGCCACTGCTGTCAGCAAAACGTGCTGTGGGTTGAGTCGATATATTTTTATCGATAGTTTGATATGAGTTAAGTACGCGGTAAGGTACCTCTTACCTGATTGTATCATTAGGTACACTTTAGTACCTACCTATATCTTTTGTGCCTTTTGTGCGTATTTCTATGTGTAATAGTGTTATTTTATTCTATTATACTCTATTCTGGGTCGACAATGGCCAGCCGATAAACATACCGGTATAAATCTAAAATAAATAAAATTGAATGTATTGGTATTGGTAGGTACGTCATGTTCGCGTCACGGATATACAGTCCACCTCACTTATTTTATGGAAAATGTAATGTGTGTAAGTATAGAGGTAGTTTATCGTCAGTTTATGGTTATAAAGATTAAGTTTATAAGCAAATCCGATAGGCGTCCAAAGTGAGGTTTTATGGGGGAGGCAGTGTTTAGCAGTAGACGTCTGCCGGCTGATGATGTGTGATAGTATAATTATATCTATAAACTAAAGTTTGAAATAGAAGAAACATAACAAGTTATAAAACGAAAAAATATATTAAAACTCCAAATACATAAACACGTTTTGCTGATGATTCATCAGTATTGTTGCGTCATGTTTCTTTTTGATAGAATTCATCTGAAAATTGTATTTTTAGATGAATTTTTAGGAAAAATAATTATAATATTGAGTATCATTGAGGTGTTGTAGGTAAACACTTATTTAATAGAAGGAGGTCCTTAGTTTGGCAGTAAATAAAGGTAATTTTTCAGCTCACCATGCGATGTATATTTTAATTTACAGCTATTTACAAAATAAAAAGCAAGTGAATTTTTTCATTCAATATCGACTAAGACGTAGATTCTTACGTAGAATCGAGATCAGTTGTCCTTAGCAACCAAGAGTTTTCTATGAGGCTACCATGGATGAAATAAAAAAAAGAAGGATTGAGTTTTGATTGACATCGAACTGAAGTCCAAAATGACGGACATATTACATATGTGTGTCAGCTGAAAGTAGGGCGACCGGCTGCATATGATGTGAGCGTGTGCGTGTTCCGCTCGTACGTACGAAGCGTTCCGGCTTCCTAAGGGAGCTTCAGTTTCGGGTCAGACGGGATTCCCTCCTTCTTTTTTTAAAAGCTTCATGGAGGATACATGAAAACTCTTTCATAGGCGAGCACGCCACATCATTATAATGTCCTCATCAAATAATAAATGCGGATAAGAGAAATTATAGTCATCATCATCAGCCCGTAGATGTCCACAGCTGAACATAAGCCTCCCCCAGAAAGCGCCACTTTGAGCGGCTGCTCGCCTCCTGCATCCATCGGCTCCCCGCGGTTTTCACCAGATCATCGGTCCACCTAGTGGGGGGAAATTATAGTACCTCGTTAAAAATAGGATAGAGTTTCAATGTGGGAATAGCGTCAAAATATAAACGTATATGGTTAGACATTTTCATAAAACATTCAGCTTCAAAATGCTGAGAGCAAGCCGTATCATGTTTTTGAGGAAACCAATTGCACTGTCCAGTTGCGAATATCTATTTATCTTTTATATTAGGATCTGTAGGAAACCTAATAAACATAAAAGATATTAAAAGTTTAATTAGTAGAAGTCAATCTAACCACAAAATAAATTGAAAACATTTAAAACTTATTGTAACTTTCCGGATGGCATAATAGAAACTATCGATGTATCGATAGTTATAAGGTTAACCAACGCATTACATCACTATCGGTACTTCTGCCATAGGGTAAGTTCGCCGGTTTTGCGACCACTTCCTATATCCCACCGTTTAATATACATTTGATGAAAAAATACAAAAAATAAAAAGCTTGTGGTGAACACATCTTATGTCCAAATAGGTTCAGTTTTGTAACAAATATTATACGAGAAATCCCCAATTCTATTTTAAAGCTTTGAAGCTTAAAAGCACATACATTTTACTGCCAGTTTTTGACCACGTTTATCCACCATCTGGTATAAAAACTACAGATACCCAAAATCGCTCGTGGTCGAAAACTAATCCAGCTGCAGAAAAATGCTATTCGACCGCAAAAGCAAACTATATTAAAAACATTATAAATACGTATTTATTTACATATAAAAGTACATAAATAGTCGATTACTTTGTAAGTTTAACTAATTAGACCAGACACGATTTAAAAAAAAACGATTAATGCTGGTGGTCGCAAAATAGGCGTAACCAACTGATCGAACCATCATTGAATATTTCTCGCCCAGGGTGTAATGTGGGCTGCGTATTTAGTTTGTAAACATAACTATGCTACGTTAGCCAATATTTTTTTTTGTTATAGCTGAATTTTAAGCCATATCCTTAAATAATTTTTGGCGGTCTCAGTAAGAAAAAAGATCATGCTTTTTTATATGAGTAAGTGCCTCAAAGCTGGAGAATTCATGAAAATACAAGACAGAGGATCTAAAGAAGCCTTTCTGATCATTGTTTCTATCATTTATTTACCACAGGCAGTCAGGCACCTACGTCTTTCAATTTATAGTGGTAGGAAACTAGCGAAAAAGTGGTCGTAAACATAATTTAGTGATCGAAAACTAGCAAAATAGTTACTATTAGCCTTTGGTTTAGATATTTATAAAAGGGTGGGTTATTATAAAAAATGATTGATAATCTGATAAAAATATAGAGTATAATATTTGAAACGTAGCTTAGTAGCATCAAGTCAAGAAATGATACTGGTACATTTTATTATGCAACCTAAACTTGACAACTCCACTAAGTGGTCGGGAACTAGCGAAATTACCCTATAATGTCAAACTGACACAGTGGAGTACCCCGTACCGAAGTTCGGCAGCAATAATATGATTGATTTCGTCTCTATATATAGGCGAAGCGTCATTTGTTTCATAGCTCTGTGGACTTCCCTTGTCTACCTATGATTATTTAAGGCTACACTTGTGCACAAAACGAATAATAAATAACACACAAAAAACTAAACACCATGTTTTCTAGCCCCACTCAATCAAGGACTAAACACTTATAAAAAAAAATAGATAAATAATATAACCCCAATAGTGAAGCTAAAAATGTACCTTACCCTAACATAGTGAAGGGCTAGCCCCACTTGTTTAGTACCTTGCTTGAGTAAGTATACTACTAAGTACATAGGTATTAAAAAAAAACACATTAACCCATATGTTTTATACACTTTTCGTGAGCTACCCTGCCTAAGGGTTTGGTTAATACATCTGCAGGCATATCCCTAGTAGGCACATATTTTAAATTTATGATATCATCTGCTACTTTTTCACGAATAAAATGAATTTTAGTATCGATATGCTTTGTCCTACAGTGATACACTGGATTAGAGGCTATCTTTTGTGCACCTTGACAGTCATTGTACAAAATTACCTGCTCTACGTTACCAGTTACCTCTTGCAACAATCTTCGTAGAAACACAGCTTCTTTTGCAGCAGCACATATACTCATATATTCCGCTTCGGTTGAAGAAAGCGCGACTGTTGGTTGTTTCTTCGCTTCCCATGATATAGGTCCTCCAGCCAACATCATGAAGTATCCGGTGTAAGATCGTCTATCCATTGTGCAATTAGCCCAATCTGCATCTGCATAACCAATTAAGTATTTACCTGTATTTTTGTTTGTTGTATATGTGATGGAATAATCAACAGTATTGAACAGTAATTCAAGTATTGAAGAACTCTTTTAGCCGCTATCCAATGAGTTTTATCAAACTTTGTATTAAACTGGCTCAAATAACTTGTTGCATACGCAATATCTGGCCTAGTGTTTACAGCAAGGAACATGAGGCATCCTATAAGGCTCTGATACGGATATGTAGGCTTCTCACTGTTGTTATTGGGGATCAAATCTTTACTAACCAATGGAGTGTTATAAGTCTTGCAATCCTCCATTTCAAACCTTTTCAATAAATTACATATGAATGTTTGCTGACCAACTATAACTTTTCCGTTTTCTTTTCTTATATTGAGTCCCAAACAGTAATTGATTTCCCCTAAATCTTTCAAACAAAAGTGTTTACTCAATTCTTGTTTGACATTGTCACATGTCAACTCATCATGATAAAATAAAATAATGTCATCAACATATATAGCCAGTATCACTAGGGATGAACCAAATAGTTTTGTATAAACACATGGTTCAGAATCTGTGTTCTTAAAACCTATTAGCTTCAAAATTTCATCGAGCTTTTTGTTCCAAGCTCTTGAAGCTTGTTTTAAGCCCACAGAATTCCCCCTATTACATAGGTCCAGAAACGAAGTCTCCATACTTAACCTTGTTTGAACATGAATAAAACCATAGAGCACATTTTTTTCTTCTTCTAATGTCAGTTCCGCTTTCAACATACCTTATAAATAGTATTACCCGATTTAGTCGGGTACCTAAATAAAAATCTAGCTAGATGTAAAATGTAAATAATAAAAATTATATAATGCCTACATTAAAAATATATAAAATAATAAAATTAATTACCATCATACTACTATCTATAGACAAGAAAAAGATCTATAGATAGCTCAGGCAATCTTTTAATGGAAAGGATTCAAATTAAGTATAACCAGCAGTTTATTCAACATTTCTTTTAATAACTCACTAGTTTTTCAATATTACC
This sequence comes from Ennomos erosarius, assembly GCA_963580505.1. Lineage (NCBI taxonomy): Eukaryota > Metazoa > Arthropoda > Insecta > Lepidoptera > Geometridae > Ennomos > Ennomos erosarius. Next base: position 8,114,644 of record OY756981.1, on the reverse strand, counting down.
AAGTTAAAGGGATTAAAGGACAACAGTTATGTAGGTACAGGGGGTCTAGCAAAGATACCAACCACTAACACTGACGCCAAACGCTAACTCCAAAATGTACTGAAATGACATTTCGGAAATCGCTAACTTTTCCGTAGCGAATGTCATTTCGATACATTTTTGGGGCTAGCGTGTGGCGTTAGCGTTAGCGATTGTGATCTTTGCTAGACCCCCTGGGCCTCAACCAAAGTAATGATTCATAAACGTTGTTCTACAAGTTTTCAAATATACGTTTTAACTCATTATTCCTTGTAGTGCATTATTAAACTAAAATCTTTTATTTGATGAGCAAAAAGGGAGTAAGTGACAATTATAAATCTCTGTCAGGAAAAGAAAATGTGAGTTTGTGTCTGCCGACAAATTGCTCAGCAGTTTGGCAGTATGTTGTTAGTTAGAGTAAGATTTTGAGTTCTATACAATAAAAAAAAAAAAATTTTAGGTTAAAAAAAATAACCTTAAAAATGGGAAAACAGTGGGCGCGTGGAACGTTTATAGTTGACAATAAAACTATTATCAGTATTTGCACTTCTGTGACCAATCTTCATTTCGACATTTTCGAACTACTTTTATCCAACGATCAGGCCGGTTATTCTCTATGGAAACATAGATTCCACACGATATGAAACCACGTCGTTATAGTGTCTTGTTCAAATCGTGTCACAGCGTTAGATGTACCTTCGCTTTACATTAAAGTTATCTTTATTTTGAATAAAATATATTGACATAAGTGGTCATAATCTTTTGATGTGTTGATGTTTCGGAACGCGTCTCGATAAAACATATGATTTTTGACAGTTCTAATCGCGTTCATTTAGCGCGGTTTTGTTTTCGTTTCATAGATAGTAGAGTTTTGCAGATTTCTTTTGTAAGACAAGGAATTCGCGTGGTTTCAAAGTAAGGAATCGATACGAAATAAGGGCCCAGCTAGAACATGGGTGGATCTGTTGGAAATCTATACAAAAGAAATCGGGCAATTATTCAGATGGCGTGTGGCAATACTGATTTTGACATGTCAACTTTTTGTTGTGAAATGTTAAATACTCTTCGTCAAATAGAAATAATTAAAATAATCTTATAAAAATACATGATTAAGGCCACTTACAAGTGAATTGTGATCGTGTGCTTCTGTGATTCGTGCCTCGAGTGATTTCGGCACAGTTTTATCACGCAAGACGGCATTTTTTTGGTATGTATTCAAAAGCACACCCAAGTAACGACTGATTTTGATTTTGACAGCTGAGAATCAATCACACCCAAAGTGGTGTGTACGGTTTTGCCCTGCTTTAATTTCGTGTTAGTGGTCTGGATTAAAAGTCTTTGTTTAAGCCATACAATGACTTCTTCGATAAGCAGACTTTATCGTCACCCTTTGAAAAACCAGGAGGTTGTTCCATATAAACTTCTTCATCTAATTCACCATACAAAAAAGCTGTATCAACATCTAAATGTTTGATTTTGTAGTCTCTCTCCGCTGCAATTGCCAGCAACATTCTGAGTGATGAATTCTTGACTACATGAGCAAAAGTTTTATTATAATCAATTCCTGTTGAGTAAAACCCTTAGCTACTAAACGGGATTTATATCTTGTTACATTACCTTCTGCATCCCTTATTAGTTTGTATACCCACTTACATTTAATAACCTTTTTATTGTGAGGCCTCGACACTAATGTCCAAGTATCTTTTTCAATTAAAGATGTATACTCACTGTTCATAGCATTCAGCCAGCTATCTTTATCCTCCGTTCGCAAAGCTTCAGAATAGCACGTCGGTTCATCTCCTTCACTTTCAATTAAATCTAAAGATGCTTTATACAGAAGGGAATCTGGGCCAAAATCTTTTGGTTTACGATCACGAACTGGATAACGTCTATTTGTATTATCTCCGGCCTCTGAGTTCTCAATAAGTAAATTAGGTTCACACCTATCATCTGCTGTCAGAATGATACTAACATTATCAATAATTTGTTCCTCGACTGCATCGTCAAAAATTTCCTCAACTAAAGTATCTGCTGATGAACAAACCGTAACAACTGGAGCATCATCACACGGAAGAACACTTACGTCTTCAATTTCTTCAACTAAAGCATCTGCCGAAGAACATGTGGTAGCAGCTGGAACATCATCATATGGAAGAACACTTAACTCTTCATTTGTTGTTATGATGGCTTCTTCCTCCACTCTGGTACTTACAGCATCAGTTCTAGAATGACATGTATTTGAGCTTAGAAAAGGAGGAACACATATTGGTTCACTATTAAATATTGACCTTGCATGATCTCCATCTTTTAAACTACCGAACTTATTTTCAAAAAAAGTCACATCTCTCGATTTCATACTACGTCGTGGATAAAGAGCATTTTTAAACATGTAACTATGAGGATTATCTGAATATCCTATAAAAATGCTTTCAGTGGCTTTTAAATCCAACTTTTTTCTTTGGCAGTCAGGTACATGGACCATTGCTCTGCACCCGAATACTCTAAGATGCGTCAAATTAGGTTTTTGACCATGCCATCTAAAGTAAGGTGTTTCATTATTGAGAGCACGGTGAGGAAACCTATTTTTCAAATAAACTGCTGTCTCAACTGCATCTTGCCAGTAAGATTTTGACAGTTTACTTTCAGCAAGCATACTACGTGCCAGTTCAATTACGGAACGATTTGTGCGTTCTGCTATGCCATTTTGCTGGGGTGAATACGGGACTGTAGTCTCATGTTTTATACCCTTAGAGTTTAAATATTCCCTCATATCCCTATTTACAAATTCTGTGCCATTGTCTGTTTTTAGTCTTTTTATTTGTATCCTCTTTTCTCGTTCTACTGCCATCTGAAATTCGCAAAACTTTTGGGTCACTTCAGTTTTTGATAAAATGTAAAATGCGAAAATAGTTCTAGAACAATCATCTATAAACATCAGTAGATATTTATTACCCTGGAATGAATCCTGAGACATTGGTCCACATAAATCAGCATGAATCAACTCGAGTAAATGAGTTGCCTTCTTATATACAATTTTCTTGAAAGGTTTGCGCGATTGGTTTCCTTCTATACAGGAAACACGTGGTTCTAGATCTACATGCTTATACACAATACCTATTGCCTCCCCTTTCCTAAGTTGATCCATACCAATCCGACATAAATGCCCTAAGCGTTTATGCCAAAGTTGGAAATCAGAAGCATCAAGGCGCACACTAGAAGCCACTAAAGAGGTATCATAGCCTAACGTATATAAACCCCTTTTAACTGAACCGCTCAAAACTAAAGTGCCTTTACAAGAAAAATCTTTATAAAAATTACATCCATCTTTATCAAAAACAATATGCATACCTTTATCAGCTGCCTGTTTTACAGAAAGTAAATTGCAGTTTAAATTGGGTACAATAACCACGTCTTTGATTGTTCCTTCTTGACCATCCTTTGATATGAAAGTTGCATCCCCAACACCTGCACAATCTAGTTTTTCACCATTTGCAACGGTTACAGAGTTCGTTTCTCTATACAGCCTCATATTCTTTAACATATTTGTATCAGAAGTCATATGGTTTGTCGCACCAGAGTCTATAAACCACTCAGCACCAGTACTACCATTAGGTCTGAGTGCAGTTAAGGCAGATTTTAACGATTTCGTTTTTCTTTGAGGACAATCTGGTCGCTTATGCCCTGGTTCTTGACATTCGTAGCAAATAATGACATTTTGATTATTATCTTTTATTGAATTTGAAACTTTACCTTTTTTATATGTTCGAAATGCCGAAGTGTTTGGTTCAAGCTCCATCCTTAAAGATTCATTCAATAATTTACCTTTTACTAGATCACTCGTGATCATAATATTTGAATTTTCCAACGCCATCACAAGGGGATCAAACCTGGATCCTAGGCCACCGAGAAGTATAGCAGCAACGCTGGCATCTTCGATTTCTTTCCCGACGTCAGCGAGATCCTGAACAGTACTAATCACAACATTTATGTATTTCTCTATATCATTATCAAAATCAGTTAGATTATATCTATAGAGTTGCCTTTCTAAAGCAAGCCGTCTACCCATGCCTTTTTCTTCATAAGCTGCCATGAGAGCGTCCCATGCTTCTTTGGCCGACTTAGCTTTACGAGCATATGTAATAGCCGCTCCGTCCAAACTAAGGCAAATTTTAGCTAATGCTTTTTGATCATTAAAATCTCGAACTGTCTGTAGAGCAGGCGTATTATCACTATAGCCTATGATTGTCTCCCAGAGATTTTCGTGAATAAGGTACATTGTCATTTTAAATTTCCATATTGGGTACCTGCCTTATTCGAAAGAATAAATGATGGTGGCAAACCTGTACCACGGTACACTGTACCATGTCTACCTTCACCGCTAGCTGCTTCACATTCCATCATTGTTCGACACGTTTTAATTTGCCTGAAAATAACAGCTATGACTTCCCAAACTTGATTTTTACTCGTAGTTTTAGTATTCCATTTTTCCTCGTGCTGATTACGATTTTGTAGTATATTTAAGCTATATAAAGAGCTAAATAGAGTAAACAACGTGTATCCATTAGTAGTTTATTTTGAAGTAAAAATATTATGAGTTATGTCATAGAACAGAAGAAGTAGACTCTTTAATTTAAGACAAGACTAAACATGAAGGTTTATTTACAACAGATACTACTCTAGTATTATGAAATCCGAAGCCACGATTCATTGAGCGTGATTATCAAACTGTGATTAGTAGCAGAGTATGTACCAAAAGTAGCAAAATGATTTATGAAAGATAAATTCACATGAATTTTCACCTGCTTCTTATGAAATGATCCATGCTCCGTATGTTCCGTACGCGCCGATTCCGACCCAGTGAACGCACGGCTTTAGGGTTAATTTGTAACTTTCTTGGTAGTATCCCCCACGTCTCCAATCATTGTAGTCTAGTATCCATGCTAGTATACGTATAAGTTCCTTGGTAGTCTGTGACTTAACCACAGTCACAGATCGAAATTCAGAAATAGAAAAAAAAATACTTATGGCGTCATGTGGTGATAAATTTGGCAACACTTTTCTCAATTCCTTGAGCTAAATGTTGGGACTCGGTTTATTTTGCCCTGGATAAATTTAAATACCATAATGGTTCAGTGAGTATTTAACACTTATGGCATCTTAAAATATCATGCGGTAGTGTAAAGTGCATTTTCTGGTTTGTGATGGGAGTGTCGCACGGATGCGCTGACCTTCGTATGATGCACAACGCACAACAAAGCATCAAATTGACGGCTGCCCCATTTACACAACAATCTTCACAAGTTGTAAAATTTTAGAATTATTTTCAATAAAACAGCCCAACTCTACAAGTGGAATATCTGCGTTAAGTGTTACGTGTGTGAAATGCTAATGAAACGGACGACTACGCAAACAAATCATCGTTTGATTCGTAGTGCAGCAGTAAACAGGAAAAACACTTTCTTTTTACTTTTAGGAAAGTATCGATGAACCCGAGGAAATAAAGAAATCTAACAATCAAGATGAATGAGAGGGACATTCCAAGTGTCCCTATTACAACTTTAGCAGGAGTAGCCAGTTTAACAGATTGTAAGTAATACACCTATGCAAAAGTACTCTTCATCTTAAAATGAGATATTATCATTTGTAGATTGTAATATTACACGAAATTGTATGAAGAGTTATTGAAAATTGACATAATTGTGCTATACAGTGGACACCAACGGGGCACTATGGCATCTCTACTAAAACATTTTGCTTGCTTGGTGACAAGCAACCTTACACTCCTTGATTTGCGTATAAATGGTACAATACACCATGATAATTAAAAAAAATTGACCTTTTAGAGTAGAGGTTGTTGACTTCTATACCTAACTAACACTGAAGTTCATCCTTTCTATATTATTATAATATGATCTTAAGGCGCCATAATAAAGGGTAATAGTATCAATAGGTTGTTATTGAATATTTTTTTTAGTCTTGTCTTATTTCTTCTGTGTTATGTTTCCTACACTAAGCCGCAGATAATACCTATAGTACAGCCCACATTATCCCATACTATGACATACTGGCTATTTTACGAATTATTTTATTTCTGCATAACGCAAGATTATCAAGTGGCATTTATTGGACACTAATAGTACCAATCGCAACACAAGCATTATATTTTTTTCATGTTTGGCCGATTTTTCTATTGCACCTGATGAGACCCTGTGACTAAGTTAATTATATTGACTTTATTAAGTACTAGCTGAACTGCCCGCCTTTGCGTGGGTTAGTTTTACACCCTTCTTACCCTGTTCATGGGAAAAAAGAAGCAAATGGGAAAAGATAGAGACAAAAATTAATAGAAGGGAGGGAGGTAAAGCCAGCCATCCTCCAACAGCTTAAACTGGTTATTTGCGTTTTTGTGGTCATTAAGATCAATTTTTTTTTATTTACTAGCTGACCTGGCTTCACACGGGTTAATTATGCCAAATTTCAGCAAAATCCATACAGTAGTTCCAGCGTGATGCATGTTCAAAGAACCAGACAGACAGACAAACAAAAAATTCAAAGCAATTGTTTCTTTTTCTATTTCGATTAAGAAGTGCAATACAGTCAAAATTTTTCAAACATATTCAATGTACAGATATACCCAGTTACAGTTTTATAAATATGTATTGATTGATTTATTTATTTATTATTAGGAACGCCAACAGCTTTACTTACATAATAGTAACTTAAACTACTTTTACTTGACATACCAAGATTTTATGTAAATATCTTTACCTATATGTGATAAGAAGTCAACTTCAACTTCTATTATGGCTTCTGCGGTATTGCCACAATTTCACTAATGTCGCGTGGGTACAGAGAGGATAAACGAAAGAGACTGATCAGTAGAGACAAGTCAAAATATTCAAAAGTATTCAATGTACACATTTAGGCCATTACAGTTTTATTATATGTCATAGATCAAAAATTACTAGTTCATATTAGTTTGCATATTTTTCAGTACATTCTCAACACTGACTATTACAGGTTACTTCCTTTGGATAAGGCTAGGGTATAAAAATAATTAAGCCAAGCAAAGCTGCAGCTAGTATACAGGATGTTTGGTAGAAAGTTAGCCAAAGTGGTGGGTGTGTAGGTGGATCTACTTGCAAAATTCCAAATTTGCCACTAAGGCTGAGTTGCACCATAATCACAATAAGGCTGAGTTGCGCCATAATCACAATTAAAGTTTTATGACATCATTTAACAAACCTTTTGCCTAACCGGTACTTTAACTGAAATGCCCATGATTTCATTTGACAAGTGGTCTCATTGTAATAAGGGATAAATAAGGAAGTTTTTAAAATAATTCTGAATCCTCTATTTCATTTAGTTTTATTTTTGAATGGAAAGTTCTTCTACTAGATTTTGAGTTCTCATTTTTCTAACATTAAGAGCTTAGTACTTATCATTTTGGTATGGTAGACCAAACATACATTTGGTATCATAACTAATACACAGTGACCTGAAACAGCAAGGAAAAAAACTGTGGACTTAAAACTTCATAATTTTGGATAATTATTAGCGATAAAAATATATTTCAAACAACTAGTGGCTTTTGAGTGTATTTGTATTTTGCAAGTAGATCCACCTACACAACCACCACGTTTGGCTAACCAAACACCCTGTATAATTAAATCATTTTTTTTTTAGTATTACCAGTGTTACCATTACCAACACCTTTACCATCAACTCTGAACAACAAATCACAATTATTTCACCCCCGTGTTGCTGAGGAAGCAGCCATACTTCTTGCAACTCGTGATGATAATTTGGTGACTTTACTGCTCCAATCGTTAATGCAAACATCGGTCTCACACATGTAAGTTATTTATTACATCATATTCAATCAATCAACCAATATTTATTTAATTCAGGCATATTTTTAAGAATTAAATATAGTTAAAGTATGGACATAAAAAATATTTTTGTTTAATATGCAAAGTGCTTTTATTATTTTAACCAGCCCAATTTTCGCGAAATTGCGCATGATATTTCTGTGGCAAAATTCTGAGCCTAACCCATAAATAAAATATTATGAAAACTCATAATACATCATTAATATTTACAGAGATCTAAAAGATGAAAGCATACCAAGTCCTGTGAGTCCAGCTCCTCAACAAGCTACACCTGAATTGTTGAAAGCAATCTTGAGTGTGAATCCTAATGTGTTTGATCAACAGCAAAGAAATCATTGGAGTGGTAACCACGTAAACTCACCTAAGTTTAATGGAATGTCACCTCCAGGATCTTATAGTTATGCATCACACAACACTGTTCCTTCAAGTCCATCAACACTTGGGACATCTGTGCACTCAGCATCCATTCCAAACCAGCAACTCTTGGCTCCCCCGTGTCAGTCATCACCTAATGTTAACATAGGCTCTCCACCATCCCAAGCCAGGCCTGGAAGTCAAGTCAATATCACTGCTCAAAACAATGCCTCTCCAATCTGGAATAGTGCAAATTGTTCCAATGTTTACACAAGCCCAATCTCAAATGCATCCAACTCACAAAACGGTGAATTCTACAATAGCCTAGTGCAAGAAAATAGAAATTTTGCCACTAATTTGGATGAAAAGGACCCATTATCGATGTCTCCAACTAATACAGCTGAGCAGCCAAGAACAACTATACAATCTCAAGAGAAGTCTTTTGAACTGGGTAAGCTTTCTCAATTTATAATGGATTTTTATGTAAGGCTAGTATTAGATGTCTGTGGATTACAATTATTATACTACATTACAAAACATTACTTATAGCTGGCAATGTGATGACTGGCCAATCTCCAGCGCAAGCCAGCGTAGCCCCTTCGCCGCTTCGTTTGGAACCCCAAGTGCCTCAGCCGTCGATGGGAGCACCATATGCGCCTCCGCTGCCTGTGCAAACCACCACACAGGATAAGCAAGACACTAGCAAAGCCTTAAACATGAATAATAGGTACCCTGTTGTCAAACTTGGAAGACTATCAGTAAGTGCTTTTGATTCCTAGAATATCCAACTGTTTATTATTCATTTTCACTTTACTTTTCTGTTGACTTTTTTGTGTATAACTGATGAAGTTATGTTTTTATTATTACTTTAGGAAGGAATGTTAAAAAAACATGACTTTACAAATGATGACAGATCAAGAAAAAGCAGTGCTATTGAATCTGATTCGGATGACAATGCACCACTTAAGGCGAAACCTATTATTAATGCACCAGCAGTAGATAAAGAAAAGGAAGCAATTGATATAGCTAGAGAAAAAAACTGGGAAGCAGTAAAGAGGAAACATGAAGAAGCCAGTAAGAAGGAAGAATCAGAGGCTGCTATTGGTAAGACACTGTTTTAACCTGTATTGGATGTCCTTTAAGGTCTGTATAAGATGGTTTTTAGACTCTGAGTTTTCTTTTTCTAGTGCGGCCAAAGCTACGTAAAGTGGAAAGGAGATTAGTACCTGTACTTGAAATGTTGTCTGTAGATGAATTGATGGAAACCAATACCTATCAACGCTTTAACAAATTGATTGAATCTGTATTTGAATCAATTGATGATGACGTGATAATAACTGAAGAAATGGGTATGCATTAAACTTTTCTAGAGTGATTTCCGTGCCTGATCCAAATACTGCTGGTAAGGTACTTTGAACTTATAACTGCCTAACGCTATTTATGTTTTTACAGAGGGGACTGACATTCCTCAAGAACTGTTATTGCCACGTTATCAACTTCAAGAGTTGTGTGCAGAAGCGGCTAAGTTGAAAAATCTTGGTGCTATGGAAGCTATACCTTCCGACAGATTAGTTCGATTGTTAAATTTATTAGAGAAGAATATAAGGGCGGCCGAGAAAATGTCGCTAATAGGCGATCCGGTTAGTAAATCATTAATTTCATACTTTTATGATCAAAGATTTTATTGCTTTTAAAACAATTATTTTGTGTAAATAGGAGGACAGTGAAGAAATGCGACAAATATGGATAGAGTCAGCTATGGAGAGAGTAATGTGCGCATCTGACGCGTCCCTTACGGCTCTCTATGTGATGACGTCACCAAGCATGCCCAAGCGCATCTTTCTAGAGGATGTCATAGATAGAATCATTATGTTCATAAAGTTCCAGTTGAACAATACGATCTATTGCGTATACGATCCCGTTTACAGCATCCAATCTACCTCCAAGAAAAAAGGTAACAATTGTATACATCTTAACTCATTGTGCAATAATTGATCAACGAAATTCTACGATTGTTAACTTTAAACAAAACTCTAGAGCCCTTGAGATTATATAAAGTTGTGCTTATAATTCACGTCACAGATTATATGTATAATATAATATATACTAGTACTTAACTAGCTCCACGTTAAGAAGTTGAACACTCCCGACTCGGCCTAACTTTCACAAAATGTCATTATCTCATTTACAGGATTGAAAAAATGCACATTAATATTGATCATATCCTTTTCCCAAATAAGACACCCCATTTAAATAAACCATAATGATAAATATTATGTTTCAATGAATTCAGTTAGACTGAGCACGTAAGGCCGCGTTTACACATGCAAGAAAACTCGCGGAAGTCATGCACGCGACCGCGCTGGTGGGGTCGGTGTCCGGTTGTGTTACGCTGGTATCCTATACCGGTGCCGAAATGGTATAGGTGTGTCGTGTGTTGCACAGTGGACGGGCGCAAGCGGCGCGGCGGCGCGACGGTGGGCGGGGCGCGGCGCGGCGCGGGCGGCGGCACGCGCGCCGTGCGCGAGCTGTACACGCACGCGCACGAGTGCGTCACGCTGCTCGCCGAGCTGCTCGCCGCGCACCACCTCACCGACACCACGGTGCTGCACGCCTCCACCGTCGGCGTCTCGCCCTTCTTCGTCGAGAACGTCAGCGAGCTGCAGCTCTCGGCGCTCAAGCTCGTCACTACGGTCAGTTGCTTCATTTCTGATACCACTTTAATTAAGGTCGGGCTGCAAATTGATTGTGACGGTTCTGCTACTCGAATAAACAATTTATTTTCTCGTACAAGACGAGAAAAATCTATTGGTGACGCTTTAGCTGGGTTGCATTCCGATGTTCTAAGATACAAACAGTTTTAAAACTATTAAAAGGTGTTTTGGTGGCGGTACCATGATCCGACTCGATCTCACGCGTTCGTTTGTTATTAAATGGGTGGCCGATGAAGTTTTTTTGACTTTTATAACTTTTATAGAGAAAACAGAAATATTGTCTATGCAAGCTGCTATTATGTTGAAATATACTCAATTTACATAACAATAGATATAATTTTGTGTTTTCAGATATTCACAAAATATGAACAGCACCGGCGTTTACTGCTCGAAGATATACTTGCGTCGATAGCGCGCATACCAAGTTCGAAACATAACCTGCGCTCGTTTCAGCTAAACTCGGATCAACACATTCAGATGTTGACCGCTCTCGTGTTGCAGTTGGTGCAATGTGTTGTAACATTGCCCGAATCTCTGTGCAAATCATACGAGAAAGATAAGAATAAGAATAATGCTGAGACTTCGGACAGTAAAAAAGTAAGTTTTTATTTTTTCGGCTGTTTTTGTGGATTCCTACCTACTGTAAAATTTGCTCCCGTCGGTCTTGTTTCCCAAACAATATAATCTGGGTCTTTTTAAGACAAGAGTGAATAGGTACCTCATGAGTCTGCGTGCTACACCTTCGGCTACATCGTCGCTTTCCATCAGGTGAGATGTAGTCAAACGCAGGCTTATTATACATAAAAAAAAAAGAACACCATTACCATAATTAAAGCTGAATAATTATTATGTTTACTTATTAAATTTAATATAAATGTAAAATGTTATTGACGCGAAAATATATGGTAAATGTTCACTAAGCAAGTACTTACTATTATTAAGTTGTAAAAGTGCATATTATTCATATTCTTCCAGCATTTAGATAAAGATCTTCTTATAATATCCAAGTATGAGGCAGCAATCAGCGTGGGTGGTACATTCCTGACGTCATTCCTGAACAAGTGCCGAAGTCGCTCTGAAGAAGTGGACTTTCGGCCCCTGTTCGAAAATTTCGTGCACGATCTGCTGACCACGGTCAATAAACCTGAGTGGCCCGCTACCGAGTTGCTGCTTAGTCTACTTGGAACGATGCTGGTGAGTTTATTCTTCTTCTTTTAATTGAACATTACACCTTTGAATGATGCTTTTTGTTATAAGCGCCTGTAATGCTCATGCGGTGGATAAAATTACAAAAGCTGAACTGAGCCTGCAACATAATATGTCGCTATTAAATTACACGCAAGAACTAACTCCTTTGCAAACAAAGAGGTATGCTCTACATACTACGTACTAGAGAAGAAGCTACGGGAAGCACAAATAATAATAATGTAGTCCATTTTTGACTAAAATCCTCTGAAGTGATTGATGGGATCAAATCGTCTAACCAAACGATCCCAATACGCAGCGCTAGTGCTTGTAGGTCATGTTGTTCGGTTAGTGCTCGTTCAACGTGCCAATATGGCTGCCGCTGCGCCATCGGCGCAATTATAAATCGACAAAATAATATTTATTTAGGTTTGTTTTGTTCCAAATCTTAAAGTTATTTGTTAAAAATGATTCCGTCGCGTTTGTTTGTTTTACCCCGACTGGTTTTGTAGTATCTGAGCACGCACGATGGCGTTGTCGGATCACAATTATTATTGCAACACACATGGAGTGCAGTCGCTTTAAGTGCCCAGCTTCGTATGAGCGAAAGTATGATGGCTGGCATACTTAATTTGGTTAACAGTGCAAGTTAGAGATGTGCTGTCTAGTATACATGGAGGCTTAAAAAATTGTTTGCCATTACGTAATATACCGCGTTTCCGAAGAGCTGTCCGCGCGCTAGCGCCGATAATGGTTGCGGTATAAATTAGTGTGTTTGCATGAAACATTTAGTTAATGGAGACATCTGCCTGAAATAGAGCTATCGTACATACATTGCAGGTGAAATATATGTCGGACAAGTCTATGGAGATGTCTGTGCGCGTGGCGTCGCTGGAGTATCTAGGGCTAGTGGCGGCGCGGCTGCGGCGGGACTCCGTGCTGTCGCGCGCCAAGCTCTCCACCATGGACGCCGTCGTGAGGGACATACGCGCGGAGGAGGAGAAGGACGGCGGACTTGCGCAGGTCACTATCTATCTACACACAACAACTTTACACAATCAATATAAAAAATAAAACATAATTGAGAAGTACAACTCAGGACTGAACACATTCCCAACTTTTCCAGTAGCGCTTGCATTGATGGTTGTGCGTTTTATACAATTATGGGAATTAAGAAATAAATAAGTATATATACACTTGTATAACCCATAATTATTATGAGGTCCATCTTGCTTTCACCCTTATTTTGCAGTTATTGTGGACTTCTGAGGCGGCATAGTGTTGTGTCGTGGGATGATATTCGTTAATGTGTGAGGATGGATCCGAAAACGAAATGGTTTTACTAGTTATTGTAGTAATTGTTTTCTAAACAAAATGATAACGTTTAATTTTTACTTGCAACCGCGAACTACATTTCTTTTGAATGGAACGAAGTTTTGTAAAATACAATTAATACCCTTGTGCACTCACTTTCATTTGTTCGTACAATATACAACCTCATTGCAATCTAATTTTCACAGAGCGCTACCTCCGGCCTCGACGAGGACGAAGAACGGACGGAGTTCCTCCAACGAGTGTTATTAGACTACCTCGCTATAAACGGACAAAAAGACCAAGCGTGGAACTGTGCGAGGCATTTCTACATCACTCAGTGGTACCGGGACATGGTAGTGCAACCTAAAGCAGCCTCGCCCACAAAGAGGCCGAAGAACAAAACGAAGAAGCGCTACGCTAAAGACGAATCGAGTGAGGACGAGTCCGAGCAAGACGAGGATAGCGACGGCGGCGTCAAAGAAAAGGCCAAGCAGACTTCGAGTGCGATCCTTTCCGCAGAGAAGTTCAAAACGGTCGAGCGGCGGAAAACCTTTTTCGTGGAAAAGATCAGGCCGTTTCGGTACCAGGGTGGCACACAGGTGCAGGTGATGCAGTCGTACATCGACTATGGCGGCGCGGAGCTTATATCGCAGTACCTCGCGTCGAAGCGATCGTTTTCCCAGAGCTTCGATCGATACCTGAGAAAAATCCTCGTTATACTTTGCGAGAACACGATAGCGATCAGAACGAAGGCGATGAAGTGCTTGGCCATGATTGTAGAGGCAGACCCGGCGGTATTGGCGCGGCCTGATATGCAGATCGGCGTCAACCGTTCCTTTCTCGACCAATCGACGGCCGTGCGAGAAGCTGCAGTCGACCTCGTCGGCAAGTTTGTGCTCAGCCGACCCGATCTCATCGACAAGTATTATGGAATGCTCTCCAATAGGATATTGGTAAATTTCTGTTCTATCTTTTCATTTACCTTATCATGCTTTGTAGTTTATTTTTTTTATATTTGTGTAGAATCAATGGAATGACTAAACCTAAATTGATACTGTTTAACCATTTTAATGGGTGGGTATTCTAAATAATTAGCAAGTTGAAATGGCAATGGGCAGGACAACTGGCTCGCAGAACTGATTGTGGCTGATGTGGTAGGCTTGTGGCGTTGTGCGAGATGAACTACACATTGTTACGATGTACCAAGAGTCGTTATTTAATAGTGAATTATCTGTATCTGTATTATTAGTATTCTGCGGTAACATTTATGAAAGCTTACGAATTTCGCTTTTCAGGATACCGGCGTTTCAGTGCGAAAACGTGTGATAAAAATATTAAAAGACATTTGTATAGAGTGCCCCGAGTTCCCGAAGATACCCGAGATTTGCGTGAAGATGATCCGTCGAGTGAACGACGAGGAGGGTATCAGGAAGCTGGTGATGGAAGTGTTCCAGAACATGTGGTTCAGCCCGTGCGCGAGCGCGGCGCGGCCCGGCGCGCTCGACGCCGCCGACCCGCTCACCAGGAAGGTCCTCAACATCACCGACGTCGTTATATCCTCCAGAGATATGGGCCTCGAGTGGTTTCAGCAGCTCTTGATGAGTGTAAGTCTACCTTGCTTGTGCACTAAAATATCGTTTATTTATTTTTATCAGTCACGGTAGCAACTCTTAATACATACATAGGCGATGTCAAGGCAGCGGCTGGCCTGCTTAAGTGGTTTTAATATTTGATCATCTTTTTTTATCGCCTTAATTGTACTTTCCCCGAGAAGTCCCGTATGATTGCAGTGAGGATCTGATGTCAGTAGTAGTAGTATAGTAGTAATTAAAGCGATGGAAGTCGCGTACACCCCTTTTTTAAAAGGATATGTTTTGTTTTTTCTCACGTAGTTTGTTTAGCCAATCTTCCTTGAAAATGCTCTCGCGCATTATGTGTATCAGAGCATACCATATACATATCGTTGATTGATCGGTAAACTTGCAGTGACCACTCATTGATACATCGTCTGGTTATAACGGCTTTTTGAGGGTTTTTGGTTTTATGATATGTGCAATTCTCTTTTCAGTTGTTCAAACCTAAGGAAGATAAGGATGATTCAACGAAAATCATATACCAACCGCCTAGATCTCTACTAGTTGCGTGTCAACAAATTGTAGATTGCCTTATTGAAAACTTACTGCAATTGGAAGAAACTAGTACAGAAGGTATGGAAACTGTAAAGTTGTAAATAACCAATGCATGTTTAGATATGGTAAGAATGGATGTTTCTCAACTGTTCTTTATTCCCAGGGACTGGCTCATCGCAGCGCATTTTAGCGTGCCTTTCGACGTTGCATTTATTTGCGAAAATTAGGCCACAACTGCTTGTTAACCATGCCTTAACGTTGCAACCGTACCTGAGCTTAAAGTGTCAAGTAAGTTCTTTCGAAACCACAGAGCAAAAAAAAAAACGCTTCCCCTCTACATAGAGGCGCCTTTTCGACACTTCTCATACAATTCAAGCGTGTCAGGTATTACAATGAAACCTTTATGGTTTACCTGCGCAGATGACATATATAGCAATTGTCTTGTCATTAGTGCCACTGCTGTCAGCAAAACGTGCTGTGGGTTGAGTCGATATATTTTTATCGATAGTTTGATATGAGTTAAGTACGCGGTAAGGTACCTCTTACCTGATTGTATCATTAGGTACACTTTAGTACCTACCTATATCTTTTGTGCCTTTTGTGCGTATTTCTATGTGTAATAGTGTTATTTTATTCTATTATACTCTATTCTGGGTCGACAATGGCCAGCCGATAAACATACCGGTATAAATCTAAAATAAATAAAATTGAATGTATTGGTATTGGTAGGTACGTCATGTTCGCGTCACGGCTATACAGTCCACCTCTCAACTATTTTATGGCAAATGTAATGTGTGTAAGTATAGAGGTAGTTTATCGTCAGTTTATGGTTATAAAGATTAAGTTTATAAGCAAATCCGATAGGCGTCCAAAGTGAGGATTTATGGGGGAGGCAGTGTTTAGCAGTGGACGTCTGCCGGCTGATGTGTGATAGTATAATTATATCTATAAACTAAAGTTTGAAATATGCCGAAATAGAAGAAACATAACAAGTTATAAAACGAAAAAATATATTAAAACTCCAAATACATAGGTAACACGTTTTGCTGATGATTCATCAGTATTGTTGCGTCATGTTTCTTTTTGATAGGAAAAATAATAATAATATTGAGTATCATTGAGGTGTTGTAGGTAAACACATTTAATAGAAGGTAGGTCCTTAGTTTGGCAGTACATAAAGGTAATTTTTCAGCTCACCATGCGATGTATATTTTAATTTACAGCTATTTACAAAATAAAAAGCAAGTGAATTTTTTCATTCAATATCGACTAAGACGTAGATTCTTACGTAGAATTAATGAGATCAGTTGTCCTTAGCAACCAAGAGCAATGATTTTCTATGAGGCTACCATGGATGAAATAAAAAAAGAAGGATTGAGTTTTGATTGACATCGAACTGAAGCCCAAAATGGCGGACATATTACATATGTGTGTCAGCTGAAAGTAGGGCGACCGGCTGCATATGATGTGAGCGTGTGCGTGTTCCGCTCGTACGTACGAAGCGTTCCGGCTTCCTAAGGGAGCTTCAGTTTCGGATCAGACGGGATTCCCTCCTTCTTTTTTTAATAGCTCCATGGAGGCTACATGAAAACTCTTTCATGGGCGAGCACGCCACATCATTATAATGTCCTCATCAAATAATAAATGCGGATAAGAGAAATTATAGTCATCATCATCAGCCCGTAGATGTCCACAGCTGAACATAAGCCTCCCCCAGAAAGCGCCAATTAGAACGGCTGCTCGCCTCCTGCATCCATCGGCTCCCCGCGGTTTTCACCAGGTCATCGGTCCACCTAGTGGGGGGAAATTATAGTACCTCGTTAAAAATAGGATAGAGTTTCAATGTGGGAATAGCGTCAAAATATAAACGTATATGGTTAGACATTTTCATAAAACATTCAGCTTCAAAATGCTGAGAGCAAACCGTATCATGTTTTTGAGGAAACTAATTGCACTGTCCAGTTGCGAATATCTATTTATCTTTTATATTAGGATCTGTAGGAAACCTAATAAACATAAAAGATATTAAAAGTTTAATTAGTAGAAGTCAATTTAACCACAAAATAAATTGAAAACATTTAAAACTTATTGTAACAAATTTCCGGATGGCATAATAGAAACTATCGATGTATCGATAATTATAAGGTTAACCAACGCATTACATCACTATCGGTACTTCTGCCATAGGGTAAGTTCGCCGGTTTTGCAACCACTTCCTATATCCGACCATTTAATGTACATTTGATGAAAAAATATAAAAAATAAAAAGCTTGCGGTGAACACATCTCTAAAATATATTATGCCTACACAATTATGTCCAAATAGGTTCAGTTTTGTAACAAATATTATACGAGAAATCCCCAATTCTATTTTAAAGCTTTGAAGCTTAAAAGCACATACATTTTAACTGCCAGTTTTCGACCACGTTTATCCACCATCTGGCATAAAAACTTCAGATACCCAAAATCGCTCGTGGTCGAAAACTGATCCAGCTGCAGAAAAATGCTATTCGACCGCAAAAGCAAACTATATCAAAAACATTATAA
The DNA here is from genome assembly GCA_963580505.1 of Ennomos erosarius. Classification (NCBI taxonomy): domain Eukaryota; kingdom Metazoa; phylum Arthropoda; class Insecta; order Lepidoptera; family Geometridae; genus Ennomos; species Ennomos erosarius. The sequence continues at coordinate 8,096,492 of OY756981.1, read as the reverse complement.
ATACGTATTTATTTACATATAAAAGTACATAAATAGTCGATTACTTTGTAAGGTTAACTAATTAGACCAGACACGATTAAAAAAAACGATTAATGCTGGTGGTCGCAAAATAGGCGTGACCAACTGATCGAACCATCATTGAATATTTCTCGCCCAGGGTCTAATGTGGGCTGGCTTTATTACAAAAAAAAGTAGCGTATTTAGTTTGTAAACATTACTATGTTTATAAACTACGTTAGCCAATATTTTTTTTGTTATAGCTGAATTTTTCAGCCATATCCTTAAATAAGTTTTGGCGGTCTCAGTAAGAAAAAAGATCATGCTTTTTTATATGAGTAAGTGCCTCAAAGCTGGAGAAATCATGAAAATACAAGACAGAGGATCTAAAGAAGCCTTTCTGATCATTGTTTCTATCATTTATTTACCACAGGCAGTCAGGCACCTACGTCTTTCAATTTATAGTGGTAGGAAACTAGCGAAAAAGTGGTCGTAAATATAATTTACTGATCGAAAACTAGCAAAATAGTCACTATTAGCCTTTGGTTTAGATATTATAAAAGGGTGGGTTATTTTAAAAAATGATTGATAATCTGATAAAAATATAGAGTATAATATTTGAAACGTAGCTTAGTAGCATCAAGTCAAAAAAATGATACTGGTACATTTTATTATGCATCCTAAACTTGACAACTCCACTAAGTGGTCGGAAACTAGCGAAATTACCCTATAATATCAAACTGACACAGAAGAGTACCCCGTACCGAAGTTCGGCAGCAATAATATGATTAATTTCGTCTCTATATAGAGGCGAAGCGTCATTTGTTTCATAGCTCTGTGTTCGAAACTATTCTATGGTGTAATCAGCAGACAATTCATGCTTATGAAAAAAGTTATCGCTTACTGTTGTTAGAATTTAGAATGCATTATTATTATATGAGACTGGATTTTTGGTAATTGGTGCGCGGGTCTTTTTTACCGCAATTTATATAAATAAATGTTTCAAATACACTAAAATATAGCGTGCAGACTTGAGTTTCTGCGAGATCTCACGTTGTTTATACAATTTCCATTTTGCAGAATCAATATGAGCAGCAGATCATGTCCACGGTGGCATCAACATTAGAACTAGTAGTGCCTTTAATGGAGCATCCAAGCGAAGTATTCCTGGCGCAACTTGAAGAGGATGCTGTAAAGTTGATCCTTCAGAGAGGGCAACTGGTGATAGCGTCGTGTATAGCGTGCTTAGCGGCGATCGTTAACACTTTAACGCACAACTACAAACTGATTAGAGATGTCTTCCAAAAGTATCACAGTGAGTATTCAGAATACTTACTGTATTCTAATATTTGCCAAAATAATTCCGAATGCCCGCGGCTTCATCCGCGTAGATTATACTATCGCGGAAAATCTCACAGAGTCACATAATCAGTCCGAGTTACTTCTGCATTTGGTAGTTTCATATAAAACACATTAAAATATAGAGTGCAGACTTACACCAACCGGGACCATTCATAGTGCTTTTAAGCTGACAGAAATCTTTTCTTTCCAGATATCCTTATTAACTGGAAAAACAGTTGGCAGAAAAATCCAGAACAAACGAGATCGTCACACTCGCGGCCGTATTTTCGAAGAGCACTTTTTATTGTGGGTCTTCTGTTACGGTATTTTGACTTTATGGACCGTAAAGTCATAGATGGACTCCCGGTAAGTGTTTTTAAATCTTATCGACCGCTAACAATAGGCCGAAATGCAAAGATAGTCCACTTCTTTTTTTTATGAGAATGAATGACGTGACGATCCAGTCGTTCAACTAGTCGTGTTATGCGACATGGCGGCCCATAACAGTTGCAGTGGCACTCGGAACTATATAATACTAAAGATTTACCACTTTTTTGATGATTTATGTTGTAGGACTTTTCTGCAAAGTTCGTCTAGGTAGGTACCACCGTTTTGCCAATTATTCTGCCGCCAAGTAGTAGTGTGCAAGCACTACTGTGTTCCGGTTTGAAGGGCATTGTAGCTAGTGGAATTACTGGGCAAATGAGACCATGACCTAATTACACAGTGTAGTAATCTGATTAATAGACTGTGTGATGTCTCAGGATGACGTGCGCAGTGCGTACGCGAAACTATTATTTTAAATTTCCGAGTGATACTGCAACTGTTATGGGCGGCCGTATTGCTTAACATCAGGTGAACGACCAGATCGTCACGTCATTTATCCTCATAAAAAAAAACTTATAAAACTTGATACACAATAATTATTTCATAAGTTTAGGCAAGCCCACACTATAGATACGACCGCGCACTGCTTAACAGTGTACGATTCCGCTTAATACTAACCAATAGCAATAACCAAACGGATATCATGATTTTGTCTCCCTTTCTAGAGCGATATAAAAGAGCAAGTCTACAACACGTTGATGTTCTTTGTCGGGCTAGAAGACGAGGATTTTGTCTCGCACACGCTGAAAGCCCTGGGCTCTGTGTGCGTGAGGCATTACGAGTTTATGCTGCGGCCGGAACTGAAAGAGTTCTACCACCAGCTGCTTACCTCGGACCTGGCGCCCATCGACATGAAGGCTGATGTACTCAGGAACATCGAAATGTACTTACAAGAAGAGGAGCAACGGATGATCAGGCAGGATAAGGAATGTGAGTGGACTTCTTCATTGTCCATCGGTTGCCCTAATTTACCATATAAATTAATTTATCAGCTGGCTTCAATAACATTCTTTCAGTCTTTAGTCCAAATCTAAATACTTGGATCAAAAACCAACAACATAGGAGTGTAATAGGAGTTATACTGAGAATCAATTCGATAAACGATAAACATGTTTATGCCCCTAAGGACTCTCGATTCATGAAATTGATAAATGAAAGCTTTAAGTGATTACTGCGTCATCACGTTTCCAATACATTTGAACACCTACACGAATTGGCATTTACAGGGTCAACAAGATCAAAGCACGAGAATCTAAAGGAGATGGGCGACGTGTCGTCCGGCATGGCCTCAACAGTGATCCAGCTGTACCTGAAGGAGATCCTCGGATCGTTCCTGCACCCGAGCACGGTGGTACGCTCGAGCGCCATGAAGGTGGTTCAGCTCGTACTGGCGCAAGGGCTCGTGCATCCTGTACAGGTTGGTTATACTTATAGAAAGTTTTAGAACAATAGTTGTTTGTTTCAGTAGCATGAGTTATGTCTAAAGGGCCTTGAGTATTCACTCAAAAATAACCCTGTATACTTGCTTCTTAAATTGTGACTTTCTTTAAACTTAATTAGCGAGACAAAAGTAATAATGCGAGAAGTCACTGACTCCTGAAACACGGCTTGCCCTAGTTCCGGAGACTGCACATAAAGTTAAAAACTGTCAATAAATAATTTTGTTTTTATTTGTTTCTACACTGCCAAGGAATAAAGTATTTCCGAGCACACTTTTATTGCTGGTTGACTCCAATTACCTACAGTTTCGACTTGGTGGTAGGACTGAATAATAACTTTTCAGCTATGTTTTATCAGTTATCTTATTCACTATGCCGTACCACATATTAATGCTTATCAAACATTATTTTACATGAGTTTACACACTGTTGTTTTCAGATTGTCCCCTACCTTATAAGTATGAGCACAGACACAGAAGTGACGGTATCGCATACGGCAGACAAGCATTTACAGGAGATCGACAAGAAATACCCCGGGTTCATACACATGAAGGCGCAGCTCGGCATCAAACTGGCATATCAACTGCAGAAGATACTCCAAGGTGACGTGAACAAAGGAGTGATACGGGGGTTTAGGTAAATATTACTGTATTCGGGCTCTAATTCTTTACTATTCTTTTCTTCGGTCCTGTTCATCTACATTCCAAAATATATGTAAATTAAAAGGCCCAATGTTTTATATGACAACCATATCTCTTATAAAAGAATTAAACTCGTGCCAAGAATAAAATCAAATTTCTCAAACACAGTCCGTGGCTAAGTTTTTATAAAGGCTATCACTATTAACAAAGTGTTTTTTCTGTTGTTTTACAGGAAAAAAGACCAAGATGATCTGCCCACATCGTTAAACGGTTTCTTATACTCATTACTTAGGAACACGAGGCCTCAAAGGCGAGCTTTGGTGCTGTCATTACTGAAACAGTTTGACGATGTCTCCGTAAGTGTTTCTACCAGTTTTGTTACTCAGTATAAATTATCTAAAAATGTTTAACCAAATCGAGTTTGTATTATTTTCAGACGGCGCCTTTAGATCAGATGCTGTACTTGGCAGATAATTTAAGTTACTTCCCATTTCAAGTTCAAGATGAACCACTATTTATTATTCACCATATTGACATTATCATTTCGACATCAGGATCAAATCTGTTGCAGCTTTTTCGTGAGGTAAGAATATTTATTACATATCAAGAATTTAGTTAGTCAATTTGACTCACTGGGTCGCACCGTAACATTTATCTATGTTCCACGGTTCTGTACCGTTTTAGGAATCATGGACATTTTTATTTATTTTAAATTAAACCTCGTGATCCCATTTGAATGTAACCGCAAACAATCTTTATCGAGTGGTCTTGCCGTTCACTCCCCTTGACACTGCCAAAAACACTGGCGTGCCTTGTGGAATTCCTTACCCTGTGACAAAACTTGACCATGAAACTTTTACCAGTGGTAGAACTTTTCTGCAAAGTTCGTATGATCGTCACTGTCTAATATTACTAGCCTGTGCTGATGACTTTATATTATATAGTTTCGAGTGACGCTGCAAATGTTGTGGGTGACCGTGACGGTTATGTTCAGGCGAGGAGGTACCTCGCCCAGTAAAATAATATCGAAGTTGTATGACACTCCAGGGCCTGAACCAAACCAACACGAGCGCGGAGAAGGAGCCCCTGGACGAGGAGGAAGACGACGAGGAGGCGGAGGCGCTGGTGGCGCGGCTGCCGGCCGACGTGCTGCCGCTGCGGGGCGCCATGCGGCAGGCGCGCGGCTGTCTCTTGCTGCTCGTGCTCAAGCAACATCTCAAGCAGCTGTACGGGTTCACCGACGCGTGAGTCACCATCCAACAGCATACACTCGCAGTTCAACACCTTACACTCACAGTTCAACAGTTTACACTCGCAGTTCAACAGCTTACACTAACAGTTCAACAGCTTCCCTCACAGTTCAACAGTTTACACGCACTTAATAACAGTGCCAAAATTACTTTTCTCATATAGGGGACGAAGAGCCGTGTGTGCCACACGGTATCAAAATGATTTAACCTCGAGTGACGTATTTTGTATACTTTGAAAAGTGCATTTAGGGTGAGACCTACTGTTTAAATCCCAAGATTCCAGTAATTGTTCTCGGCACTAATAAACTTTTTTTGGTCTCTGACACAATCTACTAGTTGGCTTAAATACCGTTTTCTTTTTAGCATTTTTCCTGAACTTATCTTTAAAAAACGAAAACTTAAACAGAAACCACCATCAGCCTGCTAGACATAGATGCCTACCCATGGAGCACTACTTTAAGCAGCTGCTTGCTTGCTGCTCCCAGCTATTTCACCCACAAACAACTAAAAAAAAAAAATAAGACTTATTTTACTAGCAACGTCATTAAAGGTTACTTTTCCTTCCTTTAAAAGAGTGGTTCGCAATCTATTCTCCAGTGTCATAATTATATAAGCTTTTTTATCTAAGTAAATGACTGCATACTTAGTTGGTACGCTACTTTTTGTCACAAAATTGGTTACGCAAGGGATGCAAGATCAATGCTCTGTCCCATTCTATCTCACCCTATAAGTTGTATATCGCTCGTTATTCCTTTTGTAGTGATGTCATCGATGCTCCCTAAATATTTTAATCTGATTGCAGGAAGATAAACCAATATTCCCCGTCTGAGAGCGTGAAGGTGTACGAGAAGGCGGTGTCGCGGCGGCTGGCTCCGGTGTTCGAGCCGCGCGCCACCATCGCGCAGCTGCACGACGAGCCGAGCGCCGAGCTCGACGACGCCGCGCGACGCAGGCTCGTCGACGACTACCTCGAGGTACGGTCATGGGCCTCCCCCCGGGAGCGCCACTTAGAGCAGCTGCTCGCCTCCTGCATCCATCGGCTCCCCGCGGCTTTCACCAGGTCGTCGGTCCACCTAGTGGGTCATAGTGTAATAAATACTAATAGTGAACCAACTCGGCCGCTAGACGGAGCAACGATGGGGTGCGGTATGAACGAGAGCGGCGTCCCCCTCCTGCCCGCGCCGTCTGGGTAGTGCTGGCTAGCTTCACTGGCATACCGGCACGCGGTAACCCACTACCGTCGAGACGGCCTTTTATGTATATTGCGGTATAACCACGGAGTTGATCCACTATTAGTATCTATTACACTATGGTACGATGCTAACTTTGTTATAATACAACACCACTGTAGAGTGCGATTCAAACTCAATGCCGGTTGTGAACTCGCTGCGCAGTAGCAAAACTTAGATGCGCGGACAGAGGAAAGCGGTGAGCGCCATTGAGCTAACATCACACTACATACTAATTTCATCTTCTTTTCGTGTAGGCAAGTAAATCAGTAGGCCGCCCAAAGGTTTCAGATTTACTTAACCAAGGACCACAGGGAATATTGATTTACTCTACCGGTTAGGAATGGCTAGTCATGGTACGCTATGAGATTTACATAGAGATTGGTAGCAGCATTCTGCTTGGTACATTAAAATTTGCGATCACCAAGCCGTCTGACAAGTATGGTGATTATCGCAAACCATGTCAAGCGTTTTTAAAGCCTGTGTGCAACAGTGGGCGTCTTCGCTGATCGTGTGATGTGTAATAATTTCCATCAAGTAAGATGTTGTCAAACGTGAGGCGATTCAAGCAAAAAAAAAATTATACCTCGATGGAATTTTGATCGTTTCTTTTTTTCTTGTACCCGCAGTTTAAACAGCTGATGCTGAAGTTTGACCCGGAAGAGGAGGAGGAGGAGGAGACGGCGGGCGCGGGGGCGGCGGCGGGAGCGGGGGGAGGCGCGCCGCCCGCGCCCGCCCCGCCCCCGCCCCCGCCCGCCACCTAGCGCCGCAGTGACAGTGACACAGTGTGCGGTGACTAGTGTAGTGAGCCAGTGACTCAGTGCCGCGGAGACTGACCGGAGCGCGCGGCCTCCACACGGACTTAGGAAACTATATTTTATTTCCCCTCGATTGATTTTATTTATTAGCCGGATGCGGCGCTGGCGGGGCGCGACCGCGGTTGTACATTGTAGAGGCGGCCGCGACCAGCAAGCTCGCCGCAACCGGATCTCGCCTTTTAAATTCTTTATATAAGTTATATTTGAGAAACTCGATTTGTTTTTATATAAAAAAAAGTCTTGTGTGTAGATACATTTTTATGAAGAATATAAAGTATATGTACCTAAACTGACTTCGGTTTTTCGAAAACTTCTGTTTGCTCCACCGAGACTAATTTGGGCCTAAGTTGTGTAGCTTGTATGCAGAGGTCAATTTTGGCGATGGGGCTTAGCACCTGTCGCGTTTTAGACAATCTAATATCAATCTGCATAATTTTTATACATAATAGATATGTAAATTAGAAATTTCTATGTTCATGATGAAGATTTTTAAGTACTGCTATTTCTAAATTAAAGTTACAAGGCTAGATTTTTAATAGAAACATTGTTTTGTATATTTACACACCTGCGCTCATGTAAAATCACATGAATACAAAAAGTTATTTATTGCTAAAATTACAAAAATGAATACTGAAAACGCATTTACAGGTCATTCGGAAATATAAGTAAAAGGACAGGTCAGTTTTAATGCATAGAGGCGCTTTAAAGTTTATTCTACATGCCGTTCCTCGGAGGCTGCGAACTTGTTGCAAAGGAAGAAGATCAGGGTTTCTGAGGTCGGCTTCACCTTTCCTTCTGCAATAAGGCGTCTCAAGTTCCTTATGCGTTGCTTGTGTGGGTACTCGCGGGTCCCTTGTTTAGGCTGAAACAATTTTAGTTTTACATATGACATTATAGACTAGTATCAGACGAGTGCGCGGGACGCAAGCGGCCAGCGAGTACGTCAAAGTTGCCACTTTTTCAACTCAAATGGTAATAAATAGGGCTAAGCTGATAATTTCACAAGTACTTTGAATGAAAAGCGGAATTTTTGTTATGGCGTAATCTAAAATGTTTTTCAAATAAATAAAGAACGTGTGAGAGTCCCCAATAACCCCTTTTGCAAAAATCACCCACACTCAAAACGGCCGCCATCTTCGATTTTCTTGACCACCATCGGAAAGCCTCCATCGTCCTCTATTGCATTTAGTCAAGCTCACCCCACCTACCTCTACCGTTTTCGATTTATAAGTGTTTCAATTTTGTATGTATAGAAACCCTATTTTTTAATTCTCACTAAACATCCCAAGGCTTACTACAACTTTAGTTAAAACAGGACATACATCCAACTTATTGTTTTCGAAGGCCGTTGAGCTGTTCCATTGCGAAGATGACTTCCTGGTGATGTCAGATTTTTCTGGTGGTCATGACACTCACCTTTTTTACCTGTGCTGAGATCAATTTTATTATGTCAGTCGGTCACTATGGGCGGGTGTTCTAACTTTCCTAAAGCAACAAAATTACAATCTATCCAACAACGGATGGTGATGAACAATAGAATTGTAATCAATGTTAAAGACTATAGTTAACTTAATTCCCATTCCCATGTAATTTCTCTCAAATATGAAGTATTTAAAGAGTATTGACCATCGATTTTTATCTATACTTCCATACAAAGACTATTATGCGTACAGCAGCACTGCATTCTCTTCACATTGCAGGCTATATATTATCATAAAATGTACAACAAAGTTCAATAACATCTTTTCTCTTTTGAGTTCAAGAATCGCGTAATGATTTGGCAAAACATCGTAATGGGCTTTTCAGCGGATTTTGATGACGCACATTCATTTTTTAGCATCAACTATCAAGAAAGAATCTTAAATTGTTTTTATGTCACAAGTTCCTTATTTAATGATGTAGATATTTTGCGTAACTGCAACATGCAGGCTTCAAATGGTGTACGAAAAGTTGACAAAATAATCGATATTACGGCATTCCATGCATTTGTTTGGATTCATGGCGTAATGCCGATTATTTTGTTTTGGGAATATATCTATGGATCGAAATGTACGCGTGTCATCCGGTCCGGCGAATATAATTTCGTAACATTGTATCTATGTTGATGCATTGTATTCTCACTGCTTGATATTTGGTACCTAATCGATGAATTATCTATCTCCTTTGGACATCGAAGATCAGACAAGGGGGTCTAGCAAAGATCCCTTTCCATTAGCGTTAATGCCAAACGATAAATGTATAGGAATGACAGCCCCTGCGGAAAACTTTTCCGCAGCTAATGTCAAAGCTTATGTCATTCTCCATACATTTTGGGGCTATCGTTTAGCGTTAACGCTAATGGAAAGGAATCTTTACTAGACCCCAAGGCTGGCTGACACTGACCGATATTGGCCATGTAAAAAAACCTTAATTTTCCGATCTCGCTGCTACTTTTTAGGTAAGACATCGCGTAGTACGTATACTGAGCAAAAAAGTAACACATACAACAACGGACACTAAAATAACAAAATTGCTACAATAACTCAATGGCCTTGCAATTATTGCAATTTTGATACTGTTGAAATTTATAGAAAGACAGCTACAGTGAAAGTAAGCGCTATAGAAATCAGAATAAATAAATAAATTATATCGCTAAGTCTTTCCCAATCAAAATGTTCTACAAGGGAATATGCAAAAGACCATTACCAACTATCTCTTTTGGTCCCACTTCATAGTCCTGTGATGCCTGTATGACATATGAATGAAACTAGCATTCATATTTTAACCGTTACCTCATCGTCCTGCGCTACGACTGGTTCCGGCATTCCGGCGATGGAGTTGTCCCACATGACGGGATGCCAAGGGCGGCGCGCGGCCGCGGCCGGCGGCACCAGCCGCTGCGGCGGCCTCAGCGGCAACGACCGCACGTCCACGTATTCCTCTTCATCCATTTCTATCGCTGAACTCATCGTTTATCACCTAAAACGAAACATGAATATCATCCGCCTTTCATTTTCACTTCAAATATTATTTAAAAACAAATTTTGTTTACAGTGTATAGTAATAGAATTTTTTTATAATATAACATGTCTGGCTGGCTAAATTATATATTTTTAAAACCCCCGATATTGTATGATTGCTTTGTTTTGTTACTGTACGTGCATTTCGTGCATCAAAACAACTTGGCTGATGTTTTTTGAGTACATACCACTGAATACAGCTGTAGGTACTTAGTAAATCAAAATTAGGACTGTTGAAGCACGTACACTATTTCAATTGTTGTATCGTAACAAACACAAAAAAGATAACGCTACTTCGAGCGATTAGAAAACCACTGCGCAATTGGATAACCCCGTTTTTTTTTTATTCAATCAACAGTAGTTGGCAACGATACAAGAAATCATTTTTTCATTGTCGGCGGTGGCGTTGCAATTTATGTCTGCAGCATTCTGTAGGTTTCGGTTATTCGTGTATCGCTTACTCGCTTAGTGATCACGAAAGGTACAATAGTACGTATAACTAAACAGAGTTTGCCTAAGTATACTAAAGAACTTCGAAAAAAATTAAAAACCGGCATCATAACTATTTAAACAAAATACTATTTAGATATTATATTTTGTTATAAAACAAATCCACTTACTGTTTGCTTTACTTACAGTTTACAACTTTACACACACTTGGTACCTTGGGTTGAGCTCGGTTCTATCCTTCGCGTATGTTTCGCGTACACTTGTGCGGCACAACAAAGCGCGTTTCTAATATCCACCGCTTTATTATTGGCTCGTAATCTCATTCAAACTTATTTATAAACAAGAAACTCTGATCCGCTGCATGGTTAGAATACGACTGAATTTAATTACTTTCTTCCGAGTCTGGCAGTTTGCGAATCATGCGAGACTGCTCCCTGGTGACGTAGGATCTTGGACAATTACCAGTAAAAATAGGAACATCGAAAACAGTATTGACAACTAGGACGCTGACCGAATACATACCATGCCAACAATCGCATTTCAATCTTCATCTAAATCATCTTGCGCAGGTACATGGAAGATCATATCTGTACCTTTCAACAAACTAAATATTACGCATTTATTTTATTTGAGGTAGGTACTTAAAAAGGAAAACTAGATTATCAAAAAATTTTATTTTATAACATTTAAAACTAGTTAACAACAAACTCTGGTCAACGAACAGTCCAAATTTACTGAAAGTTCAGTAAAATATCATGATTGAAACTTGTATTAATAATATTGTCGTGTTTAATTGGAGACTTAAGCTATATACTACATCTAATAGAAAACTCCCGTTACATTTGCGTACTGTTGTCGTATTTGGCTAATAGCTTATTTTTAAACCTTCATCAATTCTTTTTCAGACGTAAATTCAGATCATTCTTATTGGATTACGTAACAAAATTATAGCCGTCCGTTACCTTCTGTACAGGCTCTATTCAACGGACACGCTCCACTAATACTGATTGTGTTGGCTAATAAAAGTTGCTCTTACGCGCCAGCAACGGTTTCGTCAAACGAAACTTCGTGCTCTGACCTTGACAGCATAAATTCTGGCAGAGTCACGCCTAAAGCTGCGCTGTATCGCGGAATTGTTTCCGCCCAATAAGCTCCTTTAGAACTGGCCCCAGCGAATTCCTCCGCTGCTACATTAGATTCATCGTTTATTTTTGCTTTTGTTTCTGCCTCTGACTCCGCGCTTCTTTTAACTTTTCTCACGGGTGTAATGACACTGGCGACAGATTTAGTTGCAGAGGTGGCTATCGTCTGAGGAGCCTTTTTACGTTTCAGTTTTTTCCCATAGGCTGTGTTATCTATTACATATGCAGCAGATTTTCTAGGCAAAGGAGCATTTGTCGTCACCGTGCTACTTGCGGCGCCTTCGCTTTCTTTACCGAGAGTAGTAGGTTTCGACGTGAATTCCTTCACTTCTTGATAAGCTAAATGGCTGCGTTGTGGAGCGGACTCTGAGACAAACATGCATTCTTCGTTTTTAAGACCAGATTTATCGATACATTGGAAACAAGTCATACCGTTCTTCTGTACCTTTTTACATGTAGATCTATCTTTTTTCTTAAATTCTGCTAAAACGTGTTCTACGTCTTTTTTAGGCTCATTATCGGTATAAAACCCCGGGAGGGCCTTTTTGTAGTCATAAGGTTTCTCAACGGACTCTGTCTCATCGTCGGGATTTCCTTCTGAAGCGCGTAGAGCTTCACTGGGGTTAGGCTTAGCTGTATGGATATAATATGCTTTGTATTTTTCTGCAGAGTCATCGCGACCATTTTTTTCACCAGAGTCTCCCGCTGTTATCTTTGCGTATTTTTGTCCGCCACTGTTGCCTTCCGTTTCGTATTTGGCCGGTTTAGATTGTTCAACTTTGTGGTTACCTTCGGGTTCATCGGGTTCATCATTGCTATCAAATTTTTTCTCCTTTGAGTAGGCATACTTATTGTTTTTTGGCTCGGCAACATATGAACAAGACTCATAATTACCGCCTGTTTTGGGGTCCTTGCACGTCATGCATGTCATGCCGTCTTTTATGACCTCTTTGCAATTTCCTGGGTTTTGTTTGATTTCCGCTGCTTGTTTTTCAGATAATTCCTTGATCCTGTCGTACGCTTTGTGATCATATCCTGAATCGTAGCTGTACGGAGTGTAATCGTAATCTTTTTTGGGATCTTTTTCTTCTGTGTATGCGCTCCTATACACATCACTATCAAAAGCTTTAGGTTTATAGCTGTAGGGATCCTCTTCTTCCTCTTCGCTGCTTTTTCTCAAGTTTTCTCGCTGCCTTCCACTAGTGTATCTGCGAATACGCGCTGGTCCTGTAATATAAGCATTTGGCCTGTAGTTCTGTTCTATTTCAGTGTTTTCATCGTTATTATTAACCTCTTCCTTACGATACTTTAGCGGATGCTCTACTTCGACATTTGTCACGGCAGGTTTAAAATAAGCGGCTACGGTGGGATTGTTTTTCAAAGCGGCTAAAATTTCATCCCCTTGTTCATTTTCTTCTGGTTTATATACTTTATAATCTGCGTCATGCACAGTTCTTATGTCATAATTCAAGGGGCGAGCAAGCTGTCCGTTAGCCTGCTGTTGTCTAGGTTGCGCAACTAATCTAGATGATTTCACCGGCGGCGGTAGAAAGCTTTGACTTGCGATTGGGTTAAATCCAAAATGCTCTGCAGAAAATCTATTTTCCGTGGGCGCTACTCGAGATTGTATTGAGTCGATAGAACTACTAACAATAGTATCGAATAGTTGGGGATATTGACTTTTATCTACTTTAAGCACTGCAGCGGCAATAGGATTTGAAGCCAACGAGGTAATGCCTGAAAAAAGGATAAGCGATAAGCACAAAATGATAGTTTAAATACTATTATATTATTCTTTACTCTGTTAAATGTTTTTTACAATAATTTCAAACACTTACCCGAAGAGTCAAAAATGGGGCCGAAATCCAAAGGTTGGACAAATCCTTTCTGTTCTTCACTGGTAAACACTCCTTCACATACCGCCCAGAGTATCAACTGCAACAGACATTTTGTTTAGATACTTCGATATTAATAATAAACTAAATAAATGTAGTAGAATAAACAAGCCACCCCTACCAGAAACTCTAGCTTAGACATCTCCAAAGCGGGTGTTAACCCAAATTTAACACCGGCGGTAACAATTTGTCACTGAGTGGAGTCGTTTTCTTCGTTTGCGTTGGGATGAAAGTAACGTGACATTATTGAAATGACAGGGTTTTATAGGCGTCAATATTGCGCAGGTGAAAGATCGGCGCAACCGAGCTCGCGCACCACTCAAGCGTGTCTACGCGGACAATGTCCGCTTACTCCACCGGCGCCCGGGTCCGTCCCAGCTCAGGGGTCATTCAATCTCCAGTACGGCACTGGCTTACTGCACTCGGCCGACTCGCCAATGTAACAAGTTTCTAATTGAGTATTTACAAATCTAATTCTTTTTTAAAACTACAAAAGACTCCAGCGTAATTTACCCAGGTGAAATAAGCCTTTATTATTTTACTTTAGATTAGACTCTTGCATTGTTTGTAATTATAGTTCCTTAATTTCTGCAGGTTACATTTACATAAAATTAGGGACTCCTACAATCGTCAGCCTCAACATTTGCCTAGCACTGGGACTCAAGTCTTCTCATAAAATGTATGGTATGTAGGCGGACGTTCTTTACGTGCAGGTAGGTAGACTTAAATTGTAAGTTAAGGAAAATATAAAAAAGTAATCGTATGTTTTACCATTTATTTTGAGACCTTACAAAAGTTCAAATACCGTATTAAATATGTGTCATCATCATCATGATCATCAGGCTGAAGATACCTTGCCCAAAGAGCGCCACCTCGAGCGGCTGCTTCCATTGCTTGCATCCATCGGCTCTCCACGGTTCTGACGAACGTCGGACCTCCTAGTGGGGGGCCGGCCTACGCTGCGTCTTCCAGTTCATAAATATATTTTAAATATATTTACACAAGTAAAAAGCTCATCCAAACGCTTAATTAACAATTTTGTCACAAGTCTTAAATACATTATTATAAATAAAAAGTCATCGTAAGAGCCTAACAATAGGACTGTATTTTTTTAAATTAGATTAGGAATAACTAATATTAAGGAATGTCTATAACAGTCACATTGTCATTTGCAACAATTTTACGATGCTTCTTCTAATTTTTGAAGTAATTGTTGACTCGATGGGTTTTTGTCCGTCCGCAAAACAGCTAAGATAGCTCTCTGAAAAAAAGTAAAATTTAAGAACAGGTTTCAAACAGCTCATTATAATTATCACCACAAGCGGGTCTAAATTATTTTGGACTCTATTTCTAAACGTTACTAAAATGTCCTGTGGCATTTTACGTTATAATCATAAGAAATTCGATATACTATCGTCAGCCATTTTTATTATATCGATAACGTCAATTTTTTTATTGTTTGGTCCGTTTTTTCACCTGATGGTAATTGACTATACAATCTAGGATGTAACGCGGTTGCCTAGCTGCAAGTAATATGTGTGCAAAACTTCATTCATATCGGTTCAGCTGTATAAACTGGAGTTGATCAGAATTCAGATTGATCAGCTACAAAAGTTGTCAATCACATAGATATAATCTACAAAATAAACAAGTTTTACCGCCAGATCCCACATCAAAATCAACACAATATGACTAGTAATAATGCAATCAAATTTGTCACTATCTGTTTGGATTAGTATGGTTTGTAACAGCACATTCACTCACGTAATAAGATGTAGAAGCTGCAAATATAGTACCACAGATATTATAATAGTATACTACTAATAGTACTTTGCACTTTGATTATGGTATATGATCACAATGAGCTCTTCGTCGTGATGAAACCGATTGGTGGTGGTCTTTGGCTAATATAATGACAATCCGCCATTATCTCCCTATCTCTTTTCCTCTAGGGCAGTGTGTACTTGGTTTGTCCTACTCGCTCCCATGCTTCGTCTTAGTTAGTCTTTCGAGTGTAACGAATAAATTCTAGGTCTGTGGTCAATCAGCAGTAAGTTATTGACTTACCGCCATTTTATTATTTGTGTCCTGCAGTTTTTGTGACAGCATCCAAAGATTAGCAGCTAAATTAATCATTGGCCGTTTCTGCAGGTCTCCTCTCCGAACGACCCTCCAGAACAGTTCCAGGGCCAAGTTGTACTGTTTCTTCGTTTCTTTGTTATCACCCAAAGCTTTTAGTACAACCAACAGTTCCTGGCAAATGTTGGTAGCGTATTTCTCTATAATTTCTATAAACTCATCTTCTGAGCCGTACAGCTTGTCGTTTGAGAGCACTGTAATTGATAATATTAATTTTGTACTAGGAAAATTATCACGGGTTTTTTCTACAATAAAATTTCATTAATACAGTTCTATAAATCACAATACCTGCATCAATATGGTGCACATAATTTTCTTGGGTCATTTGGCAAAGTAGATCCAGTGTGCGGAGAAGCGTCGTGTAGTACAAGGGATCTGTTTTCTTCCAGTGGATTCTCTCCATCGTCTTTATAAACCCGCTCAGAATGTACGCTTTGCAGTTACTGTCAACGTTATCCTGGAATTCGTCACAAATTTTAATAAAGACTAGGTAAAGCAACTAATTCTAATTCTAAATGGGGGCAATATGGCCTGCACTGACGTCCCGCATAGAGTGTTTTGTGCATTCGCTTATGCCAGCCTATCTACCCTAGCCAACCCAGGTCCTTAAAATAGCGGAGCACAAGCCTGGGTCGCTGGCAAAGCTGCTCCAGTGTGGGTAGGGATGGTAATGGTGATGATTACAATGCCAAAGCGGTAGGTGCACCCGCTAGCGATTGTGCCAAAGCATGCTAATGACGATAATGTTGAGCGATTTTCGAGAACGTCGCAGTTTGAAAACTCGCTGCGTAGACCCGTTTAAGCAACTAGCTATGGTTAAACAGGTATAAACAGGTAGGCAGGTGGTAGTATTAATAGACGTACTAGTCAACAAAAAATTAATAACCGTAAAATGACACGTTTTTTAGTATTAAAAATACATCGCTCGCATATGCGCGGCTGTTGCTCGCACGCTCGTCCAACTTTAGTAGGCCGCCTAATGCGGTTAATTTTTATTAATTCTAAAACTTAGGAGCATATTCTGTTTTATATTGAACAGCAATACTTAATTATTTAGGTGATTTTAAGGTGATTTTAACGCTAAGATTTTTTTAGTATGCGTATTCAACTGTCCCTTGATTAAACTAAAAGCAAAAAAAAATTGATCCTGGTAGTATTTACTATTGCAGTAAATCAAAGCATTCGAGCATCAGTTTAATGCAAAAAGTAAGTTTTTATGAATAGTAATACTTTTTATAAGTATTACTAATTAGAATCTGATTTATACACACAAGTAATTATACACTTACGGGTAAAACCAACAAAGTAGATAAAAAGTCGCTCAGTATTGCGGAAACTTTAAACTGCGTCGGCTTCTTCTGTCCATCTTCTAATATGTACTCAGGTATGTCTGGTATGAGCCCAATCAGAGCTTTGAAGTTTGCCTCGGCTGCAAGAAGCGTAAATAGGTGTAAACATGAAAAAAATAATGGTACATGATATAGATAAATGCCGCTAGGTGGCCCGACATCTGGTGAAAACAGCGGGGAGCCGATGGGTGCAGGAGGCGAGCAGCCGCTCAAGGTGTAGCACTATGGGGTAGGCCTATGTTCAGCAGTGGACGTCTTCGGGCTGTTGATGATGTTGATATTAGACAAAATGTGACTTCATTGTAGCACAAAGTGCTGTAGTGATGGGGTGGTTCCTGTTTGACCCCGAATTTAAGACCGGCGTCACCGCGCTTTTAAATTGTCTTTTCCTACTCTTGTAAAAAAAATACAGCAAAAATATTTAAAAAAAATCTTGTAGCTGTAATATTTTTTATATTTAACTTTGGTTTTCACGACTGCTTATTTTTTGAGGAAAAATATTGATTCCATCATACAGTCGAAAGTTTGTATGTGTGTATGATGTTTGTTACTCCCTCACGTTCAAACGACGTAAACGGATTTGGATGAAATCACTCTAATATTGTAAGAGCAAAAGTAAAAGTTTTGTTAAGTATATGTTACGTATGCATGTTCGTTACTTCTTCACGCTCAAACGACTGGACGAATTGGAATAAACATAGCTTTATTCCAATACACCATAACTAGGTTACTTTCTGTCCGCGGGTAGCTAGTAAAAGTAGACAAGTGAGCGAATGGCGTAGATCGTGCGTACCTTGCCCGATGCAGTTGTTGAGCAGCGCGACCTGCCCGCAGTGCAGGTAGAGGTGGGCGCGGGCGAGCGCGCACGGCAGCGAGGGCACCGTCACGTACCCGAAGGCCGCGCCCGCGCGCGCCAGCCCGCGCCCGCCCGCGCCCCCGCCCGCAGCGCACACCGCGCACACCGCCTTACGCACACAACACAACCAGTCGTTCTTTCAGTAGACTTATCACCATACATTTATATATCAGGCAATTCTGCTAATGTCGAGAGAGTAAAATTTGTACGGTTATATCAAGTCAGTCATATTTTGTCAGTCAAAATGCCAACAGTGAAATGGTGGATTGAAGTTTTGGCGGGAACGTGGAAAAGTTCACGTCGTTGCATTGTATTATTATTTCTCAAAACTTGTGCTTTTTCCAGTGTTAATGTTTAAAATTGGTGGCGCTTTACGCATTAAGTGCTGAATTACGAGCATGAGTGTAGGCAAGTGATATAATGTGGTGGAACCATAGATTTATATATCAGAATATGCCCGAAAGAACATTTTATTTTGTCAAAATGGCGTGGGAAAAGTCAGCGCCATCTATTAGATTTCGGGTGAACTACGACAAATTGAGAAAATTAGGTGCCTATCGCTGCCATTATGTCCGTCAATGTTTATGTTTACAATGATTATTCCAAATATAAATTCGATTATTTAGTTACAAAACAGAGTGTAATATTGAATTACTTGAGGTAAGAAACTTGGTCTTTCTTTTTACTGCACTTTTGAGTATAGATTGTGCAACCCTTCACAATACAACTTGGCATATTTTGTTTGTGACATTCGACCGATGCCTTCTAACTTCCATCACAGACTGAGCGCTAGTGGATGCCAATCTGTGAAATTGGCTCCCTCTTTGAAGCGACGTTTTAACCTGTCATTAGGCCTGTCCTTAATATATATGTCTATGCTTATCGCGAATATTTACGCGCGCGTAAGTCTAACGTTAACGTAACGCAGTTGTATGGCATCTGATCAGCGCACCATACAACTGTCTTACGTTAACGTTACACTTACGCGCGAGTAAATATTCGTGCTAAACCTACAGGTACAACTCCCATAGCCATCCTGCCCCCTTTGGAACTAAATCAATGGCAATATTGCCGCTCGCTCACTTTCGCGCGTCTACAACAGATTTACGTATATTCGCGACGAGTACCCCTACGATTTGGCAAATTTTATATAAAACTGGTTATGCCTGGTTAAGCAGCAGCCTGAAGATCCACTGCTGAACATATATAGGCCGCCCCTAGAAAGCACCACTTTGAGCGGCTAGTCACCTCCTGCATCCATAGGCTGCCCGGGTTTCCACCAGATCTTCGGGCCACCTAGTGAGGAGACAACATTCGATAGTGTCGCTTAGAAGAAACGAATTTCAAACTCGTATCAAGTTCGATAGCGTTACGCGTTAACGAGAGCAAACCAATGTGAAATAATGACCATGTTTTTTTGTATTTTAATTTGATGCAGTTTGATAAAAACAGTATTTTACAGTTTTAAAGATTTTAGAATCTAAAAGTAGTGTTTTAAAATTCAGTTCGGTAGCAATAACAATGTAGTCACCCATAATAGATTTAGTGTTTCCGTTCCATCACAAGCGTCAATGGCATGATTTAATGGCGCAGAAGGAAATGTTCTGACATCACTGATAAAAATGAATTTTAGGTCAGTCTTCATGTATAAATTCATTCCACGACGCCACGTTTTACATGTATATTATACAAAGAATTTTTTGTAATCTGTTCAACATCACTTACCATACTTATTTGTATATTATAAGGTCAGTAGCCAAACGCTTTTGCAGTACGTGCTGCAGTTCAAATTATAAATGAAAACATTGTGAAGGATTGCATTCTTTATGTTCTACGAACTGTGCGACGTAGGATTTTTTAACAAGTTCTTAAATCTCAGTTGGTTAATACAATAATACATTCTTTGTCTAAAGCACTCTAGTTGGAATCTGATAATTGGAATATATGTAACTAATATAAGTAATAGTTTTTTATATATACTTACGTGTACCAAAGCAACGAGCACCGCATCGAGTTTGATGAAGGAAGCGCGACATTCGACGTAGAAGTTCAATTGTTGCTCGAGGTCTTGTTGGTACGTGACGGACTGCACAAACTTGTTGATCAGATCGCTGCACACTTTGACTTCGTCTTCCACTGTTACTGCACTGTGAAGGGACGACTGATCAATCATTGGGACCAAGTAAGAACCATATGTTCAACTGCAATCCACAAAAGAATGTCGAGCGGTACGATGTACAGTACCATCTTAAATGCCTTTACAAAATTACGAATAGCGTATCGGCTTTTTTCCATAGAATTAACGGTGAGCTCACTTTTCCAGTACTTGTTATGTTATTGTATCAAATATTCAACAAATTATCCTGATTCTTCTCAGAGATAAGTTTGCACCCCAGGCCCAGGCACTACCTCAGTGCTGAGATCTAGTTGCTTCCCACTTCTGACGATTGAGCGTCTTACGCGCTAGTGACGCTACGAAAACGGTCGGTCGTCCAGAAAAACCAAATTAGCTCAAAATTCTAACAACTGCCATTAATTCGCAATAATTCTTACTTGATGGAATCGTGAAGGATGCAGCAAAGCCTCATCAAGCTACAAATGACGATGTGATCGTCGATGAGCACGGAGTTGTACCGTTCAAAGAATATCGTCAGCACAGTCTTGGCCATCAGCGTCCGAGCATTTGGAGTTTGGACCAACTCTATTAGGGGCATGAAGGCATCCTGTAAAATTACAAGTATTTTTGTAACATAAATCCCAACACTTTCTATTCATTAACTACTTTTTTGAGATCTCATTATTCATATAGTAGATAACAACATGGACCTTGCTGGGCGTTACACATTGTATTGTGAGGGTAGACTAGATTACTAAAATTAAGTACCTATAGCTACTTAATTCAAATTTAAATTTGTCACTTTCTTATTGTAAGAACAGTTAGTTTATAAAAAACGCGGTTATTTATAAACTGTCGATTTATTGCAGACGGGCATTGCGTCTCACAATAAAGCGGTCGATATTTCGGTTATTTATAATTAATCGAAATCACTACGTTTTGTTTTTGTGTACTTCTAGTGTGGTCAAAACTAACCTAACACTCCTCGCTTCGCTCGTCGCCGTAACATACTGGTTAGCCACTAGTGACTCTAAAAAAACAATAAATTACAGAAAAAATTGGTGCATTGTTCACTATTAAACGCTACTAAAACCCAATTTTTTATAAACTAACCGCTAGGCACCGACTGTTTATAAATAATCGAAATATCATCAGTGTTATTGTAAGACAGATTGTCAGTTTGCAATAAATCGACAGTTTATAAATAATTTGGTTTTAATTTCGTTTTTTATAAACAAACGGTTTTTACAATAAGACGGTGACAGATACAAATGTATAGGTATACAGTGTACTAGTTTAACAATTCAACAATAATAATCATAAAGATCGAAAGATTTACATTTTATTCTTATCATCGAGTCATGGTCAACACTCGCCAGTCTACCGCATGTCCTTAGCGTGCAATGAAATCAATGACGAAGTTGACATCTTCAATGCATCGATCGCTACCATCAAAACTGTTCATTAGCTTTCTTTTGTGGCGTCGCAAGAAGTTTTTATTTCTTTTCTTCATGCTCTCTGCGAGAGCATTTCAAATGAGAACATGAAAAATAACAATTGAAGATTGTTGACTTTTTGACATAATCACGGCGAAAATTTCTGTTGGTCGATGCGTATATTTTGTAAGCTCTTGGACAATAAATAAGTGTTATTTGGTATCCTGCTGTTTTTAATCACCAATGTGTAGAATCAATAGCCCGTGACGTCGTCCGGTGCAAAAACAATAAGAAGTGGTGGAGAAGTCGCCGGTCGCGTAACACAGACGACGAGGCGACCCTTCAAAAACCACCAAACTTTGTTTAAACTCAAGTATTTCATTTTTCACTTTTTAGTTCGTAGTAATAATTTTTCGTTTATAGTCGCTTTGATTCTGTATCCAAACACAATTTCTTCAAATTAGTTATAATTATATCATAGTAGTAAGTATCCATTTATTTTGTGTAGATTTCATTTTTCTATAGTTTGAGAGCTTTTAAACGCATGTTGTGTTCGCATCGAGTAGGTTGTTTGCCAGTGTTATTTTTTAATTAGTATATCGTTTATTAAGTAAGCAAGGCAATACAGTCAGTTTTGTGAACCATTTAAAAAAAATACATCAAAAAATTCAGACAAGTGAATTAATTTTTCATTGTAACATTCTTCTTCACCAATAACGATGAATACTTACAATTATTGTGGTAGGTATCCTATGTATACCCATTTGATAGCAATTCTGTTGCTCAAAAACCAAATAATTCTAACACTATCGCGATCCTTGTTTTTTCGATCGTATATGAATGGGACGGCAATATTTTTTACTGTTTAGAATTTTGCAGAACTTAATTCGACCCAACTGGTATATTTTTTAAATGGAATAAGTGTTATTCATTTGTTTACCATCAAAAAGATCTCTTCAACATCCGGTATGAATTTCAGCATCCTCTTGATCACAAATAGGAAATTCCCGGAGAACTCGTCCACGGACTTCCCGCATTTGATCATGTAGCGAATAGTACCTCGTAGAATGACATTGACGTATTGGGTCTAGGAAAAAATACACATTAATTATTACTGTTGCAACAGCGGTATCAATACCTCTAGGGTAAGCCGTAGATCTCCGGTTTCTCGTAACGATTGATTGTTTCAAAGATGCTTTAAAATTAAACTCATGTCAACTTAAAAATACAGAAAACTCATTGGTTGCCTGCTGATCATCGGCTGTCTTCAACCAATAAGCTTTAGAAACGTACGAGTAACCGGAAGGCTATTTGTGTGAAATTCGTAGTTACGTGCTGGATTTAATTTAAACATTTTAAACTCGATAGCGAGTACCTACTTACAGTAATATTACATTTGAATAAACCCAAACTATAAAACTACTGAATCGCTCCGTTACACGTAACAGTGGCCTTACCGCGTAAGCCCGGTGGCAATCGTAATCGTGTGCTCTCTTGCTCGCACTCAAGGGCTTCTACATTGGCGCAAGCAGGATGGCAGACGATGTTCATTACCAGAATGCTTACGCGGTAGGGCTGCTGGTCAGAAGAGCAGAACTATAGCGATAGGGTGGCACCTGTTTGGAGGCTTGTAATGTAACGTTATGCTATGCGAGCTGTACCCCTAGTACGAGTTTTCCAATACGTGAATACGCGCGAATCAATTTAAAATTTGTACTGCCATTTTTAGTTCATCAACGTGTCCGCTAGGGGCACTGCATAGAAATGTATAGAAGAAAAGGGAGAAAACGTAAAAGCATCAAGTTTTAGTAAACTATCGAAACTCGTACTAGGGGCACTGAAAGGCGCTTTATTGCGTTGTAGCAAGAGTCTCTATTTATGTAACTAACCTCGGAGAGTGAAGGTAGCTTCTGGACTAATAACTTTACTATTGCAGTAACTATTACCCTGCTATGTAATCTGTACAGGGACCAAAAAAAACGCGCACAAGTATCGTATGTTTAACATTCCTTCGATTAAGTAATGTGTGGTGTAAATCTTACGGATAAATGCACGCAAGCAAACTGCAGCCACGGTTCCAACACTTGCAAGAAGTGCGTGGTCGTTCTAATATTGGTGGCGATTTTCCAGAAGGTTTGTATGAGCGCCTCCGACGCGACCTGCCGGTAGTTGTCCGTCGCGCACAGGTGCTCGCCGAGCGCTGCCAGTACTTCGTTCAGCAATACTGTAATATTCCTGATATGATTGACTTATAGCTCAGTTGGAACATAATAATACTTAGCCCTGTCTTATGCGTTGTATTTTTTATACTAGATTAGATATGCTTGTGTTTTTCTCTCGATGTCATGCCGACAATTGTCATTATGTTCGGATTTGATCTTATTTTAATGTTATTTTTTAATTAAATAAAATACTTAGTAGAATACTATTATAATATCTGTGGTATGAGCAAGTCTATGATATAACTGTATTGAAATCACAGATTATTAGATAAAAGAAATACACTATTGAAATTGATTGAAAATAATATTTGTATGTGCGGAGTTGACAGTTTCAATGTGCATTGAGACTGTAGTAAGAAAAGTTATCAGTTTGATATTTACAACTGAGCGCTACTGTGCTTCGGGTCAGTACTTACCGGCTGTTGTCGTATAAGACAGTAGTACTGATTACACAGATTCAGTAATAAATGAGAATTATACATGTAGATAAAAAATGTAGTCGTTATGCGAGTTTGTATGGTTTCGAGCAAACATACTTACCCATTTTATCAGCATCCTTTTGAATCATTTCCAATATTGTAGTTGACTTTTTTATAACACTTGTAGAGTCGAAAGATGATACGATACAGCAAAGAAATAGTTCACTGAAACGAATAAGTTATGTATAAAAATCAGAAAGTAACTTAAGCCAAGCCAAATAGGTACAGCTTTAGCTTAGTTGTGTCAGCGTCGGCCATTCGGTACCCATCACTGCCCGTATTCGTGAACCACACGGTACCTATCGACGCAGGCAGCGATGGGTATCGCATAGTTTTGCGTTGTAGACGCTGCCGCTTCGCAGTTGCGGATGTGTGGCTGAAGCTTTGATGCTACTTTTGTAACTTTATTATATGCCTTTAAATTGAATTAGGGTGATATTTATTTTCCTATGTATGTACCTACTTGTTTTCCATTTTGTCACATTGTTGCAGAAACTCTTCCAAAAGTGTCAGCTTGCATTTGTCAGTATTGAGCGCGCCATAGAAAAGCCAATCCGCCGCTGGCACATACAGGCTCAGGTATTTGTCGAGCGTTAACAGTTGCGTTTCATATTTCTTTCTCATCATTATGTGGAAAATCTGAAGAAGACAGACATCCAGTTTTAGCACGAAAATAAATAATCCTACAAGTACAGTTTCAAAGATTATAGAGATTGTCCATCTGATATTATTATCAGATGCTCAATGTGAAAATGTCCGTCCAAAACAGGCATCTTTATCAGATAGCGTGAGTTTGAAAAAGACAACATTACATCGGTATTTGAAACGGTGCCAGTTATGTCTGTAAAACGCAAGATTGAGGTTATTCCGCATAACTACAGTATGGGGAGCTTGTTAAAAGAGTCATCTCTAAGGGTAGGCAACGCACCGGCAATGCCCTTGGTGTTGCAGATGTCCATAGGCGGCGGTGACCACTTACCATCAGGTGGGCCGCCTGCTTGTTTGTCACTCATTACATAAAAAAATAAATAAAGAAGATTGTCTTCACAACTAAGCAATACAAAATGTTACAAAGATCATAGTTCTGTATTGTTACCTGCTGATATTCTTCAAGGAACTCTTTCAGATTGACATAAAAGTACTCTTCACTGTCTTTTCCCAACAACCTCGAAGCGACTTTACAAAGATAAAGTCTCAAGTAGGCAGCCACCAGCGGATTTCCGATGCCCCTGATCATGCTGGTCAGCCTTCTTAAAGCTGGTTTAATTTCATCTTTCGAGATGAACGCGTAACATTTTAGTAAAGCCATTTCCATGTACAGGCGGGGCAAGAGCTCTCTGATCGAAGCCATTTTGTACATCCAGTTCTGACAGGTTTCTTTCGCTGATTCTGGTACCGCTTTGGAATCGATGTCAATAATATTTTTTATAATTTGTTTTCTGCAACAAACAAAGTGGAGACTGGAAAAGAGAATTCATCATTATCAACGAAGGAACGTCCATCACGGTACAAAATAGGCCTTCCACAGAACGTCACTTTGAACGGCTACTCACAAGTAGGCACACCTCTGGCATCCAAAGGACTTCCTGCGATTTTGACCAGGTCAGCGCTCTACGTTCATGGTCATCACTCGAGAACCTTTCTTCCCCATCGTTTGTCAGTTTGCGAGCGATGTGGCCTGCTCATTGATATTTCGACTTGCTCCTTTGAGAGATATATGTCGGTGACTTTAGTTAACCTATGCGAATCATCGCATTCCAGATTATACCACGCAGGGAAACTCCGAACTAAATGACAATAACTAACCCTATTACTATTTATAGTAGGTGACAAGTTGTTGAAAAAGTCTACAAGTACAAGTAGTCTAAAAGCACAGTAGACACTTCAGTTTCAAAACTATATCGGAGACTTGACTGAAAAAATTGATACAAATTCTTTAAAAAAAGGGGTTCTTTAATAAAACTTACCCAAAGCTCTTCTCCTTTAGACGGTCAAATACGAGATTGCCGAAGTTATCCAATATATCTGTGATCAATATAAACTTGCTGGGGTAGAACTGCATGACGGTCACATCTGCCAGCAACTTGGAGCATTGTATCCCGATCTTGAAGGCTTTCACTCTTTGTTCCGAATCCCAAGCCTGGACAAGAAAACACGTTCAATTCACGTTATCGCTGCTCTAAGCTCAATATCTTCACTTTGAATTTTACTATTAAAAATTTGTAAAATGAATAGCGGGGTAACACGCTTAAGTTTCTTGTCCCTTTCTCGCAAAACATAGTTCATAATTATGCTCCGCTCCATCACAGCTACTATAGCAAAGAAGCAAATAAAGGAAGAAAAGTATGAATGTATTTTATCAAGTTCATAGTTTACTTGCATCGAAATAATACCCATAGAAGTATACGAGGACCAAAATGGCCAAACGCAAATGCAACCGCTGTGGGTGGGGCTTAATTCGGGAACCGCGCGTGGCGCCATTCGCATCGCGCCCGCCGCGCTGGGAAATAGTCTTACTTGCGGTACTTGGATTGTGTTATGAAATAACGACACAAGCAAGGTTTTGGTGAAAATTAGTTTCAAACTTATAAAATTTGTTTTAGTTGCTGTGAGCTGTATTATATTGGATTTTTAATGTAATATTTACATTTAAGGTTTTTTCTGTGTATAATTTTAATGTTGTATTGCTTTTTAGTATTTGTTGTAATAGCGGCAACATAAATACATCATCTGTGAAATTTTCAATAACTATCACGGTTCATAAGATACAAGCCTGGTGAGTGGTGACAGACGGACAACGGAGCCTTAGTAAGGGTTTGCTTTACCCTTTGTATATGGAACCCTAAATAAGCGATAAAAAACAACAAACAGATAAATGATGAATTAACATGTAACCGAATTTCACGCAAATCCATTTTGCCGTGACGTAGTTTGTTGGTTAACACACCTACTCATTGAAATAATTATACCTGAACATACAGACGTATAAACATTCGTATTTATTACTATTGAAATTCTAGTAGTTCTAGTCTGTAGTGTGGTATGATTACTAAAATTCGTTCTAGTAATTTTTCTATTTTATAATTATACATGTTTTCCATACTCGTAGTTTTAATGCATAACACCATCCTAAATCACCAGTCACTTTGGTCATAGTTAGAGAGCTAGATGTCGAATTTTTTTTTCGACTTCTTTATATGGCAGACATCACATCACACTATTATCTCATTCAACCATCATTATTATATTATTACCATTGTTATTATTTATTATTATGGTAGACCGTGATAATAGTATTCACTCCGAACGCGACTTCGAAATTCTTATAGGTTCGTCCTCTAGATACAACTGATTTCTCATATTTGTACGTAAGTTTAGCTGCTTGTAAACAAAACTTTATGTAACAAACTAATCGAATATTGTATTGAATAGAACTGACCTGACCTACCTTGAAATTTGCACGGATTTATTAGTTTTATGTCCTAACCCTGTTCATGGGAAGAGGTAAGTTGTCGAAGTTTTTCAGTTTCTCAGAATGAGACTGCCAAAGTTGGCCATTTACGTAAAAATAACGGTTGAAATGCAAGAGGGCTCTTAGTTGACCGAACCAAATCGATTCGTGCTGATTTGAACTACTCGCAGCCGTATCGGTGTTTCTAAACATGAAGAAATCTTAAACCAGTTAGCTCCCCGACTATAATGCCGATATGTAGAGAGGGACGTAGCTATGCATCTAGATAGCTGTGTCCCCCTTATCGAGCGTCAAAAGAAGTCACTGATCAGCCAATCAGGGAACGACCACTATGCTGGCGGTATTGGTTAGAGTAAAGTCTTATGTGACTGACTTTGTAGGTTGAAATGCACCTAATCTTAATGGAGTAAGGTCCTTTTTACATTGGTGTGTAGACGTAAGTAGATATAAATAAAAATAAATATAGTACAACGTTCCTTTGGCTACAAAACTGGGCGATCTTGCTTAGAGTTATTTTTCTATGGGTATTATTTCGATGTTTATTTGTGACGAGAGAATGCCGTCCAGCCCATTCCCTCCCTAGAGCTCCCACAGCTCAGTAATGAGATACATCTATCATTTGAGACATCACTTGTATCTTAAAAAGCTAATAATTATTAATGTCAGTATGGAGATATTTGGTTTATGTTTCATAATATGTTTCTTTTTCCATATGTTATAATATAAGTAAGCACATTGCTGTGCTGTTTTATTTTTGGCGCCAACTTTACAGCAACGAGCATTTTTTAGTAAAATATTTTTTTGTTTCATTAATATTTAATTTAAATACGCAGTGCTGTCTAATTCCTTCAAGCTCACTATATTCTGTATTTTTTTCTAATAGTTAACATTTGTTTTTCTCGCAGGGTGTTCACAAAAGTGAGTAGGTCCACGAGGACATACATGTCCTCGTGGATCTACTGGTAGGACAAAATAGTAGGTCCACGAGGAAACACCGAATATTATTTGCCAAAAATAGTAAAACACAGTTTACACAGTAATGCAGTTAGTTATTCTGCTTATATTATACTGGTGGCGCCCTGCGGTTTTACTCGAAAGAGGAATATAGCAATCCGTGTGAAAAATTCATCAAAACCAGCCGTTTTGGCGCCAGTCATACAACAGATTCCGTTTCACCTTTAACGAGTTTCCGAAATTTATAGGTAAAGTTAAGAGCAGTGGACTTATGACATTCGATTCAAAATACTGTTTAAAACGCCTCATCAAGTAGGTAAAGTAAAGTAGGTAAGTACCTAACATAGTTAAATCATAATTTTATGGATATATGATAGACTTTACCTTTTTTATTTCATCGTTGAGCATATTGATCTTCGACACATACTCTTGCTGGCTTAGCCCCATGGTTTTCCTCACGGAGCCCTCATCAAACTCATCGAGCTGTTCCAATCTGTGCTTCACTTTCTCATTGAGATTGGACACCTGTCTTATGAGAGCTGAAAAGGAACTAACTTAAAAGAAAAAAAAGAAACAAAAAGCGCCATTAGTCACATTGTATGTACTAAAACTAGTGGAGATCAAAGACGTAGTATGATAGATGATAACTAATAAAGAGGAATTGAATATTACTAAGTGGTGGGACTTTTCTGCAAAGTTCGTCTAAGTAGGTACCACCGCATTGCCATGTATGCCGCCAACCGCTAAGCAATAGTGTGCATGTGCAAGCACTACTGTGTTCCGGTTTGAAGGGGATTGTAGCTAGTGAAATTACTGGGCAAATGAGACCTTACGACCTGATCACACTGTCTAGTAATCTGATAACTAGCCTGTGTGAAGTCTCAGGATGACGTGCGCACTACAGTGTCACGCAAAACTTTACTATTTTAAAGTTCCGAGTGACACTGCAACTGTTATGGGCGGCCGTGTAGCTTAACATCAGGTGAACGACTAGCTCGTTACGTCATTCATTCTCATAAAAATAAAGATAAAACTGAATTAATATTAAATAGGTACTAGAAGTTTATTTTTTAATTCTTGATTTAACTACACAGGCATAAAGGTAATAAATTATGACCAAAATATATTATAATTATTAATCATCATCTTCTTATTCTGAATGAGGATGATAAAGGCGCTGACATCCCGCAGCCTGCTAGGGGTGTTATGTGCATTTCCCCCTGCCTGTAGCCAACCTAACTCCTTGAAATATCGAAGCACAGCCTTGGGGCGCGTTCCGATGATGGTGGTGATGATGATAATGATGATAAAAATCATAATAATTATAATTAATTTATTATCATCATCAGCAGCCTGGAAACGTCTACTGCTGAACATAGGCTCCCCCAGGGATTGCCACTTTGAGCAGCTACTCGCCTTCTGCATCCAACGGCCACCCGCAGTTTTCGCCAGATCGTCGGTCCACCTAGTGGGGGTTCGGCCTTAATTCGTCTTCCGGGTCGTATACATTTTGTGAAGTTATACATAGAAAATCATATGCTTCATTTTAATTTCGAATTTTTCCGATAGTATATTTGACTAAATATAGTTGTTTTACTCTTGTTCACACCTTTACCTGTCCTGACAGAATTGATGAAGCTGATTACTAATGAATGATTTGATAATAATTATATCTCTTTGAAAACAATTCTTTGTTCTATCTGCATTCTGCACCCACCACACCATCTTGAGATTTTAAGTAGGTAGCTCAGTAGCTCTATAGGAAACTAATCATTATTTATGATAAGTGATAACCATGTAGTAGGCACTTGTGTTTTACACACATGACTGTGTACAGCTGTAATAGACCTGACAACTTACTCTTTTCTCCACCGGGCAGGAAACTGCTGACAATTGTGAGTTTTTCACCAGTAGTGTACTTGTTGAGTATGCCGGTACGCCGTGTGTTCCAAGCTTTCAGATAATTTGTAACCTCATCAATGGGTTCTGGTGGAAGTGCATCCTTGAAGAAAACAAACCGTTAATAAATAATTACCTCTTTTAAATAAAGAATAGGTGCTTAATTTATTCTCATGTACTTAACTTTATTGCATCCAATAGAAAAAAAGAAATTCAAGTTAGGAATATTTCTCACTCACAGGTGCCCGGGCCTGTGAGTGAGAAATATGTTACCAAAGACTGCACTAGGGTGGGTAACCAGGCCCCTTTGTCAGTGAATGCTACTGGAAACAGCAGCAGCGACACCAAAAAATATGTACAGCAAGCATTTCATTCTAGCTTGTTTATAACAAAGACAAGATCTACCTCAATGCCTAATTCTCCCACTGAGGCTAAGCATTTAGACAATACGAAAAAACCCCAAGTCCCACCTGAATGGAAAAAAGTCCCTATCGAGTGAAACCCCAAGCGGAAGAGAACCGATGGGCCGGAAAGCCCACCATATGAATATATTCAAACTCACAATCGATTCTCAGAACTGCCAGTAGATGTAAATGACCGTGAAACTGGTCCTAAAAACCTAGTAAACCCCCGCCAATCATCCTGTATGGAATTAAAATCTCGTCTTTTTTTTGAGGGGGGGAATGCCCTCGCACTTCCCTGCCACCACGGGGGTGATGGCAGGGGGTATGTGGGACTCGAACCCACTAAAAACCCCCCCGTGATCCGTCTGCCGGCGGGACGGGGCGAGATAGGGTCGCGCTAGCATTCACTATCTCGCCCCAGCGGTAGGCCCTTTCGGGCCTCTGCGCCAGTGGGTGGGTAACCTTCCACCTCAGTTACCCACTAGACGTGTGGGCCGTGTAAGCGCAGCGGAGAGTCCCCCCGACTCTCCGCCGCCTACCCCACTACGGAGAACGAAGAAGGCGCCCGAAGCGCCTCCTCCATCCCCCTCTCCGTCTGCGCCGGAGGGGTTCAGAGTTGGCATCATCCTCCCTGACCCGCTCCGCAGCCTCCTTTTGTGACATCACCACCTCGCAAAAGGAGACCGTTGCCTGCCACGCTCTCTCGCTGTCGATAGCGTTCACCACGCTCGGCAACGAGAGATCCCGGCCAACGACCGCTGAGAGTGACCGCCGCTCAAGCAGCGCACACCTCCAACGTGTCCACAGCCTTACTAATCTACTCAAAAATGCCAAGCACAATAAATTCACCTATAAAGTAGTAAATAGATCGCAACTTAGAATAAGCTGTACAGAAATGGAAACTTACAAAAAAGTTATCACCACAGTCCGGGAAAATAAGCTTATTGGTACACATTCAACAAGAAAAATTAACGTAATTATAGAATCCGTAACCTTCACCCCACAACACCCTTAGAGGCAATCAAAGAAGGAGTTGAAGCCACAGGAAACCAAATAACAAGAGAAGTAATAAATGCAAGATATGGACCTGAAAAAAACCAACATCAACATTTTTTTGTAACACTACTCCCAAGTGTGAACAATAAGTATTTTAAAAACTTGAAATACATTACCACCAATCTATTACTGTAGAAGACCCAAAAAAAGAAACACAATTGTGTTGTATGCCCACTCAAAAAATTATTGCATGCGCCTCTACAGATGCGTCAAATGTGCACAACCTCACGAAACATCAGACTGCCCGAAACGTGACCGTAGCACGCCTGCCCAGTATGCACTGTGTGAAGGAGCGCACCCAGCTAACTATAAAGGCTTGAAGTCTACAGGGAAATATTAGCAAGGCGTGCGAAACAAACCACTAATAAGTCAAGACAAGCCGATTAAAAGTAGTCAACAATAGGCACAACCCTCTAACCTGGCCAACACCTGGCAATAGCAAATATAGCACCAAGGAACCAGATATCGAAGCTCCTGAGCCATCTATTTCTCAACCTACTGTCCCTCAACAAGGCAAACCTCAATGGTAATAATAGGAAGCCCCACCTCAGAAATAGCGAAAACGCAAGAACAACCAAAAATATAGTCAACCCCAAGACATCCGACGAGATAGACAAAATAACACCCACCATAGAACAGATGCTTGTTAAGCAGGCAGAGAAGTTTGATATTATCCTACAACAAATGATCACACTAATGAGCCCCATAGTGAAACTCATAGACAGGCTATCTCAATGATTACGCTGAGAGCAGCTACCTGGAATCTAAATAGACTCGCGCCTGATAAAAATGAAATAGAGACCCTCATGAAGGAACATAAACTAGACGTTGTTCTTATATCTGAAGCACACTGCACTGCTACCACATGTATAAAATTTTAAAATTACAACACCTACCTTACAAATCAGCCAACGGAACAGAACATGCAGGAACAGCACTCATAATAAGAAGTAATATTAATCATCACCTACTTCCAGAATATAAAACAAATCACATCCAAGTGACATCAATATGCGTAATAGAAGATGCAGGCCCTATAACCTTCTCCGCGGCATATTGCCCCCCAAAACACAAAATAACAGATGATATGTTCTCTGACTATTTAAAAACCCTCGGAAACCGGGTTGTAGCAGGAGGTGACTGGAACTCCATACATACTCATTGGGGTTCTAGACTGATCACAACAAGAGGAAAACAGTTGAAAATGAGCATAGACAGTAATCATCTATCCACAATAACAACTGCAGAGCCTACATACTGGCCATCTGACCCTAACAAAATTCCTGACCTCCTGGAGTTCTACATTACAAAAGGCATGGCGGGACATTACTCAAAGGTAGAGTCATGCTTGGATGGCTCGTCAGATGATACTCCTGTGCTACTTACAATCAGCAACCTATTAATAGAGTATGAGGAACCTGAATATCTTTATAACAGACTCACTGATTGGAAATCTTTCCGTGAATATTTAGATAACAACATAAAAATGAAAGTGGCTCTAAAGACTATAGATGACATAGAAGATGCTGCTAAATATATAACGCTACTAATACAAGAAGCCTGTTGGCTATCTACACCATCTATAAGAATCAACACTAATGACAATATTCCTCTTGAAATAAGCAATATGATAAGAGACAAAAAAAAAACTGCACAGAAATTGGCAGCAAGGAAGGCATAAATCAGACAAGACACTACTAAATCAGGCATCTGAAAACCTCAAGAGAGTACTGGAAGAATGGCATGACAACACCCTCAGTGCGAAACTAGAGTCATGGACTGCAACACCTGCAAACCTAACTCCCACATAACTTTTACCCCTTGATAAAATCGTATTTATCAGATAAGACTGTAACAAGTCAGAGAGTCAGGTGACATTGACATGACATTAAAGCTGGAGTACCCCAAGGGTCTGTGTTGGGACCGGTACTTTACACCATTTACACCTCAGATTTTCCTCTAGTGGACCATGTTACCACAGCAACGTTTGCTGATGACACGGCAATACTGGCTAGCAATCACGATCCATTGAAAGCATCCGCTGCCCTACAAATAGGATCAAACAAAATATCAAACTAGCTGCAAAAGTGGAGAATAAAGTTAGTTCACATGACATTCACTCTTAAAAAAGGAAACTGCCCTCCAGTGTATATAGAAAATGTGACACTACCACACCAAGACAGGGTTAGGTACCTGGGACTCCACCTGGATCGACGGTTGACCTGGAAAGATCATATAAAAACTAAAAGAGAGGAACTCAACCTACGCTATAAAGGCTTATACTGGCTGCTTGGACGGAATAGCAAGCTGTCACTGGACAATAAGCTTCTGATCTACAAACGCATCCTAAAACGTGTCTGGATGTACGGGATCCAATTGTGAGGCAGCGCTAGTAACTCAAATATATCAATGCTTCAAAGAATGCAAAACACAATACTCAGAACAATTAGCAATGTATCATGGTATATCACCCACTCAGAAATACACACAAACTTAGAGATGAGCACAGTCAAAGAGGAAATCGAAAACACGAACAAAACTTACCTGGAAAGGCTAAAGAGACACCCCAACACTCTAGCTACACAACTTCTTAACCAAAAATATATGCCACCCCTTAAGAGGAAAAGAATATTTACCCTTGGCTAAGAGGCACAAAGAGCCTAATAATCTTAAGAGGAGATATCCTCGCTGGAGGATACACTCAAAATGCCACAACACTCACAACAAATCTGCTGAAGCTGCACACATCGATTGTAGATAAAGACCTGGAAAAAAAAAATTAAAAAAAAATTTGGAATGACGTTTTATTTGCATTGCATTCAAAGTTCCACAAGAATAAAATCACCCCCCACCCCCCCCCCCTTGGTCTTGTATACTGAAATTGGTGTACGGAAAACACTCAGAGTGAAGTTATATACATAGACATTCAGGGTAGCATGTTAACATGGTAAACTGCTCTGTGTTAGTTCTGTCATTCATTTTGATGTAACCTTCTGGAATATACCCTGTGTTAGAATTGTCACTCACATTTCTAACCTAAACATCTGAAATACTCTGTTTCAAATACTGGAAACAATTACTGATCAGAATTGTTTTTTCCCGACTTTTCTTAAGGGTTTAATTTTTTGATAAACTCATTTCATAATAGGTATATGAAAATAGTTTAAAGTTTAATAACCTTTAGGTGTCAAGTCACATTAGTTTTAGTTACTGAGGAAATTTTTAAATTAGGAACTAAATCAATGTTATCCTTTACAAATTAATCAGTAGATCACGCTGAGCAGGCGATACTGCTTTAAAAATCATAAATCAATGTTACATGGTAGAAACACTAATTTGTATGGATTAAACAGTTTTAATGTGTATATTTAGTGACTGACAAATATTGAAATTAAGAATGAAATTTCACTTAAGCATTGCAATCAAACTTGCATGATCAATGCCTGCATGTATATTGGTGCCTTTTCTTAATGATGGTATCAATTAAGGCTATAGGTATGTACATATTATCTTTTCTGTAGTTAAAGAGTGCTAGGGCTTTAGACAGCATATTAAAATTACTGTCAAATCCATACAGTGTTTCTATCAATTGTTGTTTTCAATTTCCATGATCACCTACCTAACCAATGTATCTAATCAATCGATCGGTCTATAAAACACCATCATTCTAATCTATGTAGCATTATGGAATGCAATAAACATTTGAATTTGAATATATATATACCAATACATTGAAATTAGAATACAAAATCATACTTCATCAGAATTCATTTGTTCAAACTTTAGGAGTGGGTCTACTTCTTCAAATCCAGTACTCCATTTGCTTAGCTGATCGATGAAGGATTTGCTTGGACTTTCTTTCTGTAAAAATTGTAGAAATAACAATATTTTTATATTTAGGTATACTAATTACATCTCTTTTATCAATACTGAATAAAGTGATGATTACTAACCAATATGAATTGTGTCTTTAGAGGATGCGAAGACACCTCAAAACAGTGAGTGTTGCGGACCTTAGCACAATTTCTAGAAGCGCTCCTGAAAATAAAATTTGACAAGATTTATTGTTAGAAAATACCTCTAGCTGAAACGTAAAGTTAACAATTGTTATGTATGTATACCAATCATAATTAGTCGGCATCTTAGAGAGTGGAGTGGAGTGGAGAAACTGCTACACAAATTAAACAAAAACAATATTTACATATTTTTTTTTTATATTTTGGCTCCACACTTAGTGTATTTAGCCAGTGTCCAGTATTATATTTTCATAGTGTTATAATAAAATTCACGAAAAGTCATGTCCTAGTCATAGTCATAGTCCAGTCTAAGTCAGGTAGTCATAGTCCATTCCCGAGCTTCCTCTTTGGAAGGGTCGAGGGAGTCAGAGAACTCCTTCTCCGAAATGGAGATGTCGGGCGGTGTAGACACCGCAGACGAAAGTGTTGGCCGGAAGCGGCCGCACTCTTCATTCTTCGTGCCTGGGTACTTAGACTCAGACACGGAGACTGAGGAGACGGTGGCTGCCAGTCAGTACGGCGAGGAGAGGTAGAAGGGGGGCTACCCGGGTGGGCTCCTCCCGGGAAACCTTCCTCAAGCCTGCTCCGGTAGACGGAGAGCTGGAGACGGCCCTGCAAAGCAGGAAGTTTAAGAAGGCACCGGCCGCTGCGGTTAGCGTCGTCGGATTGAGCACCGGAACCGATTCCGATGCTCGCCCGATGATCGACGTCCTCATCATCATCATCATCATTAACAGCCTGAAGACGTCCACTGCTGAACATAGGCCTCCCCCAGGGAGCGCCACTTAGAGTGCTCCTGCATCCATCGGCTCCCCGCGGCTTTCACCAGGTCGTCGGTCCACCTAGTGGGGGGCCGGCCTACGCTGCGTCTTCCAGTTCGTGGTCGCCACTCGAGAACCTTTCTTCCCCATCGGTTGTCAGTTCTACGAGCGATGTGGCCTGCCCATTGCCCCCCACCCCATCTCTTCCCGTGGGTGCCGTAAAAGTCGGCTAAGGGAACATCCAGGGAATGGGCTGCAGCATTCTCCTTGGTCTCCACCATCATAATCCACTGCGATCACCAAGCCGCCTGCCAAGCGTGGTGATTATGGCAAACCCCCCCCCCCCTAATGATCGACGTCCTATGCGTCCTGAATTCCCAAGAGCTTAGGGCGCGGGCAGGGGAGGAACTGGCCGGTGTTTTGGAGGTCGCCAGGAAGTCTGGCAACCTCAAAGGCAAATTCGTCGGTCGCCTGAAGAAAGCCGCGTCGACCCTGGGAGAGGTGGTTGACACCCTGACTGGAAGAACTGAGGTTGAGGAGACGCGACTGCTCAGAGCGGTGAGTAGCCGCCAGCGGCTGGAGATAGAGTCGCTGAAGGCTTCGGCAAAGCCAAGACGGAAACCACTAAAGCCAAGACGGAAACCGCCACCGCAATCGCTGCTGCCGCCGCTGCCTCTGCCACCGCCTCTGCTGTGGTTGAGAGACCGGCTGCCCCCACCACCACGCTGGAGGCAGATGTGATTGAGGAGCTGAAGGGGTCCTTGACTGCCACGCTCGGGCAAATGATTAATGCCCGACTCGCGGTGATCGAGGACCACCTCTTGCCAGCCCGGACGGTGCGCCCGCCACTTAGAGCGGATGCCAAGAGGGCAGCGGCTGAGGCAAAAAGGGCTGAGCCGGCTCGCCAGCAGGCCGTGACTGCGGGTCCTTCCACCTCAAAGGGGACTCCAAGTGCCCAGGCTACTGTACAAAAGGAAACCTGGGCCCAAGTGGTCGGAAAGGGCAAGGGGAAAGAGAAGGGGAAGTCCTCCATTCCCTCCTCTGCCCCAGCCCCTGGTACCCCTGTGGCCCAAGCCCCCGCGGCTCGTGCCTACGCGGCCCATGCCCCCTCGGTTCGTGCCCCCACGGCCCGAACCCGTGCGGCCCAGCCCCAGTGGCCCGTGCTCCTGCGGCTCGTGCCCCTGCAGTCGGTGCTCCAGCAGCTTGCGTGCCTGCAGCTAAACCGGCAGCCTCCCCTGCCGGTAAAGCTAAGACGGTGCTGAAGAGTCCCCCGAAGGCCGCGGTCGTGGTGCTGTCGTTGCGCCCCGAAGCCGTGGAAAAAGGGGTCACCTACGGCACCGTCCTCCAGACGGCGCAGGACAAGATTAACCTGCTGGAGCTGGGGATCGAGCGGATCCGCTGCCGCTCGACCGCGACAGGAGCCAGGAAGCTGGAGATTCCTGGCTCCCAAAACGCGGAATCACCTCGCGGAGGTGCTCCGCGGGATAGTGACAGAGGTGGCCAGCGTCACCAGGCCCGTCAAAACCACTGATCTGAGGATAACGGACCTGGACGACGCGACCACAAGAGAGAAGGTGGTGGTGGCGGTCGCTCGTGCAGGGGCATGTGACCCGAAGGTGGTCAAGGTTGGAGAGATCCGCACTGGCGTAGTTGGGACTGGCTCCGCCCTCGTAACTCTCCCGATTGCAGCAGCCAAAGTTTTGCTGCAAAAGGGTAAGTTACTGATAGGGTGGAGCTCAGTACACCCGCTGCAGGAGGCGGCGCAGGGGCCGCACGGACGAGCAGCTGTCAGCCGAGGAGCTGGCAGCTGAGGGCCAGCTGTACAGCGCCTACCGCAATGCGTGGTGGGATCTACAGCTGGCCATCGAAAGGCGGAAGTCCGAGGCCTGGGGTGAAACCCTAGAGGGCCTCAACAGGGACCCATGGGGACGTCCATGCAAGGCTGCCCGGAATAAGTTCCGGGGCCAGACGTCCCCAGTCGCGGAGTCCCTGGAGCCGGAGCTCCTAAACAGGGTGTTGGAGGGGCTTTTCCCCGACAGAAATCCCCTCCACAACCCTCCGACCGATCGCGGTCGCACGCCTACGGGGCAAGAGGACCGCTCTGGGTCCAGACGGGATACCGGGGCGGGTCCTCACAATCGCCCTGAGGGAGATGGGTGATCGGCTTCGGGAACTGTTCGACGCGTGCCTTACTTCTGGACGGTTCCCGAAGCTGTGGAAGGATGGCCGATTGTGCCTGTTGCGGAAGGAGGGTCGTCCTATCGACTCTCCTTCCGCATACAGGCCCATCGTCTTGCTGGATGACACGGGAAAGCTGCTAGAGCGTGTAGTAGCTTCCCGTGTCATCCAGCACCTGGAGGGTACTGGGCCTGGGCTGTCAGAGGCCCAGTATGGGTTCAGAGCAGGGCGGTCTACTATAGACGCTCTGCTCTGGCTCAAGAGGTGGACGCAGGATGCGGTCGGTGGAGGGGAAAAGGCGTTGGCTGTGTCGCTTGACATAGCCAACGCCTTCAACAGCCTTCCGCATGGAACGATATAGGAGGCGCTCCGTTATCACGGAGTGCCCCTGTATCTGCGGAGGCTGCTGGCCGATTACCTCCAGGACCGCGAGGGTTTGAGGCACCGTCGCGTCTCCTGCGGGGTTCCACAGGGGTCGGTCTTGGGACCGCTCCTGTGGAACATTGGCTACGACTGGGTGCTGCGTGGCACGCTTCTTGCAAATATGCAGGTTGCGTGCTACGCGGACGACACCCTGGTCAAGGGGAGGGACCTCAGGGAGACGGTGCGGCTGGCCCGGTGGGTACAACCTTTGTGGTCGACCGCATTCGCTCCCTGGGACTGGAGGTTGCCCTCTCCAAGACTCAGGCCCTGTTGTTCCACGGGCCTCGGGGGGCACCCCCTCCAGGGACGCGGGTACTCCTGGATGGGATCCCGGTCCCGGTTGGACCCAGATAAAATATCTGGGTCTCATCCTGGACGGGAGGTGGACTTTTGGGGCCCATTTTACCCAACTGGCCCCAAGAGTCATGGGTGCGGCTGCCGCACTGGGGAGGCTGCTGCCCAACGTGGGTGGCCCGAACGCCACGTGCCGTCGGCTATACTCCGGAGTTATCCGGAGTATGGCCATGTACGGGGTACCGGTCTGGGTGGACGCCCTCGGTCGCAATAACAAGACCCTGCTGCGACGTCCGCAGCGGGTCATTGCGACGAGGGCGATCCGCGGATACTGGACCAGGGAGGACCTGGAGTCCAGGGAGCTCGAAGCTTGTGTTAAATATATTATTTTAACTGGTAAATGTTGAAGAAACGGTACCGATATACCTTATTCGTATTTTATATATCACGACACTTCATAAAATAATAAAATAACACGATTTGAAAGCAAGGAGACAGTTTGGTTGACGAAATTCGGACGATCAGCGTCCAGGCTCTGATCATGCCAGATTGGGGGCTGCTTTTGTTTATGAAATGCATAAAGCTCGAATTTGCCGCACAGCGCCTGATTCATCCTCTAGAGGAGACCCCGCCTTGACTATGAATTCCAGTGTAAGTAAAGTTGTGGCAACTTTACTAGAAGCTTCTATGGAATTTTGGAAGCAACACGAAAAATTACGTTCCACCCAATTTTAAACATTAACACTGGAAAAAGCACAAGTTTTGAGAAATAATACAATGTAACGACGTGAACTTTTCCACGTTCCCGCCAAAACTTCAATCCTCCGTTTCACTGTTGGCATTTTGACTGACAAAATATGACTGATTTGATATAACCGTACAAATTTTACTCTCTTGACATTGGCAGAATTACTGCAAAAAAAGCGATAGAAAGCCATTAAAGAAGAAGAAGAAAACAGTTTATGACATTTTGCTCACACATTTCCAAAGCGAACGCTGCATTGTGATCATTTTTGGCAATTTTAACTGTTAATTTTGCCATCTGTAGCTATCCGAACGGGCCTGTGAACTTTTCCGTGTTCCCGCCAAAAAGACCTCTTGCTCATGGCAGAGTTGGCAAGCCCGCCTGTCAAAATTTTTCACTGTCTGGACATTCTATGTTGATGGTCTGGACCCAAAATAGAGAAATTAAAATCTCTGTGTATCCCATTGACATAGAATCATACGTATAAGTAATCTGTGATAGAATCAGAATATACCTCCGTCCACCATGAAGTATCCACTACCTAGTCTGTGGATGCCACAAAATATTAAAAAAGAATAGCTTTGTTTTAAAAAGTGACGTCATTTTATAAAAGTTCAGGCTGGTTTAAATAAGTTTTTTTTTTTTTTTTGGAGTTTTGGCGGGAACGTGAAAAAGTTCACGTCGTTGCATTGTATTATTTCTCAAAACTTGTGCTTTTTTCAGTGTTAAGGTTTAAAATTGGTGGCGTTTTACGCATTAAGTGCTGAATTACGAGCATGAGTGTGGTCAAGTGATATAATGTGGTGTAACGTGGTTTTTCGTGTTGCTTCCAAAATTCCATAGAAGCTTCTTGTAAAGTTGCCACCACTTTACTTGAGCATGACTTAGACTGGACTATGACCCGACTTAGACTGGACTATGACTATGACTAAGACTTGACTACGTAAAATATTCTAAAACTCGATGAAAATATACAATACTTGACACTGGCTAAATACACTATGTGTGGAGCCAATATATAAAAAAAAAAAATAAAAAAAAATAAGTTTTTGTTTTTGTTTGACCGTACAATATAATTATTATAATATACGTGAATAATAAATAGTATCGTTTTAGTTACTATGAGTAAAGAAAAAGAATAAGAACGTTGCCTTGGTACAATAAGTTAAACTATTGAAATTATATTATATATATACATAAGTAAATGTATATACAAATATATATATACCTAACCTACCAAGGAAGTTAAGTATACTATTGTATACTATTACCTACATAGAATAAATGTGTGTCTAAATGTCAAAGATCTATGTTTAGAGCGGCGTAGTTTGTATTTGAATAACATTATTCCCAAATAAAATCTAAACATGTTGAGTGTGCTTGGCATTTTTCCAGAGAGTAGAAGTTCTCGACATTCTCACATCTTTTCCTGGTTTAAACTCGTGTTTCATTCTGTGAAGGTCTTTAGAATGATCTTATGTAAGACGGCAACAACGTGTGTTGATTGTTAGTAGGTACCTATTATTATTATAACATAGAGAAAAATAATATTATAAGGTAACTAATTTCACACAGCGGAAATGGCAGTTTATAGTAAAATTATCAATTCTTTTAAAAAATATCCTCTTCTTCGAGGCATGGCTTCATACGGTGCTATATGGCCTATCTCTAGTCTCATACAGCAATCTTTTGAAGGAAAAAATATTGGTGAGTAGTAGAAAAATTTATATAATTTATAATTAATATTAATATAAGAAATAGTAAGATAGTGTGATTAAATAATGTGGGAACCTAATTTTTTTATATCATTTAATTTCAGAAAACTATGACTGGTTGAGATGTGTTCGTTACGGATTTTATGGATCTTGTTATGTCGCCCCTACACTTTATAGTTGGCTAACAGTTGCTAATATAATGTGGCCTGGAAATTCCATCAAATCTGGAATTATTAAGGTAACTATATTTCTATATTGTTTACTAAATAATCTTTTAGCCTTCTATGATATAATTTTGGTGATTAAAAATAATAAATTGCAGACGGTGGTGGAAACTGTTACGTACACTCCGCTGGCGATGTGTAGTTTCTACTTCTTCATGAGTCTCTTAGAATCAAAGCCATTCCATGAAGCCGCTGCAGAAGTAAAAGCAAAACTTTGGCCTACATATAAGGTACTTACTACTTACTCAATAACGGTGTAAAAAGGTACATAAAATACCTAGTTACCTCATTATAGTTTATCTATATTCTTCCAGATTGGTGCTTCCATTTGGCCAGCAGTTGCAATGTTCAATTTTTGTGTAGTTCCACCTCGAAATAGAGTCCCGTTCATTAGTTGCTGCAGTTTAATATGGACATGTTTCTTAGCATACATGAAACATTTAGATAAAGAACAAATAGCAAATAAAGGCAGCATTCAGATTTTAAAAAGAAGTTGATAATGAGTGTTAACTACGTAGAAAAATTTCCCTTTATGATTTATCGGTTAGCTTAATTTACAGACTAATTTGTACAGGAAAAATTAAAAAAAAAGGTGGTTTATAATGGACATGAGATCACTTGTCACGGAAGTTAAGTATGTCCCAGCTAAAGGGACAAATGGAAGCTGGTTCAAATACCATTTGTGATTTAAATTTTTCCTTTGCTAATTAATCTGTAATTTTCTTTTAGTATGAAAATTTGAAGAAAGTAATTCTTGCTTGTATAATAATAACTTGATTTTATAATATTACCTATACCTACATCATTTGATACCAAGTCGTACAAACGAGCAGTATTAAAAGTACCAAAAGTATGGTACCTATGAAATAAGCAACAACTAATTTTATTTACGATAACTTTATCTGCGATATATTATTTGTGATATTATTGTTTACTTTTTTATAGCAATTTGTGTTTATAACAAAAACAGTATGTACCTACTTATATAGGTGATAAATAGTATTATAAGTATTTATATAAAGTGGTAAATAAAAATACAATTAACTTACATTAATGTTTTAGTTTTTTTGCATATTAGAATTTGTAGCTGTTGATTTTTTTTTGTATAAACGAATGTCGTAACAAGTAAATCTTTTGCCTGGTGTTTAAGCGTCACGCCCATAACGAATCGCAGTTTCATTTGACTAGTATAATAAATATTTTATTTATTTACAAATCTATCTAGGTACTTATTGGTATTACAAGAATATTACCAATTACTTGTCATAGGCATGTTGGGCTGTGGACACCACAGACAAACGGTAGTTTTAATTTTAAAACGTGCATCCTATCTATTATATAATTTAGTAGATTATTATAGTACCTACTACTCATTAAATTAATCATTTTCCATATTATATGCATTGTAATAGGGCGAATTCTGTGATTCTATGCTACCTATCATCACTTACCATACAGACTGCTAGTGCATCCTTCTTTTTGGTCAGCTAACATGGCTGGCTGGCTTG
Organism: Ennomos erosarius; assembly: GCA_963580505.1. Taxonomy (NCBI): domain Eukaryota; kingdom Metazoa; phylum Arthropoda; class Insecta; order Lepidoptera; family Geometridae; genus Ennomos; species Ennomos erosarius. The sequence continues at coordinate 8,052,658 of OY756981.1, read as the reverse complement.
ACCCTTGCGTTGACAGAATCCAAGAATCTGTCAATTGGAGAACACATTTTGGGTGGAGTTTTAGCGGGAACGCGGAAACGTTCACGTCGTTGCACTGTACTATTTCTCAAAACTTGTGCTTTTTCCAGTATTAATGTTTAAAATTGGTGGCGTTTGATGCATTACGTGCTGAATTGCGAACATGAGTGTGGGCAAGTGATATAATGTGGTGAAACGTGAGTTTTCGTGTTGCTTCCAAAATTCCATAGAAGCTTCTAGTAAAGTTGCCACCACTTTACTGTTTATACTTGTTGGTGATTCAAAATTTTCTTTTGTGGTTAGAGCTGGATGCTCGCTCAGAGTAAACGACTGCAAATACGACCATGCCTTTGAAATGTGGTACTGGGCCTTAACTCTAAGATAAAATAAAATATAACATAATTATTTTAACTGTTGTTTCTATTTTATCCTTTTGTCTACGACTAAAAAGGTAGCAAACATGTTGTTTTTATAGTATTATTAAGTGGCAGGAATACAAAGAGGTCCTATACGAATGAAAATCGACATCGATAATTTTGCGCATGCTACATCACTAGTACCGAGTGGCGATAACATCAACAGGATATGTTACTTCCCTAGGTCCTGTCATATTGTATTTTTTTTCTTTTTTGTTATATTTTGGCTCCACACATGGTGTATTTAGCCAGTGTCAAGTATTGTAATTTTCCATCATGTTATTAGAATATTTCACGTAAAGTCAAGTCTTAGTCATAGTCATAGTCCAGGTCTAAGTCAGGTCATAATCCAGTCTAAGTTATGCTCCAGTAAAGTGATGGCAACTTTACTAGAAGCTTCTATGGAATATTAGAAGCAACACGAAAAACCACAATTCACCACATTATATCACTTACCCAGACTCATGCTCATAATTCAGCACTTAATGTGTAAAACGCCACCAATTTTTAAACATGGATTCTGGAAAAAGCATAAGTTTTGAGAAATAATACAATGCAACGACGTGAACTTTTCCGCGTTTCCGCCAAAACTCCATATTGTATTTCGTGAACTTAATATTTCTCATTAAATTAACTTTTTTATTGTAATTGTTTTCTTTGGAGTGAGGTCTTTTCTACGAAGTAAATTATATACTCTTTCGGTAGTAAATTACATACTCTTTGCTATATACTGACAAATCAAAATAAATATAGAGTTTTGGCGGGAACACGGAAATGTTCACGTCGTTGCATTATATTATTTCTCAAATCTTGTGTTTTTTCCAGTATTAATGTTTAAAATTGGTGGCGTTTTACGCATTAAGTGCTGAATTACGAGCATGAGTGTGGGCAAGTAATATAATGTGGTGAAACGTGAGTTTTCGTGTTGCTTCCAAAATTCCATAGAAGCTTCTAGTAAAGTTGCCACCACTTTACTGGAGCATGACGTAGACTGGATTACGACTACCCGACTTAGACTGGACTATGACTAACACTTGACTTTACGTGATATATTCCTTAACGATGAAAAATAACAATACTTGACACTGGCTAAATACACTTTTTGTGGAGTCAAAATATAAGAAAAAATCAAAGACTTTTTATCCAGACCACTAATACGAAATTAAAGCAGGGCAAAACCGTACACACCACTTTGGGTGTGATTGATTCTCAGCTGTCAAAATCAAAATCAGTCGTTACTTGGGTGTGCTTTTGAATACATACCAAAAAAATGCCGTCTTGCGTGATAAAACTGTGCCGAAATCACTCGAGGCACGACTCACAGAAGCACACGATCACAATTCACTTGTAAGTGGCCTTAATCATGTATTTTTATAAGATTATTTTAATTATTTCTATTTGACGAAGAGTATTTCACATTTCACAATAAAAAGTTGACATGTCAAAATCAGTATTGCCACACGACATCTGAATAATTACCCGATTTCTTTTGTATAGATTTCCAACAGATCCACCCATGTCTAGCTGGGCCCTTATTCCGTATCGATTCCTTACTTTGAAACCACGCGAATTCCTTGTCTTACAAAAGAAATCTGCAAAACTCTACTCTCTATGAAACGAAAACAAAACCGCGCGAAATGAATTTGGAATTGGCGCGATTAGAACTGTCAAAAATCATATGTTATACCGAGACGCGTTCCGAAACATCAACACATCAAAAGATTATGACCACTTATGTCAATATATTTTATTCAAAATAAAGATAACTTTAATGTAAAGCGAAGGTACATCTAACGCTGTGACACGATTTGAACAAGACACGATAACGACGTGGTTTCATATCGTGTGGAATCTATGTTTCCATAGAGAATAACCGCCCTGATCGTTGGATAAAAGTAGTTCGAAAAAGTCGAAATGAAGATTGGTGGAAACCTAATACTCGCTCAATAATATGTTTAGGGCATTTCTATAGTAAAGAACACACAGAACACAGAAGTGCAAATACTGATAATAGTTTTATTGTCAACTATAGGCGTTCCACGCGCGCGCTGTTTTCCTATTTTTAAGGTTATTTTTTTTACCCTAAAATATGAAACATTATTTTGGTTGAGGCCCAGGGGGTCTAGCAAAGATCACAATCGCTAACGCTAACGCCACACGCTAACTCCAAAAATGTATCGAAATGACATTCGCTACGGAAAAGTTAGCGATTTCCGAAATGTCATTTCAGTACATTTTGGAGTTAGCGTTAGTGGTTGGTATCTTTGCTAGACCCCCTGTACCTACATAACTGTTGTTCTTTAATCCCTTTAACTTGGTAATATTGAAAAACTCGTGAGTTATTAAAAGAAATGTTGAATAAACTGCTGGTTATACTTAATTTGAATCCTTTTTATTAAAAGATTGCATGAGCTATCTATAGACCTTTTTCTTGTCTATAGATAGTAGTATGATGGTAATTAATTTTATTATTTTATATTTTTTTAATGTAGGCGTTATATAAATTTTATTATTTACATTTTACATCTAGCTAGATTTGTATTTAGGTACCCGACTAAATTGGGTAATACTATTTATATAGTATGTTGAAAGAGGATCTGACATTAGAAAAAAAAAAAATGTGCTCTTTGGTTTGATTCATGGTCAAACAAGGTTAAGTATGGATACTTCGATTCTGGACCTATGTAATAGGGGAAATTCTGTGGAAAAAATAAATAAAACTACAGCAGCAGAATCACAGAGTACATTGGTAAAAACTTAAAGCAGAATTTCATTTCCGATATTATGTTGTGAAATTATTTTACCATAAGCTCTGAAATTTCCGCCTTGGTGCTATAATGATCTGCCGTTGTTAATAGATACATGTGAAAAGACAGCAAAGCAATAATGTCAAGTAACTCTTTGCTGTTTTCCATTAACAATGAAGGCAAAGTATATGCTTTATCTACTAATGGATCATGTTGGAGAGAGTTCATGTATCTTGGCTTAGAGTTTAAAACACTTTCTGCAGTACCTCATTTTTTGTGGGCGGTTGGCGGTGATCGGCAAATTTATCTTCACGTTCATGGATTAGAAATACCTATACGTGTCAAAGAAGAATCTTATGAAAATGAAAGATGGTTACCTTTAGAAGGGTTTAGTGGCAGACTATTACCTACTGATAGATATCATTTCTCATCTCAGGATGGCACAAAGGACAGGTCCATAGATAAAATCAGATTGCCATCAATGGCTTGGCAATGGGAAGGTGACTGGCAGCTAGAGCTAACCTTAGATGGGCAACCATTAGATCATGATGGATGGAGTTATGCTGTCGACTTTCCAGCTCAATTTGGCCCAACAAAGCAGTGGAAGTCTTGTGTAAGAAGAAGAAAATGGATTAGATACAGAAAATTTAGTGCGATGAACTCGTGGTGTGCAATAGCACCATTACACAAAGATCCCACTCAAGAACCTTTTATTGATGTGAGCATTGGGGGAAACCAGATGGCTTATGCATCTCCAGGAACTCTTTCTGTTTGGGCAATAACTGCACATGGAAGGGTCATGTACAGAGCAGGGGTTAGTACTACCTCCCCTGAAGGGTTAAAATGGATCAATATCAGTATTCCACCTAATTGTGACATCAAACAAATTTCAGTTGGCCCTTCAGGATTGGTCTGGGCATTACTTTGGACGGGAAGAGTTATTATAAGAAAAGGTGTAACTAAAGACTGTCCTACAGGTGAATCTTGGCTGGAAGTAAAGCCTCCCAATGAAACCAAATTACTTTCCATTTCTATTGGCTTTAATGTAGCGTGGGGTGTGAGCTCCGACACCAGGCTCTGGTTCAGAAAGGGTATTGATGGAAACAGTGCAGGCACTTCTGAATCTGCTGCTACAGGGAATGGCTGGTTGGAAATTACAGGAAACATGATACAAGTTTGTGTTGGAATCAATGATCAAGTATTTGCTATAGGGGAATCAGATAAAAGCATTTATTGGCGAAGTGGAATAACTCCAGCAGAGCTTACAGGGAAACGATGGAGAAGGGTTCAAGCAAATATGCAACTCAGCCGAACATCTAGTTCAGCAAGTGTGGTGTCATCTGTCTCAAATGCAAAACACAACAGCCTAACTACACTTAGTGAAACTGCACCAGAACGCAAAACAAACATTCATTTACGTAATTCTTGGGAGGAGTCACATTCTGCCCCAATTGAACATACTCTGCCTATTAAACCTAAAGAAGCACACCCAAAATCAAATGTAAATGTTGAACACATAGATCTAACAGGAAAAAGTTATGAAACCACATTGAAAAATCCAAGAGCTTGGAGTCCTGTGAGAAGCGTAGGGTCAGTAGTAGGGATGGAGGCACAACCAGACAGTGACAGTAGCGTGTTCGATCTTGACTCTGGAATGTTTTTTGATGAGGAAGTTAGTCAAGCAGCTTGGGGAACTTGTGACACAACATGGGCATATGTGGAAGCCGGTGCTTGCTCTATGGATGTTGTACAAGCACCTCATTGGTTCACGGACTCTCACAATGTTCACAATACAGATCTCACAGCCAACTGGAGACTAGAAATCTTGGAACATCTTAAAAATAGAAACAATTTTCAAACAATAGATCTTTCTGTTTATGGTGTTGCTGTGGAAGAGAAAGGATGGACTCGCAGCTGTGAAGCAAGATTAGTTAACTCAAGTAGCTCTATTGAAGATTGCATTTTGTCTCTCTATTGGCATGACTTAGAAAGCACTGGTACATTGTCTGTGTTCAAACCCGATGGCACAATTCAATTCATATTAAACCTATGTGATGTCACTAATGTGTTTTCAATATCAGAACCAGGAAGTCCAAGGATTTGTTTATCAGTACCACGAGAGAACAAGAGTTCCATTAAAATTCAGTTTATTTCAGAAATGGAACAAGAGGAGTGGCTGAATGTCTTAGTTGATATCACTTCACAAATAAATGGACTTTCTGGTAAACCATCAACAAACTCAGTATGGGCTGTCACAAGTTCTGGAGATGTATTAAATTGGGATCCTTTGCCAGCCAGTATTAACAATGGCAAAAACGGTATTTACACCAAAGAATTTCCAGTACTTGGAAAAGACATTATGTCTGGATATTCATCAAATTTGAATAATAACTTCACACCAGGTAGCTCATTGAAAATAACAGGCAGTTTATTTGATGTTATAAGTAGATTCCACATAAATTTACAAGGCCCTGAAGTAAGAAAACAAAGACATAAATTAGAAACTGAAGTGACCGAAATACCATTACATTTCAATGTAAGATTTGAAGAAAATGCTGTTGTTTGTAATACAAAAATATTTGGTAACTGGGGAGTTGAAGAGAGGCATGATTTGCCTCTAGCTCCAGGACAAGAATTTTCAATACAGATAATTTGTGATGTGCAAGTGTTTAGAATAGTTGTAAATAATAAACACTACTGCCTGTATGAACACAGACTGAGTCCAGAAAGTATTACATCTGTATTAGTAAAGGGGCCCTTGAAACTTTATACTATGGAGTATTCTGCAACCAGTATAATTATAGGTGCTGAAGAAATGTTTTGGCGCATGATTGGTGGCTATTTACGAAGAGTAGAGTGTTCTCAAAATGGTGTAGTTTGGGGGATATCACATGACCACCGAGCTTGGCTTTACACAGGGGCTTGCGGAGGTGGAGTGCTCAAAGGTACACAAGATACTTTCATATTTTTTATAATGATAATATCTTCAAGATAAAGTTCAAGTCCAAAATATTGCCGAGCTCAGGAACCTTTGATATCAGTGTGGAACCATCCACTTGCTTGTAGGACTGACAACCGATGGGGAAGAAAGGTTCTCGAGTGGCGACAACGAACCGGAAGACGCAGCGTAGGCCGGCCCCACAAAGTGCATCGACAATGTGGTTAAAACGGCGGGGATTAAGGAGGCGAACGGCCGCTCCCAGTGGCGCTCGGGGGGGAGGCCTATGTTCAGCAGTGGACATATTTAAGTTTTACTGATGGTGATGAAAATTCAAGTCTTTTACTTTCATCATCATTGTGGTTATTTTCTAATGGCAGGGCTATGACAGGCCTTCTTCGAGTTTAAGTTTTAAGGTATTTTGAAATTACAGGCATTGGTAGCAAGGAAGGTATACATCCTATGACAGATACTCAAACATATTGTGTTTATGAGAACCAGAGATGGAATCCTCTTTCTGGATATAGTTCAACTGGACTTCCCACTGACCGATACATGTGGAGCGATATTACTGGGAAGCATAAGAGAACGCGAGAACACACAAAGTTATTAGGTCGTCATTGGCATTGGGTAAAATAATAATTACCTTTTCATCTAAGTGTACCTAATGAATAACGTTGAAATGTTTCTTATTTGCGTTAAAAACTGCTGTAGATATCAGAGTGGATGATCGACTATAACACCCCGGGTGGCGTAGACAGCGACGGCTGGCAGTATGCTACTGATTTCCCAGCACCTTATCACGGCAAGAAAATATTCACAGACTGCGTACGACGACGAAGATGGTACAGAAAAGCTCAAATTAATACAGAGGGCCCTTGGGTGCGCGTCGGCAGTACTGCTCTATTGGATATCTCTTTATGGGTACAAATAAAAACTGTTCAAAGGAGTTGTAACATTTAGTATCAAGGTCGTGAAATCATTTAATTTTTTTATGCTTGCAAATGAATCGCTAAAATGCCATGTTACAAAACCTTATGAAGTATGCCACTATGACAAAATGTTACAAATCTTCAGTAAAAATATGTTTTGAAACTGGATCATAATAATGTTTCATCTACACAGTCACAGTAGTCTGCTACACTATTGCACTAATCATTCTAAATTTTTGTATCGCGTAAATGCCTGTTGAAGGTACACATGTGTTAAATAAATAGTTAATACTTAACTGTTTATCTTTGAAAACGGAACCAAAAATAACAAATTTATCTTTGTTTTAGGGAAGTGAAAATGATGTAACAGTGTGGGCGATAACTGTAGCTGGTGATGTTATCTACCGAACAGGAGTAACCATGACCACGCCAGCGGTAATTGAAGACTACGATAGTCATGACAGCGAACTTTTGTTACTCTAACTTGTTGTTTCACCTAATGCTTCTATATTTTTAGGGCTTACATTGGGAACACGTAAACAGTCCACAATCTCTAATCGCAATAAGCACCAGCAATAATGTGGTTTGGGCTGTCGGACGAAAGGGAGAACTTTACTACAGGGAAGATATTACCAAAGAAAACCCAGGGGGTACAAACTGGAAGCAAATAGAACAACCAAAGTCAGGATACCCATACAGTCATAAGACGATTGGCGTCAAAGCAGTTTCATTAACAAAGAATGCAGCATGGGTTATACTTGCGAACGGCGCCATTGCTGTGAGAACTAATCTTTCTAAAGAACAGCAAAATGGCAAGGAGTGGAAATATTTTACAGGTAAAATCGCAAGCTTAGTGCCACATGTCTATAAAAAATTGAAAAAGAGTAAATACATGCAGGGAATATTATTTTCAGACACGGACAGTGAAATGACGTTTAAACACGTGTCGAGCATGGGCCAAGATGTATGGGCTGTGTGCTCCGACGGCACCATACAGCGGCGCTTGGGCGTCACCGCGCACAACGCCGTTGGCACTACTTGGCAGTGCTTGGTGGCGGGGACATTCGTGCACGTCACAGCCAGAGGACGGTCCCAGTAAAATATTACATGTGCATACTCCCGAGATTCAAGACTTGACAATGAAATAATGATCTCCTAATTCTCATGATATTTATTGCCAATGATAAAGCAAAATGGTATTAAATGTATTTCTTATGTTGTGTATTATATTGATTACCTAACCTACCTATGTAATTTAGTTACTTTTTAGACATTTTATTTAAAGACTGCTCATATTTATAGATGTAAACAATTTTAGTTGTAAAAATATTTTATAAGACGTAATAAATGTTATTTCTAGTCATTCCAGAGTACATTCCTAAGAATTTTACAAAATATTTATGCTGATAGCCCTTATTTCAATTAAAAGTAACTCGCTTATGCTTTAAGTAAGAATATTAAAAATAAAACAATATTGTAATTATTATACTAATTTTATTTATTTTATCAGTTTGAATTTATCATAGATACAGATTGTAATTTTTAAGGATGTCCAAGATGATCGTATAGTAACCTACTTTCCGCCGCTTAATGAGCATAAGCAAACCGCAAAATGACAAGTCTAAGCTTCCTTCACGTTGAACGTTGATGCTGTATCTCGGGGGAAATGTGGCCTTAACGCTATCTTGTTTTTTCAAAACAGCGGCCACACAAAAAACTTGTATGAATCATCGATAGCTTAAGGGTTGTACGAGACAACAACTCCATCAACCATGAACTAAAGGCTCACTCAAAATATAGTTTTAGTATTTTAGTATCATCCAAGTGTACTAGCAGTATCGTATGTTTTAAAAAGCGATTGTAGCCTACAAACATAATTGTAAGTATATATAATCAGCTGGAGCCCGTACTGCTGGTCTGCTGCTAGCTGCTTGATTGCCTGTACTTATTCTTAAAGACTTGACTGTAAAACAATATTTTATGAGCCCATTCATACCTTCAATTTAGTTTTACAACTTACCATGCCTATATTTTTCGTTATTGCGCCACCACCAGTTGAACTTTTTGAAAGCATACGTATATCATGGAAATTTTGTCTCGTACACATCTTGTCCCTATTAGCGATTAGCTATCGATTCATGTACTTTTTGTAGGTGGCTGCTATTTAAAAAAATCAAGATGGCTAATAGTAAGTATACCAATATGCAAAAGCCTTAAGCCGCCCGGGTTTTCCTAGTAGTCAAACTGGATAGTCTTAGGGCTTCGTTCTCTATATGCGATTAAAGTTACGATTACCTCAGCCAGTGAGTAATACTGATCGGGACGTAAAGGCGGCGAGTAGTTCTTTTCAGTTTCACGAACGAAAACAGAGTTTCGATCAGCTACTCAGTGAGTAAAAATTTAGGATGATCTGTAGCAACGTCAATTGTTCATTATGTTCATTCAATAGTCACTCCAACTGCTGTCAGTGACGCCATTTTTGGTTCGTTTTTTATTTTTTTTTACATTTTTATGTGCCAGCTATATGCTGCGATGGGGTAGGTGCCCTTCAAAGAGTATTTATTCCCTACCTAAAAACAGTAAGTAGGTAAGGATTTACCTTTACAAAAAGGGGTATCACCTAATTAAATTAATGTAACGAGGAATGTAATACGAATTGAGAGAAGATTATATTGTTTAGTTTAACGGGAAATGTAATAAGTAATACCTATAGGTACCTGAAATATGGTTTTATCTTGACGCAATAACAAAAATTAAAACAACACAAAACAAAAATATCATAATATTCTATAAGTATTCAACATATTATAATTGAACAAAAACTTTTTTAGTAGTCATCATCATCATAATCATCAGCCTGAAGACGTCCACTGCTGAACATAGGCCTCCCCTAAAGAGCACCGCTTTGAGCGGCTGCTAGCCTCCAGTATCCATCGTCTTCCCACGGTTATGAGTGGACTGTTTTAGTAATTAAATACAATGATTTCTATATTCATAAGTATCTGATCTCGAAATAGAAACAGGAATCATCATCATCATCATCATTAACAGCCTGAAGACGTCCACTGCTGAACATAGGCCTCCCCCCGGGAGCGCCACTCAGAGCGGCTGCTCGCCTCCTGCATCCATCGGCTCCCCGCGGCTTACACCAGGTCGTCGGTCCACCTAGTGGGGGGCCGGCCTACGCTGCGTCTTCCAGTTCGTGGTCGCCACTCGAGAACCTTTCTTCCCCATCGGTTGTCAGTTCTATGTGGCCTGCCCATTGCCATAACACAGGAAACAGGAATAGTCGATGCTTCTATAGCAGTAGCGTAATCAACAGGGTTGGTAGTTTACAGTTCCGTAGATCTCAGTACTTGTGGCATGCAAACTATAATAGTAAATTACAAACACATGCGAGCTTGCAACAAGTTTTGCTATAGCCGTCGGTTAACCGTACTAATCGGCAGCTGATGTGTCCTGTAAGTAGCAGCCTGGTTTACGGGTCGGCTAGCGCTACTCGGACATTCTGAAATTCGTTACTGCAGTTACAAGTGACATTACGTGGTGGCTAGTCAACTCGGAACATTACTCGGATATAGAGAACGAAGGCCTAAGCCTTTCCCTGTGTTCATTTTGGCAGTAAGACCAGCTAGACAATCACGGTGATTTGATAGATTCATTACGCAGTTCATGCGCATTACCATCTAACATTTTTAAATAACAGGACATGGAACTATTAAAAAAAGAAGGAGGGAATCCCGTCTGATCCAAAACTGAAGTACCCTTAGGAAGCCGAAACGCTTCGTACATACGAGCGGAACACGCACACACTCACATCATATGCAGCCGGTCGCCCTACTTTCATATGACACACATATGTAATATGTCAGCCATTTTGGGCTTCAGTTCGATGTCAATCAAAACTCAATCCTTCTTTTTTTTATTTCATCCATGTAACAGGATTGGTCACTTCTAACATAAAATAATCATCTTTATTTATTTTTTTAACAAAAATTTGTGTGCTATCCTATATTTTGTAGTTCCCTAAAGTAGTTACAAGTTACAACCCCACACTAGCCCGAATTACCAAATATTACAATCGAGATCATGGAGCTATTAAAAAAAGAAGGAGGGAATCCCGCGTGTTGCGCTTCGTACGTACGAGCGCAACACGCACATCATATGCAGCCGGTCGCCCTACTTTCATCTGACACATATGTAATATGTCCGCCATTTTGGACTTCAGTTCGATGTCAATCAAAACTCAATCCTTCTTTTTTTTATTTCATCCATGATCGAGATATGAATAATAATAAATAGGGCAGTGGCGGTGGTTTTGATCTTGCTGGGGGCCATTTGGAATAATCAATTTTTCATGCTGTTGATTAAATTAGTTTCAACACAGGGTCAAGGCGAGATACATGATGACCGCATGGACCTTTACAGGCTGTAGTGAAAATCAGTACTGTCAACTTCTCGCTCACATGGAATGTTAAAGCGAAAACGAGATTTGACATTAAGCATTTATTAAATTTCACATTATTTTCACTTGGTCTTTGAAGAAAGTCCGACAATGGCGGTTGTGCATTTTGAATTTATTTTTCAAAACTAGTGTATCTTGAACTTTAATGTGTAATAAGGGTGGATTATTATCCGTTAAGTGTTCGTGAATGTGCACGAGTGTTGGCAAATGGTTTCAAGATCATAAAACCATGCATTTTTACTGTTGGCGTTTTGACTGACAAAATAAGACTATGACTTCGACTTGACATAACCGTACAAATTTTACTCACTTGACATTGGCAGAATTATTGCAAAAAAAGCGATAGAAAGCCATTAAAGAAGATTTTTTTTCACTTGACGTCTGACCGTTTCACCTAATGGAAAATGACGCAGTCTACGATGGTACATCATCATCATCAACAACCTGAAGACGTCCACTGCTGAACATAGGAGCGCCACCTTGAGTGTTCGTGGTAAAGGTCAATATTTAGGACCAGTTTTAAAATATTTAGTGGTATTCACTTTCATAAACAATCGCTGGAGAAACCCCTAACTGAAAAGCATTTTAATTAAGTACTCTACGATTTCAGTCAAGTTGTCTTTGAAAATTCTGTCGAGTGTCATTTTGAAATGTCACCCGTCACTCACAAAAAAATTAAAAGAACTTTTATTTTTGTATTTTTTGCATCGAAATAATACCCATAGAAGTATAATACGAGGTCCGAAATGGCCAAACGCAAATGCAACCGCGGTGGGTGGGGCATAATTTTGCAACCGCGCGTGGTGCCATTCGCGTCGCGACCGCCGCGCTGTGAAGTAGTCTTACTTGGACTGTGTTATGAAATAACGACACAAGCGACGTTTTGGAGAAAATGAGTTTCAAACTTTTCAAATTTGTTTTAGTTGCTGTGAACTATATTATATTGGATTTTTAATGTAATTTTTACTTATAAGGTTTTTTTCTGTGGTATAATTTTAATTTTGTATTGTTTTTTTAGTATTTGTTGTTATAACGGCAAAAACATAAATACATCATTTGTGAAATTTTCATTAACTATCACGGTTCATGAGATACAAGCCTGGTGAGTGGTGACCGACGGACAGCGGAGCTTTAGTAATAGGGTTTGCTTTACCCTTGGATACGGAACCCTAAATAAGCGATAAAAAACAACAAACAGATAAACGATGAATTAACAAGTATTGTAGTTGTAACCGAATTTCACGCAAATCCATTTTGCCGTGACGTAGTTTGTTGGTTGTTGGGTTAACACACCTACTCATTGAAATAATTATACCTGAACATACAGACGTATAAACATTCGTATTTATTACTATTGAAATTCTAGGTCTTTGGTGTGATATGATTACAAAAATTCGTTCTAAGTAATTTTTCTATTTTATATTATACATGTTTTCTATACTCGTAGTTTTAATGCATAACACCATCCCAAATCACCAGTCACTGTGGTCATAGTTAGGGAGCTAGGTGTCGAATTTTTTTTGCGATTTCTTTATATAGCAGACATCACATCACGTTATCTCACTCAACCATAATTATTATTACCATTGTTATTATTTATTGTTATTATGTAATGTGATAATAGTATTCACTCCGAACGCGACTTCGAAATTCTTATAGGTTCGTACTCTAGGAACAACAGATTTCTCATGTTTGTACGTAAGTTAAGCTGCTTGTAAACAAAACTTTATGTAATAAACTAATCGAATATTGTATTGAATACTGACTGACCTGACTCACCTTGAAATTCGCACAGATTTATTAGTTTTATGTCCTTACCCTGTTCATGGGAAGAGGTAAGTTGTCGAAGTTTTTCAGAATGAGACTGCCAAAGTAGGCCATTTAACGTAAAAATAACGGTTGAAATGCAAGGGCGCTCTTAGTTGACCGAACCAAATCGATTTGTGCTGATCTGAACTATCCGCATCCGTATCGGTGTTTCTAAACATGAAGAAATATCAAAACCAGTTAGCTCCCTAACTATAATGCTGATAAGTAGAAAGAGACGCAGTTATGCATCTACATAGCTGTGTCCCTCTTATCGAGCGTCAAAAGAAGTCACTGATCAGCCAATCAGGGAACGACCACTATGCTGGCGGTATTGGTTAGAGTAAAGTTTTATGTGATTGACTTTGTAGGTTGAAATGCACCTAATCTCAATGGAGTAAGGTCGTTTTTTTTATTTATTTAATTCTTTATTGCACAAAAAGTACGTAAGGAGGACTTAATGCTAAAGCATTTTCTACCAGTCATTCCACACAAAGTTGAAGAAATAGGGATGTAGGCGTGCATCAAAATTAGTGTGAACAATTTGTACAAACAAAAAAAACCATTACTTATTACAATTTTCTAAATATTAATATTAATAAATACCTATTATTGACGGGCCCGATAGCTCAGTTGGTAGTATCCCTGCCTTCTGAACTGAGGGCTGTGGGTTCGATTCCTGCCCGGGACAAACATTTGTGTGACGAACATGGATGTTTGTTCTGCGTCTGGTTGTTATATTGTATTCTATGTATGTATTTACAAACAAAAAAGTATATAAGTATTGTATCAGTTATCTGGTTCCCATAGTACAAGCTATGCTTAGTTTGGGGCTAGATGGCGCTGTGTGAAATGTCCACACATATTTATTTATTTATTTATTATTTATTATATGATATATACTATTATATTATATCATAAATACAAAAACAGAAAATGTGTTTTTACATTGGTGTAAGTAGATATAAATATAAATAAATATAGTACAACGTTCGTTTGGTTAAAAACTGGGCGATCTTGCTTAGAGTTATTTTTCTATGAGTATTATTTCGATGATATTTTGTGTTAAATATATTATTTTAATTGGTAAATGTTGAAGAAACGGTACCGATATACCTTATTCGTATTTTAAATATCACGACACTTCATAAAATAATACGATTTGAAAGCAAAGAGACCGTTTGGTTGGCGAAATTCGGACAGTCAGCATCCAGCCTCTAAAAATGCCAGATTGAGGGCTGCTTTTGTTTATGAAATGCATAAAGCTAGAATTTGCTGCACAGCGCCTGATTCATCCTCTAGAGGAGCCGCCGCATTGACTATGAATTCCAGTGTTACTATCTTGGCATCAATACAATAGCAGCCAATCATTACATACATCAAGAACTCTACACGTGATTTTGAACACTCATTGAAATAAAATTTTCTTCAAATACTAGACCACCTTAAATATTATTTAATACATCAATATTGTTTTTATCATAACTCACATTGATTTCATACAATGTAGTATACGTTCCTTTTAATTCAATTTATGTAACTAGAGTTTAGTGTATGAATAGTTTGGGATACAGAAAGTAATGCTTATTTTAAAAAGTTATTGAATTTTACATTATAGTATTTATTACAATTATGCACTTTACAACATGATAATATTGTATAGTTTTATTTGGAAAATCCTGGCTCTAATCATATTAGCTTTAATAGGCATGATGACTACTTTTTTATTGCGTATATTAATAAATTCCTCAAAAAATAAACGAGTCGTGAAAACACAAATAAAATATCTCAAAAAGTGACAAAGATACAATCATTTTAAAAAACAGGAAATAAAGAGACAGCTCAAACACGCAGTGACGTCAGAACTTGGTCCTTCATAGTACCTCATTACTAAACTGTCGTAGCTTTACATACAAACCCTTTGGCATGTGACCTCACTGCATTGGAACTGTGGAGATGCTCTGTTTAGAGAGAAGGGGACAGCCGACGCCCACTCCCAGAAACTTTAAAAGCTTATTACTCCGTGATTTATTTACCGATTTTACTTATTTTTTCAATAATTGCATTAATTTTTAATTGTTTTTATGCAAATAATATTTACTTGTTTATTTTTAATAGTAGTCATCATGCCTATTAACTGCCACAAAACTATTGTTATGGAGACCGAACGGCTGTTGAAAGACACAGAGTTCTGACCAAATCAAAGAAAATCATCCCAAAACACGTGACATAATACAGAGAAAACGCTTCACAGCAAATAATCTAACTCATATCTAAGAAAGTGGTTATTTGGATCATTCTGTATTCTTGGGTAGCCAGCAACCAAAGCATCTTGGCCTCCAATATAGAGGGTGTTGTAGATCTTCCAATAAACGTCTCGGACTTTTCTTGCAGGGTGGAATAGGCCCTGAAATACATAAATACATTACATTATGTATGTACAGAGATTGAAAAAAAAAACAAGCCGATTATTTTGCAAACCAAATTACGCAAATACATATATATTAGTTAAGGTACATAGGTACTGAGATGAGATACCACTAGACTTCTACTGTTCAATTAACACCCTGTTATGGGCGGCAGGGACGCTTAGCATCAGGCGAACGATCAGCTCGTTAGGTCATTCATTAACATAAAAGAACCACACGGCGATCCTACACGAAACATGAAGAATTGACAAGCGAACCATTTATTTACCTGCAGAGCATACTGAAGAATCTTGACAGGGCCAAGTGCAACCCTCATGCCTTCTACGGCGTCCATGAACGCTTGTACTAAATGTGGAGACGTCTCAAATATGTTGGGCCACACATGGTTCAGAAGGTGTACCAATGCGTCCTCACATCCGAAGCCGTAAACACCGAGAGCCATATGCTTTATGGCCGCACACGCTGTTTGACGATGGACTAGATCCCTGAAATAAAACAATCCGTTATTTTTAAGAACTGTAAATTAATGAGACAACTCTAAGAGGAAATATTACATTGTGGAATGAGAAAAACATTTAAAATAGTAAGTTGGTACTTAAACTTATCAATTTATATTGTACACATCACAATGCCACATGCGTGATGCATGTCCATTACCACGCCTCTCGTATCGATGGATGTATTTACTTATTGCCAGTTCCCATTTTCCCATATATTTAGCAGGAACTCTTTATCTGGTAAGTGTAAGCCACCAGTGTGCAATATCATCCGCCACGATGTGAACGAACACCACACCAAAAATAAACATCCAAGCATTGTTTATCATTTACAGGATCTTTATTTAGAACTAGCTGACCCGCCCCGGCTTCGCACCGGTTTATTAGTTTTATTATGCCCTTACCCTGTATGGGTAAGATAGGTAGGATCCATTCATCCTTTTCCCCTATATTTTTCCCTTTCCCTTTTATCTTACCCATAAACAAGGTAAGGGCATAATAAAACTAATAAACTCGTGCGAAGCCGGGGCGGGTTAGCTTTAGCTAGTACATATATATTTGGTGTATGTATAAAAATTATTACCTTATGCTCAGTGAAATCCGCACTTGGCCGTTTTAGAAAACAAAAAGTATCCTAAATGTTATTCTGGATACTTAGCTATTACGATACCAAATTTCAGCAAAATCCGTTCAGTGGTTGCAGATGATGCGTGTTCAAAGGGACAAACAGACAGACACAAAAAATTCAAAAAAAATTGTTTACTCTTCTATATAGATAAAGAAGTGTAATGCAATCAAAATTTTCAAAAAATATTCAATGCACAGATTTGGCGTTACAGTTTTATTTGTAGTATTAATTAATGATATTGAAAAATTGATTCCTGAAAATTGCAACTATTCCATATTTTTTACAACTGTGTCGTTTGACGTTCTTTAAAGTCGCCAAAGTTAACACAAAATAATATGAGGTTCAAGTCATGTGCTTTATAAATGTCCGGACAACTTCTTGCTGACGTGAAATTGCATGAGAAAAAGTGAGACAGGGAGTTTAAAGCACTTATTAAAATTGAAATCAAAAGGTATAAAAATCATAACATAATTATGTGTACTCAAGAATAGCTTACCTGTCCATAAGAGCATCTTCAAGCAATGGGCATACAGCATAGATGTAATCTTTTCCCATTTCGCCGATGTATTCGAATAGGAAGGACAAGGACTTGAGCACGCCGTTCTGAACATTGAGCTCGGGCACTCGGTACTCGTTCATGAGAGCCGGCAGCACTGTGAACGGCGAGCAGGTCTCGGCGACGATAGCGATCGCTACAGTTGTGCATACTCTGTAAATTAACAACAATATTTATCACACAAAGTAATTTGACCTCTTAAATCCATACCTCAGTAACTATGTGCCCACCACCACCCAAATGGGTCAAAATATCACTATCAAATACACCTTAAAGCAGAGCTTAGATTATGCACATTACATTAGTTTTTATTTCACTTCAATACATGCAGTATTTCCGAAGTTATAACGACAAGAAGTTTAAGCCCTTTTTTGAATTTCCGAGATTTGCCGCGCTCATTATGACGTCACCCCCGCGCTCGGGCCGGTGACCCGCGGTGTGCTATTCGTGCAAACGAGAGCGCGATTATCGAACGACAACGGGGTTGATGTCATCTCCTGCCCGCGTTTTTAAAAACCTTCGGGCGGAAATACGCACTTTGATCGTAAATATCGCAGCCATTTTTTAAGATATAAATAAAGTAAAAAAACAGATTTTCTCGTAATTTTTTTGTAGATTTATTCGGCATGAAAATTAAAAAAACGTTTGTCAGGTCCATTGGACCAGTTAATTTTGTCCCTATGAATTTAATGTTAATTAGTAACAGTATAGTATCATCAAAAGTATCATGCCTGAAAAGGGTAATAAGATAACCTTAACAATACCAAATGTATGTACAGTACAGGTAAAAAACTGTAGAACTTACCTGTTTTGTCGCTCCTGTACTTTCAAGTTGTTGAGCAATGTTGCAAGCACATCGTGAGGGCCGATGGCTTTAGCAATATAACCGAAAGTGTTCACAGTAGCTCGCCTAATAGCCTTCTTGTGCGCCTTCAGAAGCTCTAACAACTCAAAGCATATTCTCATCCATTCTCGAGCAGAGACAAATTCGGGCCCTCTGTCAGCTATACGCCCGACCAAGTCTATGCAATTCTCTTGTACTTTTTCATGTCTGAAAACAATGGGATAAAATTCAATAATTAACTGTTAAACTAAACTGAGAAAAGAGTTTGAAATAATTATTCCTGATACTGTATTGATTATTCTACTGGTTAATCCGTTTTACCGCGAGAATTGCTAACGTGCGCAACCGGGGGCGGCAACAAGTTTGATAAAAATTTGTGAATATAACTTTTATATCAAAATCTATTGCTTACCTGTTCTTTAAAATGGGCGTCAACCTGGGGAGCAGATCTTTGATAGGTGGCGTCATTTTCGTCATACCAATGACGTTGACGATGGCTTTCAAAGCACCGAGAATAGATCCGAGTACTTCGGGGTACTCCTCTCCCAAATACTCGTATAGAACTACGCCAAGATGACCCATCAGTTTTTCCTGAAAAGACCAAACAATGAAACCTATCACCGAGTAACAATAATAATTATTGCTTTTGGCCAGGTAAAAACCCATTAATTTGTATGTAATGGTATAAGGAGACCTAAAATTGGACAATAAATCTTTGTACTTCATGCACCCAGCAGTTTCAAAAGTAATTTATTCTCTTCTCTATTCTGCTGTACAAAATACTATACTTAATCTGACAGTTCTAAAGCTATTGCGGTCTTTGTTATTTCGACCTATGAAAAGGGTCAGCAATATAATTAGAGCCATGGGGTCCCATCAGGTACAAATGAAAAATAGGCCGAACTTGAAAAAAATTAAGTAATCGTCTCTAGAGAGTTACTAGTTAGTGTCCAGTGTATTCATTTGGCCCAATATTTCGCCAACACACAATAAATATCGCTTGATAATCTTGCGTTATGCAGAAATAAAATAATATTCCGCGTTATTCCGTTGTATGGGATGAGGCATCTGTACTGTAGGTATTATATTATCTGGGATTAGAGCTGTCAAATTAAATTCAGCATTTTAAACAACAGAACATGGAGCTAATAAAAAAAGGAGGGAATCCCGTCTGATCCAAAACTGAAGCACCCTTAGGAAGCCGAAACGCTGCGTACGTACGAGCGGGCCACGCACACACTCACATCATATGCAGCCGGTCGCCATACTTTCATCTGACACACATATGTAATACGTCCGCCATTTTGGACTTCAGTTCGATGTCAATCAAAACTCAATCCTTCTTTTTTATTTTTTTTTAGTTTTATACAGAATTGGACTTTTGAGGAAAATCCGACAATGGCGGTTGTGAATTTTGAATTTATTTTTCAAAACTAGTGTATCTTGAACTTTAATGTGTAATAAGGGTGGATTATTATCCAGTAAGTGTTCGTGAATGTGCACGAGTGTTGGCAAATGGTTTCAAGATCATAAAACCATGCATTTTCGTTTTTGCTTCAACAAGCTTTTTTTAGAGCCTTCAATGCTTCAATAAAATATTCACCATTTTACTGTTGGCGTTTTGACTGACAAAATATGACTTTGACTTGACATAACCGTACAAATTTTACACACTTGACATTGGCAGAATTATTGCTAAAAAGTGATAGAAAGCCATTAAAGAAGAAGAAGAAGAACAACAGAATTGACGTTAATAGTTCCACACTTTATTAATAAGCATTTATCAAACTAATTAACAAGATAAATTCAATATTTAATTATTAAGTGTAACATATTAATTAGTCCCCTTCTTACCTCTTGACACGTCTTCATGACGACAGCGATGCGTGAGATGAGATCAGCAGCCTGTTGGCGCACTTTTGCGGACTTGTTGTTCATCCGCCACAGAATTATACCGCAGATCTGAGGCAAGTACGGCTTCACGCGCTTGCCCAGCTGGTTTACAATCGTGCCGAAACCGTTCAACATTACTACATCCTAAAAGAAAATATTTTTAAACATAATATGTGAATTAATAAACTCAAACTTCTAATTCTTTAATTTTATTACAGTTAGTATTTGGTCTATGAATAAAGTGGAACATATTTACAACTATACTTCAGGAGCCAATGTGTCGTCGGTCAGCCGTTAAAAGCCTAGGATTGAATGGTATAGAAATCTTACAATAGGATGCTAACATTTGCTTATCACTATTATAACACCAAATTATCTCTTAACTATCTTACCTCAGTAGTTTGTTCTTGGAATGCATATAGGATACCGTCAATGAGGGCTTCTTCTAGTTTAGAGTCAATGTCAGCGGCTCCTAAATTAGCGAGAATCTTTTCGATGGACTCCATCACCATTTTTCTATACTGTTCATTGTCATCTTTCAAGTCGTCAACGATTCTGTTTATGATTTCAGATGCGCCAACCTGTAAAAAATACAACAAAGTCGTGTTATGTAACTGGGGTTAAAACATCGAAGATTTTGGCAAACAGCTCAATGCTATGCAAAAAAATCGTACAAACCTTGTTGGCAATCTCAACAGTGGTATCAACGAGTTGTCTGTAATTTCGGCGATCGAGCGCCATGCGATGGTTCCAGAAATGTTTGAAGAAGTGTGGCAAGATCTCGTCCATAATATATTGGGGCTCCACACCGTCTGTGCCGCAGCACTGCTTCACTACCTGAAAATTGCAAACGAATATTAGAACAATTTTTATAATAGAATGCTGTCAAATTACTAGATTTAATATGTTAACAAAAAGAAATTAAATATTAAATACCTTCAATACAATCTTTTTCATTTCCTCATCGGGAGACTGGAACTCTCGAATGAGGATAAGCATCACTTCACGTGTATAGTAGTTAGCGTACTCGGCATCCATGAGAGGGATTAGGTATCCAATAGCCTTGAGGAAAGCAGCCAGACCCTTACCGCGGTGGGTTCGGATACCTTTCCATAGGGGCTTAAGAACGGAGTCAAACGATTCGATACCGTACGGAGTGGCGGCTTCGGCTAACGCGGCGCTAGCTAAAGCGGTAATCGTACGCACTTTCTGTTGTTCATCCACCAAACCTATAACATGGTAATATCTTAGTAAGTAAACCTAAATGCCTTGATAATTGTTTACAATAGTAAAGAGAACTGTTAGAAAAAATATGGGACTTACCGTGTTCAATAATTTCGACAAGCGATTTGAGATGGGGTAAAATAGCGCAACCCATGAGAATTGCAATTTGCTGCACAATCTTTATACCGGTGTGGCGGGCCTGCCACGATTTCTTTGAACGGCACACCGCTTTCAAGAATGGCAGTAGTGACGGGATACCTGAAAAGATTAGAATTAGAAGTTTAGTTAAACAATACACATAAAATAATAAATAAATAAATAAAAATAAATAAATATGTGTGGACATTTCACACAGCGCCATCTAGTCCCAAACTAAGCATAGCTTGTACTATGGGAACCAGATAACTGATACAATACTTATATACTTTTTTGTTTGTAAACACATATATAGAATACAATATAACACCCAGACGCAGAACAAGCATCTATGTTCATCACACAAATGTTTGTCCTGGGTAGGAATCGAACCCACAGCCCTCAGTTCAGAAGGCAGGGATACTACCAACTGAGCTATCGGGCCCGTCCGACATAATTATTGGATTGCCTGATATTTCTTACCAAGGGCAGAAGCGACGACGGCAAAAGCCCTAGCGGTGGTGTTTCGCACGTATTCATCAATATTGTCAATATCAGGCCTCATTGTTGAAATCATGGTGGCGAGACCAGCAGCCTTGGCCAAGTTAGAAATAATTTCTCGACCTTCAACACGCGCGTAGTAATCTTCGTCAATCAGCAGAGGTTCTATTACGACCAATATCTGGAAAAGATTGAAAAATTGTAAGCAAAATGTAATTTATACATGGTACCAATTATACAATTATTAAATCCCTACCTACCTTGTGTACGTAAGGGCGTACTAAATCGTCCAACTTGTACAAAATTCTGTCAATAACTTTCACGAGCAAGTGACGCTCCTGATCTTCGAGTGTGGGACTCATCAGCAATGGCAGAATCTGGTTGAACAGTGGACCAGCGCCAAACTCGCGGGCTTTATCTGTTATCTGACGCAAGGCTGCTTTACACATGGGCGGAGTACCATTCTGAAATAATAACAAATGTCAGTTGAACTCGGTCAGATCTCACTATACCATGCAATGCAATACAGAGAGATAAACAGAGTTATAAAGCTTAACAGCTTAAGGTTCTGTGGAATGGATTTTAGTCATGACACCAAAGTTGAGATACCTAACCAAACAATTTTACATGTACCTACGCGTATGACGTGACCTACGTATGCGCGATATGCATTTTTTATTAACACATCTCATAATTCAGTCACAAACAACTTAAAAAAGACATATTAAATACTAATAACATATCAAATCACAGCAGATGCACTCCCATTGACAAATAAATACAATACAGTCAAAAGTTGTATAAATCTGCACCTTAATTTTCAAGAGGAGCTTCATGATCTTCCTCTCCTTGAGTTCCTCTGGCGAGAGTGCGTCCTCGTCGACGTCAATGAGCAGTTTGTCGAAGTACTGTGCGTCCTCCGGCTTCATGAAGGGCAGTTGCTGGCTTCCCTTGGGCTGCGGGTCGAGCAGGCGCGCGGCGGCCGCGGCGGACCCGCCCGCCTCCTCGGTCTGCATGAAAAAGCCGATTGGGGTACCACCCAGCGGAGTGGGGGTCGCGGTCAGCTTACGAGCCGGCGTCCGAATCGGAACATAACCTGGGCAACAACACAATCTATCAACTACAACGTCCCATGCCGCGCATTTACTCAAGCAATAGTCTATTATATATAAAGCACAGTCGGCGATCCACGGCATGGGACTGTAAAGCCGTCATCATTATCTGAAAGAAAAATGGAGAGGAATTATTTGTCTAGTCTCGATTTTTAAACACATGTATATTTGATTGTTTTGTTACGGCGATTTGATTTCCTTGTGGCGATCGCTTTCAATAATACATGTGTCCTGAAACTAAAGTTTGGATTAATTGACTATGATGTTACTATACTTTTGTAAAAAAAAATATTGAGCTTAACAAAGGGAAAAACCGCCCCATATAAAGGGGTACATACCGGCAGGGGGCGGCAAAACCTTGTACCCAGCTGGGAACATGGCGTCTAACTCTTCATCGGTATAAGGTCTGTTGCGTTCATCTATTTCTTTCTCCCAACGGTATGCTTGCAGTTGCTCCGGTGTCATTGCAGCGACGTGGCCGGGCGTGGGCGTCGCCATTCCCATGGCCTTCACGCCTACTGGTGTAGACTGCAACAATCACACGCAATGTGAAAAATTGGACATGGGCAAATCATTTACCTAAACAAGAACACGGTAGATTGGCTAGTCAGCTATGTTTCAATTACTAATTAAAATAAGTCAAAAGTATTATGGTTGTGGTTGTCAGGTCTACCATCTACTGTTTGCAGAACTACTAGTTAATTTTATGATAGTATCAAACTAAATAGAGTCACTTACTCCTCCAGGTGTGAAGACAGGCGTATGTGGAGTGGAAGGCGTGCCATGTGAAGGTGTGGCGTGTGACGGCGTCGCGTGGGATGGGGTGGCGTGTGACGGGGTCGGCGTGGCTGGGGCAGGGGTCGCGCCGGGGGTCTCGTCCCATCGCGACCGACGCTTGGTGCCAGGGGTCGGGGTCTCTTGGATAGTGTCTACTCCAGTACCGCGGTCGGTGCGCGGTGTCTCAGCCCAACCACTGTTGTGGCCCGGTGTTTCTGGAACGCAGAAATGCTTTTAAATAGATTTAGTATGTATGTTATGTAGTGTTTTATAGCCAGTATCTCGCTGCTTTAACTACAAAGCGTGAACAAAATAAAAGTATATATGTATTTGGAACATTTTAATCGTAAACGGGTTTGGAATACACATTCCCATCCAGATTCTCAGTTTTAGGTGTTTGGTCCCAGCGGTTGATGACGCTATCCGTCTTGTAAATTCAAACAAAATTATTTTTTTAAATTGTCTGGTATCTTGCACCTCATCTGATGGTACATAACGGTGCGATCTAAGGATGTAACGCGGTTGCCTAAATATACCTGTTCACTGTCGATTTGAACTAAGTGTTTTAGGATAATAGGCATAATGACAACAACTTTTTTTACATGAATTTATAATCTTCCTCAAAAGATAAAAGATTCATGAAAACAAAAATCAAATAATCTCAAAAAATGTCGAAGTTACAAGCATTTTAATACCGGAATAGAGATAGTTCAAACAGCCAGTGACGTCAGAGCTGGGTCGTTCATAGTACCTCATTAATAAGCTGTAGCCTTACATACTATCTCTGGCATGAGTGATCACAAGTGGATTTTACATAGTAACTGTGGAGGCGCTGTTTCATGAGAAAGGGACAGGTGATGCCTCCTCCAGAAACATTAAAAGCTTATTACTCCGTAATTTATTTACCGATTTTACTTATTTTTTCAAAGATTGCATTCATTTTTTATCTTTTTTATGAAAATAATATTTACTTGTTCATTTTTAATAGTAGCACGGGGCCCCATCAGGTACAAACAAAAAATAGCCCGAATGTGAAAAATATGTAGTGATAGTATCGTGAACGTTACTCGTTAGTGTCCAGTGTATTCATTGGGCCCAATACTACACCATCACGCAATAAATGTCGCTTGATAATCTTGCGTTATGCTGAAATAAAATAATTCGTATAATAGCCCACGTTACTCCGTTGTATGGGATGAGGCATCTGTACTGTAGGTATTAAATTATCTGGGATAGTAGTAATCATGCCGATGAGTAGTTTGGTAGTTGTAGTGTGGTGTCGTACCCCGATCAGTTTTAGGTGTTTCGTCCCAGCGGTTGCGGCGCGAGGCGTGCGTGGCGGGCGTGTCGCGGCCGGGCGTGGCGTGGCCGGGCGTCACGTGACCCGGCGTGGCGTCCCACACGCGTGCGGACGGCGTCGCGCCCGGCGTCTCCCCGCCCCGCCCCGCGCCGCCGCCCGGCGTCTCCTCCCATGCACCTCTCTACAACAATATACTGTGTAGTAATATCAAAAACTCAAGTCATTTATTGCAAATACCCTATTCTTAGCACTTTTACAAGACATGATTAGGTATTTAAAAATATTAAAATTAAATTATTGTACATGGCATACTATGCATAATTATAAGCAACCAAATAAAGTGCTTAATTTCAAAATATATATTTTTTCATGAGGATGAATGACGCGACGAGCTAGTCGTATATGTATAGCATGAACCTATAACAAAGTGAGTTTGAAAAATAATAGAAGTTCTCTTTCCCACTACAGGTGCAAGCAATCCAGCAATGTGTAGAACTGAAAAATCCGATCCGTACTTTACCTCTGTAAAGACGAAGCTACAAAAATAACTTATTCAACTCAGATTCAAATGTTTATTTTAGTATTATAACATAAAGGGCCTTACTTATAAACGCCGCTTAAAGTTAGTCAGTGTTTTAAATGTTCCGTCTCGCTTTCCTGCGTGACATTTAAAAACAGTCAAAAGTTGACAGAAAGTTTTAAGCATTGACTAACTTTAAGAAGCGTTTATAAGTAAGGCCCACAGTCTAGAAATCTTTCTAAAGCTGTATGATGTCTTAGGATGACGTGAGCAGTAAGCAGTGTCACGCAAAATTTTAATTTTCAGCTTTGAGTGACACTTCAATTTGTTATGTGCGGCTGTGACGACTAGCTTGTTCAATAACTGATTCTGATTCCGGCTGCTGCAGTAATGTACTATTATTTTCATACTGTGGGTAATAAGTTACCTCTGCATCCCAAGATGGAGTGGCCTGTGAGTTTGGTGTTGCTAAAGTTGTCTTTTTAACAACAGGTGTATCTTCTGAGCTCATATCCCATCGACCCCTGCGCTTTGCAGCCACTGGCTTCATTGATTCCCCATTAGACTGCTGTACTGGTTTCAAAGTACCCTCTCTTGCCTTTTCTAGAAGCTTCTTTCGTAACTGAAATTTACACACTAAATTAGTAATTAATAAGTGCCAATTTTATGTTTATTTTATGTTTAAATGAGCTAACAAACAATACACTGTAAATAACAAAATTTATATGTATGAAAAATTAATTTTTTTTTAAATGTACAGATTACACTAGTAAACTGTAAAACCATTACAAAAGGATTTATAGAAAAAGAAACAAATAGCTCTTACTTCAGTTTCTTCTGCACGAAGGTACTGTTCTTTCATGATCTCAGTATATGTTCTGGATCCAACATCAGGTGTTTTGCCACCTGAAAAAAAAATATAGTTATAATAATTATATGAAACCGATTGTAATAGATGAATTAAGTCTCCTTGAGCTAATGTGAATCAACAAATCCAACAAACAAATCCATGTAGGTATGTACATTATAACTTTTTCTAGGGTTGTGATTTTAAACCAAATATATTCGCATATAGGTAGGCATTATTATTATATAACACTCTATTCTATGATTTTTTATTACCTTCAGCAAAAGGATCACTTCGTTCAGGAGATATAATCATCCTGCGCCTTTTCTGACGATATTCATCTTCCCTGTCAGCAATGGTTGGCCTTCTCTTATCAGCAAAAGGATCATAGTCCTTATCACTCTGAAAACCAAATAACACAATGAAACAATTCCTGCTCAACTTTGCACACATTATAAAAGATAGGTCTGCATCTAAATCAAATAAGTAAAAGATTCCGATAGATAAGTCAAACTAATAACATTGATCAGAAAGTTAGTAATTATTGACACACAAACAAAAATTCTAAATAGCTGCCTCTCTTTCTATTGCTATAATGCTGCTCTTCTTATGTGTCACACATGTAACAAAATTATCAATACCTGTGCAATATCATTTAACAATGATGCGGGGGCTGTATAGCCCGGCCTTTTCTGCGAGCTT
Organism: Ennomos erosarius; assembly: GCA_963580505.1. Taxonomy (NCBI): domain Eukaryota; kingdom Metazoa; phylum Arthropoda; class Insecta; order Lepidoptera; family Geometridae; genus Ennomos; species Ennomos erosarius. The sequence continues at coordinate 8,025,371 of OY756981.1, read as the reverse complement.
ATTGGAACATTTTCAACATCATCATCTTCCACTTCATCGTTAGCAGCAATGGATGTGACATAGCCATCATATCGGGACTTGCCCCCTGTTCCTGAGTTGTCATAAATGTCACTGTCATAGAATTGTTCCCCAAGAGATACTCCTTTGTTGTTACCATTCTCTGGAAGCTCATTTTTCTTGGATTGTATCTCCCGTATTTGAGCCTCTATGGCTAAAAGCATAAGAAAAGAAAATGTTAAAACATTGAAATGATATGAAAAGATATTATGAGCATTGGTTTCCTTCGGTGCTTGGGAAAAGTCACAGGATGCCATAGGGGTATTCTGTGACTTATCCAAAGCATTCGATTGTGTCTCATAAAACATTGATTTTTAAACTCAAGCATTATGGGGGTCATGGGTAAGCTATCGATCTTGTCTCCTCTTATCTTAGTGGTAGAATTCAGACAGTTAAAGGAGCAAGATCAGCTGGTTCTATCACTAAGATGGGGGGACCCCCATCTTAGTGCAAGCAAGGTTCAATATTAGGACCATTCTTATTTTTGGCCTATATTAACAATCTTCCATTTTTTGTAAGGAACCTATGTGATATTGTTGTTTGCAGATGATACGACTCTTATACGACGACTACGACGTTAACAAGTTCTGAACTGGTTTCTAAAAACAATTTACCTTTAAACGCTACAAAAACAAAATGTATAAAAATCACGCTACACAATGTTAGAGGGTCTCCTAACTGAATGGTGAGCCATTGGATTTAGTACAATCTGCCATAATCTTAGGCATAGCGGTAGACTCTAAATTACAGTGGGGTCCTCAAACATCCACCATTGCAGGCAGATTAATCTCTGCAGTATATGCAGCGTAAACTCATTCAGTTTACCGATGAAACCACTGTAAGACTAGTATACTTTAGTTACTTCCATAGTTTTATGGCATTTTACTATGGGGTAAAGATGCAGACATACAATCCGTTTTTGTCTCACAGAAAAGAGCCATTTGTTCCATTTATAATATGAAATGCTGCGACTCGCTCAGGGAATGCTTTAAGGGGATAAACATTTTTACAGTGGCTAGTCAATACATTTAAGAAAACTTGATGTACACTCGCAAAAATATAAGCTCTTTTCTCAAATACTGTGACACTCACAATTTCAATACTAGGAGCAAAAACCAACTGAAAGTGCCAAGATTCAGACTGCAGACACTTAATGATCCTTCATTCATGGGAAACCGTATATGCTTTTATAACAAGTTGCCAGATGATATTGAGCATTTGTCAATGGGTTTTAAATCATTCATTAAGTTAAATGTAATGAATAAAGCCGATTAAACAATTATTGCTTATGTGTCAGCCAAAAAAGCTTGGCCCGAATGCCCCAAGCTCAATGTTATGAAATCTTAGGTACATTGCTTGTTGCTTAGCTATATCATTAGTTTTGGTTTCTATTTATATATTAAGATAGTTTCTATATTATATGCTTCTTACACTGGTGTACAGTGTTTGTAGGCACTTTATACATTCATTGTAATAATTTTAAGTAAAACTATTGTAAAACATAATATAAAAAAATTCAACAAAGAGATGATCCCCCATATTCTAAGTCGTTACCACGAGATTACTCCACTCGACTCAACCTCGAATTAACCTCATTTTTGTGTTTTGGTATTTTTAGTTGACAATATATAATCAACTTGACATTTCTGCGTAAATTTTTCTCAAACGAGAGAAGCGAAGCAACTGTCAACTCAAGGTACGTCGCGATGTATTTTGAGTTTCCCTCAAAGTTAAGTAGAAGTCAAGTGAAGGATTTTTGGTGAAATGTTTTAGAATACGGGGGGATGTCACTGTAAAGTTTCTTGTAGCTTCTTCTTTAGAGGTGTAATCAAAGCTACGGATTGGAGTTGAATATTCTGCATTGTGCCAGATTGCTTGCACCTGTAGTGAAAGAGAGAATTTTTTTTTTCAAACACTTATTGCAATAGCCTTGCTATTATACAGGATGTCCGTGTATTAAAGGATAGCCCTGTACCTGCGGGTTGGCACTATCAGCTTATTACATTTTTTTTCCACCACAGGTTATCAAAGTCAGCCATTTGAAATTACTTTGTGTAAAATTTTTTCTTAAGAAATTTTTCATGAGGTTTCCTTAATTTTTTTAAGAGCAAAAAAACTGCTTTTTATGACTCACATGTCTAAGGCCCTCTTGCACGTTCTCGGTTTAAAATTATAACTGAATACCTAGCCCAGAGCTAGTAATTCGAGTTAAGTTGGTAAACAGAAATATCCAGACATTTTCTCTTGCACGTTCGGAATATTGACAGGGGTTAAGCCCGTCACACACGTAGCAATAATATATATTAATATACCGTACTATAATATATATTATAGCAAGCTACCACACACGAGACGATGCTATAATATATATATTTTCCTTCATTTCATTGATGGTCGGCCTAGCGTTTACACGTGTTTTGTAATAAAGGTTGATTTCAAAACACAGTAGGTAATTATGAATTCAACAAGAAGTGCATTGTTATTGGATTTACTTGATAGTTCTTCAGACGACCATTCCGATTAATATTACACACTCCTAATAAGGTGGATATAGTTTTTATGAAAAGTAGTTTATTTATAATTTGGCTAATTTAAATGACTTGTACCTGACGTAGTATAAAAAGTGACCAGTCGCCAATCAGACTTTTACATCGCCGATGCCTAGTCCCGAGTAGACTAAATGGCGATATATCGCCTAAATTGACCACACTGGTCGGGCGGAGGCGGCCCAGGGGGTCTAGCTAAGATTCCAAACGCTAACGCTATCGCCAAATTTTGCTTTTGGGATCGTTCGGGATCCCAAAAGCTTCGGGCTAACTCCAAAATGTACTGGAATGACATTTCGGAAATCGCTTACTTTTGTGGAAAAGTAAGCGATTAATGTCATTTCAATACATTTTTGGAGATAGCGTTAGCATTTAGGATCTTTGCTAGACCCCCAGGCAAAGCGGCAGGAATGGTAAGAGGGGAGAAGCGTCCGAGGAGCGCGTCGGATATGTTGAAACATGCTGTACATTCAAAATATGTCTCGCTATACCATAATATATATTAATATACAATAATATAAAAATATACCATAATATATATTACGGTATAGGTTGGTCACAAAAATATATATTATAGCTGCGTGTGCGGTCCCTCGAGAATTTGTATAGAAAACATAAGGTAATATGTCTAGCTATAAATATATTAATATATATTATAGCTACGTGTGTGACGGGCTTTAAGTTGGTAAACCTTCGGCTCAATGCACAGAGTAAAACAAAATTACACCTGACTTATGTATTTGAAGTTGAAAGGTACAAGGTATACATATTCTATTCTAACTGGAATAAGCTCATAGCATCGTAAATTATACAAAACTAAACTTTAATTTTAATGCCGTAAAATTTACATTAGACTATCGTGTTTGGAGAGAAACATGGTCTGAGGAAGATAGTACGTTGTGTACCCATGGAGTAGTCTGTCTTTTTCTTATGCCTTATTATCGGAGGTAGTTAACCTGTTTTCATGGGAATACATGTAGGATTAAAAATCTGATAAAGTTTATGAACGGACAATCTAAATGTAAAAAAGGTGTGAGAGTTTATGAACGAAGGAAGAAAGAGAGACATGCAAGATGTGAATGGAAGACGTGAGAGTTTTTTTCTGCGGTGTTAATAATTAAAAATAGTTTCGTCGGAAAATATAGAAGGCTTTGCTGCCTCAAGCCCCCCATCGTTTCATTTTCAGGAGCACCAACCAGATTCTACATGCATAATAAACTCAACTTCGTAAATTCTCGATGAATGTAAAATAATGAAATTAGGTAAAATTGACTTACCTACTTACTTTTACCAAAACTGTACTAAAAAACAATACAGTAGTCAATCCCACACAAATCATACTTTCTATGGGATAGCCGTTACTTCGTAAATTAATCAACTAAATTTTATCAGATTTAGTAAAATTTGAAGCTGTAGCATGCATGTGCTAAACTGTTTTGTGAACAATTAAAAAAAAAAAAAAAAAAACTGGGGGCGATCCATGTGGGGGCAACTGGGAATATACCACCTACCGGAGGAAGAGCTAGGCATGCCTTTAGCAGTCTATGTATGTAATGTACCTTTGTTGTTTGTATTCATAGCACATGCTGTTTAAGCATCCTATGCTACACACGGTTCTTATGTGATTGAAGAGATGAAACTGCGGGCCTACTACTTTATTTTAAACTCATTCACAACTCGAGACACAAAAAAAACTTCTCGAAAAACTTATCGTTTCTGTTCGAAGTGCTTGTTCCAGTTAGTATGGAATATAAGTACTATTATAGAACTTCTTGGAGAGGTATCAATAGAACATTTTCAGCCAGTGTCAATTTAAAACTTATAAAACGTACATACCTAAAGCCGCCTCTACATGCTTGATGTTTGCCACAAACACCTAGTACCCCAAACACCGACCACAAATTACTCAACACATACACTGCATCCACAGGATGGTCAAAAGTGCTAGGTATGGATGGGTAAAAATGGCAGGCGACGAGCGTGTTAGGGCTGCCAACATTTTTTTTCGGAGAAATATATAGCATCTTTTTAATATAATAAAAAACAAAAGATAAACAAATATATTATTTATCAAATATTCATTTTTATAAACACTATCTAATGTCTTTTTTTAAATTAAAAGTATCATAAAATATGCATTAAGTAAAATCAAAAGGGATTTTTATTACTATCTGTTTCTTTGTTCTCCGCGATTTTAAATTCATATCGGAATTTCCTTCGTGTGAATATGGCGGGAATAGAAAGCAGGAACGACATTACTTTAAGGGTCTTACTTATAAATCCGCTTAAAGTTAGTCAGTGTTTTCCCGCGTGACATTTCAAATCAGTCAAAAGTTGACAGAAGGTTTTAAGCAATGGCTAACTTTAAGCGGCGTTTATAAGTGAGGCCCTAAATGAAGAAGGTTATATTGGCATAGCTACTGACCGCATGTTGAAACTTGGCAACAGGCAACTTGAAAGTGACGATGCGATCGAAGGAGTAGCATGCTAGCTATAGCTTATATTATATGCTGGATACTGGAACACATAGGATACTGATTACCTCTTTTATTTAAGCCGCAGCAAATAATCTCAATTATTCGCGGGCAGTATTCGAAGAGATATATAGAACCTACTAGTTGCGCACAGCGTTTAGCACACAGCCTTGAAATATAGTGCAGTTCTATATATTAATGTATGGTTAGCAACCCTACGCGCGTACTACTGTCAAACGTTTGAATACATCACAAACAGCTTTGTCGTTCGACAAATGTATTTGTCAAATCCTTAGAACTATACACAATTCCGACACTGATACCGATCAATGGTGTTTGCCAGTGATACATGTGTGTTTGCAAACAGGCAAACACCAAAATAAAAATACACACACCCATTCTCAAGTTCGTGTTTGCTATTTGATGTTCGCTGTTTGCCAAGTATGTGAAAGCCGCTTAAGGATCAACATGTCAAATTACCCCCGGGTTAAATATATAACGGGATAAGTGGTCAATTTTCTAACGTGCAAGATAAAATACAGAAATAATCCGAGTTAGGCATTTATTCAGGTAACACGAGGTTAGAGTGAACGCGCAAGTCGGCCTAAGAGTAAATTAAAAAATAAACAGTGTATAAGTCATCATTTGTAGAAATGGCATGAAATACAATATGCAAACACAATATTTTTGAAAAAAATGTATTTATTTATTTATTGAACACCAACACATAAAATGAATTTTTGCAAAAATGTTGGTACTATTGTTGAAATAAAATTTTGCCATATAGTCATACAGTATGTGACCTACCCGCAGGTACAGGGATATCCATCAATACATGGACACCTAGTATAGTAATAATAATTCAGATTGTGCCCTTTGTGATTTTATCTGCTTAGTAGTTATAATAATTTAATTTAATTTGACCTGTAAAAGTGCTATGCATAATGCATAGCCTATCTATTTGCAATAAAACACTGACTTTGACTACTGTTTTCACTGGTGTTCAACTTATTACATATTTTAACAGTGCAATGTCAAAGCAAAAATGCTTGCTGAAAGTGACATGACAATATTATACACCTGGATTCAGGTCTGAGTTACTGTCAGAACATACTGCTTGAACAAAGTGCCAAGAGTGCTAGGAAGTGTTACTTTATGATATGGGTTCCTTGTAATGTTTTCCCTCACCAAAAACAGATTCTGAGCTTTCACCACTATACCAATGTTGTGTATATTGCAGGAATTGAACCCAACTCAATTTCACCACCAAGTTAGCAAAAACCTTAGCTTCAAAAGATAGAGTGTCATTGAATGCATAGGAATATAAACTGTTTAGACAATTATTTACTTTTTATAGGTTAGGGACAACTCGGTAGTGATCACAACAGTGCCGATTGTGAATCAATGAAAAAATATTATATGTAAACATACTATAGTGATGCTAGAAAGATATGATTATTCTTCAAATAATGAAATAACTCAAGAAACTTCAGCTCAAGACTAATATTTGTAAGATAGTTAGGTACTTTGTCTGTGGTGATTGATCAATACTCGAATGAGTACATTCGACAACAGCTACAAATGGTTTTGATGAAATTATTTATAAAATGATACCGAATCGGATGTAAAACAAGATTACTACAACAGGACAGGTTTGTTTGATAATCAATGTAAATGGAAATTTCAGATTGAGACAACAAAAAATGGCTGGCCTCAGCTCAGCTTACCTTCATGGGTCCTAGGAATCTTATCCATATTTCACAATATCATGAGAACAGCACGTTTTAGATGATAAAATCCTTAATCTAATTTTGGTACATACGCCACGAATTCGTAGATAATTATAAACTTTGTTTTCTAATTTCTCATTGTTTCTCAGATTTAATTTTTCAGTCTCCACTAACCAAAGAGTAACTAAAAAGAAGAACTCTACTCTACTCTTTCACTAAAACCACAGAGTACATTGCTATGAAAACAAACTTAGCCCCCCCGGCTATAACGGACGAAAATTCGTTAATATATTGATTCGGAATACGGCCTAGCTAATACTTTACTCTAGCCCCCTTATTACGAAGGACTTAGCAGCGCGCTGACGCGCATCTGCCGCTCAATTGCTGTCATAACTGTATGAAAATTGACAGCAGTTGAGCGGCAGACGCTCGTTAGCAGCACTGCTAGCTCGTTCGTAATAGGGGGGCAGGGCTTGGCAACCGGAGGGCCTAGCACGAACATTTACGCGGGAGTAAGTGTAACGTTAACGTAAGCCAGTTGTATGGCATTTGATCAGCGCCCCATACAACTGACTTACGTTAACGTTGCACTTATTTGATGCCATTTTTTTTGGCAGGTACTTCATCTAAGATCTGCTCCCTATTACGAAGGAGTTAGCAGCGAGCTGACGCGCGTCTGCCGCTCAACAGTGGGCCTAGCACGAATAATTACGCGTGCGTAAGTGTAACGTTACGTAAGCCAGTTGTATGGCATTTGATCTGCCCGCCTATTACGATTGAGCTAGCATCGCTGCTGACGCGCGTCTGCCGCTCAACTGCTGTCAAAATTGTATGAAATTTTACAGCAGTTGAGCGGCAGGCGCAATCGTAATAAGGAGGTTTTACGTTAACGTTACACTTACGCGTGCGTAAATATTCGTGCTAGGCCTACTGCTGTTAAAATTGTATGAAAATTGACAGCAGTTGAGCGGCAAACGCTCGTCATCACGCTGCTAGCTCGTTCGTAATAGGGGGGAGCTGATCTGTGGCTACCTGTGGGTGTACTCTGTGGGCCACAGACTAACTGGCACATCTAGGGATGTGACCTTAGGAAGGAAAAATTGATTTTTAATAATCCATTATTGTATTGGACAAAAAGTCGATTATCCAAAAACCGATTTTTAAGAAAAATAATCGATTATTTAAAAAATCTTTTTTTTTTAAATATATTTATTAGTATAATAACGAAAATAGGCCAAGTGCAAGTTGGACTCACGCACGAAGAGTTTCGTATCGTTAACTATAAAAACGAACAAAATTCACGTTTCTTGTGTTCACACCCCATTATGTATTTATTTCGTTCTTGTTGTAGTATTTGTTTTATAGCGCCAACAGAAATACACCACCTGTGAAATTTTCAACTGTCTAACTGTCACGGTTCAGGAGATACAGCCTGGGGACAGACGGATAGACAGACGGGCAGCGGAGCCTTAGTAATAGTGTTCACCTTAGCCTTTGGGTTTTTTTTCTTATACCTACTTTATTTTCATTTCATTTATTATAATCAATTTGAATAACAATAATTCTACCAAAAAGTTTTAATGGTACAAATATTTGATATCCGCAGCTGCAACACTGCTTTAATTTACTCTAAAGTTTCAACATTTGGATCGTTATGATACTTATCGTAATGATACTTTTCGTGCTAGTTTTGCTTGTTTGTTTGATGTTTTTGTGTAAAGTAAAGTAAAGTAAAGTAACTTCTATTGCAGTGGCATTTATTTCTACAGTCCTAACGCTCTGATTTTTTGCACTCACTGCACCCGCCCTGTCGTTTTATGAACTTTTCCTGCTTTTCTGATTGAACAAAATTACTTTCCATTACAAGCTTATAAGTATTTGGAAAATTTAAATTAATTATTCTGTAATCTGTCTTTGTATTTTTTACACCTGTGATTTACACTGAATACCCATGAATTTGGCAGCGGTGTTTCCTTATCATTTTAATATCAGTAGAAAAAATTCGAACAAAAATCGATTTTTCTAATAATCGGTTATTGGTATTTTTTAACATCCCTAGCACATCTAAGCGTAGCGTTATATACTCTTTGAGCACATCTTTCTCTCGCTCTTTGTCGCTGGGTACGTGTGTGCTTAATTATATTATTAAAAATTGTATATATTATTGAAATATAAGACTTTTTGTTCAATTCCATACAGGAGAAGGAATAAACGACCCTGGCGTCTCAAAGATAATCTCCCTGGTGGATTAGCTACAGTACTTTTGGTGAGTGTTGATAATTTTTGTAGACAGGGTTCCACGATGGTTCCACGTCAAAAGCTCGAGGTGACACGTATTATCAAAAATAAAACTATATGCCGTGAATATTTTTACTTTACACATGCTACTGAACCCCTTTCCTCTTTTTGAAAGTGCTCTGAGATATTATGCACTGGATCTTTGTGTCTTATTCTCTGATGGGATTGAATTTCCACTAATTCTGAAAATCTATTGAAAAAGTATTGAACTGCATACAATGTCGGTAATATAGTACCAACTATGATTATTATATATATTTCTAATAAAAACTATAACCCTTGAACATAATATCTTATTGACTAACTTGTATGTATGTTGCACTCAACCAAAACAATAATTTATTGTGTGTGTTAAAGTTTTTGCAAGTTATTTACAGTAAGTTGATAACCAGTGCATTACATTCAATAGTCTAGTTATTTTAACATGCAATGCGTTCTACAAGAAAAATAAGCTAATAATAATATAAAGTGAACATTTTTATTAATAGTGTGAAGTTGCGTTTATATAAACACTCATCTAACACCATATTATTCACAAGTAGTGAACTACCTAATTAATATTAAATAATTCCTGAGTGTACCTACTTACTGCGGAGAGCTGATGGATGCAGGAGGCGAGCGGCCGCTCAAAGTGGCACTCTGAGGGAGACCTATGTTAAGCGCATCTACAGGCTCTTGATGATTATAATGATGTACCTACTTCAACTGGAACAGAAATCTACTCACATTCTTACATAGTATAAAACTGGACAGGTTGGAGTCGTGCATGAAGGGTTCCATACCATTATCTATAAAAACAAGCAAAAGATCACATTTGTTGTATGGGAGCTAGCTTAAATATTTATTTTATTCGGTTTTTTATTAATATATTATTTATGTTAGTTGTTATCGCGGCAACAGAAATACATTATCTATGAAAATTTTAACTGTCTAACTATCACAGTTTCATGAGATACAACCTGGGTACAGACAGATGGATGAACAGTGGGGCCTTAGATAGGTTTTGCTTTACTCTTTGGTTATAATTGAGTCCAAAACTAACACACTTTATAGATTCTAGCCTAGCAGCTGGTTTGACAATTTACTATGAAGATTGAATATAATATACCTACTTGGAATAACATAATTACTTCAAAATAAATACATCACAGAAGCATTTTTACAATCTAATAGTATATAAAAATAATCTTACTTCTTACACTCTATTTATATTTATCTGATTAAGTCTTGGAGCATTTATAAATGCTGTAAGGATTAAGTACACAGGTAACAATTACTTTTGATAGTATTTCGAATTGCTATAAACCATTAAAAAATAGTAAGATTAATTATAATACGAAGTTTAATGAGAAATAAAATTCTCACTGGAACCATTATGGATCTGGATGATGGTTCTGTATAAAAAGAAAGTTCTCAGTAGATCCACATTTTCAGAAAATGAGAAATAAAATTCTCACTGGAACCATAATGGTTCCAAATTTTATTTCTCATATTTGTATCTGGACGATGGATCTATAGAGAATGATCCGTCCTGTGTCAAATACAAATTCAAATTATACAAGTATATGTGAAATGTTGATTTTTTTTTATGTCAGCCTTGAAATATAGTCAAAGACGTAATAAGTAAGATCAAGAAGAAGTAATATCAGTATGCATTAAAAAGAAATACAAAAACAAAATTTAAACAATTATAACATACTTCATAAGTACATGTTTTTCATATTATCTAGCCTTTGACTTATCAAGTTAGCTGATGTTATCCAAAGCAAAATAAATAATCACTGCTTGTCTTGCAATCCCTATGTTTATAGTAATTTAGTGAAAAGAAATATAGATCTTTAGTAATTAATTACACTAGAAAACTGTTATATACTATATAATACTCATTATAAGAATAAATTACATAATAAATGCTTATTCATTCTTACATTTCATTACCATTTTAATGGTTTATTCAGGTTTTTGCTATATATATATATATATATATATACTATTTTGTCTATACAAATACATATTACACAGTGTGTAAAGGTTTAATTTACCTAAAAAGAAACATGTTTTTTTATTTACGTCAGGTTTATTTGCATAATCTGTTTCATATAACACAATATCATTTTATATACATACTTTGCTATTCAATAATGATTATAATGAACAGAAGATTTATGAATAGGCTTTTAACAACTGTTCAAATAGTGATTATGTAAATACCGTTAATACGATAGGTATTTGGGTTAAGTATATCATTGATATAATGTTTAATTGTATAGTACTGTAACGACTTGGCGCGAACAAGGACTGCTGGAGGGGACGAAAATGATGCATCAGCAATCCATGATGGTTGGAGACATGATACCCGTACATACTGACATACCCGTGCACGTCGAGGAAATGAATAATGTGAACGTCGGTTACGACAATAGCGGCTCGCACGCCTATGACGACTTGTTCCCGGCGCTGCCGCACTCCGCCCCGCCGGTGCAGCGCAGCGTTCAGCAGGCCACCAACAAGCTGCGAGTCGGATCTTCCCTGCATACTCAGGTTACATTTCATACTATTTCCCTCTTTCAGCATCTGCCCATCTAGCGTAAATACTATAGGTTGTGTGGAGATATGGAGGCTGAACGCGGTCGATCGTAGCTTTACGTTTCAAACCATTACTCATTTACACGACATTGGCATTTGGCATTGCTCCTGACTCCTAATTTTATCCCATGAATGGTTTCTATGTCGGCTCTATGAGAAAAGTCTATGTTTAGATTTTATGTCAATCCAAGGACTACATTTCCATTGAACTTTAAAATTAGTAAACTGGAAGCTGGCATTATGTACATTTTAATTTTATTATTTAGCAATAGCACGACGTGATCGACGTGGTATTATTAGTTGCATTCTCAACCCTGAAAGTTGAAATGAAATGCATTTAAGTAGTTTTGGTGATTAAGTTCATAATTCGCGTGAAACAAATTTCTCATTGCTATCATGGAACGTGTAGGTAAGTGTTTGTCATTAAAATGTAAGTAAGTAATCGGTACAATAACGATAATTACTGATAATGAGTGTTGTGTAACGCGTTTGTAACAATTTTTATGATAAGAATTTAATACTGTTGCTACAAACGAGTAACCAGCGCCAGCAATCACTTTAAAGTTTTAAATTAAAAAAAAAGTCCGTGGATATTCCGTGAACATAATAATTTCCCTACAAACACGAGTCACGGTTCACTTGCGCGGGCAGGGGGCGAAATAACAAAACGAGACAGTCATACGAAATTACAAAGAACAGAGCACATAGGGTGTCCCGTTTGCTCTCATAGGATTAGCCGAGGATTAGCGGTTGAAATACACACCTAATTTTCGTATGATTAAGTTGTATCATTTGTCAACTGAATATATATATATAGTCAATGTATAAAAGCTAATAATTTTTAAATAATGAGATAAACGAGCATATTATGGGTTGTTTTCCTGTGTACCCTTGACTCTTCCCTTGATTGTTCTGTGGGAGGATAACTTTAACCACTGGTAGTTATGCTACCCTGGTACAAGTTATGATGCAACCACAACCCTAAGATAGACTGTCTGTCTACCTTTCAGTAGCCTACCTAGTTTGGCTGAGTTATATATATCCATATTTTATTTATTTATTTATTTTCTTTATTCAAGGATACAGTGGTTAAGACTTTTTTCCACCATGCCATCATGGAAACAGTCAAGGGTACACAGGAAAACAACCTTTTCTAGCTGATGAATAAATAATTAACCATTTAGTAAAAGTTTAAATTTTTCCTAGGTTTTCCATGTGCCATATGAAGAAAGGAAACTTGACAATGCTAACACTTTTGGCGAAGGCGAATCTCTGAGGACCTGCCAATCGATCACCAAGGACACCGGCGCCCATATCGAGATATCTACAAGCAAGGATGGCAGCCTGACCTTTTTGATTACCGGCAAGCACAGCTCTGTACTCGATGCTAGGCGCCTGATCCTGACCCACTTCCAGCAACAGGTAATATTGTAATCGTGAAAAAACTTTGAACTTTATGTACTTATTACATTTATGTTTAAGAAATTTTGTGGATTAAGATATTAATTCTCAAATATTTTTACTGAATTAATTAAGATTTCAGCAGTTACAAAACTCCATACCGCCTTCTTAGATATTTCTTTTTCATAATGAACAATCTAAAAGGAGGAATAGAAAACGATTGGCACAATCATACATTTCAATATTGATGTCGCGGTCGCCGCAATGTGGCGCCTATATAATTATCGGGGCATATTTCGCACAACACAATATTTAGGTCAATTATTGATGCATACAAATACTTACAAAATGTTGCCGTTCCTGCTTACGTCATCAGCCCAATACGTTCTAATTGCAGCAATGCGGGCTTTATAGATGATAATTTTGGGATTCTTGAACATTTTGGGTTTATGTTTGATGTGATATTTTCTTGCACCGTATTGAGCGAAAGATCAGTCAGTGCAAGTGGAAAAAAAACTTGTTTGCAAGACGAAAATTTCACCGGTTCTATTATGTTATGCTATTTATAATAATAATAATAATAATTTGTTTATTTAAGCATCAAGGCCCAAGGGTTAGTTGACTTATAACTAAGTGTTAGTAACTACATCTAATCTTCACATTTACATTTTAAACTATTTATATAAACGGTTAACCAGGGCTCTATTTATCGGACTATCAAATCTCCCGGCAACCATTTGCAGTATACTGTTAGGGCTGCCCCGCACCCTGCTCAACAGCGACGCGGTCCTCTTCCTTACGATGGCATGGAAGCCATCAACGCGCGCCTCCGCGAACATACCAGAGGCACTGCAAAAGCTTATTTATGTTTTAATGTTAACAAGCCTGATGTTAACAGGCCAGCAAGCAAGTTGCAATTCCGAAGGAGCACCACCGTTGGATCTTGGGCAAGCAAGGCCAAAAGCTGAAGGAACTTGAGAAAGTGACCGCTACGAAGATCAGCGTCCCAGGCATCGCAGACAACAACGAAACCATCACCATTACTGGCACTAAGGAAGGCATTGAAAAGGCTGAACATGAAATCAGAGTCTGCTCTGAGGAACAGGTGAGCTCACTACTACCATACTTACTATACTACTCATATTTTGATACTGTAATATATTAATCGGGAAATACTATATATAAACATTGTATGCTGTACTGTACATTTTGCAATCGAACATTTCACATGAAAGAGATCATGTTACTCATATTTTGATCTGACCTTGTTTTAGTCACAATTTATTATGACAATATAATCTCTTTAAAATTGCTTTGTAACTATGATAGAGCTGTTTACTCTGCCTAAACTATGTACATATTTAGTTAACCCAATTTAGAAACAGTACTTAAGTCTCACAATAACGTAATCACCCGATGTATCCACATAAATTAACAAACCACTGCGTAATAATAGTGTATGTTTCCTGCATCACTATACATGGCCTTCCTGTCATACATGCTAATATAGTTCATTCTAACTTTAACTTTCATTCTCCTAATGGTAACGTACAAACGATGTAAATAACATCTAGTGAGCGCGCACTATTTAAAAAAGAGATTCTGACGAGAGCTAAAGAATGTTCTTTTTACGTTTGTACCATTAACTGTAAGTGTAGTTGGAGTGAGACAATAATAGAATAGTTTGCTTTCTTCGAATTCGTGTAGTAGTCATTGTGGTTGTACATAGGGTGGATTCCGGTCCAGTAGCTGCTAAGAATACCAATCACATTCACTCATTTCCGTTCCATTTAGATATAAACGAAAATTTTGTTATTTTCGCCCAGAACGTGTACTTATAATGAAATCATAATAATTGACCTTACTGAAAGTAATGTTTGTTTCATGTCAAGCCTAGTGGCATCACACTACACCAAATTTGGTTATGCCTTTTCTCCCCACTGCCGTAGTAGTACTACCTACGATTACTACGACAGTGGGGAGAAAAGGAAAACATTTTTCGATTATTCCTTTTCTCCCCACTGGCAAATTTTATGTTTCTCAGTGGGGAGAAGAGGCTTTTACTTTTTTTTGTCCTTTTCTCTCCACTGGTGGAACAGAGCCGGTGAGGAGAAAAAGAACAACCCACTGGAACGACTACTTCACTCTTCGCCTTGGATGGGTAAAAAGTGGCAAAATCAGTTGGCGTTTCTTGCATTTTTACTTTAATTAAAACATGGTAGAAAACTGTCAAGAACATTCACAGTGATCACTTTTGTTACTAGTGGAACGATTTTTGTCAACACAACACAAATTCAGTCCCAAGTGAAACCCACCCAATCTTGGCGGCTGTGAAGTCGCAAAAAATAGATAGATAGATAACTCTTTATTGTTTCACCAATGAGATATACACTACGCAGGGATACAACAAATCTTACGTACTACAATAATGGGCGATCTTATCTTATTATACTGGGTGTAATTGAATTCATTAGCATCCTTTGAAACTAGGTACCTACTCTTGATACCGGTCACGTGTGGACCAACATTTTTTAATTGTATCACATTGGTTTGGTAATTATAATAACTCCAAAAAAAGGAATAACTTACCTAATCAAATGCTACAATCAAAATTTAATTAAAATAATGAAGTACTAATTTTAATTAGTAAATACAAGGTATAAAAACGTTTAAATGTATCAAAATCATCCGTGCCTACTGCGTTAGGCGCCGCGGCATTCTCCATAATTTTCAATAAAAATATTTTCATTTACACTCTTAACTCTTTAATAATCATCTATAAATGATGTACTATCATGGGCTCAATTTGAATTAAATGACATCCTGTAGATGTGTGTACGCAGCCGCTATTGAGTTTGTAGCTTGTGTGGTAATGATCGTGTGATGTGGCACAGTCTCGCAAGGCGCTGGAGCGTATCACGGTGCCGAAGATCTACCACCCGTTCATCACGGGCCCGTACGGCGAGCGCGTGGCGGCGCTCACCGCGGAGACGGGCGCGCGCGTCCACATCCCGCCCGCCTCCACGCAGAGTGACGTCATCGTTATCGCAGGGGAGAAGAACGGCGTGCTCGCCGCCAAGGCGCAGATCGAACTTATACACGAGGAAATGGTATTAACCGCACTATGTATTCATTATTTAACCCTCACGCTAACGCTATCGCCAAACGCTAACTCCAAAATGTACTGAAATGACATTTCGGAAATCGCTAACTTTTCCGTAGCGAATATAATTTCGATACATTTTGGAGTTAGCGTGAGGCGTTAGCGTTAGTGGTTGGCATCTTTGCTAGACCCCCAGATAGCTCAGTTTGCATTAGCTCTGAACTTGTAGGCTTTGAATTCGATTCCCACCCTGGACAAACATTTGTGTGAAGAACGTAGGTGTTTGTTCGGTGTCTGGGTGGTATATCGTATTCTATGTATGTATTTACGAACCGTTGGAAGTGACGCTCAATGCAACAACATGAAATAATATAAAAAAACAGAACCATAAACAAGTCACCTAAAGTGCTTATTTAAAAAATATAATGCTTATCTTGTGGTAGGCATCGTTTTTCGAGCGTCACTAAAACTCTGTTTTTCATTTAGGCCAAGAAATGCTCTACAGTAAGAGTTGAAGTGCCGAAATCCCAGCACAAATATGTGATTGGCGCACGTGGAACTACCATCCAGGAGATCTTGAAGGAGACCGGAGTCTCCGTTGAAATGCCCCCTCCCGACTCACCCACTGGAACCATCACTCTTCACGGACCCCATAACAAGATTGGCCTGGGTATGTATTGTACATTTATTATTTTAAAAAATCCCTAACTTCAAAAATCAATCATAGAGTTTTGCTTTTGTAGAAGAAAATTAATATTATTTATTATTATAAATATTTAAGAAAAATGGTCTGGATTGTAAGCATTGGTTCCTACAACATTTGTTGCGTTTGGAATGATGAATGAATAAATAAATGGATGGAATTGAAACAGGAGGATTTACTAGGTGGTAGGACTTTTCTGCAAAGTTTGTCTAGGTACCCCCGGTTTGCCAGTAATTCTGCCGCCAAGCAGTACTGTAGAAGCTCTATTGTGTTCCGGTTTGAAGGGCATTGCAGCTAGTGACATTACTGGGCAAATGAGATTATGACCTGATCAGCAGTCTAGTAATCTGATTAAAACTTGACGGATATCCGTGCGCCGACGCCGGCTCCATATTATCGCTGTCTTATCAAAATATTCCGTGTGGTTGTACTATGCTGAAATTAATGGCTAGTTTTCACACATATTTTGACATTTAATAACAAAATCCACACAGATAAATAAAAAATAAATCAAACGGCTAATTAATGTTGAGATTTATTATAAAGACTAGCTTTTGCCCGCGGCTTCGCACGCTTGTGTTATGTTATTTTTACGTTATAAGTAGTCTAATAATAGATCATTTATTTCGTACCAAACAACAATATGCACTAAATCTTTTCGAAGCTGAGCACAGTACATGAGTACAGTAACCTGTATTAGCATAAATATAGGTATAACGCAAGCATAGCCGTGAGTGGAAGCTATTTAAGCCATTACCTAAAATTAAATGTTTTGAGTCTAATATAGATTTATAAAACAGTAAATTAAAAGAAGTTTCAAACAAAAAACTACAATTTTATAAGTACCTCTTCATATTACAACAAAAAGAAATCATCATCACTTCACTCAGGTCTTTAACAGAAGTTTCAGTAAATTTTGTTTAGGAAGTAGTTACCTAAGCAGGCAGGTACAGTTTAGAAAAATATGAAAGAATGACACACACGCACGATGATGCTGCTTTGCTCAGTTTTACATATCCGCGCGCTTTTTGTTCCATTTACCACATTGTTTTTACCTTCTTAAGTTTGGCTCCATACGAATTGGTACCTACACTTAGCCAGTGTCAATAGATATATAAAAATAAGTGTATAAAAAAAATATAATTAATTTTTCTTAATACTAATTAGGAATTACAAATACTAAACCACCACTCCTTAAAGAATCGACCGTTATAATTATTATTATGTCCACTATTTTCCACGCTGTTCCACGCTGTCTCATTCCCACTGCACTTTCAACATACCTACCTAGTGGTGAAAGTGAGGAAGTAGGTTAAATCGTCATTACATCATTATTAGTTACACCCAAAGATAGTTACTTACTAAAACTATAACCTTCTTGGAGTAACCGAGTAATCTAATTTTTACCCGTGGTTTTTTAATAGCCCACAGATCTAAAATATTTTAACTATTATCAACATGCAAGAAGAAGAAGAACAAATCAAAAACAGTCAAAAACGAACCTTACGCTCCATGTTGTTGTTAATTCGAGGATACAATTGCCATAATGAATACCTACATATTATTTTATCTAAGTTAAACATTAACCATTTAACCATTTTAAACATTTTATTTTATTTTTCATTTTTCTTATTTTTCTTTTTTTTTAATAAAATATTTCGTGTCATTGGCTAAATACAAATAATAGCACGCGCTCCGGCTTACTTTAATGCCAAAATAAAAAAGGTTTTAAAATGTGTAGCAATGGTAAGGGTCTATAACTTAAGTAGCCATAAGTACTACAGGTACCTTAAAACTTCCTTGGGGTCGATCAAGAATGTAGCATTAGCGCAAAAATAATTTGAACTACATATTTAGAATGGTAACGTGTAGTAATTTTATGTAAATAATACATTTGACCAGATCGCCTATAATGAACATTGCTCCCGCCAAAACCCTATAAATCGAAAACTTCAATAAAAATGTTAATTAAGTAAGCTTCAATATTGGCTAAGTATGATAATCGCGTGAAGCCTTATTAATGATTATAAAAAGTCTAAGAATTTCTCCTTTAAACGTTTTCATAAAATACTTCGTATCATTAGCTAAATACATGTTTTGTCTAATGCCAAAATAAAAAAAGGTTTTACAATGCGTAGCAAATGGTTTCCCCGTTTTAAACAACTGTAAAACATGTTTATACATAAATTCCTCAAAAGAGGAGTCTGAAAATCTTCACTTCTGAAAATATTGAGAAGAAGCAGAAGCAATAGAATGAAAGTAAACATGAAGCTGGCAAATGCACAAGACGTGCGACGCCAATCCTCACGCGAGGAACAAAAAAAAAGGGTCAATAAATTAAGTACCTATAGGCACACATTACTGAATATGTTACTACTATCGGTTAAGCTATAGGTACTATAAATACAATTTTAAATACTTATTTCGAATGGTAACGCGTAGTACATTTTTGAATACTAATATATAATAACAGATGGCCAATAAAGAATTTTGCCCTCGCCAGAATCCAATAAATCGAAAACTTGAATAATAATTTTAGTTATGTTTCAATATTGGCTAAATATGATATCGCGTGAAGCCTTAAAACTTATGATAAAAAGTGTAAGAAATTTTTAGTTTTCGAAATTCCTTGTTCTTTGTGTCGTGCTCATATTCAAGTAGGTTCTCATACCTATCCTCTTTTTTAGTTTGGACCACAGATTAACGAAAAAACTAATCTTTAAGTAATACATATTATGACTTCCTTGGGTATAGGTAATTACATAATAACAATTGTTTTTCTCTAATCTGCATTGGAGCGCAGACGAAGTTATCGCGCGATATATTTCGCCGTAGCCCGAAAAGTGTGATACACTCATGATACACTGCCGGTAATGCAAGCGCGTCAATTGTTATTTACTGTTTTTTTTAAAGAAATAAAAACATGCATAAATTAATTAGTGCAGTGGGGATTGTACAGAATGAAATAAAAATAATTGGGGTTCCGTCCTGAATGGGTAAATTCTTATTACTAAATCTCCGCTATCCGTCTGTCTGTCTATCAGTCACCAGGATGAATCGTGATAGTTAGACAGTTGAATTTTTCACAGATGATATATTTCTGTTGCCACTATAACAACCGTTATCCATATTCAAAGGGTCAGATAAACGGACAACAAAAAATAATGGTTTCACTTCATATTGATAAGGAATTATAAATTAAAACTATTAAAATTTATTTATGTAATCGCAAATAATACTCTCACAGTTTGTAAAACATATTTATTCGCCGACATGCAATATAACGCTACTGCTTCCTCCATTTTATTTAGCCCACGTCGGTTGCGCAGCAGGCAAACAAATTGACTGTGTGTCCGGGTTGTGGCGCTATAAAAACTTCGAGGATAGTCAACAGAGATGTTTTTGCGCGCCAACTCAACAGCGAAGGTTCGGGCGTATATGAAGCCGTGTCATAATAGTAACAGAATTTTTTTTCTTTAATCCGTGCCTCCAGATAAACCCGAAATAAAATTACCGTCAATAGCACAGAGTAAATTTTTTTCTCTGATCTATGATTAGTAGCCAAAATAAAACTTACCTTTTGACACTGGCTAAATACCTACACTATGTGTGGAGTCAAAATATAAGAAAAAAAAACTTACCTTGAACCCTTGAAGCGGCCATCTTGTTAAAATCCTGTTCCGTTTCATAATGAAATCTTACACATTTTCACCAAAAAAAATATTAACGATATATAAAATTTAATATATCCTATGTTGTGCGCCGGGTTTTTCTAAGCTTATTAGTGAAAACCGCATGAAAATCCATTCAGTATCTTCGGATTTGTGCCGTAACAAACAAACAAACAAACAAACAAACAAACAAACAAACAGACAAAATGTTTAAAAAGTAGCTTAACGTGATCAGCGAAAAATTTCAAGCCAACCTGTGTCATTTTTTTTTCGATATTTTGCATTTACAGATTTTTTTATCTCTACAGTTTTATTATATGTATAGATTAATACTAATTGTTTTGCATGCGGGTATGATAAAGTTACTTTGATTACAGCTCTGTCTAAGGTTTGCGAGAAAGCCAACTCGGTGAAAACTGCAACCGTAGACGCTCCCACATGGATCCATAAATACATTATTGGAAAGAACGGCTCTAACATTAAAAAGATTACTCAGGACTTCTCAAAGGTAAATTTGAAATAATAGTTTCTAGTTATTTATTAGTTTATGCACATTCCAAACTTCAGGCACAAAGTGTGTAAACTTAAATTATTTTTTTGCAAGGTTAACTTGTGTGATGTAATCAACTTATTGCTATCTAAACCATTTCCCATAAAATGATGCAGCTTATAAAACAAAATACTTATGCAATTTAAAGATTAGTAAGATTGTGTTTTGTTTAAATCCAGGTACACGTTGATATTACGCATTCTGAAGATAAAGTGAAGATCGATGGTCCGCCGGAAGAAGTGGAACGCGCGCAAGTCGAGTTGGACAGCTTTGTTAAGAACCTGCTGGCAACACTCACTTACGTCGAGCTCTCTGTAGACCCCAAGTTCTTTAAACACATTATCGGCAAGAGTGGATCAAACAGTAAGTCGTTAACTATTCTTGTAAGTTTTTATTTTTCACAGTCCATGAAAATATCAAAATATAAAATCTATATTTCATTTCCAGTTAATAGACTGAAGGATGAGACTGGTGTAGTAATTAACATAATTGAAAACGAAGGCAACAATATTATTCGCATCGAAGGCAGCCACCAGGGCGTCGCCGATGCCGAGAGGGAGCTGAGAGAAATGGTTATGAAATTAGAAAACGAAAGGACGAAGGAGGTCTACGTAGATCATAGATATATTAAATCTCTCATCGGAGTCAAAGGAGAGAAAATTAAGGAAATTCGGGATAAATTCGACAGCGTGCTCATATCGCTGCCCGATCAGGGCCAGAAGAGGAGCCCGATTAAGTTAAGAGGACCGCAGGACGACATCGAAAAATGTGAAAGGTTCCTTCATAAATTGTTGAAGGAGATCGCAGAGTCTTCGTACGTGCAAGAGGTGCCGATATTCAAGCAATTCCACAAGTTTATAATCGGCAAGGGTGGCGCCAACCTGAGGAAGATTCGGGATGAGACCGCCACGGTCATTGACCTCCCCGCGGAAGGAGACGACAGTGACGTCATCACTGTCCGCGGCAAGCGGGAGAACGTCGAGGATGCTGTGAAAAGAATACAGCAGATCCACAACGAAAAGGCGAATATAGTAACGGAGGAGGTGACAATCTCGCCGAAATACTACAACTCGCTGATCGGCGCCGGCGGGAAGTTGATTCATTCCATAATGGAAGAGTGTGGTGGGGTTCTGATCAAATTCCCAGCGGCTGATAGTGAGAGCGATAAGGTGGTGATTAAAGGCCCCGTGGAAGACGTCGAGAAGGCCCGCCTACAGCTGCTAGCGCATGCGAATGAGCGAGAGCTTACATCTCACACTGCACAAGTGCGAGCGAGACCGGAACATCATAAATTCCTAATCGGCAAGAGCGGCGCTAACATCAAGAAGATCCGCGAGCTGACCGGCGCTCGGATCGTGTTCCCGACCGAAAAGGACGAGGATAAGGAAGCCATTTTCATAATCGGTAAGTTTACAGCACAGAGCAAAAAAAAAACGCTTCCTCTCTACATAGAGGCGCCTTTTCGACACTTCTCATACAATTCAAGCGTGTCAGGTATTACAATGAAACCTCTATGGTTTACCTGCGCAGATGACATATATAGCAATTGTCTTGTCATTAGTGCCACTGCTGTCAGCAAAACGTGCTGTGGGTTGAGTCGATATATTTTTATCGATAGTTTGATATGATTTAAGTACGCGGTAAGGTACCTCTTACCTGATTGTATCATTAGGTACACTTTAGTACCTACCTATATGTTTTGTGCCTTTTGTGCGTATTTCTATGTGTAATAGTGTTATTTTATTCTATTATACTCTATTCTGGGTCGACAATGGCCAGCCGATAAACATACCGGTATAAATCTAAAATAAATAAATAAATATAAATAAATAAGTATAGAGATAGTTTATCGTCAGTTTATGGTTATAAAGAAGCAAATCCGATAGGCGTCCAAAGTGAGGTTTTATGGGGGAGGCAGTGTTAAGCAGTGGACGTCTGCCGGCTGATGATGTGTGATAGTATAATTATATCTATAAACTAAAGTTTGAAATAGAAGAAACATAACAAGTTATAAAACGAAAAAATATATTAAAACTCCAAATATATAGGTAACACGTTTTGCTGATGATTCATTTGTTGCGTCATGTTTCTTTTTGATAGAATTCATCTGAAAATACAATTATCAGATGAATTTTTAGGAAAAATAATAATAATATTGAGTATCATTGAGGTGCTGTCGGTAAACACTTATTTAATAGAAGGAGGTCCTTAGTTTGGCAGTAAATAAAGGTAATTTTTCAGCTCACCATGCGATGTATATTTTAATTTACAGCTATTTACAAAATAAAAAGCAAGTGAATTTTTTCATGCAATATCGACTAAGACGTAGATTCTTACGTAGAATCAACGAGATCAGTTGTCCTTAGCAACCAAGAGCAATGGTTTTCTATGAGGCTACCATGGATGAAATAAAAAAAAGAAGGATTGAGTTTTGATTGACATCGAACTGAAGCCCAAAATGGCGGACATATTACATATGTGTGTCAGCTGAAAGTAGACTGCATATGATGTGAGCGTGTGCGTGTTCCGCTCGTACGTACGAAGCGTTCCGGCTTCCTAAGGGAGCTTCAGTTTCGGATCAGACGGAATTCCCTCCCTCTTTTTTTTAATAGCTCCATGGAGGCTACATGAAAACTCTTTCATGGGCGAGCACGCCACATCATTATAATGTCCTCATCAAATAATAAATGCGGATAAGATAAATTATAGTCATCATCATCAGCCCGTAGATGTCCACAGCTGAACATAAGCCTCCCCCAGAAAGCGCCACTTTGAACGGCTGCTCGCCTCCTGCATCCACCGGCTCCCCGCGGTTTTCACCAGGTCATCGGTCCACCTAGTACCTCGTTACAAATAGGATAGAGTTTCAATGTGGGAATAGCGTCAAAATATAAACGTATATGGTTAGACATTTTCATAAAACATTCAGCTTCAAAATGCTAAGAGCAAACCGTATCATGTTTTTGAGGAAACCAATTGCACTGTCCAGTTGCGAATATCTATTTATCTTTTATATTAGGATCTGTAGGAAACCTAATAAACATAAAAGATATTAAACGTTTAATTAGTAGAAGTCAATTTAACCACAAAATAAATTGAAAACATTTAAAACTTATTGTAACCAATTTCCGGATGGCATAATAGAAACTATCGATGTATCGATAATTATAAGGTTAACCAACGCATTACATCACTATCGGTACTTCTGCCATAGGGTAAGTTCGCCGGTTTTGCGACCACTTCCTATATCCGACCGTTTAATGTACATTTGATGAAAAAATAAAAAAAATAAAAAGCTTGCGGTGAACACATCTCTAAAATATATTATGCCTACACAATTATGTCCAAATAGGTTCAGTTTTGTAACAAATATTATACGAGAAATCCCCAATTCTATTTTAAAGCTTTGAAGCTTAAAAGCACATACATTTTAACTGCCAGTTTTCGACCACGTTTATCCACCATCTGGTATAAAAACTACAGATACCCAAAATCACTCGTGGTCGAAAACTAATCCAGCTGCAGAAAAATGCTATTCGACCGCAAAAGCAAACTATATCAAAAACATTATAAATACGTATTTATTTACATATAAAAGTACATAAATAGTCGATTACTTTGTAAGTTTAACTAATTAAACCAGACACGATTATAAAAAAACGATTAATGCTGGTGGTCGCAAAATAGGCGTGACCAACTGATCGAACCATCATTGAATATTTCTCGCCCAGGGTGTAATGTGGGCTGCCTTTATTACAAAAAAAAGTAGCGTATTTAGTTTGTAAACATAACTATGTTTATAAACTACGTTAGCCAATATTTTTTTTGTTATAGTGCCTCAAAGCTGGAGAAATCATGAAAATACAAGGCAGAGGATCTAAAGAAGCCTTTCTGATCATTGTTTCTATCATCTATTTACCACAGGCAGTCAGGCACCTACGTCTTTCAATTTATAGTGGTAGGAAACTAGCGAAAAAGTGGTCGTAAACATAATTTAGTGATCGAAAACTAGCAAAATAGTTACTATTAGCCTTTGGTTTAGATATTTATAAAAAGGTGGGTTATTTTAAAAAATGATGGATAATCTGATAAAAATATAGAGTATAATATTTGAAACGTAGCTTAGTAGCATCAAGTCAAAAAATGCTACTGGTACATTTTATTATGCAACCTAAACTTGACAACTCCACTAAGTGGTCGGAAACTAGCGAAATTACCCTATAATGTCAAACTGACACAGAGGAGTACCCCGTACCGAAGTTCGGCAGCAATAATATGATTGATTTCGTCTCTATATATAGGCGAAGTGTCATTTGTTTCATAGCTCTGTGGTTTACAGATTACTATTAGCTTAGGTAAAAAATGCGAGCGCAGATTGGAGCTAGTATCATAACAAAAACAAGGCCCATGTGTAGCAAGTAGCATTTTATCAGTATTAGAATTATGAAAATCGAATTTTCTAAGGTTTCCTTCTACAAACAATTTGACCTCTTTACAATAGTAAAGTTGCTGTTAGTTTAGTCGCTAATCAACGTTCAATAAGCATAATGTCAGCGACAATTCACGAAATGTGAAATTCGCGGAACGTCCAATAATTTAGATAACCGGTCAAGCGGAGCAGCCCGATATCTGTCATAACACAATTGATTTCAACTGTGTCTACTAACTTTCCACAACACACATTTTAATGCTTTAACGGGCTTGCGTTTCGGTACTCGAGTCACGGCCGGAACGTATTTCCAATCATCGCCCTATCAACACGTGACAACATTCACTGGCACCGTTACAAATAGTTTCGTTTCCCGATAACAGGTCGCGAAGAGCAAGTGGCGGCGGCTAAGAAGCAGTTAGAGAGTGCAGTCGCGGAGATAAGCAATGTGGCCGAGGGAGAGATGGCCGTGGCGCCACGACACCACCGACATTTTGTCGCGCGACGCGGCGAAGTGTTGCGTCGCATCGCTGATGAATGCGGCGGCGTACAGATATCATTCCCGCGACAGGGCGTCAACAGCGACCGCGTCGTACTTAAAGGACCTAAGGACTGCATCGAAGCAGCTAAGATCCGCATCGCAGAGATTATCGAGGATTTGGAGGCCAAGGTACTTATTTTTCGTGACCTTGGTCAAGCTAGGGCCAATTCTCTACCGTACTCTTACTCTCAGTTAGGCCTGAATTCTCGGAAAAATTATGAGGTCAAAATCTGAAATGAAAAGTTGAAAGCAAAGTATTGTACAGCCGTCGTTCGACAGTTGACGTAATCTCTAGATTTTCCCGCTAACCGGCTTCTAGGAACTCGTTCAAGGTCACGCGATAAGCAGCCGCAACTGTAATGTTTTCGCTACAAATCAAAACAGAAAGTTAAGCTTGACCTTGTAGTGAGAAAGAATACATTTGGCATGTTTAACGCTACAACTTCTCAATTTACAAATTATGTGTATCCTCTTATTCATAAACACCATAAACTAATTTATGCTACAAAATGATCTGTTATATACTCGTTGATATGTAGTACTACATGTGTAAAATTTCAACAGATTAGCTTATCAAGGGTTTGTGAATGAAGACCTTTAGGCCCACTTGAGCGCTGTCAGGATTAACTAATCCTGGATTAGTCTTTTAGTTTATCTTGGCATGTTAAAATACTTGCCACTAAACTTGTATCATTCGTTTTTAACCCAGCCTTAAATGAATAAGCTTGGGTTCAAATTTAATAAATGGCGAATTTGTTAATGTGACAACATAATCTGAACGACTAATCGATATCAAGTTAAGCATGAATTAAAATGGAACATCATTTCATTTCATTTATTTATTTATAAGCATAATCTTACATGTCATTCATAATTTCAAAATAATACAAAATATTATATTATTATACATAATCTTAAAATTAATTACAGGGAATTATTAAAGGGTTGTTTTGTTGGGTTGTAACAAGGTCCTTATTCAATGAGGGTGTTCTGTTACCTCTATTTAAAGTATCAATAACTAAAAGTAAAGCCTTTTTTCTTAGGTGACAGTGGAGTGCGTGATAGCGCAGCGTCACCACCGCACAGTGATGGGTGCGCGCGGAGCTAAGGTCAAGGACATCACGGCAGAGTTCGACGTACAAATCAAGTTCCCCGAGAGAGACACCACTGAAGGCGCCGACGTGCCAGTCAAGGAGGCCGACGACGCCGAGCCTGGACTCAACGACATCATCAGAATCACCGGCCGCCCTGAAAACTGCGAGGCTGCGAAGAAAGCTCTGTTAGAACAGGTAATAAATACATCTTAACCCAAATACACTAACAGTAGACCCGCGGTTTGAAACGATTTGGTAGGCGGTGTCGGATAAGCGAATTTGTCTTATGGAATACTGCTACCGCACCAACCTCTTCGAGTTAGGAACTTTTTTGATAATAGCTGGATCGGTTTGTGTTTAAATCATTTATTATTGAAGCAAACTAGTAATTGATAGTATATTCCGTAAATGGTCTCATTAAAATTAGATTTCGTGGCAAAATGTCGATGCTGGTGAGGTTGCTAAAGCCGCTAATTTCCTTCGAAATTAAACTAGGATTTGTCGTAAATCGTTTTATTTCACGTTTTAAGTCTAGTTTTGGATATTTAATATTGATTTCTGTGAGTATGCACACATCGTAACTTAAGAATTAATAACAACAATTAAAACTACATTTTTTTTCCCCTAGGTTCCTATTACGATCGAAGTGGAGGTTCCCAACGAACTGCATCGTCTGCTCGCCGGTCAGAAGAGAAGAGAGCTCATGCAAACTTATGATGTCCATATATTGCTGCCACCGGCCGAAGATGACAGCGATTTTGTCAAGGTATACATTATATTTGCATAGTTCTAGAGCTATAGTGAAAAAAAATTTCATAGTAATGCTATAAGAGCGAACAGGTTATGTTATAACAGCAATCAAAATAAACAAGAAATATTTTTTCCAATCCGAACTGTTTAACGGGTAGTCGGGTAGTGAATCTTGATTAACTTGAATTCATTTCATAGGTGACTGGCACGCCAACAAACGTGGAAAAAGCGAAAGAGGCACTCACCGATAAGATTTCCGAAATGGAGAAGGAAAAGGAAGACAGATTACTCAGGTAAAGCTTTCAATTGTTTGTAATAGTTTAAATCAGGTTATTATTGAAGCAACATTTTTAGATATTACATACACATACAAGGTGACCTTGAATTGGTATGTTATCCCGAAATGGGGGGGCTGGAACCATGATACCCTACAAGTTGTGAGAGCCTTACTTGAAACTGGGTATGTCAAAACCTCCATGGTCAAAAATAAATCCACTCACAAAATTGCACGTGCGATCGCTACGAGAGTTAACAAGATACGACTATAAATTCATTTCTAAACACAGGAGCCCTATTCCCTATGACACATGAGATTCCTTGCCAATAACGCGTGACGTCATAACGTGCCCTAAACATAAACGCGGATGTTAAACGCGCCACGACGTGGAATTGAAAAACTGTATTCTGTATGCCGCGTGTTAGGTTGTCTATGCCCAGTGTTTTCTATTTTTCGGTTTCACGCGATGCGTTCATAAACATTGCATTCATTCAATTCGGAAAAATACCGGTTCTTGTACTTTTGAATAAATTTGCTTCCAATCTTCATAATACGTTGGTTTATCATCAATAAAGGATACCAAAAATTTTAGAGTTGATAATTTATTCAATTTTAAAATAAGGAAGAATAATGGTACCTACCAAAGTAGTGTTTTTAAAATATTATAATAGGATACGGATAGACTAGTTTAGGAACGAAAACGATATCAATGACACATATGCCATGACCCTAGGTATTTTACTCTTTGACCACAGAGAACTTTGCTATATACTAAAATCTTTGACATAACCTACATAAAATAAAACTCGAGATTGTGATACCAAATAGTATTTCTATCTAATTTGATATTGTGGAGAAATTTCCACAGAAACCAGATTTAGTATAAAATACGCTGCCCACAGTGTGCAAAAAAATTATTAATGTCTGTGCAGTGTTACATAATTTGTGTTTGAATGATGGTGTTGAAATTGATTTCGTTGATGACTCGACCTCCAATGATGATCCTGTTGTCCCAATACCAACAGAATCTTATACCGATGCACATGCCAGGCAGCAGTTGATTGATATTTTGTGGCAAAACCGATCATCAGCCTGAAGACATCTACTGTTGATGTGATCGTCATCATTTTCCTTGTAAAAAAGCTAAAATTAGCCTATTTTCAATAAACTATACTGTTTAAGTTTTGCATTTCATCTCCTCCCTGTGCTGAACCATGTGGTGATGTGGCCTGCCCATTGCTATTTCAACTTGCTGAGAGAGTTTTGTCACTTGTAAATTAATTTTATAATAAATTAAATGTTATGTACCTACCTATTAAAACTGTATTTCTTTCTAACTCCTATCAGTAAATAAGAATAAGAAGGACAATAGAAATGAAATAAAACAACTTGTACTGTTTACAGTTATTATTATTTAAAAGTTCTTGCAGGACGTCTACCAATCTGAAAAAGAAACATTTGATTAGTTTTCATTATTTATTATGAGTACTCAAACTGGAACATGCTGTTAGTCTAGTTGCGCACTGCGGATAAAATAGTATCCTATTTGTTAATCTAGCGTATAAGCTATCAGCATTCCAAATTTCATTAAAATCAGTTTAGTAGTTATGGTGATAGAGGGTAACAAAGATTAAGTCAAACTTTCGCACTTATAATGTTAGTAGGATGAAACATGCAGTTAGTCTCCCATTCATAAAAATATGTAGTAAGCTCTTCATGTAGTCAGTCAAATAGCAGAGCTGCGCTGGGCTGGCTTTGCAACGACTGGCACTAGCATTCATTTTGGCTAGAAGTGAAAGCAAATAAATAAAATATTATAGGTACAGGTGAACGACCAATTGTTTGTAAATAAATCACAAAAATAGTGAAACTCACCAAGTAGAGGATAACCAACAATAAACTCAATTTCAACTTTTTGACGCCAATGTCGCGTGGATAGAGAGAAAATAAACGACGGAGATTGATCGGTTGGCCGGTGTATCATTTTGCATCCGAGTTTTGGTAAACGCGCCAACTTGGAGCACGTTATTTTGACAGTTCATAACGTGCGTGTAACGAGCCTTGTCGCGTTTGTCAAAATTGAAAATGGCATACAGAATAGCATTTCACAACCATTCCACGCAGATATCGTAACGCGCCGCGTTACGTGTCTGAATGGTCATAGGGAATAGGGCCCCAGGTCGTTAAACTCATTTATGTACACTCGGTCAAGGACGAGGTTCAACCACTCAGCTGCGGTAAGGCTATTTTCGAAAGTAAACTTTACATGGCATTTCTTCAATGAAAAACTATTAATTTAGTAAAGTCGTAGAAGAAACATTGTCGACCTTGGGGTGTAGATTTACCCCCTTTCGGGATAACATACCGATTCAAGGTCACCTTGTATAGCATACTACAATAGTTTTTAATGAAACTCTTCTCTTTCCAGGTCATTTGAACTGAAATTCAAAGTGGATCCGGAGTACCACCCCCTGGTGATCGGCAAAGGAGGCACCGTCATCACTAAAATCCGCACCGAGTTTGGTGTACAGATCAACCTGCCTAAGCGAGGCGAGCCCGATGACGACACCATTACCATCCAGGGTTACGAAGACAAGGCGCAGCAGGCCAAGGATGCCATCATGGCCATTGTACACCAGCAAGTATGTACCCTGTGCTATGTATAAAATTGTTCATCATGTACAGGGTGTATTATGGTTTGCGTTACTGCTGCACAATAGCCCGGTTTACAATTCCATTAAAACATACACATAGCTACCCTTATACTTTTTTGCAGTAGTTAGGTAAAATCCTAAGTAAACATAATTTGATAGCTTTTAAATGTTAGAGATGGAAATAACAACGACCGCAACCAAAGATTATAAAGCCCGTTGATAACTCGTGAACATAATTTCTCGTACAAACACGACTCACCTACGTGGGCAACCTCGCCCTGGTAACAAAACGAGACAAAGTCATACGAAATTACAAATGACAGAGCAAGATGGAACAAAAGACACATTGGGTGTCCCGCTTCATCTCGTACGATTAGCAGTTGAAATACACTACTAATTTTCGTACGAGGGGAAGTTGTATCATTTGTCAACTGGATTTATAGTCAATGACCGCAACCCTTGAACTAACCCAGTTACTAATAAATAAATAAATAAATATGTGCGGACATTTAACACAGCGCCATCTAGCCCCAAACTAAGCATAGCTTGTACTATGGGAACCAGATAACTGATACCATACTTATATACTTTTTTGTTTAACAAACACTGAGGGCTGTGGGTTTGATTCCTACCCAGGACAAACATTTGTGTGATTAACATTGATGTTTGTTCTGCATCTGGGTGTTATATTACAATACATAGAATACAATATAACACCCACACGCAGAACAAACATCTATGTTCTATGTGAACCCACAGCCCTCAGTTCAGCAGGCAGGGATACTACCAACTGAGCTATTGGGCCCGTATAATAAACACTGCATAAGAGCAGGATAGCTACTCGGTGTTTTCTCATGTTTTACCTTTGCTCTTTGTTACAGTGCATTAATAATGCCCCTGTGCACCTAGCGTATTTTTTTCGTGCCTTCAACTCATTCTCAATAGACACAAACAAAATACTCGCACCCTTACTAATAAACACTGCCTGAGGTATTTATCATATTTGAATTATTCCACTGTGTAAAACAGTGGAATAATTCATTAATCAACTCTGTGTTTTCTCTTGTTTTATCTTGGCCTATATAACTCAAAATTCTCTGCTACCACCATGTTTATTAGGAAGAGGGTAAATAACTATTTCTGCGTTAACAACGTTTAGTAAGGGGGGTGTTTAGTGATAGCATTTACAGTTTTTACAATTGAGTTGAAGCAAATAGATCATCACATTTATTTGACAAATTATTAGTTGTTTTATTTAAATAATTAATTATTCAATTAACTTAACCAGACTTTTAAGTTAATGAACCACCAACTAAACTACTATCGACTTGTTGTCCACAGAACAGCCAATACCGCGAGGAGGTGGACATCGACCCGCGGGTGCACCGTCGCCTGATAGGCCTCCGCGGCAAGAACATCCGGCGCGTGATGGACGAGTATAAGGTCGACATCCGGTTCCCGAAGAACCAGGACGATAGCACCGTCGTCATCGCCGGAGACGAGGATAACGTGCTAGATGCGAAAGATCATCTACTCAACATGGCAGAGGAATATGTGAGTTTAGCTTAACTATGGCTTTAGATTGTAGTGATAGAAGTAGTTTCCATTAGGTGAGAGTTGAGACAGTGTCAAATGCATTGCCTATAATGAATAAAATTGATAGAAGTTATGGTTTGGGTGTGATGCAGTGACGTGATAGCATTGGTAGGTTTGCTGTGTCTGGAGAGCAGCAGGGTTACTCTTGACACTCGATTTCAATCGTAATTTGGGATTTGGAACGAAATCGTGGTATTTGGTACTCTTGAATCCGATACTAGCGCACGATTGGAATCTTTGTCCGTGGAATTTTATGAAACTAAATGGAATCGACTCATTTTTATACCATACGTTTTTTCGGTACTCTTGACGCGATTTGACGTTGACAAATTGAGCTTGAAGTCGAGTTTGCGATAGAATTTTTACAGTTTTCAAAAGTTAACTTTTTTGCGTTCGAGTGTGTTGTGTTCGGAAATAAAATGGCACGTTTGTCTCTTATTTTTAATATTTTGGACAAATTTATACACAAAATATACACTCAGTCTTGTTGATGACACAAACACAAACACATGATAATTCCCATGGGCGGAGCGCAACAACCTTTTGCTATTTGCCTGGATTATCTTGTAAAAAATCCGCTAGATCCTCCAGCTGTTGGTAGGTTGGCCTAAAGATATTATAGTCCTCAAAATTTTAGCAACCAGCGGGATTTGAACCCGTGCCCTCCAACTCACCGGATTGGACGTTCTACCAACTAGAGAGTTGGAGGGCGCGGGTTCAAATCCCGCTGGTTGCTAAAATTTTGAGGACTATAATATCTTTATAGATATACCTAAAGTGTGGTTTACCCTTCAAAAATCATTCCTATGCGCTTTTATTTTCTTGAAAGTGACTAAATATCATCAAAAGTGATGGTTTTTGGTAAAGTATTTTAAATTTAAGTAAATAAGTAAATAAATAAATAAATAAATAAATAAATGAAATGTTTTCAACCAATTTTGGTATTAGTATTTTCTATTATGTTGAGTATGGCAGCACTTACATAGTGTTGTTATTTTGTGAGTCACAATGTTAAGTCGATCGCATATGCGATTTCAATTTCCAGCTCGATTTTGTTCAAGGGTACCAAATTATTTAACATTGGAATTGAGATTGATTCGGATTAGAATTTTAGTGAAATTGGGATTGGATTCAAGAGTAACCCTACAGTTCTGAGGAAATCATTTTATGATTGTAGTAAGAAAGTTTCAGCAACATTGTCTTTGGTACATTAAAATCTTCTGCGATCACCAGGGCCTGAAGTCTGCTATTTCAGTTGTGTCATAATGATTCATGAATGGTGCCATAATGACAGATTTTGACACTAAGTATAATTGTACTTATGGTTGGTAGACTACTATTAGTGTCAAAATCTGTGATTATGGTACCATTCATGTTCATGATGACACAATAACACAGGCGCAAAATAGCAGACTTCGGGCCCAGCACGCTTGCCAAGCACGGTGATATGGCAAACCTGATAAGGTCCAAACTGGCGTTTTATCAAGGAGAACATCTTCTGGCTGTTTTTCGTCTAATTTAAATAATATTTAACTAGTGTCCAATTGAATGAGCCCTGCGAGGTGGCGCTTTGGAGTGGAGCATACATTTGTCATTTTCTAAGGATGTCACTTTATTTAAAATGTATTCCGATATTTTGTGGTAATAAACAAATCGTTATTTGTAGCTGCAAGACGTATCCGACCGATACCAGAGACCGACGGGTCCGTCGTTGAGCGACTTCGGTGAGGTGCTAGCGAGCGCTACGAGCGCGGCTGCGGCCGCGGCTGCCGAGCCGGCGGGCGGGCCGGGCGGGCCGGGCGGGCCGGGCGCGCCGGGCGCGGCCGGGTTCGTGGTGAAGGGCGGGCCGTGGGAGCAGCGCGCGCCGGACACCGCCTCCACGCACGAGTTCCCCACGATGCCGGGCGGGCCGCGCGCCGCCCAGCCCGCCGCCCAGCCCGCCGCCGCCGCCGCCGCCTGGGGACCGCGCCGCTAACTACACCGCGCCACTCGATACGCCTCCTATATTCTTGGATCCTCTACTCTATCACGCTCCCACATCACCACATACAAATCTGGCATAATTATAAAATTTAACAAAAATACCATTAATGCAAACAAGTTTTCTTACATAAAAACAGGATAGAAAAAAAAATTGTATTTATGAAATTCTGAGTAATATTATGATAGTTTTTGTTGAACTTTTGTAATGTTATTCATAGTTCACCCAGAGTTATTTAACTAAACTCTTAAAATCTTTAAATTAGGTTCGATGCAGCTGGGTTAGAACGGGCGTTAGGCAATATGATCTTTCCGCTGGTTTATTTCACTTGACAAGTAAGCAAGTGTGAAAAACGTGACATAAAATGGGGAAAGACTATTTTGTCTACCATATATGCTAACCATGCCGGAGCGAGATAAAAAATAATCCAGGGATACAGTATAGGTACAGAAGATTCACTCCTTAAATGAATAGCGACTTGCTACAATGCAATGAACTGTATTTCAGCTCACACAACACACACAACACACACTCTAAACAGTTTCTCTTCTCGATGTATTACGTTGCTCTTCTGCATCGCTATTCAAGTATCCGCGTCCTTTTCATTCCCCCTGTATCAAGTTTATTTATCAATGTGAGTCATCTGACTATAAAATAATAGAACTGTTTCAATCGATATTGTATATTGGGGTCATGTAATTTGTGCGGTTCAACCGACGGATTGAGCTAGGGCTGGTACCCATTGAATCACTTCTCATTCTCGCGAACGCATCCGTTTCTCGCGTCGCTCGCGTGCCTCTGTAGCTGTGCTGGTAGTGTAGAACTTATTATTAAACTATAATCATGTTCTGCTTGTTGTACCTTTCTACGAAGTACTATCTATGTTACGTATTTTCAGCCTTAGCTGACTGTTCTGATATTGTGTTATTAGATGATAATCATGACGATCGATCTATTTGCATGATATATCCGGCGTGAGTTATCACGGGACAAGATAGAGAATGAAATACGAGAGTATAATATAATAAAATATAGTTAACACTTCCAGTGAATAATAATTATGTCGACGCTGGTTAAAAGGTAATGAAAAATTCATACTATGGGTATGGTATGTTCTCGAGGTTAATTTTATTATGAATATTTGTTTTTTTTTTACATTTGTAACAAAGATTGCCATTGGACTATGTTGTTGTTTACTGTCATATTTATGATTAGCTTTATGCTGAAAATATATTTATATTACATGCATCCCCATATGAATGCATAATAATTATTGGTTCTGTGTACTTATAACTAAATGAAGCTTCTATTTTCAATAGTTTCAATATAATTTTCTATAATTTTAGTGTTGCCTACGATTAATTGATAAATCAATAAAATATAAGACATAAATGAATATTTTTACAAAGTAATTTGTATTGTACATAGAAAAGTTTGTTTGAAAATATTAATAAAAATCTTTTACAAAATAAAACTAGTGTTTTATTATGACATTGTAATTGCTATATTTCCACTTGGCTCCGATTCTGATCCACCACGCAGTTGATCTTAGACTCGCCCAAGTCGCCACACACAGCCAGTGGCGGATTATCCCTAAGGCAAAGTAGGCACGTGCCTAGGGGCGCCAAGTTACGAGGGGGCGCGCGCGCAGAATTTTTTAAATTATAGGTACACTACACAACATACAAAATATTTAATTCCGGGAGCTTCCGAAGCGTGATCCGCTTTCTTGATTATTCATATATCGCACGGTTTTATAAAAGAAGTTGGTAAGATACAAAACTGCAATGATTAGGTATGGACGCGCGTTCGTTGCGCCTAAGTCTTAGCATTTAGAAACTAAGTATTCGTTGGAGACTAGCGGGTGTGGGGTCGAGGGCGCAGCGCGGCGGCTAAGCGGCTGGTGCGGGCGCTGAACTAATTAAGTAAATAGAGCGTGAGTCTAATCAAAAGTGCGTCAATCTTATCAACCTTTTCCCCGCCAACCTCGGAAGAAACAGTTTCCTATATGCGGCAATTTCATTAAGATTGGAATAGCTGTACCTAAGTGTTTTATCAAGACTTAGTTATAAACGTGTACAAATTGTGGCGCTTGCTCCCCTCGCGCTCACCTCGCCACAGAATACTATTACTCCTCACCTCGCGCTTTGCAATCGTCGGTGCATATCAAACAGAGAGAGAAGTAATAGTATTCTGTGATATCAAAGTTCTCTGTGGTGCATATCGTCAAAAAAATTGATATCTTTATGATCCATTTATGCACAGAGTACATTGGTACATGCATTCATGGACCTACCTAAAATAGCTGGAATATGACGTTATGACGTTGGTCGTTGGGTAAATGGGTATATATTTAGATATTTTTGTGAATGTACAAAACTTTTAGCGCTCGTTTCGTTCGAGCATTGTTCGGTATGATAAGTGATCAAACTACTTACCTGACGTTCGATCATTATTGTACGAAGTGCTTCGTTCGAAGACATAGAACTTTTAACATGCAGCAGTCCCATTTGCTGGCAACGTAAACGCAACTTTAGAGCCTCCATAGAGCCCTAAAACAAAAAACTAAACACACCCTAGTCTATGTCACGCGTCCTGTCAAAGTCACTTTCTTCAGAGCTTGTACTCAACTTTACCCATGGGTAGGGTGGGAAGGGTGTGTATGTCTTCGAACGAAGCACTTCGTACAATAATGATCGAACGTCAGGTAAGTAGTTTGATCACTTATTGTACATCGTGCATTCGTTCGAAGACATAGAAATTTTAACATGCAGATGTTCAGAGACAATTAATGGTAAAGTTGAGATAAGAATTAAGTATTAAAATGTTTGTTGTAATAAAAACAGTTGTTTCATTTTAATCGCCTTAATAAATGTAATTATTGTAATCCAGTAGTGATAGGTTGGTACCTTCGTAATTAGTTACCATTAAATAATTATTTCTTAATTCTGTAGGTAGTGATTTCCATAAAATCCATTCACTCTAGTATATATTGGCTGCGTGGCCAGTCACACTCAAGTTATCAAGGATTTCTAAACTGGTATTTTTACTTTAAACAATAAAATCAGTCTAATCAATTATTGATAATGAATGAATCGCCTAAGTAAAAATTATTAATAATCAGTGGAGTGTAGTTTGGCACACACATAAAATTGGCTACAACGTAATATAAATTACACTACTTATTATAATTATGTAGTGTAATTCTTGTTCCTAGGGCTACAAGCTTAAAATTTTGTAGTATTATAATTATGTTTTGTCATTGATCATAGCATTAGAAAATTGTCCCGGAGCATTAGCTATGGGTCTGCTATAAAATTTTGTAAATGTTGACGAGCTATTAGTCCAACCCGCTGTTCGTCTTATTATCTCCAAGAAACACATCTTTTAATTTAAAGTTGACAAAAGTACTAATTATTTTTTTTACGTGTTTTTGAGTACGACAGGTAGTATCCCCTACCTAGTCTGTGACGTCAGTTTCTTTAACGCATCTATTAATTGTTGTTCAATGACAATATCAAATGATTTATTTATATTGTTTGAAATATTTTATGAGGCATAATATTCAAGGTACTTTTATTATTAGGGCAGATTTTATTATTCAGATAATTGCAAGTATAAGATAGGCTAGTCAAGCCTATCTTATACCCTGGAGCAGACTAAGATTTATGACATGAACCCCTTCATTATGAAATGAAGTGTTAGAGTTTTATTAATGACAAGGTTTGTGCTCCCTATGCTGTACCTACTCAATGCTAGTAGTATTACAGGTTAAACTTGGTGACTGATTGTGTGTCCAGGTCTGTAAGACACAGAACTATTATAGAACCCCGTGGTTTGGTATTTTGCCAAAAGTGGATTTTTAGATTTATAGGATCCTTCATAATCTCTTTTAAATGGTCATCATCCCCAATTTTAGAGTTGTTAATTTGTGATATTGCTGATTTACAGAGCCATAAGCCTCTCCGGATTTAAATAATTTTGTTAGAAATTAAATAACATTCGGTACTGAAGGTATAAATGGATCTATATTTCTCTCTTGGCTAAATATCTGCCCCAGATCCTACATCATATTGTTTTAACATGTGCCATGTAAGAAAGCATAGCATAACATCCATGGATGTTGGTGGAATGGTCTGTCTCAATCTCAACCATGCTTGCTTGATAGAACTCCTGCAATCAGTGTAAGCTATTTGTGCAGGGGAGGGATGTCTCTGAAAGAAGAGTGCAATCAATCTTTTTCAGTTTGAAAACATCATTAAGTCTGAATATGGCATGGTTTGTATAACTAGCCAACCTGACTGAGACGGCCAATATGGAACTATAATTATTTTTGTAGTTGTAAAGTTTCTAATTTTTGCATATATTTTAATATTAAACTTAAGTGGGGTAAAAGCATAAAAGAAATATTGGAACTAGTTTACAGTAAAGGCATCACATTTACTTGGCATCTGGATCTGGGTCGCCAAGGTATATAAGTGACATTTAGCTTCAACCCTAGATACAAACAAATTTGTGTTGGGTTAATAGTTTTCTGTGACTATTTATCGGCATCTGTTATCTGATGATTTCGACGGGCCTGATAGCTCAGTTGGTAGTATCCCTGCTTTCTGAACTGAGGGCTGTGGGATCGATTCCTACCCAGGACAAACATTTGTATAGATGTTTGTTCTGTGTCTGGGTGTTATATTGTATTCTATGTATGTATTTACAAACAAAAAAGTATATAAATATTGTATCAGTTATCTGATTCCCATAGTACAAGCTATGCTTAGTATGGGGCTAGATGGCACTGTGTGAAATATCCACACATATTTATTTATTTATTATTTACTCATACTAAAATGTGGATATATTTAATGTTTCATAAAGAATTTTAAACTGAGAAATATTGTTAATAATTCCAAAAATTAAAATTATGTGATAAGCTTCGCAAAATGTGTGTTTTGTGTGTGCTTCTTGTTTCCACATTCCATTTATTTTTCGACTATAGTCACGTGTACATCCTGTTCTATTTGCATCAATAATGATTTCATCATCATATATTATTTATCAATTTATTTATTATATTTTTAATACTGTTGGCCCACCAAGACAGATCAAGTTGACCCCTTAGGGAATATCATAGCATAGATCCCTCCCTTGACTTAGATTTGTGGTGCTCTAGGAGTGCAGAGCACACTGTAATCAAAGTACCTATAATCTTTGCAAGATCTCATTTGCAACATTCATTTAGTGAAGGTGTCTTTGTATTGAGTTATTTTTGATATTCTTTTGTGCCTAGGTAACTGTACTGGCATAGTTCTCTGGTGTCAAATATAAAACCCCAAAATTGACAACTTTCTATGGGTTAAATAATGTTTTCATAAAAGTTTTATAACTAACCCAAGGCAAGTATAACAACCATTACTTGTTTCATAATTTGGACTGATTTGTATACTAGTCTATAACTTATATGTACTAGTCGACACCATTATCATTACTTTTGTAATTATACATTGGGTAATGGGTGCTAAGCATAAACTATAAATTATAGCAGAGCATTAAATGAATAAATCCATTTTAATATGAGCTGTGGTCGGATATTTTGATTAACAAGATAGATAGATTGCATCCTAAGATTGCACCCATATTTTAGCGTATTATACAAAATATACTAATATGTTAGACATATTAGTATAAATTGAGGTCAAGCCCCGTTTGTGATTCAACTTTTCTTATACTAATTAATCTGTGGATTATGGTGAGTAGGCAATACTGCCATAAAAATCATAAGTATTTTATTGGCATTGCATAACTTTTGAAGTTGAATTAAGAAAGAAATTATCTGAAATCACATACCCATACCATACGGGTTAAAATAAAATGTACAGTCTTTGCACTTTTCTCCAACAGTTCAGATATTGGGACAATCATTGGTATGACTCACCTCTATGGACAAGCAGTTGTCTTGGCCTGAGTTGGTTTCAGTCGCTTTCACTCCACTGGTAGGGTGGCTTGTAATAGCTGGTAATAGCACTTTTTGGCTGGAGTTGTAATGTTTTTCAAGAAATTGAAGGCTAGGTTTTCTTATGTCTATACCTGCGTCAACCTTTGGTGGTAGCCAGGC
Organism: Ennomos erosarius; assembly: GCA_963580505.1. Lineage (NCBI taxonomy): Eukaryota > Metazoa > Arthropoda > Insecta > Lepidoptera > Geometridae > Ennomos > Ennomos erosarius. Next base: position 7,984,821 of record OY756981.1, on the reverse strand, counting down.
ACACCATTTGTGTTTTCTTTATGGCCTTTTTTATAATATTAAGCAGTGTGCTTTGAGGTTTTAATTTTTCCAATTAGATTATTTATCCTCTTTTTTAATTAAGAGTAATGTGGTATTTCCTAATATAGATAGGCCAATAGCCGGCTGTGTTGATTCCGATTCGAATTTGTTGTCTCAATTAGTTACAGAATAAGTTAGAGAACTGTTTATTTCAAGATTCACCTTTATTGCCTGCATTAGGGTACAGTTTTGTGGTATCAGTTGATTCATTAATTTTTGTTTATTTTTCTTTTGTAATAAAGACTTAAGAACTGCGGTCAGTCCAGATGTGGTCTTTCTTTCATTTATTAGTGGTCCATATTTAGGCTGCTTTAGGCGTTAGGTCTCCTAATGCCAATAGTATGTCTTGACTGGTAGATGGTAAACTTCCACCTCAATTTCAATGCTCAAGGCTGTCGGTTGTCGCTGCGGTGATTTGTTGTTTTATTTCTCTTTTCGTTCTTTATATATTAATTCAGGGGAATTATTAATTTTACATTATTCCTTCTGCGCTACTGCCTGAAACTCTGGAACTCTAGATCATTTACATCACAGTACCCTGTGGGGCCATAAGATCATGATGGTAATAATGAGTTATTAATACTAGGCCCAAAGTGAAAGACTCATTGCCACATTGTGTGACTGCAGCCAATTAGGTAACATGAGCCATTGAAACTTAGACCAGGTACAAGCCGACAGTGGTAAAGCTTTGAAAGCTACTTTTACATAATAGATCTCTTGTCTTCATGTCGCATATGAAATCCAACAGTCATACCTACGTTGACACATCTGGCGTGCCACCCGTGTCTTCGGTTTTTAAACTAGATATAGGCAGATAGTGGTAGAGCTTTGAAGGCTACCTTTACATCATAGATTTCTTGTCTTCATGTCGCGTATGAAACCCAAGAGTCTCAACCACGTCGACACATCTCGTGTGCCGCCCGTGTCTTCAGTTTTTTCACCAGGTATGAGCAGACAGTGGTAGGTAAAGCTTTGAATAACTACCTTTACGTCATAGATCTCTTGTCCTCATATCTCGTATGAAACCCAAGAGTCACAACCACGTCGACACATCTCGTGTGCCACCCGTGTCTTCGGTTTTTACACCAAGCATAACCTCGACGTGTGCCACCCATTTTGAGGTTATGAAGAAACCGGCTGTCTTCCTCTTTTTATTTTCATCTCCGAATCTGATTTCAGTTCCTGATCATTCTTTACCTGGGATACTGGCTTCCTACGGATATAAAATATCGTAGTCTTACCATTGTAGTATTGTTTGGTGTTAAGTCTTTGGTGTTAAGTTATTATTTTCTTTAGGTAATATTTCACATATTCCGTCCCTTAGGACGCTTTGGCTGAGAAATAATGTCCCTGCACTCGTTTTCTTAATAATTTTAGTAGAAAAATAGAAAGTTAAAGAAAATTAAATAAAATTAAAGAAAAAAAAACATTGCGTATTTTGCCACGCAAAATAGGACAAGTGACTTTGACAGGACGCGTGACATAGACTAGGGTGTGTTTAGTTTTGTTTTAGGGCTCTATGGAGGCTCTAAAGTTGCGTTTACGTTGCCAGCAAATGGGACTGCTGCATGTTAAAAGTTCTATGTCTTCGAACAAATGCACGATGTACAATCACGTAGATACCGTTCCATAGAGTAACTTTTTATACTGATAATCACTTCCGTAAATTATATACTATACAGGGTTACAGGGAAAATCGTGCTAGATCCGTTTAGGGCGTGGAGTACCCATCATTTCTGACTTATTTCACTATGTAACACCCTAGCCTAAACTTAACCCTTTTCGAGATATTCGACTTTTAATATTTTTTGTGAAAATTGCCGATTTTTAGGCTACAAAATTTAATTTTGTTTATTTTGTGTGTCTTATTATTATGATTATTGCATTTTTACATGTGTATTAAGATGTTTTAGGACGGCAATCATTAAAATAGTACATACGTTAATTGAATAGACCGTAGTAGACAAGTGAAAGTTAAGAAATACAAAAAATATTAGAAACTGTATTATTTTTCTCTAAGGAATATCTAAATAAAATATTAAGTTGAGGCTAGGTTGTTTCATAGTGAAATAAGTCAGAAATGATGGGTACTCCACGCCCTTAACGGATCTAGCACAATTTTTCCTGTAACCCTGTATATATATATATATAGAAGTTCAACCTGACATCCCTTTTAAACCCTGGTTCTCACGGTGGCACTTTCCTAAGCGCTTTACGTCCATGTTGATCCGCTTAAGGCTGGGCCAGTGTTGCTCTCCAACTCACCTTAAAAAAATCCGTGTCAAAGATTCTTCCCTTTGTGAATATGTTGGATGAAGGTGATCTTAATCACATCTTTTTTTCATGTCCACTTTTGGATCATTCATCTTTATTTCATTCTCTTAGCTCTTTACATGTTTCATTCCCTACTCATATATATGAACTTTTATCTTCCATTGACCCTCATGTATATTTAGCCCTTATCGACTTTCTCATGCTAAATGACCTTAAACTCTAGTTTTTTATTTCATATGTTAAGTAGTACCTTTCTGATCATACTTTCTTCAAAATTCCGTTACTTTTATATCTTCTTTTATTCTTGACGTGAAGCTGGCAGAAATGTCGAATAGACAATTGCCACAAAAAAAAAACTGCACGTTATTTATTTTTTACTTTTTATTTAAGTTTTAAAACAATTTATCAGCCTTTCTTTGTAGGACTATTGTGTATTTATTTGCGTAGTGCATAGTGCATGCGTGCATGCATACCGCCTACCTATGCGATGACAGAACGAAACGTGTGAGTATAAATAATTAAATTACCTGAAACTGAATTGTCGACGAAATGTTGCATTCCGTTTTTATGTAATAATATCATTCACTAAACTCAAATCATAATTGCAAATGCAAAACAGTTTACACTACTTTTGAATCTCATTTACATGGGCACACTTGCCTTTTACTAAAAATATTGCAAGTACTTATCAATATGCTTGATGCTACAGAAAGTACCAAACAAAACAAGTGCTCAAGTGCAAAACTTCATACAATTTTATTGGTGTAGTTATTACAACAGTAACAAAATGTGTTCATGGTACCTATTGATAATATTTTCAGGTGCCTCTCCATACCATTTTCATCACTTGAGTCTGCAACACTAGCACATGATGTTTTGATTGTTGACAAAGAGCACAAAAGAAGTGAAGTGCGCAAAGAGATTGCTGTAGAAGAAGGGAACCTTGTAATGTAAGTGTTCCTCATGCCTAATGTTTGTTGAATCTATAGGTCTAATTTATAATCTTACTTTATTGCCAGAGTAGAGGATGCAGGTTGATTCCCATGACGACAGGTATTTAGGCTCAAAAAAAATTATTAGGTGTTGTGAGCCTTACCGCGTCAGCCCGGTGTCAATCGTAATCGTGTGCTCTCTTGCTCGCACTCAAGGGCTTGTACATTGGCACAAGCAGGATGGCAGACGATGTTCATTACCAGAGTGCTTATGTGGTAGGGCTGCAGAACTGAACCATGAGCTCACAGCACCTATAATTCTATGTCTTTTTGTTGTTATTGTTTCATTATTAGTTTAGGTAGGTACTGTAAAAAATAAAGCAGTCTTATTAACAATTGTTATTTTCTGTTTTAGAAACTTATATGGGACAGATCTCAAAAGGCTGCGAGTTGCACTTAACAGCACCTTGAAGAACATTTTATTAATTAGTAAGACTATTGAGATGTTCAAAAGTACATAGCCAAAAGAAAGAAGCCATGCCTGAACACACACCTGCACCCACACCTGCTAGATCCCTATATGGTTTCTTTATGTATCTATTCAGTAAGACTGCTTTAGGAATATATTGTATTTGGGCTTTCACTCCTGATTCCTGTTTACATAAATTCAATATTTATTATTACCCTCAGAAATACTGGTCTACTGCAATACCAATTCAGTGCCTTGTTGCACTAACCATGTTTGCATTTCTTGTATATCCCAGTTCAAATATGATTTTGACATCTAACATTGATGCTGTAGATACTATAACTGACCCATTTTCTGTTGCGAAAAATAAAAAACCATTGAATAGTAAATGTTCCCCATTGTCTTGTATTTGTAAAGATGTAAGTAAATGTAGCAAAACTGGCTATGATGCAATGCCTGAATGTGAGGAAAATACTGTACCTCCGTTGCATGATTTAGATATAAGGTATGTATGTAAGAAGCTGTATTATAATAAAAGATATTAGACAAAATATGTTGTATGTACCTATTATATCTTTTAACAAGGTATTTACTCCTAGAAGGATTCCACTTTTTTAAGATGGGTAGTAGGATTTGAACCTGATAAAGAAACCATCAACCACTGCACGACAACACAGCTTTGTTCTCTGTGATGGGTTTCCCTTTCTCCACCAGCACAGAATAGATAAGTACTTGCCACAACCTTGTCCCATCCGCAGACCTGCAATATGGGCAGAAAGTGAAAAATAAAAAATGTAAGTGGGCAAAAACGCTGCGATACCTACCTTACGACGACAGCCATATAGGATTGCGATATACAGGGCGATCGGTTCATAGACCGTACCGGGTTGTCCCTTTTATCCCCACCGGCTCTGTCCCACCAGTGGGGAGAAAAGGAAAAATGAAAAGTAAATGACCTATCCTTTCAGGGTCTTGTGCTGAACGCACCTCCTTTTTTATAGAAGTTTGTTTTTTTTACTATTTTTAAATGTTTTTCTTATGGTTTTGTTTTTGATACGTCTTTTCAGTTATTATAGATCTACCACCAGAGTACCAGCGATTTCCTTATTTTCCCCCGTTTTAGCGAATCTAAGTTACTAATAAGCTTCAGTGGCTTATAGTCTGGTTAAACTCGTTTTGGAATTTGATTCTTTTAAGTGTAACATTCATTAATTTTTGAGTTACTTAAGGCCAGGATATACGTGCATCCTCTGTCGCGCTCGCGCATTGCGATATTTTTGAAAGTAATAAATAGCAGAACTTACTTATGAAAATTCCAAACATAGAAAAACCTGCCCCCCCTTAATACGGACGAGCTAGCAGCGCTGCTGACGCGCGTCTACCGCTCAACTGCTGTCAAAATTATAAAAATTGACAGCAGACGCGCGTCAGCAGCGCTGTTGGCTCGTCCGTAATAGGGGAGCTGCCATAGACATATATATTAAGGACAGGCCTAATGACAGGTTAAAACGTCGCATCAAAGTGGGAGCCAATTTCACAGATTGGCATCCACTAGCGCTCAGTCTGTGATGGAAGTTAGAAGGCATCGGTCGAATGTCACAAACAAAATATGCCAAGTTGTATTGTGAAGGGTTGCACAATCTATACTCAAAAGTGCAGTAAAAAGAAAGACCAAGTTTCTTACCTCATGTAATTCAATATTTTGAATATTACACTCTGTTTTGTACCAAAATAATCTAATAAAAAATTTATATTTGGAATAATCATTGTAAACATAAACATTGACAGACATAATGGCAGCGATAAGCACCTAATTTATAATTTAATACACCTAACCTTTACACCTAATTCTCAACTTGTCGTAGTCCACGCGAAATCTAATAGATAGCGCTGACTTTTCCCACGCCATTTTGACAAAATAAAATGTTCTTTCGTGCATAATTATCCTGATATATAAATCTATGGGGGCTGCAAAATAACGTCACAAATGTTCAACAAAAAATCACATTACTCCAAACAAGATTTCATACATTAAAACTCAATCTCCGGATCTCCGGTAGATATTCGCTTTTCCTGTTTCAAAGTATGAAAACTTGTGTCATTTTTTTGATGAACATTTCAAAAGTTATATTGCAGGTTTTTCAATGGTTGGAATTTTCGAAAGTAAGTTCTACCATTTAATACTTTCAAAAATGTCGCAAAGCGCAAGCGAGATAGAGGATGCACGGATATGCTGGTCTTAAGTACAAGATTAAAATAAAAATCTCAGTTAGATTTCTGAAAGGGTTAACTAATAAGTTTTTGAATTTAATTAAATAGAAAAAAACCCCAATGACTCTTTTTTAAAAACAGTGCTTAAACGTAAAATAATTAAATGCTTAAATATCTACTATTTACTGGACTTAAGAATAATATCACATTACAGCCGACTTGAGCAAGTCGTTAAACAAGAAAAAAGCATTTTTCGTCTTAATTAGTATCATCAGCAATATTAAGTGTTATTTAACGGGATTTTGTTCAAATCCAACTCGTACGGTAAACTGAGCTTCAATGAGAGTCCATTGATACATAAAAATAAGCTTATCACTACTTGGTTGGTAGTTTGGTAGCCCTAACTCTCGCTAGGTTTAACGTTGATCGTGATACCGAGTAGGTATTTACATGGATGAATTCGTGTGTGTATGAGGGGGTATCTGGTTGTAAGCACAGAATTCGCTCTGGCCCTATTGATACACAGTCTATAGTTGTAAGAAATGTCTTATCTTTGGAACCCATCAATATTTTTTGATAAATGGTATGATAGCTTAGTTGGTAGTAGCTCTGCCTTCTGAACTGTAGGCTGTGGGTTCGATTCCCAGCGGGGACAAACATGTTATTAGGTGTTTGTTCTGTGTCTGGGTCATCTGAGTAATTATATTATATTATCAGAGGGGCTAGCAAAGATACCAACCACTAACACTAACGCCTCACGCAAACTCCAAAATGTATTGAAATGACATTCACTACGGAAAAGTTAGCGATTTCCGAAATGTCATTTCAGTACATTTTGGAGTTAGCGTTAGTGGTTGGTATCTTTGCTAGACCCCCTGGGCCATAAATAGAATAAAAGGCCTATTACACTACACGGTATTCAGGGCCCGGTAGTTAGGGAGGGCGTGGCCCCTTGCAAGGGCGTCGATTACTACACTACACTGAATATCGGCTCCCTTACTCTCTGTGTACAGTCTGAATTTGAACCAGCGCGGATGTAGACGTATCATGGCACCTGTTTTATCTAAAGCATTAAAAAAAGCTCGGGTCGCCGTGGCTTTGGTATTTGGATCTATGAATATTATAGAAGAAAAAAAGAGGAGAAAGGATCTAGGTCAAGAAATACTTGAAATTAAGAAAAGATCACTCCAATATGAGGATACTCAGTGCTCTAGAACCAGCGGATTTCAAAAATTATTTAAGAATGGGAGAGGAGGAATTTGAATACCTATTAAATTTAGTAGCTCCATATTGTTTCTTTATTATATAAAAAAGAAGACACCATTTTAAGACAGAGTGTCAGTGCTAGACAAAGACTGGTTGTCATATTATCACTACCAACACAAGCGCTCTCCGCGCTAGCCACGCGACGACTGAGTTGATCAGTGTTATTACACTAATCGGTTGTAAGGGCGATTAGGGAGCAAGGCTTGCCGGGACCGCCCGGTCCCCCTTACGCTCTAACTCTTATTACACCACCCTTAATTAGGGTAAGGGTCCCTAAAAATTGGGTAGTGTAATAGGCCTTTAACCCAACCTAACCTAATTTACAAAAAGAGTGTAAGTCTAAGCATTGGCGGATCCAGGAGGAATTTTTCGCGCTCGCTTCGCTCGCGTTTTTCTTTTTAGTTTACCCCTCCTATATAGGCGCCTGGGCCTGTTATCAGTGGCGTTTACTTTTACAGTCCAAACAGTCCAATTTTTCGCTGCGCTCGTGCTGCTATTTTACGAGCTGCCCTGTTTTTTGGTTGAGCAAAATCACTACCTATTATGCTTATTTATCAGAAATCTGCCAGGGCGTTTCAAAAATTTTCGCGCTCACGCCGCTCGCGCTTTTCTGTTTAGTATACCCCTCCTATAACAGTGGCGTTCATTTTTACAGTCCAAATGGTATGATTTTTCGCGCTTGCTGCGCTTGCACTTCCGTTTTACGAGCTTTCTTGTTATTCAGATTAAGCAAAATTTACTATTCATTACAAACGTATTTTTCTGAAATCTGCTAGGACATGTTGCAAAAATTTTCGCTCGCGCTTTTCTTATTAGTATAGGTGCCCCTCCATTACAGCGGCGTTCATTTCTACAGTCCAAACGCACTGATTTTTCTCGCTCGCTGCGCTCGCACTGTGTTAATGTTGACAAAATTATAGTACTATTCCCAGAATAAGTATATAGGCAGGGGGTGTGTGTGTGTGTGTGTGTGCAGTAGTATTTTATCGTCACTCTAGCCCTGAATCTTGGCAGAATGCCCCCCCCCCTCCCAAATGAAATCCTGGATCCGCCCCTGAGTTTAAGTATTATTATAAATATTTGTTATCTGGTTCGAGTACGCTAGTTAGTATCTGGTTCCTATAGTCATAGTGTAATAAACACACACTATGCTATAGTACCAAGATAAGTACCAAGCTATGCTTAGTTTGGGCATAGTGTAATAATTTTATTAGAAAGCCGTCGATAATGACATGTTTTATGTTTGTTTATGAACAATTAAGTATTTATTTACATACATAAATCACAGAATTTACCCTATTACATAGGTCAGAAATATAATCAGTTCACTTTTAGAGAAAGTCAACCTTTTTGCCCAGGTCATAAGTTTCTTCTCCGTAGAACTGACTACCCTATAATTATATAATGTAGGTACTCTATGGAACTGACAACCGATGGGGAAAAAAGGTTGTCGAGTGGTGACCACGAACCAGAAGACGCGTAGCGTAAGCCGGCCCCCACTAGGTAGACCGACGGACGATGTGATAAAAGCTGCGGGAGGCGAGCACTGCGGGCGTTCAAAGTGGCACTCTCTGAGGGAGGCCTATGTTCCGGAGTGAACGTCTTTTGATGATGATGACTAATGACACAATACAACATCATGCCGTGTGGTTGCAAAAACGTTTGTCTACGGTCAGCGGAACTACCTACTATGGTACATTATATTATGACACTAGTGTGGGAAGTCGATCATTGCACTCGAGGCGGTAATATGCGCGCGAGCCGCAAGCGAGCGCGATTAGGTGCCGAGAGTGCAATGATCAACCCACACGCTTGTCATACTGCGTTTTTCATCACATTTGCAAAAAAAAAGTTGTATTGTTAATTAACTTATGCGAATGAAATCCACATCGATGAAACAAAAATGAAACTGAAGCGGAATTAATTAATTTGAAATATACACAAAATATACTGATGGATGCAGAAGGCGAGCAGCCGCTCAAAGTGGCTGTGGGGGAGGGGAGGCCTATGTTGAGCAGTGGCCGTCTTCAGGTTGTTGATGATGATAAAATTTGCGTATGACTTGGAGTGAGATACAAACAAATGAGCTATCGGGTTATATCACCATGTAACGTAATTTTAAAACTTAAAAGCATTCGTTGGAAATATCTTGGATTTTGATCCTAAAAGCGGTGAGGATAGGGGTCAGTTTAAGAGCATTTGTGATTAAAAGTATATTATTATTACTAGCTGACCCGCTCTGGCTTCGCACGGGTACAGGTTAGATTGTACGCCTTATCCCGGTCTAAAGGAAGAGTGAAGAAAGCGAGAAAAATATAAGGAAAAGGAATGAAACGGTGGCTTTCATATTTTTTTTCCTCTTCGAAAGAGAAGGGAGCGGTCCCTTCTCTTTCCCATTAGACTAGTGACCTCCATTCTTGTAGGTATGATAGAGATCAGTGCTTTAGACCTAAAACTGAAGGTTGGATGGATGTCTGTAATTTCTGGACTACAAAACCGACGACCTTGAATTATGTATATAAGTACGGGTCAATATTTAAAGTAGGTATCCCGCTTACTAACTTAAAAAGAATGAATGAAATCGGACCACGCGTTAACCTGCATCCCCTCTCCCGAGAGAACCGTGCTGAACTTCGGGATAAAAAGCCCTATAACCATTGAGATAGGATACCTATAACTTACCTTGTAATTTATGAAGTCAAATACCTAATACATGTTTCATTTTTATTTGAGTCCATTCAGTAGTTACGGCGTGATGCTCAGTCAGATAAAATTGAAAAAAATATATTATTGGCATGAATAACTAATCATTATTATTGGCTTCAGGGGATTCTACGATTATTTTTTTCAAAATACAGTTTTTTTTATAAGTAAGTAGATATAGATGTGTGACAGCCACAGACATTTATTAATAAGCAGATCTAACATTACTGTATAGCAGTGGTGGCCAAAGCGTCGACTGCGATCTACCGGTCGGCTGCGAAGGCATTTGCGGTAGCCCGCGAAGGCATTTGCGGTAGCCCGCGAGGCAAAAATTGGAATTCCATACTTTCGAGGCAATTCAGGTGTACTTTTACACAGCATAGGTTCTAAATCACCACACATTCGAGGAGCACCTACAAAAGTTTCAAACTAGTATCTATTATCCATTATATTACAGTGGCATTAATTGCTATCGACCCTTATTGAATAATTACAAATCGATGGGTCAAAGATAATTTCACGCGGTAGCTTTGCTGTTTGTTTTTGTATAAAGGCCAAAATTACTACCCATTACAAGCTTATTTTCCGCGCTCCCTTTGCTCGTGCTGTTCTTATTACTATGCTCCTCCTGTTACAGTGGCGTTCATTTCTAAATCCAATGCTCTGAATTTTCGCGCTCGCTGCGCTCGCGCTGATGTTTTCCGATCTTTTTCTATTTTTCTGATTGAGATAAATTACTACCCATTATGAACTTATTTTTCTGTACCTAATATGCCAGTAGGTACATGTTTCAAAAAATTAAGCGCTCGCTTCGCTCGCGCAAATCTTATTTCTTTACGTCCCTCCTGTTACGGTGGCGTTTATTTCTACAGTCCAAAAGCTTTGATTTTTCGCGCTCGCTGCGCTCGCACTTTAGTAATGCCATCTTTTAATGTTTCCATTGAGTTTTGCTCGCAAATATACCAAAGTATGAACTACCCCCGAATCTTCACAGAATGCCGCTCCAAAATGAAATCCTGGATCCGGCCTTGAGTGATACATGTTCGAAGGGACAGACACACAAACAAGCAGAAAAAATTAAGTGAAAAGTAGTTTTACTCCTTACATCAGTAGTAACAGTACCTACAGCTATTAAAATCTTTATAAAAAAATCAATTGCTGGGGCTGGGGGGTATTGGTAGACCGCTGGGCTATTTTGAATCATAAAGTAGACCGCATACTTCAAAAGTTTAGCCACCCCTGCTGTATAGAGATGTCTGTGGGTACAGCTGAAGGATTTCGACGATAAGTCGTCCCCGCGCGGTGTCATTGACCGTGTACTCAGGACTGGAGCTCATATTCCAAGCTCACGTGTGTATAATTATTGTTATTAAGTGAACAGTGGGTCTAGCAAAGATACCAACCACTAACACTAACGCCATACGCTAACTCTAAAACTGTATTGAAATGACATAAGCTGCGGAAAAGTTAGCGATTTTCGAAATGTCATTTCAATACATTTTTGGAGTTAGCGTTAGCAGTTGGTATCTTTGCTAGAACCTACTAGGTACTGAACAACTTATTTACCTACATTCTTTACTTCTTTAGGTATTGGCACTATCTAGTTAACTAGACATCTGAAGCAGTTGCTGGTATACTAAATGCATACAAAATAGTGGTAAGTAAGTAAGTAACCTACTGGGCTACTGGGGGGTTAGTCGCTATGACACATGAGATTCCTTGCCAATAACTCGTGACGTGTAACATGCTCCAAACGAAACCACTGGGCACAAACAATCTAACGCGTGGCATACAGAATACAATTTCTTGATTCCATGTTAATTCCATGTCGTGGCGCGTTAAAGCCCGCATTTACGTTTGGAGCATGTTACACGTCACGCGTTATTGGCAAGGAATCTCATGTGTCATAGCGAATAACCCCCCTGTTTTGTGTTCTGTTTTTTGACGTGCGTGTAACGTGTGTTGTCGTGTTTGTCAAATTTGACAACGGCATACAGAATAGCATTTTAAACACAAAACCATTCCACGAAGATATAGTTACGCGCCGCGTTACGTGCGTGAATGGTCATACGGAATAAGGGCCCTGTAGACGTAGCGTTTGAACAATTTCGTCACGCAAGAATAATGTCAATATGCTAAACGAACTTTTATGTAAAAGTAGGTCATCAGGCGAATTTCATTAAGAGTAGGGTGTGACTTGGCTACTCTCACTGAGCTCACAAAATAATATAAGACAAGTAGGTAGGTAGGTTTCTGTTTCTATCCTTTGGTTATTACATTACTTGTTGATATAACAAAACAAAACCCTCCAGCTAGAAGGACATTAATATTTTAGTCTGATATCACAACCTAATGACTTCTATTTTACACAAGCTAGGATAATATTGAAACCATAATAATATGGAGCTCAATGTTAATATATTTTGTAAGGATAAAACAACACTTCCCATGATTAGTAAAAAATAAAATTAAATATATTGTTAGTTTTTACATAGATAAAATTTATTTAAAAGTAGGTACAGAACATATGAAGGACTACACACTGAATCGAGATAAAATACTTAGTAATTTGAAAATGATGTAAGCCACTTTTTTTGGTATTCACAATATGATCTTATTGCATTGATTTATGATTATTTGGCAGACCAAAAGAGATTTTCCAACAGTGCATAATAGTTAACATTATTTATAATATAAGTGAAAATTGGAATAGAAGCTGTAAGAAAATCTGCAATTAGACTAGCCACTACACCTTATATACCGAAACATTATGGCTAAGAAACTTTTATAATATGTGATGTTCCAGCATACAAGTTCAGCTGCATGCAGGCAACAAGGGGCCAGCATACACCCAAATATTAATTAATTTTTAGTAATAGTTCATAGATAGTAATTTTAATATATTTTGTACAATAAAATACAATTAAGTACAACTTGTAGCAAAGATATTAAAGAGAGTAATATTTATCTCAAGTGTTAAAGCTGCAATAACGTGTGTGTACGCACAAGGCATATTTACACAGCACACACGTATGGCAACAACACATGTGCTGCACACTATAGTACATAATTAATTTTATTACTTAATAGAATATAAAGACACGCCCAAGCTGAGACTTCTCCACTCACTTTACAGATTTCAATGCATGATTAGCCAATGAACATGCCTGTACCACTAGCATCTGCTATAAATAATACATTGATCATTGCTTAATATCACAGCTAATTATGCTTTGAAAATGAAGACATGTCTAATTTTCACTAATGTAGATATAACAATGTAGAGTATAAGTAGACAATCTGAATTATTAATTTACATTACAATATCATGTCTTTTCATTTGAAAATTTAAAATTACATTACCAAAAATTAAACAGTGCAGCGCATTATAAATAAATGTGCATACCTTAATATTTAATTGACTAAATAAATTTGTTGCCTGCAGATCTGACATATTTTAAATATCGAGAGGTAATATCTTAAGAGAAATTTTATAACTTCAACTATTGAAAAAAAGTTAATCCAAATTTAAAAATATTTTGTATCTTTACGACAATTCCCTTCAAATCCACCTAGTTATTATGAATGTGAAATATCATTCCAAAAGCTGAGTCTCCGTCACACATATTTCACTACCACTATGATTGTGGATCAACATGCAAGGATCGAAGAGAAATAGAAGTTAACACTTCACGAATGTGCATTGCTGTTCACATGCGGTTTCTTGTCTTGTGGGTCTGGAGTACGTTGGCCGTCACGTCGAGGTGGCATACGCTCATTAATAGCATCCAGTCCTTTGGCTTCAGCAAAGGAAGTGATCTTATGATTTGGAGAAAAACCTTGCAGAGCATTTTTGAGCGATGTCTTACCCCCAGAGAGGGCACCCAAGGGTAAAGCACCAGTAGGAGTGAGTCCTTTGAGTTGTAAAACTGACTCACTCTCCTCACGTAGAACAGAGAATACATGAGCCATCTTTCCAATTGCGCGAATTTTGTTGCGTATGACTTCTTTTCTAAGATTAGCTTCCTCCAAAGCATCATCTCCCTCGGTCATCAATTCATCATCAGAGCAGATGTTAAGGACATTGACCAGCATTTCTGTGACTTTCTCGCCTACAAATGGGAGCGACCAAGTGAACACATCCATGAAATTGGGCAGCCAGTATGGGTGAGGAGAACAATTGAACTGCCTTATGTTCATTACATTGTTCTCATACTTTAACACTGCTGCCTTGTTGTTGTAAACATCCAAGTAGTTAGGAGCAGAGAAAATTGTGATAAGACTTGGGAAACCAGTTGTTTGGCTTTTACGATACATTCGATATCCAGCATCTTGAGCTTCATGCGCGCGTATTATAGATAGGAGATTATTCCTCTGCAGAAAATCACAACATGCAGCGTAGCTATAAAAATATGAACAGCCTCTTACTGAGTTGTGCGAAAAGTGTTCTGCATTCTTCTCGTTACCAAAGTCTTCAAGGGGATCTGACCAGAGGAGATCACACATGGCTCCGAATGCAGGTGGCTCTTTGAATCTATCTAGTTTACGAATATCGTCTAAGTTGTTGATTTCAGGGGACAGACCTCCATGCACACATAGAAATTGCTGGTTCATGAGAGCAGCAAGCGGCAGGCAATCGAACGCATCCATGCAAGCGTCGTATACCTTCTCTGAATACTTGATTTTGCATTCTTGTTTGAAAGTGAAATACTCTGTCAAGTGTCGGCATTCGTGGTTACCGCGTAAAAGGAATAAAGTCTTCGGATAACATAATTTCAAAGCCCAAAGGTAAAGAACACATTCTATACTGAAATAACCTCGGTCGACATAATCACCTAAGAATAAATACTTGGTGCAAGAGGGTGATCCTCCCACCTCAAACAATTTCATCAAATCGTAAAACTGACCGTGGACATCTCCGCATACGGTCACCGGTGAATCGATCTCGATCATCGTTTTTTCTGATCGTAATAAGGTGGCACCATCTTGGATGATTCGCAAAGCCGCATTTTCCTCAATCCTACCTTCTAGGATAAAATGTTGCTTCAATACTTCTGGCAGTGGCAGTCCAGATTTTTCATCGAACACTTCCGTTACTGTGAGCTTGTGGCTAGGAGGGAAAGCGACACTTTGGATCATACGCTGCGTAGTCGACAATTTATCATTGCTCCCGGACATATTTGTCACATAAAAAACACTAGGTCTAATCCATACACGCCACTATTTTCAAAATGGCAGAATAGATATAATACACAGACAGAATCCCGATTCCACGACACGACAGAGAAACTACTGCGCACTGAAAAACAATGCGCCAACATCTGGCGGGTGGTCAATAAAATAAACAGGGATATCGAGCGCGTTTTTTAATATTTCTTAACAATACACTGGCAACCTAGAAAATTATTGCCAGTTTAGTTGGGTTCGGTTCTGTTCGTAGACAGAGAAGGCAATAGACCAAACGTAGACAGAGAAAACAGTAGAAATCACAGAGCTAGAATTCTTTACTGGACTAAATCACGAGCTTTTTTTTTTACTCCAGCGAAACAGTTGCATGCGTAAAAGAGAAATATATATGCCATTTTTGTCTCTATTCCTATAACCGGTTGTCCCCAATTCCTACAGCTTGGTTGTCAAAGTTTACGCTGTCACACCTTTTTCGAGAACTTTTGCTGTACTTCCTGAAATAAAATTGCTGCCACAATCTTGTTAGCATTAAGTTTGGTCCCGTTAAATGAATATTAAAATTAAATAGTTACAATGGTGCAGTGTATAAAGCGTTGACAGAGAAAACAATAGACAAAATCACACAGACCAACCAGACTACAGCACTGTGTAACCGGACATGAAACAGCACTGTTCCCACTATTTCCAAACACTGCACTATATTAACTGTAACTACTTAATATTCATATAACGGGACCAAACGTAATGCTAACAACTTTGTGGCAGCTGATTATTTCAGGAAATTAGCCAAAGTTCTCGAAAATGGTATGACACTGTTATGTTTGACGCCCAGCTACTAAGGACAACTTGGAGTCAACCGGTTACAGCGATAAAGACAAAAAATGCATATATATTTCTCTTTTACGCATGCTTTATTCTATATAATGGACGGCGGACATTCACAAAATACCTGTCCATTTTCTGTTGGTGTGAGTATTTAAATATGCATTAGTATGCGTGAGTAGGGAAGTGACCCCTATTACACAATATATCGATATATAATAAACCTAACCAAACAGTGCTGCAGAAATTCGATACTTTTTAGTTTTAATACAATTAAGAAAATTAGATATTTGTAGAACCAGAAGACGCAGCTTAGGCCGAACCCACTCGGTGGACCGATGATCTGGTGAAAACCACGGGGAGCTGATGGATGCAGGAGGCGAGTGGCCGCTCAAGGTGGCGCTCTATGGGGAAGGCCTATGTTCAGCAGTGGACGTCTTCGGGCTGTTAACGATGATGATGATGACCCATCCTAGTAAAAGTATATTAAAACACATTATATGAAATAACGTTTGTAAGTAACATTTTTATATGTGTGTCGCCAGTGATGACTTATGGAACTGAGACGTGGTCTCTAACTGTTGGCCTCATTACTAAGGTCAAAGTCACGCAACGAGCTATGGAGAGAGCAATGCTCGGTGTTTCCCTGCGAGATAGGATCCGAAATGAGGAGATCCGCAGGAGAACTAAAGTGACCGATGTAGCTCTTAGGATTGGCAAGTTGAAATGGCAATGGGCAGGCCACATCGCTCGTAGAACTGACAACCGATGGGGAAGAAAGGTTCTCGAGTGGCGACCACGAACTGGAAGACGCAGCGTAGGCCGGCCTCCAACTAGGTGGACCGACGACCTGGTGAAAGCCGCGGGGAGCCGATGGATGCAGGAGGCGAGCAGCCGCTCTAAGTGATGCTCCTATGATCAGCAGTGGACGTCTTCAGGCTGTTCAAATAACATTGTTCCATAATAGTTAGTTTTTATTTTATATTCGCCCTTTCTTATACTATTTATTAAAATGATGGTTAAATTTGTAAAAAGGGTTCCGTACCATTATCTATAAAAACGAGCAAAAAATCACGTTTGTTGTATTGGAGCCCCTATATTTATTTTAGGGAAAAACATAGGGGAAAAGGATGAATGGATGGGACAGCTGCGCCTGCCTCCCTTCGCCGTCCCATCCATTCATCCTTTTCCCCTATATTTTTCACTTTTGCTTCTCTCTTACCCATAAACAGGGTAAGGGCATAAAACTAATAAACCCGTGTGAAACCGGGGCGGGTCAGCTAGTTTATTATAAATTTTATAAGTCATTGAAGCCAGACGACACTGGCCTACCATATTTTATATTATATTTTATAAAAGTGGGTTAGGTGCCTATTTTTAAATTGCCAGATTTGCACCTGCTTTTTCATTCTATTTGCATTTTGATCTAAATCCATTCAGCCACTTTTAAGGAAAGAGATTTTCTACTTTTTACTCTCCCCAAAACCAAAGTAATTTTGTGCAAATGTATGAAGTTTTACGAATATCGACAAAATGTAATGGACAGTGTAGGTACATCACTATTCGAGAGGCGTAAAATCGCCCATCCCAAAAATATCAATTAAAGCATTAAATCTTTCAGTAATTGCAATTGCATGGTAATTATACGATGGAAAAAAGTATATTCTTAATGTGAAATGCATATTTACTTCGAAACTTCGATGTTTAACATAAAAATAGCCAGTAAACTTTTAAGTATAAAATGATGATTCTGGTTTTCCTTCGACTCCTCGGGTTACTCTTGATGCACAAAACACAGTACAACACGACACAATTTCATTATTGACACAATATTTAGCCCTAATGACTATAATCACAATATTTTCACTTTTTATGCTCTCGCATTATAATTTTTGACACACCGGCCTGTCAAGACATGACACGCGATGGGAGGTAAGGCGAGGTTGCCGTTCCTACAGTCGCTTTCTCGCATACCTATGCGACGATTTGTGTATTAGACAGAGATACAAAATAGTATGTTTACACGAAGGATGCGGAGCGGCAACGCCGCATTGGCAGATATTGGCTCTCTCCTTATGCCTCCAAGCGTACCACTTTTTTGGAACACTAATTATATGATATGGACATTTTGAAGTGAATAAGACTGACAGATTTGTATAGAAAAAACAAAGACAAAGCAGTTGACACGAGTCGAAAAAATGGTACGGGTCCAAAAAAGAAGGAGGGCATCCCGTCTGATCCGAAACTGAAGCACCCTTAGGAAGCCGGAACGCTTCGTACGTACGAGCGAAACACGCACACGCTCACATCATATGCAGCCGGTAGCCCTACTTTCATGTGACACACATGAATCAGTGATCGTTCTATTTCCGCTGAGAACAGTTGTGTGTGACTCGCGACCGCGCGCACCAACAGTGCAAAGTGCTTACGTATCACAACAAAGCCGTCTCGTCGGCTGCACCGCGATGACCCAGTTTATTGCGCAAGGCTGATGACTGACGGCAAATTATAATTTATTGTTAAGGCGAAGATTCACGTTCGCCGCAATGGATTCTCAAAAGAAAACCGATACCATCCGGTTAACAACAGAGACTGAACATCTATTATACAAACGTTTCTGCGAAGAACAGGTAGCTCGCCAAAAGTTAGAAAGCCTGGTAAATGACCTAAAAAGTCAAATTGAAATCTTGAAACAACAGTTAAAATGTTTGTCTGAGACGAACGTAGAGAAACCAGCAACGCCAGCTATGGAGACTTCTTCTCGTGCTCAATACAGCACAGACGAAGAAGACCTAGCTAGAGAAACTGAGTGGATCCGGACAAAAACAAGGAAAAAAAGGAAACTGAACACCTCACCCACTCAAGATGAAACTGTCAATGAAGACAAAGCTAGCAAAGAAAAGCACAGAAGAGTCTATTTACCACCACCAATTATTGTTGATGGTATAAAAGACTACCAAAACTTTTTTGATTTTTTGGAACAGTGCAATCTGCCCGCTGAAACATTCAGCATTAAAATGATGAATGGAGATACTGTAAAAGTGAACGCTACGAATGAGGAAACATACAGGGAAATAACGAAAGCCCTGACCACTAACAACTGCACCTGGCACTCCTATGAAAACAAACAAGAGAGGCCAGTAAGAGTAGTAGCCAAAAAATTGCATTTCACATGCAAATCAGAAAGAATTGTGGAAGATTTGAAAAATAAAGGGTATAAAATCCTGGAAGCTGTCAACAAGCTGAGTTGGAAATCGAAAGAACCACTCAATATATTCATGTTGACGTTTGCAAATGACGAGGAAGTTAGTAAAATATTCAGCATAAAAACCATACTGGGATACCAAGTAGAAATACAGTCGCTGAAAACCACCAAGCTGGTCCCTCAGTGCAAGAGATGCCAGGCGTATGGGCATACGCAAAAGTATTGCTCCAAAGAACCTAGGTGTGTTAAATGCACGGGTAAACACTTAACAAGGGATTGTAAAAAGTCTCCGGAGGAAAAGCCAAAATGTGTTCACTGTGGTGCTCCACATCCCGCTAACTACAGAGGTTGCACCATAGCAAAAGAAATCCAGTTAATACGCAACAAGAAATCGAAAAAAATTACGGTAGCACCGCACCACAGTGCAGCTACACAGAAACAAGTTGGCTCTATGTTCAAGCCAAACGCTAAAACACCAACACACGTTACTAAGAGCATCTCCTACGCCCAAGCTGCTGCTAGAGATTCAGAAAAAGCGCATCCGGTTCCTCGCGCCTCAACCAGTGACGAAAAGTTAGATGACATTCTAAAGTTTATGTCATCTTTCGAAGAACGCCTAAGAAAGATCGAAAATAGCGCTAAAACAGCTTTATTTAAGACTAGCTTTTGCCCGCGGCTTCGCACGCTTGTGTTATGTTATTTTTACGTTATAGTCTAATAATAGATCATGCATTTCGTACCAAACAACAAAATCCACTAAATCTTTTCGAAGCTGCGCACAGTAACCTGTATTAGCATAGGTATAGGTATAACGCAAGCACAGCCGTGAGTGGAAGCTATTTAAGCCATTATTTAAAATTAAATGTTTTGAGTCTAATATAGATTTATAACAGTAAAAGAAGTTTCAAACTAAAAACTACAATTTTTGAAGTACCTCTTCATATTACAACAAAAATAAATCATCATCACTTCACTCAGGATAATCCGCGATAATATGATCCGCGCGCTTTTTGTTCCATTTACCACATTTTTTTACCTTATTAAGTTTGGCTCCGTACGAATTGAGTTACCTACACTTAGCCAGTGTCAATAATAAGTTTATAAAAATACATAATACTTTACAGCTGAAGATATGCATTTACCTGTACGATGCGTACATAATTAATTTTCTTAATACTATTTAGGAATTACAAATACTAAACCACCACTCCTTAAAGAATCGACAGTTATAATTATTATTATGTCCACTATTTTCCACGCTGTCTCATTCCCACTGCACTTTTAACATACCTACCTAGTGATGAAAGTGAGGAAGTAGTTACACCCAAAAATGAGTTACTTACCTACTATAACTATAACCTCCTTGGAGTAACCGAGTAATCAATCATTTTTTGCTCCCGTGGTTTATTTAAAAGTCCACAGATCTAAAATATTTTAACTTATAGAAACTTATTTCAACATGCAAGAAGAAGAAGAAGAAGAACAAATCAAAAACAGTCAAAAACGAACGATACGCGACATGTTATTGTTAATTTGAGGATACAATTGCCATAATGATTACCTACATATTATTATATCTAAGTACCTACCCTTTTTAACATTTTTCATAAAATATTTCGTATTATTAGCTAAATACAAATAATAAGCACGCACTCCGGCTTACTTTAATGCCAAAATAAAAAACATTTTAAAATGCGTAAAAATGGTAAGGGTCTATAAATTAAGTAGCTATAAGTACTATAGGTACTTTAAAACTTCCTTGGGGTCGATCAAGATCGCAGTGTAGCAGTAGTGCAAAAATAATTTTAACTACATAATTTAGAATGGTAACGTGTAGTAAGTTTATGTAAATAATACATTTGACCAGATCGCCAATAAAGAACATTGCTCCCGCCAAAACCCTATAAATCGCTAACTTGTATAAAAATGTTAATTATATTGGCTAAGTATGATAATCGCGTGAAGCCTTATGAATGATTATAAAAAGTCTAAGAACCTACCCTCTTAAACAGTTTTCATAAAATATTTCGTATCATTGGCTAAATACAAATTTTGTCTAATGCCAAAATAAAAAAGGTTTTACAATACGTAGCAAAAGCAAGGGTCAACAAATTAAGTACCTATAGGCACAGATTACTGAATTTGTTACTACTATAGGTTAAGCTATAGGTACAATAAATACAATTTTAAATACCTACTTATTTCGAATGGTAACGCGTAGTAGATTTTTGAAAACGAATACATAATACCAATTCGCCAATAAAGAGTTTTGCCCTCCCCAGAACCCAATAAATCGAAAACATGAATAATAATTTTAGTTATGTTTCAATATTGGCTAAATATGATATCTCGTGAAGCCTTAACTTATAATAAAAAGTCTAAGAAGTTTTTAGTTTTCGAAATTCCTTGATCTCTGTGTCATGTTCATATTCAAGAAGGTTCTCATACCTATCCTCTTTTTTAGTTTGGACCACAGATTAACGAAAAAACTTATCTATATGTAATACATATGACTTCCTTGGGTACTTACATAATGAACACATTGTTTTTCTCTAATCTGCATTGCATCGAGCGCAGATGAAGTTATCGCGCGATGTATTTCGCCGTAGCCCGAAAAGTGTGATACACTGCCGGTAATGCAGGCGCGCCAATTGTTATTTACTGTTTTTTGTTTTTTATGTTATAAATAAAGACATGCATAAATAAATTACTTCCTTATTGCTTAGTGCAGTGGGGATTGTTCAGAATGAAATAAAAATGATTGGGGTTCCGTACTCAAAGGTTAAATCCTTATTACTAAACCTCCGCTGTCCGTCTGTCTGTCTGTGTGTCCATCAGTCACCAGGATGTAATCATGAATCGTGATAGTTAGACAGTTGATTTTTTCACAGATGATAATGTTTCTGTTGCCACTATAACAACCGTGATCTGTATTTTAGGGGACAGATAAACAGACAAATAAAAAAACATTGGTTTTACTTCATATTGATAAGGAATTATAAATTAAAACTATTAAAATTTATTCTTGTAATCGCAAATAATACTCTCACAGTTTGTAAAACATATTTATTCGCCGACATGCAATATAGCGCTACTGCTTCCTCCATTTTATTTAGCCCACGTCGGTCGCAGCAGGCAAACAAATTGACTGTGTGTCCGGGTTGGGGCGCTACAAAAACTTCGAGGATAGTCAACAGAGATGTTTTGCGCGCCAACTCAACAGCATCAGCATTCATTTCATTTCATTTCAAAAACAGCGAAGGTTCGGGCGTATATGAAACCGCGCCATAATAGTAACAGAGTTTTTTTTTCTTTAATCTGTGCATCCGGATAAACCCGAGATAAAATTACCGTCAGTAGCACAGAGTAATATTTTTTTCTCTCATCTATGATTAGTAGCCAAAATAAAACTTACCTTTTGACACTGGCTAAATACCTACAGTATGTGTGGCACCAAACATATAAAAAAAAACTTACCTTGAAGCCATGAAGCGGCCATCTTGTTAAAATCCCGTTTTTTTTCATAATGAAATCTTAATCATTTTCACCAAAAAAAATATTAACGATATTTAAAATTTAATATATCCTATGTTTTGCGCCGGGTTTTTCTAAGCTTATTAGTGAAAACCGCATGAAAATCCGTTCAGTATTTTCGGACTTGTGCCGTAACAAACAAACAAACAAACAAACAAACAAACAAACAAACAAACAAACAGACAAAATGTCTAAAAAGTAGCTTAACGTGATCAGCGAAAAATTTCAAGCCAACCTGTGTAATTTTTTTTTCGATATCTTGCATTTACAGATTTTTTTATCTCTACAGTTTTATTATATGTATAGACACAAAAATGATTAGTAAACTAAAAATTATGGCTTGGAATGCAAATGGACTCCAAAAACACCATAACGAGTTGCAAGCTGTTCTTAATATAGAAAAAGTGGACGTGTGTTTAGTTTCAGAAACGCACTTCACCAATCAATGCCATATTAAATTTAAGGGGTATAAAGTATACCATGCCTTACACCCGGACAACACTGCAAGGGGTGGTAGTGCAGTCATTGTAAAAGAAAACTTGCAGCATCATGAAGAATTCAGACATGAACATAAAGAAATTCAAGCTGTGGCAATATGTTTAAAAACTAAAACGTATCCCATAATAGTATCAGCCATCTACAGCCCACCGCGGCATATGATAAAAAAGGAGCAATACATAAGCTTCCTAAAGCTCCTCGGTAGTAGATTTGTCTTGGGGGGAGACTTCAATGCCAAAAATACCTACTGGGGCTCCAGACTTTCCACTACCAAAGGAAAAGAACTGCTTCGTGCCGTAAAAGAGATGAAATGTGAAGTTACATCCACAGGAATGCCAACATACTGGCCAACGGATCCTCTTAAAATACCTGACTTAATCGACTTTTTCATATATAAGAATTTATCATCTAGTTACTTAACAACAGAGCAAAGTTATGATTTAAACTCGGATCATTCTCCAATATATTTAATAAAAAACGAGAATGTACTGGAACCAGAAAAACCCATAACGCTGATTAATAAGCATACAGACTGGGATAGTTTTAAGATAGACTTAGAATGTAGCATAGATCTCAAAGTGCCACTGAAGACATCAGAACACTTAGATACTGAATTGGAAAAGTTTATACGACATATCCAACAAGCAGCTTGGAATAATACGCCAGAAGTCAACAACAAAACCAAAGGTCATATATACCCACAGAAAATTAAACAGCTTATTTATGAAAAAAGAAGGCAACGGAATATATGGCACCATTCACGGGACCCTGATGATAAAAGAAAACTTAATAATTTGACAAAAAAGCTTAACAGGCAAATTCAACTTTACAATGATGATACGATGAACAGGTATCTTTTGAAGCTAACTAGTGACCGCAGTACAGACTATTCATTGTGGAAGGCTACAAAGAACCTTAAAAGACCAATCACTCAAATTCCACCAATAAGAGATGAAAACGGAAAATGGGCGGTAAACAATGATCAAAAAGCTAAAAGATTTGCGGATCATTTAGCAAATATATTTCAACCTAATGAGAGTCACGTCAATGAACCTTTTATCATGGATAATGACCACACGCTGTTACGTGAAAGTGATACTATAAAACTGGTCACACCAAGAGAAGTTATACAAGAAATCAAACGAAATATAAATCCTCGAAAATCTCCCGGGTATGACCTAATACCAGGAGAAATACTACATAATCTCCCGAAAAAAGCACTTGTTAAACTAACAACCCTTATCAACGCCTCACTAAGGTTGAAATATATACCAGATCTTTGGAAAGTTGCTGAGGTCATAATGATAGCAAAACCAGGGAAACCGCCTCATGAAGCATCATCATACAGGCCGATCTCCTTGCTCCCCATTATGTCAAAGTTGTTGGAAAAACTTTTACTCAAAAGACTGAAACCAGTAATTGATGAACTCAACCTAATACCAGAACATCAGTTTGGCTTTAGAAAAAGCCACTCAACCATTGATCAAGTGCACAGAATCACAAACATCATCGAAAAATCTCTTGAAGATAAGAAAGTGTGCTCTACTGTATTCCTAGATGTAGCGCAAGCGTTCGATAAAGTTTGGCATGAAGGCCTTATACACAAACTAAGAACAATGATACCAAAACAGTTTGCTGACATCTTGGAATCATATATATCGAATAGAGTATTTAGGATAAGGCAAGAGAATACATACTCGGATATAAAAGAAATAAAAGCTGGTGTACCACAAGGTAGTGTTTTAGGTCCGGTCCTGTACCTGATATACACCTGTGATATACCTGAATTCGATAATAACACCATCGCGACCTTTGCTGATGATACTGCAATAATGGGGGTGGGAAATACCCATAAAGAAGCAACAGCAAAGGTGCAAATGGCTGTAAATAAAATCCATGACTGGACTTTAAAATGGAGGATCAAACTCAATGAATCAAAATCGACCCATATTGACTTTAGTAACAAACAACATCAGTATTTTCCGATTTATATAAACAATCGCCAAATCCCATATGAGAATACAGCCAAATATTTAGGTATGACTCTTGATGCAAAGCTTCGCTGGAAAGCACACGTCAAGAAGAAAAAAGAAGATCTTGACATACGATTTAAAAAAATGTACTGGCTGCTTGGAAGACACTCCACTCTGTCAGTACACAACAAAATATTGTTATATAAACAAGTCCTGATGCCAGTATGGACTTATGGTATACAGCTGTGGGGTTGTACCAAACAGAGTAATATCCTCATGATCCAACGCTTTCAGAACAAGGTACTAAGGGAAATTGTAAATGCACCCTGGTACATACGAAATGACGACCTACATCGGGACCTTAAAGTAGAGGTTGTCGTCAAAATTATTAAGAAGTACGCAGAAAGTCACCATTACAGACTTCATCATCATGTGAACGTCGAAGCAATCCAGCTGCTCGACCACACGGATATAGTTAGGAGATTAAAAAGAACAAAACCATTTGAGTTAGTGTAGTGACATAGTGTATAAAATGTTAGTATAGTGTGGTGCAGTGCAAACAAGTGCTACCTAAAAAGAACACAGGAACCATGTGTCTTCGCCTTAATAGAGACAATAAGAAACGTGTTATTGGACACATTCTTAGAATATTTTGATTGTAGAAGTTTAGGTTAAATTAGAATTACTCATTAGTCAAGTAGATGACTAGATTGTAATATAAATAGAATGTCTTTTTAAATAGGCATTCTAGAAACAGCAAAAAAAAAAAAAAAAAATGTGACACACATAATATGTAATATGTCCGCCATTTTGGGCTTCAGTTCGATGTCAATCAAAACTCAATCCTTCTTTTTTTATTTCATCCATGCCCTATCCCTATTACCGTTTTAGTAAACAATGCTTTAAATGAAAATTGGTTTTGTTTGTTCACAGATACCGTCAACCATCATGACCATTTTGACGAACCCACATCGATGAGTTTTGTATATAGAGCAAATATTATATTAATAATTTGTAACTTATAATATGTATTTTGCAATATATCTATGATAAAAAATACATTTTTATTATTTCTCATTAATCTTACTTTACGTTCTGGAATAACATTACGGCAATAAATGAATTAGCATATGTTAGGACGGAAAAACAATCGACTATACAGAAACCGCATAGCTTTCTTTCCACGAACCAGGAGAAATAAATGAAAGTGGACAAGAAATTTTAGAATTATAGACCGTTCACCATGATATGTTTTACTTGCGTATTTTTAAATAATATAAACAGGTACATCAGAGGACAGCTTACGCTGATCGATTTGTAAGTAGGCACTGTTTGCTGTTTCTTTTTAGTACCTATAAAGCATTAATTTCGAAGGGCAATGTAACATTGCGAAATTGTCATGTTAATGATTAGTAACTTCATAGTTAATAAATGTAATTTCCTTATATTCCACAGCATTTAAGAATTTATTTGATTTTTTAAACTATCATAATTATTTTTTTATAAACAGTTCAGTATTTTTGATTGTACTAAGTACAATCAAACAATTAAGTAATAACTAAGTGAATTGAGGTCTTAGTTATTTAAGGTGTCCAGTTTTTATTAAATTAAAAGTCAGTTCAGCGAAGTATCGATATCGATAAGACAGCGACTCATCACTATTTTTTCAAAAATAGTTACGAAATTTTATCCTAACTCTCCCTCTGGTTGCTCTGTGGGTTTATCGCATGCGTAGCTGATTACTATATGTTTGTTTCTTTCCTTCGCCACTGACGTGACATGGACGTGGCGATTACAGACCTAGGAAATGGCGATAATAGGCATGGTGACTAAAATTTTTTTTTTTTGGATTTAAATAAATTATATTCCTCAAAAGATAAACATTTGTGAAAACAAAAATTAAATATCTCAAAAAATGACCAAGTTACGAGCATTTTAAAAACCGGAATAAAAAGAGATAGCTCAGACGGCCAGTGACGTCAAAGGAAGGTCGTTATAGTACCTCATTACTAAGCTGTGGTAGCTTTTCATAGAATCACTTTGGCATGTGACGTCACGAGTAGATTTTTTAAAGTAACTGTGTGGTGGGGGCGCTCTGTTTCGCGAGAAAGGGACAAGAGATGCCTCCTGTAGAAACTTTAAAAGCTTATTACTCCGTGATTTATTTACCGATTTTGCTTATTTTTTCAATTATTGCATTCATTTTTAATCTTCTTTATGAGAGTAATATTTACTTTTTCATTTTTAATAGTAGTCATAATGCCTATTATATTATCGTTTTGATGATTACTCTCTGCTTTAGTCTATATTGTAGGTATGCCCCCACAGCTGAATCTTGCCAAATAGAATATAACCGGGAGTTTTGGCGGGAACGCGGAAAAGTTCACGTCGTTGCATTGAATGCATTGTATTATTTCTCAAAACTTGTGCTTTTTCCAGTGTTAATGTGGCGGATTGGTTTTACGAATTAAGAACGAGGGTTTCCCATACAAGAGCAACTATGATCAATAGTTGAAACTGCCCCTCGTAGGGGGAATAACTATTTCTACCATTTACAAAATAACCCATATTTTGGAATCTATAGAATGAATATTTTTCAATGAGAATTTGTAAAAATAAAAGATCATCTGCTAATATTTATATGAGTTCAAATCAGAATTTTGATTTACTAGTCGAAATTGCCCCGCTGCACCTAATATAAAATGGAACACTTAATGGTGAGTGATATGATAGCTTCCTATATAACTTTAGTAAAGTAAATTCACTGCGAATTCAAATAAAATAATTCAGCATAATATAATAGTTTAGGTACCTACCACCATAGGTACCTTACCTACGAATATCTTATCACAGCTGTTAACATGGGAACCTGTACCACCAACCAACTAACTGTGACTAAAATAAACAGCCGCCTACCTACGAAAAATTACAAAGCGATTGTTACGTTCAGCATCTAACGCACACTGAAATAAAAGGTTAAAAATAGTATCTACACATACCTAGCTAGCAGTAAAATTAAGAAATTTGTACCTAACTAGCCTAGCCGTTAATCGTTTAGAATCTCCGTGCTAACTAATGATGTGTTATGGCGAGTGAAATCGAAGACGTTATTAACGTCTTTCTCAAATTTCGCAAATTTTACAGGGTGCTCCAAAATCATTTTTAAGACTTAATAAGTATAGGTTACATCACTAGACAACACAGAAATAACTTTTTTTGGCGAGGCCAGGCACGCATGGTTGTTAGCCTGCCCTAACACAGAGGTCCCCAAATCCCTCTCCTCACAGAGGCTCTGGGACGGGCCGCTCTGCGAGCAAGCACGGAATCAACTTATCCATACGTGCTCAAGCTTCGCAGATCGTGCCCGCCTCTTAGCCGCCGCCGAGTGGGAATCGGGTTTGTGGCTGCAGGCTCTCCCATCGCCAAATACTGGCACACTTATGGATTCGTCATCTTTCAGAATTGCAGCATTCCTTCGCTTGGGCGCATCTTATTCTGCTCCACACCGCTGCCAGTGTGGCACTGCTGTCGACCAGCTCGGTCACCATGGCCTTTCTTGCGTCCGAAGTGCCGGGAGGATTCCTCGCCACGCTAGTCTTAATGATATAATCCGTCGGGCTTTTACCAGCGCCAACTGTGCGGCTATTTTGGAGCCTAGTGGCCTTTTACGCGATGATGGTAAAAGACCCGATGGAATGACTTTGGTTCCTTGGAAGTTGGGGCGGCCGTTGGTGTGGGACGCTACGTGTGTAGACACCCTCGCGCCGTCACATCTTCCTGGAACACAAAATAAGGCTGGTGCGGCGGCGAATTCTGCTGAGCAACTAAAAAGGCGCAAATATAGTAACATTGATAGCGGTTATATATTTGCGCCTTTTGGAGTTGAGACGCTGGGGCCTTGGGGACCGAGTGCCCACCAAATCTTCAAAGACCTGTCCAAACGTCTGGTCGAGGCAACACGTGACCAAAATGCTGGCCTCTTCTTTGGGCAAAGGTTGAGCATTGCCATTCAACGTGGCAATGCTGCCAGCATTTTGGGCACTTTGCCTACTGGTAGTGGTTTGCTAGATTAGTTTTGTATTATAGGTATTGTTAATTTTATAGTTTTAATTCAGATTAATTAGGTAGGTATATATTTATTTAAGTAAGTAGGTACTAGAATCCGGCAAACAAATAAATGTTTTAAGTATAGGTAGGTACCTATCATATACCTACCTATTGCGTTTAGTGTGTGTATCGTGTAGGTGTATAGTAGGTACTAATAGGCCAGTAGCAGTAAGATGTATTTGGATCGGAACCTATGAAATGGGTACCTAATTAATTTGTTCATTTTTTATAAAAAAAGTTGGAAATTTTTGAGCTTCGCGTGGCTAATTATGTTTTCTAACTTATTTTTTTTTCTGGGTTATTCTATGAAATTGTTGACCTATTATTATTAACTTGTTGAACATTTTTAAACTCGGAACACAGTACTTAAATCTTCAAAATTCGTTTTTTTCTTCTAACGTAATTTTAAAGTCGCTGAGGATTATTCAGGACGTCGTATTTCTTATCCTCACCTACTGTAAAATTTTGGAAACTTAACTAATCTTCTTTTAAAATTTGAATTTGTTTTCATAGACTGCATCATACTTATTATTAAATTTAAGTAGGAGTCGGTAGCGTCTGTATTATGAACAAGGAGAAGAGTGTCTATAATGATGTCATCGTCTCTTTGTAAGAACCGATTGTTTATAAAAAACGCAGTTATTTATAATTATAAACTGTCGAATTATTGCAAACGGGCAATGTGTTTCACAATAAAACGGACGAATTTTCGGTTATGTTGTGTGGTTGTTGTTGCAATAACGCCAACTCCGAAATAATTCTAATTCCTGATTACACAGTGTAGTAGTAATCTAATTACTAGACTGTGTGATGCATGGGCGTAGCCAGGTTGTAGTATCGGGGGAGGGGTTTAGGAAAGTACTTATAAACTTCTAAATATTCACACGAGTGTAATTAACGAGCGCGATAATTTTACACGTTTATAATAATACTAGCTTTTGCCCGCGGCTTCGCACTCTTATGTTATGTTATTTTTTACGTTATAGTCTAATAATAGGTCGTGCATTTCGTACCAAACAACAAAATAAAATAAATATTTTCGAAGCTGAGCACAGTAACCTGTATTAGCATAGGTATAGGTATAACGCAAGCATAGCCGTGAGTGGAAGCTATTTAAGCCATTACCTAAAATTAAATGTTTTGAGTCTAATATAGATTTATAACAGTAAAAGAAGTTTCAAACAAAAAACTACAATTTTATAAGTACCTCTTCATATTACAACAAAAAGAAATCATCATCACTTCACTCAGGTCTTTAACAGAAGATTCAGTAAATTTTGTTTAGGTAGTAGTTACCTAAGCAGGCAGGTACAATTATATGTCATTCTTTTCAATAGGCATGTATTGATTAATATTGATATTGTATATATATATATATCTGTGGACATTTCACACAGCGCCATCTAGCCCCAAACTAAGCATAGCTTGTACTACGGGAACCAGATAGCTGATACAATACTTATATACTTTTTTGTTTGTAAATACATACATAGAATACAATATAACACCCAGACGCAGAACAAACATCTATGTTCATCACACAAATGTTTGTCCCGGGTAGGAATCGAACCCACGGCCCTCAGTTCAGAAGGCAGGGGTACTACCAACTGAGCTATCGGGCCCGTCAAATTTAGAAAAATATGGAAGAATCACACACGATGATCCTGTTTTGCTCAGTTTTACATATTATCCGCGCGCTTTTTGTTCCAATTACCACGTTTTTTTTTTACCTTCTTAAGTTTGGCTCCATACGAATTGAGTACCTACACTTAGCCAGTGTCAATAATAAGTTTATGAATTGCTGGAGATATGCATTTACCTGTACGACGCGTACATAAATATTTTCTTAACACTAATTAAGAATTACAAATACTAAACCACCACTCCTTAAAGGATCGACAGTTATAATTATTATTATGTCCGCTATTTTCCACGCTGTCTCATTCCCAACATACCTACCTAGTGATGAAAGTAAAGAAGTAGGTTAAATCGTCATTAGATAATTATTACTTACACCCAAAGATAGATCTTACCTACTACTTATTTCTGCTCCCGTGGTTTATTTAAAAGCCCACAGGTCTAAAATATTTTAACTACTAAAAACTTATTTCAACATGCAAGAAGAAGAAGAAGAACAAATTAAAAACAGTCAAAAACGAACGTTACGTGCCATGTTGTTAATTCGAGGATACAATTTTATTGCCATAATAAGCGATTTTCGAAAACCATCCTAGTACATTTTGGAGTTAGGTACCATAAAACTTCCTTGGGGTCGATCAAGAATGTAGCAGTAGCACAAAAATAATTTTATCTACCTAATTAAAATGGTAACGTGTAGTAAGTTTATGTAAATAATACATTTGACCAGATCGTCAATAAAGAACATTGGTCCCGCCAAAACCCTATAAATCGAAAACTTGAATAAAAATGTAAGCTTCAATATTGGCTAAGTATGATAATCGCGTGAAGCCTTATGAATAATTATAAAAAGTCTAAGTACCTACCCATTTAAACAGTTTTCATAAAATACTTTCTATCATTGGCTAAATACAAATTTGGTTAATGCCAAAATAAAAAAGGGTTTACAATGCGTAGCAAAAGCAAGGGTCAATAGGCACAGATTATTGAATATTTTACTGCTATAGGTTAAGCTATAGGTACTATAAATACAATTTTAAATACTTATTTCGAATGGTAACGCGTAGTAGATTTTGGAAACTAATACATAATACCAGATTGCCAATAAAGAATTTTGCCCTCGCCAGAACCCAATAAATCAAAAACATGAATAATAATTTAGTTATGTTTCAATATTAATATGATATCGCGTGAAGCCTTAAAACTTATAAAAAAAAGTCTAAGAAGTTTTTAGTTTTCGAAATTCCTTGTTCTCTGTGTCGTGCTCATATTCAAGAAGGTTCTCATAGTCATACCTATCCTCTTTTTTAGTTTGGACCACGAACTAACGAAAAAACTTATCTATATGTAATACATATGACTTCCTTGGGTAATGAACACTTTGTTTTTCTCTAATCTGCATTGCATCGAGCGCAGATGAAGTTATCGCGCGATGTATTTCGCCGTAGCCCGAAAAGTGTGATACGCTGCCGGTAATGCAGGCGCACCAATTGTTATTTACTGTTGTAAAACATGCATTAAATTACTTCCTTGTTGCTTAGTGCAGTGGGGACTGGTTAGAATGAAATACAAAAATAAATATAGGAGTTCCGTACTCAAAGAGTAAATCCTTATTACTAAACCTCTGCTGTCCGTCTGTCTGTCTGTCCACCAGGATGTACTCATGAATCGTGATAGTTACGACTGTTGAATTTTTCACAGATGATATATTTCTGTTGCCACTATAACGCTACTGCTTCCTCCATTTTATTTAGCCCACTTCGGTCCCGCAGCAGTGTGTCCGGGTTGGGGCGCTACAAAAAACATCGAGGATAGTCAACAGAGATGTGTTTGCGCGCCAACTCAACAGCGAAGGTTCGGGCGTATATGAAGCCGCGCCATAATAGTAACAGAAATTTTTCTTTAGTTTGTCATCCGGATAAACCCAAAATAAAATTACCGTCAGTAGCAGTGTAGCAGAGTAACATTTTTTTTCTCTCATCTATGGTTAGTAGCCAAAATAAAACTTACCATTTGACACTGGCTAAATACCTACACTATGTGTGGAGCCAAAATATAAGAAAAAAAACTTACCTTGAGACCTTGAAGCGGCCATCTTGTTAAAATCCCGTTTCGTTTCATAATGAAATCTTAATCTTTTCACCAAAAAAAAAAAATCAACGATATATAAAATTTAATATATCCTATGTTTTGCGCCGGGTTTTTCTAAGCTTATTAGTGAAAACCGCATGAAAATCCGTTCAGTATTTTCGGACTTGTGCCGTAACAAACAAACAAACAGACAAAATGTCTAAAAAGTAGCTTAACGTGATCAGCGAAAAATTTCAAACCAACCTGTGTCATTTACAGATCGATATCTTGCATTTACAGATTTTTTTTATCTCTACAGTTTTATTATATGTACCTATAGATAGATATAGAAGATATAGATAGATAGGTAAATGTCCGCAAGTTCGTGGTACCTACGTTAATTCGTATGTTTTGCTTCTCAAAAAACAAGCAAATTAATAGTTATTTATATATTGTGTAGCGTGTCGAATACCTAATTCGTCTCGGTTTACTACACGGGCTCTTAAATTATGCATTAGAACAAAATCTTTATTATTTAAACTGTAAAAAAACGAGTATCAACATATTGGTGACTAAACTGAGTGCAATGCGATGTTTACTTATACCTGTCACCGTAAAGTTGGCGCTCGTACTTCTTAAGCTTATAGAAAGGCAGAGGTAAATTCCTTATGAATGAAACTTTTATTAGTGCTTGCTTTATGTGTTCCTCTACAATTGATTTGACGTAAAAGAAAGTTTTGTGCAAGCTTAGAAGCTTGCACAAAACTTTCTTCTGAAATTAACTATCTTTATAAAACTATCTTTTGAAATTGCAATAAATCGTCTCACAAAATAGCGGTCGTTTTATTTTCGTGTGTCCCCTAGTCCGTGTCACTACCGAACCAAGGATTTTTAGAGACATTTTTGTTGCTTGTGAATTCATACTAGAATGCCTTGCCGATTGCAACACAGTGGACGAGTTGAACAACGGGTTGGTGGAAACTGTCCCAGCTGTTGGAGCTGAGTTCTTCAAGACCCAACGCCGAAAGAGGACTCAGAAACTCTCAGGAAACACTCTTAAATTAATGGCAGACCGGAGCGAAATGAAACTACAGTCTTCAGTTAATATGTCAGCCTACGGTGAACTCAATAGACGTATCTGGAGTTCCATGCGACACGACTTGCGTGCTTTTAGTACTTCACGTATTGAGGCCGCAATTGAGCGGAACCAAGGCTCTAAGGTGTTCGCAAAAGATTCGTCTATTGGGCAAAGCCAAATGACGAAACTGAAGACCGAGAATGGTAGTGTCATTTCATCCAAGCCTGAGATCCTGAGAGAGATTGAGAACTTCTATGGACAGTTATACACCTCGACACGTGAGCCCGCTACTAACACAGCTAAGGACACCAGAGCCAAGTTAGTCCGACACTATACCGAAGATATCCCGGACGTCAGCCAGTACAAGATTAGAATGGCCCTCAAACAGCTTAAAAACAACAAGGCGCCAGGTGAGGATGGAATTACGACCGAACTTCTGAGAGCGGGTGGTAGACCGGTACTTATAGTCCTCCAGAAGTTATTCAATTCTGTCATCCTTGAAGGTACAGCGCCGGAGGCATGGCACAAGAGCGTGGTAGTGCTCTTCTTCAAAAAAGGTGATAACACCTTATTGAAGAACTATAGGCCCATCTCGCTCTTGAGTCATGTGTATAAGCTGTTTTCGAGGGTCATTACGAATCGTCTCGCACGCAGGTTTGATGAATTCCAGCCTCCCGAACAAGCCGGTTTCCGAAAAGGCTTTAGCACCATAGACCACATCCATACGCTACGCCAGATTATACAAAAGACCGAAGAGTATAATCGGCCGCTATGCCTAGCGTTTGTGGACTATGAGAAAGCCTTCGATTCAATCGAGACTTGGGCGGTACTGCAGTCCTTACAGCGATGCCAAATTGACTATAGGTATATCGAAGTGTTGAAGTGTTTGTACAGTAAGGCCACTATGTCAGTCCGACTACAGGACCAGAGTACGGAACAGATCCCATTGCAGAGAGGCGTGAGACAGGGAGACGTTATTTCTCCGAAACTGTTCACAAACGCATTAGAGGATGTTTTCAAGCTCTTGGAGTGGAAAAGATGTGGCATCAACATAAATGGCGAGTATATCACTAACCTTCGTTTTGCCGATGATATAGTCATAATGGCGGAGTCGCTCGATGATCTCAGCACCATACTCAACGACCTCAGTAGAGTCTCCCGACAGGTTGGTCTTAAGATGAATATGGACAAGACGAAAATCATGTCAAATGCCCATGTTCCACCTATACCGGTAATTGTTCGGAACGATACTCTCGAAGTTGTCGACAAATACGTCTATCTAGGGCAGACTGTCCAATTGGGTAGGTCCAACTTCGACAAAGAGGTCGCCCGAAGAATCCAACTCGGCTGGGCAGCGTTCGGGAAGCTTCGACCTATCTTTTCGTCCAAAATACCACAAAGCCTGAAAACAAAAGTTTTCAATCAATGTGTGTTGCCAGTGATGACTTATGGAACTGAGACGTGGTCTCTAACTGTTGGCCTCATTACTAAGCTCAAAGTCGCGCAACGAGCTATGGAGAGAGCAATGCTCGGTGTTTCCCTGCGAGATAGGATCCGAAATGAGGAGATCCGCAGGAGAACTAAAGTGACCGATGTAGCTCTTAGGATTGGCAAGTTGAAATGGCAATGGGCAGGCCACATCGCTCGTAGAACTGACAACCGATGGGGAAGAAAGGTTCTCGAGTGGCGACCACGAACTGGAAGACGCAGCGTAGGCCGGCCCCCCACTAGGTGGACCGAGGACCTGGTGAAAGCCGCGGGGAGCCGATGGATGCAGGAGGCGAGCAGCCGCTCTAAGTGGCGCTCCCTGGGGGAGGCCTATGTTCAGCAGTGGACGTCTTCAGGCTGTTAATGATGATGATGATGATGACTTCTGAGCTAAATTCGGTATATGTTTTGTTCACTAGATTTTTTATAAAACGAGTTTGAAAGTGACCAAAATTACATTTTTTGTCTAATTCGCATAGGAACCTATAGGTACTGCCACCTAAATTTGGTTTATTATTTGATTAATTCATTAATTTTTGTATTTTTGTTGTAGTATATAGGATAGTCAATCACTATAATTTAAAAATATTTATGTAAATAATTAATAAAATATTTATTTATTGTTAATATGCTGAATGTCATGCTAACATCTTTTTTACACATGTAATATATTTATCCTGTGTTTAATTATTAATTTAAAAAAATATTATGCATTTTATTACAGGAAATTATCATATTTGACTTTAAAAAACTTTATCCAGGAGCCACAAGCTCACGAAATTAGGAGCAGAGCCAAATCTATCACGAAACAGGGTTCAAACAAAAGGTCTACCAATAAATTCATATAAAACAATATTGTAACTAAAACTACATAATTCATGCATTAAATTACTGGCAAAATATCAATATTCATTATACAAAAAGTTTCAATTTGATATCATGTATATATTAAAAAATTTTAAAAAGTAATAATTTAAAAAAAACTTATAGTCATAAGATCCCTAACATGCCGAAATAGCGGACATTACCTTATGTAAATCTAGATAAAATACATATTTTAGCTAGTTTTATTCAAATAAGTTGTTGGTTTTCCAATGAAGCTAACGCAAAGACTTCAGTAGTTTATAAATAAGTACATGTGGGAATCAGATTATAACAACAGCATACCATAGGCAATCAAAATTTAAATGCGAGCGATGCGAGCGTAAAAAGGACGTAGGTCTACAAAACAAGAGAGGCAAGCGAAACAAGCGCGTAAATTTTTCACGTTTCGGTATATGAAAATCCTGATAAATACATATTTTAGCTAATTTTGTTAAGAGCCCCTTCTAGGCGTGTTTCAAATATTACTACTTTTTCAGAACTGATTTCTCAATACCTATGAGACATCTGAAATTTTCCTTAAGTATAATAGTAAATCGCGTAGTTATCTAGGGCGTAGACAAAATAATACTGAAATAACTACTCAATATAATTTATGAAAAATAAAATTAAAACTTACGTTTTTACGAAATCACGAAACGGTAGGTTTTCAATTACGTTTCTAGATAAGTGATAGCGAATAATAATCTGAGAAAAATTGTACATATTGGGGATAAATATAACAAGGACACAGTCAAGATATTTTTTTTTAACTTATCTATTAAGTGTGTTAAAAAAAATGAGTTCCACGCTGAAAATCTCCAAAAAAACAGTGCGTATAACCGTCATCTACACGTATGATTAAAGTATAAATACAATACACAGTAATAAATTATGAAAGAACAGGTTGTTATCTACAAATTTATTGGTAATAAAATATTGAAATAATACGATATAAGACGGTGCACAAGCAAGCTACATTCAGTCGCGCCCGAGAGCTTCTCGACGACGAACCTGTGACGCTGTGATCAGTGCAGCTCCTTACGTAAATAATCGGATTACGCATGCTTATAGACCGTGACTAACCTGTTTTGATACAGTAAGTTTTTTTTTCGTTATTAATGATTTGTTTACACGTAAATATTTTGTGTTAACTGTACTATTATTAAAACGTATGTTTTGTTTTTAGATAATGGGTCGAAAACGTGCACATTACGGAAAAGTTATTATTAAAAAGAAAAGAATTGATGAAGCACAAAAGGCGCTTGCATTCCGTAGGTAAATTATAGAACACTTATTATCATAAAAACTGTTATGAGTTACTTATTATTCATTCTCTAACGTTTAATTATATTTGCAGAGAATTACATACAAAGAAGTACATCAACCGCCAAAAATCACTAACATCGTCATTGATTGATGAATAATTTTTGCCTATAGTATATAATGCCGATGCTGTGATTAAAAATAGGTGGTTTTTATCGATTCAACTTCTGAATAATTATAATTTTTTCGTATCTGTACTAATAAGCGAATGTTGTGTATTAAAGCATTATAGAAAATTTTGTTCTCTTTCATTTGACATCCCAAACATGTATATACAGGGTTACAGGAAAAATCGTGCTAGATCCGTTAAGGGCGTGAAGTACCCATCATTTCTGACTTATTTCACTATGAAACACCCTAGCCTAAACTTAACCCTTTTCGAAATATTCGACTTTTAATTTTTTTTTTTTAATATTTTGTGTGTCTTATTATTATTATTATTGCATTTTTACATGTGTAATAAGATGCTTTGGGACGTCAATCAATAAAATAGTACATAATATAATATTTAATAGACTATAGTAGACAAGTGAAAGTTAAGAAATAAAAAAATATTTGAATCTGTATTTTTTTCTAACGGATATCTAAAAATAATATTATAAGTTTAGGCTAGGGTGTTTCATAGTGAAATAAATTAGAAATGGTGAGAACTCCACGCCCTTAGCGGATCTAGCACAATTTTTCCTGTAACCCTGTATATAGATTCATAAAATCAGAAATATTCGCAATTTTCAAAATACGTCATCCGCCATATTAATGACGTTATATCTCCCGATCCAAATACTATACTGGCGGGGTCCTAACGGTTTTTAACATAAAATAACATTTTTAACAGAATACTAAATTATTTTATAGATTTGGTGTTACTATTCTCAAATTCAAATATTTTCCACCTAATAACACCCGCGGGGAAATGAGGGAGCGACTTACTAACAATGGCCTTACTAAGACATTATTCATCCGATTGAGTCCCGGTTTTTTTGTTGGATAGCTGATGAATTGTTTGTTATGTCTGTTATACATAGTTCTTACCTAACGTATATACTTTCGACGAGAGATGCAGTAATTGAAAATAGGTATTTTTTTTAATTCAATTTTCATATATTTTGAAATATTTTCGTAGCTGTACCAGTGAGCTAATGGTGTGCTTAATAGCATTATAGAGCATTTCATTCACTTTCATTTGATTCCCCACACATGTGTATAGGGTTTATAGAATCAGAAATATTCGCAATTATAAAATTACGGCGGCCGCCATTTTGATGACGTCATGTCTTTGGATCCAGGTACTTTACAGGTGGGGTCCCGACGGTTTTTAACATAGAAATACATGATTAACAACATACTAAAATTTGGTGCTGGTATCACAAAGTGAACTATTTTTACCCTAAGCGAAGGGACTATTGTGTTAAATAGGGCGGCCGTACCGCTTAACATCAGATGAATGACTAGCTCGTCACGTAATTTATTCACATAAAAAAAATTATGCCAAATTATTTGTTGTTAGACTAATCAAACTTCACCAATTTAGTTATTATACCTATACTTGTACAAATTATGTAATTTACTGGATAAATATAGAACGTCATAATTACACTAGTGCAGATACTAAGCGAAATAGTTTGTACAATGTTACTTAATATATGACGGACCAAGAATTTTGTTCCCGCGACGTCGTCGCATCTCAACGCACACTACGAAAGTATACAGCTCATACTATTTGCCTAAACTTGCAGCGCGCGAAAATTGTAAGGGATTCTTAAAATAATGCTGTTGGTTTCCCAATAAATAAATAAATAAATCCCAAAATTGGAGCTGCTACCCCAACTAAATGATACGACTGACATGAAAAAGCATGCAAAGCCAGCGCAAAACTTCAGTACCTGTAGTTCATAATTTGATGTAGGGATCTTAACACTTTACATTTTCTAGTGGCGTTGCGCGCTGTAGACTTTGTGATTCTGTCTTTGTTGCATAAGTTATACTGAAAAACTATTTTATACGTTTCGAAAACCCCATGGCTCCGCCATTTTCCGCAATTATCAAACCTACACAAAGTTCTACAGAATCGGTTGACAAATGCATAGAGAATAGCCGGGACCTAGGAAATTTTAACAAAAGACCATTTTTTGCGCAAGCTTAAATGATGTTGCTTTGCTCGCGCTTCGCGCTCGCTTGTTCAATTTGAATATAATTATTTCGGGGAAAGATTTCCGCACCGAGTGCTCGTGTGACCGTAGGCTAGTCGATAGAGCGTCCAATGCTTTAAGTAGGAGGTCGTGGGTTCAAATCCCGCCGGTAACTAGAATTTTAAGGACTAGTTGTATCTTCATACATCGTGGGGAAAAATATTTTTAAATGAGTTCTGAATAGGTACTGCACTTACAGTTTTAATTTCCGCGCATTATTTGAGAAAAGTACTATACTCACGTATGCGTGCCTCGGCTTCGCCTCGGTCCACATTTAAACGTTCGTACATCAATGCCTCTGTTGCTGGCCGCAGCAGTAATGCACTAAAACTGTAATGTTAGGCCTGTGTAATTTGTATTTTTTTCCTTTTATAACAGGGTAAAATCTTAGCACAGTGCCAGCCACCTATGGTTCAACAATCTAGGTTAAACCTACTTATACTATACTATATTCACTTTGTATATTCTGTATCTTCCGATGGTTACGTTACGATGACCATTTGTCATGGAAGCGCAAACTCGTTGTTTTCCAAGATAACTAATTAAATAAAAAACAAAAAACATTACAATAAAAACTGTATTTCTAGAACATTTGCATACAACAGTTATGTTTAGTTGGATAAATTAACTTTAATAGATTTAGTCCCTAATTTACAGGAGTTGAATGACGTCAATTCTCAGTGACTGCAGTATCAACGGTTTTGTACTTTGGTTTGCTGTGGGTAAAAGGCAGGTACCGGTACTTGATCATATGCTGAAAGAAAAGGAAAAACTTTATTAATTGAAGAATCAACTTCCTATATGGATAGTCTTTCAATGGGTAAAATGTAACCTATACAAGGTGACCTTGAATTGGTATGTTATCCCGAAACGGGGGGACTGGGTAATTATATTATTACAGTGAATATAATGGGTATTTTTAAATCCACTATACATAAGTCCTCCACTATATTTAGCTCAACTAGTACTTATACAAAGTTTCAGGACCTTTTTAAAATATTCATTAAATAACCGCGCTTTATTTGTACCGTTTGGAGGTACATTTGTATAATTTATTATCTATCGAGAAAACATTATTAATTCGTGTTTTCACTATCTATAAGAATTAGTATTAGTCCTGAACTTTACCATATATTAAATTCGAATTTTTTTTGAAATATTGATAAAAGGACATAGGATTATGCTAAACCTTTTTAAGCATTATGGCGTCCTGAAGGCTCTCTTGGTATAATATTAAATTCTTCTGCGTCAAGCCATCTGCCAAGCTCGGTGATTATGGAAAATCCCCACAATGATATGCGTTCAAAGTGGTGTTTTTTGGGGGACCTATGTTCAGCAGTGAACGTAATGAGTGAACGTCTTCTGGCTGTTGAACTGAATACAAATTTGTTTGCAAACGTGAAAACTAATGGCTGCGATGTATTCGAAAGCAGATGAAATTAAAAGCTATGAAAATGAACCAAAAATGAAAAAAGTTCTCACAAATAGTTGTTATTTTTGCTGGTATTTGAGTTTTTAACAGTATGATTAGCTTTTACTTACTGCTTAAACACCTAGTTCAAGATATGAAACCTACTTTTGATGTAGTCTCAAAAGTTTCGTGACGGAATTTCGAGACCGCGCCGAGTTTCGAAATATTTCCCGGGACTCGAAAATATGTCGAGACTGAAAGCCTTAATACCAATTCAAAATCAGGTAGTATAGCTGTTTACATACATGATAGGTACTTATAAAAAAATTATTGTTGATCATCTGATGTGACGTAAGGGTTTCCTTTAAGTCACATCAGACGATCAACAATAATTTTTACAATTACATTTTTACATTTAACAATTATTTTATAATTTTTTAAAGAGGAAGTGAAGAGCATATGGCCATGTAGACGAAGGGGGAGATTTAAGGAAAGGAGTGATGAATAGGACGGGGAAAAATAAGGAGAGGCAGGCAAGTGAGGAAGAGTACTCCTTCAGCACAGATCCTATAAAAAACTCCGATCCACTTCTCGCATTCAACGCAGTGACTCCGGTATTTAGCTATGTGTGCGTGACAACACAAAGCTAGGCGCTCTTAACACCGTAAGAACACACGCGTCAGGGTGAGTGTAATGTTGCTAAAAGTCCCACTGTTTTCGTGAAGAGATAAATGTATAGGTTTTTTTTTCATCATCGATAGGCTAACATTTGACTACGGTCTCATCTGATGGTAAGTGATGACGCGGTCGACAATGGAGCATGCTTGCCTAGAAGATACCGGTTCACTCTAGCCTTAAAAACTCCCAGATTATATTTGTCAGGAAACAATGACGCTGAGTTTAGCATAACATTGTAATGAGGAGTTTTATTTAAAAAAACAACCTGTTTCGGCTTCTGTCACTAGATGGCGTACTGACGACGTATTTCAAACATGGTTGTAGTTTCAATACACAGAGTACAAGGAAATGTCAAATTCAATTGAGTGAATCTCAGAGTACGTTGTCGATTTGTCGATAGAAAGCCATTAGAGTATACAAGGTGACCCTGAATTGATATGTTATCCCGAAATGGGGGGACTAGGATCATGATACCCTACAAGTTGTGAGAGCCTTACTTGAAACGGGGTGTTTCCAAACTTCCCCGGTAAAAAATAAATCCACTCGCCAAATTGCACGTGTGATCGCTATGAGAGTTAACAAGATATTTTAAACTCATTTTTAAACACAGGTCGTTAAACTCATTTATGTGTACTCGGTCAAGGACGAAGTTCAACCACCCAGCTGTGCTAAGGCTACTTTGGAACGTAAACTTTACATGGCATGAAAAACTATTAATTTAGTAAAGTCGTAGAAGAAACATTGTCTACCTTGGGATATAGATTTACCCTTTCGGGATAAAATACCAGTTCAAGGTCACCTTGTATGTCTTCTATAAAATAAGGATAGGACATTAAACTCGATAGATAATTATCTTAACAATGACAGAACTTAAAACACCCATTTTACCGCCATCTATCGGGTTTTTTTAAAATTCCAGCTTTTTTAAAATAGAACGCCTCATTGATAGAGGTGTTAATATTAAGATGGTAGTTTGTCCAATAATACAATAGAAAAACACTGTTGCTGCACACCAAAATATACACAACAGATACCTACTACACAAGTAAGTACCGAACAAACAAACATTTTAACGAAACTAGTACCGCGGTCTTATCGCTTAAAGCGATCTCTTTCAGACGAAAGGAACGAGACGAAACGAAACGAGATGAGACGAGACGAGATGAGACGAGACGAGATGACACGAGATGAGATGAAACGAAACTGAAAGCGAAACCGAAACCGAGATAGGTAGGACTTTTCTGCAAAGTTCGTCTAGGTAGGTACTTTGCCAGTTATTCTGCCGCCAAGCAGTAGTGTGTAACCAGTGTTAGTTGGCATTGTAGCTAGTGAAATTACTGGCTTAACATCAGGTGAACGACCAGCTCGTCACGTCATTCATTCTCAAAAAAAAAAAGATCGATACCGAAACCTAAAC
This sequence comes from Ennomos erosarius, assembly GCA_963580505.1. Lineage (NCBI taxonomy): Eukaryota > Metazoa > Arthropoda > Insecta > Lepidoptera > Geometridae > Ennomos > Ennomos erosarius. The sequence continues at coordinate 7,941,424 of OY756981.1, read as the reverse complement.
GGAACGGAATGGAACGAAACGGAACGAAACGCATCGTGTTTTACCCGTACTTTTAGGTAAAGTTACTTCAATGTAGACTTGCCACACTAACCGATTTCGTTTAGTGTTTAGTTTCGATTAATTAACAAAACACTTGAACTTACTTGTGGAACGAGATTCGATTCTTTCGTCTAGTTTTCTAGGAAGAATCTTTACAACGTTTTACACACACTTACGTCATATTTTTAGCACTTAGTTTCACGCGTCTCACAGTACTCACCCAGTCGGCTCGTCGTTGAGTACTGACTCGACGTAATATTCGGTTCGTGTTTTAGTAATCAGTTCGCGCGCAACAGTCCCGTTTTTCAAGCGTGGTATCTGAGTTTTCTATAGGATCTGTGTCCTTCAGTTATAAAATGACAAACAGAAAGTCCCCGACCTGATGATGACAAAAGGATTTAAGGTTGTACTTTAAGTATGAAGAGAGGAGGAAGCGACGGACGGGGAAAGAGAAAGTCACATTCGATGAAGAAAAGAAAAGTATCACTCGATCTAGGGTGAATGAATAATAATAAGTAAATGCTGTTGCTGCAATTTCAGGATCTTTGTTTTGTAATTATACCTACTTACTGTAAGATCATATAAGTAGATAGGGACATACCTAAATGTAGACCATAGAGGAGTAGAACACATAAGTATACATTCAGTGATAAGCAAAGAAAAGCGGATGTACTAACGCGTTTATCATCTCTAACACATTACACAATTTATTATCTTTGTTTTGTTTTAGTAGAAGCATTATCAGTATCAGTACCTACAGCATATTTGCCTGAATAGGCATGATGACTACTATTAAAAATGAACAAGTAAATATTACTTTCATAAAGAATACTAAAAATGAATGCAATAATTGAAAAAATAAGCAAAATCGGTAAATAAATCACGGAGTAATAAGCTTTTAAAGTTTCTACAGGAGGCATCTCCTGTCCCATTCTCGCGAAACAGAGCGTCCCCAAAGTTACTGAAAAACCCACTCGTGACGTCACATGCCAAAGAGATTGTATGAAAAGCTACCACAGCTTAGTAATGAGGTACTATGAACGACCTTCCTCTGACGTCACTGGCCGTTTGAGCTATCTTTGAATTTAACAACGCGGAGCATACTCGCCGAGTCCGGAGTTTGAACTCAGTTTGAGTCTCTGAATGTCAGCCTTAGTATACTAATGTTTATTTAGGTATGCCTGGTTAGACAAACTTCCTCATCATAATAATAAAAATTAAAATAGAGCGGAAGTGGGCACACTGATAAAAACAACTTAAAACAATAATGTAAAGCAGGATTAAAATTATCCCAGGAGCAAATCAAGGTACTGATAAAATAGCCAGCACACATCTTGACGGTAAGAGCTATAAGCTGTTTACGGAGGAGGGTGCTCTGGAAGGTATCTCACCTTCTTGGAACATGTACACAGACAGTGCAAAAAATAAGACAGGGGCAGGGTGCGGCTATCATTCGCCGGAACTTGGCATCGCGGACTCCATAGCCCTGCACAAAAACAACTCAGCGGTACAAACTGAGAACATGGGACTGGTAATGGCGGCTAGAGCACTCCTTTCATCGGATGCACTAACTGTCCCACAACAACCTGATGAGAGGGAAATTCTCATCTTTACCACTGATAGCGCGGCAACAGTCTGTGCACTCAGAAGACCCACAACCAGGCCGAGAGTTCTAGCAGAGTGCCACGCAACTCTGCAAAAATTGACACGCAACCCAGGCATGCCCAGGCAACCTTAGGCAAATCTTGCCAAAAAAGGACCAAAGAAAGAAGTTGATTGTGACATTGCAGGTCTTTGCAAACCATCAGTGATGGAAGTGCGGGGCTCACTGCGCCAACACACTGAAAAAGAGCACAACAAAAACATCTGGAATAAAAGAACGGACTGCAAACAGGCAAAAGCAGTTTTTCCGAGTATTAACAGAAAAATCACCAATAACTTGCTAAAGTTGCAACAGCAAGATCTTCGGCTTATAGTAAGCCTCATCACTGGCCACTACAACTTGAAGCCCGATACACATCAGGAATCCTACCACAAGTAGACACACAACCTTCTATTCAAGATATTTCGAACGCCACATGAACGATGATGACATCACGCCCACACCCAACATCAGTGCCACTGGAGCTGCTGTGCCAGCAGCCTAGAGCCACACTCCGTTATTTTAAGGAGTTGGGTTGGCTCGGATAGATGCTGGCAGGAGGAAATGCACAATACACCCCAAGCGAGACGTCAGTGCAGGACTTAGCGCCCCCATGTATACTACATACACTACTACTCATACGTACGCATACATACTACTCATTACATTATTCAATAATGTAATGAGTAGTACGTGAGCAAGTCATTCGCTTGATGTTAAGGGCCCAACCTAAAACCGTCTCAGTGCCATCCAGAACTTTAAATCAGTGATGTGTGTGGTGGAGTTTCTACTTCTATAAAACTAGGTCTGTTTTCATTCATACGAGCCGCTCGTCATACATAAACGGACGGACAGAGCAAAAACCCTCGTTTTTAAGTATGAATACTTGTTTGGATTAATGTGATATTTGCACAATAATTTGTGAAGCTATATTTGAGGTTGGTTTATGGGCAGATTTTTCGTAAATAAATTCTGGCACTTAATATCTACAAAAGTATTGCAGTGTGCGAGTGATGTAGAGGTTGCAAGTCCATAGCTTTAATTATGGACCTTAACCACTGACAACACAACACTGGTTGCAGTCTGATATTGGCAGAGAAATAATGCCAAACAGGCTGAAAAAGCTACTAATCAGCGAAGAAAATAAAGAAGTAGAGGGCTGTAGAACAAGAGGGCTAGGTGCTTAGGATACTAGGATCTAATGAAGTTATATTCAGATAAAATATCTCACCTTAATTTGTCTCTTCATTGTGATGCAGAATAGAGTAATAAAATACATTACTAATATTGGCCAGAATACTGGTATATTAAAAGCATCAATGAAGGTGCAGAGAATCGCTACAATAGTGCTTTTAGTGACCGAAAGCCAAAATTTAAATTCAGGCAATCTTCGTATAAATGGTCTGAACTCTTCGCTTGCTCTTGTTGGTAGTGCTGGACCATTTTCATCCTCAGCTGTAAATAAATTATTATCCAATTATATACCTACCCATTAATAAATTGCAATGAAATAACATTTTTTTTTTAAGTTTAAAATAGTATATTAATTAACAATCTCTGTAAACATAGTTTTTATTAGTCTTACTGCAGGAATACATGTGGTTTACATGATTTTATTGTAAAAACTGGCTGACCCGCCCCGCAAGGGTTTATTCGTTTTATGTCCTTACCCTGTTTATGGGTAAGAAGGAAGCAAAAGGGAAAAATATAGGGGGAAATGATTAATGAATAGGACGGCGAAAGGAGGCAGGCTGCGCCTTCTTTTTGCCATCCCATTGCCTCCCTTCGCCGTCCCATCCATTCATCCTTTTCCCCTATATTTTTCACTTTCTCTTTTATCTTCCCTTCGACAGGATGAGTATAAATATATATGTATATTATATCCATCTTCTATGTATACATATACAATTATAGATATTATATATACATATTTACATATATTTGGTGTGTGCATAAGAATTATTATAGGTCTACCAGAATCTGATGAAAAATAGGGAAAATAAAATTCATTCAGGTGTAGGTTTGGGTGTAGGCAGCACCGGATATGAATGGATTAATATGGGTAAAAACACAGCATCTCTAGATGTGACTCTTTTTAATTCAACAATAAATTAATAGGCAGGTACTAAAACACTTTTAAAGAACAAGAAGTCACAATTTCATTTGAAAGGTGACAATTTGGTATTGCCATATGAAATTCCTTTTTCTTTAAATTTTGTTTCATGAAATTCTGGTAAACCTATACCTTATGCCCAGAGCAACCCGCACTTGGCCGTTTTAGAAAATAAAAAGTATTCTAAATGTTATTCTGGATAATTAGCTATACTAAATATCAGCAAAATCCGTTCAGTGGTTGCAGCGTGATGCGTGTTCAAAGGGACAGACAGACAGACAGACAAAAAAATTGTTTACACTTCTATATCGATAAAGAATCCAATGCAATCAGAATTTTCAAAAAATATTCAATGTACAGATTTAGCTCAGTTACAGTTTTATTATTAGTATATTGATGAGGTACATACTTTTTTTTGTAAAGTATATTTTTTAATTAGAGGGAGTAAACTGACAGATTGTAATCTCACTTGTTGAAATAATGCTACCAGCTTCTAAATTGTAGTGATTGATCTGTATCAGCTCTTTATAGTTCAAAAGAACAGACCTATATTTAAAAAATATTAAACTAATAAAAATAGCAACCAACCTGGTATTTGAAAATGTTATTGCCATCACTCTGCTTTACACACATATCATAGAGGCAATATACTGCTAATCTTGCTTCTTTTATTTTTATTATACTGTTTTACAGGCAAACAAATAGTTTGAATTACAAATTAGGCAGTAATTACTATGTTAGACGAATACTGAACCATAAAATAGATCTTTAAACTAAAATGACTAGGAAATGATGAGGAGTGAACTATATCCCTCTTACCACAGCACTATTTATTTTACATGAGAAAGTGGTAACATTGGTAATGTCAGTTCACTCTGTCTAAATAGGAAATAGGGTATAGTTTGTCTTATTACATACACTTACCATCAAAATCCATAGCTGGATCAATCTTTGGGGTCAGGAATGCAATGAACAAATTTAAATGGTAAATACCAAGTGCATAGGTGACAATGTACCATCCCTGTAAGAATAACAATAACTCAAATCAGTGGAAAATTACACTGGATATCATACCCAATACACAGTTTTTAGATAACTGGAATATCAATTCATCATTGAATCATGATGACAATAAAGAGTTCTCTATCTATCTATATAACTGAAAGCAATAATAAGATAGGCATCAACAAAATTCTAGGTCTGTGCACCAGTCAGATATTATATTGGTATGGTAATGACTTCCAGAACATTCCTTTATCCTACACACTTATTGCAATGTTTAAACAGTCCATCAACTTTTCATTATGTACACTGTCCTAAAGCAGCACAACACTCAGACACATAATGCACAGCTTACTAACACCAAGGGATGGAAAGATTATTGTATGTACTTCACTTAATAAGTTGGGGGGAAACAGCAGGAGCTTCAACACCATCAGCCTAAAATACTAATGTAATTGTCTTCAAATGTTGTAGACTTAGCAATGTTAACTTACTTGTTTAGTAATTATTCGAATTACAAAAAGTAGTAATACTACTGCACTTCCCACCCATCGTGACTTTGTATGAGGTGTCCAATTATCTAAGGTCCCTTGATATACCTGAAATATGAGTTAAATAATTCAGGGTACACTCTGTCAAATAAAGGTTTAAGGTTACAAGTGAAACAAAATAGCAATAGATCCAGTACTTGATGAAAAATATTGTTAAGCTTTATATTTATTATGCATAGCAAGTTAAAAATAAGTACGTTTGTAATTCATTCTACTATTCTCTTACAAGTATGTAAATAGTTATAGTAATTTTATTAGGGCGCAATCACAATCAGCATTGGGCGCAATTGAACATTTGACATGACGCTGGTCATGTGTCTGGCTCTATTCAAAGTACTCTGAAGGTCTGAAGAGTGGGAAATGGTATTCACCTGTGACAACCTTGTCCACGCTTGTGAAATGATACCTTTCCGGTTAGTTTCAGATGCTACATCGATTCCAGCCATCATAATACCGCAGATATCTCTTTGAAGGCGGTTTCAGAGAATGGTCCAATCAAAGTTCATACATCACTGACACTTAGCTTGATATTAGGAAACTAATATTTATAGTCATATAGCAAACAACCTATTTATTACAACTTTCACTATGTCTAACTTAATTAATAAATATATTCAATTGCGAAAGAAAATTGTGGTGTTGGATGGATTCGATTGGAAATTAGGAAGCAATCACGAAGCAAAATAGCAATCGTCAGTCGTCCGTCACATTTATCTTTTTTTTATTTTGGCTCCACGCTTAGTGTATTTAGCCAGTGTCAAGTATTATATTTTCATCGTGTTATAAAATATTTTACGTAAAGTCAAGTCTTAGTCAGGTAGTCACAGTCCAATCTAAGTCATACTCCAGTAAAGTGGTGACTATTTTACTAGAAGCTTATATGGAACTTTGAAAGCAACACGAAAAATCACGTTTTACTACATTATATCACTTGCTTACACTCATGCTCATAATTCAGCACTGAATGCGTAAAACGCCACCAATTTTAAACATTAACAGTGGAAAAAGCACAAGTTTTAGGTCTAGCAAAGATACCAACTACTAACGCTAACGCCAAACGCTAACTCCAATATGTACTAGGATGACATTTCGGCACTCGTTAACTTTTCCGCAGCGAATGTCATTTCAATACATTTTAGGAGTTAGCGTGAGGCGTTAGCGTTAGTGGTTGGTATCTTTGCTAGACCCCCTGTATTGAAATGGCATTAGCCGTGGAAAAGTAAGTGATTTTCTTTTTTTTCTTTGATCTTTGCACAGAATTCCCCCTATTACATAGGTCCACCGAACTCCCCATACAAACCTCGGTGCAAAGTCCAGCAAATATTGTCTATGATCATAGAGCACGAACTTTTTTTATGTCAGTTTTACGTCAGGGGGTCTAGCAAAGATACCAACCACTAACGCTAACGCCAAACGCTAACTGCAAAATGTACTGAAATGACATTTCGGAAATAGCTAACTTTTCCGTAGCGAATGTCATTTCAATACATTTTTGGAGTTAGCGTGAGGCTTTAGCGTTAGCGATTGTGATCTTTGCTAGACCCCCAGTTCTGACTTCTGTCAGTACCAGCATACCATATGAAAAGTATCACCCGATAAAATCGGGTAAATGAAGAAGCAGACCCAAGAAAAAAATACATCAAGTTATGCATGAAGAATCTTATTATAATATCTTTGACTGAATATGTTATATGTACTATCTATGTGTAGGCAAACTTTGGCAGTAAAGTCACAGAATAGATATATAGTACTGTAGTAAACTATATTAGCCATTCTGTACGTAGTATGTAGCAAGGACTTTGCTCGCTCGGTCATTATGTCTGAGTAACCGAAGTTTTTGTTACCTAACGAGTGTTTAACCAGTAGAGCGTCGGCGTCGGCGTGCAACAATACATTGCTGGACGAAAACAAGTTCACCTGACACGTCCCGAATTATAACCTGGCGGCTTAACCCATGTGGGAAATCTATAATAATACATAAACCACAGGTAGTCGCCAAACTTTTAGGCGGCTGTGAAGTGAGCTGCAAGCCTCCCACACGTTGCGCGCACCATTTCTCTCTTCCACGCATATCTAAATTTTGATACTGCGCAGCGTTTCACGCGGACTTCTCAGCCGCCATTGAGTGCGGCGCAGACTCTACTCACAGGAGCTACCTACCTTCTACACTCTAACAGACACAAAGCTGTGGCTGTAGAAGCCCTTCATAAACATTAAAAGTTCTGCTTGCTTACTACGGTGCGTGCGTAATTTAATAAATTATTGAACATAATTATATGAGGTGTCCAATTTATATTTATTTCGACTCTGATATATTATGTAGGTACTAGGTACTATTTGTTCTCACGATCAGCACCGCGGGCATGAGTGGTCTGTTCGCGATTGGCCCTATTTCTGATTTTGCCCCTTAGTAGGCATATGCTAAAATTTTAGGCAAAAAAATCGGGAAATATTTATACATTGTGTGGCAATATTGATAGCCAACTCTTTATTAGACAAAAATATTTTAAAAATACCTTAAATAACACATATTAATGCCCAATAACTTGTGAAATAGCAACATGAGCTTCCGTGTTCGGTATTTCTCGTAATTTCAGCGAAGTTCTATCACGCAAGGTGGCATTTTCTGGTATCTTTTCACAAGTACGTCCAAGCAACGAACGACTCATTTTGAGTTTGACAGCTGAGATCCAATAACACCCAAAGTGGTGTGTACTATATGTGTATGGTTTTCCCTTACTTTTTTTTTCATATTAGGGGTGATACCAAGCGTTACATACTCTTTGGGTGATACAAAGTCTTTGGATCTTTGCTAGACCCCTTACATTTTGGAGTTAGCGTTTGGCGTTAGCTGTAGTGGTTGGTATCTTTGCTAGACCCCAGCTATTATTAGCTAATTAGTAATATAAAATATAAGACAATCCATGTAAATATTACTGGGGAACATTATACACATGAGGTTGACGATTTTAATTTCACTCTGAATAATTATTATACTCTGGTGCAAACCGCGGGGAGCCGTTGGATGCAAGAGGCGAGCGGCCGCTCAAAAAGTGGCGCTCTCTGGGGGAGGCCTATGTTCAGCAGTGTACGTCTACGGGCTGTTGATGATGATGAAAATGAATTATTATACTTACCCCAGGCTAGCAAGGAATAGTACCTAACTACTTCATAGTAACTTCGAAATAAATACACTAAAATGGTATAGGTCCAAGATTTTTTTATGTACAAGTAAAATGAGTAAAATAGACAATCGGAACCAATCACCGACCAAGGCCACATCTGTCTCACCTTGGTCGGGTTGGTGTAAAATCCGACCGTGTGGGTGTTTGTTGGCGACCGAATGAAGACACCAACCACCATCCACACGGTCGGATTCACAGAGTACATTGGTAAGTCGGATTTTACACCAACCCGACCAAGGTGAGACCTTGGTGACCTTGGTCGGTGGTTGGTCCCGATCGTCTATTTTGCTTTTATGTTTATAGATTGTGTATTCAGTGTACCATATTTTATTTGGCAGCGCTGCTACGAGAATAAAATTCGCTATATGGCAGCCCTAAATTGCAATATGGCGACTGTAGTTCCATTCAAAGAGGATATAATCACTTCGTTTTGGTTCCATTTTCTGCCAGTTCACAGATAAGTTGGTAAGACTCAAAGACTTTTTATCCAGACCACTAATACGAAATTAAAGCAGGGCAAAACCGTACACACCACTTTGGGTGTGATTGATTCTCAGCTGTCAAAATCAAAATCAGTCGTTACTTGGGTGTGCTTTTGAATACATACCAAAAAAAGGCCGTTTTGCGTGATAAAACTGTGCCGAAATCACTCTAGGCACGAATCACAGAAGCACACGATCACATTTCACTTGTAAGTGGCCTTAATCATGTAGTTTTATAAGATTATTTTAATTATTTCTATTTGACGAAGAGTTAGAACCATTTTACAATAAAAAGTTGACATGTCAAAATCAGTATTGCCACACGACATCTGAATAATTACCCGATTTCTTTTGTATGGATTTCCAACAGATCCATGTCTAGCTGATCGTTGGATAAAAGTAGTTCGAAAAAGTCGAAATGAAGATTGGTGGAAACCTAATTCAACATGGGGGCGCTAAGTCCTGCACTGACGTCCCGCTAGGGGTGTATTGTGCATAAACCTAATACTCGCTCAACAATATGTTCAGCGCATTTCTATAGTAAAGAACACACAGAACACAGAAGTGCAATTACTGATAATAGTTTTATTGTCAACTATAAACGTTCCACGCGCCCACTGTTTTTCCATTTTTAAGGTTATTTTTTTTATCCTAAAATATGAAACATTATTTTGGTTGAGGCCCAGGGGGTCTAGCAAAGAGCACAATCGCTAACGCTAACGCCTCACGCTAATTCCAAAAATGTATCGAAATGACATTCGCTACGGAAAAGTTAGCGATTTCCGAAATGTCATTTCAGTACATTTTGGAGTTAGCGTTTGGCGTTAGCGTTAGTGGTAGGTATCTTTGCTGGACCCCCTGTACCTACATAACTGTTGTTCTTTAATCCCTTTAACTTGGTAATATTGAAAAACTCGTGAGTTATTAAAAGAAATGTTGGATAAACTGCTGGTTTTACTTAATTTGAATCCTTTTTATTAAAAGATTGCATGAGGTATCTATAGACCTTTTTCTTGTCTATAGATAGTAGTATGATGGTAATTAATTTTATTATTTTATATTTTTTTAATGTAGGCGTTATATAATTTTTATTATTTACATTTTACATCTAGCTAGATTTTTATTTAGGTACCCGACTAAATTGGGTAACACTATTTATATGGTATGTTGAAAGAGGAACTGACATTAGAAGAAAAAAAAAATGTGCTCTATGGTTTGATTCATGTTCAAATAAGGTTAAGTATGGAGACTTCTGTTCTGGACCTATGTAATAGGGGGAATTCTGTGGTAAGACTATACCTATCATCCGATTTCTCGATTCTCTATTTCTCAACTCGAAATTCCATGGGATTCTCGCTTCCTGAAGATTCGCCCTAGTAAGCCCTAGTCTATTGTGTAGCAATGAAATTATAGATATTTATATCCGGCTTAAGAAATTTAATGAAATCAAATTTCTAATTACATTTTATACAATGTTATATTTTACACAATTAAATGATAATTTTGTTCCTATAGTAGATTTCTAGTACACTACTAAATAAATAACATATAAATGTTATGCCTTATCAAAGTGTCTACAATCTATTATTGCGAGTGTTTATTTACAAAGTTTAATAAAATGTATTGGACATACAGTTAACCATAATTCTTAACCTTCTAATAATTTTATCATAACAGCTTCGAATACAAAGAAAAATTTTGGTCCAGCTAAGTCCTAATTGAACTAAATGCAACTTCTATAGAAATGGATATTATTGCTTATATTGCTTCATATTTAGTAATTTACATTGAATAAGGGATTAATTTGTATAACTCGCTAATAATATATAATATTACTTATATTAATGAAAATTGCGATACAGTTTAAAATTTTTAATAATCCATCGCATTCATAATAATTCAACAATTTATTGCCTATCTCAGATAGGTTCTACTTTTGAAGCTAGAAGTACGTTGGCCTTAGCTCTATGCAGCTTTGACCGAGGTGAACAATAATTAGTAGCAAAAGTATAACCTAAGGAAGTGCTATTATACTACATTACAATTTAATAATTAAATCAACAAATACTGTTAACTTATACACAAAACAACGTTACAATAATAATGATTATTATTATTAGGGCTAAATAAAGTTCCTATCAGATACCATAATAAAATATCTACAAAAATCTACCTATAAAAGATTTGCAGTCTAGTGGGCTTAAATGCTTCAATGATTATGTAGCTACACAATAAGATAAAGGCAAGAGTTTAGTTCACATAATTCGATCCATTTGTAAGTAATCAAAACCGTAAAATTATAAAATACACCAAATAAACAAATATGTAAGAATGTGTATTTCAAGTGGTGCTTAATGATCAAATTAACATGTCAAAAAAGAGATAACAGAATTTCACAGTGTAGGAATATCATCAACTAACAGCCCGTAGACATCCACTGTTGAACATAGGCCTCCCCCAGAGAGCGCCACTTTGAGCGGCTGCTCACCTTCTTCATCCATCGGCTCCCCGCGTGAATATACTGCCCTTTAATATGTAATTATGTTGGTGCGGTTTAGGCGACGTCTTTCACACATGTTCGTCTCAAACTACTATATTTTAATATCTGTGGTCTCAAGCTTATCTCACACGCTTTATTAATTTGTTTTTATTACCTTTGTATCCAGAATTCTGATTATATAAAATTTTTCAGGGTTACAAATGTTCAAATTAAATGATTACTTCCATCCTCTAGCGTATTTCACATTGATTTGAGAGCAGTTTTTAAAACCATAACTTAATCAATAACACAAAATTATTTCCTCATAGCAACAAATCAAGACTACAACTTAATTGTTAAAAATAATATCATTCTACTGTACATAATAGGAGAGAGGGTTTTTTAAATTTGATATGCAACTATTAATAATAGTTTATTTCACAGCAGAGAAGTTTTGTATTTGATTGCTGTTGTTGGAAGCCACCCATGAGCTGAACACGTCTCTGAAAACAAATAAAGCTCTGAAATTTTATATTAACTGCATAAGTCTACTGAGTGTGTATGTGTGAGAAAAAAATCCAATCAAATCCACCAGAGGATCTGCATATAGGGAAAACAAAATACTTAAAAAAAGGTATCAGCTCCTCTTATGAAGGGGTCCTCCCCCACTTTTATGCCAGTGATCAGCACTTGAGCACACTTTCCCTGAACAGCTTCATATTGAACACACTTAAAATTTTTGACCCCTTATTTTTTCCACCAACTTGTGTATTATTACATAAATCTGAATTATATGCTCTATATCTATGTACACTTCATGCAATATTTCATTTTAGAGTTTTAGGCTATTGTGAGATTTGTGAGGTTAAATGAAGCTTTTATCAGGAACCCAAAGGGAAAAATGACAACGCATTTGTTATAGATTCTTTTTCCTATGGCAGCTGTTTATACAAAGTAAGCTTCACACATCAATTTTCATTTAACCTCACTACGACTTTTGTACAAGGTGACCTGGTGGTGGTTTGTTCCTGGGTCCCTAGATACAGGGAATCCTAGTTAGGGTCCAGGATCTATGTATGTGATTGTTGGGCGTTATTTATTATTATTTTAATTTTGCGAGTGGATTTTTATTTTAACATGGGAGGTTTTGAAACACCCGGTTTCAAGTAAGGCTTTCACAACTTGTAGGGTATCATGGTCCCAGTCCCCCCATTTCAGGATAACATACCAATTCAAGGTCACCTTGTATAGTCTATCTAAGACAGGCTCTCGAAAGTAAAAACATTCTAACACAACTTATCACCATGTATACATTCCTCTTACCTGCAATGACTGACCACACATTCATTGGAACAGTATTCATCTTCCCATTCACTATTAGCAATGGCAGGGTTGGGGCAACCTTGTCGAATACATGCTGCAGCTCGACGGTTTTCATTTTGCTGCAATAAAATTTAAATGCGTTATTGTAAGTTATATAACCTACTTTATTTATCAAATAAGTATAATTGAATTTAAAACTTCTAACGGGCACAATTTTTAGATAAATATAGAAAGCCGAATATTTAAAAAAATATATATTCTTTGGTGAAAATCTCTAAAGTTATTTTTAAATTTCAGTACCATTCCAAAATAAACAATGAAGATTGATTGGGGAAAATATACTTTGGGAACAAAACTAATCATCCCTGGAGGATCGGTATAATTTATAAATATCAGTCTACATAAATTACTTTCATTATGGTATTATAACTTACATCTGGAGACTGTTGGGGTACACCAGCGTTCCCATTGCTGTTTGGGGAGTGTTGTTCCGTTTTAATAGCTTGATTCTGTGTCTGCTGTTGTTGCTGAGCTTGTTGCTGCTGCTGTTGTTGTTGTTGTTGAATCTGCTGCTGATTTTGTTGTTGTTGGTGTTGGTTATGTTGTTGTTGTATCTGCTGTTGCTGATTTTGTTGTTGTTGTTGCTGCTGTTGTTGTTGTTGTTGTTGTTGTTGTTGCTGCTGTTGTTGTTGTTGTTGTTGTTGTTGTTGTTGTTGTTGCTGCTGGTATTGCTGAACTTGATGCGCCTGCATTTGCTGGTGTGTGGGCTGCATTTGCTAAAAAAACAGACAGATCTAATGGTTGGGAAGTGGTTGAGTGTTTGAATAGAAATGTTAAAATTATAGAATGGGTCCATATTGGAGAACATCTCACCTGTGTAGCTAGCATGCGCACCGCGAGAAAACTTGTCATCTCTATTAGAGTGAGACGCACCAAGGTGCTACCATAGCCTTGTCACGGTCTCTCACGAGATAAAGCGTCGAGAAAATTTTGTCGCGGTGAGCATGCTAGCCCGCCTGATGGGAAAAAAATTTGGTACCTACTACATAATAGTACTGAAACCTACAAAAAGTAGTATTTGTTCAGAGACATAAATATAGTATGATTACCTGTTGAGGATGATGGTACTGCATATTTGCATGTACAGTTCCCATAGGCGGTGACTGCGATGGAACCTGCCTGTAGCCTGGTGGAGACATTCCAGTGTTTGCTGGGTAACTGGTAGGAGACTGGGCTGGCTGGTAGTTACGTGGTGATTGGGCTATGTTAGGCTGGCAGTTCTGGGGTGAAGAATTTGGATTCACCTGATATCCTTGTGGAGACTGGTTAGGCACACCCTGTTGTGTTCAAATGACAAGTTATGAAATACAAAAATTAATTGCCCTATAATCTTAGGAAATTGTGTCACATTCAGCTTGTAGTTATATTTAAGTTTCAAGAATGTAGATATAGAAAAGTATGATAGTTTTCTTTTTTAAGAGAGTTTTGATAAAGCAGCAGCAAATAAAAATAAAGAGATTGTAATACTATTAAAATCAATATTCAATGATTAGTAGGTACTTTATGTAGTACTTATTATATACCCATTTTTTGGTCATGCAGAAAGTTAATTCAATAAAAAAATCAAATGTACCTGGTATGCTTGTGAAGGCATTTGGATATTTCCTGGGTAGCTTTGTGGAGACTGCTGAGTGTTGGGTGGGTATCCTTGAGCCTGACCCACATATGGAGCCTGTGGCTGCCCACCTTGATAGTTCTGAGGTGAGTAGCCTTGAGGGGCTGGATTACCCCCCACATACCCCTGTGGAGAGTGACCATTACCATAGGGTTGTCCTTGGTAATAGTTCCCATATGTAGGGTTGGCACTGTTGTTGTACATAGCAGGGCTCTCTTGTTCACCACCCTAAAAGGCCAATTTATCTTGAATTTAGTAAAGACACGATGCATTTCATTCTTAAAGATCGTAGTAGTAAAAATGAGACAGTCTGCAGCTACTTAGAGGTTACATGAACCTCTGTTTATAAATAGGTAATCCTAACCTATAAAAAGCTTTCAGGTGTTATTTTATTTTCTGTATAAAGCTTACAGAATCTATGTCCTAGTACTAAACGGCACAAATTTTATTTAGTAAACCTAAATATAAATACAATACACAACAGGAAAGCTGCAAAACTATCACAAATCCACAGAATACTATTACTCCTAGCGGAGCACAAATCACAACCCATTAAACAAAAAAGCTTTTTTTTTTCACGCATCGCATCTGTCAAATTGTCAATGTCATCTGGTATGGATATTTTGGTTTGTCAGTGTCGGTTGGACATGTGACAGGATTCTCTAATCTGTGGACAGAGGTCCTGTGTGCTATCACCATTAGCCACAAACTAGGTATTAACCATCGACATTATACCTCCTTGGTATTAACTAATACCACTACTGCAGAATATTATGCTAATATATTACGAGGTCCCTGTGTGCTATGCTAATACGGAGATACCGCGCTTTCGTAGCGCCACGCTCGGGTCAATAATCTGGCAGACGAGAACGACTAACTAAACGAGTGCCCGAGTCGCCCGGCCCTCCTTCACCATTTCACACCAAGCTTTCAAAAACCTTGCCACTCTTGCCAGTTTTGTCAAATCACGATAGATGGCGTTATTCTAAAGGCCAGTCTTCTACATCTATATATTTTAATTTTTCACTCTTTTATAAGTTTACACTCACACACACACCCCCCACACAGACCTAGAATATATTGGTTACTCCTAGGTCTATGATATCACGCTTAAAGCTTTAAAAGCTTAGGGATCCAGGTCTCGCCAAGATGCCTTTGCATCGATAACTCAATGTATGGAAATAATATTAGCGGCGGAAAAGTTTTCTGCAGGTTATGTCATTCCCATACATTTTAAATTATTGTTTGGCGTTCAAGAGATTTTTGCAAGACCCCCAGAAATGGCATAGGGTGTCAAAAAGAGCAGGATGCAGCTTGTATATTACATGGAATACTTAAATAAAATATAAATGTATTTTGCAATAATAATATTGTGTGTGATGTTTGTTATTGGTTGGTTATAAAATTAAAACTTCTCCCTCTGATTAGCTTTTACCTTAGAAACAAGACTTGCTCTGTATGCTGCAAGAGCTTTCAGATATTCTTTCTTGGCTACTTCTGTTTTCTGTTTGTAAACCTGGAGAAATTAAAAAATACAAATATATAATATTAATTATTAAAATGAATTAACCCTTAATTACTGTGTTTTACACCCCAGCGACTGTTTCATCGTCTCTAGATATTAGTTTTACAGCGCTATTTTTTCTAGCTTCCTAAAACGAGCGGATCTTTGTTATTTAATCACAAAAAACATTCTGTGGCGTAAGGTTGAGGCAGTAGAGTGCGGTTGGGGTGTAAACATCCCAGGCGAGCGTTTACGTAATTAGTTCAGTTTTTACGTAGATTTGTACTACGTTTTCAGTACATATTTTACATATTTTTCCAATGCCAATTTTATATATTTGTACATATTTGTCCAACAACAGAGGACCGAAAATACAAAAAAAATATGTTATAAATGCCATCAACATGTATGCAGTGACCATTTTATTCCGACATGTCAGAAATGCGATGAATGAGATGAGTTCGTATTCTGAGTTCATTAAAGATAATGTTTATGGCACAATCTGTTTCTGAGTGTTTATCTGTTAGTTAATCGTTTGGTCAAAAGATTACCATAAATAAATATCAAATTTTGCATGTATTTGGTTGTTTTTTCTAATTCTAAAACCGGGGTGTAAAGCACCCCACGCGAGTACTTACGTAAGATTATAGGCGCGAGTAACTAAGGGTTAATAATTTGAACAAATAAATCGTGAAAGTAGGTTCTTATGAAGTAAAAGCCATAATATTGTGATGTATTTTATTAGGAAGGCATGATATCAACTTACACTTTTGTGTTCTGAATCCAATCCATCCCACATGGATGCCACTATTTTAGACACTTCTCCAAAACTGGCATTTGGGTTTTGACCTTTGATTGCAGCTTGTGTGTCTCGGAAGAATAAGGCATATGCTGAGACAGGCCTGTTGCAACAGAAAATAATGCATTTGATAGATTTAAATTCCAGTTCCTCTTTATAATAGAAAGCAACATCATATGGTCTCAAAAGTTAGCATGCACAATCAAGTCAAAAAATACTTACTTTTGAGGCTCATTAGGATCTCTTTTTTTCTTTTTCTTCTGTACTTTAGGTTTTTTCTGCATCTGACCTCTATTAATACCATTGTCCATTGGTTCAGGCGAAGATCTTTTAATACCCATGTTGGCCACACCAATCTAAATGCAATAAAATAATTTATTAAAATTTAACTAAAAAATAATGATTTAAAATATAGTTCATTGGCAAATCAAATGCATCAATGTAAATATAATTTTAAGTTAAATATAGCAAGTTCAAGCGATAAAATTTGCCTATACCTGATGAAGTGTAGTTTGTTGCTGCCGGCTCGCCGAGCAATAATGGATAGGCAGAAGGCTTTCCGCATCACCAGGCAACTACCAACAAACAACCATTTCATTAGAATTTCTACACTTATGTATAGTTTTCTAATATGTATTAAATCATAAAATTGAGGTTTGAATGCCAGTGAACTATATTTATGACATTAAATAAAAAGATATCACAAAAAATTAGCATACAGACAGTAAGTCAGCATTACATTCTATGTTATCAAGGGAAAAACATAAAAAATGCATGCGAGTTTATGAAGAATTGAAAAGAACTTGTAAAAGTTAATGTTTATTCATGCTTTGCATTTGCAATCAAATTATGTTAATGGCAGACAAATTAATATGATAATGAAAACAACACATAAATGGGTAATTTGTTACCTGTGAGTGTTGGGATGGTACACTGTCATCTGAGTCATCACTTGTTGTTCCTGGTGGTGAAGCCCTTTGAGGGGACCCATAAACATGCCCTGAAGGCTGTGTTGGAGTGCTTGGTGTAGGTGGTCCACTCATCACTTGTGCTGGTTGCATCATCAGCAACCTCTGCTGTCCACCAGGTTGTTGTTGGATTATGTAGTTGCCTGCTGGGGCACCAGCACTGGAATGATATCTTTTGTTTATAATGTATTAGGTATATAAGGAGCTTTGTTCCCTTAACATGTCCCTTAAATGTTTATAGCACTGTAGTAGTAAACAGACATAGTCAAACAGTAGGAAAAGCTGAGAAATGCATGGATGAAATTATATTGGTATACAAATGGTTTTAGGAATAGAGTTGTAATAGGGCCAATTCTGTAGAATCAATGCAAAAAATGTGCATTAATGGGCTGATGATGTTATTTAAAATGTATAATATCCTGTACGGAACCATGTATATTGGTATGTTTGAAGGTTTTTAGGTTAAACATTTTAGATAGTACAAACATACCTGTGAGATGTAACCGGCGTATGTGGTTCTTGCAAATACAGTGGTTGCTGGTATGAGGGTGCACCACCCGGCGGTGCTAGTCCATCTTGAGCCGGGTTCATCATGCCCACCTAGGGATTAGACATTCCATCGATTATCAGTATCACGCTATGCGCTACGCATTCAAAATTCACTGATTGTAGGTGTACTGAAGACGGTGTTGTGTTTATATTTTGATAATAAAGTATTGTTCAGTTATAAAATAATATAAAAAAATAACATTAACAAAAAGAAAAATTAAAACCAAAAATGATAGTAAGTAAGCACAGAGTACATTGGTAAACAGTGCTGCCAATAAAAAAAATTCCATTCCCCGCGTCAGTTTCAGCAATTCCCCGAAATTCCCCGCATCTTTATGATTAATTTACCGAAACGACATTTTTGGAACAAAAACACTTTACGTTTTACTTTACGTTTTATACATGATTTGTTTAATATACTACTATATACAACTTACATCTAAACTAAATCCGTAGTCTTACTATTTACAGATTTGCCCCCCTGCATTATAGTTTCAATTTCAATTAATTAATTGCAATTGTTTTTTGTTTATTGTTTGTTTGTTTGTTTGTTTGTTTGTTTGTTTGTTAGTTTACACACTCTTTGCCCTCCCTGGGCCAAATCCGGAATTTCTCATTCCGGATCCATCTGATTATTTTTCCCTACAAATACACGACGCGACTTAGAGCCAAGTCCTAACTTAAGGCAACTTTTCGGTGCCGCAGCGCGATGGTAGTATGGTACTGCCAGCGGTGTTTTGTAAGCAGCAATGACAGTGTAACATGAAAACGCGAGCGAAGCGAGCGCGAAAAATTTCTGTATTTGCTACATTTTATAATCCAGAAAATAAGTATGGCCATTTGAGCAATTGATTCCACAGTGCCCATGTGAAATAAAACACCTTAAGTAATTTGTATTTAAATTTTGGGTAAATCAATAAAAATTACCAATTCTCGAATAATATAAATAAAATTCAATAAGTTAAGGAATTTAATTTATACTGGCATTTAGGCTGAACAGTGCTGCGCTGGTGGCACCAAACCAGTGTTATAAACAATTTTACAGAATTATTATGTCAGTACAAGCGCGCTGGTTTCAGATTAAAATAACGTATCTATAGAAACAATAAAAGCGCGAGCGAAGCGAGCGCGAAACACTTTTTTATATGCGGATGACCAACAATAAAAAAATATTATATATATTACCCACCGAAAACAAGGTCTGAATTCCCCGAAATTCCCCGATTTTTGTCATTCCCCGCACTCTCCCCGCTGCAACCCTTAATTCCCCGCAAATCGGGGATTTTCCCCGAAATTGGCAGCACTGTTGGTAAAGTAGAAAACAAACAAACTCCACAGACTACTAACAAAGAGTATATAATTTACTAACTACTAAGGCCGACTTGCGCGTTCTCTCTAACCTCGTGTTACCTGAAGAAATAGCCTAACTCGGATTATTTCTGTATTTTATCTTGCACGTTAGAAAATTGACCACTGATCCCGTTATATATTTAAGCCGGTAATTTGACATGTTGATTCATCCTTAAGCGGCTTTCACATACTAGGCAAACAGCAAACACCAAATAGCAAACACGAACTTGAGGATTTGCCTGTTTGTAAACACACCTATCACTGGCGTGTCGGATTTGTGCATAGTTATAAGGATTTGACAAATACGTTGGTCGAACGACAAAGCTGTTTGTGATGTATTCAAACGTTTGACAGTAGTACGCGCGTAGGGTTGCCAACCATACATTAATATATAGAACTGCACTATATTTCAAGGCTGTATGCTGTGTGCGCAACAAGTAGGTTCTATATATCTTTTCGAATACTGCCCGCAAATAATTGAGATTATTTCAGTATCCTATGTGTTCCAGTATCCAGCATGAAATATAAGCTATAGCTAGCATGCTACACCTTCGATCGCATCGTCACTTTCCATCAGGTGAAAGCGTGGTCAAAAGTTAGATATGTCCAAAGTAAAAAAAAATGTTATGTCATCAAAACTATTTCAGTAGTTACGGAGATTAAAGGTAACAAACACGAATACTCGCAAACCTTCGTATTTATAATATTTTTATGACTAGGGGCAATAATACAATATTTTAAAAGCGACCATGAGAGCTCGCTATTTAAAAAACAAAACAAGGTAGCGGGCAGCTATGCCAATATATTCAACCTTCTTCATTTAGGGCCTTACTTATAAACGCCGCTTAAAGTTAGCCATTGCTTAAAACCTTCTGTCAACTTTTGACTGATTTGAAATGTCACGCGGGAAAACACTGACTAACTTTAAGCGGCGTTTATAAGTAAGACCCTTAAAGTAATGTCGTTCCTGCTTTCTATTCCCGCCATATTCACACGAAGGAAATTTCGAGTTATGAATTTAAAATGGCGGAGAACAAAGAAACAGATAGTTATGAATAGCCCTTTTGATTTTAATTAATGCATATTTTATGATACTTTTATTTTAAACAAAGACATTAGAAGTTTATTGTTTATAAAAATGAATATTTGATAAATAATATATTAGTTTATCTTTTGGTTTTGGTTTTTGGTTTTGGTTGTTGAAAAGATGCTGTATATTTCCCCGAATAAAATGTTGGCAGCCCTAGCACGCTCGTCGCCCGCCATTTTTTCCCATCCATACCTAGCATTTTTGACTTACCTATGGATGCAGTGTATGTGTTAAGTAATATGTGGTCGGTGTTTGCGTGCCAGCCAACCCTGCCGCTCGTAAAATATAGAGCGGAATCCATCGATATAGCCAATTCAATATTATTAAAAACCAATCTAAAATGTAGGACAGAGTTCTGTAACTTGTTGGTTTCATTGAGTTTACAAAATAGCTGGCCACATTAACGTTCTAGTTAGTTATAATAATAGACTTGAAAAATGAAAAAAATTTAGGTCTAGGTCATATATACCTTTACCTACGCTTAACAATATAATTATTTAAGAATCTCTTCTTTTCTAATTTTATGACTTATAAGTGCTAAAACTTGCCTTGCAATAAATTGTTTGAGTTTTTGGGTTTATTCCGGGAGTGTCGTAGACATCAGCAGGTCTATCCTGCTGATGCTGTATAACTGCAGCTCATTACTGGTTGTAATGAACTGCAGTGACCTCATGTGTATTATGTAGGTATACTCATTAATTATTTACTCAGTAGGTATGCACCGAGACGCCTGCCAAGCTAAGTGTACGTATAGGTGTTACTATGGCAAAACCTCACGTTTAGAGTGGACCGCTTTTGATGGTGATATAAAAGCCCAAATTCCTGCAATATATAGGTACCTGCGGTGCGGAGTGGTGTAGCTGCGAGTACTGTATATGAGAGCTCTGCACGCCAGCCGCAGCTGCATGCTGTCCGTGAATCAAGGGTATGTCGAATTCTTCGTCGCCAAATGATGGTGTATGAAATGTCTGAAACAAGCACGAATTGTTGAATCTACATTCCTACATGTCTATAAGATGTAATATAAATATAAATATACTCTATTAGCAGGTCATCATCATCATCATCATTTAGGTTTAATATGATTTATTTCAATGGAGTGTCTTATTAAGTATTGTAACATTTTATAGCATTGGAATACCTATTTGGAGATCACTTCAGGATTTTTTCCATTGAGAAAACTTTTCGTAAACGTGTTTTGGTTTCTGCAGATGGAAAGTTAAGATAAGACCATGCATTTTTTTCAATCCTGTAAATGATATAATACACTGTGAGACAATAACATTCATTCAGTTAGTCAATGTGGAACCTTCATCACTTTAAGAATATTATGGAAGGTAGAGTAGAGTGTTAGTCAATACTCATCATCAACAACCTGAAGACGTCCACTGCTAAACATAGGCCTCCCCCATAGAGCGCATTTTGACCGACTACCACTACCAAGTTGTAGAAATAAATTAAGTAATGGATATGTCACCGTCTTATGTAAAAACCGTTTGATTGTAAAAATACGCAGTTATTTATAAAATGTCGAATTGTTACAAACGGGCAATGTGTCTCAGTATAAAATGGGCGATATTTCGGTTATTTATAATTAATCGGCATCACTTCGTTTTTTTGTAATTGTGTAGGTACTTCTAGTGTGGTCAAAACTAACCTAACACTCCTCCACGGTTCGCTAGTCGTCGAAACCTACTGGTTAGCCACTAGTGACTAATAAAACAATAAATTACAGCAAAAATTGGTGCATTGCTCACAATTAAACGCTACTAAAACCCGTTTTTTTATAAACTCACTGCTAGGCACCGACTGTTATAAATAATCGAAATATCATCCATGTTATTGTAAGACAGATTGTCAGTTTGCAATAAATCGACAGTATTTATAAATAACTGGTTTCGTTTTCGTTTTTTATAAGCAAACTGTTTTTACAATAAGACGGTGACAGATATACCTATACATACTCAAAACTTTATGTAAATAATCATTCATTTTAATAAAATAATAATATATGGAACCCAGCATCTCTGTGGTAGAGATACTGATTTTTAGTGTAAATTCAAAAAGTCCCCTTTTTATGTGAATGTGACTCAAATATACCTACGCACACAGAATTCCCCCTATTACATAGGTCACGCAATAGGGCTACGTAAGCATAAAAATGCAAGGCAAACCAGGTTACATATAAATAATTCAAACTTCCTTGGAGAAACTTATTATAAGTATGTAATACATTCCATTACAATTCCATCACACATCACTCTTTAACCCTAAAGAAAGCTGGTACCTAAGTATGTATGTGAGAATAAAACAAAAAGTTTCTTGTCAATGTTAATTACTTACAATAAGAAGTTTTCGCTGTAATTGTGGCATTGTAAAGCCAAGTTCTGTTTCTATATACTTAATAGGCACAGTTTTTTTACTTTGTAAGATTTTATGGTGAGGCACTTTAGAACGTTTTCTAAGTTTACATAAATGAATTCTAGATTGGTAGATATACTTACCTATGAAAATAAAATTTGAAGATATTAGTATGTTAGATTGTATAAAAGGTGAAAAAATATTTACTTGTTTATGTTTTTATAAGTAACTCAATGTTTGGACGTTGTGAAATTTGCTAACAGAGTTCCCCGCATACTTAAGTCGGTTAACCAAAAACTCTAACGACATGAAACAAAGTTAGACTTTTTAATTCGATGATACGTCTTAATTTATTTGCAAATAGCCTATTTTTAACACTTTTACAACTCAAAATGAGAATGAGAATCGCGAAATATGTGGGTGAAATTAATAGTAAGTACACTACCTACTACTACTTATAAATTTTAATTACATATAAGATCCTGATTCTGAAACATATCTCCTACAAATGTTTCTCTGCCGGATGAGGCGCCGACAGAATGTTTCGTTTATGGGTATTTCACCGACAGAACCTTTCAACTACGAACGAAATTACAAGAATTAAGAGAGATTATTTAATAATTTATTTACCTACGTACCTGATCATTCATAATGTAAATACTATTCTTTGCGTCGCGCGGGGCAGACAGCGGGGTCTCAATGTTTTCTGGTCGCTGTAACAAAAGAAAATTTTCGTAAAAATCGATAAGCACCTTGTTAGATTGCCTAGTGATAAATATAGACCAGCATTCTTGGGGCTAAGTCAAGTTAAGTATGTCAGTACAGTACCAGGTTACGGTAAAACTTTCACATTTTTGCGTTACGTAAACTTTTTAAAACTGCTTATTTCAATGTATACCTACTGACACCTAGGTAAAGGTAATCAATAATCATAGCTTACCTACACCTAATAATTATTATATGTGCTGTATCTGGGAACAAAACGTTTTTAGGTTTTTTGTTAACTACTATGAATGACTAGGTATTATATATAACTTTGCCTATTCAGACAGTAAAGGTTACTAGAAGTTCAAGGGTCAACAAACTGAACTCTGGTATAATTTATATGCATACCACGGATCCTAAAATTATAGGATCTGTGATGCATAAGTACCACGTTTGTTACACATTACATATTGTAGTCAATATGCAATGTGTAACAAACGTGGTGATGTGTTGCAAGTTGATGTACAGCATTGTAGGAACGTACATAATGCACATAATAGTGACACATTCTAATGTTCATTTTATAATGAAGTTAGGTATCTTTTTTATGGAATTGATATGATTTAAAGCTTGGGTACCTTGTCGCCATTAGTTACAGCAGCATCAATTATAATGATGACTACTTAATAGCTGTAGAATCTTGGGAGTATTAAGCATTTCATTGTATGACCGTTTATTAGGTATAAGTACTTATATTATATTAATAGGTATGTCTATGGAATATACATAAGTAGATAGGTTCAACTTTTACAAGGCTGTGGGCCTGTAGCTGTAGTGTAGCTATAGACGAACTCAACGTTGTAAATGTACATGGTGGAATAAATCCTATAAGGTAGGTGTTCATTGCGATAGCTCCACGACCAATTTAGCTTTTATAAGTAAAATACCAATAACCGTGGGCCACAACAAGCTCGTTAACTTTCCGTAAAGATAGTTAGGATCGATTTTTAATACTTTTTACACAGTATGCAGTATATTATACACCCTCCAGGCTGGCCCTTTGAGTAAATTGTTGATTGCATCTGCACCGGTTTCATTATACCTACCTACAGGGAAGGTCCACTACCAGGCATGGGGCACTCGTCTTATTTTATACGTTATACAATGTTTTTTAATATTTAAAGAAAACGTATTACTGATAATTATTACTTTACCGATAGATGTTGATTTCTCAATCGAAACAAGCCTTGGTGTAGTATTAAAATGGTATTAATTAAATATACAAATTAAGTACCTATGATAACTATTTAATTATAAAAAATAAAAAAGACTGTCTTTGGCTTGTCCTAATTGACTGACAGACGCACAGCCCAAACCGCTGAACGTATAATTTGGAATATAGCTTCCTTTTATTATGTAAGCGCGTACTAAGAAAGGAATTTTGAAAATTCATCTCCTAAGTGAAGGGTGAAAAACGTTTGTGTTAAAAACCTCATGACGTATCGTTTTGAAACTTAACACATACAAACAAGTATAAAAATTAAAGAAATGGTTCATTTTAGTTTTTCTAAATTCAATAATTAAGAGGGTTAAAAAAATTGTTAAAGTTAGTTATGAAAATTTAAAAAATATACCGTAACATACTGGAATGTGTAAAGAACTTATAAAGTAAATAGATACGGGTCACGGCGTTTCTTGAATTTAATCCCCTGAAGGGTTAAAAATAAATGGCTCTTGAAAGTAGTACCTACCTACACGCGGGCGAAACTGCGGGGTAGAAGCTCGTATAGTATAATCTGTAGGTCTTATATTATCTGGGGAATAGTATGGGTATAGTATATGATCATATGTGACCCTTGATGGTTAATACTAGTAGGTATATCAACTAGCGCCACAATTTTGATAATAAGCATAATTATCATATTCCATGTTTTAACTACAAGATGTGTTACTTACATAACATAATCAATCAATAAACGCATAAGCCTCTGCTTGCTCAAGTGGACGAGGTTTGAAATCGCATAGCCCAAACCACAAAAGAATTCCTAATATACAGGGTTACAGGAAAAATTGTGCTAGATCCGTTAAGAGCGTGGAGTACCCATGATTTCTGACTTATTTCACTATGAAACACCCTAGGCTAAACTAATAATATTTTTGTAGATATCCCTTAGAAAACAATACAGTTTCTAATATTTTTTTTATATCTTAACTTTCACTTGTCTACTACGGTCTATTCAATTAACTTATGTACTATTTTAATGATTGACGTCCTAAAGCATCTTATTACACATGTAAAAATGCAATAATAATAATAATAAGAGACACAAAATATTTCAATGAAAAAATTAAAAATTGAATATCTCGAAAAGGGTAAAGTTTAGCCTAGGGTGTTTCATAGTGAAATAAGTCAGAAGTGATGGGTACTCCACGCTCTTAACGGATCTAGCACGATTTTTCCTGTAACCCTGTATAAATCGTCGTAGGTAGGTACCTACTATTTGTTTTTCTTTAATTTTGGCTCCACACATAGTGTATTTAGCCAGTGTCAAGTATTGTGATTTTTCATCATGTTAATATAATATTTTATATTCTATTAACATGATGAAAAATCGATAAATAATATTACTTCACGTAAAGTCAGGTCTTAGTCATAGTCATAGTCCAGTCTAAGTCAGGTAGTCATAGTCCAGTCCAAGTCATGCTCCAGTAAAGTGGTGACAACTTTACTAGAAGCTTCTATGGAATTTTGGAAGTAACACGAAAAATCACGTCAAAACCACATTATATCATTTGCTTGCTCACTCATGCTCGTAATTCAGCACTTAATGCGTAAAACGCCATCAATTTTAAACATTAACACTGGAAAAAGCACAAGTTTTGAGAAATAATACAATGAAAACGACGTGCACTTTTCCGCATTCCTGCCAAAAGTCTACCTACTGTTTATTCACCTTAAGTATTATAAAAAAATAGTGTTGTAATAAAATTTTATTGACACATCTTTTAAAGTAAACTGACTTTTAATTGAGTTTAGGACAATGAATATAAATCGTAGTCCTCTTAGACGTGGGTCTCGGGGATCGGGGTACGGAGTAACCCCGACATTATACCTAAATGCTGCAAAATAAAAACGAGGCACCAAGTTAATGACAATTCAGAACCGTTCACTTTTTATGATTTTACCAAAGGAATGCTTAAAATATAATCAAATCAAAGCCCAAAGTTTGTTAACAATAATATTGAGTCCGTGTAGAATATTGCAGTTCACCAATTATTCTTGATCTAGTTAGTCAATAGGTAGATATTTCTTAAGATTGCGTTAGAGATTATATTGAATGGAACAGCCGAGTTCTTATGCCATTTGTATTGTATATTTTATGTCTATGTTTATGATGAAAGGCGTCGATTTGTCTGTTCAATGATTTGGTTGGCATCAAACTCTTCTCGTGCCGATGCCGTGAGAGGTCCGATATCTCTATACTCTCTATAGGTATTTACCACCGGTACTTATACGGATTTTTAATGTAATTATTCACGTTGTGTACCTACGGGTATTATTTTTAATTTGTTTTTTAATATACTTACTTTTTTAACGGGCAATAGGTATGCTTTTATTTCTGCATGCTTACTTACTTGTACGTCGCCATTATTAGTTGTATTAATTAGTAAGTATAATCATCAAATACATAACTCATAATTATTCATAATTTTCAAAATTATGTAAGTAGTCATCAATTTGATGAGGTAACATGTATAGTTGTATAAGTACCCATATTTACTAATAGTAAATAAGACTATCAACCAGAAAATAAATTTGTGCCTGTTTTTTTGGATATTATAAAATGTGTAAGTACCTTTTAGCGCAGGTGAGCGTACTTAGTAGTTGCGCTTTATTCAAGGCCTTATTCAAGATAAATAATAATAAGTAATAGTAGGATTATGGGATTGTCAATGGGCAATATTCATTATTTACCTACGTACCTAAATTTAGTAGGTTCATTACGGTAATGGGTTAAAGGTTCAATTCCCTGCCCATGATTATAATACGTAGTAGGAAAGCTGAAAACAAAGGGTAGAGGTATTTAGATGTCAGCTGTATATATTTTTTGCCAATTAAGAAGGTTAGATATATTAGTTGTTTGTTACGAATATCAGTAACGTAAACTTTAGCAAGTACTATTATGATCGTAACTTACAATAAGTAGGTAGCAAGCCAGCATACTAAACTGGGATGGGGTTGGGATTTAGTCGCAACGCAATTTGAATAATAATCTGCTTTTATAAAGTATAATAGTTATTTGTTAATACAAGGGTGCAAAGTTGGTTTTTGGCTCGGGTACTTGAATGAAGGATTTTAGGATTGAACGAAGTTCGGAGAACGGTTCAAACGAAGAATCCTGATCCTGAGCGTAGCGAAGTTTCAAAGGTACGAGACGCAAAAAAACTTTGCTGCCGAGTGCAACACACAAATATTCACCTCACAACAGCGAGGAAAAACCAAGAAAAACAGCTTGAAAGGCTAAAAAAATCTTAGCTTATTTCATTTAGTTATGGGCGGCCGTAACGCTTAACATCAGTGGGGTGATTACGTAACTTTGACAGCAATGAACAGGAGAAATTTCATTCCTAATATGAAAATTTTCATAGTAACTATGCACATAAACTGCGTATTGAAACTGTCAAATCCATACATCTTTGTGTTTCTATTGGTTGCAATCAAGTTACATAATCGCCTAGCAGGACACTAGCGCGTCACTTCATTCATTGAACGTTAAAGAAAAAAGTGTATTAATCCATTTTCACGCAGTTGCCGTGCTTGATAGCGGATATAAATTATACTCTTTGGTGCTGGACAGTGCAAATTATTCTAAAATAAGGTTGGCGAATGAGAAAACGAAGAAGTACGTATTCTACGTACATATAGGTATATTTTTTTTTATTTTTTTATATTTTTGTCTAGTTTTTTTAAATAAAACGTCTCATTCAGTGGACTGGAAATAGAAAAGTTTGAATTTTAAAAACACTTTCCTCGCTAGCGATTAAAATGCGTTTTTGCGCCCAAATTGCGAATGCCAAAGAGAATCTTTCTGAGCCAGTGAGGTGAAAAATATATTATTATGAATTCATCATCATTATTCATTATTAATTATTATATTAATTAATACCATATCAAAAATTTTAAGTCATTAAACCATTTTAAAACTTAGTGAGTAATAGCATAATTACGTATTAGTATTTATTACACATATGGTAATAGTAAATAGTTGAATACAAATCCACATCCACAACAGTAGGTCAGTCAGTACCTATGTACTTCGTGATATATTTATTATACAGGAATCCACATCTAGTGTTTTAAAATTCTTGAAATATCAGTATTTTAAATACCACTTTATTTCAAATATGAGAATCGTTTATAACGTTCCAAAAGGCGATTGATCAACATTGTATAGTACCTTAAGTCACAAGTTGGTCTCATGCTCTCAGACCGGTTTCTCACCGGGTTGGGTCCCAATGGGTACCCGCACCGACTGTTACCTAACCTGTGGCCTATACCTACAGAGAACTAAGTGAAAGGACATGCCAATAATTGCTTTCTGTACAATTCGATTTTGTAATGTCGTTGCTATCGATAAAATATTCATTATTCTAATATTGCTTTAACTAGCAACAGTCAGGTGTCCTTTATCTGCGTCGTGCAATGATTTTGTATCAATTTATTTAGTGCTTGTTTTAGAATAATTATGATTATATTTGATTCTTAACCTTTTGTGTTCTTATTTCGTCATCTGAGAAAATTAAAGAATTTCTTATAATCCACTTATATTTCAGTATTATTAGCCTTACAATGATACGTTTCTATTACATTTTCTTGTAATGTTTGAAAGGTTTAGTTTGTTACTTAGATTAAAATTAAAATTCAATCTAAGCTCGTCGTCTTTGACTATCAACATCGGTATGAGCCGAGTGTTTTTTCCCCATATTAAAGTTATTCTAAATGAAAATAGTGTACATAGGGCGGTTACTTCTATAATAAGACTTATTTAAAAAAAATCGTATGACATTATATACGACGTTTGTGACAAGGACTGACAAGAACGCCATAATTGAAGACCCCTATTACGTAATGTCCCCAATTTACCAATTTAAGAATCGCTTATTTAAATTGTAGGTACCTACCTACCATCAGTAGAAATAGGGTTTTATAGTCGTCCACAAGAACGTTAATTTATTCTTTTCTCATACATATTATTGTAGAAATCAAATCGTTCTCATATAAAAAGATAAAGGTAAAGATAAAGGATGTCTAGTGTCACTAACACAGTTTAGTTTTATTGAATGGATTATGACCTAGGGTGGGTTTTTCACGAATATCTACTTAGTTAGGGTACCTAACCAATGGTTAAAATAGCTAACAAATTCTAACTTTGGTCAAAAATTGTTAAAGTTTTTAACCATTGATTATCTTAACTATTGGTGAAGAGCCCTGTGAGAGTCCTACACTTAGAAGTAAGTAGGTAATATAGGGTTTGGTTACTTTTATGACTATGATTAACTATGATAGAAACAAATAGTTTATATACCTATTTTCAGAATACCAGGCCAAACTAGTAAAACATACGAAACAATGATTTCCCGTTCAAATCAATAACTAAATAATTGTATCCTAGATTATTTATAATTAAAAATCTCTACAGAAGCCGATTGTAATGTGGCATTCATAACGATACGATGTTTCTAATATGTTTTTAGAGCGTGGAAAGTAGAAAGTTTTTAAAAGTAGGTAAGTTAATACGCTTCGGATACTAGGTATGTTTTACGTATTTTGTTGAATTCATAAGCACTTCATGTTTTAACTCACTTGAAAATAATAATTTTGGCTCATTTTGTCTGCCAGAAATAACTGTTTCTGTAGAGGCATTGACAGTAGATTGTTAACCTTATAAATAAAGGTTCAAATAAATTTCATAATATAAGTAACTACTGAAAAATTCAAACCTGCTTAACATAAAAAAAAACATCATAGTTCTTTATACTTACGTATAAGTTTACAGGTTAGTCTCTACTCTCTATCATAATGAAATAACTATTTTATTCAATTCGTTTCCTTTTATTTAACAGTAACTTATTCAGAATTCTATCTATTTTCTTCTTATCAAATCAATTTGCATCTACAGCATCTGGTAAATTATAATAAGATTTATTGAGTTAGTTCATAAATAAATTGATCGATATCTACCTAATTACCTATTCCTATCGATGGCGATTTTTTGGGACTTTGTACTTAAACCCCTTTGAGCCTATGATGGAGATTAGTAGACTAAAGTTTACAAAACACCATAAGTGAAGTACATAATTTTGTAAAATTACTATTACCTGCATAGTATCGCTGAACCACTAAGGGCTGAAATGTGGAACTCAAACAGAATTTCTCCTGTTCATTTCTTGTAAAATGCCAGAACCGGAGTTCTGTTAATAATCCCTGAAAGGAATTACATCTGAATAAACAAATATGTGTAGGTAAGTCTGTAACTAACCTTTAACTAATAGGTAAACCAAACATTTACTCGTAGGTCTTTAATAATGAAGGGTCCATATTATAAACTATCTATTTTAATGAATATTGTGTGATTGCTTGTTTATGTGGTATTTACGTCAAAACGGCTAAACTTATTTGAATGAAATTGCTTGTACACGCACTAAATTAATTGAACCACAATTAAAAATAGAGAGAAAATACCTATACGGGAAAAGAGTATAATATGTTGGCCAAACCGCAAAGCCACGCTATTAGTTGCATGGAAGAAGGAAGATATATTATTATCTCACTAATTAGTAATTAATTACCTACCTAAATAGGACGCCTCAACCTATTGATCTTAGTACGATTTAAATAAACGAATCAATATTTGTATTAAAATGGCTTCGCTCTACAATAATAAAAATAAAGCGTATACTATACAGTTGAAGCAATAAAATATTAAAATAAGTCATGGCATCCATGTCTATTTGGGCGTCGTATAGTGGCTCCACTGGCTTGGAGGACGTAATTGTCGGTCAGTGACCTCGTTTCGTTCCTTCCACTAAAATAGCGTTAAATCAATTGATGTTATTACAATTGGAACGCAGCTTTCATAACGTCGAACTATAAGCGACACTTTGAATAAAGGGAGCAGGTGGATTTGTTTTTTGTCTGACCCGGTTTTTATGATAGTTTTTGAGATGGTTTTTATATACGCGAATGGGCTTTGCTCGAGCAACGTATACTCTCCGTTGTGTGTTGTGTTTGAAAATTGATGGAATGCATTAATTTTAAACAACTGTAATTTAAATTTACTTCTTAGTCAGCATTGTCACAGCAAGTCACAGATTAAGCATTAATATATAATCATCACACATTGAAAACTAGAAGGATTCAAAATAAATGATATTCTATTCTATTCTATTCTAAAGTATTAGTTTAATTAGATGAAAATTCCTGAAATCCAAAAATAATCTTATTTTATATTACAAAGTTAGTGCTTGTTTACGATGAGGGTGTAGTCCAAGGGGACCGCATCCGGTACATACCTACTTTGCTTTATAAAAATTAAAGTAAACATTTTATGGACGAAATGTTGTGATGTGTAAAGTGTATTTATCGCCGAGTAGATAATTTACCGTTATACGATGTGCTAAACACGCCATAATAAGGTTTCACCGTGGTCCACTGACTTCGTTTTTAGGGCATCTGCTCACAAGGAATTTGAACTTATAAACCAAAGAATAAATTTTAACAATAGTACTTACTGCATATATACCATTTGTATTATAATTACTATAAAAATATAAGTTTAAAATGTAGTATTATTATAAAATAAATTAAGTTTAATCTTTTTATAGCAGTGAGCAGTTGAATAAACTGTTATTGCGGTCGTAAACCAATTTTGCTTTATTATAATTATCTGCTTACTTAGTAGGTAATTAGATGGTTTTCCTCATTGCTGACGTTAGTTATCTTTACGAAATTGTAGAGATGGCCAGATTCAAATTTTCCTGTTCACATATCTTGTTAGGGTTAGGGCTTTCCTACACCACTTCATTCATGAATTAATATCAGAACTACACGACACAATTAAGTATATCCACAAAATGTCATGTTCTTAATCTAATCTTTCTAGTATTGATTTACTTATGATGGAGAAAATTTAATAAGTATTTAAATACTCAATGGTTTTCCATGGGATAAGTTACAGTGAACTCAATTTTTTTATGATAAGTACAAGTAAGCAAGCTGCTGTGCCCGTGGGTGAAACATAAAAAAAAACACGCGTAATTGTTCGCGTGAAGCGCGAACAATTTATTTAATTACTCTTTTATAATTATTTATGTATATACTACCACTACGTTTACGTAGTGTAATTAGTTAATTCAGGTTACTAGATAAATTATATTTATTATAAAAATATCTTACGTTTTTTATCTTTAAGTATACCAAACCAAATGTCATCAAGATAGGTGCTCTAGTTCTAGCAAATATATAAGTAGTATTCAAAAGGTATCAAACGGACAAAGAGATAAATATAATAATTACGAGTTCACAATAATTATAATACCACAGACATCTAATACTATACAAATATACAGTAATAATAATTAATACCTATCTATAAATAGGGTATATTTATATAAGGTAAGGATACCTGAATGAATGAATGTGAATTTTATTATCTAAATGGTAAAAATATTTTTTGTGCTGGAAGTGGAATAATGTGTGACCGAAAGCTGATTTTTTATGGAAATTTATGTGGGTAGAACGAATTTGAAATGAATCGATGATAAGATAACTATTATTAATAAAGTAAAGTAGGTATCAAACGCCTATTAGATTTAAATTCAGGTGAGTTTTTATTTATTTTTGATGTTTGTAGAGCAAGCCAAAATTTGATAATTTTAAAATGTACATTTAAACATCTAGGTATATAGGAGCTATCGATACTATTAATTATTAATATACTATTAATTCAATAGATACTACTACTAAATATAGATGAGGCATAATTACCGATATGAGTACCTACCTAACTGATCTCATTTTGTGTAACAAATGAGGAGAAAGTAGATTTATAGCCCACTGTTACAAAAATGCTTGTGATACATAATTAATGGCACATTAACATTAATTACTTATATATTTATCATAATATCTGTAGGATGATATATGTTTTTGTCTTTATTAAAATGTACCTATGATTGGTAAGTAAAACTAAAGACAACTCGTAATAAGGAATGTGAAACAAAAACGCTAAAGAGTATCAACAATAAGTATTAAATTTTCTTAGGCTGATTACTTTCAATATGCAGACTTTTATTCTAATATTCTATCATAATACGTGTGCAAATGCATAGAGAATATTTATGTTCGATATCAAAATGCCTATTACTCATAACTCGTACTTTAACTCATACCTGAAAAGTTAGAAACTTGTTTATTTCGCATGTTTCATTTATTTACGATAGTTATATAACAATAAATAAAATAATTAACAACGCTATTATCTTATCTCTATATCAATATCGATATTCCAGTTGTCCTCTATAGATATGAAAGTGCTTGCTCTTGTAGGTACCTACGTTCAATGAATTATGTAGGTATAGGTACAGCATGACTAAATGTTATTTTCTTTTTTTCTTTCTTTCAGCATATTAGGGTAATACTAGATATTAAATAAATTGCTCTCGTTACCTACTTACCTATATAAATTACAATGAATAAATACTAACATTATTAGCTAAAAAAAATAATAAATATAGGTAGGTAGGTATACCTACTGGCATAATGCCGGTTGTGTTTACAAATAAATATTAATATAATAAAGCTGTATCGGGTATACAGTACCTACTTATATTAAAACCTATGCGTTCCTTTATTCTTTTTCTAATAATTTTTTAACTATACTTAGATAACACCAAAATTAAAATACAATTATAATTCTTATTGGAAAATGTTTTATCTTACCATTTAAATATTCAGCCAGATTCCATTAAATCTATCCAATAATATTGTAGACTTGATTAATAACAAACATTAATTAATACGTTCCGGCTCCATGTAGGATGTAATTAATGTTCAGAGGAAGTAGAAAATAATACAATTACAACTTTAATTGATAAAACACTGAAGTTCATTCATTGCACGTTAGGTTATTACGGCGCGGTGACGTTGCCGGTAGGGCGTAAGCACAGTTTTAGGCGGTATTAATTTTTGAAAACGTCCACTGGTTCTGTAAGATTTTTAGGTATTGTTCGGAAATGTTTGTGTACGTGAGGGAGGCACGCCTGACACACGTGCGGCCCGCGCGGGAAGACTGCGTGGCGGTTGAGGCTTGCTGTGCGGCAGCGGGGCGCCGCCCGTCTCCGTCGTGCTTCAATCGCCTAGTTCGCGCCACCACCGTACGATCCCAGTGGCGCTGCCTTCCACTTCTTTTCTCCAATCTCAGACCAATAACTTGTTTCAAACGAAACAATCTACAATGACTTAGAACCGTGTGGCATTTTAAGCATCGTGCTGCGTGAATGTAGAGAATGAAGGTAGAGATTTAATCGCCCAACTATGGTATAAGTTAGAGTTAGTAAAATTAAATAGGTACATGGTTAATATTATCTACAACAAAAATCAAATACTGTTCGTTGTAAGCATTACTTGCAGGGAATATGTTTTTGGTTCGGCTGATTCTAGTATTATCTTGTATTGAAATATTTTTAACAGCCTCATTCCTGAAGTCTGAAGCAATCCTTTTATGGAAACGAAAGTGTGAGTGAAATCACGGGCAACAGCTATTTTATTATTAAAAAAAGAAACATAAAAGGAGAAAGGATTAATTTATGATTATTTACTGTAGGTAGGTATTAATATTCTATATAGAATATAAGTAGATCACATGAAGTAGATCAATCAAAAATTTACTTATTTTTATTTAAATAGAAAACTGAATGCCGCATAGTCAAAAATTAGGTAACGTAATACGACCTACATTGGTAGATTTATTATTGGCTTCCGATGCCAAAGAGTGCCTAAGTAGGTAAAAATATCAATAAATAAATTATTAATATTAAATCCCAACTTAGTTTTCGCAAGGCAGACCAAATGAATAGTACCTATTAGTATAATATACATGCGTGTGGTATTTTCAGGTAAAAAAATTAAAAACGTGCGCATGTGACTTGTTTTATCAACAAACCTTAGCATTAGCATTAATACAAAATGTAGAGTCACGTTAATATAGGGTAACGTGACTCTACATTTTGTATTATTATGGTATCTAAAGCTATTCCCACTATCATATCTCAGACGGCATATACGAGTAGCATCCTCGCGATAAGAGTTGTCGCAATGTTGTCGCTATATTTGTGGGTATCAATACAATAAGCTATTTACAGTAAGTATAATAAAGAATCAAAACATATTTAAGCAATATTCCCATTTATCAGTCTTTAAAATTGGTTAAAATAAGTAACTAAAACAACAAGTATACTTAAAACTTCCTTGAGTATGACACAAAAATATGTGTTCCACTTACGGACCATCCATATATGGATAGTAGGTATAGTGTATGTGACCCTGTGAGCATAGCACACACAGAGCAAAATAAAAATGCTTCCCAGCGAAGCATCATTTGTTTCATAGCTCTGTGATGATAGCACATGTTACAACGTTGCGTTTATATACTCTTTGCAACGTATTTCCGAAATATACTAACGTCAAAAAGTTAGCTAGTTTCATACAGCAAACGAAATACGAAGAAACTTTTTCCTGATTTTATATTTAATATAGTCAGGCAAAAATTTAAATATCTGACAGTTACATTCCAATAGATACACTTATACACTTACCTCACAGCTTGCCCATTTAAAGGAAGGTTTTATATTATAAGGTAATTTATTGTTTTACATTTCGAAATCCCCGCCATGCCGTGATATAAAAAAGCTAAAAAGGTAAATAGTAGAACTTTTTTGAAATTCCTCTATAAAATGTAGCCTCTAGAAGGGACAGCCTGGTGGTAGAGATCTTATGTAAGTGATTAAACCTTGATTGGATGAACACAAGTACCGACTTAATATAGAACATAAAAGTAGATACTTATCCTATATTAAAATTGTTATTCAAAGATCTGGAGTATCAGTAGGTATCTAAGTTCCCTAAAAGGTAGGTTCCACTCCAACTATTACAGCGCTGATTCGTATAATCAATCGTAAGCACAGGTATTATTTACACGTAAATAACTAAGTACTCCATTTAAAATTTCAAATAGGTTAAAGTAGGATATTAACTTAAAAGTTAGTAGTTAATGACATAGCACATTGTTATCGGCTTGTTTCATTCCTTCCTGCCTTCCTGTAATCCTGTTGGTATTTAAATATAGATTAAAGAGGATTTATTCTATTATTTCTATTACTATTTGCGTTCATTTAGGCAAAATATAATTTTATATGTAAGTACTGAAATAAATAATAATAATGTGGTTCAGTCCTTTAAGGTTTCCATCGCAAAATTAACCTTGTATTATCATTTTCGTATTCATTTGTATTTACCTAACGTTCTATCTTACCCTGTATTTAAATATTACGCGTAAGTATATATGCAAGGAAGTAACTATGTGTCAATTGTACAGTCATTCGTTAAATCTAAAACATAAATGCCTAATATCCAACCTTATCATGTCCCCTTTAGAAAAATCTGATCAATATTAACATTTTTGAGTGGGTATCCAGCATATTAAAAGACTGACTGTAATAATATTATCTTTTTAAAGTGTTAAATGTCTACGCTATTGTAATTGTATCACATAATTAATCTTGTGACAGAATGATTCGTACTATAATTATATAATTGTTTTTAAACTATATTTTCTATACCTCATTTACACTTTTTTGCATACCTTATACATGTTGTACAGCTTGTAAGACCTCTCATGATCATCCAGGCTTGTTGGAGATGACGCCATTCTGAGTTGGTCATTAAAGACTTTGCCGCTTTTCTAAAACTAGCATTTGCACTGTCCATTTAATGTTCCAGAAACAGCACAGCCATTCAATTAATTTATATAGGTATATAAGGTTATTTTTGGGTCCTCTAAAAATAATAATGAAAAGGTTTCACGGAACCTGAACTTATAATTTAAAAATTAATATCTAAAGAATTTTTAGTTAAACACCCGCGTTCTTTAAACTTAAGTATCGTAGTTTATCAGTAGTCTCATACTTTAGCAATAAGTTGCGCCACTTTGCCGACGGCAACTCTAACTTGTTTGGTAACAAACACTTCAGTCGTCATCGTTAACTAAGTTGCTTAAACTCAATTATTTATTTTTCCTCTAAGCTCAATTACTGTTACTCAAAAAAGTTTTTTGTCAAATATCATCCAACTATTTCATATCCAAAGGTGACAAAACATGAGAAAATTATATTCTTATACATACTATATTATGAGATTTTCATAAGTTTTCCTCATAAGACCACCTCGCAACTATTGCGCAATGTTCCCCAAGTTACCTAGGTCGGACGACGAGCACATACAGAAATGTGCCAAAGTAAACAAGTAAGTATTGTTTATAACCGATGCGGTGTGGTTAATTACAGGTGTTACGGTTGGAGAGCGCGTGATAGAGCGTGGCGTGTCCAGTGGGCCAGCGGTGGCCACGTGGGGGGCACGCGGCCGGCGTGGCGCGACGCGGGTACTTGCGAATCCGCGAGGGAGCCTGCCGGAAACAGAGGTGTACCGGCGCTCCTCGAGTACAGAGAAGTGGCGGCCCGCGGCGCACCGCCCCTCCCGCCCACCCGCGCGCTCTCCCGCCCGCCCCTCGAGCCACACACCCGCACATGCACTGCTTCGTCTCCAATCCACCACGGAACCTTCCTAATGGCAGTACCAAAGGTTTTGCCGATTTTGAGCGGATACACACTTCACGTAGCTTATTCTTAACAAGTGAATTCTACATGTGATCACATGTCTTAAAACGTCAAAAAAAAAACCAAATATCTAACATGTTTAACCAGTCAGATGGGGTGGTTGTTCTCGGCGCACGTCGATCCCATCCGTTGCCAAATAGAACGGAGTGTTGGTGTTTGTGAATAGAAATGAAAGGCTTCGCTGTAGGTTCTTCACTGTTGGTACACTATGACTCCACCCCGCACACTATGTTTGCCTTAATCGCGAATTAAGGTTCCAGTAATGTTTTCTGTTAAGCTTAGAGCTTAATTTGACGTCATTCATTAGTGATCCCGTTTCTCTAACAGATGAAGGGATTGGCAAATTGCGGTATTGATTACACGTACTTCGTTTGGGAAATCCACATTAACGTTGTTTGCTCTGTTTATGAGCTTAGCCTAAAAATTTCCATTCAGCCTACCTTCAACTCGAATGTCCTTTGATTTTACGCATTAGTTTTAATTTAGGTAAGTACCTGCATTTTAGCTCTACATTTCAGAACGAATCCTAAAATGTAATAGGACAGAGGACAGAAAAACAACGATAGAGGTATTGCACGTGAAGGTCTATGAGCATGGCATTATTTTTGTAAAAGTCACAGAATCTTAAGAATAAAAGAAATGTACAACTCCATGTTAGCCTATATTTACGTCCAATATTAAATAGATAGAAACAGAAAAAGTGAATGTGAAATGAAAAATGAAAAAACCAGAGACAGTCAGCGGGGATTTCGCTATATTATATATATATATATATTTTATATAATTCTTAAAACAAAGTTATTTTACACAAAGACTTAGAGCATGAAGGTTGAAGCTACCCACATTAAAATGAATAATGTACTTATGTACCTACCTTCACTACATCCTATTACTTCCTCTAATATACCACAGAGCTAGAATTCGTTACTAATATACTAATGTCCGTGCGAAGGTTGTCTGGAAAAGATTTCATTAATGATGACTTTCATGCCCATATCATGCCATTACTTATACTTTTTTCACCTTCTTCAGTAACAATGATTTGTTCTTTCGTAGCATTCTAGCATTACGAAACTTGAGTAATGAAATATGCATAAATGTTTAAATAAACCTATCTAAATAATTTAATAAAGTGAATTTTTGCAAGTAAGATTAAATGGGCTAATCTATATTCTTTACTTTGTGGTAGGAATGGAAGTAGTTGACCTTCGTAAAAGGCAAGTTGGATTAGGTACACCTTTCATGTTGTGTAAATTGTTATCAAGTAGAATATATTTTAACTTGGAATAGATTAAAACTTAAGACAATAATTACGACCATTATCGTGATTATTTTAATTCAGTCTGTTGCCTGTTTAATTATGTTTAACAACTGCAAAATATGAAAACAAAAATTTATTATTAGTACTCAAGCATATAAATAACTTTTTACTTATGGCTCAGTGACCTCGCTGCTTAATATCGCGGTCACCTGATAATTATTGAGTGATGTGATTTTAAGCAAGTCGTTTTGTTGGTGACATTAGTGAACGGTTATAATATCTTCTGGAATCCCAGCATTGAGATGACAATTGAATAACAATGCATATGTGTACGATATCGGGTCGATGGGAGTTAAAGAGATATGCAATCGTTTTTGGCGTTTTCCGAGGAAAAATATCATCATCCGCTACTTGCATATTGCTTGTAATATTATAATGTAGCTTATAATTTAATTCTAGCGGCTGTAGGAAAACCTAAGCCGGTATTTAAATACTAACTGAATAAATTAGAATATACCCGGGACAGAGTCATGGGTTTACTCACATCAGAAGCGTAGTTTGATAACTGTTATGGACTATATTTGTCTAAAATACTTTTCTTTTGACTAGCCGGTGGGTTGGGTATTCAATCTTAATAAGTGTTCCTTAAGAATATTGCCCAACAAAATAATGGAATATTGCAAAAGCTAATACCATTGACGCAAAATAATTTCCCACGGGCTTGTATCAAAGTAAGTAATTATGTAGCGGCTTATCAAGTATAAGACAGATATTGTTTTTAAAATGATGGGAGGTGAACAAGGTACCTATTCAAAGTAACCTCGCTGTAACAATGAATACAAAAATGGCGATTCGTTGTAAATACAGTGCAGGTTTTCAGATATTCTCTAATAAGGCTCAGAGAATGGATGTTTGTTTTTATATCTATTATGTACAAACTTAGGCGCCTAGTGATGAAGACATCCTCAAGGCTCAACCATAAAATGTGAATGGGTGAAGAACGGAGAGAACCCTCAAAGCAGTTGACGGATCCTTGTGCCAATCAATTTGAGTGGCTTTTACACTAAGAAGCCTTTCCAGTTTTTACCCAGACAGGGTATAGTGTTTATTGTATAAGTACAAGGTGACCATGAATTGGTTTGTTATCTCGAAAGGGGGCGACTGGGACCATGATAGCTGTGAGAGCTTTATTTAAAACTGCGTGTTTCAAAACCTCCATGGTAAAAGATAAATCCACCACTATATTGCATGCATTATCGTTACGAGTTTTAAAAAGATACTATAAACACAGTTCGTTAACCTCATTTATATGCACTCGGTCAAGGACAAAGTTCAACCACCCAGCTGCGCTATGACTATCTTCGAACGTGAACATACATGATATTTCTTTAATGAAAAATTATTAATTTAGAAAAGTCGTAGAAGAAACATTGTCTACCTTGGGGGTGTAGATTTACCTCCTTTCGGGATAACTTACCAATTCAAAATCAGGTAGTATAGATAGAAAAGTGAAATAAATAACAGTGGGTAGTACAAATTAAATATAATTATATTTAATGTGAAAAATACTGTTGGAAAACATTGATACACAAACTAATAAGAAAACCTAGAATAACTAGTATTGAACATATAGACGCATTAAAATGCTTTTGAGAAGATTAAAAGCGTAGGAAACAATTAACTTTGTGTATCCCGCTGGGCATCGTCGTCATCGTCATCATCATTAACAGCCTAAAGACGTCCACTGCTAAACATAGGCCTCCACCAGAGGGCCAGATTGAGTGGCTGCTCCCCTCCTGCATCCGTCGGCTTCCCGTGGCTTCACCAGATCGTCAGTGGGGGGCTTGGCTATGCTGCGTCTTCCGGTTCGTAGTTGCCACTCGAGAACCTTTCTTCCCAATCGGTTATCGGTTCTACGAGTGATGTGGCCTATCCAATAGCCCATTTCCGGAATGGATTTTGCTGATTCTGGATCTCCACAGTCGGATCTTATCTCTCAAGGGTGCACCGACCATATCTCTCTTCATAGCTCGTATAAGTAGGCATAGTCTTCCCTAATTTCTTCCAACTGACAATCGAAGACATCGAGGTCGGATCTGGAACTGGTGGTGGGAGACAACTTAGATCACTACCTACACCTGTAGTAAATATCACGTTATGATGCCTAAACTGTGGTCCTCCGGGACGTGGGCCTCGAGCATCGGAGTACCGAAGTAGTACGTTCCTTTATCTTTTTCAAAGTGTCAATGCTAACAGTACGGTTATTCTTCCCAGGGAACCGATATCGAACACGCATGAATTATTATTCAATTGTCATCTCAATGCTAGTATTCCAGAGGAGCCACTGTTTGCCATCTATGCAGCTCGCAGTTAGATCTGGTTGTCAAAACAGGAGTCCAGACACAGACTGTCCAGAGTGTGAACATTCTTAGCACA
The DNA here is from genome assembly GCA_963580505.1 of Ennomos erosarius. Taxonomy (NCBI): domain Eukaryota; kingdom Metazoa; phylum Arthropoda; class Insecta; order Lepidoptera; family Geometridae; genus Ennomos; species Ennomos erosarius. The sequence goes on along the minus strand of OY756981.1, from coordinate 7,898,958 downwards.
GAACCTGTCAACCTCATTTCCATCCTATAAAGCTTCATTGATAACCTGATCGTTTGTTTACACCCGGCAAGTGCCATAAAAGTGGGCAAGTGGCCGGGCCGGGCCGTTCATGTTGCGGTAGTCCACTGTGTTGCGAAGTAGCTCGGTCTATTTGTGGTGACAGGAGAGCGTGGGTGCCGCGTGCTCGAGCTGGAGTGGCAATGACCTTGACACTAAGCGAGTGGCCTTGGGTAGCACGTGGCGGCTGACACCCGCTGTCTGTTGTCGGAACGCCGCCGCCTTTCCCAGGGGAGCCTATTGTGGACACGCCTAGCAATCGCAATGTTTCGCTACTTGTCTTTTAAGTAAGCTTGAGCAATATCTTCTTGATTGCAGCCAGTGAAAAGAACATATTTTTTTATATTCGTTATATTACGCCAGCGCTTTGCGTTGTTTCTTCTTTAACTAATCTTTTCAATAACAAAGTACTCTGTGTCTTTTCAGTATATAAAAAAAGTAAAATGCAGTTCGTGGCCAGGAACGACTAGACTAAATTAGTGTTATGGCAAGATTGATCTCGCACCGATCTCGCGCCATTTAGCCGTAATAATAAAATCAAAATAACAAACTCTGCTTTTCTGTCTTAATAATAATTTAAGCTGTATGACAACGTGCTTTAGTAGGTAGGTACCTATAGATATCCTTTGAATGTTGACAAAAACTTTTATACATCAATACTGCTGAAAATGTATGAATGGCGTATCCATGATATGCGAATGTGTGAATGGGTGCGATTCGGAGCGGCGGCGACGTGCGGCAGCGTGTCGAGTGCGGTCGCCGCGGGGCGGCTCGCCGGAGCGGGCTCTAAGTACTACGGTAGCCCGCCTGGCCGATATAATATACGTTTACGAGCCATGGCTGAGACCCGCCACTAACTTACACCACTGTGCTAACAGTATTTTAACTTTACACGAGTGCCGGCAAACCACTCAAGCCATCTAATTTAGGTACGTAAGTAATACGTACTTCCGCGCCCAATTCACTTAGAAGTGGGACTAGATCATCATCGTTGCCAACCCAACATATAGAAATCAATATCCTTTATATATGTCCTTGATCTGCGATTGGCAGGTGTTGTTAGAAGTTTGATGCTAAGCAGCTAATAGTGGCTTGGTATACCAATAGAGTGGGGCTCTCTGGGGGAGGCCTATGTTCAGCAGTGGACATCTACGGGCTGATGATGATACTAATAGAGATAATGAGCCTGTGTCTACAATCTAGTAAGCTAGCTAGCTACTGCATTATGAATTTTTAATGCTGCTGGTTTACGGCCAAAATAAAAATACTATTATCAAGTTGCAGTGTAAATAATATATATTTACAGTTAGTTTAGATACTGTCAGTATTGCAACCGATTGAAAATAAAAGCTGGCGTTGTTTCCTTAACTTTCCATGGGCCGCAGGTAAGGATTTCAGGTGAAATGACGCGAACTTCCGACGCCTCGAGGGACGGGCTGCGTATTGTCGATTTGAAGGTTAAAGGCCCGTTCATTCACTATTTTGCTCCAAGCAACACCGATACAAAACGTACCCTTGAGATGTCCTGACGAAATATATGTGAGGTATCAATGTCAATGTCACTTGTAATACTTATATTTGGGGCTTGTGTTGTGAGTGAGGTGTTTATTCGAAACATACACGGCCCTCTGTTATACTAGTACTTACGCTGTACAATAGAGATCGGTGGAAAAATACCACTTCCATCACACCAAATAGTTCGAAGCACCTTGAGTGTATATTATAGTTTTGGATCTAAAACCGAAAGGATCTCCCACAGTGGACGCCGCAAGATTAATTAAGTCATGAGTTTCTGCAACTGCATTCTGTGCTGACGTTCTTGTTGGACCGGTCTTGTTAGCCGTTCTAGGAGCCGGTCTACTTGGAGAATTTCTATTTCTAAATAGACGTCAGAGAAATTATCGGTGTTTGTTGGCAGGCGGCAAACCAGTATGCGAAGGTAAACGAGGTGATGGTTGTCAAGGAATGCGTGTGACACGGAGCCGGCGGGACGCAGCTGACGACACGGCCCGGCGCGGCTCGTGGCGCGATCATGAATGAACGTGTCGCGTTTTATCGCCACTTTATCGGTTTAGCTGCAGACACCTGTAATTTGCTTGTCTGTATATGTCAATCACATCAATTGGCAGGTTTTGTGTGAAAAAACTAAATGTGTGCAATATGCATGCCAGGAGTGCAGAGTTGATTGGTCTGGCTGAGTAATTGCGTTCCTTATATACGAATTGAATAATTCTGATATAATATCACTTACTTGGGATCTGTGTGCGGGTTCTTTTCTTTGACACTACTAGAAGTGAGTTTTTCAATCTGTAGTTAAGGACCAAATGATAAAAATTTGCTAGAATTTTCAATCAAGGACCCACTCTCTCACAGATCAAAAAAAGCGGATCTTGAATCCATCAGTCAGCAGGTCTCGAATGTTAGTACTGGCTACCAAAGTTCTTCCAGCAGGTGCTCCAAAAACGCCTCTCCCTGCACGTTATATTAGGTATGGGTGTGAATTACTTAAAATTAATTAAACTACAAGTTTTTAGCAAGTACCAGCTATTTGGAGCTCAATTACCTACGTAACACGTGCGTGTACAAAAACGGTTTAACCAACATTTCATTGGGTAGGTACATAACTTGGAAGTTCTAGATGGACATCATCATTTCCAAACCACTTTCCATATTATTCACTAAAATTATTTGTTATTCGTCTTTTGTGATACAGCATACAATAAAGAGATTTTAATTACAAAGAAAAAACTTAATTAACTTATACGTACAATAGGCGGTGTTATCGTTTAGAGCGATCTCTTCCAGACAACCACTGCGGTGGTAGGATATTAGTAGCTAAGATTTTGGGGCTTCAGTGTACAGGCATAAATCAAAAACATAAACATTAATAATAGAATTCACACTACTGCGACTCAACTATAGGTGAACTCATATAATCGGTCACTAAATGGTCTTTCAGTTCATTGGCCACTACAGAAACTTTCTTCCTCAAAAGTTGTGGTTTTCATTTATTTAGTCAGACCTATCATTTCACATCAATGTTTGATTTCTGAACAATTTACGCAGGGCTTGACAGTCGCAATGCAAGTTCACGGTGTACATGAACAATAGACATAATAATGTGTATATATATAATTACTTGAGACAGCCCCACGGTTTCACCCAGGTTTACAATCAATCACCCCGTTTGATCTCCCTAAGGGTTGAATTTTCAAAAAGTCTTTCTTATACTACCTACTCCTGCCATATAAGGAAAACACCCTCCAAAGAAGTATCAAGATTTAGTGGTTTGAACTATACGTTGTCTGCCAGTCCATGAGTCACAAACTGCTTTTTTAATTGGAGTATATTATTTGTTTGATTACTTATACATTTAACATTCAATTGTAAACATCTGCACGCCTATTCCCAACCTATCGGAAACCTTTCGATTCGAAATCTACACTTTCCATCTTCTTCATCTACATTTAGAATGAAAGAGACGGAGAGAGTAGATTTCGAATCGAAACATTTCCGATAGGTTGGGAATAGGGGTGCTGCACTGTAAAATAATCGAATCTACTTTTCGCAACTCTGCTACGTGGCTACGAAATGTCTACGCGCTTAATCTGCTACGAAACCCCGTAGCTCTTGGGGCTGGCCTATTTCACATAGCGTATTATTAATGTATTTTGGGTTTTATTTCTTTATTCTTTGTATTGAATACAGTTTGTGCATATTATAGTAATCATCATCATCAATCAATCAATCATCCTCATCAATCATCAATACATATAATGAAACTGTAACTGGTCTAAACATTAAACATTTTTTTTTAAATTTTGACAGCTTTACACTTCTTAATCGATATGAAAATAGAAACATTTTTTTTCAGTTATTCGTCTCTCTGCCTGCCTGTCTGTCTGTCTGTCCCTTTGAACAATTATCGCGTTGGAACTACTGAACGCAGCTATTGTAATAGCTAATTTTTCAGAGTAGCCGTTAGGATACCTTTTGTTTTCTACAACTGCCAAGTGCAGGTTGCACGAAGAAACCAGGATGTAATTTTTATGTAGACTTTTCATTGACATGACTTTTCCCCTACATTTTTCTCTTTTGCTTCTCTCTTACCCATACCCAGGATATATAGATACATAGATAATACTCTTTATCGAAACACCACATTTACAGAAAACAATAGATACACAAGCTTAAACCTAAGTTACATTGGGCGGTCTTATCGCTTAGAGCGATCTCTTCCAGATAACCCAGGGTTTGGACGTAAAACTAATTAACCCGTGCAAAGCCGGGGCGGATCAACTAGTAAGTTCATATACACATTTAGTCACTAGTGTTTCCCTGCAGCTGCCCCCAAAGCTGGTTTATACGATGAAAATATGCCATGCCATTACAATAAACGATATAATTTTCAACGCGACTTCGTACTCATATTAAAACATATAATACATCTCATTGTGTCTTCTTATGATGATGATTTATTCTATTTTCTACACAAGTTTGCACCTGGGCTGCGTCATCACTTTCCATCAGGTGAGACAGTGGTCAATCAATATCTTTGGCTATAAACAATTTTATTTAAAAAAAGTTAATTTCATAATGTTAATTAACTTCAATGCTATTACAAAACGTGTATCATGGATGAAATAAAAGCTCCATGACGTGTATATTATAACAGCTATGGTATTTTTAGAGTGCCCCCTAGCTTAGTTTGAAATAACTAACTGTTATGCAAATTTCTATTTCCATATAAATAATGACAACCGCTTTGCATTATTCCGCAACGACTCCATATAAATAAGGCAGTAAAATTGTAGCTGACATCAGGCAGAATGAACAATAGGTACTCAAAATGTCTCTCTCAAAAAAACTTGCAAACTCTATTATTTTTAAGGGAAAGGATACACATTTTATATTAAATAGCTGGAGCCCCAAGTTTCTCAGTCGAAGTCGGGAAATTGTGATCTTTGCAATGCAATTGAGTTTAATATTATTCCCTTCCACGTCAAGAGCTTTAAATCTAATTATATGGGGACAACAGCGATGACGTCCAACCGCCAGAGGGAGACGGCGGCGGTCGCTGACTCGCTGGCGGTGTGGTGATACTCTACAGCTCTACGTTCACCGGCGAACTCTAATCAGAAATGTTTCATGAAAGAAGATAAATACGGTAAATCAAATCAAGACCAAATTGTAAAGTAACTAGGATTCAATAAGAATGCGCGAGTGCGTAGTCTACATTCGATACACGTGCTGATAGAGCTACACAACGCAGAGCACTCTAAATGTGATACAGATAATATAATAAAATAAAATTGCGATACGAATTCGTGAGAAAATTTAAATAAATGACTTTTCTGTTTGCACATAAAAAGAAATATATTGCGGCACAATGAATGTCGGAGGGTGGTGTGGGCAGAGGGAGTCGCGAGGCGGACGAGAGACGGCGCCGGGTGGGGGGGGGGGAGGAGGCACCCCTGGTGGGGGGTGACCCACTTTAACGGGACAAGTAATATTACTTTTTACTTTTAGGCAACTATTTCATATTTTATCGCGATAATAACATATATTAAGTACCTTACCTCTACCCATTTTTTGTATAAACTTTCGAAAAAATTGTTGATATCTACCCTGTGTAGGTATGCATGTATGGTTTACTAACATATGACTGTTGCTCTAAAAAACATTTCTAGTTGTTTACCTTAAAATTGCTTGATTGAATTTAATCCGCCATAGAAAGCTCGTACTAAGAAATTCAATCAATTTCCGTATAAGGAAGATTGGATCTAAATTAAATATTGATTGTACGATTTCATTTCAGATACGTTGGGTAGTCCGTTAAAAGTTTTATATTTACTTCGGTAATTTTTCGAGTATTTAAGTAACATAGGTATCGTAGATGTTACAAATTTACAATAATATTATATCGGTTGTTGAAATAGATTCTGATCGTTTAGAATCTCAAAACCAATTTCACATTTGAAGAAAACAGTAAAAGTTGAAACATGGTAAAGTCTATAAACGGGGAAAGCAATCATACGTCTGATTCTAAACGAACACAATGCCTGTACAAATTGTATATGCGAGTGTGTACGTATGTCTATGTGTACATGTGTTTCGATATTGACTCAATATGAATACATGCAGCTACTCGACTGCGTATAAACGGCTAACTAATAAAATGGGAAAGGATACCTATGACAGCTAGTGAGTTCTACCAGGTAAATTGAAAAATTGGTTTTTGTATGTTCTTTTTTTATGACCTTTAAAATCAAGCTTCAATACCTCTTGTCCTGCATCCATTCTGTTTGGTGATTCGTATCTGGATCCTATGCCATGTGGCATATGTATTGCATAATGTTATGTTCGATTGATTTGACGGTGCTACACAAATACGAAAGTTGTTCGTACTAACTTGAAATTAGTGCAATCGTAGAATTTTCGTCTTTATGTAGCTTCAAAACAGAAACGTAACGTATGTGCTTTCGTATTTTCGAATAACAACCAAAAATTTGTATTAAGTTGAGCAGCTTCCATTTCGGTGTAGTGTGATATTGACGTAGCTTGTTTACACACATACCGACGCTGTATGTGTAGGTATTCGTTATCCCATACTCTTGTTTTGTGTAGAGGGAGTGTATTCGTTTGAATTTAATTATGTTTTGCTGCATATTAATTTTATATTAAGTTTGGTATCGTAAAAATGTAAGACTTTAATTAAATTATTTTGTTTTTATTATCACTTTAACGTTATTACTTTGCATCTTTTTTTGTTAATTGGTTTTTTAGTCGTTGTTGGTGGAAAATAATGAATTATACTTACTTTATGCGGGATCTCATCTATGTACTATGCTTACGTAGCAAGGTGCTATAGAACGACTAAGTATAATTTTGGTTAGTATAAATGTAGCGTTATGAAGGAAAAAGCTATTGCCAGTAATACGAGAGCAATTTAAGTGTCGATTACGGTTCATAAATTCGGTTATTTAACTAAAAATACCTCTTAATGGATTCGTAAAAAGGTCCCTCGTACCTAATCTCAGAGTCAAAAGTATAAGTAAAGAAACTTTTAATTTTTTCCTTGAAGGAGCAGCCAAATAAGATTTTTTGAGAGAGCTTTTATTGAACTTAGTAATTGTGTTTTGTCTACTAATGCCCTATAGGGTTGTGGCTTTCATTCATATTTTAGAAAGAAGGATAGCGACTTCCATGCATTTTTAGACCCAGCCATGTACAATTTTATAGCGCTCATGTTTCTTTCTTAGTACATAACCTATAGGCCATCATAATTCTAGCACGATATGACATCGCCACAGATACGAAGTACTATTTAACTATTGTTGACGGGCCCGATAGCTCAGTTGGTAGTATCCCTGCCTTCTGAACTGAGGGCTGTGGGTTCGATTCCTACCCAGGGCAAACATTTGTGTGATGAACATAGATGTTTGTTCTGCGTCTGGGTGTAATATTGTATTCTATGTATATATTTACAAACAAAAAAGTATATAAGTATTATATCAGTTATCTGGTTCCCATAGTACAAGCTATGCTTAGTTTGGGGCTAGATGGCGCTGTGTGAAATGTTCACATACATATTTATTTATTATTATTATATTTATTGTGGGCATTGTGGCCACAGTTTAAATTCGTCGGTAAATCGCAATAATTTAGCTAACTCAACTATTCGGTTGGAATACGATACCAATACCAACAATAGGGTAAGGACCTTTTTGCTACAAGCATTTTAAAAACAGGAATAGAAAGAGGCAGTGACGTCAGAGAAACCCCCCTCCTAAGGCGCTAACGCAATTTATGAACGTAACTTCACATGGCATTACTTAAATGAAAAACTATTAATTTAGTAAAGTCGTAGAAGAAACATTTTCTACCTTGGGGTGTAGATTTACCCCCTTTCGGGATAACATACCAATTCAAGGTCACCTTGTATTTATCGATTAGGAGTAGAAACAGCTTTTTTGAATTTTTTGTCTATCGTCTGTTCCTTTGAACACGCATCACGATGAAACTACTGAGCGGATTTCGCGGATTCTAAAACGGCCAAGTGCGAGTTGCACAAAGCATTAAGGTTGTAATTTTTATGCAAGAACTTTGTTGGTAGGTATATTATTTTTTGTATTTATACTCATCTTGTCGAAGGGAAGAGTGCAGAGAGAGGAGAAGAAGGTTCTCCGTTCTATTGCTGTTGCACCCATTCATCCTTTTCCCCAATCTTTTTTCCTTTCGCTTCCCTCTTACCCAGAAACAGGGTTAGGATGCAAAAACTAACAAACTCGTGTGAAACCGGGGCGGGTCAACTAAGTCATCATCATCATCATCATCATTAGCCTGAAGACGTCCACTGCTGAACATAGGCCTCGCCAAAGAGCGCCACTTTTAGCGGCTGCTTGCCTCCTGCATCCATCGGCTCCCCGCGGTTACAGTCGGTCTACCTAGTGGGCGGCCGGACTACCGCTGCGTCTGTTTTGGGGGTTGGTAGCCGAATCTCATGAAGAAATGTTGTTGGTGTGGTTCCTATTCTACAGCCCGGGACCATATGTGACAAGATCTTCCATTTAGCTACTAGTTTAATTTTAGGATTAATTAATAGGGACTTCAAAAATCGCTGGTAGAATACGCAAAAAAACAAACGCAATGCAACAAGCTTCAGGCTAACTTGTAATACACTGACCACTGCGGCGCTGCGTCCGCGTCCTATCGGAGATTATAACCTAGACTTGTATACTTTAGCAATTTCAGGAATGAAACGAAGACGAGTGCTCGTTTATAAGCGTGATTTAACAACTCCAGCATATTGATTTTTACGTCGCCGTGGCCCACCCTCCCCTCCCCGCGGGAAGAGTTGTGCACGGGGGTAATGCTAAAATGCTTGTTCCCCTATTTGAGAGTACATGCTGTGGGGACGTTCAACGTAACCCTCCAAGTTTTGTTACCAATTTGTTATTATTTTTCTTAATAAATGTTGAATCTTGAATCTCCGAAATGTTCCATATTATTACAGCTTTTTCTTTTCTTACAACTATGATTTGCCCACTGTGATGTCATCCGAGGAAAATGATATAAGTCATAAGACAACGATCAGACCATCAACTTCCTTGCTTATAACTACTAATTAGTACGTTCGTGGCTCAGACAAATATTGATTGTAAAGATGTCTTGTATCGTCAAGGAAGTTTTGTGCCAACAACACCAAAAGAATCACGTACAGGTATTTATTTGTTCAAACATTTGTGTATTGGTAGCTGCATGCAGCATGCTTATGAATATATTGTAAGAAACCTCTGTTTCGTCGGGGATTAAAAACTAGATAAATCTTTCCATTATGAGAAAAAACCTTAGTACTAAAACCACAGCATAACACAACACAAGCACCAACAGGGATTCAACAATTTTCCATGCCATTTTAAATATTGTTATTTCTTTGTATTAATCCTTTTTATCATCGCAAAATAGTTTACGTAACATTTACGACCGGATGCGTCTTCATTGGAACGTGAATATGACACACTTTCTACAGGTACACTGTTATCTGTATTGTATTCCAACGACTAGTGGCCGCTTTGTTTAGTTTTGTTTTAACAAAAAAGATATTTAAATAGAGTGTTACTACTTTTGCAAATTGAGTTTTATTTTAACTTGTGAAAACGCCTTTAGTTTGGTCTGGTAACTTTTATTAATTACTTCAAGAAAGTAACTTAATGAAGATTATATTTCGTTACAGTTATTACTGTCTATTATTTTTATTCAATTTAAGCTTAATTGTTAAGTACCTACTCAATATACTCATTTAGGTCTTTGTTATAAGATTTTAAACTATCATGGTCACTAATATTTCTAAAATATAGATATGTATCCAGATTTTTATTTCGTTGTCACTATGTTCAGCTTCTAATAAACATCTACAAATTCCTTTTGAATTAAAAGATGACACCTTATTAACAAAATACCAAATAAAAATTAATACTTACTGAAATTTAAAATTAGCAAACCTCTGGCGTCGCTGTTGTCAGTCCCCGCGAGTTTGTTCAGCCCCACCCGCGCACTTTTCAGTGGGCGCCCCGCACCCTTCGCTGCACCCCATGTGTTATTCTCCACTCGCTCCGTCCCAGCCGGGACGCTCCTTCATTTCACTCCAATTTACAACCGAAAAATTCAAACAAACATAACCTGAATTTAATTTAATGTTCAGATTCCTTGAGATTTATATGGCTGCTTAAAGCTTTTTATTTGTTGCGTAAGGAGAGTTCATTAATAAAGTCCGTCCTATACTTTGATTCAAATCTCATAAAAATGAAGGTTTACAAACTGTGAAATACTATTTCTAAGGTACGTTTAGTGACTACATGCGCACAATCGGTCTAAAAATAATTTAATTGATCAGGCGCGCGCGGTCACTCAGTACTGTATTAAAAATTAAGTTCAAGATAATAAAAGCCTTATAGGTTAGGTGAACATTTGGTATTTCCAACAATGCATAATCAAAAAAGATTCATCGCCCAGCAACAGTAATAGGACTGTGTGACATTTACCAACCTTAAAGCTCCGGTATCTTAATGTCAGGGTTGGGGACCTACTTACAAATCAATTAAGTACGACATAAAATATGAATAACTATAAAACAGCAATCAAAACATACATTCAGAATGAATCTAGCCCAGACGGTACCTATACTTAATAATTGAGGGGTGCCACCCCAACCCTACTGAGTTTGGAAAGGAAAGCTTTTAAGAGCTTTTTGTTTTGTAATTAATTATGTTTTTATTTACATTCTTTGACGATGTTGTGATTTTAGTGCTCGTCTTAAGTTTTATTTGATGGAATTGAATGTATCTTATAGAATTACAACAAGTTTATTGAAGTACATACCTAAATATTGATTTTGCCGTTAGTTTAAAAATTACTATAAATATGTAGGATTACATTTTTAGGGTTCCGTACCCAAAGGGTAAGCGAACCTTATTACTAAGGCTCCGCTATCCGTCTGTCTGTCTGTCTGTCAGTCTGTCACCAGGCTATATCTCATAAAACGTGATAGTTAGACAGTTGACACAGGTGATGTATTCCTTGAACCTCAAGGCCGATTACCGGATGGGAGCAGTGAGCTGCGAGCCCACTGCTCCCATCCACTACTGCCCGTAGACCCATGCCAAAGCAGAGGAAGGGCAGAGCGAGGGCGGCCTTGCTAAGGCGAGGGATAAGGACACACCGATGTCCGTTAACCCTAGCCGTTGCCTTGTGCTCCGGGTCCGGGACGCCGGTGAACGGATCTGCGGGTGATTAACCAGGGGTTCTTCACCTGTCACCGATCTTAGAGGTCCCCGTCATGAGACGGTGAGGATGGTGCCGGTTGCGGCTATGCGCTGCTGGGGCTGCGTGACGAGTGCGCAAGCGTACCCGGGGCCCAAGCAAAAATAGCGCCGGAAGGAACACCCCGGATTTTTATCGTGGTTTATTTTAGTTTTGACTAGCTGTCCCATTTTTTTACTTTTCTTTTCTATCTTTCCTTCAACTGACCATAATTTTTTAATTTTTTTTTGATTTTTTTTGATTTTTTTTTGTTTTCTTATTATTTTGTATTAGAAATTAAAATTGATACTCATATTTAATTATAATATACCAACAAAAAATCTTGAATAAAAATTACATCCCTATTGCTTGGGCAACCCGTACTTGGCCATTATAGAAAACAAATAGTATACTAAATGTTATTCTGCATAATCAGCTATATCCACACCAAATTTCAGCCAATTCCGTTCAGTAGTTCCAGCGTGATGCGTGTTCAAAGAGACAGACAGACAGACAACAATTCAATGTACAGATTTAGCCCAGTTACAGTTTTATTATTTATTTATTTTATTGGAATGCCATACCATCGAGTAGGTATTAAGGTTTCCTAATTCGCCCACTCGATATATGTATATTGATTGATTTAATTAAGTTGTAATAAAACATTACTTATAATAAAGCCACCCATTTTGTGGTAGGTATACAATAAAGAGTTCAGTGTTATGATATGTTATGTTGTGTTGTGTTGTGTTGTGTTGTGTTGTGTTGTGTTGTGTTGTGTTGTGTTGTGTTGTGCTGTGCTGTGCTGTGCTGTGCTGTGCTGTGCTGTGCTGTGTTGTGTTGTGTTGTGTTGTGTTGTGCTGTGCTGTGCTGTACTGTGCTGTGCTGTCTCTTTGCGTTGCGTTGCATTGCATTACATTGAATTGCATTGCATTGCATTGCATTGCATATCCATTTTGGTTTTATGGTGGAAACGATATACGAATAAGTATACCATTTTACATAACATTTTAGGAAATGAAAGTAGCTTGTTTTAATTAAAAAGAACCAAAACCTTCCCAAACAACTTTTTAATTATCAGTATGTTGTCTAATAAAAGAATTTTTAGTGCTCTTTATTAATGCAAAGTAAATTCCTGTAAACTTAAAGACCTGAAAAGACGATTCGAAAATACATTGATTGTTTCCTGTAAATTAGCAAAACTACTAAGTTTTATGTATCTAGTTCACGAAAGGTAGACATGAAGATAGGAAACCTCTAGATTCATTATCATGCTGCTTCAATTATGATTGGATTGTTTCACAATATTAAAGCAATATTTTTAGATTGGCTCGTTAAAACAAATTCGATGGTACGAAACCTATGATTATCTACATAACCTCTAGAGATGGGGAGTTTTGAGTACCTTAATAATATATCAGGTTGAATATTATGGTAATTATTATGACTAAAATCTTTCAACTTAATTCGATGGAAAAGTGAATTTATAAAAATTACGAACTAATACGACAAACATAACAGACTTTTAAATTAAAATATTCAACTAAAACCATCATTCTATTATTACTCGACGAGAAACAAGTCATGTTTACGATTGTTACAATACGCCTGCATTATATGCTAAGCTAATCAAACCTCTACGGATATAAGATTAGAACCATTAAAAGCATGGCTGTGAGCATGGGTAATGACTTATAATGGCCGTGGTACATTTCCATTCATCATGGGCCATCTATAGAAAAGATTTAAAATTGTTTCTCGATGTTAATAAATTTTAAACAGATAAACCTGTACATCTTGAGCTCGCGGCTTAAAAAACGAGTATCGTGAGTATAGAATCCAGACGAAAAAAGTAGTCGCGCAACATTTCACGAAGCACAACGGCCGCTGCACTGGCATTGTGCGCCTTAACAATATCCACGGGCAGGGAACACTGCCCAATAAATACAACGCGTCGCCGATGTCATTTTAACAAATCAAATGCCCAATAACAAACAAACTTAGAGTGACCCTTACAGACAGATTCACTTCATATAGATAGGTAGTAAGTAGTCTACTTTTTAGTCGCACCAAATTAACTGTTTGTTAAAAAAACATTTTTGCTTAGTTTAAATACCTAATAAGTTATTTTGTAAGATGGTAAGTATATGAAATAATTGAGCAAATTGCTAATAAAGCTACGAAAAGCATGAACTAAATTATTGGTCAATTGGGAGCTCTATCGATTGATCCGATAACCTTGATAAAAGTTATAGAAGCAAATGAATTTAATTTAGTTTCAATATTTTCATTTTACATTTGAGTTCACAAGTAGAGCATCAGTATAACTTACCCAAAATTGTTAGCTGGATGTCGTTTAAAATTTTATTTTCAATTGTTCGACAGTCAGAGCTTGGGTCACTAGAGTACATACATAAGGAGAGGTTCGCGGTCCCGCAGGGAGGGGTCGCAAACAGGTTATGACCCCGACAAGTTACTTGTTCAAAGCCTCGAATGTGACCACGTAGACAGACCCCTCAAATTTTAGTAAGTTTTCCTGTTTAGCACTGATATGGTCAAGACAGACTAGCTCATTTTACACTGGCTCTAGTCGTTGACTCGATCCTTTCTGTCCTGAATCAGGATAAGATAAAAATATCTGGATATTATGTGTGACGAAAGTCACACGTGGCTCTTAAGCTATTAATAAGATTACATGGCGCGCACATTGAACTTAAGTCATAATCTGTGATTGAATATATAAAAGCTTAACGACAAAAATCGGCTCATAACTTATGGAATTGAATAAGGACGAATGCGAGCTCTTCATAAAAATAGAAGATACAAGCAAAGCAGAGGCCTACCTATTATGGAATGTTTACATATGTATGACAGTTACTTCAACCCCGCGTCAGGTATAACAATGCTGCGATTTGTTTAGATACTTTTTCCACGCATAAGTAATCGAATATATTTCTAATATTACCACATAATACGCCATTGTTCTTTAGTTCATTGATATTTCTCCAATATTTCCACCGCTTGGACGGTATTTAAGTGATACACATACCTAGCAAAGCATGAACACCATAAAACAATGTTACAGTTTGCAATTAAATTTAATGTCTGACTCATTACAATTTTAAAACGTTTACCTGTTAAATACTTTAATTTGAAGTTAGAACTTGTTTTTTTACTGCTGATAATCTTTTTAGACAGAATAGCACATTAAAAAGCAATTAGGTACTTATGCAGTCCTTACTAGCTGCGGCTAATAATAATTATTAGAAGGTAGGTTTTTGTATTTTATTTTTATATCATTATTGTAAAAAAGCTTAAGGCTAAGTAAGATTAAAGAGTGAATAATAGGTATACTTACGCGTTTCTTTCCAAAGCGTACCTATTATTGAAAAATATTTTTTTTTACCTTTTAGATTATAGGTATTTGAAACGCTCATCCATCTACCTACCCTAATTCTGGAGGTCGGCGTTGCACAAAGAGTTAGAATAGAATAGAATAGAAGAATACTTTATTGCACACCAAAATAAACACATAAGATACTACATAAGTACCTAGCGAACGATATAGTTATAGTTAGGTAGTAACGAAATTCTAGCTCTGTGGTGCAACACTTGACCATCATGACATTGCTGCTAAAATGATAAGGTTTTGTTTTCCGCCCAGTCAGCCCAGTCACTTGCCTGATCCGGGAATCTCTGTTGGTGAAATATCCACCACCAGTCTGATTTGTTATTTCTGAGTATTTGGCGTAGTAGCTATAGTGGTGACGGCTGTAAATAAAGTCAGTGCAAAACAGATATGCGCGGGCATTTCTTTAAAGACTTTATTGAACAAACATAAGTACCTACAAATTATCCAAAGTTGCACCTCGCGGCGCCTTTCGCATGCGTTATAAAAAGTACCCTATCTCAAGGACCCAACGTATCTCTATATCTCTGTATCTCTCCTATTAACTTCTACCCCACGGCTTTGCCGTAGACTATTCGTATATATTCGTAGACTATTCCCAAGGAACCGTTTATTTTTGCCCCTTTGATGGACGAAATTCACAAATTGCTGAGACCCATATTTATTAATTTTGTATATTCTTTATACAGCATACACGTCAAACAATATGATACAATACATTAAATGTTTTCCAAACAAACTTTAACTATTTATTTCACCCCCTTAAAGGTTGAATAGGCATGATGACTAGGTATAGTTTTTTATTTCATAAAATAATAATTATCCTAAATAATAAATAGTCGTGCATCGGTCATGAGAACAAAAATAAAATATGTCAAAAAATGCCAAAGTTACAAGAATTTAAAAAACAGGAATAGAAAGAAATAGCTCTAACATACAGTGACGTCAGAATTTGGTCCTTCATAGTACCTCATTACTAAGCTGTGGTAGCTTCACATACAATCTACAATTTGGTATGTGACATCACAAAGCCGTATTTTCATAGTAACTTTAGAGCTGCTCTGTTTAGCGAGAAAGGGATAGGAGATTAAACTTTAAAAGCTTATTACTCCGTGATTTAGTTACCGATTTTACTTTTTTTTAAATTATTGCATTCTATTATAATCTAGTTTATGAAAATAATATTTACTTGTTCATTTTAAATAGTCATCATGCCTACTTTTAAAAACTAAAAAATACCATTTCTTTTATTTATACTGGTTTGTGTGTACAGTAGGTCACGAAATGTAGGTTATTTCATACAATCGTTTTTTACCCTTTTAACCCAACTAGGGGTTGAATTTTCAAAAATCCCTTCTTAGCACGCACCTTGGTCATAAAAGGAAGCCCTTCAAATTTCAAGTCTACGTACAACGGGTTGGTGGGGCTGCACGTTGTCTGTCACCCAGTCAGGACAAAGCCTTTTATATAATAGAAGATAGAATAGATAAGTCAGAGCCCATCATGTAAGATTAAGCGAGTTCTGGAAGGAAGTTTTTTATAGGGAGGGTTTGCATAATGTTAACAAACTGCGCACGCGTTGAAATCTTTTCTTTTGCGTTTATTTCTCAATCTATTCTTGTTTTTCTCCACGTCTTACACAATGTTAATTTATATTATTAAGTTATCGCAGTTAGAATTTTCTTTCGTCGTCTCTTAGTGAGGTTTCGAATGACCAAGCTATAAAAATCCAGAAAAATAAAGAGAGTTTTACCAAAGAGTCTATTTTAATAAAACTAACAAAAAGCTGAGTATAAACTGATTGACTAAGCGACAGTATAAAACCCTAACTTCCGGACCTAGAATTTATTTTTTTATTATTTATAACGTAGAGTATAGTATGCTTACTAGAAAGGGTTTGTGAAAATTATCAACCTATATATAAGGAGATCTAACCGGGTGTTAAAGGTTCTTAAAAAAACGGATGAAAACCGTGAGCTGCCAATATTGCAAAATAAAATATTGAGTACTATCCAGCAGAAATGCACCCCACTACCAAATCCAGCCCCTCAACTGATCTGTCCATGCAATTTATTGGGGAAAACCCTTACGAATCTTAACTAGCGTTTTGTTTAAATTGTATAGCTATTTAGAGTAAATGAGAGTGTAAAAATTCCATAGCCAGAGACGAGGGTGCCATGTTTATAGCTGTTAAGGAATGAAACCATACAGTAACTATACGTCGAAGACTAACCGCGCCATCTGGCGGGCATCAAACATTCCAGAAAAAATAAACTATCTGAGAAAGTAAACAAACCTAGCATCATAAATAGACAATGTTGAATGTTTACACTATTTTGATTTATAATTTAGGTTGAACTATCACGTTAAATCAATCAGGTATGCTGGCATTTGGAGCCAGGAACGCAACTTAGTTAGGTCAAGTTTAGCTAAACTGGCTAAACTTAGCCAGTCGTGCTGGGCTTTAGTGCTTTATTAGAACTAATGGGCCTTCAACACTTGACTGAGCTTTCTGATTTAACCTAGATTTAAAACATTATAAATCCAATTTTACTCAGTAAAGTTTTAGGTCGTTTATAATCCGTTTACTAAAATAGCAAGAACATACAGCATGTAACTAGCGCAAATTGGTTCAAAACGCTGTAAACAAGTTAATTTTACGTTCGTATCTCCATTTAAATAACTATAAAAGTATGTTTAAAATTATTTCAGTCGTATGCAATAAAAGTTAATTCCATGTTGACTCGTATAAACATTGTTTAGTCTCAGCGTCGTGTACACAAAAATGAAAATAAAAGAGGCTAAAAATTGTAGAACCGGTCCCTGGTATCGTGGCTCGGAGAGCGTCGGAGGAGTGACCTCAGTTGGCCTTGACAGCTGCGCTGGCTGGCGAGAGCCTCTCGATCCAACCACTAATAACTTCACTACATTATAATGCCCTGGATGCAACTATGCGTTACAATAATGTGTTACTTATGAGTACATGCGCTTGGTCGTGTGTATACACGTAAGTACGCCGCATCTCTTCGCACGTTCTTTGACGAAGTAAAGATGCTGTCATCTCCTCAAAACGTGATAAGTAGGGGCTCGTTTGTCTTGTTAAAAAGATGCCACTAACAAGGCTTTATACTTTTATTATTTTCTCCACATGAGATTTCCATGTGAGAATTTAAAGTAGGTAGGTAGGTACTTGTCTGTTTTAATATAATATTATTATGAATTGAAACCTGAACAAGCGAAGGATTCAAAGGTACGAGACTCAGAAAAACTTTGCTGCCGAGCAAAACACAGCTTTCCCCTCACTACAGCGAGGAACATGCTAGAAATATATTAGTTTAGTTATGGTTGGCCGTAACGCTTAACCTCAGGTGAACGACTAGCTCATCGCGTCATTCTTTACACATTAGAAAAAGTGTTTTGCATCCAATTTTCATGCAGTCGCCGTGCTGGATAGTGGATGGCATAGTGGTTAAAATTCTTTGGTGCTGGACAGTGCGATTATTCTAAGAATGAGGTTGGCGCACAGTATAAGTGCGCCAACGAAAAGAAGAAGAATAATCATTAATCAATTTTCTACATTTTACCTGGAATTTTCAGTGGACTGGTGGCTTTGAATATAGACTACAGAATTCTGTGACTGGCGGAGACCACTGGGTATAGAAAATTATTGAATGAAAAGGTTCGAATTATAAAAACTTTCCACCCTAGCGGATAAAATGAGTTTTTGCCCACTGATTTTCAATAACAAATACTTTACAGTCTTTCCAAGCATGGAAGGTGAAAATAAAATCAAATATCTTCTTTTTGAATGGGTGTCTTATTAAGTTTATGGATCATTAAAATACCTAATTATCTCTAGATATTGTGGGCGGAAGTTCCGCAAAATCAATAATTAAACAAAACTATCGAATTAGGGATTTGTGACATCTGTAGTAGGTATTGTTTACTATGGTATGGTGCTATCGTTGTTTTTGTGTGTGGTGGTATTTTTTTATAGAAATACTAAATTGATCATTGAATCAACGCCCACCACCTGGAAGTTCTAGAGTATAAGAATATGTGGCCGGTGGTGGCCAGTGTCCTACCACGTATCTCCATACCTATCCCAAATGTGATCTGTGGATGTGTGGTAACGGGTAAGAATATCTACGCGATAATACTACCATACAAATAACATTAATTATGTACGTTTTTGGTATTACAGAAAGGAACAGGGGCCGTACTGTGAGCTCTAAGTGCGATTCAAAAGAGAGCCTATTTTGGGTCGCGTGTCAAAATATTCATACAAAAATAAAACATTGCGAGCCAATATACGCTCTGATTTGAATCGCGCTAAGAGCTCACAGTACGGCCCCAGATCGTTATCTTAAGGGTTCCGTATTAACTTCTTACCTCGACAAGAAAACTAAACCTCAATAGGTAATAAATACAATCTCTTCCTCTCTACCGACGGAAGATCTGACGAAAACCGCGGGGAGCCGATGAATGCAGGAGGCGAGCAGCCGCTCGAGGTGGCGCTCTCTGGGGGAGGCCTATGTTCAGCAGTGATAATGATGATGAGGATTTCTTTGTTGTCAGTCATATTTTTCATGGTAGCCTTGAAAGTAGTCTGGGTTATCGGTGTATTTTTAATTAAAATAATACATGCATTCTGTGCAATGAGTTCAGGTAAAAATATTAGATTCTATCTAGTTTATATATATGTCACCATCTTATTGTAAGAACCGTTAGTTTATAAAACACGCGGTTGTTTATAAACTGTCGATTTATTGCAAACGGGCAACGTGTCTCACAATAAAACGGTCGATTTTTGGTTATTTATAATTAATCGCCATCACTTCGTTTTGTTTCGTAATTGTGTTCTTTTAATGTGGTCAAAACCTATCACTCCTCCTCGCTTCGCCCGTCGTCGTAACCTACTGGTTAGCCACTAGTGACTCTAAAAAAACAATAAATTACAGCAAAATTTGGTGCATTGTTCACAACTAAACGCTACTAAACCCCGTTTTTTATAAACTGACGGCTAGGCACTGACTGTTCATAAATAATCGAAACATCATCTGTGTTATTGTAGGACAGATTGTCAGTTTGCTATAGACAGTTTATAAATAACCGGTTTTAATTTTGTTTTTTTATAAACAAACGGTTTTTACAATAAGACGGTGACATAATTATATACTAGTGTATCTAAATAATACCTTACAGTTCCGTTACGCTAAGCTACGTAGATTGAATTCAGAGGGTGAATCCCTATCGATGATGTACGCAGACGAAGTATCTATCAATATAAGTGGCTGGCAATACTTGGCATAACATCATATCGACGGGACAATGGGCATTCCAGCGAGGGCGGAGGGTGAAGTGCGGGTGGTGCAGGGCGAGGGCCCGACATGTCCCGTCCTATCCCATTGTACCAGACAGCACTGTCCCGGACAACAACTTATTAATTAAGGACATGATGATAATAACAACGTTGCGGATTTGTCTCGTTCAGTGATGAATGACTTTAATTCATTTCCTGACGTGTACCCTTTTTATACTTATCTAACATGTGCAATTTCGATATATGCGTTTAAGAGATATTAAGTTTTTTTTCATGGTACAGGATTAGCCAAGAGTAGTTCAAAACTACAGTTGTTAGAAAATATAGGTACCTACAAATGAGAACAATAAAGAAGACGATGCCCCGCGGCACGAAATATATCACGAAAGTATCTACATATTGGCTAAACAGTGTCTTTTTATAGGGTTCCGTACCCGTTTTTATAACAGAAGCCTTAATTTATTACTTTTTCAGCTTGTACCTTATACATTTTTATGTCTGTATAGAATCATACTATTTTTTCAGGAGTGAATGAAGGTGTTAACTTGAAATTGTTATCAATATTTGTCAAGAGGTCCTTAGGACCTTAATTGTATGCTGAGTCGGGGCCCATTCGTGACACCACGCAGCATTGCATTGCTTCTGTTTGTGTGTATATTGTTTTGTAATGTCATTTATGTAGTGTAATGTTGTGTGTGTTACTGTCACAATTAAATGTATTTTCTTTCTTTCTTTCTTTTCTATTTTCCAACTCTTTTCTTGTTCTCTGAAATGTGCCAAAATATGGACGATTGCGAAGTCTTTTAAATACTTAGTAGAAATCGGTTTTCGCTATGACATACAATACAAAGCGAAAAGCAATTTAAATAGTAGACTTGGGGGGGACATCTCATTTAGGGGCTGGTCTCGGAAAATTGTGTTCAGGCGCGTGGTTGAAACCATAGGACACAGCTAGTGGCAAATAATAATCAGCAAAATAGCAATCAATATATGTAGGTAGTAAATCTTTTATTTACTAAAGACGCAATATTATCCCAAGAAATATTTATACCCATTTGATGTTTTATAAACGAATATAAATATAAGTTCCTAAACAAAAACTCACTTTCAATAAAAAAATGAGTAGAGCCTGAATAAATATGGCACAAAATCTCTTTAATTTTAAAGCAATGTAAAATATCACCGCGAGAAACGAGTTCAATCTCTCGCGTTCGCCGGCTCAATCAAGAATGTTATGCAGATGTAGGGAAGTGGGTTCTCAAATAGATTGTGTGCGGGCGCTTCATTATCAAATAAATTGATTTTATAATTTACCCATTAAAACAGACAAACCCCCACTGTAAGAATATGCAAGTTAAATAAGTTATGAATAAGTTAGATGAGGTAAACATCATTATATTATTGTATTCTATGTATGTATTTACAAAACAAAAAGTATCTAAGAATTATATCCGTTATCTGGTTCTCATAGTATGCTTAGTTTGGGGCTAGATGGCGCTGTGTGAGATGTCCACACATATTTATTTATTTCTTTATTTATCATTAATCTAATATACGGCATACCTCTATATTATCTCATTTATAGGAACAACAGCACATGCTGTAAACTTGCTTGAAGTGGTAAATATCCGTGGAATGGAAGCTCCAAACTAGAGTTCTGTATCTGAAGTTAATTTACACAATCTTTATTGCTGTTACATTCCAAGCAATTATTAAATAACTCAACGCGTCCGAAGCTAAATTGAATAACATCTAAATTTTCTACGTAAGTGGAACATCGTATAAGTAAAGTGATGTGTTGATTAGTTAGAATAACCAGCCATAAAGCATACATTAGCTGGTTGAAACTAAAGAACCGGTCCGTGGAGAAATTGTTAACTGTACTTAATGACTTCGTAACTAAACACATATTACAGAATAACTTATGGAGTTTGTTTATGGCTACGCGTTATGTATTACCCGTACACCTGTCGTTTGCTTATACAAAATGCATGATTAAAAACATCACTCACGTAAAACTATTAAATACCTACCAACAACTACTACCTATGAACAGCTTCTATAGATTCTTCTGAGGCTGAAGGCTTGCAAATCGACCTGATTTGAATCTAATTTTCTTAAATTGTCATTGTCATGATAAGAAAAAAAATGCATGTTAATTACTGGTAATATTCTTCCCACTGTTAAAATAAAAACACGTTAACAAACGTCTCAGAAAAAAATTGTTAAGTGGACTCTAAAAATTATTTAAAAAAATGTTACATTCAATTATTACAAGACACGCCATTGAAATAAATTGTAGTGATAAAATATTTTTATAATTCAATACATCTAACTATTAATTTTTTTTTTTATTCAATAACAAATATTATGTTTGTAGGGAAAGGGAAGAAGTGAGGAAAAAGGAAGGGGCTAAAGGAAGAGATGGGAAAAGGATAGAGAAAAGGCAAAAAAAGGAGGATGGTAGAAATGACCTGGTCATGACATCACACAATATTGCATCATAGGTGCAAATATTGTATGTTAATTTTTCTATGTACTTATGTTATTTTTATTGTGTATTGTGATGTAGTGTTGTGTGATGTCCTGAATAAATGTATTTTCTTTCTTTCTTTCTTTTCTTTCAAAGGGGCCGGGGGATTAAGAAGAGAGTGCAACCCTTCTCTTGTCCATACAAAAAGTGCCTAATACGTTTTTGTACCCCTAAATATTGAGTTGTTCGATCGTCAACTGCATGGTGAGTGTGGAATTCACGGGTGGGCGTGAGTTGGCACTTGGTTCATACCATTTTTTTTTGGCGTCAACTTGGTCGATCGTGAAAATCTGACGTGAGTAGGTACCTATTTATTATCTGATTTCGATGATATTTTTTCATTTTGTCTACACAGTAAAAACCATGGTAGTACTTCATCCTCTTTTAAGTTTTCGTAATAATTGTCTTCGTGAATAAAGCATCCTAAACTACCGAATTTTTTGCGCTAATTTTATGATGAAGAGAGATAGTTGTAATTAGTATACCAAGCATATTTATAAAAAGAAACTAAACATAAGTAAACATAGATCTAAAATAAAATCTAAGTTATTTCTGTCCGTATTTATTTTCATGTCTTGTATACAATCAAGAATTTATTGTATTCAGCTATACCTACTTAAAAGGTACCTGTGGGGCAAACATTTTCCTTTTTCTTTCAATAGCTACAACAATATTTATATTAGCAGATAAAAAAACGTCGCAGCAGACTGTATTTAAGGACGATAACTTTATATCTTGTCGATCGGGAAATTATGTGTGTGTGTGTGTAATAATGCTTGCTAGTGATTTAGTACAGGTTTTGCTCACAAGGATCTATATTTCTTAGTTCGCATCGAGGGAAGACGTTATGACTGAAACTTAAATGGATGGAATAGCTCGTGTATTTTTTTTATTGTAATACTTTTATGGCAAAGTTTTAGAATTACGATCAGAACCATTCCATTAGGCAGTTGAATTTAAAATATTACTAAAATTCATGATTCATGACAAACGCCCGCGGCTTTGCTTACGAAGTGCATTGAAAAATATTTAGCTTTTGTAAGTTGTACGAAGAGTACCTAAACTTAATCCTAACATGCATTTTATTTCTATAGAGGTATCTATGTTATTTACTCTAGTTAGTAGCTACACTATATTGTTACAAGTAACAGTATAAAGTTATCGAGTGGCGACTACAAACCAGAAGACGCAGCGTAGGCCGGCACCCCACTAGATGGACCGACGATCTGGGCCCCGTTTTATAAAGCTACAAGTCTTGTACTTGTAGCAAAAACCTGGCAACACAGCCAGAAAAAAATTAATTAATGCGTTTTATATAGGTACAAGTTAACAAGTGTACAAGCTAATTGGCCGATATATTACTTTACTCTATGAATTACAAGCACTTGTTCGTAGATCGTAGACAATCCACAGTGTTTTTTCATTTTTTAAATGTAAAATTGAACAGTTGTTATGGTCTTGTAGCAAAAACCTGGCAACACAGCCAGAAAAAAATTAATTAATGCGTTTTATATAGGTACAAGTTAACAAGTGTACAAGCTAATTGGCCGATATATTACTTTACTCTATGAATTACAAGCACTTGTTCGTAGATCGTAGACAATCCACAGTGTTTTTTCATTTTTTAAATGTAAAATTGAACAGTTGTTATGGTCTTTACAAGTGTACGGAACTACAAGTTTTAAAAATTTTTACCTAACTAAAGGGCTAGGTTAAATTAACTACAAGTGTAGATAAATTTACTGAAAGTGGGTTGCATTGGTTGTGTCACGTATTAATGAATGTTCAATTAGTAAAATTAAGTAAATGTGAATTAAATATCATTATTTAGCGACAAATTCAGCATGATCTTACCTCATGAATAATGAACGCATATCACAAAACCTAATATGAGAACAGCCATATATAGCCTTGACCTAACTTAATATACTTAAATAGCTTAGGCTAAAAATAATGACGCCCGTGATTTCACCCACAATTAACTTACATACCCGCGGGAACTTTTCATTTTCCGAAATAAAACGCATCTATCCCGGTAATATAAGTACCCATATTACCTAACTAAACTTCATCCAAATAGATTAATTATTACACATTAATATGGCTTGAGAGCCAGAACAAACAAAATAGACTCTTTTATTAATTTATATCATTATGTAGGGATTTAATGTAAGCTTGACACCGGCTAAATTCACTAATAGAGGGAAGCCAAATTAAAGAATAAGCTATTTACCGTGACATTTATTCATAGTGGTGTGCAACTTGTAACATCAAAATCTAGATTTTATACTGTACTTAGTCTGTGGTTCCACGCCATACTAGTAACTTGTTACTAGTAACTTGTAGTTACTAGTTCTTGTAGCTGCTACAATTGTAAGCTACAACTGTAGCTTTATAAAACGGGGCCCTGGTGAAAGCCGCGGGCAGTCGATGGCGCTCTCTCGGAAAGGCATATGTTCAGCAGTGGACGTCTTAAGGCTATTGATGATGATTATGATGATAATGAAGAGTATAATTCGAGTATAAAATGGTTCTAGTGATTTTTAGAACCTAAAAATCAGCGTTTTTTTGTTTGCCGTATAAATTGAAACCTGTAGAAAAAATTAAAATAAAATGTAATCAATATCGTATTTGAGGTTCTCTGGAACGGGGGCCTCGGGGATCGGAGTACTCAGGGGGTAAGCACTAAGTATTATTTACTCTATGATGTAGTAGAGCAGACACCTAGAAAGAATTAAACAATATATACAAGTAAATCCTTTATTTATTACAAGTTGAAGTTTCCTTGTGTGCCCGGGAAATGAAAATATTCGTCAGCTTACAGATTGATTCAAATCTAGCGTACTTAGATTTTACCTTTTAAAATTACGTCACAAAACACATATCGTCAACGTTACTCGAATTCTAATTGTGAGTTGATTTGAGAGAGGTTTGGTTTGGTTGGTTTCGTTTTTAAATTATAATGCGAGTAGTCATGAAAACCTAATAATGAAACCTTAAAATAATTGTTGAAGGATCAAAGCAAAGAAGATTATGTATGTGTAAACAGGTCTGTGTATGCAGGGAATAATGTTACCAACATGAGCTTAAATTACCTTAGGAATAAGTTCTGAGTCGTTTGATATTAATATTTCATGAATCTCCAAGGTTTCCCTGTTCTCTTTGCAAAAGTAGGTTTACCCACACTAAAGAAAATCCAATTCGCTCTCTCGTCTACACGCCCGCACACATAGACGCGTGACTTGAGGGAAAAATAAAATTTCTCGCTAAGTTTATAATGGGAAAACTTTGAGAACCACTTAATTATGTTAATGTTTGAAACAAAATTTTAGAGGAGACGTTCAAACATGACTATGATTTGGTGTTGTGTGGTGACATTATGTAAATATAAGTACTTAAGTACCTAAGTACTTAAATATGTTATTGATTTTGTTTGAGCTTTAACAATAATCGACTAACTATTAGGTACCTATGATTTAGAATACAAAATTGTATCGGTAGAGTATCTATACTACGGTACCTCTTCTAAAATCATAATAGTATCTGGTATTTGTAAAGAACAAATAATACATAAGAGATTTTGATAGGTTTTTAAATACTAACATAAATTGAGATTATGAAGTTCCTACCACACGTGGCTCAGCATCCATTTCCGAATCGCAAAACGCTGATTGCATTAAAGCAGTTCTAGAAAATTAATATCTGAGACTAATCAAAGTTAGCTGTTGTTTCTGGAACTTGTACCTATAACTGGTAGGTTCTGGACTAATATCTTCCAGCTGTAGGTAGTCTGAGTCATTTTGTGTCTGGTAATTTAATGAAGTTTCCTGAAAAGAGTGCCTGTAATATTATATCATTTTGCCTATAACTGTTAGTTACATCATTAATAGCACAGAAATTAAGGTAAACGGCGTGTCATATTTGTATTATTTCTTTCCTATAAATTTAAGCATATTATTATTTATTCTGTGGTACAAAGTATAGGTAACTTATTGATGATTGATTGCTGTAATAATTAAACTTCAGTGAGTATATGTTTCTCTTAGATTTTAAGTGTAATATTTGTTATGGCGTATAGTAATTTGTTAGAATAATTATGTATTCTTCTTACTTCTGCCGAGCAGTGGACCACATGAAATGTTCAATGTGCTTTCATTTGCCATTAAAAATTTTTTTTAGGCGTGTTATGTAAAGATGCCATCCCAAAACGAAAAAGTTATGAAACATTACCTCATTTTCATTTTAATGAAAATATCATTTCCTTCTAAGGAGGTAGGTATATCCAAAGTTTACATCCGTCATTTTGCATGGGCCAACGGTCGGCAGGGGTGCAAGGGGTCCGCGGCGGGTGGAGCGGCGCCACCCCGCGAGAACCCCCTCACCCCCTAGCCCCCACGCCCCCCTCCGCGGGATCGATACGTCATTTGAGCCGGTCGCCATGGAGACCGCGGCTGAGCGGGGCGGCGCCGCGGGATGGGTGCACGGGACTCCGCGGGCCCGAGCCAAATGAAAAAATAGATACAACCTTATTTGGGACAAATCCCTCTATAAAAATTTTCCCGTTTTATATGTTGCTTTTCATTAGTCAACTTAGTTCGAGATACTTTTCGTTGGGAACAAGTTCTGGGATGTATTCGTGAAGTTTTACGAATTGGTGATTGATTAAACTGTCTTATGTTCTACCTGTTGTTTTTAAGTTATTTAAAGCTTTTGTAATACTGTACCTAGTTATAATAATTACCCAAACAATAAATTATAGAGGTTATACCTACTATACATACCTGTCTTTAATAGCTAAAAATGTACCTATTCTAGTATTATTAGATATCTGTGTACCTATCTTTGAAGACATCGTACATCGTGCAATAGGTAGTATCGAGAACTATCTTTGATGCAATAATGGGTCTTAATGCAGACGATACAAAAAACTAATTAAAAACGGCTGAAATACGCAGCGATGGAGTGTCACTATTATTTTGTGCCCATCGCTGTGGAGACCACGGGCACCTGGGGGCTGAAGCGAAGAACTTGGTGGCCGAGCTAGGGCGTAGGATGACCGAGAGGTCGGGTGACTCCCACTCCGGTGCGTTTCTGGTGCAAAGGGCACCAGAAACGCACCGGAGTGGGCACCTTTGCACCGGGAACTATAAGGGGTGGGTTAGCGGAGTAGCCTATTGTGTGTTGTGTGACGTTTTAGCATAAGTATTTGACAATTATTGTAATTTGAGTTATAATTATTTAACTTGTTAATAAATTAAAAACGAAGTATAAAAATTATATATATATATATATAAAATTTAATATGCAAACTTATTGAACAGTTTAAATGGTTTATTACCTTTTGTTGTCATTATAAAACATGAGAGCAATCTTTCCAATTCAATTTTATAGAAGGTAGAGCAGGGAACTAATTAATCGTCTCGCTCCGATTGAATGAGGCCGTTTATTGAATTATGCTTTCCATATACTACACACTATATACACTTTAGTAATTAAGCAATGAATGCAATGTTTAATTATTATTTATAACTTATTATGCTTTAAATCAAATACAACTGTTTATTGTTGGTATATGTTTATTGTCTTAAATTCCCACAGCTATTTAAAATGCCTAAACATGTTATTGGTTACGCTAAACAGGCAATACTAATATATTTGATTGATATAAAATATGAGGCTATTAGGTTGCAAGTCGTGTAAATCTTGGAAAAAGGGGATGATGGGTCTTCATGGCATGTCTGTATGATTCTTGTTTTTCGATTGCAGAGGCCCTCACAAGTGTACTCATAGCAATTTTACTTACATTTGCTTTGTTTTTTTATCTTTATGAGGGAGCTAGGCCTATGTTCAGCAGTGACGTCTTCAAGCTGATGATGATGGTGTGGTCTAAATACTAGGGCATTTTATTTATTTTTTTCCATTAAACACTTCTATCGACCGGCGTAATAATTAATTTTCTATCAAAAATTATTTAAGAGCAAACTGACAAACGATTCTACTGATTTATGATGTGTAGATTACCTCTTAAAATATAATAAAGGTTAAATCACTTAACACTTAAGAAAAGCTTTTAAAGCCTAACAACATACCGAACCGTTAGTTTTAACGATACGCGGATAAAACCCCGTTTTTCCTCATCAATACGTAATGCGATGGATGGGAGGGTTCCAACTTCTGAATTGAAAGCTAACTAGTTTCAATTTCACAGAGGCACATTAAATAGCATAATGTTATTAAACTAATAGCAATAATAAGCTATTTATTGTCATTGGTTTGAGTTCCAGTCAGTGTGATACGTAGTAAGTATTTTAGATTTTATTACATTTTTCTAATAAGGTATTCAAGGTTAAAATTTGATCCCCATAAATTATAACAAAGGAACAAGACCACTTTAATATTGGACGTGAAAATCTACTCTAAAAAACGTGACTTATCTATGTTGAGTCTATTAAAAAAGGAAATTAACCATGACACAGATGGACACACGTTTTCTGAAATGTAAGTTGAATAATCCTGAAAATAGAGCACGTTAGTTAAATTGCTCAATAAAATTACTAATTAAAATCCATATCGGTATTAAATGTACCCTATAATTATTTGCGAACAATAAATTTAATAACATCATGACTATGATTGTGGATTGTAAATAAATTAATTCATACTTCAGCGATCAGCCTTTCTTTGAAAATGTTTAATACTTATTTATAAAATTTTTGTTACAGTTTTCTATTAAGTAAATTTTTTAACAATATGTAGGTACCTATTTGCTATAATATCACAATCGGTAACATTAAAGTAGGAAAACTTCAATACATTTACTTATTACCGTATACAATACAATCTACAAATATACAAACTTTCAAACTTGTATTTGCTTATACAAACAAGAAAGTTAGCGAACAATATAAAAGTAATGGGATAAAGTGAGACAGAAAGTGCTTGCCTTCGTTTGTACGAGTGAGAGAGCCTTATTCAAATTGAGGGTACATATTTCTACATAGGTAACAAATAGCTCGTTGAGATAAGTATGGATATACCTGTCTGCAATTTGAATTGCTTTACTTATAATTATAATAGAACCATTATTCGTTATTTCAACATCCTGTTTGTGTCTTTATCTGCTTTTATTGAGAACATGTCATGTTCTCAATAAAAGTTGTTATAAAATGAACAGATTAACTTTTATCGTGGAGGAAAAAAATAATTACGACTGGGATTGGAACCCGCATCTCTCTCCCTAAAGCCATGCTGCTTTACGAACATATTTTATGTGTCATGCCCAAAATATAAAATGTCCTAAAAATGATTGTTCTTTTTATGCTGTGCGTGTGCACATACCACAAACAGTTTTTAAGAAAGAACCAACGTCTATTTTGAGTACCGATCGACACTCTATTTCTCTTTTTGCTACCTACTTTTCAGGGCTAAATTGCTGAATTAGTCTTGATGAAATAGAGTATAATTATCAGGCATCAGGTAGTTAAAGCCTGTAATATTACTCAAAGTATGGGACAGACCTCTCAGTGTGTACCTTCTTTTATTATTGTCTAAAAGTAAATAATCGGTGTGTTCGATGGTTACCTTGGGTGGTTGGGACCTTTTATGAATCAAATAAAAATAAAATCGGTTAATTGAAGCATTATTGTAGACAAGTGACCTTAAATATTTTTTAACAGTTGCAGTCATATCATTAAAATATTTACATAGAGACCATCTGCTTATACCAAGTGGCATTTCCACGTTATGATTGCTATTGAACAAAAAGTAGAAAAGTTGAAGAGAGTTGCAGGAGCAACTTCAAGAACAGGTATTTACACTGTTTGAATATGTAGGTTGTGCAGGTAGTTTGGAATGATTTTCCGAGATTTTTATAAAACATATTTCCATAGCAGAGGCATTTTATTAGAGAAATAGGTAGGTATCTAGATCAACTTTATTATATCAGTATTCGTGTAGGCAAAGGGGCCAGTTTTGTTAGAAACTTAGGTATCCGTTTTCTCGCGACAGCTCTTAGTTTTTCGGGATAAAAAGTACCTATAGTAATGTACTCTATGACCATCTTGGCATTCTAAGGCGGCCCATACGTGTTCAATTATTACGATCAATTAAATTGACGAGTCCATTCACATCAATGTTTTCTCCATACAGTAAAATATTGCGCAACACTAACCCTAAACTATCAATAACATTGTACAATAACATAATCAATAAATTACAAAGATTGGTAATATGGTATATGGGTCGCCTAAGCAATTTAATAGAGAAACGTCGTGACTGTCACGTTTCTATTTTAAATATTAGTAGGCACTGAATTCGCCCTAGTTGGTAGATATACTTTTTCTTGTTTTTTTTTTGTTTAACCTATCTCTACTATCCCTGTACCATTATTATATCCATTATTATAATAAATAAATTATTATGGATTAACAGACCAAGTACCTATACCTTTCTACGTATAGACCATTTAGTTTTGTAGTGTTTATCATTTATCGTTTCAATGATCGAACTCGACGTATGGTTTCGAATTTGTTTTTCATAAATAAATATATAATAATTTTTAAAATTTCGGCTGGCCTATTCTATTAATGTAGGGAAAATAGAAAGAAATGAAGAGAAACTGGTTGTTAAGTAGACTAACTTTGGCGTATTCTTTTTCGTTTTGACAATTTTATCAAATTAGAGCGCTATTCGAAAATTAAATTTTTAACAAATTCTGGCACTTTCATGCATTCAACATTATACTCATAAACTCATAGGTATATTCATAGATCTATATATATGTCTATGGGTATATTATATTATATATAAGTACCTACTCTTGACGGGCCCGATAGCTCAGTTGGTAGCAAACATTGTTGGTAGTAACCCGGCCTTCTAAATTGAGGGCTGTGGGTTCAATTCCTACCCAGAACAAACATTTGTATATTGAACATAGATGTTTGTTCTGTGACTGGGTGTATTTTATGTATGTATTTACAAACAAAAAGTATCTAAGTATTATATCCTGTCCTGTGTATTAAGTATTATGTTATCTGTTTCCCATAGTACAAGCTATGCTTAGTCTGGGCATAGTGGTTTGGGGCTAGCTGGCGCTGTGTGAAATGTTCACTCACACATATTAATTTATTTATTTATTTATTCTTTGGTAAAATCTGATGATTTCACAGACCAAGAATATTTTTGATTCTATGGAATTTCAATGTTTCGAATATAGACTACACTACAAGTCTGTCAGTTGGCCGATTTTTGTGGTTTCGAAGCCAAACCAATGCAAAATGTTATCGTGTTGAATATATGAAAGAAAAAAAAGAAAGAAAAAAACACATTTATTCCGAAAACACATACCTACACAATAAATAAAACTAAAATAAATGACACGTAATTTAAAAAAAGGTAATAACAGACATTGCACGAGGTCAGGCCGTATTGTGAACTCTGGTGCGATTCAAAGCAGACCCTATATTGGATGGCTTGTCAAAACCCTCATATGAAAAAAAACAATGCGATCCATTTTAGGGTCTGCTTTGAATCGTGCTAAGAGTTTACAGTATGCCCCCAGGACTATGCTCTGACTCAGGAGCACACAGAAATACAACCTCAGCTTATTTTAGTTAGAGCCTACCTACCAACCAACATCACATGACATCTTAGGCACAATATAATTTAAATGAGGTAGGCAGCGACATCTATGCAACGTGTTGAGTATCTTTCATGAAACGAGTGCACATAGTATTTTTAGATCAACTGCATGCTGGCAGGTTTTTCTGAAGATATAGTAATTATGATAATTTACTTAATAGCAGTAAAAATATAAATGCCTAAAATTTTTCTGCATAATGAAGCGCCAGCAATCTTAAATTATGTAGGAATCACAATTAATGAGGTCAATTAAAAAACGAAACTTAATTACCGCTTCTTAGACCGACCATTTTCTGGTGGTGGTTACTTTTGGAACTAAAGTCTAACACAAACTCTGATTTGCTGAAGTTGCCATTATGACATAGAGCACTATGACCTGACATTGATTCACACAATCAATTATGAAAAAAAAAATGGGAAAGATCTAAAAATAGATCATAAAGATATTATACTCACTAAATTCTGATCAAAAGAATTATAAGATTTTGGCATAATCATACGCCTGCTTTTTATATTATATCAGTAACCAGGAAGCCACTGCTCGTAAGGTACTACGAGGCGTTGCATTATTAGACTATAGCTACCTGGTACCTAGGTAGGTACCTGCCTACATACTCCCTAAAATTAAAAGAAATATTCTTGTTGTATATTTTGTGTTAAATATATTATTTTAACTGGTAAATGTTGAAGAAACGGTACCGATATACCTTATTCGTATTTTAAACACGACAATTCACAAAATAATAAAATAACACGAAATGAAAGCAAGTCAACCGATCAGCCTCTGATCATGCCAGATTGGGGCTACTTTTGTTTATAAAATGCATAAAGCTAGAAGGCCACACAGCGCCTGAATCATCCTCTAGAGGAGCCCCCAGCTTGACTATGAATTCCAGTGTTAGTGCGGCATGGGCTAATCAATAAAGCGATGAAAATGTCACAAGTCAATGTCAAAATAAAAACATAAAAATCATTTGGAATATTTTATTGAAAAGTCATTTTCACATTGTACAAATAGCTAAACAGTTTAGCTAGATCGGTAAAATATAAATAAACAATAATTTTTATTTTAAAATCATAAGTTACTGTTATTTTAACTTCAGAGTCTTTTCTCATGTCAGATTTTACTCGGTAAGTATTATGAATTTTACAACCAAAGTTTTACTTCTAATACATTAAATAAATAAGAAAAATTATAATCTATACCTACAACCTGTGTACAGGAAAAGATATGTACGAATTAATGCAACCACTAGCATTCATCTACTCTAAACCACAGGAGCGGTCGCAAAGCCTTCTCGACTTCCGTACCCATCTAGATCTGCTTGTGAAATTCTACCAGCACTTTAATATCAAAAGTTACAAAAAATTCTACAACATGTTGTCTCAATATCATATTGTAAATTCTTTAAAAAACGATTACATTGGCCACTATCACTGGATACGTGCTAGGTAGCGTACAATACTCCCCCACGAGTTAAAGAAAACAAGGGCTGTCACTTTCTTTAAAACATGAAAGAAGGAAAAACACCATCCGAGGTTGCGCCATACGGTCGCGGACATCGACCGGTGCTTTTCTCGTAAGTATATCGAAAACGGGCCTTCGTTTTACTTCTAAAATTATAATAGTCACTGGTCTCAAAACATGGCTTAAGTACTATACACCTAAAATATATAAATTATTACAAATTAAGTAAGGCATTTACATCAGGGGTCCTTAACATTACTTCACGTTTACACGATACTAGACTATTTGTAACATCGTGTAAATATAAAGAATTGACTAAGCTTACATCGGTAAAACAATTAAGTTTACATGTAAATGGTCAAGATTTCGGCGATCTCGTCATTGACCTTCGAAGCTTGAGAAAACGTATTCCGTGATTTTTTAATTATTTATTATGTAGCTTCGCTTTGGTCAGCATTTTGAGTGACATACAGATAATTTTGAACCTCTATATCATAAAGGCATAGTCGTTTACAACTTAGCACTATCGTTTGGCACTGACTTTAGATAAAAAGATTAAAATAATAAAACATAAATTAGCCTTAATGAAGAGAAAATATCTAAAAAATCAGATATAGAAATCATTACCTTTTTAACATTTAATCACAGTCATGATTGATTTCATAATATTGAGTTGTGCGTGCCACGACACTTTATGAAAAGTATAATAATAATAATAAATCGATTACTACATATTATGACACGAAATCTTATACTACTCCATCGGGATAATTTGTGTTGAGCATTATTCTTGTGCATTGAAGAGTAGATGGAAATAATTATCACACAGGGGATTGTGATGATCTATTCGAAACAAGCAGTTTCTCGAAATGTTTTCATCTTCGTCGTTTGGCGGACACGGCGGCTGCTATCATCTGCCTCAACATAGGCTCGGGTGTGCACACTTTCGGGTCGCACTTCATCTGACCGTCTCCTCCACATCTGGAAACGATGAGTAAAAAGGTTAAATTTTGTGTCTAATAACTAATAATATTCAATAATTCGATGCGCCTTATGGAATAAATACACGTAGGCCAAGCATGGGCCTCTTCCATAAAACGCCTTTTGGACTTTGCCTCTTTGGTACACCCTACCATAATCGCCAACGCTTGGCAGGCGTCTTGATTGCAAAGAGACGAAGATTTTAATGTAAAGAGGAGTAAGGAGTAAGTCCATTCTTTGGAAAACCTCACAGCCAGACCTAAATACATTTAAGTGGGCGAATTGGGCAACTGTAATTCCCACCCAAAGGCATGTTATGTCAAATAAATAAATAAATTAAATTATTTTGGTTCCTTGTGACACAATGGTCATTTCAGTGAACTTCTATTCAGCCAATTTGACATGCAAGACATTATTTGGCTGTGTAGTCGCGGTTTGCGAATAAGACCTCATCTCCTCTCGTGGATGCTGTAACAGTCAGCTAAGAGATGATCCAGGGAAGGGCAGCAGCAAGACAAGCGTCCAAAGTGGCATTTTATGAGGAAGGCCTGTGTTCAGTAGTGGACGTCCTCCGGCTGATGTGATGCAAGATCCAATAAAACATCATGTAGGTAAGTACTTACGTGCAATGTAAACATGGTCCTGACGATGCGCGGACGATATCTCCTACTTTGTAAGTTTGTCCTTTTATTTGACAGCCCCTTTTTTGTGCTGAGCCCTTGTAGGAGTGGGTCGGGAAGTGAGGTGGCAGCGTTGTCGTAGTGGTTGTTGTTGTCGTAGTGACATTGACTGTTGTTGCCATTGATACGGGACATTCATATCGTGGACAACAAAAACCTTGTATCGGCTCCTCGTGGCATCCGTGTATTGGTGGTGGACAACTTTGTTGTAAACAAATAATATCACTTCTAAAACAGAAGCAGAAGTCGCAAGGATCATCTCTAGGTATCTGTTGAGCAGATACGTATACTTTTCCTCCGTATCGGCAAGTCCCAGGTCCGAAATTCTGGTCTTCTTCTCCGTAGTCTGATGGTTCCGGTCCATATCCACTAACTCCAGCAGATGGTGGGAATGAAGCTTCTTCATCAACAGGAGGAACATCGTCCACTGGTTGCGCTTCTGTTGAAACAGGTTTAGGCGATTCAGGCGCTGTAGTGATAGGTACTTCAGATGTTTCTTGAGCTGGCGTGACCGGCGCTTCGGATGCTGGTGTAATAGATTGTTCTGACGCTATAGTAATGGCTGCTTCTGCCTCTCTCGTGACGGTGGCTTCAGATGCTGCAGTGACTGGTACCTCAGATGCTTCCGTGACGGGTGCTTCAGACTCCACTGAGATGGGACTCTCGGTACCTGCGGTAGCGGGTGTGTCAGATGCTGGTTTGATGGGTACTTCAGGGGCTTTCGTAGCGAGTGCTTCGGAAGCTGTGGTGGTGGTGGTGGTTACGTCGGACTCTGCCGTAGTGTGTGCTTCGGACGCTGGTTTGTCAGGCAATTTGGACGCAATAGAAGCGGATGCTTCAGTGGATGCTGTAAAGTGTGCTTCGGACACCGGAGTGACAGAGGCTTCGAACTCTTCAGCGGTGGGAGTATCTGATGCTTCCGGAGCAGAACTTTCGGGTGTAATCGTGACGAATGTTTCAGGTGTTCTTGTGACAGCTAGTTCGGAAGCTGTGGTAAGCGGTGTTTCCGTACGTAAATCTGTCGGTTCAGCAGGTCGGTCAGAAATCGGAGATCCACTGGAAATTTCTTCTTCTACCTGTTGAGGTACAACCGTAGGCTTTTGAGTTTCTAATATGTGCTCTTCTGATGCCGTAGTTTCTTGTGATGGTTTATCAGAAGTAGAAGTTTCCATTGAAACGGATTCCTCGGGAGATGGTGGTTTTTCAGAAGTAGAAGTTTCCATTGAAACGGATTCCTCGGGAGATGATGTTTTTTCAGTATTCGAAATAACGACAGGAATAGATTGTTCTTCTACAGGTAACGTTTGTTCAGCAGCTGGTACTACATCATGAGCTGATGTTGTTGATTCTTCTTCAGATTTAGTTGGTACATTCGTAGATTGTCCAGGCAGAATTTCTATTGTAGATAATGTAGTTTGATATACTTCAGGTTCCTTTTGTGGTGTGATAGTTTGCAATATTTCTGGTTGAGTTTCCGAGTTTACTTCTGGCGATAAAAGATCACTACTTTCAGTCACTCCTATGTTTTCTGTAGTAAACTGTTCTCCAATAGGTGTTACTTCCTTGATTTTGTTTGTATATGCAGAATCTTCTAATGCCATATTCGTGCTTTCTGGGTACTCATGTATAGCGGCTGTTGTTGATTCAAATTCAGAAGAAACCTCATCTTGACCACTTGGTTTAAATGTACTTAACTCAGGTTGTTCTTTGCTAGAAGTTTCTGGAACTTTCGTTGTTACTTGGTCTACTGCAATAGAATCCTCCTCAACTGGCGGTACTGATTGGACTTCCTTAACTGGTTCAGATGTCGGTGATTCTGTACTAGAAGATGCTATAGGTGACTCCTCTGGTCTGATCTTGGGGGGCTCTGTTTGTTCGTGAACTTGAATATCTGTGACTTCATCTATTACTTCTAATTCAGATTCAGTGTGATCTGAAATTGATAATGGTTTATCTTGTTCTTTTGTGACTTTGGTTCCTGGTTGCATGGTCGTGAATGGTGCTTCAGTTTGTAAGTTATGCACATCAAGTAAAGGTCCATTTGTTCCTACTGACTCTTGAGTTTCGGAAATTAATGTTACTGGCGCGATTGTTTCAGTTGTTAATTCGAGAGCTGTCATATCTAAACGCTCCGTAGTAAGCTTATGTTCCAAGGTTGTACTCATTATGATTTCTGATTCTGGGGTTGTCACATCTTCTGGCAAAGATTCTTTATGTGTTGTGACTTCATTTTCGATATTATCTACAAGTTGTGGTAGTTCTGTTCGAATCTCTTCTACAATAATCGGTTTGGCAAAATCTGTTGCCGTTACTGATTCTGTTTGGTCATCAGAATGACTTATTGTTGTATCCGATGATTTACTTGATGGAGTCGTCAGCTCATTTTTAAGACCATCTTGTTCAGATAGCTGAGTTATATCGCTTTCTGGCATTCCAGTAGAGACTTGGATGGGTTTCTGAGTAAGAGAATCAGAATCAGACGGTTTAGTGCTTATTTCAGATTTTTCAGTCACGAGGGATTGGGTCAAATCATACACAGGTTTAGTTGTTTCTTTAGATTCATGTAAAACGGATTCAGTTGTGGCAATGTTTTCGTTAGGATACGACTTTGTAGAATCCAATTCTACTGTTGACTCTGATAATGAGTACTTACTGACAGGCTCTTCAGTGTAACTTTCCTCGTTAATTGAAGGTTTTTTATCTGAACTTGTTTGTGACATCTCCGTTTCAGTTGGAATACCTTCTGTGACAGTTTCAAGTTTTTCTGTTTTAATTTCTTCTTGTATTTCAACAGGGTTTTCAGTTCCCAATGAAGTTTCTTCAGTAGATACTTCAAGCATTACGGTTGTTAATTTTTCAGTGTGAGGTTCCTCTTGGAAAGTATGACTAGTTTCTGAATGTTCTGTCATTATTTCCATATCATGAGGTGATTGTGAAGTGCGAATTGGTTTTGAAGTGGTAAAGTCTTGCATTTCAAATGATGTAGTTCTAAGTTCATCTGCAGGTGTATAAGGCGAACCTTGAATTTCTGTATCCATTTGCTCTGGAACTTTTTCGGTAGCGGTTGATTTTTCCGGTAGCTGTGTACTTGTTGTTTCTGATTGAGATGCTTCTAATCCAACTGTAGAAGATGATACCGTTTGAGTTTCTATACCTGGGGTTTCAGATTCTTGTTGTGTTAGTGTAGTCTCACCAGGTTCAGGTCTACTTGTACCTGGTATTACAGAAGTTGAATGATCGTGATCGTCTTGTTTTGTGGGTATTGATAAAGTGCTAAGTTGATTGTTTACCGGAGAATCTGTTATATGATCTATATCAGTCTTTGGTGGCAGTGATGTAATATCATAAGCGGTGTCACTTGTGGTGTCCACCTGTTTTTCATCTTCTGAAGAAAGTGTTGGTTCAGAAGTGTATAAATCTTGAGAAGATGTAGTATCTTGTGAAATTTCTAATTCCATGGATGGTTTCTTGCTATCCATTTCAGACTCTGCTCTGCTGGGTATCTCAACTATCGTAGGATTAGTAGTTCCAAATTTGATATCATTTTCAGTATTAAATTGTTCTGTTGGCTTAAAATCTACTTGATGTTTAATTTCTTCAGTGGTTTTAGAAGTTTCAGTAGTAATATCATAAGATGCCTTTGATGTTGTGCGAGAAGATTGTATCTCTTCAGCTTCTGTAGCATATGGTTCAGATAGTTCCGTAGTAACTGAGTGTGTTGTCTCTTCCTGATCTACAGGAGGTTTTGGGACCTCTTGTGGTTTTATTTCTACGGCTTTTGATGGTTCTGTAATAGATTCTCCCAAAATATTTAGCGTTGTGTATGTGTTAACATCTTCATCAGAAGACTTTATAACTTCTGGTTCCGGAGAATATGTTTTTGGCACCTCTGTACTAGATTCATCAAAGATTTTAGATGTTGTATCAGTCTGACCCTCGATTTCTTCAGTAAATTCTGAAACATTTGGTGGTTCAGTGTAATAGTCTTGAGATATATCTGTGATAAGTTCTTGATCAATTCCTTCAGGAGATTTAGTGCTTTCACGTTCATCCATAGGGAATAGATTAGTAGGTTCTGTACTAGATTCAGCAACGGATTTGGCTGTTGTATCATCATGATACACTTGTTCAGGAGATTTTGGCTCTGTGACATAGGTCTGCGCTGATTCAGTACTGGACTCTGCCGAGACCTTAATTGTAGTAAATTCCGGTTCAGCATTTTCAGAAGACTCTGTAACTTCTTTAGTTTCTGTGTCAGACGTCCTTGTTGGCACAGTGCCACTTTCTTCTATGTCTGTTCCAGTGAAATCGTTTTCATTTGATTCTTGTGGTAACTTGGTGATAGATGAGACAGTTGTTTCGAAGAACTCTGTGATATGAGCATTTATTGAGTCTGTGGCAGTCTCTTTAGTAGGTATTGATGTAGTATATTTTTCTTTTGGTGGTTGCGATACATCTTCGGATTCTGTACTAGTTACTTCAGTAGGCTCACTCTCAATACTGTCAGTAATTTTTATGGTAGTGACATCCAGCTCAACATTACCTAAAGTTGAACTTCTGTCTAATGAAGGCTTAGAAGCAGTTTCTACTTTGTCTATTTTTTCAGTTTGATCTTCAGTGACAGTTGTCGGACGTTTCATTCCAATTATACTATCGTGTTCTATATCACCTAAAGACTTTGGTGGTGTGGTAACAGATTCTTCTTCAATTTTCTTTGTTATATCTTCTTGAGACTCAGTACCGTACGTTCTTGCAGGTTCAGTGCTACTTTCTTGTTCGGGCATAATGGTGGCATCTTCGTGTGCAATACCTGGTAATATAGTACCTTCTTCGGTATGTGTAGGTTCTGTACCACTTTCTTCAACAATTTTTACTGTAGTTTTTTCATATTCAACTTCTGAAGATACTTTTTGATATTCAGGTGTATCTGTTTTTGGTGGTTCAGAGAAATTTTCTTGTAATACTAATGGTGTAGTATTCTCAGCTTCAAGTGTTTGAACAGATTCAGACTTTTGTGTTTGGCTCTCTCCAGATATCTTAGTTGATGTTTCTGCTTGATCATTTGATTCAAGTATTGCAGTTGCTTCTGTTACAATTTGAGGATGCTCCTTTTCTGTAGCATGGTTAGCGTCATCTTGTGACGAAATAAATACATTGGGTACTTCTGTAAATATCTCATCTGAAGAAGTAATCTTATTTTCATTTTCTTTAACGGTACTTTCAGTAGCTACTGGTAATAATTGATCTTGTTCTTCAGGGGTCTCTTGTAATGTCTTATCAGGCACATATTCACCACTTGTGACTTCATGCTGGTTAATAAACTCAGTTGATTTGGTGCTAGTTTCAGTCTGAGATTCAAATTGAGTAATTTCATCAATTTTGTCAGAAAGCGTAGTCAACCCATCTAATATTATTTCTGGATATTTAGTCACAATTTCATGGGATTCAAAAACTTCTGAAGCTTGATCACTGTGGGTTTGTTTCGATGGTTCGGTAATTGTTTCCAGCTTCTCTGTCGGTTCAGTTACTTTTACAGGTTTTTCTTTCGTGACACTTTCAGATTGCTCTGTTTCAATATCGGTTTGTGTCTTCTTGCAACCTGGTCCTGAACATTGTTCAGGCAAATGCTGATCAAGAGGATGGCTCTCTTTTTCCTTGCAGTTTTCTTCTTTACATTCTTGTTCAGAAGAGCTGGATGTGACCTGGCAGCCATCTTTGTCTGTACATGTTTCTTTAAGATGGGTGTCTTCTGATTGAACATGCGTGGCATCACAGTTACCTGAAGTACAATCTTCAGAAGCAATGTTTGAATCTGCACAACTTTCACCATCTACGCACTGTTGTGGAGGTTCTGGAGAAATTATTGTATTAGGTGCTGTTTCGCATTTATTACCTTCACAAGGTTTTACTGGCGTTGCTTGGCAACCATTTTCAACTGTGCATAAGATGGGTTTGCAGCTATCGCCCACGCATTCTTCTTTTTGATCAGTTACCGGTTGATGAGGAATATTCTCTATAAGAGGAACACTTGTTACTTTTGTTTCATCGGAAGAACCTGCACAGCTTCCAGATTTGCAAGTTTCGGGAGATTCTTCACTATGCTTTTTATCTTCTTTTTGACATTCGTCACCATGACAAGGTTTTGTTAAAATGACTGGGGCTTCTGTTCCAGACATTTGACTATGAGATTGTGGAGGGATTGTTTCGCTCTTGTGATCACAAATATAGGTTGGGCAACATGCATCTGGTGAATCGTACATTGTTTCACAGTTGTTCATGTACTCTGGAGCTGGACTACAAATTATTGGATCACATTTAATAATGCTACTGATGCACTTACAACCAGATTGACATTTGTTTGAACTAGGAACAGCACTTTCATTTCTGTAGGTCTCTCCATTAAGAAGACAATCTCCTTCACCAGGAATTCTTGGTTCATTCAAGATTTCATTATCTTCTTGATTGACTGCTGTAGTAACCGGAAGCGTCTCGTAAGTTGGCGCACTGGTCATAGATTCTTCTACAGATTCAGAAACTTTAGGTGTAGAAGATTCTTCATAGCTTGGGGCACTTGTGCTTTCTTTGGCTAAAGTAGTTTCTTCAATATTTTCTGTGTATATTGGCCCAGTAGTAGTGATAGCAATTCCTTGTGGCTCTAGTTCCGTGATCTTAGTTTGGTCAAGTGTCACCGTAGGTATTACTTCATTGGTAATGCCAGCAGTGACTGTTGTCAATTTATGATAACTTCCTGTTGGGCTATAATCATCTTTCCTAAAAGCTGATTCAGTAGTTAATGCAGAAGATTCCTCTCGTGATATTGAGGTATATGCAACAGTGGTTTGTTGTGATGTGGTTGTTAGTAAATCGAGATTAGTTTCCGTAGTTATTATTTCTTCAGGTAAAGTAGATTTATGTACTTCCGGTGATATTGGAGCCTCTTCTATTGTGTCACTTGGTATGGTATTTAGATCTTTATCAGGTTCAGCTGTAACTCCTTCAATTTCTAATCCTGCAGCAGTTGTACTAGGGCTCAAATTAGTTATGCTACTGTCATCTTGAGAATATGTGATAGTAAAATCAGGCTGTGTAGTTCTTCTTCCACTTTCCTCTACATTAGGAGTGCTACTCATAGAAGAATCTGAACTCTCATCAATATTAGTTTGTACATCTGAAATATTGTGAGGTTCTTCACTGGTTATTTCTTGCTGGTCATACACAGGAATACTAGTTGTACCTATAATGTGATCCTCAGTTGTATGCTCTTCAGTTATAGTTGTTTTGGATACATCTTTCTCATCATTTTCTAGAGATAGAATGTTTGATATAGTTGTACTCAAAACTTGAGATGAGTCATCTTGAGTTGCAATACTAGGAACAATACGCTCTGGTTCAGTATATTCTGTTGTATCTTTTTCAATTTCTTCTAACATAGGAGTGCTGGCAGTGACATGTTGTTGGGGTTTGAAGTATCCTGGTTTTTTAATGCCTTCAGTACCTAATTCATGCCCTGGTGATTCCGTAGTAACAAATTCCTCTTCTAAATCTGGAACGTTTGTACTTTGTGGATAACGTTGAGGCGTCAAATTATCCTCTGGTGTCTCTGGGTTTTCATCAGGCATGATAGTAACAACGTTTTGTTCTGCTGAGTTTGTTGTTTCTTTTAATTCATTTTCAATAATAGACATACTTGTTGTTTCCGAATCATGTGTTTCTGATCCTTTGGTGGTACTTTCTTCAGTAACATAACTTTGTTCTGTTACTTCAAATATTTTGGTACTATCTTCTGAAATAGGGGCATTCGTGAAGGCATGCTCAATGGGTAGCTTTGGTGTAGATTTTTCCATCATATTACCAGTGATAGTATCTTGTTCACTTGGTGCATTTGTTTTAATATCTTCCACGGTAGGAATACTAGTAACTGGCTTTTCAGATTCAGATGATTCTCTTTCCGTAGATGGAGAAGTTACTACATTTTGTTTATTTATTTCTGTTGTTGCTATAATGTCTACCAATCCAGGCGTTACAGATGCATCTTCATATGGTTTATGACTCACATCTTCTGATGTTTCACCAGAACCAATCTCTCCTTCTTGATTTCTATCTGTTGTTGAATCTTCACTGTTATTTATACTGTAAGTGTCTGTGGTGGTCGGCAAATTTTGCTGAGATTCATAAGTTTTTTCTTTATCAATACCACTAACTGTACTTTCGTCATGTCCAGTTGTAGTTATTTCTATTTCTACAGGCTTTGAAGTTGTTAATGGAATATATTCATGAGTTTCCTCAGTACTTCCCAGAATGTCTTCAGTTGTCCCAACCGTGGAACTACCTGGTAAAATTTCAGTGGGTGGTTTTGGTTCTTCCTCTTCACCGCTTCCTTCTATTTCAGGTAATATAGGTAATTTTGTATAAGGAACTTCATCTGGTTCGTTTCTGTAGCCGCTACCTTCCGAAATCGTTCTTCTTGGTGGTGATAAAGTTGTAAGTTCATCATGACTTGCATGTGTAGTAAAATCATCAGTTTCGTAGCTTCCTGTAGAAGGTTCATCACCTTCGCAAATGTATGTGTCTGGACAACATACACCATCTCGAGGGGCTAAAGCAGTACAATTCTTGCCTTCATTTTCCATAGGCGTACCACACTCTTGTACAACACATACTATATCACCTTTCATGCAGTAACAGTGGTCACAAGCTTTTTCTGTCTTTATTAAAGCCCCATCAGGGAAAATTCTGCTATCGTAGACACAATCTTGAGATATTTGTGTGACTGGTGAAACAGTAGTTGTAGTCAACAAAAATCCTGGAGTTGGTCGTACCGTTGTTGATAAATCATCAAGAAGTGGCATTTCATCTTCTGGGTGATCTGAAATATAATAAAGCCAAGTATTAAATAAAGCACAAAGTACGATGTTTATGAAAAAATACCGCAATAATTAGTTGTTGGTAATTTATATATTTCTCTTTTCAGTGATAATACTAACCACAAGAGTAGCGCACCGGGCAGCAAACATCTTTATGATAAATAGGAGTACAGCCATCAACATGCAGAGTACATTCTTGCATAACGCAAGTCGTCATATTTCGTATGCAATAGCAATGTTCGCACGGTTTGTTCGGAGTCGGAGGTACTTTGGAACCTTCTGAGAAGTATTTTCCATTTAAGCTGCATCCAAATTTGTCTAATTTGCCAACTCCGGTAGGGCCATACTCGGCTGGAGATGTCGTAGTTGAAGTGAGCAGGTCAACTGGAACTGATAAAATATTCGAGGTTAGCGGTGACATAATTAACGCAGTCAATTTACACTAGTGAATTTATATTGTTTGTGACCACAGAGCTAGAATTCGTTACTCTCGACTCGACTATTATGCTATTAATAATTTGACAGGAATTTTTATTTCTTTTTACATAAGAAAACTAATTTCACAAAAATATTTATCAAATATTATATAAATTGTTTTTAAGTGCCACAGGGAAAAGTGGTTATAACATAGAA
The DNA here is from genome assembly GCA_963580505.1 of Ennomos erosarius. NCBI lineage: Eukaryota > Metazoa > Arthropoda > Insecta > Lepidoptera > Geometridae > Ennomos > Ennomos erosarius. Next base: position 7,854,070 of record OY756981.1, on the reverse strand, counting down.
TTTGCCCTGTTACATAGGTCTATGGGTTATAATAAAACGTAGGTAGGTACTGTGAAAAACGAACCCAAAAATTTTTCACTTCTTAGCGATTGTTTTGCAATCATCGTCATTTGTTTCATAGCTCTGTGGCAAATACTCAGACTAGAGAAAAATGTGGTACCTATTTGTACCTACCAAAAAATAAAATTAACTAAACTATCTAAAAGATTAATTAATGAAGAATAAATTTAAATCACGAACCCGCATCCAGCCGACTCTAAAGCCGGGACATGCTCCCGTTCGTGATACAATGAATCTGCAGATTACGCTAAGTAGGCGATACTGCTATAAAAAATCATAATTAAAAACTATAATTAGGAAATTTAGTATTCTCACCATCTGGGCACGTGACGATAGGACAACACTGGTCCGCCCGTTTTTCTATGGTGCAGTCCTGGCCGATAGGCTTCGTGAAGGGGCATACCCTCAGGTAGCACATGAGCATCCGGTTGTGGCAGGTGCAGTTCAGGCAGGGTTCGTTGGTCATGATTCGATCACCTTCGCCGTAGTGCTGGAAGTTGTAGTAGCATCCATCTGGAGCACCTGAAATCACGAGCGTCTAGATATTAACACAAATAATCGTGTCGTAGCCTACGACTTGTAGGTAGGTATTACTAGGTACTATTTTAATCGCCCCAGCTTCGCAAGGGTCAATTAATTATACTTTCTTATACTGCCACTCTAACCTATCTTTGCCCCATCTCTTCTTCTTCTGGTTCTTCGCTTTCCCACTTAATATTTTGAGCACGGTGAAGGTGGTACGGTGCGGAAGCCATTGTCTAAAATTCTAAAAAATCCTTTCTGAATAGCTTATTTTGAAGAAATAAACATAAGAGCCTACTCACTCAAAATTCAAAAAAAAGATAGCATACCTACGTAATATAAATCCGGGTTGGATTTTCCATTGGATCCAGTAGTTTTTTGGATTATACCGACAAATAACCGTTTTCTAAATTATCTCTACTTATTTGGTAAATTATTAGGTTATATTATTAGATAATAAGGACCTCCGAACTCGTATTATATTAGGCTCTACATAAACAGTTCACTAGAAAGCAGTTTATAGGTATAGGTGAAGTTAAACTATAAATTATAATTAGAAAACTTACCATCGTATAAATCTAACGCCGTATGATTGCTTGCTGTCGGTGCTGAAAATAGAAAAATAAATCGGCTTAGTTTCAATGGCCATGAAATAATTATTGTTTGGTTTTTAAGTAAGTAAGCTAAGAAATTACATTTTTATGCTAGGATAACAGTAGCCAAAAACTTAAGCAATATATGGCAGCGCCAAGTTTCACGGCTGAATTAGCCTGGTTGGGCTTTATGCTGTTTGGTGCTTAGTGACATTATTAATTGAGCTGTGGTAACACTAAAAATTCTCTATTACATAATTAATTCATCATACAAAGTTACACAGTTTTTACGTTTCGTTTCGATGTGGTAGAGTTTACTTGGTTTTTATATGACGTCGAACGTTTACTTATCTGCTTTCGGTACTACTATCGACTCGTGTAGAATAAGTTCCGCCTTCGAATTATTATTGGATAACCTTTCTGTGTGTGTGTTTAAATTTTTCTATGAAAATACACACGTAGGTTTAGCTAGAGCCAAACATAAATAGACACATATCCCACAACACAAAGATAATTTTTATATATGAATCTACACGTATACGACGTACATGTCTGTACACTAAGTACATACATACTATATATATATTGTAGGTACCTAATCCCTACATTAACCAGTCAAACGTTGACGCTTAGGTACATAATAAATTATGGCGTCCATTGCGACATTCCTTGAATTAATATTACCATAAATCTACTTTAATGATAATAGTAATATTTATTGAAAAAATACAATAAGAAACACTCTAAATAGATATGTTGTAGTCCTTAAAACTTTGGCAATCAGCGGGATTTGAACCTGCGCCCTCCAACTCACCGGATTGGACGGTCTACCAATAATATTAATAAATATATCTTTACAGATATAGCTTAAGTGTGGTTTACACTTTATAAATTAATTCCAAGAACCACCCTGCACCCTCCTAGCCTAAACCCAGCATACCACAGCCACCATCGTACCAGCAGCGTACCTACATTTTTAATAAACGTTTTCTTATTTGCTAGAAAATTAACACAGCCCATATTTTGTTACATGAAACCCTTGAACAGTTTGTGAAGTGCTCCAATTTTGCATAAGAAACCGTTGATGGCCTTACTTTGAATGAAAAACAACAAAAACATAGCAGACGACGTGTTCCGCGAATATTTTACTGCTGTTTTATGGTCTGACTTATTAAGCTCGTCACAGCTGGGCAGTGCATTAGCAGCAAATCGCTCAAACCCGCAATCGGTGATCGTTTCAAAGCAGTTTTACATATCCGTTTTACTGCGTATAATTGCTGAAGCCGCGCGGCGGCGACAAAGCTGTAATTAAAGTAACGGAGAGCGTCGTTAACATCGAATCCACGGCTTCGCGGCCAATTCGACCGAGGCTGCCGCACCTCGGGGCATACTCATAACGCCAGCCATCGTGCATCGCCAGCTTCAAAACGCCTTCTATGTAATCGATTGACGAATATTATGCCACTACAATTCCGAATACCGTTCTTTCTTCGTTAACTGCGGCGGATACAGTTCCGTTGATTGTCTACATGAACGTTAAATGATAGTAATTAACTTACGACTTAAACGCAGATACATAACATTCCGAGTATTTCCATTAATACCAAGTAGAGTGTTCTGCTACCTACGAGTGCACGTACCTACCACTTTTATTAATATTTCTCTTATCTATACTCGTAACTCTAGATATGATTGCAGCTCATAAATTAAAAGTTATTTCCTCAGCTACATGATTTTAGGTTTTTATTAAAACAAATCATGAATATATGAAGTTGTATTTCACATTAATTTAAAAAATATAATTATTGGTACACCAATTGAAATGAAATGTTTATGATACCTATTCAAATAATAAGTATAATTATTATAATCTTATATTGCATTCCCATCGGCACAAAGATAAGAAAATAAGCTTGTTTTGAATTTATACAGTCTAAGCGTTAGTCTGCGTAGGCTGGTTGCGTGTGCCAATAGTCCATGTAATTGATCATGTCAGCTAGTAGTGTGTGCTTGGAGCTTATCAGTGGCAACACCGTTAGGGCGCAGGCGCAGCTCTCAACCGCATGCATCTACCTATACCTAAGGTGAGTGGCGACGGCGACTGGCTGCGACAGCGCAGTGGCACACTGGCACTGGCGCCGCAGACGCCGCCGCCGCGTGCATGCGCACTCGCGAGATCGTCCACCTAACGGTCATCAGGAATGTCGTTAGCATCCAGTTTTTGCCAGCCTACATTTCGATTAAAACAATCCACTCTCACATTTAATACGATCATTAAATTTCATTATCATAAACATAACGGGCTGGCGGCGAAGTGCCAAAATCCTGTCTCACTAATTAAAACCTAAACAATCGCTCTCTAAACCTCAAAAATCTAGCTATGTAGGTTACTCCCACGCGCCGGCAACCGCGACGAAGTCTCCAAATTCCAAAATGCCTAACTGAATAACAAGTACCGAATCATACCATGTCTTTAGTACGTGACGTAGCATCTGTAATTTCCTTGATACCTAATGAATAGCTTTTACGTATAAGTGTGACGTTATAAATGGCTTTGCACGAACAAAAAACTACTTAATGCAAAATCGTGCGCTTAGGAACATGGACCTGAGCAATCGAAACGAGGAGACAGCATGAATTTAAAATTTGCACTACATTAATATGGATCGCCGTTTCAATGAATGAATGTCGCCGTGGTCGCCATGCGTGATGAAGTTCACACGGTGAACCTAAACATTGTAGGCCGCATTTAAATATACTTCCTATGTATAACATAAATTCAATTTGAATTCTATGAAATGACCGTGCAGCGGTTACTAAATTTGTGCAGACAAAAATAGCATCATCTAATAACATGCATCGTGAAAAAGACACGCACACAGAGGCGGTGCAATGCAAGGTACAGTTACTGCGAGAGGGGAGACCTCGCGCATGCTGCACCGCCGCCTGGCCGCGACTTGGCGGCCAGCGCGAGCGTCTCTCCGCACCCTCTAGCTTATTTATACCAATAATGACGTTATTGGTATAATCCACAAAGAGGTGGCCAATTACCGACACCTACCTATACAATGATTTTGATAAAACTGACACTTTTTAATATCCTTTCTCCCCATGTATACTTATTTATTATCCTACTTAGGTACCTACCTATTAACAGTTACACGTTTACTAAGTTAAATTAACATATTAAATCTTACCTAGATTTGGAACTACTTCCTGCCCCATAAAAATATAGCAGGTATTAACGGGTTTTGATGAAAATACTCAAAATAAACAAGATATTAGAATGATTTACGCCTAATTTATGGTCTAGATCAACAACCTCGAGACAGGTTCTTGATTTGCATTAAAACGTCACTTTTATAATATCGTGCATTAGTAATCTGAGCAAAGCTGTAAAACGTAGGTACCTACGTCATGTCAAAGGCATTTTATGCAAAGTTTTATATTGTATAGATAGGTAGTTACTGAAACAAGACACCAGATTTTCCAACTGAGCACGTTGAGTGTTTCACGTGTTTTATTAACAAGGAAGTTGTAAGCAGTAGTTTCAGTTTCTTTGTTAGATGAGTTGCAGTTAACGGATGATTAAGCATATTCAAGCGCATAAATGCAGAAAAGCTGACCGAGCGGTAGCGGGCTTTGCCGCGTACCGCGTATGCATGCGGGTACGAGTAGGTATCATGCGCGGAAATCTTCTCACGAGCTACGTATTCCGGGTCACGAAACAGCACAACGGTAGATACTTGTTCGTCGACGTCACATTATAATATCACAATAAATAAGAATCACTTTAATACTGATGCCTATAACCCATTAACATGTTATTATTGCACCTCCTATAATATTTCATACAAATTCGGTTATTCACTGCACTTACGACAGTGTTTTATGTCTTCGAATTTCATCGATATTTACGACTTAGTTACCTATTAGAAATTTTATTTATGGCTTCGTCAGATGGTGTTGCATTTGATAGCCGTTGTAATCAAAAAGTGAGGTTCTTTTACAACTGTGCTTCCTAGTGTTACGGTGAAACTTTTATGAACCAATTACTAAATGCCCTCCTAATGCAATTAATACATCACACGTAGTGAGTTTTGATATTAGGTTTTTCATAATCATAACGTTTTTTCCATTAAAATAATGCCATAGGAAAAATTATAATAATCACTTGGTAATTTATTTCAACGTAAGTAATAACATTCAACTCTCAAAAAGTAACTAGGCGTCTATTTAGTATATTCAGTTTGAGTTTGGTTTGGGGCTTTTAGTATAAATAAAATCGAATACCGTATAGTAAACTCTCCCTCAATGTTATTAACTGCCAAATACTGCACGAGTTTGACCTTGTTTTGTAATACAATGGAATCCTGGTCCGTATGTATAAGGGTTGTGCTTAATTTAATATTAGCTTAATATTTCGTGGCAATAGAAAACATCGATTCATTGCCAATATATTGTTTTTCTTTTGGAACTCGGGCCTTCTCTAGCCCCTGCAAGGGAAAGCCCGATACGCACGCGCGCTAGGTACGCACTAGGTACGCTCTCTCCCTATAGAGAGTATATATGCCATTAATTTACCAAAGTAGTCCACTGTAATACCACTCTTTACCAACGGAACTGTAACGCTATGGCAATTAAAGTTTATAACAAAATTCCTAGGTCAATAAGAGAGCTGCCTAGCAAATATTTCAAACAGAAATTATTTAAGTGGTTAACTGAAAACTGTTTTTATGACATGAAAGAATTCTTTAATCTTAAAAATTGTAAATGAATTCTAATAATATGGTGGACTCTCTGTTGAAATTGTTCTTTTTGACGTTAATTATTAATATCTGACACTTGTGATTGGAATAAATGGGATCAATATAGTGGTTGAATAGCGAAAGATAATTTATATTATAATTTTGGACGTATGTTATTAATATTGTATTTTATTAATGTAGGATAATTTAATTTTATATTTTATGACGAATGTGGTTTATATTGGATTTTAATTATGTAGGTATTTATGTGTCTATGTGTCAATAATTATGCAGACAATTTTATTGTGGATTTGTTAACTTTTATAATATCAGTGTACCTATTCAATTAATTTTTGTATGCCAGTTTCTGGTGAGATATGCCGAACTACTTTCTTTTTGTCATCTTATTGTACCATATTTCGTGCAAATAAACAATTTCATTTCATTTCATTTCATTTCATTTCATTTCATTTCAATGTCTTCGATTTTTTGTGTTTTTTTTTTTGGGTTTGTAGATCCCGCACCGAATCATAATGAATATAAATAACTTAGAATTGTTTTGACAGTATAAGCTAATATATAATATAATATATTATAAACAAAAATACGTTAGATTTAAAATTTAAGTTCATGCTAAGTTCTAATATCTAGCTTTCAAGTGCCAAGATAGATAATTGGAACATAAGTATGTATACCCGCTTATAATTTTTTTATTTTATTTTATTTTATTAGGACTAGTTATAGTTATAAGTTGTATATTCAGCAATTGGTGCTTTACCAACATTCACTGACAATGCTGGTTCCAAATACCCTGGCAAGTAAACGAGCTAAGTATTATGTTTGTGTTGTCCCAAAAACAAAAACAGCTTTTGCTGCAAAATTTCCAAATTATTTAGGACCTTTTGTGTACAACAAAATTAGTGAAACCATCCAAATTCTCGCACTTACGTCCAATGAGTGCAAAAAGAAACTCTTTGATAAGTTATCAAAGTTAAATTACCTAGAAACGGAAACCATATTAACGCAAATTACATAACTATACGGATATGGAACTGAATATCTGAATAAACAAGTGCAACTCACTAGTCCACTTTCATATACACACCCTAACACACACACACACACACACACACACACACACACACACACACACACACACACACACACACACACACACACACACACACACACACACACACACACACACACACACACCATACACCATACACCATACACACTCACACTTCACGCACCACCACACTGCACTTACACAATTATCCTCACCATCAAACCCAAACGCTTCTCTTCGCATAAGTACCTACACACACAAACACACTTTACACACGCACCACACACACCTCACACTCCCCCCCCCCACCACCCTTATCTATCATTTATTATCTCACACTCAATCATAAAAACCTATAATTTTAAAATTTTATTAATGTAATACTTAAGTAGTTTAAATTCTGTTATCACATAGATTAAGGGTGGGTTGCACCAGCTTCCTTAACTGCTAACTGTAACTGCCCATGCTTCGCCGGGCGGGTTATGTCAAATATCTGTCACAGTGGCCTTAACTGTGATTATGGTGCAACTCAGCTTTAAATAGGCAAAATCGCATGTAATCACCTTGTAATTTATTTGTTACACTTTTATATAATTATGTCTCCGACGAAAGAGTCCTGAGTGCTATGTCACGGGTCTTGAGCCTAGTATGGGAAACAGGTGCTCCATCACTTTAATATGTCCTATTTTGATGCCTAATAAATTTTCATTTCATTTCATTTTTTTTTTAAGTTATAAGTACTCCTTGACGGTTCTCAGGGTTCCGTAGCAAATCAGTATCTTTATAGTTTCGGTAACGTGTATGAGCTGTAAGCAGGTATATTAGTTCATCCATCGAGGAACTAACCCCCGATGAGTTCGTCTGTCCGCAGGTATAGTAAATAAAAAAATAAAAAAATAATATATATGTGTAGATATGTGTAGTAATATATATATGTGTGGACATTTCACACAGCCCCAAACTAAGCATAGCTTGTACTATGGGAACCAGATAACTGATTTAATACTTGTATACTTTTTTGTTTGTAAATACATACATAGAATACAATATAACACCCAGACGTAGAACAAACATCTATGTTTATCACACAAATAATTGTCCTGGGTAGGAATCGAACCCACAGCCCTCAGTTCAGAAGGCAGGGATACTACCAACTGAGCTATCGGGCCCGCCATAGTAATATCGGGAAGCTCGTAGAATAAGATCGTTTTCACATTGTCAGAACTTGTTTTTGGAAGTAAGTGGCTGTTAAAGGTAACAATAGCGCTGATAAAGATGTTGCGATTTTTTAATCTGTGCAAATATTAGTCTCTTGCAGAATACATAGATATAAATTGCTTACCCGCAGTCGATATCGCGATGCTCGCGGCTAGCGCGAGCAGGAACCCCGCAGCGCGCCGCCGATCCATCTGACCCCCTCCTTCTGAAACAATTGCATAAAACAATCTATTAGCGTCACAGGGAATTAACGTCAAACTTCATCTGTTGGTTGTCTTTTATTGGGCATTAAGAGCGTTGGAACTACTAAAATATTCAATAATTCAAGTGGTTCACCAAAGCAAAACGCGCTTCTACTTATGTGTGTTTGAAAATGTTATCAATTTAGGTATAAAGAAAAGAAAAAAGGAATAGAAAGAAAATAACATTTATTCAGGGCATCAAACAACATTAAATTATAGGAAAAATACACTAAAAATAGAGAAACAGAAGATAAAAATGCGCATAAAATATGTATCAGTAGCGCTCTTATAGTAAAGTGCGATTATATCTGTTCAATCGGTAAAGTTAAAAAACGTTCGTTGCGGTTATCCCATCGATGGGTGACCGGTAAGAAGTGGTATTTACAACTGAGTGCCACCGATATGCTTCAGAGGGCACGTGAAGCCGTCGGTCTCAGTTATTGTAGTAATATCAATTTAGGTAACAAATATTTGCTAGCGTTATTTTCATTAGCGTCTATTATCAGTAACAACCTTCAAAACACTCAAAAATCCTGAATAATACCGAAAAAGCCATCTTTTTAGCCTATTGCAAGAATATAATAATAAGTACCTATTTACCTAGGTAAGTGCTATGTATCGGGTTCTATAATCAAATTTGCAGCAGGTTAGGTAATTAAAATTATTTCTTAATTATTGTTTCGGTGTTATCGGTTACACAAGTACATACATATCAGTAATGATTAACCATAAAATAAAAAACCCAGAAACTTATAGGGTTACCCAATGTAGCATGCCTACGACCTACCTACGTAGGTACGGGGTAACGGTATTTGCATGATAAGATGCATTAATTACTGCTTCTCGGCCACCAGGCAGTTTTTCATGTTGAGCTGTATTTATATTACTAGGAGCTTGATTGTGGGAGACAACATGATTTTAATAAAAACAAAATATTCTCATAGTTAGACACGTTTCATCAGGCATAACACCGCTGCAAACGTAATGACGCGGAAAAAAACAATTACCTACACTAATTTTTATCTGCGTAGCATAGACCACTAATAAAAACACTGCCAATAGACTCATGAGCTATTAAAACTTCTTGTGATATCATATTTTTGTTTTTTACTATTAAATTCTAGTGAAAAAGTTTTGGAAATATCAAAGTTCAGTAACCGACACGAGATTTTTCATTTAATAGGAATAAAACAAAGATATTGAAGGTTTTGGTAATTAATTTGTCTTAAAACACTGTTTTAAACTTTCACGGTTGTTTACTACGTTTTTAATAAACGGTAAATATTCCATAAGGACTATTTGAATTTGTCTTGTTCTTTTTCTGAAGTCTTCTTTTGTTCTTAAGAATTTTCATAGGTTTTTCTTCCTGCTAGGAGAGCCCTTGAAGTGTATCTATTATGTTATGATAGAGCTAATATAATATATCGGCCGTCACGTGGACCACATGGGTATACTCTGCCGCACGTTAAGTATCGGTGCGTGCCCGAGTGGAGGTGCAGCCAGGATCCAGACTATTCTGATATTTTGAAACGTATACACATATCAAGTTCTATGACTGCTTTAATAAGATAAAGGAAATTTTCTTGTTCTTATTAAAATACTAAACACCTAATCAGCCAATTCAGCACGGAATGGATTGAAGTATACCTTACATATAGAATACAACATCATCATTAGAAAGAAATATGTCCACTGCTGAACTTAGGCTCCGCCATCAAGCGCTACTATGGGCGCTTATAATAGGGAGGATTGGCCATAATCACCTGGGCAGGCAGCTCGGTGATCGCAAAAGATTTAATGTACGGAAGAAAATGCTGGCCATGGATATTCCTTTAGCCGGCTCTTACACCACCCATGGGAAAAGATGGGGTACTTATTCCTATTCGCAAACTGGAAGCACACGCCCTACACCAATACATATCTAGCCGAAAATTTTTGAAGTTTTAAAAGTGGTAGGTAGGATTAAGTTAATAGTAAGTAGGATAGGAAGTATCTGGGTAATCCTATCATACTGAAGAATTAAAATAAAACATCGTAATCCTATTTTTGTTATCACAGTAAATGTGCAGCAACTTCCCAGAGCGGTACCTGAACGTTCTATGGCCGCCTTCAATGCACGGGGCCAGGAACGCGGAAACGTTAGGTTCTTGCAAAAATGTGCCCGTTTAGCTTTGAGTGAATAGGAGTTTAACTGTCCATTCAGTGGCGCTGGCACGTTGGCTATTCTAAACAATGTTGAAGCCCGCTAATTTTAAAGGGTTTTCAATGGAATGTTGTAGTTTGTAACCGGGGAATGTTTACCTACTTCTTAAAGGCAATTTCAAGAATGCAGTAAACAATTCAGAAATACTATTAACTTGTTTTCTAAAATGATTGAATGTTTTGACAACTCGTTATATATTCAAATGATATAATTAAGAATTGTTATTAATAGTGCCATGGAGCTAATAAAAAAAGAAGGAGGGAATCTCGTCTGATCCAAAACTGAAGCACCCTTAGGAAGCCGGAACGCTTCGTACGTACGAGCGGGGCACGCACACACTCACATCATAGGCAGCCGGTTGCCATACTTTCATCTGACACACATATGTAATATGTCCGCCATTTTGGGCTTCAGTTCCATGTCAATCAAAACTCAATCCTTCTTTTTTTATTTCATCCATGAATAGTGCGATAACAGTTTACTAAAATTTCAAGGAAAAGTGGAATCTATCTCTTCTAATGAATATTTATACAAACGTAATAATTATGCCTATATCTAAATCTGATTGATGACAGTGATTAGAACGATCTTCATTAGGTGGTAACGGTTACCTTGATTGCTATGGATCCTAGACAGATGGACAACCGAGCTGCGTTCTTGTAGATTAAAATGCTACTATTATTCTATAGTTTTTTGCAATTAACTGTCATGTATATGGCATCCGGTTTGGGATCGATGTTTTGATTGAACGCTATTATTGGGTATATTATTTACAGTTAGAAAATCAAGGATACGCATCGTAAACTGACAGTAATAGTTAGAATGAATGTCCGGATTGAATGGTTTATTTCTGAATGCTGAGTCATAAAGTTTTTATGGCCGATACCTGAAAGCTGTGGGGCAAATTACTGTAAGAACCATTCCGTAGGCATAACTGGCCGTTACCGTGGGAATGCATCCGATCGCACCGTTCTGCACTTACGCGCCTTTACTCTGGGTCAGCTTACCATTCAACGTAAATATGATGCGCCCAATTAACTTTGTATTTCATTTGTTTTGTTTGACATGAAATTTACAAACATTTTCACAGTGCTTTTAAACAATTTCTCATAGAACAGAAACTGAACACATATTTAAGATATATAATATTAGAACAAAACTTGCTGTAGCAATGCAAGTACCTAATACGTGCCCACGTATCTGGGTACTTAGGCATACCCACTCATTATCACCACGTGCCTGCTCTTATACGCATTTTTCAAGAGCCACCCTTCCACCACTACAACTTTCCGAGGGAGCTTCCTTTATTTCCTTCCCCTGTCACGACACCTGTCTGCGCTAAGTGTTTTGTCCGATTCATCGCACTATGAAGGTGCTTTGCAGTGTACAAAGCCCGTCATAAGCACATACCTACATGGTTCGAAATTCTCGGAGATGGAAAAATATCTAAAGGAAAGCCTTTAAATGTGTGCAAACATATTTAAATCGGAAACTGGTTTAATATATAGATGTAAAAGCCTGATATCGGCAGGGGTCCCTCCGTCTAGACGCTCTCTGCAAGTCACCTCCACGCCTGAGCCGGGAGGGTGAGGGTGCCGATTCACCACTATTTATTTGCTTTATACTGAATTACCACGTGTATAAGACATTGAGAGCAATAACATTTTTATAAGATATCACTGATATAGGCACCCCATTTTAGTAAACAATTAAGCTAGACTCCAAAATATAATGTATAAATGTAGGTAAACCTTATAATAAGACTCGCATAGTCAACCTTTGCTAAATTGTAGAGAGTGAAGTGTGAGCGACAAAATGTACAACAACGTCGTCACTATCTACAACGGAAAATGATACACATATTACAATGGTCAACGGAACGTTCTTTCATCGCGGACAATAACAACCCAATTCTCAGGCATAATTTGGCGTACCGTTTTTCCAGAGCGCTATTACTTCAAAGTAACAGTTCATCTGATTAGAATAAACCAAAGTACACGTAAATTCACAAGAGAAATGACATTACAGATCCCGCCGACTGAATCAAGTGCCTCTCGTTCATCAAAGGCACTACAATCTGTGTAAAGTCTGAAGTGCTACGAGTCGCTACGCGCCGAATTTGCCCCTTGACAAATCACAAACATTACTCTCGAAACAAAAGACGCGTACTTATCATTGGATTGAAAGCGAGGCCATTATTAAGCTCGCGATAGATAAAGTGATTGTATCAAATCGGAAGGGCGTCAGTGGGCAGTGGGCGATCGGAGGTGGGTCGCTGCCCGGCCACCGCCTGACGTAGCGGCATGTCTGCGATGTTGCCCAACACATAATTTCGGAACACTGCAACCGCAGCGAGCATTGACACCAATTTCTTGAACATTGGACAACTGCTCCGACATCGGGAAGCATTATATGCATTTATCTTTTGTTGCCCGTAGGTTACTTTATATGCGCAATAATCTTCATAAAATGCAACGAATCCGAGCTCTTCTATATTCAATTACAGATGCGCCGCGGGAGCGTACACCATTGAAAGGTCAATAAATTCAACATTAGTTTTGACATTACCGCGAACGATTCGTTTTTGAGAGATAAATAAAACTAAGCATTTTCGTAGCACCGGCGTAGCAGTCTTAAAAAGTTATCTTTGTAATAATAAATCTCTATAAATGTATATGCTGTTATAATTCTCACATCTTGTAATAATTTTAGAATATAAAATTATCTTAACTGATGTATAGGTAGGTTATAATGCCAAAAACCGTGTTCTTGTCACGATGACCGTGAGGTCAGTCGGCAGGGGGGCACGCCCGCTTTCTTAGAGAATGTTAACGCACCTTAAATTTTGTAGAGTTAGACAGCTATCGATGCTTATGCGTAATGAACGAACAAATGATTAGTGGATTCTCACGGGAAGGCGTGAAAGCTCAGCATTCGCAAAGCGCGCATCAGTTCTTCAACAATGCGCGCGCGCCGCACAATGCTCTCACGTACGTATGTCGCGATTATCGACCATCGTAAATTACCTACGATTAACATAGCAGTCGTGGACACGGCATCGTCGGTTCGTCGCCGCCTCCTTATTAGATTCGGCTACAAGGCGACATGACATTATTAGGCGATAATAATTGTCGCTGAAGTGTAGCGGTCGATTAACGGCAAGCGCGGGCAGTCACGTACATATTAACAAGGCGTTGCATGTACAGTACACGTAGCATACCACTTAGCTTAACTATCTAAAGTAACGCGTTGAGACTGCCGTTTTATGCTCATTTGCGGAATATCATCACGTGCGCAAGTGTCGTAAGTTCAAAAAATAAACGACTAAAAGCTCCATTTAAAAAAGGCACATCTCACATCCCGTCTGTGATTCTTTGTCATTGCCATGATGCAATTCGTACACTGCAATGTAATAAAATAATATACATTTATCTCAATATAATAACAGTCACTACAGGTGCCTACATATAATCTTTAAGTGCCAAACTAGGGCAGTTTCGTAATAGAATGTGTTCATAAATAGTCATATCAAGGAACATAAGTGGAGCAGCGTCAGTCGTGCGGAAGTAACTCGACGTGGAAGGCAGGGCTCTTGTCCCTTAAGGGAATACGTAGGAAGATAGCAAATATTAGTTCCTACGTGAGGCTGGGACTCGCAGTTCATTGACCCAAGCAAATTTTGCGACGGGAAATTTGACATTAGGGAAGTATATTGTGGAATATTAGAGATAGTTTTATTGCTTGGTGCTGCCATCGAGTATTGCTTTCGTCTAACTTAAACAGCCGAAAAAAGTTAATTTATTTATTTTTAACTAAAACTGCAATAACATTTTTGGACCTTATCTTTCAACAGTAGGTACATTTTGTTGAAGGGACATTTTAAGCATTGATTAAATTTAACTAACGGTGAAAAGATTATTTTTACGTATTTAGTGGGTTATTAAATTAAATACCTATATATACCTATTGAAGATCTATCAGATAAACAAATGTATTAACAAAGGCGCATTAGATGGAAAAATATGCATTGATGCTGAAATCTACACGTCAAGTTGGTAACAAAAATATAAAAAATAATCACTTTGATTGATGAAATTATTAAGCGGTAACAAGACATGAATGAGGACTCTGGAGGCCCGAGGCGACCGACGCGACGCCACTGCCCGCAGCGGCAGCGCGGCGGCGTCGCGTCGGTCGTGAGCGCGGTGTCGCACCGGGCACGCACTCTCAATATCGCGTTGTCTGAATTTCCAACTGTTCAAGTAAATCCGCTTGAGACGTGTCGTCACCGTTACTCCGTGTTAACATTCTGCTCCGTCACTGCTACGAATTATCTTATTTCCATGTTGTTTCGTGATTGCGATTCGATCTACGACACTTATTTCGGGGTTTTTCTAACTAATCATTAAAATTTCATACGCATACCGTCTACATACCACTGATCGAAAGTAGGTGTGATGTAAATTACGAACGTGCTCTTGAAAAAAATTGCAGATGTAGCTCCGGAATTTCGCACAAGTTCATGAGAAAAGCCAGCTTTTAATGTCTAGAGTCCGTCAAAGCCAAAGCTCGCGAGTGCATTATATGTCTGTGTGTTCGAAGAAAGCCACCGTTAGTGTGAGTGGTTGTTGCTAGGCATACGTTGAATTTGCGATTGTTGGTCGGGCTTGGGCGCGTCGCTCACACGATGAGCGTTGCCCCCGCGCCTCGCAAGCCCGCTGCATACTAGCTATGCCGAGCTATATAGCTCCATAGGGCCTGTACGCCCGGGTTGTCGTTTACTGACACCTCTCACGATATGCGATACATTGTTTCTATAATTGCACCACCATTATAAACTCTTGTTCTTTAATTAGCTGATGCAATATTACGTTCCGACATATAAATACTTTGTTGGCTGAAATTAAATTGCTTTATGAATAGTAAGTCGCTAGACCATGTTATAAGTATGTCGAAAGAAAACGTGAATCTTATGATTTTCCCATAGATCAACTGATGTAGAGTATAGGCCACGTGCCGCCCTTACATGTGCCCGCCCTCGTGTCTCGACACTCCGACACTGCTGGAGTCTATTAGGGCGACCACTGACCCGCGTCATTCTGCACCCTTAGCACGAACAAACCAACTCGTGTGCATCTCTATGGCCACAAAATCACTGACCTTTGAGTTTCGCGCCCTTTTTATAGCTAGTTTAATCAAATAACGTCACAGAACTTTTGTGTTACATGTTGTGTGGGGTCTGTTACTAAGAGACGAGCGAGAGTCTTCGGGGTGATGTCTATAATGAGATTTGAGGCGCATTCGTGTACGTTGGAATGCTTTACGTCGAGGAGTGTTTACGAGCGTCCGGCCGATAGCTGACCAACCGACCGGTCTTTATGAGCCATATCTCTATGCAGGAATGAATGGCAAGCTCACAAACTAACGTTACAGCTTAGGTTTAAACGAGCTCTCCAAGCACGTATAGTGCCTGTGAGTGGTGGTCAAAGGTCATTGTATAGTTTCCGTTACCTAGTTGCTTAAAGTGTATGTGTTTGGTGTTTACTAGTAAGTATATATTATTATGAATTATGACTGTTTTATGATATATTTACCTAAATATGGATGAAATCCTAGATATCTCTTTCAATATAAATTTTTCAGATACAATATTATGTCTGATGACCTATGGTCTATGGCCTTATGGATCTGGCTGGGGTTGTATAAAGTATAATTATGGCCGGGTGTTATCTGTGTGTCAAAAGAGTCACGGGGAGAGATAAATGAAGGTACATTAATTAAACGCATAATCGCACATGAAACGCTTGGCAACCCACGGGAACGGAATTGCATCATATAAAATGGGAGGAGTACAAAAGTAACATTAATAGTTAGAGCTCCTGTTTTCTTTGTGGGACTGCATTGTATAAAACTGGTTATGATGCAAAAACTATTATAAACCACCCTAGACATGAAATATTTATACATCGCATTATCATATTACACGGGAATTGTGGTCATCGCCTAGAAAATTATATGCTGTTCGTTTTCACTTGGAAACCACAGCGAAAGAAAAAAGCGAAAAAAGCACTGACAAGCGTGGATTTACAAGGGGAATGCGACCCGTTTCACTATCCTGCTTTATACGTGTATTATAATAACAATAACATAGCAAGTGGAGATAATAATCGCGTGATATGACTTAATGATACATCCTCAATATATCATTATCCAGACAGGTTCTAGTTTATTATTGTTAATGGTCATAAAACAAAAGCCATAAAAAGTGCGTTTTAATCAACTGTCTAATAATATTATTCATAGCGTTGTAAAATATCCTGTATTCGCATTCTATAAAGCGCGTTACCTGTGCTTACGTGAGTGTACTACTATCTGTGCTCGTAAAGCCGAGAGTTATTAGCTCATTATATAAGCTCATACCAAGGATTATCCCTTGTAAGATATAATAGTGCTTTCCTAATAATATAACTTTAAAGACAAACCTGAACTAAGCAATTTTCTTCAGGTTCGCATAATAGCCAGTGGATATTTACGACGTAAATACACTTAAGTACCTATTTTAATTAGTCCCTATATCTGAGTATATTAGTACATGTTTTATGCTAAAACTCTGAACTGATTATGTTTTGACATAGACATGACGAGGTTTCGACATAGTATTTTAAGCTCGGAAAACGAGTTCAGCGGAAAATGAGTGATGATTGTACAATTTACAATTAGGAAAATATATAATGCGAAAAATTCAGGTATAGTAAAATAAAAAAATTGGGTTAGACTAACAAAATTGCGTATTAGCTACTAATAAGAAATCGGAAAATATAGAGTGTGAAAAATCCTGAATATGGAAATTATCGCTGACACCGATGAAATCGCAGGCCCCTAACTCTTTAGAAACTAATAAGTTTCAAATCTGTCTTAATGTAACATATAAGTAAGTTTCAAGCTAAATCTTATGACACATTTAGTTTGGTTGTATTTCTGTGTAATTTTGATACTTACAACCAATCTAGTTCTGACTCAATTCAATTATTACACAATGGGCCACACGTACATTAAGATTTACGAAACAATTATTCGTTGCAACTATTTATACCCTACTAATAGACTAGTTTTAAATATCACCTTAGGCACTATATTGCTCAAAGATAAATTAATCATGATGTTAATTCACATCGAAGTTATTAAAGTAAACGTGAACGGCTAAGGTATATCTAGTCTCGAGTTTAAACTAAAACATCTATAGAAAAAAATGGTTTGGTTAGTAGTTCCGAATTGATGAGAGTTCCACTAAAATCCCAAGCATTAATGCTATTGAGATCGAGCATCGATTTGAATGAATTACCCTTCAGCCGAGCACGGTCGGGGTCAGTCTGTGCGTGCAACATCGACCCACATTTGAAGGATTACAAGTAGCTGCCGAGAGAATTTACCGCTAACATTGCCATATAAGCTGTATGAATTTTAGGTCGCTACAAGCATAGCATGGTCTTGCGCCGACATCTGCGCAAATATTGATTTAGTAAGTCGGAGCCACAATGGCGCGGCGTGGTGATGGCGGCCGGCCGCGCCCGCGCACCGAGCCGCGCGGCTGCCGACCGAGGGCCACCACGTCAACATCAGGCCCCATTCTTTCACTTACCCATAACCGATATAATCGATGGCAGGTTAATATTACTTAAATGAAATGTTTTCTCACGGCTGCGCATTATTATGAGTATTCATTTGTTCATTATTGAATTCATATTCACATTTGGATGTGTTCAGGACGCGATGAATATAAGTATACACAAATGATTTCTAAAAAGGGTCTTGTTATTTATTTTTCACATGTCTATTTTCTTTAGTGATATTTAGTAATAACATTGTTTATATTTTTAGTTGAGAAGGATATCTTTATATTACGTAATATCAGTAGGTACTGCTCTACCTACATTGATAATAATGTACTCAATGTCTCCAGTCAAGTTACATGTAACTTGTTAAAAAGTTGCATGACAAACACATTATGTATGACACAAAGACCACAAAGTAACAAAAGCACCCAATTTATAATTGTAGGTAGTGAAAAAGGTCACGTCCTGTACCCGTAGACCCGTACCCGTACAATGGCATCTAATTAAGAGCCAACACGATAAAGATATTAGTTGTCCGCGACAGCATGCTTAAGGTGTCCAAGATAGGTAATATATTTGCGGTGCCTACACTCATCCCATAAATGTTCATTTCAGACATTACGGTAATAAAAGATGGTATGTTATGGAGAAGGGAATATTTCTACTCGAATGTACAGTTTAATGTCCAACAATCATGAAAAGAGCGATGCAGGAAATTAGCTTGTTTTACTTATTCGTTATGTAATGGTAGCTTTGTACCGTTACAGATTGGCCGCAGTTTTGTACTAACACCTTAACAAAACGGTATGCATTCACGTGCAATGATTTTTACGTATTTATTTTCCATAGTACCTACTTACATAATTATACAGAAAAGGTGTAGGATGTTAAATAATAACCACTTTGAAATTTTAGAGTAATGTAAGCCATATTGATAAGGTTATCTTAAAGGTTGCAATTGTGTATTTTTTAAAAGATTACAGCTACATTTAATTAAGTAGTATATACAACGGCTACATAGGTACCTATACCGGGTGTAATTGAATTCATTAGCATCCTTTGAAACTAGATACCTACTCCTGATACCGGTCACGTGTGGACCATAATTTTTGAATTTTAAGGTATTGGTTTGGTAATAATGATAATACTGAAAAATGGGATAACTTAGTAAATCAAATGCTACAGCACATTTTTTAATTAAAATAATGAATTACTGTTTTTAATTAGTACATACAAGGTAACAAAACGTTTAAATGTATCAAAATCATCCGAGCCAACTGCGTTAGGCGCCGCGGCAATCTTCATAATTTGCAATAAAAAATAATTTCACTTGCACTCTTTACTCTTTAATAATCATCAGTAAATGATATGACTCAATTTATGCTAATGAATTAAATAACATCCTGTATAGGTGTATATAAGCGTCAACATGAACGTCGTCTAATCCAAGTACTGCAATTACAAAGATAATTTTAACTAAGGAAAATAAACGAAGCAATAAGAAACGCTATCGCAAATAATAGACGAGTCTATCGATTTGAATACACCTTCGGATCTCTTATCGCTCTACTGTCTATCTCAATTGTTCCCACCGAAATGCTGACCCCTTGACACCGCCACAACCGGACATGTCTTTGCTCTCTATCTGATTGTTTTTTGCTAGATGGAGCGATTTAATTTACCGTAACGATGGAAAAAGAAAGGCCCTATCTAATAAATACAAAAAATGTATTAGGTAAGTACCTAAAATATTAATAAGCTGCTTTTTTTTACGGGCAATATGCCTTTATTACTCAAGCTAACTAGTACAATAATATAAGTTGCTTAAATTTAGTATCATTTAATTTGACTCATGTATCCGATTACTTCTAATTTTTTTTCTTATAATGTTTCCTAATTTATTAAGGGTTTGGGCTTGGCGTGCTAACTTTTAACCTTTTTTACCTTAATATACAAGGATGTATTTGGTTTAGGTATACAAGCGATCAAGTTTTTTGAAAACACTAAATTGCTATAAATACTACTTAATGACTATTTAATTTCATTCGTTGTATTAACTACTTCAGTGAGTCAATTTATAATGTTAACAACAAATCTGTTCATATACCTAAGTACAACCGAATAAATTACGTCAATTTTATAGATATCAAAGCTATGCAGCCGTTGTAAAGCATTATTTGTTAGTAGAATAAGACCAAACAACGGTCGTGATTAGCTCCAGCATCAAGATATTGAATGAATACTTATAAAAATTATCATTATTGGTATGGAAAAAACAAACAACAAAAAACCCTATGTTCTTTCAAGGTGAAGATTCGTCGACTCACGAATGTTTAAAAACTTTAAAAGCAGGTTCAGGGAAGCACTTCTAATCAGGAAGTTGTGTCTTCACATTAATTATTACTAATGTTTATTCAAATATTATTGGGATCTTCAATACATCATCATTTTTGCACACTCGTGCTTTTTTCCATTGTCTGTACCGTTTCATCGTAGCGATTGGAAATCCGTAGCAGTACGTAGCGAATTGGCATTGTAGAAACGGTGGTTAGCCTTAACTAATTACGTAATTTCAATTATTGTTTTTTGGTTTCGCATTACTTATTAACATACAAGGTATCGGAACAACATAATAATACCGAAAAATTAACGGTTAAAACCTCTACAAATAATGTTTTTAAGTTCTAAGTATTATATCAGTTATCGGGTTCCCATAGTACCTACAAGCTTTGCTTAGTTTCTGGCTAAATGGTGCTGTGTCAAATGCCCACACATATTTATTTATAAAATTTAATAAATCTTCATACTATTATTAATAAAATTTATCAATATTATAATAATTTTATTAAGTATGTACCTATATACTTTGACCTGCTATATATTTTCCTCGAACACGAAGAGCTATCTATTATCTTAAGAAAAGACGGTTTCCACCGTGTTATGTCCTGGGGGTATTCTCGAAATGTGAATAATTCATGTGAGGATTCACTTGACATATTGTTTCCCAATGAACCTCTCTAGATTAAAGAAAAACAAAGTGTATAAGGTAGGTATATAAATTATATTTAATAAGTAGTAACATACATATGTTAGTGACCATGAAAGTTTAAAATCTTATATTAATTACATACCATTAAATAAATGCTATTCTTGCCTGTTAAAGAGTAATTTTATTTAAAACCTTTGTAGAGCCTTTGATTATTCACATTTTACCTTTAGAAGGTCGGGTCGAGATATAAATAAAAATTATTTAGGCAGGCTCAGATAATAATCAGTTAAGCTGGAAAGATCGTTTTCTTTTCATTGTTTCTTCGTCGTTATTATACTTGTTAACTTATATTAGTGTATTATCTTTTTTTAGTCGTTGTCTTTAAGAATTAAATATACCGTACTACTTATATCAATGATCTGAAACATCATTTTGGAGCATACTTATTTACATTATATCAGTAAGATATTGGATTGATCGAACATTTTGTTTCGCAATAAGGCTTTAGAGGCAAACAAAAGTGGTCACGATGCCGATGCCGGTGGCAGCCGAGCGGCGCACCGCGGCGAAGATGTAGGTACGCGCTTACCCGCTCGTAGGACAATGACATCGCACGTTCCGCACCATAAAACAACCTGGACATTACCGACTGTTACAGACTCTCATTGGCGAATAAAGAACCAAAATCATTGCCTTCTTAATCTTAACAGTTCCTTGCGCGTGGCTAACTAATGCACGCGTTCAACGCGCGCGTTGTGCTAATATACACACAAATGCCATGCCAACGACATTTTTATGGTATAAATGCCTTAAAATCTTGTTTGTCGGTCACCAAAGGAGGTAATGGTCCTTTCGATTTGTATTTTAAGCGACCGTGCATGTGTGGAATACATACCTATTGGCTTCTTTGATTTTCCTTTGTTTGCCATATAGCCGCCTGTTTATCATTGCCCAAATAACTTTTTGGGCTTTAAAGTCGCAAAAAATTTCACGTTGTTGACGCGTGAAAACATTTAATATCCCGCATAAAATGCTCAAAGGGGCCAGTATTAGAAACTCAAACAATGGATTGTTAGTTAGGCAGACTCCTTATTCTCTCACACTTCAGTTCCGAGGCGGGAGGGTGTCGGGCGCTACACAAAGTGTTCAGACAAACCTCAACCGAGTCAAAAGTCATATATCGGTACAAATACTAATTGGTAAAAGACCTATTCAAACATAACATGAGAATTTTTACTCGGTAAATGGTAAAGTGGACATGTCTATTTGTCTTGTTATTTAGAGTGTGGGTGCTATGAGCGTGGGCACAACCAGGCTCTTTAGGGAGATGGCAAACGCATCTCTTCACGCGACCGGGTAGATGTAAGATCGCCTGCGTAGACGAGATACTTTACTCATGTGTAGCTGTAGAGCCATTTGCGTTTCAAATCCTCTATTGTAATGGGATTTGCTTTAATTTTTTTTTACTTTTTTGTCCGTACAGTTGTCAGTTTTAACATAAAGCAATTCAAAAAAGCCAATGAAAATAAAACAAGTGGTTTGGCGGGCATTGGTATGATCCTCATTGTTAGTCTCCGCACTTGGCGTACCTCACAAAGCGAACAGATTTATGGGGCTTCACTTCAGGCTTTTTTACATTGCTGTAAATCATAATGCCCTGGACTTCAAGCTCTAAGTATATATACATGTAGGTAGGCATTACGGATAATATATAGATGTGTGAATAATAAACATGCCAATTTATTACTAATCATTGTTTGCAATAATAGGACGCGACTAAATAGATAGGTACATTCAGTTAATTTAAATAGACTAACAGTCTATAAATCCTTATTCACTTTCCCCGTCAATTATTACAACTACGATAATATTATTCATGGGTCAAGTGTACTTTTAAAAAAGACTAACATTCAGCGAGGTGACGTCAGTACTTTCACGCCTTATAAGCTGATTGATGCTAAAGGAGATATCTCGCCTTTGTGTCTTATAAAAACTTAGACCGGCAAAAACTCGAGCTAAATAACATCATAACCTACATTCCATTTGGTGTCACAGAGCACCAAGAGCGCTATGGCCTATGAATGTGAATTTTAAAGAGAGTCCGCGTAGGGTCATATTCGTGTGTTTCTGTTTATCGGTCATTGTGGCCGGCATCGCAACTTGGCTATATTCTGATATTGATATTCAGGCGGCGACCCGTGTCGAGGTTTCTTACACGGTCGCTACCACTGTCTGTACGCAGGGGACCAATAACTATCACCTTGTAGGTACAGCCATATTTTTTCATTGTCCGTGAAGTAGGTGAAATCGAGTCTCTTTGGGACTTTAAATCTTCATGTAGGGCAGTTTTGTTCGCCAAAAATATCCTATTGTAAACCACGTCACGTTTTGTTAGCGTGATTACTAAGTAGGCGTGTATAAAATCGCTTTTAATTAAGAACAATCACTGATACGCATTGTAAGAGGTTACCTACATGAAATCAATCTGGTTTTGATAATGCTTATTAAATATACCATGAAATCAAAGTCACGTCACGAGATTACAATATAACAAGTGAAACAGAAACGGTTTACGAGCTTTTTTGCGACATTTTTGTGCTCCAGTAACTGTTTCGTCTCCTACAGCGGCGCAGCCGGCGCGGGCGCTCGACAAACGCACTGCACTCTCTCCGACACGATATTGCTTACAAAACATCGCCCCGCTGGTACAGATTAACGCATTACAGCCAATTCAAAAGTACCGTGTCATTAGACCTTTTCATAAAATATTTAAGTGGTAACCGCATAAATGCACTCCAGAGAAATATCACTCATTACTGATTGATCGAGTCTCGATTGTTAGCTCAGCTCACCGCACTTGTCACTAAAACATTGGCCATTATACCCCATTGTGGCTTTCGATTCTCAAGTCTATAAACCTATACTGGGTGTGGAATGTGGGTAAATATTAAACGTGAATGGCAACACATGTGCGTTGAGTGTTGAGGTTGCACGGGTCAATGGCACCTGCAAGGCCCAGATTCGGTTCCCCATAAGTTGCCATTTTCTCAGGAAGCAACGTTCCGCGGGCGCGGCAGGCGCAACGCGCGCGCGCGTGGCACGCAGCCGCCAGCACATTCTGTCACGCCGGGACTCGCGCGCGCATACTGACGCGCAACTACATTAATGCGGAGACACTGGAGTCACCGCTAATTTATATTATTACTAATTTTTAAGAACATTTTATTTTATTGTTCGCCCTTCTCATGGATTTGGTTTTGCATTCGTGGGAATAGTAACCGTTCGGCTTTCAACTACTCACTTTCGAATGTCAACCCTATTTTGATTAGCTTCGACGACGCCGGCTATGACTTGAGATATTTTTTACTAGTCACATTGAACATGAAGTGCTTAACATTTGCATTGTTCCATTTTTTGTAGTTAAAATGGCGTGGCTAGGTAAGTAACGTACATCACGGCCGCTGGTGTGAAGGAAGATCGTCATCCAGCCACTTAGCTCCCGTCAACTAACCGTATTTCCGTGCTTTAACTGCAAAACACTTAAAACAAAAGAATCGGAAGCGCGCTGACCTTGCCGCTCTACCATCGTCAATGATCACAACAATTTAGTTTTATTTTTCTCCGTATATTTATTGAAATTTAGATATGAAATCGAATGCTATTCGATTGAATCAATATACTTATTAATTTATTGACAGCGCAATAGCACGTATGAGTATGAATGAAGGATGTGATGTGATGTGGCACATCCCTTTATTCATTGACAGGACATTTTTCTCACGTTCTCGTCGCGTCCATATTACATTTATTACATCACCTTGTACGTTGACTGAACTCTATTCTATGTAAGTAAATAGGATGTAATTTTCATTATATTTTGTATGCGAGAGCTAACTGCGTGATTATGATAACGAACTTTCTAAATACGTGGGTTTTCAGATGAACGTAATGGACTTTTAAATTGCCATCAGTTATTAGTTACAGTTATTGGCAAGGAAATCATAAACTGTTGGCGATTTTATAGAGCTCTACGGAATCTTGTAGGTATATAAATAACTCAAGAATTTAGGGTATGCTAAGATTTTGCCATAATTTTATTGAAGCATGGAACTGCACAGACAAGCTATAATTTAAGACATCGCTAATATTGTCGCACCCATAGATTTAAATTAAAAAATTCTAGGTCTGTGGTCGCACCCACCCTGTATGCTTGTATATGTAAATCAAAACTAAAAGAACTTTATTATTTACTTACTATCTTTTTAAAATGGAATGATGTACTGAGATAACTACAACTACCCGCTTTCCCAGTTTTTTATACTTATCATGCTGCCTTTCATTGTAACGATTGTATATTGATGCGTGGATAAATAAATAATTTCTTTATAAATACATACCTTTTGATGGTCAATAAAGAAAACAAAGAACACAATGTTACTGTAAAATATAGATTGCAAGATTTGCAAGGTTTCATCGAGTTGATCGTCTCATTAAAGAGATGAGGTAAGGCATGTAACGACAACGCAACGCCAGGCAACCTTCACCCTGAGCTTGAACTCGGCGTAGCAAGCTTTACGCAATCAGCTAACCACTATAACCGCTGAATTTGCGAAATGTATACCTTCAAATAACCAGATGTTTTCTGAGGAAAATGCGTTTTAATTTATGAACTTAATTGGTTAAATAAGTTTATAAATAACATGGTTTGATTACTTCGATGTTGTTCTCGAACTTGGAAATGTCAGTTTTCTGGGATTAGTTAGTTCGAGCAAGTTTTATATTTACGATGAGCTCTGAATCTATCATATTTAGACTATTTATTTGCAAAAAACGAGCGTGACTAGCTGCTGTGCACATTTTGATATCGGTCATTTCGTTATCAACATATACAGTCATAAAATGATAGTTTCAGAGCGATTTAATTGACATATTAATGAAACCTTGAATAAATTAACTACTAACGGCTTATCAACAGCTGAACTTTGGTAAGCTAGTTTAAGCCGAACGCCTAGAAACCACAGACTTAGAATATTTTTAGAAACTATCACCAAGAGCTTTTTGCGTTTACTAGCGTTGAGCGGTCAACCGGTAACTAATCGCCGGATATCCTGATTAATTTTGGTTTATAATTAGTGCCTACGCTATTTTTATTTAGCAAGTTTTACTAAACTTAGATTAGTGATCCTACAATAAAGATGCTGGCGGGAATAGAAAGCAAACTGAGCTTTTTATTGCTATTTATGAACTCAGTTTCATCCGTTTATTTATTTTGTGCAGTAGTGTTTTTACATTAGTTAAGTATAACCATACTTTTTTTTATCAACAAAAACTTTGATGATTTTAGAGTATAACCGAATTTAGAGTTTAAATTATTTCATCCACAAACAACTTTCTAAAAAATATTCATTATTTTACGTAAAATATACAACGCTAAAACTTATTTCATTGTTCTTAATCTAATGTAGAGCACATAATGTAAGATAAAAGATTAATGCGTAAAATATCTACACTTCTATCTATTCTTACGTTTGATTTGTGTAATTAGATTAATAGTCAAGATAAATGATGCATTGGAAATTGATGTTCGCCTAGAAACCTTCACCCTGTGCTTGAACTCGGCGCCGCGAGTTTTGCGCAATCAACCGATCAGTAACCGCCGGTTTTGCACTCCTAATGTCTTCACACTACTTAGCTGGAGCATTTTTGCTAGATAAAGTATTTATTTTACTTTATATCTATATATGTAGGTATTTTAATGTAGCACCAATTATTATTAGCTGCCACAGTTTTCCAGAGAATTAATTATACATTTTTGTTTAAAACATTTGAATCCTTTATACTAACATCAGAATGAGTCGAGAAACTTACCCTTGTCCTCCAAATAAGTAAATTGCCACCCTCATCGTATCGTTCACTTATTGACCCATGATATTAAGCATTATATTGTTGTATGTTTATAGTTATAACTTGCCAGTCGTATAAAAATTAACTTAAAAAAAATATATATAAATAAATAAATATCACTAAAAAGTATTATTATGGAAATTGAAGGCGCTATCGATAACATATAGGGCGTATACGCTATATAAATAATATTGATAAGTAACAATACCTATAATAACTATTTTTCATTAACAAGGTAGAGCTTGAACTACTTGACCTACCTAAAATACTTCATCCTTAATCATAATCTTGTTCATAGATATAAAGGTGTAATGAAATATTATCATTGTTATTTTGTCATAAAGAATCTATACTTAATAGGTGTTTATTATTCACTGATATTTAAGCCTATCATGATTTGTGTAGCTATTCATTACCATTTACTGATAGACAAACATGAACAGATAAATTAAGTATGTTCACATAACATTTCGAAAAACGAAGTGATAAAATCGTCATACTTTCATAAACAGTAGGTACCTACAAAATAAGCAGACGTTTTAACAAATTAAAATGAAACAAACAAAAGGAAAACACGAGGCGTCAGGTTCAGTATCTCGCAAACTCCCTTAGTTAACTTAGCGGAAGGGAAACAACAAAAACAAGATGGCACAGGCGAAACTTGGCAAAAGTTATAGCCAGGTGAATAAAGCTCGACCGCCTGCGTCGAGGGGAGCCGTATATTCGACTCCAACAAACAACGGGGGCTAAAGTGCCTATCGTCTAGATTAACTTTCAAGTTCGTAATAACCGGGCTGTCTCTACAACGAGCTATGTAACAAATTACTTTGGTAATTCATGAGCCTTGCATAATAAGTATTCGCAATTGCAAGACGACAAAAACTTCAACGCAGGGGGAACCGCCATTTAAAGCAAAGTGGTTGGATTATTCTGAGATGATGTAGGTACCTATTAAATCAAATCGAACTATGAATATTTGTACGCCTATAGGCAGAATCGTTTGCTCATATTAAACATTGCGATTTTGTAACTCAAAATTCTCACAAATATATTATTTCGTTTCATTATTTTATTCATTACATTTTACGTAAACCTTAAATAAGTACTTAGAATGAACGCTTCTGCTAAAGGTATAATGTAAAATTGAAGTCTTTGCCTAGTGCTAAGATTAGAGGAGAAAAAGAAGCAGTGAACCTTCAATATTTGTCCAACAGCGAATGTCATTGGCAGTGCCACCTAGTACTTAGGTTCGTGTCGTATTTATTTATATTGAATAAATAAACGTCAGATACAGTTAAAGTGTCTGACAACAAGAGTTGGCGCGCTTGAATTGTACGTGCGACGACGCGTTCTCACGTAGATGCGGCAGCGTTGGGGGTTTGAAACTACAAAGCAAAACGTTTCATTTCAACAATGCGATGGGCGTCATAATCCATTAAATTTTATTATACTCATCCAATAAATTGTGTAGAAAACTATGTCAAATGGAAATCTGTTTCCTTTTTAGGCATATTGTAAGTAAGGAAATAGTTCATTTACCGAGAGGAGGTATAAAGTGATTTAGCTGCAATCTCCATTGAAAAGCAATATCGTGAATGATTAGCGGTGGTGAGTGTGAAATATTGGATCGGCTACGCTCGTTGCGGAGGCACGCGTCTCTATCGGATCCTCTCACGCTTACACTTTTCGCTGTTATTGGCGGTATTGTAATAAGTTAATCGTGTTATTGCAACCTTACGAATAAACTTTATCAATTCAGAAATAAATATCTGTCGACTAATTTTTTAGGGCTGATCCCTATACCCTTACTAGCCATTGCGTCTCGACACGTTTAAAATTTAATATTATAGAGAAACACAGTTGTCTAATTTTGTATAACCATTAAAATGCAAATCAATAAAACGTGTTTTACTACTAACTTGGCTGTTTGAATATGTTTGACATAAGAATTTCATAGCAAAAGTAACATTTTTCTAAGTAGGTAAGCGTGAATAAAATCTGTTAGTTATACTTGATTCCGTAAATAAATTGTGCATATTTAACCTTCAAGTAAATTTGAAAGGCTTATAGCCTATACTATTTATGATTTGTTGAATTACATATGCAACTAAATCACAAGATAAGTTGTAAACGAGGTACATAAACAGCATCGGGTTTCGAATAGTGTTGAATAGTTAGTTCGCAAGCTGCTTGCCATGTAGAGCAGGAAGTTGGGCCGTATATATGGGAAACTGAGGTTATTAGTAAAGCTTTTCAAACTTTAACTTTTGCTCTATTGTTAAAACAGACCAAGCTATAACAATATAACAGTCCTTTTATAGTGTGACAGTTCATAAAATAACAGTTATTATGAAGGTAATTTCTTACATAATTTTTAGATCAGGTACTTAAGTATAAGTACCGGCTTAAAATTTTCTGTTGTTTTTAGTCTTTCTATAAACTTTTTCGTTCAATAGCTAAATAAACAATAAACAAAATCAAATCAATACTGACAAATTGTTGGTTATGATAATTACATATCACATTTCCCACTGAAAAGCAACAGTGGAAAAGCTCGCCGACCGGCAGTTTCAGGCGCTACGCTCATGTGCGGCGCGTCTCTCGATGACATCTATAGTAGTATTGTAGAAAAATAAGTCATAATCCTTTTTATGAGCCATAAATTCAGTATCAATATATTCTAATTAATCGTCTACTGAAATATTTTTTAAATGAAAAAACTTTTATTAAAATGAATAGCACTCACCAGTTCTGCACAATAAATATAATATTCGCGATCACTCGATCAGCCGGCAGTAGCAGCAAATAGTTGATACAGTATTATGTCCAATGTCCAAAATCGGAATATTTGGTATTGCCGGACGTGGTGCTTACGGCGCGGCCGGGCCGGCACTGACGCGAGGCGGGCGCTCGCGCGATGCCCTGCTCCACTCGGCGTCGCTCCGGAGGCTTCGCGGCGCGAGCTTTCAGACACACGACCCGCACGCACTTGCACACTGCACTCGCCTTCGTCTCCACACGTTGCGATTCTCTCGATCGTCTACTGTTCCGAGCGCCCGACACACGTTTGAACTCTTTGCGGTGTCCGCTTAAGCGTATAAATATGAGGTCCGGTGGCGGGGGTTGCTGCCGAGCCGGGCGCATCGCGAATCCACATCGGCATAAATTGAAGATGCAGCCGGTGTCCTGCCCATTGATTTTATTGCTTATCTATGAGATACAGCCAATTAGCAAAATTCTCACCTACGACGTCGTGACTGCTTCCGTAATCGATGCAATGCTACGTATAATTGTGAGATAGCATCCTTCGATGCACCCTAGTGTCACAGAGTAAATGCTGCTTATGCAATATGGATGCCATGATATCTTTATTATAGGCTATGAGTATAGGATGTTATCCTCACCTCACTACACATACCTAACGCTCCAAAAAAAGGTTGCAGCACACAATATGTAAGGATCAAACATTTTTTATGAACTGACAGAAAAAACTTAAAAGGACTTAAAACAGCGCCCTGTGGGCATATCGGTAATAAGGATAGTAAGAAGAGATAATATGGTACGGAGGGTGCGTCGTCGTCGAGCCAACGAAGATGGCGCAGCGTTGGGCGGCAGCGGCGGCGGCGGGCGTGCGTATACCTTCATATACGTGCGTATTCCGCATGCAATACTTCGTAATTCGTTCCGGTGTACATGAACACATCACTTAACGTACACTTAAACTTTTTACTGCGTAAATCATTATGGAATCCTGTTTTAAGGTCCCGTAAGCCAGGCAAGAATGCTGAATTATCTGTGTACTGTTTCTGGCAAGGAATCAAAAATCATAACTTATTAATTTCTGACAGTCTGTAAAACTTCCGTTCACAACCTCCTTGCGCAAAAATGATTATGGAATTTTTTTTTACACATTTCTTCAACAGCCTGAAGACTGTTGAACATAGGCCTCTCCCAGAGAGCGGCACTTTGAGCGGCTGCTCGCCTTCTGCATCTATCGGCTCCCCGTGATTTTCACCTGGTGGGGGGTCGGCCTATATACGCTGCGCCTTCCGGTCCATGGTCTCCACTCGAGAGCCTTACACCCAACACTTATTAATCACATCTATTCGAAAATAACTAGTTTGTAATTCGTTGAAAGGGACTAACCCCCGTATTCTAAAACATTTCTCCAAAAATCCTTCACTTGACTTCTACTTAACTTTGAGGGAAACTCATAATACATTGCGACGTACCTTGAGTTGACAGTTGCTTCGCTTCTCTCGTTTGAGAAAAATTGACGCATAAATGTCAAGTTGATTATTTATTATCAACTAAAAATACCAAAACACAAAAAGGTTAATTCGAGGTTGAGTCGAGTGGAGTAATCTTGAGGTAACGTCTTAGAGTATGGGGATAACTCTCTGGTAAAAGGGCTCCTCTGGATCTTAAACTTTTAGTCTCTAGGGATTAAAAAGCTAACTAAGTCCCTGTCAACGTCAAGGTTCACGATCGGAAAAAACGCACGAGACGCATTTCATTTTTTGCCGTTGCTTACTAAAATTCTGTTTTGGGTTTTACCTATAGTATTTATATGCCAAATGAATGTGAATAGGGACAATGAAAGCTTTAACATTAACTCGATAGAACAAAAATGTGCTATTATGTGCTCGCCGGACGCTAAATATGTGATACTAATAAGTTGCTCTTACTTATTTTATCATAGAGGGCGTTTCTCATAAAAAGTAGTGTCTACCTCGTCGGGAGCAACTCTATTTTTAAGTTTGAACAAACGAGTGATGTGTCGAATGAGCGAGTGAATTTGTATCGCTCGCTGCGCTCAGGATTCTACTTTAGCTTAACTGGAGTGAAGGTTTTTTTATGTAAGCGAACGACGTGACGAGCTAGTTAAACCTGATGTTAAGCGTCACAACCACGCAAAACAAATTGCAGTGTAACTCGGAAATTAAAATTAATGTTTTGCGTGGCACTGCCCATTGCGCACGTCATCCTGAGACATCACACAGTTTAAAAAGATTTCTAGACTGTGAGATCGCATCATAATAATATCAGATCGTAACAATGCCCTCAAGCCGGAACACAGTAGTGCTTGCGCACTACTGCTTGGCGGCAGAATTACCTACAAAAGCGGTGATTACGTACGTAGTACATACATAATTATATCTCTATGGTGGTTACCTACCTAGAGGAACTTTGCAGAAAAGTCATACCACCTAGTTGATAAGAATAATAGTTTAGCAAGGGAGAGAACAGCTGCTCTAAGGTGGCAGTCACGTTTCTTTGAAACACGCAAAAGATTCTAGATTAAAATCCCGAGCGTAGCGTTTGCTCTCTAGGTACCTAGGCATGAATATCGATATTATGTTCAGCCAGGCAACATTCAGAGGTTAAAACGGCAGTACGTGGACGGATATAAATAAAACATACACCAAGCAGGAATATATAACCAGTTGGTAGTAAAATGAGCCCTATATAGTAAGCCCTTGAAAGTACAAGAATTGACGCTTTGCTGGGCACAGTTTATTAGACTACAAAAAAGAGTGATTTTCTCAGTAAAGATAGTTTTACTGCCAATTTCGGGGCGTACAGCCTAGAGCTCGTTCTGATACTTAAATCCAGTACGTACATACCTTTGACTATTCAACCTAATAATCAAAGACAGACTATCGTTGAGCATAATTTTAAACATTAAATTTAATGTGTTTTAAATATTTATATGCCTGTAAAGAATTCAAAAGGACAGACAGAAAATCAGAGATATGAACATCGCAACACGAACTTATAAGAACGTGAAGGAAAGAAGGTGTAAGCACGAAAAAAGGAGGGAGTAAACAAGAGGGGAGGGAATAGGTGAAGGACACTAGTGCAGACAAATAAAAGGTCATGTGTATTGTTGGTAATTTCAATTTGGTGGTCAATAAAGTATTTTATATTGTATTGTAAAATGGGATAGTAGGGAACGACGGAAGCGGAAATTAGCGGAATAACATTAATATTAAATAGTAGATTGTGCCAAAAAAGGACCAAAATACCGTATTTACGACGAGAGTGGTTTTTTGAATCCAGACCGAAGCGAAGGATTCTTAAGTAGAATCCTGAACGTAGTGAAGAATTCTATAGTAGTATCCTAAGCGTAGCGTGGGATTCTATTTCAATATACCTACGTCACTCGCGGTTGACTAATTTTGGTACCGGGTGGCACACTAATGCTTTTCATCCCCCTATATGAGAAAAATAAATAAGGGATGCATTTAGTAGTGACATAATATCATATATTATTCCTGACGTTAACATTTCATTTTCACTGCTAGAACTCAGTTTTTATTCAATTTTTTGAGAAAATTTATTCAAAAGTGTCTGTAATATTTTGCTAAAAAGTTGTAAATATACGATCAAGAATTTCCCACGTATTTTTTTATTTGTCTTTATTTTGTTAACTAGTTTTTTACTACCAGCCAGGACTTTATAAAAGCGAACTGCGTCCAAACCTTTTATTAAAACTACTTTTGAATTTGGAAAACAAATAAGCGCGAGCAAGGAGTTTTGGCGGGAACGCGGAAAGTTCACGTCGTTGCATTGTATTATTTTTCAAAACTTGTGCTTTTCCAGTGTTAATGTTTAAAATTGGTGGCGTTTTACGCATTAAGTGCTAATTACGAGCATGAGTGTGGTCAAGTGATATAATGTGGTGTAACGTGGTTTTTCGAGTTGCTTCCAAAATTCCATAGAAGCTTTTTGTAAAGTTGCCACCACTTTACTTGAGCATGACTTAGACTGGACGAAGACCCGACTTAGACTGGACTATGACTATGACTAAGACTAGACTACGTAAAATATTCTAAAACTCGATGAAAATATAATACTTGACACTATGAGTAGAGCCAAAATATAAAAAGGGAGTTTTGGCGGGAACGTGAAAAAGTTCACGTCGTTGCATTGTATTATTTCTCAAAAATTGTGCTTTTGTGTTAATGTTTTAAATTGGTGGCGTTTTACGCATTAAGTGTTGAATTACGAGCATGAGTGAGGGCAAGTGATATAATGTGGTGAAACGTGACTTTTCGTGTTGCTTCCAAAACTCCATAGAAGCTTATAGTAAAGTTGCCACCACTTTGCTGGATCATGATTTAGACTGTAGTATGACTACCTGACTTAGACTGGACTATGACTATGACTAAGACTTGACTCTACGTGATATATTCTTTAACGATGAAAAATTACAATACTTGACACTGGCTAAATCCACTATGTGTGGAGCCAAAATATAAGAAAAAAAAAGTGCGAGCAAGGGAGTTTTGGTGGGAACGCGGAAATGTTCACGTCGTTGCATTGTATTATTTCTCAAAACTTGTGCTTTTTCCAGTACTTATTAATGTTTAAAATTGGTGGCGTTTTACGCATTAAGTGCTGAATTACGAGCATGAGTGTGGGCAAGTGATATAATGTAGGAAACGTGAGTTTTCGTGTTGCTTCCAAAATTCCATAGAAGCTTCTAGGAAAGTTGCCACCACTTTACTAGAGCATGACTTAGACTGGACTATGACTATGACTTGACTACGTAATATATTCCAAAACTCGATGAAAATATACAATACATGACACTGGCTAAATACACTAGAGCCAAAATATAAGAAAAAAAAATACCTATGTGGGTCATTTTTGCGCACTTAGCAAGTATTGCAAATAAGAAATGAGCTATTTTGTTCTACTTATCGGAGAACAAACTCCTTTTGAATTATGGGATGAAAACTACATAAATTGTGTGTTGTGTGTTGTGTGTGTGTTGTGTTGTGTGAGAGACGCAGAGGCTGAAGTGAAGCCTCTTCCTATTTTTATAATTTTGATTGAAGAAAAAAGAATTGAAAAGTTAGTTTTTGAGTTGACATTAGAGGAAACAAGATGTCGCCCTAATTTTTCTTAGTATTAATTTTATTTCTTTGGATTTTGCACAATATAACCGCTTCCCTTTTATATCGCATTTATTTTGTTATCTTTTCTTCTACGGAAACACCACGTCGGCAACACCTACTATATATACCTCACTGTAGTCTAAATTAAGCATTAAGTGTAGTAAGTTTTAGTTTAGTTTTTATTATTGTAGAAGTTAGCTTGAGTAATAAAGGCATATTGAAAAAAAAAAGCATTAAGTACATCGTAATATTTTTGCCAATGGAACTAACTTAAAAACAACATATTTGTTGGCAGAATTGTGACAACTAGCCACAGAAGCCACAAACCAAGAAGTCACATCAAGTCAACATATAGGTGATCTCTCTAATATGATTTATCTTTTAAAAATTGAATTGATTCATATCAATTGTATTTTACGCTGGGCGTAACCTGATTGTTTTCATTGTCAACTCGGTGCGTTCAGACAAAGTATAATAACCACCATATGAATCAGGTTGTTGATTCAAGTGGTCCCGCTTTTGTTCCATATTGACTGCAAAATAACGTAATCGATGTGGATTGTTAACTTTTTATATCGCCCTTCATATTACACGTGAATACTGAAGTAGAATAGTATTACACGAAATGACTGAGCATTGAATACCGGTTCATCTGGTCAGATCTCCTACTGGATAGAACAATGGAAGCTGCTTTTCCCATTTCACAGTCGTATCAACATCAATCAGAATACTATAACGAACAAACTCGTTTATTTCATATACCCGGGGTCCAAGAAAATTAAAGTTAAACAGAATCATGAGGTTAATTAGGTAATAATACAACGACACCAGCCACACATTTTCCTACTGCGGTATTTTTTTTAACTCAGGTGGAGTTTATATAGTACTGAAAATTGTATAAGTGATACTGAATTAAAAATGTAACTAAGGAAGAACCTCTTAAAATTTCTTAGTGTAATGAAAATTTCCACGTCGTTGCATTGTATTATTTCTCAAAACTTGTGCTTTTTCCAGTTTAATGTTTAAAATTGGTGGCGTTTTACGCATTAAGTGCTAAATTACGAGCATGAGTGTGGTCAAATGATATAAATGTGGTGTAACGTGATTTTTCGTGTTGCTTCCAAAATTCCATAGAAGCTTCATGGCTTACACTGGACTACGACTAATATCACTAAGACTTGACTAAGTACGTAAAATATTCTAAAACTCGATGAAAAAATACTTAAAATACACTATGCGTGGAGGCAAAATATAAAAACAAAAAAGAACCTACCTGTAATGATGTTCTCACTGCTCAGGTGAAAAGTTGTATGTGCTACTCGAGAGCAAAGTTTTTGCATCTCGTGCCTTTACATCCCTCGCTCGCTCAGGATTCTAACTTAGAATACTAGAATCCTTCGCTTGCTCGGGATTCAACATTAGCACTCGAAGAAAAAATCAACTTTGCTCTCTTGTTGCACAAATAACTATTGTCTCACGCTGTGAGCAAAATACGATTTTGCAAACAAAGTTCTCTCGCAAAAGGGTGCCATTTCGAGCTGATGAGGTGAAAATAATATTATGTCCTACTTCTAAACTGTGTTTATACCGTTACCACAGATTACTTACCCATTTATCAAAATAAAATATTATTAGGATGTAAGGCTAGTGGTACTATGAAAGGAAGTACGTCCGAAATAATAGTATATAATTAAGTATATATAGCAGTATAACAACCTTAATTACCAAAAGTCCCGTAAGTTATAATATAATGAATGTTTCATTTCATTTGCCAAATTTTGATATCCGGAAGGACACTGTAAATAATTGATTAGCAAGAATCTATACATATAATAAAACTGTAGAGATAAAAAAATCTGTAAATGCAATATATCGAAAAAAAAAGGACACAGGTTGGCTTGAAATTTTTCGCTGATCACGTTAAGCTACTTTTTAGACATTTTGTCTGTTTGTTTGTTTGTTTGTTTGTTTGTTTGTTTGTTTGTTTGTTTGTTACGGCACAAGTCCGAAAATACTGAACGGATTTTCATGCGGTTTTCACTAATAAGCTTAAAAAAACCCGGCGCAAAACATAGGATATATTAAATTTTAAATATCGTTAATTTTTTTTTTTGGTGAAAATGATTAAGATTTCATTATAAAACGGAACGGGATTTTAACAAGATGGCCGCTTCAAGGCCTCAAGGTAAGTTTTTTTTTCTTATATTTTGGCTCCACACATAGTGTAGGTATTTAGCCAGTGTCAAAGAGTAAGTTATATTTTGGCTACTTACCATAGATGAGAGAAAATAAAATGTTACTCTGCTACACTGCTACTGACGGTAATTTCATCTCGGGTTTATCCGGATGCACAGATTAAAGAAAAAAACTCTGTTACTATTATGGCGCGGCTACATATACGCCCGAACCTTTGCTGTTGAGTTGGCGCGGAAAAATATCTCTGTTGACTATCCTCGATGTTTTGGTAGCGCCCCAAACTGGACACACAGTCAATTTGTTTGCCTGCTGCGCGACCAACGTGGGCTAAATAAAATGGAGAAAGCAGTAGCGTTATATTGCATGTCGGCGAATAAATATGTTTTACAAACTGTGAGAGTATTATTTGCGACTACAAAAATAAATTTTAATAGTTTTAATTTATAATTTCTTATCAAAATGAATAAAACCAATTTTTTTTTATTTGTCTGTTTATCTGTCGTTTTGAATACGGATCACGGTTGTTATAGTGTCAACAGAAATATATCATCTGTGAAAAATTCAACAGTCTAACTATCACAATTCATGAGTCCATCCTGGTGACTGATGGACAGACAGACAGACAGACAGACGGACAGCGGAGGTTTAGTAATAAGGATTTACCCTTTGAGTACGGAACCCCAGTCATTTTCATTTCATTCTAAACAATCCCCACTGCACTAAGCAATAAGGAAGTAATTTAATGCATGTTTTTATTTATAACTTATAAGACAAATAACAGTAAATAACAATTGGCGCGCCCGCATTACCGGCAGTGTATCACACTTTTCGGGCAACGGCGAAATACATCGCGCGATAACTTCGTCTGCGCTCGATGCAATGAAGATTAGAGAAAAACAATGTGTTCATTATGTAAGTACCTACACCCAAGGAAGTCATATGTATTACATATAGATAAGTTTTTTCGTTAATCTGTGGTCCAAACTAAAAAAGAGGATAGGTATGAGAACCTTTTTGAATATGAGCACGACACAGAGAATAAGGAATTTAGAAAACTAAAAACATGTTAGACTTTTTTATAAGTTTTAAGGCTTCACGCGCTATCATATTTAGCCAATATTGAAACATAACTAAATTATTATTCATGTTTTCGATTTATTGGGATCTGGCGAAGGCAAAACTCTTTATTGGCGATCTGGTATTATGTATTAGTTTTCAAAAATCTACTACGCGTATAGTATGTAGTACATATAGCTTAACCTATAGTAGTAACATATTCAGTAATCTGTGCACTTAATTTTTTTGACCCTTGCTTTTGCTATGCATTGTAAAACCTTTTTTATTTTGGCATTAGACAAAATTTGTATTTAGCCAATAGTAAGTATTTTATGAAAACTGTTTAAAAGGGTAGGTCATCAACATAGAAGTAGGTACTTAGACTTTTTATAATTATTCATAAGGCTTCACGCGATTATCATACTTAGCCAATATTGAAGCTTACATTTTTATTTATTTATTTATTTTCGAAGACTATCGACTATTATAAACTAAAGTAAACACTGAATTTAAATAACAAAAAAGTCATTAAGTAATTTTTATTCAAGTTTTCGATTTATAGGGTTTGGCGGGAGCAATGTTCTTTATTGGCGATCTGGTAAAATGTATTATTTAGATAAACTTCTACACGTTACCATTCTAACTAGGTAGATAAAATTATTTTTGCGCTACTGCTACATTCTTGATCGACCCCAAGGAAGTTTTACGGTACCTGGGGGTCTAGCAAAGATACCAATCACTAAAGCTGACGCCAAACGCTAACTCCAAAATGTACTAGGATGAAATTTCGGAAATCGCTTCCTTTTCCACAGCAGACATTAGTCTGTTCAATACAGTTTTGAAGTTAGCGTTTGGCGTTAGCGTTAGTGGTTGGTGTCTTTGATAGACCCCAGTAGTACTTATAGCTAATTAAGTTATAGACCCTTACCATTGCAACGCATTTTAAAACCTTTTTTATTTTGGCATTAAAGTAAGCCGGAGGTGCTATTATTTGTATTTAGCCAATGATACGAAATATTTGATGAAAAATGTTTAAAAAGGGTAGGCACCTACTTAGATATAATAATATGTAGGTATTCATTATGGCAATAAAATTGTATCCTCGAATTAACAACATAGCGCGTAACGTTCGTTTTTGACTGTTTTTGATTTGTTCTTCTTCTTCTTCTTCTTCTTGCATGTTGAAATAAGTTTTTAATAGTTAAAATATTTTAGATCTGTGGGCTTTTAAATAAAATAGGGGAGCAGACAATGATTGATTACTCGGTTACTTCAAGAAGGTTATAGTTATAGTAGGTAAGTAACTATCTTATGTGTAGGTAGTTAAGTACTCAATTCCTATGGAACCAAACTTAAGAAGGTAAAAAAATGTGGTAAGTGGAACAAAAAGCGCGCGGATAATATGTAAAACTGAGCAAAACAGGATCATCGTGTGTGATTCTTCCATATTTTTCTAAACTGTACCTGCCTGCTTAGGTAATTACTACCTAAACAAAATTTACTGAAACTTCTGTTAAAGGCCTGAGTGAAGTGATGTTGATTTCTTTTTGTTGTAATATGAAGAGGTACTTATATCATCATCATCATCATTAACAGCCTGAAAACGTCCACTGCTGAACATAGGCCTCCCCCCGGGAGCGCCACTCAGAGCTTATATAATTGTTGTTTTTTGTTTGTAACTTCTTTTACTGTTATAAATTTATATTAGACTCAAACATTTAATTTTAGGTAATGGCTTAAATAGCTTCCACTCACGGCTATGCTTGCGTTATACCTATACCTATGCTAATAC
The DNA here is from genome assembly GCA_963580505.1 of Ennomos erosarius. Classification (NCBI taxonomy): domain Eukaryota; kingdom Metazoa; phylum Arthropoda; class Insecta; order Lepidoptera; family Geometridae; genus Ennomos; species Ennomos erosarius. The sequence continues at coordinate 7,813,958 of OY756981.1, read as the reverse complement.
AGGTTACTGTGCTCAGCTTCGAAAAGATTTATTGGATGTTGTTGTTTGGTACGAAATGCATGATCTATTATTAGACTATAATGTAAAAATTACATAACACAAGCGTGCGAAGCCGCGGGCAAAAGCTAGTATACGATAAAAACATTCATCATTCATAAGTGATTTTGAATAAGTAACTGGTTTAGGTATACAAAAAATTAAGCCCATATTAACATTCGGAATTTAATATAATTATCCTTATTCCATAACATTTTTTAAGCTCAGTGTTATCATATTTACATTTAAAGTATTCTAATAAGTTTTGAGACACTTTACGTAGAGCCCACCCACTTATATATTATACCTACTTACACGTGAAAAAATGTTTTGGTGACAACCATTGCTCATAACATAACTTAGTAGGTTTCCAAAGATAGATATTTTTATATAATAAGTGAGTTTTTATTTCAAATTTATTTAAACTCAAAGGATAGGCAGAGTTGCACAGATTTTGGCAGATAAATCTTGTGGACTAGTAGTTAATATAGATGGGGGTTGAGAACCCATTTTTTCAGACTTGGAATAATTTATAGAAACAACGTGTAGGTACAGCTGGTGTGTAGTCACTGAACTATCTCCCTAAACGGCTAGACCAATTTTTATTTAAAAAATGCGTGGGTTTGGTTTATTACAGCCCGTGTGAAGCAGGTCAGCTAGTGCTACATACTTTATAACCTTTGTACATACTATTACCTAGATAGAAGTTTGTAGTAGTAACAAAATTCTGGTTTAACAAATCACTGAAAAAAACAATGAAAAAACATAGCTAATTAAGAAACCCAATAACGAAAACGGACCAAAACGGATTTTTTCGGTATAAATGTTAGGTTCTTTTGGTAAAATAAAAACTAACCAAGACGGATTTCTAATAATATGATGGTAGTAGATGATAAACTACCGATGCACGATTTACTTATTCCTATAATATAAAAAACAAGTTAACAATATTATATAACAATGTTTTAGTGAAACAAAAAAACTTCAAAGAACACAAAATACATCTACTTCAAAAATTATTAATTGGTAATCAATTATCTTTACGGTCATAATTGTCTAAATTTTTTTTCTCCTACTACAGTTTTTTTGTTTCAATGCAATTAAATTGCATAAAATATTATTATTGTTATTAGTAGTATAAAGGTTAAAGTGATCTAATCCATATGTACGTAAGTACATGTTTTGTGAAAAGCAGATTTATAGATTGGTACATTCACTTTGGGTAGGTATAGGTACGACAATTTTCAACTCGACGCGGCTAGCGGTTGCTACTGCAACTTATCCATGCTCCATGCTAATTATAAAAAAATGACATAGACTATAGGAAGGAGAGGATACTACGTAATTTCACGCCAAACCGCCTGAACTAAGTATATATATATGAAATCTTGCATAGAGCTTTTTTTATCCCTGAAAATTGAGAGTTCCCGCAAAAAAACGGGTAAATTGAAGATTGACACCTCTAGTCTTCCGAGGAACTAATATGCGTTAGTTCCTCGATGCCTCTGGTTGATAATAATATGTACCTATGTAAAGTTAATTATTATTATAAGCCTGCTGAAAAGAAAAACTAAATAAAAGTGTTTATTTCTACGTTACAATACAGTAACAAACTTAGGTAATCTTGTTTGTATCAAATTTCAATTCCCTGTGTCGGGTGAACAATATATATCTGTGCTATAAGTGCAGCACAGTTTGTTCAGTGTCGCTTCCAAACAGGCTCGGGCCTCGACCGATCTAATCTTGTTATCAATCTAGTTGCCAGACGTTTCTGTTTCATATTGTAAATAGTTGCAACTTGAAATTTAAAGCTGCTTTTAATCTGGGTGAACGAAACTTGAAAATCAGCCAAACTGGTTGAAAGTGGTAAGTTACGATGTAGCCAGGGCTGGCGGTATTTAAACCATTTGGTCTGTGTGTTGTAATGCTACATGTATGTATATATTATATATTATTCATTCACAACTTTATTATCACAGCACTTGACAGTCCTTTTCACAGTAAGTTAAGCACAAAAAGAACCTAATTTTGCACCTTTTATATCATTTTATCGTTTTTTCACTGAAAAAACGACTGCTCGGATGGCAGTTGTTTTGAAGCTGTTTTTTTGTTTTGAATTTTGTTTCTCGTCAAATTCATATTTTATGTATTTTGACTCTAGTTTTTTTTTACTATTCTGTATTCAAAATTTTGAAAACTGCAAAAATCTAGAATCTTGGAATGCTATCGAGGTTTCTTTAGAAAAGCTGTCGCTATGGAATGGCAGTCTCAATTTATTCCTCGAACGAGGAACACTAAATTGATATAAGGAACTCAAGAACGCCTTCAAAAACCATCTTTGGCTATTCAACACCAAAATTGTGAAGTGAATCTCCATCTACGTCAATCGCTGCGCCACGACATATCCATTGTCAAATCGCCGATCGCCGAGCTACATCCGCTATAGCCAGTCGCGGAACTACGACGAATCTATCGCCGAGAGCTGATCGCCGAAACTACATCTGTTGTCGCCGTCGGCCACCGTACCTACCACGACGAATCTATCGCCGAGCGTCAACCAGTGAGACGACCGGCTTGCCTTCTTCAAACTTTGAGTGGCAATAAAACTTCATCACCATGTTCCGGCCCGTCGTCCGTCGAAGCTGTGACGACTAATACCTGCGAGTTTCCTGCTCCTGCATCTTGAATCTGAGCTGCGTAATAATACTTCATCGACGGTGGAAAGACGAGAATCTTCTTCCGTATCCAGTAGCTAATAACTGAATGAGCTAGCCGCTGAACTCTAGAAGTCGCCCAAACTAAAGGCAACGAATTCTTCAGTCTCTATAACGACAGTGGGCCTTGTTTGATAAAGTCCCGGATGTGGGCCTTGTTTGTTTGAAGACCCGGAAGTGGGCCTCGTTGAAGACCGGAAGCGGGTTTTGTTTAGCTGAAGACCCGGAAGTGGGCCTTGTTTGGATCCAATAACATTCTAATTTTACCGTGATAACTTGTGTAAACAACTTAAAATTTCGCGTTCTACCGCATCATCTAGGACTTTTTTTACCTTTCTATAAAGCTTGTAAAATTTACCAAAATAAATATCTGTTACCAATTTCTTTTTTTTTTCTCTTCAGCTCTTAGGATCCTGTCAACCTAGGCACTGTTTAGGTAGGGGAGGAGCTGCTCATTAACTTGTAGCGTTCCATCCTACCTTTTTCACAAAAGGAACGGATGTAACGTGACAGTGTCTACGTTTATTACGTCAAGCGACTAGTATACATACAGACAAATTTTTCGTAAGGTATAGGTATAAGTAGGCAGTATAGCATTTAGTAGTCGGTAGTATAAAAATTAAAGGCAAAGGCGTTATAAAGCAAAATAATTGTAAGTATCAGTTAACTTAGCTTATATCCTTCTACTCATCATCTATGATTTTTTTATTGTTATAGGTGCATTGGCTTCGCTATAGTAAGCAATCCAGATTTTAAATACTGATAGACGAAGGGTTCCGCACTATTACTATCTATAAAAACAAGAAAGACGTTTGTTGTATGGGAGCCCCCTTAAACATTTATTTTATTCTGCTTTTTATTGTTATGGCAGCAGAAATACATCATTTGTGAAAATTTCAACTTTCTAAATTATAGTTTATGAGATACATCCTGGCACTTTTGGACGGTACGGAGCCCTAAAAACGTACATATATTGGTATGTAATTACATATTACACCTACGCATTAAAAAATATCATTCGTTTTGGTAACCCTGGAAATTAGCTGCGTGAAACCTGCATGATAGAACAACGTGTTTTTTCATGGCAGCTTTGATAAGTTACTATTACCTACATAAGGAAGTAGCTTCTTTAAAGGTAACCAGTTGATATCAGTATTGTCTGAATAATTAAACCGTGCTTACAAATCATAACTGTTGATTTTCATAGCGCCTGACGTGGCTTGACTGACAGTGCCGTGTTTAATCGCCTATTAACACTACATGAGTAGGTATTTAATATGGTTTAAAGCTTGGCACTAAAATTATTGTGCTAATCGTGCACCTCCAAACACGCGCTATAAATGTGTATACAAGTCTGCCTTTACACCTAATTAAAGTGCACGCTGCACGTATTTTTTATAACTTGACTAAACGAATTATGGAATGGTAATAGTATTATCTTAATTCTCATTTTACGGTTAACGATCTAATGTGAAAATAAATTGTTACTCAGAACAATAAATTCGTCACTCAGCTTGCATTTACGTATAGACGCGATGAAGGCGTCACGGATGGGGAAAGATAAGAAAATATCCCTAGAGCGTTTAATTTCAGATAATCAATTACGAATTATTAATGGAAAATTGTCAAATCCATTTTTTATAACTTTCATTACTTATTTAAGTAATGAAAGTTATAAAGGTATAAGTTAGGATGTATACCTTTATTCAATAAATATACCATATAACATCATGGTGTTGTGTCGTATTTAGTAGTTACTAAATATTAACTTAACTTACGTTATATCTCTATACAGTAAATTCAAATAATATTATAGCATAAACTTATTCGATACAGTTTAATGCTAAAAGCCTTTTCCAGACGATAATAATATTGATTAAATTATTGGTATACATTAAGATAAAAGGCTCCAGTGTCTCAACCACTGCAATCAGTCATCATCTCTGTGCCACAATAAAATATTTATTCTTTTAAATGAAAGGCCAGTGACACTGGCAAGCGCCGCTTTTTTATTAATTAAAGCGGACTCAATCCTCGCATAACGGCTGCAAACATTACTATGCTAATTTATTATTAGGGTATTTTCTCGGCATCCGCAATGTGACATACATTTTTTTAAGACGTAACTGTAGCAGAAATATGATTGATAGTTGACCGTTTAAGTATGCTTCAGTTGTCCGTATCTCTTACATGGCGTTTTCTTTGCAGTTCTTAATCTGTGCTCTAAATCACGAGTAGGTAGTTTATGACTTCTGCAGCTCCAAAATATTTATTGTCGGAGCATACGAAGCCATTTTATACTAATACTTTGTTTGATACTGTGCTACGCAGCTTCCACAGTTCGGAAAGTGCAAGCTACTAGCGATTATTGTTAGCTACCATTTTGGCAACATGTTAATAATTGTTGACAACTTATTTAGGGTACAATTAGATAGGATTTTTGTTAATTTGGATTGTTATTACATTTTATTCATTACCTCTAATAGTGACAGGTGATCTGTACCATACCCCACGGTAGATAGGTATTGTATATAGGCACAGATATTAAAATAGTATACTACATATAGGTAAGCTGAGGTATCTAAGATCCTTAATAACCACGCATAAGCATACGGATCCGGATCTGAGATTTTAACACCGGTAACATTAATTTTGCTAACTCTTTAAATTAAATAAACCTACCTAACAAAAGCAGTTGAATCAACGTTTTGGAGATTAAGGATCGTTATGTTCTTTACGTTGCAATTTAAGTGACCTCCTAATAGTATTTTCCTCCGACCCCTCGGCATAAGTTCATCGTAGACGCCACCTGCTAGATAATTTCGGTCGCAGCGCCGAGCCGGCCGGCCGCGAGAGACGAATAAAGAATCGCGATGTGTGCACATTCCACGGTTGTAGTAGTGTCGCTATTCGGAGGTACTGACTATTGATTTTGTCCACCCCCGGACCGCAAGCCCGTCGAATGCAACGAGCTCTCAGCCTAACACATTTAATACCCATATATCGATATTAATTTATTGATTCCGACCATAATATTAACTTCACATAATACGGCATAGAGTTGTAAAGCTTTAAGTTTCGCGTTTTATTATTTTTCAGCATTAATAAATACCTTCGATCTGATATTGAAGAAAGATCTATAATTTAAAATCTTATATTTGGTGCTTGTATTATGTGAATGATCGATACCATACTTTTAAAGTTTTCCTTACTGCAAGCGTCGTCGACAAAAAGTAATATTCAATTTGATGAGAGCTCTCAAGCGGGTCGTGGTAGACCTTCCACGAATTTCCCGATTATAAAACCGGCCAAGCCTGCGAATCGCTCACTGATGTTCCGATACGTGATAAGTTTTCAAACGCTATCCAATTCTGAAAAATAATTCGTATAAGTATATTCAAGTGTTTATGAAACTATGTCTTCCGTGAGAACTAAATGCCATGCATGTTCAGAGATAAAGTGGGTGCCTAAATCATCACAAATAGAGACCACTAGTTGAAATGGGGAACATCATTAAGGCTCAAAGGCACTAGTTATTAATTAAAAAATTACATACTTTATGGAGCAATTAAAATAAATCTCTGCACTTAATTAGTCCCCTAACGTGGATCCCCTGTGGGATTCAATATGAATTACAAATATAGCATGAAAACAGTTTTTTTAACTCTTATAAAAAGACAGTTTTAGCCAGTTAAAGGAAAAAGGAGGACGAGGTTAAAGGGTTTATTATCTTTCTTAGCTAAAGTGTCACTTTAAGATACATGTATCCCCTACCTAGTCTGTGCCTTTAGGTTCGTTTTAATACAAATGAATGCAATATAGCAATGTTTATCTCGGGAATATTTTTAAACGTTATTCTTTGTTTTTGAGACAGTCAGATAATTATTATATTCAGTTCCAATTCGAGGAATATTCTCACGATCTGCATATTAAGAGACTACCTGCAGAACTAGATTGTTTTTAATATGACTCACACGCACAGTACCCGAGACTCGAGCGCTCGTCTATACATATAATAAAACTGTAGAGATAAAAAAATCTGTAAATGCAAGATATCGAAAAAAAATATGATACAGGTTGGCTTGAAATTTTTCGCTGATCACGTTAAGCTACTTTTTAGACATTTTGTCTGTTTGTTTGTTTGTTTGTTTGTTTGTTTGTTTGTTACGGCACAAGTCCGAAAATACTGAAAGGATTTTCATGCGGTTTTCACTAATAAGCTTAGAAAAACCCGGCGCAAAACATAGGATATATTAAATTTTATATATCGTTAATTTTTTTTTAGTGAAAATGATTAAGATTTCATTATGAAACGGAACGGGATTTTAACAAGATGGCCGCTTCAAGGCCTCAAGGTAAGTTTTTTGTCTTATATTTTGGCTCCACACATAGTGTAGGTATTTAGCCAGTGTCAAAAGGTAAGTTATATTTTGGCTACTAACCATAGATAAGAGAAAAAAATGTTACTCTGCTACACTGCTACTGACGGTAATTTTATCTCGGGTTTATCCGGATGCACAGATTAAAGAAAAAAACTCTGTTACTATTATGGCGCGGCTTGATATACGCCCGAACCTTCGCTGTTGAGTGGGCGCGGAAAAATATTTCTGTTGACTATCCTCGATGTTTTTGTAGCGCCCCAACCTGGACACACAGTCAATTAGTTTGCCTGCTGCGCGACTGACGTGGGCTAAATAAAATGGAGGAAGCAGTAGCAATATATTGCATGTCGGCGAATAAATATGTTTTACAAACTGTGAGAGTATTATTTGTGATTACAAAAATAAATTGTAATAGTTTTAATTTATAATTCCTTATCAGTATGAAGTAAAACCAATTTTTTTATTTGTCTGTTTATCTGTCCCTTTTAATACGGACCACGGTTATTATAGTGGCAACAGAAATATATCATCTGTGAAAAATTCAACAGTCTAACTATCATGATTCATGAGTACACTGTCCTGGTGGACAGACCGACAGACCAACGGACAGCGGAGGTTTAGTAATAAGGATTTACTCTTTGAGTACGGAACTCCTATATTTTTGTAATTCATTCTGAACAATCCCCACTGCACTAAGCAATAAGGAAGTAATTTAATGCATGTTTTACAACAGTAAATAACAATTGGTGCACCTGCATTACCGGCAGTGTATCACACATTTCGGGCTACGGCGAAATACAATGCGCGATAACTTCGTCTGCGCTCGATGCAATGCAGATTAGAGAAAAACAATGTGTTCATTATGTAAGTACCTATACCCAAAAAAATCATATGTATTTACATATAGATAAGTTTTTTCGTTAATCTGTGGTCTAAGCAAAAAAAGAGGATAGGTATGAGAACCTTCTTGAATATGAGCACGACACAGAGAACAAGGAATTTAGAAAACTAAAAACTTCTTAGATTTTTTTTATAAGTTTTAAGGCTTCACGTGATATCATATTTAGCTAATATTGAAACACAACTAAATTATTATTCATGTTTTCGATTTATTGGGTTCTGGAGAGGGCTAAATTCTTTATTGATGATCTGGTATTATGTATTAGTTTTCAAAAATCTACTACGCGTTACCATTCGAAATAAGTATTTAAAATTGTATTTATAGTACCTATAGCTTAACCTTTTGTAGTAACATATTCAGTAATCTGTGCCCATTGACCCTTGCTTTTGCTACGCATTGTAAACCCTTTTTTATTTTGGCATTAGACAAAATTTGTATTTAGCCAATGATAGGAAGTATTTTATGAAAACTGTTTAAAAGGGTAGGTACTTAGACTTTTTATAATTATTCATAAGGCTTCACACGATTATCATACTTAGCCAATATTGAAGCTTACATTTTTATTCAAGTTTTCGATTTATAGGGTTTTGGCGGGAGTAATGTTCTTTATTGGCGATCTGGTAAAATGTATTATTTACATGAACTAACTACACGTTACCATTCTAATTAGGTAGGTAAAATTATTTTAGCGCTACTGCTACATTCTTGATCAACCCCAAGGAAGTTTTAAGGTACCTGGGGGTCTAGCAAAGAAACCAACCACTAACGCTAACTCCAAAATGTACTAGGATGACATTTCGGAAATCGCTAACTTTTCCACAGCGAATGTCATTTCAATACAGTTTCGGAGTTAGCGTTTGGCGTTAGCGTTAGTGGTTGGTATCTTTGCTAGACCCCCTGTAGTACTTATAGCTACTTAAGTTATATACTCTTATCATTGCTACGCATTTTAAACCTTTTTTATTTTGGCATTAAAGTAAGCCGGAGGTGCTATTATTTGTATTTAGCCAATGATACGAAATATTTGATGAAAAATGTTTAAAAAGGGTAGGTACTTAGATATAATAATTAATATGTAGGTATCATTATGGCAATAAAATTGTATCCTCGAATTAACAACATGGCGCGTAACGTTCGTTCGTTTTTGATTTGTTCTTCTTCTTCTTCTTCTTGCATGTTGTAATAAGTTTTTAATAGTTAAAATATTTTAGATCTGTGTGCTTTTAAATAAACCACGGGAGCAGAAAATGATTGATTACTCGGTTACTTCAAGAAGTTTATAGTTATAGTAGGTAAGTAACTTTGGGTCTTAGTAATAATTATGTAATGACGATTTAACCTACTTCCTCACTTTTATCACTAGGTAGGTATGTTGGGAATGAGACAGCGTGGAAAATAGTGGACATAATAATAATTATAATTGTCGATTCTTTAAGGAATGGTGGTTTAGTATTTGTAATTCCTAATTAGTATTAAGAAAATTAAACCGTGTGGTCCCGGTTACGAAAAACCGTGTGGTCCCGGTTACGAATAAAACCGTGTGGTCCCGGTTACGAATAGGACCACCCCATCTCTTTCCGTGGGTGCCGTAAAAGTCGGCTAAGGGAACATCCAGGGAATGGGCTGCAGCATTCTCCTTGGTCTCCACCATCATAATCTACTGCGATCACCAAGCCGCCTGCCAAGCGTGGCGATTATGGCAAACCCCCCCCCCCTAATGACAAGCACAAACAATAACGGCCCCCAGTCCCCGGCGGCTCTGCTATCCCGTGGCTCCGGTAGCGGTCACGGTAACGGCAGGGCAGGGGGTGCGAAGAATCACCGGAAGACGCCCGGCTACCAACCCCACCAAACACGACCCCTGGCCCTAGCAACTTATAACGTGCGCACGTTGAGGGCTGACGAAAGGATGGTCGAATTGGAGGAGGAGATGAGTAAGTTACGCTGGGATGTAATGGGATTGTCAGAAGTCCGAAGACAGGGACAGGACACGATAATCCTAAATTCCGGTAACTTATTCTTCTACCGGGAGGGAGACCAACTTTCCCAAGGTGGTGTCGGGTTCCTCGTCCGCAAGTCTCTCGTCAACAACGTGATCAAAGTCGACAGTGTGTCGACCAGGGTAGCGTACCTGATACTCAGAATAACCAAACGGTATTCGTTGAAGGTCATCCAGGTATACGCACCGACCTCGGCACACTCCGACGATGAAGTAGAAGCTATGTATGAGGATATATCCGAAGCCATGCATACTTCCGAAACATACTTCACCGTTGTGGTGGGAGACTTTAATGCAAAGTTGGGCACAAGGAATGGCGATGAGCTGAGAGTGGGGCCATTTAGATACGGGCAGCGGAACCCTCGGGGACAAAGGCTGGCTGACTTCATGGAGAAGGAGGGCCTCTTTATGATGAACTCCTTCTACAAGAAGCGGCCATCCAGGAAGTGGACGTGGATAAGCCCCGACGGTTCCACGAAAAATGAGATAGACTTCATGATGACAACCAAGAAGCGAATATTCGATGATGTCTCTGTGATCAGCAAGGTGAAAACCGGTAGCGATCACCGTATTGTAAGAGGCACATTGAATATCAATGTCAAGCTTGAAAGGTCGCGTCTGGTGAGGTCTACGCTCCGTCCAAACCCTGTCCAAATCCAAAACCCCGAAGGCTTTCAGCTGGAACTCCAAAATCGCTTCCAGTGCCTTGCCGATTGCAACACAGTGGACGAGTTGAACAACGGGTTGGTGGAAACTGTCCAAGCTGTTGGAGCTGAGTTCTTCAAGACCCAACGCCGAAAGAGGACTCAGAAACTCTCAGGAAACACTCTTAAATTAATGGCAGACCGGAGCGAAATGAAACTACAGTCTTCAGTTGATATGTCAGCCTACGGTGAACTCAATAGACGTATCTGGAGTTCCATGCGACACGACTTGCGTGCTTTTAGTACTTCACGTATTGAGGCCGCAATTGAGCGGAACCAAGGCTCTAAGGTGTTCGCAAAAGATTCGTCTATTGGGCAAAGCCAAATGACAAAACTGAAGACCGAGAATGGTAGTGTCATTTCATCCAAGCCTGAGATCCTGAGAGAGATTGAGAACTTCTATGGACAGTTATACACCTCGACACGTGAGCCCGCTACTAACACAGCTAAGGACACCAGAGCCAAGTTAGTCCGACACTATACCGAAGATATCCCGGACGTCAGCCTGTACGAGATTAGAATGGCCCTCAAACAGCTTAAAAACAACAAGGCGCCAGGTGAGGATGGAATTACGACCGAACTTCTGAGAGCGGGTGGTAGACCGGTACTTATAGTCCTCCAGAAGTTATTCAATTCTGTCATCCTTGAAGGTACAACGCCGGAGGCTTGGCACAAGAGCGTGGTGGTGCTCTTCTTCAAAAAAGGTGATAACACCTTATTCAAGAACTATAGGCCCATCTCGCTCTTGAGTCATGTGTATAAGCTGTTTTCGAGGGTCATTACGAATCGTCTCGCACGCAGGTTTGATGAATTCCAGCCTCCCTAACAAGCCGGTTTCCGAAAAGGCTTTAGCACCATAGACTACATCCATACGCTACGCCAGATTATACAGAAGACGAAGAGTATAATCGGCCGCTATGCCTAGCGTTTGTGGACTATGAGAAAGCCTTCGATTCAATCGAGACTTGGGCGGCGCTGCAGTCCTTACAGCGATGCCAAATTGACTATAGGTATATCGAAGTGTTGAAGTATTTGTACAGTAAGGCCACTATGTCAGTCCGACTACAGGACCAGAGTACGGAACAGATCCCATTGCAGAGAGGCGTGAGACAGGGAGACGTTATTTCTCCGAAACTGTTCACAAACGCATTGGAGGATGTTTTCAAGCTCTTGGAGTGGAAAAGATGTGGCATCAACATAAATGGCGAGTATATCACTAACCTTCGTTTTGCCGATGATATAGTCATAATGGCGGAGTCGATCTCAGCACCATGCTCAACGACCTCAGTAGAGTCTCCCGACAGGTTGGTCTTAAGATGAACATGGACAAGACGAAAATCATGTCAAATGCCCATGTTCCACCTATACCGGTAATTGTTGGGAACGATACTCTCGAAGTTGTCGACAAATACGTCTATCTAGGGCAGACTGTCCAATTGGGTAGGTCCAACTTCGACAAAGAGGTCGCCCGAAGAATCCAACTCGGCTGGGCAGCGTTCGGGAAGCTTCGACCTATCTTTTCGTCCAAAATACCACAAAGCCTGAAAACAAAAGTTTTCAATCAATGTGTGTTGCCAGTGATGTCTTATGGAACTGAGACGTGGTCTCTAACTGTTGGCCTCATTACTAAGCTCAAAGTAGCGCAACGAGCTATGGAAAGAGCAATGCTCGGTGTTTCCCTGCGAGATAGGATCCGAAATGAGGAGATCCGCAGGAGAACTAAAGTGACCGATGTAGCTCTTAGGATTGGCAAGTTGAAATGGCAATGGGCAGGCCACATCGCTCGTAGAACTGACAACCGATGGGGAAAAAAGGTTCTCGAGTGGCGACCACGAACTGGAAGACGCAGCGTAGGCCGGCCCCCCACTAGGTGGACCGACGACCTGGTGAAAGCCGCGGGGAGCCGATGGATGCAGGAGGCGTGCAGCCGCTCTAAGTGGCGCTCCCTGGGGGAGGCCTATGTTCAGCAGTGGACGTCTTCAGGCTGTTAATGATGGTGATGATGATGATGATGATGATGATTAAGAAAATTAATTATGTACGCGTCGTACAGGTAAATGCATATCTCCAGCAATTTATAAACTTATTATTGACACTGGCTATGTGTAGGTACTCAATTCGTATGGAACCAAACTTAAGAAGGTAAAAAAAAATGTAGTAAATGGAACAAAAAGCGCGCGGATAATAATTATGTAAAACTGAGCAAAACAGGATCATCGTGTGATCATCGATCATCATATTTTTCTAAACTGTACCTGCCTGCTTAGGTAACTACTACCTAAACAAAACTTACTGAAACTTCTGTTAAAGACCTGAGTGAAGTGATGATGATTTCTTTTTGTTGTAATATGAAGAGGTACTTATAAAATTGTAGTTTTTTGTTTGAAACTTCTTTTACTGTTATAAATCTATATTAGACTCAAAACATTTAATTTTAGGTAATAGCTTAAATAGCTTCCACTCACGGCTATGCTTGCGTTATACCTATACCTATGCTAATACAGGTTACTGTGCTCAGCTTCGAAAAGATTTAGTGGATTTTGTTGTTTGGTACGAAATGCATGATCTATTATTAGACTATAACGTAAAAATAACATAACACAAGCGTGCGAAGCCGCGGGCAAAAGCTAGTTTTGTAATAAATTAATATGCCGAGTGCACCATCTATAACATGAAACGTTAATTTTATGTGACCGTAAATAGATTGCACACGTATCTATTGGCAGCAGAAGTTTACTTCTTGCATAGATAAAATACCTATCCTGAAAGATTTCGACCTTCAGTTGTGACATACCTATTAGTAGGTAGTACCTGTTTAGTTTATAGAGATTAAAATATAGCCGCGCGTGTATTTTTGCGCGTTCCTGCAGTGTATTTTCTTTTGCCGCTGGCCCGCGGCCCGGCATGACCTGTGATTTTACACAGGCTGCGCGGCCTACCTCGCTGGTCTGTTCTAACTTTAATACTTAGTTTAATATTATAGCTACCCCTACTAAGTGGACCGACGATCTAGTGAAAACCACGGGGAGCCAATGGATGCAGGAGGCGAGCAGCCGCTCGAGCCGTTCGATGATGATGATGATAATGATTTTTTACAAAAACTTGTAGCAAGCCCATATAACGAAACGTAAACATTCAATAAACATTAACAAGTCGGTGGTCATAGTTATTATAAGTCGTAAAAAATGTGATAAGATGTCAAATTACCTCTTTGATCACAATTTACTTCTCTCTCTACGTTTAGAACAGGTTAATCGGATGATTTATTACATTTTCAATGTATGTTAATTTAATATGCACACTTACTGCTACTGTGTGCCACAATGTTTTCAATATTTAAATACCCACGATATAAGTGTAAGAGCTTGACAGTTCTTACTTTCATCAACTTAAATTGGATGTGTGATAGAGCAGTTTATTTGTATTGTGTAATCGTGTACTTGGTACATCACTTTCTGGAAGGATTCAATTTATGCTTACGTGATTCCTAGCACGTCCGATAAAAAGAGGGAGGGTGGGTCTTCATAAAACATAAACATGGTAGGTACCTCACATGCCCCCTACAGTTTCAATGAAGCGAACTGATTTTGATATTTGATTTACTACTCTGTTAATTTGGCATTATGTGATGATGTTTGGATTTGGATGATTTAAAACAATGCAAAAAAATATAATTCAAGTTGCAAAGCCTTTCAGCAGTATTTACATACTGAACTAAATCTGAGTTTCTTGGAATATTTCTTATCTTATCTATTATAATTGACAGCCTCCGTGGTGTGGTGGTTGAGCAGGTCGACTCATAACCCGGAGGTGGCGGGTTCGATTCCCGCGCAAGTACTTGTTCTGTGTCTGGGTGTTGTGGGACCATGGTCCTCGTAGTTCCTAGGTACACAGGGAATACAGGGAATCCTAGTTAGGGTCCAGGATCTATATATGTGATCGTTGGGCGTTATTTATAATGACATGAATCATACGTTTTAATTCTAAATACGAATATATAAAAAAATAGTAAGTATCATCAATACATATAATAAAAATGGAACTGGGCTACACTAACACTTCTATATAAACATTAATACAATTTTTTTTTTCAATTTTTTGTCTGTCTGTTGGTCTGTCTGTCCCTTTGAACACGCATCAAGTAAGTATAAACAAATTAATTATGCATTTATTATAAGTACAACGAAACCATATCTTCCAAATTAGTGATATTATTGTATGTTATCCCAAACCAAATACGTGCTACCTACAAGAAAAAAAACGGAAAAATTGCAGCGGTTGAGCAGACAAAGGTAAATCGACCCATGGTATTAGGCCTGTAGAGTCCGAGCACGGCTCGCGGAGCGGCGCGGCGCCAGCGTCGATTCTCGTTTGCGCGATGGCTATCAGGAGCGCAATCCCCTATTCCTCGCAGTGCTAATCAATGAATAATTACTCTGTTTAAGGGGCACCTCTATAAATAGCTGGCTGGAGCGCTGACCTGGAGCGACGGGTTAGTCCGGCCCGACAGCCGCGGACACTCGCAGCAGCCTCGCTCCTCTTCCCCCCGCGTCACCCAACCACCGCCTCCGTCCTTCTTCCAGGGTTGTCATTCTTCTCGTCTCCTAAAGGTATAGGGTTCTCTGCAGGTACAACCCATTATAAGTAGTCCGTTAGTAGTTTATTACACACTACACCTAAAACATTATAAACTTTTTTAAACACTAACATACCTATTGATGCAATTGCCAACTACTTTAAAATACTGCTTTCTCGAAATCTTCGTCTTTTTATAATTCGTTACAATAAATCGGCTGAATGGAGTTGCCTATCTTAGGTATATGCAGTATTTTCAACAACTACTCTGGCAGCCCTATGAAGTCGCCAGCACTCGACACGCCTCCGACTCCGCATCCTGCCGTTTTTTGCAAAATTAACTCTACAAAGGAATCTCTGTAAGCAAAATGTGGATACAGTTTTACCTAAGTGATCTATCGTAATTAGGTACACTTATTTACTAGTACCTACATAATGTTACACACAGAGTCTACTTTAGAAAAATATACGTCTACTTCTTATGGTTAAAATATTCTTGTAACAGTTCTGCTCATTACCGAAAACACTTCCCTTCACACTCTTTAGTGCAGTGTTTTGCAACAGGCCATCGAACCGTGATTATCTCCATATTAAGGTAATTATGAGGTCGAATAATGTGAATACACCCACAAAATGATAAAGACAAACAAAAAAAAACAATTCATATGATTTTTATGTTGGTCTAGATAGGAAGGCTCCCGCTACACTATGAGCAGGATTGTGCGTGTGATTTTACAACTATACCTAACGGCAATTCTAACCGAAGCTATCGAGCGGAGTACCTTCGGTGCCAAAGGGTTATCTATTATCGAACCGACTATAAACAGATAGCTACATATGGTATAACAATTTCAGAGTTCGCATAATAGATAAACAATCAAGTCGTGTGAAAGAGCAAATAGAATAATTCATCCATGAAATATGTTCTGCGAAAACAAAGCTAATTCAAATTATAGGCGTCGCGTTCGAGTCATCAGAAGTGAATCAAAATTGCCTAAATGCCTAGATGCGTTTTATTTTCTGAACCAATTACCGAGAAACAAGCGACAATGGCACAGACCCTGGTGGAGGCCACAAGGCTGAATGTGGCGCGATGTGCCCGCGACGGCCTGGCGGCTGCGGCGACAGCGGCGGCGGCGTGGAACAAATGCGTAGACGACGCCAATTTGCCACTCAACATGACAGACACTCGCCTCCTTATTTGTATAACGTTAACATGCTCCACTAGACCACTAGATCTGTGTTTGTTTCTGTACCCAATACATAAGATCACACATTGTTACAGTATACGATGACCTGAAAAAGGACTATGTCAGCTTGACATTATACCTATATAGGTAACATCTGCCGCCGAGAAGCAACTTATAAGAAAGCAAAAAATATTGTCTAGCAATTCGTTCAACTTTCAGTTACGAGGTGTTTAGAAGCTTTGCAAAAGAAAGTATGTAATGTGTGTGTGTAACATTTTCTCAGTCCGAACTTAGCAAAGCTAAGTCAATTATATTAACATCTCTGAAACAGATCTAATGCATGGAGTTCCAGTCTGCCGGCTGTAATTAAAGTCGTTGTAGTGTCCTTGGATGACAGACATCATAGAACCTGTACGCAAGAAAATAATAAAAATGACTTCAGAACGATTAAACTTGTTGTAATGAATTACGGCATTGCAAGGACGCAGTAGAGATGAATATTGCATCAGAACAGTTGCGAGCAAGGGGAGGCAACGTTCGCTTGGAATGTCGGCTGCGCGGCGCGCGGCGCTCGGTGCACGAAGCGGGGTGGTGGCGCGGCGCAAGCGCAGGCTGCGACCGCTCACCCACCGCTGCCGCTACCGCCTGTGACTCATCTCATCAACATCTCTACACGCGCAGTTTGGGGAAATACGCAGATAATTTGTAGGTCCAATTCATTTCTTGCAACCGTAGCAACATTGACCGCTTACTTTGACGTCAAGAGTGTAGTTTTCATAGAGATCAATGACAATGCACGGTATTTTCCTATAGAGTATGTACCTACATCATGAATCATGTGAGCTAGCACACCAAGATATTTGAATTAGATGGTACACAATCGACCAAATGTTTCTCTATTGTAACTGTGCTCTCATTTCATTTTCTTTATAGCCAACGTTAAGAGAGTTGAATCTTTCTTCGTGTTGTTAGCTGAAGTAGTAGGTAAGTAATATAACTATACATACAGAATAATAAATAATAAAAATAAATATGTGTGAACATTTCACACAGCGCCATCTAGCCCCAAACTAAGCATAGCTTGCTCTATGGGAACCAGATAACTGATACAATACTTATATTAAATAGCGATAAAGTTTATATTTAGAAAAATATATGACATGTACTTAATATAAGTATTGTATCAGTGATCTGGTTCCCATGGTACAAGCTATGCTTAGTTTGGGGCTAGATGGAGCTGTGTGCAATGTTCACACATTATATTTATTTATTTATATTTATATTTACGTATGATTTTAAATCTAGAATCCCAGAGAAACACATCAGGATTCTCTTTTTGTCTCATTACATGAAACCGTTCCATCTTCGATTTGTGACATAAAAACGTGGCCGCATAAGTTACTTTGCAGATGCAATTAATTATTTATGTTTTCGAGAATGTTGATTTTCTTCTGAATCAGTCATGCTTCAAATGTAAGGTACACAATAATATACCTACTCATATTTTCCTTCGAACATAAAGGAATACGATAAAATAAAACATGGTTAATCAAGAAGCAGGAAAGGTTCCGTCATTTCGCTTACATGTCACGACTCACAACGAGCCACGGGTGGATTGGACGCATTTCACAAAGCTAATCAAAGATATTTACGAAGCTCACGTAGCCCAAAATAAAGTGATTGGAATCATTTACAACTAGCGATTTGCGAATTTATTTTGTATTTATATTATGCTTACCAGCACTGCATTCTCTACAAGTCACATAGTCAGTATATACATCATTAAATATGGCACCATCCAAAAGCTGGAGATATGTAATGGGAAATAGTTTTAATTTCAAATAGTAATTGAAGAGCATTGTGTTATATTCAGTTTTGTATTAATTTGTTACTTGTTGTTGTCACTTGTTATACCAATCGATTCTAATGGCCGTCTCTTTTAACTATCTGATTCTCTTTTAGAGACGTATGCTGGTGTTTTTATTGTGCACAGAGTCCGAGTGGTCTTATATAAGTGACTATTTCCTATATGATGCTGTGTAAATATTGTTGTCTTCAAAGATAGAGCTCGAGTGCGACTGATGCGTGGGTGCAGTTTGACTACGCCATAGAACCACATGACTATTATGAGTCGGTTACTAAATAATATCGATTTTATGGCGCGGCAGATGGCCGGCTGCGGAACCCGGGCTGTCTGCACCCCGCCCCGCACTGCACTCCGCTCCGCCCTCGCCCCCGATTGAGATTTATCCTCCCGAAACATCCCCTGCAAGTATTAGATTATTCTATTTATATTAAGTTTCCGCAATTTTCGTTTAGAGGGACATCAGAGAGAGGTAAACAATCGCACTGCGAATTGGTCCTATTGTAGTAATTTCAAAGGGCATGTCGCCGGGAGACCCGCATTAATAATGACAACGAGTAACATTAGCAGTCTAATTTCCCATCGCTGTGTGGCCATCTGTTGCATTCAGGATTTGCTCACAAATTATTCTCATTTTGCCGTTGTTATGTATGTGATTTATTCAAGCTAACAGAAACTCATTCGACTCGTTTACGGTTATGGCGACAAGCGAAACGACGCTTAGCCAAGGATACGGATAATCTGTTTTTATTCGTCGTCAAAATGCTATCGTAATTTGTGAAATAAAGGCTCTTCATTGGACCTCATATAACTCCAGGTAATAAAATAAAATGACAGCTAATCCAAAACGCTCACAGTAAATTTGCAATCGCGATAAAGGGACGTGAAAAACGAATAAGCTTATATTCCATTTAACATAATCTCTGTCTAGACGGAAGCTGACCGGTGCCGTGCGATGGTCGGTGTTCTCCTATATTGAGTGTGAGCGAGGCAAACTCACAACTCGCCCCCGAAGCTCCACTGGATTTGCCTCCTACATAGTTTGTTTGTGAATTACGGATGAGTTATGAGCGATTTTAACATCTTCGTAAGCAGGATTCAATCCAAGGCTCTCGTAAAGTTACCTTAGCAGATTGATTTAAATCTAGTGTTTGTAGAAATTTCTATATATTTGCTTTACATAACTGCAGGTATTTATAGAGAACACTTTTTTATTTCGCGGGGAGCCGATGGATGTGGGAGGTAAGCAGCCGCTTAAAGTGGCGCTCTTTGGGCTATGTTTAGCAGTGGACGTAATCAAGCTGATGATGATGATGATGATGATGTCGATGACTTTTCTTTTGGTTTGAATCATGTTCGAAGTAATGACCGTGAATAAGAACAAAGTGACCGATCTGAGTTGTATTTGTATATCATGTTTCGTGGTGTCAACGGACGCCTTGAATCTCTGTCCATTTCTCATTAATTCTAATTACACTCAAATGGTCGGGGCTTCGCAGGAAACGGCACATTTAATAAACCCTTTGAAGGTATATATTAAGGTTGTTAAATTTGTTTGTTTATGATGAAAGGGTTTACATTAAGCAACTTATATATTATATTTCACTAACGATTGAGTTTTTTTGGGCTAATTCAATGCAGTTAAAAATGCAACGGAGGAGCAAATTCATGGGAGTATAGTTACTTCCAAAAAGAGTCACAGGCGGAATGTTTCCCAAGCGGCTTCGATCTAGGTTGTGCCAGTTAACGAACAAAGAAGGTATAAAAGGCTCTGAAGCCGATCAGGCCCTATTTATGGTTTTACAAAGATCTCGTTTAGGTAACTATAGGAGTCGCTGTGACACGGAAAGCTAAGAAATGCTAAGGGAAATGGAACTCCGGTTAATATTTTCTTATTGTCTTTCTATATTCTTACAAGTACAATCATCAGTTTATGGATTTAAATAGGTAGGTACCTACTTATGACTTAAAAAGAGTTCATCTTAAAGTAGACATGAGTGCATGGGTTGTAGATTGCAGAATACAATTTGCGATATATTTTTACTAAATTAAGGCCAAATGGACCAAATCATCTAAAAGGACACCTATTGAGACTTAGTACTTACACAATATTTTTAGCAAACCAATCTCAGCGGGTACTTTACCATTCGCTAATATTGAATATCGAGAAGTACAAGCATCCGTATTCCGTACCATAAACCCAAAAAGCACAAAGCATGATTTCTGTCGAGCATGTGGCCCACACATTTTAATGCTTTTCACTTCCGCCTGAACTTGCTTTTAACTCGCCCTCATCGCCAACAGTCAACACAGCGGATTCAAAGAATTAATTTGGCCAATAATTAAAACCATCTACAGTTCCAATAAAATGCAGACGACGCTTAAACGATGGCGTGAGAATGATTTTTACCTATAGTTGTACGTTAGGTTACTAAAATACTATTTATCTTATAAATACTTATTACTTACATGTTATGGTGATGATATTACTTGCATGCTTAGTATGCTCATATTATTATATGTATTAATAGGAAACATGCATGGCGTGGTAAGTATATTTATTTTTATGACAATTTTGCCGACATTTTTTATTATAAAAAAAATTTTGGTTGCCAATATTTTTTTAAACCTGAATAATGCTTCGCCTTATATAAAATGTATGACTATAACTTTATAAATCATTTAAAAATCAAATAAATACTTAGATGTTAATGTAATAAATTCTCCAAGAATAGAATTAATTATTATAGGTACTTACCTAAAACAAGAGACAAGCAGGCTCATCAAACCGAGTTTAATTCGACAATAAGTAGAGACAATAAAAGACAGTAGAAAAACTGACAAGGCAGCATTGCATTTTTTACTGTTGAACTTGATGATTTGCGTTCTGTTGTTATGACATCACAGAACCCGTTGAAGCACGACCCGATCAATTTTGAGGTTCCACGACAAAATGAAAATAGAAACATTCGTGATTTGAACTGCTTTGTTGGTTATGCTATGTAATATCTTCAAAATACAAAAAATACAAGCAAGTATGAAACATTTACGTCATATTAAGAAGACGTCAATAGAATGTTAAATGTTGATGTACCATCAGCACTATTCTTGTGTGTAGGTAAGTATAAATAGGGCAAGTTCTGTGGTGTAAGTTCTTATACAAATATTAAAACGCATCTCTACATTAGACACACTTTATTAAAGGTAAACCATAACTTGGCTTACATTCATGGTATTTCATTTATTAGAATGTAATTATATTTTATATGTAAAAGAGCGAAGTGACAAGCATTTCGTTGGCCTGATGTTAAGCGCCCATTACTCGTAAAAATTACGGTGCCACTCGGAGCTCTAAATCTACTTATAATGTTTTTCGTGACACTGACTGCACTGCGCACGTTAATATAGGTAAAAGGAAATAATAAAAATAAAGAAATCTATGTGCATGCTGTCTTTTGAATTTACCATGGCTAAAATGTGAAATAAGTAGAACGTTCTTATAGTGATCTCATCAGATTCACACTTGACTGTATTTATTGCTGAGAACTCTAAGCCGATTTGCATGCCGAGCTTAAGATTCAAATCTGCTGAATAAGTTTAACCCGTGAATTTAAATAAGGTTGGCACCCAATCTCTTATTTATATTTTCAAGTGTCTACCTAGGTCCAACGCTGGCGGACTGCAAAGTTGCCAAGACGCGGATAACTGTACCACGCAGTGACCAGCCTTGGCAGATTAAACGGTATGGTCCTGCAAATGGTGGTGGCGGCTCTCAAATAACATCTTAGAATACCCATTACAATTCACACTCACTACTCACACAGTTGGAGCTAAGAATCATATTTTTGCCGAACTGACTTTAGCGCAGATCAAAATTACTCCATGTAATAATAGTCACTACTAACTTTAATAAAATTAGCTGGAAACGTTTGGGTCAGGGATTAATCATAATTCCAGCCAGTTATGTGCAAGTACTAAAGTCTCTAGGAATGTACACAGCAAATCTAGGAAGTACCGTAAGCGACTATGGGTCATTGGCTCATGAAGATGTCAGGTGAGCAATAACATTTATTTTATCAGCGCCAGATATCGTTAGTATTTATAATACGATCGGCACTGTAATACAGTATTTTTAAATTGGTCTAAGTAGGTAGGCTATTTATATAAAATTTCAATGTAATAAATAATGGCAATGTAGGTTCTAATACAAAAATCTCACTTTAAGGACCTATGAATTTATCCATGTGGGATAACTAATAATAAATAATAAACAAACAACATATTTTTTAATTAAAAGTGTAATTATAGCCTATACTCTCTTATTAATTCAGTATAGGTATAGAGATTTCAGATGTAAAAAATAAAGTAAACAATTAAATTGCTAACGTATTAAATAAATTTAAAAATGTGTGGACATTTCACACAGCGCCATCTAGCCCCAAACTAAGCAAAGCTTGTACTATGGGAACTAGATAACTGATACATTACTTTTATACTTTTTTTTTGTTTGTAAATACATACATAGAATACAATATAACACCCAGACGCAGAACAAACATCTATGTTCATCCCACAAATATTTGTCCTGGGTAGGAATCGAACCCACAGCCCTCAGTTCAGAAGGCAGGGCTACTACTTACCAACTGAGCTATCGGGCCCATCAAACCACACGTATTAAGTAGTATTAAGTAGATCATTAAAAGAAAAGAAGATTAAAAGAAGTTGGCAGTATGTTACCTCTCTTTTAATTGACTCCTCACTTATTTTACAGCTTCTAACGGAAACCACGTGAGAAGTTTAACGAGCTCCATGAGTGGCTGAAGTTTATCGAAAGCCGCCTGAGCTGTGTGTGATCCTCGGGCCACCAGCCAGGAGATGTGAGGTTGGCTGGATGCTCGATGCTGGGTAACTGTCAGTGATTTATTGCTGCACACCGACTGCCCATTAACGTGTCTCAATCAATTACTACTTACATGAGACTATAGCAAAAATATTCAAAATTTAACAGTCCAAATACTTAATATGATAGGCAAGTAAAATTTTCAAAGAAATTCATAATACATTAGTATTTATTATTCAAGCCAATATAGCCGAAGTCTGATTCCAATTTGGAAACTGAAAACAATTAACAAACTCATTCATCGTAGCGTATAATTATACGTATTTTACAATTTCTGTACTAATGAATGTAGGTAGGTAGCTAAGCTATAGAGTAATTTATGTAGGTTACATTTTTCAATTGGCGTGTACTTATGTCCAAATATGAAAGTACCTACTAGAAAAATAGGAACAATGCTCAAAGCAGTCTAAGGACAGAACTTGATAAAATATAACGTAGTTTATCTTATTATCAGATTTAGATTATTCATAAAGCTAATTTTCGTAGTATCATTGCACCATTCCATCTATTCCCATTAGAATACCAAGTTTGATAACTGGTTTTCAAAAAAGAAAACTATTTACTGTTAGACTGCACAGGTAGGTACCTCCGGGTAGGTACCGGGGCTTCTACTAAAATTTCACTTTTTCTACATGGACGCATAAAAGGATTAAACTCTAGAAAGTAAGTACCTGATGAACAATGGCAAAAAAACAATTTAAATGAAAAATAATCATAATAATATTTTTGAGACAAAAAAATTACCTAAAAAAAACACGTGATCTTTATTTTTAATATCCATAAAATGATTTTCTTAGAATATTAAAAGACAGGCCAGGCAAACAATATCAGGGAATTTAAAAAAAACAATTACTAGCTTACCTTGTAAATTTTGTAATCGTAGGTATAATGGGTTGTTTACATGATGCTGTTTAATCATCTATTGATAATTACACCCTGCGGTGTTGCCACGGGTCGCAAAAAATATGCTAATCATCCGCAAATAAAATGCTCCGCGAGATGTCATGCAAAGATCAAATAACTTGGACGAAGCTGTGGCGCCGGCTATATCCATTCCACTCTAGCTTACGGTATTTGATATTATCGGTTAGATAGGTAGGTACTTATAATAAGACACGCAGGGGGGTAAATAGTAAATAGTAAAGTTGTGTGTCGCGTCATTCACCATTGTGTTTTATTGGCATTATTTTATTCACATTATAAATACCTTTTATCTTATTAAAATAAACTGAAATGCAATTAACAAGTTTCATTTTTTTTATTTCAATTTTAAGGTTAACGTCACTGAGCAAGAAATCTATTAGGTCTGAAGAAGATGAAGGTTTAAACCATTGCCATTTGCTACTCGCCAATACGACCTACCTGAGCGGAAGTAAGGGTACGGGCAACCAAGATTGTTTCTTCAATCGTTCTCAGTTGCTGAGAAAGCAATCGCATAGTAATCACCCGTATTTCCTCAAAGCAACCTAATATTTTTATAACAAAACACGTGAGTGGGTACAGTTAGAAAATTAAGGTACTTACATACTTGCTTACAAGAATTCCGTATTTACCCTCAGTGACTATTTACATAGAAGTTCTCAGGAGGCTTGTGGTCGTATGGGTACCTACTACACTCGTATATGGTCAAGTGAACGGAGGTTCGTCTCAGCCGCCGGAACGTCTATTTGTCTTAACGCAATACCTGTCAATAGCCGTCCTAAGTTCATTGGCACTCCCACTTTGGCGCATCCATTGCGTAGATTTGTGCAGTACACCATCATTTGTTCAACAGGGACCCACCAAACTGGTATCCAGTCTCGTAACATGATCTTTGGTATGCCATTAGCTTGTTTACACATTAAATACTAAATAATTGTACTCAACATGAGCTTACAACCTTTAAGTTTGTTAAACGTTAATTTAAGCTCGAAAGCAGCTTCCATATTCACGTTATCGGATCATGTGTTCCTGCTAATAGAGTGTTGTACAATTAATTACCCTAATTATCTAAATTGGCAAACACAGCTAGTCACACCTCGCCGTTCAACACGGAATTTCAATTTGTCCTAGTACTAGTACTTATAATTATATGCGCCGTTCGTTATGATATTTTTTCATATTTTCTATTTCTTTTTATACATCAGGCTTGCTGGTAAAGTAGTAGGTTAGGTAGTCACAGTATTATACCTATAAAAATATTAGTTTGGTGCGTTTAGTACTTAGTAGTAAGACGTAAACAGGTACTTATGATCTAGGCAAGCAAGTTTGATAGAGCACCAGAAATGACATAGGTAATGGGCAACTACTTTTCTTTTGTTGCACTATTTAAACGACTCAAGTCATGACTTATCTATTATGAAGTTCGAAGTGAATGATATCGTGTTTCGTAACCTGTTTCTGTAAAACTGCTGTCAGCACTTGTGCCTAATTTGTGTGTTGGTGTTAAATAAAACGGTGTTCAATATTTTGTAACAAAACAAGGAACACAAAGGGCGTTACACTCCTAAAGCAAACATAGAGCAATAAGCGCGAACAGGCAGGCGCGGGCGACACGCGTCTCTCGAACGCGACTTCCTCCGCTCCGCGTCGCATCGCACCTATCATCAAATTATCACAATACACCTCACTCACACAAAAGAATACATGCTAACAAGTGAATAACAGATTATGCTAATGTTTACATATTAATTGGACAATGATGTGTAGAGTTCATATTTACAAGTGCTCAATTAGAAATAGGTACAAGATTGAAAGCTCTTCGGCGATGTTGTGATTCTGACGGTCAATAAATCTAATTATTTTAATTATTATAAATACTCGATGTGTGCATTATTTATTAGGTACTGTTCGTAATCTAAGTATAAATAAATTTAGCTTACGGAAATAATTATGTATTATAAACTTGCATAGGTAAGTAACATAGGTATACAAAAAGCTTGTCCCGCATAATATTAAATAAGTAATTATGGTATTGGTTACTCACTATGGTAAATTTCTAATGTATATACTCCTCTTAGCTCTAATCATAGCAAGTAATGCAGTCACCTAATATTAATTAATTACATAATCTTAAAAATCGGACGTTAAAATTTCCATGATTAATTAATAAATTACTGCAGGTTATCATGAGGACGCGATTGATGAGCAATATGCCTATAATGGAGAATAAAGTTAATAAATACTTAATTTGAAGCGGTGACAGTGACAGCTTAATATGTATAAATATATTATTTTTACAGCAGTATCGCTCGTGATTCAAATTTTTTTACAATTTAACCTGTAGATTACGCTGAGCAGGCGATACTGATATAAAAATCATACATACAAATTAATCTGGTGATAACTCAGTTTATTCAGTGACTTAGAATTAAATGGCCTGATAGCTCAGTGTAGCTCTGCCTTCTAAACAATAGGTTGTGGGTTCGATTCCCACCCGGGACAAACATTTGTGTGATGAACATCGATGTTTGTTCTGTGTCTGGGTGTTATATTCTTTTCTACAAATGTATTTACAAACATTAAATTATCTAATTATTCTATCAGTTATTTGGTTCACATA
Source organism: Ennomos erosarius (assembly GCA_963580505.1). Classification (NCBI taxonomy): domain Eukaryota; kingdom Metazoa; phylum Arthropoda; class Insecta; order Lepidoptera; family Geometridae; genus Ennomos; species Ennomos erosarius. Next base: position 7,787,152 of record OY756981.1, on the reverse strand, counting down.
GTACAAGCTATGCTTAGTTTGGGGCTAGATAGCGCTGTGTGAAATGTCCACACATAACAATTTTTTTTTTTATTAAATAATAGCGGTTCAATTTTCTTCGCATCGCAAGACTTAAATGTACCAGTTCTACCTAATATGAGTTATTATGTTGTTAGAGTTTGTAACTTAGCCCTATTAAAATTCGACAATGGCTTGAGATCCACAGCATCTGCAAAGTAGGTGCTAAAAATACTAACACGGTTTTTATAGTGCCACGTATTATGTTTTCAACAAAACCCCGTGCCAAAGACGACATTGACGTAGAAGGTAGGCACTAAGTCAACAGATAATATAACGGTGATTAAATACTGCTTAAAGGAACTAACATTTTCACACGTACTTAATGAGCTTAACATCTGAATATCCGCAAGATATTCAAGCTTGATTTTTATCTACCTTTAATCTCTTGGAGACTATTCCACTTTGATTGCGAGTGCGCTAGTTAAAGATAAAGCACAGTTAAAGCATTGAAAATTTAGGTTTGGTTGCATCATAATACCGGTTCAAATTTCAGCTATATTTAAAATTAAGTTTAACTGTAACCTTAACCATGACGTTTAACCAGCATGTGTTGCCCCACCATATTCGTCATTATTATCATCCAAGTTAGACAGCTTTTTAACCATAACCTTAAGTAGTCAATCTCACGCATTTAAAGTTACCGGTAAATTATCGCCTTATTTAAACAACTTGTAGATAAATGATGACAGATTCGACTGCAGTATAAAGTTAACTCTCGAAGTGGTCGACAAATATGTCTACCTAGGACATTATCCAATTGGGTAGGTCCAACTTCGACAGAGAGGTCGCACGGAGATTCCAACTCGGCTGGGCAGCGTTCGGGAAGCTTCGACCTATATTTTCATCCAAAATACCGCAATGCCTAAAAATTAAAGTTTTCAAAGGTTCTCTTTATAAAATATCACGTGAGGAAAAGTTCTGAAAAAGGCGGACGCTTCTGTTGTGGTCTTACTTCAGTTCCCACACTTTTGATATATTGTTGGGAGTAACACCTATCTACAACGTGTGGTCTCACGGAGGCTGTCATAATTATGTACAAAATACGAATACATTAGAAAATTGGTCGTTCCTAAAGAATCCTCCAGTTGTTATTAAAATTATGATATAAAATGTGGTCTGATACTATCACATAGCCTGTAGGTAAAGGCCAAATAAATTTAAAATTGTATTCTTGTAATTTGACGTATTACTAATTATTTTATTTTTAGATTTAATCACTAATAATGCTTTATTTTGAAAACATTTGTAGGTAGGTACTTATTATTAATGTATTGGCTATCAACTTCTTAACACTAACCACATACCTGAAGACGCTAACAATACCATAAAAATTGACAAGTCATTGTCGAACTTTCACCAGATTCCAGATAGGTACTCTATAGCTTACATTTAATGTACTTATCTTAACTATTGGGAGTAAAAGTGCCAATAAATATATTATTAATATAATATCTCATCATAATCATCTTCAACAGGCTGAAGACGGCCACTGCTGAACATAGGCCTCCCCCAGAGAGCACCACCTCGAGCGGCTGCTGACTGCTCGCCTTATGCATCCATCGGCTTCCCGAGGTTTTCACCAGATCGTCGGAATACCTACATATCTATTATTGTAAAAGAGACGTTGTAATCAGAAGAGGAAGTGAGTTGAGTTTCCCCCGTCTTTCAACACTCGTTTCCTTCCTGGTACTTTTTCTTATTCTCCCTCCGTTTACACATTCTCTTTATAATTATTCTCCTGCCTTCATACCGAAGAAGACGTGCGTGCGTTTGCTTCAAGACTAGTTGGTCGCACGCCCTGTGCGCAGCTTTAATAAAATTGAAAATCCATTGTTAGATAGCGTGTCGTCATTACACCAAAAAAACCCTTAGGTACATTTACGTGCCTCCAACAAAGAGCTGCTTAGAAATAAACTATCTTTTTCGTGCAATTATGAAAAGAACAATGGTTTGTTAGAGAATTCAACTCGACGATAAACGTAGATATAGGTAATTCTTAAAAGATAATTTCAATAAATATTTATGGTTATTTCCATTCAAAAGACAGCCAATTCTCTAAGCAAAATTTAGATACCTAAAACAAGAATGGCCAAACAAAGCAATAAGTTCCCTAAAATTATGTGTAAAATCGCAACGCGGATGTAGACCGCAAGTTAATTATATCCAGGTACCCTGTGCCGAGTTCCGAGACTGCGAGCCATCATTTGGGCAGCTGAGTGTGACGGAGCGAGCCGGGCCCGGTCAACGATCGGCGCCCACAATTTGGAAGGTCGCAACACGGCCTTCTTTCGCCGAAACATAATCAACTAACGCCACTCTGCTCGTCCCGCGCTCGCGGCCGGACACCCTGTATTTACCTCCATACACTAACAGTTATGAATGCTCTCGCATGTATACATGTAGGTTATGTTTCTGTGTCGACGCCGATTCTGGTTCAATTAGAGTTTTAATAAAAACGACTCTGTAATTGGATTCTCGATTAATATCGCTACGATTTCTAATTGTAGGAAGGATGGCGTGGTCAATCTGACGCACCTATCGCCTTACCGCGCGTTAAGATGTTTTTGAATCTCACGGTGACATTATCATAATGGCTTAATAACTCTTTCCTGCGAATACCTTTGTGAGAACGTCAGGGACTCTGATGGCTGACTCACAAAACATGCATTATGCGCAAGCTCTTTATGTTTTAGAATATACCGTCGTACCTACCTCATTTTTACGTGAATAGTATATTCATTAGCCGATACATTGAGATATTATTGTGAAAAAGCTGTTTAGTTAACGTTTTTGAGGTGAAGGTGTCTGTCTTGTCTGTAAGGGTGAGGTCAGCAGAAGACGCGACTCTGACACGGCGGCTATTCAATCCTGCGTAGCTTATTCTAGTATATTCTATATAACATATTCATTATATTCTACCTTTATCCTTGACTACTGTAGGTAGTATTTCCCAAGATTTAACTTTTAAGTTTAATTAAGTTCGTAATTGAAGTTTATTCAAAATATAATTCCTATTTTATTTTTATTTATACAATTTTAAGCACCATTGTCGAACAATTCACTTTACATTTCTAGCAAAAAATATTCATATCATGATCTGCCTAAAAAGCATGTAACATGCTTCACAAAGAAATAGTGACCTCGAAATGAAAATCATGCAGCACTTGTAACCGTTAGAATAACGAGGTCATTTATCAACTTTGTATTTGTTTGTGCCTGTACGCATGAAGAAAGCGATTAGATATCGAGCTTATATATGTGGAGTTAAATTAGATATCATACAAAATTAGTAAGCTTACAAAAATATAGGCTGTAATCTGTAGAGCGATTATGTAAAGCTGTTACAAACACTGGGTTGATTGAAACACATTTGAAATAGCTACATGTGTGTATCGATAATTTGCGATTACGTAAGGGTTTTTATTTCTATTTCAATCGGTTTTTATCGATAACAACCAAAGTGAAGTTGCAGCCAACCCGACCAATTTAAAAAGCAAGGTTTATATAGAAAACGTGTTGAAATGACTAATCATTTTTATTTGGCTGCATTATACGGTTCTTTGGCCTATGTTTTTGTTGAAACAGGAAATGTCATTGTCATTGTCAATGAAAAAATAGAGTTATAATAATTGTGACCATTTGTGGCAGATTTCTGCCATTTGGCAGAACTAGCTCTCAAGTTTACTATTTTAAAAACGTGGCATCTTTCGGCAGATATGGGGGTTATTGATATTTTGAAGTAAAAATCGGAGGTCTCATAGCTGCAGCTCTTTATTAGTTTTAATAACTTAATAATATTAATTTGTAATTCATTCATCAGACTTCCTCACTGAAACTAGAAGAAACTAAATACCATACCTGCCGTGCGGACTAGAGGGAGCGCCTCACTAGCAACCATGTAACTAAGATAGTTTTCATCCGATCAATATCCTACTGCCGGTAAACTGGCGCGCTAATTGACTGTCATTTGTCTTTTAAGATATAAATAAAAATTGCATATGATTACTTTTTTATTCATTGGTCAGCCCCCAAAGGGCTGAAACATAAAAATAAACGTCATGGGCCCTGTCGGGCACGCAAAAATTAGAAGAGAGGAGGATACATAACTATTGATAATCGCGTACAGCCAACGACGTTTTTGCGCGCCAACGTAACACGAACAATCTATCAATATTGAAGCCGCTTAAGCAGGGTTAGGTAAGACGTAAAAATTATTAACCCGCGCAAGCCGGGTTGGGTCAACTAGCAATATATTATAAAAGACTTGAGGCATATTTCTTTGTTGAGGAAGATTTCTTGCCTATTTAGGGCAGAATCTGCAATTTAGATGGTCACACTGGATATAGTAAGTAAGTATTTTATGATTTACTACTTATGCGTTTATATTGCTTGAAGATGCTCAATGTGAAGAAAAACAACAATAAAAGTTCGCAAGAAACAACCTCTAGCCTGTTTCTATGGAGAATGTAATTTCTGTCGTCATTTCGGCTGAAATCTATGTACGTAATCGCAAATGTTCATATCGATGAAATTTTTGTTCTGTCAAATCCTTTTCTGTAGCAAACTTGTTGCAATCGAACTTTTATTGACTTTGATTGATACAGAATGTCGTACATAATCGCAAAACTATAATAAATACATATTTCTTAATGAAACTGATTGAAATAAAAGTTACATAATCGCCCTACTGATAGCATTACGCCGTAGTAAACTTTTTACAAGCAATTGAGTTAATAAAATGTATATATCAAGGTTAACATTGATATGAAAGTCAAATAAAAAAACACCTATTTCATTCAGTCATTATTTATATTTTATATCTCTTAAATCAAAAGATATCGATCTCTAAACGGTAGAACTAAATATAGAACAAAATAAACATAAATTGCAACCATTAGCTACCATTATTGAACATATTTAAATAAGTAGATGAAATAAATCACAACATCCAACGACATTGTTTGCAAAAATACTTAAGTATATCTAATTCAACAGTTAATCAAGCTATTGTGCCGCATACTTTCACTGGCATGTTTTGTATGGCGTGTAATTGAAAGTAATGATATCCATATTATGTTGTGTATCAATCTACAGTTAAACGAACAAGAGCGCTATCACTCTTTATATATTTTTAAGGTTCCGTAATGCAAAAGAAACAGTAATATTATGTTTTGAATGTAAGTTTCTTTAACGAAAACCTTATGGTTTCATACAGGTTTAATCTCAAGTTATTAATGATGAAAACTATAATTAAGATCCAAGCTCTATAGAGCAAATAAATTAACTCAAAAAACAAATCTTCTTTTATGCCAAATTATATACAGTGTCGGCCGGCGGTGGTAAATCACGACATTAACAATCCTTGTAGAAAGAGGAAGTCTCAAGCCATAGGCATCCTCGTGACGCTAATTAATTGAAGTGTTTAGATAACTTCATGTACTACTTGAGATAACTACGTTCATACATTTCATGCACTTACATGGACTTTTGTTTAGATTGGCCTGACAGCTCTGTTAGTTAGCTCTGCCTTCTGAACTTATAGGGTTTGGGTTCGATTCCCACCTAGGGCCAATATTTGTGATTTAATGAACATAGGTACTTATTTGTTCTGTGTCTAGATTGCATTGTGTGTATGTATTTAATTTTACTAACAAAACAAAAACATATAATAATGTGTATTCTATCAGTTATCTGGTTCCCAATGTTCCCATAGTAGAAGCTATGCTTAGTTTGTGGCTAGATGGCGCTGTGTGAAATGTCCACCTATGTTTATTTATTTTCCTACATATTGATAGCGAGCAAGTATTGATATTTTTTTATTCTGTTCTCTGCTCTTTCTATTCTAGATTACGATGTTTTAATTATTTTCCAAGAAGGAGGAGAAGAGTACATTACCAAGAATACCTAAACTTTCACGTTATTATTGGCACGGATTGAATGTACCTTAACCGTTACGCGGTTGAGGAAACAGTATCCAAATAAACATCAAAAGCAAACTGTGAAGTGACTTTGTGAAAAAATATCGTTCCTACGCATAAAGTTCAAAAATGATCATAAAGCCGTGATCAAGGCAGTAAGCGGGCACTTGAGAGTAATGGGGTTCAGGTGGAAAAGTTTTAAATTAGCTTCGGTCAGGAGCGAGGGAGACACGGATGGAGGGGAACGGAATAGAAATAGGCGGCTCACGGCACAGACGAATATCACGCAGATAATTGGTTTTATTAACAAGTTTGCTCAAAATTATATTCAATTACAATTAGCAAAGTAGAAACCGTACCAAGGTGTATAATTTGCTCACGAAACGATTCATTAGCTCTGAAGTTCGATTGGAATTACCGGCGGTGGCAGCGCGTCCTTGTGAAGGCCGATCGTTTGCCCATCACTAATTGTACGTAAAAACTTAAATCCGTGGATACGTGAGTCTGTATTACGTAAACTTGAAGCACAAGGAAGTAACCTTTAATAGCTGAAACTGTTCAAACAAATACAAGTATTACATTACATGTTAGACGCGCACGATTTTCGTAAAAGACGATTATAATAAATATTTATACGTTATGTTTATTCCAATAAATTACCAGAATAACAACCGTAAACAATTAATTAATTCGTGATCTCTAAATATGATAGTTGATATAAGATATTCTCTCATATTAAAATAAATATATAGTCTATCTTAAACTTGAATGGTTGCGTGTATTTCAATAGTCATTATTATACGTTTCTGATCTAGCGTCACGTAGGTTTAAATTGACGTTGTAATTAGTGTAGCTAAAAGTAAATAACTAACTCCACTCGTCGAAAGCTCAGCTAAGAGCAAGATATTACAATGTAACCGCCAATCAATTAAGAATACGTCAGGAATAATAAATTGCTAGTTTAATGAAATGTCGCTCACGTGGCGGTCGCAGTGCAATGCAGCTAGGGCGCCGCGCCGCGCGACAGTGGGGCGGGCGGGACCCAAGCCGAGAGGCACCTTTTAATTTTTTAAGGTCTTTAAACTTGACCGTATAAGATTGTCAACTTTTGTAAAGATAAAAACGTTTATTAATTCCATTGATCAACTTGAAAACGCCCACTGCTGAACCTAGGCCTCCTCATGGAGCTCCACTTTTAGCACAAACCATTTAAAAACAGATGTAAAACTGTACATAAATCAAAAAGTTTATAAAGCTGTACTAAAACTTTATCATGACTCACTAAAATAAAAGTACGTGGTTTCTCCCATAAAAAATTCTGCTTGGGGATACTAACATAAAATTGCAATAAGTTTAATATAAAATATGTAAGTTATTAAAAAGTATGTATTATTTGTTTAAAACCTTATCTATCTAAACTCATATTATTATCTATTGCTACTTCTTATGATTATTTTATTAGGGTAATTCTTTTTCTTATTCCTTTTCAACCAGCACTACAACTCGTTCCACACTACACAAAGGTTAACTGGAAGAAAATGCTACTTAGCATTAAGTTCGCCTATGTACTTGATTTACTCTTGTGCAATAAAGCATTTTCTATCTATCTATCTATCTATAAAATAATTATTCATAGTAGGTAAGGACTAAGTAGGTTTTATTTTATTTATCAATAGATTTTATTATATTTTCTATCTACTTACCTATTATAAATACAACATTGCATAATTAACTCTACCAGTAATCATAATATAGGTACCTATACTATCGTATACAAGCCTCATAACCAGGCCTTAGTTTGCAGATGACCGCTACCTCCTAAACTAGCATAGGCGCACTCAGCGCGACGATGATTGATGTTGGGCGCAGTGAAAGCATTTAAGTGTAGTGTGTACACATCTCGAACCGTAACAGTAATCAGACCCTACCACAAAATGAATGTACGTACCCAAAACACGCGTTACAATTTTTCTCTTACATTGCACAATACGAATTTGTTAACGGGAACCGGTCATCTACATTCAACTTTTTTGTTTGTGCACGGGTATAAATTGATAATGTTGGTAATTTGGCGCTCGGCTCGAGTGCCGTTGCCCGCTATACTAATGAGTTTATAATGGACACAATGATACACCATGATCATATATTTTCAGAATCAATGTCTACTGTCTAGGTCGAGAGCGCAGGTGAGACATGCTGCGGAGCTTTAGGTAAGTTATGGTCCGATATTATTATTATTACTTATGATAGGTACTAATATTCTTATGGTAGGTATCCAAAGGATTAACTTTTAAGAATCATTAACTGAATCACTTAGGCCGACTTGCGCGTTCACTCTAACCTCGTGTTACCTGAATAAATGCCTAACTCGGATTATTTTTGTATTTTATCTTGCACGTTAGAAAATTGACCACTTATCCCGTTATATATTTAACCCGGGGGTAATTTGACATGTTGATCCTTAAGCGGCTTTCACATACTTGGCAAACAGCGAACATCAAATAGCAAACATGAACTTGAGGATGGGTGTGTGTATTTTTATTTTGGTGTTTGCCTGTTTGCAAACACACATGTATCACTGGCAAACACCATTGATCGGTATCAGTGTCGCAATTGTGCATAGTTCTAAGGATTTGACAAATACGTTTGTCGAACGACAAAGCTATTTGTGATGTATTCAAACGTTTGACAGTAGTACGCGCGTAGGGTTGCTAACCATACATTAATATATAGAACTGCACTATATTTCAAGGCTGTGTGCTAAACGCTGTGCGCAACTAGTAGGTTCTATATATCTCTTCGAATACTGCCCGCGAATAATTGAGATTATTCGCTGCGGCTTAAATAAAAGAGGTAATCAGTATCCTATGTGTTCCAGTATCCAGCATAAAATATAAGCTATAGCTAGCATGCTACTCCTTCGATCGCATCGTCACTTTCAAGTTGCCTGTTGCCAAGTTTCAACATGCGGTCAGTAGCTATGTCAATATAACCTTCTTCATTTAGGGCCTCACTTATAAACGCTAAAGTTAGCCATTGCTTAAAACCTTCTGTCAACTTTTGACTGATTTGAAATGTCACGCGGGAAAACACTGACTAATTTTAAGCGGCATTTATAAGTAAGACCCTTAAAGTAATGTCGTTCCTGCTTTCTATTCCCGCCATATTCACACGAAGGAAATTCCGATATGAATTTAAAATCGCGGAGAACAAAGAAACAGATAGTAATAAATATCCCTTTTGATTTTACTTAATGCATATTTTATGATACTTTTAATTTAAAAAAAGACATTAGATAGTGTTTATAAAAATGAATATTTGATAAATAATATATTTGTTTATCTTTTGTTTTTTATTATATTAAAAAGATGCTATATATTTCTCCGAAAAAAAATGTTGGCAGCCCTAACACGCTCGTCGCCTGCCATTTTTGCCCATCCATACCTAGCACTTTTGACTATCCTGTGGATGCAGTGTATGTGTTGAGTAATTTGTGGTCGGTGTTTGGGGTACTAGGTGTTTGTGGCAAACATCAAGCATGTAGAGGCGGCTTTAGGTATGTACGTTTTATAAGTTTTAAATTAACACTGGCTGAAAATGTTCTATTGATACCTCTCCAAGAAGTTCTATAATAGTACTTATATTCCATACTAACTGGAACAAGCACTTCGAACAGAAACGATAAGTTTTTCGAGAAGTTTTTTTTTTGTGTCTCGAGTTGTGAATGAGTTTAAAATAAAATAGTAGGCCCGCAGTTTCATCTCTTCAATCACATAAGAACCGTGTGTAGCATAGGATGCTTAAACAGCATGTGCTATGAATACAAACAACAAAGGTACATTACATAGATAGACTGCTAAAGGCATGCCTAGCTCTTCCTCCGGTAGGTGGTATATTCCCAGTTGCCCCCACATGGATCGCCCCCAGTTTAGTACATGCATGCTACAGCTTCTAATTTTACTAAATCTGATAAAATTTAGTTGATTAATTTACGAAGTAACGGTATTATGCTATCCCATAGAAAGTATGATTTCTGTGCGATTGACTACTGTATTGTTTTTTAGTACAGTTTTAGTAAAGGTAAGTAGGTAAGTCAATTTTACCTAATTTCATTATTTTACATTCATCGAGAATTTACGAAGTTGAGTTTATTATGCATGTAGAATCTGGTTGGTGCTCGTGAAAATGAAACGATGGGGGGCTTGAGGCAGCAAAGTCTTCTATATTTTCCGACAAAACTATTTTTAATTATTAACACCGCAGAAAAAAACTCTCACGTCTTCCATTCACATCTTGCATGTCTCTCTTTCTTCCTTCGTTCATAAACTCTCACACCTTTTTTACATTTAGATTGTCCGTTCATAAATTTTATCAGATTTTTAATCCTACATGTATTCCCATGAAAACAGGTTAACTACCTCCGATAATAAGGCATAAGAAAAAGACAGACTACTCCATGGGTACACAACGTACTATCTTCCTCAGACCACGTCTCTCTCCAAACACGATAGTCTAATGTCAATTTTACGGCATTAAAATTAAAGTTTAGTTTTGTATAATTTACGATGCTATGAGCTTATTCCAGTTAGTATAGAATATGTATACCTTGTACCTTTCAACTTCAAATACATAAGTCAGGTGTAATTTTGTTTTACTCTGTGCATTGAGCCGGAGGTTTACCAACTTAAAGCCCGTCACACACGTAGCTATAATATATATTAATATATTTATAGCTAGACATATTACCTTATGTTTTCTATACAAATTCTCGAGGGACCACACACGCAGCTATAATATATATTTCTGTGACCCACCTATACCGTAATATATATTATGGTATATTTTTATATTATTGTATATTAATATATATTATGGTATAGAGCGAGACATATTTTGAATGTACAGCATGTTTCAACATATCCGACGCGCTCCTCGGACGCTTCTCCCCTCTTACCATTCCTGCCGCTTTGCCTGGGGGTCTAGCAAAGATCCCAAATGCTAACGCTATCTCCAAAAATGTATTGAAATGACATTAATCGCTTACTTTTCCACAAAAGTAAGCGATTTCCGAAATGTCATTCCAGTACATTTTGGAGTTAGCCCGAAGCTTTTGGGATCCCGAACGATCCCAAAAGCAAAATTTGGCGATAGCGTTAGCGTTTGGAATCTTAGCTAGACCCCCTGGGCCGCCTCCGCCCGACCAGTGTGGTCAATTTAGGCGATATATCGCCATTTAGTCTACTCGGCACTAGGCATCGGCAATGTAAAAATCTGATTGGCGACTGGTCACTTTTTATACTACCTCAGGTACAAGTCATTTAAATTAGCCAAATTATAAATAAACTACTTTTCATAAAAACTATATCCACCTTATTAGGAGTGTGTGATATTAATCGGAATGGTCGAAGAACCATCAAGTAAATCCAATAACAATGCACTTCTTGTTGAATTCATAATTACCTACTGTGTTTTGAAATCAACCTTTATTACAAAACACGTGTAAACGCTAGGCCGACCATCAATGAAATGAAGGAAAATATATATATTATAGCATCGTCTCCGTGTGTGGTAGCTTGCTATAATATATATTATAGTACGGTATATTAATATATATTATTGCTACGTGTGTGACGGGCTTAACCCCTGTCAATATTCCGAACGTGCAAGAGAAAATGTCTGGATATTTCTGTTTACCAACTTAACTCGAATTACTAGCTCTGGGTTAGGTATTCAGTTATAATTTTAAACCGAGAACGTGCAAGAGGGCCTTAAAGTACCCCGTTGTACTTAATTAATATATACTTAGTGACATTTTATAGAACAAAACTAAAAAAATATTATGATAACCTACATCCTAGTATACATCTCACCTTTTCTGGACAGTAAGTATAAACAATGTACATAAAAACACTGCAACAATCATATTTCTCATATTATATTTACTACAAGAAACCACAAAAGTTAATGATACCGTGCGCATGTTTACATCGTCTAGTTGATACACCGATCTGAAATCTCACATGTTTCTGACGTCTTAATGACCGAAACTGTTAAATAAAACAACGGACGTGTCGGCGGTCACGCAGTAAGAAAGTGTAAATTGTCGAAACCACACCAAATCAGAACATCTAATTATATTACAGCGAGAATTTTCAAAACATTGCTTCATTACCATTCAACGAGAAAGAACCAGTACTACTCAACCCGTACATATTCGAATACTCGTATCTCAGAATTATCACGTTTAACCTCTGCGTGAGGCGCTAGCAAGAAAACTTGATAGTATAGTAACAAAAAACATTAACTATAATTGCGCACTTTAGCTGCAGGAAATATTTTTGTTTAACTAAAATTAGATGGCCACATTCGAGCGGAGAATATTCCCTATTATTAGTTGGAATTGGTTGTTTGGGCTAGATCGTTTCTCAGAGCTTCGCAGAATCTTGGTCACGCATGCTGAAATAGCGCGAAATACAAGCTAACCAGTAAGAATGACGGGCCTCTTAATAAAACAACGATGAGGTCATACGATACGACAAAGGCATTTCCACCGATCCCTGCAAGCAACATGCACGTAACGTTTATCCTTAAAAATAGAGGATTATCACATTCCTTACCACAACCTTCCGTGAATCACCAATGCAGAGCAAAGGCACGTCAGAAAACCAGTTTAAGTAATGGAAAATAGGTACCTGATGCAACCCTAGAATTCAGTCGAAAGATAGGTTTTAGTATTCGACTATACAAGGTGCCAATATAATAAGGGCTAAAAATAATCTTCACCAATTTACTTAAAAATGACTAATCCAGACAATGTAAGTAAAACTAAATTAATGGATTTACAAATTATATCGAGAATGGATTATTCGATTATCATCTATTTTGTTGTGATAAATAGCGAATCGTGATAAGGTCGGTGGCAGCGGCAGCCGATGACGGCATTGCTTCCTGATCTTCCTTGTAACGTGACTCATTCTGTCGTGGTCATGACCCGGTTCACGGATTTTGTTTATAACCCACACTTGTTCTATACCTACCAAATGACTTAACATAATTACTAATAACTTTTACTCAGAAATTGGTAAGTGCTGTATCAATTAAGGAATAGTCCACTTTTTGCGATGTTGTTCGATGTTCATAGGTTTAATTACTTACTCACCTATAGTTCATGTCTTCATACTGGCCATCTTCCTTTAGAACTACCCACAATTAGAGAAAAAAAAATCTACTGTAGAACTACCATAGAAGTTTATCATTTGTTTATACTTGTTTTCAGGCGTGCGTCGTCAGTAGGCTTTGCCTAAAATCCAAGATTACTTGTGATATGTGGCCGTAAAACGTAAAATGCAGCTCACATCTGGCTGAGGACATCTTAGAATATTATTTTCTATGTTTATGATCTTGTGTAACAACAACTCAGTGCCTGCTGGCTTTGCCTATTTAGGAGGAGTCAAGGAATATTGGAGAATCGGACGCCGCAATTATCTATTTTCTTTAGAACGTTTTCTCTACGGTAAAATGTAAAATGGTTTAGGCATTTCATCAGATTTAACATGAGTAAGATACTTTGTTAACAGTTTATGTTATGATACATGCCTAGTCCTACATGGAACCTTAGTAGTAAGTGCCAATATACTATATCTTAGTACCATGTTTGTGATCTCTATATGTAGGAATCTATCTGCACCTACCCTACAGATAAAATCAGTATATCAATTTTTGGTACATATAGGTAAGCTACTTATGTAGTTACGTAGGTACAAAAACTTAAATTTTCAATTATTCTAGATAATAATAAATAATAAATAAATAACGCCCAACGATCACATACATAGATCCTGGACCCTAACTAGGATTCCCTGTATCTAGGGACCCAGGAACTACGAGGACCATGGTCCCACAACACCCAGGCACAGAACAAGTATTTGCGCTTTTTTTTTTTCGGGCACAAATACTTGTCCTGTCGCGGGAATCGAACCCGCCACCTCCGGGTTATGAGCCGACCTGCTCAACCACCACACCACGGAGGCTGTCAATAATAAATAATAATAATAAAATTTATTCAAAAATTACAGTAGGTAAGTGTCATACAATAAGGGACATACCATAGGTATGTGTCTTAGTCTTATAAATATAATAGAATTCATTACACTGTATGGTGCCTGCACTAGGGTATACCTGTGTTGCAGGCGGCATGAGCGCTAATAAACTGACAATACTAGGGATACATGGTAAACAGAATTATTATTAATATTTAAAATAAAATAAAAATAACAATTAAGACATCTTTACATACAATAGTACACAAATAGTAGCTAATTATTATATTATTACCTACCTAATTAATTAATATAAATTTTTAACCTAATTTATTTAACAACATTTAATAATAGTTCAGTCTCATCATGGGACAGAGACTGCAAATGATTAGACACTGTTAATTTAGTCCTAAAATAATTTAGGGCGTAAATTGACAATGTCTTATTAAGTCTATTATACAGAAGAGGACCCAGAAAAGCGAAAAACCGGTTTGTGAAAACAAACTTTGACACAGAAAATGAGGTACATACAATATCTTTCCGTCTCTTAGTGTTAGTAAGGTCGGCATTATGCGTTAAAGTGGCATGCTGTTTTAGAACCGTGGACATTATGAAACTTTGGCGGACTGTTAGTACATTACAACTTTCATAAAATAGACGTGTAGGAAAAAGGAATGGTCTGGAAGTGGCCACTTTCAGGATAGCTCTTTGGGCTCGTTCAATAGTGATCATTACTGTTTTCGGTGCACCACCCCAATAAGTAATACAGTATTGAATAATAGATTGGCCCAAAGCTTGATAGACTAGTATAATTAATCTTTTATTCGCAATATAACGCAGTTTTTTGAAGACAAATATTAACTTACGTATTCTATTAGCTAGAGCGGAAATATGTTTTCTGAAAAAGAGGGTGTCATTAACTATAACGCCAAGATATTTAATCGAATCCGTTTTATCAATAAATGGACACGTGCACGCATCAGGCAGGGAGATATCACAGGAGTGTGCACGTAATTGATCGTGATTATCAAGAGTTTGTATTTTACGCATGCCAAAATTCATAAATTTCGTCTTGTCAGCTTTAAGTGTTAGTAGGTTACGTTTAAGCCAGTTATTTACAACATTGAATCCTCGTTGCGCGTAATCATGTACTTCTGTGCTGGAGTTAGCGGAAAAAATTAGAGCAGTGTCAAGCATACGAAATGATTTTACCATGGTCTAGATTTAAGTTACAGAGATCATTTATGTAAACTAAAAAAAGGGTAGGACCGAGGATGCTTCCCTGTGGAATCCCGAAAGGTGGAATTTTCATGTAGGTGCTGATCACATTGTCTATTTTCACACATTTAATTAGATAGAAAAGGTATTACTCTTAATAAGATTCTGTTAGGTGCACGATTTTCCCCATTGAAGACCTGACTGCGATCCTGACTGCTGCGCCAGATCGAACCTACCCAGGGCGGTTATTCTCTATGAAGACAGATTCCACACGATTCGAAATCACGTCGTTATCGTGTCTTGTTCAAATCGTGTCACACCGTTAGATATACCTTCACTTTATATTAAAGTTATCTTTATTTTTAATAAAATATATTGACATAATTGGTCATATCTTTGATGTGTTGATGTTTTGGAACGCATCTCGGTAAAACATATGATTTTTGACAGTTCAAATCGCGCCAATTCCAAATTCATTTCGCGCGGTTTTGTTTTCGTTTCATAGAGAATAGACTTTTACAGATTTCTTATGTAAGACAAGGAATTCGCGTGGTTTTGAAGTAAGGAATCGATACAGAATAACCGCCCTGATATTTCGATTTTCTTTGTTTATTTTTACGGTCTTTTATATATGTATTTATATGTTTCTTTTATATATAATGGTTTCTCAAAGTTTATTTTACTGTATATACCGTAAAGTGAGTGGGGTCTAAAGTATAAAGATGACTGTGTATATAAATAATCTCATTGTATTCTATTAATATTGCAAATGCAAAAGTTTGTGTGTATACCTATCGTACCAACGTTTGATACCGCAAAAGCGGAATGGCTTTTGGTGAGACTAAACACAATAATAATTTATTAGGGGTAATTTTATAGTAAGTAGGCACATCGGAAGTAGCAGTGCCCATCATTATTTTCTGCAGAACCGACAACCATGGGGAAGGCGTGTCTTTGTGGAAACTGTGACTTGGCAAACGTGTATAGGACGCCCATCGTCTAGGTGGATGGTGGAGCGACGACTTGCGCCTAGTACCTGGCAGTAATTGGATGAGAAGAGCCAAAGACCCGGTACAATGGCGTACCTTGTGTTATCTCCAGCAGTGGACAATTGCACGCTGCATGATGATGATTATGAGGCACATTTCATCCCGGAAAATTGAGTTCTTGTTCCATTCTAATACTGCGGGGCGCTGCTAGTTACTACCTACCTACAATAAAATAAAATCAAATACTTTTTTAAGTAGTATAAACTGCTAGACTGCAACTGTTATGGGCGGCCGTGTCGCTTAACGTCAGGTGAACGACAAGCTCGCCACGTCATTCATTCACATAAAAAAAATATTAAAAGACACTTTCGCGAGAGAGTTTATTGCGACTATTTTAATAAAAGAAGATTTGCTACCATTATATAGTTTAGACAAAGATGATACTAAGATACTTATGCATGGTTATCCTTACATGCCGAGATAATATTACCGCGTCGTAAGGATGCGAGTATGATGATCACCATTAATTGCCGTCGTTGTTACAAAAGCTGGGCCTACTTCCTGCTCCAACATAGTTTCTGTTAATGTTCCAGCGCTTAAACAATATATGCCGTTACAAGTAAAGTCGTGAGAATTAGATCCATTCAGGATGATCAGTAAAAACTACAGCACCTATTGTGTGCTGTGAGCTAAGCGCTAATTACTGCTAATGTGCTCTGCTATAAAATCAAGATGTTAACATCTACGCATTAAATATTAACTGGCGAAAATTGCACTTCAAACAACACACCCATTTAACACAGATTATATAAAACGCTTTTAGTGCCATCCGAAATCGCTTATTTATTTTCAGACTTTATGGAAGGTAATCAAGATTGATGGAGCTCTATAGAGAGTGCGAACGTGTCTCGTAAATCTTATTCAAATGAACCAATTAAAACACTACTCGAAAAACTTGACGTTCATTATTTAGCCACATTTCACAGCGAGGCTAACGGCGGTGGTACATATTGCTCGTGTCTGCGATCGGGCACGCTAATTTTGAAGAAACCGATTGAATATGTACGATAGACAGTTCGGAAAGTTCCCAAAATGTAGAGCGCGTGGTGTGTTCCAGTTTTGTGATATCGCTTTGTAAATGATCCGCACAGTGCAGTGCAGTTAGCGCGGGTATCCAGCGATGTGGGCCGTGGCCGTGGCCGGCGACGATGGCGATCGGATCGTGTTAGGTAACGGCACCCAACTAATTATCTATTAGAGGCAACAATAGTCTCACGTCGGCCGCGACGGGCGCGTGGCTACTTCGTGTCGCATGCACGCACCGCGGCTCTTGTCCGGTGTTTCCTCGTGGACCTACTATTTTGTTCTACTAGTAGGACCACGAGGATATACATGTCCTCGTGGTCCTACTGTGACGTCATATTTTAAGAAAGTGATTTTTCAATCGTCATGTAGATACTTATAAAAACTTTTTGCGCGTTGGCTTAATCATTTTGTGGAATCGTCAGAAAAGTAAAAGATGATGATTGTTGTTTGTTTGTTGTGTTGATGTTGACAGAGTTGATCTCAGCTCAGCTCTGAGAAGTGGTGCGTCAAAACTCAATAGTGAGTATAGAGCTATATAGGGATACGTTATGCGGGCAAATCTGACATTACCAGAAAGTCGTCTCCGAAATGGAACAGTTCAACGGATCTCCAAAATGACAAGAGATATGGGGGTCCCGTTTTATCTGAAATTGGAGTAGATCTTGGGATGTTCCAGAGAAACACAAAAAATAGGGTTGCCATACAAAATTGAAACGCTTACCTATAAATGGAAAACGGTAAGAGATAAGTGGGTAGCAAGGAAGTTATATATATTACTGTAGGTAGTAAGTTAAGTATTCAATCAAATGACATAGGGGATGACGAAGCTGTCAGGTGGTGGTCATTAAAAACCAAAATGGCGGAATCAAATGGCGGCCATTTTGAAACTTGGTCTGATCGAGATACTTTTTTGCATGGGGGTCGTACTAAGCAGGTGGACCACGGGCAATAATTTGATATTTGTAAATATTATTTGGTTTTCGGCATTTTTAAAGATGGCTGCCATGGATTTTTGACGGATTGTTTAGTGATACCTATGGATAATGTTGACCACTTTTTTGTATATTCGTGACAAGGTGCTCGACATGTTATCAGAAAAATTGATGACGTGGTCTTTTGAGCTTCCGTCATTCGGACAGTCAACGGGCTGGCTAAACGATATGAGATGGGTTATGTGCGTTTTAAACAATGTCATAGCAAACCCTAGGACAATTATGGAGCTATAAACAAAAATTCAAAATGGTGGAATAAAAATCCGCCATAAAAATTTTAACCTTATATGACGGCGAAACAATGTCACTTAAAGAACTATATATATATATATATAAAGAACGCAAACCATACGCAAAACTAATGTTGTTTGTAAAGGGAAGATTGGCTAAAAATTCGTTAAATTTACTTACTAAGCATTTGGTACCTAGAAACATTATTATTTAAGACGATATCACCACGAGGAAATGGCAGATTAAAAGAAAAATTTTTAAAATGTGATAACAATGTTAACCATGCGCCGTGAAAACCAACCCCTCGCAAAAAATCTGCCCGATATATATAATTATGAACTTTGACGGATGTTGAGCGGCATACACGCGTCAGGAGCGCTACTAGATCCATCGTAATAAATGCTGTTAAAAATTAAGTCGGGTTTTTGGCGGGAACGCGGAAAAATTCACGTCGTTGCATTGTATTATTTTCCAAAACTTTTGCTTTTTCCAGTGTTAATGTTTAAAATTGGTGGCGTTTTACGCATTAAGTGCTGAATTACGAGCATGTGTGAGGGCAAGTGATATAATGTGGTGAAACGTGATTTTTCGTGTTGCTTCCAAAACTCCATAGAAGCTTCTAGTAAAGTTGCCACCACTTTGCTGGAGCATGACTTAGACTGGACTATGACTACCTGACTTAAACTGGACTATGACTAGGACATGACTTTGCGTGAAATATTTTATAACACGATGAAAATATAATACTTGACACTGGCTAAATACACGATGTGTGGAGCCAAAACATAAGAAAAAAAAAATTCTTCTTCTTTTTCTTTATGGCTTTCTATCGCTTGTTTGCAACAATTCTGCCAATGTCAAGTGGGTAAAATTTAAAAAAAAAAAAATTAAGTCTAAACAACGGCAGCCGTCAAAGTGACAACAACTGTCAAAAACGACATTCGCTGTCAAAATTGACATCCGCTGTCATAAATGACACTGATTCCGCTGTCAATGATTATATCCGTTGTTAAAGATGACATCCGCTGTCAAAATTAACATCTGTTGTTAAAAATGACATCCACTGTCAAAATTGAGATCCGCTGTCAAAATTGAGATCCGCTGTCATAATTGATATCCGCTGTCAAAAATGACATCTGCTGATTCCGCTGTCAATAATTATATCTACTGTCAAAATTGACATCCGCTATCAATAATTATATCCACTGTCAAAATTGACATCCGCTGTCAAAAATGACATCAGTTGTCAAAAATGACATCATATGTCAAAAATGACATCAGCTGTCAAAAATGACAAGCTACCAAAGATAAAACAGCAGATTGCTGTGCTGTTTTATTTTTGGCGCCAACTTTACAGCTACGAGCATTTTTTTAGTAATATATTTTTTTTATATTAATATTTAATTTAAATAAGCAGTGCTGTCTAATTCCTTCAAGCTCACTATATTCTGTATTTTATTCTAATAGTTAGCATTTGTTTTTCTCGCAGGGTGTTCACAAAAGTTAGTAGGTCCACGAGGACATGTATGTCCTCGTGGACCTACTGGTAGGACAAAATAGTGGGTCCACGAGGAAACAGCGCTCTTGTCGCCCTCAACCGCCCCATTACTATTCAGTAGCACTCAGATGTCACATTGCCGTTCGGCTAATTGCAAAATAGTTCTTCCGAATTATAAATGAGGAGAATTAGGATGAGGAGTGAACTTTATACATTTGCCTTATCCTTAATTTTAATAACAGTCTTCTATTACAATATGTAGTGATATTATTGCAAACTATAATTACCTACCTCAGGTTGCTATTATCAGATTGTCAGGTTGTGTGTGTACCTATCTCGAGATTTAACAAGGAGCTTGTTCTCAAATCGTCTACTGTTGTTTTTTGTGGTATGTTATTCAATATCTCCTCCAATTGTGCACAGATTATTTTTTAATTCGTTACGTTTATCTCCAGTATGGTAGTATTTACAAATATGGTATGGTCCCTTATCTTGGTAAAGAGATGATGGACCTACTCCATACTATAGACAACAGAAAAACATGCTCAGTACAAACAAACAGCAAACAGTGCAAAAGATAAGTAGCTTTATCTAAAAAGTGTGATGATGGACTTTAAAGATACACTAAGGAACTCCTATGGGATTAAATGTAGGCGACAAATATAAGCTGTGTTGGATTTTACGTAGTTACCTACATTACATAGCTGCTAAGGTATATTTTTATCATCAGTTGATAAAATTTGTAAATAATAAATGTACCTATATAAACTTATTTAAAAAAATCAGGTTATGCGTCATAATTCTGTCATTGTATTGTAAGTATACGAAATCAAAAGAAATGTGAAGATGCTCGTTATAATCAAACTATGAATGTGCTTTGAAGATATCCCACACAAACTTTTGTGTTCCTATCCTAATAATGAAAGGCAATAAGGCAATAACAATTTTTTACTTAATCCAGTAAACCCCAAGATTCCCAAGCTGTGCAAATGGAAATAAGTAGAGCTAATTTATTAAGTTAATTTATCGTCATGCATCTGTTGCTCGTGTTGTGACCAGCATATACTTAGCATTAGAACAATGAACTTTTTTGCACTAACATTTCGCCTTTCCACAATAATGCTAAAATTATTCGCCATATAAAAAAGAAAAGCAGTTATAATGTCGTAATTTTATTCGTATGTAAATAGCCGTTTTGGAATGCATAGCTTCATTCGTAGTTGCAAAGCGTATTGTTTAAAAATGCTAAGGATTTTCCGCGGTAAATGAGAGCACTATCTGCCTGAGCTATTCCCAGGCTATTTAAACAAATTCTGCTCACACCAGCGAGAGCGGGCGTGGCACTCAGAGCGCGGCGCGGCGCCGAGCCCCGACACCAAGCGGCCGCAATGTATCGCACTTGGTAGGTTTTCATGCTTCCTATCTATCATAATCTATCAGATGCACAGAGCAAAAAAAACGCTTCTGTGAAGGGTCATTTGTTTCATAGCTCTGTGATCAGATGCATATCAGGTGCCACAGAAATCACATATAAAAACACTGTCAACTATCTGGATCACAGACAGACGTGGGGGACAACGACGTCATTGCATATTCCGTTTCTGAGTAGCGCATGAGTACCCCGTAAACCCATAGTTTGGTAAACTGGTATTTCGAATCTTGTCAAAAGGAAATGTTAATTGGAACTTTAAGTTCATCATTTCTATATTAGAGTTTGGCCCAAAGGCATATAAACTACAAAAACAAGAATATTTTTTGTCTTTCTCTGCAGTCCTTGCCAGTGCATTTACATTTTCTAGTGTATCGCGACGTTTTCTTCACTGAAAGCTTTAAACTCATTACATTCAAACCCATGGCCCAGGAGCGGAAGACGATGGCATAACCAGCTGAGCTAAGTAAATTATCATCGTCCCAAAAACATAACAGCATTTCATAATGACGTAAGTATTTATAGTATATAATACTAGCTTTTGCCCGCGGCTTCGCACGCATGTGTTATGTTATTTTTACGTTATAGTCTAATAATAGGTCGTGCATTTCGTACCAAACAACAAAATAAAATAAATATTTTCGAAGCTGAGCACAGTAACCTGTATTAGCATAGGTATAGGTATAAAGCAAGCATAGCCGTGAGTGGAAGCTATTTAAGCCATTACCTAAAATTAAATGTTTTAATATAGATTTATAACAGTAAAAGAAGTTTCAAACATAAAACTACAATTTTGTAAGTACCTCTTCATATTACAACAAAAAGAAAGCACTTCACTCAGGTCTTAAACAGAAGTTTCAGTTCATTTTGTTTAGGTAGTAGTTACCTAAGCAGGCAGGTACAGTTTAGAAAAATATGGAAGAATCACACACGATGATGCTTTTTTGCTCAGTTTTACATATTTTCCGCGCGCTTTTTGTTCCATTTACCACATTTTTTTTTACCTTCTTAAGTTTGGTTCCATACGAATTGAGTACCTACACTTAGCCAGTGTCAATAATAAGTTTATAAATTGCTGGAGATATGCATTTACCCGTACGATGCATAGATAATTAATTTTCTTAATGCTAATTAGGAATTACATTAAACCACCACTCCTTAAAGAATCGACAGTTATAATTATTATTATGTCCACTATTTTCCACGCTGTCTCATTCCCACTGCACTTTCAACATACCAACATAGTGATGAAAGTGAGGAAGTAGGTTAAATAGTCATTACATAATTATTACTTACACCCAAAGATAGCCTACCTTACCTACTATAACTATAACCATCTTGAAGTAACCGAGTAATCAATCATTTTTTTCTCCCGTGGTTTATTTAAAAGCCCACAGATCTAAAATATTTTAACTATTAAAAACGTATATCAATATGCAAGAAGAAGAAGAAGAACAAATCAAAAACAGTCAAAAACTAACGTTACGCGCCATGTTGTTTGAGGAAACCATTTTATTGCCATAATGAATACCTACATATTATTATATCTAAGTAATAAAAAATATTTCGTATCATTGGCTAAATACAAATAATAGCACGAACTCCGGCTTACTTTAATGCCAAAATAAAAAAGGTTTTAAAATGCGTAGCAATGGTAAGGGTCTATAACTTAAGTAGCTATAAGTACTATAGGGGGTCAAGCAAAGATACCAACCACTAACGCTAACGCCAAACGCTAACTCCAAATCTGTATTGAAATGACATTAGCTGTGGAAAATTCGCTGTGGAAAAGTAAGCGATTTCCGAAATGTCATATTAGTACATTTTGGAGTTAGGGTTTGGCGATAGCGTTAGCGTTTGTGATCTTTGCTAGACCCCCAGATCACCAATAAAGAATATTGCTCCCGCCAAAACCCTATAAATCGAAAACTTGAATAAAAATGTTAATTAAGTAATTTTCAATATTGGCTAAATAATAATCGCGTGAAGCCTAATGAATAATTATAAAAAGTCTAAGAACCTACCCTTTTAAACATTTTTCATAAAATACTTCCTATCATTGGTTAAATACAAATTTTGGTCTAATGCCAATGTAAAAAAAGTTTTACAATGCGTAGCAAAAGCAAGGGTCAATAGGCACAGATTACTGAATATGTTACTATTATAGGTACTATAAATACAATTTTAAATACTTATTTCGAATGGTAACGGGTAGTAGATTTTTGAAGACTAATACATAATACCAGATCCCCAATAAAGAATTTTGCCCTCACCAGAACCCAATAAATCGAAAACATGAATAATAATTTAGTCATGTTTCAATATTGGCTAAATATGATATCGCGTGAAGCCTTAAAACTTATAATAAAAAGTCTAAGAAGTTTTTAGTTTTCGAAATTCCTTGTTCTCTGTGTCGTGCTCATATTCAAGAAGGTTCTCACACCTATCCTCTTCTTTAGTTTGGACCACAGATTAACGAAAAAACTTATCTATATGTAAATACATATGACTTCCTTGGGTATACGTACTTACATGATGAACACATTGTTTTTCTCTAATCTGCATTGCATCGAGCGCAGACGAAGGTATTTCGCCGTAGCCCAATAAGTGTGATACACTGTCGGTAATGCAGGCGCACCAATTGTTATTTACTGTAGTATAAACATGCATTAAATTACTTCCTTATTGTTTAGTGCAGTGGGGATTGTTCAGAATGAAATACAAAAAAATAGGGGTTCCGTACTCAAAAGGGTAAAAATCCTTATTACTAAACCTCCGCTGTCCATCTGTCTGTCTGTCCACCAGGATGTACTCATGAATCGTGATAGTTAGATAGTTGATTTTTTCACAGATGATATAGTTCTGTTGCCACTATAACAACCGTGATCCGTATTCAAAGGGACAGATAAACAGACAAATAAAAAAAATTGGTTTTGCTTCCTATTGATAAGGAATTATAAATTAAAACTATTAAATTTTATTTTTGCAATCGCAAATAATACTCTCACAGTTTGTAAAACATATTTATTCGCCGACGTGCAATATACTGCCTCCTCCATTTTATTTAGCCCACGTCGGTCGCGCAGCAGGCAAACAAATTGACTGTGTGTCCGGGTTGGGGCGCTAAAATAACATCGAGGATAGTCAACAGAGATATTTTTGCGCGCCAACTCAACAGCGAAGGTTCGGGCGTAAAGGAACTCGTGCCATAATAGTAACAGAGTTTTTTTCTTTAATCTGTGCATCCGGATAAACCCGAGATAAAATTACCGTCATTAGCGGTGTAGCAGAGTAACATTTTGTCTCTCATCTATGATTAGTAGCCAAAATAAAACTTACCTTTTGACACTGGCTAAATACCTACACTATGTGTGGAGCCAAAATTTAAGAAAAAAAAATTTACCTTGATTCCTTGAAGCGGCCATCTTGTTAAAATCCCGTTTCGTTTCATAATGAAATCTTAATCATTTTCACGAAAAAAAATTTACGATATTTGAAATTTAATATATCCTATGTTTTGCGCCGGGTTTTTCTAAGCTTATTAGTGAAAACCGCATGAAAATCCGTTCAGTATTTTCGGACTTGTGCCGTAACAAACAAACAAACAAACAAACAAACAAACAAACAAACAAACAAACAGACAAAATGTCTAAAAAGTAGCTTAACGTGATCAGCAAAAAATTTCAAGCCAACCTGTGTCATTTTTTTTTCGATATCTTGCATTTACAGATTTTTTTATCTCTACAGTTTTATTATATGTATAGATAACAACTAAAACACGACCCCTAAATTGCTTACTTACTTAATTATGTCCGAGCTGGGTATGTGCTGCTGTTGATATCTGAGAGTGGGCACAAGATTCAGGCGCTGGCCATAACGGTATCCCGCTGGCGGCTCTGCACACAAATTAATGGTTGGCGCTCAAGGCCGCCTACAAGCAATCGACATAGATACATCGGTTTGTCGACTATGAGAACACGGTGCCTTCCGACTCACGGACGAGAATGAGGTCGAGAAAGTGGCTCCAAGCACATGATGCCGGCAACCAGCACTCGATGACAGCGGCAGAAAACAGCCGATGCAGCTCACAGCACCCCCCCATCACCGACAACGATAACCAATGAAAGTAAGTCCACGAGTACACTTTCATTGGTTATTGTGGTCGTGGAATTCTTCAACAATTAATGACAAATAATTCCTTATTATTATACTCAGTAAAATGTAATTACCGATCTAAATAAGTAGGTACCTAATACCAATTCATTAAAAAGGCAACTCATATCGATTTCAAACTGCTCTCTCCGGCCTATTGACAA
Source organism: Ennomos erosarius (assembly GCA_963580505.1). NCBI lineage: Eukaryota > Metazoa > Arthropoda > Insecta > Lepidoptera > Geometridae > Ennomos > Ennomos erosarius. The sequence goes on along the minus strand of OY756981.1, from coordinate 7,761,376 downwards.
AAATAGAAATGCTAACTTATCATGAGAGTGAACGTATCGCTCGCTAATTAAATCCTGTTCATTGATTCAGGGTATATGGAACACGTCTTCTACTCGATCGTCCATTCACTAGTGATGCCATTAAATCGAATAGGTGTAGCACAAAGGTCCGCGCGTCGTTTTGGGTGCCCGGTTTTTGCTCCGTTGTTGGTGGGTGTACGGTTACTGTTAGCCGACTTTCGGCCGCCCCGGCCCCGCCACGCCACAGTCTAACCTTGATACTTTCAGTTACGACGTCTAAGTCTATTTTGCACTCTTCTTGTTACCACTGTCATCTTATTGTGACCGAGTTAACTGACAAAAAATATCAATCAAAATTCTAGCACAAAGGCCTGAGGCAGTCGCGCAGTCTCTTGCTTAACTGACGAACGAGAATCTAAACGTTTCGTCAACTTCTTTACTTACTTGAGTGCCCATTTTTAACATGTTCATTTTGTTGTTTTATTATTTATTTTGCGCATGTGTTATGGATAGCGTATATTTTAAGTATGTGCAAGCCGAAGTACCCACGTGCTATACTTATACGAGTTATACTTACGTTACCTTCTCTAATAATAATAATAATAATTACAATCCTTAATTATTACCACTGAGTAATACTAATAATATGCTGACTGATTACATAATATTCAATTTTGGTCTTAAACATAGTAAATACTAATGTTATGTTAAATACAGTACCTAGTACTAGTTGGATGCAAGAAGCACGGGTATATATTAGGCGGTCAAAGTGGTACTCTAAGGGGAGGCCATGTTCAGCAGTGGACATCTTCCAGCTGATGATGATGATGATGATGATGATGATGATGATAATAGATGCTTATACTAGAATATCTTCGCAAATTATGAGAGATTAGGGGAGGAGTGCATTATAGATAGAGTTTACTTGATATCTTTATATTTCCAATAAGTACCTACCTAGCCCGATTACGTTGCGGTATCCTGTTACCAAAAGCGACAGGAACGTAGAAAATATAGACTAGATTCTCATGATGTAATGCATATAATTAGGTAGATACAACCATTATTCATACAAGACTTTATTATTCGTTTTTGGTGTGTTGATGAAGTGGGTAACTACATTACAAGAAATGCGTTTTACGACCATAAAGTTAAGTTAAATTAAAGTTGTAGATATACTTAAGCATATGATATAAGTAAGTCGATGCCTGGAAATGCCTGTCTCCCTGTGTAATAATAACTTCATCTCACAAAGAATGATTTTACAATCACAAGAACTATGAAGTAAGGAGCGAGATGTAGCATGCGACGTGCAAGTTCAGTGACTTTACCTTCCCTTCGGGATCGGCAAGAAGTTGCATTCGCGTTCTCCGAACCTGTTTATGTATCCCGATGCCGCAGTTGTGGGGATTTTGGAGACCAATTAAGCGTGCTTGCTGGTTGAACGGAATAAAGTTGGCGTGTATCAGAGATTCGGGTGTCCGTTCGGCGGGCAGGCGATGCACGTAACTTCTCTCTGTTACATAACAATTAGCGAGTGAGCCGGGCGGCGCGGGCGGCGGGCGCCTCGCCGCCCGGGGTCATTGGCAAGGCGGCCGAGAGCTGCCACTTTAGGTTCAAGGGTATCTAGGACGGGCTTACATGCAACCGCGTTCCACTGCTCGCAGATCTGACACGAAAACCACTTGTTGCACTGTTCTTATGTAATTTAACTGGTTCTGGGTGCCTATGAAGACAAAACGCTATGAGGTAAACCATTACCTTACATTTATTGAAAATCAATATTATTTAATTATTAATACTTAGTGGATTATTATAAATATATTACAGAAAGGCATTTTTTTTTATTAGTTAGATAGAAAGAAAAACTCTTTATTGGACCACCACATCACAAATAATTAAAAGCAAAATAAGTTTGTTTTTTATAATTTATTAATTTTTATTAATGTCATTGTTTTTTTTTCAGATTAGCTGACCCGCCTCGGCTTCTCACGGTTTAAATGGTATTACGCCCTCACCCTGTTTATGGGAAAAGGGAAGCGAATGGGAAGAACATATGGGAAAGGATGAATGGATAGGGCAGTAATAGAAGACAGGCAGAGGCGAAGCTTGCCTTCCTTTGTGCCGGCCCTTCTCTTCTCTTCCTCTTCCTTCTTCCTTTCGACTGGATGAGTATAGTGACTTCATCTTCATTACCGGCTATGTTTTATCGCAGCTTACTACGAAGCAAGGATTAATTTGAATAACTTCGTCATTTTTCAAGATATTGAAATATTTACTCATCATCATCATCATCATCATCATCATCAGCCTGAAGACGTCCACTGCTGAACATAGGCATCCCCCAAAGAGCGCCAATTCGAGCGGCTGTTTGCCACTTGCATCCATCGGCTTCGCGGTCGTCGGTCCACCTATGTAGGGGGCCGCCCTACGCTGCGTCTTCCAGTTCGTGGTCGCCATTCGACAACCTTTCTTCCTCAAATATTTACTATCCACCGTTAATTGACTTTTACAAAAAATATTCAATGTATGGGTTTAGTCCAGTTACTGTACTATGTAGGTATACTTAGAATAGATAGAAACAAACAGTACTAACTTTAAAACTTTAAACCAGCTAATAAAAGAATCACATCGTATTATTTTGTGAAAAGTATTTCCTGTACATAATACTTACTTACATCTTTACTTTAAGCAAATATAATATTAGTCTTAATTGCACACTTAACCTTATCCAGTATAGCACACTTGAATTTACACTTAAAACCTACGTACGGTGAATAAACGGTTACTCGTCTCTCGTCTGCATGTCTTGACATTGCGATTACCATGTGCTCTGTTGAATTATGCATAAAACAGTAATTTGGCCAAAATAATGTCGTTTATTTTCCCAAAGTTAAACCAGTTTACTTCTAGTTTCAGCTTTGAAATAGTTCAAGCTGTCTAGCCAACACTTTGTTGACTCGATGAATGATTAGGTTCAACTTAAATATAAAGATAGTTAGGTACTTCACGTCGCACGTGGTTTATCGACACCAACCTTTAGACACTATTTGACTTAAAATAGAAAAATAGGCCAGACGACGCCTACGAGCAGAAAATTTTCATTAAAGATAAAAAAAACAATTTTCTCAACAAGTAATATTGTTCATGAAATACTTACCTCGACATTCCTACAACTAAAATAGAGATGATAATCATATGATAATATTCCGCCGTAACTGATCTTGAATCATAACTAAGAACACTCTCGACTAAGTCACCTTTAGTACTGAAACAAAAAAACAGGTTCAACCGTTTTGGAGCGAGCCACACGAATATAAATTATAAATAAATAAATAAATAAATATGTGAGGACATTTCACACAACGCCATCTAGCCCCAAACTAAGCATAGCTTGTACTATGGAAACCAGATAACTGATATAATACTTAGATACTTTTTTGTTTGTAAATACATACATAGAATACAATATAACACCCAAATACCTAAACTGTCTAAAAACCCTTATCTAATTTTTTTTTAATTTATTTGTGTACTTATGTATGGACAATATAAATAGCTCAGTGATAGCGCGCCATGTAAGCCGCGCGCCGCCTCCGCCGTTCTTCGTCATTAGCGTTCCCTCACGTCTAGTGCATTAGCTAATTTGTCATCGCTGCCTGCGCTTCGCTAATCGATATTACTTTACAATACACTTTTTATCAAAAACTACATTCAATTCAACGCTGTTAAATGAACTTTGTCTTTCTATTAAAGTCATTTTCAGTAGATTACAATTTATTCGTAGAAGTATCTACGCAGGCTCTACGTAAATAGGCACATAGAAAATTCATAGTGGGAGAACATCATTGTAGCACAAGTGACTCACTTTACATGGTATTCTTCTAAAAAAATTAATTTCAAAACGTTATACACCTATTAGTTGTTTTATTATCAATTTTAATTAATTTAATTTATCAAAAAGAGACCGCTGACCGCTTACTGGCAGTTTGATCGTCCATAAAATTCTAAATTACACAAACGGTAAGAAATGCAAATTTGACCAATTTTCTTAGGTCCAAATCTGACGTCCAGGCCTCAAATAACTTTGGAAACTATAGCTCTCCATTTACGTGGGTTCCATTAGTAAGTTAGCATACTTAGCTGTTTAGTTATAATGAGATTCATGAGCCTATACATAGTGTTCAGTACAGTATTACTTGCATAAATTAAAGTGCTGTAAAAATCATCTTTCTTTCTTGTCGTTCCCTCACTGATGAGGATCGTGACCATGCGCAAATAAGGCCCTCCAAATTGTCCGGTCTTGTGCCAAAGCAATCGTCCGCTGTAGAGTTTCTCCTGTTGCCTCCTTAATGCTATCAGACCATCGTACTGGTATGCGACCCCTGGGGCGTTTCCCCTGCATTTGACCCGCAATTAGAGATTTTTCAAGGTCGTGTCTCTGAGATCGCATAATGTGGCCGAAGAAGCTTGCCTGACGCTCCTGGCACACAGTGTAGAGTCGTTTGGTGATGCTGAGCTCTTGGAGAATAGATATATTCGTTCTCATGGCAGTCCATGGTATCTTCAGCATGCGTCTCCAGCACCACATCTCGAACGATTTACTTTGTTTTTCTCACGACTCTTAAGGCACCAGGTTTCCGCACCATACAGGAAAATAGAGAAGACCAAGGAGCGAACCGAGCGTATTTTGGTGGCACGGCGAATACTTTTGTTCTTCCATATTTTATCCAGACTAGACATCGCGCTCTTGGCCATTCCCATCCGACGAGAGAGTTCAGCAGCACATCCGCCATCATCGGTAATGAGCGAGCCAAGGTAGAGAAATTCTTCAACCTTCTCATAATCTTTTAGAGCTAGTGATGGTTGTAGCTTTTGAACCGGTCCACCAACATTATTTTAGTCTTTGCTATGTTGATTTTAAGACCAAGTTTGAGACTTTCTGTTTCAATTCTATTGAGCAGGATAGCTAGCTCCTCTTCACTAGACGCTATTACGGTTGTGTTATCAGCATACCTTAGATTACTTATTTTGCGCCCACCCACGATAAAAATCATAAGTTTTGTAAATATCTATGTGTGTATAAAGTTTTATTGTAGCATACTTTAACATAAGTTTCTCACGATATTTCAAAATATAAATAGGTACCAGCTTAAAATAGTTTTGAGTTATGACCCGAAAGAACCCTACAATTTGTAATAATAACAAAATAATATAATGTGTAGAACTGTAGAGTCCGTTATCTTTATCGAGAGAGCCATCAAAGAAATCGTTAATTACATCGATTTTAATTAATATCTTTCGTAGGTATGTGCGCTATGTAGGCAGAGCTGGTACATCCGTTTATTCAGCTAACAACCCGTTAAGCAACACAATCAGGTAAATTACATCATTTACCAAGCATTTGCTAAACGTAGAGCGCTTCTTTATCAGTGGTAAGGTAATACTTTGAGATGATGCACGACTATGACGCATTGTCTATGGTCGTCCATCACGAACTATACTCACGGGTTACAAGTCTTTCTGTTTTACCTATAAATAACTATTAATAGACGCCGACCGCGAAAAGCAATCTCGCCGGATGGCAGTTAAGAGCCCTCAGGTTATTTTATAACTAAACTCATTAATGAGAAGTGGGAGACTGGGGGAAAATGCATCAAGCCCGGTGCTGTTCGCTAGAGCTTACATACTGGGTACTGGATACCTAGATCTCCCTGCGAAATTAACAATAAAATATCTCACATTGTAGGTATAAGTTACTTAATTATAATTTCTTCGTATTTTATTCTAGAGCTCTATACGATATAAGTAGGTTAACATACGGTAGGTACCTACCTCAATACTGGTTTAGTTTAGTTATGCACATAGGTATAAAACAACAATTCAACACCACGTTATAATTAATTTTATTAAAACACCAGAAAGCAATCTAAGTACCTATTGAAACAATGTTAACAGTACATAATAAAAATGAATGAAAACATTGTAATAAAGTCAAGTAGGTTAGTTACCTAGGCCTACCTATAAAAGAAAGAAATGGCTGCAGGATATATTCACATACAAAATATAAAATGTTGATAAAGTTCAATTTGACTGCACGCCGCTGTGCTGGAAGCGATCAGAAAAGAAGACAAGGTGAGAAAACTTACTTAGTCGCAGAAACTTTCCAGCCTATTTTAAAGAAATATATTCTTTCTGCTGTCCAACATAACTATCACTATACTATTAATGGTAAATTATATCGTTACTATTTTAGTACAATAGGTACATCGTAGCAGAAGCATCGCGTTGATGTCTAATACAGGCGGTTATCGCACGCGCATTACTATACCTATATACGCGACAATGCATTACGTTCACACATCAGCATGCTCTCTGTTTACATTTTTTACTATCTGTTTATTTAAGTTCATACAAGGAAATACTGCTTTGCCATGTTAATAACTCATAATAGTAGTTATTTACTACTTCTTATAATAAAAAAAACTTATAAGAATTAACACTTAAATGAAGAACTATTAGCGTTAATGTAAAAATGATAATTTCCTATTGGAAGAAGCCTTTTATGATATAATTACGCAGTTAAAGTAATTCACATTATATTGCGTTATCGTATGCGTAGCTTGATGCCAGCAGCGTTGCAATATTATAATCGTTATTCCGCTACTGAATTGGTGAGGTTCGGATGTTCACACACGCGACGAGCTGGAAAAGTGAATACAGCTCATGCCGTCATTTGTTTTTTGAGATCGTGTCCGCCGAGGCCTTCCTAGCTTGGCGAGGATCACAAAAACCACCAAAATGCTTAGCGGATGAGCTAACCCGCCCCGTCCTAGCGCACGACTCATTGATTGCCTTGTAAAAAATTCAATCATCGGCTAAAATTAATATCCCCGATAGAATTATCAAATCTTAACAATCCGACTCAACGTTCTCCATCGGCGTAATGCGCCGTAATCCACGGAACCTATGATGGTCGCGGAACTAAACTGCGCAGTTTCTGACAAACAGTGATGGATGGTATTACCATCATCAGGTACCCACACTATTATAAAGGTAGCATAATACGCATTTTTTCTCTGTTATCATTTTGCACATCCTTCTAAAGCACTTAGGCGTCGGAAATCACTTGCAATACGGAAACGAAATCAACATGCGATGCTTTAAAGAGGAAATAGTTGATATCTTTACCCAGTTTAAAAGAAGTATGTACTTACCTAAATAAAAAAAGCACGTAACACACGCAATATCCCAATAATTTAAGTAGTATGCACTATAAATGCGTCCTACACTAAGGCATAGACACAGGCATGGACTCTACGTGTGAAAAAAGGCCCATTTTCTAGCATGGGTTAGGTAGAAGGTACATAATATTAATGTGGCATGATAATATTTACTAACCGTAGTTTTATATATTGATGAGAGTGTGAAAATTATATATCGAGTAGGTATTTTTATTAGTTGAACCCTAAAACTGAATGAAGTGATGATTCATAACTCACAACACTGTGGCGGGAGATGATCGTGCGGCATCAGACACAAGCCGGATACTATTCAGCCATTCAGATAATAAGCCCGCGCTGATGTCAACAAGGTGACGTCTTCGGGACGTTTAATCTGCTCACAAAAAGTTCACATACCCATGGTAATGGATCGTGTCTTAACTACATTAGTAAAAGGTGTACTAAGAAATTCATTTAACATGTTAAAATTGTAAATTAATGATTATAAAATTTCATAGTAGCTCTGAGATACAATGAAGTATATTATTCTTTTTGTTGCATTTTTTTGTTTTATGATTCATTTGGCCTATAGTTTTACTATTATCGGCAAACTGTTAGATGAGTCGATTTTAAGACCCGGCAGGATCTAAAGGTTGCAATCCCGTAGATACCCAATACGCCATGCTTTTCTATTTCATCATTAGCGATAAATCGTAAATCGTGATTGAAGTAATAACATTTTATTACCTTCGACTTCAAATGCCGGAAGCTCCGACACTATAGTGCCAATAAGGGAGTCTTCATCACAGTAGTTGAGATTCTACCTACGTCTTTGTGCAAACATTTTAACCCCCCCCCCCCTCCACCTCTCACCATACACATAAAATTAGCTCATAAACCCACCAAGGCACCAACAGTAAAAGTTCGTCACAATCCCGCAAGCAAACTGTAAACCATGGAAACTTAAACATAAATCAATTAGACATCAATAAGGAAATCAGAGAGTTTATGTTTTGAAGACCAATCGCGGAGCCTTTCTTTATCTGTGGTCGGTATCCGTATAATATAAAAACGTATAATATGAAGTCCATATTTATTATCATTACCATTCCATATCCATATACTCTTATAACAAGTACTTCTGTGTTTATTTGTATGCTGGAAGCTGGAATGAAAACTAATTTGTAAGCTTTCATCTAAGTCAATTGTATGAGGCGCTGATCAATGCTGCCATATAACTGACTTACGTAAACGTTACATTTACTTTCGCGTAAAGATTCCTGCTAGTCTTATCGTAGTCCCACTGAGGCATGGCAGCTGTGGCATACCTACCACACTTGGAAAAACTAATCGTGGTACCCATAGACATATATATTACTTCGTAAGGACAGGCCTGATGACAGTTTAACACGTCGCTTCAAAGTGGGAGTCAATTTCACAGATTGGCATCCACTAGCGCTCAGTCTGTGATGGAAGCTAGAAGGTATCGGTCGAATGTCACAAACAAAATATTCCAAGTTGTATTGTGAAGGGTTGCGCAATCTATACTCAAAAGTGCAGTAAAAAGAAAGATCAAGTTTCTTACCTCAAGCAATTAATACTTTCAATCTAAATCTATGGTGGTATCACAGATGATTGACAGGTGGTAGTAACCTAGGATTTACTGTTGCCCATTCCCTGGATATTCCCTTATTTATTTACGCGGCTATATACGGCTACTGCTCGAGTTGCCTATACATTACACACAAACTTATTAGCCATAATTCTATAATTTATTTTGTTGATTTTTGCAGTATAGGTCTGAAAGTGCATCAGTTTCAGTTATAACGATTTGCGGAAGTATCAATATAAGTACCATTAAACATAATGACTATCATAAAGCTAATCGCATCTCAGTTCTCAGTCTCACAGCCCTTTATCCCACAGGAAACAAAAGAAAAATAATATGCACTTACAGCGCCTGTATAGGTAAATAAAATAGCTATCTCTGTAGTTTCCAGTGGGGCCAATTTAAAAGGCTTTGATTGACAGATCTAAAACTTCTAAAACAGTTGCTGTTCTTGTACAAACATCTAATACTGTACAGTAAGTAAATGTCTGTGTGTTCTTGTCAATAGACGGCAACGTGAGCGACGGATATATTTTTAGTATTTTAAGGACTGTCAACTCCTACACGAAACGAACCATTCTAAAATGCAAACAGAAGTACGTGCCTTACTCTTGTACTCGTCAACTTGTAAACTCAGCGAATATGATCCGTCTACAAACAAGTGGGTAATTAGTCACATGAACTTGACTGTCCCAAGTTGGGCGCGCTTACCATAAGGGATGGTGATGGCACTGAGGGCTGTGGCCAGCTTTAGGTTACATTTATATCGAGTTTTGGAGACAACATGTTTTTTTTTCTTTTTTTTTCCTTAGTCTTACTTTTGGCGGGAACGCGAAAGTGTTTCGTTACTAGGCAAGTACCTACCTACCTGTAAATGTTGTTCTCACTGCTGAGGTGAAAAGTTGTATGTGCTACTCGAGAGCAAAGTTTTTGCATCTCGTGCCTTTTATTGAATCCCTCGCTCGCTCAGGATTCTATATTAGAATCACTCACTTCGCTCGTGATTCAATACTAGAATCCTTCACTTGCTCGGGATTCAACAACAGCACACAAAACAAAAAATAATTTTGCTCTCTTGTTGCACAAATAACTATTAATCATAAATTAGGTAGGTAATAACTACGATTTTAAGAAGTGGTTGGAAAAATACAAAACCTTAAAATAGATCTTGAAACTGAATAATTCAGTGAACTACACTCATCACTCTTTGCACGTCACTATTTATTTTACATGAGAAAGTGGTAACATCGGTAATGCCAGTTTACTCCGTATTAGAAAATACTTAGTACTAGACATAAAGGCACTTTGTTAAGTAAGTATACATCTTTCAATAGGCAGTTCGAATAACGGTTTAATATTTCGGTGCTTCCAAGACCTACATAATTAAAACTGGAAGCATATTATGTCATTGTCTCCGATGCATCCATCTCGCATTTATTTTAAGTAAGTTAACGCAGCGCCCAAAGCGAGATGCGCACGGTAAATAAGTGTAACGGGGCTTTTACAGCCGCCGCACCGGTACGCGACTAGCTTAGCCTCGGAACTTTGCCAATTCCCATTGCTCAAGCTCAAGCTACACCATCGGTATTTCTCACTCAACATGAATAGGACTGCACTATTCACTACGCGCGGGTACATAAGTCCACTTCAAAAGCTCAACCTCTAACTCATTGCCATACGCGGATTATCCACGCATCATCTGCCTCAAACTGCTTACTTTTTATTTAATGATTGAACCCTATCGTACATTGTATTCAATTTGTTAACACAAGGCTATCCAGCCTCCTTAAATATTGAATTTGTATAATGCACGTTACACAGAATATAATACACAGGAGTACAAGAGTAGTTACGTAAATACTCATATTTCATAGCAATTAATTTAAACGTACCTACAATGTTATTACCTATGTTATCGGGCGTGATGTGGAACTATCGGATAAAAACGTGCATTTATTTTGTATAATAATTTATAGTTGTAACCTTTAAGATATAATTTAGCTGCAGATTTATTTTGTTGAACTAAAGATGTTCTTTACAGTATTGTTAGTCTTGTTCTGGTAAGCGTGTCAGCAGTAAAATAATACGCCATAATTGAAATTGAAGTCCCACTAGTACCTACAGTAAATAGAACGGAACTACTGGGAACGGACGAAATAGTTAGCGGTTTAACTTTTAGACAACTTAAAGAAGAGGTAAAATAACAAGATAGCTTTCGAATTAATTCAATGTTTATTTGAAACGTCATGATTAAAAGTAACAGCATCAAATTTGTTCAAAAAATGAAATAGTTTAGTTATACAAGTGATAGCAAATAAAAACAACTTGAATACGTTATACTCCTACCTACAACGTAACATAATAAGTTAAATGTGTACTGCTTTAAGTTTTTGTATATTGTGAATAAAGTTAAGCTCAAACAATGCGTAGACTATTCGAGGGGGTGTGATTAGGTATCGTATTGCGTATGACATTTTCTATAAAATAAGATCTACCTACTTTAGATAGTGAATTTAGCTAAGCTACTAGTTTAAACGAATGCAAATCTAACGTTACCTACTCGTGAATGGCTATAATCAAGTCGCACAAGTATTACAATACTAGATCGTATGTTAACTGAAATGGCAGTACCTAAATATTATTTAAAACGATATAAATATTTCATGGAATTAAAGTTTACATAAATCATTAATTTTTTTAACAATTAAATCTGGCGTATTTCAGATACGTACGTACCTATGCTGAATACATAAAATCGTGATGAAAAACTCTGCAAAAGTGTTTAAACTAGTTAGATCTATACAAACTTTAAATAAAACACGACGTGAATTTGTTATGTCAAACATTTTGTACTACATTTCATGACAAACTTATATTATACATTTTCAATCTAAATATAAAAAGTTTATGAAAGTCGATAGGTCAATAGAAAAATACTCCAACTTAAAAAGCTAGCATCTAGACAACACTGTGACGACTGCATGGCACGAGGCGCGACATTAGCATGGAGCATACAAAATGTACTTATTTTATATTACAACAAAAGTTTAGTGTCTAAAGCTAAAATCATTTAAAAACGCGCGGAACGGCTATAAAATTCATTAGTCACAATCCATAATTAGTCAGTTACTCGTTATAATAATGTATAAATGAAAATTGAGACCATGCAACCTGTACTTGACGCTATAGATTCGTAATTACAATATATTTTGATACCTAACTACAAAAATAAAACGATATACTTAGTATATTACAAAAAGAGGTAAATAAAAATAAAAGCTCAGAAACACTGAATCTTCGATATACCTAATTCAATAAAAACTGAATATACGTAAAAAATAACAATATTTTTAGATCAGGAACACAGAGGTGGAATCCTGGAACTCTTAACAAAATTAATATTCCGTCCATCTATTGGTGTTTTACTTAAATCTATTCAATTCCTATGCTATATTTAAGGGGACATTCCAGATTCAGAGTGCGCTGCGTCGGCATCGCGTTGGGGCGAACGACTCCGAACCGAATGCATTCGATTTATTAAGCACTGTTTGTTTCCGCAACATTAAGTCATTTCGTGAGCTTGAGAATGATATAATGAGGCATATTGCTGTCCACAGGACGTCCTGATCATCATTGACAAGAGGTGTCGTCGCTCGGCGCCGGATTCTCGTCCTGTAACAAAAAATGATATCACTTTTAGAGCTGTGCCATGGAAGCCGGTAAAGCTCAATAGGATGCGTCAGATTTCATTATAATTTTTTGTATTATTTAACCAATTAAAGAATAGAATATTCCAGTATGACTAACTTAATAATTGGACCGGTGTTTGCCAGTTACGAGTTTTTATTTACCTACTTTACTTTTTGATGTTTCAACTCCAGCTCAAAATGACAGTGAGACAAGTATTTTATTTAAGTGAAAATTAACTCACTTGATTAGCAATATCAAAGATTATTAAGCCAGTTGATAGCTCGTGAACATAATTTCTCCTACAAACACGACTCACTTGCACGGGCAGGGGGCGAAGGAACAAAACGAGACAAAGACACACGAATTACAAGGAACAGAGCAGGATGGAACAAAAGATACATTGGGTGTCCTCTTTCCTCTATTAGCGGCTGAAATACACCGCTAATTTTCATATGAGGTGAAGTTGTATCATTGGAGCAATATATATTCACATTCTGTTCAATAAGCGATCGGTGAATACGCATGCGTATTGAAGTAGCGATTGCAACACTCGATGGTAAGCTAGAACTAGCGGACGTAATCCTAAATGATCAATAATATGAGAATTATGTTAACTACAGCCATACGGAAGAGTCGAGATACCAGCTCTTCGTCGAAGTAAAATTACTACAACATCTATTTATAGAAGACAACATAATACCTCGCATCAATTCAGCTAAATCATTTACATGCCGACTAAAGTGGCAGCATCCATTCAATTAAGAGTATTAGAGGATGTTTAAGCGGACTCACCGTAGTAGCGGCGTCACGACTCAAACCTGCCCAGTGAACGAAGGAAGGCAAGTCACGCGTAGGCAATTCCGCGGCTAGTGCCTTCACTCGCAAGTTGCGGTCGTCTGTTAGGAGCACGACTTCTCGCACGCGTCGCACGCACTTTGATGAATCGCCGGCTTCCTTGCTGGGCTCTGAAACAGTGCGTCTATCAGCAAGGCCGTACGATCTGTCGCCGTAACAACAAGGCGTTGAACCTCGTGTTGGTATTGTTTTATTGCGTGGTTATCGGCATCACTAATTGCGGCTGTCGGAAGATTTATTGTTCTCTATCGCATGCTAATAAACAATCGTTTGTCTAACCACGGTTATACGTTTAGGCGCCTGCAGCGATTCGCCAAACGAATAATTAGAAACAAAACTATTAAAGGTATACTTATTCGTTGGAAAAATTATTATCGAGTTAAATTCCCGACTTTTCATGCAGAATAATTGGAACTAATTCTTCATGGAAAGATTTATTTACAATAATAGTACGGAACGCTTCTCTTATCAAAAAATCGATTAGGTAAACGATTTTTACGCGTCATTCCACCAAGCAAAAATGTAACGTAGTCATCATCATCATCATCAACAGCCTGAAGACGTCCACTGTTGAACATAGGCCTCCCCCAGGGAACGCCACTTAGAGCGGCTGCTCGCCTCCTGCATCCATCGGTAACGTATATCGTATTGGTAACGTAGTAATAACGTCTAACTAGTACTTTAGTATCATCATTTACTTATATGACGTCTATAGCGTATACCTACGTAGGGTACCAGTAGTCAAGTATGTTTCCGGTACGAATAATTGGCGTAACGAACGAGTGATGCAGTAATATTCGCTCGCGTGTCTAATTAGGCAATAATGTCTATTCGATGCACCCTTATTGCTGACCCGTGAACGCACGTTTACAGTCTACGTGTGCGAACAAACATTTATCTGACGTATTTACTCCAAAATATTTCGAACGTTTGACCTGCTCCATCGATTCCATGTTTTGATTCTACATCTAACAGTATCACCAATTTCGTAAGACTTTAACTACACAAGATGAATCATTCAGTAGGGCGTGGATAGAAAAATCCAAAAGTGAAATAGCTAAGAATACTCAATGGAATAAAAAACTCCATTATGGCTAAAATCATAGAGTAAAATTTACAAAAACTGCTATGAAATACTCGCAATAGCTGGCATCTCATTTTTACGCGGCGTCTTCTGCAAGTTACTAACTAGAGTCCGATTTAAATTCAATGGCGCAAACTCTACGTTTTTTTTTATGAGAATGAAATACGTGACGAGCTAGTCGTTCACCTGGTGTGAAGCGATACGGCTGCCCATAACAGTTGCAGTGTCACTCGGAACTTTAAAATAAAAGTTTCGCGTGACACTGCACTGCGCACGTCATCCTGAGACATCACACTCACACAGCTTAGTAATCAGATAACTAGACTGTGTGTGTTATAAAGTCTCATTTGCCCAGTAGTTTCACTAGCTACAATGCCCTTCAAACAGGAACACAGTAGTGTTTGCAGACTACAGCTTGGCGGCAGAATAACTGGCAAAGCGGTGGTATCTACCTTAACGAATTTTGCAGAAAATTCGTAGCAGGTAGTAAAACTAGTTGGTTTACCTGTGTGGTGGGTTGCGGCGAGGTGTCGGTGCAGGTGCGTGGCGGTGGCGAGCACGCGGTCGTCGTTGGTGGCGGCGCCGGAGTCGCGCTCGGCGGTGAAGGCGCGCGAGGCGAGCAGCGAGCCGCGCGAGGTGGCGAGCCGCACGCCGCCGCCCGCGCCGCACACCCACACCAGCGCCGCGCCCGCGCGCGGGCCCACGCGCGCGCACCGCCGCAACCCCTCCAGCTCAGACATCACTGCAACATGGGCCGTACGTTACATCATCATCATCATCTACATTATCATCACCATCGTCATCATCACCATCGTCATCATCATGATCATCATCACCATCGTCATCATCATCATTATCTTCATCATCATCATCATCATCATCATCATCACCGTCATCACCACCATCATCTTCATCATCATTATTATCATCATCATCATCATAGACGACCACTGCTAAACATACGCCTCCGCCAGAGACCGCCTGCTCGCCTCCTGCATCTATTGGCTCCCCGCGGTTTTCACCAGATGACCTAACATGCGCACAGCGAGAAAACTTGTCGTCGCTGCTAGTGAGACACACTCAGGCGCTACCATAGCCTTGTCGCGGTCTCTCACGAGATAATGTGTCGAGAAAATTTCGTCGTGGTGCGCATGTTAGCACGGCTGGTCGTCGGTCCACCTAGTGGCAGTAGGCAGATGCCTACGCTGCGCCTTCCGGTTCGTGGTCACCACTCGAAAACCTTTCTTCCCCATCAGTTGTCAATTTTGCGAGCGATTTGGCCTGTCCCTTGCCATTTCAACTTGCAAATTTTAAAGGCTATATCGATTACTTTAGTCCTTCTGTGGATTTGCTCGTTCCGGATCTTATTATCTCGCAGGGAAACACCGAGCATAGCTCTCTTTAACTCGTTGCGCGACTTTGAGCTTACTAATGAGGCCAACAGTACGAGACCACGTTTAATTTCCATATGTCATCAATCACACAGCACTAATATCACACGCCTGCTGCAGGGGAAATCTCCGGCACACGGCGGTCGCAGCAATTTCGGAGTTGTGCACCTAGTACATGTGGTAGAGACCAAATTACCTTTCTCAGTTTTACTACAACAAGCATCCAAAAGCAACGGACCAATGGGGTACAGTTTAGTGAAACACCCGAGCTAGGGGGTTGGTAAACACCTGCTTAACATAGGCCTCCTCCATAGCCCACTACATACGTAAAAAAATAATGAGCGCAAATATATCGTGTGCTTATTGTATATGAATAATCATTGTAGTTTACTTGATTTGCACAGTTCATCGATGGTAGTTTGATTTGCTATTAAGAGTTCGTTTACTTTATATCAACCTGCTGTTATTTCTTCAACTCGTGTTTAGACAATGGCAATTATTGTTAACTGACCAACTAGCGGCACTGCCAGCACGTATGGCAGCGATGGCGCGGCAGCAACAGCTTGCAGCAGCGGCAGGTGATCGATGAAACAGTTGGTGTCGGGCACCAACCACCGCGGTCGCACCTCGATCTCTACGCTGACGCTGTCATTTCGAAGGATCTCCTGGAAACAGGCGTTATAAAATAATACCAAAACTAAAAAGTACATAAAATCAGTTGATATATTTACTAGGAAAATATACAGAAAAATGTTACCTGCATCCTTTGTCTCTGTTTCTCCAATGTTGCTTTCCTACTCTCAAGCTGTTCTTTCCTCCGCAACAGTTTTTTCGTCGCTTCATCCGCGCCTTCCGCACCTTTTTCTGCCTCGAGACTAGTCGGCCCGCTTGGTTGACCACTTGTACTTTCATCGTCTTCTGAATCTTCGGTCTATAGAAGATAATAAACTATGGTTAACGGAACTTTAAAAAGAGGCCTCAACTTCACCAGTAAGGTTGTTATCCGGAGATACAAATAGCGAGTTCTAAGCAATATGAAACTTTTGAAGTAACTATCAGTTTGATTTGCGAGGCGCCTTTGCATTATTTTTCTTGCCCTTACATCACGTTGAATGAGTGAACCAAAATGAATAAGAATCGTTCATTTAAAAAGATCACACAATACTACCCATATATCGCCCAAATTTGATAAACATTCTTCAAAAATAAACGATTATAATTTATTGGTGCCATTACAAGTATGATGACATATGGAACTGAAACGTGGTCACTTACTGTTGGCCTCATTAGTAAGCTCAAAGTCGCGCAAATAGCTATGGAGGGAGCTATGCTCGGTGTTTCCTTGCGAGATAAGATCCGGAACGAGGAAATCCGCAGAAGAACTAAAGTGATCGATATAGCCTTTAAAGTGAGCAAGTTGAAATGGCAATGGGCAGGCCACATCGCTCGCAGAACTGACAACCGATGGGGAAGAAAGGTTCTCGAGTGGCGACCACAAACCGGAAGGCGCAGCGTAGGCAGACCCACCACTAGGTGGACCGACGACCTGGTGAAAACCGCGGGGAGCCCATGGATGCAGGAGGCGAGCAGCCGCTCAAAGTGGCGCTCTCTGGGGGGAGGCCTATGTTCAGCAGTGGACATCTACGGGCTGATGATGATTACAAGTATTGAAAACTGACGGAAAAAAATCATAAAAATTACTTTGGTATAATTTCGAGTTTGGACATGATAATATTAATTGTAATGTATTATTTAGTTTCTCATACCAGATGCTGTAACGGAGGATGATCTGGCTGCGCGCGTTGAACGGCGCTGACGTACCGAGGAGCCGAGTCCGCCGGGTATTCCAGTCGCAGTACTGGGGGGTCGACACCCACTAAATATCTGAACCAATCATGATTATTAAAAATACACTAGTGTAAATTACAACTCCTAGACGTGACAATAATAATAACAACCCCAAGTTACCTAAGGGAAGGTCGTCCATAAATCACGTGAGGTTCGAAAGTGCCCCCACTTTCGGTACGGGTACGGGAAAAATCACGAAACATCACCAGGGCAGCGATCTTTGAATGCGAAGTGCAAACTGAAAGCGGCGCGTGATTTTGACTCACCAGTGACCAGGCAACGATATCCCCGCCTTAATGTCTATATTTTAATTAGTTATGCCTGTATTTATCGATACTATTATTCTTAAATTATGTACAAAGAAACATTAGTAAAAAAATACATGTAATATTGCATAAGGGGATCAAAAACTTTGTAAAGATATTAGTCTTTAAAATTTGTAACCAGCGGGAGTGGGGAGGGGTGTGGTACACTTTAAAATCATTGGTCAAAAAGTTACTAAAAATATCATCACGACCGCAAGTGAGTAGAGGCGAACCCTACAAGGATTTGGTACTCACTCGGTGCCGAAGAAGAGTAACTTCCTGATGCGTAGCGCGTGCTCGGCGGCGTGGTAGGGGGCGCCGGGCTCGAGGCGCGCCCACGCCGCGCCCGGCTCCATGTACATGAGCGGCGTGAACCCGGCCAGCGCCGCGTCCTCCGCCAGCCGCACGCACTCGTGCCCTGACACACGCACACGCACATACATCACCCAGTACAGTGCCATTCAAACACAATGGCTTAGAAGTTGGCGCAAAAAGATGCGCAACGACCTATGGAGATAGCTATGCTGGGCGATTAACTCGGAGATAAGATCCGGAATGAGAAAATCCGCAGGAGACCTAAAGTATCCGACATAGCTCTTATTAGCATGAATCTGCAGTGGGCAGGCCACATCGCTCATAGAACTGGCAAACGATGGGGAAGAAAGGTTCTCGTGTAGCGACCACGAACCGGAAGACGCAGCGTAGGCCAGCCCACCACTAGATGGACCGACGATAGCCGCGGGGAGCCGATGGATGCAGGAAGTGAGCAACCGCTCAAGGTGGCGGTCTCTGGGAGAGCCCTATGCTCAGCAGTGGACGTCTTCAGGCTATTGATGATGATGATGGGCAGAGGTAAGCGGTGAGAGGGGGGCGGGATTACTGCGCACTTCACAGCCGCCATTGAGTTTCATTCACACTATACTCCGCACCACACAAACACCGCAAACGCAGGTCATAGGTACACAATACCCTGCTTGGTGCCCTATAGCACAGACGTTGGAGTGTTCCCCAGTTTATTAAATTAAGTAAGTTTTCATACCACTTGCAGCTGATATAACCAGGGCTGTTATTACTCCGTTTCCTATCACCTTTCACGCCCTAATGGATGAACCGATTTGAACGAAATTTTCAACACGGATTATTAGAAAAAATAAAGTTTTAATGGAAAACCGGACAACTCTCAGGTGAAACTGAGGGCCAGCTCTAGTAAATGTAATGCCATAAGGTAATCAGAAAATAAAATACAAAACATTCCTATTTGCAACTTCTGTGGCAACAGCATTAAGTGAGGTTTTGGTGAAAAACGGACAGAAAAAGCTTATAACTACGAAAATTCCGACAGATTTCTCCGTATAAAATCTATCAGAAGTCGATTTTGATGCAAAATTATTCGATTATGATGAAATCAACATACCATAAGAGCTGTTATCTAGTTGACATCATTATACAAGCCCTATCATTATTAAGCACGAGCATACTCGTACCTTAAGCTTTAAAGCCTAATGTTATGCACACGATTAAGCCACGTAATCGGTTAATCAGGAACGTTGAATTTGTATGAAGACGCAACCGTTTGCTGTGTGTGTTTTGAAAGTCAATTGTTTCTAAGTAAGGATGCGTCGCCGGCGTAGAAACGGTAGTTTCAGGAACTAATCACTATTATGTGCCGACCAACCGCATATTAAACTCCGACAAAGAAAACTTGGCAAAACAAGTACCAAATAAACGTGTTTCCAAATCAGTTACTTACTATAAAAAATCGATTACATGAACCACTTAATTTTATGCATTTGATCTTGCGCTTATGACGATATATGTTTTGTGTTTTTTTTTTAATGGCATTTTTACTCTAAACTCACCATCTTTCATTTCGTTCTCGAATTCTATTGTCTTGTCATCTAAAGCTTCCAGTATGTTCATGAGCTTCGCAAGCCAATCCCATGGGTCGCTTTCCGAGCTGAATAAATACACGTATTTTTATTTAAGTAGATACAACTTAAACAGGTTTCGTACAAAAGCGCTAAGATGTCCTTACTCAATATCGAAGTTTTCAAAGGAAGGTGGTGGGTTCCATACGCTGCTGTGACAAAGCATCCAGTCGGACCACACCTGCAATAAAAATAAACACATCATTTGATTCAATTCGATGTAATGTCGCTGTAATTTATACTGCTGTATAAAATTGTAGCAAAGTGATCTACACACAGACCAGCGTTTTTATGAAGAGTATCATTTCAAAATTAATATTACAAATTTTTCATAGATCAGAAAAGTAAGTTCAGTTTGTTCAAACGAAAAACAACTAAGGCAATTGTAAATCTACGTTAGTAAAAGTATAATCATGGCAAATAAGAATAATGACATGTCCTGAACGGAGTCGAGTACAACAACTAGTATAACGTAATTATATTTGTTATTATGGCATGAAAATGTATCAACAAAACCCGTTTGCAGCGGTGGCGCGACATGTAACGCACCTTTTTCTGCACATTGTGGAGTGTTGTTAAAGCCGCTGGTAAATTGTAAGATAGTGGTTTAAATTACAAAAACTTGTCACGATTGTGGTGTCAAAGACGCCATGCATTCGTTTTTTTAACAACTTAGTGAGTCGCTATTTGTGGACTGGCTTTATTTAGAGTGAACTTAATTGCTAACTGTAGACATCATTCCGAAAGAGTTATTATGTATATTACATCGTCTGGGGATATCAACCGATGCTTAAGGCTTAATTTGCTTATTATATTATTAATTATTATCATTTCTTGTCACTATTATTAATACCTTACACATAGGCACCTTAGACATAGGAAACAACACTATGCTACTAAGACGGCTTTAGAATAATTTGAGCAACACGGTCGAATCCAATTCCAATCTAATGAATACCCTCCGTTGCCATATAATTTATTAATTTAACTATTTCCAAACATTGGCTAGTAGACCTTGCTTAGCATGAGTTATAAAAAACGACATAAGTACCTACTTATCTATTCTCTCAAGAAAGGTTTTGACCAATAAAAACGCAACAAAAGGTTTATGACGTGATCGGTGCCATCGTTCATTCGTCAAACGCTTTCTCGAGAGAATCTTAGAGGATTTATAAATGGAGATGGCAAGGTAAGGCATAGTACCCCTCTGCCGGTCATATGGCGCTATTTGGTCATACACATTATCATAGTTTGCGTGTAAACACTGCGTAACTACGCTAGATATATAACTGTATATTTTAAGATGTGTGCTATGCGTGTTTACCTCTTCCCCCGTAAAAATCAGCAGAAAATAATTCTGGCTTAAAAATAATCTATAACGTTAACATCTCCACTGGTTATGAAATGCTCTAAGGAGAAAATAGATAAGTAATAAAATAGATAAAGTTTTTAGGTTCATTTTGTTCTTTTGCCTGTAACATTTTGGTACAGCAGTTTATTATCATGTGTAAAAAAGCAAGTAGCGTTTTAGTCTTATTGGGTAACTCGATCCCTGCCCCAATCCCAGCGTTTCATAAGTGTAAATACATCCGTACTGCCTCTTTGTTGCTCGAATTTTAATTACTTTTTGAAATTGGCCCAAAAAATAAGCGGCGGTGAGACATTTCGGTTTATACTTAGTTATGTGGTGGTGTACCTTAATTGCAGGTAGAAGCAAAAGTGCGTCCGCGTGTTGCTGCGAGTGCGCCGGCGCCGGCAGCAGGGCGCAACATCGCTCCAGCATTGCTCCAAACATCAGTAGCGACACGCCGAGCGCGCAGTCCAGCCAAGCTGATCTGCTTCCATCTGCACATGCCAAAGACTATTCAGCTTTGCCAAACCATATCAGTCTAGCAAGAGAGATATTTTAATTTAAGCAGCGCTTTGAAGAATATAATATAACGCTATATTTCATAAGATTTCGAGAGTTTAGCATGTCTTTTTAAGTGTTAAGAGGGGGCCACTCAAGTTTCGTCACATTATAAGAGCTCACTGTTAGGAATGTCATGTGCTGCGGTCTTTATACCACTTATACAGGGTGTAATTGAATTCATTAGCATCCTTTGAAACTAGGTACCTACTCCTGATACCGGTCACGTGTGGACCAAAATTTTTGAATTCTAACACATTGGTTTAGTAATAATAATAACTCCAAAAAATGGAATAACTTACTTAATCAAATGCTACAATACAAAATTTAATTAAAATAATGTAGTACTGTTTTTAATTAGTACACACAAGGTATAAAAAAGTTTAGATGTATCAAAATCATCCGTGCCAACTGCGTTAGGCGCCTCGGCAATCTTCATAATTTTCAATAAAAATATTTTCATTTACACTCTTTACTCTTTAATAATCATCTATAAATGATGTACTATCATGGGCTCAATTTATGCTAATGAATTAAACTACAACCTGTATTTTACTAGCTGACCCGCCCCGGTTTCGGACGAGTTAATTAGTTTTAAGTCTTAACTCAGTTTATGGGTAAGAGTGAAGAGAAAGGTAAAAAATAGGGGGAAAGGATGAATGGATGGGACGGCTATAGAAGAGAGGCAGGCGCAGCTTGCCTTCCTTTGCCCCTTTTTTTTATTCAACCTTTTCCCCTATTTTATTTCCTTTCTCTTCTATCTTCCCTTCGAAAGGGTGAGTAAATTTTTTTTTTTGTTTTTTTTTTCGAAATAAAAATTGATAAACACATAATTAAAATATACCAACAAAAAATCTTGAATAAAAATTACATCCTTATTGCTGGAGCAACCAGCACTTGGCCGTTTTAGAAAACAAAAAGTATACTAAATGTTATTCTGCGTAATCAGCTATAACCATACCAGGACATTGACAGTCTTAGTATGGGTTTTGGTTCAAATACTGCCCAGAAAAATGCTCACAAAATATTTTTAAAACCTGACCACGGAAATAAAAAAAATGAGTTTATACAGGCCGGGTTTTAAGACGGGGCAGCATGGGGGCAGGTACCTTAACAGTTATGTTTACAGGAAAAAGTTCAAAGAAGACCATCCATAACTTTTTGTGATATTCTGAACTGTATTCACAGATTTTGGTAAAAATGTACAGTCAGCAAAAAAATGCAAAAACACTCAAAAATATTTTTTGCTAATCCATCCTATTTCACGTAGGAATCGAAATACACTATGGGACTACATTAAATCGATTTGCAAAACATTTTTTTTTTGCTTTGTATCATGTTTTGCTGACTGTACATTTTTCCAAAATCAGTGAATGCAGTTAAGAAAAGTTTTGCATTGCCTCCTGTAACTCGTTTTCCTTATTTTGATATTATCGTTTTTCTTATTCGAGCAAAACGAGTCAAACCAGTCGAACAAGCAAGACGAGAAAATCGAGTCAATCGTGACAAACAGGTCAAACGTGTCGAACGAGTCGATCTAAACCACGAGTCGAACGAGCAAAACGAGCATAACGAGCACAACGAGCATTACGAGAAAATCGAGTCAATCGTGTCAAACAGGTCAAACGTCTCGAATGAGTCGATCGAAACCACCAGTCGAAAGAGTCGAACGAGTCATCCAGTCATCGAGTCAAACGAGCAAAACGAACAAAAAGAGCCAAACGAGTCAGCGAGCAAAGTGAGTCAAACGAGTCGAACAAGTCAAATGAGCCTGCTCAATCACCACACCACGGAGGCTGGAATGCAATGGAATCCAACTGAACCCAACTGAATCGAACCGAATCAAACCAAACCGAACGGAACCGAACCAAACCAGACCTAACCGAATCGAACAGAATGAACACGGTTTGATTCTGGCGTCTTCTGCGGGGTGTGATGGTTGAGCAGGTTGCTCATAACCTGGAGGCGGCGGGTTCGATTCCCGTGACAGGACAAGTATTTGTGCATAGAAAAAAGATCAAATACTTGTTCTGTGTCTGGGTATTGTGGAACCATGGTCCTCGTAGTTCCTGGGTTCCTAGATACATGGAATGTTACAGTGGTATTCAACAAAGGTTGAACAAACTCCCAAAATCTATCATTCCACTTTTACCTAGAGGCTGAAATGCTGACTCATTCTTCTTTCACTTTCATAAACAATCGCTGGAGAAACCCCTAACTGAAAAGCATTTTAATTAAATACTCTACGATTTCAATCAAGTTGTCTTTGAAAATTCTGTCGAGTGTCATTATGACACGACTTTTGAACTATCAAAAGTCGCGCCAAAATGTCACCCATCTTTTAAATTTTTTGTGAGTGAGTGCACTCACAAAAAATTTAAAAGAAATATTATTTTTGTATACTGCGTGTGCCTATTTTGTGTTAAATATATTATTTTAACTGGTAAATGTTGAAGAAACGGTACCGATATACCGTATACGTATTTTAAATATCACGACACTTCATAAAATAATAAAATAACACGATTTCAAAGCAAGGAGATCGTTTGGTTGACGAAATTCGGACAATCACCATTCAGCCTTTGATCATGACAGATTGGGGGCTGCTTTTGTTTATGAAATGCATAAAGCTAGAATTTACCGCACAGCGCCTGATTCATCCTATAGAGGAGCCCTCGCCTTGACTATGAATTCCAGTGTTAGTTACGGTCCAGCATCTATGTATGTGATCGTTTACTCGTTTTGCTCATTTGACTTGTTGACTCGTTTGACTTTGTTTGCTCGTTTGACTTTGTTTGCTCGTTTGGCTCGTTTGACTCGTTCGACTCGTTCAACTTGTTCGACACGTTTGACCTGTTGTTTGACACGATTGACTCGATTTTCTCGTTTTGCTCGTTATACTCGTTTTGCTCATTTACTCGTTTTGTTCGTTTGACTCGTTGGACTTGTTTGGCACGCTTGTCTCGATTTTCTCGTTTACCTCGTTTGACTCGTTTTGCTTAATTACCACACCACGGAGGCTGGAATGGAATGGAATCGAACCGAATCAAACTGAATCGAACTGAACGTACTAACTGGTGTAGCCCACTAGGTGTACCGACGTCCTGGTCGGTGAATGCTAAAGGCAAGCAGCCGCTCAAAGTGGCATTTTATGGAGTAGGCCTATGTTCAGCAGCACACGTCTTCAGGCTGATGATGATGATGATGAAGACAATGACGAGATTAAATATTATCCCCTATTATTATTCTTGTGTCGGGTAAGGTCCCATAGTAGGTAGAAAGTACCAAAATCAATTTTAAAAAATACCCAGGGTCAGGTTTTGAAAATATTTGACGTGTGATAAATGGATATAAGGAACGTAATGTGGGCACTCCCATCACTGGGCAATTTTGGACTTGATCCTGTCAATGTCCTTTCAGCCAAATCCGTTCAGTAGTTCAGTGATGCGCGTTCAAAGGGACGGACAGACAGACATACAGACAAAAAATTCAAAAAAAATTGTTTATATTTTACTTAGAAGTGTAAAGCAGTCAAAATTTCCAAAAATGTTCAATTAGATTTATTATATGTATTGATGATAATAAGTAACGCTTGCTTTCTGAATATTTATACTTCCAAAGGGCCATTATTTAGTAAGCAATAATTATTACTTGCAATTTCATCATTTTGAGGCGTAAAAACGTTTTACATATAATATAGGTCGTATATGATACCAATAAGCCGAACACAATCAATGATAGGAATCTTAACAAAAACTCATTACTTTATGTAGGTATATGCAATAGAATTAACAATAATTCACAATGTTTTAGACAAACAGAAAGTCACATTCAATCAATGTTTTACAAGCTAAAGTTAATTGCAAACAATCGGACCACTCGTCCGGTGTGCGCAAATCTGTTCGGTTTAATCGCATGACGTTCAGAATAAACAGTACGCGTTAAATCAATACCGGTGAGAAAAACATAACATTGCATTTATAATTACTTTCTTGTGTTAAAATAAAGAGATAACGACCGCATGATATGTGAGATTGCTAACAAGAACAATTTTAATTAGCTGAAATCAGTCCAGCTTTTATATTGATAAAGCACCGGCCAGCTTGTTTAAATAACGTGCTATTGGATTTTATTTAAAACTAATAAGTAGACTTTCATTTACACAAATCGTGAGTAACGGGCTTTGCAGTCTCATCGTAAATTTTGTACTTTGCTTCGCGAGACAGTTTATTCACGTACAAAACGCTGGCACTGCTCGAAAGATAATAATGAGTATTTTACAGCGACGTTTTTCCTTTGCTTGAGATACTGGTCTTGACATTCGTACTCATAAATGCTCTATGTTTACAACCAGACTAGAGTTAGATGACAAGTGTACGGCATTCGGATCATACATCGACAACTACCGGCGGCCTCGATCCGGTCCGGTATAAATAGATAAAGCAGTCTAAAAATACTTAGCACGGATTGCACCTGCGACAGCGTTCGCCCACGGGCCTTACAAGCACAGCAATCACTAACCATCACATCGGCATGTTATGTGGTGCATTATAGATTCAGATAGACGATCTATGGCCAGTTATAGGACAAGTTATAGGATTCCAATACAAAAGATTCAAGGGCTTTCATTGTATCATTGAGGGAAAGCATGAGACTAACTGTCGTTTTTGCACGCAGGTCATCTGCTTCCATTGGAATTAGATAACGGCCCATCCAGTATTACTTAAGAATATAATATACTTAACTACCCTTAAACTCGATACCGATATCGAACACGCATGCATTGCTATTCAATTATCATCTCAATGCTGGTATTTCAGAGGTTAAAAAGTAGACCACACAAGGAAAAATCCTGTAAGTACTTAATTCTTATGCAACATTATCGTACATAAAAACAATGTTATCGCGATCTTTCTTGGAACATCAGAGTGCGAAAAATCATTTCGTTAAGGAAACCAAAAACTGTAATTAAGGGTCTTGAGGGCCGTAAATTTTCTATAATAATTCAAAACATCATTACGAGTAATGGCGTAAAAGTGCGGTCCACTTCGCGGTGTTCGTCGCCAGCCCTGCCACTCAGTTTGTTGAACCTGTCTCCATCAAATGTGTGCATTTGTGAGATGCGCGGGCGCAGCGTGCGGTGCGCGGGCCGGGGAAGGGCCGTGGTGCATTAACCTCCAATAACTTGTAATTTGTAATTACAAACCTTTACTGCGCACGGCAGAGCCACAGGAAATAGCCACACTTACAACCTCACGTTATGTATTAATTTTCTAAATTAAATACGTAGACAGTAGCTCCTTTTAAAGATAACCTCCACGAACTTAGATTACGATAATGTTTAGTAACTGTCCTTTTTATTGATAACGTCCTATAAACGTGATATCGTGTAATAACTCATAAAGGTTTACGTTATTCATTTTAATTGTAATTTAATATTATTAAAAACTCAGACTATAACATAGTATTAATGAACATCCCAACATATCGTTAAAATTATGTAAATATGTGTAATCTGCAACCATTATAATTATTATATGTGTACCATTATAATTATTACAGACTGAAAGATTTTTTACAGCCTGATCTGAGGTTTAACAGCTTTTTTAATGTAGATTTAAAAGCTAATTATAAATTGATACTTTAAATATGTTATATGAACATTTTATAGTGGACACACAAGATTTGATGTTTTTTAAGAATATATTAAGTAAAAGTAGACCACCAGCGAATACTTTTTAACCCTTAATTACTCGCGTGGGGTGTTTTACACCCCAGCGACTGTTTGATCGTCTCTAGATATTAATGTTTTAAAATTACAGCGCTAATTTTTTTTAGCTTCCTAAAACGAGAGGATCTTTGTTATTTAATCGCAAAACATACTCTGTGGTGTAAGGTTGAGGCAGTAGAGTGCGGTTGGGGTGTAAAGCACCCCAGGCGAGCGTTTGCGTAGTTCAGTTTTTACGTAGATATGTACTACTTTTTCAGTACATATTTTACATATTTGTCCAATGTAAATTTTACATTATTTGTCCATATTTGTCCAAGAACAAATCCGAAAATCCAAATAATTATGTTATAAATGCCATCAATATGTGTGCACTTGCGCAGTGACCATTTTATTCCGACATGTCAGAAACGCAATGAATAGAATGAGTTCCTATTCTGAGTTTATGGCACAATCTGTTTCTGAAAGTGTTTATCTTTTAAATAATCGTTTAGTCGAAAGATTACCATAAATAAAAGTCCAATTTTGCATGTATTTGGTCGTTTCTTCTATTCTTAACCCGGGGTGCAAAGCACCCCACGCGAGTACTTACGTAACTTTTTAGGCGCGAGTAACTAAGGGTTAAATATAAATATTACACCAACACACATCGTGTTACGGTTACGTGTCCTTCCTAACTAACAAAATAAACGTTAATTAAAAAATAATTCATTACCAATGAAATAGGGTTTAGTCTCAAGATCTCTTTCATTTATATTTAAAAGACATGAAGGAAGTTTGTTAAGATTTAGAACATGAAATCATTTTCGCCTGAAACGCTGAAATGTATAAACTCACGCGTGGCCTCTATTGTTTCTATCATACGTGCGGATATATAGCAGAGCGACGGCATTTTCAAACACCAGTACGGTCTCCTTGACTTGACATCATCACAGCAAGACCTAGCATACCTAATCTAAAAACGCCGTTTCGCATAAACCTATGAAAAAAAATCAAATTCAGTTGTGTTAAAAAAAAGATTAAAATACTGAAAATCCAAAAAATTCCGGAAGTAAAAAATAGTACATTATAAAGGAATTATTTCTTCCGACCGATCGATACGGAGCAGTGCGAAGGTATGAAATATATAATTATAAATTTTAGAGGTCAATACTTCAATATCTAGGGAATGGTCTCGCGGTTCCAAAATAACTGTAAACACAATGAAGGCCAACGTTATAGTGGTTCAGAATTAACACCGTTATTATTTTTTATTTTTATGTTCCATAAAATTCACATTCTCCCATCTCGGGCAGAACTGCTAACTGTCGATAATATTCGATTCTGAAGCACGTTCATGAGATGTTGTAAATATTTTACTATCCAGATATTGGATCGATATTGCAATAAACGAATAAAAATGCGCTACTGGATTCCAGTTGAAAGAGATTAATCAAGTATAGTAGCGGGACGGGAGTTAATGACATGGAAAACATTACTTATTCGTAATGCAATTTATTTTTAAATTTATATGTCACTCCTGCAATTGAGCTATGTTTTGTTTTGTTTTGAGGCTGACTGGCAAAGTAAAACCTAAATAACCGTGACGTGAGAGCTTAGACCAATTTCCATGCTTGAACTTGGATGAATTTCGGAGTTCATCATTTATTACATCCCTGTAATAAATTATAAATTCATCTCGACTCATTTGATTCAAATGGGGTGGTAAAGACTTTATGAAGAAACACGCGGAAAAAACTCGTGGCTCTTCTTTTTTATTTCGATGAAAATTTGAACTCCATTGCCTCCCAACATACTTATTTTAAATAATAAAGAATTATCTTTTGTACTATTTTTTTGTTTAAAAGTTGATAAACTGTCTACATGCGTATCTCTCAGAAACGATAAAACGTAAAATAAAACACATTGAACTAATAAACTTTTATGAAAGGCTTTTCTTTCAAGGGGTATTATTTCTTGAGTTAATAGGGATGTCTAATTAAGGAATTGAAGAATCTGCTTAATTATCATTTTACGGTTTTAGCCTTTCGCATTGAGAAGACCCAATGAAGCCCGTATCTTAAATTTTTATATATTTATATAAGTTCAGTACGGAAAACGGCCTAGATTTATGAGGTATTCAAATTATTATACAACATTACGAATTCAGCTTCTGCAGCTGTTTGCAGCCAGTATTTGTTTCTTCAATATTCTGTCAAAGATGTGCCCACAATAAACAATAAGTATAAGATAAAAGTTACTATACGCCTTTTGAGACTGGTTTTACTAAACCTTAACCAGGACAAAACGACCGGTCGAACGCCTAATCTTTTATCTAAGCATCAACCATGTGGGTGGCAGTGCAATTGCATTGTGCAATGCACAAACAATTTCAGTTTACTATAAATAAAGTTTTTTTTTTTTTGTTATTACCATTGTTTATTACTAAAACTTAAATAACAATATATATACACTAAACTAAACAACTTAAATATAAACCTATCTTAATAAATATATACACCTAACTAAAAACGAAAACCCTATCAAAAAAAAGCTATGCCGCAAAAAAAAATACTATAAATAAAACACAGAATTTAGGTTGCTTTCTGCGGGGAGCGTGCCCAAAAAGCTGGCGACATTCCCTCGTTGTATTGCCAAGCTGATTCGTTGGCCGAGGTATGCGCCAGCCCTTTGGTCACGTGTTAGGTCGACCAACCGTCTGGTCCTGGTCAGCTCCTTAACAAGAAGCCGCCCCTAAATAAAGTTATATAAATTATTGATGATATACAACAAGTAGATGTTGAG
The DNA here is from genome assembly GCA_963580505.1 of Ennomos erosarius. Classification (NCBI taxonomy): domain Eukaryota; kingdom Metazoa; phylum Arthropoda; class Insecta; order Lepidoptera; family Geometridae; genus Ennomos; species Ennomos erosarius. Next base: position 7,731,022 of record OY756981.1, on the reverse strand, counting down.
TATTTTATTATACAACCAAAACAACTTACAAGAAAAACAGTTAGTTTTTAAACAGAACTGCGTTTGTGCTATAAGCACAGAGCACACCATGCCTTTATAGGCAGTTTCCATAACAACGCATATTTCTGAATAAAATTTAAGTACATTACTTAAAAGATAAAGAATTTTTAAATGAACGAGTGCCCCGTGTGTGGCGTAAAAGCCGGCTAAGGAAACATCCAGAGAATGGGTAGCACCATTTTACATTGTATATTTAAATATGCTGCAATCACCAAGCCGCATGATAAGCTTCCAAACTGGCGTTCTATAAGCAGCAGGTCTGTGTTCAGTAGCGGATGTCATCCAGCAGTTGATGTGAAATGACGGTACCTTTATGCTGCGGCGGTGTCAGTTCGACTCCAAACATGTTGAGTGCCGTCAGGTGCAAAAGTCGCGCGGACGTCGTCGGCAGAGGCTGTCGGTGCAACAACGCACGGAACTGCCGCAACATCTGACTCGCACACTCGTGGAATGTTTCCATGCTGAGGAAATTAAACCCTGGTAAACATTTTAAACTAGAGGCGCCTCATGGTTTAACTTGCAATTTGCCAGTTTCTACGCGGGAACTATAATGGTAATGTGGCAATCTGTGCGGAAACGAAATCTATTCTTTTAGTGCAAGAGCCACAGACACAAACCACCCGTTATATTTTTGTTTGGTTATTAAAAAGGAATTAAGGAGGATTATTTCATCATCATCATCATCATCATCATCAACCACCTCAAGACGTTCACTGCTGAACATAGGCCTTCCCAAGGGAGCGCCACTTTGAGCGGCTGCTCGTCTCCTGCATCCATCGGCTCCCCGCGGCTTTACCACATCGTTGATCCACCTAGTATTGTATGAATATTTATTATTAATAAGTTATATTGTAAGTAAATAAGAATTTCTTGGTATTAGGTATGGTTGTGATAAGTATTGGACAGTTTCAGCGGATGGTGTTCCGCACAACACAGAGAAGCTCACTTTTATATGGCAGCTTTTTTTTTTCACGTTTAGTGGCTAAATTGGTATTTTGAAAGCATTTCATTTTATGACATAAAGAAGTACCTATTTTGGCCTTTGGTCTTATGGTTTGCAAAGATATGTTAACAAAGAGTTAAATAGTAACAAAAGACAGAAATCGTTTTTGTATAGATATTAAATGATGTGCAGCGTACACTCACCCGATTTTCGTTATAAGCTTTCCATGGACGTGTAAATAACTCATAATGAAGTTTTTATTTAACTGCAACAAAATAATTAAATAGTTAGCAATCTATTAAGACTCCGGTCCCAGAAATGATGGCGACAGTGCTGCCACTCGAATAAATAATATATATCCTCGTAATTGCAGCCATAAGTGAGCAAAATGCAATGCTGGGTTAGCATAGATAGTAGACAAAATTGTCTTTCCCCTATTTTACCCCACTAGACAAGTGAAAAAGTATGAAGAAAGTCGATTTCTTCCACCGCTTGTAGGTACTATAGGCAAGTTAGCTGAGAATAGATACCGATATTTTAAAGTAGAGCTAGCAATTATTATTATCCAAAATATTTAAAACGGATCACGGTGGCAACTAAAAATCGTTTAACTATTGTGGATAATTGAAGCAATACAAAGCTGCTTCTTACCGGGCTTTAACCGCTTTACCATTACATTTTTCCTAATTATGGCAATTACGAGAAAATAAATTATTATATCTGCCGCCTCGCAGTCCGCATTTTGGGAGCCGGAGCCTTAAGCTTTTTCTGAACCATTGAGTGTTGGAAACCATAAACAATTAATAAAATCTTAATAGATTTAAGTAATTGCACTGAAAACTCTCTAAAGAAGACTGGCGATTCCTGACCCAACATTAAAACAACGCCGTTCATGAACGTGATAAGTATCTTTTAATAGATCATTTTTTACCAATATTTCTTAATATCTTGTATATTTTTAGACGTAGGGAATCAAAATCTATAACTGTTTATTAGATCTTTATATTAGTTGAACTAGTTATAATAGTTGAATATGCAGTTTTATGTAGTTATCTGAATATAATATGAATCCACCCCATCATTTTTATCTCTCAAAGTCAACATCGTTTATCATTTCTTCGTATTTCGTATTCCAACCGAAACTGAATTGAGTTAGCATAATTATATTATTGCGATTTACCTACAAATTTAAACTGACCTCTTGCATCCATCGGCTCCCCGCGTTTCTGACCTGGGGTCTAGTAAAGATCCCAAACGCTAACACTAACGCCAAATGCTGATTCCAAAATGTATTGGAATGACATTTCGAAAATCGCTTACTTTTTCGCAGCTAATGTCATTTCGCGTTTGGCATTAGCGTTAGTGTTTTGGAACTTTGCTAGACCCCCAGCACTCCTACCGCGTAACCATTCTCTTAAGTCAGGTCAGGCAAATTATACATTTGCTCGATATCTTTAATTTAATGATGATCGCACATCAATGCTCGGGACGTTAGGAATCATAATAGGCATGATGACTAAATTTTTTTTGGGTAAATTAATAATATTCGTCAAAAGATAAACATTTGTGAAAACAAAAATTAAATATCTCAAATAATGACCAAGTTACAAGCATTTTAAAAACCGGAATAGAAAGAGATAGTTCAAACGGTCAGTGACGTCAGAGGAAGGTCGTTCATAGTACCTCATTACTAAGCTGTGGTAGCTTTTCATAAAATCTCTTTGGCATGTGACGTCACGAGTGGATTTTTCATAGTAACTGTGGGGGGCGCTCTGTTTCGCGAAAAGGGACAGGAGATTGCTCCTGTAGAAACTTTAAAAGCTTATTAATGTGTGAATTGTCCACACATATTTATATTTATTATTACTCCGTGATTTAATTACCGATTTTACTTATTTTTTCAATTATTGCATTCATTTTTATCTTCTTTATGAAAGTAATATTTACTTGTTCATTTTTAATAGTAGTCATCATGCCTATTCAGACGCTTTGTGTTCTTTGCTAATACGATCGCTTCTTTCTGAACTGTGACCTGGCTTATTTTTTGTAGACCTATCATCCTCGCAAAGTAAAGAAAGTTCCGATTGCAATGAATAAATAACAAAATATTCAGCCTCAGAGATTATATTATTGTATTTGAGATCTACCTCTTAAACGAGATCTCTTAAATATTGTTAAAATAAATATAAATCAACATTAAAAATATGCAATTACTTATACTTACCTATATGAAAAAAGTAAAAAAAATATTTCATACTTACAAACAAAAAGAATAAAACAAAAATGTAAACAAACTGTGTATTGTTTGCTGGTAAATTTTAATTTTAATCGCATCCAGCTGATGTCTACTGTGAACGCGGCTTACTATTTTTGACTGGTAGGTCACGCCCACTAGGCGGAGAATTCGTTATTTTGTCCTTGTCTTTTGTATGCGATTGTGTAATAGAGATAGCGCAGTACTAGCTCGACTCGGCGGATAAAGTACAGTGTATGAATTAAATTAATTTTATTGTTACAGTTTAACAAAAATAAGAAGTGCAGTATGAAGTTGCCATGATTAGTGATTGACACTGTCTGATTAACTGGTCTAGGGATGTGAACGAAATAATCGCTATCGGATAAACCCGATTTTAATGAGAAATCGATACTGATTCTACATATTTATTTAGTAATAGTTTCGTTTTTTCATATGACCTCAGTAAGAGAACGAATGATTGTAATACTTATAATGAATTATATCAGCATGAAATGTATGCATCGAAAGGTTAGGTATTAACTAAATACCATATTGGGTATATTCGACTTAAGTTTAAGTGTTAGGTATATAGACCTCTGAATGCATATATATATTTTAAATAAATATATATACTGGGTTCGAGAATAGTCATTTAATCAGATTCACTACTATTTATATTACTTGAAAAATCATCATCATCATTGTCGCAAACATTAATAATTATGCGATTGTCTATAAAACTGCCGAAATGCACATCTTTGTCAAAATCATGCATTACCAGACCAGTCATCTTAATTTGTAATGTAAGAACAAGCTTTCTTCAGCAGTTTCCATTCTCTTTACGGTAAAGTGTGGCTTAGTATTGTAAAGTGCTGCGTAGCCTTAAAGACACAAGATTATTTTAGACAATGGTATAAAGAATAAATAAATAAAATATGAGATATCATGTAAATATAAAAGTTGATGTAATACTGATTATAAGATATTTAATATATTCTACTCTATCCACGCGAAATTGACGAAGTTGTGGCCCCGCAGGAGCCATATATTAAAAAGAAGTTTAAGCTGCACAATAATAATCATTGTTAACCATGGTGTTTAAAAAAATAGTGATTATGTATTTATAATATCAGTGTTTAAAACTAAATTGCAGTAGCCGCCAAATAAAGAAATATCAGCGAATTGCTTTGGCGAGGAAAATTTGTTTGTACCGATATTTTTGCAAAAAAGTCAAGAATATCATTATTAATATTATAATCACACTTTCTAAGTGGATCATTCGCGAACTACGCAAGATTATCTCCCTGAATTATTCGCGCCCAAAGATTTGATTCGATTAATTACCTTATTCTACAATTTCACCGATTAATCGGATGTGTAATAGTCGCAACAATTTCGAAAAAAAGTGCTGCCAGCTCCTAAAGAATGTTCTCCCTAGATAACTTAAAACCCCTAGAACCCCCTAAAAACCCCTAAGCTTTTTTGTATTCCTAGCATACTTTGATTAGGTTTACATCACTTAGGTTAAAAAGGTTTTTGTTCTACGGCATAGAACGTTACGCAATCTTGGCAAAAATGATCATTTTCTATAAAACAACCGTTTTATAGAAAATGACCATTTATCTTGATGAAATGTATGGAACAGCTGATATTTTTCTTATTTTTTTTAACTACATCTAAGACGCAAATGTAGGTTATCAACAGACACTTTTTTATGCTGCCACCATTACAAATACCGAAATATATGCATTTACTTGCTGTGCCACCCGGTGTCTCCCTTGATTCAAAAGTATTCTGTATTAATCCAGTGTACAAGATATCTCTATTTCAAACATCCAAATTCGTAGCGTGAATAGGCCACAAACAAGCACACACAATATTCGCTTTTATAATATTAGTGTGATAGTATGATTCTTTTTTAGTATAGGAAATTCATCCTGACTTCACCACCTAAAACACCCTCAAAATATTAATCCCTAAGAACCCCCATTCCCCTTTTACCTCAACATTTAGGGAGAAAATCTCTAGCATGGTATCCCTCGAAATGTCAAAGTGTACCTATTAGAATTGTGCAAGTATAGTGTTTTCAATTCCATGTAACAAAACCCCAACAGCCATGGACATTATTGTATTATCTAGTCTAAATACTATAAGTTTAAATCACCTCTACAGATGACATGGAGTTGAGTTGTTCGTCCAAGTCGTGCCGGTGTGAGGGAAGCCGCACTCTCGGCCTAACCCACACCTCTCGCCGGTTGCCCTGTACGCTGGTCTCGGCAGGTCTCTCCGCGGCGGCTCCTAGCCTACTCTCCGCCAATTTTGATTCTAACGCCGCTCGCCGCTTGCGTTCTGCTGCTTCGTACTGTGGAATGGATATTGTTCATTTTTTCGTGTTGTAATTACAAAACCATTTCGAGGAATAGGCTTACTGATAACTGGGAAATCAAAAATAGCTGTTATGGATTATACTTAGATAAGGAATATTCCGTTATCCGTTAAGGGATTATCAGTATTTGAGGCTTTCATTGAACGATTTTGACGGGCCCGATAGCTCAGTTGGTAGTATCCCTGCCTTCTGTACTGAGGGCTGTGGGTTCGATTCCTACCCAGGACAAACATTTGTGTGATGAACATAGATGTTTGTTCTGCGTCTGGGTGTTATATTGTATTCTATGTACGTATTTACAAACAAAAAAAAGTATATAAGTATTGTATCAGTTATCTGGTTCCCATAGTACAAGCTATGCTTAGTTTGGGGCTAGATGGCGCTGTGTGAAATGTCCACACATATTTATTTATTTATTTATTATTTATTTTCATTTGACTTTATGATGACGTCTTTGGTTGTGAGTATCTTTAGGAACCATAAATATTTTTGATAAATGGTATCTCATTAGAAAGCCATTGAACAAGTATCGTTAAATTAATTTACCGATTGATACACGTACTTTCAGAAATCAGTGATTTATGATCGAGAACGGGGAATATTCCCAATTTCAACAAAATATTGAATACGTACTTCAAAAATAAAAATAAAATGCTGAACTAATGTAACGCTTATAAGGTAGCCCTGTTTAAGAATACCCTGAAAGGACGCGGTCTACGAACCAATCACCATTAATATTTTAATAAACTAAAATAAAAATAAAGGTCGAGTTTAGGACATACCCAATACCCATACCCCTTTGTGGTTACCAGTTACATTCTAACGCCCTATATAAACATTGTATAGTATAGCAGAGAAATGATTACCTTGTTATTTTGTTTCTCTCTATTAAGTTTGAAATAGGGAATAAAAATAAGACTACTGTTTGCAGTGTTTATCGGCGGGGCTATAGGCATGATGACTACATTTTTTTTTTTTTGCATAATTTAATAATATTCCAAAAGATAAACTTTCGTGAAAACTAAAATAAAATATCTCAAAAAATGACAAAGTTACAAGCATTTTAAAAGTCGGAATAGAAAGGGATAGCTCAAACGGCCAGTGACGTCAGAGCTGGGTCGTTCATTGTACCTCATTACTAAGCTTTACATACAATCTCTTTAGCATGTGACGTCACAAGTGGATTTTTCATAGTTACTGTGGAGGCGCTCTGTTTTGCGAAGGGGCAGGCGATGCCCCCACCGGAAACTTTAAAAGCTTATTATTCCGTTATTTATTAACCGATTTAACTTATTTTTTCAATGATTGCATTTATTTTTAACCTACATTATGAAAATAATATTTACTTGTTCATTTTAGATAGTAGTCATCATGCCTATTGTTGTTTAACAGATAATGATTTTTTTACGAAAAAAAACTGTCATTTATTAATGTCATTTTGGTATGAACTGATAACCCTTAGCGATGAAAGCGCCATCTAGGATTGGCTGTTCCTGTGCCGCCCTTTAATTAACTAAATCTAATATGTAAAAACAAAATGTATGTGAATAGGCATCGCATCACACAAATTACAATAATGAATAATAGGAAAATTCTTACTTTTCTTCTATTTTCTTCGAATAGTGATAGTAAACTTTCCCGTGCTGAATGAAAAGGATTAGATGACATCAGACTTCTCATGTAATAGTATATTGCATCCAGTTTTCTTCTCTGTAAATATGAAAACATTGTAAGAATACTGAAATCATGTTACTGTAATAATTGTCCTTAGATCACATCGTCGCTTCCCATTAGGTGAGATTGTGGTCCGACGCTGGCTTAGACATAGATAAAAAAATTGTTCAGATTATTTAATCAAAATACTTACTGCATATATTGCTAATATTGCTAATTGATTATAAGGTCTTCCATTCTTAGGATTAATTTGTTGAGCTTTTGTATACCAAATTTTACTCTTAGCATAATTATTTGTCTCATTCACTTGTTCCTTATATCTTGCCAAGTCTCCCAAAAATACATATATCTTCTGAACTGAGATCAAAGCCAGACCGATGTAACCAAGTCCCTTTGGCGGCAAGACATGATTATCATTTATATACTCATCAATATTAAACTTATAAGTCTTCTCTAACATTTGAACTAGATTCTCGAAAAACACATTTCCTTCCTCGATTATAACATTTAACAGCTTCACTACTTTCGGTTTTTCTTCAGGAGACAACTGAGGAAAGCTTTTCCTTAAAACCTCAATAAAGTTGTAGTAAAGGATTTTCCAAAAGTGATGTTCTATGTTGTCCGCCACGCAATACTTGAGATCTGACATTAGTAGCTTTTGGAGAGCATTTTGGAGAAATTGTCTGGAATAGAACATTATTTTTATAATGTTTCACAATTACAAACGAATTCACGACTTCGCAGCCAGAAGTAATTTTAGATAGTTTTACCTAGTTTTCACGACGTCATTCCAATGTTCGGCGAGGCCCACCGGCCCTCTTATCGAGTGGGTCTGTAAGATGACGTCGGCGCGGTCCACCTCTTGCAACAAGGAGCGGTGCCGCGCAGCGCGAGCCGCGTCGGTCGCTTCGTACCCAACACCGCCACGGGACGACGACTCCTTTACTGCTGAACATACAAACAGTTTTTGGCGGAAACGCGGAAACTTGTCATCATTGGCTCAGTATTATTTACTTAAACTCATAGAATACTGCCTACAGAAGGTAGGTTTCCAAACAAAGCATTCTCAAAACGTACGCTACAAATTCGCTATGTGTGCTGTGTTTACTTGGCGCGTCACGCACACAGACGCAAACGTAATGTGGCCAGTTAAAATGTATTCGCCCCTAAAGTTGGGTAATTGGTTGATTGGTAAAATTTGTTCTGTTTAGTATTCATCTCTAAATTCAATACTCTTAGTAATAGCATAGTGTAATAAATACTAATAGTGGGTCAACTCCTTTGTTATACATAAAAGGCCGTCTCGACCGTAGTAGGGCTACCGCGTACCGGTAAGCCAGTGAAGCTAGCCGGTACTACCCAGACGGCGCGGGCAGGAGGGGGACGCCGCTCTCGTTCATACCGCACCCCATCGTTGCTCCGTCTAGCCGCCCGAGTTGATTCACTATTAGTATTTATTACACTATGGTAATAGTCTATGGTCCGCCAGGTCCGCATTTTCATAGACGTTTACATAAATGTATACTCTGTGGAAATGCATTCTCTGTTTCTTCGAATCTTAAGACGAATATTACGGATTAAACACATATATTATTACCTAAGTACTTAAAAAGAATTAGTGGTTAAAAATCTTATTCACTAAGTAGTGCTTTTTAGAGCTCCGTACTCAAAGGATAAAGCGAATCCAATAGGTTTAAAGAAATTTATTCTCAAATAAGACAATAGGTTTTCTTTTTTTTGACATTTCACACTGCGCCATCTAGCCCCAAACTAAGCATAACTTGTACTATGGGAACCAGATAACTGATACAATGCTTATATACTTTTTTGTTTGTAAATACATACATAGAATACAATATAACACCCAGACGCAGAACAAACATCTATGTTCATCACACAAATGTTTGTCCTGGGTAGGAATCGAACCTACAGCCCTCAGTTCAGAAGGCAGGGATACTACCAACTGAGCTATCGGGCCCGATTCGCTTTATCCCACAACAGCAGCTTAGTAATAACTAAGGCTCCGCTGTCCGTCTGTTTGTCTGTCTGTCTGTCTGTCTGTCCGTCTGTCACCACCACCAGGGCCCGAAGTCTGCTATTTCAATTGTGTCATAACGGTTCATGAATGGTACTATATTTCTATGATTTTTGAGGGGAGGCCTATGTTCAAAGCGGAGGCCTATGTTCAGGGCCTACGTTCAAAACGGATGCCTATGTTCAGGGGAGGCCTACGTTCAAAACGGAGGCCTATGTCAGAACTGCGGCCTATGTTCATAGAGAGATCTATGTTCAGGGGAGGCCTACGTTCAAAACGGAGGCCTATGTCAGAACTGCGGCCTATGTTCATAGAGAGACTTATGTTCAGGGGGAGGACTACGTTCAGAGCGGAGGCCTATGTTTAGGGGGAGGCCTATGTTCAGGGGGAGGCCTATGTTCAGGGGGAGGCCTATGTTCAGGGGGAGGCCTATGTTCAGGGGGAGGCCTATGTTCAGGGGGAGGCCTATGTTCAGAGGAAGGCCTATGTTCAGGGGAAGCCTATGTTCAGAGCGGATGCCTATGTTCAGAGCGGACTATGTTCAGAGGGAGGCATATGTTCAGAGTGGAGGCCTATGTTCCGAGGGAGGCCTATTTTCTGATATGTTGACAAAAATAAACCAAAAAAAAAAAACTAAAAAAAATGTTTTTAAGATAATTGTACGGAACCCTTCAAGCGCGAGTCCGACTCACGCTTGGCCGGTTATTGTGCAGTCGTGTAGTAAATAAAATCAATATCGTAAGCAAAGTACGAAACTGGGACTAATGTTCGCGGATGTACTGGGTTTCTATAGGCTTATTCTAAGCCTAAACCTGTTTAACGTGAACATACAAGAACACAAAGGCACAGAATACAATTACGAAATACTTGATTTTAATAGCAAAATAAGAGCTATATATACCTCTCCACAAAAAAAAACTCAACTGCTGGCAATTTATTATTTTCTTAATAAATTTTCTTACATTTACTGAGGGAAGGTTATTTATCGTTTTTGTGTTTCCTTTCCAAAGAAAACTTTTGTTTGTTTATGCAGATTACATATAAAACAGTTAAACCGATTTTGATGAAACTTGCAACATAGTTTTCGCACATTATCAAGTCCTAAATAGCATGCATTTATCTCGGAAAATTAGAGTGCAAAAAACGAATACGGGTAAAATGGCAGGACGCCGCAGTAATAAATAAATCGAAGCTTGCCTATCAACATCAAGCGGTTATCCATTGTCGCTGTTGTCTTCTACAAAAAAGCAACAAAAATATTAGCAGAAATCAAAATAATACAAACTCAGCGATAAACTGTACCTTGCTTACCTTGTTCCATTCTTATATCTACTTTTGTAGGACTGGTTTGAACAATTATTGGTTTAGATGGATTCTGTGGATCATACAAATGTTTCTGGGTTTCCATTGATCCGGCGCGCCTGAAAATAAATTGATTAAAGATTCAATATTTTATTCATAATCTCACAAATGTATAAATATGATTATTGGCCGCGGCGGGGAAATATCTAAGGGATGGGCAGCATATTTCTCGGTACATTAAAATATTCTGTGATCACCAAGCCACCTGCCCCCTATTCCGATTCACGCTGTAAACGCTATCATCGCTCACAACGCTCACGTTGATTATTCAGCGTTCCGATTCAGATATTGGGCTCACGACTTCGTGCTGTCAATGACTCTGAACAACCAATCACGGACGGCGATATCGCAAGATGGCTTCGGTCATGACGTTGAAAAGAGATATCATTGTTGCGCTCACGGCCATTCGGTACGCGTTTTTAGCGCGATACTGGGCCTAATTTTGAAGGCTTTAGTTGACAGTTTTAAAAATGCTAGAAATATATCCGTCTTTTACATTGCCGTCTATTTGACAAGAACGGGAACAGTTTTAGGAGCTTTAGATCTGTCAACTAAAGCCTTTAAAATTGGCCCCAATATCGATATTATCGATTTTAGCGTGTCTCGGAATACGGTCCTGCTAAGCATGATGATTATGGCAAGTTCCTCCCTATGATAAGCGTCTAAAACGGCGTTGGGGGAGGCCACAGAGCAAAAAAACGCTTCCTCTCTAAGCGTCATTTGTTTCTTAGCTCTGTGGGGAAGGCCTATGTTCAGCAATTGACATCTGCCAGCTGATGTGATCCTTTGATGCAGTTACTAGTGGATAAGTAATGTACATTACTGATTTACCCTATTACTTTTTCGTATTCAGTAAACTCAAGAACTAGATAAAATATAGATCAACTCTTTATTAGATGGGAAAATTACAAAAAACTTAATTAACTCATACTACTATTACTGCAACTTGAACTACTACATACAACCCAGTAACCAATAAAAAAACCCATGAAAAATGATGTACTTAGTAGCTTTTTAAATATCTACCTAAAACAGAATAGCATAGACAAATACCCACCCTAATACAGCTTCCTTTTGTGGCTGTGAACCTTGTGGGAGGACTATGATTCCTGGGTGGTGGTTTGTGGGCTCCCCAGTAGACTTGTCTGACATAACACTGTTTAGTCTGTTGCGCTGGTGACTGTTCTCCTGTGACCTGAGCAAGATTATCATTATTTCTAACAAGTCCACAAGTTTTTACATGAAATAATATGATGGGCTTTCATATTAAGACAAGCACCAGAAATGAGTTAACCCTGTTTACGGGTAAGAGAGAAGCAAAAGGGAAAAATATAGGGGAAAAGGATGAATGGATGAGACGGCGAAGGAAGGCAGGGAATACATTTTTACCCTTTCCCTTCTATCTTCCCTTCGACAGGATGAGTAGAAATAAATAAAAAAATTATATACAACCAATAGTCTTGCATCAAGATTACATCCTTATTGCTTCGTGCAAGTGCGAGCACTCGGCTGTTTTAGCAAACAAAAAGTATCTGTCGTAGATGTTATTATGGAAAATAATCTATTACTTTACTATACTAAATATCATCATAATCCGTTCAGTAGTTATAGCGTAGTGCGTGTTCAAAGGGACACACAGAAAGACAGACAAAAAAAGCAAAAAAATCATAGACATATATATATTAAGGACAGGCCTAAGGACAGGTTAAAACGTCGCTTCAAAGTGGGAGCCAAATTCACAGATTGGCATCCACTAGCGCTCAGTCTGTGATGGAAGTTAGAAGGCATCGGTCGAATGTCACAAACAAAATATGCCAAGTTGTATTGTGAAGGGTTGCACAATCTATACTCAAAAGTGCAGTAAAAAGAAAAACCAAGTTTCTTACCTCAAGTAATTCAATATTTTCAATATTACACTCTGTTTTGTAACAAAATAATCGAATTTATATTTGGAATAATCATTGTAAACATAAACATTGACGGACATAATGGCAGCGATAGGCACCTAATTTTCTCAACTTGTCGTAGTTCACGCGAAATCTAATAGATGGCGCTGACTTTTCCCACGCCATTTTGACAAAATAAAATGTTCCTTCGGGCATATCCTGATATATAAATGATTTCTATTTTATATCGATTATGAGTGTTATGCAGTCAAAATAGTCAAAAAATATTCAATGTACAGATTTAGCCCAGTTACAGTATTATTATATGTATTGATATTGATATCAATAAAAATCATGAGATCTAAGATCAAACAACACTTGAGACTTGTTGTGGTCTAGAACTTTTAACCATAAGCATTTAAGACACATTTTAAGTCCTTAATTCTTGTTCAGAATCTCCTTATGTCTCAAAATGAATCCAATCAGGCATATAAATAAATCAGTGTTCTATATCTTTGCCTAATAACAGCTGACTGACATCTTTTGGAAAGGGGATTCCACATCTAAAAATGCAATCTGCAATAATCTAATAGGTCGAATTTTTTGTTAGGGAAATCCCCAAACATCTAGTAATGACTCCCTTAGGCTGAGTTGCACCATAATCACGGTTAAAGTTACGGTCAAATTTTGACATTAGCCCGCCCTGCAAAGCGTGGAACGGTTATAGTTAGCGTTAAAGTTAGAGTTAAAGTAAGCTGGTGCAACTCAGCCTTAAATTACTATCTATTATTATCTACATGTATATTATTTATTTATGTAGCTATGTACAGACAATGTTGATGAGCACTTTATGACTGCATTGGAGCTATCAGCCACTACATAAACGTGAGTGGTAAACAAGTTGAGTTCTGGCATGTGAATTTTTCTGTGTAGTCCACGTGATGTGCAAGCCAGAGTAGCGCAATTAAAAATGTACAACTGTCGTGCGAATAACAATAAGGAACCTATACAAGCTTCCACAAGGAAGGATCGTCATCCACTAACTGCAGAACCAGAACACTAAAACATACTTATCGTGCAATCCCTGCTTTTTTGATTCTAGTATCTCCTCACGCCAGTTCATCGGAGCAGAGGAGTGATGGTGAGAGGCGGGCGGCGCCGCGGGCGGTGCTTGCGGCGCGTGTGACACGTGCGGTGCGTGTGACCCATGTGGTGCGTGGGGAGCGTGTGGCGCATGTGTAGGAACATGCAGTGCGTCAGATGCGCGAGAGCGTTTCCGTCCACTGCGCTTGCGCGAACGTCGTGATCCGCCGCCACCACCGGCGCTGGCCACCGGCTCGGCTGCTTGGCTGCTAGCGCTCGGAGCAGGCGACTGCCTTCCGCGCTCCATGCTCGGCATCCGATCATTCGCCCACGAACCGTTACTCCTCTTCTAAACCAAAGTGTAGCGTTAAACAAGTGTTAAAATAAACGAAAACTATACAGGATGTTATTGAATTCATTAGCATCCTTTGAAACTAAGCACCTACTCCTGACACCGGTCACGTGTGGACCAACATTTATGAAATCAAACGGTTTGACTTTGGTATTAATTATAACACTAAAGAATAAGATAACCAACTTAATCAAATACACAAATAACAAAAAAAAAATTAAGCAAACTTTTAATCCTTGCATACACTTTAACAAGAAAATGTAAAAGTATCAAAATCATTTGCGCCAACCACGTTACACTCCGGCAGTATTCATGAGTTAATTTATGAGTTCCGGAAGTCACTATTCTAATATGCCGCAAGCGTCTACTACAAACAATCTACTACCTTAGCGCAACGTAATAAGAATGAGAACTGCGTAACGTCGCACCCTTCGCCACGCCTCTCGGCCTTTCTGGCGATCTTGCGTCTCACTCCAACCAAACAATCGGCGCCCCCCCCCCCCCCCCATTTTCAAGAATTTCAAGTACCTACCTTCTTCTAATGTTTTATTTGATACCTACGTTTAATGATTTTACCGATAATTTAGTGCTAACGCAAGTAATGTTGTACCAATCATTTAAATACGCTATAACCATGTTAGGTGGTGACATGTGATTAAATTGTTTGTCTATCATTTATCAACTAAATTAACGAGTATTTTTCTAGGTATGTATTATACATTTTTTAATTCCAAATAACTTCCTAAAGTCACAAATTATGTTATTGGCAGGTACCATCATTTTGAGTGTCCTATGGTGCTAATATCAATTCGCCGGTCAATGTACTTAACTATTAAGAAATAGTACACAATTGATTAGGTACTTACTTACTTGAGTTCTTAAGGTTTTAACTAGTGCAAATACTGTAAAACATTAGATCCTAGGATAACTCAGCTTGGCGTCAGTTAGGTAGAGTCGAGTGTGATGGCGCGGGGCGCGGGACGGGCGGCCGACAGGGCGCGCGGGCGGCGCGCGCGCGTTCTTCTATTATTACTTTGTGGCCGTCGCGCGCCGTTTCTATGCCTACTTGTCATTGTAGTAGGTACGTATTGCGCGTTTGCGCGCCGCAATTTTTTGGTAGTAATCTTATTTTTAATAGCAACTTCAAATTTATTTTTATTTTTCATTTGTTCTCTTTTCTCTATAAAATCTATCAAAAAATTATGTAAAACTATATACTCAATTTATGGCAATGAATTCAATAACATCCTGTAAAATACAATATCCTATTAAACCATCGCAAATCACACCTGGTTCGAATTGAGCCAAGCTGTAGATTTGGTGACAGCATTTGGTACCCTAAATCCATCATTATCTCTGGGACTTGCAGCTCTATTGCCTGAAGCATCTCTGCTGTTGCATTGCGAAACAATTCTTCTGTAATAGAGAGGTGTTTTACATTAATTTCATGGACTAATTTGCGAGAAATTCGTCAGTCAAGTTCTAGGTTATATAAAGAGAACCTGCAAACATACCCTTCAGTACTCTGTTCTCGGCTGTATGACCTCAATGAACGCCAGCGATCCAAATCATCTCTACTAGTCCCTATTGTGGATGATCGATTACTTCTGTGGCTGTCTCTTCTCTCTCTGTGCTTCATACTATTTGACATAGATTCATATGGAATGCTAGCATTGCTATCCTTGCGGTACCTTTCATTTTCAGGCTGAACACTTGCTGTACTGTCCTTTCTGTTGCGTTCTAACTTTTGTTCAACATTCTTTAAGCTTCTACTTGAACTCCTATAAATACAAGACATGTCATTATTTTCTATAGAATATCATGTGTCTTTCACTTATTAAAGTTCATATGTTGAATTTTTTATTAATCATATAATAAACTTAATTTGACAGTTCTAGTGTAGTCCTTGTTATTCCCATCAATATGAATGGGACATCTACATTTTTAGATCTATAAAATTAGTTTTAGTCATTTGCAAAACAGAATCAACAATATTATTTAAAAAAATTTACTCTAGAGGGTGTAATTGATACTATAACAACTATCTCTATAAGCAACATGCCATTAAACTTTAAGATTTAGACTTTATACCTTCTATCTTTACGCCTGGGTCTGCCACTTCTTTTCGACTCCCGATTTTCTGGCGGCTTTGTTTCCTCTGATTTTAAAGGTTTTGTATTTTGGGTGAAACTTATTGAAGAGTCGCACATGTCATCTAATTTAATGTTTTTTTCTACTTCCTCTGTCCAATCCTAAACAATAAACATTAACTTATTCAATGTATTGCATTGCAACAAGCGATATAATTTGTCCCTAAACTTACTAAGGTAATTTGACTGATTTGTTTTTAATATTTTAATAATGTGTTGCTCAAAGCATAAGCAGAACCTTATATAAATAAAAGATACAAGAACAGACAAGAAATTATGGTCCCAGAGGTGCACCAACCAGTATTTTGTAAGCCACTTTACCTGTCAGAGAAAATGACTGCTTTCATGTGGTCTAACTAATTTATTAAAGTTGTTTGATAGTAAGCACTTACCAAATTAGTGACATCAAGAAGTGTAGACGAAATCTGGGATGTAGTTTCACTATCATGGTCATTATCAGACTCTCTTTGCAACTCAAGTTGGTTACTTGAAACAGTATTAGTTTTCATACTTATTCCATTTAGGGACACTAAAAATAATGAATTTTAATTGTACCAATGAAGTAATGAAATAAACATAAAACTTTCATTTTAAGAGTGTCATTTGCTAATTTGGTACGTAAATAATAGGTGACACACAATTATTGATAAATATTCATTATTGGGGGGGATTTTTCAATGACTGGATAATTCGCAGTTGGTCTAAACCAACTAAAACAAAAAAGCAATCATTAGTTATTATTCACTAAATGGTTTAACAAATTGACATTTCTTATCACTGTTTGGCTTTATCCAATGAATAGCTTTTATCTGATTGTTGATAAATCACACCAAAAGTGACCAAAACAGGCTTGCAAGTCAAACTTTGCCAATCCCATCACAGTGTAACCAGTTTACTATTAATTTTTTTACCAAACCACTCACACCTTGAGTTAATCCAATCAGTACTTAATTTACTATACAAGTATACATACCACTCTCACTTATCTCTTTCTGACTTTCCATACTGCTGACCATAAGATTTGTTTTTTCAATTGTTTGGGGATTTTCAATTGAGTTAGGGTCATACAGATTCATGTATGAACTGCTAGGTGTAGACCTTCTAGAACTTTCATAATTTCTCAGATATGTGTTCATGAACTTTTCTCTATCAAAACTGTCAGTTTCTCGCAGCCGTCCCCTTCCCCTTGATGGCAATGTCTGAGACCAATTTGGCCCAGGATTATTGTACTGGTCCTGACTAGACATAAGGGTTATAGAAGGATTAGACATATTTTTATCCTTGTGGAGCTGATCAACACTCTTAGAACTATAATATCCTGACTGTTCTAAATACTTCTTTCTGAATCTTGGGGGTATGTTGTCTATATTCACCACATGCCTGGGTCTGGATGTATCTGATATATACCCTGCAGAGTTTCGTCTACCTGAAGGAGGCTTCCCCCCTGACCCTGGTATGTGCCTGCCAGCAGAAGTTTCCATACTTCTACTGTCTCTATTATGATCTATACCACAACGTGTTGGAGATATAGATCTTGTTTCAGATGCTTGTCTATAATGTCTGTTATAATTTACATCACCCTGTGATCTTTCTTTATTTGAAGATTCACCAATATTTCTATCCCTTCGTAATGCACCTCTAGAATAAGTATTGCTGTTATACATATGTTTATCGTGGTTATTAGGCATTCTCCTATTGTTATACTGACTAGAATTATCACTTCTTTTAGATTGCCTGTCAGGATTAGGAGTGCAGTCAGTTGATTTAGCCACATATAGTTGTTGTTCTGGCTTTTTCTGACGTATGCTAGCTACTGCATGTTTATTTCCATCACTAGCCTCGTTAACAGAATTTTGAGATCCGTAGTGATTTTGATGTTGGTCTCTTCTGCCCATAGCGTTTTGTGAAATCATTTTAGAATCGAAACCGTAACATGATCGCCTCAAAGGACCACTACCAGGTTTATAAATCTTTTGTTGAGGTTTATTTCTTCTATACTCGTTATAATCATCATCCATATCAAGATTAAAATCATATGAGTAACAATGGTCACAAAAACATATTTTGATTGAATACACTTGAACAAATCTTAATTTCTAGGGTTATGTTCAAAAAGTTAATTGATATAGATGAAATTATAATGGATGACCAATTGATTAAAATTAATACACTACTACTTTTTAATTTTACAAATCAGCTCAAAAAGTATGAAAACCACTAGAAATTAGAAATACAAGAAAGAATTAGTCCAACATTTATTTTCAATTTCCAGTCAATCACAGACTAACAAAACAAAGTAGGTTAGTCGGTACCAGTGTTGCCATGTCAAAAATCGTGACGGCGATGAAACCAATTTCAAAAAACGGTAGATTTTATCAAATTACGGTGATTTCACCCGGAAAAATAGGGTGTAAAATACGGTGTCCTAATAATTAATAAAACAGCTATTTCAGATCAAAAAAAATGTACTAAACTTGAAGACACCACCGAAACAATGAGTCAAAGAAAGGAAGCTCATACTTTAATGCAATGTTACTGAATGTAGATCTTATAATATGCGCAGTTTTTCTCGTGTAATTTTAACATTATTTACCTTTCGCTAAATGGTGTAGCGACACAATCACTAGCGGTCGCAATGCAAGGCACAAAAATGATGGTAAAATGGTATTGTTGAAACCAGTAGTGTGGTGTGACCAGTTTATGACAGTATTGCCGTTATGACAATAAATAAGTACTAAAAAACAGAATAAAATAAATATTTATGGGGGCTCCCATTCGTCCAAAGTAGTTTTATTTCTCGTTTTTATTGATACTGGTACGGAACTCTATGTGCATAAGTCCGACTCGCACTTGGGTGGTAATTTTGTATAAATATTCGTACCTCTGCAAATAACGGTAGATTTTGTCACTGTTGTCAAGCTTCAACGGTAGGTGGTAAATAAGCTCTGCCCCCCTACTAGGAACGAGCTAGCAGCGCGTCTGCGGCTCAACTGCTATCAATTTTCATACAGTTTTGACAGCAGTAGAGCGGCAGACGCGCGTCAACAGCGCTGCTAACTCCTTCGTAATAAGGGGCACATTACGGTGCATGTACCGTAATCACGGTGCACATGGCAGCACTGGTAGGTCAGAGGGGGTCTAGCAAAGATCCCTTTCCATTGGCGTTAATGCTTAACGCTAACGCCGAAATGTATGGAGATGACAGTCCCTGCGGATAAGCGACATCGGGTCACGCTAACTCGGTCGCAAACATCATCGTGGATAACGCCCACGGCGGTAGCGTGATGTGTTGAGGCCTAAATTTTGACAAACGCTATCGCTAATTTTGTCGTAGTCATTCACGCTCCCTGCGTGTCCGCCCGAACTCATGCATGTCATGTTAAAGTTCGCTACTCGAACCTGTCGATCGATAACTTGTTGGATTTCGTGATTTCGTGAAGCAAATCTACATCAATTTTGTGTTAAAGTTGTTGAGATAAGGTAAAATCTGGCTATTGCCCCAGATAATATAATACCTACAGTACAGATGCCTCATCCCATACAACGGAATAACGCGGGCTATTTTACGAATTATTTTATTTCTGCATAACGCAAGATTATCAAGCGACATTTATTGCGTGTTGGCGAAGTATTTGGGCCAAATGAATACACTGGATACTAACTAGTAACGCCCACGACATGATCACTACATTTATTTCACGTTCGGGCTATTTTCTATTTAAGTTATTAATGTTATTATGCTCTGGTTGTGGGCCTGTGCCACTCTATCAGTGGTAAAAATGAGAATCCCCTTCTCATCCGATTGTTGTGGGACACGTGTGCACGTGGTCTATCCATCTAAAATACAATAAAATAAAAGTTATTCTACCAAGTTTACTTTACTTTCGTAACAATAAATAGGTATCATGGATGAAATTTTTTAATAGATCCATGTGTGATATCCGTAATATCATATAAAACTTCTTATTTCCATTTTACAACTTTGCTTGCAATCAGCATTTAGAACAATATTATGAAAATAATAAAAAAGTTTTTTTTTATACCATTCAACTTTTGGAGCTATATTATATCAAATCACACAGAATTCTCCCTATTTTAAATTATAACCGCCATTGTTGTTCAGTTTTTACTTTTTTATTTAGACCTCACGCTCAGTCTTTCTCAGTCAGGCTCAGTTTTCCGTACGGCGCTGCGGATTAGACGTCTGGCGTGACCTATGCCATTTTGCTACCATTTTGGTCACGCTACGGCTATTTCCATAGCGTGTGCGGAAAAACGAGCGTGTGTATCTTTGCTAGACCCCAATCTGAACAACTTTAACACAAAATTGATGTAGATTTGCTTCACGGAATCACGAAATCCAACAACAAGTTATCGATCGACAGGTTCAAGTAGCGAGCGTTAACATGACATGCATAAGTTCGCGCGGACGCGCAGGGAGCATGAACGACTACGACAAAATAAGCGATAGCGTTTGTCAAAAGCTAAACATAGGCCTCAACACATCACGCTATCGCAGTGGGCGTTATCCACGTTGATGTTTGCGACCGAGTTAGCGTGACCCGATGTCGCTTATCCGCAGGGACTGTCATCCCCATACAATTTGGCGTTAGCGTTAAGCATTAACGCCAATGGAAAGGGATCTTTGCTAGACCCTTTGTACAGTCTTTTCTAGCCTTTACGGCGTGTATTACTACAAAAAAAATATTTTCTCCCTTTTGGGGGTTTTTTACAGTTCTTCACGTAATTTGGTACTTGAAGAACTATAAAAAAACGCAAACAAATTTTCTATACACGTTACATATAATTATGATACATTTATCTTACCTAAGTATTTTGTGTTACGTAAGAAAGATTTAGTAGATCTCCTATCTTTAAAATTGTAATGTTATATACCTACTCAATCACGTTGTTGGTTGACCCGGTTTGGATAAAATTTTAGATGGAAAGAAATGGCCTTTCCTACGTGAATAATTTGATGATAGCGATTATAAATAAGCAGTCAAACACTCCATCACTTTCATGTCCTCTCAGCTGATAAAAGTATAATAGTATAATAAAACAATTAATAACCACATTTATTATGTAATGCACAATAATTGGCCTGCAGTTTTTATTTAATTGTATTTACATTGAATAGTATGCATAAGTTTTGTCGGCAATCGGCTTCAAATACTGTGTTTAATTTTTCTTGATCAAGAATTTACTATTGTACCGAACAGATCCGTGCGTTATTTTGGTTTTGGATAGCCATTTTTGCTGTCCCATAGCGCTAATCCATGTCGTCGTGATTTCTCGTTCATACGAGAAACTGAAACAAATCATTCAATATAAATAATTATTTTATACGTCGTCACAGGAGGCCGAGAAATATTACTGATCTGACATCTTTACATCGGGATTTCAATTAAACATTAAAGTATACTATTTTATAATCAGCTTCTCAATTACTCAACCAAATGTCTTTAAAATAGGTAAAATACATAGATTTAAAGAGGAAACACAAAACAATACGACAGTTCCTGGATGTGCGCCCACTTTCACGTCCTATTGTCTTCGAGGCTCTATCTACTCTACTCTATTTGTTCCCAAGTGGGTGGCATCGAAACTCCGCCAAAGCGCCACTAAGCTATATCAGCACGCGACGCTTGCGTTTTGCAGTACTCATTGTGATGATTATCCGACATAATAATATAAATATTTCAAAACATAAATAATATAAATGACATAAGTCTCTTGCTTTAATATACAGCATACATCACTAACAATGTTCTGTTTTTAGTGAACAATATTATAACCAAAGAACATAAAATACTATTGTTATTGTTTTGTTAACCAAGGCCACTTTTTGATCCATAAATTTTACAGTTACCGCTAAAATCCCGGTAAATTGAAATCTATAATATTTCTGAGTGATAAAAAACGGCCAGTGAGCTATTTTGTGCAAATAAATAAATAAATAAATAATTATTGTGTGGACATTTCACACAGCGCCTAACCCCAAACTAAGCATAGCTTGTACTATGGGAACCAGATACCTGATATAATACTTAGATACTTTTTGTTTGTAAATACATACATAGAATACATTATAACACCCAGACACAGAACAAACATCTATGTTCATCACACAAATGTTTGTCCTGGGTAGGAATCGAACGCACAGCCCTAGTTCAGAAGGCAGGGCTACTATCAACTGAGCTATCGAGCCAGTGATAATAGCACTGCAGTACTTACATAATTTTCTCCTCTACAATATATTATACATTAACACTAGCATGGAATCTCTAACTTTCCGAGGATGAATAGTATCCTAATTTATGTTGATCCCGGTGTTATAAACCTATGCGTAAAATTTCATCAAAATCACATAAAAATGGCTGTTCAAGTGTTCATCAACCCACACAACAAACAGACACCGTTCCGTGTTTACATTTTAGGTCGGATTTTTTTTGTTCCGTTTTTTTTTCACCGTTACGAATAAACGCAATCTATTCAAGCTAAACTCAGTTCAAACGTGTAACTGAGTTCAGGGGCCGTACTGTGAGCTCTTAGCGCTATTCAAAATTGAGCCAATATTGGATCGCTTGTCAAAATCTTCATACAAAAAAAAACGAAGCGATCCAATACAGGCTCTGGTTTGAATCGCACTAAAGCTCACAGTACGGGCCCAGATCAACAATTTACATTTTCAACAACAACATAAACAGAACGCAGTGATGGTTTCCATGGTTATAGGCACCTCAACCTCAACGCTGTCAAACATCACAAACATGACGTTTTCCTTTAGTTATAGACGATAATTCATTCACGTTCTGCGCATAGCTGCGGCCTTAAACTTGGTTTCCAGGAACACGATCAAAATGTTTCTGGGGAAATATGTGTGATGTAAATCTAGATCAAAATCAACATTTAAAACCGTTACTTACTCAGAACTTAGATCTGTGTACCAACGGTGAAATCGGTCCTTAGTAAGGGATACAACCATGCAGTGTTGCCAACCCTACTGTTTTAACAGTAGATTTGCTGTTTTTTGATTAGCAACCCTGTTTTCTGTTTTAAGTACAAACTACTGTTTTTCTATAATTTTAGGGCAATCTGATACAAATCGCAATAAACATACAACATAGCGCATAGAAAAGTTGCTGGTACTTAATTACTTACTCTACAATATTGTACGGGAAGATCCTGTAAATCATTATTTTCATATCTCTGTTTTCGGCAAGTTGAAGCAAGATCAATTATTTTGTTTATTACATATTTTCGAAAGTGGTACCATTTTAAAACAATGAGTAGTGATTTATCTTTTACCAATTCCCCCTTAACAGGCAAAAAGGGATTAAATACGAACTAAAGTCCAAAAATCATAAAATCCAAAACAAATAGCAAAAGAAAGTGAAGTCATAATGGCTTGCTTTATAGCTAAGCATAATCCTACTATTTTAATATCTGGGGCCTAATATATCTTTGAATACGCTCATATATCACGGCTCACTTTCGGAAGAAGATTAAAAATGTAATTAATTTCTTTGAGCACTTTTTAAATTTTCTTTGAAATAAAAATAATGTATAAACAATGTAGATTGTTTATGAATTGTACATTAAACACCGTTTCTATGAATTTTGACGTGTTTTATTCAAACAGTAGATATATTGTTTTGAAATAACATGTTTACTGTTTTTTTTAGGCTGTCGTACTGTTTTTTAGGCTGTTAGGGTTGGCAACACTGCAACCATGATACAACATAAATAATTAATACTTTAATTTGGAGGTATTGCAATTATGTTTTTCAGTGACTGGTGAATATCTTTTTACAGTATCTGGCAAAATGAAACAAGAATATTTGGTGTTATTTTCCAGTATTATAAATGTCTGTGGGTCAGTGTCACAGAGTAGCATAGTAGTTTTTTTTTCTAACCTGTTGTTCACATTCAAAGAACGAAGTGAGTGAGCGAGGCGAAGCACCGAGGCACAGAGTCACAGACTAGATTTTTTTTATCTCTAATCTGTGCACAGAGGTGGCACAGAGTTTTGGCCTGTGTCTAAAATCCTTTTATGGGACACAGCTTTGTGGCATATTGCTTTTTTATAATGGCAATAATGATTCAGACGTCAAATATTTTAGAAAGTTGTATAATAAAATATAGTCCGCCTAGTAAGATTTGATACTTGATTGATTAACAGGATTTGTTTTTTTTAACCTACCAAGCACGATGCACGTCTCACCGTGAAAATGAAGCTGTGTGGGAATTGAACCACATTTATTTTTTATGGAAAATCACATTGGGGCAATTGCAGTTGGTAAAACCACAGCAATATTGGATGTATTGGGTGAATATCTTTATTAATATTGGATGTGTTAAGGCAAGCATGGAAACGAAACGATATCAATCATCAATCAATATTATCATCAATATCATCATCAATCAATACATAAAATAAAACTGTAACTGGGCTAAATCTGTACATTGAATATATTTGGAAAATTTTGACTGCATTGCGCTTCTTAATCGATATAGAAATAGAAACAATTTTTTCTTAATTTTTTGTCTGTCTGTTTGTCTATCTGTCCCTTTGAACACGCTGGAATAACTGAACGGATTTTGCTGAAATTTGTTATGGTTATAGCTGATTATACAGAATAACACTATAATAATAACACTTTTCGTTTTCTAAAACAGCCAAGTGCAGGTTGCCCAAGCAATAAGGATGTAATTTTAATTAAAGATTGTTTTGTTCACATATTATACGAACGGCGAAGGAAGGCAGGCTGTGCCTGCCTCCCTTCTATTGCCGTTCCATCCATTCATCCTTTTCCCCTATTTTTTTCCCTTTCCCTTCTCTCTTACCCATAAACAGAGTTAGGACTTAAAAATAATTAACCCGTGCGAAACCGGGGCGGGTCATCTAGTTATAATATAATGTCGTTCCGCAATTATATTAGATGTATTATGAGGTATTATCGCCTCCGTTTATGCTTTCTAAAGCCAGTTCTTGCGTCTGGAAACTCTGGAACCCTCACGAGAATACATAATATGCACTTATGCTCAAGAAGGTCCAAAAGCGGTTCTTATGTTATTTGTTTTAAAGAAACTTACCAGTCCACTATCCATTTATGTACCCTACCAAATACCTACAGGGCATGTTAGGCATAAATTAATTAGAATTGCGTAGATTACACGATCAGCTAGGGATAACATTCCACGTCCGCGTATATTATGGGATATTGGACGGCCCATCCTTGGTCACAGGAGCTTCTCGCCTCTGCGTTCCAGAGCGGCTAGCTAAAATTCCACATAGGATGCGTTCCACTTTTTTCACCAAACCCAGCGCGTACTGTGGCTTGCCAAAAGTCCCCCATCTACCACGTATAGCACCACCCTAATGCAATGGTTGTTCTGTATCCAAAGGTGGACCTATTTACAGGCTCGGTTGGTAAACGATCAAAGTACAGCATGCTCTACTCTGAGCAGCACACTTTATTATGTCTATTTTTTTCTCTCGATATTGTTTTATCGTATTGTGTTTATATTGATTATCTGTAGCCATTAAGAATCTAACGGTATGGACCCTGTAATCTTATATTAGTTTTTCTCTAACATACTTGGAAAATTTGAGGATTATTTTGACAACCTTCTTCGAGATAAATCGCAGTTGCTGTACTGGCGAGCAGCGGCCAGCAAAGTTTGTATGAAAATCCATATCTGTCGTGGTTTAGCGGCCAGATAAATTACATAGTAAACTCATATCTGTCGTGCTGGTTTGCAAATAAAAAGCTCATGGAATTGATTTCTAAAGTTTAAAAACCACATTGTTGTTCTTTAAATTTTATGAATCATCGGGACCTGAACCAACGCCCCCCTACTCACAGGGTAGGGCGCACTATCTACTAGACTATGGTCATACGACCACTAGCGGCGAAAATCTTTAAGATTATATGTCGCCAACTCAGCACGGTGATGCTCATAGCCCTAAAAATTTTCGCACCGAATGCTCGTGTGACCGTAGCCTAGTTGATAGAGCGTCTAATCCTGTGAGTAGGAGGTCGTGGGTTCAAATCCTGCCAATAACTAAAATGTTAAGGACTAGTTGTATCTTCATAAATTGAGGGAAAAAATATTTTTAAATGAGTTCTGCATAGGTACGGCACCTTAGTGTTAATTTCCGCGCATTATTTGAGAAAAGTACTAAACAAGCCTTGGCCACAACTAGGCATTGATGGACTTACGTATGTGTGCCTCGGCTTCGCCTCGGCCCACATTTACACGTTCGTCCATCAATGCCTCTGTTGCTGGCCGCTGCAGTAATGTACTACTTTTAAAAATAAACTGAATTTAATTTAATTTCTAACATAATGATATTAATACAGGGCTGAGTTTGAGTACAAGTTATACCATAATAGACTACATCCGCTCGCAGAGGGGTTTGTCCACTTTAGTGGTTAGTTCATTCGAGGCTGTCATCATCATCGTCAACAGCCTGAACACACCCACTTCTGTACAGAGCTCTTACCCACAGAGCGCCACTTTGAGTGGGTGCTTGCTTCCTGCATCCATCGGCTCCTCACGGTTTAACCAGCAGGGGGTCTAGAAGATTCCTTTCCATTAGCGTTAACGTCAAACGATAGCCTCAAAATGTATGGAGAAAGATATTAGCTTTGACATTAGCCGCGGAAAGTTTTCAGCAGGAGCTTTCAGTCCCATACATTTTGAGTTATCATTTGGCGCTAACGCTAATGGAAAGGGATCTCTGCTAGACCCCTAGAACGTCACGGTCCACCTACCTATAGCTAGGATTCTGGGATCCCTGTTTCTAACTAAACTCAAGAAGCATCTCTGTGTTGAACATAGAACATAGAACAAATTATGTATGATACGCTTTTTTCTAAAGCTTATTATACTTATACTTACCTATCAAACTCGTGGCCTCCAGGTTAAGTACCCCCCTGCTCAACTATCACACCTCAAAAGCTGTCATAGTGTCATCATCATCATCATCATCATTAACAGCCTAAAGACGTCCACTGCTGAACATAGGCCTCCCCCAGGGAGCGCCATTTAGAGCGGCTGCTCGCCTCCTGCATCCATCGGCTCCCCGCAACTTTCACCTGGTCGTCGGTCCACCTAGTGGGGGGCCGGCCTACGCTGCGTCTTCCGGTTCATGGTCGCCACTCGGGAATCTTTCTTCTCCATCGGTTGTCAGTTCTACGAGCGATGTGGCCTGCCCATTGCCATTTCAACATGCTAATCCTAAGAGCTACATCGGTCACTTTAGTTCTCCTGCGGATCTCCTCATATTCATAGTCATAGTGTGAGTTACCTGTATTAAAATTAACAATATTAAAAGATTACTGCCGATGCCGTCACCGTTACTATGCATGCGTACCGTACCGTCGCGTCACTTGGCTCGGCCTATTTGACCTTCCCAAAAGATCAAAGTTACTTAGTCGAGCTATGTTATGTTTTCAACCTGCAAAATTGCAATGGGTCCATAACCCGTAGGTGACGTTTAAATTATTTTATTTATTTAGATGGCATAAAAATTGTACATTTTTGTAGTAATAAGTGTAACATCTGTGTATATTTTAATCAATTTGTAACAAATTTTGTTCATGACTAAGAAATAATGTCATTCGAGTATTTGCCCGTGGCTGAAGACGAAAACGAGGAACCCATAGAACTACCAGTCGAAGAAGATGGAACGTTGATGCTAACTACCGTTTCTGCGCAGTTTCCCGGCTGTTGTGGCTTAAAATATCGACATCCCGAAACGAAAACTATCCGAGGTATCAGGTTAAGGGAAGGCAGATTGTATCCTCCCCCCGAAGGATGGGGCAATCATCTGTACATATGTAGCTTCCCAAAAGAAAGTAAGCGCAAAGCTGGCGAAACATCGGAGTCATCGTCATCAAAAAATAAAAGAAATGATAACCTTTGCTCTGATCTAATTGTGTTGGGCCTACCATGGAAAGCCACTGAACAAACTGTTCGTGAGTATTTTGAGAAGTTTGGCGAAGTTTTGATGGCACAGTTAAAGAGAGATCCTAAAACCGGTATGTCCAAAGGTTTTGCTTTTATTCGATTCGCCTCTTACACCTCCCAGATGAGAGTTTTAGCACAGAGGCACATGATAGATGGCAGGTGGTGTGATGTTCGGATACCCAACTCAAAAGAAGGATCTGTGGCTTCTATGCCCTGTAAAGTGTTTGTTGGTCGATGTACAGAGGATTTATCAGCTAATGATTTACGAGAATATTTCTCTCAATTTGGTGAAGTTACAGATGTGTTTATTCCTAAGCCCTTCAGAGCTTTCAGTTTCATTACTTTTCTAGACCCAGAGGTGGCACAGAGCCTATGTGGACAAGACCATATAATTAAAGGTGTGTCTGTGAATGTTTCCAATGCATCACCTAAACAAAACAAGGGTACTTCAAACCCACGCAACTTGCCCAACAGAAACTATGAAGAGGGGCATCCTCATAACACATCCAATAATAACTCTTGGAGCAGCCGTAACATGGACATGGTGAACATGCAAGCTATGAGTATGTCTGGCCAACATGGTCAAACTGCAGTAGCGGGAGGTGGTGGTCAAGCTCAAGGAGGCAGCATGCCACTGGGCATGGGAGGGTTGCCTGTCAACCAAGCGTTAGTAGCAGCTGCCTTGAACCAAGCAGGCTGGGGCCTCATCAACAACATGCCTTCTGGTGGTTCAGAGCAAGGCGCCTTTGCAGGCCCAGCATCTTCTGCACCTCCGGCTCCACCCAACTTTCTCTCCTGGATGCAACAAGGTAATTCTGCACAGGGCCCTTCTAGTCAGTGGGGACAAAGGCACCAGTCCCAGGGCCACTCTGTTTGATCCTATTGTCGAATGCAACAAGCTCACAATAATCTCTGTGATTGTAGCAACAATTAGATAATTTTATCATTTGTTTTTATCTGATACTACACATGGGTTGTTCTGGTGAAGAGTGATTATTCTTACATGGTTTGCTACTGATGTTATTTATTTATTATGGAATTGTTTGTGTTTGTTGATTTTCTTGAAAACATATTATTACAAGATGTAGTGATTATAATAATTATGTTGTAGATCAGCTATTATGTTTCAGAGAGTAGATAATTTATAACACTTTATTAACTATTTTGTTGTTGTGCTTTTGTTTTCAATTCTTTTATTATTATTACCTGAGAATATGACATTTAACCTACTAATTAAATGACAATATTTACAGATATCATCATGTAATCAAAGTTCATGAAATTGATTGTTACATTTTTATTTATTGCTAAGTAGTTCACCACATGTGATGTAAAATGCAGTGCTTTGCTGTTGATTAAATCACAAGGTACAAATAGAAACCAATCATGCAGGTGACAAGCCTCATTTTTTTAACGCAAATGTGTTGGATCTAACTCATAAAGCTAATAATTATTTATGAACTGTTTTAATAAATTAGTAAGACAATCCAATAACTCGAAGCATCATCACAAAACTTATTATGAATTACATGGTACATCATAATATTCTAATAATCTGTAAATAGCTAACAAAAGCTGGAAGCTGGAACAAAAATAATATCAAACATGATGTTCCTTGATGTTGCATAACTGGAATGCCTTTCTTGGATTTATTGAAATTTTTAATCTAAAATGGACTGTTGAAAGTGCATATATAATTGTTTTATATTTAAACAGAAGTTTATCAGTTGTTATCATTGGTTATCAAATGATGTTGATTATTATGAATTTATATTGTGTGTTTCCTCAGGTGGATGTGAGGTATGAAAATAAAATCAGATGTCTATTTTTGACGAAATAAATAGCTAGAATATTTTTGTTACTAAGTGATGTGGGATTGTTTACTGAATGGGTATAAAGATAGCTAAACTACATAATAATATGGCATTGTAAATACATTAAGGAAAATTGGAAGGATGATTGTACAAATCACAAGACTGTATATAAAACTCATTAAATACAACACT
This sequence comes from Ennomos erosarius, assembly GCA_963580505.1. Lineage (NCBI taxonomy): Eukaryota > Metazoa > Arthropoda > Insecta > Lepidoptera > Geometridae > Ennomos > Ennomos erosarius. Next base: position 7,700,867 of record OY756981.1, on the reverse strand, counting down.
AAATGCCTTTACCTAGAGACAAACATTAATTATTAAAAATATATTAAATGTTGAAATACAATAATAATATATTATATATACATTATTAGACTCTGTACTGTTCCACCAATGTGGCATTATAGCAGTGACACCTTCCATCAAAATAAATTATTAGCAGTTTTGTAAGTTTAGTTTTGTTTTATAAGTCTGTAGTAATACTTACCTGGTTAATTTATGCATGGGTGTTGTCAATAGCAGACTGGAATTTAATTTGGCTGTGAAGTAAAGAATGTAAAGATAATAGGGAATTAATGAAAATCATGTTAATGCCACAATTGGTGAGTTCATATAATCAAAGGAATACAATAAAAAGGTATTTTGTCACGTCATATTAAGTACCCTATTACTGTTATATTTGACAAGTGTTTACGATCTATGAATGTTAGAGGATAGGCTCTTTCACTCTTTGGTAAGTTGTTCAATTTGTAGATAATGTTGTTGTTACCCGAAATATGAAGTACAAAGGAATGTCGTAATTGTGTATATTAGTTATGGAAAATGTACAATCTTGATTCTTTATGCAATGATAAATTGTAATTTAGTAACTAACCTATTGTGAAATGTATAAATTGATGGTTATTTGTATGAATTGGTACTATTCTGTATTCTTTCTAAATTAGATGGATGTTTTCAAATATCAACATATAACACACCTAGATATAATTGGCAGTTAAGAGTAGAAATAAACTCTGCTTCAATTCTCACATATACACCTACAGAGTGTTTTTTTTAATTGGATCAATATGGGATATTCCAAATCACTATGAGGAATGAGCAAGCAAAATTAAGAGCAAAGTGTAAATATATTAATAGCATTACATAGGTACTGCCTACCTACTTACTTAAAAATTACAGTCGAGTTTTCGTAAAAAACGTAAAACTCCGTTTCGTGTTAGTACCATTAGTACCATTGAACTGCATCAGAAGAAAACAGTCTGCCAATAGCGGCTAATTAATAACTTTAGATTTATAACTGGAAAATAAACTCATTACATTTTGTTAATTTCAAATTAAATAATAATTTTTTCATACCCAAAAATACAAAAAATGGGTATGGGTATGTATTTTGGGTACATAACGTACATAACCCAAAAATATATCAATTTATTAATTTATATGATTTAAGTGTAGAAGAATCGCCTGCTTAGCGTAATCGACAGATTAATTAAGAATTTGAATTACGAACGTAATATGAACCCGCAGCTATCCGTTCCTAAAACCGGGACATGCTTTTCATATAGTTTTACGTTTCACACAGGACTTAATCTGGCTAAAAACATTATATTACTATTAACATTATTATTTGGCTTATTTTAGCGCAATTAAGTCCTGTGAAACGTAAAACTATGTGTTCAAATCGCGAAAATCTAAGAAATACTATGCTTTCATATTTAAGTTATTAGTAACTTCCCCATTTATGATTATGGAAAACTGCTATTTGTCTATTAAATTGTTTATACGGAAAAATACCTACCTACCTAATAGATCCTAACCTAAGACAGCTCCCCGTACCATTATTCGGATTCGGCGGATTTTTCCATATGAACACCAGAAAAAAAAAGTTTAAGTATCTAGGAGGTATGAGTATCTTGTGGTTATAAAACCCGATATACGTCCCGATATTACGTCAAGAAAATAAAATAGTTACATACTTTACAGAAATAAGTAGAGTAGGTATACGGAAATCTTTCAGATTAATTTTTTCGGAGCCTTTAAACGTTGTTTAAAAATGATCGTGCTGTTTTTAAAATTACAACTGTGTTAGGTACGATTAATTTAACCACAGAATTAAATCGATAGGTACGAGGGTATCCTACTAGCGATGGCAATTAATGCGATATTGCCTAAATTTCATAAACATGCTAAATCACGAGTCTTAGCATGCTAATTGCTATTGCTATGCTATTTGCTAAAATGAAATGAAATGGAAATGAAAATGCAAATTAATCCATCACTATATCCTACCCCACCACCATACTTCCGTTGATCCACTTATTAAAATTTACATTCTGTATAGTACCTATAATAATCATTTTCAAACTTTTACTTGAGTAAATAGGTAGGTAAGTACTTAGTATATAAAATTATAGTTCTCACTCGAAATCTTGATATCTATTAACTTCTGCATTTTTAAAACTAGTGCGGTATTACTATCCATTAATTTGACTATGAAAAGTACTTTTTGACAAGTAAAAATCTCCTAGCCTCAGGGTGCTCCTAGCCATAGAACTAGCCTAGTATAGTTGACGATATTGCACTCTTTCTGCCTGCAGTCACAGTGCGGGGAAACGACATTGAAAGAAAGAATAACCACCTAAATGCGAGTCGGATTTGCGCATGAATGGTTCCGTGCCATGATCTATAAAAAAAAATCACGTTGTATGGGAAACCCCTTAAGTTTTTATTTTATTCTGTTTTAGTATTTTGTTATTACAGCGGTATCAGAAATACACCATCTCTGTGAAAATTTCAACTGTCTAGCTATCAGGGTTCATGAGATACACACATAACATACACACGATTGCTATTTGTAATGTAAGTTTGGATGATACATCAATACATTTAATTATTTAAAAATAATTGGTTTGTATCTAATATAACACAGTGCAAGTGCTTTTGGTTCAAATCCATTTCAAAAAGGATGGAAAGGAAGATAAGCCATATGGGCGAGAATCCGCTGCCATTTTACCCGGCATGGCGAAAAAACTTGTATTGTGTCCCACGCGGTCCGGAAAGTGGGATATGAGTGGACATGAACATTGAACAACCACCACCGAGTGGTCTTTCAACCCAATCAATTAAGTACAAATTTTTCATTTCATCTCATTCTAACATCTTTGATTCAATTTGGACCGAGACTAATTCAGAATTTAAAATAATAAAGCATCTATGTCCAAAGAGGCGTTTTATTAAAAAAAAAACTATAACTTTATAAAGACCTGATAGATGGCGTTAAAATGGGGGTTTTATGTTCTGTCATTGTAAAGCACTTTTTTTTTCTTATATTTTGGCTCCACATATAGTGTATTTAGCCAGTGTCAAGTATTGTATATTTTCATTGAGTTTTAGAATAATTTAACGTAGTCAAGTCATAGTCCAGTCTAAGTCATGCTCTAGTAAAGTGGTGGCAACTTTACTACAAGCGTCTTTGGAATTTTGGAAGCAACACGAAAAACCACGTTTCACCACATTATATCACTTGCCCTCACTCATGCTCGTAATTCAGCACTTAATGCGTAAAACGCCATCAATTTTTAAACATAACTTTGGAAAAAGCTCAAGTTTTGAGAAATAATACAATGCAACGACGTGAACTTTTCCACGTTCCCGCCAAAACCCCATTAAGCACTTGTTAAGATAATTATGTATCGAGTTTAGCATTCTATCCTTATTTTATGGAAGGCATATACTCTAATGGCTAGTTTTTTTTAAATAAAACGTCTCATTGGCCAAATCTTTCCTAATCTCAAATATATTTTCAGGTTATTTTTATATAATATGTTCTTCTCCACCTGGGCCCGAAGTCTGCTATTTTGTGTCATAATGGTGCTTAAATGGTACCATTATGATACAATTGAAATAGCAGACTTCGGGCCCTGGAAATTGGATATCACGACATATTTGTCACTTTCTTTAATCGGGTACTTTAATTAATTTCGGGTACGCTAATTCGACAATTTTCTCGATCCGACCCCTTACTGGACACTACCATTTTGATACTTTGGTACAGTCGTTAATGGTCCACTGTGTATGTTGCTTCTTCGAAGAGTTCGAAATCACATCACGATGTTTCTGCAATTTAATAGGTAGGTGCTAACTTTAGAAGTAACTGAAAAGCGTAGGTAGGTACCGAACCACAACTTCTTATCAAAAAAGTATGTTTAGTTTGAAAAACTGTTACCATGATGTTGCATATACCTAAAATATACATTACCAAAACCATGTAGATAATAAAATTATGTGAATAGTTTGTTTATCGTCTATGTATTTATTGGATATACAGTAATGAATTACCTATACAACAAGTAATATCAGGCTAAAGTACCTAAGCTTGGAGGGTTGTATTATAATAAAAATATTGTTAAAAATATAGGAGGTAACCTAGGTTTTAATACCGTGCTTTTTATTCTGCGCCGTTTCCGCAAAACCAAAATGTACCTCTATTACAATATTTATTAGATACTTAAAGAAGAAGAAAGACTAGGTAACTAATAGATAACAAAAAAATTAACTGTACCTATATGTAAACTAGTGGACCCCAAATCCTAATCTATCAGTAAGTACATATTCCGTAACTACTATTTTGTAGCTGAGGAGGGATTGTATCGACCTTTAATAACTAGATCATTTTTTTGTTTAGGTATTTTCGCTTGATTTTGATTGTTTAATTGTCTACTTATAAAATTAACTCATTTGTTGTTTGGTTCTAATTTTGAAAGGCATGTCGAATGTCGGTATCGATAGAGTAAGAATGTTAATGTGTGTAAAATGTAATATGATTAACACAATGTTGTGTGTTATTTTTCAGATTAGACGCAAATAATATTGATCAACAAAGTCAATTTTGTTAGTAGATATGATTTTTTTATACACTCGTGATTGAACACTGCGTGTATAGTTGTATACCTATTTACCAATTATATTGATGTGTGATAAGGTTAATAATAATTGTGAAACAAATTAATTACCAAATGGTAATGTTTGTAAATTGTAATTGTAGCTAAGAGCAACTTAGATAGTTTAAATCAGTAAAATTACAAACTAACGAACACAGACTTTATGGTATTCTATCACACAGCCAGCCAATAATTCCTGTTTTCCATTTCGATTTAGATATTAGTAACTAAGTACCTACTGCTCTATAATTTGAACGTGCATTATAATATATTAATTTTTTTTTTTTGGTTCAATCCCCGCTCGTGATTCTAATTTTTCCTTTACAAATTAATCTGTTGATTATTTCAATAGGTATCAAGAAATGGCTTGCAAAGCATTGTGGTAGGAACCCTACCTAATATTTTAGTAACAAGCTGACAACGCATGTGCATAATGCTATCTAATTTTATAAAATACATAAATAGCATCTATCAATCAACTATGCATCAATCATATTCATGATCCAATTAATTATGCAACTAAAAAAGATTTGCGTTTAATTATTTTGTCTTCTGTTATGCCATCATATTTCTCTTACACCCTCCCTGTATGTGATTGTATAGAAGTAGGTACCTACTTCTTAAACACTTTGTTATGAATACTTATAGGTACTAACTTGCTTGTCCCAATATAATGTGTATTGTTAGAAATATAAAAAAACCTTTCGAGCTATCATGTTTTGTATACCATACCCATGAATCTAGGAGGTTTTTTATATTCATTTCCATGACTATAATACTTCACTAACTCACCCAACGAGTATGTACGGTACCCTGAGTATTGGTTAATTCTTTCATTTAAATATTGTAGATATAACAAGTACTTAATAGGAATCGGTCAGAACATAAATAGGTATAAGGGCCTGAAGTCTGCTATTTCAATTGTGTCATAATGGTTCATGAATGGTGCCATAATGACAGATTTTGTCACTAAGGGTAATCTGCTTATGGTTTGTAGACTAATATTAGTGTCAAAATCTGTCATTATGGTACCATTCTTGAACCTTTATGACACAATTACATATGACGCGAAATAGCAGATTTCGGGCCCAGGTGCTTTGTGTTACAGTTAATGGAGTTTTGTAGAATACTAATTGCTTTGGTTTACTTGGTACAAAATTGTAGGTAATTATTGAGGCATTGCTCTAAGAATTGTATCTGTTGGTGGAATGCAGTGTTAACAAATTATTATCTAGCGTATCGCATACATGTTAATATTAATAAAGAGAATATTTTAATCACAATGTATGTTCAAATTAATTAAAAAGAGAAACACTACTTATAAATAAATAATTCTCGATACCTTTCTGTGATTACCTTACACGGCTTTTAAAGCAGATAATTTTGTATGTTGCTATTTTGTCCTATGTGCTGAATTATTTACGAAATAATAGTCAAGTGGTAAAAAAAATACCATAGTAGGCCATAGTACCTACCTTAACTTATTTATATAAGTACCTACCTGTGTGCAATCAGTAAAAGTGAAGAGTGTTGTTTATCAGTGTGTAATTTAAAAAGTTCGAGCTAGTCGTTAAACGGCATTGTTCATAGTTTTGGAACACCCACTCGTTTTGAATTCATCAAGTTTGGCTGACGCACTATACCTACTCACCTATAATTACCATCCTACTATATATAGATAACTTGTTCACTAGGTATTTCAAGTATAGATAGGTAAGTACAAGGTGTACTTACATCCAATATAACTTTCGACCCATAACCAATGTAGATACTTACTTCAATGTCTATTTCAGCACTCGTATTAATTATAACATACACAACTTTAAATGCACCGTATCTGCTGTCCGTGATATTAAAATAATAGGTGTATATGCTATAGGTACAGGTTTGGCGTTATTAGGTAGGTATGTGTACATTGTACTTTGAGTGTGAAAATACCTATTGACATGGAATAAATTTATTTAGCGTTGCAATTGTTTTTTTTACTTATATTACCTAACCTAACCTTTAAAAAATTATGTAAAATTAAAAATACTAAACGTATGTTTGTGATGGGGAAGAAAGGTTCTCGAGTGGCGACCACGAACCGGAAGGCGCAGCGTAGGCAGACCCCCCACTAGGTGAACCGACGACCTCGTGAAAACCGCGGGGATCCGATGGATGCAGGAGGCGAGCAGCCGCTCAAAGTGGCGCTCTCTGGGTGAGGCCTATGTTCAGCAGTGGACATCTACGGGCTGATGATGAACGTATGTACCTTCTGCATTTGAAAAATTGGGGTAGCAAGGAAATGGGTAGGTAGGTATGGGGTATCGGTTATATAGTAGTCTATTATGATACAAATGTGGGAAATTGTCGAGTGCAATGTTCAACCCACACGCGTGTCATACGACGTTTTTAATCATATTTGCGAGAAAAAAACGAGTTGTATTTCAACTAACTTTTGTATCTGGATCCGAATCCAAAACCGAAACCTAAACGGAATCGGCATCGTAAACGAAATGAAATTGAAATTAATTTTAGAAACATTCCGGTGGATGCAGAAGGCGTGCAGCCGCTCAAAGTGACTCTGTGGGGGAGGCCTATATTCAGCAGTGGCCGTCTTCAGGCTGTTGATGATTACGATAATTATATTATATGCATATAACTGTGAGAACTTCACTGAATCGGGTTATAACCATGTAAAATCAAAGCACGCATCGGAAATTTCTTGGATTTTCAACCTTAAAGCGGTGAGGATAGGAGCCACTACGAGCAACGGTGATGAAAACATACATAACTAGGTAAGTACCTACTGGATTTGAAAAATTGGGGTAGCAATAGTGTCGACTCGATTCTGTAGGCCTAGCACGAATATTTACGCGCGCGTAACTGTAACGTTAACGTAAGGCAGTTTGTATGGCATTTGATCAGCGCCCCATACAACTGTTACACTTACTTGCGCGTAAATATTCGTGCTAGGCCTACTGGACTCAAATGAAATGGGTAGGTAGGTATGGGGTATAAATCTAATGAGTGTTAACTATTTAATCGGGCCCTAGATAGAAATCTAACTAGGTAATCAAGATGAGTACCTAGGTATTTTTCGCAATCCCTGAGGTTTGGTTTTGGCGTTTTATGCTCACTTGAAAAATTCACCAGTAAGTAGAACTACATAGTACCTAAATACTTACCTACCTTATTTTAAGGAACCAGTTAAGGTATACAACCTTGTGTATTACCTAAACTATACCACAGTCTGACTCCAACCTAAACTGAGGGATTGCGAAAAGTAGCTACTCAAGAAGTCTATCTAGGGCCCGATTGAACCCTTATTAGATTTAAAAAGACCTATAAGTCGAATCCCATTGAATTAAAAAAAGCCAGCTAAGTGCGTGTGGGACTCGCGCATGAAGGGTTCCGTACCATTATCTATACTTACAAAAAAGTGCAAAAAATCACGTTTGTTGTATAGGCTACCATTAAATATTTATTTTGTTGTTTTTTTAGTATTTGTTGTTATGGCGGCAACCTTAACTATTGGATGGAAAAACTAAAACCCACCCTTAGTAATAGGCTTCGCTTTACCTTTTGGGTACGGAACCCTAAATAAACACTTGTATTTCATTATTTTTACCTACACCTTATTACACATCTTCGGGACAGCAGGCACGGCATGGCAGAGGGTTTGTAGGTAGTAGGTTCATCATCAAAAAGAACCCGTTGCAGTTGCGGCCACAGAACTCGCCCTTTAAGTAGGTATTAGCGCTTTAGCGAAGCGGCTATGAAGCGTAATGGAATCCTACTCATGGAATGCATCTTCAATGCCATTCAAGAAATCCCTTTCAATGCCACGGAATAAATTTAAAACATTAATAAATAACGATCAACGATCACATATACAAGGTGACCTTGAATTAGTATGTTATCCCGAAAGGGGGTGAATCTACACCCCAAGGTAGACAATGTTTCTTCTACGACTTTACTGAAAAAATACCATGTAAAGTTTACGTCCGAAAATAGCCTTGACACAGCTGGGTGGTTGAACTTCGTCCTTGACCGAGTGCACATAAATAAGTTTAACGACCTGTGTTTAGAAATGAATTTATGGCATCTTATTAACTCTCGTAGCGATCGCACGTGCTATTTTGCGAGTGGATTTATTTTTTACCATGGCGGTTCAGATACACCCAGTTTCAAGTAAGGCTCTTACAACATGTAGGGTATCATGGTCCCAGTCCCCCCATTTCGAGATAACATACCAATTCAAGGTCACCTTGTATACATAAATTCTGGAGCCTAACTGGGACCCAGGAACTACGAGGACCATGGTCCCACAACACCCAGACACAGAACAAGTATTTGCGCTTTTTTTCTGTGCACAAATACTTACTTGTCCTGCCGCGGGAATCGTACCCGCCACCTCCAGGTTATGAGCCGCTCAACTGCTGCCAATTTTCATACAATTTTGACAGCAGTTGAGCGGCAGACGCTGTCGCGAGTGCGAAGCTATAGATATCAAAGTAGGTACATAAGCTGGCAGAAGTCAGGTGACATTGACAGTTAACGTCATGTCAATGGAGCAACTAGCGAGGTGAGTCAGCGCGCGCGGCGGCCGCGCCATTCTTGATCAGCGGGCTTACCGCGGAAGGATTCCGATCTTCATCGTACTGAAGTTCATTGCCGGCCAGCCAATCACAAGCGATGAGTCGGCTTCAGCGTACCGGCTATGATTTCCACCGATCGGCATCGAACTCCATTCAGAGTGAGTGAACAAAAGCAGTGTTTTTGACAGATATTCGTACCGTCTAAGTCCAATGACAGTACTCAATCGGAATCAATCTGTCAAATGAAACTGGCAGGTATTTCGGTATGGGCTTCAAGTATTATTATATGTTTTAGCGGTTATATCTCCATTTTTTATTCATTTGACGAGTGTAGATTTAGGTCTAAGTTTGATTAGATTTATTGTGATATTTTAAGCATCTCGACATTGATATATGGAAAAAGTGAAAACACCGAACTAAAATGGACGTTGGTACCTACCTATTCCAATGAATACAAACAAACAATGAATAAGTGCTACAAATTATCCATTTAAGTATGTCTACCACCCTACATACCTATCCCACAGAATTACAGAAACTTATGGTGGAATTTACAGCTGCATGAATAAAATGTCAATAACAGTTGCAGAAGTCTTCTAATGTCCTTGGAATTTTTAACATCGATGCTCTATCGAGGGCTCTATACGTATATATGGTGAATTCTGTGGCTCTACGACGATATATTTTCTTGCCTGAAACGAAGTTTGTGGGTTTATCATGAAAATCGCAGTTATAAGTGTCCAAGGACTTTAAACACAATGATGAAAAATAGCAATTAACTTGTTGAAAAAACCACAGTTGCTGGTAGGTATACTATGTAAACTTTGCTCAAGCAAGACCTTGCAGTACTTGCAGGCATGATAATATTATAATAAAAGTACCTAGTCTTTATTTCTACGCCAATCTCCTTCTATAGGTAAACATTGCATAAAATTGGAATAGTTAATACATGCTTTCTTTGGGGTTTTGGTTAACTACTTATTCCTCTGATACTACTAATTATACCTAAGGGGATTAATCTATACGTACCTACTTATTATATACACAGGTAAGTATACCAACTTCAACAAACTGTTATAATGTTAAGCTTATTCAAAGATGGGTAGATAGCGTGTATCTGTGTGGGAGCAACTGGGTAGCTTTCTATCAGTGAATTTTTTCCAAAGTATTAATAGTCAGTGGAACTAAAACATTCAGTTTAAAAAATCCTATGTGTTAGCTTAAAATCTTTAGTTAACATACCAAACTGTTAAACCATCAAATATACTGTATACAGTTTACCCGCACAAGCTTTCACATTTTCATAATCATCATGCAGGATAATATAATTCATTCATTTTATAATATGTATAATTCAGGTAAAAAATTATTGATATATTTATGTTTTTTACCTACATTACCAGTACCTATACTAAAAGCAGAGAGGTAGTGTTAATGTAAATAGCCAATCTATAAGAGGTTGGCTTTAAAACATCTCAGTAGTTCAATCAATTGAATTGTTAAAAGGACTACTGAGAATAGACAAGCTATGTATACTACTTCTTTGAATACTAGTAGGTACTACACCTATTTATTTTTTAAATGTTATTATGAGCGGTAAAGGGGCAGACAGGCAGCCCACATGGTAGATAGTAAGTGGAAGTAGGATACTAACCCTACAAATACCTAATCATTTATTTATTAGAATACATATTGCAAACCTGTGTAAGATGCCTGATGTAGGCATAAACAGTCTGTATCACAGGTTGCCAGGCCCCACTTCCCAGACAATAATCATATCTATTATGTGTTGACAACCCTTTTTGACTAAATATTGCAAAAATAATATAACAATTGTTAATATACTTATATTTCAGGCATCACACACACACCTCTACTATCTTGTCTACAGTGCTGGCACTGCTGTTGATGAAGACTGATGCGACTAAGCCAAAACTATACAGCCATAAAATTAAAAGTACTTAGGTTAACTGCCTACATCAAATTTGCCTTGCCTATTTTATGAACCAGGGACATGTTAAAAAGATAAAGAATTAATAGGTATGTAAGTAAAACAAATCAAATTTTTCATAATATATTAATAATTGTGTAATCAATAAAGTAATAATCCAAAAATACAAATTATGAACATAACTAGCTCCCACATTTGGTACCTACTTAGAAGAAATGCAAGAAATAAAAGGCTTTTTTTATGTTATTTTTATTATTTTTTTAAAGTAAAACAATATACTTTTTGTTTCCATAAACCATTTATTTTAGGTTTAATTAAATAAAGTAAATTTGGTTACTTAATAATATCATTTATCGTTTTAGTTATCCTTGTAGGTAAGTTACAATATCAATTTGTACTCTTAGACTTAAATACTAGAATGAAATTGTTAAGATACTTAGAATGCACCATTTCTAGATTTTCATGACTGCAATGCACTGACAGGGATATGGAGGTGCTCTCTGTATTTCCAAAATCTTCCTTCAGCACCGCACAGTAACTTCCTGATTGAACGCATTGTGTGTCTATAATAATTAATTAGGCAGCATATAGGATTGCAGATGCAGTCATACTAGTCCATAGTCGAACATCTATAATTATAGTATTTTTTCAGATACCTGTAACAAAATATAGCTTATTGAGGTACCTACATATTCATAGAATAGGAGTACCTATCTATGTAATGAAGATTTGAAGGTAGGTATGAGATGCACTATGTATTTCCTAAATCCCCCTGCCAGCGCAGCACACCAACTTTCTAGTTGAACACTTTGTGCAGCTGTAATTATTACACAGAATATAGAAATGCAGGTGCAGTCATACTAATCCATACCTATAACAAAATAGGGCCTTATAAACACCACTTAAAGTTAGTCTGTTTTAAATGTTCCGCCTCGTTTTCCCGCTTGAATTGTCTTGTGGCTATAGAAAACACCCATGTGGTGCTGCCAGTATTTTACTACAAGTGCAAGACTTGCAGCTTTATAAAACGCAGAATGCAATGTATAGTTCTCTGGCTTATGGGTGCCTACCTTGAACTGAAGGCTATAGCCTTTTATCATTTGGAAGGGCTCCTTTTATCGTTACAACCTCTGAGCGAATCAGCACTGCAAGTGCGTCGTCACAGCCATGTCACAGTATAATTAGTTGCGATGTGAAAAAAGGACGAATCATGTTGAATCAGAAGCCCACAGAAGCCTGCCTCGTCATAGAAGAATAACGCCGTCCAGTGATATTGAACGCCATAAGCATTTGAATGCTTCACGCTTCACTTAAATCACATATCGTATTTTCATAAAAGCTGAAAGAGAATACCTAATCACCTAATTACCTACACTAACCCAATTATTTAACTAGATGTAAGAGTTTTAATAGAAAAGTTTTATAATATCATTTTGCAAACAATTCTTGCTATTGCCTAATTTGCTAGTGTTGCCAAGTCAATAAAACAATAGAATAGCTAAGTAATTATGTAAAACGGCCAAATGCGTGTTACGGTGCGTTGCAGTGAAGCAAGATTTCGTTGAGAACAAGTCTAGGGATATTAAAAATAATCGATTTTGAATGGTCAATTATTATTTATTAAAAAGTGGATTACTATTTAAAATCGATTTTTATTGGTCTATTAATTTATCAAAAAATCGATTATTTTAAAATAGATTTTGCTATTCTGGTTTCAATTTTTTCTACTGGGATAATATTATAATAAGGTAACATCACTACCATATTCAATCAAAACAAACGTTTTGGTTTTGATTGAATAATTTACCTATGTAGGTACTCAAAATTTTTTTTATATACTTATTATTGAAGCATCTACCAAGAATAATAAACAAAAAAAAAAACAAGTTTTAAATAAATAGTTTTTTCCTCCTTAGGTCACATCCCTAGAACAAACGATAGTGAATCAATTTTTTATTTTAAAAATGATTTTGATATCGATCTTTTTTAAATGACTATATAGTTCTATAAATAATCGAATATTACATACCATATTACATTACAAGAAAACCGATATTTGTATCGACTTTTTATATCGATTTTAGAATAATCGATTTATTTCTCTATAAAATCGTTTTTGGAATAGTCGTTTTTTTTATCAAGATATAATCGATGGTTAAAAAGTCGATTTTTCCTCCCCAATCAATGATCATCATGTCATCAATAGCAAACTATTAATGAAAAAAAACTAAATTAAGTAAAGTTCGTATTAAATAAATCCGCTAAAACAGCGTCACGGCTTTCACTACCACTAGAATAAAACAAAACATACGACGTTGTTCTGTGAAAAGCAACTGTCGTACCTATCGATCTCTCGACTTATTAAAACAGAATTAGTAGTACAAATAGGTAACGTAATTCGATTATGAAAGTGGATTAGTTGCTAATTTCATAATCGATTATAAACATTAGTAATAGCAAATAAATCGATTATACGAATGATTTATATTCACCCACGACTAGTGTAAAGCCGGGCCTGGGGCTACTTAGTTAATAAATAATAATAAATTAACCAAAAGCACAAACTTTTTCAACCACAAAATATCTGTTATTGATATATAAAAATAATGTGAATTTTATAGCTTCGGCCACATTTTTCGATTTAGGTAAAGAAAATACATAAATCTATATAATTAATAATAATAAAGTTATTTACTTTCAAATTATAGCTAAAGATGGCCTTTAGAGCTAAATTATTCATCTACTGGCAGCATACGCATATCGCATAATACAAAAATAAAAAAGAAAATTGACAAGAACAGTAGGTCACTTTTGACACTGACAGTCAGGACAGAAAAAGCGTTTCGATATTACTATAATTTCGGGATAAAAATTTGAAGCGCATTACATGGCAAATGTAGACATATTAACATACTTTAGCTCATCTTACAGCTTAATAAACATTGTTACTAATATTACAACTCTCTGTTCCACATCTTTCGAAAATATTTTAAAGCCCCATGTCAAGCCCCATGTGCCCCTTAGTTTTTTTATTTGCTGAAACGAAACGCAAATCGGGGGCGAATTGGGTTCATTCTGTGTTCAATTCTGGTAGTTCATTTCATGTCCATTACGATCCAAGCTCATAGACAATCCCCTTTAATCGGCATCAAATAATCGTAATGAAGATCATTGAAACGTGGTGAAGTTCGATGGATGAAGACGACCGGTACTAGACAATAGGCCCACAGGACCGAGCCAGAGCAACACGCAGCATTCCTCAGTAAGTGAGTTTGTGATTTTTATGTGCTAGCACTCTCAGATACTCTCAGACATTCTCAGATACTCTCAGGTGCTCTCAGATAATCTCAGATGCTCTCAGAAACTCTCAGATATAACCATGTCTTGTGTATCCCAGAAACCGATGCGTCGGACTGTTTGCGGACAGTGCTCAGTTGACTCAATCTCAGATCAGTCTCAGATTTACCAGTACCAGAATCAGCTCAGTTGCGAGGCATGGGGTGGCTGTAGGGGAGGTTGGAGGCCACGCGGGGGGGAACCCCCCCCAAAACTGAATCAGATCAGTTCTCAGCTCAGGAGTCAGACTAACTCAGAAAGCACAGACATGGTTATCTTTGCTCTAATGTTTATTCCTTTATAGCGATTGTATTGTTGCATGCTCAGTGACGTATATATCAGCTCAGATATTCGTTAGGTACCCGTGGCTAAGGTACTTGGCGACATGGTGGAGATGCTGGGATATGATTTTCATAATTTTCTTCACATATAAAATAATTCATGTAGGGTAGTAAGGCACTTCGAAATATTCAGGGTACTAAAATGGTTCATTATTGATACGGTGGGTAGATTCATCTACAACCGACGAAAAAATTTTTCACCAGTTAACTAGAAAATTTGTTTCGTACGCTACAACTTTTCATAATGTCTTTGTATAAAGTTCAGGTTTCACAATAACAAAGATTTAAGTCAAACGTATACCTACTGAGTTTTTGGCAGTTTATTCTCATAGTGATTATAACGATTTTATAGTGAGTAAATAGAAATCAGTGTTTTAATATGCAAGTGCGGTGTCATAGGTGTCATGAAAATATAGTTGTATATACTGTGTAATATGCATTGCAGTGCAGGACTAGACAACTGCTTATAAAAATAAGGCTGTATGTGACAAAATCATACAACAGCGAATACGGTTTTAGTAGGTACCGACACACAGCGCTCGGATACATAACGTTATATATTATGTAAGTACCTAGCAATTCGCACATATTATATACTTGGCCATAGACTTTCTATCTCAGTTGTATTAAAAGAGTGACGTACTTAGAGTAATGCTGAAGTGTACTTATTATAGACGGCACCGTGGTGTTGCTCCGGGTGCGAATCCCGGACGGGCCAAATTCATGCAATTATAATTTATGAGCGTATATTTTATTCTCGCTTGGGTGCACACGGCCTGACTGGCAGTGGCGCGAAGATGTTAGTGTGCCTGCTTAACCTACCAATCAATATAAGTAGTCAGTATGTGAATAGTAAAAGGTAATAAGAAATACCTGAATCAGATACCTATTGTTATAAAAACAATGCTATGTTTGGACACTTTTGTTTAACTTGTTCAGTTTGTAAAGTCAGCAGGTACCTACTTACAGACAGTATAACTATTAGATGAATTTTATTAATGTATCTGAAATAATATCAGTATAGTATCAAGCAGTATTAAGGCGAAGCTACTTTTAAAGTTGAGTTTAGTGTACCTATAGTCTGATATGAAGTTCACTCTGTTTTAGATAATAAGAAGATATTGGGTCCCAGTATTGCTCCTGGCTCTTGTAGGTAGGTACTGTACTCAGAATGGACGATATCATCCGAACTCGGTTAAAGATAATTTATGAATCAGTCCAGTTGCATATAAACTCAGCCCAGTGTGCCCTCACAAAATTAACAGATGGTGAAATAGACTTTAATGAGTTAGAGTTAATCGGATCTAAGTTGAAAGGTGCCAATCAGCGATTAGTTTCTGAAGTTCACAATTATTGTAAATCAGCAGCGGCACCCAACGTCGATGAAATCAGCGAATACACGTCGACTCAAATTCAGGCTGAAGATTTCTTGTCAGAGATAGAAGTTAGTGTCAGACGAAATGATCGCAACAAAGCATCAGTTAGTGCTACTGGCAGTAGGGATAACAGCAGTTATATTAACAGCAAGTTGCCTAGAATAGAGTTAGCAAGATTTAACGGTGACATTCTCAAGTGGTACCAATTTTGGGACCAGCGGGCTTACCGCGGAAGGATTCCGATCTTCATCGTACTGAAGTTCATTGCCGGCCAGCCAATCACAAGCGATGAGTCGGCTTCAGCGTACCGGCTATGATTTCCACCGATCGGCATCGAACTCCATTCAGAGTGAGTGAACAAAAGCAGTGTTTTTGACAGATATTCGTACCGTCTAAGTCCAATGACAGTACTCAATCGGAATCAATCTGTCAAATGAAACTGGCAGGTATTTCGGTATGGGCTTCAAGTATTATTATATGTTTTAGCGGTTATATCTCCATTTTTTATTCATTTGACGAGTGTAGATTTAGGTCTAAGTTTGATTAGATTTATTGTGATATTTTAAGCATCTCGACATTGATATATGGAAAAAGTGAAAACACCGAACTAAAATGGACGTTGGTACCTACCTATTCCAATGAATACAAACAAACAATGAATAAGTGCTACAAATTATCCATTTAAGTATGTCTACCACCCTACATACCTATCCCACAGAATTACAGAAACTTATGGTGGAATTTACAGCTGCATGAATAAAATGTCAATAACAGTTGCAGAAGTCTTCTAATGTCCTTGGAATTTTTAACATCGATGCTCTATCGAGGGCTCTATACGTATATATGGTGAATTCTGTGGCTCTACGACGATATATTTTCTTGCCTGAAACGAAGTTTGTGGGTTCATCATGAAAATCGCAGTTATAAGTGTCCAAGGACTTTAAACACAATGATGAAAAATAGCAATTAACTTGTTGAAAAAACCACAGTTGCTGGTAGGTATACTATGTAAACTTTGCTCAAGCAAGACCTTGCAGTACTTGCAGGCATGGTAATATTATAATAAAAGTACCTAGTCTTTATTTCTACGCCAATCTCCTTCTATAGGTAAACATTGCATAAAATTGGAATAGTTAATACATGCTTTCTTTGGGGTTTTGGTTAACTACTTATTCCTCTGATACTACTAATTATACCTAAGGGGATTAATCTATACCTACCTACTTATTATATACACAGGTAAGTATACCAACTTCAACAAACTGTTATAATGTTAAGCTTATTCAAAGATGGGTAGATAGCGTGTATCTGTGTGGGAGCAACTGGGTAGCTTTCTATCAGTGAATTTTTTCCAAAGTATTAATAGTCAGTGGAACTAAAACATTCAGTTTAAAAAATCCTATGTGTTAGCTTAAAATCTTTAGTTAACATACCAAACTGTTAAACCATCAAATATACTGTATACAGTTTACCCGCACAAGCTTTCACATTTTCATAATCATCATGCAGGATAATATAATTCATTCATTTTATAATATGTATAATTCAGGTAAAAAATTATTGATATATTTATGTTTTTTACCTACATTACCAGTACCTATACTAAAAGCAGAGAGGTAGTGTTAATGTAAATAGCCAATCTATAAGAGGTTGGCTTTAAAACATCTCAGTAGTTCAATCAATTGAATTGTTAAAAGGACTACTGAGAATAGACAAGCTATGTATACTACTTCTTTGAATACTAGTAGGTACTACACCTATTTATTTTTTAAATGTTATTATGAGCGGTAAAGGGGCAGACAGGCAGCCCACATGGTAGATAGTAAGTGGAAGTAGGATACTAACCCTACAAATACCTAATCATTTATTTATTAGAATACATATTGCAAACCTGTGTAAGATGCCTGATGTAGGCATAAACAGTCTGTATCACAGGTTGCCAGGCCCCACTTCCCAGACAATAATCATATCTATTATGTGTTGACAACCCTTTTTGACTAAATATTGCAAAAATAATATAACAATTGTTAATATACTTATATTTCAGGCATCACACACACACCTCTACTATCTTGTCTACAGTGCTGGCACTGCTGTTGATGAAGACTGATGCGACTAAGCCAAAACTATACAGCCATAAAATTAAAAGTACTTAGGTTAACTGCCTACATCAAATTTGCCTTGCCTATTTTATGAACCAGGGACATGTTAAAAAGATAAAGAATTAATAGGTATGTAAGTAAAACAAATCAAATTTTTCATAATATATTAATAATTGTGTAATCAATAAAGTAATAATCCAAAAATACAAATTATGAACATAACTAGCTCCCACATTTGGTACCTACTTAGAAGAAATGCAAGAAATAAAAGGCTTTTTTTATGTTATTTTTATTATTTTTTTAAAGTAAAACAATATACTTTTTGTTTCCATAAACCATTTATTTTAGGTTTAATTAAATAAAGTAAATTTGGTTACTTAATAATATCATTTATCGTTTTAGTTATCCTTGTAGGTAAGTTACAATATCAATTTGTACTCTTAGACTTAAATACTAGAATGAAATTGTTAAGATACTTAGAATGCACCATTTCTAGATTTTCATGACTGCAATGCACTGACAGGGATATGGAGGTGCTCTCTGTATTTCCAAAATCTTCCTTCAGCACCGCACAGTAACTTCCTGATTGAACGCATTGTGTGTCTATAATAATTAATTAGGCAGCATATAGGATTGCAGATGCAGTCATACTAGTCCATAGTCGAACATCTATAATTATAGTATTTTTTCAGATACCTGTAACAAAATATAGCTTATTGAGGTACCTACATATTCATAGAATAGGAGTACCTATCTATGTAATGAAGATTTGAAGGTAGGTATGAGATGCACTATGTATTTCCTAAATCCCCCTGCCAGCGCAGCACACCAACTTTCTAGTTGAACACTTTGTGCAGCTGTAATTATTACACAGAATATAGAAATGCAGGTGCAGTCATACTAATCCATACCTATAACAAAATAGGGCCTTATAAACACCACTTAAAGTTAGTCTGTTTTAAATGTTCCGCCTCGTTTTCCCGCTTGAATTGTCTTGTGGCTATAGAAAACACCCATGTGGTGCTGCCAGTATTTTACTACAAGTGCAAGACTTGCAGCTTTATAAAACGCAGAATGCAATGTATAGTTCTCTGGCTTATGGGTGCCTACCTTGAACTGAAGGCTATAGCCTTTTATCATTTGGAAGGGCTCCTTTTATCGTTACAACCTCTGAGCGAATCAGCACTGCAAGTGCGTCGTCACAGCCATGTCACAGTATAATTAGTTGCGATGTGAAAAAAGGACGAATCATGTTGAATCAGAAGCCCACAGAAGCCTGCCTCGTCATAGAAGAATAACGCCGTCCAGTGATATTGAACGCCATAAGCATTTGAATGCTTCACGCTTCACTTAAATCACATATCGTATTTTCATAAAAGCTGAAAGAGAATACCTAATCACCTAATTACCTACACTAACCCAATTATTTAACTAGATGTAAGAGTTTTAATAGAAAAGTTTTATAATATCATTTTGCAAACAATTCTTGCTATTGCCTAATTTGCTAGTGTTGCCAAGTCAATAAAACAATAGAATAGCTAAGTAATTATGTAAAACGGCCAAATGCGTGTTACGGTGCGTTGCAGTGAAGCAAGATTTCGTTGAGAACAAGTCTAGGGATATTAAAAATAATCGATTTTGAATGGTCAATTATTATTTATTAAAAAGTGGATTACTATTTAAAATCGATTTTTATTGGTCTATTAATTTATCAAAAAATCGATTATTTTAAAATAGATTTTGCTATTCTGGTTTCAATTTTTTCTGCTGGGATAATATTATAATAAGGTAACATCACTACCATATTCAATCAAAACAAACGTTTTGGTTTTGATTGAATAATTTACCTATGTAGGTACTCAAAATTTTTTTTATATACTTATTATTGAAGCATCTACCAAGAATAATAAACAAAAAAAAAAACAAGTTTTAAATAAATAGTTTTTTCCTCCTTAGGTCACATCCCTAGAACAAACGATAGTGAATCAATTTTTTATTTTAAAAATGATTTTGATATCGATCTTTTTTAAATGACTATATAGTTCTATAAATAATCGAATATTACATACCATATTACATTACAAGAAAACCGATATTTGTATCGACTTTTTATATCGATTTTAGAATAATCGATTTATTTCTCTATAAAATCGTTTTTGGAATAGTCGTTTTTTTTATCAAGATATAATCGATGGTTAAAAAGTCGATTTTTCCTCCCCAATCAATGATCATCATGTCATCAATAGCAAACTATTAATGAAAAAAAACTAAATTAAGTAAAGTTCGTATTAAATAAATCCGCTAAAACAGCGTCACGGCTTTCACTACCACTAGAATAAAACAAAACATACGACGTTGTTCTGTGAAAAGCAACTGTCGTACCTATCGATCTCTCGACTTATTAAAACAGAATTAGTAGTACAAATAGGTAACGTAATTCGATTATGAAAGTGGATTAGTTGCTAATTTCATAATCGATTATAAACATTAGTAATAGCAAATAAATCGATTATACGAATGATTTATATTCACCCACGACTAGTGTAAAGCCGGGCCTGGGGCTACTTAGTTAATAAATAATAATAAATTAACCAAAAGCACAAACTTTTTCAACCACAAAATATCTGTTATTGATATATAAAAATAATGTGAATTTTATAGCTTCGGCCACATTTTTCGATTTAGGTAAAGAAAATACATAAATCTATATAATTAATAATAATAAAGTTATTTACTTTCAAATTATAGCTAAAGATGGCCTTTAGAGCTAAATTATTCATCTACTGGCAGCATACGCATATCGCATAATACAAAAATAAAAAAAGAAAATTGACAAGAACAGTAGGTCACTTTTGACACTGACAGTCAGGACAGAAAAAGCGTTTCGATATTACTATAATTTCGGGATAAAAATTTGAAGCGCATTACATGGCAAATGTAGACATATTAACATACTTTAGCTCATCTTACAGCTTAATAAACATTGTTACTAATATTACAACTCTCTGTTCCACATCTTTCGAAAATATTTTAAAGCCCCATGTCAAGCCCCATGTGCCCCTTAGTTTTTTTATTTGCTGAAACGAAACGCAAATCGGGGGCGAATTGGGTTCATTCTGTGTTCAATTCTGGTAGTTCATTTCATGTCCATTACGATCCAAGCTCATAGACAATCCCCTTTAATCGGCATCAAATAATCGTAATGAAGATCATTGAAACGTGGTGAAGTTCGATGGATGAAGACGACCGGTACTAGACAATAGGCCCACAGTTCTCATCTAACGTTGACAGCAGAAATATCAATGATGTAGATAAATTATTGTACCTTCAGTCGGTTCTTGAAGGTGATGCTAAGCAGGCAATCGAAGGATTGGACACGACTAACCAAAACTACCGTATAGCAGTTGACACTCTGAAGGAGAGATACGGCAAACCAAGCGCGATTATCGATGCTCATTATGTAGCACTGTACAGAATCAAAGCGGCATCGACCAACCAGCGGGCTTACCGCGGAAGGATTCCGATCTTCATCGTACTGAAGTTCATTGCCGGCCAGCCAATCACAAGCGATGAGTCGGCTTCAGCGTACCGGCTATGATTTCCACCGATCGGCATCGAACTCCATTCAGAGTGAGTGAACAAAAGCAGTGTTTTTGACAGATATTCGTACCGTCTAAGTCCAATGACAGTACTCAATCGGAATCAATCTGTCAAATGAAACTGGCAGGTATTTCGGTATGGGCTTCAAGTATTATTATATATTTTCGCGGTTATATCTCCATTTTTTATTCATTTGACGAGTGTAGATTTAGGTCTAAGTTTGATTAGATTTATTGTGATATTTTAAGCATCTCGACATTGATATATGGAAAAAGTGAAAACACCGAACTAAAATGGACGTTGGTACCTACCTATTCCAATGAATACAAACAAACAATGAATAAGTGCTACAAATTATCCATTTAAGTATGTCTACCACCCTACATACCTATCCCACAGAATTACAGAAACTTATGGTGGAATTTACAGCTGCATGAATAAAATGTCAATAACAGTTGCAGAAGTCTTCTAATGTCCTTGGACTTTTTAACATCGATGCTCTATCGAGGGCTCTATACGTATATATGGTGAATTCTGTGGCTCTACGACGATATATTTTCTTGCCTGAAACGAAGTTTGTGGGTTCATCATGAAAATCGCAGTTATAAGTGTCCAAGGACTTTAAACACAATGATGAAAAATAGCAATTAACTTGTTGAAAAAACCACAGTTGCTGGTAGGTATACTATGTAAACTTTGCTCAAGCAAGACCTTGCAGTACTTGCAGGCATGGTAATATTATAATAAAAGTACCTAGTCTTTATTTCTACGCCAACCTCCTTCTATAGGTAAACATTGCATAAAATTGGAATAGTTAATACATGCTTTCTTTGGGGTTTTGGTTAACTACTTATTCCTCTGATACTACTAATTATACCTAAGGGGATTAATCTATATGTACCTACTTATTATATACACAGGTAAGTATACCAACTTCAACAAACTGTTATAATGTTAAGCTTATTCAAAGATGGGTAGATAGCGTGTATCTGTGTGGGAGCAACTGGGTAGCTTTCTATCAGTGAATTTTTTCCAAAGTATTAATAGTCAGTGGAACTAAAACATTCAGTTTAAAAAATCCTATGTGTTAGCTTAAAATCTTTAGTTAACATACCAAACTGTTAAACCATCAAATATACTGTATACAGTTTACCCGCACAAGCTTTCACATTTTCATAATCATCATGCAGGATAATATAATTCATTCATTTTATAATATGTATAATTCAGGTAAAAAATTATTGATATATTTATGTTTTTTACCTACATTACCAGTACCTATACTAAAAGCAGAGAGGTAGTGTTAATGTAAATAGCCAATCTATAAGAGGTTGGCTTTATAACATCTCAGTAGTTCAATCAATTGAATTGTTAAAAGGACTACTGAGAATAGACAAGCTATGTATACTACTTCTTTGAATACTAGTAGGTATTACATATTTTTCATAATATATTAATAATTGTGTAATCAATAAAGTAATAATCCAAAAACACAAATTATGAACATAACTAGCTCCCACGTTTGGTACCTACTTAGAAGAAATGCAAGAAATAAAAGGCTTTTTTTATGTTATTTTTATTATTTTTTTAAAGTAAAACAATATACTTTTTGTTTCCATAAACCATTTATTTTAGGTTTAATTAAATAAAGTAAATTTGGTTACTTAATAATATCATTTATCGTTTTAGTTATCCTTGTAGGTAAGTTACAATATCAATTTGTACTCTTAGACTTAAATACTAGAATGAAATTGTTAAGATACTTAGAATGCACCATTTCTAGATTTTCATAACTGTAATGCACTGACAGGGATATGGAGGTGCTCTCTATATTTCCAAAATCTTCCTTCAGCACCGCACAGTAACTTCCTGATTGAACGCATTGTGTGTCTATAATAATTAATTAGGCAGCATATAGGATTGCAGATGCAGTCATACTAATCCATAGTCGAACATCTATAATTATAGTATTTTTTCAGATACCTGTAACAAAATATAGCTTATTGAGGTACCTACATATTCATAGAATAGGAGTACCTATCTATGTAAGAAGATTTGAAGGTAGGTATGAGATGCACTATGTATTTCCTAAATCCCCCTGCCAGCGCAGCACACCAACTTTCTAGTTGAACGCTTTGTGCAGCTGTAATTATTACACAGAATATAGAAATGCAGGTGCAGTCATACTAATCCATACCTATAACAAAATAGGGCCTTATAAACACCACTTAAAGTTAGTCTGTTTTAAATGTTCCGCCTCGTTTTCCCGCTTGAATTGTCTTGTGGCTATAGAAAACACCCGTGTGGTGCTGCCAGTATTTTACTACAAGTGCAAGACTTGCAGCTTTATAAAACGCAGAATGCAATGTATAGTTCTCTGGCTTATGGGTGCCTACCTTGAACTGAAGGCTATAGCCTTTTATCATTTGGAAGGGCTCCTTTTATCGTTACAACCTCTGAGCGAATCAGCACTGCAAGTGCGTCGTCACAGCCATGTCACAGTATAATTAGTTGCGATGTGAAAAAAGGACGAATCATGTTGAATCAGAAGCCCACAGAAGCCTGCCTCGTCATAGAAGAATAACGCCGTCCAGTGATATTGAACGCCATCAGCATTTGAATGCTTCACGCTTCACTTAAATCACATATCGTATTTTCATAAAAGCTGAAAGAGAATACCTAATCACCTAATTACCTACACTAACCCAATTATTTAACTAGATGTAAGAGTTTTAATAGAAAAGTTTTATAATATCATTTTGCAAACAATTCTTGCTATTGCCTAATTTGCTAGTGTTGCCAAGTCAATAAAACAATAGAATAGCTAAGTAATTATGTAAAACGGCCAAATGCGTGTTACGGTGCGTTGCAGTGAAGCAAGATTTCGTTGAGAACAAGTCTAGGGATATTAAAAATAATCGATTTTGAATGGTCAATTATTATTTATTAAAAAGTTGATTACTATTTAAAATCGATTTTTATTGGTCTATTAATTTATCAAAAAATCGATTATTTTAAAATAGATTTTGCTATTCTGGTTTCAATTTTTTCTACTGGGATAATATTATAATAAGGTAACATCACTACCATATTCAATCAAAACAAACGTTTTGGTTTTGATTGAATATGGTAGTGGAGCAGTGAATGGAGCAGACATAGCGAATATGGAACCAAAGGTGTGAAACTGAAAATAATTTACCTATGTAGGTACTCAAAATTTTTTTTATATACTTATTATTGAAGCATCTACCAAGAATAATAAACAAAAAAAAAAAACAAGTTTTAATTAAATAGTTTTTTCCTCCTTAGGTCACATCCCTAGAACAAACGATAATGAATCAATTTTTTATTTTAAAAATGATTTTGATATCGATCTTTTTTAAATGACTATATAGTTCTATAAATAATCGAATATTACATACCATATTACATTACAAGAAAACCGATATTTGTATCGACTTTTTATATCGATTTTAGAATAATCGATTTATTTCTCTATAAAATCGTTTTTGGAATAGTCGTTTTTTTATCAAGATATAATCGATGGTTAAAAAGTCGATTTTTCCTCCCCAATCAATGATCATCATGTCATCAATAGCAAAATATTAATAAAAAAAAACTAAATTAAGTAAAGTTCGTATTAAATAAATCCGCTAAAACAGCGTCACGGTTTTCACTACCACTAGAATAAAACAAAACATACGACGTTGTTCTGTGAAAAGCAACTGTCGTACCTATCGATCTCTCGACTTATTAAAACAGAATTAGTAGTACAAATAGGTAACGTAATTCGATTATGAAAGTGGATTAGTTGCTAATTTCATAATCGATTATAAACATTAGTAATAGCAAATAAATCGATTATACGAATGATTTATATTCACCCACGACTAGTGTAAAGCCGGGCCTGGGGCTACTTAGTTAATAAATAATAATAAATTAATCAAAAGCACAAACTTTTTCAACCACAAAATATCTGTTATTGATATATAAAAATAATGTGAATTTTATAGCTTCGGCCACATTTTTCGATTTAGGTAAAGAAAATACATAAATCTATATAATTAATAATATTAAAGTTATTTACTTTCAAATTATAGCTAAAGATGGCCTTTAGAGCTAAATTATTCATCTACTGGCAGCATACGCATATCGCATAATACAAAAATAAAAAAAGAAAATTGACAAGAACAGTAGGTCACTTTTGACACTGACAGTCAGGACAGAAAAAGCGTTTCGATATTACTATAATTTCGGGATAAAAATTTGAAGCGCATTACATGGCAAATGTAGACATATTAACATACTTTAGCTCATCTTACAGCTTAATAAACATTGTTACTAATATTACAACTCTCTGTTCCACATCTTTCGAAAATATTTTAAAGCCCCATGTCAAGCCCCATGTGCCCCTTAGTTTTTTTATTTGCTGAAACGAAACGCAAATCGGGGGCGAATTGGGTTCATTCTGTGTTCAATTCTGGTAGTTCATTTCATGTCCATTACGATCCAAGCTCATAGACAATCCCCTTTAATCGGCATCAAATAATCGTAATGAAGATCATTGAAACGTGGTGAAGTTCGATGGATGAAGACGACCGGTACTAGACAATAGGCCCACAGGTTAAGGATTGTAGGCATGTTCTCAATGAAATCGAAAGACATCTCAGGGTATTGAGTTCGTTGGGTGAAGATGTTAATCATAATCACCTGCGGGTTATGATTATGGAAAAGTTCCCGGAAGATCTTATTTACGAATTAAGAATGAAATTGGCTGGTGAAGATGAATCGATTGATAGTATTAGGAAGTATTTAGAGTACATTATATCCGCTAGAGAAACATCGAACAGATTGAAAAGGGACACTGATACTAATCATTTAGACGCGACCACAAGTAATGGCAGCCAGGAAACAGACCAGTTCACATTGGGTTCACTACATGTTAGATCAGATGAAGTAAGGGACAATAATACACAACGCCGATTTACGAACTTTAGAAAAGATAAACCCAGATTTGATAACAGACAATTTAACAATAAGTTTAAACAACCGTTTTCAAGGAAAAGACCACATGAAGCTTCGGATAGGAAGGATGAGCCACCTAAGAAAAAAGGTCGTAGATGTATATTCTGTAAACAAGATCATTTTAATGATGAATGTACAAGCTACACCACTATGCAGGATAGGAAAGCGCAATTAGGAAAACGCTGTTACAATTGTTTCTCTGAAGGGCATAGGGCGGAGTACTGCCGCTCTAAGCGGAAATGTAGGCATTGTAGTAAATTCGGCATACATAACAGAGCGTTATGCCCTACAAAACTAGTTAAATCGGTAAAACCAATTCAGACTGATAGCCTACATGTTAAAACCCAAGTCAATACGACTTTATTACAGACATGCCTTGTTAAAGTTAGTAATTCAGAGACCGGATCGAGACAGATGCAGTGCAGAGTGTTATTAGACTGCGGTAGCCAGCGCTCATATATAACCGAGTCAGTTGCTAAGTCTTTGAATTTGCCGGTATCTGAAAAACTAAATTTATCAATATTTACTTTTGGTGCTAAATCGCCACATCAGATAGAGAGCCCTGTAGTTGATTTTCGATTAGTGACGCGAACTGGTGTTTCGCGGAAAATACACGCTAACATTGTCCCGCATATTACAAATGGTATACGAGCCCCAATCTTCCGTGACTCAGCTAAAATGTTGGATAATATTAGATTGAAAGATCTCATATTTGCAGATGACGGATCATGCGGTGATAAAATAGACATATTAATCGGTAATGACTATTATCACTCATTTATGTCACATGAAAAGATGTTGGTCACTGAAGATCTTTTCTTAGTTAATTCAGATTTTGGCTGGGTGTGGTCGGGCATAATTAACGAAAGGGTTGATAATTCAGACCAGTTAAGCGTAGTAACATATTTTCAATCAAATGCAGAAGTTGATAATAAGCTATATGAACCTGATCTTCCGTTCAAGTTTGAAGATGTTAAGCGATTGTGGGACCTTGAGTCAATAGGTATTTCGGATTCTCCGAAATCTACTCGTGATGAAGAGGCAGTAAAACATTTCAATGATACCGTTCAGTATAAAGAAAATCGGTATCATGTACAATGGCCCTGGACTGAATTTCCTCCAAATCTTCCTCCTCTCTAATCTCCAAAACTTGGGATTAGCATGGGGACGTCTTAATAGTCTGTTGAAACGTTTAGATAGGTCGGAAATTGACTCATACGATAAGGTTATTCAGGACCAGATACAAAATGGTGTCATAGAAGTTGTACCAAATCCTACAGTTCCACAAACGCACCCAGTTCATTACCTTCCACATCACTGCGTTCATAGTCGGGATAAACCAGAGAAGCCACGTATTGTCTATGACGCTTCGTCTAAAACAGCACATACTCGAAGCTTCAATGAATGCTTATATCGTGGGCCATTGATGTTAGAAGATCTCACCGGGTTACTAATTAAATTTAGAGAGCACCCCATAGGCATAGTCGCTGATGTTGAGAAAGCGTTTTTACAATTAGGACTTCAAGATTTAGATAGAGACGTAACACGTTTTCTCTGGCTCAAAGACAAAACTCGTGGTTGCAGCCCAGACAATGTTTTGCACTTTCGCTTTTGTCGCGTACCATTCGGCGTTATTGCTAGTCCATTTTTGCTTAACGCCACGATCAGGTACCATCTAACGAGAGCAAATAGCGCTCTTATGAGACAAATAGCAGAAGACATATACGTTGATAATATAGTAACAGGCGCACAAACCACGGCAGACGCACTTAGACTATACGAAGTATCGAAACAATCATTCGATCGTCTGTCGATGAACTTACGGGAGTGGAACTCAAACTCAAAAGATATGGTTTCTCAAATACCAGATAAGTTTAAGGCACAAGATCGTAATAACGTGAAAGTATTGGGTTTGTTGTGGGACGTTGATAGCGATATACTGCGTTTGAGAATCAATTTCGAGAACGGCATGTTAGACACGGTTCAAACTAAACGAGAGGTATTAAAAACCATTGCATCCGTTTACGACCCGTGCGGTCTTGCCGTTCCCGTAATACTTCCAGCAAAACTGTTCTTTCAAAAGTTATGGAAAGAAAAGCTTAAGTGGGATGTTAAATTAAGTGACGATCTACTTAGCGAATGGCAACACATTGCATCTACTTTTACAACTCTAGAGAAAATACAAGTGAATCGGTATTACGCGCAAAATCTAAATAGAGACGGTATCAGTAACGATATTCATTACGAATTGCATTGTTTTGCCGATACTTCAATGGACGCGTATGCAGCAGTTGTTTATTTGCGTAGTTCTTTGGGTGCTAATAATATTGTCAGTTTTGTTATTGGCAAATCTAGATTAGTGCCTTTAAAGGACCAATGTAATTTACAGATTCCAAGATTGGAATTGCTGGGAGTATTGATTGGATGCAGACTTATAAATTGCGTGATAAAGTTTTTGCGCCTAAAGATTAAAGCACAGTTCTTGTGGACTGACAGCCAAATAGTTTTGAGTTGGTACAAATCAGAAAAGCTGCTTCCACCGTTTGTTTCACGTAGAATAAATGAGATCAAACAAAACAAAGCGCTGCAAATTAGATACGTTCCAACCAAACTTAACCCAGCGGATGTAGGCACTCGAGCAGAGAGAGTAGATTCGTACGACAGGTGGCTCAAGGGTCCTGATTTTCTGTAAAAAGATTCGAAACAGTGGCCAAATAATCAAACTTACGCAGACAATAATGTTCAGGCTCAAATCTCTGTGGCCGGGGAGGGTCTCACGAATACAGCTGTAGAAAATGTAGGGAGATCAGATGTGGACATGACGAAACCAATGTTAGTTGACAGTGATGAACAACATACGGGCGATAACTTAGTTCAACGGATACTACAAATTCAGACAGAACATTTTCCCAAAGAAGTTGAAGGTATTAGCACTGACTTGTCAAGAACATTAAAATTATATAAAGATCAGGATGGCGTAATCAGATGTAAAGGTAGATTTAGGTACTCAGATATGACGCGTGATCAGAAAGAGCCTATATTGTTACCAAAGAATTCTAATTTTACGCACAATATCATAACGGAATTACACCAGAAAAACTTTCATGTCGGGGTTTCACATACATTAGCGTTATTAAGACAGAAGTATTGGGTCACACAAGGTAGGTCAACAGTTCAAAAAGCCATCAGGAAATGTCCTCAATGTGTAAAATATGGTGGAGGTCCGTTTAAGTTGCCAGCAATGCCTGATTTACCAGAAGAAAGGGTTAAACTCAGTCTGCCTTTCGCGTTCACGGGCCTAGATTACTTCGGTCCTCTTCTTGTACACGAAGTGACTAAGGAGAAGCACTGGGTATGCTTATTCACGTGCTTGACCATCAGGGCTATACATATGGAAGTGGTTAAAGACTCATCAGCTGAAGAATGTGTGTTGGCTATTAGAAGATTCGTTGCTGTAAGAGGCTTACCTCGGTTATTTGTATCAGACAATGCCTCTCAGTTTAAACTCACTGCAAATGTGCTGACTTCTAACTACTGCATTCAAAACAACGTCCGTTGGAAATTCATCCCGGAGTTAGCTCCATGGTTCGGTGGATTTTACGAACGTTTGATAGGATTAGTGAAACACAGCTTAAAAAGGACGTTAGACAAGCATTTAATAAGTCACAATCAGTTGTGCACAGTGTTGAAAGAACTTGAAGCCGTCATAAATACCAGACCTTTAACGACAGTTGGTGCTGACTTAGAACACGTATTGACACCGAATGATTTTTTACGAGTAGGAGGCCCAGTAACAACTCAAGTATCAGATTGTGACTTTCTAGAATCAGCTACGGCTACAAAGACGAATCTGATCGATGGCTGGAAGCGTGGTCAGATTATTTTACTAGAGTTCGCTAAAATGTTCACAAACCAGTATTTGACCAGTCTTCGTGAGCGAAGTGACAAACATCGACAACCAAGGGTTGTAGTTAACAGACCACCTAGAATCTTAGAAACCGTTCAGCTAAAATCAGATAACAATAGGGCACACTGGAAGGTAGGAAAGATTACCGAGCTAATAAGGGGTTCGGATGGACAGATCAGGGTAGCCAAAGTGAGGTTATCTTCAGGAGAAACATACACTCGTTCAATAGGGCATCTTTATCCCCTTGAAGTTGATGACGATCATAGTACAGTACCTTCCCCAGTATTAGATGATCCCACTCTCAGAGCCAATCAAGATTCTGCGGAAACTCAAGTTGACAACTCGGTAACAGTTCCATATGAACAACATATTGAAACAAACCAGTCTCAGAAACCAGATACTGTACCGGCTATCAGTAATGAACCAGAAATCCCAGTAGAGCCAGAGATCTCAGTAGAACCACTAGCGACAGGCATCTCAAAACGACCGACTAGGGCAGCAGCGGTCAGAGCCAGGGAGAAGGTTAAGGAATGGACTTCTCAGTTGATGGCTATATTGTTTCACCAGTAATAGGAACAGTGTATAGTCTCAGTGATCAGTAAAAACAATAATCAGATTGTTGTGATTGACTTTAGTGATTAGTTTTGTGTTCACCTCAGTACAATAGTAATTAAATGTAGAATCAGAACCAGATCTTTGCTTTATTTTTTCTTCCATTGGGGGGGAATGTCGCGAGTGCGAAGCTATAGATATCAAAGTAGGTACATAAGCTGGCAGAAGTCAGGTGACATTGACAGTTAACGTCATGTCAATGGAGCAACTAGCGAGGTGAGTCAGCGCGCGCGGCGGCCGCGCCATTCTTGATCAGGACCGAGCCAGAGCAACACGCAGCATTCCTCAGTAAGTGAGTTTGTGATTTTTATGTGCTAGCACTCTCAGATACTCTCAGACATTCTCAGATACTCTCAGGTGCTCTCAGATAATCTCAGATGCTCTCAGAAACTCTCAGATATAACCATGTCTTGTGTATCCCAGAAACCGATGCGTCGGACTGTTTGCGGACAGTGCTCAGTTGACTCAATCTCAGATCAGTCTCAGATTTACCAGTACCAGAATCAGCTCAGTTGCGAGGCATGGGGTGGCTGTAGGGGAGGTTGGAGGCCACGCGGGGGGGAACCCCCCCCAAAACTGAATCAGATCAGTTCTCAGCTCAGGAGTCAGACTAACTCAGAAAGCACAGACATGGTTATCTTTGCTCTAATGTTTATTCCTTTATAGCGATTGTATTGTTGCATGCTCAGTGACGTATATATCAGCTCAGATATTCGTTAGGTACCCGTGGCTAAGGTACTTGGCGACAGACGCGGGTCAACTGCGCTGCTAGCTTCCTCGTAATAGGGGGGCTGCATCTGATCAACCGCCACACCACGGAGGCTGTGTTTTTTTTTTCCATTCTGTCTCCTAGTCAGTTTTTAACAACGTACTCTGTGCTCCCTAGTGTAGGCCAGAGTAAATTCAATAGACTAGTAGCTAGTAGTAGCTAGGGGTATAGCAAAGATCCCTAACGTCTCCTAAAATGTATTGAAATGATATTGGCTGCGGAAAAGTTAGCTATTTCCGAAATGTCATTTTAACACATTTTTGGAGCTTTTTTTTCTTATATTTTGGCTCCACACATCGTGTATTTAGCCAGTGTCAAGTATTATATTTTCATCGTGTTATAAAATATTTCACGCAAAGTCATGTCCTAGTCATAGTCCAGTCTAAGTCAGGTAGTCATAGTCTAGTCTAAGTCATGCTCCAGCAAAGTAGTGGCAACTTTACTAGAAGCTTCTATGGAGTTTTGGAAGCAACACAAAAAATCACGTTTCACCACATTATATCACTTGCCCTCACTCATGCTCGTAATTCAGCACTTAACGTAAAACTCCATCAATTTTAAACATTAACACTGGAAAAAGCAAAAGTTTTGAAAAATAATACGATGCAACGACGTGAACTTTTCCGCGTTCCCGCCAAAACTTCATTTTTGGAGTTAGCGTTTGGCGATAGCGTAAGTGTTTGGGATCTCTCGGCTCCAGTGCAAGCGTGGTGCAAGCACTTGTATGCTCTACCAAGGAGAATATAATCACTTCGTTTGATGCTCTACTCAAGGAACTTATAGTTCCTTGGTTCCTTGGCCCTACTTAGTTTGTGGTGCAAGCACAGAGTTCTTTTTTCTCTAATCTGTGGGTGCAAGCGTAAAGTAGTCTGTCACAGGGTGCAATCTGTGTTAATCTGTGATGTCGTTGCCGACCACCAACCATTGTATAATTGTGCAACCATTGTGCTCTTTGGAGTGCTCGTTGGTCACCATTAACCATTAACCATTGAGCTTAAGGAGGCGCCGCTTATACAAATATGAGGGAAATAGAAAGCAGATTGTGAAACATCGTTTTGTCTCATTCCTTCTAATGAAGTTTTCTATATGACAAAAGAAATAACACTATTTAAGTTGCTGCTCATTTTGGCAGCATATTGGTATGACGTAATGACAGTTGTAGGTACGTGCCATGTTCCGCCATCTTATGTCCCGAAAATGGGACTAGAGGTCGGTCGTACTAGGTAAAGCAACATACTAGGTAACTCTGTGACTGTGGTTAAGAAATACCAGTGACAGATACCTGTGAAAAAATACAAGCTAATATAATTTATAAATGGTATCGAATTTAGGGCTGTGGTGGCAATGTCACTGGTCGTCATGGTGCGGTGCGTTTTTCGCTCTATCTAACGCCCACCGCCACCTTACTTAAATCATTAAAAATGAGATTATACCTACATATTGTAGTTTTTTCTTACGATCTTTCTTGTCAATATAATTGAATTCACAAAATTATATAGAGTTTAGATGCAAAATTAGTTTTTCAATCACATTATGGAACTTAGTTTTATTTATGAAGATACCTTACCTAAACAAAACTATGATCTATGTGTGACTGTGGACTTTGTATTTAGAGACCAACCCAGGGTTTCTACTCCACTAATAGTGTTCTACAGTCTAGGTACTCTATTAAATCCTAGTGTTCCTGGTGAGTTCGGACTTCGGATCTGCGACCCAGCAAGTGACGTTTTCCCATAATTAGGTGATCTTTTCTGTTTCTAACAGTAAGTTTTGCCAATTAGACCTGGATCAGTATATCAGATATTTAGTAGGACTCATATCGATACTTGTTATAGTAACGCATATGTTCCTAGATTTGCTCAACCCTAGCTATGGCAGCCATTTTATGTCCCAAAATGAGTTTGTAGGTATGCACGTTTATTTTGTAGGTATTTCGTGTCCATATACTTCCTCCTATGGTCCAAACGTTCTGATTATTCGCGCTAGCTGCGCTCGCGCTGGATTTACGACCTCTCCCTATTTTTCTGATTTAACTAAATTATTACCCATTATAAACATATTTTTCTGAAATTGGCCAGGACATGTTTTAAAAATTTTTGACCTTGCTTCGCTTGCGCAATTCTTCTTAGGTTGCGTCCCTCCTAGTCATGTTACGGTGGCGTTCATTTCTATAGTCCAAAAGCTGATTTATCGCGCTCGCTGCACTCGCGCTGTGGTAATACACCTTTTCAATGTTTTTCTGATTGAGCTTTGCTCGCAATTATACCCAAGTATGAATATGAACTACCTCCGAATCTTGTCAGAATGGGCCCAAAAAATGAAAAGCTGGATCCGCCCCTGAGTGATGTGTATCCGAAGGGACAGAAAAACAGAAAAAGTAAAGTGAACATTTGTATCCATCAACATAGAATGTTTGTATCGCTATTAATTTTTTTTACAAAAAGTCAATTGCTGATCGGTGTCGGTAGACCGCTGGGTTATTTTAAATCGTGATGTAGGCCCAAAGACTTTTTATCCAGACCACTAATACGAAATCATAGCAGGGCAAAACCGTACACACAACTTTGGGTGTGATTGATTCTCAGCTGTCAAAATCAAAATCAGTCGTTACTTGGGTGTGCTTTTGAATACATACCAAAAAAATGCCGTCTTGCGTGATAAAACTGTGCCGAAATCACTCGAGGCACGAATCACAGAAGCACACGATCACATTTCACTTGTATTGTAAGTGGCCTTAATCATGTATTTTTATAAAATTATTTTAATTATTTCTATTTGACGATGAGTTAGAACCATTTCACAATAAAAAGTTGACATGTCAAAATCAGTATTGCCACACGAAATCTGAATAATTACCCGATTTCTTTTGTATAGATTTCCAACAGATCCATGTCTAGCTGATCGTTAGATAAAAGTAGTTCGAAAAAGTCGAAATGAAGATTGGTGGAAACCTAATACTCGCTCAACAATATGTTCAGCGCATTTCTATAGTAAAGAACACACAGAACACAGAAGTGCAATTACTGATAATAGTTTTATTGTCAACTATAAACGTTCCACGCGCCCACTGTTTTCCCATTTTTAAGGTTATTTTTTTTAAATCCTAAAATATGAAACATTATTTTGGTTGAGGCCCAGGGGGTCTAGTAAAGATCACAATCGCTAACGCTAACGCCTCACGCTAACTCCAAAAATGTATCGAAATGACATTTGCTACGGAAAAGTTAGCGATTTCCGAAATGTCATTTCAGTACATTTTGGAGTTAGCGTTTGGCGTTAGCGTTAGTGGTTGGTATCTTTTCTAGACCCCCTGTATCTACATAACTGTTGTTCTTTAATCCCTTTAACTTGGTGATATTGAAAAACTTGTGAGTTATTAAAAGAAATGTTGAATAAACTGCTGGTTATACTTAATTTGAATCCTTTTTATTAAAAGATTGCATGTGCTATCTATAGACCTCTTTCTTGTCTATAGATAGTAGTATGATGGTCATTAATTTTATTATTTTATATTTTTTTAATGTAGGCGTTATATAATTTTTATTATTTACATTTTACATCTAGCTAGATTTTTATTTAGGTACCCGACTAAATCGGGTGATACTATTTATATGGTATGTTGAAAGAGGAACTGACATTAGAAGAAAAAAAAAATGTGCTCTATGGTTTGATTCATGTTCAAACAAGGTTAAGTATGGAGACTTCGGTTCTGGACCTATGTAATAGGGGGAATTCTGTGTGTAGGCCACATACTGAAAAGTTTGGCCACCCCTGGTATAAACCATGGATGAAATAAAAAAAAAGGACTGAATTTTGATTGACATCGATCTGAAGCCCAAAATGGCGGTGCCAAAATTTCATTATAAATTTTAATATTACATATGTATGTCAGATGAAAGTTGGGCCGAGGGCACAAATTAGAGAAAAAAAATCTGAGGGCGACCGGCTGCTTATGTGAGTGTGTGCGTGCTCCGCTCGTACGTACGAAGCGTTCCGGCTTCCTATGGGTGCTTCAGTTTCGAATCAGGGACGGGATTCCCTCCTGCCTCCTTCTTTTTTATAAGCTCCATGGTAATAACGTGTAAGTTCCTTGCACACAAACTAATGCATTGACATTTCCACAAACGAAGTGATTATATTATCTTTGATTTCCACCTACTTATTCAAAATCTTTTAAAACGTGATAATACTAAGTTATAGATACCTAGATAAATTGGTTGCTTGATTCATGTTTACCTACATTAACTAATAAGAAATAATGATCAACTGCAATGGAACCTCAAAGAAAAGTTATGGCGGGACCTATGGCACCGTCTAGCATCGGAGCTGCAAGAAAAAGCTTTGCCATTACGCATACTTTTGTAAGAAGAAATATGCCAAATAAAGAAGTAATAACCGTCCATACGAACACACCTCAAATTGAGAAAAGATCTTTTTCTGCGCATCAGGCCCAAGTGTATCACGGACCAGTCAATTTACTCTCAATAATGTTAGTAGGTTTAGGTACCATACTTTGTTCTAATTATTGTATCAGTTACCCTGGTACAAGCTATGCTTAATTTAGAGCTAGATGGCGTTCTGTGAAAACATACTATTTATTTATTTATTATTCAACTCATTTGCTCAAACAATGCATTTACGAAGCCTGTATACATTGTTTGAAAGTGAATTATGACGTACTATACAACGGACCGAAATTTTTTACCGCACGGTGAAATTGTTAGTATCACTTAAATTCTAAAGAGAAAATGAAACTAAAGATGTAGTTACAATTTTCACCACACGCAGGTGGCTCCATTTGCATTGTAAATGCACGCCATTTTAGACAATTTTTTTCTTCTTATGTTATGGCTCCACACATTACTGTATTTAGCCAGTGTCAAGTGTAACCAGTGGCCAGTGCATTCATCGTGTTATAGAATATTTCACGTAAAGTCAAATCTTAGCCATTGCCATTTCCATTGTCACAGTAGAGTGGTGGCAACTTTACCAGATTTTCATATTACATTAGAAAGGTGTTTGTTGCTACTTTCACACAATGTTTGTGTCAGTACCTATGGTACTGTTTTCTCACATATGTGTTGAAAAACGTTGTATCATACACGGGCGGAAATTGGTTTTTACAAACTCGTGACTATGGTAAGCGCTCAACTTCGTCTCGAGCTTACATTTGTCTACTCGTTGGTAAAAACCAACTTACCGCCCTTATATCATAAGTAACTATTACGGTAGATACCTACCTACATAGCTCAAGGTATAGGTACCTACCTACCTAAAGGAAAAATCTGAGAACTACCTATGTATTTTATCCACATGGCAAAATTTACTTATGCATTTGACTGACCAATACTTATTAGAACGAAGCGAGCAGTCAGTAGGATCCGGCGCGGTACCTACATAATACATAATTATACCGCAGGTAGGTAATAAGACTACTTTAGTAGTTTTAGATCTGTCAACTAAAGCCTTTAAATTTGGCCCCAATATCTAAGCTACCACCAAGATTATTAATTAAGTAAGTACCTACCTAACTACTTACACAAACATAGGTATAATATATCATTAGTAGGTAGTATTTATTACATACAACATGCATGTCCTATTAATTCTTGATTTTAGTGATACTAATAAAGAAATAATGTGTTGCAAATACACAGAGGACCAAAACAGCATAGCAGCGGGGTTTACTGATGGCACAATAAGAATTTTTAACTGCAACTCTGGCGCATGCACAAACACACTTGTGGATGACGAATGCCGTGCATATCCCGGTCCTGTGACTGCCATCAAACACCGCCCTGTTAGCAAAGCACATCCGATAACCAATACACTTATATCCTCTTGTTAGTAATTACTACCTAAGTACTTTTATACTTACAATTAAATTATATTTTTAAGTTTCAGACCCTAGGGAACTTATAAAATAAAAGCTTTTATCATGGAATAGGTAAGGTTTTGTCTAATTTTTTTAAAATAATAATTGTTATAAAGCTAATGGTTTTTAGATGTAAATGGTTGCATCAAATGTTGGAAATATAAATATGACCAATGTTTATACACCATACGGGAAAAACGACAAACTTTGGGACTGAACTATCATCCTCGCTTTAGTAAATTCATCACCTACGGGGACGATGCCAAATTGAATATGTACGACGAGGAAGCGCAGACGCAAGAAAGAGCGTTTTATTCAAGGTGATTCACAATTCCCCATGACACCTAGGCTAGGACCATCTTTATAATCTTTGCCTACGGCGGCCCTAGGCAAAGATTAGAAAGATGGCCTAGTAGGGCCTAGTAGGGCTGTACATGTAATTTATCGTTTTTCAACAGCGCGCATTAGTTACTTTGTCACATATTATGTAGATTGTAGATACAACAAGTGTTCCCAGTAGGCCAAGCACGAATCTTTACTCGAACTTACTTTCACGTAAAGATTCGTGCTACTAGCACGGCTTACAGTTGTCATCTCTGTTATTATATTTGTTAAACTGGAAAACGCAAGGAAGTTGAACGTCATTCAATGCCAGTTGCCATTATAAATATAAAACATAGTATGATAGGCTACTTAGTCTTATAATATTGGCAAAATCAGTTATAATTATATATAGACCTTGGTCTCATCAAATATTTAGTTTTAAACTACTTAATAGCTTTCTACATTTATTTTCCCCACTATGATTGCAGTGCGAGAAAGGGTATCGTTGATGGCCACACATCCAGAATATTCTCATGCTGTTTTAACCCTAAATCACACCACGAGCTGATATCTGGTGGATGGGATGACTCAGTTATGTGCTGGGACGATA
The DNA here is from genome assembly GCA_963580505.1 of Ennomos erosarius. Classification (NCBI taxonomy): domain Eukaryota; kingdom Metazoa; phylum Arthropoda; class Insecta; order Lepidoptera; family Geometridae; genus Ennomos; species Ennomos erosarius. The sequence goes on along the minus strand of OY756981.1, from coordinate 7,661,801 downwards.
GGCAACCCTACTCAACTAGATACTTCGTGGGAGTGCACATGTGTGGAGACGGCTTGGATTTCGATAAGCCAGGGAAGCAGGTGATATTTTATTTTAAAAATGTAACATAAATTTGGTTTATTCCTGTCCCTCACGTTTTCGGTCCCATGGGGCCTAACAGCATCTACTTCGGTCAAAGGATCAGCCTCGCTATATAGTGGGACAACGCTGCCAGCATTATGGGCACGTTGCCCGATTCCATGGATTGCTTGAACTATCTATAAACCTTTCACAGTCTATAGATAGTTCAAGTATTCATTAGACACTTATTTAGGTACTTATATAATATAATATATATTTTTTTCAATATTTTTTTTCTTTAAACGACCTCCTGCAGAATCATTCAAATAGGTCCAGTCGTTTTTGAGTTTTAACGATACTAATGAACTGCAATTGATTTTTATATAGGTATATGCATTATGCATAAGGATAAGAGGAGAGATAATAAATCGTCGGGTAATAAATAGTATTTGAAAATTTTACAGTTGCAATAATAAACATGTATTTTAGAATATTATAGCGTAGAATCACGTTAATTTGTTAGTTATTGCTGTTGGCCCAAAAGGAAAAAAAACCTGTTAGGCCCAATGGGGCCGAAAACGTGGGGGACACAACAGGAACAACCCATAAATCTTGGATTGAGGAACACAGTGGACATAAATGTGCAAAAAGAGCCATCAATGGACCTTTACAATGCTTTTTAAGACACTCGTTAGTTTAACTGTTAGTTTAACACTGATAAAAAACATGAATAAAGCAGCGGACATGACATAAAAGAGCATAAAGATCCATCTATAGATTTTTACATTGGATTTTAGTAGACCTCGTGAGTTGTTTTCCGTGGCGATTCCGTAGTTAAGTTTCGACAATGCTCTATGTGCCATGAGGTGTTGATTCTGTGTTGCATAGACAGCCTATTCTTTCCTATTTCCTCTTTATCAAAAGAGTACCACCATACTTTTAAATCAGCTTTAAAGGTCGAAATATCGGATATTTAAAAGAAAGTTTTAAAACATATTGTAGTTCACGAAGGAACTGAGCCAAATATAATAAAATCAATCAATATTTCAGATACTCACATGCTCTTGGCAAGAAAAAGACTGCATACAACTTTGGGACTACGGCTCGTGTAAACTAATTGAGACCATTGTACCTGACAACTACCAGTCCAAGCTTTATTGTGGAAAGATTGTTCCGTCAACAAACCTGATCGTCTGTGGCGGCTCCGACTCAAACATATTGAGAGTTGTTGATACTAATATGAAATTCGTAAGTAACGTGTTATGTGGGTCAAAAGCTGTCTGCGCAATAACTAAATAAAAGGAAGCAATTTGTTAATACCGTGATTAGAAACATTTTTGAGTTCCCGATATTAAAAACTTAGTGACCAATCGTGAGTTTAAAACAGTGCGATTTGTTAATATCTAATAGTACGTACCTGTTTACGCGTAGGAACTTAATTTTGCGGTATAAGATAGGGTTGATCTCGGTGCTATCTGCGTGCACATTTTCATACGGTTTATCACCTAATTTGGTGTGAAATCAGGCCATTTGAAGGTTAAAGTAGAAGAGTTAGCCCAAACGTGGTGGGCGTGTAGTCAAGATAGGTAGTATCGTGGAGGGGTGCGGGCCAGGATACCTCCACGTTTGCCTCGAGTGTTGCCAGTCCCTTATGGATGCTTGGATCTGGGGGGAAGGGCAGCACTTGGACCGGTGCACCCTGGGCAACGGCTAATAACTTCCCTTCGGGGCTCTTATTAGTCGTTGGCGAAATTCCTGGCGGGGCTTCTCTGCGATCCTATTGTCTCGGCATAAGGCGCAGCAGAGAGGCAGGGGCCTCTCCAAGTATGTCTCTGCTTAGCGGAGAAGACAGCGGATGAGGCCGGGCGGCAACCCAGCAATGGGGTGCCGCCGGAGGGGGATGACGTCCATTTTGGACGCCATCGGGAGGGGGCGCACGGTCGCAGGTGGCGATAGTGCGCGGGACTCGCGCCGGCGCCCTGGATAGTCGGGGAAGCGGCGGTGCGAGTCGGGGGCAGCCCGGAAGGGCTGCGGGGCTCGCGTGGCGAGCAAGCGGCCCTCGTAGTTATACGGGGGCGGCTGGGATGGCTCCCGAGATGGGAGAATGCGTGTCCCTCTAACGCTCCACCACACACGTGTTGGGGTGGGAGGGGGACATTACGCATAAACAAGAGGTTCCTCCCTTCCTGCCGGGTGTATTCGGGTGTCGAACCGGTACACTCAGGTTTTAGGTCGAGGACAGCGTGTCCCTCTAACGCTCCACCACACACGTGTTGGGGTGGGAGAGGGACGGATACGCGATGGACGGAAGTTCTTCCCTTCCTCCCGGTGTATACAGGTGTCGTACTGGTACACCGGGAAGTGCTAGGTCGAGGAACAAGACGGGAGTAGCGTGTCCCTCCCACGGTTCACCACACACGTGTTGGGCTGTGAGGGGGACAATACGCAGAAACAAGACGTTCCTCCCTTCCCTCCTGCGTGTATTCGGGTGCCGTACCGGTACACTCAGGGGGCTTAGGTCGAGGAACACCAGGGGATGGAAATCCTCCCTCGCATCCCCTTCGGCGATGCCTCACCCACCACGTCGTTGGGCCAATGCGATTGTGAGGACATGGATTGGCACAGTCGTCTCCATAGAGACTGCTGAATGAACTCCCGCACCACACTGTGTTAGCTTAGGCTATGGATGGACCTCAGTGTGGATGTGGGGGTCTGGGAGAAGATAGTGGTGACACTTATCAACTCCTGAAAGGCCTGGGGCGGCTGAGGACGGGGGTACTCATCGTCCCTTAAGGGCCTGGAGGTGGCGCGCGCGGGGCTCCCGCGCGCCATTGAGATGTATAGCAGCCACCAGCTGCTAGCAGGATGGGTCCGGAGACGGACAAGTGCTGCCGGGGCGCGGTCGACTGCCACCACGTCCCTCCGAACCGGCACATAGCGCTGGGCAGGAGCATCCCTGGATTTTTAGTGGGTAGGCCGTCCCTTCTGGACGGAGATTCCCACATATCCACCAGCTTCCCCCGAGGCTGGTGGAACCCATAAAGGGTTTTTACCAGGTAAAGAAAAAAAAAAGGTAATATCGTGGAGGGATCTATTTGGAAAATACAAGTTTTCGTAAAAGCCGCTAGAATCTAGCGAATAGTAATCATCTAGCCGCTAGTTGGTTACTATTCAGCATTTCAACCAAACATTCGGGCGAATACCAAACGTGAATAAATTATGGCGAATACGAATAATTACCGAAAATTTGGCGCATCAAGTATTTGTAGGTAGAGTTCCTGTCCCTTTGACATTTTTGGCTATTCCCCATACTTTCAGATTTGAAAATTCACCTGCATTAGCATATTTTATGCTTCTTAATGACAATAAAAACTATAAGTAAACAAAATTAAAGTTGATATAACATACCACAGTCATGCATGAGTCAAATAGTATAATACCATAATACTTATTAATAAAACCATTAAAAATAAAACAATTCAAAATAAACTAAAATTCGGATTGCTTTATTGCAACTTCTACTTATTTGCTTTCCCAGATATGGGAAAAATAAGTTTCCATGATATCTTTTTTTTTTACATTATTGTATTTTTTTTTCCAGACAGAATGCTCTATTCGTAATAATCCTGGTGGAATTTATTCATTTGACTTCGGAACTACAAGGAGAAAGCCCAGCAAAGTACCCACAACATACAAAAAAATAAGCGAAATTGAGTTTGTTCCACGTGTGGCTTTTGTAACTGGAAAGAGACTACAAACTGTTGATTTTGGTTAATTTTTGTTTTGTATTTTTACAACAGATATTATATCAGTGGTAAAGTAATAAGAAACATGCGTAAAAGTTGTACATCAGTTGTATTAATTTATTCTTTTTTAACACTTCTACTCAAAACAGCCACTTAATTATGAGAAAGTCAAATACAGTGATTTAATTTTGTAAATATAGTTTATAAAACTCTAGAAGGTAAAATATCGAGTTTGGCAAGAATTCATAATAAATAAAAAAAACATAAATACACCTACATGGTATTGTATACAGGATTTGAACATCTATTATTATTCGACCGATTCAGGTTGAGCCTCGTCAACGGATGAGTCTTCCCGTGTTGCAATTGTTTTTTGTTTTGAGCTTTCGACATCACAGTTGATACGACTACATCGCTATAGTCAATCGGCGCGATGGAGAGGACGGTGGGCGCGGGCCCGGGCGCGGGCGCGGGCGCGGGCGCGGGCGGCGGTCGGTCGGCCGGAGCGCTCGCGCCGCAGAAGGAGTTGCGCAGCGGGGGCGCGGGGCGCGGGCGCGCGCGCTCGCTCGCCGACTCGCAGCGCGCGCGCCCCGGCCGGTCGTACCGGTCCACCAGCACGCGCACCGACAGGTCCTCGGGGTCGGCGCGCCGCCGCGGCGCCTCCGCCCGCGCCTCGAACTCCCGCTTGAGGCTGGTCACGTGGCCGGCGATGGCAGGCGCGCGCGGCAGGTCCCCGTGCGAGGCGCACGCGGGCCGCCGCCGCCGCAGCCCGGCGCGCAGCCACGTGTCCGCCGGCGCCGACGCCGACACCCGCCCGCTCCACGTGGACGCGCCGCGGTCCCGCGCGCGCTCCATGCGCGCCGCCGCGCTCGCGAGCTCGTTCAGTATGGCACAGGTTTCGTTAAACTTGCGTTCGTTGTCGGCTATGTGGTCGGGCGGGCGCGCGGCGCGCGTCTCCTTGTGCTCGGTGATGATGCCGAGGTCGGGAGGCTTGCCGGGCGCGGGCGGCGGCGGTTCGGCGTCGTCCGCGCGCTCCTTGGGCCGCTTGGGGTCGTCGCGCGGCGCAGCCGGTCCCGGGACCCGCGCGGCTCGCGTGTCGTAGGAACCCCACGACGAGTGCCGCGACAGGTCGAGCACCACCGCGCTGTCGAACGAGCTCCAGGAGCTCTGCCGACTGGGCGCCGGGGCTTCCCCGTCGACGGCTCTCCGTTCTTCCGTATCTAAATTATTGCGTTCCACTGCACCGTTATCACTTGTAGTCAGTCTACTTTTTAAATCTACGATACCACTGTCACTTTTCACTATATTGTCTGCGTCGCACGCGGCGCGGTCGCGGTCGCGGTCGTCCGGGTGGAGCCGGGAACAGGGCGCGGGCGGCTCCCCGGGGTCCCACGTGTGGATCCTGTCCGCGTCGGAGTAGGTCGGGGGCGAGCGGGGGAGGTGCGCGCGCGTGGGCGCGGGCGCGGCGGCCGGCTCGGAGGAGCGCAGGCAGGTGATGAGCCGCTGGTAGCGGCGGCTGGAGTCGCGGCGGTCGCTGGAGGCGGCGGTCTCGATCTCGTGCACGATGTGCCGCACGGAGGGCGCGCCCTCCTCCTTGAGCCGGATGATCTGGTTGGGCGAGACGCTGTAGCTGCCGTTGGCGCAGGGCATGAGCATGTGCCGCGTCTCGCAGGCGAGCGCGAGGTTCTCGAGCGAGAGCGAGGTGGGCGCGGGCGGCGGCAGCAGCTCGCCCGCGGCGCGCGCGTCCGGCGCCCACGACCGCGGCCGCCGCGTGCACGAGCCCGTCAGCGCCACCACTAGGGGAGTCGGATCCAACGCTTTGCTCTCCGTCTTGGTACCCGCTTTGGGAGCCTTCAGGTTCGTTTCGGATTTTGACCGTTGCAACTTCTCCTTGTTCTTCATCGCGTCGAGTATCCCCTGGTATGTCTCCAGTTGATTCAGGAAGTTAGTGTTAGGCTTGATGCAACTTCTTTTCGTTTTCACGTGCTTCAGTGCCTTGTCGAAGTTCCAGTTGAACGCCTTCATGGCGTAAGCTATTACGACGGAGGCCGATCTGCTGATGCCCATTTTGCAATGTACGAGAACTTTGGAGCCTTCGTTTCTGGCCTTGTTTATGTACTTGAAAGTGTTGTCCCAGTGTTTAAGTAAGTCAGTCTTTTCATCGTCATACACTCTTACGTTGAGGTAATCAAACATACCAGGAAAAAAGTTGTCGATCTCTCTCGTCACGTTCAATATGTGTCTAACTCTGGAAAATAGAGAAAACCAGGGTAAATAACACGTATTTTATAAAATACTAAAGTAGCTTTACATTTGTGTGATGAACATAGATGTTTGTTCCATGTCTGGGTATTATATTGTATTCTATGTATGTATTTACAAACAAAAATGTATATAAGTGTATGTATGTGTATAAGTATGGTATCAGTTATCTGGTTCCCATAGTACATGCTCTGCTTAGTTTGGGACTAGATGGCTGTGTGAAAATGTCCACACACACATATTTATTTATATAATTATTATTTATGTTGTAAAATTAAATCATGTTTAAGAACTAAGTGCTATTTATTTTAAACAAAATACCTAACCTGCGCTTGCAGGTTACTTTTATTTAAGTACAACAATAAATATATAACCTGGCAAAAACTAAATACAGATACAACCAAACTATTCTATAAATCTAAACTACTAACAAACTAACATTATAAAATTAACAATATAATACAAAACTAATCTAACAAACCACTACCAGTATGCAAAGTGCTCAAAATACTGGCAGCATTGCCACGTTGATTGGCAGAATGTAATAATGTAGAACCAAATAAACTCATCACGCGGAAAATGTATGCGATGGTTACACAAATATATTCTCCGTAAAGTACCCTAACAGTATCATTACATAAATAATGTATAGGATTAGAAGGAGTTAGTTACCCGTTCCGTTGCAGCTCCTCCAGATTGCTTGCGTTCCACTCGGATCCAAGATACACGTGCTCGAATATCTCAGTGGGCGCGTCCATCTGGCCCAGTATCGTGAGCATCTCCTGGTCTATGAACGACTTGTACTCGGCCAAGTCCATGTCGAGCTCGTCCTCGAGCCGCCCTCTGATGGCCTTGCTCGTCACCTCGTCGAGGTCAACGCTCATCATTATCTCCTTCAGAGTACACCGTATGACGCGCTCAGTTTCATCTCTTTCCCGCGGTCTGAAATCAACGAGGACATAATATTTGAGATTGTAATTCCCGTCAAAAACAGGCAGGCAGGCATCATACAGCAAATTCCGATTTATAGTATAGGACTATTAGAACGGACTGTTGTATTTCAACCCACGGATGTCGATAGAGCGGACTTAATGTAAAATTACGGGTACTACAATTGTACCTAATACCCAAAAAAATTCAACCGGTTTCAATACAATCATCTGAAACACTTCCGAAATTATTGACGTCAGACAGGATGCAGGTTGTAAGAACAAGTTAACTCTATCCACATCATGATCAGAAAGACATGCATGTACCAGATGGTTACAGGTATGAGGTAAATGATGAATGGTAATATTTCATGTATCGATCGTTACACTGTTGTCAAGAAATGACTATTACTCCGTGTTAGTAAACCACAAAATTAAAGACAAGATGTTATGTGTAGATAGTTTTGGAAACAGATTACGTAATTTGGTTGTTGAAATATGTATTTGTCTTAATTTATAAGTAAGTACCTGAGAAAATTGAACACGTTAAAATATGGCAAGAGATGATCAGCCATGGCCATAATAGAGCTCCAACTTCAACACTTCTACCTAGTAGTTATAAGAATAGAAAAATTGCCCACAGATATTATTGAAAACACACCTACACGATTACGAGTTGCGCGAAAAATGTATTACAAAAAAAAGAATTGATCTCGCATCATTTTATATCGCTAGTAGTTTCGCTATAACTACAGTTACTTCTGTAGTTGGCACCGGGATTCGACTGCCGGATCATAATATTAGCGATGCAGTTATAAAAGATTTATTTTTGACGTATCCTTGCGGTCCACTGGTTATTAATAGATTGCGAATTAAGAACAGAGGTTAGGTATTCATCCAACAATTCACAATAATCGTCCAAATAGAACATTTTCCTTTGTACTTTGCATGCAGATAATGAGTTTAATTAACGCCTTGCGGGCGTCTGATCCTTTTTGAGGCCATGAAACTAGGTCCAAGTGTAAACATACAATGTCCGTGTCAGTTTAGATACATCGAGTTTCACGTTATGTTATACAAATATGAGATATTTCGGTAACGATTCCGGCAGTTACTCAACGGAGCACCGCACTTTAGTGTTGGCGGACACGGTCGAGTAGGGGTCCGAATTAAATTAATTATTTTATTATTGATTTTTACTGTTAGATAGGTATCATCAACATAATGAAAAAAGGAAAAGATTGCGCAAACCCGCCAATCACCACAGCCGGTACTCGTTTGAGCCCGAACGAGTCCGGAGTGTCACTTATATTTTTGTACTAATTACCTGAGCATCTTAGGAGTTTGTTAATTACCAATGCTAGAAACCTCAGCATTCCTATTCGGATATTTACTTATGATGGAAGACTAACTAAGGCGATTACATATCTGGAATTGAAAATATGTACTTATTTGTCAGTTTTCCATACGCAGTTTTGTGCGAAGTAACTATGAAACATTTGATATTCTGAAATGCGTCATCCGTATATGCTCAAATTGTGCAATAATTAGTTCGACATGCAAAAAATTCACACAATAATATACCTGGGTCCACTATCGAATCTCGCACGTGTATTTCGATGGGGTAGAAAGAAAGAACTGAAATTCTGTATGAAAACTTGTTTAGATTATTTAAATGGTATTAGGATCAAGAAGGCTACGTCCACTGGAGTAGTGGACCCTATGGAAAGTCGCGGCCGATGTAGCAAACCTGCGGGGGGTACGTCGACCTCGCCGGCTGGGTCGGTGTCTGATTGTATTACGCTGGTATGCTATACCGAAGCCGAAATCTGTACCTGAGCCTGAAGGGCTATCCTACCGCAAACGAAACAACGGCTGCTATAGGACCGTCCGGGTCGCTCAAGAAGTGTCTTGGGCGGCGACGACGGGGTGGATTTGTAGGCATAATTAAAGCGCGAAGTGAGCCAGACAGGCACCCCATATCTCAACCCATCGAAAACGTTTCGATTCGAAATCTACACTCTCCATCTCGAATGTAGACGAATGAGATGGAGAGCGTCGAATCGAAACTTTTTCGATGGGTTGGGAATCGGGGTACTCGTCTAGGTTAGGTTAGGTAGGTGTACTGACTTGTGCCTGAGCGAGTCCGGCGAGGGCGGGCGGCGCGACTCGATGCTATCCATCGCGTGCCACTCGTTGAGGCAGGAGCGGTCCGAGTCCACGTGGCTCTCGTAGTAGGCGCACCACGCGTGCGACGCGCCGCCCGCGAAGTGGTTCAGCTCGCGGGCGCGCGCGCTCGCTCGGTGCAGCGTTTGCAGTGCCGACCTTCAAATTGACGAAAAGACAGACAAAATACTTTACTTACTATTAATTGATTATATTTTTAAACTAAAATAAACTACTTATCTAAATCTAAAGTAAATAAGTATATAATAAGTAAACTTAATCTAAAAAGCCAATACCAGTGGGCAACGTGCCCAAAATGCTGGCGGTATTGCCCCGTTGTATGGCAATGCTTAGCCTTTGCGCCAAATACAGACCAGCATTTTGGTCACGTGTTGTTTTACTTTAGATTTAGATAAGTAGTTTATTTTAGTTTAGATTAATTTCCCAAAATCTATCATTCCACTTTTACCTAGAGGTTTAATGCTGAATCATTTTCTTTCACTTTCATAAACAATCGCTGGAGAAACCCCTAACTGAGCAGCATTTTAATTAAATGCTGTACGATTTCAATCAAGGTGTCTATGAAAATTCTGTCGAGTATCATTTTGACGCGACTTTTGAACTATCAAAAGTCACGCCAAAATGTCACCCCCGTCACTCACTCACAAAAAGAAAGAAGAAATATTATTTTTGTATATTTTGTGTGCCTATTTTGTGTTAAATATATTATTTTAACTGGTAAATGTTGAAGAAACTGTACCGATATACCTTATTCGTATTTTAAATATTACGAAAATTCACAAAATAATAAAATAACACAAAATGAAAGCAAGGGGAACGTTTGGTTGACGAAATTCGGACAATCAGCATGCCAGATTGGGGGCTGTTTTTGTTTATGAAATGCATAAAGCTAGAATTTGCCGCACAGCACCTGAATCATCATCTAGAGGAGCTTCCACCTTGACTATGAATTCCAGTGTGAGAAACTCGACACTGGCAGAATGCATGAATAATGCGATGCCATAATAAGAAAAAAATAAGTTACAAATTCTAGCTCTTTGATTGGCGAGAATATTTTTAAATAGAAACGTTCGAATTTTAAAAACACTGCTCGCTAGCGATTAATATGCGTTTTTGCGCCCAGATTTCGAATACCAAAGAGAATCTTTCCGACTCAGTGAGGTGAAAATATATTTGCGGTTGGTGTTACAAATATTCAACTGAGAATAGAGACACTGAAATCGTATTTCCAATTCAATACGAGAGGTATCTATTTGGCTCCGTAGCTGCTGCTACGCAGAAAATGTTTGTTTTCCTTATACAACCAATTAATCATGCAAAGTACATTTTAACAAGTAAGCCTACTTATCGTTAAAATTGTCAGTCGGTGGTCATAAAACCAAAAGGAAACCACCCACCGTACGCATTCACTGCAAGACCAGGTGTTATCAATGATATATTAAGCCCAGCCTACACTTTCAGAGTAGATAGTAGATGTTACAGTAAATTAGGTATAATAATATTTTTCGAAGAATTCGCATAGTAATATATTTTTGTAAAATAAAGGTCAGTGTCTAATTTAAGCTTACTTTGCCCCTTCATTGAACTGTAACTATTCGGAGAAAAAGAGCGAGTTAAACGTACAAACGTAGTTTAGTGAACCGTTCTACTGTACCATTTACTTCTCAATGTAAAATAGGCGTTAATGATGGACGCGGCACTTACCACATGGCCTGTACAGACACCGGCTTAAAAATGTGTTGCTGGTTACAAATGCACACGCTGAAACCTCTGCGGACAATGAATCTTTAATTATTTATTGTTCGCGCTCAAAATAATGAAAATATCAATAAGGAAAATAGCTTTTGTAATACGCATGATGACTACTATTAAAAATGCAAGTAAATATTACTTTCATAAAGAAGATTAAAAATGAATGCAATAATTGAAAAAATAAGTAAAATCGGTAAATAAATCACGGAGTAATAAGCTTTTAAAGTTTCTACAGGAGGAATCTCCTGTCCCTTTTCGCGAAACAGAGCGCCCCCACAGTTACTATGAAAAATCCACTCGTGACGTCACATGCCAAAGAGATTTTATGAAAAGCTACCACAGCTTAGTAATGAGGTACTATGAACGACCTTCCTCTGACGTCACTGACCGTTTGAACTATCTCTTTCTATTCCGGTTTTTAAAATGCTTGTAACTTGGTCATTATTTGAGATATTTAATTTTTGTTTTCACAAATGTTTATATTTTGACGAATATTATTAATTTACCCAAAAAAAAATTTAGTCATCATGCCTATTATGATTCCTAACGTCCCGAGCATTGATGTGCGATCATCATTAAATTAAAGATATCGAGCAAATGTATAATTTGCCTGACTTAAGAGAATGGTTACGCGGTAGGAGTGCTGGGGGTTTAGCAAAGTTCCAAAACACTAACGCTAATGCCAAACGCGAAATGACATTAGCTGCGAAAAAGTAAGCGATTTTCGAAATGTCATTCCAATACATTTTGGAATCAGCATTTGGCGTTAGTGTTAGCGTTTGGGATCTTTACTAGACCCCAGGTCAGAAACGCGGGGAGCCGATGGATGCAAGAGGCAAGCAGCCAATCAAAGTGGCGCTCTTTGGGGGAGGCCCATGTTCAGCAGTGGACGTCTCCAGGAGCCGATGGATACAAGAGGCAAGCAGCCACTCAAAGTGGCGCTCTTGGGGAAGGCCTATGTTCAGCAGTGGACGTCTCCAGGCTGATGATGATGATGATGTATAATTTATTTATTTAAGAGAAGATTAACAACTAATACAATTTGTTATATTATACATGAGTTAAATTACAAAAAAAAGGCTCATACTTAAGGCGAAGGGAAGAGCAAACAAGGTGTTTTTTGGCACGTTTCCTGACGAACTTAGAGCATGTGGAGCTTTGAATTTAATATATCGCGTAAATCGTTTGTTTGTGATGAACGCAAAAACACCTCAATTTTGGTTGTTCCCATTTTATACAGTGTCTACCGAATATATTTAAAAAAAAATTGTGTACGCCCAGCAAACATTCACATAATGTGATTAATTCATAATTTTGAAAAATACTATACACATAGATATTAATTAAAAGCCTCCAAAATCAGTCATTTCGTGCGTCGTCTTTGTCGTAAGCGCCACGCGGAAGTTCAGACTGAATTGATATTTAAATCTACGACGTTAAGCTCGATGTTTCTTTGAACGAATTTCGACCTGCTTATCCAGCTCTACCCTACGCCTTAACAGAAAAAAGACACGAAACACTGCTAAAAGCAATATTGTTCACTACCTACTGAATTCACTGCATAGGTTGACAAATAGGTATTAATTTGGTTGAATAGTAATTATAATAATGCGTCGTATATAAAGTCCCAAAAAAAGGTTTCTTAATTTTTTAACGCCCGACTAAACAGAGTGGTGTTGTTACAAGTTTATCTTAAGTACACAAAACAGATTATGTGGTGTGTATGTTGTAATGCTACATGTATGTATATATCATAATATATTACCTGGTTTCTATTATTCATTCACAACTTTCACATCACAGCACTTGACAGTCCTTTTCACAGTAATTTAAGCACAAAAAAAACTTGATTTTTCTCAAAAATTTTACATCACTTTATCGATTTTGCGCGCGGGTCACGGGCCCGATTTCTAGACACGACTGCTCGGATGGCAGTTGTTTTGAAACTGTTTTTTTTGTTTCGAATTTAGTTTCTCTTCAAATTCATATTTTTCTTTTTCTACTGTCAATTTCAGTGAGGTATTTTATAGTTTGGCCATGATTGTATGTATTTTGACTCTAGATTTATTTTTTTTACTATTCTGTATTCTAAATTTTGAAAACTGCAAAAATCTAGAACCTTGGAATGCTAGCGAGGTTTCTTTAGAAAAGCTGTCGCTATGGAATGGCAGTCTCAATTTACTCCTCGAACGAGGAACACTAAATTGATATAAGGCCATTCCCGGGCCAGGCAAGGCCCGGGAACTCAAGAACGCCTTCAAAAACCATCTTTGGCTATCCAACACCAAAATTGTGAAGTGAATCTCCATCTACGTCAATCGCTGCGCCACGACATATCCATTGTCAAATCGCCGATCGCCGAGCTACATCCGCTACAGCCAGTCGCGAAACTACGACGAATCTATCGCCGAGAGCTGATCGCCGAAACTACATCTGTTGTCACCGTCGGCCGCCGTATCTACCACGACGAATCTATCGCCGAGCGTCAACCAGTGAGACGACCGGCTTGCCTTTTTCAAACATTGAGTGGCAATATAACTTCATCACCATGTTCCGGCCCGTCGTCCGTCAAAGCTTTGACGACTAATACCTGCGTGTCTCCTGCTGCTGCATCTTGAATCTGAGCTGCGTAATAATACTTCATCGACGGTGGAAGGACGAGAATCTTCTTCTGGATCCAGAAGCTAATAACTGAATGAGCTAGCCGCTGAACTCTGGAAGTCGGACAAACTAAAGGCAACGAATTCCTCAGTCTCTATAACGACAGTGGGCCTTGTTTGAATAAAGACCCGGAAGTGGGCCTTGTTTGTTTGAAGACCCGGAAGTGGGCCTCGTTGAAGACCGGAAGCGGGCTTTGTTTATCTGAAGACCCAGAAGCGGGCCTTGTTTGGATCCAATAACATTCTAATTCTACCGTGATAACTTGTAGGCCGTAAACAACTTGAATTTCGCGTACTTCCGCATCATCTAGAGACTTTTTTTTTTTGCTTTCTACAAAGCTTGTAAAATTTACGAAAATAAATATCTGTTACCAATTCCTTTTTTTCTCTTCAGCTCTTAGGATCCTGTCAACCTAGGCACTGTTTAGGTAGGGGAGGAGCTGCTCATTAACTTGTAGCGTTCCATTCTACCTTTTTCACGAAAGGAACGGATGTAACGTGACAATGTATACAGGGTTACAGGAAAAATTGTGCTAGATCCGTTAAGGGCGTGGAGTACCCATCATTTCTGACTTATTTCACTATGAAACACCCTAGCCTAAACTTAACCCTTTTCGAGATATTCGACTTTTAATATTTTTAATGAAAATTGCCGATTTTTAGGCTACAAAATTTAATTTTGTTTATTTTGTGTGTCTTATTATTATTATTGCATTTTTACATGTGTAATAAGATGCTTTAGAACGTCAATCATTAAAATAGTACAAAAGTTAACTGAATAGACCGTAGTAGACAAGTGAAAGTTAAGAACTAAAAAAAATATTAGAAACTGTAATTTTCTCTGAGGGATATCTAAAAAAAATATTATGGCAGTTGTTCGGCAGATGTGTTTTAAAATATCTACGTTTCATCAGCTATCTAACGAGGTACAATAATCTAGGGTTTGTATTACATTTCATGGAAAAAAAATAATTGGGACGCTCCAGGTAGCAGTTCTAATGGTCTCGCGCCTATTGTCCTTCAAGTTAAGACGCACCGTGCGAGCAAGACAAGTGACGTTTTATGTGGGTGCGAATGAAAGAAAAAATGTGTAGAGACTGGTTAGGGCTGGGAATGCAACAGGGGGTATTGTTTTGGTAGTCAGTCTGCTTTTGTGCTTCGTACATAGTAGATGTGTTATCGTTTTGCTTTATTTCTCGACTTGGCTGTGATTTTGGACTTTTTCTTCTGATTGTTGTGATTACTGTGCTTGTTAACCGGACTCTGATTTGTACCTGTGATACGGAAGTGTTGAAGATGACGTCCTACACACCTGAGGAATATGCTGATATGCTTATTTGTTACGGATACTGCGATTGTGTGTCTGCGCAAGCTCGCAACGAATACATAACTCGCTACCCCGGTCGTCGAGTGCCGGATGTGGCCGTTTTTGACAGAGCTTATCGAAGACTTCGAGAAACTGGCTCTGTTTTGAGACGAAATACAGACATGGGAAGACCACGAATTGACGACGAAGACCAGGACAATGAGATAGTGCAACGCTTTCGAACGGATCCGACTACTTCCACTAATATTGTTGCCCGTGATCTGGGACTTTCGCAATGGAGAGTGTGGTTTACAGTGCATACTGCTGGCCTATACCCGTACCATTACACGCCGGTACACGTTATTGAAGAAGGAGACCCTGCGAGAAGACTGGACTTTTGCAGATTTATGCTAAATGCTGACGTAGAAGACCCAGATTTCCTAAGAAATATCTTGTGGACGGATGAGTCCAAATTTGATAAAGATGGCATAACCAACTATCACAACGCCCATTACTGGGCCCTAAAAGAACTAAGGAATCCCAATAAGAAAAGAGTGAAAGGGTCCCAACGAAGATTCAGCGTGAATGTGTGGATGGGCATTATATCCAATCATTTGATTGGACCTTACTTTCTCCCGGATAATCTAAATGGGGAAAGCTACGAAAATTTCCTGAGAACAGACTTGAGTGATATGCTGGATGATCTGCCACTCAACCTGATCAGGGACATGTGGTTCCAACACGATGGCTGCCCTGCCCATTTCAGAAGAAGTGTCAGAGACTGGCTGGACACAAATTACCAAAACAAATGGATAGGACGAGGTGGGCCGTTGCCATGGCCAGCAAGGAGTCCGGACCTAACCCCCATGGATTTTCATGTGTGGAGGCTCATGAAAAGTCTAGTGTACAGCGAGCCAAATCCAGTTTCGTCTGTGGAAGACTTAAGAGAAAGGATTGTGAATGCAGGAAATAAAATGAGGACCACGTTGACCACTGGAGTAGTGAAGACTGGTCTCCGTAGAAGAATGCGACAATGTATCAGAAATAGAGGCGGCCATGTTGAACATGAACTGTAAAATAAGAAAAAGTTTTGTGAAAACCTTTAAAAAATGACATTGCATGCTTACCTATTGTTTTATTTTGCTTTATAGGGCTAAGTATACATTTTCTTCTCCACTGTCGCCTATGAAACTAAATTATTTTCAATGCATTTGAATAAAATTCTAGATTATTATACCTCGTTAGATAGCTAATGAAATGTAGATATTTTAAAACACATCTGCCGAACAACTGCCATAATATTTTTTTTAGATATCCCTTAGAGAAAAATACAGTTTCTAATATTTATTTTTAATTCTTAACTTTCACTTGTCTACTACGGTCTATTCAGTTAACTTATGTACTATTTTAATGATTGACATCCTAAAGCATCTTATTACACACGTAAAAATGCAATAATAATAATAATAAGACACACAAAATAAACAAAATTAAATTTTGTAGCCTAAAAATTGGCAATTTTCAATAAAAATATTAAAAGTCGAATATCTCGAAAAGGGTTAAGTTTAGGCTAGGGTGTTTCATAGTGAAATAAGTCAGAAATGATGGGTACTCCACGCCCTTAATGGATCTAGCACAATTTTTCCTGTAACCCTGTATATTTGCATGTTTGTCTGTGACAATAGTTCCCGCACAAATTAACCGATTTTGATTTGTTTGATTCTTGTTTCTACTTAATCGATCGAGTGTTAGTTAGGCTAGGGTTCAACAAAACTTCGCCTGTTTGTAGATGAGATTTTTGTCTAGTTGACGCCAAATATCAGGGCTTGCTTGTCACACCTTTATTTTGTCTATTTAATAAAGCTAGAAAATCAGACCATTAATAAACAGTGCAGATGAAGAGAGCTTAAGTTAAGACTGTGTGGAATACAAACAAATGACACTCAGAAATTGGTAATATGTATAATTACTACGAAGTAATATACCAATTGTCTATGATTATTACATTGTCTGTCAACGTGACCGCACATGCGTTTATTTGCTATTCATTAACGATAAGTCATACATACTCAGTCCCTTCCCTGCTACACACTACAATAGTCTTGAAACTTACTAGGTATCTAGGAGACTACTGCACACGGCTTTGTTTAACTATAATGCACCTAATTGTTTATCATTTCATAAATAAACAAACGCAAAGCAGGTCACGTTATTGATGGCAAATATTTCAATTTTATATTTATTCCTATTAATTAAAACAACACTTTTCCTAAGAGTTACGTGCCTCGTCCTGGTAGTGAACTGTGAGTAGATAATTTCAAACGTAATGTAGTGAGTCATTTCTCCATTGTTGCTAAACAATTCTTTGATAAGGGATATTTATTTCCTGTTTAAATTGTACTTCCTTAATGTTTTCTCACCTATGAGTCTGAGCTAACATAATTAGGCATAAACTAGTGACGGGAGTCTATTTAACTTAGTAACTATGCTGTCGACTTTATAGCACTAGGTATTTCACTGGAGGAAACACACGCCTATCTTCTTTCACCCTACCTTCCAGTTGGTGCTAGCAAACTTGAGTGGGTATAATTATTTAGCATTAACTTTTTTTTATATTGCATCTCCTTCCTTCGATACGGCTGCCCCAACACGCCAACTATTTTTTATGTTAAAGGGCACAAACAAGCACACTGCCCATCTGATGGAAAGCGGTCACCGTAGCCTATGGACATCTGTTTATCGGTTCTGCTGCAAAAGATATAGATACAACAAGGCTACTGGCTACTGTCAAGCTTGACTTGATACACGAACCACAACCAGTAACTTGCGGTGCGGGGTTACTACGCGCAATATGTCGTGTTACAGGGGGTCAATCTTACAAAGATCCCTTTCCATTAGCGTTAACGCCAGACGATAACTCCAAAATGTATGGGATCGAAATTACTTGCGGAAAAGCGACATCACGTAGTTAATGTCATTCCTATACATTACTATACAACGCTAACGGAAAGGGATCTTTGCTAGACCCCAGTTCGCTCATAGGGAACACGGGGGCGAGCCACAGCGACACGTCATAATCTTCTATAGTTATAGTTTAATAGAGTACCGAGCAGGGCCGTGTCCACTGTCCAGCCCTCGTCCCGCCACCGCTGTCCGGCCCCGCACTCGGTGCGTTTGCGGTTGTATAATATAATAATATATACTTGTACTGACCCGTCGCCATCCAGCTTGATGGAGGTGTCTGCGAGGATGCGCAGCGCCAGCCCGACTGTGGTGCGCTTATTGCAGTCGATACCGAGCAGGGCCGCCTCTTGCTCGCGGCACACCACCACCAAGTACCGGGTGCGACCCGCGTGCGCACTCTCCAGTTTCACCGCCTGGAGATACACAACACAAACAACAGGATAAAAGACGAGGCTGGAAGACCATAAATACGGTGCACTCTATGGCCGGCGTCAATATGTACACCTTGGTACGCAATGACTACCCTGCTGGTCACGCTATGATGGCGTCGTGCTTGGGCTCGACGCCATCATAGCGTGACCATCAGTCCGCCCCAGCCATCAAGCTTGTCCATCAAGGGCTCCAATGCTGACCGCGCTGTGATGGCATGGATCTGCGCTACGCCTCGCTCTCGATGTTCTTGAAACTCATGCTGAAGAGTTTGTGAATATTGATTTGAGATTACCATTTTGAGCGTCTCTTCGGGACGCAACAAATAGAACATGGATTGGAGATGGTGCTGAATGTCGCAGGGGGGGTGCGCACGCGCCGGTGACCGCCGCTGTTCCTCACAGCCGCGCTCCGAGCCACCCAACACCACGGCCGCGCCCTTATTGGCGAAGTAGCACTCATTGAGACTGAAACAACAATAAAAACGCTCCTGTGAATATCGTAAGTACCTATGAACGACTAAGTCTGTACCCAAGTCTTATACCAGTCCTTCAAGCCGCGCGTCCACTGGATCGGCATCGGATCGTACGGATTTGTTGCTTCGTATTGATTTGTATGGAACTGGATCGGCGTTACCGCGCCATCATTTTGCAAATACCGACGCTCCGTACGCGCCGATTCCGACCCAGTGGACGCGCGGCTTTATTGTCTGCCCAGCGTTACGTGAACCTTGTCAAGTTTTTTTTTTAATTATCAGAAAGGCTTACGTTTGACCATATTTCGTCTGATGTTAAATCGATTTCGATGGATGTTAAGTAAGTGATAATGTCGTCGACAATGTCAGCGTATAAGACACACTGCAGTCTGTCTGGCAGTTCATTATTTGTTTCACATAAAAATAAAATAAAAATGCAAACAATTTACACCGTAGAAACTATTGTGATTATGAAGGCCTCTTAAACCATATAGTGCTTATTTATTTATATTAAAATATTTATAATATTAGTAGGATATGTTATGAAAGAAGGATATTATTTAAAGTTGCATGAGATTCGTCTGAAGTGTAGTACCTAAGTATAATTATTTCAACCGCGAAATGTATGACTGACGCCATTATTTATAAAGTTGCGGCAATTCGTCTTTCGGGCGGCGCGTATAACCTCCCTTTCACCGAGCAGACGCGACACGGGCCACAGAGACGACGACACGACGCGAACGACGCGCAACGACGCGCTGGCTGGCTGGGCACAGCCCGCCGCACACACCTCCAGCCTTTTTGGGAACGCTAGTGTTTTTCACTCACCATGCCCTTAAACTTTTTCAGCTTACGTCTCTTACAATAGAAATTATCTTGATTGCCCTTTGCTAACGCTTTTAACCATGCACGAAAGACCTTAAAGGCGCGCTAAACTTCCTAAAATATCGATACCCTTTACTACTAAAAGATATAAAGACTCAATTACGGCTCCACATTCACGATGACATTTACTACGATACGGGTCGACTGCCTTTTGAAAATAGGTAGGTAGCTGTAATATATTGGGCGTAAAATGCACGATGAGGTCATCCGAAAATAGCTCTGCGGGAACCATGTGGGAAGACTTAGCCGTGCCCGTGCATACATACAAGGAAGGAGGGTGAAATGACGTCTAATAATAGAGCGCAAGTGGGTTTGTGATGATACCGAGCGAGGATTTTCAAATGTTGACTTCATTTGAACAGCAAGGGCGGTTTCTTTCAAGGTTCGTTAAAAATAACATGACACGGACGCGAGACGGCGCAGCGGCGTTTTGCCAAAACGTAGTCCGCCCATAGGTAGACCGAGGCGCGAGCGCGGCCGCCCATCGCGCTACCATCAACCTTACCCAATTCGGAGCACGACGGCATCGGTATGCCCATTGGCCATTCCCGCGCCCGATGCGCAACTCCGCGCCAGGCACCGCTTCTTTATCATGCGGCGCCATAATTATATGCGTTGTGCGCTAGGTGAGGACTACCAAGTCAAGCCCACAGATCCTAGTCAAGCCATGTCATTCGCCACAGGGCGTAACATCCATCCCTAGATCTACATAAGTATACTTATGTAGAAAAAAAAACCGGACTGACTGACCCATTGAATGAACAGGTGGTAATCGTCAAATATCACAGTCTAAGCCCTAGAAACGTGTATTCATTAGCATAAAAATTCAGTAGGTACATAATAGTGCATCATTTATTGATGATTATTAAAAAGTATCGTGTGCAAGTAAAAATGTTTATTAATGAAAAATGAGGTTTGCCTATCGTAGTTGGCAGATTTTAATGCTGTTGCTATGGTGGTGGCTCTAAAGAAGCCATATATAACTTTAACAATGCTTTAACACACCTAAGATATCGCTTCTATGAAAAAACACGGTGTGACACAAGACACAACACCAACACACAAACAAAAACAAACAAAGTTTCGTGTAGCTTCTTCTTTACAAGTGTAATCGAAGCTACGGATTGGAGTTGTCTATTCTGCATTGTGCCGGATTGTTTGCACCTGTAGTGGAAGAGAGAACTTCCTTGAAATATCATCATCATCATCATCATCAATCAATCAATCATCATCAATATCAATCAATACATATAATAAAACTGTAACTGGGCTAAACCTGTACTTACATTGAATATTTTTGAAAATTTTGACTGCTTCACACTTTTATATCGATATAAAAATAGAACCAATTTTGTTTTAATTTTTTGTTTGTCTGTCTGTCCTTTTCAAAACGCATCACGCTGGAACTACTGAACGGATTTTGCTGAAATTTGGGATGACAATAGCTAATTGCTAATGCTAATTGTAATGAGGAGATCCGCAGGAGAACTAAAGTGACCGATGTAGCTCTTAGGATTAGCAAGTTGAAATGGCAATGGGCAGGCCACATCGCTCGTAGAACTGACAACCGATGGGGAAGAAAGGTTCTCGAGTGGCGACCACGAACTGGAAGACGCAGCGTAGGCCGGCCCCCCACTAGGTGGACCGACGACCTGGTGAAAGCCGCGGGGAGCCGATGGATGCAGGTGGCGAGCAGCCGCTCTAAGTGGCGCTCCCGGGGGGAGGCCTATGTTCAGCAGTGGACGTTTTCAGGCTTAGCATCATGTTAATGATGAATGATGATGAATAGGTAATTATCTAGAATATCATTTAGAATACTTTTTGTTTTCTAAAACGGCCAAGTGCGGGTTGCACGGAGCAATAAATATGTAATTTTCATGGAAGACTTTTTCGTTTGTATATTATTATTTTTATACCTACTATTATTTAGTTATTTATATCATATCATCATTTTGTCTGACCTGTCTGTCTGTCCCTTTGAGCACGCATCACGCTGGAACTACTGAATGGATTATATGATACACCACTATTTTTTAATTATCAAAAATAAAAAATGGGCAATGTAGGCGAGGCAGGCATTTGATGTATGATTTGTTAAAGTGCTATGAACAGCCAATTTGTAATAAAACACTTTGGATTTGATTTTGAACCACAAAATTTGACATAATATACAATACATGGGACATAGAATCGATATTATAGAGTAACATAACTATTGAATGATCTTTGCGAATTGCTCAGTAATCGCAAGAAAGGACGCGCACGACAATAATTGGACTTATTGGAAAACATTACAAATTCTTAACCCCAGTTTTTATTGGTTTTATTAAAAACATTAGTTGAAAAATATCAAGACCAAGACACATACTTATAATTGTAAAAAGCGAGGCTAGATTTTAGCAGGATGTCAGTAGGCCTAGCACGAATATTTACGCGTGCGTATGTGTAACGTTAACGTAAGGCAGTTGTATGGTATTTGATCTGCCCCTCTATTATGAATTAGCTAGCAGCGCTGCTGACGCGCGTCTGCCGCTCAACTGCTTTGAAAATTGTATGAACTTTGACAGCAGTTGAGCGGCAGACGCAATCGTAATAGGGGGGCCTTACGTTAACGTTACACTTACGCGCACGTAAATATTCGTGCTAGGCCTACAGAAACAAAAAATATAAAATGCATTAGTCTTTATTGATAACAAATAAAGAATGTATGAAATAGGACCACACGTTATTGAATTACAATTAAGTACTTATTTTTACTTTCATCCCCTCTCCCGAGGGGACCGTACTGAATTTCAGGATTAAAAGTATCCTATACCTATAGCCTACCTAGTAATATGAACTCAAATTTTACCGAGTTTCATTTGAATCCATTCGCTTTTAGTTAATATTTGGGAGCCGATGGATGCAGAAGGCGAGCAGTCGCCCAAAGCGGCGCTCTCTGGGGGGGGGGGGGGGGGGGGGGACTATGCTCAGCAGTGGACGTCTTCAGGCTGTTGATGATTATGATAAAAAATTAGTCTTATTTGATTTGTATAGATCAGTCTTGCTAATAAGTAATAGTAATAACAATAGCTATTCAGCATCTAGCTCCAATCTTGATCGGTCAGTCATATTTTTGTGTTAATTGATCTAGAATACGGCGTTTGCCCTACTGGAGTGTGAAACTTCACTATGTTCCATCAAAAATGAAATCATCTGATTTGTTGAATCAAGATGTTTGAATTTTAAAATTGATTATCTTCCTTATACTACATACTACATTCTTCTTCCCTATTACTAATACGTGTTTTTATAATTTATACTGGTCCTGCTGAACTTGTTTTAACGCTAACCAGTAAACATAACTTCACTTCACTCTAACAACATAAAAAATGAAATTTAATGGAGGATAACTTTTTAGTGATATTGCTATTGATAAATTCACCACTTTGATAAATAAGGTTTGCTCAATCTAATCATTTTACAATTAAGATAAGACGCATTAATAATTTAAGAATGAACTTTAAATGAGTAGATATAACGTCCACTTCACAGCATGTTTACAAACAAACTGTGACGTAAAAATATTACTTTAGCGTTCGCTACCGATGCACGATGGCTGCCGTATAAGCGACCGCGCCTAGAGTTCTTTTATTTACAATAAATATATATTAATATTAATATATGTGTGGACATTTCACACAGCGCCATCTAGCCCCAAACTAAGCATAGCTTGTACTATGGGAACCAGATAACTGATATAATACTTACGATACTTTTTTGTTTGTAAATACATACATAGAATACAATATAACACCCAGACGCAGAACAAACATCTACGTTCATCACACAAATGTTTGTCCTGGGTAGGAATCGAACCCACAGCCCTCAGTTCAGAAGGCAGGGATACTACCAACTGAGCTATCGGGCCCGTCAAATTGTAGGATTAAGAGATTTTTATTCTTTAAATGAATCTTGACTACAGTTTCAGGCCAAGAACAAAACTAAACATGCTATGTAAAAAACAAACAAAAAGGAAAAATATTACGTTCACCGATCGCGAAGGAAGATAAAACAAAATTAAATGTCAGATAAATATAATAAATTAACTAGGTACTACTAAGTACACTACGTTTAACTGCATCTGCATAGAGCGCGCGTTTTATAATTATTACGTAGGTACTGCTAAATATCCTATAGTATTGTTTACCTGAAAGCAACCATGTTGAAGACAAAGGGCAAAGGTAATCCGAGTAACAAATATCACACAACTTCACACAGATATCGTGTCACTGAATAAGGTATCCACACAAAAACATTGCGGTGTTGTGGTTGCGATTTTCCTACGGATGCGGTACGACTAAATGCGTATGCGTACTGTTATAACCCTGTTTTGTCAGCGTTTTTGATGAATAAGGCTGAAAAGTGCCAACTCGCACTTTCCAGCCAACAGACAATTGGAGCGGCCAGAGTCAGTCTCGTCCCAACTCTCATACGAGCCACACATCTTCTAAATCAAATTATTTTTTATACTAAATCCAAATAAATTCTAGTTCTTGTAAAAAAGTGTTTTTTAAAAACGCTCCCGCGAAATTTCGTATAACATTTGGTGGCAGCGGTGGGATCTTTAAAGGTCCCTCGGTCCGTCTCCGAAGGTCGCGGAAAAGTGAAAAGTCGCGAAAAAGTGACAAGTTGCGGAAAATTGTGAAAATCCGTGAAAAGCGGTAAAAACACTGCGACATCCCGGCACGCCAGACGTTCAAGTGCATCATACTGCGTAGTGCTTATACCAGTGCGCATAAAGCGAACTAACCAGTGAAATAAAATTAAATAAAAGTTATAAAACTATTCTAAAAATAACTCATCAAACTATCGCCTCAAGAAGCGCCAGGAACTATCGCGGCGATGCTTATCGCGTACCTCGCCGCCTACGCACAGTGAGTCCGGCTTAGCCTAAACATTCTATTTCGCCGAATCCATTACTAAGTCATGTCTACCAACGATAATAAATTGCACCTGGATATGCCTGATCAAAACAAATCACCTATTATTTCTATTTCCCCAAAAGTCATGGGGTCCAACAGCAAATCATCTGCATCTATTGAGATAGATCTTAACATCCTGTTCAAGTTCATCAACACCTATGACGGCAGCAGAGAAACCCTGAACTCTTTTATAGTAAATTGTGATAATGTGAATGACCTTGCTTCAGAAGTTCAAAAACCAATTATATTTAAGTATATCCTAAGCCAATTACGTGGAAAAGCGGAGCTTGCTTGCTCGATTAAAGAGTATACCAGCTGGAAACAGTTGAAAGATTTTCTGAAAACCCAGTTCTGTGAAAGGAAGCATTACTCTCACCTCCTAACCGAACTGCAAGAAAGCAAGCAGGGCCCGCAAGAGAGCGTTAGCGCTTTTGCTCTAAAAATTGAAACCTGTCTCTCACAATTGCTAACTGAGATTACACTTTCTACCCCAAAATTAAAAGAATTGCCAGGTCGCACAGCGGCTATGGAAGACCTCGCGCTGCATCACTTTACTATCGGGTTACTACCCCGAATTTCTTCGATTGTGAGATGCAGGGCACCCAAAAATCTTAATGAGGCCATTAATCTTGCTATTTCAGAGGAGCGCATTCAACAGAGCGTGTATAAACGCACTCAACAGGTAGAGAATAAATTTTCTAAGCCCAATAGGCCTACCAACTTGCAGAGCCGCAATAATAGTTACTATAACAACCAGGCTCAAACACGTAACTACCAAAACCAGAATCAAAATCATAATACTAAAAATGATTCCAATGTTTGCCGATATTGCAAATTCCCGGGACACTCAATTGAAAACTGTAGGAAACGGGAATACAATAATAATCGTGCTCGCAATTTCGAACAGCCTTCTACTTCCGGCTATAAGCCACAACACCGCGTTCATTACGTCGAAGAACCTGACAACGAGGACGCCGGTAATTCCTTTGATGATGATGATTCAAAAAACGATTAAGTGGCTCGTATCGGTGTCGTGCGGGACACCATCCAACTAATACTGACACCGTTTCCAAACCTACTAAATCCACTGTTTCTGCTAGATCTACATTTACCAAATCCACTGCGTCGACTACACCTACTAGGTCCACTGTTTCTGCTAAATCTACACTTACCAAGTCCACTGCATCGACTGCACCTACTAAATCCGCTGTTTCTGCTAGATCTACACTTACCAAATCCACTGCATCGACTACACCTACTAGATCCACTGTTTCTGCTAAACCTACACTTACCAAGTCCAATGCGTCAACTACACCTACTAGATCCACTGTTTCTGCTAAACCTACACTTACCAAGTCCAATGCGTCGACTACACCTACTAAATCCACTGTTTCTGTCAAACCCATACTTACCAAATCTACTACGTCGACTACACATACTAAATCCACTGCGCCCGCTGCTAGGCCTGCATTTACCAAGTCTACCACATCAATGACACCTACTAAACCCTGTGCCGAAATGAAACAAAAGGACATTTTTGAGATTACAACCGACCCTTCCAAAGTACTCCTCCCATATGTTCTAATAAATTCGACAGTATCCGAATTCCCATTATCTCTCCTGGTTGATTCCGGTTCAGCAGTAAGCCTGATCAAATTCTCGTGTATACAAAAATTACCGAAACTGACAAAAGAACAGATAAACCTTAAAGGTATCGAACCTGAAAAATGTTCAACAAAAACTATAGGGTATTTTTCACTAAAAATGCTACTCACTGACTCGTCTCGCACATACATCAGTCATAAATTCCATGTAATTGATAAAATCCATCTGCCCTATGATGGAATCATCGGAACAGACATGCTCAATTCCTTCGGCTGCAGCATAGATTACACCACTAATGAACTCAAGATCAATAACATGAGATTACCTCTCCAATTTCACGAACCAATTTATTCCATTCCTGCTAGATCCGAAATGACGATAGAATGTTCCATATCTAACCCAGAGATAAAAGAAGGCCTTGTCCTAGACCAGACTCAATCCGAAGACATTTTGATAGCCAACTGTCTAGTGAAAGTAAAAGACAATAACAGAATAAACATAACAGTCGTAAATGTATCAGAATCTGCTAAATCTCTAAACTCCAACCTACGGTTGACTCTAGTTCCTATTGATTTCCCTGAATCTTTTGCGAAACTTCAAGAGCAGTGCATGGAATATCCAGTAAATGCTCTACAAACTCAAAGTTCATATCAACATACCCAAGAGGTCCTAAACCAACTCAGAGTTTCACATTTAAATGCCGAGGAAGCTGACGCCCTCTACCATATCTGCTCAAGTTATTCCGATATATTTCACTTACCTGGTGACCCACTAACGTTCACCAATGCACTACAACATGAAATCCGAACAACAACAAACGAACCCGTTCATGTTAAATCATATAGATTCCCCGAATGTCATAAACAAGAAGTACAAAATCAAGTTGACAAAATGTTAAAAGACGAGATAATTAAACCTTCCATGTCCCCATGGTCCGCCCCTATCTGGGTTGTACCAAAGAAGCTAGATGCTTCTGGAAGCCGGAAGTGGAGAGTAGTTATCGATTATAGACGCCTTAACGATATCACTATTGGTGACTCCTATCCTATCCCCAATATAAATGAAATACTAGACCAACTCGGAAAATCAAAATACTTCTCGACACTAGATCTTGCTTCTGGTTTCCATCAGATCAAAATGTCACCCCAAGACGCAGCAAAAACTGCATTTAACGTTCCTCAAGGACACTTTGAATTTCAAAGAATGCCCTTCGGGCTCAAAAATGCCCCTTCTACATTCCAACGATTGATGAATTCCGTACTCTCTGGCCTACAAGGGTCTCGCTGCTTCGTTTATCTTGACGACATAGTCATTTACTCCTACGACCTCGACTCCCATGTCAAAAACCTAGAAATTGTATTCAAACGTCTCAGAGAGTTCAACCTCAAACTCCAACCAGACAAATGCGAATTTCTTCGTAAAGAAGTCTCTTACCTTGGTCACCAGATCACAGACAAAGGCGTGAAGCCAGATCCAAACAAAATCAGCGCAGTATCCGAATATCCGGTACCAAAATCTCCAAAGGATGTCAAATCCTTCCTAGGTCTTATGTCCTACTACAGAAAATTCATACCAGACTTCTCAAGAACAGCGAAACCTCTAACTTCTCTTCTAAAAAAGGACACTCAATTCATCTGGCAAAACGAGCAACAGCTTGCATTTGAAACACTCAAGAACCGCTTGATTTCTCCTCCTTTACTCATATACCCTGATTTTACAAAGCCATTCACACTCACCTGCGATGCATCCAATTACGCAATCAGCGCCATCCTCTCCCAAGGCGAACCTGGAAAAGAACAACCGATAGCTTACGCGTCTCGAACACTTAATAAAAATGAAATTAATTACAACGTCACTGAGAAAGAGTTACTAGCCATACTATTCGGCTGTAAAACATTCCGACCATACCTGTATGGTCGAAAATTCTTAATTGTTACTGACCACAACCCACTGAGGTGGCTCTTCAAACACAAAGATCCCTCTAGTAAGCTGCAGAGATGGAGATTAAAGCTGGAAGAGTATGATTACGAAATCACCTATAGAAAGGGTAAACTTAACTCTGCTGCAGATGCATTATCGCGATATCCCACTAATATTCCGGCATTCCCCATCTCAAACTCTCCGGATACAAATCCTACGGACACGCCCGGTCCTAAAAATTCTGAAGTACCTACCAATCCCTATCCAGACTCCTTAGATGCGCGTCCTCCCTCTATCACGTTGAGCCCCCTGAACCCTGACAACTATGACTTACCTTTTCTGGAACCATTACAATGTCTCGAATTCCTTCCAAATCCACCTTCCAATTCTGAAACAGAAAATAACGAGATTAATTCTGACGTTCCAAATCCGACAACGACCAATGAAGAAAACTTACCTGTGACATTTCCACCGAATCCTCCTGCAAACTCACCCGCTAACTCCCCTGTAAATCCACATCCGAATCCCCTGACAAGTTCACCTGCTAACCTCCCTACAATTGATTCACCCGCTAATCTCCCTACAAACTCACCCGTAAACTTACCAAGCCCTGAAGCTCAAGACAACTCATACTCCGACTTTCTCAAAGCTATGTCCAACGGAAACTATACATGCAATACAAAAATACATGAATATGTTAATCCTCTACTAACCTCAGACTCCAAGATTATTATTATCCCAACATCCATTGATCTGGACGAATCAAACCCCTATGTCGAGGAGGTCCTAAGTAACCTCGGGGATTCCTCTGAATTCCTAGATAAAGAAAGAACATTATACTCTTTCCTACCACTGACAGTAAAAGACAAATTATACTATTTCCTTTTTACTAAAGTGCATCACTTTGACACTATACAATACCCCGAAATATTCCAATCTCTGAAAAATCTAAGAAACGAACTTCTGGTCGGATGCAATGAAACCATAAATGAAATTGCTATCTCAGATCTTAACGACCCATTTGTCAAGCCCTCGTTCACCAAAATCTACAACATTCTAGCTTTTCTTTTTCACAACACCAATATTTCCATAAAAGTTTATAGAAACTCGATCATTTTCCCAGTCCCTAGCGAGATCCCTAAGATTTTAAAGAATAATCACGACCTACCTATTGCTGGCCATGTCGGCTCATCCAGAATGTACAACCGCGTTAAAGAGAGATACCATTGGAAAGGTATGAGATCAGATATAGAGGACTATGTGAAAAAGTGTCCTCAATGTCAAACGAATAAGGCCCTACGCCAAATTAACCGAACACCCATGCAAATAACGTCCACCTCTACAGCACCCTTCGAAAGAATCAGTCTAGACATAGTGGGCCCTCTGCCAGAAGCTGGTCAAATAAATCTCAAGTATATACTTACCTTACAGGATGACTTGACGAAATTCTCGATTGCCTACCCTATTCCTAACGCCACTGCTGAAGAATGCTGTGAATGCCTTGTTCATTTCATTTCATTATTCGGAATACCTAGAAGAATACTTACCGATCAAGGCACCAACTTCACCGCCGACCTGTTCAAGAAAACATGCGAATTTCTTAAAATCAAACAATTGTGGTCTTCACCCTATCACCCCCAAACACAAGGAGCTTTAGAAAGGAGCCATTCAACCCTGAAAGAATACCTAAAATCATACGTAAATGACAACCAGACAAACTGGCACAAATACGTTTACACGGCAATCTTGGCCTACAACACCAATGTACACAGCACTACCAAGTTCACACCATACGAGTTACTC
Source organism: Ennomos erosarius (assembly GCA_963580505.1). Lineage (NCBI taxonomy): Eukaryota > Metazoa > Arthropoda > Insecta > Lepidoptera > Geometridae > Ennomos > Ennomos erosarius. The sequence continues at coordinate 7,631,854 of OY756981.1, read as the reverse complement.
TTTGGTCATAAACCATATCTCCCTGACTCAATCTATGAACTCAACCCCACTGGAACCTACCATGAATACGTAAAGATGCTAAACCATCGGCTAAAGCTAGCCCATGACAAAGCTTATGAAAACATTACAAAATCTAAAGAAACTTCTAAAGCATATTACGATCAGAGGACTCGCCCCACTACTTATAAAGTAGGCGACATGGTGTACCTCAAAAACCATGTGCGATTACGAAAGGCTCTATCCCCAGTGTGGAAAGGACCCTATAAAGTGGTTAAAATCCACGGGAACCACACTCTTTCTCTCCTAATAAATCGTCGTCACGTTAGGCACCATTATGACGAGGTTAAATTAGCCAATGGAGGGCTAGTACTTCCTAGACCCTAAAAATCCAAATGATTTTAAGAAAATATCCTAACCATAAAATAAATAAGTTAGTAATATTACATAAGTAGCTAAGTATAATAGTAGGTATTTTATAGGTTTAGTTTTAATATTTGTAGGCTATAGGCATTATTAGTTGACCTAGCATAGATAAATTACTTTAAGAGAATTTAGTAATTAAACTATTTTATATTTCTTACAGCCTGCTGGTGCTGTGTCAAGGTGTCTCACGCACCCAAGACTTTGCTACCATAGAACAGATCACGAAAAGTCCTGGAATATATTTTAACCCCTCAGGTTCTATAAAAATAACCAGTGATCGTTTACACGTATTGATACCAGTAGAAATAGGTTACATAAAGCCACATATGAACAACATAAAAGACGTTCTTAATTCAGCCCAATATCTATGTGCTAAAAGCGACGCCATTGACGACGTCGAATGTCAAAACAGTTTCCAACCACTTGTTTCAATCTACGAGGATATTTCTAATGATTATGAATCCGTTTCCCACTTGATTTCCAGTAAGTCAAAGAGGTCCGCGTGGATTTCCGGTATCGGCACGTTGTTTAAGCATTTGTTTGGTACTATGGACGAAGACGATGCCATCCAATACAGTAACGCCATACAAACTTTGAAAAGTAATAATATTAAATTACTAAACTTAGTAAAGGACAACATAATGTTTTCGAAAACGGCTCTTGCCGGGTTTAACGAATCTATCAGAGAAATTAATAAAAACGAAAAAAGATTAAATATTATGATTGAAAACCTATCTTCGTATACCAATAACCTAACAGTTATAACAAACTCTCTGTTGTTCAAATCAGTCATACACGAAATGTTTAGTGTGCTCCAATCTAGCATGCTTAGCCTCTCATACAAACTTGAAGATATTGTAAATTCTATCCTGTTTGCTAAAACAAATACGCTACATCCGTCGATAATAACACCTAAGGATTTATATTATGACTTGTTGAATAATGTAAAACACCTACCAAAGTATTCTGAATTCCCTATTAATTTGGAATTAAATAACATGCATACATTGATAGGCCTCACTGAAATTGTAACCTATATAACAGAAAATAAATTAATGTTTACTCTTAAGATCCCTCTAGTGTCTATAAGCCAGTTTAGTTTATTTAGGAATATACCTATACCGGTACCACACAATGTAACAACATTCAAATCTTATGCCTTAATAATACCTACAGCGACATACGTCGCCTTGAACCAAGATAAGACCAAATACGTCACGCTGAATGATCTGTCTAGTTGCAAAACCATTGTAAGCGAAACATATATTTGTGAACAGCTGGATGAATATAATATACAAGACTATCCCATTTGTGAAACTGAGATCATGACCAAAGTCCTGACATCATTGCCCAAACAATGTAAAACAAATTTTTTGTATGGTCACGCTGATATTTGGCAATCTTTGAACAATAACAGATGGGTTTTTACTCACTCTGAACCTAGAAAATTAAATATAGAATGTAACAACGATATTACCGAGTACACTATTTCTGGTACTGGCATTGTAACCCTAAGGGCTAATTGTACCGGGCTATGCAGAAATATTAAATTGATCGGCAAGAGATACCCTAGATATAAGTTTAGTCATGTACACTCAGATTTTAATTTGATAAACGACTCATGTTGCAACTTGTCACGTTTTAAGGAACTCAACTACAGCATAAATGAAAATAGTAAAATATCTAACCTTGATACCCAGAATTTAGACCAGATTAATAGTAAAGCTGATGATATGCTACGAATTGTACAAAATTTAAAATTAGAAAACAACTCTGTTCCTCCACTCGCCCCACATTCTATGATGTCTTATGTGTTTGTTGTTTTGTTTATTGTTTTTATCGTGTATTATTTTTGTAATGGAAAATGCGTGGCTCTCATACGTAAAATCAGGCCGAATAATACTTTGACGATATCTGACGGGGAAACTAGTAATACAAACCAGACTCCCCAGAACATCCCTCTAGAATCTCAACCGCGAATCCGAATCCACTGAAAACTTCGCAAAACCAGCGTAAGTTTTCACTTAAGCGGGGGGTTGTTATAACCCTGTTTTGTCAGCGTTTTTGATGAATAAGGCTGAAAAGTGCCAACTCGCACTTTCCAGCCAACAGACAATTGGAGCGGCCAGAGTCAGTCTCGTCCCAACTCTCATACGAGCCACACATCTTCTAAATCAAATTATTTTTTATACTAAATCCAAATAAATTCTAGTTCTTGTAAAAAAGTGTTTTTTAAAAACGCTCCCGCGAAATTTCGTATAACAGTACGCGAGAGCCGGTGCAAGGCATTTCAGGCGGCGCGGCGCAGCGCGCCCTGAGCGACAGTTCCGTTCGTGCGGCGTGCGCATACTACACCAGCGCGAGAGACCTGACGGTGACGACCCCGACGAGCCGACACACGTCATAGCACAGCACTCGCAGCTTCCCTCTGAACTGCGCGTAAATATAGAAACGCCATCGCCACGCCGTACAGGAACATTAGGCGATGAGGAAAGGAATACTCTGCACTACCCGTACACGCGCACTTTATTCCTTTAAAGCGAACCGACCATGACTAATCATCATTAGGACGAAATTGAAAATAAAACGCATTAATTTTCATTTCATTGTCTCTAGAATTCCATTAATGTTCTTCAGCAAGCCTTTAGATATTATTGTAGTCGCCATCGCAAAAATAAGTTAAGCAATTCCTAATTTAAAGGATTCTAATTTCTATTGTTCACCATGCATTCATCTGTTCGAACTAAAATATGAATCAAAATATTCTCAATTGACTCATGCGAAACAACATTCGTTTGAGGTCAAGTAACGAGCGCTCTTAATACTGCTTTCAGGCGTCTGTCCTTGTGACTTGATAGTCAAGGTGAAGTGATGCAGTTGAAACGAAGAAATCGCGTATTATTGAGATCCCTTCTCCTAATAACCTTTAAGGATATCCGTTAGCGCAGTCAGACATATTTTTTTAACTAGGTTCAATCCATTGGTCGTGAGTCACATTTTAATGCCTTTAGGCCTAAGTACTTATTTTATTTAGCACTAGCTGACCCGCCCCGGCTTCGCACGGGTTAATTAGTTGTACGCCTTATCGCAGTCTAAAGGAAGAGAGAAAAAGATATGGGAAAAGGATGGGACGCAGCCTGCCTCCATTCACCGTTTCATCCATTCATCCATTGATAATTTTAATTATCATTAAATCATGTCGTGACAAAATTCAAATTCTGCAATATCCAAGATAAACGAACATAAAGATTGGAGGAATAGGGACAAAGACTGGAGACTGTTGGCCTGAAAGCAAAACCAAAACACACCTTTGTTTTCGCGGTCTCCACAGTCCCTTCAACTTTTGCTGGACCTTCTGTCCGACTGATACATTCTTTTAGGAGTATCCTATAATCACCCAGGTGATCATAGTGGAATAGAGCATCCTATTGTACCCGTCTGCTTAGTCTTTCAGTATACTATAGGTACTTAGGTAGTAGTAAGTACGATATCACATTATATTGTGATCTTATGATCTGATTCATATGCTAAATGCTATGTAAGCAATTCTTACCTTTTGCTAATGCGGCTTTCACTATCATTTTCAATAATTTCATTTGATGTTTCAACCTCATCCTGCAACAAAGGATAGTATTGTTTTAACTATTAATAATAATTAATAATTTAGTATAAAGACAGCCAGGCTGGCTGATCCAGCCTTAACTTCAAAATTATGTTGATTAATTTCAAATTTTGGGGAATAATTTTGTGCGTAAAATGCATTGTTTTCTGAAATGCCCACACATTATAAAAAAATAAATAAATAAAAAATTTAAAAAAACTTATAATAAATCCGCAACTTTCCTAGTAGGAGACACTTCCATTATTTAGTTGTTAGTTGACAAGCTTTTTACATACTAATCGCGGAAAAAAGGCGTATGCGCGATGCTGTATAATAATTAATAAAATAAAAAGTACCTAAGATGATGGACTTTTTGCACTTTATATTTATTTATGACTTAGTTTTTGATATTTTTACATTCAATTTGGCTTAAGTTCATACATAAAAAATAAGAAAACCAAATACTTAATTTTTTTTCAAGTATTTTGCCCGGCATCAGCATCTAGCGGAAACATTGCTTTGTCTGTCTGTCTGTCTGTAATTCTGTATGTTGGCGGAGCATCACGCCGAAACTACTCCATGAATTCCAATGAAACTTGACATGATTTCACTTCATACTCAAAGGTAGGTTATAGGATACTTTTTATCCCAAAATTCAGCCTGATTCCAAATTAAATTATTCAAGTAAAGCCTACTACCGCCAACTAGGGACGAGTAGCTATGCCGTAAACTGACATTACGAGTGCTGCCACTTTTTATGAATAATAAATAGATGTGGGTAAAAAAGATACAGTTCACTGATTTATTTCAGTTTTGTGATCTATTCCATTCTTTTGTATTCTAATTATTTCCTAAAAATCATAATTCCGGATTTATTTTTACATTTATTAGCGGCCTGTGAAAAAAAGAAATATACTTAAAAAAAATTACAAAATCATTAAATCAACCCATATAATAAGACTGTATCTGGGCTAAATCAGTACATTAAATCTTTTTGAAAATTTTGATTGATTTAAACTTTTATATCAATACTAGCTGACCCGCCCCTGCTTCGCACGGGTTAATTAGTTTTAAGTCTTAACTATGTTTCTGGGTAAGAGAGAAGAGAAAGGTAAAAAATAGGGGAAAAAGACGAATGGATGGGACGGCGAAGGGAGGCAGGCTGCGCCTGATTTCTCTTCTATCTTCCCTTCGACAGGTTGAATATAATTGTTGTTTTATTTTGTTTGTTTTTTTATTTTTTTTTATTATAATTAAAATTGATAAACAAATATAATTATAATAAACCAACAAAAAACCTTAAATAAAAATAACATCTTGATTGCTTGGGCAACCAGCACTTGGCTGTTTTAGAAAACAAAAAGTATACTTAATGTTATTTCTGCATGATCAGCTATAACCATACCTTTCAGCCAAATCCGTTCAGTAGTTCCAGCGTGATGGGTGTTCAAAGGGGCAGACAGATAGACAGACAGAAAGACAGATAAAAATTCAACGCTTTTTATTCAATTTTTTAAATATTGATTTAGAAGTGTAAAGCAGTCAAAATTTTCAGAAAATATTCAATGTAGATATTTAGCCCAGTTATAGTTTTATTATATATATGTATATTTAGATAAATAAAAATAGAAACAATTTCTTTTGAATTTTTTTGGCTGTCTGTCTGACCGTTTGAACACGCATCACGCTGGAACAACAGAACGGATTTTGCTGAAAGGTCCATACCTTTCACCTTTTTTTACCTTTCGTTATTCTGGATCATTAGCTATTACCATTAATAGCTAATTATCCAGAATAACGTTTAGGATACATTTTATTTTCTAAAACGGACAACGGCGGGTTGTACGAAGCAATTAGGATGTTATTTTTATGCAAGACTTTCGTTTGTATATTTTTTTATTTATCTACTATTAGTTTATTTAGGTATTATCATATCATCAATATCATCAATCATCATCTTCAACCAATCATAATCAATCAATAAATACATTAAAAGCTACAAGTTTGACTTAATGTTGCAGTAGCATAATATTACAGTGCTTAGTTCATTAGCTGCAGACTCAACAGCCAATAGAGTAAACAGATTCTTGATTGGAGGTGACTTAGTAAACATATGGGACACCCACCAACCGACGGTCTGGTGAAATGCACAGGGAGCCGATGGATGCAGGAGGCAAGCAGCCGTTCAAAGTGGCACTCTCTGGAGGAGACCTAGTTCAGCAGTGAGGGTCTTCAGGATGTTGATGATGATGATGACCCACCAAATAATTATGAAACAACACAAGTACTTGTATCGAAATCTAAAACCATGAAATACATACCTATTGGAAATACTAGACATAAAAGCCAGAACATTATATATAAAACAAAAGACAGACAATGATGAATATGGTAATATAATACAGGAAACAACACCAGAGTAGGGCTTTCATAAAACATTTGCAGACCGACAATTGTCAATTGACGAATGTTAGTAAATCTACCGAAATGTTTGATTACACTATCTAATTTTACATTATGGAACGCAATAAACATTTGTATTTGTATTTAAAATGCGTTTCATAAAAACCCGACAATTCATTCATTGAATTGTCAAAATATCACTTATTGTGTTTCATAAAACATGACTGGTCAAGGGAAATGAATAGCATTTTCCAAGTATAGGTGTGACTACTCTGTGACCGGCAGTCAACTGACAATTGTACAACAAATGTCATGAGAAAAATGTTTTATGAAACCGCGGTCGCTTAGCAATTATAACGATTTGTAGAATTGTCGTGACAAATGTGACTGGCGAAGCTTCGCCCATCACTGGTCGGTCAATCTTAATCGTAATCACCGTTGCTGTAGCGAGTTAAACTGCTACTTCGATAACAGTTACTTGTTCTTATAATGCATGTATCTTGACTTTTGGTTTGGGGAGGGAAAAATTAAAATGACTAGCTAATTTATTTCAAATAGGCACAGAATACGCCCTATTACATAGCAAATAGGCTATAAATAGAGGTTGGGTTTATTAAAAGAAACCGAAAAATAAAATTGCTGGTTTAAAATATTATCTTCATTTTGCTCTTGTGGTACTCGAATACTCTTTGTCTTATTCCGTTAATCCTCATCGACAATCCCCTGCGAAGGGCATTTTTAGACTATTATCCAGAAACAATCCTTGCATGCTGGACGGTTTGTCCAAAAATGCCCTACGCAATGGGGGTTATTGGACAAAAATTCCAAAAACACCATTTGCATTTCTAATATTATCCTGTTTAAAGGATTCTTGGACTTTTTCCAGAAATCTTTGCATGCTGAAAGGGGATTTTTAGACAAAAACCCAGAAATCTCCTTAACTATTTATTATTAGTATTAGTATTAAATCACTTTAGAGAACCCAACACTAAAGGAATTTTTGAACTTTTTGTCCAATCCCATCACCCGAAAATTCCAAAAATCCACTTCGCAGAGAATTTCCGGAGAAAAATAGCGCCGCCTAGATTACTACTATTTTTTTTTTATAAATTAATCAAAAATATAAACGGTAGCATTTTAAAATACAGGAATAAGTAGAAACAGACAGTTCAATTCGACACAATGAAGTATTGCACAATAGACAACTCCGATCCATAGCTTCGATTATATCGCATAATTGCATATGAAAATATTTACTTGTTCATTTTGAACTAGCCTATTAATTTATGGAATAAACCCACCTTTACTATTTTGACTGTAACTGGCATTGTGTAACGCAATATGACTGACAATAATCAGTTACGTTGCGATTGTTTGTTTATGAAACGTAGGTTTGGGGTATTTCAGTAGTATTATTATGATTTTGATGTGGTGCCGATGGCTGCCGAATATAAAATAAAACTAGAAGTTCAATGGTTTATTTATTTATTTATTTATTTAATTATTTATTGCACAAAAAGTACAAAAGGAGGACTTAATGCTAAAGCATTTTCTACCAGTCATTCCACACAAAGTTTAAGAAATAGGGATGTAGGTTCGTGTCTTATTTACAAATATGCACCTTATTTATAGTATCTTAAGCTAAAAGTAATAATAATAATTAACCTTAGTTGTTCCTATGTCTAAACCTTACCTCCTAGAAATCACCTATGTACAAAATCTTAAATTATTAATCTATATTGGCCTATTTCTACTAACTTAAGGGAAATAATACTACGTACCTATCTAGATCTTTATTAAATACTATTTTAAAGCTAGGTCTATCATATTAACAAATATTTACATCGGACATCAAATCGAGCGTTCATATAAATATAGAGCGCGCGCACAATATCACTGACAATAATCAGTTACGTCGTAATTATTTGTTTATGAAATGCAGTGCCCTATTGCATAAAACTATAGCAGACTGACAATTGTCAATCGACAAACGTTAGTAAATCTACCGAAATGCGTTTCATAAAAACCCGACAAATGAATTGTCAAAATATCACTTATTGTGTTTCATAAAACATTAGTAAGTGACCGGTGAAGGAAGTCGAATGGTATATTTTATTATAATGGGACTACTCTGTGACCGGCAGTCGACTGACAATTGTACAACAATTGACATGAGAAAAATGTATAATGAAACAGCTGTCACTTACCAATTAGCACGATTTGTAAAATTGTCGTGACAGATGTGACTGCCGAAGCTTCGGCCGTCACTCACGTCAATCTAAATCGTAATCACCGTTGCTGCAGGGTTAGCACGGACGGTAGACAAAATTGTCTTTCCCCTGTCTTACTCCACTTGACATGTAAATTGTATGAAGAATTTGACATAAACAAGAGAAAGACAATTTTGTCTACCATCCGTGCTAGCCCAGCTGGAGCGAGTTAACTTACGTACTTCAATAACAATTACTTGTCCATAACAGCATCTTTTATTGCAAATAGGCTATAATTAGGCGTTGGGTTTATTGAATTAATGACCTAATGTAAATCCAATATTTTTACTTGTACTAATAATAGAGTAAGTTTAATACTAAGAAAAATGGATAAAAATAAACTAAAATTCTAAATTAAATAAATATTTATTGATGATATTTCTATGATTTTTGAGGGGGAGCTATGTGCATGGGGAGGCCTATATTTAGCAGTATTATTGTCCAATAATCTCCCTTCAGCATCCAAAGACAGCACACAGAGGATTTCTAGACAAAAAATCCGAAAATCCCCTTTGCAATGGATTGTCTAAGGCACAGAGTAAAGAGCATAATGTAATACCTATTCTAGGATTGAAGAACTTTGAAGAAAATGATGCTTCACACAAGCAAATTTTTTTTCTTGCTTTGTGGTCTAAGGAACTAGTAAGCCCACTTATTAGGGCGCATTCCAGTAGCTGCTAAGAATGCCAAGAACGAAAAAAACGATAATTGTCAAAGAGTATACTAACGCAGAGAGAGATAAATCAAAATGATATTATATTTGTACTGCTACATCAGTGGCGAAGGAAAGATACAAACATTATATTAAACCCCCTTACTAATAGACACTGCGTAATAGTGGTATAGCTACACAGTATTTTCACTTGTTTTATCTTTGCCCATTACAAACTTAACAGAGAAGGACAAAACACTAAATACTGTTTGTCTGCTACACAATGTTTATTAGTAAGAGGGATAGTAATTAGCTACACTTGCAATAAGCACCAAATCTTTTTTGACTCGAGTCAACTGTATTGTCTCTGTTTTTCCTATACAAATCGGTCAGTCTTATTCACTTTCTAAATGTCCACATCATACAAAGTTCTCAGAAGTGATACACTCATAGAGTACCTTCAAAGAAAGAACATCAAAACGATATGGGCTCGATAGCTCAGTTGGTAGTATCCCTGCCTTCTGAACTAAGGGCTGTGGGTTCGATTCCTACCCAGGACAAACATTTGTGTGATGAACATAGATGTTTGTTCTGCATCTGGGTGTTATATTGTACTCTATGTATGTATTTACAAACAAAAAAAGTATATAAGTATTGTATCAGTTATCTGATTCCCATAGTACAAGCTATGCTTAGTTTGGGGCTTGATGGTGTTGTGTGAAATGTCCACACATATTTATTTATATTATAATTGTACTGCTCACACGTATTGCTACGTCAGTGGCGAAAGAAAGAAACAAGTATATATAGTAATTAGCTCCGCTTGCAATAAGCACCGTACCATCTTTTCTACTCGAGTTGACTGTTTTTCCTGTACAAATCTCAACGTTGTATTGCTAGTGGAACAACTTAACGAAAAAAACGAAGCTAGAACCCACCCTTACCTATATGACTGTGACGTGACTGGCATTGTGAAACACAATATGACTGACAATAATCAGTAAGTCATGTTTGTTTGTTTATGAAACATATTTGACTGACATTTGTAGTTTTATTATGATTTGTTGCTTTATGAAATAGGACACAGGTGTGGTTTGTACTGAATGAAAATTGATGAATGACTATTTTATCCATGATATTGGAACATAATTATTTTACACTTTACAAAAAATAGATGAAATTGGTATTGTGTAGTCAGGTATTAATTTATGTAATGATCAATTTGATTCAGAAAAGCTGGTTTTAACCAATATTTGGAGAGTAATTGGAGTGTCATTTGAAACAGAACTTGAGATTTAGATGTATATAGCATATCAGGTGTATGGAGTGTGTACAATCAAATCTGGTATTTCAAAGTACCATGTTTTAATATGGGATCTAGGGATGAAGATGAAGAAAGTTCGTTTTTTGCAACTGGTGATTATGCACTCGTTTTCTATCTTCCGAGTCGTCATGCAGCTCCAAAAATAACGTCAACAATGGTATGTTGTAATATCCGTCTTTGTTTGAACTTACCGTTTTCCTCGGTGTCTGCACACTTGGAGAACGTCTGATAGTAACAAGTGCCATACCACACTAACATTTACGAATCATTGTCAAGATTTCTATCACAAACAATCCACAAGAACTTATTTCATACATGAATCATGAAATTTCATCAAATTAAGTACATCCGTTATAGTGAAACATACAACACAACACTCTAAAATAATACACGAAACAGCATTTTTATCCGCTTGATTGTCACAAAACATATAGTGATTTTTGCGCAAATAAAAGTGAATATAAGAATATTTTTCACACAAACCACAAACTAAGTAGAGGATACCAATATACAAAAGTACTCTGTGGATACAAACTAGGCGTGAGGCATATTTATCGTCACCGGTAAAAGTCACTGATAAAAGAGTCACAGTCAGTCACAGTAACAAAATACCTCCGGGAGCAGCGACACTGTGACTTGTGCGCGAGTCTATGAGTGCGTGCTAAAGTAATAGGTGCATCCTTTTCTCACGAAGGCATCTGTAGCATGTCAGATAGGGTCAAACCGAGTATTTTTTCACAGGAGCTGTGACAGCGACATGTTTTGCCAGCCGCGAGTTCAAAAGTAATAGGTGCCATCCTTTTTTAACATTGGCGTCAGTATTGGTCTAGAGAGGGACGCACCTGTTATTTTTTCCAGGAACTGTGATGGAGTATCTTCATTATCGCGTAAATAATTATGGCCGATGAAGATTTTTTTGCGCGCCAATGCAGCGCGCAAAAAAATCTTAATCGGCTATACGCGATATTTTAGTGGCGCGCCAATATTAGTGTCTTCTGGAAACACGGTCAATTTGTTTGCCTTCTGCACGGCCAACGTGGGCTAAATAAAATGGAGATAGCAGTGGCGTTGTATTGTAATCAGGAGATAATTATTTGTTAAACTTTACGAGTGTTAGGTATTTGCTATTACAAAAATACATTTATAAGATAATTAAAAATTTTAAAGCCCTTTGTATCCCATTAAATCCCTTATTAATATTAAGTACTTAAAGCCATTTTTTAATTATTTTTCCGTCTGTCGCTTTGAACATGCATCACGCTACTACTAGACAACCACAAACTACTACATGGATTTAATAAAACTTAGACCTACCTTAACTTACCTGAAGATAGAGAAAAATGGCGATTACTCCACCGACAAGAGCAAGCCTCTTAATTAAGAAGAATAATTCCTACCTTATACTTATTATATTTACAGCAAAATTTTCAGAGTAACATTGAGAATACTTTTAATTTTATTGAGCTATGGCCAAGATTTCCTGTCTGTCCAGCTGTCACCAGGCTGTATCTCATGAACCTCATGAACCAAATTTTCACAGATAATGTATTTCTGTTGCCACTATAACAACAAATACTAAAAAACAGTATAAAATAAATATATTTACGGGGACTCACATTTTCATTCATATTAGCGACATGTTGTACCAGCCGTCAATTCAAAAGTAATAGGTGCATCCTTTTTCCACATAGGCGTCAGTATCGTTCCAAAGAAAGACACACCTATTATAATATCTACGTCCTGTAAACGTGACTTGTGCCGCGAGTAACAAATACTCGCTAGTATTTATTCACAGGAATTTGTCACAGGTCTAGTCGAGCCACAGTCACAGAGTCACCTAGTATCTCGATTTACCTAGTATGACCCACCTCTAAATACAAATACAAAAGTACTCTGTATAGTAGATTTATTTTTTCTCTAATCTGTGGTACTCTGTGACACAAACATTCTATGTTGATGGGAACAAACCCCTAATAAATTATATACTCTTTGCACACCCCTAGATTGAGGTCTACGTAGTAAATTATATACTCTTTGGATTGAGGATAAATCACAAAGCAGTATAAAAAGTTACTCTATGTCACAAAGAGTATATAATATAATATAATACGTATATAAATAAATAAAAGATAAAATAATTGTTCCGTGAATTAATGATTATCATAATAGTTGAAATGAAATGTGTTAATTATTGGCTCTGATTTGAATGGTTCTTGGAAGGTTCTTGGTGTAATAATTATGACAAAAGTATAATTATTGCGTTTTACGCAAAGACCTCGTAATGAGTTCGATGACATCCCTCAAACTGTACAAGTACTTGTTACGTCAATGTGAAAAGTTGCCTCCTGACGCTTGTAAACATGACAAATTTTCTATAAAACAGGTATTTTCCAGCGATTTTTCAATAGACTTAATAAGATTTGACCTCTCTTCTTATTTTCTGAAAGGTAGATAGTACCTGTATAGATGATGGCATAGATTTATGTATTTACGTGTATTGACACTCTTGTCATGAAATCCACTTTTGCAGAGTTACAAACAACATAAATTAGAACCGGACCCAGAAAGGGTTAAAGAAATAATTTGCAAAAGCATAGAAGATGCTAAATGGATAGTCAATAAGGTGAGAAAAACAATGATTAATATGTTCCATAACATTGGCAGGGGCATGCCTATCCAAACATTTCTCCCTGATCCATTAAACATTGTTTCGGTTGGTAAGCTATAGGATAATGAATCTCTAGTTCTTCATAATAAATGAATTAGTAACTGAAAAAAGCTTATTTTTTAACTTACTTTGATGACACATACAGTTAGATAAAATGTATTCAATATTTCCCTTTCAGTATACACACAAGTAATGGAGCCTTCAAGCCACAACTTACAGTATTATCATCTTAGCTTCATCCACAAATGCATATTGTAAAGGAATTAATATGTTTGGTGAGAAAATAGAAGACTATGAAATACTAGAACATTTAGGTAAAGGTGGCTTTGCACATGTATATAGAGCAAGATGTCGAAGAACAGGATTTTTTGTAGCTATCAAGATGATAGACAAAGCACTAATGGCAAGTGCTGGCATGATAGGCAGAGTAAGACAAGAAGTCACCATACACTCACGCCTAAAGCACCCTGCTATTCTAGAACTGCACACTTTCTTTGAAGATGCACACTATGTTTATTTAGTTTTAGAACTGGCACACAATGGTGAACTAGCAAAGCACTTTAAATTAGGAACTCGCGGCCTTTCTGAAAAAGCAGCTGCTGATATTTTTAGACAAGTACTTAGTGGTGTACTTTATCTCCATGCACACAATATCATTCATAGAGATTTATCACTAAACAACTTATTGCTGACAAAGGATCTAAATGTTAAAATAGCAGATTTTGGATTAGCAACACAGCTAAATGGACCAGATGAAAAACATGTTACTATGTGTGGTACACCAAATTATATATCCCCTGAGGTTGCATCCAGGGAAGTACACGGTTTGCCTGCTGATATCTGGGGATTAGGTTGTATGTTATATACTCTGTTAGTAGGAAGTCCACCTTTTCACACACAACATGTAAAAACTACTCTCAATAAAGTCATAAATGCTGACTACAAAGTACCAGCAGAACTATCAATTCAAGCTCAAAATATACTCCAAAAGCTTTTATGCAAAGATCCTAGAAAGAGAATAACTTTGAAAGAAGTTATGGAACATCCATTTGTGAGTAGCTCCATATGTAAGCAAGACCTATCTAGAGATTCTGGATTTCTAACAACATTGCACAGCACCCAGCACAGTAGTAAACACAGAAGCAATGATAAAGTATCCATCAACTATTTAGGTATCAGTAATGAACATAAGGTAGAAGGCTGTGATTCAAGTCCTACATCATTCAATGTATTTTCGGGAATGCAAGAACACAGCTCTAACTCAAATGCTGATGTACATAACTATAAAAAATTGTATAACAGTGGAAACGATTCTGTTGAATGCTCTGTCAATAAACGGCCGAATAACTTATTATTACAAAAATTAGAAAAAGCTTGTAATGGCAGTGAAGACCTGGTAGATAATATGAATAAGATGGCTATTAGCTATAGTAAAGATTCAGCAATTGATAAAGATATGAATATTGCAAAGAATAAAGAAAATGTCCCTAAATCATGTAATATCAACTCAAACACATTGAATGTCCCACCCCTTTGTGCTGATAGATTACCAACAATATCACACAGGACACGCAATGCCATACTAAAAATAGAAGTGTTTGGGGTCATCGTAGAATTCATAAAGAAGAAAGGCAAAGAAAGAGAAGAGAAAGTGGTAGAAATATGCAAAATATCTAAAGATGGCATGAGAATCGTTATATACACAGTTGACAATAATAAGGGCAAAGAGATTACAAAGGAGTATGATCCTACTCCAGATGAAGTTTTCACATACCACAACTTGCCTCAGAAACATTGGAAAAAATATTTATATGCTTCTCGATTTGTTGATCTGGTCAAAGCAAAAACGCCAAAAATAACTTTGTACACCATCTTAGCAAAATGTCAGCTGATGGAAAATGGTACAGATATTGAATTATTTTTCTATAGTGGAGAAAAAATTACTTTCACATCTACTGAAGGATTGAGAGTAATTGATAAGAGCTTAAAGACACACCATGGCATACCTGCAGACCTTGAAATAAGGTATGTCACAGATCATTTTGAAGAGTGCTCAAATCGTATGAAACGAATACAAGCAGCTTTGTCTTGTATTCCTGACGAATGTTTTCCTTTGATAATAGGAAAAAGGCCAGTGCAAGTGGCAAACCATGTACAATCACCGCATCAGGGATTAGTAGCTGCAAACTATAGCACCCCCCTTTTGAACATAGGTTCTTTCCACCGCACAACTGCTGGTTCTAGTCAAGCTCAAAGTGACTACAATGTAATATAGAAATTGTATATTCTATGAATCACAATAAATTCTGCCTTACATTTATTATTTGAATTGAAAGACTTATGACTGTTTCTAGTACGCTTTTTTGTGTCCATAGTATAATATGTCTTTCATTAAAAGTGTATGTGTAGAGATAATGTGCACATTGCACATCCAAATAGGTAGGACCGTGAGGAAAAAGCAAGCAAAATAGACTAAAAATTATACAGGGTGTCACTGTATTGAAGGATATCCCTGTAACTGCGGGTTGGTCACGTCATCTCCGACTATATGGCAATATTTTATTTCAATATTAAAATACCACCAATTTTGAAAAATTCCAATTTATAATTTTTTTTATATTGTTTTTGCCCATTGTATTTCATGCTTTGATGAGGGATGTAAGAGGATAAGACTTTTTCACCACAATATGGTACCGACTCCGCCCCACTCGCCCCATTTTTTTATTGCGTTTGACAGTTGTCGCTAGTTGACGACTGACGTACTAGCTCAAAATACCACCAGAACATGACAGATTTTTTGCCGCAGGGCGGTGTCAAGCGACGTCAGCAACGAATTATTATAAAAAATGAAAGTTGAAACGGTATACTTGTCTCTTTTTAGCACGTTCAAAATGGTATTTGCTAAAATGAAGTGCGACTATTTCTGTTCATTCATTAACGAAGTTGACCTTATAACTATAACATATTCTGTGCAGTTAGCTTTATGCCAAGTCCTCTTACTTCTATCGTCAAAGATTTCATGCCATTTCTACAAAGACTTACATTGTTTCATAAAAAGCAGTGTTTTTTTTCTCTTAAAATATTAAGGAAGCCTCATGAAAAATTTCTTAAGCAAAAATTTTACACAAACTAATTTCAAATGGCTGACTTTGATAGCCTGTGGTGGAAAAAATAAAGTTGCTTGGTTACTGGCAATTTTAAAATGATATAATTTTTTAACATTCCCTTTTAAATTTTTTTTTATGGCATTCTAATGCATGCAGTGGCCTTACCGTGTAAGCCCGGTGGCAATCGTAATCGTGTGCTCTCTTGCTCGCACTCAAGGGCTTGTACATTGGCGCAAGCAGGATGGCAGGCGATGTTCATTACCAGAATGCTTACGCGGTAAGGCTGCAGGTCGGTATTTCACACTATATTAAAATAAAAGTCTATCGAATTGAAGTTACTGTGCAGGTCTTTTTTCATTGTTTGGGACATTTGAACAATCACTCCATAGTAAAGGTCTGTATTTGACATGAATTTAGTCTTGAAATTACTACCTGAAAGCCAGCGTAGCGCATTAACTTAAAGGAAATGGATAGTTCAGATACAATGGTAGAGAAAGAGACAGGGAACTGTTTGTACATTCACTAGCTGGCATTTGAATAGCTAACAAGCTTTAGTGCCATAAGTCCTACTTGGCACTGCTTGTTTGAGACGCGCTTTCCTTGCTTACTTGTTTGTTTGGTGCCTTTTAACGTTTTGTTTCCCTTAAACCGAAATTGTATTGCTTGTTTTGTACGACTTGGCTTTTCAATGGACATCTTTGCCTTCGAGTTTGGCTGTGAACATTATGCCTATACACGCGTACACGCTCCGCGAGTACGCTGATACCCATTTAATTTATGGGAATGCCATTGCAGTTCTGCTCTAGCTGCTGAACTCTCACGAGAGGTAAGATAGTCAGCAGTAGAACTGCAATGCGTGTACACGTATAGCATAATGGTCTGAACCAAACTCGAAAGCAAAGATGTCCATTGAAAACCAAGTTGAACGAAACAGCCAAAACCAGTCCAGTTTGTGAGCACAAAACGTTGTCACCAAAAAAATTTATTACCAAATTAATTTAGTCTGAAATACCGACCTGCGTGCATTAGAATTACGATAAAAAAATAATTTAAAAAGGAATGTTAAAAAATTATATCATTTTAAAATTGCCAGTAGGCCTAATTTTGAAGGCTTTAGTTGACAGTTTTAAAAATGCTAAAAATATATCCGTCTTTTACATTGCCGTCTATTTGCTAAGACTTGACTTTACGTGATATATTCTTTAACGATGAAAAATTACAATACTTGACACTGGCTAAATACACGATGTGTGGAGCCAAAATATAAGAAAAAAAAACTTATACACGGACCTTTTTTTTCTTATATTTTGGCTCCACACATAGTGTATTTAGCCAGTGTCAAGTATTATATTTTCATCGTGTTATAAAATATTTCACGCAGTCATGTCCAGTCCAGTCTAAGTCAGGTAGTCATAGTCCAGTTTAAGTCATGCTCCAGCAAAGTGGTGGCAACTTTACTAAAAGTTTCTATGGAGTTTTGGAAGCAACACGAAAAATCACGTGTCACCACATTATATCAATTTCCCTCACTCATGCTCGTAATTCAGCATTTAATGCGTAAAACGCCACCAATTTTAAACATTAACAGTGGAAACAGCAAAAGTTTTGAAAAATAATACAATGCAACAACGTGAACTTTTCCGCGTTCCCACCAAAACTCGAAGGATTTATTGGCATCTGGGGGTCTAGCAAAAATACCAACCGCTAACGCTAATGCCAAACGCTAGCTACAAAATGTACTAAAATGATATTTCGGAAATCGCTAACTTTTCCGTAGCGAATGTCATTTCAATACATTTTTGTAGTTAGCGTTTGGCATTAGCCTTAGCGGTTGGTATCTTTGCTAGACCCCCTGTGCATTTTGGAGTTAGCGTTTGGCGTTAATGTTAGTGGTTGGTATCTTTGCTAGAGCCCAGTAGCTAATTAATAATATAAAATATGAGACAATCCACGTAAATATTACTGGGGACATTATACACATGATCTTGACGATGTTAATTTCACTCCTAAAATCCGCTAAAGGACTAAAGTGACCGATATAGCCCTTAGAATTAGCAAGTTTAAATGGCAATGGGCAGGCCACATCACTCGCAGAACTAACAACCGATGGGGAAGAAAAGTGGCGACCACGAACCGAAAGACGCACCGTAGGCAGACAGGGAGCCGTTGGATGCAGGAGGCGAGCAGCCGCTCAAAGTGGCGCTCTCTGGGGAGGCCTATGTTCAGCAGTGGACGTCTACGGGCTGTTGTTGATGATGATGATGAAGACGAATTATTATTCTTACCCCAGGCTAGCAAGGAATAGTACTTAACTACTTCATAGTAACTTCGAAATAAATACACTAAAAATGGTATAGGTCCGAGATTTTTTATGTACAAGTATAATAAGCAAAATAGACGATCGGGACCAACCACCGACCAAAGTCACATTTGTCTCACCTTGGCCGGTGGTTGGTCCCGATCGTCTATTTTGCATTTAAGTTTATAGATTGTGTATTGAATCTAGCATATTTTATTTGGCAGCGCTGCTACGAGAATAAAATTCGCTATATGGCAGCCCTAAATTGCAATATGGCGGCTGTAGTGTAGTTCCATTTTCTGCCAGTTCACAGATAAGTTGGTAAGGCTATACTAGGGTTAAGGAACTTATACGTATACTATTAAGTTCCTTGACTAAGGTATAGACGTCCGTGCGTATTATATTTCAAACATGGTCGTAGTTTCAAACCACAGAGTACAAAGAAATGTCAAATTCAGTCGAGTGGATTGTGATCGTCACGTTGTCAATTTGTCGATAGAAAGCCATTAGAGTATATGCCTTCCACAAAATAAGGAAAGGATACTAAACTCAATACATTATTATCTTAACAATGACAGAACGTAAAACCCACATTTTAACGCCATCTATCGGGTCTTTATAAAGTTACAGCTTTTTTTTAAATAAAACACCTCCATTGACCACGTTGTTTTGATACTTTCGATTTTTTTCCGTAGACCATGTAGAGGATACTATTTATTGATATTATGAATTCTCGTAACTAAATTGTGACTTCTTTTTCTTTGAAAGGGATTTAATACCTGCCTATTTTATGGTTAAATTAAAAGTGAAGGCACGTCAAGGGATGGTGTGTTTTTCACCCATGTGAAAGAGGAATAGCGGAAGAAGAAAATTAACGCCGACGGATTAATTGGATTGTTATAGAAAAGTTTTGTGCTATAAATGTCTCTTTTAATCTTCGTCATCATCTGATGAAACCAAGGATGCAAGTGCAGCAGTGTACCTACATTCATGATGTTTTTATTTTTGTTTATAGGTCACAATAGAAACTGTACCTATAGGTACTGTCTCAGTAACGTGCGCAGTGCCATAATCATCATCAGCATGTAGTGGTCCACTGCTGAACACAGGCTTCCCCCTGAGAGTGCCACTTTGAGTGGCTGCTCATCTCCTGCATCCATCGGCTCCCCGCGGTTTTCACCAGGGCCCCGTTTTATAAAGCTACAAGTCTTGTACTTGTAGCAAAAACCTGGCAACACAGCCATAAAAAATTGAAATAATGCGTTTTACAAGTGTACAAGCAAATTGGCCGATATATTACTTTACTCTATGAATTACAAGCACTTGTTCGCAGATCATAGACAATCCATAGTGTTTTTTCATTTTTTAAATGTAAAATCGAACAATTGTTATGGTCGTAACAAGTGTACGGAACTACAAGTTGTTAAATTTTTACCTAACTAAAGAGCTAGGTAATATGAACTACAAGTATAGATAAATTTACTGAAAGTGGATTGTATTGGTTGTGTCACGTATAATGAATGTCCAAATGGTAAAATTAAGTTAATGTGAATTAAATATAATTATTTAGCGACAAATTCAGCTTGATATTAATTAGCTCATGAATAATTAACGCATATCACAAAACCTAATATGAGAACGGCCATATATAACCTTGACCAAACTTAATATACTTAAATAGCTTAGTATAAAAATAATGACGCCCGTGATTTCACCCACAACTTATTTATTTTCCGCGGGAACTTTTCATTTTTCGAAATAAAACGCATCGGTGGCGAAATTTAGTTGCCACGACGGCCGGAAGCGAAAGAAGTATCAAGACATACTAATCCATTCATATCCGGTACTGCCTACTACAAATTTTATTTTCCCTATTATTCATCAGATTTTGGTAGACCTACTTGTTAGCGGTGGGCTGTAGCGGCTTTCTTGGTTAGCGAAACGAAACTATCTATCGAATATCAGTAGCGGTTTTTGAAACGCGCTATTATAGTAACTACCGATAGCGGGTTTGAACATGACGTGCTTTAGGCTATTAATACGAGTAGATAGCGCCTTGAAAGACACGTTCGAATAAAACAATAAGCGTTGTAACTCGCTATGTTGGATTAAATAAAATAAAAATCAATAAACATGGTGTTATGATTATAAAAAGATTTACATAATAATTATTTTTTTTTTATTTTGACGCAAACGCTTTACAGTAGTTAATTATTTGAAATTACGTTTATGATTAAAATACTTAGACCTATTAAATTTTATAATGGTGGATACTCAAACATCAAATAACATTTTTTATTTATGTAGGTACTTATATTTAAAATATTCGTAAACACTTGTCCATAAATAAAAAAAACCTTAAAGAAACACTTAGTTCAGGCAATAGACCCATCAAAATAGTTTTTTTTTAACTATGTAAGTAAGTTTGTACTTATAATTAAAATGAATAGGCGATTCGGAAACTTGGGAAAAGTTCGCGTCGTGCCTATAAACTGTATTGCACTCACATAATCTTCAAGAAATATTATAATCGAATTCCCATAGAACACATAGTTTCCTAATAAAACAAAATTCAGAAAAAACTCATCTATGGTCTTATATTATATATCATATAGGTACCTCAATAGTACGGGACAAATTAAATAAAGTCAACAAAGTAAGCGCGTATGGAAAAGACAATAATTTCATGATAGATATTTCGTTTCGATCAAACCGATATTGAAGTAGCGCGTAGCCCGTTGGTCTCTCGTTCCGTTTTATTGAGATAGAGCTACTGCTGCCGATAGCGGTTAGCGACATTTTAGTGAAAATAGCCGAACGTTATGTGCGTTGCGGACGCAAGACGTGATTCGTGCGATAGACGGTAGCAGGTTATTGTAGTACGGTGAAACTATCTATCCGCTATTGTGCCGATAGCTAGTTTCAATAACTATCTATATCTACGTTGCGGAACGACCACCTCTATTACTTGTACTAATCTGTGTACTTAACATAACATACTCTTTGGTTCTTTTTCCTATAATAGGTATTATTTAAATTATATACTCTTTGATTCTTTTGTCCACCATCTTTTCTTTTCTGTCACGATGCCTCCCAAAAAGCAGCCCGAGAAATCCGGTATGTATCTAAAATTTGTGAAAAATAGCTCATAAACCAACGAAATTACAATTCTGGGACAATAATTGTATGTTCTCTACTTGACACAAGTTATGATACGTGTAAAATGTCGAGTTCAGAAGTCGATGTTTGTAGTGACATTTTTAGGCCACGCGGTAATTCCGTCATGTTTTGAGTGTGCTCATAATTGTGTGAATTTGTTCTCACATGGTTGATGATGAAAAGCTGTTCACAGCGATGAAATAAAATAATATTTGGTTTGGGAGTCTTATTCGTTTGACAAATCATTACTAAGTAGCTACATCATATGGAGGTTATGTTTTTAGATTATTTATGTAGTTTTCATTTTATACAGCTTCGAGCGGGTCAAAACCCGCCGAGAAGAAAGCTTCAGCCAAGACTCCTGCACCAGCACCTAAAGCTGCGTCGACTACCAGTGCTCCAAAGCCGGCACCTAGCGCTAAAAGTCCCGATCGTCTATTTTGCATTTAAGTTTATAGATTGTGTATTGAATCTAGCATATTTTATTTGGCAGCGCTGCTACGAGAATAAAATTCGCTATATGGCAGCCCTAAATTGCAATATGGCGGCTGTAGTGTAGTTCCATTTTCTGCCAGTTCACAGATAAGTTGGTAAGGCTATACTAGGGTTAAGGAACTTATACGTATACTATTAAGTTCCTTGACTAAGGTATAGACGTCCGTGCGTATTATATTTCAAACATGGTCGTAGTTTCAAACCACAGAGTACAAAGAAATGTCAAATTCAGTCGAGTGGATTGTGATCGTCACGTTGTCAATTTGTCGATAGAAAGCCATTAGAGTATATGCCTTCCACAAAATAAGGAAAGGATACTAAACTCAATACATTATTATCTTAACAATGACAGAACGTAAAACCCACATTTTAACGCCATCTATCGGGTCTTTATAAAGTTACAGCTTTTTTTTAAATAAAACACCTCCATTGACCACGTTGTTTTGATACTTTCGATTTTTTTCCGTAGACCATGTAGAGGATACTATTTATTGATATTATGAATTCTCGTAACTAAATTGTGACTTCTTTTTCTTTGAAAGGGATTTAATACCTGCCTATTTTATGGTTAAATTAAAAGTGAAGGCACGTCAAGGGATGGTGTGTTTTTCACCCATGTGAAAGAGGAATAGCGGAAGAAGAAAATTAACGCCGACGGATTAATTGGATTGTTATAGAAAAGTTTTGTGCTATAAATGTCTCTTTTAATCTTCGTCATCATCTGATGAAACCAAGGATGCAAGTGCAGCAGTGTACCTACATTCATGATGTTTTTATTTTTGTTTATAGGTCACAATAGAAACTGTACCTATAGGTACTGTCTCAGTAACGTGCGCAGTGCCATAATCATCATCAGCATGTAGTGGTCCACTGCTGAACACAGGCTTCCCCCTGAGAGTGCCACTTTGAGTGGCTGCTCATCTCCTGCATCCATCGGCTCCCCGCGGTTTTCACCAGGGCCCCGTTTTATAAAGCTACAAGTCTTGTACTTGTAGCAAAAACCTGGCAACACAGCCATAAAAAATTGAAATAATGCGTTTTACAAGTGTACAAGCAAATTGGCCGATATATTACTTTACTCTATGAATTACAAGCACTTGTTCGCAGATCATAGACAATCCATAGTGTTTTTTCATTTTTTAAATGTAAAATCGAACAATTGTTATGGTCGTAACAAGTGTACGGAACTACAAGTTGTTAAATTTTTACCTAACTAAAGAGCTAGGTAATATGAACTACAAGTATAGATAAATTTACTGAAAGTGGATTGTATTGGTTGTGTCACGTATAATGAATGTCCAAATGGTAAAATTAAGTTAATGTGAATTAAATATAATTATTTAGCGACAAATTCAGCTTGATATTAATTAGCTCATGAATAATTAACGCATATCACAAAACCTAATATGAGAACGGCCATATATAACCTTGACCAAACTTAATATACTTAAATAGCTTAGTATAAAAATAATGACGCCCGTGATTTCACCCACAACTTATTTATTTTCCGCGGGAACTTTTCATTTTTCGAAATAAAACGCATCGGTGGCGAAATTTAGTTGCCACGACGGCCGGAAGCGAAAGAAGTATCAAGACATACTAATCCATTCATATCCGGTACTGCCTACTACAAATTTTATTTTCCCTATTATTCATCAGATTTTGGTAGACCTACTTGTTAGCGGTGGGCTGTAGCGGCTTTCTTGGTTAGCGAAACGAAACTATCTATCGAATATCAGTAGCGGTTTTTGAAACGCGCTATTATAGTAACTACCGATAGCGGGTTTGAACATGACGTGCTTTAGGCTATTAATACGAGTAGATAGCGCCTTGAAAGACACGTTCGAATAAAACAATAAGCGTTGTAACTCGCTATGTTGGATTAAATAAAATAAAAATCAATAAACATGGTGTTATGATTATAAAAAGATTTACATAATAATTATTTTTTTTTTATTTTGACGCAAACGCTTTACAGTAGTTAATTATTTGAAATTACGTTTATGATTAAAATACTTAGACCTATTAAATTTTATAATGGTGGATACTCAAACATCAAATAACATTTTTTATTTATGTAGGTACTTATATTTAAAATATTCGTAAACACTTGTCCATAAATAAAAAAAACCTTAAAGAAACACTTAGTTCAGGCAATAGACCCATCAAAATAGTTTTTTTTTAACTATGTAAGTAAGTTTGTACTTATAATTAAAATGAATAGGCGATTCGGAAACTTGGGAAAAGTTCGCGTCGTGCCTATAAACTGTATTGCACTCACATAATCTTCAAGAAATATTATAATCGAATTCCCATAGAACACATAGTTTCCTAATAAAACAAAATTCAGAAAAAACTCATCTATGGTCTTATATTATATATCATATAGGTACCTCAATAGTACGGGACAAATTAAATAAAGTCAACAAAGTAAGCGCGTATGGAAAAGACAATAATTTCATGATAGATATTTCGTTTCGATCAAACCGATATTGAAGTAGCGCGTAGCCCGTTGGTCTCTCGTTCCGTTTTATTGAGATAGAGCTACTGCTGCCGATAGCGGTTAGCGACATTTTAGTGAAAATAGCCGAACGTTATGTGCGTTGCGGACGCAAGACGTGATTCGTGCGATAGACGGTAGCAGGTTATTGTAGTACGGTGAAACTATCTATCCGCTATTGTGCCGATAGCTAGTTTCAATAACTATCTATATCTACGTTGCGGAACGACCACCTCTATTACTTGTACTAATCTGTGTACTTAACATAACATACTCTTTGGTTCTTTTTCCTATAATAGGTATTATTTAAATTATATACTCTTTGATTCTTTTGTCCACCATCTTTTCTTTTCTGTCACGATGCCTCCCAAAAAGCAGCCCGAGAAATCCGGTATGTATCTAAAATTTGTGAAAAATAGCTCATAAACCAACGAAATTACAATTCTGGGACAATAATTGTATGTTCTCTACTTGACACAAGTTATGATACGTGTAAAATGTCGAGTTCAGAAGTCGATGTTTGTAGTGACATTTTTAGGCCACGCGGTAATTCCGTCATGTTTTGAGTGTGCTCATAATTGTGTGAATTTGTTCTCACATGGTTGATGATGAAAAGCTGTTCACAGCGATGAAATAAAATAATATTTGGTTTGGGAGTCTTATTCGTTTGACAAATCATTACTAAGTAGCTACATCATATGGAGGTTATGTTTTTAGATTATTTATGTAGTTTTCATTTTATACAGCTTCGAGCGGGTCAAAACCCGCCGAGAAGAAAGCTTCAGCCAAGACTCCTGCACCAGCACCTAAAGCTGCGTCGACTACCAGTGCTCCAAAGCCGGCACCTAGCGCTAAAACGCCCGCCCCAGCCCCAAAGGCGGCGGCGAAGCCAGCTGCAGCTAAACCGGCCTCAGCACCAGCGGCGAAACCTGCCGAGAAGAAGCCATCGGCTGTTCCAACCGCCAAACCTGGCTCTGCTAAAGCTGCTGCTCTGAAGACAAAATCTAATGCTAAGACTTCTGCAAAGAAAGCTGCAGCAGGCAAGGTGAAACCTAAACCTGCAGCTGCCAAGCTTAAGATCGCACCAAAACCCAAAAAGACTGGCATCAAAGGACAGAAGAAGCAGGTTGTGAAACCTGTTGCAAAGGCCCTTAAAGCTCAAAAAAAGGTAATACAAGCTTCGGCACTTACATTCACCAAAGATTATATGCATACTACAGTTACACAGGCACAATCAGGTTAGGCCCTAATTTGAACTGTTGCAAAGAACCATGTGAGAGTGAATATTGGTAGTTCAGTAGTAACTTGTGATTTTCAAGTTGTATATGGTATTTGGTCCTTTACAATGGTGAAGAAAAACCGAGAAAACTAGCATATTTAAGAAACAAAATTGTAACATTCTGCATGTGCCCACCATACTGTGAGAGATAGGCCTGTATCTCAGCTATGAGAATGTATGCTAATATTTATTATATATATGACTCCTAGCCTAGCCAGTTTTGGCCTCATCAACCAGTATTTCCCTGCGAGATAAGATCCCTAATGAGGAGGTCCGCAGGATAACTAAAGTGACCGATGTAGCTCTTAGGATTAGCAAGTTGAAATGGCAATGGGCAGGCCACATCACTCGTAGAACTGACAACCGATGGGGAAGAAAGGTTCTCGAGTGGCGACCACGAACTGGAAGACGCAGCGTTGGCCGGCCCCCCACTAGGTGGACCGACGACCTGGTGAAAGCCGCGGGGAGCCGATGGATGCAGGAGGCGAGCAGCCGCTCTGAGTGGCGCTCCCGGGGGGAGGCCTATGTTAATGATGATGAACCAATATGTCGGCTTGACCATGACTATTGACTATTTATTATATTAAGGGGCGGCTTTGTGGTGATCCGTCGGTGAGTGGCGACACCACATACCCTGATTCTAAGGGGCTAAGTGAGACCCCTAACCCCTGGCTGTCCGGAGTGGAAGTCTCAAAAGCTAAGAACCTAAGCTCCAGGGTGGAAGTGTTAAAGGGCATAATGCATTCAGTGAAAGTGCAGCACACCTCTTGACACTCTAAGCCACCAATCTAAACACCAATGTTCCTTCCTCGACACCAATATGCAGTAGCCACTACAGGAGCCATTTAGTGGGTGGCAAGTCATCACCTGCCTCAAACATTTTGATATGAGACAAAATTGGCAGGTGCCGTTCTCTCATCCCATAAGCCAGATCATAATAATCCATCAATAAGTTTACCACAATAGCCCAGATATTTTTACCTACATACTATACAAAATAGTTTTTTGCTGAAATTCAAACCATCGACATCAGGTCCAGGGATAGTGTGACCGTGTTATAGTTATCTTTGTATTCAAAAAGGCCTCTTGGTGCTAGCTTTGGCCCCACCAATGCCTCTCAAATATCCAGGCTAGACCTGAGAGTGGAAAGTGATAATATTTTATTTCTATAGTCAGGAGGGGTCTCACTCTGCAGTCCGGGTATGTTCCAACATGTTATGCACCTGCGCTGGCAGGTGTCACAGTATATTACCACTGTTCACATGTTAGCTAGATCATGCATAATTTGGTGAAATATTGCAACTATAGATTATTATAGTTTTTGCTAGTGTTGGCGATATTTTTAATCTGAAAAAGCAATACTATCAATAGGCCTATCAACAGTATCAATACTAGGGATGCGCCGAACATGGGTTTTTCAACTGAACCGAATATTCAGCCGAACTATTCGGTTCACTTCACGCCAACGTTAAGTTGTCACTGCAATGGACTGATATTATTTTAATGTTCTTTGTACTATCATTATGAACATTTCCTATCAAATTCCAAATTTAAATTTGTGAATAATTGATGATTCCAATCAATGAATGAAAATGTCTTAGAAACAACTAAAACGGTGAATTTTGCGTATATTAGTATTGTGAGTGCAATTACCTAAAAATACAATTTAGTTAAGATGTCGGACGAAATCACGGCCTATGACACTTTTTACAAATATTACAATACCTACAGACATACAGTGTTATTATTACCTATATAGAAAAAAAGTTTAAAACATCCTGAGACTACTGATCATCTAAGAATGAGTACCCATAAAATATCACTTAGGTAGTATTTAACAGAATTATTCAGAGGCACTTCAACCAAATATTCGGCCGATTACCGAACATTGAAAAACATGGCGAATATTCGGTATACCGAATATTCGGCGCGTCCCTAATCGATACTATTAAATAGCTCACATTGTTATATACTATCAAAATATGAGTGCAATTTTATTGATAGTATTGTTGCTTGTAAATAAGAAACTTAATAGTATCATAGTAGGTGGTATATGATTTTTTATTTTTTATTCAAGGTTGTTAAAGGAGAACATGGCAAGAGAGTCCGCCAGATCCGCAACTCTGTGCACTTCCGCAGACCCAAGACCTTTGAGCCACCAAGGCACCCCAAATACCCCAGAAAGTCCCTCCCCAAGAGGAACCGGTGAGTTATCATGTACAACTTACATTTTAAATTTTAATCTAAATGTTATGGCTTGAATCTTTAGTTTCGTTATCAGGTTACTACAAAATATGTATAACATTTAGGTAAACAATAGAGTAAAGTACACATTATGAAGTAACATATTCAGTAATCTGTGTAAAACAATCGAAATAATACTCATAGAAGTATAATACGAGGTCCGAAATGGCCATGGAATATTAGTTTTATGTCCTAACCCGGTTCATGGGAAGAGGTAAGTTGTCGAAGTTTCTCAGTTTACCAAAATGAGACTACCAAAGTTGCCCATTTAACCCTTAATAACTCGCGTGGGGTGTTTTATTGTTTGATCGTCTCTAGATAATAGAGTTTTATATTTACAGCGCTAATTTTTTTCTAGCTTCCTAAAATAAAAATTTATTATGCAAGTGATAAAAAAAATAAAAAAAAGCTTCCTAAAACGAGAGGTTCTTTGTTATTTAATCAAAAAACAAAACACTGGCGTATGGTTGAGGCAGTAGGGTGCGGTTGGGGTGTAAACATTGAGATATGATACTCTGTCACATCTCGAAGTGGAAACAGTCAAAAAGTGTCCGAGCGCTGTTGTACGTACCTAACCTATACATCTAATTATGTAGCTTGCGGTGTCACACTTGTACGAATTTAGACGTTATGTCGCTTTATCAGTGCACAAAATCGCTTGTACGCAAGGTCGGCGATCGTCACATCCCACGCAGCTACGTCATGCGAACGAACACGGAATAAGGCAATGAATGGAGACGCTATTGGAAATAAAACAATCAAATATTTATTGGCACTTTTTACTATTTTGAAAACTTAATATCAACTTGTATTCTAATCGCCTTTAGACAATGGTAATATTATATTGTAACGTTGTCGTTCACTTAGAGGTTTGTTTTTTCTGTACATTTCTTTGCAATGTAGCGAAATCTAATATTTCAATGATTCATCATCATCATTAACAGCCTGAAAACGTCTACTGCTAAACATAGGCTTGGCCCAGGGAGTGCCACTTTGAGCGGCTGCTCGCCTCCTGCATCCATCGGCTCCCCGCGGCTTGATTGCTCTCATTAAAAACTTGTATGGTTTGAAAATTCAAATGCATATTGAATAAGATCTTCCATAACTACTGTATCTATGAATAAATTTAGAACAGAAATATTTTTTTAGTATTCAACTTCAGTTCATAACATTGACAAATATCTCTTATAATTACTATGTATCTTATAGCACATCATTATTTAAAATGTTATCGACTCCATAGCTTTCCATTAGAACACGCTTGCCGCGTCACTCTTCGTAACCACGGTAACGCGAGCCGAGCGCGAGACTATAGTCTCTTTTACTCATACGCATTTGATGAACGTGTGAAAGAGATACGCTACTGAGGGGCCGCAGTCGGGCCATGACCATTATATTGTGCAAAAATATGAAAATTATTGAAATTTAAATAGAAAAATGGACTGTGGATACATAAATTCTATAAATTGTTGTAATACGTACCTAAAGTATGAAACACCGTCTTTTTTACCCACGTGTCTTCTGTTATTTATTTGGGCAGTTTGGCACCAAGCACTTTGGCATCGTGCAGGTGCGAGTCGGATTGTGGTTGCCTTACAACTAAACGAAAACTGCGCACTGCGTGGCATGCGCAGAGTTTTGGAGCGGACATTTTTTTCAAGCGTTTGTGACTCTTTATGTTTCCTATCTCAATGGGTGTAAAGCACTCCAGGCGAGCGTTTACGTAGTTCAGTTTTTACATAGATTTGTACTACGTTTTTGTTACATTGGACAAATATGTAAAATATGTACATATTTTACATATTTGTCCAATGCCAATTTTACATATTTGGCCAAGAAAAGAGGACCGAAAATCCATAAAATTATGTTATAAATGCCATCAACATGTGTGCACTTGTGCAGTGACCATTTTTTTCAAACATGCCAGAAATGAAATGAATAAAATGAGTTCCTCTTCTGAGTTGATTAAAGAATATGTTTATTGTGTATTTTTTTCAGTATGGATGCGTACAACATCATCAAATATCCGCTGACATCTGAAGCTGCAATGAAGAAAATTGAGGACAACAATACTTTGGTATTCATTGTCCACACCAGCTCCAACAAGCACCACATCAAGGCTGCGGTCAAGAAACTTTACGATATCAATGTCGCTAAAGTTAACACCCTCATCAGGTGAAAATTTATGAATGAAATTGGATACACAATTTTAAATACAAGGCATTAAAACTAATCTAATCAGTATGTGTGATTGTCATTAAGACAATACTTACATTACTTACCAAAAGTGACATAACATTTATGTCTTAAACTTAAAACATAAAAAAGCCAACTGGTTACGAGCTAACAAACTATCACTGTTACAAAAATGAACTTTAGAAGTGAATCCGACACCGTGGATATAGACACATCAGCAGTCATGCTGCTCGTCTATCAACCAATAATAATAATTATTATCAGTAATATGATGAAATTCTTGTGGGAATCTCATTGATAGAGAATGAAATAACAAATGCACTACTCTGATCATTATCATTTTATTAACAATACATTTTCCATAATCAACACTATAATAAAAATTGTTATAAACTTGCAGGCCCGATGGAAAGAAGAAGGCGTACGTCAGGCTAGCCAGGGATTACGACGCGTTAGATGTTGCCAACAAAATCGGCATCATATAAGCTATATGCTTGTACTATATATTATAAGAATAAAAAACATCTAAAAACATGAACACTTCATTTTATCTCATAGATTAATGAAACTAGATAGTATAATAAATTTCATAAACAGGTGAGCTATTTCAGTTTATTTTTGTTTTGTTTGTTATAAAGGGCAATTGGTTCGTAGACCGTATCTTTTAAGCGTTACATTAGTTCAGCGATTTCATTTTTATTTTTGAGTTATTCAACATTTTGTTGAAATTGGGAAAATTCCCCGTTTTCGACCTATCACTGATTTCTGAATGTTTGGGTATTAACTAATAAGATTTTGATTTCAATTACATAAAAGAAACCTCAATAACTCTACTGACACTTTATCATAATTAACCATAGTTTTATAAACAGGGCTTAACGTGAAACAAATTTTTTCCTGAAAATTATGACCCTGGCAAAAAATTGATTTATTTCATAAAGATGTATTTATTCGGTAAATTACTTTAAAAACATGTAGTTTTCAACGGCTTTCTAATGAGATACCATTTCTCAAAAAATATTCATGATACATGATACATAAAAATCCGTATAAGACTACTTGGTTGGTCTAACTCTCGCTTTGTGGCTTAACATTGATCGTGAATGTGATACCAAGTATTTTTCTTGATGATTTCGTGCTGCGCAGAGGGGGTTGACATCTTTGGTTGTAATATCATTTGAATGAATATTTTTTAATAAATGGTATCTCATTAGAATGACGTTGAAAAGTACATGTTTTTAAAATAATTTACCAAAACAAATATTCAGTCAACTTGAGATTAATCAACTTTATTACCAGGGTCATTATAAGGAAAATAATTATTTCACGTTTAAGCACTGTTTTTAAAAACTGGTTTATTATGATGAAATTTTAGTGTCAGTAGAGTAAATGAGGTTTCTTTTATGTAATTAAAATCAAACACTTATTAGTTAATACACTTTCAAAAAACAATGATTTAAGGTCGAGAATGGGAAATTTCCCAATTTTCACAAAATATTGAATAACTCAAAAATAAAAAAAAAACGCTGAACTAATGTAACGCTTAAAAGATAGCCAAGACCTGTGTCAGCACACCCTGTAAAGTCTTATGAACCAATCACCTTGTATAATATAATGTACATTAATGTATATATGTATTTATTTCAGATGGTAAGTTACTGTAAAACTCAAATTAACGCAAGATAGATAGCTTACTTTCATAATTTGCTTGTGATTGGTTTCATCATAATTAATCACTTTTTCCTTTTCAGTCACTTTATCCTAGTGTCTTTACATGGTTGCCTTGAGATTACCGAAAATAATTTAGGTCTTGCTGCAAGAAGGAAAACAACATTCACGAAAACTCAACGAAAGGTTTGTATCACAATATTTAATTTTAAATGTTTTAGCTTAGAGCATTTAACCAATTAAGATGTTAACGTTGTTATAATCCGCAAGCATTATTTTCTGCCGATTTTTACAGGGGACGAGGTAAACGCGCATCGCGCACGCCACATCATCTTAAAATACGCATACAGTTATATAATATAGCGTAGTTACGCAGTGTTTACACGCACACTGATAATGTGTATAACCAAATAGCGCCATATTATGACCGGCAGAGCAGAGGAGTACGCCTTGCCTTGCCATCCGTTTATAAAGGCTCCCAAGTGTTTTAGTAACATTATCATAAATTTATTATTGTCTTAAAAAAGTTGGTCAGCAAAAATAATTGGCCAAGTGCGAGTCAGACTCGCACACGAAGGGTTGCCGTACCATTATCTATAAAAACGAGCAAATAAAGCATGTTTGTTGTGCGGGAGAGGAAAAATAAAAAAAATGCAAATACCGATTTGTGTGTGATAGTAAATATCGCCTTACACCTATACAATATACAGGGTTACAGGAAAAATTGTGCTAGATCCGTTAAGAGCGTGGAGTACCCATGATTTCTGACTTATTTCACTATGAAACACCCTAGGCTAAACTAATAATATTTTTGTAGATATCCCTTAGAAAACAATACAGTTTCTAATATTTTTTTTATATCTTAACTTTCACTTGTCTACTACGGTCTATTCAATTAACTTATGTACTATTTTAATGATTGACGTCCTAAAGCATCTTATTACACATGTAAAAATGCAATAATAATAATAATAAGAAGACACAAAATATTTCAATGAAAAAATTAAAAATTGAATATCTCGAAAAGGGTAAAGTTTAGCCTAGGGTGTTTCATAGTGAAATAAGTCAGAAGTGATGGGTACTCCACGCTCTTAACGGATCTAGCACGATTTTTTCTGTAACCCTGTATATACAGTGCGATTCATTAGTATAAATTGAGTAGAACTGATAGTACGTCATTTCCTGCTGATTATACCTTGTATGTAGTAATTAAAATAAGAACTAATTAATAACATAATAATAATAATAATAAATATGTGTGGACATTTCACACAGCGCCATCTAGCCCCAAACTAAGCATAGCTTGTACTATGGGAACCAGATAACTGATACAATACTTATATACTTACTTTTTTTGTTTGTAAATACATAGAATACAATATAACACCCAGACGCAGAACAAACATCCATGTTCATCACACAAATGTTTGTCCTGGGTAGGAATCGAACCCACAGCCCTCAGTTCAGAAGGCAGGGATACTACCAACTGAGCTATCGGGCCCGTCAAATTTATCTTATCTTTTGTATTTTTTTGTTTTGTAGCAGTTGAGCAAGGAGTCCCGTTTTTGGAGTCATTAATAATACCAAATCGATGCGTTAGATTTTATAAATTTTCTTCAACACCGGTGTAGGTCTAGGTACTTACTTACAAAAGATGCTAACAAATTGACCCTGCACTGCTCTGATTTGAAGAGCAGCTCTGGTCTGAAATGAAAAGATGAGCTACGTAGCCTAGCCCTATAGGCATATGCTAACTGACTTTTTTAACTTGTAGGAATAAAGAGTGAACTAAAATGATGAACTCACTGTGGGAATCTCATTGATAGAGAATGAAATAGATAAAACACATCTCTGATAAAATATCTACACCATTATACTTAATTGACATTCCTAAACAATCAACATCTAATTCAACAGTAATTTTTGGTATTGTTCTCAGATATGGCGACAACTACATATTACATGCTTCCATAAGACATCCTTTATTTGATAAGGTTGGTAATATTTGAACACTATTTAGTATTAATCAAAGGAAATGATGAAATTTTTGTGGGAATCTCATTGATAGAGAATGAAATCAAAATATACTCAGCTCTGATTTTTTTTAGTTTTATTTTATAAAGTAACTATAAATAGTGGTATTATACATTTTATTTATTTATTTATTTCAGATGCTGCAGAGAAAACAAAAACAACAACATCAAGAATTTTTGCAACATCACAAAAATCAGCATATTGTAAGATCAAAAGGAAAAGATCATATTATAAGAGAAAACATTCAATTAATTCAAATATAGAACATTCATATTTCATTTGTTAAATAATTATTGATCATGTATTTACATCTAAATATTTTTTATTGTATTATAACCACGCAGATTTGTTTGAAAGTTTGATCTCATAGAATCATAATAAACCATTGACTCATCGATTATATATTTAACAAGAAATTCTTATAACTACATTAAACCTTGATAAAGTTGGGGTAAAAGGTAAAAGCATACTTTATCAAACCCATCCTAATGTGCTACTTTTACAACACCACCTATAAACCTGACAACGATTGTTAAAACCGCGGGGAGCCTATAGTCTGGCAAAGCTAACTCTGCAGTGATTTAAAGTTTGAGTAATATAAAATTTTATATATTGTAGCCACAGAATTGCATAGGTCTAGATAAAAAGTCTTTGATTGTAGCACAGTACCTAGTTAAGTTACTACAAAAAACGTTTAAAACTTAATTGGTTAAATAATTTCTTATACCCCAGATAATATAATGCCTACAGTACAGATGCCTCACCTATACACATAGACATACATATATAGATCTATGCCTATACAACTGAATAACGCGGGCTATTTTATTTCTGCATAACGCAAGATTATCAAGCGACATTTATTGCGTGATGGTGTAGTATTGGGCTCAATGAATACACTGGATGCTAACTAGTAACTTTCTAGACAAGTAGACACGATCACTACATATTTTTCATGTTCGGGCAATTTTTTGTTTTTACGTGATGGAACCCTAGTCCCCATGCTTATACCAAATGGGTTCCAAATTCCAAAATGCAGAGTTAGGTTTGCCAGACTCCATGGATGCAGGACGACTGCGCAGTTTTAAAACTGAAAAAGTGTAATGGGACATTAGTTACGACCTACTAACTAATGTCTATTGTATTACCTAATGCAAATTTTAATGAGCAAATATCACCTACGCCCTAAGCCTACTTCGTTCATTAAAATTAGAATATATTCATTTAAGGCGAAGGGTAGACAACAATGTGTTTATGGCACGTTTCCTGACGAAATTAGAGCATGTGGAGCTTTGAATTAAGTATATCATGTAATTCGTTTCATTAGCTAGTTTGTGATGAACGCAAATACAACATAAATAAATTCAGTTCATTAGAAAAAAATTGCAAACATGCCTCTAAAAATTTGGTTGTTCCCATTTTATACAGTTTCTATCGAAAATATTTTTACAGAATAGTGTATGCCCAACAAACATTCCCGTAAGTGTAATGAATTCATAATTTTGCAAAATACTATACGAACATAGATATTAATTAAAAACTTCCAAAATCAGTCATTTCGTGTGTTGTCTTTGTCGTAAGCGCCACGCGAAAGTTCAGACTGAATTGATATTTTAAGTCTACGATGTTAACTGCTAACAACATAATTTGTGACTTTAGGAAGTTATTTGGAATTAAAAAATGTATAATACATACCTAGAAAAATACTCGTTAATTAAGTTGATAAATGATAGACAAACAATTTAATCACCAGTCACCACCTAACATGGTTATAGCGTATTTAAACTATTGGTACATTACTTGCGTTAGCACTAAATTATCCGTATTATCATTAAAAGTAGGCATCAAATAAAACAGAAGAAGTAGGTACTTGAAATTCAATACGGTCGCATGTGCAATGAAGTATCGCGGCGACCGTGTAGCCTTTCTATATATACCAATGTACTCTGTGCGTGTAGCTAGCGCTACGCTACGCTGGCGAGTGACGGACTGATGGGATGCAGTGTTGCCGTTTCATAAATATAAGTCCCCAGACAGATACGAAAAAGTCGCCAGATTTTACAAAAACATCAAAAAAATCCGCTAGATTAATAATAGTTATTCAATTATAGTAAGTTGAACATTTTTAGTGGGATTATCCATCATTTTAACAATAATCATGGTTTAAGAAATCCGCTTAAGCATTTAAATATTCACATAGAACTACGTGCTTCTCAAGGATTATTTAAAATAAACGAATAATATGTTATTTTTCACGGTGATGAATGATAATAACGAAAGAAAAAGCTAGCAATACCTGATTATCGTACGAAAGAGAGAAACATCGAACCTCGAGACCACAAGTCATTATGATAGGGGATTTCCCGTGAATTGAATGCCGCCAATAGTACATATTCATAATGTAGCCAGCAACAATATTTGATTTTGACTGACTATACCTGTCATAATTTGAAAATATTATTTGGTTCATTGTAAAATTTTGGATATCATAGATAAAATAAGTCGCTAGATTATTTTTCTGGGGTCCAATATGAAAAAAAAAGTCGCTGAAGACTAAAAATCTGCTAGATATAGCGACAAAGTCGCTAAAACGGCATCACTGATGGGATGACTGAGACGAGCGAGAAAACCAGCTGTGAGTGCGATGACCGGGCGGGGAGGCCGGCGCCGATTGTTTGGTTGGAGTGAGACGCAAGATCGCCAGGAAGGCCGGGAGGCGTGGCGAAGGGTGTGAAGTTACGCAGTTCTCATTCTTATTACGTTGTGCTATGGTAGTAGATTGTTTGTAGTAGACGCTTGCGGCATATTAGAGTAGTGACCTCCGAAACTCATAAATTATCCCATGAATACTGCCGGAGTCTAACGTAGTTGGCACAAATGATTTTGATACTTTTACATTTTTTTTGTTATTTGTATACTACAGTAGTTGATTAAGTTGGTTATCTTATTCTCTAGTCACTAGTGTTATAATTAATACCAAAGTCAATACGTTTGATTTTATAAATGTTGGTCCACACGTGACCGGTGTCAGGAGTAGGTGCTTAGTTTCAAAGGATGCTAATGAATTCAATAACATTCTGTATAAGGTAATTTGGTGTCAGTACAAAAATCAGAGCACACACCTACTTACTTCCAACTTAGAGCATTTTGAAATAGATGCTTTGACTTCCAAGCATGCTGTAAAGTGCCAAAGCGCGCACGCTTGGGCAGGCTGACGGCCGTCACCTTGAGCAGTTGACCTCCTCTATTGCGTCACAAATCATACATTATTTAATCGTGGACGATGGTTATTCCGCAATATCGTGCTCTTTTGTAAATCGAATTAGACGGAAATAAGTATGTTCGATTATAATTCTTGAGTTATCAAAATCGAGACTGGTCCGATAAGCTATGAAGCGTAGGTAGGTACCTGGGTTAAGTATCAGCTTATCATGCCAGGCATTATGCTGCAGAAGGAGCGTGCGGAAAAAGTACTTACAACCGAATTGAGACTTTGAGACACAGTCGGTTGATAAAAGCAAATAAGTATTAAGAGGGTAGTAGGTAGTTCAGTCAACGAATCGCCAAAAGAGGGGTGTAGTGCTGAGTGATGGTCGAGTGAATGAGAGCGATTTCCAGTTATTGGTACCTAAGCGATTTCTTCTGAAACTTGTTAAGAATAAGTACTCAGGAGATAAACATACTGAAAGTCCTGGACCCCCGGGGGTGAGCCGGAGGGGGGAGGGGGTTGCAAAGGTGCCACTTTTGGGTTTTTCGTCAATATCTCGGAAACGGTGCGTCCTAGAACAAAAAATCCTTGTACTTATTGTAAGTACAATATATTGTCCCCACACCAAGAAATTTAATCTCATTCACTCTACTACTCCTTATTGACTGGACTATAGCATAGGGTCCCATCAGGTACAAACGAAAAATAGCCCGAACTTGAAAAATATTTAGTAATCGTGTCTAGAGAGTTACTAGTTAGTGTCCAGTGTGTTCATTTGGCCCAATACTTCGCCAACAGGCAATAAATGTCGCTTGATAATCTTGCGTTATGCTGGTGGCCGGTCCATAATGCATTCGAATCCGAAGAATCCGAACGTAATATGAATGACGACATTAACGACTGGAGCGCACGGGCAGACGCGGCGCGGTTGGCGACACCTTCTATAAAGTAGATAGTCAAGTCAGCCATCACGCCGCCGGCCGCCGCGCCGCTGTCGCGCCGTCCGCGTCAGCCGACTAGCCTGCCCGTGCCGATCAAATCAACATTCAGTAACCGAGGCCGACGCCTCTCACACGGGTGCGCCGCGCACTCTATTCAACGTAGCTCTTAGTTTTAAAATTGGTTGAGCTGAATTTGTTATTCATTCATTTTTGACATTGGCGTTTCAGACCTACGTACCTACCTTACCTTGAATAACTTGTATTATGTCTAGGTAATTTTGCTAACTTCCCAGTTCCACGTTGTCTGAATTCGGTCGGTTGAACTCGGATTTATTCGTGACGGTTATTATCGTTCTCGTTCATTCGG
Organism: Ennomos erosarius; assembly: GCA_963580505.1. Taxonomy (NCBI): domain Eukaryota; kingdom Metazoa; phylum Arthropoda; class Insecta; order Lepidoptera; family Geometridae; genus Ennomos; species Ennomos erosarius. The sequence goes on along the minus strand of OY756981.1, from coordinate 7,593,016 downwards.
CCAGTTTGAGAAATCGAGTATATACATACACGTTCATGTTGCATTAATAAATGCAAAAGTACAAACTGTGATACCAACTCCAGAATCTAATGTCATTGAGTGAATTATTGAAGTGTCAGTGCAAAAGTGCAGGCAGTGTGTGTGGAATTGCAAGTATAGCGTACTTTGCTGGTTGTAGGTACTACTTAAAGTCTTCGCAACTCACGAGTGTGTCGAGTGAGACCTTGCGTACACAATTAAAGTGATTAACACGTAATAAGTTACGCAAAGACAGATAACCTTAGAAAATGTCGGATAATGAGCAGGACGTGCTTAAAGATGCGGCAACAGGTGCCGCGGCGGCTGCAGCAGCGGGGTCGTTGTTCAGTACTTTTGACATTATAGTACTTGTGATGTTACTGGGAGGTGCAATTTGGTGGCTGTATAATTCCAAAAAGGATGATAAAAAAGATGAAATACTTATTAGTAAATATTCAATACAGTAAGTACCTTCCAATTTATTTAGGTACCTAAGTACTTGATCGAGTTTTTTAAATTGTTTATTTGTATGAACCTATAAAGTTTATAGATAAAGTAGGTAAAGGTTTATAGTATAAACCTTTACTTAATGACCTGCTGTTCGTTGGCAGGGCACATCACTGCATGTTGATGTGAGACGAGAATACCTGGAGAATACTTAATTACTTAAAAAGACCTATGTAATAGGGCGAATTCTGTGTAAAAAAGTAGATAGGTCTTAGTAAAGCAGTTCTGAATCAGGTCATCAAAATCTTTAATAGATTGGCTAACCTTAAAAATAAGAAATGGATCATCTGCAAATGCAAACAAAACAATATTACTGAAGTTCTTTAAAAAAAATGGAAGATCCTTAATATAGGCCAAAAATAAGAATGGTCCTAATATTGAACCCTGCGGGACACCCATCTTAGAGAAAAAACCATTCATTAGTTGATGAAAAATGTTACAAAGGGATACCAGTTTCATGCAAATCTGCCTTTTTGATTACGAGATAATTATGGATTAGGTAAAATGTGAAAATTGTTTCAACTCTCCTCGGTCTTCCCTACCTAAGATGCTTGACTTTTTGCGCTTTTTTCGTCTTATAGATTGATCACTTAACGTCCATGAAAATTAAGAAGCCCAAAGTCCTAATTTTTTCTAAGTTAAACCCACCACCGCCGCGCGCCGTCTAGCTAACGATATACCTATAACGGAAGCGTAGTATTGTACCATTGGCATAAAACTACATTCGCTGAAGGTATGACTTACCTATATTAGTTCTGCGACCCCCAATAGATGCCTGATAGTGCGAGATCCGACAGTACAAATACAGTATACAAATACCTACGCCATCGAGTACCTCAATAGGCTATCCTTAGATCGTTAGCTGACACTTAAACATGATCATGGAAATCCAACTTCAAATGCTTTGAATACTAAGTTCCACCAAGTTTAGACATGGCAGACCTTTTAATCTATTATCAGAGTCACCTTGGCTATTAATGGGCATAGGTTTCTTCGGGGTACTCGTTGAGGTAGGTAAATGGTGTGAAGGGCACTTCGTAAGGGTCTGCCAGGTACTTCTGCGATGGGAGACCAATTTTTTTTACGTAATTAATCAATGGGTAACTGTTGCCAGTATTTTCATTCGGGTACCTTATGAAGATATGACGTAATTTTTAAAATAAAAAAAATGACAAAAAAATTCTTGGATTTCTATGATCCGGCAGGATCAGAATTGACAGACCTAATTTTTTTTTTACACGTTTATGTGTCGGTTAACGATCTACAGATAGCCTATTGAGGTACTCGATGACGTAGAAATTCCTACTGTGGTATCTCGCACTATGAGTTGCACTTTGTGTTGTGGCGTGATTACCGCTGCTGAAACTGAATGATAAGTAAATTAAATAAATTAAATATGTGTGGACATTTCACACGGCGCCATCTAGCCCCAAACTAAGCATAGCTTGTACTATGGGAACTAGATAACTGATACAATACTTATATACTTTTTTTTTGTTTGTAAATACATACATAGAATACAATATAACACCCAGACGCAGAACAAACATCTATGTTCATCACACAAAATGTTTGTCCTGGGTAGGAATCGAACCCACAGCCCTCAGTTCAGAAAGCAGGGATACTACCAACTGAGCTATCGGGCCCGTCAAGTAGATTCTCATGAGTTACATACCTAATGCTGATATCAGCGCATAACATAAATTATCGTGCACCATCCTCCCAGTCCCAACACCGCACCTTGCGCCACCTAAAAATAAGTAGGTATATGCTAAAATGTGGGTCAGTCAAACCACCTCGTGGTAAGAAATCAAAAACGGCCAAGTGTGAGATTAACTCGGTGGGTTCAGAGTTTACTTTCATAAAATAAATAGCATATCACTTGACCATATTGATTTTGACGGCTTGATATAAAGATTGTTCCCAGTTCCGGTTTAAACCAAGTTGTTGCAAAGGCTTCGCTCCACTTGGTCAACGAAAATGTTTGAATACTTACGTTTTACGTTTGCTAAAACGTAAATAACTTTGATTTCAGGCCCGCAGGCTCCATACAAATCACAGAAAATTCATTTATCAACAAACTCAAAGCCTCTGGCAGGAGTTTGGTGGTGTTCTATGGATCACAAACGGGAACCGGCGAGGAGTTTGCTGGACGGTTAGCAAAAGAAGGCATACGGTATAAGATGAAAGGAATGGTTGCTGACCCTGAGGAGTGTGATATGGTTAGTTGTATTTTGTAAACAGGATGGAAAACAATCCATGGGTCCTGAACGAAAACCAGTTTAAATCTTTAAGATAAATTATTTTACTTAAAGAATAGACATTCCTTTATTTTTGGAAAGTAACAAATTTGCATTTACTTAAATATTTTCGATAAGTCGCTTGGCACACTCGGGAATCGAACCGGCTAAAATCTGAAATAATACACCTGTAGGCTTCGCTGCGACGCGCGGACGGCAATAGAAAGGAAACCTCTTAGAGGTATAATGTACACTTGTTCACTAGTTTTAGGACGAACGCTGAATGTTATTGTGTTTATTGTTAAATGTTGTTCATAGTGTTACGTCCAAATTGTGAACCAAAGAAATAATTATCATAAAAATGTACTAAGTACGTAGTTACGTACACATAGAAGTCTTTATTCTATTGCCGTCCCCTCCATTCATTCCTTTTCACTATCTAATCTATCTTTTCCCTCTCTTTACCTTTGGCAGGGTTGAAACCTAAAACTGATTATTTTGTGTGAAGCCGGGGGGGTACTACTATATTGCATAAGTACCTACTACCTATAAAGCTAAACCGCTTGTACCTACCTAATTAAACTTACATGTTTTATAGGAAGAGCTTACAAAATTGCAAGAGATACCCAATTCACTTGCAGTATTTTGTATGGCGACTTACGGAGAAGGCGACCCTACAGACAATGCTATGGATCTTTATGAATGGGTGAAAAATGGAGATCCGGATTTAACTGGACTGAACTACGCGGTGAGTTACCTAATGGTTAAGCGTTTTTATAATTTTGTATTGTACCTAATATGGGGCTATTTAGAACAACGGAGTAGAATAGAGATATAGATTACAAAATTCAGTAATTAATATAAGGGAGTACCTATTTTTAATAAACATACGGATCATATTCAAGTAGGTAGGTACCATTACTATACTATAATACACAAAATAAATAGTACATTGTGATATAATTTTTTCATCACAGTTGCTCGTAAATTGGCTCTTATCCTACCGCTTTTAGAATCATAATCCAAGAAATTTCCAACGTGCGCTTTTTACTTTTCATTACAGCACTAGTGGTTTATGATGATAACACAGAACTATACAGAAGACGCAGACAGAAGAAGATTTTTAATTACATATTCCTACTTATTTCTATAAACAATTTTGTAAATAATCATTCTTATAATATAATTTTCTAAATATTTTTTTATACATTGAGCTCTGCCTAATCCTATGATTTAATTAGATGAAACCGGTTCGTTAAATACTCGCGAAATATACGTTTCCCCACTTTTGTTTTTAAAATTACCACCTACCAAAATAAAAGCACACTCTACGAATCACAGAGCTATGAAACAAATGACGCTTCGCCTCTATATAGAGACGAAATAAATCATATTATTGCTGCCGAACTTCGGTACGGGGTACTCTTCTGTGTCAGTTTGATATTATAGGGTAATTTCGCTAGTTTCCGACCACTTAGTGGAGTTGTCAAATTTAGGATGCATAATAAAATGTACCAGTATCATTTTTTGACTTGATGCTACTAAGCTACGTTTCAAATATTATACTCTATATTTTTATCAGATTATAAATCATTTTTTAAAATAACCCACCCTTTTATAATATCTAAACCAAAGGCTAATAGTGACTATTTTGCTAGTTTTCGATCAGTAAATTATATTTACGACCACTTTTTCGCTAGTTTCCTACCACTATAAATTGAAAGACGTAGGTGCCTGACTGCCTGTGGTAAATAAATGATAGAAACAATGATCAGAAAGGCTTCTTTAGATCCTCTGTCTTGTATTTTCATGATTTCTCCAGCTTTGAGGCACTTACTCATATAAAAAAGCATGATCTTTTTTCTTACTGAGACCGCCAAAACTTATTTAAGGATATGGCTGAAAAATTCAGCTATAACAAAAAAAATATTGGCTAACGTAGTTTATAAACATAGTAATGTTTACAAACTAAATACGCTACTTTTTTTTTGTAATAAAGCCAGCCCACATTACACCCTGGGCGAGAAATATTCAATGATGGTTCGATCAGTTGGTCACGCCTATTTTGCGGCCACCAGCATTAATCGTTTTTTTTAATCGTGTCTGGTCTAATTAGTTAACCTTACAAAGTAATCGACTATTTATGTACTTTTATATGTAAATAAATACGTATTTATAATGTTTTTGATATAGTTTGCTTTTGCGGTCGAATAGCATTTTTCTGCAGCTGGATCAGTTTTCGACCACGAGCGATTTTGGGTATCTGAAGTTTTTATGCCAGATGGTGGATAAACGTGGTCGAAAACTGGCAGTTAAAATGTATGTGCTTTTAAGCTTCAAAGCTTTAAAATAGAATTGGGGATTTCTCGTATATTTGTTACAAAACTGAACCTATTTGGACATAATTATGTAGGCATAATATATTTTAGAGATGTGTTCACCGCAAGCTTTTTATTTTTTATATTTTTTCATCAAATGTACATTAAATGGTCGGATATAGGAAGTGGTTGCAAAACCGGCGAACTTACCCTATGGCAGAAGTACCGATAGTGATGTAATGCGTTGATTAACCTTATAATTATCGATACATCAATAGTTTCTATTATGACATCCGGAAATTTGTTACAATAAGTTTTAAATGTTTTCAATTTATTTTGTGGTTAAATTGACTTCTACTAATTAAAATTTTAATATCTTTTATGTTTATTAGGTTTCCTACAGATCCTAATATAAAAGATAAATAGATATTCGCAACTGGACAGTGCAATTAGTTTCCTCGAAAACATGATACGGTTTGCTCTCAGCATTTTGAAGCTGAATGTTTTATGAAAATGTCTAACCATATACGTTTATATTTTGACGCTATTCCCACATTGAAACTCTATTCTATTTTTAACGAGGTACTATAATTTCCCCCCACTAGGTGGACCGATGACCTGGTGAAAACCGCGGGGAGCCGATGGATGCAGGAGGCGAGCAGCCGTTCTAATTGGCGCTTTCTGGGGGAGGCTTATGTTCAGCTGTGGACATCTACGGGCTGATGATGATGACTATAATTTCTCTTATCCGCATTTATTATTTGATGAGGACATTATAATGATGTGGCGTGCTCGCCCATGAAAGAGTTTTCATGTAGCCTCCATGGAGCTATTAAAAAAAGAAGGAGGGAATCCCGTCTGATCCGAAACTGAAGATCCCTTAGGAAGCCGGAACGCTTCGTACGTACGAGCGGAACACGCACACGCTCACATCATATGCAGCCGGTCGCCCTACTTTCAGCTGACACACATATGTAATATGTCCGCCATTTTGGGCTTCAGTTCGATGTCAATCAAAACTCAATCCTTCTTTTTTTTATTTCATCCATGGTAGCCTCATAGAAAATCATTGCTCTTGGTTGCTAAGGACAACTGATCTCATTAATTCTACGTAAGAATCTACGTCTTAGTCGATATTGAATGAAAAAATTCACTTGCTTTTTATTTTGTAAATAGCTGTAAATTAAAATATACATCGCATGGTGAGCTGAAAAATTACCTTTATTTACTGCCAAACTAAGGACCTACCTTCTATTAAATAAGTGTTTACCTACAACACCTCAATGATACTCAATATTATTATTATTTTTCCTAAAAATTCATCTGAAAATTATATTTTCAGATGAATTCTATCAAAAAGAAACATGACGCAACAATACTGATGAATCATCAGCAAAACGTGTTACCTATGTATTTGGAGTTTTAATATATTTTTTCGTTTTATAACTTGTTATGTTTCTTCTATTTCGGCATATTTCAAACTTTAGTTTATAGATATATATATACTATCACATATCAGCCGGCAGACGTCCACTGCTAAACACTGCCTCCCCCATAAATCCTCACTTTGGACGCCTATCGGATTTGCTTATAAACTTAATCTTTATAACCATAAACTTACCATAAACTACCTCTATACTTACACACATTACATTTGCCATAAAATAGTTGAGAGGTGGACTGTATAGCCGTGACGCGAACATGACGTACCTACCAATACCAATACATCCAATTTTATTTATTTTAGATTTATACCGGTATGTTTATCGGCTGGCCATTGTTGACCCAGAATAGAGTATAATAGAATAAAATAACACTATTACACATAGAAATACGCACAAATGGCACAAAAGATATAGGTAGGTACTAAAGTGTACCTAATGATACAATCCGGTAAGAGGTACCTTACCGCGTACTTAACTCATATCAAACTATCGATAAAAATATATCGCCTCAACCCACAGCACGTTTTGCTGACAGCAGTGGCACTAATGACAAGACAATTGCTATATATGTCATCTGCGCAGGTAAACCATAGAGGTTTCATTGTAATACCTGACACGCTTGAATTGTATGAGAAGTGTCGAAAAGGCGCCTCTATGTAGAGGGGAAGCGTATTTTTTTTTGCTCTGTGCTACGAATCCACAAGAATTCGCAAGCGCAAGATACTGCAAGTCATTATAAACTTGAAGATTGAACATGACGTTGGCAAATGCACAAGACGTGCGACGCCATCCATCCTCGACTGAGGAAAGAAGAAAAAAAAAAAAAAGATTTTTAATTTTTTTTTGTCTTATATTCTGGCTCGGCACATAGTGTATTTAGCCAGTGTCAAGTATTATATTTTCATTGTGTAATAAAATATTTCACGCAGTCATGTCCTAGTCATAGTCCAGTCCAAGTCAGTTAGTCATAGTTCAGTCTAAGTCATGCTCCAGCAAAGTGGTGGCAACTTTACTACAAGCTTCTATGGAGTTTTGGAAGCAACACGAAAAATCACGTTTCACCACATTATATCACTTGCCCTCACTCATGCTCGTAATTCAGCACCTAATGCGTAAAACGCCACCAATTTTAAACATTAACACTGGAAATAGCAAAAGTTTTGGAAAGTAATACAATGCAACGACGTGAACTTTTCCGCGTTCGCGCCAAAACTCCATTTTTTAATTTACCCGGCTTATGCAGATTCAGTGTTACCAACAGACACAGATTATAGAAAAAAAAATACCCACATACGTATTCTCAAATCCATCGACATCGTTTCAGATTCGAAACTTACGCTATCCGTCTCCTTCATCTACATTTAGAATGAAAGAGACGGAGAGTGTTGCATGTAGGGGTCGAGTCGAAACGTTTTCGATGCGTTCAGATTAGGGGTGCTAGAATATTTTCGAAACTGGTATAACCACAGATTAGAGAAAAAATTAAACTGACAGGTACCTCCTTAGTAAACATTTAATATTATGAATTATTCACAGTAAGTTATGTTCTGAATACATTGTTATTAGGTTTATTATATTTCTTCTAGATATTTGTTAATTTATTATGGCTGCATCGATAATCGTCCGCACCACTAAAACAAAACATTTTTTCTATAGTTTGTGATTCGCTCACCACTTATCTTATAACCCTTAGTTACTACTATGTTTACTAGATAATTACGGCGCGTGAGAATAAGACACTACACGTTTTTTAGCAATACAAGTCTGTTTTTCCTCGCATACTGTGATGAAAAACGTTGTATGATATTCGTGTGGATTGATCATTACACTCTCGGCTCCATTATCGCGCTCGCCTGCGGCTCGCGCGCATAATACCGCCTCGGGTGTAGCGGTCAACATCCCACACTTATATCATAATGTACTAATACTAATGTGTGTGCGATGCACCCGTGTATGTCAATGTCATTGTCACTGTCCGAAACGTCAACCCAACGCGCAGGGTCGTCACACACTACACCGACCGTATCAAAGTCACGCACAAAAGGTTCGACACCGGTTGAAGCAATATCAAGAACCGGTTTCCACGCAGGCGGCAAGGTCCAGCCACGGTCCCGGTTAAAGTTTGGATACCGAGCAATCTCAACGGCCTCCCAGTACCTTTCGTGCCACGAAAAACTTTTCCCTCGCCAGGACGGAGGCCTTATCAAACCGAATAAAATGACTTGTCCCCTGAATAAGGGCATGCTCTGCAACAGCGGACTTCTCTGCATCCAAATTCTTAATGCTCCTAATGTGTTCCGCCAGCCTGATCGCGATGTTACGCCGTGTTTCTATACATATAATAAAACTGTAGAGATAAAAAAATCTGTAAATGCAAGATATCGAAAAAAAAATGACAGAGGTTGGCTTGAAATTTTTCGCTGATCACGTTAAGCTACTTTTTAGACATTTTGTCTGTTTGTTTGTTTGTTTGTTTGTTTGTTTGTTTGTTACGGCACAACTCCGAAAATACTGAACGGATTTTCATGCGGTTTTCACTAATAAGCTTAGAAAAACCCGGCGCACAACATAGGATATATTAAATTTTAAATAATGTATTTTTTTTTTTGGTGAAAATGATTAAGATTTCTTTATCAAACGGAACGGGATTTTAACAAGATGGCCGCTTCAAGGCTTCAAGGCAAGTTTTTTTTTCTTATATTTTGGTCCACACATGGTGTAGGTATTTAGCCAGTGTCAAAAGGTAAGTTTTATTTTAGCTAATAATCATAGATGAGAGAAAAAAAATGTGCTCTGTGCTACTGACGGTAATTTTATCTCGGGTTTATCCGGATGCACAGATTAAAGAAACAAAACTCTGTTACTATTATGGCGCGGCTTCATATACGCCCGAGCCTTCGCTGTTGAGTTGGCGCGCAAAAACATCTCTGTTGATAATCCTCGATGTGTTGGTAGCGCCCCAACCCGGACGCACAGTCAATTTGTTTGCCTGCTGCGCGACCGACGTGGGCTAAATAAAATGGAGAAAGCAGTAGCGTCATATTGCATGTCGGCGAATAAATATGTTTTACTAACTGTTAGAATATTATTTGCGATTATAAAAATAAATTTTAATAGTTTTAATTTATAATTCCTTATCAATATGAAGTAAAACCAATTTTTTTTATGTGCCTGTTTATCTGTCCCTTTGAATACGGATCACGGTTGTTATAGTGGCAACAGAAATATATCATCTGTGAAAAATTCAACTGTCTAACTATCACGATTCATGAGTACATCCTGGTGTCTGATAGACAGACAGACAGACAGACGGACAGCGGAGGTTTAGTAATAAGGATTTACCCTTTGAGTACGGAACCCCAATCATTTTTATTTCATTCTGAACAATCCCCACTGCACTAAACAATAAGGAATTAATGTAATGCATGTTTGTATTTATAACATAAAAAACAAAAAACAGTAAATAACAATTGGCGCGCCTGCATTACCGGCAGTGTATCATGAGTGCATCACACTTTTCGGGCTACGGCGAAATACATCGCGCGATAACTTCGTCTGCGCTCGATGCAATGCAGATTAGAGAAAAACAATGTGTTCATTATGTAAGTACCTATACCCAAGGAAGTCATATGTATTGCATATAGATAAGTTTTTTTCGTTAATCTGTGGTCCAAACTAAAAAAGAGGATAGGTATGAGAACCTTCTTAAATATGAGCACGACACAGAGAACAAGGAATTTCGAAAAATAAAAACTTCTTAGACTTTTTATTATAAGTTATAAGGCTTCACGCGATATTATATTTAGCCAATATTGAAACATAACTAAAATTATTATTCATGTTTTCGATTTAATGGGTTCTGGCGAGGGCAAAATTCTTTATTGGCGATCTGGTATTATGTATTAGTTTTCAAAAATCTACTACGCGTTACCATTCAAAATAAGGTTTTAAAATTGTATTGTATAGTACCTATAGCTTAACCTATAGTAGTAACATATTCAGTAATCTGTGCTTATAGGTTCTTCATGTATTGACCCTTGCTTTTGCTACGCATTGTAAAACCTTTTTTATTTTGGCATTAGAAAAAATTTGTATTTAGCCAATGATAGGAAGTATTCTGTGAAAACTGTTTAAAAGGGTAGGTTCTTAGACTTTTTATAATCATTCATAAGGCTTACTTAGCCAATATTGAAGCTTACTTAATTAACATTTTCATACATTTTCGATTTATAAGGTTTTGGCGGGAGCAATGTTCTTTATTGGCGATCTGGTCAATTGTATTATTTACATAAACTTACTACACGTTACCATTCTAATTAGGTAGATAAAATTATTATTGCGCTACTGTAGGCCTAGCACGAACATTTACGCGCGCGTAAGTGTAACGTTAGCGTACGTCTGTTGTATGGCATTTGATCAGCGCCCCATACAACTGGCTTACGTTAACGTTACACTTACGCGCGCGTAAATGTTCGTGCTAGGCCTACTGCTATATTCTTGATCGACCCCAAGGAAGTTTTAAGGTACCAGAGGTCTAGCAAAGATACCAACCACTAACGTTAACGCCTAACGCTAACTCCAAAATGTACTGCGATGACATTTCGGAAATCGCTTACTTTTCCACAGCTAATGTCATTTCAATACAGTTTTGGAGTTTGCGTTAGGCGTTAGCGTTAGTGGTTGGTATCTTAGCTTAGACCCCCTGTAGTACTTATAGCTACTTAAGTTATAGACCCTTACCATTGCTACGCATTTTAAAACCTTTTTTATTTTGGCATTAAAGTAAGCCGGAGTGCGATATTTGTATTTAGCCAATGATACGAAATATTTTATGAAAAATGTTTATGGGTAGGTACTTAGATATAATAATATATAGGTATCCATTATGGCAATTGTATCCTTGAATTAACAACAACATGGCGCGTAACGTTCGTTTTTGACTGTTTTTTTTATTTGTTCTTCTTGCATGTTGAAATAAGTTTTTAATAGTTAAAATATTTTAGATCTTTGGGCTTTTAAATACACCACGGGAGCAAAAAATGATTGATTACTCGGTTACTTCAAGAAGGTTATAGTGATAGTAGGTAAGTAACTATCTTTGTAATGACCATTTTACCTACTTCCTCTCTTTTATCACTAGGTAGGTACGTTGAAAGTGCAGTAGGAATGAGACCGCGTGGAAAATAGTGGACATAATAATAATTATAACTGTCGAGGAGTGGTGGTTTAGTATTAGTAATTCCTAATTAGTATTAAGAAAATTAATTATGTACGCATCCAACAGGTAAATGCATATCTCCAGCAATTTATAAACTTATTATGGACACTGGCTAAGTGTAGGTACTCAATTCGTATGGAGCCAAACTTAAGAATCATCGTGTGTGATTCTTCCATATTTTTCTAAAACGTACCTGACTGCTTAGGTAACTACTACCTAAACAAAATTTACTGAAACTTCTGTTAAAGACCTGAGTGAAGTGATGATGATTTCTTTTTGTTGTAATATGAAGAGGTACTTATAAAATTGTAGTTTTTTGTTTGAAACTTCTTTTACTGTTATAAATCTATATTAGACTCAAAACATTTAAATTTAGGTAATGGCTTAAATAGCTTCCACTCACGGCTACGCTTGCGTTATACTTATACCTATAGTAATACAGGTTACTGTGCTCAGCTTCGAAAAGATTTAGTGGATTTTGTTGTTTGGTACGAAATGCATGATCTATTATTAGACTATAACGTAAAAATAACATAACACAAGCGTGCGAAGCCGCGGGCAAAAGCTAGTCCTCAATATAACTCTTGCCGCAGTCACAGGGTATCTTGTACACCCCCGGGACGTTCAACGGCTCCTGGTCCTTGGGCGATCGCAACATCTTCTTATTCTTATTCTTATTCAATATGGGGGCGCTAAGTCCTGCACTGACGTCCCGCTAGGGGTGTATTGTGCATTTCCCCCTGCCAGCATCTAACCGAGCCACCCCAACTCCTTAAAATAACGGAGTGTGGCTCTAGGCTGCTGGCACAACTGCTCCAGTGGCACTGATGATGGGTGTTGGAGTAATGACGATGAGACATTCGTAATGTCCTGAGTAGACTGTTGTGTGTCTACTCGTGTTAACATTCCTGATGTGTATCTGGCTTCCTCTGTAGCTGTGCAGTATCTCAGTACGTGTTCCACAGTCTCGTCTTCTTTCAGGCACCCTCTGCATAGGGGGCTATCCGTGGCCCCAGTCTTATACAGATGATAGTTTAAATTGCAGTGGCCAGTGATGAGGCCAACTATAAGCCTAAGATCCTGCCGTTGCAACTTTAGCAAGTCATTAGTGATCTTTCTATCAATGGTTGGAAACACGGCCTTAGCCTGTCTACAGTCCGTTTTCTTGTCCCAGATTTTCTCCTGCTCTTTTTCAGTGTGCCGACGTAGTGAGTCCCGCACTTCCATCGCTGATGGTTTGCAGAGTCCTCCCACGTCAGCATGAACTTCTTTCTTGGTTCCCTCTTTGGCAAGAAAATCTGCCCTAAGGTTACCTGGGCATGAGCTGTGGCTCTTCGTCCATCTTACTATTGCTCTACATTTATGAGACAGTTTCTGTAGAGTCGCGTGGCACTCTGCTAGAACTCTCGACCTGGTTGTGGGCCTTCTGAGTGCATAGTCTATGCACTCAGATCGCAACATCTGCCGAAGTTGAGAATGCGTACGGAAGACCGTCCTAATCCCATATTCCTGTTGCAGCAGATATCCAATCCTGTCCGTTATTCCTTTTATAAACGGCAAATAAATAGGCGAACGTTCCACGGTGAATGGACGCACACGCTCGCTCCCACCTGCGAGACGGGAACATTGCCGCCAATCATACCTATTATTTTTCAGCACCCCCTGTACGTGCTCTAGCTCAGCTTTAACATACTGAGGGTCGCAGAGGCTTAGCGCACGGTTAATCAACGCTCTCGGCACAGAAGATAAATGCGAGGGGTGATGGTGAGAATCGGCCTGCAAGTACCGATCCGTGTACGTTGGTTTTCGGTACACGCTATGTGACAGCACCCCGTCAGGTCCTCGAATGACACGAACATCTAAAACGGCCACTCTCCCTCTTTCTCCTCTTCGGCCGTAAAGGAGATGTTCTCATGCACCCTGTTGAGGTGTGAGAACTCATACAGTGCATCCCTGGCGATAATAGCGAACACGTCATCAACAAAACGCCACCACAAACGTGGCCTAACACCGGCGGTCGATAATGCCAAATCCTCAAACCACTCCATAAATATATTAGCCACTACCGGAGCTATTGGGGAACCCATTGCCACACCATCGACTTGCAAGTAGAAATCCCCCCGCCACAAGAAGTAACCACTCTTCAGGCAGTACCTCACCCAGTCGACGTACTCAGCGGGTAACTCAGTTCCCCGTATCAACCTTGAGATGATAGTAATAGGGTCCTCCACTGGTACATTCGTAAACAAGGAACCCACATCAAAGCTCAACATTACTTCCGAAAGCTCAACCCGCTCCCCTGCCAACAACTGGACAAAATGCCTTGAGTCCTTGACAAAACTACCAGTCTTACCGGTGAAAGGTTGCAGAATCGCGGCCATATGCTTGGAGATCTTATAGGTAGGGGAGTCGATCTGACTAACAATAGGTCTAAGTGGCCAATCTGGCTTATGGATCTTAGGTAAAGCATAAATTTTGGGTGACGTAGGGTTGTGCGGGCGCAAACGCGCCAGGAGATCCTTATCATTTGCACCCCGCAACAGCTTCATTACATTTGCTGTCACTCTGGCAGTCTGGTTGTAGTCGACTTTCTTTTACGTGTGGTTATCGCTTACCATCTCCTCAATTTTTCTCTCATATTGTCCGGTATCAACCACCGTAGCATTGCCCTTATCAGCTGGTAGTACTAGGATCCAGGAGACGCAGCTCCCTCAAGGCCAGTACCTCATCCTTGCTTATATTGTTCCTAGGTAGTAATGCACTCTGCGTCCTGGTATGTGTCCTCAACTCACTGTGTCTTCGACACTAGCAATTATCCTTTCCACCGGTATTCTACGTGGAACAGGCGCAAAATTCAGGCCCTTTGATAAAACCCGGATTGCATTATCACTCAAGCGATGGGAGGACAAGTTGACAACGGTATCAATGGATGTAGTAATACCGCTCCCATTAGTAATATGATGTGGGTAGTTCGAAAATCCCGTGCCATTCTGTTGTTTACACAAATTTTTCAACTTTTCGACCCCTTTTAGTATGTGCAACCAAATTCTCAGTTTCGTACAGTGACAATGACATTGACATACGCGGGTGCATCGGTGCAACTTCAGAGCACCTGTCGCCGCCATCTGCGTCCAGGCAGATCAACTGTTTTACGTTAACGTTACACTTATGCGTGCGTAAATATTCGTGCTAGGCCCACTGAACATAACTTACGGATACTTAAGAAGGTGATAACCTGTCAGAGTATTTTTTTTTCGAATCTGTGGTAATATCAGTTATGAAAATATTCTAGCACCCCTATTCTGAACGCATCGAAAACGTTTCGACTCGACCCCTACATAACACTCTCCGTCTCTTTCATTCTAAATGTAGATGAAGGAGACGGATTTCGTAAGTTTCGAATCGAAACGTCGATGGATTTGAGAATAGGGATGCAGGTATGTGGGTAATTTTTCTCTATAATCTGTGTCAAACCAGTAGAATAAGAGCCAATTTACGAGCAACTGTGATAAAAATATATTACTATAGTGTGAGTCAAACTTTATGGCGGCTGTGAAGTGCGCTGCGCACACCGCTCACCTCTGCCCGCGCACATCTCATTTTTGATACTGCGCAGCGTTTCACGCCGACTTCACACTTTCACAGCCGTCATTGGGTTTGAATCGCACTCGTGTGTAGTACCTACTTGTGTACACTGTACACCCTGCCCAGATAATGGACCTGACAAACGTTTTTTACATGCCAAATAAATCTACAAAAAATTACGAGAAAAACTGTGTTTTTACTTTTTTATATCTTAAAAAAAGGCGCTTTCGTTTGCAAGATTTGCACTTTTTTTTTCTTATATTTTGGCTCCACACATAGTGTATTTAGCCAGTGTCAAGTATAGTTATTTTTCATCGTTAAAGAATATATCACGTAAAGTCAAGTCTTAGTCATAGTCCAGTCTAAGTCAGGTAGTCGTAGTCCAGACTAAGTCATGCTCCAGTAAAGTGGTGGCAACTTTACTAGAAGTTTCTATGGAATTTTGGAAGCAACACGAAAACTCACTTTTCACCACATTATATCACTTGCCCACACTCATGCTCTTAAGTCAGCACTTAATGCGTAAAACGCCACCAATTTTAAACATAAATACTGGAAAAAGCACAAGTTTTGAGAAATAATACAATGCAACGACGTGAAATTTTCCGCGTTCCCGCCAAAACTCCCGTTAATCTGTTATAATCGACAATTATAATCTCGACACATCTTCATTTAATTAGTATATCTCATACTCGCCCACCGTTAGAAAATAACACCAACTGGAACCCACTCATTTGTTTTCTTAGACTGTCTGTCACTGTCAGTCTGTGATCGTGTCAAATACAAACAAACTGTCATGCATGAAACTGTCTGAAATTCGGGATTCGAGAATCGGGAAATTAATTATTTATAAAAATATTATTGTTATTATTAAAAGTTTTCAAACCCATGGCCTTTGTCTAATTCGATTGTGTTTAATGTATTTTAATACGTGTGTCAGTTTGTGTTCCGTTTGAGCTAATTGAAGGTTGCTATGTTACAGTGGTTAGCAGCATAACCAACAAATAAAAATAGACAGATTTACAATATCTTGTATTACATCATTGCCTTGGGTTTAATAATCAATGCTAGCTAATTTTAATATAAATCTTGGCTCGAAATTGAAAGTGGATTGTTGGCTTTGTGAATTGTGAGGTGAAGAATTACCCTCTGAATTATTCAATTAAAAGTGGTAAACTAACCTATATTTAATGTAGTTACAAACAAAATGAGTGCTTTTATTGGGATTCTACCGCGAGTAGTAAAAAGAAGACAGTTGCTATCAACTATTTCAAAATTACGTTATATGGTATGAATTAATGTAAAATGTAAAACCCTTTCATAATGTTTTGGACTATGTACCCATGTACACTCATTATTAATCCCAAACCTAAATAAAATAATTTTAATAGCTGGTGAGTTTAGTATTAGCTGGTACTGATTTGAGATTTTAGAACAGCAGTTTTCAAAGAACAATACAAGGTATCACAGCGGGTCACCAATTCATGGGTTAAGTTTGCCCTGGGGTCCTACCACAACCTCTTATAGCATTATTACTTCAATCATACTTTGACAAATGACATAAAAGTAAGAATACTATAATGTTGTAAAGGCAGATCAGTTTTGATGATGTCACGTTGAATTGTTCACTTGAATACATCATGTTGATACTGACACACGATAATGCAATATAAAAATGGAGACATCTCGTTCTCATGCAGGAATACTTAATATGTTCATGGTACGAATTCAAACAATATTACTGTACATTATTTGTTGTTTTTTGTTTGTTAGTGACCAGAAGTTTAAAATCCTATATTAATATTATTGTAACTTTGAAACATTACTGTCACAAACCATGATGGTTTTGTATTAGTTTGTGTTAAGGCCTCTGAATACCCAGCAAAGGTATCTTTCCATTAGTGTTAATGCTAAACGATCGCTCAAAATGTATGGAAATGATGTTTCCAAAAACAATAATTATCCTGTTTCCTTATGTTCTTTTGAACTATTGTTCTCCCTCTATTAGTTATTTCATTAAATAGAATTTTTGAAATTGAAATCATCTAGATTAGAACCTATTTTGCTGCACATCAACATAAGTTTATAAAATGCAATGATTTGTAAATAATTAGCTCACACAGATGGGCAGCACAAATCTCTAAGGTTTCCGTATAATAGTTTGGATACCTACACTGAAGAACTAATTTTCTTGTGGTATATAAAATAAGAGGTTGGAGCTGTAGTTATTAACTTTTTCTGCTTTTCTTATAAAGTTCTGCGGCTAGAGCGAAACTTTTATGAATCGTGTGTTTTGTATGCAGGATACCGCTACCAACGAATACGCGCCGGTTGAATAGGCCTTTAAAGTCATACATGAGCTATTTTGGGGTGCAGTAAAATAGTATAATCTGAGAATATAAATTGATTGTTTCAGGTATTTGGGTTAGGTAACAAAACGTATGAGCACTATAATGCAGTGGCCATTTACTTGGATAAGCGATTTGAAGAGCTTGGAGCCACAAGGGTTTATGAGATGGGACTTGGGGATGATGATGCCAAGTGAGTGTAGTTACTAAGTTATTCTTTGTTATCATAATTATGATAAAATTATCCTTGTCACTAAATAATAATATTTAAGTCTCTATGAATATGAAGATTATTACATTATTCAATAGCTGATAAGTACCGTGGGATAAGAAGAATTTACTTACTACAAAATTTTACATACAATCTCCTAATTGATATGTTTATTAAATAAAAGCCTGACTCAGGAAACATAGATAGTGAGTAAAACAGCTATCTGTGTTATTTTATACTTCCTAGGAACTACTCGATCTCTTAATCACCCGATGGTATTGTTTGCTGATGATAGCACAGCGATCTTTACAGGGGAAAGTCATAAGTCACTTGAATCGCAAATAAACTTAGCCTTTAGTAATATAATAAATTGGTTGACGGACAATAATCTAATAATAAATCTTGATAAAACGAATCTTATCACCTTCCATACGAATAAAACTTTGACATTTAATATTAATTACTTAGGTAAGCAGGTAAAAGAAGTTCACATGGCCAAATTTTTAGGATTGCATATAGATTCGGATCTGAACTGGAAAGTGCATGCTGAAAAAGTCTGTGCTAAGCTTTATAGTTACTCTTATGCATTATATATGCTTTCGAAGTATGTAGACCAGTCTGCTGTGTTGACGTCATACCATGCCTATGTTACTTCTGTACTTCGTTATGGGCTTATTTTCTGGGGTAACTGCACTGAGAGAGAAGCGATTTTCAAAGCTCAAAAAAAATGTTTACGGTCAGTTTGTCATTTGCGGTCTACGGATTCTTGTAAACAACATTTTCAGCGGCTCAAAATACTAACTTACCCATGTTTATATATATACGAGGTGGCATTATTTGTAAAGAAAAACTTAAAATTGTTTAACATCCCAAAAAGTAAACGGCTTCGAAACCAAATTTGTATGCCTTCTCATCAAACTGCTTTACATGACAAGAGTGTTTTAAGTATGGCCCCAAGACTTTACACCAATTTACCAAAATACATTTTGGAGATTTTAGATGTCGAACTGTTTAAAAGAAAGCTGTTTGAATTTTTGAGCAATAAGGGCTATTATACTATTAAGGAGTATTTAAATTTTAATAAAATTCTTGTGATTAATTTCAGTACTCTATTGCTATTGTATCAGTTGGTGAAGGGGTATTTTAATGTGTGTGTTCCCAACTGACATTCTAATATTTTTGAATTTATTGTATAGTTATTATGTGTTGAATTTAATGAATTATTGTTGATTATTTCTCCTATTAATTTAAATTCTTGATGTAGTTAAATTCTAATTGTGTTTTACTAGTTTTGCAGGCCAATACGGTGGAATATTAGAGAGCTAAACGTTTTTATTTATTCTTTTACATCTTATTATGTACTCATATTCTTGCAAATAAATACATTGATTGATTGATTGATTGATTGATTGATTGATTGATTGATTGATTGATTGATTGATTGATTGATTGATTGATCAATTCATAATAAGTACAATTAGGGTGAAATGAATCAATTAAAACTGTAACTGAGCTAAATCTGTACATTGAATAGTTTTTGAAAATTTTGATTGCATACACTTCTTTATTGATATAGAAGTGTAAACCATTTTGTTTTGAATTTTTTTCTGTATATGGTAATAGCTATCCAGAATAATATTTAGGATACTTTTTATTTTCTAAAACGGCCAAGTGCTGGTTGCACTGAGCATAAGGTAATAATTTTTATGCATACACCAAATATATATATAGTATGTCTAGAAGATAGATATATTACATATATTATTTATAATCATCCTGTCGAAGGGAAGATAGAAGAGAAAGGGAAAAATATAGGAAAAGGATGCCTGCCTTCCTTTACCATCCCATCCATAAAACTAATAAACTCATGCGAAGCCAGGGCGGGTCAGCTAATAAAGCGAGAGGTATTAGTCATTTATCATTGGATCATAACATTATTATCTACACACTACAACCAATCAGTACATAAATAAACACAATGTACATTGAACATGTTAAATGCTTACATATTCTTCATACTATAAATAATACTACTTATTCTATAAACAATTTTTTAGTATAAAAACGCTATAGGTACCCATGATCTTTTGTACTCATAGTTATGTCATCCATCATATTGTAACACATTATCACTGTTATATTTTGAATTATAATACGAACATCATTTACTTTCAGAAGAACAGACAATAATTTGTATAATAATAATTACAACCCAGAAAGGCCAGAAATAACCATTAATCACCATACACCACACATCCATCACCTAAATCACAGACACAGAATATATAGTACAACATAGATATTGAGCCTTATTTAATTCTATGTAGATGCTTATTTATAAATGCTGCCTAAACTTAGCCAGTGTTTAAAATGTTCCGTCTCATTTTTGCGCGTGACATTTCAAATAAATAGCTGTTCAGGCTCCAACACAATAAAGTGCAATCACAACAGAAAGTGAACAACCAGATCATTCATTCTCATAAAAAAAAACAGGTTGCACAGCGCTACTGACCTACCTTCAGTATTCACCTAGAGTTGCCTCTCTTTCTATTGCGTAACTCGTTATTCGTTATCTAACCTACTGCGGCACCTGCCAAGGCAGACGTGCAGCTGACCACACCTAAACTGCGGAGTGAGGCCCCCTGCCTAAATACAAGGCAAAATTATATCATCCAGAAATTACTCAACTATAAATAGTCAATAATCATTTATTTAATAATAATATATTACGTACGTCAATGAGGATCCAGTTTTAACTAGACATTAAATAGTACAACATAAAATTGACCAACTAAAATAGACGTCAATTAAAAGTAATTAATAATAAGTTAAATAAAAATCAAATGATAATTAATATTACTTATAAAATGTATAAAATGATTGTACGGTAATTAAAATCAACACACAATTATTGTAAATTCGTCTACATTGTAGAACGCCTTCCCAACGAGCCACGTTTTGAGTTTTCGCTTAAATCCTAAAAGACTAGGGCAGAAGTTATGTGCTCTGGTAGCTCATTATATATGGCCAGACCCAAGATGTGCATCAGTCGGTCAGACTGCGAGTCTACGCGTCACAGTAGCAAGCTTTCCGGCGTCACGAGTATTTAGGTATTCACTCGACCATCCGCTCGGGTTTTAAACTGAGATATGTTTTGCCTAACGAACAGTGCCATGCGTGTCAGTGTCTGCGTGTGTGTGATACTCACGTTGAGACGAAATAGGGTTTCGCCGACGTCATCCGCGAATCCCTTGCTATCGCTCTCACAGCACGTTTTTGCATCCAGAAGATGCGCAGCCTGTCGGTCGCGCACCCCCACAGCTCCACGCCATACTGGAGAAGCGAGTGCACGGTTGCGAAATAGCAGGTGCGGACTACGTCGGGCGAAACCACGCGGGACAGTCTACTCAAGGCGAAGCACGCACTACCTAGCTTGGAGCAGAGTTTGTCAATGTGGGAGCACCACGATAGGCTACGGTCGATTTGAAAGCCGAGAAATGTGATCATTCCAGCCTGTTCTATCGGTGTAGTACTTACCAATTGAGACTGACAAACTTCTCGCCTTCCTACCCGAGATTGAAAAATGAATAAAGTAGGTCTTTTTAGCGTTCAGCACGAGGGCGTTCCACTCGAACCACTGCGCTACGTGGTGGGCTGCCTCATTTAAACATACAACTTGGATTTGGTTATATTGAAATTATTTTTATTTAATTCTAGCATTGAGGATGACTTCATCACATGGAAAGACAAATTCTGGCCAGCTGTATGTGAGAAATTCAATATTGAAAGCACGGGTGAAGAAGAACTGGTGCGACAGTTCCGTCTCATAACCCATCATCCAAGTGACTTGGACCGTAATAATGTATTCACTGGAGAAATTGCCAGGTTACACTCTCTACAAACGCAGAGGCCGTGAGTAACTACATCTTGTTTATTTTTTGTTTGTTGATCTATCATGTCACTGTTTTTTATACGACTGCCCGAAAAGGAGGATCTTGTTATTTGAGTGTTTGTAAAGAATCTAAGTATTTGTGTGTTTGTGACCTGTTGCCGAACTTGCTTGTCCAATTAAGGGTTATATTCAGTTATAATTATAGGATCGTGTATTAAATCATTATACCACAGATATCTAATTAGTATTAGATGTCTGTGCAGAGTTTGTAAAAAAGGAAATACATTATAAATGAGTTTATCGACCTGTGTTTAGAAATGAATTTATGGTATATTGTTAACTCTCGTAGCAATCGTACGTGCAGTTTTGGGAGTGGATTTATTGTTTATCGTGGAGGTTTAGAAACACCCAGTTTCAAGTAAGGCTCTCTCAACTTGTAGGGTATCACGGTCCCAGTTCCCCCATTTCGGGATAACACACCAATTCAAGGTCACCTTGTATTGTATGTATTTACAAAACAAAAAGTATTTAAGTATTATATCCGTTATCTGGTTCCCATAGTACAAGCTGTGCTTAGTTTGGGGCTAGATGGTGCTGTGTGAAATGTCAGCACATATTTATTTATTTATTTATGCAGTTGAGGTTGTTGGTTTGATGTTTACGTGTGCTTCCCCAATGAGATTTTAATTATGACCATGAATGTAAGGCAGGTTGTTATTTTTATGTTCTATTATCAAGCACACAAAAACTAAAAATGGATATGACTGATAAACTCTTTATTGATACCAAGGTTACAAAATACAACTACACAACTTATGATTAGGTTATAATGGGTGGTCTAAAAAGCTATATTTGTCCGACAGACAACCTTTGAATGGGACAGAAATAGTAGAAAGTACTCATTGAATGGTTGTAGTTATAAATTATGGATTTGAACCACTTGGAATAGTTTCAATTTGCAAATCAAAAAAAACAATGTATTTCGCAAAATAGGAATTACAAATGAGATTCAAATTTTTGGATTAGAATATTCATATTGTAGATAAATATTAATTGAATTAGTTTATATTTAAAATATTATTATTTATTAATTTATTAAATACTCGATAACATCTTTTTATTTGTAATTATAATTAGAGGTTCAACTTCAAAGGTACTCAAAAATGTTCTACTCTTCAAGAACGCAGTATTTTATATAAACGTGAATGGCATCATACTCGCACCACATCGCAATAATTAATAATCATAGAGTCGTGAAGTCGGTGCGAAACGCTGCGTAGTAGTAGCGAAAATTAGATGTGTGCGGAAAGAGATAAGCGATGTGCGCAGCTTTCCTTGCAGCTGCTTGCAACGCACTTCACAGCCGCCAATGAGTTTGACGCAGACTATACCAATGACACCACGGACACTATGTAGTATGTATTATATAAACATAATGTATGCGAAAGTTCGTGTGTGTGTGTGTGTGTTGTTGTCAATATTGTGTTGGGCTTTATACTTTAGGGCTAAGTTCTTTAACCTCGCCACCTGACCTGGCTCGACACGTCATATATTCACATAAAAAAAAAAATACATGGAATCCAATTATCCCAGGACCTTGGCCATGCGGCAAACCCTGGGACACAGCCAGTATTACATATTTTTATTGTATATATGGAAATAAAGTTGGTTCTCATAGTCGTGAGAGAAAGCACATGGGGTTACACGTTATAGTCCAAGTCACAAAATAAATAAATTTTTTTTTTTTTTTTTTGCTGTTTCAAGAATGCCTATTTAAAAAGACATTCTATTTATATTACAATCTAGTCATCTACTTGACTAATGAGTAATTCTAATTTAACCTAAACTTCTACAATCAAAATATTCTAAGAATGTGTCCAATAACACGTTTCTTATTGTCTCTATTAAGGCGAAGACACATGGTTCTTGTGTTCTTTTTAGGTAGCACTTGTTTGCACTGCACCACACTATACTAACATTTTATACACTATGTCACTACACTAACTCAAACGGTTTTGTTCTTTTTAATCTCCTAACTATATCCGTGTGGTCGAGCAGCTGGATTGTTTCGACGTTCACATGATGATGAAGTCTGTAATGGTGACTTTCTGCGTACTTCTTAATAATTTTGACGACAACCTCTACTTTAAGGTCCCGATGTAGGTCGTCATTTCGTATGTACCAGGGTGCATTTACAATTTCCCTTAGTACCTTGTTCTGAAAGCGTTGGATCATGAGGATATTACTCTGTTTGGTACAACCCCACAGCTGTATACCATAAGTCCATACTGGCATCAGGACTTGTTTATATAACAATATTTTGTTGTGTACTGACAGAGTGGAGTGTCTTCCAAGCAGCCAGTACATTTTTTTAAATCGTATGTCAAGATCTTCTTTTTTCTTCTTGACGTGTGCTTTCCAGCGAAGCTTTGCATCAAGAGTCATACCTAAATATTTGGCTGTATTCTCATATGGGATTTGGCGATTGTTTATATAAATCGGAAAATACTGATGTTGTTTGTTACTAAAGTCAATATGGGTCGATTTTGATTCATTGAGTTTGATCCTCCATTTTAAAGTCCAGTCATGGATTTTATTTACAGCCATTTGCACCTTTGCTGTTGCTTCTTTATGGGTATTTCCCACCCCCATTATTGCAGTATCATCAGCAAAGGTCGCGATGGTGTTATTATCGAATTCAGGTATATCACAGGTGTATATCAGGTACAGGACCGGACCTAAAACACTACCTTGTGGTACACCAGCTTTTATTTCTTTTATATCCGAGTATGTATTCTCTTGCCTTATCCTAAATACTCTATTCGATATATATGATTCCAAGATGTCAGCAAACTGTTTTGGTATCATTGTTCTTAGTTTGTGTATAAGGCCTTCATGCCAAACTTTATCGAACGCTTGCGCTACATCTAGGAATACAGTAGAGCACACTTTCTTATCTTCAAGAGATTTTTCGATGATGTTTGTGATTCTGTGCACTTGATCAATGGTTGAGTGGCTTTTTCTAAAGCCAAACTGATGTTCTGGTATTAGGTTGAGTTCATCAATTACTGGTTTCAGTCTTTTGAGTAAAAGTTTTTCCAACAACTTTGACATAATGGGGAGCAAGGAGATCGGCCTGTATGATGATGCTTCATGAGGCGGTTTCCCTGGTTTTGCTATCATTATGACCTCAGCAACTTTCCAAAGATCTGGTATATATTTCAACCTTAGTGAGGCGTTGATAAGGGTTGTTAGTTTAACAAGTGCTTTTTTCGGGAGATTATGTAGTATTTCTCCTGGTATTAGGTCATACCCGGGAGATTTTCGAGGATTTATATTTCGTTTGATTTCTTGTATAACTTCTCTTGGCGTGACCAGTTTTATAGTATCACTTTCACGTAACAGCGTGTGGTCATTATCCATGATAAAAGGTTCATTGACGTGACTCTCATTAGGTTGAAATATATTTGCTAAATGATCCGCAAATCTTTTAGCTTTTTGATCATTGTTTACCGCCCATTTTCCGTTTTCATCTCTTATTGGTGGAATTTGAGTGATTGGTCTTTTAAGGTTCTTTGTAGCCTTCCACAATGAATAGTCTGTACTGCGGTCACTAGTTAGCTTCAAAAGATACCTGTTCATCGTATCATCATTGTAAAATTGAATTTGCCTGTTAAGCTTTTTTGTCAAATTATTAAGTTTTCTTTTATCATCAGGGTCCCGTGAATGGTGCCATATATTCCGTTGCCTTCTTTTTTCATAAATAAGCTGTTTAATTTTCTGTGGGTATATATGACCTTTGGTTTTGTTGTTGACTTCTGGCGTATTATTCCAAGCTGCTTGTTGGATATGTCGTATAAACTTTTCCAATTCAGTATCTAAGTGTTCTGATGTCTTCAGTGGCACTTTGAGATCTATGCTACATTCTAAGTCTATCTTAAAACTATCCCAGTCTGTATGCTTATTAATCAGCGTTATGGGTTTTTCTGGTTCCAGTACATTCTCGTTTATTATTAAATATATTGGAGAATGATCCGAGTTTAAATCATAACTTTGCTCTGTTATTAAGTAACTAGATGATAAATTCTTATATATGAAAAAGTCGATTAAGTCAGGTATTTTAAGAGGGTCCGTTGGCCAGTATGTTGGCATTCCTGTGGATGTAACTTCACATTTCATCTCTTTTACGGCACGAAGCAGTTCTTTTCCTTTGGTAGTGGAAAGTCTGGAGCCCCAGTAGGTATTTTTGGCATTGAAGTCTCCCCCCAAGACAAATCTACTACCGAGGAGCTTTAGGAAGCTTATGTATTGCTCCTTTTTTATCATATGCCGCGGTGGGCTGTAGATGGCTGATACTATTATGGGATACGTTTTAGTTTTTAAACATATTGCCACAGCTTGAATTTCTTTATGTTCATGTCTGAATTCTTCATGATGCTGCAAGTTTTCTTTTACAATGACTGCACTACCACCCCTTGCAGTGTTGTCCGGGTGTAAGGCATGGTATACTTTATACCCCTTAAATTTAATATGGCATTGATTGGTGAAGTGCGTTTCTGAAACTAAACACACGTCCACTTTTTCTATATTAAGGATAGCTTGCAACTCGTTATGGTGTTTTTGGAGTCCATTTGCATTCCAAGCCATAATTTTTAGTTTACTAATCATTTTTGTGTCTTAAATAAAGCTGTTTTAGCGCTATTTTCGATCTTTCTTAGGCGTTCTTCGAAAGATGACATAAACTTTAGAATGTCATCTAACTTTTCGTCACTGGTTGAGGCGCGAGGAACCGGATGCGCTTTTTCTGTATCTCTAGCAGCAGCTTGGGCGTAGGAGATGCTCTTAGTAACGTGTGTTGGTGTTTTAGCGTTTGGCTTGAACATAGAGCCAACTTGTTTCTGTGTAGCTGCACTGTGGTGCGGTGCTACCGTAATTTTTTTCGATTTCTTGTTGCGTATTAACTGAATTTCTTTTGCTATGGTGCAACCTCTGTAGTTAGCGGGATGTGGAGCACCACAGTGAACACATTTTGGCTTTTCCTCCGGAGACTTTTTACAATCCCTTGTTAAGTGTTTACCCGTGCATTTAACACACCTAGGTTCTTTGGAGCAATACTTTTGCGTATGCCCATACGCCTGGCATCTCTTGCACTGAGGGACCAGCTTGGTGGTTTTCAGCGACTGTATTTCTACTTGGTATCCCAGTATGGTTTTTATGCTGAATATTTTACTAACTTCCTCGTCATTTGCAAACGTCAACATGAATATATTGAGTGGTTCTTTCGATTTCCAACTCAGCTTGTTGACAGCTTCCAGGATTTTATACCCTTTATTTTTCAAATCTTCCACAATTCTTTCTGATTTGCATGTGAAATGCAATTTTTTGGCTACTACTCTTACTGGCCTCTCTTGTTTGTTTTCATAGGAGTGCCAGGTGCAGTTGTTAGTGGTCAGGGCTTTCGTTATTTCCCTGTATGTTTCCTCATTCGTAGCGTTCACTTTTACAGTATCTCCATTCATCATTTTAATGCTGAATGTTTCAGCGGGCAGATTGCACTGTTCCAAAAAATCAAAAAAGTTTTGGTAGTCTTTTATACCATCAACAATAATTGGTGGTGGTAAATAGACTCTTCTGTGCTTTTCTTTGCTAGCTTTGTCTTCATTGACAGTTTCATCTTGAGTGGGTGAGGTGTTCAGTTTCCTTTTTTTCCTTGTTTTTGTCCGGATCCACTCAGTTTCTCTAGCTAGGTCTTCTTCGTCTGTGCTGTATTGAGCACGAGAAGAAGTCTCCATAGCTGGCGTTGCTGGTTTCTCTACGTTCGTCTCAGACAAACATTTTAACTGTTGTTTCAGGATTTCAATTTGACTTTTCAGGTCATTTACCAGGCTTTCTAACTTTTGGCGAGCTACCTGTTCTTCGCAGAAACGTTTGTATAATAGATGTTCAGTCTCTGTTGTTAACCGGATGGTATCGGTTTTCTTTTGAGAATCCATTGCGGCGAACGTGAATCTTCGCCTTAACAATAAATTATAATTTGCCGTCAGTCATCAGCCTTGCGCAATAAACTGGGTCATCGCGGTGCAGCCGACGAGACGGCTTTGTTGTGATACGTAAGCACTTTGCACTGTTGGTGCGCGCGGTCGCGAGTCACACACAACTGTTCTCAGCGGAAATAGAACGATCACTCTGTGTGCGGAAAGAGATAAGCGATGTGCGCAGCTTTCCTTGCAGCTGCTTGCAACGCACTTCACAGCCGCCAATGAGTTTGACGCAGACTATACCAATGACACCACGGACACTATGTAGTATGTATTATATAAACATAATGTATGCGAAAGTTCGTGTGTGTGTGTGTGTGTGTTGTTGTCAATATTGTGTTGGGCTTTATACTTTAGGGCTAAGTTCTTTAACCTCGCCACCTGACCTGGCTCGACACGTCATATATTCACATAAAAAAAAAAATACATGGAATCCAATTATCCCAGGACCTTGGCCATGCGGCAAACCCTGGGACACAGCCAGTATTACATATTTTTATTGTATATATGGAAATAAAGTTGGTTCTCATAGTCGTGAGAGAAAGCACATGGGGTTACACGTTATAGTCCAAGTCACAAAATAAATAAATGAAATGTCTCGTATGTTTTCAGACCCTACGATGCCAAGAACCCGTTCCTGGCACAAATCAAAGTCAACAGAGAGTTACATCAAGGTGGTGACCGCTCATGCCTTCACGTGGAGTTAGACATCTCCTCATCGAAAATGCGATATGAAGCTGGTAAGTACATGATCAATTTTATTGTTGTCCGCTTAGAATTAATATAAGCAAGGTTGTGTTGTTATTGATATCGATTATTGTTATTGATTAGTGATAGCATATCACTAGAATACCATTCCAATTGACTTTTTAGCTTATAATAAAATTATTATTAGTCTAGACCATGCATGTCAAACTCGCGGCTCGTAGGCCGCATGCGGGCCTCTACGCATTTGTTTGCGGTGCGTACCATTTCAATTTTACCCGTTCAATTTTAAGAACTGCCTCCCTTCTGGTGAACAGAATTGTACATTATGATATTAGTGTGGGAAGTTGATCATTGCACTCGAGGTGGAAACATGAGACGAGCCGCAGGCGAGCGTGACATGGCTGCCGAGAGTGCAATGATCAACCCACACGAGTGTCATACGACTGTTTTTATCACAGTATGCGAGGAAAAAACAGACTTGTATTGCTAAAAACGTATAGTTTCTTATTCTCCCACGCCGTAGTTACCTATTGAACATAGTAGTAACTAGGGTTATATAAGAAAACACAGACACAGAAAAGAGAAAAAACGTTTTGTTTTAGTGGTGCGAACAATGTCGTTGCAGCCATAATAAATTAACAAATATCTAGAAAAAATATAATAAAGCGAATAACAATGTATTCAGAACATAACTAACTTACTGTGATTCAGTTAGACATGCATGGTTTTGACTTAGGTACATATAATTTGTGACAGATTATTTAAAGTGTATTTCTTTTGTGCCTTTTGTGTTTTTTTTTTCTCTGTTGCAAATAAATAATTTTTCTTTCTTTTCTTTTTCTTTATAATAAAATTTTGTGTGTTTTGTAATAAAATTTTGTATTGCCTGTAATATTCCTATTGAAGTTTACTGGGCTTCAAATTTTTTACCTGTAATGTAATGAAAAATAAA
The DNA here is from genome assembly GCA_963580505.1 of Ennomos erosarius. Lineage (NCBI taxonomy): Eukaryota > Metazoa > Arthropoda > Insecta > Lepidoptera > Geometridae > Ennomos > Ennomos erosarius. The sequence goes on along the minus strand of OY756981.1, from coordinate 7,563,536 downwards.
ATGGAAAATGTAATGAAAATGAATTGAGGCATAATTAGCACACCTACAACAACATCGTATACTATGGATGTTTCCAATTACACGAATTTGCATTCTATAGCTATATCATTATAAAATTATCAGTAAAATGTAATGTCATTGTATGCAAAGCATGTCGCGTGAATTTACTTTTAACTTACCTTCAACTAAACAATAGAGTAACCCACAACTACATTTAATTTTGATACATTATATAAAATAATATTATTGTACAAAAAGAGGCATCAATAAATATTATCACGTCGAAGTATCATATTTATTCGCCGATGCCAGTTTAGAGCACTATTGGAAAACAGCGCAAATAAACCTTGGCTACGAAGAGCATTGAATGTGTCAGTAATATTTATGATTTTTATAGCAGTATCGCCTGCTCAGCGTAATCTACAGATCAATTTGTAAAGTGAAAATTAGAATCACGAGCGGGGATTGAGCCCGCATCCATCCATCCCTAGTCTAGGGATTGAACCCGCATCCATCCATCTCTAGTCTAGGGATGGATGGATGCGGGTTCAATCCCCGCTCGTGATTCTAATTTTTCCTTTACAAATTAATCTGTGTCAGTAATCACTAATCGGTATTCAGAGGGCCTAGCACGAACATTTACGCGGGAGTAAGTGTAACGTTAACGTAAGCCAGTTGTATGGAATTTGATCAGCGCCCCATACAACTGACTTACGTTAACGTTACACTTACTCCCGCGTAAATGTTCGTGCTAGGCCTACTGTTCAGTATTAGCACATAAGGCTTAATTAGTCATTATCAGTAAAATGTGGTTAATGATAAATTTTGTGCTCCACTGAGTTGCAAGGGCCGCCGAGTCAACTTCAAATTCTTGAATTTAAGTAGACATTATATATTATTATGCTGTTGCCGTGACAAGTAATAAACCTTCTGCATCGACCTTATTAAGTCAAATAATTAGGCAGGTAGAGTATCTAGCGCGGGCCTCTAGATATCAAGCCGAGGTGTAAGGTCGTTTGCCAATTATTTTGTTGTGATCAATTTTTTACTCATCAACCTAACCTAACTGCCATTAACTGAACCGGATGCGGTTTTTTTTTGTTATAACAGCCTTATGACGTTAATGTATACGTATTTCATCCACTTCATCGATATCATAGAAAAAAACCATGACGTTTACTTAGTTAAATCTTGTAGCGTAAACTGAACTTGTCGGTTGTCGATAGGCACCGTTAATGTCTCATAAATATCATATAGAGCCATTTGTTGTCTCTAAACGCAACTCCACTTTGGAAATGCGAATAGAGCTCAAGACAAAAAGTTGGGTATATTTATAGGCTACCGTTTATAGTTAAATAAAGTATTTTTATTGTGTAACACTTAAGAAAAGCAAAGCGGTATTTCGTCCCCTTCGTTTATGTTAAAAGAGTTAACTGTGATATAATTAAAATAAGCATAATCCCTGGTTTAAGGATCCTGTATACCTGAATTCATTATTTCGCTCGTGACATTTTTGAATAATAATTAAGTATTATATTTTCGTTGAATATTTATAATTTTGATGAGAACATATTTAGCTAGATTTCTTGCAAGTAAATTCAGTTATTTAACTTCACAAATATGATGGCCGAGCGAGATAGAGGATCCACGAATATACGAGCCTAAGCGTGTTTGTCCAGGCGACCACGTGGCCGTGTATCCGATCAACGACACGAACCTCGTGACGCGTATCGGTGAGCTGACGGGCGCCGATCTCGACGAGGTGTTCTCCCTCATCAACACCGACCAGGAGAGCTCGAAGCGGCACCCGTTCCCGTGTCCCACCGCTTACCGCACCGCACTCTCGCACTATATCGAAATCACAGCTCTGCCTCGCACGCATATCCTGCGCGAGTTGGCAGAGTATTGCACGGATGAAAAAGTAAGTTTGACAACTAAGTGGCATGATGCACGTTTCACACTGTTTTTTGCCAAATAAATATTTTAGGTTGATGTACATTAATTTTTGCTATGATTTGTCATCATCATCATTAACAGACTGAAGACGTCCACTGCTGAACATAGGCCTCCCCCAGGGACCTATGGGGGGCCGGCCTACGCTGCGTCTTCCAGTTCGTGGTCGCCACTCGAGAACCTTTCTTCCCCATCGGTTGTCAGTTCTACGAGCGATGTGGCCTGCCCATTGCCATTTCAACTTGCTAATCCTAAGAGCTACATCGGTCACTTTGGTTATCCTGCGGTTCTCCTCATTTCGGATTTTATCTCGCAGGGAAACACCGAGCATTGCTCTCTCCATAGCTCGTTGCGCGACTTTGAGCTTAGTTGCTATGATTTGTAGTTGATTTTAATGCTCGTCTTGACATGTGGCTCAATGACTCGTGAGACTAGCTAAACAGTCAAGCAAGGTCTACCTATTTACGAAAATATATCCGACAATTATATCATGAATACCCAGTTTAAGTGTACGTGTTTTTTTGTTAATTGCAGGATAAGCAGAAACTGCTTCTTATGGCAACTAATTCTCAGGAGGGCAAAGCGTTATACCAATCCTTCGTTGCCGAAGCTTGTAGAAACATTGTGCACATTCTAGAAGACATTCCATCGTGTAAACCGCCACTGGATCACATTTGCGAGCTGCTGCCACGTCTTCAGCCACGATACTACTCTATTTCTTCAAGTCCTAAGGTAACAATAACTCTGTATTAATCATTATTTTTAGAGGATGTGGGGCTGTGTTGCTGCGAGACGCTGCCGTTAGAATCTGTTGCTTTTTTTATTTTGCTGTATCAAAAGCGCGCAAACTACTTTCTATGCATAACTATTACGATAAATGCTCAGTAATTTCACGTGTTACAGTGCCCTACAATACAAACCGAATTATAGTAGTGCTTGCACACTATTACATGATGGCAGAATAACTGGCAAACGAACTCTGCGTATAGTAAAACTAAATGATCAATATTGTCGTAGATGTACCCCGACACGGTTCACATAACGGCGGTGGTGGTGCAATACAAGACGCCGACGGGGCGCGTGAACAAAGGTGTGGCGACCACGTGGCTCGCCAACCTCAAGGCGGAACCGGGACTACCGCTGCCGCGCGTGCCTGTCTACATCAGGAAGTCTCAGTTCAGGTAATACCCGGTTTATATGTGTTACATACATGCGTAATCTACAGATTACGCTGAGCAGGCGGACATGAGACCACTTGTCATGGTAGCTTAAGGCTGCAATTACGAGGATGGGCCAATCTGTCACTTTTTAAAGCCTTGTTTCCATTTATCTGTGATAATGAGTGAAATGTTATTATTATCTATAGATAGGGTAATCCAATGCCGTTAATTATAGGATGAAAGTTTTTCACTGGCTTTAACCAATAATTCATAAAATACATTTTCCGAAGAGTCCTCCTATGAAAATGACGAAAAAGGGTCTAGTTCTCTGTCATATATCTAAACAACTGTAATATTTTATTGATTAAAAAAAATACCTTAAATTAGCTGATATACTCGACTATAATTATAGAATGGCAAATATTTAAAAAAAATGTGATAGACACTCGAGAAAAAAAGAACAGTTTATTTCACTATTCCATACGATTTCCTTATATTTTGCCAAACTTCAATATCTTAACTGTATGAAGATAAGGTTGGTTTTGCTTTGCTCATTGTGTCTCGTTTTTGATATAAATCAACGAACACTTGAAACGAATTCTCAGTTGCGCTTGGGCGCCATCGAGAGCAGACACTGTGCCGTTTGACATCAGCAGCTCCTGGTGAAAACATCGCTGTACGAACACGAATATTAGGCATTGGAAATAATTTCGAAATAAGATCGTCGACAACGAATTACCTATTTCTGCCCATTTTGAATAATTAGTATTTATTCTTTCTCGGAATAGACGTAAATCGTAATGACCGATTTGATGTTAGATTTCGAATGCTGATGATGGATGGTGGTGATGGTGGATGGTGGTGATGACGGGTAGAACTTCGGTGCCGACTTTGAGCTCGTTTCATTAGTTGTGATATGATATTTCCGGTTGATACCGGGGCGCGGAAATTGGACTGGCTGACCTGATGGTAGACTTCGAAGACTTCACCTGGAACTCCTAGACGTGTAGAGCTAGACATGCCATCTTTGGGCTCGATTCATTAGTGGTAATCAGATCTTCTTGTTTCTTGATCTTTTTTATTGGGGTTGGTCTGACCTGCAGGTAGGTGCCTACATAATCTTAGGTACCTACCTACCTACCTACTCGTCATGAAGAATTTAGGCGGTTTGGTTTTCTGAAAAGTATTTCTCTTTTTATTAATAAATCATCATCATCATCATCATCGACTACTATTGTCGTCATCATTGTGGTCATCATCATCACCGTGTTCATCATCTTCATCTTTTCAATTATTGTCGTCATTATCATGTTCATGGTCATCACCGTATTCATCATCAGGTACCTTTACAAAAACATGACTTCTGTGGGAACTCGTAAACTATAAGTCCGGTTAGTATACTATGTTTAGGTAACTTGTAGAACTAACTGAGACGATCTTATGGACAAAAAATTCTTATACATCACTAATACAAAAAATATGTCTTATTATCAAAAACAAAATGAAGATGTATATATCTAAGAAGGAACTGCCTGACAACTTGACAATATACTACAAAAGTATAGAAATAGGTCAAATAATTACCAATAAAAAGTGACTCATCATAATGGTGACTCCAAAAAAAAGTACCCTCATGGATTTCAGAAACTATAATACGGATCAGTGTAATCGTAACATTGTAGTAATAAACATTCAAAATTATAATGTAAAAAAAAAATACCTGGTGCCCATACAAAAACCCTCATTTTCGAAGGAACTCGTAAACCATAGGTCTGATTGGTATATAACCTTCAGGCAAGTTGTAGCACTAACCAGGATTCTTCAAGAAATGTTGAAAAAAACATAGGGCCTATACAATGTTTTTACCATTTTTACCATTTTCATGAATAACCTCTTACCCAATCAAAACTCGGTAATCTATTTTCCCTACCATTGATAAAAAAAAATGAAATATTCAAAGTCTACCATGAGGTCAGTCCAATTACTTCGGTAGAAAGATCTCTTCATCACTAACAAAACGAGCTCAAGCTCGGTTCACCTAGCTCTACCTCTCTATGATTTCTAGATGAAGTCCTCAAATTCTTTCATGAGGACATTCATAACATAACATTGTCGTGAAAATTATTCTAAAAATATGGAAATAAAAATATATTTTTTTAATAAGAATTTCAATCAGTGTGTGTTGCCAGTGATGACAACATATGGAACTGAAACGTATTCTCACTGTTGGCCTCATTAGTAAGCTCAAAGTCGCGCAACGAGCTATCGAGAGAGCTATGCTCGGTGTTTCCCTGCGAGGTATGATCCGGAACGAGGAAATCCGCAGAAGGACTAAAGTGACCGATATAGTTCTTAGGATTAGCAAGTTGAAATGGCAATGGGCAGGCCACATCGCTCGCAGAACTGACAACCGATGGGGAAGAAAGGTTCTCGAGTGGCAACTACGAAACGGAGCGCGCAGCGTAGGCAGACCCCCTACTAGGTAGGGCGACAACCTGGTGAAAACCGCGCGGAGCCGATGGATGCGGGAGACGAGAATGATGATTATGATCTTTTTAATTCTTCATCATCATCAACAGCCTGAAGACGACCGCTGCTGAACATAGACCTCCCCCAGAGAGCTCCACTTTGAGCGGCTGCTGCATCCATCGGTGCCCCGCATCGACAACGGTTTTAATTTTTACCCACCTATAATTAGATACATACAATATATCTACAATCCTACGATAACATATTCCTAAAAAACAATATAAAGGAAATACACATATCGAGTAAAAATAAAATTAAAAAAATAAAAGGACCAAATTATTTTGGTTTAGTCAACCTCGCCCGCCGTTATCCCGTCGCTGTGTGCGTAATGCCGTGCGCGTGTAGTAGTGCGGCTAAATACCTATTCATGCGCGTAGTATACGTCCTTAAGTAAAGCATATCCCGGCTGGATGGATGGACGCGGGTTCAATCCCCGCTCGTGATTCAAATTTATCATTTACAAATTAAAAAGGAAAATAAAAGTTTACCAGTGGAATATCACACCTAAACTCATGCTGATCTGGTGGCTAGGCTCTTCACTCATGCTAATCGGTGCCATAAAAATGGCACGGATTAAACGGCTTCAATTTCAATAACGTACTGAGGTTCTATTTCTATAGGTACCATTGAGATGATAGGTAAAAAAAAGAGACTTCATCATTTTTTAAATATAACTTCTGCACTAAAACAAATCATCTGTTTAAACACCGGGTCGTTACTCGTATCTAACAAAACTCAAACCCGAATTGTATTTATAATATTTGAAGGTTCATATTTATTTTACCTCTTACAATTCGAACGTTTCTTACGTTTGTTTGTTGAAGTATCTACGTTTATTTTTAGAAACATTTTATTGAGCAGGTTAGGTTGTCGTTAACATATTACGTCTTCAGAAGGTAATAATAACAACAAAGACGACAACTTAACCATTTAAAGTAAAGTTCTAGAAACATAAACAATTTGCAAGGACTAAGATAACGACGACATGAGTAAATTGTTTGCTAGATGTCAGTTTGACACGGCTGCTTAATGTAGTGGCATAGCAATGCTTCTCCGAACCCAGAATTATAGTCTTGCGTGACACTTAACTACGTAGGTCATACAGACAGGTCAAGATTACAGACTAAGACAGGTCACACAATCATTATGCCCAGTAATTTTACTAGCCACAGTGCCGAAACCGGAACAGAATACAACACAATACTTGACTTGCATGTTAGACAAGTTTGTTTGTAGATAAAGATAGATACCATTGTGTTTTCAAATAGGTGGTTTTATAGGTATTGTGTGCTTAAATAAATATGTGAATTACATATTGTAGTTAGTATTTTGTTTGGTATACCTTTTGCGTATACACCGTTATATACCGTTCGCAGTGTTTTTGACAAAAACCCTGTTGTTTTTTATTTAACTACATAATTAATTAATCATCATCCTACTTCAAAAAAAAAGAGAATGTTGTATTTGCCTTCATTTATAAACCAACTTTATTATCATTAAATGTTATCATAGGTCCTACAGAAATTTTATCAAAAAGAAATCTGTTCATTTTGAGTTTTTAAATCGAAATATCTGGGATGAATATGTCATCCAAGTACTTCTTGTATGATCGAATATGTTGAAGCCGGTTTAACCGCTTTTTAAAGAGGTTATTATTGTAATGGCTTATAGGTTGCCGATGCAGCCCCAGACGCCGATCATCATGGTCGGTCCGGGCACGGGGCTGGCGCCCTTCCGCGGCTTCCTGCAGGAGCGGGCGCTCGCGCGCGCGCACGGGAAGGAAGTCGGCGACAACATACTCTACTTCGGATGCAGACATCGCGACCAAGACTACATCTATAGAGAGGTCAGTCTCACACATTTTAGCCTACCCTATTTTTTAGGGTTCCATACTTAAAGGGTAAAGCGAACCCTATTACTAAGGCTCCGCTGTCCGTCCGTCTGTCACCAGGCTGTATATCTCATGAACCGTGATACTTAGAGAGTTGAAATTTTAACAGACGATGTATTTCCGTCGCCGCTATAACAAACACTAAAAAAACTGAATAAAATAAATATTTAAGGGGGATCCCATAAAAAACGTGATGTTTTGCTTGTTTTTATAGATAATAGTACGGAACCCTTCGTGCGCGAGTGCGACTCGCACTTGGCTGGTTATTTAACTTTACCCTTGGAATTTTACTAGAAGTGGGATGGTACCTATAAATCTTATTATACTATAGTATACTAACGTTTTGTGTTAACGTTTCACACGTTTAACGTGTTATGTTCCACATGAAGTAATTGTATGAAATCTTTCTATTATAGCTGTTATGAATAGACTGGTACTTAACAGCTGTTTTGCCGGTCGGTCGAGCTACTCGACGTTGGCTGGAATAATTTATTCATAGTTTATGTGACGACCCCAAGATAGGATAGGTGACCGAGCGAAGCGAAGTCTGCAAAGCGGTGGCGCGGTGAGACGCTTGTATTTTGAACTTTAACCAAAAAACGAACTTTGTTACAATATTTAAAGTCATATGTACGTAAAACCGGTTCGAGGTTATAGCTCTATTAGACAAGACTTCTAAAACGGAGCTGAACTTTTTAAAGTTAATCTAATTGATATGTATCTGTACTTAGACATAGACAGCTGTACAAATGTGCATTTTGGGGCTTGTTCGGGGCGAACCAGTACATACTTATGAATTGTTAACGCAATGGGAAACATTAACGATGTTTTGTTCCATAGGATTTTCGATTTCAGTAGATAAGAGATTGCATAAGAATCTAGAAATATCACTTACAAATATTACCTGCTGCATGTGTAGGTATATTCATTGGTACTTGTTCATATTTGAGTATGTCAGCTGATTACATATATATATAGGTAGTTCGAGGTAGAAATTGGCATAAATTATTTTTGTTTGTATTCGTGTTCCTTTCAACTGCCTACGTGACTGGATTTCATGTTTACTTAAATTAGCTAATGTATGTATAGACCATTTGACCCTTATATGCAAAACAAGCAAATTATTGATACCTTAGATTCTGTTTATTACAGAAGGTAAAAGGTATCAATAACTTACTTGCAATATAATATTATATATTATTCTTTTTTTATACCTGTATCTATTGTGAACCGTAATCGTATGTATTATCAGCAGAATAGATAATAGTAGTACGTAGTATCATTGCACAACGTAAGTATGGAATTGTCACGTGAACGTGAAACTAGAACGGAATCCGTCTATTCATAATGAGAGAACTAATATTTAAACTGCTATGTCATCATGATAAGTCATACGGCTGGTCCCGACGCTATGTAAGTCTTACACAGACATCTATTTGTGAAGTCATCACGTTTTATAAACAGGTTGTGTACAGAAACGACGAAGGGCGAAAAAAGATGGGTTAAAACATTCAGACACAGGCGCATGGAATATATTTGGGCCTCCAACCCACAAAACATTTAAAACTTATTTTGCGGTTGAATGTGTAGGTAGAGTTGTTTGCTAATGTCCTAAGTACTAACATAATTATATGCTTTAGAACGATCCACGTATGTTTATTTATAGATATGTTTGACATTGAACCGCGCACAGTAATCTGCTATAGCTAGTATAAAGTATACATATAGTATTATATTATTATCTGTGGGTAAGAGTTTTAATCAATTTGATTCCTGGCGAGGAACCGTGACCTACTCCTTTTGCGATTTATTACTCATGGCATGTGTGCTACTGCGCAGTCACGTGGTGACTCGCCAAGGCTCAATTGTGTACCGCACTACACCGTAATACTCCGTACTATAAAATTTAATATCGAAGTTGTGCAACTAAATTTATTATTTATTGAATTAAAGTCATCCCAAAAGCAATCGTGCAGTCCGATTCCCAATCCATCTGAAAACGTAGATTATGAATCGACTTGGTTGATGATCTTGATTCAAAATCTACTCTCCCGTCTCCTTCATATAGCTACATTCAGAACTAGCGTAGCTTGTTGCAAAAAACCGTAATTATAAAATTGATATTTTACGTTACACAGAATTATGTTAAATACGTGGATATAATTATATGATTCAGCAAGAATACATTCGATTCTGAATGTAGATGAAGGACATTGTATATTTCAAAACGGAACCTTTTCGATGGATTTCTTGCTGTTGAAGGTGAAGCTTATCCACATAGTATTCCAACATTCTGTATAACATTAAAACTAATTACATAAGTACCAAAAAAATTGCCATTCATGCTGCGCATGCTATTATTGTCGTTTTGTAACAATTCAGTTCAGCACCTTATTATTGAGGACTAATCGCCACGTACCGTGGGTATAAGTAACTCAATATTAGTTGATATCTGATATCTTTCCACTCTTTGAATATTTTTACTTGTTTAGTTATCCGAGTAGTGGTATTGTCGCGTGACCGAAAACGGGTCAGGTTTTTTCAGGTTTGTTTTATTAATAATGAGGACTAAAAATAAAATAATGTAACGTTCGAAGGTCATTCACGATTTTCAAAGAGTTCTGATTTTAAGAGCATTTGAGCATGGCTGTATTTTGCTGATCAGCGGTCTTCGTTTATGGGTTTAACTAGATTTAGAGAATGAAGAACTAACTGGGATGATTTCTGAAAGTTCTTTCACTGATAGGAAGCTACACAAGTCCCGTTTAGTTATTGGTTAATCATAGCAGCGAGAGGAGAATCTTAGATCTTACATAATGATTATTAAAAATTAATGGAAGTCTCGACTTTCTGGACTGATTCACGCCTGCGTGTTGTTCTAGTCTAGAACGTGGACAAGGCTCCTGAAACTCGGGTCACAGAAATCAATTGTAACGAAAGTAGAAGAATAACGTTTTCTTTCTCACTTCGCTATGATTTATTGTAGTGCTGATGAAACAGCGCAAATGTTTGATATTTTTCGAGCTTTTCTTAGAAATGAACTAACATTTGCTGGTTACATTTTGCAGGAGTTGGAAGAGTATGAAAAGAACGGTGACGTGAAGTTGAACCTGGCGTTCTCTCGCGACCAACCTGAGAAGGTTTACGTGACGCACCAGCTCGAAGCCAACCTGGACGAGCTGTGGGACGTCATCGGAAATCGCAGCGGACACTTCTACATCTGCGGGTCAGTTCACTATCCATGTATCTTAAATCACGCGAACTTCGAGCAGGAAATAGGGTCTAGAGTAGCATCATTATTCATCACAATAAATACAGTAAATAATTATTAAAAAATTTGGTATTCTCAGGTCTTTATTCCATACAAAATTTTTAATGCTAGTTTGTATGAGGTCATGAAGATAGGGGTTTTTCCTTTGAAGTCGGTGACGCTCTTTAACCCTCTATCTGTAAACAAATTTCACAAATCGGGCTACTTCATGTCAGGTTGAGCGTCGCTAGGTCTGCATCAACCATAACACAATTTAGTTTCGCATATCCTGCTGTTCAATAGTTTAATGTGTATTATTTGTAATTTTTAGTGATGCAAAGAACATGGCTGTGGACGTGAGAAACATCGTGCTGAAGGCTATTCAAGTGAAGGGCGGCAAAACGGAGTCCGAAGCTGTGCAGTACCTCAAGAAACTTGAGTCGATTAAAAAGTATTCCGCTGACGTATGGAGCTAAATTATTCCTTAGCTAATTTAACCTATAGGCACTGAATTATAATCAACGTATTTTACATTTCTATACGACGTGGATTATTCGTTTAAAATAACTCAGGGCCTCGCTCAGACTAGAAAAGCAATTTAGACGGCGCAATCAGAACTAGGAAGTGAAGCAAAAAAAGGAATACGTAAACAAAAAAACATGCCATTTATCTACACTATTCTTGATCAAATCAAGAGCAAGTCTTATAGGCACGAAATCTGTCTAGTCTGTAGATAAGTCTAACGCTTCCGATGGCTAGTTATGAATGCACGGTCTAGGTATATTTTTCTGTTATTCTGAGTAAAGTGCATAATACCTAGTTATATTCATACAAAAATGACTACTCATTCTTACTCAATGATAATGATTCCAGTGTCCAATCGCGTAAAATTCCAACATACTGTTGTGATAAATATTGTGATGAAGACGGAACGCTCAAAATTTCGCAGTTTTTTTTTACATTTAGCACTTCCTTATTTTGATTAACGTAATCGTATTATGTGTTGTTATTTCAAGGATTTTGTTTGTCGTATCTATTTTTTTTATCAACTTTTTTATCTTGATGTGAACAGGGTCGATTCAATTTAGCAAAAGTAATATTTTATAACAATACGTTCACCTGTCAATAATTATTATTATTGCGAACGAACATAATTTATTTTAAACTGTGATCTCTGTAAAAGAAATGGCCGATTCATGTTGAACAAAAATCCACAAAGACTGAACAGGATTATTTCATTAAAATCAATTTTAAATAAAAATGAAATGATGCAGCTATATACCAATTTGGGTATTTTTGTTTTATAATGTTGGTAATGAATGAGTCTGGAGGGACGAAGAACTTGCTACTACGCAGATGAAATCGCGGGCCTGTTATAAATAATTTTTCATATAAGGGGTATAACCGTATTGTTAGATATTTCTTGATCTTGTCTGGCTGTAATAAATACATTATCAAGTTTTTTCTCGTCATGGCGCTAAAATGACATGTACCGAGTGTTATTAGTCTTGCGTGATGCTCTGGCAGTTTTTCTGCTTGAAGAGCATCAATTACTTATGTATGGCAATCTTGTGTAACTGAATCGGCCGTCCTTTTGCGGAACTTCACCCAATTTTTAACTAGACCAATTTATATTTTATTTTAATTTATGTAATGATGTAATCAGTCAATGTAAATAGAAACACTAGCAATGGACCATAATACTGAAGGTTTTAGCAGTATTTACTGTTCTCTGACACTAAATGTATGTGGACAAAAGCAAGGGATAGGTAGGTTTAATTTGTAATATTCGGATTGTGATTTTTTGTTATCTGTTTAGAACAAATCTATGAGTTGATTTTATTTAATATAGTAATGGCTGTTGTGTATAAATGTAATTATATTGTTGATATATTTTATATAATAATATATTATGTAAGTGGACTGGGCATTTAGGTATAATTCTAATATAACTTTTCTAAAAAGTAATATTTTCTACATACTTTGTTTTATTTTGCCATAATTTCATCTGTGTTGTAAAACACGCCACCCCGTTTGTTTTTAGTAGGTCCTTTCAGGCAGTTCCTTTAACGTAGAGGTATAAAATAAGTAGTTACTACGATTTGTATGAACTTTAACCCTGCATGGCCAAATCTGAAAGTATGGAGACTAGCGCAAAATTCTCTAAAGAAATCCTGATTTTGCTTAATCCTGTATTTTCACTAAGGATCGAATTTTAGGAAGCTAAGGAAAGGTCTAAAATTGTATGCTAACATTTAAATAAATACTAGTAAATATTTGAAATGAAATGGTATGCATATCACAGATAACAAAGATTGTTTGGTGCGGTACTGAAGGACAGAATATTAACTTTATTAAATACTCGCAAATACCAAGGTTTTTTCGCTTCGGAGCAAAATGAGCACGACACGATTTTTTGTTTATATTATATTAAGCAAAAAGTTTCAAATTGTAATTTCACATCGGACATACAGCAATTAATTAATCATAGGTATACATTTTGCCCTTTTTTTTTCTTATATTTTGGCTCCACACATAGTGTATTTAACCAGTGTCAAGTATTATATTTTCCCACCTCCATGATTTTCTATTTCACGCAAAGTCATGTCCTAGTCATAGTCCAGTCTAAGTCAGGTAGCCATAGTCCAGTCTAAGTCATGCTCCAGCAAAGTGGTAGCAACTTTACTAGAAGCTTCTATGGAATTTTGGAAGCAACACGAAAAATCACGTTTCACCACATTATATCACTTGCCCTCACGCATGCTCGTAATTCAGCATTTAATGCGTAAAACGCCACCAATTTTAAACATTAACACTGGAAAAAGCAAGTTTTGAAAAATAATACAATGCAACGACATGAACTTTTCCGCGTTCCCGCCAAAAAAACCATTTTGCCCTTGTTGACCCTGTTTGATAGGTCTTCACAGGCTAAATAATCTAAATATTTGTAATTGTAATATAATTTGCGAGCACCGGGTCTAGCAAAGATACCAACGACTAACGCTAACTCCAAAATGTACTGAAATGACATTTCGGAAATCGCTAACTTTTCCGCAGCGAATGTCATTTCAATACATTTTGGAGTTAGCGTTAGTGGTTAGGGATCTTTGCTAGTCCCCCAGCTACTATACGCTAACGCTTGTCACGAGGTTCACAGACAAGACAACATGTTACCCATTTCCTATCATTTTGGTTTGCCTTGATTGAATGTGTTTACAACAAGGAAGTTATAATTATGTATAACCGTTTTGTAATGACTCTATGTTATGGTTTTGTAGGAACTCTACGTAGTATAATAAATTATATATACTTTTTGGTAGCAACAGCAACTATTCTAACAAGGTTCAAATCATGGATGAAATGTGTCACACATGTGTCAGTTGAAAGTAGTGTGACCGGCTGCATATGATGTGAGTGTGTGCATGTTCCGCTCGTACGTACGAAGCGTTCCGGCTTCCTAAGGGTGCTTCAGTGAAAACCTGTGGGAACCGATGGGTGCGAGGGGTGAGCAGCCGCTCAAGTTGGCTTTCTGTGTCGGAAGCCTATGTTCAGCAGTGGACGTCTTCGGGCTGATGATGATAATGAACAAAATATTAAAATACTTCAATACTAATAAAAGCGCAGATGCTATTGACTTCCAATTGAAACTAAAATTAAAGTATCTTTGCACGACTGCATTGTAAAATTCTATAAGTATAACGCGTGTCATTCAAGAAACGAATCTGAACCAAACAAGAAAATATTGTTTTCCCTCTTCTACTAATGCGTTTAATTGAAAAGGGAGTGAGACAGCTATAGAAATGTTTGCTGTTTAGTTCTTTTCTTTATTGAATCGCGTTATAACAATATCCGAACGGAGGAGTGACTTAATGCAAAACAGAAAAGATTACGAATCGATCGAAGTTACAATATTATTATATTATGAGTTAAGATAAAAATTAAATAAAAACATTATTACGGGAAAAGGCTAAGGGGACTATACAAACAACACTTCATTTTTAAAACGATAATTTATTGATTTAACCGCAAATATATTAGTTTATTTACAAAATAAGGACGTAAACAAAATGCAAACGTAGGGCCAGTAGAGTAGATACACAATGTACTAAAGTTACTGACGAACTAAGGACACCCCTAGGTTTATCCACTCATTTTAAAATGCTAGTATATTCCTCACGAAGAGAAACATGTAAAAATACATCGGACATTTTATTCTTTACTCAATAATAAGTAATAGTGGTTTTTCTGCCAACTATATAAAGGATTCACAGCTTTAAGTAATATTAGAGGAAGATTTACATCAAGTTTTAGACAAATTTATTTATTAAACGCTTCGCGTAGGTTTTTTAATTGCCTATATATATGCGGTAAAAAGCATTATTTAGTCGATTGTTTTTTCAAGTTGTGTACTACCCGGAAGGAGCGATTGTCGCAATAATCACGTTGTAACGCGTGCCGATATGAACGGTATTCCAACGCAATGCGTGTCGTTCGACATTGGTAGGCGACCATGTGGCCAAGTTGCTATTTTTACCTAGGGTAGGCCCTCAACTATCACATGTATAAATATACGAATTGAACGAATTGAATACATCACAACTGAATTATTACTTTCTTTACAACATCTAAAACCGACGTGTATCTAAAAATAGTGATGGTCAAAACCACAATCTAAATTTTACTAGGAAAAGCTTGCCACTACAAAATTACTCTACCAAAAACAAACACTATTCATTCAACTTATCAAAATACTGAATTTATTTAACAAACACTGAAATATCAAATTTCGTTTATAACTACTTTTTACATGTACACTAATTTATTACTAAAAATTCAACAAGTCAGGATACACAAGTGCTCATTATAACTTTGTCTACTTTAATTAAAGATCACCGGAAATTGCAGACAGCTGAATTCTCAGGATTCAATTAATGTTTAGTGCCATCTGTAAGTAAAGAAATGGAAGCACTGACGACAAAGACGCATTTATTGTATTAGACTAGAACATTTGCAGTGGCCTTTAACAAGTTTCTCCATTTTAAATAATATAATGTAAGATATAATATCAATTCACAATATACATTAGAAGAAATAACGCTCAACAACGACAACATAATTTTACAATTACGATAATTACTACTATTGATTTAGAAAGTTAGTGAACTTTTCTAAAGCAATTTCAAACTTAACGGTGTAAACGTATTTTTTAAAATGTTTTCGTGTTTTTGCTTTTTTGACCTAACTATAATAATTAGTGTCTTTTTATAATAAAGCGATTATTTAAATGCTTTACTGCAAACGTCCTAGCCATATAAACAATGAAGAAATACGTATGAAAATCTTTCATACCGGTGTTGACGACGGGCACACAAATTCCATAATGTATCTTCTTTTTACACATTATCTACAACATCGTATATTTGTACATAACTATACATTTCAGTCTTTACGCACGAAGAGAAACAATATGCATTAAAATTAAAGTGAGGATACATTTTAATCTGTTTCTACACTTTGTGACTTGCTTCGTCACTTAGATAGCACTGAGATCCAAAAGGCACATCGTAAACGGCATATCAGCCAGGAGATTGGTTTGTTATTAATTATGATCGATTAATATGGTTTTCACAAGACAGCATTTATTTTACAGAATTTTGGCACTAAATGTTCAACATAAATACAAAAATCGCAATTATATAATTACCAGGTTAATCGTAACAAATGCGGATGGGCAGGTAAATTAGTAATGGTTTTATAATGAGCATCCTGTACTTCTCTTATTTATTAACTCACTATGAAATCGACAATAATAATTTTAGTTTCTTTTTTAAGATCCAGTCCGTGCGGTGGCGCCTGTTAAAACTCTTATAATAATTATCTACGTTGTTTAATTATGCCGAAAAATTTCTACGAATCATAATAGTTTACCAATAAGCATACTTATAGTATCTTTAAAATCTTATGTGGGAGCTAAGACGAACTAGTCTGTATTATTATACCTTAAAAATTGGGTGGATTATGTTAACGAGTGTTACCATAGTCTCAATCCTAAACTACAACAAGCAATTCAGAGTAACAGACAGCAAAAATTAAAAATAGTAAATCTACATCAAAATAATTAAAAGGTTTCTATAGAAAATATACATTTATTAAATTTATTTGCTACGTGTCACAACTCGCATGGGTGAGACCTAGAATAGCCGTCGCGAGAGCTCGCCTCAACGTGGATGAGCGTCGAGTCTCGAGTGTAAAACATTATGTACATGTGTCAATGAAAGGAAATGCAATAATTAATCCAATATACAACTAGTCAGCGTCATAAGTAGTAAGTAGAAGCGGCAGCGCTCACGAGTCTGCCGGTAAGTCCCACTCTGCCAGCCCGCGGTCCACGAGCTCGCGGTTCAGGAATATTACTTGCTGAAATGAGAAAACCACGCGCTGGTAACATTGAACGCTTGCCAACATTTTTGGGCGGTTAATCTCGCAGCAACCTTGATCTTTTGGCGGTGTACTTTCATTGATCTTTTAAATAATTAAATGTTTATAGTACGGCGGCCTTTGGTTTATTCGCTTGAGGCCATTTGCAACATCAATAAACAGGTCGCGTACGCACCAAAGCGTAGACGCGCCCGGAGAAAAACCGTTGTTTCACGTAAGGAAGCATCGTCAGATAGATACATCACGTGCCGAAGCGGTCACGCGCCCGCCAGAAATATTCTCAAACTACCACTTATTATTTCAGCGTGATTTAAATGTTTACGTGTGTGCTCCTAGAAACACAAATTTAAAAATAGTGTGTACTGAAAATAGCATTAGCGACTGGGTTCATTGATTTTAACTGCAAATGTATATTTTAATACTTTCATGTTCATTGGCAAAACTATATTGAACCATGTTAATGCTATCCACCAATACTATCGTTAATTTTAATAATTAACCAGTTATACCATGGGGCCCATAAATTTCTGGGAAAAAAAGGGTCCACGTTGATATCAGTAATGTAGTCACATCCCAATCCGTTCAGTCGGCTTCAAACGGACGCATCCTGGTTCGATTCGCGCTCGACTCTATACCAGACTCTCCGTTATGTGCTGAATTTGCACTCTCCCTCACAACGTTGAAGAAAAACATCATAACGAAATTGGCAATTTGAAAAAAGAAAACAGAATTCACACCCTAATCATGCCCTAATCACCAAATTGTCAAATTTTGTGATTTTGGTGGTGGATTTTGCCCTACACTATCTCCCTGTGGACGAAGGCTCGTATCCCAGCAGTGGGATCATATTGGTCTAATGACGGGGAAAGTAAAGTGTGAAGTGGGAGCAAGTCGGCTCCGCGTGGCGCTAACCTGCGGGTTGAGCGTGAGGTAGAGATGCACGAGCGGCAAGCCGGTCTCGTCGTACCCGGCCACTTGCGCGTGCAGCAGCTGTCCCGCCGTCAGACCCGCCATTATACGCAGCGCCTCGCCGCTCCAATCTGCTTCTAAACACGACACACAATACTCAGCCCTATTCTATATACTCACAATACGCGTCTGCCGCTCAACTGCTCTCAAAGTTCATACAATTTTGATAGTAGTTGAGCGGCAAATACGCGTCAGCAGTGCTGCTAGCTGCAGGGGTTCTAGCAGTGATCTCTTTCCATTAGCGTTAACGCCAAACGATAACTCAAATATGGGAATGACATTACTCGTAGAAAATATTAATGTCATCCTCATAGATTTTGGAGTTATCGTTTGGGATTAACGCTGATGGAAAGACATCTTTGCACAGAATAAACAAAAACCCCTTAAGCGGTGTCAACGAAACTTTTCCACTCAGAATTCAGGTGAGGGTAAGCCTCAGTTTTCAACGGTAAAAAAATCGTGGCGGCAAATTGTTGAAGCATCTAACTTTTGAGCGGCATGTTTCGTTGATTCATAATGGACACGTGAAATGGAAGAAAAATATAAGACTGAAATGGTCTGTAAAAGTGGAGGACCTACTTAAAAAGGCATGACATAATATATTTAGATTGCACAGGTGAAACTGGCCTGATAATAATAATAATTAAAGTTACAACATATAGTTCTAATTGCTCCATTTCTAATACGCCACAGAAACAATAATGAAAAATCTGATAAGGAATACTTTTTCTTATCAGAATATAACTTTCCTAATAGTTTAAAAGAAACACTGTCACAAGAGTAAATATAAATTATGTAAGCCGTGTTTTCAACTCATGAAGTAATAGATATGGCATTGATAAAATGTGTGCTTTGAGCAACTAGTATAAATAAATATGGTAAAAATGAGTTGTTCTAATAATCAAGCTATGTAGCGAGAGCAAATAGCTGATTGAAAAGGAAAACTAGAATACAAAATGAGTTTATGGTGGCTAGGGGGATAGGCGGGGGGTCAGTGCACAAAACACCTCATGCAGGACGTCAGTGCAGGCCTTTATCACCCCCGCTTAGAACAATAAGAGTGTATGGTGTAGGTAGAATGCCAAATTTTTACTACTCAGCACCGAAAACTAAGATTTTAATAAAATACATAATTATATCCAAGCGTGAATCAAACTGCAGTTACTAGGTATTAATAAGAAACATGTGCAAAACGATAACCTAATAAATAAGTTTAAAGAAAATAAAGTTTCAAAAAAGGTGAGCGCACCATTGTTGGCGGGTTTGACGAACGCTAGAAGTGCTTCTGTCGCCTGGAAAGGCAGCGTCATGAAGTCTGAGCGTATCTGCTTCAGCTGGTCGTTGTCGACGGTGAGGTACCCGCCGAAGTCGACCAGCTTCACTACAGACGTGTCCTGCTCCTCCGAAGTGGAGACAACCTGCGCGCGGTACCAGTTGTTCTCGGTCGGCGCGGCGCAAATCGATCCCTCTGGGGATTGGGGAAACATAATAGGTTACTCAGGGGTGGAAACTGATTTAAAAATATATAATTTGGTTAAAAATACGACTGCAAACATCTAAAATACTGACCATTTACTGACCAAACCTCGAGATACCGACCCTTCGTTTACCAATTTACTACCTATTGAAATATGCATGTGTTAGTTGCTGTTAGTTAAGTAAGTACTATTTTAATATCTGTGGTATAAGTATGTGTGCCAGGAATTCTATTAAACATTCACCATGGGCGTATGTGAGAAAAAAATATAATGTTTGCCTTCTACCACAATAACTAGGTTTGCTCAGGAAGGATATAGGCATGTGGAAAATAGCTAGGTCCAGGCTAAAATGGCCCATGGCCCTAGGGTCCAGGGGTAAATTTTTTCACGTTCTTATTTAAATAAATCGAGATAAATACCCCAGCATAAATAAAAAATTGGTGGTTGGTTGATTGTTGTTTAGTGGAACGAGAGGCGGATACATAAAATCAACCGCTGATCAGGAAGCGAAAAAATATGTGTGTTCATAATGGTTCCTGCCTGGAATTAGAAGAGGGACAAAAATGTTCGACGAGCAATGAGACCCATTACAAAAAATATTCTTCACACACAACCCAACTTGAACACTTTAATCTACAAAAACCGTCGCTTTTATTTAATACTGACTTTACTGACCATTTTCCACCCCTGGTTACTTTTTAAAAATCCATTAACAAACCCTAATCATACCATACATATATTTCGTTTTTTTATGCTAAAAAGGGCATACGTTTGACAACGACTCACCTGAGGGTCTAGCAAAGATACCAACCACTAACGCTAACGCCAAAGGCTAACTCCAAAAATGTATTGAAATGACATTCGCTGTGGAAAAGTTAGCGATTTCCGAACTGTCATTTCAGTACATTTTGGAGTTAGCGTTTGTGGTTGGTATCTTTGCTAGACCCCCTGATGGTAACTGACAAAGTTGTCTAAAGTGGAGCATGTTTGAACATACTTAGTGATGGGGATTTCAACAATAAAACGTAATATTGTCTTTGCCCTCAGGGCATACAAGAGCCGTAGTGAGACCTGCGTAGTGGTGCCTCTTTTGGGCTCAACTTAATATTGTGTTATACTAAACCCAAGTCTTATGCGACTTTTGAAATCATCTTTGGATTGAATAAATGTCGATGGCTGTACACGTACGACTATCGATATTTATTCAAATGTTTCGCTCTGAGCTATATGATCGCTCGTTTATGTTTTTTATTTATTTTAATGTCAAGACGTCACGAACCAACCTTCGGGGCGGCCACGAGGCGCCGATTAGGGAATCAACCAAGGCGCGGTAAATAAGAACATAATACAAACGATACAATTTAAATTCATACTGTTTTAGCAGGGGCTATGTTTTGTCTTCTGGTAGAGCCACGATTTTCAACTATTGACAGGGTGTTTGATATATTTTTGATCTTTGTTAGCTTTTATTTTCCGAAAATAACATACTGAAGGCCTTTTCTGGGAAAAAAATCCGCCATGAATCATTGTCATAGAATCATAAGGAAACAGTAGTCAAATTAACAAAAACCACCAAACAAATCACCTACATATTAATTATATTATTCGTCAGGAATACATTTACATATATTTATGTAGTAAAAAGAAACAAATCAGAGGACCTTAACCATCATTGACATTTTAGTTATATTATTTTTTTTGAATAAAAATAAGGTCATGAGTTTTGCGAAATTAATTATAAAAACAGCTGTTTTTTAAATAATAGAGAATTATATATTTTTAAAGGTTTGCGATATGTCGTTCTAATCTGTTATGTGTGTCTGTTAACGTGGTACCCGACGATCTTAATTCTGAGTGCAATTAAATATTGAAATTTAGATCTTATTAATAAATATGTAAGGCATCTTCAAGATCGGTTTAAAATACAGGCTCTTTTCTCTGATGCAAATGTTAACGTTTTGCAAAAAAAACCTTGATATAAAACCCAAGCTGTAGCACGAAGGAAACCATAATTATCGCAAAATTAACTAACCGAATCCTTATACCGACCGTAAAAATGAATCCGCAAATCAGACGCGAGCATGAAAAAAAAACGAGTGCAAGACCAGTCCACCGGTCTACTTATGTCAACGGTGTGGTAACACGTGAACCGGTTTGTAAATTACCTTTCACAGGGCGCGGCAAGGAGGGCACATCCGGGTTCTGATACGTGGAGGCCATGAGGCGGTGCAGCGCGTGCAGCGACGGGAAGGTCGGGTGAAGTGGCTGCTGCAGGAAGAAGTGGCCCGCGCTCACCAGACACGTCATTATAGTGTCGTTGTTCACCGACTCCACCAGCTGCAACTAACGCAATCAGCATACAACGCTCGCAGCCATGATTGGAAAGCGAAGTGTGAAGGTCAATATCATCACCTCCGCGAGTGTGGTTATGAGTTGTGTGACGGATTACGGAAATCAACCATCGGAAAATTTATTTAAGTACTTGCTCTTGAATTGGTGTGATTTGAAAAACTGTTATTTTTATTCATTTTTATGG
Organism: Ennomos erosarius; assembly: GCA_963580505.1. Taxonomy (NCBI): domain Eukaryota; kingdom Metazoa; phylum Arthropoda; class Insecta; order Lepidoptera; family Geometridae; genus Ennomos; species Ennomos erosarius. Next base: position 7,541,332 of record OY756981.1, on the reverse strand, counting down.
TTCCATAGTTCCTGAACCTTATCTGTTTGGCATAATTATAACCAGCTGTGTATGTTAGCGATTACCAAGTTACTGAAGGGTAAAATTAACAGTCACATGTTCAAGAAATATGTCTTACATACTTTTTTATCATATCTCAAAAACGCAAAACGTCAACCTCTAAACTAGGCATGGTTGTGTCACAAATACTCTGTAGTATAACATCAAATAATGTACTTAAAACCAGCCAATTGTGAATTGGATTTTCGATAAAGGTTTTCAACTACTAGTATAAGAAACTTGGGTTTATCACAAATGTACCTATGAACAGAATCCTCTGTGAAGCCCTGAAGAAATAATGTTTATCCACATCCATCATTATATCAAGTGCAGTGGCAGTGAGGGCAATAAAAATGACTGGTTTTTCCCTCTTATCACCATTTTACCCATTTCATTTTATGCTATTATACTTTAATTTTTTTCCACCAATTATATTCAAAACTGTTGTTCAGTGATCAAATGTTAAACTTTAATTTATTATGTGTGACATATAAAAGGAACACCAGCACTCCTGGTAATTTTATCATGTCAAGAAATGTTTTCTGTTTAAAATAACCCTTAACACAGATAAAACTAATATACCTACATAAAATACATTTATCAGAGTAAGTATGCACTATCAACTAAAATAATTTTCAGAGCAGTAGGATGTTCTTAAATTAAAATAATTTTTATTGTGGCTGATTTATATTGTTAACATTACAAAGAGTAAGTTAAAAATAATTACAATGTGAATACTGAATCCATGAGAAAGTTCCTTAAACTACTCTGCAAAATAAAAAATAGTTTTGGCATGTTGTTAAACAATCTTTATCATCAAAAACAGCTGTTAAATGGGATAAAAATATTATAATATGTTTATAAAACCAATAATTTAAATTCATAACTAAAAAAACATAAATCAAATCACATTTTTCTATTAAGGGGTTTTATACACAATTTTTATAAGTAGACAATTTTAAAACAAATATAAGACCAAGTCAATTTTATTTGTTGTTACTGTAATTAAGGAATATAAATAGGAATGATATTTTTATAGTCTACTGAATGAGGAATTTCTAGACACTAGTCTTGTATAGTTCACATACTAAGAATGATTGTATGAGCGCTCCATTCAGTGAACAATTAAGGACAAGCCTACTAGACACAAAAGAATATTTAGATGTAATTGACATAAATACTAGATTAAATGCCATAAACTTTTATCAATAACAAACAAGGATTAAGGGCAAGAAAGGCTCACTGATAAGTTGATCATTAACTAGCTATTTGTCTTTAAATAAAACAATAAATAGTATGCCTCTTTTGTAGATTAAAATAATAATAAATAAGCATGAAAGACGAAATATTAAAAATTCAAATTACTTAATATACAAACTTACTTGTAGGAATTCAGGCACAAGAGGGGTTAGCCTTTGATACAGCTCTGCACTAATTTCTTGAAGAGAAAAGTGTGGGAATTTCTTCTCTGGGAATTTTTCTCTAATCATATCTAAAGCTGCTTCAATCTCAGTCTGTGTTCCTAAAATGAAAAGAAAAAATGAATAGACTGATAGTAATATAGCCACGGCCAAAGTAACAGCGATAATTCCAAATGATTACCTTCAACTGCACAAATCTTTTGCTTGACGTTTTCAGGATGTCTTCTTACATACACGGTTGCCCCTGTTTTTCCTTTTATTTGAGTGACAAAAGACCCATGTTTACCTATCAGTAGGCCCACAAGGCTCTGTGATATAAGAAATTGATGTATTCTTAGAGCAGATTCGGAGGGAACTAAATTAATATTTGCAGGAGGGGGACTGGCAGCCTCTGAACATCCTTTACCACTGTCACTTGAACCCTTAAATAAAATAGAACAATCAGAAGATAAAAAAATTAACAGGGACAGCAATCTATCAAAGTAATACCAATTGGAATATAATAAACTCACCTCACTATGATTATCCGAAAAGTGACACATTGAAGGGCTAGCTAACATAGGATCAACAGGACTGTGGTTCGCGGAATCTCTTTCCGAAATGTGTCTACTTTGTGCTGAAAACCTGTTATCACTGTCATTACTATCACTAGGTTCATCAATAATGTTGTTATCAACATTTAATTCCTCTGTATCAGCTGCATTGCTTTCTCCAATTGTAGCTTCATCTGAATTTGTAGTTTCAGACTTGGCACTGTCATTTGAAAATAATTCTGCTTCTGTCTCCGCTGAATTTTTTTGTTTTAAATTTAAGACCTTTTTACCTTCATTATTCAATGAAGTAACATTAGCTTCATCAGAACAATTTATTTTGTTGTCTATAGGCGAACACAATAATTGTGGTTCTTCTTTTACTATAAAAGATGGCTTCTTGGGGCATGAGTTCACCACCAAGCTGTGACCACCGGCTAACATATTTCTTTCTATTCCAACAGATTTTTTTCTAATAATCTTCTCTATTTCTAGATCTAGTTCCTCATCTGTCAGTTCTAAAGGAGAAGATCTTTGCGAGTTACTGCCATTGGGCACTATGTCAATAGGTTGGGATTTTATAACTGAGCGATCTGCTTTTCCTAATGGGGTAGACTTTTGAGCTTCAACCTGGGCATTAAGCACTTCTGCTAGCTCTTCTTTAAGGTTTTTCAACCTTTCTCTTCCACCTGGGTCAGATTTGGCGTATTCTCTTTTCTTCTTGAACCAAAATATTCCCAATAAAACTGCTATTGATGGGACTGACCACAGGAGCAACTGACGACTGGGTGCCATTTTGATGAGCCACTTTTAGGAACAATCTAAAACAAAAGATTTGCAATAGATTTATTATTATATTGGCTTTAGCACTAAACAACTTCAATAATACAAAGTAAGTATAAAAAATTTGTTGTAGTTTTGTTATGTTGCTATTAACATAATCAAAGTTCCTGCTTTAAAAATTAATTTGGCTGTTTGGGAATAAAACTACCACAATACATCCAATCCGCATAATATATTATATGTAATATACTTAGAAAGCGGTTGAGTCAAGACTGCCAAATTTGATAAATTTGAGATAAGCAGTTGACATACTTACTTGTAAACACTCCATTTTGATTTAGCAAAGTTATTTCTTATCATCAGATATTTTATTGATATCTTTTTTGCTACTATGATTGTACCCCCGAGATTACGCCAAACGTAAATAGGTTATTGTCCCGCGTGTTTATTTACAATCTAAATTGGCACATGGAAACTAAAAATAGTAGGCAGCTAGAATTATTTATATATTACAGCACTATTTAGATGAGATGCTACACTAGGAACGACACTGAATCGAGATTTAACACATGGCCTTTAGACATGAAATAAAAAATTCACGATTACTATAAAATGTGATAGAATTGTTTCAAATAACTATATTACTTTTATAACTGTGTGATAAGTAACTTTTATATACAACAAATGAAGATTTTAGGCAGTTTTGAATAATGAAACCGGCGAGGGTCACGAGCGGTATGTGTGGAGAACCTTCACGGCCAACACGTAAGCAAATGTGGAATGGTAAATGAAAGGTTACGCAATTATAATACCTGTATCAATATCTTGTTAAACATGAAGTATATATCTACATTCTGCTTTATTAATTGTAACGTGACGACTATGGTGGTACTTAAACCATAAATTATTTAATCGTACCTACCAGCCTGGCGCGGTACTATTCCGAGCAAGCAAGATCCAAATCTGGAATTGTGCCACCGGCAGGTTACTGAAACATACTTACTTGAGTATTCCAAAAAGAGATACGCCACGTAAAGTAACGAAAATGATTCAAACCGAAAACATGAAATAAAACTGATATTACTACCAAATTTCACCAATTTTTTTCCAACAGTCCACGTGCTCACAATGTTTTCGAAGCACAACAAGATCCAATATGGCGCCTTCTTTCTTACCATTACCAATGTTTTTTTTTTTTTTTTTTTTTTTTTTTTTCTGGCCTGGATTCAAGTCCTTTTGGCCATGTCTGTTTTATGCTAATGTCATTGCATATTATTTTTCTCAGTGGGTAGAAACTCCCATACAACAGAATTTTGTATGGTGTTGGTTTCACTATTTTACCAACCTTAAGAAAGGTACAATTACCCAACATAACAAACATTTATTGAAATTTGATGATGTAACATCCTTACACAGCCTACACATTTAAAAGCTCGATTCAATCGATTCACCAGTGCTATAGTCGTAGTATCCTTTAGTCTGTGACCATGGTCAAACTCGATTTTATATTTCATACGCTCCAGTGTGAACATTTGTACCAGAGTTCTGCCATTTTGGCATAATTTACTCTGAACGTTACACTGGCAAATAGTGTGAGTAAACGTTTTAATAGAGTGGCAGATTGTTGCAGATTAGGAACCTCTGTACCACGGGGGTGCGGTACTGAACAGCGTTGCTTTGATCAAATATAATATTATAAATTTATTCATTTTAAAATAAGAATCGTAATATAAGATTATGAATTATATGTATATATCATAAGATTCAGTTTCGAGACTTAAGACGACGGGTAGACCCAGATGAGCAAGTCGAAATTCGTTCAAAAAAACATGGACTTAACGTCATAGACTTAAATATCAATTCAGTCTGAACTTCCGCGTGGCGCTTACGACAAAGGCAACTGAAATGACTGATTTTAGAGGTTTTTAATTAATATCTATAATCATATACTATTTTTCCAAATTATTAATTCATCACATTATGTGAATGTTTGTTGGGCATACACTATTATTTTTTTGTAAAAATATATTCGATAGAAACTGTATAAAATAGGACAACCAAATTTTTGAGGTACGTTTGCTATTTTTTGTTATAGAACTGAATTTATTTATCTTGTATTTGCGTTCATCACAAACAAGTTATTGAAACGAATTACATGATATATTAAATTCAAAGCTCCACATGCTCTGATTTCGTCAGGAAACTTGTCAAAAAACACTTTGTTTGCTCTACCCGTCACCTTAAATTACCCAGAATTTTCAAATTAGAGCTCTTCAATCGGGTCTTTGTGTGTTTTGCGGAAGCAAACAGTACCTTAAATTCATTTTGTGAAATTGTCATTGTCAAAGAAGACAAAATTAAGGGATTTTATTTTTGTTCCATGTCTGGGTTTTATATTGTATTCTATGTATGTATTTACAAAAACAAAAAAGTATCTAAGTATTATATCAGTTATCTGGTTCCCATAGTACAAGCTATGCTTACTTTGGGGAGAGATGGTGCTGAGTGAATAAGACGTTTTATTTTAAAAATAAAACTGGTTCCACTTCTGTTACTAGAGTAACGACGTATTTCTAACATGGTCGTAGTTTCAAACCATGGAGTACAAGGAAAAGTCAAATTCAGTTGAGTGGATCACAGAATACGGTATCGATTTGTCGATAGAAAGCCACTAGAGTTATATGCCTTCCGTAAAATAAGGATAGAATACTAAACTCGATACATAATTATCTTAACAATGACAGAACGTAAAACCCCCATTATAACGCCATTTATCGGCTTTTTATAAAATTACAGCTTTTTTTTAATAGTACGCCTCATTGTCCACCCATATTATTTATTTATTTTGGGGATGCACCGATCAAAAATAAAATAACAAAAACCTTAACAAAAGTTAGATATTGCGTTTTGCGCATTTTTGTATTATAAATCCAATTGAACAAAAAAAAAAAACAGATTAGGTATGGAACAAAATTGCACGCTATGACTCGGTTTACTGTGAACATCAATAAATATTTTATCATAAATTGTGTCATCAATAAAAATTTAATTTTTTATGAGAATGAATGACGTGCGATCTAGTCTTTCACCTGATGTTAAGCGACACGGCCGCCCATAACAGTTGCAGTGTCACTCGGAACTTTAAAATACATATTAAAATTTCCCTTGACACTGCACTGCGCACGTCATCCTGAGACATCACACAGTTTAGTAATCAGATTACAACACTGTAATCAGGTCATAAAGTCTTATTTGCCCAGTAAATTCACTAGCTACCTACAATGCTCTTCAAACCGGAACACAGTAGTGCTTGCACACTACTGCTTTGCGGCAGAATAACTGGCAAAGCGGTGTTACCTACCTAGACGTACTTTGCAGAAAAGTCTTACCACCTAGTTACTTATAATCATCATTACACATATGTGATTTTACATACTTTTACTGTATGTAGAGTTCCGTACCCAAAGGGTAAAGTGAACGCTGTTATTAAGGCTCTACAGTCCGTCTGTCTGTCTGTCTGTCCGACCATCTGTCACCAGGCTATCATGAACCGTGATAGTTAGAAAGTTGTCAATTTTACAGATGGTGTATTTCTGTTTTTACTATCTACGTAGTTTAGGTAGGTAGTAAAAACTATTACTATTATGAAAAACTGGGCAGATTTCAAACAGATTTGTTTGAGAAGATTTAGTTTAGGGCAAATTTAGAAATTTACGGATGGTCACACTGTAATGGCGGCTGGAAAATTCGCTTTTTCTTTCCGAATAAGAAATCTTTTTGAATAGAAGATTTTTATTTTTACATTTCTACCGTATTTCTCCGTTATAATATTTATTATAGCGTCGAGATTGCGATATAAATAATTCAGTGCGAGAGACAATTTTGTTTGTTGTGAGGAATAGACTCGTGTGATTTGTGGACCAAAAATGGACAGAAAATTTGGTTTATTTCTACCACAGAATTCCCCCTATTACATGATAAAAAGTCTTTGATTTCTACATTTCTTTCGTATTTCTCCGTTACAATAATTATTGTAGCGTCGAGATTGCGATACAAATAATTAAGTATAAGAGACAATTTTGTGTTGTGAGAAATAGACTCGTTGTTTAGTGATTTGTGAATGGACCAAAAATGGACAGAAAAGTGGCTTTATTTCTACATTTCTTTCGTATTTCTCCGTTACAATAACTATTGTAGCGTCGAGATAGCGATAGAAATAATTCTGTGTGTGTTAAACAATTTTTTGTTGTGAGAAATAGACTCTTAGTTTTGTGCTTTATAAAAGGACAAAAATGGGTGGTAACAGGAGAAAATGCGAAATATGCGGTGCTATGGAAAAGTACCGTCCTGGATTCTTTGCCAGTTTTCCACTGGATGAAGCCCGGTAAGACATAATTCATACAAGTTAAAGCAATTTTTATTCAACAACTTACAAGTCAAACTAATTATACTATATTACACCATGGAGCCAATAAAAAAAGGAGGAGGGAATCCCGTCTGATCCGAAACTGAAGCACCAAGCTGGAATGCTGGGTACATACAAGCGGGGCACGCTCACACTCACATCATATGCAGCCGGTCGCCCTACTTTCAGCTGACACGCATTTAATATGTCCACAATTTTGGGCTTCAGTTTGATGTCAATCAAAACTGAATCCTTCTTTTTATTATTTCATCCATGTATTACACCTCTATTTAAGTATTATTCCTAGTTATTTATTGACAATTGTTTGTTTTCGCAACAAAATTACTGGGGGCCTTGTCACCATGTCCCATAACACCAGAGAAAAGACCAGCTTGTTATGACATTCATTAACAAAAAAATGTATAATGTATACAAGGTGACCTTGAATTAGTATATTATCCCGAAAGGGGGTTAATCTACACCCCAAGGTAGACAATGTTTCTTCCACGACTTCACTAAATTAATAGTTTTTCATTGAAGAAATGCCGTGTAAAGTTTACGTTCAAAAATAGCCTTAGCGTAGCTGGGTGGTTGAACTTCGTCCTTGACCGAGTGCACATAAATGAGTTTAACGACCTGGGTAACACAGGCTGTGTTTAGAAATGAATTTATAGTATCTTGCACATGTAATTTTGCGAGTGGATTTACCATGGAAGTTTTGAAACACCCAGTTTCAAGTAAGGCTCTCACAACTTGTAGGGTGTCATGGTCCCAGTCCCCCCTATTTCGGGTAACATACCAATTCAAGGTCACCTTGTATTCTATATATATATATATATATATATGTCACAGTCTTTTTGTGAAAACCGATTGTTTATAAATAACCGCATACTGCATACACAACTTAACTTTTATTATAACTTTCCTACGCACAACACACATTATGAATTTTGATTTTCAGGTGTAAAGTATGGGTAAAACAGGTTGGCAATGAAGATTTAGTACATGTACCTATAGAAAAGCTGCATGAATTACGTCACATCTGTCGTGATCATTTTGAAAACAAGCAATTTAGTAAGAAAGGCAATCGTCTAAGGAAAACTGCTTTTCCAAAATTGATGCTGTCTGCACCTCCTTTGACTGATGAACAAATGATCGATTTTCCTCTACATGTGGCATCCAAAACAGGTGTGTTCTCATATTTTTATCTCTCTGGTGTTTTATTTCAATGAAAAAGCTTTCATTTATTATATCTTATTTTGAGCATTAATGTGCAAGTTCTACCAACTTGCACCAGTATGGTCATATAGTTAGGATATACAAGATTAGACTATGACAGTATGAAAAATTTGATATGAAATGTAAGAAACTGTGTGTGTGAAAAACTGCTATTATAATTATGATCTTGAATATTTGCAGTCTGTGTCCATTGCGGGTGCAGTATATGCAGGCTAGTAATGTATGAACTTCTATGAAATATATCACACTACTTCCAGTACATGTGCAGTAACACACACGGCATTTAGTGTGATGGCTTTTAAATAGAATTTCATGCACTAGTAATGCAATAGTAATAAAGAGGAAAGATTTGATTCTGTTTGTTTGCATTGAACCGATTTAGAAATATAATTTTAATACAATTTTCAGCTGCTGTGGCCATGGAACCTGCGCCATCAACTAGTGCGCAACTTCCAACTACCTCCAATGTGCAGATGGAAACTGGTAAATTTAATAGTTTATTATAGACATAAACAAGCTGTGCATGATGTAGTAAGTGTTGTAATGGACATTAATCACACTATTCCACAAGACCAGAAACTATACAATGTTCTAAGATAAAATTACCTACACCTTAAATAATTATAATCATACCAAATTTTATCAAAATCTATAATCTATCTGAAATAACAATATCATAAAGAGGAAAGATTTAATTGTTTGTTTGTTTGCATTGAATAGGCTGCAAAAGTATTGAACCGATTTAGAAATATAATTTTAATACAATTTTCAGCTGCTGTGGCCATGGAACCTGCGCCATCTACTAGTGCGCAAATTCCAACTACCTCCAATGTGCAGATGGAAACTGGTAAATTTAATAGTTTATTATAGACATAAACAAACTGTGCATGATGTAGTAAGTGTTGTAATGGACATTAATCACACTATTCCACAAGACCATGACCAAGACTTGATTATTTGTTTGCATTGAATACGCTGCGAAAATATTGAACTGATTTAAAAAATTCTTTCCCTGTTGGGAAGCTACAGGTATTAGCCTGTGTTTGTAACTTCTAATAAAAAATACTTCTTACTTCTTTCAGTTCCAGTACAGTCAACCAGAAAAAATGTGTCAGGATCAGGATGTGTGGAGCCTGTGTTATCTACTAACACAGAAATACTTCGACAAAACCTTACAGCCGAGAAAAGGAAACTGGATGAACCCTTAGGTATGCTTTGATTTGAACTGGTTGGTCTTATCTTCTTTTATCTGGCTATTGGTGTGTTCATCCCACTAGGTGGACCGATGACATGGTCAGAACCGCGGGGAGCCGATGGACGTAGGAGGCAAGCAGCCACTCAAAGTAGCGCTCTTTGGGGGGCCTATGTTCACCAGTGGACGTGTTCAGGTTGATGAAGATAATGATGAGTGTGTTTGATGTGATGTGATGGATTTGGTTTGGTAATACATTCCACTTGGTATTGTGTTATTTTTATCCACTATGAATTTGTCAACGCTATTATTGATATTTATTATTCACTCATTAAAGTTTTTTTTACAATGTTCCTATTAAAATAAATTACAAAAATACGGATCATTCGCTGTAGATCCATCGTCCAGATCCATAATGGTTCCAGTGAGAATTTTATTTCTCATTAGAACCATGGTTCTGGACGATAGATCTATAGAGAATGATCCAAAAATACTATAAAAAACCTAACCGTAGAGTGCCGCCGGCAGTGGGGCAAGGTATTTATTTATTATTATTTATGTGTGGTAGCGATTGGCACTTCAGCCCATTGCATAGGAGGTGTTTTAAGTAACATTTAGATTAATAATCATTTAATTATATCGTACATTTTAATTTATTGTGTTTTAATAAATTTATGTATATCTGGAGACAAATAATTTCATTTCTTTTTTTTTATTTATTATTATCATTATTATCATTTATACTTTCCAATCAGTATAAATACACCATATAAACAGAGAAAGCCCTGGTACATTAATGCTAATAGAAAATTACAAGAGAAATACTCAATAATTATTAACACTGTCATAGTTAATTTGAAAGTAATGGTAGAAAAACATAATTATTGGTATTAAAATTATTAAGTACTCTATGATATGATGATATAAATAAAGTAAAGGATATGAATGTTAAACCGAAATAATAATTATATAAATGCACTTTCATTTCAGATTGGAGTCCAAGAAAGAAAAAGTTAATGACCGAATTGCAAAAAACAAAATGCAGCCTAGCATCTTTAAAAAAGAGTGCTAAGTTGATAGATAAGATTGAATCGCCCATCTTAAAAACCTTGGTTTTTGATGCAATTTCAAACCAAAAGAAAAAAAGCAGAGGCCAACGTTGGACAACCAAGAACAAAATATCGGCATTAGCCATATTCAAACGGTCAGCCAAAACATATAAGTACCTGAGCCACATCATCCCGTTGCCAAGTGTAAAAACATTACAAAATGTGATGAAAAAAATCCCCGTTACGACGGGAATAAACGACGCAGTCATAAGTCACTTAAAGAAGATTTCCGCAAATAAAACACAAAAAGAAAACACATGCTGTTTGTGTTTTGACGAAATATCGTTAAAACCATGTTTAACATATGATGAGACTTGTGATGAAGTACAAGGTTTTGAAGACTTCAGGAGTGAGAGAACAGATAAAGTTGCTGACAAAGCGTTGGTGTTCATGGTGCAAGGCTTATACAAAAAATTCAAACAGCCTCTCTCCTTTTATTTTGTCAAAGGTACTGTGTCATCACAAAAATTATCAGTACTCATAAAAGAGAATATTAATGCTGTCCAAGAAACTGGCTTTCGTGTAATGAACACAGTATGTGACCAAGGGCCTACCAATATGGGGGCCCTAAAAATTTTAACTGCCAGCCCAGAAAAGAACTACTTTCTGGTCAATGAAAAAAAGGTGTTTACCATGTATGACATCCCGCATCTTTTTAAGTCTTTGAGAAATAATTTTATGAACTGCGGGACAATTGTTATGAATGGTAGAAAAGGAAAATGGAAACACCTGCATAAAGTAGAAGAAAAAAATGCGGCCCTTTTACGCCTCAGTAAAATTACTAAGACTCACGTGCAACCGAAATATAGGAGTAAGATGCGTGTTAAGTATGCCGCCCAAGGGCTAAGCATGACAGTGTCAGCTGTGCTGAAGCTATTATCTGAGGCGGAAAGAGACGTTGCTTGTGCTAAGGAACTTATGGATACAGCGTTAGTAATTGAAGAGCTTGATCATCTTTTTGACTATACAAATGGACCCTCGGGCAAAAAAGACATAAAAAAAGGTATTCGCCAAAATGTGTCTGCTAAAACAGATCATTTAAATAAATGGATCAATATGCGTCGGGCAGTATCGACGATAAAGTTTTTGAAAAATGATGGTACAGAAGCACGGAATGTTAGGTGTGTTCAGGGTTACCTAATGTCTTTGAACACACTGCAAGATTTATGGAATGAAGCCACAAAATTAGGCTTTAGGTATTTGAACTTACGGCAGCTAAACCAAGACGCCCTGGAGAACTTATTTGGGCTTGTGCGACAACACAGTCCCACAAATAAAAATCCGACATGCTCAGGAGTTGTAGCTGCTATAAAAACAAGCATAATATCAAGTTTATCGGCCAGTCATAGCAGGAATGCTAATTGTGAAAACGACAATATACCGCTGCTCACTGACCTACATGATATAGTTTTTCCGGCTGAAAATGAAGAAGCACAGGCACACATAAGTGACGATGATAAAGAAAATAAAAAATTACTTGTACCCGATTCGATTACAGAAATTGAATATCCAATTTTAAGTTTATCGGAGGATTTTCACACTGACGAAACCGAAACAGATTTAACTGAGATTGATGTGCAGCCAGTGGTATATGTAAGCGGTTTTATAGCTTATACACTAAAAAAGCACTCCTGCGAAGAATGCCAATGTTTATTAATAAACAAAACACCAGAGAATAATAAAGCCTATGCTTACACAAGTCTGCGAGAGTGGTGGAAGGACAAAATGTCACTAACATATCCTTCTATTGCTCTTTGCCACACAGTTGAGAAAGCTGTTAAAATTTTCAACGATGAAATTGTAGTGGCAAAAAAATTACATGAGAAAAATATTCAAAATTTATGTATGACGCTTTTTATGGCCGGCTGGGAATGTTCGTGGCTGACATGTGATGATCATGCAAATGACATTAAAAATACTATATGCAAGCGTTTAGCAAAACTACTGATCCGACGACAATGTTACCGTATTAATCAAACTTATAGGGTGCAAGAAGAAAATTTAAAAAGCGCCAGCAAAATAGCAGAACAAATGTTTAAAGATGATAATTGACCATCCATGTCGAAAAGTCTGTTCAAAAAGAGAAGTGTCGTGGCGTTGGCGATTTATCATGTGATCGTGACATGAACTGACATGACCGCCAAGTCAAGGTGGCACCCGAAGTTAACACTTACACAGTAAGCCAGTTGAAGTTATTAAGATAAGAAATGTTAATTTGTGATAACGCCACGACCCTTGTCTTTTTAAACAAATTAGTCTCCAGACAGCCTAAATTTGTTTATTGTTCTCTTGTATGGGAGACGGCAACATAAACTCGTTACTAGTTACTACTATAACTAGTTACTATTATATAATTCTGCTATATATGTTCTAATTCAAATATTAATTTGGGCTTCCTACAATCTCACAATAATAATTATATTATTAATAAAAATAACAACTTTCAAACAAGATGAACACAATAACAACAAAAATTGAAGTAATGGGCCATACTGGTTTCTAGTTCAGAATATCAGTGTATAAATATCCTGTGATCAAATCTGTATCTTGATTTGATCACAGGATATTTATACAGTATCAAGTTAACCCTGGATACAGATCCAGGATTAACTTGATACTGTATAAATAAGTAAAGATAAATTTGCAAATGTAAGTTTAATTTCCAAAATTAACTTATTTTAATGTAAAATGTGAAAAAATCATGAATCTTTACAATATGGTGTGTTGGCACTTGGCATCTAGAAAATCTATGTATATCCCACCCAGCTCAATAAGTATAAGAACTAAAGAAAGTACATAATAAAGTTTGCCTGTTTTTACGTGTACATATTTATAATTATGGAGCTTATAATATAGTAGGATATATATAAGAATGAATGTAATTAAATTTCTATATCATATTCACAACAAAATTACAGAACATTTTTAAAAGGGTAAAAGAGTAAATTACTCCTAAAACTGCGCGCCTAATTAGATTATAATATTATCTAGGGATTTAGATTGGAATATTGTCTTTTAGGCTACCATGATTTTTGCAGCATGATTTTGTTCTGTAAACGGCGTGTATCACTGTTAGTTAAAAAAAGACGCCAATATACAAAATTGTATTAATCATGGAATTCATTTTAAAATTTAAACCACACTAAGGTATATGTATCTATATATTTGTAGGCTTTAGTTAAGACGGTAAATATATATTAACAAGATAATTATCCGTCTATTTGACAAGTCTTACCACAAAAATAATTTTAAACATCGCTTAGATACATGTTTAGTTAGACAGCGTTTAAAAGTTAAATGCTCCTTAAACGGATGTTTTATTTTTGTCACTACAAAACCATGTTTATACCGTGTTTACTTAAACACTGTCTAACTCGATCCACATGTTTTAAATAAGGTGGTGACATTATACGAAACGTTTCATTCCGCGCAGAACTCATTTTGTAAATCCAATAAATGTTAGCGTCATAGCTGTGACCATTGAAAAAATGGAACGTTATTAGCGTGAAGTTTGACTGTGTGTGCTATGGTGACAGCGACAGCTAAACACCCCTTAAACTAAGGGTTGAGTATGTTTAAATTTTAGCACGTGTTTAACGCCCGTCTATCTTAAACGCGGATTTGTGGTATGGGATTCATGTAACAACTGTTCAACAAGTGTTTAAGGCGCGTCTAAATCTTTTGTGGTAAGACGGCAACAGTTTAAGAAGTTTTAGATCTGACAGATCTCAAACTTCTTACTAAAGCCTTGAATTAGCTGAAAATTAGGCTTTTATAGATTGTATAGATGTAACTTCGATTTTATGTGCGAAAACATTTTTTACCCTTTCTCTGTAACTGATATTACTATTTTAATAAAAGCGTACGCTGTCATACCCCTGTGTTTTATTACAAATTATAAAATATTAATTTTACTTTTGGTATGATTAGACAAGAATCGATTATAATCGATCAAATGATATCGATATTAATGCGAGTTATGAAAGATCTCGATTTAATAGTACACCACTAATATCTTGTAGCAGCACTAGATATACTTTTGTAACTTTGACATGTTGGCATACATGCTAGGCTAGACATACAAGAGACCGCACTGAGATTGGTAAAACAATGAAACTATTGTGGTTTAGGAAGCTATAAGGTAGTTCCGCCTCTTCTAAGCGTAGCGTTATATACTCTTTGATTTTTCTCTGGTCATTGCCATATTAATCCTCTACTTAGTTAGTTTGTGTAGCCATTATCTTGTTTTCATTTCATATATCACGTAAGTGATTATGTGGTGATTATATTATCTTTGTTTCATACAACAGTCATTTTTCAATCCAATTCACAAATCACAACACAACTTATAACTTTTCTACGGTATTCACTACATATTTATAGATCGCACTAAATAGTTTGGGATTTGCCAATAGATCTTGAAGCCGGCGGGGCACTTCTTTCTCAACTTCCAGTATATCCGAAATCATAATCAATCTCTGAATATTGAATGCAGGACATGCCTGGATAATGTGTTCCAGATTGGCGTTTTCTTCATTACAGTGAGAGCAGGACATACTGTTTGTGATTCTAAATTTATGTAAGTGTGCTGGTGTTAAACAATGGCCAAACCTCATTCTGTTTATTACAGATGTGAACCTCCTCCCATAATCATCCTGATGTATTGGACTATTGTACCATGGTGTGGCTTTTAAGTCTTTTTGGATATTGGCATACCAATTGCCCTTTGTTTGGTTTATGTGTAACCAATATTTCTTCCAAGTTTCTCTTTTAATATCTGTTATAATATTGAAAACGTCTGTGAAAGGTATTTGCATGGAGTCCGAGTGATCTTCGTCCCATTTCCCACATGCTGCTTGATCAGCTTTTTCATTCCCAGTAATGCCTTGATGCGATGGAACCCATTTAAATTGTACATTTACATTACATTTCTTAAGCCTATTCAACAAATCTTTTGTTTTCTGTACTAAATAATTTTGGCTGTATGACAAGTTTGTATTTTGTAGAGCAGTCAGAGCACTTAAAGAATCTGATATAATAATAAATTGATTATAATTTAATACATTTTGAATATAGATGAGGGATAAATAGATAGCGTATGTTTCAGCGGTAAAGATGCTGCATGAATCATGTACTTTGAAACACCTTGAAATGCTCTTTTGTGGATCATGCATAGCTGCATGAACCCCATTGATAGATTTAGATCCATCAGTATATATCCTGTATGCTTGAATATTAGCCATATGTTCCCGAAAATCATAAATAGTTTCTATTTTTCTAGTATCTAATTGAATATTATTCAATAAGAGTGCATCAAATGGATACATATACACTGGCCAGTTTTCACTATGGTACATATTTTTACATATAATTTTAGTTTGAGCCATAATAGTACACATTTCAGGCAGTCTTCTTGAAGAAACATCTGATGGAGTAATTTCAAAATTGGATAAAGCATTGCCTAATTCAATTGGCAAGCTTAGACTATTAGACACAATTGAATTATCTATAGTTAAAGCTTTAATACAATGTTTAATAGCTGTCCCTAACCTTCTTATTACTAATGGTTCTGTACATGTTTCCACTTCCATTGAATTGATTGGGGTGGTACACATTGCTCCAGATATTATTCGCAAAGCCCTATTTTGAATTCCATCTAATTTCTTAAGAGTGTTTGGATTTGTATTAATATATGCCAAACAGCTGTAGTCAAAATGACTCCTGACAATACTTTTGTATAGTAAACTTAATATTTTCGGATCTGATCCCCAAAAAGTACCTGTTATAGATCTCAAAATATTTAAACCTTTTAAAGCATTTTTACTAATGTAATTAATGTGACTATTGAACTTTAATTTATCATCCAGTACTACTCCTAAAAATTTTTTCTGTTTTACATTTGGTATGTTTTCATTATTGTATGATACTTGAATCTCTGATTCACCAGTACCAATTAACATGCAAGAACTCTTTTCACTATTAATATTTAGCTTTAGGACATTAACATAATAATTATACATTTGTTCAAGAGCATCATTCAACTTTTGATTTATCATATTAACATTTCTGTTATTATAGTACAGTAAAGTATCATCAGCAAATTGTAATATTTTTACATCTGAATTTACATACTTTAATATTTGTGAGGTATATAAATTGTACAGGATTGGTGAGAGAGATGAACCCTGCATCAAGCCTTTACTAACCATTTCTGGTCCATGTAGTATGTTATTATATCTAACAAATAATTTACGTTCATAAAGAAAGTAAAATATCCATTTTATCAATTTTCCAGGTAATTCCAACTCGGACAGAATAAGAGCAAGTTGCTGGAGATCAACATTGTCATATGCTCCTTGAACATCAAGGAAGACACATGCTGTAGAACTTCGGGACAACTGACATTTTTTTAAATCAGATATGAGTGACACAAAACTTTCTGCAGCACTTCTACCTTTACGGAAACCAAATTGAAAATGAGGTAAGATACATTTCTGTTCAATGTAATAATCTAATCTGACCTTTATCATCTGTTCTAATAATTTTCCAATGCATGAGGTTAACGAAATTGGTCTGTACGAGTTAAAATTATCTGTTGGTTTATCAGGTTTTAAAATTGGAATTACACATTGAGTTTTCCATGACTCTGGTATAAGTTGTTTTGACCATAGCTCATTAAGGATTAGTAACAGTATCTTTTTTGCTGATTGATGTAATTTCTTTAAAATAATATATGGAAAATCATCTAATCCTGGAGTAGTGTCTTTTCTTGAATCAAGTGAATAGTTCATCTCATTCCATGCAAATGGTTTCAATATAAAGGTAGCGACTTCAGTATTATTATTTAATTCAAAAATATACTCCATGTCTATATTTTGTGACATAGATGACTGTGATAATTTTTTTAAAAACCCAGGAATAAATTCATCATTCATGACAGGTGGTTTAATGGGTATACGTTTAAACTTCCTTATATAATTCCAAATTTTTGAAATAGGGGTATACCTATTGAATGATTCACAAAGAGTTTCCCAACTACTTTTCCTTGTAATTTTTAAACAAAGTTTTTTGGCAGCATTTAATTTTTTGTATTCTACATAAGATTCTATTGTATATTCTATTCTATATTTTACAAGAGCTTCTTTTGCCCTTTTTACAGCCTCTACACATTCATCATTCCACCAAGGAGCTGGTGGCCTGATCAGGTGACTACTACTATTTCCTGTGAAGAGTGGAATACATTCAGATTTTAAGTTACATAAAATTTCACAAAAGGTATCATATGACTCTAACGGATTTGATTTAGTTACAAATGTTTCAAAAAGTTCTTTAGATTTTAAATAATATTTAGACCAATCTGCTTTTTTATATAAATATTTTTTTATATTATTGTTACAATGATACATTAATGGCGAAACACTTATATCAATGAAGGTAGGGTAGTGGTCACTACCTAATGAGTCCTCACCAACATACCACTCACACAATGGGGCTATAGTTGGACTGGCACATGATATATCTATGGCTGATGCAGACCTATTTGGATTTTGTATTGTAGTAGGACTTCCTGTATTCAATATACATAAATCTAACTCATCAAAAATGTCATATAGCTCATTACCCCTTGATTTGGTTGTATCACAACCAAAAGCTATATGGTGTGCATTAAAATCACCGGAAACCAGACATGGTTTAGGTAAATTATTTAAAATATTTTTTAATTTGCTAAGACGTATTCTACTGCTTTTAGGTGGACAATAAACACAAGCTACTGAAAGAGGGCCAGCTGTAGTTTCAACAGACACTGCAAGCACTTGTATGTTTTCATAGAATGAACAGTCAAGAATCTTATACTTATATTTATTTTTTATTAAAATACCTACACCGCCATGTTCATTTTTTGCATTTTTATTTATAAAATTATATCCTTGAAATTTTATTGGATTACTAGATGATTTTAGCCAAGTTTCGTTAATGAGGTAGATATCTATATTTTTCTCTAACAAAAATAAATTCAACAAGGGTTTTTTATTATTTAGGCTTTGAATATTATGCTGAACTATTCTGATAAAATGTTGTTCTATGTTGAGACTGTTAAGTTTTTTAGCAGAATTTCTTTTATTGTTGCTGTGTTTTTGGGAACATCTTCCGTCATGTTTCCCAAAACAACTAACGTTTTTACAATTGCGTTAATTATATTGTCGTCAATAACTATGTTACTGTTAGTCTGTTGTTGAGGTTGTTTCTTATTTTTTAAAACTTGGGCGGAGGTTTGGGGCAACTGGTTTGTTCTTGGGCTTACAGCCCCAGGCTGCTTTTGATAGGGTTTTTGTAATTCTGGGAAACTCTTTGCGTAGTCATTTTTTGCTACATTTGCATATGTAATTGTTTGTTTTTGTTTGTTTAATCTTTCCATTTTTACCGGGCATGTTCTAGAAATGGCTAGATGCGCACCCCCACAATTACTGCATTTAATATCCTCTGTTGTATTTTTGTTGCAGTCCTTGTAGGAGTGCTCACCCGCGCACACTGAGCATACCTGAGAGTTCTTACACACTTTTGCAGAGTGGTTAAATTTCATACACTTATAACATTGCATGACAGGAGGTATATATGGATTCACTGGCATTCTCCAGTGATCCATATACACATGTTGGGGTAGAACCCCAGTGACAAACGTCACTGAAACAGTCTTTAGTGGTTCCATCTTATCGTCAACTTTCTTGCTAAATCTACGCACAGCTACAATTTCAAATTCGCCTGAGAGTTTTCGGAATAGATCTTCATTACTTAGTTCAGTCGATACATGTTGTATCACGCCTATTTTTTCCACAAAAGATGATGGTATGTATACTCTTATATTGTGTCGGCTTAGGGAGGGTTCATTGCATAGAAAGTCATTCGCATCTGTGGATTGCTTAAATGTTACTTTAAGTTTTTGAGCGTTGACACGGCTCATTTCGTACTGTCCTTTTATATAGTGTCCTAATATTTTTTGTATAGACATTGGGTCTTTGTTTCCTAGTTTATCATCAGAGGTGCTCTCAAGGAACACTGAAAATTCAGAGTGGTTAGATTTATCAGGGTATAGTCTTTTGTAGTTTGGCTTGATAAATGGCTTAAACTTAGCTGAACTTTCAGAATCACCGCCACCGCTACCAGCAGAGACCGACGCGTCGCTCTTGCCCCCGCTCTCACTGTGGATTTTCCTCTTTTTGACCACTTTTTTGGCAATAGTAGTGAATCCAGAGTCATCTCCATCACTTTCCGACTCCATCCTGCCGCTAAAACTTGTAGAAATCTTAAAAATAAAATAAAATTTGTTTTATTGTTTCGAAAAACGCGCGTCTCCAGTTCCCGCCAAACCGGAAGTCCCATTACCAATGTGTCAGTCAGTGCTGCCAATAAAAATTTGTCCATTCCCCGCGTCAGTGTCGCCAAATTTTTTTTTTGTTTTATATTTTGGCTCCACACATAGTGTATTTAGCCAGTGTCAAGTATTGTAATTATTCATCGTTCAAGAATATACCACGTAAAGTCAAGTCTTAGTCATAGTTCAGTCTAAGTCAGGTCATAGTCCAGTCTAAGTCATGCTCTAGTAAAGTGGTGGCAACTTTACTAGAAGCCTCTATGGAATTTTGGAAGCAACACGAAAAACCACGTTACACCACATTATATCACTTAACCACACTCTTGCTCGTAATTCAGCACTTAATGCGTAAAACGCCACCAATTTCAAACATTAACACTGGAAAAAGCACAAGTTTTGAGAAATAATACAATGCAACAACGTGAACTTTTTCACGTTCCCGCCAAAACCCAATCGTCGCCAATTTTATTTTATTTTTTTATGAGAATGAATCACTGCCTAATCTGTGGAATGAATGGCGTAACGAGCAAGTCGTTCACCTGATGTTAGGCGACACGGCTCGTGACAATGAGGCGTTTTATAAAAGAAAAGCCGTAATTTTATAAAGACCCTATAGATGGCGCTAAAATTGAAGTTTTACGTTCTGTCATTGTTAAGATAATTATGTATCGAGTTTAGTATTCTATCCTTATTTTATGGAAGGTATATAACTCTAACGGCTTTCTATCGACAAATTGACAACGTACTCTGTGATCCACTCCACTGAATTTGAATTTTCCTTGTACTCCGTGGTTTGAAACTACGACCATATTTGAAATACGTCGTTACTACGCTATCTAGTAACAGAAGCGGAACTAGTTTTTTTTTAAAAATAAAACGTCTCATTGTTGTACAATTAATTATTGTCAGTCGACTGCCGGTCACAGAGTAGTCTCATTATACTGGTCGCGATCTTCGGCAAGATCTTCCCAGTTGGAAAAGTTTATGTCAAAAGAGGCCATGTCGCGCTTAATGTTGTCTTTAAACCTTAGTACTGGCCGGCCTACTGGGCGTTTGGCGTACGCTATTTGTCCAAGGAGAATCTCTCTAGGCAAACGAGAAGGGACCATCTGATACACATGCCCTACCCAACGCAACCTTCTCTGTTTTAGTAGAGCGGTTATGCTCGGTACCTGCGTGGTTTCAAGCACTTTCTCGTTTGTCACCTTATCTCTCCATGAAATGTCCAATATGCTGCGAAGACAACGTGTGTATAATCTGTGGTATAAACCTATGTATATTTAATATCACAAGCATCGATATAGAATTATAATCACAAGAGTATTACGAAAACTACTTGTCATGAGCATATTGTCCAATCCAGAATCTGTCCAATACCGATCAAAGGGTTATGCTGTGGGCCCCACAGACAACCAATGTTTTAATTTTAAAAACGTTGGTATAGCGTTTCAGTTTTTACCAATGTACTCTGTGGTATAGCGTATAGCCTATTATATAATACCTACTGCTCATTAAATTAATCATTTCCATGCTACCTATTTTTTATATGGCAAATTCGGGAGTTGTTATTTAGGTACAACTAATAATATTCAAGGTACTACCATGGATGAAATTAAAAAACCGACAAAAAAAACTTCCGAAGTTGGCGTGATTGACGTTTTGTACCTTATATAGGTATATGTCCAAACAGCTACACGAGCTTAGTCAAATTTTCATGTCTCATTTATTTTTTATACCTCAAGATTCGTCCCATTTGATTTTTATAAAACTACTAGTATATGCCCCGCGGCTTCGCCGCGTGGACTATCTTTCAGGTACCATATATTACGATGAACAAAAACTAGGGATGCGCCGAATATTTGGTAATTATTCGGTATACCGCAGTAAAAGTGCCGAATAATTACCGATTTTTTTTTAATACTTTCCGCTAACTTCTTCCATAATTATCTTTTTTGGGAACTCATTCTAAGATAATCAGAACACTTAGCACTTTTTAATCGTTTTTCCAGATACTGATAACATGCTTTATCGCTTGGTTACCAGAAAACTAATATTTAGTGCCTAACGGGCACTACCGGTCCAATATCTAATTTGAATAATCTTTTTTATGTAAGTAATTGCATTTACAATACAAAATTGCGCTAAATACAACGTTTCGCTTGTTTCTAAGGATTCTGTTATGTATGTGTTTTTTCAATTAAAATTAATTACATACATACACTTTAACTCATTACATAGAAAATTTCAATAAAAATAGTTTTTGTCACAAAAAAAAGTGGAATAAATATTGTTTCCATTGTAGTGGAACCTTTGTTGAAGTTTTATAGCGACTGAATGTACAGGAAAATTCGGCCGAATATTCGGTTCGGTAAGCTCTGGACCGAATAATGTTAAGTTATTCGGTTCGTTTCAAAAATCCATGTTCGGCGCATCCCTAATAAAAACCCTGACCTTCTTTTTTCGGGAGGCGTTTAAATAGTGCTATCTTAATATATGTTAATAAAACTGTTTATTTGGCATAAAGATTCATAGCCTAATAAGTTTTATGAACGCATCATTCATATTTTTACCTACTTTAATTTTTTACATCATAAACACAGATTTTGTATCAGAAACAAGTGATTTGCTTCCAAATTCTCCCTATCAAAACAAAACACATGAACGCCGACGAGTTGACAACGGGAAGTCCATCGCAGATTTTAATGTATCATGAAGACTCACAACTGGACTGCAAGAAATATGGACACCCTACTGCAACAATATTTTGAAAGCTTGTAGATAAACCTGTAAATAAATGACGCGTAACTGCGATACCATTCCTTTCCTCATCTATTTACATAACAATAACACACGATTTCAACAGTAAAAATAAACTCCAGTCACAATTTATACAAAAAGATAAGAAAAAACACAGACGAAAATCCCGCAATGTTTTTTCTTTTTTTTTCTAAGCAGTGTGTTCGCATAATTAATTAAATACTGATAATAATGAAACATTTTGATATTGTCATCTATTTTACTTCCGAGTTTCCAGTGCACTAAATACATCCATGTAATGTAATAGTAAATGTAAATCACTATTACTAATCAATTATCGCAGTAAACTATACTAATAGGAATCAGAAGTGAAATCAACAACTTTTCAGCATCTAAGATTTTTATTATAACCGTTAAACATCATTTCAAATATTGACCGAAAATACGCCAAAAGGTAGCATAGAAATGCCACACGAGCACAACTACGTCCGTTTAGCTCGATGTCAGGTGAAGTAAGAGAACGAGAGCCCATTTAGCTACTTCTTATATAGTCTGTGCCCTCTCCTCGGACGCCATCTTCGGTGTTGCCACTGCGTTGGCTAATACGGCCTCTCCTGACCGTGCGCCGTCCTCGGCCACACTAGCAACGCGATCTGTAGGAGGGTCCACCGGCATCGCCATCGTCACATCATCAGGGCTGTCAACTGCATAAGAAGTGTTGTTATTTAACCACGACAACATACGTTGTTGCCTATTCGGTCATACATCACGCATACAAGGCCCTCATACAGAAATACACTCTCATAACAACAGATCACTCTCAGATTAAACTCGTTAAAACACTTCGCTTTCAAATGTATGCATACATCTTATTCAAAACAACTCTCTCATACTACTTGAACTTTGGTGAGTTCAGTTAGCATCGCCCGTCCAACTTCACCAAACCTAACATCCACGACCTGGATTTCAGGTTCGAAATTCAAAACATAATTCGATCACTTACCGATTTCAAACGTTCGGTCTTAGCCGTTGCTAAAAATGGATCCGGATGAACCTACTGGGTATGCACGTATCCACTGCTTGTGATCAGGACATGGTGTGCCATGACTCATGGCTGTAGCAGCCGTGGTCTCAGTTAAGACTCCTTGAAACGCGGCGCTGGCAGTGACTTCATCGGCCGGGATAGCGGCGATCGTCGTCATCGTCGCAACTGCAGCTTCGATCGCCGTGGCCGTTTTTCTCCATAGATCTGCTGCTGTTTGATCCGAGCGTCACTCACTATCTGCTTCGTGATGACCTAGCGAATGCCTGCTGCGTGAATGCTGCACCGCAGACTTCGGAGTCGTTGTCTGTGCCACTGGGATTGAACAACCTGTTCATTTTCTGCGAACTTAAAGCACAATTAAGGTGCGCAAACGCACCTAAACAAAAATACTGAACCGAGAGGTTATGTCAACACGTGCTTCACGGAGTAAAGCCTGCGTATAAGCCGAACTACACTGAACCCACGTAGGCTTGTAGGAGCAATCCCACTTTTGATAATAGGAATCAGAAGTGAAATCAACAACTTTTTAGCATATAAGATTTTTATTATAACCGTTAATTGCAACAATTAAACATAATTTCAAATATTGACCGAAAATACGCCCAAAGGTAGCATAGAAATGCCACACGAGCACAACTACGTCCGTTTAGCACGATGTCAGGTGAAGTAAGAGAACGAGAGCCCATTTAGCTGCTTCTTATATAGTCTGTGCCCTCTCTCCTCGGACGCCATCTTCGGTGTTGCCACTGCGTCGGCTAATAATACAACTTACGCAAATATTAAAATTAATTATCTCTCAAAACTACCAAACCAATACCAAAGAAATTTCAATTTTCAATGGCAACATGCTAGACAGAGATAGATAGACTCCTAGACTATATCACGTGGCTCGATTTTCTACTCTGACATATTGCAAATGATAATGTACCTTATTTTTGTGCGCTCGGAGTATGAATTTGAATGACTAATAAATTGTCAAATTACGAAGTGCGCAATCAAGTTTTAACACGAGATCAATGGCTTTGCCAGATTCTAGTATACTATAAGTCAACTGACTAAAGATGAGTTGTCAGGGGGTCTAGCAAAGATCACAATCGCTAATGCTAACTCCAAAAATGTATTGAAATACATTCGCTGCGGAAAAGTTAGCGATTTCCGAAATGTCATTTCAATACATTTTTGGAGTTAGTGTGAGGCGTTAGCGTTAGTGGTTGGTATTTTTGCTAGACCCCCAGGTAATTACCACATTTCCAACCAAATATCAAGATTTTACAACAATATTTGCAATTTTTATTTCAAAACATTAAAATCTCTCAAATCTGCCACATTTCTAAAAACGTTTACAAAATCTGCTAGGGTAAGTTTGAGGGTCAAGTCTGCCATAATGGCAGAAATCTACTACAAATTCCTCACGCTCTTTCTTGTGAAAACTAAAAAAATAGTTGTCTATGCCTAAATATTTTTTTAGCCCCCCTCCCCATATGAGACTTTTTTTTTTCTTATATTTTGGCTCCACACATAGTGTATTTAGCCAGTGTCAAGTATTATATTTTCATCGTGTTATAAAATATTTCACGCAAAGTCATGTCCTAGTCATAGTCCAGTCTAAGTCATGCTCCAGCAAAGTGGTGGCAACTTTACTAGAAGCTTCTATGGAGTTTTGAAAGCAACACGAAAAATCACGTTTCACCACATTATATCACTTGCTCATGCGCTTAATTCAGCACTTAATGCGTAAAACGCCACCAATTTTAAACATTAACACTGGAAAAAGCACAAGTTTTGAGAAATAATACAATGCAACAACGTGAACTTTTTCACGTTCCCGCCAAAACACCCTATGAGACGTTTTATTTAAAAAAAAAACTAGTTCCGCTTCTGTTACTAGATGGCGCAGTAACGACGTATTTCAAACATGGTCGTAGTTTCAAACCACGGAGTGCAAGGAAAAGTCAAATTTAGTTGAGTGGATCACAGAACACAAAGTCGATTTGTCGGTAGAAAGCCATTAGAGTTATATGCCTTCCATAAAATAAGGGTAGAATACTAAACTCGATACATAATTATCTTAACAATGAAAGAACGTAAAACCCTCATTTTATCGCCATCTATCGGATCTTTATAAAATCACAGCTTTTTTTTTAATAAAACGCCTCATTACACGGTCATATCTGTGATCCTTCCACAGTTTTTTTCCTTATATTTTGGCTCCACACATAGTGTATTTAGCCAGTGTCAAGTATTGTAATTATTCATCGTTAAAGAATATACCACGTAAAATCAAGTCTTAGTCATAGTCCAGTCTAAGTCAGGTAGTCGAAGTGCAGTCTAAGTCATGCTCCAGTAAGGTGGCGGCAACTTTACTAGAAGCTTCTATGGAATTTTGGAAGCAACACGAAAACTCACGTTTCACCACATTACATCAGTTGCCCACACTCATGCTCGTAATTCAGCACTTAATGTGTAAAACGCCACCAATTTTAAACATTAATACTGGAAAAAGCACAAGTTTTGAGAAATAATACAATGCAACGACGTGAACATTTTCGCGTTCCCACCAAAACTCCTTCCACAGTTTTTCATAATATCTTGGCTTCACGCCTAGGATGGGTTCCAGTTCGTGTTATTTTTGTTATTTTCGATCACAAAAAGTCGTTCCACTACATCGAAATAAATAATACCCATAGAAAAATAACTCTAAGCAAAATCGCCCAGTTTTGTAACCAAACGAACGTTGTACTATATTTATTTATATTTATATCTACTTACGTCTACACACCAATGTAAAAACGACCTTACTCCATTGAGATTAGGTGCATTTCAACCTACAAGGTCAATCACTTAAGACTTTACTCTAACCAATACCGCCAGCATAGTGGTCGTACCCTGATTGGCTGGTCAGTGACTTCTTTGACGCTCGATAAGAGGGACACAGCTATTTAGATGCATAGCTGCGTCTCTCTCTACATATCGGCATTATAGTTGGGGAGCTAACTGGTTTTGATATAAGATTTCTTCATAATTAGATACACCGATACGAATGCGGATAGTTCAAATCAGCACAGATCGATTCGGTTCGGTCAACTAAGAGCGCTCTTGCATTTCAACCGTT
The DNA here is from genome assembly GCA_963580505.1 of Ennomos erosarius. NCBI lineage: Eukaryota > Metazoa > Arthropoda > Insecta > Lepidoptera > Geometridae > Ennomos > Ennomos erosarius. Next base: position 7,514,330 of record OY756981.1, on the reverse strand, counting down.
ATTTTTTACGTTAAATGGCCAACTTTGGCAGTCTCATTCTGAGAAACTGAAAAACTTCGACAACTTACCTCTTCCCATGAACAGGGTAAGGACATAAAACTAATAAATCCGTGCAAATTTCAAGGTGGGTCAGAGGGTCTAGCAAAGATACCAACCACTAACGCTAACGCCTCACGCTAACTCCAAAATGTATTGAAATGACATTTCGGAAATCGCTAACTTTTTCGTTGCGAATGTCATTTCGATACATTTTTGGAGTTAGCGTGAGGCGTTAGGGTTAGTGGTTGGTATCTTTGCTAGACCCCCAGGTCAGTTAGTATTTAATACAATATTCGATTAGTTTGTTACATAAAGTTTTGTTTACAAGCAGCTAAACTTACGTACAAACATGAGAAATCAGTTGTACCTAGAGTACATCCTATAAGAATTTCGAAGTCGCGTTCGGAGTGAATACTATTATCACAGTCTACCATAACAATAAATAATAACAATGGTAATAATAATTATGGTTGAGTGAGATAATAGTGTGATGTGATGTCTGCCATATAAAGAAATCGCAAATAAAATTTCGACACCTAGCTCCCTAACTATGACTACAGTGACTGGTGATTTGGGATGGTGTTATGCATTAAAACTACGAGTATGGAAAACATGTATAATATAAAATAGAAAAATTACTTAGAACGAATTTTTGTAATCATATCAACAACCTAGAATTTCAATAGTAATAAATACGAATGTTTATACGTCTGTATGTTCAGGTGTAATTATTTCAATGGGTAGGTGTGTTAACCCAACAACCAACAAACTACGTCACGGCAAAATGCATTTGCGTGAAATTCGGTCACAGTTACAATACTTGTTAATTCATAATTTACATGTTTGTTGTTTTTTATTGCTTATTTAGGGTTCCGTATCCAAGGGTAAAGCAAACCCTATTATTAAGGTTCCGCTGTCCATCGGTCACCACTCACCAGGCTTGTATCTCATGAACCGTGAATCTGTGATAGTTATTGAAAATTTCACAGATAATGTATTGCCGCTATAACAACAAATACTAAAAAGCAATACAAAATTAAAATTATACCACAAAAAAACCTTATAAGTAAAAATTACATTAAAAATCCAATATAATATAGTTCACAACAACTAAAACAAATTTGAAAAGTTTGAAACTCATTTTCACCAAAACGTCGCTTGTGTCGTTATTTCTTAACACAGTCCAAGTAAGACTACTTCACAGCGCGGCGGTCGCGATGCGAATGGCGCTACGCGCGGTTGCAAAATTAAGCCCCACCCATCGCGGTTGCATTTGCGTTTGGCCATTTCGGACCTCGTATTATACGTCTATGGGTATTATTTCGATGTTCCACTAGCATTAAAAGTGATCACTGGCCACTTGGCCAGACATACAGGGGGTCTAGCAAAGATCCCAATCGCTAACGCTAACGCCTCACGCTAACTCCAAAAATGTAACGAAATGACATTCGCTACGGAAAAGTTAGCGAATTCCGAAATGTAATTTTAGTACATTTTGGAGTTAGCGTTAGTGGTTGGTATCTTTGCTAGACCGGCAGAGCAACAGCGAATGTACGCTAGTGTAGACGCGATTACAATACTTAACACTAGCAAAGATCTCAAACGCTAACTCCAAAAATGTATTAAAATGACATTAGCTTCGGAAAAGTAGGCGATTTCCGAAATGTCATTATATTATGCTGTATTTACACTCGCGCGCAAGCCGCGAGACGAACCACAGGTCGAGCCGCGAGCCGCGAATGTAAACCAGCCTTTACATTTTAGAGTTACTTTAGAGTTTGGAATCTTTGCTAGATAGACCGCGGGACATGTTCAGTAATCTGTGCCCCGGGCTCAGATGAAGTCGGGTCTAGCAAAGATCCCAAACGCAGCATTATGGATGTAATTTTTATGCAAGATTTTTACGTTTGTAGGTGCCAAAGACTTTGTATCCTATGTAATATGGCGAATTCTATGGTAGGTGCCTATATTATTTTTTTATTTACCTATTTAATTATACTACTCATCCTGTCGAAGCAAAGATAGAAGGGAAAGGGAAAAAATAAAGAGGAAAAGGATGAATGGATGGGACGGCAAAAGGGCACAGGCTGTGCCTTCCTGCGCCATATTTTTCCTTTTCCCTTCAACAGAGTTAGGACTTATTAGCCCATGCGAAGCCACGGCGGGTCAGCTAGTCATAGTCATAATGGTAATGGTTATGACCTGATAGATTTAATATTGTTTAATACTAAAATCGATCTGACTGAAAACTGGAAGCCTGAGCCACCCAATATGTTAAAAGAGCATTGAACATTTTTGTATGAAGTGTGGCCTGTCCACAACTCAAACTAAGTAGAGGATTCCACAATCCGCCAGTGATAATACTAGTGTCAATTGATAGATAAAATTATAAGGAACAAAAAATGTTCTATGAAAAATCATTGAAATGATTATACTTCCTGCAATATTATGTGAGAATGAAATTATTATTTTTTACACCAACTTTAATTATATTTGTAGTGCAAATATACAGAACGCTCATAGCGAAGGACAACTAACTAGCCATAGCTGTTCTAACTCAGCCATCACTCCTTTGATCACTGACCGCTACAAAAAGTGGTATTTACAACTGACCTATACCATGCTTCGGAGAGCAGATTAAGCCCTTGAACCCTACTGTTGTTGTAAGTCAATAGTCATTAAGCTATATCAGAAGCCTTTGGGCGGCCTAAACATTCTGACACAAGGGCTGCCCATTTGCCTAAATGACAGGAAGTGCAACTATAGGATAGTGCAGTTAAGAACTTGCAACATTAATTTCAATATTCACAATGAACAGTGTTATGCCAAAACATTCCAATCCACAAACTGGCCAAAATTATGTTGAGTGTGCCAATCAATCTAAAATAAGCCCTATATTCATGTAGCGAAGACACCCATTTGATAATCTGTACCACAGACAAATATTGATCATAGTATACCAACCCACATATGGGGGCTATGTTGAAAATAAAGCCAAAATGATCCAATTACGTTTGGAACATTATTGCAAATTAGAAGATGAGAAAACATTTAAGCCACAATGATCCAAAACACCTGGAGCATTTAGTGACAACATAAAAAAATGCCAAAATGATCCAGAGGTTTGAAACACATCAAAATAAGTAGGAAAAATGTTTCAAAAATTTTGTGCATTGGAGAAGTATGTTAGTTTGGAAGGTGTTTTAATTGAAATAGATAGATTTTGCGTTGCTTGGTATGAGATGCATCATCCTCCCACTCTATTTGTTTTGGCTCCGTGATTTCCCGTCTATTTGGCCGTATTGGATCTAAGGCTCTACTATTATTAATTATTATTATAGCAATGTAGGTACATAGCTTTTTAAGACTTGTTTATGATGCTTCATTCACACAAATTAGTGTACTGTATCTAATTATGAAACTAAGAATTACCTACTAAATATAAGGCATACAACAAAAATTTAAAATAACAGTGGACAATCTGATATAATTATTTAATTTATATACACATTCCTTAAACTTTAAAAAATACTTATATGGGTCTATATGAGAACAATTCAAGGAATGTTGCACTATAACAATTTGATGATAGAATTTAATTTAATAATTGGTATTCATTCTTTATTTTTAAATAAAGGTATACCATACATTTATGTGTTACAAACACTTACATCACAAGAAGAAATTAGGGTGTCCGATGAAGATAAATAAAATAAATAGGTACTACTTATTACAATTTAGGTGTATGAAATAATTTTGGAAACTAAATTATATAAATCACAAGGTCATGTTTATTCATAACAGCAAAATAACTTTACACAAACTTACTGTAGTAGATATTGATAAAAAGAGTTGATGATGTTATATAGCATCTACATCATCTTCATCTTCTGAGCTGACTTCATCTCCAAACTCGATATCCTCGTCCAGACCATCAACGGAGTAGACCACTGTCTCGTTGATGCGTACAGTCTCCGGGAACTCTCCATACGTCTTCAGATTCCTTGCCTCGTCAGGCGTGTACTTCAGAATAACGTCAGCCTTGGCATCTTGGTAATCTCGTAAACCTATTAGTATTATGTCGCCTTGGTTTATCCATACTTTTTTTCTTAGTTTCCCTCGAATATGACATAAACGTTTTATGCCATCAAAGCACATGGCCTCCAAGCGGCCATTACCGAGCATCTTTGTGACTTGGGCGTACTCTTGGCCGTCCTCTTTGAAGACTAACTCACGTTTCTCAGTTTCATTTTCATTTTTTCCTCTCCTCCTATTTTTACCTCCTTTTCCTTTGTTTTTCGGCATTATTTATATATAATCTTGAGTACAAACATAAAAACTACGAAAATATCGAAAATTTCATGGATTTCCTTTTTCTCAGAAATCAGAGAGTATAAATAAAAAAAAACCATACCATAGAGAAAAGTAAAAAATACTGAAAATCAAGAGTATATAGAATACAGTGTTGCCAATACTGATTCGCCAAAGTGGGCTAAAGAGTCGTAAAAAATTGGCTAAAAATGAGCTAAAATTTCCAGTAGAGGCACAGATCCTATAAAAAACTCAGATATACTATTCGCATTAACGCTGTAACTTCGGTATTTAGTTATTTGTGTGTGACAACACAAAGCTAGGTGCTCCAAACACTGTATGAACACACGCGTCAGTGTGAGTGTAATGTTACTAGCGTAGGGAAAACCTCCCACTATTTTCGTGAACAGGTAAATGTATATATTAGCTGTAATTGATAGTGGTGTTAATATTAAGATGGTACATACATGGTATGGTTAAGTTTATCTAATAATACAAAAGACAAACACTGTTGACGAGATGAGACGAGATGAGACGAGACGAAATGATACCGAAAGCGAAACCGAAATCGAAACCGAAACCGAGTCCAAGACCGAGACCGAAACCGAAACTGAAACAAAACGAACACAGCGTCACGCGTCGGTCTGGGAACCAAAAAAGGACCTGGAAAATGTTTCTGACAGCGGTCCACACTAATTTTTCCATGGTAGTTTTTGGCCAATTTAGAACATTTAAGTACTTAATGGACCAGAGTACGGAACAGCCCCCTTATTATGAAGGAGTTAGCAGCGCTGCTGAATTATATGAAAATTGACAGCAGACGCGCGTCAGCAGCGCTGCTAACTCCTTTGTAATAGGGGCAGATCCCATTGCAGAGAGGCGTGAGACAGGGAGACGTTATTTCTCCGAAACTGTTCACAACCGCATTGGAGGATGTTTTCAAGCTCTTGGAGTGGAGAAGATTTGGCATCAACATAAATGGCAAGTATATCACTAAACTTCGTTTTACCGATGATATAGTCATAATGGCGGAGTCGCTCGATGATCTCAGCACCATGCTCAACGACCTCAGTAGAGTCTCCCGACAGGTTGGTCTTAAGATGAACATGGACAAGACGAAAATCATGTCAAATGCCCATGGTCCACCTATACCGGTAAGTGTTGGGAACGATACTCTCGAAGTTGTCGACAAATACGTCTATCTAGGGCAGACTGTCCAATTAGGTAGGTCCAACTTCGACAAAGAGAATACCACAAAGCCTGAAAACAAAAGTTTTCAATCAATGTGTGTTGCCAGTGATGACTTATGGAACTGAGACGTGGTCTGTAACTGTTGGCCTCATTACTAAGCTCATCATTCGACTGGCGGCCGGCGACCGAGGCACTCGCGCTCGCGCTGCGATCTCTCCGATATTTTATCGCAACAAAATAGGAGGAGGAGTAATAGTATTCTGTGACTCTAATGGCCTAGAAATTTGATAAAAAAACTTTTACAAATTCTGCTCTAAATATGGGAAGTGTACGTTTTGAGGCGTGTGAAACAGTTTTGTGTTTTTAAATTAGCTATTTTACTCGCGTCCAGTGTAGAAATCCAGTGTAGTGATTACATTAGTGTTGCAACTTCGCTGGACGAGTGGATTTTTCACTCACCGGCCGTTTGGAGTTTGGGCTGTGCGCTGCCTTGACTGCGAATACCTATAATATGCCGCTTGAGCATACGCCACCGTCTTCTCCGCTTCCAACTGCTTTTGCTACGCCTATACAGCACTACCCTTCGGACTCTAACGTGTCCGAAATCGGTCAGGACGCTGCAATGAGTGCCGCCTCCTTTTACAGTAATGTGATGTCACGAAATGCCCCAAAACGGAAGCGCGGCGACACGGATGACATTAGTAAAGCCCAAATGATGGAGATGTTTTCTGCACTACAACAGCGGCAGGATGACAAATTCGATATAGTCTTGAGCTCCATTAACGACGTCAAAACATCCGTGGACAGCATGTCTACAAAATATGAAGAGGCACTGCAAAGAATTCACATTTTGGAAGAAGAAAGAAAATCTGACAAAACCTTCATCCAGCAACTGCAAAGCCAGGTTGAAATGCTGCAGCACAACGTGCGGTGTACTAGCATTGAGATACGAAACATCCCACAAGACGAAAAGGAATCGAAAGATGAGCTACAAAAATTAGTTAGTACCACAGCTGAAGTGCTCAACATACCGCTCCAGGTATCAGAAGTTAAGGATGTATATCGCATCAATACGAAAGCGGCAAACAAACCCATCATAGCCGATTTCACGACCGTATTGTTGAGAGATAAATTCTTGAGCGCTGCCAAAAAGTTTAATAATATGCATAAGAATGATAAACTGAATACTACCCATATTAATACTAATGGGCCAAGTAGGCCGGTGTACATATCTGAAAATCTGACGCAGTGTGAACGGCGCCTATATTACCTAGCTCGTGAATTTGCTAAGAACAATGGATTTGCTTTCTGTTGGACGTCCTTCGGCCGTATATTTCTACGAAAACAAGAAGGTTCACCGCAAATACGTATCAACTGCGAAAGTGATCTCTGCAAGCTGCAAGACAAATGACTAGGCCCGATGTTCGTAAATGAAACTCTTAATAGTATGTGTTATTCTAGATTTGATATATTATGGTTATTTTTGCTTTCTATTTTTTTGGCATACCACTGGTGCAATGTTATTAAATTAAGCAATAGCAAAGAATATTATTACAGTAGTCGCATGTACCCCAGCTGGTTTCTTTCTAACCCAGCGTTGCTCATAATATTTGGAACCCGACCATCATCTACCCTCACAACACAAAAAGACACACACTTAACAAACACAAATTACAAATCACCAAGGCTTTTCTATATTTATTACTATATATTATTATTAAACCTACACTATTACTATACCAAAAAACATGATAATAAAATTACTCCTGTCATAACCTACTGCTTTGTTTGTTTAAAATTATTAGTTTGCTACATCCATAACTTTTGGCACGCGGAACAACAAGCTACATTTCAGCGGGGCACGCGTGCCGCTGCCGGTGGCTGTTATGCGACTGGAACAATTATTATCCTCTTATTCCACGTCCTAAAAAAACGTATCCATACGGCTATACTAACCCATAAAATAGACCTACGTTCCCACAAGTTATCTACCTACACGGCCAATATCAGTGAACGCCCACATCATGCAATTTTTCTTCCCAAATGTTGTCCAATGGTCAAGTGTTGTCAGTGCAATAATATTAATCTTCATCCTAATAATATACACAGGAGTTCCTGTGTTGACAAAAAGTATATATTTTTATGATAGGACAACCTGATTTAATTGATAGCATTGACAACACAACACTGATTGACAACTTTAGGGTAGGTGCGGCAGAGGAGTGTCGGGATAGATTAGGTGACTATTTGAACCAAATTACGGTAATAACGCAAAATATAAGAAGTGTTCAAAAAAATTTTGATCAATTTTTATTATTTTTATATAGACTAACTTTTCTTCCAGATGTAATAATACTCACAGAATGCTGGATTAATGAAACATTTACAAAAACTAATTTAGTTAATTATAACTGCTACTCTTCTACCGTATTCAGAAACCAAAATGACGGATTAATTATATTATCTAAAGTAGGGTTAAATATTGACATAAAAGAACCCGAGTTTAATGATGCCAATTGCTTGGTGATAAACCTGGGTTCTGAATTAAGCATCATAGCATTATATCGAAGCCCATCTATCCGTGATACAACAAGATTTCTGAAATCTCTAGAAAGTACTATATCCACTGTTTCTAGTAATTCTTGTATCATAACTGGTGACATAAATATTGATATTACAATGGACTCAACAGATCCGAAGTTTTCTGACTATATCGAGCTCACTGCTCACCACGGATTCATTCCAGGTCATACTTTGCCAACGCGTGGTCCAAGTTGTTTGGATCATGCACTCATCAGATCTAAACGAGCAGGACGGGTAGTTGTCTGTGACTCTGGCATCACTGATCATGACACTGTTTTAATAGGTATTGATAATAAAATTATCACAAAAGGCCTTCCAAGCTCTAAAATAACGACTAAATTAAACTACGTAAACATAATTAACTACCTTGAAAGTATAGACTGGTCTGAGTTTTGCTTGGAAATGGACGTCAACCATGCTAGCAATATATTAATTGATCACATTACTCTTGCAATCAAAGACAATACTACTAAAAGAAAGCTGCGTAGTTCTGAAGTCATAACTAAACCATGGATGACTTCGAAGCTTGTGAAATGCGTCAGGAAAAGAGACTCCTTGCATACTAAGGCAAAAAAGTACCCAAACGATGAGTTCCTGCAAAATAAATACAAGAACTACCGAAACTACTGTCATTTGTTGGTTCAAAACCAAAAGAACAAACATGACTCTGATCAAATTATTGCTAATAAAGGTAACAGCAGAAAGTTATGGACTACGGTTAAAGACATCTGCAATATTAAGGAAAGCAAGTCAGGTCCAGGTGATTTGCTAAAAACTCAATCTAACCCTAGTGAATCTCTAAACGCTGTAAATGACTTTTTTTCCTCTGTTGGACTTGACCTTGCTAAGACTACCCTTTCACGGCTGCACAAAACCGAGGCACAGTTGGCAAGATCTATGACCGTTGTCATGTCACCTTCCGGTTCTCTATTTATGACTCCCACAGATGAACCTGAAATTAGTAAGATTATCTCAGGCCTCAAATCTCAGTCGGCTCCAGGCTGGGACGGAATTAGTAATGAGATTCTAAAACGTGCCAGTCACATATTGTCCTCTCCGATCTCACACATATGCAACCTGAGCATGTCATCAGGTCTAGTACCAAGTTGCTTTAAAATTGCAGACATCTGTCCTGTTTTGAAGTCTGGCAGCACCTCTGTCACCACAAATTACCGTCCAATATCATTGTTGCCATCCTTATCAAAGATTCTAGAAAAGGTCGTCAATAAGCGCCTCCTAGGTTTCTTGGAGTCTAACGATATCCTGTCCCCGAATCAATTCGGTTTTAGGTCGAACAAATCGACAGAGGATGCTGTTATTGCCCTAACTGACCAAGTGTCTAAGAATCTTGACTCGAGCCGGAACTGCATAGGAGTCTTCCTGGATTTGGCCAAGGCATTTGACACGGTGTCTTGGCCTATCCTGCTTCGAAAGCTGGAGCTCCTGGGCGTACGAGGAACTGCATTAAATTGGTTCAACTCCTACTTAAGTGACAGAAAGCAAAGAGTACGCATTGCAAACCAATACAGTGATTACGCTTCTGTCTCAATCGGAGTCCCCCAGGGTAGCGTGCTAGGACCAACGCTCTTCTTGGTTTATATCAATGACCTCTGCCAACTCAAGATCAACCAGTCAAATATTTATACATTTGCTGATGATACAGCACTTATTTTCCATGGCAACAGTTGGAATGAGGTCATTGATGCAGCACAATCGGGACTTTCACAAGTTGCGCTCTGGCTTGAAAACAACCTGCTAACATTGAATGTAAGTAAAACCAAGTATGTGGCTTTCCGAATATCAAAGCGAACTCACCCTAGTTCTATAAATCTAAAACTACATTCGTGTGAATCAAAAAACAACCAAGTTTGTGCTTGCTCTGAACTAGAGAGGGTTGATTACATTAAATACTTAGGCATCACAATAGATCACCAGTTGAACTGGGAATACCAAATAAACAGTCTTTGTGGCCGACTCCGGAAGTTAACCCATATATTTAAAAGGTTGGGCTCTGTAGCAGATCCGGGTACTCTAAAAATAGTCTACCAGGCACTGTGTCAATCGTTACTCAATTATTGTATATCTTGCTGGGGTTCTGCAACTAAAACGCTATTCTTGAAAATCGAACGAGCACAGCGAGCCCTTCTGAAGGTTGCCTATAAAAAGCCGTACAGGTTTCCCACAGACCAGCTGTACGAAGAGACCAAATATCTTCGGGTGCGACAGCTGTATATTCTGGCGGTTGCACTGCGCTTTCACAAAATAGCACTAAAGACAGTCTCCATACCAGCTAGGTCCTCCCGTCGCAATGCCTGGATAGCTTCTCGCACTAGGACCTTACAAGCGCAACGAGCCTTTTCGTTTAAAGGACCGCACCTATATGAGCGCCTGGACAAGACAATTGGTATCTTGAAAACATCTCGATATGTCTGCAAAAACAAGATTGTGACTTGGCTTTCCACGCTAGGCTACAATGAGACGGAAAACGTACTTAAAATAATCTCATGACATTAAGGGGCCTGTTCCTACACCTGCTGGCGGATTACTGTGCGGGATGTAATGTTAATCTACGTTCCCCTCAATAAGTTATAACAACCTACCTGCACTAGAGAGGTAAAACTTATATTCTGCTACGGTTTTGCCAGCGGGCGGTCTGGACCAGGCCCCACGTAAATTATTTATTCACCAACTTTATTTCACTCACTACACTGATCCGTATATTCACTAGAACTAGAATTCGATGATGTAGGCAAGTTGGGAACGACAATTCTTCCTTTACTAAGAAATGCCTTAACAAACAAACAAGTAGTTAAACATCCCATTTAGTATAGAAAACCTAACAATGGTAACTCATACTACAATACATAACCACTGCTACTGTTATAGTGTAGGTATATAATTATTCTTATCTTGTATTATTTATTTATATTTATTTGTATGTATCCAGAAATATTAGTTAATCATTATTTAAAACATTATGATGTGTATATTATCATGCCTATTTTTTATTTTCATAGCCATATAACTGTACAAATACTATCACTATAATTTATAAACGCATAACTTACCTAAGTACCATTAATTGTAGGTAGGTACTCTCAAGCACCTCTTCCATATTTAAATTGACCTAATAAAAACAGACAATCTCATGCATACCTACCTGCTCCTACTCGCCCTCACTTACCCTAACACAAATCATAACACACACAGTCATCCAAATACAACACGCACATTCATACTCCTCACTCCAAATGCTTGGCTCGGGCCCCTTATTAGATAGTTATAGATGTATTTATCTAGTTCCTAAGTCCTGAGTGCAACCGATTGAAACGAGAACTTTTATTATAGATTAGATTAGATAGTTTCAATACGCAGTTTAAGAGACTACCAAATTATGCTAGAAATCACTCGTGTTGCATTCAAAGTTGTGCAATTACCCGCCACCTCCAAGAAATGTTAAGCTTAGGTAAACTACCTACTAAATGTTTGCAAATATTGTTTTATTTTTTCTTACCATGTCTTAGTATTAATCTACTCTTATGTTTTAGTTATTGTATATATCGGAAGAGACTGAATCCCACGACACAGGTTATCCTAGTGTGGGATCCAGGGATCAACACACTTATTATCTTCTATTGTGCAAATCATCGATGTACCTATTTGTTGTTAAGCTCAGTTACTGTTCTGAATAAATTACTATTATTATTATTATTATTATTATTATTAAAGTCGCGTAACGAACTATGGAGAGAGCAATGCTCAGTGTTTCCCTGCGAGCTAAGATCCGAAATGAGGAGATCCGCTGGAGAACTAAAGTGACCGATGTAGCTCTTAGGATGAGCAAGTAGAAATGGCAATGGGCAGGCCACATCGCTCGTAGAACTGAAAATCGATGGGGAAGAACGGTTCTTGAGTGGCGACCACGAACCGGAAGACGCAGCGTAGGCCGGCCTCCCACTAGGTGGACCGACGACCTGGTGAAAGCCGTGGGGAGACGATGGATGTAGGAGGTGAGCACCCGTTCTAAGTGGGGGGAGGCCTATGTTCAGCAGTGGACGTCTTCAGGCTGTTAATGATGATGATGATGAAGTACTTAATGGGTTATCGACGGTTAGCCCCCTTTTTCCCATCCAGGATGAAATCCTGGATCCCGTATTTCATTTTGGGGGGCCCATTTTGGAAATATTAGTAGCAAGGTAACTAGTACTAACATGTGATCGTCTCATGAACATGAATTTATTTTTGGGTATGTTTGCGAGTTAATTGAAGCTCAATCAGAAAAACAAAGACAGCTAGAAAACGACAACGCGAGCGCAGGCAGTGCAAAAAATCACATTGTTTGGACTGTAGAAATGAACGCCACTGTAACAAGAAGGGCATACCTTAATAAAAAAAGTTGTCATCACTCATAATCTTAGAGCATCTATATTTGGAGATGTTAACGTTATAATCCGCAAGGACCATTTTCTGCCAATTTCTACGGGGGACGAGGTAAACACGTATAACACACGCGCGAACCGCGCGTGTAAACGCATGCCACACACTATCTTAAAACACGCACACCTGTCGCGACATCCACGGTTAATTCTCCTTGAGGGAAGTACAACTATTGATCAGACATTTATAGTAAAAGGAGAATCTTCTCAACGTGACGTAACGATAATAATTATTTGATGTTATAATAATACAATACAATTGCTTCCATACCCGAGTTCCTCATGTGCCTTGGCAGTTATTGTCTGGTACTGGATATTCTCCTTCTCCTTTCGTCTGCTTCGCTTTTCTTAATTTGGCACTACCTGTAATTATATTTTGGCACCATGATTCCACCATACTGGTGGAACCATGGTCTAGCCGGTTTCGCCGGCCTAGTCCACTTGCCACAGCCCTACCTGCCTACCTAATTCTATCTGTGTAGGTCCTATCTTATGTCACACTCATACATACTCATTCATACCCTATAATGACGCCTATCTAAATATATACCTATATGTTTATACGGTCTGTGTCATCTTTATTCTTATTATTACGGATCACTTTAGTTATAAGTAGGTAGAGCATAATCACACACCGATTAATATACTCTTAGCCGTACACCTTCATAATCATGACAGGTCAATATGGTTGTAAGTAAATAAGATATGATTAAACATATGTACTCATATCCCCTTAATCTCCGTTCGTGCTTCCATAAACATGGTCTTATCTTAACATAGGCATAGGTCATGGGGCACTGACCTATCAGGTAATCATTAGTATATTACGCTGGACTGGATCCTCAACCCCCAGAACTCCAGCTGAGACTTTCTCACATACTACTGCAGTAGATTTCGCCCAAGGCCTCGGGACTGTAACCGGTGAAAACTAGGACCTACCTACCCATAGACTACCTACGCCCCCTGTCCTGGCGTCACCTCAGTGCTCAGATTACCTGGATCTACGAGGCGCGGCTTTAGGGCGCCGCCGAGGCAAATCCAGTCGCCATCATATGAAACTAGTGCAAATTACGTCTGGTCATCATAAAATACCATTCAATGTTGTGACCACCATGCTCTTCACGGTGTCGATACAACTTAATAGGGAATTCCTCCCGTAGGTGAATATGCTTAGGTAAAGATTTAAGGACTCACCAGTTCATAATGTTTGACCGCCATTACTCTTCTACAATACTTTAATGTACGCAGTTAGATCAAGCGATAACTATAGGTGCGGATGTTAATCTGTTATGTATTAATATTCTTACCGGGTTTAAACGTAGCCTTATAACAAAGATAGTTAGAGATAAAACTACTTAACTTTGCATGAATTTTTCTTAGTTTCTTTCGCCATTTCGCCTGCAGTCAAAATGGCCGGGAAAATGAATTCTTAATGAATCATAGAGTATATCTAGGCTTACCATAGATTACACTAAATATAGATCGCGCAGGCGGTATTGCCATTCTCAATGAATTCGTGAAACGCCATTTCGCGACACACCCGCCAAGGAAGAATTAAAGTATGGTTAATAGCACGTAGCTGATGTTGCCATTCCTCTTCGCGAAACATCATTTCGCGACAAGATGCACGGGGGGAACTTGTACTTGACTCGCCGAAAAAATAGAACCCGTTTCTATTTACTGTACTTTTGCTTGCTACTTAACTCGCAAATCCCTGTCCAAACGACGATAAGAACTAAATTTAACGAAGTAGCAAGTTAACTCGCTACTTAACTAAACAGAGTGTAAACCAGTACGACGACGCCGACGATGAGAACTAAATTTGTTGAAGTAGCAAGTTAACTGGCTACTTGACTAAACCAAGTGTAATCCAGCCTTTAGTACCTATGAGTTAGGAAGTTGAAGAGTAGTATTAACAAAAATACGTATATAAGTTATTACAAGAATATTCTAGGTCTGTGCTTAGTACTATAGAAGGGCAGGAAAGAGTAGCAATTTTCAACCTATTAAAATAAATTCCAGCATCTCCACCATGTCGCGACGTCCACGGTTAATTCTCCTTGAGGGAAGTACAACTATTGATCAGACATTTATAATAAAAGGAGAATCTTCTCAACGTGACGTAACGATAATAATTATTTGATGTTATAATAATACAATTGCTTCCATACCCGAGTTCCTCATGTGCCTTGGCAGTTATTGTCTGGTACTGGATATTCTCCTTCTCCTTTCGTCTGCTTCGCTTTTCTTAATTTGGCACTACCTGTAATTATATTTTGGCACCATGATTCCACCATACTGGTGGAACCATGGTCTAGCCGGTTTCGCCGGCCTAGTCCACTTGCCACAGCCCTACCTGCCTACCTAATTCTATCTGTGTAGGTCCTATCTTATGTCACACTCATACATACTCATTCATACCCTATAATGACGCCTACCTAAATATATACCTATATGTTTATACGGTCTGTGTCATCTTTATTCTTATTATTACGGATCACTTTAGTTATAAGTAGGTACAGCATAATCACACACCGATTAATATACTCTTAGCCGTACACCTTCATAATCATGACAGGTCAATATGGTTGTAAGTAAATAAGATATGATTAAACATATGTACTCATATCCCCTTAATCTCCGTTCGTGCTTCCATAAACATGGTCTTATCTTAACATAGGCATAGGTCATGGGGCACTGACCTATCAGGTAATCATTAGTATATTACGCTGGACTGGATCCTCAACCCCCAGAACTCCAGCTGAGACTTTCTCACATACTACTGCAGTAGATTTCGCCCAAGGCCTCGGGACTGTAACCGGTGAAAACCAGGACCTACCTACCCATAGACTACCTACGCCCCCTGTCCTGGCGTCACCTCAGTGCTCAGATTACCTGGGTCTACGAGGCGCGGCTTTAGGGCGCCGCCGAGGCAAATCCAGTCGCCATCATATGAAACTAGTGCAAATTACGTCTGGTCATCATAAAATACCATTCAATGTTGTGACCACCATGCTCTTCACGGTGTCGATACAACTTAATAGGGAATTCCTCCCGTAGGTGAATATGCTTAGGTAAAGATTTAAGGACTCACCAGTTCATAATGTTTGACCGCCATTACTCTTCTACAATACTTTAATGTACGCAGTTAGATCAAGCGATAACTATAGGTGCGGATGTTAATCTGTTATGTATTAATATTCTTACCGGGTTTAAACGTAGCCTTATAACAAAGATAGTTAGAGATAAAACTACTTAACTTTGCATGAATTTTTCTTAGTTTCTTTCGCCATTTCGCCTGCAGTCAAAATGGCCGGGAAAATGAATTCTTAATGAATCATAGAGTATATCTAGGCTTACCATAGATTACACTAAATATAGATCGCGCAGGCGGTATTGCCATTCTCAATGAATTCGTGAAACGCCATTTCGCGACAACACCGTTATATAAACTAGCGTAGTTACGCAGTGTCTACACGCACACTATGATATTGTAGATGACCAAATAGCGCCATATGACTGACAGAGGGGAACGCCTTGCCTTGCCACCGCTTTTTTTAAATGCTCTAAGCTCATATTAATTTATAGGCATAGCATTTGACCACTTTCTCAACTGAAAGTAAGTGATGACGTGGCCTACGGTGGTGCATACCTGCCTAGAAAAAGTATGTATCTAATGAAACAAACAAAAAAGAGCCAAAATCCTTTAAAAAAAGTTGCTAAGGAGCTAAACACAATTTTTAGAGCTGCCGATGTGAAAAAAGAGCTAAATTTGGCTCTAAAAGAGTTGAGTTGGCAGCACTTATAATATAATACCCAAAGAGTATATAATACCTTGATAATACTCACAGAATACTAAGTGAGGTAAAGTGAGGCGTTTTATTAAAAAAAAAGAAATTGTAATTTGAATAATACCCAATAGATGGCGTTAAACTGTTTGACCACAACTTCTGTCAATGTCACTGTTTCAAGCTAAGCTTACAACTCTATAGTTCTAGTTCATATATCTTTCTTTTTTTTTTCTTATATTTTGGCTCCACACATAGTGTATGTGTGTCAAGTATTATATTTTCATCGTGTTATAAAATATTTCACGCAGTCATGTCCTAGTCATAGTCATAAGTCTAGTCTAAGTCAGGTAGTCATAGTCCAGTCTAAGTCATGCTCCAGCAAAGTGGTGGCAACTTTACTAGAAGCTTCTATGGAGTTTTGGAAGCAACACGAAAAGTCACGTTTCACCACATTATATCACTTGCCCTCATTCATGCTCGTAATTCACCACTTAATGCATAAAACGCCACTAATTTTAAACATTAACACTGGAAAAAGCACAAGTTTTGAAAAATAATACAATGCAACGACGTGAACTTTTCCGCGTTCCCGCCAAAACTGTTCATATATCTTATATGTAATATTATATGTAAACAAAGGGGATAACAGTGAAAAAAATTTCTTTAATAATGGTAGTTTACTTGACCAAAACAATATTCAGTTATTTTTTCTGGTAGTAATCTGATCAATTATAAAATAAACTTTATATTGTACTATTTATTTTGACGAAATATCTGTTCTATAAAATTTTATGATAAAATAAATAAATAAATAAATAAACGTTGAGTGCTGGTTCCTGGCACTCTTTTGTTAATTTTTTTTACGTTTGTAGATGCAGATGGTGTGTCGTGCTCGGCCTGCTCTCTCGATTGTGCGATAGCAAAAATTTGTGCAAATGTAATTTCTAGCGGCCTGTCTTCGGATGTCTCCATTAAGTCAGGCCATTTCTGTTTTAAATCTGTTTAGAGTTCCGTATGGTTCAAGCCTGTTGCAAATCGGTCTCGTAATTGGCGTTCTAAAAGGCTGTCATCGTAACCGCAATCTTTGCTCGAGTCTTTCAATCGGTTAGCGTAGTGTTCCATCGATTCATTTTTGTCTCTAATACAGCTCCAAAAGTCTGTTAATGCTCGGTACCTGGTTTTCTTCACACGGTATAGGTCCAGAAGTTTTGTACGTATGTGTTTATATTCACTTGTATTAAACGTAGGTGTCAAGGCTGTTTTAACTTCTCTAAAAATTTCGGGTGTGAAAGAATTTAGGAGCAGATCCTTTTTAAGATTGTCATCATCGATGTTCTGTATAGAGCACTTGTTTTCAAAAAAATCTACGTAGTCTTCCACCCGGCAGCTGTCTGGGTGAAACTTGTCCATGTTAAAGCTCTTGAAGATTGCACTCCTCTGAGCAGATGGTAGTGTGGTTGTGGAAATGTTCGTGGATGGCGGTGCATCCTGTGTCGTATTTTCTTTTTGCACTAACAGTGTTAGGACTTTAAGAATTTGTTCCTGCTGAGTCTGTTGGACTCGCAGAAACTGCGAAAATTGTTCTGAGTTCATCCTCGTCGCCAATTTACTAAATTAAAAGCATATTTAGGTCTGTGTAGTTTGTGAAAATATATTCATATGACAAGCGTGACATTAATGACAACTGTAAGAAAATTAGTCTATGTTCTATGAAAGAGGCTTGTAGGCACTGACGTACAATGAGGTTTATAACAATAAACAAATTTTGATAAACAATATTTTATTATACTGGCAATACCGTTGAGGTTCTAAACATTTTCAAGAGGACCTAATCTGCTGCCAACATTCCCCGTTTTATTCGTTTTTGTTTTCTCGAATGCGAATGTTCTTATTCCTGCGTTTGTGCAATTTTATTGTGATTTTTTTGTTCTGTATTTTGTTAAGTTTGATAATTTCCATCCAGAAATTCGTTCACAAAATGGATCCTTAGCCGGGTCTTTCGATCTCAAGAACCTTGTCATGACCAGAAAATTAATCGCCAGTCAAAGGCGGCCGTGGAAAATCTTTGAATGTCAAGGATTTCGTAGTGATGTCTATTATAATTAAAAGACGAGTGTACAGCTTAAGCGTTTATTGGTGACTAACTTACTTATGAACTAAACACATCATTCATATAGGTATTGAATACTACTTCACCTCCGGGGGTGAAAGAGAAAAAAAAAACAAAGTTGACTTAATTATAACTTATTCTACCTACTTACAAAACCTTTTTGTTCTATCCTTATGTACTAAGTCTATTTTACCTTTTTTATCAATTTTAACATTAATTCCTAAATCTTCTAAAACTACATATGGTCCTTCATAGACACAATCTAATTTCCGCGCACATTCATTTTTCACTAAAATAAGATCATTTTTGTTATAAGATACAGGGTTACACGTTTTATCGTAATTGTCTTTCCGCCTTTCTTTACAAGTTATCAAGTTTTTTCTTGCGTCTCTTAACGCTATTTGTAACTTATATCTGAAATCTAAACAATAACTATCTGGATTATAAAGAGGGTCCACATTATCAGTTTCTTCTAAACGGTTTGGTATCTGACATTCTCTACCAAACACAAGTTCAAACGGTGTATATTTAGTTTGTGTATTTACGCAAGTATTATAACTAAAACACCAGAATGGTAACCAATGTGACCATGAATGAGATGTATTTGTGCAGTAGGTTCTTAAGAATGCACCTAAATGCTTATGGGCTATCTCTAGGGCACCGATTGATTGATGGTGGTATGCGGTTGACGTAAGTTTATCTATCTCTAATAAACTACATACTTGTTCCATAACTTGAGACATAAATTCAGTCCCTCTGTCAGTAGCTATAGATTTTGGAATACCGAATCGCAAAATAAAATTGTTTACAAATGCTTTTGCCACACTTACCGTTTCTTTGTTGGGTAATGGGTACGCCTCTATGTACTTAGTCAACTCACATTGCAGGGTTAAAATATAACAATTTCCATACTCATCTTTGTCCAAAGGTCCAACTAAGTCAAGGAAAACTTTCTCGAATGCACCCGACGCTGTAGTAGTTATAGTCATAGGTTGTTTGGTATACCTACCTTGCTTCATTTTCTGACACATCTCGCATTTGGTTATATACTTACTTATATCCAAGTTTAAGCCTGGCCAATAGTATTTTCTTTTAATGTTATTTGCCATTCTATTCATTCCAGCATGTCCGCTAGTGGGCAATAAATGGTAGTCGTTTAGAATAAATTGTTTCTCTTTTTCGTCATAAATTCGTCTTATACCTCTCAAAACACATATTCGGGGACCGGTCCATTCTTTTAACGATTTTACTTCACTACATAAACCTTTTATGAATTCTTTATTGTTATCATCTTTGACTATGCATAGTTCCTTTATCTTTATTTTATCACAAAATTCTTTTAGCTTGGTTGCAAATTCGGCTCGCGAGAAATGCAATCTAAAGCCTAGATTTATACACAATAACATTTTACTTGGTACATACATAAAACAATCTTTTTCTTCCATCATAATATTTTTTGTTTTCAATTTCTTAATAGTTTCTTCTTCTTCTAACTTTATTTCAACAGAATCATTCGGCTGTCTTAATAACTCCACGACTCGTGGTTGATCAGGCCACTCGTCAGTGCTTTTACTAAGCGCAGCTTGCTCTTTCTTACTATCTTCTTCTATCCTTCTCTTTTGAGCTCTAGTTGTCACAGCCAAAACTTGTTCCTTCATACTCTTTAATTCATTCGATGTTATACTCACTCTAGATAATGCATCCGCGACTACATTATCCTTCCCTTTCACACACACAATTTTAAAATCATACTCTTCAAGAATTAATCGATATTTAATCAATCTGCTAGACGGGTCTCTCATTCCAAATAAATAGATCAAAGGTTTGTGGTCTGTCATAATTGTAAAAGTTCTGCCGAATAAATATGGTCTGAAGTATTTGACCGCCCAAACTATAGCTGTCAATTCTTTTGTATAACTGGATAATTTTTTTCTGCCTTATTCAATGGCCTACTGGCATAAGCAACAGGTTTCATATTTTTATTACATAATACAGCTCCTATAGCCAAATCAGAGGCATCAGTTTGTAATATAAATTCATTTGATTTTGCAAAATCAGGATATTGCAATATAGGGGGTGTCATTAATGATGTTTTTAAGTAATCAAATGCATGTTGACACTCAGGATTCCAAATAAAGGGCTCATCTTTCTTTAATAAACGATTTAAAGGCATTGTAATAGTTGCAAATGATGGCACGAATTTTCTATAGTAGTTGCAGAAGGCAACAAAACGTCTCACATCGTCAGCATTTTGAGGAACCGGATATTTTTCCAAAACTTTCGTTTTTTCCGGGTCAGGTGAAACACCATCAGCAGATACTAAATGACCAAGATATAAAATTTCTTTCCTTAAGAATTCACACTTACTAGGATTCAACTTTAAATTTACCTTTCTCAATCTTTCAAAAACGTCAATCAAATTTTGATTATGAATAGCTAAAGATCTTCCAAAAATGATGACGTCATCTAAATAGACAAAACATTTCTCTAAAGCTAGTCCTGACATCGCTATTGACATGACTCTACTGAATGCACTACAAGAAGTCTTAAGACCCATCGGTAATCGTTTTAGTTGTTAATGTCCGGTACTAGTCGAAAATGCAGTATACTTTCTACTTTCTGGGGCTAATTTCACTTGGTAGTAACCTTGTTGAAGATCTAAATGCGTAAAATATACTGAACCTGTTAAAGAATCTAAAATGTCAGTAATGTTAGGCAACGGAAATTTATCATCAACAATATTTTCATTTAATTTTCGAAAATCAATTACTAATCGCCATTTTTGAGAATCATTGGACTTTTTAGGAACCAATAGTATCGGACTAGACCATTCACTTGTAGATTCTTCTATTATATCATCCTTAAGCATTTTTGTTATCTGTTTATTCACTTCTGGCTTCAAAGATTGTGGTAACCTGTACGGCTTTACGTAAATAGGATTAATGTTACCTTTCAATGTAATATTCTGTTCACAAATATTTGTAGTTTCTAATTTATCATCAGGCAAGAAGAAAATATCTGAATATTTAGTACAAATTTTCTCAATAGACTCTTTTTCTTCTTTATTCAAATGTTGTAACTCTAATAAAGATAGTAAAGTTTCACTTCTTTTTGAATTACTGTCGCATTGGCTGAATTTAAAAGTGTCATAGTCATTTAAAACTTCTGCATTCAAAACAAAGTTATTTAATCTGATTTCTTCATCTCGAGTATTTAAAATCTTAATTGGAACTCTTTTATTTCTTGGTCGATCAATGGTACCAGCTAAAAACACATCTTTCTCTATCTCTCTCGCGCTCACAAAACAATCACCTTCCACTTCTTTGTCTAAATAAACGTAGTGAATAGACTCACTTCGAGGTGGGATTATCAGTGAATTACTGTAATCAGGATGGTCATAGATCGGTAAAACGTAGTACTTACCTTCTTTATGTAGCGTTAGTAAGTTTTTGCCTAAATCAATATTTGCTTTGTATTCAGTCATAAAGTCAACACCTAGTATCCCATTGACGATGATAGGTAAATTATTTAAAATATGAAACTTGTTCTGAAATTTATCATTTCTAGCAGAATATAAATTTAGCATCACAAAACCAGGAGATTTAATTTTTCCTCCGATGCCATTGACTTCCAATTTATCATAAGATACTTTATATGGTCGAGGGAGTTCTTCTTCTTTAATGACCGAAATGGATGCACCCGTGTCCAACAGTAGTATTAGTTTTTTACCATTAACATAAAAATTCACGAATTTAGAATTACCTCTACAAGCAAAAATAAAATCATTAGGCACGAAAAAACTGCCTGTTTTCTTCCTCATTACGTCTCTGTTCTAATGTATCATTACTACGTACCTGTGTATTGTCGTTCTGAGGTATTATTGCCATCATGTTATTATTGTAGAATTTTCTTCCACCACGTCCGTTATATCCACGTCTGTTATACTGTCCTCTGCCGCGAGGGCCATACTGAAATGGTCTACTCCAGCTTTTTTCTGCTACTTGATACCTGTTCGAATTATTCATGTAATTATTTTGATACCTACCTCTGTTGTGGTTGTAATAATGTTGATTTCCACGTCCACGTCCTCGGTAATATTGTCCTCGAGGCCTAGAAAAACGATTGCTGTACATACCTCCAGATGTTGATGTCATTTTCATCACCTCCGCCTGTCTCGAAGTGGACGCCGACGGTGTGAACTCGTCCTTGGCTGCCTGGATCGCATCTTTCAGCGATGTGTAGTTGCGGGCAGCTACGATTGTGCTTAGCTTTTCATTCCTAAGACCATCTGTGAACTTTTTAACAACCATTTTCTCGTTAATTGGCTTCAAGACTGCGCATTTGGATGCGTCGCCCTCAGCCTGTGAAATATTCAAATCGGTCAATAGTTTTTCCAGCTGTGAACCATATTCATCAATAGTTCTAAAACCTTGGTTCAAGGATTGTATTTGATTTTGAATAGCAGTAAAAGATTTTCTTGTCAATAAGGTATTCCGAAAATCTTGGAGCATATCTTTAACTGAGGCATATGTATTGCCTACGCGTAACTTTGCATTTTCTGATAACCTTCCTTTAAGTACGAACGTAATTAACAAACGTTGTCCCGCACTATTAAGCACATCCGCATACATTTCTACCGCATCAATCAATCGTTTCGTAGTATCTTCCTTATCATCTAAAATAGGTATCAACCCGCAAGCAGTTTTAAAATCGAAATCCATTGCTACCGATTTCAATTCTATACTAGGAACACACAAAAAAGATATTTCCGAAAATAAAGAGCTAATCTTATCATACGTTTCAGTAACTAACTTAATTTCCGACTTATCTTTACTACAACTTAAAGCAGAAAATAATTTTTCACTTGCTTCAAACAATTCTTTAGCCTCTTGTAACTTAATAGGCGTAACTGAACATGTATACCTACCTTTTTTCACAAGATATTTTCTTATGTCATACAATTTTTCATATATATCAACTAAATTCTCTGCCATAATACACTAAATAAAACATTAAAAGTACAAAAATTATTGTATGCCGCATCGCATTTCATTCACTTAAAATTATTTTATTCTAACTCGAGGCACAGTCATACAATGTTCCGATAAAGAAATGCTGAGTTGCGTCTGGGCCGCGGAGGCGTGATCGGCCAGAATTCTACGTAATGTATGAAGTACTTAGTTCAAAGTTCGATTAATATTTAATTAATAATTATATACTCGCACATTATTTAAATGTCAATTTTTTTTTTTGTATTAATTTTATGTCGCATGGAAAACTAACGAAAACGCATGAAAACCGCGCACTTTTTATGTGAAAACCGCACTTTCACATTTCGATTTTTGCACATTATCGCACTAAACGTACCTTTTATTAGCACTCTTGAAGTTTGGGTTACGAATTTGAGAAAACATTTTCGAAACTTGAGGGGGGGGGAACACTGACTCACGCATTAGACATCCTCTTCTTCACGTACTGGATCTCGTCTTCCAGATAAACGATGTCGCATCCTTCTCAAAAACTCAGAATTAACTCTGTCTTGTATCCACTTCTTGTGCCTTTGTTTTAATTTCAAGTAGATAATCACGAGTACAATGAGGGACATCGGCACTAAAAACGTTGTGATCAAAATATTATTAATTTTGATGTGGTACTCTTGCTCAAAATTGCTGGTAATATTATTCCCTCCATTTTGCGCTATTATCACTTCTTTGTCTTCGACTCTCGAGTATGACTTTCCCATCTTTTGGTAACTTTTCTTCAAAAATAATTCCGGAACAACAACTCAATTCAATAGTCACTGGCACATAAGTACGTATTATCTTGTACTTTATTCAAACACTCTAACTCAGGGCACCGAGGCACACAGGAATCCACTGAGTCCGCACATTTCGCCCGGTGCCCGGCCGGACCTACTCACGAAGTTCCGCGAACGACTGGCATGGTCGCCATCTATTATAATTAAAAGACGAGTGTACAGCTTAAGCGTTTATTGGTGACTAACTTACTTATGAACTAAACACATCATTCATATAGGTATTGAATACTACTTCAGATGAATGTGTTCAAAGAGAGACATACAAGAAGTAGCCTGCGAGCGAATGTTGGTCACTATTAGATTATACAAACAAAACAGGTGAATTGTTAAGAATCACAATTAACAAAAAATATTTTTATCTTAACGGAAAAATGTTTTGTGCAACTGACATGTCACTTTGACAGTGACTTTTCATGACATTACTTTGTTTACATAAAAAATCTAAGATTTATGGACAGCGTATAATTTACACTCGCGCGCGCCGCGAGACGAACCGCAGAACGAGCCGCGAGCCGCGAATGTAACCGGTGCGCTCGTTGCTCGTCATGGGGCTCGTCACCAGACTCGCGTCGGGAGCCTTTTGGGCATGAACCAAAGGGAGCTCGCGGAGGATGCGTGTGGGGTGTTCACACTCGCGTTGACGCTTTATTAAATTATCATTAAAAGCTAAAAAGAAATAAAATAGAAAAAAAAACAATTAGAGAAATAGGTAGCATAATACTGTTATTATCAATTATCAATACTTATAATACAACTGTAAATGGGCTTTTGTCCATTAAATATATTTTGAAAATTTTTAATAGATAATTAATTTGATGATAAAAACATACAACTTAAGAAATCACGGTATGGATTGAATGAACAAAAACACGCTTAGCGATGAAGTTTACTATGTTACCGTCTAAAGATGGCGGCTACCTAAACTCGATCGCTTAAGCGACCTCACGTTACGAT
This sequence comes from Ennomos erosarius, assembly GCA_963580505.1. NCBI lineage: Eukaryota > Metazoa > Arthropoda > Insecta > Lepidoptera > Geometridae > Ennomos > Ennomos erosarius. The sequence goes on along the minus strand of OY756981.1, from coordinate 7,489,097 downwards.
TTTGACAATCTATTCAATATAGGCTCTGTTTTGAATCGCGTTAAGAGCTCACAGTACGGCCTCTGTACGCGAGTACGTACATCTGGACAGACGAAAGTAAATTTTGGGCAAGTTGAAAAGTTGCACTTTTGCTCACTTCGTTCGCTCGGTCAAAAAGTTTTTGGGGGTTCCAAAAAAAAATATGTCACTGCAGAGTTAGCTTTGCCAGACTCTATTTAAACCTGAAGAAAACTAGCTTCATGACATTTCACATTACACGAGCCACCGGTCCAGATATTACTCGCCTTAAATTCCACGGCGTCGGCTGCCAGCTTCCTAAACACAACACACACAACCCTGCTCCTGTAACGAAATTGGAAGAACCTATCATGTGAAATACCTGGGAGTCACTGTGGACCAAAAGCGGGCATGAGTGGTCTGTTCGCGATTGGCCCTCTTTCTGATTTTGCCCCTTAGTACAGATATGCTAGTGAAAATTATTAGTGAAAATTTTTATGCAAAAAAAATCGGGAAATATTTTATACATTGTGTGGTAATACTGACATCCAAGTCTTTGTTAGATAAAAATATACTAAACTACCTTAAATACCACGTATTAATGCCCAATAACTTCTGAAATAGCAACATGAGCTTCCTTGTTCGGTATTTCTCGTAATTACAGCGAAGTTCTATCACGCAAGGTGGCATTTTCTGGTATTTTTTAAGTACGGCTGATTTTGAGTTTGACACGTGAGATCCAATCACACCCAAAGTGGTGTGTACGGTTTTGCCTTCCTTTTTTTCGTATTAGGGGTCTGGATACAAAGTCTTTGGTAGAAGTATAGTTTAGCGGCAGGTAAAAAGCGTCAGTTTGCAGTGTGACAAGCGCAGTCTGGTCGGGTCGGCGCACAGGGTGGCGGGAGATCGCAGGGGTGAGGCCAGACGGCGAATGAACTGCAGAAGGGTTAATGCTCGCTTCCCCTGCTGCAGCGACGCCTGTGTGCCGCGGCCGCCCACGCTCTGCAACACTTCACCATAGAGTATAATCAAGTTTCCTGAATATATTTTTATACTAGCCGACCCGCCCGCGCGCCCCGGTTTCGCACGGGTTAATTAATATTTACGCCTTAGGTATCCCAGTCTAAGGGAAGAGAGAAAGAAGAGAGAACAATATAAGGGAAAGAATGAATGGATGAAACGGTGAAAGGAGACAGGTGCTGGCGCATCTGCCCTCTTTCACATTCTAATTCTTCCTTTTCCGTTTTAAATATTTTCCCCCTACCTTCTCCCTTTCCCTATAGTAGGTATAGGATAGGCGTTGCTTTGGACCCGATACTGAAGATTGGATGTCTGTAATGTAACGGTTTGTTTTGGCGCTTCTGCATAATTTTAATTGTGGTTGGACGGTATCTGAACAACAAAATCGTCGACTTTGAAAAATTTACGGGACAGTACTTAAATCACTAGGTACCTCCATTTTAACAAAAATAGAATGCATGAAATAAGTACTTACATGCATGGAGCTAACTTACATGTTTTAACTTTCATTTTTTTTTCCCCGCGGGAACCATGCTGAATTTTGGAAAAAAAGTATTCAGTATTCAGTATTCAGTATTTATTTATTTACTTACGGAAGTAGGTGATATAAAGGTGTTACAAAAATTATTCATATCGCTTACGCCTACAGATGTTTATACAATGATCTTTTGGCATCTGGATGACATTCTCAGGAGGGTGTGAGTGCGATTTTGGGGTTACCAGTTAATAAAATGTCCTATTTTTTAGGAAAAAATTACGATGAATAAAATACACTTTTTGTCTAATTTTGGCGTCTTTTATTTACATTTTTTATTTGTAGTACTCTCATAGGAAATAATAATTTATGATATAGGGAAATAGCGTGCTACTGAGAGTAGAATACTCAAAAAAACACCAAGACTTAAGATTGTTATACTATAATAATTGTATTCTGCAGGAATCATTGTCGCCAGAATATTCGTTACAATCATCATCATCATAATCTTTCTCACTGTCACTGCTTTCTTTATTTGAGCATACTTCTGGGATAAAAGGTTTGTTTCAATGTTCATCTTGAGCTCGAAAATCCTCTTCAACTGATTCACATGCATGCAGTAGACAATTGCCCCATTCAAGTGCCCTGAACTCGCTTCAGACATTTTCTGATGTTTCGCTGCTTTCCCCCCCTAAATAAATATATTCTTTATTATCCATTTGAACGAATTACCTACTTACTATTGAATACTAGGTATGTGATTTGTGGCAATCAAAATTAAACGACAGTGTATCAAATTTTGAATTTCGTGCGCAATAATTTAGATTAAAATGTTGTATATTGCGCGTAATTGGAACCACTCTTAAATAAGCTTAGGCACATACAAGTAAAACAATTTATAATTTTAAGGCAATTTGGGTGGGACTTTAGATTCACGTACCTAGATGGCAACTGGAGCGATTTGCCAACAATGACATTTTGACAAGAGTCAGCGGTAATTTCAATTTTCGCCACGTGCCAAAAGACCCTTGTCGAACTGTACCTTGTAGTATGAAGTCAAATCATAATGCCAAGTTTCATTTGAATCGATTTCGGCGTCATTTTCAGCCAAGAAACAGACAGACAGACCAAAATGAAAAAAATACGGTTTTGGATAACAATTAAAAGATGATTGTAATAAATAATAAATAAATAAATAAATAAATCTTTATTTCACACAAACACAACCAAAAATATACAACTCTAAGATATATTTCTGTACTAATTATTACAGATGATATTTATTGTATTTTAAGTTAAGGTACATCTTTAATGGACAGTCAACTCTTATACTAGGCGGAACCTGTGTTACAAGAGCCGGTCAATACCAGTCGAGGTAATAGTAGATTATTAGTGACATCTAGCGTTGGTTAATGTTTAGTCGGTAGAAACTCACCACAAATTCACGTGGTTTTCTTTAGGAATATGTCATATCTACACAGTTCTGCTACTTCCTAATAGATGGCGTCGAAATACATTGGTAGGTAACCTGAAACATTTGACGGGTAAAACAAGGTAAGGTGCAGTGGGGTAAGTGGGACAGCGGGGTAAGTGCGACACCCTATCATATCTAGTAAACTATGCAGTGTAGCTCTATGGTGCTCGGTCCATAAAACAAGATCGACGAGGAGATTTCAATGCTCTAGCACAGACCTCGTATACGATTATTCTACAAGGAATTATTTAAAAAAAAAATTTGCTGTCTTAGAATTTTCAAAACACTAGTTGGACTTGTTGAATATTTAGGCTGGTTTCAATGTGATTTAATAGTGTTGATGAACATTTATACAGGTAAATGATATAATGAAACCATAGATTATATGTACTTATAGGTATTTCTGTCTAAAACCTACAGGTAAATGAATTATAACGTTTTATAAATCCTTACCGAAAAAGTACATGTCGGGGAAAGTGGGACAGTCATGGCAGGGGTAAGAGTAACATATGACCCACTTACCCCAAGCCAGAAATGTCAAACACTTTAAAAAAATAATATCTTTTAATGGGTTCTTTTTTTATTTATAAGTTCGCAAACTGGACGTTACAGTATGCATGACATAAGTACAAACATTTATCAATATAGTGGCTGAACGACCTTCTTGATGCGAACACAACATGCATCTGAATATAAAACATTATGCTCTCAACAATATACTTTTCTATAAGTATTCGAAGCAAATTTTTTTTTATTTTTTTTTTCGTGTGAAAGTATGACGTGCTGAGCTGGTCGTTCACCTGATGTTAAGCGACATAGCCGCCCATAACAGCCCCCATAATATTTTAATTTTAAAAATTACCTTTTTAATATCTAATTACACAGTTTTACGTGTGTGCTCACAAGGTCTACCTGTTTGGAGAACTATTAAGTTCTCCAAACAGGTAGACCTCGTGAGCACACAATTTTTTAACAGGTTGGGTTTTTTAAAGTAGATAGGGTAGGTACTTAGCTGCACACCGAATATCCCTAGCAAATATTTTCTAAATTGGCCAATAAGTGGCATGTGCCTAATCAGACTTCATGACCTTATGTACTGACAAGCTTTTGACGGCCCACCCCGTCGTCGCCGCCCAAGACACGTCTTGACCTGGAAGATCCTATAGCAGCCATTGTTTTGGCTGCGCTAGGATCACCGGGCCAGTCTAGCCCTTCTGGCTCATGTACCGATTTCGGCACCGGTATAGGATACCATTATAACACAATCAGACACCGAGCCCGCCAGCGAGGTCGACGTACCCCCCGTAGTTTAGCTAGAATGGTCGCGACTTTCTATAGTCCACTCTTGCAGCGGACGTAGCCTTCTCGATCCTCTTATCCCAGCAATAGCCCAAGCCGAGGCTCGCACCCCAGGGGTGCCCTTGAGCAAGTTGCCCCCCCACTTTTGTCGGCTGGGTGCCTTAAGAGCCAGCCCTCCCGCCCGGTGACGCTGTAAAGGTCGGTACAGACCAACAGCATTAGCCCGTTCAAAAAAAAAAAAGAATGACCAGTTCTGACCATATAGTTCAGCAGTTTTTACGAAAACCACGATCAATTCGTCACGAGTTTTTCGATAATTTTTAGTTAATTGATACCAATCAAGTTAACTAAAGCAAATAAAAAATAATTAGGAACAGAGATAAATATACTCTTCATTGAAAACACCAAATACGAAAATATGAATCATAACGAAATAAAGACCTTGTTCAAATGTTTAGAACCCCTGACCACCACGACTATGTCCCACTTACCCCAAATTTAATTTTTTTCATGTATTTTTTAAATTAGACTTTATTATGAAGGAATTCGACTCATATAAGATAGAAGAAATTCAACACGTCATTTTGGCCTATAAAACAGTTTTGTAGACTCAACCATGTAGATATTATGGCGATCGTTTCATTTACCCCATATACGGGGTAAGTGAAACAAAACCGTCCTGAGCTTTTGATTACTACACTGCACTGCTATGGAGTTACAACCTAGTGTCATGTATAGCCGATTTCAGGAAGAACAATTCGCACCAGTCGCTATTATAAATGCGAGTCCTATTGTTGAGCTAGAGACGTTTATGTAAAATAAAAAGTAAAGTATGTTTCACTTACCCCACTGCACCTTAAATAAAAACACATATTAGATTATAGCTATAGTATAATAATAATAGGTCTCGTGCCGTGGCTAATTCGGCTATGCACTTGAGTAGCTAAAACGGCGCAAATATAGTAATCTCGGTAGCGGTTAGGTACTTATTTGAGCCGTTTGGTGTTGACCTGAGACCCTGGGTGCCTTGGGGGTCTAGCAAAGATCCCTCCCTTTCCATTAGCGTTAACGCCAAACGATAACTCAAAATGTGTGGGAATGACAGCCCCTGCGGAAAACTTTTCCGCAGCTAATGTCAAAGCTAATGTCATTCTCCATACATTTTGGGGCTATCGTTAGGCGTTAACGCTAATGGAAAGGAATCTTTCCCAGACCCCCTGGGCCCGTGGGGGCCAGGAGCTCATCGCGTTTTCCAGAGTTTATCAGAGCGCCTGGTCGATGCGACGACCAAAACACCTAGTAGTAGGTAGGTGGTTTAGTTTGTATCTCACTATTCTCACTGCAAGTTATACGTATAGTAAGTAATTCATTTACCCGCATTATCCAGATTTAGTATTACCCACAGACGTAGAATGTTTTCTATTACTAATGTATGTACTAACAAAGAGTTATTTTATCATGTGTTTAAAGTGGTTTTTCCATGCACCATTGGCAGGCGGCTTGGTGGTCGTGAACAGAGGAAACGGCTGCTGCCCTTTCCCCGGATATTCCCTTAGCCGGCGGCGGTATTCGTCAGCCAGGACTACAACACGGCCTATATACGGTGGTATTGCTACACACTAATGCTGTAGTTGAACCTATATATGAACGCGAATCGCTTCTTAGAATATAAACAACAAACGACCTTAGAAATATTACAAAACGTACCTTTTAAAAAACAGCATCAGAAGCATAAGCAATAAATAGCCCATGTGCTAATGTGCTTCTAATTGCTTTTAAAACTTTGACAGCAAAAGATACATTTTGAGTAAAGTACTTGCGCCTACTTCAATGGTCCATCTTGCTTGCGTTCCTTTGATTCTGTGCACGTGATTCCATAAGTTGGGTATACACAAAATCTCAGTCGAAGAAAGTCGTAAATATTGATTTACCCAAAGCTTTCTCTTTATATTGCCAAACAGGTCCAAAAACAGTTTTTCTAGAAACTTCAGCCGTCCTATTGTGTAGGTAGGTACATTTATATTGGGCGGATATAGGATCCTTTCATAACAGGGTCAGGGTACTGAGTATGGCGCTTGCGCGTGTAAAGGTCAAGGCCAGGTTCCCTGGAAGATTTTCGTGGAGGTCGTCGGCCGAGGCCTCATTTTTGGGGAGTTGGTCCGGGATCCGCGACCTTCACCGCGGTGTGACCCTGCGGCACGTGTAGATTTGTTCGTGGGCGTACCTATAGCTTTTACCGAACAACCGCATGTTAGCGTTACTGATACGATGTTAGGTATAAGGCTTATGTATATTGTGTATCAGCATTTCATGATAGGTATATACGTTGACAGCCTCCGTGGTGTGGTGGTTGAGCAGGTTGGCTCATAACCCGGAGGCGGTGGGTTCGATTCCCGCGACAGAACAAATATTTGTGTACAGGAATAAATGAAAGCGCCAATACTTCTTTATTCTGTGTCTGGGTGTTGTAGGACCATGGTCCTCATAGTTTCCGGCCGTGTCCAGATACGAGGTATGCTAGTTAGGGTCCAGAATCAATGTATGTAATAGTTGGGCGTAATAATATTAAAAACAATATAATAAGTACCTATATTTAAATAAGCAGTAGGTAGTATAGTTGGGTTAAGGCCAGTCTGAGCTGGGATGTAATGTAAAACGTAATGTGTATCCAGTGTCTTTATTTGCAGAATCACTATGTAACCAAAACAACTTGATGGGTAAAATACACGAGCGGGACCAACCACCGACCAAGGTGACATTCGTCTCACCTTGGTCGGGTTGGTGTAAACTCCGACCGTGTGGACGGTGGTTGGTGTCTTTATCCCGTCGGCCAACCACTCGACTTGCCGGGCTAGCATGCGCACGGCGACAAAATTTTCTCGACACTCTATCTCGTGAGTGACCGTGACAAGACTATGGTAGCGCCTGAGTGTGTCTCACTCTAACAGCGACGATAAGTTTTCTCGCGGTGCGCATGCTAGGCCATCATGGTCGTATGCGCATCCACACGGTCGGTTTTTACGTAAACCCGACCAAGGTGAGACAAATGTGACCTTGGTTGGTGGTTGGTCCCGATCGTCTATTATGCTCATAAATGGTAAAATGAATTACTTTGGTATTTAGTATAAGCATTATTGTAGTAGAGGTTTACTGGCCCTAGCATGTAAACCTGAAACTAAAACTTGGTACGAAATAAATGAAATAAAAAAATCATAATCAGGTAACAGTAGGTAAAGGCCCACTTAAAAAAAGTTAAGTACATTTGTATTTTTTATTTTTTTTTAGACCTAAAGACTAACCTGCCTATTGTCTATTCTGCAATTTCTGCATTGTCCCGCATAACGCAGAATACAGACAACATGCATTGCTTGCACCTGTAGTGGAAGAGAGAACTTCTTTATTTTTTTTCAAACACTAATATACTAATAAGGCCTTCGTTCTCTGTATTCGAGTAAAGTTCCGAGTTGGCTAGCCACCACGTAATGTCACTTGTAACTACAGTAACGAATTTCAGAATGTCTGAGTAGCGCTAGCCGACCCGTAAATCAGGCTGCTACTTACAGGACACATCAGCTGCTGATTAGTACGGTTAACCGACGGCTATAGCAAAACTTGTTGCAATCTCGCATGTGTTTGTAATTTATTATTATAATTTGCATGCTACAAATACTGAGATCTACGGAACTGTAAACTACCAACCCTGTTGATTACGCTACTGCTATAAAAACATCAACTATTCCTGTTTCTATTTCGAGATCAGATAGTTATGAATATAGAAATCATTGTATTTAATTAGTAAAACAGTCCGCTCAGAACCGTGGAAAGCCGATGGATACTGGAGGCTAGCAGCCGCTCAAAGTGGTGCTCTTTGGAGGAGGCCTATGTTCAGCAGTGGACGTCTTCAGGCTGATGATTATGATGATGATGACTACTAAAAAGTTTTTGTTCAATTATAATATGTTAAATACTTATATAATATTATGATATTTTTGTTTTGTGTTGTTTTAATTATTATTATTGCGTCAAGATAAAACCATATTTCAGGTACCTATAGGTATTACTTATTACATTTCCCGTTGAACTAAACAATGTAATCTAAATTCCTATTACATTCCTCATTACATTAATTTAATTAGCTGATACACTTTTTTGTAAAGGTAAATCCTTACCTACTTACTGTTTTTAGGTAGGGAATAAATACTCTTTGAAGGGCATCTACCGCACCGCAGCATATAGCTGGCACATAAACATGTCAAAAAAATAAAAAACGAACCCAAAATGGCGTCACTGACAGCAGTCAGGGTGACTATTGAACGAACGAAATGAACAGTTGACGTTGCTACAGATCACCCTAAATTTTTACCCACTGAGTAGCTGATCGAAACTCTGTTTTCGTTCGTGAAACTGGGAAGAACTACTCGCCGCCTTTACGTCCCGATCAGTATTACTCACTTATGTTTTATTATTAATAAAACATAAGTAATTATTGAGTCATTCGAATAATTGTAATAAATGCTGGTGGTAGAAGAAAGCCGAGGGCGGGCGGCTGGGTGAGGTGTGGCGGTCACGGCCGAGGACGTAGCCTTGACACGCGCGCGCAGCCTCCGACAGAACTTCACAGAACCTTGCGAAGGTATAATTTACGAATATTTGTCATTTTTCCTATATTACTTTTACATCAGAGAATCTAATCAAACTTTCTCAATCTCAGATTGTTTCTGTGAGCTGTTTGCAGATGTTTAGACTTTGAAGTAACGTAGCAAAGCCAAGATGTGGAGCTAGCATTAAATTAGAAATTTTAAAACCCTGACACCAAAAGCACTTATAATAAAAATAGCTAAGAAGACACATTTCATAACGAAAAATTGGTTCATATCTCATCTGGTCACGTTAAGAAAACTGTGCTTGCATACAAAATTATCCTACACAAAGTGTGGACATTTCACACAGCGCCACCTAGCCTCAAACTTAGCATAGCTTGTACTATGGGAACCAGGGGCCGTACTGTGAACTTTAGCGCGATTCAAATTAGAGCGTATATTGGATCGCAATGTTTTTTTTTGTATGAATATTTTGACACGCGACCCAAAATAGGCTCTCATTTGAATCGCGCTTAGAGCTCACAGTACGGCCCCAGATAACTGATACAATACATAGATGTAAATACATACATAGAATACAATATAACACCCAGACACAGAACAAACATCTATGTTCATCACACAAATGTTCGTCCTGGGTTGGAATCGAACTCAACGATCTACACATAGGTATAGATAGATACTTACCTACAAGTTATAGATGGATGTACGTACACATTATAAACATAAATTATTATCTACGTTTAAATAAAAAATGTGTGTGGACATTTCACACAGCGCCATCTAGCCCCAAACTAAGCAAAGCTTGTACTATGGGAACCAGATAACTGATACAATACTTAGATGATGTATGCGTTTGTATGATGGATGCGAACAATGCATGTAAAGTCTGTGATGCATTTGTATTTACGTATTCGTAAATAGTAGTGTGCTAATATAAACACGTGTAGGTGACCTATGCTATTTTTGTCGAGCATGGTGGAAGGCTGAGGTCATTGCCTAAAGACGGTATTGATTGTCCGGTAAAATACAAGCATTTTCTTAGTCATGTGAAGAGCTACTATATACTGAACCGTCTGAAAACTTCATATTCATAATTTTCAAATGGTCGAGTAACTTTTATTCATCAGTACCTACCTACAAGTTATAAAAAATTCAAAAGACATCTAAATTAAAAATATAATTGATTATAATATAGATAATAAACAATGCCAACTTTATATTATTCTAATAACCAGCCCCTCACTGTCTGCGGTGCAAATGAACCAAAACCAAATTTTCATTTATTTTAAATTGTCATGGTTCATTGCAAAACTATGTAATAGGGCGAATTCTGTGTGCAAAACACAACGTTTAAAAAAAGAAAGCGCCCACTATGCTGGCAGCATTAAACTGGCAGAAAACAAAATGGCCAACTCTTTGATCAAGTGGAGCAGTAGTCGAATCACCATCACCTTTGTCCCGAATTCTACACCCTAATACAAAAACCAAAGTAAACCTGCTGTATTTATAAGAATCATAAAAAATTGAACTTGATAAAGTTACCTTGTTGATGGTCCATTGTTCTTTCCATCAAAAGGTTGACTGGAAGAGGTCGTTTTAAGCCATACATAATTATAAGATTGTATTATAAGATCTAACACATTTTTTTCTGATACTTGCGTTTTCATACATGTCTGGTGTACAATACAATAGAGCATTTTTGCGAGAAATTCAAAAATTTTCGGTACAGTCATAGACATATATATTAAGGACAGGCCTAATGATGACAGGTTAAAACGTCGCTTCAAAATGGGAGCCAAATTCACAGATTGGCATCCACTAGCGCTCAGTCTGTGATGGAAGTTAGAAGGCATCGGTCGAATGTCACAAACAAAATATGCCAAGTTGTATTGTGAAGGGTTACACAATCTATACTCAAAAGTGCAGTAAAAAGAAAGACCAAGTTTCTTACCTCAAGTAATTCGATATTTTCAATATTACACTCTGTTTTGTAACAAAATAATCGAATTTATATTTGGAATAATCATTGTAAACATAAACATTGACGGACATAATGGCAGCGATAGGCACCTAATTTTCTCAACTTGTCGTAGTTCACGCGAAATCTAATAGATGGCGCTAACTTTTCCCACGCCATTTTGACAAAATAAAATGTTCCTTCGGGCATATCCTGATATATAAATCAATGGGTACAGTTTACTCTGTTCTCAATACATCCATTAGCAATTGTGTTATTTGATCTAAAACACCACTTTAGCTTGAGTAGGTACCTACTAACAGCAACACACGGGGATGGTTTCATAACAAGTAAACGAGCCCCGATGGCCGAGCATGACTTCTTGAGTTTCAAGGCTTTATAGAGTTATTTATTTATGAGTTCGTCAACCCCCTATGACGCAGTGACGAAAACTTATTATTTTGACTTACCTGTGCTGTGTGTGGCGTATATTCAGATATGGACGTCTTCAGGCTGATGATGTGATGGGTGTAATATGAACATATAAAAGACTAGGGAGGAAAGGAAAAGAATGCCCCTAACTTCATTAGATTCTGTGTATTTTATTGTTAAGGTACTCCGGTAATTGTTGGGAACGATACTCTCAAAGTTGTCGATAAATATGTCTACCTAGGACAGTCTGTCCAATAGGCATGACGACTACTATTTTTTTATTGCATAACATGATAAAATTCCTCACAAAATAAACAGTCGTAAAAACAAAAATAAAATATCGCAAAAAATTACAAAGTCACAAGCATTTTAAAAACAGGAATAGAAAGAGATAGCTCTAACACGCAGTGATGTCACAAGTTAGTCCTTCATAGTACCTCATTGCTAAGCAAGCTGTAGTTAGTTTTACATACAATCTCATTGGCATGTGACGTAACCAAGCCGTGTTTTCATAGTAACTGTGGAGATGGTCTGTTTAGCGAGAAAGGGACAGGCGATGCCCTCTCCACAAACTTTAAAAGCTTATTAGTCCGTGATTTATTTACTGATTTTACTTATTTTTTCAATTATTGCTTTTATTTTTAATCTACTTTATGAAAATAATATTTACTTGTTCATTTTAAATAGCAGTGTTGCCAACGACGACGGGACTAATATCGCCATTTTTCTCATTTTAAGTAGCCTAAAGTAGCCGAATTTCAGCCTCTGTCGCCTAAAAAAGTAGCCTCACATGTCCAAACTTATCGTAAAATGAAATAATATAGTGATTTTTGACGAAATTTATTTTTTAACAGCTAACCTCCCCTCTTCGCACGGGTTTATTAGTTTTACGCGTAATCTCAGTATAATGAAAAAGGGGAAAAAATAAAGGAAAAGGATGAATGGATGAATCGGCGAATGGCCCTTTGTTCACCTTCACCTTCAACCTTCACCCAGTTGTCTTTTCCCCCTCCCTTCTCTCTTTCTCATAGAACAGGATAGGAGTGGCTTTGGGCCTAATACTGAAAGTAGGATGTCTAACTTCTGAACTCGAACGCGAATGTTCTTCGCCATGCGTTTGTGCAATTTTATTGTGATTTTTTGTAAAGTTTAATAAACACCCGAAAATTTGTTTGCAAAATGGATCCTCAGCCAGGCCTGGTCAACCTCAAGGACTCTGTCAAGATCAGAAAATTTGTCAAAATTAGTCAAAAAACGGCCTCGGGAAGTCTAAGATTCTGGAATGGCGTATTGATTAAAATTTTTTTTTTTAAATATGTGTGGACATTTTACACAGCACCATCTAGCCCCAAACTAAGCATAGCTTGTACTATGGGAACCAGATAAATGATACAATATTTATATACTTGTTTGTTTGTGAATACATACATAGAATACAATATAACACCCAGACGCAGAACAAACAATATGTTCATCACACAAATGTTTGTCCTGGCTAGGTTCAGAAGGGATATTACCAACTGAGCTATCGGGCCCGTCAAATGATGTTTGTTTATGCTTCATCCTCTAGCTATAACAAGACACGTCATTCAATTTTGTGGTAGTGGAAAATGGTTACTTTTGGTTGATTTCCTTTATTTCTTTGCTTTTTCGGCCAGTTATTTCTACTTTTTTAACATTTTACAAATTATAAGGCTGATAGTTTAGATGATATTATATTATAAGCTGTTAATAATGATGATGATGATGACCCTGGGAGGCTCCCGGCGGGAGCATTCCAATACAATTCTTGGAAGAATCGAAACTCTTCCGCTCTGAACAGAAAAAAACCAACTTCTACTTAATCCGTAGTGTGTCCGACATGTTTGTTCTGTTTTAATTAATCTAATCATGATTGATTAGGGCAGAGCATGCGTGCCGACTGACTGCTGCATTGACATGGTAGGTGCATGTACAAATGGTGTACGATTTCAAAGAAGATCCATATCCAGAGCATTTCCAAATTGCCTGTGCCGGTTATTAGTAAATTAAATTAATTTAACAAAACGTGGCTCAGCCATAGCTTGGTCCATTTAACCCTCTGCTCAAAATATGAAGTTTTCGTGCGCAGTAAGTATTTATGGTTCGCGCGAGGCAAGGGTTTTGTTCTTTTTATATTTTAGCTCCACACATAGTGTATTTAGCCAGTGTCAAGTATTGTTATTTTTCATCGTTAATGAATATATCACGTAAAGTCAACTGTTAGTCATAGTCATAGTCCAGTCTAACTCATGCTCCAGTAAAGTGGTGGCAACTTTACTAGAAGCTCCTATGGAATTTCGGAAGCAACACGAAAACTCACGTTTCACCACATTATATCACTTGCCCACACTCATGCTCGTAATTCAGCACATAATGCGTAAAACGCCACCAATTTTAAACATTAATACTGGAAAAAGCACAAGTTTTGAGAAATAATACAATGCAAAGACGTGAGCATTTCCGCGTTCCCGCCAAAACTCGAGGCAAGGGTTTCTCATTGCAAATTACATAGAAATAGTCTGATTACACCTGCCGAGTAAAACGGCGAGACGTGTATTTACAAACACCGAGTACTCGGCGACAGCACTGACTCGCCGTTTTACTCGGCAGGTGTAATCAGGCTGTAAACACAATACATGTATTTTGTAATGCCTGCATTCATTAATTGATTGGTTGCATTTGTATTAATGCATGCAATGGTTAAGCGTGAGTCAAACTAACTAAACATTTGACCCATTTCGTTATTATTTATCTGTGTACTAACACTATTACCACTTATTTGATTACTGGGTAGTAGGTACTGATCTACTTTCTTTACTAACTAAAACCATAGATTAGACAATATAGTTATGACTCCACAAAAGAAGAAAGTTCTCAGTTCGTCTAGATGTTCCTTCATAATATTATTTTGTTGAGGGTTCTGTAACGCGTCTTCCTATACCCAAAGAATAGAAAGAGAGATAGAGAGAGCAGTACAGTATAGCCTCAGATATCAGTTTGTCCGACTTAAGTTGACTGTATCTCTTCCAGACTTCCACCCTAATAGTCAGCCAGCTGAAATTTTCACATATTATGCGTTATTATACTTAGCGGATTAATTATCTAACCAACAATAAAAGTAAGGGAAAAATAAATAAAAAGGGAATGGAAAAGTATAATTTTTATGTATGATTACAGTGCACCAATATATTCACCAGTATATAATATTTAATTAATATGTAATATAATATTTTGATTCCATTTGGTGTTATCACAAATGTAGGTAAGTTACTGCGGTTACAAGCTTTATAAGCTCTTTTTATAGACCGATTAATTTGGTACTTGGACTGACTAGTGTCGTTCTAGGAATAACTCTTAAAGCGGTTCCGCAGAAATTTTATAAGCCCATCGTCATAATTTATTAATAACTCCTAAGTAAATTATTTATGTCAACAAAAGATTTAGTTAAAGGAAAGGAAGTATTACAGCGTGTTGTTCTTTTGACAACCTAACAAAACAACGATCGACGTCTCAAGAGTATGCGATTAACTCCTCAACAAATCAGCCATAAGGGTGAGATACATTGACTATGAAACCACGAAACTATGAAACTATCTTTGGTGAGATACAAAAACTGCGGCACAGATTAGCATACAGTTAATGTTTGATTCAAGCAGGATTAGTAAACAGATACTACGTATATGCTAGCGGATACGGGTCCCACTGGATCGGGAGCACAAAAGGCGAGAGAAGGGAATAAAATGAGGTGAGCGGGGAAGGGTTGCATCGGGACGTTGACTGTCTGGGCTCAGCTTGCGTTATCTGCAGTTGCCCTTTCGTACGATGCACCGTACCCTCTTTCCACCCCCATTAGCTACGGGATGGGGTGGGGTCTACTGCAATCCCCTCTCAGCTTCTAGAACCTGCCTTTGACCTGAAACAAGAAGGTAAACATAATTTCATAGGGGTTAATGACCTATCTTATTTGCTGAAATGATTCAAACACTATGATTAAATAAGAAAAAAGCACGAGTAGCCTATTTTATTTGTAAGCTTCTAAAGTACCTATTTACCTTAATTTTTTATTCTCTATCAGTATAGTGCATGTAATTTTCGTTTCCCTGTATAGATTTTTATAACTGGCGGATGAAAAAATAGGAGACTTTGGGTTACACTTTACATTACGGTACCGACCACCGAGAGGCAGCCGTGGTGATTGATGGTTAGGATGAATAAATACCTAAGCTAGTAGTTCAAAATAGCTTTCAGCTGATAGAGGAGTCCTAATACTGACCTGCCTTTTTATTGATGATGTGATGACCTAAGCTAATTTTATATCAAAGGCCGTACACATAATGGATAAGCAACGTTCTTAAAGCTGTGTTTATAAGTAAGGCCGTAAGTATCTACTGGGTCACACAAAGACGTGCCCCTTAAATGAGCGTTACTGTTATAATAATGATGCGAGTGTAAATAATGTTTAATACTTATTTTTGTGATAACGAAAGTGAAGTTATGGATGGCAAGCCTTGAATTTGTGCCTTGAACCTGTCGAGAGGACCTTAACATCGTCTCGTTCATTGTTTATCGCGCATTGTTTGTATGGCAAATCACGATGGGCTTCATTTCTTAATGTACTTAATTATTTTAGATACCCATTTGATTTTATATTATGAGAAGACTCGCTAAGCTATATATTATCATCATGTTGTAATTTTTTTTTTAAATTATGGTCTTTCTCAAGTCTCCCGCTCGCTCTAGCTTTATCGTACTTTGAATGGGTTACGTAGCAGGTATTTTCATTATTGACTTGTACGTCTTAATTTAGAAAATATCGTGCGGATAAATAACATGTATTATCGTCATGTCAAAGACTACAAATAAATTAAAATAAGATTATGAATGTAAGATTTAGAATTATGTATTTTAGGAACAAGGCTCTACAGAAGGAAAGTTACCAAACAAACACCGTCCTAAAACGTAGGCTACTTTTTGGTATTTTAGATGTTTTAAGCAAAAAAATTAATAGCTTTTCAGTGGAAAGTCGCATCTGAACCACTCATGCTGCTTTTTTGATGGGCTGTGGTATGATATTACAGCAGCAATATCGTTCAAAATAATTTTCTGGGAGCTCTTCACACAGATATATTATGACCACGCGAGCGTTCGTAAGGAGCCATATATGGCACCATAAAAACGGCGTAAATTTCGCGGATGTATAGGGATTTTTGTTTAGGTATTAACTTAGATCTAGAAAACATTTTAAATCATAAAAATACTTAAGTATGTATTTTAGAATGTATTAAAATAAACAAAGATATAGGAAATCTGTCTGTATAAAAACAACTTCAACTTTGGCCCTGATTGAGATAACTTCCATTTCTGGCAGCAAAAGTTGGGAAAGGGATTGTATTCAGGGCCATGGTTCGGGGCCGTGCGACCTTGGAGCGTGTCCTCGGCGCGAGTCAACGACAGCAAGACCACGGCCTCGTGCTTCGCGCCCCTACCTCCACCCACCGCGCCCCCGCCTCCTTTACCATCCACAGCACCCTTCAACGATTACCAGAAATTTAATGAACTCGTGTTGTTTTTTATAGATATATACGCAGTACGTACCCTCAATTAGGTAGAATCAAAAACAAGAGTCAGGTGGAAATAACGGCGCTAAATCAGCACTCAAAATAGATATTCTATCTATATAAATAGTGGCGCTCTCTGGGGAGGCCTATGTTCAGCAGTGGACGTCTTCAGGCTGTTAATGATATTGGTATCTATATCTTCTATACATATAATAAAACTGTAGAGATAAAAAAATCTTCCAAAATGTACTAGGATGACATTTTGGAAATCGCTTACTTTTCCACAGCTAATGTCATTTCAATACAGTTTTGGAGTTAGCGTTTGGCGTTAGCGTTAGTGGTTGGTATCTTTGCTAGACCCCCTGTAGTACTTATAGCTACTAAAGTTATAGACCCTTACCATTGCTACGCATTTTAAAACCTTTTTTATTTTGGCATTAAAGTAAGACGGAGTGCTTGCTATTATTTGTAAGCCAATGATACGAAATATTTTATGAAAAATGTTTAAAAAGGGTATGTACTTAGATATAATAATATGTAGGTATTCATTATGGCAATTGTATCCTCGAATTAACAACAATATGGCGCGTAAAGTTCGTTTTTGACTGTTTTTGATTTGTTCTTCTTCTTCTTCTTGCATGTTGATATAAGTTTTTAATAGTTAAAATATTTTAGATCTGTGGGCTTTTAAATAAAACACGGGAACAAAAAATTATTTATTACTCGATTACTTCAAGAAGGTTATTGTTATAGTAGGTAATTAACTATTTTTGGATGTAAGTAATAATTATGTAATGACGATTCAACCTACTTGCTCACTTTCATCACTAGATAGGTATGTTGAAAGTGCAGTGGGAATGAAACAGCCTGGAAAATAGTGGACATAATAATAATAATTATAACTGTCGATTCTTTAAGGAGTGGTGGTTTAGTATTTGTAATTCCTAATTAGTATTAAGAAAATTAATTATGTACGCATCGTACAGGTAAATGCATATCTCCAGCAATTTATAAACTTATTATTGACACTGGCTAAGTGTAGGTACTCAAATCGTATGGAGCCAAACTTAAGAAAGTAAAAAAATGTGGTAAATGGAACAAAAAGCGCGCGGATAATATGTAAAACTGAGCAAAACAGCATCATCGTGTGTGATTCTTCCATATTTTCTAAACTTTAACTGCCTGCTTAGGTAACTACTACCTAAACAAAACTTACTAAAACTTCTGTTAAAGACCTGAGTGAAGTGATGATGATTTCTTTTTGTTGTAATATGAAGAGGTACTTATAAAATTGTAGTTTTTTGTTTGAAACTTCTTTTACTGTTATAAATCTATATTAGACTCAAAACATTTAATTTTAGGTAATGGCTTAAATAGCTTCCACTCACGGCTATGCTTGCGTTATACCTATACCTATGCTAATACAGGTTATTGTGCTCAGCTTCGAAAAGATTTATTGGATTTTGTTGTTTGGTACGAAATGCATGATCTATTATTAGACTATAACGTAAAAATAACATAACACAAGCGTGCGAAGCCGCGGGTAAAAGTTAGTAAATAAATAAAAATGTTCCTTCTTAAGCGCTTCATTAAAGAAGCAGCTAGACCATTTTACCTATTTTTAATTTTAACTTCTTCGTAATATTGGTAATTTATAGCCGTTTGCAAATTGTCTAGTAAAAAATTTGTCCCGGAAGATTGGAAAATTCGGGAATCCAGGACATTCCTTTCGATTTTTGAATGGGTAATCTTGATTGCACAATGGGTGCACCCAATATAGTTAGATTTTCGCAGAATACGATATTTTTCATTGATTCTTGTGATGCAGGAACGCAAAGGCCATATTCCTTGTATAAAATGACATTTGAAGGACATTCGGGCAATGTCGTTTGAATAGTTACTCTTCAAACATAGTATAGTATTAGTAAGGGAAAACTTTCATTATAATGAAAGCTTAGGGCTGTAATATTATGTACCTATTCTGTGGAGTAGTAAATGAAAAATTACTTGGCAGGCTTGCATTTGACCACTGTCTTACCTGGATGGTAAGTAGCGAGGCGAGGCGGTCGATGATGGAACATGCTTGCAAACTTTTTTCGTTCGGGTTATAATTTAAGTAGCACTTATCTGTTGGGATTAGGACCTGGCTCTCAATTGAGGCTATATACCGGCCAACAATAAGTGCTTACTGGTGAGAAAGAAACGGTCAACATTACAGAATGGATTAACTGGATAATAGCTACGCTTTTGACGCCGCATAATTAAATCAATTGGAACATTTTTAAACAGGTACATATTTATTTACTATCGATTTTATTACAATCTTTGTTTTTGATAGTAGAGTGCGTTCATTCAAATTATAGGGTGCGTCGTCCGAGAGGGTGTCAAACTTAATAAGGGTAAGAATCTACTGGCTGACATTGCGGTACCCTCGCAGGGCATTCCACTGCACCAACCCTCACGAGGGGTCACTGTACTGTACCTCTCAAGGCTTTTATGGATTGCAAACTTACTTTATTCAAAGTTCAAATAAAGATGATAAATTAATTAATAATATTGTTCCCAATTCAATTTGCAACTTTATTCCTTTTCGTTTGGTTAGTGTGATTCTGTAGTCTTATTGGTGTTTAATGGAGTGAAAATAAATCTTTTTACTGTGTAAAAATTAAATATAATAAGTTCATATTGTTTATTAAACATTTTGGTGCTATTGTTATGTAACTAGCTGCTGCGCACGGCTTGACACGTGTGGACTGCAGTGCTGATGCAATGTATCGCGAAACAAGGAACTCATCTCCTTTCCCAAATTATAAACTATGTCCTATACCTGGCCAGATCTCATCAAAACAGCGTAAGTAGTAACAGAGAGGCAGACTGAGCTATTTAAGTATACATTCAAATACTTAAAAAGGTATATACTTTAACCTTTTTAGTATGCTGGATTTTTAGGAGGAGTTTCATAATATTAAATACATGACTTATGACCTTTTAATAATTCGTAGTTACTTATACATTTATTTCACTTCGGGTTGCGTAGCTGTCGCGTAGGTGCTCGTTTAATTGATTGGATATATAACAATATAAATACTTGGTTTGCTCTTTTGGGTATACACCTCGTATTTGTCTGTAATTTAGGTATGCAATAGCGTAGGCTCATAGTGCATAGCTTGTTATTTGTGCTTTTCTCCTTTCTTTGTGCAATGTACATGTCTAGTAGCCACACCCGCAAGAAGTGATGTTAGTGCGGGTAGGGAAGGATACAATGTCTCGCCGGTGCATATCGATCGCGATGACGACCGACGTCCGTCGTCCACCGCCGCCAGCAGTCTGGCGGTGCAGGATGCGTTTACACCGACGGGATATATTTCCTAAAAGGAGCTCTTGAAATACCTAATTTTCAATAGTATTAAACTATCTCGTCTTTTGTCTATAAAAAACTTGCGCTGTAGATTGTAAACAAAATCAACAAACGTCATCGAAGATTATTGGCCCGGCTTATTAGGTAGCTATCGATTGTGGAAGATGGACGAAAGACACTGCGATAGAAAAAATTGTATCATTAAATAAAACAATAAGTTGAACACAAAGCTTAGCTTCATCATCATCATAACCAATAGCTTGGGGATATACGATCTGGTGAAACCACGGAAACCGGTGGAAGCAGGAAGTTTTCAATATGAACACATGCTCGAAATTGTAGGATCATGAGACTAGGCATACGGATCACCTGAATGCAGCAGATTGAAGGATAGACACGACTGCTTTGACGTTTTTTTCATCTAAGTATACTTTTTCATTTTATATTTCTGTATAGCCCAGTATCGAGTGCAGTTCGGTCGCGGGCTCTATAAGCCTATTAGTAGCTCGAACAAAGTGCACAAATTATAGTTTAATTTTGTTCTTCAGTCAAACATGTAAACCAGTGCCAAATCTTTAAGTTGTGAAATATTTTCAACTGTTTCGATTAAATCGGTGTAAATGCAACTCTGATGGTGTTAAGGCATGGGGGTCTCACGCATGCGCGTCTAGGTCACCCCACTGCACCCCGTGTCCTGGTGCCCTTCCATACAACTTTCACATTGAATAAATGGGTAGGTGACACGGCTACAATCACGTGGCAAAAATCGAAATAATCTTTTTATTAGTATTCCTGCTATAAATTTATTTAAAGTAGTCCGTTTAGGAAGTTAAACATAATTAAGCTTACCATAATGATTTTATCAGCGGGGTATTAAATATGTTGAGTTGCAGAAGGACACGGATCAGTCACGCATGCGCGGGCAATGAACCTTAGTTTCGCACTTTGACTACATCAAATGCAATAAAACTATAAATAATATGGAAAAGATTGGAATGATGTAAAATAAAGAATATAATTGAGTAGTACTTACTTGGAAATGAAAAGTAATAATAATAAATAACGCCCAACGATCACATGCATAGATCCTGGACCCTAACTAGGATTCCCTGTATCTAGGAACTACGAGGACCATGGTCACACAACGCCCAGACACAGACTAAGTATTTGCGGTTTTTTTTCCTGTGCACAAATACTTGTCCTGTCGCGGGAATCGAACCCGCCGCCTCCGGGATATGAGCCGACCTGCTCAACCACTACACCACGGAGGCTGTCTTTGCACTTTGTACTTTGCATTCAGGTTCTTCTATTCTTCCTCATTACTAATTTCAGAGCCGAAAATACTGCTCGACACCGTGTACAAGTCAGAAGCTTTTGGGCTAGCCTGAAAACTCTGACCTACTCCAGACTCCAGGATGCGCATCCAGTGAGATAATTTTGTCTTCTCTTTTGTCGTTGGGCTGACATACGCGAGGAGACGAAGTAAATAAAAAAGGGGAAGAAGAATGCTTTTAGAAAGACTGATGATATTATCATATTATATGATTCCAGTTATTTTGATTTTAAAAAAACAAGCTTTGAATCGATTGTGATGAAGTTTAAAAGTAAAATATTGAAATAAAAAGAATTTTCAAACTCTGTTAACTAAGGTCACAAACATAAAAACAGCATACAACTGGGTTGAGAACCTACTTCTTTTTTGATTTTGTTTTAAAATGTTTTTATATGCCATCTTTTCAAAAGGCCATGGTTTTATAGAAGTTAATTATGATGCTTCGTATCACTGCCTTTTCAATGTCGTAAATGAAGTGTGCGGTTCCCAATGTTTTACAACACCTATTTATATAATAGTTCTCTTGCAGACAGTGTCTGGAGCAACACCCATAGAGCTAGCACGCCATAGTCTACGCATGCGTAGCTACAGTCATGCACCCTTGTCCTGCTGCCCTTCCACGCGACTTTCACTCCCCAAACCCCATTGCCATGTTTCAAATAAAATTTCCTATTGATTTTTCCGACGTTTCCTTTTTCTTTTGTATTGTATATCGAAATTTCAGGTAAGTTTTTTTTTATTTAGGCATATCAGAAAGACACGATGTATGACACATCACATAAAAGTAGTCCTTGTTTTATTATTCTTTGTCTCTTTGAATAGATCTGTATGAATGTATTAATTTAATAATACAAGAAAATTTAAAAACCCAGCACAAAGCTAAGAAGAGTTTGGAAGCTACGCGATGCCGCAGACAGGATACACCTAGACACAGATAATAAAACCCCTCTACTGGAAACAGGATTCTGGCTTAGTAGCATAAAATATGTATTCTAATATTTATCATATTCCTTTGTTAAAACAAAGAAAACTTAAAACCTGTATCGATTGCAGAAGGCTGCGCCGAGGATCGCAGGTCATTGAGACTTGTCGCCAAAATAATCGCGAGCGTCGCTCTTGGCCGCACAGTGGCAGTGACCCCGGCGCACCCCGGCTGCATCGCTCCACCCCCGCTAGACTGCCACGGGTGGCCTTTAGGGTTGGCCTTCTTAGAAATGAACTTTTACTTAATTTTCTTCTCTTTAATACTGTTTTCAAAACAAGTACAGCAAATGCAAGCAAATGGAGCTGGGTGAACCATGCTTATTAAAATATATCGCTTATTTGTTTTGCATTTGACTACATGTCTCCTGATGCGATTATCTAAGTGGATTTGAAATATGCGAACATCGTAAGGTACTCTCTCTCTCTCTCTGTGTAGAATTAATCTTAGAGGTGCATATATGCATCGTAGGTATGTAAATAACCGTCAAAAGAATCATTCCAAAAATACTAATTGAAATGAGTTCCTTATGAACTGTCCTAATAGTATCATTGGTACTAAGTAGGTCTGTGGTTTTTGCCCAGTATTAGGTTGATGTTGTGGATTAGAACTTAGATCATCATTCAGGGTAAACATTTGTAAGCCTGCATCTCATCATCATCAACTGCCCGTAGACGTCCACTGCTGAACATAGAGAGCGCCACTTTGAGCGGCGGTTCGCCTCCTGAATCCATCGGTTTCATGTGAGTTTCGCCAGGTTGTCGGTCTACTTAGTGAGGGGTCTCACAACAGTAAGAATAGTAAAATGATTATCATTTTAAAACACAGAACAGACCAAGAAGCAATGTAGGTACTCCTAGATCTAACGAAAGATCATGCACTAGACTAGAAATCTTTGGGACATGCTAGCAAAAAGCTCATTATGAAATGTATGGATGTACTTATAGGCAAGAATCTCTCGAGAAGTCAGCTTGTGGCTCTAGAATTCATGAAGAAAGAGTTTTTAAGTTTTAATGTCGACTATAAACAAATATTACCAGTTTGATTCCCTCACAAAAACGAAACTAAATCAAAAACATTACCAACTAGGTAGTGTCCTTCAAAAACGGTATGGAACAAAGAAAACGCAATGTTACCAACCCTATCAGCACTGCTACACTATACACCCCACAGCGGCAGACACCTTCGTCGGTACCTACATATTTCAAAACGATGTTTAAAATGTTGAGAGATTTAGTCTGAGGAGATGAAGCTGCAAAAGTCACGTCCGCTTCAATCGCATCATATAATTTGCAGCCAAAAATAGCGAAGCAATTAAAAAAATACTACTGTGATGCATAGAATGATCAACTCAGTTTATAGGTATATTTTTTAATTACAACATCCTGTAAAAAATCCTATCATCACGCCTCATGCCTACCCGCCAAATGTCGTATCGCGCACGACATTGCTCATGAATTCGATAAAAAAATCGTGTATTATCTGCCATCAGATAAGGAAGCAGTTTGTTTTAAGCACATAACAGTCGTATGGTGTGTCCAGCCTCTGAGTTATCTACTAGATGGTTATCAGCTGTTATCATGGAGCGTGCCCGAACTGGCAGGCATCGATCGGGCTCCTCTATCTGCCCGAGTCCGCGGAAGTGATAACTCCAGTACACTTTATCTCATGGCATTACCACTGACCGACTAATCACAACATATTACACAATAGGGTACCTATATTTCAAAATAAAAGTTTGTCAAGGGCAGGTCGTGAGTATATGTCGTGATGAAACCGTAGGTTAGTGGTACTAGGGCTATTTCTAGTGCTACCATCCTTGTTTGGAATATGTCGTCAGGTATTGTAATGCTCTGTTCTGGCAGCCTTACTTGATGGCTAGTTCCTATTCAAAGCATAACGCGGCTAGCATCAAACGATAATGTAGGCAGATCTGTGGTGGGTCAAAAACCTATGTATAAGAAGTCTTCAATTACTATTCTTTACTGAGTACAGTTACAAAATATTGAATTAACAGCCCATTAACGATTCCAAACTTAAACATATTCCATATTTCTTCATGCAGAGCAATATTTTCGTATGTGCTTGGATGTCACAGTAGACAGAGAAATTAATTGAAGGTTGCCATCATTTTGCGCACACTCGCTACAGTGGTATAGCTGACCGTGTCATAATTTGATATGGAAAAAAGCAATAAAGTAATTAAAGTAATTCAAGGTAAGTTTATTCTTAAGGCTGCGCAAACTCGAGTGTGCATACAAATCACAGTATTGGTTAGTTTTACTCTTTATTGTTAGTTCGAAGTAGGTATGTACCTACTTAAGTTTATGCACGTGGTTTACTGTAAAACTTTTGAATATTTTAAAGATTTCATTTTTGTCAGAATATTTTTAGATTTGTTTAGCAACTTTTCTCACGAAAAAAAGAATTTCATTAGAGCTTACTATGCTAATAATTATATTCGTAGTTAGGTATAGGTTACACCTTTGTATCTTTGATAAAGTGTATTTTCATTAAAATACCAAAAAAATAACAGCTGTAAACCGAACTCAACATTGATTGCAACGTTTCATTATGGTGCGAGAGCTCACTGCACAAATACCTACACATCTGACATCCTTAGGCTGTCTTTAGATCGTTAATCGACATGTAAAAAAGATCAGATCTACCTACCGATCCTGCTAAGTTCACTATTTAACTCACGGGTTTGATTCCCGCGACAGGACAAGTATTTGTGCACAGAATAAATCGCAAATACTTGTTCTGCCCCCATATTCTAAGACGTTACCTTGAGATTACTCCACTCGACTCAACCTCGAATTAACCTCATTTTTGTGTTTTGGTATTTTTAGTTCACAATAAATAATCAACTTGACATTTCTGAGTCAATTTTTCTCAAACGAGAGAAGCGAAGTGATGTATTTTGACCCCCATATTCTAAGTCGTTACCACGAGATTACTCCACTCGACTCAACCTCGAATTAACCTCATTTTTGTGTTTTGGTATTTTTAGTTGACAATATATAATCAACTTGACATTTCTGCGTCAATTTTTTTCAAACGAGAGAAGTGAAGCAACTGTCAACTCAAGGTACGTCGCGATGTATTTTGAGTTTCCCTCAAAGTTAAGTAGGAGTCAAGTGAAGGATTTTTGGAGAAACGTTTTAGAATACGGGGGTGAGTGTCCCTCAACGTTAAGTAGAAATCAAGTGAATTTTTGGAGAAATGTGTTGTGGGACCATGGTCCTCGTAGTTCCTTGGTCCCTAGATACAGGGAATCCTAGTTAGGGTACCAGGATCTATGTATGCGATCGTTGGGCGTTATTTATTTTTTTATTTTATTATTTTCAATAACAGAACAAAAACTTGCTAAAATAAAATTCAATATTCTAGCTCAATAATAAAAAAATATTACTAACATCAAAATAACATGCAAAAACCTCGCACTCTAATTGTAATTTAATAGCGATAGGTATGAGCAGTAGGTATACCTACTCCCCGTCCTTGGATGTCCTCGAAGTGACCGTGATTCGACTCTGGTCTTGCTTACGTAATACAATATGATGCATCACAGCTCGTGTCACAACTTCCTTGTGTTATTTTTCTTGAGACCTACTTGTTGCTTTCAAAAATATGTTAAAAGTGTATGCAACTTATTTAATTTTTCAATTAATTTAACGCTACCAGTGCTATTTTACATAATTTAGATTAGGTTTTATTTTACTGTGTAGTTTAAATTCTTAAATTATATTAGCTATGTGGTTTATATAAGACTCCGTGTAAAATTAAAGAAAATACAGTATACACAAGTAGAAATAAATACAATCTATGGGCATAATTTATAATTTTAGCAAGGTATACTTGAGTGCAGTGCACCCAGTAAAGGTCACAGTTAAGGTTAAAGTTGATGTTGGATGGGCGTTGCAGCGGCGGCGGCGGTGGCGGTGGCGGCGGCGTCGACGGCGGCGGTGGCGCTGGGCGGGCGGTGCAGGGACACCTGAGGACGGGAGGCGCGGGGCGCACGCTGCAGATTCACTTTCGTCCGGCTGCGACCGCCCGCCACGCCAGTGAGAGAAAGTTGGCCGCGGCGAGCGAACGAGTCTCGCGAACGAGCGGCGTGCCGCGCACGCACGATACGCGCGAGAATACGGCGCCCGGCGTCTGCCCCCGCTGCATATCCACTCCATTAAAATAATGCGCTAAAATGTCAACACAATAAATGAAGATTTCCGCATTTTGTTTGCATTAAATGACGATGATGTGCTGTTAAATTTCTGAAGATTTTATTAAATACCAGACCAAATTACGTTAGGCAGTGACTGAAAAGTAATTGAAAGGAACGATGCAGTGTTTTGCTAAGTTATCTCCTAAGCAGGAGCCGATTGACAATGGTTATGAGATGGGTGGAGAGATGATGCCTGCCGCTCGGAGGCTGGAGCTGCCGGCGCCACCAGGCAAGGAGTTCCGGGCACCAGTACTGCTGGGGCCGCCAATAGCCCCAGTAATGGTGGCCCCAGCGCTGGTGCCGCAGCACTCCGTGATCCAGTGCATGCGGCCGCCACCACCGCCACCTCCACCAGCACCCCGCCTCATCAAGCCGCCTACCTTCGAGGAACCGTCAAGCTCCATTCCTGACCTAGGTGAGTATTAACCAAATTAAATATTGTAAACTTTCAGGGAGATGCCAACAGAAAATATACCCACTCAGGGAAAGTTAATGATGAGGACAACAGAGTTTTCGTAGACGTGCTACGGTGAATGCTACGATTATAATAATTTCGACAAACAAATACTTGAGCGAACAAAGAGCTCATTTTATAAAATTGGATAAGTACTTTACATGTAAATATAAAATTAAACTAGGTACTTCTCTTTCACCGTAATGTTGTACGAAAATGCGTAAATCTATATTGGTTTGGTGTAAGCATGCTGCACGCAGTATCCAGTCAAAACGTCTGTACCAATTTGGATAAAGCTTTTACACTCAGATTGTCAATACATATTAAGATAAATATAGGATAATTTTTATTCTGGAAGATGAAGAGGTCCTGAGGGGAAACGGATAAATACAAAATGCCTCTAATAGTATTTAAACACGAAATAATTGGCTGTTTATTCTGTTTTACGTTGAACTATCTAAGTTTTATACCCGGGAAATGATACGATACGGAAAATTTGATGATTTTACTAGCATCCAAAATACCATTACCTACCTCAATCTTGAATCATGCTTGATGTTGCTATATTTTTTAGTTTAGTTTATATTATTGTAGTAGTTAGATTGAGTAATAAAGACTTTGCCAGTATTTTTTTTTATATTTATGATTGGTGTTTGTTAGGTAACATTCGTTAATTTTAAAATTAGGTAACCTTATAAATCGTCCAAGTTTGCAGTTTCATCCCAACAAATAAAAAATTATAGCTTAGGAGCTGTAGCTATTAGATGGAGCCGTGAATACAAGTTTAGGTAACTATTAATTAGGGTAACCATTTAATTTTTAATAATATTTCTTAATTATCAAGATATGTGCGGAATTTGTATTCGCTTTTACAACTGCGGCGTAGGGAAAAACATCGTTGTGAGGAATCAGACATGTTAAAGTATCCCAAACAAAACTGAGAACGTTGTATCATCCACTAACTCAATTTGGCCAGCGTGTCATTTATGGACTTTGATCATTCGTTGTGACAAAAAGCCCGTGTCCCAGCAATAGGAAGGTATGGGCTGACGGTACTATCAGATCGGTAAGGCTATACGCAGGAGGTTTTTAAAAAGTACCAGAATCCCAAGTTCCACATGCTTTTAGATTTTTGTAACATACTGGATCTACAATAATTTTAACAATATCCTCAGAAAGGATTTTTTCGATTTTAATACTGAGAACAATTCCGGTTCATGGTCGCCACTCGAGAACCATTTTCCCCCATCGGTTGTCAGTTCTGCGAACCATGTGGCCCGCCCACTGCCACCTGAACTCTAAAATCTATATAGTTCTCTTACTGATCTCCTCATTTCGGATTTCGGATCTTGTCTCGCAAGGAAACTTCGAGCATAGATGCTCCGTAGGTCACCTAGGACCCCTGGTGGTGGTGGTGGTGGTGGATCAGAACCGCGGGAAGCCGATGGATGCAGGAGGAAAGCAGCTGCACAAAGTGGCCCTTTTTGGAGGAGTCCTATTATTCAGCAACAGTAGACGTAACAGTAGACGTAGTAGGCTAATGATGATAAGGATGACGGTGATTTATTAGTATGCATGCATTTTTCCAGGGTTCTTGGTTTGAACAACAACCTACGGAACCGTTTTAACAGTACTTCTATCAAAAAATTACTATTAAAAAAGAAATTTTAAATTCGGTTTATGGAGTTCTTAACAAACATTAAAAAATATACAACTGAATTGAGAACCATCTCCTTTCGTGAAAGCTGTTGAAAATAAGTAGCAACTCTGTATTTCACCGGTAACTTACCCGTTTTCCGGCAGTATCTTTTAATTTTCGTTGGGCGTTACCCATATTGATCTGGGTAGTGATAAGCAACATGTGTGCAAAATATCATCCAAACCGGATCATGTTTTGGCGACAAAGCCACACAAACATACAAAGTGGGATAGAGCTACTATTAGGGTATACTAGGGTACTAATAGGTATAAGTACTCTACTTATATCTCTAGGTGTGTAGCTTAATCAGCTCTAAGATTTTGTTAGGTTTAAGATTTTAGATTCGTAGGTAAACAATCACAAACAATTAAAACTTCTAACATGTAGACCATTCGTTAGAATTTGTTAGAATTTTTGACGATATCTTAAAATACGGATCAGAAACCGATATCGGTGTATTTAAAGTTCTAACGAACCGAACACATGACATGGTGACATGGATGGACACTTGTCATTTCAAGTACGTAAAGGATGAGTGTAGTACGAAAAATAATTACCTAAGTAGGTAATTGGTACTTATGTAGTTAGCTTTATAATTTTGCTTTGCCTTGGCCGCTGTGCATATACTTCCTGCTTTGGAAAATTGTAACAGCGTTTACTGCTATACAATGATTTCCGGGTGATGACGAAGGTCTTTGAAGGCCGAAGATACATGTATTAAATAAGCAACTCATTTGTTTGCTTTGATTATTGTTATTGTGCTTCCATAATGAATTATTACATTCAATTGCGATTTGTGCTCTATCCGAATCGTCATTACAAAATATATGAGAAAAATTTGTTAGTGGAAAATTTTGAAGTTGATTCAATTTATCACCAAGCGAGAAATAACTAAAAATAATTAACTACGTAAGTACGTACCTAGTTAATATAATTTTTACAATTGCATAAATGAATGAATGAATGAATGTGAAACAATGTTGCTACTTTATAGCAAAACAAATGAAAAACACAAGAAGTACTTTTAGGTACCTACCTATTTTATGGAATATAATACCGCCAAAATATTCGCGGTCGAGATTAGATAAATATCGCAAGGTCAGTATGACGAACGCGAATACCGCGTCATTCAGAGTCATTAAGGTCACTGTGACATTGGCGATACAGTGACAAAATAATAGCCGTATCTTATCTCGCAATGTCACATGCGCCGGCGCAGGTGATCGCGACCCCTGCACCCCTGGAGCTTGTTTTCCAAATACTTACAAGTTCTCATTCACAAATTTACAAGTAATTTATTTTTTTAAATAAATATTCTCATTCTCTATGACTCTAACAGCAGACTTTTCAACCTTTTCGAACGACGCGTACTCTCTTGATCGCACTCGCAGACTTGTTAATTAGCACGTGCAGGATGACAAGCGAAGTCCATGTCCAGAATAGTTACGTGACAGACCGTGGGAAGAAAGCAGCCGCTCAAAATGGTGGTCTTTGGGGGAAGCCTATGATTAGCAGTGGACGTCGTCATGATGATGACGCCTTTCAAAACCTACCATTGTCATTCAGTGGCTAACTTATGCAAATGTACAATGTATATGACTCCAAAAAGTGTACATGAATTTCAATCTTACAACTTTTTAGCGCCTTATCTAAACAGTTATTACTGTACAATTTTAATTATTTACAAAGAGATACTATTTGGGATTGTATAAAAAAGAATAGTACAGAAGCATCTGTGAGCTATTTTTTTACCTACTTACATGGATAATAAAAAGTGATCTGTTTGAGTATAATTAACCAACAGATGTGAGGCTCTAATTAAGTTACTGAAAGTATTGCCATAATACCTATTTATTTCCAGATTCTATGCTATATTATAAAAATTATAAAAGTACCCCTAGTCATAAATTAATACATTCCAGCAGCTAAGTTTAATTGAAGTTTTAGCCTTCGTCTACAAGGCTCAGGCTGTACCTATTCACTTAGGTAGGTTTATAAGACCTTGAACCAAATGTGGTTTCTTTGTATATGCCTGTCTTCACGGTATCTACGACATCGATTTATTGATAGTTACTCGCAACTGTGGAACATTGTTGTGTTGTCATTGACCCACTCAGTACCATCAATATGGACGGATACCAGTTGCCAAAATTACTGGAGCCATTATCTTTTTAATGGTGGGGTTTTGTTCCGCAGTTAAGGTAATTTTGCCTATTGATTACAATTTTTAACCATTGAATCTCACCCAGACATTATTTACCTGTCACTCGAGTTCTCTTATTTTTAGAGTTCCGTACCCAAAAACGGACCCTATTACCAAGGCTCAGCTGTTCGTCCGTCCTTCAGTCTGTCACCAGGACATAGCAAAAAAAACCATTTGTTTCAATGCTCTGCGGTCACCAGACTGTATCTTATGAACCGTGATAGACACACAGTTAAAATTTTCACAGATGCTGTAAAAACTAGAATAAAATAAATATGAGGCTTCGATACAACCAATGTAATTGTTTTGTTCGTTTTTAGGGTTCCGTAACCAAAGGGTAACCCCAATCCAGGGTAAGGGGAACCCTATTACTAAAGCTCCGCTGTCTATCTTGTCTGTCTGTCTGTCCGTCTGTCACTGTTCTGTGTCTCAGGAACCATGATAGTTAGACAGTTAAAATTTTCATAGATGATGTATATTACATATAACAAATACTTACTAAAAACCTGAATAATATAAATATTTAAGGGGCTCCCATACAACAAACGTGATTTTTTGCTCGTTTTTATAGATAACTGTATTTACTTAACCCTTAATGCACGAGTCCGATTCGCACTTGGCCGGTTATTTATGAGGCAACGCATGGTGTATCTAGGTATTATTGTCTCTTTGGTGATGCTTAAAGAATGATTGTTTTCTCCTGTATGTTATAATCAATACTATAGATATCAAGTTTGTATTAGATACTATAATCCAGTTACGTTTAGTATTAAGCCAAGAGTCAACCGTGTGATGTGTTATCACCATAACCTTCTGTACGAGCAAATTACTTCCTGCTTTAATAGTACTCATGCATGATGTCTATCTGCGTACTTATCAACTCGTTCTATATTGGCATCGGTATAATGACGATATACGATTATTTGCGTTATTTTATATTCATTTTCAATTATTTCGTTCTTTCTTCTTTAATTCCATTGTACATCCAATTTGTTTTTCCAACTCATCAATTTGTTGTCGGGAGTTTATCGCAGTGCAGTATTTGCAGAATCCTAAAATTTACATGAAAAATAGAAGGGATATGGCTTGATTTTTATACCTTTGTAAGCCGAGGCAACGCGTGATATTTACTCGCGAAAAACTACCCCACGTGACCCACATCTATGTATAATAGGTACTGAAATGAACCCGGAAAACTAGCACTAATTAGTTAGAGATTTTATCGCATTGTATTCGCTATACTGTAGGCATATACGTACAATGTATAGATTTATGTAAGCATCCACGCTATAAACGGCTGAGTACACAGGGAAGTAGCTCGCAGCCTTGGCCGAGGTCGCAGCGCGTCACTCGCAACACTTATAAACTGTTTCATAACAACTCGCTCCTACCGATAATTGCTGTAAAGGTGTTTTTCCTCAAATCTCATCGTCATTTCCGAGTCTGAGTGGAAAAGTAAACTATGGAGCTTTGAAGGATGTAATATTGGTTAGATTCAGGGAGCAGCGTCCTCCCCGCGCACCCGCGCGTCCTCCGCTCTAACCTCCTCCCGAGGTCCCACCCCTCCACCGTGACCTAACGGGGGTCACGGCCGCGTATATTTTCCAAGCACGTGTCCCATAATTTTCTATTATTATCTTATAAAACTTATTTCCAGAAATTCATTGAATATACGTTTATTGGCTGTTTATAAAATGTTTTGCCAAAAACCTTTTATGTACTGTACAATTAACTGTTATCTAAAAATTTCTGGTGCTATCTTGCGGTGACTTTAGTTTTCAATATAAGTTAAGTACATACCTATTTATAATAACATTGAAATGGATGTAACAGTCACCTACAAAAGAAATGTACCTACTGGGTAAGTACTTAGACAAGAACGGCAACAATATATTTTACTTTTGTTATTTGATTGTGCAAGTCCAAGAGTTGTGTGATGTGAAGGTCGCTGATAAGAAATCAGCAATGTTACAGACGCTGCCGCTGTTTGAGGTGCCCTATGCGCTTTAACGTAATAAAAACATAGTGTAATCTGGCATATAGTATTTTGATGAATTATTATACGTACATATATAATTAAAACAGTAACCTTACACATTTTGAAATAATCATTTTAATTTATCTTTGACTAGTGACGCCCCGTGGGAACTCTTCGTTTTTCGAAGTAAAATTTTGTGCGACAAATCGGTTCAACTTTTTTGGCGCGAAAGCCACACAAACAAACAAAAATACAGACAAAGTTATACTTTTATATAGGTACATGATTTGTAGTGATTTATAGTATAAATAGGTACTACGCGTGTATCATGAGAAAGTAGGAAATAATACACTTTACTTACTGACTCTTCTATCGGTCGGCATGGTAATCCATACTACATACTATCTTGAACCCAGTTGGTGCAGAATAATTTATATGCTATGCAATGCCGAGCCCACAAAAAGATCAATCAAAGTATAGAAATAATATTTTCCGGATATATTCCGTGTCGAAACCAACGCGACGCTATATGATGGTTTACAAAGGGTTTACATAAATTGGAGTAGGCGTGTAGCGCTAAACTTCAACAACCTATTTGGGATTTAGATACCACCCACACGCACCCAAAACTGTACCTAATAATTCTTAAATGGGTAATTGAGACTAGACGTTACCATCATTTGCGGGACAAAGAAGAAAGTGCCTGGTATTCAGCAGCCCGATTCCCAATTCATTGGAAAACTTCCGATTCAAAATCTCTATTAATTCATTGTTTCCTGACAAATATAATCTGGGAGTTTTCAAGGCCAGAGTGAACCGGTATTTTCTAGGCGAGCATGCTCCATCGTCGACCGCGTCGTCACTTACCATCAGGGCCATTATTCCGTATCAATTCCTTACTTCGAAACCACGCGAATTCCTTGTCTTACATAAGAAATCTGCAAAACTCTATTCTCTATGAAACGAAAACAAAAACGCGCGAAATACGATTTGAACAAGACACGATAACGACGTGGTTTCGAATCGTGTGGAATCTGTGTTTTCATGGAGAATAATGGCCCTGTTGAGACCGTGGTTAAATGTCAGCCTGTCGTTGATAAAAAAATATTAAGATTCAAATGTTTATTTCTCTATATGGGGTCAGTATGTTCTCCGAACACATAAGGTAATTCTGATTTGCTAAATGAGGTAAATAGGCTGACCATTTTGGCACGTCTTGCGTTGCGAGTGCTTAGAAATATAATTCGTCTAATACGAAATGATGGAATAAAATAGGATCTTCCCAGAGTTTGGTATTTTATAGAATGTCGTATAAAAAGTGATACCAATATGAATATAAGTAATGTATGTCCATTTCTAGTTCTCCGTATTGCTAGCCCTATAACTACCATAGTCATACGCTTACGCACCTATATTATCTGCAGAGGCGATGAGCGCAAGGCAAGGAGTGTGTATTGCCCCTGACCGTCACTGCTCTCATGGTCACGGTCGATCGATGCCGCGCAAGGAGTGAATCTTGCGTCTTTTAATACCGATGAGATGAGCAATTAGAGATAATAAACCCAAAGGTTCACTGATAGTGACAGGTATGTTTGTTGTAAAACACAACCACTGGATGTGCGCATGCACTGAGCCCAGATGTCCCTGACCCTCGACCGCCAGCAGCTCCATAGTCACGGACACGGCCGATCGATGCCGAAGATCTACCGGCACAACAGGCTTGCACAAGAAAACTCCCAAATAATATTTTCGTGTAATATAACGGCTACCCGTGGGAGTGCGCATGCACTGAGCCCAGATGTCCCTGACCCTCGACCACCAGCAGCTCCATTGTCACTGACACGGCAGATCGATGCCGAAGATCTACCGGCACAACAGGCTTGCACAAGAAAACTTCCAGATAATATTTTAATGTAATATCACGGTCCCCCGTGGGAGTGCGTATGCACTGAGCCCAGATGTCCCTGACCCTCGACCGCCAGCAGCTCCATTGTCACGGACGCGGCCGATCGATACCGAACATCCACTAGCAACAAGAGGCTTGGAGGCTTGGCTTCCTTGCTATATTGAAGGCCTTCCTATTTATTTACCTTCATACTCAAGTTTTCTGTATTTGCAGAGTCCAACCTGATGAATTGTGAAATAAAATTGAACTATTAAAATGTGTGAATTGTAGCATCATATACTACTAATATTTCAAATGCGAAAATCTGTGTATGTGATGTTTAAACTTTAATTATGTACATCTAAAATTAATAATTAAGATCGTTTAAAACTGGTGTGGCCTGCATCCTACATGTTATGGAACAGCAATGATGGCACTAGTCTGTGGAACACATAGAAATATAATTCTGGAACTTTTACAATATTTTCTATTTTGTGTTTTATTGTTTTTAGTGTTGTTGTTGTGTTATGTTGTTGTGTGTGTGTTGTGTAAATGTTTTTAAGCAGCAGGCCTTTAACTATTACATAATCAATCAGATATAACAGAATAGCGTAGTCTTCGCACTTCCTACTCACAAAACGTGCCTTAATTTCACAGTCGTATAAATAGCTCATACGTGCCACTAACTAGGTCAAAAGAATTGATTTGTTAAGCGCCACCTGACCTTTGTCGTGTTCATGTTCATGGCCGTCCAAACCTGTGGCCGTGTGTACATAATTAGAATAAAATAATTGACTTGTATGTATACTTGTATACATGTATATACTTAAATCTCAACTTTTTTTTACTAGATATATAAAAAGCTTTTATATTTGTATCTTCTTTCAATGATAGTAAACCAACCCGTGACGAATAGGAAACGGCCCAACGGAAGACCAGCACTATGCTCAGTTGGGCCACTGGCAATAAAAAATGAATCGAATTTAGTTGAGTCAACCTTCCCTGATAAGCATGCACATAAACTGCACTTTGAAACTGTCAAATCCAAACAAATATTTCTATTGGTTGCAATCAAGTTATATGATCGCCTATTGCACTGCACTGCGTAAGTGCGCATGTCAGCCTGAGACATCACACAGTCTAGCAATAACATTTCTAAATATCATAAAGTCTCATTTGCCCAATAACTTCACTAGCTATAATGTTCTTCACCTGCGAGATAAGATCCGAAATGAGGAGATCCGCAGGAGAAGTAAAGTGCCCGATGTAGCTCTTAGGATTAGCAAGTTGAAATGGCAATTGGCAGGCCACATCGCTCGTAGAACTGACAACCGATGGGGAAGAAAGGTTCTCGAGTAGCGACCACGACCTGGAAGACGCAGCGTAGGCCGGCCCCCCACTAGGTGGACCGACGACCTGGTGAAAGCCGCGGGGAGCCGATGGATGCAGGAGGCGAGCAGCCGCTCTAAGTGGTGCTCCCGGGGGGAGGCCTATGTTCAGCAGTGGACGTCTTCAGGCTGTTAATGATGATGATAATGATGATGAATGTCCTTCACACCGGATCACAGTAGTACCTGCACACTACTGCTTGGCGGCAGAATAACTGACAAAACCGTACCTAGCACCTACCTACGTAGACCAACTTTGCCGAAATTTCCTACCACTTAGTAAAAACTGCCTGAGGTTGCAAGCCAATTTTTCATTTTTCATTTAAATTTTATAACATTCAAAACATCTAGGTGGTAGCCCTAACATTTGCTCGAAGCGGCCACGGTCACTGCCAATGCCAATCAATGTCCGCACCAAGGACACAAGACTCAGTTTGCTTTGTAATTTGTAAATTACTGGAAATAACTAAAACTGTGGGTTTCATTGTACTTTGCCACAATTACTAAGATCACGTTTTTTTATTTACACACTTTATGGTATCATGGTATGATAATACAGAGAAAACGTCGCACAAACGCTGTATCATATTATTGGCTAATTACCTACCTAACAAAGGAGTTAATGACCTAAATAATATCCATTAGATTAGACAAGTAACTTTAAATTACAGATTTATTATTTTAGTTCCTATGTTATTACTTTTCCTTGGCATTAATTAGCTCTTATAAGTAGCATACAAATAAAACTTACTTCGTACATCGATAAAACAGACTAGATCGTCGATATAACAAAATCTTGTGCTCGAATTTCCTGGAACTGTGTACCAACCTACTTACATCCTAATACTTAGATGTTTTAGTCATGTCGCTCAACATCGGTTTTAATATATCAGCTAAATAAAAAGATTTTACACCTATGTAGGGGCATACGTCGCAGGCAAATGCAAGGTATGCAGTTTTAGCATTGACACCCCGCCTTGCCTTGAGCCTGTACGCTGCTTAACATATCACAGAGTTTTAACCAGCACTATAATACCACTGGTTCCACACTACACAAAGGATAAATGGAAGAAAATGCTCCTTAGCATTATGTTTATCTGTGTGCTTTGTACTCTTGCGCAATAAAGAATTTTCTATATATAGCTTATAGTGATTCTGAAGACTACCCTATAAATGTCGGTTAGCCAAAGTGAGCAAAATAAATCAGTTAAAACATGGTTTTAACCGAGGCAGGGATATGGTTTCCCAAAGATTGGTTTCCAGAGTATTGTATAGCGCCCGTAAGCCCGTAACCTGTAGCCCTGTAACCAGTTCCGTTTCCACGGAAACGAAGAATCAATATTTGCACCAAAATTGCACCCAGAAATAAGGTCTGAACTGCACAGGAGCGCAGCGAAATAGCACATAGCGATTAGTTTTTCTAAAAACAGGGGAATAAAGTTTGACTATCAATAGATTCGTTTTAGAGTTTGAGACGATTTGCAAGATTGTCTTTCTGAAACCGACCCGTAGGACCTAACGTGAATGCGTTGTGTATTTCCTATGCACTGCAATGCAATAACCAGCTTGTCATTTGACATCATTTGTGAATAACAATATTTTCCAAAGAATATTGACAGTGAAAATTTTACTAAAACTTTTACAAAATAAAATTCCTTAAAAATTGGATGAGTTTTGCTTGTGATATGATAGAGTGGAAGCATAAAAGCAATTTATTTATTTTAAATCGGCAATGTCATGTTTTCTGGATGATTCTGGAAGGGTATGTTACCCTTAACGAATTTATAACCTGGTACAGCGTGGTAGCCCTACGCTGCCAGACTCGTGCAACCCAGATGCCCCTGACCCTGCGCGGGCTTACTCCCCGTTACCATGGCTACGACCGATCAATGCCAGAACGAGGATGCACCCGGATATAACTTTATATATCACTAGCTTTTGCCCGCGGCTTCGCACGCTTGTGTTATGTTATTTTTACGTTATAGTCTAATAATAGATCATGAATTTCGTACCAATCAGGAATTACAAATACTAAACCACCACTCCTTAAAGAATCGACAGTTATAATTATTACTAGCTTTTGCCCGCGGCTTCGCACGCTTGTGTTATGTTATTTTTACGTTATAGTCAAATAATAGACCATGCATTTCGTACCAAACAACAAAATCCACTAAATCTTTTCGAAGCTGAGCACAGTAACCTGTATTAGCATAGGTATAGGTATAACGCAAGCATAGCCGTGAGTGGAAGCTATTTAAGCCATTACCTAAAATGAAATGTTTTGAGTCTAATATAGATTTATAACAGTAAAAGAAGTTTCAAACAAAAAACTACAATTTTATAAGTACCTCTTCATATTACAACAAAAAGAAATCATCATCACTTCACTCAGGTCTTTAACAGAAGTTTCAGTAAGTTTTGTTTAGGTAGTAGTTACCTAAGCAGGCAGGTACAGTTTAGAAAATATGGAAGAATCACACACGATGATGCTGTTTTGCTCAGTTTTACATATTATCCGCGCGCTTTTTGTTCCACCACATTTTTTTACCTTCTCAAGTTTGGCTCTATTTGAATTGAGTACCTACACTTAGCCAGTGTCAAAAATAAGTTTATAAATTGCTGGAGATATGCATTTACCCGTACGATGCGTACATAATTAATTTTCTTAATACTAATTAGGAATTACAAATACTAAACCACCACTCCTTAAAGAATCGACAGTTATAATTATTATTATGTCCACTAATTTCCACGCTGTCTCATTCCCACTGCACTTTCAACATACCTACCTAGTGATGAAAGTGAGGAAGTAGGTTAAATCGTCATTACATAATTATTACTTACACCCAAAGATAGTTAATTACCTACTATATAACTATAACCTTCTTGAAGTAACCGAGTAATCAAACATTTTTTGCTCCCGTGTTTTATTTAAAAGCCCACAGATCTAAAATATTTTAACTATTAAAAACTTATAACGACATGCAAGAAGAAGAAGAAGAACAAATCAAAAACAGTAAAAAACGAACTTTACGCGCCATGTTGTTGTTAATTCGAGGATACAATTGCCATAATGAATACCTACATATTATTATATCTAAGTACATACCCTTTTTAAACATTTTTCATAAAATATTTCGTATCATTCATTAGTTTACAAATAATAGCAACCACTCCGTCTTACTTTAATGCCAAAATAAAAAAGGTTTTAAAATAAGTAGCAATGTAACTCCAAAATGTACTGATTTCTGAAATCGCTTACTTTTCCGCAGCGAATTTCATTTCAATACATTTTTGGAGTTAGCGTGAGGCGTTAGCGTTAGTGGTTAGTATCTTTGCTAGACCCCCAGGTACCTTAAAACTTCCTTGGGGTTGATCAAGAATTTAGCAGTAGCGCAAAAATAATTTTATCTACCTAATTATAATGGTAACGTGTAGTAAGTTTATGTAAATAATACATTTGACCAGATCGCCAAGAAAAAACATTTCTCCCGCCAAAACCCTATAAATAAAAAAAAAAAATTGAATAAAAATGTTAATTAAGTAAGCTTCAATATTGGCTAAGTATGATAATCGCGTGAAGCCTAATGAATGATTATAAAAAGTCTAAGAAACAGTTTTCATAAAATACTTCCTATCATTGGCTAAATAAAAATTTTGTCTAATGCTAAAATAAAAAAGGTTATACAATGCGTAGCAAAAGCAAGGGTCAATAAATTAAGTATCTATAGGCACAGATTACTGAATAAGTTACTACTATAGGTTAAGCTATAGGTACTATAAATACAATTTAAATACTTATTTCGAATGGTAACGCGTAGTAGATTTTTGAAAACTAATGCATAATACCAGATCGCCAATAAAGAATTTTGCCCTCGCCAGAACCCAATAAATCGAAAACATGAATAATAATTTGAGTTATGTTTTAATATTGGCTAAATATGATACCGCGTGAAGCCTTAAAACTTATAATAAAAAGTCTAAGAAGTTCTTAGTTTACGAAATTCCTTGTTCTCTTTGTCGTGCTCATATTCGAGAAGGTTCTCATACCTATCCTCTTTTTTAGTTTGGACCACAGATTAACGAAAAAACTTATCTTAAGTAATACCACAGATAAGAGAAAAAAAATACATATGACTACCTTGATTTTTTTTCTCTAATCTGCACTGCATCGAATAATCGCGCGATGTATTTCGCCGTAGCCCGAAAAGTGTGATACGCTGCCGGTAATGCAGGCGCGCCAATTGTTATTTACTGTTTTTTGTCTTTTAAGTTATAAATAAAAACATGCATTAAATTACTTATTTATTGCTTATTGCAGTGGGGATTGTTCAGAATGAAATAAAATTGATTGAGGTTCCGTACTCAAAGGGTAAATCCTTATTACTAAACCTCCGCTCTCCGTCTGTCTGTCTGTCTGTCCATCAGACACCAGGATGTACTCATGAATCGTGATAGTTAGACAGTTGAATTTTTCACAGATGATATATTTCTGTTGCCACTATAACAACCGTGATTCGTATTCAAAGGGACAGATAAACAGACAAATAAAAAAAAATTGGTTTTACTTCATATTGATAAGGAATTATAAATTAAAACTATTAAAATTTATTTTGTAATCGCAAATAATACTCCCACAGTTTGTAAAACATATTTATTCGCTGACATGCAATATAACGCTACCATCCTCCATTTTATTTAGCCCACGTCGGTCGCGCAGCAGGCAAACAAATTGACTATGTGTCCGGGTTGGGGCGCTATAGAAACATCGAGGATAGTCAACAGAGATGTTTTTGCGCGCCAACTCAACAGCGAAGGTTCGGGCGTATATGAAGCCGCGCCATAATAGTAACAGAGTTTTTTTCTTTAATCTGTGCATCCGGATAAACCCGAGATAATATTACCGTCAGTAGCATAGAGCACATTTATTTTCTGTCATCTATGATTAGTAGCCAAAACAAAACTTACTTTTTGACACTGGCTAAATACCTACACTATGTGTGGACCAAAATATAAGAAAAAAAAACTTACCTTGAAGCATTGAAGCGGCCATCTTGTGAAAATCCCGTTCCGTTTCACAATGAAATCTTAATCATTTTCACCAAAAAAAAATTTACGATATTTAGAATTTAATATATCCTATGTTGTGCGCCGGGTTTTTCTAAGCTTATTAGTGAAAACCGCATGAAAATCCGTTCAGTATTTTCGGAGTTGTGCCATAACAAACAAACAAACAAACAAACAAACAAACAAACAAACAAACAAACAGACAAAATGTCTAAAAAGTAGCTTAACGTGATCAGCAAAAAATTTCAAGCTAACCTGTGTCATTTTTTTTTCGATATCTTGCATTTACAGATTTTTTTATCTCTACAGTTTTATTATATGTATAGATATAGATGTTCAAGGCAGTCTCCTACACAATTGTGTATGTATGACTGGAGTAGGAAATCTGATTGAATTGATACTAGGTATTATTCAATTTTTTTTTTCTTTGAACAGTTTTGTGTAGGTTTACAGTTTACACACCGTTATGTGCGTTAGAAATTCATAGATGACTTTCGAACTGACCGATCAATGCCAGAATGAGGGTGCACCCGGATGCAACTTTATAGTGAAAAATGTTCATTGTTCTAGGCAAGCGCCTATATATACCTACAAATATGTAAAGGTAATATGCGTGGAGTGAAAAATCTGTATGAATTTAAATAAATTCAATTC
This sequence comes from Ennomos erosarius, assembly GCA_963580505.1. Taxonomy (NCBI): domain Eukaryota; kingdom Metazoa; phylum Arthropoda; class Insecta; order Lepidoptera; family Geometridae; genus Ennomos; species Ennomos erosarius. Next base: position 7,447,034 of record OY756981.1, on the reverse strand, counting down.
ATTTTCCCTTTTAAATATTTTTTGTAGGTTTGTACAGTGTACACTCGTAAGAGCTTCAGAAATATATAGAAATAAATAAATAAGTATGCGTGGACATTTCTCACAGTGCTATCTAGCCCCAAACTAAGCAAAGCTTGTATTATGGGATCCATATAACTCGTCACAGAATACTTATAGGTATACCTACTTATTGATTATAATTACATATAAGTATACCTAATCATTGTCAGCTATACAATGAAACACCCACAGCAGTACAAAAGACAGAGCTTATTATTATTAACAGAGCTATTGTCAGTTTTTTTTTGTATTTTTGTACTTTTATTGTATTTTTTTTAATGGGAATGAATGACGTGACGAGCTAGTCGTTCACCTGATGTTAAGCGACACGGCCGCCCATAACAGTTGCAGTGTCACTCGGAACTTACCTATTAATTTTAGATAGGTCTAATAGTGATTATTATTTGGTTATGCTTGGTTATTATGGCGTACAAAGAAATCTGAGAAAGCTGCTGTAAAAAGTAATATCTATATATTATAATATTTACTGAGTTTTCTATGGAAACTGCCATGCCTTCATCAGTAGGACGTGCCGTCTGTATTGCAGTCTGTAACGATATTACGGTCGGGTGTGTTAGGTCGGGTCAACGAACGCTCGAGTAAAAATAAAGAGCTCCCGAAATACGACGTCGATACCGAGGGAACGAACTAAACAAGGGAATGAGTAAAAATCTACGGTTGAATGAGTAAATTAGTGAAATATTAATAGAGCACTGGTAATACTGTTCACCACACGTCACTATTCAGCTGTGATAGGTAACATCAGCTAGATATGCATTAAATAAAATTTCTTACAACTGCGAGGCGACCATGTAATAATTAATGATTATCACTTTAATAATAGAAAAGATTTCAGTATCACCAGATAATTTGATCCCAATAAATGTGTACCTATATTGATACGTCAACCATCTAAAAATTTCATACAAATCAAGCCGTTCTGTCAAACTTTGCGGCGCCGGTATTGCAGTACAAGCACCAGAAGTGGTTTAGTATGGTTTATCATAAAAGACCTTGGCCGCAAAATGTTAACGAGCAATGTGCATCGGATGAAAATAAAGTCACGTAGAGAAAACATCCAATAAACAGACGGTTAACAAGACTGGTAGCAGCAACAATGTCACACGCGTCACTCGACTCAAGCGATTTGCACACAATGCCATAATGCATTAAAAGTCAGACAGTAAAAATCGCAAACCGGCTGAACTAGTCCTTTTCAGTAAGGTAGCTTTAGGACCAGAAAAGGGTTGTGTAGTGAACGAACCTTTAGCACCAGGCGAGCAGAGCGCACGAGGAGCTAGCTGCGTGCGCGCACGTCGCCCTTGTTACGTCATGCAGCGACGTCGAAATGCATTGGGTCATTGCACAAGTACAGAGAAGTGGAAAAGTGCGTATGAAACGGATGTAATAAAATACAAGAAAAGGGCTTCAGAAAACACTGGAGATTCAAATAGGAAGGTGTTATTAAGAGATATTCATAAATTTTACACTGTATTGTAAAAAAAACATAAAAAACTGAAGTTAAACTATGCTTACAGAAACTATAGTAGGTATAAATATCTCTACTAACTTAACAGATGTAAAACTTGAATTTAAAGCCATCTTAAATGTACATTTTCTCGACAAAATGATGAAATGATTTACAATGTTGCGTACAAATTACGTGCACTAAAATAAAATAAAACATAATTTATAGTAAAACTGCGTGTGATATCAAGATAGATATGTAGAATTACATAATTATATTACTTATATCGGGAAATTCAAAGTGCTGGCTGATAAACGGATAAAATTGCTGGTAAAAAAGCACGGAGCCTCTCTCTCATTCATTTATTTCAAGTTTCGTTTTATGTGTTCTCAGACTAGTTCTAATTCATCTATAGTGGAAAATGTGTATGTATATATATTGTTAGTTTTTAAACCTAAGGTGACGTAATTATAATATGATGTCGGGAAATTAAAAGCTCCTTAATTTAAAGCTAGAAACGTATAAGATCAAGTTCCCTTTCGAACGGAAATCTTTTTGAGAGCTACCATGCCACAGATAGTCTTAATACCCCTCTGTTTGGTTTGTGGTTTGGAAAAAATAAATAAATAAATACTTAACTACTATTTAACGAGATGAAATTGCAATGGGCAGGCCACATCGCACGTAGAACTGACAACCGATGAGGAAGAAAGATTCTCGAGTGGCGACCACGAACTGGAAGACGCAGCGTAGGTCGGCTCCCCACTAGGTGGACCGACGACCTGGTGAAAGCCGCGGGGAGCCGATGGATGCAGGAGGCGAGCAGCCGCTCTAAGTGGCGCTCCCTGGGGGAAGCCTATGTTCAGCAGTGGACGTCTTCAGGCTGTTAATGATGATGATGATGATTTAACGAGTCTCGGGCTCGATTTTCATAAAAACTATTAGATTTTAAAACAATCAATAGGCTTCGCAAGTAATAGAACCCGTTCATTTGGGAAAAAAAATCTCCATTCGATTAAATTGGATTCTGGGCAGTAACGTCAACTACATCCAATTGCATTTCTTTTTCGGTTTTGATAAGTATCGCATAGCCGTATAAAGTCATATTGAAAAGGTTGCAACCTGAAAAACTTAAATAAAAATATTGTAGCAGTTTTGTGCGTACGGACACGTAATAATGTGTATAAATGCACTTCAACATCGTCACCATCGCATTCACAAACACATGCGTACATTAATGCTACTTGTCTTTATCGCACCCACACTTACATTGCAATGAACTGCATACAAATGCATCGCATTCGCGTCATTTCATGGCACGTGCACCTTCTTGCATTTCGGCCGCCCTGGTACGCTGCAATGCAACCAAACCTAACAAGTTCATGGTGTATATTGTTTTGACATTATTGTTAGCAATCATCAATGAAACCACTTCTTACACCAAGGGTAAGTTATTAATGCAGCCCTCTTTAGTTGCGTCTTTGGTTGCGTGGTTTTGAATGTTGTGAGCAAGTATTATAGGCACAATATATAACAACGAAAGACTAATAATGGAATTGGTTTCAAAGTGTAATACGCTCTACAATAAAAGACGGGTTTACTGTATGTATGTGTATTCCATATTATGAAAAAGTTTCTTTTGACGCTAGATCTGATAAACTAATTTGTTACTTTTCTCTTATATTTCTTTTTTTCTCGTTTTCAAAGCTGACAAAAATAGTATTTAATTTCTTGCCAGCAAATAGGTGTTTGTCAGATGTTGTAGAGCATTGATTTACATAGTGATCCGAGGACTAAACTCTAGAAACTAGCCACTGCGCTTTGATCTACATAATATTAAAGTAATTATTATTTTCTTGGGTTGTTAGATACGGCTACCTATGACTTTGACACTTTGTTTAGATTAGTAATTTCTTAGACTTAGATCAAGCTAAAATTTTGTCAGTAATTCAAACGAAAATAAATATCAATGTAAAAGGATACAATATAACTCAAAGTCGAATGACGTAGCATGCGCGTGCAATGTGCAGGCGCGATGCAGTTTAGTGCACCGGAGTACCAGGCTCTCATGATGACGCTAGAGTTTTGCTTGCACTTTCCAAAGGCAAGTAATATCGTATAAAAAATAGGTGTATCGGAATGTTGCCAGAGCACACATCATGCGAACAGTTTTGTTTTCGGATGAAAGCGATAAAAGTACTAACATTTCAGTCTTCGAAAATTATATCATTGGAATTCTATTTCAAGGCAAACTTAAATTCTTTTTTACTTGCAATGAGTTTGCATTTGACTACATCTCACCTGATGGTAAGTGACGATGAGGTCGAAGGTGGAGCACGCTTACCCAGAAATATACCTACTTATCGGTTAATTTCAGTCATATTTTATACTGAGTACACTACTGCATGGCGGCAGAATAACTGGCAGAGCGGTGGTAGGTACCTATCTAGACGAACTTTGCAGAAAAGTCCTATACCACCTAGTACAATCCCTTATTCCTTTATGAGGTACCTATTGCAACGCATTTGGGTATGTGCGAACTTTAATTAAAGTTTAATGCAGATGGGCATTAGACTCTGACCTAGTACTTTTAGGACACTTGGCGACGATACAACCAAACCACTACAGATGAAAATGTTTTAATAACACCTATTGAATGACAACCCGATTTCAAAAAGAAATCATAACATTGTTGTGCAAATATTTTTCTTTATTGTCATTGAATAATTGCTTAGAGCTACTTAATTGTTATTGAAATGACTTTGTTAATGAAAAAACGTGAGAAGAAATCCATGTCATTGGTTTAATAAGCCTTTGGTTGTCCGTACTTACATATATAGGAATGTTTCTAAGTCATCACTGGTTGCTCTCGCTTTTACTCGTTACTAGAGTGGTTATTACGCGAAGAGTAGTCTATAGGTAATAATAGGTGTTGCTTTCTAAGCAGTGAAGGTGAGGTGTACGCCCGCGCTCAACGCATTGCAGCCAGTTCAAGTTTAGTTGCGCGGGCGCAGCGATAATTGCAGAGATCATTGCACTTCTAATGCCCTCTGAAGGGGCAACGTACGCGCGCAGCTGCCCAGGGAATAGATCCTGACTATTTCAGAGTACGCCTGTGCATAGACACCGAGCACCTCCAAGCCTCCTGCGCGTTGCTTTTAACTAACGACTCACCCACCTACTAACCAGTAATGCGAGAAGCCGAGAAGTCACTATAAAAAAACATCGCGTGGACCGACCGTGAATTAACATAAAATATGTGCTCGATGTTTTAATATATTGCTAATGGCATATATCTGGTTACGTTTCTTGCATGTCTTGACTCTATTTGCGTTAATAGAGTATGTGTTAGCTAGTTACAAAGATAATTTATAAGGTGCAGGCAGAGCTGCAAGCAATTTGCAGGTTTGACATCTGCATTATATACCTACATTTTCTCATGTGATATTATGGTATACATTTAAACTAATATAGATAATGATTAGGGACGTATGCCCAAATAATATAAAATAAAAATTCTACTTAATATATTTTACTAGTAAAATCTATGGCTTATTACCTTACTTTCAATGAACAGAGTTATACTAGATATATTTATATTTTGTTGTACCTAACATGAACTTCCCGGATATTTATTGTGCCGGGGCCATCGAACTATTTAACTAATATAGTGCACTCCACAAAGTAGCGCGAAGTTCACCAGGCCGTTGCACTTTCAATGCGACCCTGCGCTCACGCTCCAACGATGCACTCTATAAAACAGTGCTTTAACTCCATCATGTGATAAAAAAGATAGAACCAGTGTGAACATGAATGTGACATTGGATACTATAAAAAAAAATTAAAAAGATAAAATAAAAAATAATTTAAATGCTTCGGAATTGTAATTTTTTTATATATTTCAGATTTACGGCTATAATAAACGAAAAATCATCCTACATTCTACACAATAACTTACACTGGCAATGAACAACTGGGGGTCACCACAAGGTCTTATAGCATTATTACTTCAATCATACTTTGAAAAATGACATAAAAGTAAGAATATTGTAATGTTGCTGTCGCAGAGCAGTTTTGGCAAATACAACTGTCATGTCATACCGTTAATCATGTTGACAGCGACGTGCGATAGTGATAACGCTATATAAAAATGTAGACGTCTCGTTCTCGCGCAAGAATACTTTATAAGTTCATGGTACGAATTCAAACAATATTATTGTAACCTTGAAGCATTACTGTCACGAACCATGATGGTTTGTGTATACTTTATGGTAGGGCAGGACAGAGCTTTGAAGAATATGACGCATCGTACCCGAAGAAGCTAATTTGGTAGTATCCCTGCCTTCTGAACTGAGGGCTGTGGGTTCGGTTCCTACCAAGGACCAACATTTATATGATGAACATAGATGTTTGTTCTGCGTCTGGGTGTTATATTGTATTCTATGTATGTATTTACAAACAAAAAAGTAAAAAAAGTCAAAAGTCATTTAAATTTAAGACTATTTATAAGTTAAATTATTTTACTTTTATTTTATTTCTTATAAGCGTACCGATTTGTCATTGGTCTGATTAGGTTTTTCTGGGTTTTTCCTAATCCTGCGCAACAAATGTTGGACCAATTTTAGCCTTCCCAGATTGTTGTAATAAAACTGTCATAACAAATATTTTTCTTATTCTTTGTCACATACTTTTACCAGCAACAATCCCTTACAGCTTTCCCAATACAGATAATCATTATAGTTTTATTTTAGCGGAATCACACTAGATATTCTTGTTTCATTTTGAAAAAAAGGTATATTAGTATTGTATCAGTTATCTGGTTCCCATAGTACAAGCTACGCTTAGTTTGGGGCTAGATGGCGTTGTGTGAAATGTCCACATATATTAAAAAAATGATTATGTTTGTATTTGTTTTATTTATGTATTTATTCGTTTTCTCTCTTTAAATCCGGATAACCTAAACCGGGGGTATTAGAAAGGTTTTTTTCGTGCACCAATCCTATGTTAACGACATTAATTGTACCTTTCATCTTGAACTTAATGAGACTAATGTAATATTCATAAATATAAAGGTTAATGTGTAAAGGAAAAATTAGTATCACGAGCGGGACTTGAACCCGCATCCATCCATCCTGCAAACCGGGATATGCTTTTCTTAAGCTACCGTGACAAGCGGTTTCATGTCCGAATTTTTCCTTCACCTTTACAACCAACTTTCGGGGTTGGTAGCGCCATCTATTGAGTATTGGAATGGTTGAGGGATGGATGGATGCGGGTTCAAGACCCACTCGTGATGCATATTTTTCCTTTACAAATTATTAATCTGTAGATTCCGCTGAGCAGGCGATACTGCTATAAAAAATCATAAATATTAATAAATGTATTCCGTATAGAGTAATTTCTTTCGTGACAATCCTAATTCATCTGGTTAATTAAAATTGACGTTTGAACCAGGCGAAGCTATTCATTACAACTGTATTCTGTTATATATGGCACGTAGCAATAACACTATATTAATATTTGAAGTATTCGGCTCGTTCTCATTTTTACGATTCTCATCGTCAGTTTCATGTACAATTTTACATTGTGCTTATTTCAAATATTTTTGTACAGTAAATTATAGCGCTTTATAAGACGAGTAAATTAATATATAAGTTAATCAAATAGAAAGTCTTGTTTGGGTGATAAATGGTTTTGAAGTTTTAGAGGCCACGAAAGCGACGCATCGGATCACGAAAATGACTCGGTAACTTTACAGCTATCATTTTCTCACGTTTTGCTACTGTTTATAAGACTAAATGTTCATAAAATAACAACGTAATCTTGTTTTCATAATTAAACTGGCAAACAAATGGTATTAATAACCAAAACTATGTATATTATTATTATCAGTTCGGTCCTGAGTTTGTTCATCCTACGAAATACGAATACTAATCCACTTAACTACATATTATAGGTAATAAGCCTCTGCTGACAAAAAACAGATAGTTATCGTATTAATAGCTTTATTAATTAAGAAGCATCATGAGTATTTAAAAAGTGTATTTATTTATGAGTTGCGTTATTTTTTCAATAGAACAACAACCTTCACTACAATAGAAATAATCTATACTTATATTATAACGATTTATATATAAAAACAAATCTCACTACAAAAGACAATATCTGGCACATCTTTAGGTACTCTTTTGGATTAGAAACTCCTGATTTCGTGATTTTTCCATAAACTTTTAAATATGAGCTTTACGTGTTCGGAGTCGGGCCTACGAGCAAAATAATTAAAGTATGATTGAAATGTTGGCAGGGGGGGACCAAAATGTACCTAGTAGGTACCTACCTCCCTACCTAGTACCTATATACGTACTTACGTCAAGAATAGGTAGTGTTGTGATATGACGTGACGTTATTAATAATTTCAGAACCTTTTGGTGATAGTTCCTAATACCTACATACTTTAGGTACATAATATCCGACGGTAAACGTGTGTGGAGAAAAGTGTTCATAGAATGTGAACTTGGGCTATAGGTACCTTTTACCTAGCTACTTACCGGAATCTTCGCAATAGGCTGCTTCTCCCGGAAACCAGAAAAATGGTATGTAACCATAATCTTTTAATCTACTACCTACCAAACGTAGGTACTGTTACTAGCTCTTCCCCTTTATGTACCTATTATTAAACATAATACAATGCTAGTTTCGAAGGAAGGTTCTCCCAACTTGAGAGTTACTAGGCTATCACGGTCCAGATCACCCCTTTTCGCGATAACATGACATACCTACCAATTCGAACTCATCCATTTTTAGGCTATGATTATTAATCACAATGAATGATGAGTGAGTTCGAAATGACCCATCTTTTCTCGATAAAAACACGTTTACATAATTATTCAAAACACTATCTTACATCTGTCATACTACAATAACTAGAATTGTTTCAATGAACTCACACCAGTCGCTACATTTCTAAATAAAAGAATGCATAAAATCAGTTTCATAGACCAAAATCAGTTTCATGACTAAAATGCCACGAAGTTTATGACACGAAACTGACGAAATTATCCCTTTTTTGTAAAATTGCTGCAAAGTTAAGTGTATCGATTTAAATCAAATACTACATAAATATCTCGCACATTTTAGGGTTTCGATGAGCTAACTTTGATTTCAATTGCTGAAATACAATGCCCAAAAAATGTAGTGCACGTGTGATCGGTAAACCTTTGAACAAATACAAGCTTACCGATATTATTTTTTTCCGGCACGTTGAGCCACAAGTCTTACGTCTGCGATGCGAGTACACGACTGACGTTCGACCGGACCACACTCAGTGTTTGATTGCTGATGTTTTGTTTAACAGGCAGCCGTCATATCACGCGAATTTAAAGAACCTATATCCGCGTGACCGACGCGTATGTTGTTTTAAATTAAAAATAATGATGAAAAGATATATTTTAGACTATTTAGTGTAAAGTTTATTAAATTACGATAATTTTAGTATATGTTACATACAAATACAGTGAAATTTGGTGAAGTGGTAAGCAAATGTTTTACTGCATCGGAGAGTGTGACACGATGAGAACACGAAAAATTACCCCGTTTTTGACCATTTCGTGTTAATTTAAGGTATTATTTTTGCTTTTATTATAACAAGCTTTATTTCTGTTGTAGCCTAATAGATGTTTCATCATTTAATTCACAAATTTTGTTTGTATCTTAAGCCGTTTAGGAAATATAACCTCGTGACCATCAAATTTGAGCATCGATGAGAACTACCCATTCATGTTCCTGCATGGTTGTAGCCTCTATATCCCAACCCTACTATTTACAAAGTTAAGCACTGTCTGTTATAATTGTATACCACTTGGCTGCGCGAAAGTGATTCATAATTTGCTCGGTGCAGTGTGCATGGCTATTGTTGATCGTATCTGCCTCCTCCACGGTATACTTAATTATGATTTCACCAGTGTAGGCTTGCCTGTGATATTATGCAGTTTTTTACCTTTATAATGGCCGTATTGTTCCGGTTTGGGAATAGCCCCAACTCTTCCCGTCGGCGCCGTTAGAGCCGGCTAAGGGAGGATACAGGGCATGGGCCGCAGCAGTTTCCTCGATACATTTAAAGCTTCTGCAGTGACTTACCAATCCGCTTGCCAAGCATGGTGATTATAACGAATCCTTCTAATATAAGCGTCCAAAGACGGCGTTTACGGGGGCTTGAATCTTTAACACATTTAATTTGTGCTTTTATGTTCAAGTGAGTAAAACTTTACTATTTACTTTCATTTTTTTTAATTCTTTATAGTCAAAGCATTTGACCAAGGACAAAACAAGCTCATCAGGGCATTCATTTGATTAAAAATATACCATATGAACAAAAACTCCGCTAATGTATCATAACTTGCCAGAAAATGATTTTCAGATTAACCTAAAAGCCCTAATATCAATTTCCCGGTTGGTTTCAGTGAGTCATGATCGCTACAGAGGGCTCACAGGATTTCCCGGCGCTGAAACACGTCATTGTCCTTCAGAGGAAAACACTTAAACGGGGTGACTCACCCCTTTCACAAAAACTGGAAAGATTTTCTAAGAAACCTCCCCTTTCCTAAATTATTATGACCTTGCACATCACTTGAGATGGGATGAGTCAGATACCAATGTTACATAATTATTAGTTAAGTAATCTAAGCCATAAGAGCTGAAACCTTCTATAAACATTTTTCTTCAGCTAGTAAATTCAATATTAGTAATTAATTATATTAATATGTAATTATTTTATTATTCATTGTTAGTCGTGAAGTAGTAAAAAGTGAAAAGGTATAAAAACGCTTTTATTAACACTCCAGTCCAATATATTTTTATTAAAATTCGACTTGCCCCATGCATAGATAAAAACCTTTTAACCTTCAGACGTGAAAACATTTTTATAGGTACTGTAAGCTAAATTGTACTTGCAGAATTATTACTACCATAAATAAGTATACACCAGATATAATAATATGTAATTTAAAGAAAGCGAACTCTTATCCAATTCTTCATAAGCTAAATGAGGTTTACGTGACTACAAGGTTTCTACTCTCGTAGCGTTTCGTAGCGCAGCGCTACGGAGTGTAGCATCCATGACCGGCGCCGGTCCCGCTTGCAGGTCACTGGCACTGCCCGGCCACTGCACTCAACTAGCTTAGATACTTTATAGGTGGGGAGCACTAACACATATTGCCTAAGGTGGATAAAAATCATGTTTTTATATATTAAACCTAAACTTAATATCAGAAAAAAACCAGGTAACACGTGGTTTATAGGCATTATATTCCAAAAATCGTCACTACAGATTCCCATAGATAGAAAATTGTACAATTTTTTTGTGGTGTAAGAGAGATTTATTGGTTAGAGCAAAATCGGTGCGATAAAAGCACATAAACTTACACAAACTATTCGTGATAGAGCTTTTTTGCAAAGTTCTTCTTGGTAGGTTTATTATGAATTCTGCCACCAAGCAGTAGTGTGCAAGCACTATAGTGTGTTCCGGTTTGAAGGGCGTTATAGCTAGTGAAATTAATAGATGAATGAGATTTTATGATCTGATATTTGTGAATAAGATTACTAGACTGTGTTGGTGATGTCTTAAGATGACGTGCGCAGTGCAGTGTCACGAATCACGAAAATGTAACTTTATAATTTAGAGTTCCGAGTGATACTGCGATCTGATATGGGCGGCGCGGCCGTGATACTTAACATCAGGAAAATGACATTCGTAAGAGGAAGAAAAAACTTCGCTGCTTGGCCAATGGCCATCTCGAGAGTCATTAGAGTTATAATTTGTAAGACGAAACCTATATAAAACAGGCCAAGTTAGATATTGACTACATATTCTTAAAAGTAGACAGTTGGCCGGCGGCGCTTTGCTTATCTAACTGAGCATTTTTTGTTTTTTCTATTGCCAACATTCTATCCCAGCTAGCGTTCATCCAACTTTATAATGTAACAAGATATCTACTTTTACGATATAAGTGACGGGCGACTTTATAATAGGCAACGACGGGACGGCCAAGTGCTGATCACACGAACATGACGTTTATGAAGTCCTTGGGGGCAACCACAACGTCTTATAGCATTATTACTTCAATATTACTTCAATCATACATTGACAAATGACATAAAAGTAAGAATACTTTAATGTTGCAGAGCCAGAGCAGTTTTGATGACATCACGTTAAATCGTTCACTCAAATACAACTGTCATGTTGACTTTACATCATGTTGACACTGACGTGCGACAGTATTAACGCCATATAAAAATGTAGACGTCTCGTTCACACGCAGGAATACTTTATAAGTTCATGGTACGAATTCGAACAATATTATTGTAACTATGAAATAATAATGCCATGAAACATGATGGTTTTGTATTAGCTTGTAATAGCCCACCTGTTTTCGCGCCGGCTATTTTGCTCCTATAAATATTAATCATAGTATTATTTAAACATTATCATCATTACACTGCAGGACAGACATAAAAAAAAAAAAAAAATTTAAGTTAAAATTATTCCCTGTTGGATTGTACATTTAAAAAAGGCGTGTGTGCCTTTAGTAAAGCTTGCATTAGAAACGCGGGTGACACTGCGTATTTGTAGTAGTTTTATTTTAGTACATAGATCCTGAATTATGATTGCCTGTGTCCCAGGTACCACGGGGGCCATAGTCTAACAACACCCAAACGTTGGAGTTTTTATGAGATAATGTAAAACACGAGTTAAAGAGAGAAACTGGGTTTACAGATTCATCGGTAGCTGTCACAGCTAACCCAAAAATAATTAAAGCGGATCCATGACCTATCTCACATTTATGTAAAAGGACGTTTTACAAAGTCATTGCTTATGATTCAGATTCATCGTAATGCAGCGACCGCGAGATATCAGGGGACCCTCAACATGCAGAAAGCATAATTAATATTGTTTAATTTTAGTCACCCTCTTGTTCATAAACGTTTTATAAACTAAAGTTCTCCCCGGCGGGAAACATTACGGTAGTAGCGAGACAATAGTTATTTGTGCAACAAGAGAGCAAAGTTGATTTTTGCTTCAAGTGCTGATGTTGAATCCCGAGCAAGCGAAGGATTCAAAGGCACGAGATGCAAAAACTTTGCTCTTGAGTAGCACATACAACTTTTCACCTCAGCAGTGAGAACATCATTACAGGTAGATACTCGTACTTACCTAGTAACGAAACGCTTCCGCCACAGATTACTGAATATGTTACTATTTCGCGTTTCCGCCAAAGGTATGACTAAGGAAAAAAAGAGAAAAATATATTTTTATGTTCTCTCCAAAACTCCATATAAATGTAATCTAAAGCTGGCTAAATACACTTACCGCAAAGTCATAATATTAAAAAATCTCTTTGTCTCACGCAGTGAGCAAAATGCACACTGTTTTTTCGCAGTAAAGGGTGCCATTTCGAGCTGCTGAGGTGAAAACAATTTTGTACAATTTTTAGTCATTTTTATATTGAGACATTTTAAAAATTAGACTTTTTGATCAGGGTGCTAACCACAGAGCTTTGAAGAATATGACACATAAGCGTTTTTTTTCTTGCTCTGTGGTGCTAACAGGTTAGCTTCCTCGACGTCCTTCACTTCCAACCCTAATTATTTATTACAGTAGATTGTGCATTCTCTGTAATACTGTGAGATTCTGGGTGGTGCTGAGGGGTGCTGTGGCTTTTTTGTTTGTGTATTTGTTTCGTATAATTATTTTAAAATATATTTACACTCAATTTTGCAACCAGTACAAGTAATAATTATGTTTATTCATTTTGGCGGAGTTATACTAGATATTACCGTACAATTTGGGATCGTAGTAGTAGACGAGCATGTTAACATAAGTTGGTTGGACCTAAGTTAGAAAGCGTAGGTGATTTACAGTAAGTACTACCTATATCACGGTAAGCATTTACGAGCGAAAATAGCATGGAGTTAGAGTATTTCACATTACAAGTATCTAATTAGTTATCCGGAAAACTTGCTCATGTGATTAGTGCTTGTGTGCTTGTGTGTGTGTGACTATTTGCAGTAATAATAGATTTGTTTGGCTAATTATAAAACGGTTCACATTCCGCTCGTTTTCATAGAAAGTTAATTTGATAAAAACTGTGTATAGATAAGATGCTGTTAAGTAACTTGTTTGCGTTGTTGTTATACAGAGCCCCACGGACTCAAGGCTTAAATAATCTTATTGTTTCAAATTCTAAAAGACCGAATTAAATTAATTTTGTTGATACCTACTTTGGGTTCCTTCACCTCACGAAGCAGTATCTACTTGGAATTTATCCAACAAACATCACACGATCATCACCACTGATGCTATTTCATTGTTTTTATTTTATTTTCGCACGAACATGAAGTGTTTGAAGATGATAATAGCATTTTATGTCAGGTTAGTTGGTAGTTACTATGTAAGTTATGTCGCGATATGGATTCAGTACGGGGCTGAGTTTGCGCAGTTTTTGCCACCGGGCTCGGGTGCGCAGGCGCATATAAATGTGAGCACCGCTCTGCGCCCGCCAGCGGCCACGGGCGACGACCCGCCCAGAGCCGGCGCTTGACCCCACTATGCCCAGCCCTCACCCATCTCACCAGTTTTCTTTAAATCACTCCAAAGAAAATGAAATTTTTCCGCCAAATTACGTTGGCACTGACCGTAAACTTGAGCTCTTTATAATATTCTTGAAATATTTTAGGGCAGCCGTAAAGGCATTATTGGCTGTTAACGCGCGTTATTGGGTAGAGAGAGCAAAAACCTCTTTATTTGCGTGTCCTTGGACAAAAGAAACGTTTTTGAACGTGCTTAGATTTAAAGATAAAATATAAATACGAAATACAAAAAAGCTATATAAATTAAAACGTTTTGTTTTCTATTTTCCTCAGCGTTTAGTACTTACCTAATCGTACAAAGTATTAATAAGTGGTACTTAATATTCTATAGCAATAAGTAATAATGTAGTAGCTTACACATAGAAGGTAATACTGCAGGTCTGTACCATAACGTCTAAATTTTCAGTCTAGCTTTTATTTTACCTACTGAAGAAAGCTGTACATATAATGTTCAGAATTTCGCATAATTAGGCATTGTAAATTAAATATAATATGGAAAGGGTTATTAGATTTATTAAAAAACCAGTATGTGACACAAACAATAGAAAGCTTAAAACTTACTGAAGTAACTTTTACTAATCTGTGCTTAAATGCGGATGGTTGGCCGATCAATGAGAAGAATGGTCCTCAGTACAGACTATATCAATGTCGATTTTTTGCCAATCGCTATCTTTGTCCCTCCAACGCGATTCAAGCGAGATCGACGAATTCAGTTTTTTAGGGCTGACAAAGAAATGCTTATATGCACTATTCTGTACCCTTCCCGTTTGAGAGCTTATCTGATCAAAAAATTACATCAAATTTTTGTTTTGCCGGTTCTTATAAGTTAATTTTAATTCATCATAAAGTCTTTCCAAAACCTATACAAAAGAATAACACTGATATTTGCACAGCACCTAAAAACATGAATGAAGAATCAGATAGTCAAGAGTCAAAATAAAAGTTTCCTAAGTGCTCATGACGGGACTGACACAGACGGATCGATTGGCTTGATATTCCGGGATGTAGTTCGTTTTATTGGCACAGATGGCAGCCCTATAATACGTTTAAATAACACAAGTGGAGCCGTATCAGGGAGTCGACGGCCGCGGCCAAGGCCCGCTCGGTCAGGGACGCGATATCTAACTCAATGTTGCCTACTGCCTAGTAAGTGCCTACCATTTCTTCTGATTTATTTATATTAACCTTATACTTTTGAATAATTTTACTGTTTCTAGGTACGGGGTCGAGGTATAGGGGGTTTAAACATATATCGTAGTATTAGAATAGTGACATGTATAAGTTCTTAAATACTTATATTATAGCAATTATGGTGTTGAAGGGTGTAAAGGAAATTCGATTACTACTGCTGAAATTTTAATCTTCGAACTGCATGTTTTGTAAACTTAAGCTATAATAAAATACTAGTTATTACGTAATTTGGAAAACTTAAGCTTAGCTAAGATCGAATAGACGCGTGACAAAAACGCAGGCACTTATTTGGCTCAACGCATCAGCATTGCAGTTCAACGAGGCAATGCTGCCAGCATGTTGGGTACGCTACCTGCCGGCAGTGGGCTGGAGCATTTGGAATGTCTATAAGCTATCCTGGATAGTTACCAGTTTAAATGTTATTAGTGTAGTAGTAGGTAATGTAGTAGTAGCTCTAGTAAATGTAGTAGTTAGTATGAGTAATAAAGGCACATTGCCCGTTTGATTTGAGCTTAGCAACTCCAGAATAGGTTAAAGCTGAAGTTTTCAGGTAGGTAAAATTCAGACCGCAAAGAAAGAATACAATGTCTGCCAGCTTTCATTTGCGTTTCCCTTCCCCTATAAGCCTTTGAAAAGCTTGGAACATGTTATGTTAGCTTACTCTTGGTACTGCATTGTAACCGCGATTGCCTAGCTCGTACATGTCGTAGGTATATGTCGGCTGCTGCTCTTGCGGAAACGAGGTGCGTCGGCTTCTCCCGTCTGGCCCCACTCCACTGTCCCACCCTGTCTGCAAGCCCCCGTACCCTGTACTCCCTTGCACCACCCTGAGCACCCTCAGATGTAATTCACTCTCACTAACCTACTGCAGTGCAGTCAATCATGCGTATCGTTTTGTCTGATTCAAGGTGATGATGTATTCAGACCCTATATAGGTTCCCTATACAGATTAAAGGTTGTGACTAGATTAAACCGGAAAACTCAAGTTCACTAGTGAGGATTATGGTATTTCAATGGTCCTAACGTGGTCCTCACTAATGATCCCCACTCCACTGGTCATTTTTGGAGTTTTTGTTCAGAAACAAATTCTGTAAGTATATTACTCATTCATTGAAATTTTGCAAAAAATAGGTAAATGTTGATTTCTTTATTTTGGTTTAATGTTGGCTACATTTAATCCAAGAATATGAAATCCTCGTGGGCGTGGAAACGAGTAAACTGTGTTCGCAAACAACATTAGGTAATAGGGCACTTAAGTGAAGGAAAGATTATAGGTAATTTATAATTAATTATAAATTCTACCCTGGGAAGCCGATGGATGCCACTCAAAGTGGCGCTCTGTGGGGAAGAATGTTCAGCAGGGGAAGATTTCAGGCTGTTGCTGATGATGAAGATGATAGTAATGATGATGAAAATTAAAAAAAATAGCAGAATACCACTCTCGATCAAGTCGCCTTTCAAACCTCGCTTTGTTTAGAGTTACGATGCCACAGACATACTATTACACGATAAACACGTTAAGCTTATAACCCTCTGTTTGCGTCGGGGTTGGGGGTTAATGAACTAGTTTGTTTTTAATTCCCATCTACACCACTACGCCAACGAACGTGTCACTTAAAACCCCACGTGAAAGCACCTTTTATAATTTTTCATCTCCATTTCCCTTCGTTTTTGTCCCCATGTCGCACGTCGCGTCACTCAAAAGCATCGTGTTCTTTTTAAAATGTCTGCAAGTCGGTGGTGAAAACGGCGGGGCTGCGGCGGGGTATAAGAGCTGCGGGAGGGGAAGCTAAAGAGGGGAAGTGCCCCCATGTCTAGACTGGGTCGGTAGTTTTCCGGGATTCAGTCGGCTTTGCCTGCAGTCTGCTCACCCACTCACTGCACTCTACTTACCAACATGTATAACTATACCGTCGTCGGAGTACCCTCGACACCCGACGCGGTTTCAGCATTATTTGTCTGCGATGTAGGTATTTGGTATACGGCGGGGTGGAGAATATAAGCTTATGTCAGTAGGGGAAGCTTTGGATTGCCGGGTCGATACGGTTTGGATTTTCTTTTGTGCGTAGATACGGTGGACTTTGCGTGAATGCTATTGACTCATTAACTGATGCTATCAGAGCCAGTAACAACCTAAAAGATTAAATAATACAGAAAAATATTACAGCGCAAATGTTATTAACACTCTACACGGCTACAGCTAGTTAACTGTGACTTAAATAAGTTTTGGGCAAAACGTGTCGGCAGACAATCCTTACAAAAACCATAAGTAACCTACCCCGATAAATATAATAATAGCATTTTGCGTTTTGCTCATTCAAATCGTGTGAAATTATTCGCAACCACAAATATTAAAATAGTAGTTCCTACTTCGCAACACAGCTTTTGTACGTACTAATTAGAAATTATAAGACTTTTTTGAGCTAAAATATTTATTACCAAATTGCAAGGTGTATGTCAACGAATGATCATAGTTTTTAAAAGCGCGAAGTATGTACGTTTTTGTAATAATCCAATACGGGTTCCATTTTTATAAAAAGGCTACAAAATCCTTAAAACTAGTGGCAATGTAACAACCAAACAGACTGAATTAGCTATTTTCTTTCGTTTTTTTTAGATGGTAGTAGTATTACTATTATAATATCTGTGACGGTAGTGATTTCTGTTCTCGTTTACCCTCTGATTTCTATCCTTTCATATGTTTTATAACGTTACTTAGAAACCTATATAGTTATCACCATTCAATAGACACCATCCGGTTCGATTCCTAGGAGGTAAAGACTCCTATATCAAGACCAAACAACTCATTCAACTCATAAATAGGATCGTCTATGAATTACAACAATAGGCCATATCGTCGGAGTTCCTTGTAATAGGCCTTTGTGACACTGAGCTACAAGTATTTCCACAGTTGATTTATGCTTATAGTATGGAACTTGCTCGATTTGTGTAACCTGCACTTAAAATTTTTGTTATTTTCTGACATAAGTACTGTAAAATTATTTTATTCTCAGTTGGTTTGGCAGTTCTTTAAATCGACTACTGAGCATTTTTTGTCCCTGCTAAAACACCTCCTAATTTTGGCACTCCATTTTACACAAGCTCTTCACAAGTCACAAAAATACAAGACGCGAATTTATTAATTTAAATAACTAATTCGAGAATAGCTGACACGATGTGCTTATGTGGTTCGATGGCGCACGAACGATATAAGCATCTCAAGTTATTTTGATATTGCTTACGCAATGCTAATCTCATCTTGCCTAATTAGTCAATAACCAACGCATTCCAAAGTTGCTTCGTTGGCTTCCAGTTGGATCGGAATGCTTGTCTAGAAATAGTAGAGCTAATTGCGTTTCGTAACGTCGTTCTAGAAGAGGGTTGTATAGCTACCTATATTTAGCAAAGGGGATCAACGGTGTAGTGGGGGGTAACGGCGGCGGTGACGCGGAAGCGTAGGGCGGGCGAAGGGCGATGACCGTGAACGTGGGGCGGCATCGATCGGGCGGTGGCCATACCCTCGCGCAACGGAAAGTGTATGCCGATGGCATCGCGATGCTTACTCGATTCGATTCTAATCTAATTGAGCATTCCGTGACTAATATAATGCGCAAGTTAAGTAAGCTGACCCCGAGTTAACTAAGCCTTATGCATTTAAAAAAAACTATTCACCTGAATTAATATAATAGAAGATTTATTTTTCTAGTAGTAGTTAAAAATAAATTAGCGAAATTAAAAAATATAATAATCTGGATTGAAATAAAATTACAAGGTATTGTAATCACAGTTTTAGACTCGAATATACTGATTTATTTGAAGCACTAATCCATTTTCTAGTTCGAGATGCAAGTGAGACCTTTTAGTAGTTAGTGCCTGTGGCATGAAATAAGGCGGCCATAGAATAGGAACCGTTTGATATGCCCGGGTTAAGAATGAGTGCGCATTGAGGTTCAATTTTAAAATAAATACATAATGGTAATCTCTTCTAATCAATAAACTATTGCGGTTTGTCCGACATTTAAGTAATGACAATATTGAATGACTTTTCTGTTGATGAAAACTATAAAATTGTATTAAACATTAATACTAATAAAGCGTTATAAACTGATTTATAATAATATCAGCCAGAGTTTTATTTGAGTGAGTAAATAACCTTCCCCGATGCACAAACAACCAAAATTTTCGTCGTAGAAACACGAGGGGTTAGCTAAGACGCCTTGGAGCCCTCTTTTCCCTTCATGCCTTCGATCTAATAAGAAAATAAAAGTTAGTAGGGTGGCCTGGTCCCCTGGTCATAGGGGAAGATTGCGTGATATGAATAGCTTTACATGTAGCCTGGGGGAGCGCGGAAATTTACGATTTATTTTCAAATATATTACGTATATTCTTTTAAGTAAATATTTTTAAAAAATGTAAGTAAACATAGCACTTTTTAGGGTTCCGTACCTAAAGGGTATAACGGACCATATTACTCCGCTGTCCGTCCGTCTGTCTATCTGTCTGTCTGTCCGTCTGTCACCAGGCTGTATCTCATGAACCGCGATAGTTAGACAATTTTCCCAAAGGGTAAAGCGAACTCTATTAATAAGGCTCCGCTGTCCGTCTTACCTTTAATTAAGATAAAAATAAACCTTGTTATATTCACTACATTTTTGTTGGAGATTGAGATTTTGTAAGCAATGAATTCCAAACCCATATCTATTAAAACTACCAAGAGACTGAAAAACATAGACTATAACAGGTTTATTAAATCATTTGTGCGTTTTTGAACTGATTTAAATAAGCTCGCCCTGACTTAATTTCCATTGAAATTGCGATAGCCATGATTTATGGTAATTACATTAAATTTAACGGGTTTCAGAACGCAGGCAGGGCGTGGGCGGCCGGGGGTGGCAGGATAGAGGAAGTGACTGGGGAGGTCTGGGGTAGTTGAATGTCGGGCAAGGGCGTGAGTCACGGCCGCGATCAATACTGCAGCGATTAGTTTAGTGCAGTATATAATCTTTATACAATCAGACTAAATAATTTAATTACGTGCATATTTTTGATTATGCTTAAGAACCAACCGGTAATATTATGGAATAGGAAAAAGGCTATACTATATCCAGAGTTTAAATTATTAACCGACAAACATTACATAAGAAATACTGATAGTGAACAAAATGCTGGTCTCTATATGGCGCAAAGACTAAGCATTGCCATACAACGGGGCAATGCCGCCAGCATTTTGGGCACATTGCCCACTGGTAGCGGCTTCTTAGATTAAGTTTATTTACTTTAGTTTTAGATAGTTCATTTTAGTTTAGATTTAATTTGGTTTTACTCCTTTTTTTAAGTAGGTATTATTAATCTTTTGTTGTTTTTATTATTTAAGTTGTTGAGAAATACTGATAAATTATGTTATTTGTTAGATCTACGTTTTAAGATTTACTAGGTTCTTGTGGAATAATGTAACAGAGAATACGCCGATAATATAAATCATTGCTCCATAGTTTGATGAACGAGGAAGAGTTTTGATTAAAATATATTAAAGATTTGTTATTTTTTAATTTCCGGGCTATGGAGAGAGCAATGCTCGGTGTTTCCCTGCGAGATAAGATCCGTAATGAGGAGATCCGCAGGAGAACTAAGGTGACCGATGTAGCTCTTAGGATTAGCAAGTTGAAATGGCAATGGGCAGTCCACATCGCTCGTAGAACTGACAACCGGTGAGGAAGAAAGGTTCTCGAGTGGCGACCACGAACTGGAAGACGCAGCGTAGGCCGGCCCCCCACTAGGTGGACCGACGACCTGGTGAAAGCCGCGGGGAGCCGATGGATTCAGGAGGCGAGCAGCCGCTCTAAGTGGCGCTCCCGGGGGGAGGCCTATGTTCAGCAGTGGACGTCTTCAGGCTGTTAATGATGATGATAATGATGATGAATTTCCAGGAAATGAGCAGCAGAATTTTCCTCAATTTATAAATCTTCTGCGATTACCAAGCCACATGTCACGCGCGGTGACTATGGTATATTCCTTTTTGTAATAAGCGTCCAAAGTGGTGTTTTATTAAAACATCACTACCACCACTATCTATTTAAAAAAACATAAATGGCTGGAAGTTTAGTTTAAAAAAAAAATATGGGTGTGGACTCTGTGTGTTTGTGTTCAGCAGGGACCATCATACGGCTGATGATGTGAAGTTTATTAAGTGCAACTTTAAATTTGTTTCCTTTCATTAATAATCTATTTTAGTCAAGACTAATACTAAAATAAAAATAAAATGTAATAGTGTTATTGGTTTTAACACAAATAAATTGATATAATATAAAATGATTTATTATGATTAATAACTAACAATCAGTCGAATTCACTTTTATACTTTGATAAAGCTTATCTTTGAAAATGTAAAATTCTAAGAAACAGTTTCAAAATTAAATAGCACTAGAGCTTAGGTACTGCGTAGACGGAATATACGGGAAATGCGTGCTCGTCGCGACGCGGAGGTGGCGCTGCGCCCTGTCTCGCCGGTCGGTGGTGCACTCGGGAAATTGGGCAAATTATCTACACTGTACCAACGGGGTAGTAAGAGCAAACCCCTGCTGCAAACAATTTTGATCCTTGCCCTCTCCACATAAGGCTGCAAAGTCGAATGCGTATATTAATCGATATCTATACTACTTGGTTCGACTCATGTAACTGACGGACTAGTGTTTAAATGAAATCAATAGTAGTTCTTAAATATAGCCGCTGATTCATTATTAATGTGATTTGATATTCAACTGTGATACAAATTAATAACTAAAAAAAAAAAATGTCGCCTGTCCTGGTGACAGTGGATAATGAATTTGTTTGAATATAAAATATAATTGGGACATCATGAGGACCCTATTTCCCATAGTGTGGAGCCTATTTATTTGTTACATATGCTGTGATATTTGTGGAGCCACCGCACTTGGATTTGCAGCGAAAAAAAGCTGGTTTTTTTTTCATTTTTGTGCGATTTCCCGTTTTGACGCTCATGACAGGACTTACCAAGGTAGCGGTGACTACGGAGCAGGCGCACTAGTGCGCTGCACATCAAATTAAGCTACTGCACATTGCGCTCTAAAAGAGCGCAAGTGCCAACTGGAAACGACATCGGTGACAATTTATTGACAGCACAGCAAGTCAGCTCAAGATATCCATTTTTTATTTGTTTTGATTTTGTATGCTTTTGGATGTTATATTTTTCTTGTAAATAAGTATAGGTAAACAGTTAGTTATAGAACTTATTATAAATGATACGACCAAATACGTCATCCTCATCGTCAGCCCCAGATGTGTTACTCGAGTGCTCAATTTGTGATGATAGAAAACTGTATAAAGGCCCGCGTGGTCTGAAAATTCACTGCAGTTGTCGACATGTACCACGTACAGACATAATAACTATTACCCCGGATGTACCTCTATCACCGTCCCCGTTGACAGCAGGAGCACCCAGCAACACATCTTTGGCTACAAGGCTTGCACAGCTTAAACGTGCTACAAAAATCATAAAGCGTATTCCCAGAGGCGCCCGCGTAACCGTCGCTCAAAGTCTCGCGAAGTGCGTTGAGAAGGTTGTCAACAAAAATACTCCATCAGCGTGGGAAACCCTTTTGACGTTTGCATACAAAACTTTTCATTTAGGATCAGACACAAAAAAACGTTCATTAACAGCTGCGATCAAACTTAATACATGTCGCGAGTTCATACATACCCACGGCTGACGTTGACCAGGCCATCCCTTCCCGAACCCATCTTAAGTTCATCGAAAATAAGGTGTCGGATGGGAATGTGAGAGGCGCTGCGAAACTTTTATTTTGCAGTGACTCTCTTGCCACGAACTCCGCGGAGACTTATACATCGTTATGCGATAAACACCCTACGCAGTCGCCTTCCACGCAGCTTCCATCTCCTCCCTCAACTGAATTGCCATTACAGATCGACGAGAAAGCCACCCTTGAAGCGATTAGATCTTTCCCAAATGGTTCTGCGGGTGGATTGGATGCTATAACCCCGCAGCATCTTAAAGATCTGACCGACCCCTTTGTCGGTGAAGCTGGAAAGTCTCTCCTGCGTGACTTGACGGCACTGGCAAATTTAATGCTTGATGGTCGAGTTCCAGGTGAGGTATTACCCATCCTATATGGTGCCAATCTGGTGGTACTAACGAAAAAAGATGGCGGCATACGACCTATTGCCGTCGGCAGTACTATCAGGCGTCTGACATCAAAGATGTGCTGCCGAGCAATACAGGAACGTATGTCAAATAAATTTGTGCCTCACCAGTTAGGATTTGGTGTAAAATCCGGGTGCGAGGCGGCTGTACACGCTGCACGTACGTTCCTAGGGTCTAAAGATTATGAGGTTTTTATCAAAATTGATGTAAAGAATGCATTTAACAGCCTGGACAGAGGCGTCCTGTTATCCGAAATTAAAAAAGAAACACCTGAGATTTACAATTATATGTGGCAATGTTACGGCGCCCCTACAAAATTACTTTTTGGACAAAACGAAATTTCGTCATGTGTCGGCTGCCAGCAAGGAGATCCTCTCGGTCCACCCCTTTTTAGTTTAGGAATTGATCCGACAATTAGAGAACTAAATTCTAAATTTAACATTTGGTACCTCGATGATGGTTCTTTAGGGGGTAGTTCAACGGTGGTATTGAATGACCTTAAATCAATCATTGATCGCTTCAGCGACTTAGGATTGACGTTGAATTTCAATAAATGTGAAATATTCATTCCGGATCACATTCCAGATCAAACTCGCGCTTCTATCATTGACAAATTCAACTCCTTATGCCCTAACATTTTGGGTCAAACAAAATCATCGCTGACCTTACTTGGTGCCCCAATATTTTTGGAAGCAATATCGCCTTTAGTGACGTCAAAAATTGAAAATTTTAATGACGTTTCCGATCGCCTGTTTCACATTAAACCTCATATGGCCATTTATATTCTTCGGCTTTGTCTTTTCACCCCAAAATTTATGTATTTATTGCGCAGTTGTCCCGTGTGGTACTTCCAGGCAACTGTTGATTTGGTCGATTCGACTCTAAAAGAAACTGTCACCAAAATTCTAAATCTTAATTTCGATAGTCGTGCTTGGGCACAAGCAACTCTCCCCATTTCTTTCGGTGGCCTAGGCATCCGACGTTCTACTGCCGTGGCGCTCCCGGCCTTCTTGGCTTCTTGTCATGGCTCGCAAACCCTCATCGGCATGATTTTAAAAACCCCTATTGCCGATGTTCGGGTGGCTGGTCAGGCAGAGGCCTTGTCGGCCTGGTGCGCTACATGCCAAGGCGTCAGTGTTCCCACGGAAATGGGGAGACAGAGTGCGTGGGACATCCCACTAATAAAATTAATCCATTCGGCCTTATTGGACCAAGTGACAGATGATGCGGACCGAGCGCGTCTCCTAGCATCTTCGGAGGCGGAGTCAGGTCACTGGCTTCGTGCCCTCCCCTTCGACAACTTCGCGACCGTCCTAGACCCCAGCAGCCTACGTGTAGCGGCGGGTTTACGTTTGGGGGTTGAACTGTGCGAGCCTCATGGCTGCCAGTGTGGACAAGGCGTGGACTAACTCGGACGACACGGGCTCTCATGTGTGAAGAGTGCTGGTCGGCTATTTCGTCATTGGGCCATCAATGATTTAGTCCGACGGGCACTCTCCACAGCATCCGTGCCCTCGACGCTGGAGCCGACTGGATTGCTGCGAGACGACGGCAAAAGACCAGATGGTGCCACCTTAGTCCCGTGGTGTCTCGGACGCACACTTGTCTGGGACGCCACCTGTGTGGACACCCTGGCACCATCTCACGTCTCCAGCACGGCTCGTAGCGTCGGGGCCGCGGCAGAACAGGCGCAGCTACAGAAACGGCGCAAATATGCGCGGATCAGCGCAAACCACGAATTCCTTGCGCTGGCTGTAGAAACGCTTGGCCCGTGATCGTCCGACACGAGAACTTTCTGCAAAGAAATTTCTACCAGATTGGTCCTCGCCTCGGGGGATCCCAGAGCTGGCACATACTTCGCTCAGAAGCTCAGCCTTCTGATTCAGCGAGGTACGACCACGGGGGTCGTCCGACACGAGAACTTTCTGCAAAGAAATTTCTACCAGATTGGTCCTCGCCTCGGGGGATCCCAGAGCTGGCACATACTTCGCTCAGAAGCTCAGCCTTCTGATTCAGCGAGGTAATGCTGCCAGTATTCTGGGAACCTTGCCACGCGGTGGTGAGTTGGATGGCGTGTTTATATTGTAAATTTTGTAAATAATGTTTTAGCTGTAGTTTTTTTTATATGGTTTGTTTTTGTCATGTGTTTTAATTAAGGTTTTTAATGTTATGTTTTTATTAAATTACTTATTACGCGCGGGGTCATAACTAGAAAGAAATAGAGATTAGAAAGATGATAGACAATCCAAGATCTTACAAAATATTCAGGTTATAAAGAAAATGACGCGGCTTGTGGCGACGGGAAGGCCTCTACAGCTGCCGTAAATGGCGTCACAGGCCACGCAAGTATGTTGTAATCTTTAGTGTTATCGTTATGGTCTTGTTTTGTATAACTGACTTATGTTTCTAATAATAATTGCGTACAACTATTATTATTTTATGCTATAATATAGTTGCAAATAGAGATGCACTTAATATTAGGTAATTTTTCGTGTACTACGTAATTCGTTGTGTTTAGCGTAGGCTGGTCCCCACTGGATGGACCGACATCTGGCGAAAGCCGCGGGGAGCCGATGGATGCATAAGGCAAGCAGCCGCTCAACGTGACGCTTCCTGGGGGTTCAGCAGTAGACGTCTTCAGGCTGTTAATGATAATGACGATTCGTGTGCTGCATATTCGGCATATTTTTCATGTTCGATTTGCGGCCGTATTGAAGTTGAAGTTTTGATTTCGGTCGAATAATAACTGAATATTTTATTAAATCATCAGCCACAGTTTGTAGACGTCTCCTACTGAACATAGACCTCCTCCATAAACCGCTACTTTTGACGCTTATTATAATATAAATGTACAGTAGATATAAATGTACAGGGGGGTCTAGCAAAGATCACAATCGCTAACGCTAACGCCCCACGCTAACTCCAAAAATGTATCAAAATGACATTCGCCACGGAAAAGTTAGCGATTTCCGAAATATCATTTCAGTACATTTTGGAGTTAGCGTTTGGCGATAGCGTTAGCGTGAGGGAGCTTTGCTAGACCCCCTAAGGAGAATGCTGCTGCCCATTCCTTGGATATTCCCTTAGCCGGCTCCTCTATGGCACCCACGGGAAGAGATGGGTCGGTCCTATTCGCCCACCGCCACACGCAAGAACATTTCCTATTACTATCAATATAATAGGAAATATTCGTGTCACTAGAACTTTAGCACAAAAAGTAAGAAAAATATTGATGTGTTATAGACTCAATGTACGGCAATTTTTGCGTAAAATGGACCGAATAGTTCAGCCGAATATTCGTTATTCGGGTCGGTTCAAAAACCCATGTTCGGCACATCCCTAGTAGTAAAACCAGCAAATAAGCATACGTCCTTCCCGGGCCCTTATTCCGTATTGATTTCTTACTTTGAAACCACGCGAATTCCTTTTCTTACATAAGAAATCTGCAAAAGTCTATTCTCTATGAAACGAAAACAAAACCGCGCGAAATGTATTTGGAATTGGCGCGATTTGAAGTGACGCGTTCCGAAACATCAACACATCAAAAGATATGACCACTTATGTCAATATATTTTATTCAAAATAAAGATAACTTTAATTTAAAGTAAAGGTATATCTAACGTTGTCACACGATTTGAACTAGACACGATAACGACGTGGTTTCGTATGGTGTGGAATCTGTGTTGCCATAGAGAATAACCGCCCTGATGGGAAAGGTCATCGTTGCCTATTGATCTATACGCACCACTAATGTTCAAATGCACTTATGCACTCTTGACCCTCTTTTTCTATA
This sequence comes from Ennomos erosarius, assembly GCA_963580505.1. NCBI lineage: Eukaryota > Metazoa > Arthropoda > Insecta > Lepidoptera > Geometridae > Ennomos > Ennomos erosarius. The sequence goes on along the minus strand of OY756981.1, from coordinate 7,419,698 downwards.
ATACTGCACCTGCATTTTGTTGCTCTTGGGAAAAAAAATTGTGGAAACGAGTGATTTCTACAACTCAATAATGTATTTAAAATATGAAAATTGTAAATGAATAAACGTCTCGAGAGTAACGGAGTGAAAACTTAAAGGTTGGCATGCACGGCTGGCTGCGTGCCATTTGGCCGTATACTATGAACTCTACATTTTGGTAATGGTAACTGCGCAACGGGGGGCGGCAGTGGTAGTTTTTTTTTAGTGTCAAGTATTGTAATTATTCATCGTTAAAGAATATATCACGTAAAGTCAAGTCTTAGTCATAGTCATAGTCCATTCTAAGTCAGGTAGTCGAAGTCCAGTCTAAGTCATGCTCCAGTAAAGTGGTGGCAACTTTACTAGAAGCTTCTATGAAATTTTGGAAGCAACACGAAAACTCACGTTTCACCACATTACATCACTTGCCCACACTCATGCTCGTAATTCAGCACTTAATGCGTAAAACACCACCAATTTTAAACATTAATACTGGAAAAAGCACAAGTTTTGAGAAATAATACAATGCAACGATGTGAACATATCCGCGTTCCCGCCAAAACTCCGTAGATTATTTTACGTAAATAACAATTATATTAGTAAGTTAAGTGATGTAGTGTGCACCCCGCGGTTGCAATGCATGTGCGTGAACGATTATTTTTAATTATTACAAACATAATTTTGGATGAAATTTTATATGATCATATGATATAGGAACCCAAAAATGAGCCCAAACACTAAATTTGACTAATTTAAAATGACCCTAAGTATATTTGAAACTCCGTCAATTGGTCGTTGATTTGGTTTGGTAAACAACTACAAGGCAAGGCAAAACATTTTGGAGTTGGAAAAGACGGCAAGTTGAAATAATTATAATTACTTACTTACACATCATTTCTTACACCATATTAATGATGGACAGTAATTGTATTAGCACGGGTGGTATACAAAACTGTCTTTCCCTGTTTTACGTCATTTTCTTCATACATTTTACTTGTCAAGTAGAGTAAAACATAGGAAAGTAAAATTTTGTCTACCGTCCGTGCTAGCCCAGCTGGATAGACAACTTAGTCCCCTAGTGAAGCCGGAATACACCATAGAATGTTTGGCAACAGATAGGTACAGTTTAACATGCATGAGGAAGGATATAGATAGCTAAGAAAGCACAAGATCTTGGTTCTTTTAAAATAAGGGTCAGATGCAGTCATCGCTTTAATTTCATACTGACGAATACTTGGATGATAATTTAATCTTTATATTTTCAATTAATTTAATTTCAAAACCAATGTACTGAACCGATTTTGATAAAATTTCTATGGGACTACCCTAAAATTTTCCTTAATTTATTAAAGATTTTTCAAAATTAGTTTATTATTAACGGAAATACGTCATAACACTTTGAGAAACAAAAAAAAAACAAATGGAGAACCTCTTCTTTGAAGTCGTTAGAAAATGTTCAATTATAATGTTTTGCTTTACCAACAGTTCAAGCTCGTTGCAGGATTTGAACCCGTGACTCAAGGACCACAAGTCGATCTCACTAACAACTGAGCTATCACCGCTAATGACCTACTACTAATTATAAACATAATAATTAAAAACAATGACACTAAATAAATAATATGCAAAAACAAGTCACGTTTACAGAGTCGTGAGTGAATTACCGCTCTGTGATAATGATAACAGTACCTATACACGTGATAATGAAGGTCGTCCCAAAATACCAACAGTGCTTTTGGTTGAAAGTGCACCAATGAAGATCCGTTACGATTTTAGTTGTGAATGCAGGTTTATAGAGCTAAGATATCCTTAACATACAGTGTAAAAATTTTTGTTATTACTTAATATCTTCGTAAGTAATGATCCGATTTGGAATTTGGATAATTCAAAAAGATACATCATTCTTATGTCATAAAGCATAACGCGGGTACTACTAGTAGTTTTATTGAATTTGCTATAGCTGTGCAGCTGCCCTACCACAAAGTATACACAAACCATCATGGTTCGTGACAGTAATGCTTCAAGGTTACAATAATATTGTGCAAATTCGTACTATGAACTTATAAAGTATTCTTGCGCGAGAACGAGACGTCTACATTTTTATATAGCGTTATCACTGACGCACGTCGCTGTCAACATGGTTAAAAGTATGACATCAAAGTTGTGTTTGAGTGAAAGATTTAACGTGACGTTAAAATAGCTAAGCTAAGGAAAGGAACACCTTGGTCTTTGAAGAAACTCCGACAATGGCGATTGCTAATTTTGAATTTATTTTTCAAAACCTGTGTATTCTGAATTTTAATGTGTAATAAGGGTGGATTATTATCCGTTAAGTGTTCGAGAACGTGCACGAGTGTTGGCAAATGGTTTCAAGATTAGAGAAACATGCATTTTCGGTTTTGCTTCAACGGCCTTTTTTAAAGCCTTCAGTAAAATAGCCACCATTTTACTGTTGGCGTTTTGACTGACAAAACATGACTTTGACTTGACATAACCGTACATAATATATTCACTTGACATTGGCAGAATTATTGCGAAAAAGCGATAGAAAGCCATTAAAGAAGAAGAAGAAGAAGAAGAAGAAGAAGAAGAAGAAGAAGAAGAAGAAGAAGAATGGAACACCATACCAGCGTCATTGTTTCCTGTCAAATATAATCTGGGAGATTTTAAGGCCAGAGTGAACCGGTATTTTCTAGGGTTACTTACCATCAGGTGAGACCGTGGTCAAATGTTAGCCTATCGTTGATAAAAAAAAGTATTCAACATGCTCTGCGTCAACAACATTACAATATTCTTACTTTTAAGTAATTTTTCAAAGTATGGTTGAAGTAATAATGCTATAAGACCTTGTGGTGACCCCCCTGATGCTCATTAAAAATTATATGTTTATACAGTACTTAATTACTAATTATTAATTATAGTGCCCTACAAATCAGAATACAGAATATCTGGAAAGGCGCTGGTATCTATTGGACGAACTTAGCAGAAAAGATCTACCGCCTAGTAAAATGTAATTTTATGATTGAGATTATTGTGCATATTGTGTGGTGTGTCTGACCCGACGATTTGCATGCATAAACTGCAGTATTCATTAGTTATAATGACTGTGACCTATGCGTATAATTTCATTAATCCTCCAATAGGTAACACAATTCTAAATAATGTAAATAACAATGTGTGAATATGTTTAATTCATGGAATCACTGCAGACCTCAAAAAGTATAATTTTGTAGTTCGTTAGATAGATAAATAAAATTGATAGATAGATAAACTCTTTATTGAAAACAACATTTTACAGAAAAACATAGTGTTAATTAGCTTATGTACTTAGTGATAATATGACGTACATCTACCTTGCTTGTGTATACTCTAAGCATACATCAGTATATTAGAAACCAAGAAACATTTCAAAAAGTAAAAAAAATGAATCTGATTGCCCATTGTAACAAGTTTCCGTAATACTTTTGTATTCCTCCTAAATTCACTAAATTGCATTATTACTTTGTGTGTAAAGTGTTTATCTATCTATCTAATTCTACTGATCACATATTTGAATCCCGAATTCTTGATGCCATGCTCAGTTTTTTATGCCTTAAGTAGCGATCAAGCATACGGCCCTGCCATGGATGAAATAAAAAAAGAAGGATTGAGTTTTGATTGACATCGAACTGAAGCCCAATATGGCGGAAATATTACATATGTGTGTCAGATGAAAGTATGGCGACCGGCTGCATATGATGTGAGTGTGTGCGTGCCGCGCTCGTACGTACAGAGCGTTCTGGCTTCCTAAGGGTGCTTCAGTTTCGGATCAGACGGGATTCTCTCCTTCTTTTTTTATTAGCTCCATGGGCCCTGCGATGGGAAGTAGTTGCCGTAGGCTAACTAAGTAATTGGACATTGGGTGCGTATAAAATAAAAATAAACTCATTCTGTCATAATAACATTGAATCGAAAATATCTTAAACGATATTACGTGGCGTGGGGGTTGGTAAAGAAACTACGACAATGGCGGTTGCGAATTTTGAATTTATTTTTCAAAACCTGCATGTAACCTGCATGTATTCTAAATTTTAATGTATAATAATGGTGGATTATTTATCCGTTAAGTGTTCGTGAACGTGCACGAGTGTTGGCAAATGGTTTCAAGATCATACAACCATGCATTTTCGTTTTTGCTGCAACGGCCTTTTATGGAGCCTTCAGTAAAATATCCACCATTTTACTGTTGGCGTTTTGACTGACAAAATATGACTGACTTGACATAACCGTACAAATTTTACTCACTTGACATTGGCAGAATTATTGCAAAAAAGCGATAGAAAGCCATTAAAGAAGAAGAAGATATTACGTGGGGAACGTCATTAGAATGTTAAATGAATCGCACAAAGAAACTACAAAAGCCAATAAAACTATAAACAGGGAGCTCTACGAATTCCTAACGTACAAGTGTATGTTTTATGTCGAACTACCGGCGTACCGCCCGCGCCATAATGCTTGCGTGTGTTTTGTGGCATTGAGTACTAATAATAATCGGTGAACTTGACATTGAGAGCGGAGGCTCGTCATTGTTGCTCCATCTCTTCTACGCTGCATTATGATGCACAGGTGTGAAAGGGACAGCTAATATTATCTCTCAGTGTTCTCGTCAGTTTGTAGGTCAGTCTTGTATTTGTTCCGGACGATAGTCCGAAAGTCGGCTGGAGGTTACATTACGTAGATATTTTTACGTTAGTATGATGTTAGCAAATACAATCAACATGGAAACTGTGAGATCGGATGCATTAGCACGCCCTGAGGTGATGGATTGTTTTCCAATGTTTGTGTTCGTTGGATGAAGCATAAGTCGCAGTTCTATCATACATAACTCACTTTTCTATTTTCAAACATTAGATTTTGGCGAGCATATACCTAGACTAGATCTATTATATGATGTGCCATCAGAATTTGCTCTAAATACATTCCAGTCCAGTCTATGGATATGGATATGGAGGTACCTATAATTAGTAAAAATTCAAGAAATGAAGAAGTGTTGGTGTTTTACATTTTCGTATGAAATGCAATAAAAAACTGGTTTATTAGTTTTATTTTTCAACGTGTTTGACCTTTTACTCTGATTTGCCACGACGAAGGTGCGTAATCCTGCTAGGCTCCTATCCTGTAAGGACTATGACTAGACGTTAATAGATTTGGTTTTTCAAAATCAGAATAAAATTCGGAAGAGAAGTAAGCTAAAATATAATATAGATAGGTTAAGTACCTACTCATACTAACTCAAAGTACCCCAAAGATGAAATTGCTCATTTATGGTAATAAGAAATATTATATTTTATAATTATGAATCGCTAGGAAAACGCTCGCATAAACATTTCATTGGTCGTAGAAAAATGTAATGTACTCCATTTCCTTATTCATTCATCACATTGACAAAAGCGTTATCTAGTAGATTTTCCTCAACCTACTACGTTGTCTCGCGCCCATGAAACCTACATAGTTATGGAAAATTCCGCTAGATGGCGTCCTGAGTAAGGCTGCATTGGCTGCTACAAACTTAAAAGCTTCAAGTGAATTTGCAAAGATGGCGCTACTAGTTTCAAACAAAATCTAATAGACGTTATAAATCTATTTGATGAAACACTCTCACTAAGATTACGGTCTCTAGGACGATGGTTCATTGAATAATGAATACTGAAGGTACTCGGTAGTTTCACTCACAACTGGCTCATGTTACTGAACACTTACGTTCACTTGCTTTGTAGTATTTCAATATTTTTATTATTCTGATTATTACTTATAGACATTTTTTATATTATTTAATGATGCCAATTTAAAGTTACTTTAACAGAAATATATTCGGAATGAATGGATATGCTGTCGTTTGGTAGAATCCGTTTATAACTACAAAAAGATTACTTGGCAAAGACATTAATTAACTACCTACCCAACAAGTCAATGAACGGTTTAATAAGTAGTAAAAATACAATATTTCTTTCATACTAAAATATATTCATTGGGAAACGCTGTCTGCAGAACAATAAGATTCAAATTACGTGCGACACTATGGTACACTCAAAACACCCAGAGAACGGCATAACCTACTTAGAAAAATTGTTGATAGACCAATTTCAAAATTGGTGAAATACACAATCCAGAGTTATATTTATTTGTAAAACCAGATCTACAAGTTAAAACCAATAAAGATAACAACTTGTATGATGTGACAAATCATTCATAGATTTGCAGTAATTTATGATAAAATACATAAATTACACTTAAAAAATTAAAAATATTTAAATTGCATTATAAATCTTAGTTTCTCGGGTCGGGTGGATTTTCTAACAAACTACCATGTGTGGTGCGTCATCGTAAAAACAAAATAAGTAAATGTGATGAGATTATGTATGACTCATGTTTTACTTTTTGGCAATTTTTCGGAAATTATCGTTGTCTTTTGTTTCCGCGTACAGTTACATCATTTTTTATGGGCTTTGATGCTATGCGATATGGTTAAATTTGCGTTCATGAATTTAAGAGAGTTAGTGTAATTATTATTTTTTTTCAATTTAAATACAAAATGAAACAAGAATATCTAGTGTAATTCCGCTAAAATAAAACTATAAGATTATCTATATTGGGAAAGCTGCAAGGGATTGTTGCTGGTAATTGGTAAATAATTATTATTTATAATATTCCAGATTGTTAATACTATAGTACTTAATAATTGTTATATAATTGTTTTAACATTTTAATTTTACTATTTTAATTATCAAAATTATATTTCAGTTTCCAAACATAGTACTTAATTATTTTTTAGAGTCAATGTTTTTTAAGACTATATAATTTAATTTATTTTACTTTTATTTTATTTCTTAAGCGTACCGATTTTTCATTGGTCTGATTAGGTTTTTCTGGGTTTTTCCTAATCCTGCGCAACAAATGTTGGACCAATTTTATCCTTCCCAGATTGTTGTAATGAAACTGTCATAACAAATATTTTTCTTATTCTTTGTCACATACATATACCAGCAACAATCCCTAGCAGCTTTCCCAATATAGATAATCGTATAGTTTTATTTTAGCGGAATTAAACTAGATATTCTTGTTTCATTTTGTATTTAAGATGAACTTCCGCGAGGTAACGCCTGATTCAATCAATAATTTTTTCAATTTGTTGAGTCATAAGTTTATTGATAGTTTGAAATACAAAAAGCTGCCGCTCATTGAGCTAATAAAAAACGCGTCCGAAAGGCAATATTGCTCGTTATGATAAATATTAAAAAAAATAAACGTATAATCATTATAATTATTTCATGGTCAGACGTTTACTATCTTGCAAATGCGTACATTTGATTTAAGTGCTATTTATTATTAGTATATTAAGTAATGTAACATTTGGTAGTACTGCTACTCGATCACAGATGGCGCTGCATGTATTTCGCGCGATCTATCTATTCATTTTATTGTAGAGAATAGAGAAAGGAGAAAATTTTAAAGTTACGTATTATTTGTATTTAGTTGGTACTTCTGTGGGTTTATTAATATTATAAAAATAGCCTATTATTAAAGTACAAAAGAATTTGGCTTTAAGCGAGCATTTTAATTAGGTAAGAAGAGTTTCATATAAGTTTAGCAATTTAGCAATAATTCGTGAAAAAATTTCAATTTTGCTTTACACGATATTGCAAAGCAAAAATAATTATAAACACTGCAGAGATTAATTGCATATAACAATTTAGCACTTTAGATTAAAACCATCAATAATTAATACCTAATTGCATCTTCAGCTGCGAGTTTATTATTCGAATAATAACCCATAAGACCTTCGAGCTTTATCGGTAGCAGTATTATAAAATAAAATAGTTTGTCAGAGAAGGGCGAGCGATATCGTAACTGTAGGTGAGATAGCGCAGTCGGTCGCGGTGCAACCTTGCTGAGTTTGTTGCTCCGGCCGGGCGAGCGCGGGGCACAGAGGAGCGCGGGAGGGGGGCATATAACCTCCAGTGACACGATACCACAGTGCAGCGATAACAGTATGCTAGATCGCAAACACGATATGCCAAACACTTGACTTGTATTATCCTTGTTCCATTGATGCCAAGATAACATTTGTTTATTGTTTCTAGGTTCTGTACCATAAAGTTTTCCAATTATTCACACTGTGGCTCTATTATAAGACGTCAATGCGATTGTTATATACAGGGAAGATACATAAATAAAGAAAGTCAAACTTTTTCTTCTTGGTACAATATTTGTCGTGATTAAAGCTTTATTGTTTTCCTGGTTAATCTAAAGGCAATTAAACAATAAACTAAAATATGTTTAATATACATAAATAAAACAAATAAACTCCAAACATTTTTGAGAATCGTTTGGTGCTAAAATTGGAAAAATTATGATTTAAGTATACTACATAATATACTTTGGGTACTCGTTGATGTCTTTTGTAGTAGGATGTAAAATAGCTGTTATTGGTAATTTATTAAAAAATTATAATTAATCAAATTTAATTGATGTAAATTTAATACAATCATGGTTAGGCAATCTTCTCAGTAGTAAATAACAGACTTATCATATCGTTGACTTTAATCCTTGTCTTTTTCTTCATTAGGAAAGAAAATGTGAAATTGTTCAAACGAATATGGTCACAAAAGCAGGAATTTCAGCTGTGTAATGTGTTCTGTATTTCAATATTCAAACTGCTGATACAATATGATGATCCAAAAAGAGTTCATTCTTATTATGAGTAAATATTGTTTGCGGATTTTCAGCCTTCAACCTGTATCGCAGCCGACGACGCAGTTCGTAGTAACAAAAACGTACGTATAACGCGTTTTTTCTGCACAATATTGCACATGCGCGTATCTGTGCTGTATGCAAAACGCGAAGATAAATGCCTATCGGCTCGAAACATAATAAGATAATTGCTTGCCTATCGAACAAAATTATCGAGCGTTCTTGATGAAGTTTATTGACCTATTTGCAGGTTGTTTACTTGTGTTCTTGCTTATGTGCATTGTTTCGCTGAATTTATATCATTCATAATTTATAATGCACATTAAAATATGTAATAAACAGGATGTTAAACAATGAGCATTAAAATGTAAGATTCTTGAGTTCTGTTGTTTATCAGTATTTAAATATGCTACGTTTATTACATTGCTGTATCTAATTTGATACTTAAATATTAAGGTACCATAATAAATTTGTATAGCCGTGTGGCCCCAGTTTTCTCTTTGATTTTTTGTTAAAATAATTATAGCTGAAAATGTAAAACTTGATAATAACCATATTAATTGTATGACAACCCAGCGCTGAAGCGGCTGACCTGACTTTGATGACATTTGGTTTGGTCCGAGCACGCAGAGCTTTAAAAAAAATGACACACCTAGACGAAACGTCATTTTTTGCATTGTGATTCAAAAACAATTGACTAGTAATTTATTTATCGACGCTACTGAATATTATCACCATTAGCCGTACGTCCTAGATATTAACATCTTAGCTTAGCTGCCATTACTTCATTGTCCCTACAGTGGTCTGCCTATCCGTCAGCGGCTTGACCTATATACTACCTACAATTGTATTATTCATGGGCTTGTCACTCGGAGTTTGTGCCACTTAATCCTAGAAGCTTTTATGAGTAACTTACACGAGTATGTTTCACAAAGTAATTGTTGAACAGAATAGTTTTTATTTTAAACAATGGTTTCAAAGCAATGAAGGCAGGTTTGTATTTGTAGAGTGATTATATTTTAACAACACATTTAATTACTAATTACTTGAATATTTTTCATAATTTTTTTTTATTTATATTATTACGCTTATTTAAAGCTTTCAAAGCTTTAAATAAGCGGATATTTGTCATCTTTCGAGTTGATTCTTATTTTTAATTTTTAATAAAATATATATATGGGTTTTATCTGAACGTTTTATTTCGAGATGAATATTTATACATTTGTGTTCAAACGAATGTTGTCGTGCGCTGCTGCGCTGACTGACACTCTTGGTGACCTAGATCCGTGTAGATCTTTGTCTTCTTTGAAAATCGAGCTTTGTTTCAATAATGAGACTAATGTGATATTATTTATCATTGAATTATTGATAAACACCATAGCATCATCACACGATTATAATAAAAAAATAGGTAAACACCACAATAACAAAATGTTGTTGTGTGTGTTGTTTAAATGTTGTGTGTTTGTGTTAATGTTTATGTAACAAAAGTGTGACAATAGCTGGGCAAGGTTTAATATAAAAACAGATACTTAACCATAAATGTTTATAAAAAAGCTAAAATGTTTTTTGGTCTGGCTCTTTTTTTGCTGAGAAATTAAGCATTGCTATCCAACGTGGCAATGCAGCCAGCATTCTGGGCACTCTCCCCTCCACCAAAGGTCTTTTTGATTACTCTTAGTTTTTAGTTGTAAATATCTTCTTTTTTTTTAATTATTTTTCATTCATGTCTTTTATTGAATCATAAATTACTGGACACTTTTTTATCACTATTATTATCATTTATGATTTTTATTTTCGCCTGTTCAGCGTAATCTACGGATTAATTTATTTAAAGTAAAATGTTTATAATATCTTTGTATTTAGTTTAAAATTCATTCCATTAAAACAGATACATAAATTAATATTATTAAGATTGATTATTGATTATTATTTTGAGTCTGAAAACAAAACTTTTATATCACAAATAAAATATTTCTTGTCCATCTGTCTGTCTCTCAAAACATAGTTTTCAAAATAAGCGTAGAAGATAAATGGTTTATTCCTAAATTAAGTACAAATTAATTAACACGGCTTATAACCAAATAATCCTGAAACCTTGAAGTACTTAATTCAGTGAAAAGAAAGTCAGACAAACGAACAGACAACGTTTCATTTTTGTGGATATGGATTTGATAAGGTTGATAACATTTTATTTATAAATATCTCTGAGTGTAACATTCTGAGTACAATAAAGGCGACTCATCGGATCTCGCGAGGGCGATAATGGCGAAGGTCGGTCCGCAGCTGGATCTAGCCTCAAGCCCAGCTCCATGTAGTCGCTTGTTAGGTGCTTCATGACGATATACCGGCCGTCAAACCAAACAGTCAAAAGTACGACGTAACAGAATCAACACAAAGTGCAATTTCCATTGCGAACGGCATCGGTCGGTGGCCTTACCTCGTTAGAGTTCATGCACCCGCGCGAAACTAGGGCACGTACCGCGTGCTCCCCTCCCCACCGTCCGCGTTCTCCCCTGGCGTCCCGTTACCTACCACTAGCTTTCAATGAAAATGTTTCTATTACTTCACTAAATTATATTCTATGGTTAAAAGCAAATCTTAAAGTATACACAATCATAACATAGCTAAACGACTTTATAATATTAGTGAGCGGTTCAATGGTTTTACGAGCAGCGTTTCTGTTGATTTGACTTTATTAATAGTAATTTTAAGGCCATGTTGTCATGCAATACAACTTGTTAACTGTGCCAGTAAATTCTTGAATGATTGTATCATTGTGCAGTCGACAATGCTAATTGATGCTGAGTTGATCTAATGGGATATGATTTTAATCCATAGGAAATTATTATAAGTGCACTTAAAGCTATAACTGCCACCTCACTACAGCCTGATGGGTGAGTGAACCAGTATTGCGCGGTAGGTTGCGCAAGCGCCGATGAGAAAGTGCGAGTAAAAGTTGACGCAACCCACGTCACACGCCGCGCCGGTCGGGAGCACGTCACTCACACACACAAGTCCCTAAGTATGTGTGTAACTATTATGTGCACGTATGTGTCATGCACTGACGACACTTGATTACAATCGATGTTATACAATCCTTTATTAGAAAACAGTTACGAAGACATTAGGTACACTGCATGTAATCTTGATAGCCTAAAAAATCCTTCAGCTTAGAGCCTTCTGCTCCAGTCAAGCCTCAAAGAGAGTGTAAGATGTATGAGGATTTTGTAACTCATTTAGCATTAGGATGGTAATAAAATATTGTTTTTTTGATTGAGAACTGCAATCTACTTGGACAAAATTATAGCTCGTATGGACCTTATATGTACATTATCTATACTTATTATAATAATATTATGATAGCAAGATACCGTATCGGGTAACACCTTAAATAAAAAATACTACCTGTGATAATGTGATTGTGAGTGTTGTGACTGTGATTGCTTAAAAAAGTGTTTTCTTTTCAACACACAATAATAAATATTGAGAAAATAATTACTTGAACATACATACTGTAAAGACAAAGCCTTAATTAAATACAAATATAAAAATCGTAAAGGAAATTAATAGCAAAAATTCTACAGCATGCACTTATTTTGTTAAAAATCTGAGAGGAGCCACGAAAATACTAAAAATAGATACAACTTTTACTATGATCTGCTGAAATTCAGTACGACGATCAAGTAAATTGCAGTATATTTGAACCCTCAAAAGGGAGTCAGGGGTTAGCGGGGTAAGCACGGGCCGCGGGGTGGGTGGCGCTCTGTGGCGACAGAAATAGGGCGCAGAGGACTGAGCAAGGCTGCCCTGGTTGCCGGCCGACGACCCGGCCCGTACCTACTGTCTACTCTACAGACACAGTTAGCACCATAGTCGCTGCAGCACGCAGTGACACAGATTAAATAACACCTACAGCAGTACTGTACGTAGCGCCACAGAATAGATAATAGTACTACGTAGCGTAGTGTGCGTAGCTAAGTTCTACGGCCACAGATCCTATAAAAAACTACGGCGGGTTTATGTACGATCCAGATAAGGATGGATCGAGGGGATTTACGTAGGTCGTGAACCCGAGCTAGAACGTAACTATATTTTTAAATTAAAATTTTCTATTTTCAGTTTTATATACCTAAATATTTTCTTATAAAATTAATATTTAATAAACTTTGGCAGCCCGATACTGGTACTCAAGTTTTTATATGATGTTACAAAAGTCGTAGGTATATGACATATACTATATGTATTTTATGAGTTTAAATATTTTATTAGCGCCATCTGTCGCAGAATAGTTGTACTTTTAAAGCACGAGAGTCGAGCGAGTGGCCGTTCTCCGCTCGCGCCGCAGCGCACAGCTCCCTGCGCGATAAGGGCACGAGTTCGTTGCCCCGATGGAGGCTGACCTCAAAAACGAGGACACTGCAAAATTAGGACGATGACAACATAATGACTTGAGCGCCCTACCGTTGCATACCGAATCAAACCTTACCGATGCAAACATAAGACATTGTGTTCTTTGTAGCAATGTATTGAACAACATGTATTTGATCAATTAGGCAAATACGCTGACTCCGACAGAAGTGAGCTGGCGCGAAGTGTTTCACTACAACAATAATAGGTTTGGGATTAATTATTTTAAAAGTAAGCGCATCTGGAGTGTGTTTTACAATGGTTTTACAGGTACAAGCCTGTTTGTGGTTTTTCCTAAAGAACATTCTAGATCGATTTAGTTCAATTATCACTTACATGACTAGTCTCCTGCTTCAGCTGAAGGTAGCTTTAACTTATAATCTGTATGTCGCGGGTTCGATTCCCATGGAATCTAGAACTAATATTCTTAGGCCAATTCTCGTTCATACTTTGAATCGTACTAGTTTTAGTTCCGCGAGAATCACACTTTTTATTGTATTCTGTTAAAATGGCAAACCTCTATGCGAGAAAGGAAGACGAATCTTTGATCAAAATTATATTAGGATGCGATCATATCGAGACAAACCAGTTATTAGAATTTCCTTCTGTGATGTGTTACAAGAATATATTAATATAAGAAAAAGTGTAATAATATTCTATAATTCTATTCTATAATCTTATTCTTCTTCTCGTGTAGGCAAGTGGTAAGCCTTGGTGTCAGAATTTTTAGGCCGCCCAACGACAATTGTGTTATGACAACAGCCGGGACCGGCGGCTTAACGTGCCCTCGAAGCACGGTTCCTGAAAATCTATGTTGGTCTCAGTCACTTGTTAGAAGGCCGTCCTGATATTTGAAAATGTTATTGCCATCGCTCTGCTATCTGCTTGTGTGATAGAGACAATAGAGCCCGATTGAATTTACGTACTGTTTACCGTTTCTGGGCTAAATGGTTTCCGATACAACCTCTAAACCTTAACATAACTTACTTAATATTACGTAGCATTATGATGTAATTATGTGGCTGATAACTTATACTTAATCTGTTGTTTCAGGTAAGTAAGTTAAACTATCGATCGGGTACTCCAACGAAGTAGCACCTTAATGGTAAGTTACGTACTAAAGGGAATTGAAACCACTTTTAAGAGCTATTATGTCCTTCTGCTGCTTATTGATGGAATTGTCAAGGCCGATGCACTCATGCGTATTTAAACAACCTATGGAATAGGCTTTCCAAGGCAAGACGAGTGAGTATTTTTTAAATTGTATGGAAATAACTCTGCTACCTTCTGCGCCGTAGGTCGTGGTATTTCCACCCCAGATAAACATTTGCGTGAACATTTTAGATGATAGTGAGGGGGGGATAATCATAATGAACATTGAAAAACAAATGGCTAAGATAAATAGGGATTCTTCAGGATATTTAGTGGCATTATGTGTATCGATAACGAATGCAATGTATTATAGCGCATACATGGTGCACGGCGGCCCGGGGCGTGCTAAATATAGCCCGGTCGACGACCCAAATATAGGTCGATCCCTCCCTTCGCTGCTACCTCGAGCCACCCTCACATCATAGCTATAAACGCTACCTATTCATCTTTTTCTTCGACTTTATTACACAGTATAAATTTAACACTTTACCTCCTCGTTCACTTTAATAATTTCGTAGGTTTATTCGTTTTGTAACTCAGCATTTATGCATGTAAAAGTTGAAAAACATGTGTTATCCGTTTTGCGTAAACAAGTTAAGGCCTTTGATGACGTAGGTTATCTGACGTCTGATATATTTGATGCCTAATCTACTACCGGCCTAAATGATTCAGTAGAGCTGATCTACTTTACTATCAACCTGTAGATATCGTCGTCATGACAAAGGTTTTTTATACATGATGATGCTGATGTATGTGGAATTGGCAAGTTAAGGCACCCTTCTCAAGATGCCGAAAGCAAGCAACACTTGCGTACTCTGAAAGTTGCGACAGTCGTCGAAGTAGCACACTGCATTATTGCATTCGTAATAAATTTTGTAAGGCCACGTCAGCACGGCAACGTGGGTGTTGTTGTTTTCCCCATGGTTCATGTTGGCTGAGCTCGGCAGGAGCGGAGCGGGGCGGGCGCGGGGGGCGGGTGTCGCAAGGCGTGGGTGCATGGCCGGCCGTCGGCACCGCGCCGACCCTGACTGACTTTATCTTGCGAACGTGCGCCGCGCGCAAATTCTAATGCTGGCAAATTTAACAAGCCGTAGATTATTGCCGATCACCAATACTGTGCACTTGGCTACTTCTTACTACATTGAGCTATTTTCGTCTACCAAGGCTCACTACGAACTAATAATACGTCAGCAAGTACTGAAAAAAATTCAGGGATGTCATGTAACAGTCAATCAACAAAATCAACAAAGTTATTGCTTTTTTTATAAATGCAGGCCACAGTGTAAATCTTTTGCACTTTTACTTAAGTTAATTAGACCTCAATACACCGAACAAAGGCTAGTAAACAATTAAAAGCTGATGGGGTAAGGCTTACAAATACTAGAACAGTTGCCAATTACAACGCAACCGAGTGCGACCCTGTAAATTCATGTACCTATAGACTGATCGCCTTTGGGCAGGAGAACTACAGTAAAACGTATCGTATAATTAAGTTATGTATGATATTGTAATAATATGAATATAGCTACTGTATGGGTATTAGTAAATAAATTTTTATAACTAACCATGGTTCGCAATCTTCAATTAACGGAGGACGGATGGCAGGCGTGCGATCGTGCATGGCGTTTTTATCATAATCGATTCGTCATACACTTATTGTTTTTTAAAGTTTTTTGTTCACTAGGTCTAATAAGACTTGACACTAACAAATAAATCAATCTACACTAATAATCTATGTCTTGTAATAAAACTAACTGGGCTAAATCTGTGCATTGAATATTTTTGAAAAGATGGATTTCAATAAACTTCTATATTAATTAACATTAATTATTATAAATTAATTAATAAAAGCAATTTTCAATTTATTTCAGGTTGTCTGTCTGTCGGTCTGTCTCTTTAAATGAGCAACAAAGCAAATTTCTTTGGATAACATTTTAGGATAGAAAGAATGAAGAAAGAAAAGAAGAAATTTTATAACTTATCCTGTTAAAGGGAAGAGGGAAAAGATTAAAGAAAAAAGTTAGGGGAAAAAGATGAATAGATAGGATGGCGTAGGGACTCTCTTCGTCGTTCCATCTATTCATCTTTTCCCCTAACTTTTTCACTTTCTTTCTTCTTGTCCACAGGGTTAGGGTGTAAAACTCAAAATAAACTCATGCGAAGCCTGTGTGGGTCAGCTAGTTAAAGGATACAGTTTATAGCTCAACCTTGATTAGCTCCGCTCATAATTATCACATTCATTGTGATCTGTTCTTGGTAGGTATTTCAAGTACGTTCCTGATTGCAGCCAGGGTCCCTGCTTGAAAGTAAAATTACTGCGCCCATTCACAACCGATAACCAGTTTTTATATAAAATAACTATAATAATGCAATGATTAACTGGACTTTATAAAACAATAACAGAAGGAAATAGTGAGCAGTCGGTAGGTAATTTGAAATAATGAATGTATGGTTATTGTGATGACTTTGTGTAGGCATGGGTTTATTTCGAAACCACATACGTCCTTATTCCTGTTATGAAGGTTATATAACCACAATGTATAATAGTAATGATATTTTACTTGCTCTAAAATGAAAATAATAGCAACATAAGCGTATTACAGTGTTCCTTTGTTCTTAAATGGGTAAATATCAATATATTTTGAGAATTTATTGTTTGTAGGGTAGATATAAGATTTATGCAAACGCACATTCAGTACATTAGTTATTGCTTATTTTAACAAGTTTATAGTTATAAAAGGTGACGAAACTATAGTATTTTAACTGGGCAGCCCGTAACAAGGTGCAGAATGGGCCACTTGACCGATTTTCCGGGTAGGTAAGGAATTAGGCCGAGGCTACATTATGTAGCAATTTATGTGACTGAGTACCGTTTGGTTTGAGTCCAATTTAAACCGACGAAGCTAATCATGGTTTCTGTTTTTCTAAATATTTCGTAAGTGTGGTGTTCTGTTTGGTATTCCGAGTATGCATGTGTTACAAAAAATATATTATAACTCACAGAGTTGTCAGATGTTTGGCCACTTTTAAATAATTAGTTATTGTAAGTACAGGAATAATGTAACTTAATAGGTAAATTATTAAGTACCCATGGATCGATCAATGTAATCCTAACTACTTCGTTTTTACGGTTTTGCAGATGAAGAAGGGAAAGTAAATAAAACCCACGTGACATACAAACGTACTAGGCACGCAATTCTCAATTCAATCCTAAAACAAACTTTTTTTTTCGTAAACCCATTGTTAAAAAAAACAGACTCTATGAAGTCTTGACTTGCATAGTTTTACTTAGCAATGATCTGTCTAGAAATAAACGTGCACAATGACGGTAGCATTCAATAAGTTTTCTATTTAGGTCACATGGTCTCACTTCGCGTATCGCGGATTAATGTAACCTCGGCCTAAATCGGCGTGGTTGATATGAGATTATTAAGAAGTAATCTAAAGGTTTCAGTCGTGGCTTGTGGTACTATTCATAATTTTAAGAACATGATCGTTAATTTTGAAATGAAAACAAAGAACGCTACGCCAATCGAATTCTAGAAAAAGCAGTAAAAATAGTAAATGTTAAATGTTAGCTTTACATCTTATAAACCTACTCTTGGAATCCAGTGCAGCCTGCATGTTTCACCTTGACGTAACTCATTAGAGTAGGTTATAGGTACAGTAAGAGGTGAGCCTAGGGCCACAGATTAAGTACCACTGGCTAGGATCTCAAAGGCAGAGGTAGGGAGCGGCCGACTCGGACTTTGTAATATGTTCGGCCTAGTCAGCGTTCGTTGCCCTGCGTCGCTCGAGGTCGCCTTGTAACCACTGTTAAGTAATCTGTGACACTGCCTTAAGTCCCCGGCTCAGTAACACGAATACTTACGAAAATTCACGAACGAAAGGATGAAACTTTAGCGTTTCACGTTTGGCTCAAATCTTTCATTATTTTGGATGTAATATGTATGTAACTTTGCATGTTGACATATTTTGGTCTGTGAATCAAACATATTACTCTGAAAAAAATCAGAGCTTTATACTATACTTACGTACTCAGAGCCTTAAAGAATCGAATAAACTATGTTTTATCATTATAGTATAACACATTTCAAAAAGCAATAAATCGTTTTAAACGTTTAATTAAATAATACCTTCTCATTCATTTCCCTATTCAAAAGCAAAAGTTAGCGCTTACGTAAGCAAGAAAGTAGCGCGTCACTTTAAGCTATATACTTTGCGCCACAGATCATCTGCTAGTTACTATAGACGGTATTGGGACACAGATGATTTAACAGTTAGTTCATAGGCACAGATTACTAGATAGTAGCTTGGTGCTGTCAACGCACTCTGTTACTCATTTGTATGGAGACAGCGTCTACCACTTTCACTCTCGAAGTCTCGAATAACAAGTCTTACGCAACGGCAACTCTCTACCCGCCGGGTGCTATCACCAGCACGAAAGCTCTGAACGCTATGACCGCAATACTAGCATATCTTTTCCTTGAAGACTGATAGAATGATCTAGATTTATGGCGCTAATAAATAAAGAACAATAGAATATTAAAGTTTCGTTTAGTCTTAATAAATGATTGATAATTATTGTTAACAAGGACTATAACTTATTAAAAAAAATAACTGTTATATGTATATAATATTCTAATGATATCAGAAATCTGGACAGTTAATTTTACATTTAAATACGGAAAATATCTCAAAGTATCCTATTCCCTATTTAAATTAAAACTAACACAACGTTCTCTTGTTATAGTAGTAATCATCATCATCAACAGCCTGAAGCCCTCCCTAACAAAGCGCCACTTTAACCGGCTGCTAGCTTTCTGCATCCATCGTCTGCTCACGATTTTCACCAAGTCATAATGGTGAAAACTACGTGGTGGTTATGGGGTTGTAATGAACGTGTACTATAACGTAGTCTATAAATAGGTAAAGCAAAACGGCCGCATTAGCCACATAACTCTCGCAATAATGGTGCAAGACGCAAGTCGCATCCTCGAGCCTAATGATACTCTCAGAAATGAAAGTGAATAGTGTTTCGGTGGTACAGTAGGTCAGCGGAGTAGGGCACGCGGGTCGACGCCCGCGCAGCCTCGCCAAGTGAAAGTGGCCCCCCGCACCTGGCAACATGGCAACTGCTCAATAATTACTGATGGCGAAGAAATTATCGATATATCCACACTATCGAACATCCCAACACTAAAACAAATCTTCGCATAAGTCAAAACGAACACTCATAAGACGACAGTCACTGGACAAAACGGAAACGGAACTGGAGCAATTTGTTTTGATACAAAGTAACTATAATCTATTTTATTATAAATAAAAAAGTTGGTCATTATACATAAATAATCTTATTATATACTTGCCTCTTTGTGCAAGCTGCGGATTAGGTACTAACTGTTCAGTGTTCTGTGGCAGCGGTAAAACGCGGCGTACGGCGCACGCGCCTGCTTTTTGCAACTTGGCCATGGAACCTATTACGATAACTGCGAAACAACGCGCTGGCAAATGTAAATGCATGGCCTTTATTTGTGCCCGATCACACGACATACCGAACTGCAGGACATTCTCATTACATTCCGTAAATCTAGAATACTATAACTATCTATATATAACTTTACTATAACTATTGTGAAGATACATTATTTATCAAACTCTTGAACTCCACAACGTCCTGACACATCAAGACTCTTGATGTGTCAACACGTTGTGGAGTTCCCGCTCTTTGACTGATAAATTAATGTGAGAAATTTATAACTAGTGGTGTTGTTAAACTATATCTGACTTTCTGGAAGCAGAAAATCTTAATAACAAGACTAGAAGTTTTACGTTAATATTTTAGGTACATATTAATGAGTTAATGTGACTTTAACATACCCAGAGTAACAATTGCAATATAATTTTTTTAAAATAAAGTTCTTCAGATTTTAACTGCCTACTTAATAAACACAGCCACATAATCTTAAATCCCAAAAAGGCGGAATTTTTAAGCTTGCGTTTCCCAAATTACATGTATAAAGTAAAATTCAACTTTGTGAATTCTACTTAAATAACAAACCGGGTTTCAAGATCTAATTTTATTTTAAGAAAAAGAATCACAATTTCGGACTAACCAAGAGAATGTTCCAGAAGTTTCCACCAAGTGTCATTACTCGTGAATGTTTTAAAAATGTTGTCCAGAAATCTCCACCGACCATGCCAACAGACTTTAATAAGCATTTAGCAATAATTTGTAACCATTAAAACTTAAAAAGCTACAGAGTTGCCATTTTCGTAGAGTCGCTACAGAATTGATACGGCGCTCGTAGCAGTAGCTCCCGTAGCATCTCTACAAAACTGGTTAACTGAAATGACGTCTTTAAAGTTACCTTGAATTATTTTCACATTTAAAGCTAAGTACGTTATGTGTTTGATGGAAAGCTATTGAATTCTACATATAATATGCACATATCAGGGGGCCAACCACAACCTCTTACAGCATTATTACTTCAACCATACATTGAAAAATGACATAAAAGTAAGAATACTTTAATGTTACAGTGGCAGAGCAGTTTTGATGACGTCACGTTAAATCGTTCACTCAAATACAACTGTCATGTCATACCGTTAATCATGTTGACACCGACGTGCGACAGTGATAACGCTATATAAAAATGTAGACGTCTCGTTCAAACGCAGGAATACTTTATAAGTTTATGGTACGAATTCGAGGAATATTATTGTAACCTTGAAGCATTACTCTCACGAACCATGATGGTATTGTATTAGTTTGTGGTACAATATTAAATGATTCACAGTAGCAAACGGGTACTGCTCGTATTTCACTATTTCATATCTGGGTGGTTATTCTCTATGGAAACACAGATTCCACACGATACGAAACCACGTCGTTATCGTATCTTGTTCAAATCGTGTCACAGCGTCAGATATACCTTCACTTTACATTAAAGTTATCTTTATTTTGAATAAAATATATTGATATAAGTGGTCATATCTTTTGATGTGTTGATGTTTCGGAACGCGTCTCGGTAAAACATGTGATTTTTGACAGTTCAAATCGCGCCAATTCCAAATTCATTTCGCGCGGTTTTGTTTTCGTTTCATAGAGAATACAGTTTCGCAGATTTCTTATGTAAGACAAGGAATTCGCGTGGTTTCGAAGAAAGGAATCGATACGGAATAATGGCCCTGCGTGGTTATGAATAGTTTTTCCTTGAAATGACATCATCGGCGTAATGTAGTTCATTGGAAACAATGACTCGTTTATCGTTATATTGTCAAAGAGTAGATGAAAATGATAGGTACTGTAACGATCCAGGGTGTCTCGTGACGTCACAAATATTAGAAATATTTTTCAGTTTAAAAAGAAAAACAATATTATTCAATCAAATCATTTAACAAGTAAATAATAATCCAAAAATAAAGCAAATATTCGTTTTATACTGCACTAACTGGTATAGGACATGGAGATAGGTGTAAAAGTAGTTATCTAAACGTAAAATGAGGTAATAGTAGAAAGAATAAAAACTCCTTAATAAAAAGGTTCATACTTAAAATCGCGAGCTAGCAGTCTATAATGTGTCAAGGACTTTTCAAAGAATTGGAGATTGGGGGAGTTTACTTGGAAAATGAAAAAGAAAGATGGCAAAAAATATAGTTTTATCCTGATTTTATTTTTCAGGAAATGTGTGAACGGTGCTACGAATGGAATAGAGAGGAAAAACGGGGGATTTCCTTTTCATATTAGAAATAACCAAAATTTATAATGAAAAGGAAGATTGACAAAGATAGGTATTAACTACAGGAGTGGAGAAGTCTAGGAATTATGGAAACCTAACCGAAGAAAATATGAATCAAGAAGTTGATATGAACCGATATCAACTGAGGGAAGTTATTACATTATTTCGTAGCTAGTATTTGCAAAGTAATTAGTTTTACCCAAGATTTAGAGATGTCAGTTATGAAAATGTTCCCTGGAGAGCTTAGGACTTTCCTTGTAAGTTGATGTTGAGTGCAGATGCTTAGTGTAGAACAAGAACGTCGTGGGAAACACGCCGAGCGGGCGGATTGATGATGGTAGAAGGTTTTAATGTACAGAACGGAATGAGTAGAGCTTTCCTTGTAGATTGATGTTGTGTGAAAATGCTTATTGTAGGACAATATCGTTGTGGACATCACGCTGAGCGGATGGTCTGATGATGGCAGATGGTTTTAATGTACAGAAGGGGAATCCAACGCTATTCTTTGCATATTTCCTAGTCGGCAAGAACTTAGATGATGATGAGTGTAGATGCTTACTGTAACATAAGATCACCGTGGACATCACTCTAGGCGAAAGGTTTGATGATGGCAGGGGATTTTATTGTAGAAGGGAAACTAGTGCTTTTTACTGCATATTTCCTTAGCTGGCAGAAGCCTAGCGTTATACACGAAGGAGATGAAAAATTTTATTTCACGCGGTGATGTAAAACATCGTGAATGCATTTGAATACTGAACTGAATATTTTGTTATAATGATTTATTGACTTAATTCTAACTGGATAATTATTGAGAATATTGTTGTAGTTCGTTTTAGTATAAGTTAATAATTATTTTCTTAGCAGGTTGTTGTTGTGATCACGGAGATGATCGAAAGATCTTAATCCCGCACGAAAATTGAAACATACTTTGATGTATATTTATCACACTAATTTTATCAAACAATACAATGTTGTCATGGATTCAGCAAAAGCAGGTAGAGTTTTCTTTCGTCGGAACATGAAGGAAACACAGAGGTGGAGAGGAAATCTTTTCCCTATTTATTTACTGTAAGTATCACGAGCGTATTTGAATATCATTCTAGTAAATTCAAAATAGGTAATGTTTTCATGCGCCTATAACGTAAAAACTGGAAATTTAGATTAAGGGCTTCCGTAATAGGTAAAAGATATTTATCTCGAGCAAGTCAGTGGCGACTATGAGCTGGAAGACGCAGTGTAGGCTGGCCCCATTGGGTGGACTGATGATCTGGTCAGAGCCGTGGGAAGTCGAAGGAAGCGGAAGACTAACGGCTGCACAGTGTGACATAGGTTTATGATGATGATGGTGTACGATGATGATGGTGATGATGATGGCAATGTTTATGACACCTTCAGGATGGTAAAGACGATGATGATGATGATGATGATGATGGCGATGATGATGATGACGTCTTTAGGATGATAAACCTGACGATGATGATGATGATGGCGATGATGATGATGACATCTTCAGGATGATGATGCTGATGATGATGTTGAGGGTCGAGATAGGCAAAGATCTTATAAGATAAGATGCAATATATTTATTTATCTCAAATCTATGGGCATAGTTCAGTTTGGTGAAGTTTAGATTTGACATTGTTTTAATGAATTTTCAATAAAATTTAACTTTTATTTTACAACAAATTTATAATATTTTTCAAAAAGTAATTATTGTCCTTCGTATTTATATGGGTCAAGCATAAGCAGTACCTTGTTAGTGACTCCTTACCACACGGATAGGATAGCTAATTGTATAAATTCGAATGAGAATAACGTCTTGTTGATAATTGATATCAATAATATATTTACAACTTACAATACATACACTTTGTTCTACGGATCAAACATAACTTTAGCATATTTCATTATACTGAAATACGTCTTAGATATATGGATGATTTCTATGAAAGTTCAGGAGAAGCAAAGTCAGCCTGAGAATTCATAAACGGTTCAATGTCTATAGTATACAAAATATATGCATAATATTATTATAATATCAATAAATACGGGTATGGAAACGATTAGGAATAAATGAAATGAAACGAAATGATCTTTATTTCCAACACACAATATCGCGAAAGGAACAATATAACACGGAACACAAAATAAGAAACTTATATAAATATACTAATTATACTCTGAAGCGATATTGCACGATGTCAGAAACAGATCCCGACTCAGCTCAGCATACAACTTATTATCATTGTGTAATTACTCCGAAATAAATGTCCTGAATTTTTATTCAACATTATTAATCTCCATTTCATGTCGGCCGAATCTTCGAGAGAGGAGCAGAGGTTCCACACGGCGAGGTTGCGCATAATGCATAACCTACGGACTCTTCTTTGTAGGACGATTCATCAAGACATGTCTGATTGTCATTCTTCGAAACTTATTTAAAAGGTCATGTGTTTTCTTATCGATAATAGTATTTAATCTCGACGGTAAATGTATTAACTCTAAATTTACGGTTTCCCAAAAATATTATATCCCTTCGCAACTCGACTTTATAATTATTGTAAAATGAAATATTGTTAAACCAAAAAGAATTTAAAAAAAAAAGAAAGAATAAAAAAATAAACCCTGAGGAGTTTCTTTGGGCTTCTTCTCAATCAGGAGTAATCGAAGTTTCCGGATATATTTTTAAAACTCAAAGTTAGTTATGAACGACAACATAATTTTAATATTTAATTATTTCCTCTGGGTACTTTAATTCTATAAAATTATATTATAATTGAAAGCCTGGTGAAAGCCGCGGGGAGCCGATGGATGCAGGAGGCGAGCAGCCGCTCTAAGTGGCGCTCCCTGGGGGAGGCCTATGTTCAGCAGTGGACGTCTTCAGGCTGTTAATGATGATGATGATGATGATATTATAATTTAAATTATAATTTAAACTATTCCGATAAAGTAAATTCTAAATTCATAATCGTTTGAAATAACTTTTTCAATAAATAATTTGAGTTTTACTTATGTTTTTATTTATTAATCTATAATATAGAGCATAACGTAGGAAAGTAAGGGTAACGAATTCTAAACTATCATCATAGAAGGCCACTTTAATAAACCAGATTTAGGTTTAGGATTAATTTATAGTTTGGAATTGGGGCTCAGAAGATGGCGTCATGATAAGCAGAAGAGGTTTATCATGACTTCGCTAATATGTTTAAAATAGGCGTAAAGGAATGGTAGAATGGGTTGTAAGCATTTCCGGTAGGAATGATAACATTTTTGTAACTAGTGGGAATTTTTGGGCCGAATAGTGGAAGTGTAACAAACGGGAATTTTATATTTTTTAGATAGTATTAGTTAAGAGATTCTGATATATACACTTGAAGAATGTTTCTGAAGGTCAATTATAGGAAGTACTTCAGGATTTCCAAATTTGGTTAATGTGAGTTGTTTTGGAGCAATCTACGTTTTCGATCTTTCCAGCAGATATAGGATTAGCGCTCATCAAAGGGTTAGATTGCAGTGAATAGTAGGATAATGGGCATTCCAATATACTACATTAATTGCGTATTGATGTTAGTTAGGAATTGTCTCATTACTTTAAAAGGATTTGGATTACTACATTATCACAACGTACGGGTTCTACCACTATTAGGAGACGATCACTTGGCCATATCAAATCTAAAACATACAACAAGCTTAGGTTAAACTTAGATTATTTCTAGGTTCTTTCTATCAACAAGCTTAGGTTCATTCTTGTTAGCGTTTATTTAATTGCAATTGATAGGTTATTTAAATTTAGTCATTCAAGACAGTAAGTCAAAAATACAATTAGTTAAATTAATATAGGGGGGATAGAGGGGGGGGTTCTTACAGTACCTACCCGCTGCGACTGTAAAATATGTGGAAATATGTGTAATCTTTTTGTCCAAAAGTGCAAACAAATTACTAGGTGAGGATTTCTGGACAACTCCAAAAAATACTCACGAATCAAGGGATTCTTGGTGCAACCTTTGGAAACATGCACTTTATTAATAATTAGTCGTTTAGCCTCAAAATTGTTTCCACTTTTCCTTTGTAAAGCTAAGTATAAAAAAATGTGTAAAACTGTTTTTGTATTTAGACAAAATGCAAGGTTGGTTTTTATGACAGATGTGTCAATTTTGGAAACGCAAGCTTACGTTTTCCCTTTTTACATCTGTGGTTGTAAAGAATAGATTAGTTTATGTAACCGGCAGACGGTTGTGATTGAATAGACCTCTCCTTACGTAAATGTAACGTACTTACATACATATTAAGTGTGTATTGTTTATGTAACTTTTCAGTGAACATATTTTCACTGACATACATTTTGGGTGAGTTTATTCGCCCGGATTCGTGTTTTGAATAATAATGAGTGGAAAAGAATCAGTAGGTAATTTTTAATGTAGAAACGTTGGTATGTGTCAGCGGGAATGAGAAATCGGAAATATAATTTCTGCTTTGATAATAAAGCTAAGGCTCTTACCTTAAACAGGTTTAACAGGCACGTGGGATATTTTAAGGAAACTTATGCCCTTGTGTGAAAATTTGATTATTATTACACTGACCAATAAAAGATACGGGTCTTATCAATTTTTAATATGATTATAAATAAAACATAATGTATATATTAATTGTATGAGTAAGTGTTTACTGGCTATTTTTATGCTAATTATCGAAGTTTCGAAGTAAATATGCATTTCACATTAATCATATACGTTTTTTGTATGAGTAAATCAATAACCTTAAAAATTAAAAAATAAATTATTTACTAAATTTATGTTAACGCGTTACCCACAAAAAATCATTAAAATATCCACAGTTTATATGAACCAGGCGCCTAACTCTAACGTTTAGTTTCCATCGATACCGCGTAATTGAGTAATTACCGCACGAGGTATAACTAAAGTCAGAACACAACAACAACGCGGATTTATTAATAAATGAGGCCATCGCATTACGTTCATAGAGTAGGTACGTTTACAAGCGATTGTAATTCAGATGAGTGAAGGCTCAATAAAATGATCCGAGGCTGGGGTGCTACTATTGGTGTACGATGACCAGCGAGACTTGAAAAAAAAAAAAGGCAAATAGTTGATCGAGAGACGATCATTTTACTAAAGTTTGGCAAATTAGGTGAAGTCATATTTTATGTTATTTTATTTTTTGTGAGAAAGAACCACGTGACGAGCTAATCGTTTACCTGATGTTAGCAACATGGCCGCCCATAACAGTTGCAGAGTCAGTCAGAAATTCAAAATAATAAAGTTTCGCGTGACACTGAACTACGCACGTCATCCTGAGACATCACACAATCTAGTAATATTATGTCACTATAATAAAGTAAGTAGTAAGTACAAGTATATTTGTTCAACGATAACATACGAAATAAAACAGATTAGTTAATTTCAATAAAAAAACTTGTGCGTCAAATCCAATCAGGTAGGGTAAGAAATTAAGGATTAAAAATTATAGAGGATAAATAATCCAGAAAATACACAACAAAAATTACAATAATAACGTAGTAAGTATACATTGCGTCAACACTTACAATCAGGTGAAACCATGGTGATGTTAGCCTATCGTAAAAAAACTGCATTGTGATACAATCTCAGTGATCGGCAACGCTAGTAGGCCCCTGAAGTGAGCCTAGAGTTGCGACAGGCGAACAAAGAAAGCGGCAGCGGCCCGGCCTTGTGGAGTTCATCGCCCGACTTTTGCGGGTCGCAAGGTTTCGCCAATCGTGCTTCTCTAGCTCCAGGATATTGCCAATTCAGTGCGATCAAGGCTGCGCCGTACTACCATGCCTCTTACTTTCAGTTTGCATTGAGGGGAAAATTGTCAAGTCGCATGTGGACATGCATGACATTATTGACATTATGTTTGGTGGTTTATAAGAATTCTGGCCATTTTTTGCTACAAAATTAATAGCTTTAAATCTAAAAGAATATTAGGTGTATTAGTTTTAAAACGTCATTTTAAAAATAATATACTTAAGGTTTTATTTTGATGTATAATAACTATAAAACCTCCGGGTAAATCACGTAGACCACTTGCCTACACGAGAAAAAGAATCACGTAGAGCTTACATTATTTGAAATACCTCACGGGATGCTTCAAGCTGAGTTAATCAAGTTTAAATGGACTTCCAAAGACTACTTCCTTATAAGACTGTAGTGGTAATGAGATAAAAATGGCCAACCCAATGCACATTACCTATTTAAATATGTAATATATTATCTGCTTCAGTAAAATATCACCTTAACATTGTTAAGTGTTATGATTATTTTAATTACCTTATTTATTTAACTTACATTAATGTACAAAACGTAATCAATATATCACACGCACACGTAAAAAAGTAGTTTCAGAAATCCGACAAATTCCCTGTAAAAACCACTTGCTTAGCCATTCACGAGTGTATTTGTTCCGAGGTCAGCCACTGGCACTGCTCTGCCACCACCAGGCCACATCTGTACATTTAGTACAAGAAGTTGTTCACCAACCCATTAAGTTGGTTGTAAAAATGTGAAGCAGGAATTTTGACATAAGATCACTTGTTAGTAAAGCATATCCCGGCTAAAGGGACGAATGGAAGCGGGTTCAAATTCCGTTGATCTGTAAGATGTTATTTTTCGTTTATTATCCAGTTATCCACAATGTTTAACGTTCTTTCACACAAGGTCACTCTGGGACGCCATCGGCAGGGTGTCATTGTTTACACTTCTCTATAAATCTTATCGCACTTCGCCTACATAGTCTTGGAACAGTAAGTACATGCATGTGGCCTTCTCGATCGCCCCGTTATAAATAGTTTACAATATTCACGACGTTATGAAACAACCATGAAACAACCGAACAGCACATACGGCAGCACACGTAAAACGCTTTACTGCTCTTTGCCGTATTAAATGCTTTGCTGATAGGCTTAAAATTTGACATATTTAGGTCCTGTCTTATAGCATTAATAGATCAAAAAGTTATGACCTCGAAATCTATAGATTCTCATCGCGAATGGGTTACAAGAATATGTCGTCTTTATAATGAGTTGGCATTAAAGAACAAAATCATAGACATATTTGTCCCCAATATCGGGAGGTTTGTCAAGTGTATTAGGGCAATCAGTTTTCTGATCTGAATGAAAATCATACTTTACAATTTTATTAGCATTTTATTTGTCTTTCTTTACTGTATGTACATAAGTATTAATAATGAAACAAAATTTATAGGTTTCCTGATAAAAATAATATAAAACTACTCAGTGCTCTTGTATTCACATATTAGGGTTACAATCTAGTTCCAAACTAAGTATAAAACTATTGTAGTGATGTGTTGGTAATCTGCTCTGTGATTTAATAAAATAAAATAAATATTACCTATCACAATCAATTAACGGCCTGAAGATATTACATGCATACGCAAACGGTGTCTAAACATACGTTACGATAATGCATCATGTAAGATTTTAATGACTATGTAATAAAAAAACAATTAAGAATATGAGGTCAATGCACTATTGCAGAGTTGAAATTACCATTATGATAATTACAATTTTTGATAAAAAATTTAACGCATGTGTTAATCTATTAATTACTTGAAAAGTTAATTTATAAGCGGCACTAAGACTAGCCCCTGACATCCAAAAACGAGGTGTATCATAGAAATTTGTCACCTATCTCTTTTTATTTGTTTGTTCTTCTATTAGACGGCTGGTTAATACAAATACAAATGTTTATTGCGTTCCATAATGTTAAATTAGGTGATTCTCAGGTCAGCACCGTCATCATCATCATCATAAATATCATGGTCATATTTTTAACGATTCCACGGTTATGAATGATATCTGCCAGGTCCCGTTATTTTAGACAAAAGCCGTATGTAGTACAGTTTAAATCGACTTCCTGTGTCACGAGAACAATGCACGTGCACGAGTGTTGATGGCAGGAAGAAAAATAGATCATTTGCATTGAATGAGGTGACCTTATTTAGGGCGCAGGCCTACGGTTGTGAAACGCAAGTCGCAACTAACGTCAATAGTGTTAACTCTTTCAATGTTATGTTATACAAGAAAACTGTTTTTATTTAAGCGTTGATCGCAATGACCTAACCTGTGCATTTAATACATTATTTTATCGTGAAAATATTTTTTTTTAGATATTTTTATTTAGTTTTTAATTTTTTTTTTATAATTTATGAGACAGTAGTCTAAAATCATCGTAAAATAGTTGCAATATAGCTTCTTTTAAAATAAGATAATTTTAAACGTTTAACTAGTACACATGATGTTCACTTTTACATTTCTATTTTAAATTTAAAGAACAAAACAGCTTGGTGGGGTTAATTGGACTTTTAATTCTTACAGAAATACCCATTTCTCACAGCTCGAAGCACAGCCGGGGATATGTTGATGATTTATGTTCACCGATGTCCAACCGTTGCATGATTGGTGGGGACTGGGGATAAATCGACAAACATTCTGGAGATTTATGAATATACGATAAATTTCACCTCCAAGGAAGTCAAAAAAGATTTTAATGTCAGCAAAAATAAACCCGGGTGAAACCGCAAGCGGCCTCTAGTTTATAGTCAACCACTCTCATAACAGTGTGTATATAATCACATACGTATTAATAGCGACCATCAATCTCTCGAGCTATACATTTTCATAGAAAAGTAGGTCAGCGGATGATGTTTAGCAGTCATCAGTCACACTACAAGTCACAATGCAATTAGAAAGCGAATTGCACAAGTGCCGTTCGCTGCGGCATCGGCGCTATCAGAAGAAAGCGCGTCCAGCGAGGTAGGAAAGTCGGATCGAGGGGGGCCTGCGCGCACGCAGCAACAAAAGTGGTACACTTTCAATCTCGACGCGCGGTGAGAGTTGTGCGAAAATGAAAGTGGTGGTGTCATTATGGTTCACTTTCCACGCTGAGGTCAAGAACCTAGCCGGTTCTAAGCAAGTTGGTAGGTATTTAATTATATGATTATGTAGGTAGTATATACATATACATGCTGTAAGAAGGGAAATGTACCTTGACGTAATGATTTGGTTATTGTGCCCTCGGTGTACAGGAATAAATCAAAATAATGACAATAAACACGAGTGAAATTATCATATTTGACTTATTGCAAATATAAATTTTGACAGCCTCCGTGGTGTGGTGGTTGAGCAGGTCGGCTCATAACCCGGAGGTGGCGGGTTCGATTCCCGCAACAAGACAAGTATTTGTGCCCGAAAAAAAAAGCGCAAATACTTGTTCTGTGTCTGGGTGTTGTGGGACCATGGTCCTCGTAGTTCCTGGGTCCCTAGATACAGGGAATCCTATTTAGAGTCCAGGATCTATGTATGTGATCGTTGGGTGTTATTTATTTATTATTTATATTTATAAAAGTTTTGTTAAAAGAAACAAACTTGTATTTATTTAAACCGGATTAAAGTATTGTATCTTACTTTATCCAATTTCATTAAATTTTACTTAAACTCACCAGAGTTTTGAAGCTACCAAATAGAAAAATGATTTTGTCGGAAAATAACATCTACAAAATGAAACAGTTTACATAAGGGCCTGAAAGAGTTCTAAGGAACAATTCCGATGCATTCTAATTCCGTTTGGTTTGTAAGTTTTTTTTCTAATAGTTGACTAATGCACATTATCAAGTTTAAGCTCTGGATTTTTAAAGCACATTTATTTTGTGCTTTCTTTTTGTACTAATTTCAAACAATTGCCACAACATTTTTATTATTTTTACTATTTTACACAGGGTTTTCTCGTTTCAATGTAAATGGATTGATTGTTTTCCATGGGAGGTCTGATTGATGGTTAATAATGTTAATATTATAAAATAGTGTAACTTCCATCGTCTTATTTGTATGTGTTGCCAGGTCAAATTTGTAAAGTTACAGTGTTTTGGATATAAAAATACAGTAATCATTAAATTAAATGCTTTTACAGTAAATAAAAATACACTATATTTTAAATACGAAATGAAACAAGAATATCTAGTGTGATTCCGCTAAAATAAAACTATATATGATTATCTGTATTGGGAAAGCTGTAAGGGATTGTTGCTGGTAAATGTCACAACACGTCGTGTCGGTGAGGGTTATTTGTATTGGGTTAGTGTAGGCGATTGTTGTTAGGTATATGTATTTTAATTTAAATATTTTAATTATTATTTCTAATATTCCAGAATATTCCAGATTCTTAATATTATAGTACTTAAAAATTGTTATATAATTGTTATAATTATTTATATATTTTAATTATTCTAAATTATATTCCAGATTCCAAACATAGTACTTAAAGATTGTTATTATTTTCAGTTGATTATTCGGTTAATTTATTTTACAATCGATTTTTTGTAAATTTTTTACTGTCATTTAATTTTAAGACTATTTATAAGTTACATTATTTTAAATATATTTTATTTCTTATAAGCGTACCGATTTGTCATTGGTCTGATTAGGTTTTTCTGGGTTTTCCTAATCCTGCGCAACAAATGTTGGACCAATTTTAGCCTTTAATTTTAATTTTAGCCCCAGATTGTTGTAATAAAACTGTCATAACAAATATTTTTTCTTATTCTGTGTCACATACATTTACCAGCAACAATCCCTTACAGCTTTCCCAATATAGATAATCATATAGTTTTATTTTAGCGGAATTACACTAGATATTCTTGTTTCATTTTGTATTTAAGATAAACTTCCGCGAAGTAACGCCTGATTCCATCAATTACACTATATTTTTATGATAATCAGTACTTTTCCGTTCGAATACGGGAACGTTTCCTATCCATATATTTCACGTAATTAACAAAAACCTGCAAGGTTAACACATATTCCTGCGCAAGCCCAGCATGACATCAAATTATGACCTGTATTTTTTAACATTAAAAATATGAAAAATAATTACAACGTTTTCATTTGCATTTACTGTGTAGTGTGTACTGTATATTTGTAACACAGTATACAGTAAATGCAGTCGAAATGAGTAAATATAGTGAATAATAATTACTGTAATTAAAATTGCAGTGCACCTGCACCCCTGTTCCCAAACCATCGACATCTTATAATAACAAAGACAACCTCTTTCTTAATGTACCATGTAGTACATACTAAATGATATCCGTTTTTTGTGTGTGTGTGTGTGTGTGTGTGTGTGTGTGTGTGTGTTTGTGTTAGTTGTTTCATAGTACAATTGTTGGTGGATCAATTTAAAACAAATATGGGGCGGAGGTGGTCGGGGGAGGTGGTGCATCTGTGACGTCAGCGTGACCCGAAGCTACTCAATATTGCAGAACAGCTCGAACTGACTTAGTGGTGAATAATTTATTGATTTTCATGTATATTTTGAACAACAACGTAGATATTGAAAAATTAAAATATATATGCAAGCCAGCAAAATAGACGAACATTGCTGTATAGATTTTAAAGCACGGGCTAGCACTTATTGGCTTTTGGTGTAGTATAAAATGTTATTTCCACTAATTAGTAGTAAAAAGTCTGTTTGTTTTAATGCATATGAAGATTTAGATGACATTTCGCACACATTCGTTACACATGCGAGACTAATATAGAATATCTAGGGAGATCTTGTTATTGCAGCTGAAACCGGGAGTGCCTCTCGTGTTAACTTAGGTACTATGACTATTGAATAGCTTTGTCCTTGAATACGCTTTTATCTGATATTCTGTTGCAAATTCAGCCACTATGTAGAACAGTTCTATAGACATAGAGGGCGTAGTCGGCCGCCTGTGACGTCAGTGAGATCCGAGGCCGCGTGTAACCTGAACTATGACCTCATAAAATGCATCACACGTCACATGGATGTAGAATGACGGATTACTGCAATCAGTTAAACGAAATGGATTACTGGCAGGTGCATGGGGTAGGTGCAGCTTTGACATACACGCCTCGGTGACTTGGAAGTTTGATCGTGTTATGAAAATGTGACTAAGTCTAGATCGATTCTCAAGATTTTCTTAAGACATCCTTTGACTGTATAACTAATTGTTAATCCAAATTTGAAGTTATATTTGAGTTTGTACATAAATGTTAATACTTGCGGTAGTCACTTCAACATATTCTACAATGTAAGACCATGTCGGGTTCTAACGTAGTTCTATTCATTTTTAAGCTACCGGTTTTGAGGAACTTTGGCTGTGGTCATCACTTACATCTACAAAAACTAATATTTACAACTGTGTGCTCCCGTGCTAAGTATTTGTATAATAAAATCATTATTATGATCTATGCAGCTACTATCCTAGTGTCAAGTAAACTTTAATAGCATTAGCTATAAACCCTCAACTAGCGATGCAAATTCAAAATCAACCTTGGTTTGATACTAATGCTTCAGCAAATACTGGTTTTCCCTTGTTATAATGTCTTTATTCGAATTTAAACGGCAGCATTATTAGAAAAGTAAATATGTGCCTTCTGGACAAGGATTTATCGTCAACCCTATTTCGCTATCCATTTAAAATTGTAGCCAAGATCAATATTGTTGGATGATAAAAAAAGTGTTAAAACATGCTGCGCCGACCCTATTCAAAAGGGATGACATCAAATGAATAAAACGATTAATGAGTCTTACATTGCTCTTTGCAATGTAGTTAGGACTTAGGACAGGCTTTGAAGTCTTTGAACAGCTTTTCATAAGTTGAAGTATGATTAAACAATTTTGAATTATCGATATAGTCCCTTAAATACCCGTGCACTCCAGCCTTCTAATCATGTAGGCGACAAAGAAGACAATACATCTTTGCGAATTAATATCATATAATATCTATCACAACCCTGAGTCTCTATTCCGTCCAAATAGACGTTATATTGGCGTGTATTTTTGACACTGATGATTATAATAATATAATATGTGTGGAAATTTCACACAGCGCCATCTAGCCCCAAACTAAGTATAGCTTGTACTATGGGAACCAGATTACTGATACAATACTTAGATACTTATTTATTTTGTAAATACATACATAGCATACAATATAACACCCAGACGCAGAACAAACATCGCACAAATTTTTGTCCTGGGTAGGAACCGAACCTCAGTTCAGAAGACAGAGATACTACCAACTGAGCTATCGGGCCCGATAGAAAAACCATTGAAAATAAACCCACAAATAGCTGTTAATAATATTGCAGCTCCAGCTTCAATAGTCAAAATTAGAACCATAGTTGCAGAGAATACGATTACAAGATCATGTCGGAGCTTCTTGCTGTCAGAATAGTCGGATCAGTGAATGTTAAATGAGTAAAAATAAAGGTGCAAAGCATAAGAAGTAAAGTCAATAAACTTGAATGTAGTTGTGCGAACTAAAATATTTATCAGCGCTCGAAGCCACAGATTTGCTGCCAGTTACAACACGCGTCATTAAAACTTGCGCTCATAATTTGCGTACGAGAAGTAAACCACATTATTTTACAGCTGGTAATACGCGCGGGCTACTAGTAGCTGTATAATTGGTCGCCTTGGCCTATAAACTCACGCTCACCGACCGATTCGCCAATTCTAGATTTAGGTTTTCAGTTCACTGGGTTGTGTTGGATGCTTCCGACTTAGAATATACTTCACCAATGGTTATGCGCCACCTTGACACATGATAAAATAGGTAGTTAGAATATTGGTTATAATATAAGGTTTAAATTGAATTAGTCATTTTTAAAACAATATTTAATTTTATGAGTGGCTAAAGTTTTCTTTTATGACAAGTATTTCAGGAAACTTTTAAACTTTTTTTTTAGTACGGGGAGAATAATGAAACCACAATCACAATAGCTTTATTTATGAATTTAGCATACATATACATAACCACAACTTAGGGTGGGTTTTCCACCAATGGGTATAGGTACTACTATTTTAATATCTGTGGTAAAACTAACAAATTTTGACCATTGGTTAGAATTTGTTAGATAGAATAATAATAATAAATGAATAAATTCTTTATTTCAAATGCTC
Organism: Ennomos erosarius; assembly: GCA_963580505.1. Classification (NCBI taxonomy): domain Eukaryota; kingdom Metazoa; phylum Arthropoda; class Insecta; order Lepidoptera; family Geometridae; genus Ennomos; species Ennomos erosarius. Next base: position 7,383,661 of record OY756981.1, on the reverse strand, counting down.
CACTTAATACTTACTTATACTTAACTAAGGCCAAAAATTAACCATATACTATACTAGGTGGTAGGACTTTTCTGCAAAGTTCGTCTAGGTAATAGGTAGTTATCACCGCTTTGTCAGTTATTCTGCCGCCAAGCAGTAGTGTGCAAGCACTACTGTGTTCCGGTTTGAAGAGAATTGTAGCTAGTGAAATTACGGGGCAAATGAGATTTTACAGTCTAGTGGTAAGTGCGGAGTGCAGTGTCACGCGAAACTATATTATTTTAAAGTTCCGAGTGGCAAAGTACATAGTAGAGTGACCACAAATCGAACTATTATCGTATTCCTTCTATATTGGCTTCAATTGCTTTTGAACGCGGAGGCTATATTGTTTTAGTCTGAGTCGGTTGAAACATACCGTACTGTATTTTCTTTAGCCGCTGCTCGCGTTTACATAGGCCGGTTTGTAGTATCAGAGACGATGACACATCTATACCGTCACTACCCTGAGCCTCTTATTACGTTGCAATAGATGTTATATCGGCGTGTGTTTGTACTTAAAACATGAGACAATGAATTGAAAATAGTAGATTGTTTATTACTTCATTACTTATTATTTGTACTGTATATCATTCATATCATAACATAAGATTGCCGCTTTGTAAATCCACATTTACTCAAGCGTGGTGTATTACTTTGTTACATTGACCTATGTAAATAGGGCAAATTCTGTTTTGGGGACGTAGATATTCCAAAATAAATACTCAAATACAGTTGCGAGCCGTGTCTGTGATCTCTTAACAGTGATATAAAGAAATAGCTTTACAAGCTTAACCTGGACACTACCAGGTTAACTTGTTTCCAATGGTTATTCACTAAAACCATTGGAAACAAAAGTTCGGAAGGGTGCTGTGGCAAGTTAGGGGCGGGCGGCGCGTAGAGCGCCTACGAGGACAGGCTACGAGGCCGCTGGATCGGGCGCGGGCGGCGTAGAGACCGCGCGCCATTCGCGCTGACGCCACCGCCGGCTGCACGCGTTTTCCCGCGCCGGCTCATGCGTCTCCCGTGCAACATGACTGTGACAGAGTGCAACCACCCGGACCCCCGCGCCGCCGACCACCCGCAGGACCCACAACCCGACGACTCGGAACTCCTCCTGGGCCGGGTCTTAGCAGGTGAGCACTGATCAGCTGATTGTGACAGCTGTCACCTTCCATTGTTTACCGCAGTGTGAACACTCAGTTCACTAACCTCATATTTGAATTGAACTTCCTAATGAGTGCATTTTGTCACAATGCAACTGTTAGTAATTTGGTGCTGTCGAAGAATTTAAGTTTACGCACGTGTTGTTTATTGATCGGTTATGTGCGGCCGATAACTGTTGTACGACGTCATAATATATGTAACCTGTTTGCCGCCGATGTTTATGTTGTGCGGTGTTGGGTAACAGTAGTAATAGGGATGAAGGAATGTCCTTTTCACTTTCTTGTGGAGTAGCAGCGCGCCCCGCTAGCCGCCCGCCCGCCTCTCGTCCGCACTCGGATCTGGGTCAAGCAGAGTTCGTTGCCCTCGGCCTTCCCGACTATATTCGACGTCGCTAATAATCACCGCTGCCTCCCGCCCCGCGTCGCATGCCCGCGACCCGCTGAGCCCCACTACAGAGACGAACTTGCACTGATTTTATTTATTTGCCACGTTTTAGCGTTTTTGGGGTGACCCACATTAACATTTCAATGCTAATTTACAGATAACGAAGTTCATGTAACAACTTCAAAAAACAAAATGAGTATCTTTATTCTGGTAGTAATAATCAAGCCTGCTGAGTTCGGTCCTGAGTATGTAATGGGTACTACCACTTACTCATGTTTGTGGCCTATTTTTATTTAGTCATTTTTTCTAGTCATCTAATGTAAAACGTAGATTAAACAAGAATTCGGGTTAACATTTTTATTTTGATGATCGGTGCTTTTTATGCAATAATTACAGTCAGTGTCCAGCATCGGGGTCAAGTTGTTTAGCTTACCTAGGTCGATACTACCTATGAGTATGTAGACACGCATTACCCAATCAATAATGATTGCATTATTCGCAATCGCAAAGAGGAGCGAGTGAGTCTCTGCGCTCGGCATCACGGTCGAGTCGAGTTTCGCAAGTTGAGCCCATCGCTGAATGCCGTTTTATTTTGGAGGCCGTGCGCGCTCCGAGGGCCCGCGGTCATCGGCCCCGCGCGCTATCTAGGTCGCCTCAGAATAACCTAGCGCCGATACTCTAATAATAATCCACGCGAAGCCTTGGCTATACAACCGTCCCGCTCGCTCTCGTGACACTTCAACACATGTCAATGGCGACAACAATCATTTCGCAACTCTACTCCATTCCGTATGCGCAGTACAAAGCTAGATTTAGATGGTTGTCTCTCTTCATCTCGTCTGTAAGCCAAGGTGGATAATAGCAAGTGGAATAAACGTCACTAGGTTTCAGTTGAGCTGATTTAGGTATTCATACGTTTTACATAACAGCGCATCTGACTTGCTTTACTGTTGTTACTTAAAAATAGTATACTTAAATGTCAAGATGATACATACAGTCATAAAGGTATCATTAGACATAGCAAGGAAAAACCTAGAAGTATGCAGTAATCTATCTACACTTTCCTAACATTATTTATTTTATATATTAATAGGCCTACCTATAACGACTCAAATACCTCACAACTCAAATACGATATAAAATCATAGATCTATATATTGTCTATGTATAAAATATATCTTTGATTTGGTATTTTAATTATACTTTCTTCTTAAACACGTTTAGTGCGTGACCGAATCGGACTTTGAATGAATCCGCATTAATATTTATATAATCATCGAGTCTAGATCAATAAAAGTGAAAATCCCGTAAAAATCTGAATGAGTTATTAACACGCAAATCAATCAATTCGGCACACTCGTTACAAGCGACGAAGTGTGGCCGTAAAATGTGTTATTTTATTAGGCTTGAAATTCTGTAGAAATAATATTGAAATTGAAACAATAATGTTGCGTGCGGCGGCGAGTGACGCGCGGCGAGCGCGCGGGGCATGCGCGGGGCACGGGGAGAGGCAGTAAGCGCGCGGTATTGCGATCAAGGCCTCGAGTTCGTTCACCCACTCCGCAACTGGGTCACACCCCACACACAAAATAACTGTTTAAATCACTCTAAATCCACGCCTGTAACATCACTCTATGTAGGTAACCTTAATTATGTTATTTTTGGAACATTGCATTTTTGGTAGTCTTTAAAATAAGAACAATGTAGATGAAGAACTTGTCGCAATGCCAGCTATTGTTGTAGGTAGAGTAGAGATTTAGGCAACACATGACGTCAATAATGAGGTAACGAAGATAGTTCACGTATCGTTATTTAGTTTGGCAGGGTAACTTTTTCTTATTAATGTTCCTGATACTGACTATTACACTTTTATAATATTTAAATAGTTTGCTCTATGCATTGAATGTAATATTCGATTACTTACTTTTAACCCCGTTGATATAGGTACATACAATACAAATTTTTCGATTAAATAGGTATATTTTTAGTCAACGTAGGCCAGTTTAGTGCGGCTCCCTGGGTCATTATAATATTCCACGAGGCGGAATGAAAATTCTACATTATTGCGTAACGTAAAAGGACGAATTAGCGATCTATCACTACAGATAAGTATTTTTACTGTGTCCAACAGGATTGAGGAGTGCATTTTTTGCAAAGTCTAGCCAGAGTAGTTTTCGGCCCACCGACGTTACTAAACATTCTCGGGGTAGTTACAAAATATTATAACCTATTTTACTTGTCATCAAAAAAACAGGTCATTTGCTGATGAACAGTTATAGAAGCATTAATAAAAATTATTGCATAACCAAACCGCGCTTAATACCTAAAGGGTCTTCCGGAGCTCTTGTGACCAAACGACTTTAATAAAATACTTAAGTACATGAATGAGAGTAAACGAATGAATAGACTGCATGCAGTCAAGGGTTCGGTAGGGTAGACGTAGAATGCTCTAGCGACAGGGGGGAGCGGTGGAGCAGCGAGCGCGAGCGCGAGTGGCTGTCGGTGTCGGGTCGACGCCCGCGCCGCCCTGACCCCAATCTATCTGCGCTCGCGTCATATCGCGCGGTACGATCGCCATCATGTCCGCAGATAATCCTCGGATATATTCCTATTTCTTTCAATAAGAACAAATTCTCAACCTAAGTTGTTTTGATATGTATGTTAGCATAAACCTTAATGTTACATGGTATAACAATATTTTCGAATGCCATCTACCTCGGCGAATCTAAACTTCAACACGAATAAAGAAAGAACGATTTGACATGTAAGCAATTATTGTTATTTAGCTCGAAGTTATAGTCCGCGTAGTAAGTCTGAACCAAATTATTACTCATAAAACTGACATTTTCATTTTAATAAATTAATAAACTTAGTCCGGGAAAAATGGGGAAGAGTGGTTACTTCAACCGCAGACCTCGTGTCCAGGCACTCTCAGTGGAAAATACCCATATCTTTCAACAGCTAACTACCGCTTCAAAGTCTGAATACCTACATGTAAGCTTTCGACATGAGCTGCGACATTGTTTCACACGATTAACAAAATTGCTCTGCAATTTGTTAGCAAGTCTTAAATTGCAACATTGGTCAAGATTTTAATATTATAACATCACATTACAATGAATATTAAATACTCGTAAAACATCAATATTTTTTTTTTATAAATAAAATATCTGGCCGTATACATAACATATTATCTATTAGGTTAATTAGGTTTTGTGTATGACATTGTAATGTTCGTTATACCGTACCGTATTACCGCTAAGTGTGCCAACAAACAGCCTTCCTTAATATAAAAACGACTCCATGTGACCATGTTGTTTAAATTGGCGTGATATTTCTCTCCTAACCCGCTAACCTGCCAGACTCAGAAACTGTCGACCATTGTGTTCGTTACCTCATTTTTTACAAGCACTCTTTTAACTAACATTGTCCATAATTCGACCGCTCCGATTTTTAGCACGAGTAGGCCACGCCACGACTCGGTTCATTAAACTACTTTGCTTCAATCAAGCATTTACAATTTATCAACAAATAAAAACAGTGCGAAATCGCTCCTTATTTATGTTCGAACGTAACACTTACGTAAAGTATACGTAAGTGTACGTACCTTCATAACAATGCGCTAACTACGTCAATTGTGGATCACGGTTACCTAAGAAAAGAGGATATGCCGTGCTACTTTTTATACCTAACCCAGATACTAACTGACTATTAGATACAACCATGTTAAAATGAACATACAAATGTGGACAATTCACAGATATAGTATTAAATGTCTGTGGGACAATTTTATACGCACTCAATTTATTTCATCCTTTTTTTTTTTCATTTTACCTCAGACTATACGTACAAGTATTCAACTACGAAGTAGTTCAAGTCTTTCCATGGATTCACAACTGTACTTTTTTTTTTTTACTTTATTGGTTGTGTTTATAAAACTAGCTTCAAAAGTGTGTTATTATATCACAGCGACCTCGCGGAAATAGGCCGAGATTTTTACAACATGTACCCACATTCAAATATGAGTAATCACTCTTTGCTAACTCCAATGATAAGCCTTGGGGATATAGTGCCCTTTCAGATATCTATAAAGTCACTTATATAAAATCAATGCGCGTTTAAGTGACTAATGATTTCATAAGAATTTGAATTTTGAATCCAAACGTAGGCTTGTATAGACAGAAAAAATTATGAACAACATGAGTTGTACGATAGTATATCGGCATAGAACACATAATTGTACGGACTGAAGCTGAGAAAAAACATATAGGTACGTTGATATAATTAAAATTGATGTTAAAGCTTCCTTTTGGTTTATAATGGAATACGGTCACCATAATAAATTGCATTGAGAGTAGGTACCTTACGAAACGTATTTAGCTGATGATTAAGCGTAGTGGGTCACATCATGAGTCAGTATTGCTGTTGACCCAGTTGCTGCAGGCTGTATCGTGCTCCAAATACCCTAGAGTAGGTTAGGGAGCGGGGTCGACGACCTCAGGCTTCGCTACCCCGCCGAACTTTCCGGGTCATCCGACACTTGTGCCGAACCACTCGTGTACAAATTACTCTGAAATTGGGATGAAAATTTTATGTAGGTAGCCTATTTCTGCTGTATTTAAAAGGTATACAATAATACAAAAAATATAAAGTAGTAGGTACTAAATATAAATATGAAACAAAATGCTTTACTTGTATCAAAACCATAGTGCTTTAGGATAAGCAAAAATTTGGAAGGTATTGACCGTCCAAAACACTAATAAAGTCATGTACCTATAAAATAATAGTGATTTATGTTATTTTTTAATAATAATGGTATAAAGGGCTTAAAACAACACCAGAGATAAACCTTATTTGGTTTTATTGGTGTTTTTAGGCAAGTTGTAAACATTACTTTCTGATTGAAATAAATAAAAATAAAAAAACTGATATATATATATAAAAAGTATAAAGCATAAACACCACAAAACAACGCTAATAAAGTTCGGAGTCCTCAGTTCAACCAGTATTAATATTGCCATTGGTCAACTTTGAAAATCTCAGTTACTTATGAATATTTTACTGCTGTATTTAAATTAATATACAATGTTTTAATTTTATTAATAAAATAAAGTTTTGATACGATAAAATTGAACTCTACCTCGGGGCTCTACCATCATTTTATTGTTAGACAATGACACCATGCGCCATCTGGTGTGGAGTAGGTCGTTCACTGCAACGTCGATAGATGTCGCTAGCTTTCTGTAAGCCAAGGTCTAATAAAACTATAATCAATGCAGTAAAAAAATGAATAATAATATAAATGGATACATTACAGACAGCTGAAATAAAAATTATGCTAGTAACAATTAATTACATGCATAGAATTCCAAAGCACTGCAACTGGGCAGCCATGACGCTTACCTACTATCAGACGAATGAATTGCTCGTCACATCATTCATTGCATAAGAAAAATAATAATAGTCCCTCTAGGTGACTCGACGGCGTAGAAACGACGTGGTAAGTAATAGTACGTACCTTAAAAAAGTATCTAAGCACTAAAAGGACTTAATCAATCTGATTATGTATGAAAATTTATATCTCGATTAACATGACAATAATTATTATGTGAGATGGGTATCCCTTTATTGTTATTAGAATTAGGTCCATAGGTTGAAAGTAATATGCCTAACTGATTTTTTTAATAATGTTATGTGAAACAATACACTGTACTAAAAATACTAATAATTTTTTTTATTTTGTGACGAGCTGGTCGTTCACCTGATGTTAAGCGATACGGCCGCCCATAACAGTTGCAGTGTCACTCGGAACTTTAAAATAAAAAAGTTTCGCGTGACACTGCACTGCGCACGTCATCCTGAGACATTACACAGTCTAGTAATCAGATTACTACACTGTGTAATCAGGTCATAAAGTCTCATTTGCCCAGTAATGTCACTAGCTACAGTGCCCTTCAAACCGGAACACAGTAGTGGTTGCACACTACTGCTTGGCGGCAGAATAACTGGCAAAGCGGTGGTACCTACCTAGACGAACTTTGCAGAAAAGTCCTACCACCTAGTAAATAGTATCATAAGTAAGTAATAATAATAAATAATAATAATAAATATGTGTGGACATTTCACACAGCGCCATCTAGCCCCAAACTAAGCATAGCTTGTACTATGGGAACCAGATAACTGATACAATACTTATATACTTTTTTGTTTGTAAATACATACATAGAATACATTATAACACCCAAGTAGTATCATATTTATTATTACCTTCTAGTACCTTAGGCACATAAGCCATTTATTGTTGTATTTATCTTACTAATGAACTGTAGGTAAGGTACACAAACAGATACACTAAAGTATAAATAAGTATATAAATTTTTGCCATTTTTAGACCTATTTTTAAGGTAGGACATGTATTATGTGGATTAAGATTAATTACTAGATTTAAAGTAATAATTATTCAAAATTAGACCATATTTATATTTCATTTATATTAAGTTGTAACACACCAACTTTTAATACATTAATAAAAAATCTCAAAAGGATTAGATTACACAAATTGGCATGTTTTTAATTAATTTAAGATTTAACTAGTTTGAAGATAAATATCTAGTGCGGGGGACTAAAAATAGAGGGCAACACGCTCGGCTCTGTGTAGGCAGCAGGGGTAGGCGGGGGTGGCAGTACGGTGGGTGGCTTCGGCCGTGAACTCGCACGACCCCTCCTCAGATATCCCAGCCAAATGCCAGCTAGAGAAATTCGCAGGGTAAAATTACAGTGAGATTTTCATTCTACTTACATACCTACTCAACTGTTCTTTGTAATAATTAGTATTTAATTATTCTATTTACCTACTAATAGTCTAATAATAATTAATACGATATATTTTACGATCTATACATCTCTCCGTAAGTAATTTAAGTAGGTAGGTATATTACTATACATATACTTTGAACATTTATTCAGATAAAACAACTTAAATAATAAACATACTTATAAGATTAATAATACCTATCATATTGCAAGAGTTTTACAAATTTTATGTTTAATCGAGTGTAAAATTTGAAAGAATTTATATTCTTTGTGACGAATAGACAGTCAAAGATAATTTCGAGCATACCTAATTAATATAATTATGCGGGTTGCAAGGAGGTAGTCACTCTCAGGGGGTAGTCCATTGACGTCACGAGGGCGCATGCGCTGTGGCCGCCCCACGCGCCCACCACGCTGTGCCGATGCCCCGCGTTTCGCGCCAAACCAAGGCGAGTCGCGCGCCAGATATAACCTCACTTTCCTTAGCTTGAAATAAATATTTTCATGTGCAAATTTTCAAAATGGAATCTAAAAGTGAGCTTACTCTGCCACCACCAGAAATTGCAGGTGAGTCAGATTATTTAATGATTTGGATACGTAATAAAACTAATAAATAAGTGAATGACTCATGTAACATTTCGTAACCGTTTGAACTTGAATTGATCTCCGCGGTCATTGAACTTTGGTTATTTCGTTAGTGAGCATAAGACAAAATATTTTAATTATTTTTGTTTTGAATATTCCAGTATTATTTTACCACTGTTCATGTTCAGCAACTATATGGATGAACTACTTTTTACCTACGTTTAATTCTTAGTAGTTAGTTAGAGTAATAAAGGCACATTCTTAATACAAGTAGGTATATTATTAGGTAAAGGATGAGCTTGATTCATTTATACTAAGTGTTATTTATGTACATTTACGATTATTATAAGTACCTACGATTATAAATATTTAGTTTATAGAGAGGACAAATCTATATCATCATTATCTTTATTATCAGAATCAGAATCAGAATCAGAATAATTTATTGGATAATTGATACAATGATATTTGGCTAGGTCTAATTGCACAATAAAGTAAGATCAATTTACCCACATCGGGCATTGAATAATGTTGGAAACATGACAATATACAATTAAATGGATATAATTATCCTCACGCAGTCTGTCTGAAATTCATTTTCTAATGTACTACGGGTATAAATTGTCAGTACTCTGATCTTGGTATTGGTTATTATGCACGCGATTCTAAAAATCTATAAGATGTAAGTCATCATCACCATCGTCATCCTCGACAGGCTCCTGCAACCATCGGCTCCCCGCGGTTTTAGGTAATTCCCATTAGGTAACTTACAGTGCAAGTTTGGCACGAGCCCAATTTTCTATGTGGAGTTAGAACTTCTAATGGTTTATCTTATTAAATGATATTGGCGAAATTGTGGCGAAAGTGCCGCAAAAGCCACTAATATAAGGTTCAATACAAATAAAACTTCTTTAAGTCATTCATGAAATAAACTAGCCTTTAAATAAACATCATCATCAAAATCATTATTTTAAAAAAGGTAAAATATTTAAGCTACTTAAATAAACTTGCTTTTGTTGTTCATTTTTCTGTCACTGATTCAAAGCAGTCCAGTATAACACGAATAAAGAAACACTAAGTAATGTGATAAAAATATGCAGCCTACTTCTGTTTGCACCTCTGAAGTAGGCGACCCACGATTAGCGGGCTCATTTTTTATTTTTACGATCTCTTTATTAACTAAAATTGTTATGTGGGACACGAGTCCTACTCGATAGCCGCAGATCACAAGCGGCGAGAAAAATGCTAGCAAGTAACTTATTATTTTTGGATGTGGAGGCAGGTACTAGGCTAAATAGTAAGCCTATTATTTATATTATACCAAACATTATGATGGCTTGTTTGAACATAATGCCATATTTTGGTTTGGCAACAAAATCCATCGAACTTCCCCTGTCCAAGTACCCAATTACCGTCGTCTTTGAACGTTGAAGGCTGGTGAAGAGCGGAGGCGGGTCGCGGTCTGGGGCACGCTGCATGTAGTGACTCAGGCGCATTCAGACCGGAACCGCGCCTGTTGCCTCACTGTGCAGTGTGCACCCTGTTCGGTCACCCCGCTTCATTGCACTTATGCATATTCCATTTTAATGCCACCGATTTCCGTTCTACTTTTACGGCCTCGCCGCCAGTGAACCGCCATCCGGCATGCCAACTCGTGTCACTGACGTCCCTTCAAACCGACGCACTCGATCCAACCTTTCCGATCTAACCGAAAAAAGCCTTTGTTTGCAAGTTTATCGTACTTTCACAGTATTCACACACACCATTGTGAAAAATATCAATACACTCATTACAAGTAACATCACAGATTAGATAACACCCCGTAACTAGGTTAAAGCGAATGTAATACAGGAAGAAAGTGATGAGATCGTTCGCTAACATCTTTCCTGCTGAGACTAAAGGCAGGACTTGTTTAACGAGAAGGCAGAATTGCACGACGGTCTTTCAATTTTCTTCGGTCCTGAAAGAATCCTTTTCAAGTAAACTGTTTTTGTTTGAACTCGCAGGTAGCCCCATACAACGTCACATAAGAGAAAAAATAGGTGTGTACCTTAGTGTGCGTGTAGTACGGCGCACTACGAGCTTGTACTTAGAGAGTGCATCGCTCCCGGGCGCCGGTGTCGTCGCACCGCATATAGGCCAGTGCACGCGAATGGCCGGACCCCCCTTCGCCGCGCTACCCCCGCCTTCCCCAATGCAATTCGCGATTTTCCATTTCCATCGTGGCCGCGCTCGCTAATTCCAGTGGTCGACTTTACTCGTCCTACCCATGTCGTAACGCGCGGGGAAATATCTCAGGCCTTTCTCTGCGATGACGTCTTCCGGCAAAGGGCGTTCACTGCCTATTGAAATTAAACTGTAGTAAACTCAGATGTTTATGCGTCATGATATCTTCACGCTTAACGCAAGCTGTTAAACGAGATGCTTTTTTTAGCTTCGCGTCGTAGATATTGCATAATAGGCCGCGTACTAAATGCACCTTTAGCAATTTAAGTGGGTTATCGAACTCAACAGGAAAACTGTACTATTAAATGAGGAGAATTCATGTCATGCCTACCTATATAAACACAAATATTTATTTATAATGGTGACTACGTACATTAGGTAAATTAGGTAATGATTTAACAATTGATGAAATGTGTGAGTTTAAGTTTAAATATTGTAGTTCAACTAATTTTGGGTAAAAATCTGTTAGTTTTCCAATAAATAAACATTAATAATTTGTGTTTTATCAAAGATTTTGCGTTGGTATACATAGGTATTTATTTATACACTTTTTACTAACTAAATCAATATTAAATGCCAACAACCAAAGGACTGTATACGTAGCAGAGTAGGACATTAGTTTGTCAAGTCGTATAATGCGGAAGATCTATCAGTATCGCGAAGACCGGCTATGCCCTGTCGAGTGCGGGTTCAAAGCGCTCGGTAATAGCTCTCGCAGCACCACAATGCTGTAACGCCGCCTTTTACAAGTGTAGTTACGCCATTCTCGTCGTAAGCTTTCGGATGTAGTTACAAGTTCCCGCGGTCGTTGTCCGCCGCCGCCCGCCCCGCGCTGCCACTAGCGCCCGTGCTGTGTACTCTACATATCGGTAAACTGTGGCGCGAAAAACTTAAAGCTCACTTTAGCCTACCATTAAATTAATGTATATCTCGTCTACAAGGCCCTTCATTCATTTAAATTCTTGTCATTTCTGAAAAAGAAAACGATCACGTTCCGATATAATTAAGGTTCATTTAACAGCTTTTTGAAGCCCTTATTATTGTAGATTTAGACGATATTTACCTATATAGCGTTTAAAACGAAGCTCGATTTGTGGGTATTAACCTATTAATGTTTTGGGTACTTGCTGGGTCGTCTTGATAACTGAGCACGTCTGTGCTTCGGTCTTCGGACAACATTATAAGCCACCTTCGGCGGCTGGCCATTTTTATCTAAGAAGGAAAGCATGAACCTATTGTTACCATTTAGTTGCTTAAAAAAACGCAACTGAACGAGAAACTAGAAAAATGAAAAAAAAAAGCTAGATAAATGAAGCACTTGGTTTTAATGCTTACACATTTTGATGTTTAAAATGAAAAATATGTAAATATAAGTACGATGCTGATACTAATGCGTGAATGCGGAAACGGGCGGGTGCCGTTACTCGGTAACTGTATGAGTTTGGTCTAGAACAATCCTGTGCAAGCGGCGATTGGATCGGTGACACATCCTGAATTGATGAGCTTTCCTTGAGCTTTACTACTTTATCTACATAGATGTAAGTTACTATCTACATCTATGTAGATAAAGTACTTAAGTAAGCTTATATATAGTACGTTGTTATACCCCTTTACGTTTGTAGCTTTTACCTGCGCTTTTACATTGCCTATGATTGTAACTTGAGATTGTCTTATTTTGTGAGTTAGGTTTAGTACTTTTAAATTAAGATTTTAGTGTGATACCGTTTTAAAGCTATTGTGTTTGAATAAAAATAATTTTAAATATTATAATAACAACCGCGCTTTTAGCGTCAACTGAACTGGCAATTCACAAAATAACACTGTCCAAAATATTTGGTATCCTTATTAATTTTGTTTGTTATCTTTGTAATTTTTTTTGTGAGTATTATAAATACATGTTTTATAAAATGTGTGTCAAACAAGCAGGCGGTCCACCTGATGGTAAATGTACAATGGCGGACTTCACGTAAACCGCAGTTTCTACCAATCAGAAAAGTAAAATAATAAGGGCTAAGTTAATAATATTACTATTCTACGCCTCGATCTAAAGGTATTCATTACACTAAAGTGGGTAACCCCAAAAGTTTATTTTGAAAACGTTTTGAACGTCGAGGGTTGTGTGGGGGTGAGCGAGGGTGAAGCGAGGTGAACGACCGTGTGGTCGTCACGTTGTCGTGTCGGCAACGCGTCGTTGACACTTCGTGACTCTAGTTCAGCTGTGTGCACACTGTAACTACTTCATAATGTTATGTGAACATTGCACGCGATTTATGTACTATGATGGTGTTATGGTTGCAACAACCAATTCATGAACGTGTTGGCAAAATATGCATTTTATAAATGAACAAATTACGCACTTAATACCGTGGGGAGCCGATGGATGCAGGTGGCAAGCAGCCGCTCAAAGTGGACTCAATCTGGGGGTCTATGCTCAGGCTGATTGATGATGATGATGATGAAATGATGTGACGAGCTTGTCGTCCGCCTGATGTAAAGCGTCACAAATCCACGATCGCCCATAACAGTTGCAATACTACTCGAAACTCTAAAATATATAAACCTGTACAAGTATGAGGTTATTTCAGCACATTTTCAATAGCATTTTATACATGTGACTAGAGATTTCAATAAAAAATATCCGGTGTATCCGGTATAATTGACCTCTAATTCCTCGCCTCGATTTAAACCAAATTAACCGAACGACGTCGAACTTTAAAACATGTATATTAAAACGTCTGCGCACATTGCTACTGCAAGTGATCTTTAACAGTATACAAATAAGGATAAAACTCGTTTGATTGGACGTATCATATAATAGTAGTTTATAGCCCAGTATGACGTAAACCGCGTCCTTGAAGCGAATCCACAAACACAATTGTACAAATATCTGCCACGAGTAGGTCAATCACCCTCGCCAGCGAGCTTCGATACCTCGCTTCAGCTACAATATGTAGATAGCTATAATCAAATAATAATAGTGAACATTGTTCGGATACATTGACTCTATCGCGGGGCTCAGGAGGCCGAGCCGATATGACAATAAAATTGATGGTGTAAATAACCCGTAAATAAAACATGGCAGCGCGTTACGACTCTGTCATTATTTATTACGACGTAACTGTGAAATAATAACTTTGCTCTCTTTATGTAGCGATGACAAATAAGTTATCTTTTACACAATGACATCTTGACATCATTGAACAAATGTACATTTATTTTAGGCGTTTAATATTAATATTAGGCTCTAGTTATTTTTATGTACGTTTGGTTAATACTAAACACGGCCAATTACACTAGTTCTTTACTTACTTAAAAATTACTTCACAAAAAATCAGACAAGGACAACGTGCAAAGGTAGTTCACCTTTCTAGATAAGATTGTTCGTTCTTTGTAAAAGTAATTTGGTGATTTATAGCGTTCACATAATAAGTTTGATAACACGGTAGATATTATAGATTCTGAGTAAATATTAGAAACGTTGCGACAATGAAACAGTTTTTGTTTTTGCAGCGTATTTAACGCTAAATAGTCATTACAAGTAATTAATTCGTACCGGATCCCTTCTCCTTCACACTAAGTAGTATACGATATAATATGTGTAATGATAAGCAGTGTTAAAATGATGACACCAAAAACTTTTTATAAATAATAATTGAATTATAATAAAAAGATAATGTAAAACAAAACAGTTAATTAGGTATGCATTATAGCTTATGTAACATTCCAAAAATAAACCTAACGCACACACCCTTACAAACGCACACACTCACACACATTATTAAAACTAATACACCTATATACCTCGTTTGGATGTGTTTTATAACCGTGATAAGGTTCCATTGTTTACAAGAATTTTTACATAAAATATTGCATAATAAATTTGATAATAGACCCAATTTATATTCAATACGATTCATCGATATTTAAATGACGCTAAGCCCACCGCTATTCATACTAGCTGGTACTCCCGAAAAGAGCACATTACATCTTTTTGCTATGTCGAATAGGAGTTACTTAATAAATAAAATACCTACTTATTTCGTTATTATTGCTTCAATTGTAACAAAAATATCCATTAACTAATTATGAGCAACACTATTACGTTTACAAACCTTAAAAGTTTATTTTTAGACAATTTCTCTGATAACTTTTATTGTTGATGAGCGCCGGTTATTCCTGTAACCTTAAATTTTATTGCAATTAGAAACGAATGATATTAAAGCCATCTTTAGTCAGAACATTGTCCTCGTTTTGGTCTTTAGTCTTACCAACTGTAGATAACGTTATTTCTATTCATTTCATACGTAGGATGTTATGTTTTTCAATACATAATTACCATAATAAGTTATTTTGACATGAGTCGGTGGCACAATTGTGGCGGCGCGCGGGTTCCGCTACGCGATCGTCAGCCACTGAGTCATGGCAGTTCACTACAAGTGCATTGACACTCGGCTTAACGTCGCCGTCGCTTAGCTCTACGGCTCTACGTGGCCGAAATAAATACCACGTTGATGCGATAGAGGGCGTAGCTAAATTGTTAAATTTTTAACGGCCATTAACACAGAGCTTTTAAGTTTTGAATCACACTGTAGATTCTCTTAGAGCTAAGCGCTGAATCTACACGTGTTTTCAGAGGACGTTTAACAATATGTGTAGGACCCACATGTATATTAATTAAATACACATAGATGGGCAGACTTTACCAGATTAATTTAGAAATATTCAAAGAAAGTTACATAAAACATGAAATTCGTTTCTTTAGATTTCCCTTTCAACTAAGTACATAGTAAGTTTTAGAATTAATGTACCATGTAGACAGTAAAGTGCTATAATAAAATTCTTAAGCGGTTTTATTAAAACTTGCCCTAAGCGCTCACGTAACGTGTATAATCCCCCGTCATATCTCAGTGCCCGGAAACCAGAAGATGCATGGATTAAGTTTATAAAGAAACCTGCCAAGGTGTTAAATGGTTTTATTCAAGCACACAAAGGAATAATCTACTGTGTCCCTATCAGTGACATATTTAGCCCACTCGATGGCAACGCGATAAGCCGAACAAAATATCACTCCGGTACAATGACCCACAATTATATAAAAATGCCCTCGATTTTGATAACGCTCTGACAATGACATTTCATTACCTAGTTCATTTCTTAGTTAATTACTTTAAATCATAGCGGGCGTAATGAATGCAAGCACCATGTCAAACCTACCGTGGTTTTTTGGTGCGAAGTTTTTGATAATGTAGTGTAATGTGTAATGAATAAATATAAAAAAAAAAAAAAAAAAAAATTACGTTTTCCTGTGATATTGATCCTGGATGTTATTTATGTTGCAGCCATAAAGTTACCTACTGACTTTTTAATACGTTTTATGTTTTATGTAGGTATCACTCAACGTTATAAGTGAAGTAAGACAAGAAAACTTAAGTAGGTAAACAAATAAAAGGCTTAATATTATTAAATCCCTAACTAAACACGGGGCATTTAACAAACCTCAAAATTGTCTCAATGTTTGGCGAACATTAATCAGGCTAAATGTAAATACAGTGGTCATGGTATCCACATCGAAGTTGCGGCCATTGTCGACAACCGGTCGGTCGATTACAAAATATTTATTTACTGTCTTGCATCGGTGCTAATTGGGTTGCATTGAACTCGAAGTACACTGACTTGATCCGAGATGTGATCGGTCGGCCGGATGTCAACTTTCTCGCAGTTACGTAACGCAGAGAGATGTGGTACTAGAACGTTCGCTGGAGTCATCGACCACGGCCGCTTACGAAACTACACACTTCGACTGCACCCAGACATTCACCATGAGAAAACATCTAATATTTACGTTTGTTTAAATCAGTCCTTAGTAGCTACCTTAAAATGTGATCTCTTACAAACCGAAGAAAACGTAAAGTTTGGTAAATGACTCTGTTATTAAAAGTTGCTTTTTCAGGTGCTCTCTGGCCATACATACATAATACCCCAGATAATGTAATATCTACAGTACAGATGCCTCATCCCGTACAACGGAATAACGCGGGCTATTTTACGAATTATTTTATTTCGGCATAACGCAAGATTATTAAGCGACATTTATTGCGTCTTGGCGAAGTATTGGGCCAAATAAATACACTAGACACTAACTAGTAACTCTCTAGACACGATTTCTACATTTTTTTGAAGTTCGGGCTATTTTTCGTTTGTACCTGATGGGACCCCATGATAATACATAATAATACGAATCTATTTTGTACCGTATAATCATTTTTGTTTGTATTCTTTCTAATTATCAGTTTCTAAATACGCACACAGAGAACATGTAAAGGTTTATAAAAGAATAAATACCTAGAAATAAAATGTAACATAAATACAAAACCACTTTATAGTGTCAGCTTAAGTTCTGTTTTTATAACTAGTTCTTTGATAAAAAAAAGGATCGATTTGTATAATGCAGTATAACCGGTGATAGCATAATACATAATTGACAGGCCTGTAGGATCGGACCATGCTGGCGTCGAGTGCTAGGTCGTCGCACGCGCGCCGAGGTCATCGGCGCATCGCCATCGTCGTCGCCAGCCCGCTTTCACGGCTTTGCCTTACATCAGCTCCAATTTATTAATTTAGTATATCAAACAGACATTTTATAACCAATCTTCTAAAAAAATATTCGGAAATCGACCCACGGAATATGTAACGCGCTATTTTCATATGCACGAAAAGTTGAAATGGGAACACAAAATCTACAAAAACACGTTCACTCATAAAAGGAAAACGATTTGAGATTATTCTACTCATGAATAGGTATCTGTTTCTTTCCAGAAAGTCAATCTGACTTTAGAATTGACGTTATCGAATATGGAAAGTTATGGCCGAAAATAGGTCAATATCAAAACAATATTAGTATTTATTTTGTGTATAAATTATTCATTGTCTCTATGTATTTACTTTCTTCGTTATCTCCTTTTATGGGTCACTAGACCGTAAATATTGGACTTGCCCTTTGAAGCTATCACCTTCTTATCTGAGGACAGTAATAGTTTGGGACATTAATGTTGAGTATCTTAATTAAACTAGACCAATGATAAAATAATACTTAGTTTAAAATGGATATAACATCAAGTGGAAATGTTTTGGTACTCCAAAAACGAAAACAAGATGACTTGCAGATTTCATGAACTTAATACACTTTTAATATCGCCGTGAATTTCAGTATTCATGCGTAAAAATCACTTCCTGCTACGCATTATGAGTCGATTTGTTTATAAACTTTGAAAAATGAAAGTCACGGGACGAGGCAGGGAAAAAAAATCGCCAGTAAATGGAAGTAAATTGTCATTGTAGATTTTTAACTTTAACCAAGTGCTGCTCATTTTAATGACGGAACTTAAAATTTCATATTTTTATTTTACGATTGAAAGTTTAAATCTAAATGAGCAGTTTAATAAAACGCATATGTTCAGAAGTGAAGGGGTGCTCTCATCACACGTTGACAATTGTAACCTCGGTGGCGTCATTGAACCCGGGTTATTGCGAAACAACGGAAACCAGTCCAGGGGCTCTCGGCCCGCACGCAGCTCACCTGCCCAGAATCTTTAAGTCCTAGATTATAGTTGACATGCGGCCAGGACCAGCAAAACGTGATTGGCATGAGTCTAGCCGAATTACATCACTATTTGCTGTAGTCCGCAACAATCTGCCTATTATATTTTATTGTTTAAATTCTTTTATATTTAATATTGCGTGAGATGGTAATTGTAAAACTAATTAGCTCGGTATTTAATAACCTATAAGGAATAATGGTTCTCGTTCAGTTTATATCATGTATGATATTTTAAAAATAGTAAATACTCTAAATTTTTTGCTTATACAAAAGTGTCTTTTACTCGTAGTCGTAAATAGGCAATTAAGTAATTCATATTTTAAAGAGAGAATATGTTTGATGAGTGAAACAATTGTTTGATTTTCACAAATAGGGGCTTTTAATAAAAAATTATGTGCATCTCATTTGCACGGAACCCGTTGATGTCTTTTCAACGGCTCGCTTGCACTTGTGCAATTTTTTGCGCGTTTACTAGAGAAGTTTGCGGCATTCATTTTTGTGTTGCACTTCTTGGGTAAAAAGCATTGAGATATGATTGGTAAAACTTTTCAAGAAAGGTTTCTCTGTCTGTTAAAAGTAATAAATAGTAATACATTGTTTTGCATATGATTGTTTTACTATTAGAGGTTTTTTATGTTATAGAGTGCATCAATCTTACGGCACACCTGATGCAAAGTATATAGAGTGACTAACCTATACCCACATAGTCCATATTCAACACTGGAGGTGTCGCTAATGCATTATTTATCGTGTAGGACTCTTAAACCTACTTTTAAAGCGTCCCACACTTAACTTATATTCAAATTAAAATTAAAAAGATATTACATAGAAGGATTTTGCTGTCGTTACTTTGCCTAGCAGCGACCTATAAAGATACGTGCTTGATCGTGGTGCATTCAGGGACATTGGCCGCGCTGCCTCATTCGCAAGAATCGCAGGTAGGCTAAGGGGTTAAAGAACTCCCGTGTACTATATCAAATACCAGTGAACTCGCCTTGTCTCTCTCTCACGCTGCACTTTTCAATGCATCCGTTGCACTCATCACCGTGCGAATCCTGTCTGATTACGCGCTACGCATGCGTATGACATTATCTACGAGAACTAACTCTGGAACACGTAAACCGGTATTAAGTACGTTACATAGACCTATGCAGCACAATGTAGGAATTATAATGAGCAGGAAAACATAGGCAATGCACCAGCACATAGGATACGTTGGGTTAGGTTACTGCGGGTCATTGATGTGTAGGGAAATCCTTAATGTTTTAGCAACGGTACTTTGGTGCATTTGCAATCGTGTCTTTATTACTAAACTGTATGGAATGGTGAAAGATTCCTTGAGATTTAAATTGTTCAGTGAAATGCTCTAACGTTTAATGGAGGTGCATCGGTAACTCTATCCACCTGTTACATAATTGCATTTGAGCTTGGGATCGACATTCTTTATAATAAAGATTGTTAAGTGGAAAGTTCAAAGAGGGTAAAGGCATCAAGTGATGGCGGTGTCGGCACTTTGCTGTGCAGCCGGTGGAAAATCGCGCGACACACGATCGCAACATGTCATTCACTTCGGACCTGCGGAGAATGAACCAGGAAGAAATAGACTGGGATAGGGTTTCATAGGGATAGCTCACATGCCATATGGTGTGCGAAGCATATTGAATATTAATTTTCTACACATAATGTAAATTAAAGTGATGTCATAACCGATCATATCTTAACTACATTGTCTTACGCAGTGAGAATAAGTTAGTGTTTGATCGATGGTGATTCATGTATTCAATACAATAACTTGTGATGTAAATGTCCTTAAATCAAGACTGCGTGCTACACCTTCGGCTACATCGTCGCTTTCCATCAGGTGCGATGTATTTAAATTAAGTACTTACTGAAGCTAGAAATGGTGATTGCTATGTTGGTGTTCAAATAAATAAATAAATAAACGCAGGCTTATACTACATAAAAAAAGGAAAAAAAAGTAGTATTCGTCCGAGAACTAGAGATAATCCGAAATAATAATGTTACTAGAAAAATCTTTCTTGGCGGGTTCTTGGCTAAATGCCATCGCCCATGTTTTTACAGAAAGCCTTTTATATGGCGTACTTTAATACGAAACACAGTACCTGGGTATCTATCACAGCTTTAGAAACCGATATTTCGAATGTGCCCGATAAATGTACGCGTGATTGCCTTTTATCGCCGTAATTCTTTCAATTATTACTTACTTCAATTATTTGTCAGAATACCGCGATAAATTCAAGGAGAAATGATAAAAAGTCATTGAACTTGATAAAAGAAATTCTGTAGGTAAGCACAATTAATTCGATTGCTTCGGAATTCTTCCACTGTTTTTGTAATTTACAAAAATCTACCAGATGAAGCTCTACCTACCTACTTTAAAATACGTAAATTAAAACGTTTGACTTTCGAAAACGGTTCAAACAAGTTCATAATCTAGTTCACTTGAAAGACACAAATTATTTACTTGAAGGTAGGTATAACAAAAGCATTCTGTATTCGCATAATAAAGCTGTGAGATCGGATAAAGCGGCCGGGCGGTCCGTAGCGGGCTGTATCGTGTGGCCTCATGACCGCTGGACCATTTCCCCAAATCATCGCGCTCGCCTTTCCCACAGACCTCCACTCGACTAGTCTACTACACCACTGACCGCTCCCCCCGTAAACACAGGCGCCCTCAATACCGTAGCGGCGTAGCATTCTCGTAGCCTCGCTGTAGCACCTCAGTCGATTGCAACGTGCTTACATTTCTATTTATAAAGACCTATTATATAACTTGTATTTATTTTGTACACTTATATTAAGTAAGGATATGTATAATATTAATTTTTTAATATATTATAACTTAAAAATGTGTTCCAATGTAACACTAAAAATATTAAAATCATTTCTAATGCTAGATTTATGGTACAATGAATAATACGATACCATCAACGTTGTTTTTTTCTAGATGACCTCCCATGTATAAAAAGTCATGGCGGCCGATTTACATGTGGTATCGAACTTTTGGCGGGCCATGACTAATTTTAAATTCAAGGATATTTTATGATTACCATTTTTTGCGTCGCTAGATATCTTTATATAGAAATACAACCGCCATATACATCTATGTAATACAAATAGCTTCTAGCTGATATTAGAATCAAAAGATATTTAGTTACCAAGTTATTTACGTATTTAGTTTTGCGAAAAGGTTAAGTCAATAACCATGATATTTAATTTACATAAAAGACTTTAGTTGATAACCATCATGATGTCAGTAATCAAACTAATAAAGAAAGCAACCTTGATGTACAAATCGATGAAAGTCATGTGGCTGATAATAATCTATCATTATCAGTATTTTCCATGTGGTAGGTACATGATTGTGGTAAACGTGTTTAGTTATATAAGCAGGCTACGTGTCCAGAGATAGGTGAGCGTATCTGTGTAGGTATACATACATACATCGACACTTGTTTACCGCGATGTGCGCAGACCTTGAGATTCGGCGGCGGTCACTGGCCCGCTATAAACTATATCCTAATCTGTACCACTTCGCTCACATACATGAACCAACTGCTCTGTGAAGACGCACACATTCACAATTTTATTATTACTCGACCTCGTTGTCTGACTAGTGGTTTTGAGAATTGATGTTTTATCTCGGAAATTAGTCACTGTGAAAAACGTATGTTAGAATACCATTTGACATGTTGGCTGACATTGAAATATTTACACGAGCATTAGGGCTTTCAAGCAGTTTCAATAATGTACTCGTCAGCCTCTGGGTTAAAGCATTTAGATGTAGAACTTATATTACCGAATCATAATTTTCAATTTATGCGAGAATATAAATTATGAGGCTTACGATACAGCTTCATTGCATGTGAATAATGCTCCAATCTTGTTATTTTTATTTAAGTTTTCACATGTTAGTCGGTTGTTGTGTGTGTGTTGGTGCGTTAGTGCCCAAAGCCAAAGCCCCGCTTTGGTTCAGCTGCGCCCGCGCATCGCGCTCTTCCATGAGCCATATTGCCTTTGCGTGTGTACTTATTACCACGTATATGCGAAATAATGCATCTGTGTTAGTGATTGGCAATTTTGTGGTTTCAAGGACAACCGGCCCAGGTTCAGTAGCCACCTACAACAGGTAATGACACCATTTCGAGCGTTGACCCTATCATTTCCTGTACCAACTGAAGAAAACACTCGTTAGATCGGTTGAAATTCCTATTTAAATATGTATGCTCGCCATTTAATCGACTTTGACTTTGAAACAATACTAGCATTAGCATATAAAGCGATTATGTGAGTGTGAACGGTCTTATCGGTTACATACGGACATTAGGTGTTGAAGTTACCAAAATTTTACCTAATTTAATTAAAATTCTAAATATTTCAATTAAGCCACCGTATAGTTAATGATTGAAAAACAAAACAAAACTAAAACAATTACTTTTCCTCATTACAGGTAAGTGATCATCCCTCACTTCGCTCCATGGATGGAAACCGCGTCGTTGCACGTTGATGGGAGGCAAGTCGTATCTGGTATTTGTTGGCTCGTTTGTTATGATTGCACGTAATGCTGTGTTCTCGTTAGAGCACAATGCACCAGGTTGCAATGGTGAAGTCAGTCACCCCGCCCTAACGGGGCTCGCCCTATGGCCGCCCGCGAGCTGCTGCCACCGAGCACCGCCACGTAGTCGCCGTCGCCGCGGCCACGACACGCTGCTAATGCAACTGCATTGCTACCAACTGCCTTACAAGTAGGCACTATTATCTGCGCCTCTGGTTTTGCCGATGTAAACGCAACTGTCTGGGATATTTAAATATCCTATGTGTTATTCCGTCACCTAAGGTTCCACACCCCTTAAATCTTTTAATTTTATTTTTTGCCTCTGATGCTGATTCAAATGTTTTTCTTAGATGCTCGTTACGCTTTACTTACTAAAGGAACAAAAAGAGAAATTTCTAAGCAAAATGAATTACTAATTTTGCCCACAAGCAATAATGACCAAGTGTCCCGCTGAGCTATTTAAAACGGTCATACCACAGAAAATCGCCACCGGCTCTAATTGTTACAGGAATAAACGTCACCGCATACCATCAGCGTAATGCTGGACTTTGACGCATTCATTTAGACGTAGATTTTTGTGAAATACGAGCTTTTTCAGAAAGAATGGCAAAAAAAAGTCATTGTAATAATTATAAGGAACGTGCTTAAAAATAAGTCCCGCTGATTTATTAAAGACGGTTTATCATAGGTGTAGAAGTGACATATATTTGCAGCAGCAAAGAATACCTAACGTTATGAGAATACAATGTTGTGAAAATATGGCGCGGCATCCCGCTGATATTTTATCATTAAGACGCAGATTTGAAAGGGCGGCCCTCCATAGCGATATCATTTAGACAAGACACAATGCATCAAGAATCTGGGAATGTCGGTTACAAACTCGTCTGATAAAAGGAAGTTAAAAAACGAATCAATAAAAAGTTCAATCCATTCACTTTTTGTTAGCAAAAGGTCTCAATAAACAATAATTCTGCATTTTTTTGGAACTAGGCGAAGATTTCGCTATCGCAAAGTTGCACGAGGATTCACAGTCGGCAAAAAGTTGGACATTTATTTACCTGTTCGTGAAATCCGAGATAAAAAGAAAGGGTAGGTCGGGTCGCATCCAATTTTTAACAATAAAACGGATCGGGTTTACCTGAATTTTGAGGAAAAAAACTAGAAAATTTTGAACTCCTATATCTTTGCTTAAAAGGAAGTCGTCAGCATAAGAGTTAGTGGATTTCTTTACTCTATTGTATTCGTTGCTTAAGGAATTAAATTCGCTAGTTGCTCCCTGATCCCACGACAATGTGGGTCGCGACACGACTCTCGCTCGCCCAGTCTGGCACACAATATCCTTTAACCCACATCAGGTTTTCGGCGAGGACATAACAATGTCCTCCTTATTTTATTAAGCTCATTGTTCCACATTTCTAGGACAAACTAGCAATACAATAATCATTGCCCAAACAATAAGATAAACGAACCCTCACTAAAGGAAGTCTTTCGAAGATGCGATTTTTTCGTCCGAAGTCATTATTAGAGATCATTTCAACCATAAATCATAGAACCCTAATTCTGTGTAGACATTGCAGTTATTTCTTAAAAACACCTTTGTGACTATAAACTTTTGTTCCGCCCGTAATATTGGTGTTTACAATTTTGCGGTGTTCAATAGCAATGGTAAAAAAATAAAAATAATAAATGCAAACAATAAAATAAAAAACACGCAATATATCCAGAAACTATTTAACTTTGCTTATTGCTATCTGTAAATCTGGAACCACCATTACTGATGCGTAATACTTCAAAAAACATAAAACCCTAAATACTAGCCGTTTCTACGAGTACTATTATGAGGTTACGCAGACTCAATCAACAACATCATTTATCGTGATGAGAAGAACAACACCAAATTGAAGAGTTGTTTCCAAATTGTGGGTTTGGCTGAACGTTTATTTCTTAATTTTGTGTATGTAAAAAGTAATTAGCACTGTAGACATCTATGTAATTGCTCTAACATACATCTAGAGTTTGATTTTTCATTTATCAGCGCGATAGTGTTGCGTTGGAGCAAGAACGCGATGCACCGTTACACGTACTCGTGGAGTTGAGTGCTCGCGTGCGCGGTCGCCGACTCCACCAGCTATGACCCACGTCCACGAGCAAACCCAGAACTAATGTCTAGAAATTAGGGGATCCTGTAAGATTAGTCTTCGATCTCTAGTGCAGTCTGTTGGAAATATAGTTTTCACTGTCCGTTCCTAGTGTGATATCTGGTACTTCTTATTTTGCTTCACATCAACAGCCAAAAGACGTCCACTACAGGGCGGTTATTCTCCATCGATTCCTTATTTCGAAATCACGCGAATTCCTTGTCTTACATAAGAAATCTGCAAAAGTATATTCTCTCTGAAACGCAAACAAAACCGCGCGAAATGAATTTGGAATTGGCGCGATTTGAACTGTCAAAAATCATTTGTTTTACCGAGATGCGTTCCGAAACATCAATACATCTAAATTTACTACCACTTATGTCAATATATTTTATTCAAAATAAAAATAACTTAATGTAAAGTGAAAGTATTCCTAACGCTGACACGATTTAAACAAGACACGATAACGACGTGGTTTCGTGTCGTGTGGAATCTGTGTTTCCATAGAGAATAATCGCCCAGAACATAGGCCTCCCTGATAGAACGCCATCGATTTGAACGCTTCATACTTATAGGGAGGTTAGCGTGCTTGGCCGCCAGCGAAGCACGCCTGCCACGTGCTTGGCAGGCGGCTTCGTAATCGTAGAAAACGTAGTTTAGAAAAAAAAAAATTTGCTTAGGTACTTGCAAAAGTGTACTTATTGTATTTTACACAAATTCGACAGAATTTAACGTATCAACAATTTAGCGCAATATAAACTTTCAGTGGCGTAATAATTTTAGAAAGTTACGACTGGTTTTATCCCTTAGCATTAAAATGTTTACGGATTACCATTACAACGAATTTTCAGCAGTTAGCGCAGTTGACGAACTTATGTGCAGTGTTTATAACATTGGTAGTTTTTTTTATAATTTATTATAGAAAACTACTTTCTAATAATCAGCGGGTGCAAATGGCACGCGGCAGGCATGCGTTGCTTACAACATACGTTACGGCGCGTATGCACACAAAAAACACATCACAAAGGCTCTTAACTATGTAAATGGCGATCCTTCTTCCTTATTCACTTTTTATTGATAAAAAGGTGCGGTTTGGTGCCGCGTTTCACCGCCAGCTGGATGACAAGGAAGTATGTACAATGCTGCTCGAGACGCAAATTGCTTATTGCCAAAAATTGAAACAGCTTCAAATAATAACCGCAACAGTCTTTTGTTAAGTTAAGAAAATTTTGCGGAGTACGTCATTACTTTTATTAATGCATTTATACTAAGTTGAACGACTGCTTTATAGTTAATTTTATGACAGAGAGTTCAGCGTGCGCGATAATCCATCTTAGATCCCGCTATCAAAGTTTAAAATAGAAGTATTATGTTGAGTTATAATAATAATAGGTGACGCATTATTCTTCTGTTATATTATAATTACATCAATTCCTTAAATAGATGTAGATAGCATCCTACGCACAATATTTATACCAGGTATAGATATAATAGATTAATAAGTTTAATTAAGTGATTCAGCAGTTATATTGTGGCCAACCGTTATTGCACAATCTTTAAGGCGATAGCGAGACTAGGCAGTGTAGTTGTAGGTAACGTAAGAACTACCACCACTTATATAGAACAGGGATTATTGAATCAGTGTCAAGGGTACCTAATTGTTTATCTATTCCACCCCCGTTATTGTAATTGACAAGTACAAAGGTTTAGAAAAAGTAATCGAAACTGGTTTAAGATAAAATGAAAGTTGATACCTAATGTTTGAATAATACACACCACTTTCTCTGACGCTTTCTTACTTAATATATCATCATAAGAGTTTTAATAGCTCGGCCCTTCGCTTCATCGTAAGAAGTTATACAATACCAACTATCTATAGTTACGTGATCGTTTATAAAAGTCAAAATTAGATGATACTTACTTACTTCCTGTTTTATTATATTCTTGCATATATCTGGGGGCCAACCACAACCTCATTATTACTTCAATCATACATTGACAAATGACATAAAAGTAAGAATACTGTAATGTTGCAGAGCCAGAGCAGTTTTTATGACGTCCCGTTAAATCTTTCACTCAAATACAACTGTCATGGCATACCTTTACATCATGTTGACACTGACGTGCGACAGTGATAACGCCATATAAAAATGTAGACGTCTCGTTCACACGCAGGAATACTTTATAAGTTCATGGTACGAATTCGAAAAATATTATTGTAACCTTGAAATATTAATGCCATGAAACATGATGGTTTTGTATTAGTTTGTGGTAAGCCTGCTGGTTGATTTACAAAACTTTTTTTTTTACAGTATTTATGACTTTTATACTTAGCAGTATCGCCTGCTCAGCGTAATCTACAGATTCATTTGTAAAAATTTTAAACCCCATCGAATTAGTTTTAATCGGTCCATTTTTTCAATATCTATATCAGAAGCCTTCATAGTTATTCTTTATGATACAAGTAGGTACTTACCTATTCCAATATTTTAGATACTTACCTATTACTTATATAGCAATTTTAACCATAAAAAAGCTATGGTAACTTACGTTCTTCTATGTTAAAAAAATCTAATCATTTTCATGTTAGATCATGTAGTACGTAGAATTACGTACGTAGAACCTACTGTCAAGGAAGTTAGAATAAAATCGCCATAATAATATTATACATGAACTCCATCAGGCGACGGACGGTTGATAGAGTAAGCATGTGATTTAAATAAAGTCAAGGGGATCATTTGCGTCGCAAACAACGACGACGGGGTCAGTAGACTCAGGCACTGCCGAAATTATCGCGTACACGAGCTGCCTGAGTCGCGGCCAACGAACGAGCCAAGGCCAGAGGCTCCCCGCACGCCGCGCCGCTCCGGCCGCGCTGCCAGCACTCGCGCAAGCAAATCGATTACCAACCAGCGTACCAAAGTACCAAGTTACCACCCCTCTCGACAACTCAGCCTTGACTCTCATGAGGCCCTTACAAATCACACAGCAATTGCTTCATCGGTATTTAGCAATTCTAGAGAGGCTGTTTTTTTTGTATTGTGGACACGTGGACACGTTTTTTGACAACAATCGCACAGTCTTTTTCACGTTTTTTCAGGTGTCTGCATACTGAATTAAAACTAAATCATAATAAAATAATCATTTAATTATAAGTAAGTACTTACATTATTATTCATTATTATTATGCTGTCCAAAAATGCTACACACATTCTACAGGATAGGAATAAATAGTAAATACTATGCCACGTAGCTTTGGATAGTTATGGGCTACCTTTAGTTTATCAAATCAAAAAAGTTATACTTATATTTGAATAATAATTTTCGGTATAACTAGCTGTTTTTTGTTACTTTCAGCATAAAGCCAAATAAGCGGTTAGTCCACCACTCAGTATCCAAACTTGAATCATCAACCGTTTGTTTACACCTTGGTAATTTTCTGAGCCAAATACATAATGCAGATAATGTTCGTAATTGGTGTTCGATTCGATAATAAGCTATAACATTTGGATGATGTGGCCATGTGTGGGCGGTGAGAGAGGCAGCGCGGTTGGCGGAAGCACGGGTACGCGAGCGGCGCGGGCGCGGGGGAGGCAGGTGGTATGGTAGCGTCAACGCGCGGCCGTGAACTTTCTTCGGACACGTTTTCAGGAGCGAATTCTGCGCAATACTCCGACCGAAGGGGCCCCACTCTCCCCCCTCATCTCTCCTTCTCAGGTAGTCCTCCAACCACTTTTCTAATCGAACGATCGTGACTGTGACAGATCACAAATTATGCTCATCTCATGGTAATACTAAAATCACCATTTTTGTCGTGATTCGCCAGTTTCGCCACGGAAAAAATGATGTAATCGTTGTTATGTTTTCTTTGACAATCTAAGTAGTACTTTTTATTTGCATTTAATAAGTACTTATTTCATATGTTATCATATGATGTATTGATATAGTTCGATTAAACTTTACTTATATGACGTCATGATTACAAAAGATTTCAAAAAGGCAGTACTTACGTAATTGATAAGTAATTGCTTTGTTTCACTCGCAATTACATCCCTACTTTTCATTTATAATATAAATAGAAGGACAACAAGATATGGCGCCATTGTACTTACTAACAATTCAAATATTCTAGTTAAAACTAACAATCTTTTAGTGTACTCGTACTTAATCAGATTCAGAGTTTCAGACTGAGACAATTAAGTACCTAAATATTAACACATAGGTACTACGTGACAGAACTACTGGTTGGTTTCGAAATATTTGCAACTGGACAAGTATAGAACATGTCATCATAAACCTATATACCGACGCAGACGATTAAAATGTAACAAGGAAACGTGAAAACTTCCTCATTCTTGCGCGAACGCTGTAGGTGAGTAGAGCACAGCAGTGCAACGTAAATCGCGAGCAAAACACGGCGTCTTATACAACTAGTGCATCGCCGCGCGTGCTGCTCTGATTACCAGACTCACATCGCAGTTGCGCTATATTGCGATGCACCATTAGTATTATTGTTATCATTTAGTTGAAACATTAGCGTTTACTCATAGTTGTTTAGCTTTATCCTGAAATGAAGAATAGACCTGAAGATGACCCCTGCTGAACTAGGCCTCCCCTATAAAACGCCGTTCTAGACGCTTATCATAACGAGGATTTGTCAACCATGCTTCGCAGCCGGCTTAGCGATCGCAGAAGATATTAATGAACTGAGGAAAATGCTGTTGGATGTTATCTGGCTCTTATGGCACCCACACCATGGAAAGAGATGGGGTGGTCCTATTTGTAGGCCGGGACCTCATGGCCAGCCCTAACCAATTGCAATAATATCTCTAAACTGTAATTGAAACTAGACGATATACAATTTTAACGTTTTCTGGCATGACAGCCAAAAAGACAATGTTTTAGTAATAAAAATATGGATAATATAATTATTCAATCTTAAGTTCTCAACATATTGTCATTAGGCAGTCTACAATAGCATGCGCTGCGCTGCGTATGCGCAACTCTATTATTTATCCTAGCTTATTTTTGTATCACAATCATTAAGAGAAGCCATATACTTAAATTTAAAAATTTGTGTGGGGATTATATTATCTGTGGTGTAGGTAATTTGATTATTTTCATTTTTGTCTCTTGAGTCAGTCTTGCGTCGTTCTTTTATCTCCTTTTGTATTATATATACTAAGTACAAGAAACATTCATTAAAGTTATAGAGCTGTGAGTGGTACGCAGACGTCCTCTGTCAGGTGCAGGAAGTCAGACTTCCATGTAAATATCAAGGTAAAACAGCAGAAAGAAGTACACCTAAAGCTCCCTTTCATTGACTACAGTTACCTACTCTTTTTATTTTATTGTATTGTAACGTCTTCTCTTTGTTTTTAATTATACTACTTATTTACTTAAGTCTGGACTGAAGTGTTTATAAGTTATCCCAACAAAATAGATTACATTGATGGTCATTGTAAAATAGAAATAACTGCTCAGCTCAGAGTAAGTACCTATAATAGGCATGATGACTAAAATTTTTTTTTGGATACATTAATTATATTCCTCAAAAGATAAACATTTGTGAAAACAAAAATTAAATATCTAAATTACCATTTTACAAGCATTTTAATAACCGGAATAGAAAGAGATAGCTCAAACGGCTAGTGACGTCAGAGGAAAGTCGTTATAGTACCTCATTACTAAACTGTGGTAGCTTTTCATACAATCTATTTGGCATGTGACGTCACGAGTAGATTTTTCATAGTAACTGTGGGGGCGCTCTGTTTCGCGAGAAAGGGACAGGAGATTCCTCCTGTAGAAACTTTAAAAGCTTATTACTCCATGATTTATTTACCGATTTTGCTTATTTTTTCAACTATTGCATTCATTTTTAATCTTCTTTATGAAAGTAATATTTACTTGTTCATTTTTAATAGTAGTCATCATGCCTATTCTACGCTACCCAGTCTCTTCCCTGTTTCTATTTAATAAAATAAATTTTGGCATTGACATTTAACTACACATTTCCGAGATTATTATAACGATTAGTTAAATGATTTGACCAGATAAATCTCAATAGTAGAAATAAACCTTGTGCAATAGTTTTACTGTAATTTAATGATTCGTTTTATTTGCGGATATATCTTGCGGAGTGTAACGTTTGCCATTATTAGAGCCAGTTAACAGTTTGGTTTCCTTGTAAAACATTATAGTCACCTTGAGGCTGACATTGCGGCTAATTCAGCACACTTTGACATTGACATGTTCCGATATTTGAACGAGGAAGTTCCCTTAGCGTATTTGGCGAGGTAGCTGCGGCGGGGCCATGTTCACTAAGCTTGTAGCTTGTAGGTTACGTTTGTCTACTTCCTAAAAGTATGTAGTACGCGGAAATGCAGATTAATGCAATATGACATTATCATTTATTTCAATCGCTGGATATTAATCCCCTCATATTATATTGACTTGGAACACAAGGATTAAAATGGCAACCCGAATTAGAATAGAATAGGCAGAATATTATATTCAATATAAGTATTGAATCACGCCGGGGTCAATGTAGCTGTGGCTAAAGCTATTTTTTGGTGGGGACTTGAAGGTCAGATTGCGTCATAATATTTGGCGGTTGTAACAAATAACGCCTGTGTGCCACAGTGCCAAAGTGACAGCTTTTCATATTTTTGTTGTAAATAACTTAAAACATAATACAGCTCTACACGTAATAATACCTTTCGAGATTCATCCATCAAAGGTATCTTTGCCCGAAAATTTATTAGGGTATGAAAATCACCCTTGCGCTGAGCTTCTCTAAGATACCATTATGCTGAGACTGTTGAGGCTACTCCTGTTGCCAACTAATTATATGAAATGTTATGGGTAGCTATTATTTGTACGAAGTTATGTTTTTCTTTGGCAATAAATTATATTTACTCTTCTTATTTTTAATTATATGTAGGTCTGTCTCAGTGGCGGAACTACTTACACCATCTGAGGCCGTGGCGAATTTTCCAAAAATCCTCCTCTCACAGAGCAGGAATAAAAAAAGCTTGACAGTGTAGTGTTATTTCTAACCGACTTTATAAAAAGCAGGAGGTTCTCAATTCGGTTGTATGTTTTTTTAATGATTGTTACCTCAGAAATCCTTCATTAACTAACCAGGGGGGGGCAACCACAACGTTTTATAGCATTATTACTTCAATCATACATTGACAAATGACATAAAAGTAAGAATACTTTAATGTTACAGAGCCAGAGCAGTTTTGATGACGTCACGTTAAACCGTTCACACTGTAGACGTCTCGTTCACACGCAGGAATACTTTATAAGTTCATGGTACGAATTCGATTAAAATTATTGTAACCTTGAAATAATAATGCCATAAAACATGATGGTTTTGTATTCATCATAATCATTAACAGCCTGAAGACGTCCACCGCTGAACATAGGCCTCCCCCCGGGAGCGCCACTTAGAGCGGCTGCTCGCCTCCTGTATCCATCCGCTCTCCGCGGCTTTCACCAGGTCGTCGGTCCACCTAGTGGGGCGCCGGCCTACGCTGCGTCTTCCAGTTCGTGGTCGCCACTCGAGAACCTTTTTTCCCCATCGGTTGTCAGTTCTACGAGCAATGTGGCCTGCCCATTGCCATTTCAACTTGCTAATCCTAAGAGCTATATCGGTCAATTTAGTTCTCCTGCGGATCTCCTCATTACGGATCTTACGGTTACTCATTACGGTTTTGTATTAGTTTGTG
The DNA here is from genome assembly GCA_963580505.1 of Ennomos erosarius. Classification (NCBI taxonomy): domain Eukaryota; kingdom Metazoa; phylum Arthropoda; class Insecta; order Lepidoptera; family Geometridae; genus Ennomos; species Ennomos erosarius. The sequence continues at coordinate 7,350,424 of OY756981.1, read as the reverse complement.
GTAATCCAGCTGTTTGGATTTAAGAATTTATTTATTTGTAGCATGACATGGCTGGCCTGATACCAGACTGTCTGTACTTCCATCCATTTAATAATTCGACCCTTTGAACTATTGAAATGCATAAAAAGATCTAGGAAGCTGAATATGTTGTTAGTTGTAATACTTACCTATAAATATTTGTAAGTTCTTCAAATGACGGGTAGGTGTTGACTGTTGACGATATGGGGCCCCAGCCACTAGCGTTTTAGCTATAATTGAGCTCACCCGACAAATTGACCTTGGCCTTGGCACGGGTTGCCGAATCAGCCGAGGTCGGTTGCGATTGAGAGCGTCCGGATCACACAACTCTTATGTCGTGCTTGCCTGTTCGCAATAAAAATAAATAGCTTCAGGATTCATCTCAATACAAAGAAACGACCTAGAATTTCGGTTACATTAATGTCGGCAAATGTATCCCTTTCGGCCTCATTTTTCGGCTCGGCTGTCGGTTGTTATTCATGACGTCCGTTTTCAATTTGATCTTCTAGGAAAACACCGTAGTTGGTTCCTTCTTGGAAAGCGTTATTAAAGGTCGACAGGTCAATTACTTTAGGCAGAATAAAATTATCCTTGAATGCTACTTTAATTTAATACAACTTAGCTTTTAATCAAAGACGAGTAACAAAAGGATTTTTTATATGATAATTAAAATAATAACACAGTGTTCATTTGCGACCTACCGAATAAATAAATAGGTAAGTACAGTTCAAATAAATTCATTAAGATATTTTATTTAATAAGAACTTACATAGGTGTATATATCAAGATAACTTATAAGTAATATATTTAATCAAAACATACCCTATAAATGCGTTGGGGTATACTGCATAATTCATGCAAAATAGCCCCTAATAATTTTGTACTATTATTTATTGCGTGCCCCAGCCAAAATCCAGCCAAGGTTTATTCATATTTGCTACTTGTATGTAAAAATATTAAGCAGTAGCGATTATTTAAAATTCTTAGATTATAGTAGCAATGAACTTTACAAGTTAAATTACCTACGTAGCTAAATAAAATCAATAATGATGTCAAGTCACTGCGACGTTTATGACAATGTGATCAAATATGGTTAACAATAACATTCAGCCAGGTCGAATTTCTGATGCGCATCGGATGTAACCGCCGCCTCAGCGAGACCTTGACCGCCCGACGTCTGCAACATTCGGCATTAACCGCAGAATAATAAATAGTGGCTATAACCACTTGGCTTCATCGTACCGAATCGCCAACGAAGCTTTTCGTGACCAATTCGCAATACTTCCAGTGAACGCCCGCCAACCTCCTTTCTCATTGTGTTATTGCGTCGTTTGTTTGCGCTTTTATAAAACACGTGGCTTTATGATACTCATGTCATGATATCACGTATTAATAACCTTGACTCATTTTTAGTCACGAGAATATGGGAGTCAACAATTTTGATGAGCAGTAAACAATTTCCTATCGCTTCTTAAATTACTCGTATAAATTATAATAAATTCAGATGATTCCCTTCCCTTCCCTAAGGTCTTTTTTATAATACGTTTATGTTATCTCGCACTAAGTACATTACACAGCAACACAATCCTTACAACTTTAAAACTGTGACAATAGATTGCGCCACTTTTACCTCTAGATAAGCATGTCAAAGCTCATATTTCAACACCACCCCTTTTGTGGTTTTTAGTCGTGAAAAGGGATCCTTGACCACATTTTGTGAGCAGACAAGTTGTTTGCTTAATTTATGAGTGGCTACGAAGTTAATAAAGTGCTAAGTCCCGTTTGACCGGTGGGCCCTCGTCGCGCGCGGTCTATTGTCCCTGCGTCCTTCGACTGTTGAAGGAAGGTCGACCGCCCCATTAACGTCGTATTTTGTTTGTTCGAGAACAAACAGTTTTTAAATCGTGCGATAATAAAGCCCCAGTGTAGGCCAGTCTTTATAATCTTATTTTTTGTTGCTAGCTGACCCGCCTCGGAATCGCACGGGCTTACTTTGTCTTTTTTATTTACCTACACCATATTTTTAAACGTTAATTAGACCATCTTAATTCGTCCCTTTCATAAAATAGTTTAACGTTTAGCTTTTAAGTAAGTGTATTGTTCAAAAGGTCAAGGTTCATGAATCCTTATTAACTACTCCATCAAAGATTTTTTAAGTTATTGCCCTAAAAAATCCAATCAACCACGATGTTGAACTTATGGTGTTATGTAAGCATTACTTAAAGTTTCAAAAAACTATTGTACTGATTTGGCTTAGGTTAGGTATATTAGACAAAGGTTGTCCTTTACAAAGAATTTCAGTATATGTTCTTGAGATACCCATAGAAAGAAATAGTTCAGATATTTTCTCATATTTATGTGAAATCTTTCAGGGAAACTTTTCTAATTATTAGCCCTTAAAAACTGAATTCTATACAAAAAACATTAGCCAATTATTTCGGATAATAGTGTTGCGGCGCCTCCGGTCGAGTCACCGAGGCGAAGCCAAGAAAAACCGATACGCTAGATCAAATGTTTTAGGTACCGATTTAATTTAATATTAAAAGACGATTTTACAAAAAATGACATACCTTAAGATATTGGTAAAAAATGCTAAATTGTTACACGATAAAATGTACCTACTATACTCTCCTATATAATGCTCAAACCGGGTAAAATAAAAATCCGAAACAAATTAAGTATTCATTAATATTTTCATTTTATTTTGGTTTTATGAAATCACATGTCATTTAGTACTAAGTAGAGAGAATTTTTTAAATTTCAATTTCAGTTTGCGTTGATATTTAAGTCGAATTTCTAATACATGGTTTTCTTTTTAAAAGTAGTGTACAGGTGTGAACGGTTTTTAATTTACATTGGCTTAGCTTTTTCCTTTGAAACCCAAAATGTTGTCAAGTAAATACATATCCGTCACAGTGTGTGGTGGGTAGAGGATAAAATAATAATCCGGAAGCGCAAAAAATAGAAACCTTAAATTGCAAACAATATGGCATACGGTCTACTTTTTAATAAGTAAAAAACGCGTCCGATCAATCGAGATCAATAAAAGTGAGTCGATCCCATCGGCTGCGGTCACAAAGAACAATACACGCTATACATGTGGCTACCGACTGACGATACCCGCTTGCAGTTTTTGTTAACATCCTTTTTGAAATTACTATCAACTTTAACCCCATGACCATATGATACATATTCGTATAGCAAAGTGTAATGAAAAGTTTGGCGTTGTAATTTGATATTCGCACCCTGATGTTAAAAGTGAGGGCAGAGCGGAAGGAAATAAAAAAGTAAGTTCCTATTCACTTTCATGTTATTATCGACTTGCACACATGTCGCACAGCTTTTTGTTTGGCAAAATGTAAGTAAATCCACTTTTTTTTTTGTTTTTAATCAGAAAATAAGCATTAAGAAGTAAGCACTTTTCTTTGAATAAATAATCTTATTAAATCATATAGGATACTTGAATGCCGATACTTATCGATTTAATTAATATGTTAAAATAGAATGTTTTATGCTACGCCCAGTGCAGGATGCTTTGAGCACAGATCCTATAAAAAGCTATAGGATCTGTGACTTTGAGGATAAGTTAAACAGACAGGAAGACAGACGGACGAACGGACAACGGAGCCTTAGTAATAGGGTCCGTTTTATCCTTTAGGTACGAAACCCGAAAAAGACAGGCCGGCATGGCATCGCGGTAGAGAGACATAACTATAATATATTTTATAAGAACTCCATAATAAAACCTAGGACGCATTATATTAAATTCAATACGTTTCCTTAAAAAACTAGGGTATTTGCACGTGGGAGGATATTTGCGAAACCTTTTAAAAAGCTTCCCTTTGTGCAAAAAGGGAAAGTATTGAAGCGAAATAACTGCAGCAAAAAGTGTAAATAAATGGAAAAAAATGGAGAACACCTTTGTCAGATGCAACCCTTTGCTTTTTGCTAAAACATGAGAAAATCATACACATCTGTCGTCATTAAAAAAGTGGGTGGGTGTAGGTAGGTGTACTTACAATTTGTTTGTTGAGACCTATAAAAATCTCCACATAAATAAATGTAAAATTGAGATGTAGCAACCAGTTGACATATTTAAAATAGAACACTAGAAAATATAGCAAATTTAGTGCTGCCGATGCCGGTAGAGCAAATTTGGGTCTACCGCACAGCTCTACATTACAAGCGCCAGCCTAAAATGGCACAACCTAGTCGTCTTCTTTCGATTGGTTGAAATATTTCCAAACTACATTAAGTATGAAGAAAAATCTAGTTACTTAGTTGAAGAAAAGTAGGTTTTGTATAGCAGAGCGCCTGCGCACCAGTGGCCTTGACCGGCCTGCGCCAAAATTTCCCGGTCGTTCACCCGCCCGACGCCCACCGCCACTCGTTTTATCTCGCATAAATACCTACCGTACCGCACAAATACCAACCTTATCGCAACCATCTAAAGCACAGTTTCATGCGATGAGTTTGCGGAACGATGATATTATATAAATTCGTGTTTATGTGCGTACCTATTGTTGTAAGAAACTTGTTTATCAATAACAAGTTGATAATAATATACTAACGACGTAGTGCTATTATGTGAAGTTACTCAAGTTAGAGTGTTACGCAGGTTTTGTTTACCTGCTGGCTGATTGGAAAACCAATTATATATTTTAAAAATAACTTAGATAGGTAACATACTTATTATTTGTTTAAGTGATTGCATTACTGACCAATTCTGATAATGAAGTTATTATGACATGTAACTCCCTCCATACAATTCATGTTGACGACACAGTACCTTACCGACTGAGTAATCTGAACAGAATTAATGTTCCTATTGGATGTCGACTAGTAGGTACCTAATGTATTTAGGTCGGACGTCACGTGGACATACATCCCGGAAGTGCGTGCCAGGAGGGTAGCGGGCAAGAAGGGCGGTGCGGCACCGGGTCACTCCGTCACGCTGCGACATGCACTCGCCTTCTATTAGCTCGATTTCGTGTTCAAGTTCAGTCGCGTTCCATCACCAAAAATATTTTGTGGTGTGACGCAACCGAGAGCGGGCTACGTCCCACTCGAGCAGTCGCGCGGCTCTCCATCGAAGCCGCTCTCACGCGACCTTGGCCGCGGTGAGCTGCAAGGTTCGGGTCTTCGAACTCACGCTGAGGGGCGGGCGCGGGGAGGGGGGCAGCCGTTCCACCAATCGCTGGCCGCGCTCGTCTGCGCGTGCTTGCTATTGGCTCACCGTCAGCGCGGCAATGACCTCGGAGACCGGAGTTCGAAGCGCGCCGATCCTCGCTACGAAGCGCAGACCGACAGGCTTTGCCGACCGATAGAGGCGATATTCGCTCGGCGTCGTTCGCTCGATCGTCTAAGCGATTGTATCGCACGGAGCGCCGATCTTTTTGCAGACTTTCACTCTTAAGGGGAGGCTCGCGCGGCTTCGAGCAGGAGCGCGCGCGGCGCCCGCTCAGTTCGTCGATCGAGCTCGAGCGAGTCGCACGCGCGCGTGCAGATAACCCTCGTAGTGACCTTCATCCGCGTCGTGCCGGCGCGAGTTGCTCATGCACTCCTATCCTATATTCGGAAACGGAGCAGGACGATTCATGCCGAAGAGCTGTCGTGCTTTTATGTGCTTCACGTGTAGTGCAGTGAGAGGAAAGACAATTCAATAGTTCTAAGGATATTCATATGACTTTAGTGATGTCTCCGGACAGCAGCTACGGACATTACGATGCGCCTACGCCGGCTGACCACAGTATGATGAGTCCGGTGCATAAGGAACGGGAACCAGAGCTGCATATAGGTAGTCTTTATGTATAACTGGCACTGCATGAAACGTTTCAATACTTATTTTTTTTATTTGACGTCATTTGTAAACAATATGATGTTTATGTTTCAATATAGCTTAAAATATAATTATGTTACTCTATTTTTTAAATCCTGTCAAATATTATGTACCATACTTTTTACTATAATATCAATATCTAAATTATTGTTGTCACTTCACTATTATATCCAATATTACATTGTTAGAGAAGTCGTTCAAGGTCACTCACAGCAACCAGAAACAAGCCGCGCGCTGTAAATACTCTCATGTCATGACAATCTTAATTAGGTACCTACCTACATACTTTCAGGAACGGTTACTTCTATCTTAAAGAACGAAAGTAGTATTGTGATCACTCATCAAAATATTTCAGTTGGTGTCTACTTATAGCGAGATTAGCGTGAACCTACCTATTTGTTGTTAGTAAAATGTAATATAGAGTCAGTTACTTAGCAAGTTCGTGTAATGTAGAGTCTGTAATTTAACAAGTTTTTGTAATGTCTACTTAGAGAATCGATTGATTTTCAATTGTTTCTATCAAAATATCTTTTGTTTCACTTATCTAATCTTTTGTACCATACAAATCAAACCAATTTACGTGTTATGTAATTTTTAAAGCACACGTACAAATTCGGATAAAATAATTTCACATTGGTTTTGGCACTACTTAACGACTATTCTTGATTAATGATGAAAGTCGTTGTTATCGCATCAGTAAAGGGTTCAATGCTAACAAAAGTAATTTTCTTCGTTGTCAACGGGTAAACCGTTTGCAGAACGAATGTTTGATTGATCGACTTGAACATTTCCGCTCGGAAACGCCAGAGAACAATTAAAATGGCATTGTGCAAAATATAAGGACCTCTCCAAATATAATCGATGAATTCCTCCCAGCAAATCGATGGGGTGATTGAATGCAGCTACTACCTACAGGGTACCCTTATCGATTTGCGTGATTCCTAATGATCTTATCGTTTTCTCCCGTGAAATTTGACTTAACGGTTACCATTGTACCCCCTTTGTAAAATAAAATTATTAATGATCATTATCGTGTAAGGGTTGCAAGTTAATGATGTTTGATAAAAATCTGCTATTGCAACTATTAAATAAATGCTTTAAACTGTAATTGCCATAACATCGTCATCGTAAGGTCTTTTAGTTGTAACCTATTTGAAAGCGGTCACAAAATAGCTACATTATAGGGGAAGGAATTCCATGTTTGGAAACGCTAACGTGTTTTGTCTGTTAGATTAAAATATTAAAAAACGGTTGTATTGTATGTTATTATGATGTTTGCGTTGGTAACGCAGTTAACGAGTGATGTAACAAAGAGAGTAACATCGGTAACAGCGCTCGGCTCCACGTGGCGACAGCTGTCTAACCTCACCCACCACACTACTTTTACTTTTCTCTCGAGGCACGAGCTGCCTCTAACCACTAGTTGAATGAACTTGCCAGAATGCCATTTCAGGCTTCACTTGTTTATTTATTTACGTTTCTTTAACTTAAATAAATAAAGTAATTGAGAACCGTCTACCAACTTAAGTTATACGCCAATGGAGGACGGCTGATACAACTTTTTTCAAAGCAGAATGAGTATATGCTGAAGTATAAAATGCTTCTTAATTCAATCACTTCTTGAGGTTGGTGTGATTTTCTACATTAACGATTTTTGCAGTACACGTAGATCTATGAGAAACGTGTTCTACGCCCAGGAAATGAAACTAAACGTGCTTGAGTTGTAGCATTTTCATATAAGAGTTACTGGTATTTGCTGGTATTTACAAACAAACATCACCGTGACACAGATCTGTGGTGGCTGCAGCGGCCGCGTCAGGTTCTTTCTGCACGCTTGGCTGCTGTTACGTGGACGAGAGACTTTCTCGCGCGCTTTCCTTGCCACTTAATTGACGTAACGAACGAGCGACTCTCACGCGCCGCTAAAAAACGCGCGTGTTGCATCACATGAGGAGAAATGGCTGCACGCTACTGCCTCTGTTGCAACTGCACTAGTTACGTCTCGTGACGCTTTCCCTGATCCATTGTGATCCCCACCGCGCTGCACTCGACTCAGCCACGAGAGTGCGCTCGAGATGACACCAAACTCACTGCGAGGGCCATATAGCATTAGAAAAAAGAAAGTAACTATAGAAAGCGATCGCTCCGTGCGTCGACCCGCCTCGAGTGCTTGCCAGAAATAGAAAGTTCGTACCAAAGGCCCGGCGAGCCTGCTCCCTTAACAAATAAACAAATCGCTGGATGAGGAAAGTGAGAGCAGTCGGGGGTGCCCGAACCAGTTCCCGGGACGACCGCTCCCGCCGTCCCGCGCCGTGCCACACTAACTCGACACAATCACCTGTTGTTACTGAGGAACTATCATATCACTGACCCACTCAAGTAATTGCTTTGGTCATTAAGCCTTCTAAAACAAGTTTACTTTATGATTAAAACGCTGAGGTGATTGCATATGCAATTAATAGTGGTAAGGTAAATAACTTTTGACCTTTGTTGTGTGGAGATAAATATTAGTGAACATATGACAAAAATTACTTCATATCGTTGTTGTTTTAACTGTCTTCTTTCATGGTAAGAGATCATTGACTTTACCAGAGTAGAGAGACACAGCACTTTCTAAAATAACTATTCAGTGTCACCTTGACGCACGCAACATGACGCGGTTGCGTCACATGATTTCATTACTAAGACGGTTTTGTTTTGCATTTAATTTAAGCAGTAAAGTATTGATGGAGTAGTAGGCACTGATTTAGTGTACCTACCTAAACAACTAAGATTGCTTACCGAAACGAAATATTATGACACATGAGCTGAACGGGAACCACGCGACTTCAGTGCACGTGCAGGCTACCTATAGGTACCACTTTATAGATACAATTTCATACACTTACGGTACGGTGTCCTTTCCGTGGTCGAAATTTGAACTTGACTCAGTGTGACTCAAAAGGAAAATAGACAGCTGAAGCGAATGCAAAGTTTAGCTGCAGTATTTAAACTGTTTGTACATTGTATATTCCTCTCGTAAAAACCTCATATGGGAGCTGTGACTAATTCCGCAATTACACATAAACCCATTTCAGCAAGGCAAGTGGTCGCAAGGTCGCTTTATCGCTGAAATCACGTGTACGTCCAAGATGTTTGTTATACACGCTCGTTTCACAACCCAGGATGTTTGGCATGCGCTAACGAACACCGTAATCTTTACAACGTCCATAAAATACGTGAACATTATTATGTACAATGTAAGCAAGGTGTTCAGCTTCTGTAATACTAAAGTTTGTTTCTCTTTTGTTACAGAGTTTGACGGTACTACGGTACTGTGCCGCGTATGCGGTGATAAAGCTAGTGGTTTCCACTACGGAGTGCACTCCTGTGAGGGCTGCAAGGTAAATATGAACATTTTGTGAATTAGATTTATTCCTTTGAGTGTAATACAATGTTCACCAGCACCGAGAAACTGCGTCGCCTTAATAGAAAGTTACTTTATCTGCCACTGCCACTGTCAATGAAAATATGATTAGAAACATCTGGTTAAAGCGTCTATTGTTTGGATGCTTTAATTAAATAAGTGCATATCATGCGGGTCGCCTCATTGCGTTGGAAGTAGGAAGTGATGACATATCAAGCCCCTCCGCCCCCTACGCGGCAATCGTGAGCTCCTCTCAGCTGCCACTCGTTGCACCAAGGCCGAAACACGCGGAAGACAATCTCTGCATTGCAGACCAGATGACCTTATTTACTCACAAAATGTTAATCCAATCTACTTCGTTGCGTAGACATAATATAGAGCTCGTAGACAAAAAATATCGTGTGAACTTGTTGAGGCGAAAGCGGTTTTGGTCAAATAGATACCTGCTGTCCTCGACCGGCCGTCGATCGGCCCTTACCATCCCTTATACTATTTTCTATACCTTTTTTAAACCTGTTCCGGAACAATCACACGGGAACGAGCTGTCATTTAAAAGTTGGTTGTAAACTCTAAGGTGCAAGGGTCGGGGTCAATTTAAATGCGTTAAGGTTAAAAGTTCCCGTACTGTCTCCCCTTCCCTGTATGTTTTCCTGTTTAAATGTTCCATGTCGTACGCAGCTCGTGGCATTTCATTTTAAACTGTTATAATGATATTCTTTCTAACAAAAACAATTGTTGGTTAAAATTTAAGTAGGCTCTTTACTTTCTATCACAAAATGAAAATATCACGTAGAATAGTGAAAAATGCGAAAACATTGCCAACCATACGCACGACAAACAAGCAAGCCGACAAAATGATTAAAGGACGTAAAACTGTCAACTTAACCAATAAGAACAAGCGCCCTTTTCTCACGTAAAATCTAAAAATACGCAAACAAAATAAACAAATGAAACAAAGCCCCACAAAGCAACTCTGTCTCACGTTCAGGAACAAAATTCTTATATGGAAAGTAGAAAAAATTACGTGATCGGCGAGTGTTCAAGAGCATGCAGTCGAGGCTAATTACTTCCTCATATAATTCTTGACATTTCAATGTCCCTTTCATCTTGCGTGTAATGATATTAGTCCCCTTATTTTGACCCATTTGAATGAAACTTCTATTGAGCAACGGCCGAGTCGACAAAGGCCGTCGTCATGAGCGTGAAAGCGATGCGAGGAAGCGGTTGGGAATAAAGTGCAAGTGTACAGTAAACTGGTTCGTTGAGGCAAGTTTGTTCAACGACGGGGTACACAGTGACCGTCTGCGGGGATCGCGGGACAAAGCGTGTCCTTCGACAGAGGATGTCTGGTCTGGCTCTGGTGCATTGTGCATCGTGCAGTGGTGTGCGAGCAGACGATAATAGCTCGCACTCGCAGATTGTACGCGGACTGCTGCGTGACCCCTAACCGACCGGTTGGCCGTCGTATATCCGTTCATATTAAATATGATTGAAGTGACGCTGAATGTACTAGGTACTTTTGTATTTTATTTTTTGAGTTGGGAACAAAATCATGTAGAAAGATGAAAAAATTTAAAGAAATATATTTAAATCCGTGTAATTGGCGTTATAATGTTTTACAGATTATTATTACTAATATCAAAACATCCAAAATGTTAACAATATAACATTAGTCTATCAAAATAAAAATGATAATAAACGAGAAAATAATAACAGTGTTAGCGCCAACTAGCGTCAACTTTATGAAACACATTGTCAAAGTTCAGCTACTCGCCGCTAGGTGGCGCTGTAAGATACAACGCTGCAGTGCTGCTGCCAACGGCAACGTGCGGAATCTTCTCTGAATGAATGACGACTGCGCGTGTAATGTTGTAGCTAGATTTGAAGTTGTAGAGCATCGGAAGTGTCGAAACGTACGCATCGAAGTCAACGAACTTTGCTTATTCAACAATTAAATTAACCAAACAATTACTAGAAATAAATCGGGGTATCTAGAACTTGAATGATTATCATCAACATGATGAGGAAACAATACCTATTCGATCTCTAGAGATTATGAGATTGTGGGAGGAATTTACTAAAATGCATTATGCAGGTAAATGCCACCATTGAGTAATTTAATCAAAAATTAATTTATTAATCAAAGTAGATTGTAACCGTAAATAGGGCGTGGTGTGATGTGGCGCGCATAGCTCTTAGCCGCCACGGGCTACGGCAGCGAGCGCAGTCGCGGGTTCTTTGTTCTGTTCTGGTTGGCCGACATAATTTCCGCGCGTACTGGGTCGCTCATTTTTCGGCACCGATCACCGGTGCAGGGCGCGCGGCCGTCGACCCCACTCGCTAGCGCCGCGCGCCCGCCTCCTCTCGCCGTAAACAACTTTTACGGGCAACGAATATACGCGCAACGTGAACGTAACCTACATTATTTTTGAACTGTCAGCGCTGAGTTCGTTGATCCCTCGCCGGTTATACCCGTATTTATTGAGAGCATCGCGGCCGACTGTTGCGTTTACGATTTCCTGCTCCGCACAATGCCTGCCTATGTGTTTAACGAACTTGACTCTTGCTAATTAAACTCTAAAGAATGATTTATTGGATTATACGGTTTACTGTTAAGCTAATAGCAGTACTTATATTTTAGGATGCTCCACATTTTTAAGTGTAGGTAGACTTTAATAGCTATAATAAATAGTATGGAATGGAGGCATTCTTTCGATGAGAGGATCTCTTTTTTCCGCGTTCATACAATAAGTTTTCTTTGAGTTTATTACATTATCTTTAACAATCTACGATTTATTATTCTGAGTATCTATACGCATCTGACTAATACTTCAATAAATTCAATTAAAAACATTATAGCTTCATGAAACGTCGTTGAAATTAACAACACCTGAAATTACATTATAGATTACATTCTGCATAAATAAATTCTCGATACTTACTTACTTAAAAGTACTGGTTCTATAGATTAGATATTATGGTGAAGTAAGCAACTTGCTTATATTATTTAATTTTATTTAGTTGTTCTTTATCTTTACTATAGTTGTATAATGTTGTTATTTCGTTGTACCGAGTAGGAATTTCGCTACACTAATGTGTGTATAATCCCAGATAATATAATACTTTGTATAACTGAAAAACTACTACCATAATTAACTAATAAGTAATAACCATCTCATTCATAATATTAGCAATCAATGGAACAAGTAAACATTTAATTATAGATTACTTATGTGTGTGTGTAATAGATACTCTAAAAATAATACAGAGGTACGTGGACGGGAAATGAATCACATATGAGTCAGAGCAGAGGCTTTTGTTATCGCTAACATCTGTGAAGCAGGCACGTAAGAATGGACAGTTACATAGTAACTCGCAACTAATCTGTCAGGGAACTGTTAACGTTCTGTGGTGTTCCTCGGAACGGTCTCTGCGTCATGTTTTCAGCAGTCGGAGGAGTCGTTGTCCGCGTTACCGTTAATCGCAGCGACGCCTCTCTGAGACGCTCACTAAACTTGTCATTAAGGCTAACGCAAGTAGGTATGTGCGAAAAATTGAATTACTCACTCACGACACCAAGTCATTTGTATAGCTTAAGATTAATGTCGATGTAGCGCTATTTAGAGTTTGCTAAGCTTAGCGAATTCGAATTGGAAACGACCGAATATAAAATTTGGTAGAGCCGATGAATATAGGATCTAATCTCCCGCTTAAAGCTGGAAGAACATCAAAATAACCGTGCCATACAAACCGAGAAGTAAAAATGAATTTTAAAACCCAATTCACAATAAGCCACAATAAAACCCGAGCAAAGTATGTCAATGTAACGTTAACGACAAAAAGTGTTGGCCGATCGCTTATCTCGAGCTTTGGCCGCAACTCGGCTATGTCGAAAAGTCTAGATGTCGGGTGCGACCCACATAGCACTGACGAAATCTTCGCTATGTATGAATTTATGTGCCAGTTTATTTATATACCTGTTCTGGTGAGTCACGCCGGCGCTCGCAGAGAACGACTCGGCAGGCTTGTCACTCGCCATATAATAAATACTCAAATCATTGCTCTGCTCCGCGTCACAGTATTGAAGATATGTACTTATTTAATTAGGTCACAAAGATCATAGACTTGTCGAGCGGTTAGTTATGTAACAAGGAAAACTGATACAGGCAACCTACATAAAACATTACAAAAACCACAAAATCCCCGTTACTCATGCACATTAATAAAAGTAAACACATGTTCACTTACCCAACGGTCTCATATAATAATTGACGACTCATCGAATTATCAAAATGACCTAAAATCAACTGTACTACATAATGGACTAAGTGGAATTTTGTAAGCGTCCAATACAAATAGAAATACATATATTTTTTAGAACTCGAAAGGAAGTCACCGTGTTAATTAGTAAGCGGTCAATGACCGATGATAATGCTATTCAGTTTAAGGAATAACAAGCACCTACATACATAAGTACGGCATACGGATATATTTTGTTTATGTAGGGAAATACGCTCTTGGATTTAATTGGACTTATGAAGCTGACCGCTTCATTACAAAGCTATTGTCTTGATTTATATAAACTTGAAATTAACATCGCTTTAACGCTTAGGTAGAGTGTTTCGTAGACGTATGTAACGAATGTAGGCACGATAAGTGAGGTGTGTCGCGGTGCGGGCGGGACGGTAAAGGTTTTGTTTTCGCGGCGGCAGGTCGTCGACCGCGTGGCCGGTCAGTGCCCGCTGCGACCAATTATGGGCTACTCGCACAGCGCACAATGGATCGATGGCAGCATGAAATTGGGCCACCGAGCCGCGCGCCCCGCGCACTGCGCACAGCCTCCGCGCTCGCGCCCCGCACCCGACCTAACGTAATGAGCCCCTGCATACGACTTACTTACACCACCACTATCTAGTTTCCTTCCATGGCAATATTATGTACCAATACAGTACTTCAACTCTGAGTTAGGTATACAGTTGTGTAAATAAATAATACGTAAGTAGGAAGTTATTGTTTACTTGCCATGTTTACGTTTTTTATGAAAAATGCATTGCATATAGGTGTGCCATGCATAAATGACAACAAGATAATAATGGCTTATCTTATCATTAACAACATTAAAAAATGAAATAAAATAATAATGATCAGGTTTGCTAAACGATACGTAGTAAACAGAAGTAGAGTGTTAGGCACATAGCTAGTCATCGTGGTGATGTAGTAATTAAATTGGATCATTGCAGCCCTTAGAGGCGCGAGCGCATTGAGGTAGGCCGTGACGCATGGATGACGTCACTGGGGTATGGTCGGTCAGCGACCGCTCGAGCTGTGCCCTAGCTCCCGGGAGCCACAGGGCGAGGAGCGGGTGTAGCGGGGGAGAGCTCGGTTGTGCAATCGAACGGTCGCCGACCCGGGGTGAACGGCCGCGCGCCGCGACGCCCGCCGGGATGCGCCCGGCCTATATCCGGCGCACCGGTGCAGCGGCAGTGGGCACATTCTAGAGCGGCATGGACCGTTAGCAGCGCGCGCGAGGGCCGCGCGGGGGCCGGGGGCACTCTCACTTTCTCGGTTGGGTCGGCGGCCGGCAAGTAGGTCGCGCGGGTAACTGTGCGCCGCGCTCAGCGCCGCCCGCACAGTTCTCTGTCGGCCGCCATCCGTGTCGGTGCAGCGCGCAAGCTTGCGCCCCAGTGAGATAGCTCGCAGAGTGGCAGTGGCAGTGCTAGTGTATTACCTTTTAGTGAGTTTATATGATGTCGTGTGGCGCCGAGCTGCGCGAAAAGCACTCGGTGCTGGTGAGCATGCTGGAGGCGCGCACTGAGTCCAGCGACTCGGGCTGCTCCAGCGATGACAATTCTGACGCCGAGCGTGACTCTAACTGCCGCTGTGATCCGCAGGGCTTCTTCCGTCGCTCCATACAACAAAAGATCCAGTACAGGCCCTGCACGAAAAACCAGCAGTGCTCCATCCTTAGGATCAACAGAAATCGGTGCCAGTATTGCCGATTGAAAAAATGCATCGCCGTTGGCATGAGCAGAGATGGTGAGTTCTTAGTTTTTCTTATTTATCAACTATTAAAAGTTTTCGAAAGTTAATGGAATAAAATATTTTGTGTACGTACTAGTAGTATATTGAATGGATATAAAAATATGATATTCCACTATTAAAAAAATATTAAGTACATTGCTTTAAAATATTCTATTAACTTTTGACCAATTTCACGATAAAATTATTTGTTTGTTCATAATCACTTCCAGTCAGCAAAGAATATAATGAAATACAATTTTAATATGTTAACAGTGTTATTTATTGAACAAACAAAACATTCAATCGTATTTTTTTATATCATTAATGTTGTCCATAAAGTATAGCAGTCATTGTTAAACGTGTGCCAGAATGACGCAACAAAACATTGAAGTAATAGTGCGCTAATTGGTTGGGTGCGGTGTGAACGTACGTCGTACGTTGGGTTGCAGTACGCATACGCAATTAGAACGGGAAGGTCGCGGGCCGCATCTCGCGCGCCAAGTGGGCCGCGGCGCACGCTCGCACAGATCCTATTTCGCGGGGCTTGCGGGGCATAGCAGAGGAAAGGGGGAGAGCTAGTAGGGGGGACATGGTGGAGGGGAACCGCTGGTCGCGCAGTGTGGGAGGTCGGTTATGCAAGCGCGGGTGAGCGCTCGCTAAGCAGGTCGACGGCCGCAGCAGCCCCGATTGCGTGGTTGCGACACCCGCCTGCTCGGTGAAAGCAGAGAAAGGCGCATTTCGTAAGCGTGAGAGTGAAATTTGTAATTTCACTTTCGTAACGCAGTATAATGACCTCTTGTAGAGAGATTTGTAATTACTTGTCGGTTGTTATGTTATTGCAGTTTCATTTAAACATATTACAACTGTAACTCTATGATTACAACTTGTTTAGCTATGTGAGGTACTATTTATGTTGAGTCACACATTTTCACCTACATAATAATTAGGAACACATAACAACCTACGACAAAAGAACCAGTACCACCACCGCCCAGTACCAGTACTTACCAGTTTTATAACTTTCATCAACTACCAAAAATTGACTGCGTAGCATCTGCGTAGCCTTTTCGTAGAACCATCTACGTGAGCATACGATCAGTTCAGCTACTCAACAACAGATGGCGCAAAAATAGGATAAAATGGCGACCACAGCGCCGCGCCTGTATGTGTTATTTCTTGGAACTAGAGCCATCTGACTGAATTCCACAGACTGTTAAAAACAGTGTGCGCATTCGTAGGTACGCCCTTATTCTGGAAAAGTTAATGTTATTGAATTGAAAGCTTTATTAATAATGTGTTTTATTCGTTTTTACATTTGACGATTTACTTTAATGCGACTACAGACACAATGAACAGATTTGAGGTTTTAACTTTCTCTGTGTCTTTTATAAGTATAGCCGTTATTCGATCTACATTATTGTTATAAAATAATTGCAAAATTGTGGAAATAGCATTTATGCACGTTAAAAATCATAGATTTATTACTTTTTATGTACTTTAGTACCCAAAAAGAACTTTGGAAGTTGAATTGGAGTACCTACATTAAAATCTAGGGTGCTCCTAAGTTCCTCCTGCATTTCGCCCGTTTTACTCCAAACAAATTTAATTTTTCGGAATATGGATGAGCCATCAGTCTCAGTAACAGCTAGAGAAAGTGTAAAATGTCATCTCAATCAGTTGAGCCTGTTTGACTTAAAAGCTACACAAACAATGTTTCACTTTACGTTATACAATAATACTGATAATGATATGATAACATTAAAATAGTGTTACACATAAATCCGCCTTAAAAAAAATACAACATTACTGGCTACGGCCGCCTACGATCGTATCGTAGTAAAGTTTCGTAGAAGTGCTACGCAACATTCCTCTAGATTCGCCTGACGAATTTTGATGACATGTTCATTATTGTACATTAAAACAAAGCACATAAATGTAAATCATTAACACAATATAACCATAAAAACTCTTTAAAATAATGCTGAACTATGTTCATAAATAAAAAAGTATTTAACTAGATTCAACGCAAAAAACAAACACAAATCTTAAAAAACAAGCTTACAAAACTTTCAATAATTAAAATGATTATATCAAAACGAGAGTAATTCATTTAAATATTAGACAACAATTAGCTTACCAGGTGAATGATACTTAAATCTTCAAACTCACCAAGGTTGTTTGAAAATTATTCGCATTATTCAGGTGTGACCATCAAATCTCTAAGGTAGATGCGCGAATATTCGCTGGGCGGGAGTGTGCAGCGGTCAGGGGCGGGGGGAGGGATATGAAGCGGGGGCAGGGGCCTGCGCGGAGTTTATTGACGGCCCCCCTCCCGGGCCGCGCTTCAAGTTCAAGGTTGGCGCGGCGCGCGCCGCGGCGCAGTGCGAGGGAGTCCGGCCCGCGCACCGGTCGTCAGCCCTCATTGCTACCGCTATGTCAGTGCGACGCTCACCAGTTCAACACGAGAACGCGAACCGCTCTCACGGCGACTGCTCCGGCGTATCACAACACGCGGTGCTCTAAGCTCACACTCACGTTGGATTGCTACTCCTACACACTTGGATTACAGTGCTTGTGCTAAACTATCATTATTATACCAGTGATATGTGACACTTTTTAGTGATTTAAAATTTATTAGTCAAAAACTTAGTTACCAACTTAACTGTGGCCATTGGCTGTGATTTAGTTATTAGTGAAAAACTGTTATGGTATCAGACATGGGGGAAGATTTACCTATCCTGAAAGGGATCCTCAACGGTGTTGTGAAATATCACAATGCACGTATGTATTTTTTTCTATTTTTGTTTTGCTTTTAATTAATTAAAACAAACATCAAAAAATATAAAGTCGTAGGAACTCTACAAATACGATGATTTAACGTAGCAATAACTTTTAATTTACATGGAACATATTAACTACTAGCAGTAACTACTTAAAGTATTTTTACATAAATCAGTAATTAGGTTTTACACAAAACAGGATACCTTATCAAAGTTAGGTACGTTTTCTTTATAACAAAATTTTAAAAGTATAATTATATAAGGTATCTGAATAAATATCTCAACACTTGAGTATTTAATTATTACCATTTTAACTATTATTCGTTAAGCCTCATGGAAACTTAATCGTAGAAAGTAGCAGTTTCCTAAGTTTGCATTTTCTCTTTACAAAAGATATCAACGAACTCCCATAGCTTAGGGTTACACTGAAATTTAGCATGGAAATTTTTTAAACCAATGTAACGTTACTTATATACACTTATCATACAAAATTAACTGGTTCATT
Source organism: Ennomos erosarius (assembly GCA_963580505.1). Classification (NCBI taxonomy): domain Eukaryota; kingdom Metazoa; phylum Arthropoda; class Insecta; order Lepidoptera; family Geometridae; genus Ennomos; species Ennomos erosarius. The sequence continues at coordinate 7,331,855 of OY756981.1, read as the reverse complement.
TAAATGGATGTTCGTACAATGAAAACTTTTGTACCTGTATTTGTAAATTATGAAATTGGGTGGGTAAGTTGTAAGTTTATTGTAAAAAGAAAACTACATTGACAATCAATTGCGGAGCGCAATATATAAAACTAAATAAATGTAAACAAGAATACCGAGTACAAAGACATAAAAGAGAGATTATTGTTCGATCGTGAACAATGGGATCGTGCATCTGGTGCGGCCTACATTGCGCAGCGAAAGTCGGGAGAAATGGCGAGAGGGCGCTCTCCGCTTTCGTTTTCAACCGAGCGCGCGTTAAACACTTTCACCGGCGCGCGCGCACGAACGGCGTAAGCGGCGCGCCAACCGTGGGCACATACTACATTTTCAATCCGGGGCTTGCAACTTAGCGCGAGAAAGTCGTAACACTTTTTAGCGTGACCTCGCGGTTCGCTCTTTGTCACTCGCCATTCAAACTAGTTCACGCGACGCACTCGACCGACTCGACCCAATGAATTTATAGAGACTTGCCAGACAGGGGTGGGTCGTGGCCGGTGCGACGGGCGATGAACTCTACCCTCTCGTCGTCAGCTGCGCGTGCACATGGCTCGCGCGCCCGCATACAGCGCTCACATAGCGACAGCTGCAACCCGACGTATGTTCCATGACCTCGCTCAACATTCCCGCCGTTAGCTGCGACTGCTTCGACGATTTATTTAACTTTAGAAATTGGGGTGCCGTTTTCATTTTGTTAATGTGTCGTTTCTTTGTTGCAGCCGTGCGATTTGGGCGCGTACCAAAACGCGAGAAAGCGCGTATCCTAGCGGCGATGCAGCAGTCTTCGTCGTCTCGCGCACACGAGCAAGCCGCGGCCGCGGAGCTGGATGACGCTCCACGGCTGCTGGCGCGTGTTGTGCGCGCACACCTCGATACTTGCGATTTCACGCGTGAACGCGTCGCCGGCATGCGTGCGCGTGCCCGAGATTGTCCCACCTATTCACAACCCACTCTGGTGAGTATCTACATAACATTAAGTGTTATTTTCTCCATTCCATGAAGTCTGAAAATTATAAACATGACCACAAAACACAAGTTATAACTGGTATTTTCTATTGTCGTAGGCTTGCCCTCTCAACCCGGCACCAGAGCTGCAGTCTGAGAAAGAGTTCTCTCAGCGTTTCGCTCACGTGATCCGTGGCGTGATCGACTTTGCCGGCCTCATTCCCGGCTTCCAGCTCCTGACACAGGACGACAAATTCACGCTGCTCAAGAGCGGTCTCTTTGACGCTCTATTTGTCCGGCTGATCTGCATGTTTGATGCGCCGCTCAATAGCATAATTTGCCTCAACGGACACCTCATGAAGCGTGACTCTATCCAGAGTGGAGCCAATGCCAGGTTCCTCGTCGATTCCACCTTTAAATTCGCAGAGCGTATGAATTCCATGAATTTGACAGATGCCGAGATTGGCCTTTTCTGCGCCATCGTCCTGATCACACCAGACCGACCCGGTGTCCGCAACGTGGACCTAGTAGAGAGAATGCACGCGCGACTCAAGGCGTGCCTACAGACCGTCATCTCTCAGAACAGGCCTGACAGACCGAGGTTCCTGAAAGAGCTGATGGAGACGCTCCCTGATCTCCGCACGTTGAGCACCCTGCATACAGAGAAACTCGTGGTGTTCCGAACCGAACACAAGGAGCTACTTCGACAGCAGATGTGGGGTGAAGAAGAAGCAATGTCGTGGGTGGAATCCGGCGCGGAAGATGCAGCGCGCAGCCCAATCGGGTCCGTATCCAGCAGCGAGTCAGGAGAGGCCCTCGGCGACTGCGGCACGCCGCTGCTGGCAGCCACGCTGGCCGGCCGCCGTCGTCTTGACTCGCGCGGCTCCGTTGATGAGGAGGCACTCGGCGTAGCACACCTTGCGCACAATGGGCTCACCGTGACGCCAGTACGCCCACCGCCACGCTACCGCAAGCTGGACTCGCCCACCGACTCCGGTATCGAGTCCGGAAATGAGAAGCACGAGAGGATCATGGGCCCGGGTTCAGGCTGCTCTAGCCCCCGCTCGTCGCTCGAGGAGCACTCTGAAGACCGGCGGCCGCACGCGCATGCTGATGATATGCCCATGCATGATATGCCCGTGCTCAAGCGCGTGCTCGAAGCACCGCCGCTGTACGACGCGCCATTGCTCATGAACGCGGCGTACAAGCCCCACAAGAAGTTCCGCGCCATGCGGCGTGATACAGGCGAGGCGGAGGCGATGCCCGCGCGGCCCACGCCGTCGCCGCAGCCACTGCAGCACCCGCACCCTGCTAGCCCCGCGCACCCCGCGCACTCGCCACGGCCGCTGCGCGCCTCGCTCTCCTCGACGCACTCCGTGCTTGCCAAGAGCCTGATGGAGGGGCCGCGTATGACACCCGAACAGCTGAAACGTACGGATATCATCCAGCAGTACATGCGGCGGAGCGAGACCGCGAGTGCAAGCGCGGAGGGCGGCTGCCCACTGCGATCGGGCGCGCTGTTGCAGTGCTACCGTGGCGCGTCACCGGCGCCAGCTGCGTCTGTGCTGGCGCTGCAGGTGGACGTGACGCCTGAGCCACTCAACCTGTCCAAGAAGTCCCCGTCTCCGCCTCGCGCCTACATGCCACAGATGTTGGAGGCGTGAGGCCGGCCCGCGGAGCCGCACGTCTCCGCCGCCCCACCCCGACCTACTTTAAATTAAATGAACTACATAGTAATTAGTAATCGTTCGCAGATCGTTTTAATATATTATATGTGATAATTCGTTTAGGACGCGTGCGTGCGTGCGTGGCCGGCGCCGGACGAGGAGAGCGCAATAGACTGAAAAATAATTTAAGACTATATAAGTGTAATTTATAATGCAATGCAGCGCCGGTCGCGGTGTGTTTGTGTGTGTATTGTATGTGCGTATGTGAGCGTGCTCAGTCATTTGTTTGTTAATATAATGACAGGTTGTCGAATTAAAATAAAAACAAACTTGTAAAAATTACTTTTGCATTTTATTCCCTCATCCCTTGCCTACTTTTAGTAGTGTACATGATAGGCATTCATATCAAAATCATACAAAGAAATATATTAATACGAAATATAAACTAAACGTATTTCATGGAATGATAAGAAAGCCCATAATACTTAGGTACTGTTAAAACATAGATAATCTAAGATTTATATAATTATAACATAAATGATGCAAACTTCATTAGCTAGACATGAAGCTAAGTAGGTATATAGAGATATATTCTAGCTCTACTCTACTATATACAGACCGTAGTAGCGTCCGTAGTACTCAGCTACGGAATATTTATTTATTTTCATGGACACTAGACAACTTCGTCACTTACCATCAGGTGAGATGTTGCCAAACGTATTACCCATTTTAGCATAAAAGTATAGAAGTCAAACTAGACCGGCTGTCTGACTCATAATAAGCTATAGTGGTACTAGTTCACAATTCTCGTATAGCGATGAATGATAAGCGTGCTTTAAGAGACAATTTGGCCTATAATATAAGCTATATAAAATTGATAGTAGGTGGTAGAGGTAACTGGTAGAATAAACATCTCAACAAAACCCACCTAGATGGATCTACACTAAGATTTTAAACTTCCCGTTAATAAATAATATTTTATAATATTTACACTATCTACCGTCTACGCCAGAACTGCATATAAAATTTACACAGTAAAGAGTAGCGAGAGTAAAAAATTTGAACGAAATATTACAGTTTTATTAAGTATCACAAAGTATAATTATATAGGTATGTGATAATATTCGTAGCAGCATATTGACCAACAAAGTTGCTCAGAGAGGTGTGATGTCGTAATCTTATACACGAAGGTAAAAAAACAAGAAGGGCGTGCGGTCATCGACCCAGTCACTGCTAGCGCCACACGCACCTGACTTCCGGCGCGCTGCCGCTTCCAGCTGACCCTATGAATGCCTTTCCGCGTTCGCGTCACAGCTCGCGCCGGATCTAGCGGACCGACAAGTCTATTCACAAAGGTAACAGGTGAATGATAAATGAACGACGACCCTTCCCAATTATGACAGTTGTTTAATAAATAATCGATTCTATGTTCTCTATCATAGAAATTAAAATCGCTTTATTTTGACGATTGAACAGACTGATAGAATATATTATTATTACCTACAATGCGTTACTAAACGTCTTAGGAATTATTATCGTAGTTAAATCTTAAATTCAGTTAAAACCCACCTACCTAGCAAAAATATTGGTTGCAAAAAAATTGGGTATATTAAAAAAACATTATGCAATTATAATATAGGAAATAAATAGGCATATGTTATAAATAATGGCAGTGACCGCCAAAATCTGATCTTTTAAAAATGGCAGGAAACTAACCACGGAAATAGAGTTATACAAACAAACAGATGTACATTGTCGTTATGACGTACAATAAAATGTTCCATTAGGAAGTAAATAAACGTAGATAATGATATTGTAGAATAGTTGATAAATACTGCGTTGCGTCATACAAGTTCTATTGACGACGTTATGAGGCCATCGTCGGCTATTTACGGCAGCACAACGATGTAACTACTTTCTTTGAGAAACTGTCAATTAACTTTTTTGTATAATTTTGTACCAAATATAGCAAATTGACCTTTTTCCATTGTTACAGCTGATGAAAGGGTTTTAGCGTTTTTTCAGTTATATCGTCCATTATATATTATGTCATGCATGAATAGTCACACGGCTTATGGACACTTGATTTTTTTACGAAAGTAAAAAGATTATATTTTGTCAATCGCGATAATAACAGAGGTCATCACACTTTGGTAGTGAAGATTTCAAATTTCAAAGACAATATTTTCATTTATGCAAATTAATAATATTAATTTTTATTTTTAAATTTATTCGACTTATCATATTAATAATTAAATATATCTATTTATTACTGTTACAATTACGTAAATCTTAATAAAAAAAAAAAATATATATATATATAAACAAATAAATGGTTATAACTAAGTAGGCTACACTATACAGTCCTAATTTTTTTATGTAGCAGGTAGTGAAGTTGTTGTTGTAGTACTAGTTCGAGGAATAAGGCACATTGCCCGTAAAAAATTTATAAGGCTTTTAGAAATATTATGTTGTGTATGAAAATTAATACGGGCAAAACATAAATGTTCTAATTCTTGACTAACACAAAGTTCAGGCAACCATGACAGCGGTTTAGGTCCAATTGTCCACGTGCTTGGTACACATGGACAAACTTAGAGGATAAGATTCACTGGTTTGTTCTACGATACAAATAAGCAACAATGTAATTTATAATTATTTTGTTCGATTAACATACACAAGTCATCACCTTTGTCTGTCATTTCCGCCACGTGGAACTCAAGGCCAGGTTACCCTACAGTTTTCCGTGATTAAACTAATCTATTTATAAAGGATTTACGGAAGAATAGGTGCAAGAGCAACTAGTTAGTAAGATACTAACTAGTTTATCGTAATTTCTATTCTGATAGAGGTTTCAAACGAAATGGGTTAAACAACCAATAATTAAATATAATAAAAATAATAAAAAATACCGGCCAAGTGCGAGTAGGACTCCGTACCATTAACTTTAAAAACGAGCAAAAATATCACTTTTGTTGTATGAGAGTCTCCTCAAATATTTATTATAATATTATGTTTTTTTAGTATCGGTTGTCATAGCGGTCACAGAAATATGTCATCTGTGAAAATTTCAATTGTCTAACTTTCGCGGTGCATGAGATACAGCCTGGACGGACAGACGGACGGATGGACACCGGACCTTCAATAATAGGGTCCGTATTAACAAAAGATTCAGATGCAGTTAGCATTTACATCTCAGTCGTAGCACTGCATGACCTTATCTATAAATAAAATGTAAGTAGTCCTTTAGACCTTCCTACAATATACAGTTATTACCAACTTTTTATTTGTTTAATTTTTTTTTTGGGTATTCCCTTTACTTTACCAGTTTGAGGAAAATACAATATAAGATCTAGACGTTTCCCAATACCGCCTACATGGGAGCACAAAAAAGTTCAAACATTCGTTTTCCTTCCCGTATTGGTAAGTGGCTGGTGCCCTGGTGCAAGAATTTCAAGCCACCTAGACTTCTGAAATGGCTTAACTTCTACTGAATATGTAATAAAGTAATTAACAGTTTATGGTTTTGCTTACTACTTTGTTTTACTAGAAGTTACCAGCAGAGGATTATTATGTAGGCACGTCCATTGTCATCGCAGAGCGGTGATAACTTTATAAATAAGACTGCTGTCAAAATATTTATTTATTTATTTATTTCTGTAACAAAATCCACAGCTCTTAAAACAAATACATATAAAACTTATAACAAAACTAAAAGCCAATAATGGATTTACATTTTACGAATTTATCTTTGAATAAGCAAAAACGACAATCACTAAACAGATAAAAAACCATATAACTAAATACTTATATAAATAGAATAACGGTACCTAATAATAAATAGTGTCTTTCCTTGTAGTGTGCCTATTTGCGTGTGATTTTGGGGTTTTGGGGGTATATGCTGGCAATAATAAAACAAAACAAATGAATAAGGTTTTAACGAAGCTATTACTGTAGTAGTATCTAAAAGGCAGCAAGATACCTACATAAAACATAAAAAACCCCAAGTAAAGAAAATATTCAGTTCTGTGAACAAGCCATAGTGCGAATACAGCATATCAAAATCAATAAGTCCAATATGGCTCCTATGTCCTTTTATGGGCAGGTTCAGGATACAAAGGGGTGATGTTATTGACCGGTGCGACGGGTGCAATGCGCAGGCTCGGCCGTGCACTTGACTCCGGGCACTCGGTGCATCGGCCCTCGCAACCCCGGGTACTAACACGCGCAACCACCCCTTCCTCTCTTCACCTCTCCCAACCCCCAACTCATACTACCGCCACCCTATCTCGCAGCCTCACTTTACCAACTATAAATCCCCCTTTCCGCCATTTTGCTCAATGCGGATCTACATTCTTGAAACCTAGACGCCTATGTTTAATTGTAATGGTCCTGCGCGCAAATTGATTTCGTAATATTAACAAACAAGATGCAGTATAGACTTTATGTCTTAGGGTGGGTATTTTCACTAACAGTTAAGGTAAGCAATGGTTTAAACCTCTAACTTAATCACCCAGTCTTAATGACCATTTGATAACCATGTAGTTAACCCTTTTAAAGGCATATTTTTTTATGAGAATATATGACGTAACAAGCAAGTCGTTCACCTGATGTTAAGCGACACGGCCGCCCATAACAGTTGCAGTGTCACTTGGAACTTTAAAGTAATAAAGTTTTGCGTGACACTGCACTGCGCACGCCATCCTGTGAGATATCACACAGTCTAGTAATCAGATTACTAGACTCTGTAATCAGGTCATAAAGTCTTATTTGCCCAGTAATTTCACTAGCTACCCACCTAATAATAATACTACTAATGCCCTTCAAACCGGAACACAGTAGAGCTTGCACACTACTGCTTGGCGGCAGAATAACTGGCACAGCAGTGGTACCTACCTAGACGAACTTTGCAGAAAAGTCCTACCACCTAGTAAAATTATTCAACAATATTTTCATCACATTAGTCTAATCGAGTTTTGTGCTTGAGTCACTATGATGAATCCCAACGAACGCACCACGGTGGTTTTCTAGAAACGTTTGAAAGTGATTAGCGTTCTAAACACAAACCGTACGTCATCAAGTATGCTGTAGTTTCAGATTTGTAATTTTTTTAACTCGTTGAACAATCAGTTGAATAAGTGACCATGCCAGGAATTCTCTGATTTCCTGTTTCAGCTTCATGGCCGTTCCAAGAAGCACTATAACAGTCTGTGATCTCATTTAGTACCTACTTGTATTGTCTAGACTTTATTTCCATGTGGTATAGATATTTGTCAAAATGCTCGCAATCATTTTTATATTTTATCATGTTAAATGAGGTTAATAATAACAATATTATAACGAGGAAAGACTTGATTATTTGTTTTCACCTCACTGGCTCCGAAAGATTCTCTTTGGCATTCGAAAACTGGGCGCATTTTAATTTTAATCGCTAGCGAGGAAAGTGTTTCTAAAATTCGAACGTTTCTATTTAATAATATTCTCGCTTATCACTTAGCTAGAATTCGTTACTTCACCAATAATAATTGAGGATTTAACCACAGATCTGCCTGAAATTAACATTTTTTCTTTATTTTTTCTTATATAAGGCTCCACACACAGTGTATTTAGACAGTCAAGTATTGATTATTGATATGAGTGTTGATTTAACCTTCTTGATACTGCCAGTCCATTGAAAATTCATTAATATATACCAAAATATACCTGTAATACTTCTTCGTTTTCTCATTTACCAACCTCATTTTTAGAATAATCGCACTGTCCAGTACCATATAGTATTTATATACGCTACCAAGCACGGGAACCGCATGAAATAACACTTAAAACTAACATTATATGGTGGATTAATAACATTTTTTTTTTAATTTTTAAAGAATGACGTACCGAGCTTGTCTTTTACCTGATGTTAAGCATTACGGCCACTCATAACTATGAATGAGCTTCGATTTTCTTAGCTTTTTAAGCTGTTTCCTTGGTTTTTCCTCGCTGTTGTGAGGTGAAAAGTTATGTGTTTCACTCGGCAGCAAAGTTTTTTGCGTCTCGTACCTTTGAAACCTTCGCTACGCTCAGGATTCTTCATTTGAATCGCTCGCTGTGCTCGCGGTTCAATCCTAGAACCCTTCGCTTGCTCAGGTTTCAATTCAAGTACTCGCGCCAAAACCAACTGCACCTTTGTATACCAAATAACTATTGTTTGTTTGCATTGTATAGGCTCCAAAACTACTGAACCGATTTGAAAAATTCTTTCACTGTTGGAAAGCTACACTATCCCCGGATGACATAGACTATATTGTATTTTCAAAAAAATAGGGTACCTTACTAGAACTCCAATAATGTAACCCTAGATGTACTGTACAAGGTGTACGGTGCAAAACTAATTAACCCGTATGAAGCCGGGGCGGTGCAGCGACTAGTGAGTTAATAAAGTAAAAGTGGTACAATTTCGTTGTGATGTAACTTGCACGCGTATTTAACATTGAGTATTCCTAAAAAGGTTTCTCCATTTTCGCAACTTATCCCAGTTACAAAACTAAAGTCTGTTGGAAGCCGTATCAGTAATGTAAAACTTTTTCCGTTTTGTGTTAACTAATTAAAAAAATATATTTCCAGGAATGAAACGTTGCTACAATTTGTTGACAATTGCAAAATGTTTATATTGTAGATCTTTGGTTGGCCTTTTTGCCTTTTGTCCTGAGTCTTACCTAATAAAACTAATAATTTAGCACAATAAATTTTACAGACATTGTTCTTTCTGATCGCAAGACGTAGGCACTCGGCATGGTGCGCCATGGTTCATGATCCATGACAAACCCACTCCAAAACTCGATCGCAGGATGCAAAAAATCTCTTACAACCCAAATAAACCCAAAAAAGGTTTCCAGTTTCCGCCTCATTTTATTTCAGATAAAATCAAAAACGTTAAGAACTCTGCAGATACTTTTTACTACTACCTATAGCTATACTACTACTTTTAAAACATGTTTTTACTCTATGGAGTAATATTAAAATAATTTCACTTGTTGGTTCTTGTGTCTTCACAGTAATACTCGACTTGGCGTCAAGCGACCTCTATTTCGAGACGGCATAACTTGTTGCTTAGTTTTTTTTTTTTTTTTTTTCTTAGATTTTGGCTCCACACATAGTGTATTTAGCCAGTGTCAAGTATTGTAATTCTTCATCGTTAAATAATATTTCACGTAAGTCAAGTCTTAGTCATAGTCCAGTCTAAGTCAGGTAGTCAAAGTCTAGTCTAAGTCATCTTCTAGTAAAGTGGTGGCAACTTTACTAGAAGCTTCTATAGAATTTTGGAAACAACACGAAAAACCACGTTTCACCCCATTATATCACTTGCCCACACTCATGCTCGTAATTCAGCACATAATGCGTAAAACGCTACCAATTTTAAACATTAACACTGAAAAAAGCAGAAGTTTTGATAAATAATACAATGCAACTACGTGAACTTTTCCGCGTTCCCGCCAAAACTCTGTTGCTTAGTTTAGTCCTGCATGTTTGTTATTGCTGCACAGACAAACAAGAGTGTGTCGATCACAACAATAAATTACAGTAATTAATCATTATAATAATAGTAACTTAAATAGTGTGTAATTTATAATATAATTGATTTAAAACTTTTAAATATTTTATTTATTTATTGATAAGGCAACATAGTTAATAAACACATAGGTACAAATATTGTATTTGCTTTTACACGAAATAAATGAATCTCTTTAGATTACAATAACTTATTGGCAAAGGACAACTCCGCGATTTAAATAATGTACGCATGAAAAACAAAACCCAATAGCAAGGTCGAGGCCTAAAAGAGTCGTGTTCATACAGTCGAGTATTTTTGTTTGGAATTCGCATATTTAAATGTGTTTGAGATTCACAAGTGGCCACGATGCGGAAATTTATACAAAATTATGAATCTCCTTGAACATAATTATGAATAGTATTGTGTAAATTATCACACCATCACGGCACAATGATGAAGAAGAGAAGAGGTCGCTTTTAGCGATAAGTTCGCCCATACTATAGCTCTAAGTATGAAACTTTCTAGTTCCTATGTATTTGTTTTCACGTCTGGTGTAGAATAAAGAATACCGGCAAAAAATAAAATAACTTGTTAATATTTAATTTTTAACTGTAATTTTATTGTTTGTAACCAAACCGTAGTTTTCATGTGAATGATCAGATTGATTGCTAAATTGATAAAATAGAATATTTATGACATATTATTTTGCACTTAGGGTAAATTTTAATTGGATCTATATTTGTCAAATATGTTCATGTAAATGAGAAGCGGAAACTAAATAAAAATATGTTAATTTCAATTTTGTTTTATTTATACGCTGATTTAGCTGCGTGGTGGATCACCACCCAGCGACAAACATTGGTTAGTAAAGATTTTGAGCAATACATCATAATTCAGTACATAATGTGTTAAAAACTTGCGATAAGCTGATACGTGCTATCCATCCGCATGTGCGGTTTGAATTAATGAACATTACATACAATTTGCAGATAAAATCGCAACGTATGTAATCTTGAAGGTCAGCGGATGTAGTTCTATGCTTGATATTACTGCTGTTGTCATCTACTTACGACATTGTATTATGTATGCATGTGTGTGTAACTGTAGTATCGTATGACTTTAGTAAATAGTAATGTAATAACCTAATGCGACGTCTTTATCGGTGAGTGCGCGGTGACGGGTGAGTACGCACGTGTAAAGTCTATACCATGGGAAAATTTTACCGAAAAATAGATTGGTTAGAGAGGAAAAGTGCCTTGGAATAGCGCGTGTAGTCTTGAAGGTCGGGGATGTGACGTCGGGATGGGGGAGGTAATTCATTAGAACAGTTCCAGAAAAATTCCGCCTATCTGTTAGGCTTGGTTACAATACAATATATTGCAACTAGCTGCTGCCCGCGACTTCGGCTGCGTGGAATTAGTTAAAAGCAATTATCGGTCCTAATCCTATCCCGTGTCCCCATTACACATCATGGCCAGCGTGGCGCCACCTTTGGCAACAATCGTCTATTTTATTATTGGATAATAAGCTAGTAGTAGTAGTAGTAGTCATCCATATTACTTCATTACACATAACATAATTCTTTTATTTTAATTCATATCAATGGGTAAAATGCTTCTCTGTACTTATACAAAAAATCTAAATAAAACGATTGAAGAAATGTGATAAAAAATTTATTAGTCTTTTTTTTATGAGAATGAATGACGTGACGAGCTAGTCGTTCACCTGATGTTAAGCGACACGGCCGCTCATAACAGTTGCAGTGTCGCTTGGCACTACTAAATAATAAAGTGACGCGTGACACTGCACTGCGCACGTCATCCTGAGACATTACACAGTCTAGTAATCAGATTACTACACTGTGTAATCAGGTCATAAAGTCTCCTTTGCCTAGTAATTTCACTAGCTACATTGCCCTTCAAACCAGAACGCAGTAGTGCTTGCACACTACTGCTTGGCGGCGGAATAACTGGCAAAGCGGTGGTACCTACCTAGACGAACTTTGCAGAATATAATAATAATAATATAATATAACATATTTGATGCAGTAAAATGGTTGTAACAAAAAACTTAATAATTAATTGGTGTTAGGAAGATACACAATTATTCTGATAGGTAGAGTTCTTAATATTGTTAATACAGATAGGTTACGTGATCGCTCGGAAAAAAAACTATGTATTTATACAATTATTTCACCGGAGCATGGATAAAGGTCACGTCCCACGCAAATCTAGGGTGTTATCGGGTGTGAGGAGAGACGCGCGGGCGGTAGGACACGCGCGGGCACCGCGACCTTGCCCGGCTGTGACTCTGCGACCTTGGAGCCGGGCGACCGCCCCGCGCGCGCCCCGCACCCCCGCACCACCCCTGCCTCCACCACCCTCACCCACGCAGACCCCAGCCCCCTACTTCTATCTCCGACTCCTGCCGCCTACACCTAGCTACGCCTCGTGCAAAATTTAATATCTAACCTTAATACGGAACTGAAACTCCGAGCTTCAACAATTTGTCTTCAGGATCACATCTCAAACCGTAGCTACGTCAGATATTCTTTACGTTCAACGTGAACAATCATAAATGAAAACTTCAATGTTTGTAGGTGAACGAACATAATAATTATGTACGTAATTCGGTCGTCACTTATGCGGTTACATGAGGTGTCCAATCCAATGTCCACGAGTAGGTATATAAGAGGCCCCAAAGCGTGACCTTGTCTTCGCAAGGCTATGGCTGGCCCACTCGGGGCTGTCCGCGTGCTGCCTGAAGGTCTCTGACATTGAATGTCACCTGAATAAAGTTTACAGTGCCTACACAATAAATATAATCTGAATAGCGGAAAACAATAGCTTGTGTAATTAACATGCTAAATAAATAAGTGGTACGTTTTATATACACTCACATTTATTGTAGGTACTAAGTATATTACTAGTGTAAACATACTTACATATGTATACTCTGAGATATCACTATAAAACTAGAATAATAAGTACTTTTATGGGCCGATCTTTCAATAGTCAGTTGATGATGTTCTTATTCTAAAGTTAAAGTATTAAAGGAGTTGCCTAAAGCAGGCTTTTTCAATTAATGAATTGAATAAAAAAATAGTGAAAAAAATATATTTGTTAACGGAATACTAAAAAGAAAGTAGTAAGTTCTTTTAGTTCCCGTCGGATCATTATAATTATTTTGTCGGATAACTTTTATACATCCATCGAACAGTGTGCCTGTACAAAACGAAAGCCCAAAGCACAGATTTTAAAATGGTCTCTTAACCCAAACTAATCATGACTCATAAAAAAGTATGTCCTAAATATAAGCAGAGCCTTAACTTATGTGTTTGGACCTTCATTTTATGGCATGAGGGTGTACTACGAAAAGGAAAAGTAAATTTCAGCCTCCATAGAGGATCTTTATCGATTGGGCGGCGCGTGGCCCAATGGGCCAATACACAATTGAATTCTTGGACTTCTACCGAATTCTAGGAAACGACCACTCACTGCACTTAGGCAAAGATTACTATCTCTTCCGCGTCGTTAATACAGAACTAAAATCGCGTATGCACTATGCATATATACAAGTAAATCCACGGGTGCTAGTTTTCTTTTATTTTTAATTATTAATTATACAATAATGTCAACAACATTTTGGTTAGATGACTGCACAGTAGCACAATCATATAAAATATAAACGAATAGAGAAAATTGTGTTTGTGTTGTGTTGGTCTTTTTTTGAATGGGCTCGTTTGGGACGTTTGACAACATCTCACCTGATGGAAAGTAATGATGTGATATGTTGGAGCAAATTTTCCCATGAGGTGCTTATATTCACTCCTGATTTGAAGGGAGTCAGATTGTAACTTGTCGGAAATAAGGAAGTATTCGTCATATATTAATATATCATATGTACTTATATTAAAGTAAGGATTATGTTGAAGAACCACAACGTTCTATATTTTACAGAATTTTTATAAGATATGATTATTATATAAATTTTTTGTCTATGCCGCAGAATACATAATAACAGTATTGCGTCGTAGTTGTGCGTAGCTCGTAGTGGTTGCGTAGACGCGTAGACACACGTAGCCTCGACTACGTAATCCACAGTCCACTAAACAATACGTATCCCACATTTCTGATGAAGACTCTCCTATGACATAGTATCTAACACTATAATTAGTAATTGTAATATGTTAATTATAATTGTAGTTTATAGCTTATACCAAAGACGGACGAGTTTGATTCACTTTACAAGAATACTTGAATTAATTTATCTGTGACTATGATACTAACGCTAACAATACCATTTTATTGAAAGTTTACGAACTCAAAGTTAACCAAAACCATGCATAAATAAAAAGTTATTTAATCATCTACATTATCATCATTAGCAGCCTGAAGACGTACACTGCTGAACATAGGCCTCCCCCAGGGAGTGCCACTTAGAGCGGCTGCTCGCCTCCTGCATCCATCGGCTCCCCGCGGCTTTCACCAGGTCGTCGGTCCACCTAGTGGGGGACCGGACTACGCTGTAAATGAGAAAAATATTAATCTTGTAGCATATTGTAGTGACCTTTGAGCAGCTTATCTCTAGCAAGTAAATCAGACGGTTTGGTATAAAGACCACCCCCTCTGTTCCATTTGTGCGTGGGTAAACGATATCGGCAGTAAACTCCTCGAGGTTTATTGCTCATCTGCTAAACTAACATAGCCTTGTCTACAAAATATAAATTGATTTCCTCTGTTTATTTAACAGACAGAATTTACCAATAAAATGGAAGAAGTAGGCCTTTTCATAGCAGAAGTAAAACTTTTTAGAATGTTTTAAAAAAAATATTGTAATAACGTTGTTTAAATCAATGAGAATTCAGTTTTGTTTATTAGCACAACTGGAACATCTCCTGCCGAACACCCAGTACGGGTGTTTGTCAGGAGATGTACCAGTACAGTAACGCAGAATAAATGAATTGAATTGAATAGGGTAAAAGGGAAAGTAGAACGACGTGTATCGTTATGGTGGGTTATATAAAACTCAACAGTCTCACGTCTATTTTTAAAGTTACAGTATTTTCTACATTTCCCGAAAGAGCTATCTAATGATGTAACTTTTTAAATTGTCTACCGGGTATTTGTAATGTTTACATGTACTACCAACATCAGCACCACTGGACCCAACATCAGCACCACTGGAGCAGTTGTGCCAGCAGCCCAAAGCCACACTCCGTTATTTTAAGGAGTTGGGGTGGCTCGGGTAGATGCTGGTAGAGGGGGAAATGCACAATACACCCCAAGCGGGACGTCAGTGCAGGACTTAGCACCCCCACGTAGAATTAGAATTAGAATGTACTACCAAAGTCAATATTTTAGTGTGATACTGCGGAGTAAAGCAACTATGAACCAATAAACTGTAACTTATAAGAGAAGCAAGTCGCTACAAGTGGATGGGGGAGGCATATGTTTAGCAGTGGACGTCTTCCTGATATAAAATAAGTTGTACATAAGTACATCTACTAAAACGACAGCTTGCGCAAGCGCATGTTCCTCGGAGATATAGTTATCTAATACTAGCTTTTGCCTGCGGCTTCGCACGCTTGTGTTATGTTATTTTTACGTTATAGTCTAATAATAGATCGTGCATTTCGTACCAAACAACAAAATCCACTAAATCTTTTCGAAGCTGAGCACAGTAACCTGTATTAGCATAGGTATAACGCAAGCATAGCCGTGAGTGGAAGCTATTTAAGCCATTACCTAAAATTAAATGTTTTAAGTCTAATATAGATTTATAACAGTAACAGAAGTTTCAAACAAAAAACTACAATTTTATAAGTACCTCTTCTTATTACAACAAAAAGAAATCATCATCACTTCACTCAGGTCTTTAACAGAAGTTTCAGTAAATTTGGTTTAGGTAGTAGTTACCTAAGCAGGCAGGTACAGTTTAGAAAAATATGGAAGAATCACCGTTTTACATATTATCCGCGCGCTTTTTGTTCCATTTACCACATTTTTTTTACCTTCTTAAGTTTGGTTCCGTGCGAATTGAGTACTTAACTACCTACACACAAGATAGTTACTTACCTACTATAACTATAACCTTCTTGAAGTAACTGAGTAATCAATCGTTTTCTGCTCCCGTGGTTTATTTATAAGCCCACAGATCTAAAATATTTTAACTATTAAAAACTTATTTCAACATGCAAGAAGAAGAAGAACAAATCAAAAACAGTAAAAACGAACGTTACGCGCCATGTTGTTAATTCGAGGATACAATTTTATTTCCATAATGAATACCTACATATTATTATATCTAAGTAGGTACCTACCCTTTTTAAACATTTTTCATCTAATATTTCGTATCATTGGTTAAATACAAATAATAACACCTCCGGCTTACTTTATTACCAAAATAAAAAAGGTTTTATTATGCGTAGCAATGGTAAGGGTATATAACTTAAGTAGCTATCAGGGGGTCTAGCAAAGATACCAACCACTAACGCTAACTCCAAAACTGTACTGAAATGACATTAGCTGTGGAAAAGTAAGCGATTTCCGAAATTTCATTCTAAGTAGTACATTTTGGAGTTAGCGTTTGGCGTTAGCGTTAGTGGTTGGTATCTTTGCTAGACCGCAGGTATCTTAAAACTTTCTTGGGGTCGATCAAGAATGTAGCAGTAGCGCATAAATAATTGTATCTATCTAATTAGAATGGTAACGTGTAGTAAGTTTATGTAAATAATACATTTTACCAGATCGCCAATAAAGAACTTTGCTCCCGCCAAAACCCTATAAATCGAAAATTTGAATAAAAATGTAAGCTTCAATATTGGCTAAGTATGATAATCACGTGAAGCCTTATGAATAATTATAAAAAGTCTAAGTAAGTACCTACCCTTTTAAACAGTCTGCATAAAATATTTCCTATTATTGGCTAAATACATATATTGTCTAATGCCAAAATAAAAAAGGGTTTACAATGCATAGCAAAAGTAAGGGTCAATAGGCACAGATTACTGAATATGTTACTACTAATGGTTAAGCTATAGGTACTATAAATACAATTTTAAATACTTATTTCGAATGGTAATGCGTAGTAGATTTTTGAAAACTAATACATAATACCAGATCGCCAATAAATCGAAAACACGAAAAATAATTTAGTTATGTTTCAATATTGGCTAAATATGATATCGCGTGAAGCCTTAAAACCATATGACTTCCTTGGGTATAGGTACTTACATAATAAACACATTGTTTTTCTCTAATCGGCATTGCATCGAGCGCAGACGAAGTTATCGCGCAATGTATTTCGCCGTAGCCCGAAAAGTGTGATAGACTGCCGGTAATGCAAGCGCACCAATTGTTATTTACTGTTTTATTGTTTTTTATCTTATAAATAAAGACATGCATAAATAATTTACTTCCTTATTGCTTAGTGCAGTGGGGATTGTTCAGAACGAAACAAAAATGATTGAGGTTCCGTACTCAAAGGGTAAATCCTTATTACTAAACCTCCGCTGTCCGTCTGTCTGTCTGTGTGTCCATCAGTCACCAGGATGTATTCATGAATCGTGATAGTTAGACAGTTGAATTTTTCACAGATGATATATTTCTGTTGCCACTATAAAAACCGTGATCCGTATTCAAAACGACAGATAAACACAAATTTTACTTCATATTGATAAGAAATTATAAATTAAAACTATTAAAATTTATTTTTGTAATCGCAAATAATACTCTCTCAGTTTGTAAAATATATTTATTCGCTGACATGCAATATAACGCCACTGCTTCCTCCATTTTATTTAGCCCACGTCGGTCGCGCAGCAGCAAACAAATTGACTGTGTGTCCAGGTTGGGGCGCTTCAAAAACATCGAGGATAGTCAATAGAGATATTTTTGCGCGCCAACTCAACAGCGAATGTTCGGGCGTATATGAAGCCGCGCCATAATAGTAACAGAGTTTTTTTCTTTAATCTGTGCATCCGGATAACCCGAGATAAAATTACCGTCAGTAGCAGTGTAGCAGAGTAACATTTTTTTCTCTCATCTGTGGTTAGTAGCCAAAATATAACTTACCTTTTGACACTGGCTAAATACCTACACTATGTGTGGAGTCAAAATATAAGAAAAAAAAACTTACCTTGAGGCCTTGAAGCGGCCATCTTGTTAAAATCCCGTTCCGTTTCATAATGAAATCTTAATCATTTTCACCAAAAAAAATGTTAACGATATATAAAATTTAATATATCCTATGTTTTACGCCGGGTTTTTCTAAGCTTATTAGTGAAAACCGCATGAAAATCCGTTCAATATTTTCGGACTTGTGCCGTAACAAACAAACAAACAAACAAACAAACAAACAAACAAACAGACAAAATGTCTAACAAGCAGCTTAACGTGATCAGCGAAAAATTTCAAGCCAACCTGTGTCATTTTTTTTTCGATATCTTGCATTTACAGATTTTTTTATCTCTACAGTTTTATTATGTGTATAGATAGAAGATTCAGAGTATAGATACTATAGTATAGTGTACTTAGTAGAATTGTACGGGCCCGATAGCTCAGTTGGATAGTAACCCTGCCTTCTGAACCAAGGGTTGTGGATTCGATTCTTACCCAGGACAAACATTTGTGTGATGAACATAGATGTTTGTTCTGTGTCTGGGTGGTATACAAACAAAAAAGTATTTAAGTATTATATCAGTTATCTGGTTCCCATAGTACAAGCTTTGCTTAATTTGGGGCTAGATTTAGACATATTTATTTATTTATAATATAGAATAGAAAATATAATATAGCGTTAGGAGTACCCATCGTTTATCATTCATTATAGAGCTTTTGCTTTAGCTCCGACCTCGAAAAGTTAATAAAGTCTATCGGGCCAACCAATGAACACAGCCTCGTTTATATGTCCCAGTTGTCCTTGATAAATAGGCATTTCGGGTATATAGAAATTTAGGCCGCTCGAGAAGGGACGTCGAAACGCTGAGCCACATCTTACACAGCAGTTACTACGAGTTTCAATACATAGAATAAGTAACAGACACTAAAGACAAGGAGAATGGAGCGACCCAGATCTCAGATATTTATTACGCTTAGACAAGTAAGTACGCAAGGTTAGAAAGTACGAGTACATTTTGGCCTAAATGCGAAGGTAATAATGAGAGAAATAAGATTGGTAGGTTAAGTAAGTATTTATTAGTTACAGTTTTATTGTCTGTCCGATTCAATCTTGTTTTAAAATTTCTAACCCTAACGGAAGCCTAACGGATCACCTGAATTTCATTAGGTTGTTATTTTGCCCAAAATTAACAATGAAAACGAAATAAACAATGAACGAAATTCTCAAACTTCTACTCACAGAATTCGTCTTCTATACAATAGAATATAACTTTTATGTCTATCTCCGGGCTTAATAATATAAACATTTTTTTGGAACTCATTAATCGGGATCGTTTCCAGGTTAGCTACATGTATTCAGTAAATTTAAAAGTATGTTGTTAGCCAAATTAGGCCTGCGCGACGGTACTGATACGGTTAACAACAACAACAAAATTAAATAACATTTAAAAAATACTTTATGAGATAAACTTTATCCAATAAGTCATCAGATCAAATTTTCAGAAACTATTAGAGAGCATTGAGCTAAATGATCATGTAAAAGCACGCCTATTCAAAAGCTTTTTATATAACCAACTTGCACCCCAAGAAGTAAATCCAGATTTTTTTAATATTCTCATCATTTGCGGATGACACTGAGAACTCAAATTATGTGTATTCAAGTAGCTTCCCTGTTCCAAGGTTGAAGCTAACACGGAGTCCTGGGAGGTTTGAAGGGCGCCTCAGGGAGGCAGGAGGTCGCCACAAGGTTAGCGGGGTCGCACCTACAAGCGGCATTGTCTGCAAACATAATTTGGAAATAAAAATTGCCAAAGCGACCCAAATGTTAACAATTACGCAATACTGAACTAATGTTAGGCATTTCTATCATTGATTTGTAAATCTTGTTTCTACTCAGGGCGACTTTGACGATCTAATAGAGGTAAAATTAAAAAATAATTAAAATATATTCTTGTTATATCTTTCTATTTTATTATTCATTTTATTTTTTAATACCTTATTATTTAGATTTAAACCGCATTGTATTTTGTAGCCCTGATAGCATACCAACAATGATTAACATTTATGCATTAGTAAGGAAGGAATGGTAAGGAAGGTACAGGGATTATTATTTTAATTCTGATGATGAAAGAAAGAAAGAAAAATGAGATGAAAAGGATTCTTACAAAACTGCCCAAACACAGTTCCTTGAGACGGAGAGAGGTTTTATTCATGTTATCGAAAGACATTTTAACGAAACCCATTTTTTATAGTGCCACAGCGACACCCCTCTAGAGATTAATAGACACTCGATCTTCACGATATATACTGGTCAAGCCTTAAGAAAATCAATATTTTACGACATTTGTCATGTTCCATTTACCGCACTACATACCGCACACCGTCGATACTGCATAGTGCGTATTCATCATGTTTCTTTATTATAAATTCTCTCAGACTGCATAATGTTCGTCAAGTTCACATTCCCACTCACTCATCCATACTACATAATATTCGCCAAGTTCACTTTCCCACACACTCGTCCATACTACATAATATTCGCCAAGTTCACTTTCCCACACACTCGTCCATACTGCATAATATTCGCCAAGTTTACGTTCCCACACACTTGTCCATATTGCATAATATTCGTCAAGTTTCCTTTCCCACACACTCATCCATACTACATAATATTCGCCAAGTTCACTTTCCCACATACTCGTCGATACTGCATAATATTCGCCAAGTTTACGTTCTCACACACATGTCCATATTGTCGCAACGTTTCGCAATGCCATAGACAATATTATGAAATTGGCAACACTGAGGGATTGGAAAGTCTGCTAGTGTGCGCAACCACGTGACTGTGAGTCATTTTGTTCAGTAAGTCTAAATATGGCGGATACAGAATAAGATTAGTTCTCAGTTTAGTTTAAATCGGTGTGCGATCCTGAGGAAGTCTGGACCAGCGGATAAATGTTAAGTACCTAGACTAATTTCTTTACCTCAATAATTTTTCATTAATTTGCAATTACTAATTAAAGAGATTACTTAAACCTTTTATAATTGTTTTATAACAGCTTAGCACATGTGCTCCATGATATTCTGTGTGGGCATGTTGAAGCCTACCTGCCTAGCCCATAAGCTCATTATTTATGATTCTATGCGGGTTTAGCCCACCTAGGTACCTAGCCCATATGCTCCATGATTTGTGCAGGGTGCAGCCCACCAACCTAGCCCATGTGCTCTGTCATTGGTGGGTGCAACCCAACTACCTAGCCCATGTGCTCCATGATTTACCTACGGGTGCAGTTCACCCACTTGCCCATGTGCTCTATCATTGGTGGGTGCAGCCCAACTACGTAGCCCATGTGCTCCATGATTTACGTACGGGTGCAGCCCACCAACCTAGCCTATGTGCTCTATCATTGGTGGGTGCAGCCCACCAACCTAGCCCATGTGCTCTATTATTGGTGGGTGCAGCCCACTGACATAGCCTATGTGCTCCATGATTTGTGTACGGGTGCAGCCCACCGCCTAGCCCATGTGCTCTATTATTGGTGGGTGCTACCCACTGACCTAGCCCATGTGCTCCATGATTTATGGGTAATGTTTGCTTAATAGGATTCAACAACTTCAGCCTAGTACTTAGGGGTCACTGCTTGGTGTTGGAAGCCTGGCGTGACCCCCCTTTGCCGGTGGCACCACATACCGTGGTGTCACCGGTTCCAACTTTTACAGATTGCACAGCGGTTCCAGTCTCTCTGTCCATTCAAATCATATTGCGAAGCAGATATATTAAGGGAGAGGAGGAGGAGTACAAGAGAAATGAAAGTCCTCTGATACAGCAGGCATTTTGGTGAGCTGGATACACACCCAAACAATTCAATATATTCTTAAATTTCCCCATTATATACGACTTTATAATCAGATCGCGACTATGTCGGAGCTGTATGTTTTGCCACAGTATAGGTGCCTTCGCGTTAGACTATTATACATTCCTTTATGTGGCAGGCAAACCGTAAAGATTGGTCGCGACACATATTGCATAATATTCGCCAAGTTCACTTTCCCACACACTCGTCCATACTGCGTAATATTTGTCAAGTAAACTTTCCCATACACTCATCCATACTGCTTTCTTATCTAGTTCTATTTTTCGTAAAACCAAACTGTCAGTTTGGTGTGGTTTGGTGTTACGGTTTGAGCGCTAATGCTTAATGCCTTTAGTAATTTTTGATCTATTTAAGATTTTAAGTACGTGTAAGTTAAGTACGTGTCCATGAAGGGGGTGCTAGTATAAACTAAAATATGATAGCTTCTGTTAATTCTGTTTCAAATGTTTCTTGTATGACTCTTTCCAAATTCTATGAAATATTTTCTGGCTATGATTGCAAGGGAGCAAGTGACTAAACCGTGGCTATGACACGTACAATACAACGATCGGAAAATCTAGTTTAGATTTAAAATATCAAATTCTTGGAAATTTACGAACTAGCCGCTACACTACACTACACACACACTACACTACACTATACTAGAGTACAGACTAATGGAATGAAACAGTCATTCAAGTAAACATAATATTACATAGTGTAAGCATATACATACCTGAAAGCTGTAGACAGATTAAAAGAGCACCCAATTAATAGTCGACTAGGCATGTAGGACGTCGGTGTGACTTTGTGAGGGCACATTAGCTGGATGTAGGTCAGCGTAACTCGCCCTTGACCTAGGGGCGACGTGCCCTTCTCGACGCCCGCCAAGTAACGATAGACAAGGGCATTTCAATATAGACATTTTTATGTGTTTTTGTTGGTAATAAAACCGTTAGTTTAATAACTGTCTTGTCATGTGAAGAGTATAATAAATAATATCCAAATTTATAGCTGTGCCCACAGTTCATATTTTTTGAAGGCAAGGAATATATACGTCCGTACTATGTGTAGTCAGTCTCATTTTCAGTGAACTTTAAAAAAATAATGAATAAGATTTTATTTACATAATACACTAAAGATGACTCAGGCCTGACCGTGAGTGGGTGGGTTTTTTGACCCATAATTAAGGTAACCGAAATTTTGACCAGTGCCAGTGGTTAGATAATGTGTTAGAATTTTTAACCATTGGTAATTTTATCTACGTATCAAAAACCGACCCAAAAAACATTTTAAAAACAATATTGACTATAACAAGGTATACTTTAATTTAGTGTGTCTCTATATACAAACCGTTTCGCAGTTTTGTATTCGGTGCCAAAACATAAAATCTTAGTTATAATTAATTTGGGGTGATCTCCAGATTTCTGATTGGCACAGAATAACCACAAAGAATAAACGGTGACACTAAAAAGAAGTGCCTATTTGACTTTACTATGACCTTTTTCAAAAACATTCGCATCAATGTTGCAAGGAAAAACGTATTTTCGCAAAATATTCCGGGAAGTCTCGACAGAGGCGAGTAACGGGTTGGCTGCTATTATTCTGATATTACGGCTCGCACACAAGTAATGATATCTAGTTGGCTTGTGTATTTACGAGGCGGGACGCGTGTGTGAGTGTGTGTGACATTGAACTTCACACTTCACGCGGTGGCGCATGAGTTGCGTAATTCAAGCCACATCACTGTCATACAAACTATCTACTCATCTGTAGCAATATTCGCACGCGCTCGCGACTCGCGCCCGTATCATTGCCGGCTCACATCTCCGTCACAACCAAACGAATTCACATTATCTCAACTGGATTAAATTGACTTATGCAATACCTCGTTATAGCTACAAGGTCACTGTACGAAAACATTACCCAGCCAGTTGTTAGGCTGTCATAACGTTTATCGCGAATTGTCAAGCTTAATTATTTGGTAATTTCGCATGATTCTATGAATAATTTCTAGACTTTTCTAGTTTTCGTAGAAATAGTAGAACCACATGCGATAGGTAAGTATTTGAATCACATATTAAATAATTCTATATTAAGCACTATTTTTAATAGGTACTGGACAATTTTAGGTAGGTATATTAGAATTATTAGGAATATTCAATTGTTCATCATTTTATGGAGTTAAACGTGCAACGTGAGTTTTCTAACTCCATAGAAAATTAAATTTGAAAGTGGTTTTCAATTGTTATCCCTTATCTATCTTCCTTTATTAGTTCTAGTTCTATGCACGTTTCTTTGAGATCGATTTCTTGAATGAAGTATTACCGATTTTCACAAGGATGTTTTAATGATAACGATGCGACAATGTTTTTCATCTCAGTTTTATCTATTTATTGATTTTTATGTGTACCGACATCTTTATCTTTTTACATCGCGGAATCTTTTGAGATGTTCCTATAATACCATATAAAAAAATTCAATCGTTTATGTTTATTTATTATTATAAAATTGCCTAAACGAATTTCTTTAACGAGCAGTTTCAATTTTTAAATTATATACCTTTTTTCTATGTAAAATAGTGTTGTGTAGCTGATGTTGTTATAGTATTAGAAAATGTGACTAGGTATTAATAACGAATACCTCTAAATAAGAGCATTATTATGCCAAATAAATATTTATTACTAATAGCTAGGTAATAGGTAATATTATGTGTCAATATCTTTATGTGTGTATGACGTATTTTCATACATTTTACGATAACAGCGCCAAAATAGGTACTTGTACATTAGGAAAACATGAAAAGCAAGGTCACAAACTTTTTGTGATAATATAATATTTTATAATCATCCACACGTGTTTGGTTCTTTGTTGAATTTTGAATTGATCAAAGAATATTATGTCCACTAACCGTTGAGAATTGATGCAAAGTGGCAGTGAGCGTATTTGTCACGTGTATAATTTGCCAATGACATTGACATTGGGCCGGGCATGACTGGGGCGAGCCGCGGACGCCAGCCAATGCGCCACTAAGAGGTTATTTTATTGTGTCGATTTTATTTTGGCCAATCCGTTTATCTTTTTATGATATTTATTTTCATAGTTATGTTTCATCGTCAACACCCTAGTGTTGCAGGTGTCTATACGCGACTGTAACTAACTGCTAACTGCTTGTTTCTTGTCTGTTTAAAAATTTAGCGTAGGCACCATGGATGAAATAAAAAAGAAGGATTGAGTTTTAATTGACATCACAAACTAAGTAGAAGATACAGATTGACATCGAACTGAAGCCCAAAATGGCGGACATATGATATATGTGTGTCAGATGAAAGTAGGGCGACCGGCTGCATATGATGTGAGTGTGTGTGCGTGCTCCGCTCGTACGTACGAAGCGTTCCGGCTTCCTAAGGGTGCTTCAGTTTCGGATCAGACGGGATTCCCTCCTTCTTTTTTTATTAGCTCCATGTAGGCACATGTTATTCACATAGTTTGTTTAATGAATAATAATTAATTACTATTGCCTATTGTAAAAGAGAAACAAATAACAAATGAAAGTCATAGTAGATTTATAAAGTCATCATCATATCATTTTATGTATTAAAATTTAAAATAACGAAATATCTTGTTTTAGATATTGGATTCTATTCTATTGGATAATTTAAAAGATAAAATATTTTTCTTTGAAATTCATCATACGCTATTACAGTATCATACTTACATACACGTCATACTATTATAATTATTTCAATCGCATAGGTACTGCATAAGTTAAGCTAACAATAGTTGTTTTGGTGCCTAGGTACTAATTCTTAGTATACCACTTTACAGCTTACTATGGATACCTCATAAAGTTCCTACTAAAGTACGGAAAACCAAAAAACCTCATTCTCCAATCATTTAAATGCAAAAAATGCGCTTTTCTACTGTAGCGTTAGCATTAAACTATTAACACATTATGCTGCACGCTCCACAAACAAAATGTTTGGAGAATAAACCTTAATGTGTGTACATTTATGTCGCTTTTTAATTGGTCGTTTGACTGTCCATTATGTCCTTGGATTTAATATACTAATTTGCAAAGCATCGCTTCCGCGAGTGTCGCGAGGTCAGCCGCCTTCCCTCACCGCAGATTATACAACAGTCACTACGTTTTCTGTATTGTAATGCTATTTATTGAGGGCCGTGGCCAAGCCACCGCAAATGAGGCCTCGACTTGTTGTTTCCGCGATTCACTATAATCAATGAACGGCTTGTTCACATGCAGATCACATGATAAATTATAAGTATTTTGTTGAATACTTTAGGTACTATTTGATGCTCAGAACAGACAGACAGACGGACAGCGGAGCCTTAAAATAGGGTTCACTTCAACCTTTTGGTACGGTACCCTAAAAAAGGAAGAAAAAAGTGTCGTCTAGACGTCTGTAATTACATTATTAATTAAAAAAAAAGAAGATATTTACAACTAAAAACTAAGAGTAATCAAAAAGACCTTTGGTGGAGGGGAGAGTGCCCAGAATGCTGGCTGCATTGCCACGTTGGATAGCAATGCTTACTTTCTCAGCAAAAAAAGAGCCAGCCCTCTGGTCACCAGTCGCCTCCACCAAAAGCTTTGCCAAGTCCCTATAAATTTCGAGTGCACCTGGCCCCCACGGTCCCATTGTTTCAACCCCAAACGGCACAAACATATAACCTCTGTCGAGGTGTCCATATTTGCGCCGTTTGAGGTTTTCAGCCTTAGTAGCAGCGCTGCCAGCGTCGTTTTTTGTTTCAGGAAGATGAGACGGCACCATGGTATCAACGCAAGTTGCGTCCCATACCAAAGGCCGTCCCATCTTCCAAGGTATTAGAGTCATTCCGTCGGGCCTCTTGCCGTCATCGCGCATAAGTCCGTTAGGTTCGAGGACGGACGGTACGCCGGCACTGGCAAAGGCCCGACGAATGATGTCGTTCAAGCTGGCGTGTCTCGGGATACGTATTTTGTTGAATTATATTAATATTGAAAATATGGTATTTTTGTTGAATAAATTGTAATTTTTATACTTTGTCTACGGCACAATTCAATGTCAAAAATATCACCATTATATACAGTCATTTCTACCAACTCTAACGATTAAGAACAAAATAAATGTCTCTCTTCTACCTATCGTGTGAAAATTATTATAATAGCCAAGCAATGTGACAAATTCTGAGTACCAACTAATATGGGAAGGTACCGCGAAGATTCACGTCACGAAGCGGTCGGCTTTCGGACCGGAATAATCGTACTTACAAGCTTAATTACAATTTTTTTGTCGAATAGTACTTGTAGCAAATGGCATATTATACGTTGTAAAATATAATAAATAAACACACACATACACACACACAACACAAAACTGCCGATATTATTAATATCGGTATTTTCTGTCAATTCAATTAACATTATTTAGGTACCTAAAACTTTTAATTAGATTTTAGACATTTTATTTATAGAAATTGTATAAATCATTTATTATTCGTTTTGCTATTACTGATTGTAATTTTAATAAGTACCAGAACTAATTTTAGCTTAAATTATTTGTTCTAAGTTATTGAAATGAAATGAAATAATTTAATTGTCAAAACATGGGTACAGATAAAGGTGGTATAGAATGTCATTCGATTCTTCATGGTCTACCTTAAGAAAGCATACAATTATTTTTGATTACAATTAAAAAAAGCTTTTGACTCTGACGTGTCACTTCTGCCAGAATATACTTACCTAACGTAGGAGCGCAGATACGGCTGGACTGGACGGCGGCGCCCAGCGGCAGTCTTAAAGGAGTTTAGGAAAAGGCAACAGGCTTGCTATTATAGCCTAGCCATCATATAAAATGATGTGAATAATGTAAATGTCAGAAATTAATGCTTGAAATGTTGACTCGTTGATTTATACGTACGGTATGTCTAAATAACTGTATGGCTACGGAACCCTAAAAATCATGCGTGATCTTACAAGCGCTTGAAAAGTCATTATTTTTAACATAGTTACTAGTTACAAGTTACGACTAAACTTGTAAATCTATGTTGATATGGGAGTTTATCAAACGGCCACGAAAGCTTGCGCTGCGTTCAAGTTAACTTAACATCGTGCGGGTAGTTCTACAACTATAGTCAATAGTGAAGATATATCTTTTTCTTCGTACTTACATTAAGTAGGCGTAGGTACTCATCTAATATATTATTAATGTAGCCAATAAGTAAAGCACGTGATCTTTAACAACAACTACATGAAATGGATTCAGAGTGACTATACTTGATGTTTTTTAATTTATTTTGCACTGATATTTAACAAGTTTATTGAAATGTCAAAGAAGCAAATGTACAAGTAGTTAAATACCGAAGAGTGAACCGGGTGGCCTCCGCAATCCGCAAATAATAGTCAATAAAGTGGCAAGTCCGGGTGACGCAGATGTCCGGGCGGCGGGGTGCGCGGGCGGCGCTCTATCTGACTGTACAAATACGAATACGACCTTGGGTTTCGGCAGGCGGCGCGCGAGACAAGGTCAACGCGCAAATCGTTATCAGCGTGACGTCAGCGGGTGACCTCCACCGAGGTGCCCGCGAGATAACGACGCGCTAGATACCGATGCCGACCGATAGCGAGCCGCTCGCCCCGCGCTGCGCCCGCGCCGACTGCCACGCTTCCGCATCCACCTGCTACGCCGTAGCGAGCGAATACACCTTATACCTTACTACAACAACGATAGTTATCGCGAATGTAATAAAAACGAACCAGAATAAAAATGTTATAGTGTAATACTACACTATAACATTTTTTTCTGGTCGGGTCTACGATTAAGAAAAATAATTTAAACTAAAATTAGTTTACTTATCTGTATTTACTTATATGAAAGTTTTCTGAACTATGGGCTGAAAACAGAATATTATCTCAATGACATTGTTTTGAACTTTTGATATTGAGAATACGAGTTTATTTTCAGCACCGTATTTTTGTATTGGAGTGATTGTTTAGTAAGATTTATGTGTCTAAAGCTGCCAACTAATCATGCCTTTAATTATTTGCTATTTATATTTGTCAGTGGTAATTTCACTACAAACGATAAAATGTCTGTTTTTAAATGACACGTTTCTTGAACAGGAGAAAAACCTGAAAACAAAAAGTAATTATGTATTGAGAGCAACAAGAAGAATTCCATTTCAGTGTTTGGAACCCGGCCAATGATAGTTTCAGTAGTTCGCTCGATCGGAATCACTTTCCATGCGGTTATCGTAGCCGTCCGCAAAAATAATATGTCGACCTTGTGTGTTCATGGCCGTGCAAAAATATCAACTTGACATTCTAAACGATTTCCCGATCTTTGAGTTGCTAACCAGGAAGCGTTGGTTAACATTAACCACTGCTCGCTAGACGAGGTCAACACATTTTAAATTGCAATAGATATACATGTTTAGATTGTGTAAAGATAGCGGTTTCGTTTATAAATACTAACAGCAGACTTTACTAAAAAAAAGTATTTGCGATAAAGAAGTAAGTGCGATTGTGGTGGCTTTATTTGGGTTATTATTTATTGAAGCACGGAACTGCACGGACAAGCAATATTTAACACATTGCCAATATATTGTCACACCCACTCCGACCACACAGCCCCAACACTGGGGCACTGGAGGCTAGCAGATCTTTGTACAGCACGTGTGGATGGTTATGCAAGGGCAGCATCCACCACAGCATCCCCCATAGCAGCAATTATTGCACATATTGCACCTATGTATGGTTATTGTGCCAACTGAATTATTTTTAAGGCTCGTCTTAACTTAAGGCTATAAAAATAATTTCAGTAACTTCATGGCTCATAGATCTGGGTCTTTTGTATCGTATTATAATTTATATTATTCACACATAAAAATATAGTTACTCAAGATCAAAGCTTTATGCACCAAAATATTCTCATTTGGCAACGTGTAGGTTAGGTATATAGATAGGTAGGTAGCCTATGAACGAAAATATACAAAATGTTGCGCAATAAATGCTAACTTGATAGAGTTTTCAATCTGTAACAAAGGATAGGTGTAGGTAACGTAAAAGGTGTCATAAAATACAAACTATATTTTTTACAGCGTATCGATAAGATTAACTACATATCCCATGGCCAACATAGCCTTACACGTGAGTAAATGTGATGCCAATTGTGTTTTATGCTTAACATGTATTGTACGATACAAGATTGAGAACGGATTGTATTTGAGATTTCTTGAAAACAATAAAAATAAGCTATACATCTTTTATTTTTGTCACTAAAACTTGTCATTGAGAAACAATCGAATGATTCGATTTAAAAATAAATTGTTGAGTCCAGTCCAAATTTAAATATCTATTTGGAATCGTTAGGTTTCATTTCGATTCCGCGAATGATAGCATCGAAGCATATTTCCTATAAATAATAGCAATGTAAACTAGAGTAGGTTTAGGTTAGGTGAGCATGACCTGAATCCCAATACGGGCACGCGAGAGAAATCTCTCCGCAGGCGGCGCGAGACGCGGCGCGGGCGCAACACGCAGTCGGCAGCCGGCCTGGCCGTTGGGCGACCGCCGGAGAAAGGACCTCTTCCTTTATGGCCAAATGTCCCACAGATGTTCAAGTAGACGACCATGTCATTCTCTCCACGCTTTCCCCTCCCGTTAAGATATGAATCGCATTCGTTTGATTATGACCGTAAAAGTACGACTGTATTAAATAGGATACGAATGCAACTTAGAAACCAGTTTTAGAAAGTTTTTTAGTAATTGTTAGCCTCCTGATGCTTTTAAAGGATATTACTATAATAAAAAACATCAGCCCCATACGGTCCCACTGAACACGAGCTTCTCTGACAGGAATATAGAGTAGCCAGTGGGGACCATAGTTGACCACGCTGGCCAATTGGTGGATGATACTTTTTCTCAAACTGTGCTTCATGGCCAGTGCGAGTGATTTTCTCAAGATATTTTCCATTATCGTTGTAAAACCGAGTGCGAATTTCACACGCAAAGTTAAAAGTAATTTATTGGTACAGGGCTTGATTCGAACTAGGGATGTGTCGTGGTTTGAAAGTTGCACGGGCTACCACTGAGCCATGCTTATTCAAATGTCGATGAGGTCAAGTCGCTTTGTGGTAAGCTCTCAGTCTCGTCACGCTGGTCAAATTAAGGGATACTATTAACATAAACATAAATCCATTTTATACTAGTCTCAATACCGTATATTTAGTTTATTTAAAAACCTTAAGCAAGTGTATGCGAATGTGCATTTCTAGATTTCATTTGAAACGTTTCTCTTTCATCTAGATTCTTATTGCTCGTTGTGGAAACTAGATCATAGGTAGTATCTTTGTTGGTCAGTGGGGCAGTGAGTACCAAGTTACCAACCATGTGGTCGTTTATAAGTGATATCGCCTCAATTTCTCTGAAATACGTAGCGCGAGGGCGCGGCCGCTGCGCGCCGACGACGTCGCGCGCGCTGAGACAACACGCACAATGGCGGAGAAAACGACGGATGCTGTCATCGAGCTCTCGAGCCCCGACGACTTATGGCTCTCAAAATCTACATACAATCATCACAGATGTAGGTCAGGGCAGTAGGCCGTCGGTACTTTCGATATCAATTCAAGTAATTAAAAGAAATGGCATTTTAATTTTTCTTATTTACTTATTATTAATTTGCAGGCAAAAATAAAATATCTTAGGTGAAATATATTCCAAGCGAAACACGTACATAACAAGGTGATAGAGATTAGGAGCTGAATAGACAGCCTACAATAACTAAATTACTGTAAAATATTTTATAGGTACTCATAACATCTTCATAAAGATAGCTGAATTTGCTTTTCAAGCCAAATTATATTAAATAGCTTAATTTATCATGTCTCAACGCAACATGAAACTCTGCGTTAGTTGTCATTTCGCGGTCAAAGACCTGCATTTTACACTCGCGAACTATGGGCTATGTTATTAGCTTTTAGATTTATTGTAAGGTTCATATATGAATTTGTTTTTAAGAGCTGTGGATTTTGTTATAGAAAAAAGTAAATAAATAAATAAAATGTTGTCCGGCCATCGAAAGTTTTAGCTAGTTCAGTCCCATTCCTAATGACACATTTGAAGGCTTACCGGCTGCTGAACCCGAGACTACACAAAATTTATACAGAATTCGTGACAAATAGCACATTTAAACGAAACAATTAAGCCGCAGTGATATTTCAACAGGATATTTATATGATGCCTAAGCTTACACGTTTTAAAGAATTTTCTTTGAATCTTTATAATCCTTGTTGACTTTCTTGGTGACGTACATGTAAGTAGGTGGACATGACAATTCTTATTTTAGAGGAAACGATTTATTAGGCACGGTTTCAGTTATTTATAAATTGGGTTTTATCGGTGGCACGTGGTGTTATTAAATAGCTGTAGCTAGGCCTTATAAAAGAAAATCTTTGCTAGGTATTGAAATAGATGTTCCTACTGTTACATTGGATTACCATCTAAAGTTAATCAATTCTTAAATATATATGTTGTAAATATCTTCTTTTTTTTATTATTTTTAATTTAGTTCTTGGTGTAGTTTAATGTTCTGGGAGTAATAATATTAAATTCTGGAGTAAAAAAAAAAAATATACCCACTGTGCTGCTTATTCTTAAGTCTATGCTTGATATACAAGAACAAGCCAATGAACTTCATCACGCAGAATTATTTTTAGTTAATTAGGGAAAATAACGTCAACGGTATCGGCATCAATAAAAACGAAAGTAACTGGCATTCGTCATAATTTAACTAACTTTTTCCACCCGCACTTTCAATTCGTAAGACTTATTTTACGATAAAACAAATTATTAAAATCTAGTCAGTAAGTATAACAGCGGTTGGCCAGCAAGATCCAACTCAAAGTTTTGAATGCCTTTATGGTCACTCTGAGGTACCATAATGCCAAGGCCGTAATTCAAACCTTTTCTGATTATTCCACATTTAATAAAAAGTATCGGTCAATGCTTAGATAATTAAATGATTCAAAGATTAGCTTCAGTAACATACATGATGCAAAAATCTAGGCTACTAGCAAAAATCTGCAATTAAGTGAAAAAGATTCACTCCTTTATTGTTATTTAAGCACACGCCCGCGCGAGATTCTAAAGTTTTCATTGCTATGAGTACTCGTATGCAAGTAGAAATGGAGTGCAAAGACATTAGATATGTGGGAAGGAGCGTGTTGGTTGCGGCGCAGTAGCGTTTATCGCGCGACACGTGGACGACTGCGTGCGATCGCAACGTGATCGCCGCGCTGAGATGCACTTCAGGGTGGCAGGTAAAACCTACGCCACTCACAGACCGTTCCGTACCTACCAATTAGCTTTTTGTGACTGCAAAATAGACGAATCATTTTCTTACGTAATAAAGACTACAATATCTTTATAGGTTAGTATATTTTGATAATGGAAAACATCATGTTTTCAGCCGAGCAGATTGTTTGAAGTTACGCTATCCGAATGATTTACAATTTTGCATAAACATCATCGGAGCTAATAATAATGTAATCAAACACACGGTCATGGCGTCAGGATAATATCGCAATGCGTATTTGCTTATATACAATTAGCCAACACAAGTTTAAAAATGTAAATATCTTTATGACGTCTATCGGTACAAATTATACCTACATGTGAATGGAAAATATAATCAGTTGCTGAAAGAAATTAAATATTTGATTTTCTTCTTCTTCTTCTTTTTCTTCTTCTTTAATGGTTTTCTATCGCTTTTTTGCAATAATTCTGCCAATGTCAAGGGAGTAAAATTTGTACGGTTATGCCAAGTCAAAGTCATATTTTCTCAGTCAAAACGCCAACAGTAAAATGGTGGAAATTTTACTGAAGGCTCTAAAAAAGGCCGTTGAAGCAAAAACGAAAATGCATGGTTTTATGATCTTGAAACCATTTGCCAACACTCGTGCACATTCACTAACACTTAACGGATAATAATCCTCCCTTATTACACATTAAAGTTCAAGATACACTAGTTTTGAAAACTAAATTCAAAATTCACAACCGCCGTTGTCGGATTTTCTTCAAAGACCAATATTTTGATTTCTCATAAGAATACTAAATGCACGAATTTGTCAAGCTAAAGTCAGTGTTAAACGGCTGCCAAATCTCTAATCTCCACACGATAAACAAAACACTAATTTTAGATTGCTAATCTATCTTTCTACAGTTCCTTCTTCTTTTTCATATTATTAAAAGCCAACTACTGCGTGAGCGTGATTTGATAATTAAAACTATAAAACTCAAGATTGAGTAAGGAATTAAGAATACAACGAAAAGGACAACATAATTTTTCGTAATATCTTTGATATTGGAGGCGTACTTCATCATCATCATCATCATCAACAGCCTGAAGACGTCCACTGCTGAACATAGGCCTCCCCCAGGGAACGCCACTTAGAGCGGCTGCTCGCCTCCTGCATCCATCGGCTCCCCGCGGCTTTCACCAGGTCTTCGGTCCACCTTGTGGGGGGCCGGCCTACGCTGCGTCTTCCAGTTCGTGGTCGCCACTCGAGAACCTTTCTTCCCCATCGGTTGTCAGTTCTACGAGCGATGTGACCTGCCCATTGCCATTTCAACTTGCTAATCCTAAGAGCTACATCGGTCACTTTAGTTCTCCTGCGGATCTCCTCATTTCGGATCCTATCTCGCAGGGAAACACCGAGCATTGCTCTCTCCATAGCTCGTTGCGCAACTTTGAGCTTAGTAATGAGGCCAACAGTTAGAGACCATGTCTCATTTCCATAAGTCATCACTGGCAACACACATTGATTGAACACTTTTGTTTTCAGGCTTTGTGGTATTTTGGACGAAAAGATAGGTCGAAGCTTCCCGAACGCTGCCCAGCCGAGTTGGATTCTTCGGGCGACCTCTTTGTCGAGGCGTACTTAGTCGTATGAAATTTTATTAATATTTGGTCAAAATTGTATTGTCGAAAATAAGAGTGTTACAATTATACATTGTTCATTTTCAATGAAATATCCCAATCAATCACTCAGACGTTCACACGCAATCACTTTCAATATAGACCTTGTTGCTGGCTTGCCGGTTGCATGCACCAGAATCAACATTGAGTCAACACGTAATATGCTTCTACATTATTAGTTTTCCGAAACAAAGGTGACAAAAACAAAGGCTTTGCCAATTTGATAGTTCTGTCCGGCATGTTTATTAAGTTTTGAGTCCTTTTAAGGTGCGGCGGGGGTGTAGTGGTGTGGTGGCGGCCTTGGGGCAACATCATGCGATATTTTTGCTCTCGGCGTTAATACGGAAGACTATTTCAAGAGTCAGGGTCGCGGCGGCGCCCGTCACCCGCGCCCGCACACCTCGCCGCGTCACGCTTCGGTGTCGGGTTTCCGTAAGGTGACGCGACACCTATCCCTGATAATCACGTTTTGACATTTGATTTGTTCACAAAAATGTGGTTACTTCACGTCAGACATATCAAGGTTTTCTGTGAACGCATACAATTGATATTAAACGGTCAATGCTACTTTTACCAGCACTTTATCTTTGTCTCAATGAGTCGTCATTATGAACTCATTGGCAATGTTTATCGGTAATAAACAATAGCTAATATATTAATGAGTAAATCGTCCATCTCAAGACGTGTTCGCAAATATCCTTGTATTATTTGCGGCGAGTTCTGGCGACCTCAACCCGGTTGTGTGAAGGTAACCTATAGACATGTAAATACACAGGAAGCCCATACAATGTCAGGAGCCGCTTCAATACTTTTAACCTCTATTTGAATTTTTAAGGTTCCTCGATTGTTACATGGCAACAGCTACAGTAGGTACTTTATTTAGCATTGCACTATTTAATTTAGGATTTTATTAAGTGAAATTGCGCCTACTTTTAATTATGTTTTAATTTTTTAGATATACCCAATTACCCATTCGCAAGATTTATTTTGTTATCACCATCATCACGTACACGTACCCTCGTAGGTACAGTCCATACTCCATACAGCTAAGTAATACAGCACAAAGCACAGAGAGCCTTGTTTTGTATTTACAATTTACACGTAAAAAAATATAGCCAAAAGTTTGTTAAGTGGGATTTTTATTGTCACCGAAATAGTAATTTAATCTATTACTAATAATTAGGATTCGCTTCAGCACACATTTTTGTCTTCATCAGTTTATAAAATTTCGAGTCAATGCGGAACCCAGCGAACTTTGCTAGAACTATATTTATTCAGATGGACACATTTTGCATCATAAAACCATTGTTATTTAAATACATCCGTGTAAATGCGACTGCGATCTTCACGGGTTTGGAAATGAATCCAAGGTCAATGGTAATTCATACGACCTTGTGATTTTTTCCTGAAGTTATTTTCATACACTTATAGAACGAGCAGGAAATATTTTAATGCTGATTTGTCTGGCAGATGACTTATACATGAGCCACATGAGATAATATTTTTGCTATATTTGAGCAGTGAGTTATTGTTATCATCTTGATAAATAAGGCTTATATCAATAATTTCAAACTGTTTCATAGTAGCAAAAAAATGTCACCGGTATCTTTGTTTCTTAGAAATATCATACTCAAAACAACATCGAGCGGATTATTTTACTGAAATTAAACAGTAAATAACTTTTCAGTAAATGTTTTTGATAAAAATTAGCTTCGGCATCATCATCATCATTATCATCATCTTCAGTATTTACCCGGCGAGACTCTGAGGAGAATGGGAATTCTCCTCAGAGTCTCGCCACTCTTGTCCAGCTGTTTCCTGCTATTTTGTACGTCGTCGGTCCAACGGCTCATGGGGCTACCTACGCTTCTACGACCTACTCTAGGCCACTACGTTACAGCTGTGTTAACTCCACCTGTCGCCACCGTGGCTGATCTTGTGGCCTGCCAAACCCCACTTGAGTTCTATCACCCTACAGATTAATTTGTAAAGGAAAAATTAGAATCACGAGCGGGGATTGAACCCGCATCCATCCATCCCTCAAGCAGTAGATT
The DNA here is from genome assembly GCA_963580505.1 of Ennomos erosarius. Classification (NCBI taxonomy): domain Eukaryota; kingdom Metazoa; phylum Arthropoda; class Insecta; order Lepidoptera; family Geometridae; genus Ennomos; species Ennomos erosarius. The sequence goes on along the minus strand of OY756981.1, from coordinate 7,294,662 downwards.
ACGCTGAGCAGGCGATACTGCTTTAAAAATCATAAATATTCTATCACCCTTTTTTGACATAATTCCGACGTTGGATTTCGGTATTCGAAGTAGAAGAGTATTAATAATTAATTATTAATAAAGTATTTATAAGAGTATTAATCACATTCTAATATTATAAAGGCGAAAGTAATAATTTTTTTTTACACTCATTAAAGCACAAGCTAAAAAATATATGAAGTAGATATTACAATTTCATTGATGCAAATCATCTATGTAATTTTTTTTTTATTTTTTTATTATTTGTGGAAATTTCACACAGCGCCATCTAGCCCCAAACTGAGCATAGATACAATACTTATATACTTTTTTGTTTGTAAATACATATGTACATAGAATACAATATAACACCCAGACGCAGAACAAACATCTATGTTCATCACACAATTGTTTGTCCCGGACAGGAATCGAACCCACAGCCCTCAGTTCAGAAGGCAGGGATACTACCAACTGAGCTATCGGGCCCGTCGATTATTATAATAGCGTGTATGCCGCTTGCCATATTGAGCTTCTTTGGTAGAGTTTCAATTAAGGAGGTAGGGTATGTCGTTTTTTAAATAGGTTAATGCTGTTGATTTTTGCCGACCTTTACAGCCTCACCTTGCACAAGGCGCACAGCCGTTTAAAGTGGGAGGCAACTCAAGGGCACCCCTCGGGAGCGACCCTCGGCTTGGGCCGCTGTGAGAGTAGAGGGTCAAGACCACTATGTCCACTGGAAGGCCTGGAAGAGTGTAGTATTTTTTATGATAATGCATGACGTGATCTAGTCGTTCACCTGAAGTTAAGCGACATGGCCGCTCGTACAAATTATAGTTCCACTGAAAATCTAAAAATAATAAAGTTTGCAATGCACTGCGCCGTCATACTGAGACATCAGCACAGTATAATAATCAGATTACTAGACTGTGAGATCAGGTCATAAAATCTCATTTGCCCAGTAGTTTCACTAGCTACAATGCCCTTCAAACCGGAACACAGTAGTGCTTGCACACTAGCACTACTGCTTGGCAGCAGAATAACTGGCAGTGGCGGTATCGTACCTACATAGGCGAACTTTGCCGAAAAGACCTACCACATAGTGAAACCTAGTGCAGTCTATTGAAAGTATGGATAACCGTCATGTTCATCAAAGTAATTGACTAAGCGAAAAGTATAGAGCTCCAGTACGTACATATTTTATGTTACGTAGATAATCATAAATAAGAATATTCGACGCGGGCATTCAGTGCAGGTGAGCACGCCTGCTGATGCACCTGCTGACTTCGCGCATATGCACGTGCACAAAGCAAAGAGGAAGTTCCCAAAAAGGCAGTGAGTTATGGGAAACTTCAGCATCAAAGCTTACAGCCCACCTCGTTTCATATAAGTTTATTTCATTTTATGGTTAATATTATACAAAAACTATCAGGTGTAGAAAATTCCAGCCAATCAACTTGTGACAAAATGTTTTAAATTGTGGTAGTACATAATATTGCATTAGTATTAGTACGGGAAAAACATAGAGTAAAATAAAATATTGCCTTTCAATTAAAATATCTTGCCTAAAAGAATTCATTGTTTAAAAGCATGACATACACTGCTTACAAAAAAAATTACTCATACTCCAATTTACATATCCCTTCCACGAAAACATAGCCTGGGTGTCATTCTGCATACAGACGTGTCATTAGCACAGTAATTGTTCTGAATCATATCTGTGTAGAGGACAGCATGCGTCCTCTACACGCCAGGTTCGTTCTGCCGTTACCGCGGGCCTTGAACCTTGTGAAGTAAACATGTTTGCATGGCATTATGTACTGCGCACTCGTTGGGTCTGACGTCTCTCTTCGCCCTGAATACTATGTTTTACTATATGTAGTGGTACCAGTGGTACCTACTTCATTGTTGCTTATGGCACGTGTAGTGCAGGTCATTTTGTAGTGCCTTCCTTTTTCTTTCTGCTATCGTTTTTTGTGGTAGGCAAGTGGCCATGGTTTCAAAATGACTGTAGTTATCATATCCACCTTACTGGTTAAAAAAATAAACTAAGCGTTGAAAATAGTTTTTCTATTAATGGACTAGAAGTTTATTTGTATAGGCTCTCTACAAAGCTACGGCAACAAAGTAGTTTTCAATAACATGTCCAGTGGCGGATTATCCCTAAGGCAAAGTAGGCACGGGCCTAGGGGTGCCAGGTTACTATGGGGCGCGCGCGCAGAAGTTTTTAAATAAATTATTTAACTTACACTACACAACGTAGAAAAATATTTCGAATAGTTCCGAGAGCTTCCGAAGCGTAACCCACCTTCTTGATTTTTACTATATCGCACGATTTTACAAAAGAAGCTGGTAAGAAGATACTGCAATGATTGTATGGTTGCGCGTTCGATGCGTGTAAGTATTCGTTGGTCGCGTACCTACGTTGCTAGATTGGCGGGTAGAGGGCGCAGCGCGGCGGCTAAGCGGCCGGTGCGGGCGCTAAACTAATTAATTAAGTAAATAGAGCTTTTCTCCGGCAACCGCGAAACAACCAAAAATTGAAAAAATAAATTGGCGCTCTTTTCGCTGCCGCTTTATTTTATTTTATTTTATTTTATTTTAAGATTTTAAGAAAACTTACAGCTAGGTACAAGTATAGTTAAGTAAATATTAAAGAGGGCCAATTACAAGTTTCCATTAATAGGTAATAGAATTACTAATTAAGTACACTTAGAAAGACGGACACACACAGAAAAAAACAAACTTTATTAAGTAGGTATATACGATACCTAACTACCTAAAAATACACTTGTTTAGTAACATAATCAACTGTTTAACTATCAAAAAATGCACTACTAATCAGCTTCTTCAGCTGTTTAGCAGTGGTATTAAAAAGGTCAATATCATGTCTCTCGGTCAAGTCGTTGAAACACTTGCTAGCTCTTATTAGATAAGAATTTCTTCTGTAGTTGGTTTTTCCACTACCTTCGGCAACATGCAAAGTGCAAGGCCTCCTCAATGATGCATATGGGACCCTCAGGCCAATGCTCTCCAACAACTCAGGGCAGTCAACCGTGCCATTTGCTATGTTGATCAAGTAGACGATATCAGCTATGCGTCTTCTTTCGTACAACGGCAACATATGGAATTTTTTACACCTTTTCGTATAGTCAGGGAGATAAGTCTTGATTCTAAATTGAAGATAGCGCAAGAATCGCTTTTGGATTCGTTCAATACGCGTTATGTATATATTATAAGCAGGATTCCAAACCTGTGACGCATATTCTAAGTGACTGCGTACGAAGGCACAATATAGGATTTTAAAAGTTTTAATAGAGTCAAAATCTGATGACATACGCAATATAAAACCAAGTGATTTAGATGCTTTATTAATAATGTTATTAATATGTTCGTCATAAAGCAATTTGCCATCAAAAATTATCCCAAGATCACGAATTAAATTTACCCTAGTAACAACCACGTTTTTGAGCTTGTATGCAAACATTATTGGATCAGATTTACGGGTGAAGGAACTAATAAAGCATTTCGAAACATTCAGATCCAATTTGTTGACAGAACAGTAGTTTTCGAATCTAACCAGATCGTCTTGTAGACGCTGCGCGCTTTCTATTGATTCAACTGGACAGAGGATTTTCATGTCATCGGCATACAATATCACTTTAGAGCTAACAAAACACGCGGTAATATCATTAATAAAAATATTAAAGAGTAGCGGGCCTAACAACGATCCCTGAGGCACACCTGATGGAATTAGCATTGCAGAAGACGTATATCCATTTAGCACAACTGTCTGACATCTATTCTGCACATAGGACGTAAACCATCTGTAAAGATTACCCCTTATACCGATCGCTTGCAGCTTACGAAGTAACAGTACATGATCAATTCTGTCAAAACACTTACTGTAGTCAGTGTAGACTACATCGACTTGTGAAGGTTGTGACATATGCTGTGACAGGAAGTCGCTACATAATACAAGGTTCGATGTTGTGGATCGGCCTTTTAAGAAACCATGCTGGTCCAAGCTGAGTGTCTGTTTCAAAGAAACATATACCTGCCTATAAACCACTTTTTCCAGTACTTTTGCAAACAGGCATAATTTGGAAATTGGTCTGTAATTTTCGACCATTTCTTTCGGCCCTTTTTTATGTACTGGGGTAATATACGCCGATTTCCAAATACCGGGCACCACGCCCTCCGATAAAGACCGCTTAAACAATAGAGATATGGGAACCGACAGGCTCTTGGCGCATCTAACGATAAAGATTGCAGGAATATTGTCTGGTCCCGCCGATTTATTCAGGTCGAGGGTCTCCAACAATCTAAAAATATCGCCTGTGACAACTTCCACATCTCCTATGTCCGCTACTGTTACGCTGTTCACGGGAACCGTAAGTGAATAATCTGTGTGAGTGCTGTTTAAGAACGTCGAGTGGAAGTATTCACTAAACATGTTGGATATCTCTGCCCCACTATCCGAAGAGCGCTGACCGAAACGCAGCACGGCTGGATAAGTATTATTTCGATTTTTAGACTTGATGTAGGACCAGAAAGCCTTGGGGTTGGTGGAGATATTTTTTTCGATGCTAGCTATATAGTTATCAAACATTTCTTTTTCTAATTTTTTAGCGCGGTCTCGTAACGTTATAAAAGATAGCAGGTCAGATCTATTACCGTAGGTTTTATATTTAGAGTGGTACTTATATTTTTCTTTTAATATTTTAAGGAGCGGCTTTTTATACCAGATAGGATATTTCTGCGTAGGTGTAACTAGCTTAGTAGGTATATAGGTATTTCGCAGATTTTCTAAAGTGTCATAAAAGCAGGATACGGCTGATTCAATTGTTTTATGATAAAGCTCCTGTTGCCAATTAATTTCGTCTAGTTTCCTAGCAATTGAGTCATAATCACCTGATTGATATAAGTACTTAAGATACGGATGGCTGGTTAAAGAGTGAATTTGAACAAAATCGGCGGAGATACAGAGAGCCGGGTGATGGAAATCTTCTGGTATTATGGGACAATGACATCTAGTAACTAACACCTCGCTATTCGAGAAAACTAAGTCTAATATTCGGCTATTTTGATTATGTATAAAGCTGTATTGCGATAAATTACACAAATTCATACTATCAAATAAATCGAGCTGATTAGACCCGTGAACATTACAAGCGTTATAAAAACAGCCCTCATCGGACACTTTCCAGATCAAATTAGGCATATTGAAATCGCCAACAATTATAAATTTATCACATGGGTTGCCTAAAACTACATCGGAAAATCGTTCAGAAAAGTTAGTCAACTGAGATGCCATTGAGCTGCCCGTAGTACCTTGATTGCAAATATACACTGTACATATATGCAGCTTATACACTACCTTCGGTTTCTGGCAAGTTAACGTTATAGTAACCCACAGATCTTCGGCGTTTGAGCACCAATCACTGTGAGTTTCCGCATTTAGCTCACGTCGAACAGCAATTAAAACCCCACCCCCCAATTTTTGATTTGTTTTTCCATAATCCCGATCCCGCCTCCACACAATATAACGGTCATCGAACAATTCACTGTCACAAATACCATCAATTAACCATGTTTCTGTCAAACATACAATATCATACGTGTTCATACTAATATTCCTATAAAAACCCGATGTTTTAGTTCGTAAGCCGCGGACATTCTGATAATATATTTTAACTAGCATTTTTAACAGTAAAAGATAGCATTTGAATAGGTTTGAATACAATTAAATAATAGGCAGAAGGCATAAAAATAACGTTCAATAAAGCAAGATAGTATAAATAACTGCATAGATCATAAAAACAGTTCAACAAACAAAAGAAGTTCGTAAAATAATTTGCAGTAACAAAAGACACAATGAACTGATTGAGCTGATAACAATGGCAAATGGCCGGCCGAGCGGAAGCGAGACGAAGTGATTGATTAGGCGTTGCATAGAGAGAGAAGTGTGCGCAGGTTAAGCGCGCATACCAGAGTGCAGCTGAGCAAGTGTTTCTCAAACATTTAGTACTATGACGGGAGCGTAAACATAATATACTGACAAACGAAGGCAAAGGTAATGTAAGGTTCACGATATTTTCTTTAAGTCTGATTCGGATCTTATTGTCAGCACATGTGATGTCGGGTTTTTCCGGGCGAATATTTTGCACCCTTTTACCCAGACATAAGCAAACCCCCGCTCTTTTGCCATAGTCTTCACTTTATTAAGCAGCATCTTATTCTCCAAGGTGAGATGGTCGTTAACAAAGATCCTGCCGTCGCCTCGGAGGCCAAGGTTCGCTGGGACAATAGTGAGCTTCTTCGCCACGGCCACAAATTCGTCCTTCAAGTACCTATTATGTACCGAGACAATGATGGTCTTATTAAGTTTATCGTTGCGCATGGGTATTCTTGCAACATAGTTAATCTGCTCCTTTGGAATGGTGCAACCGACAAGATCTCCAATTTTAGCTACCAATTCGAACAGGTTTTCCGACTGAGTTACTGGAGCTCCCTTTATCTCTATATTATTCATGCGAGATCTTTGCTCGCACTCTCGCATTGTAGCCTCAAGCTGTTCAAAACGCTGGCGCAGAAGATGCACTTCATCCTTCGCCTTAAGAAGTCCCTGAACCTCTTGACTGACGTCGGAAATCCTGCCCGTTAGTGTTTCTACCGAGTGCTGAACGAAGTCAATGGAGGTTTTCATGCCAGCCACTTCCGGTTTCATTAGTTTTAGGTCGGCAATATCGGCTTTCATAGTCTTAAGATCCGCAATATCTGATTGAATGGCCTTTACACTTGCTATTAGTGTGGGTAATGCTGAAACCTGAGTAGACAGAGCCTTCAGATCTAGCGCAATACTCTCCATGCTAGCTGGGGTGGGCGACTTAGCAGTACCCGTTTTCGCCAAGGGAGGGTTGAGAGGACTGTTAGCTCCAGCATTTTTGCAGGAGGTGCACTTCCAGGTATTTTTTCTGTCACCCAGCTTCCTATACCCAGCTTCCGTTATTCCGGCGCAGGGAAAGTCGTAGTGACCTTGGCAGGCAGTGCACTGGACTCCATCCCTAAATTCGGCCTCGCACCGCTTGCAAATAAACGCCATTCCAATACCAAAGTGCAAGCCAAGCCACTTCCGAAAGAGAATATATAGGTAATTAACAGATGATTTGTATACACACAAAAAAGTTTGAGAACCGCGTAAAGGTGGTTAACTGCGGGAAGCAAGTATGCGGTGAGCGTGCGTACGGTCCGCCGTCTACGCGTGAGCGTTATTTTCTACTATGCCCTTCAGTGTCATCGGATTTCTACGTGTAATTATGAACTACCCACTTAAGTTTTCTATCGGTCATTAAGATTAGGAGCTGTTCAAGATTCACATTAAAAATGAGAAAATTTTCCGGCTCCGCTCGCGCTTTGCTCATGCCTTCTTTTCGATTTCCTTTTGGGAGCTCTCATTGTAATTATACTAAAATTTGACGTTTTTGATAACAAAAAAATTGGCGCACCATTCGCTCGCGCTTTATTCTGTACTGCCTTCGTTGTCGCCGGATTTCTACATCTAATTTTGAAAATGGTTAAAGTATAACGTGTTTTATCAAGATTTACTTAAAAATTTGAAAATTTTCGGTGTTCGATTCGCTCGCACTTCGTTCACCACTCTGTTTCTTTTTTATCGGATTCCTATATCTAATTATGAACTACTAAAGTATTTGCGCAGGCTTCACATGCGTTTTCATGGGACATCACGCGGGTGAAACTACGTGGCACAGCATTAGTTATTATTGGGTAGTAGGTAGGGTAATAGGGTTCCGTACCCAAAGGGTAAAACGAACCCTATTACTAAGACTCCGCTGTATGTCTGTCCGTCTGTCACCAGGCTGTATCTCATAAGCCGTGATAGTTAGACAGTTAAATTTTCACAGATGATGTATTTCTGTTGCCGCTATAAAAACAAATATTAAAAAACAGAATGAAATAAATGTTCCCAATACAACAAACGTGATTTTTTGCTCGTTTTTATAGATATAGTCCTACGGAACCTTTTGTGTGCGAATCGGACATGCACTTGGCCAATTTTTTTCTCTCGTCCACAGAAACTGAACGAGTTGCTAGCAGAACGTGTGAGATGGGAAGCGGATACGGTCATCAAAGAAGTCGATGAGAATTCGCCATAGAACGGTAGTTTACGCTTGTGCACAATGCGTTTCGTTAGTGGAAATCACTGCTTATTAGCTGTAACCCCTGGGTTTATTATCCATGCTCCTTTTAAACAGTTTTTAACAGGTAATAAATCTGTGAAACACCTTCACGGTAAGTATTCTGGCTAAATGCGCATAACCGCATGAGGCCAGACTACGAAAAAAATACCCATAACTCGGACAAGAATAAGGTTGTGCCGTGCCTCTCCAGTGGTAAAAGATTGGGTTGTGTTTAAAAAGGAGCACAGATTAAAAATATACATGTTACATAGTCCGTAAAGACTAAAACGCGTGAGATTGTTTTAAATACAAAATGTATTGCATTATTGCTTCTAGATGGGTCCAAGAGCCCAACCGGCTCACTGAGAGGGAGTCGAAAAAACTCATTTAATCCGCCACTGAATATGTCACTACTGTTATAATTTAAAGGTTGTTTACAATCGCCCCCTTGTAAAGGGATTCCCCTTATCAAAAATTACTAATGACAAAAATCTATGAAATTGGTATTTGTCGTGAAAATTAGCTGAAAAAGACGACGTGTACACAAGTACGAATATCCATCCGGGCAAATGATGGCAATTTTATTTTCGCGAGTTGAGGCAAAGGCTGTGCTCGCTTTGCTCGCTCGCTATGTTAATGAATTGAGATGATATTGAGATTATTGGATGACAAGACAGATCAAACGATTATAAGAAGCTTCCTGGTTCTGAACGTGGAGTCGAACATAATAATCATAAATAGCAAAAACAATGACCGAGGAAAACATTCCTACGTAGTTAATGAAGTCCTTTGTGACGTGGTATGGTGACCGCGGCGGCTGAGATAATGCTCGCGTCAAGGTCCGTGCGTGTAGAGTTACCATTACCATCTTTCCATCAGCACGGACGACCTTTTCAGGGCCTATATGTAACTAACACCTTCATGCGACATACAGCTGGCTACAAACTCACGCAAGCGCATAATACAGTTTTTTTTTCTTGTTTACTTATACACGTTTGTTAATAAAGCCGACATAGTATAATTTAAATGTAGTGGCATTGTAAAATCTCATTGGCTATGTATTACATTTCACCTAATATATAACATTATCAACCAAACGTAGCAGAGTCCAGAGATAAAATATGTTGTTCGTGATTATGATCAGTAATGAAGAAAAATAATCAAGGTGGACTTATAAGATAACATTTGGCCAGGGTGTAAGGATCACTCTGTCCGAGATAAACGTGGCACATGGTGTCACCACACTGCGTGTTAATTACAATTACCGCGAGTGGACATTCTTTGTTCCATTAATGATGAATGCCGGTCGCGAGGCGAGGAGTATCGCAAATGAGATAACAGGAAGCGTCCGTGCCTCGCCAATGTCACACATCAAGGTCACGGAGAATAACAATAACTGAGCTCTATACCAATGACTTTATTGATGTCGCACAGCTCGCATGATGAGCTATGTTGGCTATGTGGTAAACGTCCACATCAGTCGTCGTTGGAAATTGTAGCAACTGTAATTAGTGGTGCTTGCTGCTATGCTGCATCATCGTACTCAAGGAAAACAACCTGAAAAAAATACATTTTACCGTTTTAAAAAAATTGGCATACACAACAATACTGTTACCGCCATTTAATACATACATAAGCTAGTTGGTGCACGACATTTATAGGTACCTATTATCTAATGTAACCACACAAAAAATAGATTTATATGTTTTGCTTTTCATTTATAAGTATTCAAAGTTTTGAGCGTCGTTTTTAATAAAGGGCCCATGAATTCTTTCAATATTAAATACTGTCTTTAAATAAATGATCACCGAACACACCACGACAAGGCCGTACTCCGTCGCTGGCCGCCCGTCACCCAGCTATACAGGGTGCTGGGTGCTGTCTCCGATACACTCTACTCCACCCACTTTAGTTCTAATATTGCTCAAGATATTGGCATAAACAATGATAATGCAATTAGTACTTGTCTGAGACTGAATACACGATTAAGACTTGCCGAATGAAATATGAATTTACATGTCCGTATTAATTATTTTGTTGTCCTAATATTAAATATTATAAAATTTACTAGTTGAATCCCACAGTTTCACCCACGGTTACAAAGTAGCCCATGTGTTATTCCAGCGCATCTGCATTTCAAACCTCATCAAAATTGGTTTAATATTAATAGTTACCAAGATAGAAGGTACATTCACACCCACAAATGCATTTAGAATATTACTTAAATAAAGTGAGATAGCACTACCTACTTGCACGTGCTTACAATAGAAAAGCACCTATAGGCTATGTAATATGATTTTAACGCAATAGGCCTTATCAGCAAGAGCCTTATCAGGGATGACTCTATCACCTAGTAGAGACAATTGCGCATTCTTACATAAAGGCTAATAGCCCCATTGGGGCTTTTAGGAAAATTGTCACCCAGACAGGGCGTTCTCCAATCATTACTGCCCTCATACAGACATACCAACGGTACTCTGTCTATGGCCAGCTCGACTATTTTTGCAAAATGCACAACGATGCTATGTACAGAGGACGGGAAGGCTATATCAGCAATATCCACTAAATCCGTAAAAAGTCGCGCATAAAACAGTACAAACACGTACCAATAGTAATTATGTAGTTTTATTTCCAGTGTACCTATCAACTGTAACCTTGCAGAAGTAAGAAATCAGCAGAATTACAGTTATTGTTCTTTGGCTAAACGTAACGTGAAGTGATGCTTATGTGGTGTGGATACGTTTCATATTTCTTCGGTTTAGTAAATTTTTTATCGGCGTACTCCTAATCAGAAAAGCAGCAAGGCCTTGAGCCTGACCCTGGATATTTTTATCCGCATACATATTTCGCGAGTGTTGCGTAGATACCGAGCAACGTGATGAGGAACTGCCAAACAAATTTTTACACTGTATCAGATAAAAAATAAAGATAAAAGCAAATAACACGTATACGTAACTGACTTATCTAGAATTCGTAGTATGTTTATTAAAACTGAGAATAATTATGAAATCATTTGTAAAACATTAAAAGGATTGGAAAATAAACATTTTTTTTACCCTTTTTTTTCAATTTTATTTTGTACTTACATAATTATACCTCTCACAGGAAGATGGATATAATATTAGTAATGGAATTGGTAGCAGGTTACGGGCGGGCAGGCAGACGCAAGGCGGGCGCGGCACGCGGCGGCGCAGGCGGCAGCGATGGCGGCGGCGGTAGCGAGGTCGCTCACTGCCGAATGCCGATCTAGGAAGTCAAGCGATTCGACCTCGACCTTGTATGTGCGAAAAATATATTCGGCAACGACGCACACGCCTCACTCCCCGCACCGCCCACGCTCGACTCTAGCGTCCCACCCTCCCGCGACTCTGCTTCGTAAATTATTCGGAAAAACAACTTTTTTGCCATAAACTTTGCAGACGAATACACAAAGCTTTAAACAGAATCATGCCAATGATGTCATGCTTAGATTCAGAGGAAATTAAACGATTTTCCATCAAACGTAACCTATCCACAATAAAGAAGCGCGCTTCTTTATTACGAACGCATGAGACATAACCTCCAAATTAATATTATTATGTAACTTCGGCTAATCAAACTTTATAGAGTAGGATGTGATACAGATAACTCTTAGTGGGCATTGCCTCATACGGCAGATATTATTATGCTAAGATTAAGCAAGCCGCGGAAAAGGCTGAAGGTCATTTACGTATCTTTGCTTAAAAACATAAAAGGCGAATATTATACAAAGATATCAAACACGGAAATGGGCACTTATGCTAAGTATTACGAGATCTGTTGTAAATTAGTCATGTGGTATATGAGTTAATGGTAGTCAGGATGCCTTGCCGCGTGATACTTTGACTCATCGGACGACTAGACAACACTTCATTAATTTAATCAACGTATGACGTCATCACCCCTCGAACCTCGAACTGTTTCCCAGAAGTCAGAACCCTAGAGCGTAGATAGAACTAATACCTACGTGACATTTATAGTGACATTGCAGACGGCAGGTACTAGTAGATCCATACAACTGATATAGAACCTAATTAATAGGCGATATACGTGTCATTTTTATAGGATTCACAAGTTATATAGTATTGACCACAGTAGAGTATGACATGCACAATAATCACGCATCGATCCACCCAATGCAAAATGACCAGCCTCCTAACGTCAATATTACTAGCTGCAGTCCGCGACTTCGTTCGCGTGGTATTAGTGTTAGAGCTATTATCGCTCGTTTCATGCTCCTATCCTATATGCTTCGTTTTCTTCTGTCGTCTTCTTATGGTGCCCTATGATACAAGACTCCGCTCTTTTCCTGCTACTATATCCCAATCCCGTCTCACTTTTATCTCACTGCTGGTCCAATCTTGTCCCAATCTTATCCCGCTTCTGTCCAGTTATACTTTCAGCCATCATTTAATGTAAAATAAAATTTATCCGTTATCATCCTTTAATTTATTTCTCAATCTTCGAAAATCTCAAGATTCTTAGGTTTGAATCTGGACATTACCCATGTAAAAAATTCAGCTATATGATGAAAAAAACCGACCCCGAATTGCGACATGTGTGGAACTGTTGAGGATGTTCATCAGACTACTGTTAGGATGTGTCAGAGGTACTAGACCAAGTAATATTCAAATAGATAAATTTAATATAAATAAACTAGATACTGGTGCGTTCATAAGTATTTTAGCATCACCTATGCGTGTGGTGCCGCTGAGTTTCTATATCAGATTTTTAAAACAATTTTTTAATATAGGGTAATTAAGTTAGGGTAAGGTGGGGCTGGCATACCATGTTGTAAAAGCCTCTAAATAAATATTTAAAAAAAAATTTGAAAACCTAATGGGAACTTGATCTCAATTGAAGCTGCCGAACTTAGAACGAGTACTTGTACTTTAAACAAGTACTTGTAGTATGTGTTTGTTTGTACTAGTACTAGAAAAGGGCTTCCACTATGCTTTAGTGTTTCATCGGTATGTTTTCGTTCAGTGAAAGCTCAAGCTCATGCAGGATTTGACCCCCTCGACCACACATCACTACCAACTGAGCTACCATCGTAGTATAATATGAGAGAGTCATGTTTTTGATTTTGTAGAATTTCTTTAAGAGTGGTAACAAACCAAGCAAGGTATCAATGATTTTTATACAAGACTTGAGTCAACTATGCACATTGCACTTGCAGTCGTTTTCCATCGTCGCCGTCGGCTGATATTATGGCAACATTTGCCATTGTTCTTCGCAAGTTACGCAAAACTGTTTGATAAACATTCGCAAAGGTACTGAATTGTTTACATTCGCAAAGTAAACAGATTGGTAGTATTGCAACTGGCAGACTAACTGCCAACGCCCTTTATAACTGGCTGTTCTAATCTGAGTGATAATTTTGCTATTAATAGAAATACGACAGTTTACGTACAAAGATATTGTAGTCCTCAAAATTTAAGATTTAAGATAGATAAGATTTAAGATTTTCGCAGCTATAGCGGTCGAGTGACCATAGTTTAGTTGGTAGAGCGTCCAATCCGGTGAGTTGGAGGGCGCGGGTTCAAATCCCGCTGGTTGCTAAATTTTGAGGACTATAATATCTTTATAAATATACCTAAAGTGTGGTTTACACTTTAAAAAATCATTCCTATGAGCTTACGTACAATGTATGTTTGTTAGCACTGAGTGCTAAAATGGCTGAACAGATTTTGATAAGTAAGTATTTGGCGTGATAAATCCTACTTTAGGTACCAAAAAATATTATTCTAATATTATCAGTTATTTAGTATACCGAAAATACAATACTGATAAGATTATACTAATATGGGTATTATTTCGATGGCTTGTACCTATGTAATTATGTTTGTTTGCTACTATTAAAGTATTCAGCACTAAAACTACAGACTGGACTTTACTGACATTTTACTTTTAGATCCTATAAAAGTAATAGAATTATATTTTTTACCTGATTATGTATGCATAAATCACCTACGTGAGTGAAACCGCAGGGAGCAGCTAGTCATAATAACGGACATTTCACACAGCGCCGCCAGTATCTAGCCAGAAACCTTTCAATCTAAATAAAGTAAATGGAAATGGGACCAGACAGAAATCTCAAATTCCAGATAGTCTATTACATTATTACTATACCTACTAGGTACTACTATAAATATTATATACAAAAAAAAACGAAAAAAAACACCAAATAAAAAAACGACAAAACACAAAAACCAAATCAACCAAAAAAAAAACCAAAAAACACCAGAAAATTGGCGCTGGTTTTTAAGTTGTTTTTTGTATTTCCTAAACAATTTTATTCGTCGTTAAATGTGTATTGATGACCAAGCTAAATATTTTTCATCACTAAAGTAAAGTAAGATGAGTTAAGTACTTCTTTTCTGTGTCGCGTGTAGCGATGATTTCTTTTTTTTTTTTATGAGAATGAATGACTTGACGAGCTGGTCGTTCACCTGATGTTAAGCAATACGGCCGCCCATAACAGTTGCAGTGTCACTCGGAACTTTAAAATAATAAAGTTCTGCGTGACATTGCACTGCGCAAGTCATCCTGAGACATCACACAGTCTAGTAATCAGATTACTACACTGTGTAATCAGGTCATAAAGTCTCATTTGCCCAGTAATTTCACTAGCTACAATGCCCTTCAAACCGGAACACAGTAGTGCTTGCACACTACTGCTTGGCGGCAGAATAACTGGCAAAGCGGTGGTACCTACTTAGACGAACTTTGCAGAAAAGTCCTACCACCTATTAACAATATTAACATAGTATGCGTGAAGGCACGACCTTAATCTTGAACGATGGAGTCCGTGCCCCCACCTTATCAGCCACTTGTTGCCTCCAACTTGTTTTCCTCTAGTTGCAGAAACATACACCAGCCACACGCATACAAGGAGAGAAAGAAATAAAATAACATTTATTCAGGACATCACACAACATAGCTACATTATATGCTGACAAAGCTACTCATATTCATTTATTTATTTATATATTTATTTATTTATTTATTTATTTATTTATTTATTTATTTATTTATTTATTTATTTATTTATTTATTTATTTATTTATTTATTTATTTATTTATTTATTTATTTATTTATTTATATACTCAATAGCACACAAAACAGAATGCAATCGGTACATCTACAAAATATAAGCGAGTAATCATTATTGTTCTAAATTACATTCCAAAACTATGCATGCCTAATTCCATCATAAAATTGATACATATTCCTAAAAGCAGTGCACATTAATTGTGGGATTTCAAAATCAAATTCCAAGTAGGTACATAACTTTCGTATATTTTAGAAGATCTATCTTCATATGAATATAAGTACTATTAAAAAAGAAATACCAGTTCAATCCGAATTGTATAATATACGATGCGTTGAAACCCGCCCTAATGTGGGGTGTCCTTCCATTATAACTTTACGTTTGTAGAGCAGAGGCTTTATAATCATTTTTGAAATAGTTAAGAGCTATAAATAGCATGTAGGTAATAATAACCCGCTAAGTGCGAGCCGGACTCGTGCATGCGTGGGTTCCGTATGATTATCTATATAAAATGAACAAGAAAATTACGTTTGTTGTATCGGAGCTCCCTTTAATATTTATTTTATTCTGGTTTTTAGTATTTGTTGTTATAGCAGCAACAAAAATACATCATATGTGAAACTTTCATCTGTCTAACAGTCACGTTTCATAAGATACAGCATGGTGACAGACGGACAGACGGACAGACGGACAGACGGAACCCTAAAAATGAGCCCCACTTCATAGAGACTGCTTCAGCAACGGGGAGAGTGAATCATAAACTAGTATTGTATAAAGAGTGCTTTATACAAGGTGACCTTGAATCGTTATGTTATCCCGCAAGGGGGGAACTGGGACCATGATAGCCCACAAGTTGTGACAACCTTACTTGAAACTGGGTGTTTCCAAACCAAAGAAAAAAATAAATCCACTCACAAAATTGCACGTGCGATCGCTACGAGAGTTAACAAGATACTATAAATTCATTTCTAAACACAGGTAGTTAAACTCATTTATGTGGTTCGGTCAAGGACAAAGTTCAACCACCCAGCTGCGCTAAGGCTATCTTCAAACGTAAACTTTACATGGCATTTCTTCAATGAAAAACTATTAATTTAGAAAAGTCGTCGAAAAAACATTGTCTACCTTGTGATGTAGATTTACCCCCTTTCGGTAGAACATACCAATTCAAGATCACCTTGTATAATAATGTATTCACCGCGTTGTAACTATAGAAATTAAAAATTTAAGAATGGAAGATTATTTTTTATTTATGCTTTCCGCAACTGTTGCTTCACTGATCAATTCTATTATAAACACAGAACTTCAAAGAATATGACGCTTCGAGCGAAGCGTTTTGTCTCTCTCTGTGATTATAAACGAAAGTGCTGGTAGATGTTCATTGAGCTAGTTCACATAATATAATATAATTAATGTAAATGAAAATACGAATATTTTTAATACAAAACCTACTGTTACTTTATAGTATTTGTTTAAAAAATGTATTTTATCGCAATTGTGGTCACGCCTACAGAAGTACTACTTAGCTATTATACCTAAGTAAGTATCGTACCTACGTGAAGTTTTTAATCCGTTGTAAGTATACAATGTTACTGAGAACGACCATTATCACAAATAACCGTCAATAATGTCACAAAGCTTACTTTGTGCGATGTATAAATAAACAGTTGTTCCAGGAAGGTATTCTATGACTCCATTGTCATAAATTAGCAACTGCTGTTCTCAAAAAATATCATATCGCACCACTTAGCCCATTTTTATTCCAAGGAATTTTGATAATGCATTTGTTAAAATGTTATAGTATGTTTGCACATTGGCGCCATGTAAGTATCAAAATATTTGCTTTGACAGACCCTAAATATTTCCTTGTAGTCCAACACTAACAATGAACATTATATATTTTCGTGTTATTATCTCAGTAATATTTGTGACTGCCGATATAGGGCCAGATCCCTCGTCGTACCCATAGATGCAGTCGTTATTTTATTTTTATGTTACTTGTTTAAAAGTATCCTGACTTATGTAAGTAATCTCATATAATATGGCCCTGAGCTCCCTAGCAGATCATGAGTAAACACTACAATATTCAGAGTTCAAGCAATCACCGCGTAGAACAGCCAACGACTTCCTTGTTTGTCTTAGTGCTCTTATTTTTGCAATATACTCAATAAAAATATAAATTTCAAGGTCGGCTTGACCTTGTTTACCAGGAACTGATGTGTGTCAGATTATATATTTACATCTATTATGTTTAATTTACATTTAAACAGTGGAAACCGTACGTCAATCCAGGTAGACACTAAAGTAAGTAAGTAAATAATTATAATATTACTAATTAGCAAAAATAAAACCGCCCATATTTTAAGCAGCTTGTTTGTATAATTATTTAACATCAATAATCAATACGTTATGATTATAAAAGTCATTCATATCACGGTCAACTAAAAAAAAAAACAAATATCAATAGGCATTGAAAAGCGAATGTGTGTCAAGTGTGCGGCCACGCGTAGGGCCGCAGCGCCATCGCCAGCGCGCAGCCGGCGCGGCGTACTGCATCTGCCTCTATCGGATTGGGGGCGTCATTGTTAACCGACCGTTCGACGAAATTTAATTGGCCCGACCTAGCTCGTAAAAGCGTTGTAAAAAGTGTGAAGGTCTGGCGGAGGTAAGGACTCAACAGAAAGAGGTCAAGTGTAATGCCTCGCGTTCCAGTGGCCTCATTTTGAGAGCCGCTGCCGCGCTGCCGTGAGCGCACGCCTTTCATACGAATATGTCCTAGTTTGCTACTGTCCTACAATTTGTTGAACAATTAACATACGGCTGTTGTTTCTTAATTAATAATGTTATATTTAACAGTTTTCATAATTTACAATATCCAATCCAATAGATAAATGGGTCATTGGAAGATGCGATATAAAAATTAGAGAAAAACAATCACGATATTTAAAAGAAAAAATATTTATGTGAAGCCTTGATCCTGAGGTCTTATAGTATAAAAATAATATGTTAAGTATGTGGTTATTTCGCTTATCTTATAATTGACCATTTAATAAATAGTTTTAAAATTTAATTGAATACTGTAGTGAAAGGCTTTATTAATGGGAATGATTTTAAAGTGTCAACCATACTAATATTAATTTAATATCTTTATAGGCTTTATTTCTTATATTGTTATATTATGTTATATTATTTTTACGTGATATTTACGTGTGTTGTTTTAATTGTGTTTGCACTTGGCGGCTTTTTATACTACAGTATCATATCAGTTCCGTTTATTAAATGATCATATTTCTGAACTATTTATATCTTAAGTGTTTTTTTAATTCTTTTATTATGTTATAACTGGAACACATAAAGCATCTACATATTTATTCGTAATTTAATACTGTAAATGAACTTGAAACAAAAATCGACATTGTTCTCCAAATAAACGACAATCACAATGCATCCGGAACTGTTCGTGGGAGAAGTGACCTCCTCGTGTCGAAGGAAACCTTCAGCTGCTATTATTAAAACCGGCCGTGAAATCGGAGCACTGACACACATAGCCAGAATAATGCCATATACTCCATAATTCATAGAGACCTTGGCCGCAATGTTGGTACAATCCGACCCAGACGTGGCCGCGAGGGCTCTTCCTCATTAAACGTATTGTAAAGCCACAAAATGTGGAAACAATAACGATTGCGTACAGATTAGAATAGGCATAGTAATGACACTACATTAATAACACAAACAATATGAAACTTCCCTTTACACTATATTTGGATAACTTTAAAAATTCAGCTTATAGCTGCTGCAAGCTGGACGAATAAAATAAGCCACTCTAACTCAGTGAGAAGACTGTTTCCTGAATTTTGTGTCAATACATATTTCCCTAAGTTTTATTATTAGCCCAATTGGGCCGCGCCCAATGTCAAATTGGTTGTGTATTTCTGATAGTGGGTTTTTTATTTGTAGTTAAGGTAATCATCACAAATCCAAGCCTTAGGTTAATGGTTCCGTGGTTGACAATGGTTAAAAACTAACATATTCTTTATAATTTCATAGCAGTATCACCTGCTCAGCGTAATGTACAGATTAATTTGTAAAGGAAAAATTAGGATCACGAGCGGGAACCGACCAACCCCGGTTGGTTGTAAAGGGGAAGGGTGAAGGGAAAATTCGGACATCGGACTACTTGCCAGTAAGTAAAGCATATCCCGGCTTGAGAAATGGATGGATGCGGGTTCAATTCCCGCTCGTGATTTTAATCTTTCCTTTACAAATTATCTGTATATAGTTACACTAACACATTCTAACCAATGGTCTTTAACCATTGGTTACCTTACTGGTTAT
Source organism: Ennomos erosarius (assembly GCA_963580505.1). Classification (NCBI taxonomy): domain Eukaryota; kingdom Metazoa; phylum Arthropoda; class Insecta; order Lepidoptera; family Geometridae; genus Ennomos; species Ennomos erosarius. Next base: position 7,275,035 of record OY756981.1, on the reverse strand, counting down.
GGATCAAAAAACCTACCCTTACTGTAGTTTAACTGTTCTATAGGTCTGTGAATATGAGTGACACCATAAGTAATAGGAACGTACCTAATTGGTACGACCTGAAATACAATAATTATTGTAATTACACTTTTATCAGTATATTTACGAAGAGGACCTTGTCCTAAATTGGTTGAACCCACGATATCAAGTATTCATCCTGTTCAAAACAAAATAAAAACCCCACATAAAAAGGAAAACGAATACAACTTATAATATAGGCATAGCTGCGATTGAGAGCAATTTACCTACAATCGCATTTTGAAATGGGTCTGGATCTGCCTACATTATCAGTTGATTCAGGGGACCTTGGCCCCAATCCCAATGTTTGCCCAACCCAAAACCGCACACAGTCACAGTCACAGATATCTATTATTCCTCATTCAAAGCATGTTGAATAAACAGAAAAAATATATTAAAATATAACATAAAAAAACTGGAAACCCAGTGACGTGGGACTAAACCCCGAAAAGGTTAAAGTTATACAAAATTATTTGATACTAGCTACTGCCCGCGGCGTTGCCACGCGTGGACTACATTACTTTTCAGGTTTCGGTTTGGGTAATGGCTTTATTTTTAAAAACTGATTTTCTATCAGCCACACTGAGTTTTCTGCTCGTATAATCACTTCCAAGAAGTAAAAATGACATGTCTTAATCATGGATGAAATAATTAATTATAATATTTTCCAAAACAGCGTAGGTACGCTAATTATTATCCTTGATATTCCTGGACCAATTTTGATGTAATCTCCACTCATGGCTACTTAACTATAGAAAAATTTTCGATGATATTTTGATAAGTATCATCGAACTCATGATTAATTAAAACCTATATTATATTAAAATCTAGGCTTTCAAAACATTTTTACAATAGGGCAAAGTCTAGTCTAGCAAAGATACCAACCGCTAACGCTAACGCCAAACGCTAACTCCAAAATGTACTGAAATGACGTTTCGGAAATCGCTAACTTTTCCGTAGCGAATGTCATTTCGATAAATTTTTGGAGTTAGCGTGAGGCGTTAGCGTACATGATTGTGATCTTTGCTAGACCCCCCATTTTACATAACATGTTTCGTACACACATTAGGGAAAAAAATCTACTTCGTATCATTCCAAAGAGTATTATTATACTTCTGTATCATTCAAAGAGTATATAATTTATTACGTAACGTAAGAGTATCATTGGTCCACTGCATTAGCCTATGGTGGTAATAGTATGTATTGGCCCTCAGACCTGTGGGCCAAACATAAAATGCCAAAAATAAGTTTAGCAATGCGTAGCAAGGGTCAAGATTATACTCCCAAGGGTAAAGCTCTAACTATCACGGTTCATGAGATACAGCCTGGTGACAGACGGACAGAAGGACAGACAACCTGACAGACGTCGTCAGTCCGTTTTGGGTACGGAACCCTATTACTAAGGCTCCGCTGTCCGTCTGTCCTTCTGTCACCATCAGGCTGTATCTCATGAACCGTGATAGTTAGACAGCTGAAATCTTCACAGATGATAAATATATTTTTGTTGCCGCTATTACAAAAAATACAGAATAAAATAAGTATTTAACCCCTTAAATACTTATTTTATTCTGTATTTTAGTATTTTTTCTCTCTCATACAACAAGCGTTTTTTTGCTAGTTTTTATAGATAATGATACGGAACCCTTCGTGTGTGAGCCCAACTCGCACTTGGCCGGTTATTTCTCTAATCTGCGGGCACTTAAGTATAAGTAACATGTTGGTATCTTGAATGCAATCGATTCATACTACTCACATATTATTTGATGGTATATCTATTTTACTCCAAAAACCCCAAACAACCTGCAAAGGCTTAAATAGAAAAACTAATAATTGTTAATCAAATCTAATAAATTGTAAAATTTCATTCCACTGTTTAATGCATATTTACTACCGAAATTAACTCCTATTACTCTTTGTTCATGGCCTTACACACGTTTTTTTTTTTCTTTAATCTGTGGACTTTACGTGAAACATGTGAAATATTCAATAACAACACTACGAAAAATTACTATACTCACAGAGCTATGAAACAAATGACACTTCGCCTGCGTTTTTTTTTTGCTCTGTGACTATACTTAACACTGGCTAAATACACTATGTGTGGAGCCATAATATGTGACATAAACTAACCGTCAGTAGCCAAAAAAATTCACCATGAAGCGGCCATGTTGTATAAAATTCCGTCCGGTTTCGTAATGATATTTTAATAATTTTGACCAAATATTTTTAATGATATTTGTATTTTAATATATCCTATGTTGTGCGCTGGTTATTTCTAAGCATATTAGTGCAACCCGCATGAAAATCAGTTCAGTATCTAGGGTTTTGTTCAATAACAAACAAACAAACAAACAGCTACAAATTATTGTCCCTAGATGGCGTTAGATACGATAAATTAGAAAATGTATGGAGAAGGGCAAAAAGTCTTGTAGTCCTGCATCGCGGTTACGATATTTTTTGAACAATAGAACCTATGGGATAAATTAGACTTGACATCATTATGTGTGTGTTCCGTAGCGCGCCTGAATTACACATTTATTATATGTAGGTTATAGGTTATATATGTAGGGATAGGGATAGGGATTGTTTTTAAAAGTAATAAAGTAGTAATAATTGTAATATTTCAAATTCAACAATATTATAAGTAAGTTTATCCCACACTGACTGGGCAATACGGTCAGGTCGAGGAAAATTCTATTCACATTTTATATTTCTCTTTTAAAGTTTGGTTGTATTGGTTACTAGGCTTGTTTCAACATTCAAACAATAGCAGTAGGGATTTTTTGGCATAAAGGGCAAAATGATATGCTACCTTATTGGCTTGGTATTGTGTTAAAAATATCTGATCTGTCGCTTATGGTATTGTAAACACATACTTCCAAAACCAAATTGGTAAAAACTGTGCTGTGGAAGCCGTAATATTTTTGTAAACTTAGTAATATTTAATAAACATTATACTAAATGGGTGGTGTGCTCTAACTGCTGGAAAAGGTGATTACTGCGTAAAAACATCATATTGACACATAAACTTAATTTAATATATATTAATTAATAAGAAACAGAAACGACCTCTGCATGGACATTCATTGTTTTTTTTAATCGAAATCCTTGTGAATAATAAAAGATGTCCTTAGTCAGTGAACATTTGAATCAACAAAGCTGAGTTGAATGTGTAGTCGCTTACAAAGAGTGTCGATTACGCTGATTAATTTTATTAATGAATATGTAGTAAGGAAGGGTGTCGACCACGTCATTAGTTTTCCTCTAATTTGAGTACTTGAGTATTTACATACTACTTTTTTATATCTGTGATAATACCTACTTCCATTGCTTTCCCAATAGAAAGAAATTACATTTGAAACTTGTCCCGTCTAGATTTTACAAAAACCCTAATATTTACTACCACGTTGCTAAATGAATACAAGTTGATCCAATGCCCAGTCTATAGTATATTATATACCTAATCTAGACCTAAACTAGATTGGCTTGAATAACAAATGTAAGTATAGGTAATGGAGCATTACCTTTAAGTAATCTTCAGAATAAATTAAGTAGGTACTTTAGCTTTTATGAATAACTTGAAAAATACTGAACATAAAAAGCTGATATTGTTATATGAGCTCTCTAGAGGAAATGTAACCCCGAAATAGTTTTCCAATATCGGTACCTACCTTCCAAAAAATAAAATGTGTTGGACACGGTCGGAGGGTGGTGTGATACTTGTATCCTCTACTTAGTTTGTGGTGGTGTGATAGTCTTTGACTGGTGTTTTAACTTTTGGCATGCGCCAAAAATAACGGGCTAATGCTATCATGTCTATTCTTACACGCGCCCCGTGTCCACACTTCCAGGCTCGGCGAGGCTACTTTCCGTCCCTCAGGGCCTACGAGTACACATCGGCCGCAAACACAAGCATAACCCTGTGCCTAACACAATGGTTACCACGCCCGCCACCCCCGCTGCCACAGCCGTACCTGGGAATTCTTCTAGTATGAGCTTAGATGACTTGCCCTTCCTCATGGCCAGGGTCCGGGTCCTTAGGCATGTGCTCAAAGGAGCAAGATGTGGGCGGCTGGCAAACTATCACATTTAATTGACCAATGCATACATTCTATCAGTACTGCAGATTGAACAAAATTATTGTTTTAGAGATGCGGCGCGCCTCCTCACTTCCGACTGTACCTTTGCCCCACCTGGTGGCAAAACACTAGCAGCCCTTAAAGACAAGGACCCCCCTTCCAGCCTCCTTACGTTCCCCCGTCACGCGATGGCTCGACCTCCGGCCTTGTTAACATTAGCCTGAGTGAAACGCAGTGATGCCAGGCCAGCCTACTGATTCGGTTCAGAGGGCTGGGTGTTCATCTGTTACAGGAATTCGGACCAATCGCCTTTTTACGGTTAAAGAAACTTTATTTTCTCAAAAGAAATTTACATTTCACTGCATGAGAAATTACACTTAATTTACGTACATAATATTATCAACAATGAGCAATCGAAGCTTGCTTAATAGGTTTAAAAACAGAAGAAAATTACAATATTAGGATAGTAGAAAGGAGTTTTTGTAATGGGTGTATTTGTTATACCTAGATTTCATTCTATTTTTAGCACCTCTTGCAGAGGTGGGTAGGTAGAAAAATAAATATCTTTGCGGATACGACGGTAAGAAACGCGCTTACTCACTGCCAAGTAGGTACAGGGTCAAAAGTTTTTAGTTTTGATTTAAACATGTTGAAATTTTTTATCGTTTTAATATCGTTTGGGAGCTTATTAAAAAGTTGTGCTCCTTCAAAACATATGTTTTTCTTGCCGTAATTAGTACGGGGTTTAGGTATAAAAATGTCATCGAAATTACGGCAATTTCTCTTTTTTTTATTTCTATTTGTAGTAAAAGTTATTTGAGTATTTATTTTTTTATCTAAGATTTTTTTATTAATATGCAAGTATTATAGTTTATGGCTTCGTCTTTCGGGGTCGCAGGTCTGGTCACTAGCATTTTGCCGGGCTTCGGCACAGTCCGCATCCCGTTCGCCGCCGAGGCTCTCAATAAGTGGTCGCAACTGTATCCAGATGCTGAGTTGCCAAAAACTCCTGTGTCCCAAGCAGCTACCCAATGGGGTCACGGGGGTCGAGTTGGCCCGTGTTAACGCTGCTTCTAAGCCGGAGTCTGGTGCCTGGCTGCATGCCCTACCATCCCCTCATTTGGGCACGCTGCTTGACAATGATTCCCTTAGGGTGTCTGCGGGACTTCGGCTCGGCTGCATAGTGTGCGAACCCCACGTTTGTGTTTGCGGCGGTTAGGTGGATTCGAGCGGCATCCATGGCCTTAGCTGCACCCGTAGCGCAGGTCGAAGGCTTTGGCATCACACCCTTAACGACGTGATACGGAGAGCGCTCGTGTCAGCGGAAATACCCTGTGTGCTGGAGCCCCCCAGTTTGTCTCGTCTGGACGGCAAACGGCCGGATGGACTGACGCTCATCCCTTGGCAGAGAGGTCGCTGCCTCATCTGGGATGCCACGTGTGTCTACACTTACCCAGCATGCCACCTCACCAGCACTCATCGGGAAGCTACCGCAGGAGCGGATATGGCAGCAGGAGGTAAACACCTCAAATATGCCGTCTTGGAGTCAGGCTACGAGTTTGTCCCGTTTGCCGTTAAGACGGCGGGGCCGTGGTGCTCGGGGGCAAAAAAATTTATACTCTTCAAATATTTAGTCTTATGCTGATTTTCGTTGCTGTTAGAATTCTATTTCGGGGTTACATTTCTTCTAGAGAGCTCATATAACAATAGCATCCTTGATATTCACCGGAAGTGCAGGCACGTCAAAGTCGGAAACTCTACATTATTTTCATACTTGGAGCATATAATTCAACTACATAATAGGTAATAAATAGTTCTAGTAATTCATTAACGGTAAAACAAATATTAAATGATTTATAATAACTAGTATTAGTAATTAAAAGTATACAAAAATAAAAATATTAAAGTTGGAAAATGACAGGAAATGGCGATATTAATAATATCGGCATCAAATTAATAACCTTTTATTGAAAGAGTTTTAGCGGAAACGCGGAAATGTTCACGTCGTTGCATTGTATTATTTCTCAAAACTTGTGCTTTTTCCAGTATTAATATTTAAAATCAGTGGCGTTTTACGCATTAAGTGCTGAATTATGAGCATGAGTGTAAGTGGGCAATGAGGGCAAGTGATATAATGTGGTGAAACGTGAGTTTTCGTGTTGCTTCCAAAATCCCATAGAAGCTTTTAGTAAAGTTGCCACCACTTTACCGGAGCATGACTTAGACTGGACTACGACTACCTCACTTAGACTGGACTATTGACTATGACTAAGACTTGACTTTACGTGATATATTCTTTAACGATGAAAAATTACAATACTTGACACTATGTGTGGAGCCAAAATATAAGAAAAAAAATGATAACCTTTGTCATGAATACTCCTAACCATCTATGTTGATGCTCCTAACACTATGTAGGTATGACTTACTAATACAACAGGATATAATGCAAAAGTAGTGATTCTAGTAAATCTGTTTATTGACATCCAGTGTTAGTCGTCGGACATCTTTGACGTAACAAAAGACCTCAAAGTAAGTAAAAAATCATTTGTGCAAATTTTTAGTGGAAATAAGTGCAAAAAAGCAGATATTTGTACCTAGTGGTTACTAAAGTCGCACAACAAAGTCATAAGTAAACGTCTGCTTTGTTTGATATAATTATCATTAAATAAGAGAACTTATTAAGTTATATAGAAGCGTGCAGAAAACACGTCTCGACACCGGATGTAGGTTTTTCCAGGTTGAATATCGGTATCGATATCCATACGTTCGACTTCTATTTTTATGTTTTCAAATATTGGCTATTGATACAAAACTAGGAGCGCCAATGTAGGTAGGAATACTATAATGTATAAGTATACTATATATGTACTTTTCACCATTTTTCCGCTTTCTCGTGCGATCTCTTGGTGTTCCCGGGATAAAGCTTTTATGTTTTTGATATTTTAAGTAACTATATGTCATCCCTGATAAAATAAAAAGAAATAAAAACGCCCCAGTTGACCTCGATCGAATAAGCAAATTTCATCCAATTCGGTTCAGTCGTTTTGACGTAAAAGACAAAAACTAATAAAGAAACATAACGCTTCACTTTTTAATGTTTTATAGCAAACAGGCATGAATTACTGTACGACTCTTCTTGTGAGAAGGGGTTAGCCGTCTCCTAACATTCAGGGTGAAGGAGACGTAGGTGTAGGTTTTTGCATCGGAACCTTTCCTATAAATTTGGAATCGGATAGCAGACAGACCAGCCTGTTGCTAATACGTGCAATGTTGTATTTTTCATGAGTCGACGTCGCAATTAACTCAAAAAAACTACAAAAGAAGTGTAGGTAAATGATACATTATATCTGCACCACTAACTAAATAAACAAGTTGGAAACATGACGCGTTTTGTTTTGGCCGTTCACCAGAATTTACCTACATTGCAGTCGAGTTATTTATAAAAGACAAACATTATAGCGCCGTAGGTGAACTTGTTATACAGAAAGGCAAATGGGTCGTAGACGGTTTGCTTTTAACGATTGAGTACAGTACAGATCCACCTATATTATTTAAAGGTCACTCATTTTTATACTAAGTACCTAAATATAGGTATAAGCGTGATTTTGACAATAACTAAGTATAAGTAAATTATTTTTTTGAGGTGACTTGAATTAAGTAGTGCTGTGACGTCAGAGACCCACAGAAAATATAACCGCAGAAAACCAGTCTTAAACAGGGTCACACACACACACACACACACAACCACACACAACTCATAACTAGCTGATGACGCTCTACATAATACATTTGTCAAAACCTTTTTGTGAAGACGACCCTGACTGTGAGTTAGCCTTATTTAATGAGTAGTGCTTCCTTAAAACTAACGTAGGTAATAAGTTGCTATGATGTGGCACAGCCAAATTAAATATCCGCCGTCAAAATACATTGGAGGCAATTACAGGCATTAGCCTCGCGCTAGTCTCATCCATGAGACTCGCTCGATGAGCCTCGGAATCTAAATGTCAGGAGGCAGTTATATTATTCCTAAATACCCCAGTATAAACTTGTGTTATAATTTTCAAGAATTAATTATACACTTCTTAATCTGGGAAAAAAATAAAACAGCGAAAACTTGATGGCAAAACCAAGATATAAATAACCAAGTGCGAGTCGGACTCGCGACTCGCACTTGGCCGGTCATTTATTTTTTGGTTTTACCATCTAGTTTTAAGACAAAAATTGTATCTGTCCTACCGCCACCGGTTGTTGAGTGTTGAGGAGAGTGTTTATTTCTACCAGCACATGCATTCAAAAATGCAACTGAGCCCGTCGTTTTGTCAGTTTTGGCAGCTCTCCCAGATTTCTACCTACATATTTATTACAATAGCAGTTGGTGACAGAACTATTAAATAAATCTCAACGTATTTATGAGACAGCAGTAGTGTATCAAGTATTCCTCAAGAGGTCACTTCAGGGCAAAACCCTAATGTTTCATAATGTACCGGTCATGTCTCTTTGCATCTATTCAATAAATCCCAGGCCCAGCGCATGCATGGTTTTTTTTGCAAATAGATTAACATAAATTGTAGCCATGCAAAATATAATACGCTTGCATAAAACATAATTATTATTCTTCAGATATAATACCTTAGGTGAAAGGTGAAAGGTATCCACATCAAGGTATAGCACACTCAACACGCATATATATCATAATCACACAACATAAAATGCCTCATAATAGGAAAAAAATCAAGAGCTATGGAAAATTCTAGAAAACCTTACCTGAATTTTCTAGTGTAAACTAAACAAAAACTGATAAAAAATACGCTCGCTTCGCTTGCGGTTCATTTTGCTAGATTTTCAGTGAGCCCAGAACTAAACAATAATAGAGAATATTTAAAATTCCCCGTCGGCTCCCCTTTTTTTGTTTTTGTTTATTTATTTGTCCAACAGTTCCAAAGTATATTAGGTAATAAGTACCTACCTAGGATCTCGCTCGACCTGCATGTGTCATCGGTACGTGCATAAACCTACCTACATTAATTAAGTGACCGATAAAAATGCGGACTCGTCTTTCAAACAAGAGAGGTCGTGTAATATTCCTTCAAGGTCTGTTGGCGGGCTGACCTCGGCGTATCGGTCGCGGAGGACGAAGACGGTCGCAAATATTTGCGCGCATGAGGCACAAGAGGCGAGCGCGCTCGGGTGCGGGGAGAGCGAGGGGCGAAGGGCGCGGGGTGACCTTGCCGCGCGTCTGCCGCGCGACCTTGATCTTGAGACGACCGCGACTACGCGCCCGTCCGCACTCGAACGACACCTATCTCACTGGTTGCTAACTACACCATTGTTACTGGCTACCTACCGGTTGTTGATTACAATTACGTTTCTATAAATATACCTACACAAGTACAAATAACATTATGATGACCGGCACCGGCAGCAACATTGATGTCTGGATTCTGAATGGAGTCCACGCTTATATGAAGACAAAAAGTCATAAACCTCCTTTTTTCTTTTCCGTATTTGAGTAGAAATAATAGGAGAGTGCAAGCACGCTAAACGCCTGGGTTCCATTTGATAATTTAAGTAAACCTACCTACGTAACTACGTAGACATTTTAACGCATCACTGTAGCCCACCTGATAAATAAAATTACAGTGGAGTGTGGAGTATTATTCTTGCAGGTTATGATTACTTATGACTGCAGTCATACATAACCTGCAAGATCGTTTTGCCGGGTCTTTTTTAGGGTTCCGTACCCAATGGGTAAAATGGACCTTATTACGAAAGCTCCGCTGTCCGTCCGTCTATCTGTCTGTCTGTCACCAGGCTGTATCTCATGAACCGTGATAGTTCAGTTGACGTTGAAATTTGTCAGATTATGTGTTTCTATTGCCGCCCTAACAACAACCACTGAAAAGCAGAATAAAATAAATATTTAAGGGGGCTCTCATGCAACAAACGTGATTTTTTGCCCGTTTCTATAGATAATGGTACGGAACCATGTGTGCGCGATTCTGACTCGCACTTAGCCGGTTATTATTTATATTTGCCGGGATATCTGTGTTCGCAAATTTTCAGCCAAATCGGTTCAGTCGTTTGTCTCTACGTCACGGTCAATCGGTCACCACACCACTTACTAGCTGAAGTCCTGAAAATGTAACAAACATAAAATAAGACATACTAACACTTAGAGTTACTTTTAAATTTACAGTATCAGTAAACACTTTGTACCTAGAGTAGATAATACCCACAAAGATCAGCCCCGCTCTGTAGTGCTTTAAAATTAGTGGAATATAAAATCTTGTAATTATGGTAGCACACTGTATACTACAAAAACATTTAACACTTTTAATTGGTGCCTTAATACACTGACATGTTATGAAATGTAATGGTAAACAGGTAATGACATAAAAACATGTGAAAAACTGATTGCTATATACAAAGTTTCTGGGGGTTCCAAAATATTCCACTGCCAGACTCTAGCAGCGCTGTTGACGTGCGTCTGCCGCTCAACGGCTGTCAAAGTTCATACAATTTTCAATTTTGACAGTAGTTGAGTGGCTGACGCGCGTCAGCATCGCTGCTAGCTCAATCGTAATAGGAGGCAGTTGCTCGGTTCCACATAATACACCCTACATTTCTATGCTCAGTTCATATGAAAAACACTATGCGTGGAAAATGGTTACTAATGTCCATAGATACTAAAATAGAAATACGCAGCAACGGTCAGCATCAGCAACACGTGGATCGCCCAGCGATAAGCCCTCCGCTGATAACGTGGCCCACGTCACTCTCGTTTCTTCGCCACCGCTACCCCGCCCCGCCCTGCCCGCTGCACGGCACTGCACTCACAAGGTCACGCGTGCACCCTACTCTGCAAACTGCAATAAACTTACACGTGCTATTGTTGTTAATTGAGAGATCATTATTTTTGTTACGTTGTTGCACTGTATGTCCTAAATAAGTAAGTTAATTGCACTACTTTGCTTAGAGCTTGGTTAAATGCTTAAGACTATTTTGTGACCGACCAGCTAGGCGATTATGTAACTTGATTGCAACCAATAGAAACACAAAAATGTATGGATTTGACAGTTTCAATACGCAGTTTATGTGCATAGTTACTATGAAAATTTTCATATTCGGAATGAAATTACTCTTGTTGCATTGCTGTCAAAGTTACGTAATCACCCCACAGACCGGCTTTAGCCGGACGCCTGACAACCCTAACTACGAGCATGGTTTACGCGCCTGGCAACGACGACGACGTAGTCCGACATAATCCGGCTTTTGTTAGGCTTTTGAAATTTGATTGTCATGTGACAAATAAATCTCATCCGTTGGCCCCCTCCCCCGCCCCCGCTCTCTTTTAATGTTAACAATGGTCAAAAGAACTCAAAAATTACAATGTAGACATCATAGCTAAAATATTAGTTCTGGAATTTAGTTACAAACTTATTTTTCGCGCTCGCTTCGCTCGCGCTTAGTTATTGTCACTATGCCACTCTTATTATAGTGGCGTTCATTTCTACAGTTCGCTCTGATTTTTCGCGCTCGCTGCGCTCGGGCTGTCGTTTTACGAACTTTCTCTGTTTTACTGATTGAGCTGAGGTACTAATACCCAAACCCATTACAAACTTATTTTTCTAATATCTGCACGGTCGTTATGTAGATTTTTCAAAAAAATTTACGCTCGCTTCACCCACGCTTTTTTATTAGTATGCTCCTATTGCAGTGGTATTCATTTCTACAGTTCAAATGCTCTAATTCACTCGCTGCGCTCGTGCTGTCGTTTTAAAAATTTTCCGATTTTCTGTTTGAGCAAAATTACTATTATGTCCATTACAAACTTATTTTGCTGAAATTTGCCAGATGTGATTCAATAATTTTTGCGCTCGCATTTTTTATTAGTCCGCATTTATAATTAATTAATATCATGAGTGTTTTACATACTTACACGTTTTTCGTATTCATAATTGAAAATTAAAAATATCCTTAATTAAGAAAGGAGTCCGGCTTTTTGGCTCTATGTCCGGCTAAACTGGCTGGTCTGTCCGGCTATTGGGTAATAAGACCTGGCAACCCTATTCGTTGTGTCTGTCCATCCGAAATTGTTTAGTAGTTATGGCTCTTAGCGATATGACCGCCCATGTTACCTATCTTTCTATGTGATTCTCATTGCAACATGTTCATTACTTGTGTCAATACAGCGATTTTTGTGTATTGTAAGTAGGTAATGAAATAAATAAAAAAATGTTTTTTTATTTGATTTTGAGGTTCGATATGGTTCGATAGGCCAGAATTTTAAGATTAAATTACTTACACTTAATTATTTAAAAATAAACGTAATATAATATAGTAGGTATTTATGAGTAATCATAGCAACTGACTGTTTTGCCTAATGGTTGGTAAATAGGTAAAATAGTTTATAAGAAAGATTAGGTATAATTTCCTATCTATTTCTTCAAACTATAATTTATTCTTGAAACTCATTACGCCATGCAGGTTCCGATAAACTTAATTATTATCAACAATGACTGTTATCATTATCAAATGATTCACTGATTGAAATTTAAATTATGTATCACATAGCATAACTTTATGAAGGCTTTTGTACCTACGTAGGACTCCGCCGGATGTCAGGAAATGGTTCAACATTGAATTAAAAACACAAATAATATAGTAGGTACTGAATAAACTATAATTATATCTATTCTGTGCTCTAGGTAAATAAAAATCGACCTAATTGATCTTTATTAGTAGATTGTACGAAATGCTGATTTTGTACAAATCGATAAGTTGAGCGAATTTGATAAGCAAAGAAATACCACAACATTTTTACACGAATTGATATGTCAAACAAAATTTTGTACAAACTGCTAAATACGAATTGTACAACTTGCGATGCTTCCTTAGTATTTAACTATGCGATACAGTAGACTCAATAACGCTCCCAGTCCCACTGTCCACATGAGCCTTCCTCACGTAGAGAGAGTGTATCCCATAATCCACCATGCCATGCTGGTTAAGTGCGTGTTGGTGGATGACACATGCATAGTTTCAAAATAAGTGCATGTAGGTCATAATAATATAATAGACGTCGAATATTGAAGATTTGCATTTGACACAGTTGAACAACAATGTGTAAAGGTGCACAGGGTAGGTTCGCTCTCGCGTCATTCCTTGAATAAAAAGTACTGTAGGGCGCCGGGAATATTTGATTTTATTGCCACGCGTATCGTCCGTCGCTCTCTCTGCACGTATGATAATAGAATACAAAAGCCCATGAATTTAGCCCATTTTAGCCTTTCGGGCGCCAATGGTTTTCTTTTCATAACAAAAACTTTATATTTTGGTGTCAATCGTTTATATGTTTCAGAATCTTTGAATAGATAGTCTGTCTATGCTTGATTTTTTGAAAATATGTTTCGTGGCTAAATTTGTAGGTGGCTATAATCACAAAGATGTTGCAAAAACTTAAAAAAAAAAATGTACGCGCATAGTTTTTACTGGGTAGGCAACATATAAAAAAAATAATCAAAATCGGGCTACGTTTAGAGGTGGAAAAGCGTTGGTAGCACTTTTTGTATGGACGGGATTGAGGGCTCGGCTTATCCATTTCTCTAAAGAATTCAGTTTTATTCATCAGTGGCCGATCTAAGACAAGATGACTTGGAGAGGTCGGGGCAGGTAGGTCGAGTTGTCAATTGGTGTTTTGTTATTTTGAATGTGACCGTAGCGGTAGGGCAAGCGGCGCGCGGCCGCAGCGGGCGGGCGGCGGGCGCGCGGACGTCTTGCCTGCCGGATGGAGGGTGACATTGCGTGACCGCAGCGGCAACGTTTTTACAACCACTGTTTGATGATACGCTGACGCAAAACGTCTGTTGCTACAAGGTCAATTTTGAATTTGATCTTATTTAGTGCATTACCACAGAATATACAATAATACCTACCTTCTACGTAATACATACATACTATGTTTTTCCGGCAGTCTCGCTGAATTTTCTGCAAGCCGATTGGAATGAAATTGGCGGCACCGGTACACCCGCGGAAATGTGTTACGATCTTTGACTGGGAAAGCTGCAGGACATCTCTGTGAGTAGGTACTGGAGCTGCTGTTTCACCTGCAATTTATGTTTTCCTTCGGAAACTCTTTTTTTCTATAAAACACTATTATCCTAATTCCTAATCAGTTTAGCCATACTAGCGTGAAAGCCAGACATAAAAAAAACAGACAACGTTTCACTTTCGATTAGTAGTTAAACATTAATCTATTGTGGATCTGCAGTTAGTTGTTGGGATTAATTCCACCTTCTCTCAAAAACGTTCATTGGATAGAATAACAACATTTATTCATAAACTTCTCCCAGCCATTATTTGTAGTGCGAGATCCGATAGCACATACATACAAATACCACGTCATCGAGAACCTCATTAGGCTCAATATCTTTAGATCGTTAGTTAGCTGACACTTACTTAAACATGTAAAAAAAAAATCAGGTCTGCCAATTCCGGTCCTGCCGGGTCATGGAAACCCAATTTCAAATGTTTTGAACAGTAAGTTCCGTCAAGTTTAGACCTGGCAGACCTTTTAATCTATTATTAGGGACACCTTGGCTATTAATGAGCATAGGTTTCATCGGGGTACTCGTTGAGGTAGATAAATGGTGTGAAGGGCACTTCGCAAGGGTTTGCCAGGTACTTCCGGCAGGGTGTGCAACGGCAGGCAAACATTTTTTTACGTAATTAATCAATGGTTAAGTTTTCCAGCATTTTCATTCGGGTACCTTATGACGTAATTTTTAAAATATTACGACGTAAATTTTCTCGGATTTCCATGACCTGGGAAGATCGGAATTGGCAGACCTGATTTTTTTACGTTTAATTAAGTGTCTATAGATAACCTATTGAGGTACTCGATGACGTAGGTATTCCTACTGTGGGACCTCGCACCATTGAGCGTAAATTACATTGAGTACAAAAACTTAACTTTTATTAGTCATTCATAGTCTTTTATTAGGCATGATGACTACTATTAAAAATGAAAAAGTAAATATTAATTTCATAAAGAAGATTAAAAATGAATGCAATAATTGAAAAAATAAGCATAATCGGTAAATAAATCACGGCGTAATAAGCTTTTAAAGTTTCTACAGGAGGCATCTCCTGTCCCTTCCTCGAGAAACAGAGCGCCCCCACAGTTACTATGAAAAATTTACTCGTGACGTCACATGCCAAAGAGATTGTGTGAAAAGCTACCACAGCTTAGTAATGAGGTACTATAACGACCTTCCTCTGACGTTACTGGCCGTTTGAGCTATCTCTTTCTATTCCGGTTTTTAAAATGCTTGTAACTTGGTAATTTTTAGAGATATTTAATTTTTGTTTTCACAAATGTTTATCTTTTGAGGATATAATTAATTCATTAAAAAAAAATTTGTCCTTATGCCTATTAGTATCTGGACTTTTTTGATTTTGCACTGTTTTTGCACGAAGTATACCTAAGTAAATAACTCAGATAAATAATAATCATTTTCATGCACAGAATTTGCCCATTTTTACATACCTTATAACTCAAAGTAAGTAAGGTACCTAACGGCAGGCATTGATTCATGTCATACTCGATCAGAGTTCAAACAGTCCACCCTAAAGGTTGCCTGGAAGAAATCGCTTTTTAATATGATGGTTTTTCTAGTTTTAGTTTAAACAATAAGTTAGACGTCATCGACCATGTGACATTGAATGCAATGTGTCTTGCTTGTGGTGTACTTAGCACTTATGCATATTTACGGTGATACAAAATACATATATGTACGTACAACTGGTATTTTATAAGTATATTACGTACTATTTTTGCGGTCATATTGAATGGATCACTGCGCTCTACTCCATAGCATTCGTATTGACTCAGGGGCAAATAATACTGCGTTTATCGGCCACATGCGTCAATGCAAGGCAAACAAAACATCCGCACACTTATATAACGACACAAATGGAAACCATAATTCGATCATGAAGAAAATATTGTTATTTCTTCAGGTTAAAATCATGATTCATGTCTACAGTTATAGTGTTATAATGACTACGTAAGCAGAACCGTGCAGACTGCAATACACGTGATCACGCTCAGTTTAGCAATCGGGAATTAATTCGATTATTGAGGCTGCTGTCGTCATAACACACATCAAACTCAACATTAGATAACGTCATAAATGGTTTCAAACTTGGCTGAATGACGTTTAGAATTTCCAAGAATTGCATAATAACTTGCTCTATGAATGCAATAGCATGACATGTTAATGATAATGGAGCTGAGTCAGCCGAGCACCTGAACGGGAGGACAAATAAAATGATGTCTTCCGTGTCGGTCTGTCGGATTGCGATAACTACGATCCTTTTCGTTACCTCAGCATGCGGTTGTCTGATCACTCTATACATACTTATACCTAATTTGGATAGAAACGTGTTTAATCACAATCACATGCACTGACTGTACAGTGATGTCAACAAAGCGCTGCTTTGATGACTGCGAAGTAATATTTTTTCATACAACTGGAAAATATGATATGAATTTGAATGCAATTATATACGCAACTGGTTGGAATCATCATCATCAACAGCCCGTAGACGTCCACTGCTTAATATAGGGCTCCCCCAGAGAGCGCCACTTTGAGCGGCTGCTCGCCTCCTGCATACATCGGCTCCCCGCGATTTTGTTGGAATGCCTAACTTCATAGTGCCTAATCTAAGTTTCCAACAACCAATAGGTCGTCTAGTGTATGTACAGTTGTATATAATGTAACCGTCTTTTTGTAAAAACCGTTTGTTTATAAAAAACCGAATATAAAACGTTTTATTTATAAACGGTTTATAAACGTTGTGAGACACATTGCCTGTAAATAACCGCGTTTTTTATAAACAAACGGTTCATACAAAAAGACGGTGTCATATATGTACACTGATAGGCCCCGCATTTGTCCGGGTCTCAGTGAACAGGCATCATCGATCAACATCAGGTGACTTGCCGTCTTTTTGCCAATATTCCCGTCGCGTTATCGTCTATTGTGCCCCACCCTTTATAACGCACACCTCCTAACAGGTACAGATCTAGAATATTTTCATTAGGTACTCTCAATAAGTCTATGGTCACAGACAAATTTTAGGTTTTCCTGTTTCACAGAACTGACTCATGTTTGCGTCAACATGCAGTTACTTGGCAGCCTAGCGGTTCTGTTCTGTGTCAACTGCGGCCATAATAATATACTGTTACGGGTATTCCTAAGCGCGTGCGTGTGTGTTCCTGTGGCACATGCAGCCTTCAGCCAAAGGCATTTCAATATACTTTCAGTCACATTAAATAAAATACCCAAATCGACCGGCATTGAAAATAATATATCTTGTACTGAAGTTCATCATCATCAACAGACTGGAGACGTCCACTGCTGATGCTGAACATAGGCCTCTTCGAGGGAGTACCACCTTGAGAGGCTGCTCGCCTGCTGCATCCATCGGCCGGCACCCCGCAGTTTTCACCAGATCGATCAAAGTTATTTCTCCTAAAATTATCAAAATCACAGATAATTACAAAACTACTATATTAACTAGTACAAGATGCAATTTATCGATCTAAGTAATTAAGGAGACAAACCAGCAACGCATGTATGCAGCCTTGCCGCAGTCTTTAGCGGTTTAAAAATCCAACTCCGCTGTAAACATAAAATTAAATATTGAGTACTTATAGAGTGGTAGCGTCCGAAAAAAAAAATATTATTATGATAGCCAATAAATAAAGCTCAGCCGCTCTAAGTGGCGCTCCCTGGGAGGCCTATGTTCAGCAGTGGACGTCTTCAGGCTGTTAATGAATAAATAAAGATTTAATTATTATTTGTGTTAAGTATATTTATTTTTACTCTAAGTACATAATATACCTAATGCTAATGACAGTCGATTGGTAAGAAAATCACAAAATTTTCTAATGCCTTTTAACTCAAAAGCCCCTGATAGCCTTTTGTTATTATTTTCATATACTTATATAATTTTTTAAAACTCTACGTTAGTATATTAAGCCATATAAGCCCAAACTCAACTCACTCTATATAGCTCACCACAAATAGCTCGTAAAGTACATTAGAAATAGAATGTTTGGCAGTGCATGCAACGACGTTTTATAATTAGCGATGCACAAGCAGAGTGGCTTCGAAGGAATTGGGTCGGTGCGGTGGCGGGCAGCGTTGCGGCAAGGCGGGGAGGCGTGGAATTCGCGTAACGTTACGTCAGCGGGCGTCGGCCTCGCGCCGGTCAATGACCCCCGGCTATCTCTAGCGCCAGCTAGTCGCACGCGCATACGCGCACATCTCTAGGTATGTGACTACTGCAACTCACAGCACTTTCTGTGCTCAAAGCGCGTGAGACCTATTTTTTATGCAGATTGTTGAAGGAAAAAAGTGAGTCAACTTTTAAGTGGGAGTGGGGAAACACCCTTGTTTGCATCGATGTAATCGAGCGTTCTGTGATGATAAATCAAAATTATTTTATTAAAATGTTTAGGGAGCATACATTGCGTAACAAGTAAGTTGGATAGACTCAGTGGTATTCATAAACAAAGGTTGAACAAACCCCGAAAATCTGTCATTCCACTTTTGCCTAGAGATTAACACTGGAATTCATAGTCAAGGTGGGGGCTCTTCTAGAGGATGGTTCAGGCGCTGTGCGGCAAATTCTAGCTTTATGCATTTCATAAACAAAAACAGCCCCCAATCTGGCATGATCCGAGGCTGAATGCTGATTGTCCGAATTCTTCTTTCACTTTCATAAACAATCCCTGGAGAAACCCCTAACGGAACTGCATTTTAATTAAATACTCTACGATTTCAATCAATCTGTCTATGAAAATTTTGTCGAGTGCATATTGTCGCGACTTTTGAACTATCAAAAGTCGCGCCAAAATGTCACCCGTTACTCACTCACAAAAAGTTAAAAGAAATAATATATTTGTATATTTTGTGTGCCTATTTTGTGTTAAATATATTATTTTAACTGGTAAATGTTAAAGAAACGGTACCGATATACCTTATCCGTATTTTAAATGTCACGACACTTCACAAAATAATAAAATAACACGAAATGAAAGCAAGTGGACCGATTGGTTGACGAAATCCGGACAATCAGCATCCAGCCTCGGATCATGCCAGATTGGGGGCTGCTTTTGTTTATGAAATGCATAAAGCTAGAATTTGCCGCACAGCGTCTGAATCATGCTCTAGAGGAGCCCCCGCCTTGACTATGAATTCCAGTGTTAAACGCTGCAAATAGGTCCTACTCACGTTGGAATTACTACGGCTAGAAGTCTCCATTTTCCTAGTATGTACTTATACATTATATACATACTTACCTAGATTAAGAAAACGTAAATAACAAAAAAATACAAAAGCAAGTTCAATAAATATTATTTCTTTCTTGAATGGAATATTATCTTGAGCTCTCTAGCGTTCAGTCACAAACTATTACTTAGAGGCGTTCAGTAAACATTAGATCATGGGAAAACTGATTAACTGACCGGACAAAAATATTATTATTGCATTTAGCCACAGAATTCGCCCTATTACATAGGTCTGCATTTAGCATTAAATAAATCATAATATTATAATAATTTATGCCATGTTTATCTTTCTTTAGACTTTACTGTCAAAACAAAAAAAGTATAAATAAATTACAAAAGCAGGCCTCTTTACCGGAATACATCTTTTAAAATAACCATGCCTTGTCGAATTTGCTACCGGTATCAGTTAATATATTCAAAAAATCGTAACAAATAATAAAATCTTTGTTTTGTAAAAGTTGAGTTAAATTGAACGGTGTCACCCACCTTGGCAGAGGTTGTCGACCTCATTCTTACGCTGTTCTTATATATCGCAACCGTTGAACCGCTGAACTGTAGGTATTATATACGTATACATATACTGCCAGGTGTGTATATTTGTAACGAACGGGAAATAATACGGTTCATTTAATTTTTAAAGACATTTTAAAGCACGTTTAGCCGAATGTATTATTCTTTCGGAGAATAATGGACGAAAGTAGTTATAGGCTGAAAGTCAATGAACACTAAATAAAAGAATGTAGTACTCTGAACCCCTGACACAGAGCCAGAGAGATGTAGGAAGGAACGTACCTGCTACATTTCGACACTGAATTTCCGTATTATAATATTACAACGTCTTTGTTTGTGGCGTGTTTATACATATATTTGGATATACATTTATCATCAAGGTGTGGTACTAATAAAAATCCTTAGAATTATACTAAGTAAAAATATTTTTTTTTCATTGAGCTATTTATAAATAACATGAATACGCCAGATATGGGTATAAAGTATTATCTAGGATAGGTGATAAGGTGATTTTGTCTTGTCACCTGCTGCATCTGCGAGCTAAATATGATCGAAACCTATGTTGATGATCGAAACTTTACACTTCGCGTCACTTGTAAGTACACATGTCAAGTTTGATCAGCGCAAAAAACACGACCTATTTTATAACAAGTTAATAAATAGATTATTTTCGTAATACACAGTACATTTCTGTATTTCAGTATTTTATGAACAACTGTGCTATAAACATAATCTCATCATTGTTGTTATTTTGGTTTTTACTATGACTCATACAATATTCCATAATTATTATTCACTCACTATTGCTTAAGAATTTATGAAATGACACAGTATTTAGTAGGTAGTTACAACAAAATCCAAGTAGGTATACATGTTTGAGCACTAACTCCTAACTAATAACTAATACTGTAAACTACTAACTAAACACAAGTCGATCTTGTTTTGTTATTATGGTGCGTCGACACTATTGTGCGAATACTTCGTGTTGCGTTGCGTTGTGCGTTGTCGCGATAATACGAATATTTTTCGAAGCCCGATAATGTAGCCA
The DNA here is from genome assembly GCA_963580505.1 of Ennomos erosarius. Taxonomy (NCBI): domain Eukaryota; kingdom Metazoa; phylum Arthropoda; class Insecta; order Lepidoptera; family Geometridae; genus Ennomos; species Ennomos erosarius. The sequence continues at coordinate 7,253,977 of OY756981.1, read as the reverse complement.
GCAGTAATCCGACGAAGTATGCTGCCACACTTCACGCAATGACGCAAATATTCGTCGTTATTTGTCGTTTGCCGTGTAGTGTAGCCGCTCCATTAGAATATTGTGTTGTACATAGCGTTTGCCTAGTAGTACAAGTTAATAGCCTTACCAATAGCTTGTACTATTAAGGCTACCTACTGTGCCTAGTCAGCAATTGGATAACGCCCTATAAATAAAATAAAATAAAATAAATATCTCTGTAAGTAAGTACTACTACATTATGTAAACTTTAGGACCTAAAGTTTAGGTATACCTATGACATGACCCATGGTTTTATAATACTAAATATCCTAACAGAAAAAACAGGTAAGACCCACAAATAAAATATAAAATTTACTTGAAGAATAGTAGAGTCGCGGCATTCCATATGGGTCACTCTCTAAGTGAACGTAGTCTTCTCAATCCTCGTAGGCCAGCAACGGCCCAAGCGAGGCTTGCACCCCAGGGGTGCCCTTGTGAACTATTTGCCTCCCACTTTGATGGCTAGGCGCCTTATGCGGCCGCTTTTCCGCCCGGAGGACAATATAGTACTCCGGGGTACTGTAATTATCCCTTGTGTAGAAAGGGCCCTATCTAACAAAAAAAAATGAATGAAATCGGACCACGCGTTAATGAATTACAATTAATTACGTATATTTACTTTCATCCCCTATGCTGAGGAAACCATGCTGAATTTCAGGATAAGAAGTATCCTATACTTAACCTACCTTGGAGTATGAAGTCAAATAATGCCAAGGTACATTTGATTTCGTTCGGTAGTTTCGGTGTGATGCTCAACCAATACACAAACAGACAGACAAAAAAAATAAAAAAATATATATTTTTGGCATCAGCATCGATAATAAGGACCTCCAAGATGAAAATTATTAATAATTATTATTATTATTTTTGTAACATATTTTTATATCAATATTATAAAAAAACTTAAACTTTAGAAAAGAAAATAAATGAGTGAATAATAATTAATTAATAATTGATTGTAATTAATAATGCAATCTAAGATGAAAAAAAAAATATTATGTTCAATGTACAGAACTGGACCTGTTACAGTTTTATTATAAGTATAGATATTTTCTATAGATAGAAAATTAGGCACATACATCACCGCAAAGTGCAGATCAAACCCAAGTGCCGGCGGAAAACATGCCTAAACTAGCGGTGTCAGTGAAAAGTTCCATATTATTATGCAGGGTTTTCACATTTTCTGTCTTCCTTGTATTAATAAAAGGCTCTGTCCTCACTGGGTGACGGACAACGCACAGCCCAAACTGCTGGACGTAAGACTGAAATTTGGAAGGTGGCTTTCTTTTACAAAATAAAAGGTTATATGAAAAACCTACATTTTGTAACATGTAATTTTGAAATTTGGTACATACAAACAAGTATTAAATGGGACTTCTAAGTTTTTTGAAAAACAACCCCTTAAGAGGTGAATTTTGTAGTTAAAGTTTGTATGGAAATATCATAAATTACTACTGTTTGGAATATGTAAAGAACATATAAAATAAATAGATAAGGATCGCGGCGTTTTTTGAATTCCTGAGAGGTAGACCACGCGGGCGGAACCACGGGGTAGAAGCTAGTTCTATATATTTTCCAATGTCTTAACGACGGTATAACCTCTTGTTTTCTTGTAGATAGGAAGCCATCACTGCAGACCTCGGTGTGTACCTACGATAGCAAACATGCCTGGCCTAGATAAACTCGTAACGATGATGGTTACCTCACCTTCGGCTCGGACTTACGAGCGTAACTCGGTCCTTGTGCCACGGTTGTTGTTACCACTCCTCTATTATGGTGTATACTGAGTCTATTACAGAAAATTTGGAAATTATAACCGGCCAAGTGCGAGTACAGATAATGGTATCTGTAAAAACGAGCAAAATAATCACGTTGTTTTATGCTGTTACGCGGCAACAGAAATACATCATCGGTGACAACTGTCTAACTATCATGGTTCATGATATACAGCCTGGTGACAGACAGACAGAGAGACAGACGGACAGCGGAGTTTTAGTAATAGCCCAGATAATATAATACCTACTACAGATGCCTCATCCCATACAACGGAATAACTCGGGCTATTTTACAAATTATTATTTTTCCGCATAACGCAAGATTATCAAGCGACATTTATTCTTCTTCTTCTCGTGTAAGCAAGTGGTCAGCCCTGGTGTCAGAATTTTTAGGCCGCCCAAAGGCTTCTGACTTGGCTTAACGACTGTACGACGTTTATTGCATGTTGGCGAAGTATTGGGCCAAATGAATACACTGGACACTAACTAGTAACTCTCTACTACACTCTTTAGACACGATTACTAAATTTTTTTCAAGTTCGGGCTATTTTTCGTTTGTACCTGATGGGACCCCATGATAATAGGGTTCACTTTACCCTTTGGGTACGCAATCCTAATAAAGATGAATACTCTTCATAAACTGCCACGCAGATTTAGTAGAACTTCCTTCGTTTCCTAAATAAATATACTTAAACTGATTAGGACTGAAGTTTTATCATATCACTCTAATATAACACAAAAACAAAAACAGAACAGAAAACTATTCCATTTTTTTCTATTTAAACAGAAATTTAATGAACTTGCCAAAACCGCATCACTTTCTCACGGATGGTGAATGCTGATGTGCTACAAACGGGCACGCACTTATTTGGCGTTTCGTTGCACACATGTTTATTTATAGGGTTACCTTCATAAATTTCATAGCAAGTGGTTTGCAAGCAACTTTAAATATTGTTTGCGCGTCATTTTATTTCTCACATCTTTACTTACTTATATAATTTTTTTTTACATTTTTTATTTACTTAGAAAAATGAACGTTACATTTTCCAATTTATTTTCTGTGATTCATTTAATGTTCTGCGTCTGGGTGTTATATTGTATTCTATGTATGTATTTACAAACAAAAAAGTATATAAGTATTGTATCAGTTATCTAGTTCCCATAGTACAAGCTATGCTTAGTTTGGGGCTAGATGGCGCTGTGTGAAATGTCCACACATATTTATTTATTTATTTATTTATTTAATGCTATGTACAATTATTGTCAAAAGAATTATAATACTACTTAATGCAAACGAAAAACATGAAACTCATAACTTAGTCATATTATATTATGGTCGACTTTCCAAGCTATGTACTAAATACCTAACAATTTACACATTTGGACTGACAAACATGATGGTTTTCAAAATGTATAGATATACTATACTTAAAACTTTTTGATACAAAATATGACAAAATGGCATTTCTTGTATAATAATAAAGCACTTAGCCTACCCCTACTTGTACTTGCTAACTTTCAATTATTATCGCGCGGGTTTAGATTTCAGTTGAAATATTGTGTTAAAAACACGTAAGAAACATCAGTAGCCGCCAGAGAGCAGGCAACCCTACGCACCCGCTTTCATGTCACGTGTGGTAAGTTATGTTATTAGGTTAAACTATGAGTGTACATAATGATTAATGAATGAGTCACTGATACCCGGAAAATATAAGGTTTCAGTAAGAAAATAAATTTAGGTAAATCTTCAGGTAGAATAGAAGTCTTTCAGAGACGACGTGTCTACGTAAATCGAAAATAATTTGTATAAGGTCGTGAACAAATATACAACTCATTGTTATTTCTGTATTTTTTAGCAGCTTTGTTAGTATTGAGTGACATAGAAATTATGGTGATAAATATAAATGATGTCGTGTCCCCTATTTCAACTTGTTTTTACTGCACGCTCTACATAATCTACTTCCGGTTTCCTCTTCGGTATTATAACGTTAAATGTGTGTTTTACGGTTTTTATTACTTCCCGAGTTCTATGACTTATGTGTTTTAATTGCATATTATCCTATTAAAGCCATACTGTAAAACTGCTCTTTAAATATTAGATAAAATAACATTTTATTCAATAGACGCCTACAACGTATTTTATCTTAAAACTTGGTAAAGATAAGTAATGTAGTTGCGGACACCGTTTCTAGAAATAGCACGGAATATCTGCATATTTAATTCATCGACATAGTTTCAGCAAAATGCGTGATAAACTGTAAATGGAGTAACTTTTTGTAAAGAGAAATATGATCATAAATCTAATTTTGTTGAGTTATGTAATCTATACTTTCTATTCTGAGTTACGAGCACTGGTCATTCTATTTTTATCTCCTACTTACCTACCTCAAAGCAAATGGATGTACCATGACATACAAATTTTAAAATATGCCCCCACCTACGTACTCGTAAGCTGACGTATCAAGCTACCTTCTCTAGGACCCTGACCTCAATAGTCAAATTAACCGAAACCGTCAACTCTGCCAAACGCAGTAAAAAGAAATTCCGTCAACCGGAAGCAAAATAACAAACGACTGTAACTAATAGATTAGATTGAAAAAAGCGGTAGAAAGCTTGAGGGGGCAAGAAAGTAGGACACTTTCATTTTCGTTCATTTCTTTTCGGATGCATCGCGGCAACGTTTGCCGTGCTGCTTAGCGCGGGTCCATTACCTCCTTTTTTTCCACACTTATTAGTGGAGCTCGGTTCCGATATGCTCTTTTAATTTGGTTTACGTCAAATTTGCACCTTGATTAATAGATGCTCACTCACGATATAATAAGACAATTTGTAAAAGGAAGCTGATAGACTTCGTTCAAAGAAAAATATGCAGCGGAGACTAACTGTACTTAGTATTTTTTAAGGTTTTGATGCTCTAATATTCCAATGTTCTTATAGGTGTGCAAAACCTATAGAATAGTTTCGAATCCCACACAGATTAGATCAGGTTCAGGGTTTTCCGTTTTAAAAATTTCTATAAATTACATACATTATATTTACATATCATATCGATCAAAGGCATCACACGTTTGAATTATGTGAACCGGATTTTAGGCAGAGACGACTCGCCGGCCGCTAGCCGCCTGCGTGCATCGGAGCTCGCGCTGTCGAAAGTTAAGAACTTTCTAGGCCACTCTTTGCAGTCACGCTAATCACGCATTTTTATAACACAGGAGTTTTCTAATGCATGTACAAAACAAACAACATATAATTAGACACTTTCTTTGACCGAGAAAAATGCGTGGACTCCACGTGTTTTCACGGTGGAAGAAAATAACCGGCCAAGTGCGAGTCGGACTCGCGCACAAAGGATTCCGTACCATTATCTAATAAAAACGAGCAAAAAAAATCACATTTGTTGTATGGGAGCCCCCTTAAATATTTAATTTTCATTCCTTTTCTGAATTCTGTTTTTTTTAGGGTTGGTTGTTATAGCGGGCATAGAAATACATCATTTGTGAAAATTTCCACCGTCTTATACTTATTAAGCTTATCACGGTTCATAAGATACAGCCTGGTGACAGACGGACGGACAGCGGAGCCTTAGTAATAGTGCCCGTTTTACCCTTTGGGTACGGGACCCTAAAAATTGCAGAAACTAGCGCTTCCCCTAAATTCAATCGTGTGAAATGAAATAACCTATGGATATAATTATAATGTATATGTAGGTATTTAATGAATTTCAAAGAAGTAGCATGTAGTCTGGTTAAAGACGTAAACAGAGCTATTATAAAGTTATTTTTAGCATATTGCACCCTTGTTCTAATTTAGCGCTTCATATTGTGGATGTGGTGGCTTCAAGTAGGTATACGCGTGAATAATTATATGATGTGATATGCCTTATCATAATAGCCTTAGACTAGTCTAGAAGTAGACCTGATTTTGAGTTTTAAGATTTTAAGTTTTAAGGTTTTTTGTAGGGCACCTAATTTGCTTAATTTATATCTCAGATAATGTAATTTAAATAGTTTTCAACATTCAACACCATTCAAAATAATGCAGTGCAGCTCAGCCTAGAATAACAAGATTGGTTATCATTCAAGGCCAATCTTGTTGTTCTACATTTTAGGCTATTATTGTTCTAGGCCAAGTTGATGTTTAAGGGTACATATTGAAAGTTCAGAAGTTATCTAATATCTTAGCCTAAACAAAACAATGAATAGGTAACTGAGCTGTGACCGATTTGTACACTGTTCACGTTAAATATATTGTTAGATTAGAAAGATATTGTGAACTGTAAGCTATACCTAAATAAAGTAGTAAACCTCAAATTTGATACGGCTTTCTAAAACCAGGTCAAAATGTGCAGCGAGAGATAGCAGTGGAAAAGGTGAAACTTAGCGGAGCGAGAAATCGGCTGGATGCGATGTTTATTGTAACGAACTTCTCGTAACGAAGCTGGTATCAGGGACGGGCAAGAGAAACCGAAAGTAATGGCGCCACAGGCAACCCACTTTCACTGGTACGGTGCGCGGGCGCTCACCATCGACCGCCCGCGCCGCGCCACCACTCGCCCTGCACTTCGCTGGGAAAGCTTGCAAATGCACGCCTGCACCGCGCCACCGCGCGCTGCAGCGCCGCCTTCAGTACCCGCCGCGTACATTTCGATAAACATTAAGTAAGAAAGGCTCTCTAGTGGTGACCACGAACCGGAAGGCGCAGCGTAGGCAGACCCCCACTAGGTGGATTGACGACCTGGTGAAAACCGCGGGGAGCCGATGGATGCAGGAGGCGAGCATCCGCTCAAAGTGGAGCTCTCTGAGGGAGGCCTATGTTCAGCAGTGGACATCTACAGGATGACGATGATGATGATGATGAAGTAGGTACCACCACTGACTAAAGGAAAGCCACGCAGATAGCATCTAAGTATAGTTTATAAGCCAGTACCTCGTATCCATCTGTGATAGTTAAAGATTTAATTATAATCCAATATTTTAAATCCATCAAGTAGAAGTACACGGTTCGTTAATCACGTGATAGTGTCTTACTGACTTTTTGTCTGTATTTTATTGCTGTAGCGAAATGAAATAAAAATGAAAGCAACGTAGCGAATATTGTTCGTAAAAATTACACTGTAGCACTTTCAAAATATGCTAGAAATCTACTTAGAGCATTCGCTAATACTTTTACACATACGTAACCTATAATTCAGTAGATACATCCCAGTTTTAATAAAAAGTTTAACAAATGTCGTAAAAAAGCTTCTAAGCTAGAAAATTATGTACTTATCTATTTAGTATTCATTAAGATACAAATCGCTATTATACATATATTTATAATGCATAAAAAGTTGTACGTTTGTAATTTACAGTTAATGTCCTTTATCATATAATCTCTACCCACGACATCAAGCAGCTGCTGGGATGCTTTTAAACCTTAGAACAAGGGAGAATTTACAACTATCTCTATACGCTAATTTCAGCTTATCGTTTTAGACGTTTAGTCATAATAAGGTTACAAAACATACAAATACACACAGTAAGCACAGATACAGCAGCAGTCTAAAAGATTTAGTAAGTAGGGAGGGATTGTTGTTGTTTTTTGTCAACTAGAAATATATAAAATCTTATATGGACTTAAGAAACGCTTGAATTATGACCATTTCACCTAGAGCAACTTAATTTAAACTAGCTACTGCCCGCGGCGTTGCCACGCGTGGACTACATTACTTTTCAGGTTTCGGTTTGGGTAATGGCTTTATTTTTAAAAACTGATTTTCTATCAGCCACACTGAGTTTTCTGCTCGTATAATCACTTCCACGAAGTAAAAATGACATGTCTTAATCATGGATGAAAAAATTAATTATAATATTTCCCAAAACAGCGTAGGTACGCTAATTATTATCCTTGATATTCCTGGACCAATTTTGATGAAATCTCCACTCATGGCTACTTAACTATAGAGAAATTTTCGATGATATTTCGATAAGTATCATCGAACTCATGATTAATTAAAACCTATATTATATTAAAATCTAGGCTTTCAAAACATTTTTACAATAGGGTAAAGTCTGGGGGTCTAGCAAAGATACCAACCGCTAACGCTAACGCCAAACGCTAACTCCAAAATGTACTTAAATGACGTTTCGGAAATCGCTAACTTTTCCGTAGCGAATGTCATTTCGATACATTTTTGGAGTTAGCGTGAGGCGATAGTGTTAGTGATTGTGATCTTTGCTAGACCCCCAGGGCATTTTACATAACATGTTTCGTACACAGATTAGAGAAAAAAATCTACTTCCATCATTCCAAAGAGTATTATTATACTTCTGTATCATTCAAAGAGTATTTAATTTATGCGTAACGTAAGAGTATCATTAGCCCACTGCATTAGCCTATGGTGGTAATAGTATGCATTGGCCCTCAGACCTGTGGGCCAAACATAAACTTATGTAATGCCAAAAATAGGCGTAGCAAGGGTCAAGATTATAATCCCAAGGGTAAAGCTCTAACTATCACGGTTTATGAGATACAGCCTGGTGACAGACGGACAGAAGGACAGACAGTCTGACAGACGTCGTCAGTCCGTTTTGGGTACGGAACCCTATTACTAAGGCTTCGCTGTCCGTCTGTCCGTCTGTCACCATCAGGCTGTATCTCATGAACCGTGATAGTTAGACAGCTGAAATCTTCACAGATGATAAATATATTTTTGTTGCCGCTATTACAAAAAATACAGAATAAAATAAGTATTTAACCCCTTAAATACTTATTTTATTCTGTATTTTAGTATTTTTTCTCTCTCATACATCAAACGTTTTTTTGCTAGTTTTTATAGATAATGATACGGAACCCTTCGTGCGCGAGCCCAACTCGCAATTCGCCGGTTATTTCTCTAATCTGCGGGCACTTAAGTATAATTAACATGTTTGTATCTTGAATGCAATCGATTCATACTACTTACATATTATTTGATGGTATATCTATTTTACTCCAAATACCCCAAACAACCTGCAAGGGCTTAAACAGAAAAACTAATAATGGTTAACCAAATCTAATAAATTGTAAAATTTCATTCCACTGTTTAATGCATATTTACTACCGAAATTAACTCCTATTACTCTTTGTTCATGGTGCAACATAGTGCAACCCGCATGAAAATCAGTTCAGTATCTAGGGATTTGTTCAATAACAAACAAACAAACAAACAGCTACAAATTATTGTCCTTAGATGGCGTTAGATACGATAAATTAGAAAATGTATGGAGAAGGGCAAAAAGCCTTGTAGTCCTGCATCGCGGTTACGATATTTTTTGAACAATAGAACCTATGGGATAAATTAGACTTGACATCATTATGTGTGTGTTCCGTAGCGCATCAGAATCACACATTTATTATATGTAGGGATAGGGATAACATCTATTTCATATCTATATCTATATGTGGTTGATGTGGATGTCTATCTATAACAGTTGTGCTATACTTACATAATTATTAATTATCTATACAGTCACTATGACCCGTAATATTCCTATCAGTCCTGCAAATCTCATCCAAATAAATACAAGGCCGTCAACTACCGTAGGCGTATGTCAAACGAGGCTACGTACGGAAGATATCACAGTTGTTATGTTCATCATCATCATCAACAGCCCGTAGACGTTCACTGCTGAACATAGGCCTCCCCCAAAGAGCGCCACTTTGAGCGGCTGTTCGCCTCCTGCATCCATCGACTCCCCGCGGTTTTCACCAGGTCGTCGGTCTACCTAGTGGGGGGTCTGCCTACGCTGCGCCTTCCGGTTCTCGTGGTCGTCACTGGACAACTTTGTGCACAGGAAAAAAGTGCAAATACTCGTTCTGTGGGTGTTGTGGGACTATGTATGGTCCTCGTAATTCCTGGGTCCCTAGATACGAGGAATCCTAGTTAGGTTCCATCATAGGGTTCCATGATCTATGTATGTGATCGCTGAACGTTATTTATTTTATTTATTTGCAGCATCATGTGAGTTTGTTAACAGCTAGTTAACATTACCATTTAATGTTTTGCTGGCTGTTGAATAGAAAGTATTTGTAAATTGATTTTAAAAATGTAGTAGGACTAAGGCCGAGTGATAGAATGTGTGTTAAATCTCTACATGACTTAGCATCGTCCTATAATTCGGACCTACGAGCACAGAATAACGAATAGTTCCTTCTGGTGATTAGCGTACTTATATATACTACCACAGATATTAAAATAGTAGTTCCTACTAATACTGCGAATCGTACTGCAGAACTACGCCCGATGCTCAAGTCGAGAATTTCATTATTAAAAATATTATCATTTTGGGTCTCATGCGGAAAAACCATGGTATGGGTATATGTGTAATAAATTTTATTATACATATGGTATGGACCAAGCCATGGTTAGTTGCTATTATAAGTATAAACTTACACAAAACGCAAAAGTGCGCACTGCGAACGTTATCTAGCATAAAATATAGACACGTGATTTTATAATACATAACTTCCTAAGTTCCCTTTCGTATGAAGCCAGGAACGATCAGCTAGCGCAATATAAGTTACTGGTCATTATTCTGACAGTTGTAACCGTAATTAAATAAATGTATTTTTGACAATCGATGAAGCCAGACTACGAGGGGAGAACAGACGGTTGGGAAAAACAAAGCTTGAAGCTTTGCGCCGACACAATGTAAGAGCACTTTACTTTCACGGTCATTTAGGGGAAGTACAATGAATCCCTCGAATCTGGGTGCCATGCGAGGGGTCTGAGTTTTTTGGTATGACTCTACTCAAATGTATCAAGCATAATTACAACTAAGTCGGGTGGCTAGCACTCACAAAATCCCGACACCGATCGAGTTATTCGACTAATTAACCGGCACCCACGGGAAAATACAAAGTGGTCGGCCACCGTGGTCCTATGAGCAAACCGGGACACACGGCTCGTAGGTATATTGTAAGGAGAACTAAACATAAAAATCATAAGTGAGTTTCCATTAATTTAACCACGGCCCAACTGGTAGGTTAGAGTGCTTTCCGAAAGTCCTAAATTAGAAAAAGGGGAAAACACCCGAGTGATTCAGTTGTCCCAGGGGGTGCTCTACTACTGAACCTCCACTTGATCGCTTGACATTCATTCCTGAGGCAGCCTGTATAATGAACTACAGTTCAAATATGCGTAATCTTTAACAACTTAGCTCATCAATTATTACGGTAGGTCTTATATGAATGTCTTCTAACTGTACCGACTTCATTTTAACTATAAGAAAAAACTGTGATTAAGTTGAAGGAACTGTAACGCATTTATCTTAAATTCGTTGAGGTCATTTAAATAGCTTACGGCCTCATACAGGTTAAAGGCCTCGTGAATGGCATTGCGTCTCTATCTGTCAACGTAGAAAAAGAAAAGGACAGGCTATTTCTAAGCAGCCGTTAACTTTGATTAGCCTTTCAGTAGGCCGTAATTAGATAAGAATAGCTAAAGATGAAGCTATTTGGTCCGCCCACAGCTGTGCCGCGATTGTCAAACGGTTCAAACAAATGTTTTGTACTGAATCTCGATCTTGGTGTATTTTGTCTTCAGTTCTTCGCTCTAATTAGATTTAAAATTAAATGACTCTTCGTTCACTAAGAAGTTTACTATTTGTTTTGGCTGTCTGGTCAAGTCACCGCATATCTAAACTACAGGGGGATTTTCTGAATAACATTAGGGTACTTTAAGTTTTCTACAAGCCAAGTGCGGGTTGCATGAAGCATTTAGGAAGTCACTTTTATGCAAGAATTTTTTATTTGTTTATAATTTAAAAAACAGTGAAAAACAATTTGCAATAGTATTTTAATATCTTGAACAATAAAATTAGTATTCAGTTCAACCCTTGCGGCGTCATTTTCATGGTATAAGATAGTACGGCAGGCCTCCACAGTTTAGTGTAGATAATAAGTAATTATCACGTAACGTGATCCATATGTTGCGCGATAAATCAAAGCCGGCAACGAAGATGTAGCGACTATACTCATCCTTTTTAACTTTTTAACTCCCATCGCACATATGCATTGTTATTCAACTGTCATCTCAATGCTGGGATTCCAGAAGTTAAAGGATGTCACTAGGGAAAGGGAAAAAGATAAATGGAAGGGTGCTGGCTGCCACCGTCTTCGTCTGTTTGTCGTCTTTTGCTTCCCACTTCCCATGAACAGGATTAGGGTGTAAAACTAATTAAACCGTGCGAGGCCGGGGCGGCTCAGCTAGTGTTGAAATAATAAACAACAAAGAATTTATGTAAAAACCATAACTGCACTGAATAGACCGCACATGTAACCAGCTTTGATCCGTTGATATGTCGTTGACGTTTGACCCCAATAACACTCATATAAACGCATTAGCATTCTAACCACAGGCAACTAAACTACGGCATGAATACTGATCTTATTTTCAGCCACCATAACAGAGCTACGTTAAAGTCCCGTGCATGAGTTCAAAAATACAGGCACAGAGCAATAACCTAAACCTAGATACCCTGCCTTACACTGGCAGTACTATAACTGTAAATAAATCTATGTACGCTTATACAATAGTGAAGAAAATCACAACTCATCGACTCTAAGTCTACGAGATAGGGTCTAAAAGTCATTAATTATACTTCATTTTGGAGCACATAATATACCTAAATGCGTGCTAGAAAACATTAGTGTCCACAAAAGACCATCTCTATTCAAAGTTTTCAAAATACATGTCTTGGTGGGTTCAGTGACCGGAAACACTCATTCCGTAGAAAAAAAGACATCAACGCGCTCCGGATTTTGCGTTCATCCACACAAAGCGCTGCGAGACCAACAACTGCCGCTCCGGCTCGCGTTTAATGTGCGCTTTTGGGCACAGTTAACGTCACTTTATAATATGGAACGTTAAATAGTGGACCAATAATGAAACCTCATCAAGGGTTATATCTTGCTGAGCTTTTATTATTGTTACACTATTTAAAAACCGTTCACTCAAAATAACTTTTAAGTAGGTATGTTAATTTTCAAAGTCAGTTGACTGCTGAACATAGCTCTAATCAAAATGAAGAGTGGCACAGAATTAGATAATATTTCCTTCGTATGTAAGGTATAACGTCAAAAGGGGCTAAAATATTCTCAACTGTTACCGACTGTTTCATTTTTTGATTTGCCATAAAATTCTACCATTGAAATGGAATGGATGTACATCTTTTCATGATTCGATTTCAAGAGCGGTGTGGACCTGTGTTGTCATCACACACAAAACAAAAAATACTTATTAATATTCAAAAGTATCTAGTCAAATTCTTCAAGATTAAGGTAATCCTACATATTCACAGTTTCGCGTTAGTGCGCGGGCAGAGATAAGCGCTGCAGTAAGCGCAGCGTGCGGCTGTGGGTGGAGGGCTTGCACCGCATTTCACAGCCGCCGTTGACTTTGAACCTCTCCTCTCCGAAGGGAACCATGCTGGAATTCGGTAGTTTAGGCGTAAAGCGCGGCCATGATATTGATACACACAGACCGGCAAAGTAATATAATGTTTGGCTTCAGTGTACTATATCTATTCTGTGCTTCAGTATCGATTAGAGAGTACTACCCAAAAAAATCGTTTCTCACTGAAACATGTACGTAATTACGTATGTAAGTAGACGAAGCATTGAACCGGATAAATACAGGATTTATAATACAATACCAACATATGTGCATCGGGTCTGAGGGCCCAAATCCTTGATCCTTGAGACAAAAAAGGCAGATTTAATGGAAAACTGTATAAATTTGATGGAGTTATCCAAAAATTTGTAAGCCGCGATTTATCAAGGCCTGAAATAAAAATAAAATAAATAAAATAATTTATTTGTCAGAATATTGTGCTTAAGATATTACATTTTTGTGTTTCAAATATTCTACCGTTTCCGGTGTACAAATATTGTTTGTGATAGAATCTAACTTTTACAGTAGGCATCATTTTAACATAATTATAACATTCTAGCAAATTTTAATTAATACAATTCATACAGCTAACACATTAATAAAAGTAGATAATTAAAATATGTGTATGTAATATTAATATAGTTTTACGTTTCACACAGGACTTAATCGCGCTAAAAACATTATTTATTTACCTCGACGTTTCGGCCAAGTTTCATTGGCCGTGGTCACGAGAAGACAGTGAGAGTGGAGTGTTCAAATCGCGAAAATCTAAGAAATACTATGTAATACTAATGTCAGGAATTAAAAATGATGTCAGATGGAAATTGAAATAAGGGGTTTTTTTATGCAAACAAACATTACCCTGAATGAATAGCTGAACTATACGGCCTCGTTGACGCAGGTCACACCAAAAATCCTCAATTCTTGAGAGGTATCCTTCTTTCCATAGTAATTATTTAATTTTATGAAATTATTTACAATGCATATAAATAATTTATGTACTAAATATTGATTGAAATGGCTGGCAAAAAATTTTATTCGAGCTCTTGATTTGTTTACTGATAAAAAAGACTTGGGCGCCACTTTCCTGAAAAGCTAATAACGATACCTGGGGGTCTAGCTATGATCCCTTTTCAGCCAAACGGTCACTCATAATGTTTGGGAAGGTTTTTAAGTTATTGTTGAAACAACAATAAGCTGTTTACCTGTACATAACCAAAGATAGTAATAATGATCTATCATTCACGCAGAAAAGACCGTCGAAAGCTTTGAAGGCGTTGGTTACGGAACAAGAAAGAAGCGGCAGCGATTGTAACGACAAGAGGCACAGCGTGGCTGGCAGTGTCGCTGAACCCGCACGAGTCAAGGGCCTCGGTCGACGACCGCCCGCGGCCCTCGTTTCGCCACAATACACACATAAAACGGTCAGGCCATTTTACAATTTACTACTGCCACACTGTTACTCCGTTCCTTCTTCTTCATAATGAATATCATCTTTAACTGTAATAGGTATTGTGTTTCTGGCGACAGCGCGAGCTTGAAAAACAGAGTAACCGTTTGAAAGCAATTAATAATAGATTTTGGAGCACTGCTCGTTAACAACCCAAATACGAAGCCCAAATACGATTAGATTGCTAATTCTTTAATTACAAATGCTTCAGCACATGACATTGATTAAGTTATCTTTATGAATGTATTTATCAGAGTTCTTGTAAGATCTTAATTACGAGGCCGTGGTTAAACCACAGGGGCGCGGGCGTGGATCTAACTAATATTTTAAGTTGGACCATCACCCTGTTTTGTTTTATAGATATTAGTTAGTTTTTGACAATTTTCTAAAATGGTTAGAGAGAAATACAAGTATGTTGAATAATTTTATTATAAGTATAAGGTCTACCAGAATCTGATGAAAAATAGGGAAAATAAAATTAGTAGTAGGCACTAGGCAGTACCGGATATGAATGGACTAGTATGTCTTGATACTTCTTTCAGTTCCGGCCGTCTTGGCAACTAAATTTCGCAACCTTAACTGTCATATTGTTTTTGAGAGTCATGTTTTGTCATTGGATCAAAAGCAGTGTTTTTCAGTAAAAGTAAGTTTTAATAAACATTTTATTATGATAAAAACTATTTACCTACTATTTTTATTTTAATGAATGACGAGTTAGTCGTTCGCTTGGTGGCAAGCGTCACGGGTAGCTGCTCAAAAACAGGTTGCGGTATCACTCAGAACTCGAAAGTAATGTGGTTATGGTATGGCATTGCGCACGTTACTGATACAGTGGGGCCAATTTTAAAGGCTTTAGTTGACAGATCTAAAACTACTAAAACTGTTTCTGTTCTTGTCAAACAGACGGGAATGTAAGAGACGGATATATTTTTAGTATTTTAAATAATGTCAAGTACTTACTAGGCCTAATTTTGAAGGCTAAAGCCTTATAGGTACAGTTTTTATTGTGACCTATAAACAAAAATAAAAATAACAAATAAATTTGCACTTTATTTTAAGGAATTCTTAGCTTTATAAATCTGCATTCACAACTAAAAACGTTACGGATCCTCAATTGCATTATAATAACATTGAGAATTGGGCTGAATAATGCTAGATACTAATATTTATTGGAAAATTTACCTACTGGTAACTTTTTTATTAATTTCTAATTTTAAATTTGCTATTTGGAAACCTACCGACCGGTACTTTTCTTTAGATTAAGAAACAAATATAATTGCTATTTTTTTGCCTGTACCTAAACTATGTCTGTCTGCCTCATCCATGCCATGATGCAGAGCTTTGGGGTTTGTATTTGTAGACTAGTTACGTTATTATAACCTGCTGCCCACGGACGTGATTTTATTCAAAGTTTTATGTAGATGTTTAAAATGAAAGT
The DNA here is from genome assembly GCA_963580505.1 of Ennomos erosarius. Classification (NCBI taxonomy): domain Eukaryota; kingdom Metazoa; phylum Arthropoda; class Insecta; order Lepidoptera; family Geometridae; genus Ennomos; species Ennomos erosarius. The sequence goes on along the minus strand of OY756981.1, from coordinate 7,237,841 downwards.
AGTAGTAAAGAATTATGTAGAAGATGCCTGTAAATACGTACCTAGTTGTACATACAGGCATCTTTGATAAGTACATTCTCATGTAAATAAATAAATATGTGTGGACATTTCACTCAGCGCCATCAAGCCCCAAACAAAGCATAGCTTGTAATAACGGGTATAATAGAATACTTAGATACTTTTTTGTTTGTAAATATATACATAGAATACAACGTAATACCAGTTAGTAAGTAATAAGTAATAGATACCTAGATTTTAGAACTGGCAAAATCCACCAAGCACTACGGTCATTCACAGTAACATTATTTACTTACTATACATACAGCACCCGCATCGCGTAGGCGCATGAATAGTGAGTTTCATTGAACAAGATGCAGTAGGTGCCTAATCGGTCAAATAATGCGGCTCGCATGCAGTGGCCCGCTGCGGCCGGTCGTTGACCCGCCGTTCGCCGCAATACGTGAACTAGCCACTTATGTCCACTACTCACTCATACTAACTACAAACATTTGTAATATACAATAATATACTTACTGGCATATTTGACTGACTGATAGTCACAGTTCAGTTGTTAGTAGCTCTGCCTTCTGAATCATAGGTTTTGGGTTCAATTCTGTTTAATAATAATGATTTTCTTGTACTTTTCACGTCGGTAGGTACCACCCAAAGGTTACATAACCAAATGACGTTAAAAGCAGACGTTACTTACACCAGTAAATTAATAGTGACTACGTGCCGATTTAGGTTATTAGCTTAGAATAATGGTTATTGGCAGTTTCCAATAAGTTACAAGGTACTGTAGTACCTACCTACACACAGCTACTAATAACTTTAATTTTATTGAAATGAGCCTGACTGCAGCGTTACATTCAGGTGATGACAATACAAATATATACCTACAATCAACTGAGAAGGACATCGCGACGACATGCAGTCTATCACATGTTTTACTGTCGTTTCGTGGCCGTATACATCGTCTTTATGGTTATTCATTTCACCTTCGGCCTGTCTATTTGAACGCACATTTCAGCTCGACGAACGCCTGACGACCGTTGAGGAGAGGTTAATCGAGGTTCACCTGCGGATAACTGTCGTCGAGTTGCGAAATCGGCTTTGTTCGCCGCTCGTTGGCCGGCGGCGGCGGTGGCGGACATCCGCGGCCGTGAATATGGTCGCTCACCCGCCCGCCGAACACTAAACTCGTCACTTTATTGGGCGGGGGCGGTCACTGTACGCGAGATTTGTGTAACGTTCCCGCAAACGGACTATCCATCGGCGGCTCGACGACTCCTGTCACAGGATAAATGGATAAACAACAGATGTAAAGGTTAATCGACCTGACGATGTTTTGAGGCACCCTGAAGTTCAAGAGCGCGCTTGAAAGCTTTAATTGCAACGATTTCGAGAAAATACATAGCAATGGATATGAATGAGCCCACCTAATCAATTTCTGTTCCAAGTCCTACACGTACTTAAGCAGCTTTAGTATGACCGTGAGCGAGCGTAGTCCTGGGCCTTTATTCTCTATCGATTCCTTACTTCGAAACCACGCGAATTCCTTTTCTTATATAAGAAATCTGCAAAAGTCTATTCTCTATGAAACGAAAACAAAACCGCGCGAAATGAATTTGGAATTGGCGCTATTTGAACGGTCAAAAATCATGTTTTACCGAGACTCGTTCCGAAACATCAACATATCAAAAGATATGACCACTTATGTCAATATATTTTATTCAAAAGTGAAGGTATATCTAACGCTGTGACACGATTTGAACAAAATACGATAACGACGTGGTTTCGAATCATGTGGAATCTGTGTTTCCATAGAGAATAACCGCCCAGTATAATTTAAATAAATAAGAGGATAGCAGCGAGTATAATTTTCAGGGTTCCGGTACTTCAGGCACCTCTCGTTACAGATTATGTAATCTATAGAGTCGAGTTAAAACTACCCCACACTGTAATTTGTCTTAGTGGATATTTTCATGCATAAGTTATAGGTACGTATCAAAATAAAAGCTTCTGCCAAATTAACGTTTCACTTCAGCAGCTCGAACAGCGGCGGTCTCATCTGATGAAAAGTGACAACAACAATAACAAGTAGGCTTATTTTTATATGTAGGTCAACACAATGGTACCATAAAATGAATTATACCAGTACAAGCTAATAGAATCAGTACCTACCTATAACGTAGCCTAAGTAGTATAATACTAACATAATATATAAGACACGCGCGGAAACCAATAATCCTTCCTTGGCAGTTGGGCAAAAATCATCATCATCATCATCAACAACAGCCTGAAGACGTCCACTGCTGAAGATAGACCTTCCCACAGCACCACTTCCCGTGGTATTCAACAGATCATCAGTCCACCTGGGGGGGGGGGGGCAGCTCGTGATCGCCACTCGAGAGCCTGGCTCGCGGTTGCCACCCGAAAACCTTGCTTTCCGATCGGGTAAAAATGGTTGGCCCTTACTCTTAGTCTAAAACGGCAGGTTATATTCATATATTCACCCTGTCCTTTACAACGTTGATACTCTACACCAAAGAGGATAATAACGCTAGGTACGTACGCCTATACTCCAAAGGTTGGCTGGAAGAATAGTTTTTGTAAATCCACAGTTTCACAGTTTGTAAACCATTATTTCTTATAACTATTATTTCTGTTTTAGTATACTATTCTATCTTTCTTTTGACACAGAAATTCATAGAATACGTAATGATAGTATATCTGTCAACTATATTATTCGATTATTCTCGACCTATTCAAAAGAATTAAAAAAAGTCACAATCAAGAGAATCTAATTACTTACACAATAAAGGAAGATCAGCATTTTCAAACACTGAAAATATGGAAATAGTTAAGTCTCTACTGCTGCTCTACGTCGTTGACTCGGTAGCTCTACCAGACTACCCGTAATAAACAAAGCAATAAAGTGTGACAGTGTATCGGGAAACGAGGTTTATTCATTATGGAAGATTACTGAATAAGGGAGGCTAGTCCATGTGGCGCGGCCGAGTGGAATGGAACCCGCGACCTTGCGAGGGCGAGGTCAAACCGCCCTCTCCCTACCCCGTCTCCCTCGCACCCGCTCTCACCCCGCAGCCTCTACCTGTTTCTGCGGACGTCATTCCGACCGAACCCTCAGGCAACAGATAGGTACCTATTTTATAGGTGCCGACATGTACCCACTAAATCAAATCCCACGTAATGCCTACCTCAATTTAGAGGTCGTCCAACAGGAAGGTCAAATGTTAAATCGCAGATTGTTAGTTGGCAAACAAATACCTAAATTGCTTGGTATAGTGCTTACATAGTGTTATACAAAGTTTTTGTGTTTATATGATTAACTAGCTTTTGCCCGCGGCTTCGCACGCTTGTGTTAAGTATGTTATTTTTACGTTATAGTCTAATAATAAATCATGCATTTCGTACCAACAACAAAATCCACTAAATCTTTTCAAAGCTGAGAACAGTAACCTGTATTAGCATAGGTATAGGTATAACGCAAGCATAGCCGTGAGTGGCAGCTATTTAAGCTGTTGTCTGTGAGTCTAATATAGATTTATAACAGTAAAAGAAGACACAGGAAAAGAAGTTTCAAACAGAAAACTACAATTTTATAAATACCTCTTCATATTATAACAAAAAGAAATCATCATCACTTCACTCAGGTCTTTAACAGAAGTTTCAGTAAATTTTGTTTAGGTAGTAGTTACCTAAGCAGGCAGGTACAGTTTAGAAAAATATGAAAGAATCAAACACGATGATGCTGTTTTGCTCAGTTTTACATATTATTATTATCCGCGCGCTTTTTGTTCTATTTACCACATATTTTTTTTATCTTCTTAAGTTTGGCTCCATAAGAATTGAGTACCTACACTTAGCCAGTGTCAATAATAAGTTTATAAATTGCTGGAGATACGCATTTACCTGTACGATGCGTACATAATTAATTTTCTTAATACTAATTAGGAATTATATATACTAAACCCACCACCACTCCTTAAAGAATCGACAGTTATAATTATTATTATGTCCACTATTTTCCACACTGTCTCATTCCCACTGCACTTTCAACATACCTACCTAGTGATGAAAGTGAGGAAGTAGGTTAAATCGTCATTACATAATTATTACTTACACCCAAAGATAGTTACTTACCTACTATAACTATAACCTTCTTGAAGTAACCGAGTAATCAATCATTTTTTGCTCCCGTGGTTTATTTAAAAGCCCACAGATCTAAAATATTTTAACTATTAAAAACTTATTTCAACATGCAAGAAGAAGAAGAAGAACAAATCAAAAATAGTCAAAAACGAACGTTGTTTTTACTAATGTACTCTGTGCGTGCCATGTTGTTGTTAATTCGAGGATACAGCTGCCATAATAAATACCTACATATTATTATATCTAAGTACCTACCCTTTTTAAAAATTTTTCATAAAATATTACTTATATATTTAATAGCACGCACTCCGGCTTACTTTAATGGCAAAATAAAAAAGGTTTTAAAATGCGTAGCAATGTATAAAACTTAAGTAGCTATAAGTACTACAGGGGGTCTAGCAAAGATACCAACCACTAACGCTAACGCCAAACGCTAACTCCAAAACTGTATTGAAATTCAGCTCGCCAATCGTAGTAGCAAGCAGTCGCTTACCGCGCCCCGGCACAACATCCAGCGACTACCAAACTTTTTTCGCGATGTTTACTTGCGGGAAATGCCATTCGAAAATGTCCGAGGGGCCTTTTTGTTCATCGTGCTCCCAGCATTTTGACTTCCAGTGTGCTGGAATTTCTGAAGTTGGCTTCCGTAAGTTGGGTGCGGAAAGGAAGTCATTGTGGAAATGTTCCGCCTGCAGAGTTGTGCCTGCCGTTGTAGCCTCCGCAGCTTTGCCAAAGAGTCAATCCACGCCTGACATGGAGACGATCCTGGTTGCCATCCAACAGCTGTCAGATAAACTGAAGCCGATTGACCGATTGGTCGCGGATATGGGCGAGGTCAAATCTGACCTAGGCGACCTAAAGACGTCGGTAGACCTGGCGCATTCATGGATGAAGGACTTGGGTGATACGATGAAGGCATTTGATGGAAGACTCACCGCGGTTGAAGAAGTCACAGATGAGGTATCTTCACTCCAATCATCCATCAAGAAAATGGAGCTAAGTCTTAATGAGAAAGAGCAGTGGTCTCGGTTGAGTAACATTGAGATAAAGGGGGTGCCGCTGAAAAGAGATGAAAATCTATTCGGAGTGCTGAGCCTGATCGCCAAAAAAGCGGGTGTACCGTTCAGGAATGAAGACTTAAATTTTATATCCAGAGTCCCAACTCGCGTGAAAGATGCCCCCAAGCCTATTATAGCTTGCTTCAATAACAGATACATAAAAGAAAATTTTGTGTCTGCTGTGCGCAGCCTAAAGGGGCTTTTGGCTGCCGAACTTGGATTTCAGGAAAACTCAAAGATTTTCGTGAACGATCATCTCACGGCAGCCAACAAGCAGCTTCTGTCCAAAGCCAAAGCTGCGGCAAAGGAGAACCACTACCAATTTATTTGGGTGAAGCAGTGCAAAATTATGCTACGGAAAAGTGTAACTTCTCCGTTTCTGACGGTGAGGAACGAAGAGGATCTAAAGAAGATATGTTGAGCATTTTTAAATTCGTGTTTTTATATTTTTTTGCTGTTACGTCGTGTAAAAGTTTGAGAATCATAGCTCTGTTATCTGCCTGTCAAGCGAACGCGTGCATGCCGCACCGCTCCGAAGTAAGGTATTTGCAGTGTTTGTTTGCTGCTACGGACCAGTGTTTATCCCCAGCCCCGCATTCTATTCTGACCCGTACTACGGTGTCTTTATGTGTCATTATCTCCTGCATAAGAAGTTGTTTACGTGCTAAACTTCTGTCATTATTTCATATATTATTTAATAATTATGCAGTAATCAATTTTCCTAAATTATGTAATAATGTTATATTAATTATTTCTATGCAATTTTTACGTTTTTCGGCCACGAACTCACACATTAAAGGTTATTGGAACACAATAACAACCGCTCATTGTACCCTATTTAAAATTGGCTTTAGTCTTGGATTATTTGTTTACCTACTGCGTTACACCAGTTATAGTCCGGCTTTTATTAAGTTGCTTACGTTTTTTACAAAATATGATAACTTTTTTATTTCCACTATGTTAATGCTACGTGGGCTATTTTTGCGATGTTTTTACAATGTAGAAAAGGGTATTAACTTAACACGATTACGAATAATAAGTGAGTACATACTCACTTTTTCGCATACGTACCTATGGTGTTGTTATTTGTATTGTAAGGATTCGAAATACTATAGACATTTTTATTGGTTGTATCCTGTTAATGGTTTTAATGGCGTGACATCGATGATCGTGTTAATAGCGTGTTACTTTATTCTACCGTCTGACCTGTATACGTATAGTAGTAATATATTTTCCTATTTTATTTTATCTTTCGATGAGTACGGTCTCAGCGTAGTAGTAAATCCTAAGTATAGTAATATCTTCTGTATTAATAGTAGTCGTCCCCAATTTATTCTATGGTTCCCGTGTTTATTGCATATTAAAACCAATTATTCACAATGGATAACTTGAAGGTATTTTATCAAAACGTACGGGGATTACGTACTAAAACGGATATATTCTATAGAAATCTGCAGCTTAATAATTATGACATCATATGTCTTACAGAAACATGGCTTTTGCCGAGTATAAAAAGCGAGGAGCTTTTTGATGATTCTTATGTTGTTTTTAGAAGGGACCGCAATTATGAACGTACCGCACAGACGCTCGGGGGTGGGGTTATTATTGCGATAAAGCGGGATCTTGCCGCTGTTGCTAACTCGGATTGGTGCTCGTCCGCTGAGGATATTTGGCTGACTGTTACTTTGCCTGGGAGTCGTGTTATATCAAAACAATTACATATTTGTTGTATTTATCTTTGCAATCAAGCTCAGGGCTTCAGTGCGACATCGCAGTTGGGATTTTTTGCCGATAAATTGCAGAACATTTATACACAGCACTCATCAGACTCGTTCCTTATAGTGGGTGATTTTAATCTCCCTTCTATTAAATGGTCTCAGCAGCAAGCTGGCCAATCTGGACTCGCAGCATCAGCCGTATCGGGTGATATACTTAGAACATTTATTGATACTTTAATTTTATGCAATTTGTCGCAATTAAATTTTATTGAGAATCAGAATAATCGAATTCTTGACTTAGTTTTATCTAACTTGGCATTAAATATAAACAGCTGTGTTGACCCACTTGTCCCCGAGGACGTGCACCATCCTTCATTACTAATCGAGCTGGATCTCTCCGTTCAGAAATGTTGCACTAATAAACCAAGGCTGAAATATTATTATGAATCCGGTGACTACTCTAACTTATGTAAAGATCTTGATAAAATCGACTGGCAACACAATTTAAATATAAATTCGATTGACGGAGCTCTTGATTTCTTTTATAAGATCTTATATAAATTGCGTGATATTTATGTTCCTCATAAGACAGTGTCTGTAAGTAGCAGGCAACCTCCCTGGTTCACCGCAGGTCTTAAGAAAATACTTAGCGAGAAATATAAGCATATCCGCAAGTATAGACAATACGGGAATAGGTCTGATTACGTTTCTTTCTGCACACTGCGGGACCGTGCGAGAGTGTATGAGAAAGAGTGTTATAACTCGTACATCACTAGGATTGAAACCTCAATTTCTCACTCACCCAAAGCATTCTGGTCTTTTGTTAAAACTAAGACTTCCAACTCAACTTTTCCTTCTACTATGACGTATGGCAATGACACTGCAAACACTGGTGAGGGTCTTTGTGAATTGTTTTCTAGGTTTTTCAAATCAACCTTCCTGCACTCGACTGGTAATAGGCCTTCAACTTCCACTTGCCGCGTGGCTCATCGTACGGATAATCCAGTGAGCATTGGTTCCATTGAAATCTCATTGGAAGTTTTGGAGAAACTGTTAAAGTCAGTTGACACCAATAAGTCAGCAGGGTCGGACGACCTTCCACCCATTTTTATTGTTAAATGCTCGCGAAGTCTTGTTCTTCCGCTTGGTATGATTTACACCAGGTCAATTCGAGAGGGCGTTGTTCCGCGCGTGTGGAAATCTGCTTTAGTGTCGCCTATACATAAGAAAGGGTCTAAATCACAAGTCGAGAACTACCGCCCTATATCGAAACTATGTATTTTTGCCAAATTGCTTGAGAGGATAGTCTATGCACAAACTTACGCAGCTTTAAAACCAATATTTATAGAGGACCAGCATGGATTTCTTAAAGGGCGTTCCACAACCTCCAATCTACTTCTCGCAAATGAATTTATAGTGGACCAAATGGCGTCGGGGCTCCAGGTAGATGGCATATTTACAGATTATAGTAAGGCGTTCGACAAGTTAGATCACTCGTTACTCTTAATTAAATTACAGTCGGCAGGTATACACGGTGATCTTTTTAGATGGTACTCCTCCTACATAGAATGTCGATCTCAAGCGGTGGTTCTCAATGGGTTTAGGTCATCTTGGACTGATATAACATCTGGAGTCCCCCAGGGGTCGTTACTGGGACCACTGCTCTTTGTTATTTTTATTAATGATGTTAACTCCTGTTTTTTGCACTCAAAATTCTATTTGTTTGCAGATGATATGAAAATTCTTAAACCAATCAGTAGTCTTGTTGATACGATTAAACTTCAGGAAGATCTCGTTAGATTTAGTGATTATTGCCTAACAAATAAACTAGACCTCAATGTTGATAAATGTTATACGCTTACCTTCTCTAGGAAAAGGAACACTATTCATACAAATTATTACTTAAAAGGTAGAATATTAAGCCGAGTAGAAATCATGAGAGATTTGGGTGTGCTGCAGGATTCTAAGCTAATGTATATTCAGCATATAGATAACATCGTCACAAGATCTTTGCAAGCCCTTGGGTTTATCATGAGAGTATCTACACCATTCAATAGTATCAAAACGTTAAAGATTCTGTACTGTGCGTACGTCCGCAGTATCCTAGAGTACTGCTCTCAGGTGTGGAACCCACACTATGAGTGCCATATTTTGCGTATAGAAAGAGTACAGCGGAAGTTTCTAAAATTTTTGCAATTTCGCTCAAAAACATTTGACATCAGTTATGAGCAGCGCTGCAGACGGCATCATTTTCTGCCACTTAAGACAAGGCGGACTATAGCAGATGTGACATACTATTTGAATATCTTAAATAATAAAGTTGATAGTTCTGAGTTACTTAACAAAATTTCCCTTCGTACTCCAACATTTAATTCACGCCATACGCCACTTCTTTCTGTTCCGTTAGCCAGGACAAATTACATGCAAAATACTTTCTTCTGGAGAACATCTTCATTTCTTAATGACTATTTAAAGACTAATAGTGATATTGACGTTTTCTTTGATGGGGTGCGTTCTATAAGGCAAAAACTGGCAGCTGATTTCTTCGGTTCTCAAACTTAGATGTCAAGCTTAGATGTACTGTTTCATTTAATTACACTATCGGTAGGTTTATTTATCTGCTTCATGTTGACTTCTCTAGCTATCTACTACGGATTTCTTTTATATGATTTTTCTATAGGTGGAAACTTGTAATTGGCCTAGTTTATTTTCTATAACTATGTTACGTTCTATTGTTTATTTGGCTGTAAGTTTTCCTATGATGAAATAAATAAATAAATAAAAATGACATTGGCTGTGGAAAAGTAAGTGATTTCCGAAATGTCATCCTAGTACATTTATCTACCTAGTACATGTATCTTATCTTCCTATATACCTATCCTCTTTTTTAATTTGGACCACAGATTAACGAAAAAACTTATCTATATGTAATACATATGACTTCCTTGGGTATAGATAGGTACTTACATAATGAATACATTGTTTTTCTCTAATTTGCATTGCATCGAGCGCAGACGAAGTTATCGCGCGATGTATTTCGCCGTAGCCCGAAAAGTGTGATACGCTGCCGGTAATGCAGGCGCGCCAATTGTTATTTATTGTTTTTTGTCTTTTATGTTATAAATAAAAACATTAAATTACTTGCTTATTGCTTAGTGCAGTGGGGATTGTTCAGAATGAAATAAAAATGATTGGGGTTCCGTACTCAAAGGGTAAATCCTTATTACTAAACCTCCGCTGTCCGTCTGTCTGTCTGTCTGTCCATCAGTCACCAGGATGTACTCATGATTGTGATAGTTAGACAGTTGAATTTTTCACAGATGATATATTTCTGTTGCCACTATAATAACCGTGATCCGTATTCAAAGGGACAGATAAACAGACAAATAAAAAAAAATTGGTTTTACTTCATATTGATAAGGAATTATAAATTACAACTATTAAAATTTATTTTTGCAATCGCAAATAATACTACTACAGTTTGTAAAACATATTTATTCGCCGACATGCAATATAACGCTACTGCTTCCTCCATTTTATTTAGCCCATGTCGGTCGCGCAGCAGGCAAACAAATTGACTGTGTGTCCGGGTTGGGGCGCTACATAAACATCGAGGATAGTCAACAGAGATGTTTTTGCGCGTTACCTTTTTTTTTCTCTCATCTATGATTAGTAGCCAAAATAAAACTTACCTTTTGACACTGGCTACCTACACAATGTGGAGCCAAAATATAAGAAAAAAAAACTTTGAAGCCTTGAAGCGGCCATCTTGTTAAAATCCCGTTTCGTTTCATAATGAAATCTTAATCATTTTCACCAAAAAAAAATATTACGATATTTAAAATTCAATATATCCTATGTTTTGCGCCGGGTTTTTCTAAACTAATTAGTGAAAACCGCATGAAAATCCGTTCAGTATTTTCCAAACAAACAAACAAACAGACAAAATGTCTAAAAAGTAGCTTAACGTGATCAGCGAAAAATTTCAAGCCAGCCTGTGTCATTTTTTTTTTTATATCTCGCATTTACAGATTTTTTTATACAGTTTTATTATATGTATAGATAATGGAAAACCCTGAATTTTGTACATAATATATTATGCCGTATTTTTGGAATAAGACTAAGTAACTCAACATCTTTCTCAGAACTACAACCATACCTACTAGTACTACTTACAATATATAATAGTAGGAAAGTCGATATGTTAACAAAGCTAAGATCAAAGACTTTGTAATAGGGGGAATTCTGTGGCTAAGATACAAGATTTTAAAACAACCTTTTTTTGTTTGGTACTATAAAGTAGATGTTATTATTGCACTACTGGTAATTTAATAAAATTAAATAGGTAAGTAGGCGCCTAATACGCCTACTCTACTGGGCAAAGCAATTGACCAGGGATGTGTATGCTCATTCTTATACTGATCTGCGTAGTTTACCGAGCATTCTGAATTATTATCTTACCGATTGTTGTCAACTGAGACTGACAAACACGTGCCATCTAATTTTTTTTTTTTTTATGGGAATGAATGACGTGACGAGCTTGTCGTTCACCTGATGTTAAGCAATACGGCCGCCCATAACAGTTGCAGTGTCACTCGGAACTTTAAAATAATAAAGTTTCGCGTGACACTGCACTGGCACGTAATCCTGAGACATCACACAGTCTAGTAATCAGATTACTACACTGTGTAATCGGGTCATAAAGTCTCATTTGCCCAGTAATTTCACTAGCTACAATGCCCTTCAAACCGGAACACAGCAGTGCTTACACACTACTGCTTGGCGGCAGAATAACTGGCAAAGCGGTGGTACCTACCTAGACGAACTTTGCAGAACCATATAAACCATAAACCATATAAAACCTATTAAAGCATGATTGCGCTTGTTGCAGTTAAGTACGTACCCCAACCCCTCCGTGGCACCACCGTACCAGTGCTCGTATCAGGGACGGCAGAATGGCCCTCCCCCCCCCATTCTACCTAGGTTCGGAGCTCGGTAACTAGTGCTATTATATACTCTGGGGCTAGGGCTGTCGACATCAAGACGGCGCGAGCACTGCAAGCGAGCGAGAAAAATCAGAGCGTATTGACTGTAGAGTAAATTAACGCCACTGTAATAGTAGGGACGCATACCAATAAGAAAGAGCGTACGAGCGCGAAAATTTTTGAAACATGTCCTGGCCGATTATTTTGCTCAATCAGAAAAACAGGAATCTGAGACGCTCGCAAAACGAAAGCCCGAGCGTAGCGAGCGCGAAAAATGGATGGTTTAGATTTAGACTGTAGAAATGAACGCCACTGTAATAGGAGCCGCATACTAAAAACAAAGCGCAAGCGAAGCGAGCGCGAAAATGTTTGAAACATGTCCTAGCAGATTTCAGAAAAATAAATTTGTAATGTGGTCTCTTACTGTTGGCCTCATTAGTAAGCTCAAAGTCGCGCAACGAGCTATGGAGAGAGTTATGCTCGGTGTTTCCCTGCGAGATAAGATCCAGAACGAGGAAATCCGCAGAAGGACTAAAGTGACCGATAAAGCCCTTAAAGTGAGCAAGCTGAAATGGCAATGGGCAGGCCACATCGGTCGCAGAACTGACAACCGATGGGGAAGAAAGGTTCTCGAGTGGCGACCACGAACCGGAAGGCGCAGCGTAGGCAGACCCCCCACTAGGTGGACCGACCACCTGGTGAAAACCGCGGGAAGCCGATGGATGCAGGAGGCGAGCAGCCGCTCAAAGTGGCGCTCTCTGGGGGAGGCCTATGTTTAGCAGTGGACATACACGGGCTGATGATGATGATGATGATGATGAGATAAACAGGGAACCTCGTAAAACGAAAGCGAAAGCGCAGTACAAATTAACGCCACTATAATAGGAGGGGTGTACTAAAAATAAAATCACGAGCGAAGCGAGTCATGCCGGGGGGGCATGACTCGCTTCGCTCGCGGTTTTCCTAGCCACCAATGGTTCGCATGTAATCTAATAAATAACGCAGAATAACCCAGAACCAGAAGTTGTTTGACCCTTTTCCTGTGAATATAACAAAATATAGTTTTCCACCTCTCAGAGTTCGTTATTTTGGTTAAGTAGATACTCTGAAAAACGCAAATTCTTTTCAGAATCTCTGGATGGATTGGAAACGTTTGCTGATAATATCTCATCAGGCGCAGTAATCAAAATACTAACTCTCATAGTTCTTCACTACATTTTTAATAGTACTTACGGGATCTTTACCGTGATTAGAAGCATTTCTGAGTTCCCGATATTTCGGCACAATTAGCACAATGTTCACGGGTAGCATCTACCTGGATATAGCTAGGTTTATATTATACCTACCTGCTGCTGGTGCTTATTGGTACAACGCAATAAGCAGAGGGTGGGTACTTAAAGTACATACATTGTTTAGTTATGTACAATTTTCACGGGCACAGGGCACGGTCGTCGGGAGCGATGACGGCCGTGGCGGCCTTGGCCGTGATCGCGCTCGATATAGCCGCCCGGACGCCGCCACCCGCCGCACCGCCTACGCCCACCCTGCGCCTCCATACATCCCTCACACTCACATCACCACCACACCCTATTGCTGAGAAATATCACATCAACTGGTTCCTCTCTCTACCTATCTATAGATGCAATCTATCATTATTATAGGCGAGCTTACACGTGAGACGTGATTTGGACTGCCAAGAAAAAACAGTTATAGGTAATAACGGCAAATAACATCGTCATCCTGTCACGTGCTTTCCTTCCACATACAACACAGTAATAGAATTAACATATCAAAGAAAAAAAAATAACTAATCTTTTTTTATTTCTAAGTTTCAGTATTTTAATTTTCAGTCGCACTGTGTGCGATACCGGAAGTAAAATTAAAAACGAAGATACATGAAAACATAAAAGGTACTACGCGCAGCGTCTGAAGCATCTCCGTTTCACCTTGGACAAAAACACGAAAAAAATGGGTTTGTATTTGTATTTTGTATGTCTGTCCGGCTGTTCTCCTCTACAGGATCGCGTTTCTCAACTGATCCTCGTGAAATTTTGTAAGGTAATTAGATTTATAAACTAAAACGTAGCTAATTCCTCTATCTCCCGTCCCGGTTTCTTGTAAGTTTGTCAAACTCATAAAACGCTCAGGGTTGCCTGCTGTTGATCATCGGCTGTCTTGAACTGATGAGCGTATAGTATTTTTGGTGTGTTAAGTTGGTAGGTAGGTAGCTAATCGGGGGTAAAACATAGCGAAAATATTCAGGTCTGTGGGTTTCCCAAAATTGAATCACTAGACTGACTTTTCCCATCGAGCAAGAAGTTTACAAATTGGTTTTAAAATTCTTGCAATCGAGTATCAACCGATTGTTCAAATATGTTAATAATCAATCCGTGTTCAGGATTTTACGGTGACAATAATTATAGTATTAGTACAAAAATACAAAGCAATAACGTCCGTCCCATCTACAATAATTATTTACGCAGCTAAGTACTGAAACGACCTTTGTGTTGTAATTAAAATTTATCAGGGTGACTTCACACGTCCTTCGTATGTCATTGTTTTAACAAATAAACACGAGGATATTGTATCAACATGATTGCGATATAAAAGTTAGGCTATACTATTTAGTCTTATGTGGATAAACTAAAATCGCTCGACGGTTTTTAGTAGGCAGACAACGTAGTTGGAGCGATTCAGAATTAGACGTCAAGGCCGGCGAGCAGAGTGATATCATTTATATATGGCGGGACTGTCCCTGAACTCTGGCGAGTGACGCACGTGGATTCAAATATCACCCTGACCTTCGTCGTAAAAATAATCTTTGTAATACCGACTAATGCCTGCCTACCTAGAACCCACTGCCACCCGAAAGCCATTACCAAGGGTCAACCAATATTGCTTAAAGTTTACGATACCCATATACATATGTGCCTTATGATTTATGATTTAATCATTGAAAAGCTATAAGGGTTGCTATCAAATAAGTGACAAACCACGCTACACTAATAAAAAGTAGTTCTAAGCGTTTATTCAGGCTGGCAAGCGGAATCGGAAACGCAATTAAGATTATCACGTACATTTATTCTTAAAATATAAATAAATTTTACATAAGAATTTCAAATACATTTTAATACGTACATTTTGTATTCTATTTTTTTCCTTTCTTTTTGGGCGGTGTTTTATTTTTCTTGGGCGCTTTGGTCTTGGCTTTCTTACCGCGTCCCTTGGTTTTTTCTTTCGCTTTTTGCGCGCGCATGTCTTTCTTCATGCGGGGATCGACCACCTTGTACTGGCCCTTAACTCCACTGGGTCGTTTCATTCTCTTTGCAGTCGTGTGTTTTTTAGCGACGACGTACGTTACTTTCTTTTTGCCGTCGGTTTGTGCCTTTTTGTACAGCTGCCGCACTTGCTGCGCTTTCTCTCGCTCCGACATGTCTGCGTTTTCCATCACAGCTTCAACCTTTTTCTTTGCTCGTTCCATTTTCTTAATCATACGCTTCTTCTTTCTAGCTTTAGCTTCGATCACTTTCTTGATGGGCCTTGCATTGATGTCTTGAAGCCGATTTTGGTACTCTTCGGTGTATTTCTAAAAACAAAAATATAACGCGATTCATTTTAATAAGTAAGCTGCTTTAATAATATTAATTTTATATTTTGTTAAATTATACAAACCTCAGGTACAACTATTTCTTTGTTCATGTGTTTTTTCTCATCTTCCACAAACCAATCGGGCAGATTCTCGTCACTGAAGGTGTATCGGTTCCACGCGTCATCAATAAGGTCACGTTTGAATTTCTTTGATGTTGCTATCATAGTGCCGAGGGCTAATGTTTCCGCATCCATTTTTAAGTCCTTTTTTAATCTCTTTAGTTCTGAAAATTACATTTTTGATACCTTTTAACTAAATACATCTACTTACTGAATTAGAACACTTTTAGACTCACGGTTGTTACTGAATTAGCTACAACATTACAGTATATTTTAGTGTTCTTTTTAACAAGTTGCGTATGTCCGAGGTTTTCACAATAGAGTTATTACAGTCATCAGTGGGCAAATTGTTTCATACTCCGCAAGTGGGGCAAAACTGATATTTCAGTAAGATAATTGCCATTGCATCAATTTTATTCCAAAGAATTACAAATAATTGTAGTCTGCATTTTAGATTGATGAAAGTTGTAAGTAGATATTAGTTATAGTACAGTCATTTAAAATTATAACCTGAGAACAGAGTCTGAACCTATACAATACACGGTCAATGGTGACAGAACTATTTAAAAATAATAGATTCCTGACTCACTCACCAGGATCTTGCGAGACGACTTCGAAGCCATCCTTCTTGCCGCTCTTAGCGCCGGCGGCGACTTTTGGAGCCACCGTGTCTTCCACGTCATAGTCACTATCAGAGGAGTCGTCATCTGAGCTCTCTTCATCTGACAACTTCCTCTTCACGCTCTTCCCAACCTCAGAAGTAGTCACGTCTTCTATAACTATCTTGCCTAAACATAAATAATAAAAGAATGGAAAACTTTTAGGGGTAACCTTTCTATGGTTATCATTGGGTGGGTAGTACCTGCGAAAAACGCCAAGAACGAACCCGAATTATGCCACTTTTTGCCCAGACTAGGTCATCATCATCATCATCATTAACAGCCTGAAGACGTCCACTGCTGAACATAGGCCTCCCCCAGGGAGCGCCACTTAGAGCGGCTGCTCGCCTCCTGCATCCATCGGCTTCCCGCGGCTTTCACAAGGTCGTCGGTCCACCTACGCTGCGTCTTCCAGATCGTGGTCGCCACTCGAGAACCTTTCTTCCCCATCGGTTGTCAGTTCTACGAGCGATGTGGCCTGCCCATTGCCATTTCAACTTGCTAATCCTAAGAGCTACATCGGTCACTTTAGTTCTCCTGTGGATCTCCTCATTTCGGATCTTATCTCGAAAGGAAACACCAGACTAGATGATGTCACATAATTATTTATGATTGTTCCAGTCAATGTGAACGAAAAAACGATAATTTTGTTCAACTGGAATCCGTTAATAATGGTTGGCCTGGATTTCAAGATCAGATTAGCGCATCTCAATACCAATATCATATATTAATATTGACATTAGTCGCGTTAATGTTGCGTTAAAACACATATCTCTTTTACGACTATCAATATCACGGAAAAATATACTTAGTAAAAAAGTTACCTTTTTCCTTGTATGTCTCAGCTAGTTTATCTAAATCCACTCCTTCATCATCATCTTCATCTATATCCTTGAAACAATCCTTCTGGAACCACAGCTCAGCTTTCATTTCCCGTCTCGATATTGGATCAGTGTTGTCCAAGTCTGTCAGTAGCGGATTATTCTTAGGTATGGCAGGAGTTTTGCTGAGTGTTGCATTTCTAATGGTGTTTTCCTTTGTGATCTTGTCAATGCTCTTTTGCGTGGCTTTGACTTTTTTCTTCTTTGTTTCAGTATCGGAATCTGAGAATGCTGTAAATAGAAAACAGTATTAAATGTTGTAGTACTCAAGGCAACGACTAGACCATACCTTAGATAAAAAAAAACCATACACATAATTATACTTCTGTTGCATATAACAGTGTTTATAAGTAACATATATAATTATATGTAATTTTACATATTTTTAAGTCCAAATGTAAGATTGAATTTTTGCAATTTCTCACCTAGAGATTCTTTTTCTTTTTCTGTATCAGAATCAGATTCCAATTCAAGTTCACTGTCGGAGTCCTTGTAGTATAGCCCAGAGGAGTCTAACTTGGAAGCCTCCACATCATATTTCATATATTTCTTTTTAACTTTAAGCTCATCATCTGAATCATCACTTGGATTTGCCACTAAATCCGGTTGCTGATCTATTATGCGCGATAACTCCTGAAAATAACAAAGTAATATAAATTTAACTTAATTAATGAATTGGAGCACGCAATTCATTGACATCACATACTTTTTTTATCTTTATCCTGATTATATGTGTCATTTAGGAAAGTATTTATAGTTCGCGCTGGAAATCGGGTAAGATGTGTGGGCAAACCTCTAATTAAATATTCTATGATTACCTCAGCATTCTTTATATCAGACAGCCGAAACATGTCATTGCTTTCCATTATAGGGCCATCATCACCCTTGAGCACCATCTTCAAATTCATTTTTTCAGCCAGTTTCTGTCTCTGCTTATTAAGTTGTTTCCTTTTTCGTTTTGATTGGCGACGCTCTTCATCCTATAACATAATATCAAAAACCACAAACCATTGTAGATTAATTTTTAAAAAAATTATGTTACAGGAACTATAAGTATTGGGGACTTACAAATTAAAGTATCACAATGCGTCATCTAGCGATCATTTGCAGGCTAACCAAAAATATGTTTATTTCTTTCTTTTATTTTGGTTAAAAAAACGCAAATCTACTGTCAACATATAACTTGGTGAAATCAAATCTACATATGCCACTGATTATCAATCAAATAGTTTTTAGTTTAGTTAGGGTAAGACCACTTTAAACAAACTAAAATGACTTACCTACTTTTTGAATAACTTTGATTCCATTTTTGTCGGGTTTATTTGGCATTGTTATTGAAGAAAAATAATAATTTTGCCCTTATCATGTTGCGAGTTTATTGAGTTTGTTTTGTTGTGTTGTTTGTTGTTGTTGTTTTTGTGTTGTTGTTGTTTCACAACAACCCCCCCTTGCAATCAGCCATTTGCTCACCCATGCTTTACAGAATATGAATAATGTTTAAATCTTAGTAAAAAGATTTCTAAACTTATAATGTAACACGGCCCGATAGTTCAGTTGGTAGTAACTCTGCCTTCTGAACTGAGGGGTGTAGGTTCCATTCCTACCCAGGACAAACATTTGTGTGATGAACATAGATGTTTGTTCTGTGTCTGGGTCTGGGTATTGTATGTATTTACAAAACCAAAAATTATCTAAGTATTATATCCGTTATCTGGTTCCCATAGTATGCTTATGCTATGCTTAGTTTGGGGCTAGATGGCGCTGTGTGAAATTTCCACACATATTTATTATTTCTTACTATAAGTTATTTTATAAAAAAAAATACTGGTTTTCATTGTTACCTGAAGTTCAGCAATTTCAGCATCAACTTCTTCCTCATCATCAGCTTTGCCTTCATCATTTTCATCTTTTTTAGCTTCTGTAATATCTTCCTTTTTATCTTTATCTTTCTGAAATTAAATAATTTGGAAAATAATTAAAAACTTATCAGCATTTCTACAAAACAATTACATTTTTTACTACCTAAACTTTCCGTTATTACTATTATTCAATGTATGATACTATCCCCATTACTAATACACACTGCATAACAATTAACGGAGGAATAGCTAACTCAGTGTTTTGTCTTGTTTTATCTTTGCCTAGATCAGGGCCATTATTCTCTATGAAAACACAGATTCCACACGATACGAAACCACGTCGTTATCGTATCTTGTTCAAATTGTGTCACAGCATTAGAAATACCTTCACTTTACATTAGTTATTTTTGTTTTTAATAAAATATATATAAGTGGTGTGGTGGTAACTTTTCATGTGATGATGTTTCGGAACATGTCTCCGTAAAACATGTTATTTTTGACATTTCAAATCGCGCCATTTCTAAATTCATTTCGCGCGGTTTTGTTTTCGTTTCATAGAGAATAGTTTTGCAGATTTCTTATGCAAGACAAGGAATTCGCGTGGTTTCGAAGTAAGGAATCATCACGGAATAATGACCCAGATGGGAAACATGGAAAAAACGCAAAATAACTATTTTCGCACTACACAATATTTATTGGTAAGGGGGATGCTTTTGAACACCATAATCTAGTTTAGTTAATTCTAGTTAGGCTTGTATAAACTGAAGATTGACTGACAATACAATACAAAAATAACTTATACTTACTTATATTTGCTTTTCAGAGCAATGAGAAATATCCAAAAATAGAGATTTGGTGTTTGTACATATGGAACAAGTCAATATACAGGGTTACAGGAAAAATTGTGCTAGATCCGTTAAGGGCGTGGAGTACCCATCATTTCTGACTTATTTCACTATGAAACACCCTAGCCTAAACTTAACCCTTTTCGAGATATTCGACTTTTAATATTTTTATTGAAAATTGCCAATTTTTAGGCTACAAAATTTAATTTTGTTTATTTTGTGTGTCTTATTATTATTATTATTGCATTTTTACGTGTGTAATAAGATGCTTTAGGACGTCAATCATTAAAATAGTACATAAATTAACTGAATAGACCGTAGTAGACAAGTGAAAGATAAGAATTAAAAATAAATATTAGAAACTGTATTTTTCTCTAAGGGATATCTAAAAAAAATATTATGGCAGTTGTTCGGCAGATGTGTTTTAAAATATCTACGTTTCATTAGCTATCTAACGAGGTATAATAATCTAGGATTTTATTCAAATGCATTGAAAATAATTTAGTTTCATAGGCGACAGTGGAGAAGAAAATGTATACTTAGCCCTATAAAGCAAAATAAAACAATAGGTAAGCATGCAATGTCATTTTTTAAAGGTTTTCACAAAACTTTTTCTTATTCTACAGTTCATGTTCAACATGGCCGCCTCTATTTCTGATACATTGTCGCATTCTTCTACGGAGACCAGTCTTCACTACTCCAGTGGTCAACGTGGTCCTCATTTTATTTGCTGCATTCACAATCCTTTCTCTTAAGTCTTCCACAGACGAAACTGGATTTGGCTCGCTGTACACTAGACTTTTCATGAGCCTCCACACATGAAAATCCATGGGGGTTAGGTCCGGACTCCTTGCTGGCCATGGCAACGGCCCACCTCGTCCTATCCATTTGTTTTGGTAATTTGTGTCCAGCCAGTCTCTGACACTTCTTCTGAAATGGGCAGGGCAGCCATCGTGTTGGAACCACATGTCCCTGATCAGGTTGAGTGGCAGATCATCCAGCATATCACTCAAATCTGCTCTCAGGAAATTTTCGTAGCTTTCCCCATTTAGATTATCCGGGAGAAAGTAAGTTCCAATCAAATGATTGGATATAATGCCCATCCACACATTCACGCTGAATCTTCGTTGGGACCCTTTCACTCTTTTCTTATTGGGATTCCTTAGTTCTTTTGGGGCCCAGTAATAGGCGTTGTGATAGTTGGTTATGCCATCTTTATCAAATTTGGACTCATCCGTCCACAAGATATTTCTTGGGAAATCTGGGTCTTCTACGTCAGCATTTAGCATAAATCTGCAAAAGTCCAGTCTTCTCGCAGGGTCTCCTTCTTCAATAACGTGTACCGGCATGTAATGGTACGGGTATAGGCCAGCAGTATGCACTGTAAACCACACTCTCCATTGCGAAAGTCCCAGATCACGGGCAACAATATTAGTGGAAGTAGTCGGATCCGTTCGAAAGCGTTGCACCATCTCATTGTCCTGTTCTTCGTCGTCAATTCGTGGTCTTCCCATGTCTGTATTTCGTCTCAAAACAGAGCCAGTTTCTCGAAGTCTTCGATAAGCTCTGTCAAAAACGGCCACATCCGGCACTCGACGACCGGGGTAGCGAGTTATGTATTCGTTGCGAGCTTGCGCAGACACACAATCGCAGTATCCGTAACAAATAAGCATATCAGCATATTCCTCAGGTGTGTAGGACGTCATCTTCAACACTTCCGTATCACAGGTACAAATCAGAGTCCGGTTAACAAGCACAGTAATCACAACAATCAGAAGAAAAAGTCCAGAATCACAGCCAAGTCGAGAAATAAAGCAAAACGATAACACATCTACTATGTACGAAGCACAAAAGCAGACTGACAACCAAAACAATACCCCCTGTTGCATTCCCAGCCCTAACCAGTCTCTACACATTTTTTCTTTCATTCGCACCTACATAAAACGTCACTTGTCTCGCTCGCACGGTGCGTCTTAACTTGCAGGACAATAGGCGCGAGACCATTAGAACTGCTACCTGGAGCGTCCCAACTATTTTTTTCCATGAAATGTAATACAAACCCTAGATTATTGTACCTCGTTAGATAGCTGATGAAACGTAGATATTTTAAAACACATCTGCCGAACAACTGCCATAATATTTTTTTTAGATATCCCTCAGAGAAAATTACAGTTTCTAATATTTTTTTTAGTTCTTAACTTTCACTTGTCTACTACGGTCTATTCAGTTAACTTTTGTACTATTTTAATGATTGACGTCCTAAAGCATCTTATTACACATGTAAAAATGCAATAATAATAATAATAAGACACACAAAATAAACAAAATTAAATTTTGTAGCCTAAAAATCGGCAATCCCTACATATAATAAATGTGTAATTCTGATGCGCTACGGAACACACACATAATAATGGCAAATCTAATTTATTTTCAATAAAAATATTAAAAGTCGAATATCTCGAAAAGGGTTAAGTTTAGGCTAGGGTGTTTCATAGTGAAATAAATCAGAAATGATGGGTACTCCACGCCCTTAACGGATCTAGCACAATTTTTCCTGTAACCCTGTATAAAATAATTTACCTTAGTTGGTACTTTCCATTCTTTCATGTGCTTCAACCAAGAAAGTAACGCCTTCAGATCCTTTCTCCCCAGGACTTTGATATCCAAGCAGCATTCCTTTAGTTCTTTAGTAGTTTTAGGGTGCTCTTCAACACTTTTATCATCAAACACAATCTGAAAATCAATAAAAGAGCATTTACACTTGATTATAAAACAGAGAATTGCATGAAAAATAAGTCTCTCCATAAGCCAATGATTGGCCAAGAGTCTAGTGCATAACTAATTTAACTAACTACTTTCAATTAAAAATAATACAAAAACTATTATTACCTGAGAACATCCTTGAAGTAAATCAATAGGTTCACTATCTTCTTTTAAAAATTCTGATACCATAACTTTGTGATGAGTTGTGTAATCGTTTTCTTTATATCCTTCAGCTTTAGCTTTCTTCTGTTTTTCAGGGTGCAGCAGATTTGTGTGCTGTCTCTTCACAATATCCAAGTCTTCAAATACATGTTTCGGGTCTAAGAATTTTGGATCAATGGTATCAGGAGCAATGTAGCCTTGACAAACTACAAAAATTTCAGAAGACTCATTACGTGATGCCTGGGGCTTTGTAGCATGAACTTTCTTGAAAAACTGTTTCAACACCCATAGGAGAGCATGATAATCTTTAGATCTGAACACTTTAGTCACAAACCATCCACCATCTCGAAGGAAATTAGTAGCAAGCTTCAGAGCACTGAGTGTGAGACACGCTTGCTGGTATGCATCATGTATCCAGTTTAATCCCACGTTAGGAGCTCCATCATTTAGAACTACGTCGGCTTTCCATGTTTTGATTTCTTTCTTGATAGCAGTTTTACATTTTTCTGTGGTTATGTCCTCAGTGAGGCCTATGCAGCCAGGTACTGGTTTGATAGGAAACAAGTCTACACCAATGACTATGCTTGAGACAGGCATGTTTTGGTGAGCCACCTGCATCCAACCCCCCGGTGCGGCACATAGATCGATGCATACTCGTGAATTTTGCAAGAATCCAAACTTTCTGTTAAGCTGAATTAATTTGAAAGCAGCCCGAGAACGGTAACCTGAAATAATATATTTAATTTACTAACCTAATATAATTTCCAACTTTAATATTCTTACATTACATATTTGAAAATATTGTAAATGTGCTATGTAGATAGTAGAGACACTGATTTATAATCACCGTGATAATTAATTGCATGGGTTCATAAAGCATATTCACTACATCCAATATGGTACACCACTCGGGAACTACTTACCTGTTTCTTTAGCTAGTTGATAATATTTATCTTTTCGTTGTTTCCCTACTTTAGTTTTCTTTCCCATTGTTATAGAATTAACAGTAAAACTATTTAAACGTTCACGTGTTTACATATTTTTATTTCATTTTTTCGAGGTTATTTTCACAGAGAACATTGTTGCCAACCCTAACAGCCAAAAAAACAGTACGACAGCCTAAAAAAAACAGTAAAAAACAGTAAACATGTTCATTCAAGGCAATAAATCTACTGTTTGACTAAAACACGTCGAAATTCATAGAAACGGTGTTTAATGTACAATCTACATTGTACATACATTATTATTATACCAAAGAAAATTTAAAAAGTGCTCCAAGAAATTAATTACATTTTTAATCTTCTTTCGAAAGTAAGCAGTAATAGGTATTGAAAGATATTATATTATACTCAGCCATAAAGCAAGCCATTTTGACTTCAATTTCTTTTGCTATTTGTTATGGATTTTATGATTTTTGGACTTTAGTTCGTATTTAATCCTTTTATTTCTGTTTAGGGGGAATTGGTCACAAGATAAATCACTTTTCATTATTTTAAAATGGTTCCACTTTTGAAAATACGTAATAAACAAAATAATTGTACTTGCTTCAACTTGCCGAAAACAGAGATATGAAAATAATGATTTACAAAATAATAATGATCTTGCCGTATAATAATGTAGAGTAAGTTATTATGAAGCAGCAACTTTTCTATGCGCTATGTTGTATGTTTATTGCAATTTGTATCAGATGGCCCTAAAATTATAGAAAAACAGTAGAATTTGTACCTAAAACAGAAAACAGGGTTGCTAATCAAAAAACACCAAATCTACTGTTAATACAGTAGTGTTGGCAACACTGACAGAGAACTTTGCTTATTTTTTTTTAATTATTAGTTTGGCTCTACGCATAGTGTATTTAGCCAGTGTCAAGTATTGTAATTTTTCATCATGTTAATAGAATATTTCACAAAAAGTCAAATCTTAGTCATAATTTAGTTTTCAGAAATAATACAATGCAACGACGTGGACTTTTCCGCGTTCCCGCCAAAACTCCGAACTTTGCTTATTTTATATATTTTATTCAATTCACACTGTGTGTGTGGTGTGTGATCATCACTGTGAATTTCACAGATAGGTAGTGATGTAGTGATATTGGCCCTATTCCGGTTCACGCTAAAATCGGTAATATCGATATTATCGCGCTAAAAACGCGTACCGAATGGCAGTGAGCGCGACAACGAAATCTCTTGTATAGCTTGGCAAAAAAGAGTAGAAAATAATAGGGGCGCCACTGTGCCATTCATATGGTATCCCGTTAGAGAACGCATTACCTAGTCTTGATACTTTGCTGATTGTTACCTGATATGATAATAAGTATTGAAGGTATAGATAACCAAACACAGAAAATAATGTATGAGGGAGGGGGTTAAATAATAAAAAAGAGATAGATAGATAAACTCTATATTGTACATCAAATATTATTGTTCAAGTTCTATATTCCTCAAATACAAATAATCTATTCATAAATCCATAAACTTCAAGCGGCGCAAATATGGAAACCTTAACAGAGGATACATGTTTGTGCCGTTTGGGGTTGAAACTATGGGACCGTGGGGACCAGGTGCTCTGGAAATATACTGGGACTTGGCAAAACTTTTGGTGGAGACGACTGGTGACCAGAAGGCTGGCTCGTATTTTGCCCAAAAAATCAGCATTGCCATACAGCGTTGCAATGCAGCCAGCGTTTTGGGCACTTTTTTTTCCAGCAAAGGTCTTTTTGATCCGTGATTTACAACTATATATAATTTTCATTGTTAAATTTTTTTAATTTTTATTTTGTCTATATTATTAATGTAGTCTATGTAGGTAATAAGTATAATATTTCTTTATAGGGTAACACTAAAATGTGATTTATAAATAAAATTACTGACCTATTAATTAAACAAATATACGAAACAATTAAAAATAGTATTCATAAATCCTAAGTTACAGGTCAAGATCACATTAGGTATGGAAAAAACATCATTACCTACTTATACCTAATCGAAAAATGTAGAAACTATATAAAAATTATAAATTGCGAAATAGTACATTATGTGCGAAGTTGATTGATGATTATAAAAAGTCAAATGATTTTTTTTTTATGGGAATGAATGACGTGGCGAGCTTTTATCTATCTATACATACATATAATAAAACTGTAGAGATAAAAAAATCTGTAAATGCAAGATATCGAAAAAAAAATTACACAGGTTGGCTTGAAATTTTTCCGCTGATCACGTTAAGCTACTTTTTAGACATTTTGTCTGTTTGTTTGTTTGTTTGTTTGTTTGTTTGTTTGTTTGTTTGTTTGTTTGTTTGTTACGGCACAAGTCCGAAGATACTGAACGGATTTTCATGCGGTTTTCACTAATAAGCTTAGAAAAACCCGGCGCAAAACATAGGATATATTAAATTTTAAATATCCTTAATATTTTTTTTTGGTGAAAATGATTAAGATTTCATTATGAAACGGAACGGGATTTTAACAAGATGGCCGCTTCAAGGCATCAAGGTAAGTTTTTTTTCTTATATTTTGGCTCCACACATAGTGTAGGTAATTAGCCAGTGTCAAAAGGTAAGTTATATTTTGGCTACTAACCATAGATGAGAGAAAAAAATGTTACTCTGCTACACTGCTACTGGCGGTAATTTTATCTCGGGTTTATCCGGATGCACAGATTAAAGAAAAAAACTCTGTTACTATTATGGCGCGGCTTCATATACGCCCGAACCTTCGCTGTTGAGTTGGCGCGGAAAAATATCTCTGTTGACTATCCACGATGTTTTTATTTGTCTGTTTATCTGTCGTTTTGAATACGGATCACGGTTGTAATAGTGGCAACAGAAATATATCATCTGTGAAAAATTCAACAGTCTAACTATCACGATTCATGAGTCCATCCTGGTGACTGATGGACAGACAGACAGATAGACAGACGGACAGCGGAGGTTTAGTAATAAGGATTTACCCTTTGAGTACGGAACTTCAGTCATTTTTATTTCATTCTGAACAATGAACTGCACTAAGCAATAAGGAAGTAATTTAATGCATGTTTTTATTTATAACTTAAAAGAGAAAAAACAGTAAATAACAATTGGCGCGCCTGCATTAGCGGCAGTGTATCACACTTTTCGGGCTACGGCGAAATACATCGCGCGATAACTTCGTCTGCGCTTGATGCAATACAGATTAGAGAAAAACAATGTGTTCATTATGTCAGTACCTATACCCAAGGAAGTCATATGTATTTACATATAGATAAGTTTTTTAGTTAATCTGTGGTCCAAACTAAAAAAGAGGGTAGTATGAGAACATTCTTGAATATGAGCACGACACAGAGAACAAGAAATTTAAAAAACTAAAAACTTCTTAGACTTTTTTTATAAGTTTTAAGGCTTCACGCGATATCATATTTAGCCAATATTGAAACATAACTAAATTATTATTCATGTTTTCGATATTGGTTTCTGGCGAGGGCAAAATTCGTTATTGGCGATCTGGTATTATGTATTAGTTTTCAAAAATCTACTACGCGTTACCATTCGAAATAAGTATTTAAAATTGTAGTTATAGTACCTATAGCTTAACTTTTAGTCGTAACATATTCAGTAATCTGTGCCTATTGACCCTTGCTTTTGCTACGCATTGTAAACCCTTTTTTATTTTGGCATTAGACAAAATTTGTATTTAGCCAATAGGAAGTATTTTATGAAAACTGTTTAAAAGGGTAGGTACTTAGACTTTTTATAATTATTCATAAAGCTTCACGCGATTATTATACTTAGCCAATTTTGAAGCTTACATTTTTATTCAATTTTTCGATTTAGGGTTTTGGCGGGAGCAATTCTTTATTGGAGGAACCTGGGGGTCTAGCAAAGATACCAACCACTAACGATAACGCCAAACGCTAACTTCAAAATGTACTAGGATGAAATTTCGGAAATAGCTTCCTTTTCCACAGCTAATGTCTGCTCAATACAGTTTTGGGAGTTAGCGTTTGGCGTTAGCGTTAGTGGTTGGTATCTTTGCTAGACCACCTGTAGTACTTATAGCTAATTAAGTTATAGACCCTTACCATTGCTACGCATTTTAAAAAATTTTTCATTTTGGCATTAAAGTAAGCCGGAGGTGCTATTATTTGTATTTAGCCAATGATACTGAATATTTGATGAAAAATGTTTAAAAAGGGTAGGTACCTACTTAGATATAATAATATGTAGGTATTCATTATGGCAATAAAATTGTATCCTCGAATTAACAACATGGCGCGTAACGTTCGTTTTTGACTGTGTTTGATTTGTTCTTCTTCTTCTTCTTCTTCTTCTTGCATGTTGAAATAAGTTTTTAATAGTTAAAATATTTTAGATCTGTGGGCTTTTACATAAGCCAGGGGAGCAGAAAATGATTGATTACTCGGTTACTTCAAGAAGGTTATAGTTATTAGTACGTAAGTAACTATCTTATGTGAAGTTATTTAAGTACTCAATTCGTATGGAACCAAACATAAGAAGGTAAAAAAATGTGGTAAATGGAACAAAAAGCGCGCGGATAATATGTAAAACTGAGCAAAACAGGATCATCGTGTGTGATTTTTCCATATTTTTCTAAACTGTACCTGCCTGCTTAGGTAACTACTACCTAAACAAAATTTACTGAAAATTCTGTTAAAGACCTGAGTGAAGTGATGATGATTTCTTTTTGTTGTAATATGAAGAGGTACTTATATAATTTTAGGTTTTTGTTTGAAACTTCTTTTACTGTTATAAATTTATATTAGACTCATAACATTTAATTTTAGGTAATGGCTTAAATAGCTTCCACTCACGGCTATGCTTGCGTTATACCTATACCTATGCTAATACAGGTTAGTGTGCTCAGCTTCGAAAAGATTTATTGGATTTTGTTGTTTGGTACGAAATGCATGATCTATTATTAGACTATAACGTAAAAATAACATAACACAAGCGTGCGAAGTCGCGGGCAAAAGCTAGTTATAAATAAAATTAAAGTAAAAAGGGTTAATTTAAAGTTTTATATTTTAGTTTTAGGTTTAGTTTAGTTTAATATATAATATTAAATTAATTAAGGGCTTCAGCCACAACGGCGAACAGCACAGCGTGCGGGTCAACACGTCTCATACATGCCACGACTGACGGCGCAAGCGCCAACATGCCGGGCAAGTGTATAACGCCTTCCCGCCACTCTCGGTAGAACTATATATGTGTGGACATTTCACACAGCGCCATCTAGCCCCAAACTAAGCATAGCTTGTACTATGGGAACCAGATAACTGATATAATACTTATATACTTTTTTGTTTGTAAATACATACATAGAATACAATATAACACCCAGACGCAGAACAAACATCTATGTTCATCACACAAATGTTTGCCCTGGGTAGGAATCGAACCCACAGCCCTCAGTTCAGAAGGCAGGGATACTACCAACTGAGCTATCGGGCCCGTCGAGTCTGGTCAACCAATTCGGCTTCCCTTTTCCTGCGCGCTCTCTATTCTGTCTGTCTATTGCGGTTCCTACCGCGGTATGATCTTTGATCTTTGGGGAGTTCCCGTTACCTCGCCCGTCACCTGTATCCAACACATCGTTAGGCGCAGTCGTGTTCTCGCGCCGCATCCTCTGCTGGTTCCTCTTCTTCAGGTTG
Organism: Ennomos erosarius; assembly: GCA_963580505.1. Lineage (NCBI taxonomy): Eukaryota > Metazoa > Arthropoda > Insecta > Lepidoptera > Geometridae > Ennomos > Ennomos erosarius. The sequence continues at coordinate 7,208,380 of OY756981.1, read as the reverse complement.
TAGTGCGCCACGTGTCCGGGTCCGGGCTTCTGCACTGGTCCAGGTGGTGACGCTGCCGCGGTCATCGTTTTCGGTCCAGTAGTATTCGCGGCCGACGAGGCCTGGGACACCCCCCCTCCCCCCGCCATCACCTTCGGTGGCCAACTTCACACCCCCTGGTCCGGAAACTAGAGAGCGCCGGCTGCTGGCCGGGTTGCATGGCATCTCAGTATTTAAATAGGAACTAATCATGATCTTTTAAAGGAAAAAAGGAAGAAAGCGCTAAGTTCTGTGGAGCAAAGATGGCTATTAGTGGGGCAAAGCAAGTGAAAAGTAGTCGCCAAATCTACTTCCCTCCCATATTTCGAATGTTATGAGAGTGAGAGAAACCCTACTCCTACGAAAACCCTACTTTCCCTCCCACTCCCTTAACATGCAGGCCATGGGCTGCCTAAGGAGGAATGCAGAGTTCGGCATACCAACGGATGAATTAAGTGCCGCGCCCCACATTCTCCCCAAGTGCCCTCCCTCTTTGTCCGGGCTTGGGACAGGCACCATAGGTAGTTATTGTGCTGAAGTGGAAGCAGCGGGTAGTAAGCAATGACTAGATATGGAGGCGAGGTTTCTAGATATGGAGGCAAGGTTACTAGATATGGAGGCGATGTTACTAGATATGTAGGCGAGGTTCTAGATATGGAGGCGAGGTTACTAGATATGGAGGCGAGGTTTACTAGATATGGAGGCGAGGTTTACTAGATATGGAAGCGAGGTTTACTAGATATGGAGGCGAGGTTTACTAGATATGGAGGCGAGGTTTACTAGATATGGAGGCGAGGTGAGCGCTGTGAGCGATTACAGCGTGAATCGGATTACGGGAATAGTTATACGTAGTATCACTACCTAATCTGTGGTCACAGACAAAGACATAGGACCATCAACATAGTATTATATGGACGGCGGACATTCACAAAACGCCTGTCCATTTTCTGTTGGTGTGAGTATTTAAATATGCATTAGTATGCGTGAGTAGGGAAGTGACCCCTATTACACAATATATCGATATATAATAAACCTAACCAAACAGTGCTGCAGAATTTCGATACTTTTTAGTTTTAATACAATAAAGAAAATTAGATATTCTTAGAACCAGAAGACGCAGCTTAGGCCGGCCCCCACTTGGTGGACCGACAATCTGGTGAAAACTACGGGGAGCTGATTGATGCAGGAGGCGAGTGGCCGCTCAAGGTGGCACTCTATGGGGAAGGCCTATGTTCAGCAGTTGACGTCTTCGGGCTGTTAATGATGATAATGATGATGATGACCCTAGTAAAAGTATATTGAAACATTATATGAAATAACGTTTGTAAGTAACATTTTTATATGTGTGTTGCCAGTGATGACTTATGGAACTGAGACGTGGTCTCTAACTGTTGGCCTCATTACTAAGCTCAAAAACGCGCAACGAGCTATGGAGAGAGCAATGCTCGGTGTTTCCCTGCGAGATAAGATCCGAAATGAGGAGATCCGCAGAAGAACTAAAGTGAGCGATGTGGCTCTTAGGATTAACAAGTTGAAATGGCAATGGGCAGGCCACATCGCTCGTAGAGCTGACAACCGATGGGAAGAAAGGTTTTCGAGTGGCGACCACGAACTGAAAGACGCAGCGTAGGCCGGCCCCCCACTAGGTGGACCGACGACCTGGTGAAAGCCGCGGGGAGCCGATGGATGCAGGAGGCGAGCAGCCGCTCTAAGTGGCGCTCCCTGGGGGAGGCCTATGATCAGCAGTGGACGTCTTCAGGCTGTTCAAATAACATTGATCCATAATAGTTAGTTTTTATTTTACATTCGCGTTTTCTTATTCTATTCCTTAAAATGATGGTTAAATTTGTAAAAAGGGTTCCGTACCATTATCTATAAAACGAGCAAAAAATCACGTTTGTTGTATTGAAGCCCCTATATTTAATTTAGGGAAAAATATAGGGGAAAAGGATGAATGGATGGGACGGGTGCGCCTGTCTCCCTTCGCCGTCCCATCTATTCATCCTTTTCCCTTATATTTTTCACTTTTGCTTCTCTCTTACCCATAAACAGGGTAAGGCATAAAACTAATAAACCCGTGCGAAACCGGGGCGGGTCAGCTAGTTTATTATTAATTTCATAACTCATATTGAAGCCAGACGACACTGGCCTACCTATTGTATTTTATAAAAGTAGGTTAGGTGCCTATTTTTAAATTGCCAGATTTACACCTACTTTTTCATTCTGTTTGCACTTTGATCTAAATCCATTCAGCCACTTTTAAGGAAAGAGATTTTCTACTTTTTAATCTCCCCAAAACCAAAGTAATTTTGTGCAAATGTATGAAGATTTACGAATATCGACAAAATGTAATGGACAGTGTAGGTACATCACTATTCGAGAGGCGTATAAATCGCCCATCCCAAAAATATCAATTAAAGCATTAAATCTTTCAGTAATTGCAATCGCATGGTAATTATACGGTGGAAAAAACGTATATTCTTAATATGAAATGCATATTTACTTCGAAACTTCGATGTTTAACATAAAAATAGCCAGTAAACTTTAACGTATAAAATGATGATTCTGGTTTTCCTTCGACTCCTCGGGTTACTCTTGATGCACAAGACACAGCACAACACGACACAATTTCACTATTGATACAATATTTAGCCCTAATAACAATATAATCACTAAATTTTCACGTTTTATGCTCTCGCATTTAATTTCATGACACACCAAACTGTCAGAACATGACACGCGGTGTCGGTAAGGTGACGTTGCCGTACCGACATTCGCTTTCTCGCATACTCTATGCGACGATTCGTGTATTAGACAGAGATACAAGACAAGTATGTTTACACGAAGGATGCGGAGCGGCAACGCCGCATTGGCAGATTTTGGCTCTCTCCATAGACCTCCATGCATAGGACACAGATGCGTAGTATCCCCTACCTAGTCTGTGGACATAGAGTACATATAGCAAAGTTCTCTGTGGTACATTGGTCATGGGGTAAAAACTCTGTGGTTTAGTTCCACAGAGTTACAGCCATACGTAGTATCTCTTAGTAGTCTGTGGTTACAGCAAAGTTCAACCCATGGAGGTCTATGGAGAGAGCCAAAATCGTGTCGTAGTCGGTGGAAAACCAGAATCATCATTTTATACGTTAAAGTTTACTGGCTATTTTTATGTTAAACATCGAAGTTTCGAAGTAAATATGCATTTCATATTAAGAATATACGTTTTTTCCACCGTATAATTACCATGCGATTGCAATTACTGAAAGATTTAATGCTTTAATTGATATTTTTGGGATGGGCGATTTTACGCCTCTCGAATAGTGATGTACCTACACTGTCCATTACATTTTGTCGATATTCGTAAATCTTCATACATTTGCACAAAATTACTTTGGTTTTGGGGAGATTAAAAAGTAGAAAATCTCTTTCCTTAAAAGTGGCTGAATGGATTTAGATCAAAGTGCAAACAGAATGAAAAAGTAGGTGTAAATCTGGCAATTTAAAAATAGGCACCTAACCTACTTTTATAAAATACAATAGGTAGGCCAGTGTCGTCTGGCTTCAATATGAGTTATGAAATTAATAATAAACTAGCTGACCCGCCCTGGTTTCGCACGGGTTTATTAGTTTTATGCATTACCCTGTTTATGGGTAAGAGAGAAGCAAAAGTGAAAAATATAGGGGAAAAGGATGAATAGATGGAACGGCGAAGGGAGATAGGCGCACCCGTCCCATCCATTCATCCTTTTCCCCTATCTTTTTCCCTAAAATAAATATAGGAGCTTCAATACAAAAACGTGATTTTTTGCTCGTTTTTATAGATAATGGTACGGAACACTTTTTACAAATTTAACCATAATTTTAATGAATGTTAACAATGTTATTTGAACAGCCTGAAGACGTACACTGCTGATCATAGGCCTCCCCCAGGGAGCGCCACTTAGAGCGGCTGCTCGCCTCCTGCATCCATCGGCTCCCCGCGGCTTTCACCAGGTCGTCGGTCCACCTAGTGGGGGGCCGGCCTACGCTGCGTCTTCCAGTTCGTGGTCGCCACTCGAGAACCTTTCTTCTCCATTGGTTGTCAGTTCTACTAGCGATGTGGCCTGCCCATTGCCATTTCAACTTGTTAATCCTAAGAGCTACATCGGTCACTTTAGTTCTCCTGCGGATCTCCTCATTTCGGATCTTATCTCGCAGGGAAACACCGAGCATTGCTCTCTCCATAGCTCGTTGCGCGACTTTGAGCTTAGTAATGAGGCCAACAGTTAGAGACCACGTCTCAGTTCCATAAGTCATCACTGGCAACACACATATAAAAATGTTACTTACAAACGTTATTTCATATAATGTTTCAATATACTTTTACTAGGGTCATCATCATCATTATCATCATTAACAGCCCGAAGACGTCAACTGCTGAACATAGGCCTTCCCCATAGAGTGCCACCTTGAGCGGCCACTCGCCTCCTGCATCAATCAGCTCCCCGTGGTTTTCACCAGATCGTCGGTCCACCAAGTGGGGGCCGGCCTAAGCTGCGTCTTCTGGTTCTACGAATATCTAATTTTCTTTATTGTATTAAAACTAAAAAGTATCGAAATTCTGCAGCACTGTTTGGTTAGGTTTATTATATATCGATATATTGTGTAATAGGGGTCACTTCCCTACTCACGCATACTAATGCATATTTAAATACTCACACCAACAGAAAATGGACAGGCGTTTTGTGAATGTCCGCCGTCCATATGATTCTATGTTGATGGTTCAACCTGACATCCCTTGTAAACCCTGGTTCTCACGGTGGCACTTTCCTAAGCGTTTTACGTCCATGTTGATCCGCTTAAGGCTGGCCCACTGTTGCTCTCCAACTCACCTTAAAAAAATCCGTGTCAAAGATTCTTCCCTTTGTGAATGTGGGTTGGATGAAGGTGATCTTAATCATATCTTTTTTTCATGTCCACTTTTGGATCATTCATCTTTATTTCATTCTCTTAGCTCTTTACATGTTTCATTCCCTACTCATATATATGAACTTTTATCTTCCATTGACCCTCATGTATATTTAGCCCTTATCGACTTTCTCATGCTAAATGACCTTAAACTCTAGTTATTTATTTTTGTATTTCATATGTTAAGTAGTGCCTTTCCGATCATACTTTCTTCAAAATTCCGTTACTTTTATATCTTCTTTTATTCTTGACGTGAAGCTGGCAGAAATGTCGAATAGACAATTGCCACAAAAAAAAAAAGGTCTCTGTGGTTTAGTTCGCTGACGTGTTGTTTGTGCATTTTTAGTTTATTGCGTTTCGCGTTTCCCTCTATTGCATCACAAAAAAATATTATCGAAAAAGTAATTTGGTGATTGATCATTATTGTACCTCTCAGACTTAAGTTGTATATCTATCCGTAGTTGCAAGCGCTCTGTATTTATAGACTTGTACCTAATCTGTGTTTATAGATTCGACTTCTTGACCTCCGTAAAAACAATGTCTCCTAATATTCAGACATTCATCAACAGTTTTCAAAATCGCCTGTAAGTATTTAACAAACCTTTTAATCTTGTCTTAAAACACGCATTGTTATCGATTACCTTCGAGTACGTACGTTACGTTATAGATATGCGCGTTTTGGATTTGGATATACCATAAATAGCCACTCTTAAAATTGATGTGTAAAGTTCTAGAACAAATATATAAAAATATAATGTATGAACAGTGGAGCATCCTAGTCAAGGTTGATTTCGTTACATTTAGCATCAGTTTGTTTTCTTAGATAAACAATGCGTGTGTAATTTAATATGTAGTTCTAGAACTTGATTTACCTATTCATGAAAAGTGGAACATTAGAATGAGTCAAAAGTTAATTTCACTACATTTAACAAGTTTGATTTCTCAAGTAAATGTGAGTTTGCACATCACCACAATAAACAAACTCATAATTATTGTCAATTCTTAACATTACAGAGAAGCCCCAGTACGTCAACATCTTAAAAATGTTTACGGTACATTAATGATGACCTGCGCTTCAGCATCAGTTGGGGTGTATGTGGACATGTTCACAAGATTCCAAGCTGGGTTCATCACAGCTATTATTGGTGCGGGTCTCATGTTGGCGCTCATTGCTACACCAGACAATGGAAAGAACACAAAGTTACGACTAGGATATCTTCTTGGATTTGGTTTAACATCGGGTATGCAACAGTAATTTATATTTTTCTTTATCAATTGAAATGAAATTTGCAATGTGTTTTGACATGTCACCTAGGTAAGCAATTATTCACTGCCCTTATTGAGTCAGCTTAAAAATAATAGTGCCCTTTTCACTGTTATATTAATAGATAATACATACAGACACAACCGCAAGGGTTTATCTGGCAATTTTGCTAGCAATTCATAGGGTCTGTGTTCCTTTTAAAAAAGAGATCTCTAACTAAGAATCAATATCAGGACAGGTATTATATGAGCACAGCAAAGTGTTTATAATTCTCAAAAAGCCATAAATACCATTAATAATATACTCTTATTGATATAAGGAATCCTGTTGTTATAATAACTAAGCCCACAGAGCACTAAAAAAATTACTCTTCCAACCATAATAGAGGCACCCTGCTGACATTAGTATGGACTGCCTATTATTACCTCTATAAGCCTGAGTTACACAAAATCCAGTTCCAGTCCATGTTTATTGTGTGTAAAGTAAGTACATCAAGACTAGTAATAATAATAATAAATAGGTATGGGCATTTCACACAGCCCCATCTAGCCCTAAACTAAGCAAAGCTTGTACTATGGGAACCAGATGATATAATACTTAGATACATTTTTGTTTTGTAAATACATACATAGAATACAATATAACACCCAGATGCAGAACAAACGTCTATGTTCATCACACAAATATTTGTCCTGGATAGGAATCAAACCCACAGCCCTCAGTTCAGAAAGCAGGCCTACTACCAACTGAGCTATCGGGCCCGTAATATCTATTATATTACATGAAATTCTATGAGACTTCACATTACATGCTGTGTGTAACTGCACACATACTGCATGTAGTGTGAACTGTTTCATAGAATCTCATACATGATATATTACTACTTATAATAGTTCTCATGTAGTGCACCCACAACAAACATTAACTGCTCCTAGGTTTGGTGTGATTCAGGCGTAAATTCACTTGACCAATATTGACTATGGCAAATGACATAAACAATGTCTTGACATTAGTATAGTTTGCTCAGCATGAAATTCATGTAGCACTTTTTATGTACTCTGTCTAAGCTATTGTGATGTTCTCAATTTACAGTCTTCCATGACCTATACAGTTTTTACTTAACAGGTATGAGCACCGGCCCACTGCTTCAGTATGCTGCCTTTATTGACCCTTCTATCATTGTCACGGCACTGCTTGGCACCACCCTGGTGTTTGTCTGTTTCTCCGTCGCATCCATGCTGGCTGACCGTGGCAGCTGGCTGTTCCTTGGTGGCACCTTAATGACCCTGCTCTCATCCATGGCTATGATGAGCTTGATGAACTTGTTCATGCAATCTCAATTCATCTATCAAGTAAGTGTTACGATGCTGTTTCATCATTTAACCAATGACTCATCAAAAAATATATTTATGATGTGGACTTTGAATTTATACTTATTGAAGGTTAGGCATTTGTGTATAAAAATGTTATAAACAAGTCAGAGCTGAACTTTAATCCTGATTATTATTTACAAATCAATGATAGACATTGACATTTACCTGAACCATATATGACTGTGTGCTGATTTACTTATCTGCAGGCTCACCTATACCTTGGGTTGATGCTCATGTGTGGCTTTGTGCTCTATGACACCCAAATGATCATTGAGAAACGCCGGATGGGAAACAAGGACTTCGTGCAGCATGCTATGGAACTGTTCATTGACTTCATTGGCATTTTCAGAAGATTGGTCATTATCTTGACCCAAAAGGTAAGAATGACACACAAATATTTAATATCTCTAAAATAATGAATTTGAAATTAAAATTAAAGAATGTACTCTGGAGAAACTTTACTGCAATCAAATCTGCAAAAAAAAATATAATAGGATAGGACTAATATACTACACAGTAGTCTTTTGATACTGATATTTCTTTTAAAGCCCAAAAAATAAGTATATCTTAGACTAAAGTACAGTAAAAAAAAATTAAACCACAACATATGAAAACTAAAGGCGCCCCGCGGTTTTACCTGTTTACTATAGGATCTCCGTTTTCCAGGATATAAAGTATTTATTGTTGATTTCAGCAGTGTAAGCAACCTGTGTAGTTTCATCCAAATCTGTTTAGGTTTAGACATTTTTGGTATGAAAGCCTAACAGGTTTTCCGTGTGCGTGAGAAACAGCGCGCGATATTTTACTCATGTTGAATAGCACGTAATGAACTTCAATATAATAACTCTTTATTTTCGTCACTGGTACTAATAATTGTATGCAAAGTAAATACTCAACTCACACATTCATATTATTTGCAGGAGGAGCAGAATCGCCGCCGCAAACGTGACTAATACGAAATGAACTTTGAAACCATTGTTTTAGGAGGTAGGGTAGAAGAAAACTAAACACCATTAAGTAATAGCAAATGCTCAATGTACAACAACCACATTCTTGTAACCAACTAGTAGCCCAGTTTTAATGAACAAGTCGTTTGATGCAAAATTATTCTACCTCTTTTCAACAATGAAAACATAAATAATAACATAATATAAACTTTTCTGGGAAGCGTTTCTTCTCATAAGTATACTACTATATTTTGAAAATTAATATTACATAGTGAGCCAGTTTGGAGTTAAAATTGATTTAAATAATTTTATGTAGTAATAAACTGGAACTGATTGGAATAATTTGTTTTATTTTAACTCCGTTTTACGTCATTATTACCTTTTAATCTGTAAAGTCATTGTATTTGTGGCATTGGGAAACTCATTAAGCTTTAGGTATTTGAATCAACATTTCAATGAATAAGCATAGACCTATGTAAATAGGGTGAACTCTGTGTGAAGAGGTTCATAAAAATAGTAAGTAATTTAATTTACATTGCTGCACGGTCTCACTTGCAATTTGCCTGCATAGAGCATAATATTAATTTTACCCATTTCCCACCTGAGTTCAAAATTGTATAAAGTTGATGGGAGCTATTATATTATCTGGGATGGAAGTTAACAAAAAATTTGTAAAACGCTATTTAAAGCTATGGCCGAATAACTGGAGCCCTCAGTTCAGGTACCTGAAATATTGAATTTCAGAATATTCTATTGTGTGCAACATTTCAACAAAATCGGTTCAGCTGCTGGTCTCGCGTGAGATACATAAACACGCTTCACTTATTATACTAGTAGCACAGCTAGTAGGATAGGAATTAAAAACATTATATAGTTTACAACCGAACATTGTTAAATATATCACAGTTCCTGATACCAATTAAAACCAGTTTGTGGTGCATAATTAATAATAAGTAAAAACGTATAAACTGTGATATGAGATAAACTATTGTCTAACTGTTAATATCACTATCACGAGGATGTATCTTATTTTTATCATAAAGTAACAGTTTCTTTGCCCTATCTAATTCACTGTTTATCAATATGCTTATAAGATTTGCGACACCTGCCGTTCCTTCACTTTGACTGCCTTTACCTCCATCTGAAGCATTTACGTTTAATCTGCTTATTGCTCCGTTTTCACTAGATACAGATTGTTGATATTTGGTTTCTTCTTTACGAATCATGTTGAATTTCTTAGGCAGACTAATCCTACCACAATTGCATCCCCTTACGTAACAAGACCGTAATGAATCTGAACTATCCCCACGGTTTACCATATACTCGTATGTAGATATGCCTAAGAAAGATATGTAGCCATGAAAACAACATAAATGTAGTAACGGGCACGCAATAACTAACGCTATAGCGCCGAAAATAATTAAAAACATTAGAAACGAAATTGATGATCTACAATAACAAATGTCCGACAGCACTGTACAGTTGACAAAGTTTTGGGCCGCTGTACTTAAATGATACCTGTCTACATAAAATAGTGCTACATCTAAAATGCATAAGCACAGGGTGAGCGCTGCTATCATCAGAGCTGTGATGACACTGGCGATGAACGCGACGTAGTTCCTGCGACCGACGCAGGTGTTCAGCCACTTGCAGTGATGGTCAAACTGATCCACGCATTTGTTGCACAAGCTGCAGTGCTTGGTTTTCTTACTGGAAGTATAAATATTACAGAGGTGGCATCTTCCGTTTTCGATGACGTGCGCATGGATGCTACGGTCAAATTCAGGCACGTTCGTCACTGCTAACTTTCGCAGCTCTTTTTCACTAGGGTCTACCAATGACGCTGTTCCATGAACCACAATGTGTGAAATGTAGAGTGCGGCATACGCAATCGAAGCTGCCACTTTCAACTCCTCGAACTGTATTTGTACAAGAATCATATAGTTCAATACGCCAGTGACTGTTAACACGACCCAGCCGGCGACTTGCTGACTGTTGAGAGGTAGTTGCAAGCCATTTATTCTTCTCTGAAGTCTCGGCGCTTGGTTCAATGCACAACATTTATCCATTTGTTTAGTCACTTACAGATTAATTGTTATTTTCAGAATGCATTATCTTTGTAACGGCCAAATGGTCATTTATCTGGAAGCAATTGCATATTCATTTCTTAAAAACGGCGTCGTTTCTCGTTTAGTTTTTAATTGATTTTATTGTAATAATTATATAAGTACTTAATGTTTATCATTAAATGCGTTTCCATGAAGACCACAAGCTTAGTCAAGGTATCGAAACTATCGAGCTCAGCCAAGCCTGTAAATGCGCGCGCATTGTATCCACCCAATTGTCCTCGAAAATTACGTAAACACCTAAAATACATAGGATGACAATAGTACGCAAATATATTGGGGTGACAATTTTGTGTTTACTTAGTTATTTAGTCCAGAAATAGAGTAGTTACTTTTCTGAACCAAGGTACAAAATAAATAATTACCGAGCGACAACATTGTAGCTATGGTGATAAGCTGTATCAACATGAAATAGGCATTGCAACTCTCGGTAGAGAGTATGTATTATGTTCTTTATATCGCAATAAAGCGCTATATATCTTTTATAAACGAATGACTCGACGCACTAGTCATTCGCCTGATGTCAAGCGTCACGGCTGTCCATAGCCGTAGTGCCACTCGGAGCTCTAAATCTCTAAGATTCGCTCGTGCTACGCTGTCATCCTGAGTAATATTTAGTAATATTTCTATTCTAACGTTCACAATTTGCCCCGTAATTTCACTAGCTACAACTGTCGTAGGTACGCTTAACATTCTTTGAGTTAATTAAAAAGTAAAATCAAATAAGTACCTATATTGAACAAAAGTCTTGACTTTATTTGTACAAAAATATATTACTTATATTTTACATAACATAATACACCTATAGCCAGTTTCTTGATTGTATTCACATTTTGTGCTATAGATCAGTAACGGTAACAGCATCACTAACTAAATCTTTGTTTTGATATTTCTTTGCCATCTCTCTTCTGGTATGAACAAGTATCCTGTGGCCTTTGCAGTCTAGGTTCTCTTCAAAACATTTATTTCTACAACACTTTTTACATAGTTGATAAACACACTTGCCTCCCTGAAACAAAGAAAAACACAAATGAATGTTCATAATAAACATAAATAAATACTATGAATATGTTACCTTTCAATCAAGGTAAACAGTCCCATCTACACTAATAATATACTTAAACACAGAATATATAGATCTTTACTAAGTCATCATCATCATCAACAGCCTGAAGACGTCCACTGCTGAACATGGCCTACACCAGAGAGCGCCACCTTGAGTGGCTGCTCGCCTCCTACATCCATCGGCTCCCCGCGGTTTTCACCAGATCGTCGGTCCACTTAGGGGAGCGGCCTACACTGCGTCTTCCGGTTCGTGACCGCCACTCGAGAAAGGGTCGTCCATTGAAGCCATAGCCAAGCCTTCATGACTGATATAATATGACTAAACTTTCCCAAGTAAAAAAAATCAAATTGACTTACTAATGGATTAAGACAATTATTTTTAAAACATATCTCTCCACTTCTAGGTGGTTGGTGATGTGTGTCTGATTTGACTGGTCTTCTCGCAATTTTCATAATTTTTTTCATTTTCTTTCTTGAGATTACGTTCCCATCAGGACTTTCATGTGTTCTTTTGTGTTCATTATCGATTTCCTAAAAAAAATAAGAACAATAAAGATCGAAAAAAAATAAGGCGATGTGTTACCTGTCTGATAAACAAAGAATAATTAACCATTGATATATTTTATCCTGCAGTATAATTCGGGAAGTTACTATGCAGTAATGCTATGTACTTAATCCAACTAAATCTTAAAGGTAGCTAAATATTGTTCTTCTGAAAAACGTTAGCTACCTATAATGACATGGATTGATTCATCCAAGTTATTTAACTATTCAAGGAATAATAACAATTATATTACTTGGTTTGATTGTGCAATTGATTATTTATTTCTATAATATTGATACCTGATTCTTACTGATCATTTCCATTTTTTGTGTATAATTTTCTGGAGACATCCTAACATAAGGTTGGCATATCCATGGAGGTAAAATCAAATTAAGGCCATTTCTTGTAATATTCTCATTACTCTCAAAATGCAGCTCTCCTTGGTGATATGGCAAATATTTTGCTTTTAAGTTTGCACAAACTTTGTTAAAATCATCAAGATTTTGTGCTGTTGCTAAGATTTGTCTATCAGCATTGTTTTCATCTAAAGTAAATCTGGAATTCAAAACACACTACTTATGAAATTGGCGTCTTTATTACTGCAAATACTCAACCCCTCATACCACATAATATGACATAATATAATACAGGCCCCAACGTCGTTGATGCCCTAACGTTACGCGTGCCGCGTTAGTAGACAACATTTCTTAGACGACTTTCCTAAATTAATAGTTTTGCATTGAAATGTGCCGTGTAAAGTTTATACTTTACACCTTAACGCGCCCTAGCGTAGGTGCACGCAGCTCGGTGTAGTTGAACTTCACGTCACGTCAAGGACCGAATTCCTTAAGCCGTAGGGTAGGGCCAGATAAACAGGTCGAAATTCGTTCGAAGAAACATCGACCTTAAGGGCTCAGCGCGGCAAATTCAAATTTTCTAGCGTTTTTTGCCAATCATAGCTCAATTACTCAACGAGATTACATGAAACTGATTTTGCGCAAGTAAATAGAATGTATCAACAAATTAGGATTGAAAGTATCACCTAGATATCACTAGTTTAGCAACAAATGGCTACAGCCTGAAAAATCAAGATGAAATTTATTTATTGCCATTGGCAAAATACCCAAGAAAATTTGAATTTGCCGCGCTGAGTGTAACGTTCCACCTTAACGTCGTTAAATATCAATTCAGCCGGAACTTCCGCATGGCGCTTACGACAAAGACAACGCACGAAATGGCTGATTTTGGATATTTTTAATTAATATCTATGTTCGTATAATGTTTTTCAAAAGTATGAATTCATCACATTATGTGAATGTTTGTTGGGCATACACTATTATTTTTTTTCGTAAAAATATATTCGATAGAAACCGTATAAATAGGAACAACCAAATTTTTTTGAGGTATGTTTTACTATTGTTTTTCTCTAGAACTGAATTTATTTATCTTGTATTTGCGGACATCACAAACAAGTTAATGAAACGACGAAACATGTTATATTAAATTCAAAGCTCCACATACTCTAATTTTGTCAGGAAACGTGCCAAAAAACACCTTGTTTGCTCTACCATTCGCCTTAAAAGCGTTCGTCGTCCTCCCTTTATAAATGAATTTGATTATTTATTTTAGTACTTTGTTAGGTATCGTAGTGCTGTTTTATGTCTCTAGCTCTTTCATGGATTAGGTTGTGCGTTATAGGGTTACTGTTACTATGCGCAGCGCAATGTTAGCCCAGGCCCCCCCCCCCCCCTTTCGGAATAACATACCAATTCAAGTTCATGTTGAATAGGAACTAAGCTATATTTAGATTTACTTTAGTGTAAAAATCAAATTTGGACAAAAATAACATGAACATAGTAAATAAGTAGTACATTAAAAAAAAATGTTAAATAGTTCAGATTTACCCACATTTTGTGAAATATCTTGAACAAGTGTCCTCTGATATAAGAAGTTGGGCAAGGATATTTTTCAGCTAATTCTAGATACTCCTCTGCCATTTCCCAAGAGACTGGATTAATTCCTTCAAATATGGCCGGATTAGTTAAATTGCCTTCAGCACTCATGACCCCATCAACTTTGGTATACTCTATACATCTGTGTACATCTTCTAAGCATTGGATGTTACCATTTGCAAACATAGGTATTGACAATGCATCCCTGGAAACAGAAAATAAATTAAAAATAGCATATATTTTTTTTAAGATATTTGCAAATGTTTTGTCCACTAAACTTGATATTGAATATGAACATTCAACAAATTGTATCTCTATAGAAAAATGTTCTACCTATTTATGAACTCTATTACAAAACTAAAAATCATCAATGATGAAAACAACTAATGAAATAAATCAGCAGCAGACTGGCTATCACTGTTCTTCTGTGTCAACCTTTACAGTGTCACCTTCGGCGGGTGCATAAGCCTTATACAGGATGTAATTGAATTCATTAGCATCCTTTGGAACTAGGTACCTACTCCTGATACCGGGCACATGTGGACCAAAATTTTTGAATTTTAACACATTGGTTTGGTAATAAAAATAACTTAAAAAATAGAATAACTTACTTAATCAAATGCTACAATACAAAATTTAATTAAAATAATTAAGGAACTGTTTTTAATTAGTACATACAAGGTATAAAAACGTTTAGATGTATCAAAATCATCTGTGCCAACTGTGTTAGGCGTCACGGCAATCTTCATAATTTTCAATAAAAATATTTTCATTTACATTCTACTCTTTAATAATCATCTATTAATGATGTACTATCATGGGCTCAATTTATGCTAATGAATTAAATTACATCCTGTATATGTATAAGGCACCCAGCCATCAAAAATGAGAGGCAACTAGCTCAAGGGCACCGCATGGGGTGCAAGCTTAGGCCGTTTCCGGAAAGAAGAAGAGGATCAAGAAGATTGTTCACTGGAAGAGTTGACTCTATGGAAAGGCATGACTTCTAGCTATCCTACGGGGCGAGGCGTATGACAACCTCACCGGTGTGGTCAGTGTCAGATTTTACTATGCAGGTAATTAAACCAGCGCGGAAAACGGTAACTGAGCCAGAATGGCTAGAGGTCTAGATCCTGATCTGATGATCCTAGCGAAGACGGAGGGGCAACAGTATCGTAATCAATGGTAGAGTAGCTTAGACTTACACTGCACCATCACCGAGACATCCGAGAATGACATGAAGGTGCCGAACGAAGTAGCCGTACATCATGGAATTGCCTAAAAATAAAACAGCCTGTGTGTGCGACCTCATTTAACAAACAACATTTCACCCCGTCGTCGCCGCCCAAGACACGTCTTGAGCGACCTGGAAGATCCTATAGCAGCCGTTGTTTCGGCTGCGCTAGGATCACCGGACCAGTCTAGCCCTTCTGGCTCAGGTACCTACCGATTTCGGCACCGGTATAGGATACCAGCGTAACACAATCAGACACCGACCCCGCCGGCGAGGTCGACGTACCCCCCGTAGGCTACTTAGGATGGTCGCGACTTTCCATAGGGTCCACTCCTCCAGCGGACGTAGCCTTCTCGATCCTCTTATCCCGGCAACAGCCCAAGCCGAGGCTCGCACCCCAGGGGTGCCCTTGAGCTAATTGCCCCCCACTTTTGTCGGCTGGGTGCCTTAATCGCCTGCCCTCCCGCCCGGTGACGCTGTAAAGGTCGTTAGAGACCAACAGCATTAGCCCGTTCAAAAAAAAAAGAACAACATTACTTTATAAAGTCACCCAGTGCGCGCGCGCCAGTGTATGATCGTAAATTATCGCGCCGACGACACACAAAAGCCACCCGCCGCTTTCGGCAAAGTTGGACAAAGGCTCGCCGCTGAGCCGCCACTTCGTTTGTGCTATCCGTGCGGGCGGGCTGCGTGCTGCGGGGCACCCGCTCCCACCCACCCGCGCCCGCGCAGCGCTCCAGTGTCGTGCAAGTGTAGCGCAGAGCGATCAGTCAGTCGCTTGCCCGCCGCGTCGCGGTGAATTTGCGTAGGTACTCGCTACGTTGCCAACGCTTACGATCGCGATCGCGTATCAAAAATGGAACAATTTACGAACATTGAACTTGTGGAGATGGTGCTTTTGTACGCCATCAGCGGAAACAGCTTAACACAGTCTGCGCAAATGTTTCGTGATCAATTTCCAAACAGCCGAGTTCCAACACGTGAAGTGATGCTGGGTGCCACGCAGAGACTAAGGACAGGATTATGGACAGTTCCAAGTCCCTCGTCACGCTCAGGCTCGTGGAAGCGTAGGCCTCTCGGCTGATCTTCAAGAAGATATCTTGGATTTTTTTGAAGAGAACCCACGAGCCAGCACCCGTGATGCTGGGCGGCGCTTCAACGTCCACCACACCACTGTCAGGCGGCTACTGAAACGAGAGCTTCAGCATCCATTTCATTTTCAGAGAGTACAAGAACTGCATACCCAGGACAATGCCTCACGTGTAGCTTTTTCCAACTGGATCTTAGAAAACAGGGGTGTGAACAGATGAATGCATGTTTACACGTGTGGGGATTTACAACATCCACACCGAGCACTGGGCCATTATTCCGTATCGATTCCTTACTTCGAAACCACGCAAATTCCTTGTCTTACATAAGAAATCTGCAATACTGTATTCTCTATGAAACGAAAACAAAACCGCGCGAAATGAATTTGGAATTGGCGCGATTTGAACTGTCAAAAATATTATGGTTTACCTAGACGTGTTCCAAAACATCAACACATCAAAAGATATGACCACTTATGTCAGTATATTTTATTCAAAATAAAGATAACTTTAATGTAAAGTGAAGGTATATCTGACGTTGTGACACGATTTAAACAAGACACGATAACGACGTGGTTTCGTATCGTGTGGAATCTGTATTTTTATAGAGAATAACCACCCTGGTGGGCACATCGCGACCATAACCCGCATAAAACCAAGGACGATTCATTTCAGCATAGTTATAGTGTTAATGTCTGGGGTGGCATTATTGGAGAGCATGTGTTAGGTCCATACATAATCGAAGGCCGTCTCACCAGCTCCAATTGCTTGGAGCTTCTTCATCACGTTGTTGATGAGATGCTCGACGACGTACCACTGGCCTTTCAACGAAACTTGCTCCACCTCATTATGGACGCCAAGTGCGCGATTATTTAAATGAAGTGTTCGGAAGCCAGTGGATTGGTCGTGGTGGTCCGGTATCCTGGCCCCCACAATCTCCGGATATGACACCATTTGATTTTTTTTATAGGGTGAATTAAAAAGACTCGTTTATGCTGTGCAATACGCTGTACAATTAAAAGAAAAAATCATTGCTGCATTTAATCATGTAAGACTAAACGTAAACGTGCTAAAAACTATCAAGAAACCTCAGACGTTGTGCTCATTTGTGCATTGAAAACGAAGGAGGACACTTTGAGCAGGGGGTCTAGCAAAGCTCCCTCACGCTAACGCTATCGCCAAACGCTAACTCTAAAATGTACTGAAATTACATTTCGGAAATAGCTAACTTTTCCGCAGCGAATGTCATTTCAATACATTTTTGGAGTTAGCGCGAGGTGTTAGCGTTAGTGGTTGGTATCTTTGCTAGACCTCCAGTATCTTAGGGTAACGTAACGTGTAAATTTGTATATAATTTTGTAAATACTAATCAAACTGTAAATAAGCTGATTCCAAATTTTTAGCTACGCCAGAAATACCTAACTACCTACCCTAGCTTATTTTTAGTGCAAATTAAAGTTGTAATGTTACCCTATTAAGTGTAATTATCGTTTACTAACAAAAGAAAATTAAGTACAAGTAATCTAGGTTACCTATCCTGATATTAGTTAGGTATTTTTGACGGTCCTAAACCCGTACAAGTAGGAAGGGAAATTTGGAATCAAATTTCTTTTCAAATAAAATCTACTAATTCTAAAACATTTAGGGTACCTACAAGCTACCTAACTGATTATGTTGCCAACGTAGCGCCGCAACTACGCGCTGGCCTCAGCTCCAGGAATCCCTGTCCAAACCGGTTAACACCTAAGTACATAGGGAACTTTTCTTTTCGGTTTCGTTTTACCGGAACCGCTATTTAAAGGTTTTTGATTAGATAAAGTTTGTAATAAACGTTTCGTTCAAAACCGGTTTATACTGGTTTTTGTCACCCCGTGAATGTGGGGGAACATTCACGCACACAGCCGTCAGCCGTGTTTTGGAACATGTTGATACGTTTTTCTTTACCCACTCACCCGTAAGTCGAAGAGTACCGCGCGACACGAGCATGCGACTCTCTCACTCTCGCAGAATAAACCGTAACCGGTTTACTAGGTTTATAAAGGTTTTCATTGTCACCCCGTGCTCTGCACCCGCGGGGGACACCGACCCCCCCCCCCTCGTCGTATTAGGATAAGGCTAGGAATGTAACCCGTTTAGCCGCCCTAAGCACCACATAGCATAAGAACCTGAATAAACCTGTATATCGTTAGAACCCGCACCGTGTGTTTCTCTGGACAAAGCCCTCATAGGTCATCGATTTTAGGGAATCCAACCCTCCTCGGTGACTACCGCCGCAAAAGGGCCGAATCCCACCATAACGCGGCATCCAGGCGAGCTAGCCCAAAGGACGCCACGTTACATCATAAAGTTCTTTTAACGGTTTTAGCTCCAAACTAAATAATCGATGAAACCGGGTTTTACCGGTAAAATACCGATATATCGTTAACCGGTTCCAAGCCCTGCTCAGCTCTACTTTGCTGCGTTTCATTCGCAACTAAACATTTCTGTGTGTGTGTGTGTGTGTGTACCTACGTAAAGCGTATCGCAACACAGCGCAGCGTCCGCCGCGGGGTCTAACATTGTCCTAGACGAAACGAAGTAGGGTTTACTTGTGATTCTCATCAAAAATGGATTATCAAATATTCGGCTATCAAATAAATTTAGAATTAAAATTTTATTTTTAGATATGTAGATGTGCACGTCACAATGGATCCCAAAAATATGGAGACAATACAAAACAACACCTGGTATATACTCGAAAACTGCAGTAGTTGTAGGAATCAGATTATAATAAACAGCATACCGTAGGCAATCAACATTAAAGTGCAAGCGAAGCGAGCGTTATAAATAAAAAAAAATTCATATAAGTTTTTCTTTTTATAAATTTGACTTTTTATATTTTAGGGAAGATTATCACTGATATGGGAAAGCATGCGCAACCAACATGGAAACTCCCGAACAGCCCGAGCCATCACAGCTCGAGGTCACTTTTGCCACACATGTGCAAGTTGTGGAATGAGCTTCCCTCAGAAGTGTTGCTGCTGAGCAACAATATGGGGCACTTAAACAACGGGTAAATAGAGTCCTTAAAGGTAGGCAACGCATCGGCAACGCCTCTGGTGTTGCAGGTGTCTATAGGCGACAGTAACTGCTTACCATCAGGCAGGCTGTCTACTTGTTTGTCTGTCCGTGTTATAATAAAAAAGACTAAGAATTCCAAATAATTATCAAACCTACACAAATTTCACCAGAATCTGTTGAGAAATGCATAGAGAATAGCCTACGAAATCATTTTTTGCCCATTGCTTTGCTTGCGCTTCACACTCGCTAGTTTAATGTGGATGTTTCGGGAGCGGTTTGAACCCCGAAAACCCCCACCTGGCTATGCCCATGCCGTACATACATTTACTATGGCTTGCTGGTCACTACACACCCATCACCATAGTAAATACATATATTGTACTGCTCAGTACAGCTACTTCGGTGCTGGTGGGAGATGTCCTGGTGATGGTGGGGTGGACATACACCCAACAGCATTTCATTTTTATTTAAATAGATTTATTATGTTCTAATAAAATTATAGATTGACAACAATACCTTACAGCTTTAATATGTTTCCAACTTGCAATTCCTGTAAGCGGCCCTTTTTGTTCCCTTGTCCTGCCGTGGACTGTGAGCAACTTGCAGCCAGCATTCTGCAGCATCAATGCATACTCCACTGACTTTTCAATTGAATCAAACACCCTCACTTTACATGTGATTGGTATAGAAACTGCTTCAGACATAGCACCCACTGCAAAACCGTTTTAGGAACACGGTAAAACTACAAGCACTCCAATCTCAGTATGGAATGATTACAAAGTAATCTAACACCAGGTTTTTGGACTATGAAACCTTATTTTAATTTTGGTTTACATAGTACTGCTTGCTACAACAAGGTCTTATCAAAATTATCAAATTATAAATCTTACCAATTTTTTTTAACAAGTCCCATTCTTCCTGAAGAAAAGATCCATAGTGGCCTCTTTTAGCAATGGATTGTGGACATCCAAGATTGATATCAATGGCATCACAATGATTTTCCACAAGCTTTGCAGCTGTAGCCATAATGTTTGGATCATTACCACAAAACTGTAACATATTAGGATGAGTTTACATGCATGAGACTTACTGTGTAAATGAATGAACATCCTAGATACATTTATACCTGTACAATCAATGGACGGTCCTGTTCGCAAGACGTGAAGCTATCTTTACGATACTTGGGGTCTTTTGTGAAAACATTACTGTGAAACATTGGAGTGTAACACAACTGTGCACCATGTCTTCTACATAAAAGTCGCCAAGCTAGTTCACTTGCATCTACCATAGGCGCTACCACATAACGTGGGTTATCTAAATTTTTAAACCACTCAGTCATGTTAATGTTTCTAATATTACAATCAAAAAATAAAATAAAAACTTAGTCCACAAATAAAATAACCACAGAATTTTTTTTTTGTATTCGCCCTATTTGGGAGCAGCTAAAGTCGTGAGACCATACCGCCTAGTCTTTCGTATAAAAAAAACTTTCGTCAGAGTTAGGATAATAATTTCATTCGTTTTATGCCACAGAAAATAAAATAACCTCAAAACTAGGCGTGAGGCGTATTTATCGTCGCAGGTTAAACACTGATAAAAGAAAGTCACAGTCAGTCACAGCGACAAAATACCTCCGGGAGCAGTGATACTATGACTTGTGCGCGAGTCTATGAGAGCGTGCTAGAGTAATAGGTGCATCCTTTTCTCACGAAGGCGTCTGTAGCGTGCCAGAAAGGGACAAACCTAGTATTTTTTTCACAGCCGTCAATTCAAAAGTGCATCCTTTTTCCACATAGGCGTCAGAGAAAGACACACCTATTATATATCTACGTCCTGTAAACGTGACTTGTGCCGCGAGTAAAAAATACTCGCTAGTATTTCTCGCAAGTACGCATCCGTACTTGGTAAATGTACTTTTGCTCATAGAATAAGTATTGCCTAGGTATATTCTATAACTTTTACTACGGTGGACCATATTGCTGAGCTGTAGGTACCTACCCACTTGAAGCCATCTTGAAACACATAACTGTCATCTTAGTTCTTAATATTGTTGTTATTAGCTGTATTATATACTTATTATTATAATTTATAAAACAAAAGCACTATGGTTCTTAATACGAGTTGGACCGGGAGTAAACAATGTACACAATGGTTATTCGCAATTAGTTCCGGTAACAATTGCATGGGCGCCGCAAGATACAGGCTTGTCCTAGTTTGGGGCCCGTAGTTAATTATAATTTTGATTTAGTATTATGCCATAGTTTATAAGTATCATTTTGAAATATTGCATGTAAACGGTATGATTTTATATTTTTATTTTTATTGTGATTCGGATAAATAAATTATTATTATTATTATTATTATTACGGGCCCGATAGCTCAGTTGGTAGTATCCCTGCCTTCTGAACTGAGGGCTGTGGGTTCGATTCCTACTGGGGACAAACATTTGTGTGATGAACATAGATGTTTGTTCTGCGTCTGGGTGTTATATTGTATTCTATGTATGTATTTACAAACAAAAAAGTATATAAGTATTGTATCAGTTATCTAGTTCCCATAGTCCAAGCTATGCTTAGTTTGGGGCTAGATGGCGCTGTGTGAAATGTCCACACATATTTATTTATTTATTTATTTTATTATTTATTATTTAATATTATTATTATCTTATCTTATCTTATCTTATCTTATCTTATCTTATCTTATCTTATCTTATCTTATCTTATCTTATCTTATCTTATCTTATCTTATCTTATCTTATCTTATCTTATCTTATCTTATCTTATCTTATCTTATCTTATCTTATCTTATCTTATCTTATCTTATCTTATCTTATCTTATCTTATCTTATCTTATCTTATCTTATCTTATCTTATCTTATCTTATCTTATCTTATCTTATCTTATCTTATCTTATCTTATCTTATCTTATCTTATCTTATCTTATCTTATCTTATCTTATCTTATCTTATCTTATCTTATCTTATCTTATCTTATCTTATCTTATCTTATCTTATCTGATCTTATCTTATCTTATCTTATCTTATCTTATCTTATCTTATCTTATCTTATCTTATCTTATCTTATCTTATCTTATTTTATCTTATTCACAAGTATCGCTGAGTCACAGTCACAGAGTCACCTAGTATCTTGATCTCGATTACCTAGTACGACCCACCTCTAAAACCAAATAGTATAGAAGCAAACCAAAGAGTATTATTACCTACAAACAACCTCTCAAAACCACAAACCACAGAGAACTTTTTTGTTCTTATATTTTGGCTCCACACATAGTTAGTCAGTGTCAAGTATTGTAATTTTTAATAATGTTAATTAAATATTTCACGTAAAGTCGTATAATTTTTATGTTTCTTTTTTTTAATAGACACGTAGTAAATTATATACTCTTTGTTTGTGCACTACCAGTTTTTACCAATGTACTCTGTGTGCACTACAGAATTACTACTAGAAAAGAGTATCACTACCTAATCTGTGCCACAGTCAGAGTACTTATTTCAGTATATAGCAAGCAAAGTTTTCTGTGGTTCTTTTCTAATCTGTGTAGAGGTGGGTCGTACTAGGTAAATCGAGATACTAGGTGACTCTGTGACTGTGACTCAGCCATACCTGTGACAAATACCTGTGAATAAATACTAGCGAGTATTTTTTACTCGCGGCACAAGTCAGGGTACAGGATGTAGATATATAATAGGTGTGTCTTTCTCTGACGCCTATGTGGAAAAAGGATGCACCTATTACTTTTGAATTGACGGCTGGCAAAACATGTCGCTGTCACAGCTCCTGTAAAAAAAATACTAGGTTTGTCCCTCTCTGGCACGCTACAGACGCCTACGTGAGAAAAGGATGCACCTATTACTTTTGAATTGACGCCTGGCAAAACATGTCGCTGTCACAGCTCCTGTGAAAAAAATACTAGGTTTGTCCCTCTCTGACACGCTACAGACGCCTTCGTGAGAAAAGGATGCACCTATTACTTTTGAATTGACGGCTGGCAAAACATGTCGCTGTCACAGCTCCTGTAAAAAAAATACTAGGTTTGTCCCTCTCTGGCACGCTACAGACGCCTTCGTGAGAAAAGGATGCACCTATTACTTTAGCACGCTCTCATAGATTCGCGCGCAAGTCACAGTGTCGCTGTTCCCGGAGGTATTTTGTCGCTGTGACTGACTGTGACTTTCTTTTATCAGTGACTTTTACCTGTGACGATAAATACGCCTCACGCCTAAATCTGTGCACTACAAGAAAATTAAAACTGTTTTTATTTAACCACAGAATTCCCCCTATTAAAAAGTCTTTGTATTTAACAAATACAAACCAAAAATTAAACTGCGGCCAGCCCACACTGAAATAAAACACTCAACATCGAACGTATATTTAATTATCATTATGGCTCATGATTTATTGGTAAGTGATCGAAAATGTGTGAAAACATTTTGGCCGGTTTTGTGTATGTACATGTTTTGACCAAGTTTAGACATGGTTTAGACTTAATTTTTGCTTATTTTACAGAGTAAGTTCTACTCGTGTCTCAATATGCCTGTGCACGAAAAATTGGTGGAGCTAACTAGAATCATAGACCAATCCAGCCCGAACAAAGACCTTCAAGCTTTGTTCCCACAACTCATCAGCCACATATTTGCTTCCTCGTGTAGCAGTGGTTGGGGTCTGAGAAATACTACCTATGAGTCGTACAGATATGATTACGATGATTTGGTACAATTCTTAGAGCCCCAAGGGCCTATGATGCGGTTATGCTACAAACTCCTCTCTGATCCTCAATTAAAATATGATTTACCCCTGAATGTTCTACCTGTAAGTATTTTTTAATATTAGCACATTTTTTCCGAGTCCCTTAAAAACAGCAAATAGACTTTCACACTAAAATGACAATTTGCTTAAAATTTTGCTTGCATATTGTCCACTAGCGCTACCAAAACCAACAGGTAGGTACATACTAATTAATCCTGGAAACTCACAGAATTCCTACATAATAGTACCTATGTGTGTATGTGGGAATACCCATGGGATGTATTGTGTATGTTTGTTCTGTATCTGGGTGTTATATTGTATTCTATGTATGTATATACAAACAAAATTATCTAAGTATTATATCTGTTATCAGTGGCCTTACCGCGTAAGCCCGGTGGCAATCGTAATCGTGTGCTCTCTTGCTCGCACTCAAGGGCTTGTACATTGGCACAAGCAGGATGGCAGGCGATGTTCATTACCAGAGTGCTTACACGGTAGGGCTACTGGTTCCCATAGTACAAGCTACGCTTAGTTTGGGGCTAGATGGCGCTGATTTCACACATATTTATTTATTTATTATTTACTATAACAATACCTAATATAAAGATGAAAGATTTGATTGTTTGTTTGCATTGAATAGGCTCCAAAACTACTGAACTACTTTCACGGTTGGTAAGTTACACTATTCCTGAGTGAAAGAGGTAATGTTATATTTTCAAAAAATTAGGGATCCTTACTAAAACCCCAATAATGTAATGTAACCCAACCAAGGTGTATGTAACAGGGTTAGAGCGTAAAACTAACTAACCTGTGTGAAGGCGGGGTGGTTCAGCTAGTCAATACCTATAATAAAACTGATACTGGGCTAAATCGGTACCATGAATATTTTTCGAAAACTTAGACTGCTTTACACTTTTAAGTCAATATAAAAATATAAAACATTTTTTTTTTGTCTGTCTGTCCCTTTGAACACACATCACGCTGGAACTACTGAATGGATTTGGCTGAAATTTGGTATGGTTATAGCTGTTTACGCAGAATAACATTTAGTATATATTCTGTTTTCTAAAACGGCCAAGTGCCGGTTGCCCAAGCAATAAGGATGTAATTTTTATTCAAAATTTTTTGTTGGCATATTATAATTCAGAAAAAAAAAAATTGGACAGGGCGGCAATAGAAGGCTGCGCCTACCTCCCTTCGCCGTCCCATCCATTCATACTTTTCCCGTATTTTTTTACCTTTACCTTCTCTTTTACCCATAAACAGAGTTAAGACCACCAACCTCTATCTCTCCAATAAATCTTTCCATCCAAAGGTTGACTGGAAGAGATCGCTCTTAGCGATAAGTCCGCCCATTGTGCTATATTGATCTAAGTGTATAATTTTCTGTATCTTTAATGTCTGGTGTACAATAAAGAATTTTGTATTGTATTGTATTGTAAGACTTAAAACTAATTAACCCATGCGAAACCGGGGCAGGTCAGCTAGTAGGTAATAAAAATAGCCACTGGCTTTCATACGTAAGTGGTTCATGATTAATTAATCTTAAGGTCAATAATAATTATAAATAATAATAATAAATATGTGTGGACATTTCACACAGCGCTATCTAGCCCCAGCAACTAAGCATAGCTTGTACTATGGGAACCAGATAACTGATACAATACTTATATACTTTTTGTTTGTAAATACATACATAGAATACAATATAACACCCAGACACAGAACAAACATCTATGTTCATCACACAAACATTTGTCCTGGGTAGAAATTGAACCCACAGCCCTCAGTTTGTGACGATGTCATCCTCCTTTATCATCATTTCAGCTATTCACCTGCTTTCTTAGTTTTCGCATCAAATATTGGCCTCACATAATCTAGAACATTGGTCGCGTTCTTCATTTTCCATACATTTTGGTCATTCTTCATTCAACCGCCGAGGTGGACAGTCCACGTTTGTGCTTTAACAAATTTTTTATAAGATATCTGTTACTAACAGTTTAAAGTGCTTCTTGTACCTCAAGTTATATTCACTACTAGCTGTTCCGTAAAAGTTCAATTGGGAACAAGTTGTGATCTTATTTTTCAGCATTTTGGACCATAACCACCTTAAATTATTGTTACACGACACAATAAACCTAATTCATCGAGATCTACAGTTTTATTCAATAGTTCCGGATATCCCACTAGTACCTATGTGTTCCCGTGAGTGTCCTTCCCTTTGGGGGGGACCTCCGGGACAAGTTCAGAAGGCAGGGATACTACCAACTGAGCTATCGGGTCCGTCAATAGAATCATTAGTGTTTCTATTGAGAAAATTTAAATAAAAACTTCATTATTATTTGTACTCTCATTACAGTCCATAACGGCGACTCAGTTGTCATTAACTTGCTAGCATTTAAAAGATATCCATAGACTTGTGTACATAAAAAAAAAACAAAGAATATACACCCTTACATAATAGGCATGATGACTAAAAATTTTTTTTTTGCATAAATTAAAAATAATCCTTTAAAGATAAACATTTGTGAAAACAAAAATAAAATATCTCAAAAAGCGACAAAGTTACAAGCATTTTAAAAACACTGCAACTGTTATGGGCAGCCGTATCGCTTAACACCAGGTGAACGACCAGCTCGACGCGTCAATCATTCCCTTAAAAAAAAAAGGAGCCCACTTATACCATTATAAAGTTTCAATAAATTATAAATTAGCAATAATTATTTATTTGAATTTCAGCTGGATCTACAAATGACGCTGGAAAGAGGCAGATGTCCACAGTTTTATGCAGATATGCTAGCTACAGATCCACAAACAATGAATGTATCTGCACTGATGCTTAGTATCCTTTTACAACTACATTATTCTGGAAAGCAACATTCAATGTGTCAGTTTATTCCCTCGAATTAAAACTTAAGGTGGTTGGCGTAAATTCAACCTTTTAAGTTTTATGTAGGTAAAGCTAGTAAAAAATCATTCAATTCAATTTATTTACTTGCGAACATAAGTGAACAATGATTTGTGGTCTTAAAAGTAACATTGTATTCATATCTCTAGTTCCGTCGTTCTGACATGCAAGCGTTTTCTTACAATCGTTTATAAAATTAGTACATTAATGTCAAAATAAGTCAATACATAATATAATAATACAAAATAATAATTAAGAGGAGATATTGCGAGCAGTTATTATTTAAGGTCTTTATCATTAAGAAATTCGTCAATCGTAAGCCTTGTCCAGTAGCAACTAATTTAACTTCTTTTTGAAAACCATACCATTCTCAACACGGATCCTTGAGGATTTGTTAAACACGATAGGTGCCATACAGAACATACTGGTATGCAGGAGGTGAGTTTTACATGATATAAGTATATCGCAGTTCTCCTTCTCGCTGACTACCTACCGCATAGATTTCAAACAAGTTCTTGTGGTTTTTTACAAATAATCCTATCTCCCTAATATATAACGATGGTGCTGTGAGGACCTTAAGCGTTTTGAAATGCTTTACACGAATCGTATCTGCTTTAACCATAGCATAGCACGCACACATCTCTTTTGTGCCCTGAATACGCGTAATTTGTCGGTCGAGTTTCCCCAGAATAAAATTCCGTATCTCAAAACCGAAGCAACATATGCATGATACGATACAAGTAGAGTATCTGTGTTAACTACCCTACCAAGTTTGTACAGAGCATATGATGCTTTATGTAGCTTTTTACAGATCATATCAATTTGAGGTTTCCAGGATAGCTTATTATCAATATAGTTATTGATAATAAGCTATCCTGGAAACCCAAAAAATTACTAGATTCAATTTCATTAACAGGCTTGCCCAAATAATTAATTGTAATATCAGAAGGTCTAAGATGTCGTAGTTTATAATTCATTATATTTGTTTTGTCAAAATTTATCTTTTAATTATTCATGTTCAACCATTCAATCAGAGATGTCAGTGTATTATTGATATCATTATAAAAATCAACTTTGTTATTATCTACAAATAGTACTGTGCTGTCATTCGCAAACCGAATCATATGATTTGTCGTAGCATTTGGAAAATCATTTATGTAACATAAGAACAAAAGTGGCCCCAGCACGCTTCCCTGCGGCACCCCACATCTGACTGCTCAAATATTTGAATGATATTGTATGTCAGTATGTGTTTTAGAATATATTCTATTTATGCGAGTGACCTGCTTTCGATTGCTGAAATACGATCTAATAAGATCGTGTGCATTGCCTCTGACCCCGTAACAGTATAGCTTCTTTAGGAGTGTATCATGACATACATGATCAAAAGCTACTAACTAATACCTACTTTTAAGTTAATGTTGAAATTCTCATGATTATGAGGTACAGTCAGTTAAATAATATTTAAAATTAAGTTAATGACTATAATAGACAATGTTAAATTTTTCCGGAATGTATTGATGGGTACCAAACCAGCAGATACTCCCGCTTCGCTGATGCAATTTGATGCGTGGGTTTGGGTGTAGCTAGATTTGTACAATGATTGCATTGAAAAAAAGACTTCAAAATATATATATGTATATTACCCCCCAACAATCACATACTAGATGACACTAACCTAACTAGGTTTGCCTGTATCTAGTCCCTAGGAACCTAGAAACTACAAGGACCATGGTCCCACAACACCCAGTCGCAGAATAAGTATTTGCTCTTTTTTCCTGTGCACAAATATTTCTCCTGTCGCGGAAATCGAATCCGCCGCCTCCGGGTTATGGTGCAACCTGCTCAACCACACACCACAGAAGGTGTGTAAAATCAATCAATGAAAAAATCTCTAAATTTTGAATGGTTGTACTACCTATTAGGTTGTCACTTAGTAGATGTCATTTCCTGAGCAGCTATTCCCAGATCCATTTGACTACTACATCTTCAACTTTGCACTGCATCTGGTTAACAACAGCCAGAACAAAGGATCCTGGGAGAATTGGAACAGTGTTTACTTTGCTTTAGCATGTGATTATCTCCTGCATTTCCTGCCTGTTGACCCTAACATCCCAGTACTGCCACATATACCTAACTATACAGGAAAAGTACCCGTGGCTGCTCCTTTGCAGACGGCCAATAGGTAAGTAAATTACAGTATCATGCAATTTTATATTGTTGCTCTTCTGCTTCTATACTGAGTTTGGTTGGGGAGGCAATCTACTTCTTTACCGTTCAGCTTAAAAACATTTATGCTATGACCACACTATCGGGATACGATATTGACAATAGTTCATAGTTATGGCCATGATTGAGGCAACACCTAGGTGTAGCCAGGGTTTATGATTTATAGCAGCAGGCAATAACTTCGGCCAACAGCTTGGGTTGGCCATAATTTTACAATGCCAATCAATATGACATATTATTATGGCAGTAGGTAAGCAATAGCGCAGACGGCGCGGTGCCTGGTGGTCTTACGCCTTTATAGTATGTGTTTTTGTGACTTCCATATCCTAAAACAATATTGTTGTTTTACAGACCATTATACTCACCATCACTGCTTCTAATATCGGATCTATCAGGAGCTATTATAAATAATCAGCATTCTCAAACTCAGTCAAGAAATGAAGTGTGGAGGTCTGAGACTGTCCTGCAAGTCTTCATTGATGTATGGATGAGTGTTGACCAGTTAAATGGTAGAACTATTGATGTGAGTAAACATTTGTGTTTTGTGCCTGTCTCTCAAGTTGGAAATAGGCAAAGATAAAATAAGACAAAATACTGAGTAGCTAGTTCAGTTCACTGTTATGCAGTGTTTGTTAGTAAGGGTATTATAGTGGTTCTGCGAGTTGTAGCTCACTGCTCACAAAATTTCACGAGAATCGGTTGAGAAAAGGACCTGTAGAGAACTTCTGGATACTGGACATAAGAAATCATTTTAGCCCAATCTGTGTCCAAGACACATAATTCGCTTGCTCAAGCAATAATAGATCAGTACCCCTATTCCCAACACATCGAAAACGTTTCGATTCGAAATCTACACTCAGTCTGCTTCTTTCTAAATGTAGATAAAAGAGACGGGTAGCGTAAGTTTCACGTTTTAGATGGGTTGGGAATAGGGGTGGTGCTGGTTGGCCTAGTTTTAATATTAGTGTAATTTTTTTTCAGATGTTCCAAAGAAGCATGACTGCACAATTCTCAAGCCCGGAAAGAGTGAGAACAGTTAGGGTACTAGTAAAGCATCTACATTCATTCTCTGCGAAACACTTATCCGATCCCGCTATTCGGTCGTCCAGTCTTCGGAAATACGCGCGGCAGGTCATGTGCGCACGCGGCTACCACTACATCAAGCATTTAGTTACAACCTGGCCACTAGATGCTTCTTTTAGACTTGTTATGGAACTGTGGCTCAGCCTTATACAGCCTTGGAGATATGTGAATAACTGCATAAGTCGCGAGATGTAAGTTAAAAAAAAAATTAATAGTGCTATACAATTATTATGGCACTTTAATTTTATTAAGTTTGTATTATCATCATCGTCATGAACAGCCGGAAGACGTTCTCTGCTGAACATAGCCCTCCCCTAAAGAGCGCCACTTTGAGCGGATGCTCGCCTGCATCCATCGGCTCACGTCTGCTTTCACCATATCGTCGGTCCATCTAGTGGGGGGCTGGCCTATGCTGCGTCTTCTGGTTCGTGGTCAGTTGCGACCACGAATCGGAAGACGCAGCGTCCTTTCTGTCCGAGAACCTTTCTTCCCCATCGGGTGTCAGTTCTACGAGCCATGGGGCTTGCCTAATGCCACTTCAATTAAGTTTAGTTAAATCTTTGACGACAGGATACCAAACAACATTCAAGAGGATAACCTTTCAAACGCCCTGGACTCCAGCTTCACTCAGTTCATTGCTGAGAATTTCCCATCATACACATGCATCTTCCAGTTGGTGCTGCCAAGGTTCATGCGTTTGGATCTGACAGCTCCTAAGAATGCTGTTATGCTCTTTAGATTAGGCAAAGTAAGTTATGTAGCACAATAATTCCCTTTACACTTTACAGTATTTAAAATTATCTTCCTTTTCTTCTTATATTTTGGCTCCACACATAGTGTATTTAGCCAGTATCAAGTAATACATCGTGTTTTAGAATATTTCACTTAAAGTCAAGTCTTAGTCACAGTAGGGGTAGTCATAGTCTACTCTAAGTTATGCCCTAGTAAAGTGGTGGCAACTTTACTAAAAGCCTCTATGGAATTTTGGAAGCAACTCGAAAAACCATGTTTCACCGCATTATACCACTTGTCCACACTCGTGCTCGTAATTCAGCCCTTATTGCGTAAAACGCCACCAATAATAAACAAAAAGCACAAGTTTTGAAAAATGACGCAATGTAACGACCTGAAGTTTTCCGCGTTCCCGCCAATACTCCATGATCTTCCTTTCGGCAAAGTGGAAGTAACCTCATATTCTCCAATCTGTCGTAATAAACATTTTTGTCTCACTTTCACGCTTGGACTTTCTCGTCAGCGAAGTGTGCAGGTCATTTTAATAATATAGAAATATTAAGTAATTTTAAAAATAATACATCGTTTATTTTGTAATTTTGGCTGATTTCAGGTATTCTCGCAACCACATCTAGTCCCAATTTTAAAGAATTTAGAGCTAGCTATAATGGACAGTGGGTCTGGATTACAGAACAGTCCAGACAACAGTTTCAACACTTCTGGATATGATCACTATCAAAGGTAAATTATAACTAGGGGTACAGTATGCGGATTTTCCTGTTTGTCCCCGAATTTAAATTCTTAGACATTCAGGGATAATCAGTTAATATTTAATTTTACACTTGTTTATCCCTGAAGACAAATACAAAGGTAATTCGAAGACAAACAAATAATCCCTTTTAGCTCTCATACATGTTGACGGCGGCACAAGAAACCTAACTAGCCTCTCTTCAGTGCAGTGTATCAAATCATCATCGACGTGTTATATTTTTCCTTTCAGCTATTCATATAATGGCGTGGGAATGCACAAATGGGTAGCAGTCGCAAAGCAGGCTATATCTGAACTGAATTTATCTGCCAACTTTGAGTATGAACCGATATGGAGTGAAAACGTGCGACAGCTGGCAACTGAGTTCGTCAGAAAAATATTAAATGCAAAAGCAGTTGCTGAGAAGAATCTTGAAGACTGTACGAATAAAGTGAAATCGCAACATAAAGGTGTTTTGGCAAAAAATTTAACATTATATTCCATTTAAATAATGCATGAAATGTATAAAAATGTTTATTCAGCATAAACAACAAGAGACAGCAAGCATCGTTGAGAAAGCAAAATGATCTTTTGGCTTAAAAATAATTTTACCTTTCAGGTTTTTGGGCTGGAGTGAAGCAATGGCTAATGCTGGAGGGTGATGAGGATAATACTATGTTGGAAGATAGCAGAAAAGTTCCTACATACTTAAACGCGGCCGTACATTTCTTTTGCAATATATTTGCGGTAAGAACCACTATTAATCAAATAACAAGGCTTTGACAGATTTCATAAACACATTATATTAACAAATGTTTCTTTACAGTTAAATGAAATCAACTTAGTCCCCTCCGAACCAATAATAGAAGACAGTTCTATGGAAAACTCGTCATTTGCAAATTCGTCGAGTTTCCCTTTGTCGATCACTAGCAAGGTAAACAAAAATTATTATTCTCTAAGTTTTGAACTTGATTCCAAAATTCTACAATTTTATTACGTGCGAATGTCGTCATCATCATCATAATCATCAACAGCTTGACGACTTTTTTTTATGAGAATGAAATCGACATGACGAGCTGGTCGTTCACCTGATGTTAAGCAATACGGCCGCCCATAACGGTGCAATCATTGCGGGCCAAGGCTTGTATAGTGTTTTACTCAAATAATGCGAGTAATGTATAATTATAAAATTATATATTATTAAATAATTCATTTAGTTTGGTAATAGAATAACGTTATTCCAAGTATAACGTTCCGACAATAAACGAGTTACACGAATATAACTATTATACCAACAGTTTTGAAGCTCTTTCCTTGGGTACAATCAGGATAGGGTCCTTTTAATCGTCATTTCATGTCAATCAGCTGTATCCGAGAGTAACAATTAGCGTTATACTTGGAATAAAACTTATTCTACTTTGGTAAAATCCAGCCTTAATCCATTATGTATGACCCATTTTGATTTATTCTGATTCTATCCATCTCACGAAACAAAACTCGCCAATAATGGATTTTCGTAGGAAACTGCTTGTGGCTAATACTCACCTGCAACGGAATTCCATATTTCATACAACTTTGCTCGGCCTTTTCGAGTGTGACAGCAAGTCGACTTTGCCCTAAGAAGGTTGTCAAAATAATGACCATATTACGAGAATTTTTAATAAATGTTGTATCCTTGTAATTACAGCTTCGCAGCAACCCCACGAGTATCAGTTACATGGGGGACCCAGACCTCATGCCCATTACATCATACGAGAGCACAATTTTAGTAAGGATGCTGTATCAAATTGCATCAAGGATAAATGAATTGGTATGTTGCAAAATATTTTATTTTCATATTTGAACAACTAGCTTTTACCCGCGGCTTCGCACGCGTGGCGTCACGATGGAAAGTAGTCTTAGCCTTGTCGAATTCCCATAGCTCCCGGTGCCGCTGCCTCGCTATGGCCGTACATTTTGTCATAATTCGTTCAATCGTCGTATTAAGAATACGAGCGTAGTTGCCAATGTAAATAGTACCGTGATCACACATTGGCATATTGATTAAATTAGAGTAGATGTTTATTCATTACCTTGTCACATATTAAATAATAGTACATGTTTTACTTTAGTTACATGTATACCTACTTGGTTTCAGTATGAACCACAGTTTTCAAATCTATGGAACAGAAATGACTTCTGGGGTTTCGTCGCTAAGGAAATATTACAAAGACCCTGCAGAATACAATCATACGTGAAAGATACGGCCAACTATCAGAATGTGGTGAGCCAAGAGTTACCAGCGCGCCTCTCTTTCCGGAGACTCGGCTCGCACGCATTCCTAGTCTGGTTCGGTATCGGATATGTGATATTCAGAATGTTCGCATACAGTGGAGCGTTCTACGCCTTTGTATTAGTAACAATGTGGATGTTATACATATTAACGCGAGCGTGTTTGAAAATGGTTAAAATTATGTAAATAATCTAGCTATACCTATTTGATAAGTGGTCTTTTTGTAATAAATTATTTTTGAACTTTTATCCTTGAGTTTAAAACTTCGTTATACCCCAGGTTATAACCAAATCACATATTTAGAAACTATTCATTGCCCTCAAAATCAATTAATTACTAAATTTTTGTGCCAATAATCAATACCGAGTGTATTATTCATAAGATTTCCGATTCATTTTATGGTGTCAATTCTAATCGAAAGAGCTACCATTCTTCGTATCCCACTCATCAGAAGAGTAGATACCGCTACTGACTAGTTGGGTCTTGTGAAAATGCGAAACTATTAACTTTCGATACTATTAAACTATAATGCAGCATATTGATTCTACACCCA
The DNA here is from genome assembly GCA_963580505.1 of Ennomos erosarius. Taxonomy (NCBI): domain Eukaryota; kingdom Metazoa; phylum Arthropoda; class Insecta; order Lepidoptera; family Geometridae; genus Ennomos; species Ennomos erosarius. Next base: position 7,173,471 of record OY756981.1, on the reverse strand, counting down.
ATCAACTTTTCTACCTAACTTCATCTCATACACTCTTTACACGCTTTAATTGTAGTGGGAACAGCAGTTCAGTTTTTCCATCTAAAACGCGGAGTGACGCAGGGTTTATATTAGATTAGGCTATTACTTAGCATAGATGAATAAAAGAATAAGATGTAGTGAATTTATATATTACACATAAGTTATGAATACTTCTTAAGAGTAAGCTTAGGCACAATGTTCATGGAGGCTAGCTCTTGGAAGAGCAGCTTGCACGCGTACGGCATCTCGACGCTGGAGACGGCAGCCGAGGAGCGGCACGCGTGGCACCACGCGCGGCTCGCGAGCCGACCGCACGCGTTGCAGATGTCTGCGCTGAACGCGTCCGATGCTAGCATCAGACGCTCCATCAGAAGCATGCTGGGAAGAAACGGTATTCATGTTGACAACTTTAAAGTTTTGAATACCAGCATTGGGATGACAATTGAACAACAATGCATGCGAGTTTGATAACGGGTCGCTTGGAGTTTAGTTAAAACACAAGTTATTTGACAGCCCCAGGCACCATAGGAGGCTTAGCAAAAATCCCTTTCCATTAGCGTTAACAAACTAGAACATTGCTGCGTATGCGCTTTCCTGCAGATAATGTCAGTCCCATACACTTTGGGTTCGTCGTTGGGCGTTAATTTTACTGGTTGGCAACACTGTCTGGCATGCGAGTTGGGGAAGAAAAAGATAAATTTAAGTCTTTGGTTTCCTAGTGAAAATCTAGGATCTATATTGTAGAATAAGTGTGATCCCCATCTCTTCCCGTAGATGCCGTAAGAACCGGCTACGGCTAAGAGAATATCCAAATGGAGAGCAGAATTCTCGATATACATTAAAAACTGCGATGACCGAGCCGCCTGTCAAGCATGGTGATTATCGCAAACCCTAATAAGCATCCAAAGTGGCATTTCATGTGGGAGGCCTGTGTTCAACTGTAAAAGACTGACGGCTGATGACGTGTGAGTGATCTGACAATGCTAAAGTAAAACTTTGGCACATTGTTTATGGAGTAGGTGAATATTTTTTTGTAGAAAACTGGCACAGGAAAACCAATAAAAACATAGGAGCTAGAAAACTGAAAACATTCCATGACTTACGTACACAAAAAAAAACTCTTTCTAAGTGCGAAGCGTCATTTGTTTCATAGCTCTGTGCCTACGAATATGGTGTGTCTGCAATTCTGCATTAAATGTGATGGGTTCTGTCTGATATACCGTACCTAGCGCCGTATCCGATGAGACAGTCGCGCTCCATCTCGCCGAGCCGCAGGCCGCCGTCCCGCGAGCGTCCCTCGGTGGGCTGCCGCGTGAGCACGGCGCGCGGGCCTCGCGCGCGCGCGTGCATCTTGTCCTGCACCATGTGCTTCAGCTTCTGGTAATACACCTGGAAACAAAAGTACACAAAAATAATTCTTCTTCTTCTCGTGTAGGCAAGTGGTGTCAGAGTTTTTAGGCTGCCCAAAGGCTTCTGACTTTGCTTAACAACAACAGCCGGGACCGACGGCTTAACGTGCCCTCCGAAGCACGGTAGCGCTCATTTCTAAATGCCAACTTTTTGCTGCAGCGGTCACCCATCATAGTAGTGACCGTAGAAATAATTGACGACTGACGATCTAGTTGAAACCCCGGGGAGCGATGCAGGATGGGGCAGGGCAATGTTCAGCAGAGGGCGTCTGCCACATAACCCAAACCCCCGCCGCATAACTGCTGCTGCTTGGTTGGAAGCCTTTTAGGCTTTCGATGAAATGACGCTTTGTATAAACAGGGTGTCCGCAAACAAGCGCAACTAACTGGAGCTATGATTGGGAAGTCCCTGATTCCAAAATACGGAAATCCCCAACAACTAAGGTCACCGATTAAGCTCTTAGAATTATGAAATTAGCAAGTTGATACGGCAATGAATAGGCCACGTCGCTTACAGAACCGGTATCCGATAGGGAAAAAAGATTTAGTGGCGACCACGAATCGGAAAATGCCACTAGATAGATACATGACAAAACCGCGATAAGCCGATGAGAGCAAGAGGCAAGGCAATTACCCGCTCAAGTCAAGGTGCGGTCTATGGGTGGGAAAGCCTATGTTCAGCAGTGGACGTCTAGACTGTTGATGTGAATGATAAGCAATAAAGAGTTTTTCTATTCTATTTTCAAAGTGTTTTTTCATTTCACTACAGAAAAGAACATTTATGTTCTAATAATTTGTTGATATGTGTTTACCGGTCCTGAATAAATATACGCTTCTAGAGGTTCGCCAGTCAGTCCAGAGTAGAATATATCCTTGCCATGATAGTTGTACCCGTGCTTCTCTAGCTCCTTGCACACATCGTGAACCTTCGAGCCTCCGAAAGCAGTACCTACAAATTACGTAAAACATTACCAAACAATTAAAATTAACCAAAATGCTCTTGAATTTGTTTCAAACTAACCATAATGGAACTTTCCCTCCATAAGTCCAGCTTTTCCTGCCAACAGCTCTATAGTTTTTCCCACAGTCATCCGAGAAGGAAAACCGTGTGGGTTCATAATCATATCAGGACAAATTCCTCTATCATTGAAAGGCATATCTTCTTGCTGGACAATTAATCCAGTGACTCCTTTCTGTCCGTGCCGAGAACTGAATTTATCTCCAATCTCGGGAACTCTTGTTTGTCTTAGCAAAATTTTGATAAGGAAAGCATCCTCCGAATTCGATGACACCATAACATTTTCAATATATGATTCAACGGGACCCTTGTATGTAACCGGTACATCTTTGTATTCGATCTGTTGCGGCTGGCCTTGAGTTACAGGGTTCAATGTAGCAGGGGGCGTCTGCTTGTTTATGAGAACGTGCCTGTTTTCCGCCATTTCTCCCGGTGAGGCTATTCCATCGGTGTCCAAAATTTCGTGGGGTCTTATAACTTTTCCCGTAGCCGCATCTCTTGACGGGCCCAGGATTCTGTCGGAGGTTTGATTACTGTATCGTTTCATAGTAGTTTTGGCGCTTTTGTAGACGAGACATCGGCCGTAACCCCGATCGATGGAAGCCCTGTTTAAAATTAACGCGTCTTCGATATCGTATCCACTGTAACTCATAACTGCGACGGTGGCGTTCTGCCCAGCTGGCAGCTTGTCAAAGTTTGTAAGCTCAATGGTTCTTGTTTTTACCATGGGGCATTGAGGGTAGACAAGGTTGTACATCAATGTGTCAATACGGTTCTTCTGATTGTATCCAATTGTTCCTAAAAATTAAGTTTTACAAAACAATAAGCATAATACACTACGTATTTATTTATTTATCTTTAATTGTTTGTATCTAGGTAAGAAAGATAATCATATCTATAGTTACATACCCATTGCTTGTTTCCCCATAGCACATTGATAGGTGTTTCTAGGGCTCTGGTTATGATGTGGATATGGTACGAGACCGGCACAAACTCCCAAGATCGTGAATGGTTCTATCTCCAAATGCGTGGTAACGTAAGGATCGATTTCTTCCTCCACAGTTGCTATATAACTGTCATTTTCTTCGTTCACATCGAGATACTCAATAAGTCCGTCATTGAGAAAGTCCTGGAACTTTCTGATGCCTCGATTCAGTTCATTTATATGGTGTTGTGCGACCAAAGGATTCCCTTTCTCTACGATAATGTATGGGCGGCACAATCTTCCTCCGTCACTGCATATGTAAACGGTTCTTTGGTTGTGGTTTGGGTAAATGGATACGAATGATGAGATGAGGCCTCGCCGTCGAAACATTCTAAAGACTTTGAGCAGCCTCTTGTACTGCCGTGTAACTCCAAGTATGTTACCTGCGAATAATAAGCTATAAATTGCAAAATTTACATTACTTCGTAATACATCACGCCATTCATTCACATAAAAAAATACATATTTTTTTTATGTGAATGAATGATGTGACGAGCTAGTCGTTCACCTGATGTTAAGCTACACGGCCGCCCATAACAGTTGCAGTGTCACTCGGAACTTTAAAATAATAAAGTTTTGTGTGACACTGCACTACACACGTCATCCTGAGACATCACACAGTCTAGTAATCAAATTACTACACTGTGTAATCAGGTCATAAAGCCTCATTTGCCCAGTAATTACACTAGCTACAATGCCCTTCAAACCGGAACACAGTAGTGCTTGCACACTACTGCTTGGCGGCAGAATAACTGGCAGAGCGGACACAAAATAAAACAAAACCATTTCAATATACTCTACAGTACATACGATTGTCAGAATGCTCTTACCATTGAGAAAAACAATGTACACAGATGGGTGATTGATCTGTTCTCCACCAAGAACCCTGACATCTTCAACCCCCGCATTGCAAGCTAGCCTTGCTATCGGCTCCTCTGAGCAATCAGTGGTAATATGAGTCATCAAGGCCAAGTTCTTCACAAGACCACAAGCCTCGCCCTCGGGCGTGTCCGACGGACATAGCATGCCCCACTGAGAAGGCTGCAATGATCGGGGCCCAGACACCTTCCTAGTCTTTTCAAACTGAGAATTCACTCTGGTCATCATGCCAAGTGCTGAAATGTAAGATAGTCGACTGAGCACTTGAGTAACGCCGTGCCTTTCCATTTTGAATCGTTTGATGGTCCAGTTTCCCTAAAATTATATAAAATCCATAATATAATAAAGGTTAGCCTTAGCTTGGCGTTGGCAGGTTGCATAGTCAATATTTAGGAAAGTATAAAGGTCTGTTTGAGTATTGTTAACTCTCTAACTCAAACTCTAAGATATAATACACTGACGGCACAGCAACACGATGCGTCGCCACAGCAGCGCTACGCCTCTGCGGCACTCTACACTACATAGAAATATCCATGGTATTCCACACGATGCGTTGCGGCGCCGCACCACACAAATAGCTGACTTGTGAACAGTAGGCCTAGCACGAATTATTACGCGCAAGTAAGTGTAAAACGTTAGCGTAAGTCAGTTGTATGGCATTTGATCAGCGCCCCATACAACTGACTTACGTTAACGTTTTACACTTACTTGCGCGTAAATATTCGTGCTAGGCCTAAAGTAAGACGAGACAGGAGGGATGGTAGCATTGCGTCGCCGCAGTGTGGTGCTACGTCATTGCGGCGCATTCAGTACTCTCCTATTTAATAGACATTAGATTTATGTCATCGCCGTTACGGTGGCCGTGGCATTTTTGCGGTGCCGCACAACCTGCTGCGGCGAGGCACAGGCGTGTGGTCACACCGATGCGGCGCCACATCGCAAAATCCTTGGGATGCGGCCGATCCTGACGCAGCTATTTGTAAATGAATGAAATTATTACATGTCATCTCCAAAATTTTCTTACAATACCAATACTTACACTAGAAATAGCAGCAAACAGCCCATTAGCTATCAGATCCGGTCTCATGTACTTCACCACATCAAAAGGTGCTACTTTTACTTTTGGTATAATTTTATCAGCAATGGACTTCAGCTCCCAGTTGAATCTTTTAAACAGATCTTCAAACATTAAAGACAAGAGTGACCCAGCAAGCTCAAGCCTTTTGTTTCCGTAGTAATCTGGGTCATCTACGGCCGATTTGTTAGATTCTGCTTCAATCACTCTTCGCACCATGATGGCTAAGTAGACACATTTTATGTAGAAGTTATAATTTTCTACAATAACATGAGCAAGAATTGTTGTTGCCAAAAGGTCACGGGCTTCATCGACTGGTGTGCGAGATTTTGCACTGGATGATTGAAATCTAAAACAGAAGTTCTATCTATAACTATTTCCAGAATATTGTGGTTCAATGGTAGATTGTGATTCACACTTAACTGTGCAATCGGCGCAAAACGCTGTGCAGTATCAAAAATTAGATTATGTGGGCAGAGGTAAGCGGTGAGTGCAGCATGTTAATAATGAAGCATTACATTTTTATGAATGATTATAATGTACATTTACCTTTTTACTTTCAGTTTGCTGCCAATAAATGCAAGGGCCTGATTTTGCGTGAATATCTTCAAATTGTGGCAGTCCATGAGACAAGGAGCCATCTTTTTCAAGGTGTTATCATCTGTGCCAATCAGCTGTATTATTTCTTGATCACTGCAGATACCCATTGCTTTGAATGCCACTGCTATTGGTATATCCTACAATGAAATTTTAAAATACAATTTTTCATTGGTTTTACTGAATTTCTAATATGTAACAAAATTCTATAACAATTTTAGAAATATTCTTACATCTGACAATGCATTGTGCCTCAGCACATATTTTCCATTCTTCGTTATAACATTAGTCCTTGTCTTCTTCTCATGTGTAGAACTTGTCACTTGGCATTGTATGGCTCCTTTAAATTCATCCACAATCATTCTGTTTCTCGACAACTGCTCCTGGATGAGAATTACTTTTTCTTGGCCTGTAAATGACAAAAAATTTGCCTACTCTATAACAAAATGTAAGTTAAATAAGCAGATAGGTTTTTCAAGATACTTAAAAGCAATTGAACATAATAATTTTATATAGTCAAACCTACCTCTAATGATAAAATAACCGCCTGGGTCATGAGGACATTCATTCAACTTTGCCAGTTCATAATCAGATTTATTTGTTAGGACACAGTTTGATGAACGTAACATTAGAGGCATCCTGGAAGGTGAATAAATCAATTTTATTGCTTCTATAACATTTTTAACTAGTTGGAAAATTATGCAGTTTGTGTATATTACTGTGTAGCCACTTACCTGCCTATAAGTTGTTTGTTTTTAATTACACGCTGGCTGCCTCTTATATACTCTATATCTACAGTGATTGGAGCAGAATATGTCATGTCTCTCAGTCTACATTCATGAGGAGTGGTGGGCTTGGACACATTGAAACTTTCTTCAAGGTCTGGGGTGCCAACATAAGCATTTAAGTATTTTATATAAAACAAAGGATCTGAATCACAGAAAACTTTTTCATTGGCTTGAACTATTTTCTTGATTTCTACATTGATGAAATAATTAAAGGAGTCTATATGTTGTTTTACCAGACCTTTGACTTGTAAAAAGGATGGGACTAATTTCCATTTGTCCTGAAATACATAATATAAATATTTTAGGTCATGGGTATTGAAAATTTGATTTGATTTCGTAGCTTGTAAAGGTGTTTTTATAACATCTTATGGATAGGTGGCTGTCTTTTGTAGTTTACTTTAACTAACCTCCAAAGTCTTTACCGGTTCTCGGAGACCTTTCCCGGAGTCCCAATCAATTTGCATCTTATTTATTTCACCCATTGTAGTGATTTTAGCAATAGATTATGAATTAAATACGATAGCAGATTCTTAAAAACAAGAAATAAATACTGCTTTCCCCATTTCCATTTCTATTTTTTTCTATCGTAACTATTGTTTTAGGCGTGAGGCGTATTTATCGTCACAGGTAAAAGTCACTGATAAAAGAAAGTCATAGTCAGTCACAGCGACAAAATACCTCCGGGAGCAGCGACACTGTGACTTGCGCGCGAATCTATGAGAGCGTGCTAAAGTAATAGGTGCATCCTTTTCTCACGAAGGCGTCTGTAGCGTGCCAGAGAGGGACAAACCTAGTATTTTTTTCACAGGAGCTGTGACAGCGACATGTTTTGCCAGCCGTCAATTCAAAAGTAATAGGTGCATCCTTTTCTCACGAAGGCGTCTGTAGCGTGTCAGAGAGGGACAAACCTAGTATTTTTTTTCACAGGAGCTGTGACAGCGACATGTTTTGCCAGGCGTCAATTCAAAAGTAATAGGTGCATCCTTTTCTCACGAAGGCGTCTGTAGCGTGCCAGAGAGGGACAAACCTAGTATTTTTTTCACAGGAGCTGTGACAGCGACATGTTTTGCCAGCCGTCAATTCAAAAGTAATAGGTGCATCCTTTTTCCACATAGGCGTCAGAGAAAGACACACCTATTATATATCTACATCCTGTAACCGTGACTTGTGCCGCGAGTAAAAAATACTCGCTAGTATTTATTCACAGGTATTTGTCACATGTATGGCAGAGTCACAGTCACAGAGTCACCTAGTATCTCGATTTACCTAGTACGACCCACCTCTATATTGTTTCAATTCTACAGCAAATTATATACTCTTCTCTTTGGTTTCAATCCATAATCTGAGACACTGACAGTGACATTATCAAATGTCTAGTCAATATGTAGTCTATGGTCCACGTGACACTGGCAAAATTGTGGTCACCTGTCCACAAAGACCATTAACCAAGAGTTGAAGTTGAAGTAGTCTATGGTAGAAACGGATGTTGATGGTAGTTTTACCAATGTATTCTGTGTGGTAGATTCACATTCACACTATTCATTCACAGATTAAAGAAAAACCGTATTAGAAAATTGACACATCAATCAGTGATTTTGACAATTTGTCGATTTAAAATATATAAATGATTGTCTGGCTGCGGATTTCGTTTCGAAATTTCGGATTTTCGGCATTAAAAATAAAAATAAGAGCAATAAGAAACCATTGTATTCGCGTGCTATTGAATGCAAAATGTGTACATAATGTGAAACAATAATTTAGGCAAGTAATGAAAATGGTTTATGAATCGGTTCCCCGTAATGTACGGATCCTGTTGTTGGGTGAGCCTGGAGTCGGGAAAACATCTCTCATTCTCTCTTTGGTGACTGAAGAGTTCACAGAACATGTGCCGCCAAAAGCTGAAGAGATAACAATTCCAGCAGACGTAACGCCAGAGCAGGTTCCGACGAACATAGTTGATATTTGCCGTAAGTCTACCACATTACTTAACACTTACATAAAGATTTCGACCCTTTCGACTTTTTTATCATAATAGATTTCTTATTCAAACATTATGTTATGTTGATTAGAAAGTATGTGAAAATAATGTCTATTGTCTTCAATGCTTATGTGCTACATTTGAACAGTTTTTTCCTTTATTGCAGTTGCGGAACAATCGTTAGAACAACTAGCGGAAGAAATAGAAAGAGCCCATGTAATATGCATAGTGTTCTCAGTAGACAAACAAGAAACATTGAACAAAATAGCTTCATATTGGTTGCCATTCGTCAGGGATAATTGCTCTGAAGATTGTAGGAAGCCTATCATTTTAGTTGGAAACAAAATTGATTTAATTGATTATTCAATTATTGATGTAAGTTTTATTTCTATCATTTATTGATGTTTCATTATGATCCTTTCCATCAATGAATGTTCATCATCAACAGCCTGAAGACATCCACTGTTGAACATAGGCCTCCCCCAGAGGGTGACACCAACAAATGCAATAAATTTTACCATGCTGATAATAATGAGTGCTACAAATTAGACTTGTACTACTCAATTATTTTAGGATCTTTATCTTCATCATCTAATATAAAATGATGTTGTTGTATCATAATCCCACTAAATAGTAGCCCATCTATAGTAAATACCAATGTTTCTAATTTTTAGAATATTTGGGACATAGCAGAAGAGTACCCGGAGGTAGACAGATGCATAGAATGTTCGGCAAAGTCACTTGTTAATGTATCTGAAATGTTTTACAATGCACAGAAAGCAGTATTGCACCCTATAAATCCAATATACTCAATTGATGAACAAGAGGTAAGGTTGAATAAAAAATGTGCTTACAATTATATTAATCTGTAACTTAAACTAATGTTATGCGAGTGAATAATGTTGTATAATGTTGTGGTAGTCTAAACACACCAGAATTTATTTTAAAGTATGTTGTTATTTTTTAAATAAATGTTATCATTTGTAAAAAAGAAACTAAACATAGGAAAGATGCTAGTATAGTAGGTGCATAGGTACTAGTTGCAATTTGCAACATGTATCTGGAATCCTAATGTAACTACTGGTGCTCTACTTATTAAATATTATTAGCTTATTTAATTTTTTTTTTCAAAATTCCTTGGGTATTGGATCAATGCATAACTTCTTTTTTGATTGTTCCCTGGCTTTTCATTAAGTATTATTGTATTGGAATGTATTTTCTCTAAGTTGACAGAAAAATGCAAAAGCGCACTTACAAGGATATTCAAAATTTGTGATCTGGATGGTGATGGAGTATTGGATGATTATGAGGTCACAATGTTTCAAAAGAAGTGTTTTGATTCACCACTGCAATTACAGGTAAAGAACATATTAATTAACACAATATGTATTATAATACCTATTCTTGCCTTTATTTCATAGCTACACCAATTATGGTGTAAGGAATGTAAGGAAACATTATCTTTTTATAGGTACCAATATACTTACTAACTTTGTTTCAGGTTTTAGATGAAGTAAAATCAGTAATTGCACAGAACATCGCTGGTGGTATAGAGAATGATTGTATAACAATAAAAGGCTTCATATTCTTACATTGTCTGTTCATCCAAAGGGGAAGGAATGAGACTACATGGACAGTTCTCCGGAAATTTGGTTATGATGAAAACTTAGAGCTGACACATAGTTATTTATATGCAAAGTAAGTATAATGGCCTTTGCATCCATAATAATTTATTATTTATTTATTAACGGCATGTATTTCCCATTGCAGGGCATAGGCCTAATAACTTAAGTTTCAAAGTTGATAAATAAAATCTTTATTTGTACCTACACAATAAACATCATTGACTTTTGCTTGTACAATAGGTGGTCTTATCACTTAAGATGATCTCTTTCAGTTAACATAATTTATATTTATAATTAAATAAATGGTATCAAACCAATCACCATCATTTTCACAACATCGTATCACATCTACTCACACTTAATTAGATTAGAATACTTATAATTTTTTATTTGCAGTCTATATTACTAACATTTTATTATAATATGTGTAACTTTTCAAATAGGCGTTTAAAAAGTGTATCTCCGACGAAAGAGCCTGGTTCCTACAGCACGGGTTTCGAGCCTAGTGTGGGAGCCAGGTGTTCCAACCCTCATTATGTAATTTTTGCCTGTTATCAAATAAATGTTTTTTCATTTTTTTTTTTTCAATATAATCTCAGAAGTGGGATACAGGCTATGAAGGTAATGTTACATTAACCAAGTTATTACTTACAGCATCAAAGTACCAATGGGTTGTACTTCAGAGCTATCTTACAAAGGACAACAGTTCTTGGCCCAAATATTTGAGAAGTATGATCGAGACAAAGATGGTATGCTGAATCCAACAGAATTGAAGAATGTATTCTCATGTTGTCCTAGAATACCATGGCACAATTTGAGATATACTGTCCCTACTAATGATAAGGTACTTTTTTCATAATATGTAATCAATTTAATTTCTATGGGAATGCCCTAGCCCCTAAAATAGTATCTAATAGATTTCTTATATCTGGGGGGATGGGCCTGATAGCTCAGTTGGTAGTAACCCTGCCTTCTGAACTGAGGGGTTCAGTTCCTACCCAGGACAAACATTTGTGCGATGAACATAGATGTTTGTTCTGTGTTTGGGTATTATCTGTGGTGTTATATTGTATTCTAAGTATATACAAACAAAAAAAAGTATATAAGTATTATGGCCGTTATCTGGTTCCCATAGTACAAGCTATGATTAGTTTGAGGCTATTAAAAAGAAACAAAAAAACTAATATATTTCGTAAAGTACATAACCGTTTCATCGGTTTAAAGATATAATGATTCAGTTGTAACGTGAAGTCCTTGGTTAATCTTTATCAAGTAATGCTGTTTGCTGTGGCAGGTAAACATAGTGCTTATCAAATAATATGGCAAATACCAAAGTAACTACTGTATTTAGTTTTGTAGTACTTTGTAAACACTAAGCTGCTATTATTTCTAAAACAGTGAATCATATATTTTACTGACATGACGCCAAATAGTTGTGTAAAGTGGTGGTATGTTATTACACGAATGGTCACTGGAATGTGGGTTATTAGCGCATATTACAGATTAACCTTGAACGAAATTGTATGCAAGTATTTGTGTACATAGAAACCTTTTATTTCAGGGTTACTTGTTGTTGCAAGGATGGATGTGCCGCTGGACGCTAATGACTTTACTGGATTTACAAAGTACCAGTGCCTACTTAGCTTATTTGGGATTCAACTTTCTAGAGAATGATTCACAAAAAATTGCAATACATAGTAAGTATGGTTGTTCGTATAAAGCCATATTAACATTGCAAAATGGTTTAACAAACTTAAAGATTCATGGAATGGAACATCGGATGATTTCGATGACCTTCATAGTTTTGGCTACCAACACTGCATGATCTCATAGTGAGTGTGCTAACACTATGAAGTCATATATCTTTTGTTTCAAAATATATTAAGTGACTTGCCCGCCTGCGACTGGTTAAACCGCGGGGAACCGATGGATGCAGAAGGTGAGTAGCCGCTCAAAGTGGCGATCTGTGGGGGAGGGCTATGTTCAACAGTGGCTTCAAGCTGTTGATGATGACAATGTTTAGAGTTAAAATACACATATTACTGAAACTCTTAAAAAATAACCTTAAATACATAAACAAACTACTTTCTATGTACCTATACCTACTTCAAAATAAAAATAAGTTTGGGGTGTATCATATTTTCATACTAAATAAGTTTGAAAGAATTCGGTCTTTTCACTGCCAAATGGCTGAACCGATCTTGCCGAAATTTGGTATGGCGATAGTTTGAATCCTGATGAAAAATGTAGAATATTTTTTTATAGCGATATTTGGCCGTGTGGTCCTATCGGTGTCAGATTAGGCCCACCCCACCTATTTCGTTGGTGCCGTAAGAGCCTGCTAAGGGAGCATTTAGATAATAGGCAACATTATTTTCCTCGGTACATTTATATCTTCAACGATGACCAAGCCGCCTGCCAAGGGTGGTGATTATGGTCATCAGTAGATGTCTTCCGGCTGTTGATGTAATGTTATTTCATCATCAACATCAACAGCCTGTCGATGTCCACTGCTGAACATGGGCTCCCCCAGAGAGCGCCACTTTGAGCGGCTGCTCGCCTCCTGCATCCATCGGCTCCCCGCGGTTTTCACCAGGTCGTCGGTCCACCTAGTGGGGCTCTGCCTACGCTGCGCCTTCCGGTTCGTGGTCGCCATTCGAGAACCTTTTTTCCCCATCGGTTGTCAGTGTGATTTATGTAGTATATAATATAATATGCTTTGAATACAGTAACATAGACACAAAATCATTGTGAACGTTTATGTTTCCAGTAACTAGAGAGAAGAAGGTGGACATTGCGAAGAAACAATCCAGTCGCAACGTTTACCAGTGTCACGTGATCGGCCCGAGGTCGTGCGGGAAGACGTCTATATGCAGGAGTTTTCTCGGTATCGCACACAAAGTCAGTACCTATGTGGCTACATATTATCTTGCCTGGCATACTCGGGCGTGTTCCTATTCATGGTGCGGTGGACTCCAAGGAAACTACGGTTCACGGACACAAATAAATATATAATTGAACTGATATATAGGTACTGATATAACTAAATAGTATAAACTATGACATGACGCGGTAGTGGTGGAGAGACGACTGCCTAAATTACATATCGCGCCCTTTATATAGGTCGGCGCCGGCGTCGTCAATATTATAAACAAATGTGTCCATACATCAACCCCCTTCTTAAAAAAATAATTTTCGCATAAAATTAGACAATAAAAATCATATACACGTTAATAACTTCACAAAAAATCTTACAATGAACAAAGAAGGTCGTAATATAACGATACAATAAACAGAACATCTTTCAGTTACATTCTCAAATCTCAACTCAAATATTTTATTTTATTTTATTTTATTTCACATGGAAAACTAACAGCTGCTTAGAAGCTAATAAGTTATGATTATAAACACAAGAAAGCCTTAAATAGTTTTCGCTTATGGTTACAAAGTTCAAAGTTTAAAGTGTCCTAACAGATAAAATGCTAACAAATAACGTTGATAGATAATAACAAGTGCAGAGAAAATAACATAAATCTTAAATAACTTACAAAGCCATATACGCACTTAAACTATATGAGAACGAGATAATAATCAATACAACGAGATTGAATAGAATTAATAATTATTAATAAAGAATTGGTTATTGATAACGTTATTCGTTGCATAAATACTCTACTAACGCTAACTTATACAAACAAAAGAAAACGATAGATTTACAAAGTAACTCATTGTTATCCACTCTAAAACAAAGAATGCATGGTCCTCCACTTGATTCGACTCTACTCATGTGGCTTACAAACTTCTCAGTTCTCATCGACACCGACTATTTATATTATCCAAAAACAAACTAGTGTAAATGGTACGTCAACAATTATATAGTCGTTCGGTACGTTAATCACATTTAATACGTAGATATAAAGGTAAATACATAAAATATAAAATCGAATCAGTAACACTGTCAAAATAAAAACATTACAGTAAGACGTAACAATAAACAATAAAACATAGCATGACAAAAAATATTCCAGTAAAATGTAAAAGACCAAAAAATTCAAGTAGGTAGGTAAATAGTATACGTAAATAATGAATTTAAAGTAACATTACATTACAAAGCACATTAGAAAATAAAACATTACAAAAATATCGATCAGACATTTAATTAATTCAGATTAAACCGTTACCGATCTACCAAAATTTAATCAAAAATATTGCACTGCTACAAAAAACTAGGTGGGCAAATTAAATTCACTGACAGGTAATTAACACAATCGCACGATGATGACATTTTTACGCAACTCAAATCAGGAACCTCTCGTCATTCCCAGCATAAACCGGCACCAAGCTCACATGTTCCATTGATGTGCAGCTTCAATTCCGCTGAAACCAGTCACGCGGCAATGGTAAAACGAGACTGAGCGATCCCTCCAAGTCTACACTCTGCATGCACCTCGGGTGAAAATACCTGCAGGTCCAGCCTGGATACCTCAACAACACTGGCACCTCAGATGTCTCTGGCCCTCTATAAAGCATCGGCTGCTGGCGAATGGTGATAACATTTCGTCATATTCTTTCCGTGGGCTATTCGCGTCATCAGTTAGCTACATATCCCGGGGATAATATACGTCGATTCCTGCTTTTTCTGCTTTAACACGTCCACTTCAACGCCTGGACAGCAAGCTGTAGTTGCGCTGGTAGATCTTCTTTAGGTACCCGTCGAGGGCCACAAATCATCGACGGGGACTCGCCTCTCGGCACGGCATGTGTTGAGTTCAAAGTTCATTGCACACACGTTCCTGAGTTCCGAAACGCACCATAAAAACGACGAAGGTCACCAGTGTTAAGAAATGATCTATAGAATATAAACAATGACATGACGCGGTAGTGGTGGAGAGACGACTGCCTAAGTTACATATCGCTCCCTTTATATAGGTCGGCGCCGGCGTCGTCCATATTATAAACAGATGTGTCCCTACACCTATTTGCACTTGGGACTTTATGAGAAAATCAGCAATATTGCTTTTTAGTTGTGTAATCCGATCTGGTGATAGCCGCGGGGAGCCGATGGATGCAGGAGGCGAGCAGCCGCTCCTTACATATTTATATTAAGTATCTTACGGTAAAATAGAGGAATACAATACCAAAGACAAACCTCATTTGCTTTAAGTGGTGTTTTTAGGCAAGTTGTAGAATTATTTCAGATTTAAATAAAAATAAATGCATAATGAAAAAAACTGAAATCTGAATTACGATACATAATCATTGATGGATTGCTCTACTATAAAGTACCTTGACAGTTATAATTAATACCACCAACAAAGTACCATAATTTTCTTCAATACGGCAGTTAGCACCATATAATTTCGCTACACGAGCTGCTTGTTTTTGAATTCCATACATAAGGTATCTTCAATAGTTCAGTTGACTACTGACCACTAATATTTCCATAAATAGCTAAGTATGGTCAGTGTCTCTCGTGTCGCAGAAACGTTGTCCAAATAAAACGATCAACGTTACCATGTTCCAGAAAATAAAGCCTCACGCCAACGAACGCGGTGACAGCAACTCCAGTGAGAACTGTTGCATTAACAACGTGTTGGTGTATGGGCAAGAGAAGAGCCTGGTATTGAAGGAGATCCCGATCACGCGCGTTTCGGATCCGCTGCAGCCGCACGAAGTCAACTGCGACGTGGCCTGTCTCGTGTATGACGTCGCTGTCAGTCGATCCTTCGAGTATATTGCCAGGATATACATTGTGAGTAACATGTGGTGACACTACCAATGTACCTACGCCGTAGGTAGACAACGAAAACTACAGATTGCAGTTATAGAAAGGGATGAACCGGTGGACTGCCAATCTGGTGAAAACCGTGGGGAGCCGAGCTGATGGATGCAGGAGGCGAGCAGCCGCTTAAGGTGGCGCTCTATGGGGAGGCCTTTGCTATGTTCAGTAGGACGTTTTCAGGCTATTGATGATGATGATAGAAAGGGATATTATTTACTTGTTTCTTAAAATGCTTTTAACGTTTGCATTTTCTAAACTCAGTTTAATTGTTTTTGAGACTACCTATGATTTGATCATGAATAGGTCAATCATCATCAACATATATATAGGTCGTCGGTACACCTAGTAGGGGGCCGCCCTACGCTGCGCCTTCCGGTTCGTGGTCGCCACTCGAGCACGTTTCTTCCCCATCGGTTGACAGTTCTACAAGCGATGTGGCCTGTGCCGATCGCCATTTCAACTTGCTAATTCTAAGAGCTATATCGCTCACTTTAGTTCTCTTGCTCTCCTCATTTTGGATCATGTATAGGTACTTATATTCAAAGTGCATTATGTAATTACGCGCTGCGTACGCGCGTAATTACATAATGCACTTTTATATAAATATAAAACCTCCGTGATATTTTTAAAAAAATTATTCTCACAGGAGAATAATCTGAACGCATCAGATTCTGGGAAGGATGCGTGTGAATCCGCACACATCCCTCCGAGACCCCTGGATCCCTCCGGGATCCCTGGGGGAGGCCTATGTTCAGCAGTGGACGTCTTCAGGCTGTTAATGATGATGATGATGATGAAAAAGCTCAGAGTTTAGCAGACTTGGAATATTAAAATCGTATAGCCAGTCATTTGCCGCCATTTTGTTGCTTCCGGAATCTGTAGGTTTAGTTTTGAGGAGTATATTTCCTGCATATTATCATAAAACCTTATGACCTTTCGTTTAGTGTTGGGTGTCTTCCGGCTGATGATGAAATATTTTAACATTTCAGAAATACTTCGCGGAGAGTCACATCCCGGTGCTAATAGTGGGCACGCGCGGCGAGGCGCTGGCCGCCCGCCAGGACTACATCCTCCAACCTGATGTGTTCTGCGCCAAGTACCAGCTGCTGCCGCCGCATGCCTTCAACGTAGGAGAGAACACACACGACCTCTTCGTCAAGCTAGCCACTATGGCCGCCTTTCCGTAAGTACCTTGTGGAATTTATACTGTAAATTACTATACTGTGGTATGGTATGGTGTAGTCATGGATTTTTATTGTTAGCTCGCTCACTTGATTCTATAGTCACGGTGATGTGCGCCGTTTCATATAGATTTTTATTATTCATAAGTAAAAAGCTTGCTGTTTTCACATAGATTTTTTTTTATTGTTAGCATGCTCACTTGTTTTGAAGTTATCATGATGTGATAGGCATAAAAATGAAATAACATAAATGTGTGGCCATTTCACTCATGCACGTTGCGCATCGTTTCGATTCATTAGATTTTTTATTGATATGTAAGCTGTAGTTGCTTGGTTCTAAAGTTGACGCTAACATAATAGTGCTCTACCCATTATGACATTGATTTTCTATTGTTAGCTCTTTCAATTGTTATAGTTGTCATGATGGTATAATGCCCTTTGTACATGAGTTTTCGCTGACTTGATTTTGTTCTAAAAATTGTAACAACATATACATACTTCTAACAGGGTTACCGGTTGGCCATCGATTGTTAGCTCACTCTTGGTTTTGCTCTAAAATTATGGACAATTTTTGTTTCTGAAATTATTTGTATATTATACTAGTCTTAATTTAAGTTGTGCCTTATTACTTCTTATGAGCTTAAATATTACAATCCATAACTACATCAAACTATTTCAAAGCTGTGTATTTTAATTGTTTTTGTCAGTCAATTTCAAGCTGCTTGGATGTTATTCAGCAAGCACAGGTTAGTAATAAATGTAATAATTTGTAATATTGATAATGCGTAAGCTAATCGTCCATCTCTTCCGCCATCGTGGCTATTTATTCTAAATCGGTGTCAAAACAAGTCTAACCAACGCTAATTTAAATAAAAAATGTACTCACCATGTCATGGCTATGGTATTGCTAATGCTTTGTATACTGGTACCTAGGCAGAGTATGGCTGCAATGCCCCAATATTCCCCAAATAGTGGCGCGTAGTTTGAAAATATACCGATACGATAATTTCTGGTCACATACGCATAATATGAAATACGTCATATTATTATAATTTAATAATAATGGTAAAAATAACCTTATTTTAGTAGGGGTCAATAGCAATAGTACCCGTGAAGAGCTGAAATTAAATACCGTGTAATGACTGACTTTTCTTTGGTAAAAAAGACAAAGTTTATAAATTAATCTAATCTAACGAGATTTGTAGATTTTGGCAGTGATTTCGTTAAACATTTAAACATTTCCCCTTCACAATCTCTAGATATAAAAATAAAAAAAAATAGGTATCGATAGAAGTTTGTGCCGCCATACATTTTATGCTAACTAAATGTTTTAAATCCACAGGCACTTGAAGCACTTCTCAAGTCTATCCGGGGACAACTCGTCGTGGTGGAAGGCTGGCGTCGGCGTCGCGGCTGCCACGGTGCTCGGCCTTCTGCTCATCAAAGTTTTCAGCTTCCAGAAACGATAAAACCTTTACCCACTTCTTGCTACCAACGAGTATTGTACATAATACAATAAATAGTATTTCACGCGCATCTTCAATCTTATTTATATCGACCAAAGAGAATTTATTTTCAATTTATAGCGACTTTTCTGTTGTAAATAAATAGAATTAATAATAATTTATAATTGTTTCTATTTCTTAGTTCTCCAATGCCTACTTGTACAGGTCACGTACTTTTATAGTTTTTGACCTCACTTTAATGCGAATTTTAAAGAAAACAATTTTACTAAACTCCAACAAATAAACGAAAAAAGGAAAATATAATGTAAGGGCGAATTCTGTGTGTAAGACGAATTCATACTAAATTTTCAAATGAGTTGGTATTTTTTCAGAACGGCTAAGATAGAATTACAAAAGAGAAGGTTAATAAAATTGGCTTGTCACTGAGGTGTGGTCCCTTACTGTTGGCCTGATGAGTAACTCAGTCGCGCAGCGAGCTATGCTCGGTGTTTCCTTGCGAGACAAGATACGAAATTAGGAGATCCGCAAGAGAACTAAAGTCACCGATATAGCTTTCAGAATAAGTAAGTTGAAGTGGCAGTGGGCGGGCCACATCGCTCGAAGAACTGACAACCGTTAGGGAAGAAAAGTTCTCCCCACATGGTCGTCGGGACCATGGTCAGGAACCGTGGGGAGCGGATGGATACAAGAGGCAAGCGGCCGCTCTTTGGTGGAGGCCTATGTTCAGAGTGGACGTCTTCAGGCTGATGATGATGAGGTAATAAAATGCAGAGCTATACAATTTATTGTGATTGTACATTTCAATGAAATCTTGATAAAACACTACATGATCAATCTGAAGTGTAACATCCATTGGTCAGACTAACCACTGAGAAACACCGTGTATTAAGGCTTCGCGCTTTCCCTTGCGTATCTCGATGTACAACAACGATACCGCGTATCAGTTTACACCAATGCACTCTGTGATACCGCGCGCCGCGCTTGTTACCTGACCACCTGACCCAGAGCCGGACAAATGGAACTTTTTGTCCACACAGTTCGATCGTCGAACTAGATGGGATAAGTCCTAACTGCCCCCACTTGGGGCTGTTGATCATTATCACCAACAGCCTGAAACGTCCACTGCTGAACATGGGCCTCCCTCAGAGAGCGCCACTTTGAGCAGCTGCTCGCATCCCCGCGACCTAGTGGGGTGTCGGCTGTCCTACGCTGCGGTATTGTACTAATGAGAACAGTGGATGGATTAATTCATTCAGGCCAAAAACTCAAAAATGTTAATTAAATGCAAGATTTATTATGTAGACAATTCACATTTTAATAATCTAGCCCTTACTAAGACATAACATACTACTATACTTACAAAGAAAATGATGTGATTAATAAAAGCAAAATGATGAGCATTTTAGTATAATGTACAAACATGTATTCAAGTAGGCAATAAAAATGTTACAAAACTAGCATGTAACGAGATTAAAATACATTACTACAAATCCATGTCAAACAACAATCTCTTTGAATTAAATTCAATCTAACACAGTAGATAGAAAAATTGGAACATAGAATTATTTAAAAGTCTAAGTTCAGTCAAAATAAATGTTAACCTTATAATACAGCTTAAACTAACTACCTAATACATCTAATAAGGTCTCTGGCGGTCTCTGCCCCTGAAAAAGAAAGTATTGAATTAGTAAAATAAATTATTTCCAATTCTACAGATTTTCATTACCTATTCCCAATTCAACAGATCCCAATTCTAGTTTTCCAGTTTTACAGATTCCCCTTTCTACATATTCTTAATTTTACAGATCGTTAAGTGAACGGATTCCCAATTCTACAGATTCCTAAATGCACAGATTCCTAATATTACAGAATCCCGATTGTACGGATTATTACAGTCACCAAATTCAAAGTTTACAACTTTACGTTTACAACAACTATAATTACAATTTTGACAGGTGTCATATTTGACAAAGGTCATTTGACAGATGTCTAATTTTTCAATTAGAAAAGGGCTTTGTTGTATTAAAAATCAGTAAACATAAGGTTCTGATAAAATGAAAACCTGTAGAAATGGGACTCAAGAAATGGGAATCTGTAGAAATGGGAGTCTGCAGATATGGGAATCTGCAGACATGGGAAGAGTCTGTAGGCACGGGAATCTGTAGAATTGGGAATAATCCAGTAAAACGATGGTGGATAAGAATATGTAAGTAATTAACGCGTTGTATTAATAAGGTGTATTTTACCCATCTCCCCTCATGGCGCCACCACCACTGCCTCGGTCTCCACCGCCGCCGCCGTATCCTCTGCGGTCACCTCCGCGGTCGCCCCCGCTGCGATCGCCGCTGCGGTCGTTGCTGCGGTCACTGCGGCCTCCACCGCCGCCGCCGCCGCCCCAGCCGCGGTCACCGCCGCCGCGCCCCCCGCCACCGCGGCCGCCACGACCGCCACCGCCGGAGGGCGGGCCGCCACCACCGCCGCCACCGCCGCCGGGCTTGTCTTCGTTACACCTATTTTTTTAAATTTAGGATTTAATATACTTTGTCATAGCGATAGTTGTACTGAAAGCCAATTTTCGTTCACGTTAGAATACATGTTTTAATCTAGTCTGTCTTCTGAAAGTCGCACATTTGTATATTGTTAAAATGACAAAAATCAAAGTTTACTATTAAAAATTATGTACATGCGAGATCAATTTGATATTTTGATGTGTTTATATTTAAAGACAAAAGTTCCCTGTTCTAAGAACAAGTGAAAGCTAATTTAAACATTTTAAGGTAATTTTATATGGCACCTGTTGCAAGATTTCCTCCATGAGAAGTTGGTGTTACCGCAGCTGGGATTGGTACACCTCCAGTCGCCCTCACGGTTGCCAGAGGGCGGGCCGGAGCCACCCCCGCCGCCGCCCCCCCGCCCGCCGCCCATACCGCCCCCACCACGGCCGCCTCCACCGCCACGACCGCCACGGAAGCCACCGCCACCACCGCCGCCGCCACCGCCGCCGCCCTTAGGTCCGGCCCATGTATTTTGCCTCTGTGCAAGAGACACCTTAATCGTCGCTCCGTTGAAATCTTTTCCGTCAAACCACTGGATGGCAGAGGATGCTGCATTTGAATCTTCGTATGTTACTGTAGCTTCGCCCTTAGGCTGTCCTGTAGCTTTGTCCTTGTACATCCAAACTTTAGGTCTCTGGGTCTTCTTATCAATCTGGAAATAAAAAAAGTATTGGAAACGAACTGTATAGTGCGAGATCCGACAGTACAAATCTATACAAATACCACGTCATCGAGTACCTCAATAGGCTATCTTTAGATCGCTAGCTGACACTTAAACATGTAAAAAAATCAGGTCTGCCAATTCCAGTCCTGCCGGGTCATGGAAATCCAACTTCAAATGCTTTGAACCTTTTAATCTATTATCAGGGACACCTTGGCTTTTAATGGGCATAGGTTTGTTCAGGATACTCGTTGAGGTAGGTAAATGGTGTGAAGGGCACTTCGTAAGGGTCTGCCAGGTACTTCCGGCAGGATGTGCGATGGCAGACCAAAATCGTAAAAAATCTTTCTTCGAACTTGGCAGATTTTTTTTACATGTTATGTGTCGGTTAACGATCAACAGATAGCCTATTGAGGTACTCGCTGACGTAGGTATTCCTACTGTGGGATCTCGCACTAGTATAAGTTAAATGAAAACTGCTCATATTATGAGGAATACAACTACACAGAAAAAATAAATGAGTCCCCTAATAATGCACCCCTAAATAAATACCCTATTAATGCGTTTTTTAAATAGATATTAAATAAATCGTGCCAAATACATGCCTTGATGATTCCAATGGCACCAAAGTGCTGGCAAAGTTCATCCTCAGTGGTGGATGTGTTCATGCCCTGAATGAAGACAGTGTCTTCCTGAGTGACCATATCACCCCCAGCCCCACCACCTCGGTCGCCACCAAACCCTCCGCCACCACCTGCACGTAAAACAATATTGAATCATGATAGACATTAAGCTATATTTCATTACATCTAAGCAAGACTTGATAACTTATTAAAAACTTATAAATCTGACATCCTGAACTAAAATGTACACAACTGCGTTTTTATATTTCTTTCTTCAACATTATTATTTATTCATTACGTTATTGCGCTTTATTCGACACAGGTAGACAGATAGTAGTTATAATTAAATCGAAAGTTAACAATAATAGAGGTCACAGTATAAAAATATTTTGTTGTATTTTCTTAAAATAGTGTTACCCTTTATTACCATCCAATTCTAGGTCACAACGTAAACGTTGCGTAAACGCGACTGATGAAATTGTTAGAAACCAATGTTCTTATAGTATGAAATACCACATTTTCAAAAGTTGAAAATTGCAATACCACGTGCAATTTTTACGCCACTGTATTTGTCGTGTAGGTACACATAACATTATAAACCCACTCTATAATGATAAACACAGTATCTTTAACTGACCCATCATCTTACGGATTTCACCAAATACGCAAATAATAAACCATGTTGCTAAAATAAACCTGTTCTGTAGACCCTAAACAATGAAAATAACACATAATATATATTCCAACGACAGGGCTGCCAAAACGACAAAAGTAGTGTTTCTAGTACAAAAACGATCATATTATACAAGGAAAATAATATAAAACTGACAACCCACAATGCTTCTATGCAGGTACCTACTGAACTAAATTTTGCTTCTTTTATCTAATAGACGGCGCGGCGCGTGTGGACTGGACTACATGATGCCTACAACAGGTCTTCATGCTTACATTTTTAAAACGAGCCTGTGAATAAGCCTATACTTGTTAAGAAGCATACCTTAGTTTTAGCGCAACCCGTCGTCGCAGCCCAAGACACGTCTTGAGCGGCCTGGAAGATCCTATAGCAGCCGTTGTTTCGGCTGCGCTAGGATCACCGGACCAGTCTAGCCCTTCTGGCTCAGGTACCGATTTCGGCACCGGTATAGGATACCAGCGTAACACAATCAGACACCGACCCCGCCGGCGAGGTCGACGTACCCCCCGTAGGTTAGTTAGAATGGTCGCGACTTTCCATAGGGTCCACTCCTGCAGCGGACGTAGCCTTCTCGATCCTCTTATCCCGGTAACAGCCCAAGCCGAGGCTCGCACCCCAGGGGTGCCCTTGAGCTAGTTGCCCCCCCACTTTTGTCGGCTGGGTCCTTAAGCGCCTGCCCTCCTGCCCGGTGACGCTGTAAAGGTCGTTAGAGACCAACAGCATTAGCCCGTTCAAAAAATAAAAAACCTTAGTTTAAGTAGATACAAATATTATAATATTGAATGGTTTTGTACAGGGTTATCCCTAAAAGTTAAACATGTGTTTGTGTGGCTTTCACACCTAAAACTGCGCAACCGATTTGGATGAGGTTTTCATTACCCCGCGCGCCGCATCTAGTTACAAACACTGACTCAATATTGCTAAAAATTTATTGATATTATTTTCCTTGTAATATGATACATCCAACAACCAATACACCAGTAATATTATGTGAAGAAGGCACCAGCTATGCTGCATTACTCTGACAAAACCTTAAAATGAGGCTGCTGACATATCCACGCGCGTCGCTTTTTCTTGTTGGTGTACTTAATACCATAGTTCTTAACCACATATCCACTGTCCACACTTTGTAAACATTTTATTTCTTGCTAAAACCAAAAACTAACTAAACCCAGCTTAAGAAACCTTTTGAGAGTACCTAGAGTCATCGAGTCGCACCCCACGAAAAAACCTAACGTGACACGTCTTTCATAATTCATAAGTTTTATAACATTTAAGAGTGCCATGAAACATGACACTCTTAAATGTTATGAGATGACTGTATAGGTGATATTGCAATTGAAGCTGCATTTATACCAAAAAAATTATGCTTACTTGGCTAAATAAGTCAGGTAAAAAGTACGAAGTTATTATTTTGAAAAGCCGTGCTTTTCGAGTACCTAATATAACAAAATACCTAATGCAGAAGCCAACATGTAAATTCAGGATGTACCAGAACATAATTGCAGTCATAATATTAATACAAAGTTTTATTGAGAAGTCACTTGTGTGTCACACACAATGTGACTTGTATCATGAAGTCACTAGGTCAATACAACTGAAACCTTACTTTATTTATAATTTTTATGTTTATATTTGAAGACTGATTTCACTCATTTCATTTTTGGATTGCATTGTTTTCTTCCTCAACCTTTTCAAGTATTTTACCAAGTAACGAAGAAGTTGAAGTCTTAAATCTAAAAGTACACACACACTTGATCCTTAGGAGTGGGAAACAAATACAACCCAACTTTGAATAACAAAATTATTGCGAAAATAACTTTGCTACCCACTGCCGTTTTGAACCTATGAATGCACATATTGTTTTCTGGGGACCCATATTTGAATTATGTTAGTAGTACCAGACCAAGATCTAAATGAATAATTACTGGCCAGCGTATTTTAATTGTAGTAATGATTTATGCGTCTCCTAGCGATTAAAGAAAACGGAAGACCATAATTTTATAACACCAAAAATATACCTTAGTTATGTAAGCCAGACCCATCAAGATGACTGATGAGTGACTTGTACGCATTTATCTCGAATTCCTTCAGTGTATTTGTAGGACAAATAGTAGTATTTGTCAACAGCCTAGAGTAGTGTCACTGATTACTAATTGCTAACAATGTAGTAAACTAAGTTTGGCAGCCCTTAGATAAATACAAATTAATAATATGTCAACAGCACCACTCGCTTGGCGAGGAGCTTTACCTTTGTTAAAACCACCCCCCCTGCCGCCGCCACTAAAACAATAAGAACAGCGTTTAGTTCACGCGGCAGGCCGGGGATACTCAGTATGCAGCACGCAGATCCCTCATCTAGGTACACTGTTTAAGCGACCTCACTCCCATTGTTGCATCCTTTTCGTTACCATAATGTTTAAACCTTGATACCTTGAAAATCTTAGAATAGCATTGGTTGACACAACATTATTGTAGATAGATTTGAAGACATGCACCCATAATACACAAACTATGTTATTCTGAGAATTGGAAGACATTTATTTCGGATGTTATAACAAGTCTTGAAAAAGAATTTGTATTATGTTTGTTGCACATTTATTGGATGAAACAGAAGCAACAACAATGCAAAATATCTCATTACTCCTTTTTCAAAATTTGTAATCTATTTATTTTATTGATTGGATTCATACATCATAAAATTCAATTATCATAATGGATCCATAGTTTCTTGAATGAATGAAATGTTTATTTGATATATTTTATTGACACAATTAAATTTATCAAATAGGCAAAACCACCAAACCAATGCTGTTCTGTTGCTATAAAGAAAATATGATGTATGAATTTAGCTTGTATTATTTTTGTTTAATTTAATTTTAACATATTTGAAATCCAAAAGTTGAGTACATAATTTAAGATTGCACCAGCGGACCAACTCTGTTGGCATTAATACCCTTTGTAAACCATAGGTCTATAATATGTACTGTCTGCAAAAAAAAAACAATGTCTAGAGCAGAACAACTGAGTAGATAGAGGCAGAATGTTTTCTAAGCACAAAAGTGTTTTAATGTGATTTTATAAATAAAAACAGTTAATTTGCTTTCTTATACTACTGCTGACCTGTTTTAACATCAAACTCTCCGAGTGGGAAAAGGTTGCAGAAGATAGGAACAAGTGGAATCTGAAGTCAAAAAAGGTCAAAAGCTACTCAACCCTAAAGTTGGTTTGTTTTTTTTGCTTCAAAGAGAGCCAAACGGCATTACAATGACAAAAATCCAGTAACACACACTTGCATGTGAGTATTTCCTTTCATCTTTAAACAAAGAGTATGGTTTAAGTACCCACAATTTCCACAGTAAAATAAAACCAAAAGAATAAAGATTTATCAGAAACCTCCATAAGAATTCTAATCAACCTATGATAATTTTATTAATTTGTGAGTGTTAGAACACATTCTGCAAGATGCTGGAGTGTACATGAACTTTTGGTTTTAGTTACGTCACAATTAACTTCGTTTTCATTTCCTATAAGCAATATTATATAGGTAACAGTAATGAAATGTTATAAACTAACTTCATTCAGGATAACTTGGAAGGGTCATCCTATTACAGCTAATATGATGATAGTAAAATCTATCAAACCCTATTTGTGGAGTGGGATGCTAATGCTAAGCCATTATTAATAAAAAGAACCCATATTCTTTTCTTGTTAAGTTCTTGATGTATCATTGAAGGTAACACCTTGATGACTATAATAAGCACCTGACTGTTCTTCTAGAAACTTCATTGTGCAGAGTTGACTGAACCAAATATTGTTGCTCCAACCTTACTTAGTTTATAAGGATAATAATGGATACACTATCCAATATACCACAACAGTTTCACAACACATTTATAATATTGTAGTATACACCACATTTTTCCCCTATAAACCTTGATGCTTGAAGTTGAGGGAGCACCTTTAGGTTACGTAGCAATAACCATCCCCCCAACATTATGTTGAATTGTAAAGACACCCACCCAGTGATACAACCCATTAGGACATGTGATGACTTTTTTAATTTTGATAATAAGTACTAGAGATGTGCATTTTACTTGGTAATAATGAAGTAGGTACCTAACACAAAAGCATGAAAGATTGTTTGCTATTCATCATACAGTCTAACTAAACATATTACTACTTTCTTGACAGTAAAGTGGATAAGCAGGCATATTCTCACTTATTAGCCTTTTCACAAACGAGATGTAGGAAATACATAGTAAAGACATTGCAGATGAAACTTACCCATATCCACCATCTCTATTCCCCCCATCTCTATTGTAGCCACCCGAGCGGTCCCCTCCGCCATACCCGCCGCCACCGCCGCCGCCACCACGGTCTCCACCGTAGCTGTTCCCACGATCGCCGCCATAGCTGCTGCCACCGCGGTCACTACCGCCGCTGTAGCCACCGCTACCACGGTCGCTCCCAGCCGCGTTGTATCCACCGCCACCGCCGCCGCCACTCCCGCCATTATTGCGATCATAGCTACCAGTGCTGCCACCGTAACTGGAGCCACTGTTGTAGCTCTGCCCATAATTGTTATCAGATGCCTGACTACCCCCGTAAGAGCCACCACCTAAAAATAACATGTATCTAAAATTATTTCATCCATTGTTATGGCTTACATTTGACCCCGGTCTCACCTGAAGGTAAGAGCATGCTTGCCTAGAAAGCACCGGTTAGCCATAAAACTCCCAGATAATGTTAAACAATGGATGCCATAGACGCGTTTTAATACATATTATGGAGCCAACTTACCAGACCCCTGTTGGTTCCACTGTGGTGCAGCAGCTTGTCCACCATAGCTTTGATTGTTATACCCGCCTTGTGCACCACCTCCATAATTATCACCAGAGGCCATTGTCGGCGGCGGCACTGAATATTGAGCGCCATATCCTCCACCTCCGCTGCCGCCGCCACCGCCATAATCACCTGAAGCGTACGCTGTTTAAAAGTTAATATATTCGATTGTAGCCCCACAACAATAGGTTAATGTTAGAAATCTCAACTTACGATCTGCCATTATTGATTAAAAAGAATTTTATATTATTTTTCTCATAAAACTAGCCACGCCACGCCGATCAACGACAGCAAAAAGAACGAAATGAATGAATGTGAAATAGTCTACCAACAGATGAACAGAAGAACGGTATAATCATAGAGTTATATAATTTTTAGACCCGTTCAGAAAGCCACAGATGGCAAATTTAACAGTAAAAAATATTTTTTTCTCTAATCTGTGATAAAAATGCCAAAAAATGATCACAATACATGCAGCCTCAGATGAAGGACCAGGGGGTCTAGCAAAGCTCCCTCACGCTAACGCTATCGCCTAACGCTAACTCCAAAATGTACTGAAATGACATTTCAGAAATCGCCAACTTTTCCGCAGCTTATGTCATATCTATACAGTTTTGGAGTTAGCGTGAGGCGTTAGCGTTAGCGATTGTGATCTTTGCTAGACCCCCTGGGGGTCTAGCAAAGATACCAACCACAAACGCTATTGTGATCTTTGCTAGACCCCCTGGGGGTCTAGCAAAGATACCAACCACAAACGCTAACGCCTCACGCTAACTCCAAAACTGTATTGAAATGACAGTAGCTGTGGAAAAGTAAGCGATTTCCGAAATGTCATCCTAGTACATTTTGGAAATTAGCGTTTGGCGTTAGCGTTAGTGGTTACCAGTATACCATAGAGTTATAATTAAATTAAATCACACGCTTGATTTAGCAGGCGGGGCTATTTTATGAATTACACTTGCAATTTTAAGTAATACAACGAAACAACGAATGAGAAATATTTGCAATTTTGTATCTTACCTACATAATTTTTTAGAAATCATATTCTACCATCCCCACCGTCGCCAGCAGTAATAAAGATGTAGATGTAGGTCAAATACCGACATCTTGTGACATAAATAAAGTTAAGATCGTACTTTGATACATTCCCTTATCAAAATTAACCACCTAATAACATACACAGATTACAGAGCTACATTACATTGTGTATAAGCCACAATGCTTGGTTGGATTTCGATCCGATTTTTGGTAAGTTGAATCGATCCGCCGATCTTGATCAGAGGATCGCATGGTTTCGATTCTATCCAAAAATCGACAGGATCGTATGCTCTTGATCCGATCATCGAAAAGATCGGATCGGATCGACGCATCCCTAAATGGATTGGAATGGAATGGATATAGCAAAATAGCAAAGTTCTCTGTGGAATGGATACAAAAATTATTAATTTTGATCGTTTCTTCGTGATTTAATTTGGTAATTAAAATCATTCAGATTTTCTGTCTTTAGGTATATAATTTACAACCGACTACAGAAATCATAAGCTAAAAGATGACATCGTTTATTGATATGAGTTTGGACGATATCATACAGAAAAAGAAAAAAGAGAAACCCAAGTAAGTTCGTTCAGTATTCTACTTCTAGACTTACGCTCTATACCTAGCTAGATGCCTAGTATCTATACGAATAATGTTTATGTTATTTCAGAAATCCTAAGAAAGGGATAAACCAGACAACAAACAATAAAGCCCCACCTCAAAAAAATAGTCCTGTAATAGATGCTAGAAACAAAATAATATCCAAAAAGAGGACTCGTATAACGGATGCTAGAGACAAACTAGCTGAACTTGCTAAACAAAAAGATGCAAGACTGAAATTGGAGAAACTAAGACTGGAGAGGGTACCTATATAAAAAATTATCAATTGTTGCAAACATAAATATTTGAATAGTTGTGTACTAAAGTTAATTGTTTCAGAAGGCAAAAACACAGGGACAAGGAAGACCTATGCCTCCTTATCGTGGAAAATTCATTAGAACCATACAAAACAAAGAAATAGGTAGATATTTATGACATTGATAGTATGCAGAAATCTTATGCAGATTTTTTAAAATGATGTTTTATAGACTAGTTCCTGTCTGTGGGTAATTAGGATGGTCTGTTCTGCTCACGGAAAAGTAAAAGTTTGTGTAATTAATTTTATCTCATTTGTTTTCAATTTTATGTTTATAATGGTAAGTTTCAGTGAGCCTAAACTGCGAAATGTGTAACATTTACAGTCTTTGAAATATTATAGAATTAATTAATTTTGCCTTTATAATATTAGTGTGATTATGTTCCATTATACTTAATTGTAAGTTAAATGGACATTAAAATACATAATTATATTATATTTTTAATAACATATTATGTAGTGGGCAACCATGAAAGCAGCAACAGTATTATTGTAGTGTCATATATTAATATTCCTTGGATAAATATTCCAACAACAGTCAAGAGTAGCCCATAGTTCCACAAGTTATTATGTATTCAAATAATGTTACTTTCTACTTCTACACTCTATAAGATGGTTAAATTATTTATTTTGCAGTTTTTGGTGATCCTTCTAGACAAGTTGCATACCAGTCTATGAGTAGAAGTTCTGCTAGACAATCACTTCACACAAAAAAGTTTCTGGAAAGCAGATCTATTGGAATTAAAAACAAATATGGTAAGTGTAACTGTATTATTTTATGTGTATATGCACTGTCTTTTTGTAAAAACTGTTTAAAAAAAAAAACAAAATAAAACTGGTTATTTATAATCTGTTGATTTATTGCAAACTGACTATTTGTCTTACAATATAACGGATGATTTTTCGATTATAATATAAATATATAAATAGTTAG
This sequence comes from Ennomos erosarius, assembly GCA_963580505.1. Lineage (NCBI taxonomy): Eukaryota > Metazoa > Arthropoda > Insecta > Lepidoptera > Geometridae > Ennomos > Ennomos erosarius. The sequence continues at coordinate 7,142,404 of OY756981.1, read as the reverse complement.
TGCCCAATGGTGAGTTTATAAAAAAACGGGTTTTAGTAGCGTTGTGAACAAACCCGTATCAATGCACCAATTTAATAATTAATAGCTAACCAGTAGGTTACAAGACGCCTCGACGACGAGCAAACCGAGGATGAGTGTTAGGTTAGTTTTGACCACACTAGAAGTACACAATTACAATAAAACGAAGTGTAGTATAGTTACTGTAGTATATTTATTCATGAGATTATGACAAGGTTAGTGTGATACAAGAAAAGCTGCTCTGATTTAGTCATGTAAATAATCTGTATAGTATACATATTTATTTAGATTGTGATATACCGACTTAATCATCCAAATCTAGTCCACTGATTCAGAGAGCTATGGAGAGGGCTATGCATGAAGTTTCTCTGAAGGATTGAATCAGGAATGAGGTGATCCAACAAAGAACCATGGTCACCAACATAGCCCACTGAATTAGCAAACTGAAGTGGCAGTGGGCCGGCCATATTTGCCGAAAAACCGACAACCATTGGGGGAGACGTGTTCTTGAGCGGAGACCGCTACTTGGCAAAAATAGCGTAGGACGCCCACCGACTAGGTGGAGCGACGACTTGCGCCGAGTGGCTGGCAGTAATTGGATGAGAAGAGCCGAAGATCGTGCTCAATGGCGTACCTTGGGAGAGGCCTATGTCCAGCAGTGGACTATTACAGGCTGATGATGATGAATGATCTAAATACTAACATTATTATTGCAATATGTATACATAGTTATTTATTAATTTTATAATGTTTGCGCTACTGCAGATATACCTGTAGGCATGGCACACCAACCAAAACCAATTATCAGGACCGTTCAAAATGATCTACAAATTATTGATGACCCAATGGAGGAAGATTATGTGGAACCGAAACGGTCATTGCAAAACAGAATAGCAAGTTTGCAACTCAAAATCGTTGCTCATAATGATGATGCTCGCACCAAGTCCAGGCCTTCTAGTGCAACTGTACACAGGTAAAATATTTTCTTATTGCAAGTTAAAAAATATACACCACTATTTTTTAATTACCAAAAATAATAAAATGGGCAATGCAGACGAGGCAAGGCATTGTATGTATGCAGTCAAAATTTTAGAATACCTAACAATGTAAAAGTTATTAAAAGTTGAAGTTTCCGGAAATCTTTCCATAAATTATGGTTACCAACAAAAATAATACGTACCTACAATAATAATTGTATTGAATGAATGGACATAATGGGTGTGAGCAGTGGCACCTACTCTTTCTCGCTTTTCCGAAACCTACACCTCTCGTGTTCGCATGTTTGGTTCAGATTCAGATAAAAACAATGTGGCTAGATAGGAAAGCAATTCTAAAAAAAATATGATGTTTAGTTTTAAAACAAGTTAGTATAAACTTACCGTAAGTACAACGATTGATAGACACAACACTGCTTTAATTTACAAAGTAACTTGGGTACAAATCAAAAATGTTTACGTTACCCCGACGTTTCCAGATTCCAGATCAGTTACTGCGTAATTACGTTAAAATGTCACGTCACTCTTTCAACACTACACTTTCCCACTGGCATAATCACGTACACCACTTAAAAAGAACTGTAGGTACACTTCTGCCTACGTTACATTACATTAAAATCAAACAATTAACACTAACGTCGGCGCGAGCGCGTTTGATTTGTTTACTTTTGGTTCGACATCGACACAGACCGGCGGGTGCGCGGTGCGCGGGAAGTGCGCCGCGTCCAACCTGACGTTCGGGTTGGACAACGATTCGGTCGGGGCACGTCGAACGGGGCCACACGAAGTTAGCCTGTCAAGTTGCTTATGAATGGAGGATGTCATATTTTTGAATGAAATGGCGACAATTCATGTTTGTGCGCGAATTGACGCAGTGATTGACTACTTATTGATGTTTTTGTAGGATATTTTTTTGCATCGTGTTTTCTTTTTTTTTCTGCATGGATGTGTTGAGTACCAGCAACAGATACTATTGAATTTTTTTTTCTGGTAATTAAAAAGTAGTGGATAATTTAGGTATGAACTTTATACTTATTTTACTCAAATCATTGAATTGTTTCTATTTTAGAACTGGTTTAACTGAAAGAGATTTGAGCCCACCTAGGCCTCCGTCAATACTGAAAAAACGTCCAATGGCTGCTCTAAGAAGTGAACAAGTTGCCCAGAAGCCAGAAAAACCTGTCATGGAATACCGAATCATAGTCAGCAATTTGAGAAGTACTGTTACTGGTGGCGACATTGAGGTACCTAGAAAAACTCATACAAGCACAAAAGAAGTAATCAATAGCAAAAGAGTAAATGTGGGTCAGCAGTAGAATTTCAATCAACTGTTGTACAAAAATTAAGATGGATGCAGGAGACAAGCAGCCGCTTTTAGTGGCGCTCTATAGGGGAGGCCTATATTCAGCAGTGGACATCGTCAGGCTGATGGTAATGATGACTTAAACAAGGTGATGTAACCTGTATGTTTTAGTCATCAATCCAGGATATTTATGTATATTGCTGTCAACCCAAAAATATCACTATATGAATGAAATGTTGACTTGGGCACCAACTGAGCATTGTTCTGTATGTAATACAAGTCTTAGTCACCATGGAAGATTAGCCTATACCTTATTCATGTGAGAGATAAGGCTTGTATCCCAACAGTACTAACATAATATAGGATGATAATAAAAAATGATATAAGCAAAATAATTTGGTTCTTACAGGAATTGTTTGGAGATGTTGGGGGCATGTTGGAGTCTCGTTTAGTCCGTCCTGGAACAGCTGAAGTGATTTACAAAACACAGGAAGATGCTCAGAAAGCAGTGGAGTTGTACCATAACCGACAACTAGACGGACAACCAATGAATTGTCTCCTTGTCACTCCACGGACACCAGCTACAATGCCAAGGTTAGAAGACTTATGAAGTTATCTAAATAGTAGTCATCATGCCTATTGTGCTTGGCTGTTTAAGTTATCTTAAAGTTATTGAATAACAATGCATATGTGTACGATATCGGGTTGATGAGAGTTAAAAAGTTAAAATGAACAAGTAAATATTATTTTCATAAACAAGATTAAAAATGAACGCAATAATTGAAAAAATAGGTAAAATCGGTAAATAAATCACGGAGTAATAAGCTTTTAAAGTTTCTGGGGAGTATATTGCTTGTACCTTTCTCACCAAACAGAGCATCTCCACAGTTACTATGAAAACACAGCTCTGTGACGTCACACGCCAAAGAAATTGTATGTAAAGCTACCACAGCTTAGCAATGAGGTACTATGAAGGACTAACTTGTGCCGTCACTGCGTGTTTGATCATCTCTGTATACATAAGTAAAGTGACACGGAAAGTACGGCGGCGCCGCCGCCGCCGCCGCCGCCGCCGCCGCCGCGTGCCGAACGTTCGACGGCTGAAATGAAATGAAATGAAATTGAAATGAAATGAAATGAAATGAAATGAAATTGTTTATTTGCACGAAATATGGTACAATAAGATGACAAAAAGAAAGTAGTTCGGCATATCTCACCAGAAACTGGCATACAAAAATTAATTTAATAGGTACACTGATATTATAAAAGTTAACAAATCCACAATAAAATTGTCTGCATAATTATTGACACATAGACACATAAATACCTACATAATTAAAATCCAATATAAACCACATTCGTCATAAAATATAAAATTAAATTATCCTACATTAATAAAATACAATATTAATAACATACGTCCAAAATTATAATATGAATTATCTTTCGCTATTCAACCACTATATTAATCCCATTTATTCCAATCACAAATGTCAGATATTAATAATTAATGTCAAAAAGAACAATTTCAACAGAGAGTCCACCATATTATTAGAATTCATTTACAATTTTTAAGATTCTGATCAGTCGTAGTATGTACTTGTATAGTATAATGAAAGAGCATTAAAATATAACTGGCCAACTCGCGACTTGGACTCTCGAACGAAGGGTTTCGTACCATTATCTACAAAAACTGGCCAAGTGCGAGTCGGACTCGCGCATGAAGAGTTCCGTACCATTATATATAAAAACTAGCAAAAAATCACGTTTGTCGTATGGGAGCCCCCTTAAATATGCATTTTATTCTGTTCTTATTATAGCGGCAACAGAAATACGTTAATGTGAATATTTCAACTGTTTAACTATCACGGCTCATGAGATACAGCCTGGTGTGGTGACAGATAGACAGACAGACAGACGGACAGCCGAGCCTCAGTAATAGGGTTCCCTTTGGGTACAGAACCCTAATTACGCTTCGCGCCGAAGCGCATTTTTTCTGTGATTTTAGTAGTATGCGACTTGATTTCACCTGTTGTGCACAGATGTATGTGATGTTTTGGCGTGGCGCGGGCGTAGAATAAAATAATAATACAAAAACAATAATACAAATAGGTACTTTTGTTGATTTGTATTCAGACACGCTAATATCGACTACTTTTAATGTTTATATTTATTTATTTACATATATGTATGTATTAAGTAGGTATATTGTTATCTGGTTCCCATAGTACAAGCTATGCTTAGTTTGGGGCTAGATGGCGCTGTGTGAAATGTCCGTACATTTTTTTTTATTTTTTTTTTATTTAGGTATATATTTAGATAGAATAGCACCATCCGCATTTGTAAGATTGGTTATTCCTGTCCATACAAAGGTCGCCTGGAAGAAATCGCTTTATGCGATAAGGCCGCCCGTTGTTCTACCATTCTTTATGTTGTATCATGTGTATTGTTGTATTTTTTTGGTGTTCAGTAAAGTATTTTTGTATTGTACTTAAGCAAGACTTAAAGCAGCAGGAGTGACTAGCGCTACCAAGTTCGTTAGTAGTGTAAGCAATCTGTGTGCTAATTTCATCCAAATCAATCCAGCCATTTTAGTATCAAAGCCATAGAAACAAACAATTTAAAAACAGCAGTAGTAACACAGAATACAATTAATATAACTATGGATTCATGAGGAACTAAATAGCTTAAGTATATAGATAATTTTTTTCCTTTTGATCTGATTGCATAAGAACAATCAATTGAACACCCTAATAATCTCAAATCTGTAATTCTGTAATCTTATCTTTTACTAGTTGACGCGCCCCGGCTTCGCACGTGTTAATTAGTGTTAACTCCTAACCTTGTTTATGGGTAAGAGAGAAGGGAAAGGTAAAAAAAATAGGGGAAAAGGATGAATGGATAAGACGGCGAAGGGAGGCCCGGCCCTTCTATTGCAGTCCCATCCATTCATCCTTTTCCCCTATTTTTTTTACCTTTCTCTTCTATCTTCCCTTCGACGGAGTGAGTATATATTTTGTTTTTTTTGTTTTTTTTTATTGTTTTTAAAATTGATATATCCAAATATAATAATAATACGCGGACAAAAAGTCTTGAATAAAATTACAGCCTTATTGCTTGGGCAACCCGCACTTGTCCGTTTTAGAAAACAAAAAGTATCCTAAATGTTATTCTGCTTAATTAACTATTACCATACCAAATTTCAGCAAAATCCGTTCAGTGGTTGCAGCGTGACGCGTGTTTACAGGGACAGACAGACAAAAAATTAAAAAAAAATTGTTTCTATTTCTATATCGATTGAGAAGCACACTGCAGTCAAAATTTTCCAAAAATATTCGATGTACAGATTTAGCCCAGTTACAGTTTTATTATATGTATTGATTGATTGATAATGTGAACAATTTTCTTTACAGGAACAGCATCAAACCGGCCCTTTACAGCACTAATTCTAATGTGGAGCCTGATCTTACTACGTTTCACAAAGTGCTTTTCAATAAATGTTAATTAAATTGTTAAAAGACCTAGTTTGAGCACAATAATAACAGTAGGTAGGTATGTAGTAATAGGGGCTACTTATTTTAGATAACTTAATACTAAAACTTAATGTATGGACCCTGTATCTGTCACCTATATAGATATCCTATCATTATCACACAAGGGTGTGAAATATCCTTAGTGGCTTTTCCACTATTTAATTTTTTTATTTAGGTAGGTAGGGTACCTATAAGAAATTGTTTGTTATACTATGATAGTTTTGGTTAGGTAAAACGTAAATTGACATTTTACAACATAGGATTCTCATGATTATTGTCTTGACAAATAATGTTCTATTGTATTTAAAAGTGTATTTGAAATGTCTTAAATAAATTCATAAATAAATTGTATTTGTTCATGATCAGCAAAGAAGTAGGTCATCCATCATCATTACGACAGCCTGAAGACGTCCACTGCTGAAAATAGGCCTCCGCCAGAGAGCGCCACCTTGAGCAGTTGCTCGCCTCCTGCATTGGTATTCGCGGTTTTCACTAGATCGTCGGATACCGGGGGCTGGCCTGCGCTGCGTCTTCCGGTTCGTGGTCGCCACTCGAGAACCTTTCTTCCACATCGGTTGTCAGTCCTGCGAGTGATGTGGCGTGTGTGTGCGTGCCCATTGTCATTTTAAACTTACTAATTCTAAGAGCCATATCGGTCACTTTAATCCTCTTGCGGACGACCTCTGAGGTACGGTTACGGTACCATACTAACGGAGCGCAAGAGTAGTTTGATTGATGCAACTTATTCTTTGTATGACACGCCTGAACGAACGTATGGGAAGCCAGCGAAGCTTGCCGGTACTACCTCTGACGGCGCGGGCAGGAGGGGACCTCCGCTCTCCTTCATACCGCACCTCATCGTTGCTCCGTCTGGCCACCACCGAGGTGAATCACTATTAGTTTTTTATTTTACACTATGATAATACACAGTAACTGTATTGTGTATTATAGTAGTACCCTTTGATAAGGGAACAATAATAGTACCCTACTGTGATCACGGACGCCTATACCACAGATTAGGTAGAGATACTAGTCTATACCGTAGGACTGTGATGTGATACACATGGATATAGTCTTACCAAGTTAGACAATCCATGAAAATATTACTGGGGAACATTATTACACACTTAGAGCATTTAAACATGATGTTGACGATGTTGATTTCACTCTGATAATAATTATTATTATACTTACCCCACTTTATAGTAACTTCAAAATAAATACACTAAAAATGGTATATAGGTGTCACCGTGTTATTGTAAGAACTGTTAGTTTATAAAAAAACGCGGTTATTCATAAACTGTCGATTTATTGCAATAGTGGGTCAACTCTCTTTGTTACATCGCAAAATACCTACAACGCCGCCTCGAAGTCAAGGCCAGCAAGGGTTGTCAGAAAGCATTTTCTTAGAGTAGTATTTTTATTTGCATTTCGTAATAATTTATTACAGTGGCTCGTTTCTTAGAGTATAGTATTTTTATTTGGTTTTCGTAATAATTTATGGCTCTCATCACACCGCTTTTAGGGCCATAATCCAAAATATTGTGTATGCGTCATTTTTACTTTATATTACCGCACCAGTAGTGTTTGATGATATCCCGATTCAGATAAGGTTGTATCTCACTGCAAGTGTCGATATTATCACTATGAGCAACAAAAGCTTGAAGACGCCCACTAATGAACGTACGCCTTCCCCACACCACTGCAACGCCACTTGGAGCGGCTGCTCGCCTCCTGCATCCATCGGCCCCCTGTTAACCAGATCGTCGATCCACTTAGTGGGGGGGCCGGTGCGTCTTCCGGTTCGTGGCTCTAGAACCTTTCTTCCCCATCGGTTGTCAGTTTTACGAGTGATCATAACCATTTTAACTTGCTAATTCTAAGAGCTATATTGGTCATTTTAGTTCTTCTGGTGTTCTCTTTACGGTTCTTAGCCCGCAGAGTAATACCGAGCACAGCTCTCTCTATAGCTCTTTGCGTGACTCTGAGTCTAAGGCCAACAGTTCCATAAGACATCACTGGCAACACACAAACCTTCGTTATCAGGATCTGCGATATTTTGGAAGAACATATAGGCTGAATTGAACTGAAGGATACAGCACTTAACTTTAGTATTTAATTTTTGTGGGGCTAAAATAGTAATTACACATTTTCTTGAAAAAGAAATTTTAGGTGGGTAAACTCCCAGTAAGTAACCTCCTTAGTAAACTTTTAATTTCATCAAATTATCTATACATCTATATCTATACATATAATAAAACTGTAGAGATAAAAAAATCTGTAAATGCAAGATATCGAAAAAAAAATTACACAGGTTGGCTTGAAATTTTTCGCTGATCACGTTAAGCTACTTTTTAGACATTTTGTCTGTTTGTTTGTTTGTTTGTTTGTTTGTTTGTTTGTTACGGCACAAGTCCGAAAATACTGAACGGATTTTCATGCGGTTTTCACTAATAAGCTTAGAAAAACCCGGCGCAAAACATAGGATATATTAAATTTTAAATATCGTTAATATTTTTTTTTGGTGAAAATGATTAAGATTTCATTATGAAACGGAACGGGATTTTAACAAGATGGCCGCTTCAAGGCCTCAAGGTAAGTTTTTTTTCTTATATTTTGGCTCCACACATAGTGTAGGTAATTAGCCAGTGTCAAAAGGTAAGTTATATTTTGGCTACTGACCATAGATGAGAGAAAAAAAATGTTACTCTGCTACACTGCTACTGGCGGTAATTTTATCTCGGGTTTATCCGGATGCACAGATTAAAGAAAAAAACTCTGTTACTATTATGGCGCGGCTTCATATGCGCCCGAACCTTCGCTGTTAAGTTAGCGCGGAAAAATATCTCTGTTGACTATGCTCGATGTTTTTATTTGTACTGATTTGTACTCGATGTTGTTACTGCACTAAGCAATAAGGAAGTAATTTAATGCATGTTTTTATTTATAACTTAAAAGAGAAAAAACAGTAAATAACAATTGGCGCGCCTGCATTACCGGCAGTGTATCACACTTTTCGGGCTACGGCGAAATACATCGCGCGATAACTTCGACTGCGCTTGATGCAATGCAGATTAGAGAAAAACAATGTGTTCATTATGTAAGTACCTATACCCAAGGAAGATTTACATATAGATAAGTTTTTTAGTTAATCTGCGGTCCAAACTAAAAAAGAGGATAGGTATGAGAACATTCTTGAATATGAGCACGACACAGAGAACAAGGAATTTAAAAAACTAAAAACTTCTTAGACTTTTTTTATAAGTTTTAAGGCTTCACGCGATATCATATTTAGCCAATATTTAAACATAACTAAATTATTATTCATGTTTTCGATATTGGTTTCTGGCGAGGGCAAAATTCTTTATTGGCGATCTGGTATTATGTATTAGTTTTCAAAAATCTACTACGCGTTACCATTCGAAATAAGTATTTAAAATTGTATTTATAGTACCTATAGCTTAACTTTTAGTAGTAACATATTCAGTAATCTGTGCCTATTGACCCTTGCTTTTGCTACGCATTGTAAACCCTTTTTTATTTTGGCATTAGACAAAATTTGTATTTAGCCAATAGGAAGTATTTTATGAAAACTGTTTAAAAGGGTAGGTACTTAGACTTTTTATAATTATTCATAAGGCTTCACGCGATTATCATACTTAGCCAATATTGAAGCTTACATTTTTATTCAAGTTTTCGATTTAGGGTTTTGGCGGGAGCAATTCTTTATTGAAGGTACCTGGGGGTCTAGCAAAGATACCAACCACTAACACTAACGCCAAACGCTAACTTCAAAATGTACTAGGATGAAATTTCGGAAATCGCTTCCTTTTCCACAGCTAATGTCTGTTCAATACAGTTTTGGGAGTTAGCGTTTGGCGTTAGCGTTAGTGGTTGGTATTTTTGCTAGACCCCCTGTAGTACTTATAGCTAATTAAGTTATAGACCCTTACCATTGCTACGCATTTTGAAACCTTTTTCATTTTGGCATTAAAGTAAGCCGGAGGTGCTATTATTTGTATTTAGCCAATGATACGAAATATTTGATGAAAAATGTTTAAAAAGGGTAGGTACCTACTTAGATATAAAATATGTAGGTATTCATTATGGCAATAAAATTGTATCCTCGAATTAAAAACATGGCGCGTAACGCTCGTTTTTGACTGTGTTTGATTTGTTCTTCTTCTTCTTCTTCTTGCATGTTGAAATAAGTTTTTAATATTTAAAATATTTTAGATCTGTGGGCTTTTAAATAAACCAGGGGAGCAGAAAATGATTGATTACTCGGTTACTTCAAGAAGGTTATAGTTATTAGTAGGTAAGTAACTATCTTATGTGTAGGTAGTTAAGTACTCAATTCGTATGGAACCAAACATAAGAAGGTAAAAAAATGTTGTAAATGGAACAAAAAGCGCGCGGATAATATGTAAAACTGAGCAAAACAGGATCACCGTGTGTGATTTTTCCATATTTTTCTAAACTGTACCTGCCTGCTTAGGTAACTACTACCTAAACAAAATTTACTGAAACTTCTGTTAAAGAGCTGAGTGAAGTGATGATGATTTCTTTTTGTTGTAATATGAAGAGGTACTTATATAATTTTAGGTTTTTGTTTGAAACTTCTTTTACTGTTATAAATTTATATTAGGCTCATAACATTTAATTTTAGGTAATGGCTTAAATAGCTTCCACTCACGGCTATGCTTGCGTTATACCTATACCTATGCTAATACAGGTTAGTGTGCTAAGCTTCGAAAAGATTTATTGGATTTTGTTGTTTGGTACGAAATGCATGATCTATTATTAGACTATAACGTAAAAATAACATAACACAAGCGTGCGAAGCCGCGGGCAAAAGCTAGTACGCTAATAAAATGAAATTCCTTAGTAAGCGCAGATGAAAGGAGGTGTGCTGCGAAGCTGGTAGGTTATTTCCACCAGAGCGGAGAAGAGAGGAGATGTGAGCTATGCGTAGCAGAGATGTGAGCTGTGTTGTCAACGAAAGGAAAAACACATTTGTTTACTTGCTTAATCTACTTGCATGCAGTCTTCGCCAATAATTGTAATGACACTTAGCCCTTATAAAATAATGTTTTTATATATTGTAACAGTGTACATTATGCTGGTGTTCAATAAATAAATAAATAAATAAATAAATAAATAAATCGCACTAATAATTACTAATAATCACACTAATAATAAAACGTCATGTCATTACGCCCACTCCCCGCGCGCCTCGCAACACCGGACGCCGCCTGGCCCAACCCGGCCGCACACTTCTCCGCTCTCGCGAGTCACTTGTTTGTGGGCGGCACAAAATTCTACAGAAAAATGAGACAAGTCATCTCCTCTCCGCTTGAACCATTTCCACCGAAGCTAAGCGGAGAGGAGATGTGGATATAATGAAATCTGATTGGCTATTCAAAACAAATCTCTCGTCTCTTCTCGTCTCCACTTTGGTGGAAACCGGGCCTAATGACATGTGACATGACGTCTTCCGCAATAATATATATTACGGTATAGGTTGGTGACGTTATAGAAATATATATTATAGCTGCGTGTGTCGTCCCTCGAAAATTTGTATATTTGTATAGAAAATATATGGTAATATAGCTTTGGTATAGCTATATGTATGCTCCGCCAGACTAGCGCCTCTCACACTTGACCATTCCAACTTTATCTCGTTCCTGGTCGCCTCTAGCATTTTTCGCTATAATTGTTTCGCACGATCGCTCCTTCATCTACAGATTCTGTAAATTCTACACCCTAGGACCGATGCTAAAAACGCGTAAACGACTCGGACGGGACCTGCATTAAATTTTTTATTTTATTCCAAGCATAAGAATTTGGCGCCCTCTGAAGGTTCCGCCCGGGGGCGTGCCCCTGTTTTGCTCCCCCCTAGATCCAGGCCTTCGTCGGTCGTTGCAAGTGCTGGGTCCTAGGGGGCCCGCGGCGCCCCCTAAGACCCAGGCGCCGGGTCCTATAGAGCGCCCGGGGGGCATAATTTTTAACATAACTAGTATAAAGTGGGGCCCAACAGGAATATTTATTCCTGTTATTTATTCCTGATGCCCTGCGTAGGGCCCAAGAGGTAAAAATATCCTGTTAGGCCCCATGGGGCCGAAAACGTGGGGTCAACATGAATAACCCTGTAAAAGTTCCGCCCGGGTTTCGCTACCCAAGGCGTTATCCGCGTGTGTGTGAACAGGCGGAATAACGCGTACCCACTCGGATAACGCTACCGCGAGCGGTAGAGGATAGCGCCTCGCTCACTCCTTTAGAATATTTCACGTTAAGTCAAGTCTGAGTCATAGTCATAGTCCAGTCTAAGTCGAGTAGTCATAGTTCAGTCAAAGTCATGCTCCAGTAAAGTGGCGGCAACTTTACTAGAAGCTTCTTTGGAAGCAACACGAAAACTCACGTTTCACCACATTATATAACTTGCCCACACTCATGCTCGTGATTCAGCACTTAATGCGTAAAACGTCACCAATTTTAAACATTAATACTGAAAAAAGCACAAGTTTTGAGAAATAACACAATGCAACGACGTGAACTTTTTCGCGTTCCCGCCAAAACTCCTATAACATAATTATTACTCATTCATTTTACTTGATCCTTGAGCAACCCTTAGTTCTATGTGAATATTTAAATGGTTTAGCGGATTTCTTAAACCATGAATCATCATCATCATCATCAGCCCGTAGATGTCGCACTTTGAGCGGCTGCTCGCCTCCTGCATCCATCGGCTCCCCGCGGTGGCTTAAACCATTATTATTGTTAAAATGGTGGGTATCCCCCTTAAAATTTTATTATTATTATTATTATTATTAAATTATCATAGCCCAGAAATCTTTAATGATAATCTAGCGGATTTATTTGATATGTTATTAAAATCTGGCGACCTTTTCGTATCCATCTGGGGACTATTTTATTTATGAAACGGCAACACTGGACGAATTTACGATAAAAATAATATGCAATGACATTAGCATAAAACAGACATGGCCAAAAGGACTTGAATCCAGGCCATTTAAAAAAAAAAAATTACGATAACAAAATAGAAAATGGCGAGAACGACAATGGCGTGTTATCCGTGTCCGTGACAGTGTTCCATTATTTATTAAATCAATCATCTCGGCTCAGCCGCAGTAAAATTAACGATCAAATCATTCTCTCAATATCAAAATATTTTATTTCGTTTTGGAATTTAACAATTATGGAACGGGAAGATGGTGAAATGAGTGATGATAATGCAATGCTTGTGGATGATCCTATTGAAATCTCCAAGGACGCAGGAAAAGAGCCTGTTGTGGTAAAACTAATGTTTTATAATGAGGAAAATCGCTTTTTTATTGCTGTTTCAGGATTTAATATTTGTTGGCTTTTATGGGTTTGGTTATTTACAAAAGCAACATTTTACTTTCAGCTTTACAATGCTGAAAAAGATGGTATTGTCATCAAACAGCTGGTTAAGGCTGATGCTGCAAAATTAGAAGAAAGAGCTAAGATCTTTGGTTTGAATTTAACGGGAAACAGAGTAATCACTCAAAGGCAAATTGATGAGCTCTATACAAACTTTGGCGTGGAAGGCCACGAGAGGCACTTCCGCTTTGAAGCCATATATCTGAATGGTGTGGATGGACTTACAACTCGGGAAATATTTGAGTACTTGGAAGACTACAAACCATCATCTTTGGAATGGATTGATGATGTGTCATGTAAGTGACAAACAATTTTATTACAATAGGTATATCAGTGCATCATGAACACTTTCACAAAACTATTAAATTCTGTCATAACAATAGCTCACAGAAATAGCAAACAAAGCATAGATATGCAAAATACATAATAAGTGGCTGAAAATGATGTCAAAGTGCATGTTACATTGTAGTATTTATGTTATTATTTATTTTTTAGGTAATGTGGTATGTCAAGACCACATATCAGCAGCATTAGCATTGATGTTGCATTCTCGTGAAATAAAAAATGAAGAGTTAAAAGAAATGCTAGCTGAAAAATCAACACATCATTGGAGAGAAGGGCTGCCTCATCCTAAGAAAGACTTGATCCTGATGCGCTTTGCCACAAATGGAGAAAAGAAAAAACTAATCAAGAAACCTGAACGCAAAATATTTGATGAATATTATGACCAGTCCATGGACTCTGTCAGTAAAAATCCATGGGGAGATCTATGTCAATCTTGGGGTATTTATGACCACCAAGAAGTGTTTCATCGAAAATTGCCCAAAAATGACTATGAATATGAAATAGAAGAACCAAGACCAAGACCACCACCAATACACATAAGAAATAAAAAGTTGGCTATGAGGCTGGGAAAAAGAAAACAGGAAGCAGAAAACAATTCAGCTGATAGTGGCTCAGATTCTGAATGGAAATCTAAATCTAAGACTCCTCGGATGAGAATGCATGCAGACGATGAAGAATCTAAACTAAAGAAAAGGGTAGCATCGAAGCTACCAAAAGAAGTTAAGTTTGACAGTATTCAGAAAGAGAAATATGCACCACTGTCAATAGAAGTTGTGAACTCAAGAAGTGATTATGTAAAGAAAGAACCAACAAAATTGTCTGACAAGTTTAAATTTCATGGTGGAAATAATATACAAAGCAACATTCAATCTAGCAGTGTCAGATCTCGTTTAGGTGAAAAAGTATTACCTTTCAAAGAAAATTCAAGTCAAAGTGAAGATTCTAGTGATGAATCTTCAAATGAAAGTGTTGATGTTAATATGACAAGCAAAGTTCAGAGAGTAAGTAACAAATTAAGTAGTACTTCTGGCAATGTGTGGTCACGTTTAGAAACAAAACAGAAAGTTTGTAATGCACAGAGTGACTTGCGACAAATGTTAAAATCCAAGACTAATGTTGAAACTTCTAAACCCAGAAATACTGACCTAAGGTCAAAATTAGGTAAATTGAAACAAGCCAATTTACGCATAGAAATAGATAATAATTATAGAAGTGATTAACGTTATAGTGTTGGTGCATAAATTAATTATATGATTATGCAGTTGGTGGAGATCAATTGCAAATTAGAAAGATCAGAAGTTTGAGTGTAATTATTGTTTTTAAGTATAGTGTAAAATAGTGGTGGAATTAAGCTAATTAGTTTATTATATATATTTGTAGCAAAGTTCAATAAACCTTTATTCAGGTCAGGATCATACAACAGATCTAAATGAATTTGAAGGTAGAGGACTCAAGGGCTACCACAATCACCTCCATGGTTTGTTAGTAGTCAAGCTTATTATTTACATGGTTATTGAAATAAGACTTATTTAAAAAAATGTGTGGCCCTTCCAATTGAGTGGGCTCATGACCGTGCCTCGTAGGTTGCTCTCTGCGCAGGTCCGGCATTCAATCTTTGAATTTAGGTTGTTCGTGAACTACACAAGACTAGGGGGTTGAACTATAATTGTATAATATATACAAAGAGTGTTCTCTATTTACCTCGCTACTTGTTTTAAGTTGCATTTCTTGGGGCAGCCTGTATTTTCCTGGACCTTTGTATATCATAATATCAGGCATACATAATCACTTTAAAATTATTTTTAATAATTAGGCATGTAGTCAGTTAGTATATTGCTACTAACAACTTTCTATTTATAATTTAAGTAAAAACTGTCTAATGTGTTCAAATTAGTTTGTTTTTGAATTTGCTGATAATAATAAGTATTTATACTGTCTGTAGTTTGTAAAATAAAAACATGATTACTTTTGTACTTTTGAACATGCCACAATCAGAGTTTTAGCCAGGGTTGAATGGAAGTGTAACAATGTATTGTATGTATATTAAAGTTACTGAAAATATTGACAAAACAATGGATTTGAATGAAATGGAATGTAGTATAGATAAAGTGAAATATACAATATAAATAATATTAATAAGTGTAAGTGGTACAAACATATTTCTGAGTTTTAATGTACGTACCTACATAATAGCCCACATAGTACTAGCACACTAACAGTTCTGGTAATGAACATCACCTGCTATCCTGCACGGACCTATTTACAAGTCCGTGAGTGTGATCAAGAGAGCACACGATTACGATTGCCACCAGACATACACACACCTAAAAGGTTTCGTTGACTTCATATTCATATCTCTAATCTATTACTTTCATCTAACACTGGAATTCATAGTCAAGGTGGGGGCTCCTCTAGGAGATGATTCAGGCGCTGTGTGGCGAAGTCTAGTTTTATGCATTTCATAAACAAAATTAGTATCCTCCAATCTGACAATTCTGACATTGTCAAAGGCAGGATGCTATGAAAGTGAAAGAAGAATGATTCAACGTTCAACCTCTGTGAAAGTTAACTGATGGAATTTGGGGCTTTGTTTACCCCTTGACTATGAATACCACTGTAAATCAGTCCAGGGCCTGAAGTCTGCTATTTCAATTGTGTCATAATGGTTCATCAACTGTAAGTGTTTGTATTTTTTTATAAATAAATAAATAAATGAATGGTACCATAATGTCAAATTTTGACACTAATGGTGGTCTACAAACCATAAGTAGACTACCATTAGTGTCAAAATCTGTCATTACATGGTACCAGTCATGAACCATTATGACAATGATATAGCAGACTTCTGGCCCTGATCTTTGGTCGTGAAAGAGCAACACATGCACATACAATAATTTTATAATATAATAGTGTGTTAATCCAGTATAATATAAGATTAAAATCCGGGCACGACACCCGACAAATGAGAACGGGCTGTTGCGCCTAGCGTAGGACAAGCCGTAGAGTAGGTCTAGGTGCCAACGAACTCTAGCTGCGTCGGTACCTACATACATAACTATTATAGAGAACAGAGGGATCACCGTCGTCCACTCACTCTCACACAGCAGGCTTGTTTATTATAACACTCCTGCTGACGTTACTTTTAAGGTAAACATATTCAGGATTTTCTACATTCTATATTTTCCGATTTCTTAATAATACAATTAAATATTTGTGCCAAAAAAAAAAGCGCCAATACCTGTTCTGTGTCTGGGTGTTGTCGGACCATATGGTCCTCGTAGTTCCTGGGTCCCTAGATACAGAAGGCCTAGCACGAAGTAACGTTAGCGTACGTCAGTTGTATGGCATTTGATCAGCGTCCCATACAACTGACTTACGTTAACGTTACACTTACTCCCGCGTAAATGTTCGTGCTAGGCCTACAGGGAATCCAGTTAGGGTCCAGGATCTATGTATGTGATCGTTGGCCGTTATTTATTTTATTTACAGTGGTATTCATACTCAAGGGGTGAACAAAGCCCCAAAATCCATCATTCAAGTTTCACATAGAGGTTGAATGTTGAATCATTCACTTTCATAGCATCCTGCCGTTGACAATGTGAGAATTGCCAGATTGGGGGCTACTTAATTCTTTTTTATGATTCGCCACACAGCGCCTGAATCATCCCATAGAGGAGCCCCCACCTTGACTATGAATTCCAGTGTTAAAGTTCTAACACATACACCTAACCTCCAACATTTCCATGTGGATTAGACATCCTTTCCTGCTTATCCTGAGTGTTAGGTTAAACTGTAATGTAATAAAATACGATAGTGCGCGTGGTAAAAATAATACTGTTATTAATCATATTAGTGTCTTTATTGAACATTCAATTAAAAGATTAGTTAAGTACGTAAAAAACATGCCTTACGGAGAGCAGCCTAAACTATAATTAGTGATAGAATAATTTCGACTAAAAAGTATAAATAATGTTATTCATAAAGCAATGCGTGAAATTCATAGCTTAGCACGCATGTGGCTAGTCTTTGTCAGTGATTAGTTTTCTCAATAGCAAAGTTACAATTAATATAAGTTAAAGTATATAATTTGAAGGAACTCTAATCCCTCAGATTCTACTCAAAGAATATATTTTTTCAGTGATTTTAGGTTATTAAATAACGACAGATCTTTCTATAGTTACATACTAAGTCTGGCACATAATGAAAATATGCAACGCCATACGTTGTGCACTAGCTTTAGCTCCTTAAAATGTAAACAAAAATCAAGATGTTATCAACAAAAGGTATGGTAATGTAAAATAAATAAAGGTATGCAGAATGGCTAAAACTTGTTTGAAGATTTGAAACAATTATTCAATTTGATATTAGCAATAATGGTTTAACTATTTTTACAGCCCCTAGTCACACCATCTTTGAATTCATTAATAAGTAGCCCAAATAATATAATAATACCTACAGTACCAATGCCTCATCCCATACAACGGAAAAACTCGGGACTATTTTACGAATTATTTTATTTCCGCATAACGCAAGATTTTTAAGCGACATTTATTGTGTGTTGGCGAAGTATTGGGCCAAATGAATA